>JAROYE020000001.1:26029483-31836983 GCA_029619315.2 Dynastes maya
ATTACCGCTGACACAACAAAAACAGCAACTAAAAAGTAAGGCTATCTCACAGTTAAAAGAAGCACACATGGAAAAACACATGCACAGCCAGTTTTATAAAAACACAGAAGAACTCCAGCTAAGTCAATCACTTACCTTTAGTTTTCTAACGTCGCCCGGATTGTAGTCTGAAACGGAGGGATTTATAACGGCATGCTAGGACGGAGTCTATTCATCACTTGTGTACAGGAGGGAAGTATTGGGAATGCCTCTTCAGGATGTAAGATGCAGAGCATGTGCAAAAGACTCGGAAACAATAATGCACATTCTTTCGGCCTGCTCTAAGTACGCCCCAACGCTCTACATAGCACGCCACGATGCTGCCCTGAGGGTTATTTACTACCATCTTCGCCATAAGTACGGCATAGACAAGAAACCAATACCACCCTACGACCCTGGAGACATACCGGCTGTTGTGGAAAACGAAACGGCGAAGATCCTATGGAATTTTGCTTTCTCTACCACCAGACGTATCATGGCAAACAAGCCAGATATGGTGGTAATCAATCGTGCTACGGGAGCGATGTTCGTCCTGGAGATGACGTGTCCTGCAGAGAGGCGGATAGTGGAAAAGGAGGCCGAAAAGAGAAATAAGTACAAAGATTTAATTATCGAACTGAAGCTGACTTATCCGGAACTTGAGGTAACATTTGTTCCACTAGTGATTGGTGTCCTCGTAGGCATGAAGTCTGAAATAAAAACTGGCATAAAAAACTGGGCCTAGATGAAGGAACCGCCACACTAATAGCACGACAAATGTAAAAGCAAGTCATATTGGGAACACTGAGGATACTAAGGTCTCACGAAGCCGCCTTCCCTACAACTTAAAGGCGGTAAGCCTTACCCGCTTATCTTGGAGGTAAAGAAGCGAGTAAGATGTGATAAGGGGAGGCCGCGTATTCGCGAGCTGCGCGGCAGCCTCACCCTCCACCCTGACAGCAGCAACAACCCTGTAAACTAGTGCACTTTGTAACTGGCAAAATCAATAAATAATAAATCAGGGTCCCGCGGCTCCCCCTCCTCCCGGCTCTCACCCTTATTTCGGGCGGCGGATCTGGGGGAGGAGGACCGCGGGGGAATTGACGGAAAGGAAGTCAAAAAAATAATAATAATAATTAATTTGGAATAGGTGAGAAAAAATAACAAAAGACATGCAAAGAATCTCTAAACAGAGAAAAGTTACGGTGTATACGATTTACTTTAGCGTACGAATATTAAAACCAAAAGAACATTCAAACAAGAGAGGTAAATAATTAATCAAAGTGACCGTATATGTGTATATATACAATGCATTTCAGATAACACTGGACGTAGGCATTTACATGGTAAAACTCTTATGTGATGTTAGTGGTTTTCCAATAGGAAGTGTTTGATTTATATTTTGTTCACACATGACTGGAAAATTTTTTATGAGGTTTTGAGGCATTTTATGCATTGGAACAAAAAAGTAACGTTGAAAATAAAGAAAAAAGTAGCCGCTTTAGCGCCAATTTCAGGTACAAGTAATCGGTTGTAGCATGAACTCTGTGCTCTTGGTGCGCCATAGATTCAGTTTTTTATTCCGAGGCATAAATGTCTCAAAGCCTCATGAATATTGTTCCAACTATGTGTGGACAAAAAATTAACGAGATACTCCTCGTAGGAACACCATTAACATTACATAAAGCTTTTGCTGTATAATTTCCAATGGCCAGTGTTATCTGAAATGCACTGTATAGTAATTGAGTAACTGAACAATTCATTAAATGAGTAAATTTGAATAGTAACCAAAACTGTATTGCATTTTTAAATATATTTAAATTGTAAACTTTCCAATTAACCGAAAGATTATTATGGATTTTTACTTCAAGAATATTAACATAATCGGCTGTTAGTTTCAGACCACGCTTCATAAAAAATATCTTAGGATCTCCTATGCTATAATTGTGTTGCTCATTGCTGGTTTCCAATATTTTACTTACCCATTAATATATTGAAATGTTTTTAATGTGTTAAATCATTGAAAAATTAAATTTTCGCAAATGACTTAATTAATTATGCGAATTGAGGGTTCGGAAGTGTTCTAAAATACTTTTTCGGTAATTTAAATAAACTGTAATATAAATTTATGGAATTTAACGGTAATTAAAATTGAAGATTGCGAACTACCGAACTACCGAACCTGGATTTTATGACGATACCATATAAACTTTATGTTTATGAGACGTTTACAAGAAACCTGGCGATTCTTAACCACGAATCTTCACTTCTAGCTTGAATTTTTTTGTACGATTTTAATTCTTAACCACTTTGAATCTCGGAACACAGCCCGACTCGTGTTACTTCGATGAAAACTTGACTCAAAGTCAGAAATTTAATTGGTGTCCTTCTGCTCCATTATTTTAATCGGGATGATTCTTTTCCAAATACAAATTTACAATGAATTTTCGATTAATAAACTTATTTATAAAGGTAGCATAATGGAATAGATGTAGTGGCGCCACTAGATCACTGAAATTATACTACTCTATGATATAGGATACAATTTACAAGTTTGAAATAATAAATTTTACTGACGAACACGACGAATACACGACGAAAGATATTGAATATTCGAAATTACGCTAGAAATACCTCTGAATTTACGCTGTTATTTGTTATAGGATGATGTTCCATTAATTTTGAGGATTTACGAAATGGAGAAAATGAATAGAATGGGCGTTTCTTGCCCGTTACCTGACGTTTGTCGTTGGCTAGACTTAAAGTAAGTCCCTAGTAGCCCCGCTCCATAGCTCGTAGCCCTGGAAAAGGGTAGGAGCTATCGAAAAAGAGCTAGTAGTCACCAGGGGGAATTTCGCATTGAACGAGTAGCCATACTGGACACACTATACATGCCTCCAAATGACAGTTGCGTTCGAAGATGTAAAGTAGAACACTACAATACATGCATCTGTGCGGCATATAAAGTTTTTAGACCTACAATTGGACAGCACACAAAACTGGAAGGAACATGTCAATGTACTTACCAAAAGGATTGCTGGAATGGTATACGTTCTGGGGGTGATCTCTTCAGAAGTCCAAATTAAAGCAGCCATCGCAGCATATCATTACGCTTACGTTAGTTCAAGGTTAGCGTACAGAATCGTATTTTTGAGGAATTCTGTAGATGTCAAACGTATTTTTACTCTTCAGAAATCTTGTTTAAGAAGTATCTTCCATCTAAAAAAAAGAGAAACATGCGCGGGAATTTTCAAACAATTCAGCATACTTACCTTGCCTAGTGTTTATATATACGAATGCGCATGTTTTGCTAAAAAGCACTACAGTAACTTAATAAAATCTTCCGAGACTAACAACGGATGCAACACCCGCGAGTGCTTAAAAGGAAGTTCCGCAAACAAGTTTCGCAACAGTGCATAAAAGTGCAATTACCCAAACTTTAAAAATACATCTTCCTCAGCACTAGAAAACTCAAAACTTAAAGACGTTTGAGTATAAATTGAAAATATATTTCATCAAAAAATGTTTGTCTGATATAAGAGACTTTTTTCAAGAAGAAATATTATAATGTATGTAATCTGCGTATGTATCAATGCTCTTTGACGTATTTTATGATTTTTTAAATACATGGAATAAACAGCAGTTATTGTTATTATTATTATAGCAAGCAATTTCAAGAATATACAATTCAAATACACATGAAAAGATTGCCATTAACAATAACCAAAAATTAATGCTAATGTAGCTCATGGTATTAGTGGAATCATTCCCGGCGAAAAGCAAAGCGAGGAAAGAGACAGCGTAAACTCGCGGACATGTTTCTGCCTACCCGATGTCATCAGCGCGGTTACGTACACTGTATCCTTTCCTCGCTATTGTTTTTCACCTCTCGGGTTTATGTTGTTATTCTCCATAAACAGCACCAAGATATATCTCCCCACGCCGCCTAGCGTCGAGAAACATAGTCACGCCGTCTAGAGAACAGCAACAACAACTCGAGATGTAGACTCCCCCCACCTATTGAGCAGCTCCTGGGCTGCTTAACGCAAGGTGGCGTGGCGCCTAAGCGCCGCGTGTCTACACCTTTAAGCGATTCCTCAGGCTTACCATGATGTATTAAAAATAGACATGAAAAGATTGCCCAGTAACAACAACCAAAAATTAATGCTAATGTAGCTCATGGTATTGGTGGAATCATTCCCGGCTAAAAACAAAGCGAAGAAAGGGACAGCTTAACCTCGCGAGGTGAAAAACAATAGCGAGGAAAGGACACAGTGGACGAAACCACGCAGATGACGCCGGGTGGGCAGAAACATGTCCGCAGGTTTACGCTGTCCCTTTCCTTGCTTTGCTTTTTGCTGGGAATGATTCCACCAGTACCATGAGCTACATTAGCATTAATTTTTGGTTAATTCAAATATGGTTAGAATTTTCAGAGAAACAAAATAGTTTCTACGGGATATTAGTTGATTGGCACTAGCAATACATCTTATTGCAGCTTTCTGCTTGAGGAAAACTTCATTGGTAAAAGAGCTAAGCCCCAAAGAAGAATTCCATACGAAAGTTCAAACTGCAATTCAAAAAAATAAATAGCTTATTGAGAATTAATGTCCAAGGACTATTTCAAGTGCCTTAATTTTAAAACTATTATATTTAGTTTTGATATTAAAGGCTGACAATAATCATTCCATTTCAGTAATGAAATTACTTACATCCAACAACTTAGCTAAATTAGAATGATTAATAATGTTACTGGAAATTTGTAAATTTGGGATAATCTGTTTGCACAACACCAGCTACATATTCGATCTATTTGCAATATTCTCAACTTTCTGCTCATTATTAGTATTCAATATAGTTACATAGTCTGCATAATGCACTGCATTTTCACCCATGCGTGGGCATACGGCCTACAAACAAAAATAAAAAATAAAAAACTGAAAGGGCATCTTATCCTAGATGTACTAGGGCGTCTCTCCTTATTTTAAGGTAGAGATGCCTCAGCTGATATTCTAACGTACCGCGTGTTTTCTAGTCGCTTTTTTATGTCAGAACGAAAGAAAGTATATATTATATATATTTACCATATCAAGTAAGCAGAAGTTATTAGCTTTGTAACTAGGTACAGTAGCAAAATTTTCGTGTACTTACCTGCAATTTGTAGCCGTATAAAATTAACTAAACACAGCCTGATTCCTAAAACAAAACTGCCTGCGAACCGTCACGTCAGCCACACACTTCTAGTATCGTTTAGAGTTTACTTAATGAATAACAGTGACATCTAACTGTTAGTAAACGAATTATGAGCTGTGACCATCTCTTCCGGTAGGGCATCTCTACCACAATTATCCTATAGATATCTAACAGGCAATTTCTTCTCGCATCACAAATTTTCAGAAAGGCGTTGTAAGAAACTTTCCACTATCGAATTATTCCAAACACCATGTATACGTGGCAATGACTAATGGTCTATTTTTGTGGGTATTGTGCTGTTTGTTCGTTACACAGTGCTCATTAATTCCATACCGTGGTTCTAGGTAGATGTAATTTTTCTAACTATAACTGCACACAAGTATGTGAAGTGTTTATAATGTGACCACAAAAGACGTACATATATGTACCTATACTTAGGAAATTATTAATAGTACCTACTTACTTCGGTATATCAACATTTCACGTGAGCAAGCAATGCCTTGGCGTATGTAAAAGCTTGGATTGTATAGCATAAATAAAGATTATTGTTATTTTGTACAATTATGACTACTTGTAATGTGGTTTCTAATATGACCGATTATTGAAATATCCAAACTTCAAGACTATGAATCACTAGTATAACCAACTAAATATTTGATCTTCTCCTTTATGAATAATTTTAATCAAAACACTAAAGGAAGACAAAAACTAAAAACAAATATTTACATATCATTTCGATATCTAATTCATTTGTCGGGGTTTCTTGTCTTACCAATTATTGAAATCTCTGGATATGTATCTAAAGGAATTGTGAAAAGTTAATGATTTAATGTATATGTTTTCTATTATTGAAATGTTGATACTATCCTTTAGTCTCTAGAAAAATATCTGCAAAATATTAGCGAAAACTAATATTTTGCAAGCAATATAATCTTTATGTAAAAATATTTCCTTTTGAGATAAACTTAATAATAGGTCTTGGAAGCTAAAAAAAACTATCGATAATTATAGCACTGCTACAGTATCGATATAGCTACTTGCCGTAAAAGTCTTCACAAGCCAATGCCAATAATAACCGCTAATAAATTTAATCTTTTACAAATTAGGTAGATAGATTGTTTACTTTACCAATTATTGAAATTTCTAAAAATATACACTAGCAATAAGCAGCAAATGTAATTCTTTGTTGAATATTCCCCTTTTTCTAAATATTCTCAGAATTCATAAAACAAGTGTACATACAAATATGCTAGGGTTTGCTAGCTGATCGCTCATTGAAATCTCTAAAAATAAATCATGAGAATAACACCATAGCTACAGTTGTAATTTATTTTTCTGTTTGGGACTAAATGGACGTATAATGTAAACGTCTACGTGGGTATTTTAATACAGGTTCAGTTCTGAAGTTTAAGTAGTTGTTTGGAACACAGCTAACATAAATGTCAACAACCATATTTAAAACCAAAAGGAATGAAAAAAAGAACCTGTAAAGAAACGCCAATGCGTTTCGAAGCCGTCGCCAGAGCACCTATCTGTGCAAGAGAGCTTCTTGCGTTACCAATGGAAGGGGCACCATCAGCAAGTGGGGGTCATAGAGGGGACCAAATGTAGGTCTGTGGGTCCTCAAGCGGTGGGTGGCGATCAGTCTATCCGTGCTGCTACGGTACCGCTAGCGCGCAGAAAAGACTTCCGCATAGGAAGGTCGAATTCACGCAGTCATCTTGAGCTAAAGAACAACGTCTCTGCATGCACGGAAAGACATACCAATATAAAGACTATGGACGCCTATGTATAAAATAGTTAAAAGTGTAATATCTAGCTACGGAAAGTTCTGTTACATTAACCGCTTCTTCTCTCTAAAAGGTTTCATACAATTGGTGGGAAAAAAAGTTATTTTGTGATATTTTACTAAATTAGTGAAAACTTAACTTGACCGTTCTTGTGAAGAGTGATAATTCAGAAGTTTCTACGAGTTATTAAAAAACAAAAGTGATTCGACGTTTTCTTCCTAGAAGTACATAGAGAACCTCCTTAAATAAGTGCTGTGTAAATATTTGAGCTATTTCAAACTAACCACTTTTATAATTGGTAAATTCCATCTGCCTGCTGTCAATCTTGAGCGTACGTTATACTTAATATTTACAAGCTCCTTACGTGCAAAGCCTTTGACCAATTGTACCTAAATACACTACTTAAGATGCAAATCAACATTTGAACATTAACTGTTTTCCGTATTCGGCGGGATTGCAGACAGAATAAGTAAGATCCAGAGAGAACTAAGTTTGTTGTGTTTATCAGAAATCTAACAGCAAAATAGTGAAACTACTGCTACTATTACCTACTTGGGTTGTTTTGGATTTTAGTCGCACGTAAGTATAACTTACTACTTCTACCGCATGCATTTTACATCTCTTGTACCTAGATATTTTACTTCTTTATTATTCTACACCGCCGTGGCCTTCAATAATTACAGTTATTGGTAATTACAAACACGTTTTTGTGTGCATGCTTACGGCGTCATGACAGGAATGGAAAATAACGTAGAAATAATGGTTCTTATCAAGTTTCTGTTACAATAGGAAATGGAACATGCATATCTAGCTAATGAGCAGCAGTCTACATAGACTTACTGACAAATATCCGTAATTAAAATCAAATATACACACTTGTTGGTATTTCTATATTAGCACTAACACCATATAATTAGTTGTATATCTAAAAGCCGGTTTATTCTAGCCTTTAATATCTTACAAACCTGGCCGGTTAATTTATTCATTTTGCTTGCTATGGAGGATCGAAAAGCTGTTCCCAAAATACCGATATCTCAAAAAGATAAACGTAAAGTCTACGTGTAACACTAAAATTATTTTTAAAGCTTTCTCGTGTAAACACTTATAAAACATACTTCCAACCTCCTAAATGACATGGTGGCGAAGGAATGTGCATTCAATTTATGATACGCAGGTAGCTGAGATAGATATAAAAGAAATGAGTGTTTTGAAGTAGAAAAAACGCTGAGTTGGTGCGGAATAAAACCTAATTTCAAAAAATCAAATAAAGTGTCTCAACACCACACTAAAAGCAACACTACCTAGATATAGTGTACTTGCTGGGTGAAAAAGATGTCCACTACAGAAATACTAGTATATATTTTAAAAAAGGACATCGATGCAGGTTGCATGTTATACGATAAGTTAAAATACTGGATTGATCAGTTTCAGTTGACTAAAGACGATGAACACAGGACATTTGGTAAAAGAAACCTTATCTTTATATAATATTTATTATGGTCTGCATAAGCTCTAAAATTTAAAAGAATGCAAATTTACTCCCCGAACACCTTTTATTGTTCGATAAAAGAAATGTTCTCTTCGATTAAACTACAACTTGTAAACAAATGCATTTTAAAATATCGCAATTCAGTATTCGATCAGTTTTTAAGTCTGGGAGGAAATAGAAACAACGCCCCATTATACGGTAAACACCACATAAATAGAAACACTTCATTGACATCAAAAATACTGAAAATAAACGAAATTAATTCAAATTTTCCTTCTCCAAACCTATTGGATAAAAAATTCAAGTGCGCTGTTATTCTGCATTTATTCTATACGTGTATAGTTATTTAGTTCTAAAAAAATAATCGGTTTCAATTTTTACAGTAGATAAGCTCTTAAAATTTGCCGTTCACAAAAAAATAATATATAGTTTCTTCCTTAGATATTGGAACTCAATACCTCTATCTTACAGTTAGCCACTGTTTTATAGAAACAGTCCCAGTACCTTCATTAAATCTGTCCTGGAATTAATATTCCATTTTAAGTTATTTGAAGAAATAATGAAATCCGGATGCTGAAATACGCCGAGCGTGTACTAGCGATTTTTCTATCATTTCTCAAATGACTACACAGTAAAAAGGTCGAGTATTAAAAGTGGTACATATAGGTCTACACTCACGAGTGTGGTTTAATTTAGCGTCTTCGTGTGTAAGGAATAGAAAAAAGTATTTCTTATGGAAGTTAAATTTTCTCAAAAAGTGAGTGCAAATTTTAGCAATTGTCACAATTGCAAGTACATGTAGTTCCAGTGTTGATTTTCTATGAACCATTGTATTAACCTGATGTACGAGGTACAAAGTTTTTCGGTGCTGACCTGTAGACGCGTTTTCAGGTAGGAAAATAGAAACAAATTTAACAATTAACTACGTATTTTTATTGAACCATACTACTACTATATTTTATCCACAAATGATACTGTAAATACGCCACCTTACACACACCATACCTTGTCAACACCTAACCTTATATCAACACCTTAACAACGCGCTGTTAAAACTGATAACAATGAATGACTATTACACCTGCTACGTAGATAAAATGGTGGCGTATGAATAAGCAGTAACACGGAAAGCCAGTCACAAAATTGAGACATTACCTAAGATAGTGGAATGCAAGCTACACCCTATCAATCCTTTTCGCACTGAATGATTAACATCTCGCACTTCAGGTAGCAAATTAAATTTCAGGAGTATAAAATTTATACTGATCAAGTAAAATATTCTTGTGTAATCTACCTTACTTTTTAAAATACCTTAAATAAAATGTTTTTAATGTAAACACTTAACAAAGAATTTACTGTGCGTGAAATCATTTTACCATCCCCTGATTTTTTACTGTGCAATTATGTTGGTGCTTTAAATTTGAGTACTACTCATGAATGTGCTTAATGGTCTCCAGATTTCTCAAAAGAAGCAGAAAATTTCCGGAGTATCTATTTTAAATTAATTGAACAATTTTATTTTGGATCGGAGGATGTTGATATCTTTCGCCTTTATAACATGCTCATAACAGGTTTTCAATATTTCTTTCAGTTTCGTTGTTCGTTGGTTCCTAACGCAGAAAACGGAATACACTTCTTCATTTTCAATGTTAATTTGTACATGCTTCCTTAATTCTTAGCCTTTAAACCATTAAGTTAAAGATATATGTAGTTGAGTTTGCTGTTCTGTTGTACCCATGTATGTATATGTAGTTCCTCATTACTTTATTATAGCTCGTGCTAATTGTTTGATTGTTCCTACAACTGCATGTTTTTCTTACGTCTTCTCTGTTGTTTCTTCCCAATACTGGCGCCTCATACATGCCTTCATGTATTAGACACACATCACCGACTCCTAATTTTACTGTTTTATTTTCCTGCTTCCTAACTCTAAATTTTGTATCCCAAACACCTTTCTGGTAGCTTCATACTTCAACTAGCTTCCACATTTTTTTCATTTTGTATTTATTTCAACAAAAAGCATTGTGCATATCTTTTCCGTTATTAAAAAGCAACGCTATGGTTTGCTGTTTGTTTTGATCATGGACAAACCGCATAGGGTAATAGTTTCGTATTTAAACTGAAAAAGGTTCCCAAAACTAATACCTACTTAATGTAGTGATCAATGTTCTTTGCAAACACCCGAAGATGTTGCAGACTACCCTGAATTTTATCTCATGCCGCGTATCCAACTACATAGAAGTTATTTACCTTCATTTCCTTTACGAGAAGCAGTACTGTGAGATTAAAGGAGCTGCGATAATCGATAAGAGCGGCGAGTTATCAAAACTGCCCAATCGATGCGCGATACGAAAAGGTGCAACGCGTACCGATTGGTCCGTTTTGCTAACTCGTCGCTCTTATCGAGTATCGCTGCTCCACTATAAATTCACCCTTAGACTTACAAGGCGTTGCTTCACTGAAATCCTGTGATAACTTTTCTACAAGTATGTGCTTATGTACGCTAAAGTAACATATTGAAACTAAGCTAATGGCAAGACCATCAGAAAAAAACTCTTTGATCTTTTAGTAAGTACAAAACAACGTTTTAATCAATCTGTGGCGTCATTTTAATTTCAACTTATGACTCAAGAATCTTAATAATAAATGCAGTAATATAAGCATTAGTTGCACATACACCTTTTATTCACATTACATTTATTTTCGTGCATTATTACTTTATATGAAAAAAGGCAACTATGATGTAATTTTTATTTCGACTTTCTAACCTATTGACATCAATAATTTCAAAAAGCGTTGCACTAAATTCTGGGTTACATCAATGATTATATGTGTGTATAAAAATGATTATCTCTTCTTTCTTCCTATGTTAACAAAAGCAAGCAATATAAAATCTTCAAACAGACTTGACATGAATTAGTTTTCAAATCTATACGCCGCTCTATAAATTTTGGTTCGTCTAATAGTACACTCATACGTTCCTCTAATAACTTAAGACAATCAATCATTTCTCTACAATGTAGGCGATACCGTAAGTAACATAGTAATTCTTACCTAATTTTAGAGTATTTACCTCTATAAAGCAATATTTTATCCATTATTGACACCAAAGCTTTCTAATATTAATCAGGAAGTCGAGTATCTTCGATCTCGCATTCACAATGATTGATATATCGAAACATGTTAGTGTTAAGTGGATATTAAATTGAAAACATGTAAACAAAATGAGTTATTAAATTTAAAATAACTGTTTATTATTTTGCGGAAGTTTAAGGTAATTGTGGTCTGTTGTAAATTATGTAGTGAAGTGTTGTAAATTTGCATATCAATAGCAACACGCTAATCAAATTATACGAATTCGCTCATTACTAATTCGTTTCCAAAAACATAAAGGAAATCTGAAGATTGTTAGATACCTTAGTCATTATGCTATTGTTGCCTTGAATATATTTACATAGGAAGAAGACAAAAAAAGAATAAGAACTCATTGTACATGTACTCCTTTGTTAAAAAATAATGAATCTTCAAAATAAAGATCCGAATTTATTTGCAATTTTTATAGATTCTGCTACGTGAAGTACTGTGTCATACAATTTAAGAGGTTATCCTACTTGCAGGAAATGTAATGAAGAAAAATCAATAGTATTGACGAGATCCGACGGGCAGCGCTAATATTACAATGCTATAAAAGCCATGGTAAAACTGCGTTTCAAATGGAACAATTTTAGCATTAAACACGTCAAGAAAATGATTTAAAGATTCTTTAGAGAGACATTCAAAACATAACATGTTATGAATTCAAATCCAATTCCAGTAGTACAATATCCATACAGAGCAGAAATTCGTCGTATTCACAAAACTTCTTTATCATGTTTCCTAGAAATTGGTTCGCATTGAAAAAAATATAATTTATCATTGTGAAGCAAGCCATATTATGTGTCGAGCATCATTTTGCTGTACCTGTATGAGTTTAATGCAGCGGAGACGTGACGGTTATTTCAAATTTCACGCAGGTAGCTCCTTCTTAAACTTTATCACACAAAATACTGTTAAAATAATATTTTAGTAATGTCAGTATGATGGCTAACGGCCCTCAGATATAAAATTTAATCAGATATGTAATTGATTTACCAAAAATTACTCGCTGTAACACACTTTTAAGACATTTAAACTGTAAGCGTAACAGTGTGGATGTGGTTTCTTTTTATGTATATAAAGTAGTCCTAAATTCCAAAGCGCCTGAATAAAAATATGTGCAAAAGTAATTACTATTGTACATCTACGCTGGAAAACCGATATGACTGACATAACTAAATTGATTAAGGAAATTTGCTTGGGGCAATTTTATATTTTGTTTAAACCAGCATGATATCTTTAGCCGTATTCAAAGGTTTTACTTACTTCAACTGTTGACTCGACTAAATGAGTTTTTCAAAGTGTAATTCGATGCCTTTGATACTTTCAAATGTACTCTAATCATGTGCTTCACTTTAATACAGTCTACATTT
Organism: Dynastes maya; assembly: GCA_029619315.2. Classification (NCBI taxonomy): domain Eukaryota; kingdom Metazoa; phylum Arthropoda; class Insecta; order Coleoptera; family Scarabaeidae; genus Dynastes; species Dynastes maya. The sequence continues at coordinate 26,042,482 of JAROYE020000001.1, forward strand.
TAAAAGATTTAAAATAGTAACAAGTAATAATTGGTAGTTATTTAATACCTTTGGAGGGTCACATTCTTAATAATTTTTGACACAATGAAGACTAGTCAAAAATTTCCTTGGACGATTCGAACTAAATATTCTAAAATTCAAACCCAACATTTTATACAATTAATGCAGAAGATAATATGTTTACCAAATATCGGCACATTCTTTCGCTTGAGGTGCCGCTATTGTAATAGTATTCCAGTTAGAGTATTTCCCAATTACACTTTATCAAATTCCATTCTTGTTTTTCTCCTTTTTGAGTAATATTCGACTGATTTGTTGTTGTTTCGTTTTTCCTACTTTTAACAATTTGAGATATTGCGCTATCTCTGTATTAACCAAAAACTACATTTCAAATAACACCAACATTTATAAAACATAAATAACTCCGCATTTTATTGAAAACAAAAACGTTAAGAACTTAAGTAAACCGTTATTAAAATTATACGTACCTATCGCTGTAAAAACGGTACATTTGACTATCTATAATTATATTTAGTAGCATTATTATTTCATTAACTTCGATAAACTATGCGGCGGCCATTTTTATTCGCTGCTTTTTATTGAATTTTTATCCTGTCTTCTTAAAAAACGGCATAGAAAACATCTTGTAATTTATTTGTACTAAATGTCTCTTTTAATTAAAAAGTAAAAATGTCTCTTTTAATTAAAAAGTAAAGATATCGTCTAATGTTCGATGTTAATTGAAAAATACATAACTTTTCAAAAACTTCAAGTAGTGTACATCTTTTGCAAATTTTTGTAATTACATTCTTAATTTTCAATAAGCCTTTATCTCCACTTAGTAATTTTGAAAATTATTGAAATATAATTGGTACCATATTATTTGGATTATGCACAAAATGTAGTTTTCTGAAGGTTTTGTATGTACTGCGTAGAGCACATCTTATAAATGCATTAACGTTTCATGTACACAGAAAATTTTTTGGAATAAATTCTTTTGCCCTCGAAAGTGTTGGCTCTAATTAAATTAAAATTACACAGTCAAAGAGTAAAATTAACTAATTCTGTAAAATAGGTAGTAAGATACATTGTAGGGTAAATATTTTGCTAAAGAGCAAATGATCGTCGATTTAATTTGAAAATGAGAAAATGTTATTGTTCAGCCAACGCTACTTTTCTTCGTAAGAGGAAGAGGTCGGCACTTTCAATATTGCACCGTATATCAGTATCCCTTGTACATATTTCGTTAATATTTTGTGACTTATCAGCAGGTATAAGAAAACTATTGCAATATTCACACTTAGCAAAGGTAAATGTAGGTAAACTTGATATGGTATATTGTCTATTGTTTATATATTGTGATGTTATATAACTGATAAATTGCTGTTTTCTAAATAAAAGATAATTTTAACGTCGTAGATTCGGAAATGTCACCTATACACCCTTTTGACAGTAAAAAAAAAGCAATTTACAAATAACAACGCTTTAAAAAAAATAAATTAATGGAATAAAAGACTAGCCTCAAAATTTGACTTTTAGAGACCCTCTTTGGTACCACGTGACGTAAAAAAAACCCCGCGTTCATTTGAATAATCAAACTTGAATTAATCCGGTACTTGAAGCAAAATTTGAACACTGCTGGCGTACCATAGGGCTCCGCTATTGGGCCGCTATTGTTTAGTCTGTATACATATGATATTTAAATTTTTCCTATAGTCATATGTATGCAGATGACAGTCAGATCTATCTGTCCTTTGAATACGTTGACTGGAGATTGGCAGTAGGTAGACTCAATGCCGATTTAGAGGCCTTCTACTAGATACCCGTTGAGCGGCGACTTGTGATCAATACAATAAAATCTCAGGTATTAATCTACACCCGAATTACGTGTTGCAATGTCGATATACCAGTTGTTGATTGCGCGAAAAATTTGGGACTTACTTTAGATAACAGCTTTAGATACCGAAACCAATTACCAATTACATTAAAAACGCTTACTTCCGACTAAAGAAATTGTTCCCAAACAGATCCGTTCTTAGTAAAGGAAATAAACTTAAATTATGTGATGCCTTCGTTCTGTCTAGACTTACGTATTGTTCTACAATCTACCAGGGATCAATTGACAAATATTGATTATCGAATACAAGAGGTTGAAAACTCTTGCGTACGGTTCATATATGAGTTGCGTAAGTTTGATCACATTACCTAACAATTTACGGCGACTGGTTGAATATGAGGGCAAAACGAGAATTTTAATCTCTGTGCTTATTTCATAAAATCATTTTAAGTAAAACTCCCTATAATATACAATAAGATCCGGTACCGATGCAATGTACATAATGTTAATACCCGTTTCCACAATCTGATTTCGCTGCGTCCACACAAGACATTCCTATTCAAGCGTTCTTTTTCTTATCTTGTTTTCTCCAAGTACAACTGCATACCTGCTTCGATTAAAAGGCTTTCAGTTGATCAGTTTCGACAAGTTTCGGCGAAATTTGACAAAGAGTTATTAATACTTTCAAATATATTGAGGGGGCACATGAAATATTTTTCAGTTCATCGTACACTTTCATACTGCAGCAGTAGTAACTGCACTTACTAGTTAAACATTGCTTTGAACGTACCGGTTGGTTTTCTGTTGAACAAATGTATATATGTATTAGTACCTCCTCTAGGTCTAGAATCTTGGATTTAAATTTCCTTTAGGCTTAGATAATACTTCTTTCTATCTTAGCTTAGTTATCGAGGTTTGAGCACTAACGCAGGGACTACTGAACCTCCCCGTTAGTGCCAGCATATTTATTTTTGTTTATTTTTGTTTTGTGTTGTACTTTATTCAATGTTGAGCAATAAATTTAATTATTACTATGTACCCTAGAAATATACAAATGTGGATCAGTGATAAAAGCACATTATAATATACATCAATTATTTAGAGATCTGCTCTGAATATCCATATACATAATTGATCTCCATTACATATTAAACGTATAGGTTGCAGCTATCTGGGTTCAAATCGAAGAAATTGATTTATTTTGTTCCTTTGTGCAGTGTAATTTGTTTATTGTATAAACACAATAGTAAAAATAACTTTCTTAACAAAGGGATATTGTTAAATACCCTTCCTTTTCTTTAGTTTAGATTTTATTTTACTTCCTTTAGATTTTAAGTACAAGTGTTTAGCACATTCTACTTTCTTTTTAACATGTGTGCATATTATAGTTTACGAACCTTTGCATTTTTTTCTGGTCTAAAGGATAAGATTTGTATCTTTTGTTATTGTTCGATTTTCGACCCTTAGAAAATTATTCTTACCATTGTTCTTAGAACTTAAGAAATCATATATAACCTCTATTGTTTGTATTTTCTCTATTCTAACTATATAGACATCTGGTGTTATGTATGTATAACTGTATACTGTTATGTATCTAACTATATACTAATTTTTTAAGCTGCATTTTCGATATACTCTAAAGGACACTATTATACTATATACTGTAAACTATTAATACATGTATATATTTTATCATTAGAATAAAATTAGCGATAGTAACTTTGATGGTTTTGACTTCAAGAAACACACACGAACCAAATCTATTTTTAATGTTTTTTACATAACAATATCTACCAAGGAATCCATCGTATACCGCCAGAAATTAGTTCATTAACCCTGTTATAAAGTACAAATTTGAGAAGAAACGCTTTTTCCCTTTTTAATGTATGAGCAGCTAATTTAAACAATAGAAGGCTGACTGGATTGAATAAAAACTTGTAGACTAAGGGTATGCTGTTTGGCCCGCATGCAGTAACACTATATAGTCCGTAATAAAGTATGGTGATTCTTTTCGTGTCATTATACCCTTGTTAACCGAAAACTACTGTGCACGAAGAACTCGAAAAAGGAGCCAAAACATTATATAAATCACCTCCTAAATTAATTATTTCACTGCTTGGCGCGCAGTTAAGGTAGTAGAGTAGGTGGTGCGGATCCGTGAAGAGAACCAGGCGTTCTCTCTTTCCTCGAACATCTCCCAGATGGGTCGCTGGATCCAATCCATTCATCATATTTACTTATGTCTGTCGTATATGGACTGTATTAATAACGCTGCGTGATAATGGCCCGCAACATGAATATTTAATTAAAAATTGACATCGACACAACTCCGGTTTCACGAACGCGCGTAATGCAACACAAAACCTACGAATATCATACGGCGTTATATGAACCGTTTTTTTTCGAAATGCCACGCATAAATCTTTTCGTGTATTTCGAACCTCATTATTCCTATCGGCGAGATAGCTAGTGTTCCACATCCGAACAATGAATCGAAATGATTTATTGACAAAGTTTTGTGCGAGCTAGATGTATACACTGTCTCTAAAAACATGTAAATACATCACTAGACATATTGATAGATTTACAATGGATTCCCTTTTTATAAACGTACTCCAATGTGTACCTTTGCCCTATTCTTTTACCAATTAAATCTTCTGCTTGTTAGAATTATTTTAGTCATTCTCGCAGCAATTTCGAATGACAATTCATAAAATATTGCACACCTGCAGGATCCTTAATATCAATTTTAGTAGTACGTACCAGAAAGGTGGCAATATTGTGCAAGTTATGGAAAAACAGAATGTTCCACCATTTCTATGTTTTGACTAGTTATTCTCATTTTATCGTAGTTTCAAACGTTTCACTATGAATGTATGTTTTTTCGTTTATGTGCGATTATATTTGTAAGTTAATTATAGAATTATTTGCTTCAATCTCTACTATTGAACCCTAGTAATTTTAATTTCTAAATCTATTTTAATGATGAGTTGAATAAAATCAAAATGTTAACAAAATACGCCAACTATTATCAAGAAATCTATTTATTTGAGATACACTTTCACACAAAATCTCCTTAAAACATAATACAGATCACACAACATATATTTGTATCTACATATTAAAATTCATGTGGACATAGGAATCAAGACAAAGAATCATTGTAAAGGTCAAAAAATGAAAATATGGAAGACGCTACATATGCAACCCTGCTGAAGGAGCTAAATATACGGACAAATTTGACGAAGTCGATATATTAGAATACAAAAACATTTGCAAGCGAAGTGATAAATTAAAATCCAACATTTAAAACTTATTACGAAATTTATAAAAACTACGAAAACTATTTTGACCTTTGGATTTCGAAACAAGTCGAAATCTATACCAGTGACAAATTGAGCGGGAACAGAAGAGGATTTCATTGCAGTTATACACAGAAATGGAGAAATTTTTATATGAATAGCTTTTAGATTTCTACATAGAGCTAATCTTACCAATGGAATTTTTAGAATTTAGAGGTAACTGTTTGTAATATCTTAGTATACTTATTGAATTTTTAAGAGAAGTAGTAGGAATTATCTGTCACAACCAGCCAAGTAATGGCAGATAATCTTTCAAGATTGCATCAGTAACACTTTCCGTGTTATTCTCTCCTATTCTTTCGTCGTATACACCTAAATTTGCATATATTTTCGCCAAAATTATGACTGCTGTAATTTTTGTCAAAACCAATAACTAATTCCGCAAAAAGCAAACAATAGCGGAATTAATTTATAGTAAATTTCAATAAAAACATTCGGTGATAATTTATGTGTTATAACTAATTGGTTACATTTTCTGATATGAATAATTGGTATCAGAAAACATTAGTTAAGAATTTGTTAGTTCTGGTTTTGACGATTATATTTTCATTCTTTAATAAATTATTCCCAGTTATAGACATAAAATACATTAATATCCTACTAAACATGTTTGTTAATTAGGCTCTTCCACTCCAAATCTCAGGATAGGCTTTACTATATGCAGTATTTTTGTGACTGCGTTCAATTTGATTGTAGATAACAATATATGTGTGTTTGTACATTTGTTTTTTTTAAATATTGCTGTGCAGAATACCGGTTCCCAACCCATTTCTTCTTGCGAACTACTTCTAAAAACCGGAAAAAATCAGCGAACCCCTTGTACGTGTATTAGTAGCAGTAAATAAAGCAATAAAACTGGGTTGTTATTAAAGTTTATTTTCCATATTGAATAGTTCATAACGAAAAACTTAAAAACATAATCATAAAATATTTAGTAACAAACAAAACTAATGTGAGAGTTGAAATTACAAAAGGAAATGTGTAAAATGGATACAATAAAGCAGAACATTCATCCTAGTAGTTGAAATCAAAACAGGATTATTTGTAATGTCAATAGATACCAACTGATTCTTAGCTAAGCTTTAGGTTAAATTAGAAAAAACCTTCAGTAATTAATTACGTCGGAAAAATTTCAAGGAAAAATTATAGTTTCATAACTACCGACGGAAGCCAAATATATTAATTACATTTGATGTACTTGGCATCTAAAAATTAGAATGTATTTGCAGATAAGTAACATCTAGGCTTAAAGAGCGAACGAATCTTCCGCAGTACGCATGGTGTTGTGGTTATCACGCCTACCAGGCAAGCAGGAGATGTGGTGTTCGATTCCTCGCTGTGGACGGTTTTTTTCAGTAATTAATTACGTCGGAAAAATTCCAAGGAAAAAATATAGTTTCATAATTACCGACGGAAGCCAAATATATTAACTTCAATTGAATGTTTGTAAATTTAAAATTTGATTGTATACCTGAAGGCCTGGGTTTTAGATCAGGTTCTACATTTACCTGTTTCTCTATCTATCTTTCTGGTAAGTATGTACTGAAAATCCTTTCGCACATAGATATACTATACAAAGAAGTAATAAAACTTTAATCGCTTTTTCTGACAAAATACGATTATTTATTTCTTACACTTGTTAGCTAAAAGTTAATTGAAGAGTGATCTTTAAAAATAGCAACTGTCAGAGGATAAATTAATGACCTTTCCTTTCTCCAGGGAAATTAAGAAGTATTTGAACTCATATCTCCTTAAAAAAGGCTACGAATCCAGTTGTTCGATCCAGATACTTCTAGGTCTATCAAGAAAATAACTTTTGAAAGTGAATTGAAGTTGTTTGTGATATCTAGCAATATTACTTTTAATATCCTTAAGATAAATTCCATATTCTGATAAAATACTGCTAAGAAAACCGAAATATTCATACACACCCATCTCCAAACATTGGATCTAAAAGTTGAATGTCTTTAAAATGGCTTCTATTCTAGCATGTACACTGATAATGGTAACACCTGGGTTTTGGATATACATATTTAGAACATTTAATTCACGAGGAAAGGCTGGTAAGTATGCAAGATGTTGCATTCAAAGGATATTTAATATACAAAATGACAAATGAAATGGATGCAAATTCAATTCAAGCGAGACAAACTTTTGCCACGAGAGAGCCATCTATCTTCTGTATGAAATATCAAAGAAACGTGACAGCTTTCAAAGTCCTTGCAAAACGTTTAAGTTTAGGATTTAATAAGTTTAGGATTTAAAATTCCGCCATTACAATATTTTTTTCGCGAACTACTTTTATAAAGTCTGGGAACCTCCGAAGTTTTGCGAACCACCAGTTGGGAATCATTGCCCTAGAATACTTTTTGAAATTTGCAGTTACAGTTATTAGAAGGAAATGACGTTAATTTCAATAACTCATTATTAAAAGGTACTAGTAGAGAATTTAGTTAAACTCAGTAAATACGAAGTATGTTTTTTGATTATAGCAACAAGAAGCAATTCCATTGATTACAAGTGAGGATAAGTGCATCTTTTTATAATAAAACTAATGTATCGACTGGAATATAATGTTATTTAACTAATAAGAAACACTAAACCAAATTCGCGAAGGATCAATAACTCCAAATTGATAGTAATATTAAATGGAATAACAAAATAATCTTTGTTTGCAAAAGTGGCGAATTTCGAAACACCACCGCAGTAGAAGGCTCTAAGAAAAAACTACGCATATGCATATTAAGTTAAAATCGACAAAAATTATACACAAACACTTAAAATTTATATGTAGTTGAAACTTAGGTACGAATTTTACATGAATAATTTTTGTTTTGGTTTTTTTTCAATGTATGAAGTGTCATTAGATCATAATTATGTTTTTACCATCAATTTATTCTATGTCTTGCAGAATGTCCTTTAATATTGGACAATGATAGATTTGCACTACGTAGATCTGCTGGAGATATGCCGGAGATTGATTTTACCTACAAAATAGTAATAATAATAATAATAATAATAATAATAATAATAATAATAATATACGTTTTATTCAGTAATGCTAACAAAGCGTTGAACAAGTCAATTCAAATAATATAAATATGTGTGTAAATATAAGAAATAAAAATTATTAAAACATAAATACATAAATATTGTACCAAAAAGTGTAAATAACAAGAGACACATTGTATAACAATTAGACAAACACAACAATTGTTTACAACATTGATTAATATTGATACAACACAAAAACATTACAGGTATCACCAACAAGGTACGGAAATATCACTACGCAGTATTTTTTTTAATAAAACGAATATAATTTGGATGAATCGATTTAAAACGCAGAGATGGTCTCAGTGTGTAAACGCGTTTGTATGGCCTAAATATAAATACGTCACAGCCTGCTGACGTCAAAGTTGTTGAGCCTTGTTTTGGCGGTAGTAACGGTTCTACGCATACAGTATTCAGGTTTGTTAAGAACCAATGAACTGGACACCTTTTCTTTTTGTGGCAGTAGCTACCTCCCCTAACCAACATTTTTCCTTTCTTTTATAATTTGAACACAGGTATACGTAAACACGCCTACAATAAATTTCCCGTTTACTTTCAAAGACTGCTCTTAAATATATATCCTCGTAAATTCAACAATTTTTATTACGCACCATCCAATCGACATCGGTAAAATTTATTACTTAAGCTCGGAGATTACTAATATGCATTCCTATGTACCAAGCGCATACGCGCCCATACATATGACTGTGCTTATGTTGCTTAACGGTTTTCTTTAAAATGTTATTCCTCAATTTATATTGTCCATTATTGCATCTGCGTACTTATATATCTGGAAGCAATGGCCGAACGATACCCGGTGAAATATTGGCTCGTTAACATATTTATTGCAGTGGTTTGGTGGGTAGTAATTTTTGACCTTTCGAACAACCGATATAAAATTCTGAATCAGAACACTCTAAATGAAAACGTATTAAATGTATTTTTTATTATTGTCGGGCACACTAAAAAACACACCATTGAGGCAGTCGTTGAACAGCGAGTACATGTGTGTGCTTAAGGTTATATCTGTAACTGACTAACATCTTGTCTTTGCCGATCTCCATTAAAAGAACAAAAGGGAATAAAGGATGTACATATTGTAACTGCATTTCTATATTTCTTCTTCTTCTTTCCGGATACTTTTTTCATCCAAATTGAGCGTCGAAGACTACTCAATATTACCAAATATTAATTGACGCTGGTGAAGATTATGCCATGTGGAAATCGAGGACTCGAAAGGGTACGTGCAATATTTATATGGGTATTTGCTTTATAGTTAATTCACCGCACTCGAAAGAACATAAAAACAATATTAACACTAATAAACTAGGATTTCCAGGTTCAGCGAACAATTCTATTCATACGAATAAATAATCTTGTGAATACGGGAATTAACAATGCGCTTCAGAAATCAATAAAAACTCCAATCATTAGTTAATTCGAATAATCCTTCTTTTTGATAATTCTCCTGTTTAGATAACAAAAATGCTACCTGTGGCAGTCTCGCATAATGATAATTAACGCTGGCCACGAGCGGTACCGCGCATCGGCGTAGAATCAGTTCGGACCGAGAGGAACGGTAGTATTACTTCGTCTGCGGAGCAGTACGGACATTTTCGCTGCCGGTCATTTGCGCAATTGTTTATCTGTCCTAGAAAAATTATGATTTCGTCAACAAAACGACCGCGGTCGGACACACTTCGAAAATTTATTGCAGAAATTCCAGACTTAATATATGAAGGTGCTAAAATTAAATGTGTAATCTGTAAAATCCCGTTAATGTGTTGGTCCAGACAACATTGTCTACGACACGTAAATAGTGAAAAGCATGTCTCAAAAAGAAATTGCGCACGAGACAATGAAAAATTTATATTTAATTTATGCGTTACGTTTATCGCATGTAATATACCGATTAATTTACTAGACAAGGAACCATTTATCTGCTTTTGGAATAACTATTCGGAGTGCAAATTACCAAGTCGAACATCGTTGTGTAATGTAATGGCACGCAAATTGGAACCTCATCAATCGGCACCTTCAATTCTATTAGTCTCCAAACGAATACAACAGTGTACTGCCGAAGTAATTTCAAAGTTAGTGTTAAATACATTGGACAAATTTGAACCTTCAACAAACCAACTCTTGATGTTAGTGAGTGATGGTGCTGAAAACATGCTTTCTATAGGCCGGTCTCTTAAAAAGCATTCTGCTAATTTGTTACACATTACGTGTAAAATTCATGCTTTCAATCTTGTGGCGGATAATATCAGAAAATGTTCCTGATGTAGACGCTTTAATAGCGCATACCAAAGCAGTATTTGTCAAATCACCGAAACGTATTCGCGAATTTCATAGACTGTGCCCCCGTATACCAGAGCCACCAGAACCTATTCTAACTCGTTGGGGAACATGGTTGCAGGCCGCGTTTTATTATCATAAATATTTTGACAATATTAAGAACGTGGTTTTACAATTCGATACAAAGGAAGCTGCCGCTATCCAGAAAAGCCAGTCGAAATTTCAAGATAGTCAGGTTAAAATGGATTTAAAAATCATTCACGACAATTACTTCGGGCTAGCAGATGCAATAGAAAAATTACAAAATCCTGCGATGCCGTTAGAAGAATCTCTACAAATAGTGCAACATGTTCACGCACAGCTATGCGCGATTGAAGACGCAAAAAATGTTTCTGTTCTAGAAAAATTTGAAAGTGTTTTTGAGAAAAATTCTGATTTTGGCACATTAAGACACATTTGTGAAGGTGCGTCAACAGAATTGTTAAGTTATTTGAAAGATTATTTTACTTACGCAAATATTACGTCACTAGATGTAGAACGTTCGTTCTCTGCATATAAACGCATTTTTTCCTCATGCCGTACTAGTTTTGCCGAAACAACAGTTGAAACATATCTAATGTTGCAGATATTTAACAGACATTATTCACTTTGTGATTTCACGGAGGACTCTTAAAATGGTAAGTGTTTGAGCACTTGTTATTTAATTTTTATTTAAAAGATGAGCGAAATTATTTGCGGCAGCAAACATCTCTATTAGCAGAATAACTCTAGTGGAACGCGAGGCCTGGTCGACTCTACGCTACTGCGCGGTACCGCTCGTGGCCGGCTTTAATGATAATATTAAAACACAAATCTCCATTGTGTGTGAATATGTAGGTGTGTGCATTGGAAAATGATCTGTAGTACCCGCTTAGATCACTTCTATTTCAAATTTTATCTTAATCTTAATGTCCAAGGGAATTTAATATTTGTTTTGTAATTTCCAAAACTTTATCTCAGACAATTTTCATTTGAAATGTTCTGATACTGTCAAAAGAGTTTCCATATTTTAATGTATTGAATTTTATAGTGACTGTGTGTTTTGATATCTTAACACGAATACCAACATCGTGTTTAATGCTTTAATTCTTTCAAAGTAGACTCTATGACGCCATGTAAACAAAAGGGTAAAACCCTACCTAGTACTCACTTACTGTCCCCCATTAGTTTCTTTTGTAAGGCCTCTCCAGCTAATTTAGGGAAAAGGGTGTAGTTAGTTTCTAAATAACACATTTAAAGATATCAAAACCTAGTTACTTAAGAAACTTATTGAATTAAGAAACCAACTACCAGAGGAGTGCTCGCTTTGTTTCAGTGCGTCACTTTGTGTTTTAGTAAATTAAACAAGCAAGTTCAACACGACAGTTCAAGTGAGAGTGATCAAGCAGTGACAAGTGGTGGTGTAGCAAAGAAACGGAAATATCGTAAATTCGATGATAACTACATGAATTTTGGCTTTACTACAGCAGAAGTAAACAATGAAGAGAGACCGCAGGGTGTACTCTGTTTAAAATTTGCATGATTTACAAAAGCAAAAAAGTGTGTATACCAAGCAAGCCTCAGTACCAAGCAACGCACTGCTAGCATCCTTTTAGGTTGCATACAGAGTGGCGAAGTACAAAAAACCTCGCACCATCGCAGAAGAGCTAATTCTACCGGCTGCTCTTGACATGATTAATATTATGCTGGGAGAATCGGCGGGACAATTAATTCAGAGGTACCTTTGTCGAACAACACTATTAGTCGAAGAATCGATCATCTAACTCTGGATCTCAATGATCAATTAATAGAGAAAATGAAAGGCACGTAATTTGGTCTGCAACTTGATGGGGCTACTGACAATAACAAAGACGCACACCTTATTTGTTATGTACGCTTCCTGGATGATAATATTATCGTTGAAGACATTCTGTTCTGCAAAAGCATCATTGGAAGCGCAAAGGCTCAAGACTTATTTGAGATGCTTGACAAGTTTATAACCGAAAATGATTTGGATTAGGAAAAGTGTATCGGTATGTGTACTGATGGAGCTCGTTCAATGTCTGGTCGCTGTGGAGGATTGCAGGCGCTATTCGCAGCAAAGCATCGCATGCTATATGGACCCATTGCATCATTCATAGGGAAGCACTTGCATCAAAGTCGATGAGCTCGCAATTGAATTACGCATTAGAACGTGTCGTAGATGTAGTAAACTATATAAAAACTAGGCCACTGAAAGCCAGATTTTTCAAAATACTTTGCATGGACATGGGAGCTGAACTCACGACACTGTTATACTACTGCAGTCCACGATGGCTTTCACGTGGCAACATCTTATCCCGTGCATTCGAGTTACTTCAAGAAATTGATACTTTTCTACAAGAGGAAGGTCATGAAAACTCCAGTTGCTTTGCCGAATTCGACTTTTTGCTGAAGCGAGCGTATTTGTACGATATATTTGACAAGCTGAATGTCTTCAATCTGTCTCTGCAAGGCAAAAACATGCACATTTTGAAACTTTTGGAAAAGGTTGCGGCGTTTAGGAAAAGCTGCAGTTGTGGATAAGAAAGATCGATGAGAACGGCGATCAACATTGTTTCCCTGAATTGCACAAATACGTGACCTGTAATAATGTCGTTGTTTCACGAGACTTGCTATCCCTTTTCAAGGAATACCTCTCGAAGCTCACTGACTGGTTTGCAAAATACTTTGAGGATGACAATATCGAAGAATTTGCGTGGATCCAAGATCTTTTTCGTGCTCTAGCTCCACTAGAATTCACATCGCAGGAAGAAGGGGGTCTTGCGACAACAGCCTGACAACAAAGTTTGCTTCTACCAGTTTAGTGGAGTTTTGAATATCAATCAAAAATTCCCTTTACGACAACCTATTTATACGAAGCCCGATTTTCAGCTGTAGCTCTAACAAAAAGCAAATATCGCTCAAAAATCGATGTGGAGCGAGAAATAAGAGTGGTAGTGTCAAACCTTATTCCGCGTTTTGAAAAAAAATATATGGCGATCAGCAAGTTCACCCGTCAAATTAATTTATTTGTCGTTGAAGGTTGTCACCATTTATTTCATATTTTTTTGTATTTTCAGATTTTAGTTTGATGGTTGTGATTCAATTTTAATAAATATAAGATTAACATTGTGACGTTTACGTTAAGAGTTGTTTTCATTTCTGTGGATGATTTATGTCATTGTACACATATTTTGAAAAGGACGCCGGGATTAAACCTGTAAGTGCGCCCCGGACTGATAAAGTTTGGTAACCCCTGGCTTACAGTATTCAAATTCACTTGCTTGGAGATAATCTTCTCTTCAATGACAACGTGGCATTTTTATCTGGTCCCTAAGGGCTAAAATAGACTTACTGGGGATGGGGTGTTACTACCCTTTCAGATCAAGCAATTCTCAAGCCTTGATCGTTTTGTAGTTATATTTTAATGGCGATTGTAATGCATTTTCAGGTGTAATGATTGTGTACAGGTACCCTCGGTGGATAGTTGTAAAGTGCTTTTTAGATAGTTTATGTTATTGCATTTCTTGATAGCAACGTACATATTTACATAAAAAAATACTGGTTATTTTGGCAAGGAAGGTGTTGAGTGAGTTGTAAAGAGGAATTTGTTTTTGAATAAACGTATATATGTATTTTATATTTTTTGTAAACACATCCAAAAAACTAAATTAAAATCACTTATACGGAATTTTATGCTAATAAAATGCAACATTTCTTGTTTTACGCCATTCCATAACGGGAATGTTGATTACCGCAGACAGAAGCAAGAATTTCATAACTACTCGCTAGGCTGCTTGCTAATTATCACTCCAATAATTTAAACCTCTGCATAAATCCGCGTTTTACTCTATAATATAATTAGTAATTCAAATAACTCCTTACGACGACGAGCGTCCAGTGCGACAACGCAGCAATGTAACAAAGGAGCTTGGCCGTTTATGGGTATAGTTTTTGTTCGTTCAGGTAAAATAATGAAATTATCCGTGCATGGAACGAATTATTAATTCAGATACCTTCTCAGAATGTGCTTTTGGTATTATTCAGGTTCTCGCTGTATGTTTTGCATGCTAGTGAGAGATCTTTTCGCTTCAACTGCCATGCGCAAGGTCTCCTATTAGACCGGAAGCGATGCGGTAAAACGAATAAAGATATTCCGTAAGAACTGCCTGTAGGTATGCATAAATATAGTGCACGGTTAAAAGAAAATGAACTCAATATTTGCACGGTAATTGGCTGTTTTACTTTTTACGCATATTCTGCTGCTTTGGTGGTTCATTAAAATTCTGTCGCCATACGCCTTTATGATATTCGCATTCGTTTATGTCCTCTTATGTTAAAGAAACGCGTCGTACATAATACTAAACGTTACTTTGCGATACCAATCTCACGTAAAATTCACCTTATGATGAGCCTGAATTGACAATTGAGAATGTGGCAGGTGGATGATGTAGTAGCATTTTAATAGAATGGCAGATAGTTGTATGACCGAAAGCTCTATTTATACCAGAAGAAAGCAGCTCATTATTTGGGAGGTAAATACAATAAATCACCTAAAATGCCATCGATATTTTTTTATTATAGTCTGCAACACAATTGTTATAAATGCAAGATTTACTCTTCAGGACGATTTAACACGTCCACACTGTGCAACTGCAACTTCATCGCCACGACTATAGAAATTCAACTATTTATACGAGGGTGTATCAAATATAAACGGGACTAATTTCCTTAAAAATTCCCGAGGGTTTCTAGACGTTAAAAGGGTTGATGCGCAGGTAGCCTGTACCGTTAGGGAAAGGGGAGAACCGACCGCAGCTCTCTCGGATCCCTTTAGTATCAAAAGAAACCATGAGCGAGAAAGAAGTGCATGTCTCCGTGGAGCAGCGGATTATCATCAAGTGTTTGGCCAAGGAGGGGGTGAACCCAACCGAAATTCTGCGGCGATTACAGATACAGTTCGGGGATAACACCCTGTCAAAAACCCGTGTGTTTGCATGGCACAAAACAATTTCTGGAGGGCGTGAAAGCTCGAGAACGAGCCATGATCGCCGCCCAAGGACAAGTGTGACTGAGGATTTTCTCCACGATCGACGCACAATTAATGCGCAATATTATTGTGAAGTACTGGATGCCACGAAATCGTTATTTCGAAAAAACGGAAGAAGCAATCGGCCAGAAGTGTCATTTTTCTGCATGACAACGCCAGGCCTCATGAGGCTAACGCCACGAAGCGAAAAGTTAATGCATTAGGATGGGAAACGCTGGAACATCCACGCTATAGGCCAGACTTGTCACCTTGTGACTTCCATCTTTTTGAACCCCTCAAAGAAGCGCTTGGAGGCCAGCGTTTCGACGACAACGAAGCGGTGGAAACGTATGTGCTCCAATGGCTACACGAACGTGTCTATGGAATAAGGAAGACAAACCAACAAAGATGTGTGACATCCAGGACATGCTCGTGTTGCAGTACCAGACGAAAATTAGGTATTAGGTTTAGAAAACTCTCTCGAACGTCGAGCATCATAGTTTAGGTTATTACCTAATGGATTCCGCGACAAGGTAGTGCCTTTTTGCCAATAGTTGCTGCTGCAATCACTGCCAACCACGATTGCGCAGTTGAGGTATGCAAACCATCCTAAAATGAAAAAATTTCGATCTCAACTTTCAGTAGAAAAAATATTGTTTAATTACCGATGAAGAATAAGCGCCGTGGTAACCTCACAGAAAGTTGTGGTAATGTTGGTGCCCATGTAGACCAAACTGATTAAGATCTACTTACCCGTATGCTCTGCCATAGAAAAACCACATGGACCGCCCTTGTGATATGTTCTTGTGTTTGGCCCACTAAGACAATCTTTGAAACGATTGATGTTACTGATATGATATTGGAGCAAGGTTCTGCAATCAATCGCGGCAGTGTTACCAACAAGGAGCCTATAAACTTTTATGCTAGTGAAACCCATGCCTCAACATCTATAAAACTAAATAAATAATTAAACTAAAAAAAAATCGCAATCTACTTACATTAATAAAAAATTATATTTTCGTTACATTGTAACATAAAAATATTTCATTAGTACATTTGCTTATAATTTTAAATATTCACATTGGGTTTTTCCATTATGTAATTTTCTTTTATTGGATACCCTTGTAGCTGGCCTGAGGATGTGTTCTTAAACACGAAAACGGTTGCCTATACTTTGAATACAGAATTTTGTAGGATCTGGACCGCTTTTTCATTTCTGCCTTTCGTAACTTCATTTCACACAAAGTGGATTATTGAATCAATAAAAGTGCATTAATTCGCAAATGCGTAACTCCAGTTTTGGTCAAAAATGGGATTTTTATGCCATCTCGTGTAAAATTATTTCTTTAATGGTTCAACTTGTAATGCAATTCTTTCCAATTAATTTTTGTAAAGGATTATGGTAATGGGGTTATGCATATTTCTTGTTAAGACAAATTTAACAGTTCGTAGAGCTAATAGAGAAATACGAACGAAAAAAAATCTTCAGAAGCTTTTCGGAATTCTCTTGGAATGAAAAAAAAACTTTTTGTAAGAAATCATGTATATGCATGTAATACGAGAAAGAATGAGGAACGAACAGAAATTTATCTCGGCGAGCCTATTCTAATGAACTGCATTTAGGAAAGAATCGATTAAGTGTATGCAAGACTACTCTTAATACATTAGGTGTTAAAGAATGCGTGATAAGAAACTGGGCCACAATTATTGACAAAAAGCGTAATGGACTTGCTGATCCGAAGAATCCTGTTGATACTGTAAATTCAGTTGAAGGTAGCAAGCAAATAGAGTTACATGAATTTTTCGATAAATTACCAAATCTACCATCGCATTATTGCAGAAGTACGTCTTCAAAATTATAATTAGAACCCATTTGGGCCTCCAAAGCTCATGTTTATGAAATATATAAAGCATTCTATAATGAAACAAATGGAAATCCCATGTCAATCACTATTTTCCAAAAAGAATTTGATAAAAAACGGTTATCGCTACACCGACCCAAAACACTTGGGTGACGTATGTGCAGCTTTTAAGAAGAAAAATACTTCTGAAACTCAATATATAGCGAACACATTGCTATCAAAGAGGAAACTAGAGCAGAAAACATAAAAAGATAAGGAGTCAAATCATAAGGTCTTTTGTATGGATCTTCAAGTAGTCTTGCTTTGCCTAAAGTCTACAGTGTCGTCTTTATATTTTAAGACAAAGCTAATCGTACACAATTTCATGGCTTACAATATGAAAAGCCAATATGCACATTATTTCACAAACATTATTATTGATTTTCTCGAAAAGCACTATATAAAAGACAAAAGCAGGAATATAATTATTTATAGCTATGGTTGTGGCTGCTAAACTGAAACGCGACATTATCAAGTGCCTTTATTAATACAGAAATACTTACAAAAGGGTCATACGCAAATGGAGGTGGACAGCGTTCATTCCGTAGTGGAAAGAAAAATTTGCCATAAAAAAATCAATGTACCAGCCGATTATGTACATGTTTGTCGGACTGCTTGCAAGAAAAATCCTTACACTGTTAAATACCTATCATACGATTTATTTTCAAAATACGATGAAATTCGTTATTTTGCAAGTATCACACCAGGAAAGACAAGTGGTGTCCCGACAGTAAATGAGCTGAAGGCTCTCAAATATAGCAATTATGATATTTTCTATAAACTGAGGCTCAGTGAAGACCGGTAGCTTCTTCCAGTAAGGCTAAGCAATATACCTAACGGTAGATTAATTGATTCTTTAGATTCGCCATCCTTATGTCAATATTTACAGATATTAAAGAAAAGTCTTGATGAAGATTATCACTCTTTTTATGATAATTTGCCATATCAGTAAAGTCTAAAGGAAAGGCTACACTTCGTTTTGTTTTTTTTATTACTTTTTGACAAAAGTTCACCTGTTTTTCAATTTTCAAAATATTATAAAGAATTACATAAATGATATGCCTAAATAGTGTTTAATTTGCAGTTTTTTTAATGCATTTTATAGTTTATGTAATATTTGATCAAATGAAAAGTTGTTTTTAAACAGTTTACTTAGTTGTTTTAGTTAATTTCTTTCTTTAGTCAAAGTATCTAGCTCCAGAATTTTTAATACTATTTGCTTCAGAAAGATTCAATATGGGTGGCTGATACGTTTTTAGTAACTATTAAATTTGCTTTATTATTAACAAATTTCAGTAATTTCGTAATAATAACAATAGAACCGTTGTTTCCGTCTTCTGTAAAATTTGCAAAAATGGAGCTACGCATTTTGCGATTTCTTTTCATTTATGTAGAAATTTTGGAACATAATACATTGGAGAATGTTGTTCAGCACTGACACAAAATTATAATATAGTTTGTTGACTTGTTTCCCTCATGTTATACATGTTCTCTGGAAATAAAGATATTATTATTATTATTATTATTATTATTATTATTATTATTATTATTATTATTATTATTATTATTATTATTATTATTATTATTATTATTATTATTATTATTATTATAAAATTAAACTAACAAAAACTGATACGTTTTTCGTCTAAATTATTCGTAATAAACAGTAATGACAATTTGTCTTACTTTTCCGTTGATTTTGTGATCACACTGAGCAAACCGAATGGGGAGTTAGTCAAGTGTTTAAGCAGCCTCTAAAGCTAATTGACATTAATTGTGTTTCCGAATCACCTACCTACAAATATTACATTTCCTAAAATATAAACCTACGGTTTACTCTAGATTTCTATAAACTTTCTCTTTAAGTTATTTACCATAAATTTGGTAAAACCCGGATTATATGTGTGAATTCTCTTGTACTACTTCCTTAGTTGCCGAAAAGATTTTGATTATTGGGAAGACCTGCATTCAAAACGTTGGTTTTACACCACGCCATATAAAGAATTGCAACGGTTTGACCGAGAAGCATGGTCATCCGTTTTATATGGAAATTTTCATTAACATATTATTTCCTCAAAGGTTCTTAAGACGCTTATATTTTTAAATATTCGTCGATAATTACTTAATCTACTGTGTCCGTTTTAGTATTTCAACTAACAAAAGTAATCACACATAACAGAACGTCTATGTGAGCTTCAAAATTGGAAACACTCTAGTGGAATGCATCACAGTTTATTGACCTAATTCCTTATTAAAACAAGGCACCGTTACAATCTGTAAATTAGCTGAACCATAGATCACGATGCTACCTGTTTGCAGGACGAAGTATGTTACATTCAATCTCCTTATCTGATGCTGTAATCTCATCCTCGTTTACCGAAATCCTCCAAAGTGTAACGACACTACTGCGATGCTCCCGCAAAGAGGTCGAATTGGAAACACTTAACACCGTCTAAGATTTTTCTCACACTTCAAACTTTGACCTCTCATCTACGCCCATGCCATTAATACAAACAGCGATGTGCTGCGGTATTCAGGGGTCTTCGCTGTTCATATTGATTCTTTATTCCCATGCTTGCACCTTACTCATTTACTACTACATATACGTACGTTTATTTCTAAAAACATGCCATACGTTCATTACATACACACTAATATACACGAATCGTAGAACACGGAGACAATGTTCAACAATAAAATCGTATAAATAATTCATTATGATCTGCTGCGCTCAGCATATACGAAGAAGGAGATCTGTATCAGAGTTTGTATATGGAACTCTACGTGGCGGTGGTAGCAAAAACGGGTGCAACGCACTGTTAAATTAGCCCAGTAACGAAATCCTGTCAAATATAACTTCATGAGTAATTTACGCAAGTGGGTGCTTATCTTGTAGAGTTCTCCTACTGCTAAACTCCTGCATATTTATGACTGCATATCTGTGCAGTGTCTTTAGGATAAGAACAAAATAGTACATGACAATAAACGCTTGTTTTGCGATTAGATTTTCTGTCATATACATATAACAAAGTATTTCATAATGTGCACTACCGAAATGCGCATTAAAATACATACAACAATATCAACTTATGGACATGTAAAAGCAAGGTTGTTGCGCGACTCATAGCTTTTTATTGGTGCTTGTATTGCACCTAATAGTAATAGCAATAACGGGTTCCATTTAATAGAATAGCACCGCTTAATACAAGATACTAATTGTTGAATGTTTGTATACACTTCATCTTTTTGCTGTGAGAACCAAATGGGATTTATACAACCATAAAATGAAATAAGAGCCTACATGCATTACGCTTTACCCATGGTATTTTCTTCGCACTTTCGTACATTCCATTAATTTCGTCGGCTAACAAAGCATATCCTAACAATTCGAACAAAACGGCAGTATAATAAATTTATTAATTAAATGTAATAAAGGCTTCAATGTAGGTAAAGGAATATGGTTTGTCCTTGGCTGCTTTCCTAGCAATTCCTATATTATATACACAGCTTGTCCTCTTACTGCATGGACGGAAAATAATTCCTTTCCTCAGCAATTTAGAGGAAAAATTTTCAAATAAAAAATATTCGGGAACAAATACTACGTAATACAGAATTATACTCACGTACATGGAGTCTTCAGTTTCCGCAGTGCACGATACAAGTATAGTTTTTTAATTAGGACTAGAGCAACGCAAACTGCGCTGAAAGCCAGTGGCTGATGCATAAAGGTTTACACAAAATAAACACGGCCGGGACAATTCGGTATAAGCGTCAGTATAACTGCGACTCGAAACCCGATCTGTTGTGTATGCATCTACGCTGTCGTATACTATATCGTAGTTCTAAGTTTGTTTTGAAAATGTTTCCTACGTCGCGAAAACGACCAAAGTTGGACACAATAAGAGAATTTATTGCAAAAATGCCTGATTTCAAGTGTGATGGCGCTAAAATTCAATGTGTAGTGTGTAAAATAGATTTCATGTGTTGGTCGAAAAGTGATTGTCTACGGCACGTAAATAGTGCAGGGCATATTTCAAAAAAAAATTCCACACGAGATTATGACAAATTTAAATTTAATTTATGTGTTACCTTTATTGCATGTAATTTACCATTTCATTTACTAAGGAAGAAAGCATACGTCTTGTTTTGGAATGAATATTCGGACTTTAAGTTACCAAGTGAGAGAACATTACAGAGAGTTGTGCCGTCTGCTCGTGAGCATGTTGAGAAAAGAATTAAATCGGAGTTGCAAGATAAAAAACTGTGGTTATGTGTGGACAAAACAACAGATCGTAAAAAACATTCTGTGGTTAACGTAATGGTACGCACAATGGAACCACATCGACCGTCACCCTCAATTTTACTAGCTTCCAGACGAATACAACAATGCACTGCCGAAGTAATTTCAATGTTGGTGTTAAATACATTGGAAAAGTTTGAACTTTCAACAAATCAACTGTTGATGTTTATGAGTGATGGTGCCGCAAACATGCTTGCTGTAGGTCGATCTCTTAAAAAACATTGTGCTAACTTGTTGCATATAGTTACAGATAGTATCAGAAAATGTTATCCCGAGGTAGACGCTCTAATAGCACATACAAAAGCTGTGCTTGTAAAATCCCCAAAACGTATTCGGGAATTTCATAGACCATGCCCCGGTATTCCTGAACCATCACAACCTATTCTTACTCGTTGGGGAACATCGTTGGAGGCTGCATTTTATTATCTTCAATATTTTGGGAATATAAAGAACGTGATTTTAGAATTCGACCCAAAGGAAGCTGCGGCTGTCAAGGTAAGCCGCTTGAAATTTCAGGATAGTCAAGTTAAAACAGATTTGGGAATTATTCAGAACAATTACGTGGGACTAGCGGATGCGATAGAAAAACTACAAAATTCTACGGTGTCGTTAGTGGAATCTTTGCAAATAGTGCAACATGTTCACGCACAGCTATGCGCGATAGAAGACGCAAGAAATATTTGTGTTTTAGAAAGGTTTGAAAGTGTTTTAGATAAAGACTCTGATTTTGGCACATTAAGACAAATTTGTGAAGGTGCGTCAACAGAACCGTTGTTATTTGAAAGATTATTTTACTTACGCAAATATAACGTCACTAGATATAGAACGTTCGTTTTCGGCATACAAAAACACTTTTTCTTCACGTCGCACTCACTTTGCCGAAACAACTTTGGAAACATATCTAATGTTACAAATATTAGATAGACATTATCCACTTCGTGATTTTACGGAGGACTTTTAAAACGGTAAGTGTTTGAGCACGTATCACGTTCAATTTATTTTGTGTAAACTTTTATGCGTCCGCCATTGGCTTTCAGCGCAGTTGCGTTGCTCTAATTAGGACACTCTGTTTATTATTACGAATTTAGATGTTCCTCTTCAATTCACGCCAACTTTGTTCAATATTCCCTATACCTGTCTACCTTGGCTTTTGAGATAATTGACATAATCTGAAATATTTTTGCGACATGCCACGGTTTGTTTAACGGCCGATATCTTAAGTGCCTCACACGCCAGGATGGTGATTCAAACTTTATTCGATTAAGTGTTTCTTGGAGTTTCATACAGTACATCGAAAAGTTTTTTTTATGTCAACTAAAATCTACAAGATAGTCATCGAAATCCGGCAATTCGAAAAATTGCCGGGTTTAATTCATATTACCTTTTAATGGAATACCCTCTGTATTTTCCGACGTCCTGATAGAGAAACTGTTATAAGTTTTTTCGTATAAACATTTCCCCATACCTAAAATGTACCCTTTTTTAGTAAATTAAGTATAAAGCTATGCGGATAAGTTTTTTTGCTATAATGCATAGAATGCTGCGATGAAATACTATAGAACGTTTCACCCTGGTTTCGAAGTATTGGGTCTTATGGAGTATAACCCTCTTTTGCTAGTTTACAATAATTTTGCCGCGCCTTTGGGCAGGATTTCCACTAGGGAGGTCACTGATCAGCTGATCGGTAATATTTATGTTGCCTGTCTGTTTTATTTTCACATTATGCCTTCATTTCTATCGATTAATGAGAAAATCAGTTGTTTGTAAAAACTATTGCATCTTTCAGTACAATCTATTGCCTTAAGTAGAAAGAATTGCGAATAATGATCAACTTAAAAATCGTGAAATTACAGCTTACGTTTTTTGACCATTCTATATCCAAGAAAAATACTGCAGATGCTCACGATGAAATTTGTGTTGGAGAGTATGACGAGAGGTTTCTCAATCGGTTACTACCAAAGCTACCAGCAAAGTCAGTAGTAGTTATCGACAATGCTTTGTAATACAGTCACAAGGCAGAGCGGATTCCTATTACAGCTACCAAGAAAAATGACATTCCTTTGGCTAAGAGAAAAAATATTCCTGTTGAACAAAGGTAAAACGTGATCTCTTAAACATTGTCTCTACAGAAAAATGTTTGCCACTTTATTATTATGTGTAAACCTGATTGAGATTGTATCGGAGCATGTGAGAAACTTTATAAGGCACAATAATACAAGCTTTAAAATAAATTGAGAACTGACAAAATTATATCAGATATGTTATAAAGGGTATAATATTTTACCATATGTTTATTACATGTTTCCTGATGGCTTGTACTTAGCTTTAGAAAAATATATGTGGAAGTTGGACGAAATGCAGGATAACCCAATTTATTATACATTTATCAGATATGTCAATTGATTAAACCGACTCTTATAAAATTGTTTTAAGAATAAAGAGTACTTTTTTTAATTAAAGGTTGACATGTGAAAATTATTGTAATTTTTTGTAAATACTCCTGTTTGAATCATTTCGCACAGTATCTTATAAATGTATTGATCTGTGAAGTAATAAATAACATTTAACTACACTGCTTGTTATTGTCTGATGAATATCATTTTGGTAGATTAGCTTTGTATAACATCGTTCTGGAAGTGTCTAACTCATCATAAAATAATCTATTGAAGTCGTACATATTTGCACTTCAAGAAAGAATAAACTAGTTGTTTTCTTTCCATGTAATTATTCTCATGTAAATTTTAAAATAAGATTGAGAGCTAAAATTTCTAACCTTTCAATAATAACAATGAAGTTAAGATGGGTATGCAGTACCAACCTGCTATATCAAAGTATCTAGTAGCCTAAACCTGGCAACGCTTACTGCTGTTCCCATAAGCGCAATACTTCGAAACTAGGGTGAAACGCGCTATATAAGCTTTTGTTTTTCTAAAGACACACATTAAAAATAAATTGCAAAATTTAATTTATGTATACAATTTCAACATCTGTTTGAAACGAACGTCATTTAAACTGTTATACGATTCCGCGTATTTTACTGAACATTTACTAACATCTCCGGAGTATTATTTTGTGTTTTCCATTGCTTTAAGAAACTCATCCAGGAAATTTCTTTCATAAACATTCCTATTCCTATCTTTCAGTATGTCCTTATTACATTTTTTATTGCTGAAGAAACTTATTGTGCGGTGCTTTAAATAAATCTATTACATTTATGTTGGACTCTAATCAACGTGTGTCTACTTATTTTCGGTATTTATTATTTATACGTGCTGGTTAACTTACTGGACAATGTATGTAGGAAAATAATGGTTACTTCGAGTATATCATGGAATTACACATTTGCTTTAACAAATGTCTTTAGCGAAACTAAATTTTATAGCATTTCGTCACAGCACTCTATGTTTTTACATTGAAAAAATTTGTGAGTAGCTTCGTATTTACTGAAGAAGGACGCATTTTGGGTATACGGAAATGTTAACGAAACAGATTCTAGAAGAGCTGCTCTATTAGATTTTGTAAAAATATACAGGATGTTGTATCAAAAAAATGAAATAACATGAATCAAACTTGGCAATGATATCGATGACCTGTCTATGGAATTTGGTTGATATAAACAAATTTTCGATATTTTGCCAAACTCCAAGAAATACTCAATTGAATAAAATTTGAATCACCGCTTTAGTATGTAAGGCAAAAATCTCAAATCATGTCTATCATCTCAAAAACTAAGATATAGGGTATAGGGAATATTGAGGAAAGTTGACATGAATTGAAAAGAAGCATCCAAAAATGCAATAATATACAGGGTGTTCTATTTAAAAAATCGAACATTTATTGTGCGCAGCGGAAACTGAACAGTCTGTGTGTACAGTTTTATTCAAATATTTGAATATAGCTATGTTAGGCAGGATTTTTCTCCCAAAAATTTTTTGTTTGAAAGCTTTCCTTCTAAATTGCCTAGTGATAACCTGATCTTAATTACTTTTTAATGTCATTGAGTTATTTCGTTTGATTGCATTAGGAAAGTGTTTAGGAATTTGCTACACTTTTATTCCATATTTTGCAGACTGCGATGTTGTTCCAAGCGATCTACAGTGTGACCCATTTGAAATGCAAACAACCTATATTTTGCACTAAAGTGTAATCATTTTTTTAATTCCTAGTAGGTCAAAATGTCTACTTCCACACTAAATTTCAGAAATTCATCTAAATTATCGACACACTATGATTATTTTTCGAGGTCGAAAATAGCCAAATTTTGGCAATCTATTAAAAATCTGACGACACCACAGAATTGAGAAAGTCCTAAAATGGTATTAACCAAAATTTCATTCAAATATATTTATTAATAAAAAGCTTATGAGAGAATCATTTTCCAAACAGCGCATTATTTCATAAATCCGCTTTTCATAACATCTATTGACCAATGACTGAGGTAGTTTCTTTATGTTGATTTGCTTGATACTCTTCGGCAGTTTACTACTTAACCTTGGAGCACTCGCGTGATACAATGCTGCTCGCGTGTGAGTATTCTTCTAACATATAGTTTTGAGTAATATTTTGCGTTATTCAGTTATAATAATATATTAATTTTGACTTGAAGACAAACTACCGCCTTTATTTAACAGTTTGCATACAAAAAAAACTTTTACGATAAAATTAAAGCAAAATTTTCTTATAAAATATCATCTTCATTACTTGTACCAGCGAAATTTGAACAGATGTATGTCACCTGCTCTGTGCAAACGAGAATGGTACAATGGCCACAACGTTTCTTGGTTTTACAATTTTTCCTTTTTGGGCAAGAACCGCAGAAATTAGCTACATGTTCCGATGAGGCATCCTCAAATATTCTTTTGTTCGGATTCGCAGTGAGAATGGCAAGTAATTTGTTGAGGCCCGATTAATAAAATGTGGCTTTGCTAGTAGTTGCGCTAGTTCTTTTAGGTATATTCTACTGTCTAGTGCTAAATATTTGCTTCTGTATTTTGACCTTGTATATTATTAATACCTCCAATATCCAATATTGTAAAAAATAATGCGAGGGGCCATATTATATAGAATACAAATATTTCATTTTGCCTACTACATCGACTCCCCTTTTGTGGAGTTTTAGAAAGTAATAACTTCAGGGTTGAATAATTCACCAGATTCTGGATCAATATCGTCACTAGGAAGTTTTTGTTTTGGTTTGTAGGAAACTAAGACCATATTTTCCTCAAAAACAAACATGCTACTGAGCAAGGGTATGTCTTTTATTATGTTCAATATTTTGGAGGCATCTCCGTTGTAATTTTTGTTTAAAGGATTCCAACTATGCAACATATCTTTGGCCAGAGGTATTGAAATAAAATAGTTGTCAATTATAATGTTTCCGCTGGTGTTTAAAGTTGGTATTGGTATTAGGATCTACCAACGCTCAAATTTTCATGCCATACTTAGCGAGCTTGTTTGCTATGTACTGCCTAAACTTGCAGCGCCCTCTAAAGTTGGCTTTGCGTTTTTCTGTAAACTCGTCAAATACTGGAATTGGTGCCAAGTTATCATACTGCTTTCTCCCTGTTCTAGGAGATATGTCATCAAACCATAATACACGTAACAACAAGTGAAACCTCTCTTCTTATGGTTAACTTAAAATGTTGTGGAGCAGTTCCATCGTCAACCCAAAGTTCTTTGGTATTCAAATATTGAGTCTTGTTCATATATAAAGGACCTATTAGTGCATTTAATTTAAATGGGAGAAATGCTCACACCTACGACAACCGTTACAAATCTCATCATAATCTCGACTAAATATTAAGCGAAAGCATGCATACTGTAGACCAAATTTAAGAATTCAGCTAGAGAAGGCGCCAGCCTCTTACCACAGCCCGTTCTGAAATAAACGCGGTAGTTACCAAATTGTGAGAGAAAAACTCACAGCGCGAGTGTTCCATGGTTAAAGTGCAAACGAGAATAAAGTTACGACTATTAATGAATTCAAAAAAAATCTAACCTTGTAATTTGATGTTTAACATTCTCTATTTAAGCACGCCTCATATATATAAACACTGAGTTCTTTAAAACAACACTTTACTCGCCATCCACACTTAAAATTACTAGTGTTAAAATAAAATTACATATAGCCTCATTCATCCAAACGATTTCAAATTGTGGGGGTGTTTTCAGTCTGCGATATTATGCTAGGCCTTACCGTTTAGCGTCATCACAAAGTGTCATCGCTGCGTGCTTGCCACCTTGAAATATGGACGTTGCTTAGCGAGCTTGACGGCTCATTAAGTACCTGTCAGTTTATGAAAATATTTAGACCAAATAGGGTTATTATCTACGTGATTCGCCTATTAGATTACTTTAAATTTAAAAGTGAAGAACTAAAAGAACATGGCTGGTGATATATTTACGGAATGACCCCCGAGATAGACCAGAAAGAGGGGACTAGGTTATATAAGCTGAGGGAACGTCATATTAAGCATACCTCAACACATGTGGCTGAACAACAGTAACCACCCGGTGATTATACCGTTTATAATAGTGCTATTTTTAACATTATAGTTCAAACAAAGTATCCAGTATACTACAGTTTAAAAATTCAGTCAGAACATTAAATCGACAACTTGCCTATTGACATCTTAATTATTCTCACCATTCTTACTAGAAATGAAACATTTAAAATGCAAATGAGACCTAAATTAGCACCTTACAGCAATCTGAGACGCCCTTGTTTGCATAAAAGCCAAACAATACCGTAGCCCCACTTTCCTCTCTAATGCATTATACATATTCACACCTGACTGACTTGAATACCTCTATACATATATACAACGTTTACGTCACTATATAGTACCCAATTTAGACGCCTATATGCCAAGAAAGTTAATTTAAATAACTCAAAATTGATTGACACTAGATCCGGTCGTCGATAATAGTAAAATTTCTGTTGGTTTTCGTTTAGCCTATATAAGCAGCCTAGCTGGTACAGGCGAAGCGAAAAAAAAGCCATTAATATACACTAATAAATTTAAAATTGCGACAGAAGCGGAAAGTTATTTGCGGGGAATTTTCCAATGTATTACTTAATGAAATGTTAATCTCTTGATACTCATCTGCAACGGACGGCGATGTATTTAATGAGGATAACTAATAGCCGCTACCGTTTATGAAACAATAATTTTCGATTTAATGATGGTTACTGTTCTACCTCTGAAAATTTATCATCAATGACGTTTTAGGTTGCCAGCTTATTAAGATTAACGCGTATATGTAGCTTATTTAGCTTATCCTAGCTGAAGGGAATTTACACTTCGCCATCTATTGATTTATTGATAATTAACAAATAAGACTTTTTCATTTTACATTTTTGTAAACCAAGCTGAATATTAGCTGAAATTTGAGGTAAACGAAGTTTTGACCTCAAATCCATATAAAAAACTATCCTCGGTACATATTTACTAAATTAAAAATCCGCGACTTTTTGACTCATTTTACGTTTTACTGGTTTTAATTACTAGCTCTTATTTATCTTTTTACTTCTCTGATGGTCTTCACTTTCGAAATATTAGAATTCCTCATTGTTAAGGTACATTTCGCTTATAGAATTGATTTTTACCTCCAGAAAGGGGCTTGGCTGTTGTGTAGAGTTGCCGAGGAACGCATACATTTTGACGTCTAATTTTCTTGTTATACTGTTAGCGAGGTGAGATTGTAGAACTTTCGGGTTTGTGCTTTCAGAAGATGAGAGTTTTACATAAAATGTTAATAGTATTCATTAAGAATTAAAGTTTGACGTAAGACGGTGGAATAGATAACCAAACAAATGATCGCATTACGCTATATGCAACTATCTCTTTCTAGCATGTGCACGAGTCGTGCTGAAATTCTGCCGAATCTGTATACGTGTATTAGATAAAAAACACAGAATTCGACAAATAACTGTTATGCGTTTCTTCATTTCCTATACAACACAGCGTGTATTACTGCACTTTTCTCTTGCTAGTTAATCGTGGTCTTATTAAATGTGGATAAGAATTTTTATTTAATATCTATGTGTTTGCAAATAATTAAAGCTAACAAAGTTTCAATTAGTATTCTTTTAATATTTTCCAAACATGGTTATTCATTTTATTCATCATACTAAATTGGTGAGTGGGAACAAGAAATCAAGAACAATTCCTTTTTACAGGAATACTGCGTTTGTAATTATATTTTATTTACTACTGAGGAAATCAAAATCGTTCCTTCAGTGAACAAGCTTCATGATACATATTTAAGAACGAAATCACGTACAAAACTATATTTAATGTTAGAATTTCTCAATAAAATTAGCCTACGATATAACGCCGAAGGTGTAAATATTACTACATTGGTACAGTCCTATAATCCTGGGAGGAATACCTTGCAATATAAAATTTACAGAACGAAAAAACTGTTAGAATGTAATATTAAGCATTATACTTTGGTAATATTCAATCAGAAAAAAAATATCCCTGTTGAAATTCCCATGAAGTATAAAAACTACGGAGAAAATTACTTAATAAAATGTAATTTTAAATACCAAGTGAAAATTTTAGAAGCGGTAGGTAACTTTAAATTGATGTGTGCCAATTTTCACATTATACCTGAAAATTCTATTTGGGAACATTTACACCAAAAATAGGAGGTAACAAATTTTCCTCTTATTTTTGGTGTAAAATTTTTTATGGTGCTAAGTTATTCCATCTTTAGCAGAAATTACCATATTTATTGAAAATGCTAACAAGTAACAAGAATGATGAAAGAACTGAAGACTGAGTAATAGAATCCTATTTCACAATAAGATGCGTTGAAAAATTCTTTCCTCAACCTATTTAATACGCCTTATGCACATATATACATCACAAGAAGCCTGTAAAAAGTGTATAATACGAACCCAACTCCTGTTTTCCATACTTCAACATCTTCGCAAAATAATGCTAGTTATCCGAGCATTAATGTGCGAAACACAGCAGTTTAATGAACAAATAAATTTCAGCTGTCATAAGCGAGTGTGCAAAAACGTTAAAAAGGCTTCCCGTTTTAAATATTGCTACTTCTAATTAAACACTTGTTCTTGGTGTAACCTGATATGTATCGCGGTATTGTTTCGCATGACACTACATTTATTACTCCTATGATTAACAATCTAAAATGTTAGTTATAATGAGGAAAGTACACATTTTCGTAATGCACCGACGTGTTAGGTGAAATCCACTTGGATGATTTACAAATTCTACAACTTGGTAGTTCATCTCGTTCCTTTTATTTAATGATTTATGGATACTACCATTTTCTTGAATGTTTTTGCTATTTATTTAGCTTAGTTGTATAGTATTGGTAAGAATAGTCCTATTTCTTAAGAGGATAAATGGTTTCATTACTATATAATATTTCTAGTGAGTTTCATAACTAAGTGTATTCATTTTAGCATAGACCATGGTTTACTGATTCTAGATCCTCAAACGTTTTGACTTGTTCTCAAAGTCATGAGTCGCGTAATTAAATTTCCAAAGCCTCCGTATACTCTATTTGAGAACTAATCCACAATATTGAAAGTTCTATGCAACGAATGCAAATGTACGGAGCTTTTCACACACTCTCCTGCATCAATTGTTAGCATCAAATATTGCATTTGCTTTCACTACTTGTATTTTAATCTTGATGGGCAATTACGACGATCGTTCGGAAACGACGTGACATAACAAAGAAAACGCAATTTTTTTTCGACAAAAAACATTTTATTTTTAATATAGTCTCCCGCTCGCTCAACACACTTATTCCAACGATATTCCAAATTAGCAATACCTTCCTTGTAGGTCGATGAATCCAAGTCCTCGAAATAGCAATTTACAGCAGCGATCACCTCGGAATTAGACGAAAATCGCTTACCGCCGAGCCATTTTTTCAGGTTTGGGAACAGATGATAATTGCTGGGAGCCAAATCTGGGGAATAGGCCGAATGAGGCACTAATTCAAATCCCAATTCATGAATTTTGGCCATTGTAATCGCAGACTTATGGGCAGGTGCATTATCCCGATGGAAAAGCACTTTCTTCTTTACCAAATTAGGCCGTTTCTCTTTGATTTTGTCGCTAAGTTGTTGCAACAAAGCGGCACAATACATGCCATTTATTATTTTTCCCTTTTCTAAGTAATCGACCATGAGAATCCCAAAAAAGCAGTTGCCATAACTTTTCCTGCTGACAAAACCGTTTTTGCCTTCTTTGGTGGCGGAGAACCTTTGCGTGTCCATTGTTTGAACTGTTCTTTGGTTTTGGGAATATAATGATGGAGCCAGGTTTCATCGGCGGTTATGAAACGGCGTAAAAAGTCCTTCGGATTGGTGCGAAAACGTGCCAAAAGGTCACGAGAAACACTCAAACGATTCAGTTTTTGCTCCGGTGTGAACAACCGCGGCACCCAACGCGCCGAGTATTTTTTCATTACCAATGCTTCTGTTAAAATTCTGTGCACACTGTCATTTGAGATACCCACTATGTCTGCCATCTCGCGCACTTTTACTCCACGGTCATCCAATACGATACGGTGGACTCTTTCAATCGTATCCGAGGCAGTTGCAGTTTTAGGACGTCCACTACGGCATTCATCATTTGTGCTCGTACAACCACGCTTAAACTCGGCAACCCAGTTTTTAACAATTGAAAACGAAGGAGCGGATTTCAATAGTGTTGAATCCAGCTCTGCTTTAATTTCGGTTGGTGTTAAGCCTTTCAAATGAAAGTACTTTATCACTGCTCTCAACTCAGTTTTTTCCATTGTTTACAAAATCACACGAGACGTTCACTTTGGCGTACTGTCAAAAACATACTAATTGACAGATCGCTCTGTGCTGTCATGTTTAATCTATTAATAGATGATTCTACAGAATGGTAATGAAAATAACACAGTTTCCGAACAATCCTCGTATTATTATTATTATTATTATTGTTAGTCTTATTATCATTGTTATTATTATTATTGTTATTATTATTATTATTATTATCATTATTATTATTATTATTATTAAACATTATACAGGATAATACCCAAAGTTTGAATCAGTTTATATGTGGTATTTGGATGGCAACAGGGTTTTGAAGAATGATCACCAATTGAGCATTAAGCACAGATTGTAATTGTCAAACCAAAAGTTCACCATACTATACTCTTGGTTTCCGGGTTGGAACCAAGGTTGGTAGAACACATTTACTCTATAGCTGGTCTCAGTTTAAAAATAGCGTACGCAATGACGCCAGTGGTAGTGGAATATAGAACATATGAGATTAACCAATTTCAACGTTGTTACGAACAAGTATATCCATTGAAATGTTTTATCTCAGGGAAAATTGTTAAAAATTTGAATTTTTGCAATTTAGTTAAAATTCTAAACTCGTTTGTGGGTTTCGGGAATATTCTTTGATACTCTTTCGGCAATTACTATGAATTTTGAAATTAATAAATGGAAATTAACAAATATTAAAATTGAAAACGTGAATTAACCTTGATTTTTAAAAAGATGACATATAAACACTATGTTCCCTATGTGATTTATAGGAAATCTGCCCTTCTAACCTTGAATCTTCTCTTCTATTTTGAATTTTACTTCCTAGTTTCTTCCTCGAGCACTTTAAATTGAGACTGCAGCTAAAATACTAGTTAACTCGATGAAAGTCCAACCAGGATTGATTAATTTATTTGCGTCCCTATGCTCCTTTATTTTAATCGCAATGGCGATTATTTCTTCCCGCAGCAAATTTTGATGATTTCTTTCTAAACGTAATATTATGATGAATTTCGATGAATGAAGTTATTTGTAGACGTAGCATGAGAGAATGAATGTGGTGACGCTACTAGATGACATAACTAGACAACTCTGTGATAGACAAACCCTCGTAACAAACCTAAAAATACAAAATCCCGATGTAAATGAAGACACCTTAATGAAACATATGTAATGTACGGAATACTGTTAGAAATACCTTTGAACTTACACTGATGTTTGTTGTAGGAGAATTTTACATTAATTTTGAAGAGTTGCGGAAATAGGAAGATGAACTAAAGAGGATTAACTTCAACGTTTCTCCACTTTGTCGTTATATGGACTTATAAATTTGTGGCTTTCGAAATTAGCTTTTTCTCCGCTAAAGGGAATTTCATAACTATCGGGGTGGCTATCCTGACTACTCAAAACGTCTAAGACTGATAGCTGATTTCCGATGTAAACATTAAACATAACACTATATGTTACTACAAATGACGTCAAAATATACGTCCTTCACCCCTCCGCCCACAAACTTTCGGTCAGGTATTGCAAGACAGGAACTGAGACAACCTTTAGAATACACACATTTTACCAGCCTTAAATTAAATATATGTAACGTTAGGTTAAATATATGGGTGACTTTAAACATACTGTTTAATTTAAATATGGATAGTAGTATATAATATAGATATAACCTAAGTTTTATCAACCAAAACTCTTCGTCCACAATTTAGTTCATTGTTTAGTTATTATTCCGATCTTTCGTGATATGTATCAATAAATATGTCTCAGGTCAGCGTAGCTCTAAGCCATATACCAACAGTTAATGGAATTATACCTCATAAATGTTATCCTAAATATTATTCCTACAGTACAATGTTACACAATATATACAACCATTAATATTAGTAGCTGTCACGATTTTCATAATTATTTGCTTTCTGACTCTTATATCATCAATCTACTGCATCCTTATTTGCTAATGTTTTGACTGTATCAACGAAAACAATGATAAACGAGAATTAACTTTCGTGGTATTATTTTAATATGAAGAATACATAATTAGGCTGAATAGTATATTAAATTAGGCTGAATAGTATATTAAATTAGGCTGAATAGTATACTAATGTATTTTATATTCAACACCTATTAGATTTTTTTATAACTATTCTTTTCTATTGAACAATGAAGATATGAAATGCTAAGTAGAACAATGAAATTTTATTCCTATTTCCTTTCTAGAGAATAAGTAGAAATATACAACGGTACCAAAGAATTTAGGATAAGAACTACAGGACAAAGAGAATTAACAGCATTTCTTCCTATTTGAATAGAATATAATAGTATATTACAATATGATCATGTGTTCGATACTATATGAGAGTAGTCTGAAAAGATTCATGCCTTACCATGAAGATGACGTGATTCGTCTAAATTATCCTGGTAATATAAGAGCGCATGCGTTGAAAGATACTTTTGAAAATTTCAGTCATGTTTAACCCTCAGTTGTTTAACAATCGTTTGTGTCAGTAGAGCCATCATTAAATCATTGCTTTTTAAAAACAGTGCGCCTAGATAAAATTAAAGCTGAGATGGATGCTGTGTACGGAGACTCTGTAACATCAAAAAACAGTGACATCTTGGACACCTGATTTTAAACGTGGTCGTACCAGCGTAGTTGACGATAAACGTTCAGGACGGCCAATACCTGCAGCTACTACCAAGAAAATAGGAAAAGTTCTCCAAATAGTACTAGACGACCATCGAATTGAGGCTAGAGAGATAGCAAAGGCTGTGGGTACTCGAAAAAACGTGTTTGTCATATATTGACTGAAGATTTGGGCATGAAAAAGCTAATCTCGAGTCCTGGGTGCCTCCCAGAACCAGGAACGCATTCGAATGTATATTTTTAAAGCCCTGTTGAAGCAGTTTAAGTGCAATAAGTCGGAGTTTTGGTGTCAATCAATAACTGTCGATAAAACCTGGATGCACCAGTACACTCCTGAATCTAAGGGACGGTCGAAACTGTGGATTGCATACGGTGATTCGGCTCCGAAAAAGGCGAAAACTGTTCTATCGGTCGGGAAAGTGAGAGCGACAGTTTTTTGGGGTATTCATGGAGTTGTGCTAATCGACTATTTTGAAAAATGAAAAGCAGTGACAAGCCGAAGATAGAAATTGCGGGAAAACGGCTACATTTGAAGAAAGAGGAAATTTTGTTTCACCAAGACAACGCGCCGTCTCATAGTTCACTGGTTGCCGTGGCAAAAATTTATGAAGTGGAGTTTGAATTGACAGACCACCCCATTCATCAGATCTGCCTCCCAGCGGCTTTTTTCTCTTTCTTATGCTTAAAGTTTCGCACGGAGGACAGAGATTTTCTCCGAATACAGAGACATCACACGTTCGCAAGACCCTATTTTGCAGAACAGGATGCTACAGAAAGTACTTGTTTCTGTGTTAGGCGGGAAACTTTTTAGAATACTCTCGTATGTATTGGCACATCCTATTTTAAACGTTTTCTACAAACTTTAAATATCAACACACCAAATTACTATAAAGCAAAAAAAAATAGATATTTTGTGAAAAGCAGGGTGTTAACATGCACCAATTTATGGATTTCTCATATTTAAAGCACTCCAAAGAAAATGCCAACAGCGATCGCTAATGTTATTTGAAGAATTTTAATCAACCTCCGTCAGCTGCCAGATTATAGCATAAACACACTCAGTAAAATGCTTTATTTATGAATGGTGACGACCAAACGGCGTATCACCGCGGAAGGTTCTAGTACGTAAATCGTGTGTGTAAGGTGTTCCATGGCTTTTACTGCTTTCATTTATATGAGATCTCAGATAATCTAGCGTTGCTTTATGTCACTCATTTAAACTCCTGTTCCATTTTGTTCTACTCAAATCACTTTATTTGACATCTTATACCTTCCACTTTCGCCTTGAGCCTCTAACGAATAGTTCTCCTGATGAATGAGATGCAATGTAAATGGGAACAGTATTTTTTATTATCTACTCATCGCCATAAAGGGTGGAGCATAGCTAATTCTTCCCCAATATGCGAATGATGACACAATTCTACTCATAGTTTCTCCAGAAAATCTGTCACCTGCACGGGTAGGACTCAAATACGCAACACCCAGTCGCGCCACAGTCAGAAGTAGGACCCTTACCACTGGGCTGCATCTACGAGAATAGTCTTGAAAGTTTCCAGCCTAACACAGCCCCTCATTCAATGAAAATCATCAGAATCTTTTCGACGTGTAACGCCATCTTTTTGTTGAAGCTTTAAACTTTTGAGACTACCCTTGTAGTTTAAATATACAGGTCGAGGCACTTTAGGATGTGAAACGAGCTGCATCCTAAAGTGCCCCGCTTCATATATTAATCGAAAATACATACATTTCCATCAAACTTAAATATTCCAGATAAATTCACTTTCGATGAAGGTATTCTTCAGTATTTACACAGTCTAATGTAAGATTGACCTACGGTTATTACTAGGGTTGGCCACGCGCGCCAACGGGCAGCGGCGTTGTTTCGATTAGGCTTCGGGTTCCACTAGAGCTATTGTGTGTAGATGTTTGCTGTCGTAAGTATTTTCGTGTAGTTGTTAAATAAAAATAAAATAATGCGTGCTCAAACACTTACCATTTTAAGAGTCCTCCGCGAAATCTGCTAAATATCTGCAACATTAGATATATTTCAACAGTTGTTTCGACAGACCGAGTGCGGCGCGAGGAAAAAATGTATTTATATACAGAGAACGAACGTTCTACATCTAGCGACGTTATATTTGCGTAATTAAAATATTCTTTGAAACAACTTAACGGTTCTGTTGACGCACCTTCACAAATGTGTCTTGATGTGCCAAAATCAGAATCTTTCTCTAAAACACTTTTTTGCGTCTTCTACCGCGCATAGCTGTGCGTGAACATGTTGCACTATTTGCACAGATTCCACTAACGACACCGCTAGTCCGAAGTAATTGTTGTGAATAATTTTTAAATCCGTTTTAACCCGACTATCATGAAATCTCGACTGACTTTTCTTGATAGCGGCAGCTTCCTTTGGATCGAATTGTAAAACAACGTTCTTAATATTCTCATAATATTTATGATAATAAAACACAGCATTTAACCAAGTTCCCCAACGTGTAAGGATAGGTTCTGGTGGCTCAGGTATATGGGGGCACAGTCTGTGAAATTCGCGAATACGTTTCGGGGATTTGACAAACACTGCTTTTGTATGCGCTATTAAAGCGTCTACCTCAGGATAACATTTTCTGATACCATCTGCCACAAGATTGAGAGCATGAATTTTACACGTAATGTGTATCAAGTTAACAGAATGCTTTTTAAGAGACCAGCCTACAGAAACGATGTTTGCGGCACCATCACTCATAAACATCAACAGTTGGTTTGTTGAAAGTTCATACTTTTCCAATGTATTTAACACTAACTTTACAATTACTTCGGCAGTACATTGTTGTATTCGTCTAGAAGCTAATAGAATTGAAGGTGACGATTGATGCGGTTCCATTTTACGTGCCATTATATTAACGACCGAATGTTTTTTACGATCTGTCGTTTCGTCCACACATAACCACATTTTTTTTTCTTTCAACTCCGATTTAATTCTTACACTATCCTTCGTAACGATGTCCGACTTGGTAAGTTGTACTCCGAATAGTTATTCCAAAACAAGACAAACGCTTCCTTGTCTAGTAAATTAAACGGTATATTACATACAACAAAAGTAACACATAAATTAAATATAAATTTGTCATAGTGTCGTGTGCAAGTTTTTTTTTAAACATGTCGTTCACTGTTTACGTGCCGTAGACAGTCCCTTTTGGACCAACTCATCAACGGGACATTACATACTACACATTCAATTTTAGCACCATCATACGTTAAGTCAGGAATTTCGGCAAAAAATTCTCTAACTTGGTCCGCTACATGTACCGCACTAATGGAAGGTCGAAGCTACATTGAGGCTTGTATGTAATCGTATAGATACGACGCAGCTGCCTGTTGGCGCGCGTGGCCAACTCTAGTTATTACACATACATATTTTAATAGCATTATAACTATAATGGTTTAATATGCAAAAAACTACACACAAAGGAATGGTTTCTTGCATCAATAAAGCATTTTCTTGCAAAAGTGAGACTCTACTCAAGAAAATATTTTTATTTGAAGACTATAAAAACGTATAACATAGGAAAATAATTTTCTTGAAATTTTATTTGTATTAAATAATTATTTTCTTACGGTTAGAAAATCAAGAACACCCAAGACAGAAAAACATTTCTTCCAAGTAAATCATTTAGTTTTAAGGTAAGAAAATGTTCATATTAAAGGTAGGAATGAATCAATGGTACAGTTCTATTGATGAATTAGGCGACCAATTTCATGTCCAAAAAAACACATCAGATCAGCTACAAGGATTAATACAATTACAATAATGGAAAAAAACTTAAAGTTAATAATTAAAATTAGGAGCGAGTGAATGAACTAATGAGAAAGTTTTTTTATATGTTACAGTATAATCAAATTATTTCTTTAATGATGTAATTAAATATCGATTATTTTTATGTAGTTTAATAACTAGTGAGTTAATATTTAAGTTCATTTATCCCTTTTTTTATTATTATTCATTATATATTTAAAAAAGCTATAGTTAAATTAGTACACGTGGTAAATTGTAATAAAAAGAAAAAAAATACATTAACCGGTATCTTTTGAAAATGTTAATGAAACGTCGTACGTTAAAGGTTACATCATTGTATGGGAAAGTATGGCATCTGTATTTCGGTTTCTGTCGCTATGATCGAGGACGGCATGACTCCATCTCTTACAAATAGGTGGCGTCAGGAAATATTTCGGTGCTATTTATGAGGATTAGTGGCACAAATTGAGAGATGAACAACGATGTGGACAGGTGCAGAAAGCTTTAGTGCTTTTCTCTTCTTAGATTGTTCTTGCTGGGAGTGATTCCATCAGTACCATGAGCTATTTATATTAACATTATCTTGGTTGTTGTTTCCAAGCACTTTTTTCCATGTGTACTTCTACATTAAGTTCATTTTTGTTTGAACATTATTCTGTGAATAATCTCTACCTCTGCCTCTGCCTTTTTAAAATCACAAGCAATGAGAATAATTTACTGCACTTCAAGAATTTCAAGAAGTAAATAAATGGTTCATTTTAAGAAAATGAAACTATTGATTTATGAACAAATATGCTTTGTGGAATTAAGAAATTATTGTTTTGTGCTATAACGGTCATTTGCCTATATTAAGAATCGCTTCCTTCAAATTTTCTGCAAAATTTTCTTGAATCAAATTAACAAATGTCTTAAACAAAAAAGTACAATTATTTCAATACAAGTACATACTTCTCTTAACCGAAGAAGAAACGCTAAGAAAATATTTCTTTTGATTTAAGGCAGTTATTGTATTGTGGATAAATGAAACAGTAATTGTCTTGAATTGAGGCGAACAGTCTTGATACAAGTAAACGTTTCTCTGCGTGTACTTTTGCACTGTAATGATTGATTGGTAGGCGCCTAATAAACACGTTCGCAAGGATATTAACGCAAAAGATATTTTACACAACCTCAAAATTTAACCTCAATGCGGGGCAACAAGTGTTTAATGGTACGATTTGCTTAGAAGCCGAAACGTAAACCATTTATTACAGTATAAATATAATTAATAAATTTTCTTGAGTTCAGTGAACTAAGCTTAACTTGGAAGGAGAGACAAAGTAATAATTGCGCAAGGAACTGCATAGATACACACTACGTTATATGTAAATTAATACAATTACAAATTCACGGGTATTAATTAATTTATCATTAAAAATCTATCGTAATTCAGTATCACACCCACCGGATTCGAATTACCAGGTCATTGCTCTTTCGACTAGAAACGATTATTTGATTAATATATTGCTGTTAACATTTATTAATTTATATATAGCGTATTGATTGGAGTCGTATTATTTTCTGAAACTGAATACGTCTTATTTCTTATTATTCTCTTTGCGTGCGTCTATGCTTGGAGATTAGATTTGTAGAAAAT
The DNA here is from genome assembly GCA_029619315.2 of Dynastes maya. Taxonomy (NCBI): domain Eukaryota; kingdom Metazoa; phylum Arthropoda; class Insecta; order Coleoptera; family Scarabaeidae; genus Dynastes; species Dynastes maya. The sequence goes on from JAROYE020000001.1 coordinate 26,083,179, forward strand.
TGTAGATTGGAGATGGATTATTTCATTTATTTTTATAATTTACTAATTACTAACTTACGACTAATTTAATGCATCGACATAAATGTTAGGAATGGATTCAAAATTATTAGAGTATTAAATGGACATGGATAGTACATCCATTTTGTTTATGTAATCAAGCACTTACTTCTATTTACTAGGAAACTAACAACCTGAAACAAGAAGGCTTTTGAGGGCGTTTCAAAATATTGTTTCTAAGATTTAGAAGCGATGAACAGAAATGTTATAACCAAAAGTTAATGCTAATATAGCTCATGGTATTGCTGGAATCATTCCCGGCAAAAACAATGTAGCACAGAAAATAGCGCAAACACGCGGACATGTTTCTGCCTACCTGGCGTCATCAGCGTGGTTCTGAGTATAATTTTCCGCTGAATACAATTGCGTTTGCCTCTCAGTTTATGTTGCTAATCTCCAAAAACAGCACTAAATATGTCATTCGGCAACACCCATCACCAAGGGACTGACCTATCGGGCAGTTCCTGGACTGCCAAACTCAAGGTGGCGTTGCGCGTAATCGCAGCGACATCTATACGGCAACTATAGGCATTTTTTGCACGTGTATTTTGATGTATCATGGTAAGCCTGAGGGATCATTTGCACGTAGCACGTGTAGCAGAAAATTATGCTCACAACCACGCTGATGACGCCGGGTAGGCAGAAACATGTCCGTGTGTTTGTGCTATTTTCTCTGCTACATTGTTTTTGCCGGGAATGATTCCACCAATACCATGAGCTATATTAGCATTAGTTTTTGGTTATTGTTACTAGGCATTTTTTCCACAACTATCTTCGAATGTCGGCATCTACTTTTGATTAATTGTTCCCCTCCTCCATCTTATAGCATGTGCTCTTATTCTTATAAACAATCAGCGTTACACTAATCATTCCTGCGGTTACTGCACAGGTAAACTTTTGCCGTGTGAATAGCACTACCTAAAAGCAGATGTTACTGCGTCCAGTACAAGTTCGTATAAGAGAAAGTTTAATCGAGATTTACCGCGTATCAGTGACAACTGCGGTTAGTATCTGGGGAAAACATCTTCACGTATACGAGATGTTTTCGCATAAACTCGATATGAACAACCTTACAAAAATGCATTGCCACTAATCTGTTCGACAAAATCTCGTATTCAGTGTACGAGAAAAATCGAATCGAATAGCTGTCATATTAGGTTTGACATTGCAATGAGGCATAGAGGCATATACGCAAATATCCGCTGTTGTCTCTGTGAAGCAGCGGGCTCTCCTTAGGAGAGCCACAGTCGCACCAACAGGAATACAAATCAAATATTAGGTTTGACATTGCATATTCATATGAACCCAGCCTTAGCAAATAACTTTGTAGTTCAAAATAAAGTGCGAGTATCCAAAGAGTTAGATATACTGAGTAAATGTTGTGTTGCACCAATAGGTTGTTAATGCATAAATGTATAACAAATAAAATTACTCTAGTGTTTTATAAAGAGGCTGTTTCTCCGGGTTAAACGTTTATTGAAATATTAAACAAGTGGGACCCAAATAAATTTTGCTATTTACTGAATAGAGTTTAATCCAAAACAAACAATTTGTAATGTTGAACAGGGTTTACAGTTTTATTTAAATTAATAATTATATTCCTTTTACAAAATGTTCAAAATTCTACATTTATTTAAGTCAAACCCTAACCGACAGCTGTGTTTTAAATTTATTCAATTAAATGTTTTTACTACTCAAAGTAGTTCTTCAAGTTAAAATGTTGTTCAATATCCTTAGCGAAAGTCGTGCCCTGTCGCTGTATTCAAGTCAAGTCCAAAATGTACTCGTTTTTCAAATCTTCTCTATAATTCCCTAATTTTCAAATTAAATGCGTCCAAAACAGCTCAATAAACCATGTTTACAGTTTTATGTACTTTCGCTTTGATACTTAGCTGTGTTTTTAACTATTCCAACTATCGAGAAAGCTGTGGTTCAGTCAAAAATTATTTATTCCCATCTTCTCTTATTTCCGAATACACAACCAATCATTACTTTATAAATAAAATTGAATAACAACCTTTAAGAAACTAATATACACACCACAACGTATTTTTTCGCTTCTATAGTGATTCTGCATGTCAACATTTTGAAGATCGATGTAATTTCAATGATTAGATGTTCATTTTAGCAATTTAAATAGTTGCATGGGAATAATAGTACGATTACTAATACAGAATATGTTTAATTAATTTCGAATTTATATATAATTGTGTTTTCCGATTGCGAATTTTGGTTTACGTACTAAAAGCAGTTGACTGGACACTTTTCTTCGTAAGAAGAAAGTAGGTGCTACTCTCATTTGTACGAGGATGGTATGATTAATACCTGTGTTAAGAAAGACAACGTAATTGTGTAGCATTTAGTAGATTTATTTCTCGACATAATCTCCTTGTAGCTCTATACACTTGGTACAGCGATGTTCCAACTTTTCTAAGCTATTCAAATAGTAGGATTTGTCGAACTATGCGAAGTAAGCCTCTGTTTCAGCAATGAGCTCTTTATTTGACGTAAACCTCTTACCGCCAAGCCATTTTTCAAGTTTGGAGGAAGAAAGAAGCCACAGAGAGCCAAATCTGGCAAACATGGTGGTTGGGGCACCAATTCACACTGTAACTGAACTAGTTTTGGTGCCCCAATTGCCGATGGGTGGGCGGGGGCGTTATCATGATGGTAGAAAATTTTTCTCTTTGCTAGGTGGGACTCTTTTCTCCACAGTTTAGCGTCGAATTGGTCCAATAAATCAGCATAGCACCGTCCCGTGATTGTCCTTGCTATCACCAAATAATAAATTCAGGTTACGCATTGCGAACCCCAAAAAAACGTTGCCATAACTTCCCCGACGGTTGGAAACGTTTTCGTCTTCTTTGGTACACGTTCGCCGGGAAAAACCCATTTTTCCGACTGACCTTTGGTTTCTGGCGTGCAGTGATGTATCATGTGTCATATATAGTCACACACCCAATGCGCTTAAACATATCCAAAGATTGTTTTCAAGTTATCACGCGATTTGGTTTTTGATCAATCGTCAGCAGACGCGGCACCCATCTCGCCGATAGCTTTCTCATACTCAATTTTTCGTGAAGGTTGTTTTGCACACGTTCGCTTGAGATGTTTACCATATTAGCAATCTCTCTAATCTCCATTCAGCGGTCTGTTAACACGACATCAAGAACTTTATTGCTCATATCAACCATAGTCACCTTAATGGCAGCTTCTCATCAAAGACGGACGTTCGGCAACGCTTAAATTCATTAAGCCAGTATCTGACGGTAATTATCGAAGGTGCATTGTTCTTATAAACTGCATCCAAGTTCTCTTTAATTGCTGCGCACGTTTTTCCATCCAAAAAAAAAGTAAATCCAGTCACTGACCGGTATTACTCGTTTTCCATGATTCCACAAATACATAAACTTGCTCTCAAAACGACACTACGCTATGAATCTTCCCGAAAGCGCCATATGTCTCCAAACACGGGTACTTCCGATACCGTCCTTGTAAGACAAGGTCATCATGTGAAACTAGATGAAAATTGAGGGAAGAGGCCATCAGCACCACCTCGCAACCCTGCAACGAAAAACAATCAAAAAATGAAAAACTCAATTTCAAATGTAAATAGATATGCTTTCATCAAATTTTTCACAAAAATTCCTAGATTCACATAGACTTTTCAAGAAAATGGTTCCGTATATTCAGTAAAAAACCAGTATTATTGTAACATTTGTTCCGCCCATCTATCTTAAGCAATTTTCTCTGTTTCAAATAGTTTTTGTGGACGAACGCTGAATTATTATTTAAGGCATAATTAACCTGACAGCTGCATGCAAAGGATAGACTACATAAAACAATCGCTGCAGCGAATTTCGCAAATTGTTGATCACTAACAACGTTTGTGCCATAATATGAAAGGCCAACTGCCAACAATGTATTCGTAATTGCATGTCAGTAATAAGGATATTAAACAGACTTATAAAATTAGGTGCTAAGAGAACATAACTGACGCTTATCCACTTAATAGCTGTAATTACTGACTATTTTAGCAATAAGATTTCTTACTATTATTATATGGAATGGATCATAACATGCATTTAAGCAATTCATGACGCACTACGGGTATCGAGAAAAAGAAAGTTTGAAGAATAACACAAAATAGAAGTGATTCTATTTTACATCACCTTAAGGCGAGTACGTTGAAAAAGAAACTATTGTGAAAATTGATTACTATTCTAAGGATAGGCAAAGGAATAATAAGTAAGGAATTATAAATATAGTATTAGAAGTATATGTTAATGATAAAATTTTACACAGTAGTGCCTTAATTGTCAACGTATCAATATTTAAGCCGCGTGGATGATGTATTCCCTTTGACAAAGTAATAAGATGCTAAAATGGGTTTTAGTTTTAATTGGGCTCCAATAATTAATAAATAAACAAGAAATAAAATTATTTTTAGGTTTCAGCTGAAAACGAATAATCTATAGCCATATCGTTGATTTCTATATAAGACTATATTCAACAGCAAAAAGGTAAATCTATCATGGTATAGTATGGTATTTATAACTGTATTTATTCATAATCATGCTACTTCCTACCTTGAAATTCCTATCCATCCTTAGCTAATGCTGGAATCAAGTATGACGTTTAAAAAATGAATATAACATAATATTGCCTAATTACCATTACTCTCCATTTTATTGATTTTTCTATTAACAGCTATTAATAGAAATATGTATTTTTATACAACTATTTTGTAAAGGTGCGTCCACATAGGGTAACGTGAAATTATCGTTAGGATTAGCGCGAAACTATTTGTAACATTCCGCCGTAATTCTTAAAATAATTTCGTGACATAATGATAACGGTTTACTTTGTCGTATCATAACCTTAATTTATCTTTTAATAATTTCCTTTGTAGCAGTGGCGTAACTACCAAATTTGGTCCTCCATGCAAGATGTATCATTACAGGAGTAAAAACATAGAAGATCGGAAGGCCCTTTGGACCCCTTGCGTCTAGGGCCCCTACGCATTGCGTGGGCTTGCGTGGGTGTAGCTACGCCACTGCTTTGCAGTGGATGAAATATTTTCAATATGATTTTTGTTTTATGCACATTATCATAGAAAGGAATAGAAATTAACGCGTACACCCAAAACATGATTTATTTAAATTATATTATTTATCTTCATCGTAAAAATATAAATGGAAGTTGCAATAGAAACGACTAATATGAAAAATCAAAAAGATATCAAAGAATTATAACATTTTATTCTTTCTTAAACGATATAGTTAGCAAATGTTTCTATAGATTGACACCTGCATTGCATATACTTTGATACAGTTCCTTTGCAAAGTGCATTATACAATGTACCGGGTGGCAAATAAAAATGGCAGCCGGCTATATCTTAGAAACTAGTAATCACAGAGCTTTCGGGTAAAATCTTTTTCAATAAATGTGGCCAAAAGAAAATACTGGAAATGATTTTTAAGTTTGTAAGATGACCAGAAGATGGCGTAACGGTCACAACTAAATACAAAATTAACGTTTTCATCGTGTTTTGTTTAATTAAGAGTTATCGAAAATATATGCATTTTAATCCCAATCCAATTCCCTTTTTTTTGAGTTCAACACATTTTGTTGTATCGTCTAAAGTAAAGTGGTGGAGAGACGTCAATTGCTTTTTTAAATAAACGTTGATTACTCCTGCTAGGCTTAACCGATTTTAACAACCTTGGCTTCGTTTAAAAGAGCTTTATTTGATTTATGAAATGCAGTTTTGGTCTACCTTTCATGAATTGTACTCTTACCACTAGAGGGCGTTATCTGGCTTTATAACAAATAAAGCGGCTTTTCACAAAAATTTTAAATAGAACGATATGTATCTCTTCTCGCGGAAAACTAGGGAATTAAAAACTGAAGATGTCCATATTAGTAAAAATAAAAAAATATATCCTATTTCAAAGATAATTATTTATGTGCCTTATAAATAAACGGAATCTCATTGTTTTAGCGATTTCAACTTGAAATAGACAATAAAAATTTGACTTACCAAGTAAGGGAATTCTGAAAAACGAGGAGGCTTTGAATAATAAAAGATGCAGAATAAGAAAAAATTACACGTAATGGGAGAACGGTGAAAAGGCTCACGTCTTCATTTAGACCGTTTTGTTAATGCTTTTAATTTTCTTTTTTCGCCAAACGAAGCATTTGAATGCATGAGAAATTCAACTGTCACCGCCAGGGTATATGCAGTGCAGTTTCTTGACAGACGACACCATAGGATTGTGAAATACTATCGCGGATTTTGTGGACAGACGAGACCACCTTTAATAGTGATGGATGTGTAAATCTCCATAACATGTATTACTGGTCATAAACGAATCCACACTGGATGCAAGAAGTCCAGTACCAAGGTCACTGGTCCATATGGGTGCGGTGCGGAATTCTAGGTGGACAAATTATTGGATCTTTTATATTTAATGAAGCCCTTGCTGGATACGTTTACCCAAATTTTCCAAGAAACGTTTTGCCATTTCTTTTAGAAGATGTATCGCTGGCAATTCGCCGTCAGATGTTTTCTTCAGCATGACGGGCGCCTGGCGCATTTTGCGGTAAATGTTTTGGACTTTTTAGATAATGCTTAAGCTAGCAGCTGGATAGGACGAAGAAGTGTATTTCCGTGGTCAGCTAGGTCTCCGGACTTAACCTGCTTAGATTTTTGTTTGTGGAAGAAGAATAAAGGGCCTCGTCTTTGCTACCAGACCCATTACAAGAGAAGACACGATTCTTCAAATAGAAAACGCAATTCAAAGCATTTCACAGGCAGAAGTCGAGACAACTGTTTGCCCACTTGACAGAGAATAGAATCATGCATAGAAAATGATGGAAAACAGTTCGAACATCTAGGAAGCTACTGATGATTCATTTATGTTATATTCTGCAAAGGGGCATCACAGTGTAAGTTAAATAATAATATTGTTTTTGAAATTCCCATAGTAGGCTAATCAAATTTTTATTGTTTATTTCGAGTTGAAATCGTTAGAAGAATGAGATCGAGTTTATTGATGAGGCACCAAATTAAATAATTATATTTGAAAAAGCGTATGTTTTTTATTTTTACTAATATGGTTTTACTTAGAAATTTTAAAAAAATAATAGACAGTCGCCAAAATCGTGTCGCAACAAATATTTAAATTTTTTCACTATCACCGGTTAGAAAAAGATATCGGGATGCGGTTTCCACTGACGTCTTAAGTTTTTAATTCCATACTTTTCCGCTTGAAAAGAAACATATCGTTCTTTTTAAAAATTTTGGCGAAAAGCTGCTTTATTTGTTGTAAAGTCAGATAACGCCCTAAAGCCTAACTGGAGTAACCAACATTTATTTAGAAAAGCAATTGACGTCTTCCCACCACTTTACTTTAGAAGATACGAGAAAATGTGTACAACGCAAAAGAAAGGGAATTAGATTGGGAATAAAATGCATATATTTTCGATAATCCGTTGCGCCATCTTTTGGTCATCTTACAAACTTCAAAATCATTTCCAGTGTTTGGCCACATTTATTAAAAAGGATTTTACCCGAAAGCTATGTGATCACTAGTTTCTGAGATATAGCCAGCTGCCATTCTTATTTGGCCACCTGGTACGTACCTACATATTAAGGCTGTTATTTTGTACAAATATGCTTGGAGTTATTTTATATCATATAACCAAATATACAGTATGTCCCTGGATTGACGCATGGATAGGATTTTTTGTAAATTTCCAAGATCTATTTGATTTTTCTTCAATAAAATTATGGCATAAATTACTTACTATTCAAGCATGGCTGAACCCCAAAAGATGAAATTTCAACTCATTAATTTTCTGACTGCCTTACCTATCCATGCGTTAATCCGGGGACACGCTATATATTGTATTTATTTGGAAATAAGAAAATTCTGTAATCTATATATTTGAAATAAATCTAAAATTACAAAAATTCTCTCTTGGAATGTTAACTCTCTCTTAGTAAACTTTAATGGATAGAAAATTCTAAATCGTATGAAGAATTTTAAAAAATATTTCAATAACAAGTTATATATGGTGGATTAGAAAATCTCCAAAGCTCTGACGTAATGATTAATGCTACATAAGGCATTAATTGTGTTGTCTGACACCACTAAATCTTTTTCCAGAGCAAGCGTTATGTTTCGAAAACATATCCCATTCAGGTTGTTTCCAATTTATATGGATGTTTTTACGAAAAGCAGCACAGCAAATTTTTAAGGTTAGTATCGTATACTTCTATCTTATAAAACACTACGATTCCATCTTTACTGATACAAAACAAAGTAACCCCACTTAAACTATACACAATTCACATGCTCGAGCTTCCTCTTTCTATAGATGAATACTTAAAGTTGTATACACCATCTGAAACAATCATTCGTCTTAATGTCCTCATACTTGGTAAATGTAGTGCTTTGCTTACACATTCATAGATACATCTTTGGTCCCAAGAAATACACATTTAAAGCAAATACCTAACTTCGCATCTTTGTGTTCTGTGTGAGACTTTACAATGAATGCTAATTCACTAATTCAAGAGATAACAATGTCACATAGTTGAATGAAATGTTTAAATCACCAGGAATTCTTGTTGGAGTCTTCTGAACCTTCGGCTTTAGGAGCTATTTTGAGCTTATACGAGGTGTGGCAATTAAATAACCGGACTGGTGCTACAAAACATTTTATTGATCTCCAATTACATTACAAAGTTTATCCCGTTCAATGTACTCTCCTTGCCGATCCCTACAACGCTCCATACGAATTTTCCACTGTCAAAACCAGTGCTGGAAGTCCGTTTCTGTCAGCTTGTTGAGAACCTTCGTCGCTTTCGCTTTCATCGTTTTCACACTGTCAAATCTTGTCCCCTTAAGCTCCGATTTTACCTTCGGAAATAAGAAAAAGTCACAGAGGGCCAGGTCGGACGAGTACGGTGGGTGATTCAACACGGTGATGCCAGATTTCGTTCATGAAGGGTAGTTACAACCTCGACGTAATAATGTTGATTAACTGTCTGACCTTCGGGGACCCAGTGGACGTAGACAATTCCACGCGTATAAAAAACAACCATCATCATGGCCTTGAATTTAGACTTGCTCATTTTCGCCTTTTCCAATGCATCGATAGGCGCTTTGTTTCAGGATCGTAGGTAAAAAATCACGATTCATCACAAGTAATCACTCTGTTCAACAATTCTGGATCATCATCAATGTTGTTTAAAAGGTCAGCATAAATGTTCATTCTCGATTCCTTTTGCTCTGGAGTGAGAAGTTTTGGCACCATTTTTGCGCAAACTTTCTGCATGTTGAATGATTCATGCAAAATCTGACGGGCAGTTTCTTTGTTAATTCCTGAGATCTCAGCAAGAGCTCGGACACCCAAACGACGATTTTCGCGGATCAATTTACCAATCGTCTGAATGTTGTCGTCCGTTTTTGATGTTGAGGGTCTCTCCTTAAACCTTTCACACCACTCAAAAACTTGTGTGCGCGATAAACACTCACTTCCGTACTTCGTCTAAGATGGCATGAGCTTTTGTAGCAATTTTTTTTTCAGTTTCACGAGAAACTTGAGGTTAACTCGTTGCTCGATCTGAACACTCTGCATTTTTCCGACGCGACGCTAGCGTAAGGACTTGAACGGACGATTGCTACAGCGAGACTGAGCAACGTACAACCGTACCCATCAAGTTCAGAGTAGGGGAAGCATCTACAAGCACAGACATGTTCATACCTGCTGTGGCGTGCTCGCTGTTTGCCGATAGTAGCACCAGTCCGGTTATTTGATTGCCACACCTCGTATTTCCTAAATGATTTTGAGCCCCAGGTTTTGCTGATTTACAATCCCATGTCACTTGTAAGCGCATTAATGTTATATAAATATATATAATGACCAAATATTTTTAAATCTTCTTGATGAGCTTCTATGACCATTCTAGTTTCGGAATCCACTTGTATCTGATATATGTGCTGTTTTGTTACAGGAAAATTAAAAGTTCAAAGTTAATGAAGAGAATGTCATAACCTCAAAAGTATGCATAGAAATTGACACGAACCGCCACCTGCACAGTGATTGGTCGGTTATATTAATACAACGCCGTGGTAGCACCATAATCTATGTGTGTATAGTTTGGCCGTACACTAATTAACGATTCTTACACCGCTGTGTGAACGGTCATATTTAATTGCATTGTGCGCACATTCTTAATTCCTACCTTACCTCCACGATACCCTGTATGAATGCTACTTTACAGTGCTTTGTTTTATTTCTAAGGTATAAACATTGCTTGGGGTTGAATATCAAGGTTGCATCTACAATTAATAAATCGCCAAAGCTCTTGCTTCAACAGGGCCTTGGAAATGTTTATTTGAAAGAGTTTTTGGTCCTAAGTGAGCAAGCGCGGCAGCCAACGCGTTGTTAGCTTTTTCATGCCCAATTATTGGTAGTAGTTGCAGTTTTTGCCTGTCCCGAACGTTTATCGTCCCCCAAGCTAGTTCCATCACGTTTAAATTTAGCTGATCAAAATTTCACCGTGGCAAATGGTGCTGCGAAATCCCCGTAAGCAGTGTCCATCTCGGCTTTAATTTGGACGTATTGCTTAAATGCTAGAATTTAATGACGGCTCAATATTCAATTTTTTCCATTTTTATAGAAGCATCTACAGAACATCGACTGAGACAAATGACCGTTAAACAACAATTGGGCGTTCAACATAGCTGAAACTTTCAAATGCATGTTTCAACGCTTGCGCAATTATATTACCAGAACATTTTCGAGGAATAACGCTATTTTCATGTTGAGGCTTGAAATTTCTCAGGCTGCTCCCGTAGATTTCGCTTTCCTTTGTTGCTTTCTTAAACCATGTTGATGAAGACCTGCTAGTCGAGAAAGCTTTGCAAGATTTCCATATTAGTCATAAAATACAACAAATAAAAGACACTCGTGTGATAAGCGTTTTAAATTATTTGCAATAGTAACACTTTTTATGGTAACCTGTAATTTGTCTCGCCTTGTCGGTAAATGTCATGTGAAATAACAAGCAACACATACATATAAGAGCTCGAATCAGCAATAATAAAACTTCAAAATTAGGAATAATTCCAGGACATAAACCATATACAGTGATTGCGGTACCCACAACATGTTTTGTTGTTGTACAAGATCGGAGAATTCGAAAAATTCCCCGTCGGTTCGAAATTTCAACATGCCAAATTTGATTATAATTGCCGTTTTAATGGTGTCTAGCGTGCGTTTCATAAAATTACAATAATTTTCGCATAAACCTAAAGGTGTTCGTAGGATCGGGCGACGAAAAAATACCGGTACAAATGCGCTTACAACATTGTTTTCTCGTCTTTATTGCTCCTGCACGGCGAAGTGCAAAATATATTGGGATGTCTCTCACGATGCCTAGCTATGCATGTATATGTATATGCACTGAAAATCGTGTGCATGTACCGGTTAAATTCACATGGGACTTGCGATTTCAACACCATCGCAATTTATTCTTTTTTTGGAATGAGAATACTCGGTAGCGTACACACAACACACGCATTACGTATCGGCCGTTTTCTCTCTCTAAACTAACATCTACGTATGCACTGATGCCGTTTTTATTCCTCTTGCGTGCACTATTTGTTGCACAATTATTAACTTATTGCTCTAGTTACGTCTTGAGTTAGCGAAATATTTTCCGAAGGCGTTAGATATTGCGCCCAACAAATTTTAAAAGCAAGAAACATAGCTATTAACAGCATGCATTGCTTTCAGATGAAGATTGCATACATTTATCCTCGAACCTTAGAAAAAGCATGGAAAAGGAATATGGTAGTTGCGTTTCAAATGCAATTGCACACTACAGTTTTTTCTCTAATTGTCTAAACATTCCAACCTTTATGCCAACGTAATACATGATATTTCTGCTGACAGTATACATGTTAGGGCAGGTCGGAGTACTGTGTCCTAACAATGACCGCATTTCGTATGAGCGAAAATGAGGTATTCGTTTTGAGGCGAGCTATGTGAAATACTGAAATCCTCAGGAACACTTGGAGTATAAAACATATTGACTAATATGTGTACAGAAGCATCTTAATAATTTAGAATGGAAGCTTTGTCGCAAAGTTCGTAAGTTTTCAACAATAATATGTTTTGGAGACTTCCCCCAAAACATACAAATCCGCACCTGCTAATTTTTGGCGGAGAAGGGTCGTGAGTGCAATACAATGTAAATTCAAATTCGGTGTCAGTAGGAAACGTACGGGAGGGGATGCAGGAGAATAAAAACACACAAAAACAATTAATCTCTTGTGAACAGGACATACATTAACATTAAATACTACAACCACTTCAAAGAAATAAACAACCGCGTTAACAAACGTAGACCATATGATCTTAAGACCAATGTCTAATTAAATTGAATCTCAAAACAAAATTAACGAAGTGATGTTAAAACGTCATAAATTGATATGATGAAAATAAGTTTAATAATATCAGGAAAATTACTATATTTGGGTGGATAAATTATATTAGCTCGTATTCAGGTCTAAAGTACTATTCGCTAATATATTATTGTCTCCCTTCGGTAAGGAATTGAATATTTTAAATATTTAATTATGTCGGAAATACCAAGGAAATCATGGATTTTCACATTTCACCGACGGCAGCCAATATATATTACTTAACTAGTGTGCTTGGTACGTGAGGCTATCTATGGAAATATTATTATATTTGCACACAAATAACATCTAGGTATTACGTAATTTCTTTCCTGGCATAAGATCACGTGGTGTATTGCTTAACACGCCTCACCATGGGGCCAAACTGCTTTGCGATGGTCAAAAATCAGTAACTTTCTTATTAATTAAAATATAGCAGTGAAATTTGGCAGACATGTACAGAAATTTCTAAGATCTCAAATGAATACAAAATTCTCTACAAGAAATCTACGATTGTTTGATTAGAAAATGTTAATTTATGGTCATTTTAATAATAATGTGAAATCAGTTCTTTATTAAATAAAAGCAAACTTATATATTGGTAAATAACAGTATATATTTACATAACAACAATTAGGTGTTTGTACGAAATCAGCATAAAATGCAGCAACATTTGGTATCTCATTTTAGTAATATTCACCGAAAATAACGTTGTTTTACTTAATGAAAGAGCACTAAAACAGAAAATGCTTTTACTATAACAATTGTACTGCTTCCTCGTCCAGTTAAATATTTACAGGCGTGGATACTTTTCTGATATATAGGGATCTGATGTAAACAGTAACGTATGGAAGACGTCTTCGTTCGTAGCAGAACGCGAACATTTTCTTGCATGATGTAATCTGTATAATTTGTAACCTTTATTGCGCGATTCCTGGGCTTCTTCAGATAACTGTCCGAGTAGCAAAACTGCATTATAAAGAATTATGTTTTCCCCACGAATCAGGACTGTGTGTACTGATGAGGACATATAGTACCAATTATATTTGCTCACGTACAATTGTGCAGTTTCAAATGCATACTGACCAAACCTTTGGGAATTAATCTGCCTACCGCATGACATTGTTTGTAGTACTATGTGAAATCTGGAAATAAGCTCTTTATCAACTCCAGTTATATCCGCTATACAAACCGAAATATCTTCTAGCGGTATTCCCGTCATTACTGTTTCCACTATTTCGTCGTGGTTTATCCATTATCAGTCCACACTCTTTTTGAAATATATTTTGAACGTAAGTCTTCTTTGCTTGCTTTCCGTTTTTCATGTCTTCGGTGGTTGCTGCCCATTTCTTAAATGACAAATTATAGGAAATGTGAAGAACTAACTCCATGCATCTTATCCACGCATGCAATGTTGAGAGGCCAAATCTGAAAGCGTTTTCGTTTTCTTGTTTCTATCTCACCCGATCCAGATCGTTCATTTCCGTGGGCTTGGCAAGGCACACGACACATGTTGAGGTAGAAGGAATATGGGTTAGTACCTGCACAACTTTACCATCAATCATTGTAAACAAAAGCTCATGCTTTATTGTGACCCGTTTCTCATGTTTCGTTATTGAAGTGCGCAACAAGGTACGGATCTGAGCTTCTATTTCGTCCACAGTAGCTCTTGTTTTTTCAGGCGTTTCTTTTGAAAACTCTACTGAAATAGGCCTGCAATATCTCACAGAAGCTTGGGAGGGATTCTGCCCAATTACACTTTATGTTGGTTCATCAATAAGGCGAATTGGTACCAAGGAAGCGACAAATAAATTGCTGTCAGCTATCAGGGAGATTTCACCATTAAAAATTTATTTATATTCATTTTGTCCTGAAGAACCATCACAGCCCCATTTAGTGTATAAACGTAACCGTGATGATTTTTGCAGCTGAACAGAATCGATCATCAAAAGTCGTTTGCATGTGTGATCGTGGAGCGACTGTAGTGTTACTTTCGCACTTATGTCAGTAATTTCAATTAGAGTTGGATAACATTCAACCTTAGCATCCCTCAGTTTCTTGTACGATGGCAAAAAACTGCACGGTTTAATAAATATTGGTACCTGTTCCTTGTTAAAGATATATCGTTGTATATAGCCAGAGTTTCATTCGGTGTAAATGCTTCCGGAGTTGTGTTGTTTCTTAGCATTTGCAGTAGAACCTCTTTCTTTTCTATTGATGCCGCCTGTAATTGTTGTCCAATTGAGCGCAATCCTCGTACATATGAGCTGTGAATACGATCCAATCTAGATTCGCGAAAGAGTTTAATTGCTTTACCCATTTGGGTCGTTTCAGCTGAATTTTCAAAAGTCTTGCACGGTCTTCCACGTACCATTCCAGATGACGTCGAAGGTTCTTCCCTTACTTCATATTGCACAAGCAGCTCACTGTCTAACCAATCCTTGTTATTTTTTAAAAACACGCCAACTTTGCGTGCCGCCTTTTTCCAACGGATTTTGAATTCAGGAAGTACGTATTTTTTAATATTCACGATTACACATTTCTACTGATGTTCAGAAAGGTTGAAATTTTGC
The DNA here is from genome assembly GCA_029619315.2 of Dynastes maya. Classification (NCBI taxonomy): domain Eukaryota; kingdom Metazoa; phylum Arthropoda; class Insecta; order Coleoptera; family Scarabaeidae; genus Dynastes; species Dynastes maya. Next base: position 26,098,291 of record JAROYE020000001.1, read on the forward strand.
CTAATATAAGTCTCAGCGGTTGAAATATGCTTCCCGTATTCTATGAAAACAGCGCACAAAGTACGTTTAGCGATTTAGTTACTCATTTTGATCAAATATCCTTTAAGTACAAAATATTTTGGATAGTAGATATCTTACGACTAACTGCATATGTCTGAACTGGAGTTGATTATATATACTCAAACGAATATTACACTACCACAACCACAAGAAAATATTTTTCTTATAAATACTATTTTAATATAGCCTTGTTTTTCAATGCTCTGTTATTGATCGTTTTCTGTTTTCTTTTTAACATTCGGTAAATATGTTTGTGAAATTCTTATCAACAATATGTCCGGCGTGGTAAAACAGCCTTCTAAAATTTATAGATATCCTAGTTTGAAAGAAGTTCAGCTATTTTTCAATAACTATTTTAAATATCAAACAAATAACTGTAAGAAAGCATTCTCTAGACACAGTCACGTATTAAATTTAAAAATATAAGTAAAAGTACAAGAATAAAATTTACAAAAACCAATAAATTTAAGTTCGTTCAAAATGAAATAATTAAAAGTTACAAAAGTTATATTATCAAGACAAATTGAAAATCAATCATTTACGAATTTTTTAACAAATTATAATTTATCCCAACACTGATTTGGAATTCACAGCAATAAATTAGGTAACAAACTAAAAGATGCAGGTGTAATAGTTCCCGAGGTAGAAATTGTAATGTCACAGTAGACTGAGCGCATGCTAACTGTTTTTCGTTAGCCGTACAATAAACGCAGCAAAACCGCAAGATTTTCTTTTAGGATACTATGCAGGACATCCGAGACTATCTATATGTATCATCAGTTTTGCTGGGATAGACCCTGATAATAGTTGAAACCTTCCACGAAGTTTAATTAAGTCTTTAATTTGACACCCACTAATTCGATAGGTCATTACACAAATACAAATCTACTAATTGCGAAATTTTGTAAAAACCATTTTTGGTCGGATTTCAACCGCGTGGCCCCATAGTGCGCCTGTCTGGCAAACGGGAGATGTCAGGTTCGATTGCTTACCGGGGAGAGCTTTTTTCAAATATTTACGTTGCAGATATCAAGAAAATGGTAAAGATAGTTTATTTTTAAAATACAGCCAAACGTAAAGCTGTCAAGCCCTACATATAAGTTAAATATCAAGATAACTTGCATTTCTAACTACTAACGTTTCTTTGCTGATTATTCGTGTCTACTAATCAAGTATTAAATAATTATTTTAAACCCTTAACTAGTGAGTCCAGAATTTCTTCGACCACAAAAAAAAAAATTACGGAATATAAGGCAATTATAAAATCGTAACGCCAGTCAACAAACTCCACTAACAAATGTTGGAAAAGCAAGCACATTTATTAATTTATAAGAAAGCTGTTGAAAACGGCTTGTGCGGCTGAATAGATCCGCGACGCCAGTGATCACGGAACCTTGGAAGGCGCAACTAGTCCCGAGTTAAAGGTGCAATCACGATTTATAGAAGACACCATTACAATAGCTACATTTTTGTAATCAATTTCTGTTGTCTATTGCATCTATGTATTTTTGTTCAAATAAAATTGCACTAATGTGTTAATTAGAAAACTAATCATAAAGTAGCCGCAATTAGTTTCTTAATTAACAGATTTTTAAATTTTGTTTGAACAAAAATGACACAATGATTTGAATCTCTCTCTACGTATTTATTAGTGCTGGTTTCTTATCTATACCTATTTCCGTTTTTTTTTTATTACAAATTAGCAAACTATCTAGAAACGAAAGCTGGCTCTTCGCTTCTTCTTCTATTGCAAGTTTAATGGTTTGGAATTTTGGGTTAAATGTCGCGAGGCAATATGTGATAGCACTTTTCTAACAAGAGGATTTATTATTGTAGAAATTGAGAGCCCATAATCTTTTGTGTTTATGAATTATAAGAAAACACACAAAAGATCACGAAAGGGTATTTTTAGTACCATCCATAGTTCTGACTATAAAAAGATGCTAATAATGTCTGGTACGTAGGCTACCGTGGTCGTCAGTAACACTATACTCTTGGATTCCGGGTTGGAACCGCGTCGTTGTCGTAACTTTTGCCGAGGGCTGTTCAGTCAGTGTGCAGTAATAGCCTTGAAGATGTGCCATAAGAGTGTGGACGAAACGTCTGCAAAAGCTACGACAACGACGCGGTTCCAACCCGGAAACCAAGAGTATAATGCTAATAATATATTCATTTTGTGTTAGTGGATCTATCAAAAGGAAAACGTTCTACGCTGGCCGTGTTGAGGTCGTGAATCTTGTTGTCAGTACAGTAACATTTATTTTTATGCATGTACAACTTTGCTTTTAACTGGTTTCCTAACTGATGAAAGAAAAAAACTGACATTAATTTGAATTTCCACATAATAAGAGAGATTCCTCTTCCATTATCCTAATGCATTTTTGGCCCGGATTATGTGCTCAAAATTTGGGAATTGTGCTTTGTAATACAAGTGCTTATCTGAATTATTTTTTATATTATTCAAGTTATAATAAACTACCATGCTATAAGAATATAAACTTATTTATGTGATTTACACTGCATGTCACACGCCAAACGACACAACAGATTTCAATCTCGCTGCTAGAAAGAAACCACTACGGCAAATTTTAGTCAGCGCTCCAAGGGATATTTTCTGAAATCACCTACGAAAACTAAATCAACGGGAAGTTGCGTAATCCAACAATAATTACGTTGCAATATACATAAAGCGTACCTACTGATTGTGAGCAGCGCATTTCAATATTACATATCGTTCGTTGGGTAACGCGTATGACTAGACAATATTTTTGCTATTTAATAAGATCACCATAATTATAAAATCATTTAATTTTCTCGCTACCGCTTTATTCGAATGGTTGATAACGATACATATTTTACAGATCGGTTAGTATGAGTAATAGCGCGATTTCTCATTAATAGAGATTAATCGGTGTAGACTGCGTGACTTATTCGTATATTTGGTTCAAATCTCTCTTAGAACAAATCCACACTGCGTGAGGAAATTGATATGCTTAAATAATCATATGTGTCAGCAGTATACGTACCCCACTAATCGTAGATCTATTACAATATCCACCTGTAATAAAATTTACTCTCACACTTATTTTCAGATCTCTCTATTGGTGTTTCTAAGCAATTAATCAAATTTGGCAATATCAAAATACCACAATAATAATTGATTCTCACATGTTCTTAAAGAAAATTTTCGTAGCATATGATACGGATCATTTCTAGGAAATAAAATTTAAATGAGATTAAATACAAAAAAAAAACTAACGGGACCTTTAAAGAAGTGAGGTCCTAAAGTGCTCCCGCACCCATGTTAACTTTTGTACGACAGAAGCTAGCGTTTTTACAAAAAATAGGTCGATTTCTATTTGTGAATTAACTTTTAACCTTATCGGCAGTTCAAGTGTATTTCCGGTGTTACCGGAAGTGACGTCAACAAGGACAGATAGTATAAAATTTACAGGGTGAATTGCTTTAACAGAAGGTAATATGATTTAAATTATTGTACAATTTGTTGCACAACCATGGCAAATAAGGTGATAATTGTTGCAACATTTACATACATACATAATCCAATCCTCTTAGTGCCTTACGGTGTCGGGGTGCTTATGAATTTTCTCCATCCTTGCCTGTTTTCTGAGTTCCAATTTTCCTCTTTCTCCTTGTCTACATTTCTTCTTTTTCCTATCTTTCTTACTCCTTGTTTTTGACGCAGAAATCTCATCTCTTGTAATCCTTCCTGTTGCCTTTTATTTCTTACCCAGTTTTCCGCTCCATATAATAGTGCAAATAAGTAGATTGTTCTATATATTATCAACTTCGTTTTCTTTCTTATTTCATTGTGATTGAGAAATTTCCCCCGAATTGTCAAGTATACCTTATTCGCTGCCTGCATTCTAGCATTTAATCCATCTTCATTTCCACCTCTCTCATTGATTATGCTTCCTAGGTATCTACAGTTGGTCATTTGTTCTATCGGCTTATTGTTGGCTTTAATTTCAACTCTTGTTTTCCGTTGGCCAATTACCATCACTTTCGTTTTATCAATGTTTATGGTTAGGTCTTTGTTCTTGCCACATTCACATGGTATTAAAATTGACACAGCAATTTTGCATGGTTCCTGTCGAAACCATCATGGAAGTAACAACACAAAAAACCTCAAAAACAGACATATTGTCTATCTAAAATTTACCACAATTAAACAAACTTACCATAATTAATGAATTGCGGTAAAATTCGATAAAGTAAAGAAATAACAACTATTAGCAAAAAAATAATAACGAGAACAAAGAAGGAACGTAGACAAATGCAGGATATAGTAATAATAGACAACAAGGATAATTTACGCTTTTGGAATTGAGATTTGACAGTTTGGCAGTTATTATGATTACTTTCCTTAGCAGCGAGCTCTTTAGATTAGTCTGGCGTCACAAGAAACGTTTTGGCTCTCTTTCCTAGCCAACTTTGCCTAACAACAAAAACAGATTACCAAAAAAATTTATTACTGCATATCGTTGTATTCGACTTTCGATTACCTTTCCAAAAACGTAAAAATATACAGGGTATTCTATTTAAAATAAGAAAATTGTCGTCGCTTCCGGTGACACCGGAAATGTAATCGTTCACAAAAAATAGAAATCGACCCATTTTTTCTGAAAACGCTAGCTCCTGCTGTTCAAAAGTTAGCATAGGGGGCACACTTTAGGACCTCACTGTTTAGCTATCCCATTGCTTTTTTTAAGGATAATCTTGATGACCGTGTCCATAGTGAAGCTCCAGAAGTATAAAACTAATCATTTGTTCCTTCCTCACTGATTTTGCATTACTACTAAACAGGTCTATTGTTTATTAACACATATCAATTTCTCAAGATATTATGATCAAATTCCCTACATTGAGTGAAAATTAATCAACAAAAGAAGTTTCCAGCCTAAGAGAAAAACAAGTTTTTTTTGTGAAATTTAGTTTTATTTCTCAATATAGCCCCCGTACAAGTGTATACACTTTCCCTAGCGATACTTTGATCTCTCTAATCCGTCCAAATAGTAGTTGGCACCTTGTTCTACGAAATAGGAGTTTACGAATGTGATGGCCTCCTCATTCGATGAAAATCTCCGTCCTTCGAGCTCAGATCTGGTCGATGGGGTGAGTGATCTATCAGTTTGAACCCCTATTCGTGAATTTTTGCCATGGTGACCACTGAAATAATGATGCGTGGCATGCCCCCATGATTGTTTTTCCTTTTTCAAGATAATCAATTAACACTACTCCAAGACTATTCTAAAAAACATCATCTCCATCACTCTCGCGGCCGATGGAACAGTCTTTGCCTATTTTGAAGCCGATTCACCTTTCGCAGTCCACTGCTTCAGGAGTGTAACTACTACCAGAATATTTTGGACAAGTCATGTTGAGGTTTCAACATTTTCGGACTACCGTCGTTCATAACTGTAGATATTTAACAATTGAAATTCTTTGAAGAGTAGTTCTAAAATATAGATACGAGGGTCAAGAATAACAAACATCTACAAATGAATTTCAATTGCAGCTCATGAATCATTACACATAAAAGATAAAATATTGCACGTTTGTTTAGTATACTGAGATGTTACAAGACATAATGGTTATTGTCTCAAAAGATCTGCACAGTAGGCATAAGACAAGCCAATAAACAAAACAATCGGAATACCTCAGACTAAGATAATAAAGAAAATGGCCGTTCATAATCGCAAATAAACCAAGCAAACAAAAAAAAAACAATAGTGAAGCTATGCTGACGGGACGGTATTGAAAGAAGGTATCTATATCCAGTTGCATAATCATGAAAAGAACTGTTTATTTTAATCTTATCTTCATTTCGATTAACATACACAAGAGCTTCCAAAATCTAGATACCACTCAACGTAAGGATACATAATTCTCTAAAGAGTGGGAGGCAGAAGGTATTCCCATTGACGTTACAAATGTTCCTGATAGTCATTTTCTCTTGGACAAAAACAACATTACCGTAAGCCAAAGCATCCCAGAAAAATAAGCCGTACAAAATTCTAAATCACTCGTGTCTTGTGTGAAACGTTATTATAAATTAGGGTACCAGTTAAGGGTTAAATAAAGAAACGACCTAGATATTCAACAAAATCAATTGCTCATAGTAGCTTATCTATATTCTTCATTTATTTAACCTTGGTCGACGATTTAAAATTCCTAGAATAATAAACTCTAAACTGAAACAGAAATAAAAAATAGTACCTTAATTTAAAGACATTAATAATTAATAGGGAATTACGTTAGATGTGGTTCTCTTCACTAACTACATCCCATGGAATTAAATACTCTGATTAGAGCATCGCCTTATTTATATAAACTTCAGTTTAAATCTTGTTTCATTTGAAAGAAATCCATTAAAACCGAGAACGCAGCACGTGGTCCTGTTGCTTTCAATAGGATTATTATCGGAATGAAAACTGAAATTGCGAATATGTACTGAAATGTAGATTGCTCACTTAATCTAGTGAAATAATCTTTCGCAATTAGTTTCGCTAAATATGAGAAAATTACCGAGAACGAGCAGTGGAATTAAAAACGAAATAATCAAGAAAACCCTTCTGAAACTACTTCCGATTAAAGTACGTATTGGAAGAGGTAATTACAGTAATTAGCGACTTCTAGAATTAATACACAATTACATACTAAACGTACGTAAAATTTAATTCCGTAATCGAGTGCTGCCTAAGTTGTCGAGCGATAATATCTCTTCTAAATCCTTTTTTCTCTTTTTTGTCGTGCCGTGTTCTCTGTTGAACGTCTGCTTCTTGCTATACATAGATCGAATTCGTAGATAATGATAAACAACAACAGTAGCAGGAACTACACAGTGACTCCGTTGAAAGACTCCTCTGCAGCCGAAGGTAATTATACATATGTGCAGGTTGCTCGTCCTAAGAAGGTGAATTTCTGTGTTAAATACCTTGTGAGAATGTTCCGAATTAGATTAAGATTGAATTTGTGTACATTTTCTTTGGTTTTAACAACTAATTGTTGGGTAAGGAAACAGCGAAAGTACAGGTAACCCTCAATTTATACGGTAGATTGGTTTCCCGAAAATGCGGTGCATATTGAAATCGTGCGATTCGAGTCCATAATTCACACTCAAAAGAAATTAACATGTAATAAATTTAACAAATCCATACGTAACAGTATTATTTATTTTTGGTTTAATACCTCTTTGGTGGTAGTAATACTGAAGAAATAAATTGACATAGTTTTTAAATTTGTCTAGCGTGACCGTGTTTTCTTCGGTTTTTCTTCAACCGAGTTAAACAGTAATCGTACAAATCGAATGCCGTGTAAATCGAGAGCCACCTATAGTATATCGTGCTTTGATATCAAGTGCACTCGATGCACTGAATCCCAAAGGATAAAAAAAAATAAGCAAATGCTTGTAAGAAATTACTATTAAACAAATTTTAACACATTTCTAGCATGACTAATAAGAGTATGTACATACAAGAAATCAAGTGGACGTTCGGTTATTATCGCTTGATCGGTTACACGCACACTGATCAACCGATAATAACCGAACGTCCACTCGATTCCTTGTATATACAGCGGGTGCAACCGTGTGTCACGCTTTACTACAAGGCTCATCCGGAAACTAGTACCCATTTGCCAATTAAATCGCAACCAATAGAGATATCTGAACAAACTTCTTATTAGACATATACATGTACTATACATTACTTTTCTACATAATCACCTCGTAAATTAAGACACTTGTCGTATCGTGGGATGAGATTTTTTATGCCGACGTCGTAATTCTCTACTGCCAGTGTGGCGAGGAATGTAGTGACCGCTGCTTTGAGGGCGTCATCGCTGCGGAAATGTTTTCCGCCTAGAAAATCTTTCAATTTTATAAAAGGGTGGTAATCCGACGGTGCTAGACCTGGGCTGTAGGGTGGGTGATCGACGACTTCCCAGTGAAACTGCTGGAGCAATTGGCGTGTTGTTGCAGCAACATGGGGACGGGCATTGTCGTGCAGCAACACAATGCCCGACGACAACAGGCCCCGCCGCCGATTTTGAATTGCCCGCCGCAACTTCTGTAGCGTGGCACAATATGCTTCCGCATTAATGCTGTCCCCTCGAGGCATGAAGTCCAAAAGCAAGAGACCATGTCTGTCCCAGAAGACGGTTGCCATGAGTTTGCGAGTCGACTCTGCTCGCTTGAACTTTTTGGGTCTGGTCGGTGAATGAGAGTGATGCCATTCCATGGACTGGCGTTTGCTTTCGGGCGTTGAGTGAGCAACCCATGTTTCATCCGCCCGTAACAATGTGTGACAAGAATGCATCACTTTTATTTGCGTAATGCTCCAAAACATTCAAGGCCGCACCCATACGCTTGTTTTTGTGTTCCTCTGAAAACATGCGCAGCACCCACCTTGCACAATTTTTTTTGTAATGCAGATGATCTTTGACGATTTCATGCCTTATGGTGCGCGAAATCTGTGGAAAACGTGCACTGATGTCATTAAGTATGACACTCCGATCCTGCTGTATGAAGTCGTCGACTGCACGCAGCAACGCATCAGTAATGACGGACGGACGCCCTGGACGCTCTTCATCGTGAACGTTGTCTCTTCCCGCATTGAAATTGCGACACCATCGCCGAACCGATGATGCGTCCATCGCATCGTTGCCGTACACTTCTCACATGGCTTCACATTTCTGGTGTTCAGGAATCTTATTACAGACCGCACTTCACAACTGGCGGTTTGTCGAGTATCTTAAACACTTCAAACTCACACTGACGCGATATTATTGTAGATAACTCAACCAAATCTCGTACGCTGACAGCTGACAGATCACTCCGTCACGAGAAAACCACTCGGCGGCTCGTCGCGCAACTGCTGCTTTTTAATCGAACTGTCAAATTTTATTTGCTGTAATCACCTTTAATTTTAGTGGACATCGAGAACTTAATAAGCGAAATTTACATTCGGCCTCCAACACGGGACCAAAAACACCAAAATCAAAAAAGAAAGACTACAATGAAAATATTTTGACAACTGTCAAAGTTACGCGCTTTTCGAAGCTTCTTAAACGCCATCCGCGATGCATAGTTTTCGACGCCTTTATTGCTGCTAATATCGTTGCACTTATCGACTATCACAGCTTCACTATAAACACACCCTAATCCAAGGGTGCGTTTGTCCTGCTTACTATTGTGTGTAACGTTTCGCACGGTATGTATATTAGAGCAGACCGATATCTCCAGCTTCCAGAATTTCTATACCCAGAATGTGCTAAAATGTTTTATTTAAAATATTTTGTTTCCTTTTAACGTGTGGTGATGACCCCGCATAAGCTTTCAAGCTTGTCAACCTCAGGAGCCTTTAGTATGTAAATTGTGTGTGTAAAGTGTTCCACTGCTTTGTTTCTATCACCTCCTCACCACAAGGGGTGAAACGCAGTTAATTTTTCTCCAACACACGAATAGTGAATTAGGATTGTATCGGATCCACTAAAAAAAATTGATCCTAGTGGGTCTCGAACGCATAGCGTCTAACTCTGCCCAGTCAGGTATCAAAAAAATGCCAGCCGCTATATTTTTTTAACTTAACCCATACAAGATACATTAATCTTCATTTATGCAGTTGCTGTATAAATTAGACAACCTTTAAGTACAAATTATAAACATGTAGGTATCCTTAACGAGTTACAAACTGCAAAAATGAAATATAACCGTGTTTGCCTTAACCTTCTTCCGGTTATTGCATAAAAAAAAATTAGCAATTACCAGAACTAAGAAGACTTGTAGCAATGATAGTACATGAAACAAAAGCTAGTGTAATAACAAGTAAAGGTGAAACTGAAGAGTTTGCTATAAATAAAGGAGTTAGGCAAGGGGATGCGATGTCGGCAACCATATTTAATATAGTACTGGAGTACATCACCAAAAGAGTCAACAAAGGTACAATAAGGACAAGGGGGGACAATTAGTAGCGTACGCTGATGACGTAGTAATCGTGGCAAAAAAGAGGGAGATAATGAACAACATCTTAAAAGAAATAGTAGATGAAGGTAAGAGGATGGGATTGAAAATAAATGAGAACAAGACAAAAATAATGAGAATAGGAAAAGAGCTGAGCAATAGGAAAATTAGAGTGGGGAATCATACTTTTGAGGAAGTAGACAAGTTCAAATATTTGGAAGTTACCATTACAAATGATGGTAATAGAGAAATAGAATAAAAAATTTGGAATATAGGATAAGAACAAATGAGAAAGTAGCGAAAGAATGTGGGGAAGATATAGTTAAGAAGATAAAACAGCAAAGAGCACTCTCCAGATATGCCCCATGTGGAGAGCGGGAGAGGACAAGATATTAAATATAATAACAAATTGGGAGCCATCGGGAAAAAGAAGGAGGGGAAGACCCAGATCTAGCTGGATGAGTGAAGTGAGGGAAGACTTGAAGAGGATAGGGATCGATAAGGTAAAAGAAAAAGCTAAAGATAGAACGGAGTGGAGAAGGATATGTGAAAGAGTGGAATAGGAAGGAACAAGGACTGATCCTCCCCTTAATAAGGGATCTAGAAACCTTCATCTGAAGCGGCGAAATCCCCAGGAAGGGTGTCTAAGCCATTTATTATTATAATTACCAACGTTATTAACACCGTAGAAAAGCCATTTCAAGCATTTTGCTACAACTTGCAACAACTACTTAAAGTAAAACCAATTGCTTGAATTTTTATTGGTATTGACCTAAGCAGTTAGCGGACAAGAAAATGCACCTCAACATATAACAAAAGATGGCACAAGAATAGTTATATGTTTACCTAAAATTACGTTATTGTTTGCACCATTTCGCCCAGGATCTTTTAAACCGGAATTGATAGTTGGATGGAAAAAAACATTCTTTGTATTAAATTTATAAAGGTTAGTTAATTCCACAGACATCTATTGTTAGGAGTGATATTGTTTGTACCTTTTCATATTGGAGCCTATGAACCATCGACAAAAGTTCTTTCGGACACTCTCGTCATCCAGGGATGCACAACCTGTATAAGATTCTATCTTTATCGGTAGCACGAAATTGAGAATTTTTGCAGCTTCTACTTCACTTTTCGAACACAATAAGGAATACCTTCGACAGATTAGTAACACGTGAGACGCGTGGTTATAGTTCACGCTTTAATTGGAAAAAATTATCACCAAGCAATACGCAATTACCGATTACGTACACACATTTCTCCGAAAAATTGTACGATTTAAAATTTCCGTATTGCGTAAATGAAATTACTTATATGATACACGTTTAATGTCATTATTAAGAAATTCCTTTGATGTGCCGCATACACGTAGCATAAAAAGTTCGTAAAAGCAAACAGAATTAAATATATATGGATAACACAGTAATTGCTTTACCTCTTTGGACACACTCATTGCTTGCAATATTGCTATTCAGTTTGGGCGTAGTAATTTGGTGGTAAATATTGTTTTCCCGATTATACTTTTATCGCAGCATAGAAATGTTTGCTTTAATCGATGCTTTAGTAGTATATAGAAGTATAAACAAAAGTATGAGCAAAATACCATTTACTTAAAATTTTGGTGTGGTGAAAAGAGCACCACCAACAGAAGGCTGACGTTTACGTTTAAATTTAATCATCAGATTACGACCGGAATGTTGTAAGGTAGATTGGTATCTGTTTAAGATTTGCACAACACTTAAGGAAATACTAAATTTTGAATTCAAGGTGGAGTAAAACAACGCAAATGTTTCGTACATAACGGAAATGCTTTAAAACAGAAAATGTTAATGTAGGGCCTATTTGCTTAAATTAAATTCCGTAAATTTAGCAAAAATAACAACAATTATAATGTCTACAATAGTAGAGCCGGGTAGATGAATTAGCCCACCCATCTACATCGACTAACAAGGTGTACTGTAGGCTGCAACGTAATTCTAAAGTTCGCCGAGTAAACCTATCCTTATGGCGAATTCACTCAGTGAAGTTTTTGGCGTGCTCCCAAACGTTACAAAGGCCCCACCAAACAGAGAAAATCTGATTTTACAAAGGACAGGACAGTGACAAAAAATGTAGGTTTCCTTCTCTCCCAGACACAGATGGTACTCCTTCTCTTGAGCGGGTTCCATTCTTTATAGGTTTTTCCTTAATCGAGCATGCCCGGTAAGGACTGCGGTAAGAGTCCCGACAGACTTCCTGTAAAGTTCTAAAAGCTTTCTGATCTATCTCCGCTGGACAACATAAATGCCCTCGCATGAGATAGACCTATTGAATTAATCTAGGTCCTTCTCGTTCAACCTAGTGGGTAACATGAATTTTGGCAGTGTTAGAGGATATGCCAATTAAAGGTTCTGAACTCAGCGGAGTGTACTCTCTTCCTAACAAGGTTATCTGCCGCCTCATTCATATCAATGCCACTTTGTCCTGGTATCTAGACGAGGGTAACCTTGTTGTTTCAAGTACTACCATCTCAATTATATGTTACAAGATCCATCTTTTCATTGGCTTTTAGTAAACCAGGGGCTTGAAACACACACAATAAAGATCGCGCTATACACCCCATACCCAGAACTGACCCTTCTTCTTATCAAATACTGTTATATATTTACCAAAATCACAACCAAACTTTTAGATAAAGTTGGTGTTTAATTTTGAAAAAGATCGCTTCTATTACTTGATAGTTCCTCAATAAAAGCTCACTTTCGATAGAAGGAAACAATGTACAACATAATTGCATGGGTACTCGTTGCATTTCTGCAACTTTGAGTCCTTTAAAAGCAAACTAGATTTTGATGACTCAAGCAGGCTTTTCAAGTTTAATTTGTTATAGTTTTCAATTCCTTTAGACCAAAGTACTAAATATATTTGGAAATATATACGTAGATATAAGTTTGTTACAACAGAGATTCGAAACCAATAGATTCTTCTGATAAACAAGATTTAGTAACGGTAGAAATAATGAGCCGTATTTTCTTAACAATATTAGTTCTAACTGTGACCAGGAATTCAGGTTTTTTCAGTTAGATAGAGTATTAAAGATTTTATATACCTATATATATATATATATATACACGTGTAGTTGACATGTACAGATAATATAGTCATAAAATTTACCAGCGCTATTCTTTAATATTATCACCTGTATCGTAGAATGAATGAAATTGATGCGTGTCAATATACGTGGATATGTAGACGTAGGAATGTAAGAGAACTTGTTTTAGGTTTGAGCACTAGACAGTAGTATTTGCGCACCTGTCTGCGCTTATTAAACAAACAATGCGTTAACTTCTTATCCATTGTTACATCGAACAAAAAATGTATTGTCCTCTATGATGTAACACATCGGTTACGACATGTCAATAAGATCATTGTTTCCGATAGCAACGTTCCGCTATGGGATGATGTAAATTACACCTCCCGATGTGTTAAATCCTTAAATACCGAAAACGTTGGCGTAAACGAACAAATATTTACAAAAGTGTGAAATATAAACGCTAATGAACATCGCAACTTCATAACAACCCTTTTTTGCTCTTCAACGAAGTAATCAGACAAGTTTAAAGGCGTAAATTGCTAGGTGGATCTCGCGCATGTGTTATTCGGCCGAACGTTTGACTGTTTCGCTTATAAGTAGAGTTTGTTAAAAAGGTGGTACCGGATGGCAGTAGCGTAGCGGTAGCGGCGTGGGTAGGGGTAATTTTCAACTCGTAGTCGATCTCGATAGTACCGCGAAAGAGTTCAAAGCGACAGTATGTTGCACGCTGCACGCCAAATAAGTACGCGGAGATGGGACGCCTAAAGGGTGTAACATTCCCTCGAATGTGAATAAATATTTCAGGCATTTCCCTGGATTAGAATATAGAAGTCCCCATATTTATTGCACAATATGCAATAGCGGATTGCTAAGTCACGATAGGTTTGAATGTAGAAAACATTGTAAAAGTAAAGGTCATGTATTGAATTTAAGAAATTGTATTCCATACTGACAATTTTTATATGATTTTATTTTTATGTTAAGTGTGTACAACATCCTACAACATCTAGTATCTAATGAACACTTTCGTCTTTTTTGGGCTAAGCACGTTCCCTCATGGAAGCTGTCAACATCTATACAATTACGATACAATTTGCCACGTGTGCAAGGTACAGTAAAAGAATGTATAAAAGACGAGCTGAGAAATAAGAAAATCTGCCTATATGTGGATGAAACAACTGATGCTCAGAAACACAGCGTCAGTCATGTTGTAACGCGTCCTTTAAACCGTGATGGTCCACCAGCTTCATTGTTGTTATCCAGTAAAAGGATTCAGAAAACTAATGCAGAAAGCGTTGTCAAGATAATAAAGATTCGTTGAGAGAATGTTGTATCACATGAATCCAAGTCACAATGTTCGTTACTGACGGAGCCGCAACAATGCTGAGAGTTGGTAGGATGTTGAAAATATGTTTTCCGACTCTTCTTCACACAACATACCTCATACACGCATGTCACCTCGTAGCAGAAACCATTCGAAAGAAGTATCCGATGGTGGATAAGCTAATAACATCTACCAAAAAAGTGTTCATCAAATCTCCCAAACACACTCGTGTATTCAAACAATTGTGTCCGATGTTACCACCACCACCTCAGCCTATAATAACGCGATGGGGAACATCTCTCCATGCAGTATCTTACTATCAGAAATATTTTTCACAAGTGAAAAATGTCATCTTGAAACTTGATTCAAATGATTCTGCAGCAATTCAAGATAGTCAGCAACTTTTTTCCAATTCGGACGTCAAACAACAAATATATGAAGTTTCCATGAACTAGTCTGAAGTTGCATAAGCTATTGAGCAATTAGAAAACAGTCACTTATCTGCACGAGACGCATTAAATTGCATAAACAATTTACAAGCCGCTCTAGAAAACTTGATGAACACTATAGGAGTCGATGTTCCTCAAAGATTTGGTGCAATTTTAACGAAAAATCCCGATTTACAAAAGGTTCGGTCTATAACTGAAAATCAAGAGTGCCCAGATGAGGAAAAGGAATATCTGACATTTGCAAATCTTACTTCACTGGATGTCGAACGATCATTTTCGAAGTATACGACAACGTATTCACAACACCATCGACGGCTGAACGAATCGACAATGGAAGCGTTGTTGATGTTGCAATTCTACGCAGCTTACCAGGGCGGTTGCCAAATGCCACAGTGGACATCAAGACGACAGGAAAAGGTAACAATATTATTTTTCTCTAATATTGTATATTACGTACCTACTTTCATGCGGTGCACCACTGCCGGTACCACCTTTTTAACAAACTCTACTTATAAGGATGGAGATGCATTAAATAAAAGCTCTCCATACGCTTTGAACTTGCAGATAGATACATATTTACGTATGTACAGGTATATGGGCAACCAAATGTGCCTGCGAAAGCTCGTAAGGCGTTTAGGGATCATACCTACACTTACAAACAAACCTGCACAGTAACCATTTAGAGGTGGCAACAAAAATTTTCTTAAGTCAGTAATGTTCCGGTTCATAGTTACTTTTATTATTTACGTGTTACAACCCTGTTTCACAGAATGTCCAACTATTAATTGTCTTTCATGATGTTTAATTATTACTACTCATAATGACGTTTCATTCATGTTATTTTGCTAGCGATTTGACTGATTGAAACTAAATCAGTTATAAACAATAAAATAGGTAACGCAGCTTTGCCATTTGCGTAGTGTGTGACATACTGAGTTTGATGCTGCTCACCTCGGACAGTTTTATTTTAACTAATCATTGTGTAGTATAGGAAGAAAGAGTATTTAATGTTACCCTTTCTTTTGATATAACTAAAGCATTTGATTGTATTACGGTACAAGAGAATCTTTCGACTTGAGTGAACGTGAAATACTAATGCATTCGAGAGATGTGTGCTCTTTCTTCTTGTTGGTGCTTATAGCTGCAAAACCAAGTGTCTACTAGAAGGACACAAATATATCCTTTCTGTATACGTAAGATTTATATATTACATTAACATAAATTTAATCATTTTGTTTTGTATGTAAATTGACATATTTCTGAAAAAAATTATTTTATTCAGTTAAGAAAATATTCATATTAAAGGTAGAAATGGAAAAGTGATGCAGATCTCACAAAGTTCGGTTTCGTGTTCAAAAAACACAGCATCAGGACAGCTACAACGATATCCAATAAAAGAAAAATTATAGTAATGGAAAAAATACCTAAAGTTAATAATTAGAATTAGGAGTAAGTGAATGCACTAATGAAAAAGTTTTTTTTATATGTTACAGTATAATTAAATTACTTCTTTAATAATGTAATTAAATAGGGATTATTTTTATGTCGTTTAGTAACTAGTGAGTTAATATTTAAGCTTGTTTATCCCTTTTTTATTATTATTTGTTATATATTTAAAAAAAGCTATAGTTAGATTAGTACACGTAATAAATCGTAATAAAAAGAAACCAAATATTACATTGACCGGTATCTTTTGAAAATGTTTGCGAAACGTTGTACGTTAAAGGTTATATCATTGTATGGGTAAGTATGGCATCTATATTTCTGTGTGTGTCTCTACTCTGTAGGATGACATGACTACATCTCTTAGCACTAGGTGACGTTGGGAAATATTCCAGTTTCTGTTTTTTTGAGATTAGTGGCAGAAACTGAGACGAAGACAGCATTGTGGTTAAGAGCAAAAAGCGTTGGTGCTTTTCTCTCCTCATATTGTTTCTGCCGGTAGTGATTCCATCAATACCATGTGTAGGAACGTTGTTCTTTCTTAATTTCCTGTCGGATCTGAAGATACATTTACATTCACTTCCAAACGGAATTGGAATTGAAAATTCCCTACTTGCACAATGAAGAGTATGTAATCGTTTACATTGCCAATTTATATTGTGCTTAATTTCACTTCGAATTGGAATTGGTGAAAATCTCATGGAAATTACATGCAAAGTTAAAATTTGACTGAATTACACATGCGCAGAATAGCATTTCATTGTACACCTTATGATAACTACATAATAATGGCTGGTGGCGCAGTGCCTAGTGCGCTGAGCTATCAGTCTTGAGGTACCGGGTGCGATCCCCGGGCCCAAGAGTCTCATAGCAAGGTTTTCCGTAGTTTTCCTTACTCCAAATTTGGCGAATTCTGAGAGGTAAACATCTTAAAACGCTCTACAGGCGCAGGCGTAATAATAACTCATGGCTGGCCAACGCCTCCTGTAATTGGCGAAAGCTGTTGGGGGATGTGAAGGCATGAATTATTATTATTATTATAATCTAGATTATGCACACTAGTGCATCAAATTAAAAGCTCTATACCCCAAACGTCAATTCGCTGAAATAGTACATAATGTGGTAAAATAGGCAATGATTCCCGATACCTATTATTTTATTTATTTATTATTATTTTAGACGGGCCATGTCACAGATGCCTTCAGTCACTGCAACCTTAATAGATCTATTGTAACAAGATGCCCTTGTGTGTGTTAGAATAGTTGGAGGCTTTTAATAAACCTTAATACTACTCTAGGATCTGCTTCCTTCAGTTCAGTAAGTGCAAGAAATGGCCCACTGAAATGTTGGTGTCGTGTGCGACTAATGGCAGCACATTGACATAGGATGTGTTCTGCCGTCTACAGATCTTCTTGGCATAGACGACAGATTTGACCTTCAGCTTTTCCTAGTTTAAATAAGTGATATTTTAGGGCTACATGGCTTGTCAGAAATCGTGCCCGTAATCTAAGATCCATCTTGCTGAACGATAGCGCTATTTTTGCTATCTTTGGCGAGCCTGATATAAGTGCTTTCGCCTGTTTCTGTCCTGGAACATTTTCCCAGTACGAGGACCTTTGATTGTCCTCCCATGCTTTAATTGCTTGTTTTATGTGGTCCTTTTGGAAACCACAGAAGGGGTTAAGACCAACGAAAGGCTTATTCGCTGCTTCTTTGGCCAACTTATCTGTCTTTTCATTTCCTTCGATCTCTTTGTGGGCGCAGGCGTAATAATAACTCATGGCCGGCCGATTCCTCCTGTAATTGGCGAAAGCTGTTGGGGGATGTGAAAGCATGAATTATTATCTAGATTATGCACACTAGTGCATCAAGTTAAAAGCTCTATCCCCGAAACGTCAATTCGCTGAAATGGTACATAATGTGGTAAAATAGGCAATGATTCCCGATACCTAGTTATATAAAAAAAATTATCTGCTTGCACAAAAATATGTCAACAACGCTATGTTGATTTACTTAATTAAATCGTAGCCTATGTCGTGGCTGAATGATTTACATGATTTTGACTTCTTTTTCCCACCCCAGACTATTTTTCACTTAATTGTCAATTTTCAATGAGTGTATGTGCAAGCAGCTTTCGTTTTTGCATTTCCGTTTCTAAATTTTGACGCATTCTATGTTAGCCATTGATTCAAATATGTGAGAGATTAGCTGGTTGATATGAAATGCTACACAATGGATTAGTTTCTTTTAAAAAGTCGCCTGCAACTGGAAGGTTTTTATTTACTGCTTGCAGCTCCTAACAGAACTATTTATTTATTCTCTTAAACTATTGTTTTGGTTTGTACCTTGATTATGGCTACAACTGGCATTTCAGAAAATTTAAGCTGGAGATATATACTAAATTATTTGAAACTAATTTTTAAATTGAAACTTATAAGCTGAAAATTGCTAAGAAAAAATAAATTTAAATTTTTGATCAACATGTTCAAACGCTTCACTTTAGGTACCATAACTTTTTTTAATACAGCAAAGCTACTACAGTGTAGAAGAGTTTCTCAACTCTGGCAGCTAATCTATAGGGATAAGCCACCCCATCGCTACGTTTCGTATTTATCCTCATGTTTAGTTTAATTTAGCATTATTTTTTATTTTGTTTTTGTTTCCTTTCCTTTTGTTTGGTTAAATAATCTTTTCTTGCTTTTTTATTTGTTAGAATTTTTGTTTTTCCTTTATTATTTTGTATTCGACCATTGATTTTATTGTCCTCTCGGATACTTTAATTAATAATCAATAGAGTATTATTATTATAATATGGATGACAAGGTGAAATTGTTTTAATTAAAAAAGCAGGAAAGAAAATAAAACGTAATTAGGAGGGGAATAATTATTATAAACGATTCTACGAGCCCCGTCCAGCATCAGTTGGCCCACCCAATAAAATGTCAGTTATTAGCATGTAGTTAAGATCATTTAAACTAATAGACGTACAATTCTAATTTTTTTTTTTTTCAAATAACAGTTTGAAAATATATTGCACAAAAATAACGGAACTGATTACAACAATTGGAACTGATTAGGACTGAAAAAAGAAAAACTCAAATTTGTGATTTTCAGCTCTAAGATATAGCTCATTCTACCACTGAGTAACATCACCTTTATTTTTAATAACTGCTTCCATGCTTCTCGGCAAACTATTTGCTAGATCCTGACACAACTCTGCAGTGAAATTACCCCAAATGTTCCGGAGCCTTTGCTTGAGTTCTCGCACATTCCTGGCAGGATTGGCTCGCAACCTCTTTTTCATGATATGCCACAACGTCTCGATGGGCGACATGTCCGGACTACTAGAAACCCATTTTAGGACCGGTATTTCATGGTCTGAAAGCCATTTCATGGATCTTTTGGGAGTATGACCTGCAGTATCGTCTTGCGAAAAAATGTAGTCATTTCCAGAAATCCTGCTGTCTTCCAAAGTAGGCAATAAAGCCTCCTCTAGGATGTCTAAATATTTGTCTGAGTTAACAATGCCGTTGATAAAGTGTAATTTTCTAACTCCTCTAGCCGACATTGAACCCCAGACCATTACCGAAGATGGAAATTTAGCTTTGCGCTTGAGACAGTCAGGATGATAAGCTTCGTGTTTCTGGCGAATAACTCTGCTCCGGCTATCATCGACACAAACTTCAAATCGCGACTCTTCACTCCAATGTACACTATTTCACCTCTCCATATCCCAATTTCGATGGTCTCTAGCCTATTTCAACCTGCTTCGCTTCTGCTTTAAGGTCAATAACGGTTTTTCTATTGCCTTCACGAAGGGAAAAACGGATTATTTTTTGTCCCTTAGGATTGAACTCAAAGCTTATCTCGTAAGTACCAAAGCCAAGTTTTCTTACTTTTGAAAGACATGTAGACCTGCAAACAAGTCTTTCAACAGCCTCACTCCAGAGTACACTCAACGCTCCGTAGTTAGCACGCCTATTAGACTTGACAATTCTGGCCAAAGCTCGTCTATCAAAGTCTGTTAATTTGGACTTTTTCACATATCGGGGCTTTTGGGCATCTGAACCGTTTGATTTGTACAATTTTACAATATTTCCAACACTGTATCTGGATATGCTGAGCAATATTCCGATTTCGCCGTTTGATTTTTCGGATTTGTGTAAATTACTGATAATTGATTGAATTTTTTCATCAATTGCCTTTCCCCTGCCCATTATTGACAACAATTGCACTATCAATTAACTGTTCTACAATCGAAACATCTGATAGCATCATTTCCGTCAAAAAAAGCGTTGTTTCCATAGCCACCTTAATACTCATCGTTAGCAGTACTTAGGTAATGGAATGCAAGAAAACTACACTTTTTTTATTTTCGATTTTTTATGAGACAACACGCTCCATTGAACCCAGATCTCTCCTAAAGTCCTCTACATAACATATTTTGTTCTAGATATTACATTGTAACGGCTGGTTTTACTCCTTGAGCGATAAATGCCAACAACACTACAAATTTTGTGTGTGGGCCAACTAAAGCTGGACGGGGCTCGTATAAGTAGGTACAACGAGAAAAAGACATATTTAGAAATAAATCGTCAAACCATATCTATCATATCCTTAAAAATACGCTTGACACCAGATACATCAACCTAATGTTAATTTAGTCTAATACTGCGGCAAGGAAACGCTGAAACTCTTCACCATCACTCTTATCGTCAAAACCAATTTTTTTAAAATTTGTCTTACTTGTAAATTGACTGCAGTAATTGCAAAAATATCTATTATTGTGCATTTACTATTGTCAAAGGCGCAAAGAATGTCATTCTCCAAACTGGTTGAGAATTTGCGGATACAATTCTAAGCTCAGTTTTAAATTAGCTTATAAAGAGGTTAGGCATAAGAGAAGTTAATCTTGTAAATAGTGAGATCTAATGTTATCCAATTATGAGCAATATTAGATTTCTTGCATTGGCAAACTAGTGAAAGAGAATTTCTCGATTACCTGTAAAATAAGTTATTCCATGACGATGTGTACCGTATAAAGACGTCAAAAACGAATATAGTAATTTCCTTCGGCGTACCGTATTCAGCGGATATTTTATTCGCAAATTAGCCAAAAGCGATCATTTCTAATGCGTATAAGAGGTCTTAAACTAAACTCGATCGTATTATGCGTATTCAGCGTTATTAAATGTATATTACTATCATAAAATGAAAGAAAAGCGA
This sequence comes from Dynastes maya, assembly GCA_029619315.2. Lineage (NCBI taxonomy): Eukaryota > Metazoa > Arthropoda > Insecta > Coleoptera > Scarabaeidae > Dynastes > Dynastes maya. The sequence continues at coordinate 26,119,848 of JAROYE020000001.1, forward strand.
TTATATAAGGTACCCGTGTTAGTGCATTGCTCTAAATACTGAGTTCTTATGGTCCACGGACAACTTGATTAACAGCCACTTGTCACGCTGCGCTGGTGACAACTGAATAAACAGAAGAAAACGACACAAAAATCAACACGTAATTCATATTATGCTCGGTCATTAGAATTTCAAATCGGCTTACCGTATATACATAGTCGTTTCTGAATTATCATATTTATAATGGAAACTTACTCGGTACGATATTATGTATACTACGGCCTATTTGTACATTTTTCCAATAGAAAACCTCTTTTGCAAATATCCCTGCAGAACACAAAAATTTACCATGAGCAATGCAATAAAACAACCTAAAGTGGACACTTACTACACTAATTGACGCATATGGTTTATGGAGCATTTACATATGTAAGTTTTCCGATTCCTCCATTAAATTTAAAGGAATTAAACGATTAGATCTTTGCATAATTGTTCGGCGTTTCATCTTCAACGTGCTAATAAGTAGTGTGGGCAAACAGCGGTAACAGTCAGTGTGGTGCGGAGTCGGCGATTATTTATTTCACGCGTTCACAACGTCAGTACTAAATCGATGCTGTATGCGAGTAGCTCTGTGTATATGTAGGCTGTCGTAACTTATTTCTTAATTGTACACTTATGTTTGCTTTAAAAATGTCGCAGTTAGGTACGTTGCGAAAACGACCAATGGCAGACACAGTTAAAAACTTTATAGTGGACATGCCGGACTTAATTTTTGATGGCGCTAAAATTCAATGTCTAGTTTGTAAGACCCCTTTAATGTGTTGGTCCAGCAGCCATTGTTAACGTCACATCGAAGGCAAACAGCATTCTTCTGCAAAAAGTCGCTAGATGTCGAACGGTCGTTTTGGGCATTAAGAAACATTTATTCCGCACGTCGTACTCACTTGACTGAAACAGCTGTGGAAACATATCTAACGATTCAAATATTTAATAGATCTTACCCAATTTGTGATTTAACGGAAGACTTTTAAAACGGCAAGTATTTCAGCACGTTTTATAATTTATTTCTTACCTTCTATTTTATGTGTAAACTTTTATGCGCTCACCACGCCTCTGGCTGTTACCGCATATTTGCCCAGGTTAGTTATTATGCATTGATATACTATTAAAAGATCTCAAGCTGTTATATTTCAAATGATTTTTTTTTCAAATTGATTAATTCTATATTTCTGCAGGTGATCTGCACGGCAGAAGTATATTTTAGAGAGCGCTTCATGTAACGGTTACTAGCTACTGCTTGCTTGAGTTTGTGTCTTCACCTATCATTGGAATTACCATAAGCGTAAGAGGGACTGAATTTGTATAATACAGATATATGTGGTGATTTTACTGTGTGGACATAGGTACCTGTTTTAACTTATAATATATTTATCATTTGGTAGTGAGTATTGACCAATCAGGTAAATTACAAGTGAAATATAACTTACTTTGTTTATGGAACGACGATATCCTGGATCTTTTCGATAAAATTATTCTATAATTCTTTGTAGTAATAAGATAAATGATTAGAAAATGCCGTGTAGGCATTCCTTGAGGTGAGTTCGTATCATACACTCTCATTGAAATCTTCATAATATTTATAGCTTACTCAGACTGTTTATCAATTTCAAGGTTTAGAATGTGCATGTTCTTTGAAGATGTGCTGGTAGAAATCCTTGCAATGTGACAGAACCTATTAGGCAGTTGTAGGATAAACAAAAATCGTTTGTCCAATAAGAAGGTTGGCCGAATAATTTTTATTAAGATGTTTGTGAAATGGGTATTGTTTTGACGTTTAATGTAAAAGAGCATAAACATGATTTTTTTCTAGTATTATGTAAGTGTAATGCAGTCTTCCCAAGGGCTTGTATTATCACTCATCGTTGAAATCTCCGCGATATTTGTGATAAATCAGTTTCATTCATAAAATTTGAATTTTGTAACATAAATATCTATTAATAATGTGGATGAAATGATTTGATTTTTCATGAATAAAGGTTTTCTATGGCGTGTGGTTACTGTAAATGGTTACCTATATTCTTGCTGCGGGATAATTTTGTATACATGTAAACATGTAAACATGTTTCTAGTATATAATAGCATAAATAACAATTGAAAGATGGTTAGAAGTTGCATTTGCATTTTGTTCATTTATTGATAATTGCACTTATACCTATTCAGGTTTGTTCAATAAGTTACTTCAATTTCAACTTGTGGTTTGGATAGTTATTAAGTAGTAAATACTACAGTACAGATGAAGTACAACTATTTTTTTCTTAGTAAAAAAAGCTTCTTAAAGTATTTTTATTAAGGTGTCCATGATACGAAGGGTGCTATTTTCAGTGGTAGTAAAAACAAATGCCAAAAACACTAATTTTTGCCCTTCTACAAAAAGTGTGTGTTACTCTTATTTTATGTAATCAATCGTTTCGTTTACTAGACAAGGAAGCATTTGTCTCCTTCTAGAATAAATATGCAGACTGCAAATTACCTAGTCGGACATCGATACGAAATGAAGTACCATTTGATCGGGAACATATAGAAAAAAGAATGAAAACGGAATTGAAAGATAAAAAACTGTGGTTGTGTGTGGACGAAACAACAGATAGTCAAAAACATTCTGTGGCTAATGTAATGGTACGTACAATGGAACCACATCGACCGTCATTCTACTTCTTACTTGCTTCCAAAAGAGTTATAAATTGTACTGCCGATGAGATTTTAAATGTGGTGTTGAACTCATTGAACAAATTTGAAGTTTCAACTAAGCAATTTTTAATGTTTATGAGTGATGGTGCCGCAAACATGCGTTCTTTGGGCGGATCTCTTAAAGAACACAGTGGTAACTTCTTACATGTAACGTGTAAAATCCATATTCTAAATCTTGTGGCACAAACGATTCCTACATGTTTTCCAGTAGTAAATGCATTGATTGCTAGTACAAAGGCAGTGTTTCTAAAGTGCCCGAAACGTACCCGACTATCTCACAAACTGTGTCCTGATTTACCTGAACCACCACAGCCGATTGTTGTACGTTGGGGAACATGGTTGCAGGCTGCGTTTTACTACAACAAATATTATGATCAAGTAAATAAGGTAGTTTTAAAATTCAATCCGACAGAAGCTGCAGGAATTAAAAAAAGCCAGGAAATATTTCAAGATGGTCAGGTTAAAAGTGATTTACAAACTATTCACAACAATTACTTCGGACTAGCGGAGGGAATAGAAAAATTACAAAATGTTTCGATGTCGTTAGTGGATTCTGTTCAATTTGTGAATGATGTTCACGCACAGTTATGCGCTGTAGAAGGCGAAACAAATCGGTGTGTAATACGAAAATTTGAAAGTGTTTTAGAGAAAGACTCCGATTTTCTTATATTAAGACAAATTTGTGAAGGTGCGTATGAAGATGCATTAAGTTGTTTCAAAGTTTATTTTAAATATGCAAATATAACATCGCTAGATGTCGAACGGTCGTTTTCGGCATTAAAAAACATTTATTCCCCACGTCGTACTCACTTGACTGAAACAGCTGTGGAAACATATCTAATGATTCAAATATTTAACAGATGTTACCCAGTTTGTGATTTCACGGAAGACCTTTAAAACGGTAAGTATTTCAGCACATTTTATAATTTATTTCTTACCTTCTGTTTTATGTGTAAACTTTTATGCGCTCGCCGCGCCCCTGGATGTTACCGCATATTTGCCCAGGTTAATGATAAGTTAATCGAAGAATATCCGGACCGTCTGATGGCAATTAAAATTGTTCTTAGAGGAGGAAACTAGTGACTGTTATGAAACTGTGTAAACATTTTTAAACGCCGTTTTACTGATTGTTATTCATTGCTATCTTCGAAGAAATCTGTATGTTATTCGCCGTTGTTAATTTAATGTCCGGTTTTCCTTATTCTTCGTTTATAGCACTACAAATTGCTTATTAATTGCCTAACTGCGTTGCGAACACATATGCTTGGTACACGTAGTGCATACGTATGTACAGTCGGTGTTTTACTGCCTATGTAAATAGTTACAGTCAATTAAATGCATATCTTTGTCAATACAAGCAATTTAGATATACTATGCATTACAAGAAATGGGAAAAAATTATTAGGTCCATGTTAGTAAACAATGTGTTAATCAATTATTTTAACTACAATTTTGACAAATTCAAGAGAATCCCGACAATATCATCTTTAAATATTTACATGTTGAAGCCTTTTATACTTAAATTTACTTACATTAGCAGCAAATTCACTTGTCGGTGTATTACAAGAAACCAATATTTAAACAAGCCGCCAAATCCTCCTCAGGCTTCTACGTATTTATGTACAGCATCGAACGTTTACGTAGGTACAACACGGAAATAGCAGTGGGGCGCTACACGTCTTCTGATGTAAAATTTACTTTGTTGGTTACCTCCAGTTAGTAGTTCGAATTGTGTTTGCTTTGCCCAGCGTTTGTTGGCGTGAATGAATAAAAGAAGTGCATTAAGGGAAATTTTACTTACTAATTGTACTTACAAATATTAGCTTTCGCTGAAATCGCTTTGAGCAATAGTTGTTAAGGAACTATTGGACCGTAGACATCTCTATAATATGCTAGTATGCTAGAGCTATGGATGTTTCTGTAGACATTATTGCAATTGAAATAATGACGGTGCATTATATAAAAATTATATAATTATATAATTTTTTACATTTATCGTCTGCATTTAATAATTTTCTTTCTTCCAAAAACAATAAGCATATTTGCACTTCTAAGAAGCTTCTAATATCATTGGACATGTTCATCAAACCGTATTTTCTGAAAATCAAAAGAAGTAGTTTTAGGTCCAGATCTTTTTAAAATATCTTTACATGTTTGATCAAACACCGTCATTGTTGTTTCTAAAAAACGTTAGTTAGTGTAATATCCTTTGCCTCTAGCGTTCCCCGCCTCATAACAATAGTATCAAATGCAAAAATTTAATAAATATATCATGTATGGATGAGAGCATCCAATTAAAGATACTCTCATCACTAAAAATTTCGTAGTTAATTGCGGTATCGACCTCTACAGAAGTGAGTAACGAATAATGCTCCACGTTCTCCAAGGGTAGCAAGGATCGACTAGTGGCTATCACACCAAGGGAATTATTAATAATGAAACAAGCTACCAACATCCACCATGTGCGGACGCATGTTTCGCCGTATTACGACTCATCAGCGTACCTCTGTGGAAGGTGGTAGCTATATTTAAAAATGTCGTATATATACGAAGTTAGTGGTATCAAATACAGCTACCACCTCCCACAGAGGTACGCTGATGAGCCGTTGTACGGCGAAATGCGCGTCCGTACATAGTGGATGTTGGTAACTTGTTTCATTATTAATAAATATAGGCTGGAACTTAGCAAAAGAGAAGTTCCGTAAGAGAAAAACTTGGTGTATCTATTTGAACGCGACGATAAATCTATTTCCATACGCCACAATTTTATATTTTTTTAATATACAATGAACAGGAAAGCTTACTAACCGACTACACTACAATAAGTAAATAAACATATTTTCTATGCATTAAATTTTATAAAGTAATTTCGTATTCAGCAATTTATTGGTTCCCTACAATATCTCGGATATTTTACATAAAACATCAATGAACGCATCACACGGCGTTGCAAACCGACCCTGGGGCGCATATTTTGATATTATTTATTGTGACTTGAAGCTAAAGTGGTTCTCAAAATACGTGGAACGAATGATGGCCATAAGTCTCTCCTTCAAATTTTTGATCTCCCTCGTTATATATTTTATAGCCTCCTGTTGTCCCAGTAAACTTTTCAACAAAATTGAATATCATTAACAGATTTAATCCTCAAAATTGGACACACATAGATGTACGGAATGTACTCAAATCAACAGTACACTAGAGTTCGGTTACCTATAGAATGTGATATCTTTTGAAAATAATTTCAGAGCTTGTATTACTAGCTAAAATAGAGAAAAAATCTACAAAGAACGTTGTTTTTCACTAAAAATGTTTCATAAAGGGATTAAATTTTATGATTAAGTCTTGATACGTGAAATTTTGAAAACTTTTCAAGAAAGCGAAAAAAATCAAATTTTGAGGAAGTTCAAGAAAAAAAATTGTTTTCTAGCCTTCAGACTGCTCAGGTAGCTAAAGCTAACACACGATAAAAAGTATTATTGTATTCTTGCTTAGTTTCTGAAAAATAGTACCTTTTAGATGTTGGCAGTGTCAAAAAGCTCTATTTCTTAAATAACTAAACATCACCTGGTACACCTGATGAAGGCTAGATAAGCTTCCAGGTAAACACAAATTACTGCCGCATATTTTTTAATTAACAATATTTTCTTTCCTATTTGATGTCGACATTATGAGGGTCACTGTATAAGGAGTTCCCGTATTTGGAGACAGATGGGGCTGCATTACCGACTGTAAACACTATTCTTTAGTTGATGTCTGCCAAAATTTCGGAGAGATTCACAGAGTAGTGATATTTTGAGAGTTGTTGAAGGTGAACAAGTTTATGTATATGTGGAATCATGAAAAAAGAACAATACCGGTCAGTGACGCGATCTGTTTTCTTGGGTGCAAAAACGCGTGCAAAAATCAAAGAGAAGTTAGATGCGCTTTATAAGGACCATGCACCTTCGATGGCTACCTTCAGATACTGGTTTAATGAATTTAAGCGTGGCCGAACATCTGTCTTCGATGAGGAGCGGCCAGATCGTCCCACTGAGGTGACTATGGACGATATGATCAGTAAAGTTCATTATATCTTGATAGCAGACCGCCGGGTGAAGATTAGGAGGATTACTCAATTAATTAAACGTATGTAAAACATCCTTCATGAAAAATTGAGTGTGAGAAAGCTATCGGCGAGATGGGTGCCGCGTCTGCTGACAATTGATCAAAAACGGAATCGCGTGATAACTTCAAAGCAATGTTTGGACATGTTTAGACGCACTATAAGTGAGTTTCTGCGACCTTATGTAACTGTAGATGAGACACGGATGTATCACTAACTCCAGAAACCAAAGGTCAGTCGGCAAAATGTTTTTTTTTCCAGCGACTGTGCACCAAAGAAGGCGAAGACGATTCCATCAGCCGGAAAAGTTATGATTGAATTGATTATTTCGAGAAGGAAAGAACAATCACGGGACAGTGCTATGCTGGTTTATTGACCGATTCGACGCTAACATAAAGAGAAGATGGCCCTATCTAGTCCCTATCATCATGATAACGCCCCGGCCCACACATTGGCAATTACAGCAGCAAAATTGGTCCAGTTACGATATGAATTGGCGCCGTATCCACCGTATTCAGCAGATTTTTTCCCTTTTAACTTTCTTCTTCCAAACTTGAAAAAACGACTGTGGAAATCGGTTCACGTCAAATAAGGAGGTCATTGCTAAAACAGAGAAGTATTTTGCAGAGTTCGACAAATCCTATTATTTGGACGGCTTAAAATAGCTGGAACATCGCTTTTGTATAGAGCTACAAGGCGATTATGTCAGGAAATCAATTTACTAAATGCAAAACAATTGCGTTGTATTCCATAAAACAAGTATTTATCATACCGTCTTGTGTATGGGATGGGCTGTTGTTGCTTGCAAAATAAATCACATTTATGCTTTTTGCTGGCATTAATTTGAAAAGTTTAGAGAACATATGTCATTAGCGATCGATCAAAGTATTCTCTTATGAGCTCCCTGAGAAAGAATCTATTATTTTTTTTCATAGAAATATACTTGGAACATGGTTTGGTAATTGAAATGGGAACAACGTCTTAAAGTAGTTTGATCATTCTTCATTAACGTCAAATTTATTTATAGACAAACAGTAATAAAATTGGGAGGTAGAATCTCAACATTTGAAAAGTCTAAAAGTATTGGGTATCCCAATATCTTCATAGTAAATTAAGCACCTGAAAGAACATAGAATACCCACCATTCGCATTTAACATAACTTCGCAGATACGTATGTTGGTATGAGGAATTAAATCATCATAAAAATTAAATAAAACACCATATAAAACGAGAAACGTGCACTTTCCTCTATGACATTATACTAAATGTTTCTGTATATACGTCGATCGCTAACCGTATAAGGTTGACTTGCGTTTGATCGCCACATTTATCCTCAGCGAAATGTTTGGGAAGAAATCACAGGCATTCGCGAGTACAAAAGTGGTAAACGCTATTTTCGAGGAAACTCGTTACATTATTACTATTATTTGTCATTATCATAGAACGGATGGAATTACTCCATATATACATAGAAGTTAAGTATAATATTAAAATATTTGCAACCGTATTTGCTGCTAGCAAGAGATAATAAAGCATAGTAAACATAATTTCTATTGCCCCGATACGGTCTTGTGTGCCCATTTTTAAAATATACTCTCTTTTTCTCGATTGAACGCGCACTGCATGTGCTTCTTTCTTTTCCAATAGAGGCTAGGTACTCGCAAGTGTAATTATCCACATTATCTAAGTATAAATTCCGTATGTCAATGGAACTTTTTGCGTACCGAATTAACGTAAACGTTGCGAGTCCTTTTGAGTTGTTTATTTTGCTATCTAATGTCTATATTTAATTACCATGGGTGTGTATATGTATAATAATAAACCACCTGCACACTTATCCGTGTGTACGCTAGTGCATTTAGTGCGGGCAAGTAAATATTATAAAGAGAAATCTGACCGGTTCAATCATTTTCCTGCAGCCATAAATTTATACTGTAGCTAATATGAATTACCATCAACGTTGGAGTAAATCAAGCGATCTAACAGCATTTTTGACTTGTTAAAGGCTGTTTTATTTATCCTGTTTCAGCTTGTAAAATGTGTGTTACGTGCCTCGTTACATTCTATGTGCAAGTGTGCGTGCTAGCTCCTTTATTGTGCTGTACCTCAAACCTCGCCAGTCGCCCATGCATAATAGATCGCACACATGTGTGTGTAATTGATTCCTTCCTGGCTCTACGGTAATGTCGAGAATTTTTCCAAATTGTTAGGAGCTATTGTGATTATTCGGCCCGTTATGGTAATATGTATGAAAAAAGTGTTTACATTGAATCTTAATCGTCAAGCTAACGTCCATCACGAGCAATCAAGTTGTAACAATTTTGTTTTGCTTTTATATTAAAGGGGATTGATCGAATGGCTCCCCTTTATGGCCATACTTTTAAGATCAAAATTGAGATATTCTTCAGAACCGCTACGTAATTTAATCCATTATGTCCTTTCACGTACAATTATTAGCACTTCCATCATGTTTTGTTGTAAGTAGTAAAAAGCATGTCATTGTACGTTTTGGTTCCGCAATTCTAAAAGACAGAGTAATTAAGTTCGCCAAACCCACTTTACGATGCTACGATGGTTACCTAACATGATGAGCAACCTGCTGAAGTAACAAATAGTTCGAACAGTCAGTATAAACATGCTCAGTAGCAGAAAGATACATTACGATAAATGCAAAGTACATAAGTTTAGAGATTGCAAGTACCGAAGTAATTAATATAAAAAATGAGAGACATTACTGATGAACAACGCAGGCTAATAATCATCATACAGTCATAGTCACTCACGCTAGGTTAGCGCAAAACTGGATTGTTTCGTAAAGTCCCGCATCATAAGAATAGCAACTTGTTCAATATGATTGCCTTCATTGTCAAAACACAATTGTAGGGGTTTGTCCATGTTCTACAGAACGCTTTCCACCATGATTTTCATTACAGCACGGCACTCAGCAATACTATTCGCTCGCGCAATTAACTTATATCCCTGATCTTCACATCATGAATTTTAAATTAAAAGTAGCCCCATTAGGCAAAGCCAAGAGATCGAAGAGTTCATTGCGCGGTAACCCGTTTTGCATGAACCGCTGCGGTTTTGTTTCAAATCAATAGTAAGAGCCGAAGATTCGGTTACGATGCGATCAGCTTCTTATTGCTTGTTGTCAGTAAACCAATGTGGATTCTCGTTGGACCAACAGCGTAAATTTTGTCGGTTTACTTCACCCTCAACATAAAAATTTGCTTCATCTGAGAACATCACTCTTGGTAGAAACTCTTCGTCCTTTTCCGATTGCGCCAGAAACCATTTGCACATTTTAACACGACGGCCTGGATCATCTTCTGTCATGTAGTCCAACACAGGCCTAAGTTTGCAGCAGACCTACTAAGCAGGTACAGAAAGTCCGTTAGAATAATAGTAGGCCTGCTAATAGGAATGTATCCTCAAGAAACACATGAGCAACCTTGACCCGACAGAGGAAACAGCATGTAGATTCTGCCAGGCGGAAGCAGAGACTGCCGTCCATGTGCTGTGTGACTGTACAGCACTGACAGGAATACGGCTCTCATAAATAAGTGCGGAATATCCAAAAGCAGAAACCTACATAGAAGGATTACTCACAAGGCTGCTAGTCCTATTAAAAAAAGCAAAGCTAAAGTAATTGATCTAATGATAGAAGAATCACAATAGATCTGAAAAGGTCGCAGTGGGATAGGTCAAGAACCACCTCGAAGACTAATCTAATCTAATCTACATGGTAGGTATATATAAATAAATGTAAGCTCAAACTTTTCGGTATTTTCATTTTTTCGATTGCTTTCGATTACGTGTTCCATTCTTCCTGAGGTGGTGCCAGAAAAACGGTTGAGTTTTTCTGACATCTTCAAAAAACAGTTCTCTTTAAAGTATTTAAATATAAATACCGCTTTATAAGAACCACGTATTCAGTTGAAACACCAACAGCATAAATGGAAGATAAGTAGAAAACATCTTCAAGAGAAACATCTCACCGAAAATTGTAATTCATTTAGGGAGTTTAATTCTGTATTCTGAAACAGGAAAACTATCAGGATCCGTATACAAAACCAAGACATAATGAATAATAGCTCTTTATTACTGTATATACACTTGACTCCATTTTGTAGTTTGCTCATATTTATATAGGCAATATAAGATTATCAAAATACCCGCATTGTATTCTATTAAAATACTCGAAGATGCTATAATAGTCAATGCGTAGGAAGATTTGCAAGTACGTGTAATATTACACCTCTTCTATTATACCTGATGCGTTAAATTTATTGTAAAGTCACCTGACTTTATGACTGTACGTAGGCATTCTTCGTAATAAGAGATATAAATCTTGAAGCGAGTATTTTCTTAAATAGCAGTTAAACAAAAATTTCGAAGTATCTGCCATTACTTATTACATTTTACGTGTTCTTCTGCAACTATATGTTTTTAGATCTGCGCTAGCATTATACGATTTGCAGCTTTACAATATTTTAACACGCTCGGTACTAATTTTACGACATCGTATGATCTCTATTATTAATGTAATCGTTTGGAATTTAATACTTCGGACGCGCGATATGTCGTACGAAACTATATTAGATTATCTGTATCTAATTTTCCAACCTATACTTCAGTCAATAATAAAGCTGTTGACATTTAGATATTTAAATATTCACATGATGGCTTGCATAACATTCAAGACTAATTCCGTTGATCATCGTGTTAGATACGCGTTTTGATACGAGGTACTTAAATTTGTTAATGATTTTTTGCTGGCATCCCAAACTGGTTATTTCACTTTAATGCAAATTTCACCTCGATCCATCAAATGATATTCACACACAGACGTATGTACGTGATTATTAACCATAAGCGATGCTAGGCAGTGTGTAAAAAATATTTCCCGTAAATTATTGGTTTCATAAATCAGATGATAGATATTAGAGAAACTAGCTAGTTCTTGTTTGTTCCCCACTGTCCGGTTTTCTTATTTGCATTATGCATAGCTAATATTTTATTTTTGAATATGATAATGCACCGCGATGATAAAATAACACTATATTTAAAATAAAAAACTGGTTATTATTTTAACTGGAGCCCAGATTAAATATCCATTTTTAACAGTTTTTTAGTTGATAGCTGGCTTCAGAACACTAAATTGTTGCGCGATGAAATATGAATATTGAAAGATGTTAGAATTCATTTAAAAATAAACAGTTTGGTTATTCGAGATTTGTGTGCTTTATTTTGTAGATAACCCTAGACATTGCTTTAATGTTTCAGAAATACAACGGCATATGAATGTTAATTCCATAAAAAAGGATTTAGTTTTGCGTTTTCCCATATGACACCCTATTTTTGTTATTACTAGAGTCCGGATATTTAGGCAAATGTCTGTTACCTGTCTTTCTTGCTAGTAAAACCCAAGATTTTTGTCTTTTTTATTTAAAAGTGCCTTTTTTTTATAAAAAAAAAACTGGCTTTTCGCCTAGATTTTACAATTTTCCATATACGGTTATTATGCAAAGTTTATACGATTTTCAGACAGTAGTTTGTAGTGATTTTGATACATCAAAGAAATAAAGGTTTTGCGTTTATAATGCTATTTTAATTTAAAGTTTGAGTAATAAACCATGTGTTTTGCCATAGAAGTTCCCCTATACGTAGGTAGTATTTAAAAAGGTACACCTGGATTATCTGTTTCCCTGACGCCCACAGAGAAATACAGCCTGTTTGTTAAGAGCGATCGGGCGATTGTGGCTAAATGAAGAAAATCTGAGAAAGAATATATAGTGTATGTTGAAGTGCTACTCAAATACTAATATGCAATTTACCTAGTAACGGGTCCAGTCGCCAGCGTTATCCTGGATAGCGCGGCACCGGCGAGGCATACTGTCCACAAGATTTTGAGCGTATTCCTCGACGAGAGAGCGCCAAATAGTGCGAATTTGGTGATAGAGGGCTGCGCGGCTTCGTATACGCTTCCCACGTAGCCTGAGTTTCATGAAAGCCCAGACGTTTTCTATCGGATTTGCGTCTGGACTTTGTGAAGGCCATGGCAATGTGGTAACGTCATTTTCCATTTTCCACCGGGTACTGCGCCGACTGCGATGTTTTGGATCATTGTCCTCTTGCAGTAGCCATGCCGCATGATCCGCGCCAAACCAACGTTCCGTCCAAGGCAGAAGACACCGCCGATAGATTTTCACCAACTTCTCTGCCGTCAAATTCTCTGTGAAGACGCATAGTTTTCCGAAGCCGTACCGCCTGAAGCATCCCCAATCTGCACTTTTACGGGGGGTTTTATCGTGCGTGCGACCATTCGCTCACCCTGTGCACTCCAAGTACGAGTCCTATGATACATTGCAAAGAAACACGATTCATCTGTAAAGACAACATTATCCCAGTCGCGATCCTGATTTGTACGAGCCCATTCTAGTCGATTTTCGGTATCCCGCCGCGTAAGCATTGGTTTTTGCCTTGTATTACGGTAATGCATCCCGTATTCTTGCAGGCGTTTCCATATTGTATAGAGCGATATGCGGATCCCTTGTACCGCCAATCGCACTTTCGCTTGTCGAAGCGATAGTGCCGGGTTTCTTCGAAACATCTGCCAAATCAACTGATCGTGGCGTCTGGACATCACTCGCGTTCGGCCACGATTTGGAAGGTCATCGACGTTTCCGGATTGCTGCCGTTTGGTAACCCACTTCCTTACGAAGTACTCCGACTTATTGATATATCGTCCGGTAGCTGCGGTCCCCGCGGATGCGTTACAAGAAAGACAGCCTCGAGACGCGAATAATACAGTGCACTCATTTTACGTTCTACCTTCAAACAGTGACAAACCCTTAATACCAGCTTTCGTTTTATTTTTGCATACTAGACTAAACATGTGCCTATCCCACCCCGTCTCATTTATTAGACTCGGTTAAAATACACACCGTACCGCTACCTGCACACGACAGGCAGATCCACCGACCGGCGATTTTGCCCGTCGTGTGCGGCAGCCAACCCTGGATGATCCCGGACTGTCAACTGAATTCGTATTTCTCCATTAGAGAAAAGCAATTTCATAACCTCTAACCGTGCTCTAACTTTATACACGACAAACCGAAATCTAGCAAGCAAATTTTAATACCTTGTTTTTAATGTTTTTGCATTTCTAATAAGCTTTGTTTTTCTAATTTCTCTTATATATATCTACTTTGAGTTTAACCATAACTGCTCACAAGGCTGCAGAAAAACTGAATATGGATTTGATAAATGAAACTGGATTTGGGGAATTTCAGGTAAGATCTTCAAGAGCCGATGTGATTTATAACATTGGCTATAACGAGCTGTGTGAAAGCGAATGTAGAACTATGTTTTACAGAGTTTGTAAAATTTGCATTCATAGATACAGGTGTGAATGTGTACAGTATGCAGTAAAAAGCACCTTGTGTAAACATATACGTTTGGTTTGTTTGTATGAAAGGAGTAGGTTAGATAGGGCCACTAACTCTGTTGTAGATGATGCTGTGAAGATAATAAGCGAAAAACCATCGGAAATCAAAAATCAATATCGAGAAGAACTTGAAGAATTTCCTGAAAAAAAAAGAAGCAATGAAGAGGATATTATGGAAACTAAAGAAGAAAAATCAAGAAGAATTGGGAATCAAGAAGTTTTACATTTTTTAAATGGTTTGGATTTCGAAAACTACAAAGCCGCTTTATGCAAGATATTGAAGATAAGAGAAGAAAGCGAAGGATATCAAAGGTCATCGAAGAGGAAAATGTAGAAACATTTTCCTGCAAAAAGAAAAATCTAGTAAAAGGAAGTTCAAGTAGAATAGAATATATACTATTTCTTTTTGAATTTTGTAAATACTTTAATTTTTTTTTCTTTTGTAATATAATCTGTAATCTTGATGAGTTTACTGTATTCTAATATATAATTTTAATTTTACAGATATTCGTCTGAATATCTTAATGTACGAATACTAACATTTGTATTATACGCAAACAACAAACCTTTTTAATTCTTGTTAGAAATTGTTATGCAGTGTGTGATTAAATTAACTTAAAAAATTCATTACACTTTTTTTTGTCATACGATGAATACCCTACGCCAAATCATTTGATTGAAATTCAGATAGAATTTAGCTTGGAACAGGCGGTTTGGCGCGCATTTTTAATTGCGCGGTATTGGATGGTGTCAAGCTTTAAATATGCGGATATTCCTGTTGTGCACTGTTGGTATCGCTACGCTAGGCTTCTTGCAATATTCCCGTGTGCAAAGCATCATACGTGTGTTTTACGTGTATTACAGCCTCTCGAAACTTTTTTTCCCAGCGAAACCGCCGGTCGGTGAATTTGTCCGTCGTGTGCAAGTAGCGGTACGGTGTGTGCTTTAACCGCGTCTTCATTTATTTATGTTCTTGGTTCGGCTTTTACGTATTCATCCGATCGCTCTTAACAAACAGACTGTAGTTCCATGCATCAAGAAAACAGATTTTCTTGCAAAAATCAGTCTCTATTCAAAATTTTTTTTTTTATTTCAAGACTATAAAAATGAATAATATAAGAAAATAATTTTCTTAGAGTTTTATTTGGATTAAATAAATATTTTCTTATGGTTGGAAAATAATAATAATATTAATAATAATAATAATAATAATAATGCAGTTATTGTGCAGATATATACAAAATAAAAAGAGGAAACTACATTATTTTATGAAAAATGAATGTACAATCACAGAGCGAGGTTCAGTGACATATTGTGTAAATTAACGAAATGTAAAAGAACAATTGCCTATAAACTAGTCTTACGTGCTAAATGTTCCGTGTGTGCGGCAAGAAAGAAGAAAAAAGAAATTAACCATAAATTGTCTGCACCTTATAAATTTTGGTATGCAAAGCAAAGCAATCACAAAAAAAAGATAAAATGTAAAACACAAAATATAAAACATAGCACATACCAACCAAGCTATAATTGATTGCGAAGCAGCATGGATCTGACAACTAGCTTGTTTTAATACTTCTGTCAAATCATTATACTTCCTATAGATGCAGTAGGAAAATGATCTTTTGAAAAGAGCGGTTTTGTGGGCTGGAGGCGAAATCAGTCCCCTAAACCGAGTCGTGAAATTGTGTACATGCGTTCGGTAGCAAATCTTAGCGTACAAATATGGAGGTGTTTTCGATGTCAATATCTTGTGATATAAAGAAAGAACTTGAAGTTCTCTGCGATTGTACATTGTCAACCGGCCCGTTTCTGTTAATTTATATGAAATATGCTCATACTTTCTGATGCCATGAATAAATCTAAGACACGTGTTTTGCACCTTTTGTATACGGTAGATGGTTAAAAGATCCAAACACGTATGATAGACTTCGGAACAATATGTCAAGTTCGACAAAACGAATGCCTCGCACAATGTTTTCTTGATATTCTTATTCAACGTTGACCGATACGGATACAGTTTTTTGAGATTTAGGTACGATAAACGAATGTAATTATTAACCTGATCTTTAAAGCGAAATGTATTATCGATCACCAAACCCAAATTTCTAGCCTTATCGACGACCGGAATAACAGTCTCTCTAATTTTAATTGAAATTACTTCACTCAAGGCTTTACACGATTCTTTATTACCAAAAAGCAGTACCTGGGACTTCGACGGGTTTAAATACAATGAGTGCGCCTCAGAGACATCGCTTAAACTTGCGACATCACGTTCTTGCGAACATCAGTGCCACAGTCCAGTCAGAATTCCGGAACGAGGAATATAGTTGTACATCATCTGCGTACAAATGTGATGTCATATAAGTAAAATTCTGAATAAAGGAAGAGGTGTATAATGAGAATAGATCCAAGACAGAAAAACGTTTCTTCCAAGTAAATCATTTAGTTTTAAGTTAAGAAAATATTCATATTAAAAGTAGGAATAAAAAAATGGTCCAGACCTCAAATAGTTCTTTTGAGAAATTAGGCGACCAGTTTCGTGTTCAAAAAACACATCATCAGGCCAGCTACAAGGATATCTAATAAAAGAAAAATTGCAATAATGGAAAAAAAAGCTGACGTTAATTAAAATTAGGAGCACGTGAATGAGCTAATAAGAAAGTTTTTTTTTATAGGTTACAGTATAATTAAATTACTTCTTTAATAATCTAATTAAATAGGGATTATTTTTATGTAGTTTAATAATTCATGAATTAATATTTAACATTATTTATTATTATTATTCATTATATATTTAAAAAAAACTACAGTTAAATTAGTACACGTGGTAAATAGTCATAAAAAGAAAGAAATATTACATTAACCGGTATATTTTGAAAATAAACTGAAAGGTGTATGGGCAACGTGCCCAAAAGCAAAAAGTTCTAATGCTTTTTCTTTTCTCATATTGTTTTTGCCGTTGGTGATTCCATCAGTGCCAGGAGCTATTTATTAGCATTATCTATCTTAGTTATTGTTTCTAGACACTTTTTTCATGTGTATTTGTAGATTAAGTTCACTTTTGTTTGAACATTATTCTGTAGATAACCTTTAACCTGTAGTCTTTTTAAAATCACAAGCACTGTGAATAATTTTCTGCATTATGTACGGATTTGTCGTACTATTTTAAACAAGCTAAGCCCAATTAATAATGTGTATATAAATAATATGCATGTCAATAATATGAATTTCAAGAAATCTAAGTAAAAAATGCTTTATTTCAAGAATATGAAACTATTGATTTATGAACAATACCTAAACGCTTTCTGGAATTAAGAAAACTATTTACCATCCTTAAGAAAGTATTGTTTTGTGTGATAGTGGCTATTTACTTATACTAACGATCGCTTTCTTAAAATTTTCTGCAAGATTTTCTTGAACCAAGTCAACAAATGTCTTAAACAAAGAAATACAATTATTTCATTACAAGTGTATACTTCTCTTAAGCGGAGAAAGAAACGCTTAGAAAATATTTCTTTTGATTTAAAACAGTTATTGTATTGCGGATAATTGAAACAATAATTGTCTTGAATTAAGGCGGACAGGTTTGATATAAGTACACGTTTCTCTGCGTGTAGAAATATTGAGTCTCTTAATACTTATTTTCCAGGACTTCGCATGTTTTCGTAAGACATTTATTGCAGTTTTTGTTGATCTACGCATTTGGTTGCTGATTATTTACTATTCAATTACCGTATGCTCTGCAGAAAAATCTTGTAAAATTTTTTAATCTAGGGTTGCAATTTTAAAATTACTGGCTTGATTCATATTCAACCAATAGGATCGAACACTTTGGTTTTAGACTTATTGACTAACCATTTTAAATTCTTTTGGTGCGTAAATAGAATAGAGCAAAGTGGGTAACATAGGCAGAAGAGTGAAGTGATTTTCATACAAGAAAAGGGTATTGCAATTTAGTTGCAGTTTAAGTATTAGTATTAAGAATTTTTAATATGCCATAAATTAACAAAAATTATTTAGGGAACTGGTTTAAACATTTCAAATGAGTTTTTGAATACTTACAACAAAAGATTACAACAAAAAATTATATATTTTGTTTTAATTTTTAGTCTAGGACTCGTATATGGATAAAGAATCACATTCTCAATAACTTTTCTTAGTAACATTTTTCTCTATTTTAGCGACGAAATGCAGTTTCTGCAATTATTTTGCAGAAGTATCTATTATCCTCAGGACTTAATTTTCCGAAATGGAAGGAAACGTTTTCCATTTGATGCCGGCTTTATGGCAGCCATTGTAGGTGATTTGTCTGCATTACAATATGTACACGAAAAGAGTTAAATGAAGTGTCAGGAATTTACATTATATAGGATTCATTCAGTTTTATGGATATATCACCGTTAAATATGTGCATAAATTAATTCTATAATTGCATATCCATTCCCATCTTAGAAGTATATAATCTGCCATAAATGTCTATAGGTTATTTCGTGTAAAATATATTCCTACCAACTGTATAATTACAAGACAGAGCTTCCTAAAGAGTATCTAATATTCCCCAATATTTCCACAGATTACGTTTCGGCTTGGGTAATTCTAATACACGTACATATGTATATATGGTATAAAAGAAAGTGTGCTAATGAACTAAAAAAAAAAAGAAATTGCGACTTACAATAAACAATATAATTTATAGACAATCGCCAAGAATCTGCAATAAAAATAACGATCTTAGCACTTAAGTACCATTTATGATCCGCGTGCTTTGTAAATGGGGAATAGGTTCTTATGCACATCTGAAATTTCCAATTTCAATGCGTTATGCCGAAAAAAAACAAGTTTTTTTCGCGAAACAAAATATATGTGCTGTCTAATTTAAAATAAATTGTACATTCAGTGCTCCTAAGGTCATTTCCCTTGATGCGCCCGTAACCTCTGCTAGCGCGTTAATGCAAATTAAATAGATGAAAGCGCCCAAGCACGAAAAATACGACGGCGGTGACCTCTGAAGTCAATGCGAAGATTTAAATTTTCTCTGGCTCTGTGATTGAAGGCGAATCCAAGGTGATCATTTAGTTAAGTGTTCAATATACAAGATGTTATACGCGCTAGGATGTGGAGCCGTCCGACCACGGCTCGGGCGTAATTTAATAAAATGTTTTATGTTCCGTGTTATTGCGACCGTAATGTTGTACTAAAATATAAATACAACTTGCAGAAGTGAAATTATAACCCTTCCGTGATTATTATAATCAATAACTGTTCCATAACATCTATGTGCTTCACACGATAAGCTTTATTCATATTATTGCCACGTTTATGGTTTAAAAAATACTTATGACTATAATAATATGGCCTCTATTGGCTTTAATGAAAAACATTGGACGTGATGTTTGTTACTGCAAATAATTTTCCATTACCTACGACATTGTTGTGATCTGAGGCATTTCATCTTGTACTATTAAACAATAACAAAATATAAAATAATGTATTTCTATTTTGCATACGAAACAGTTTTTGTCACACACAAACACGTTTCGAAATTAACATCATTATGACACGCAACATTAAAATGTTTAATGTTGGCACGAGTGGTAATAAGACATAAATGATATGTCAAGTAGGCTAGCTTTCTTTTAATGAATTTAATGAATTAATAATTGGTGCATTGTGACTGCGAATCACTTGAATGTCTATCTGGTGTACTTAGATGGGACGAAAAGATTTATCCAACTTCAATTTTCTTCTTCATTGAGGTATCAATGCAACCCTCAGCTACAGCAGATGATTTCCACCCTCAATGGCGCTTTGTTATTAAAGCGCTACCTGCATTGACTAAATGCGAAATACTGAAACGTCGAAAGCAAAGCCCACTTTATAGCTCAGGATTTGACAGTTGAGGAAAGTTGTATTCACTTCCGACAATTTGAAAATTGTGAAAATATTTTTTTGTGGTAAATCAGTGTACTTTTTTATTAAACCAATCCATGTATTAGTTGTGATTGCAAGAGCCTTTGAAATATTACCCTTTGTATTAGGTAACAATTACATTAGTCTTGAGTGGCAAACCTTTACAGCGATAAAATGGCATATTATAAAAATTATTTTCTAATATATTATTCTAGTGCGGTTATCGAGGCAATTCATATGTTACTATTTATTATTCTATAAGAGAAATCTTTAACCAAATTCAATTACTTTTCTATTGTATCACATTCCAGTACTTAACCAAAATAAAGCAATTTTATTTTGATTATTGGCTCTACTGTTTAACTTCTATTGAAATTCTAATGAGGAAACGTACCCGGCACGAAAGTTGTGAACTGATTTAAATTTGGTGAGTCTATAAATGGCTCAGCGCTCCAGTGATAAGAAGACGAACTTCCTGAGTATGACAGGCTTGGGACCGTGTGTTCGAGTGCTGCCCGGGATGATGGCAGATCTTCTGGTGAATTCAGTACAATCTTGAATCGGAATTGACATTTTACGGAATGCTCAAATGCGCTTCACCTTTTGCGGCGAGGGAATAGTAGTAACATTGCTATGGAATACTTTACGCGCATAATATACTAGAGGCTGTTGCGGTTATGGCAAACTTAATGACTTGTAGGTAGAGTAACCTAAACTTGCGGACTCGCATAGGCGTCGGTATTACGGGTTAATATAAGAATACGAAAAATTCATAAATAAACTAAACCGGTAGAGAAGCAGGCATGTAGTGTCGACCTTGAATATAAATCATGTTAAACCGCGCTGAGAGAGATTTCGTTTTAGTACCGGTTGAGCTGTTGCAGAGATTAGTCGAACGGTCAAGGTTATGTACTTACGTGTCGCTTTTGAAAATATAGCTGGTGTTTTTTGTGTGTTGTAGTATTATACCAAGTACATAATTAGTGTATCGTTTCACATAGAACTAATATTTACATACCTAAGAAAACAATGCCTCGTAATAGATTTGCTACTAATGTACATAAGTATGTGTCACTTTTTCCCCATTTAAAATATGACGGTAGTGCAGTTTTTTGCTTAATATACAATGTGCGTTTGGCTGCATTGGACAGAACTGATTGCCAGAGGCATGTCAATTGTATTAAGCATATGAGAAATGCAAGAACTGAAATACCTTGTACACTATTCCTCATACATTTATTAATTATGTTTACCTCTTGTAATCTTCCGTTGTCGTTGGTGAGAAAAGCAGCTTTTAAAACATTTTGGCGACAATACGTTCCAAAGTACCCATTACCCTCACAAACACAATTACAGAATCATTTGCCGCGAATGAAAGAGACGCTAGAAAATGTGTGTAAACGTGATTTGTGTTCCAAAAAAATATGGATTACCGTGGATGAGACGACCGATATAAAGAAAAACAGTATTGTGAATGTAATAGCTCGCGTTGTATCTAGCAAGAACACAGCATCTCGATATTTGTTAGCTTGCAAACGTGTTCAACAATGTACCGCGGAAAATATTCAAAAAGTGATAATGAACGCTTTAAAAAAATTTAAAATTGCCCAAGATCAAGTTGTGATGCGATTGCGTTAAATTTATTTACAAATATCCAACGGGATTGGTAGCCTTAATGCTTTCAAGACGAAAGCAAGAGTTTGCATTGGAAAACAAGCCATCGAACATATGTGCTACACATCAGGTTTTTTAGCTCATTTCATTATTAATGAAAGTACTTGTTTTCAGAAGATTAAAAAAATAATGACATGTAGAGATCATTACCATGCAAGTATTATAATTGCCTTGACTTCGAAAGAGAATTCGAAGCCGTTTAGTGCTACATGTATTCAAGTAAAGTCAGGCAGGTGACATTGCACTTAAATAAGTAAAACGACATAAAATGCGATCATAATCCGTTCGTTACCCAAGAGAAATCTGTATCATCCGAAGACGTTACATACATACATACAAGTGGTGTTGCTACACAGACGGGATAGCAGCTCTATACGCGCGTATGCGTGTGTTTGTGATATACTTTTGCGCGTATTTGCACAAAAGTAATAAGAACGAACGACTCATTAGGGAATACCAAACTTAGTGAAAAGAAAAGTCGGCAACAGCCTAATGTATGTATGTATGTAACGAATACGACTAGAAATTGAAACTGAACGAAATGGCGTATCTGTTAATACTCGTTTGCCGCGTTTAAGTACTGATGTTTTCTTCTTCATTCTGCAATATTTACTCCATACTAAGCAACTTGTACACATTTCGAGATTGAAGTACACGTGATATTTAGCAATACAAGATTGAAGACGTAAGCTACGAATGCAAGCAATTATTCGAAATACTTTGATGATAAAGATCTTTTAAGTTTAATTTCCAAATTGTTTTCTTCAATATAGAAAAAAGCAATTTCAATTTTAAAAAAAACAACATATTGAAATCAGTTTTCTACTGTAAAAAATGTTGAAACATTCGCAAAGTTTTAAACTCTTCTCATCCACTAGTGAAACATTCATGATCTTGGCATTCTTTTCGACTGTACACTCACATTTGTCCCGCATCTTAACGAGTTGCGTGGGTCAGCGTCCCGAAGAGTAGAATTCGTTTTAAGAACTTGTAGGAAATTTACTGACATCGTCGTGATTCAACTGTTGTATAACTCATTTGTCGTCGGTAAACATGAGTATGGCAGCATCACAAGGTACCCAAATTATACAAGGCACTCTCACATGTTGCAGTAGTTTCAGCGAAGGTTCTCGATGTTCATAATTTACAAATCAACTGCTATCCCGTACGCAGTTTTAACCTGGGCGAAACTATGAACTAATTGTATATGCAGTCATTTACAACGAGAAGAGTTCCAAAGAGTACAACTTCTGAATAAACTACTCAATAACAATATCGATTGCCCATATTTGCTGTCTAAGATATGCTTCAATGTGCCAGTTTTTGCAACCCGTCATAGTGTGCCATTCTACCGCCCAATCTATCGCCTTGGTCCGCTCACCAGTTTACACGATGTGTCGCAGCGGTAATCAATTTATTGTGGACTGATTTTGAAACTCATACCGTTAAGTTGTTAGAATCTTTTTCTTTAATTATGTATGTATTGTATGGAAACTTACTTAGATATATTATGACAAGAATAGAGGTTCTATGGGCAAAACCGTTTCGTTTTTCCTCGTTTTCCTTCCTGGGCTTGGATGTCGCGCAGGTTGGCTATGTCTGCCGCGCGGCGACGTCAGTTGTTGTGCTTCGAATTAAGCATCTACTGACCGAAATCGCAAATGGTAGTCGGCCTCCTGGCGTGTTCCATTTGTTTGTCTTCCCTAGGTAGTTCCCAACTTGCTCCTAGTTATGCCGTACTGATGAGGACTAATAAGTCCGAAACACGTGTATACGGCTACTTCGTACATCTTATAAAGCATAGTCTAAAACTTACATCCGATTGTGTTAACGTTCTTGGAATAAAAATCTACAACAGCCTTCCTGATAATTGGAAAGTTTACGACTTAAATAAAATTTAAAAAAACAATAAAATCAAGGTTACTGGCCAAATGGTTTTATTCATTTAAAAAATTTTTCAATTGCTCTGCCTGGGATCTTAGATTACTGTCAGAATTTTTGATAGGTCATGCAGCCCTAAAGTACCACTGATGTAAACTAGAAGAAGTTGAAGATCAAATCTGTCGTCTATGTCAAGAAGATCTAGAGACAACAGAATACATTCTGTGTAAATGTGTTGCATTCAGTTATGCTCGGGATCAACACTTCAGTAGGTGACTTCTCACACCTACTGAATCTAAGGAAGAAAATTCCACAATGGTATTCAAGTTAACTAAGAGCCTCCAACTATTCTAACACATAAAAGTGCACCGTTACAATAGATCTATTTAGGTCGCAGTGACAAGAGGCATCTGTGCCATGGTCCGTCCTTAATAATAGTAATATAAATAATTGGTACTTTTGCTGCCTTAATATCACTTCTATGTGTTTGTGCGATCTCTCTGGCTCAAAACCGCACTTACCCCAACTTACCTTATAAAGATGATTAAGATGGGCAATACAATAACAACATTTTTCTTGTATTATACATTATTTTATTTGATTAAATGGAGTTATTATACATTTATTTTGCAATCTAAATTAATGATCAATTAAATTTGTTACGGTGGGGACTTTTAATGGTGAGTTCAACTAACTAAAAAGAAAATCAGACGATTAATGCCTAACGCTGTTGTCTAGTATTTCTTAAACGTTAACTACTACAACGCTTAAGGTAAAACACGTTCTCTCGCTTTATAAATATTTATCTAATTGTGAGTTAAACATCGAATTGTAATGAAAATAAAAAGTCGATAACACATAATTGTAAGCAATAACAATTACTGCAGTTGAACGTGAACAGTAGGAACGGTAGCGTGAAAAAGGGTACGTCGCAGCGGCTTATGTAAATGTGCGTAAACACCTTCCTTTTATTAACATTCGAGAAGCATTTTCATAACAATGACAGCAATGCACGTGGGAATTGGTCTCTAATAAAACATTTAGTTACGTACTTGATGGCATTTTAAGCGTCTTTTTTCCTAACGAACCTGATAAGTCGGTACTGTGGTCTATTCGCACGTAGACTTCTATGAACCGGGTACGCTCTACGAACGAAACGGGAGAAAACGAACAGTCTGGCTGACATGAGGACGTGTTTATGTCGACTCTCAGTCGAGAAAACGTGACTCTTTGGAATTCACCATTTAAAATTAAAAGTAGTGCGGGCATGCTGCTGTGCCCGACCGCTGTATGCTATGGTGTAGCTCGTTTCTATACACACATACATACATGCGGAGAGACAGTTGCTGTATCAGTCGATAGTTATGCACGCACTGCCTATCATATTGCGAAAGGCTGCACCCACATAGCAAGAATGGTTCGAGATTTTTACATATCTATGTGCCTTACGCTATGACGGAATACACCTCCAGGTTTCTCCAATGAAAAATCCTATTTAGTATCGTACAATATCTCCTATTATCATCGAATCATAAATACAATTTGGGATTGGTATGTGCATGAGCTGCACCGAATAGGAAACGCTCCAGTTTGTTAGCAAATTCGTGATGAATGTCTCTTCATGACTGGTATAATCGTGAGGTACGATGCTGTCGCTGACGTGTCAAATAGGCATAAAGATGCTTCAAATTTAAATCGGTGTCTATGCTATATGTGATTTTTAAATTCTATTTTGTTAGTCAGATTATAGATATTCTTCTTATATACAAACAATTTCTTTAACATTTAGGTAGCGACGCTTTTATAATTAAAATAATGAAGATTTATTTGGGAGTTAAAAACCTGTAAGTGGAAAAGCACTGATAATATATCAATAGATTTCCAAGTAACTAACTTTTCTGTTCAAACTATGCAATGTTATAAAATTTAAATCTCATTTATCACACTTTGAAGTCCTTCCCATATGCATATGGACTGCAACATGTCCAACATATTTATACTGTAATGTTTTAAACGTGGAAAGTTGTTAAAAAGAATTACTTTTTTAAAATTAATTAATTAATTATACGGTCTGAATGTCCGGGAGTGTTCTAAACACACTCTTTCGGCAATTTAAATTAACCCAGGCATCAATTAATGAAGATAAGGAAAATAACCTGAAATTATGACGATTCCATATCAACTCTATATTAACACTAAATACTTTGAAAACGGGAACACAGTCAAACACGTGTTGCCTGAATGAATGCTTTGACTCAAAGTGAGAAGTTAATTAGCGTCACTTCACTCCTTCATTTTAATCGCGATAGCGATTGTTTAAACATAGCAAATCTGGATAATTTTCTTTTCGAAATATAATTTGATAATGAATTTACAACGAACATTCTTATTTTTAAAAGTAGCTTAATGCACACCATGCAGTGGCGCAACCGGAAGACTTAATCTAGGCTACTTTATGATATATAACACCATCAACAACTGTACAATATTAAAATTTACCGGCACACAAGATGATTACTTGGCGAATGATGGTTAATTTTCAAAATTATGCTAGAAATACCTCAGAATTTATGTTGTCAATTGTTGTAGAAAAATATTCCATTAAATTTGAAGATCTAGGATGTGAAGAAAATAAACAGAAGACAAGTTACTTATCCGCTCCCCCATGTTCGTCGTTGACTGGACATACATTACTTCCCTAGCACCTTGCTCCAGCGATCGGCGGCCATAAAAAAAGTTGGAACTACTGAAAAAGTAGTAATAGCCGCCAGAGGGATTTCGACGTTGAGCAAGTATTGAACACACTACACATGCCGGTAATGACAGTTACGTTCGAAGTTGTAAATTATAATATTACATTACCTACGACCAAAAAAATTCCATTTTAATATTTTCAATTTCTGAGGGAGGAAGGTGCGATTTGTACGCAAATTTGAAAATGTCAAGAAGAGTTTGTATGTCAGAGGTGCTCCGAGAAGAAAGGTGCATCAGAGTGAAAAGGACGCCAGGAGCTTTTTGAAGAAACGCTATTAGAACTTTGATGCACCTCTCTTGATTTGTGGAAATGTAACACGAATATAATTTCAATAACGAATGCTTTATAAGAAAATCGAAAACGTTTGACAATAATAGCATGTCAGAAAACTGCATAAACTAAATTAATAAGAGCAGCAAAATAAATAGCCTGTGCGGAACTGAATGTAACAATAATGTAATAAATAATAAATCTAGCCCCTTACAATGTACACGTTATTCCTGTGCCACAATCAACTAAATGGTACTCTAGTGCCAAGGGATAGTTAAATTTGGCTGCCTATTGGTGACCGCCAGACTCGTTTTCACCTGGGCTAACCTATCCCCCTTCTGGCTTCGGCAACTCTCCTCTTCCCCATTGTGGCAACAAATAAAGCAGAGTAGTAACTATTATTGAATAAAAAGAACTTAGCAAGAGCAAATCTCACGTGAGGTATGATAAAATGACAGAAAGCAAAAAAAAATTAATGAATAAAACAAAAATTGAAAGAAAAGTAAAAAAGATATTGAAGAATTTAATTTGAATAAATAGAATAAAAACCAGAGAAAAAAATGGACAGAAAAAATTGTTTACAATCAGAATCTGACGACAAAGCAAGTCAAGATGATATTGAAAAGAAAAAGACAGCGTTTAATTAATCTGAAATTAACCAAGGTGGTGAGGAAGAAAGAACAGGAGAGTTGTGGACTGCAACATACGACGAGAACAGAAACAAAAACATGATTTATTTATTATAGAATTTTTACCCTGGTTCAGAAAATACAGATTTAAACGAAACCTCTTTACTGCTTGTTCATTTTTTCGGCTCCTTTTCTTTGGCACGTACTTCTTTTAATGCCTGAAATAATTATTGTGATGAGAAAAAACGAAAAAAATGCAATAAAAGATTGTTCAGCGGTAGCTGAAACTACTGTAAAGCCCGTATTTCGTGTGCCGTCATAGGTTGACTCTGATGTCTATGAAGTTATTCATAACTATAAATGATACTGCCAGTTAGTATTAACTGATTCATATATGCTTACGCAAAAAAAAAATTAAAAATATTAATAGAAAAGTAATAAAAAATTAAATTGTTATTATTACAATGCTACTAAAACTGAATAATCTACTACATATAGCGATTTTATCGCCTAAAAAGTTGGTGATATCTTCCCTCCTACTTCAAAATTTGACATGCGTTGCTGTGGAAGCGGAATACCCTTTGGCGTACAAATTAGAACCATGAAGGTAGTTACCTTATTTTAAAATATGAAGTTGACATTAGTCTTGAGAATAAAAACAATAGTAAAAAGGATAAAAATGTTTTGACTTAGCAACAATTATCTAAATTAAACGAGTTATTAAATACAAAGTATGATACAAGTTGAATATAATTGTTTAAAGGTGCTATATTGAAATACGTTGGAATTAATTTATTTTGAAAGGAAGGACTTAAGAACAACAGCAACCTTTTGAAAATATCGGTAGGGCAGGCGTTTCGAAACGGATTGCAAGAAGCTTTTATTTTTTCAATAAATTAAAAAATTTGAAAAACAAACTTATAAAACAAATTTAAACTTAGCTATCGATAGGTTTTGAGTTAAGCGATTGTTAAAATAATCGAAATTTGTAAAAGTAATCTGATCATTTCGAGATAATAAACTATATATTCTTTTTGGCGTTAAGATGTTGTTTTGATTTGGCTTAGAACTCATTAGTAAAACTGCAAAATTCATTTCTATCTCATTTATTTGATTCTCATTTACGAAATCACTGAAAAAGGTCTTAAAGGGTCTCAATACACATAATATGGTGATGTTAAGAATTGAGAGATAGAATTATTGAAAAATACTATTGAAAATCACTACATTGTAAGATGTACATACTTATAGCAATTTCAAACATAAATTACTTACAAATTATATTTTTTACCTTAATATTATGTTGAAGCTGTGCTCGGTATTTAAACGGTTTCTAAATATCTAAATGTGATGCTTTTACCTAATCTCTGCTCCAGGAGACCTTCTGATATCTATAAGTTCACGATGTATACCAGTGTTCCACCAAACTTTTAATGTCTTCTATTAATTAACATGTTCTTATGTTGATGAATATTTTAGTCTTACGTTTTGCATTTTAACTTGTACATAGGTGCCTCTTAAACAATTTTAAATGGATTTTTAATGACAAATTTCAATTTCTGATTTTTGTTGTCAGTTGTTCTTTTCATCTCCTCCATATCTACCCTAGGTTATGTCAAAACCAAAACACTTATAACTACTGTTATGTTAAATATTTACTTCCAAAATATCAGCTGTCGGTCTCAAACGTATAGGGTGTTCAGTATAGCCACTCGATAGATACGAAATTCCCTCTGGTGGATAAAAGCAACTTTTCGAAAGCCACAATTTCCCCCCAGGCCGACTGCGCTTGGGGTGTGTGTGGGTATTAAATAATCTACAAGTCCAGATAACGACAAACGTGGAGAAACGGCGAAGTTATTCCTCTTTAGTTCATCTTCCTATTTTTGTAACTCTTCAAAATTAATGTAAAATTCTCCTACAACAAACTACAGGGTAAATTCAGAGGTATTTCTAGCAAGGTTTCGTAAATTAAATATCTATCGTAAAGTTATTAAGTAGATCGTTAGTAAATTTGTCATAGTTATGCTATCAGTTGTATTTTAGAGCATAGATTCGTCTAGTTTGAGTCATCTAGTAGCGTCACTATATTCATTCACTCATGCTACTTCTAAAAATAACTTTATTCATCAAAATTCCTCGATAGATTATATTTGAGTAGATATCATCAAAATTTGCTGTGGAAAGAAGCAATCGCCAACGCGATTAAAATAAAGCAGAAAAGGGACGTCAATAAATTCATCAATTTTGATTAAACTTTCTTCGAGTTAGCTAGTATTTAGGCTGCGGTACCAATTTAAAGTGTCCTATATAGAAATTAGAGAATAAATTAAAGGTAGAAGAAAAGATTGGAGGTTAGAACAGGCAGATTCCTGTGAATGTCATCAGGAACATAGAGTTTAGATGACATGTTCGATAAATCAAGGTTAGCTTCATTTTTCAAATTTAATATTCATTAATTTCCATTTATTGATCTCAAAATTCATTAAAAATTGCGGAAAAAGTATCAGAAAATACTCCCGAATTCCACGAAATAGTTAAACATTTTATTAACATACAAAATTCCAATTTTTTGAACAAAATCCCTGAGATAAAATATTTCACTACTTATTTCAAAATAAGTCGTCATGACGGCGCGGCATGTCGCGCTGCTGTCTTGTTCGGTCGGTTTATGGAACGTGTTGATTTTTACATCGTAACATCGGATTTCATTTTCACAGGCAATTTTGATGATTCTTCTTTTGTGTAATGTATTTCCTGTTAATTGCTACAAAGTATCTAAATGAAACTTCTCTAAAATATCTACATAAAATGTCAATAAAATATATAAAGATTTTCATAATTCGCGCTAAATGGATTTCATTGAACTCTTATTTATTTATTTGCCATGAAATGCATAGTGCAAAAATAAGAACTCTCATGTGTTCTACAAATCTGTTATCGAATTTCAATGACAGCATTAAAAACTTTAAGTATTAGATTTGTTTCAACTAACGCATAATTAGCGACCTAAATACTATCGCTTAATTTTTCCTTTTTTGTATGGCACTCGTAAATATGCGAAAACATGTTCCCTTTCCGTATAAATCGAAGTTGCTACGTTCTTGCGCAATCAAATACAACATATACGAACTCACAGACGAAAGATAAACAAAACGTAATTGCGTCTGGTATATGTAAATAAGTTAATCTAACTTATATAATCAAATAACTACGAACGCAAAGCAGTACATGCGAATAAACATAAACGTTTTGTGGTTTGTCCTATATAACCACCTGTGCAATTATAATAATTAGAATCATAATTTGCTTTCGCTCATTTCTTAAAAGTAACATCGGGTAGCCCCGTAAAGTCAATCGTCACATCATCGACGTTTGCGTCCATGTATAAAGACATAAATAAGCAGCCCGAACCGATCGATCGGCCTTATCTATCTAATTTAATAATTCCCATTTAGAAAACGCCAATACGCAAAGGCTATGTACGTACAAGAATCGTACAGCTTATATGTTGTTACCTGCAATCGGGACGTTATGTTAATTAAAGGCTGTTTCGTTTCTAGATGCATCAATTGGCTGAACCTATTAAATTTCTGCAAGATAATGTCTGTAAATGTATCCATATCTTTGCTCAAGGAAATGTTGCAACTCGCCGAGTTGTTAGACAACTAACCGTATTCAAAAAATACATACACAGCTCTGGCCTTGTTACATACTAGATACGCAATCCAAGACGTATATGCAATGGCATCGTTTTTACTCCTTTAGTTTTTGTTGTTGATGTCCTGTATTACGGTCTGCTTATTTTCACGAGCAATTCTAATTAAATAAAGTGTGTTGACAAGCATGTGGGTACCACATTACAAAAATTAATTCTATTCTGCGAATAAGGTAGTTTTGGTATCTAATACAGTGAACCTACTTGTCAATAAATCATTTTATACAAGAATATGTAGATGCGTTAAATTCTAAGATGATTTTTGTGTTGCAAAGTAAGTAGTCCCTCAGGTTTTTGGTACGTTTCTAATTTCTGAACACTATCTATTTATTTGGATACCAGAATTCAGTATTTTCACAAGTCATTATTAGCATTTACGAAACGACCTTGTAATTTAAGTTAAGCGTAAGATTCTTGTGATTTTGAGAACTACCCTTAGTCCGCTTGTACTCATACAAATTTTTACATTTGTATTTTTCTAGCGAATAAAGATATTTCTGTTGTACAACATCCAAATGAAAAATTTCAAGGCCCTCTTATTCAGGGTGTACCATTCTAGGGCACCTCTTATGCTTTGAGGCTCACCAGATAGTTTATGTTGGAATCTTCAAGGATTTTGAGATGCCTTCTAAGATCTGCAGGCTGTAATCCCTTCGTTCTACTAAGGGTAAGGGCACTCGATATAGCCTACTTCTGAATATGGATGTGAAGCGGTGTTATTCCCAGCAGGACTTCCAGAGCTGCCGTGGGACAGGTACGCATCACTCCTGTGATGTTGAAACATGCAAGTTTCCAAATATGTTGAAGCTGCTGTTGCGCAGTCTTCTGACTTGTTTTTGGTTACCAAACCAGAGAGGCGTAGGTAATCATGGGTCTGATTATTGCTGTATAGGACCCAGGGGTCATTTGAGGCTTAAAACCCCCGTTCTTACCAAGCAACTTTCGACATACTAGTGGTGCCGTAATGGCTTTTTTTTGTTGGAAATGTGGGAGTTCCATGTTAGTTTTTTGTCAAACTTAACTACCAAATATTTAACTTCGTCGCTGAAGCTAATGGTTTTGCCTTCGATGAGGAGTGATTTAAGACAGACTTTTCTTCTTCTTGTTAAAAGGGACGATTGTAATCTTTTGCGGATTTATGCGCAAGCTGTGATTTTGACATCACTTATCAAGAGCTCTTTGCATAACTTGCGGTATGATATTTTCATATTTTCCACGGATCATGGTTACCAGGTCATCAGCGTTCTGTAAGAAATCATCTACAACAATACACAAGAGTAGAGGTGACAAGACCCCTCCTTGAGGG
This sequence comes from Dynastes maya, assembly GCA_029619315.2. Classification (NCBI taxonomy): domain Eukaryota; kingdom Metazoa; phylum Arthropoda; class Insecta; order Coleoptera; family Scarabaeidae; genus Dynastes; species Dynastes maya. The sequence continues at coordinate 26,152,277 of JAROYE020000001.1, forward strand.
CAACTTCTGTTAGCTCTAATTGCTGTCGTTTCAAATCCCAACGTAGCGCTTATTACTCGACTTTGGAGCATGGCTTTAATCCATTTTGTAGACGACGGGTGAAAACCTTTGGCAGAGGTTGCTCTCTTAATGCTTACGAAGGAGGTGTTGTCAAAAGCGCCCTCTACGTCCAAGAATGCACAGAGAGCTATTTCTTTGCCATAAATGACGCTTCCAATTTGCTTGTGATAAATTGGAGGGCCGTTATTGCTGATTTTGTCTTCTGATAGGCATGCTGATTAGGATGAAGCGGGCTTGTTGCAAGTACTTCATTCCTTAGGTATTGGTCTAATGCCTTTTCCGTTCCTTTGAACAGGAATGAGGAGAGACTGATGGGTCTATACGCTTTAGGGTCTGCGGATGATCGCCTTCCTCCTTTAGGTATAAATACCACAATTACACACAATAATGGTATATAGCCGAAGCTATAGCTGGCCTTATATAAGTTCGTTAGTATTGGAAGAAGGGTGTCTATACCCTTCTGCAATAGCATAGGGAAGACACCATCTCCTCCACGTGATTTATAGGATTAAAAAGTCATTAACGCCTATCTTATTCTTATTGCTGTAAATATTTTACTTGCTAGACTTCGTGCCTCCTTTGATGGACGACTTGAGTCTGTTTCGAGGTGGTAGTCCTTGCCAGTAGATGCAATACAGGCTGGGAAGTGAGTATTTAGCGTTACCTCTAATGCCTCTTTGGAATTTTCTGTAAAGCTGCCGTCAGCTTTCTAGCAAGGACATTTTGTAGACGGGCGACTGTTAGCGTGTTATTTATGCCTTCGCAGAAGAAATTGAATTATTACTAATACAGTTAGTGAAGCGACTCTCGTTCGACCATAGAATTTTCATACTAAAATTTGGAATTTCATTGTTTTCTGATTAACCGTTGACAAAATTCCATTCTTCTCATTATAAGGACAGGTGCCAGCCTACTACGGTCAATCGTAATTTTGCTATTTTTCATAGTTTTCCTTAATTGAACATAGAGGTATTATACATGATTGAAAAGTATTTTTATAACCATTTCAAAAATGTAAAAATCCAATAGGGTGCCCTTAGAAAAACAAAAGTTGGGTACAAGCGTAAAGAACTCAATAAGCCTAGAATTTTTCTAATGCAATTTTTGAAGTCCTCATTGCTAACTATCCCTACACTGAAAATTTGAGGACTGTATTTTTTATAATAAAGAAAATATTAAGTTTTTTAGCAAATACACACTTGTGGTTTTCGCTCTGTATCTAAGTAATGGAATGGATTTTTAAAAATGTAATCCCGGATTGTACTCAGCTGTATAAGTGCGCAACTTTTCCCCATTTAACCGACCTTCTATCTCTAACGGTTTTCCATGTACTTCATGTTATCCTGGACACCCGGTATAATTAAATATCATTATTTAAATATTTGTAAACAAAAAATTTACGTTGCATGAAATCACTTTACTGTGTACATATTATACACAATTTTTGTAGACAACTGCATATCTATATTGATATTCAAAATTAGTTTATCTCATTAACGATTCGGTGCACTTACTTTTTCACACATCTCTTCACAGAAGAATACAACCTCAGTTTTTATTTCTTTCCGTACAGTCGTTGATAATCATTTCTCATCTCATCACATATGCAAGTACCCATATACCATATAATTTAATTAGTAATTGGTTACTTTTCCCAACATTCATCTCATAAGTGATATGGTTTCTTTATCTATGCATTTTTCTCACTGCAGAACGTAAAAGTAAGGAGGGCTTCCTGAATGGTTAAACTCGATCAAACAAAAAGCTTGAATGTAATGAATAGCTCGAAGATACATTAGAGATTAGAGTTAATTAATTACAAAGGTAGAACAACATGCAGACTATGTTTCTTACAACTACTAGCACATTTTAAATTCGTAGCTATCTCCGGTATACGACGTTACGTGTAAAAGCAAGCATTAAGACTTCTTTACAAAGCAACTTTTAGCAATTATTCAGGTAATTAAGTCTAATAAATGATGGTAACGTGTTGTCATCACGCTATCCACTGTGACAAAACTTGAAGGGTGCTGACAATGATGTATGAACGTAGACATCCGCTTCAAGAATGCGAACAGTAATTTGTACAATTTGTGTCTAGCAAACAAAGAAAAATACTTTACCATACACTAATTCTGAAACCTGTTATTTTAGTATATAACAATTTACACTTGAATAATTTTGAAATTATCAAAAAAAAACTCGTTATGCATTAAAACTCATAGCATAAAACGCTTAAATTTACAGCAAAGCAATTCCAATCAAAGATAATGATAAATTGAATTTTCAAATGCGCTCCAACTAAACCAACTACTAGTCATTACATTCGTAAATAATCCGAGTTCATTTTGGGTGTTTGTTAGCGAAAAAAGATGTACATCTAGGTAAGACTTCGAACAAGATAGTGTACGTACAATAACGTAGAACTATCTGAGCAAACGCTTTCGCAAAGGATTTTCTAAGATACTGCGACCATCTTCAACTAAATCGTTAGCAACCTTCGGTAACTATTCAATCTTCAGCGTTTCTTTCTTCGCTTGAAAATTACGTTCTGTACCCAATTAAGAAACTGGAAGCTGACATGGCATGTTGATGACAACATTCCCGGTTTCATAATGCTTGATTGTGCTTCTGTACTTGCGCCTTCACTCATGGTTTTATTCAATTTGTGGGCACTTCAGCTTTTTCTGAAATTTGCAAGGACAAGCCGTATTATATCAAATATATGTACATAAGAGTGTGATCGTAGTAATGCAAACAACCTTGTCGAATTTTTCAAAAATGTGTAAACACCTTCTTTGTTGTGTAGTATATCGTAATATTCAAACACATATATCAAGGTCTTTACACGGTTTCTCCAGGGAGAGTCAACTGCCACAAACCTGGTGAATACAATGCAATGCCATGGACGATCGTAAGTTAGTGAACGTTGTCATAGAGGCTAGTAGCGACGTAAATGCTCACATTGTAGTATGCATCGGAAATACACGAGGGAATCAAAGCTTTGCCCTTGAATTTCCATTTCCGTCACCACCAGCTGCTACAGGACGTTGTATATACAGACTTTGCTTTAATACCATCATTCTATATTCTTTGCCAAACTTGAGTATCTGGCTTTTTCTCCATTTCTCGTATCTCTGTTGCGATCTTACTTAAACACTGTTTTACTTGTCGCGATTTATTGGCCAATTCATTTAACAAGTTCTTGACCAAGAAATCGGTAGAAGTAAGTTGTTTTACATTCTACAATAAATTGGACAATTTTTTCATGGTCGTGATCACCTGTTTAGTTTCGTTAATAGTTGAACGGAGGAATTAAATAGAAAATGTTTATCTGCTTATAAAAATAGGTTGGGAATCTGCTTTCCAATGTTTTGGCCGTTTTTGTATGGGCGCAGATATTATACAAACTCTTCGTACTTCAGTCAGAAAGTCCAAAAGATGCGGGGTCCAATTTAAAGAAATTAGTTTGGGGGAGGTTTTTTACAGGATGGTTTACTAGGGGTAGATTTAAAAAGTAGATCTTTTAGGGTTCTGCAAACCATTTTTGACGACACCTTGCTGGACCTTATATCACTACAAGTAAGGAAGATATCGCTTGTAACATTGAATCTGGGACACCCGGTAGATTAGGTTACTTCGGTTTGGGTTAGTTAATTCAAAGTATCCCTTACGTCATAATCGTCGTATATCTTCAAAATTTAACCTCATTTTACTTTAAAAACACTATTCTAAAAACAAAATTCGTAGTCACTTTTCTGTTACTGGGTTGGTATTACGGAAAGTTATTGAAACATTGTCAAAAAATCATAGCGAAAATAAAGAATTTATTCATCGTGCGATAAATTGCCTAATAAATCGTACGATTTGGCTGGTTGGCACGTTACAATAAAATCGACGATCAACTTGTTCAATTAATTCGCCAATAGAACACGAACTGTAAAACCTGTATATCAAATAGAAACGGTTATGTGTTCTACAATTCAATCGGATCCATACCTGTTCAACTCCGGTACTGCCTAAGGGTCTAACTTAGGTCCCCTCTTCTTAAATGTTTATCTAAATGATCTTTCGTTGCGTTGTTGAACTGAAGCCTATTGGCTTATGCTGACGATATGAAGATGTGTATTTTTAACGGTAAATGGTACCGACAACTACGAAATATTGCAACAGAACTTGAGTATAATAAGTGGCTGGTGTTATATAACACCTTCTTGAACATAAGAAAATACGTTATCGTATCTTACACTAGATGCTCTAGCTTTTCAATTTACCCAATCGATACCTCGAGACAATCGTATCTGCGACCTGGGTGTTCTCTAAGACTCAACTCACTTTTTCGGATCATATATCAGCTCTTTGTTGCAAAAGCATAGAGAACGCTAGGTTATAACATCTTGCGGCAATTTTTCTAACCCTATACTTTTCATTAATACGGAGCACGTTCAAATACGCGTCGGTTGTTAGGTATTCTCTTTATATTTACCAACAATTTGCTGTTGAAGGAGTACAAAAAGGATTCCTAAAGCATTTATCTTTCAAAGCTATTGGATTTTACCCAATAGAACTTCGTATTGCAGCGATATATTGGTCCGACACAGTTTTCAAGCCCTATTTGATCATCCTAGTATACATACACTACCGGTCATAGTTATTTGCCCAAACCAAAAACATACACATAAGTAACGGAAGTGTTAACTGAAAAAGAAATTGTAATTTTGCATTTTATTAAATACTCTTAAAGCAGAGAAATTGATAGTCTTTATTCAATTATAAAATTTAATTAACACAAAAAAATTAAATCTGCATTTCGTCGAAATGTATACCTCGACTATTAATAATTGCGGCATTCTTTCTATCAATTTCGTCAGAGCAGCGGGTTCGATTTTAAGTCAGACTTCTTGTAATTGTTTCCATAACGATTCCTTGGAAATTGGAGGATGTATTTTCACCTGCCTATCGAGTTCCTCCCACAAAAGCTCTATGGGATTAGCATCTAGGCTTTGAGGAAGCTATTTCATTATTTTGATATTGCTTTCGCGTTCCACCGATTTTAAATATTTGCGGCACAGTTTAGAAGTGTGTTTCGAATCATTATCATGCTGAAATATAAAATTGTCGCCGACTGCTCTCATTCCTGATGGTATAGCATTTGTTTCCAAAATTTTCCGGCAGCGCTCTTTTCTTAAAATTCCACCTATTTTGAGGAAGTCTCCTACGAATGCGGCGCCAAACCATTCCCAAACCATTAGCGATCCCCCCCCCCCCCATGCTTGACTGTAGGCACTGCATATGATTCTGCTGCTCGTTCTCCTTTCGACCTTCGAACAAACGTTCTTCTCTTGGAACCGAAGAGTTCAAATGTGGATTCATCGGTTTATAAAACATTTTTCCACTCATCAACTGTCCAATGTTACTCTCTAGACCACTGCCGCCGTTTTATTTTATTTTGTTTGCATAAGAGTGGTTTACGCAGCGCTATTCAGCCAAATAAACTATCTTCTCTTAACCTCCTTTTCACGCTGGCTAAACTAATTCGTTTTTCACGCTTAATACTAGTAACCGTTATTTCAGGAGCAGTTCTTCATCTATTCCGTTTACTCGTCATAATTATTCGACGATCTTCCGCTGGTGTTGTCACTTTCCGCCGTCCTGTTCGTTTTCTCTTTAATAATATGCCAACCTCTTGATATTTTTTAACGTTACAGTCAACAGTTCGGCGACTTAATTTCAATTTTCTTGGGATATCTCTGTTACTTTGGCCAAGATTATGTAAACTAATAATTGTTCTGCGGGTTTCTGAAGGCAACTCTCTTGTTTTTGGTATTTTGGAATTAATTTTAGATAATTTTTTAGCGACATTCATTGTTTAAAGGAACAATAACCACTAAATTTAAATTCATTATTCTAGTTCGAGTAAATTGGGAATTGTCATCTTTACCTGCACTACATTAAATATTTACTAGTGAAGATTAATTATATTACATTTTGGATCTTTTTATGGCCCTACCTGGACCCATAATTATCGGATTAATGGGATTCAATTGATCAGGGGAGTCTTTTGCGAAATTATTTCATGTTATATCTTCCTTTTACTTTTGGTAAATAATTATACCCCCTAAATAACAGTAATAAATAATTTTCTAAAATCCAAGCAAAAATGTAGGTGGGCAAATAATTATGGCCGATAGTGTAGTTTTAGATTTTTACTTCAATTACCAGAGCACAAGATTGATTCCGCGGATTTTTCATGACAAATAAAGTTTTTAGTTCCTTCAAATCACACTATCAGGTCTAATACGTAGTTATACACACTAAGAGCCAAATCTAGCGCTTCATTAGCACATACGTCCATGAACTATATTGAGTTTATGCGTAACAAGCAGCGCTAACAGCATAATGCAACCTAGGCTAAATTATATAGTTATGTATATTTTTATTTCGATCCTTGATAATCGAATACCCTAACGAAACTAAAAACCTAGATTTATCACATTTTCTGTAAAAGTATAATGGGTTTTTCGTGTTCTGTATTTGCAGAAATTTATGCATTTTCTCATAAGGCACTTAAAGCTCTATTCAAGACATTGAGCTGCTAATTGCTAACGCTTGTAATAGCGAACTATTGGTCTCTCTCATTTTTATATGCCAACAGATTGCTTCATAGTGGTACACATTTAAGGTGATATAGAGGAAATTACATTTATGTCGCAGAAGAGTACCATATCTTCTGCGACGCAAGATCAAGGTGTACAAATTGGTTTGCTGTGTATTTTCGAAAATATAAATAATAGCCGCCATATCGAACATTCACTTTATACCATAACATAAGACTAGCGTTTGTTAACCTAATTTGTACCTATTAATTGCGCAACTACAGCCGTAACATAATCTTAATGCTGGGATTATATCCATGCACTAAAGTGTTGACTTTCAATGCCCAATACTATAATAATCACCAACACAATAATTGACGATATGATTCGTTGTTTACTTCTTTTTTATGTTAATAATATCATTCCAGTATGACGCTTACTAATGATTGCACTTCTGTTAGACATTTCCTCGATAATCTATGAAGACTACTTCGCCAAAAATATTAGGAAAACTAGAGACAGTACAACTTCACAAAGAAGGGGCCACTATCAATTTAAGATGTTGTTGTTTGCTACTATGGTTTGTTTTTTCTGTTTGGTCAGTCTTTGAAATCTGGCGCTAGAATAATAATAATAACATACTTTATTGTCCAACAGGATATTCTCCTTTACAGGACAAAACAATAAACATGAAGACATATATATTCATAAGAAAAAACAAAAAAAAACTCATTCAAATTTGAAAAATATGTCTTCGATTAACTTATCCGCAGTTTTGCACATAATATTCATCGGCGCTCATTGTAAGGCGTTTCTCCGTGCTATTGGAAGATGAAACGCGCTTCCATGTCTAGCAGAGGCTGTCGGAACTCGGAGCGACACCAGTGAGAGTAAATACTCTAAATATGTTGTTGTGAAGGAGGTTCCATAAGAAGTTCGCGCAGTACGTATCCCTCCTCTCCACAAGTGATGACACTCCGTGACGGGAAAGCAGCACATACTCCAACCGGTGGATACATTCCATCCATTTTATAAGATAGAAGCATTAAGAAGCGTCTGTGTATTCTATCTAGCAACAAACAGTACGATCCCCAGATAGGATACCAAACAATATCCACGTATTCCAGCTTGCTTAAACACGTATGCGAAGTAAAGAGTTTTTAGCAGCTGCTGATTACTGAAGTATTTTGAAATTCGCCTCTCAAATCATGCATCTGCTGATGCTTACTCAATGTGGGGTTTAAACGTCAGCTACGCATTAAAAACTACTCCCAAGTCCCTGACCATCGATCTCGTCTCTAAGATGCTACCATGAATTGAATAATCAAAAGAAACGGTGCACTTTTTTTCGTAGATGTTACGGCGCAACATTTTTGTACATTCAGTTATAGATTAAACGTAGTATACCATTCCATAATGTAATTTAAGCTTGCCTGCAGCTCTCGGACATCCGCAGCTGAGGAGATCTCTGAATAGATTTTGATGTCATCCGGAAATGCTAAAGCAGGAGACTTAATGTGCAATAGGGGATTGTTGACGATCAGCAGAAACATAAGTGGACCCAGATTTGACCTTTCCGATACGCCAGATGTTGTTATGAATTCGTCTGATCGGTAACCATTGTAAGACACATATGATGGTCGATCCTTCAAGATCTCAGCAGTTCAATTGCTGAAGGTGCAAAACCGCAGTAACTAAGCTTGGACAAGCTCGACAAGTCAGTATATATATAACGTCTACTTGTTTCCGTTTGTCTAACGGTTCGCTGATGTACTGTGAAATTATGCAGAAATTAGTTATTGTTGACCGACCGCGAATGGCTTGGTGATAAGTACTGACGACATTGGTAAATATATACAACGACATTGGTAAATATACACATGCAAAGGATCTGCTCGTAGATTTTGGCGAAATTAAACACTATAGAAGTAGGTCGATAATTAGTTATCCCGGACCTGTCGCCTTTTTTATTGATTTTATGAGCAGAACAGACTACTGCAGACTTCCAAATTTCGGTAAAAGTACTTTATGGAGAAGACTTTATGGAAAGGTTCACGATTGTCATTAGAGGCTTACAAAGGACTAATCTACAATCCCGGATAAGAAAACTTAGTGGTAAGTCACCTCCAGTGCGTTTGTTTGCTAGTCTAGCCATAATAGTGAGTGCATGTTCTGTTATTAGAGCAAATAAAAATGAAGGACAGTTACTGATACTTTTAAGGATAGGCAGATAAGTTAGGTTTCAAATATACATTAGAGAAAGTGGTAGCGAATGCATTCACTATGTCCATCGGTTCAGTAAACTCATCGTGGAAGCTTGTCTTTTGAGTCAGAATTACAAATACCAAACTGACTTGAGAATCGACCAGTATACTATGTATTGGCTGATCAATTTGCATTTTACACCTATTGCCGAGTTCCGTTTTCTATTCATTCCGTTTTCTATTCAAGCATTTGCTTGAATAGGCAGCGAACCATGGTGCTGCTTCCGGTATAGCTAAAAGCTCGAACCTTACTCCTCTAAAATTCCTGCCTTTTGTTAGTGACATCGCTATCTGCGTTAACTGTGATATTATGTACGTTCACAATACTAAATTTTTGATGATCGGATTTTGTTGTGGTCCAGACTAAATTGATTGTCGCTGAATATTTCTAAATAATGGCTTTGTCTATTGTAATTGCAGAGATTCACAACTTAAACGTTCTATCTCCTATTTATTTATGAGATATATCACTCAATAGAATCAGTACATAAGAGGTTTTTAGAAGCCTTAAATTTTCAGCTTGAGTGATTTTACCTTGAAAACCGTTATAATTTCAATGCCCTATTAAATAGATATTGTCTTACATCAGCTTATCAACACGACTTCTTGATAGGATGCTCCAGAGTAGCAAACTTGGCCTGTTTCCCACAATTTATAATTCCTCGAATAGCATCCCGTTACGCCCCAACCTTTACGATGCCGACACCGAGGACCAATCTTCTTTTACGGTCACCAGTTTACCACATGATCAGGAATGCTGAGAAGATATTTCGTGATATCTTCGCTGTAGAGGTGGCACCACAATATACGAAGTATGTTCCTTTTTTGTATTGTTTTGCACTGTTTCTATACCCTTATATGTTTTGTGTTCACAATATGTATATTTGTCCCGTAATTAGGGTACCTGTTGGACAATAAACATTATTATTATTATCTCTCTATGTAAGAAGAATGATTTTTTCTCAAATTTCTACTTTCTTTGTTCATAACAGAATCAACTGAGCGTGGCTACTAATCAAATGTAATTTTCTTCTTCACAGAGTTAACCTCAGATCATCTTTATTGTGATCCCACGAGAACAAATGTGTTGAGATTCCCGATTTTCTTGAGGTACATTAATTTCAATAAAATCTCAAATCTGTGCGATATTAACGCTGACCTATTCAGTTGTATAATGAATCCGGCATTCCTCCATTTCGGAGGAAATAACAATTAATTATTGTTAATTTCTTATTTTTCATACATTTTGTTTATCATATTTTTTTGTTTCTCATATTTCTTTGTTTATGGAATGAATCAATTGTTGATTTTTATGCGTTTGTACATTCCTACGATGTCATGTACTTTTGTACTTTTTTTCCTATAGTTGGGTGTAAAACCTGTTGGAAAATATATATTACTATTACTACCATTAAATACTTATGGAACAAATAGAAATCAAATGCCCCGATAACAATAGATATACATAAATTTGGGACATATGGTTTGTACTTATAAAGCAAACCACATTAAACATTTATAAAAAAATATGAGTAGAAATATGAAGAATATAAAAATAACCGCTGTTGTAGAACAGACAGCAGGAACTATAGGAGAGTTACATTAAACATGTAAGAATATATGCATTGCTAAAAATAAATTACTTACCAGCTGTAACACATTACAGTACATGGTACATTAAAGGAATATAGTGAAAGAGACACCTAACCAAAACACAGCAAGAGGTTTTGTGATTGTATTGCTTATACCGAAATCGTAAAACATCCTATTCGAGAAATAATTTACAGTCTCATGAATCAAAATAATTTTTCTATATTCAGTACAACAGTGAGTGAAATAACAAGATTTGCTACTGATAAGCCGTTCAACAATGTGTACTTACAAGGTAATATTAAGTAGAATTGTCTCAATTAATATGCATAATTGTGTATTGTCGTAGTACATGAAAAGGCATAGAAAGAGGGTTCCTATAAAATTTTACTGCAGGAAGCCAAACGATCTAATATGGCTAAATGAAGTGCATGAATAATTAAAATTGCTTTTTAGTTATTTTTTATTTATGTATTATACATATACATCTTTCTAAATAAGTGTGATATCACATATGTACGTGTGTAAATAAAACATTTATATTTAATGTCTTAAACTGTAAAACACAATTGTAGAACAATAAAAACGTTTGTTAATAAGATATTAAAATAAGAGCATATTTCGAATTTACCTCTCAAAATTAGGTAGGTAAATATGTTTTTGAGTGTAGGCTCCCGCGACTGCCTTCCATAGAAGTAGTACCTTTCAGGTTTTGCCGTGTTTGTAGCACTAATGCACATGATATTCCGCTGAAAGTACTGTCATCATTTTCAGAAGCTTAATAACTACTGGTGTTGTTCAACATTAGTCTTTAACAACAAACTAGGCAAAATCCAGAAGACTACCTCAATAAATACGTACTTTCATTTTACTTCCCCAAAATACTCTGATTACAAGTAACAATTACACTAATTAAGGTAAGTTAAAAGCAATTAAACATATTTTGTATTACCGGTAAATGCTCGTATTACTAAATAGAATTAAGTACCTGTTTGCACAACTAGAATTTTTCTTAGGTAAAAATGCTTTTTCTTATTTTCTACAAAGTAACTAACACGTTCAGATTTTAAATTGATATAAACGCATACTCGGTACCATTGCAGTAAAACAAAGAGGCAAAATGTATTGTTACTTCAATGAAAACTGATTAAATGCAGACAATTGATAGAAAAATCCCCACCAAATGTTATTTTCGAAAATAAATTTTCCTTCAGTTACTTCAAACATCAATTGGAAACCATTATAGGAAATAATTGCTTACGTACCTCGAATTTAAACTAAATTAAGCATTTGAGGTTAAAGGTATTGAGAGAATTTAACATTTTAAGTGCCAATCAAAAAGTCATTGATCCGGACATAAATGAATTAAATAGTAACAAATCAGATGTACTTTTTCATGATATTCTAATACAACTATCGAACGAATACTTATTTCATTGGAAGCGTATGTGGACTTATATTTGCAGATTATTAATATGTATAACTCCCACATTAATACTCTAATTTACTGATTAAATAGATTAAACGCTGCATATTAAGCGTTCATGAATACGTTAATTGAGGGATTAAACCACACGGAGATTAGAATAAGCGAATATTAAGTTGACCGCTTTCATAATTAATTCTGACATAGGAGCTAGTATGGTATCCATATGAAAACAACAACAGATTTATCAAAAATTATATCTCATGAGGACTTTAACTGCGAAACCAGCTTCGAAATTCAAAAACATCTAGTAGCGCTACTTAATGACGGCAGTAGAGGAAAATAAATCGTAGCCAATATAATAAATTTACCGATATTTTTAATGGATTCTCATTATGCTCTTTTAACGAATTATGTCAATGGCGTTCGAACTCGGTTTAGCAGAAGTTTCGCCGATGCAGCCAGCAGGACTGGTATTCGCAAACAACGAAACGAGACGCGACATTGGGAGAGCACCAAAAAAGAAAACATCGATATTAATAAGCTAATTTGCATATTTTTTGTCGATCTTGATTACTTGTTTATCTTACAAACGCGTTTGTGTGTCGAAGCGGTTTTAGAAAATCAGGTTGTGAAGATGTTGTTGCATCTTGACCGATGAAGATGAAACAACCTCCACATTTCTAACGGTACAAATGGATGGGCGAATATTTTGATAGTTTTCACACCATGCAAGTGCGTCCGTTACAGCATTCTTTATAATATGCAAGTACTATGTAGGTACTAGTTGGCTTGTTTGTACACGTTTTAAACATGGTTAATGTATTCATACGCCTTGGTTTAAAGAACAACGACCACTTTAATGCATTATTTCCTATATTTTTTGGAACAGGACAGTCAATATAATAGGAAATGTCCCAATTTTCAATTAAACTCGTTTTGTTTGACCTACAAATACATATTTATTTATATGTACATCATAAAAACAAGCTGGTTTAGTAGATACTTTTATCAGTCGTGGTTGTCAATGGATCTCAGACTGAGTCTGATCAAGGTAATTTTGCTAGGGAAGCCACAACCAAAACCTCCTGAGAAATATTTTATAGAAAACACTCTATGATGCACTTCCCCTTATTTAAAGCAATAAATGGATGAAAAAACAAACAGTGTTCAAGGCGAACTATTTCAATCATCACACCTTTTGTTTAATTTAAATTACACCTCCTTAAAATCCGCTTAGTTCCTTGGATTCCTTGACTCTATGCCTGCGGGAAATAATTTGTAATGTATGTATGTCAGCAGATTACCGAATAAAAAACTTAAGTCCCTGTATCATCGCTGGTTACATGATATACAGAGAGTCCATAGCAACTGCTCCTCATTTCATATAGCCATATATTTTAATAAATACAATTACTAAGCACATTACTGGGCGAAAATTACCACTTTGATGTACTAACTCTATTCTGTGATGTAGCGACATCAATAATTGTGACATAAGCTAATGCGATAACATCTAGCAACTCCTGGCATACCAGATGCTTAATTTGATTCCCTTTTTTGTTATCATAAATCGAATCAATCTCTTATCAACACGTGTAAGAAAGTACTATCCAAGGAAGAAACTTTAACGTAAACGGATTTTACGTGTGTAAGTCATTTATACAAAGTAATTTATCCAAAACATGGCGAAACAGTTAATTCAGATGAGAATATTACAAAATTCTTAGTTTGTATTGATTTTTGAAAATGTATTCATATCTACAGCTGCTAAACATCCGTGTGACGTCAGTGAATTGATAGTATTTCATTCTTTTACAAAACATAAGGTAATTTGGGCGTTGAAATATTTCCTGGACAACAGTATTAATTTAAACTTAAAAAATGGTTAATAGTGAACCAACTACCGCCAATCACTATGTATGGATGCGCGTTTCGCCGTATCACGGCTCATCGGCATACCTATGTGGAAGGTGGTAGTTGTATTTGAAATTGTCGTATATATATGCGAAGTTAATGCATACAAGTATGGACGAGAGTATCTATTTAAAGATACTCTAATCACCGAAAATTTTGAAATTAATAGCTATATCGACCACTACAGAAGTGAGCAACTCGTAATGCTTCACTTTTCTGTAAGGGTAGCAGCTCGACTGATGGCTCAACCTGCCTCGGAAGAAACATTTTTCTGTCTTGAATTTTCTTGATTTTCGAATCCCAAGAAAATGTTTATTTAATACAAATAAAATTTCAAGAAAATTATTTTCTTATATTAAACATTTTGATAGTCTTGAAATAAAAGTATTTTCTTGAATAGACATTGATTTTTGCAAGATCTATTTTCTTCATGCAAAAAACCATTTCTCTGCATGTGGGCGCACAATGAAGGAAACACTGCTCGATAGCAACAGTTGTTGGTGAACTAAGGTGAAATAGTTCGTGAACAATATGTTTTTCGTATTTCGTAATAATGGTGGCTAATCTTACCGCTAGGAGAGCAAAAACTGTAAGGCTCATGTGTTATGATCTCGACACGCCACAGAAAAAAATAATAAAAATTGTTCGCTGCAGTACGAAGTCGAATAGACAGGCAGTGATTAGCATTTTTTCATGCAGCGGTACAGTCGTTAGGTTCAACTGGAAGGGAGCCAAGAAAAGGAAAAAGTGTGTGGCGACCTTCAGTGAACAGCCAACAACTTAGAAAAACACCTATTCACATCAGAATGGAAATACACTACCGCACCAGAAAAGAGTTAACAGATTTCCTCGCTAAGTAAAGCCATTAGGGATGCTTTTGAGCGGGCGGAGATCATTGGGGTTGTTTTTCTAAACATAGCTCCTCGCTGAGTCCTGAATTATTTATTACCTACATGAGCGACGTTCCGAAATACCCGAAAGTTCAATTGTCAATAATCGCCGACGACACGGTTGTGGACTGCGCCAGCCCCAGTGAGGATTTGATGAGGGGGCTGTAGGCGTCGGTTGATGATCTGGTCGACTGGTCGTAGACGTAGGGACTTAACATCAATGAGACGAAGAGCATTGCGGTTTGATTTACACAACGGAGGAGAGTACCCCCAAAAGAGATTATCATAAACGACCGGAGGCAACACCGGAGGAATACAACCAAGTACCTTGGGGTTGTGTTCAACAGAGGGTTCACATGGAGGCATCAAATGGAGCAAACGAAAGAGAAGCTCACAGAAGCTGAAAATGCATTATTCCCACTACTGTGCAAGAAGAGTGAACTGGACGTTGTGACAAGTTAGTCCTGTTTAAAGTCTGTTTGAGGCTTATAATCGCTTATGGAGTATCGGCATGGTCCGCAGTTTCTCCGGGCCACTTAAAGTTGCTGGAGATATTTCAAAATCGAGCTCTGCACCTAATAGCCTGTGCCCCTTAGTTTGTCTGCAATGACCAGTTGAAACAAAATCTTAGGATGCCGACCCCAGTTGAGCACCTGCGTGAACTGACTAAACACACCTAGACAGGGATCAGCTTCTTCTACAATTACCTACTTGTGAAAATAGTAAAACTGTCCACTGCTTCGCCGCCATGTGATAAGAATTGCAGACGGAATATCGATAGACTACGGCAATTAGAACGGAAGCCCATGGAGGAACACTTTTAAAAGCTGTGATTAAACTACCATAAAACAACACCACCGTCCAACGGTTGTGATATGAGCCACCTACTAGACGACAGAAAAGCTCAAAGGCGAACAGTGGAATTAGAGGAACAAGAATACCACCAGAAATGCACTATCCGACAAACAATACTAACACCATCAATACTAACACACTAACTATCCTGAAGATGATATCACAGCCATCTAAAAGGGCATCCAGTATTAGTAAAGTGTTGTGGTAAGGGTGAGAGCGAAGTGTTTCAGCGTTCTAGTACTCGAATAAGTGATTTGGTACCATCAACATTACTGCACAAACGTTGCTACTTTAGATATATTGTTTTTATTGATAAAAATACTAAAATAATACATCCGATATCAATACTTTTTGTTTTATCGATTTTATAATTCTTACTACACTACCTGTTCAATCTACCATTATATTTAGTTACAGTTTGTTTGAAGAACCTTATCTGTAGCAACTTCCGCTTGAGTAATATTTACATCAGCCTAACACAGGGGGGTTTTGACTATGCATGTCATGACTGCATAAATGAATCTAAGGGTCTCTCCTTCAACATTTGGAGTTTATGAGAAATTTTTTCCAAGAAATTAGTGTTGCCTGCAAAAGTGCAAAAAAGGTAGTAGCATCAACTCAAGCAATCAAATACACTTCTTTGGTATCAGTTAAAAGGCCATGCCACTCAACAAAACAGTTGTGTATACATTGTGCAGTCGCCACTAGTTTAATGGCGTATGCATCACTGGTTGACAGCGGGCAACAGTTAGTCTCTGCTTTTCTTTTTTGCTGTCGATTGAACACCGCGAGAGCAACGCGGACAACTTAAAGATGCTAATCCGACATACGGTAAGCCTTAATTAAAAGCAATAAATTGTCAGTTCACTTATCATTTCGTGTTGATAATAATAATATCTTAGCGTTTTTTATTGGCAATCGATCAAGAGGAAGAACATACACAAAGCAACAGTGATTTTCGAATCGGATATTGTCCTCGATCAACGTTAGACTTTATAGCGTAACGTACAATTAAAGACATTGGTATTAGTCGTATATCGTACAGCACACCGTAGTGAATAAGTATAGTAATAACAAGCATATGATTATTTAGAAATTCGCTGTACGTAATATGGTCGTAGTGTATTCGAGCCATAATTAGATTATTATGAGATTTTGAGACTACTCCCATTTCAGGCTATTCGTTTTGCACGGATAAAGGCGTACTGGTATTAGCTAGTAATAATGGGTTTATAATGAAATCTTTTTCGAGTTTCATTGTAGCAAGAACTTCTTATTTTTATAGCCTACTTATTCTGCATCCAGTGATCAATGAAGCTTATTGGTGTACGGTATTTTGCATTGTTACAACCAACACGACCATGATTGTCGTTTTTTTACATCGACAGATGCTTACATCCGAAATGTCCATCACTAGACTAGACTAGACTAGACTAACAATACAACATCCGATACCAAAAATATCCGTAAACCACGTTGATAAATTGAAATGTTGAAGGCAACAATCGTGCCGAAATAGCTTTAAACCAAGTAACATCTTTAATCAAATGTGTACTCTAAAATAAGTGGGGTAAATTTAAGTCCTCATGCTACAGAAAAAGTATAAGTTTCCGGTGTAAATATAAGGAGTTTTCCTTCAAATTGGTTATTTTCCTATAAACCTTTAGTATTTATATGAAATTATGCGTAAATTTAGATTTTTATCCAAAATTTACAGAAATGTTCAAACTTTCTATAATTTTAATTGATATCAAAATTCCGGTACGAATAAAAATTTGATAACTATCAGGATTGCATATAGAGAGCGCGGCCAACAAAACATAGTTTTGCTTGTTTGAATGGAATACTCAGTGTACTTTTATATTTTTGAGTAGTTCTTTGTTGCCTGATTCCAAATATATAATATTAGGTACGTAAGACTATTTTAAGTAATTACTGGCTTATTTCACCAAATAAAATTAGGAAATATTCTGAATTGGAGCCTCTGAAAATGATTATCAAAATAAAACAATTGCTAGTTCTTTGCTAGCTGTCAATCTGCAAATTAACATGGGTTACACTACCGACGAAAAAGTAGAAATATTCGCTGTTTCTGTGAAAAATAATAAAAACAATATGCTGGAAATACGTAAATGTTTACTGAGATATTAAAAGTTTCGCACGAATAAAAGTTCGGCTATTTTTTACTAAAGACGCCAGAAATGGAAAAGTGAACTCATCTGATCATTTAATTTAATTGAAGAAATTAGGGTCATTGTGCTTCCGACTGTACTACCAATTTGCTGGCAACATTGTAACCTTTTCCTTTTCTAAGCTCCTGTGAGCTCTTGGGCCGGTAATATTTTATATAGCTTGTAGTCATACTTTTTCAAGTTTGATAGATTATGTAGATGCTTCTATATAACTCGCTTGCAGCAGTTAACAAACTGCTTTCCGAATTTTCTATAATAGAGTTCAAATTCAAAATGAAGAAACGTACTAAGAACATTTTGTTTTTTTTTTTGGCAAAACTTTTAGTGTAGAAATCCTACATGACAGCAAACATTTACAAACGTATTTGCAGAGGCAGTTTGTAGATTCGGATATTCTCTTGTAGCATATTTGATTTTATTATTTTTCACGTAAATAGATAATATTTATACTTTTTCGAATGTATTGTAAGCCATGCTATTTTACAGATTGACAGCTAGCAAAAAAATTCTAATTGTTTCATTTTGACTTATCATTTTCAGAGCCTCCTTGCTTAACGGTTCTGTTGACGCACCTTCACAAATTTGTCTTAATGTGCCAAAATCAGAATCTTTCTCTAAAACACTTTCAAACGTTCCTAGAACACGAACATTTTTTGCGTCTTCTACCACGCGTAGCTGTGCGTGAACATGTTGCACTATTTGCAGAGATTCTACTAACGACACCGAAGGATTTTGTAATTTTTCTATTACCTCCACTAGTCCGAAGTGTACTCGTCTGGAAGCTAATAGAATTGAAGGTGACGATTGATGTGGTTCCATTGTACGTACCATTACATTAACCACAGAATGTTTTTTACGATCTGTTGTTTCGTCCACACATAACCACAGTTTTTTATCTTTCAACTCCGATTTAATTCTTTTTTCAACTTGTTCACGAGCAAAAGGCACAATTTTTTATAACGATACCCGACTTGGTAATTTGCAGTCCGAATATTTATTCCAAAAGGAGACATATGCTTCCTTGTCTAGTAAATTAAACGGTAGATTTACGAACGATTTACGAACGAACCTCCGCCACTGCCCGTTGGCGCTAGTGAGCAACTCTACTAATTACTTAATATAGTCTTATGTATGATGTAATATATTTGGAATCATAAAATGAGAGGCTATCCAAAAATATAAATATATATATATTTAGTATTCGATTAAAAAACGTGAAACACTGCAAATTTCATTTGAAACATTTTTTTGTATCTACCTAGCAACGGAAACAAATAGTGGCCAAAATAAAATGAAAAACCCCGTATATAAATCTAAAACAAATTTTTATTATGCTAATAATGAGCAGTAAATATCATGTACATAAGTAAAACTACAGAGGAATTTGTCAAATTTTTGCGTCGGAGATATACAAGGTAAAAGTGATATACTCTATCTAAATTTTCACATTGAAATTTACTTTTTGCCGGAAATTTCATGTTGGTACGAAAATTAAGATAGGCATAACCGGTAATTAAATTGTAGGTTACCCGTACAGGAATTTCTTTTTTCAGCATACTTGCGACCAATACGACAACTATGTACGTATTACAATACACCATGCACTAAAGTGCGAATTCAGGATTCATGTTTGGTCAAAGTACAATTTCAAATTTTATAAGAAAAGCTGAATTTCTTATTTTACTTTATTTTGGGCAAAATGTCTGCGCTTACATTCCATGAGTTCCGTGCAAATTCTGGGTAACCTCATCGCAAGCTTCTGGAAAGTATCTCCTAATATATTATGCTAAGCACTTGTAAGATACTACCACAATTGTTGCTGCGATTGAGGTTTCATCATCTCTTTTCTCCAACTCCTCCTACAGCACCCTGACAGGATTCATATTGATCAATTGTGGAGGTCAGATCAAAGTTATTTCCTCTTCCTTTTGCTTTAGATAATGTCTACATATATATGCTAGAATTATGGCATCAGTATCCTGTTATAATCTCAGATGGAATTGCTTGTTGCTGTAGGATCTGAAAATAACTTGTTCTTTTTAAAGAGCAATTAATTCAGTGCAAGCTTCCAAGCCAAGGAATCTAATTGCCAAACAAACACAGAACCTTCTTTGCGTTTAATTACAGCTACAACACATTCGGGCTTTCTTTTAAAAACTTGCTAGAGTATTGATAAATATACAGTCGGTAAATAAAAGCAAGCATACTACAAACTAATATGCTGTTATATGACATAAATATACCAATACGATGATTGCGATAGTGTGTAACAGAAAAAAACAGCTTTTATTATAACTAAGACATTATAAATCTCAATCATCGCTTCCAATCTATTGGCCACCTACAGTAAATTCGACGTCAGTTATCGTCCATCCACTTAAAATTCTAATACGTATGTATAGTTCATATCTCGTCGCCGAGAATAACTTTTCACCTACACTTTTCAACAGTGTTATTAAAAACTACAAATGGGAATGTGCATTTGGCTAGGTCTCTCCTTAAAGAAGTCTCCGCAATACGTAGACGTAGGTGTGTGCACAGCTAAAATCAAGCTTTCATATGTTATCGCGCAGTTAATGATCGACATGATACATACCGTTATAATGCATATGCCATTAGATAGAAAAAGAGCCATCAATTCATTCGGCAACACTTATATTTTTATAGCTATAATTAAATTATTACTGTACAGGGTAATGCAATAATGAAAAGTTCAACATCTAAAACTGTTGCCGATGGTTCTATACACTTATCTTTCAAGGTATACTAAATTGCAATGCATCGTACAATTCCATATGAAGGAAAAATACTTTTTTCATTGTTTTGTGTTACATGATGTGAAAATAATACCCGTAACGTAATTAACTTGTGTTGAAAATACAATCTCTCAAATTTCTTATTGACTTTTAAATATTACACTTTCCTTGTTATGTGTATGTCATTTAAATGGAATTAAAAATACCCAAACCAAAATTGGTAACTTTGATTTCACTGAAAACCTTAATCTTAGCAATTTAAACCGTTTGAGTTCTGTTTACTTGAAGTTCTGACTTTGAGCCACTGTTTGTTGCACAAATACATCTTATAGAGGCTGTCCATGGACGAGGTTACTAGGAGGAAAAACTTTTCTAATATGCGTTATATTGAAATAAGTTATTTTTTATAAAAAATTCTGAAATTCTCAAATTTCCTCAGAATGTCCAAAAACATATTTAGATTTGACTACAGACATACATTTACTTATAAATTCAATATTATTCATTTAAACAACAATCACTCCTTGAAATAAACAAGTAAGTATTAATTCTTAGCTTAAAATAGATATAACAATCACTATTCAACATAGCTGCCTCCAATTTGTACACATTTTTCAACTCTTTTAATAAATTCATTGTAAACTTTGTGTAGCCAGGCGCACTGGTCTCATCCATTGCATCCCCTTTGCTTGTGCGAGCATAAACTTTAACGCTCCCCGCTAAAAAAAAAAAAGAAATCCATTGGTATAATATCAGCTGACCTATCAGACCATTCAACTGGACTATTTCAACCAACCCACTTCCCAGGAGATTGACGATTTCAGCAATTTTTTATCAATGCAGTTGAATGAGCCGGTTATCCATCTTCTTGCCAACAAATGTTTTTTCGTATGTCAGGGTTAAAGTTGTGCAACTGAGATAATACAAACGTTTTTATCAAATCCAAATAAACGTGTTGAATTAAGTAAACGTGTTGAACTAAATTTTGTTCTACAAAATATAGATCAGGCTTCTTGATCGAATTTTCAATTCTGAATTCATCGCAGCCCAATGTCCTGCTTTAAGAAAAAAAGTGACCGTTAGTTGAAAATCTTGCTTCACCATAAAAAAAAAATACGTTTAATTCTCGCGAACGTTTCTTCAAAGACAACCTCGGATTTTCCTCCACCGAATTCATTTCATGCTAATAATGTCGCACTGTCACATTCGTCATACTTCCTTAGGTTCTTTTTTTTTAATACAATACTGATCCAGTTTCGTCAAACTTATTTAAAAGTTTACCTACAGCTACGTATGATAGATGTACTGGGAAACTTTCGATTAAATGAATGAAAGGTATATCTGTACTATACCAATATTATACCATTTAACCAGAGAAATACGTTCTTCTTTAGTGAGCATCTTGGAAGTTAAATTTTAAGTATTTGACACAGCCTGAAACTGATGACTAACCTGGGCAAATATGCGGTAACAGCCAGAGGCGTGGCGAGCGCATAAAAGTTTACACATAAAATAGAAGGTAAGAAATAAATTATAAAACGTGCTGAAACACTTACCGTTTTAAAAGTCTTCCGTGAAATCACAAACTGGGTAACATCCGTTAAATATTTGAATCATTAGATATATTTCCACAGCTGTTTCAGTCAAGTGAGTGCGACGTGCGGAATAAATGTTTTTTAATGCCGAAAACGACCGTTCGACATCTAGCGATGTCATATTTGCATATTTAAAATAATCTTTGAAACAACTTAATGCATATTCACACGCACCTTCACAAATTTGTCTTAATATAGGAAAATCGGAGTCTTTCCTTAAAACACTTTCAAATTTTCGTATTACACACCAATTTGTTTCGCCTTCTACAACGCATAACTGTGCGTGAACATCATTCACAATTTGAACAGAATCCACTAGCGAATACGAAACATTTTGTAATTTTTCTATTCCCTCCGCTAGTCCGAAGTAATTGTTGTGAATAGTTTGTAAATCTCTTTTAACCTGACTATCTTGAAACATTTCCTGGCTTTTCTTGATTGCTGCAGCTTCCGTCGGATTGAATGTTAGAGCAACCTTCTTTACTTGATCAAAATATTTGTTGTAGTAAAACGCAGCCAGTAACCATGTTCCCCAACGTGTAACAATCGGCTGTGGTGGTTCAGGTAAATCAGGACACAGTTTGTGAAATAGTCGGGTACGTTTCGGGCACTTTAGAAACACTGCCTTTGTACTAGCAATCAATGCATTTACTAGTGGAAAACATGTAGGAATCGTTTGTGCCGCAAGATTTAGAGTATGGATTTTACACGTTACATGTAAGAAGTTACCACTGTGTTCTTTAAGAGATCGGCCCAAAGAACGCATGTTTGCGGCACCATCACTCATAAACATTAAAAGTTGCTTAGTTGAAACTTCAAATTTGTTCAATGAGTTCAACACCACCTTTAAAATCTCATCGGCAGTACAATTTATAACCCTTATGGAAGCAAGTAAGAAGGAGGATGACGGTCGATGCGGTTCCATTGTACGTACTATCACACTAACCACAGAATGTTTTTGACGATCTGTTGTTTCGTCCACACACAACCACAGTTTTTTAACTTCCAATTCCGTTTTCATTCTTTTTTCTATATGTTCACGAGCAAATGGCACTACATTTCGTATCGATGTCCGACTAGGTAATGTACAGTCCGCATATTTATTCCAGAAGGAGGCAAATGCTTCTTTGTCTAGTAAACGAAACGATAGATTACATAAAATAAGAGTAACACATAAATCAAATGTAAATTTTTCTTGGTCTCGTATGCCACTTTTTGCAGAAGAATGCTGTTTGCTTTCGATGTGACGTTGACAATGGCTTCTGGACCAACACATCAAAGGAATTTTGCAAACTGGACATTGAATTTTAACGCCATCAAAAATTAAGTCTGGCAGGTCCACTATAAAGTTTTTAACTGTGTCTGCCATTGGTCGTTTTCGCGACGTACCTAACTGGGACATTTTTAAAGCAAACATAAGCGTACAATTACGAAATAAGTTACGACAGCCTACATATACACAGAACTACTCGCATACAGCATCGGTTTAGTACTAACGCTGTGAACGCGTGAAATAAATAATCGCCGACTCCGCACCACATATCTAGTACACTAACTGTTACCGCTGTTTGCCCAGACTACTGATGACTATACAAAGCAACACAAAGCAAAGTCTACAACATACTTTATTTTAGTAAGATATATTGTTAATATTTCTAGAAATTTAAACCGAGTACACACTGGTGTACCTGATTGCGATGTCTAAAACTTATGAACCAAGTGTTATTATAAACATAAACGTAAAATAACTAATAGTACTTATTTACTTGCTTATTTCTAAGAATGGTTGTTGTTTAATTGAAAAATAAAAGTATCAGCTGCAATAATATTGAATTTATAATTACATGCGTGTATGTCTGTAGTTAAATCTAATTTATATTTTTGGGCATTTTGAGGAAAGCAGAATTTTTCTGTAAAATGGATATTAAAAAAGTTTTTCCTCTTCCCAGTAAATTGTGAAATATTTCTCTCCATCAAAGAGTATGTGATCAAAATTACCTCTCGTACTGTCTTACTGTCTTAATTCTTAGAATGAAATTAATATTTTTTATAATTAATTTGCTTATTTTAAGTCCAATCATTACTATTTGTTTTCATAGCAAATAAACAAATAAAACAAATTTTGAAATATTTTAATATATTGCTAACTCGGAAAGTGTATTTTTTTAGACTAGAACAAAATAAATAGAAAAAATTATTCTGTTATTCAAATCAAATCATATCTTACATTTCCCCATGTTTTGGTCTAATATCTCGTAAGACATGTCGCACCCTTATATTAAACTAGGATATAATAATAGCAATCAAACATGCATTTAGAACACCCAAATTTATACACGAACGTATTCATTTCTCCATTAGCGGGTCAGCTAGGTTCTCTTGTTAGTCTCCGGATGCAGTTAACCACTTCCTAGCCGACTGGTAATGAGATGAAATTGTGAGATTGGTGAGACTCACGAAATCACGATTTTTACTAATAATAGGCTTGAACCGACCGACAGTTCTACCCAGATTTGAAATAGACGCACAGGCATACACATTTCGCCGTTTTAGCCTTAAGTGCAGGAATAATCATTCAGGTACATATTGCGTCCAGTGTTAGTACTCAACAACTTGTTGTCCGGCGTAATGACAGCCTTAGCTTCCCTAAAGCATTTATTCTAAAAATAGATTGTTTTAATGTGAGTGGACTAACATTTCATTGAAATTAAAGAAATAACGCTTGAATTTTCTTTTAATGTAGTGACAAGGAAGTGTTATTGTTTCTCCCAAATTCTCTTTGTGTACCTACATTTTGTGCCCAAGGCTATTAACTGATTACTGCTAACTTTAAGTTAAACTAACGGGCAAACGTAAATTGCAGCGGATTAATCTCTTAAGATACGAGCCCGCAGGTAACCACCTACCCAATCCTGTAAAGTGCAGCGGGTGAAGTTTCATGGGTTCTGAGAATTTAATCGGAGACCCGCAGAGGTCTGTAAACTGCAGTGGACGCTTCGCAGGTAGATTTTGAAGGGTTGGTAAATTGCAGCGGAACAAAATTCTTACATTAAATTATTTTAGAAATCAGGTAGATCGGTAGATACTCGTACTAATACGAAAGAAAAAAAAATAAACTAAGAATATTATTCATTGGCACAATACTTCGACATATTATATGCACACACCTGCTACATATTTACACGAACTTATAATAACATTATATTACTGCGTCATTTCGGGGTCGTCAATAACACTATATTCTAGGTTTCCGGGTTGTAACCGCGTCGTTGTAGTAGCTTTTGCCCACGTTTCGTCCACACTCTTATGGGACATCTTCAGGGCTGTTACTGCACACTGACTGGAAACTATTCATTCCGGAGGGTTTACATATATATAGCTACGACAACGACGCCGTTCCAACCCGGAAACCAAGAGTATAGTGTTAACCTACTGATGTTCCCACTTTCATACGCCCCTACGCGAACTTCCAAAAAGCGTGATTTTTTTAGCGTTTCACTGTTTACTGCCCTCTTACATTCGCGGCTTCTAATTTTTATGTAAATATCAATTCGATATTCGGGAAGAATTTGAACAAACATATACAAATGTGGAAAGACTCGGAAGCGTTCCTCGTTCGGCACATATCGGCTGATGAGGATGCCCATAGGTGTGGTGGAAATACGGCCCCTTCGGAAACATATGTGTCGACTCTCCTTGCCTTGGCTATACTAAGGAAGAAAATATAAAAAGTACGCATCAAAACCAAACCACCAGACCCGCTACAGTTTACAAGGCCGTCGAAGGGGCTACATGTGGGGTCTTATCTTGGATGATTAAGCTCGCCGCGGTTTGCATTTGTACCAGGATCTACCCGAGAGGTATGCGCTGCAATTTACATACCTCCACGGCTCGTGCGCTGCAATTTACAATCGCGGAAACTAATAAATCTGTGATCCCTAACAAACGGTTGAATATTGAATATTGATATAGAAAACTGAAACGTCTAACATCCGTAGAACCATAAGGGTGCCATTATGGTTCTACGGATGTTAGGCGTTTCTGTTTTAGGCGCACCCAAATGGAGGTTTCGAGGATTAGAACCCACCCCGAAATAATAGTAGATTATTTTCAAGCAGTCATGATTCCGTGAAGAAAAAATACAATACAACCAAAAGGTATGCAATATTTCGAAAGGAATTAGACTACTTTTTGTGAGTTTCTCTGGTTTTAAAACATATTTTACTACAATAAGATTTTAATGGACATCCCTCTTTAATGACGGCGCAGCTTCCTACAATTGCGTGAATTTTCAATACAAAATCATATATACAACGTTGTTGCAATTATCCTCACAGAATTTTTTTCTATGCCGTTATTTTTGTTTGCTTCTACCGTTTGCAGTTACAGAAATATTTCTATTACTTCACTTCAATTAACTTCGTAGCACAAATAGTGGGAAACTTAAAAACAGCAAATAAATAATCTCGAACACTGCAGCCATTTACGCACGTCTTTCCTTCTTCATGTATTGCTTTCGTTTTTCTAAAGCCGAATTACAGCAAAATTTTTCTGTGAAGCTTGCATACACGTTTTAACTACTTTACTTTACTTTTACTCCTTTACCGTAGGATATTGCTCTAGAGATTTTGTAAAAATGGAAAAAAATTGACAAGGCGAACTGGTCGTTTTAAACAGTAGCAAATAATCGATTATGCGATAAGGCTACCGACTAATTACTTAGGTATTTATTATAACGCACTAATTAAACTAGATTGTCAGATAAACGACCTTAGAATGTAGTAAGGTCAAATCAATGACCATAATTAAGGTTATTCTGCGGTAAGAAACTGTTAACATGAAACTGATTGCCGAATAGCGGACATTATTATTACTAAAACATTTGAGCCATATTATCCCAACTGAAGCTTGAAGTTCCGCGTATCAAGGTCGTAGGTCAGCCGCCTGCATAAAATATTACTTGCCGGTGTGCATCGTTAACTCCCCCTCTTATCTTCGGTTCTTCGCTTTATTAATACGCAGCCCGTCAAACAATAAAATTGAAAGAGCGAATATGAGCGAACACATTAGCAGTGCGTTTAATTAATAATTCAGAATTCAAAATATAATAACCTGAGCATAACTATTAGCGTTAAATAACCGTACATATTACCATGTACACATAAATTAAACAGCGTTATTAGATTATTAGGAAGAATCTTGGATATAAGAGAATATTATGAAAAGGTCCAGGTAATCATTTTTATGCATTTACGCGCTAGAAATCATTAATTTCCGTGCTTAGATAGGCTACGTTCCTCTGAGTTCCTTCACAATTACTGCACAAAAGAAACGCAGCTCCGTTAGAGCCATTTTCAAAATTGCAATGAGTTGGTTATAAAATAAGTTAAATTAAAGCTGATGACATTCATGTAAAACTAAAATTCCTCTGAAGACATTTTTATTATTAAAGTATTATCTATTGTTGTATTACAAATGACAACATGAACAGTTGATGTCATTAGCGCCATCAGCTGTCTGGGTGATACCGCTCTGACTTCTTTTTCGATTTCTTCAGCGAATTACATAGCCTAAGATACGCTTCTCCGTGTCCCCAGCGTTTTATTAGGTAAATCTACCTCCAACCAACATTAATTCCGGGGATTAGGCTAATGTTTGGCCGGAATTAGTGTCCTCTACGCAGGACACCAACTCCAGTGCTATTCCAATTGACTAATTTTAATAAATCGTGACTAACAGGGTTAATGTAACTTCCTCCTACAAACAAGTAGAAAATAAATTCTTCTTTATCTTTACAAATTACATATCACTAAAGCGTGACAAACGGTTGCACCCGCAGAGATGCCTGTACGGGAGGGGAGTATGTACGTATGTGGATGCAGAGTTCACTAATGAAGTAGACATTGAGGAGTGTGGTCGTTGGGTTATTTATCGGATTCTCATTGTGTTTTTTCGAAAACATGGGAAGTAAGCATGCGAAGAAATATATTTGGCGTTTCCCTGGTTTGGAAATTACAGGTTCGCATATTCGTTGCAAATTTTGCGGTGTAGAGTTGCTAGGTCGCACGACATTTGAATGTAGAAGTCATATTAAAAGTAAACGTCATGTATTGAATCTAAGAAACAATATTGCGTACTGGAAATCTTTGTATGACTTTATTTTCATGTTGAGCACGTTCAACGTCCCACAACATGTAGTAGAGGTACCAACAAAAAGACAATTGCGGTACAATTTACCACATGTGCAAAGTACAGTAAAAGACTGTATAAAAGACGAGTTGAGAAATCAAAAAATCTGGCCCACTGTGGACGAAACTACTGATGCTCAGAAACACAGCGTGATTCATAGGATTGAAAGAATTGATGCCGAAACCGCTGTAAACATAATAAGAAACAAGATAGAGAATTTTGTATCGTAGGAGCCCAAATGTTAGTTTCTGACGGAGCCACAACAATGCTGAAAGCCAGTGATGTTAAAGGTATGCTTTCCGACTCTTCTTCACATAACATGCCTCATACAGGCATGTCATCTCGTAACATAAGCAATTCGAAGCAAGTATCCTATGGCAAATGATTTGATACCATCTACCAAAAAAGTGTTTGTGAAATCTCCCAAACATATCCGCGTATTCAAGCAATTGTATCCGCAAATTCCGCTGCCACCTCAGCCTGTATTGACGCAATGGGGAACATAGATCTACTCTTACTATCGCAAATATTATTCCCGAGTGAAAGATGTCATTTTCAAACTTAATTCTTCTAATTCTCAAGCGGTTCGCGAGAATCAGCAACTTTTTTCCTATTCGGACGTTCAAAAAGAAATAGATGACATTTCCATAAACTATTCTGTAGTGACACAGACTATTTCGCAATTAGAAAATACTCACTTATCTATACAAGACTCGTTAAATAACATCGACAATTTAGCAGCCGCTCTAGAAAGCTTGACGGATCCTATAGCACTAGATGTCGCGCAAAAATTTCGTGCAGTTTTAAATAAAAATTCGGATTTAGAAAAGGTTCGATCTATATCTGGAATTCACAGAAGAGGTACAGGAGTATTTGAGTTTCGCAAATCTTACTTCATTAGGTGCTGAATGATCATTTGCAAAGTAAACGAGAACGTTTTCAGACTGTCGTCGAGGCCTGAACGAATCGACAATGGAAACATTGCTTATGTTGCAGTACTACGCGGCGTACCATGGCAGTCGCACATTACTGCAGTGGTCATCGATACGTCAATAAAAGGTAACAATCTGTAATTTTTTAATTAATACTGTATCTACTTTTGCGCTGTACGCTCCGGACGGTTCCACTAATTTCTCGAACATTATAAATAGTACACGCACACCGATCAACCGATAATAACCGAACGTCCACTCGATTCCTTGTATGTACATGGTAAACACAGCTCCTTTCACGGTGCTTCTGCGGGTGCAACCGTTTGTCACGCTTTAGAATTCTCGGTAAGAATTCAAGTCCGAGTAAATGTCCATATTTTACGGTTGCCGATACTCGCTAATGTCTAGTTGTTACACGTCAGATCGCGAACTCCTATAACATGTCATGTATTTAATTATAATTACATTTGTTGTCTTCTATCAAAAAACAAATCAAAGAGAAATAAACAGATGGTTTTAGTAAGCAATCTTAATTTCTATAAGCTACATAAAGATTAGAATCGCAAATCACGAAGGCCTTAAAATGATACGTCTAATTAGACAGCGCACGCGTACTGCTTACATATGCATATGTATCTGTACACACTTCTTGTGCATTCGACTCTCATTACCCAACGGACATAGACATTACTTTATTTATTTTCCCCTGCTGTTACCGGGCATATGCACATATATTACACAAATAGAAAAGAGCCACTTACTGCCGAGCTAATCCATTGATCTGCTTTCGCTAATGAGCAGCTGCTGCAGAATAAATTCAATCCCATGTATTTTCTTATGCGGGACACTCCTTTTAAACGAAGAATATCGAATATCGGAAAACCGATGGCACCTACACAAAGATCAATTAAGGTGTAAACATCCGAAGAGCAAATAATGAAAAGACCTCCAACCGCTTAATGGTCTAATGATACTATTCAATTCAAGGCATAACAGCTATAGAGCGTAATAATTATACTTTGTAACTCTTAGATATAGTCGCAAAATCACTGTTCTATCCTGTGCTATTGCAAATGTATGCACCAGGTTACCGAAAAACCTCTTAATTTTATGTAATGTGGACACGGTAATGGTAAATAGTTAAAAAATGGCATATATATCGTTTTGTTGCAAGGGGATTTCCAAGCATAAATAAAATTTATGTGAATCCGGTCATCGGCCCCGTACGCTATTCTAATTTGTTTCGTATTACGACTTAACTCATAATTTAATTAGGACTTCAAGATTCGGTAGGTAAATTTGCATACTTGCAGGTCTGTTATTTTTATTAGCAAGAAGCGGATCGAACTATGCTTCACCTGTCTCTCATAGGCGTGCCCATGGAATACTCTCTAAGCCAGTTTTTTTCAGGAAGTGGACTGCGAATGAGTTATTTTACATTCATGTAATATTATAGTAAATAATTTAAAAAAGTTTAAGTGTACAACTAGATTTAACTACATTCTATGGCAAGAGGGTGACACTTTCAGAAGTATCAAATGGATATGAATTGGTTTCCTTGAAAAGTATTTGATGCCCAGGATTTCGTTTACAGGTAACGACTTAAAAAATAATGTTATCTAAGGGCTTGACTTAATTTCCCTTTTCTTTGAATTTGTTTAGCGTATCGGTTACTGTGAAAGCCCGAAATCTGGCAAATGTGGATATTCTCCGGGGAATGTCAGTATTCACCAAATATCATTATTTCTCACTTACACCGGCGAATGTCGCATTCAGCATGTAGTGATTGTGAATGTTGAAACAATATCTTTTCTTATTAAAATAAAACAAAAATACAACGTATACGTCCTATACCATATATCATTATGATATGTGTATGTAAAAATGGGAGAAAGTTCGAGCAACGTCACATAAATGAACTATTGAACTTAAAATAAACAGTACACTCTAAATCATAAAAGAAAACTAAAATAATATCAATAATAAACTTACACATAGATTTTAATAAAAAATAAAATTTATGTGTTTATTCAACTTGTTTGTTGCAACAACTTAAACTGTTGTGACACTTTGAATTACGTGAGAGTCCCTTGCTTTTACGGCTGAGTTTAGTCATGGATCACCTCTTCTTATAATTACAGCATATATGCATTGTCCTCCACTTCCCGAATTAGCTGAAGGTGCTTCTCTCAGAGACATTTCTAGAGAAGAAACCTCATTTATGGAAAGTAACTTTCGTTACAAATAACGAACTGATTACAGGTAAAAAGCTGCTTGAGGGTACCATCTTTGTTTGCTAATTTATAAAAGTCCGTTTTGAGATTCGTAACATTTTCGTTGCTTAGAGTAGAAGATTCTCTTTTGCGGCTGCTTTTTTGCAGAAATTAACTCGTGTTGTTCAGTTAGTGCTTAAGATGAAGACGTGCGAGATTGCGGCTGCTCTCCAATGGTATTTTGGTTATACTCGTCATTTTCATTTGGAATATGGTCATCGCCACGATCACTGCCCAAATTTCCTTCAAATGTATTAACAATTTCTTCGAGCTGATCTTCGATTTCAATATTTGCAATTTGCTCACTAGACTACTCTTTTTGGTTTAACGCCAAATAAGGTTTCATATGAACTCGGGCGTATTCCTCCGTGGTACGTTGTGGTCTTGGCAAATTGGATAAAAGGTAAACCTTCTGACCACTTATTTGTAGCGTTATCGCTCATCCATGCAATTAGCATATTCTATATATCCCGATTGACCTTTTCGACTGTCTTGTGTTCGACTATGACGACGCCTTCCGTGAACTATCTTAAAATCTTTCCACATAGCGCTTAGTTCGGATACAACTCGATTACTGAATTCTCTACCATTATCCGTATGCAATATAGCTGGGGCACCAAATGTTCAAAATATTTAGAGGGCGATATGTTGTTTCCTCAACAGTTTTGAAAGAACGTATCTGACCAAACTTTAAATGTTCCTGATATACTACTCCAAATAATCTTGATTAATTATTTGGAGAATGGCAGGGCAATAAATGGACAGCACTTTGCTGATTTATTGCACCGTTTCGACGCCTGAACTAAAGAGAAAAAGGCGCCACCTAGCGAAGAAAAAACTCTCTAAAATCATGACAACGCCCAGGTCCACTCATTGGCAATTGCGACAGCAAAATTAGTAAAGGTGCAGTGCGAACTGGTGCCCCATCCACCGTATTCGCCAGATTTGGCACCTTGTGACCTCTTTTCTGTTCCAAACTTGAAAAAAAATGGTTTGGCAGAAAGCGGTTCATGTCAAATGAAGAATTTCATTGCCGAAACAGACGCCTTTTTTGGCAGAGTTCAAAAAATCTTTATTTGGATGGCTTAAAAAAAAGTGGACGCGCGGGATTACTAGGGATTATACTAAGAAAAAATTTTTGCAAAATTTTCCCCCCAAAAACGATTGCGTTGTTTCCTTAAACCCACAGGTATTTATAAACCATCCTCATTTTGTATGTAAAAAAATTTCGCTTTCAAAAAAAATCCCAGTGGGGGTTTTTGCGATCGCGAGTACTTTTAAATAAATACCTTTGAAAGTCTAGAAAAAATTTGAATTTAAAATTTCATAAAATCACAGGGTTCAATTTCGAAAATGTCGGGTTTATGGGTTTAATTTGGCTTTTGTGTTTGGTTGCAAAAATTTCTTTTATCCTTGCTTAATTCCCCCCTGCAAATAAAAGCTGCAGAATAATCAAAAAGGGTTTGTAGATCCCTTTACAGTAAAAAAATTTGGGTTTTTTTGTATATCAAATTTGGGCCCCACAATTATTCCCAAAACATTGAATGATTTTTCGATCATTCAAGTCAGTTGATGACACCGAAACCCTTAGAGAATACTTTTTTTAAAGGGCCCTTATATGGTTTAGATTAAAATGGAAGTAACTATCAAAAGGTTTTTTCACTGTGGGAACTGTTCTAACAAAAATTTAAAAGGTATTTATTAAAAAAAACTGAGAATTTCGTTCTGATAATTTTATTGCTTTCCTTGCGCTCAAATTGCTTTAAAAAAAAAATCCCAAACGTTTCGCGGAATCAAATTTTTAAACGAAAAAATTGTTTAATTTTTCAACTTCGACTTGAAAAGTACGTGTTAATTTAGTCCTTTTGAAATCGCGGCTTATTTTTTTTTTAAAGCAGAAATTTAAATTTTAAAAATATCCCGCCGATAATCCCCAATCATTAAAAAACGTTTGAACTCATTTACAAAAGTTTTAAATTTTCTTTTAAATTGAAAAAGAATATAAAGGGGTTTTAAAACAAATTTTTTGCCCATTTTCGAAAACCGACTGGAAAACCGCAGAGGCAATTGTTTAAACGACAGGATTTTTTCTTTCTTTGCGGGCGAGACAACCTCTAATTAAACCCATTTTCCCCTTTTTAAAACTATTTCATTTAATTAATCCCCGTATGGAAGCAGTGTTTAGCATTTTTATGGGATTTTAAAAAAAAAAACTATTTTAGATAGTGCAGTGTTTCCTTTAAGAAACTTTATTAAAAATTTTTTTTATAGAAAAATGGAGAAACTTAAAAGATATGCGTGGGTTCATCTGAAAAGGGACTTTAAACCCGGCCCCCTTTTTTTTTTTAATTGGGGAATTAGGGTATTGTTGCGTTTTTACTGAAAAAAATTTTATTTTTCGATTAAATTACGCGGCTGAAATTTGCTTTGGTTTTGTGAGGAAAAAAATTCAGTCATTCCCCCTTTGGCATTTATTCTATTTATAGCAAAAAAAAAATTTTTTTTAATCTGCCCCCAGTATCGTTTATAATGGGCGTGTGTGACGCGGGGTTTTTGATTATAATTGCAAAAAAAAATTCGTAAACCTTTCTGAACGAAAAGGGAAAATTCCTAGAAAAATTAAGTTTTCTATGGGCCCAAAAATGCTTCACCCCTTCATTTAATGAAAAAGATAAAAAAATAACAATCCAGTTGGGGTTGTTTGCATTTTGAAACGGCTATCGATTATGATAATGTTTTTAAATTTTTTACGAAGAATTTTCCAGCGGGGAAGTAAGAAATTTTGATAATCAGGTGAGTAAAAATTTAAAAACATAAAAACTTTTAAATTTTTTTTCAGTATTTACTTCCCACTCACATTCTACATAACCCCTTTTTAACAGAAAAAATTTCCTGGCAATGGTCCGCTTTTATCTGGGAATCCCGTTAGATGTAATTCAACAGGAAGGAAAAAAGGTGGCTCATATAAAATAAATTACCGCAGAAACAAAAAGTTTTCCTTCGAGCGCAATTTTTTGTAAAAAGTTTTAAGGTTATTTTTCCCCAAAAAAGAACGATACAAAAGACGGGTTTTCATTTTAGCGGGTACCTCTTTTTTAGGGATATTGAAATTTTAAAAAAAAACCCAGAAAAAAAAGTTTATAACAAAAAAAAAGGGTTACTTAAAAGAAAAAAATATATATATATAAAAACCCATATGGACAGAAAACGCTTTATTTTAAAAATAAAAACTATTTTTTTTTGAAAGAAACCCCAACTTTTTGGGGTTAGTTTTAAATAAAACCCGTATGTTTTTTTAGTATAAATTGTTCTTATTTTAAAAAAAGAAGGTTGCTGTCCGAAATTTTTCTCTGTGTATAGTTAAAAATTTTGAAAATTAAAAAAAAATGTTTTTAGAATACGAAAAAAAAGTGCAAGGGAATTTATGTAAAAGGAAAAAGGGGGAAAAACCCCTTTTTCAGTTTTTAAAATAAAATTTTTTTACCCCAGAAGTATGGTATCTCAGGCCTCGGAGATACCCCCTACTTACCAACTTTAGGGGAGCCTATCAATGTAACACCCCCAAAGCTTTCCCGGAAGCAGTAGTATTTTGTGTTTGGTATGGCCCAGAAAAACTGTAGGGGAAAACCTACGCCCTCATTCTAATACCTTTTGTGTGCCCGAATCTATGATTTTGCCCAAAAGGAATGTTGCAAAAAAGGAAGAAGATGACAAGTCATCTCTCCCATGATGGAATCGTAACGTCACGCACACGGCTTTTATGAATGCTTGTGGTTATTCAAACCAGAAGATGAAATCCTTTCTACAGCAATAGGTTGTTTTCCCAAGGGGGCCTAAAAAATTTCCATAAAAAGACCGGGTCTATAAGAAAGGTCCAGGGATGACTATTCTAAAAAGACTTACTCTATACTTCCCCTCGGTTTATCTTTTGGGAAAGGGGATTGCGAACACTTTGGGATGAATTATTGCAAAAATTTTGTATCCAGATAAAATCAGTTTGGTTTTCAGAAAAACAAAGGCACAAACACTTTACTTTAGCAATTCAAGACTTGGTTAACGATGTTTACAACAGAAAAAAATGTCCTTTTTGTATTTATTGATTTTACCCAAAGTTTTCGACTGATCGGAAATGGATTTCGGGGAGATATGGAACGTTTCCGGTATAAGGGGCATTGCTTTGAAGGGTCAGAGAATTTCCTGAAAAATAGGGAAAAAATTTAAAAGAAAATTTTTATTCGTGTAGAACCACTTGGCGTCCACAAAGGGAGTATTTTGGGGCCTCTATTTTCCTTTTCCCCAAAGATATGAAATGCATTAGAAATTTTATGTAATTTTTTTAGGGATGACACTAAAATTAAATTTCCATTTGTGAGGATCTAAAAGGAGGACTTAAAATCTATAAAAAAAATTTTACGCTTCCAGATTTGGCCCCCACAAAAAAAGGGTTTTCTATAAAATAGAAAAAAACTTAAAAATTTTGGGAATACGATCCCAATTTTAAGGGAGTACGAGGTGTGGCAATTAAATAACCCAGAATTTGTTTATTAAAGCTTTATTTTTAAAAAAACATAACACGCATTTTACTCCTTCAAAATAACCTCCTGGAGGGGCCACGCACTTATTCCATCTCTCTTCCACTTTTGGAAAAAAACCCCGGGAAAACCGCCCCCAAGTTGGGCCTTGCAAAACCGTCGTCATCTTCCCTTGGATATTTTTTTAAAGGAGTCGGAAACCCTTGGTTTTTTCATGGTCTTTTTATTTTTTAAACAGTTAAAAAGTCCCCGTGGGGCCCAAAATCTGCGCTTTTTAGGGGGGTGAGGGCCCGCGTTGGAATTTTTTTGTCGCTAAAAAATTTTCTAACAAGAAGCAAAAAAATGGCGGCCCCCGGTTGCCGTGATGAAGGAAACCCTCCAGACTTTTTCAGTTTAGGGGGTTTCCCGCGCAAACCCCGGCACACCCGCCGCTTTAAAACTTTAACAGGGGAAGGCCCAATTAAAGTTTGGCTTTGTTGGGAAAGAATCTTGGGACAATGCCATTTATGCGAAGAAACAAAAAGAGCCATTGTCTTTATTTGTGACCGGGCCCTTTTTGCTTTTGAGGACGTTCTTTTTGTAAAAAAACAGACGGTTTTCACCTAATTTCGTAAAAAATTT
The DNA here is from genome assembly GCA_029619315.2 of Dynastes maya. NCBI lineage: Eukaryota > Metazoa > Arthropoda > Insecta > Coleoptera > Scarabaeidae > Dynastes > Dynastes maya. Next base: position 26,188,965 of record JAROYE020000001.1, read on the forward strand.
GATCCCCAATTTTCGTTCTCGTTATTTAATTGCCCTACCTCGGAATCCCGCCACAAATAAACCTTGGGGCCATTTGCTGTCCTTCAGAAGGATCTTATACACAGTGTTCTGTAACAGCATTCTAGAGATGATCGTTAAAATAAGTATTTTTGGCCCTAATAATTTATAACCATTTTTTTTGGGACAAACATATTGGGGTTTTGCGTGGTAGATTTAGATTTTTTCACATTTGTTCCATTACATAAACATATGATTTTTTGAAAGCTGTATACGACTAAATACCCCCTGGTTGAATCTATCCTAAAACTATGGAATAACTTATACTGCACTGCATCAACTTATTTATTTAACAAACTTAAAATCACACAAACATCTATATTACGGAACATGACCTTTAAATCCGGCACCCAGAATAGGGCGGGGGTTTTTAAAACCAATTCTCCAATTGGAAATTTTTAAAATACCGTAAAAAAATGTTTTTATTACTTTTGGGGACAATACTTATGAAACCCCAAATTTATCATTTTTTTTTTTTTTTTTAAAATTTTACTCGAATGGGGAAAGTAGCAATCTCAAAAAAACAACCACGTTTTCCAAAACCCCAAATAACTATTTAAAATGGAATTTTTTTTTAATTTAAAAATAGGGTTTTTTTTTTGCTTTTTAGGGCCACCTTTTTCCCCGTTTAGCTACGCGTTTGATTCCCTTCCAGGAAAAAAAAAATACATTATTTAAATATAAAAAATATAACATATTTTTTTTTAAGATTGTGGAAAATATTATGTGCTTTTGTCAAACAAATGCAGTCACAAGGTTTCTCCTTAGAATTTTAAGCTAAAAATTTGGGACACATCAAAATCGTATTCGGTAGCCCCTTTTTTCATTGCGGTGTTTTTCTAACCTTAAAAGCCCGTAAGTAGCAATATCGAGCTTGTGGGAAAAATTTCTATTTGTAGCAAGATCTCTTTGACATCCCCACAAAATCTTTGACAAGGGGCATGATCCCAATGTTTTCCCAAAAAATTTTTCTTGGGAAAAAAAAACAAAATAAATCATATCTTCTAAACTATAAAAAATTGGGGGCACATGGAAATGTTTTTTAACCCGATTGTTTGAAGCTTTTAAAAGTGTTTCTTTTTCTTCAATGTCATGTTTGGGTTTTATAAGGGTTGATAGGTTAATGGTAGCGACTTTTTGATTAAAAAATAGTGCAAAAATACCCGGGGCCTTGTAAAAAATTTGTCGGGGTTTTGTTCAAATTATTGAAAATTTCTAGGTGTCTAAAAGCATTGTAATACACCGTGTTTACCAAATGCAGGGGGAATGTAGAAAAAAATTTTAGAGGGAAAAATTTTTCCGTGCCCAGCATTTAAAAAATTTATTTTTTTTTTTTTTCTAATGTTAGTATTTTTTATCAATATTTCCCCGAAAATTTCAAAAAGTTTAAAAACCCTTTCCCGTTGAGAGGGGCATCTTTCAATTTTCCAAAAAACACTTCGGGTAATTTACGTTTGTTTTCAAAAAAATTCTCTAAAGGTTTTTCCCCTTTACTAAATTAAATTGAATCTGACAGTTTCAGGTTTTTATTTCAATTTCATGCAGGGTTTGGAAATACTGTGAATTCTTGATTTTAAAAAAATTTTTACCTACAAATTTGAAAATTACCAAACTGTAATGTAAACGAAAAGGCGTGTACACTTTGGGAATTTTTGATTATGCAGACCTTATTTTACGGAAATTTGTTTATACATCCCCAGGGAAAAATGCTGGATTACGGAATGCAGCAAAAATTTTTTTTTTGTATCTTTTTTTTTAAAAGATATTTTCGTTTTAGATCACTGGGAATTTTAAATTTGTTTGTAAAATTTAAGGGCAAATTGCGACAAAAAAAACGTTTATAAAAGATGAATTAATGGCAACAAAAAATAACCCTTATAACTTAAAAAGGGTGGCCCCGAGCGGTTTCCCCGCATCGGCCCCTTTGAATCAGTTGGACCGAGAGGAACGGTAGTATTACTTCGTCTGCGGAGCAGTACGGACATTTTCTCTGCCGGTCATTTGCGCAATTGTTTATCTGTCCTAGAAAAATTATGATTTCGTCAGCAAAACAACCGCGGTCGGACAAACTTCGAAAATTTATTGCAGAAATTCCAGCTTAATATATGAAGGTGCTAAAATTAAATGTGTAATCTGTAAAATCCCGTTAATGTGTTGGTCCAGACAACATTGACTACGACACGTAAATAGTGAAAAGCATGTCTCAAAAAGAAATTGCGCACGAGACAATGAAAAATTTATATTTAATTTATGCGTTACGTTTATTGCATGTAATATACCGTTTAATTTACTAGACAAGGAACCATTTATCTGCCTTTGGAATAACTATTCGAAGTGCAAATTACCAAGTCGAACATCGTTACGAAGAATTGTGCCATCTGCGCGCGAACATATTGAACAAAAAATAAAATCGGAGTTGAAAGATCAAAAATTGTGGTTATGTGTCGACGAAACAACAGATCGGAAGAAACATTCTGTTCTTAATGTAATGGCACGCAAATTGGAACCTCATCAATCGGCACCTTCAATTCTATTAGTCTCCAAACGAATACAACAGTGTACTGCCGAAGTAATTTCAAAGTTAATGTTAAATACATTGGACAAGTTTGAACTTTCAACAAATCAACTCTTGATGTAAGTGAGTGATGGTGCTGCAAACATGCTTTCTGTAGGCCGGTCTCTTAAAAAGCATTCTGCTAATTTGTTTCGCATTACGTGTAAAATTCATGCTCTCAATCTTGTAGCGGATAGTATCAGAAAATGTTATCCTGAGGTAGACGCTTTAATAGCGCAGAGCAAAGCAGTACTTGTCAAATCACCAAAACGTATTCGCGAATTTCACGGACTGTGTCCCCGTATACCAGAGCAACCAGAACCTATTCTAATTCGTTGGGGAACATGGTTGCAGGCCGCGTTTTATTATCATAAATATTTTGACAATATTAAGAACGTGGTTTTACAATTCGATACAAAGGAAGCTGCCGCTATCCAGAAAAGCCAGTCGAAATTTCAAGATAGTCAGGTTGAAATGGATTTAAAAATCATTCACGACAATTACTTCGGGCTAGCAGATGCAATAGAAAAATTACAAAATCCTGCGGTGCCGTTAGAAGAATCTCTACAAATAGTGCAACATGTTCACGCACAGCTATGCGCGATTGAAGACGCAAAAAATGTTTCTGTTCTAGAAAAATTTGAAAGTGTTTTTGAGAAAAATTCTGATTTTGGCACATTAAGACACATTTGTGAAGGTGCGTCAACGGAATCGTTAAGTTATTTGAAAGATTATTTTACTTACGCAAATATTACGTCACTAGATGTAGAACGTTCGTTCTCTGCATATAAACGCATTTTTTCCTCATGCCGTACTAGTTTTGCCGAAACAACAGTTGAAACATATCTAATGTTGCAGATATTTAACAGACATTATTCACTTTGTGATTTTACGGAGGACTCTTAAAATGGTAAGTGTTTGAGCACGTGTTATTTAATTTTTATTTAAAAGATGAGCGAAATTATTTGCGGCAGCAAACATCTCTATTAGCAGAATAATTCTAGTGGAACGCGAGGCCTGGTCGACTCTACGCTACTGCGCGGTACCGCCCGTGGCCAGCTTTACTTATAACTATGAAGTTTATGGTTCTGCTTGCGCGTCACGTAAGAAACCCCGCGTTCTTCTAAATGACCGAACTTGACACAAGCTTAGATTTGAAATAAATTTAAAACACTACAAAACTTGAAATTATCTTGAAAATATACCACACAGCGAAATACTCTCAAATGCAATCCCAGCCAAAGAGCTTCGATTGTCTTCCTGCTCCTTCGCTCCGTTGTTACCCAAACTTTCATATATTAGCCACAGCCAACCACGATACACACTTCATTTTTAGCAATATTCAACACTTTTACCCTTTTACAGTTAAACAATACTCAGTGCTTTTATAATTAAATTACATCTCACTTAATGTCTTTTCTTTAAATACATTTATATTGCAGCGTGTAATATTCTGTCAGAGTTCGCAATTTAGCGCCTAACGAACTGGCATTTGGGAATATCGACATTTTCAGCAACTGTTGGCAAACTCCATATGGTTACAACCATAACAAAAAATAGTTAAATCTATCCACAAACTCTGTCCGTTAGACTGTTATTTCATCTGTTGTAGCAGGTTTTTCAATATTTCGAATTAGTCATCCACTTTTCGGAAACTGCTTAATGTCATCAAGACCTTTTCTCAACATTAGTCAAGAGCGTTACTCACCCTATTGCGACAGTAACAGCAATTATTTCAAAACTCGGCTTGAATTATTTGAGTCGGAATCGTTTCTTTGGTAGGTACCGAAATTACTGCGGTGGCGCAGCTGTTTCGCTAATTAGTATAAAATAAAATGTCGTGAGATGCGATTACTTACCGAACTAGCCTTCAAGTACGCCGGCATACCGCAGCAGACGGCGAAAAATTACGACAAATGACAAGGTCGGATATATTTACTCACCTTACCGCAATAAAATAATAATAGCTTCACTGCAAACACCTCCGTAGAAAATACGGTAACTACAAATGAACACATTAACATATTTCCCGCCTCGATATTATTTACGTCCGAAAATGTTAGAAGTTCACATTTCCTTTGTATTCAATTCTGCGTGGAGTCCGACATACTTCATACCTTAAGTATATTATTCTTAGAGACCCTATGACGAAATGTAATTCATTTGCTCTCTCTTACGCGGTAAAGATAATTTGAATATTGTTTTGTTTGCTAGTCATTTTAATATTATAAGCATATTAAATTTATATTTTTCGCAAGAGTATTATGTATTTACTGGAAAATGTTGAAGTAATGCGGCGTTTTTCTTTGCAGTAATGTAACATACTGTCAGCTTCTAAAGAAGCTTGCAGTATGTTCAGCGAAATGTCAAGTACAATACAACCTCTACTAGCGATCACGTTTCAATAGCAGTTACTTCCCTATAGCGGTCGGTTTTCAATTCCCGGGATGTTTACACAGCACAACCCATGTATTCAAATCTCTTAAACAAGGGCCCTCCATATAATGGTGACGGCCATCAAAATAATAATTTTACAAATGACTTCTTATAAAAAAATGAGGTCCCATATAAGGGTCAATGCCAATCTCAATTATATGTAATCTCTACGGCTTTCTATTAATACGAGGGTAGATTGACAAATTTCCGGAATCGCTGCTTGGGGGTTGCTTTTTTCCAAATACTTTATGTCGTTGTGTTGGCAACTCTTTCATATCAATTGACTGCAAATGTCAAATCGATCTGTCAAATAGTCTGGTTTTGGCAAGCATTGAAGTGAAGTGAAGTGTTTTCAATTGTGGATAAAAAGTTCGAGCGGTCATCAAATTTTTCTATTTGGAACGAAAATCCGCAACGGAAATCAAATCTAGGTTAGATGCCGTCCATGGGGATTCATCACCTTCATTTTCCACCGTTAGTTTTTAGGTTTCCGAATTCAAGCGTGGCCGCACTCATACAAGTGATGAACCACGTTCAGGACGTCCGCAAACGGCTGCCATGCCAGAAATTGTGGAGAAAGTCTATGAAATGCCTTTGGCAGATCGCCGAATAAAAGTCCGCGAAATTGAGAAGGTCGGTGGCATCTCTTATGAACGAGTGGTTCATATTTTTCATAATAAATTGGGCTTAAAAAAGCTTTCTGCAAGATGGGTGCCGCATTTACTCAATTCGGAACAAAATCACATTCAAGCTCGAACTTCAGCCGATTGTTTGGAAGTGTTTACAAGGAATCCAACGGATTTCAAGAGACGATTCGTGACCATGGATGAGACCTGGATTCGCCACTACACACCAGAAACAAAAATTCAATCAGGACAGTGGGTTGAACGCGGTGAATCGGTTCCGAAGAAGGCAAAGACCATCCACTCGGCTGGAAAGGTGATGGCATCGGTTTTTTGGGACGCGAAAGGAATTTTGCTAATTGATTATCTTAAAAAGGAAAAACTGTTACTCCAAACTTTTGGACAAACTGAAAGCAGCAATTCAGGAAAAACGCCCGGGAGTGGTCAAGAAAAAAATTTTGTTTCGCCACGACAATGCGCCCGCTCATTCAAGTGCAATCGCTCAGCAAAATTTGACAGAATTGAAGTTCGAAATCCTTCCGCGTCCGCCGTACTCGCCTGATTTGTTTCCGTCGGACTTCCGCCTATTCCCGAAACTCAAAACATTTCTGAGTGGAAAGAGATTTTGGTCGAATGAAGAACTGATAGAGGCTGTAAACGATTATTTTAGGAACCTCGAAGAAAGTTACTTCCGGAAGGGAATCGAGAAGCTAGGGAAACGTTGGACCAACTGTGTTGAGCTTCGAGGGGATTATATTGAAAAATAAAATATAACTTGAATCCGATTTATTTTGTTTTCATTATCATTCCCGACACATTTCAGTCCACCCTCGTAAATTATAATTTCTAAGGGTTAATCTCTATATAGCCGTCAATGAAACGCATATCGATAATAAATCGCGTGCACATTTGACAGTTTTGCAACATTGCGGGCGAAAAGGAAAATCCTCTAATCATACGAAAAAGTAAATGTCCAAGTTATACAAATTTCCATTAAAACGGCTCCCCAGCAAGGAGGCTTGGATGAACACAGCGATATTGACAACGTGGTTGCATAAATTTGATGACAAAATGTAGAGACAAAATAAAAAAGCCTTGTTGTTTTTAGATAATGCAATTTCGCAACCGTAATCAATCATTGGAAAACGTTAAACAGGTTTTTATTCTACCCAGCACTACTTCCTAGTCAACCATATTAGATCAAGGGGTAATTCAAAATTTTAAAATGATTTACTGCAGATTTCTAATTAAAAGGTTCCTGGCATGCGTAGATAGTATTTGTATGTACATTTCAAGAATTAGAAAAACAAATAACCATAACTAATGCTTTAATTTGCATTTCAACAGCGTGAAAAGGATTGTCTGCGTATACAATTAAAAAACGTTTCTCTAAAGGGCGATTTCCAAAGGGTAGTACAGAAGTTGAGGACTTTATTGAGGAAGATAATATTCCTCGGGCAATTACTCCCAAAAAGAAATGATATATTCATTGATCCGAATGGGTATACATCTACAGATACTACAGCTCTAATAGGGAACCCAGAAGATATGACCATAGAAGAGACACGTGAAAATAATAGTTTCCTTTCCGATTCCGAGAGCGAAGGTGAACAGCGTGGAAGCAATACATCTAATATACTAAACACTGAAACAGAGTACGCGTTTAATATACTGAAATCTTTTAAATGTGGAAAATTATTTAAAAAAATGTTTTTTCTAAATTGGTCAATTAAAACACGATCTGAGAGTTTGAGAGTGTCCTCTTTCGGTAATTTAAGATTAAACTAGATATCAATTAGTGAAATTTAACGAGTATTAAAACTGAAAATGGAAAACTAACCTGGAATTATGACGATTTCATATATGCTCCATGTTTATATGTTATGGTACGATCTAAAAGTTGAATACCTAGAAAATGGAACACAATCTAATACGTGTTACCTGATTGAATCTCTTGACTCCAAAATCAGAATTTAATTAGCGATCCTCTACTCTTTTATTTTAATCACGATAGCGATTGCTTCAGACACAGCAAATTTTGATAATTCTTTTCGCAATACAAATATCTTTTTTATATGAAAAGATATTTCATATAAAAAGATATTTGATGATGAATTTGCAACGAATATACATACTTATTTTTATAGTAGCATGATGCATTACATGCAGTGACGCAACTAGAAGACTTAATTTATCCCACTCTATGACATTTTATCGCCAATAACTGTTCAATATGGAAATTCATTAACACAGAAGACGATTACTTGACAAATGATATTTAATATTCGAAATTATGCTAGAAATACCTCCGATTTTATGCTGTCACTTGTTGTAGGAAAATACTCCATTAAATTTGAGAATTTACGACGTGAAGAAAACGAACAGGGGAGTAGATACTTATCTGTTCCACCATAATCATCGTTGACTGGAGTTAACATCATTCCCTAACACCCCCAGTCCAACGATAGGGGGGCCTAAAAGGTGTAGGAGCTACCGAAAAAGAGCTAAAAACCACCAGAAGGATTTTGACATTGAACGAGTGGCCATACCGGACACACCATACGTGCCGCTGATGACAAGTACATTCGAAGTAGCAAATTATATCATTACAATACCAAGCTTGATAGAACCATATGAAAAATAAAGAAATCAGAAAGCTACTCTTTGTCTACCATTAATATTGAAGTGGCTGCAAGCTTAAAAATATGAAACAAACATGAATTGTACGTTATTTCAAATAAGTGCATTCCACGTACCAAGGAACAAAAGTTCTTCGAGTATATGGCAGGGTTACAAATGAACGATAATAAATATACGTAATTTTCTAGGTTTCTCCGACGTACAACTAAATTTTTTAAGAATTTCAACTACCAGTAAAGATTCGAACCTAGCACTTCCCATCCTTGAAGAAAAGTACGAGTCTTTATCAGGCTTGAAATTTTTCAAAAATTTAATTAGGTCGGAAGAACCATGAAAACCACGAATTTTCACATTTCACCGATGGAAGCCAATACATCTTAAGATAATAAATATGTTTTATAATGTTTATTGTTGTTTTTATTAGGTTTCAATTTGACCAAACCTTCTTAAAAGCGATCTTCTCTTGATAATGGCTAGATTTACCTCCCCAAAGGTAACCGCTATTTGGAGGTTTTGCTGTATATTAGTGTAACAGGGACAACAAAGCCCGAAGGGTCTTGGATTCTCCATTCAAGTACAAGCCTTTACTAACTGACGTGCAATATAGGTTCTATAAAGTGATGTCCATTCTCTCTGATGGCAATGAAACATCTATAACAAGGGAGATAGTGGTTTTGAACATAAAAAAGTTAATAAAATGTGCATTTACTAATATATAAAAATAGTAACCTTGGTGCCTTCAAGGTAATTTCTGCAGGGTGCCCACGCGATTTTAATGTTGTATTTCTGATGCCCCCTACTGCCGATATTTCTTTTCTTTTCAAATATATCCACTCTTTCACACTATTAGTTGCAACTGATACCCTCTTTGATTGCATATTTCTCAGCAGTTACATACATATGGTAGAAAATGCCTTCTTGAAGGCAGGTCAACTTGTGTTTTATATGCCTATAATTCAGTAATTCAACGTTTCTCTGTATTGACTAGGAAATCAATACTACCACTGACTAAACAAATTGAATAAATGCAAACATATCTGAAAGTTAACTGAACAAGTTTATTACTTTAGCAAAACATGAAACCCTGTTACATTATTCAAATTTGCTAACAATTACAATATAATACAAATTGAATTTAAAAAAAAACTATCTGTTCCTTTTCAATATTAAATTAACAGAGCTTATTGACATATTCATTGTTCGGAGAATAGACGACTAACGGTTACCGTTCTAGAAGTTGTACAGGAAGTAGCCAAATTCCCGTAGGCACTTCGATTGTTTTTTAAGCGCTAGCGATTGTTTTAACCGAATCGTGAACATTAACGAAACCTTCTCCGCGATACTACTGGTGCTATAACGTCGGTTTGAAACGATGTTAGATTTCCTGAATACATAAATTAGAGGAAATACAGACGTCATAAAGGTAAAAAAATAATTAAGAAGTTTAGTACTAATAACGGGAAGGGAATAAAATGGAATCTGTATGTAGTAATACTATATACGAGTGCAGCGTCTTAAGATTTTACAAACGGCCACTAGATGCCGCTATTGAGATTTGACATTACTATTTTCGACATTTATTATTGTAGAAACAGTGACAGCACAAAAATTGGCCGAGTAGTTTGCTTACAATGAGCGTTTAAAAGAAGCAATTTTGTAAAAAACTAGAAATTTCACGTGAAGGTGTTTGTTGGATGACTTTCTAAGATTTTATTGAAGGTCTAGCACATCAAGAGTGCCTCGAATCGTTTCGTTCAACTTTTGGCGATGAAGGAAGTGTTTACAAGCAGTTTTCAGAATGTCGCTGTGATCGTGCTACTATCCGTGAAGAATTTCTTGAAGATCAACCAAAGTCGATTGTTAATCCAACATTTAGATGTGAAAAAGACCTGCCCCCAATGGATTCTGTGCACCTAAGCTCAAAAAGGGCTCGTCTCAACTGGTGAAAGGAAATGCTCACAAAATTCGACAGAGGAACTTCAAAATCCGTGTACAACGTCGTAACAAGTGACGAAACTTAGATATATTCCTACAAACCTGAAATCAAGCAGGAATCAACTATTTGGCAGTTCCCAGATGAACCGAATCCAACAAAAGTCGTCCGTTCATCAAGCACTTCCAAAAAAATTATTGCTTGTTTCTTTCGTTCTACTGGAGCATTGCTTTGGAGGACTGAAGAACAGGTAACGCTAAATGGCATACATCAATTTGCTTGCCAGAAGTCATCGGTGAAATCAGGAAAAACAATTGACAACGTCGCATCATCCTTCATCATGACAATACCAGTTCTCGTACAGCACGTCAAACAATTAACCTGATTTATCGCCTAACGACTTCTTTTCGTTTCCAAATGTCAAACATAAAATGCATGCACCGCGGTTTTTATCACCTAAAGGAGCTATTTAAGACTCCAAAAACCATGTTATTGAGACACCATCTTCAGAGTAGAATAAATGTTTCGAGAATTGGTTCGATCTCGTGCACAAGTATATAAATCTCATTGGCGAATATTTTGAAAACCAGAACGACTTGTACCAATTTTCTTTTCTTTCATTGTTTTTGTAAAAACTTAAAAGGTATCCCTCGTATATCATTATAGTTCCCCTAACAGTAAAAGAAAATTGAAGGTATTGCAAAATTAATTACGTATAACCACGGTAATGAAAATTATAGTAATCAAGCTTATATGAACATCCTCTGCTTACCAAACCAGTTTCCCAAGTTGAGGAAAATATTACCCTTCACTCTCTCTTCATATCTTATTGTATATACGAGGCGTGTTTTTAAAGTAAGTACCGTTTTGAAATTCTGCTACCGTGAGCGCTGCGGCGGCTTTCTACGCTTGCGCGCTGTGTATCTACATCTGTTGACAAGCCACATACGCCATTACAGAAAGATTCGACCGTGTTTATGTTCGTTAGTCACTATTTAAAATGTCTCCGGCGATCGAGAACCCCGCCGACTGTGAAATATGCGCTGTGATTTGTTTTCTTAGTGTTAAAGGCATTAAATCGGCCAACATTCATCGTCAGATCTGTGAAGTGTATAGAGAAAATATTATGAGTGATGGAATGGTACGGAAATGGATGAGAGACCTCTTGTCATTACTAAAGATTTGGTTCAGAAAGTTGACGAAAAAGTGAAAGAAAACAGACGCTTTACGATTTCATCGTTATCTGATGAGTTTCCTCAAGTTTCCAGAAGTGTTCTCTATGAAGTTGTGACCAGTGGTTGTTAAATCAGGTGGCAGACTTCTATGACGATGGGATCGTAAAGCTGATTGTACGATACGATAAATGCCTCAATGTTGGTGGAAATTATGTAGAAAAGTAGAATAAGGTACAGGCTTTCATGTAAAAATAAAATTGTTGAGAAAAGTTTACTTGTTTTTATTTTATTTGAAAGCGGTACTTACTTTAAAAACACGCCTCGTATAATAAAATTCTATTTGTAGCTGATCCTAATTGTTTATCTATTTGCATTTATGAATTTGTTTATGATTTGCTGCCAGGAACTAATCGATTTTTATTGTTTTTACAGGTATCGCCCTGACATTTTTCATCAACTAATAACATCAATGTAGACGGTAAGTTAGTAGCTTTGCATTTTATACATACCCACATGTAACCTGGGTTGACTGATGTTAACTTCGCAGAAAAATTAACTTGATACTGTAATTGGTAGTCGCGGATATCATTGTTATGGATAAGATGGTATGTAGAATTTTGAAATAATATGTAAGGGGTGAATGGTTATTTGCGGCCCATAAAAATCAAAACCATGACTAGTCCGAATTTTGATTGCGTTTCTCCGTTAAAGGTAATTGAAATCTACATACTTGCATTTAATCAAGACTTAGTTTTTCTACTAAAAGGATGCCCTCGCTTCAAATCCTGATATGAATTAAAAATGTAAAATGCCTTTGCGATAAATTATTTCCGTATAGCTTTCTCATATAAAAGGATATTTGTCTTAGTATCCAATTTAGGTCACGTTAGCACAATCCATCAGTTAAATGCAACGTATTTCAATTTCTAATGAGGTGTGCCACAATCGAAAGGAGGTGTTATCCAGAAGTAGGTAATTCAACGTATGTCTGTTTGCGTAGTATTGAACGACTAGAACCATGACGAGTTCCAAAAGCCTAACAAATGACGTTCAAATATATCTAGGGTAACAAACTCATTTACAATCAATGAAATTATATGTTTACAGACTTCATTGTCGAATTAAATCAAAAAATACCCTATTATGAATAGCTTTTATGGAGCAGAAGCTTTTTATGTTTTTCGTTCCAACCTCATATGTAATTTGGTAATCCAAAATTATTTGACTTCTACAGGACTTCAAATTTTATAACAAGCTCCAATTACATTACCTCAGGCAAATCATTGTGCTCTGATAAAATAAGCCCCTATCGTTTTATTTACAATACATGTGTTGACTTACAGCTGCAGCTAATGTATTCTTATTCCACCAATAAAATCTTTTACTTCAGCTTTAGCAGCTTGTTTCCCAAATAAACAAACACTTACCCCTTTATGCCCAGAACTTCCAATATCTTCCTAATGTACAAATGATGTCATCTTGAAGTTTGTGAACAAAAAATGGGTATGTAAAAAGTTATTCATATAAAGCATTATTTGAAACTATTGTAATCCATGATTATTTACCTATATACCAAAATAAAGAACATGAGTTGTAAAGCATTATTTGAGGACCTACCTTAGTAATTGGTGGAAGCATTAGTGGCAGAAACTTATTCCAGCGTTAATCAAAAAATTACGGCTATAACGGGCAATACAGTGAGTACGTAAAGATTGGAATAAATAACAAAAAGCTTTAAAATATTTAGTTGGAAAGGAACGATCAAACAGGTCAACCTTTCAGAAACATTTCCAAGTTGAAAGCGCATCATATGTGCGTCAGTACGCCGACGTTTCGCTCTAGATGGCAGGAGGCTTCTCTGGGGTGAAATGTCAAACACTACTAACAATCAGCATCAATCAGTTGATTGTCAGCAGGATTTCTGAAAATAAAAACAACGACCACGGAAGTCTACACCAACTTCCAGGTCAACCTTTATTTTTAATTTTTGAGATAATGGTACGTTTAGGTGAGAAAGAACAAATCGAAGTATTAACGATGACTGGCTATGAATCTAACTTCAGTTGAGTTTCTCATTTAGGGATACCTAAATCAAAGGTTTACATCAACAAACCAAACAACATAAATGAATTAGGAAATAGAATCGTTCACGAAATTAGACCCATTTAATTTTAATTCACTCTTATGCTTCAAATAGAATAAGTTCAATAAGCCAATTTACCTTCTAAGTTAAATAATGATTCCTGGAAAAATGGCCGAATTTAATAATATGCTCTATCAAATGTACTTATTATTTCTCGTACACATTTCTCTGCTATTAGCATGTATAAGAGGTCTTTAGCTAAAAGAAACGGTGATAACAAATATATTACAATTTGAGATTTATCATTTTAACCTTGTGACATTTTTACTGATGCTATGTTCTAGTGCCTTGAAATTGCAAAAGGAATTAAATAAAAAATCCAAAATAACAAAAGGATACAACAACTTTCCCCCGTAAATTTAATAATTTACTAAATAGTGCACTCTTCATTCAGGATACTAGCCTACTTGTCGGCGAAGGAGTGGGCCAATACACTCACCAAGACAATTTAACTTTTTGTAGGCGCCACCTGTTTGAAATAACCCTGTCAGGCAATGGGGGTAAACAAGAACCCGTGAGATAGTGATTAAAAATTAGAAGAGGAAATTTGGATTAAGAAAAATAACCCACAAACTTAACGTTGAAGGAGTAAGCTCCTTTAATGTCACACACATAAAGTACGATTACAAAAAAAATGCAAGTCAATATTCCATAAAGAAAAGTATATATGGGTATCAAAACTGGACCGGAGTCCTACCCTGGTTAAAACTTATCAAAAGTCACAATAATAAAGTTAAGAAAATTACCGATCGCTATGGCCAACGCGCTACGGTTTACAAAATGCAAACATTTCTTATAAGAAATTCTGACCTAAGATAGGTAAAAGCTTTCCGGTTTTAAACCGACCAAAGGATAAATCAGATAAGTACAAAAAATAAATTAACTTGCTTAAAATATCCTGACATTACACAGATTAAATTTTTATACAAACTGAAAATTATGCAAATCTAGAATTAAAAAAGGTAATAAATGATAATCTAATTGAGTATGAATTGTAGAATCAAACAAAATACAATTGCAACCAAGAGAAAATGATTACTGTTAATAGCATTAAATTTGAATGTAAACAAACATAGAATATAGTGTAATTAACGGTCAAATTTGAAGCCTCAAAACGAGGGAACGTAATTTAAATACTAAGATCTAAACTTAGCTGGTAGTATGGTCGAGGTGGTCCAGGGATAGGTCCGAAACGTAATTTCAAAAACGTGTTTCCAAAAACACAGGTAGATCCAAAAGATAATTTTCAAGAAGGTAATCCAAAATCAGGTGTATCCAAAACAGAAATCTTCAAAACGAGGTACCAAAACAGTATACCCGAGAATAGAACCTTTAAAAAGAAATAAACGAAACTCCAAGATTACAATGCGAAATATAAACAAATTGAAAGCTTACCGTTAAAACGGGGAAAACGATTAATAAGATGGGGACGAATACAAATCTTGACCCCATGTGGCAAATCAAAGATGGATGTTAGAGACGTTGTATTCAAGTCGTGTCCAGCAACCCGTAGCCATCCTCTCAATTATTTCCAATCCAATAATCGAAACCAAATGACGGCAACGGAAAATACAGGTAGGTTTCCAAAATATCCATTCAACGTGATTAATTCCAAATATTACAAAATAGAAAGCACTACCGTAACTAACGTCTCAACAATCAGGCCACAAGTGATAAAATTTAACGACAAAAGGTAAACACGTCATAGAAAGTTATGATAACGGGATATGCTAAACTGAGAATTTAAAATGGAGCAATACATAAATAAGATTGAATGAATATAAGTGATCAAATAAAGAAAAACCAAACATAACAAAAGAGCCGGTAGCAGTAAAATGAAAAACTACGGAAGCCGACATGCCCGCAATATGAATGAACACGCTGCTTTAAGCATTTGCAGAACGCATTTAGATTTAGTTTTGCAATCAGCTGATCGACGCATAACCCATAACTAAATGTAAACAGAAACACTTCCAATTGAAGTGGCAAATAATAATCAAGAAAAAACACAAAGGGTTACCAGGACAAGGAAAAAGGGAAGTATAGACCCCCAAGGAAAATAAATTACTAATTTTAACTGTAAGTTTTAGCTGTAAGAAAATTAATATTAATACGAAGAGCAGATCCAATGAAGTATGCGATATCCAAAGTAGCAGAAAAAATACCAAAAGGGTAAATAACTAAAAGGAAATGCCATAAGTAAATAAAATCTGTTGTTGGAGATTTTCTTGTAGCATACATGAGTATCGTCAAAAACCTAACGGGGGCTGCGAAAGAAGGTTAAACCGATATATTTTAAAGGAAAACATAGACCAAAGATTTAACCAATTTAAGGTAAGCAAAACTATAGAGTGTGACTGAAATTTAAGAGCTTGTCACATAGGTTAAGTGAAAAATAAAATACAATACTTCTAAATGTAAAACGACAACTCGTGCAATCTCAGAAATAAAAGTCCGCACATACACTGTGCTCCAAAAGAAAAGAAAAACGTAACACTGAAATATATAATTGTGACATAAGGATGAGCGGTATTCACGAAACCGGTGGCATTTTTAATGACTTAAATAGAATTTTGTGAGGAAAAACCACATTTATTTTCCACCTTCAAAGTAAAGGTTGCCTTGCCTGTTCGAGCGTTTTCCTCCAACTAAATATCTACAGAATTTGTTCCAATCTTTATGTGCTTACTGTATATTAGTTATCACAACATAAGTAATTAAACTATAAGACCTACTTAATATTCCTTAAAGTCTTAACATCTAAGCAATCTATTTAAAATTAATGTTACCTAGTTTTATTTTTGCTGTTGAGGGAACTTTATTTCCTTTATGGCAGTAAAAAGCAGTCTTATGAGATCTAATACCACTGCAAATTACAGTTTTATGCGTTCTAAATAGGCTCCTCAGTGAAATGTGAAAACGAAACTCGGTTCGACCAGATATGATTAATAGCAATAAATTCGTTAGATATTTCTGTACGTTGAAGCGCACGCAATCATAAAGACATTTTTCGAAACTGATAGCTGGAAGTAACCGTAAGCGTTGCAAAACTGCCCAACAGGAGTTATGTAAGAAGTTATTAATAGTGAATCGTAAAATTGTAAATTCCGAGGTGCTGCCCACCTATCGATATAATCTCGGCAAATCTACCTCTACGGAATGCGAAAATCCACTATCATCCGACTGCGGCGAAATCCACGCCGCACTCAAGATATGATCCGGCATCGTTCGTAATTCACCTAATAGACTAGTGTCGTAGTGCAACATAAATTACACGTACAACAGTCAAACAAAGCCGAAAAATAATCTGCGATAGTTTACAACCGCGTCACATCATTGCGCACAATGGGAAATATATGACAACGCTTTTAGCAGAGAAATTGAAACCTTGTTGGAACGCTACATATATATAGTCCACCGAAAGGTTCAACGATAGAATTGAAATCGAAGGTCCCGTAAATTACGACTCTTCAATTAAGTTTCATCTACAAGAAGTTAATGATATAGATCACAGAGTAGAATTATAAAATAGGTTCTGGGATAAATACATTTCAATAAGCATTACAAAATAGTACCTTTATAGTAGTCAAATGCTGCTAAGTAGACTTGCAGAAAAACACGGGTTTGCCTCCATAATTCTTCATAATTTGCGATGACTAGTTGAGAACTTTAGTTCCTTGCAGCTTCACCGAATACTCCAGTTGTCAAGCTGTGTGTTGTGGATTACTTCATGATGACGGATAATATTCGTAACATTTTTTATATTCTTGCCAACTCTTTTTTATCCAGTTATCCATCATAATCCCAATTATTTTAAGTCTTTGTGCTAATTTTCAGAATTACTTTGTATGCTTTAAGTAATTTAAGACCTACTAAGACCCCGCAACAGATTAAGGTTATTGCTGATCCAAAACTTGTAGACATCACCTTTCATTTGAAAGCATCACATGCTGACCTCGAGTCCGTTCAACATCTTTCCATGGTGATAAATTACATGTATCTACCAAAAAAAGAACGCAAATTAAGGATACGATTTAACAAGCACCTATCTCACATTGCTTCCTTAATAGAATTTGGTATGAAGTCATTTCCTTCAAAGTGTAGGAGCTGAGGTAGATTGCATCCACTCCAAGAAGGTCAACATCAAGTAATCGATCAAATTCACTTCATTGAATTACTTTTGTTTAAACAAATTAAATTCACACGTCAATGAAACTTCAGGATCATAAGCATTTTCTTCAAAGTACATACGTTCTGCCCGTTAACATATGATACTTAACATTTAATCAAATGGTTGAGAATCGTATAGAAGTAAATCTATAGATTCTGAACTATGCGGCCCTTCTCATTGTATATATTTCTCACAAACTTCGGCTACAAATTCAAACACAAGGATGCAATAGAGCAGTGACCATTGCAGTATTAAATATGTTTTAAATTTGCAACAGCATGCAACGTTCCAAATTAATAAAGGCCCAAATAGTTGCATATAAGATTAGAATTTAGGGTGCTCTTATCCAATAAACTTATACGCATGTCATCTATATTCAGAAAGACCTTTTGGTCGCTCGCAGTAGTTCACCGGAGATTGGGATGGGGGAAAAGGGGTAGTAAATCTCCAAAGAATAAAGTAAGTTGAAAATAAGCAGGTGCTACTGCGGTTTTATTTAAATACGCCCAAGAATTTAAAATCGGGGAAAAGGTTGACAAGTAGGAGTGATAGGGGTAAGTACACTCCATCATGGACACAGAAAATTAATAATAGTAAAGTATATACATATACTTTATTAATTAAACAAAAGAAAATA
Organism: Dynastes maya; assembly: GCA_029619315.2. NCBI lineage: Eukaryota > Metazoa > Arthropoda > Insecta > Coleoptera > Scarabaeidae > Dynastes > Dynastes maya. The sequence goes on from JAROYE020000001.1 coordinate 26,207,334, forward strand.
TTGAGTTGAAATATAATCAGATGTATAGACATGTTTGTGTGAAGCATATAAAAGACAAAAAAGTAATAATTCAATATTGTAAAGTTTAATTACATAAAATTGAATCAAAAGTAACTCACATTCAGTGTATAACCCGTCTTGTCTAGATGGGCGTTAGGAGTGTTGACTAGACACACACTTAAAATCTAGTACGCTTTAACAATTAATCTACGTACGTAATGGTCTAGGTACGAATCAAAACTAGATACGTATACAATTTGCTTTAATACAGTACAAATTGCCTAAAAGAGAAAAACGAAGGAAAAATAAGAACCAAATAAAAGAAAGGAAGCTATAGGTTATATCTAAGATGAAGCTAGGCAAGAAAAGCGTGGACGCTACTTTATATATAGTTAAATTAAAGCGGCAGGTAAGTCCTGATGTACACAATTACAATCTTACAGAAGCCATAAATCCTGCACTTAGCAGTATCCAAATATACTTAATAGCCACAAATTTCCACAATTTTAAAAGAAGCTTCTAGCAAGCCGACCAAGTACGCTCAATGTCCATACATGTACGGTTCTACTTATAACCGAAAGCTGCCAAAATCAGAACTTCATCCGAAAAACAAGCAATGATTCAAACCAAAGCCAATAGTAAACCAGAAGATGAAAATAGATGATAAATAACAATATTAAATCAATTAGGAAGTATTTTGATAAGAACCTAAGCCAATCGAACACAAATAACGCAACCAGTATTAAATCTGAATTAATATAGTGCATTTCAGATAACACTGACCATATGCATTTGCATAGTAAGACCTTAATGTAATGTTAATGGTTTTCCTACGCGGAGTGTTTAATTTATTTTTATTTATTTACCTAGAAGAAACGATTTTCATGAGGTTTTGAGACTTTTCATGCCTTGGAACAAAAGTGCAAAGCCGAAATTAAAGAAAAAAAAGTGACAGCTTTAGCGGTAATTTTGGCAGAGATAATGAGATACAATTTTGGGGGTGGAAATTTCAGCCCGCATTGTATCAATCAAAGCTACAGCTAGTGTTATTCAAGCAATTTACTACAAGCAGACGTGTAATTCAGAATAGCTTGTATTTATTTAAACAAAAAAAGTCTTAAACCAAAGGAAACAAGCAACTATGAACAAAATTTTATCAAAAATTAATAAAATCTAAACTAAAACAATAAAAAATACACTCTTAGTACAAAAAGATAAAATAAAAAAAATGTGTATTATGAAGTAAGTTAACTAAGGAAGTGTTCAAACTGTTGACCAAATACTGCTAAACACTGTCCTAATATTTCTTGAAAGTGACGTTTTACATTCTGAAGATTTCTTACTGTTATTTCCCTAAATGCTTCCACTATTCCTTGTTTTAATTCGTTGATGTCGAATATTATCAAAAACCTTCCTTCAAACAAAAAAGTCCAACCGGCTTAAATCAAGGCTTCTTGCCGGCCACTTCAGCGGCCCATGACAACCTAACCATCCATCTGGAAATTCATTATTCAAAAATTCTGCAATTTCCCTGGTGCCAGGTGGTGGTGCCCCATCGTGCCAGTAAATGATCTTCCTGTTTACAGGAATATTGCTAATAGCTGGAAAAATTGTATCTCTCAGCAATTCCGAATACTTTTGGGCTTTCCATCAACCGTTGATAAAAAATGGACCAACACTGTGATTACCTAGGATGCCGGCACACATGTTGACTTTCTATGGAGTTTGAGTATGGGTTTCTAGAGAAAAATATGGGTTTTCTCGTTTTTTCTTTCTTTATTTTCAACGTTATTTTTCTTATTTCAATGCATAAAATGTCTCAAATCCACATAAAAATCGTTTCAACTAAGTCTGGACAAAAAAAATAAATCAAACACGCCCCGTAGGAAAGCCATTAAATCACATAAAGGTTTTATTATGTAAATACCTATGGCCAGTGTTATCTAAAATGCACTGTATTTATAATCCCGCACTAAATAAAAATGCAACCGCCACAAATCGAGAAAACTTCTGGCTACAATATTCTCGCACCAATACCCTGTATACACAATGTCTGCCTTTGAAATGAGAAACCTGATACCGAGATATAGCTAACAGACTGGTAAAAGAAGTAGCATACTCGCAGTTGGACCACATAGTGTTTGGAGCGAACAAGAACTTTTATAACGATTTCCCGGATAATAACGAAGATAAACGACACCTATAAATCATGCTAAACTTTCCGCTTCGTCCTCTTCCTACTTCTTTGTTCCTCTGTATTTTTACTCCACCTCCGTGCGTCGAGCTGACAAGTTCTTCTTCCCTTTGGACGAGATGGCACGTCCCTGTTTTTTCAGCATCTAACTCTAGGTATATACGCAAAGCGTGGATCTTGGACCGGTAATAAAAGAAGGTCAGAGGGAGTTAGCGAAGAAGAGAGGCAGGAGACCGCTCTGCACTCGGTTCCCAGCGCATTCCACCAGTACGTGCCGCTTGCAGTTGCCTCATAGGTCAGCCAGCTAGATGTATCTGGTCTTCTCTACGTCGCCTATGTATTCATGCATGTGCATGTGTGTGCAGTTGTATGTGAGTCTGCGGTACTAGAGCAGGGCTTCGCAAACGGCTGGATGAAGGCCGTTCTAACAACGATTTTATGTCCTGAATTCGAATCACTGCTCGCACGATATTTTATCGAAGGTTATTGCTGTTAATGTCCGCTGAACAAAGAACTAAAGCAAGATACAGATACACATAGCACACGATCCAATAAAATATTTTGTATTATAAAAGGTAATCTAACGGGAATTTACGCGTGTAGTATATGTTCTTTATTGATCGTAAATAGGATATTGAAACCGTGATCTTAATACTCAGATGTGTTGTGCACTTATTTGTAGCAGTTTAAACAAATTTGGTTGTATGTAGATAATAAAGTATGTAATTATTGGTGATTCAGAAGGATTTCTCAATACAATAAGTAGTTGCATAGGAAAATGGCAAGCGATTTTATAAATTTATACAGATCTTCAAAATTGCTGCTCGCCATTGTCAACTTTGTTATTATGAGAGCGGCGATGTTGTCCAAAACCGATAATTACAAAAATAACATTCTTTAAACAGAACTCCCCATAAGTACTCTCGACCGTACTACGTTAGCAAGCAAAACTCACTTTTGCTTCTTATTATTATTATAAACGGTCTGTGACATGTATGCCTCCTAAATGGATCTACTGTGACAATGCCCTTATGTATACTAGAATAGTTCGAGGCTTTTGATGAACCTTAGTACTACTCTAGGATCCTCCTCCTTCAGCTCGGTAGGTATGAGAAATAGGCTAATGTCTTGTACGATTGATGGTAACACATTTCCATAGATTGTGTTCTGTCGTCTTGAAATCTTCTTAACGTAGACGACAGATTTAATCTCCAATTCTTCCTAATTTGAACAAGTGGAACTTTAGAGCTGCGTAACCTCTCAAGGACCATGCCAGTAATTTATAGTCCCCTTTAACGAACGATAGCGCTGTTTCTGCTGTCTTCGATGAGTCTAATGTGAATGCTGTCGCTTGTTTTAGCGCTGGTGTGCTTTGCCAATGCGAGGCTTTTTTATTGTTCTCCCAGTTCTTGATTTCCTGTTTTATGTGGTTCTTTTGCAGACCTCAGTAGGGTTTAAAAGCAGTGAAGGGAATGTTCGCTATTTCTTTGGCCAGCTTATCTGCCTTTTCATTTCCTTCGATCTCTTGATAGCTTGGGACCCACCGGAACTCCATATATTGGGAAAGAACATTCAGTTTTGAAAACACTGGGGATTGCAGTCGAACAAGAAGCTTGATGTTTTATACGTTGAGCTTCCGATTGATTTTTTAAACCTTTTCTAAAGAGGGTTAGTTAACGGCCAATGAAAGCTAGCAGAAATAAAATCCTTTGTATTTGCGTACAAGAAGCCTTGAAAAGCACTAACTCGATTAAAGCATTAAACATCAGTACTTACTGCACTTGCTCATGGTCGATTACTTTTACCATCCTTACTACACATTTTAATCGAATTAGTGCCTTTCACAGTTATACAATAACTTGTCATCCTTCTTATAAGTAAACACAGAGGGTGTTATTTCCTCCTGTTAAAAAATAAAACATAAATCGAAGGCCCAGTGCATAAAAGTAACAAGTCAACAGTTGCTTCTTTCTCTACTACAATCCCCAATATTTTCCCATTTATTGATTTAACGTTGCGCAGTCGGTACTTCCGCCTGGTTCTCACAAAACCATTTTGCTATATTACCAAACTAAAAATGGAAATTAAACGGACAGAAATTATTTGCATTATGGGATACAGTTGCAAATAAAGTTCCAATGAATGTAAGAAACAACAAACACGAATAATACTATTATTTTATTATATAATACTAGCTTATTATTATATAGTACTAGCAAATACTATTTTAATTTCAACCTCCCCAAGTTTCCAAACTCGAATATCTTGGAATTGTGTCAAGAAAATCTAACATTTTTAGTGGCAGAAGTTTAATCGTATTAACGTTAGAAAGAGAAAGAAGTGCAGCCAAATATATTTTCAAAATATTCTGACTATGACACCATCTTTGTTATCGTATCACAGATATATTTTTAATCAGAACACTCTACTCCATTCTTGGATTCTGCATGGACAGCTAATCCAAAAAAATGCTTATATATGTGGTTTAAAGACAACCGCAAAAATGCAGCTACTTCAAGTTACGTTTCCTGAAACGTCAAGTAGCGTTCACATAGGGTAGCGCGGGGATAAGGTAGGAATTAAGAAAGTTTGCACAATGTAATTAAATACGACCGCTCGCACAGCGGTATAAGGCAGAATTATAAATTTGTGTACGGCAAAACTATACACACGTTAAGTTACGGCGCTACCACGGCATTGAATAAATAGAACCGACCAATCACAGTGCAGGTGGCGATTCGTGTCAATTTGTAGACATACTTTTGAGGTTATGATATTCTCTTGATTAATTTTGAATTTTGAATTTACCTGTAATAAAACAGCACCTGTATCAGATACAAGTGAATTGTGAAACTAGAAACTAGAACAGAAGCTCATGAAGAAGATTTAAAAATATTTAATGTAATTATATACAAATGACATGGGTCTGTAAATTAGCAAAACCTTGGGCTCAAATGTAGGAAATGTAAACTCAAAACAGCTCTCAAAGCCGAGTCTTCAGAAAACTCCAACAAGTATTCCTGGTGATTTAAACATTTCATTCAACTATGTGACATTGTTATCTCCTGAATTAGCATAGAGATTGAAAACTTTCACACAGAACACAAAGATGCAAAGTTAGATATTTGCCTTAGATCTGTATTTCTTGCGACCAAAGATATATGAATACGTAAGCAATGTGCTACATTTGCTAAATATGAGGACATTAAGACGAATGATTCAGATGGCGTATACAACTTTAAATATTCATCTATATAAAGGGGAAGCTCGAGTATGTATATTGTGTGTAATTGAAGTGAGGCTAATTTGTTGTACATCAGTAAAGATGGAATCGTAGTGTCTCATAAGATAGAAGTATACGATATTAACCTTAAAAATTTGGTGTGATGTCCTTCGTAAAAGAATCCAGATAAATTGGAAATAGCTTGAATGGAATGTTTTCAAAATATAACGCTGGCTCTGGAAAAAGATTTAGAGATGCTAGACAACACAATTAATGCCTTATACAGTATCAATCTATACGCAAGAGCTATGGTAACTTTCTAATCCAGCATGTATTGTGAAATATTTATCAAAATTCTTCATACGATTTAGAATTTTCTGTTGATTAAAATTTAGTAGGAGAGAGTTAACATCCCCAAGGAAAAGAATGCGAAGATTGCTACTTCAGAACATTTGTAATTTTTGATTTGTTTCAAATATATAGTTTGTAGAATTATTTTCTTTTTTTTCAAATAAATACACTGTATATGTGGTTATCTGATACAAAATAATTCCAAGCATATGATGTAAGCAGAGATGTAAGCAATGTAATAGGTCCATAGAAACATTTGCTAACTATATAATTTAAGAAAGAATAAAATATAATAATTCTTTGGCATCTTTTTGATTTGACTTTCTAATTACGTACATAGTATGATTCTTTTTTGATAAACATTAGTCGTTTCTATTGCAACTTTCATTTATACTTTTACGATGAAGACAAATGGAATAACATTTCTATTCCATCCTGTGTTAATGTGCTATGAAACAAAAGTCATATTGAAAATGTTTTCTTTACATCGTTGTCATTTATGTAGCTTGGTTTAGTTTTCTTTGATTTTTTTGCTATTCATTCCTCCATCACTTGAATATTCATGGGCTCCCGTACCCACACACAAATTTATAATATGCGTGGCATATACTAAATAAAATACTAAAAGTGTTCTTATAATTGTAATATAGAGTCAGAATTGTTAGGTTCTTTTACATAAATGTGCGTTCTATCGCACCTATGCGTTTACGAGACTGCCAGTTATTCAAGAAACTATTAGTATTTGTACCACAATTTATACATATGTGCATGTGTGCTAATAAGTAGCCGTAGTACAGTCCACAGAGCTTCAAATGTTTCCCGAAATATTTGACGGACCAATCAACGGCTTTCATTTTCAATAAATTTTCAAATAAATCAACATTCATTCATACATATAAGAAAAAAGAATCGGGACCATGATTTAAGATTTCCAGAATTAAATTCAAATAGTCTGTTGTCTCTTTTGAGTATTGATGGGATGTACCCGCCAACGCCTTCTCTCTGTTAATATTTATTTTGATCGTCATGATTATTGCAGAAACAGCTAATAAACACAGTATATAACTTTTTTGTCATTCCATCCATTACAAAAGAAATTATTAACAGATAAATTAAGGTGATGATACGACAAAGTAAACCGAGATGTCAGTTTTCATTATGTCACGAAATTATTTTAATAATTACGGCAGAATATTGCAAATAATTTCACGCTACCCTACGTGAAGTCTACCAATTATGTATATAATGTAGGGCAATGAACTTTTAACAAGTCCTTTAAAATTACTAAATATTGATTATGAATTATGACAGCCAGCACTGTGGGATAGCACGGCAAACACTTAAAGTATCGAATCGTGTGCCGATAGGCACTCGAAATTGATCGTATTTTCTAAATCGGTCCTTTATCAAAATCCAGAAAATTGAGAAATACCCAGAGCGTTCCATTTAAAGAATACATCTGCGACATCACAACGGTAACGGTGGAGATGTCGTGAAAATTTGGGATAATGCGCATGAAACTAAACGAATAAAATTAAAAATCAGCCCCTCCATCTCCCGATGTGCAGCAATTTGTTCCGTACTCAAGAGGCGCCTTTGGTATTCTGTAAATGAAAGTTAATCCAGAAGGCTCAGGGCTCAGGCAGGCAATGATTTTAGAATTCGATTTCTCTGGGTTAATTTAATTCATGATTATAAGGGTACTCTGTCTTATCGAATCTATAATTGTTGCAATGACGTTTATTATCCTCAGTCCTTACTTGTTAACATTGTAGTGCATTAAGAAGAAAAAAAGGGTATCGTAAACATCTAAGAACGATGACATTCTGTTGTTTTTTTGTTCTTATCGTTCCAAATACCACAAATTCTTAATTGGTATTGCAACCACAGCAATAACAAAATTAGCAACAGTGTACATGCAGTGCGTTCACGGTGAAAGGAATAAATTCAGTAAAATTCCAGCAACTTTCAGCGAGTAGAAATGCTCTGACGCGTTAGTTTATAATTCGGGTTTGCCATTTTTGACCTACACTACAACGTGGTACCGCTTCCGGTTTGAGCGAAAATGGCAAGTCTATAATTTTAAATAGAACGCTCTATATATTTTAACAGATTTGGATAGAAGATTAAATAAATGTTTCAGTAAATAGTTTTTGAGCTATTATAGCAAATACATAAATTAAATGAAACTGATGAAAACAAGTAATAACTTGTCTAACCTGGGAAATAAACTGAGGCACTTTTTAAAGCAAACGCTCAAACTATCGCCGTTCGTTAAATAAATTAATAACTTCTGCTTGAGCATGTAGTGGATCTCCGAAGCTAATCATCATAAAAACCTCTATTCTTTCTCTTTCAATTAAACACATTTTGAATTTAATCAGATATACAAGCTAATTAATAAACTCTTAAAACAGTTGTGACATATAGTTACTACAATTCTTTAAATTGTTGAGCATATTTGCCGCCTTAACTAAAATATTGTTTGTGTTCACCTAATTTTTGCAATATCTTACAGACTATTTACAATAAACCTCTTTGTGGGAGGTGTGAAAAGCCTAATTAATCATCCATCTCAATCCGTAAAAATATACAGGATGTTGTCTTTTAAATAGCAAAGTTACTATTACTCCCGCTCTAACCGGAAGTGACAATAAATTGTGGTACAAGTAAAAAAACACATAGAAATATAAATTGACATGTACGAATATTTTTATCAAAAAAAGGTTGCTAGAATTTTATCGAATCTATTCGTTTCATCGTGAACGCAGTGCATAACAACAGAAACTGAATATCTGTTCCAAAAGTGGTATCGCCAATTTTCAAATCGAGATAGGGATAACAATTGCATTACTTATATGTGCCGATAGATAGGAGACTCCGTTAATTACCGAACATAGTAGCAGACAATGTTTATGGTCGGTTTGAGAAATCGTTATCGTTATCCTATACCTGTGCATTAAGATGCGTAGCTGCTGCTAGGTTTACAACATCCAACATACTTTCCAGCGTTATATTTGGTTATAATTATTCTCCATATTTATTCAATTTCTTTCTTATTTTAACCTACAAAACTATCCGTACGCAAGTTACCTGCATCAATTGCAATGCAATATCTACATCGTAAAAATAGATAAAATGAATAAGATGTTTTACATTCTTAAAGGACAAGCTTTTATAGCCATATTTAAAAAAAATATAAAAATAAAAAATAAAGTGGGAGACACCTGGTCTACTTTATACTCTAAACGAGTTTTCTACTGCTATGAAAATAAACCAAAGTATTCATCCTGAATAATTACAGCCTCTGTTAGGCTCTGTTGCAACTTCTCGGTACTTTTTTCGTAAAATACCAACTTATAGATGCGTTCTACATTAAAAGCAAGCTTTTCATGAATATGAAAAAGAAACTAGGCAAGATCGCCTATCTGAGAATGTCATACTACCAAGAAATATTTTACTTACTATAAATTAATTTACTAATGAACAGTAAATTATAAAAAATAACCACACTACCTATATAAACATCTAAACTTCATTTAATAAGATTCCAAAAAATGTGAATAAATAAGCATAACACCGTGCCTGATGTTATTTGTTCGTGCAGACAAACACGCACAAGTACTTGCTTGCTCGCTTACTTATAACTTAATCAGAATGGTAACTAATGCATATACAAGACCAACAAGATTATTGATTTAATTACACAAACAATTTTTGCGTTATCATATGACATGTGTCATTAGTTGTAAGCAAAGAAAGTAGATATTTTCCACGATATACCAATTAAGTAGTTTTTCAATGTATTTACGAAGAATGATGGAATTTATAAGAAAGCCAAATGAGTAGTTTACATTTAAATAATTAACGATAGCGTCAGGCTCTTTTTAAAAATTTAGTAGCATATTTTATGATAACAAGCTTTTGATACAGTCATTTCCATAATGAATTCTCTTCGCACCAAAACAAAAAAAAAAAACGAAATAAAAAATTATGGTGCGTTATCTTAAATATTTATTTTGACATTTAGTAATTTTCTTCAAGAAATAAATGCCACCAGTTCTAGCGTATATGGTATAACTGTTAATAAACTTATACAGCGTAACCTTTATTTGTCATTGTAAATATCATCTACACTACAAAAGAAGCTGGAGCAAATCTTGTGTATTTGCATAATATCCACCTCCTTTATCGATGTTTAGTTGTATGATTTTTTATTTTAACACAATGCTCTTCTCTACAATAAATTTACAAGAAAACAATACGCGTGCCAGTTCAATTTATTAATATTCAATAAATTTAAACATTACATAACGTTCGGCTAGCATTCCTCCAAGACATTATTGAAGATCAGATACCGGATGCAATACAACTCACGGTTTGTGGACATCAAATCGTGAATGCAGTCGTGTAATATATTTATGAATAATTCTGTAGCAATACGTTAGTTGTAGATGACAAATTCCCATATACATCTACATATAAAGTTATTCAAAATAGTGGCCACTAAAACTCCAGGTACACATATGAACATAAAAGAGAAACATAAACGTTCTCTTAAAGTACGGAAATCTGCAAATTCCATTTACGCAAGCGACATACAGTGTTTCTAACATGTATTAAAGAGGAGACCAACTTCTTGAAATTATCTTTAAATTTAAGAGGAAATACGTAAAATAACTACATATTTGATAACATTCTGATAGTAAGTGAGGAAGGAATAATATCTCCAACCTAATGCTTGCCTATATTAATTAATATGCAAGGTAGAAAAATTCTTTACTTTTGTAGTACACATCACCTTACATGATTATTCTCTACGTTTGTCAACTTTGGCGATAATAAAATACATTTACATTTATAAAAATAATCTTTAAGAGAAAAACTAATTGAATTCTGCAAGCAATACTAGCTTAAAATATGGAATACCTCTACCAGCGATCTATTATAGACAATGCTATAACCCGGCAGGGATTCATCCTCAGCGTGCGGGATACAAGAGCCAAGAGGCCTAAATTGCCGATCCGACCACTATCCAGTTGTCAGCCAAATACACTTACCGATTAAAAGCAGAGAAACACCAACAAGCACTGATGGTAACACCATACACGAAAAATGCTTATATCCACAGTATAAGTTGCACTTTCTACAAGATGAAAGTATCATACTATTATACCAACAAAAACTAGCGTAACAACTAAAAATAAACCTTACAATTACTGACATAGAACAGGAACATAATGAAATAAAAAGTGCAGTACAGCTAGCAGCACAGGAAGCCTTAGGGATGAAAAGAAAAGGTAAAGAACAGGCGTAATGGACGCCTGAAACGGAAAAAGCAGTTAAGGAAAAGAAATAAGCTCACCAATTATGGCTTATACAAAGAACACCAGAAAATTTACATGAACACAAGCGGGAGAAAGCGAACGTTCCAAATAAAATTGGAAAAGAAAAAATAGAACTTTGGAGTTCAAGGGTAGATAGTTAGAGGTAGATCGTTTGATCGGTGAATCACAATCAGCAGAGGTTTGGAGATTCTTGAAAGATATGAAAACAAAACAACATACTGATAAAGTTGCCCCCATCAGTTTAGAAGATCAAGTCCATCACTGTCAGATTTTACTAACAGAAGATAGACACGAATTTCAAACACAAATAGGGGAAGAACCAGAAAGAAATGAGAACCCAGATATTTTGGAGGTTTCAGAAGAAGAGGTTAAAACTGGAATTAACTCTATGAGAAATAGAGGATCACCAGGCCCAGGTGGAATACCGGTTGAACTTAAAAGACCTAGTCAACGGCTGTTTGTCTCGATATAAAACACCACCATACTGAGTCGACTTTTCTCGAAGCTTCTGAAGGATAAGCTAGAGGAGGATGCACAAAGAACAATCAGCGAAGAACAGAGCGGTGTTAAAGCTGGAAGATTTTGTGTTGATAATTTATTTGTAATGCAACTTCTGTTAGAAAAGCGAACATCCACATATAAGCTTTATAGATACAGAAATACATACAAGCTTTCTAGATTTGGAAAAAGCATACGACTCAGTACCACGAATACAACTACGGAGAGTTTTGCGAAAGTACAATGTTAACGAAGCACTAGTACCTATAATTAAAGAACCATATGACAATATCGTATCCTATATAAAATAAGGAACTCAACTACTAAGGGCGATAAAGCTGACTAAGGATCTCCAACAAGGATGCAGGCTTCCTCCTGTCCTATTGAATTGGAAAGGGTTTTAGAGGAGTGGCGCAGAACCTATCGGAGCATAGGCATTCCAATAGGGAACGTCACGGTTTTCACATTAAGTTTTGCCGATGATCAGGCAATATTTGTACAAGATGCATATATTATGCTGCGGCGGCTATGTGATCACTATATGAGGCGAGACCTAAAAAATGATATACAAGGTGGTGAATTCTACAGCAAACTTTTCCATGATCGTAGCAGACGATCAAACAGTGAATTAAAAATATGGTAGCGAAATATGGACTCCGAATGCTGACCAACAGAGAAGGTTAAATGTGATAGAAATAGACTACCTGCGAAGACCAAATCGACCAAATCCGAAGAGAGATGGAAGCCCGGAAGATAGATGTTGAGAGAATTGAGAGACGGGGATTGATGTGGTTTGGGCACCTTATGAGAATGGCGGAAGACAGATGGCCTCAGCGACTACTTAGATAGGTAGCCCCAGGACGAACCAGGAGAGGCATTCCACGACGATCCTGGAATGAGGGAATGAGACAAATCATGACAAGTAGAGACCTCGAAGAGCAAGATGCTTTGAATCGCGAGAGGCGGCGATCAGAAACGGGCAGACGGCTAGCGGCTGTATAGTACTCGTATTGTAGTGGGATATCGCACTACAATATACAGGGTCCTGCAATAATGCGTAGGTCTTCAGTTTCTCAGTTGCTGTTGAAGATATGTGGTTAAAATTTTCAATATGCACATTCTAAAATTATTTTCATTTATACAGGATATCCTGAAAAAGAGTATCAATGGTCAGCTAATTTTTTTAATGGAACATCCCGTATATATTTGCTGTTTTTTATGCGTATCGATGGTCCCTATTCATGTTGAAAATATTAGCGACATCCAATCATAGGTTGCCGAGTGACAATATTAAAAAAAACAAAATTGGCTATTTCATACTTCTACATGAAAAATCGCCACATTCGCAAACACGAAGTTCAACAAATAACATTATAATAGCATATTTCTGCTAAAGCGTCGGCAATTCATTTTTGTAAGTTTCGTGCTGCAATATTATACAGGCCGTTCAAAATTATTCTTTCAATATGGACAGCTTCACGGCTATTTTCCTCAATCATTTCAAATGAAACAGCCTGTATATTATGCTTCCATATTATAGAAAATTAAATTTTACATCAATTAGTATAAGGGTTCCTTATAACATTTATTTCAGCTTACAAAAAATTATTCTAATTTAAAATTTTTTGTGGTAGGCGGTGTTTTGCTACAAACATTCGCTGCTGCAATTTTTAAAATATCTATCAGTTGATATTGTATGTTGCTGCAGTAACAATATTCTTGTCATTAAGTAGAATATATAATCAACGCTATCTCGAACGAAGACAGCCAGATGAGAGCTGCTTTCGGAAACCTTTAAACAGATTTTCGGAAACGAGAAACGTTGCATACCCAAAGAAGGTTAGAACTAAGAGAGCTACACATGAAGAAAATGAAAAAAAGTTCTATTGAAAGCAACTGAAGATCCTCACAGCAGCCAGAAGAGAAAGATCTGTTCAAAGAGTATTAAAAAGGAATAAGTATCGGGCTTACCATATTCATTTACAACAAAAACTATATGAGATAGGTTTTCAAAGAAGGATAGAATTTTGCAACTGGGCCAGGCAAAGGACACGAGAAAATAGAGAATTTTTTAATAAAACTTTATTTTCCGATGAAGCGACTTTTCATAAAACTGGTTTAGTGAGCAGGCACAATTTTCATTATTATTCTCCAGAAAATCCACATATTGTAAGAGAAGTTGATTATTAGCATCGATGGAGCGTAAATGTATGGGAAGGTATTATACACTTGCCAAGTTTGCTATCCCACCTTCCCTTGATAGTAAAACAAGAAATGCGGTTGCAGCATGACGGTGCACTGCTCACATGAAGTGAAAAATTATTTGAATCAGGTTTATCCTGAGAAACTGATTGGTAGAAATTATACCATCGGCTGGCCAGCACGACCACCTGATTTAATCAAAATCGACTATTTCTTGGGAGGTTATGAAAAAGGATTGGATTTTAAGGAACTACCAACAACAGCACAAAATATGCGCGAAAGAGCTGTCAACGCCTTTCGAAGTGCAACAGCGGACATGCTTTATAGGGTCCAAAGAGAATTTCTGGATAGAATGGATAAATGTTTGGAAAAGAATGGGCAACATTTCGAATATTCGTTTTGTTTTCGTCCTGTTTTTTTACTTACTTTTCATCCATAGTTCGCAATTTTATTTGTTATTCAGTTTGCGTTTTTTAAAAAGTTCTTGCAGCGCCCTATTATTTTTTATCTTTTTGTGTTTATTTTTAGTATTGTACATTGTGCTGGTTGCGCGTTCTAGTTGTTTATTTATTATTATTTACTGACTTTTTGAGTAAAATATATATTTTTTTATTTAATTAAAAGTGTTTCGTTAAATATCTCTAAAACGACGGCAGATAGGTATAAGGAACCCTTATACTAATTGAAGTGGAATTTAATTTTCTATAGTATGGAAACATAATATACAGGATGTTCCATTAAATAGCCGTGAAGTTGTCCATATTGAAAAAATAATTATGAATATTGTAACTCGGCAACCTAAGATTGGATGTCGCTAATATTTTCAACATGAATAGGGACCATCGATAGACATAAAAAATGCAAAAATATACAGGGTGTTCCATTAAAAAAAAAGAAGGGCTGACCATCGATGCTCCTGTTTGGGACATCCTGTATAATTGAAAATAATTTTAGAATGTGCATATTGTCCTCTTAATACTTACTGAAAATTTTAACCTGATATCTTCAATTGCAACTGAGAAACAGAAGGCCAACGCATTATTGCAGGACTCTGTATATATCCTTAAGATCATCTACTTTCATACAATCTACAACTTCTTACATCAATAGTTCTGTTGTGCACCACATTACCAACACACTCAAGACACACACATTTGGCTTGAAGTTCTATAGCAAGTTGACTTTCCGAGGACGTTTCGTTGATAAGAAAAATCTGCCTTCTCATCTTTGAATAACTCCAGAATACTGAAAGCAGTAAATGATAAATGATAAAATGATTCAAAAATCAGTATACTAGACAATAACACTGGAAACGTTTCAAAGTTCGGTCCTTTATGGAAAAATTAACTTAAAAATGTTTAAAACGAAGGAAGCTAAAATCAAAAATGTTGTCTTTTATTATTCAAGGATTAAGTACCAGCTGTTATTATGGTAATAATAGTTATCTTGCGATGGACATTCTTCTTTGTGAATTTTTAAAGCAAACAACGCAAACCAATAAGCCGGCAGCTTTCTACATCTAAATGCGAACATTAAACGATTTATTACTGAAATGCTATCGAAATTATGTGAAAATGTCACAAGAAAATGTTTTCTCAATACATTGTGTCTAGTCATAAAAACTCCTTTGCGGCAAATTGAGTCACTCTTTACATTTCAGTGCGTAGGAAGGCGGTCAATTTGTAGTTTAACTCATAACTTGCAGTGACTTATAGTAATTGCAGTAAATATTTTGGGAATGCTTGGAAATAATTTATTGATTTTACTTAGAAACAGTCACATTCAACGGAAAAATAATTTAACAGATTAAAATCTTAGGTCAGTAGATCAAGCGTGGGATAGGAAAGTTCAGCAAAATGCAAAAAGTGTATACCTACATATTTTACATATTAAGTTCCGAACAAATAATTTCACAACAGAACAGATCGTTTAATCCGTGATAATAAAAAACTTACCAAATGCATGCTATCCGCGCATATTTTTTAGAAATCTATTCATTGAAGCACTTTCTAAAATTCTTCGCGACTAAATTCCTCTTTAAAGTTTTGTCGCACATTTATCACTTGATTTTCACCATTATTATACTAATGAGCAAAGAAGAAAATTTTATTAACGCAATCCGTCTGACCTCGCCGCCTTGTCGGATATACAATAATTTGCACCGTCTGACCTTTAAAATATTTGTGTGGAAAAGTTCTTTTGTTAAGAGCCTCTTTTAAAATAGCGAACATTTTTCACATTGCAAATTTATTCGTATACAAAACTCCCGTGTTAAAATTTTAATGTCAAGGTTAATGAGGTCGAGCTAAGTTAAGAATACCATGGCAGTTCAGAGGATCTAATTGCGGTTGTAACTATTATACAATATTAAGGTATCTTACATCCAACGCAATTTAATCATCACATCAAAACGTACACGGACGTATAGTGTGTGTATGTGTTTTCGTAGAAACGGTTTTTCATGAGTCATATGTGCTATTTTACATACTCAAATATATAAGCTGCATATAGATGACAATTATTTTTAATAAACCTTTTATCTTGTTGTGACGGTAAAATTACCGCTGTGTATCAAAAATAGCTAGCGGCGCTTTAAAGTAATAGGACGATTCCCAACCACAAAAAAATAACTATATTTACGTACACAAATACAGGCAATTCATTCGAAAACACAATAACATTCAAACAAAAAAGTTAATTTAGAAACCGTTATGCCACTGGCATAATTACTGACCCCATTAACTGTGATTGCCTAATTATGACAAGTTTCATCAAGGAACTCTGAAACCATGTATTTACATATTATATTTCCTGGAACAACCAATAACAAATATCATATCACGCTCCTTAGAAATTTTTGAATGCAAACGATTCTTATTAACTATATTGTTTACTAAAAAAAAGAAACTATGTTCTATTCGCTTGGTTTAGAGAAGTCACGCACAAATCAAAGCAAGTACCGAATTGATTGCACCTGATTGTTTTAAACACACAAAGATATCGCGGCATAAAAGATTTCTGGTTCACATTCACCAATAATAGAACCGCCTCTGACAAGTTTCAAAGCAATCGTTACGTTAGCTGGAGATCACGTATGAATTAATTATTACGAAAAGAACTCTCTCTCTCTATGCACAGCACTTTGAGAGGTTCATATTCATTTTAACAGGCATCCACTGCCATTATTAAACATACACATATGTACTGAAATGTATTTTTCAGGGAAATTGTTAAAAAAATTGGAATTTTGTAGATTAATTAAATTTTTAACTATTTTGTGGGATTCGGGAGTATTATTTCATACTCTTTCGGCAATTTTTTAATGAATTTTGGTTTAAATAAATGCAAATTAACGAATGTCATAAACTCTGTGTTCCTTATAACATCCAGAGGAAATCTGCCTATTCTAACCTCGGACCTCCTCTTCTACCTTGAATTTATTCTCTAATTTCGATTTCGGACACTTTAATCTGCGAGCGCAGCCAAAATACGAGTTAACTCGAGGAAAACTTAACTAGAATTGATGAATTTATTGGCGTACCTTTTCACCTTTAATTTCTTTGCAATGGCGATTGTTTCAATCCACAACAAATTTTGATGAGTAAAGTAGAGAGAATGAATGTAGTAAAGGCTCTATACTACAAAACTTTCACGACAACCCTAAAATACTAAAACTTCCTGACGTAAATGAAGATACCTTAACGAAACATCTTTAATATACGAAATAATGTTAGAAATACCTTTGAATTTACCCTGTTTGTTTTAGGAGAATTTTACATTAATTTTGAAGATTTACGAAATAAGGAGAACAAAAAGAAGGGCAATTTCAACCCTGATTCACCAAGATCATCATTGGCTGGAGTTAAATAAATTATTTAGTACCTCCACTCCAAGGCTAGTCGGCCTGGGGGAAAATTGTGGCTTCCGAAAAATAACTTTTATCCGCTAGAGGGAATTTCATATACAGCGTGTCCCAGGATTGGTGTTACAAGAGGTGTGAGAAACTAAAAATCTTGGAATCCTAATTTGACCTTCTGGAATTAAGCACTGCTTAGTTTGAAACTTATTTTTAGTTTACTTTCGATTTCTTGAAATCAAGTATGCCTTAGCAGTTGACCAAAACCTATTTTCGCTTCAGGTAAAGTTCCTCTTTCGTCCCCAGTATGCTAAAATGTTACTAAGAAAAGTTGTTCGGAATAAAAAGTTATGCCGTTACGCATTTTTTTCTGAAAGATAGACTTACTTTGATAAAATCCATTATTTGACAACTTCACTTCAGATAGAGTACCCTTTCCGTTCACAATACGTCGAAGTTTTACTAAGGAAAGTTGTTCAAGATGATCTACCTACTTTGACTAAACCGTCATTTTTTAGATTAAACAAAATAAACTATTTACTCACACATTAAATTTACAACACGTAATAATTTTATCCTACAATCAATTATTTATTCAACATAACAGCCGCTAGTCTGAATTCTCTAAAATTGTTCCGAATTTCCTCTATCTGTATTTGTATACACCGTTTCGTGTCTTTTCTTTTAGTATTTATCTACTGTTGGGCATGAGTTGAGAGTAAACCAGGTCTTTGAGGCGACCCCATAAAAAAATTTAGAGAGATCGAACGACCTTGAAGGCCACGCAATCGGACTATTTCTAGCTACTCTATTTAGCTACGCGTGCTGTCGAATGTGCATTATTTTGTTTAATCTAAAGAATGGTTTAATTAAGGTATGTATTTGACTTCTTTTTAAATTTGTTGAAATTTTTGTGTAACAATTTGTCATTCTGAATAACTTTTCTTAGTAAAACTTTGGCGCATTGTAAACGAGAAAGCCACTTTACTTGAAACTAAATTGAGAAATAATGGATTTTATTAAAGTAGGCCGATCATTCACAAAATTTGCGTAACGGGATAATTTTTCATTCTGTACAACTTTTCTTAGAACATTTTGGCATATTGCGAACGAAATAGGTACTTTACCCAAAACGAAAATAGTTTTTACTCAACTGTCAAGGCCTATTTGATTTAAAAAAATCGAAAGTAAACTAAAGATAAGATTCAAACCAAGCAGGGCTTAGTTCCAAAATACCAAATTCAGATTCAAAGATTTTTAGTTCCGCACACCTCTTGTAACATCAATCCTGGGACACGCTGTATATCGGATGGCTATACTGAGTACTCTATACGTTTTAAAGTGACAGCTGATATCATGTAATTATTTAACACAACAGTATATTGTTATGTTCAACGTTGTATCTACGACAACAACAGCTTCTCTCAGTTGTCACTTCGGAATGACTAAATGTCAGGCTGGCCACTCGTTGGTAACTAAATATCCCTCTTGCGGGGAAAATTGGAAATTTCTTCGTTACCATCTCCCCTCAGCCAACTGGCCTTGGAGCGAGGACATCATATTTATATTATAAGTCCAGATAACGACGAGTGTGGTGTAGCATGGACAAATCTACTCGTCAGTTAATTTTTCTATTCCCTTATTTCGTCCAAATTAATGTAGAAATCGTCTGGAATAAGCAACAGCGTAAATTTAAAGGTACAACAAATGATATTTCATCAATTAAATCTTTATCTGAAAGGTTTCTGTAAATGAGTAGTGGATTTTCGCGTTTAAAGCTTGCCATTGACATTGTGCATCACAGAATCATCAGCATACGACCTCCTGGTTAAGTCACTGCATTCGTTCTCGTATGCTGTTTGCAGAAATGATCTCATTGGATCAAAATTCATCGTAAAAGTTTCTATTTAGGTTAAATTATCAAAATTGGCTGTGAAATAAAACAATCGCCGGTCTTTCGCGATTTAAAATAAAAGAAAGATGAACGACGCCATAATTTTTCATCAATCTTTATTCGGCTTTGGTTGAATCAAAGTGTGTCTTAACTCCGGTTCCCATATAAGTGCTCGATTGTGAAATCAAAGTCTTTATTAGAAGAGAAAAGGGTTAAATATCCAGAGCAGGCAGTTTCCTGTAGTGGTTATATAAACAGAGGGTTTATATACATTGGCATCATTCAAAAGTTCAAGCTTAGTTACTTTTAAAATCTTAAAATTCGTTAATTTCATTTTACTGAGTTGGAAATTCGTTCTAAAGGGTATCCATGGATACCCCCGAACCTACAAGAATCGTTCAATTTAAAATTAGAAAATTTTACAATTTTCCCAAAAAAACCTCAAGAAAGATATTTCAATATATATCAATACAATTTCTATCTAATTGTATTTTCTGTGAAATTTGCAATCTTTGGTTTAGTAGCTGTATGTAACGAAACAAATCGCCTTGTGTTTGTCGTCAGAAACCCGGCCACTGTAGCTCTACTACCTAAAGATATATTACTTCCCTCGAAATCAGTCTAGTATCCCCTTTTTTGATCTCAGCAAATGTCAAGCATCCTCTGCAGAAGAAGTGGTGGTAGGTATTTTAAACTTATGGCAGCATTCATAGAATATATATTCAGCAGTCTTGGAGTGGACACTGAATTTGGTCTTCAGTTTTTTTTTGTGTCATAGGAGTAATATTCTAGGTATAGATGTTTCAGCAATAATTTTGCAATTACTTTTAGAATGTCCTTCTTAACGGGTTGCGTTATCTGGTTATGTGGATGTGACATTTCCATTGTTATTTTTTTTCACCAAGATGTTGTTCCCTAAGAACCGCACCCAGAAATTCGTTTTGTACAGAGCAGTAAGTGAATCACTAACGCAGGTAGACAATTGTCATAGTCTTTCATTAGTGGAAAGAGTTTGGATTGCGAAAGATATGGTAAGCAGCACATCTTTGCATATGAATATTGAAAAGCCAACACTTAAATCGAAAAAGGAGAAAGAAATGGTCCAATACTCACAAAATTCTTTATTAAAACGTAATTATAATGCGACCGGTTTCAGGCAGACGCCTATCTTCAGGCCAGAATTTATAGGAACAGGAGAAATTCGTCTAGCAATAAAATAATCTAGATGTCACCAACCAACATTTCAACATTTAAAGTTTATGTAAAAACCAAATATAAGTCAATCTAACAAACCAACGCTGCGTTATTATTCTAGTCCTTCCGCACAATTTCTGGCTCTTTAGATTCAAGTCTGCATAATTTGCATAATGCTGCTTAGTTAATCACGCTGTGTTTAGGGATATGTATCTTAACCGACGTTAAAGCGAAACAAGCATTGTTATATTTATCGTTTTTCCTGGCCTAGGGAGTATTTTTTTAATTTTTTTTACATCAGTCATCACGTATTTGTCTTTTTCAGTCTTGCTGCGCTCGGTTCATTAAGAAGCCAAGGTGGCTATTGAGAAACTACGGATTAACACCTCTAAACTCAATGAATGCATAATCTTCAGTATAGTACAGGATTATCATAAAGTGAGGGTTATATTTAAACATAATTTCTTGAATAATAGGATTTTTTATATCCAACACTGTTTACCGCAACTGTTCAATATGACCTCCATTTCGGTTGTATAAAAGCATCAACCTTTCCCCCAAGACATACATCGCATTATACAACACTTCAGGTTGAATTGCAGCATGCTAATACTGTTTTCTAATTATTCCGGCGTTTTTGATCGTATTCTAAATACATTTCTTTTAAACAAAACCCGAAAACCAAATATCCACTGTGTTCAAATCGAGCGATCTTGGCGGTCGTGAATCTTCAAAATCTCTGCTTATAACACGATCTTGAAAAACAGCAGTTAACAAGTTTTTAAGTGGTCGGTAAATGCGCGGAATGCTCTATCATACATAGAAGTGATACTTTCAATTGCATCCTCGTTTTGCAACTGGGGAATTGGATAATCTCTTAACATTTGCAGGTATTATGCTTCGACTTTCCTGAAGAACTGCAACTTGGGTATTACCAATGCTTGGTCTTCCTAATCTCAATAGGTTAATTACAGACTCAGCTCTTTCAAGTTACTCAAGTCACAAACTCATTTTCTTACGAAATCTTCGTAAACCAACAGTATAATTTCTACCACACTCACAAGAACATTGTACTAAACTTATTCTTGTTTGAAAATCAAGAAAAATAGATATTACAGAATATGTAATAAATTATGATAAAAGATATTTTTCTCATACCTAGTGTTATCTATTTTTTGAGTTTACGTATTTCAATATAGCTCTTGTATTCCTTACGACTAAGTAAACTTCGAGTAATCACGTTTTCAACGCTTTTCACATCCGCGTACAGAATGTCACAGTGAAGCTTTTGTAATTTGCGGTTGACCAAAAAACACTAACAAACACCGTAGATGCGTAACCGTGACGGACTGCTACTCGGTACATCTGCACGGCTAGTTTCAAACGGACCGCTTGACACACATTCTTTAAAAGATCTAACAATGTCGAAATTCCACATCGAAGTCGTTCCAACCTAAGACGATCGAATTAATTATCAATCAAACTTCGAATAATGAAACTAATTAAGATAAAAAGTGCCAATTAGTGAGACGATTGCACGTGTTTTATATGCTACTTACGTAAAGTTTTCCTTTAAACGATGGTGAACCACATAAGTATATGAAAACCTTAAATAGGCCTCCAAGGTACATTTTTACACACGAAAAAACAACGCAAGACAAATATGATTTATCGTGTCATGTGGACAGCGGGATGCTGAGATCTTTTTTTTAAATAAATATTCATGCATATACTTAACGTTAATTTTTGGGTAATTAATCAACGCCAGTTATTAACGCGCAGTGAGAACTGATGAGTCGATGGATTTTGCCCTCCGGTTAGGAAACACACAGGGAATATGATGTTTATTATGGTCGTACGTATGCGGCAAATACAGTAATTCGAGAAATGTTAAGTGATTTATTGTTTTTCAAAAGCGAATTGCACCTAATTACATGTTACTTAGTTAACCGTACAAAACTCTCGCTATTTATGTATACGCCCATCGAAGCAATTTTTTTCGAACAGCAACAGCTACATGTTGGTAATGATAGACGAAAACACCTTGCTTATAGAACTACTAAAGTACATTTTCAAAATGTTTAATGTGCGTTATTTGAAAAGAATGTAAACAACTAGTATGTATTGCCATGAAACAAGTTTGTTTAAAATGTCTGTACGGTCAGATAAGCTGCTAAATTGTTTAACTAAACTTCGAAGTTTTTGTTATAATGCAATTGCGTACCAAACAAAATACAATCAGTGCCTTTATACTATGCTTTAGATTGAGCGACAACAACAAAGGTGCTTCACTGTGGTCACTTTAACAGGCTTAGTGGTATAGCAAATTTACCACATTTTCACATATCGTCACGTTAGTGAGAAAAGCGCGTAACTCCATTAGAAGGAAATACTGTTTGGTTTTCATGTAATCACAATGTAAATTCTTGTTTCCCTTCTAGGGGCTATTGTAGAATAATTTGAATGAATTTTCAATTATTATTAGATGGCAGTTAAATCTCATTTTTAATAAAAAATTGAGTTATGTGCTTTTCTTACTACGGCAACGATATCTATTTTAAACCTGTTTTGTGGTTTCTCGTGCGTACCACGGAAGTAATAGTGTACAGCAGTTATGATGACATCAGCTGAATGTAATTGCATACAATATGTACTAAATGTTGTTAGTAATTGTCTTAGTGTTGCGAAGATGTCACTCACAACAAAAAAGTTTTGTAAGCTTTCACAAAAGTACGTAAGATTATATTAAAAAGGTGTGTTATAAATATGTGTTTCTGTTTTCTTTTGCATTGGAATTTTATTTGTTAATAATAACAAAATACTATTTAAAAATACCAATACATAATAATATATTTATTAATAATAATAAAAATAATAAAATAATAATAAAATATAATATAATAATATAATATAAGTAATAGAAAAACTAATAGTAACACAATAAGTATTTATTGGATAGACTTCGCTTTCAGTCAACCTTGCTTTCTCGAAGTAATTGTGCTATTGATGCCTAGTAATATGCTAAACAAATATAAAAGGAAAAAAGACAAACCTACTTAACTACAAACAAAATAGCTTAAAGTTAATATAAACTAAAAATTAACCACGCGCAGAACGTCGGCTGCCACACCGGTTACTCACATCGAAATTGTAACATATATAATTGTATTTTCTTTAAGAATGCATTATGCCGCCTGGAAAGAGTTAAGCGGGTTGCTTATTTCCATACTCGTTCGTTCGGGGTACATGTCTTTAGCCTCGCCACCCCCGGATTTTAAAATTTCCTATACGCTATCATTTTGTGCCGCAAAAAGAAAATTCTGAGCTTTAATATTAACGGTATTGTAACGTATAGGAAATTTCTAAATCCAGGGGTAGTGGGGCCGTGGACATGCACCCGTTAGTTTGTCCGCTCGCTAGACCATACCCTAAGCATTTAGTGCTTACATGTTCATAAATTGCAGTAACGGTATTATTTACGACGTGATTTATTTATTTATTATTTATTTATTTATTGTCCCTCTAATATATGTATATGTATGTACATACCTACATACAGACAATTGTCAGCAAAAAGGAAAGGGAAACCATGACAAATTAAAAAGAAAATATAGTCATGCCATTACAGAAAGCACTAAATATGACGCGGTAGGCTTGTCATTCCGTCTCTGTTGTTGCGGTTGCGAGTCTTCTGTTTTCTCTTTTTTCGCTTTTAGTGTTGCAGCTTTGTACGTGTACTATGTTGCTCGTTGTTTGGAATGATGGTTGCCGGGAGGCAAATAGCGAATTGAAATAGAGAACCACTCGGTGCAACGCCGATGACGCCCGCTAGGCAGAAATGTGTCCGTTGGCTAGTGTTTTCTCTCTTCATATTGCTTTTGTCGTGAGTGATTCCACTAGTACCATCAAGAGCTATATTAGCATTATTTTGTTTATTGTTTCTAAGCATTTTGGGTGTTTTTAATACATTGCACGCCATCTCCAGTTCAGCAGTCCAAGAATTGTTTGTGAGTTGGTTTGGGAACTGTATCTGGTGTTTGTCGCTGCTTTCTAAGCGGCAGACGTGTATCTCTTGGCACTAGAAGGCGCCAAAAGATATTTTGCTCGTTGTTTCGTAGTATAGTGATACAAGCCGAGACGAAAATAGCGGTGTGTGGTAGAGAAGCACTAGGAGCAACGTTGAAGAAGCCGAGTAGATAGCAACATGTTCGTTGGCTAGTGTTTTCTCTCCTCACATTGCTTTCGCTGTGAGTGATTTCATTGATACCATGAGGAGCTATTATTTTGATTGACTTTCTAAGTTGTTGAAAATGTTAACACACAATTTAAGCGTAGTAGATATCCATATTTAGTGTATTGCAGTACATATTGCTCCACTTTACAGTTGTTAGGTTGTTATTTCTTATATTAATAAGTATTGTGAAAACTGTATCCAACCAATATTGCTATATACAGTGTAATGTTATAAACGAGGGAAAGTTTGATTCATCAAAACTAATTAACTAATTTTTCTGTCTGTAGGTGCGGGGGTGTCCCTAGACACACTTTCGGCAGTTTAAATACAAATTAACACGGACTATTTACGTTTTACAAGAATTCCATTTGAAAAGAGAAAACTAACCTGAAGTTGAGATATTCCAAATATAAATTTGGTCAAGTTTGATTATTTAAACATCTCGCGTATTTTTAAATAATCAAACTTGACTCTCACATCGTAATTAACATTGAATTTAAGCACTAGGAACTTAAATTCACAAGACACTTAGACCGATAGATACAACGGATATTTCACCAAAACTGAGAAAATTTTAAGCGTACCTTGACTATTTTGTTTGCGATACCGATTATTTAATCATGACCAATTAGGGTATACCTTTCGAATTATAATTTAATATTAAATTTAAATATAATTTTCTTATTCTAAATACAGCGCAATGCATGCAATGCAAGGACGCCACTGAAAGACCGACTTTATGCTACTCTATGACATTTGACATTACTGACAACCATAGAACATTGACTTTCCCTAACGTACAAAGCAACTTTATTAAGAAAGATATTTAATTTTCGATATTACGACTGCGATACCACTGAACGCTTTATACATAGCGCTAATGACTGCTATTTTCTATGTTGTAAATTGTAACATTACAATGATATATAAGTATACTGCTCATAAATCAAATAAAAAATCAATACAGGTATCTACAGCGTTGGCAATGAATAGAGTTTGTTAAAAAGGTGGTACCGGATGGCAGTAGCGCAACGGTAGCGGCTTGGGTAGGGGTAATTTTCAACTCGTAGTCGATCTCGACAGTACAGCGAGAAAGTTCAAAGCGACAGTACGTTGCACGTTGCACGCCAAATAAGTACGCGGAGATGGGACGCCCAAAGGGTGTAACGTTCCCTTCAAATGTGAATAAATATCTCAGACATTTCCCTGGATTAGAATATAGAAGTCCGCATATTTATTGCACAATATGCAATAGCGGATTGCTAAGTCGCGATAGGTTTGAATGTAGGAAACATTGTAAAAGTAAACGTCATGTATAGAATTTAAGAAACAGTATTCCATACTGGCAATTTTTATATGATTTTATTTTTAAGTGTGTGCAACATCCCACAACATCTAGTATCTAATGAACACTTTCGTCTTTTTTGGGCTAAGTACGTTCCCTCATAGAAGCTGCCAACATCTATGCAATTACGATAGAATTTGCCACGTGTGCAAGGTACAGTAAAGGAATGTATAAAAGACGAGTTGAGAAATAAGAAAATATGTGTGCTTGAAACAACTGATGCTCAGAAACACAGCGTCATTCATGTTGTAGCGCGTCCTTTAAAACGTGATTGTCCACCAGCTTCATTGTTGTTATCCAGTAAAAGGATTCAGAAAACCAATGCAGAAACCGTTGTCAAGATAAAAGATTCGTTGAGAGAATTTTGTATCACAGGAGCCCCAGTCACAATGTTCGTTACTGACGGAACCGCAACAATGCTGAAAGTTGGTAGGATGTTGAAAATATGCTTTCCGACTATTTTTCACATAACATGCCTCATACACGCATGTCACTTCGTAGCAGAAGCTATTCGCTAGAAGTATCCGATGGTGGATAAGTTAATAGCATCCACCAGAAAAGTGTTAACACCACCACCTCAGCCTGTAATAACGCGATGGGGAACATGGCTCCAGGCAGTATCTTACTATCAGAAATATTTTTCACAAGTGAAAAATGTCATCTTGAATCTTGATTCAAATGATTCCACAGCAGTTCGAGGTAGTCAGCAACTTTTTTCTAATTCGGACATTCAACAACAAATAGATGAAATTTCCATGAACTATTCTGAAGTTGCACAAGCTATTGAGCAATTAGAAAACACTTACCTGCACGAGACGCATTAAATTGCATAAACAATTTATAAGCCACTCTAGAAAACTAGACGAACACTATAGGAGTCGATGTTGCTCAAAAATTTGGTGCAATTTTAACGAAAAATCCCGATTTACAAAAGGTTCGGTCTATAATTGAAAATCAAGAGTGCCCAGATGAGAAAAAGGAATATCTGACATTTGCAAATCTTACTTCACTGGATGTCGAACGGTCATTTTCGAGGTATACGACAATGTATTCACAACACCGTCGACGGCTGAATGAATCGACATTGGAAACGTTGCTGATGTTGCAATTCCACGCGGCTTACCAGGGCGGTTGGCAAATTGCCACAGTGGACATCAAGACGACAGGAAAAGGTCACATTATTTTTCACTAATATTGTATACTACGTACCTACTTTTATGCAATGCGCCACTGCCGGTACCACCTTTTTAACAAACTCTAGTAATGAAGTATGTTTAATGCTTAGGAATATAGAATACCGTATATTATAATTACAGTATTCAGGAATATTGTGCTGTTATTACATCTTCCTTTTTCAACGAAACAAAAAACAAGAGAAATTATTTGATTTCATAAATAAATTAATAATCAATGCTAATATTCAATCTAAATACAGCATTGTTGCGTGGATCAAACATTTGCATGGAAACATACCTAATTTAATTAATAAACGGCATAAATCATCTGTTTGCTCTTTGAAAACTAATAGTGATACCTATGCAAAACAACAATGGCTCGTCGTTTAGAACCACCATGAAAAAGACATTTGTGTAATATATATCTGCATACGACCTATTTCCAATGTTATTTATTATTTACTTTTCTAGTTAATACGTAATTCTCAACTTGAATTTTACATTCGCATTTTTACCGAGCCTAAGCTTCAGCTACACATATGTGTATTTCAATCATCTTTCTGAGAAACGCGTCACTTAATTAATCATTCACACACATAACCCACGAATCAATAAATAGCCTCTAACCGCAGTCACTGCTTTGAATACTAACAGTAGTTGTACCTACGTACAGACCTTTCCTTTTTCGTAACAGCCAATGCACTGATAAATATTGTGACTATGTGCATTTTTCAGTGAACTTTATGCTTGTATTACCTGTTCACGAACTCCACCAATTGAATGTCTAATAGCTCAACCTCTCGATAAATTATACGGTATACTAATAGTCCTAATAAACAGCAAGTAACGAACACGTATATTTACATACGCGCACAGATAGAGACATGTACACGATTTAGCTGTACCATATTATGGCAACGTACAGGCAATTTATTATATTCATGGAGTTGTTTGTTATTTTTTCTTTCTATTTGGAAGACACCTACCACTTACAACTCCTACAAGGAGAAGTGAACTATTCCTATGTATCTTGTAATACGCACAAATTCATATCCGCATAGATCAATAGCGGCTGGTGATGACGTAAATGGGAGGGCTCGGAAGACGCTTCGATTTTCTCGTGCAACGGAAACACACGAAGAAATAAAAACGTTGTCCGCGCCCTTATATTTAAGTCACCACCAGTCGCCAAGCCTTTCTTGGATAACTTACCAGTATCCTGGCTGGTACTGTATGAGTGCTCTGAATAGACAGGGTAGCCGTGCGTGCGCAACCCTGGTCGGAGTACAGGGAGTTGAGGCCGCCGAGGGTAAGTCAAAGTAGTCTAACGTGCCAGAATAGGCCAATCAATTGCTAACAAAAACCCGCGCCCTTCTGCAAACATCGTAGGCGCAATAGTTGTAGCTATATTATGCAGTGGAAAGTAAAGTCTCAAAAACTGGTGGTGAAAGGAGGTCCGTCAAGACAATAGTATGATTCCTAACAGGTGCTTAAGAAGTATACAATTAACTTGAGCCTGATAGAGGAGACTGTTTGTAAATTCTCTCATGCGAAAAAAGAAACCACTGTCCATCTGGGCGATTCGAAACTCCGTACGGAGTCAGGTAAAAAGATTAAAAGCATACGAATTTTCGCACATCTCAAAAATTTTGTTTAGAAAGTGGTGTACGAAACTCTACCCAGTCAAGTGTTTTATTTAATTGTAATAAAAGTACATTATTCAAATGAAAATCTTTAGTTATACACGAATAAGTATTTACATTCACACGCAACAATAATAAAGAAAAGCTGGTTTAACAAATTGTACACACAGGGAAACGTTTACTTGTATCAAGAATGTCCGCCTCAATTAAAGACAATTACCGTTTCAATTATCCACAATGCAATAACTGTTTTAAATCATAAGAAATATTTTCTTAGCGTTTCTTCCTCCGCTTAAGAGAAGTATGTTCTTAATAATATAATTATATTTATTTGTTTATGGCCGTTATAACACCAAACAATATTTCCTTATAGATAGTAAATAATTCTCTTAATTCAAGAAAGCGTTTAGGTATTGTTCATAAATCAATAGTTTCATTTTCTTAAAATAAAGCATTTATTTACTTAGAACTCTTGAAATGCATATTATTTATATTCATATTATTCATTACACTTACCTTGTTTAAAACAATAGGACATATCTGTACATAATGCAGTAAATTATTCTCATTGCTTGTGATTTTAAAAAGGCTAAGGTAGGTTATCTACAGAATAATGCTCAAACAAAAGTGAACTTTAATGCAGGAGTATACATGAAAAAAGTGCCTAGAAACGATAAGCAAGATAATGCTGATATAAAGCTCATGGTATTGATGACATTACTCCCTGCACAATGTGAGCAAAGAAAACCGCTAACGCTTTTTGCTCCTGCCTATATCGCTGTTCATCAATATTTGCTGGCGCCACCTAGTGTCAAGAGATGTAGTTATGCCGTTCTAGGAAGTAGCGATAGAAACCGGCATATAAATGCCATACTTACCCACACGGTGATATAACCTTTAACGTACAACGTTTTATAAATATTTTCAAAGGATACCGGCTAAAGTAATATGAATAATTTCTTAACTTAAAACCAAATGATTTACTTGGAGGAAACATTTTTCTATCTTGGATTTTTTTGATTTTCTAACCCCAAAAAAATATTTATTTAATACAAATAAGATTTCAAGAAAATTATTTTCTTATATTAAACAATTTTGTGGGTTTGAAATAAAAATATTGAATAGAGACTGATTTTTGCACTGATTTTTGATTTCTTGATCCAAGAAACCATTTCTGTGCGTGTAGAGTGCTAATACTGCAACTCTGGTAATTCAAAATGTGTTGTTTTAAATACATTTAACGTTTTTTTAGAAAAAAAAACATTCTGATACTTGTAGGGAGCGTTGACACAGTTTGTTTTAATATAAACTTGCGTGTGAATTTGTAATAATTTAACAAATACAAATAGTAAAGGGTGAGCCTGATATAAAGAATTATTGAAATGTGAATGAAACGACTCACAGGCATTGGTCGTACGATTTAAAGCTGGGTTGTTTTTAGCCCATATCTCCGGAGGAAATTCCGCATCTTCTGATATGTAGCTATCGATTAAATAGTCTGCAAATTTCTTACTTTGAGTTTGAAATGCACATATGTATTTCGAAAACAAACACATTACTCACATTTTTCGGGTCTAGAAACAACAGTCCAAACCAATAACCCAATCACTGTCCAATTATTATATGATGCATAAGGAGTTTGAAACAACGTTTATAAGTACGTCCATGCTTATCTTGTAGCAAACAAAAACTAATGGGATCTGATGTCCGTTGACGAAACTATGGATGGTAAAGGGTTGCGTAAAATGTTTGGTGCGGTAATTAAATGCTCCGTCTATGTAGATCATTTCCGCTCTACACAAACACTGCAAGTTTATTTCAGTAGTAAAAATGATAATATTGTCAAGATTGTTTTCTAACAGATATTCTTCGTTCCTGTTGGTGTTAGGTTGCAAGGTCTCTAACACCTTTTGTAGTTCTTGGTAATACTGGCATTAATTTTCTTCTTTTCTTGTACATATTTTCTTTAATACACTTCAAATTATCAACTTCTAAATGTTCACTGTTATTGCGTAAACGTGCTGCCTTTAAAGAATACAATTATTACTTTTTTTCATGCTTATGATAAAAATGTCCAGAAAACAGCGTTCTTTTATCCTCCTCACCAACAGTAAAAAGAAAAGCTTTACTGGTATTTGAAATACATCTCTATCGGGATTTATTAGACGATGAAAGCTGAACTTGTAGTTTTCACAGATAATCTGACTTTTAACCCGATGAATAACAGATTCACTTATCGGATATATAATGTTTTCCTCAGAAGAATATTTAACATTTGTTGTTCATTTTTTAAAATAAAATATCAAATTAAATGATAATTACAAGTCCCATTTTATCATGTTCAATACTCCACTTACAAAAATTATTTTGACTTACTTAGAGTAAAGTGTGATGTGTTGGTGTATTGTTTGTAGTTTTTCTCTTAAATCCTATTTTCTTCCTTTTAGTTAAAAGCTAATGCTCGAAATCCTTTGTAATAAACCCCCTCCAGTCATTTTTGTTAGCCTCTTTAGTTTATTTTTCTTGGTTGTTTTCTTCAAAGCGTTTTCTTGTTTTAGTTTACACACTTTCTAATACTTTTAGTAACCTTTTAAATTGAATTTCTAACGTCCATTATCAGCAAAGTATTTTTTTTGTTCACTTCTTTACTCGCTATCGCAGGAATGTCAAACCAACGACTTTATACTTTTGTGGTTGACATAACGATGATCATTTACGATATCCTAAATGAAGTGATTTTTGACTACTGGATTCCAAATAATGTATGTTGTGCATTAATTTTGTGTGGTAGCAAAAATATCTAAATTTTACTTAAACCTCATAAAAAGAATATATTCTAGGTTACTAGATATAGTTTTAGAAATTAATGACTTTATAGTCAACGAGAATGCTGAAATGAGTAGTTTATAGTCAAAAAGTAAAACAATTTTAAGCTCCTCAAATTACGAATTTTCAGGCAAATATAAAACTAGCATAAATATCACAAGTTTCCTATTACCAGGCCTAGTGAACAATATCTGAAGTTTCTTTTTTTAGTATTTGTGAAGAAGTTAATGAATAGTATTCAACATATGTTCGCATTTCTTGCATTATTCTGAGCATTTCTATAAATTAAAATCGATACTTATTCTGATTAGAAGTATGAAGTTGCTTCCACTAACAACTGGTTATCTTTAATTTCTTTTTATGAATCTATTTGCTTCAAGTAAACCGAGCTTGTACATTTCAAATAACATAATGGTACGCACCAAATCGAAAATATAATGATTCGTTTTATTATCTCAGCTACTTATCTTTCTATATATCTCTAGATACATCTTCGCTCAAATTACGCAGAAGATGATCACATAGAAGGTCTCAAGCTATTGCGTCGCATTAAAGGAAAAGGATAACTCAACCGTTACGAGTCAACTATCACAATAAGACGGTAGTAAGACATACCTCGTTGAAGAAATAAGTCTGTTATTGGTTAGCAATAGATAAAATAATCGAACGCACGTCTCTAGCTCCGAATAAGCATCCGAGAAAATTGTAAGGTACGAAATTCCGATCGCCAGGTGTAATGTCAAACTCAGCACTTCTCTTCTTAACGTTTGCATTCCGGCAGCAATATATCGTAGCTTGTGAGCTCGATACAAGTACCGTAAATAAGCGGATTGTCCATTATTGGCATGATATACAATTGACGTACCCAGCAGCGATTTTTTCTAATAAGTACGGAAAATTTGTGCGGTACCTTCCATACAGAACCACGTTATTCACTCTATTGTTTCTACTACATTAGTATGTTCTTACTTTTCCATCTTCAATATTCCAATCACATACAAATTTAAGCTGTTCATAAAATATATGAACAGCTTTAGGACAAGTATTACACGGATAGGATTATCCTATAACAATTTAAATTTAATTAACATCTGAATTTGAAGGTTAAATTTCATACTACCCTACCACAAACTCTAGGAACAATATGCTGCAATGTATACGGGATTTTATAGTAGCGGTTGTGAATTATCTTCTCTACTATATTCCAAAGACGCAAACATTTTTATAGCACAGCTACATCTTTCGAAGCAGCATAGGAGTAGCTTACATAAGGCGGTTCCAGAAGTATCCTACATCATAAAAATCGCGTTATATGAGGTTGGGTTTGATACAAAAATAAAATATGAAGTTATGTTCTGAGGTGTCTTGAGTTATAAAAACAGCAATTACATAAAAACATATTTTATTCATTTAAGATGACATATATTAAAAATTGTGTATAAACCTCACTATATGAAATAAAAAAATACAATAATTTGTAGATAGCGTTTAGAGGAAGCCACAAAACGATAGTTTTTTTTTCTATACTTCTTGTGGCTTTAGAGCTATTGCTAAGAAGTAGCAGCGTATTCCATTGAAAAAGTCACAACTGTTCTTACACTAGATCGGCCTATAGCGGGGAGGGGATCCGCTTGAGACAATTTTTCCTTTATTAGTTATACACAAAAACCTTTTGTTTTGGGTTTTCGTTGTTTACAACGTCACTTTGGTCTATGTCATAAGTAGCTGGCAGTGGATCCATATTTCAAAATTTTTGAGTCCTGTTTTGTCTATAAGACATTAATTTATTCCATTAAATAGCGAAATTAATGAAACCATTTTCGGTTTTCTCTAAATATGTTCAGTAGGCATCTATAGCTTAAGAAACTATTAGAAGACAACCCATTTAAATAATTTGAAATTACTACTAGAGGTACTTGTTCAGAATTTTTTTCTAGTGTGGTGATGCCCCAACGAGGTGCATAAGCTTTTTTTAAATGACAGGCTTTAGCTTGTGTGTGTAACTTTACACACACAAAGTAACAAAGCCACGGAACACTTGTTCCGTGGCTTTGTTACTATCACGCCTTCGCCGTAAAGGGTGAATGTATCCCAAACACGAATGGTGACTCGGGAGTGTACCGGCCCACCTAAGACAATTTGATCCTGACGAAACTCGAACACACAGCGCCTAGCTCTCCCGTCAGGCGCAGGCCCTCTTATCACTGGACCACCGAGCCGTTAAACTGATATATCATATATAAGGGTATAAGGGTATAAGGAGTATTTACATATAGCATAAATTTAATTATTTTAACACATTATACGAGGGTAGCGTCTCAAGTTTTTACAAACGACCACTAGATGGCGCTAGGGAAATTTGACGTTACTATTTTTATAAAATTTGACATTTGTTGCTGTTGAAGCGCAGAAATCGGCCAAGTAATTTGTTTCTAGTGAGCGTAAGAAAGCAACTTTATGAAAAAATGAAAATTTCACGTGAAGGCTTCCGCTGGATGATTTTTACGATCTTACAATTAGTAAAGGTCTAACACAACAGCAATGCCTTGCTTCGTTCAACTTTTGGTAAAAACTTAAAAGGTATTTCCCGTACATATTTCATATAATGTGTTTGCCTATAATATAGAGAAAACGCATGTAATATATTCGTATTCAAATATCTCAATTTATTGCGCCACATTCCCGATTTAATTTCCCTTTCGTTGTATTGGTATACACTTGGAAAGCTTACGCAAGCTAAAATCTGTCTGTAAACATACTACACGGTCAGTAGATTACAAATTCACGAACTATCCATGATTTCAGTAATTTCATCGGTAATCGATGAAAAATGTAGAAAATTGAATATGTAATACTACAGACTCTTTCACACAAATTACCCCGTATACTAATGATCTTAATAGATGTCGAATTACACGAACACTAGTGTAGAAGTCCACAGCCAGTATATACAATAACGCGGGCCTCGCACATCTCCAGCTAGTATACAATTACCGCCACGATAATAGAATATTGAACAACTATGCATTTACAATGCAAATCCGAGTAGATCTTAAATATCAAATTACTCGGTATTTCGCTAATTTACCTCCGCTGCTTTTAACACGCAATAATGAATTTTTCATTCCCGTTTCGAGAAAATTGACAGCTTCTAAATATTAGTTTAAGCATTAAATGGGCAGGCATGGGTAGATATTTTACATTTTGATATGTAATCGATTTAAAACACTTACATGCTTGAATGATTTAGAATAACGTGCACGCAAATGTCAATTATTTTTAAATTTTTTATTAAATATTGCCAAGTATGACTTCACTCTAAATTTAACTCTAGCGAACAACAATATTACTTTTTCATTCCGCAATAAGCAATCGCATTTGATAATAATAAACTTATCAGAGATAACAAACACTAATATACCGGTACACTCCGCATCACACAAATTATTTGATTATTTCGGGAATTCGTGGATTAGTTTGAGGTTTTCTAATTTAATATTATCCCCGGCTTCGTTTATGTGATGTGCTGTGCTTGGCAATTCGATTCTCCCATAGCGGTAATGCCCCATGTGTTCTTTGAACCTATAACCCGTCTCGTTTGTCCAATATAGGCTTTATCACATTCTCTACATGCAATTTTGTAAATTCTCGACCTTTCTTCATAACCGGTTTACCTTTCGGATTGCTTAGAGGGTTTCTGAGTGTATTTTGCGAACTGAAACACACGTTCATATCCTTGTTCCCTATACACTTTACTAATAACTAACAACACAAAGTATTGGCATACTACTCGCCATACAAAATATTAATTAACTATAACAGCCGTTTCGAGGGCTCCTAAGCGTCCTCATTACCAACTGAATTACCGAATAAATCTCCAATTAATTCCGAATTAATTAATTAATGTTTTGTGTGATGAGGAGTGTACCAATACTTTTTGTTGTTTGCCATGTTACCCCACAATCCTTGCTACCATTATTGACTTTACTAATAGCTTTCGATATTCTATGAAAGGGAGGTTATACAAATTTCTTGTCGCAGGTGTCTACCGGAATTAAAGTCGTGGAATTTCTCACAATGACGATGTTGGACATTCTTAAGGATGCGATCGACATCCATAGAAGGGTAATGTTGCCTACAGTGGTTAGAATTTTGCATAATGTAACTATTAGTGCTAGTTTTCTTTCTGTAGATGTCTATTCCCAATTTATTGTTCTTTCTAATTACTAAGCTATCTGGAAACGGGAGCTGGTTGTTCATTTATTCCTCAACTGTAAATTTAACGGTCTCGAATTTTGAATTAAGTATCGCAAGAATCCTTGCAAGAGTGCACATGTCACAAATCGCGCAAATCATCTTCGTACCTAAGCCAGACTCCAGGAAATCGTGGTGGGTTACTTTAGTGTTTACCGTACTACCTCACAGCCCTTGCTATCATTACTTATCTTGGATGTTTAATCTTCCTTAAAGTTATTTTAAACTCCCGGTTATAGAGTATAGAACTACTTGAGCTTAACTTATGTTTTTCATTTTTCTATATCTATTTAGAAGGTAGCATACTGAAGTGTCTCACGATCTTTCTTATTTTATATAGAACACCCTTATTATTATACATTTTTTTAAATTCCTAGTTCAATTTTAAGGCTTGTTTGATAAAACAAACTGTGTTCCTACTTCTAACCATATTTAAAATATTTTTTGAAAATTTTTGACACATGGACGAGCGCAAATGAACTTTTATAACTGTGAAAGTGTTTAACATGGAAAAATGAAATTTTGGGTAACTGTTAACCATGTAGGGCGGTATTAGAAACCGCGGCAACGCTTTTTTTTAATACAACTACCTTCTTCTCTCTTTCTTATTAAATTACTCTTACAATAAAATAAAAAAAAAAAAACGTCATATTCATTACGTAGTAGATACTTTTCAAGATATTTAGGAAAATGTGTATTCTAACATAATTTTCCTCCAAAAGAAAGAGTGCCCAATAATTTTTTAGGATGTCATCCAACTTTGGTGATATACAAGTTAGTCATCCAGAAACAATCCTGCGTTGAATTGGCAACTCTCCCGGTAGCTTTACGTTCTAAATACTTGGGGATTCAAATTGGTCCAGCAATGAGAATTGTGCCGGTTAAACAGACCATTTATTGTAAATTTGGCTTCATTCGTCCAGATAATGTTATCCAAAAATAATTCGTGCTTTTACGACCACATTAAATTAAATTTGCAAGAACTATGTTTTTGAATTTTTGCCTTGACTCATCCAAACTTTTTCAAATTCTGTATTACCTATTCGTTTAACTGTGTTTAGTGACGGCTTCTGTTTTTGTGGATGAAGAGCGGCAAAGGTGGCAAAATGTACTCAATATCATTTTATTGCATTCTCCATAAATAATAAACAAATTTAAATAATCCTCGTTCAAATAATTTAAAGGCTTTGGCATTGTTTATAATTGTGACATATATTTTTCATCAATGATGGATTGTTCCATAATGGTCACAACTAACTTGGATATCTCCAAAGTTGGATGACACACAAAAAATTACATAAGCTACATTGGCATTGGTCGACACTCTTTTTCTGGAAGGAAATTGTGTTGCGATACACAATTTCCTAAATATCTTGAAAAATATCCATTTTAGACGCGTAATGAATATGACATTTTCTTATTGTTTTTTATAGGAGAAATTTGAAAGAAAGGTAATTGTATTAAAAAAAAAGTTTTAACATTTCTTCCATTTGCAAGTTTAATCGTAATTGTTGGACACGCTGTATAATGTTTTCGAAAAATTTATTCGGTTTCTAATCCTTCCCTATACGATCAACAGTTCTTCAAAATTTCAATTTTCCAAGTTAAACTCTCTCACAGTTATAAATACACATAGTTGCTTGATCAAATAAACCTTAGAATTGAACTAGAAATTCAAAAATGTAACAACATATAGGCTGTTCTATTTAAAATGACAAAGTTGAGAGCTACTTCCGGTATAACCGGAAGTCTCAGATAACTAGAAATAATTTAGTTCAATAATATATGTAGGCTTCGTATGTATATTACCAAGTTTTCAGAATTTTCAAATGTATTCTCTTGCATATACCGATCAATGCAATTCCTCGAGAGTAGAGTTGGCCACGCGCGCCAACAGACAGCTGCGTCATTTCTATACGGTTACATACAAGCCCCAGTGTAACTTCGACCTTCCATTAGCGCGGTACGTGCAGTTTAGAAATGTTGCGTACGTCGCGCAAACGACCCAAGGCGGACCAAGTTAGAGAATTTTTAGCCGAAATTCCTGATTTAACGTATGATGGCGCCAAAATTGAATGTGTAGTATGTAATGTCCCGTTGAGGAGTTGGTCCAAAAGGGACTGTCTACGGCACGTAAACAGTGAACGGCATGCTTCAAAAAAAACTTGCACACGAGACTATGACAAATTTATATTTAGTTGATGTGTTACTTTTATTATATGTAATATACCGTTTAATTTACTAGACAAGGAAGCGTTTGTCTTGTTTTGGAATAACTATTCGGAGTACAAATTACCAAGTCGGACATCGTTACGAAGGATAGTGCCATCTGCTCGTGAATATGTTGAAAAAATAATTAAATCGGAGTTGAAAGAAAAAAAATATGGTTATGTGTGGACGAAACGACAGATCATAAAAAATATTCCGTCGTTAATATAATGGAACGTAAAATGGAACCGCATCAATCGTCACCTTCAATTCTATTAGCTTCCAGATGAATACAACAATGTACTGCCGAAGTAATTGTAAAGTTAATGTTAAATACATTGGAAAAGTTTAAACTTTCAACAAACCAACTGTTGATGTTTAAGAGTGATGGTGCCGCAAACATGGTTTCTGTAGGCCGGTCTCTTAAAAAGCATTCTGTTAACTAGTTACACATTACGTGTAAAATTCATGCTCTCAATCTTGTGACAGATGGTATCAGAAAATGTTATCCTGAGGTAGACGTTTTAATAGCGCATACAAAAGCAGTGTTTGTCAAATCCCCGAAACGTATTCGCGAATTTCACAGACTGTGCCCCCGTATACCTGAGCCACCAGAACCTATTCTTACACGTCGGGGAACTTGGTTAAATGCTGCGTTTTATTATCATAAATATTATGAGAATATTAAGAACGTGGTTTTACAATTCGATCCAAAGGAAGCTGCCGCTATCAAGAAAAGCCAGTCGAAATTTCAAGATAGTCGGGGTAAGACGGATTTAAAAATTATTCACAACAATTACTTCGGACTAGCGGGGGCAATAGAAAAGTTACAAGATCCTTCGGTGTCGTTAGTAGAATCTGTGCAAATAGTGCAACATGTTCACGTACAGCTATGCGCGATAGAAGACGCAAAAAATGTTTGTGTTCTAGAAAAATTTGAAAGTGTTTTAGAGAAAGATTAAGACACATTTGTGAAAGTGCGTCAACAGAACCGTTAAATTGTTTCAAAGAATATTTTAATTACGCAAATATAACGTCACTAGATGTAGAACATTCGTTCTCTGCATATAAACACATTTTTTCCTCGCGCCGCACTGGGTCTGTCGAAACAACTGTTGAAACATATCTAATGTTACAGATATTTAACAGACATTATTCACTTTACGATTTCACGGAGGACTCTTAAAATGGTAAGTGTTTGAGCACGCATTATTTAATTTTTATTTAACAACTACGCGAAAGTATTTACGACAGCAAACATCTACACACAATAGCTCTAGTGGAACCCGAGGCCTAATCGAAACAACGCCGCTGCCCGTTGGTGCGCGTGGCCAACTCTACTCGTGAGACATTCTACATACATATCTAAATTCTGCGTTGAACTAATCAAACTCTTAAAAGGATAACCTTACTTGGGAATTAAACATTGCTTTTTGGCCGATACAGGTGGGAATTCCTTTCCAACTTAAAAGTTTGTTTATTTATTTATTTAAGTATAATATACCCAACAGATTAACCAATTACAGGGTAGTTTCCATTCCTAAGTAAATTAAAATGTATAATAGAGAGACGAAAGAGAAAAGAAAAAAAAAGCGTTGTAAACATTGGTGAATATGCATGCATAAAGAAAACAACTACTCAAAAAATGAAAGAAAAATTGTATCATTACTATTAGACTAAGCATTAAAACAAACATTCTCTGGCTGCATTCAGGTATTCGGCGTAATTGTTGTTAAACACATCCAACGCGTAGCTGTGCATATTGTAAATTTTGCAAAGAACATGTGCAAGAGAATTCATGAGGTAGTTTTTGTTGGCTATATCGCACATAAAAGTCTGTGAGTTACGCGAGTTGAATCGGGGAATGTAAAAGTGAAATCTTTCCAAAAACACCGCGTTATCTACCATACCGTGGATAAGCTTGAAGGGATAGCTTAACGCAGCCAATTTTCGGCAAAGTTGCTGGTAACATTTTTATTAAATGTTCTTTAGCCAAAACTTCATCGAGAGAACTGTCTGGTATTTACTATAGTTTCCACGTATGTATATACATCAGTAGGTTAATTCTGTGGTAACGGACATTAAAGTGTTAGCTTCTCAATCATCATCTGTGTTCAAAATCAACTTAGCATTACAAAACAGACCATACTAAATTCAATGGATTGATGGTATTACATAAGCTCTAGCGGTGGGTTCAACTGCATAATGGGTGTATTTGTCCAGGCTAATACTATTAAAAATTAATCTTTCATAGGCGCGTACGTCGACTAACTAATCAGCTTACACGTCAAGCCTGTAACATATGTAGTTCAATCACTTTGAAGTAGCAATTAATTAATAGTTTGAGTTCGCCTGCTTACCTCCCAACAATAGATAATCCAAAGTTAATTAAAATAACACAAATATATCTAGTTCCAGGTAGTAACGTAGAAAATTAGGAGCAACAGAAATTAACAATGTTCAAAGCTAAACGTCGAATCGACAGAAATATAAATTAGCTTCCCTAAATCTATCGACCGTCGTTGATTGAAATGATTGACGTTATGTTTATTTCCACAATAAAAAAGATTCGTTTATATAGTACCTGGAATTTATCCACGTGTTCGTTTAACTTACAACAACACAGAAACTGGCACCCATCAATGCGAGAGAAAACTTATTTCGCAAGTTATGCATGCCACACGATGCAGAAATAAGGTTATGGGATCCCTCTAATACCAGGAAGTAGGCTAATTATAGTGATTACCAAAGATATCGTTGCAAACAAATGCTTCTTTATAATACCCAACAACCTGAACAGAGTACTTGTTCCCCCACTATACCTCTTCATTAAGGTGTATTGTTAATATTTTTCCTGACACCCACACGTTGTTACTAGTAATTTTAAATCTATTTTCTACAACCTACAATAACATTAAAAGTTAGTCGTAGTAAATGTGCCTATTTAAAAATGATTGTCATATTTAAAATGAGTGCCGTACCTGTAACTAAGAGATGCATTTGTTTTAATTTCTGATAATCTTTTGTAATCGGAGAACATTGTTTAGCCGTATATTTCTATAGATTTGGCTTTATTAGATTTGATTTGTTATTTCAAATATATATCTTGTGAACATATCTCAGTAGTAGAATAATGGCTTCAGAGTTCTTAAGCTATTGATGATTAAAGCTATAAGTTTCGTGAAGTTGCTTAGAATTTTCTAGCATCTGGTTATACAAAGGAGAGCGATAGTAGGTATATAATGTTTATTGTTTATTTATTAGGAAAAAAACAACACCTTCATTCAGTCACAGTAAAAATGACACACAAGTTACAAATAAGTACAACCTCTTAAGGGTTCAAATTGCCGGCTTTCAGCATTTATACATTCCTGTAATCTAATTTCTACATTCAAACGCTCTCCGGTCCACCACTCTTTGGCGCATTACAGATAAGCCCAGTTTGATCAAATTTATCTCTATTAATCCTTAACTTGTTAGTCTACTTGTGGAAGTTTAGCAAATTCTTTAGTCCACTTCGCTTTAACCTTTTCAGCATTCTCTATGTTCCAGTACTGTTTGATTAGCCTCTTTCACTGGTCATTTGTTAAATTGTTTGCCGTGGTTTTCTGAAAAACGTCATAAATATAGAATGCAAAACAATGAAAAGCATAAAATATTAACAAAATAATATAATAATAATAATAATAATACTAATAATAATAATAATAATAATAATAATAATAATAATAATCCGTATTGATTCTAAGGCAGAAATATACATAGAATCAGTCAGCAAAACATAATAAACATTCTAAATTTACCATAAAAAGAAAAATAAAAAAGCATACAACAGCCATAATAACCAATAGAAATAAAGAGGGACAAAATAAACAGAAATCCTAGTAGCAAACATAGTAAAAAAATGCATAGTGAAAATGAAGAACTCACAACTTTCTTAGCTGTATACCTACTTTTGCACTTCTTTGTATGCAATATGTGAAACCTGCTAAAGCTAATCTTTGTATATAATATGTGAAACCTGCTAAAGCTAGAAAATAAGATTATACACACTTTAAATAATGTTCTTACATTTTCCTTTAAAGCATAATTTTCAAAGGCCCTTTTTTATTAATTAGGTCGTGTTACCATATTGGCAAAAAGCAATAAAGCATGGTAAACAGTTCAAATGTATTTTCTTTTCTAATTTTTAATTAAAATTACAAAATATTAATATTATTAAGGCACAGATCAACTTCACATGCGAAACTGGTGGCGTATAGCTAACTAATGTGTTGTCCATGCAAATTTGTCTCTATTTAGTATTTCTCTTAGATCAGAACAGGATATGTAGACGTTATCGTGAGAATCATTTTCTATTAAAGCATTATCATTTCTGCTTTCTGTGGATTGTCAATTAGATCCGCTATCGTTTGGTGATATCATTGTCTTCTACATTTCAATCATTTCCATCTGATTCGCCTCTATCAGGAATATTTTCAACTTCTCAATTGTGTCATAGTTTATATGCTGCAGTTAGTAATTGAGATTCAGATTTTCCCGAGTTGTAACATCTTTCTGAAGGTACTAAATATTATAATAAATCATTTTCCCAATTTTTCCATGCTTTTCCAAGATGTTGCTGATATCGATTGGAGCAGTTTTGAAGAATCCATGCAAGATTTGTTTGTAGATTAAATTAGCAATGTATTTTATACAAAGCTAATGTCGGTAGTAATGAAGCACGTGCCCCAAACAACACCCAAGCGAAGGAGTAAATTTCTCGTGTGGTATACTACCGAAATTGTAAGAAATATTAGAAGAAAGCGACATTATTTGAAGATGTACAGGCGATTTCGATCAAATTTTTATTGATGTTTTATCAATTCCAAACGAAATTGCTCCCAAATACCTGGACAAATGATATATAACAGCTGCCAGTTACTTAAGGCAAGTGACATTGTGAATGCCTTTGCGGATCATTTTAGCGCCACATTTTCTTCGGCAGCCATCGATGCCATCTCTGCATGTGAAGACGAATGTAAACTTACTGAGAATATTTTATACGTGAAAGAAATTACCGAATCTGATATATTAACAGCCTGCAAAAAACTAAAGGGAAATCTAACAGCTGGACCTGATGGTTTGCCATCATTCTTTGTCAAAGACTGTACCATGTCCTTGCTTGCACCTTTAAAAATCATCTTCAATGCTATACTATTGCAGAAAAAGTTTCCCGTTACTTGGAAGACATCCAAAATCACACCCATTTTCAAGTCTGGCGAGAAGAATTCGATAGTTTGTTACCCACCATCACAAATTTGTTTTAGTGTGCTAAAATCGAGATTATACTTTGCGTCATGTACAGTCAGTAGCTGTCTATGCACTCCGTCCATAATTTGCGGAGACTCCAATAATGATAACGATCTATTTTGTAATTGGTCTATTGCGTCCGCTAATCCTTTATAGTAGCTACGAATATTTTTTAAATCCGGTTCAACGGAAATATCTTGAAATTTCGACTGGCTGTCGTTAATGGCTGCAGCTTCGGCAGGATTGAATTGTGCAACAACAGCTTTTACTACTTTGAAATATTCAGCATGATAAAAAGCTGCCTGCAACCATGTTCCCCAACGTATAAGAATTGGCTCCGGTGGTTGATGAATACCAGGACACTCTGTGTGAAATGATGCACTTTACACGTAACATGTAAACACTTGCAACCATGTTCAAGAAGAGAACGGCCTACCGAACGCATTATCGCTGCGCCATCGCTCGCTTTTGAAATTTGAAATCTTTCCAACGTACTAAGTACAACCTTCGTAGTTGCTGCAGCAGTACACTCTTGTAGTCTTCGGCTAGCTAGT
The DNA here is from genome assembly GCA_029619315.2 of Dynastes maya. Classification (NCBI taxonomy): domain Eukaryota; kingdom Metazoa; phylum Arthropoda; class Insecta; order Coleoptera; family Scarabaeidae; genus Dynastes; species Dynastes maya. The sequence continues at coordinate 26,251,625 of JAROYE020000001.1, forward strand.
AACAGTAGTAATGTAGGTTTACTAGGGTCTAGTATGCGTACCATAATATTTACAATTGAATTTTCCGTTGTCTCCTCAACATATAGCCAACGAAACTGATTTTTCAATATGCGTTTCATTTTCTTTTTCACGTCATCGCGTACAAATGCAACATGCTTACGTGCCGTTTTCTCCGTTCGCAACCACAATTCGGGATTGTATTTGTCCCAAAAGTCCTTAAACGGTTGTTTATCGAGTAAGCCTGGTGGCAAGTTACAGTTTATCAATATAAGAATTACATTAAAAAAAAATGCACTTCTCGGTCGCATGCCCAATTTTCGTTTTCTATGCTGTGCGGAATTTACGTGTCTTGTACAGTTCCACTTCTTATTTGACATCAACTGTATTTTGCACACTTTACAAGCTATCTTACTCCCGTTGTAAAACAAATCTGGAAAGTCAGAAATAAACTTATTCACTATGTCTTGAAAGGGTCGCTTTTTAGCCTTCGACATATTCACTAAAAACTACAATTAATAACTACGTCTGTATCAATAAAATCAAAACGTACTACACTAAATAATAATTACAATTAATAACTACGTCTATATCAATAAAATCTGCACGCCTTATCCGCGCTAAACTGAACTGAGTGATGATGATTTGTCGTGTCGTATCATAATCGACCAGCCCTCCCCGCCCATCTAAACACAGTCACACCGTCGCTACGATTGCTCTACAGTTACCGGGCTCTACTAATCAGGATCCATGCTTAAACATACGGTGTGTTGCATTTAAAAAATATAAATAGACAAAGTTAGAATGCAACAGGCAGTAGTTTTTTGTTTCTTTCGATGGAAAGAGTATTACAGCATTGGTAACTTAATCAACTTGACGTCAGTACGCCAAACACTTTGGATAGTCTATACAGTAAGAGCGAGCGTACTATGCTCACCCGATTTTATCCTGTCATTTTGCTTGTCAAAATTACGTGAAGGCAAATTCAGCACCTTGTTCACAAGAATGCCGATTACGCAAGGTACTCATGTGTCGATAAGTCAAGTTAAGACAAATCAATATGATAAGAAAACTTTGTAATATTATTATTATTATTTTTAAATAATCTTATGTTATTATGTTAATACTCAATACGATGAAATGACATTTATGTGTGTACTGTGTTGAATGTCATTTGCTTGTCAAAATTAGGTGAACGCAAATTGAATTCTGCACCTTAATTGTAAGATACATCGCATCGGCTGCTAACGTAGCAAGCCTCGACTTCGCTCCCCCATTTCCGCAAAATGCCGATTACGCTAGGTGAGCATAGCACGCTCGCTCGTACGGTACAATCTCATAGAATTCCTAATTAAGAAAGTATGAAACAGTTTCCAAATACCATTGCTGCGACATCTCTTTAAGTTTCGTAAAGCTATGCTTAGTTATACTATAACCTAATCGCTTATACTATAACCTAATCGCTTTCCAACCAAACAAGCACCACATCCGAACAAGAAGGTACAAATCGTGATATTCTACAACGCCATAAATAGTTTAATAGTTCCATCGTTGTGCAAATAAAACCATTTGATCCTGATATTGTAGTATTTGTTGTGTGATGAACTCTAGGGATAAGCATCCGTTAATCAACGTTTCTTAAATTGTCGTGAGGGCGTGAATCATGCAGAAAGATGAGTTGCGGATCTACGCGAAATAAACGAGCATGAGGTAGTTTCCAAGGCCACCTTGTCTATTCGAATAACTGTTCATGATGTGTTTTCTCTCTTTTCACGTGCAACTTCCTCTACGCTAACTATACACCAACTACGTCGTATACATAGGTGTACCTACTTGTAAATGTAAGTTGTCCGGCTTAAGTTTATATATAGTTAGCGATACATGCACTTTGATCAGCTGACTCTCGTTTAGATAGACAGTTAAAACAAGGAAAAGGATCAATACAAGAAAACAGTCCGTTCGTCTAATCTTGTTCGAATACCCGTGTAATCTTGTTTATGAGCGTTAGCAATTGTGTTACGTGATCTTGCGATTTTTCCTTATTTCGGTATTTTGTGTATAGCGTTGTGAACTTGTTACGATTTTTTCTCGAGTAATTACCTGGTCTCCCCAAATACGGGAGGATCGATTAATTTCATGTTAGGACATTCAGGTTTTATCATTGTCGCGCAGAATATGTTTCACGATTTCTACTAATAAGGAGGCAAGTAAGATTTCTCTGCATGGAAAACTAAATTTCATCACTTTCTTTTCGATATCGTACCTATCGTGGTTGAGAATACTTCTGAGCAATCTTCAGGTGTCGTTAGAACGCGTCTGGATAATCACTTTGAAATACAAAATATCGCATTATCAATTATCTGCCGTATGTAGGAGGATTTAAATTTTTCACGATTAGCAATGGTTGTCGCTATTCTTTAAAAAAATCGAGGTCGTTCGACACATTCATCGCTAGCTTGACCTTTTATTTACACTTGAGTCATTATACATGGTACGTCATGTGTATGCTACCATTAAACCTCTCCTTCTTCTCTAATTAAAATCTTTGTACATTTTAGTGCTTTGAATGAACGGGCCACATCCTGGTGCTGATAAACAATAAACCTACAAACTGAAAGAGCAAATTCAGATGTGTATTACGCATATCACTTTTTTGGTAATGAACGGTGAAGCGTTATCAGAACTTCCTTTCAACATTTTCTTAGAATTCCTTTCCAATTTTTTTCTTAGGGATACACCACACACAACGACAAAGACAGAAGACTCAAATTACTAACATTAATATATTACCACTTTAGATAAATTAATGTAAAAGATCCATAATGATATCAAGAACTGTGGGGTAGTATGGCAAACACGAAGTAATCCGAATAAATCTGGATTTATTCGGACATTCGGTTGATAATTAGGTTGCCCAGGAGCTTTCGAAACAGTTGTTCCGGATTAATTTAATTAATATTTTGTGTGGTGAGGAGTGTGCCAATACTTCGTGTTGTTTGCTAAAGGATCCACCGCAAACATTTAGAGAACCTATTCACATGCGCACAACATAGTTGCAATAATTCATATAGCTACCGAGATTTAAAATCGCGTTGGGGAATTTTATCATAAAACGAAGCTATTCCGTGTACTACTCCAAATAAATAAATAAACATAAAGTAACACGTAATCGGATCGGTAGTCCAATGGTAAGAAGGCCTACTTCCAAATCTAACAGTATTCAAGTCCTACTAGGGCGATGTAGCAGGTTTTTCTGGTGGGTCCAGTACAATTCCGAGTCGTCATTCACGTGTTTAATTCACTCTTTACGGGAAGCGAGTGATAGTAACAAAGCCATGAACCACTTTACACAAACTACAAACTAAAGGGCTTCCACAAGCTTTAGAGCTTATACAAGGATGGCATTTTTATAAACGACCACTTGATGGCGCTATTGACATTCGACATTGCCATTTTCGTAAAATTTGACATTTGTTATTGTTGAAACAGTGAAAGTTATTTTGTGAAAAAATGGAAATTTCATGTGAAGGTTTTCGTAGGTGTCACTTTGTACGATTTTAGTCTAAGACAACAGCAATGCCTCGAATCACTTCGGTCAATTATCAAAAAAAGTTTATAACTGGTTGCAGAATTTCGTCGTGGTTGTGCTCCCATCACTGATAAATTTCCTTATTATCCATACATTTAGGTATAAAAGAGATCTGTTCCCGATAGGTTCCACATAATTTGACCCAAGCACAAAAAAGGCTTGTGTCAGATGGTGTAGGGAAATCCACAAAAAATTCGACAGGGGAACTTCAAAATCTGTATATAATATCGTAACAGATGACGAAACTTGGATATATTCATACGAGCCGAAAACTAAGCAACAATCAACTATTTTGGTGTTCCCAGATGAATCATACAAAATTTGTTCGTTCACGAAACAATTTCAAGAAAATAATTGCTTGTTTCTTTCGTTTACTGAACAGATCGCAAGCAATGCTTTGAAGGATCAAAGTTAATGCGAAACAGTTTGCTTGCCAGAAGTAATAGACGAAATCAGGAAAATCGACAACTTCGCATCATCCTCCATCACTATGCTTCATCCTGACAATGTCAGCACGTCGAAGAATTGATTATTTGAAGGAGAGGAATATAGAATTAATGTCTCATTACCGTACTCACCTGATTTATCGCCTAACGACTTCTTTTTGTTCCCTAATGTCACAAAAGGACAGCGATTTTTATCACCTTAGGAAGCCGCTGAAGTCTTCAAAAACCATGTTTTGAAGATACCACCTTCAGAGTGGAAAAATGTTTGGAGAATCGATTCAAACGCATACGAAAGTATATAAACTTCAACGGCGAATAGCTTGAAAAACGATTTGAACCAAACATTTTTTTTGATTGTTTTTGTTAAAACTCAAAAGGTATTCCTCCTACCCCCTGCAGAGTCGTCACCTCACGTGAGAAGAAAAAACTGGAGCTTTGGAACTTTTGTTATATACATACAATGTGAGAAATGCCACCTTGTTTAGTGCAAGTAGGTCAGTAGTCAAATGTTGCAACGATCTTCTCATCATTCGTTTACAGTGCTTTTGTCCAGCTGCATAGTTCCAATTTAATTGATGTTGTTTTATGATCCATTCATTAACTGCTCCACGCACTGCACTCTTGGTGATACCTAGACCCGATTCAGGTCCTGTAAAACTTATTTTTCAAACTTCTCTCGCTAGGTGATCTGCAATTTCATTGTCCGTTATACCCTTGTGTCCTGGCACCCACACCAAGGTGACCTTGCTGTGTTTAAACAGAACTGCTAGGTTTTGCGGGCACTCCCATACTAGTTTGGAGGGTACAGTACCGTGCAAAAAGGTAACACAATTTGGTTTTTTGACCGTAACTTCCCTCAAACCCAACGGATCTCGGTGAACTTTTTACCATTTATACAGAACAAGAATACACTTCTTCTCAATATTATTTATTACATAAAAACTTATTTTTCTTTAACAAAATAGCAACATTTTTGAATTTTCTTCCATTCTTCCTCTAATTGGTCAAATTTTTCAGCTACATTCGTGGCTTTTTTACCGATAAGCCTTCTTTCCAGTTCATTCCAGTCGTGTTCAATAATATTTAGACCAGGGCCTTGACTAGGTCATTCCATCCCCTGAACTCTTTTCTGAGCGAACCAGTCGCAGACTAGCCTTGATTGATGTTTCGGATCATTATTGTCCTGATAGATGAAGCCACGCCCGTGAGTTCTTCGTGCAAATGGAAGCATCTGGTTCTCAAGAATGTCCTTGTACATGAACCTATCCATATTGCCCTGGATCCAATGAAGAGGTCCCATGGAAAACGCTCTAAAACATATCCAGATCGTACAGAACCCTCTGCCGTGCTTCAGAGTCGGTAGTTGGTACTTAGGCTCATATCTAGTGTTTATGGGGCGTCGTATCCGAGTTACACCGTGTTCCAAACAGAAGATACTTGCTTTCATCCCTCCATATAATAGATTCCCATTGAGTGCGGGTCCAGTTGAGGTGTTCCTTGGCCCATCGCACTCTGGCCTTCTTATTCTTGGCAGAAATTAGAGGCTTTTTTACAGAACGACGGCCATTTAGTTATCCTTCCCTCCAACGACGCTTTACCGTATCCACAGAAAGATTTGGCATCTCAGGACCAATAATTTCTTTATAAATTTGACGGGCAGTGAAACGAGGATTCGCCCGGGACGTCCGTAAGATATTCCTATCAATCGATGAATCCGTTTTTCTTGGTCTCCCATAAGATTTTCGCTTTATTATGCCTCCACGAGCTTTGGTTCAAGCAATAAGCTTGGTTTCGGTGGAAACACTAACTTGGAATTGCTGCGATAGCTCGGCGCGAGTCCTTCTCATTCGGCGACCTCGCAGAATAGCCTCCATAGTCGTTATGGTCAGCGACCATGATCCACGTAATCGCCCCATGGTCTGGAAGCTTTCTAGAATTTATTTGAAAAAACTACAGCATATTTATCAATTGCAGGTCAATATAGACAAACAGCACAATAACAGCAAAAATCAAAAAAATAGAAAAGATAATATAAAAAAGTTGTAACACTGTCTTTGTTCGCGCCAATATACACACCGCATGACACATTCGAGTTGTATTCGCGGTAAAAATTTCACCGAGATCCGTTGGATTTGAGGGAAGCTACGGTCAAAAAACCAAATTGTGATATCTTTTTGCACGGTACTGTATATGATAAGATGCTAGTGCCTTTAAAACTACCTGACTGTCAGAGAGAATGCAGATCGTCCTCCTTTGTAGTTATAGACGCAGACTCGCCCACGCGCTTTGTATAGAATATGTATCTCTGGTTTTCCTCATAAACTGTGTACCAGATTTGGGTTTTCGGTTTTCTCCCCTCTCCATTTCTCCGTTCTTCACAATTCAAGAAAATGTTGAAAGGTATATCATAGGAGATACTGGAAATATGATACATTTACAATTAAATTTAGTAGGTAATATGGATTGTAAATCATGAAATGCCGAATTCTGTTTAGAATATTCTTTGATGGATGTTGACTTTTAGGTTGTTCACATTAAATGGTTGATAATAAAGAAATAGACAGTTAGTAATTTATTTAGTCGAGGATACACTTACAACTAAATAAATTCCTATCTGTGTATTTCTTTATTATCTATCACTTAATGTGAACAACCTAACAGTCAAGTTGCATCAAAGAATAACGTCTGTTCTAAACAGAATTCACCATTTCATAATTTACAATTCGTGTACCTACTAATAAATTTACATACAGTGTGTAAAGCGATGGGGTACACAAGAGGGGAAATTTTTTTAATATTGATTTTTGAAAAAATTTATTCTTCATGATATTTTTAGCTTGCTTTGAAAGTACCAGTAATGTTTCGAAAATCTAAAATTTATTTCTACTAATCTGTAAAAATAAAAAACTAAATTTTTTTATTGTAAGTTATCATTTATTCTACATTGTAATGAAGATGGCGATGATAAATAAATAAATAAATAAATAAATAAATAAATAAATAAATAAATAAATAAATAAATAAACTAAAAAATAAAAAACTATTTTATTTATTATAAACTGTCATTCTGCATAATCTCCTCCGGTTTCTACACACCTTTCCGCTCTATTCCTGAATTCCTTATAAACATTCCCTACAGTTTCCAAGTTAACTTCTCTAACCGCTGAAGATATTCCTTGTTTTAATATTTCTACATTGTTTCCTACAGATTCTTGGTATACTTTTTGTTTAAGATATCCCCAGAGGAAGAAGTCTATGGGAGATAAATCTGGCGATCTGGCAGGCCAATGTATTGGACCATAACGTCCAATCCAATTCCCAGGAAATTACTGGTCTAACAATGTGCGAACTAATAAAGTGCTGTGAGCTGGACATCCATTTTGTTGATAATAAATGTTCTCTAAGTTCACGTCTTGTAATGATGGAATCATAAAATTTCATATCATACTTAAATAACTATGTTGATTCAAATTTTCGTCAAAAATGTAAGGTCCAATAATTTTTTTTTGTTGATTTTAAAATTGGGATTATGTCGTCACCAAAATCTGCAATTTTGTGAAGACACAACACCGTTTGTGAAAAAGGTACATTCATCGGAAAACAATACGCGTTTATGAAAGTTTCTGTTTTCTATAAGCTTCTCACCAATCCATAAGCAGAAATCCAGTCTAAAAGCATTATCCTGAATTTCAAGGGTATGTCTAAATTTTGGCTTAAATGGAATAATTTTATTTCTTATAAAAAAAAATTGTTTGTAATAAGGTATGACTGACATTAAGCTCCGCTGTCCTCCGTCTTAATGATAAACGTGGATTGTCTTCAACGGACTGCAAAGCCATAATAGTTACCGCATCATCCTCATTGTACATCTTCCTTATCTTCTTTTTGTCGACCACCGATCCTGTTTCGTCGAATTTTGCAATTAATTTCTTAAGAGCCATTTTTATTACAGCTACATCTGGATACCTTTGATGAAACAAATTAATTGTGTACTGATATAATACATCGCCAACTTATCATCGCCATCTTCATTATAATGTAGAATGATAGCTTACAATAAAAAAATTCAATTTTTTATTTTTACAGCTTACTAGAAATAAATTTTAGATTTTCGAAACATTACTGATACTTTCAAAGCAAGCAAAAAATATCATGAAGAATAATTTTTTTTCAAAAATCAATATTAAAAAAAAGTCCCTCTTGTATACCCGCTTTACAAACTGTATATGGATGCAGATATGTTTAAATTAATTACACACCTTTGTTTAGTTGTTTAGTTAAGTGTGGATTAATATACAAGAACTATATAGTATAATACTTTGAGAACATCATTATAAAATAAGAGCTTTATTGACATTATTGTTTTGTTATAATACCCAGTGATTCATAGTATGCAATGTACTGTTATGTTAAATATTTACTTCGAAAATATCAGCTGTCAGTCTCAAAACATATAGGGTATTCAGTATGGCCACCCGATAGATGTGAAATTCCCTCTAGCGGATATAAGCTATTTTTCGAAAGTCATTACCTCCTCACCCATGTTATTATACCGTTTTATATCGTTTAATAATGTTATATGTTTATGGTTTAAATTTTGTCTTATCTTAAAGAATGAAACTTTTCGTGTCCACTACATTAAATTGATTGCACTCGTAACCGATTGTAAGTTCAAGCAAATATAAATATCGTATTGTTAACATATTCAGAAACAATAATGGATATGTATTGAATCGATAATGAAAGTTTCATTTGAAAATTTTTTACACATGTACAAGTATGTTTACATTTATTTTTATCGTTCTATTTACATTTTTGAATATTCATGTGGTTGCCTTGTAGTTGTCCACCAATCATGAACAAATAATTTTGTAATTAAAATATATTGCTTATTAAAATTTGTAATTGAATTAATTTCCTGCATTACTAACAAATATACACATTTACACAACATCAATGTAAGTTTATTAATGGGAAATAATCAAAATTCTCTTAGCATAACATGCTATGATTCTAACGTTGCGGCAATAAATACCATCTGCGTTAGCTAAGATCTAAAAATAAGCATTTCTATTTAAAGCACAATATAATTGTAATTTATTGCATGTAAAAAAAGAGATATGGAGCTGAAATAATAATACGCACACTTAAAGGCGACGGAGCTGCGGCCATAATAGTGTCATCATAAAGAAACAGTGATAAAGCTATTGAGTACATATATTAATGATTTCCATAAACTAACGTGCTTTATAATGAAGCCACATTTTCCACCGTATACCAACTACTTAACTTACTGTTGAAATGCTAAACTAATTGTGTACATATGTACTGAAATGTTTTCTCAGAGAAAATTGTTAACAAAATTTAAATTTTTGCAATTTAATTAAAATTCTAAACTTGTTTGTGGGATCGGGAATATTCTTTGATACTCTTTTGGCAATTATTTATGAATTTTGAAGTAAATTAATGGATATTAACGAATATTAAAATTAAAAACGTACACTAACCTTGATTTCTTAAGAATATGTCATATAAGCACATTGTTTCCTACGACATTTACAGGAAATCTGCCCTTCTAACCTTGAACCTTGTCTTCTATATTGAATTTACTTTCTAATTACTATAACGAACACTTTAAAATGGAGAGTGCATCCAAAACACTAGTTAACTCGACTCAAGCTTAACTAGAATTGATGAATTTACTGGCGTTCTTCTTCTTCTTTATTTAATCACGATAGCGACTGTTTCTTTCCACAGCAAATTTTAATGATTTCTACCCAAATATAAATTTTATGATGAATTTCGATGAATAAAGTTATTTATAGAAGTAGCATGAGAGAATAAATGTGGTGACGCTACCAGATGACCGAAATTAGACGACCCAAAAAATACGAAATTTTACTGACGATTTACTTAACAACATTAGGGCGAGAATTTAATTTACGAGTATAGTTAGATAAGTTTTCATTGATTTAGACGATGTACTTAATGGAGAAATTGCACAGAAGATGGAGTTTTGTCTACGTTACCTCACATTTGTCGAATTTTATTACTATCGAGTGGCTATCCTAAATACCCTAAACATCTGAGATTGACAGCTGATTTCCGATGTAAATATTGAAGATAACAGTACATTTACATTAATTTTAAGACATTGCAAAAAAACTTTTGAAATATAATATGTACACGTTCTTCTTCACTCTATATAATATAAAAAATTGTAAATCTGTTTACATACACTGAAAAACCTTTTGAGTTCACTAAATTGATTTGGTTAAAGGAGATTTGCTTGTGGCAACTATTTATTTTGTTAATCCAACTACTTCCTATTTGAAACAACATGATATTTGTTTGAAACAACGTGATATTTCTTTGCCCGTATTCAAACGTAAATTTAAAATGGGTCTTTCAGTGTTGTCACTTCATTTTTGGAACTTAGTTAAACAAAAAGGAAGAACTTTTTTAGTTGAATATTTAAAATTTAATAATAATAATAGTAAATACAGTATGTTGTCGGATAGGTGTCACAAGAGGAAAAACTTTCTTACTATTAATTTAAAAAAAAATGTTCTTCATAAAAGTTTTGCTTGTTCTAAAACCCACAAATAATACTAAAGTTTTAAAATAAACTTTTAAATAGGGCCTAAAATCGACAGTTGTACATTTTATGCCCAGTTTTTAAAGTCCCTGTTTTGTATTAATGTCAAGTTGCATTGATTGCAGTGTTCACACATCACGTTGTGTCATCTACTATCACACAATCTTTAATTAACAAAATGTTGATCCGTGAGAAAAAAAATGTTTTCTCTATCCGGCAACACACTTTATTTTTTTATATTATTTTCTCCCGCACACATGTGATTGGTTGCCCTGGGGTTCCCTAATGCGAGGTAACAGGGCAGAGCTACAGCGTCGTAAACGGACCCTACCGCCCACAACCGCTATCACGACAAGTTCGCCCGAATGAGAAAAAATTCTTTTCCACAGACGTATGTAACCGAAAGATCATACAAATAATAATAGTTGCAACAACATACAACTAACCAAAAAAAAATCTAGAGCTAACCAGGAAAACAACTGCTACTAAGCAGTTATTGAGAATAGCAAAAACATGCTACATGGAATAAATAAATAAATTAATAATAATAATAATAATAAACCAGAGGGGAAGTGCTCGACCGTATAACATTGAGAAGTTAAATAATAAAGTGAAACATCCGAGTATGCGATCTGTGACTGGAAGGATAATTAAAATTCTGTATTTTTTTCTATACTCATTATTTAATTTTTATTCCGAACTTCATCAGGAGTTAAAAAGAGTGATGGAAATAATATAATAACTATTTTCAAGATAAACACAGTTTGTTGCTCTGCTTACATAGAGCTCTGCAGGAAATTCTCGAATGACAATTCATCGTAAACGCGCTCCATCAGAGGATATTTTATAATATTACAATTTGATTTCAAATTAGATCAACGAGTAATTTAATTTGAACTTAATTTATCTAAAAGGTGTTTCTTTGTGTGGGGAACATTCACCATGCACTTAATTATGTGATCAACCCATACCTCAATGTACTATTAGCATAAGCGTAGTTAGTTTTAATATATCTCACGAAATATATGCAGAAAATTTCGCCGAGGATAATGTAATATGCTGAATTTAATTTAAAGATTATTGAGTCGAAATGGCAGGAGTAAGAGAGCAAGTAAGAGAATTATCGAGTATAGTACCAAGAAATTTAGTATTTTGAACATTTTCCATGTAATGATCTTACCTCCACGTCCTCCAATAAACAACTAACCCCACACCAAGCTGCAATGTTTTTATTGGTATTATTTCCAATATTATTTAATATTTGGCACTTGGATGTGAAGAGGAGTATAAGTGGAAGAAAAGCTAAATGGAGTTAAGTCTTCCCCGATACTTGTAAAGTCATCCTGCACCTTTGAGAAAAGAGATATAAATCAAAGCGCCTTGCAAATACCAAATATTTTACTGCGCAAAACGAAGGAACTTCAATAACAAACGGGTGTTGTTATTTTTAACTGCTATTTCCCAACATTTCTACTCTTGGACATATGTCCCTTGCCGGAAGTAAACTTGTTTTAAATATCTTTTTAGAGGTAAGGTCCCTTACACGCTGGTTCAAGCTTAGTCCCTACTTAATTCTGTAGTAATACATTATAATTAAACCTGTAAGTAACCTGGGCAAATATGCGGTAACACCCAGAGGCGTGGCGAGCGCACAAAAATTTACACATAAAATAAAAGGTAAGAAATAAATTATAAAACGTGCTGAAACACTTACAGTTTTAAAAGTCTTCCGTGAAATCACAATCTGGGTAACATTTGTTAAATATTTGAATCATTAGATATGTTTCCACAGCTGTTTCAGTCAAGTGAGTACGACGTGCGGAATAAATGTTTGTTAATCCCGAAAACGACCGTTCGACATCTAGCGATGTTATAGTTGCATATTTAAAATAATCTTTGGGACAAATTAATGCATCTTCACACGCACCTTCACAAATTTGTCTTAATATAAGAAAATCGAAGTCTTTCTCAAAAACACTTTCAAATTTTCGTATTACACACCAATTTGTTTCGCCTTCTACATCGCATAACTGTGCGTGAACATCATTCACAATTTGAACAGAATCCACTAGCGACATCGAAACATTTTGTAATTTTTCTATTCCCTCCGCTAGTCCGAAATAATTGTGGTGAATAGTTTGTAAATCTCTTGTAACCAGACTATCTTGAAATATTTCCTGGGTTTTCTTGATTACTGCTGCTTCTGTCGGATTGAATTTTAAAACTACCTTCTTTACTTGATCGAAATATTTGTTGTAGTAAAACGCAGCCTGCAACCATGTTCCCCAACGTGTAACAATCGGCTGTGGTGGTTCAGGTAAATCAGGACATAGATTGTGAAATAGTCGGGTACGTATCGGAGACATTAGAAACACTGCCTCTGTACTAGCAATCAATACATTTACTAGTGGAAAACATGTAGGAATCGTTTATGCCGCAAGATTTAGAGTATGGATTTTACACGTTACATGTAAGAAGTTACAACTGTGTTCTTTAAGAGATCGGCCCAAAGAACGCATGTTTGCGGCACCATCACTCATAAACATTAAAAGTTGCTTAGTTGAAACTTCAAATTTGTTCAATGAGTTCAACACCACCTTTAAAATCTCATCGGCAGTACAATTTATAACTCTTTTGGAAGTAAGTAAGAAGGAGGATGACGGTCGATGTGGTTCCATTGTACGTACCATTACATTAACCACAGAATGTTTCTGACGATCTGTTGTTTTGTCCACACACAACCACAGTTTTTTATCTTTCAATTCCGTTTTCATTCTTTTTTCTATATGTTCATGAGCAAATGGCACTACATTTCGTATCGATGTCCGACTAGGTAATTTACAGTCCGCATATTTATTCCAGAAGGAGACAAATGCTTCTTTGTCTAGGAAACGAAACGATAGATTACATAAAATAAGAGTAACACATAAAACGAATGTAAATTTGTTTGGTCTCGTATGCCACTTTTTGCAGAAGAATGCTGTTTGCTTTCAATGTGACGTTGACAATGGCTTCTGGACCAATACATTAAAGGAATTTTACAAACTTGACGTTGAATTTTAGCGCCATCAAAAATTAAGTCGGGCATGTCCACTATAAAGTTTTTAACTAAGTTACGACGACCTACATATACACAGTAACACTCGCATACAGCATCGATTTAGTACTGATGCTGTGAACGCATGAAATAAATAGTCGCCGACTTCGCACCACATATGTACTACACTGACTGTTACCGCTGTTTGCCCAGACTACTTATAACAATTCTTTTTACTTTTCTCATCTAATTTATTTGTTCTTACAATTTTAGGATTTAGTAAATTATGTTTTATGTCTTCCCATACAGTTTGCAGCCTAAATTTAAGTTCGTTAACGTAATTGTCAAAGTTACATACGGGGTGTACATTGTCATCTATGTTTGTTGTTAATCTACGTCTTTTACCATACACCAATTCATAAGACGTATACTTTGGCAGTATGCGCGGTGTTACAAAATGAAAAGCAGCAAAAGGGTACCCATGTGCTCCAAATATTCGGGAATTTAGCAACTTGCATACATAAATATACGAGCCTAAACTTTTGTGTGTATTTTCCAAAGAACGTAATCTTTGATGATGGCAAACGGTTGAAGTGGGCTACGTTATTCTTGACGGTGTAGCCGTTCGTTTAGATACTTTCGCTAAAAATCCATTGCCATCATCCGTAGCGATTTCTTTAGGGATCCCATACCTCAGAATATAGTTGCCAAACGCTCTTACTACGGTTTTGGCTTCTTTATTTTCAATAGGGTAAGCTTCAACGAATTTACGAAACTGTCCTGACTTAATTGACCCACTATATCCAAATATATTTTCACAAAAGCAGGTGGAGCTGTTGAAGTGATGCCAATGGTTCAACTTGCGGTCTAGAATACTTACACCGTTGACAATCATCACATCTACCTACAAATTTGTATATATCGTTCTCAACATTTTCCGAAAAGTAATATTCTTTAATGTTAGCATACATATGTTGATGTCAATACACTACACCTTTTTCCACCTATGTGGCATTTGTGTCTCATTATTGTGTAAAGATGTATCATCTGCACAAATATGACAAGTAGGTAAATCCATAACGTAAATTAAGAACATGTTGGACCGAGAATGGATCCCTGTAGGTTATTTTATGTTTCAGTTTAATGAAGTTAAAGATACCGATGTTCCACTAAGTATGTAAAGATGTAAATATGTAAAGATCTGATAGTGTTTGATTAATTTAATATTTCATTGCACCGTATTAAATGGAATTGAGGACTAGTAACCAAGTTTATCATAACAACAGCACAAGTTATTTACGTAGAAATCAATTGTTAGGATTTTACAATCCTAGAAGTCTAACTTAATTAAACAATACGTAAACTAATTACGTAAATGTAATCTTAATACTGGGCAACATCGCATGTTGTTGGCTGCAAATACTATCCTAGCCAAATAACCACAAGCAAATAGTGGAATCACAATTTAGTATTGACCTTCACAAGAACTCCATTTCGTTTAATTGTTTTTGTATCGCTTCGCAGTCATCGAGTCTCTCTTTTTCTATTCCAACGGCATAGATACGAATTTAGGTTAATTCTCTTTAATTTTGGGGCGTGTCTAAACTCTCTCTTGCCTGTTTGCAGCGCAGAAGAGCAAAAAGACGAATCACAAAGTAGGTTTAAGCATTAAACTTCTCCGTCTTTATCCAACTACTCGCGCTATTATCGTCTGCGTGCTTATTACATTGTGTGACGTCTGTCGAAACAGCTCCGCTGTGATTAAGGCCTTAAGAGTTGATTTCTTTTTGTACACAGTTCGATATCCGTGAATTAGCAATTCGCGAAGTTGTTCTGCATGCTCAAGCTGCGCAAACAATAAACGTACCGACTTAATAAATCAAAGCGAACAAACGAAGGCACAAGGTAAATATTTATGGATAATACTGTTAGGATTATGGTCTCGGTATGTGGGTAACTTATAGGAAAATAAATTATTGAATTCCATATATACGACGCTCGCCTATCGCTGGATATAGCAATTAAATTTATCTCTTTCGGTGTTGCAGCGTATATCTACGTTCAAAAATCTATGTATGTATGCCCGGTATCTTTCTATTGCCATATTTGTCGTTACAAATGGACGGGCACAAAAATCGTCACAATAGAATGCGGAAATCTCAAAATATGGGTACGCTGAATTTACTTTGAGATTCGATGCAGGAAAGCAAAAGGATGTAATGTACGTGAAACATTTGTGTAAATTTAATTAAACCAATAAATTACTTCAATCCTACAAGTTGCTACGCGATATATTTCCATGCCAGAACTCTCAATGAAGCTAATTTTGCTGAAGCTTTAAGTCTTATACTCTATGTATAAACTCTCAGCCAACAAATTTCACCATACAAGAAAAATTCTATCAGAAGGATTAAATTATTTGTGAATATTTAACTTGCAATGATCAACTAACGATCAAAAACTTATAGTGAAAAAGTGACAGATCACTTTTTCCTCAGTAGTACGGAGTGGGGTTGCTTAGCTGGCAATATAAGATGGTCAGAACTTCAGGGAAAATCGTCAGGTAGGGCAATTTTATGATTAATTCTGAGTCGACAATCCTAATTCAGGAAAGTTCTGTGGTTATTGGTTAAGCCACACAGATTACTTAAAAGAAGTGTAGATATGGCAACATCATATAAAACCAGTAATTAATCAGTGGGAATAACAAAATACGAGTTTTATTTAAGTCCAATAAAAATAATAATAATAATTGTAACTTGTAAATGCTCAAAAATGGGAGCCATTAGTTTGAATACAAAGCTGTAGCCTTTGTGAAAATATGGGGTGTAATTAATTGAACTGTGGCGTTAATTCTGTTAATTACTTTCTGTTCATTGGCCGGGGGTGTCGCATATACTTTCTCTTTAAAGAGCCCCAAACGAAGAAGTCTAGGGGATTCATATCTGCAGACCTTGCTGGCCATGATATTGGCCCATTTCGCCCCATACATCTGGAACCTATCTGGAAAATGGTTAACCATGCTCTTGAAATTCTTGCATTATGAGCTGGTGCACCGTCGTGCGTATAAAACGTGTTGCCTCTGATATTTAATGGAATATTATCCAATATTTCCTGCAAGACATTTATGTATTCAATTGCCTTCAGTCCATTTGGAAGAAATATTGGTCCTACAATATGAAGGTTTAAGATGCTTAGCCATACATTCACTGAAAATTTTCTTTAATATCCAAATTCTCTAATAGCTTTTGGATTTTCATCCGCCCAGAAATGGAAACTATGACCATTGAAGACATCATCCCTTGTGAACGTTCATTCACCACTCCACAAACTAAGTGATAAAAAGTTTGGCTCTTCTTGAGTTCTGTTTAAAATTGTACTACAAAACATTATTCTTTGAACAGTGTCATTTTCGTATAATGGTTGCACTTTTGTCACATGAAACACATAAAACACATGAAATGGTCTTAAAAGGTTTTCTGTTAGCATTGAAGGAACTGTTGTCTCATTTCCAGGGCTATTTATCTAGTGCTGCAAGTAGGATCCTCAAGGACAATATCCTGGTGCCTTGGTCTACCTCCATCTCGATAATTGGGGACAAATTTGCCTGATTCGCGAAGTCTCTGATCTAATCTTCGGAATGTGTTGTTAGATGGGTGCCGCCGTTGTGAATACCGTAATGCATATTCGTGTTTTGCCATGTGCGTATTTCCTCAGCAAAATCCAAATATCATATGCATATCAGCATATTCGTTGAAAGTGATAGGTATGGCACAATAACGAAATAAGTACATGAAATGAAAAAGAATAAATGTTACACTGACAAACGTCAAAATTTGACAACTAACTATCTTTAAATTACAACCAAATAGTTTTCTGGCTCAAGGAAGCCACATGTGGCTTAAGGTCGAAAAAGCAGCTTAAAAAAGATATTAAAAACACAAAATTGGGCATAAACGACTAATTACACCACCGTAGTGTTGTACAGTTCTATTTCACTGTAAAAATATAGTTTACCACAGAAGATTTAAAAAATTTAAATTACCTTCTACATTTTTAACTTTGGTGGCCTTGCGTTGTGCCATAACGATTGACCTTATAGCTCTTCTGAATTAGGATTATCGACTCAGCATTAATCATAGAATCGCCCTACCTAACGATTTTCAGTGAGTTTCTGCACCGGGAGAAATGTATAGTGAATTATACCACAATTGTAGTGTACCCTACCAGAATGGACGGTTACTATAGCGACAACTATCGAAGTAAGTAGAAAATACAAAATACAAAATGTACTCATAACCACACGCAAAGAAACGTTTACTTGTATCAAGACTGTCCCCGCCTCAATTAAAGACAATTATCGTTTTAATTATCCACTGTTTTAAATCAAAAGAAACATTTTATTTGCGCTTTTTTCTCCGCTTAATAGAAGTATATACTTGTAATAAAATAATTATATTTCATATCTACATTATTAATTGTACTTAAATTGTTTAAAACAGTACGACATATCCCTAAGTAATGTAGTAAATCATTCTCATGCTTGTAACAGAAGAATGTTCAAACAAAAGTGAACTTAATGTAGAAATACACATGAACAAAGTGCCTAGAAACAATAACCAAGATAATGCTGATATATAGCTCATGGTACTGACGGATTCGCTGAAATAGTTTGCAGCGGCGCCTAGTGCCAAGAGAAGTAGTCATGCCGTCCTAGAGAGTAGCGACAAACACAGAAATATAGATACCATACTTACTCATACGGTGGTATAACCTTTAACATACAACGTTTCATAAACATTTTCAAAAGATACCAGTTAATGTAATATTTTTTCTTTTTATTAATATTTACCACGTGTACTAATTTAAATGTAGTTTTTTTTTAATATATAATAAATAATAGTAATAAAAAGGGATAAATAAACTGACTGGACCTGTCTCGTGTATTTGATAGTATTAATTATGAAAAACTGTATACTAGACTACAGAATATTGGTATCAGAGGAAAAGCGTTGAAACTGATTCAGTCTTACTTAACTAATAGAAAGCAAAGAGTCGTAACAACAAGTAGAGTAGGATACTGCACGTTCTCTGAATGGCAAACTGTGCAACGCGGAGTCCCACAAAGTTCTATATTGGGCCCACTACTTTTTTGATTTACATCAATGAACTGCCACAAATATCGGTCCATCCAACAATACTGTTTGCCGATGATAGCTGTGTAATTTTAAAAAACAAAAATCGCCAAGAAGAAGTGACGAGGTCACTCGCACAGTGTGAGGCGTGGTTTGTAAACAACGACTTTAAGTTAAATGTAAACAAAACGAAAATCTTACGCTTCAGTTATTTTAAGCAGGAACATCTGTCAATAAATTACAAATCACAGATACTTACCAATGTAGACAGCGTTCAATTCTTGGGAATCATACTTGATTCTCAGCCAAATTGGAAGAATCATGTGAGCAACCTCACGGCCAAGGTGTCTTCATTCAATTAAGCTCTACTTGTGATCACAACGTCGGTCAACAACACCGCGGCTCTGAGTGCCTACTTCGCCTACGTCCACAGTCGTATCCGATATGGAGTCATCTTTTGGGGTGCTTCTATGGAAGCCAGTCGGGTATTCCTGGCCCAAAAGGTGTGTCTTCGAACTATTTTTGGCCTCCGAAAAAGGGAAACATGCAGAGGTTTGTTTGTGGAAAACAATATACTTACCTTACCGGGCCTGTACATATATGAGTGCGCGGTATTCGTTAAACACAATTACGAGTTGTTCATTGACCAGCAACAGCAACATAATTGTAATACACGTGGTTTAAAAAATAAACACCTGCTACCACCTCAAACAAAAAAAAGTCAAATAAAACAAAGTGTATTATCACAGGTGATCAAAATATACAGCCACTTACCAGTGCGACTTAAAGACCTGGAAGAAAACAAATTCAAACAAAAATTAAACACCTACATATCTTGTAAAAAGTGCATTGTATAACGCATAGGACAAAGCATTCCTTTTAATGTCTTTGTCTTCTTGATGTTGTTCCTTGTTTTGTTTCTCTGTTTATTTTGTATTCACAGTTTTATATTTACAATTTTGTATTTACATTTTTATATTTACAATTTAATATTTACTCTTTTATATTTACACTTTTATATTTATTTTATACTTACAATTGTACTTTTATACAAGATATCTTAATTCACAAATCTATGCATGTTGCACTACAGATACAAATAAATCTAATCTAATCTAATATTAACCCACTAATTATTAAACTACCTAAAAATAACACTGGGGAATAGCAATTTCGTTGTCTTAAACCTGTGACTTGTTTTCAACTAACTTTTGGCCTCTGGATCCAAAAATAACTGCAATTTTTGTCAATCACGTCAACTTTTTAAGCTACAGGATACCCTCAAAAGTCATACAAATTGTGCATATAAAGGAAAATAAAGTAAAAACTTACCAAATATACTGTTTATAAAGAATAATTTAATTCATACAAAGGCTATAATAGTTACTGCAAGTTAAATTGTGTTCATACAAATAGTTATTTTTTTTATCGAACGGTAATTACATAGTAAAGCAAAAATTTTCGCTTATAGCTTTTTCTGGAATGTTTAATCTGTGGACATTCTCGCTTGATGCTCCAACCATATGTACATCCCATCTACCTTGATACCGTGCCTCCATGACCTTCAAATCCTGGTGAAATCGCTTACCCTGCTCATCACTGACTGTACCAAGATTTTCCAGGAAGTTAGCAAGATGACTATGTAAAAAATGCAGTTTGATGCTCATGTTGCAACCTAGCAGTTTGAAGGTCTCCAAGAGTTGCTGGACAATTTTGGCGTAATTCTGTGCTCGTGTATTTCCAAGATAGTCTAACAATGTTTTTGAATGCCAACCAAGCATTCTTTTCATGCTCGATTTCGCGGAGAGTGGCCACATTCTCATAAGGTGTAGAGATAAAACTTGACGTGGTAGAAGAAAACTAACTACAGTTTTGAAACCAGCATGCCTAATTAACTATAAAACAGCTCAAAAACCAAACTCAACAGAAATTGTGTTATAAATTGTTCCCCAGTGTAATCCATATTTAATTGCATTATCAATTTATTAAGGAAATAATTTAATTATACACTAAGCCGGATCCGCTATTCAAAATCTCAAATTCGCATTCTTTATCCGAAATGTCGGATCCGAATCCATTATCCGATAAGGCGGATCCAGCTCCGTTTTCCAATAACTTTCAGGCAAGTAGTAAGTAGCGAAATATTTCACAATAAATCGTAAAAACCTGAAGTGGATCGAGAAGTTATCAAACAATACAGTTGCAGTAAATTTCATTAATTCAACGACACAAACTAAATCTATAAATACGTATATTTCAATTCAGTTGTCCGATAATTTGTTTCCTTCATATAAAGTTATTCAAAGTAGCAAGATGTATTCCAAAATAGGAAATACGGACCCGAAATGCGGAATAGCGGATCCGGATCCTAGGGACCAGGTATCCGGATAGTTTATAGATCCTGATATCCGGTTCTCAATTTTATCAAATACCAACAGCACTGGTGATATGAATGAAGACTATACGTAATTAGCGTTTGTTACAAGTTTCCCCAACCGATACCTGATTGACTGATAATTGTTTGTTGAAAATGAGCCTTGCTAAATGTACACGCACAATTTTATTTCTATTGCTCAATTCTTTCTGGCTGGTGCAATTTTATGGCAAAGTTTATTTTATTAATTCTCAATATATTTCGAGAAAAAGTAAAACATTTTTGCGGTACCATCCAGGCTAAAATCAAATGGTCGTCATTAGAGAAACAATTTACGAATATGCAATGCTATTTTCGTACTTGTTTAAAATTACGAAGCAAACTTAACAAAGTGATCGATAAAAACGGATTGAAACACCCTCAAATACCTTACATAAACAATTAAACCTACATAGTTTAGAAAACTGTATAACTGTTCAATATAACAAATTGAACACACACGAAAGCTATGATTATTATGGTTATTAATTTTGTATACTTCATACTGATACGGTAACGTAGGATATATTAATCAAATTAATTGAAGCCAATGTACCTATACATTTGCTGCTCCTCACCATACAAATAGGTCCGGAGAAGTTCTGTACGTGCATCCACGTGTCATCTATAGATAGCATATAATTGAATACCAAATAGAACTAACGATATAGTAAGAGCAATTAACTATAACGTGAGGTAGGCGTTCAAAAACACACCTATACGTGAGGTTTTCCACTTTACTCTTCTCATTATAATACATTATAGACTACGTATCTGTCATCCTTGACAGTAAAATAATAAATGCTTTAAAGTACACCAATGTAACATCGTCGTGTTAAATCACTTTGTTGTAATGCCACATATGCATAATACCCAGTGATCAGAAGGTAACTTTAACCCATTATTTTGTTATTATTTGTTATTTTGGAAATGCTAATAACTAACATATTATCTAACTTCAAAATGACATACTACAATGAAGTCGGTCATGATCATTACCGCAATAAGTCAATGATTACTCCTAACCTTTTATAAAGGAATTATACAACCTTTTTGTACAAATTAATAACCAAAAATATCACTTTTGTTCTGTATTACATTTAAATTTATAATAACGTTACTTGCCTTTAATAATCAATTGTTATCAGAAAACTTAAACGATTGCTTAAGGACTGGGGCTTTAATATTTAAGACAAACCACAACATGGTAGGAAATGAGACTTACCAGTAGGAGCTTTCGACACTCCCAAGTTACTTTAGTGAAAGTTTATACTAAGGACGCAAAAGCAAACATCAAAATAGAAAGAGCAAGGATCAGCACAACTTGTGTAGGTATCAAGCATCACAAAAATAAAATAAATGAAGAAGCATGATAAGATTGGAGAATTCAAACAATCATGGTCAGAAAAGAAGTGATCACAGGATTATATGGGACAGCAACTTAAAAGTTTAAAAGCTTAGAAGATTCCTAAAGACAGATTCTAGTGTAGGAAGAAGGAACTTGTATAAATATTGAGATGTTTCAAATTGTAATATGGACATAAGTATGAATTAAAAAAAAATATCTAACCGTTTTATTTCAAGGGTGTTCAGAAGTTTTTATGAATTTATTTACAATTAATCCTTCTTTTGTGTAATGTGTGCGTGTGTGTGAAGAAATCCACTTTGGTCCAACTTTAAATTATCTAATATCCCCCTCGGACCTCCCTTGAATATCCTTGTCTTCAATTTCATGTTCTTTCTAATTTTTCAAACTACGTTAAAACTGTTTCATCACCTAATGGTTTTTAAATTTCCTTCTGCAATGTCGCCTCAGAGATGATGAAATGGATGGGCAAGGAAGGAATAAGATGGATGCATAGAATAATCAATGAGGCGTGGAGTTTTTTGATACGTGACTGTAGATTTGTTTTTGCATTTCCTCTAAAAATCATTATCAATCCTTTAATTTCATCTTGTACTTTTCCTGAACGTTGGAAAATGGTCAAAATTGTCCCAGTGCACAGAAAGGATAATCGTGAACTTCTATCTAATTACAGGCCCATTTCCATAATACCCAATTTTGCTAAACTTTATGAGAAGTATTATTATATGTTAGCATTTATAATAGCACTCGCTCTTTTATTGCCTTAAATCAACATGGCTTTATCCCCGGGAGATCTACGGTTACGAATTTGGCGAGCATGTCCCAATTTATTAGTGAAGTCTTGGATAGACGTGGTTAAGTTGATGTGATTTATACAGACCTGTCCAAGGTTTTTGACATGATCAATCATGAAATGTTGTTAGTGAAGCTGAGCTCCTTCGGTTTTGTTCCTTCGGCGATAAGTCTCCTCGAATCCTACCTGAAACAGAGAAAGTGTTATGTAACTTATAACGGATATTGCTCTCGTAACTTTGTTCGCTCCTCTGGCGTCCGCCAGGGATCAAATCTGGGACCGTTACTGTTTGTATTTTATATTAACGACCTGCTTTTGAAAATTGACCTTCCCACCCTTGATTATGCAGACGATATTAAAATCTTCTCGGAAATATCTTCCGTTGATAACACGAGGAAACTGCAAAATGGTCTTGATATGTTAGTAGAATGGTGTGAGCTCTTTAGGCTCAAGTTAAATGTTGATAAATGCTGTGTACTTACCTACTCGCGTTCTTATTCACCGTACTTACTGTCCAACCAAATCAGAGGTACCAATTTGTCACGTAACCTTGAGTTTAAAGATTTGGGTGTACACTTCGATACCACTCTCACATTTAAAGCTCACATTAATAATATCTGTTCTGAAGCCATGAAATCTCTGGGGTTTGTGATACGTGTCTCTAAATGCTTCAATAGTCCTTCTTTATTAAAGTCGCTATACTTTGCCTTTGTATTCAGTAAACTGGAGTATGCCGCTCTAATTTGGTATCCCTTATATACTTGTGAACTTCTAAATCTAGATCGTATCGATCAGAAATTTTTAAAATTCTTGTAATTTAAGATTGATGGAAGTTACCCTGAGAGAGGTACTCCACAGGATGGACTACTGGTAAGGCACGACATGCTGGCTTTGAATACAAGGAGGGATGGCATCTGCGAGAAATTTCTACAGAAATTGCTTAGAAATGACATAGATTGTCCATACATACTGGAACGAATGAATTTTCTTGTGCCACGTTTGAATTCAAGATCTAATAGTGCCTTCATTCTTCCATTCGCAAGGACTAACACAATGAGACGAGCGCCGACGTATATTTTGTCCAGGGCGGCTAATAAACGATGTGACTTATTTGAGTAAAACTTGTAAAAATTTACTCTTTATTTTTTCATGTATTGCATTGTGTTTTTTTTAGTGTATATACTTACCTACATTTCTTCTATTATTGGGCAATATTTTTGCTTGGAGCAGTATTTGCGTCTTTCCAGAAATGGAACATATTTAAAGAGGAGGTATGGTAATGACGGGAGCTATGATAATGATGGGACGATGACGGGAATAGGGTCTTCGAAACACGCATTAAGCGTTAAAACATCCAAAGCAACCTTAACCAAATTAAGTGTATATTTGGCACATATTCGAAGAATTAAAGTAAAAACCGCTCTTCTAATGATGCAAGACTGAGGAACAACGCCAAAGAACCGTGATTGTTTTGTTGCTTGCATCATTGTTATTGCTTCCAAAGCTCATCGAATTCTTTGATAAAATTCTTATATTATTTTAAAGACCGCCTGCTTTCTTATCCCTTAAGAATAAAATGAATACATGAAATGATGAAAATTGAGCGCTACTTTAAAGTTATTCTATATATGTGTATAACCGCGCCAAGAGAGAATAGAGGTTTCGGAATAACGAATACCTAATATAGAAGTGGCAAGTAAAGCTACTTACAGAATTTAAACAAAACAGGAATTTCCTTTAGAACACCGAATTATTTATAAGCCACGCACCGCGTATAGAAATACAAGTGACATAATAATAAATGTTCGTATATATTTCATTATGAGTCATTATTATAAAACATCTTGTTACAATTTCCAGTATAAACACGTGCGTCCGTGAATATAAATTGGGTAATATGAACACTTGTTGCGCTTAACGCTATACAAAAAAGGCGTTACGCCAAAGTAATCGGTAGTTAGTACATAAAATGCGGTACTATTTTCTCGCGGTCCAGCTTAAAGTGTTTCTCCTAACATAAAATTGTAACAATATTGGTCATTACCTATTATCGGAATTTTTTGAATTGACCATTCATGTGCAAATATGGCATTAACGGACTCTAACCATCCATACGGTGGCTAAAATGCGCTCCTTTATTTAATTAGATCACCTTAAGGATTTCTATCGAGCAGCATCCACAAGCAACCGATTTGGAAACGTGAAGCGGCCGGAAATGTTTATACTTCTTTATATTTTCCTTATCGTTGCCTTGTGGAATCAAAATCTAACTAATTAAGCCTACTAGATATTCAATATTGACAACTTCGCTCAATTAAACGCGATGAATGTGCCTGTTACACGGAAGGCTGAAAGAAGGATGTCCTATATATATTTGTAAGCAACTAGATAAAATCGGCAGCGCTATTTAAGTCCAAACCTGTTCTTTATTTCCATAACGCAAGAGTAATCTAGCAATGTTATCTGGTATATTCTATAGATTCTTAAGATGAATAATTTTGCGCTCTCAAAATACATAGATCCTGTATTAACCGTACAAATCAATTACAGTCTACGTACTCACATCATACCCTATCAACTTTATCGTGGTTAGATGGTATATGAAAGTTAATGTCAAAAATGTCAGTAAGGTATATTGTAAAATAGATTATTTCATACGAGAAACGGCTCGCGTACTTCCCTCTCTTTTCAGAAGTTTGTGGATAGAAAGTGTTAAGATGTTCTCTTGATCATTACCTACACATAACGTTGCAGTAGAAAAAAAACAATTATTACAGTTACAATACAATTACTCACCACAGCCGGTGGTAATCATACTACAATATTTTTTTCTTTTGAAATACTTTTTACAATTGGTTATAAATATTTCTGTTTATTATTACTATACATTACATATTACATGAATTAATATAAGTCTTTGTTTGGTTCTCAGAATGTATTACTATGTACTTTTTTTTGTTTTGTTTGCTCTCTATTATTCAACGATTTTTAATTTTGTTGTGCGGTTCACATGGCAGTAGTATATCCTGTTTTTGGTTGTAATGGATTGACGATTGCGCACATTAATATACGCTCACTCTTGCAAAAAATTCAAGAATTGCCTGATCTTGTGCTTGCCAAAAATTACGACATAATAGCTGTGAGTGAAACCTGGCTGAATGATAATGTAACTGATGATGCTCTTCGTATTTATGGGTATGGAATGGTACGATGTGCTAGGGTCGGTGTCGAGGGTGGCGTTTGTTTTTACTTACGAAATAGTTTTCAATGGAATTTTCTCCCGTCCACTACTGCAATCGAGCAGCTGTGGGTAATCTTAAGGTTTAGTGGAGGGCATTTGGAGGTTGGTGCTGTGTATAGGCCGGCCCTCCAAAATTGTAGGCACTTTTATGATTGCTTTGATGAGTAATATCGGTCTATTTACTTCTTCTTTTATCTGTATGAGAGGTAATACCGTCACAAAAGCGCAGGTAGTAGCGACAACAATGCCGGTATTTTTTGAAATTCCAGGAAAAATGTAACAATTGGTAATTTTACTATGAATCATGAAGCTATAATAAAGCCACTTGAAGTAAGATTTTAAAATTGCGGTCAATTATCGTTTCATGTCAGTAACAACATCTCTTAACGAATAGTGTTTATAATTTCGTTTAAAATTTGCCGAAAAGCAACGAAATTAATGTTAAAACGCGTACTCTGATAGCACAACATAACTTAGGCATAAGCAATCGTCAAATTGCTAGAAAATTACATTTAAATCCATCTACCGTTGATTGCAACATCAAAAAAAAACGGTCAAAGTGGCAATTTTCTAAATAAAGTAAGAAGTAGTAGACCAAGGACGACAACACCAGCTCAAGATATTGCAATATTCAGCAAGTAAAATAGAAGCAAAATAGCTCAAAAAATCGCTACAGAAATCAATACTGTACTTCCGAAGCCGACTAGCGTGTCCGGTTAAACGCCGTGTGCAAAAAGCCGGCCGTCACGGACGAATTGCGATGCGAAAACCTTTGCTTCGTCAAAGTAATAAGAAAAAGAGCCTACAATGGGCACGTGAACATCGAAATTGGACGGTAAGATTGGAGAAAGGTATTATGGACCGACGAATCCAAATTCGAGATTTCTGGTCCGCGAAGCCGAGTGCAAGAAAATCTGTGGGTGAACGTGCACTAGAGCAACTTACAGTCCTTACCGTCAAACAAGGCGGTGATTCGGTAATGATTTGGGATTTCCTTGCTGGTAGATCCGCAGGTAATCTCGTATAAATTCAAGGCATAATGAGAAAAAGAGCAATACGCATCTTAGAGGAAAATGCAATACCCTCTGATGTAAGAATTTTGAGTCAGAATTTTGTTTTCCAAAAAGATAATGGCCCAAAACACACTTTGAAATTATGCAAGCAATATTTAGAACAGTTGGAAGAGGAAGGGACATTAACAGTCACGAAACAGCCACTCCAAAGCCCGGACTCCAATCCCGTCGAGTTATTATGCTAAGAACTCGATCGGGAAGTAATTGCAAGGATGCACCGATTATGCAACGCAATCATTAAAAGTAAAGGAGTTCACATAGACGAATCTAAAATTTAGGTCAAATAAATAATTTTAATTGTTAAAGTTGTATATTTGTGTATACTTAAATACCAAATACATATTTTAATGTTTCCATTTAAATATTTGATGATTCACCCTGAAATTTGAGGTGCCCAAATACTTATGAGCGGTAGTGTATATTTTGAATATTGAGAAAAACAGGCGAGCGAAAGATTTGAAAAAGCTTTTAGTCGGAATAGATCTTTCAAACCTACACATTACTGCGATTTATTATTGATATTTCCATACATACAATGGAATTGTAATATGTACCAACGTACGGTTAACTAAATCGCAATTACAAAATGGGAATTTTATCTGTTACGAGGGATTTGGAGCGTATCATTTTTGGTGGAGGTTACGGAGAATCTTCAGGACAGGAAGACAAGAAGGTTTTCCTTCTCTATTTTTAAGGTATTACTGCAAGTAAAGGATATTTTTATTTTAACCAATCCTTTAATATTTTAAAAATTAGTTATCGGCGAAGATTATTTTATGCGAATATTTTATTTAATTAAATTTTTAAAGTGTAATAATTATTTGTGGTTAGAATAAATGTATTTTTGGCACTTAATTTTTGTTTCTTCTGATTTTAATTGTACTATTTTCCTGTGCAAAATTTTAAGATTCCACTAATTTTTACTTCTCTTTCGATCTTTACTGTGAGAGAGATTTGATCTAATTAATTTGTCTCTACAATATATTAATATCATATTCCAGACGCGTTGGTAGCCAATTTTCATATTCGGGAATAACCAAGGTGCTTACAAAGGATGATAGAGAGGAAGAGTCGTCCACTTTGTGAGTGGCCGTATACATACGTATGATATTAATAAACGTACGAAACAATCAAAAAGAAAGTGTCGGTAGCGAAGAATTTAGAAAAGCTAAATATCAATAGAGAATGTAGGACGGAAAAATACAGATTCTGTAAAGATCCACCTACAATAATTTATTGTGAAATAGGCATGGAAACAAACAGCAATAAATTTATTTATCCTACCACACTATAACTTGCGATTCTCTAATTTCGATCCCTTGCCATTAACCTCGTTTCATTATCGTGCAACATTAAATGCTCTTTCCTGTTTGTTAGCGATGGTATCTTCGTCACATCGTTTCCTTATCTTAAAAGCATTGCTAATCTGACGACAAATTTTAATATTAACGGGACAAACATACCAAATTCGAACATGGGCGTTTATTGATGACTGCGATTGTATGAAACCGCCCGACAATGCGTGAATTTCACTGACGCCTTTAACCAGCGATAAAATTGTTTCTCTGTCTGGGACTACATAGTGTGAGGCTATGGTCGATGAATTAAAACATTCTTCTTCATGGATCTCGTTTCATGTGCGGATTATAACTTCGCATACAATTAACGTCAATAAGTATACTCTTCCAACGGAGTGAATATTAGCCAAGTGTATAATATAAGTATTTTATTTCATTTTGATTACTTATATAACACAAGAAATCGTTTAAACGAAGTGGCTTTAGTATTAGGCAGAGGAATGCGCCTAGCATTTATTACACTGACGATTGAACACCTTCAATGCGTTCAATTCTCATATACAACTTCAGATACCAGACTAACATTAAAACTGTATTAGATTGGTACAAGAAACCTTATTCGCCTGGTAGGTTCATCAATTACTTCTCTGACCACCTGACCAACCAAAAAATTAATAATAGTGCGCTATAGCAATGAGAACCAGAATTTTGCGTATTAGTAAAGGTGTATCTCTACAGATAAATTTAAATAAGCTTTTTAATACTTTTACTAACAATAGTTACGCAAGAAACTACTAAATTCTTTAATCGTTAATAACTTCCCTAATACCTCCCTGGATACTGATTCTGCTTCACTACATACGGAATGCAGATAATTGCAAAATACCAATAATATCCATAATTTCACAACCAACTTAATCAGGTATATTCATCAATTTACGTATCCTTCTAAATTAACGATAGCTAATATCCCTATAGGATGTTAGACTATAGGGTGGACCATTCGTTACCGAGTTTCGTAAGTTCAAATAAAATACATATTTCGGTATGGTAACTCAAAAACTTTTATTGATAAAGAACGGTGGTACTATGCCATTTATTTATGGAAAATCATGTCATTTAAATGCCCACCACGACCTCTTGTACAGGCTAGCATCCGAATGTCGAAACTTGCGATGACTTTTCGCAATAACTGCTGGTCTATGGCCTCAATTTCTGCTCGAATGTTGCGTTTAAGGTCTTGAATTGTTCGTGGAGCATTGATATACGCTTTACTTTTCAAGTAACCCCCTAAAGAAAGTAATCCATTGGTGTTAAGTCACACGATCTCGAAGGCCAATTCGCTTCACCATTTCTTGAAATTATTCGATTCACCAAACTTCGTTCACAGTAAATTGATTGAGCGCGTGTGTGGCATATGGCGTCGTCTTGTATAAACGAAAGCTTATTCATGTCCAATTCATTCGATTGTGGCAATAAAAAGTTAGCAAGACACAATAACGTTCGGAATTCACTGTAATGGCCTGTTCACTTTTTCTGGATGAAGTAGTCGTTCATGAATCATTTCAGGATTTCCCGATTCTCAAATGCGGCAGTTATGTTACTAATGCAAACATTGATATGAAAGTGAGCCTCATCAGAAAGGATTATTTTCTAACTAAGCGTTCTATAGTCAACCATATTTTGCTAGTGGACATTCAGAGTCATGTATGACTAAAGGTAATGGTAGTAATATGTATATGAATGTCGTACTAAAAGTTACAAAATCTTCAAGCATCTAACACCACGTCAATTCAAAATTGAGAAAAATTATAGAATTAGTAATTTGCTTTTATGTACGAATAATACCAAGAGAGGTAAGTTACTAGCTAAATATAAGGAAACACCATAGACTGGACAGCTCCAAAAACGAACAACTTGCTTTGTATTATTCGTTTTTACATTTCTTGAACGTCAGACCAAAGAAATATTCATGAAAGAGAAGTAATTTCAAAAATGTATCAGATTCAAAAGAAAATAAAAACCATGAAAAAGTTAATTCAAAACTTTTCCTCGCAAGAAACCAAATCTCAGCACTTTGGAAGCGAAGACATTTGGAAATCTGTAATTTATTTTAGATAAAATTGTACGTAAATTAATTCTATCTGGTATGAGCCCAGATTCTCGCCCGACTTAAAATATAATGTGTAAATGGTTTATGATCACGAAAATATTATTAGAAACCCTCAATTTCTATAATTCATAGTTAATAATTCCCGGTGAAAAATTCGCTATATCTATTCGAATTTATAGACAATTTTCAGTCCAAAAATTGTTATTCCCTCCATCGCACAACGGAAAGCATTGAGTTTGTGAGAACGACTGCTGACGCATTTGCTAATTGTTTGGTGGGAAAAGCTAGATATATGTTTCACTTGTAATTACCTGTATTGTTCTAGGTTTTATTGTTGCCGTAATTATATCAAATTGCCTATTCAGATCTCATATATTTTCTGAGCGAACTTATTACACCTTTTATTGATAAAAGAAATTTATTATTATCCGTCGGATACTTTATCGCCCATTGTTGCTTTGTGAGACGAAGCAAAGGAAACTACAAATTACCTGGATGCACTAGTTTACGTACCTACTGGTAACTAAGATCTGATATAAACAATTGTCTGGTTGATCGTTATTGTGTCGATAATTAATTTACAACTTCACTTATGCCAACACATACCTGCTGCATTATTTTAATTTAATTGGACAACTCCCTCTGAGATTCCGCATTTCTTATATCTCTTTTTTTAATTTTTATAATAATACAGGATACAGTATGCAACACGTGAAAATAAAACAATACCTATCAGTATAGAAGCTATGTGAATCTATGTACGTAGGCTGCCGCAAACGTCAATAGAACTATACTCTTGGTCTCCGGATTGGAACCGTGTCATTGTCGTAACTTTTGCCGACGTTTCGCCCACACACTTATGGAACATCTTCAGGACCGTTACTGCACACTGAGTGTGGAGGTCTATATAGGGCTTGTTACGGGTCAACGGAGCGGAGATATTATGGATCAATGAAGCGTGGCGGTCGCTAGGGGGTTTGATCAGTTGGGATTTCCACGTGTGATGTAAGGGGTAGGCCACCTTCGCGATTTAGATTATTGATTCACGGATTTTTTTTACTATAATAGTGACTACATGCAACAACCGCGCACAACGCTCGAATCTGGTAGACATCAGGGGATTCCAGATGATTGCGGTCTTTGCAGGGAAAGTAGTCTGACAGCTTCAAATTGGGTTTGAAGATGGTTTTTATGTTGTTCCTGAAGAGTATCTTGCTGGCGCGATTAGTGACACCATGAATGTAGGGTAGATATGCTTGTTTACGGAAATTAGGGTTAGATGAGGGGAATTGCTGTGGGGAAAGGTTGCTGTAGCGGTTACTGGTAGTTTAAATATCTTTCCTAGAATAATTATCGCGGATCCGAGTTTCAGTGATGTGGTTCAGTTCTTAAGGAAGCGATTTAGGTTCAGATAGAGAAATGGCCTTTGCGATAAGAGAATTGATGATACACGGTTTTAGGCTAGATAATGGTGTGAGAGGCCATTGAGATATCTATCCGTATGCGTGGATTTTCGGTAAATGGAATGTCCCAGCGCACCGTCAGGACGCCAGTGTAGCGTTTGGAATCATGTTGGGAATTCAGAAGCGATAGGAAATTGTTTAAAGATTCGTGACCATGAGGCCAAATGACAAACGTGTCATCAACGTACCTGTATCAACACTTTGGCTTAAGGTTGTAAGATAATAGGGCTTGTTGTTCGAACGGTTTCATAAAGATGTTAGCGACGACAGGAGACAGAGGAGATACCCCACCTTTGTCATCTGGCCTCATGGACACGAATCTTTGAACAATTTCCTATCACTTCTGAATTCCCAACATAATTCTGTTTGAAATATTGTTATATACTTTTAGCACTTGTGTGATAGCACTTATGTGTATTTGTGAGAATATTGTTTGTGGTATACATAGGATGGATTTCTCACATTGGGGGATGTTATAATTATGATTAGTTTCACGTTTTAGCAACAGTTCACTGTAACACTTCATTGCAAAATATACACACTCGAAAACGTACAATGCTGTCAGGGTAAGTACACCGTATTGTATGTACTTTTACAAGACTCTTCTCTTTTCAGGTTGAAAATACTTCTTAGACACTATTTTTACAAGATAAATATTTGGTCTACGTCGACGGAGTTGCCCCAGAAAATGATACCATATGACAACTTCGAGTTTATGTAGGTGTGATATGCAGAGGGTGCAGCTTCTAGATGGACTTGAGCGGACATTATTCTTAATGCGTACACCATTCTCAAAATTCTCTTCGTTAGTGCACTTACTTCTTCCTTTCAGTTCAGGACACTATCGAGTATAGAGTTGAAATCCTAAAAACTTAACTTGGTCTGCACTTTTTAATTGTTGATCTTTATAGTTTAGGTTTAAAGTGTCAGCAGGTCGTAAGGCATTATTTATCTTGTTTATATTAAATTGCACGTTGTTTTGGGGCAAACGAATTATCCATTGTCGTCATAACATTGAACACGAAGTTCATCTTGAAGTTCGTTGTCGTTTCTTTTCGAAGTAATCACCGAGGAGTTAATGGAATGGTTGGTTGTTCTTGGTAGATCATTTGTCTGCATTAATAACAGAAATGCTCCTAATATTGAGCCTTGCGCTACGCATCTCCCAGCCTCTAACCATTGAAACTGTAGTACTTCACCATTTGTGTATACATTGTATCCGGTTTGTTAGGTACGACTTTATTGAATTATGAACAATTCTCCTAAAACCCATTAGTTTGATATTTTGTAATAATTCTGTGATCTACACTGTCGATTGCTTCCGAAAGGTCTAAAAATACATCTACTATTGTCTCATTTTCGAATATCGCTTACGTTATTCTACACATTGATATATCTATAAGTAGCTCTGGTAGTAGAACGACCTTGCATATAAGCGTGTTGTGTGAATTTTATTAGTCACATCAGAAGTGCGTTTTCCACTATTTTTGCAATTATCGAAATGAAGGCGATATGCCTTATAGGTATTATCAATTCAATGTTCCCCGTCATCTTTATGAACAGGCTTTATCGCAGTTATTTTGAGGTTGTCAGAGAATATATCAGTTTGGAAACAGAGGTTTATTAACGCCGCTGATGGTGTGCAATATCAGCGCAGCCTTTTATTAATTTTGTTGCTAGTTCGTCCAGGCCCATGTACGTAGTTCGTATTCTTTTCTATTGAAAAGAAAGCTCGATAAATTCAATTTTGAGAAATAAATGGAATCTAGTAGTATCTATTACAACGCTTCTTGTAACACATGACCTAGTAAATATACGAGGTGTGGCAATTAAATAACCGGACTGGTGCTACTATCGGCAAACAGCGAGCATGCCACGACAGGTTTGAACATCTCTGTGCTTGTAGATGCTTCCCCCACACTGAGCTCGATGAGCACGGTTGTACGTCGCTCAGTCTCGCTGTAGCAATCGTCCGTTCAAGTCCTTACGCTAGCGTCGCGTCGGAAAAATGCAGAGTGTTCAGATCGAGCAACGAGTTAACCTGAAGTTTCTTGTGAAATGCGCCAGCCCATTCCGCCTTGTCTGTGAAGGCGTTCTTTGCGAAATCCGGCATCACCATGTTGGACCACCTACCGTACTCGCCCGACCTGGCCCCCTGTAACTTTTTTTTATTTCCTAAGGTAAAATCGGAGCTTAAGGGGACAAGATTTGACAGTGTGGAAGCGGTGAAACCGAAAGCGACGGAGGTTCTCAACAAGCTGACAGAATCGGACTTCCAGCACTGCATTCAACAGTGGAAAATTCGTATGGAGCGTTGTAGGGATCGGCACAGAAAGTACACAAGGGGATGAACTTTGCAATGTAATTGGTGATAATAAAATGTTTTGTAGCACCAGTCCGGTTATTTAATTGCCACACCTCGTACACCGTGTCCACCTAGAGCGTGGACGGAAGAGCAATTTAGAAAAAAAGTTTTCAAAAAAAGTATTCGAAGACAAATGCTGCTCAATACAGAATTATACTCAAGAATACTGGGTGCTCAGTCTCTACTGAGCGCGATACATGTTTGGTTTTTTAAATGAAACATCCTACATATGATTACGATTTTAGAAACCTCTCTTCAATTTATTCCCTATACCCATATATCTCAGTTTTTGAGATAATTGACATAATTTGGGAAATGTCGCTGCTTTTTAAAATGCCGATACCTTAAACGCTTTACACGCTAGGGTGATGACTCAAATTTTATTGGAATGAGCATTTCTTGGAGTTTTTGGCAAAACGTCGAAATTTTTTTTATATCAACCAGATTCTACAAGGTTGCCATCGATATCGTTGCTAAGTTTGATTCATATTGTCTCAATTTTTTAAATGGAAGGGCCTATATATTTTTGCAAAATATAACAGAGAAGCTCCCCTAAAATCTTTTTGTGAACATTTTGCTATTCCTAAAATGCCTGAAAAATATAAAGCTATGGAGATAAGCTTTTTGTTTAAGAACGTAGGGTGCTATGACAAAATACTATTAAATTAATTAAATAATAAATAGCGAAAATAAGTAGTAATAAATGTTAATTAGATTTCAACATAAAAGCAATAGATTTATTTAGCATCGCGCACTAAGTTCTTCAACGGTGAGAAATATACTAGGAACATACTGAAAGTTAGTTTAAAAGATTTTGCAGTTTAGGTAATTAAAATATTTATGACAAAACTTCCTGGATGAATTTCTTAAGGCAATGCAATAACATGGACATTACACAAAATAATACTCTCAAGATGTTAGTAAATGTTCAATAAAATACAAGGAATCGCATTACAGTTTGTATGAAGCAAAATCGTGTTCACCTCGAATAAGTGTGAAATTGTTTGCACAAATTAAATCTTACTGTTTATTTTTAATGAATATCTTTAGAAAAACAAAAGTTTATATTTCGTCACAGCACTCTATGAATTTTAGCAAAAAACTTCCCCATAACTTCTAATTTAATTTACTAATGAACACCACATTTTTGGTATAAGGAAACGTTTATAATGTCTATCAGATCGCGGAAAAATATACAAGGTGCTCCATTAAAAAAAATTAAATAGCATCAATCAAAGACAACAACGATTTCGACGGCTATCTTGTACACTTCCGATGTATTGCCTGATACTCCAAGAAATACTCAATCGAATACAATTTGAATAACCACCTCAGCATGTATGGCGTCTGCGATATTGGCTGTTAAAGAAATAGCGACATTTCGCATAAATTTCGAAGTGTATCAATTATCTCAAAATCTATGATAGATAGGTAGAGGAAAGTTGACATGGATTGGAGTTGCGTTCCATTTAAAAAACAACTTGTATCGAGCGCAGCAGAAACTAAACGTTCTGTATACTTGGATATAATTTTATGTTGTGCAGCATTTGTCTCGGAATATTTTTTGTTTCAAAACCTTTTCTCTAAATTGCTCAGGAAGGGAATTATCGTCCGTCGACGCACTCAGTGGACACGCTGTATGCATACAGACTGAGCTTTTTTGGAGCCTACTACAGCCACCTGGGAATAGTGAAGCTAGGGAGATGATCAAATGCTAACCGCTATTTATTTAAAAAAAATCATAGTTAACTAAATATTCTGCGGAAAATAATTTTCAAATTTACAAACTCTTTCCCAACAACATTAAACTCAAGGAAGTAGTTGAATCTGTTTAGTAGCCACTCTATTCGATACTGTCAACACCTTTGTATTGGAATTGTAGAATTTACAATTAGAAAAATTATACAATACAATACAATACAATCCTACAGATTCGTTATAACGAAAGTCGAATATACTTAATTTATTTCCGAGATCGACGTTTATATTCTTCCGATAAACTTTTAATCCTCACCTTATTCCGTATATTTATTGGCGGCATCTGGCACCTTCGGAATGCCACTCGCGCCTTCTGATCACGTCTGGTTTCGTCCCGACCCGACCTGTTTGACCGGCAACATTTAAATGTCATTTAAATTAGAATTTCACTAACCAGTTTAGTTAGTGAAACGGACAGCCGAAGCGAGGATCGCGAGAAGACGATGGACAGCTGGAAAGTCGGTGTCGGCAAATAATCTTCCTCTCTGAAGCTACTCTGCCTCAATTGAGTAAATAATTCAGGTGTAATTACAGGTAATTACGGACGCTAAACCGTGGCACACTATTGTTAAAGACCTGACTGTCGGCGCAAATATTTGCCTCGTTATATTCGTCCATACAAAACGTGAAATTGTAAATGTTTAATACTTTAGTCTAGACAATTAGCACCATCAGTAGCAAATGCCTTATCTCGCACATCGCAACGTCATCGTTTGGATCTTTAAATGTACTTTATTTATGTGATGAAGTAGCATAGGATTTCTCGTTTGTAGAACTGCGTAAAATATGGAATTTTAAGCTTCTGATACAATGTAACCTTAGACATTAATGTTAACAACTAACCTGGGTAGTATCCTAAACATTAAAGGTATCGGTGCACTCCACGTCACACAAATTGTTCAATAAATTCAGAACATATGTTTGGGAAATTAGGACAATATTTTCTTTTAGTGCTTTGCAGAACATGGGGGGCACAGATTACGAAATTGCAGTACCCAATGCAGTGAGCATTTACCCACAAATGATCATAATAGGATGCAGAGTTCATCTCTCTCATGCGTAATATCGAAAGATTCAGTCGATGGGGTTAACTTGAGGCTATAAGAATCATACTGAAGTGGGCAAATGTTAACATATCCTTTTGGATTTCTGTTTCTCAGTTTGGCCATGATTTTATGTTTAGCTCAAATCGCCGTTAAGTGAAGACCTATTTGTCTAAGCGTTCTATACTTCAAGTAGAAGGTAAATACTAAATTGATTATTCAAAAGTACGTGGGAGTTTAGTGCATGACACGTTTCCATATAGAGTTCGCGTGACGTCAAGGTTTTTCGTTTTTCGTCTACCAATTTAATTTTCGTAAAATGTTAGTATTTGCTGTTTACTTTATTTCAAACTGCCGAAAGAGTGCCTAAGGACACTCCCGGACCCTGAAAATTAATTTGTATTATTTCTCATTCTGTTAAAATAAATATTGTAATGGGATACTGGGCTGAAGTGGGTGCACTTACACCTAATATTATTAATTTTACTATAATTTGAATTTTTTGTTATTATCAAAGTTCACATTATATTTACAAAATTTAAATTATCTTTTATTATCATTCGAAATCTGGCATTTTGATAATTTATATTATTAATTCATTGCTTCTTAAAAAAGACGCCATTTTTGCCAAGCGTGTTTCAATAACGTATCCTTTAATAATGAACACACAAAAATCATGCACAACACTTTTTACATGGAATTTAGTAATCAAAATGCCGTCTGTAATAACGGATACGATCATCCATAGGCCAACCATATAAATATTTAAAGAATTTTTATCATCAAACGCAATCAAAAGAAGTTTAAAACCACTTTAGAAGCAAAGAAAAGGAAAGTAACGCTGAACAACAGTCGAAGCAGAATTGAAGAGGATTTTACACTAGAGAATTCATAAAAGAAGGACCTTGAACATCATCTGCAAACAACCAGAAGAAGATTCTAACAAAAAATTTTAAATACATATACACACACATCACACACACGAGGACTTTACTGAAAATAAAGCCAACTTTTGATTATTCTAATATATTCTTCCGTATTTCATTGTAACATCTCAACATGCTTTTCAACTACATATTTTCTTTAAGATTCTAAATTACAAATGAAAACGAAGTAATAAATGCATTACCACCCGCAGCGTTGAGTAACCAGGCATTTGGACCATCTATAATGTAGGATTACTTGACCATTATGGATATGAAAGGATATGTCAATTAAAGTGGGTCAACTGTATGCCGCTGGGTTTGGATATAAATACTCTCTTGAAGGACCTATTAATTACTATTTATAATTAAAAAACTATGAAAGTAGTTATTGTTTTATTTTCAAAACCAATTGATACTATCTTATTAATACAATATTATTAATAATTTCACTATTGTGAAAGCCGCCGTCTTATCACCATACTCACTTCATTGTATCCTTTATAACTTTATATAATTGTTAGATCATCTCTCTTGAATTAAGAAGGTTGTTCAAAATACAAAAACACATGTCCTCACACAATGTAACAAACTTGTTCAGTACTGAATCCCATTTCACCATACAAATTTAATAACCATAAATTAATCGCGGATTGCAGAAATGCAAAGACCAGGTTGAGCACATAGCATTGGATGATAGCTCTAAATCACTCGCTGGTACGGCCATAATTTACGATTAAAAGGAGTATAAATGAAGCGTGTTATTGCAAAAATGTCGATGAGATCATATGCATGGTGCATGATTTTCTTTGACCTAAAAATGTTTAAATATATTACATAACCTCATCGTTTTAATTACTTGTAACTTGTTTTAACTGAAAAAAATATATGCTACGAGTACACGTGTATGAATTGTACTGACAACAAAATCGTTTTAAACATTGAATATTAAAAATTTACTATAACAACAAAAAGTATTAAACAATCAAGGACGTGACCCACATTTATAATAAGTATACTAAATACAAGACAAGTGTTCTTCAAGATATTCAATAGAATATCAAATTAACCTACATTCTAAGTTCATTGTCGCAAAATATAGGAGATATCCACCATAGTAATAATTAATATAGTATCAAGAAAGCCCGAAAAACCCTACAGTTAAATATTGCTAGATAATATTTACGTCCGTTGATAAACTAAAGACCTGTCTTGTAGTTTAAATCAAAAACTTACAGTCACTTTTATGAAATAAATTACCTCCTTTGTAAAAAACCTAACAATTTGAAATTTGACGGTACATTTACTAAATATAATGGGAACATAGGTTGTTCGTCGTTTTATGCAAGGTAAACGATTAAGACCGGCAGCAAAAAATGCAGTGTGTCTAACGAGCTGGAGAGCTTCTCAAACGAAGAATTGAAGCACAATTTGGTCGTCCCTAGAAACGTGTAATTTAAAGAAGAAATAAAAAACCGAAGAAAAATGCAACGTTTCACAGGTGACTTTCAATAATACGGTCATTTTAACAGTAGGCCTACACCAATGAAACGTTTATCATGTTTCTCATTAAATAACTGTATATTTGAGTTTAAAGTCAATTATAAATCATTATCAATTATGGATGCCGTCTTCGGCACAACATTGTCAGCCTTTTGGAATGTGGTTCTGCAAGGATAACCTAACAATTCAAAAAAAAATGAAACTTTGTGGGCTTGTCGACTGACAAAGTGTAATTTTTTTAGGTCTTGAATAGCCTGTTTTTTGGGGAGTCGAGCTCCCTAAACAGAATACCACCCATACCAATTTTCGTCAATATCTCCGAAGCCACACGAAATATTTGAAAAGACTTATATGATTTGAGAGTACTATATAATAGTGCAAGTATTATTCCACTAATCAATCTCTTTATGGAAACCGCTCTCCACTCCCCCACATCTTTTCAAAAATCAAAGTTTCCATCCACTGGAAAAATACCTATGCCACGGTGAATTCGTACATGTTCATTAAACTTGTTCTACATTTTTTCTTTTAATTTAGAGAAAAATAAAATCATTACTAGCTAGAATTTTGGACAGCTGGGAAAACAAAACGTCGAATCGTTCTTTGATAGGTATGTAACATCGACAACTTTACAGGTGGGTAACGAATATTGAACCAGGTGGTCGTATCTCTAGAACACTTAAAATTTGGAGGAACATACCCTATAATGTATTTATGATTTTTTTCTCCAAATTGAAATTACATAATTAGGGCAAGTTTAAGACATGTATATGAATTCGTTGTGACATTGGTATGTCTTCAGTATATAGAAATTTTGATTTTTCAAAAAAATGTAACTAAATAACTGGAATGACTGCACAGTTTGAATAAATAAATTAAAGTCAATAAAGTGTTGTATACAACAACATAAACCCGCGTTCTTGACCCCAATTAACACGATATAGTGACACCTTGAAATATATTTTAACCACAAATTAAACCACTCTTGAATACAATACCTCTCAACACGTCCATCTGCTATAATAGCCAGGGCTAAAAGACTTTAATTGCTTTGATATTCTTTTGCTCACATACCCTCGGTGGTATTTGTTAATTTTTGATCAAAGGAAACTACAAAACGCTTCCAATTTAAAAATATTTATTATTCCTAAAATAAGCTTATGGCCGTTACCCACATGTATTTCAATGCGTGTAATTATACAGCGCTAGTCATAACGCTGTCCATAGCGATCACAGTAGGGTTATTTTTAATGTTTCTGCCTACCATAAACTGAGAGGCGAACAGCGATGTGGGTAGAAGAAGAAAGCGCTCGGAACAACGCTGATTACGCCGGGTAGACAAAAACATGTCCATTGGTTAGTGCTTTTCTCTTCTCACATCGTTTTCTGACAGTGATTCCATCAATACCAAGAGCTACATATATCAACATTATCTTGGTTAAAAATTTGTATATTTATCGTTGTTATTAACAGCAACAACCTCTCCATTTTCTTCTAATAATAACAAGACCATTAGATTTACACCACGAAATCCAACTATCAGATACATAGATATACGCACCTTCATCATCCAACTGATTTTCTCTATAAATAAGAGGAACATATTGTCTCAATACAAAGTATGAGAACATGTGTGAAATTCGAAACACCGAAAGTGGCACGGTAGCAATCAACACATTTAACCTAAAATTTAAATGTGTAATACTTATCTTTAATTATAAAAAACGAAATAACATCCTTCCAAATATGTTAATCGCTTTTGCTATTGCATTGATTTCTTAAACATTTTAACCATTACGTCAACGATTATCCAGTAAACCTATAGTCTTTATTTAACTTACATATAAAGCCGGTACCCGCAAGGAGATCAATTTTGAGATTACA
This sequence comes from Dynastes maya, assembly GCA_029619315.2. Classification (NCBI taxonomy): domain Eukaryota; kingdom Metazoa; phylum Arthropoda; class Insecta; order Coleoptera; family Scarabaeidae; genus Dynastes; species Dynastes maya. The sequence continues at coordinate 26,293,663 of JAROYE020000001.1, forward strand.
TGCAGATTACAAGAGCATATTTATATATTCCAATGGTATTTAAGATGTGAAGGCACCGACTTTAGCTTTACAAATGTCAGTCAGTGTGTCGATTCAATGTTAGTGTGTTTCTATATCTCGGGAAATGCTATCTGCGTATATACACTTCTGAATTAGCCAATGTAGTTAAAAGCACCATCGAGAAACCGGTTGCGCTCGTAGAGAACCAGATATTCAACTTAAATTAAGCGTCAGTGTTAGTAGACACAACTTCCTTGGAATTACGTAATTGTAACGCTTATATTATGAATTATATCGTCTACAGATGTGATGCAAGGCACGGTCAAAGTTGAATTCATTCTTCTTATGTACTACAGTCGGAGTATGGATATCTATTGTGAACTGTTCTAAATACTTTTCTCCTAAATCGTTATTGAATTACTAGGAGAAGGATCTATATTCAACATAACTGACTTTTATTTGGCATATCATCTAACAACTTTACCTAATCTCCTGTTTGTTTTAACGAAAATTAACATTTCTAATTTTACAGCGTATTCTACCCTTTAGTATTTAAAACACTGTTAAAAACACACATCTAATAGACAAAAGTTAGGCAGTAGCCCCTCGTAAATTATATTAAAATAACATTAACACGTTTTCAATCCCTTTATTTAAGACGTTGTAACATACCCACCGCTTAAAACATTACAAGCACTGTATTGTTCACTGTTAAGCCATCGATGCTTCGCATTTTAAACTCCTTGACAAAATTAACGCACCACTTTATTGTCACTTGTTTACTTCTAATATTAATCTAACTCTACTCACGTGACGAGAGGGACTCGCTGCCAGGTACCAATTTATCAGTAAAGCGCTGTTACTTTCCTAATATGTATTTATTCACTTACTTATAACTAGTCTGGGCAAACAGCGGTAACAGTCAGTGTAGTAGATATGTGGTGCGGAGTCGGCGATTATTTACTTCACGCGTTCACAGCGTCAGTACTAAATCAATGCTGTGCGCGAGTAGGTCCGTGTATATGTAGGCTGTCGTAACTTATTTCGAAATTGTACGATTATGTTTGCTTTAAAAATGTCGCAGTTAGGTACATCACGAAAACGACCAATGGCAGACACAGTTAAAAACTTTATAGTGGACATGCCGGACTTAATTTTTGATGGCGCTAAAATTCAGTGTTTAGTTTGTAAAATCCCTTTAATGTGTTGGTCCAGAAGCCATTGTCAACTTACAATAAGTTCAAAATCAATAGAGGATACACTGAAACTGAATATTCAGCAGAAGCTCTAGATCAATAATAATAGCAAGGTCTGTGGGGTAGTATGGCAAATAAAAACCGTACCATCGCATCCGGTCGTACGGTTGATAATGAGGATCCATGAATTCTCAAAACAGCTGTTTCGGATTATCCGGATAAAATAATAACTTATGTGGTGTGGAATGTGCCGATACTTTATCGTTATTTGGGAAACTCCAGATATAACAGAAAGAAGTAAAGCTACATATATAGATTAGAAGCAGGGACACCTGTTATAGGTAAATGTAAAAAATCTACCTAAACTGTTAATACTATAGTTTCTTGGAACACAGTGAAAGAAAGCATTCGAAATCGGGAATAACAGTCAAAATAACTAGGAAGGCCAATTTGAAGCTCTGTTGTTGTATGTAACACAGCAGTGGTTCTCAATCTTTTTGAAGTCGGGAATCGGTAAACTCTGACACTTTTGCGCGGGACGTCAACTTTCTGAAATCAAGAGCGCAATGAAGAAAAGGACATTGTTCCCAAAAATAACTCCATTATTGAAGAGAAAAGAAACAGGATAACACTTGCACCTGCGGGGGAAAATTAATTATTGTAAACATATTTATTTAAAACTTGAAATTACAAAATTAGGGCGAATAAATGATCTCCTCTTCTAAATTTCCAAAGTTTTCGCATTTCTTCGTTTTAATATTAACCATCGTTGAAAATCCTGCTTCACAAAGATACAGAAAATAATAATGTATTTAGTGCTTTTTTTGCTCGACCCGTGTATTCATCTTTAACAGAGATCCAGAATTTTTCGAGGGTATTTTCAATGAACTTTTAATCCACGATTTGAAGAGAGCGATGTCAGTTCTTTTCCTTAATCCAAAGTAAAATTGGAGAAGTCGGTAGAAACAAATGGATTTCTTCCCAATTGAATTGTTCAGTGTTTAAAAATATTTTTCAACATTTTTTTCTGTCGTTGTTACATGTTCGAGTATTAAAGAAATGATTGCCTCATGTGCATCCCGCACAGAAGGAACATTTCTTTCTTTTACGTGTCTCTTCCATAGCAACAATTTTTTTCATTACACATAATTTGTCAGTTGATGTGAGAATGTTTTCGTTGTTTCCTTCAGCTTTTAAAATATCAGCCAAATATGCCAAATTATTGCACCAATTATCATTTTTCAGATATTTTTCTGTTTCGAAGTACACCAGAAATTCATTTCAATTCCAACACACGATTTAAAACCTTATCACGTGACATCATTTCCATACGAAGAAGTAAATATTCGCAGTCGATAGATAAACAGTAGTTTGAAAATTCGGCTTTTCATTGGTCTCGTTTTAATAAAATTAACTACTTGATCCCATACCTCGTTTAGTTTCTTAAGCATTATCTTTACAAAAAGCACTTCTCGGAGCAAGAAACAGTGATGAAATATTATATTTGGATTGATTGATTTGACTAGTCACAAATCCTTTGTACTCCGTCGGTACATACATCTACTGAGACATAACACCAATGTGTTCGTCTACCGATACTGGTTCGGGAGAGATCGTACATTTTTTATACCACTCGATTTAGTGTGTGACGCCTTTGTTCAAAATAATTAGGATAATTATTTCGCGTCTGCTGACTACAACCCCATATAAAAATTACTTTGCGTTGTATTAATCTTTTTTGCAACAATTTTTAATGATGTATTTGATTTTTTCGCGGAACACTTGACATGGCTTTACAGAGCACCAGTGTTCTACGAACCACGGATTGAGAACCACGATACCAGAGTATTAGAAAAATCGATAAAGAATTCAAAAATAGAAAGCTGCAAGGACATAAATTGTTAACAAAACTGAGGGACAACCATGAAAGGATAATACGTACTTGTTATTCAACATTAAAAATCACTAGGATAGAAAAGGTATTAAAACAGATTGTAACAATCAACAAGCATTATAATGGGTCCGTCAGAAAGAACGCATGGATTTTAAAATGATAATACTCCAAAAATAATTGCAAAAAAAAAAATTTTTATTATGTCAAAATGTTGACAAAGAGTGGAAGTTTAAGCATACATGAAAAAATTAGGCTTTGAAAATCATTTCGGTCATATGGCGCCCTTGTGCCGAAATGCATGAGCCCAGGCGCTTCCGCTTCTCTTGGAATTAATGAATCAACGGTGCGTCGGATCTTAAAAAAGCATTTATCCTTTCACCCCTACAAAATCCAAGTTTGCCACAGACCACACGAGTGGTGCGAGAAGTTCCAGCGGATATGCTGGCCAACGCGTCACGCTCTTTTCGGGATCGCCTGGACTCATCCATCTCGGCACAAGGGCGCCATATGACCGAAGTGATTTTCAAAGTCTAACTTTTTTTCATGTATACTTAAACTTCCACTCTTTGTGAACATTTTGATATAATATATTTTTTTGCAATAATTTTTGGCCTATTATCATTTTAAAATTCATGCCCTCTTTCTGACGGACCCCGTATTATTACTATTATTATTATATGCCTTAATATAATCTGCGGGAAAGCCATAACAAAAGTAGAAATAATGTCAGAGGTCCGGGAATGTATGCACTTGAAGAGTGTAATAATTTAAAAATCAGGCGATTTGCTAAGGCTTAAGTAGCGTTCACATAGGGCATCGTGGGGGTAAGATAGGAATTAAGAATGTTCGCACAATGCAATTAAATACGACCGTTCACACAGCGGTGTAAGGCAGACTTATTAATTGGTGTACAGTGAAACTATACACACGTTAAATTATGGCGCTACCACGGCGTTGCATTGATGCAACAGACCAATCACAGTGCAGGTTGCGGTTCCTGTCAATTTGTATGCATACTCGCGCATACTTTTGAGGTTATGACAAAACAACGCATAGATACAAGTGGATTCCGAAACTGGAATGGTCATAGAAGCTCATCAAGAAGATATAAACATATGTGATGTCATTATATATATTTATATAACAATAATGCGGCTACAAGTGATATGGGATTGGAAATCAGCAAAGCCTGGGCTCAAATTCACTTAGGAAATATAAGCTCAAAAGCCGAAGGTTCAGAAGACTTCAACAAGTGTTGCTGGTGATTTAAGCATTTCATTCAACTATGTGACATTGTTATCTCCTGAGTTAGTGAATTAGCATTGATTGTAAAGTTTCACACAGAATATAAAGATGCAAAATTAGGTATTTGCTTTAAATCTGTATTTCTTGGACCAAAGATATATGAATATGTAAGCAAAGTACTACATTTACCAAGAAAGAGGACATTAAGACTCAGATGGCGTAGACAACTTTAAAATTCATCTATATAAAGAGGAATGTATATTGTGTACAGTTGAAGTGAGGTTAATTTATTTTGCATCAGTAAAGATGGAATCGTAGTGTTTCATAAAATAGAAGTATACGATATTAACCTTAGAAATTTGCTGTGGTGCTTTTCGTAAAAGCATCCATATAAATTAGAAACAACACTGAATGGGATATGTTTTCGAAACATAACGCTTGCTCTGGAAAAAGATTTAGTGTCAGACAACACAATTAATGCCTTGTATAGTATTAATCTATACGTTAGAGATTTGACTTTCTAATTCACCGTACATTTGTTAAAATTCTTTATAAGATATAGAATTTTCCATCGATTAAAATTTACTAAGAGAGTGTTAACATTCCAAAAGAAAAGGATGGAAAGATTGCTGCTTCAAGACATTTGTAATTTTTGATTTGTTTCAAATATATAGTTTGTAGAATTATTTTCTTTTTTTTTCGAGCATCCAAACAATACGTATTTGGTTATCTGATATAAAATAATTTCAAGCATATTCGTATAACAGCCGTGTCGATAACAACCTTAATATGTAAGTTGTATTATGCATTTTACTAAGGAACTATCAAAGTATACGGAGATGTAAGTAAGAATTAAGTTTATAAGGAACCTTGTAGGGGTGAGTCTATAGAAACATTTGCTAAGAATATCATTTAAGAAAATAAAATATAATAATTCTTTGATATCTCCTTGATTTGACTTTCTAATTACGTACACAGTGGTATTCTTTTTCGATAAACATTAGTCCTTTCTATTTCAACTTCCATTTATTTTTTTACGATGAATAAAATAAAATTTCTATGATAATTTGCTATAAAACAAAAATAATATTTAAAATGCTTTCTTTATATCGTTATCACTTATGTAGCTTGGTTTAATTTTCTTTGAGCTGTATCCACACATACAGATTCATAATTTCCATCGCATACAGCAAATAAAATACTAAAAGTTTTCTTATAGCTGTAATATAATGAGTCAGAATTGTTAGATCGTTTTATGTATGTGCATACCTTCTATTGCATCTACATAATTAAGAGACTGCCTCATGTTATCTAGTAGACAGGTTGTAGTTCAGTCCACAACGCTTTTTCTCGTAATATTTAACAGACAGTTGATTTGCTTCTACTATTTTTAATAAATTTTCAAATAAAACAACATTCATTCCCGCATATTTGAATCAGGATTATGATTTAAGATTTCCTGGATCAAATTTTAAATAGTCCCCTTGTTTCTTTTCAGTAAGTATTGATGGAACATAGCCGGCAACGTTTTTTCTCTTTTTACATTTATTTTTATATTTGTTTGTCATGATTATTGCAGAAACTGTTAATAAACAGAGTATGTAACATTTCTGTATATCATTCCATCCGTTACAAAAGAACTCATTAACAGATAAATTAAGGTTTTGATACGATAAAGTCAAGCGAGATGTCAGTTATCATTATGTCACGAAATTATTTTAAAAATTACGGCAGAATATTGCAAATAATTTCACGCTCATCCTACCGATAATTTCACGCTACCCTATTTGCCTATTATTAGTATATTGATTACTATCACTACGACTTAATGAGTGGTAAAGAAACATTTCCCACTTAAAACTATTGCTATTTTACGCCATGCTGTCATTTTGTGTTACTTCACAAACTGCATTTGTTACCGTTGTTTAACCTAACCATCAACAAATTTTTGCTACAAATGTAACGTTGTGTGCGCGCATAGTTAACACTGTTGTAATTGAGATAACTTCTAACACGAACAACACACAAGAAGACTTTTTGAAAAACATTTCTGTTCTGAAGTATAGGCTTTCAGTATCGCTATTTAAAAAATTGTAAATAACATCACGCTATAGAACGAGCAAATTTGATTTATTTACCGTTGCGAAAATTCCTAGTGTGTCAAACATTATATAACACACATAATCAGCACGTTTTGTCTGCTAGAGTCCGGCACACACTTTCCAGGCTATAAATACTGATTATTGTATTCGCAGCAAATGCATGCAGGTATGGAAGAGATTCCAAGATTGAAAGTATCGGCACATTTTTATTTGCACAATTCATTAAACTTTCGCAACCGGCATGCTTTCGTCAAACCATTAACAATGCATCTATTAATACAGGTAGTAGACAAAAGTTGACTGACAGCGGTTTCGCGGCATTTGTATTAGAATATTATTAGCACGTCCTGAATTGCTGTGAATTACGTCTCATATTTGCTACTTCTAAAAGCATTCCTAATTTCTACTGGCCGAGACTTTCTTAAAGTATTGCTTAATTATCTTTTATGCTTCCCTTTTAAGGAATAATAAAATATAATAATAATAGAACATATTTTCTTCTTCATAATGCCTTAAACTTATTTTCCATTAATACGTAATCAACTTTGTGTTGTATATCTTCATCTCTTTATGTCAATCTCTGGGCTCCTGTCTGGGTTGACGAAGTATGTCAAACAGGCAGTGAAGAAGAGGAACATTTTTTGACAACTGGTTATTTACTTGGACAAAAAGAAAATATATTCTCATAATAATAAATGAAATATTCCTTGCGCGTCAAATGCTATTACGATCGCTGATCAAACAATTGGTTAATTGAAAAATTAGTAACCAGTGACTCCCTTCAACCTGCTTCGCAGAGCGAAATTTTTTATGAGAAGGTGGTATATTGGAAATTTTCATTGAGTTTCCTCTCTATATTTGGTTCTGTTCTATACCTTGCCTTTATTGTAGCCACTAGAGAAAGTCTACTTTCGCAAAGATGAGATATGGAAAATGGTAATAGTATACCAAAAGCTCTGGCCTTTAGTGCAGGAAAACTACTATCTACGCTGGACCAAATTCAAATAACGATTTACTACCAAATCGTTTTCTTTTTCTTCTTTAAATGAGAACCCTCAAAAGTTTTTTGGAATGGGTTCCTAGCCCACTTGTACTTTGCTCTGAAGTTACCGTTAGTCAAAAAATACTTTCCAACTCTTAGCCAGGATACATACTTTGAATAATTGCAAGAAAAGCTTTGATATGTTGTTCTTCAACCTTCGAAGTTCCTATGCTCCCTTACTTTACTTGTTGACGGCCCAGATCAGGGGTTCCCTAAGTGTGCGCCGTAGAGAGTAAACAGGGTCACCGCGAGGCGCTTCTGCGAACGAAGGCAGACATAGTGGTCTGGAACATTCTATATTTCTCGTAGAATTTACATTTCGAAATAGCTTCGAAGCTAATGGAACTTTCTGGAACATCTAGACCAGATCATTCCCGTAGTTTGTAGAACTTTCTAGAAAGATATGGAACATTCTCGAAGCACATAGAATATTCCAGAAAAGTATGAAGCTTTCGTGGAGTTTATAAAACTTTCTAATGGACTTATATAGCATACTATCGGACACTGTCGAAGGTTTGCGAAAGTTCGAAGTAGGTGGGGCGGCTAGTATACGTACGACACCACTTCAGCGAACCAGTTCCGTTCGAAGAGTAAACATCTGAGAACAATAGTAAACGGTTTTAAGGCGTCCGCTACCAGAGGAGCGCCCACGTTGTTTCAGTATGTCGCTTTGTGTTTTCGTAAAGTCGTAGGAAAATGGAAAGATTTTTATTAAATAAGCAAGTCGACAGTGAGAACGATCAAGCATCGACAAGCGGGGTAGCAAAGAAACGAAAATATCGTAAATACGGCGATAACTATTTGTAGTGTATATTCCCAAGTAAGCTAAAGCGACATCTCGAGACCAATCAATATAACACGGTTGAAAAATCTCGCGAATTCTTTAGTAGCAACTTGCAAGATTTACAAAAACAAAAAAGTGTGTTTACTAAACAAGCCTCAGTACCAAGTAACGCACTGATAGTATCTTTCTAGGTCGCATAGAGAGTGGCGAAGTGCAAAAAACCTCGCACCATCGCAGAAGAGTTTATTTATTCTACGGGATGCTTTTGGCGTGGTCAATATTATGCTGGGAGAATCGGCGGGAAAATTAATTTCAAAGGTGGCTTTGTCCAACAACACTATTATTCGAAGAATCCATCATATATCTTTGGATCTCAATGATCAATTAATAGAGAAAGTGAAAGGCACGGAATTTGGTTTGCAACTCGATGAGGCTACTGACGGTAATAAAGACGCACACCTTATTTGTTTTGTACGCTTCCTGGATGATAAGATTATCGTTGAAGACCTTCTGTTCTGCAAAAACGTCATTGGAAGCGCAAAGGCTCAAGACTTCTCAAATAAATCTTGAGCTTATTTGAGATGCTTGACAAGTTTGTAACCGAAAATGATTTGGATTGGGAAAAGTGCATCGGTATGTGTACTAATGGAGCTCGATCAATGTCTAGTCACTATGGAAGATTGCAGGCCCTTATTCGCAGCAAAACACCGCACGCTATATGGACCCATTGCATTATCCATAGGGAAGCACTTGCATCAAAGTCGATAAGCTCTCAATTTAATTTCGGTTAGAACGTGTCGCAGACGTAGTAAAGTACATAAAAACTAGGCTACTGAAAGCCAGATTTTTCAAAAAGGTACGCATGGACATGGGGGCTGAACACACGGCTCAATCGTGCTACTGCAGTTCACGATGGCTTTCACGTGGCAACGTCTTTTCCCGTGCATTCGGGCTACGTCAAGAAACTCACACATTTCTACAAGAGGAAGGTCATGAAAATTCCAGGTACTTTGCCGAACTCGACCTTTTGCTGAAACTAGCGTGTTTGTGCGATATATTTGACAAGCTGAATGCCTTCAATCTGTCTCTGCAAAGCAATAACATGCACATTTTGACACTTTCGGAGAAGGTTACAGCATTTAGGAAAAAGCTGCAGTTGTGGATGAGAAAAATCAACGAGGATGGCAGTCAACATTGTTTCTCTGAATTGCACAAATACATCGCCTGTAATAAGGTCGTTGCTTCACAAGATTGTCCCTTTTCAAGAAATACCTTTCAAAAGTCACTGACCGGTTTGCAAAATACTTTGAGGAAGACAATATCGAAATATTTGCATGCTTTCCGTAGTCAAGCTCAATCAGAATTCACTTCGCAGGAAGAAGAGAGTCTCATTGAGCTTCTTGCGACGTCAACCAGAAAACAACATTTGCTTCTTCCGATTTAATGGAGTTTTGGAAATCAATCAAAAATGAAAATCCAAGTCTAAGTTCAAAAGCTGTAAGGATCCTTATTCCCTTTGCAACAACCTATTTATGCGAAGCCGGATTTTCAGCTGTAGCTGTAATAAAAAGCAAATATTGCTCAAAAATCGACGTGGAGCGAGAAATGAGAGTTGCAGTGTGAAACTTTATTCCGCGTTTTGAAAAAATGAGTAGCGATCAGCAAGCCCACATTAACTTACTAGTCGTTGAAGGTTTTCACCATTTGATTTATTTTTTTTTTGTATTTTCATATTTTAATTTTGATGGTTCTTGTGATTCAATTTTAATAAACGAGCTTCACATTGTGAGGTTTATCTTAAAAGTTGTTTTCATTGCTGTGCCTGATTTATATATACATTGTACACATATTTTGAAAACAGCACCGAGACAAAATATTAAACCTGATACGGTTTGGGAACCGCTGATCTAGGTGGTTCGATAATGTTGAAATAAAAATACAGAAACCCGTTTTTACTCCATACATAATTTTTTTTAATTAATTATGTGTTGGGATCATTGTCCATTGTATCATATTACCTACAGAATCGGTAGACAGAAACTAAAACTTTAACGAATCAGATCTAACAGTGGATACTAGACAGTCTAGTATTGACATGTACTGTAAACACCAATATTACTTTTAAATTTTACAACAGAATGCAATTCTCATTTTGACAATTTGAAAAAGGCGGCTGAGCGCGCCAAAACGGTATGAGTTTTCGTTTTTAATTAAAAGGTTGGCCACAAAACTCAAAAGTGTTTTCTATTTATTACGAATTCTCTGTTCTGTTAGATGCGTAGCTGTTAGATCAGTTTAGGCTGTATTTTTTAAAGTAGTGTTATTGTTCAGTGAATATTTAAGCTGATTAAACAAAATTAATGACTACGCAAAACTATCTAAATTGCAATAAGAAAAGATGTCTGTAATATTTACAAAACAAATATTTTTAAGCTAATAAATCTCGCAGCAAAATATAGAGTAAACATTAATTCATTTAAGGTTTATGAATGAAAAAGCCTATCAATTTACCTTCTCGTAAATACGAATTCAGCTTGATATGAACAACATTGTTTCATAATAGTCAGTAACTTGTTAATCAAAACCATTTCAAGCAATATAATATTGAAGAACATGCATGAGTGATTTTAGTGGAGATGGTGTTTCATCAATTGCATTTCATCAACTAGACTATTTTCTTTATTACTCATTAAATTATAAATAAACTTGCTGTTCAAAGTCACATTTCAATACCTTTCCTAGTATCGTTTATGTTTCATTGAATAAAAATCCTTTTATTGTTGGAAATCCTATTAAACATATATAGAAATATCGATGATAAAAACCATTTTATGTAAACTATTGATAATTTTAAATATCTTCTAATTGCCGTTATTTAACGAGATTCTTTTTAACGATATTATGCGGAATGTTACCCTGAAGACAGATCCAAACTATAAGTGTTCATACTGTGATATATTGTGGAATTGGAAATAACGTATTGCTCTAAGGAAACTCGTTAGGAAGACATACAAAACATTTAACAAGTTTGCTGTTAAAGAATACTATAATTACTCTTTAATTGTTCGGCGCGTAAAACATCTATTAACATGACTATCAATTATTATGCGGTTTTAACGATAAGCACGGGTAAAAGCCCATTAATAAATCGATAGGAGACCATAAACATAACCAATACGTACGGCAACTGCGTGAAAGTCATAAGTGGTAACTCATAATGACACGCAACGCAATTGAGAAGTAATAAAAAGGAACGCAAGACAAAGATAATAAGAGTAAGAACGGGAGAAAAAAGCTGATGCACTATATAGAAGTAGGCGTAAACGACCGGTAAAAGAGTTGCGTGCCGGAATCCAATCAGTTCGTTTGACTGATGGACCGATTCTGAAATGAAAACAACTGGGTTAATGATAATCACCAATCAGCTACTGTTATACCCAGGACCAAATTACAAATTCATTGAAAGCTTTTGCTTTCAAACGAAGCAAAACGAAAACTTTCTGACGATGGTATGATATCCACATTTTATAAACAGGATACACTGACTCATCAGTCACTTTCCATCATTGTTGGTTGGTATTGGTAAGACATAGTACATGCAGCCATTAGTGGTTTATGTAAATAAATAAATGCAATTCAGAAAAAATTAACTGAAGTGTATTTAGGAATACAGTACGAGATACTCTGCATGAGTGTAATAGACTCCGGAAAATATATGTGCTTATACAGCAAGTAATATCACGCATCTGATTTAGTTACTTTTATAAAACATCACAATTAACACAACCCAAAAAATTATTAATGGCAATTGATTCAACAACTAACACAAATGTGTTGTGCAAAAAAATTAAAAATCATCATTAGCACCAATAATTATAAGCTTTAGCAAATTCCTTGGTCGATGTCAAATTAATGTCATTTGGTACTATTAATTACTAACTACCCAAAAACATAAAATTTCCCACCTTTCCCACAAAGACTGTTTATTAATAAGTTTGCAATGTGAAAATGGGGCAAAATGCATAAAAATTGCAACAATTCTATTATTGAGTCCATTGCGCAGATTACGCTTGCATCAAGGTTACCACCGAATAATTTCTGGAGAATGTTGACGCATGTTAGAATAACTTCCCCAAGGCTTGGGATGTGTATATGTACTTCCCATTTCAATTAACTAAAAACGTTTGGTTTGAATTGATTATCTGAAGCATTTCAAACTAATTTAACGTATTATCAACATCTACCTTTATACATACATATGTATGTTACCGTACAACTCTGATGTCTGTAATGTCGTAGCCCTCTCTTTCACTCAAAACACCGTATGTAGTATAAAATTGATCGACTGTTGCAGATACAATTGGCGCTACATTCTTAAGAAAAATATTTGTGAATACAAATGGGGCTATTTAATATACGAAAATACAGAGAATATAGGGAATGTATTCAAAAGATATTGTTTAATTATGAATCAGAATAAAGGAAGAATTTGTTATATGAATGCAAGAAAGCAAATAAACTTAAACAATAACATGAAAGACACATATAATACCTTATTTTCTCGCAATTGTAGCGCAAAATAAATAGAATAGAGGGGAAAAGATCAACTACGATCACAGACGTTGCAGACCTACCTGCTGTGCCCGCTAGCATGAACAGGGGTGAGTTCACGACTAACTAAAGAATATAATCTACTCGTTTGAAGTAGGGAGAAACACCCGCGAAAAACAGAAACGCGAAGTGGAGAAGGGATAGAAAAAGAATAGTTATTACTACAGTTCTTTTTTTTATGTAAATAAAAGAGAATAGTACCTAATAAAAACGAAATATTTGCACGAAACTGTTAACTAAGGAATCGACTTTGGTGGCCACTACGTTCGATTTAACATCGATTATACATTTGTAGAAACGCAATTCGTTAAAATTACTCACATAATACATACAAATAAAAACAAATAATATCCGTTGGAATAACTCGCGGTAAAATGTTCGTTAACAAAAAAAAATAAATTATGAATTGGAAAATATTCAAAAAAACGTAAATTACCAAAATTTAGTAAATTTCTAATAAAAGATTTTCTAGAATATATCCATATGTTAATGAGAATTACTTAAATAAAATAAGTTAAAAGGAAAGAAAAATAAACCAGTTAGAATTTAGACAAAATTACAAAAAAAAAGACAAATGGTTGTGAACCGAAACAAACAGAAAAGAAAACAGTTAATCCCCTTATCTGGGCTATGCTCAACTGGAGGTGCTGTTGTGGTCAAACGGCGGTATACCGGCGCTAGTCCTGTCCCCGAGTTGAACAGTACATGTGGACCCACCCACGTAACAAAAGCTCTGCCCTTCAGTGAATTTCGGCAAATGGGCTTAACGATAACCCAACAAAAAAACCCTCGGTTGGATGGAGGGTTTGCTAGCCAATGATCGAAGGTTACTAACACTGGCGTGCCGTCGTAAAAAAAATTAAAAATATCCGACAATGTCGGTGATGGCTATTAAAAAGTGAATTATAACCAATCACTGTACTTAATTATGGTAACTGTTAAAATCTTTAAAATTCGACTTACGTGGAAGCTAACCACCACAGCAGATTTTCGCAAACGTACCTTCTTAGTTCACGGTCGACATCAGAAAGCGCGGAGTTAATTACTAATCAACGAACATCTTGCATTCTGCTGCAATGAACTTAGGTAAAGAAAGACGTAATGAAAATTGTTCAATAACCAATCTTGACAATTGAAATTACCAAAAGTAAATTAACCAAACATTAAATATGTCATTAATGGAAATTATAAATTCGAAACGTATTAGAAAAAAACTTAAAACAACCCTTGACAGTAAGAAATACAATTATGTTGGTAAAATAAAATTTGACACGTTGCAATATGTCATTGATAGAAATTATAAATTTTCAGGTATATTAGAAAAGATAACGTAGCGACATCTAGTGTAAACACACTGACTTACCTTTATTCTACTCTTTATCATTTAAGATTAATTACAATAATGTTATTCTTTATATTGTTTTGATTACTTAGAACGCTACTCATTTTTCTTATTAATTCCATTATTTTCTAAAATGTTGCAATGTTTCTTTAATTAACCTTGCACGTAAGTATATTGTTTATATATTTTTTTCATTTTCGAATGTTTTATTACAGTTCGGGTTTATATACTTCAATTACTTTCAGCGTCGTCAACAACATTCATGATCGTGGTTTAAGTTTACATTCTACACTGATTCAGACTTTAAAGACATATGTTGTACTTGGCCTTTAATGCTTCAGTCACACATTTAACGAAATTAGTCTTTTGTACCTAACCATCGTCTGCTGCGTTCATTACAGTCATACACAAATCCTAGCATATGAAATAGTTTTAAATACCTTAGGAAACTATTAACACAGACATATACAGTGACACGATTAATATCGCAGAGTGTCTCTCTTAAGGCCAGAGCATACAACCGATTTTTAGTCGAGCGATAGTTCAGTTGATTGACATACATAGCACAACTGCAGATCAACTCGATTATTTAGTTAAAAGCAGTCGATGAGCACTTATGATCAAAAAATCGTGCTATTATCGAACAATTGCTAATACACCACAGACGCATATTGAAGCGCACACATGGTGGACTGTTTAAGTGATCAACGACAACGAAATTTTTAATTTTATTTCTAAATTTGTTTTGGAGCCTCCCATGGTGCCGCTAGTTATTAATGATGTAGAAAGGTTTATTGAACTAGATGAAGCACGTCCGGCGTTATATATGAAGAACCAGAAGGAGTATGTAGATGTGAACGTTAAAAAGAAGTTATGGCAGGAAATTTGTATGAAGATAATTCCTAACTGGGGGGAACTGTCGGCCGAAAATAAAATATAATACAGTAAGTAGTACATATTTATTTTAAGTTTCATATATTATTTTACAAGTGAAATAACATAAAAATTACAGAATTTTATTTCGTTAACTGCTTTCACTAAACTTTGTTGTATTGGCAAGGAATTGAACCTTGTGGCGAAACAAAGTAGGATGTCAAATACTGTCGTACATTTATCCCATTTGTCAAATTTCTTCCCCGTGTTTCATCGTTTGTTGTATAGTCTTCAAGTGAATGTTCATGAAAAGTATCTGTAAAATGAACTCCATCTTTAATGCGAATGTAGTTGGGCAAAATGCCATACGTTTTGATGATGTAGACGCTAAATTCAATTTTTAGGTCTAGATGACGATGAAATATACGCCAATTATTTGTTAATATCCCAAACGTACATTCGACTAATCCCCGAGCGCTCGAATACCTGTAGTTAAAAACCTTTTTATTATATATCAAATTACTTTTTGCATAAGGGTGAAAAATGTGCTCTGATATGACGTAAAAAGGCACGGTTCTCCAAGAATCATCATTAGGTAACTGTCCTCCCTTGGGTATATTCAGCTGATTCCTTTCTTTTGCCAATCAAAAAATCTTTAAAAACTTGTGAATCACTGGAACTTCCATAAACACCAACATCAATAAATATAAATTTATAATCAGCATCAGTCTAAGTCATTAGGACGCATGAAAAAATTTTTTATAATTATAGAAGGAAGATCCAGAAGCAGCTGGACACGTGTTTACCATCCACAGCGCCGATTACGTTCGGAAATTGTGTGCGGCTGTAAAATTCGTCAGCAACACGTATCCAATCTTCAGTAGTTTTTTAAGGTATAAATAGTGGTTGTAACGTGTTCCATATTTCATGCTATCAAATATTGAAACGTAAGTACCTTAAAACTGCAATCTGTTGCTAAGTACCTGAAAAAAGAGGATTAGCGTTAGATATTCACTATACATCATGCTTCATGCTCACAACACAGTAGATTTCAGAAATATTTGCAAGATAATAATTGATGTTTATATATTTGTATTGTTTTAGGTCAGAATCTTCAACAGAAATGGCTAAACTTGCGAACATGCTTCAGCAGAGAGCTAAAGGCCCAAAAAGATGTAATATCCGCCAGAAAATCCCGTTTTAGAAGTTCTTTAAGCCACTGCTCCTGCTAGACCGTCAACCTCTACAAAGAGGAAACGAAAAGTCCAACACAAAGACACCACGACTATTGAAGAAGAAATAGTAAATGCCTTTCGACGAAACCCGGATGAGGACACTAATTTTGCGTTGTTATTAGTTCCTCAATTGCGATCTTTATTGGGGGATGACAAATTTGAAGCCAAAATTTAAATATTTTGAGTTCTACAGCAAATTAAACCACAATAATTCACCTATGCATCAGCTGCTGCTGTTAACACACAACTTATCTATCCAGATTTCACGTCCATCCACACACTTTAACTTCTACAATACATCAACATAACCACCCAGAACCACAACACTCTACATATCCGATTGCTCCATCACCAACAAACACCGATGAGACGCTGCACTCGTATGTCTCGCAGTTCACTTCGCCGACGGTTCCTCCGCGTCCAATGAAATATTAGAATTGTAATAAACGTAATAGAATATAAGGTGTCTAATTGAAACAAAACTCGCGTTGGCTGTGGCCAATGTAACTGTATGCAAACAAAATAGTAAACCAGCCAATCTGATCTTTTTTTTTTAATTAGACACTCGAAACAATAAAACAAATAATAAAATATGGGTTGTTTTTATTACTTACCTTAATGTAACACTCAACCTTTAGAGAAATAAAAGTTGTATCGATATCGAGGCTGCGTGTGCATACAACGCGATTCATGATCAATTAAACAGTTTAGTCGATGATAAATTGATGATGTATCACGATTTCGAACCAACTCAACTAAATTGTTGTGTCGATAAACAATCGACCGTGTCCTCCCAGCCTTAAGCATCATAAAAATTCTTACATTAACCCACTACAAATGACCAGTTTTACATTGCTTACACGCAGATCTGTGCGAGTGTACGAGATTCCTGACATCAGACTTGTACTACAATGTACATATTTCGTATTATTCGCCTTATATAAATGGAATTAACCAGGAACATGACAAATGAAGAATAATTGTAGAAATCTATTGTATGGATCCAGGATCAGGATGGATCAACAAATTTATTTGGAGTGAAGAAGGCTGCATTCCCGCACAATCAATTTTGTAGATGTAAATATCTGCAGTAATAAACGATGGCACATTAACGACCACATAAACATTAACGGATTAATTATTAAAAGACTGTGTTTGTTTACAATGTGTTAGTAATAAACCCAACAATGTATTTCATTGTTTATAAGGTGTCAATATCCTAATAAACAAGAAAGTAAATCTACTTGTATATGTTACGACTTTTTAGATGATACGGCATCGAATAATTCATATTCTTAAGTCCATTTGCCGTTTCTTCTTTTTTAGTATTTGTGCAAGTATTTCTACTCACAAGCATTATTTGGAACTCTAAATTAAAAACGAAACCTGGCTCGCTGTAGATACGCAATCCTTTCGGCATGCGAAATGGGAACGTTATGACAATTACCTTATTTGATTGAGCAGTGGAAATTGGCAAGAAGTGAAGTGAAGAGAACTGCAAATTTTTGACTGTAAGAAAACTATCGAAATTTAGTAATGTGGTTAAAAAATTAATCTTCTCCAGCTTTGCATTTCAATTTTCTCTAAGAACGTTTTAAGAGATTTATTAAACCATTTTAATAGTAACATATTTAAAATAGCTAAACTTATAACTGATATACACTACCGCTCATAAGTATTTGAGCACCTTAAACATTAACAATTAAAATTATTTGTTTGACCTAAATTTTAGATTCGTCTATATGACCTCCTTTACTTCTAATACATTCTTGCAATTAATTTTAACAATGTTTCCAAAGTTATTCGAGTCTATCCTGCCTGTAGTTTATTCCACATGTCATCTGCTTAACTTGAAGCTCTTTTTCTTATTTCGCAGTTCGAGTTTTTCCCATAATAACTCGATGGAATTCAAGTCCGGGCTTTGGGGTGGCCATTTCATGATTGTTAGTATCCCTTCCTCTTTCAACTATTCTAAATATCGCTTGCATAATTTTGAAGTGTGTTCTGGGTCATTGTCTTGTTGGAATACAAAGTTCTGAATATTGCATTTTCCTCTAAGATGCGCTTGTATTGCTCTTTTCTCATTATGCCTTGAATTTTTACGAGATCACCTAAGGATGTACCAGCAAAACAACCCCAAATCATTACCGAATCACCACCGTGTTTGACGGTAGAGTCTGTGCATTGCTCTAGTGCATATTCACCTGTCGATCTTCTTACAAACACTCGTCTTCGTGAACCGAAAATCTCGAGTTTGGATTCGTCGGTCCACTATACCTTGCTCCAATCTTCTACTGTTCAATTTCGATGTTCACGTGCCCATTGTAGCCACTTTTTCTTATTAATTTCGCGAAGCAAAGGCTTTCGCATCGCAATTCGTCCGTGACGGCGGGCTTTTTACAGACGGCGTTTAACCGTGGACGCGTTAGTCGGCTTCGGAAGTACAGTATTGATTTCTGGAGCTGTTTTTCTCCTAATTCACTTGCTGGATATTGCAATATCTTGAGCTGATGTCGTGTCGTCCTTGGTCTACCACTTCGTACTTTATTTAGAAAACTGCCACTTTCACCGTATTTTTTTGATGTTATAATCAACAGTAGATGGATTTAAATGTAATTTTCTAGCAATTTGACGATTGCTTATGCCCAACTTATGTTGTGCTACTATCAGAGCATGCATTTCAACATTAATTTCTTTCCTTTTTGGCATGTTTTAAAATTTTAAACGAAATTATAAACGCTATTAGTTAAGAGATGTTGTTGCTACTAATATAGAACGATAACTAACCGTAATTTAAAAACATTACTTCAAATGGCTTTAACTGTAGCTATAATTATGATTCTCCGCTGCCCACACTGCGTTCACCTCTCAGTTTATGCCACTAAAGCGCAACGTCATCTTGCGTTAAGCAATCCAAAAGCTGCTCGATAGGTGGTTTGGCATCTGTATTCCGGCTTCTGTCGCTACTTTCTAGGATGGCGTGACTAAATCTATTGGCACTAGGTGGCACCAGGAAATATTTCAGTGCTGTGTTTGGAGATTAGTGGCATAAGCTGATAGGTAGACGCAGTGTGGGCAGGCGAAAAGGCGCTGGGAACAACGTTGATGACGCCGGGTGGGCAGAAACATGTCCGTTGGTTGATGCTTTTCACTGCTCACATTGTTTTTGCCGGGAACGATTCTATCAATACCGTGAACTATATCAGCATTACTTTGACGTGTTTATACATATTTTTCTTCGTTAGGACCTACGCAAAAATTTTACCCCATCTTCTTATTTATACTTTGAATTCAAAGTAGAATCATGAAAAATTAGCTTAACCATTTTTATTTCGTTGAGTGTAGTAAACAAATTTTCAAATGTGTGCAGATACAATTTACCAAGGCAACGCGGCTTCTATTATAAAACAGTGTATTAAAGTTGAAGGCTACAACTACGTCAGACCATTCTACGAAAGAAACTTTGCAGAAAATATTGCACCTAGTACCTTGCGCATTAAATTGAACAAGTATATCTTGTTAATTCACATCAATTACATCTTTAGTCTTTTCTCAAGTAGTAAATATCCTTACATAAACATAGAATTGTTACTCGTTGAATTATGATCATTCTATTTAACATCCAATGAAGATTATAGCAACTCTACCGATAATTTACATGTTTAAATGGGATCTGGTGTTTATACATTCTTTATATCCTACATTTGCATATTTTAGTGACCTAGAGCCAGTGATACCGTTTTACATAAATACCATAATTACAGATGCTGTTATTAATAATTTTCCATTTTTCTTTTCAGATTTGATCGAGTCTCAACATATAAGGTAAGAAATTTATTACCTAGAGTTTAATAATTATTTTGTTATTCTCTAGCTGAACATCAGCAACGACTTACATATAAGCAGCAGTAAAACTTACGCAAGAGAAACCTCTTTATTGTCAATTAGCGTTGTTTCCAACGAGAAAATTATGTTTCGCATGCCATGCTTAATTGATATCAGTTTTGTGGTTTTATTTAAGTCCAGTAAAAGGATGCATAGGTAAAATAACTCGTTATACCTTAAAATGATAATTATAGTTTACTCTTAATTAAAATTGTAATTTAAGAATGTGATTTCGCACATACCATTCCTTGATTAATCATCAACGTAGCAAGGGAAGAAAAACAAGCTCACCTGGTTATTAACTTCTACTTTGTAGGTAAAAAGTATGTATATTCAGAGTCGCGAAGGAATTTCAGCAAAAATAATTTGCAAGTCATGAGGAAGTAAAATATAAAGCATAGGACTATAATGAGGCAAGTGACAATATTTTTTTAAGATTAAATTACCATTTAATCGAAAATCCAAATCAATACATTATTTTAAAATTAATGTTCCGTTTCCATAAGTAAACATTCCATTTAAAAAAGTCTGTTACGTAGTATACGAAATATGTGACACTTCGTTACTATTATTAAAATATGAAAAATGGATAAATGCCAGTCTACATAAATGCTGAATTAAAAATACTATCATTCCTAGAAAAATCTGTAGGTGGAGGTAGGTTCCATATAGAATAGAGAACACCACAGAGTACCTGATGGAAATCTTTAATTGCCAGTCAATTGGGTACGGAATTAAAGGTTAGCGTTTTGAAATACAACACTGGGGAACAGCAATTTCGTTGTCTTAAATCTGTGACTTGTTTTCAACTAACTTTTGGCCTCTGGATCCAAAAATAACCGCAGTTTTTGTCAATCACGTCAACTTTTTAAGCTACAGGACACCCTCAAAAGTCATACAAATTGTGCATATAAAGGAAAATAAAGTAAAAACTTACCAAATATACTGTTTATAAAGAATAATTTTATTCATACAAAGGCTATAATAATTGTGTTCATACAAATAGTTGTTTTTTTATCGAACGGTAATTACATGTTAAAGCAAAAATTTTCGCTTATAGCTTTTTCTGGAATGTTTAATCTGTGGACATTCTCGCTTGATGCTCCAACCATATGTACATCCCATCTACCTTGATACCGTGCCTCCATGACCTTTAAATCCTGACGAAATCGCTCACCCTGCTCATCACTGACTGAACCAAGATTTTCCGGGAAGTTAGCAAGATGGCTATGTAAAAAATGTAATTTGGTGCTCATGTTGCAACCTAGCAGTTTGAAGCTCTCCAAGAGTTGCTGGACAATTTTGTAGTAATTCTGTGCTCGTGTATTTGCAAGTCTTTAACAATGTTTTTGAATGCCAACCAAGCATTCTTTTCATGCTCGATTTCGCGGAGAGTGGTCACATTCTCATAAGGTGTAGAGATAAAACTTGACGTGGTAGAAGAAAACTAACTACAGTTTTGAAACCAGCATGCCTAATTAACTATAAAACAGCTCAAAAACCAAACTTAACAAAAATTGTGTTATAAATTGTTCCCCAGTGTAATATGTAGGTTCAAAACTTAAGCCACATATACTTTTGGTAGACCCTGTATGTATAAATATATCACTTTACAATAAGTTGGAGGAACAATCCCTCGGTATATGCATAAACCTCGGTTCACATGTTAAATACGTCTAGAATAATGCCAGTCTACATACAGTTAGGTATCATGTTGAGTGAAATTATTGAATACAATTATCTAATCTTCCACAAATTGTTTTGAGAGAGTACTAAAAATGACTTAACGCTTTAAATGATACAGTGGCAACGCAAGATAAAATTCAATTATGGAAGATTCGGAAATATCAATTACACTACTAAATATAGTACCTTTCAAATACACAGCGGAAATTGTCTTAAATTAGTAAATGGCTAATTTATAACAAAACTAAAGTCGTTATACGTGATTTCCAACAACTAATCGGTGCGATCTTACTTCCAACTCATCGACGCGCCTCCAGATAGTTATTCGGGTGATCTTAAGATATCCCGATGTCCACTGGCTGTTTCGAGTGGAAACAATAAAAGATTTCGGCCTCTTTTTACAGCACCAAACCACGTAATAGATGAAAGAGAAAAGGAAAAAAAGGCCTGAAAAGATACAAACACATAAGAAATAGGAAACAAATTAAGGAATTATAGCAAGGTGGAGAAAATATCTGAGATGGTGGGTGGCCATGTGCGTCCTTCTTGGAATCAAAATTCAAGGAAGCGTAGTCAAAATTCTAATATAAATCTACGCCTATCGAGCTGGAGGATAATTCTCTGAAATATATCCTTCCAATAAATTCAAAATTCCTTCACAAATCCGCAAATGCGATAGGTTTTGATGTATACCAGCAAAATATCACGAACTAACTCTCCCAAAATTATGTTCTAGAAACGAAATTCCTCCCAAAAAGGAAAACAACTAGGAAAAAAAACAAAAAGGAAACAAAAACTAGCAAGCGCACAGCCGATCGTCGGTACCTCCTCTCCGAGTATAAAGCGTCCTCCAAAACGTCACGCACGTAAATAATTAAAGTTCCCTATCATTAAAACCAATCCAATAAAATACTAATTTCAATCCGTTTGTTTATTTTCCGCAGATGTAACAAGTCGTGTCACAATCATAATGCAAGTGTGTGCATACCCAAGCGCAGGTAATGATGTACTGTAAACTAAATTCCGAATAGTATTATGCTGTAATTGTTCATCATGGAAGAATTCTAATGTTTTAAAAAAATACGCCTTTTAAAATGACATTGTGTACGTATTTCAGACCTATTCCTTAGCTTTACATTAGGTAAAAGCTACGAACTGAGACACCTGCAGGTTTCAACATTAAAACACGCCCACGATCAGATCTCATGATGTTTCGAGCCCGCTTAGATAACTCATCCAGTATATACGAAGATCGGAACTATATTCCTTTAATGACTTCCATTTTTTCATAAGCTGCACTAATTACTAAAAACGTAGAAGAAAACAAGTTGATGTGCAATCATCCTAACTCTTTCACCCATAACCTCGGAGTTTCAATATTCCATATTAAGTTAACTAATATTAATTTCTTAGAACTGAAATTAGAAAAAAGGGTCTCACTACAATTAAAACTAAAGTTTGAGATTTACTGAAACAGTTCACTAAAACCCTTACCACAATACTTAACTCGTACTGGACGCACGTTTCGATAGCCAAGCTGTCATCATCAGGAGTGAATTAACAATGTATTATGTGACATAACGTGATGGTTACTCAAAAGATTTAGAAAATAGAATTAATACAATTAATAACATTTAACTTAATGTTCAAAGCATTCAAAACGTCGCACATTCTAACCTCTGCTAACCACCATATTTCAAATGATACTAAAGAAATATCTCACCTTCATCCAGTAATGAAACACATTACTTCGGTAGATAACACGCTTGCGTCATAAACTTCAGGTATACACGCTCGCCTTGTATATTTCACTTAATCGAAAACGGTTGTATAATTCCCCAACTACTAGAAAACGTAGCGCTCTCAAAGCAAAACATTTTCGTATTGCGTTACCTGTTCGGTGTAGTGCATGGTGTCGAAACAACATTTCACACATAAAAACATTATTAACTCCGGGACGCATGAGATTTACGACGTCAAGCCGCTGCACTTGTAGAAAACACATATCTTATTGTACGCTACGACGACTTAAAGCGTTCTCGGGTTTGACATGGGTGATACATTATTTTTGTACTCAAATCAACTGCCCATTTCTGGATAGGTACAATAGAGAGCAAATATAAAATACAATATGATCAAAAGAAAACCTAGTCGAGAGGACCAAGCCTTTTTTAAATTGTTATTTATGTTATAGTTACAACTACATTCGAGAGTTAAATCCAAGATTGAATCTTCAAATTACATTTGACATTTATTAAGTTTGAAAAATCAAACTACATTTGACGTATCTTATAAATTTTAAAACATATTTACCACAGATCACCAAATATTTATCACTGGAAGTTATTTTCGTAATGGACAAAAGCAACAGTATGGGGAATGGTCTTATCCTATGCAACTATGTATAGACGAATTTCATCTTCAGCTTCCACATTTTATAGTATCAGATCTTGATTTGTGCCAACAAATTGCTCGCTGCGCTGCTAAACTTCGTGAAACAAAAAAAGAACTAATAAATCTAACGCGTATGTGAGGAGGCATGTGATTCACCTAAAATGTCAATTAGAAAACTTTAACGGGAAACTAATTTATCATATGGTACTTGCCAGCATATTCTTAGAAATTCGAACAAATGTCCATATAAAGTTCGTGTTGTGCTCACTCAAGCCCATTGATCATGTAGTGACAGTGAAACACAGTAATTAGTTTGAAAGTCACATAAATGACGATAATAAATCCCTTTTCTCAGACGAAGTTAGGTCTCATCTTAATGGTTTTATTAACAAACACACCATGCGAATATAGTCCACTGAAAATCCTCATGATACAGAAACCATTGCATTCCGAAAAGGTTGGTGTTTTGATAGCAGCTTCATGGAGAAGAATTATTGGTCCATTATTTTTTCATGAAATGGTTAACGCATAAAGATGTAATAACTTACTACAACCTTTTTCTAACGAGATTCTTCCAACAAGACATTGCCTGTGTTCATAAATCACTTGATTTTGACAACCGTGTAGTAGATCTTCCTCCACGTACTCCTGATCTAACTATTTTGGATTATTTTATTTTTCCACGCCTAAAAAATTCAGTTTTTAAAAACACACCACACACAATACAAGAACTTACCGAAGCAATTCAAAATGTTTGACATGATAAGTCCTCAACACCTCATCAACGCATTTAACAACATGAAACGACGAGTCAGGATTTGTATTGAAACCGAATGAGGTCATTTACTACTTGTAATTGTTTGCTAAACTCTTCTTTTACTTTTACTAGGAAATATTTTCTTTGTTTTGCTGGCTTTATTGTTGACTTAGATTAACACTTTGCATATTTACTGCCAAATATGTCAAACGTAATTTAAAGCTTCAACCTTGATATGATTTAAGCAAGATTTAACTGTCAGATATATGTAGCAGTAGCTAACACAAGAAATAATTTAAAAAAAAACACGGCACCATTAGCTAAGGTGTTCCTTTTTTTGAATATTAAGTATTGTTAAAAAATGGAAAGTGTATCGTAGTTGGCCGTGGTTGACTACAAGCAAAAGCTATTCACAGGTGATTGAAGAGGCGCCAAGACAAAAAAGCTGTGTTTGAGAGAAATCGTGTTTAGCTATTAGGTATATGTGTAATTTCCAATGTCAATAGTGTTTAAGTAAACGTCATCTATGTAAACGTCACTAATTCATCATTCATAAACATTGTTTTCGTCAAGCTGTTATTTAAATTGTCGAATGAGTGTGTAGTGATATATTATTTCCTAATCTACGAGAGAAAGATATCTATGAAACAGACAAAAAGATTCAAAATATAACACTACGGTACGTACCTACCGATAATTATTGCATGTTCCTCAGAGTGCAGAAAAGATTTACTGAAGTGCTTTATTTTCTAATCACAATTTTATTGTGAGCTTCAATAATTCACACGGTGCATCTGTACAAGTTGGTTTTGGTTTGTATTAGATGTTTAGTTTTCATTTCGAACATGTTGCCTATAAACGTACCGAAACAAAATAATTGATGAAAACAGCAAAATAGAAAGAGAGTATAGAATTCTAACATGTACGAATACTTTTCTTCCGCGTTGTACAACACACCTTATTGACAATGATACAGAGACAACATAAACCGGATGCCAGCCAGATACTACATATATATTTTTGTGATTGTGAGTGCATGTTTACAAACTAATTGTAAGTCCAACAGACTTCAGATGAATTCATATTTCCGTTTTTATTTCGTACATGCAAATTAGCTGTCGGCGCTTTTGTACGATCAGATTTATCATGATCACTATTTACTCTCATACGGCATTGTTCGCATTTTGACAAATTGACGTACACATACCAGTTTTTAATTCTCATACACCACCGGACGAAACGAATGATTGCTTAGCTGAGGCCAAAAGCGACAAATGACAGTCCATTGTATGGAGGAAGTTCTTACGTTAACCATTTCTTACGAGAGCTATTTTAGGTTATGGTTGTATTGCAGAAGAGATGTATGCTACAGTCATGTTTAAAACATGGTATGTACATAGTTTGTGATTAGTTGCTTGTATTAACATTAACGTCACACTGTCATCGTAAGTAAAGCCTATAAAAGCTGATTCACATGAATGGGTGAGCTATGGTAGAAATTATACTCTAATAGTTTGGCATTCCGGTTTTAATACCGTATTCCTTATTCGCACATATTGTAGTCATTACTTTGTTGATACAACACATATTTAAAGTAGGATGTGTGTGACCAGTTTGGGTTTGAAATACAACAGGACATACAGAATCGCTTTTTCCATGTTTTGCGGTTTCGAGGTCCAAAACATAAGCGAGTTGATTAAAACCTTCACTGGTTTGTGTGAATATATACTAGGGTACGTAAGGATTCATTTATAGTCGCGAGTCCTATACATATATCGAATACTGTTGTCGCTTGTGCTGGAGCGCCCTTGATTCGCCTCGCGCGCTCGCCACCTTATACTTTCATAGCGGGCAAACGTTATAACACTGTCCATATATTTTAGCGCTTTACTTTACTACGGAACTTACTTATATAGTAGTGGGATGTTCGACGTGAAGAGCGTACGTTTAAATGTTACTAAATTCGCATTAATCAATTTAATATCAAAATTCGTTAAATATTAGATTTTAACAGAACATTTGCGTAATTTGTATTTATTTTGGAATTGTAGAATATATAAGAAGGACTTATTAAATTCTACCCCAATTCCATGAACATTTTTTTCCATTTCCTCAAGGCTGCTGCAACGTATCTCTTAAAAGGTGTTGGTGAACTACAGCACTCTTGCCTAAGGCCCTTAGTAACTTGAAATGGTTGTGCCACATGTTTGCCCATCTTTTCTGGTTTGTATAAACGTTACTTTCGGCTGCAAGCTCTGCCCAGTAATTTCACTAGTATTCTGAGATTTCCGTTTCCCAGAAACAGCATTATATTTGCTGTTCCTGGTGAAATTGATCTAGATGCCTTGAAATGGCATTAAGTTTTTGTCTTTAAAATTTTGAAAATATTAGCAACGAACACTGTGAACCACCCACCAGGATATATCGAGCATGGAGTAATGGCAATGAGTAAAGTGAGGTTCGGTTGTGTTAATAAATGACTGCTGGATAGTGAGGCGAGAAGTTATAAACATTAGGACAAAGCATTCATCATTTTTAATATTATGCGTAACAAAGCTTGTCATTCAAATCCACACCAAACTAGGGGTAATCAATGCTTCGGACTAATAATAAACTAAAATATTGAAGAATAACATTTTGTCTAGGTTACACGCAGAGAAACGTTTACTTGTATCAAAGCTGTCCGCCTTAATTCAAGGCAATTACTATTTCAATTATCCGCAATACAATAACTGTTTTAAATCAAAAGAAATATTTTCTTAGGGTTTCTTTCTCCGTTTAAAAGAAGTATATACTTGTAATGAAATAATTGTAATTTGTTTAAGACATTTGTTAACTTGATTCAAAAAATCTTGCAGAAAATTTGAAGAAAGCGATTCTTGGTATAAGTATATGGCCGTAATAACACAAAACAATATTTCCTTAAGGAGATAGTAAATAGTTTTCTTAATTCTAGAAAGCGTTTAGGTATTGTTCATAAATCAATAGTTTCATTTTCTTAAAATAAAGCATTTTTTACTTAGAATCCTTGAAATGCATATTATTTACATGCACTTTATTAATTGCGCTTACTTTGTTTAAAACAGTACGACATATCCATACAAAATGCAGTTATTCACATTGCTTGTGATTTTAAAAAGGCTAAAACAGAGGTTTTTATTTACGGAATAATGTTCAAACAAACGTGAAATTAATGTAGAAGAACACATGAAACAAGTGCTTGGAAACAGTAACCAAGATAATACTAATACAAATAGCTCCTGGTATTGACGGAATCACTACCGGTAAAAACAATACGAGAAGAAAAAAGCATTAAGGCTTCTTGCTCCTAGTTGCATTGCTCTTACATCTCTCAGTTTATGCCACTAATCTTCAAAAACAGCAACAGAAATATTTCCTGGCGCCATCTAGTTCCAGTAGTTATAGTCATGCCGTCCTAGATAATAGCAACGGAACCAGAATATAGATACCACGCTTACCCATACAACGACATAACCTTTAACGTGCAATGTTTCATAAACATTTTCAAAAGATACCGGTTAATGTAATATTTTTTTCCTTTTATTACTATTTGCCACTAATGTACGAATTTAACAATATGTTTAAAATATATAATAGATAATAAAAAAAGGGATAAATAAACTTAAATATTAACCCATTAATTATTAAACTACGTAAAAATAATCCCTATTTGATTACATTATTAAAGAAATAATTTAATTATACTGTAACCTATAAAAAAAATGTTTTCATTAGTTCATTCACTTGCTCCTAATTCTAATTATTAACTTTAAGTTTTGTTCCATTATTGTAATTTTTCTTTTATTGGATATCCTTGTAGCTGGCCTGATGACGCGGTTTCTGAACACGAAACCGGTGGTCTAATTTCTCAATAGAATTTTGTGAAATCTAAACTATTTTTCCATTTCTACCTTTAATATGAATATTTTCTTAAACTTAAAACTAAAGGATTTGCTTGGAAGAAACATTTCTCTGTCTTGGATGTCCTTGATTTTCTAACCCTAAGAAAATATGTATTTAATCCAAATGAAATTTAAAGAAAATTATTTTCTTATATTATACATTTTTCTAGTCTGAAACAAAAATATTTTCTTGAATAGAGACTGACTTTTGCAGAGAAATTTATTTTCTTGATATAAAAAAACATTTTTCTGCGTGTAGGGTGGATTCTTATGCATAAATGGTCCACTTTTTCCAACATAACCTGCTCTAACATACCAAACCTGAGCTAACCGTTACACAAAAGACGTAGGATATAGCGATTTACCAAACTGTTATATTACAATAACAGTAAACAGACAAATTGATGGAACGACAATTTTTCTCTTACCAAGAAGATGTTTAAGTGATTATTTCTAATTGATTCACAAAAATCCTTGCTCTGCCTAACGTTATCGAAATTACAACTCAAATTCAAATGTAATATCACTGTAATTATGTTGGTTAACTGCTCATGTTAATAACTTATCTTAATAATATATCTGGTGTGGACATTGGACATTGAATGTTTGTATGACCCATATTTTTCATGTAATATTGATTACTATATTTAAGACAAGCACATTTAAAACAACCTTCAAGTTCTTGTTCACGTTACTACAATATTACAAAAAAAGCAAGCGATACGGTCAAGTTTATCCAAATTAACGGTTTAGCAACACAAATATACCAAATAATATCTTATGCATTAAAAATAATTAATACAATTAGCAAGATTAATATTCAAACAAAGTAACATACATTTTCCACGAATACACAACTTAATTCAATACTTTCATTTTCTACTTTTACTGATGCATACTTCTATATGCATATCTCGATATCATCTAAATAGGTAACGATCAAAATTGGCATAGCAGCGCACAGCTAGGCTCGCGACTACATTATTTACTGAATGCACTGCATGCTAAGTGACCCGTGTCCATTCTCTTTCTTCATTACATTGCCATCTTGAATTACTATAATTTCTTTTTCTCATTCTCTGCTTGGTGAAAATAACTGTAACTGCTTTACCTCCAGTGAAATCTCTCGCGCGTTGTTTTACGAGCACAGGAGATAATCGTGAATTATATTATATGTACACGTATATAGTAGGTATGCGACGAAAAAGCAGGTAATGGACATTTTTGTTAACTTCGGATTTGTACCGATCTCTGTATTATTATTTTCATTACAGTTTACGGTCAACAAAATTCGCAGTAATTAGCGAGAAGAAAGTAAGAAGTTGAAGTCTGTTCGACGAGAAAAAAAAAGCGAAATAAAGGAATTGTTATGTGCGTGATTTTTCTTTTTTAGGAAATTTATTAAGCCATTAATAAACGGAATGACCGGGAGATCACGTGCAGATATAAACTTTCATCAAAGTTTTTCTTACGGATGTCGTTCTTGACGCATTTATGGGAATACCAAATTTCAGAGTTGGATATTGAATTGGTTGTTGACTTTTTGATGCAAAGCTAAATATATATGTATATAAACACAAAAACATATTTGAGTCACCTACAATCCAGTACCAAAGATCGAAAACTTGAAAAAAAATTAAAAAGGCCCTTTTTGAAATGTTCAAATTTAATTTACAATAATTAGTTGATCTATTTGTTATTCAAATGCAAATTCAGAACATTTATAGGCTACAGTATTTTATATAATTAGACAACACCAGGTCAAGATGAGCATATACGCATTGCTCTCTCTGCGTTTGACAGTTTTTGGTACATTTAATGCAGTGCCGGCTCAAGATGATTTCTCATACCGGGCAGGATAGGATTTTAGCGTCAGTTTTTATGCACATTGCCTTAAGAAGTCTCTTTTATATCGTATAAATGTATTATATTTATCGCAAAATAGGTATTACAAGTGTAAATGATTCTGAAATTTTAGACTAACATGACGGTAGAGATATTCATTAAAAACATTAACTGTAATAATATTGAAGTGCGTTATACAGCGTGATCTAAGATGGGTGGCGAGCTACCATATATGAGGAACTAAGAATTGTATAGCTGTGGGCAAAAAAATCTTCATAAAATGCTGGAAATTATTTTTAAGCTCCTATTTCTACCGCTAGGAGCTGAAGCCACTACAGCCACAAAAAAAGGAATTTTCTAGAAAATATACCCATGTAAGTTGTCAAATAAATCTTGTCGTAGAGAGAGTAGAATTTGGAATCCTTTTTGGAGGGCTTTTTTTCTGTAGAACAAAAAATAAAAGCTCAAGGGAAGGGGTAATGTTTTATAATGAAATTGGCTGTAATTTCGGTTTTGAATAAACCGAATTTGATAAACAAGATCTCATTTGAAAGAGGAAGGTTTACTGATTAAAATTAAAAAAAATAACCATAACCTATTGATTCTCAAAGCAATCGCTAGCGAAGTCATTTGGAAAAATCCCAGTTTTTATCACTTTTCTCAGAAATTTCAAATAGAGCGATCTGATTATTGTACCATATTTGGAGAGTAGATTAAATTTCCAAGAAAAAATTTTAAATAAGCTATTTGATATATCTATTAGTGTTTGAATTATCGCCAAAAGAATAATTAATAACACGTTAATTCTTACATAGTCAAGCATGCTATGTAAAATTGAAAATTTTTTTTTTACTTTTTTCACATTTAAGTAAGCCTTTTTATACTTGTTTTAGTGTTTTTTAACGCCCTCGTTGATTTTTAATTGTTGTTCTCCGGACCTTCCTTCGCACTTTATCCAGGCTTAAGACTGGTTAAAATTATGCGGAACACAAAATTTGAAGCGTGTTTAAAAGCTAACGGGTCAAAACAACAATGGAAACAACAACGATTTTAATATCATTAATCAAACGTCCAAAGCAAAAACAAAACAAACAAAAAAGGGAAATTTATAAATGTTCAAAGAGACCCCCGTTTTGCACAATGCAACCCTCACATCTGTTTGTAATACTGAAAACAGCATTTTCAGCTTCAGCTCGTGAAATCGTAGCAACGGCATCTCGAATTCTTTCAAACATATTTTCCCGTGAGGTAGGCACAATGCAGACAGCAGAGGGAGGGTACTCGTAGCCGCACTGATGACGCCGGGTAGACAGAAACATGTCCGTGTGCTGGTACTTTCTTTTCTCTGTTCGCATTATGTTTGGCGGGAATGATTCCACCAATACCATGAGCTATATTAGCATTATTTTTGATTTTGTTACTAGGCATTTTTTCATGTGTATTTTTATACATCATGGTGAGGCTGCGTGATCATTTGTACGTGCAGTTGTCGAGCGCTTAGGCACAACGATACCTTGTGTTCAACAGCCCCTGAGCTGCTCGATAGGTGGCGGGCATCTGTACACCGGTGTGTGTAGCCACGGTCTAGGACAGCATGACTGTGTTTCTTGACGCTAGGGGGCACCGGGAGATATTTTCAGTGCTGTTGTGGACATTGGGGGCACAAAGTGAGAGGTAGATACAATACGGACAGCAGAGGGAGAGCACTCGTAGCCGCGCTGATGACGCCAAGTGGACAGAAACATGTCCTTGTGCTAATACTTTCTTTTCTCTGTTCGCATTGTGTTTGCCGAGAATGATTCCACCAATACCGTGAGCCATATTAGCATTATTTTTGGTGTAGTAACTACGAAGAATTTCACTTCGAACAAGAGCTTCTGACTAAACTCAGATTTAAAGCTATTAATTAATTGCACTTTACTAATTTAAGAATCCCATTAATTTTATTTGTTATAAATATCTAGCGTTAAAATGGTTACATTGCTAAAACGATACGTGCAGACGATTTCTGTTTTCTGTAATCAATGTGTAATTATACCGAACCGCAAGGAACGCGTTACTGTAGTTTTATTCCCCGATTATGTATGGAAATGAAATTTGATTAGTGAATAACGGAAAAATGCACTTTTTTTAATCCTGGTATTAAATAAAGGTTTATATTCAAAAGAAATCATACAAATAAATCGAGCTTTACTAGCCCAAAATCATGTCTTCACCAAGTTGTCCACCTCATGATGCACTTAAAAATAAACTGTAGTACAAATCTTTACAATATAAAATTTTTCTAATTTTTGTATCCTCTTCAGTAATAATCATGAATATCAAAGAATTTCACCTAGAGGAAAGAAGTTACTCGTCAAATTCCTAATCTGTTATTTAGGTTTGCATAATTACTGGGCTGTGCAAAAATTTCTGTGCACATTTTGTGATATATTTGAAGTTATTTTTAAATCACTCACTTAAGACACCTATGGGTAACATTTATAGACACCACTACTTGCCATATTTGTCTGTATACGTAAAGTTGAAAAATAAAATGAGAAGTTGCTCAAACAAGAAATTTATCATAAGTGTTCAAGTTGGCGTCGTAATTTCTGTTAGTACGATATCAAGGTACGTAATTGCTTTACAATTCAACGAAAGGATTATTTTAATAACAATTTTAACAAAGTTGAGGAACATGTGGAAAATCTAATCCCGAAATTCACATTGGTACGCTTGTTTACTTCTTTGAATGTAATTTCTGTGCAAGTCATTCCTGTTTTCGTTCTTAGCGCAGACGATAACTGCGCACAGAAATTAATTAACAAAGTAACGTAGTTTTGTTGAGTGTTATACGAATTGAGTTTATATGGTTTTATCTTAGTTTTTAATTTTTTCTAAAGATTATATTGAAGAAACCAGTTAATATCTACTAGTTATCCGATTCTTTTTACTTTTTTATTGACAATAATCTCGAAAAGATATCCCTTCTAATTTCTTTCATTGTAGTAGTTATAAATAAACAAAAATAATTTTAAAATTACACCATTTATTTGTCTAAGCTTAATTTTTTCATTCGGTAGAACCACCCAAATATAATATCATGCGGTTTTATTTCAAATAATGTAAGACCTTATATTGTGTACTGATGATTCGGTTTTAATGTTATTGCTTTGTGGGTAACTTTGGCGCCCCCCGGTTTTAAGAGTACGGGCGGTTACCCGGTTTGCCTCCCCCTCGGGCCGGCACTGATTTAAAGCGAAATTCTTTGTTGCTGGGCAATGAAAGTATGCAGTGATATTAAAAAAACATTAAACTTACATTAACGGCTTCAAAGTGTTTTCCATTCTTCTGTTCGCAACTTCGTTTCACCAATGTTTCTTTAATATTCCAGAGCCATCATATTTAATGAATGTTTTTTAAACGTCCAACAGTAATCCGCACTTCACTCCCTTGGTATCTATGTCCCATTTAATGGGCCTTTTCAGAAATGACTTCATGAAAGTGTTTATCCTGATTGCACACGATGGTACCGATTGCCATTAGAAAAGTTCAGGCGGTAGACCAGAAAATGAATTTTGGGAAACATATTGCACCCTGTGCTTCTGAATGAGCAACTAGAATTCACCTACGATTTCTTGAAATTTTGTGAAGAGAATTCACAGGAAAACCCCTGGGGGCTAACATATAGGATTTGGGAAGGGGATGAGGAGAGGCAAAGGATGCTGGCAACCCTACAGAACGAAAGGGGAGAATGGACCCGAACGGGAAAAGAAACAGTAGAGGTTCTGCTAAACAAGTATTTTCCACAAGAGGAGGTGGAAGAACTGGATGACTACGAATAAGAGCTGCTTGAGGAGGATGATATGATAAAATTTACAAAAGCTGTTAAAAAAGTGTGGGAATTGGTCCCGGAAGAATGGATGCGAATTTTAAACGAATGCGGAGAAAAGGGAGTTTTCCCTAAAGGATGGAAAGCTGCTACAATAACCTGGTTACCCAAAGGAGGTGGAGGTATGAGACCAATCTGTTTGCTGCCAGTACTGGGAAAGATTCTCGACAAACTAATATCGGGTCTGCTATATTGTGAGTTAGAGAGGAGGGAGTTACTAACTAAAAATCAACATGGATTCCGAAAGGGGAGGAATACGGTGGGAGCCATCGCGGAAGTGCAGAAAAGACTACAAGAAAACAAAGTAGGAGGATGGCATTCAATGGTTGTTGCACTGGATATTTCCAATGATTTTAATTCTGTAAAACATAGGCCGATACTAAAAACCTTGAGGAACTGGAGGATCTCCAATGGATTAACGCGGTTGGTGGAAAGCTTATTAAGAGGAAGGCTAGTGGAGAGCAAAGGTATAAAGCGCGTAGTCAACAGGGGATGCCCACAAGGTTCGTCGTTGGGACCAACGCTTTGGCTGGTGGTAATGGAGGGTTGGTTCGCGAAAATGAAGCATACCTTACTTACGGACGATTTGACGTTGGCATTTGCGGACGCTCAGCTGTTAATGTTACGTGGGAGAAGCGTTAAAGAACTCGAGAATAAATGGTGAAGCACCTGGGAGAGTTGTATGAACTGGGTCTCAGCATTTGGATTACAATATAGGCGAGGGAAAACCGAGTGTATGTTCGTTCCCACAAGAAAAATGTTGAGAGAACCTGTACTACGAATGGATGGAGAGAATATATCACCTACTAACAGAATTAAGAATTTGAGGGTGTGGCTTGATAGAGGGAGCTTGTGGCTGGAGCACGTTTAGGAAGTGAGAGGAAGGGCGATGGCATGGAATAGAAGGGCCTGGAGAGTGGCGGGACAACGGTGGGGAGTTTCAAGGGAGATGAAGTTGCTAATATACCGTCAGGTAGTTGAGAAGATGATATTCTATGGAGCGGAGATATAGGGTAGAAGGGCCAAGGACACAAGGATTGAGAGGCATTTGAATGCAATTCAACGACCGTTTCTCATTAGGATAACAGGCGCGTTTAGGACAACACCGACGAGCGCAATCCAAGTACTAGCCGGCGTTCCGCCGCTGAGTTCTTCTGCATGGGGAATGTATAGTACGAATGCAATGGAGGAAGAAGGTTTGTTTCCGAGCATCAAGGCCGACGTTCTTCGATGGGTTCCATGGGAGAAGAGGCACCGGTTGAGGGAACTTATAGATGATGTAGAAGGGGTTACGGAAGGGGAAATTTGGTATGTAGACGCGGCCAAATCGGATAAGACGTGGGGGTGGGACTGGTGAGGATGGAGAATGGAGAAATCAAGAAGCGAATAAGATTGGGATTACATCCAGATGTGAAGAGTAACAGAGCTGAGGAGGTGGCAGTGTATTTGGCAATTAAAGGTATTCGAGAGAGGGAAGGACGGGGTTGTGTGTGGGCGGACACGGAAAGAGTAGTGACGTAACTAAAAAGATTTGAATGTAGATAGAGGGAGGTGGGGGAAATAAAATGGGCTGTATGGGCAAGTGGAGGTAAAATTAAAGTTCGTTGTAAGGATGGGTTTACTAAGGATAAAGGGTGTAAGGAAGCGGACAGATTAGCAAAAGAAATCGCAGCTGTGGAAGACGTAGATACGAGAAGAAGTGCAGACAAAGGATCGGCAAGAGGATCTGAGAGGAAGGAAATGATGGCGGACTGGCAGAGAAGATGGGATAATGATAAAACAGGGAGAGAGGTGCGTAGGCTATTAAGGACGGTCTCTACTGAGGAGAAAGGGTTAAGTAGAAAAGCGATACAATTATTAACAGGACATGGCTATTTTCGAGCTTACTGTAAGAGATTTGATCTGCGGGAGGGAGACGGGATGTGCAAATGTGGAAGAGAGGAGACCGCGCAGCACATTTTGTGGGACTGCGTGCGAGAAGAGTAGCCGCCAGACAGACATGACTTCGAGCAATTGGAGGACTTATGGAGGAGGAGGGTGATGTGCAGGGGAGGGATGAATGCAAAGTGTGCTTAGCCCTCAACGACTTTGCGGACGGTGTGGTGCAGGAAGATCAGGCGTGGAATATTTAAAGCGCTATTCAGATTGCCTTGAGAAAAGCAAAGGATAGCCCTAAGAAGGGCACAAGTTAGCCCTAAGAAGGACACAGGATTACCCTAAGAAGAGCAAGGATAGCCCTAAGAAGAGCACTAGTTTGTCCTAAGAAGGACAGAGGATTGCTCTAAGTAGTGCAAGAGATAGCCCTAAGAAGGACACAAGTTTACCCTAAGAAGGCCACAGGATTGCCCTAAGAAGGGCAGAAGCTTGCTCTAAGAAGAGCAGGAAGGAAGAAAAAAAAAAGAGAGGGCTGGAGGAAGTATGAACTTCCTCCCCGCTAATTTTATGGAGAGTTTTGGGGTGGTTGGGTTCCGTTCGCAGTGGTGGAGCCGGACGGTTGGTGGGAAGTCAGTTGTATGCTTCGGTGGGTCAACAGCTTCCCCTATTTTTTGAGGTTAGCAACATTTGTCTGTCCCTGTCTTTCATATACCAAAAATCAGTATATATTTTATTAGTAAATTCAAATGAGACG
The DNA here is from genome assembly GCA_029619315.2 of Dynastes maya. NCBI lineage: Eukaryota > Metazoa > Arthropoda > Insecta > Coleoptera > Scarabaeidae > Dynastes > Dynastes maya. The sequence goes on from JAROYE020000001.1 coordinate 26,330,980, forward strand.
CATTCCAAAAATGTAATGAAGTAATTTTTACTTCATAATTATTCTACTGGTCACAAATTGTAAACAATGTTGAACTTCTTTTTAAAATAGCATGCCTGTTTTTTACATAATTGCGATACAATTTAAAATACTGTTATAATAGACGCATATTTACTTTTACTCTATACGCTCAAGGTTGTTCATGTTTTGTTCTTGCAGTTCATAACATAAAATAAAATTTTATAATGAAATATGACTTAATATTATTCATTTAATCTCTCATCACGTCTACTTGAGGTATATTCATTTACGTATTCCATTGTGTATTCAAGCCGGAATGAAATGTAAAATAATTATTGTGTATATTCAATCGTATACTGACGCGTTAACTAAGTGTGAATCTGTAAAGTACATTAAATAATGAACAGTTTAAATCAGTTGTTGTCACGCTTCATAACTGATACCTTTGCACTATCGAAGATATGCTAAAACCTCTGACAATAACATGTATTTCCACTTACAATCTGTCTTTATCTATATGTCTGTTATGTTATAATTCAAACGCGTTCCTTCATAAAATACAAGAAGACATCGTCTGTGATTCTTCATATAGCAAACGCGAACTTAGAAAGCGCATCTAATTATATACAAAATATGATATTAAACGCATACGTTATGTATACCCATTTGATCGGTGAATTATTCATAACGTATTAATAGCGATGGCGTAGAAGTCTAAACACATGAACTTTTGTAATTTTATTGAATATTGAACAAGAAACTTCGTGCTCTATTTAGAATCTGATGCACCACGGTTTTGGAATCTATGACGCAACAATCATCGGAAAACTTTATAGGCGAGGAAACTCAAATAGCTGTGAAGAAGAATTTGCATTTTATATGCGCCTGCTTGAATAACTTGGCTTTTTTATATGATTATATGTAATCAGTGTATGCAAATAGCATGGATATTCTTATTCTGAGTAACATTACAGTTACTTGGTGTCTTTATCTTGAAACAATAAAAAAAAACAACTGTATATACACATATGCTAAAGCACATTAATTAATGTCTGCGGTCTTATTGATTTATCGACGAAAATAAACGTGTTCCTAGAAAAGTTTGTTTAGTCTAAGTGTATATTTTAACTCAGTGGGAATTTTATAACAAACGGTACTTTACCTATTTGATTATCACAATGAATCTACTTGTTTGTACATTATATGAAAAGTTAATGAGATAACAAACACTAATATGTATTGAAGTATCACTACCCACTCGTATACTCAGTATTCGCAGGGAAAAACATGTCTAATTTCTCGTTCAAACATTTCTTCGATTGTCAATATTGTATACTTAAAACATTTTCAAAATCCGGGTTGCTATACATTCATATGTCGAAGATATATATTGCCTATGTACATAAAATAATAACATATCTAGCAAATTGTAAAATGTAAGAGGAATTGCAGTTTATAAACCTCTCCCACCAAACTCTACATCTCCTTATTTATTTTGATATCATAGTTATATTTATACTCCCTATAATTATGGAATAATATCTAATTAAATTACCTTGTTAAGCACTCAAATCATTAGACGTTAGAAAGTTGTAACTAGAAGTGTTAGTATATTACAGGCATTACTTCCGCTAAAAGGTGAAATGACTGCTGACGTTTGTACAATAAAACGTATCACACGTCAATTTAAAGCAATCATATAAACTAGAAAATCAATAGAGCCACTTTTACAGATATAATATCATTCAATAGTACAACTAATTCACAAGAGCCAAAGGTTTCCTAAAGTGGATCGTTTAGTATTGCAGATGGTCTCCTACTTGCAACAAGCACTATGAGGTGGTCAACGATTTGGCATTCCAAAGACAGATAAATAAAGTTTGACAAACAGTGACAGGCATAAATGTTGCAACATACGAGAAATTTTTTTTTTGAGGAATAGGTTCGACATGTCTAAAAACCTCAACATTTATTTTGGGACACATCACGTGACCACTAGTTTGGCGTGAATTGAGAAGAATGGAAGGATGGAAAGGGGTGAAAACCGAAAACACTAGTCTGGTACACAGATGGGTCCAAAACGGGCACTACATCTGGCGTTGGTGTATATGAGGAAAAACAGGGATACAAAGTATGTGTATCACTTGGGCGATACACCACGGTATTTCAAACAGAAATATATGCTATACAAACCTGCGCGTGGGAGAGTCTGCGTCGGCGACCGCAGGGTGAGACTATTTGCATTCTCTCTGACAGTCAGGCAGCCTTAAAGGCACTAGCATCTTATCGTATAACCTCCAAACTAGTATGGGAGTGCCTGCAAACCCTAATGGCTCTGTCTAAACACAACAAGGTCACACTAGTGTGGGTGCCAGGGCACAGGGGCATAGCGAGCAATGAAATTGCAGACCAGCCAGCGAGGGAAGGTTCAGAAATGAATTATATAGGCCCTGAACCGGGTCTGGGTATTACCAAGAGTGCAGTGCGTGGTGCAATTAATGAGTGAATTATAACACAACACCAATTAAATTGGAAACATTCAGCTGGACAAAAGCACAGCAAACGGATGATGGGAAGACCGTCGCAACATCTGACTGCTGACTTGCTTGAATTAAGCAAGATACAGCTTAGGGCAGCAACATGTCTATTAACAGGACATAGCTGTTTGAGAGGCCACTTGCATAAGATGGGGATCTACAAATATGAGCCCTTATGTAGACTTTGCAATGAGGAGGAGGAAGCAGCCCCTCATATTATTTTCGAATGTGCAGCGTTAGCTCAACGCAGATTCGCTATGCGAAGCACAATTGAACTACCAATGGAGAAAGATTTACTACATAGGCTCTTAAACCTGATTGCGGGAACTAACCTGTCCAAGTAAAACAAAACCGAAGCAGGAATAATACAATAAGCTACTAAGCTTCAGTGTTAGGGATGTAAAGACCAGCCCTGCTTTGGTAGGAAAATCAATCAATCAATCAACTAGTTTGGCGGCAAATTTTAAAAATATGTTGTGGATCGTCATAAAGTGAGGTTAGGTTAGGCATGATACCCAAAAAAGTTATTTGAAAAAGTTTCTTAGAATTTAATTTTGACGCCACACGCAAATTTTTACAAACATATTAAGACAAAAATCATATTTTTTTATAATATAATGGACAAATTTAGAGGAACGCCGAAAAATAAGTAAAATGAGAGATTTTTTATACGATTAATATTTTCATTCGCATAAACATGTTTTACAAGATTCACAAGAAATATTTACGTACAATTTCACTTTTTTTCGACATTTAAAGAAATTTGTAAAAACTAACATTTCAACCTAAAACAAAATTAACATAACCAACGCAATCAGAAACGAATATTTAACATTCGGTACATGGGAAAAAATGTCAATATCGAATATTGCTTCCCCTTGCCCTTATCACCTCTTGCAGCCTCTTAGGCATACCTTTAATCAACTTATCAATGTATTCTTGGGGAATTCCTCCAATAGCGCATTTCTAAGTTCTTGTAAGTTCTGAGGTGCAGGATTTCTATGCTTTAATTGTCTCCCAAGCCAGTCCCAAACATGCTCCATTGGGTTTTAATCCGGGAACCTGGCTGCCCAATTCAGGGTGTTCAACTGGACCTCTTGCAAATACTAAGTAACAATGGCTGCAATGTGAGGTCTCGCATTACCCTGCATCAAAGATAAGAGAGTTATCACCAATATATGGTGCGAAAGGCACAACAAGATCTTCTAAAATGCCTGTCACATATCTTGCAGCTTCTGATCTCTGAAGCAGTGGCAGTCGTACTTCTGGGCGCGTAGCTAACGATAAATCTGTCGTGGCTATTTGTTGTTGCTCCTTTTAGACCTTGTCTACGACGCCTTTTGTATTGTTCCGTCTGCCAATGCCGTCTCACAATACTAAAGATCACTAATTTCGAAACATTCAGCATTTCGACTACCTCTCGATAACTGTATCCACTTTCGACCAGAGTGACAACTTTAGAAACCTCATCTTCAATAAGATCTTGACATAAAATTGCTTATCGAGAGTAAACGTTGGCATTCACAAAGGTTATTTGAAAAGAAAAATGAAATTTATCATAAGAACCTCATAAAACAATCGGAATACGGATCATATACAGATAAACAAAAAATTGTATTTGAAAGTGTCAAAAACATATTCAGTATCAACGAATGCGTGTCAAAAAAATTGGCTTAGGCGATCGTTGTTATAAAATTAAGTGTTTTAGCGTTCTTCTAAATTTGTCTACAAGTGTATTTTTAAATAAATGACGCTTTTGCATTTTTTTACTTTTTAGTAGCTCAACTGACGTAAAATCTGATTGGTTGACACTTAATCGGTTTTATAAAACCTTGCATAATTAATTTTAACTGTGTTAAGGTAAGTTTTCAGTTGGGCAGTTACTGTTGCAATGGATTATACCCAGTCGTAATAAAAGGAATTTACAAACATTTTCGTTCTAAACTTTTATTGATAATCATATTATTTGTTTTTCGTTTATAACATTCAAGTGGAAACCGTAAATCTAAATCTTATAGCAAGCATTGCATACGTCACGCCTCATAATATTATTGCACGCATCGAAGATATTTAAGTCGGTTTTGAAATTAGAAAACAAAATAATTTAGTGTGCCGTAATACAGAAAAATAATATTATTACAAGAGCGCACTCAGAGAAACATTTGCCTGTACCAAGACTGTCCGCCTCAATTCAAGACAATTACTTTTCATTTATCCACAATAAAATAACTGTTTTGAATCCAAAGAAATATTATTACTTGTAATGAAATAATTGCATTTCTTTGTTTAAGGAATCTGTTAACTTGATTCAAGAAAACCTTGCAGAAAATTTAAGAAAGCGAATCTTAGTATAAGTAAATGGCCGTTATAACACAAAACACTATTTTCTTGAGAATAGTAAATAGTTTTCTCAATTCAAGAAAGCGTTTAGGTATTGTTCATAAATCAATAGTTTCATTTTCTTAAAATAAAGCATTTATTTACTTAGAATTCTCGAAATGCATATTATTTATGTCCACATTATTAATTGCATTTACATTGACTTACCTTGTTTAAAACAGTACGCCATACCCGTACATAATGCAGTAAATTATTCTCATTGCTTGGGATTTTAGGAAGGCTAAGATAGAGATTACTCTACAGCAAAATGTTCAAAACAACAGTGTGCTTAATATAGAAGTACACATGAAAAAGGTGCCTAGAATCAATAACCAAGACAATGTTGATAGATATAGGTATAGCTCATGGGTGTTGATGGAATCGCTCCCGGCAAAAACAAAGTGTGAAGAGAAGAGCACCAACGCTTTTTGCTCCTACCCTGATTGCTGTTCATCTCTCAGTTTATGCCACTAATCTTCAAAAATAGCACCAGATGAGTCCAAATTTGAACTCTTCGGTTCCGAGAGAAGAACGTTCTGTTCGAAAGGAGAACGAGCAGCATGTACAGTACCTACACTTAAGCTTGGTGGCGGATCGGTGATGGTATGAGGTTATTTGGCGCCGCATCCATAGGAGACTTGGTTAAAATAGATTGATTTTTAGAAAAGAGGGCTACTGGAAAAAAAACTAAGCAAAAAACTAACCTGATATAGCAAATAAATTTGGCAACATGTAAATCTAAAATAAGCAAGATAATCCTTAATTGCATCTTAATTATATATTTAGCCTTTTACATTGGATTATTATTTAAGTGAATTTAGAAGACTTTGACAATTGCTTAAACTAGAGACAGATAAGGCATACAATGATTATCAAAAAGAAGTGGAAACAAATAAAATTAAAGTTAACCCTAAGGCCTTCTGGTCATTTGTTAGTAGTCGTAGGACAACTTCAAAAATTCCTGGGCATATGTTTTACAACGATGAACAATTAACTCAACCTCAAGACATTGTTAATAGTTTTGCGCATCACTTTTCGATTGCATTTAGTCCCACCACTTTAGCCCCACGAACTATAAATACTAACTATCCTTCTTTTGGTGTTTCTTATGTCACTGAAGATGAGGTGCTAAAAAGTGCCTCAAGACTTAAGAATGATATGACATTTGGTGATGATAACATACCTAGTTTTCTAGTACGTGAGTGTGCCTGTGTATTTACATATTCGCTGAGGATACTATACAATGTAATTATTAAAAAATCGACATTTCCGACAATTTGGAAAACTAATAAAATAGTACCTGTATCTAAGAGTGGTGAGCGGGCTAATATTGTGAACTATAGACCTATAAACATTTTAGCGAACTTTGCCAAAGTATTTGAACATATCTTATGTAATAATATCTACTTTAATGTTAAGCCATATTAGACAATCCATCAACATGGGTTTATGTCGGGCAGATCCACTCTAACGAACTTGGCAAATATCACCTAGTATATATCTCGGGCACTAGATCAACGAGGACAGGTTGATGCAGTCTACACCGACTTTGCTAAGGCTTTCGATCGCATTAACCACAATTTGCTTTGTACTAAACTAGAAGCTATTGGCTTTTGCCCTTCATTAGTGAAGTTGATGTCTTCTTATCTCTTTAAGTGGTTATGTTTTCTATAATGGGTACTCGTCTACTCCCTTCACGATGTCATCTGGGGTACCGCAAGGTTCCAATCTCGGGCCATTGCTATTTAACATCTTTCTTAATGATTTGCTTCATAAATTGCAGTGTGAATACTTAGCATATGCAGACGACCTGAAAATTTACAACGTTATTAATACGCGAATCGATTGCGTTAAGTTGCAGACTTACCTCACTCTTATCAATGACTGGTGTACTCTGAATGACATATCTTTAAATATTGGCAAATGTTTAGTGGTCTCTTATACCAAACGTTCTAACCCAATCATTTTCAACTACACTATTCAGTCTACGTTCATTACAAGAACGGAAAAAATAAAAGATCTGGGGGTACTTTTCGACTCAAAACTAAGCTTCTCTGATCATATATCTGCCATATGTCTGTCTGCTTCTAGGTCTTTGAGCTTTTTAATAAGAACTTGCCGTGCTTTTCGTGACACCTCGGCAATAAGAACTCTGTACTATGCCCTTGTTTAGTTCAAATTGGAGTATGCCAACTTAATTTGATATCCTTACTATACGTATCAGGTGATCTCTATAGAGCGTGTTCAAAAAAGATTCCTCAAATATCTTAGCTATAAAGTCACCGGTACTTTCCCCGATCGTGGTTCAGATTATGTGACACTGTTGCAACAATATATTTTTGATTCATTGGAAGATCGTCGCAATAAAAATAGCGCGAGATTTCTATTTAACCTATTATCTAATAAAATAGACTTTCCGTCATTGTTGGCTTATGTGGATTTCCGTGTACCAACACGATCTGTTGATTTTCTCGTAACGTATAAACACAATACGAATGTTTTAGCCAAATCACCTGTGTTCCATATGGTCAATAACTTTAATAAAATGTACTCGTAGAATTAACGTCTATTCTGACTGTATACAACTGTTTTAAAGTTATGTTCACTCATATCAAATGTAATGTAGAAGTTTAAAATGTTTCCTCATTGATATTGCATATATGTATCTAGCATTCAAGGTGCAGTGATGTATTGTCTTGATGTATTTCTATATAACTTCAAAATTGTTTATGTATTGTCCTGTAAGTGATTAATCGTTGGACAAATATAGATTATTATTATTATTAAGTGTTTCTTGATGAGTCGCTTCATTGCCTCAGTACCTCTTTAGTGATGGCTTCCAAGAAATCGTTGTGGAAGCAACTACAAGAAGTCTAGCTTAAAATAGAACCCGCTACTCTGACAAAATTGATAGAAAGAATGCCGCAACTGTATGCCGCAATTATTAATAGTCGAGGTGGATATTTCGAGGAAACGAAGATTTAATTCTTTTTGTGTCAAATAAATTTTATAATTGAATAAAGATTATCAATTTCTTTGTTTAAGAGTATTTTATTAAATGCAAAACTGCAATTTCTTTGTCAGTTAACACTTCCTTTATTTATGCGTATTTCTTTGGGTGAGCAGATAATTATGGCCGGTAGTGTAAGTGTAATACAAAATTAGAAACATATTGGTTGCTAACTTATGAGGAAATACTGTTCGCAATAAATTTCTTCAAAAGATCACTAAGCCCACTGAACCGGTAAAAGATAGGATACAATGTTCATCGGCCTCACAGACCCCCACGATATCATATTTAGTAAATTCGATCTCTACTACCTATAGACACAATGCACACACACACAGGTAGAGCTTGCGTAATCTCTTCTTCCCAGCGAAACACCGATACACAAAGGAAAAGAAACAAGTGACTTGCATAATTTATGTGTACGACCGTCCTGCACTTGTGTCGAAAATTAAGGCACCTTGCGCCAGCTTGGCGCAGTCAGACGATCCAAGTCGACCGACATATGGGCTCTTATAAATGCGCTTGTGTAAATGTATATCGGCCCGACACTCTTCTTATGAATTTTAATGAATATTTACACATGTCTTCGCACGCCCAATCAACTGGGATCGGTCTTTTCTATAATAGAGAACACTCCCTAGATAGATAGATATATAACGACGAAGCTATGCAATAGCTTTTCCATACTGTAGCCGTTGTTGTTGTGCCGTTATCTGTAAGATCTGTTTCTAATTCTATTATTATGTGCTGCACTTTAAACTCTCTATGCAACATAATAATGACTCATATTGAAGGTCTTTAGTGATTCTCGTAAATATGCTCGGCGTAATCGCTTTGTCATATTGTTATGTATTTCGCTAGTTTCATTGCTTCATTTTGCAAGTGACAGTATTTATTGTTCTTTGGTGAGCGATGGATAAGCAGCCATAAATTTCCGGCGGCGTTTCTTACACTAATATCAAAGCATGTAAAGGTACGTCTGAGGAATTTAATTGGGATGCACCTAAGTCGGATATTAATAATATGTTGTATATTCCGTCTACGTATAAGTGCCTGCAAATTGTTATACGTATGCTAGCCATACGCTTTGTTAATTTTGCTTTTCGACCAACAATTGCACTTTTGATCAATACGAATTTAATTTAACAACGAAATGAACCTCTTAGCTTCCCTACAACCTCATTTATGGAACGCTATTCAGAACAGGCGCCAATAAATTTAACGGCAGGTTTAATAACTTCAGTAACGATTTACAGATTTTCGTTTTCAAATTCAAATTTCAAAGAAACTAAGTGCACTATATTTTCATATTTGACTGTGTTGAACTATGACATACCGGCACATAAAGGGACAGTCACGCGTAAAACTGATGAACACAAATGTAGCGCAACACATAAACGAGACCGGGTATAATATTAAATTAGAAAACCTGAAATTGATTAAGAACGTAACCAAACCTCGTGAGCTAGGCCCATTTGAAACTATATACATAAAAAGGATCGAAACCTTCTGAACAGAGACCCTCCACTTCTTCATTACTCCTGTCTTTTTGATTTACTAGAGTAAAACGACCACATGTTCTTTATATTACGTGCTACATTGACAAAAGACTTTATTGTCGCGCTCTGTACATCTTGCATGGTTAGAATTAAAAACGTATAGACGGAAGAAAAACACATTTAACGAGAGGGAACGTATCGGTGTCCTGCTCTATTTTACGAGGGTGGAATGGACACGGGGTCAGACCTTTTTCGTTCCGTATATACTTCGCATATGTTTAGTGTTAAACGACAAATAGCAGGTACATAAATACATATATATCTTTTGTAAATACATATACCCTTTCCCGAGAGAGTTATAAACAAGTATGATAGAATCAGATTTACATTAGAGTTGTTTTATGTTTTTTCGCTCAGATTTATTGGATCGATAATGAGATTGCCCAGGAGCCCTCGAAACAACTGTTCCGAATTAATTTAATCAATATTTTGTGTGGTGAAGAGTACAAGTACAGTTTACATTTGAATCGGAGAGTTCAAGAACAACATGACAAAGTGGAAACTTAGAGATAGCCAATTTCGTTTACGTCATTGAATGATCATTAGCTCACTAACAATAAGATCAACTACAGTTAATCGCTGTATGACAATTTAATCCTACTGTATGTCACAATCTAGGAGTTTATTAATAATTATTTATAAGTATTATTAGATTATACGTTTAGAATCTACTTTGAATTAACGGCTAGACGGCCCAGTGGTACAGAAAGTTTCTAAAAATCCTGCACTTATTCCGTTTCTTTGCGTTGTAGTTACACATTTTATTACTGTCAGAGCTCTCTTTGACCAATCACAGCCTTGTTTTTCAAATTTCTTTTATTTATAATATAATCAATAGCATGCTGTTTACTACAGGATTATTTAACTTTTGAGATTGTACGTTCCTGGTGTGCCTTCCTCTATTTTCTGCTAGATGTCATCCTTTCTCACCTACCCTTTTTCTGTATCAAGGTATAAATATTGTAACGTTATAAAATGAATATCTGTTTTATCTAAATTAAGATTTTTTTTAATCGTAGATCCGAGAGTACCACCTAGATACTCTTTCGGTAGCCTAAATGAGTAAATTCCAAATAATATCGCTTACGAAAGATAAATTGATGGAACAAAGAATAGTAATCTAAAGATTTGGCGTTTACACCCTCTCTCTGCCAGTGTGCCACATAATAAAATCCCGCGTTCTTTTAAATGATTAAATTTGAATTCATGGTCTGGAAACAAAACTTTTAATCTTTCAACACTTAAAATTACTTGGAAGACTAATCACTTAGCCAAATACGTCTTCTCTCACATGAGACTCGAACAAAAGGGGCAGATTGTCTTGGTGTCTCTTCTCTTCTTTGTTACCGATAGCATTTGTTAAATATAAATCACAGCCGATTATGATACACGTTTCATATAAAATATTTTAGATTGATGCAATTTAAATTTTAATCAACTAAATTTCTTTTACTTAAAATTACCCTTACAACTTGTAATATACTATGCGAGTTCGCGATCTAGCATCTAAGGAACCTACATTAGTGAAACTGCTAGGTAGTTTGTTTTTGTGTGATTATATAGTTGAATAGATTGTGTTTGTATCTTTTCCAATGCAAATATACGAGGTGTGGCAATTAAATAACCGGACTGGTGCTACTATCGGCAAACAGCGAGCACGCCACGGCAGGTTTGAATATGTCTGTGCTTGTAGATGCTTCCCCGATCCTAAGCTCGATGGGCACAGTTGTACGTCATTCAGTCTCGCGGTAGCAATCGTCTGGTCAAGTCCTTACGCTAGCGTCGCTTCGGAAAAATGCAGTGTTCAGATCGAGCAACGAGTTAACCTCAAGTCTCTTGTGAAACACGAGGTTCTAACTACCCTTCGTGAACGAGTGAGAAAACGAAGACCCGATTTGTGGAAGAGCAAATCCTGGACGCTCCATCAAGACAATGCGCCAGCCCATTCCGCCTTGTCTATGAAGGCGTTCTTTGCGAAATCCGGCATCACCGTGTTGGACCACCCACCGTACTCGCCCGACCTGGCCCCCTGTGACTTTTTTTATTTCCTTAAGTAAAATCGGAGCTTAAGGGGACAAGATTTGACAGTGTGGAGGCGGTGAAAGCGAAAGCGACAGATGTTCTCAACAAGCTGACAGAAACGGACTTCCAGCACTGCTTAGGACAGTTTCGTATGGAGTGTTGTAGGGATTGGCAAGGGGAGTACATTTAAAGGGGATAAACTTTGTAATGTAATTGGTGATCAATAAAATGTTTTGTAGTACCAGTCCGTTTATTTCATTGCCACACCTCGTAGGTTTTCCTTTTCTGTATAACTTCTAAGTTTAATGTCTAATGCATATCTATGTAGATATGTTTATTATCCTGTAATTGGCACTTTGGCTGCTGTTGGATAATAAAAATGTATCTGTTATTATTAAATATGCGTAAATGCAACAAGCAGTCAACTTAAACGTAGTCGAGATCACAAAAGCTTCAAGCCTCAATATGAAGATGGCGTCACTCAAAAATATTGTCGTCATATAATTGCGCATGCGTTGAAAGATACTTCAAAACATTTAAGCCATGTTGGATACACAGTTGTTGTTTAACAGTCGTTTGTGTCAATTGATCTTAGCGGTTCTGTAAAACTGGAAAAAATCGAATATCGAGCCGTCTTTAGGTTCTTGCATTTGAAAGGCAATATGCCTACGCAAATTAAACCCGAGGTGGACACTATTTACGTGAACTCTGCACTATGATTTGCCACAGTGAAATTTTGGGCAGATGAATTTAAACGTGGTCGTATCAGCTTGATTGACGATGAACGTTCTGGAGGGCCATAAACTTCAAATACTACAAACATCGGAAAAGTTCACCAAATGGTGCTAGACGGCGGTCAACTTATGGTTAGAGAGATAGCAGAGGCTGTGGGCATCTCGAAAAAACGTGTTTGTCATATGTTGACTGAAGATTTGAGCATGAAGAAGCTAACCGCGCGTTGAGTGCCACGTTTCAATGGATCGCAGGATCAAAAACGCATTAGAATGAACACTTCAAAAGCTCTGTTGAAGCGGTTTAAGCGAAATAAGTTATCGTCAACGAAGAGTTTTTGCGTCGATTAACAACTGCAGATGAAACATTGATACACTAGTACACTCCTGAAGCCAATACATAATCGAAATAGTGGACTGCGAAGGGTGGCATCGAAAGGGTCGAAGACTTCCATCAGTCGGGAAAGTGATGGCGACTGTTTTTTTGGGTTAGTCATGGAGTTGTGTCAATCGATTATTTCGAAAAAGGAAAAACACTAGACTATTATTACTCGACGCGCTAAAGGCAGAAATTGCGAAAAAACAGCCGATATGAAGAAAAATAAAGTTTTGTTCCAACAAAACAATATACCGTCTCACACTTCGGTGGTCGCCAGGGCAAAAATCCACGAATTGGAGTTTGAATTGATAGATAATGAAGTAACAACTTTCTGAACATGTAGATTGCAGAACTAATTAAAACTACTAGTTGGAATAAACCTAACACCAGTATTTAAATACAAAGGCGACGCTGCAAAGAGTTGAATCTAGCTAACTAGTTAAAACTATACATATATGTATATTGTTGATGTCTGAGAATATTTATTGGCTTGTATAAAATTCAAGAAGTTAAAGGTATTGAATGGAGAAATGCAAAAGTTTTTTTTTGTGAAAAGGAGCATATTTTTACCATGAGTCACTGGCTAAGTCTTTCACTCACGGTAAATAATATATGCAATGACATATCATATTTCACCTACACATCTATTACTACTCACTTATTTAAAAAAACCGTAAATCAACGAGACATCATACTTGACATTAGTAGTAACCGAGCACCAACTGCATACAACAGTAAGACGGTACGGGTGAATTATAAGTGTAAACCCGTTGACATGTTGTAACTACACGCGCACATTAAATAAGTAGGCGAAAGTGTAAATAAGTGTAAATATTTTGTTACTATTGAGCTTGGCTGTCGTTTACAATGGAAATTGAGAACATGAAAATGAGCTGTTGCATTTATGATACACCTTAACAAGTAATCACATAAATAAATAAGAAGTAAAAATACCGTGAACATTTAAAAGGCCGATTTTTGTAACTACATGGAAAATTCAACTTGTAATTAAATAAGTGTGCATAAGTTTAAGTACTGATGTTACAACACTTGTGTGGAATATTCATGGAAGCAGCTGCGATCCTTAAAAACAGCAAATTGCGGAGACGTGCACTTAGTTTTAATGCATATATAATGAGTTTAATCAAAAAACTTGTTTGTGATTCATAGAACATTTACATCGCACATAGAAGGTATAAACAGTATAAACTTGTCTTTTAATCATTACTTACTTAATGAAACTTGGCTTCCAGTTTATGAATACAACCGTCCAGACATTGCTTTTAGTAAGTTCCATAGTATTTTTACTTAGATGTTGCTTCCCTGTAACAAAATGTTATGTAAATACTTGTAATACTAAAACATGGATAACTCCGGATGTACTACAAACAAAAAAGAATTTACAGCTTCTTGCAGACATTAGCAGTAGATTTCCCGGCATGAGAGATGCTTATCTTGAATATGAAGAAATATACAAAAAAAACCTTGGCTCAAGCTCAGCATGATTTCAGCGATGCCTTCATGCTAACCTCCAACAACTGCTCAAAAACAGCTTGGAAAATTATTCGTGGTAAACACGTCAATGTATATGACGGAGGTTAACTACAGTCTCTGGCCAAATTACTTGAAACACTCAATATTTTGTAGTTTCTTCATAATAAAACATAAACTATACATATATTGTATTTTTTATTTATAAAATATATTGTAAAAATATGTAACATATGTAAATATTAAATAAGTAAGTAATACTTAGTGCAAAACCCATGATTTTAATAACACCCTTAATTCTTCGGGGCATACTTTCAATGCAAGATATGATTGTCTCTTTTATATCTTCATCGTTCTCCCATACATCCTTTCTTTTCTCTTTCATATACCTTACTTTTTAGTCGATTCCATACGTTCTCGATGGGATTGAGGTCCGGTGAATTTCCGGGCCAACGTAAAAGAGGTATGTGATTGTCTTCAAAGAATTTCTTAACCTTTTTTGCCACATAGCAAGGAGCATTATCTTGCATAAATATACGCCCTGTCGGTATGCGACGTCCTGGCTTAAAATACGGTAATAACGTGTTTTTTAACACATTTATGTACTGCTCTTGACGCATTGTACCTTCTACAAAATACAAAGAGCCGGGTCCGTCTCCACTAATCACTCCCCAAATCATTACCTGCGGAGGGTGTTTTACAGTTCGAAGAACCTTGGACTCTGTGAGACGTTCGCCAGGTCGTCTACGAACAAATTGTGCTCACTGCACTAACACACAGAGCGAGTACTCGTCACTAAAGAAAACCTATTAAATAATGCAAACATTAATTCAGTAAAAATCGTGTTGTTAAGTTATTCACCTTTTTCGAATTCTCGTCTGTGAAATGTCGATATTCTCTTGCAAAGTTGAGACGAGCAGATTTCATTTTTTCTGTTAAACGCGGCTTTTTTACAGGTCTTCGGCCCATTAGGCGATTTTCGCGCAATCGGCGCCTGACAGTTCTACTCGAAATCTCTGTTCCTCTCTCTTATAAATTTTTTTGAATCATTTTAATTGTAGCAAATCTGTTGCTCAAAGCCTGATAAACAATTTCACGGTCAGATCTCTTCTTTCCGACCACACTTTGCCCGTCTTTGTGTCGATGTGCTAGCTCCTTCGTTTAAGTTTCTAGCTAAACGCGATACAGAAGAAGGAGATACTTTCTATAGTTTTGCAATTTCTCGTTGTGAATGTTTGTTTGATTGTAGAGGAGCTTGTATAGCGGCTTTTTGTTCATTTGTTAAATCTTTCCCGGGCATTTTCTACAAAAAAAACCCAAATATTTCAATTTTTTTCAAATTCCAAATAATTAATTATTAAGAGAGAGATAGAATAATAATTTTACCTTTGAAATAACGATATATCAACACAAAACACTTAACGATATTCCACAACTTAGGTTCTATACGGTTATGACGAAATATTTAAAAAAATATCGATGCATTCTCTAAACTGTGAACTCGCTAAATATAAGTTGATAACTGAAATATATATATATACTTACTTTACTCTTCTAAATATCATTTCTCTGGTATTTTTATTTATTGATACAATAATCTAGTCCCCCTATAAACGATCGGCCTTAAAGCAAAAGAATATCACTATAATAGGAAGGGAATTTCCAGGTAAAAGGGTATATTTATGACATGTTTCAAGTAATATGGCTAGGGAATGTACCTCATACCTTTACAAACATTTCGAATGTGTGCTCGTCGTTTAAGAAATACTTTGCAAATCTTGCTGGATATGTTACTAATCATGCTTTTTCAGGAGATGGCATCAACTTTAAATTAATCGATATCTCAGACAAATGTTTAGTGGGTTTAACATCACTCCGGTAGTTGAACAAGACGTCCAAGCAGCTATTGATAGGTTGCAGGCATCCAACGTTGCGGGCGATGATTCGATTAATTCTTATGTTGTTAAACAATGCGCAAAACATATTTTATCCCCTATATCTTATTTAATTAATTTCTCGTTTCGAAAGGGTGTTTTTCCCTCAGCATTGAAAAGAGGCTGCATTAAACCGATCTTCAAGAAAGGTGACTGCAATAACCTAGAAAATTATCGTCCGATATCTATTCTAACTACTTTTTTCCAAAATTTATGAATCAATTATGAATAAAAACGTATTAGATTAGTTTAATAAATTCCATCTTTTTTCACCATACCAGCATGGCTTTATTTCTGGTCGTTCAACTAATACCGTCCTGTTTAATTTGCTGGGATGTGTCACTGGGGCCGTGGATACGGGTGCTCTCTCTTTCTCTGGCTATTTTAATTGACTTATCCAAAGCTTTTGATATTATGAACCATGACGTACTGTTTTATAAACTTTATGCATTTGGTATTATGGGAGTAGCTTCGGAATGGTTCAAATCGTGTCTAACTAAACGTATCCAGAGGGTGGTCATTGAGGGTTGTGAATCTGGTCCTGAATATAGCAGCATGGGGGTGCCATAAGGTTCCATACTTGGACCCACTCTCTTTCTGATTTTTATTAATGACTTCTCTGTATCTAGTGAAGATTTTGATGCGCTGTCATTGTATGCAGACGACATAAATATTGTTATTAACGCAACCTGTTCTCATGACCTGTCCCTTAAAGCTAATACTGTCTACAACGAAATCTACACTTGGATATCTTGCAATCATTTAATAGTAAATTCGTCAAAAACAAAATTAATTCTGTTCAATCATATCTCGAATTACAATTTCAAAGGTCTATCGTTACACAAAGAGTTTATAACTTTTGATCGCTCAGCAAAAATCTTGGGTACGAGGGGTGACCGTAAAATAAGGTTCCCAAAGCCCTACATCAGCAATAAGACGTGTTAGGCGAAATCCGACAACATTGGAGTGTGCAGCAGCTCTCTCGCACTATATACGTACCACTCCAGCCGTCCGAGATGGAACTCTCGATCCCTGCTACCGCCAGGTGCGAAATTCGCGCTGTGATACGTTTTTTAAACGCGAAAGGGGTTTCACCTATAGACATTCATCGTCAATTAACCGAAGCTTATGGAGAAAAGTGTATAGCTGTTCAACACGTCCGCAAATTGTGCAGGGAATTCACTGGAGGTCGGACGGAAATTCACGATGAAGAGCGGAAGGGAAGACCATCAGTTTCAGAAGAAATCGTTGAAAAGGTCGAGAGCATACTGCTTGAAGATCGGAGGGTCACCATTCGTCAACTCGCTCTTCGGATTCCTGAGATTTGCAACACCACAATTGAAAAGATTTTGACTGGCGGCAGAATTTTACGACATGGAGATACAAAAGTTGGAGCACCGTCTGCAAAAATGCTTGGATAGAAATGGCGATTATGTCGAAAAATAGCTTAAGTTTTTGCCTTTAAAACGATGTGTAATGTTAAGGAAATAAAGAATGCTGTCATCCCTCGTATTTTTATTGATAATGAACTACAATGGAAGATTCATGTCGACGAACTCAGTAAAAAGTTAACGCAGAGCTGCTATGCAATGTATAATTTAAAAAAGTCTTATAGTTGTCAGATTTTAAGGAAATTTTAGTATTCGGATTTCTACTCCAGAATCTTTTATGAAATAATGCTCTGGGGTCTTAGTTCCACTTCTAACCGCATATTTATCTTGCAAAAAAGAATATTCGCATAATGTGCAAATCTCAATAGACATGAATCCTGTAGAGACACCTTCAAGCTTAAGAAATTTTTAACACTTTATGATGCCTACATACACGAAGTTATCTGTTTTGTCTGTAAACATTGATCCGAGTTCTCTGATAATATCTCTCGTAGTTATATGACTCGTAATTTAGATTACTTTTTACCACCTTGACATAGAACGACCTGTTTTCAAAAACAATTGTTGTTTGTGGATTGCAGACTCTTTAACAAATTGCCTACAATAATTAAAAGTACTACCAATTACTGTAAATTCAAGTCCAATGTCAAAGAATATTGGTTAAATATTAGCTGCTATTCCATTCAAGATTTTTTTGAATTGTAAGTTTATTTATTGTATTTTTGTCGTATTTTCCGTGTATCTAGAAACATCGCATCTTCGGCAGTTATTTGTAGCAACCAAGTACAGAACTCTACACGTTGACCGTAATCTTCCAGTTGCAGTGCTTGGACGCATTCAATATGATAGGGGTGTAACTGTTGACGTACGATGTGGTGTTCGCCATACAAAGTTTTGAGAAATACGAAACTACGCTGCACAATGCGTCTAGTGCTCAGGGTGGGGTTGTCCAACACTGCAGCAACTGCATTTACTTCGTTGTTTACATTCTTTTCTCTTGCGTGATTACCTACATTAATACGCGGAACAACAAGTGAATCAGTTTCTTTGGGTCATTGAAAAGTACGGCCGAAAACTCTGTGAGAGGATTGACATCTATCAGGAAATTTTCGCCGATACTTTCTAGATGCCGGAAGACCGTTACCATCACAGTACCCATACACAAAAACAATATCTACGTATTCAGGTACACTAAGCTCCTTCATTTTGGAAACTGTCAATTTCATTTTGTGAAATTATATTCAGCTTTTAAATATAGACTACTAGATGACCTAATTTATATACATGTAATAATCATATTAAAGGCTCCTGCAGTTATAACAAACTTTAAAAAAGCTTATACACCCCGTTGCGCTGTCACCAGACTTAAAAGGATAACATTTAAATATACATAATTTTTTGGTTTAAACGACTTCCTGAATAAGTCCCAGATGTCCTCATTACACATATGTCGCATTTACTGAACCACCCTAGTTTCTATTGCTCATTGCTAATGTCTCCTATACATGCTTATGAAAATTTGATAAGCCAACTATCGTGCGCGTTCATATAGTAAGCCTTAATATCGGCATACACCGGCTACAAATTCCTGCAAAACTTTAAGTTCAGCAAGCCTCAAAGATATGTTTACTCATCTAATAATGCTCTACGTATTGGTAACTTCTTAATTTATTACAATTTTACTTTATAGCGGTTGAAAGAGAATAAAAACATTTAAGAGACCCTAACAGCTGTCTTAATATTACAGTTTTTTTCTAGGAAGTGTAGTAGAAACAGTAACATAGTCTTACACTACGCCAGACGTATGCATATAGATATATGATTGCAGTGTAGGTACATACATACACTATACAAATGAATTCCATCCACTGACAAGCGACGTGAAGTCAATAGAAGACAGCAAGTTCTCGAATGTCTTCTCCGTTTGAACAGTCAATCAAGATAAACTTTGAAACAAAGCAAACGAGGATAGTTCATAGATTCGAAGCAAAACAACTGGAATAAATGAATTCCCGATATCATCGTGTCCGTTAATTGTCATGATACGATGGATTACATTGTTCTTTGAAGGCATCTGGCGTATAAACATTACACAGAAGCTAAATGAATTCTCGCATCTAAATAGCAGCTCGGTTGATAGCGATAATGTAATTAAATTGAATTCAATTGTTGGTGCTGCATATAATGTGTCCATGTAATGAGAGTTAGGTGAAATTATAAGTTTCATATATTCTCCTTCATGCTATGATTACAGCCTTTAGAAGATTATAATTATTGCAATCTATTCAGCATCTTTAAAACCAGTGATGCGTTTTTCAATTTCACCATGAACAGTTATCTTTACACCAATCTATCGTCAAGTGTAAAAGTACATATATAACAACCATCAATGTGGTTGGATTCCTAAGGAGGCAGATTATTGATAGACGTCGCACCATCTATCTTGTTTTTGTACTATCACAGAAGAAATTTCAATACATATGTGCATGGAGGCACAGGAAGAATGTTGCTGTTATAAATACAGTAACCATCAAATTACATACAACAATAGGTGATATAAAGGATGATTCTTAACGTAGGGAGAGGACTAAAAGGGTAGGTAAATAGGATCAATGTAAAGATTCTTTCTTAGATAAATTTTGACAAATACTCCAATGACCACGAAGTCATTAATTAAAGTTTTATAATATAATTAACATTGACTTACTGAAAAAACTAGGAACATTATAAATGTTTTCGGTTGTTTGTACAATAACACTCTAGATCGAATTCCACTTGTAACGAATATTATATGTATGTACAGTGTAGGCTTCCTAGATAGCGAAGTTTGTATGATGCACTCGAGCTGCATCCACAACATATAAAAAACTGATCAAGTTCCCAGAGGAATAAACCAAGCAAAATTATAACACGCTAAAGCTAAAATTTTGCAAGGAGTAGTATCCTGTGGCTCAGGCTGACGTAATAAATCTCTGTACAAATTCATTTAATGCTATACCATATTTTAACTTAATTACAAATGAAGAGTCAAAAGCATTTTTATGTCCAAAATAGACGCTTGTTAACTATAAACGTTTGTCATACTAGTAGAAAAAGTCTCCCCTAGCGTGGAGTGATTAGTACTATGTATGACTAAAAAATCCTACATGTTATACACACCGCATTGGTAAGGACTCATTTATAAGCAGTAGTCCTACACATATAACGAATAGCATTACCGCCTGTGTATCCACGCACTCGCAACTCCCCCACACACACTTGCAAGTCAATTGCCTACTATGCGTGCTCAAACTGATGAATAATGAATTCCGAAAATAAATAGACCATCCTATTACAAAATAACTATATTACATTTCTTCATGACCAAATATCCAATATACTAAATATTCAAATAATAATAAGTGCATAACTTATACATAAATTTTTAAATGTAAATTTAACTTCAAAACGAAAACATGCTTTCTAAATCCAATAAATGGAACTTTATATCAACATGAATCGAATGTATACAAGTTCAGTTGAATTTATTATTATGACTATTATTTAATAGGTGTTCAAATAAGCAATCATTTGCAGTACCGCATCTAGCATATAGTACCACTTGAAAACTTCTTAGTCTTAAAGAACATAATTAGAAAGAAAACTATTCCAAGGTATAACTACGAGATACAAACAAAGCAAATCGAAACTAACAAAGAAGCAAAAAACCGAAAGAGACAGGCACCGTAAATTAAAGAAATAAACTAAGGGTATAACGCATGATTAGAATCTAGTGCGATGCTCTCATGGCCACGGTTGATATACTAGTGATTCTGATTCATTCCCGTTGCGCGAGTCCCCGCCCTTATACGTTTATAGCGAGCAAATTTTCAACAGTGCCCATGTATTTTAGCGGTTCACTTTACTACGGAACTTTCTAAAGCGATATATCCTCGAACTACTATGCCTCTTAGCGATATATTTAACTTTATGTTACTGTATAAAAATAAATATATTCAACAAATTTTTCATTTCCATTTGGCAACTATTCGGGAAAATGCTGCCGCAAAGGATAATCTGTAGGGTACAATCCTCGTACTTTCTGCAGACAAACCATTCAGAAACTTCAGCCTGAAAGCAAATGTTATGTGGGCTTATCGCATCCCATACAAATTTTGTATGTCACCTCAGCCTTTCGTAGGTTACCAGGACTTCTCTCTGAACTTGGATAACAGCTTGGAATTCCGATTTACGTTAATCCTGAATCTTATTTTTATCCAAAACCATTAACAATTGACGTAGTCTTCATAGGTCCGGTAATAGGAAAGATTCCAGAACCGAGCAGATAACTTTGGACATGGTGTAATACAGTGCGTTAAAAGAATGTGTCACAGAACTTAAACAGGGATACTGTGGTCCAAAATATGCAGAAGAATATTAATGAACAGTGGATCTGAAAATGGACGGCTTCGGATTTACGGAGAGTTATACCTTTTTGTAGCATTTATGCATTTTTTCGCTTACTCACGCCATTATGGAATCAGGCACATTTTTCAATAAACATTTGGATATCTTGGACGATAAGTTACTAGATACGATTGTTTCACCAAACCGACTAACAGGCGTTGCTTACCGAAACTTTCCACAGGACAGAATGGGTGGCCTTTTAGACGACATTCTTTTGAACCAAAGGCAACAGATGTGGTTCCAGTACGATGGCGCTATGACGCTTTCTTCGATTGCCGCTAGAGGGCATTTACACAGAAATATTGGGCAAAAATGGGTGGGAAGGGTGGGACGTCTAACGTAGCCTGCAAGATAATTCGTTATAATAATTTATTTGTTCTATAATACACAAAATAATAAAGAAATAAGACAATAATAAGATCAAATGGAAAGAAACCCACAGAAGGTGAACCTTGCTCGTGGGATATTACACTTTAAATCGAGCAACTGTTTTAGCATACACACATATCACATACAAATTCTCAATATAAACAAACGTGTTGATGTATTTCAACTCTGTCTTTGTTTTGGATCCCTTGCTTTAATTTGGTTTCAAACTTATATGTATTAGTATCATTAGGGATTTATGTCATTGGGGATTATGTTTTATAAACCTGGAGCTTGGAATGAGTATGACCTTAACAATATACTTTTGTATGGCTGCGGTACTCTATGATTATTAGAGCGGGCCAAATTGCGCCATCCAACAGAATCGGAATCAGGCGCAACGGCCGCTTATTGTAAATAGCGTATATGTGAGTCACAGCAGATATGTGATATTTCGAAATTAATACACAAGAGTAAAAAAATAAAAGCTGACGCAATAATAATGTTTAGTAATTAGAGCGGATATATATATATACATATATATATATATATATATGTACACGCTGAGGTGTTTTTATTTTCATTATGATTTTTTATTTGATTGAAAACGGTATGCGTTGTAAATGGGATGTAATAAGGAAATAACTGAGAAACTGAACGCTTTTTTTATTCTGTTGTGCTTAATAATGTAACTGTAAATAAAGATATAATAAATAAATTCTATCCTTCTTAATAATGCGGATAGGCTTGTTTAAAAAGTTGCACCATCAGATAAGTTTCCACATTTGCCTCGGTGAAGGATGTTCGCCGAGACGAAGAAATGTTCTTATATTTCGAAAACGACCGTTCCACGTCTACCGAAGTAAGACAGGCGTAATTAAAATAATCTTTAGACTTAGTCAAGGAATCTGCAGATGCCCCATCGCACATTTGTCTTAATCTCGTGTAGTCCGGGTTCTTTTTTAAAACACTATCGAACTTAGCTAAAACTCGTCCACTTGTTGCATCGTTTATACTGTGTAACAATGTACTAACTTCGTCCACGACTTGCACTGATTCTACCAACAACAATCCAGAATTTTGCAAATTTTCTATCGCGTAACCCTTTGTAATTGTTGCTAATATTCTTTAGATGTGTTTCAACAGAAATATCGAGAAATCCCTTCTGGCTCATCCTAATAGCTCTAGCTTCGGCAGGGACGAATTGCAAAATAACGGATTTGACTTCTTGAAAATGTTCATTATAATAAAAAGCGGCTTTTAACCACGTTCCCCAACGCGTAAGAATGGGCTGTGGTGGTTCTCGAATACCAGGGCATAACCTGTGGAATGCCCTAGTCCTCTTAGGACTTTTGAGAAACACTTTTTTTGTGTTTGCTATTAATGCATCCATCTCCGGGTAACACTCTCGAATAGTTTGTGCCACAAGATGTAAAGCATGGACTTTACACGTAACATGTAAAAGTCCTTCACACTTTTCTTTAAGGGAACGGCCTACACTACACATTGTTGCTGCACCATTGCTCATGAACAACAACAGTTGACTGGTTGACACTTGAAATTTTTGTAACGTTTCGGGAACTACGGCCGTAATTGCTTTACTAGTACACTGTTTTAATCTTCTGCTGGCTAATAGAATTGCAAAATTTGGTTTAATAGGATCTAATACGCGCACTATTATATTCAAAATAGAATTTTTTTTGCAATCTGTCGTCTCATCAAGACATAGCCACAGCTGTTTATCTTTTAATTCGGCTTTAATTCGATTTTCAATGTCCTCACGTATTCGTGGAATATCTCTCCGTAACGCTGTCCGAGATGGTAGTATCCACTCGGTATTGTATGTACCCCAGAATTTTCGAAATGCTTTTTTATCAAGTATACGAAGTGGTAGACCACATACCATAAACGTTAAAAGCAATTCTAATTGAAATTGACGTTGTTGTGACACACCATTTCTTTTATTTCTGTGGTGTGCGCTATTTATATGTCTTTCACAATCACGTTTGCTCCAGCACAGTAGTTTCTTTTTACAAACTTTACAGAAAATTGTACTCCCATTGTAGTGTAAATCCACAAATTCACTAAGAAATTTATTAACTTTCGTAGGTAATGGCCGTTTATTTTTAATAGTTACGTTAGACATAATCACTAAAGCGAGCACACCGACGCTTGTTTCTAGTATGCCACGAAGTGGTGCAAACGTAACATCTGCAGACTCGTCATTTGTTGATGAATAGAGCGCGTCATCCGTAAATGAATAAGCGCGCTGTTAGTTCGTAGCCGTCGATGAATGAACTTTTTTTTTGTAGTGGCCCACTGTGAACAACGCCCTATTTATCAACGAACACCCAAACTGCAGGTGTATATTTGCGCGTCTTCACGACGTAATAGACAGTGGTTTTGGTCCTCGCCCTAATAATTACATATTTAAATTACCTATGTTTACATACATATATGCGCTCGGCAGCCTGATTGCGAACCTGGCGCGTGGCGCTCTTGGCCCGCTCTAATGATTATTATCCGATCTACTACGTGTGTCATACGCATATTCTATCGGTATGTGATTATGTTTATTAATTTGGATGCGTAAGTATGCGGTTTTCTATACATTTTTTTTAATTATTAACTTTTGAATCCTTTCTAAGGGTTGTATATAGACATTTGCAGAAACTCCCCATGCTGTTATACCATGTACCATTTAACTTTGAACAAGTGCATAGTACACAATTTTTAACTGCTGTATATCTAAAATTTCAGCATACGATGCTATTTTATGAGATAAGAATCTAAGTTTTTTAACTAATTGTATGATATGTGTTTGTCCCATTTAAGGAGGGAATCAATATATGTAGATACCAAGGTATTAGGTGGTGTTTATTGTATCTATTTTAGCGTTCTACGCCATTTTCCACACTCAGGAATCTGTACCAGCTGATTTAATCTCACTTGGTTTCTTTTTATGGCGATACTTAAAAACTTTAGTCTACGTTATGCCTATAAATAACCTCGAGGAGCTGCAACAATAGGTACATCAAACATGCCACAGAATCCTAGCCAACGCAGGGGATTTTCGAAGAAGCTCGCAGGTCCTTGCGTCGGAGATATCATGACCGCTGTGAAATGGAGGGAAGGCACTTTGAGTTTTTACATTGTTTGTTTGTACATAATAGAAAGGTTGTGTGGACGAAAAGTACTTCGTATCTCCGAAACCGTCCATTTGCGTACCCATGTTCATTAAGGCTTTTCTACTTATTTTGAGCCATACAATCCCCTTGTAGCTTTGTAATACTTCTTTAACACACTGTATGTTAGTTATTAGCAAACATACAGAAGAAAAGCTCAAATATCCTTACCACAACTCTAAAGTATAGACTAGTAGCACTTCAATGTTTTTAGAGCAATATGGTTAAAGAGCCCACTGAAAACTACCAGTTAGTAAATAGTATGATGACTGTATGTATGTATAATTCTTAAAAAACAGCACTAAATTTCCATGTAAACACTTACCTATGTATTATATTTCTAGCGTTTGTTCATTAATAGATTTACCTTAAGTTATACTACATAATAGCATGCATGTATTTCTATAAATTTACATAACCACTTGAGCATTCGCGCGCATTTTCCACTAATGGACTGAAAATAAATAAAGAACAAAGCCTTAGAGTACATAATTGGTGTCTACCCATACTTCAGACGATATAAAATAGTTGCTAGTGACATTAAACATCAAGCGCAAGAGCAAGCAACGGAATGCACGCATATGGCTTACGAAACGTATAAAAATGTTGATTAATTATCTTGTTCGTTAGCAGCCGCCAATATTTTGTTATGCGTTCGCAGCATTTTCACGGAAAACATTTGAGTGCATGTTAAATACATACATTAAACTGGATACCATATATGAACAAATGAAAAATGCCAATATAGCTTTTGGAGCTCAATGAATTAGTTAGTGTAATTGATAGAAAAAAAGAAAAAGGGCATTACGCGTTTCTGGTTGTAAATATCGTTCAGAGTAAGTAACATATCAGGTTGCATATTCAGTAAATTAATTGCTGATAATATCCACCGAATTTAAAGAATGACTTTAAGAGTACCGCTTACTCCTGGTCTTAGTTACTTTAAATTATCATTATTCCCCAGAAGTAGTTAACATTTTTGAATTTCGGTGAAGTGCTTACGTTAATTGGAAACCTCCTTATACGTTTACTATATTAATTAACAGCACAATTCAACAAGACGGTATTCTTTTAAATGCAAAGGTAGAATTTTCAAGATTATTGTAATACCTATCTATCTTTAGTACATTCAAAGTTCAATGTAATGCATACGTAAACTTGACGATAGATGCTAACTAATGCTTTCTCTAATACCTTTCAGTAGTTATCGGGATGATCAAGAAGAAACAAACGACGTTAATTAAGGACGTAGTTACTATTTTATTATTCGTATATTATCATAGGACTAATATAACAATCAATTAACGTGTGAATAAGAAAAACCTGAAGGGGTAAAGTACATGCTATAGATGTAGAAAGCTCCTTTTTTGCAGAGCTCTCACGTAAACGTAATGTTAATATGTAGAGTAACCAAAACTTGCGGACTCGCATAGGCGTCGGTATTACGGGTTAATATAAGAACACGAAAAATTCATAAATAAACTTACTTGCTAATTATTCAACAAATTAGAGGCATCAGGATGTGAACTACTGTAAACTTGCATCATTGCATATGTTTCCACAGTTACTTCTTTAAACCTAGTGCGTTGACAAGAAAAAATATTCTTATACATAGAAAACCACCTCTCCACATCTAAGGAAGTTACATTTGCATGTAGAAACTGTTTTTCAAAATCACTTAAAAGTTCACTATTCTTACACTTATTATAAACGGCCTCTAAAGTATTAAAATCGGGGTTTTTCCTTAAAACATCTGCCAACTTTTGACTAGCGCATAATCCTGGCGTATCATTTAATGTGTGTAATTTATTTTTTACACTCTCCACTATGCCTAATGATTCCTGCAATGACAATTCAGTACATTGTAGTTTTCTGATGGCATCTAGTAATATTGTATAATTGGTACATATTGTTGTTAAATCTTCTAAAAGTTGAGGAATTTGAAATTCTCTTTGACTTTCTCTAATTGCTTTGGATTCATTCCGATTAAATCGCATTATAACTGATTGAATTTGTTGAAAATGGATCAAATAGTAAGAAGCTGCTGTTAGCCAAGTACCCCATCGCGTTAAAATTGGTTCAGGAGGTTCTGGAATACCTGGACAAAATTTACGAAATTCTTTTAAACGTTTAGGGGATTTACGAAACACTGCTTTAGTACTTCCAATCATCCGATCAACGTTTCCGTAATGTTGTCGAACAACTTCACCAACTAAATGCAAAGCATGCAGCACGCAGGTTATATGTATTAAGTTAGGAAATATATGTTTCAAGGATCGCCCAACACTTAACATCGTTGCTGCACTATCTGTCGCAATCATCACAACTTGATCTTGGGCAATTTTACATTTTTTCAAAGCGTTCATTATCACTTTTTGAATATTTTCCGCAGTACATTGTTGAACACGTTTGCAAGCTAACAAATATCGAGATGCTGTGTTCTCGTTAGATAAAACGCGAGCTATTACATTCACAATACTGTTTATCTTTATATCGGTCGTCTCATCCACGATAATCCATATTTTGTTGGAACACAAATCACGTATACACACATTTTCTAGCATCTCTTTCATTCGCGGCAAATGATTCTGTAATTGTGTTTGTGAGAGTAATGGGTACTTTGGAACGTATTGTCGCCAAAATGTTTTAAAAGCTGCTTTTCTCACCAACGGCAACGGAAGGTTACAAGAGGTAAACATAATTAATAAATGTATAAGGAATAGTGTATAAGGTATTTCAGTTCTTGCATTTCTCATATGCTTAATACCATTGACATGCCTCTGGCAATCAGTTCTGTCCAATGCAGCCAAACGAACATTGCATATTAAGCAAAAAACTGCACTACCGTCATATTTTAAATGGGGAAAAAGTGACAGATATTTATGTACATTAGTAGGAAATCTATTACGAGGCATTGTTTTCTTAGGTATGTAAATATTAGTTCTATATGAAACGATACACTAATTATGTACTTGATATAATACTACAACACACAAAAAACACCAGCTATATTTTCAAAAGCGACACGTAAATACATAACCTTGACCGTTCGACTAATCTCTGCAACAGCTCAACCGGTACTAAAACGAAATCTCTCTCAGCGCGGTTTAACATGATTTATATTCAAGGTCGACACTACATGCCTGCTTCTCTACCGGTTTAGTTTATTTATGAATTTTGCGTATTCTTATATTAACCCGTAATACCGACGCCTATGCGAGTCCGCAAGTTTAGGTTACTCTGTGTCAGTTGCTGATTTATTCAATTTGGGAAGAAATAATAGAAGTAAGCTCTTCAAATCGCAATTTACCAATTATATAATGCAATTTCGTGTGCATCGGTAATATCCGTTCAAAGAAATTGAATTAGCCTTGTTAGAGTAGCTTGACTTTTTCGTTAACCCTTTCATTACACTACCGATGTAAATACAAACTTAGTTTTTTGCAATTACCTTATTGCTAGCAGCAAACAGCTGCTTATTGAAGAAGACACTGACTGGCAGGTTGTCTTCGTGTAAGATAACCATTCAATTTGCAATTATCATTTTTTCATTGCGCTAGAACGAGCAATTCACTTGTGAAAAAAGATTCAAGAACTATGTAAATTGGAAATCGCGAAACTATTACTCTAACGTGAACTTTGAAATTTAATTCAATTAAATATCATTAAATAATTTGTGACTTTTGTATGGCTGTTTTAAATTTTGAAAATTGGATCTAAATGCGCTTGTATAAAGGCATACTTTTTATCAGATTGGATTCCATTTGCAAGGAATATTGTGTATGTACAATATAAGACTTCCTAAGTGGAAAAGTTTCCGCCATTTTCTAGCCATACACTTTCAGTATCCAAAAAATAGCCAAATCCATCAAAATAAGCAAAGCTAAATTAAAAGACAATAAAAACAATATTTTGGCTTTGTCAAGTTCGTTTTCAATATACTTGTTTATGTACTTCAATCAGCGGGGTTATCAATTCAACGCCTTTCATATTTTTGTGTTTTGATCTCTGCAGTGATTCCCATATCGACATGAATTTTGGTATGCATTGTAATGTTATAAATATGAGGAATGTTATCTTCTATAATAAAAAATATGCTCACTAATATCAAATCGTTATTCATTAGATCGCGAATTCTAATGGCATACTACAGGCTAATATGGTATTTTTAAAGAATAGAAATTTAAGTAGAAGAATTTAAAATATTGTCTGTTTCAAATGTGTATCGTAATTAGCCGTGATGTTTAACAAATACTAAGGTGAGCAAAAGAGCAAAGAGACGAGACGACAATCTGCCTCTTTAGTTTGAGTCGCCTTTGAGAGAGGACGTACGTATTTGGCTAGATGATTAGTTTTCCAAATAAATTCAAATATTGTTGTGCACAAGTTTTACTTCAAGTACAAGTTAATTCAAGTTTGGTCATTCAAATGAACGCGGGGTTTTAGTACGTGACGCGCTACTGTAGAGCAAACGCATCCAATTTTGAGGTTAGTGTTTCTATTCAATTAATTCAAATTTTGGTAAAACGCTATTATATGCAATTTACATTTTTTAGACTTCCGAGGATGATTTTAGGTGTCCCTCCTGAATCTATGACGGTGGAAAAATTTGTCTGTAATTGGAGAAAATATTTCTCATATTTGTAATGAATTACAGTAGATATGAATATCGATGTTGTGGACTATACTTAAGTGTAATCTCAAAGAGTATTTCTGAAACAAATTTCTTATGAATAGTTGATATCTTTAATTGCCACATCTAGCTCAATTTTACCGGGGCTCCTCTTATTTTTATACGTATGTATATACTTGTCAGTTTGATAATTTACTGTTAAATTTATTGTTTACTAATATACAGGGTGGGGCAGAATGGAGCCCCTAATTTTAAAAATTCACTCAAGGGCGCTAGAGCAGGTAGAGAGGTGGGGCAGGTACCGTTAAGTCGGGGGAACAACGCCATTTTCGGTAGTCACCATGCGATGATCAGGTGAGCAACGGGGCTTTGTCGTGGGGACTTTCTTTAAAAACGGGGAAAGTGTGGTGGCGACGCAGAGGGCCCTTCGCAGGCGGTTCGACTTAACTCGTCACGACAGTGTTCCTGACTCTAAAACCATTCGGAAATGGATCAGTTATGTGAGGACGACGGGATCTGCACTTCCTAAAAAACCAGCCGGGCAACCTAAAAGTGTAAGAACTCCCGAAAACATCAGTTAGAGCGCCTATCGAACAGTCTCCAGCGCGTTCTGCGCAAAAACATGCCGCTGCCCTTGGAATATCGTCGAGAACAGTGAGGCGACTTTTACACACAGACCTTAAGTTACATCCCTACAAAGTAATGATTGCTCAGAGATTGAACCCGCAAGACTGCGTGAAACGTAGAGATGCTTGCAATGCAATCCTCCCCGGATTTGAGCCCCTGCGACTTTTTTTTGTGGGGTTACCTCAAAGCTGGGGTTTACATATTTCAGCCTCGGACCCCGGAAGCCCTGAAGGTGGTAATTGAGGACGTAATCACCGGAATTCCACAAGATATGCTGGCAAGAGTGATCGAAATCTTTGTCGTTTTTAAAACTTAAACAAAAAGATGGCATGATATGTACTTTCCGAAAATAAAAACCTTTTTCTTTTATCTTGAAGCGTTTTGTCACAATTCACCCGTCAAATGGGGGACTCCATTCTTCCCCACCCTGTATTATGTTTTAGATAATGGTTCTCAACTAGGGGTTACCACTAGCCCTGGCGGTATGAAAAATGGTTTCAAGAAGGCAGTTTTGCATATATGTGACAAATCACGGTCTATTCTGATATACTAGAGGCGTGATACTAATTCTTCTTCCTTTTTAAATAAAAGTATTTTAAAGCCAACCTGGTTTTTTCCAATTCAATTCAAATTTGTCCAATATTATATTATTCAGAAGCCGTAGATAAATTATGACCGATATTCATTTACGTAGCAATATGTCCACAGAATAAGACGAAATTGATGTAAACACTATCTGCACAAGAAATAATATAGAAAGTAAATCGTTTTAGGTTTACTCTTGCTTCCTACCCTACTAAACTTATTGATCCTCAAATATCTCTAAAATTTTCCTACTTAAGAAGTCTTACATTGTACATGCATGCACTTTTATTCGAATTGCTTATGCGATGATAGCGTGCGCATACATGTTTAAGCACCGTACAGCAGGCAATAATAACTGGACGCATTGCAGCTACAACACCGGGCACAACCACAATAATATTGTTATTCCGTCACAACAAGAAAATTGAAACTTGCTTCGAGGTTGGCGTGTATTTTCGACCATTAAAACTGTATATTCGAAATTATAACTTAGGCGTCATTACAGGCGATACATAGTATGCGATATTTTTCAATTTTTGATTCATCAGGTCAATACCAATTTTTACGATGTCACGCACGCTGTTTCTTCCGTACAAGGACATACAATCAAAAGCAGTCGAAAATAGATTGCCTAAAATTACGTGGCATAAGAGTAGCTACATAAAAAATAATAAATAATTAAAGTATTGCTTCGTAGGAGGCAACTGATTAAACGTTGCTGCTACAGGTTTCAAGTAAAATTTAAAATCAAGTCAATTTATAGAACAGATGCATATTCAGAACCTGCTTTGTAATTCAAATTCATTATACAGCAGGCAAACTATTATTAAGGAGTACATTTTAAGAGACAAAGCAAGTATTTTCTAAATTGTCAGATTGCGTATACGACAGACTTGAAATTCACTCTATCGGAAAAGCCAAAGGTGTCAATTAATTCTACACTAGATAAATTCAAATAGATTCGTCCTTCTCTATTTGAATTTTTCTAGCGTAGAATTAATTGACATCTTTGGCTTTTTCTTCTAGCAAATTCCATCGACAAATATGGTGAAAATTTAATATTTCTAGCCCAATGTTATTCCAGTTTTTGAGAGTTACCTAGGGTGTTCCAGGGTTTCTGTTACACTATGGGGTAACAGTGCATTCCTATGCTTACCCAATGAGGTCTATATCTTCACACAACTTCTTAGATGCTGTAGCACTATCATTGCATGTTGTAGTAATAGCCACAACTATTTTTCATTAACTGAGTCTCTTATAACTAAAAGCAGGAAATGTATAAGGAGTTAAATCGAACAACCATATTAATTTAAGCGTTTGAAAGATATGGTAAATATTGATTCTGCTGGTGTATTTAAGCTACTTTGAATTTGGAGTGTCTATTTCATTTTAAGTTATCTTATGAGACTATCAAATTTAAGCTTATGCGAGACATTTTGAACAAATTATAACAAATTTATAGCAAATGGAATACAAAATAATAATATATTCGTAATTATACCATTGCAGAAAAATGTCAGTCTTAGTTATGTGTGTAAAGAGCACAATTGTCAATTAATATAAATTGAATAATAGATAAAGTTCAGTTATAAAAAGTTTAATAACAAACAATGACATATAAATAAATAAAGATTAATTTGAGTAGAGCGTGCAACATTATTCACCATCAAGCCCTATTGAATACGCTAAATACGTATGGTATACGGGGTGTTGCCAAAAAATATTTCAATATTTTTTCACTAACCCCAGGAATTGTTTGCGTAAATGGTGTAGAGCACAGCGTTTGTAGATCCTTTTCCTCGTCGTATGCGCGCTTGGAATGCAGAGTTCTACAAGGATCTATTCTCTCCCCGAATCACTTCCTGCTTTCTCAATATGCCGATGACACCAGTGTTTTGGATTCAAGTGTAGAGGATGTGTCACGTAGTGTCGGATGTGGTGAAGGAAATGGGGCGCTGGTGTGATGAGTGGAGTTTTATTTTAAACTCTCAAAAGACGTACCTGTTACAATTTAGATCTTCATTACATGCTCCGTGCAATTTGTACGTGCCATTCGAGGTCAAACCAATAAAAGGGTTTCTATTTACAAAGTTTTGAAGGGTAACGGTTGATTCGCGTTTAAAATGGGAAGAGCACTGTTACCTCTTGGAATGAGATTCTCATTCAGCCTTGTTCGGCGTACGTCGATTACGAAAAGCTGTAAACATACGTTCAATTAGAATGTTCTACTTTGCAAACGTTGAGTCGGGATTACATTACAGTTTAGTATTTAGGGTCTTCTCTACACAATTAAATTGCTTATTCCTACTACAAAAAATAGATGTATGCTTACCTAAACTAACCTCACTTCAAGGAATAACACATCTTGCCATTATTTTCCTTGTTTATTCAAGAAGTACTATTATTTTATTTAAAAAATTAACAAATATTTGTCCGCAATGACGATGTGTTCCCGCACTTTGAATGCACCGCGTCATAGAACGGATTTTTTTGAACGAACCCCGTATTACAAAGCGGAACAATACTTTAACAAACCACGCGAAAGAAAAATATGCGCAGCACTCTCACAATTTAAAAGGAAAGTAAGTGCCTACCTACATGACCATCTTTTTTTATTATGTAGCAGAGTATCTTTCCAGCTATCATTATTATTCATTGGTTTTATTTATAAACTGACATTTACACAATTTTATTTATTGATGTTTATCTATGTCCATCTACTGATGGTGTCAATGTTCCCTATTGAACTTATAACTAATAAATAAAGCTGGCCACGAGCGGTACCGCGCAGTAGCGTAGAGTCGACCTGGCCTCGCGTTCCACTAGAGTTATTCTGCTAATAGAGATGTTTGCTGCCGCAAATAATTTCGCTCATCTTTTAAATAAAAATTAAATAACACGTGCTCAAACACTTACCATTTTAAGAGTCCTCCGTGAAATCACAAAGTGAATAATGTCTGTTAAATATCTGCAACATTAGATATGTTTCAACTGTTGTTTCGGCGAAACTAGTACGGCATGAGGAAAAAATGCGTTTATATGCAGAGAACGAACGTTCTACATCTAGTGACGTAATATTTGCGTAAGTAAAATAATCTTTCAAATAACTTAACGATTCTGTTGACGCACCTTCACAAATGTGTCTCAATGTGCCAAAATCAGAATTTTTCTCAAAAACACTCAAATTTTTCTAGAACAGAAACATTTTTTGCGTCTTCAATCGCGCATAGCTGTGCGTGAACATGTTGCACTATTTGTAGAGATTCTTCTAACTGCACGCAGGATTTTGTAATTTTTCTATTGCATTTGCTAGCCCAAAGTAATTGTCGTGAATGATTTTTAAATCCATTTTAACCTGACTATCTTGAAATTTCGACTGGCTTTTCTGGATAGCGGCAGCTTCCTTTGTATCGAATTGTAAAACCACGTTCTTAGTATTGACAAAATATTTATGATAATAAAACGCGGCCTGCAACCATGTTCCTCAACGAATTAGAATAGGTTCCGGTGGCTCTGGTATACGGGGGCACGGTCTGTGAAATTCGCGAATAAGTTTCGGTGGTTTGACAAATACTGCTTTGGTATGCGCTATTAAAGCGTCTACCTCAGGATAACATTTTCTGATACTATCCGCCACAAGATTGAGAGCATGAATTTTACACATAATGTGTAACAAATTAGCAGAATGCTTTTTAAGAGACCGGCCTACAGAAAGCATGTTTGCAGCACCATCACTCACTAACATCAAGAGTTGGTTTGTTGAAAGTTCAAACTTGTCCAATGTATTTAACACTAACTTTGAAATTACTTCGGCAGTACACTGTTGTATTCGTTTGGAGACTAATAGAATTGAAGGTGCCGATTGATGAGGTTCCAATTTGCGTGCCATTACATTAAGAACAGACCACAATTTTTGATCTTTCAACTCCGATTTTATTTTTTGTTCAATATGTTCGCGTGCAGATGGCACAATTCTTCGTAACGATGTTCGACTTGGTAATTTGCACTCCGAATAGTTATTCCAAAAGCAGATAAATGGTTCATTGTCTAGTAAATTAAACGGTATATTACATGCGATAAACGTAACGCATAAATTAAATATAAATTTTTCATTGTCTCATGCGCAATTTCTTTTTGAGACATGCTTTTCACTATTTACGTGTCGTAGACAATGTTGTCTGGACCAACACATTAACGGGATTTTACAGATTACACATTTAATTTTAGCACCTTCATATATTAAGTCTGGAAGTTTGTCCGACCGCAGTCGTTTTGCTGACAAAATCATAATTTTTCTAGGACAGACAAACAATTGCGCAAATGACCGGCAGCGAAAATGTCCGTACTGCTCCGCAGACGAAGTAATACTACCGTTCCTCTCGGTCCGAACTGATTCTACGCCGATGCGCAGTACCGCTCGTGGCCAGCGTTACTAATAAATATTATCATTATAAGCAAATAATATACCTATTGGGGACTAGAAACTCCTGCGCGTCGTAGAACGCCCGCTCCAAAAGTATTGCTCTCATTTCATTTTTAAGGATCAGAGGTAACTTACCTCATCAATTTATTATATGATTTTTAATAAGCTGTTTAACATTAAAATTTTAAATCAACTACATTCGGAATTCTTAAAAATTAATTAACTAATGTACGGTCTGTAGATACGGGAGTGTCCCCTAGGCACTCTTTCGGCAGTTTAAATGCAGCTTACAATTAAATTTGAAAAGAGAAAAGCAACCTCAATTTGTGACGTTTATTTTGAAATTGCCAAATTTGACTCTCACTTCGTAATTAACGCTCACTTTTAACACTTCTCGAAACAACACTCGATGAATTTCTCCGAAATGTTGACTGACGTCGACTAAAAAATGGTACTCACAGCCGGTAAAGCAGATTTTGTTTGGCACAAAGCGCCATCTGTCTCCAAACACCGGCACTTCTCATACCATCCTCGCAAATTCATACATTTGTATAGATTATCTACATGATATAACAATTCATAAATGTTGATTTAAACTAAAACATGAGAGCTATGAAGTTTTCAAATATAAGCATTCCATTTCAATACCGAATTCCAAAGGTTTCAGAAGAAAATTATTCGTGTATTTTTTATTTCTCCATTATACAAGCACAATTTTAGAAGAAAATAGTATTTCTTTTTCCGTTTTTAATTTTTGGTGTCTGTGTTTACGAGTTCGTGATATGAATCATATTCCGCTTAAAAAGAAAACATGAAATTTGTGCGGCAAAAGGGTATAACTGAAATACAAGCATTTTTCGTACGTTGACTTGATAATATTTTGATTAGAAACAAATAAAATATGTTCTGGATATTATTATAATAATTCTGCACATATATACAATCTAATCTAAAAGCCATTTATAAAAGTTATCGAAAAGACATTATTAGTTTTACACACATACTTTCTAATTATAATTATACCTTAGACGTACTATCAAAATTCACATAAAAAACCTCTTCTATTAAATTATAACATCAATATATTATGCATCACTTGGATTTATATTACTTGCCCAGCCTACTGAGATAAAATACACAATTTTGCCCGCGGTTAATTTTTTTATATTAATGGCATTAACGTGTATACCGCGTGTGAAGCTTCTATTAAAGTCAACAAATGCATATGCAGCCTATACATTAGGAAATTTTGAGCTGAAGTTATTCATCTTGAGAAGCCAATTTCATTTTTGTTGTATAGAAATTAGTAATTATTAGATAATCACAAACACCTCATTTAACACCTGTTGCGTTTATAAAAAATTTAGTGTGCGTGCTATTTTAGAAAAAAATAGATGAACTCCGATAATCTGACGGAACGCTTCTTTTAAACGCTAATCATGCTGTTTTAGCTTGAGTCATTGCAGTTTTTCATTATCATGTATAAATATCATCCTTTATTAGGTTTATTAGGTAAAACAACATTAACGTTAAATATATAAGTGATTGCCTGTCCGAATAGATTTCTCCATAGCAATGTAGAAATTAATAAGTGTGTGTATCAAACTATCAATAATTAATCTTCGGAACCTGTATTTTGCCAAAGTATATATTAGAAATGAGTGCCTTGAAAAATATCCTTACTATATTATTTATGTTTTTGAATATAAAAGTGAGGTTTACCAGAATTTCTATATCCCCCGGTGTTGCATTATAGTCATTTCGTACTTTAGCCATGGCCATTTCACGAGTAACACGAAACTAGAAAATTAAGGTCCTAATTGAGAAAAAACCAAGGTATCATATCAATACAGAATGCATCGCTTTCTTGTTCTTATTTTATAAAGTTAAAAATGCAAGTATGGACAATAGCAATGTAACAAAACGAACACAATTTATAAAAACTCCTTGTATTTGTTTCAGGTACATTAATATTCCTATAAGCTCCAAATTTATTAATATATTTTGAAGTCAAGTTGTTTCCTTTACCTCGTAAAGCCATCATTAATAATATCCTCAGTCCTTACGTGTCTTGTAAGTTTCTATACTTAACGACCATCAATTTACCCGAACTATGTTTGGACATCATGCCGTGTTCTTTTATTTCTTAATTTATGTTTGAGATCAGTATAAATCCGTATCACCCGAACATCACATCGTCCTGCAAGGTTGTTAAATTTGCATAAAACAAAGTTGTCCGGTATTGAATACATTACAAATATTAGATTTACTTCGTTTTTGCTGTGTATTCACTATACTACTGGCAATAAATCCCCATAAATATCTTATACTAAAGATGTTCTTTTTGTTTGAGAAGAGAAATCTTCAAAATGTCAGAATAAGAAATGTAGAAACAAAATCCAGTGTTATATACCATATTTATTAAAATATTAAGATTAACGACACACATTTAGAAAGGCTAGTTAATTACAGTTACTTATTCTTATTCTTAAGAAAAAACATCGTCTGAATGTATAGACACCAAGCAAACGACAATCTTCGTTAGAATAGGTGAAGACAGAATGCTTTAGAAGATAGTAAGATAGTTATTTCCAAAAACCAGTTTTCGTATGTTGTAAGGAAATTAGTGTTACATGTTATGCAATTTATGCCTGCTGAATGTTATAGAAATAACATACAGCAGACTAGCTAGAGGGATAGCATACATACAACATCCTTAAGATTACTTAGAAATCGTACGGTACCTCAGTGCAGCTATTGATAGTAGAAAGCAAGTTCATATTATATATACCGATTTTTCTAAAACGTTTGATACAGTTGATTGCACGTTACTGATCTCCAAGGCTGACGTTTCCGGATATTTTAACGGTTCTATCTTTCTTTACATCCTAGTTACCTAATCGTACGTATTGTATAATGTTTTTTATTCCTCTTTCTTTGTTATTTCTTCGGACTTAATCCAGGGATACAATTTTGGTGCTCTATCTTTCGATAATCATATAAGTAAGATTCGACAAACGAGTGCAACGTCAGAGGCGTATCGCGCAAAAGTAGCTACGTGAAATACAGTATTATTAAAAAATAATATATTCTTCCCTTTTATTGGCATCTTGATGTCCACTGCGACAAAATACCACTGCCCCGGTAAGCCGCGAGAAGTTGTTGACTCTCTCGAATCGCTGCAAATTCATTTGAATTAAATTTTAAAATCACATCCTTCACATTTGCGAAATATTTATGATAATAAAATACTATTTGGAGCCATGTTGACCATCGAGTTATTACAGGCTGAGGTGGTAGTGGATGTTTTGGACACAATTGTTTGAAAATGCAGATATGTTTGAGCGATTTCACAAACACCTTTTTGGTAGATGCTATTAAATTATTCACCATCGGATACTTCTATCGAATGGTTCCTACAACGAGATGATACGCGTGTATGAGACATGTTATGTGAAGAAGAGTCGGAAAGCATATTTTCAATATCCTACCAACTTTCAGCATTGTTGCAGCTCCTTTAGTAACTAACATTGTAACTTGGGCTGCTGTGATACAAAATTCTCCTAACGAATCTTCTATTATCTTCACAACGGTTTCAGCATCACTTTTTTCAATCCTTTTACTGGCTAATAACAAGGAAGCTGCTGGATCATTACGTTTTAAAAGATGCGCTACAACATGAATCACGCTGTGTATCTGTGCATCAAATGTTTCATCCACACTTACGCAAATGTTCTTATTTTTCATTTCTGCACCCTGCAAATGTGGTAAATTGTATCGCAATTGTCTATTGGTTGGTCCCCCCACGAGGGAACATATTTATTCCAAAAAAGACGAAAGTGTTCATTGTCTACTGATGTTGCACACGCTTAGCATACAAATAAAATCATACAGAAATTCCAAGTTTACTTTTAATATCTCTTCTACAGTGAAATGTATCGCGACCTATCAACCGTATATTGCAAATTTTGCTCTGAATGATAGTACTCGTATATTCCAACCCAGGGAAACGGCCAATATATTTATTCACATGCGATGCTAAAGGCAAACCTCGCTTACGTCGATCCATATTTTAAAAGACGCACACCCACAAACCGATAATTATCGAACGACCGTTCACTTCCACTCCTATCGAATGACTACTCTCCACTGGCTTTGCATCGACCTAAATCCCCTCCCGGCGCTTCAGCCACAGCACGCGTTTGTCGAACCTTACATATAAATAACTTGTTTCCGCTATTGGATCAACCATTGACTTATACTGATGACATAAAACTTCTATCTACAGTATCGAACACATAGCACGTTTTACGATTTCAGAAAAAAATTAATATTGTTAATAGTTGGTGTTCTGTCAACAAGATAATAATAATAATAATAATATAATAATTTCTTTTTTAAATATGTGGATTTGGGGTAAGAACACGTTAGCCACTAAGCGGGAGAGCTTTTCAGTGGACTTTACAGAAACAACACGGCTTTAATAAGAATAAAGAAACTGAACAAATTGTATCATCAATCATAACCGTATAAATACACAAAAAATACAGTGCAAAAACAGAAGAAACAGTTTAGTTGAAACAATTCAATTCAGATATGTTTCCCAATATGATTACTACAGAAAAACTTACTAAACAGTAGTTAAACGTAATTATTGAATAGCCACTTAAAGAAAGATATATTAACTTGCTTTATTGAACTGAACTGTCTTATATATGCAGGAAGTGAGTCTAGAAGTTTAGTCAAAACCTCTTCCCTCCTCCTGCCACAATACTTATTACTAGCTACACTAACTCTATATTGACTTGCAACATTACATCGGCTTTCATATTCATAACTAGAGTAACCTAAACTTGCGGACTCGCATAAGCGTCGGTATTACGGGTTAATATGAGAATACGAAAAATTCAAAAATAAACTAAACCGGTAGAGAAGCAGGCATGTAGTGTCGACCTTGAATATAAATCATGTTAAACCGCGCTGAGAGAGATTTCGTTTTAGTACCGGTTGAGCTGTTGCAGAGATTAGTCGAACGGTCAAGGTTATGTACTTACGTGTCGCTTTTGAAAATATAGCTGGTGTTTTTTGTGTGTTGTAGTATTATACCAAGTACATAATTAGTGTATCGTTTCATATAGAACTAATATTTACATACATAAGAAAACAATGCCTCGTAATAGATTTGTTACTAATGTACATAAGTATGTGTCACCTTTTTCCCATTTAAAATATGACGGTAGTGCAGTTTTTTGCTTAATATGCAATGTTCGTTTGGCTGCATTGGACAGAACTGATTGCCAGGGACATGCCAATGGTATTAAGCATATGAGAAATGCAAGAACTGAAATACCTTATACACTATTCCTCATACATTTATCAATTATGTTTACCTCTTGTAATCTTCCGTTGTCGTTGGTGAGAAAAGCAGCTTTTAAATCGTTTTGGCGACAATACGTTCCAAAGTACCCATTACCCTCACAAACACAATTACAGAATCA
Source organism: Dynastes maya (assembly GCA_029619315.2). Classification (NCBI taxonomy): domain Eukaryota; kingdom Metazoa; phylum Arthropoda; class Insecta; order Coleoptera; family Scarabaeidae; genus Dynastes; species Dynastes maya. The sequence goes on from JAROYE020000001.1 coordinate 26,372,176, forward strand.
TTTGCCGCGAATGAAAGAGATGCTAGAAAATGTGTGTAAACGTGATTTGTGTTCCACAAAAGTATGGAATACCGTGGATGAGACGACCGATATAAAGAAAAACAGTATTGTGAATGTAATAGCTCGCGTTTTATCTAGCGAGAACACAGCATCTCGATATTTGTTAGCTTGCAAACGTGTTCAACGATGCACCACGGAAAATATTAAAAAAGTGATAATGAACGCTTTAAAAAAATGTAAAATTGTCCAAGATCAAGTTGTGATGATTGCGACAGATAGTGCAGCAACGATGTTAAGTGTTGGGCGATCCTTAAAACATATATTTCCTAACTTAATACATATTACCTGCGTGCTGCATGCTTTGCATTTAGTTGGTGAAGTTATTCGACAACATTACGGAAACGTTAATCGGATGATTGGAAGTACTAAAGCAGTGTTTCGTAAATCTCCTAAACGTTTAAAAGAATTTCGTAAATTTTGTCCAGGTATTCTAGAACCTCCTGAACCAATTTTAACGCGATGGGGTACTTGGCTAACAGCAGCTTCTTACTATTTGATCCATTTTCAGCAAATTCAATCAGTTATAATGCGATTTAATCGGAATGAATCCAAAGCAATTAGAGAAAGTCAAAGAGAATTTCAAATTCCTCAACTTTTAGAAGATTTAACAACAACATGTACCAATTACACAGTATTACTAGATGCCATCAGAAAACTACAATGTACTGAATTGTCATTGCAGGAATCATTAGACATAGCGGAGAGTGTAAAAAATAAATTACACACATTAAATGATACGCCAGGATTATGCGCTAGTCAAAAGTTGGCAGATGTTTTAAGGAAAAATCCCGATTTTAATACTTTAGAGGCCGTTTATAATAAGTGTAAGAATAGTGAACTTTTAAGTGATTTTGAAAAACAGTTTCTACATGCAAATGTAACTTCCTTAGATGTGGAGAGGTGGTTTTCTATGTATAAGAATATTTTTTCTTGTCAACGCACTAGGTTTAAAGAAGTAACTGTGGAAACATATGCAATGATGCAAGTTTACAGTAGTTCACATCCTGATGCCTCTAATTTGTTGAATAATTAGCAAGTAAGTTTATTTACGAATTTTTCGTATTCTTATATTAACCCGTAATACCGACGCCTATGCGAGTCCGCAAGTTTTGGTTACTCTATAATCATGACACAAGCTAAGCAACGATTCACGTTTAAAATAATTATTGATAAAGAATCTGGAAACGAAAATTTTAAGCACGCTAAGTATTTCCAAACTCTTGAAAGCTTCCACCGCGGGTCCCACCATTGCATGCAGAATCTTGTTTTGGAGACTTTGAATCTTGTCAGTGTACACATGTGATGCATGTCCCCTCACTGTTATACCGTAAACAATAATCGATTCTACCAGCGCTCTGCTTATGAGTCTAACAACATGTGTTGGCAGTAGATTCTTGAGATGGTAAAAACTCCACGCAAAATATCGTATCTTTTTACACATACCATCTAGTCAGTCCCACAAAAAGGCGTTGTCAATCACCAATCTTAGGCACCTCTGCTCCGTAGTTGATTGCAAGCTGAGAGTACAGTCATACAACGAAGGACACACTCCAAACCCATTAGAATGTAAGCATTCGGAACTATGTACAGTCAGGACGATATCCGTAGTAATCCTTAAGTGAGGGGACGTGATATACATTATTTTGTAGAGTTGTCAATACTGACGTTGATTAGTGTACACAGAGTGCCGCAAATGTCTCCCTTACCAAAGATCAACTTAGCTGGATTAATACGAATGCAGAGAGGAAGTTGAATAAATGGACACTAGATCATTGTTGAGATTTGAAATAGCGACATCGCAATCACAAACCGCAAAAGAACAGTACAGTTGAATGTCATCAGCATGCAAATGAGCTCTAGAATGTTTAATATTCTGAGTGAAAGACGCCGTATATAATGAAAGTAAAAGTGGGCTTAAAATAGAACCCTGCGGTACTCCTTGTTTTATTCCTTTTATAAATTTTTCATTGCTTATTCGCTGAGAAAGTTTTTTTTGAAGTCTCATTACAATTTTTTACGCCCAACGTTGGGGTCAATAAATATTCTATATACTGCCCCACTAGTATCGCATAGAAATTATGTAGGACAAAGGTTTTCTGTAACTTCGCGGTTATAAATTACAATTCCGTAAAGCCATATGTTGCACAGGCTTGCTATAACCAATAAACGAAAAAGAGAAACGCTTTGGATGCATAGAGTGAAGTTATGCAAATGAGCTCGCGCACAGATTAAATCGCCTAGCCTAGACTCAATGCACGCTATATAGAGTCAGCAAAACAGAGCAGACGGCCGTGGTCGTTCGCTAAGTAACAGCGAAACGCTCCAGGTCATCCTATTTTGGGCACGCGTTGGGACCATTTTTATGCATTCCATATAAACTGAACAAGATTTATGTTATTGCGACGACCATTAGTTTAGTTTATATAATATCATTTTTCGATCATTAACTGCGACGTCTCTAATTGCTAAATTATTATATTTCCTTACCTTATATGTATGTACTTTTTGCGCTACTCGCCGCGATCTTAACTTCCTCACCGTATGCAGGCATGCCATTTGCATATAAATTCGCAAGTGTGGTAGTCGGCACTAACAATCAGATGGTAATTTATGCTAATTTGTAATTGTGCCGGCAATGCTGTAAGCTCTATACTTAAATTAGAAGAAAAAAAATCAGCGAGTTTAGTCTCAAGTCTAACGAAAATTAAATTGGAAGCAGAATCATGAAACTTTGATGGGATATATTTCTACTTTTGCTTTCGCAAATTGCTAAATTACTCAGCAGTAAGGCAGTGATACGATCCAATAATAACAAAGCAGCTTTACTAATTGTAAGTTGTACAATTTTTTCACTTTCGTAAAATATGGAACTGAGTTGTATAATAAAGTCTCAAACCTGCATTTTTTTAACTGCTTTGGGCAATGTAATACGATATACATATATACATACACTACCGTTCATGGAAGTTCGGGCAAGCACAAAAATGTACGGAAGTCTAAGAAAATAAGAGAAATATTAAATGGCCATGTATCTAATACTTACTCACATGATTTGACATATTTTCAAACACAAATTTATTAGAAAGAAAAAGTTAATGTAATACAAATAATTTAAGTCCGATTTTCATCGAAAAATCCACCTTTTACCTTTAGGACTGCTGCCACTATTCTCGGCATCCGATTCACTAATTTTGCTAATGTTTCATTGGACAAGCTTGTCCATACCTCCTGGAGAATGGTCCACAAATGTTTTTTCGATTTTGGACACTTTTTCCTAACACATCGGTCTAATTCTTCCCATAACAACTCTATCGGGTTCAGATCGGGGGACTGTGGCGGCCATTCCATAATTTTTAGAGTTCTTTCATTTTCTTCTTGCTGCAGGTAATCTGTGCACAATTTAGATTTATGTTTGGGGTCATTATCCTGCATAAATTCAAATCCACGACCAATTAATCGGACTCCTGACGGTATGGCGTTTTCCTCCAGGATTTTCAGATATTCTTCTTTTTTCATTATGCCCTCAATTTTGAGCAAGTCCCCTGTTCCGATTAAGGAAAAACAACCCCAAACCATTACAGATCCGCCTCCATGCTTCACCATAGGAACTATACACTCCCGTAACATTCTTACCCCTCTTGATCTGCGTACGACAACTCTCCGTCTATTTCCAAAAACTTCAAACTTGGATTCGTCAGACCACAAAACGTTTTCAAAATCGTCCACTGTCCAATCTCTATGAGCTTGTGCCCATTTCAGTCGTTTCAGCCTATTTCCTCTTCGGAGTAACGGTTTTCGACAAGCCACTCGACCATGCAACCCAGCCTCTTTCAGCCGACGTTTCACAGTACTCACAGAAACTTTGGAATCCCGCTCATTATTGAATTCTGCAGCAATTTCTGATGCTGTTAGTCTTCTATTGCGCTTACTAATTACTTTTATTCGTAAATCTTCCGCAGGAGTCGTTTTTCTTGACGGTCCTGGCTGATTGCGATCTTGCACGTTACCGGTTGCCTTAAATCGAACTATAGTATCATGTGCTGTAGATTTTTTTATTTTTAATTTATCCGCAATCCGTCTTTCTGCGTACCCTTCCTGATGTAAGGTAATAATAGCAGATCGTTTTGAAACAGCTAGAGGCTTTCCAGGGGGCATTTTAAGCAATCAAACCGAAATTATTTTATTTTTCACTTGCACAACCACAGATACTTTCACAATAACAATCTCTTCAGAACTACTGCGTTTACAAAGGTTATAATACTTTATAAAGGGTATACGAATATTTCCAGGTAACACGAGTGAATCAGCTAACCCTCCTAGGGATTATTATAAAGCTTTATTGTCACTGTAATTATTGGGGATTTCCAAAATAATTATATATTTTATGATAACGATCTTATAATAGACAAATACTACCTGGAAATTGGTAAAAGGCTTCCAGAAAGGTTAGTTTTAATAATTCTTCACAGAAATATATATTATATAATTTTAAAATTTTTTCCTAAACAGTTAATATAATTTGTCAGCTTGCCCGAACTTCCATGAACGGTACTGTACATACAATTGTTTTTAGTTTTTAGCGTTTCTTGGCTACACTCAAAAAAATTGATAATCCTGCTAATATAATTTATTATACCTTTCACTATTTAGGGACAGCTAGATTTTTTAGTAGGAGGCATAAAAATTTACTACTAGTAACATGTATCAGATATTAAAATGTAATGCTGTCATGAACTGTATGAAAATCGCGATAAAGCTCAATAACATCATGATAGAGTTTATTAAGGTTACTTTTATCATCCATTTGCATTATTTATTTTTTGTGGGCATTTGACAAATTAGGCAGTGCTTTCTGTATATTAATATAATATGTCTATGTGCCACACCGTCATCTGCTAGGCTAAGAAATTACAGACCAGTGAATGGTCAATTTCCCATAATTAGATCCCATGTTGTAGATCACCAGAAACTGTTAAAGGAACTCAAGAGGAAGCCGATAACCAGCGGGCCCAGTGACGCCATCAGTTCCAAGTACAGCTTCGAAAAGAACTATAAAACGGTAATACCAGATAGAGAAGAATTGCTGGTACGCAGACGGCTAAAAGACGGAAACTGGAATCGGAGCCGGAATTTGCGGGGTTAAATAAAGAATAATGAAATCACTAAGCCTAATTCAAAGCGCCACAGTATTTCAAGCAGAAATAGCAGCAGTGCTAGGGCGTATTGAAGAACTAGACAAGCAAGAGGCTAATTATCGGTGTATTCCTATCTATTGAGACCGTTAAGCAGTGATAAAAGCACTGAACTTCACACAGGCGAAGTCAAAACTGCTGCGGGACTGCACGAATGCGCTCAATAGACTGGATAGTCGAACTAAGGTGACCTAGGACACAATGGTCATCAAGGGAATGTCAATGCAGACAATTTAACCCGAATACTAAACACTGGCAAGATAAGAAATCTTAAAATTGCTGGAAGAATATTCCAGGTCAGAGACAGGTCAAACAATTTCTGATTGGACACAGGCCTAAATTCACAGCAGATCTACTAAGTAGGGACAGAAAGTCCGTTAGAACGATGGTAGGCCTGCTAACAGGCATTGTATGCTCAAGAAACGCATGAGCAACCTAGTCCTGACAGAGGAAACAGCAAGTAGATTCTGCCAGGGGGAAGAAGAGATTGCCGTCATTGTGCTGTGCGACTGTTCAGCACTGGCAAGAAAACGGTTCTCAGAAATGGGCTTCGAATATCCAAAAGCTGAAATCTACGTAGAGGGATTATTCACAAGGCTGCTAGGTCTGGTAGAAAAGGCAAAGCTAGGCGTAATTGATTTAATGATAGAGGAACCGCAATAGATCTGAAAAGGTTGCAGTGGGATGGATCAAGAACCACCTCAAGTACTAATCTAATCTAATCTAATATTAATAAAAAATACGGCTTAATCTTTCTTTTAACTATGGGAAAGATTACAATGTTGTATTTGATGGAATTTCAGCCTAATACATTTTTAATATTATCTATATTAGTTGCGCTTGTAAATTTAATACTACATTGCTTTACGCATTTCTTAACAAATCGACAGAAGTAATTTTAATTCAATCATATTTCCCTAAAATGAAAATTTATGTCTTTCTATAATTAACCACAAAGTTAGGAAGCTAATGGTTTCTTCTGAATGGTAAAATGCATTAATATATTATTATTTCCTTCTACAATTATTGTATCGGCCACAGTAGATGTCACAATCAGTCCACTTGCCATAGAATCTTCTCTTTACGAATCCTCAATTCTTCGTCACCTGGAAAGAAAAACAGTATATTTTCTTCCTCTCAAATATATCTGAACAGAGTTAAATTTAATTAGTGATAAAATATGTTTCTAACTTTCATACACTAATAAAATCCTAGTAAAATTATTAGAAGAATCATTAGAAAACCTAGTTGTCCGTCAACCAGAGTCAAAATTATAAGTAAGTTTTGTTTAACAGCCGATTTTGATTTTGATTCGATTGGTTCCAACACACAAAATACTTTAACACAATCCTATTGAAATTTACAGCGTAGAGTTGACATAATATGTTTCAAATTTTAATTGAAGGGAACCAGCGCCACATAAGCACTCAAAAAAGCAGTATCCAGGTTACTTCTCAAATAAACGTTGGAAAATATAAATTGGATACCCTTTTGACAGTTTAATAATTAAAATGTGAACGAAAATAAAATGTTAGAAACGAATAACAAACGAAGGAAAACTAGCCATTTAATTCTGATGTTTAACGGGTACTTCCTGCATAGGTGCACTACGTATATGAATGACCCCATGCCTTAGAGTCCCTTCGCTCACCTATTATTGATAGCATTTGTTAATTTTCAACCAACAATGACTTACAAAACCACATCTATTTAAAAATCACATTTTTGTTCTTAAAATAATAATAATGAGTTCAAATTACAGTAACGGTGGATGATGACGTAAACGGGAAAACGCGGACAACGATTCGATTTCCTCGTGTATTTCCTTTGCATACTACAATGTACACATTATGCCGCTACTGCCCTTAACAATGATACACATCGGTCCACACCTAAGGTAAAAGCCTTACCGAGCATTTTCGTGTGTAAAAAATTGTAAAAGGAATTTTTCGTGGATACTAAAGTTTCCCCTAAAATGAACGTAAATCTTCTTAGATTAACAAGTACATATACACAATTTCAGTGTTAATTGCATATGTACCGTTGTGTTAAAATGGCTCATTTATGCCGTTTACATGCAATTTACTGAGTGTATTATACATTCTAGTAACGCTAACATATTCTTTTGTTGCCGCTTTTATATATTTTCTTTCTTCGTTTTCATTTAAGTTTGTTCGTCTAACAGCGACAGCCAATTACAGGACAACTTAACAAAACAAATGTGCAAAACAAACATAAACATAATCCTAAACTAATGGTGTAATAAAAAAAACATTTGCAAACACGTTATAATTTCTAATAATTATTATAAAACATTAACATTGTTGGACATTATGTACACTGGAGACTTTATCATAACTAGAGTTTGTTAAAAAGGTGGTACTGGATGGCAGTAGCGTAGCGGTAGCGGCGTGAGTAGAGGTAATTTTCAACTTGTACTCTCGACAGTACCGCGAGGGAGTTCAAAGCGACAGTACGTTGCACGCTGCACGCCAAATAAGTAGGCGGAGATGGGACGCCTAAAGGGAGTAACGTTCCCTTCGAATGTGAATACATATCTCAGGCATTTCCCTGGATTAGAATATAGAAGTCCCCATATTTATTGCACAATATGCAATAGCGGATTGCTAAGTCGCGATAGGTTTGAATGTAGAAAACATTGTAAAGGTAAACATCATATATTGAATTTAAGAAACAGTATTCCATACTGGCAATTTTTATATGATTTTATTTTTATGTTAAGTGTGTGCAACATCTCACAACATCTAGTATCTAATGAAGATTTTCGTCTTTTTTTGGGCCAAGTCCTCATGGAAGCTGCTAACATCTATGCAATTACGATACAATTACAATTACAAATAATCACTTGAAGCCATGTCCGGACTGTACGGTGGATGTTCCAATTCTTGAAAGCCACATTCGCGAATGGCAGCTTATGAAATGGCGGCAGTATGGAGTGCAATAATCGAGCAATAATCGACCTTTTGTCAATTTTCCTCGACGTTTTGTGAATACTGTCCTTCAATCCGTGCAGTTAATACCACTTCTTCAACAATTGAAATGTTTTGAGACGTTAACAGTTCAATTAGCCGACAGAGGCGCTTATCATCTTCTAGGGATTCTTGCCCCACTCATATTCCACTTTTTTACAGTGGAATATGAAAGAGATACCAAGATTACAATAAACGCCATCAAAGCGTTGCTTAATGTGATTAGGCGTAAGCCCTTCTTTTGTTAAAAATTTAATGGCCGCGCTGTACTCAATTTTCGTTACCTGAGACATTTTCATGCACTAGTCACGTTGTCTGGCTAGCTACTAAAAACTATTACTCTTGGAGCCGTAATAATAATAATAATAATAATAATAGTTTTTTTATTGTCCCACTGTTACCAGTTACAAAAAAAAAAACTCAAAAATCATTAATTTTGTTGAAAAACTGGTCATCATAATATATAGTGTATCGGTTACGCGGCACGCAGAAGTAATGGGGGAAAAGGGTAATAAATTTGTTCGAGATATGGGCAGGGAGAAAGTAGAAGGAGGACGCGAAAATGTGCGAGGAACTGGGAAATTTAAGGAAGAAAATAATTCAGGACAATCAAGAACACCATGCACCAACTTACACGTAAAACGTGCACTTTGTCACTCCCGACGAGAGGCCGCGGTGTGCATCCCATGACGGTCGAGAAGCGCGCCCATAATCGATGTTCCGTACTGGGTAGACTCCATCAACTGATGGACTCAAACCAAATGTGAAGCATTTATGAAGTAAGACACTGTGATCTAATGTGTCGAATGCTTTACCGAGGTCTTTATATGTCACGTCCACCTGTCCCTGCCCATCAAGTTGCTGGCTGATAAATTGGGTGATCGGCACAAGATTGGTAACTGTTGACCTTCCACATACGAAACCATGTTGGTGTGGTGAAATATAAGGTTTTGTGTGATGATGTATGGAGGAGAATAAGACACTTTCGTAGATCTTGGCAAAATTAGACAAAATCGAGATTGGTCTATAGTTATCCACTAGATTCTTCTCTCCCTTCTTGAAAACCGGGATTATCCTGGGTCGTTTCCACAGAGTGGGGAAGGTACAGGGCTGAATGGAGCAATTGATTATAATCGACAGTGGTTCGGCCAAAATGTGGCAAGCACTACGTGCAAAGCAATTAGGAATTAAGTCGTCACTAGCGTTGTAATTACGAGAAAATGAAGACAATATTAATGAGATCACTTACACTGTAGGTCAATATATACAGTGTAGGCCTCGGACATGTGCAACTATGACGCAATGGCTACATACTAGTGCTACGATATTCGTGGGTCAGTGCGGAAGTGAAGTAAGGTCGTTACTAATTACATCATCGATTATTATAGAAAAGAAAGCAGGTAGGTGCGTTACAAAAATGTACATAAAAGATATGTATCGTCCACATTTCTTTTTTATTCTTTCATTATGTTATTAATTAGCTTATTGGCGTATTACTACAGTACCCGAAATAGAACCTATCGAGACTAGTTTATTACTACATATTTAAATAGCCGCCTTTTATTACACAATTCCCTGTACAAAAACGAATACTCATTGCGCTGGATCGTAAAATAAATCTAGACAACTTACGTAAGACTAATAAGTACATAGTACGAGAGAAATTCCAGATCCAAACGATTTTTTATGGCGCGACAAAAAACGAATGCAAAACACGTATACAGGTATTTATTTAGACTCGACTTGCGTGGACGGCAGAGATATATAAATCTAGTGATCTATTTGAAGAGACATCCAGCGGCGAATAGTAAAAAAAGGAAAACCTGTTACAAAAATGTCACGAGTCGAGTTCTCCACCGGCTTATCTATTCGTGAAAAAGCGTCGACTACTTTTTTTGCCTTTTAATCCATCTTGGCTCTCGCCGTTGAGTAATGTATCTATACTGGAATTCCAAATGAGCCAGAAGAGTGAGAAAAATCGATTATTAATTAGATGGGGATTAGTATGGCTATTAAAATTATAACGGTAACGGTAAAATATGTAAACATCTACAGCAAAAATTTAGATCGATAGGATCCCGTTGCGAAACGTCCATAAAATGCATGTATGGATACTTCAGTGCCGAGTGCTACAAGAATTGCTACTGGAACTAATTTATTGCAGATTAGAACAAACGGATTGCCACTTGTATAGCGTAATCTACGTCCACGTTATTTACGTTGTGTGAATTCATTTCTCATCTTCAAGAACTACTACGTTTGAACTTTTTCATTTAGGAAGACATTTTCCTTAGCTAATATTTATTTTACTTCCAACATTAGCATAATAACCGCATAAAACTGCAAAAAACGTACATAATAAATGAACATAAACTATACCACTATAGCAGGTTAAGTAGCGCTACAGTTAGATTAAACTATATTCAAAATATAAAATTTTGAAATAACAAACAAATCTGTAAATACCAAACGACAACACAATGGTAGAATATCAAGAAGGAATTCTATTTATAGTTGAGGTGTGTGAATTAACATTATGAAAATGTATCTTAAATGAAAGCACAAATAATTTGGATATTGGCAACTTAGTACTTGACACCAATTCATTACATGTAGCTGGAAACTAAATTACTTTATGAACAAAAATTGTTTTGTTATGGGGTATATAAAGGCCTTTTAACCTTTCTTTCTGTTTGAACCGTCGTCGCAGAGTGGGGTACTTAAACAGATTAGGCCACCAAAAGAATTTCTGTAGTCTAATTAGTTGGAATTAATTTGTCAGGGATTAAACAGCAAGTAATACTTTATTACCAAAAATATTTTGTATGAATTGTTACAATTATATGTGAAATAGATTTACAATTCCTTGTTATAACATCTTAAACAACTCTCTTCTACTATTATATCGATATTCGATGGTCTTAAAGTAAGATTAGTAAATTCGAAGCAGAAATAAACAAGTAATTAGAAAATCAAAATTTGTATTTAATACTTCAATGAACCTGCACCGAAAAAAAAATTATAAGGAGTCTAAAACAATTTACTACAATTTGTACAATACGACTGGCTACAACTTACGTATATCCAAACTACTCGATTGTAGTTAACGGATTGTATTTCTATTAAACACATTATTGTTGAAAAAATTTTGTCAATGATCTATTACAAGGGTTACCACAGTAATATACAAGTTTTAGTTACATAAGTTGCACGAAAAATCGTCTTATCAAGAAGTAAAATTTAATATGACGTTCATCACATAGTACTGGTGATGATGGAGTGGATTCCTTCATTGTCAAAAGCGCAGCGGAGTATATCGTGTCTCCGTTAACCTACTTAGTTAATTTTTCTTTTAGAACTGGAATTTTGCATAGATTTAACCTACTTTCAAAAAATCAACACGGTTTTATTCTAAATCGATCAACTAATACTGCTTTATTTAATTTAATTAGTAGCATTCACAAATCTCTCGATTCTGGGATACCTTATGTAGCGATGCTCATCGATCTGTCGAAAGCTTTCGACTGTATTAATCATACTATTCTATTGCATAAGTTAGAGAGGTATGGTATCAACGGAGTATGTCAAAAGTGGTTTAAATCATATTTAACTGATCGCCAGCAGAGAGTCGTCTGTGGTGGTGCTTGTTCAGATAGGTGTAGTCTTGCTGCGGAGGTGCCTCAAGGATCTATGCTCGGACCAACCTTATTTGTGATCTATATGAATGATTTACCAACTTCATTAAGCTTGGATTCAAAGTTAACCCTTTACGCAGATGATATCAGCATCATTGTTACTTCTAAAAAAATCTTAATGAGCTTTTTCAACAAGTAAATTACATTTTTATCACTGTTCAAAATTGGTTGTATAAAAATCATATCAAAAATCAAAACTAAATTCTGATAAAACAGAAATTATTTTATTTAACAGAAGGAGGTATAGTACTTCCTGCTTTTCCTTAAATAATCAACTTATTAAATTAACTCAGTCGACAAGATTACTTGGGGTATTAGTCGATGCATGTATCGGTTAGGCGAACCATATCGATGTTTTATGTGGCGTGTTATCACGAGCTTGTTATGCTTTATATAATTTAAGGAGGAGTTGCAGTTTTGATATTTTGAAAAGTTTTTACTATTCTAACTTTTATTCTCGAATGACATGCAGTTATTCATTGGGGAATGAGCACTACTGCGACAAGAGTTTTTGTTTTACAGAAGCGAGCCATAAGATTGCTAGCAGGGCTCAGCTGGAGAAGCTTCTGTAAAGAAGCCTTTAAAGAATATGGTATCTTAACCTTTTATGACGCATATATTTATGAAGTGCTATGTTTTGTTTATAAATACCGCGATGAGTTTGCTACTAACTCATCGCATTTACACAACACAAGAAATGTGAATTATCTACTACCACCCAAACACAAAACAACCACTTTTTAGAGATATTTAAATTTCCCTGGATGCAAATTCTATAATAAATTGCCTTCTAATATAAAACAAATTAATAATCTTAAGATTTTTCAAAAACAGATAAAGCGTTATCTTTTATGCTTCAATTGTTATTCGATCAATGACTACATTAATGCAACCTTGTAGTTGCTTATCTATTTGAATCTATATTTCTTTATTGTCCCATTTATCTGGGACGTATTTCGTTAGTATCTGTTGTGCTATTATTCGAAATAAAGGAATATTATTATTATTATTATTATTATTATTATGAATTTTCTTACCATTTGCTTCACTTCTGTATGAAAAATGCAACAACGTTGTTTTAAAAATTACAGTTGTATAAATAATATCAAAAATTGTGTCTATAATTACCACACCCTTTTATGATGAAATCCGACATTATTGTTTGACAAGATACTGCAATTCTATAATAAGGATTCCTAAATGTTGTATAAAAAATAAAATATTTATCTTCTTATATAAATAAAGTTTTATTTATATATGAAAAATAACAATTGTAATCTGACATATACATTTTAACACATTTTTTAATAAATGGTCTAAACTGTACCTGAATAATTGAGTATCCTTTGAATTTTATAGATAGATAGATAAATAAATACAGATAAATCCATACACTACGTAGGTATACTTGATTTGAGCGGAACAGTATCTGTGTTGATTGCAGTCACATGTATTACCGATATAATATTTAAAAAATACTAAACTTTCACCACTTATCTTACCTTTAAAGACAACCAGTAGTTTCTCCAGTTTCCGCTCTTGCAATTTATTTATAACAAACTCGTCCATCATCCCATCCCAAAGCAACCCCAAATTATGTTTAATGGGTGGACAAATAATATGCCAAACTAAACTGACTAAACCGCGTGTCTGTTAAAATTTTTATCGTGTTATACCGCAATAACGTCCAGTAGAGGCTCGACAGAAGAAACGCAGCCACAGTAATCTCTATAAATACCATGACCGTATGACATTTACTTTAATTGATTCGACAATGTAAATAAAACACCTTACGCTATTAACAACACATTATACTCGTTAGAAGAAACAAATGTACACTTCTTCATACAACCATTAGAAATTTACGTACTGCTTATTTTCCTTTTACCAATTCTCTGTACCAAGTAGCGAAAGAGTTTAGCGCCAACTTCTAAAACACAAAAACCCGAACTGAATCCTTGCCATCACGTAGTTAGTTTCTACCGCCCCTAATTTGCCATTGGTGCATTTAGGTGAAGCAACTAATTTAGAAACAAAACTGTTGAAAAAATTTTCATTAGATTTAGAGGTTTTTCCACCGGAATCTCAGACTTACGCACATAAACAATCATTTTCCTTTAATATGTTCCAAAAATATGATTTTAACTTTTTTTAACTTTTTAACTTGTGCAATTGCAGTAGATTTTCTTTTTAAACTTTGACTTCCTCCCACTGATTAATGAATTGTAAGTATAAGCAATTTTTTCCTTAAATCAATATGTTCATTTTATATGATCACAATAAGAGGGGACAATTTAACTTTTTTAAAATGTAAAAAATTTAATTTTTTCTTTTATTATATTTTAGAATAGTTTACAATTGATTAGTTTTTTTTAATATACTACATAACGTATTTTAATTGGTTGACATGTCACTATGGTGCAATTTTACAATTATTTTTACAATTTTCTAAACACTTATGTATATTTGCTTGTTTTCTTTCATGGTGGTCCCCGTAGCTGGCATGATGATGTGTTTTTGAACACGAAACCGGTCGCCTGATAGTTAATAGAATTTGTGAGAAAATTTGACCTGCTTTTTATTTCCCTTCATTAAATATGACATTATTGATCAGTTTTAGAAGTTATTATCCTCTAGATCCTTTAAAATTGCAGTCAAGGAACATTTGTTTTCTACTCACACTATTCCATAATATAATTTAGTATAACTGCCTAGTTGGTTTGGTCAAAAAACGTATACATATGTATATTCATTTCCTAGTTTGCTTTCTGTCGTAGTTATCTCCTTTCCTGCCTGATTGTTATATCGGAATACCGATTCTAGAGTGATTCTGATTTAGATTGAATCAGTTTTTACTGGATCTCGCTCAGTTACTACCTTTAGAAGTTTGGTCCGTAGGCTTTCGCGGTCGTCAATAATACTATGCTCTTGGCTTGCTTTTCTATACCCTTGGCTCCGGGTTGAAACCACGTCGTTGTCGTAGCTTTGGCTGACGTTTCGCCCACTCTTATGGAACATCTTCAGGGCTGTTACTGCACACTGACTGGGAATCTATTAATTCCGGATGGGTTTATATAGGATTTGCTTTAGGTCAATTGAGCGGAAATATTACGCGCCTATGAAGTGGAAATGTTACGCGTCGATGAAGCGGAAATGCTATGCGTCGATGAAGCGGAAATATTATCGTGGATGAAGCGGAAATCTTATGCGTCGATGAAGCGGAAATGTTATGCATCAACGAAGTGTGCCGGTTGCTAGAAGGTTTAATCAGTTGGGATTTCCACGTGTCATGTGAGGGGTAGCCATCTTCGCGACGTAAATTGTTGGGATGTTTGAAAATCTCCATTGATTCACGGATTTTCTACTATAATAGTGAGGATTGCGAGATAAGATGCGGGTGCAGTTAAATTGGATTTGGTGGCCAGTTTCAAGTTTATGCTCAGCCAGTGCGGACCCGGCTACACACAACAGCCGCGTACACCGCTCGTGTTCAGTAGCACGAATACTGACTGATCGCTTTGCTTCACCGATGTACACGCTACCACACGAGACCTGAGACACCAGGAGCTTCCAGATAATTGCGGTCTTTGACGGGAAAGTGGTAGCCTGAGAGCTTGAAATTGGGTTTGAAGATGGTTTTTGTATTGTTCCTAAAGAGAACCTTGCTGATGCGATCGGTGACACCATGAATGTAGGGTAGATACGCTTGATTACGGTAATTTCCGGGTTAGATGAGGGCAGTTGCTCTGGAGGAATGTTGGTGTAGCGGTTAATGGTAGTTTGAATATCTTACCTGGAATAGAAATTGTAGACCAACGTGTCAGTAATGTGGTTCAGTTCTTGAGGAAGCGAATTAGGTTCAGATATGGAAATTGCTCCCAGATTACTTTCCATCAAAGACCGCAACCATGTGGAAACTCCTGGTGTCTACCGGATTCCATGTTCGTGCGGTAGTGTGTACATCGGTGGAACAAAGCGGTCAGTCAGCACTCGTGTTAGTGAGCACGATCGTTGTACGCGGTTGTCGCGTGTAGCCGTGTCCGCACTGGCTGAGCATAGACGTGAAACTGGCCACCAAATCCAATTTAACTCTACCCACTATTATAGTAAAAAAATCCGTGAATCAATAGAGATTTTCAAAAATCCCAACAATTTAAATCGCGGAGATGGCTACTTCTTATATCACACGTGGAAATCCCAACTGATTATACCTCTTAGCAACATCCACACTTCATCGATGTATAACATTTCCGCTTCTTTGATGCGTAACATTTCCGCTTCTTCGACCTATGAGGTTTCCGCTTCATCGAGGCATAACATTTCCGCGAAAGGTCGTCCAAAGTTACGACAACGACGCGGCTCCAACCCGGAAGTCAAGAGTATAGTACCTTTAGAAATGTTAAAAGTAATTTCAAATGCTCAAATAACCATGTTCGATGAAACAAAAATCTTGTTTCCAGTATCTTGAAGCTTTCACTAGCTTCTGATTTATCTCCTACGTATTTACACGGAGTAATAAAAATTCTTTGTTAGCGCATTGGTATGTACAGCATACGTATAAATAAGTAACGTAAACGTAATTATATTAGTAATCTACGAAAAAGCAATCATGTAAACACACATTATTTAGTAATAAATTATCTTTCCGTTAATTATTTAGACATTTAATAAATCACACTATTATAAAGAAAAAGTATATTGTGAGAATGTAATATTAGTTAGTTTGTACAAGTCTTACTAATACGCGAAAACGTATCTACTAGCCATTGTAAATAACAGCAGGCGTCAATGATTTGATGGCATGTAACAACTAATATAGTATTAGCAAATTACTCTTTGAGAGTTGAAAGAAAATTGCTCATGATAAAGCTTATTATCCGCGGGTACATGTACTAAAGATGGCAAGCCGAAATATTTTAATGGTTTATTACTGGTTACCTC
This sequence comes from Dynastes maya, assembly GCA_029619315.2. Classification (NCBI taxonomy): domain Eukaryota; kingdom Metazoa; phylum Arthropoda; class Insecta; order Coleoptera; family Scarabaeidae; genus Dynastes; species Dynastes maya. The sequence continues at coordinate 26,389,054 of JAROYE020000001.1, forward strand.
GAATGCCCATCATTTCTTCCAATTATCGCTAATGATCTTCCTTGTTTTTGTGTTTTTAATTTAAATTGCAGCCAATAATAATAAGCAATAGTGATCTTGTTGTGCCTTAAATGCGGCTTAATAGTTGATGTGAACCATGTGAAAAATACCGTGTCACTTACTACTTCATTAAATTTGTTGATGAACAAGTATCGATAAATGTAATCCGCAAATTATCAAAACTAAACCCATCGCTTTACTGTAATTTACTGTATCTTTTAATTTATTTATGAGTTCGCAATACTTATATAAGAAATGTTTATCTGTTCGAAGCGGGTTGAATGAACAGAATTATGGAAATTTGACCAAAAGTAAATTAATTGCAGTGTCAACTAAATGGACACAAGAACGCCTAATAATTTTATAATTACGTTTAAGATAATGTTATTGCTTATTTTCATGCTTTTTTAGAAGAACTCCCAATCATAATGCTCAGAAATTTGAGAATCTTTGTCACAAGACTGATTTATATAATGGTAGACATAGATACGTATTATTTGAGGTAGTATTATATTGGTGTTTAACAAATTCTCAGTAATACTTAAGATCCGTGACATGGGCAACACTAAACTTGTTCCCGTCTATGCACCTGCCGCCAGGTCCCACGACTTTCGGAGGCTCTTTTCTTCGGTTGGTGGTACGTCGGTTGTACGGGTAGGAGACCTGAACTCCAAAGAACTCCCTTTGGGGTTTCAGGCTGAATATTACCTATGGCAGAAAACTCCTTTGATTCCTAGAGGAGAATGAAATTCAATTTCACTCCTCCTGGAAGCCGATCTTTTTAGATCGGGGGTACTGCCAGACATACTAGATATGGCTTATAAGAACCTTACGCGTGGGTTAGCCATCGAGACTACGTCCGATTTGTAGTTGGATCACATTCATATTCATCACCCTTATAGCTAAACCTATTGACAATTTGTCGTCATCTGTGAGAAAGGTTAATTGGAGTCAGTTTTCGGACCTTGTATCAGCAAAATGTGAATCATTACACCAATCGTTGGACTCCAACCAGCAATTCGAACTGACCGCCACCAGGTTCTCTGGCATTTTGGGAGCTTCGATTGATGAATCTACTGAGTATTTTCCCCAACCGTCGAGGAACTGACTTCCAATGGATATGAAGCGACTGATTGTGTACAAAAGACGAGCCTTTAAAAAAGCACGCACCACTCTGTGCCCGGAACATCAAATTGGTGCAAATCAATTAACCAAGCACGTCAAGTCGCTGAGTTTCGTAACCAGCAACGGCAGGACAAGGTCGGGTCACTTACCAACGGCGGTATGAGCGCTGATGGGGTCGTGAATACTGACTCGGAAAATGCTAAGCTACACGCCGACTACATAACAGGCGTCTGCTCCGTTTTAGAGCATGCTAATAACGCCGATATTTTGCAAGAAGTGAGAGAGTCTCTCTCCGGGACCGATGGGTTCGACCCACTTGATGAGGCTACCCAGCAAGAACTTCAGACCCAAATAATCCATCTTGAAAGCGATAAAGCTCCTGGGTATTACGGTAGTAAAAGGGCTGCTTAATCATGTTGTCAACTCAATCATGAAATTTCGATATTTCCCTACCATCTGGAAACATGCAGTCGTTGCGACCATAACCAAACCGCTCTTCATTAGAACTACCGTCCCATCAGCCTTCTGTCCTCTTTGTCCAAGATTGTCGAACCAGTACTTTTGACACGATTGCGAACGAAATACCTGCCCTGAAGTTCTTACCGGACGAGCAATTTGGGTTTTGAATTGGGCTCTCCACGGATTTCCAATTGGTTCGTCTGATAAGCCATATCAGAGACGCCTTTGAACGTAGGAATCTCACAATGATACAGCGACAATCTCAAAACTGTTTTACCGTTATTTTTGACCATTTCATCAATTACATTGTAATTACATCTATCTTTATTGATACGAATCAAATAAAAAAGTTCGGATGAACCCATATCTATACCAAAGGTTTGGTTGATTTCAACCAAGCCTGCACGTCTTGGTTTTACGGCTACGGTATGAAGCGTTATCCATAATACTAATAGCCTTATCCGGTAATACTTATCCTATGAAACCATTCTTTGAAAGCAAAATCATTGATTTCCTCATAGTAATCTGTATCTTTCTTTTACCCTTCAAAAAGCAATAAACAACCTGCTGCAAAGCCACATCAAATCCTATTTGTAAAATACTAAGACATCTGCCTTTCCTTGAATGTTTCCGCAATCCCGTACTTAACCCTTCGTTAAAGGTCTAACGTGGATTCTAAATATCAGTACCCACTTAAACTCTTTCAAGATAGTATATCGACCAATTTTCTTTTCTGTACCCTCTACACCAAATTATATCTTCACGTTCTATAAGAACACTTTTTAATCTCTGTTCACGTACCAGCAATAATCATGAATGTGTATAGTGTAGAACGGCTCATTTGTGGTAAATCTTCATGTTGTCTTATTGCATTCAATGCTTAAAGGATTCTGTCCTACAGAATTTTTTGTAGTTTGATCGAAAATAGTTAATAAAAGTAGTGTAGCTGCTTCTTTCTCCTTACACATAAGGGTAATTCTTCTTCTAGCACATAACAGGTAACTAATTGTTTATGTACAGTGCGGTCCTAAAGTGTGTGTCCCCATGCTAACTTTTGAACGACACAAGCTAGCGTTTTTTGAAAAAATAGATCGATTTCTATTTTTTGTGACCTAACTACTGCCGTTATCGGCTGTTCAATTGCGTTTCCGGTTTCACCGGAAATGACACCAACTTCCTATTTTTTAATAGAATACCCTATATATTTTTACGCGTTTGGAAAGGTAATCGAAAGGCAAATCCAACGATACCACATATATTATACTTTAACTTAAGAAATATGACAATATGCAGCAACAAAGGTTTTGGTAATCTGTTTTTGTTGTTACGCAAAGTTGGCTAGGAAAGAGCCCCAAATTATTTCTTGTAACGCCAGACTGATCTATAGCGCCGTTGCTTAGCAAAGAAATCACATCAATTGCCAAACTGTCAAATCTCAATTCCAAAAGCGTAAATTATTCTTGTTATTTACTGTTATTATAACTTGCATTTGTCATATATTCCTTCTTTGTTCTCGTTACTATTTTCTCTCATTTTAACTTGTTTTGTTGTTGTTGTTAATTCTTTGCTTTATCAAACTTTATTGTGGTAGGTTTGGTTAAATTTTAACGGAAAAAATAAATTCGCAAAAAATAGAAATCGACCTATTTTTTTCTAAAAACGTTAGCTTCTGTCGTTCAAAAGTTAGCATGGATGGGGGCACTTTAGGACCTCACTGTATAACTGCTAATAAATAGTACTTAGAAGTACTGCTTTACAACGTTTATAGCGTTTCGCAATAAGAAAAGTCTAAACGGTAAATATTAAACACAAAAATATTGATCAGCTGATAAAAAATATAGCTGCTCACAGAAGACTTAATTTCTGTTTTGGGATTAGGCATGGAACATAGACAATCACGAGCCAAATTTTTAGCGTCCAATTTTAACAATGCTTCTCCTAATTTAAAAAAAGTGCAGTACATACTTGTCGCGCGAATAAAATGAAATAGGCTGTCCACTTTGTAACAGATAGGCTCCAAGTCCACTTTCGGAGTTATCTGTTTGAATCGTCAATGGTGAATTATCTTTATAATTTTTAGTGTTGGACCTTTACTCAATTTGAGCTTCAAATTGTTAAAAACAATTGCGTATGTGTCTCAGTCCAGTTCTAGATGATATCTCTTTTAAGAAGTTCTCTGAATAAAGTAGTAAATTTCGCATAACTTGGAATAAATTTGCTTAGATAATTTGTCATGCTTTTGACACTGTCTGGTTCCTTTAAATTGCAAATCACCCTTACTTGCTCCGGATTAGGTCTTATACCATTTTTTGAAATTATCAATCCTAAATAACGCATAGCTCATTCCATAATTACAACACAAGAAATAAAGACAACTTTAGTATTCCCCAACATCACTTAACAACTTATGAGAGATCACCCCAATATATGGGCATAAAGATGTACAATGCTTTACCTAACGATATTAAGGATATAAATAATCTTTCAGCGTTCAAGAATAGACAAAGCTTTCTTGTTTGTGTTTTACAATTGGATGAATATTTTAATAACCCTTAGATATAATGATGTTTTTTGTGTAATAGTATTTCTTTTTTTTTGTATTGCACTTACATACATAGTGACAGATTATATTGCTTTATTTTGTTTTGTTTTTGTTTTTTTTTGGCTTTTGTACTATTACTATTGCTGCTTTTTTTGACTTGTCTTATACCGAATTGGTCAACTAGACAATAATCATTTATTTATTTATTTATTTACATATGTTTGAATACAGAAAAACTCCTTTCTACGTCGACTGATGTTATAGGGCAATGCTTGAATTTTTGACATATTCGTGGATCTATATGTAGTTCGACATCCGCACTAAAATTACCACAAAAAATTTCAGAAATATTTTTCAGCTTTTTGTATCCTACATTCTTATCAAGAACTGAAGCTAATTTTTTACATATCGAATTCCCTATTTCGCCTTCCACCATTTGGCATTTTTTTTTTCAAAATCATTTACTAAGTTCACTGAATCAAGTAAAGACAAATTTTTAGTTTCGAACTTTGCAATTGTCGTATGTACAAAATTGTAATTGGTTTTGATAAAAGTTAATTGTTGGTGGTGACTTTAAAATACGCTTACTATTTTCAAGGGCAACGCACGAGTTGTCATGAATGTCATATATTATACATAGGTTTGATTTCGTGTAAATAATCAGAGTAAAAAGTTGCAGCTTCTAACCAAGTACCCCATCTAGTTACAACGGGTTGTGGCGGTAAGGGAATGTTTCCTTATAGTACTGGACCCTTAAAAGCGCTTTTATAAATATTTTTTCCATATTACTGATTAAGTCATTAATAAGTGGAAGTTGTCATACTTGTCAAAACATTAATTGGTTTCAAGTCGAAAAGCTCTATGGTCTCTTGTATACTTTAACCCTCCGCGGCACGGGCACGTCCTGTGAGGCCATGGCGCATGAAATTAGATATTTATTCCGAAGATATCCGAATTACTTCAATCGGGTTCCCCCTACCTTTAAACAAAAGTGCTAAGAGTGCAATGTGGTATTTGTTAGCCACGTGTTTTTACCAGAAACGTTTCAGTTAGTGAATTTGGCCTGATAGGACATACCTGTTCATTGGTGTAACTAAAATTTGTAAGTAAGTCGATATATACTCCTGTATTCTAAATATTATTTTGTATATAAAAAGATAGAGAGATACAGTTTGAATTACAGAAGTGCAACCTATGACAATCTGTGTAGTACAATATGTATCTATCTATACGTATTCTACATATCGTGTCACACAGAGCGTTACTATTTCTCATTTTTTTACGTCCGAATTGCATCACTATGTCTTTTTATACACAAAATGATATTTATAGCGCAACAGTAACCAGCTCAATGTAATTTTTATAAGTTTTATATTTTCTTGTTACTCTGCAGTTTAAAATGGCCTCTAATGATCCTTATGAAAAGGAAATTGCAAGGTTGTTAAAGTTGTATGAAGAAATCCAGTCCGATGATGAAAATCAAGAACAAATTGACTCAGAGGAAGATGAAGATTCTGAAGTGGATGAATGTGAAGTACTTGATCAAAATAGTGAATCCGAAGAGGACGACTGTGATACCGAACAAATTACAGATAGTAACAAGAGTGATTCAAAGAGTATTAGTGAACAGTCCGAAAAACTTGTAGGAACACAAGCTCATTTATTTTTTCTTGGCAAGGACAAAGTTACAAAATGGAGCAAAGAGAGATATCCACTTAATGTGCGTACAAGAACACAGAATATCATTTCACATATTCCAGGAACTACAGGAAATGCCAAAAATGCTTCTACTTCACTAGAATGTTTTCAGAATTTCATTGACAATACTATTATTGATAAAATAGTAGAAAGCACCAATATATATATTTCATCTGTAAAAGAGAAATATAAAGACCAAGATGATGTAGTATCCACGACAGCTACGGAAGTGAAAGCCCTTATTGGTCTACTTATATTAGTTGGAACGTTCAAGAGCAGCAGACGTTTCTTGAGAGAGTTTTGGAATACTGACGGAACTGGTGTGGAAATTTTTCCAGTTGTGATGGGATATAGAAGAGCGAAGTTCTTGCTTCAATGCTTACGGTTTGACAATGTTTTTACCAGGGCAGAACGGAAATCTTTGGATAAATTTGCTCCAATAAGAGACATATGGGAAGCTTTTACGATCAATTGCAGAAATAGTTATTGTGTGGGAGAGTACGTCACTTTAGACGAGATGTTATTTGCTTTTAGAGGCAGGTGCTCGTTTAGAGTCTACATTCCAAACAAACCTGCCAAATATGGTATAAAGGTTTTCGCATTAGTCGATGCAAGGACAAACTACAGTTGCAATTTTGAAGTTTATTTAGGACAACAACCAGATGGTCCATTTCATATCAGCAATAAAGTACCCGATGTAGTAAAACGTATGATTAGTCCAATTAGTGGAAGCAGTAGAAATGTTACTTTGGACAATTGGTTTACTTCTTTTACATTGATAGAAGATTTGTTCATTAATCACAAACTAACCGTCGTTGGAACTATTAAAAAAAATAAAAAAGAAATCCCTGAAGAACTTAAAATGATAAAAGCACGACCATTACTTTCCTCGATGTTTGCTTATAGGAAAAATATGACTCTTGTGTCGTATGTTCCAAAAAAAAATAAAAATGTTTTGGCAATTTCTTCAATGCACTATGATGGAAAAGTAGACGAAGAAACCAACGAAATGAAGAAACCAGAGATCATCACGTTTTACAATATAACTAAAGGTGGTGTAGATTCCGTTGATCAAAAAATCACACAGTACAATGTGGCTAGAAATACTCGGCGTTGGCCAATGGTTTTATTTTATAATATGATAAATATCAGTGGCATAAACGCTCATGTTATTTACAAGTCAAACTGCCATAAAACAAATGCCTTGACTAAGTCAAGAAGGGAATTTTTGAAAGACTTATCACTTGACCTAATGAAAGAGCAAATAACAAAGAGAGCAACAAAAAGGTGTTTATCAAAAGCAGTCCGAGAAACAGCATGCCGTTTAGCTGGTGTGCCTTTACTGTACCCCATCGCACAGCCTACAGAGCATAGAAAACGCGGAAAATGTTTTTACTGCCGAAATCGTAATACGCAATATTTTTGTCAAAAATGTAGAAAATGGCTTTGCCTGCAGCATGCTAATCCTTATTGTGCCGATTGTGTAATGGAGGATGTAGAAATATAATTTTTAGGACTGTTTCTTTGACTATAGTCACTAAATGTAGTCTTTTTTTGTTTTGTTAAAGAAAAATATTGTTTGTGTTTTTTTTAGAATAGACGCCTGTTTTTCTAATAAACTAATGTATAATAATAAGTCAAAAATGCGTTTTATTAAATATTTTTTTTATTATAAGAACAAATTAGAAAATGTGTTATGTCCCTACAGGCCACACCCGTGCTACTGTGTCAATCTGAAACACCCGTGCCGCGGAGGGTTAATAAATTGCCAAACAAAATGAATATTATAATCATAATTATTAATTTTTTTTTTTGAAGAGTCTTCCATAACGAAATAAATGCACTATATAATTTATTTTCTCCCTTTCTACAGATAAATTTCTTCGGACCAATGTTATTATTTAATATTGTCAGAAATAACCTTAATAGACAAGTCTAAGCAACAGTAAGTTCTTCAAGTTCCTTTTCAGGGTTAACCCAAAATTATTATTTTCAGTACTTGCATTAATTTATATACAGTTAGAAATACATTTATATCGAAATGCATGTAAACTATCTATTTATGAAAAGCTACATATACCCACATGCCTGAATACATGAGTATATTCATAAATCTATAATGCATTGATTGAAATTGTGCATCAGCGTTGCCATATGGTGTATATTACTTTAATTTCATCTAAGAATGTGCAGATTTATTGTATATACGATAAATTAATCAGCCGCTTGTTGAATTGATTTTCCGTGCTGTACAGAGTCTCAGGGATGGCGTATCTTGGTAGGTACCAGGTATTAGATATACCGACGAAATTAACATATGCTCTTCTCAAATGGATGCATGAGTCGTGCTTAATCTGTGATAATGAGGTAATTTAATGAATACATGTCCGATTATACGCCATGTATAATTTATCAATACGGAAACAGATAGGTTTCTAATCCTTCGATCTATTGGAGTATTGACAGGTATCAAGATGATTTTCAAAGGATTGAGATATGTATAGGCTTTATACGTAAGCTAATTACTTGTATATTACCGACTAGAATAGAGGAGAGTATCTTTCTCGCGCCAATATGAGTTGACGTACAAATAAACGTTAAAGTTACTTAAAATATATTCCATACTTACAATCAAATAAATATTTCTCTTTATCGTCATGCTAACAGTAAATTTTGTCTAAGCTAAGATGTAATTAGGCGCTTAACATAAATTCTTTGGATTTATCTGTCTAATCTTCAGATATTGCACTCGTTATCGTAAGGTACGCAGGCAACGTATTTCCTCTTAACTAAACGTAATTTGAAGGGAACTTAGTTCGTTAATGGTGCTGTAAGCAAGAATGAAATTTGCGGTACGACGCGCTTAAACGTGATTTATTACGGTGTCCTAGTTGTTATCTCGTGAATTATATGGGGGCATGCCAACTTAAACGCAAGATATCCGTTAGAAAAGTTCCTATAAAAATATAAAGTGGCGTCTATACAGCGTGATTCACGACGCTTTGCCATTAGACACAATTTATGAAGTTTTAGTGATAGTTATTTTCAGCGACGCAAAGTGGGTGACTAATTAGACCCAAAAGTAAAAAAAGAAATATTGCGTAATCACATATTTTCAAATGATAATAGTATATAATAGTGTTTTTAATTTGCCATTTTAGAAATATTTTCATGTGCATGGGTCAATATTTTACTTATTACGTGTTAGCTTGGGGTTTCATTATTTAGGAGAATATTTATATCTTTTCAAATTGAGTAGGCATTATTACAATTACTTTTTATCTTTCTTTATCTTTTCCTAAGAATTTTTTTATTTTTTTTTATTCTTCCGTTTTCTATACATACAAATGGCTTCCTATAAACATCCTCGCAGAAGTTGATGAATACATGGATTACAGACCATGACTGCCTTTCGATACTGAATAGTACTAAGGTTTATTGTAGCGTTTGTTCACGCACATTGAAATGCTCAAAGGAAACGAAATTAACCCAACACAATTTTTTCACCGATCTCTGTGCAGCACTAGTAGTTGCAGATATACCTTTTAAAAAACTTAATAATCCCATTTTTACAAAATTTCCTGCCAAATAAATACACTTTCAAAGAAATTCCGGATGAATCAACTATAAGAAAAAATTATTTGCCTAACACATATACAAAAGTAATAAATAAAATTACCTACAACATAGCAGATTCGTATTACTGGATTATCGCAGATGAAACTATCGACATATTAAGGAGAAGCTTACTTAACGTTGTTGTCAGTGTTTTACATGTGGACGTCCCACTAAACCCCTCTTAAAAGCATGTAAATCACTTGAACATGTAAACGCGAATGCTATAGCCGAGCTTATTCTGAACAGTGTTGATAATACTTTGTAGATGATGTTTCTAAACGACAAAATTCTTTATTATTCCTAAGTGATGCTGCAGCTTACATGCTAAAAGCGGGTAGATTACTGAAAACTAGTTTTTCCAACATGTTACATACTACATGTACTGCCAATGGGCTGCATAGAATTGCGGAATTTATAAAGCACGAATTTCCAAACGTAAACAAATTGATTAGTAATACGAAGAAAGTATTTTTGAAAGCCCCGAAGAATAGCTTTATATAAAGAATAATAACTGCAACTTCCTTTACCCCCTTCACCGGTAGTAATCAATGGGAATATGGCTGCAGACATGTTCATTTTACTTCAGCGATGTTACGCAAAGCATAAGCAAATGTAAAGATGTATTACAGAATCAATCCTTTTCCTAGCTTTTTCGGTTGTGGCGAACCTTTATGTCTGTACTCCATGGACTGACGTTTCATTTCAGGGTCGTAATGATGTGCCCACGACTCGTCGCTGGGCGCTACACCCTCCGCAGTAAGAAATTCGATGACAGCTCGTTGCTTTAACCGCACGTCTATGCCGGTCGCCATTTTTAGAACTGTAGTGCGCAATCGTTGCTCTCGTTGCTGAAAATCTCCACTAGGGAGACTTATGTACCAAGAGTTAAGATAAATGGCAAACCACTTTTGACACTGTCTGGCCCATCACTATAAAGGTTATGGCCGTGGAGGGATTAGTTATCAATACGCCCTCGTATATAAAAACGTGAATGTTTCAAGTGCTTTTTAATAAATTTAACACTTCTTTACCGATTCTTCCTTGGGGTTTACTTTGGGCTTTTACTCACTACTTATCACAGGATCTGAAGAAACAAGAAGGTACGTAAACAAATCTCTGTTGTTATCTTTTCTGGAAGATTTTCCACTATGCCAAAGTCTTATATGCCTAACATCCTCATTCTTTGCCAACTGTGCTTCAGACATATTGGTATACAACTGACAATATCTGGAGCATGGGTTAATATCTTATATACAGTAGCAGACATCAGATACCAGCTATGTAAGGACAGATACATAGTTCTGGTAGTGTTTGTATAATCACAAAATGTGTCCACGCCTATTTTAAACCCCGATGAAAGAGTTCTAAGAATAATGCAGAAACGCTGTATTAAAGCTTTATCCACATCAGTTATTACCGAGCTTACAGTTGCATTATAAAAAAAATGTCTGGCCGTGTTCACATCATTGGTAATAATTATATGTTCTTCGGAAGGTAAGCAACGTTTCTTTGACTTAATTAATTTATAATGTGCAGGTTTTTGTACTTGGAAATAGATAATTTATTAGAAATAAACATTGACAGTGCTTCATCTGGAGCATATGGCTTCTGTTCAAGTGACTGTTTCTCAAACAATCTTTTCGCTCTTTGTATGTAAGAGATCTTCGAGGGGACGACTCACATACTTCTTTTGTTAGGAAAACTGCTACTCGCTTTCCTTTAGCTCTGAGAGAAACTACTAACGCTCTTGTTAATAAGTCAGCATCGACGTTGCCCAAAAGAGACTCGATTCTTCATTGTTTTGATCTCAAAAACGGTTGGGAACGTTTTTTTAGGGCGACCACGTATTCCTGATGATGTTGGTGGCATTTCTTCTTCACACTGGTAATTAAGAATAACATCGATTTGAAACCAGTCGTGGTATGACTCAAAAAATAGGTTGTATAACAGAAAAATGTTAAACAGTAAAAGCTACAGTGAAATAACAAAAGCTTATCAAGTTGTTTACATACTTTCGTAAACAAGGATATTTTACTTTAAATTTTCATTTTAAGTATATTAAAATATCTTAAGTGAGAATCTCACCATCTCAGCAATTTATCCCTTCCACCACTTATCTCAAACGAAAATGATGCCACAATTTGCGGTAATATGAAATTATACCAAAACGCAGTACTTGGCGTAAATTACCAAAGATTATTTACTTCACTTAGTATATTTTACGATACATCTGAATTGTAATGTGTCACAATTGCAACGTTTTATGGTGCACTATCTGAAAACCAGTTCGCTATCAAAAAGATTGTTTAAATTTACATTCCTGGTACGATAATCACATAAAACTGGAATGCAGCGGCATTTATACATACAAAGTCTTGACCTCATTTTTAAGCTGTTACATTTAAGTGTCCATTTTAAACACATATCATTTATTAATATTTTTTTCTTTTGCAGGTATGATATCAATAACTAAATAAACACCGAAATTATCAAACCTGAGTAAGTACTCTCATTATAATAAACCCAATTTTCAGCACGTATAGCAGTAGGCCTATTTAACGAAATAACCTGAATTGCATAGGAATCTTAAAGATAAGGGAAACTTGATATTTTCTCTGTTTTTCACTAAAATATATTAATACTTTGGTTCCAATACTGTAGGTTATCAATTTTTCTATTTATTACAACTTCTTCGGATGGGTAATAAATATATAATTAAAACAAAATTAAAAGCTCACAAAGGTACACTCTTAGATACGGAAAACGTTTTACATGGCTTACATCACATATAAAGTTTCGAAAGTACGCTTTGGATATCATATCACAAGAAATTTTAATGGTTTTAGGATATTGATGGTCCTGTATTTTCAGAGTTACCTAATATACCTAACGTGGATTATTTAAAGAAAACGTTTAAGCTAGGACATTGGCCAGCATATACGTTCATACATGCACACGTAAATGCCTCCCACAGTCCCATTAATTATGTAGTCATATGTATTCAGTGTCTTTCGAAAAAGAGGAAACACTCAGTAACTTTGTTATCTTGAAATTTACAAAAAAACGATTAAATAGTTTTTTGTTTGAGATTATGCGTGCTACTTGGAGGTGCTTTCAAATGCTTTTTTTTCCATTTGCGGTTATACCCGAAAGTGACACAACGTTCGTTTTTTAAACGACACTCTGTATATTTTTGACACTTTTCTTTCGGTACATATAAAATTTTATGAGTTACGGTACGAATTCGTGCCCCATCCACCATATTCGCCAGGTTTAGCCTCTGTTACTTCTTTTTTTTCCAAACTTGAAAGAATGACTTGGCGAAAAGCGGTTCACGTCAAATGAAGAGGTTATTACCGAAATAGGCCGGGGGGCCTATTTTGCAAAGTTAGACGAATCCTATTGTTCGAATAGCCGGAAAAATTTGAAACGTCGCTGGACTAAGTGTAGAAAGCTACAAGGAGATTAAGTTGAGAAATTAATTTACTAAATGCAAAACAATTGTGTTGTCCTCCTTAACACAGGCAATTATCATACCATCCTCCTAACTAACATCTATAATGACCTTTGGCGTAAAACTAAAAGACAATTGGCAAAATTATTTGGATTGAGGGTGCTATCGCAAATAAAGTAAAATTGTCTATTTGATACAATAGGCTTGAGACATTTATCTTTTGGAATTAGAATGGAGGATGGGGGGAGTATCTACAATAACCTTCAATCAGAAAGATAAGTATGGGGAGTCAAACAAACATTTGTCATGGTCCATTAATTTCGTACCTTAAATGAATGGGAAGTAATTCACGTCCAAAAATATCCAGAGACACTATTTTATTTCCATTAGATAAAATTTGTGCTAGCAACCATAAAACACATTTTGTTTATGACTAGTCTAGGCAAACAGCGGTAACAGTCCGTGTAGTAGATATGTGGTGCGGAGTCGACGATTATTTATTTCACGCGTTCACAACGTCAGTACTAAATCGATGCTGTATGCGAGTAGTTCTGTGTATACGTAGGCTGTCGTAACTTATTTCGTAATTGTACGCTTATGTTTGCTTTAAAAATGTTAGGTACGTCGCGAAAACGACCAATGGCAGACACAGTTAAAAACTTTATAGTGGACATGCCGGACTTAATTTTTGATGGCGCTAAAGTTCAATGTCTAGTTTGTAAAATTCCTTTAATGTGTTGGTCCAGAAGCCATTGTCAATGTCACATCGAAAGCAAACAGCATTCTTCTGTAAAAAGTGGCATACGAGACCAAGAAAGATTTACATTTGATTTAAGTGTTACTCTTATTTTATGTAATCTATCGTTTTATTTACTAGACAAAGAAGCATTTGTCTCCATCTAGAATAAATATGGAACCTGTAAATTACCAAGTCGGACATCGATACGAAATGTAGTGGCATTTGCTCGTGAACTTATAGAAAAAAAAATGAAAACGGAATTGAAAGATAAAAAACTGTGGTTGTGTGTGGACGAAACAACAGATCGTCTAAAACACTCTGTGGTTAATGTAATGATACGTACAATGGAGCCACATCGACCGTCATCCTCCTTCTTATTTGCTTCCAAAAGAGTTATAAATTGTACTGCCGATGAGATTTTAAAGGTGTTGCTGAACTCATTGAACAAATTTGAAGTTTCAACTAAGCAACTTTTAATGTTTATGAGTGATGGTGCCGCAAACATGCGTTCTTTGGGCCAATCTCTTAAAGAACACAGTGGTAACTTCTTACAAGTAACGTGTAAAATCCATACTCTAAATCTTGCGGCACAAACGATTCCTACACGTTTTCCACTAGTAAATGCATTGATTGTTAGTACAAAGGCAGTGTTTCTAAAGTCCCCGAAACGTACCCGACTATTTCACAAACTGTGTTCTAATTTACCTGTACCACCACAGCCGATTGTTACACATTGGGGAACATGGTTGCAGGCTGCGTTTTACTACAACAAATATTTTGATCAAGTAAAGAAGGTAGTTTTAAAATTCAATCCGACAGAAGCTGCAGCAATCAAGAAACAATCACTTCGGACTAGCGGAGGGAATAGAAAAATTACAAAATATTTCGATGTCGCTAGTGGATTCTGTTCAAATTGTGAATAATGTTCACGCACAGTTATGCACTGTAGAAAACGAAACAAATTGGTGTGTAATACGAAAATTTGAAAGTGTTTTAGAGAAAGACTCCGATTTTCTTATATTAAGACAAATTTGTGAAGGTGCGTGTGAAGATGCATTAAGTTGTTTCAAAGATTATTTTAAATATGCAACTATAACATCGCTAGATGTCGAACGGTTGTTTTCGGCATTAAAAAACATTTATTCGGCACGTCGTACTCACTTGACTGAAACAGCTGTGGAAACATATCTAATGACTCAAATATTTAACAGATGTTACCCAGTTTGTTTTCACGGAAGACTTTTAAAACGATAAGTATTTCAGCACGTTTTATAATTTATTTCTTACCTTCTATTTTATGTGTAAACTTTTATGCGCTCGCCACGCCTCTGGCTGTTACCGCATATTTGTCCAGGTTATTTATGACTACTCTTTTAAATGATAAGCAACACACCTCAAAATACTTTAAGATTATTCATTTAAAAAATGCGTTAGTATATCCAATGTGTTTTATTATTCACAGCAACGTCTTCATAGAAACAAAAGTTTCATTGGATTCGATTATTTAAAATAGAAATCAATATTTTGAGAAACGTTTTATCGATTCAGGTATTCTAGAATATTTACCTCAAGTATTCTCAAATAGGATGTTGCGTCACGGACATTTACTCATCTTTATTACTGGTATGATATTTTAATTACATAAACGTGATAAAGTATATATATAGTACGTCTAAAGGGCTGTACTTTTTTATTTGTGCACTACGCTAGTTAGCATCATCATAATTTAATCAAATTTGTGCACAAATCATCGTCATCTTAGCTAATGTTATTATTCTGATAATAGAGCTGTATCTATCATTTATACATTTTATAATTAAGAAAAAATAATATAAAACAACAGCGCTAGTATTAGCGATGGTATGAAGTCGCTATCGTGACCAAAAAAACGAAAGAAAAATAAAAAAATTAAACAACGTACGAGTATGGTATGATAAATACATGTGTTATGGAAAACAATGCAATTGCTTTACATTTAGTCGATTTATACAGTTATAACATATTTATACAGTTAGTCCAGCAATGTTCCAACATATTGTTCCATCCAAATAATACAATTTATCGAATTCAAAATGGGCCCCCGTTTCGGCAATGACCGCTTCATTTGTTGTGAACCACTTTCCGCCAAGCCATTTTTTCAAGTTTGAAAAAAGAGAGAAGACACGGGGGACAAAATCTGGCGAATGTGGAAATGGGACACCAATTCGTACCGTAACTGCACTAGTTTTGCTGTCGCAATTACCTTTGAATGGACCGGGGCGTTATCATGATGATAAAGAACTCTTTTCTTCGCTAGGTACGGCCTCTCCCTCTTTAGTTCGGCGTTGAATCGGTCCAATAAGTCAGCATAGTACTATCCCGTGACTGCCCTTCCCTTCTCCAAATAATCAATTAAAATTATACCTTGCGAATCCCAAAAAATCGTCTCTATAACTTTTCAACCTGATGAAATCGTGTTCGCCTTCTTTAGTGCACGTTCGCCGGGAAATACACCATTTTGCTGACTGACCTTTGGTGTCTGACGTTTAGTGATGTATCCATGTCTCATCTGCAGTCACATAACGGAGAAGAAAGTCACTCATATTGCGCTTGAACATGTCCAAACATTGCTTTGAAGTTATCACGCGATCCCGTTTTTGATCAAACGTCAGCAGACGCGGCACCCATCTCGCCGGTAGCTTTCTCATAATTAATTTTTCGTAAAGGTTCTGCGCACGTTCAATTGAGGTATTTACCATGTTAGCAATCCATCTTATCTTCACTCGGAGGTCTGCCAACGAGATATAAACTTTATTGAACATGTCATCCGTAGTCACCTCAATGAGACGACCTGGCCGCTCCTCATCAAAGACGGATTTTCGGCCACCCTTAACTTCATTAAACTAGTATCTGGTGGTAGTTATCGAAAATGCATGGTCCTTATAAACTGCACCCGACTACTGGCTTCCGCACACGTTTTCCCATCCAAAAACGGAACTCGAATCACTGGCCGGTTGTTCTTTTTCCATGATTCCACAAATACATGAACTTGCTCACTTTCAACAGCTCTCAAAACAACACTACGCGATGAAACTCTCCAAACGTTTGACAGACGTCGACAAAAGAATAGTGTTCACAGTCGGTAATGCAGATTTTGACATACAAAGCGCCATCTGCCTTCAAAGGCGAATACTTCTCATACTATCCTCGTATACTGAGGTTACTGTCACTATTAGATTAATTAAATAGTAAAAACAAATTAATTAAAAAGTACAATTTTACACTTGGTATTTGTAAAAAAGTTAATGCCATTTGAAAGAAATCATTACTTTAATTAAAATGATTATAAGTTTCCGAAGAAGGAACAAGTACAAAGTTACAGAATATGCCAATAAACTAAAAATTGTATGGCATCAATTTCTACAAAAATATGGAAATAGTAGGGACAAATCAAGAAGTCAATCTATACTAGATTCACCTTAAATTGGTCTACTTAAGTAGTTTCGTGTTATTTATCACGAATAGTCTTCTTATACAAAACTTAACGAACCATGAATTAAAATTTTTGTTATCCCAGTTAAACCCTAAGAAACAGGAAGCTCCATTAATTAATACTGGTAAAATTATTTTACAAAAATTTGTCTTAAATGAAGCAGAATTTTAACTTTTTTAAGTAATTAGACAATTTCTGAACAACATTCCCAATTAAGGAGCTAACTCTTGAAGAGAATTTATTACGGCGATTACAACCAACAACAAGAATACAATGCGTTTAGTGGACAGGCAATTTTATAAGACCCGATTCCATGCTTGTGGAAAGCGGTACATAACAAAACGCGTGCTTCAGATTTTGTGTTAATGATACCTAATTGTTGAAATATTTTAATTAAAAAGCAAATGAGTTGACAAATATGTAGCATCTTGTAAGAGAATGTTGGTTGGGAATTGTTTCAGAGTTTTTATAGCAACCTCGCGCTACTACATAAATTAATTAAATAAATTACAGGAGGCTGTTGCAGATTTATTCGTGTCCTTTATACTGCTGAGATTTATAATAGCAGGTTTTGTTAATACTAAAATTAAATACCGAGGTAAGTAATTGCTATAAACAGAACTGTTTCAATCCCAAAAGGTTAGGTTCCTCCTTAAATTAAAAAAATAATTTTAATTTTCATTCTTATATTCGAATAATTGAAGTAATTGTGAATACATTTTAACAATGTAGTGTAATAAGTAACTTGGGCAAATATGCGGTAACAGCCAGAGGCATGGCGAGCACATAAAAGTTTACACATAAAATAGAAGGTAAGAAATAAATTATAAAACGTGCTGAAACACTTACAGTTTTAAAAGTCTTCCCCAAACTGGGTAACATCTGTTAAATATTTGAATCATTAGATATGTTTCCACAGCTGTTTCAGTCAAGTGAGTACGACGTGCGGAATAAATGTTTTTTAATGCCGAAAACGACCGTTCGACATCTAGCAATGTTATATTTGCATATTTAAAATAACCTTTGAAACAATTTAATGCATCTTCACACGCACCTTCACAAATTTGTCTTAATATCAGAAAATCGGAGTCTTTCTCTAAAACACTTTCAAATTTTCGTATTGCACACCAATTTGTTTCGCCTTCTACAGCACATAACTGTACGTGAACATCATTCACAATTTGAACAGAATCCACTAGCGACATCGAAACATTTTGTAATTTTTCTATTCCCTCCGCTAGTCCGAAGTAATAGTTGTGAATAGTTTGTAAATATCTTTTAACCTGGCTATCTTGAAATATTTCATGGCTTTTCTTGTTTGCTGCAGCTTCTGTCGGATTGAATTTTAAAACTACCTTCTTTACTTGATCAAAATATTTGCTGTAGTAAAATGCAGCCTGCAACCATGTTCCCCAGCTTATAACAATCAGCTGTAGTGGTTCAGGTAAATCAGGACACAGTTTGTGAAATAGTCCGGTACGTTTCGGGGACTTTAGAAACACTGCCTTTGTACTAGCAATCAATGCATTTACTAGTGGAAAACATGTAGGAATCGTTTGTGCGGCAAGATTTAGAGTATGGATTTTACACGTTACTTGTAAGAGGTTACCACTGTGTTCTTTAAAAGATCGGCCCAAAGAACGCATGTTTGCGGCACCATCACTCATAAACATTAAAAGTTGCTTAGTTGAAACTTCAAATTTGTTCAATGAGTTCAACAACACCTTTAAAATCTTATCGGCAGTACAATTTATAACTCTTGAAAGCAAGTAAGAAGGAGGATGACGGTCGATGTGGTTCCATTGTACGCACCATTACATTAACCACAGAATGTTTTTGACGATCTGTTGTTTCGTCCACACACAACCACAGTTTTTTATTCTTCAATTCCGTTTTCATTCTTTTTTCTATAGGTTCACGAGCAAATGGCACTACATTTCGTATCGATGTCCGACTAGCTAATTTACAGTCCGCATATTTATTCCAGAAAGAGACAAATGCTTCTTTGTCTAGTAAACGAAACGATTGATTACATAAAATAAGAGTAACACATAAATCAAATGTAAATTTTTCTTGGTCTCATGCCACTTTTTGCAGAAGAATGCTGTTTGCTTTCGATGTGACGTTGACAATGGCTTCTGGACCAACATATTAAAGGGATTTTACAAACTAGACTTTCAATTTTAGCGCCATCAAAAATTAAGTCCGGCATGCACACTGTAAAGTTTTTAACTGTGTCTGCCATTAGTCGTTTTCGCGACGTACCTAACTGCGACATTTTTAAAGCAAAAATAAGCGTACAATTACGAAATAAGTTACGACAGCCTACGTATACACAGAACTACTCGCATACAGCATTGATTTAGTACTGAGGCTGCGAACGCGTGAAATAAATAATCGCCGACTCCGCACCACATATCTACTACATTGACTGTTACCGCTATTTGCCCAGGCTAGTAATAAGCATCCATACATACATTGAACTCATAAAAACAAGTTGCTATTATACACGAGCAACATTTACGTCGAAACTTAAAATTCTTCTCGATCACTTCACTTTTCTTTGTACTGTTCTCGTATTCAAGGAATTCTTACAATCTCGAAGATGTGTAGTCCATTGAGTTCAAGATCTGTTGGAAATATGATTCCAGTCGGAAAATTTGTTTTTGCTTTCGTTACGCTCCAACAAGTCTGTCGTTCTTCATTGGCGTAGTTTCTACTCTAGATTTATTCTACGTTGTAATTAGTTTCTCGACACTCAAAGTCAGAATGTGCTATATATTCGCTTTTTCTATTTAACACTCAATGATTCATATGTTAAAAAACGTACAGCTTAGGAAAAATATGACATTCTAATAAACTAGATATCTTCGATGACGAATTAATTTGATTATTGGACAATGACGCAGTCATTCATCAACAACCTTAGTACACACCGCTCAGCAACTTAAAACCAACCGGCATAGGTGTAATAGTGTGAGAAATCGGTTCAGTTTGTAGTGAACATCGCTAAAATTTCGAAAAAAGGTTTCAATTCTAAGAGACTTCAATTGCTACTTGAAAAAACCTAAGAATATTTTGGAGAAGTCTTGATGTGTAATATCTATCTATTGTCAAGAATGCGTTCTTATTTTATTTATCTGCTAATATTAAAGCTTTTTTATATTTTCATTTTTTGTTTTCTTTTTTAATTATTGTGTTACGACTTTTTGAACATTTCTTGAATTCGTAGATTTTATTACATTATTATCATTTATTTAAAATCTCAATGAGCTACTATGCAAGGTGTTAAAAAGGTGTCGTAAACTTCGATGGGTACTAGAGTTGGCATTTCTTAATTTTCGCGGATGATTTAAATTGTTAGTTTCCGCAATAAATGACATATTTGCCAATTTCTTAGCATAATACAGACGAATATGTCCATTATTGTCGGAACTACTAACTTAAATCACCCGTGAAATTTAAAAAATTTCAACTCTAGATAGTATGGCCCAAAATATTCAGAAAAGTTTTAACGAACCCGCAAATGGACGATTTCGGAGTTACGGAGGATGATGTCTTTTTGTAGCGTTTCCGCGTTTCTGTGCTTATCTCTTCTTTCGTCCGCAAAAACTTGATTCTCTGTCAAATATGCAGTTTGTAGTTGATATTCAGTAGTTAATGCACAATCTCATGAATTTTCGCTATACTTGGTTACTGTAATCAATTAACCAACATGCATTTCATGTATAGTCGTGCCAATGGGAATTCCAGAGAAGCGCAACGTCTTCATATTGTTGCTGATCCCCATTGCCGGATCCCTCCAGCTCGTGTCTTTGTAAGACCCCACCAAAGATTCCGTGATACTAGTTCATTTGGGAAACAGTCCCATGATTCCGGGACACCAAGGTCTATGTCCGTCTCTCAGGCAGAAGAGGCAATTTCGACACGGCTAGAGCAAAATCCGGAGACGAATTTGCAGGGAATATCAGCAGAGGTAGGAACTAGTGCTCCTCTTGTTTAGAGAATCCTCCACAAGCAACAGCTTTAGCCCTACTATGTACAGCGAGTATAGGCCCTAGATCTACTTCACCATTACGTTTCGATTTTGGCCGCTGGTTTCTACGCAATGATGCTGAAAACCCCAATTTTGCTGTCAATATTTTTTTACTGATGAGACTGGGTTCATATTAATTGAAGTTATTAATTTCCACAATGCTATTACGGAATCCAGACATCAGATACGTTTTTCATTAAACATTTGGATGGCTATTTTGAGTGACAGATTACTAGATCCGGTTGTTTTACCAAAGAATTAAACTTTCTGCAGAACACAATAGTGATCTTTTACACGATATTCCTTTGAACCAAAGGCATCAATTGTGGTTCTAACACAATGGTGCTCGAGCGCATTTTTCTATTGCCGTGAGAGAGCATTTACACGAAACATTTGGACAAAGATGGGTAGGAAGAAGCGGACCTACACCATAGCCTGCAAAATCGCCTGATTTAAAGCCACTTGATTTCTTTTCTTGGGATATTTGAAAACTTTAGTGTACGCAACGTCTGTAAATGATCTCGAGGGGTTGCAGCAACGTGTATATCAAGGGCTTCACCGAATCCAAACCAACGCGGGGATTTTCGAAAAAGTTCGAAGGCCCTCGCGGCAAAGATGTTGTGGGTGCTGTGAAATGAAGAGAGAGCGCTTTAAAGATCTCAAGTGAGTTTTTTACCTTTATTCCTTGTTCATAAATTACATTGTTTGTTTCTTTCTACATAATCCGAAACCGTCCATTTACAAACCCATATTCGTTAAAACTTTTCTGGAAATTTTAGGACGCATAATCCATCCTTTAAGTTTTTGGCACTTCTAAAACACTGTATTTAGAATCTAATTGGACCATTAGGTTTGGTATTATTTAATCAACATTAAAAAAATTCTGCGTAGTAGAAAGTGATTAAAGACGTTAAACAAATCTTAGAGAAGACTATTTTAACGTGCTACTTTTTACGCCAAGCCGTATTCGGTATTACCAATATATTGGTATTCTTAGAAAACTTTAGAAAGTCTCATTCCAATGCAAAGTTGCAGCGGACATAAAACACAGCCAATAATGACCGATAATATAATGAGAAATTCATTTTAGCCAAATAAAGTCATACGCAGCGGTAATGTGTCTCAATAAGTGAAGTTTAAAGAACACTAGAATAGTGTGCGTACACAGCAAGATCAATAAAACTGCTAAGAATTTTAATTAAGGTTTTCTAGCACATTTTCTTTCGTTGAAATCCATGGTTTCTCATTGGAAATTACTAGACATTACATAACTGTGTTGCGGCGGCTATTCAACTAAAATTGAATACATCTTGTGTCAGTAAATATTTTCACCTATTTCATTCATTAATCTACTTTGTTTAGCAATTTACCGGTATAGGAATAGCTCCATTGAATTGAAATTTAAACCTTCGACTTGAATATTCTTTTATACACTTATTTCATCACGTTTGGTTTTGCTTGAGCCGTATTGCTACAGAGACTTTCCTAAAAAATATAATGCTTTGATCTCGATGGATTTTATTATCGTAGTTCATTTATTATACCTGGCGCAAGAGAATATACAACCGATTGAGTTAGGATTATTAAAGCGTGAAGAAACAATCGATGTCTATATAAACTTGGTACAGCACGAATACGTTCTTTCTTTAGGATTGATTGTTACTAAATTGTGTTCGCGATATACAATGTGAAGCGCTGTCTTACCTTTTTCATCCTTAAAGAAAGTTTCGGCTTTTTTGCAGGGCGTCTACTTCTGATATTGGCTTCATATAAGCGCGATTTTAATGTTCGATCTGATATTTTTATATTATCAGCCTGTAATATACGCTGAAGTTCTTTAATGCACAGTTGCCTGTTTTCTAATGCCCTTTTTATGATAATTCTGTCTTCCCGTGGCGAAGTTTTGCGAGTACCGCGACAATGAGAACGACCACTTGAAATCGCTGGTAAATTTTCTTTCTTTAACATCGCTACCCTGTCGACTGTTTGACGAGAAACTCGTTATCTTCTGGCTATTTCCCGATGCGAATACAGCCCCGTCTCTAATAACACTTGAATTTAGTGTTTTTTTTTTCTCATTTGAAATGTCTTTACGTTTGCCCATTTCACAAAATTTATCAATAAAAAAAGAAAACGTCACGAAATTTCAATTTAATTACACTAAAACAATATGTAAAACGAATATTATAGCACGAAAATATGATACTTGCACTTTACACCATCAAAACTACACGTAAACTAACTTGAAGCAGGTAAAGCCAGTCACCGATTACCGACCCTAAACATACCTTGGATAGAAAGGAATGTTTGGTGGAGGTTATAATAACGAGAATTTTATACCTACTTAAAAGGATTATTTCAAATACAATTAAAAACATTTTATTGCCGAAAATATTTAGAAATTTTGGTTATTATAATATTAATAGCAAATATTTGTATAAAATCAAAGTGGCCCTAATTCGATTGCACGGTACTGTACTGGTATTTTGTGCGCTACCTAATAAATTGCATGTAACATATGCTAAATGATTTCAATTAATAATTAAGACATGTCTTAAATTAGGGATTCAGTTTAAACCTATGAAGGTTATTGCTGATTTTGAAGATTCAATTCATAAAGCTGTTAGGATGGTATGAAATCACATTGAAATTGTCGGATGTAAATTTTATTTGGCGCAGTCATGGATAGGTAAAATTCAGCAGATAGGTTTAATAAATGAATACAAAAATGAACAATCCCAAATTGGCACTGGATTTTTGGTCTAATGTTTTTAAAACCTGAAATGGTAGCCGATTGTTTTGTTTTTGACTTTGCGGCAATTCAAATAGGTGATGGTAAGCTATTATAATTTTTAGATCACTTAGTCGAAAATTATATTGATGAAAATGCAAGATAGTACGCATCCCATTATTTTTAAATGTACAGATGTTTTAAAACAGTTTCAAATAAGAACTTATTTAAAAATTAACAGTGTACATTTACCAGTTAACATAAATAAAAATTATAGAGATCGCCTTAACCATTTACAAAAAAAATGGTTACAAAATTTCACAATGGTAATTTTGAAACCACATTCGAGTATATAAAAGCCGTATCCTACCATTTTTCTCATTTGTTGTGATATTATATATTATAACACATAAGTATGTTTTGTATATTATTCTGTGTATATATTGTACATATTTTACTATCTAATATTTTAGTTTTTCAGTTTAGTTTAGTTTTATTTTTTTACAAACGACTATACAAATATTATATCTACATATAAACATTTTAAATATATTTCTACGTTCTACATTTTTTGTATGATTTGTTATTTTAAATATTTAATCGCGTATTAGGCTGACACCCCCTGAGGTCAGTACCGGCGGATTTCTGCCCTACCCTCAACCACCAGCAAAGACTAAACAAGTTATTGTTTAATCAAATATGCCTATGTATTTCATAATGATGAAATAATTTCTTTCCAGACATTCTTGCAGTTGCTAACCAGTGTAGGAAAGACAATTTCGCTTTTCGAAACCAGATACGACACAGTCTTCCCGTAAATTGAAAACAATTTGTTTAGCAACCACGTTTTATAAGAGCTACCCAAAAGCAGTAAGTAGGT
Organism: Dynastes maya; assembly: GCA_029619315.2. Taxonomy (NCBI): domain Eukaryota; kingdom Metazoa; phylum Arthropoda; class Insecta; order Coleoptera; family Scarabaeidae; genus Dynastes; species Dynastes maya. The sequence goes on from JAROYE020000001.1 coordinate 26,413,847, forward strand.
AGGTACCCGCAGGAGTTGATTCAGTAAAACCGTTCTGCGCGAACCAGCTATTACTTAACCTGCAACTTCTTTTTACCGCGACCAAGAGCAATAAGGAAATCGTAAAGCCATATCCTGTCCCATATACAGAACAGCACTCATCGTACCTCCAACGATACGAGCTAAAATAAAAATCGAAAAACGAGAATCGTTAAATTCAAATGACCTAGTTATTAAAAGATTTATTTTCCTCCCGTAAAACTACACAGACGAATAATATATCATCCTGAAACGGTAACAAAAGATTTAAAATCTCTGTCTTGTTAATATTGTAATACGCGTACGGGTTATTTATTGGCCTATTAAACTGTAGTTACTCTTTGCATCGTCCCCTCCTTGTTTCGTCAATTTATATCTTCCAATAACACTAAATACTAAATACCTAAAGCACTACTAAAGAGAAGTGAAGGTCTAGCATTTACTGGCTAATTTCTTCGCTATACTAGATTAAATTAATTTGTCATCTTCCAGGATCTGGTTTTTATTAATCTGAACTTTAATGTGGGTCTAAATTAAACAGTTAATGTACAGAACTTAGATTTTACAATGTTGCAATCCTATGGAATTGAGTGGACCTCTTATTAAAACATGAATGTAGTAATGTAGCAATTCGTTGAAAAAACCAACTTTATGAAATTTCCTTCTACTTTGCACACAACACACCAATAGGTATTTTCTAGAAGAATGTACAATATTACTAAAAATACCAAGTGCATTTTATTGTGATGAGACTTTTATAAATTAACTCTCAGAAATTACGCAAACAAACATAAATTAAATTTGTGGGATCAAAACGCATTTTGTTATTTACTGTTTAAAGACAAATCAAGCAATTTTTCAATACCAAAAAGAGTATACAGTTTTATTAATTTAAAAATAATTTATATATATTGAAATATCTTTCTCGGGTTTTTTTTCAAATTTTGTTAAATTTTCTAATTTTAATTTGAATAAACGATTCTTGTAGGTTCGGGGGTATCCCCGGATACCCTTACGGCAATTTTAGAATGAATTTCCAACTCAGTAAAATGAAATTAACGAATTTTAAGATTTGAAAAGTAACTAACCTTTAACTTTTGAACGAAGCCAATGTATATAAACCCTCTGTTTATATAACCACTACAGGAAACTGCCTGCGCTGGATATTTAACCCTTTTCTCTTCTAATAAAAACTTTGAATACACAATCGAACACTTATATTGGGATTGGATTTAAGACACACTTTGATTCAACCAAGGCCGAATAAAGATTGATGAAAAATTATGGCGTCATTCACCTTTCTTTTATTTTAAATCGCGAAAGACCGGCGATTGTTTTATTTCACAGCCAATTTTGATAATTTAACCCAAATAGAAACTTTTTCGATGACTTTCGATCAAATGATATTATTTCTGCAAACAGCATACGAGAACGAATGCAGTGACTTAACCAGGAGCTTGTATGTTGATGATTCTGTGATCCCAACTGTCACCAACAAGCTTTAAACGAGAAAATCCACTGCCAATTTACGGAAACCTTTCAGATAAAGATTTAATTGATGAAATATTATTTGTTGTACCTTTCAATTTACGCTGTTGCTTTTTCCAGACGATTTTTACATTAATTTGGACGAAATAAGTGAATAGAAAAATTAACTAACGAGTAGATTTGTCCATGCTACCCCACACTCGTCATTATCTAGACTTATATTTTATATATAATGTCCTCGCTCCAAGGACGGTTGGCTGAGGGGGGATGGTTACGAAGAAATTTCCAATTTTCCCCGCAAGAGGGATATTTAGTTACCAACGAGTGGCCAGCCTGACATTTAGTCCTTCCGAGGTGACAACTGAGAGAAGTTGTTGTTGTTGTCGTAGAAACAACGTTGAACATAACAATATATATACATAAACTTCCACTATTTCACTATACAATAGAGTGCCTCAGAGGTGTATATTAAATAAGTTTTCATAATTAATTTTTCATAATTTTTTATTTTATAACTCCTCACTACAAATTACATTTATATTGCATACCCGTGATAGATTATCCATCTTTAAAGCCCCTATGCGGTCCGCTTAAAACATACAAAAAAATATGCTAGAAAGCTTAACTCTACCAAATTGGAGGTATTAATATTACTGATGACTTTAAAATTTCTAATCCAAATCTGTCACGTTGAAATTAATTCGTTTCAACGTCTGTCTGATACTCAAACCAACAAGTTAATACTGAAATAACGCGCCGCGTATATCTACCGCGAGGTTTTTTCCGTAACAAATAAAAAGGAACACTTGTCTTTCGCGTGCTTTCCTGTACTACAGTCAAGGCAAGCATCAATCAAGTAAAAATTTCATGTTGACGTCTACGTGGGTTGTTGATCTTGTATACGATGTGATGTGGCTGCTCGTGATTTGGTTTTAATACTTCCTTCGTCACCAGAAGAGTCGCACAAGGCGAAATTATCTGATTATACGTCCCGTTTGCTCATTTTACTTCATAATTTTATCATTAGCTGTTTACAGGCATATCGCTATGCAAATTACTCGGTAATCACAGTACGGATTTTTCATTCAAGCCAAGCAAAATTACGTGTAATTTGCCAGGAAGGATCTGTATCATTAGAAGACACTATCGTATTCTAAAAATAAATGTATGTAACGCTTGCTTGCGTAAATAAACCGATTGGTTATCAAAAACACTATTATATGAAAGACACCAATAACATGACACATTATACTATTCATTGTAGTTCAGGTATACACAAGCTCCTTGTTAAGCTGCTGGATATACTCTTGATATAAATAAGAATTTCGATATTTCTAAAATAAAACACACTCACGAATTATCTTTACAAGTATTACATTTTTAAATAATGCTTAAATTTTGCAATCGGTATTACTACACCACAAAAAAGTTGTTATTTCGATTTTAAAGTCTTTTATTGTCTTCTATTCTAAATGTTTCCGAGTTCACTCTACATGTGGAAAGAAGCTTAACATACATCTTTCTAAGGATATATTCAGATGGTGAACCGTTTGGACTTTGATACATGCAATAGCACACCAATAACACGAAGGAACATAAAGACATATAGAGGTACAAATTACTACTTGAAGGTGCCACGTAGAGATATCTACAGATATGCATTCACATATGTACCTATATCAAATTTATGTTGATGGAAGGATCGTGCGGGAAAAAAACCGTATGTCAGTCACTTTTGTAACGGTCTACAGAAGTGATGTGTTTTTAAACGAGTTCACAAATAAAAATTTTACACTGACAGTTTAAATGCTGGTGGTGTCAGACGACTATATGTTTTTTATTTCTGATATATAAACATCACAATTAAAGGCAGGTAATGCTAAAATTTTCTGCATCTGGTGATCATCATTTAGAGTTTCAGGTGCACCTACCTTCATTAATTTAGATATATATATATCAATTTATACTTTCCTTTTTGATATTTTCAATTCAAAAACTCATGCTTACGTTTACTTCTGTACTGTTATAAAATCGTGAGATCTGTGAAATAATTTTATACATTTTGAATCCCGGAATTCCTGATGCAACATTAACCGATCAAGTTCTTATGTGTTTTTGTCTAACGTATAGATTACCTAGTAAACATTAGACCAAAATGTCAAAAAGTCATAAATGCATTATTTTCTAAGAGATATTAAAATAATGCGAATTCCTACCCTGTCACAACAAGTAAGCATACTCGTTGTCACAAGGACTTGATACTTTTGTGGTTGGCCTAACGATGATCATTTCGTATGTTGTATAAGATGTGAATTTTGATTGCTAGATTCTATATAACGTGTGTTGTGCCTGAATATTGTGTGTTTTTTACAAACAAATATTTTCAAGATGTAAATTATTGAAAATAGCTTGTGACTTTGATTACTCCCCATGAAGTAATATTAATGGAGTTCCTTTTTAAGAAATAAAGAATTAATAATATAAATTATTAAAATGCCAGAATTCGAATAATTTCTAAAAATAATTCGGTTTCTGCAAATACTATATTAAATTTTGATATTTAACGAATACTGAAATTAAAATAATAAAAATTAATGAATCAAGGTGTAAGTGCACGCCTTCCACCCTAATATCCCACCATGTCTCCCCTCCCATGCTAACTTTTGAACGACAGAAACTACCGTTTTTAGAAAAAAATAAGTCTGTTTCTATTTTTTATAAACCAACTTTTTCCGTTATCGGCATTTCGATTGTACTTCTGGTTTCAGCGGAGGTTACATTGACTTTCCTTTTTTAAATAGGAAATTTAAAATATTGCACAGAGTGACAAAGCACATTAGTAAGCGTTCGCTACAGCAAGTAGCGTACTTCCTTCGGAGAAAACACTCTGTATATTGTTATAGCATCCGATTTATACATCAGATGAAATTTTATTATCACTGCTTAGATCTGTCTTTAACAGAGTAGAGGTTATTTCAATTTTTATCTATTTCATGCAGGTTTTCAAAGTTGATTATAATAAATAAAAAAACAACATGAAAACAAGGTAAAAAATAAAAGCTACAAAACAATTGAACTTACTTATAAAGCACTTACTAAACGCATATATTTTTCTATTTCTTGGGGTACCACCAGTTTTTATAAATAAATTAGCTTTCACTGGCCTTTTGTTTCCATTTAGTAAAATGGCCGTGGAATGCTGGAAACTGAGTTATATTTGTTAAAGGATATCTCCAACAGACATTTGTGAAAATGATACAAATATGAAAGTGTTCGAAATTTCCATCGTCCCCTGTATGTATACCAATTATTTACTTAACATTTTTTAATTAGCACTAAATGCAACACTATACAGTGATTAAGAAAAAAACACAGTAAAATAAGTATAAATAAAAGAAACAATAAATTTATGAAAGCTATTACACTGAGAGAAAAAATTGATTACCCAACCAACTTTGTTTGTTAAATGTACTCAATACTCCATATGGTTTAAAACAACAGCATACAGTTGGTTGAACCTTTTTTTAACTGGATTAACTTTGGAATGAATGTTCAACTAACCTACATTAGAATGTTGGTAGAAACCAAAAAAATTATATGTAATATCAAGTTGTACAGTCCCCGCTCCTCTAAGCATTAATTGCGCAAATTTGAATGAGTGTTGCATTAAATAAAGAAGGACGTCTCTACGGAACTCTATTTGCGTCTGTTATGTGAAACGAATTTTGTGGTTGATCTAGAACTAATATGTTTTGAAGCATAACCAACACAAATACTGATTTGATTTAACAAAAATAATTGAACCAAAGTTAATGTGTTCTGTTAAATTGCAAGGTAAGTTAGATGGATTCGCTAAAGTGTTGAATGAACATATTTTTGGTTGAGTGAACACATAAATGCGCAATACTTCGTGGTTTGTTGGATGAAAGTGTATACTTATTTACGTAAAATAAAAAAAACGTTCCTTCGTGCTATAAAAAATATTGCTACCAGATAATATCAAGGATATCCTTCACTGTAATAGAAAAAGGGTATACTCGCAGTGAAACATCAATCCAATTAATAACCGCCCAATACTAGAAAAGTATTTTCAGAAACCATTCGAAAATTATTATAGTTCATCATGCTTTAACGCCACCTTCTAATTACAGTCAAAATCATATTTATTAGCCTTGCAAAATAGATGAATTTGTAATTTTTCTTTCTCATCGAATCTGAAATAGCTAAAGACATACTTTGTATAACAATATTACACTATGTAATGTTGAAGAACATAAAATACTCATTACCTCTAAATATCATGCTGAAGAAACCGATCAAATCGAGCTTCAGGCTTATTCTTCGCCTATAAAGCTTTAATAATTGTTGTCTATTCTATCTGACACAGTGACATTACAACGATATAATATAAGTATAAATATATCTTATAAATATTAATGTTACACCTACTTGCAGTCAGACTGGTACCTCCATTAAGTGAGTAACCTGTACTGAACTGTTACGCGCCGCCATAATAAAACTGTTCTTGGATTCTTTTCGAAATACCTAACATAATACTGATATATCCTTGCGTGTCGAATAATCCATACGTATACGAATGAAAAAAAAATGTGGAACTATTATATTAGAATATCAGTAAGGGAATTAACCAACTTCAGATAGAAATATTTACTTAATTAGTATGAGGCTAACCAAACGACATAGAAGAGACGCAGGAAATAATTAACTTACAAGAACAAATAAAACGCGTTCGTACTGGTATTTAAAAAGATTTTAAGTTACCAGGAAGGAGCATACACAGTTTGGTATGCTATTTTACTTAGAAACTAAAATTATGAAGGTAGACTTCAGACATGATTTCTTGAATCATTGGGCAATGCAATTATATTCAATTTCCCAATATAAAAAGCTCCATGCCAACTCTATTAGCTACTGAAATACCATATTTCCCCAACTTGCCATACACCGGATGAGTCATGTTTCTGCATATGTGAAATAACTCGCTTAATACTAGAGATAGAGGAAAATAGCATTAGGCAGAATTGAATGATAGTTACACGGCTACAATTCTATTTGATCATATGTTTCCGAGTTTCAGCTGTTTTGGTGTGGCTACGCCCCCTTATTTATTTTATAATTGTATGACACCCATTTTCCCCCACCATTGGATAGAGAATTATTTTTTCTTTCTGATGGTCTAAACATTTCAGCACCTGACAACAAACATTTCGAGAAAAATTCAAACAAAGTTTCCATCACGGAAAACCGTGGGCATGATATGAAAATCGTAGATCTATGGTTTTTTTTTCAACAAATCAGGTTTAAAACTTGGCATGTTGCATTATCTAGAGCGATTGAAGTCCAGCAAGGAAATGAAAATGCTTATTACAGAGTGATGTTTACCTACTTTGCACATTAATAATTTACTTATAAAATAAAGGAATTCCTAGATGGCACATCCGCTACATGACTGTGTTTATAGAGAGATTCTAACAACCATCGAGAATATGAAGATTAGAATAAGAAATAAATTTGCGACAATTATTCCACAAATGCTCAGAAGCCAACGAACAAGTTTTATCAGAAGAATTAAAAAATGTGTTGCTGAAGATGGCCGTAAGTAGGTAAGGGGTCACCCGAGCGTGGGAAAAAAAACCGGAAGTAGGCAGCGAATTCCAGGAAGCGGCTCCTTTGGACAGTAGGTAGGCTACACCGTTTCTGGATCACTTTCAAGGCCATTCGTGTCCCCTAACTTCATGCATCCGCGGTTAATTTCGCGGCTATTTCAAGGCCGCGCGGTAATTTCGCGGAGTCGAAGTTTGATTAGCGGCATATGGACGGAAGATAATTCCATTGCTGAGCAATTTGGAGGAAAAGCTTTTGAACAAGAAATATCCGTAGACAAATTTTGCACGACATAAAAATATGCGCAAGTATAGAGGATGTTCAATTTCCGCTACAAGCTATACAAATTTAGTTTTTTAAATGGAACATTCTGTATATCATTACGTTTTTGTATGCCCCTCTTCAATCCATACTAACTCTCTTCAGTATTATAAACACCAAATATCGTAAATGCCAAATGCAAATGTTATTCGATTGGATGTTTCTTGTTTTTTTTTGGAATACATCGAAAGAATCGGCTAAGGTCTGCGAGATGGCCATTGAAATCGCTGCCATGTTTGATATATTCTATTTCACTTTTTTTATGAAAAATTCTGTATACTTTTCAGAATCTAAAAGAAAAGCTGTTCTAGAATATGTTTATAAACATTTCTCTATACCTGCGTGGTTCTTTAGTAAATTAAATATGAAGCTATGTATAGCTATGATAAGTTTATCGTTTAAAAAGAAATTTTTCGTTTAGAAACGTAGAGTGCAATGACGAAATACTATAAGCTTGTTTGGTTAAAGATATTTATTAAAACATGTATAAACCTCCATCCTTTTTGTGCAATTCCAACATCTGCTTGAAGTAACCATCCTACATACGTTATCTAGTAAGTTAATAAACGCGTACAAATACAAAGTAGTCAAAATAAATAGACGAATGTTGATTGGAGCTCATTGTCAGCATTAACCGAATTGATTTATTTAAAGTGTCGTACACTAAGTTTTTCCAGCAGTAAAAATATTATAAGAACGTATTGAAAATTGTTCAAAGAATTTCACAGTTCAGCTAAACAGAAATGTTTGTGGAAAGGTTTCTGGGTGAAATTTTTAAGGCAATGCGTAACGTGGAGATCACACAAAATATTATTCCCGAAATGTTAGTAAATGTTCAACAAAGTGCAAGGAATCACATTACGGTTTGCGTAAGGAAAAATAGTGCTGCTTCGAATATATGTTGAAATTGTACACATAAATATATTTCACAGATTTAGTGAATATCTCTGCAGAAACAGAAGTTTATAGTGTTTCGTCGTAGTACTTTATGCATTTTAGCAAAAAACTTATCTGCATAGGTAGCTTCATTTGTAATTTAATAAAGTCCAACACATTTGTGAAAATATTTATAAAAAAAAATTCTAGAGCAAGTTCTCTGACAGAATCTAAAAAATACACGGCGTTCTATTTTTAAAAAATGAAATAGCATGAATCAAACATGGCAACGATTTCGATGGTCGATTAAATAAATAAATTTGAATAAAATTTGAACCACCTTGCGTATAAGGCGTTTAAAATATCGACCGCCAAAGAAACAGCAGCATGTTGCAAAAATATCAAATTATATCAATTATCTCAGAAACTAAGATAGATACACATGAATTGAAGAGAGATATTTAAAAACGTAGTCATATACAATATGTTCCATTAAAAACACCAGGCTTGTATCGTGCGCTGCAGATAGTGAACATTCTGTATATTTGGGTATAATTTTATGTTATACAGTACTTATCTCCGGGTATTTTTTATTGGAAAACTTTGTCTCAATTACTCAGGGAAAGAATTATCTTCCACCCACACCCTAGGTGGACATGCTGAATACATGTGGTGTTTGCAGTTTATTAGAATCATTAGTTATACATCACTAAACAACAGATTGCCTTGTAACACAAATGCGCCACGTTTGCCGTTGTTTGAAGGACGTATAGTACTTTTGGTACTGTATTTCATGGTATTTCTATTCCTTGTTAATTCGCATTTAATTCTTTCTGTGACGATGGCATAACACATTGCAATCATTACATCTACCAGACTTTTAAATTTAAATTAATGCTCAGGAGGATATTTATAACTGAGAAAGGAATAAGAAGTTAGAAGTAGAATTAGGCAAGATTAGGAATGTTAGTGTAATATCAAAACCATTCAACCCTAAAGAAATTGACAGTCTTTTACGTCTGCCACACTATACGTGTATAGGCTTTACCCTTTCCTACTACATGTCTTGGGTTATGGATATTTGGTTTCCTTTTTCAAATATTAATGACCTTTCGTTACTGTATGCTAGACAATTAGTTATGCAGGTTTGCACATTAATGACGACAATTTAGGTATTTAGTATTTAGGTCTCTGCTCTCTCCATTAAAATATCGCTTATATTTAATCTAGCAAACGTTCTGCGAGTCATAGGCTCTGTCATGTAAGCATGTGGCTACGCCCACCTTGACGTTATGTGGGTGGTTGAAGTTGAAATGCAGGTTCCATATTTGTTGGTTTCCTGTAAACTTTAGTTTTCAGTGTGCTATTGACTGATTTGCTTACAAAGACATCAAGGAAAGATATTTTATTATCCGTGCACAATTCCATGGTGAATTTGATGGAGTCTGCTGTATTATTTATATGTTGCAAAAAACGCTCCTGGGGTGCCCTGAAGGCGGCAGAGGAATGCCTGCCGAAACGTCGTATTCCTTAAATCCAACAAACAAAGGAAATGGCCCCAATAGCAACTCAAATATTAATACTTCATCAACAATATCCCGTCATCACGAGTTATGTTATGGTATTTAATTTAACTTTCCTTTAGGATTTGGAAAATCTACAAATGTGACGCGAATAAAATGACACTAGCAAAAAAATTGTATACACAAAAAGCCTAAAAGGCAGACATATTGTCTATCAAAAACTAATATATTTAAATAAACTTACCAGAATTAATTAACTGCAATGAAGTTCGATAAAGTAAAGAAGTAACAACAATAAACAAAACAAATTGAAATCACATAAAATAATAACGAGCTCAAAGAACGAAAGTATGCCAATGCAGGTTCTAATAACAATAAATAACAAGAATAATTTACGCTTTCGGAATTGAAATTTGACAGTTTGGCAATTGTTATGATTACTTTGCTTAGCAACGAGCTCTTTAAATCAATGTGGCGTCACAAGAAACAATTTGGCGCTCTTTCCTAGAAAACTTTGCGTAACAACAAAAACAGATTACCAAAACCTTTATTGCTGCATATCGTCATATTTCTTATAGTAAAGTGTGTGGTATCGTTGCATTCGCCTTTCGACTGCCTTTCCAAGAACGTAAAAACATACAGGGTATTCTACTTAAAAAAATAAAATTAACGTCACTTCCGGTGAAACCGGAAATACAATTGAAATGTGTATAATGACAAAAGTTAGCTCACAAAAAATAGAAATTCACAACAACAATATTCACGGCACACTCTGCACGACACAAATTATTAATTAACTCAGAAAGGCCATTTCGAAGACACATGGGTCATCATCTTCAGCCGCGTACCGATCAATCGGTAATTTCTGTAGTGCGGAGTGTGCCGAAAACATTGTTGTTGCCATACTACCTCACAGTCCTTGCTAGCATTATAGAAATCGACGTATTTTTTCTAAAAACGCTAGCTTCTGTCGTTCAAAAATTAGTGTAGGGGGGGCACTTTAGGACCGCAGTGTATAATCTAATGGACTGCATGGTTTACTAACTAATTGTAAGTGTGGAAAATTAACGAATTACTTGATAATTGCAAATGTCATTATCAAAAGATATAAACTATAATTAGTTACTGTAATTGCAATATGTTCCCACCTAGAACCGAAAAATTTATTAGCATATTCAAAACAAACTTAAATCAAATTTCATATGTTCACCGAAGCGAGGAACGTTCAATTATTGTTGACGATCAGCTAGCTATTATTAGTAAATCCTTTGGTAAAAAAGATCTAATTATACTGATGACGGTTTCGATTTCGCAATTTTGTTATTAAAACCTCCCGAAGGTGTTAGGGAGATATTAGTTCTAACATTCCCAATGAAAAAAGCACAGCAAGATTCAACGTGTTACATAAGTCTTCAGATACACACTAAATCCAGTAGTTGTAGCAGTATGTGACATGGATATCGTTAAGATGAAGAATGTCACGAGTATCGGATGCTTACACAGCTTTTATCGAGATTTTACACATAATACAAAGCATGCCGCGAATAACTATGCTTTGTGCTAACAATATCCTTTAAAACGTAAAGGATGTTTCCCTTTGAAGGTATCCACGTCGTTAAAGACGGAAAATGCACATACTATGAGTGAGCATTACAATATATCTACGTAGAATCACAACATCCACAAATACCCACGTATGTAACTATACAGATCGGCTGACTTGTTCATTGCACTCTCTTCATTTTCGTCAAAATTGTAGTGCTAAAATAAGATTTTGCTACCACGCCGATTGATATTTGTAACAATTAATCAAGTTACGAAAGATACATTCAATATAATAAGAAATTTCTTATGGTACATGTTAAACCATCAGAATTTAAGACAGGTTGATCTACCGTGGTACAACGCGGATCTTAAATCCTTATATCAGAGCAGCGGCAATTATTGTAGCACAGAGTGTTATGGCGAAATCGCTTAAATTGCTTACGCGCCAACAATCGTGTGTGGTCGCAAATTGAGAGTACAAAGACTTTTTCTACCATTAATTGGAATAATTATACACCGAAGACATTCTTTGTGAAATTTCCCAAATTATTTAAAACAATTTATTGTCAGAATGTTAAAATAATTATAAATGACAACTAAGAGAAATTGTTTAATAATTGATTGTTGCAATTGAACAAAATGCTAACAATGAATAAAATTAAAGTTAATACTTTCACTTATTATCATACTAATTATATACTTTTGGTTTCCGGGTTGGAACCACGTCGTTGTGGTAGCTTCTGCCTGCGTTTCGTTCGCAATCTTGGGACATATTCAGAGCTGTTACTGCACACTGGCTAGAGGCAATTTATTCCTGAGGGGTTTATATAGGGCATGTCAATGGAGCAAAAAAGTCATGGATCAATAAAGCGTGATGGTTGCTAGAAGGTTTAGTCAGTTGGGATTCAGTAAAATATTCAAGAAGGCCGTTAACAAGGAAACTAAGCAACTGCAGAAACAAATTGTTGATCTCAAGAATGAAGTTCAAATATTAAAACAATCCAACATAGATATGATTAAATTATTAACAAGTAATAATTTTACGCAAAGTAAATCTCCCACAGTTATTAATAAAGAACATTCGGATGAAAATCACTTAAAATCGTCGATATCCTATGCAGATATAGTAAGTTCGCAGCCAGTGACACAAAAAAACGCTGACCAACAAAGACGTTTCTCGGAAGTAAATCGTCCACCTATAAGCCAAAACACTAGAACCGAACTGGAAAATAAGCACGAACATATATTAAGGAACAGTGATTCACAAAAAGAGGATACAGGATTACGGACCAATGAAGAATGGGTCAAGGGAAAAAACAAAAATGTACGCAATAAAAAAAATAGGTCTATCCTGGGTAGTTCTATTGAAACCAACACAAAGACCGTTCCGAGAAAGGCATCGCTTTTCGTTCCACAAATTCAACCCGATACAGATAGAAACCAAATGAAGTCCCATCTCGTTAAATTCTTTTCGGAAGTCGAAGCGGAAGAGCTTAAATCTGCTCATCCCGAAGTCTACAAATCTTTCAAGATTATTAATCAACAGAACTTCGATGGTGGCCTGGATCCGACCATTTGGCCTGCTGGAACGTACGTGACAAGGTTTTTTCGAATGCGCCAAGTAAAACCCAAACCGCCCCAGGGGTAAAAAATATTTGTTCCTTATCTTCTAATATAAGCAATACTGCATTAAATTTTAATTTTCTTTTGTTAAATTGTCAATCATTGTCTAATGATAAATCTGACGCAATTACTATTAATTACTTAAATCAGGATCCCCTAAAATTTATGTATTTTACTGAAACATGGTTATCTCCTTATTCTATAAACGCTATATACTTTAAAGATTACTTTAAGTGCCAGCTACTGTAGAGAACGTCGTAAGGGCGGAGCTGCTGCTATTTGGAAGGGTACGGCTGTTACACAGTTAAACTTGGAGACATTTTCAGTGGAGGGTGTTGCTGAGTTTTTCGGCGTTCTATGGAAATTAGATAATTATAAAGCTTTGGTAATACTGTGCTATAGACCTCCTAATAATGAACTTTATAATCTCTCAGTAATCGGGTACTCTAAAACCATGCTAATTTACTTGTATTAATGCATTGGTATGATGGTTCTAATTCCCTAGTCGATGAAGGATACTGAATTCGCAAGCAACACAATCTTATAATCTTGATTTGGCCTTCATGATATACCCAGCAACATATGCAACCACTTGTTCTTCAAATTGTGTCCGAGTGCTTATATCTTCAGATAGAAAAATACATACTGCTTCCTCACTTCCTACTGATGTACCTTAGTCATCGGAGGTACCCTATAAAGCATATACACATGTTTAGTTATATATAATAGATAGATATTGAAATCCAGAAACTTACATGAACAAGAAACGTGTGTACAGTCGCCAAGATGTTTGAGCCATAATGCTCACAGTTACTACCGAAGGAATGTTTGCCCATTAAATTACGGACGTATCCGGCCACAAAAGTTTTGTAATGGATCCTGGTTAAGATATCGTGGCTTCAACCTTTTCAATACGTGTTCCTTGAGAATTCCACATATAAGTATCATTGTCAAAGTTTATTTGAACACAAGAGAACGCTGGAAGACACCACTACAACAACACCACACTCGCTCGACACTGAAATAAACTGCAATTAGAGTTGATTTAGCGCGATTTGTTGCCGATTCGTCTTTGTGCATTTTATACAAGTTGACAAATGCTGACCATGTGTTGACAAATCGTTAGTGATCGTCAGCCGTGTATGCACAGCGCACGCGTATTTTGCTCGCACTCCAAACTGCCAACCCCCTTGCTTTCATATTTTAAAATAGTTGGCTATACTGTCGTTAAATTAGAGCCATCGCTTATCCCGGTAGCCTAACTTTTAGCGCCATATTAGCCGCCATTATTGCTATCAATACGGCAAATTAGATCACATAACATAACTAGTAAGAAATAACAGTAAATCTAAGACGGTTGAAAATATGTGTGTACGTTAACATTTCTATCGTCTTTACATGGAACCATTCAAAATACTCAAAGCGAAAGCATATCATTACGTAGCTTCAAAACTGAAATTTGAAACTGTTCGTTCGAATACTTTCATGTCCTCTTCAAGAAGATGAGACGACATGTACTGTTTAATGGTATTAATGAATGCTTGCTAAATTTGGCTTTGGAAATTGCAAAAATTTTGCATGTACATTGTTCACCAGACAAGCAGTTTATAAACGCAATGAGACAAAATTTTTACATGCGTACTTTGCATTGGAACGTTAAGTGTCGTATTACAACCGAAAATTCCTGAAATCGTCAGCGAGATAAGATTTTACGGTAGCAATTACCCCGTAAAGGAAGTCATCCTACGTGCGTAACTGTAAAAGACGAGAAACAATGGTGTTTCGTTGCCGGTACCGACCGACGCCGGTGTGAGATATTTTCATAATTGACAACTCGACAAAGAACGAACAGTTAACAATAGCGCCGACCTTGACAGTATTCTAAACACGTATAACCAGTAGAAGACGGCGAGTACCTGCTAGCTACTTACTGGTTAATGCGCGTATATATTATGATAAGACGTTGTTGACGCGTCCCATACGTAACAAAAGCGCTACTTTCCGCTTCATTTGCCTTTGAGCATTTCCGGTTTCTTCAGTCCATGTGTAGTACATACTACTACCTCTCTACACGAGTGTGTCAAATGGAGCGACAGGCGTGAGAAAACAGCGAGACAGATGACTAACGCGACCTAGTCAAGGCCGATAGTGATTTATGAGTTATTCGTTAATATACCAAAGCTAGCTCAATATACAATCATTAAGCACATATTATGTATATGCACGGAATATCCGTGCACCTATGCAAAGATGTAACATACAAGGCCGGGCCAAAAAGTCCAGGATAAGAGATATATGGTACAGACTCAATCTGTTTTGAATAATAATAATAATAATAAGCTTTATTACCCAACGGAAAATTACAATTACTGGACAAGTAGTCAATTAAACAAATTACAAAACGAATACAAAAAGAAGTAAGAGTAACAGGTTACGAAAAATTATTAAAGTAATGAGCAATGACTATCCTTATTGTATGTAAAGTACCTATTGTGAAAAATATCACATTGCCAAGAAATGAGATTAAAGTTTGTACAAATCATATAAATAGATGATTTCAGAAGAGCATTTGTTCGAGCAATGGGTAGATAAAACCCATTCGAATAATGGACACCAATTTTTTTGAATTACTTCCGAGCAGTCATTGCGGCCATTACACAATTTTCAGAGAAACACCAAACAAGAGGATATACGCCGAAAGTTAAGAGAAGGAAAATTAAATCGGGACAAGAGTAACATATGATCAACGCCTCTCGGTGGGCACACTCCGTCTTGGCGGAACCAAAGGAGATTAGCAAATCTGTGTTGGACCAATTCCAATTGGCATTTATGCGTTATATAGTAAGGGCACCATATGATGGACGCGTATTCCAGACGGGATCTAATAAGAGCGTAGTATAAAGATCTCATTGGTAAACTGTCTACAATTTCGCACTATAAAACCAAAAGATCTTCAGCCGCAAGGTAGATTCTAATAATGCATGGCGCAAAAGTGAGTTTGCTATCAAGCAAAATACCTAGATCCTTAAATAATTCGACACGTTCGATGTTAACCTAATTAAGCCCGTAGTTGAAAGTAATTGGCATAGGTGCACCTGTGAATGAAATAACTTTACGTTTGGTGATATTCGGAGGTAGATTATTTGATGTACACTATTGAGAGATATTTATAAGATCGCTTTGCAAGAAGTAGCAATCCTCGAGACTGGACACCTTACGATACAACTTCAAATCGTCAGCGAACAGTAATGCATTCGACGATACACATGTACTTATATCGTTAATGAATAAGTTGAAGATCAAAGGTCCAAGATTAGACCCTTGAGGGACTCCCGAATGGGTAACGTATTGACGAGAGCAGAAGCCATTATAAAAAACATATTGAAGTCTATTGAACAAATATGATTGAAACAGGTACACAAGCGAATCGCGAAGCCCAAAAGAAATAAGTTTGCATGGAATTAAAGAATGGTCAAGACAGTCAAATGCTTTGGCAAAATCGGTATATAAGACATCAACTTGCACGCGAGAATCTATAGCATGAGACAAAAATTAAATAAAGTGACATAGATTGGTTACTTTTTGAGTAACGCCGTGTAGGCAAAAAGAAATGCTGCTTTTAACACAAGATTAAAGGGCAGTGTACAAGCATTGTTCAAACACTTTGGCAAAATTCGATAAGGTAGCTATTGGGCGATAGTTGGATATGTCAGCCGCGTCTCCGGATTTAAGTATGGGTACAATGCGTGCAATTTTCCATATATCGGGAAATAGTGAAGTTTTCAGGACTAAATTAAAGATTTTGAAGAGAGAATGAACCAACAGGTGTATACAGTCTTAAATAAAAAACGAGAAAATTTTATCATCTCCATGCAAATTGGAATTCTCAGAAAATTCAGTAATGTTCATGCAAAATTAACGATCAAACTCAACTTGAGGAATGTTGGCAGCTGACGGATTGGTGAAAACACCACTGAAGTAGGCCCTGAACGCGTCGACGATTTCCTGGGGGTTATTGAGGTGTGCATTGCCCAGAACCATAGTACCAGGGATACTGCTTTTTATCGCTAATAAACTACCAGAAATTCATTGGATTGTTAGCAATATCATATTGAACGTAATTAAGGTAATTGGAGTAGGCCTCTGTTGTTTGTCTTTTTATAACACTGTGAAGTTCTCTGAACTGCCGCAAAGGAGCGGCACACCCGAAACGTAATGAATAAGTTTCATGAAAATTCAAACGTTTGACCACGCATTATTAATCCACAACCCCTTCTTACTAATCAAACAAACTGCATTTGAAGATAGTCATTCAGTAAAAGATGCCAACTAATCGTATTAAAACTGAATTTATTCAGAAACAGTTTTTTGTAACATCCACTTGCCCCTTCAATTGTGTAAATTAGTCCAAAGTCGTATTTTCAAGAAGTTTACACCTATAAATTCTGTCAACTAATCAAGGCAGCAGGGGATTATGCTGAAGAACGAAAATAACTTTTCAACCCATCCTTGTATGTTACTTAAACGTTAAATGAACCCAGAGATCATATAGAGGAACTATAGATCTTCCAAAATTGCGCCGACATTTTTAGAGGAACTAGTTCTTATTTTCTCATGTCTCACGTTATGTCAGCTATTGATTTGTACTCGTTAACTTAATCACGTTTTAATTTTACCAAGATATTGTATCGTATTTAGTTGAACAATTTAAAATTATGGCCATAATTGTCACCTGATTCGGCTCAAAGGTGTACACAATATACCGTTACGCGATTAAATGTTATCAGAAGGTGAATGTACAAATGCTGTTTATAAATGTTTTGAAATATAACATTCTGTAGTATATTATTTACTTATAATAAAACCACACCAACTTCGTTATATCTTAACTGTTTTTCTTCGTATTATCTTAGCATTTAAAACGATAAATTTTTGATAATTATACAGACAACTAAGATATTGATTATTGTGCTTAAATTATTTCATAATTTTTAAGCTATAAAGCCAGAAGAATTTTATTATACTATCTTATTACCATGTATGTGTAGTATATTTCAAATGAAAGCTGCAACACACCTGGTTCACACACCTATTTTAATTTATTCTGTGATTACATTAGAAACAATAACATCAAATAGGTCTAATTTAGAGCAGATAATATTAACAGGAATCATTTTCACTCGGCTAAATACAAATTAGCGATAAGTGGATCTCATACTCAATAAGAGATGGATATATGTAGTACTGCGAAAAGATACTATTATCGTGAAAGTGTTGCTTATAACATACTGAGGACGGTAATTGATCATAATGTTGGAACGGAAGTCAGTCATACTGGATACGTAATAAACCCACACAGATGTGCGGACGATAAGAGTTCTCGTTCCTTACACTTTAAATTGCCGCAAACATTAACCCAAATAAGTCGTGTTGCCTTTTCGCGGGATTATGGAGGGTTTATGTTACTTACACACACATATAAAGAAACGGCAATAAAAAGCTTAACTCAAAAGTAAAACAAGTACGGAGTAAATCTCCGCAAAAAGGTTTATTACTTCATTTTTATAACATGTTCGTTATCGCTCCATCATAAACGTATTAAAGGTTATATGTTCGTAAATTAATACTTGTGAACATGTATATAAATTACATACGGTACAAGTTTCAAACTTTAAGTATTACATATGACAGATATTGGCCACGATCTCGACATAAAGTAGTGCAATATAGAAATTTGATGTGAAAATCAAAATAGGAAACATTGTATTCAATAAATAAAACACATTCTATTTAAGTTCCGTCAAAAAATAAAAGATTCCAAAGCTGGTACGACGGAAGGAAAAGAGGTTTCTGGTACAAATCGTATTATTGTTTCCCAAAATATTCGCCATCAAGGTTTATACGGTTTTGCACGCATTCGAACCAATTCTCGGAACATCTTTTCCACTCTGAAGGTGGTATCTCCAGAACATGGTTCTTGAAGGCTTCAACAGCCAGCGATAAAGTGATAAAAATCACTGTCCGCGCATTTTTTGTTAGACATTCGGAAACAAAAATAAGTCGTTAGCCGGTCAGGTGAATACGAGCAATAGGATATTAATTCGATGTTTGTGTGAGAGCTGGCATTGTCATGATAAAGAGTGATGCGGCGTTATCGATTGTTCTTCCTGATTTCATGGATGACTTCTGGAAAACAAATTGTTGTATACAATTCAGCATTAACCGTTCTTCGATCCTCCAAAGCAACGCTTGCGACATGTCCAGTACAACGAAAAAACAAGCAATCACTTTCTTGGAAGTGTTTCGTGACGGAATAACTTTTATTGGATTCAGTTCATCTGGGAACGCCTAAACAGTTGACTGTTGCTTATTTTGTCATATGTTACGATGTTGTAGATGGATATTCTGAGGCAAAATGTAATAAGGTACTATTGTTCTAATACTAAGAGTTTCAGAGTTAATAGGGTTTTTTTGAAAAAGTTGGCATTCACAGAAATCGTTATTTCTCAGGAAGTGAGCATTAGACAGATGTCATTTTTGGTGCCTAGATTAAGAGTAGAAGGACCCATGCGTTTATGTGGTTCCGAATTTCTAACGTAACGCCTTAATACTGCTTTAAATGGAACACCTGCATATCAGCTTAGTTCTGAACAAAATTCTAGACAAAAAATTACGTATTAGTAGTCTAAAATCAACCATTTTCTAGTTACAGGTATTTTTGAAACTGAACTATTGTCAATAGCTATTTTATTAACGTGCCATGATAGAAACATTGGAACAATTGTTAAATTTGATGACAATAACAATTGTATTCACGACGAAAATACGTAGGATCTTCTTCAAATTCAGAAGTAAATGGTCGTACATTTGAACATCTCTTAAAATAACCTCCTTTTTTAGGTTTAGCATTTTTATTTTTTATTTATTGCAATTTATCCATTAATACCTCTGGCTTATTAATTAGTAATATGTTTACAAAGTTTGGGTTTGCTATATGAACCAATGTTGTCTGGCCATGGCAAGCGCTACAGCCATAAATTGACTAATCAATCAATCAATCAACCAATGTTGTACAAAGTATTATGAAATAAAACTGTGTATGGTTTTAGTTTCAGTCACGCTAGCTATAAAAAGGATAGATAAATACGTTGCTGATTATTTGCCATAGGTCATTTAATTAATTTTTCATTTTAAGCCAATAAAAAAGTAGTTAATCGTATTATAAAGAGCTTCGAATAGATACATTAATTTCACTATCACATAATAATTTTAAGTCATTAAATGTCATCGTATCCAATAATTGTGTTGACAAATTGCCGATCTTAGACTAGTAACGCACTGATGATTTTTTATCTAGAATGTTGCCAAAAATTCAAAACTAAAATAATATCCATGCAGGATGTTCCATTCAAAATAAAATGTTTTTTTAACAAAAATGTGTCGTACCAACTTGGAGTAATATTATGCGCTTTATAGTAGCAATTCGGAACCAGAGGAACACTTAATCTAGGTACCAAAACTCGCATCCGTCTATTGCATAGATACTTCCGGAGACATAACGATTTCTGTAACTAGCGACTTTTTCAGAGAAAAACCTAAAGTCTGAAACCCTTAGTTATAGTACACCGAAAATAAAATGTTTATAAAATTTCTCTCAAATAAACAGGTTACCGTGACCCTGTTTGACAAGAAGTAATTTCACATTATAAAAAATAAAGAAAATGTGAATTCGCATGTCAGAATTATTTGTATACGTTTGCTAATTAACAGATTTAACTGTGCAGAGCTTTTTCGTAAGGATAATTTTGGATTTGTTTCTACAGAATCTAGAGCCAGTATTGTAGCAACATCTTCTTCATCGTGTATCCTTTTTCTTTTCTTGATGTCATGTACGCTATCTGTTCTTTCAACGTGAACATTAGGTAACTTCTGTTGAAATTTTTGAATTGCAGAGTTATAAGAAGCCTCACCAGTTCCATAACATTGAACGAGGTAAATTCTTTGTTCTAAAGTTAGCATTACTATTAAGTAAGTTTCAGTAAAGATTCACAAATACGTAACGACATTGGCAAATAACACGTAACTTGATTTATTTATTAGGTTATCATGGAAGATAACAGGATAATCTGATTTAATCAAAAACATAAAACTTTTTTGCTTAAATTTTTATGTTTTTGTAATTTTCTCAGCTGCTAAAAAGAATATTCTGATTTTTGTTTCAGAATTGGTGGTTTTGAGACAAGCAAAAAATTGTATAAAGAATGACATTTTTGCGTTAAGTTACAAATAAAAATGTGTTCTCTCTTGTTCAGTTCATCCGGGGACACACTGTATTTCCTAGTATGTGCACACAGAGAAACGTTTACTTGTATCAAAGCTGTCCGCCTTAATTCAAGACAATTACTGTTTCAATTATTCGCAATACAATAACTATTTTAAATCAAAAGAAATATTATCTTAGCGTTTCTTTCTCCGCTTAAGAGAAGTATATACCTGTAATGGAATAATTGTATTTCTTTGCTTAAGACATCTGCTAACCTGATTCAAGAAAATCTTGTAGAAAATTTGAAGAAAGCGATTCTTAGTATAAGTAACTTACCATTATCATACAAAACAATATTTTTTTAAGGATAGTAAATAGTTTTCTTAATTCCAGAAAACGTTTAGGTATTGATCATAAATCAACAGTTTCATTTTCTTAAAATAAACCACTTTTTATTTAGAACTTTTTAAATGCATACTATTTATATGCGCATTATTAATTCCGTTTACCTTGTTTAGAACAGTACGACATATCCGTACATAATGCAGTAAATTATTCACATACTTGTGATTTTAAAAAGGCTAAAGTAGATGTTATCTACAGAATATCGTTCAAACAAAACTGAACTTCAAGTACACATGGAAAAAAATGCCTAGACAGATAATGCTAATAAATAACTCCTGATATTGATGGAATCACTACCGGCAAAAACAATATGAGAAGAGAAAAGCATTGAAGCTTCTTGCTCCTTGCCTCATTGCTCTTACATGCTTCAGTAACTATTCACGATAAACCCATCTCCCAAACAGAGATAACAAAATTTCTCGGAGTACATGTTCAGGATAACTTGCTCTGGAATGTTCACTGTGACCACCTAGTGACAATGTTAAATACCAAAACGTTTCTGTTTCGCAGCCTGAAGGATCAGTTATCATTACATACATTGCTGTCTGTATATTATACTGAAATACAGTCGCGGTTGGGATATGGCATACTCCTCTGGGGATCTTCATCTACTGTTGCCAAAGTCTTTGTGGCACAGAAGCAACTTGTTAGAATATTGGGCGGGCTAAAACCTACAGAATCATGTAAACCTCTCTTTCAAACGTTGCGTGTTCTAACTCTTCCGTCTTTATATATCCTTGAAGCCGTGTGTTACCACCATAATCACAAGGAGGAGTATACCGTTATAAAAGACATACATCCCTATGAAACCCGGCGAAGAAGTGATCTCCATATTTCTAGGTGTACGCTGCATATCACTGATAAAGGATTAACAAGCACTGGGAAAAAACTATACAATAAACTACCTCGCGAAATAAGAGTTAGCGCCAGATTTAAGCAGTCTACTAAGAGGTATTTAATAGAGCAAAGCTACTACAGTGTAGAAGAGTTTCTCAACCCTAGCAACTAATCTATAGGGATAAGCCACCCCATCGGTACGTTTCGTATTTATCCTCATGTTTAGTTTAATTTAGCATTATTCTTTATTTTGTTTTTGTTTCCTTTACTTTTGTTTGATTGGTTGATCTTTTCTTGTTTTTTTGTTTGTTAGAATTTTTGTATTCGACCAATGATTTTACTATCCTTTCGGATACTTTTAATCAATAAAGTATTATTATTATTATTATTATCTCTAAGTTTATGCCACCAATCTTCAAAAACAGCAACTGAAATATTTCCTGGCGCTACCTAGCTCCGGTGGTTATAGTCATGTTATCTTAAATAATAGCGACGGAAGTAGAATACAAATACAAATTCCATACTTGCCCATACAATGATATAACCTTTAGCGTACAACGTTTCATAAACAGTTTCAAAGGGTACCGGTTAATGTAATATATTTTCTCTTTCCATTACTATCTACCACGTGTACTAATTTAACTATAGTTTTTTTTTAATATATAATAAATAATAATAATAAAAAAAGGGATAAATAAACTCAAATATTAATTCATTCTTGTATTCTTGTAGTTGACCTAATGATATGTTTTTTTAAGACGAAACCGGTCGCCTAGTTTCTCAATAGAACTCTGTGAGATCTGGACCATTTTTTCATTCCTCTCTTTAATATGAATATTTTCTTAACTTAAAAAGAGAATTATTTTCTTATATTATACATTTTTATAGTCTTGAAATAAAAATATTTTCTTGAACAGAGACTTATCTTTGCAAAAAAATCTATTTTCTTGATGCAAGAAACCATTTCTCTGCGATAATATGTGTTCCATTAAAAAAATTCAACTTTGGCTAGTTACGAACTTATGAGAGATCCTGTTGGTTTTAATATAATTTTTAACCATGCACACAGTCAGAACCCATAACAAGAAAAAAACCGTTTTGCAATATCTCCATTCATAAAGGCACAATCTTTCGGAGCCCGCGTATAGTTTCTAAGAATAAACAAGTGATAGGTAGTTATCTAATAATCTTTTTGAAACCAATTCCAATTTAAAATTTTTTAAAGAAAATCTCATGAAATCTTATATCGAAGGGTCATAAATCGCGTTACATTTGACTATATCCGGATTACTATTTATATGTATTCATTTTCAGACGTAACAGACATTGAAAAGAAGTCATCATATTTCGACACATCCTACAACCATAGCAACCTCCTACACAAAGGCGACGATGCGAGTCAAAATCTGTTACACATTGTACGTGCGAAGTAGAGCATGTAGGTTGGTACGTATACCTCGCCTTGGATTGCCGGTGCAGAGGCAGCGGAGGGTCTGCTTATCAACGTTCTCGATTTTTCCAGCGCTTAAAACGTTTCTTCTATTTATGTACCGTATACTAATTACGGCGTATTTAAATCTTTGCTTCGTTGCATTAATCGTGATATTAGATTCTTGTCCGTTTGTCGTTGTATATGGTGCGTCGCAGTGAAACTGCCCAGAACTATGCAGTCTCGTCTAATAAGAGAGAAAACGTTAAAGCAAATAAAATGCTGAACCTAGAAACTATATCGAAAGCGCGCAAATAAATTATCCTATAGAAGCAATATTCAGGTTATTGATGTCTTTATCACTGAAATACAAGCGAAATAATAACACCACTCAATGCGAATGCGAAATATAAATAAATTATCCCCACAAATTACCTATATGAAAGTTTTGTATTATGTCGAAACGTTTTCCAAATAGAATATGTATAATTTCATATCGCTCCACCATTCTAACTAATTGATAACCTCGCACGACTAAATATATGCATTAATTTATATCCACTACTTGCTCTACTATTACATATTTGGTAAAGTGAGTAAAGTTATGATACCTTAACGCTTATTTTGCAAAAACTTATGCTTGCTTTCAATAGAAAATTAGTTAATGCTCTTTCAAGAAATGGACTGTTTGTTATTCGATTAGGAACAAATCAGCGATTTATATCGATAGACTGTATTTGAGTTAAGAAAGTACAGTGAGGTCTTAAAGTATCTCCCCCATACTAACTTTTGAACGATAGAAACTGGCCTTTTTAGAAGAAACAGGTCGATTTCAATTGTTTGTGATCTTTTTTATTGTACTAGAACACCCTGTATATTTTTACGTTTTTTGGGAAGGTAGTCAAAGGAAATCCAACGATAGTCAAAAGAAATCCAACCAAGGTCTTGGTAATCTGTTTTTGTTGTTAGACAAGCTGGCTAGGAAAGAGCTCCAAATTGTCTCCTGTAACACCAAGTTGATCCAAAGAGCTCCTTGTTAAGTAACGTAAACATAACAATTACCAAACTGTCAGATCTCAATTCCAAAAGCGTAAATTATTTTTGTAATTTATTGTTATTATATCCCCCATTTGTCATATTTTCGTTCTTTGTTCTCGTTATTATTTTCTCTTATTTTTACTTGTTTATTAATTGTTATTTCATAAATTTCATAAGTTTCCTATATTGTTGATTTTACAATGGACCATTTAAGATAAACTTCAAGTAATTTTACTTACTTACTTAATCCATTCTCTTGTACCTTACGGTGTTGAAGTGTTTGGAGGTATCGAACGTCCTCATGCCTTTCGGTCGGAAGCTATTCTCTCTGTATTTTTCCAATTAACATTCTCCTTTGCTAATGTCTTTCCAACTTCATCGTTCCATGTCTTTGCCGGTCTACCTCTTCTCCGTTTCTTGTCTGTTACCATTTTCCATATTTTCTTTACCATTCTGCAGTCATTCATTCTAACCATATGTCCAACCACACATACTTTTAATGCAGGATTTTATATCTTCATCGTTCTCCCATACATCCTTTATATTCTTCATTAGTATTTCCTTTGTAGGGTTTTCTCTTTCATATACCTTACTTTTTAGTCGATTCCATACGTTCTCGATGGGGTTGAGGTCCGGTGAATTTCCGGGCCAACGTAAAAGAGGTATGTGATTGTCTTCAAAGAATTTCTTAACCTTTTTTGCCACATGGCAAGGAGCATTATCTTGCATAAATATACGCCCAGTCGGTATGCAACGTCCTGGCTTAAAATACGGTAATAACGTGTTTTTTAACACATTTGTGTACTGCTCTTGGCGCATTGTACCTTCTACAAAATACAAAGGGCCGGGCCCGTCCCCACTAATCACTCCCCAAATCATTACCTGCGGAGGGTGTTTTACAGTGCGAAGAACCGTGGACTCTGTGAGACATTCGCCAGGTCGTTTACGAACAAATTGTGCTCGCTGCACTAACACACAGAGCGAGCACTCGTCACTAAAGAAAACCTATTAAATAATGCAAACATTAATTCAGTAAAAATCATGTTGTTAAGTTATTCACCTTCTTCCAATTCCCGCCTGTGAAATGTCGATATTCTCTTGCAAAGTTGAGACGAGCAGATTTCATCTTTTCTGTTAAACGCGGCTTTTTTACAGATCTTAGGCCCATTAGGCGTTTTTCGCGCAATCAGCGCCTGACAGTTCTGCTCGAAATCTCTATTCCTCTCTCTTGTAAATTTTTTTGAATCATTTTAATTGTAGCAAATCTATTGCTCAAAGCCTGATGAACAATTTGACGGTCAGATCTCTTCGAAGTTTTTATTTTCCGACCGCACTTTGCCCGTCTTTGTGTCGATGTGCTAGCTCCTTCGTTTAAGTTTCTAGCTAAACGCGATACAGAAGAAGGAGATACTTTCTGTAATTTTGCAATTTCTCGTTGTGAATGTTTGTTTGATTGTAGAAGAGCTTGTATAGCGGCTTTTTGTTCACTTATTAAATCTTTCCCAGGCATTTTCTACAAAAAACCCCAAATATTTAAATTTTGTTCAAATTCCAAATAATTAATTATTAAGAGAGAGATAGAATAACAATTTTATCTTTGCAATAACGATATATCAACACAAAACACTTAAGGATAGTCCACAACTTAGCTTCTATACGGTTATGACGAAATATTTTAAAAAATATCGATGCATTCTCTAAACTGTGAACTCGCTAAATGTAAGTTGATAACTGAAATATTTATATATACGTACTTTACTCTTCTAAATATCATTTCTCTGGTATTTTTATTTATTGATACAAATCTAGTCCCCCTATAAACGATCGGATTCAAAGCAAAAGAATATCACTATAATAGGATGGGAATTTCCAGGTAAAAGGGTTGATTTATGACATGTTTCAAGTAATATGGCCAGGGACTGTATTTGATCCTAAATATCTAAAGTCTTCCACTTGTTTCATGATCTCATTATTCAAGTACACACTTGTATTTTCTTGGTTTTTCGATATCACTAACATCTCTGTTTTTCCGCTATTTACTTTCATCCCAAATTTCCTAAAGCTTTCATTCCAAATGTAACATTTCTCTGCATGTTGAAATATGAAAAATACAGGATGCAATAACAATAAAAAACAAAAGTAACCTTTTTTGAATTAAGATTTGACAATTCGGCAGTAGTTACGTTATGTTGCCTAACAACGAGCTCATTGGATCAACCTAGTGACAAGAAGACAATTCGGCGCTTTTTCTTAGGTAAGTCTGCATAACAACAAAGATGGATTACAAAAACGTTTATTGCTGCATATTGTAATACTTCTTATGCTAAAGTGTAACATATGTATATGTTGGATTTGTCTTTCGATTACCTTCCCTAAAATGATATGTAAAAAATGTATGCATATTCTATTTAAGATAAGAAAGTTTATGTCATTTCCACTGACATTAGAAATCTAATGGAACTGCCGATAACGCTAACGGTTAGTCTGACGTGCTGGATGCTAACAAGGAATTGGGTGCTACCATTGTAAATGATGTTTCTTGACGCTGTAAGTTATGTATCGACGACAACGAAGGACACTTCAAACAGTTTGACAAATATGTATCACATTATGTTAATAAAGCATTTCTAATTATCCGTTCTCTTTTTTTGGATTCTTCATGTCCGGGAAACTGACTTTTGAGACACATTGTATATATAAAACCAGCAATTAACCTTGTTTGACTTCTTACAGAAAAAAATATATACAAAGTAATTTACGTCATTGCCAAACAAAATAACCATTACAGTCAGTTCCAATTCAGCCTTACAGTTCACCGAACTAGAAGTTCATTCATCGAAACCTCCTCCACATACCGAAGTGTCTAGTCTACATATAATCAGCACTCCTCCGCTGAATAAGCTTCATTCTGTTCAGGTGTCTTCTCTTTCAGGGATGGGGTATTGGTATACAGAGCCTCAACTGATTTCTCGATGAGCTCTACAATATTTCTGGTTTTTCCTCTACAAGCCGACAGGAAAGCTTTTTTAAATCAACCAACGAGAGCATTTATTGCCGCACGTGGTTCTTTGTCTTCTTCTCATATCAACGTCAATTTTATATGGAAATAGGTTGTGTATTGAATTTTAAAAAATTAAAACAAACCATTTAGCTTACTAAAACATAAGAGAAAAAGAAATGGCGCAAACTTGTAAATAACAAAATAGATTATTCACTACTTCGTAGAAAGATACAATTTACTGCAACGCGCTTAATCCCCAAACGTTCAAATACGTTCTATTGCAAATGAATTCTGCATTGTATGTACATAGTCATTCGTCTTTACAATAATTATATCAAAAAAATGAATTTTCTGGTTTCATTCAGTTTAGAGCAGTTCGAATGGTTTATTACAGCAAAATGCAAAAACCTGTTTTCAGAGCTGACATTGTTAACTACTATTACGTCTTACATGTTTTGTTTTCAAATCATTTAGGCAACTGTGTCACATCAATATTAAAATTTTTTTATTAACTCCTTGAAAAATTATAAAATACAATAAAAATAAAAAAAAGAATGAAAATAAAAATATGATATATATGTATATAGTGTGTCCCTGGATTAACGCATGGATAAGTAAGGTAAACGGGAATTATTGAGTTGAATTTTCATCTTTTGGTGTTCGGCCATGCTTGCACACTAAGTACTAGCATAATTTATTACCCTAAAGATTGTTTTTTAATAACCCTTTTATCCTATCTCCTACGGAAAATACATTTTACTAACTGACAAAATTCCTTTTTTGTAAATTTCCAAGATATACTTGATTTGCCGGCAATAAAATTATGGCACAAGTTACTTACTATTCAAGCATGGCTGAACCCCAAAAGATGAAATTTCAACTCAATAGTTTTCTGTCTGCCTTATCTATCCATGCGTTAATCCGGGGACACGCTGTATATGTATATATATATATACCGCGTTAGTTAGTTCCGTAGTAAAGTGAACCGCTAAAATATATTGACAGTGTTACAACGTTTGCCCGCTATGAAAGTATAAGGTGGGGAGCGCGCGAAACGAATCAAGGACGCTCCTAGCACAAGCGACAACATTATTCGCTATATGTATGGGACTCGCGCCTATAAATGAATCCTTACGTACCCTAGTATGTATTAACTGATTATGTTACCAAGTCATCCGTTATGAATCTATACAAATAGAGACCTAGCTTTACTAGGAAAATACGCAAAAATTAATGAGAGAAACGTACACACAAATGCTTTTAATAGTATATTAAACGCCCCTGCATACAAATGTCTATCTCTATTATTTGCTACTTCAAATAAATGAAACCATAATGAATTTTCTCATATTTTTCGCTCCCTCCCAATTGAAAATAACCCTCCAGGGCTGGTGGATTTCCTGCTCCGTCCAATGGTAAACATATGATTCGCTAGCTGTATTTAATCATATGCAAACTGAAGATTCTGTTTCAGTGCCTAGCTCCTGTCCTGATAAGTGTATTCAGATGACAGCAACAATTATAGTTGCTGCCCTGGATTTTCGGACTACTTCACAATCAGACATACGGCGAAAAGGTCTTTATTGCCTCAGGAGTTCTCAGTGCAGTCTGACTATTAGAGAAAATTACTTTTCCAAATGTACCCATCCAGTCCGACAAATATGTGTGTATTTTCAACAATTTTTTATTAATTTATGTAATGAATACCATCTACTAAAACTAAATAATTCTATACAAAGTCGTTTTTCATAACAACTGCACCTTTTTATACACTACATTAATTTGTAGCATAGGTAATTATTAGAATGGTACGGTGAAAGTGTTGTTCTATAAAATAGTAATTTGCAGTAAAATGAATAAGATAATTTCGGAATTTTGTATAAAGTAATATTAATAAAGTAAATTAGCTGGTGTTTAATTAGTGATGCTCATACTGTAACAAGCTATATACTGTAGAAGGAGTAATATCAATTTTCATTTATCCATGTATTCCCAATTGAAATTTAATAATGTGGCTTGTTTTAAAATATTCTTACAATCTATTTAAGCCAATAACACTATCAGTATTAACGAGACAATATTTTTTTGATTTTTCGTAAGAATTCCTGGCAATATGTATGTATAACACATTAGGTAAATTTATTTATGGTAGACAACCGGCAAACGTAAAATAGAAAATTTATCTACAACATGCATGGAGAAATAAAATATATTTATCTACACGATCCATATGTTAGCACAAACGATAACGGATTAATGAAACCAATATAAGCACCCATCATTATATCTCATGGTACCAGTAATATTTTACTACGCTAGGAAAAATTCTAGCAGCTTTCTATCGCTAATTTCCTTTAAGGCTAAAGGTAATGTTTATCTTCTCTTCGAATTCGACGAACATCATGCAGTTCTCATGAATTTTCCAATAATATTCAATTACTGCAGTTTATACATTAGCGTCAGGCAAGATTAATATATCCTTATAACCTAAATTGCAATGTATGTGCACATCTTATGCCGATCGGTCAACGTTGAAATATCTGATATACAAGGTAATAAATATATTTCGTTTCCCTCTTTTAAAGCGACGGCGGATTTATGAATTTTTAAGTCTTTCACGAATTTATTGCCTCCTGATTACAGGCTCTTGCCTTATAGCCGTATATCAAGTTTGCACATTATGCTAAACTGCCCAGCGCAAAGACACATTGGCGTCCAGGTTTGGACTATGGAAACATCGCCGTAAATAATCAAGAATATAATACCCGTAATACCAGTGGATAATTTAATTTAATTAATCTTCTTTTTTCGGCAAAATTACATAGAATTGTGTAATAAATAAACTTTATACAGCATGCACATGGTATTATGAGAGGTTACATATATATTTTCCTTTGATTTGTCGTTTAAGCATAATCTACAAGTCTGTAAAGAAAATTCGTGCTATCTATAGAGAATCATATATAATTTTGGGCACGTCCAATAAGTATCAGTAGGTAAATTTATAACGAATACCATACAACCGATACATATTCCAGTTTGCTTATTATTAATGAAAAAAGTGGTTAATGTTGTTGGACTAGTAAAATATCTGGGATCTAATGACGTAACCAAATATTTTGGATGCGACTGGCCAGAGGGCTGCAATGCTCTCAGAGAATGTGAGTTTAGTATCAGAAATGACTTCGAAATCGCAATTGGTGCTAGTTCTTGGTATAGATTGATGGTTACAGATGTAAACGTGAGTTATATCATTGGAGCGTCTAATATGACATGATAGCACATTTGCTGATATTAAGTGTGATGACAATTGTATCCAGGTGTTCTCGTAATGTCTCATATAAGCCTAAATATTACACCTCAACTTAAATAGATCGTCCACATATGTAGATATTAAAGAGCAAAAGTCCCAAATTGAATCCCTGCATTACCTTGGAACTGAGTAAGTGCAAAGTGGATTTAAGCTACTGTAGAATACAAAGTGGCGGCAAAAGTGCTAACCAGTTTAGCAGGTAATATTGAATGGTTGGTAGTCCCAAACGCTTTAGCATTAAGAAAAATTCATATGTATATGTTACCGTTAGTTGGATAAACGTGTTAGTATACATAATAACCGTGTATTATACAATAACCAATAAAGGTGGTTAATGTAGTAATATGTATGCAATTTATTATTTTAACCGATTATTTTACATACAACACAAATCCTCTTGGCTGAAGTCATAAATTACAATTACAATTACATCATCAGTTCTTGTGGAATAAAAAGACAATGTTTTATTCAATTAAAAAATGTTTTATTCTTACCATTTGTAAACAAACAACCTTCTACTTGTTAGAACATGACAAACTGTCACGGCATTTCGAATTATAGAGTAACCCATGCTTCCTGCAGCTACATTTTCCCTTGCAGTTACATCTCTTGAAACCTTGACCACCTGTGATTGAAGATTTCCTGGCACACTCGCGAAGAGTCACAATTACATCTAGAACTGCCTCTTGTGAAATGAAATTCTCCTTACAAATGGCAAACTGGTTCCTAGAATACTTTTGAGCAAATCGTCCTTCTTTAGTGCCAATCTCATACATCTTGCCATCAGCATCCATCTGCAGAGTGACCCCACGAATGTTCCTGGAGTCACTTCTACCTCTGTCGACATCAGGAAACCGTATTTTTACACTCCATCCACTACATCTCCAATCTTACCTCTTGGAAACTTCGATTTAGACATTAGCCTCATTTTCTTTGCCTGGCACTGCAATGCACTTATGGCATTTTCCCTCTTCTTTTTAATAATGTTGATTTTGTCTGAAATCATATTTTCTCCCGAAATTCCTCTACAGCACTATCTCCGTCCCCTGTTTGTCCATCTTCCTTTTCACCATTCTCTATTACTTCCCCATCTTCCTCGCATCATTCTCTGTTACTTCCCCATCTTCTACGCCATCATTCTCTGTTTGTCCATCTTCGTCTCGTACTAAGCACTTGAAGAAGAGTCGATTAAAGTTTCGAGATCTTCTTCAGATTCTAGGTTTCTGATGACATCAGTAGGAAGTGATTATGTTGTAAGACCGACTTTTACTGGAGCCCCAAACATGAACTCATATGGGCTGCAATTTATGCCTTCATGGTGGACTCTATTTTCATGAATTGAGCAAATCTCAGACCCTCAGACCAGTGTGGAGTTTGGTTTATTTCCGCCCAAGTCATCAGCATGTTTTCAATGTCCTACCCCACATTTCGCATACTTCTTAAATGATGTGATTGCAGAATTCACGACCATTATCACTTTGCAGTATGCTAGGAACGCCCAAAATTGTGAAAATATCAAGCAGGTTATGTACAACTTCCTCTGCTATTTTACTTTTCAAAGGCGGTTATCTAGAGCATTACTAATGTGTTGTGTTATATTTACAAGATTTGTAATGGTTAATCTTCCTGAGAAAAATTAGTGTTATATGTATATACACGTGACTATATATGTATATTTTTCATAACATAAAAAAATGATAAAATAAAATTACGTAAGACACTAGTTGATCCATGTCACCACGATCCCCTTTTTTGAAGTTCTTAGATTTCAAGATACGCTGAGGTACGGAGACATATTAAACAAACAATAAACAAACAAATTTAATGTGTGCTTGTAGATATAAAAGATGAAAAGGTAAAAGACTAACCCGAGTGTTCAAACTGCGCCAAAAGGTCAAGTTAGTTTTGATATTGGCAACGTAGAACTAACGTATTCCTAAAATCTCCACTACGAAGGTTATGTATCCCTTACGATCTCGTTCCCGATCACCTCACTGACATTCTTTACTCCCTTATTAAAAAAAATTAAGTGCACCTAGGGATTACTCTGTAATTATATCTTAAGTTTTGTAAATTCAAGTTTGTTTCGAATAGTTTAGTTTTTGTTAGAATTAAGTAGTTCTGTTATGTAAATTTAATTCATATTGTCCTTTAATTGGACTCTGCATATGTCTGTTAGGCAATGGATTATCGTTAGCATCATCCTTTTAGCAGCAAAATATTCCAAAATACCGTCTCTGGCGATGACTGGTTAGCTAAACTTGCGAAAGAAAATATTACTGTGGCAGGTACACGCAGAGAAACGTTCCTTGTATCAAAACTGTCCGCATCAATTTAAGACAATTACTGTTTTAACTATCCACAATACAATAACTGTTTTAAATCAAAAGAAATATTTTCTCAGCGTTTTTTCACCGTTTAAGAAAAGTATATACTTGTAATGAAATAATTGCATTTCTTTGATTAAAACGAAGAAAGCGATTCTTAGTATAAGTATTTTCTTAAGGATAGTAAATAATTTTCTTTATTCAAGAAAGCGTTTAGGTATTATTCATAAATCAATAGTTTAATTTTCTTAAAATAAAGTATTTATTTACTTAGAATCCTTGAAATGTATATTATTTATATGCACATCATTAATTGCACTTACCTTGTTTAAAAGAATACAACACATCTGTACATAATACAGTAAATTATTCTCATTGCTTGTAATTTGGAAAGGCTAAGGTAGAGGTTATCTACAGAATAATGTTGAAACAAAAGTGAACTTAATGTAGAGGTACACATGGAAGATTGTGCCTAGAAACAATAATCAAAATAATGCTCTTTATAAATAGTTCATGGTATTGATAGAATCACCCCCGGCAGAAACAATGGGACAAGAGAAAAGCACTAACGCTTTTTGCTCCTACCCACATCGTTCGTTCAGTTTGCCCCTAATCTTCAAAAAGAGCACTGAAATATTTCCTAGCGCCACCTACCTGCAAGAGATATAGTCATACCGTCCTAGACAATATCGATAGAAACCGGAATACAAATGGCCACACCTACCCATACAATGATATAATCTTTAACGTACAATGTTTTATAAACATTTTCAAAAGGTTAATGTAATATTTTTATTTTTATTACTATTTATCACGTGTACTAATTTAATTATAGTTCTTTTAAATACATAATGAATAATATTAAAAAGGGGATAAATAAACTTAAATATTAACTCATTAATTATTAAACTACATAAAAATAATCCCTATTTAATTACATTATTAAAGAAATCATTTAATTACACTGTAACTTATAAAAAAAACTTTTTCATTAGTTCATTTACTTGTTCCTAATTTTAATTATTAACTTTAGGCCTTTTTCTCATTATTGTAATTTTTCCTTTATTGGATATCCTTGTACCCGGTCTGATGATGAGTTTATTGAACACGAAACCGGTCGCCTAATTTCTCAATAGAACTTTGTAAGATCTGGACCATTTTTTCTTTCCTACTTTTAATATGAATATTTTCTTAGCTTAAAACTGAATGATTTACTTAGAAGAAATATTCTTCTGTCTTGGATTTTTTCTAACCCTAAGAAAATATTTATTTAATCGAAATAAAATTTCAAGAAAAATATTTTGTTAAATTATACATTCTTATAGTCTTGAAATAAAAATATGTTCTTGAATAGTGATTAATTTTTGCAAAAAAATCTGTTTTCTTGATGCAAGAAACCATTTCTCTGCGTGCACAGTCAGTTGAAGAAGATATGGAAACGAATGATATCAATCTACAATAAGTTTTGTTGAACAATACACACAGAATCTGTTGCTGATATGTAGATAATCTGGAATTTTCAACAAAAATTGAAGGCAACAATTTGAGTATGGACGAAAAGGAAAACTTGTTCGACTTATTATCTGACGAGCACCTCAAAGCTAAATTTTATTCGTCTACATCAAGATCCCATTTTGGGCTTTTCGTAAAAACCGAGTAACCGATGCTAAGTGAAAATGCCATAAAAAACTTGTGTGAAAAAACATTTTCATCTGCCGCAGCTATAAAAAGCAAGTATCATTATCGACTTGAAACGGAAGATACTTTACGCGTTATAAATTTATTTCAAACAAGCAACAACAAGTAGCACATTAACAACGATATTTCAACACAATATAGTGTTATGTTCAACATTTACATCGGGAATCCACCCCATAGTAATGGAATTCCCTCTAGCGGAGAAAAAACTCATTTCGAAAGCCACAATTTTTCCCCTAGGCCGGCTAGCCTTAGAGTGTGGACGTAAAATCATTAATTTAAGTTTAGATAACAACGATCTTAGTGGAACAAGGACTCGTCCACTCTTGTTTTTATTCTCCTAATTCGCAAATCTTCAAAATTAATGTAAAATTCTCCTACAACAAACATCAGGATAAATTCAAAGTTATTTCTAACATTATTCCCTCCATTAAATATGGTTCTTTAAGGTATCTTCATTTACGTCGAGAAGTTTTCGTATTTTTAGGTTTGTAGCGTTACCACATTCACTCTCTCATGCTACGGCAAAACTAACTTTATTTATCAAAAATTCCTCGTGAGATTATAGTTGGGTAGGTATCATCAAAATTTGCTGTGGAACGAAACAATCGCCATCGCGATTAAAATAAAGGACATGAGGGACGCCAATAAATTGATCAATCCTGGTTAAGCTTTAGTCGAGTTAACTAGTATTTTGGCTGCGGTCTCAATTTAAAGTGTTTGATATAGAAATTAGAAAGAACATTCAAAATAGAAGAGAAGGTTCAAGGTTAGAAAGCCAGATTTCAAGTATATGACATAAGGAACATAGTCAACTTCTTAAAAATCAAGGTTAGTTTACGTTTTTAATTTTAATATTAGTTAAATTCCATTTCAAAATTCATAAATAATTCCCAAAATAGTATCAAAGAATACTCCCGATCCCACAAACGAGCTAAAAATTTAGTCAATTGACAAAATTCCAATTTTTTAACAATTTTCCCTGAGATAAAACATTTCAATAGTTTAGAGAATTAGAAGAGAGGTTTGTATTTAGTGGTCCGCACGATTTCAAATTTTGAATTACTGGTCCGTGAATACCAAAAGGTTGGCGACCGCGAAATCCTGGTCCTTGAATCAATTTGCAGAGACCTCACATTAACACAGTACATGTTTCGCTGTCTAAAATGTTTTTAGAATACGAGGACGGTTTGATGGAAGAATGACTTTTCAATAAAAAAGTTATTTTACTGTAAACAATATATTTTCTTTTTCAACATAACATGTAGAGTTAAAAGGGGACTCTACACACTTAGCTCAGCGAGATTTCAATTTTTTCAAACCATCTTAAATGTAATCTTTCGGAAACTCTTCAAAATATGCATTTGTCTGGGATATCACCTCTTCATTTGTTTGAAATCTCTTTCAACCGAGCCATTTTTTTTTGTAATTTGGAAACAAGAAGAAACCACTGGGAGCCAGATCTGCTGAATATGACGGATAAGTCAGCAAATCGTAACGCAATTCGACTAATTTTATTGTAGCAATAGCGAACAAATAAGACGGCGCATTATCACGATGGAGCAACACCCTTTTCTTCAACAAATGCGGTCGTTTTTCTTAAATTCCGCATTAGAATATGTTAGCAAATCATCATAATATTGACCAGTTATCGTTTTTCCTTTTTGTAAATAATCAATCATCATTTAGAACCACAAAAACTGTGACCGTGATCTTATTGGCTGAAAAAACGTTTTTTGCCTACTTGGGGTACGTTCCTCGGGAGAAGTCCATTGTTTCGACAGTATTTTATTTCTGGAGTAAGATGGTGTATCCAAGTTTCATCTACTGCGACATATCGACGGATAAAAATTCCCTTGAATTACGTTTAAAGATAAATATTCTTCTGAATTTTTAAAGCAAGCTCACATTTGATCAGCATTAAGCAAAAGTGGAACCTATCTCGCGAATTTTTCATATTTAAACATTCATGCAACGTTCGTTTCAATCGACGATCGCTAAGTACAAGGGCATGGACTGCATTAACCATTCATGGAGTAGTTAGAGTAAATGACTCGGACGTTCTGCATCATCCGTGCTCGTATGGCCACTTTTAAAAGCAGGAATCCACTTACAAATCATTCCATGGACGGAGCACATTTACGATAATATTTACGTAACTTTTCCTCGGTTTCTTTAATTGTTTTTCCACGTAAAAAATAATGTTTATTGAAGACTCGAAATTCTTTCTTTTTTATATTTACACAACGACGAAAATAATTTTCTTTAAATGAGTATAAAGAACAACCTATCTGTCAGATTTGTGTGAAATTTTGACATATCACAGTAGGCATTAGAAGCATGGCGGAACACAGCAACATAATCACCGTAGCGAAAGTGTTACCAACAGCTCGATGGTCTAGTGGTGAGAAGGCCTGCGCTTGACTGGGCAGAGTTTGGCGCTGTATGTTCGAGTCCTGCTGGGATCAAAATTTTCTTAGCGGATCCGGTACACTCCCGAGTCACCATTCGCAGTTGGGGTACAGTTAACTGCGCTTCACCCTTTACGGCGAAGGGGTGATAGTAATAATGCCATAGGACACTTTACACATACAATTTACACACTTAAGGCTACTAAGGTTATGACAAGCTTGAGAAGCTTATACACCCCGTTGGGCCATCACCACACTAAAAAAAAACGCCTTTCGTCAAACCGCCCTCGTATTATCAATTTTGAGCCTTTCCTAGACGCTGTGCATAGGCTCTGCCAATATTTTTAAATCGTCATTATTTAGAGATATAGCTGCGATTTTTTTTTTATATTTCACACCGTTATGGCCAAATTATAACCACAAAACTTTATTAAAACACTATTATTTTTATTTTCTCGTTAATATATCCAAACCAACTTCTGATTTTCTTTGAATATTTGACCCAAAATCATGTTGCATAAACTTATCCTGTTTTATATACCCACAAATATATACAAATTGAATGTATATTCATAACAAAATTGTTAAACGAATCCTGACTTTTACTTTTGTACTTAAATATATTTATCTCACCGAGAGATACAATCAAGCAAAAGATTTCTGTCAGTCCTCGTTACTAACGTATGTAAGTAATGTATCTTGTATGTATAGTGACTGCAATACTATACTAGCAATTATTATAAAAGCAAATGGAAACATTGACCAGTTAGATCTTAAAGCCGGATAAATTTTAACGATGCTGGTGGTCATTTGAATGATGTTATTCTTATGCAACAGGAAAATGCGCCATGTAATAATATTTACGATTTGTAAAACATGAGATAGAATGCAATTCGAATCCTTATCTCCGTTTCATCTACGCCATTCATTCCTTCCAAGTGTATTATTAAAGGAACACAATTTCCAATTATTAGAAAAGTAAGCTAACGTAATTTACGGCAGATTTACTGGAAATTATAGATCGTAATGCTATATCCTGATAAACGTATTTGTAATACTTCGCACATCTTTATCAAATTTCCACCGTCCTTATCGCAATAATGTAAGTAGGTGAAATTAGATATCACTACAAGGAACAATAGCTAGGGTATTATTATTTAAATTTCAACCTTTAGAAAACTGTATCAAGCTCTAAACGTTCACAAAAAGCAAAACAATTGTATCTAATGCGCCTCAAGGTAGCTGCTCTATTGTTATTGATCTTTCTGCTTCACATAAACACCAATAGTATTTAATATTCGCAGTTGTAAACAAATCGACGTGCACAATTACCACTGGTTTACTATTTCGCTAAAACCGTAACGATAAAATAATAAGATTGCCTGAAATGAGATACTTCAAGGTATGCTTAGGTCATCATTCATAAAGGGGAGAGAGAGTAGTAATTTCGCCAGTGGTAGATTATTATTTGATAGCACACTTACTCGATGGAATTCCTTCTAGTTTATGAAATGGATGAAAAGCTCTTATTGCCCCGGAAACACGGAACTCACGATATTAAACCGATGACGGAAAAAGAGCGGTAGATAATGCATATTGTCATTATCATTATGATTCACGATAATAACCGTGAAACACGCTGGCCAAATAGTAAGTCGTGGATTCTGTTCAAGTAATAATCTCAATAAATCTGTAAACACTAAATCAGTTGCGAAATAAATACACAGGGCTTTCATTAGAAAACCTCACACCTTGAATAACTCTTTAATTTAGTAAAATTATCAAAAATCACTAGGGCATGTCTATTTTGTTTTGGCTGGAGATATTTAATAACCTATTCTAATCAGTTGGGGAACTTTCACTCTCCCTCCGCAACCACCCCCAGCACAAACTTTTAAATGGCACTACCCCATGTGTAATATACCATTTTAAATCGTATAAAACTCTCAATCTTTTACACTAAAGAAAATTAAAATCGGCCAAGCGGTTCGTGAATTAGAGATGGAAATGTATTTAATTCAACGCACAGGCTATACGCCCGCCGGCGAAACTGTCGTTATAAACAAATAAATCCGCCGGGCGGCGGAATTATGCACTTACATACATAAGTGCCGCCGAAAAACAAATTCAGTATTACAATCACGGCGGAATTCGTAGTGTGTAATATGGAGGTCCGCCAAACGGCGGAATAGTATTAAAAAAGGAATAGATTCCGCCTTGACTGAAAATTTACAGTGCTTGAAAGATACACACGAACCAAAACATAACCTAACTTTTAATGTGCTTTAATTATACACACGTCTAACATTTCAGTCCTTAAAACAGTGAGAAATGAAGCTGGGAGATGTTTTTATGTCTTATGAGGAATTTCTCAAGGAACTTAATAAATACACAGAAAAAGAATACGTGTCTTTTTACAAACCAAGGCTATATTAGCAGCGAAAAGGAAACCCGATCGATTTATCGACCCAAAATTAAAATATTATCAATTAAAATGTAGTTGCATCAAAGGTGGTAAGAAATTTAAACCATCGGGCAACGGAAAACGCAACACGAGGTAAGTAACTTACATACTTGGCTCTCTCTTAGTGACCAAATAATAATTCGTAGATGTATCTGATTTTTAGCACGTATGTATAAGGAAGGATGCAATGCTCACACAACATTACAAGCATCAATATGCGGCACCAAGCTACAAATAATAAATATAAATACAGAACATAATCACACAATAACGTATATATGAGTTGTTTGCGACATATAATAATAATAATGTCTTTATTGTGTCAGATATAACAGAGTAAAACTAAACTAGAAAAAATTAAATTTGTATTTAAAAGAAAGCTAAAAACTGAATAGCTAACACAATCACAAGGTGGGATTCAGTGCTTAGGCATTAGACCTGTTCCTCCTTTCAGTCAAACCTTGCTTTCTCGGAAGTAATTTATGCTATTAATGCTTAGTAATATCCTAAACAAAATAATAAAAAGGAAAAAGAAAAAGACAAACCTAACTTAACTTACAAACTAAAAATACTAAAGTTAATATAAATTAAAAATGAACCATGCGTAGAGCGTCGGCCGCCGCACTGGTTACTCACATCGAAATTGCTTTTCTAACATATATAATTGTATTTTCTTTAAGAATGCATTATGGTTCAAACATTTGAATTCATTTGGCAAACTCGGCAACATCGGAGGAGAGATAAGGCCCCTAAAACGAGTAATGATATTATGCACGTCCGATCTAAAACGGATCTTGTTATACAGGTAGGGCGGGATCTTTGTTAACACTAGGACCGCCGAGAATTCCTCATACCTCGAACCGCTGCCCTGGTCAAATTGACCGGTGATTAAAACTCAATTTTGTTTCGACTGTTTTTATTAATTAACATAATTTGTTTGCATAAAAGTGTATATTTATTCACAAAATATAAAAATAACTTCTAACTTAACTTTGGTATTTTAAATATCGTTATAATTTTTGCAATAAGTTACTTTAAATCCACATTTTCCACATATGTTCTTGTTACAGTTCTTACATCTATCGTAAGTCCTATTTTCACATTTCTTTTCTTGACATGTACGTCTTTTGCGAGATTGCTTATCTGTCTTTGATCCAGCCTATTAGTTCTTGTTGCATTTTCGATTCGATGTTCCCTCTTGAAGGTCTTCTTCGTTGTTATTGGATTGCTGCGAGAGTTCTTCTGCCAATTGCAGAACGAAGTCATGACGTTTAATTTTTTTGCCAGTGATGTATTTGTATACAGCAAACGCATTGATTGCAGCAAGATCCAATATATTATAAAAAACATGGACTGGCCATCTTCTTGAGGGTGCCTTCACGCTGTATTTTCGGGCCATTTGATCTACTACGTCAACGCCATATTTTGTGCTATTATAGTATAAAACTGTTTCTGGTTTTTTCTTTGCACCAGCATCAGTCGAAGCTGTTGGATGTTGCGTACTTAGAAGGAGAACATTTTTGTTTATTTTGGCTTGATTCACTGTCAAAATGCAAACATTTTCTTTACTTGTGAATAAAACAGTTTCATATAGAGAACCTTTGCTTTTTTTGATTACTTCGGGAATTTCTTTTCTCGACCTGTTCACAGTTCCAACAATTGTGGTGTTTAGTTTTGCTAATTTCTTTGCAAGTTCCAAACTGTTAAAAAAAATGTCCGTTGTCACATTTCCTCCTTCCTTGGTGTAAGGCTCTAATAATTTTAGAACGACGTATTCTCCAAGTGGTTGTCCTATTGGTCTCGAATCATCTTTTCCTAAATATGGGAAGGCATTCAACACATATTTAGCTTCAGTGTCAACAGCAAGCCAAAATTTAATGCCAAACTTATCCGGTTTATTGGACATATTGCGTAAATCGACATCTTGCTTTTGTTGGAAAAACTTGTTCGTCTATTGTTATGTTTTCTCCTGGCACATAACAAATTTTGCAATTGTAAGCAAATTTTTGCCATATTTCAGAAACTAAAGCAAACTTGTCATGTTCCAATCTTTCTTTCCTTGTAGACTTGAGATCGAATCTGAGATATCCCATCATTTCCCTAAATTTGTTTCTAGACATTGTTTGACTAAAAAACGATTTTCCCCACTTTTTAGACCACAAGGAATCTAATTCTAAGTGACTGGAACCCTGAGCACCACGTGCGTATAGAATTTCAGAAAACCTATTTCCGTCTTCATTAATAATTATTAACACAGGTGTTCTAATGTCTAAGAGTTAGTAGCACCAGTACATATAAATTCTAGATACACTGACATATAGTCTGTCATAGTTTTAGTTTGAAACAACAAAGCTTTAAAGTCGTTTCCTTCATCGCTTAAAATGTGACAAGCACCTACAGCATACAATACCTGATGATCCAAACGCTAATAAATAGTTTCAACTTACCATATTTATATTGTAATTTTTCAATACTAGTTTGTAAGGAATTTTCATTGCATTGTGTTTTTTTGCTCTTTGTCGGCAGATTATGGATATCCTTTAAGAGAACAATTTTATTGCATTTTTGTTGAATGTAACATGTTATCTGCTTTTTTTAGTTTTCAATTTTGTTAAATGCACAATTTCAGTTTGAATATCTTCTAGGAGTCGTCTGTGTTGTGGCAAGTGATTATATAGTTGCTACGACAAGAAAAACGCAATTCTTGAATTTAGAAATAAATTAATTTTGCCATATACAACAAGGAAATCATAAAATAGCAGAAATATATTTCACGTTTGACTAAATTCAGAAAAGATTTGTACCAGATCATAATAAATAATAACGAACCATTTTTAAGGTATTAATAAACGATCTAGCTAATGCTATGTTTTATGTTCTCCAAAGTCCTTTGATTCCATATAAAAATGTAAATCAATGAATATACACCTTATTGATAGCGTGACGATGTTCTGTACTTATATTTATTATTTGTAGCTTGGTGCCGCATATTGATGCTCGTAATCTTATGTGAGCATTGCATCCTTCCCTATACGTACTAAAAATCAGATATGTACATCTACGATGGGGGTGAAAGTTCCCCAACTGATTAGAGTAGGTTATTAAATGTCCCCTTCCAAAACAAAATACACGTGCCTTAGTAATTTTTAATAATTTGCTAATTAAAGAGTTATTCAAGGTGGGAAGTTTTCAAATGAAAGCCCTGTATATTACATTGCAATAATCCAGACACTTACAACGTTTGGTATGGATTCTATAAGGATAACAAGTATGTTCTACAGCTTTCTCCTAATAAAATATGTACACCATTTATTTGTTGCAAACCAAGTTGATTTCTGAACGGTCACTTCTCTGGGTTATTGGTAATAGGAAAACGACTGAAGTTAAATATAGTATCATCATTTCTTTAGATACAGGGAAATTTCCATTCTAAAACAACAACCTATTAAAAGAGCAAGTTTTTATCCTTTCAATATATAGCACCTAGTACCGAATACTGACAATATAAATGTCAAGTACAAAGTACTTGTAAAGTATTTGAAGCGCTTAACGTACTTCGAGCATGGCTAAAAGTGTTTCAAGCACTTCGCAACGTAGTTCATGCAAAATACTAAAAATAGGGTTTCAGTTATTTTACAAGTACTTCAATTACTTTAAAAGTGCTTGAATTACTTTCAAAGTGCTTCATTTCCTTTAAAAGTAACTGAATCACTTCAAAAATGCTTTAAAACCTCAAATATCAAGTACCAAATGCCTTCTTTTAAGCGATTGAAGCACAATGCTTGAAACCCTAAAAGTGTAGTATAAAAATGTTTATAAATTTTCACATGACAACGCTTATATTAGATTCTGCTCAAATGTATGCTTTTCTCAATAACTACCATTAGCTTGCATACATGTCTACCACACTAAAACAATTGATTTAGTTATGGTAAAAGCGATGTGGTCAGTTCTATCCTTACACTAAAATTTATTAACGGATAATGGCATGGTATTAGGATATACAAACTTAATGGGTGCATTGGAAGAAACCCTGGCGGTAAATAATAACACTGTGCTATAGCTGGATTTTGTAGTACGAATAAATACAACATTCTGTACTTGAAACTACACGTTTTTCATATTTTACTAAACGTTGTAACAATATCACGTAGCGGTGTGTAGCATGATTGTTGTTTTACAAATACTACTTTTTGTAGCATAAATTATTACAGTTAGGCGTGGTGAAATTTACAACACAATGGATAAGTATTTCGTATTGCACTTACATTCATTAATAGAATTTGTT
This sequence comes from Dynastes maya, assembly GCA_029619315.2. Lineage (NCBI taxonomy): Eukaryota > Metazoa > Arthropoda > Insecta > Coleoptera > Scarabaeidae > Dynastes > Dynastes maya. The sequence goes on from JAROYE020000001.1 coordinate 26,458,340, forward strand.
GTTATGTGATTCAATAGATTAATTATAATCTGCTATATTCAAATATACACGAAACAAATCTGGGACAGTAAGTGTTAGGCTAGGTTCACCTACACATATCTTTTAAAACTAGAATAAATATACACATGAACTAAATGTTTCCCATCTTGGGACTAGACCCAGATAGTATTGATTATTCACCAACAGATGGCACAAAGAAAACGTCATTATTTCCTAATGAATGATCTGTTTATATAGTCCAATCAATTCCATCATTAATTGTAGTGGCAGCGTACTACTTAATGCGCCCAGCTATCAGACTCGGAGTTTCGAGTTCCAGCCTGGGAATCTTTCTCAGATCAAGGTCTTCCATAGCTTACTCCCCCAAATTTTGGCGGATGCTTGAGGTGTGAATACCTTAAGATACTCTATGAGCGTAGGGTACAATATCCCATAAAATATGAATTCATTATTATCTTGTGAAGTCTTTCTTTTCCATCCAATATTAAATACGACAATAAGAACACTGCATAAAGTGTAGTAATTTCTATATATATCTATATACTACAAAAAATAACAATTTCATTCAGTAACGTAATATAAATAAAACTGTTCTTCCTTGTATTCTATCAAAATATGAATTACTCCTACAAAGAATTCTAATATTTACTATGGGGAATAAGACGTGTTTACTCTAGTGTTATTTTTTTCACACGTTGTAGCAAATTTTACTACAATATCAATGCTACAATTTTATGAAGAAGTTTACTACACATTGTACTTGTCCGTTGCCTCCGAAACTAGAAGGTCTTAGCGCTCTTCGACGTCAGGCTCGGTAGGCGATGTATCGCCATGCACGATGTTAGCTTAAGCGGTAAAGGAATCGCTTTTTTTGCTTGTCTTTTTTAAGTTTTGAAGGGTTTCCGGTTTAAAGAGGACACCACTCGTCAACTAAGTCCTTCTTCGCATCACATTCGATTTTATTTTGGAAAAACGACGTTCCAAGGCAAAAACCAAACACGTAACCGAGCACCATTTTTGTATCAATTGAACATGTATTTAGACGAAACTAAGGTTGAAATGACACAGTAATTGCAATTTTATTCGAAATTTTGTTCAATTTCACGAGAAAATTCACAGACATGCCATTTAACCAGTATGTGGTGTTTTACCTAATCTATCATTACTTTTCCCACAATAAATTTCAATTAGGGTACTTGTAGAACAAGTTATTATAATTGTCGCAATATGTTCACTGCTGTGAATATGACAATTATATATATCAGTATCCAAATGGCTGTGTTCGGTGATACAATTTAAAATACATTGTATTAAAACAGAAAGCTTATTATACACATTTAAAAACATCTCTTCGTGTTAAAAAATAATTTTGTTAAATATAACGTAAGAATATAAAACTATTTGAACAATAACATCTTCACGTTTTTTATCAAATACAACGGATGGTTAGGGAATTGAGTTAAAATAGCATCATTTTTAAGCCTAGGTTATTTTAAACTTACAGTTATAGTTTCACCGATCCTTGAATCTGTAGCTGTTGAAAAATAAGTAATATCTTCTTTTACAAACACGTAATACACAAAACACCTTTAAACAGCCGACGGCACAGAACACTTGTAAAGGGTCGGCGAACACCTGCAAACAAAGCAATCGACGCCACAGTACACCCCACATTACAGGTGTCACCAACAAAGTACGGTAATATCACTACACAGTATTTTTTGAAATAAAACCAATGTAATTTGGATAAACCAATTCAAAACGCAGAGACGGTCTTAACGTGTAAACTGCTGATCGACGGCCTACTTCAAAATACGTCACAGCCTGCTAACGTCAAAACTGTTTAGCCTTGTATTTTCGATAGTTACGACTTGTTATTATATGTACTTCAAAATGTAATACAAATTTTTACAACTGTAGCAAAATTTTCAAAATTTTTCCCCAATATATAACGGTCAAAATAAGAATTAGGCACAAGTTTATTATTGATTAAAAGTTAGCAGTTTATTTGCCTCCTCACCAGGATAATTCTAAAGTTGTGTACAAATCATTACAAAAATATACTAATTTTAATCGTTGTTTATTGTGTACCAAATATATTTATTAATACTGCAATGAAATCACTTTTAATGTACTATACAAACTTCCATTATTATTTTCCAGTGATACTCTTACCCAAATAAGTTTTAGAATAAATTAGCATAACACATCCACTTAAGTTTGGTACCCAGTGATTGATTTATCCTTCTTGACAATAGTATCTTCCCAAAACATAACCGATCACACTCAATACCTTGAAAACAGTCTTATTTTCAGTTGATATGGTTTTTATTGGTATAAAAAAATTCTCGTTGTTAGCTTAAACAACAAGAATGACATAGTAAATTTTACTTAACAGTGCAAATTTTAACATGTCTGAATGATTATTGACTATTAGAGCAACGCAAACTGCGCTGAAAGCCAGTGGCTGACGCATAAAAGTTTACACAAAATAAACACGGCCGGGACAATTCGGTATAAGCGTCAGTATAACTGCGACTCGAAAGCCGATCTGTTGTGTATGCATCTACGCTGTCGTATGCTATATCGTAGTTCTACGTTTGTTTTGAAAATGCTTCCTACGTCGCGAAAACGACCAAAGTGGGACACAATAAGAGAATTTATTGCAGAAATGCCTGATTTAAAGTGTGATGGCGCTAAAATTCAATGTGTAGTGTGTAAAATAGATTTAATGTGTTGGTCGAAAAGTGATTGTCTACGGCACGTAAATAGTGCAGGGCATGTTTCAAAAAAAAATTCCACACGAGATTATGACAAATTTAAATTTAATTTATGTGTTACCTTTATTGCATGTAATTTACCATTTTTGGAATGAATATTCGGACTTTAAGTTACCAAGTGAGAGAACATTACAGAAAGTTGTGCCGTCTGCTCGTGGGCATGTCGAGAAAGGAATTAAATCGGAGTTGCAAGATAAAAAACTGTGGTTATGTGTGGACGAAACAACAGGTCGTAAAAAACATTCTGTGATTAATGTAATGGTACGCACAATGGAACCACATCGACCGTCACCTTCAATTTTACAAGTTTCCAAACGAATACAACAATGCACTGCCGAAGTAATTTCAATGTTGGTGTTAAATACATTGGAAAAGTTTGAACTTTCAACAAATCAACTGTTGATGTTTATAAGTGATGGTGCCGCAAACATGCTTGCTGTAGGTCGATCTCTTAAAAAATATTGTGCTAACTTGTTGCATATTACATGTAAAATTCATACTCTCAGTCTCGTAGCAGATAGCATCAGAAAATGTTATCCCGAGGTAGACGCTCTAATACCACATACAAAAGCTGTGTTTGTAAAATCCCCAAAACGTATTCGGGAATTTCATAAACTATGCCCCGCTATTCCTGAACCACCACAACCTATTCTTACTCATTGGGGGACATAGTTAGAGGCTGCATTTTATTATCTTAAATATTTTGAAAATATAAAGAACGTGATTTTAGAGTTCGACCCGAAGGAAGCTGCGGCTGTCAAGGTAAGCCGCTTGAAATTTCAGGATAGTCAAGTTAAAACAGATTTGGAAATTATTCAGAACAATTACAAAAAAACTACAAAATTATTCGGTGTCGTTAGTGGAATATTTGCAAATAGTGCAACATGTTCACGCACAGCTATGCGCGATAGAAGACGCAAGAAATGTTTGTGTTTTAGAAAGGTTTGAAAGTGTTTTAGATAAAGACTCTGATTTTGGCACATTAAGACAATTTTGTGAAGGTGCGTCAACAGAACCGTTAAGTTATTTGAAAGATTATTTTACTTACGCAAATATAACGTCACTAGATGTAGAACGTTCGTTTTCGGCATACAAAAACACTTTTTTTCACGCCGCACTCACTTTGCCGAAACAACTTTGGAAAATATCTCATGTTACAAATATTAAATAGACATTATCCACTTTGTGATTTCACGGATGACTCTTAAATCGGTAAGTCTTTGATCACGTATCACATTTAATTTGTTTTGTGTAAACTTTTATGCGTCCGCCACTGGCTTTCAGCGCAGTTGCGTTGCTCTATTGATTATATTACATTTAATACGAAGCTGTAAGAGGAGTGGAATAATAACCCGCATTTTTGTGTTTTATCTATATTAAGCAGCATACTCTCGCTGTTGTTGACCAAACTAACAGAGTTTTTGAGTATTCGGTTCTTGAGGATTTCACTTTATTCCCGAATATACAGCTCTTAAAATTATTAAATTCCAAAATACGTATAGTTTAACCAAAAAAATTAATGCTAATATACCATGAGCTATATTTGCATTAATTTTTTGGTTATTACCAGGCAATCTTTTCATATGTATTTTTAATACGTATAGTTTGTTGCATTAAATTCTCTCATTTAATATTAATATGAATTATCCTTATAAGCTAGTCCAATTATATACCAAATTTACATACACAGTACTCGGTACGAATCAATAACGAACGGAAATATTTGAAAAACGTCATTATGTTTACGTAATTGTCGCTGCATATGTATGAACATAAACATTTATGTTGCTCAAATACGTTCATGTATTTCATACAAAGCAGTATCTAATCATATTCGAATTATTTGGAACGGTTGCATATGGATTTTTTGCAAAATTAATACATTGAAAGGATAATTAGCGAAATTAGTCTCTCAATCTTTGGATACAGTTTACAGCTCACCAGTAGATGTTCAGACACAAATTTGTCGTACTTACTACTGCGTAATAGAAGGTAATATAGAAATGGCAATTAAAACGTGTTGGTAATTACGTTTGATTTGTTTTCTGAATGAAATTTAATGTCTTTCGAATTATCACCGTGTCATTACTTGATTTAATTACGCGTAGAATGTTGTAACAATCGTAATTCGCGGATTACTGGTTTACTGCTAAATTACATGACGTAAGAGTAATGTTTATGCTCGTATACTGCCGTATTTAAACTTTTTGCAGTGTTGTTTACTACATACTACTACCCTAACACGCATCTATTTTAAACGCTAATATATCTTTATAATAATTAACAACAATAATTACAAAAATAGCATGATTCCCCGATTACTCAATATTCAATCGTTGAACATTAGAACCGCCGCACTGGTCAATTTGACCGTCTTTCAAGTTTTTTTTTCAATGGAATTAATTTGGATATGATCTTGAAGTCGTGTGACTTTTCCTAAATTTAGTTTGACAATGCTCTCACAAAATTTTAAATATTTTGTAGAACTCTAAGCGGTGTTCTGGGAAATTTTACCATAAACGGCTACCCCGGTCAAATCGACCGGTACGTTAAAAAAATGCGTTGACAAACTTTATTTGTCAATTCTTTTTCTTGGTTGCAACATTTGAAGGAACTAAACATTTAGGCATGTACCGCATGCAAATATCGTACTTGTTTCGACATGTTCAGCCTTGCCCTCGACAAAGAACCTGTTTTTACTCGTGCTCTTTTTAGTGTCGCACATGCGCAGATTTAATTTGGCGCATACGTGCAAAATATTTTGCAAGTTTCAACCTGCACTATTGTGAACATATAAAAATCTCGGTAGTAATCTGAAAGTGCATTCGTCCTGTTTAATTAGACCGACAGTATGTGGTCCAGTAATTTCTGCGAGTCAGCCTGCAGCAAGCAGAAAAACTCAACCCAATATATTCAGGGACAATCCAGGGTCAACAGGCTACGCAAAACAAAAAGTAACTGCAGAAAATGTGAGTAGTTTCTGGAGATTATTTATCGATGACTCAATGCTGAGACACATAAAACAATGTACCGAGGCTGAAGCTAGAAGAGAACTAGACAGTCAAGACTGGCAATTATCTAGAGGAGATCTAGAATCCTTTATTGCCATTCTATACGCACGTGGTGCTCAGGGTTTCAGTCACTTAGAATTAGATTCCCTATGGTATAAAAAGTGAGGAATATCGTTTTTTAGTCAAACGATGTCTAGAAACAAATTTAGAGAAATCATGCGATATCTCAGATTCGATCTCTAGTCTACAAGGAAAGAAAGATTGAAACATGACAAGCTTGCTTTAGTTTCTGAAATATGGCAAAAATTTGCTTACAATTGCAAAATTTGTTATGTGCCCGGAGAAAACATAACAATAGACGAACAACTTCTTCCTTCAAAAGCAAGATGTCGATTTACGCAATATATGTCCAATAAACCGGATAAGTTTGGCATTAGATTTTGGCTTTCTGTTGACACTGAAGCTAAATATGTGTTGAATGCCTTCCCATATTTAGGAAAAGATGATGCGAGACCAATGGGACAACCATTTGGTGAATATGTCGTTCTAAAATTATTAGAGCCTTACACCAAGAAAGGAAGAGATGTGACAACGGACATTTTTTTTACCAGTTTGGAACTTAGCAAAACTAAACACCACAATTGTTGGAACTGTGAAGTAAAGAAAATGTTTGCACTTCGACAATGTATCAAGCCGAAATAAACAAAAATGTTCTCCTTCTAAGTACGCAACATCCAACAGTTTCGATTGATGCTGGTACAAAGAAAAGGCCAGAAGCAGTTTTATACTATAATAGCACAAAATATGGCGGTGACGCAGTAGATCAAATGCCCCGAAAATACAGGGTGAAGGCACCATCAAGAAGATGGCCAATCCAAGTTTTGTTTATAATACATTGGATATTGCTGCAATCAATGCGTTTGCTGTATACAAAGACATCACTGCCAAAAAAAAATAAAACGTTCTGCAGTTGGCAGAAGAACTCTCGCAACAATCCAATAACAACGAAAAAGCAATTTCTCCATGTGTAAATCGTCAAAATTAATGTAAAATTCCTCTACAAATAAAAAACAGAAACAGGGCCTATATTCAAAGGTATTTCAAACATTATTTCGCACATTAAATACATTTCGTTAAGGTATCTTTGTTTTAGTAGTAAAATTCATCATATTTATGTTGTCAGTAGTCCTTTTCAGCATAGAGTTGTCTAATTTCAGTCATCGGGTAGCGTTACCACATTCATTCACTTATGCTATTTCTATAAATAACTTCTTTCATCGAAATTCTTCATAAAATTTACATTTGGACAAAAATCATCAAAATTTGTGTGGAATGAAACAATCGCTATCGCGAATAAATAAAGCAATAGAGGAACACCAGAAATTTCGTCAGTTCTGGTTCAGCTTTAGTCGAATCAACATGTGTTTCGGCGGCGGTCTCCATTTTAAAGTGTCCAATGTAGAAAATAGAGTATAATTTCTCATGAATTTGTTTCAATTTCGTTGTAGACACGTGATTATTTTCTTGCATTGTCAGTAAAACAATTACGCTGCTGTCTTCATCGGTTACTGTTCTTGGAAGCCTACTTCTTGGTAAATCTTTTACTTGGAGAAATTCCTCGTACTTCTGAATTGTCCAATACAGACCGTACTTTTACCTATTTGGATATCCAGAAAGAAAGTATTAAACAAAGTACGAACTTCTTTAAAAGAACGTTGACGATCACCATATCCACGCATCATCAAGTTGTAAAATACGCTCAGATTCTATAAGTTTTGCTGCCATGGTAATCACTCAATAAAACCAAAAGATGGTGAGTTACACCAACAACTTGTGATAACAACCTGACAAATTACAGTGCCGGTATTTTCAAAGATGTCTTGATTTCACCTTATTATTAAGTAGTTTTTTATTTTATTTTTTGCGTTTTTATCAATCAAAATAAACTTGTTGATATTACTGAAAGTGGTTTTTTAGTTTGCTTCCAAAAATGTAACAATATATTGGGTGTACCATTTAAAAAAAAAGGAAAGTGAAAATGTTATAACAAATCCGTTATTTTTGAGTATATATGTATACTAAATTTTAAAAGAAGAAAACTTCTCAAACAACAAAGTTATACGACCGTTCTGAGACTTTGTATAATTAGGTACTCATTCTTCTGAATACTGCAAATGAAGATAGTGAGATTACGATATTACTGTTTCTTTCTTCGGATAACGGACGCGATACTTGTATGAAAAACAAAAAGAAATGGACTATAAATTGCTGCTATTGTTTCGAAAACAGAAGCACAAAAGCTGCAACCTGGTATCTGTTTGAATACATGCGATGGTATTCTCAGACTAGTAATCTAGCGTTTTCATTGCAGTGACCATAAACAAAAACTATATATGCATATTCTTCAGTTTAAAGTCTTTTGTTTCATTATGGTTAGCGAACTTTAAATTACAATTCTTTTATGTCTTATAAGTTCCTAACAAAGACGAATTGCACAATGTTGGTAATCTTCCAAAGTTTATCACAGAAAAAGAAAGCCCTATATAAACCTCTCCGGAATGAATAATCCCCATTCAGTGTGCAGTAACAGCACTGAAGGTGTCCCATAAGAGTGTGGACGAAACGTCGGCAAAAGCTACGACAGCGCCGCGGTTCCAACCTGGAAACCAAGAGTATAACTTTATTACATTTTAGAGATGTTGCAAGGAGCTATGGTACGTGGTTCTTCAACAAGCTTGCACACAACCTGCACATCGCCGAGAAACTAGAACGAACCCAGAATTCCTCATACAATCGGTAGCACAAAACAGTGAAGTTAAAACATTAATTGATCAGCTAATCTAATGTACCTGTTTTTTTTATTAGGATAAATTTAATAAAAGATCCATTCATAAATATTGTAGATATATTTGCTTTCATAATTACATTTAAAGAATCTATAATTTGTATAATTGCAAATCGGCACATGGAGAATGAATAAGTGACATCTAAATTTGCTCATCCAAACAAACAGTAAACAAATTAATCATTTGGGACCGCCTTAAAAGCAACGCAAACATCATAAAACCATTGAAAAATACATACCTATTTTAATTAACACGAACTTTCGTCGATAGTATTTTAGGTCACTCTATTCGTACGCTTGAGAATAGCTTCTTCAGAGCGGACCCCCTACTTAGAAGTATTTGTATAAATCATTAACGTCTATAATTCACAAATAAACCACTACACTAAGTCAATTAGCGGTAATACATTGTATGTATGTTTGCTTGCATGCTGTCCCTTTTAAATAATGAATGGATTCAAATGTAATAGATAAACACGCTTTTTGAAGAAACATTTCGAACTCATAAACATAAAATTTTCGACAAATGCTATGTAACTGGATAATATATTCTTCGTATGTAACTGGCAACAATTCATGGACAGCAAATTTAAAAAACGCGACCAATCGCTATAATATGCAATACCTTGTTGCAAACTAAAGAAATATATATCTTTTAATAAACATTGCAGAAGAAAAAGTTATGATGAGGAAGCTTACTGATTTATCAAGCAGTATGTTTACTTTATTCCTTTTCTGGAACTTGTTAAATCGTAAAAATTATCCGAGTTTTATCGCTGGCCGGATCGCATTATGCGGCATTGAATTTTAAAAGTGGCCATTATATTGTACGCGCATTAAATATTTTGGCAACCATACATAATTACGTTTGGTAATCTGAAGTGGCGGCACCGAACAGTGATTATTTCACCGTCAGACGCTCAATCAACCTTTCCTTTATATGGCTAACAGATGTCCATCTACTTACATTTAATTGATAAAGCTTTTCAAATCAAAGTGAACCTCAAGCAATGGGAATCTGCTACTTATTATTTCAAATCATATTATATTATTAACTTTTTATAGCTTCGTGCACATGTGTATGTTGCCCAAATACAATTAATTTTAAAAAGCACAGAGTGGATTTTTAGAACGTCAATTTGATACTCCAAATAATCTATTCTCTACAGGAAAATGCAGAAAAGTAACGAATAATATCTAAAATAAGCCAAAGTACTGAAACAAGCAGCAATATGCGCCAAGCCGTTACCACCGATACTAGAAGGCCAAATGGCTTTGACGTCAGCATATTTATTTCAATTAAAGCTAATCAATTATCAACAAGTTACTAATGACCGTTTTCCTTAACTGTTTTCAAGCTTCTTTAAAGATGTAAGACTAAAATTTAATTTACTGCTTCCTAGATTGAAACACAGATTTAAGCGACGTAATTAAATTAACTAATGAAAATAAAATTTCAAGACACGGCTGGGATTCGAACTTACGACTGCCATTTGCCGGACAGGTCCACTACAAACCACACCACAGAGTCTATGTAGGAACCGATCCTTCAAGGTATTAAAAGGATTCGTTGCTGCGAAAATTTTTGAATTACTTACTGAATTAATGTTTTTTTAACTATGCTTTAAACTCGAACAAATTTGACTTGATCAAATTGCTAAGGCTCGAACAAATTGTCGGAAACTACTTTTAAAATAAACGTCTCAAGCAATATTTCTACTAAAATTAATACTGAATATTATTAAAAGTAATAAGGAAGGAACATGGAAGAAAATGCAAATCGAACCTGAATTGACTGACCGCCTTTTAATTGGGCGGTCAAATTTGAATTCAAATTTGTATTCAAAGGCACTATTCGCTATATTGAGTCTGAAAAAGATGCTCGAACCGCTTGGTAAATCCGTCCTAACAATTTTAAAACGCAGCATTACTTTACTTGGGTTAATTTAAAAACAATGTTTCTCTTGTGCAACTGTTTGATCAACGGTGTGAACAGTAAAAAAACTCAAAATACTTCCTTGTTGAGTGTTCTCCTGGTGTGAAGAACAATGCCGCTTCGGTGTATCTTTTTTGCGAAGCGGGAGGGCCAATTTATTGCTTTCGTTTAGATGTATATTTGCTCGCTTACTCAGTTGCTTCCTAAACGAAACATAACACGTATGTATTAAAAAAAATAAATTTATTAAATAAACAGCTTCCCTTGTAACATAGAAAAAAAGCGCGATTTCTCATACATAAAGAAATGCAAATACATACTTATTGTACTTCTTAATTACATGGTTCCTTAATCCTGTAAATATTTCGTGTATGTAATTACATGTATGCCAATATGCATGTACATGTGTTAGATTCGCAACCTATGTATGTGTGTAATACTAGGGCCACCGCCAGTAGCAAATATAGCCGATCACTACAGCAATAATGCATACAGCTCACTGCCTGGACGCTCTCGTTATTTCGTGTATTTATTTAATATACCACCGTATATTGCTCCGTGCTACTGTGCCCTATAAAAGCGACAAAGACGAGAACCACAAATCGTGCGGGCAATGAACGTAGTATTAAGCACAAGCGAAGTAGCGACGGATGGTAATTGTTACATTTCGCGAGACCATTTCTCCGCCGAAGTTTCATGCAGTCCTACAAAGATATTCATGTTTATATTATGCTTCCTTTCCCTGCTGTGATTCTTTATCTAGCGCTCGTCAGCGTCTAAATGTCGTCAATTCCGATACAAGCGTTGCGGTAGCTTCTTCACACAGATATTTAAATGTTTATTAAAGTGGTTTTTTAATTTGTACGTTGACGATTTTGACATATTTACGTATGTTACAAGAAAGGAGTTCAATTTTTACATTAAATACGTATACGTTAAAGTTTCAATGAATATAAATATTAGATATTTGAATTTACAAGGAATAAAACAAACAAAATGTTGAATTTATAAAATAAAACAAAAGTAAAACGTTGCATTTACAAAATGAAAATAAAATGTTAAGTGTCCTTAACAGTATGTGTATACGTTTAGAATCCTCTTCGAACTCCGCTCCAATATACCGAATTTCTTCGCTATCTTAAAACCCAAAAGGCTCAAGTTTCTCTATAATCTTGAAATGTTGATATTTGCTTTTATAATTGGTTTTAAAACGTTTTGACTCTGCCAATTTTCGTTACTTCTACCGATAGGAATACCAATCCAACAACTTTCATATTTTCATATACTGCCTTGTGAGTGTCTATTCTGATTTTAATGTCGATATGAATTTTGATAACTGAATACGAATGTTGTATACAATATTTAAATGTACTTTTCTTAAAAGTAGATGATGTGTCTTGTTAATATAGATCATTAAGACGCCAAAGTAATGAGATTTAATGAAATTAGGTAGTTTATAGATTAAATAATATGACAAATAATGTACGTCTAATATTAACACTACAATATAAATGATTTCTAGAAATTGCAGTACGCAACTATATACCGCTGTTAATTCTTTTTAGAACAAATGTAAGCTATGAAATTTGGACGAACTTAACCAACTCAATTATTTATTGAATACAAGTGATACATTTAATTTTCCAAAATACTCGTCCAGATTGTCCAAAAACACAGATTCGTTAATAGTGTTTCCACATTAAATTGTAGATGTAACTTTAGATGCCTTAAAGGCTAGTTGTCTTTGTGCCTCGCATCAAAAATCTGCATACATTTGCAACTTTCCCGCTAATAGTAATCCAATCTAGCTGTTCAATTTCCTTTTGATTGTGGCGTGTATTATTGCTATATTATTAGCTACTGTCTTGACTTGTTTTGGAAATAAATATCCATAAGTATTATTAATTAATTTCATTTACTGTTATTAATTTGCCAAGTTTCCCTTGCTTTTATTTTTCCCAATGTGATCAGGGAAAAGTAGTTCAAGTTAATATTAGAATAAAATATAATTTTTATAGTAGAATTTTGCCACGTCTAAATGTAGGAGTAAAGAAAAAATAAAAATTATAAGGTCTATTGAAGTTTTCTAAAGAAAGTAACATTTACTACACAAAATTACATATCGTAATTCTTAATTAAATAAAGAGCAGTATTTTATTTTCTTTTAGTAAAACAATACACGCATAACACAGATTACGAATTGTACTTAGTCCTGCTTTTAAAAACACAGCTGCTGTAAAACACTAATAGTGCATATAATAGTACTTTTTATATAAAATACAAATTCAAAATAATGAGGTTTGGTGAATCATAAATCATAAATCACCGAAATATGGTATCAATATAATAAGTCTACCAAACTGGTAAATTAGGTCCATAAGAACCAAACAAGCTCCTCAGATTCGTATTAAATCCGTCCATGTGCATTATTACAGTCGAAAAGTATGTCACAGTAAAGAATAAAACAACGCATGAAACCATAATGATTATGACCACCTTCCGCCAAGCGGACCAATAAAAACCGAAACTTTATTTACCTGTACCAGATGACACTTGTTGAAATCGATTTTTTAATTATCTTAATTTCAACAGGTGCACATAAATTTCACTTATACAGTTCCATAAGGAAAATTAAAAATAAAATAATTATGCTCATAATTGAAATTACAATAAACCCAGAATAAAACTTCCTGAAAACGATGTCATTATTTAATACATATTGAGTTATTCTAGAAGACCATGTATTATATAGCCAAGCAGTAAACGTAAGTCATTAAAAAAAGTTCACAGGCTATTGGTTGCACCAAATAAACTCAATTATAGTAAATCTATTTTGTGCCCAAAGTTAATACAGTATGCGCCAAAATATACAGTACTGGAGCAATATACAGTATTGGAGCTGTTATTTATTAATTAACGGGACGATAATGTAAATGTTGCTGTAGGCAGTGTTCATAACGGTAACGCAGATTTTCAAACATATCCTGGAATGTAGGTTGCTGTAGATTTCTGAAAAACGAGACGATCTTCTCACGTAATGCAGGCACAATTCTGGGTGGATCTGTACAATTGAACACTTTCTCCTTTAACATTCCCCATACGTAGGCGTCAGGTGATGTAAGATCGGGAGAATATGATGGATAGTTGAACTCAGTCCCACGGTAAATGATTCGTCCTGGAAAGATTTCTTGCAGCATGACTAGAGACTGTCGAGCGGTGTGGCAGGTCGCCCCGTCCTGTTGCGAGGTTTTTTGGTGAGTTGTTTGGCGATTGATAAAACCGTCCAAGTGAATGTGGCTTTCGTCGGAGAACCACGCATTGAGCAAGAAATCTGGATCCTCGTTCACCATAGCCAAAAATCTTGCACAGTATACAACCCTGGAATGAATATCTTGCTCCGTCAATCGTTGTCCAACCTGTATTCAGTACGGCAATCCGCCTAGGTTTTTAAACAATCGCCTAAGCGACGTGTTGCTGCAATTTCAAAGACGTTCGTTGAAGACTTCATTTTGGTGACTCCAACACCTGCTGAAGGACACGTCCATGATTCTCATTTGTGGACACAGTGACTGGCCTACCTGACCTTCCCTTTCGTTGGCACAATACACTACCAGTACGACGAAATTTCGTAACAATAGATAGCATAACTGTGTTGCTTGGTGCCGTCTTGTTAAATTTTTCGCGATATTGTTCCGCTACTAACTTCAAGCTCGGCCCGCCTTGATAGCCATTTCCGTACGAGCGAAAATAATACTCCACTATGAAAACTTTTTCCTCCGTTGTTAAACCCATTTTCAACTATAACCTCACAGCACAACGTTCTGTGCACTGCTAGGAATATGTACATAATGCTGATACAATACTACGTCGATGAGCGCATGAGAGCGGTGCGAAATCCAGCACTGTATATTTTGACGCATACATATTGGAAGTGCATATTGCTTTTGTAGTACTGCCGCCAATAAATAACATAGCACAGTGTTTTTTAATATCTTTTGACAAAGTGTACCAGTTAAACCAAATCCAAACTTCACAGAAACGTTCGTGTTACCTAGTTTGAAATTCCACTACTACTTTTGGTTTGATTTTTGAAGATAAGCAACTGAACTAACTTACGACATATATCTGTTACGTGTTCTTCTTACACAGTTGTTACTGTTATTCACATAACCTGAATAGGTAGTTTTATTTAAAGTTCAATTAACGCTTTTACGATTTGATTGTTCAACTGTTACAACCCTTTATGACTTTATATCATCCAATCAGAGTTTTTGATGACGGTACCTCTACGTGTAGACATTTTGCTTCATCACCGCAGGTATGCTCAGCAAGAAGGACTAATTATCAAAGCGGTGTCTTTTAATCCCAAACAAAGTTGCCCATAAATCAGAACGAAATCGATGTTTTATTGAAGCGACCGACGAAAAACCAAAAGCAAACCTTAATTAAAATGGTTTCGTCGCCGTTCTTATAATGCAATTTAGATTCGTTGGCATTCGAACGGAGAAGCAGGAACGCCCCTCTGTAAGAAGTAAATAAAATCTGAAGACATTATTTAATAGTCGGAGTTTTTCTATGGAAAAATTAAACGCTGCTCATCAAAGTGTCATTTCCTACCACAAAAAGCATACCATTTTGTTATGGAATGCTTATAAAATATGGCACTACACTTGCCACAACTGAATTACCACAACTACGATGTCTAAAAACTAGATTTATCGACTTCCATTTCATGGCCTGTATACCTTCTTGTTGCGTGCATTAATATACGAAATCCATATTCTCATCAAGAGAGATTTTAACTGTGTATACACTACCGGCCATAATTATTTGCCAACTCAAAGAAATACTCATAAATAAAGAAAGTGCTAACTGTAAAAGAAATTGCATTTAATAAAATACTATTAAAACAAAGATTATAAAATTTATTTGACACAAAAGAAATTAAATCTTTGTTTCGTCAAAATGTCCACTTCAACTATTAATAATTGCGGCATTTTCTCTATCAATTTCGTCAGAGTAGCGTGTTCTATTTTAAGCCAGGCTTCTTGTAGTTGCTTCAACAACGATTCCTTGAAAGTAGGAGGATTCATTTTCACCTGCCTATCGAATTCCTCCCACAAAAGCTCTATGGGACTAGCATCTGGGCTTTGAGGAGGCCATTTCATTATTGTGATATTGCTTTCGCGTTCCACCGATTCAAAAGATTGGCGGCACAGTTTAGAGGCGTATTTCGGTTCATTACCATGTTGAAATATAAAATAGTCATCGATTATTCTCATTCCAGATGTTGCAGCATTTGTTTCCAAACTTTCCCGGTAACGCTCTTTTCTTCAAATCCCATCTATTTTAACCATGTTTCCTGCGGATGCGGCGCCAAAACAACCCCAAAATATTACCAATCCGCCTCCATACTTGACTATAGGTTCTACGCATGATTCTCCTGCTCGTTCACCTCTCTATCTTCAAGCGAACGTTCTTCTCTGGGAACCGAAAAACTCAAATTTGGACTCATCGGTTTACAAAACACTTTTCCACTCATCAACTGTCCTATATATGATGTTGTCTAGCCCACTGCAACCGTTTTGTTTTTTTCTTACGCAAGAGTGGTTTACGCAACGGTATTCGGCCAAATAAACCACCCTCTCTTAACCTCCTTTTCACAGTGGTTAAACTAACTCGTTTTTCACGCTCAATACTTATTTCAGCCGTTATTTCAGGTGCAGATTTTCATCTATTCCGTTTACTCGTCATAATTATTCGACGATCTTCCATTAGTGTTGTCACTTTTCGTTGTCCTGTGCGTTCTTAGTATTTTTTAACGTTATAGTCAACAGTTTGGCGACTTACTTTCAATTTTCTTGGGATATTTCTGTTACTTCGACCAAGATTATGTAAAGCAATAATCATTGTGCGGGTTTCCAAAAGCAAGTCTCTTCTTTCTGACACTTTCTTTTTTTTGAACTTTCTAAAATCCAAGCAAAAATGGAGGTGGGCAAATAATTATGGCCGGCAGTGTACATACGTATACATGTAAATGTGTATTTCTCGCATTTATATTATATCCGTGCGTTACGAATACCTACTAATCACTACCTAGTACTAAAACAATTAATGGAATATCGATTTCTTGCAAAGCGAATGCATTCTTTAACAACCACGCATGTTTCACTTCAAAAGAAAAGCTACCAGTAAAAATTCATTGCATTTTCATCGTAATAACGAGCCACAATAAACAGAAACCAATAAAACGCCCTTTCAATACTAAAAACGCCCCTCGTTCAATCATAAATTGCAAAAACAGTCGATTATTCTATTGTGTTTGGACGACCAGGAAGTTGATGGTTTTTCTGGGCGCACCCCAAACTGATAGCAGTAAACAACTACATAGCAAGATGAGACATTTATCAGCCGGAGGGCATTGCAGCTCCATAAGGAACAGCGCTGTAATTAATCGTCGGTTTCGTATATGTTTGCTTATAGTAGTCAAGCAGAAGTATCGCGACTCTCACGTTAATATTTCAACTGTATTAAAATTTAACCTACAGCATCGTTTTCTATAAAGTACAACAGTACGAAAAAGTTCTTCAATTAGTTACTATTTACATGTACATGCACTTACATCAGTTATTTAGAAAAATAAAACAACCTTTTTGTCCAGTCTTTTATAACATAGTTGCAAACAAAAATATTTCTTTGACGAAATGTCTAAAATAGAGTAGATCTTTGTGGAGCTTCTGTCACTCGCAGTATAGACATGCCCTCATACCAATTTAACCATTCGTGAACTTTTCTCCTTTGAAACACAGCAAGTTGCATAAAAACTTGTGCCCTAAGTAATTTGTCCACTATCAAAATGTACCTAGTCTACAAAAAGTTTCTTTTTTCATATTGCAACAAGTCCTTTCAACTTAAACATAAATATCTTCTAAAATTTAGCATTCTATTATTATTTTGGCCGTAAAGTATTCGATGAAAGGGAATGTGAAAAGTAGTCGGAGCGCGGGAGTTAAAGGTTGGTACTCGCAAGTTTACAATTAAATAACAGTGGTGGTAAATCAATGAAATTGTGCAACAAACAGTACCCAAATTTTAAGCACAGTAGGCGTCTACGAGATCCAAAACCGTTAAAACTCAAAAAATTAAGCATTTCTGTGTCTTCATATTGATGTTTCTTAATGTGCAGATTGTATAATACAAAGTTTAAGTTTTTCTCTGAATATTTTCAATTCCATTAGTATGTGTAACATAGTAAGGTGATCAAACTGTGCAGCAGTACTCCAGGATAGATCTAACTAGCGAGTTGAAAAGTGTAACTATCGTCATAACATTTGCAAAGTCTGCACTCGTCCTTTTAATGAAGCCACATAAACGTAGAGACCAATTTATAATTGCGTCGATGTGTGAAGTAAAAGTCAGTGAACTGTCGAATACTAGGCATAACTAGATCGGTTATTTGAGTAATTCGTTGCAATGTGATGTCGTTCAATCGGTAATCACAGATTAGCGGAGATAAACTTTTGGAAGAAGTTAACGTGCCGCATTTTGAATTATTTAGGTGCATGTAATTATTTTTGCACCATAGAAGTAGATAGTTTAGGTCTCTCTGTAATAGTGTGCAATCAGATACTCTCGTTACACTCTTTAAGATCGTCTGCATAGGACAAATAACTACAGTATCTAAAGGTTAAGTAGAGATCATTAATGAAGAGTGTGGTATCTTTGTGAAACACCGGAGGTGACATGAATTGGTCTCGATTTTACACGCGTTATGGCAACTACCTGTACTCCCAATTCCGGAGAAGCATTAATGATGTATACGCTAACAAATTGGTTTGCGTGCTACGTCCTGAATAAAATCCATGTTGATTAACACTAATCATATTACCAACACCTGTGCTGTTTCGCGGGTATGTTATGATAATACCATCCTTCCAAACATTCGAAAAATTTGAAGTAAAAAAATAAACTACGGAAAACTTTATTTCGAATAAATTGTGAATCCGATGAAAATTGTTTGGTTATATAAAACGAGATGATTTATTGGGAAAAAATTAAGTCTTCGTTGCGACATCTATTGGTGAATAACCAATACTATCTGGATCTAATCCTAAAGCAGGAAACATTTGGTTCATGCATTTTTGAAAAAATTAGGAAGCTTTATATCAACAATTGTCACAATCTTCTCCTGCACGTCTCAACACAAAGATTGTTGGAAAAACTGATACATTTATATGGAACAATACAACAGAAACTTGACCATAACTTTGAAGTATAATCTGTGACAACAACATGTAATAATTGACAAAGATCTGCGGTCGGGTTACATAACTGTGTCAATGACTGCTACAATATTTGTTCCTACAATATCGTAGTACATTCTATCGAGTGATTTTTTCCGTACAAAACAAATATCAGCTGCATCAGAACAAAAATGTTTATTCGGTGTGTAGATAATGTTTCGATAAGTTATTCGATTCTGTACGACGTGACGTGACATGTTGTAAAGCGAAATATCAAAAGTTGTAACGTTATATTTAATAAGCGAGATGAGGATAAAAGGTCTGCTGCCCATAGCACAAAAAGAGACAAAAGAACTTACTAGTAAATTTAAGGCTAGGGAAAGAATGGAAATAAGCCTCAGCGGCTTTATATTCTTTCAACACTATCAATCTCTAAAAGGTGGAAATACATAATCATGACGCGAATAATTATTTGAAAGTAAAATACAGTTTTTCCACAAAATGTTCTTAAGTAATTTTAATTTGGATCTTGAAAATCCAGCTACTGATATTTGTATCTTTTGTGAGTGTATTAAATATCAAATTAAGAAGGAAGCTCTTCAGTCTGGAAAAGAAAAGAGCTGATTCGGAATTTGAACGTCCATAAAGTAAGAGCTAAACAATTTCGTTTAATAATGAAGGAAGTTCAGAATGATATATGTATTATGTTTCCATTTACAATGGGTACAGAATTGGTACCAAATTAGTTTATATGTTTTTATGGCTAGAAACGTCGCTCCTGTTGAGAAGGACTACATGTGTGTAGAGGAGGCAGTCGATATATAAATTTAAATAAACATTGTTCTTCATATTTTTTGATAAAATAGTTTGCAAAACCTTCTCCAAAATGTTTTTAGCGTCAACAAGCATTATGTCCAGGCAATTTATGATAATTTCAACAAGTAAGGAATATCATTTGTAGAAAAGTTATATTTAGAATCTTCTCTGAGGATTATAACATGAAAAAATCTAAGCCAGAAATTGCGTATTCTTGTTATAACAGTCTTTAATTGCATATATATTTTAAATGAATATTTGGACACGTTGCATTTTGGAAATAAGCTCCACATTTCTTAGCCACATGTGAACTAATTTAACATTATATAATAATAAAAATGGAATTGATGCATACATCTGCATTCTGCTTTTGATCTTTGTTGACCGAAAATGTTACAAATTGCTCGAACACTGATTTGGATTTTTTTAACGTCTGGAAATGGCCCAACGGGATATCTAAGCTTTAAAGTTTAGATAGAGACCCCCCTCGCTCTCTCGCCTGCCTTAAAGGGTGAAGTACAGTTAATTGCTGTCCAATATCCCACTGATAACCCTATATTGTACAGGACTCACCAGAAAAATCTGCCACTTGACGCCGGTAATACTTGAACACACAACACCTAACTCTGCCACAGTCAGGAGCAGGCCCCTTATCATCTGGGTCACCAAAGCATTTATTAATTTTAATATTTATTTATTTCATTATTTATTTAATTAGTCTTAATTTTAACAGACATCAAATAAGTGATCTCGTTAGCGCTTTGCTGTAATATTTTTGTGACTGTGCTAAGAAAAAAATAATCTGCTTTGAATCAAGTCGGCAACTGTCACCCGAAAAACTTGTCGTACATTTTTCCTTTTTTTTAGCCGTGACACTCTCAAATGCATGCTTCAGAAAACAGCAAAACCGTAGGTGAACAGTTTAAATCCTAGGTAACTGTGGAGAATGGGTTCGCAGATTCAAATATGACTCTCCTTTCGCTTCAAAAGGGATGTATCTCCAAATGACTGTAGTATCTATAAACGGAAATCGTAAACTAGATATTATGGAAGGGTCCAAAGCTGTTACTAATTTTACTAACTACGAGGTAACACTATCTCATACGTTTGACGTTCTGTTACATGTTGTACACCACATTTTTACTATGACTATATGCCAGTGCCTACATTGACCTAATCATATGCAAATTTGCATATTAAAGAAGCGAGAAAACTAAATTGCAAATTTTGTTTCCTCGCTTCTAAAAAGTTTCAACTAATTAGATGTCATTGTCTACTAAAACACTCTGGTACGACTTTAGTCGTACGACTACCGGATTGCTCCATAATAAGTCTTAGAATAGAATATTAGAAAGATAAAAGATAACATTGACGTATGCCACGTCTCATATTTTGCAAAGCATGACATACTGTTAATTAGCTCATAGCAGTATGCATATAGATAATTTTAAGTGTAAGGCATAGTTTCTTTTTACAATCAAAACAAAACTATATTTAATAAAGTGTTATAAAAGTCATACCATTTTGACTAATTCACAAATTTATTGTCAGTCCGACTCCCTTATTTATCTCTCTTACCTAGACTAATCCAAATAACCCTTACAGCTTGCTTGTAACACAGGAAGCAATACTATAAAGCAAAAAAATATTCCGAGAAACGCTAATGAAGGCGTCTATGTTTGTACCACACTTTGCTAACTGTCCCAAAAACGCACAGAAACCAGTCGACATCGTTGTATACACTCAAATATAAATCCAGGAAGAATTAGAGATTATCTTATTCATCGGCGAAGATGTGCAAGAGTGCGTATGATTTATTAAATTACGTGTATACATGAACAGGTCTGCATCGGCACCGTCTATTTTGAGAAACTTGCCTACCTTGTTAATGTATTCATTTCACACACTGGTCGAACACCAGTGCAAGACTGTTAACGTAATTACTCTTTTGCTATATTAATGGTAAACCCGGCGCGCAATACACGCTTTCGAAATCATTAATTGAGCATATATTGTAACCATAATTGTACAACAGCCTGGAAGATGTAATGGAATGCAATGCATGTCTAGCCAATATCTCCCGCGTTAAACATTTTTAATAACGTTCGAACGCACACCTAATAAAATCCTTAAGTATAAACAACATGAAATATAGAATCCTTTCATCCTAATGAAGTTCAGATGGTTCGCATTGCTTTCCATAAATCCATAGATGCACTTGTAATTTTAATGTAAAGATTGCGCAGTAATGTGGTATTTTAGCGCATGCGGCAAAATCTGGGTTTACAGCGACTCGTCCTGTTATGGTTATTATTTTTAATTCGCCTTGTGTAAACTCACTTAAACAGCAATTTATTACTGTAACATTGAGAAAAAGATATTAAAATCAAATAGCCGACCAGGTTTCCTTTAAGAGATGGAGTAAAATTGTTGCTATTGATAAGCCTTAAACGGCGTAGTGCTACTTACATCTTAACACTGCGATGCACGACGGATGGGTAATTACGTCTGAAGTTCTAGACGTCGTGCATCGGAGTGTTAATAAAAGCATCTTGTTCTTACATCCACAAACACAAAGCTCCTGGATAAACAAATCCTCAATGTTTAATCCACCAGAAAAGAAATCATAGTAGAATGGCAGGTAATTCTACACTAGACAAGCGTTATAATACAATCATAAAACGCTAATTCCAGTAAGATTGTAAATATACACATTTCCAGATATGGTTGATGTATACGGCGCGGACCGACGGTTGTCTCTATCGACTGTGAACCACACGGCATCGTCGGACTGCAGTTATTCTGCTTTGATATGCGTTTGAGGTTGAGATACTCATATCAGTCTGTACTACTTGCATGGTCGTTTGTCCGGCCTTCGACGTAAAACCCGCACTAGCAAAATGTGAATTTTCAGTGCCGTAGATGCGTGTTAGATTTATCATAAGTGGAACATGTATTTTACTTGATAAACTGTAATACAAATGTAAGTTACGTTAAGCATGATTTATTCGCATTAAGCATATTTAGGACGGGATTAAAAGCAAAAACTTACTTAAAGGAGTACCAAAATTGCTGCATATATTCTTCAGTTTGTTTAGACTACTTTTTATTATTTGTATTTTGCAATATTTACTTTTTTAGCCAAATCTCCAAACTATTTATCGATAAAACTGAAATGAATCTGTGGAGATGGATTCTACAAAACGGTTTCACATTTGATTATATGCTGTGTGTCCTGATTTAGGTGTAGAGCAGGCGAGAGACAATCGATGAACGACAGTTTTGTCGCTCATAATGTACACTACCTTAAACCTGTAGTATTTTTTCGCCGATGCGACTGTCGGTCAGAAAAATAAACATTGAGTTTGTATTCACTGGTTGAGTAACCATACTTACTATTAGATGTGGATTTGCTGATATATCTGGGTGTAAAACACCAATAACAATGTCAACCACACTTCTACCTAATGTTCGTTGTTTATTGTTTCGTCTGAATTGATCCAAAAATGTTGTTCCCTATATTTAACTAACTGCAAATCTAATAGAAGAATAAGAAAGAATAGTGACATTGCTTAAACCCAAAGAAATAAGTATCGTATTAAGAATAGCAGAATAAAATCATAACTACATAAATTTAGTATGTTTCCAATTCTTAATATATTTCCAATTCAAAAAAACTCCGTAATACTGGGGTCATTTCGTTTTATTAATTTATTAATATTGTATTAATTCATGTTTTGCGGCACGTTATACATAGATATAATGTGACACACCCAAACAGATTCTAAACAAAACAAAGTGAATGAAATGATAATAAATAAGGCAGTTTATTGATATCTAGTTGCCCTGTTAGAACATATTCCTGCAATCTTCTGAGAAATTCTGGAATTGTTGACGAACATATCGTACAAAAGAAACTTATGTTGTGTACAAGTATGTTATAAAGTTAGACATATTAGGTAAAACACAAAGAAATGTACTACTTTTTTTGATAATTATCATCTCGTGATCGTTGCCCATGCACCTAATGTTACAACGGCCAACGGAATATAGCTTTACCCACACAGATAAGGCTGGACAGTTTCACGAAGCTGATCTCAAACACTTGCTTTCATTTTGTAGAGGATAGCAATAACAAAATCACACATCGTTTTAGAATTCGAACACATTAGACTAATCGTTGTGAATGAATGACATCTTTGCGAAAACCAAAGTTGCATAATATGTGGCGTAGTTTACATTTTCGAACGCAACTGTCATAACCAGCACGTATAGTGTAGTTAGTATGGCCACTCGTTCAATGTGAAATTCCCTCTGGCGGATATTAGCTCTTCTTCGACAGCTCCTACACTTTCCTAGGCCTACGAGCTTTGGAGGAAGGAGAGTGGGCACTAGGAACCTATTTTAACTCCAGCCAACGACAAACGTGGAGTACCGGGGAAGAAACTCCTCTTCTGTTCATTTTCCCCATTTCGTAAATCCTGAAAATTATTGGAATATCATCCTACAACAAATAACAACCTACAGCAAATAACAGTAAATTCAGAGGTATTTCTAGCATAATTTCGTATATTAAATATCTTTCGTAAAGCTGTAGTCATTAGTAGAATTTATCATTTAAAAGTTGTCAGTGGTATTTTAGATCATACAACAGCGTAATTTCAGTCGTTTAGTCGCATCACTACATTTATTCCATTACACTACTTTTATAAACAGGTTTATTCATCGAAAATTCCTCGTCAATTTGTATTTGGAAAGAAATTATCAAAATTTGCTGTGGATAAAACAATCTCCATCGCGATTAAAATAAAAGAGTAGAAGGACGCCAATTATATTTCCGACTTTGAGTCAAGTTTTTATTGAGGTAACACGTGTCTGGCTGTGTTCCAAGTTTCAAAGTGGTTAATATTTCCAATCGTACTATGATTTCAAGATAGAAATGAAGGTTGGTGGTTAAGAATAGGTAAGTTTCCTGTAAACGTCACATAAAGATAAAGTTTATATGACATCGTCATAAAATCCAGGTTGATTTTTTCAATTTTAATTTTCGTTAAATTCTATAAATTGATATTAAGCTTCATTTAAAAAGTGTTTTAGAACACTTCCGAACCTTCAATTCATATAATTATTTAACTAATTTGCGAAAATTAAATTTTTTTCAACAATTTCCCACATTAAGAACATTTCAGTGGTTAAGGCCAGTTACGCCACTGCCACAATGATAAGTTGGAGACTCTATAGTACCTACACAAATGTACTAGGTTTATACGTGAAGTCGCAGTACGGTAAGGTCTGGAGATGCTCCTTTGTAAATGACACCACGGCATACTATGGATGAATATATGTATATCCGAAAACTCAATTTTTCAGTTTTATTGAATTCATTTTAAATGTTTTAAAATTGCTAAACACCGTTTTTGTGATTCCAGTCAATAATTTATATTTAAATTAGTTTTAGGTTTAAGAATAATAAAGAATAATGAGCATGAATGAGCATAGTAATCAATTTAACATATCTATTTAAAATTTCGTAAATTTGGACTGGCTCTGGGGTACAGATATAGACGTACTGGCTCATTTTAATGGTATAAACTCTGTGCCAAGACTGCTGCCAAACGCGATGTCGCATCTCATCATCAGTTAATTATAGAATTTCCTTACTCCTTAGAATAGGCTTACACAATATGCACTACAGAAACCTTTGACAAAATTGTCTACCTTTTGTTTAACGCAATGCCTAACTGGCCTCTAACTCAATAAAACTTCGTACTCACATCTACCTTACCTAAAGTAACCATCAATGTGGAAATTTCAGCAACTATAGGGTTTATAGTAGGAGTCACTGTATAGCTCGAGAGGAATCGCAGAACACTAGCTGAATCAGAGAATATTGTAACAAATACTGCATACTCTTTCAATCTATTGTAACACGTATAATGTTTACTTAATTTACACACATGCACCGCGCAAAACTTACACTTGATTTTTTATTCATGTAAACCCATAACGTAAACCTTCATTTCTACTGATGTAAGGCGCTATGTTAACGTTGTTTCTCAAATGCGGGTCGACAGACTATGGAGACAAGTACCTTGAATTGGAATTCTGGACCGAAATAGGCACTCACGAAGAATAATCTGCGATTATACTACTATAAGTGTAAACGTTCGCGCATACATAAACTGTTGCAAACAATTGAAAAACACCATCAAAACCAAGATATTACTCACGGTAAATGTATTGTAAAATACCAAATTAAAAGTAGAATTACATTTTTTACGGTAGTTTTACAAAATCGATCTAACAGACGATAAACCAAAATGCAAAATTACATGTTTTCCTGTAGAATTGTATACAGTGTGTCTCCCTTTAGACGGCACCACCACAGTATCTTTTTTATATATTACCGATTTAACAGTAAAGTGCTAGTCTACTACGATTTAAGATAAACAGCAAAATTGAAGAAGTCGTATTAGGGATTTTTTTATCAAAAAAATCTTAATAGTAAAAGTTGTTCGGAATAGTTCAAATAAGCTAAATCCGAAATTTCATTAAAAACAAAAAATTTTGAAAATCATTCTCAAAAAATGTCCAGAAAATTCGAATAATGATATTACAAGTTTGCCATGAGTTTTCATTAATACGTCAGAAACAATGTATTGCTGATCTAACCACATGTCATTTATCAAATTGTGTGCAATTAATTACAATCGTTAAAAATAAGATAATATGGCTGCAAATTTAACTTTGGCTGATAGAGTTGAGCTAATAAGATTAGTGGGTGATAATGTTCATTCAACACGGGAAGCTGCCCGTGAATGTAATATCAGACAACCAGCCCGTCCTCGCGTTACACATACGACTGTGCTAAGAATTAACAATTTATTTAATCGTACTGGAAATGTGACAAAATCAATTACAAGGAAGATGACGTTATTTTGAGTTATATTACAGAGAATCCAACATCCAGTCATTACTTTTAAATTATTCAAAAGATAAAATTAAGAGGTGCCTTCGTAGACATAAGAAAATCCCCGTCAAGTCGAAATTTCTGCATACTTTGGAAGAAGGGAATCTTGAAAGGCGTCTGGAATATTGTTTGTGGAGTTAAGGTAATTTTTTAAATGGTCAGTGTTTCCTAAAGAAAACTTTATTTACTGATTTGGTGTGGAATTCCAAACCATAGGATTTCGAATTTCTAAACGATTTTATGGGATGCAATACATGATCTTCCAGTTGCAGTACGACAAGAAATGTACTATCAGTTAGGCGGGGCCGAATTCCCAGGGAAGATGGATAGGTCGCAATAGTCCCCTAATCGAATAGCCACCTATATATCCCGATATCACACCATTAAATTCTTATTTTTGGGGAACTATTAAAAATAAAGTGTATAAAACTAGACGAATAAATATTCAACAACTTTGTGACAGAATAACTCAAGCCTGCCAAGACATAAGTCGAGACGAATTGGGGAATTATTGAAAACAACAGAAAACGAATTGAATTAAGTAATTAAGCATCGTTTTTTGTTGTATTGAATTAAAAGAATAAAATAAAAACTTATAGCAAACTTGTGAGATTATTATTGAAATTGAATTGAATTATTGAAATGTCGGATTTAGCTTATTTGAGCGATTAAGAACAACTTTTATTAACACGATTTTTTGAAAAAAAATCCCTAATACGACTTCCTCAACCTTGCTCTTTATTTTGGATAGCATTTTACTGTGAAGAGAAAGTAACATACCCTAAATGTACAATTTAGTACGAGGTACAATCAGAAGAAAAAATGTTTTTAAATCGATAGTATATAAAAAATACTGGGGCTGTGCCGTTTAAAGTGAGATACACCGTAGATAGTGTAGATGATGTTTTTTTTTAGTAAACCAAAGAAAATATTTACAGTATCACTAATCATTATTGTATTCTTGCACATTTAACCAGCAGTAGTTGTACAGTGTAATTCACTTTCTAGAAATCCTCTTCTTTCTTCAATGACGACACCTAGACTAATGACGACATCTAGACTAAAAGGGTGTCCTAGACTAATTTTAGTAGCCTTTAGTAGCTCAATTTATAAAATATTATTTGAAAATGTGAATCTTACAGGTTATGAAACATTACTAAAATACCATAAATACATTTAAAAACGGTTCCAGATAATTTTAAGAGCATCTGCATATTAATATCTAATATGCAAATACCTGAAAGATTAAAATTTATATCCTCGTGCAGTGATTGGCAGGTAAAAAGGTATTAAGTGTTCCTACAGTTTTTTTTTTATCGAGCAAGGATTAAACTTAAACCGTAAGCTGTCAGATCTGAACAAAGTTACAAGCCAATTATTTATTTTACGTTAGAGATATTATCAGCATAGGTGCTAAACGTTGTACAACTTTACAATTTTCTAAACGTATAGCATGTGCGATAGCTTTCTAGATAATGTGCACCTGTTAAGGAGGCCAAAAAACCATATATGTAGGTATGTATTTTTTCTAGCTGCTCGTATTAACTAATAAAGTTATCTAACCTTGTATATTGGTCGTATTTGTGATCATTCTTAAGGACAATCTATTAATAAGGAGAAATTCTGTTGCAAATAACACGCCGCTTTTTACATATCCCTTTTTCTAATATTACTCGAAAATAATCCAACTTGTTCTATTGAAATGTCTACAGTTTATCGACATATTTTGAAATTTTAATTAAACCGATGATGTGTTAAACGATAACATTAAAATAATTATTTAAAAGAACCTATAACAGTACTTCCAGAAATATCTATCTATAAATTAACTGAATAATCAACCTAAACCTTTAAACAGAAATCTAATGGCAGAATCTTCTGGCTATTATAAGCTATATAATGCAGTTCATTATAATCTCTTGTTTCATTGGAATTGGAAATTATTTTGCTACAAATTATATCCCAGCAATCTATAAATAATTGTAAGATTTACGTATATGCAAGCAACTAAAATAAAGCAGGAAGTAGTTATAATATACTTTATTAAACATCACAGATGCAAGAATATAATTGCATATGTATATGTAGCGTTTCACGAAACCATGCATAACCCGCAACAATTTATAAAAGAATATACGGGGTATTAAAAAGAGTGTCACATATCTAGAGGACGGGTTATCTAGCCCAAAATATGCAGAAAAGTCTTAATGAACATAGGTTTGCAAACGGTTTCGGAGATTCGAAACATTTTGCACGTTGTGTAAACAACGTTTTTATTTTGTACAAACAAGCAAACGCAAAAACAAATACTCCAATGGGATGTTCAAAGTGCCCTTCCTCCATTTCACAGTAGCGACGACATCTCCGCCGCAAGGACCTTCGCATTTTTTCAAAAATCCCTGCATTAGCTTGCATTCGGTGGCATCCTTGATCTACTCGTTGCAGCTTCTCGAGGCATTTACAAGTACTAAAGTTTTCAAATATTCCAAAAGAAAAAAATCAAGGAGTCTTAATCAGGTAATTTTACAACACATGTAGCATGGAGATTTTCGTCAGCCTACACATAGAGAAATGGTTTCTTGCACAAGCAAATCAGTTTCTGTTTAAGAAAATATTTTTCAAGATTATAATGTACAATAGAACAAGAAAATAATTTTCCTGAAAGTTTATTTGTATTAAGTAAATATTTCCTGAGAGTTAGAAAATCAAGAAAATTCAAGACAGAAAAATGTGTTTTCCAAGTAAGTAATTTACTTTTAAGTTAAGAAAATATTCATATTCTCACAAAGTTCTATTAAGAAGTTGGGCGCCCAGCTTCGTGATAAAAAAAAGCATCATCAACTATCAGCTACCAGGATATCCAAATTAAAAAAACATTACAATAACGGGAAAAAAAACTAAAGTTAATAATTAAGACTAGGAGCAAACGAATGAACTAATGGAAAAGTTTTTTTTATACATACAGTGGTGGACAAAAAAATAGGTGTAAAGAAAGTTGCTCCAGAATTATGTCACAACTTCATGAAAATCAAATGTATTATAATGTAAAGTTAATATTATTATTCTTCACTCGAAATAAAATACATACGTAAAAATAAAGTCAAATATTTAATTCCAAACTCAATAAAAAGAAATGAAATAGTATTTCGACATGGACAAAATAATAAGTGTGTATGCATGCAATATAATAACATTCTAAAAAAAGGTTAATTTCGTAAATTATACACTTAGAATGCTTTGATATAATTAAAACGCTTAATATTTTGTAGCATGTCCTTTATATTACAGCTTCACATTTCCTCTGCATTGACCCCACTAAACGTTTACACAGGTCATTTGACAAACCGTACCATTTTTCTAGCGCTGCTTCCCACAATTCATGTTTGTTTTTAAACTTTTGACCTACTAACGAATCTTTGACACACTTCCAGAGGTTTTCAATGGGATTTAGGTCAGGCGATTGCGCTGGCCATTGAACAATTAGTACTGTATTGTCCTGAATCCATTCCTTCACACACTTGGAAGTGTGTGAAGTGTGTTTAAGGTGGTTCGAAAGCACTCACAAAAAAAAGATTCTCAAGGCGCCACCTGTTTAGAATAACCCTGTCCAGTGAATGGATAAACAGGAACCCACAAAATTGTTAAAAAGAAAGTAAGATTGAATTAATATAAAACATCAATTAAAGAAAGGACCAACCATTATAAGGAGCTGGTAGCAGTTAAAGGATTGAAAACAACAGAAAGTTACATGCCCGCAATTTGGAACGGACCTTTCAAACGAAGAACTTACAAAACGCACCGAGATCTGTCCCCCTCGCGAACAGCTGTTCGACACATAACCCTTAGATGTAAACATAAACACTTCCAATTAAAATGGAGAAAAATATGAGAACAGAAGCACAAAGGGTTGCTAAGACAAGGAAAATTCTAGCGATAAGAGAATTAACGTTAAGGCGAAAAGCAAATCCAATGATATATGCGATACCCAAAGTAGCAGAAAGAATAACAAAAGGATAAATAACTAAAAGGAAATGCCATAAACAAATAAAATCTGTTGTTAGAGATTTTAATAGAGCATATATGAGTATCGTAATAGACTAAAATGTCAAAACCTAATTGAGGGCTGCGAAAGAAGGTTAAGCCGAACCATTTTAAAGGGAAACATAAACAAAAGATTTACCAAATTAAGGTAAGCGAAGCTATACAGTGTAGCTGAATTTAAGAGCTTGTCATGTAGGTTAAGAGAAAAATATAATGCAAAACCTCCCAAAACGAAACGTTAAATTATAGGATATCAGAAATAAAAGTCAGCACACACCATGTACCAAAAGAAAAATAAAACGTAACAGCCAGGAAATATTTCAGTGAGTGTTTTCGAAGGTTAGTAGTATAAACTGAAAGATGGACAACAATGTGGGCAGGAGTAAAAGGCGTTAATGCTTTTCTCTTCTCACATTGTTTTTGCCGGGAGTGGTCAATACCATGAGCTATTTATTAGCATTATCTTGGTTACTGTTTCTAGGCACTTTTTTCATATGTACTTCTACATTAAGTTCACTTTTGTTTGAACATTATTCTGTAGATAATCTTTACCTTAGCCTTTTTAAAATCACAAGCAATGCGAATAGTTTAGTGCATTATGCACGGATATGTCGTACGGTTTTAGACATGGTAAGTGTAATTAATAATGCATTTCAAGAATACTAAGTAAACAAATGCTTTATTTGAAGAAAATTAAACTATTGATTTATGAACAATACCTACCTAAACGCTTTTTTGAATTAAGAAAACTATTTACTAACCTTAAGAAAATATTGCTTTGTGTTATAACGGCCATTTACTTATATTAAAAATGGTCTTCTTCAAATTTTCTGCAAGATTTTCTTGAATGAAGTTAACAAATGTTTTAAACAAAGAAGTACAATTACGTATTTCATTACAAGTATATACTTCTCTTAAGCAGAGAAAAAACGCTAAAAAATATTTCTTTTGATTTAAAACAGTTATTGTATTGAAACAGTATTGTCTTGAATTGAGGCGAACAGCCTTGATACAAGTAATCGTTTCTCTGCGTTTACACATGCGTATTGTGGAAAAGCTCCATTTCGTGTGAACCCGGAGTCATCAATAAAAAGAATATTGACAAAAACATTTAAACATAGAGTATTTCGCGTAGGCATTCATTTAAAAATAATCCATCTCATTTTGCATAATCGTTAAATGTAAATTTTTATTTATAATGAATTAATAAATCGGTTGAACAATATTTGCGCATTTAACTTACTCGTCGCAAAGTTTTGTGTCGTAACGATTCTCGTAACATTCCCTCAATTTTAAATTTTACTACCGCAATAAGCTATTATTTACGATCAAGATTTTCCAGGAGAAGTGACTTTTATACTGAATATTTGCATAAGCACTCAAAAAAATAAGAATGTTGACTCAGTTTGCTATACACAGTTAGTAGCAGTGAATATTGATGTATCCTTGTTAAACTGAAACGCCGGTGTGTTAATGATGCATGTAATATAAGATTAATAGAGGTTATTTTACGCTACTAAATGTAATGGAGATCAATCAGAAATAAAAATTTCACATACGATTACAATAAGGTAATAAATATATACTGGGTTTTAGATAAATGATAAATTAAAGACAATAATCTACAAAATTATTTTCTAATTCCAAGGCTCACAGCTAGTTTATGAGGTCGTAACTGAGGTTAAATATTTAAAGCCTAGTAAGCATGGGTTGCCGGCCCCAGGATTTTTGCGCTGAAAACTGGGACATATATTTGATCCCCCAAGAGTAGCCTACAGCCCAATTTTCAGCGTTGAATATTGAACGGTCCTCGAATAAAAAAAGAACCGATTTATTTTGAAAAATTATTATTGAATAATATAATAAAAAACAAAATGCAGTTTTTTAAGGCTATTAGAAAAAAGTATATTTTCGTCGATCACTCGCTCAGTTATTTTTTTTCGCTTCTTATTTTTCATTTTTTTTAAGAAGTAGCCGTTTTTACTTAATAATTTGTTTACGGTGTTGAACGTTTCATCTATGCTTATTGCTTGCATTTATTCTATTGTGTATCACGCAATATCTGTAAATCCGCTCATTGTGTACTCATTACTACTATTATTTCAGTAGGGTTCAGAGATAATCTTGTTTCTTTTCAACAATCATTAATCAGGGTAAATTGAGACTAGAGTTATTAAAAGCATTCAGGCTTACAGATCAATTGTTATTTGCCCAGATCTACTTGTAATTCTCTCAAAGTAATTGCTACACACTACAGCTCTTGTAAAAGAACTGCATAATGCCAGTAACAAGCTCTTGTTAATCTGCGATGGTACACATGCACGTCATCAAAAAATTTCCAAATCGAGTATCAAAGAAAATCATTTTCTGCACCGAACAAGTGCCTCTATGTAAACCATTTACAGTATGCACGACTGATGGTTACATAATCGATATTAGGGCCACATCTTGCGAATCTAAATGATGCAACTATCATGAAAGAAGCAGTACGTGATCCAGAAAGCTTACGCAAATTGATATTTTTGTAGTGGACCGGGATTTTCGTGACGTGAAAAATGATTTGGAAAGTAAGAGCTTTCAAACAACTGCTGATTCAAATGAGCCCTGATGTGTCACAAAAATCCGTTGTCCTGTTGAATTAGTACACGGTATGTTAAAGCAAAAACTCCAGATTCTTAATAAGAAGTTGGATAATAAAATGCTTCCGAAGATTGGTATTTATTTGAAACTAGCCGTTTTTCTTCACAATCGATTTGGAAAACGACTTTTATCTGATCTTAATTATTCTGACGACATATTGCATAGAATGAAAGGTCAGATAGACGTTGAGAATACATCAGCCACAGATGTTGGAAACAATGGTTGGCAACGCAAAGAACTTCCCTTTGAAAACATCACGTCTGATGATTTTCCAGAAATGACTGAAATTATTGAAGATTTTATTTACTGGTTCATATCAGTATAAGCAAGCGATATCATATTTAGCTGAAATGATAAATGAGTCAGGTTCAATTAACCTGCAGCTTGTCAAGGATCTAAACCACGTATTGAAATATCAAGTTCAATCTTGTCACGTCAACAGCAAGATATACAGAGGTGTTTTATTAACTATGCGCCCTACGGTGTTGAATATTCTGCTATACGGAGATATGTGTGTGAGTGTGCTAACGGCCGAAGAACTGTCGGGTGCTCTTCACATATAGCGACAATTATTTATTATTTGTCATTTGCAAGATACATTTCGAAAATACTAACACCTGTTCAAATATTGAGTGAATTATTCAGAAACAATAACGAAAGTATGGTAACTGCTGCTTTTTTGTTTGTTGTATAGACAGTTTATTAAAATTAAGTTTATACAAAAATCAAGTCTTCTCCTTTGGCAACTTATTTCTCCTATGACCTTTGAATGATCCCTACTAATGTTTAAAAATTATTTTGAATTCTATACAATTGATTTTTTCTGCAGTAATTTCTGGATTTATCGATAAATAGAAAATTCTAGTTATAAGAAACCCTTTGTTAAAAGATGTCGCAACAGTCATAACTGAAAATATTTTTTTTTTATAACGTACCACTTGGATCATCTGGAAAAAAATTGAGGTAATAGTAGAATGACAAGAAAAGATTTACAACAATTTTTGTGGTGGTTGTACCAAAACGGCTACTTCATTAAAAAAAAATGAAAAGTAAGAAGTAAAAAATAATTGAGAACATGATCGACAAACACCTAATCATTTCTTCTAATAGCATCAAAAAAACTGCATATGTTTCTTTTTATTTTGTTCCGATGAGACATACCAATCGTGAGATATAAATAATAATAACTTTTCAAAAAAATTTTGCTTTTGCTCAGAACTGAAAATTTGACTCTAGGCCACTTTCAGGGGGTCAAATATATACCCCAGTTTTCAGCAAAAAAATCCCCTGGGGCCGGCAACCCATGCTTACACGCCTACGGCATTTTGCTCAAAATACACTGTATTCGAAAACAAGCTGGGCTCCCGTGGAGTGAACCTAATTCGAGTATACTGAATCCAATGGTGCCAACCGTTTTTAAAATTTAGCACGCGTTTTCGAGTGATTTCAATTTAAAAACTTTAGGCCCAAAAACCCCAAAAAACGTAATTTTTATAATTTTTTCACCACTTACTGAATTTAAATCGATGAAGATGGATCGAGTAGAGATCGTATCGACGAATACACATCGAATAGAAACTATTTGAAAAAAATTGAATCGATTCAATCAATTTTTCATCATTTTCTTTTTATTTCTCTCATTTTTCATTCTCTGATTGCATTGATTCTTCTGTATCGTGATCTTCTTCTTGTAAATACCAACAAATATCACCCAAAAGAGCATGTACCAATGCTGCTGTACCAATGTGTTTTTGCCGCTGTACCAATGTTCGAGTCTCGTCGTTGATGAAAACGCTCGCCATGCTCATCGGATTCGTTTGGTGATTGTTGGGCGAATTTTTCTATATGGGAATGCAAAAAATGAACTTTTAATGACATTCGAACATGTAAACGGCGAAAAGCAGTGAGCATGTCGTTCAATTAGCATGCGCTAATTTTCGGATCGATGAATTCCGGGAACATTGTCAATAACCGCTTTCACACAATCCTATGCCACAAGCTCCATGTCAATGTATGCATTTTCAAATCGTTTTTCCCTCATCAAACGACGAATGTCCGGTCCATTAAATATTCTTGTAAAATAAATATAATACAAAATTAAATTTCAATAGATCAACATTCAGATTCAGACATCTACCTTCTTTTATTTTCATCCCATTTAACCGCGGAAAAATACGACGCAATTCGTTGAATGCATTTCCTTCTGGGTTCAATGCTATTATGAAATTTTTAACAATTCCTAGTTTGTCTGGAACGATGGTAACAGAACCTTTTCGATCGGCACAAGTGGAATCTCAACAACGTTGTTTTGTCGCAATCTAAATTCCTCACGTAAAGGCCAGTTCCATTTGTAATATTGGTCGCCGGCAAAACGGGTATTCCACAAGCACATGTAGCACATATTTTTGGTATAACCCGTTTGCATACCTCTTAAAAGAGCCACCACATTTAAGTCGGCACAAATTTTCCACTTTTGGTCATTATTTTGCACTTTATCGATGATTTTTCTACATGCTCTTTTGGGTGACTTTGTTGGAATTTACAAAACGAAGATGACAATACAAAGGAATCAGAGCAATTAGAGAATGAAAAATGAAAAAAATCAAGAAAACTGTTTTTTGCAAAAAAAAATTATGAAAAATCGACTGAATCGATTCAATTTTTTTCAAATTGTTTCTATTTGATATCTATTCGTTGATACGATATCTATTCGATCAATTTCCGTTTTTTGGGGATCTTTGGGCCTAAAATTTTTAAATTGAAATTGCTCGAAAACGCGAGCTAACTTTTTAAAACGGTTGGCACCATTGGATTCAGCGTACTCGAATTAGATTTACCCCCCGGATGCACAGCTTGCTACATTTTGCAACTAGCACAGTGTTATTTATAGAAGAAGTGTTACCTTGTGATTATGCGCTGAACTTAATCCATTCAGCTTTGCTGACATATGTATATCTTCACCTTGACTTCTAGCAACATACGTAATTTAACATCTCACATTTTATTTCGATGCAGTAATTTAAAGCAAATTCTTGTCATCTTTTAATGTCTCAACATTATCATAAACCAATATTTTAATCTTTTATTCAACTGTTAATGGCCCGTCATTATATCCTATTCAGGATATTTTCTTCAATACTTTGTAACGGGGAAGTAGATGTTTGTTCTGGATAAAAGTATTACTTCACTCTTGTAAGTAATTCAAGGTTACATATGCACGGAATCCGACTCGTTTCCCAGTCAACGTAACCATCACAACTTACATCACTCACTTGAAAACATCGTCGTGCATCAATTTACCGTTTTCCCAACTCCTTAAAGTCATAAGTTCGTTCGATGTTTGCTCGTATGCTAATTCACTGTACACGTAGATTCCTACCTCCGATGCGATGCCTCGAAACTCGTTCCATATTGAAATTGGCGGGAACGATTTTCTTATAATTATACGGCAGTGTAGTTGACGCCGCTATGCTTACATCATGACTCTCTGTATTTTACTGTTAATTAGTACCTTGAATGTTGCCGCGCATTAGTTGCGACAAAACGAGAAAATAAATAGTACCGATACAGAACAACGACACAGCGTAGAGCTAGCGTAGGCGCGACAGGTGAAAGTTATGATGCTCTGCTTTGATTTGAATATAAACATTAGATCCATAACACATGCTACACTTGTTTTAACGTAGAAGATACTCTTAAGAAGACCAATCCAAATAGTATTTTGATCTTAAACCAAGCCCTTCTTTTACAGTGCTTTATTTGACAATGAATATAAATTAATATTTTATTCCTAACTATAGCAATTAGACATTCTAATATATGCAGGAACATATTTTTCACGTTAAATTTTTGTAAATTACATAAATTGAACAAGCCTTTGTTACGAAGTACGATGCCGTGCACAAAAAACAAGTCGTTCAACAATCTTTTACAGTTCAAATAATTAAGAGTTTCTGTCATAAAATTCTCCTTACAGTAGCACAAAATTCTTTGATTAGTTACCGCATATCTTCCATATGCGTATGTATTCACAGACAAAAATACGGAGCTATATTTGATACCGTTTTAATACTGCCTGGCTGTTCCCTCACGTCCATTAGTACAAGTAGTGAAAAACAACAGAGTTAAAATTTTGTGGTGTTGCTTCAATACCGTCGCGTGGTAAGTGGAGTTGAATAACGACAAACAAACACATTTCTGTGTTACATATTTTCCGTTCCGGTGAGAAATGTCTCCGTTTTGGTGTTAAGAATTTCCCCCCAGGATGAAAGAATTCTCCGTTTCGTTGTTAACTTTTTTCCGCAATAAGAAAATTCTCCTTTCCGGAGTTAACATGTTTTTCTTGCGGTAAAAAATTACCGCATTTCGGTGTCTTTGTTAAATTTAATATTACATTTAAAACTACCATATTTCGAAGCAAGATAACTTATTGGAGTCATTACCTTTAAAATTTCCTTAAAGTATTTTCAAATGAAATTTGATGCTTTAATAGATTAAAATTAAAATTGTATTTAAAAGAAAATTATACTCCTAAATATTGTAAACCAAATCCATTACTCTTTACTCTTAAAGCCACAGTTGAAAATAAATTGAAAGGATTGTGTAATTCTGAAATAATAACATGAACAAAGAACGATGATTCCATGCGTGTATGCGACGATTATAAAATTTCACTTAATCATATTTTAGTCCCAGATAAATACCCTATATCACGAATCGATGATTGAATAAAGCTTTCGACACAATTCATCATGAAGCGTTGCTCTTAATTTTAAAAGCTAAGCAATTTTTCGTTCCTGTCTATGTAATAGAACACAGCGAGTTGTAATAGATGACATGATATCTAATCCAGTAACAATGCACCACGGAACGCCACAAGGCGCTATTCTCAGTCCGACTCTATTCAGTATGTAGACTTCAAAGTTACCTCTGGTTTTGAACCACTGCAACTATCATTTATACGTTGACGACACCCAAATCTACCTTTCGTTTGAGCAATCAAAGCTATTTCAAGCCCAACAGCAATTAAATGAGGATCTCAAACGGATATTAGAATTTGCAGATAGCAATCAATTGGAAATAAACCCTTCCAAGTCGCAGCTGATAGTGTTCGGGCCTTAAAAGGCTCGTGTTTTCACAGGGCTGAATCTAGAGAGACAAATATTACAAACATTAAATGAGGCGGTTGATTGGCTTAGCAGCAACCAACTAAAGCTCAATGAAAACAAAACGCAAACGATATCCTTCTCTACGAAAATTCACGAACGACAGTGTATAAATTTTCTGGGTGTAAATATAATCTAATGGCCCTGGATTACAAAGCGCACATTACCGAATTAAGCAGAAAGCTTTAATCAACAGTTTTCGCAATTAGAAGGTTAATGGATGTGGCTTACGATGCGGCAAGAACGGCTTACCTCTCTTTTTCTACTCCAGGATTGTGTTGAGTAGAGTGAGCAGCGGTACATCTACAGGACGTACTCTTCAAGAATTATGGTGTACTTACCTTGCCATCACTATTTATACCATCGATCACACGCACAAACACAGAAACAGATACACCACTCACAGCGACAATCACCAACATGACACAAGCGGTAAAGACAATTACGCAGTTCCCTTTCAGCGCAGTAACAGAGCGCGTACATCCACGAATTGCGTAACAGTTGGACTGTATAACCACTTACCTGAGGAGAAAAAGAACATGGGCATGATGTTGTTTAACAACAACAAAGAAGCTCATACTGGCGGCAGAATGCTACATCACATTACTTTTTTAATACTAAACAACCCTTTTATGTGCATAAGTTTTCCCTTAAAAGGTCGTAAATATAGTTTCACACTATCCGTAATGCATTCTGAGTGAATGGCACTTCTATGAGGACAATGACGTCAAAGAGATATACATTAGTATAATACATTCACTGCCTAAACGTTTAATACATATTTATAATTTCCCCTCAAACAACTTGTGTGTATTGTTTTTCCTAAGTTCAGCAACTCTTGAAAAATATTTTCCTCGTCTCGGGGAATAACCTTTATTTCTCCTGCAATATTAACAGCAACTATCATTAACAAATTCAATCATGAATAAGAGTTTGTAACCCATTCCAGGGTAACAAAATTCAAGTTCCCCATCGAACCAACGCCTTGTTGATTATTCCTTTGATCTTCAGTACATTTCTACACTATTCTTCCTGTCATAACTATTATAGTAACCACTCAACATAGGAGAAACGCAAAAATTGGTGTGTTACATTTTTATTTCCGATTTCGTACAATTTGTCGATATATTTTGGAAAGTTTTACATTTATTTCTCTCTTAACCTACATGACAAGCCCTTAAATTTTACTCGCAGAGTATAGTTCCGCTTACCTTAATTTGTTAAATCTTTTTTTTTCTGTATTTCCAATTAAAATATATCGGCTTAAGCCACTTTTGCAGCCCTAGTTGGGTTTTTGCCATTATAGTTTATTGCGACATTAATTTTTACTCCTGTTGTTAGAAATTTGTTATTTATGACATTTCCTTTTAGTTATTTATCCTAGTGTTAATTTTTCTGCTACTTTGGTTATCGGATACTTCATCGGATTTGCTTTTGGCATTGCTGTTGGTTTTCTGATAGCTAGAATAGAGTTCAAATTAGCCATTTAATTTTCTTGAAGGTCTATACCTTCCCTTTTCCGTGCTTAGTGACCCCTTGTGTCCTTTCTCTTAATATTCCCCAGTTTAATTGAAAGAGTTAGTTGTGTTTACATCTAGTGGAGATATTTAGACATATCAGCTGTTTGCGAAGGTTATACGAGCTGACAGACCTGAGGTGCGTTTAGCAAGCCTTTCGGGATGCGCGTTGTTCAGCGATAAGTGTCCGCAGCCTTTTTGTTGTTTTCGGTAATTTTATTGCTCCCAGCTCTTTTATAGTTATTAACTTCGTTTCTTCTTTATTTGATCATTTATATTCTTTAAACTTGAATTACGTATTACTCCAGTTTAATTATTATCTAAGTGGCTGACCTACGCAATTCTATGAAGTGTTTCCATGTGGGGAGAGTTACATTTTCCTCTGGATTAAAGATAAAGGACCGGTCCTTTATCGTTGAATTTTATCGTGGCCCGATTGCAGTGTTTCCTATTTTATAGTTTTTGTAAGTTCTCGCTTTGCATGGACATTTATGGAAACCTACTACTGGTAATTTCCGTTGCCGTTAGTTGGTTTTTGGTTGAGAAATATTGGAGGAGATGGCTTCGGTTTTCTGCTAAGCATGATTTTCACGCTGAGTCTCTATCAGCTATGTTGATTTGGTTCTTGGGGCCAAGATTTTGATTCATCCCCATCTCGCAAATCTCCATCACAACCGTAAGCTTTTAATTTGGTTATATTACACATTCTAATTTTGGGGTTTCGTTTATTTGTTTAGAAGCTTTTGGTTCCAGCTTTTTGGTTTTACCTTTTTTGTCTTTACCTTTTGCTTTTACCTACTAGTTTTACTGGTATTTAGACTAATTCTGGGGAGCTGCACAATTAATTTCCTAAACGCTGCATTATTTAATTTTCCGGAAGCTATAACTAATCAGCTGGAGCTGTAGAGAATCTTAGAGCGGGATGTTTTGTTTCGTACCTGGAGCCTAGATAAACACTCTGGAGCAGGCACCGCGACCTTGATCAGTCAATACCAGGACCAGCTAGGTAATTCTTGTTAAATTTACCTTTTTTTATTTGCCTTGGTGAGCCATAATTGGTAGACTATTAATTTCAAAATTAACCTTTCATTAGTTATATACAGCTTAAAATGTTTAAACTTTACAAACATTGTATTAATATTTTGACAATATTTAAGACATTTTTTTGGTTTTGTGAACCCAATTTGGAGTAATTTAAAATTATTACGAGCTTATTAAATTCATTCTGGTCAAAAATACCAGTTTCGTTTTGTAACTTTTCATTGTTTTTATAGAATTTTTAACCTTTTCATCAATTTCAAGTTGGCATATTAGTTTACTACTTTACTACTGTAAGGATACGCTATAAATAAGTATTGGTCATAGCTATTGATAACACCTTACATATTTATTTTGTTAATGTTACTTTTAAATTGTTAATACCCGTTATTCCGTAACTTTTGGATACATACCAGTTTATATAAACTTGTAACCAACTTGTCCACATTATAAACTTGTAAGTGACTTTGCCAAACTTTTCTGATATAAAATTAATTTTCTCATACGTTATATTTTGTGAATTTTTCTTTAGTTTATGTTAATTAAATTCTTCGCATCGCTTCTTCCCCTAATATTTTTTTTATCGCCATCTTTGTAGATTCCCGTTTACTCCCATCACCTAACAGGATTACTTCAAGCAGGTGGCGCCTTATAAATTTACCTGTTAACTTGTTTTTGTTGAGTAGTATTGACCCACCCCCTCGCCGACGAGCAGGCTGGCACCCTGAATGAAGGAGTCGCTAATTGTGATATACCGGGGAAAAGTTGCTTTCGCGGATCTCGGTTATTTAGCAACGATACCGTTACCTTGGCGTTTTGGCTGGCTTCTCTTTCATTATAGGGCACTAAGACGTAGTAGGTGGGATATAACAATAATACTAACGGAAGGTGTACTTAACAATAACGCGATCATTAGAAAATGAATATTTCATTAATCAAAAAGAAAACAGAGTACTGGTGATGCTGCATTTGTCCTTTTAATCCCTTTTATTTATTATTTAACGTTTTCTTCAATTAATTAAATTCAATTCCAATGCAATATTAAATCCTATAACATTGCCATGAACGCAAAACACAAAAGAATGAAAATTATACAAGCTACATCAATATCTACTTACAAATTTACATATTTGGTTTTTGCCTGTCGCCTGTTGATAAATATGTGAACATCAGCAGTATCTTATGTTTTGTATATTTTTTCTGTACACAATAGCGTTCATTCATTTATAAATCGCAGTAGATAAATTATTACTTTGCGAAGGAGGTAAGGAAATACATACTTTCCTCGACAGAAAAACTGGTTTCCAATATACAATTGTGAAACTAACATCTATTAAGTATAACTTCGTTTGCATAGGATAAACGAGACAAGTTTTCTTTAATTATCCATGTAGGTTGCGGATATGAGCATTTCACTTATTTTTTCAGGTAAACCACTATGATTTGTCGCGAAGATTATTGTTCGAATTTGCATATGGATCTTGGTTAAATAATGTATGCACAAGTATAAGTAATGAGGCACTGAACTTATTGTCGCTTTATTATTAATCGGTAATTTTATATTGGTATCCGTGTGAAGCTTGTTGCAGACAGTCGGCGATACTCGACACCGACATATATTTTACAGTGACCTAAATAGGAACTAAAGACGAGAGAATCAAACATGTTCTCGCGGAAGTCATTAGCTAACTTTAACGTTCTTATAGAATATAAACCAAAACGAAATTTGATACATTCTTCAAAACGTAGATAAAAATCTCTTTATGCTTATTACTAGTTTGGGCAAACAGCGGTAACAGTCAGTGTAGTAGATATGTGGTGCGGAGTCGGCGATTATTTATTTCACGCGTTCACAGCGTCAGTACTAAATCGATGCTGTATGCCAGTAGTTCTGTGTATATGTAGGCTGTTGTAACTTATTTTGTAATTGTACACTTATGTTTGCTTTAAAAATGTTGCAGTTAGGTACGTCGCGAAAACGACCAATGGCAGAGACAGTTAAAAATTTTATAGTGGACATGCCGGACATAATGTTTGATGGTGCTAAAATTCAATGCCTAGTTTGTAAAATCCCTTTAATGTGTTAGTCCAGAAGCCATTGTCAACGTCACATCGAAAGCAAACAACATTCATCTGCAAAAAGTGGCATACGAGACCAAGAAAAATTTACAATTTTCAAATTTACTCTTATTTTATGTAATCTATCGTTTCGTTTACTAGACAAAGAAGCATTCGTCTCCTTCTGGAATAAACATGCGGACTGTAAATTACCTAGTCAGACATCGCTACGAAATGTAGTGCCATTTACTCGTGAACATATAGAAGAAAGAATGAAAACGAAATTGAAAGATAAAAAACTGCGGTTGTGTGTGGACGAAACAACAGATCGTCAAAAACATTCTGTGGTTAATGTAATGGTACGTACAATGGAACCACATCGACCGTCGTCCTCCTTCTTACTTGCTTCCAAAAGAGTTATAAATTGTACTGCCGATGAGATTTTAAAAGTGGTGTTGAACTCATTAAACAAATTCGAAGTTTCAAAGAAAGTTTTAATATTTATGGGTGATGGCGCCGCGAACATGTGTTCTTTGGGCCGATGTCTTAAAGAACACAGTGGTAACTTCTTGCATGTAACGTGTAAAATCCATACTCTAAATCTTGCGGCATAAACGATTCCTACATGTTTTCCACTAGTAAATGCATTGCTAGCACAAAGGCAGTGTTTCTAAAGTCCCCGAAACGTACTCGACTATTTCACAAACTGTGTCCTGGTTTACCTGAACCACCACAGCCGATTGTTACACGTTGGGGAACATGGTTGCAGGTTGCGTTTTACTACAAAAATATTTTGATCAAGTAAAGAAGATAGTTTTGAAATTCAATCCGACAGAAG
Organism: Dynastes maya; assembly: GCA_029619315.2. Lineage (NCBI taxonomy): Eukaryota > Metazoa > Arthropoda > Insecta > Coleoptera > Scarabaeidae > Dynastes > Dynastes maya. The sequence continues at coordinate 26,502,238 of JAROYE020000001.1, forward strand.
CTGCAGGAATCAAGAAAAGCCAGGAAATATTTCAAGATGGTCAAGTTAAAAGAGATTTACAAGCTATTCACAACAATTACAAAATGTTTCGATGTCGCTAGTGGATTCTGTTCAAATTGTGAATAACGTTCACGCACAGTTATGCGCTGTAGAAGGCGAAACAAATCGGTGTGTAACACAAAAATTTGAAAGTGTTTTAGAGAAAGACTCCGATTTTCTTACATTAAGACATATTTGCGAAGGTGCGTGTGAAGATGCATTAAGTTGTTTCAAAGATTATTTTAAATATGCAAATATAACATCGCTAGATGTCGAACGGTCGTTTTCGGCATTAAAAAACATTTATTCCCCACGTCGTACTCACTTTACTGAATCAGCTGTGGAAACATATCTAATGATTCAAATATTTAACAGATGTTACCCAGTTTGTGATTTCATGGAAGACTTTTAAAACGGTTAGTGTTTGAGCACGTTTTATAATTTATTCCTTACCTTCTATTTTATGTGTAAACTTTTATGCGCTCGCCACGCCTCTGGCTGTTACCGCATATTTGCCCAGGTCACTTATTACGTATCTGACCAAATGTGTTTATGTACTGTTATTTTTCTACGATTAAATACAATAATTGTGCAAATTACAGTATGGTTTTTTTAAATTCAATAAGAATTGCAATACTAATCAGACAAAGGTAACTGTTAAAATGTATTATTACTTCTACAGCTGCACTTTCTTGAATGAAGTCGTTTTAATGCTGATCTGATATAATGACACATATAGTTAATTTCGATGTTTTTTTTCCAGGTGCCATGGGATAACCGACACAACATCCAGTATTACCTTAAAAGTAAGTCCTTTATTTATTTTGCAAGACTAACTATGCTGCACGGTCTATCTCATATCGGTAGATCGCATCTGCTGATTTAACAGAGAATTAGTCGTACTTTAATGTACTCTGTCATGCGCATTTAACTTTAAAACGAAGGATAAAAGGAAAACTAATACACGATATCTCCAAAGCTGAAGCTAAATCTACTCAACAACGCACACACATAGTAGCCTGACATTGATGATATCAAATATTAAAGATTGTAAAGTATCCACTTATTTTTAAAGCTCGGTAAAGTACTAATTAAAACGAAAACTATTCCACACACAAGCGGTTTTTTTAATTATGGGTGGGCATTTGCTCAACTTCTTAGCTCTATTTATAACAAAATTGAATTCGAGTATAGAAATTTACGAAGTTCACATTTATTTTGGTTTTTTCAGTGGCGCACTTATGTAATGGACAATTATTTATGTTATTTAATTTATTGAGGTATATGTAATAAAAGCATTACTGACTATGTTTTAGTGGTGATATGAAACAGAAACCTAAAATTTTGTATATTGTAATAAAAAGGTATTTTGCGTATTTTAAAATAACACAGTAAAAATATAAATAGATAAAATATATTCTGAGCAACAATTATATTTGATTATCTTAACAAATTGACTTTACTTACTCGTTACAAATTATATATAAAATGGTGTCCATTATTATCCAAGCAAATTCGAACTCTTTTGAAACACATTATGTAGCGTCTCGATATTTATATTTGCTATTTGCAAAAATATGGACTCTTACGAAATATTGTAATTTTCAGTTATCCAAATAAATAAAAACCTAACGGGATGAGATCAAGTGATCTGATTCATCATCTTCCTCTACTTATTATTCTTTGAGGAAAAAATTCATTAAATATGGGAGTGTATTAGCTGATGTATGTGCAGTGGCCCCGTCTTGCTAAAACTATCTCATATATAAAAATAATTTTGAACACTTTTCTGAATCAAATAACCCCAGAGGAAATGTTGCACGGATATTTGGTACGTAGGCTTCCGCGGTCGTCAATTGGACCATTCTTGGTATCCGGACTGAAACCGCACCGTTGTGACTCCTTTCACCCTTTCTGAAACTCTGAAGATGCCCCATAGGAGTATAGACGAAACATCGGTGGAAGTAACCACAAGGAAGCGGTTTCAGCCCATAAAAATTATTCGTATGTATGAGACATTGCTACACACTCACCAATTTTAATCGGATGTGGATTTTCAGTGACTAAGTTTTATAATTTTGTTAGTCCACATACCCAAACAAATGTAACCAAGCTTCATCAATAAAGAATGTCTTATCTAAAATGTCATTGTTTTTAATGTTATTCAAAAGCCATTGTCAATATTGTATTCGTTCAATGAAATCTTATGAAAGTAATTGCTGGAGTTTAATATTGGTGGAACTGTAATCGCTCCCACACCTTCCGTACGATACGCCTATTGAGGCTCTGTGGTATTCGTTGGCGTATATCTTCGTTAACTTCAGCAGTTAAGGCATTGGGTTTACCAGTGGGCATTTGATACCAAGCATTTCCAGAACCAAAAAAGCGTTGAACGACATGCTCTTGTTGCGAGAAGGTGTTACATAGCGGTCTATTGTTCGTAGCAAAATTCGAAAGTATACCATAACTGTAGACATCCTGCTCCGCGGAAACACCATTTTTATATCCCCGTAGTACTAAGAAGTACTGTTATTTATATATACGTAGACAACAATGACAATACTAGTAATACACAACCCATACCACAAGACACCAATACGCCAACGACAAAAGTGTGAAACAGTGGTTCTCTACCATGATCCTTTGTCTAAAAGAGAAATGATGCAGTGACGGAAAGGCGAACTCATCCCTGAGAAACCAAGGTGACAAAAAGCATAGAAAACAACATGTTAATCAACTTTAAAGAACGCAGCACTACAGTAAACGCAATATATTATGCCAACTTGCTAGGCCAGTTAAGACAAGCCATCATTGAGAAACGCTGTGGAAACTAAACTATTACAGATGCATATAGCATCTGCTCGATAAATGTTTTAGTCCACTTTGGAAATTAATTTCGAACATCCTGTCTACTGGTTATTTTTTTTTTCAATATGGTAATGAGGTGTCACATACCCTGTACTGGCTGCCTACTACACGGTTCAGTTTTTGGTCAACGTTATCATGAAATATAGGGTGGGGCAGTCAAACCCCCTTTTTTCAGATAGTTCGAAAAAGACGTTGGACCGGAGAACAACGCGGTTTCGCCGTTAAAGCGTTTTACCTGAATGGTGAAAGTAATCTAGGCGCGCAACGAGCGTTCCGCCGACATTTTAATCTCTTACCTCGAGCTCCTGTACCGAACAAAAAAACCATTAAGAATTGGATTGAAAACTTAGAAACAACAGGTCAGACAACAAGAAAAGAGGAGGTTCAACAAGGACTATTCGCACTCCTGAGAATGTGGAAAGTGTGCGAGTAGCGATCGCAAGAAGCTCTCGAACATCTGCCCAACGCCACAGCATTGCTCTAGGACTTTCAAACCGAACAGTAAGAAGAATTTTACATGGTGACCTACACCTACATCCATACAAAATTTAAATAGTCCAAGCTTTGAATCGTCGTGATCATGCGGCTCGAGTTCATTTTTGCGAGGAAATGTTAAACATGTTAGAAGATGACCCACAACTCATTCATAAGTTGCGAATGAGCGATGAAGCTCATTTTCATCTTAGTGGATACGTCAACAAGCAGAATTTTCGCTATTGGGCTCCAGAAAACCCTAAAGTTAGTGAAAATTTCTGTACAAGACTTAGAACATGCTTGGAAAACAACGGCCGTCATTTACCAGGCACGATTTTGAAAAACTGAACTTTTCATTGCTTAGAAATAAATTTCCACTCATGTACTTAAGATTTCTTACAATAAATTGAATGACAGTAAAAAATACAATTATATTGGTAAAATAGAATTTGACATGCTACTAATGTTCAGAATGTAGTGTAGAATGCATTCCATTAAAGAAATACCTTAGCTGCATCATATTGTTCTTGTTGTTGTTGTATTGGGCGAAGCGTCGGGTTACTGAATACACCCCGCACTTCTATAGACATCGATTACAATGATCATTAGCCGACCCCACTAGAATTTTGCCGAATCCAGAGGTGTTCCAACCTTTGGTAGGGATTTTTAACGTGCCAAACATCGTATTGACACGGGGCCTACGGTTTTACTTCCTTATGTGAAAAGAAGGCATACTTTGATTTTTATCCGTAATTAAAAAACAACCGTCTCGACCGGGATAACCCACGCCGTCGAATCATCATGTGAAGTTACAAATATGTTTATGTTATCCACTGAACTAGACACTTCCATGTATTTTCCATCTTTGTTTGGTGAATAAATAGACTTTGCCAAACCGCTGACTCGCTCTGTATATCACTATTATGATATAAAAATTTTACTATCCGAAAATTTTGATAATTAAAATACCCAACTTGGAATGCTAGTTAATTTAATTACAAACACTATCGCCACTACTATTACCTCTTTATACGCTAACCTATGAATACATAATTATAAACCGTTAATTATTTTCACAGGACAATTGTGGGTTCAGAATTCAAGGATCATAAATAAACATCGTTATATAAGATAATAAATGATCCCAGGTACGGTACTGTATTAAATGTCTTCCTTTCTAATGTCATTTTCTTAATACACAATACTATTTTAATGATGCAAAATAATTGGTACACATTCCTACTTACTTGACATGGATTTATTTACTTGTAGTACATGCATTAAAGATAAATGTACTGCATGGAAGTGCTATTTGTTATCGGAGTTGTATGCAGGAACAACAATAACGGACATAAATGTATAGCTGTTGTTTATGAAACTAAGACACTAGTTATTGCTGTCAAAACATAAGCACACAAGGAAAATATATACTGCAATGATCTAGACATCTATTCACTATGGTAAGAAGATACGTAATCGTTGTCGTATGGAATACTTTGTCTTTTCAAACGATACTACTAAGAAAGGCCTACTAGGATTAGAATATTCCCCTTTATTTGGATAAATATTGGTCTTAGAGCTACTTCCTATTATGCCTTCATAACCATTACGTAAGTTTTATCACACACACAGCATACAATAGTTTAAATGGGTTATTTGAGAAATACGTAATGTGCAGATACATTTTGTACATCTGTCAGCAAATAACCATTAGGAAGTAATGGCATCCTAAAGCATTTGAAACTACTTCACAGTACGAATATTCTTAACTGGAAAGAATTACATATTAAGGAACAGCTGCAGTACATTCTAGCTAAAGCTAACCGAACCAGTCAAAAGGGAAGGAAACATCACGCAGTAACATCAATTATGGCCAAGATACATACAAAGTATTGATGGACATGTTATCTGTCAGAGACCAATTTCACAATGTTTTACAAATGCATCCGGAATCTTTGGAGTATTCAGAACATTGAATCTTTTGCAATTTTCAATCGGATATACAGTTTGAAAACTTGTTCAGTTTTTCCAGATGATTAAATTTAATTCAAATACACTAAACGATCAATCAGAGAACAGTTGAATAAAACTTCGATCTCCATTCTTACTGGTGAGTGGACGAAACAGATTTTGACTTTAGGGAACGTTAACAACATATTGATAAAGTAAAACAAAAAGCGAATTCCATAAAAATGAAAACAAATGTCCGCACTGGTATTACTATTATAAATAAAGAAGTACCTCAATAAATTACTTAATTACAATCAAAACCATGTAATTATCATGCATTGTAAATACTTCCTAAAGCACGTGTTTTGACAGCATGATCTTATCTTTCTATATCGAGAGCTGTTACTAGTACTGCTAGTACTTTTCTTAATTAAATCTCTTGGCTCGCTTTTTTTTTATAATTTAACTTGTTGTTACTGCTACTTAGCATATAATTTTACTTGCTAAGAAATTACAACGTCTTAAAAATAAATCTTTATTTTAAATAATAAGTTCCACGGAAATATTTCTTCACTGCTTGACTCTGGAGTATTTAGATCCATTAGTATTACTTACAGAAGCTTATAAGCCTTATCTTACGAATACACTAAGAGGTTTACATTTATTAAATTCATTTCACTATATTTACATACCTACGGGCGATTCGAAACTCGGCACAAAAACAGGTAGAAAGATTAAAAGTGCATGAATCTCGGCACATCATAAAATTTCACTCAAATAAATGGTGTACGAAACTCGGCGAAATGTATTTTAATTGATTGTGTTTAAGAATTTCATTCTATTTTTAAGAATTTGTAATATTTCATTGTTGTAGTTATTCATAAATGCAAATAAAAAAGATACATTTAATATTAAAAAAAAAATTTTAATTACTATATTATACATTAATATACAACTGCATACAAATACATTTATCAATACATATGAGAATAATAGTGCGAAGCTAATTCAAGAAATTGCGGTAATTCAAAATGTGTTGTTGTAAATGCATTTGACGTTTTTTTTTTTGACTGAGCGTTTTGATATTTGTAGGGAGCATCTATACTATTTATTTTAATGTACACTTACATTTGAATATTAATTAGTGCTTTAACAAATATGAATAGTGATGGATGGCAATGATAAAAAGAATTATTGAAATGAGAATGGAATGACTCGCATGCGTTGGTCGTACGATTTAAGGCTGCACTATTTTCAGCCCATATCTCAGGTGGAAATTTTGCGATATATAATTATCAATACGATAATCTGCAAACTTTTATACTTTGGGGTTGAAATGCGCACAGTTCGAAAACAAACGTATCACTAACGTTTTCTGGTTCCAAAAACAAAAGCCCAAAGCAATAACCCAACCATTGCAATCTAATGTTAACCCTAGTTGCTGAATTTTCCTCCACCAGGCTTGTGTCAAATGAAACCTACATCCCACAATTCTGGTTCCAGGCCATATATGTCCAACTGCATTATGTATGGCTTTCTCGAAATCTACAACAAGACCTTTTGATTTTAATTCGAAGCCGTGATTTAGAACGTGATGTACGACACGTTGAAAGCACTGTTTGTAAGTAAGCTCGCATTTGTCTTTTAATAAACCGAAAAAATAATGGAATATAATGTCCGTTAAAAAAACCATGAACTATGAAAAGTTGCATAAAATATTTGGTACAATAATAAAACGTTCCATCTACATACAAAGTTCCAGCTTTACACAAACACTGTAAGTTCGTCTTTGTACTAAAAATTACTATATCGTTAAAATTATTTTCCAACACAAATTGTTCATTTCTATTGGTTCTGGGTTGGAGCACTTCCAGGACTGTTTGTACCTCTTCTATGTTTCTGGGTAACGCTGGCATTAATTTTCTTTTTGCATTATATATGTTCTCTTCAATTGCAGGAACATGCTGCCTTTGTAGAACATTATCGCTTATTTTATCATGATTATGAAAAAAGTTTCCGGAAGAGAGCGTTCTTCCATTACCCTCGTCAATAGTAGTAAGAATTGAATTTTGCCACGCCGACTGATAGTTTCACTTATCGAATACATAGTCTATCAAAGAAAAATATCATACACTGACGAATTTATAAAGACTAAATAATTAAAAATTGTCTAAAGTATTTAAAGAAGTAATTTTTGGAGGGGATACGGCAATTGCCATTACGGTCAATTAATAATACTGAATAAACGTTAAGAGATATATAAATATCTTATACCGGGAATAACCCCATTCCGCAAAATTGGGGATTAACAATTTACATGCCGAATTTCGTTAAAGGATTAACAAAAATAGTTTTATGGCACCTCGTTGTTTGCGGATTTGTTCCGAGTTTCATACTGCCCATACCTACTGCTGTTACCATGCTTGAGCAGTTATTCATTTGATGTTTCGTGGTCTTGGTACACTAACTCACAATGCCCTGTCAATAATTAAAGGAAGAATTGTAAACTATAAGCTTATTTTCATCTAGTAGACATTAGTAGTGAGAGCAAAAAGATGCATCTGGCACCTGAATATGATTAACGCTGATGTATTATCGGGTTGGTAGCTAAATTATTATATTTAGAACTCTTAGCTGTAAGCCTATAGACATATCCCTTTTATTAACAGAAGTCCGTCTTGTATTTGAAAGTTGACATGTTAACTACATATGAAAGCGCAGTAACCATCTGCCTCGCGATCGTTCATAACTCACTACTAACGCGTTAGTAAAGGAAAAGTAGAGACGTCACGCTGCCTTGATAAATTGTGTCTAGTAATTTAAATAACACCACTAAGAAGAGCAGAAGTGCCAAAAAAGGATAACCACCTGTATAATTATCTCATTGTGATAACCATCAATGAATGCTACCTCAGCTACAGATAAGAATTTTAAATACAATAACATTAACATCACATTGGCTACAATTAATTTTTAATTGATTAATCAAGGTAAAAGTTATGATCTGGTTTCAGTGATTAACTTAATTATCACTAAATACCACTTGGTAATAAGCATGTATCAGTTTTATACGTTAATAGCAAAGTAAAATTACGTACACTGTTGATCAACATTTTTTTTTATTCAATTACCTTTATTTTTTTATAATGTCCACATCAGGTTCTCAATTAATTGATTTAAGTTTGCTGAAAAAAAAGTGTACTTTATTACAAGCGGCATGTTTTCAACTAAATAACAGATAGTAATTTGCATATGAATGGAATATATCGATTATCTTTTCTCTACGATACTTAGAAAGCGTGACCTCGACTTTTGACAATCGAGAAAACAATTTTAAAGAATAATAATTGCATTAAAACCAAAAGCGGATATCCAAAATAGAAACCCTAAGTGTTGAATGCAAATTAAGCGTTCATTTATGCCCACATAGCTTTGTAGACTTTTTATTTCTTTTAACACCGGGAAGTTATGTGCGAATTATCACGAAAGCTACGCAAACAAATTTGAAAAATATGCTAACGTATAAATAAGTATGCAAGAATAATGACATACGCTAATGGTGAGAATGAATCAAATTAGAGAAATTTTATTCATAATTGATATCTTACCCTAAACGTGTCCCGAATATCTAACTTTACAAATTATTGAATTACATGCATAGATTGTAGAAACCATTCGTGCCTCAAAACACTGAACTCAAATTTAAACAAATTGAATTCATAGAGTTAAGTACAGAGGCACTTAATACTGAAGCGAATAATACCATATATAGCGTTAATTGTTTGTCAATCAACTTATTCTTAATTGGGTGTGGGCAATTAGAAATTAAATATCGATAAATTACACGTCATTATCACCTAATATTTTATACATATAGGGTATTCGTAGAATGTTAATGGTTTAGGTTTAAATTAACGATCAGTACATATTCCAAGGATCGCTATAGAGGCATATAATATCATGAATTTGGCGTAAAATTATTTTTGTAATATTCGATAACATCCCTTCTGCAATTTTAGTCGGAATAAATTATTAATTTTGCTACGTTCTAGCGCCTCGAAATTGCAAAAGGAAACAAATAAAAAGTATATAATCCAAAATAACAAAAGGATACGACAGCTTTCCCCCGTAATTTAATAATTTAATAAATAGCGAATCCTTCATTCAGGGTGCCAGCCTGCTCGTCGGGGAAGGAGTGGGTCAGTACACTCACCACGACAATTTAACTTTATGTAAGCGCCAGCTGCATGAAATAACCCTGTCAGGCGATCGGGGTATACAGGAACCCGCGAGATAGTGATTAAAAAATTATAAGGGGAAAAGGGAAAATTTGGATTAAGACAAAAACCCACAAATTTAACGTTGAAGGAGTAAGCTCCTTTAATCTATAAAGTACGATTACAAAAAAACAGTGCAAGTCAATATTTCATAAAGAAAAGTATGTATGAGTAACAAAATTGTACCAGAGTACTACCCTGATTAAAACTCATCAAAAGTCACAATAATAAAGTTAAGAAAATTACCGATCGCTATGGCCAACGCGCTACGGTTTACAAAATACTAACGTTCCTTGTAAGAAATTCTGACCTAAGATAGGTAAAAGCTTTCCGGTTTTTAACCGACCAAAGAATAAATTAGATAAGTACAAGAAATAAATTAACTCGCTTAAAATATACTGACGTTACACAGAATAAATTTTTATATAAATCAAAATTGTGAAAATTATGCAAATCTAGAATTAAGAAAAAAGGTAATAAATGATAATCTAAATGAATATGAATTGTAGACTCAAACAAAATGCAATTACAACCAAGAGAAAATGATTACTGCTAATAGCATCAGTAATCATTTTCTCTTGGTTGTAATTATAAATAAATAAATTTAAAAGCAAACATTGAAGAACTCGAGCAGTACTGCTCGACTACTGAGACAGACAGCACCGCCTGAAGATGACGAATGAGATTTCGTCGAAACGTCGTGAAATCTGTCCTTCTAATGACTAACTCACCACCACGCGGGAAGATATCCGGAAGAAAAAAAAAGGGATCTGCAGCTATAGCTTACTGGAACATTACCAATCGTTCTTAATATACTTTCCTGACAGAGAAATACCATATCTGACAATGATACCCCACCCCTGAAACAACCACCATAAGTCAAACTCAACACAATTTGAGCGTAATACAAGTTTATCAACTGCCCCCATGTTAAGACACACCGAAGATTTTTAAATAAATGTGTAACAGAATTCAATTTAAAATTCGTCACAATGCAACCACCAGAGCAAATGTTCATCTATGCTAATTCCCAAACATTGCGCCTCCGAGGCACTGGTCACCAGTAGCAATTCTTTATTTTGGATCACAATGCCGCTGATAGTTATGAAAAACATGAAATTTAGTCTCATTGACATTGAGATAAAGATCCAAGTTACCAAGACAATCGTTTAACTTACTTCAGAAAGTATTACTTAAATTGTCAATCTCGGTAGTATTATTGTCAGAGATTATTATAGTTATATCATCGGCATAAAATACTATATGTACTTTAGGTGAAGATAATTTGTCAATATTATTGATGTAAATAAGAAACAATATAGGTCCCAGTACGAAGCCCTGAGGGACACCTATAGTAAGTAAGTAAGTAAGTAAGTAAGTATGTTTATTTATATAACAACTAGTGTATATAAACGTCAAAAATAAGCAGGAATTAATATAACAACAAAGAAAAGGAAAGTGTACTATTAATCAAAGAGTACAAGAGTGAAAAACAAAAAAATTACAAAAAGTTAAACTGAGAATAATATACTTATGTAATAACATATAGCTAAATTAATTATATAACAGGGGGTGCACTAGGGTGCTTGATAGAGTATTGATAATCCGGTTATAATTGTTACTAGTTATTGAAACATACTTCTGACGCTCCGATAGGAAAGATCCCAGCCACACATTGGCAACACCCCTAATTCTACAGCCGTTCAAAGCTCGAAGCAAGATCTCGCGATTGAAGTTGTTGAAAATATGCCGAACGTTTGCATTGCCGAAAATAGCACCAATAGTTAAATTTTTGGGAATCAACACAAGTAAAAATCTTAATCTTAATCTGGGAGAACCATTGCAATCAATTACTGAAGCGTCTCTCAAGTGTAACTCTTCAGTGTTCCTCACTGTATAGAGCAACCAAAAAATTTCTTTTTATGCCGTCACATTTATTTTACCATTTCCAAAAATAGATACTGGATTTGTATAATTTGCCTGAATATTATTTTGAGTTTTTGTCATTTTTGTGTTTTTTCCTTTATTCTGTTTGTAATGTAAAGCTTGTTACATTTTGTTTTTTTTTTATTTGTTCTATGTTTATTTTGCATACAGAATAAATAAACGTTATTATTATTATTTCGTTGTTTTATCGACTATATTTCTACCGTTCATTTATGAGAGTTTCATTGATTTCATATTAAATATATACACTTTTAAATTTAATAGAACTTATTTCAACAATTTTCAGGGCCAGCACATGACTACTTATTTCAAGAAATAAAACAATATCAAACATAGAGGTACGCTGCCTCACTACACCAAGAAAAAAATCCGGAGGAAATGAATCATTCGTAATAGAAAGTAAACTATTTTTCACGTTGTTTCGAGAGACAACATTTTATTCTTCTCTTAAACGTTTATAACCAATTGTTTTCAAGGAAAGTGTATTAAATAGAAGCCTAATAAATATAGATATCAGAATTCGCCTTGTAACTTACGAAGCCGCAAATCTATTAAATTAAACACATACTCAGAGACATATTTAATGCGACTGACTGCATAAATCGAAGGAGAACACAGAATTGTGGTCGCTTGTGGCATTTACGCAATTTCCACAGCTTTCTTAGAAGACAACCCGCCCACGACGTCCATATTCTGTATCCGTTTAGGAGCTAGCTTTGCTATTCTCTCCCGTAAACGGTTAATAATTTTCAAGTAAATCGAGTAAAAATGGCGTAATCATTGGGTGAAACACAGCATTACTTTTATCAAGTTTAGTGTGGCACGCTCTACTGGTTATGTTGATTATAGACGTACAAATACACCACAGGTGTCTAATAGAAGGAAATTCTTAAAGAGAATAAAAAGCGAGACAGCAAAAAGTTGCAGAGAACGAATCGACTCCGACAGAAAACAATTAAAGCGAACCGTAGTCTCTTGAAACGTAACGTATAACTAGTAGACGTATAACATGAATTTACAATGGAGACTGTAATTTAGTTAATATTTCATGTAACCCCAGTTTAAAGTATCAGTTTTCACAGTTGGATTGGTAAAGATAATATTATACACAATAAATGGATGTAACAAAAGGAACATATGGGTATAAGTAAAAACACAATACAGCATATTAGATCGGTAACTTAGGTATATATGTATTTGCAGAAGATGAATGTGATTATTTTGTATGTGAACTGAGTGCAATTGCGGCATGCAGTACGTTACTAAAACATTTTTATATTAAGCAAGACACATTTGCAGATATTCGTAATGGAACCTTATTGAAAAGAGGTACTAATCCTGTTATGCCAGGAGCTTAACCAGTTGCTGTCATATTCTAACAACCAAAGAAGGCTAAATTAGGAACACTGATACAGTGAGTGCCCGGTTAAGGAACATAATCTGCTTCAATCCCATATTCGTTATGCCAATTGTTCGTTAACCAATCATCTGTTACCGCCCCGTTTTTTAACGTTACAGCTGAGAGACCAAGGTCAACTTTATGGTGACCTATCTACTGCTTATGACCAAGACCACAGGTTTCCTAGTGATATGGTTGGTCGAGCGATACACTAAACTTAGTGGGATCTTTTGCGTTATAATAAAATTACTAGCTCTATTGGTATTTTTATTTTAATATTTAATACTAAATTGATTTCATCTAAAACTTAAACTTACTGTACATAGACAAGCTTGTCTACTTAGGAGCTAGCTATTGATTCTACCGGAGCTAATCAACGACTACCTTTTTTCTTTTCCCAAAATCGAAATCCCTTTTTGAATCTGCACCCATAGTGCTCTACAAAAATGGTCAAGTCAGTTCATACAGTTTTGTAATTGTTTTTGTATTGCGAAGAAGTTTATACTTAACGAGCCCAAAATACAATTTCTTAAACTGACACAGTTCCCTTAATAACTGTCGCAACACTGAAATGCCATGAAGTTACCAAATAATTAAACAGGAATTTGGATTGCAATATGAACTGACCTGTAGCACATCAATTTGCCATAGATTTTTACAGAAAATCGATTAATTCATTCTGCAGGTCCAAAAACTGAAATAAAAATTGTATCATTTGTTAGTCCGTGTTTATCTATTGCATAAATGGTATATGTAACATACGAAATGGAAAAAGTACATATTAACCTATTTAAACCGGTAAATTTTAAATGTTGCGCCTCTTATTGTTCCACCAAAAGCTAGTCAGCAACTAGAAGGTACGGCAATATGGGAAATCCACTGCCTCCTTTCATAGCCAACTTGTTCATGAGCAAATTTGAAATGTCTATGAAAAAGGAAACCGTATATTTTCCTAAAGTCTGGCTTAGGTATGTAGTCATTTCCTCCATTTTGATACTAAGGAGAGCACTATTCTCAGAATTCTTCGCGGCACTTAATTCAAAATTCGAGATTATTAAATTTACAATGGAGGAAGAAGTGAACAACCAACTCCCGTCTCTAGATAGTTCCTGGATAGTTTACTACTTAAAAACAACAAAAGCTGGAAATAGAAAGAAAGAAAGCCATCACAAATAGATGCAGTATGACAGATTCCAACTTCTGTGAACAACAGTTAATGGGCGCGATTAGTTTCTTAATTAACAGATTGGCAAAATGTAGCTACTTATAATGGCTACCCTTCTATAGATGACGATCGCATCCTTAAGAAAGTCCAATATAGGCATCATGTAAGAAATTCCACAACTCTAAATCCATCAGAAGCCCGTGATAAGTGATTTTCGGAACCTCCCATTCACAGAATACCGAATGGTGTTTGTAGTTTTTAGGGGACAAGATATCAACGTGTGTTTCAGTTCGCGAAATACACTCAGAAACCTTCTAGGCAATCTGAAAAATTAACCGGATACGAAGGAAAGTTCGAGAATTTATAAAATCACATGCGATGACTGTGATAAAACCTATATTGGACAAACAAAATGGGCGATAGGCACCAGATTCAAAGAACATATAGATCATTACCGCTATGGTAGAATTGAATCGTCAATTGTGGCACAAGACATAAATGAAACCGGGCATAATATTATATTAGAAAACCTCAAATTAATTAAGAACGTAACTTCGCCCCGAGAACTAGACCATTTATATGAAAGATAATGCTAATCTGTTAAGCAAGGAAAAGAGTTTACTTAGCGACACATCCCTAATGGATTTATTGATGTAAAGCGGATGCATATCAAAGTTTTGTGATATAGGTAAAAGCCTTTCCTTTTAATTTCCTATCTTTCGCATGTTTTATGACATATTGGCGGTAAAAGTAGGTACTTGCAAATATCTTTTAGAATACAGGTAGAAGAAGGCATGTTAGAATTACAATATTTTTCTCACATCATTCGGACGTACGGTTGACAACGGGAATTCCCGAAACAATTGTTCCGAATTGAATCAAATAACTTGTGTGGTGAGGAGAGTGTTGCAATCCTTGCTATGACCATTTAAAATTAATTGTAGTGAATTCTTTAATCAATATGAGTTGGTTCACCCCCACGATGCAAGAGGTACCTACCAGAGTACCAGAAGGCACTCTCTGCATCGTTTACGCACTATAACAAAGACTTAAAGAATTAATACACCAGTGGACGACTGTTTGCCATTTTATGTGGCTACTTGATAATTTCTGCACATGTTTGTATTATGGGAAGAATAAAGATCTATTATGTATTATCTAAGAATCCACCTATTTGTAGAAGTGTAGGTAATTAGCCAAGATTATATTCAAAGTAGCATTTAAAAAATCTTACTGTATAAAACTAATTTACAAAGACATCCAAATATTTGAGTGGTGTTTATATTCTCCAAATGCATCTAGAAATTTAATTTAATTTAATTAATATTGAAGAATAGCAAATAAATAGAGCCGGGTAACAGGAAGCCGTGCCATAGCCATACCTACCTAGTATACAAAAGCAATAGTGAGAAAATAGAAAAAAAATAACAGAACTAATACATAATTATAATATGTGAAAAGTAGTGAAACACTCACCCTTTTAAGCAGCCTTGGCTGCGGAACAGTAAAACTAGAAGCACCATTATCAGTATTAACATCATATGGATAAGAGTGGAAAAAAAATGACACCATTAGATGTGTTTCCACAGTTGTCTCGGTTGGGGATGTTCGCCGTGGTGAGAAAATGAGTTTATATTTTGAAAAAGAGCGTTCAACATCTACCGATGTTATACATACATGATTAAAATACTCTTTGTACTTACAATTAGTCAGTGGATTATTCGATACACCATCACAAATTTGTTTTAGAGTGCTAAAATCGGGATCTCTCTGTAGCACACTCTCGAACTTTTCTAAAACGCGATTATATTTTGTCCATAATTTGCAGAGACTCCAATAATGATAACGATCTATTTTGTAATTGGTCTATTGCGTCAGCTAATCCTTTATAGTAGCTACGAATATTTTTTAAATCTGTTTTAACGGAAATATCTTGAAATTTCGACTGGCTCTCGTTAATAGCTGCAGCTTCGGCAGGATTGAATTGTGCAACAACAGCTTTTACTATTTTGAAATGTTCAGGATAATAAAAAGCTGCCTGCAACCATGTTCCCCAACGTGTAAGAATTGGCTCCGGTGGTTGACGAATACCAGGACACTTTGTGTGAAATGATCGTAGGCGTTTGGGAGATTTCAAAAATACTTTTTTTGTGCTTGCTATTAATGCATCTACCTCGGGAGAGCATTGTCGAATGGTTTCTGCCACAAGATGTAAAGCATGCATTTTACACGTTACATGTAAACGCTGGCAACCATATTTAAGAAGAGAACGGCCTACCGAACGCATTATCGCTGCGCCATCGCTTATAAACATCAACACTTTATCTTTTGAAATTTGAAATTTTTCCAACGTACTAAGTACAACCTTCGTAATTGCTGCAGCAGTACACTCTTGTAGTCTTCGGCTAGCTAGTAACAGTGGTAACGTAAGTTTACTAGGGTCTAGTATGCGTACCATAATATTTACAATTGATTTTTTTGACAGTCTGTCAAACACATAACCAAAGAAACTATTTTTCCAATATGCGTTTAATTTTGTTTTCCACGTCATCGCGTACAAATGCAACATGCTTACGTTCCGTTTTCTCCGTTGGCAACCGCAACTCGGGATTGTATTTATCCCAAAAGTCCTTAAACGGTTGTTTAGCGAGTAAGCCTGGTGGCAAATTACAGTTTACCAACATAAGAATTACATTAAAAAAATGCACTTCTCGGTGGCATGCCCAATTTTCGTTTTCTATGCTGTGCGGAATTTACGTGTCTTGTACAGTTCCACTTCTTATTTGACATCAAATGTATTTTGCACACTTTACAAACTATCTTACTCCCGTTGTAGAACAAATCGGGAAAGTCAGAAATAAACTTATTTACTATGTCTTGAAAGGGTCGTTTTTTGGCCTACGACATCTTCACTAAAAACTACAATTACTATCTAATCTGTATCAATAAAATCAAAACGCACTACACTAAATAATAACTACAATTAATAACTACGTCTATATCAATAAAATCAACATGCCCTATCCGCTATCCAATGCTAAACTGAACTGAGTGATGATGATTTGTCGTGTCGTATCATAATCGACCAGCCCTCCCCGCCCATCTAAACACAGTCACACCGCCGCTGCGATTGCTCTCCAGTTACCGGGCTCTACAAATAAATCAACTGAAGTTTATAGTTGTACAACTTAACTGTACCATTCAAAAACAGAGATGTCAGTACAGGATATATTTAGTAGCAAGTTAAATAAGCAACTGACGTATATCTAAAATTTCCCAAATACTGTCAAAGCGTAAAGTGTTAAGTTTATTGTCTCTTGTAATATTACACGTAACGCAATACTGTTACACTTTTATTTTGCATAATAAAAAGACAATTATCCTAGATATCAACATTACTTGAAGCGATTATAAGAGTTTATAATCACGCTTTCATAATGCAACTGTAATACGTTTTCTTAATTTCCTGCAACAAATTCATCTCGGCAACTGAGAACCTATGATGTAAATTAATAATTGTTTAATCTTCTTTCCGCCATGTCGTGAAAATAACGTTTTAAACGTAAGCTTCACTGCCGTTTGCCAATTATTATATCACATTATGACCGCTACCGTTTCTCTATTCAGATGTATTATCGCTAATACGACTAAGCGATTTGTGTATTGCTTTCTCGAACGACAATTTATAATCTTATTTTACCGGATTGTACGGCATATAATCGCAGCCTACTATATCACTATTTTGCAACATTAGCTCTATTAAACATAATTAAATTTCCAACTAATGTAGTATCTAACATTGCAAAAATGGTAATCGCAATTTACCGTGAGTGAATTACCCGAAGACATTCAGCATTTCCATATACACAATGTTGTTCCGTATTACCGTAACGCACATCCCTGCTGTACTGCTTTACACAAATAAAACACCATCCATAACTAAGCGATTGCTCGTAGAGTAATTACCACCAAATAAATTGTAATAGCGAAAACAACGTTGCAGCTCAACTAAAAAAAGTAATTACAACGAACGCCAAAAGCAAATACCATATTGACAAATATGTTGTACTTAGGAAATAAACATAGCGTAAAATTGATAAAATTACTTGAGCAGTAAATGCTGTTTAGTTTGTACGATATCGTTTTGTATTAACAATTTTAATGTATGCAATGTTATGTTACGTTTTCTTTTGGTTTCATATAATATAGTATACAAGATCAAACAAAATAAATGTTTCACTCTACTCATTATAATGTAGTAATTGAAAAATAATTAGACATAGACGGTGCAGATATAATTACTTAAACAGGCTAAAATAATTTAGACGGGCCAAATGGGCCTAAATTTCCTAACGGGCCGGGCCGGAGGGGCCTTATGCCGAGGTAATGAACGTAACAGGCGGGCCGGGCGGGCCTACTCCATGCTGTAACGAGCCACGGGCGGGCCGAGCCGTGAAAAATAGGCCCGTACAGGGCTCTGATGTGCAATACCAAGACCCATTTTCTTACTAGCTATCGATTTCGACCTAACATGGCCATCTTCAGGCTAATAGCCATTAAAGTATGTTGAAAGACAAAAGAAAATGTTCTGAAAGTGAAAATTTTAAAATGTAAGAATGAAAAATTTTTAATGTAAGAAAAAGCTGAAATTGAAAATTTATAATAATACTATTTATTAAATACCCAACAGATTACAAAATCTTAAAAAAGTGTGAAAAGTAGTAACTACAAGTACATGAATAAATACAAGGAGATGAAAAGTCTGTCTTAAATCACCCTCCATCGAAGGGAAAACTATTAGCTTCAGCGATGAAATTAAATACTTGGGTGTTACGTTCGACAAAAAACATGGAACTCCCACACCTCCAACTTACAGAAAAAAGCCATTACTGCGTCACTAGTATGCCGAAGGTTGCTTGGCAGGAACTGGGGTCTTAAGCCTCAAATGACCTTTTGGTCCTATACGACAATAATCAGACCTTTGTTCACCTCGCCTCTCTGCTTTAATGGCCAAAAGCAACTCAGAAAACTGTGCAACAGCAGCTTCAACATACTCAGAGACTTGTATGTCTCAATATCACAGGAGTTATGCGCACTTGTCCCACAGCAGCTCTAGAGGTACTGCTGGGAATAAGGCCGCTTCACATCCACATTCAGAAGCAAGCTATATTGAGTACCTCACTCTTAGTAGAACGAAGGGATTACAGCCTGGGGACCTTAGAGGGCACCTCAAAATCCTTGAAGATTCCAACATATTCTATCTGATGTACACTGCAAAGGACATGATCCCTATGCAATACAATTTTGATCAGCCTTATAAGGTGATCATTGAAAGCTATACTGAGTGGGCATCCGGTGAGACTCAATGCAAAAGAAGTACCCTGGAATGGTACTCTGACGGCTCGAAAATAGAAGGTGTTGGAACAGGTATAAGCATTAATAGCCCTAGCTACCACCTAAAAATGCCTAAAGGACCCCACAGCAACATATTTCAAGCAGAGATTTCTGCTTTAAACCTGTGCGCCATGAAGAATCTAGAGAAAAGGATACGAGGCGTAACTATAAATATATACAGCTACAGTCAGGCAGTTCTAAACGCTATTAAGGCACATACGAATCTGCTCTGATACCCGAATGTGTACACAATCTAAGGCAACTGGGACGCAATAACCACGTTAATTTGCGGTGGGTCGCAAGCCACCAAGGGATCAAAGGAACTGAAAAGGCAGATAAGTTGGCCAAAGAAGCAGCGAACATGCCTCTCATTAGTCCTAAGCCGTTCTGTGGCCTCCAAAAGAGCCACATAAAACAAGCAATTAAGGCATGGGAGCAATTAAGGCCTCGTACTGGAAAAATGTTCCAGAAAAAAAACAAGTGAAAGGCTCGCCAAAGTCAGCAAAAATAGCGCTATCGTTCAGCAAAATGACTCTTAGATTACTGGCATCTATGCCAAGAAGATCTGGAGACGTCAGAACATCCTGTGATGCCGTTAGTCGCACAGGACACCAACATTTCGGTAGGCCATTTCTTACACTTACGGAACTGAAGGGAACAGATCCTAAAGTAATACTAAGGTTTATTAAAAAAACCTACACTATACCCTATTTTCATCTATCCTAGTTTTTGGGATAATTGACATAATCTGGGATTTTTTGGGAAATTCTGCTGTTTCGTTAACGGGCGATATCTTAAACGTCTTATCCGCTAGAGCGGTGATTCCATTGAGTATTTCTTGGGCTTTTCGGCAATAATCTTTGTATCAACTAACGCCTTCAAAATTTCCAAGCAAACCGTTTCCAGGTTTGATTCATGTTATTTCTATCTTTTATACATGTTTTTTGTTCAAAAGCATAGAGTGCTTGATGAAATACTAGAAACTTTTGTTTCGATAAAGGTATTCATTAAAATGTGTAAGCGTCTTTTTTGATACAATCCCAGCACTTACTCGAAGTAACCATAATTTTTTTGCACAAATTGTCTAGCAATTTAAAAAGGGCGTATAAATAATAATTAGCGAATATAAGCAGACCAATATTGATTAGAATTCAACATTACAGGAAAAGATTTATTTAAACCATCGCACACTAAGTTTCTTCTACAATAACAAATGTAATAAGAACATACTGAAAGTTGCTTAAAAAATTTCGCAATTTAGTTAAATAGAATGTTTGTGGGAAAGTTTTCTGGATGAAGCAATTCGTAACGTGGACATTATACAAAATATATGGTGCAAAATGGTGCTCATTTCGAATAAATGTTGAAATTGCACCCATAAATTAAATTTTGCTGATTATTTTCAATGAACATCTTTAGAAAAACAAAAGTTTGTAGTGTTTCGCTAGAGCACTCTATGCATTTTTGCAAAGAAACTTATCTGCATAGCTTCACATTTAATTTACGAAGAAAAACGACACGTTTTAGGTATAGGAAAATGTTTTCAAGAAAAAACCTAGATCAATTTCTCTGTCAGATTCTTGAAAGAAATATAGGGTACTCCATTTAAAAAAACTGAAATGGCATGAATCAAACACGGCAACGATTTCGATAGCCAACTTGTAGACACTACGAGGTAGGCGCCATAAATTCTCGGCCTGACACGCTTATACTGGTTCTAGCGTTTTCAAACCCCGTTGCGTCATAGTCACATGTGCGAGGCCTACACTATATATTGTTGTGATATTTGTTCTCCTGGCTGAAAGTGTGAAGTAACAGTTTGAACAATTTGAGTTCATTTTTTTAGCGAGGCGAAGCAGTGGTGTTGGTCTCTTCCCTCAAAATTCCCCTACCTTTATTTTATCTCTGTCTTACACATTAAGACGTGATATTTTCGTTAAAAAAAAAGAAGTCCAGTTAGTAACGTTCACGGTAATACATTACGGAAAACGGAAAATTTAAATTATATTTCTTTTAAAACAAATTATTTAACTGTACTGAATTTGGATAGGCAAATTGCTAAACACATGCAATTCATGGATTCTAATATGATAACCACATTTTATTGCACTACCGTACCTACAAAATTATATTACGTAACAAAGGAAGAGGATGGCATTTGGAATGGTCTTTTCAAAAGTCAAGTTTTATTTCTTTCAAGAATAGTTAACTGGGCCTCTGAACAAAAATAAATCAGAGAGACAGATAAACAAGTTCTTCGACATACAGAAATTTTTCCAAATTCTTCGATACTTTATTAAAAACTTGAATAAACATGAAGCAAGGCCCGAGGACCAAGCTACCTCGCTTCCATCGATATCAAGAAAAGGCCACCGAAAAGCTACAACAGTGCACAGGTACCGAAAATTAGAATATTTTGCCAAATAAATAGAAATTCAAAAGAAAGATCCAATCATTTAATTTTAAAATCCAAATTTCAAAATATTAAACTGCAATCTAATAATTTAATTTTAAACTAGCTATCGGTTAGGGATTGTTATAGGTTTTTGTACATTTATTGTTCGAAAGGAATATAATATATCAAAATTTATTCCTGTAAAAATTCCAAATAAGCCCACAATGTCTTTTAAAATAATAAAATCGTTTCATTTCTCCAATCATTGGTTAATTTGCAAAAATTTCATTAAGTGAGATTCCCCACGATTAACAAAAAAGTTAACTCTGAGATTAATTAGTTTAATTTGATTCATTTAATTTATTTAATTACAATTCAACTTTATTTACACAAAAAAATCACCGCAATATATTACGCCTCGAAGAGTAGTAGGTTTTAGTAGCCAGTCAGACAACGTGACTAGTGCATGAAAATGTCTCAAGTAACGAAAATAGAGTACCGCGGAGTCATTAATTTTTTAACAAAAGAAGGGCATACGCCTAATCACATTAAACAACGTTTACACGACGTTTATGGTGATTTATCTCGTTCATATTCCACTATAAAAAAGTGGGCAAAATGTTTCCATTTGGGGCAAGAATCCCTTGATGATGATGAGCGCCCCAGTCAGCCAGTTGAACTGATAACGAAGGTTCGGCAAACGAGTGCAACGTCAGAGGCGTATCGCGCAAAAGTAGGTACGTGAGATACAGTATTATTAAAAAATAATATATTCTTACCTTTTATTGACGTCTTGACGCGTTTGTCGAACCTTACTGATAACTAAAGGTGCTCACTAACGCCAACGGGCAGTGGAGGTTCGAAACAACCCTCAGTATAACTGCGAGTCTCAACCAGATCTGTTGTGTATACATGTACGCTGCCGTAAATACTATTTCGTAGTTCTACGTTTGTTTTAAAAATATTGCCTACATCGCGAAAACGACCAATGTTGGACAAAGTTACAGAATTCATAGCAGAAATGCCTGACCTAAATCATGATGGCGTTAAAATTCAATGTGTAGTTTGTAATATCCCTTTCATGTGTTGGTCCAAAAGGGATTGTCTACATCACGTAAAAAATAAACAGCATTCTTCAAAAAAAATTGCACACGACACTATGACAAATTTAAATTTAATTTATGTGTTACCTTCATTGCATGTAATCTACCGGTTAATTTACTAGACAAGGAAGCATATGTCTTCTTTTGGAATAAATATTCGGACTGCAAATTACCAAGTCGGGCATCGTTACAAAGAATTGTACCATCTGCTCGTGAACATGTTGAAAAAAGAATTAAATCGGAGTTGAAAGATAAAAAACTGTGTGTGGACGAAACAACAGATCATAAAAAACTGTGTGTGGACGAAACAACAGATCATGAAAAACATTATGTAATAGTACGTACAGTGGAACCACATCAATCGTCACCTTCAATTCTATTAGCTTCCAGACGAGTACAACAATGTACTGCCGAAGTAATTTCAAAGTTAATGTTAAATGCATTGGAAAAGTTTGAACTTTCAACAAACCAACTTGATGTTTATGAGTAACGCTGGCCACGAGCGGTACCGCGCATCGGCGTAGAATCAGTTCGGACCGAGAGGAACGGTAGTATTACTTCGTCTGCGGAGCAGTACGGACATTTTCGCTGCCGGTCATTTGCGCAATTGTTTATCTGTCCTAGCAAAATTATGATTTCGTCAGCAAAACGACCGCGGTCGGACAAACTTCGGAAATTTATTGCAGAAATTCCAGACTTAATATATGAAGGTGCTAAAATTAAATGTGTAATCTGTAAAATCCCGTTAATGTGTTGGTCCAGACAGCATTGTCTACGACACGTAAATAGTGAAAAGCATGTCTCAAAAAGAAATTGCGCACGAGACAATGAAAAATTTATATTTAATTTATGCGTTACGTTTATCGCATGTAATATGCCGTTTAATTTACTAGACAAGAAACCATTTATCTGCTTTTGTCTTCTTTTGGAATAACTATTCGGTTATGTGTCGACAAAACAACAGATCGGAAGAAACATTCTGTTCTTAATGTAATGACACGCAAATTGGAACCTCATCAATCGGCACCTTCAACTCTATTAGTCCCCAAACGAATACAACAGTGTACTGCCGAAGCAATTTCAAAGTTAATGTTAAATACATTGGACAAGTTTGAACTTTCAACAAACCAACTCTTGATGTTAGTGAGTGATGGTGCTGCAAACATGCTTTCCCTTAAAAAGCATTCTGCTAATTTGTTATACATTACGTGTAAAATTCATGCTCTCAATCTTGTGGCGGATAGTATCAGAAAATGTTATCCTGAGGTAGACGCTTTAATAGCGCATACCAAAGCAGTATTTGTCAAATCACCGAAACGTATTCGCGAATTTCACAGACTGTACCCCCGTATACCAGAGCCACCAGAACCTATTCTAACTCGTTGGGGAACATAGTTGCAGGCCGCGTTTTATTATCATAAATATTTTGACAATATTAAGAACGTGGTCTCACAATTCGATACAAAGGAAGCTGCCGCTATCCAGGAAAGCCAGTCGAAATTTCAAGATAGTAAGGCTAAAATAAATTTAAAAATCATTCACGACAATTACTTCGGGCTAGCAGATGCAATAGAAAAATTACAAAATCCTGCGGTGCCGTTAGAAGAATCTCTACAAATAGTGCAACATGTTCACGCACAGCTATGCGCGATTGAAGACGCAAAAAATGTTTCTGTTCTGGAAAAATTTGAAAGTGTTTTTGAGAAAAATTCTGATTTTGGCACATTAAGACATATTTGTGAAGGTGCGTCAACAGAATCGTTAAGTTATTTGAAAGATTATTTTACTTACGCAAATATTACGTCACTAGATGTAGAACGTTCGTTCTCTGCATATAAACGCATTTTTTCCTCATGCCGTACTAGTTTTGCCGAAACAACAGTTGAAACATATCTAATGTTGCAGATATTTAACAGACATTATTCATTTTGTGATTTCACGGAGGACTCTTAAAATGGTAAGTGTTTGAGCACGTGTTATTTAATTTTTATTTAAAAGATGAGCGAAATTATTTGCGGCAGCAAACATCTCTATTAGCAGAATAACTTTAGTGGAACGCGAGGCCTGGTCGACTCTACGCTACTGCGCGGTACCGCTCGTGGACAGCTTTATTTATGAGTGATGGTGCCGCAAATATGCTTTCTGTAGGCTGGTCTCTTAGAAAACATTGTGCTAACTTGTTACATATTACGTGTAAAATTCATGCTTTCAGTCATGTGGCAGATAGTATTAGAAAATGTTATCCTGAGGTAGACGCTTTAATAGCGCATACAAAAGCAGTGTTTGTCAAATCCCCAAAACGTATTCGCAAATTTCACAGAGTGTGCCCTCATATGCCTGAGCCACCAGAACCTATTCTTACACGTTGGGGAACATGGTGACAGGCCGCGTTTTATTATTATAAATATTTTGAGAATATTAAGAACGTGGTTTTACAATTCGATCCAAAGGAAGCTGCGGCTATCAAGGAAAGCCAGTCGAAATTTCAAGATAGTCATCAATGTTTGTATTCTAGAAAGGTTTGAAAGTGTTTTAGAGAAAGATTCTGATTTTGGCATATTAAGACAAATTTGTGAAAGTGCGTCATTAGAACCGTTAAGTTGTTCCAAAGATTATTTTAATTACGCAAATATAACGTCACTAGATGTAGAGCGTTTGTTTTCTGCATATAAACACACTTTTTCCTCACGCCACAGTCGGTTTGCCGAAACAACTGCGGAAACATATCTAATGTTGCAGATATTTAACAGACATTATTCACTTTGTGATTTCACGGAAGACTCTTCAGACGGTAAGTGTTTGAACACGTATTATATTTTATTTCGGACCATTTATTGTGTGTAAACTTTTATGCGCCCGCCACTGGCTGTTGGCGCAAATTGAGCAACTCTACTGATAACGCTTCAAAACATTTCAACTATTGAAGAATTGGTATTAGCAGATCGCCGTTTGAAAGTGTAGGAAGAGAATTACCGACTACCTGCTTTATGTTCATTTCCTTTGAAGTTACATCTTGCCTTGTCCCAATGAGTCGAAAATGACACAGGAATTTAACTTAATTCTAACATTTATGCGATTTCAATCGGGACAATCATATTATTATTAAATAGAATTCATACCTTTAATAACGCTATTTACACTTTTGATACACTGAGCTATTTTTTGTAAAAAAATTTCGAAGGATATGTTCGATGACATTTGGGTTTCATTGGGGTTGCTTAACAATTTTGTCCTCTAGAAAAGTGAACTATTTCCGCATTGTTTTATTCTTCTCAACATTACCGAAATCCCCAGAAAGTAAATTACGATGTTTTCCAGCAGACCACGAAATGTTTTTAAATGTAAATTACCTTACATATTTTTGTCTTTGTTTTATTCGACGTCTGAACTGTTTATTTGGCACGTCAAATAACATAAATCTAAGGCGACATGTTTCGAGTATAAATCTACCTGCTACGAAACGTGTTTTTCTCGTATATTTAACAATAATGTTGTCCAAATATGAATATACAAGTGGTTACAATTGGTCAAATAAAACGAATTCACGGAATTTGTTGTCCTATTCTGGATGAGATAGAAGATTTAGCTCCAGTTAAGCGTAAAACATATCCTGTTCAACATACATACAAAAGCATAATAGCTTGTAAATTACGAAAATTTTCTATATCCGTCTCAGAGTATCCTTCTTCTAAATCATGTGATTTATTATCGCCATTATTTTGTTACGTTAAATTCCATATAAATTCTTATTTATCCAAACGTAGTAAAAAAAGCATTGTAATCGATCTCTCATATAAAAGATCTAATAGAAAGCAATAGATCAAGGTTGGCACGAACTCGGTGTGGGGAAAATATTATGGTATTTATTCGTGGACATGTTGTCTGATAAAAACTAACATCGACATCTAACTTCACGCACAGAGTACCGAAAGGAAAGTGTCTTATTATACATCTAAATATTGCATATGTGTGATTAGATCGCAGTATCCGATGTTTATAAATGTAAATAGGCGATTCACACCTACAAAACATAGATACGTATTGATATATCTGCCGCATATGCGCCGCGTAGTATTTACGAAATAAATTGATACAAGCGATCTTGGGCGTGAGAGTCGGCCTAGCCGGGCAATTAATAATCATTAAAATATTTATTATGGACGTTGCGTAAGCGGGAATCCAATCGTTCCTCAAATGTTATGCATAATAAACCTAGTACGTACAAATTAAGCAGCCGTATTTATTGAAATCAAAATTTGATTATCTTAATAGTAAGGATTAAGTATTCTTGTTTATTGACGCGTTATTAATTGATTAAAAGAAAACTGGTCTATCCATATTCTTGACAGCTACTTAGGGCGCTCCCAAGTAACGACCAGATATCTAGTTGGAAGATTAGCTCCTTCAACGCGAGATAGGTGAAACGAATCGCGATACTATTCTGTGTTCTCGCCACTTTCTGATGTTAAATTATCTGTATCTCGAGCTGACATCTAATAGACCTGTAGTTCTTTCAGAAGCTACATCTAGAAATAATTATACCTATTACTGAGCAAAATTAATTTGATGAATTCTATTAACAAAGCGGGAATGATTTGTTGTGTAAACGGTACTGTTACGAATTTTCCGCTGGTTCCGCCTCTACACTTAATTAGATCCCCGTAGCTTAATAACTTCCTTTATTTATTCCATTTGCCTTCACCTGACAGTATTTTTATTGTCCATCGCGTCAGCAGTTTTTTAGAAAACGAACTGTTAATTAAAACTGTCAACAAGATGCTTAGAACTTTGAATTTACAAAAAATTCTTCGGCATACCGAAATTATTTCTTCATTGGAAAGTGAGAACAAAGTCTACACAAAATCATATTCATATTGGAGGTACTCAAGGGTGCGTATAGCACTGCGTTGAATCTGAGGACACCTTTATTTCAGAATGGGGGTCTTGTTCTGTGTACTAAGAATGAACAAGGATGCGCTTATCGGGGTTTTCAAGACAATTTTCAAGAAAACTAAAATGTAGGATATATCCTTACGATTTGAATAAATCGTCCTGTGGAGAACTAATCTACAGGTACATTCGATTCTTTTCAATTGCTTGGGTGGTTAATGGTTCTTTGGAATATTGAGTTTTTACAGTCCTGCTTGTTCAACAGCGATTTGAACAAAACAGAAATATTGTCGTCTTTTTCCTTCACGTCCAATTAGGATACACATTCCGAGTATACAATATTTCAACTAAATCTCTTTTCTTTCTTTAAGCTATCATATGGCAGTGGACAAAATGTCATGCGAATACGCAATCTAAAGACCGACTCTATAACCTTAGACATTACCGGCAACCGCTAAACATGGACTTTTACTGCCGAACTCGATCACTTCTTACTGAATAATACTTAATTTGCAAAATTACAACAAAGATACAATTGAATTTATTCTGTACAGGGAAATATTACAATAAAAATAAACACTTACTACGTGAAGAAATTAAAGAAAAGACGAATTATTTAGTCGGTCCACCGGAATCATTGTTGGGTAGAGTTACATATAAGTAATGAAACGCCAGGAATAAGAAGAGGAGAAGGCGAGGCTATGTAAAGGGCCGAAGAGTCCGAAAAAGAGACCAGTGCTGCTCAATACTGCCACAAGTCGATCAAGTAAACGCAAGCTGAACGACATTCGACACAATGCTGATGGCAGCTATCTTCGATGTTGTAAATTTTTGATATAACACTATATAAAAGCAGATTAGATGATAAGCTAAGTGTACTATTCTAAAAAGTTCATACATATTTATAAGTAATAAATCGTAAATACTAAATTGTAAAACCCGTCAGCAGATTTCTCCAATTAGAAAGGCAAGGAAATTAGGAAAGCCTAATTCATATAATTTTCTTTATTTCTAAAACTAACATTTTTCGACTGAGTTTCCATTCTTTATCAGGATAAACAATCTTCTAAGTGTTCATGGTATTGAAAATCTAATCAAATATATGAAACGTATCAAAATTTTTGAGAACAGAATATTCTAGAACAACTAACGTTAACATTTATAGTAAGATAATGAGATTATAAATTTTAACGTAAGTTGTTTTTTGAAAGATCATTTTCATTTAACGTCGCGCGATAGACTGGTCTACTGGTCTTCTTTTAAATGTCATGTCATAAGTCTTGTATGGTTCTTGATTCAATTACGTAAATTTACAATTTCATTAATTTTTTCATTATATCTGTTTACTTGCCTGTGTCATGAGTGTCTTAACTAGAGTTGCTCAATTTGCGCCAATAGCCAGTGGTGGGCCATAAAAGATTACACATAATAAATGTTCAGAAATAAAATATAATACGTGCTCAAACACTTACCGTCTGAAGAGTCTTCCGTCAAATCACAAAATGAATAATGTCTGTTAAATATCTGCAACATGAGATATGTTTCCACAGTTGTTTCGCGCAAACTGAGTGCGGCGTGAGGAAAAAGTGTGTTTATATGCAGAAAACGAAAATTCTACATCTAGTGACGTTATATTTGCGTAAGTAAAATAGTCTTTGGAACAACTTAACGCTTCTGTTGATGCACCTTCACAAATTTGTCTTAATGTGCCAAAATCAGAATCTTTCTCTAAACCACTTTCAAACCTTTCTAGAACACAAACATTTTTTGCGTCTTCTACCGCGAATAGCTGTGCGTGAACATGTTGCACTATTTGCAGAGATTTCATTAACGACACCGAAAGATTTTGTAATTTTTCTATTGCCTCCACTAGTCCCAAGTAATTGTTCTGAATAGTGTTTAAATTCGTTTTAACCTGACTATCTTGAAATTTCGACTGACTTTCCTTGATAACCGCAGCTTCCTTTGGATCGAATAATGACCACGTTCTTAATATTCTCAAAATATTTATAATAATAAAACGCGGCCTGTAACCATGTTCCCCAACGTATAAGAATAGATTCTGGTGGCTCAGGCATACGGGGGCACAGTCTGTGAAATTTGCAAATAAGTTTTGGGGATTTGACAAACACTGCTTTTGTATGCATTATTAAAGCGTTTATCTCAGGATAACATTTTCTAATACTATCTGCCACATGACTGAAAGCATGAATTTTACACGTAATATGTAACAAGTTAGCACAATGTTTTTTAAGTGATCGGTCTACAGAAAGCATGTTTGCGGCACCATCACTCATTAACATCAGTAGTTGGTTTGTTGAAAGTTGAAACTTTTCTAATGTATTTAACACTAACTTTGGAATTACTACGGCAGTACATTGTTGTACTCATCTGGAAGCTAATAGAATTGAAGGTGACGATTGATATGGTTCCATTGTACGTACCATTACATTAACCACAGAATATTTTTTAGGATCTATTGCTTCGTCCACACGTAACTACAGTTTTTTATCTTTCAACTCCGATTTAATTCTTTTTTCAACATGTTCACGAGCAGATGGCACAATTCTTTGTAACGATGCCCGACTTGGTAATTTGCAGTCCGAATATTTATTCCAAAAGAAGACATATGCTTCCTTGTCTAGTAAATTAAACGGTAGATTACATGCAATAAAGGTAACACATAAATCAAATTTAAATTTGTCATAGTGTCGTGTGCAATTTTTTTTTCGAAGAATGCTGTTTACTATTTACGTGACGTAGACAATCCCTTTTGGACCAACACATTAAAGCGATATTACAAACTGCATATTGGATTTTAGCACCATTATAATTTAGGTCAGGCATTTCTTCTATAAATTCTGTAACTTTGTCCACCGTTGGTCGTTTTCTCGACGTAGGCAACATTTTTAAAACAAACGTAGAACTACGAAATAGTATTTACGGCAGCGTACATGTATACACAACAGATCTGGTTGAGACTCTCAGTTATACTGAGGGTTGTGTCGAACCTCCGCCACTGCCGGTTGGCGCTGGTGAGCAATTCTAGTCATGACACAGAAATTTCAAATTTGCTTTTTGAATGCAATAGTTGCATAACTTTCTTCATTTAGCTGTAATTGTCGTGGCAGGAGCTAAAAACTGACGTTGCATTCGCGTGCAGATCGTCTAACTTTCTGCCGTTTAATGCAAAGGATTGCTTGAATATTTATATCAGAATTTATTCATGTACCGTCCTTTCTTTTCTTTCGATGCCTGTAATCCTTTTTTTATGTAATAAATGCATATTATTATTATTATTATTATGATTATTATTATTATTATTATTATTATTATTATTATTATTATTATTATTATTATTATTATTATTATTATTATTACTATTATTCCAAAACTTTATGTTTCATGTGCCTCATTAAATTTTCACAATCTTTACCCTAATAAAAAATGGAAACTCACTCGAAAATGTTGATGTTAGAATCAAAGAAAATTACATGAATTAGACTTTCCTACATTTTTGCTATTCTAAGAGATGAAGTCTGTTGACTGGCGTTACCATTTAATAGTTTGCGTTGTACTCCGTTATTTCTGCTTAAGGTAAATCGCAAATGCCACATCACATTTAACTTAATGTTGCAAGTACATATGCCATTCCAAATAAAGTGCACGTGGAAAACTTGCATGCGAACTACTTTTGCATTTCTTCTATGTTTGGAAGCCTTTTTAGCTTTTCCAGGACACCAAATACCCCCAAATACGGCAAAGGTAAAATTCACATTAATTTTGATTTCAAAAGCAAATGTAGATATTTTTAGCAATATCCAACAGCCTCTTTAACGTCTCCAAACAGTAGCTAACACTCATTGGCGTCCCTGGTCTACAAAAGAAGTATCTACGGCTACTATAACCTGTATTTAAAGGAAACTTCTGTCTACGGACACAAATTTGATCTTAGGGAACAGAGGAAGTCACTAAGGACCACATCTAGTGAATCTGTGAATCATTTTCTATGAAATACAAATTTTCTTATGATTTCTGTCTCCATCTTCCTCAGTAATGATGCGTGGGACACCTTAATTACTATTTTACAGTTTTTCTGAATAGTTTTACTGCTTTAGCAATTCCTCCATCTCATGAGAATAATATTGAATTTAGATACATAAAATTAATGGAAAATATTCGACCTGATTAAGATTGAACAAATTTTATATTTTTTTAACGTCATATTTGTAGAAAAGCACAACATATTTATTTGTTAGTAACGGTGTTTGCCTGAGGAATGTGAACTGCATCCTTGATAAAATAAGCCTTAATTACCTCAATCAACAAAACTATTTCTTCTAAATTGAATAGTTTTATTCGATCGGGAAGTCGATTGGTTTTAAGATGGTGGAAACCATTCTAAAGCAATCGAAATTAGAAAACTAGCTCAAATAGTTCTCGTAGTAAGCTCATTTACCCACATAACAAGGATAAAAATCGTGACACACAAATAACCGTAGATTGTTTTTTCTTCTTGAATTTCAAACGCTATTCGGTAGAACATTCAATTGCCCATTTGTTCTAATGGAATGCAAGAACCATTATTGTAGCGAGAACTAAAAAACGTACTATTTCTATGTATTACGTACGAACGTGTTACATAAACGTGAATCTAAACGAGATCGTGCAGACATTTCATACGAGAGTAAATCTTCTGCAACAAAGACATCCGACGCAAGAATAATATTTGCCCCGAGATCCAAGAGCGATCTGGAAACAAATAAGCAATCATTACACGACCAACAGTTACGGCGATTAGACAATAACCATAGTCACAGAAAAAAAATGAAATCCACGTCGGCCAGTGCAAAGCACTTAAGTTTCACTTAGGATCTGATGCAATTTACTTACTGTAAATTACAATTTAATAACCGCGTACCTCTTCATTACAAATAATTGGTAATTCCTCGAAATGTTACCCTTTTTTACACGCCGGTCTAGAAATTGGATCATTTGCTCTTTAAAATTACCTTTAATGTACCATACATTCTTTTCGTGCCTTTCTTTTCTGAGAAAGTAATACCTGAAAAACTGACATGTGGTAGTAGTACATTATACGGCATTACTTTATTTGTTACCCAAAGAAATTGTCTGATTGCTGTAAGATTATTAAAAGCAGACGCCTTTTGGATTAGTTAGCGTAGTTTTAAAAAAGTTAATATTGAAAACAATTATGTTGAATTTGTCTAAAATGTAAGCCGAAATTTAATGCATTCATGTTTGTAAAGCTAATTGTATTAGAATCATTAAAAAGTGTACAATATTGCACCGGTTCCCATCTTACCAAATTAATTTAATTCATAGGTTTTCATGCATTTCAAAATGCAGAATTGTTAATTTTCATTGTTCATCCCATTTCATTTATTATGAAAGCTAAAAATTACTCGTCGTCATCGATTAACAAAAGAACTCTGACAAAAGTAAAATTACTCTAGGTTTTTCAAGACGTAAAAACTTTAAAATCCAATAATACTGTATGATATGATGGAGTTTAATAATTAAAATGAGAACGAAAATAAGTTGTCACAAGCGATTAATAAATTAATGAAAACTAACGTTTTAACTTTGACGTTTAACGCACCCTTTATGGCAAAAATTCAACTCTTTTTATACTACTAAATCCACAAATTATGCTACTTTTAAATGCAATTCACTCCTAAATACGTCTATTCTCTACCACAGCTAGCACTAAACTCCTCAATTGTTTTAACGTACATTCACACATCCGTGATCAATAGCATTTCTTAATTTCCGTCTAATAATAGATTACAAAACGATTTCTGTTTAAAAGTATGTATTTATAAAAATGGTTTCCATACTATATTACGCTAGGGTCTACCGTTTAACGTCACTGCGAAGTATCACCGTTGCGTATCTACAACATTTCTCTAGCCAACTTGAGGACTCAACTAACGGCATTTAATTACTCTACTCTATTGTTATGTTCAACTTTGTATCTACGACAACAACTACTTCTCCCAGTTGTCACCTCGGAACGACTAAATGTCAGGCTGGCCACTCGTTGGTAACTAAATATCCCTCTTGCGGGGAAAATTGGAAATTTCTTCGTTACCATCCCCCCACAGCCAACTGTCCTTAGACCGAGGACATTATATTTATATTATAAATCCAGATAATGACGAGTGTGGGGTAGCATGGACAAATCTATTCGTTGGTTAATTTTTCTATTCACTTATTTCGTCCAAATTAATGTAGAAATCGTCTGGAATAAGCAACAGCGTAAATTGAGAGGTACAACAAATAATATTTCATCAATTAAATCTTTATCTGAAAGGTTTCTCTAAATTATCAGTGGATTTTCCCGTTTAAAGCTTGTTGGTGACATTTTGGATCACAAAATCGTTAACATACAACCTCCTGGTTAAGTCACTGCATTCGTTCTCGTATGCTAATATCATTTGAACCAAAGTCATCGAAAAAGTTTCTATTTGGGTTAAATTATCAAAATTGGCTGTGAAATAAAACAAAATAAAAGAAAGATGAACGACGCCATAATTTTTCATCAATCTTTATTCGGCCTTGGTTGAATCAAAGTACGTGTTAACTCCGGTTCCCATATAAGTGCTCGATTGTGAAATCAAAGTCTTTATTAGAATAGAAAAAGGCTAAATATCCAGAGCAGGCAGTATCCTGTTGTGGTTATATAAACAGAGGGTTTATAAACATTTGCTTCGTTCAAAGTTTCAAGGTTAGTTACCTTTCAAATCTCAAAATTCGTTAATTTCATTTTACTGAGTTGGAAATTCATTCAAAAATTGCCGTAAGGGTATCCAGAGATACCCCCGAACCTACAAGAATCGTTTATTCAATTTAAAATTAGAAAATTTAACAAAAATTTGAAAAAACTTCTCATTTATTTTTTCAGCATTTTTTCCTTTAACTAGATTGAATATTTATATGTTTAAAACTATAATTGTGGTACATAAGCATATCTATAGAAGCGAAATTGTGATACCGCATGTCGATAAATTTATTTACACCACTTCATTTTCTCTTTCAGTACTACTATACATTACATCATATGTCCGTTAATCTTAATTAACCTAAAGTATGAAAATTTAAGTGAAACGCCTATACACAAGGTCGATATTTATCTATTTGAGCATTGTCGTAGTTTTACCATCAATTTCTACTATTTTTATTCTCGTTGTGTTACCTATCTTACATAATTTCGTAGTTAGAAACACCGTTCCATATTTAGTAATCGTAGTGATATATCGACGCGAATTCAACATCTACTAAGAAAGATCTGTTTTCTACGTACCTTGCGCAATTCAGCCATCTTATTTATGGGTTCTTTGACGTATCAAACGGCAATTGTATTTATGTAGGCATCTAGAATTAAGTTATAGGGCTCTATTTAAATAAAATTATTTCCCAAAGCGCAATGTACCGCAAAGCCCTCGAATGTATATCAACACTTTTTAGAGCCTTCGAAGGCAATAAGTATCGCCACTATCTGATAGAAGCTTAAGAGCAATTTAGAATTCCTACAACTGTCAATCATTTAGAGAAAGTAGCGGAGAACCTAATAGCACCAACCATGAAATAATTTTAATGGCGAACGAAACATATGCATTTACTACGCACTATGAAATTGAATATTATGCTAATTCACAAAATGACTAGCATTTTTACACACTAATCTACTGTAATTATTTAAATTGACTATAAAATAAGATAATATTTATTTTTTTGTTGGAGTAAATATAGTTGATTAAACGAGGCAATGTAAATATAAATTAACTCCAAGCAGGGGCTCTGTTATATAAAATCAAAGACTTGCTCAAACGTAATCTAATAGATACAGAATAAAATTGACTTGCCTCTAGTACGCTTATCGTTTTATTTTCGATCTTGAATTTACAATATCCATGTTCTAGAAATTATTCCCAACCTCATCTTCTAATATAAACCGTTGCAAATTAATTTGTAGAGCCAAAGCGGCTTCAGGAAAGAATATAATACACAGGATCACATTTTCACAATGCACCAAATAATTGAGAGAGCAATAAGGAAGGATAAAGAGATATACTTAAGCTACATAGACATGGAAAAGGCTTTCGACCCGATACAAAGGGTAAACATATGGAGCGTAATAAACAAGTGAAGAAAGAAACAATTGAAGCAGCAAAATGTATATATAGAAACACATCAAACCAAGTAAAAATGTGCAATATGACATCGGAAAAATTAGAAACAACAAAAGGAGTAAGACAAGAAGGAAGCTTAAGCCCAATACTTTTTATAAATACCATAGATGAAATAGTGAAGTATATCAGAAAAGCATTGAAAAAATACGACATCGGATGGAACAGGATGCAACCGGTGAACGCAGAGATGTGCATTTTTGCAGATGACATAATTATGATAGCAGGCACCAAAGAAAAACTTAAACACAATCAATGGAGCAAAGAAGAACAACCTAAACGTGAATAAAGAAAAAACACAGACCAAGAAAATTACAAGGAAGAAACGACAGAAATAGAAATAGAATTAGAACACCAAGAGAAAACACAAACAAACAAGTACAAATACCTGGGAATAGTAATAAACAGCAGAGGAGACATAGAAGATGACATCAACAACTGATTAGCAAATTATACCAAGCACTGAACAGAGGATTCCCAAATAATAAGAAAGTATCGACCGGGGCAAACAAGACCACATACAAAACCATATACTTATCAACACTCACATACAAAGCAAAAAACTAGGTTTTAAGCAAAAAACAGCAAAGTAGACTACAGGGGGCAGTGATGAGGTTCTTGAGAAGAATTATAGGAGTGAAAAGAATAGACAAAGTCGGAGACTCAGAAATAAGAGAAAGGATGCAAGGATGCAAAGTAGGTAGAAATAATAAAAAAAAAATAAAATGGCATGGTTTAGACACTTAGTGAGAATGGAAAAAGGAAGGCAAGTAAAAAGAGTTTGGGAGGCAAAGATGACGGGGAGGAAGAGAAGAGTAAAACGTGAAACCAAGACATCACGGAAATATTAAGGAAAAAAGGGAAAACTTGGCGGGAAGCAGCGGAAATGGCACTGGACAGGAAGGAGTGGAAAAGATTTACGGAGAAATAAGGCATACGCCAACCTCGACATCCCACGGTGCAAGAGGATAACTATTTTATCTCTTTTATTGTCAATAAGAGATATGCATCATTATATAAAAAAAAGTAAATTTTCCCATATGATACATACAGAAAAAAATTATGCTAATGCTTAAAAATGATTCTTCTAATGTTTGAATTTGACAAAATTTGGTATTTAATGCAGAACAGCCTATATGTTTCAATTGCGCTTTAATACAATGTCTAGATAACAGTATACAATTTAATCTCGTAAAAGTTTACGCTAAAATGTATTTGCATTACGTGCATTTTGAAGAAAATAAATACGAGGGTGTACCAAATATAAACGGACTGATTTCCTTAAAAATTCCGAAGGGCTTCTAGACCTGGAAGGGGTTGATGCCCAGGTAGCCTGTACCGTAAGGGAGAGGGGAGAACCGAGCGCAACTCTCTCGGGTCTCTTTAGTATCAAAAGAAACCATGAGCGAGAAAGAAGTGCATGTCTCCATGTAGCAGCGGATTATCATCAAGGTTTTGGCCAAGGAGGGGGTGAACCCAACTGAAATTTTGCGGCGATTACAGTTCTGGGACAACACCCTGTCACCCGTGTGTTTGCATGGCACAAAAAATTTTCTGGAGGGCGTGAAAAGGTCAAAAATGAGAGCCATGATCGCCGTCCAAGGACAAGTGTGGCCGAGGCCAACATCGAGGCGGTCCGAAATCTCATAGAGGGAAATCGGCGCACAACAGGAAGTACTGGATGCCTCGAAATTGTCATTTCGAAGGAAAGGGAAGAAGCAATCGGTCAGAAGTGCCATTCTTCTACATGACAACGCCAGGCCTCATATGGGTAACGCCACGATGTAAAAAGTAGATGCATTAGGATGGGAAACGCTGGAACATCCACCCTATAGTCCAGACTTGTCACCTTGTGACTTCCATCTTTTTGGACCCCTCAAAAAAGCGCTTGGAGGCCAGCGTTTCGACGACAACGAAGCGGTGGAAGCGTTTGTGCTCCAATGGCTGCACGAACGTCCGAAGAGTTTTTACGATGATGGAATAAAATAGCTCCCAATCCGATGGGAAAAATGTATTTCTAGGGCGGGATAGTATGCAGAAAAATAATATATATTTGTAAGCTTAGTTAAATAAAGTTAGAATTTAAAAAAAAAACGAGTCGCGTTTATATTTGATACACCCTCGTATATCGACATTTAGGTGACAAGAGACAAAGTTATAGATATATAGCACAAACACATAATTAAGATACCTGAAGCATATGCTTGCTTGTATTGTATATTCGACTATCATACTGTAGGTCGCGTAATCGACCTTAAACGCGGTATTCTGAGAACGTATCAGGTAATCTATTTTGATCATTTACCATCCACCTAGAACATATTTCTTCCACTGCTTCTTGTACAGGTCTTCGAAATAACTTCTGTTGTCTAGTAGACAGTACTGGCAATTGTACGTTTCCACATCTATTAATCACTTCGAATCTAGCGAAGTCAATGCAAGAAGCAAGCATTTATCACTCGAACAGTTCCGCATGGTCACTTGGCCAGTGATCGGAGCGGCACCTATTAGGAAGTGCCGGCAATCGCTGATAGGTTTCTACGCGGGAACGATAATGTTCTCGCGGGTGAAAATTTAGTTCCACATCGCCAGCTAATAGAAACGTATAATTTGCATGCTTGCGAGCACACAACGTATCTACACGAAGCACTGAGGTAAAGCAATTTAATAATTACATCGGAATTGCATCCAGGAATGTAAGGTATTCGGGCTAAAGTACCTACGCATGCAAAAAATATTGACATAACATTAGTACGCTTGCCAAAAAAGGTATCGGCTTTACTTCAATTGGCATTCGCTATACACGACTGCATTTTCGCGCATTCAATTCTCGTTTTGGCAAGTAAACATTGCAATTAAGTACAACGCATTATTTAGTGGTTGATAAAAAAAACAAACACGCTCAATACAGCATATTCAAAAACGTCCTTTAATTATAAATATCCGTCGAATTATTTACATAATTACTCGTAATTCAGCTCCATTAATCAACAGCAGGATGGTATTTCCGCGTCAACATCCGCTGTAAATATACGATATATGCTTCGAGATATTTTCCAATTAGAAGCATTCTGCCCACATTTGGGATTGTTAATTTAAAATTCTCGAAGTAAAAAGCGTTCGGTTAATTTAATTTATATTTGAAACAGGATCCTTTTCATATTTATTCCTTCGCAAAAATCATATAGCATGGATCTGTTTTAATTACTGCATCATATGTAGGAAGAGGTAACTACTGTGGCAACCTTACGAAATTGATGACGCTCATTAACTGTATTGCAAATAAATATCGATCTCCCTAGTTATAACCATATTTAATGACATTTTCTATCAATCACCAGACCTTTAAACATCAAATAGGTGCCAATTCAGAAATTAAAGCAGAAATATGAAGCTGTAGCTAAACATGTAAACACAAAATACTTGGTTAACAAAAGACGCATCGTGCTGCGTTCCCACCAATAGAGTATTCAATGAATAAAACATTTTACAAACATCTGAAGAACAATTGAGGAACCGAATCTGTCTTTACAAACACGTTAATTCCTGTCTTTGTTCGGAAAATGAACCTGCTTTTTTTCACAAAAAATAAATACTGATTCTAAATAAATACTGATTCTACCAAAAGAATGAGAGATATATTGAATACATTTAACCTCCATATCACCATACATGAACCAATTAGGATAGGTGGTGATTCTAGGACTACGATGGACAACATTATGACGAATGCACAGAAATATAGAAGTGCTGTAGTGACAACTGCTTTGTTCGATCATTTGGCGCAGCAAATTTCATTAACGGTATTTTCCAGTCACAAAAAGCAACAGAAGTTAGTAAAACGCAAAATTCTATATGACGAAGATCTTTCAATTCTTAAAGAATGGTTGTTTGAATACAATTGGAGCTTTCTGTATACGAAGGCTGACCCTGATATACGCCTTGAATTCCTTATAAATAGTATAAAACTTAAGTATAACGATTTCTGCAAGTATAAAATCGGTAAAGAACGCAAAACAAAAACAAAAAGCAAAACACAAAATGAACTCCCAACTCATTAATCATTCTAGCAACAAAATAAAGACAACCCGACAATTAGTAAAGTGCCGAACAACAGGATCAAGTGAAACGACCGACATAAACAATATAAACATAGAAGGAAAAAACATCGTTGAGAAGCAACAAATATAAACCAACTGCTACTAACAGTATGCTAGAATGTTGATAGTAACAAGGAAATAGACATGGGGAACATTACCTATAATCCACACTCATTCTAGAGCTGACGTGTAGTGAAGAAATCTGTGCTACTATATGTTGGGGACCGCGAGATTCCGGTGAAGTTCATAAAGCACTGTACTACTGAGCTGGCTGTTTTGCTGGAACCGATAATTAATGATTTTCTTCAAATGGGTGTCTTTCCTGAACTATTCAAAAAATCAATCATAAAATTGTTACACAAAAAAAGAGATAAAAGTGATTTAGTAAATAACAGGCCGCTAGCAATATTGACACACTTCTCAAACATTTTTAAAAAGATAGTTTTCACACGTAGCTGACCTCTCCAAAAGGCATACAAAAGACGCATTTGTCTTTTATGTCAGAATAAAAATTTTGTGGAAATCTTATCACAATTTTTATAATATATGTTTCTTATTCAATTTGTTTCCACACGTTCGAACCTTATACGATTGGAGAAAACACAGTGGACAACACAGTGGACACAGTAAATAAATTACAACAGTATTAGATGTAAATGTCTAGAGACCGTTTGACACGATAACAATTTTGATTTATATTATTATAATAAAATCTTATGTACATTGCAAAACAACCTTTAAGTTAAATGTTACAAAATAAAAAGTGTATATTTAATTTATAAGTAACTTATTTTATTATAAACATATACAGGCTGTCCCAACCTTCTGGAATTGTAGGATTGAGCCTATACTATAAATACTAGGAAGTTAAAATTTTCTGTTGGGATATTAGGCACTTCAGAGTATCTTCTAAAAATATTCTTGCATATATAGGGTGATCGATAATTAGCGAACAACGCATCTACTTTGTTATTTTAAATTGAATATCCTATATATTATTACGGTTTTATTTTTTCCATCTAAAAATAAATCAATGCAATATAGGTTTCATGTGTCTATTTTTAACAGATTTTGAGAAATTTAAAATTTTGTCCTCAATAGCCTAAAAGCAGAGATATCTATTTCCTTTAATAAATTCAGAATGCAAATACATTTTAGCGTAAATTTTTACTATGTTAAATTGAACATCTGGTTCGTGGTATCAGAAAGCCTTGGAAATATACAGGGTGCTTAGAATTGAAGAGAAAACTTGGCTAAATTCATACACCAGGAACGTTATTTTTTTTAAATATATATCTTTTTTGTATTCATCGTATAGGAAATTCATACCTCTAACATTTTTGTATAAGAATGTACGTGCCTAATATTAATATTAAAACAGATATTTATAGTCAAAGGTAAATCTTGCATTTGAATATTGGTATCTAAGTGTTTGTAGTGTCAGCGTTGTTTGCTTGTCATGGCAACAGTAAGCAAAACATTGACGTTGACGTATTTAAATTGTCATTTCAAAATGTCAAGTCAATTTAACTACTTGAAATATGAATTTCGCAAAAGGAAAGTTAGGTAATTGATATGATTTTTGTATTAGACATTAGACGATTGAACGACGATGTCCACATTCGAAAACATTTGTCAAATTAAATCAAGGATTTGTTACTACTGGAAGCGTCTACTAATATAGGAAGAAAAAAAGAATTATAGCATTAATACATGTTTTAGCCAAAGAAAGGATTAGAAACTGTATTTTAATAAAACAGTTCTTTAATAAGGGCTACACAAACTAACAATAAATAAAGTAAACGTAAAAGATCTAAACTTTAAAATAACAACGTGTAACGCGATTTAAATACACTTTCAACAAAATAAATAACTGTTGTTATAATCTTTATAATAATAATTAACAACTGTCTGCTTATTTGTCTTCTATAGCACATGTTCAAAATTCCTTCCTGCTACTTCAATACATTTCTGTAATCGTTTATACAAACTGTTTCCCACATTTAACATATTGATGGTTACACTGCGGAATGCTTGAATTATCCCTTCATATTTTCCTCCGTGGTAGGTTGTGAAACATAAACTTTATCTGTTATATAACCCTAAAAAAAGAAATCCATTGGCGTTAAATTTAGCGGGCCAAGGTATTGAACCTCCACGACCAATCCATCCATTATGGTAAGTGTCATTAAGATAAACCTTAACATTTTGGCAACTATGAGGAGGCACGCCATCCTATTGTAACCACATATGAATTCTTTTGTGGATATCTACATTTTCAAGCAGGGATTGTAGTTCATTCATAAGGAAGTTTAAATAATTATTTCCGGTAATATGTCCGTTAAAAAGGTATGGCCCGATGACATATTCCCCAATGAATCCTCTCCAAACATTTACGACCATAAATTTTGGTTATCTACGTGATGCACCTAATGTGGATTTTGGACGGCGTAATAATGCATATGCTTCGTGAGAAAATAATATAATTTCATAGAAATTGGGGATGTCTTGCAAGTATAGTATTGCAGAACTCTATTCTTCTTTAATAGTCTCTTTCACTGAGAGAATGATTCTGATCTAGTTTCTAATTTTAGTCGATATGGATGAAATTTATGTGTCTTAATTATTCTATTTACAATCGTCCGACTTAAGTCAAGGGATGTGCATATGTGTCGAACAGATATGTAGGGATCTTCTTCCACAGTTAGCAGGACTCTAAGGCAGTTATTGTCATTGATTGCCCTTTTACTTTGAAATAAATGCTTCATGTAATTGATACTCCCAGAAGCTTCAAATTTTGTTTCAGTTTGAGAACTGTTTTTGGTTGCGAACATCGTCGTTCAGGATAATGCAGCTTGTACATCCTGCTAGCTAATACACTATTTCTTTCACTTTCTCCTAATAC
This sequence comes from Dynastes maya, assembly GCA_029619315.2. NCBI lineage: Eukaryota > Metazoa > Arthropoda > Insecta > Coleoptera > Scarabaeidae > Dynastes > Dynastes maya. The sequence goes on from JAROYE020000001.1 coordinate 26,545,357, forward strand.
ATAAATTATATCTATTAACGGGCTCGAAATTTTGAAAGAACAGTTAAACATGTCAACGTCAAGTTCTTGTTTACTGTTGCCATGGCAACCAAACATCGCTGACACTATAAACATTTGGATATCAATATTCAAATGCAAGATTCAGCTTTGACTATAAATATCTCTTTTAATTTTAATATTAGACATATGCATTATTGTCCAAAAATGATAGAGATATGAATTTCCTATAGGGTGAACACAAAAAAATATACGACACTATTTAAAAAAATTGTGTTTCCGGTGTTTGAATTTAGCCAAGTTTGGTCTTCAATTCTGAGCACCTTGTATATTTCAAAGGGATTCTGGTACCACGTTTAGATAGAACCGAGCGTGTAATTTAATATACTAAAAAATTACGCTAAAATGCATTTTCATTTCGAGTTTATAGAAGGAAATGGATATTCCTTCATTTAAGCTATTGAGGACCAAATTGTAATTTTCTTAAAATCCGTTAAAAATAGACGTATGGAACCCGTATTGTACTGACTTATTTTTAGGTGGAGAAACTAAAACCACAATAATATACAGATGTATGGTTCGCTACTTACCGATCACCCTGTATATGCAGAAATATTTTTAGAAGATACTCCCAGATGTCTGTTAAGTTATCAGCAAATTTTAACTTCCTACTGCTTATAGTACAGGCGTAATTCTGCAACTCCAGAAGGTTGAGACATCCTGTAAGTATATGTATAGTACATAATAGGACGGAGATGGATAGGTTTGTCAAGAAAATGTTGATGGAGTGGGAGCCGTGCATGTTGGAGGACATTTTTAAATGAATTTATGGTGAACGCAGGCTTTGGAATAATCACATTCAGGAGATTCACGGAACATATAACCGGTGACAAATTTGCCTCAATCCATGTACTTTATTTTCTACCTGTTAGTAGATCGATAGGTCTGGTGAATATTCTCAATAATTAATGATAATATTCAACTAACATGATTTAGCATAGGTTTGGTATCTGCACCCGACTTTTTTGTCACTAGCTTCTAACATGTCCCTTACCTTTCTCTCCTAACATTGTTTTTGCCCTAAGTAGTTCGACCAATACCATGAACTATATTAGTATTATTTTGATTATTGTCTCTAGGTGCTTTCTTTTACGTGTTTTTAGTATAGTTATATCGTTGTGCCAAAAGATTTGTCAATTCTACAATGTATTTAAAGCAACATGGAAAATTCCTTCTAAACATTCAACTAAATTATAACTCATTATTAGATAGATGCCTTTACTTTTCATGACCAAATTAAATTGTCTAAGCGAAATAGGCACTTTGTGTGTAACTAAACGTAATGAGCGCCGCCTCCCAACGCTCACAAGCGCCGTAAACCCTTCCTTTTGACTTTTCCTCCAGCTATAAAACTCGAATAAATCACAGGAAATGTTCAATGACATCGCATTAACGTGATTTATATGCCAAGGCGGTATTGTTCGGCGGCAGTACAAAGGCTTGCGCGTCCAATCGAATTCAACGCTAGCACGAACGCTTGTCTGAAACATTTTGCGTAGAGGTGTATAATATGAATATGGTGTATAATATAAATCACAGAAAATAATATAACGTCAAGTAGCATTGTCAATTGCGTTTACAATTACTTTAAACAATTACAAACCGTATTGCCTAAACTAATCGTTAAACACATCCTCGTTGTAGTAATTTACATACTTATGTTGAACTAATAATACTGCTTGCTAATAGCAGACTATCAAGAAGCCTTATGTCTATTAACATTTTAACGTTAACACTACGCGCAACATGAATAGGACCAAACACGTATAGCTACTATAAACATAGTAGCGCGCTGGAATTATTATTTTCGAAAATAAGAGGTTGGTATGAACGGATGTTCCTGCCTAACATGATAATTTTTGTAAAACTCAGTGCAAATGCACGTTACTGATAACAATAAATACAGTATTGCAATGCGCCACCTGAATACGACCAATCTACAAAATAAGAGATTCGTTTGCAATAAGAAAATACTTTATTGATCAATAATGAGTACTTTTACCATTGTTTCGTATAACCTCAGATAGTCGGGATGGAATGGAATTATACAAGGTCCTCAAGTAGTCAACGGGAAGTTCCGCCCAACTTCGCTTAAGCAAGCGCTGTAGTTCGTCAGCGCAACTGAATTGCTTAACATTAGAATACAGTTTACGCGACAACCATCCCCAAACATTTTCTATAATGTCCAGGTCGGGAGAGAGCGACGGCTAATCAAGAACCTCCACGTCTTGTTGAAAAATGAATGCCTGACCTACCATAACGTTGAAGAATTTGTCCTTCACCTGTTCTACAAGCTGGGTGTACCTTTCTGAATTCTGCTTGCCCTTCACTATTACTAAATCAACAGGTCCGTTATAGGAAATAGCTCCCCATGACTGGACCAGCATCGGCACGCCGTCGTGACAGAATCACTTCTTTACGTAATCATGGTAATAATAGGAAAACCCATCCGGGTCATCTAAAATAAACTTCTTGTCACTGAAAATAGTTTGCCACTCTCTTGTCCACCCCATTTTTGTTTAAGCAAACTGAAGACATGCAGTGCGTTGAAATTCCTTTAAAGCAGGCCCTCGTCGCAGCTCTTCAGTAGCTCCTGTCCAGTTCCCACCGACGCATTCGATCTCACGTTATTCGCATTCTTGTCTTGCTGTTAAAGCCGAATTCGATGCTTCGCATAGTATGGCTCGACGTTCTCTGTCAGTTGTAACGAATTTTGTGCGCCCTTTAAAACGTTTTCCATAATTTTCGGGATCCCTAATGAGGGTTCATTAGGGATCCCGAAAATTCACAAACTGGTGTGATCAACCTATCTACTTCGCAATAACCCTTGAGGAATAGGCTTCTTTTTTTTTTAATTTCTTCCACCATTAAACACTTTTGCCGTTCCATTGTTGCGCAATGCTCTTAATTAGCGAAGTTGTTGGTTGCCATCATATCATCACAGATTTACAATTTTAATGAACTAATTGTTTTCGAATTTTCCGAAAGGCTGCAACAAATCTACATCATAACAGTCTAACTTTTTAGACAACTTGATGTATTAACATCACGTGTGATGTTTTTTAATAAAATAAAATAAAATGATTTTTGTGTTTACCGTTTTTTTTAAGTATTTGCCTAACATGCCTAAATCACAGTTTTTCGTCCTAAATACATAGTTTTTAAGGCCTAAAAAAGGGCCTTTTTAGCTGTTTTTTACGTCCTAAAATCCCGTCTCTAGTTATATGTATACTCATTTCTTCCTTACCATGAACCAATCATGACTGACATATTTTATGCACCTTTTGCAAAATGAAATGAAATATATATTTATTATTATTATTATTATTATTATTTTTGTAAGAAAATCTATTTTCCTGATGCAAGAAACCATTTATCTGTATGTATAATCATTAAGTCCAGGAACTTACATATATATACCTTTTAGCTTCGATGTTCTTATAGAAATTAAAAAGCACTCCACCGCCTAAGCAGAACAACCTATAGAGTCGTTAATGGTTCGAAAATGGAGGACGAATATAATTCGAAATCGTGCTACAGGTGCAGCCTCAACGGCGGCAAGCAGCACGGCATTTAAGATCTGATTTCCTTATCTACGTCTAAGATATAATGCATATGGAGTTAGGTCAAACTTGCAAGGCAACTCCTAAAAGAGGTATCCGCGAAGTCGACCGAGTTTACATAATAGTATGCAGTGCGCGAGTGGTGGGCGACCTAACGTTGCATTATCCGCGCTCAACATGAAACACATTTCGACCGATATGTTCTGATAATAAGGCGGCTGGTTGTGGCCTGTGTCTGTAGGTCTTTCTCGCTGCTCATTACCATATTCACGAGGATGGATGGTTTTCAATCGAAAGATTGACCGGCGGCTTATTTATTTATACTTTTGCTTCGCTTCTTTCTTATTGCTGTAAATGCATTGGCATAACGACAATTTTGAATAAATGCAGAACAGAACTGACATGTTAAGTTTCCAAAATTTAATTGAGCTGTATTTAATTTCAATGGCATCATATATAATGTAAATTTCCCCTCGGCAGCGAAATGATATAAGAAGTTAGGTAGGATGCCAACGGTTGATTTACTACATCTCCACCTTAAACGGATTATGCGAGAATTTAAACTTTCTTTCAAACTTAGTGGAGGTCTAAATGAAGCATAATACCTCACAATTAAATTATCTACTTCGTCTTTTTAATATAATAAACAACAATAATAATACCTAACGATATATATGTTACCGTTACTTTGATAAATGTGTTAGTATGCATAATAACCGGGTATTATACATAATAACCAATAAGGGTGGTTAATGTAATAATATGTATGCAATTTATTATTTTAACCGGTATAAATTACAATATTTAGGAAGTACGGAATTTTCAACAGTGCTTGTGAAATAAAAAAACAATGTTTTATTCAATGAAAAAATGTTTTATTCTTACCATTTGTAAACAAACAGCCTTCTACTTGTTAGAACATTGCAAACTGTCATGGCATTTCGAATTACAGAGTAACCCATGTTTCTTGCAGCTACATTTTCCCTTGCAGTTACATCTCTTGAAACCTTGACCACCTGTGATTGAAGATTTCCTGGCACACTCACGTAGGGTCGCAATTACATCTGGAACTTCTTCTTGTGAAATGAAATTCTCCTTACAAATGGCAAACTGGTTCCTAGAATATTTTTGAGCCAATCGTCCTTCCTTAGTGCCAATCTTATACATCTTGCTATCAGCATCCATCTGCAGAATAACCCCAAGAATGTTTCTGGAGTCACTTCTACCTCTGTCGACATCAGGAAACCGTATTTTTACAGTATCTCCAATCTTGTCTCTTGGCAACTTCGATTCAGACATTAGCCTCATCTTTTTTGCCTGGCACTGCAATGCACTTATGGCATTTTCCCTCTTCTTTTTAATAATGTTGATTTTGTCTGAAATCATATTTTCCCCCGAAATGTCCTCTACAGCACTATCTCCATCCCCTGTTTGTCCATCTTCCTTTTCACCATTCTCTATTACTTCCCCATCTTCTTCGCCACCATTCTCTGTTTGTCCATCTTCATCTCGTACTAAAGCACCTGAAGAAGAGTCGATTAAGGTTTCCAGATCTTCTTCAGATTCCAGGTTTCTGATGGCATCAGTAGAAAGTGATGATGTTGTAAGACCGATTTTGACTGGAACCCCAAACATGGCCTCATACGGGCTGTATTATGCCTTCATAATGGGTTCTATTCTTTATGAATCGAATAAATCTCAGACCCTCAGGCCAGTGTGAAGTTTGGTTTGTTTCCGTCCAAGTCGTCAGCGTGTTTCCAATGTCCTGATTTGCGCGCTCCACAGGACCTTGCGACTGGCTATGTCTAGGCTTTCCATGAACTGTCTTCAATTCACCCCACATTTCGCATACTTCTTGAATGATGTGATTGCAGAATTCACGGCCATTATCACTTTTCAGTATGCTAGGAGCGCCCAAAACTGTGAAAACATCAAGCAGGTTATGTGCAACTTCCTCTACTCTTTTACTTTTTAAAGGCCGCAACTGTACAAATTTCGTAACATGATCCTGGTAAACGAGGATGAATTTGTAGTCATAGTTAGTCTAACTGTGCATGTCAATTAAATCAACCTGACATCTTCAGTTCATCTCCTTAAAAATCATGGGACGCGCTACCAGTCCTTTTTTTGCCACTTTTGATTTCTTTTCACAGGTCACACATAATGTCAAGTACATTTTTACCTGTTCTTGAGTGATGTTTTTGTATTTGTTCTGCAGCTGCTTCAAAATTCTTGTTCTTCCTCCATGTCCAATCGCCAAGTGTGTCTCATGAATTATGTTGAAGATCTGCTCTATATGCACATAATAACGGACTGATAAACGGACTGACTCGTCACTCACCGGGTACATATATTAATGTTTCACTATCACCCAACTTAATAATGTCGTACCGCTTCAATCGTTGATAATCCTCAGGTTTTCTCCCACTGGTTTTAGATTTTGACACTCGCACTTTTTCAGATAAGTTCGGTATCCATATCAAGACAACGCAAGGCATCTGCACTCAATGAACACTCAACCTCGACTGTCATGAAAGCAAACAATCAGGTGCCACGTGCAACTAAGATAGGTTGAAACTTGCACAGAGATAGGTTCGAACCTGCATAAGTGTAACATTTATCATACTAACCAGAGGATGCTGGCTACTATTCATAATAACATGTTAATCTGATTAATTCTTTAAAATATAAAATATTTATCACATTAATCAGAAGCGCTTTGTGTTATGCATAATACCCGGTTATTATGCATACTACGCTCATTTACCAAAGTAACGGTAACATATACATCACAAACAAAAATCTACATATATTTTTATAGCCAGCAGTACTAGGCAACACGCCTACGTAAATTAAAACCGACATGGATGCTGTTAACCACGCTGCACCGTCATTTGCTGCAGTAAAATTATGGGCGGTTGAATTTAAACGTAGTTGAACGTTCGGGAGAGCGAAAAACTGCAACCACTACTGCTAACATCAAAAAAGTCCACCAAATGGTGCTAGACGACCGTCGCATTAAGGTTAGAGAGATAGCAAGGACTGTGGGTATCTCGAAAAAACGTGTTTGTCATACACTGACTGAAGATTTAGGCATGAAAAAGGTAACCACGCATTGGGTGCCACGCTTGCTCACTGAGGACCAAGAATGTATTCGAATGAACATTTCCAAAGTCCTGTTGAAGCAGCGAAATATGTCGGAGTTTTGACGTCGATCAATAACTATAAATGAAACCAGTATCTTCTGTATATTTTTACGTTTTTGGAATGGCAATCGAAAGGCGAATCCAAGGGCACCACATACGTTGCATTTTAACTTAAGAAATATGACGATATGCAGCAATAAAGGTTTTAGTAATCTGTTTTTGTTGTTAAGTAAAGTTGGCTAGGAAAGAGCGCCAAATTGTTTCTTGTGACACCAGACTGATGTAAAGAGCTCGCTGCTAAGCAAAATAATCCTAACAATTGCCAAACTGTCAAATCTCAATTTAGCGCTCAAGTTTCTTAAGTTAAAGTGTAATATATGTGGTATCATTGGATTTGCTTTTCGATTGCCTTTCCAAAAACGTAAAAATATACAAGTTAGTTCATAAAAAAAATAGAAATCGGTCTATTTTTTCTAGAAACGCTACCTTCTGTCGTTCAAAAGTTGGCATGGGGGCACTTTAGGACCTCACTGTATATAAATATGCAATGTGTACGTATGTATGTGTCAATTTAATGCTTATATTAAACACATATATACTCTCATCCTGAAGTTATTATCCTCTGTATATTAAATGTTTCAATCCTCGCGAGTACCTTTACACGATTTGTCATTAAACGTTATTGAAATTTACTGCCAGAGTGTGGGATAAGAAGTACATCCGTTCCTAATTTTAAAACTGTATGTGTCATATTACATGTATACACTTTTGCCCACAATTCTATGACAATGCTCACACCTCTATGGATTTACAGCAATAAATGATTATTATTATTATTATCATATCTCAACAAAATGTTTTCTATTTGATTGAATTTTCATAAAATTGCATTTCTTCTAAAAATACTAATTTTGTTGAAGGAATTTACAGAGATAGAATATTTAAAAGTTATACTTTCTCATTGTTATCACCTGTCTAGAATTAAATTTCCAAAATATTATCCAGTCGCAATCCTTTAAACTCTTCAAAAAGAATAAATACATCAATTGAGCCCTGAAACATCGATTACGTAAGTTGTTCCCATTGTAAGCACCTATGTCTTATACAAGCATATTACAAAGGCATTAAATTTAAAATAAATTCCAACTAGCGTTTGTGACACTCCAAACTAGAATTACAATCTACTCTTTACTATTAAACGCGGCGATCGTAAACATAAAGCTGCGTATATACATCATATCTTAAGTTGATGCCGAGTAAAAAATCTACGTGGATTCATGCGCCGTCAGGTGCGATAATATTGGTCTCGCTTAGCTGAAAGTTTCGAATGAAACTGCACACTCGGTCGTGCTTACCAGATCGTATCGACGACTACCAGCTGGGTGACAAGATGAGCTTTGTGAATTACTATACGGTTTCACTAGAACGAAGCCTCGCCGCGATAACCACCCGCTAATCCGGATCTCTCAGCTAACCGAAATAGTGCCGCATGCTGTTTACTAATCAGACGGCGACCCGACTCATCAACGTGCATACCGTTAAGGTATGATTGAGCGTCAATATCGCTTATAATGAGCATTAAGCGTTTATGTATTTACATTACATTATCGGCTACTTAACTTCGAGACTTTTTCCTTTCTGCTTTTACTGCAGGTGGGCCAATTCGCACACTTTCATTTCCAGTCTTTCCAAACGGTTTGTTTATAACAAAAATAAATGCATTTTGAATTAAAAAAGCGAAGAAAACAGGAGGAAACAATGTTGCAGCTGGTATTTTAATACCATAGAGTTTCGAATTAACGTAGATTGCATGTCAACCGTAGTTTTAGGAGATCGTACAACAATCAATTCCAAATGGTACACAACCATTTATTCGCCAGAAGTCTTCAGGGAAATATGAAAAATGAACGTTTGACGCCGGCTCATTCCCCACACACTTAGGCAAACAACTGACTTTTTGAGCACACAAAATGTCCGTCGTACAGTCCCGACTTGTCCCGTTCCCTTTTTGTTCCCACACGTGAAGAATAAGCTGCGTGGACAACGATTTTCGACGCCGGAAGAGGCGGTCGATGTTTTCAAAACCCATGTTTCGGAAATGCTATTAAAATTGTTTCCAGCATATGTAAAAATATGTCGGCCATCACGGCGAATATTTTGGAAAACAATAAAGAGATTTCCAGCAGTAAACATTTGTTTTTATTAGTTCTTGTCCCTATTAAATTTTTCCAATTTAGTAGATATTTTAATATCCTGAAGTTGTGATGGTGGTGATGTTATCTGTTTAATGCTTTCACTGCTTCTTCAACTGATTAAAAAGAATTAAATACAATTCAGTGACTTACGGCCCTGCATAAAAGTGTTCTTGTTTTACTAACTTCTTTCGATTTAATAATTAGCTACTGCCTTACCTTTTCCAGCGGAAACGTATTTAGCTGTATTAAACAAATGAATAACCATTCAATTTGTGGCCCTCTGGATGATACTCATGACTACAACATATCTAAATTGTGAAGAAATTTATTGATCACTTATCTATAAAATGTATGTCAGCCTCTCAGCGATTTGACAAAACGGTAAAAGACTACTTGGTGAAATTATGCTCGTATTCGATAGACGAATATTTTACGTGATTTCGACTCTTTCATTTTTCCATGTTTTTGTAGTAAGTTTTAATATGCATTTGTGACGTACTATCTCTGAATTTTACATGAATATAAATATTGTTGATGTATTTTATTTTACTGTAACGTATCCTATGCTATTGTTTGTGATTAATGAATCAAAAATATACTATTGTTATTGTTATTATTATTATTATTATTATTGACAAAAAAGTTCCGCAAACAACGACTGCTTCACATATGATACCGCAAATATTCTTCTAAAACAGTAAATATTGCCCAAATTCTATTCTAACAACATTGGTAAAAGAGAGAAATGGGAATATAAGGGCAACAAATTGAGAGTGCCTTAGATGTTGTGTAAATCAGCAAGAAGTCTGTCACTTTATTGTGTTCTTACAAGCGCCTTTTGTCACTGAAAAAGGGTCGGCAAAACTGAATGAAATTAATAGTTCTCAACTTGATCTTAATGTTTAGAAATGAAATATATTACACATGATGAGCACAGTAGAGATATTCTTGATAAACGTATATCAGATAAGTATACGCAAAATTAACTGTAGCCTTTTCATAAGTCACCCACAATCTAGAATTCTTATCCTCAATCTCACTGGGTGCTAGATACTCTACCATGGATTAATAGCAAGACATCCAAATAGAGGTGCCAAAGGTAATCTTCAGCTTCCTTACGCGAATTATAGTTAGTACGTCCGAGAGAACATTATCCTATTCCAATATTGAAAAAGTGAATCTAACAATAAGTCTCTTAACTTGCATCTACCCTGAAAGTTCAAGACTTCTTCTGTTTCTTCTGTTATGTAACCTTTATTTTAGCATATATGCATATCCTAGCTACCTCAGATGCAAGCATTCTTATACAGCATCATATGCATTGAGGTGATTTTTCCATTACCTTTTTGAAGCAAATATCTTTGCTTGAAAAATGTTAGAATTTGGGATGAATGCTTTCTAAATATACATTTAGAGGGTCTGTGTCTCAAGATTCTCAACTAATAGTCCAGAGATGCCCTCAAAATAACTAGTCCTACCGGGTTCCCGGACAGGAAACACCAACACATGTTAATATGTTTCAGATGATTTTCAAATGAACAGACTATCTAAATCGATTTTAAATATATTTTTATGCCAGCTAAAAATGTCGTTCTCCTACACTCCATCTTTTGCGAGCTCCTTCAAAGAAAGCTATTCTTTTCACTATTACCTAAGTTATGACACTTCCAGGCTGTAATAAAAAGAATTACATTTAAATGTTAGGCAGATAAAAATGTCTCGGAATAAAAGGAGTCGATGTTAAATTTCTTCGTGGTAATGTAAATATACCTCACAGTTTAGTAAAATCGTCACCTATTTTATGTTAAAGTAACACCGTTGTGTTCAAAAGTAACTAACTAGCAAGTAGTTATCTTTTTTTAGTATCCCAAACGGTGAAAAGTTTCATTTTACAAGTTGCCCCTAAGGAGTTAAAATGATTTTAACATCGCAAAGGATATAATTTTGTATCTATATGTCAATATTTTATAGTTTGTGTAGTTAATAATTTGTTAACATTATTTCATAGTTAGAAATTCACCTCAACAGAGTTAAAATAACATTATTCGGTTGTTAATTGTAATACCGTTATACATTTGGCGGCTTTTCTTGTGGGTAGAACTGCGCGGAGAAAATTTAGTAGTGGGATGAAGGTGTAAGAATACAGTTTATAGTTTCCATTCGGCACTGTGCATCTAGAAACTAATGAGATGAAATCCATGAGCACGTGTTATTTCTGAGAATAAAGTACATAGCAAGATAGGAGAAAATGTGTTAAGATAGCCGGCATCTGCCTTTTATTGTTCTTGAACCGTTCAAACAACGAAAACGTATGAATACATTCACATAGTAAAACAACATTTCTGCCTTAGTTGCTTTTATCCTCCTCCTAGAGCTCCTTTAATTACGTACAGATGACAAAAATATAAGAAAAAATAATTCGTGACTTCTGATAGAAACATTCGATTTTTTTTTCTAAGAGAAGACAGCGTTGGGAAGAATAAAGAAGCTTAACATTGTAATTAAAAATGTTTACATTAGAACAGTAATGTTTTACGCCTGAAATGGAGAATTTTCCTTCTGCAGCGGAAACATTTTAGCACCAAACTGGAGAATTTGTTGGTAAATTCTAATGTCCAAATAAATATATTTCAGTGTGGGTGAAACATTTTAACATCGAACCGGGTAAGTCTAAGTCCGCAGGTGAAAACAATAGCACCGAAATTGAAGCACCTTTCACCGCACGGGAAAAATTGTAACGCAGATACGAAGATTTTTTCACTGCGAAAAAGAATTAACACCGAAACGGAGAAATTCTTCGCCGTTAAGGGAAATGTTCTAACTCAAAAACGGCGAAATCTTTCACCTAAACGGGATAATTGTTTACCGTGACGAAAAAATTTCAACACCGGAACGGACAATTTTTTCACAGCGGAAAGAAGATTAACACCGAAATGGAGAATTTTTTCACTATGGAGGGAAATTCTGAACACCAAAATGGAGACCGTTTACCACGTTTACCACGCAACGGTGTTGAAGCAACACCGCAAAATTTTAACTCTGTCGTTTGTGACTACTCGTGCAAATGGATGCGACGACACATTGATAACTAGAGCGGATGTAATAGCTACGTATCTAAGAGAGAAAAGAATATTGCGATGGAGATATTGAATGATATCGCTTACCAAATGATGTATATCTATAAAATATTCCTTCTCTGTTAGACACATATACACGTAACTATTAGAACATGCACGGTAACTCTTGGCACTTTTTGTTTTAAGTATTTTAATTACGAACAGTCAAAGTAAATGTCAAATAATTGTTTAGTTATCATTAGCGATTCGTGGTTTTGAAATGAGAACCAAGAACTCGCAAAAAGAATTTGCCACTACTGAAAATTCTGCGAATCGAGTCAAGAAAGATGTTGCTAGGCATTTTACGAAAGAAAGGGTGGCCAGAAGGACTATATATAATGTTTCGTCACGCTATGAAATACGTAAATCTGCAATTTATAAATCGGGAGAAGGAAGGCCAATATTTGTAGGAAATAAAACGTTATTGTCTCGTGTTAAAGTCCTCTACAAAAGAGATCCAAACATGTCTTAAAACAAAAGTGGCTGCACTATTGAGTATATCGCCATCATATTTAGATGAAGTTAAAGTTAAAAAGGCTGGAATTAAATCTCACGTATGTAAAAGCGTCTCAGATTATGTTAACGATCAAGAATCGAGAACTGCTTGCATAAAAATTCTCAAAAAATTGGCGCCTCCAGGAAGCGGAAAAGTTATTATCATGGATGATGAAACGTACTGTGCTGTTGATCCAAAAGATGTTCCTATTGAAAACCAATTGAAAAAAAATTCAAACCTAAGAAAAAATATATCAAAAAATATGTGGTAGGCGACGGATGAATGTTTCAAAACCGTATATTTTCACAGGCACCGAGATTTGGAAAATTTGCCTAAATGTGTGTTTACGCAAGAGGCTTATTTCCTTTATCAACAATAGAAATTTTCTGTTTTGGCCTGATATGGCATCACGCTGCCAAATGCATAGAATTTCTTCAAGAAAATAACGTAGATTTTGTATCAAAAGTAAATAACACTCCAAATACACCTCAGGTCCGACCCATTGAAAAGTATTGGGCATTATTGAAAAAGAATATTCTAAAAGGAAAACCCCTGCGAAAAGTTTGAATTCATTCAGACGTATAGTGACGGCTATAGCCCAAAAACTTTCAAAAACTAGTGGTACATCTTTAATGAGCAATGTAAGAAGAAAGCTACGTCAAGTAGGTAGACTAGGAGTGTACAAACCTTATCATAAGTGAAAGTTTATATAAATATGTTGCTTATCATTTCAAATAAAGTTCATTGTTGCTGAAATATTGCGTTTAGTTTATAGGTATTTTTTAATTTTATGCTAAGAGTTACCGAGCATACTCTAAATCAGAGTTTATTGTCAGTCTGTATAATATATTGGGCAGTATTTGGACACGTCAACACGTCTTAATGTAATTTAATTTTATATTTCGGGACATTTAAAACAAGATTTGAGATATAGGCCAATATTACGGCCAATATTGCATTTTAAATCTCCTTTAAAAGTTGTTTGCAGTTCGCAAAAGAAAGAGCTTTCAATCTAATTATCAAATGTATTTGTTGATTATCCAAACGCCACCTTACTCTTCAAGTTACTTATCGACGTTATTTGATTACAAACACATCTAATTGACTGGAAAATTATACCACAATCACAAATCATTTTCGCTACATAGATTACTACCTTAGCATCACAAAGTATTCATATAGGATGTAATATTAACAACGGTACAAAACTAAACACCGTTTCATGTGGTGGTTCAAATCTCCAATAAGTTAACGATTATGGTGATACTTTCGGTAAACTGAAACATAAATTAAAGCATGAAGATATGTTACACGTACACGACTTACGCTGGCATGCTACTACTATGTAAGGCTTTTGTAGACCTTTAATCTTCCCAGTTAAATGTTATGTACCATTATCAGTCCTAAAAATCGAATTAATAGCCTTGCGTTCCGTTTTATGTGGAGTTTAATTTATCTGTCGATTAGAATGTAACTGAACCACTAATACACATTGAGCAGAGTAATGTTTAGTTAGCCTTAACGGTTGTACTTTCTCTCCGGTTATGATAATTTTTTATGCCAGCAACGATGTAATAATAGTAAAAGCACTGCCTATCAAATTTTATAGACCTCATGACTGTAGATCTCTTTGATTAATATTATTTCATCCCAATTTAATGATAATGATGATTAGCTCCCAACTTATTAATTGAAAACTTTAGTCGAATGGTACATCATATGAAATAAAATTCAAATTTTATATCTTCATAAAATACATTCGATATGGAATTTAGTTGCTTGTAAACTACCAGTAGCTGCTTAGAAGTCAACATACAACCTATAAACAAAACAGGAATCGAACTACGTTCAAGAAAACATTCGTTTAATTAAACAGATGAAATACTTTAACAAATCATTTCTTTTACGAACCACTCCTTATCCATGATTAAGTCCCCATAATTTGTGTTTGTGGTAAAGTCTTAAACAAAGAAATATTCTCGCTTACCAGAAATAAAAACGAAAGCTGCAGCGGTAAGAAACAAAAATGCCTTATTATGGTTTAAAATTTATTCGTCTTTAACAAAGCCAACAAAGACTATAGAACAACACAGTTACCTACAAATAAGTGAATCTTTGAAACTATGCTTTTGAAAGCATATGACAAATACTCATATTTTATTGTAGTTGGAAACTGTATTCGCCTTTATACTCAGTAGAAATAAGATATAGAATCATATTCAACGTTTTTGTAGGTAAATTTGTGGAAAAACAGAAAATGTTGTTGCCTGGTAGTCATATTGTTACGTATATGTACGTGATTGGGGCTCTACTTGCCGTGATTCTAATAAAATGAGAGGTACTTACTTGACAGTTTATGGTTTCCCTATTAGGGTGATTGTGTGCATATGAGGATCCAGCACATTAAGCTACGATTTACCCTATTTCACACCCTATGCACTATTATAATAATAACATTAAGGTCGCAGTGACTAAAGGCATCTGTCTCATGGCCCGACATCTTATGCTATGAAACCTCTTGTGTCATTATGTTATTCATGATGAAACTCTATGTTGTCCCTGTATGACTCTGCTACATCAAGATCTGTATGTTCCATAAAACGTTTAGAAGGGTATTAAATGGTCGTCCTGACAATTTCTAATGCAGATTTATAAACGTTTAGCAAACCCCTGTGTTGTTTAAAGCAAGTTTCGGTCTTATCTCCTTTGCTTGGAATATTCACAAGCTTCAAAACTTCGGATGTTAAATGTTAAGAGAATCATATAAGAATGAAAATTCAAAAGCTTTGCCAGGATACAATAAGAAAAGTACTAAAACAAAAAACTTAGTTAAATATAGAAAAATATGTGTTTATTTAATATGTGTTTATTTAAAACATTGCTTCACAATCTAATAAAACTTGTTGAAAGTTAATGTCAATAAATAATATTCATTTACTAATGATCAAATAATTTACCACGCATATGATGGTAAATGTTATGAATATTTTTTATGCAGTTAGGCTACATAGTTGCGGAACATAACTCCGTATTAAATATAGGTATTAATTGCTTTTATTTGTTGATTTTCCTGAATGATTACGGAGAGGATTATTTATGTAAAGATAATGTATTTTTTGTTTCAGATAATATGTTAATTAATCTGAAAGTGACAAATATGTTAGAGAAGCTATAAAATACGTGTGGAAGAGATATCAAAGCACGGTATAACAGGAATATTAAACAATTACTTATTAAACGAATTAAACGAAATACTCCACTTTCCATTTTGTGTGATCTTTGCAAAGCTTTTGATTGCGTTCAACATTCCTTATTATTACTGAAACTATACGAATACGGTATACGAGGCAATGCTGCTGAATGGATACACTCATACTTGGAGGGATGTATACAATTTGTCTTCATTGCGCACCTTTCAAACAATAGACTCAAAAAATAGTCTAGTCAAAGTCCAGCTGTATGCCCGTTCCCCATGGGGTTCCTCAGGGATCTGTTTTGGGCTCCCTGCTTTTCAATTTATATATGAATGACATATATAACTTTGTAAATGATTTTCTACTTTATATGTATGCGGGTGACACCACTATACTTATTTCTGGTAGCGATTCTAATCAAGTTGAAATTGCAGGTAACGCCGCAATAGATCGTATAAATCAATGGTTTTGTGCTAATAAATTATGTTTGAATGACAATAAAACTAATTTTCTATTATTTCACACTCCTCAGCGTACCCAAAACATTACTTGTGACATCCATGTTGGTGTTAAACCTTTGCAGCAACTACACTCTGCTAAGTTCCTAGGGGTTGTAGTGCAAGATAATCTGTTGTGTTTTTTAAATCTAGCTTGTCTCTGAAAACCCTTATTTCTGTATACTATTGTGAAATTCAAGCTCGGCTTCATTATGGAGTTCTTCTTTGGGAAACTTCTTCTGCAGCTAAAAGTGTTTTTATAGCTCAAAAGCAAATTATTACAGCTATTAGTGGCATAAAACTGAGAGATTTATGTAAACTTGTTTTTATCTCACATAATTTCTTAACTCTACCATCCCTTTATATTTTGGAAGCTCTCTGCTACATACATAAAAATAAAGATCAATACCCAAAAAACAAAAATGTTCACGCATACGAGACTCGTCACTACAACAATTTCTACTTACCAACGCCTCAATTAGATGTTTATGCTAAGGGTTTCCAATATTTAGGCAGAAAACTTTATCCCATTTTAAGGAAATCAATAATTTTAAACAATCGGTTAAGAAATTTCTAATTAGCAAATGTTATTACACCATCGATGAATTTTTCCTTTAGTTCAGCATGTTATGTTTGTCGTTCCTACTTCTGTTATTCATTTTTCGTTTGTATATTACCACTTAATACTTCCAATTAAGATAATTAAATCCTATTCTTAGATTTATAAATTTAGTTGCTTGAATTTGGGATTTTTACTATATTAAGGCTTTTGTTGTTGTTTTTTTTTATATATATATTATTATTTAAGTTTTCCTTAGTTTTTGGTTTGGGTTTGTTTCTTTACAGACGCCTTCAGCTCAATTTTATTTTCCTTTTTGCATCTCATCTTGACTGATTCTATTGTCATTTGACACCTTGAATCAATAAACGTTATTATTATTATTATTATTATTATTATTATTATTACTCTTAGTTTGCAAGTACGTACATATGTACTTTTACCTTTAGTGGAAATGAACCAACCGAAATGTTTTGTTCGATTACCACCGAAAGAAGGACAACACGCATCTTTGTTTAAAGGTACATGCCTGTGTTACCGGTTCACAAAAATGTATCCTTGCCAAGAAAAGTATTCAGTATCATTAACACACCAACTGTTGCTGATGAAACTAATCTCAAACTAGTGATGAGATTAACAAAAATTTAATTTCATTACTCCAAGTTCAAATCAATCAAAACTTTCCGGTTGCTTAAAACTTTTCAACTGTCCAAGACGTATAGTTCTTATATGTTCATTGTTTAAAACTAGTGCGGGTATTGCAAGAATCAAAATAGAAATGGTTGTTTGTTTAATAGTATTTTAATAGATTAACATTGCTGGAGTGGACTGTATACTAGACTGTTCCCGCTTGCGCGGGTAGCACTCGACTCTCGTACAAAAAGGTATACAAACAGTTTTGTTCCTATAACTAAATAAAAAAGGTCCTTGTCACTTCTAGTTGTAGGTCACATAAATTACCCTAGTCGTCATAAACTTGTCAGTCCGTTGAGAATGCGTCTTTTTTAACGACGACCCTTAGAAAATAATTTATTAGTTCTAACAAAAGCGATTTATATAGATACATATAGATCTACCTAAAATGCATGAACAGATGTGAATTACATTTACTACAAGTATGAACAAAACATTTTGTATATATATTTACTAGAACTATGTAATTTTATACATTCATCTTTCATAGCATTTTGTAGGGATAGAAATAGAAACTGCTTGCTATCTAGTAGTAGTACCAAGGTGTCTAAAAATAACGTTACATACAAACAACATGAAATTTAATTTATTCCGTTGTTATAAATTTAAATTAGGTGTCGACATTCTCAGATAAACAGCGGCAACTAATATTTTTAATAGTATAATTAAGCGAAGATAATTGGGCTTCTTAAACGAGTTAGACACAGTACACGATGTTGATGAAGTAGATAACTTACAACTTGTTAAACTAGCAAGCAAAAAGGAATATGAACAAAACACGAATTGTTTTGGTGAGAGAATGCAAGTTGTTAGTAATGAATACTCGCAGCAATTTATCAATTGCTATTCGTGCGAGTACGGCAAAAATCTGTTATAATGGCAAGTGATATTTTCTACCAAAAACGATGTTACAACATAATACTTTAGTGTCAAGTTCTCGTATTTAAAGCGATGCTTATAATGTTTACAAATAAGGAGATATACTCTGAGAGAAAAATCCATTTACAATACAATGTAAGGGAAGTTGAAATTCATATTTACTGTTAGATATTCCATATAATTTGAAATCATCTTTCTCCATGTTTGAATATTGAATTTTACATACATCTAATCCAAGATTCCTCTGTCCGGGATGGTGAAATTAAAAACCATCTTTGATCAATAAACATATAACAATTTTATGCGCAGCTCTTGCAGAATACATTCTCCAGTGTTTTGCACTACAAGTTAATAGAAATATATTTCTTACTCACCCTTAGGTAGTTGTACATCGTATCATCAACTAAATACTATAACAAGATTTTCCAGTTAATTCAACATCATCAGGTATTACAGGTAATTCTAGAAAATACCATCGAAAATGAACTTCACTAAAAATCTGAGCATTGGATGTAACGAGAAATAGCGAAATGTTCCTGTTCACGCAGCAATGTGTGTACCAATATATTTGAATCAATTCCACATGCTCTATGCAAATGCCCCACTAAAATCCTAGTAACAAAATAAAGTTTTATCCGTGTTCACGTGGTTGCTGAATTTGGTCAACAAATCTTCTTCTTCTTCTACACATCGCCATAATTCTCCAGGAGTCTAAGCTGAGTGTACCATCTGCTTATTACCGCTTTCTCTGATAATACCTAAGTATTCACACCGTTAATGCAGACTGTAAAATAAATGGTGCCAGTAAAAGGTGCGGAACACCAACTTTGGCACTATACTTTATATATTTAATTGTATCTATCGTTACACTGACATGCATATGTATGTAAATATAAGCCTAACCCAATCAATCCGCCTCGAAACCATATTCCGATTTAGCAAATGAATGGTTACGAAAGAAAAAATTAAAATCCTATATGATATAGAACCCTTTGAAATAACTTTCCAATGTGTTGAGAAACGCATCTGGACGATAATTTTCTTTGTTAATAGCGTTATTTCTCTTATGTATGATAACAATGGTACACCACGTATTCTGTAACGAAAAATAATCATAGATACCTAGTGACAAATCTATTAACTGGCACTCAAAATTGCATAAAATCCAGAAATACTTCGCATTCTTTTTTTGGCTTTATTCGTCAAACATGTAGTGATAATATAATTACGCATGCGTTGAAAGATACTTTTGGAAATTTCAGCCATGTTGGACGCCCAGTCATTGTTTAACAATCTTTAAACATGGAAAAAATCGAATATCGGGCTGTCATTAAATTTTTGCATTTGTCTGTCTACGCAAATTAAAACCGCGGTGGACGCTGTTTCTGGGTCTCTGCATCATCATTCACAGCAGTGAAATTTTAGGCAGCTAAATTTAAACGTTGTCGTACCAGCTTAGTTGAGGATGGACGTTCAGAACAGCTAAAAACTGCAGCCGCTACCGATAATATTAGAAAAGTTCACCAACTGGTGCTGGACGACCGCCACATTAATGTTATATTGATTGAAGATTTGGGCAGGAAAAATATAACCACGCATTGAGTGCCGTACTTGTTTACTCACCAAAAACACATTCGAATGAACATTTCCAAAGCTCCCTTGAAGCAGTTTAAGCAAAAAAGTCGGAGTTTTGGCATCGACTAGTAAGTGTGGATAAAACTTGGATACACCAGTACACGCCTGGAGCCGAGGCACAGTCGAAACAGTGAACTGCGAGGGTGAATCGGTTCCAAAGAAGGGGAAGACTATTCCATCGGCCGAGAAAGTAATGGCAACTATTTCTTGGGGTAGTCATGGAATTTTATTAATCGACCATCTTGAAAAAGGAAAAACAATAACGGGAACATACTACGCATCATTACTTGACAAGCTGAAAGCAGAAATTGCGGAAAACCGCAAAAGTTTTGTTCCACCAAGACAACAAGTCTCACACTTTAGTGGTCACCATAGCAAAAATTCACAAATTGGGATTCGAATTTATAGACCACCCACCCTATTTACCAGATCTGCCCTCCAGCAGCTTTTTTCTGTTTCATGGGCAGAAAGTTTCGCTCGGAGTACAGAGATTTTCATTGAACGAGGAGGCCATCACATTCTTAAACGCCTGTTTTGCAGAACAAGATGCCAGCTACGATTTGGACAAATTAAAGAGATGGAAGCATCGCTGGGAAAAATGTAGGGACCTACAAGGAGATTATAGAAATTAAACTGAATTAAAAAAAAAAGAACTTGTTTCTGTATTAAGCTGTAAACTTTTCGAACTGCCCTCGTACATGTACTGAAAACGCAGCTGTTATTCGAACACGTATAGTGTATTCAGTATGGCCACTCGGTCAATGTGAAGTTCCCTCTGGCGGATATTAACTCTCTTTCAGAAGCCTCTACTCCTTCCCGAGCCTCCCATCTTCGGAGTGGGGGTACTAAATAATTTATTTAACTCCAGCCAACGACGATTATGGTGGAGAGGAGAAGAAACTCATCTTCTGTTCAATTTCCCCATTTCGTAAATCTTCAAAATCAATGGAATATCTTTCTACAACAGACAACAGTGTAAATTCAAAGATATTTCCAGCATAACTTCGTAAATTAAATATCTTTGGTAACGTTTTTGTCAAGTACGTCAGTGAAATTTATTATTGAATAGTTGTCATAGAAGTTTCGTATCACAGAGTAGCATAGTTTTAGTCGTCCAGTCGCATCTCGTGTTACTTCTAAAAATAAATTTATTTGGGGAAGGAATTATCAAAATTTGTGGATAAATCGATCGCCATTGCGATTAAAATAAAGGAGTAGAAGGACGTCAATTGATTTTCTTACTTTTGGTCAAGCTTTCATTGAATTAACTCGTATTTTCGCTACGACCCCAGTTTCAAGTGTTAATATTTCGAATTATAATATGAACTCAAGGTAGGAGTGAAGGTTGGTGATTAAGGATAGGTAAGTTTCCAATAAATGTAATTATAAACGTAGAGTTTATGTTGACATTTCAATTTTTAGTTTTTATATCCTTTAAAATATCTTTTGTTGATCTTAAAATTTGTTTAAATTACCGAAAATGTACCGAAAGAGAACACTTCCGAACCCTCAGTTTATGTAATTAATCAATTAACATGCTAAAATTTAGATTTTTCAACAATTTACCACTTTCAAAACATTTCAATACATTGCATACATACTTGATATATAGATGATCAACAAAATACTAAAAGTTGTATATTCCGGATCTGATTTAACAACCAGCGTAATTGTAATTTTGTTCTAATGTTTGATTGTAAAGTAAAATTAAGATTCCGTTAAACCTAAATTCTTATTACGAGTACTGGAAGAAGACTTATTCCAGTGAAACTGCCTTTGCGTGTGTGGTACGCTATATATAGTAATTAGATCTACCTGCTCAGTTGTTTTTTAACATTGGCAGTAGTAGTCAATGTTTTAGGGATAATATAATAGACTAGATTCTTATAAAAGTCACACACGCGTTCTACACCATTAAAGTGGTAGTTACAACCTAACCAAAATACTATGCGGCTTGAACCCTACAATTATCTACTGCACTTATAATTTACGAACCTCGGTTACGGCACAAGCAAGACAACATACAGAAACGTTAATTCTCAATAATTAGGAAGAATTACTTGTTCATAGTTTAGTGGTTTCGTCTTCACGTCTTTAATTTTCGGCTGTCCGTTCAAGACCTGTAAAATTGTAACATGTAGGCATATGTGGAGGTCCGTAATCAGTAGACTATGAATGGTCAAGGTTAGGTCCATGTACCCCGTCGGTAGCGGTAAACAATATCGTCGTAAAGTATCGTATGTACGATGTGTTATTCATATTATTTAAGATTAAGTAAAATGTTACAGAGTATATGCGACACTTGAAACCAGTGCATATGACACCTCGCGTAACAACTTTGTTCTCTTCGTAAAACTAAGTATAATCATTATACAGTGATGGGCAAAAGTACGAAGCATCCAACAACTGCAGATGAAATTCAGTACTTGTAGGTAACTGGTTATGAGGAATAACATTTTAATTTGCATTTTAATCTGGCTTCCGATTTAGCCGGCAATTACCTTCAACTTTGAAATTTTAAACGAAATCTCCTGTACATTTTTCATATTCTGATAGAGCACAATATTCCAATTTCAGAAAAGTATAGTTGGATTAGTTTTAAGAGTCTACCAAGGTATTAAATATAATTGCAGCACATTAATATACCGGAAAAAGAAATGAGAGGGCGACTTTATATAGAAGTGCAGCGCAATGTGCGAATAAATAAATAACATGAATGCGTCAGATATTCACACTGGCGACCACCTATTCCTTGACATCGTAACTTCATAAAATTCAAATCCTCTATCGAAATCGTCATCAAAAAATTCTTGCATAAGACGGGGTTTCTATAGATGATATTTTTCGCGCATGTAGATATTCTAGATATGCCTAACATTTGTTGTAGACGTACTTCCTCTAAGGAAGCTGCCACATTTTGCGCTTTACTATCATCTGTTGCCACGTTTCGCCGTCCTGTTTTGTATAAATTACGGGCTGTCCCGCTTAAATTATGTCTCTTTAATGTTTTGCGAAGTAAGAGGCACGCGCCTCTTCTATTGGTTTTTGATTCCGATGGGAATAATTAAATAAGTTACTCACTTCGCGGTAAGTTCGTCGTCTATTTCCATAGTTAACCATTAAAATTTCAATTCATCCTCTTTCACATAGTTCGAGCATTTTAAACACAGACTAACGCACAAATACGAAAGTGTAATAATTTGACAGCTATAACTTCAATTTAATCGTTGTCTTTCTTGTGTTCCACCCGATAACTAAGATGTCGATTGTTGTTCTAGTTTAACAAATGTAAATTAATATCTTCTTAGAAAATCATGGACTGTGTAAACTAAACATTTTATAAATTGTAATATTGGGTTCTGTCAGAATATAAAAGAAAATATACAGGCTGTTTCATTTAAAATGTCATTGCTGAAGGTGACTTCCGGTTAAATCGGATGTCAAATTAACATGCCGATATTTACATTTTAGTCTTCATAATCAGTTACCCATAAGTATTGAATTTAACAGCAACACCTGCAATATTATTGAATATATTTAGGTGTTTCTAGACTTTGGCTATCACAGTATATATTTAAGTGTATTAGCCAATTGCACAAAATATAATAATAATTTAGAATTAACTTTCGCAATGCGTTTCCAAAAACTGAAATGGTGTAATGTTCTGGATATGGTATTTTACCTATTATATTACTTATTTTGAAATGAAGGTATTCAAAATTTTCCAAGGGTACGGTAAGTTTACTATTAGTAATAATAATAGTTTATATTCAACGGGTAAAACCTAAATACAGAAAATTTTACAAAAAATTGATGTATGCGATTTACAGAAACAAAAACATAAAGCATACAAGAGAAAAAAAACATTGCATTTCTGCAAAAGAAAACAAATCAAGAAAGATACGCAAGATTCAACGCACTGCCAGTGCCTCAGCAAGCCGAAGGGATGACAGGATGGATATGGATTACATTTCCACATTCGTAACAAAGCACGCAGGTAAATAGGAGTGATAAAAAATGATCGTCCAAGATAAAGTATATGCAGGAATCGTCAGCTAAAGTTAAATTTTTTGTACAAGAAGCTTGTGTACTTGAAAAGATACTAGCCTTTTGATGACGTTTATTGTTAAAAATAGTCTAGTACTACCAGAGCAAATCTATCAATATGTTCTACAAGTTAAAAAACGGTTAGCTCCACTTACGCAGCACAACTTCTATTCTTCTGCATATTTGTTTGATTTTAATGGGTAGCGGATCCTTGAAGATAAAAGATTTAGTTTTGGTATTTAAGAATGTCTAGACTTTCTAGTGTTTAGGTTATCACAACAACATGAGAAATTAACGAATGGTTCTACCAAACATTAGTGGTCGGCCAAATTCTAAGGGTTAAGAAGAAAACCGTATTCGAGCTTGAAATACCTTCTATATGCAAAATACCATAAAGTACAGTTTTTCCTGTATATTCGAACTTGTTCTTTTCCATTACAGTGCTCTTACCTTACCATCATTTCAATATTAATATGCTCTATTGTCCTGTGATATTACCTCCATTTAATCCGTGTTTTTGGGGACTATTACTATTACTATCGATAAAAAAGGTAGCTCCCTATTACTGGGATACAGAGTATCCAATTTTAAGTCAATATCATTTAAGTTCAAGTTCAGCGCGTGAGAAAATCGTTAAATCGATTGTTTCGCTTAAGTTAAAATGTAAAGCAAGAGAAATCTGTAATCAGCAACACAATTTTGAAGATCATCTCATATCATGATTATTTTATACGTTTGACGGTCACGTTCGTCAATTATACCAGTGTCTCTCAAAATAAATTCAATAAATTTGAGGCAAATATAAAGCGATACAAACACAGATATTTTAAATCATTTATTTTACTTTAAGTACCAATAGCCGTAATCATAATGAGCAATACAACAACTTAACACCTACCTAAATATATGTATAACGATGTTAATAACATTTCGCAGTGTCATTTTTATGCAACCAACCTTTAATTTTTTGTGCGCCATTGTTATTTTTTTCCGGGCATTATCGCATACGAATCTCTTGCATAAGGTCGAAAACATGCTAAAATATTGTTATTTAACCGCAGATATTACGGAAATGTCCGTTACAAACGTAGTAAAATTAAATCGCCGCTAATAACGTTTTATACATGTATATCTATGTACTTACGATGGAATAAAGGTGTGAACACAATTTCCTTCCAACGTTCACGACTTTGTGCGACCTTCTATGGTATAAACAAATTATTATTGGATTTTATTGTTATCTAGGAGCGCTGTCGTACCTTTCGTGTATACTAACATAACAGTAGATTATAAAAAATTAATTTCATTAGGAAAAAAAGCAATATTATGCACATATGATATATGTAAATACTCTTAATGGCTTCCCACTGGTTCGGTAGATATACATAATTTTTAATCTGGTATCTTTCAAAGTTTTTATACCTAAGATGACTTTTATATAGATTATAGCTCATTATTCGCTGATCGCAATTTTTCAACTGCCGCAGATTAATAACGCCATAAATTTATGATACTTAATTCACATAACAAATATATTACTCCAATTAATTTTAAGGCTTTAATATACAGCTGCTGCCTATGATTCCTATAATCATTTAACGCTGGGTGTTGAAATATAATAATTCCAAATTTTACGTAAAGTATGTCCTTTCAATTAAAAAAAAAATGAGTACAACTCATGTTGGTTCTACTAATTTACACAGATGTACAAGCAAATATATGCATTTAAGCGTCTACCACACCTTTTCACGGAATTAAAATATATACCAATTATATAGAAAAACAATTAAAAACAGACACACCAAATATTTGTATATCAAAGTATAATAGCATTACCGGGATAGCAGCTAATATAAGCGACTGTTAAGCCAGAAACTAGAACGGCTGCAATTTTAAAAGGCATCTTTCAAAAATGCAAAATGATCAGACTTAGTTAGTCGTTAATTTAGATGCAACGAAACCAAGCCTACATTTCACTTAATAGTACACTTTGCTGAACATCAGTTGTATACATATAGCCCTACCCTGTGGAAGTAATCATCAGAATAACCTAATCGAGTGATCGGTTTTTATCTAAAAAGTGCCTTATCACAAACTTTATTCACTAATGTTAGAAAAAGCAAGTATTAGAAGCAATACTGGAAACACAAAACTCAATCGTCCACAGCCATTTTCAGAAGTAAGAACTTTAAGCGTAAATTTGAATTGCCCGGTTTTAGGGTGAATCTTTCAAGATATTGGCTATGTTATAATGCCAAGCGTAATGTTACAAGCGTGAGTTAATGTTGGGAGGCCCAGTATTTACTATTCATGAATGCAATCCTTGACTATGACTAGATTTAAGATTAAAAAATGTTATCTGATTTTTGGATAACTGAAATTCTTTGTTCTTTTTTCCTTTTGGTTAACTTGTTTTCTTTTACGCTGTGCATTTTCCTTCTGTATTTTTTGTGTGTTAAAAAAATAAATATTACTATTATTTAAATATAGGCTCCCCTTCTGTCCATCCCCCGCGGTCTCCCATCGCCCGGATGTGTTCCCCAAGGAGAGGAATGGAGCCGGATGGCGGGAGGATCGCGATACCTTGATTCATTATTTATTGATTTTGTTAGTTAGAAAGGTTTGCTTTTTCCCCCGTTTCTTATTGACACTGCGTTAGGCGTCGAAAAAATTTGGTTTGCTAGGTGGTATATCAACTTTTAAATGATCTTCAAATCTTCTTGTATTTTTTCATTAACTACTTTTATTACTCCTTATAGTCTATAAGCATAACTTAGGTTTATATTTTGTCATTTTTTTAATAACCTTTATGAGCCCTAGTTTCATATTCCACAAAGCACACACGTTGTTTCCTTTACACAACATTCTAAGATTATGTTTTTGTCAGAAATGTGGAAATATGAGGGCCAATTGATGTATAAAGTTTCCAACAACGTCATTGTATGAGTAGTGGGGATAGAAACAGGTTTTAATCTGTAAACGGTAATTTCAAACATCTCGTCATAGCAAGCAAAATGCCATTTTCCTGTGTATTGTCGTTGAGTGACGGTGTCATTTATCATGAGTTCGATTTCTGAGATGCGTACCAAGCAACGATCCGTTATAGAAATTTTAACGCTAGAAGGTTGCACGCCCATCGAAATTTATAAGCATTTAAAAGCTGTTTATGGTAATAATTGCCAAAACTCTGTCATAACGGCGAAATGAAGGTGTTTGACGAAAAGCGATCAGGTCGACCAGTATCAGTGACGCATAAAGAAGAATCAGACAAGTGAATGCAGTGATTCGAGGATTACGCGAAAAGAAATTTCTCGGCAATTAGGCATTGGCCAAAAAGTAGTCCAGTACACTGTTCAGACGTTGAATTACAGGAAAATTTGGACCAGATTGTTCCCACGACAATTAACGGATGTCATGAAAGAATAATGAAAAAACATTTGTCAATAACTTCTTAACCAATATCGACGTGAAGGAGATGATTTTCTCACTTTCTTGCAACCGGAGACGAATCTTGGATTCGCCATTATGACCCCGAAAAGAGCGGCAGTCAGCGGAATATCGTCGTCCTGATTCCCCATGTGTACGAAAATTCAAAAGAGTTTAATCAGCGATTAATTCAATAAGGTATTGTAAAACTTTACGATGTACGATGCGTGACAAACGGTTGCACCCGCAGAGGCGCCGTGAAAGGAGCTGTGTTTACTATGTACATACAAGGAATCGAGTGGATATCCGGTTATTATCGGTTGATTGGTGTGCGTGTACTATTTATAATGTTCGAGAAACTAGTGGAACCGTCCGGGGCGTACCGCGCAAAAGTAGGCACAGTATTAATAAAAAAATAATAGATTGTTACATTTTATTGACGTATCGATGACCACTGCGGTCCGAATCGGAAAAAAGTTCCTGATTCTCGCAATATTGTTTCTTAAATTCAATACATGACGTTTACTTTTAATATGACTTTTACATTCAAATGTCGTGCGACCTAGCAACCCTATACCGTAAAATTTGCAACGAATGTGCGAACCTGTAAATTCCAAATCAGGGAAACGCCAAATATATTTCTTCATATGCGATGCAAAAGGTACACCAGGCTTACGTCCCATGTTTTCGAAAACACACAATGAGAATCCGATAAATAACCGAATGACCGAATTCCTCAGTGTCTACTGCATTACTGAGCTCTGCATCCACATAAGTACATACACCCCCCCGTACAGGCGTATCTGCGGGTGCAACCGTTCGTCACGTATCGGTAGGGTAAGGCCGGGAAGCAGGATTTTTTTTTTGCATCACGACAACCCCAGACCGAATTGCAGCAACAAAACGATGAAGACTGTGACGAGCCTGAAATTCACGGTTGTTCCACACCCTCCGCATATTCCTGATTTGGCACCCTCAGATTTTTTGTTGCTGTTCGCGAAAGGATCAACAGTAAACAAGAAAGCTTTCTCATGGACGAAATGAAGAAATGGATTCAGCGTTTGAAGAAATGTGTTGCGCTAAATGGTGATTATGTGGCAAA
This sequence comes from Dynastes maya, assembly GCA_029619315.2. Taxonomy (NCBI): domain Eukaryota; kingdom Metazoa; phylum Arthropoda; class Insecta; order Coleoptera; family Scarabaeidae; genus Dynastes; species Dynastes maya. Next base: position 26,573,962 of record JAROYE020000001.1, read on the forward strand.
TAATTATGTACATTGGTAGTACAATAAACTTACTTCATTTTGAGACTGGTTTCTTTAGTTTTGCCGCCTTTAGGTTGTCGGAAAGGCGGCTTCATAAGATCTTGGGATCCTTAGTGTGCCTAGTATGACTTTTGCATCTGACGTGTTATTTGTATGATAATTATAATGTTCTTATAAACTACAAGGTCTTTAAATCGTACTACGTTAGTGGTAATTCTACAAATGATTGCTTATTTGAACATCTGTTATAGCAATAAGTTTTGTTGAGTTTTTACACATACAAATACCATTCTTTCTGCTACAAAGTTCCATTAATTAAATTTAGAGAACATATTTCTGTTTTAAAATCAAATTTACTTTTAAAAATTTATGTATTTATTATACACTTATTATTATTTAAACAATAGTATAATGGACATTTGGAACTGAAAGAAATATCATTTAGTTTTTTACAATGAGATGTATTTACTTTTGGAATTCATCACTTTTTTTAATTGAAGGCGATTTCTTTGCCTCGTATTCAACAATATTACATTTAGGCATTTATTTGGAAATAATAAACGATCGTTTGAATCTATCAGTAGGATAAAAATTATCAAATAAGATGAATGTACGAGTATTTCCTAAAATCTACACCGATATTAAGCACGTACAGTAGTCGACTGATCATAATTTGTAAGTCTGTGAGGGAAATGCTTCGCTGTAAGCGCTTACCGCTGTATCAGAGCAGGACGCGTGGCTTTCATATTTTGTGAATCGTACACCTTGACTATGCAACGATAAATTGAATGTAAACTTTCGCAGCTGCTTTTCATTGAAGTAGTGCCTTTCGGGGTTTGCCCTGCTTGTGGCACTAAAGTTTTTAACATTAAGAAGACTTCCGTCATTAGTATAATAAACACCGCAAAACGACGCTTTCGATAATTGTCATTTTATTCAGAGCACATACATAAAAAAGGCCGGACTCTTTAAGTGTAAAAATAACACGCAACGGTATACCCTATTCCCTAGCATTTTACACTGTTAAGTGTAGCACACTATTACGTTTCAGGGTGTTGGTTTCACTACGTTAATTTGGTAGAAAGTACAATAATACACAGTGCGAAATTTATCTAAAATAGTGTGGGCTTATATCGACCACTTTTAGTGTTAATTTCTACATGCAAGTTTTCTCTATGTATGTATAGTATGTTAATCTACGAGGGGGAATGAAATATTAACCGGACTTTTCTTTTTAACGCTCCCTAGGTGAAGTGAATAACGTGACGTGTCGATATATGTTGGATGGGGATGTAAAGTGGAGGGAGTAAATCGGTTCGGCTCGCCAGAGCAGATTAGTTGTTAGTAGCATCATGTCTGAGCAAGAGGTGCACACGTCTGTTGAGCAACGCATTATTATTAAATTTTTGCCGCGGGAAGGCGTAAACCCTGCCGAAATTTTGCGTCGACTAACTCCACAGATCGCTGAAAAAACGATTTCAAAAACTCAAGTCTACGACTCACACAAAAAATTTTCCGATGGCCGAGAGTCAGTGCAAAATGAGACCCATGCACGCCGACCGCAGACAAGCACCAGCGGGACGAATATTCCTGCGATCCGTGAGATGCTGCGCACTACTGTCAACTGCTTGATGAAGTGAAACTGGCCTATCGACGAAAAAGGCGAGACATGCCTATTCGAAGTGCGATTCTGCTCCATGACAACTCTCGGCCACACACAGCTACATTAACCCAAGAAAAATTGGACAAAATTCATTGGGGAACATTGGAACATCCGCCCTACAGTCCCGATCTGTCTCCGTGTGACTACCACATGTTTGGGCCACTCAAAGAAGAACTGGGAGGTCATCACTTTGACAACGACGAAGGTGTAGAAACATTCGTGCGCAATTGGTTACAGACGCGACCACATTCATTCTTTGATGACGGAATTAAAAAACTTCCGATTCGGTGGGAAATATGTGTGAATAAAAGAGGAGATTATATAGAAAAATAAGGTGTATTCAAAATTTTATTTACTGTACCAATAAATGCTCTAAAACAAAAGTCCGGTTAATATCTGATTCGCCCTCGTATTAGGTCTACGGAATCAGCAACAATAAGACAGGAAATAATAATGCCAGTAATGGCATGGCTCTTGGAATTTTTCAAAATATTCTCGTAGATGTTTAATATTCTTCCCAATAGTCAACAAATCACCTCTTTCGACTTAAGTGTTTCCTATGCATTAATTAAGATAGGTATATTACAAGACAAGAGTTAAGTTATTGCATCTCATTTACTGGTCGCTTATTCTTCATCGTGTAATTTAAGAAGGTAAGAGAAATAGAAACTTAATTAGAGCATTAAAAAAGTTCATGACAATGCAAGTTAACAGACAATGGCGCTGGATATTAAAATATTTTCTACCTAACGATTGAAGTAATTAAAAAGAAATTAGAATCTCCATAACTTTACTCTAATATATTATGGAAGATAGTTCATCTTTAATACAGTTCTAAGACATTAAGTATAAATGTGAAATTCAAATTTTAGAGGCGAATAGAAGAAAACGTTCCTCATAAATATTAATTTGCGATATTTTGTAAGCGCTTAATCTCTAATCCGTATCCGCACTGCCAAATTATACATGCATAATTAATTGTAGTCACGCATTTAATATTAAGCGCTCATACATACGCAATTACATTGTTTTACACAACAATGGTAATAAAACCAAAACAATCTTTGCGTACTATGAAGTAGGTTTTCCACGTCTGCTGGGTCTTACTTTCAGATTTCATATTGCAGTTATGTCATGGAATTACCAAACATTTTCGTTGTGTACGCTATGTCGGACGGGTTGATGTAAATGCGATTTGCGTGCTACAGATTAATGATCACCGGAGGTGTATATGCACAAGGTTCTGTTCCTACTTGATATTAGCTGTTCATACAGGTGAAACTTGTTTATGATAAATGAGCTTTGCAGCGAGTTTGCAAAAATACGCATCCGACTTTGTCCCGAATTTAACCAATCTAGTACGGCGTTGCGAGAAAATCACAAAACGGTAAACTAGAAAAATTTCGACCACCTGTTTTTCAGCACGAACAACTACAAGCCATTCATGCTCTATTACCTGCACACCCATTTCAATAATAATTTTTGTCCGTCTGTCTATCTTGTCTCTATTAATGGCCCAGTGCGGGCTATTAACTGATATTTCTTTTTCGTAATACTCTCTCGTTATTATTTACTATGTAGGCTAAGCGTTCTGTGTTTGAACACTGCAATGATATCAATCATAATAGTTCATTCTTAACAAAGGACTGTTAATTGCTCATTGCCAGCGATTTCTGCCTATATACGTCTTCGCTGATCTGCGATCAGTAGGAGACCTGAAGGGGAGGTATCTACGTGTATATACAATAAAGTCTGAATAACAACGAGAGCAACTTCATGATTCATTGAAATTGTTCTGATTGATTGATTATTCCCGTAAGCTCAATACAATGTCGAGATATGTCCGTTTCAAGATTAGACTTTGTTTGTTTGCATTACACAGATTACGTCAAACGGATCTGATCATTCTTAGGTGTGTAGACATTTTTATGTCGCTATGTCGTCGCTGAAGTATAGAAAATGCTCGCATTCAGACAACGCCGATCAATTTTAGTACCCTCTGAAAAAAGTGGGAGGAAACTTCTCAACCTCCTATAATACGGGTAATTTTGTGGACAAATTTTACACCCGTGCGTGAATTTTACCCTTATAGGTGAAAATTACCCCGAAAATGGGAGGCAACCTTTCTACCCCCTATAATTTTACTCCTGTGGGTGGAATAAAAATATTGGTAACTTTGCTTATATTTTCATTTACATATGTATTGTTATGTTACGTTCAACGTTGTATTTACGACGACAACAACTTCTCTCGGTTGTCACTTCGGTACTGAAGTAAATGTCAGGCTGGCCACTCGTTGGCAACCAAATATCCCTCTTGCGGGGATAATGGGAAATTTCTTCGGTACCATCCCCCCTCAGCCAACCGTCCTTGGGGCGAGGAAGGTAGAATTTAATTATAAGTCCAGATAATGACGAGTGTGGGGTATCATGGACAATTCTACTCGTTTATCAATTTTTCTATTAAATTATTTCTTCCAAATTAATGTAAAAATCGTCTGGAATAAGCAACAACGTAAATTGCAAAGCACAACAGATAATATTTCGTCAATTAAATCTTTATCTGAAAGGTTTCTATAAATTAACTGAGGATTTTCTATTTTAAAGCTTGTTGGTGACAGTTCGTATCACAGAATCATCACAAACAACCTCCTGGTTAAGTCACTGCATTCGTTCTCGTATACTAATATCATTTTTTATTGAAAGTCATCGAAAAGTTAGTTTCTATTTGCGTAAATTATCAAAATTGGCTGTGGAAGAAAACAATCGCCGGTCTTTCGCGATTAAAAATAAATGAAAGAGAAACGACGCCCTCAATTTTCATCAATCTTAAGATAAGACATCGCCCTCGCATTTCCTAAAAATGCCGATTATGCTGGCTGATCATAGTACGCTGGCTCTTACGGTATAGCTGATCTTTGGTTTTTCGATCCTTTGTCAAGGTGCATTGTCCAAAGGTATCGCTGCAAAAAATTTCAAAGAGCTATATTTGAGGACGAGTATGGGTATTCCGGGTTTAAATATTGCAAACATTTACTCGGTAATTGACAGAAAAGGATGATTGTAATTCTTCATTTTCAACCTAGATGCAACGCACTTTGATTTCATCTAAAAGGATTGTTCATCAGAAAGATAATTAGTTAGTGTTTTAAACATTCTCATGAATGATACGGTCGCTGAGTTGAAATATTTCATATTTTTCATGTCTTATTTATCCTACAGACAAATTTGACTAATTATAATGCTAGAAAATTAAAATAGAGTTTACCTGTATTTCGACACATAGAGTATTTGTTACGATGATGGTACTAGTGACCGTTGTAAAGACATATTTTCACTTTCTGTTTCCCCTAGATGAGGGAAAATTTTTCCCATAATTCTGATGAATTTTACCGTTTTAAATAGAATAACATTATCTCATTTTTCTAGAGTGTAGTATTCTCTTTAAACGGAATTGCTTACAAGTACGCAAGTAAATATTATTTCCACATTGCATAATTGATTTGCTAAAATGGCAACCACCAGTGTCAGACTACACAATTGTAAAAGCGCATTAAGATATGTCAGAGAGTTTGTGAGAAAGAGATATTTTTTATCTGGGCAGCATACCTGAATTTTTCCCCCAAAGTTTAAGTAACTCACACAATTGCGTTTAAGTATATAGAAGATTTTACATAAATTTAACTTAAAATGTTATGTACAATTTAAAAATGTAATAATATATGGGATGCTCCTCTGAAAATAGGAGAATTCGAATGGACTTCCATCAGTATGCCATATGACCCGAAGCAATACCTATACATATGAAAAAACTTTAGGTAAGTTGATCCTGTTAGTATTGTAGGTACGCAAGCCACATTTTCAGATTAAAACATTTCCAAATAGACATCTGTACTTATCAATAGTTGAAATTTTCGGTCTAACACCCTGTATAACCAATGAAAGCATTAATACCTATTCGTATGTAGTCAAATCACTAATCCACGTGGATAGTAAGTAAATATTTAAGTTGCAACACTCAAAGCTGACGTATAAGCCAGATAAATCGTTAACACTGCAGAGACTTCAACGATAAGCGAAGCTACAAACCCAAGAAAAAATTGTTCGGGAGGCAAAAAATTAGTGTTCTTGGCATTTTTTTTTACTGCCACTGAAAATAGCACCCTTCGTATCATGGACACCTTAATAAAAATACTTGAAGAAGCTTCTTTTACTAAGAAAAAAATAGCTGTGCTACTTAATAACTATCCAAACCACAAGTTGAAATTGGAGTAATTTATTGAATAAACCGTAAATAGGTATAAGTGCAAATATCAATAAATGAACAAAATGCAAATGCAACTTCTTTCAATTGTTATTTATACTATTATTTACTAGAAAGGACACATGTTTACCCAAGTTTTGCTTCAAAGTAAAATTATCCCACCGCAAGAATATAGGTAACCATTTACACTCACCGTAGAAAACCTTTATTCATGAAAAATCAAATCATTTCATCCACATTATTAATAGATATTTATGTTACAAAATTCAAATTTTATCAAGAAAACTGATTTATCACAAATATCGCGGAGATTTCAACGAGGAGCGATAATACAAACCCTCTTTTACATTAAACGTCAAAACAATATCCATTTCACAAATATCTTAATAAAAATTATTCGGCCAACCTTCTTATTGGACAAACGATTTTTGTTCATCCTACAGCTGCCTAATAGGTTCTGTCACATTGCAAGGATTTCTGCCAGCACATTTTCAAAGAACATGCACATTCTAAACCTTGAAATTGATAAACTGACTGAGTAAGCTATGAATATTATGAAGATTTCAATGAGAGTGTAAGATACGAACTCACCTCAAGGAATGCCTACACGGCATTTTCTAATCATTTATCTTATTACTACAAAGTATTATAGAATAATTTTTACCACCCATTTTACCGAAAAGATCCAGGACATCGTCGTTCCATAAACAAAGTAAGTTATATTTCACTTGTAATTTACCTGAATGGTCAATACTCACTTCCAAATGATAAATATATTATAAGTTAAAACAGGTACCTATGTCCACACAGTAAAATCACCACATATATCTGTATTACACAAATTCAGTCCCTCTTATGCTTATGGTAATTCCAATGATAGGTGAAGACACAAACCCAAGCAAGCAGTAGCTAGTAACCGTTACATGAAGTACTCTCTAAAATATACTCCTGCCGTGCAGATCACCTGCAGAAATATAGAATTAATCAATATGAGAAAAAAAATCATTTGAAATATAACAGCTTGAGATCTTTGAATAGTATATCAATGCATAATAACTAACCTGGGCAAATATGCGGTAACAGCCGGAGGCGTGGTGAGTGCATAGAAGTTTACACATAAAATAAAAGGTAAGAAATAAATTATAAAACGTGCTGAAACACTTACTGTTTTAAAAGTCTTCCGTTAAATCACAAATTGGGTAAAATCTGTTAAATATTTGAATCATTAGATATGTTTCCACAGCTGTTTCAGTCAAGTGAGTACGACGTGCGGAATAAATGTTTTTTAATGCCCAAAACGACCGTTCGACATCTAGCAACTTTTTGCAGAAAAATGCTGTTTGCTTTGGATGTGACGTTGACAATGGCTTCTGGACCACCACATTAAAGGGATTTTACAAAGTAGGCATTGAATTTTAGCGCCATCAAAAGTTAAGTCCGGCATGTCCACTATAACGTTTTTAACTGTCTGCCATTGTTCATTTTCGCGACGTACCCTAACTGCGACATTTTTACAGCAAACATAATCGTACAATTACGAAATAAGTTACGACAGCCTACATATACACAGAACTACTCACATACAGCATCGATTTAGTAGTGAAATAAATAATCACCGACTCCTCACCACATATCTACTACACTGACTGTTACCGCTGTTTGCCCAAACTAATAATAACTAAACAAACATAGAATTTACCCAGCCACCTGCATGAATAAAATAACGGCAAATATTTATTACCTATTACCAAGGAATACTCCAACGGAATTATGTTCATAAGATGAAGACTCAATTTCCATTTGACATAAATCTGCATTAATAACCATTAATTATTTTGGGATATTAAAAATGTGGACATGTTATTTGCAGATTTTTATAGTAATTTATTGAAATAACCTAAGCAAAATGCAAATCATATGGAGATTTGAATGATCAAGTAAGTCACATACATTCAGTTTCAAGAACCGCTAAACGAGAAAGTAGTTAATTTTAGACCTCTAATATATTAGTGGTAATTCCGTTTAAAAAAAATACAGCTTTGGATAAGTACGAAGTTATGAGACACCTCATAGATTTCAACATAATTTTTAAACCATGCCCACAATCAGACCACAACAATTTAAGAAAAGAACCGTCTTAAAAATCTTCATTCATAAAGGCACAATCTTCTGAACCGGCGGTGATGACTCATGCTGAATAGTAAAAATAATACGAACTGGAAAATGTAAATATGTATGTGAATGAGATAAGCATATCTAAAAATATAGGGTAATTGTGGTAGAGATGCCCCACATTTCGAAATTTCCTTTTTGTGGCCACAGTTTAGCAAGTAAATTAATAGCAATCGAAAGTCTGAACGAGTTATTTATTTCTTAAGGAAATACAACAGACGCTGGTCAAAAATAAAAATTATCATTTGGCGAAAAATATATAAACTAAAGTATGCACTTGGCCATCTCTACCAAGATATGCGGGAGTGATGCCTCACTGGTGAGGGAAATATGCCCCATAGGTTCTTCCCACCAACACTCTTCCACACGGGTCACAAACGCTCTGGTATTTGCTGCAACTTTCATGAAACCATGCCTTGCAATGGAGGCACTGAACCCAGTCTTCTTTTCTTGTAGTTTTTTGATACTGTCCTCCACAACTGGCACATTGATCGTCATTATCAGAAGAAATGCCGATGTCTGAATCGTCTAAAGTCATTTGCAAGTCATCATGTTGTCGCTTGTGCTTGGAACGCCCTTTTGACTCTTCTGTCTCTAGACAATCCGCCACAGTCGCAAGCGTACGTGCTCGAGGTATCTGCTCGACACAGATTTATGGAAACACGTAATACATCTTATTTGATTTTCATCCTATTGATGGACTTTAATCGTTTCCAAAGAAGTACTTAAATGTAATATTGTCGCATATGAAACAACGAAAACGTTCTTAATTTAAAAGGAAAAGTTACGAATTCCAAAACTAAATAGAACCTCTCATTATAAAATAACTAAATTACATTTTTGCATTTCCAAATATCCAATGTATTAAATGTTTAAGTGATAGTAAGTACGTAAAAAATACATCAACTTTTAAAGGCAAATTCCAAAACGAAAACATGTTTTATAAATCTTGTTATTGGAATTTTATGTCAAAATGAATCGTATTTGTATGTGTAAAAATTTAGTTGAACCTATTATTATAACAAATGTTCAAATAAGCAGTCATTTCCGGTGCTGTCTCTAATGTGGTACTATTTCATGACTTCTTAGTTTATAAGAACGTAGTTAAAAAGAAAACTATTGCAATATTTATTTCAGAGTCTTGAAAAAGACTAATTTAATTAAGAAAGTAAAGAAAAAAAATATGTAAAGCATTTGTAGCATAGAGGGCTGCAAAACATAAACTGCAGTTGCAAATATATCTTTCTCTACCCCACATCACTGCCACGCCTACCTTGTTTTTCCACGTTCTCGATTATTAGGGGTGGTAACTACTGAGGCACCCGTTGCGCGATTCACATCTGACAAAGTACAAGCGATGCATTATGTATATGCAACTGAAATTACATGAAATCATGAACGCTCTGTGGGTGTCGAGGAGCCTTAATACGAGCAACGAAGCATCTGCAGAAAAAGGCAAATCATTTTGGATTAGAAATCAACGAATCCAAAACAAAATACGTGAAAATTGGGAGGGAAAATATAATAATACCAACGGATCTAGAAATACAGGGACACAAATTTGAAACTGGGAATTACTTGGGAACATTCCTTGGAGGAACTGATAAAGATTGAGTGAGAGAAAGGAAACCAAGCGTATAGCGGAAACCGAGCAGGACTAAAGAGCAAAGTACTAAATAAAGAAATGAAAATACAAATATATACGGCACTAATAAGACAAATCACCACATACGCAATGGAAACAACAGTAATTAACAAAAAAAGAAGATGACCTAAAAATAAGGGAAGGGAAAATAATCATGGCGGTATTAGGACCAAACGTGACACAAAATGAAGAAAAAAGATTGAAAACAAATGCAGAAATAGAGGAACAACTGGGAGGAGAAAACATTGTGAGGCATATAAAAACACAAAGATTAAAATGGGCACGTCACATAACGAGGAGAAATGATACGAAGAATAACACAATTGATAACCCTATGGTCAAGAAGAGGAGGAAGACCAAGAAAGATATGAAGCGATGACGTAGGAGAGGATTTGAAAATAATGGGAAAGAGAGACTAGAAAACAATGTGCAAAAACTGACAACAATAGAAGAAAATTACAGAAGTAGCCAGGATCCACAAGAACTTTTTAAAGCGAAAAATGAAAGAAAGGACTAATCCATCCCAATAAGCGGACTATAAGCGTGCCCGCAACATTCGGGCTAAAGAGGTACCATAAATCATGCAGTTGTTGAGATTTTCAATGAAAATTATAAAAGTGGGTGCATAACCTTTTATTCTAAATAATTCAATTATCTCTAAAAATATTAATTTTGAAAAAAAAGTAAGAAAAAAGTTTTCATTTTGTTATAGTAAAAATCCATATTATAATTAAAAAAAAATAATTACTTACATACACGTCGTCAATTTGCATTCGTAAAAAAATAGTAAGGTACTTCAATTTCTTTATTAACTATAGGACAATATTTTGGTAGATAGCAGCCTTAAGTCTTCTCTTGTATTTGAAATAATGGTTACGTCATCCGCATATGCAAAATTTGGGTTTGGTTAAATATTCTTGTTATCCAGATTTGCTCTTCTCATATTTCATATTACTAAAATGTTAGCTTAATCAACATCATCTCTTATTAATTTGTGTATTATTTACAATCCAAACCAGAATCACACCAGTCTAAAGCTTGCTGACCATATGTTAATATCGCTTATAGTATTTCAGTTATTTGTTACACAACGCATCGCGTACAGCTATTAAATTAATACGGCAGTAGTTTTCAATATAACCGTTCGTTTTATAGTCTACGCGCCGTTTTCACTAGCGCGACGTACTTTTCATGGAAAAAAGTAAAATGCAATCTGACACAACGGCGCAGTGGTCATTATGGGCAAAGATTACCGATACGAAGGATGAAAAAAACGTACACAGTGTTTATAAATAATTTCAAGGTGAACAAGTGAGATTTAACATAATCTGCTGAGAATTCTGCAAAAATACCTTATAATTTACCGTTAATATTTTCAGCGACACATTACCGCAACACACCGCCGCCTACGTAATTCTCGAATTCATTTTGTCTTGTCAAAGGTGAAAATTTCTTTCCATAGTTACAAGACGGGTTTTCCCGTATGATATATACTTTATATACAATCGACTGTATCTTGGCAATATATTTTTTCTCCATTATCTTTTCGTTAGCTGTAAGTTGTAATAGTAATTATATAAGCAGTATTGAATGTGCTCTGATAAATTACAGAAATAATTTTATATGGCTACAATGTTTTAAGGTACCTTGCTAAATAATTCTAACACTTAATCGGAATTTGTTATGTTTTTCTTATTATTATTACGTGTCTTAGAAATTCTTATTTAGTTCTAATAAGGAAAAATACGACTAACCATACCCTAATATATTCCAAATATTTATTAGGTGGTTATAACCAATTTAGGGAGGGTCATTTACGACGATGAGGTGGCCTAAAGTATTTCCGAAAACAAATCTTTTTTTAAAATTTTGGCAATTTTGGATATTATGAATAATATTGCATTCGGTGTTACTCATGTAAACCAGTTTTATTAGTAGCATAAAATACTCATTATTCGTCTAAATACACATCAAAAATGTTGTACAGAATGTTCCAAAAATATAGTCCAAATATTAACATATTCAACTAAGAAAGTTTCTTTTTTTTTTAGTACCAACCCTATTTTTAAGAATGTCTTCATACTCTATTTGAAAAAATTGAGGTAAAACATATTTCACTTCCTATACCGAGACTCCATCGTTTCCGAATTATTTTAAAAAATTATGAAATCGATTATTCATTATCAATAAACAACCAGAATTGACTTTGTTTTGCTAAAGTTAATGATAAATGAACACTGCAATAATGATATTGCGTTTGTATCAATGTCAGAATCCACTCTTTCTTTCTAAAGTACGAGGGACGTTCAATAATTAACGAGACAAGTGGCTGTGGAAAAAAAACACTTAATTCTATGACAATGAAATTTACACTACTTTTCAATGTAGTCTCCACCACCATTTAGGCACTTCTCTCATCGTTTTGTGAGCTTTCCAATTCCAGCGCTTATGAATTCTTGACCTTGGTGTCCGAGCCACTTGTGTACAGCTTGTTTGACCGATGCGTTTTCTTCGAACTTGCTGCCGCGTAAAAACTCTTTGAGCGGGCCGAATAGATGAAAATCGAACAGTGCGAGGTCGTCGTGCAGCAGAATCACACCTTTTGAGAGACCACCCGGGCGTTTTCTTCTTATCGCAGGTTTCACTTTATGTTGAAGCAAATTACAATAGTACTCACTGTTCACAGTACGTTGTCCTTCTAAATAGTCACAAAAAGACTGTTAACATCACTTTACCGGCAAACGCAAGAGTTCTGAATTTTTTCTTAGCGGGCGAATCCGGATGCTTCCATTCAAGACTTTGCCGCTTGCATTCAGGTTCATAGTGGTGAATCCACGTTTCATCGCAGGTTATAACACGGTCTAGAAAGTCATTGTCTTCCGTTAAAAATCGTCGTTGAATTCAGAACAAATGCGAACACGGGTGTCTTTATGGACTTGAGTAAACTGTCTTGGAACCCAACCCGAACACGTTTTGCTATAATTCAGCTTGTCATGAATGATTCCATACACAATTCCAACATTAACATTAGACAAATCAGCTATTGTCATGATTTTTATACGCCTGTCATCGAGAATACGGTCATTTATGCGATTTTGTAGCGCGTCGGTCGACACTTCAACCGGTCGTCCAGAGCGATGAATATCCGTAACTCTTGTTCTGCCCGATTTAAACAGTTCAATCCACTTATACGCGTTTCCGCGGCTTAAACACTTTTCACCATATTGTTTCAATATTCTTGAGTAAACTTCTACCGGATAACAAAAATCTCATCACTGAACGTAACTCTTCCGCCGTACACGTTTCGAGAGGAGCCGGCATTTTGAAATTAACAAAAGAGGTTACGTTTGCTGCTATTTCTGTCAAACACCTGACTTAATTTGTCCCCAAGGTTGCCAACTTGACCCACAGAAAGTTTCATCTAATAATATTCAGTGGTTTTCTCACTAATGCAGTTTGTCTCATTAATTACTGAATGTCCCTCGTACATAATGTAACCTGTATATTTAAAGATATACGCTGAGTTTAACTTGAATATCAATACCATCTATTCGGTGTTACCCATGTAAACCAGTTTTGAGAGTTTTATTAGTGACTTAAAATACTCACTATTCCTGTAAATATACATATGGAGCGCAGCAAAAACCTAGTCCAAATATTAACATATTCAACTAAAAAAATTCATGCCAACCCTATTTTTAAGAATGTCGAAGCATTTTCAAAAGAAGCTGTGTATAATTCTAAAAGTAAACATTATTGGGCCACCGCTAATCCACATTTAACACATCCTCGAAATTTCCAACAAATGTTTGACTTTAATGTATCTTGTGTCATAAAAGACAATAAGCTTTCGTACCAATTTCAAGACGAAAGTTTAAATGGCAAACTACCGTAATGGAATTTATTAGTGGTCTAAATCTGAACGAAATGTGTTAGATGAAGCTCCAGCGCATTGTACACGTGAGGTTACGAATCAAATAACGCAAATATTTGGTGATCGATGGATGAGGAAGTTGAAACCTTGGACGGCCAGCCAAGTCCCCTCACCAAACTTCTCTTGATTTCTTTATTTGTGGTTGTAAAAGAAGCAGTGGTGCACGACAGTTCTATTTATTCTCGGAAAATCTTGGAAAATCGAGTAGAGAGAGCTTTTACCAGTCTCAGCGGAGTGGAAATCCAGAGAGCAGTACATCCCGTGCATCGTAAGATATTGTTGTGCCTGCATTTAAATGGAGATTGTTTTGAACATCTATGTACAATATGTTCCCTTAATTTGTGTAGTTTTTTTTAATAGTAGAGTTTACGCCTTTTATCATATTTAAACCTTTGTACATGTCTTTCTATCTATTTTGTTGCTGCTAATTAAACATTTACTAATAATCAACTAAACATTTAGTTAATTCGATATTTATTTTGTTTTAACAACAGAGCACATATAAAATCTTTATTGGGTATGCCAACTGCTAGCTAATCCTTGCTTCGTAGCAACCCATCACTATGGATTATTACACATTTTGTACTTCAGTACGGAGTAAAAAGACATGAGTCAAATAAGTACCCAATAAGTTCTGTTCATTTGTCATTAGCTTAAGCAAAACAGAGCCAATCTTGTCAATTCTGTTTTATTGGTAATAAACAGTCGATTTCGTAAATCTTTACAATAAATCGAAAACATGCGAATGTAGGTATTGGAAATAAAATATGTTTTACCAGCATTTTTTTTTTCTTAAAAATAGGGGTTGCCTTTAAAAAAAATTAACATTTTTTTAGCTGAATATGCTGGTGTTTGGACTAGGTTTTTGGATGACTCTGCACAACATTTTTGATAAAGAGTATTTTCTGTTACCAATAAAAGTCTCGAAATTGATTTACATAGGTGATACCGAATAGAAAATATTGATCTTAAAATTAAACTCCGCGTTTGTCAAATTTTTCACAAAAAAATTCATATCTAAAGGATGCATAATATACAGACTATAATATTTGAAATAAACCTATTATTATTATTAATCAAGAGCGCCACGAAGTTGAAAATATTTTTAGGAAATACATCATTATCCGTGATATCGCTCACCACAATTTCAAAAAGATACTTTCATTATTTCCAGAGGTACTTTCAATAGGCCATCGTCGTGAATGACCCTGTACACCACTTCTACACTTAGGATGATATGAATCTTCAAAATCACACTTTTTTCTGTAGAATAGTCTGCTGAGTGTTGCCGTGTCGTTGAGTTTGTTCATGACGCGAAGAGAGTATACAAACTGAAATGCAAATGCGGGAACAGCTACAGTAGCTGAACACCTCTGTCAAAATGGAGACCATAGGATCGACTATGAAAACACGAAGGTATCAGTCAGAGCCATCCACTACCATTAGAAAATGGTACGCGTATCTTTGGAAATTATAAAGAATTCGAACAATTTCAGTGGCGAGAATAGATGCAAGGTCAGCAATACCTGATGGTCATCTCTTCGAAAATACCAACGAGGTAACCAAACCATAAGAGATGCGGTCCATCAGTTATATAACGAAGAGCACGAAACAACGACATCAGTCTTTAGAAACCTTGTAGAGAAGCATGATCACAGCAGTATGATCAGCGAAAGGTCAACAGTAAACAACACGGCAACACCGTGAATATTATTCTACAGTACACAGCGGCCGTGAATCCCTACATTCAACTAAGAATTTTTTCATATGAAAAAATGCCATTAAAGATCAATATTTAAATCAACACCTAAATATTGTAAAAAGTATCTTGTGAAATGCTATGGTCCAGCAAATAATAACCTAGATATCGAGACGCGATTATATGCAGACAGTTTATTAAACAAATTAACTTGAAATGTTTGTATACATTCCTTTCTTAATTTCCAACCGCTTAAAGGTGTCCAACTTGCGTCTATACGGTAAATTGACTGAAATCAGCTTCTGGAAACTTTATTTGGCAATTAAATTTTATGTGTGTAAATATTTATGCTTATTAGCTAGTAGTTTGGGATCCTATAAAGAAGTGGACATTAATCAAATGCAGAATTCGCAAATAACTCGGCGGTGTTTGTTAAATTTAATTAAATGTCGCCATCTGTAATTATAGCATCTAACTAATTTAAAAAAAAGGAACACATTGTAATGAAAGCCGTATGTTATCAGCCAACCTAAATAACGTGTACTAAAAACAAATTTAATAGTCTACTTTTAATGTCATTCCATATCTATAAATACTGTGGCGATAAATTGTCTGAACTGGATAAGGTTAAAGTGGTGTTAGCCTAAATTAATTTAATAACGAAATCCATGTTTTAAACCTACGCGAAACCTGCCATTCGCAATTAAACTTTCTTCACATAAATCTTTGGAAAGTAACTTAGGTAATTATAATTGTACAGATACAGCAAATAAACTGTTCCAGACTCCTTTGTGAGAGAGTGAAAACGAAATATTGTAGACATACAAAGTCAATCATTGATTTTTCCGTTATACAGAAAAAAAATCCTGACGAAAACGAGCCGAAAGAGATCGTGTCGCACGTCCGAAATGCGTGTTATTAACTCAAACCTGTGGAGCAAGCCGCTATAAAATTAATTCTTACGAGGGACTACAACAAAATTTAATCGTGAATTTCCGATGTAGCACAGATTATTCATTAAAATTTGTTATTGCTCGAAGGAAAATGCATTTTATTATCAACTATCTTTATGTTTCATTCAGGTAGTAAATCTTATGGCTAATGTGTTTAACACAATACGATAGAAAGCAAAAATCATTCAGTTTATACAACCTTTGTGTTAAAAGCATTCATCTGTACTTCATAATGGAAATAGTATATACAGGATGCAGCAACAATACAATAACTCCTGATGTAAATAAATGCCAACAGAACGTTTAACTCATTTTCTTCATTTCTTGCTCTTTTCGTTCTTTCGCATTTCTTGTAAACGACACATCCCGTCCGTTTTATTGTAGAATAGAATAAAATAATTTATTTATCCAGTAGATCTTATAAGATATTGGACACGTCAAGCAAAGAATATACATTTAAGTAAAAATGACATAAACGCATTGTATATGTCTAAATATCACAAACTTATAATGTATAAATAAAATGTGTGTAGATATAAAATAAATAAATAGATAGAAACCGCTAAAGGTAGCTATAGGAATACCAAATATGGATTGATGCAGAATGTAATTCTACATCACTTCTAGTCATAATATATAGGGTATTCCATTTAATGAAATCGGGAAGAATCATTTTTAAATGGGTAATGTTAATGCTTACCTAATAACCATCTGTACATCTGGTGATAAAAACAATTTACTGGCATCGGCATCCAATCTCAGTCAATCCAAACAACAAATTTTATTACAAAATTTGAAAGCTTTTGGACGTAGGAATACTTTCTTTGGAATATGTGACTTTTCAATTTTTTAACAGAAACTATCTCGAAAACCACAAAACAGGTTACTTTGATAATCTTAGGATAAATGGAGTGTAGTTAGGGGTCTTTAATACAATAAAAATATATAAGGTATTCCATTTAAAAAAGTGAATTTTACTGTCCTACCCTTTTTATAAAACAACCAGTATATCGGAGTATCCTTTCTAAAGATGCAAAATTAACATTACATTACATCCCCAAAATAGAATGAATTGCTACCTAGCATACGGCCCGACCAATAAAAGATGGACGTACTATTGCTGCACTCTGCATAACACACTTCAATTAAATGCCAGTATTGTAAACAACAGGCTTTGAATAGCATCACAAGTTATTTTATTGCTTGGAATTATAATCATATACATAGGGATATAATTCAGTCTCAGTATTTGCGACATCAGGAGTCGCTCAAGTATCCAGATTAGGCCCGCTTTTGTTTTTGCCTTTTGTTGACGATTTAAGTCGACTTCTGAGTTGTAAGTGCCTCCTTTTTGCGGACGATGTTAAATTATTTTCACCCATTCTTTCCTTGCGCGATACTATACGTCTTCAAGAAGATTTAAATTTAGTGCACGAATGGAGTACTGCAAATAAATTAGGTCTTAACATATCCAAGTGTAATGTAATGTCTTTTACACGTCAAAAATCTCAAACTGTGTGTAATTACCATCTTGAGAGTATACCCTTGAACCGTCCACCTACGATCACTGATCTAGACATAATTTTCGACCCTAAATTGTCATTTAGTGCACTTATTGCAGGGGTTGTTTCGAGTACTAATAAAATGTTGGGTTTTGTGTTGCGTACCTGTAAATAGTTTAATCATGTAGCAACTATGTCTACGCTGTTTGGTAGCCTTGTCAGGTCCCGTTTGGAGTATGCGACGTTAATTTGGAACCCAATTTATTTTGTTTATAAAACTTGAAAATGCCCAAAGAAGATTTTTAAAATATATCTATTTTCGTACACAGAAAGCTTATCCTGAACATGGTTACCCGCAGAAGCAGTTATTAACTATGTTTAATATGCAATCCTTAGCTACTAGACGCTCTGTGCATGGAATAAAGTTCCTATTTAGTGTTATTCACGGGAATATTCACTGTCCTCAAATTCTAGAGAGTCTGTTGTTTGGTACCTAGGCAGTCTAGTCGATATCCCTTAACTTTTTATATCTCTACTCCGCGATCAAATTTACTAAGTCCCCACTAAGATTTATTTGTGAAACGTATAATTGTATCAGTTCAGCTTGTGATATATTTTATTACAGTCTGAATAATTTGATTCAAACCTTCCTCCAGCGCAATACTGAGTAGTTAATTTTTTCGCATTTTTGACTAACCTCAAATAGCACGCACTATTACTTATTACCTTCTGTTTATTTGTATGATCTATGTGTAGTATTGTCCTTAATTTGATTAATACTGTTGGACAATAAACCATTATTATTATTATTATTATTATTATATCGTATGCATCTCTCTTATACCTAAGCACTTATTTCCGCTTATGTAGTGAGAATTTACTACTATTTTATTTTTCTAATTCACTAAAGCAAATGCAGAGTTCGATAATCTCACATTAGATAACTTTTTTGATTTTGCATCTGCTTTATTGATAAGATTTCCACCTACACCTTGACAACCAAATCTGATTTAATAGTTAAATACGTGTGTAACATACTATATTTCATAGATACTCCTCACGTGACAGACGGTTCTACCCAATGTCCACATTAAAGTACTTTGTTCTCTGTTATATACGTAGTTATTAAATCGATTTTAGTTGCCAACCCGCATGTACGTATATCTAATATGACGGCTGTTTTTAGACTTTCGTGAAAGAAGAATCCCCCTGTTTTTATTTCAAAAGTCTCTAAAAATGTAAATCGTGTTTGTTTCGAGCTAGAAATCCAACTATCGAAAACGTGGTGGAGCCAAGTTAACCAAGACATCTACCTCGCACTATAAAGGGCGTTCAAGCTTATTTGCTCAAATTGGCAACCTTTAAATATTTAGAACCGCTGCCCTCTTAGTCAATACATTCCTAACCTTTCCTAATTTTCCATTTAACGCAACATTATGGATAGTTGCACGGGCTGTACTATTCAATGTATTGTTTCTAATCTTATTTTCAAGCCTCATCAGATTTTGCGAACGCTATTTCTCAGACATAGGTATGTATACCAGATTTTCAATAGTAAAAGTCTATCAACTGATGTTAAAAATTATAATTGGTAACGAGATGATTATCCAAACTCTAAACGCTTAACAAGGAACAAGGTACCTCTTTTAATTCTCACTCTACTTAAGTCACACGTCACACCCTCATTTCCTTGAGCGAGAGTAGTGAATGCTAGCCGCTTCGGCAGTCGTGGTAAGTTAAAGCACTTCGGATTCGAGATATCCATCACGTCAAAGCTGTATGCCATTCGTCGCACAGCCCTTGAAACAAATTCATTGCGGAGCTCCTGCGGCTTCGGAACCGACCATATCACCTAAACGAACAAAAGGAAGGGACACGCTCGCCGTCGGCGTAAGTCCCGCGCACGGATGATCTTCCCGGTACACGTTTATTTGCGGTCCACTTACCCTACTTTTCCTCTATCCCGCTTGCATTTTCATCCTTTCCGTTCGCGAAGACTTTCCGCAACGCGGGAAGGATCCCGCCAATACTGGTAAGTATTCTGCCTTGTCACTCAAATGTTATCCATAAAATACAAAAATAAACTGGGCAAAAATATTGTGTTTCTGGAGATCTATTACAGTGTTTCTTATGGTCCATGTGGCATGCGGCTCAAAGTTAAGTTGGTTAAAGTGTAAAATTTATAAGCTTTAGCTCATTTTAATAGGTAAGTGTACTTTCAGCGTAGCAGCATTTCTAATAGTTAATTTTAGTGGAAAAATCTGTTTTTCATACAGTAATGTTTCTCACTGTTAGTTAATTTTAGACGGAAAGTATAACCAGATTATCGGAATGTTTCTACTTCGTTCTACTACACATATGAAAGTAATTCAAGAATGATTAGAAAAAATTACAATAGATTAGTTTTAGGACTTTGGCAATGTTGCAATTAAAAATTCTTTGTTGCCAATAGTTTAATTTTAATGATTTATTAGCGAATAACACACAATATTCTATACTTTTGAGACAACTTTCCTTACCTAATTGATGCTGGCAGATATAGTATCATTTTTGGTATGTACTTAATAATATTTTAACATGTTCATTGGCATATCTGACTTCGTTTTTGAATTGGACGATTTTCAATTTTTCGTCTTTTGGTCCGGGTAAATTTGTATACCGTTGCAGCATTTCTAATGTGTTTACTGCTTTTTTGAATATGCCAAATTTAATATGCAACATAGCCCAAAATGTATGTACGAGGGTGCTTTAAAATGTTCGCGAAACGAAAGGGAAAATGAGAATATTTTTCTTGAAATACGTTTTATTTTTCTACATAATCTCCTTTAAGTTGAATGCACTTCATCCAACGATGTTCCAGAGCCATTATGCCATCACGAAAGTGCGATTCTTCAAGTCCTCCAAAATAGTCGTCGGCAGCTGCTTTTACTTCTTCTTCTGTGTAAAATTTTTTCCCTCAAGGAAAATTTTTAGTCCTGGGAATAAATGGAAGTCGGGAGGAGCCAAATCAGGCAAATAAGGTGGATGTTTCAACAGATTGTACTTCAGTTTGTTCAATTTTCCCATTGCTATCGCACTTGTATGGGGACGTGCATTGGTCTAGAAGTTTAGCGTAATATTCACCGTTTATTGTTTACTCCTTGGGAAGATAGTCAATTAGTAATATTCCGCCAGCATCCCAAAAGACTGACGCCATAAGTTTTCCAGGTGATTCCACGGGCATTGCTTTCTTTGGTGGTGGAGAACCCCTATGTCTCCATTGTTTTGACTGTTTCTTGGTCACAGGGGTATAATGATGAACCCAAGTTTCGTCTGTTGTAACAAATCGTCGGATGAAATCGGTTTTATTTGAGTTAAAACGGTCTAGACTCTCTTTATAAATTCTCATTCTCTGAAAGTTTTGATCCATTGTCAATATGCGCGGCACCAATCTTGCCGAAAGCTTTTTCATCCCTAATTTCACAGTTAGGATATGAAATCTTCTTTCATCTGAGATGCGTATATCCTTAGCAATTTCGGAGACCTTTAATCGATGATCCTGCATAACCATATCGCGGACTTTTTCGACGATTTCAAGCATCGTGGCAGTTTTTAGTCGTCCATTACGCGGGTCGTCTTCTATGCTCTCACGACCATGTTTAAACTCCGTCACCCACTTATGCACAGTCGTAAATGATGGAGCAGAATCTCCTAAAGTATCCTGCATATCTTTATGAATTTCTGTTGCTTTCCAACCTATTTTCACAAAATATTTGGTAACAGCGCGTTTCAGTTTTATCCATTTTTCAAAACTCACACAACTAGCTTTATTCACAACGGCACAAAATTGATACTACTTGACACAACAATATCATATTTGACATTTGTGCAGAAAACATTTAGCGCCATCCATTGCGTATGTTTTAATCGAACTGATGCTGCAATCTGGGCTTCATTTCGCGAACATTTCAAAGCACCCTCGTACTTTCATTTATTTCTTAATTTTCTATAGAATGTAACGATCTACAAATAAAAAAGCATTTTAAGCTTAACCACAATTATTGGTTAGAATAAAAGCTAAGGCATACTGCCTCAAAACTAAAGCATAAAACACATATTTCTTTTTATATTAACTAAAAATATAAAATAAAAGGCTGTTGTAAACGGTAAGTAAAAAGATTTACAATTACGATTCACACTAATTAAAATACTATTTGGAGTAGTAATATACAACATAATTACGTAATATAAAATGCAAGATCTAAAGTAGAATGATAAACTGTGTGTGTACATGTCGATATCTGACAAACGTTATCAACTGCCCTAACTTTAACTAATTCATGCCCAATACGGGTCCGCTAAACGTAACACCACTCCTACGGTTTTGTGCCGCACAGAAATTAGATAGTCACATTTAACTAATACAATTATAATAAACACGCATACAAAAAAAAATCCACAAAATTGACGACAACGTATAATAGATAAATCAGAATCAAACATGTTTTTCGCTTTAGCGGACAAAACATATTTTGAATATCTAAACATTAAAAATTGAATTGTACGCAGTAATTAAATACTTTTTGCGTGAGATAACTTGATTCCTTGCACGTTTTATTCACATTCACAAGTCACCTAACCTTTTTCGTGACACTTCCCTACCAACCCAAAAAATGGCTATAACTTCCTAACCATATTCAACAAATTGTCTTAAAAGTTGCCTGTATTAAAAAATATGGGTATAAGTTCTTTTTTATTTAGAAAGAATGGATTACGTAATTTTACAAAAGCAAAATACAAATAGTATGTTGTAGCGGGCTTGCAAGGAAAGCCGCAAGTATTTCTGATAGAGGTTCCGTCGATTCTTAACAGATCTAAAAGCAGCGCTTTCTACTACAGAACCACCAATCTATTTATTAATTTAGTTTATTTTTACAGGCATTCTGTATTATTTGAGTATCTTCCATTTAAAAATAACAAAGCAGATATTTTTGAAATTTCCGCAGAGGTAATTTAATTTGCTCTTTTTCAGTTTCTTTTACAAGGGAACACCAGCAACCCGGACTCCCCAAAAAAATTGAAATTTTGTGGGTTTGTAGAGGGGTCCAAGGTAAGAACATCTCACTTATTTTCATCGGCGGAATCCTCCGTGGGTGGGGTGGAGGGCGCTCTTAAGAAAAAACTACCCGTTTATATTTGTGCAAATATCTCGAAAACTATTGGAGATATCGAAAAAAAAGTTAAGACAAGTTTTTAATTGTTTAAAGAGGACTATATAATAGCATAACCCTTATTTCAAAAAGTATTAATTTTAATAGAAAAATTACCCCCACCCCAATCCTTTTGAAAACTTTAAAACTTTTAAATATCGGAAAAGAGGGGCTGTTCCATACTGAATTCAGTCCGTATACATTTTTATCATTGAGTTTTACCTTTCAATCCAAAGAAAAAGTATTTTGTCATATGAAAGTTGTACCAATGGACTTACTATACTATACTATAATTGAATAAATACATATGTAATAACACTTTTGAAATAAAAAGTATTTCATAATAATTTATCTAAACGTCTAGACGTCTGATAATAAACTTGATCTGATCTGC
The DNA here is from genome assembly GCA_029619315.2 of Dynastes maya. Lineage (NCBI taxonomy): Eukaryota > Metazoa > Arthropoda > Insecta > Coleoptera > Scarabaeidae > Dynastes > Dynastes maya. The sequence goes on from JAROYE020000001.1 coordinate 26,597,376, forward strand.
TAGTATGAGTAGTTATTATTTGCTGAATTATACAATAACAACAAGAAAGAGATTTTATCGCGAAAGTGTTTATACGAAAAGTATTTGTTATTTTCGTATGCGTAATTTAATAAATATTAGAATGGATTACCAAACACAAGTAACCGTATTATTTACATACTTACTGTCTAGTATTAAAATCATTTTATTAAACATCAATAACATCCTGTATATATAGTATTGTTTTGAAGTGATATATTTAGATAGATAATGAAAAATTCTGTCACGTAGTTGCTGATAAGTTCATATATATATGCATACGACCATACTTAAATGTTTATAATTAATATTAAAGTAATCACTTCGAGAACTCACAATCAGAGAAAACGCGACGAAAAGAATGGCACGAGTTAACATTGCCAATATTCTGTACATGTTACAAATAACTTTTAAAATTGAAAGTATTGCAAGAACTCCTACGACACCAGACGAAATAGAGTTGCACGACGCCTTAAAAGATATCATTGTTAGAGCTTCTGAAGAAGGTATGTTTAGTTTCGAAAATGAAATGAGTTTGGAATTTGAATCGCCTTCAGAACCACATGAACCACAGTTTGTTGAATCACTATCTCAAGAAGAAGCTAATGAAAATTGGGAAGAATGTGTACCTGAAGAAGGAGGTAGCGTTGTAGATGCTAACTATAAAATTGAAGCTGTAGAATTTTGGAGAAGTGGGAAGAAAGCAAGACGAACACTCGAAAGTGTTAAACAGAAGCTTAAAAAGGTAAAATCACTTCAGCAGTTGTATAGATGGGAAAATAGCGTTAATGAGGGCGGAACCAACAGTGAAAAAGGAAGATATATCGCGGAAGAAGTACTTACACAATTTCAAGACGCACTAACACGAGGAAATATAGTGCATGATATGAATATTCGACGTTGGGCTTTAGAGGCAAAAGACAAAGTTGGATATACAAGTTTTAAAGCTGGACATTGGTGGATTTGGCATTTTAAACAGGTGCATGGTATTGTATCCCGTAAAATAACTAAATTTGTTACACATTCTGCTGTATCTGATACAACTGAACTACGCGACGTAAGCGATAGATTTATAAATCAAGTAAAACCTTATATTAGTTCTCTTGGAAGAGACTATATCTTTAATGCAGATGAGAGTGGTTTTAATATGGAAATACACTCTGGTCGTACATTGTTTCCACGAGGTGAAAAGCACGTTGAAGTCACTGTACAGTCTCTGCATTCTATTACTCATAGTTATACCATAATGCCTACTATTTCCGCAAATAGAAGATTATTGTCTCCACTTTTCCTAGTTTTGAAAGAGGTAAGCGGTACTTTAGGTCCTCGCGTACAGGAAACACTCTTTCGCCCAATAAATGTATACATACCTGCATCTACATCTGGAAAATTAACATCCGCGCATTTCAAAACATGGTATACAGATGTTTTCTTGCCAAATGCTGGTCCCAATAATATACTACTACTAGATTCATGGAGTGGACACTGTCCAGCGGAACTATCTACACTGACACCAAAAGACAAAAATGTGAATATTTTGACCATTCCAAAGAAGACGACAGTATTAATTCAACCCTTAGATGTTTATGGTTTTAGATTATGGAAAAATTTTGTAAGAACTTTTTCTGACCAAGTTATTTTGATGGGCCACGATATAAACTTGCATCATAGAAATACAATTATTAAGTAACAGTCTTTAACCCATAATCAGTTTTCGTTTCCGAGATTTTTTAGTGTTTTTAAGTATTCTTGGTACAAAAGTGGATACGTTGCGGAGCGACCAAGTGCCTTTGAAAATCCAGTAAATTTCTGCTTTGCCAAAACTGCACAATCCACACCACTGTGCATTATTTGTGGAAAACTGGCTCGTGTACGTTGTTCTTGGTATAAGCAATATCTGTGTTTTAAACATTTCTTTTTAGATTACCATTATTGTAACCACTATATTGAATAACATTTGTATAAGTATGTTATGCATGTAATGTACTATATAAGTACGTATGATAAAATTGGCGATACCTGTATATATATATATATGTATATATATGTATATATATAATATATGTTTTATTATTTAATAAATGTACTAATTCTTTTGTATACCACTGTACAATAAATGTAAGGCATTTTTATCTTGTAAGGTTCACACATTATAATTTAGTTAACGCTGCAACTTTGAAAGAAAATAAAATATGAATGTATATATGTATGTATGTGTGAAATTTATATGTTTGCAAATACAAATTGCAATGTAAACTTTGTCATTCTGCAAAACAACTAGTTACTCTGTTATATTTAGTTCCGGCTATATTTCAGTTATTTAGAGGTATTTATAATAATATTCAATTTATAGATGATTATTTTTCTCTCCTCTAACCCAAATTTCCCAACTCCCAAATCGGTATGTTTGTTTACATCATAAAAAATGTTTGTAATATTGTTGATATTAAAGTAACACAACCGGATAAAGTTAGTATGGTTAGATAACTAACTCTGAACATCCTACTGCAAAACTGTTATTACATATTCAATTATAATAAATAGTACGTCCTCTGGTACACATTTCACATGACAAAATATTTTTTTCTGGAATGAAAGGTAAAACTCAATGATAACAATATATAAAGTTGAATTCAGTATGAAACAGCCCATCTTTTCCGATATTTAAAAATTTTGGACTTTTCAAAAGGGTTGGGGTGGGGGTAATTTTTCTATTAAAATTAATACTATTTGAAATAAAGGTTATGCTATTATTTAGTCCTCTTCAAATAATTAAAAACTTGTCTTAACTTTTTTTCAATATCTCCAATAGTTTTCGAGATATTTGCACAAATATAAACGGGGAGTTTTTCTTAAGAGCGCCCTCCACCCCACCTACGGAGGATTCCGCCGATAAAAATAAGTGGGATGTTCTTACCTTGGACCCCTCTACAAATCCACAAAATTTCAATTTTTTTTGGGGAGTCCGGGTTGCCGGTGTTACCTTGTTAGTGCTATGTACACCAATTGGCAGTACGCGGCGGATAACTTTCAATACCCTCAATACCATATTATTGCTTAACACAGCGGTCTTAAGACCCCGAAGTTATTATTTGGATAATGATACCAATAATCTAATGATATTAAGTAGTACATTCCTTTATTTAAAAATTAAAAAAAAAATAGAAACAAATAATGAAGAAATAACTCAATAAATGTACCCACAGGCTATCATGATGATGACCCAAATAATTGCTTTCAACTAATTGCATTTATTTTCTCTTTCTCTTTCATTTTCATTGAACAAAACAAATAGATTTTTATCGCAGCTACAAAATGCTATAGCTATTAAGCGCTAAATTGTCTCCACTACCTCAATTTGTCTTTCAATTCTACGCGTCTACATCTCCATTCCATCGAACAAATTGCTAAACTCAAAATCGTTGCGCAAAACGATAATGAAGTCCTAATGGAAGAGAAAAAAGCTAATGCGAACGAATATGATAAACGCATACAAGCAGATGCTGGATACTGAAATGTAAGGAATAAATTATAATTATTAAGTAAGAACTCTAACGGCGCGGCGGCTCAAACAAAAAGAATCTGTTAAGGACTTCGAAGGACGAATAAATAATGAATCAACATCTACGGAAACCTGATGTACAGCGCATGTACGCTAGTACGTATACACTATAATATACATCATATAATTTTCTGAGACAAATGAATAACCTCGTTCGTTGATACCGTTTCCTGTGGTCGGTATTCTCTCGCTATTAAAGAAGGACAGCGCGGTGTCAACATGTGTTCGTACCGTATACAGTCGACTACAGGCGTACAAACACACGTACATGCAGATATTTTTTGAAAAACGATATTAATCAAAGATCTACCAGTAATTCAAGCATGCACGAATAGCATTGCGTATAGGTTTAGCAGTGATTCATGATCGTATATATGTCAAATTCTACGGAGATCTTTATAACTGTATTGTATAATAATAGCGAAAAAAGAAATCTACGCGTCCGGCATCTGGTTAGTACCTTAACTATTCTTTTTAACTCATGTGGCGTGACAGCTACATGTTGTTTATTTTGCATTATTGTTTTGAGATTTATGTCAACCATGAAAGGATTTTTTTTGTTTATATTTTGTTAGCACCGTTGAAGAATGTCTAAATGCCGGTGTAACTTATAAATCAAGTAACGCATAAAACTTCCAGCTTTATGGCGTTCATTAGGATTCTTCAATAAAATAAATCAATAAAAACAGATCTTCTGCTACCCGTCCCATGACTGCCCATAAAAATATTTTACCTGAATACTGGCAGTGCTGCTCGCCTACCCCTATATGCATTAATGAGTCATTAATGCATATAATTGCCACGGTCATTAATAATGACTGTGGCAATGCTGCCCGCCACTAATCCTAGCTTTATTACCCTTGTTGTTACCTGTCTTATAACCAGATATCGTATAATGCTTATTCAACATTTTTAAAATTCTTGGAAAAAGTCTCCAGGCAGTCCCAATGCAGAGGTCTTCCGCGACCATAAAAGATCTTTTTCTGTCAATATTCAAGGTGTATGTTGTTTGAACAACAACATATAACTCCCGTAAAGCATAAACCTTAAACATTTTGTAATGTCATGTTAAGTACTTACTTGTTTATAATCTGCAAAGCGACTTTTTCATTTTCCATAACATTTTTGATTCATTTTCGTTGTACTATTATAACTTTTTTTCTTTTCACAGTAGTGTTACAGTTAGATGATTGTGGGTTACATGTTATATCAGCAGATATAAATCATCTGAATCAATCTGAACATAGTCGTTAACACACGCTAGTGCCAGCTGCCCCAATTGTCACTTTAAAGGCTGTTTTACACAACGCATAATTTTGCGTGAATTCTCTATTTGTTAAGAGTTCATATCATTGTGCGTGTCATGAAGAAATCGTGTGTAAACGCATGTATGACTCCTATATAGCTGTGGCGGGTATTTACTGAATTATATGCCTAATTTTCATGCGCATAATACTGCGCGGAATTATGCGTCATGTAAAACGTCCTGATTAACTAAAATCACAAATCAAACTAGCTTAAAATAAAAAATCACGAATGAAATTATAATTCTGAATTAAAAAATGTTCTGGGGTTCGGTGATTAACCAAATACGCGCTCACTCAAAGGTGATTTGAACTAGACAGAAAAACTGTTGTCTTTTTCCTTCACTCCTTTGTCCCTGATAATATTTATCAAAAATATCACGGCCAATATACGTTTCGGAAATAGAACATATTTTTTCAAATAAGTTTTCAATTAAATTTCAATGAACTATACATACCATATTACAACATCTAATATGCCATGAGAATTCGCGTTCTAAAGCCTAACTCTATAAACTTAGAAAGTATAGACAACCAAACTAGATACGCTGAATCATGCAGACCTATCTTTAAAAGTCTTGGCGTACTGCCTTTGGCCTGTTTATATATATTGGAGTCTGGCTACTATATTTTAAAGGAAAGAGAAGCTACACCTACAAACATGGATTTCCACAGCTATAACACTAGAAGTAAGGACAATTTACATTTACCTATAAGCACGCTTTGTGTTGCGACTCGTGGTGCCTACCATCTGGGAATAAGAATATTCAATTACATACCTGTTTCCATTAAAACCGCATTGACATTCAAATCATTCCACAAACACCTGAAATGCTATTTAGTTAGACAGTATGTTCTATTCGATTGACGAATACTTTGCTGTTTAATGTAACACCTTGTATGCAATTTTCTTTTTTCAATTTACGTAGCATTGTTATGTACCTTGCTTTGATTTTTCTGTAATTATTATTATTTCTTATGTTAGTGACTTTTTCCTTTCTTGCTGTTTTTTCGACTTAATTATATACACTTGTATGTGTCAAATAATTCAATAAATAAATAAAATAAAAATAAAACTACAAACTTTTCCCACCTGACTTGACTTGTTACTAAACTGGGCAAATATGCGGTAACAGCCAGAGGCGTGGCGAGTGCATAAAAGCTTACACATAAAATAGAAGGTAAGAAATAAATTATAAAACGTGTTGAAACGCTTACCGTTTTGAAAGTCTTCCGTGAAATCACAAACTGGGTAACATCTGTTAAATATTTGAATCATTAGATATGTTTCCACAGCTGCCTCAGTCAAGTGAGTACGACGTGCGAAATAAATGTTTTTTAATGCCGAAAACGACCGCTCGACATCTAGCGATGTTATATTTGCATATTTAAAATAATCTTTGAAACAACTTAACGCATCCTCACACGCACCTTCACAAATTTGTCTTAATATAAGAAAATCGGAGTCTTTCTCTAAAACACTTTCAAATTGCCGTATTACACACCAATTTGTTTCGCCTTCTACAGCGCATAACTGTGCGTGAACATCATTCGCAATTTGAACAGAATCCGCTAGCGACATCGAAACATTTTAATTTTTCCATTCTCTCCGCTAGTCCGAAGTAATTGTAGTGAATAGTTTGTAAATCTCTTTTAACCTGACTATCTTGAAATATTTCCTGGCTATTCTTGATTGCTGCACCTTCTATCGGATTGAATTTTAAAACTACCTTCTTTACTTGATCAAAATATTTGTTGTAGTAGAATGCAGCCTGCAACCATGTTCCCCAACGTGTAACAATCGGCTGTGATGGTTCAGGTAAATCAGTTTGTGAAATAGTCGGGTACGTTTCGTGGACTTTAGAAACACTGCCTTTGTACTAGCAATCAATGCATTTACTAGTGGAAAACATGTAAGAATCGTTTGTGCCGCAAGATTTAGAGTATGGATTTTACACGTTGCATGTAAGAAGTTACCACTGTGTTCTTTAAGAAAAAGAACGCATGTTTGCGGCACCATCACCCATAAACATTAAAAGTTGCTTAGTTGAAACTTCAAACTTGTTCAATGAGTTCAACATCACCATTAAAACCTCATCGGCAGTACAATTTATAACGCTTTTGGAAGCAAGTAAGAAGGAGGATGACGGTCGATGTGGTTCCAGTGTACGTACCATTACATTAACCACAGAATGTTTTTGACGATCTGTTGTTTCGTCCACACACAGCCACAGTTTTTTATCTTTCAATGCCGTTTTCATTCTTTTTTCTATATGTTCACGAGCAAATGGCACTACATTTCGTATCGATGTCCGACTAGGTAATTTACAGTCCGCATATTTCCGCATAGTAACACATAAATCAAATATAAATTTTTCTTGGTCTCGTATACCACTTTTTGCAGAAGAATGCTGTTTGCTTTCGGTGTGACGTTGACAATGGCTGCTGGACCAACACATTAAAGGGATTTTACAAACTAGACATTGAATTTTAGCGCCAACAAAAATTAAGTCCGGCATGTCCATTATAAAGTTTTTAACTGTGTCTGCCATTGGTCGTTTTCGCGACGTACCTAACTGCGACATTTTTAAAGCAAACATAAGCATACAATTACGAAATAAGTTACGATAGCCTGCATATACACAGAACTACTCGCATACAGCATCGATTTAGTACTGACGCTGTGAGCGCGTGAAATAAATAATCGCCGACTCCGCACCACATATCTACTACACTGTTACCGCTGTTTGCCCAGACTACCTATTACCGAATGATATTTAATTTGCAAAATTATGATAAAGATGCGATTGAATTTAGTCTGTACATTTTTGTAGGGAAATCTTACATTGGAACCGAACATTACGAACATAAAGAAAATGGAGAGAAGACGAGTTACTTAGCCATTTCACCGGGATTATTGTGGCCGGAGTTATGAATAAATAATAAAGCGCAAGAGACAGGGAGAGGGGAATCCGAGGGAGTATAAGCCACCGAAAAATTTAAAATGGACCAGAAACAAAAATATCTCGGACATAGGTACTCGGACCGCACTTGGTTGAACGCAGTTGAACACCACACCATACGGCGCTACCATGGACGTTGTAATTTTAACACAATAATGTGTATGGTCGTCGAAACACAGAGACGTTGGTCTTTTGCGTGTGTCCACACCCAGAGAACTTATTTGTGTATTATCGGTACGAAATAACACGAACATTTAGTAGACTCGTAGAAAAAATTGAATTTGAAATTTAAAGCCTAATAAAGCATAATGACATAAATTATGCAACCTAAACACTGTCATTATTCTGCAAACATATGGGCAAGTCTATAGCGAAATTTAATTCAACTTAATTCTCTATCAAATTCCTTACTGAGTACTATGTATACCAAGAATTACTCTACCGTGTTACAACCGCATTAGAAAAGAGAAATTATTTACCTTATGTACCTAGCCATTTAGTAATTACACGATAATAGCGATTGCATTAAGAATTAGAATTACCACTGTAAGGCTTCTAATCCTAATTTGCCATGCTTACCTAGAAGCAAATAAATTCTCATTCTGAATGTAATTACGTTTCAAATAACAATTTTCTACCATCAGCTGTTGATGGTCAAGCTCCTTCACATAAATCAAGTGCGTTATACAACAACAATAGCCGGTAGTTTCCTTTTCTTTTAACCGAAGGGTTGAAAAATGAAATGAACAGGAGAAATAACAAGTGACTGCATACCCGCGTTCCATTTGCACATTACTCTTAAGACCCACGATGGCAAACGACTTAATTAACAAAATAGAAACACTTTCTATTCATAATTTATATATGCTGAGTAAACATGCCGAAAAAACGTGGAAGAAGTAGGTCACCTTCTTTCTTTTAATTTCTAGAAATGCATCGTTAAAAAACTATTAATAACACAATTAGAAGTTCGGTGCATTAATACGTTACTAGCTAATGAAATGTTGGTTGAAATGTACTGTAACTGAATTCAATTTAAACAATGAAGTTTATAAATTCTTGCGTGCTACATACAAGGTTGTTGGTTATTATTGTTTACACTGAAGAAAGAATAACCAGCAAATTTTTAGGTTCGCAAATATTAGTTCATATAAGAATATTTCGTGGTTATATAGAGTGCAGCAGAATTGATTAGGCGATTTAAAATTGGCGCTAAAAACAGACGCCGGTAAATAGGGCAGTGTTTGTATCGCTTGCTTGGACATTAACCCAAAACCTAATAAGCATCGTGCGTTTGCTGTTGAGTATTTTTTTCTATGGTGATTTAGCTCCTGTTACGCAATCGGAATTTAGGCGCCGTTTTAACGTAGGACGAAATATAAATAGTTCCAACACACCAAACAATTTTAAATTGGGTAGGAAAGTTTAGATTAATTGTTTCTGCATTGCCGATGAAGAATCCTGGCGAAAATGCTGGGAGACTAAAAGCAGCCTTATAGCAGACACCACAACGTTCTGCTAGACGACATTCCGTATGTTACATATGGACGAATGGTATACTGCAGAAGGCTCTTAGAAATGATTGAAACACAACCATAATTTTTATCCAATTTAATTATGTCAGATGAGATCCATTTCCATTTATTAGCTTATGTGAATAACCAAAATTTCAGATTTGTACATAGAAACAACCGCGTTTACAGCATCAATCTTCTTTGCATAGCGAGAAGGTAACAGTTTGGTGTGGAGTGAGTTTATTTTGGGATTTTTGTACTTTTTTCTCTGAGCGTTCGGTGACCACGCTGTTGGTAAACCTTTTGGCAGCACCGATTTTGCTAATTGTTCGGCAAATGTATCAATATGTGGTTAATAACAGCTGTACAATAGATGTTATAACGTAAGGAACATAATAAACCGTCACTCGATTTTTCTTAGAGATGCTTCGGTCATTGTCGAGTAAAATCATCAAAGCAAAAAGCCAATAAATCAAGAATGGCAAAATCTTCAGTGGGAAATGTTGTTAAATACTACAGGCAAAATAAAATCATCGAAATTAAAACAACTGGCATACTTAGAATTGTAACCGAACTAAGCTAAAGAAATTTGGTCAACATTTGCAGAAAAAATCGCAGAAGCACTGTAAGGGAAATTACGGGACTAGCGCAATTGTTTCAATAGGGCCCGATAGTGTTGTCTAAAATATGCACATAAAACTCAACTCGGACTTTACAAGGTGTTTAAAATATATATATGTACGTAAGTAAATTACATACAAATAACTTATTTAGGCCAAAGAGAAACCTCTATTGGCTGCTATTCATAAACGAGACCGGTTGAATTGTGGCAAAATCAAAAGCAAATTGGATTTTTTACAATCAAATGAAGTTATTTTCAGCGACGAATCTAACTTTGACATTTATACAGGGGATAATCGAAGACGGGTGATTAAAAATAAAAGAGAGGCCTTTCATAAAGGGTGTCTCAAAACGACTGTTACATTTCTAAAAGCGCAAACAGTATGGAATTGTATATCCGCCAGTAGTTTGGGCCAATTGGAACTGGTTGAAGAAATTTCTCAGGTCAGCATTGAGAAATTGTACTGAAAAGACGTCGATTTTATTTTGCAACAGGATGACGCCTCCTGTCACACTCCTTGTTCAACCAAACAATGGTTTGCCCAAGAGACTACAATAGTTTCGTCAAGACAGTTAATAGACTTAAACGCCATTGAAAATGTATAGCACAAAATAGAAAAATACCTAAGCAACAATCCTCAAAAAATACTGGTTTGGGAACTAAATTAAGAAAAATCTGAGAGACGATAACTCCTCAATTTTGCATCAAGCTTGTAAAAAGTACACCCACACGTGTTCGAGCGGTTATCAAATCAAAAGTGGACATTACGAATTACTAAAGTTAATGGTTATATTCATTTAGTTTTCCGTCCCAACCGTTAGTTGTTATAATTTGTTGTTCTTTTTTTATTTAATTATTTGTTGCACTTTAAAACATTTTTTTTGAATGATAACTTGAACGCATGAGGAATATCTAATGAAGATATTATCTTTTGTACATATCATTGAATTAATTGCGGCAAACGCATTACAATTACAATTTCAATTTTTTTTTGAATCCTTATCAAGTAAGAATTTCTTAATGAACATGTTTCTTTAAAAATATAAGTAGACTTTCCTTCAAACAATCGTATATTAACGAAATAATACAGAACTACTACACTGTGGCCCAACATATAGTTGTTAGGGCTCGTATATGTAAAGTTATATAAAATTTTATATTGCATCCCTTGAAACTTCATGGATGCTTCTTTCATTTGAGAAACTTTTCCTACTCGACTTTTATATTAATTTTTCCCTTGTGTGGCGCTAATCTACCAACAAATTAGCTGTACTCTTAATTGATTGATTGATTAGTCAATTTATGGCTGTAGCGCTTGCCATGGCCATCATCTCACATTCGCTCAAGATTCAAACAAAGGACTAACTTGGGTTACACACTTCTCGCCCAGGGTTCATCAGGGCATTATTTAATAAATTGACACACATGACGGAACCACGGTACAAGGGAAAACCCACAAAGGAAGAAACAGAAGGATTACGCAGTTACACTATGCAAACGCACTACTAGTCATACCTTAAGAAACAAACAAAAAACTACACTCTTATTTTGTTCTCGCGGAGAAAATAATATATAAACTGAAAAATATTGATGTTGGATGATCCTAACAACGTCCTGTAGTCGAATGGATTTTGCAACAATGGGGTAATGTTTGAAAAAAGCAGTTGACGACTTATGTAATATTTAGGACAATTCATAATAATGTGCTCTAGACTTTCCTCTCTTCCACATTCGCATGTTTCACTGTCTTTCAACTTAATCTTCTTGAGGTAACTATTGCATATACCATGATTGGACCTTAATCGGCACACGTCTTGAACCATACTTGTATAGTACTCATTATAGTCGCTTTGAATAACACTTTTGACAGCATTGAATACATCAGACGGTGGTAAAATATGATGCAGAATTTCTGAATTTTTGCAACCAGAGTTGGCAAACGTATCCACCTTTTCGTTGCTTTCCAATCCAATGTGACCTTTCACCCATAAAACTTCTATCTTTGAACTGTATCTCCCAATTTCATGAAAAATGTTTATGTAAATAGGACTAACCTTAGAGGAGATATTCATGTGTTGAAACTGTGTTGCAATACTTTTGCAATCTGTAACAATCAATATATTTTTCTTGGAATCAATGGAATTGACATACTTTAATGCTTCATATATAGCTATTAATTCGAAAGTATATATCGACACAATCGGGTTTAATTTAAAGTTCTGATGGATGTTTTTCTGAGGATCAAACCATGCACAACCTACAGATTCCTCTACTCGTGAGCCATCAGTATATATGATGTAGTAATCCTGCCATTTATTTCTGATCAATGTCTTGAAATCATTATTGATATTGTTTGAAACTGAGGGATCGATGAAGTAATTGTAGTACCAACATTTAATAGGTTCCACCAAGAACAGGTATTCAATGTCGTAAATACTATACTTTTCTGAAGCGATATTGGGAATTTGGGATTTAATATCATAAATGCAAGATACTAGTAGCGGCAATTTCTTACTCATCCAATATTTACTTAAACTCTTAATTTTGAGGAACCAGTAACTCTACCACCCTTACATCCAATTAATATAATTTATAATATTTTCATTTTATTAATACTCAATTTCCTGCATTTTTCACGTGTTGTAAACTTTTTAACTATATAGTCGCTGGGATTTCCAATTAATATTATAGGTATTTAAAATTACTGATATCGTCATTATATGTTACGAGTTAAAAAAAGAGGTTGAAATTGTTAATTGTTACAACTTTGGTTTGAGTCACCGAACCGGAAACTATAAACAGCAGAAAATAAAAAATATACCCGGTATTATTCCTGATGGTTTTTGTCATTCTTTTAAGTACTATCCTATGGCATTAAATATTGAGCGCTTTATTTATGAAACAGCTTAATTGTGAATTTCTGCAGGCACACAGTAAAGATGCTAGCAGTTTAATTAACGGCGTACCTGAAAACTTACAAGTAACCAATCTTGAGAGGCGTAGACATACATATAAGTAAGACGATTATGAAGTAGTACCAATAAATAACAAAACGTGCATGCCTATTTACTTTAATGTTGCCGTTTAATTTTTATAATTATAATGTACATGCCGTTTAATTGCGGTTGGTATTGTGAATTTCCAAAGCATTCATACATTTTATATTCATGAAGTGGAATTGAAAATTACCGGCATCGATAAAAATGTTTGCGTTTGATTTTTATTACCCTTTTTGATCTATAATTATCCAATGCCAGTATTAAATACTAATGCATTATTATGCATGGACTGTAGGTAATAAGTAACACCAACCTGTGCAAAATCCATAGCTGCTTGACATTTAATATTACTTCAACAGACGAATGCATAATTAATGTTATACATATTGCAGATTACGTGCAATCACTGTCATTTATTGCCTAGAAATCTACATATAATTTTCTGTTCTGAATGACAAATTGTAACAGCAAACCAAGAAAAATACATAATCATATGTTCCAACGCAAGGAATAGCTGTTTTCTGTCTTTAATTCCGTTTGAAAATAAAGAATACTGAAACAATTTTGTCTAATTGTAAGTATGTCTCCGTTCATAAACGCATAAGCTATCTAAATAAAATTGTACTAAAAATAAATTAAGAAAGCAACAACATGGCGTGATGGTCACTAATCCAAGATGTAATATAAAAAGTAGCCGAAGGGCACTTTGATTTAGTGAAGCGAAACAGGTGGCTCCGACGAATGTTTCAAAGCCGCGACTACATAAAAACTGATGATGGTTTGTGCACGCTCCATTTGTGAAAATGGCAATTAAAAATCTGCCAAGTCAGCTAAAGACAACGTCTTACCATTCGTACGAACAGCAGAATTAATACTTTGCAACAAACAAAGAACAAAGACTAACTTAGACCAGGTTTCTATGCCTATTCCAAATGAAAATGCTAAAGTACCGCATTAGTTTATACAATTGTGCTATATGTTTGTTTAAATACTAACAACAATAAAAAATTCTTTACATTGAAGTATATTAAACACACATTCCGATATCCTATACAAAAATCTAGGAAATATCTACTTCCCGACAGTTTTAGAGAGATGCATATATAGAATACGATACCATGATTATGTTGTTTTATGAAATACAAGAAATATAACACTTTTGCAAAAACAACTTCAAATTACCATTTATAAAATATCCCGTTGATTTTCATTTAGATTCCTATTAAAGTAAACATTACGTGGTTCGGTAAATAATCCATTCTCGACTCTATTAAGACCAGAAAAAACCGAAACGTCATATAAAATTTTCGAGTACACGATTAGGTAGAAGATCGAAAGTGCACATTGAGAATGTGTTTTTAGTTTTCCCCTACAAGGCCAAATAAAGGTGCTAGAAGCAAAAGGGCTCATAACAAACACAAAATTTTCCAACTTTGCCAAATTTAAACCCTATATCTCCAATAATAAGCGAAATCCCTATGGTGGGCCGAAAATATGTCAGCCTGTATACCTTTCACTGTGTGAAACTGAACTAACAATCCGTAAAGTGGCTAAGTCATAAAGAAACATAATTCTTTTTAATGTATTTAAATATCGGAGCCTAAATTCCACCAAAATAATTTAAATTGTACTTAAATAAAGAAAATATCCATTGATTTACAAGCTAGAAATTCATTCGCTGCAGATAAAGTTTCTAATTTACATCGCAGCTTTAATCTCGAACATCAGAGTATAGTGTTATGTGATCTTTAGTGTCATTTCTTTTAATCTTTGTTTTTAAAATTCAAATTTTTGTTTTTATACCATGCCCTTAATGGCAAGTAAATAAATAAGAGTTAACGAAATTCATTTGACCTGAATTATGAAGACCCTCAATATTGTCATGTTTCGAAGAAGTTTCATGTGGGTATCTGGTAACAATTAACACGAAATGCATTACACAAAAGAAGAATCGTCAACATTGCCTGTGAAAATGAAATACGATGATGTGATATAAAAATCATCATGTTTCATGAACCGATCGACCAGGACAACACAGCAATACAACGGCATGTATAACGGTTGAAATTTTATTTAGTGGAAAATTTAAATAAATTTGTAATACTTAATTCATGTTAAATTCAGATTTAATACTGGTTACGCCATCTGTGTTCGATCGGCTTAAGTTTGTATCAACACATTTTCCAAATTAATTTACGGGGATAAGTCAAAAATTACTTACACTTTTAGTTCTACAACTGTATTAAACAAAGATAGGTGTACAACAAATACATTACTTTTCGATATAGTCTCCACCTTTAGCAATGCACTTGGTGCAGCGAGCCACAAACTTCCGTATGCCTTCCTGGTAAAAGGTTTTCGGTTGGTCGTGAATCCACTTTTGCACCGCATCCCGAACGTCTGTGTCTGAGGCAAATCGACGACCTCTCAAAGCTTACTTGAGCGACCCAAAGAGATGAAAGTCTGAGGGAGCGAGATCAGGGCTGTAGGGAGGGAGTTCCAAAGTCTCAAAGCCCAACCTGTTGATAGTTTCTATGGTATTATGGGCCGTGTGCGGACGGGCGTTGTCTTGCAACAACGAAACTTTCTTTGTGAGTAGACCACGGCGTTTGTTTAGAATTGCTGGTTTCAGCTTATTCGCCAACAAATCACGGTACCTCGTACTATTTATGGTAGTCCCCCTGCCCAAGTAGTCGTCCAGTATAGGGCCTTTTTCGTCCCAAAACACGGTTAGCATCACCTTCCCAGCCGATAGCGAAGTCTTGAATTTTTTCGTGCTAGGGGATCCTGGGTGTTTCCATTCCATACTCTGGCGTTTCGATTCGGGCTCGTAGTGATGAACCCACCTTTCGTCAACGGTCACTATTCTGCTTAAAAACGCGTCGCCTTCCGCGTTGAAGCGATCCAGTAAGCGTTGGCAGATGTTCAAACATTTGGTTCTGTTTTCTGCGGTAAGCATTCGTGGTACCCATCGCGCACACACTTTACAAAATTTGAGTTCATCGTGGATAATTTGATAGGCAGAACCGTAACTGATGTTTAAAGAAGATGCAACCTCACCTATGGTAACTCGCCTATTTGCTATAACCATCTCTCGAGCTTGCTGAATGTTGTCGTCGGTGGTCGAGGTTGACGGCCGTCCAGCTCCCTCTTGTTGTGTTTCGCTCGTACGGCCACTTTGAAATATATCACGCTTTTACGAGATAAAAGCACTGTCCCCGTATTGTGACAAAAGTCTCCGGTGAATTTCAGCACCGTTCACACCCTCTGACCACAAAAATCGGATCACTGCTCGTTGTTCCTCTTTGGTGCAAATTAATAGCGGAGCTGACATGCTTATGCTGTTGTAGCTAGCAGACAAATGCCGCGATCGTGATTAAATTCCGCACATATGACCACAAAGACGCCAAATGAACGCATGCGCAAGCAGCCCCCACTACGATAACCTTCAAAGCTTGTTATGGCGAAAGTGTAGGTAATTTTTGACTTACTCTCGTATATACAAATATTTGGATTTTGTTGATTGTTTGTGTGCATGGTCGTGCGTACTTACTCCTAACACCCTTATCTGTCTTCCATTTTCCCGGTTTTAAACACTTGGGCGTTTCTTTTTCCTTTTTAAAGAAAACCATGGTAGCGCCTCTATACTACCCCCTTCTCCTCACCCCAATCTCCGCTAAACTACTGGGATGCCTAAAAAATCTTATAAAGTAGGTGGTAAGCAAATAGGTTTATCGGAAAGAGCGCCATAAAATCTAATCTATTATGCAACTATTCGTGCCTCATTCATTGGAACGTTACGGATGATGACATATTTTAGAATGAATAGTTGGCAATGTATTGATATGTAGATAACCTGGGAATGCATAAACAAGTTTGATTACAACAAAAATTAGAAAATTACAGTTTATCATTAAAAATCCATTTTAAAAGGTACTTTTGTACAAGTTAAAGTAAAAAATGTATAATTCAAGTATAGATGTACGTTAAGACACTTTATTTAATAGAAGATATAAAAAATTTGCCGAAAACACTGATTTTTTTTAAGCAAAGATTACATCAAATCATCACTTTTGGATCAAAATTAAAGGAAAAAACAGCATTGGATATTTGGAAGAAGATATTTAGAACACAATTTCACAATAATAATTAAAGCAAAATATAATTTGTAAATTTTTCTTCACATATGTTTTCTATATAAGCTTTCCTTTTTCTGTCTTAAAATCACAGGAAGAAGTCAACGTCGAGTTTGTAAAAAAAAAAAGAAAGGAGTACAGTGAAGAAGAAATGAGTCTGGCAATTACAGCAGTCAGAGAAGAAGGATGTGACTGGTGCAAATAATTATATCGTTATTGCAATAAATGAATGTTATGTAGCAAATTTCCAGTGTATTCCATATTCGTACGCCAGTTCCTCAAGCAATAATTTTGGCATTTTTTCCAAGAAATTTTTTTTCGAGAATGTGAAGGACCGCAAGAAATCTAAGTAATGATATTGTTTTGAGTATATTCTAGTGAAATTGAACTTTAAATAACTCGATTTACAACGAAGATGTACTCGTAAAACAAAGTGGTATTCCATATTTGCATCTTCTACTCTACTACTCAAATCTTAGTTTTTCAATTCACAAATGCAAAATAATACATCCCAGAGACACTTACTTCTCAAAATTTAATAGGAAAGTGTCTCCAAGAGATTTTATTTTAATCAATTTTATCAAATCGAAATGTGATTCATTAAAATCTCTACTTGTTCCACCAACTCGTTGTTTTTACAATGTATTTACAAAAAAAAAAAAATCAAAATATCTTTATCATTAGTTTAAAAACTTCAAACTCTATCTTGTTCATTCAGTTGCCTTTTGTTAGAAAATGTAGTGATTTTATGGATTTGTTTAAATGACTAGGAAACCACTGAATTTGGATAGAGGGAGTGACATATATTTTACCTTTGTTTTTTGGAGTGGAATGTGCATAAAGCATAAAAAATAACTTTTTGCTAATTAAATACGCCCATGTTTGGATTGGATTTTCGAAACACCCTGTACGTAATTTTTTAAATTTATTTACGTAGCTATTTATGTAACTCGTAACATTCTCAAAACTGATTTTCATAACTAATATAAAAAATGGGATATTGATTTTTAACATGAAGCTTGCACCTGCCACAACTTTCAGAAAAAAAGTAATTTCTCAAAGTTGGTACGTTCTAGACTCACGATTTACTATATCGTTTAACTTGCACTTAAGAGATCCACGCAATCGTCGTGGATGACCCTACATAATTCATCAGAATCAAAATTTTTAATTGGACTTTTGTTAATAATTAAATGTCCTTTAATCGTACTTACTTATTTACTGTTTTACAATGAGATATGCAGACTGCTGATGTCCATGGTGGCACCTCGTTAAAAATCTGTGAGATGCATTCAAACCTATGGAAATTTTATGGGAATTCATTATCGCTGCATACTAAACTCCATCATTCATAAGCGCGTAGGTATGTTATACTTGTTCTATAATCCTTCTAATTTATATTCCCAGCGTCTTTAATTATCCTACATCCAATACGAACATACGACATATTTAGAATTGTAATGAGCAAAGCAATATCTTAATCGTAGTATCTTACTCAATGATCTCATCGCCAGCACATACTTTCGATCCATATTTAATCGCTTCATTTGTGAGTTTCGTAACGAGAAAACGAAATCAATTCACACGAGGGGCATGTAACATTAATATTCAATTTCATAGTGCGTATTTAATTACGTCGTAATACACAAACAACGTTTTTATGTACACCAAATTTAAATACTGGTTGGGAAGAGCCTATAGTAGTTTATCTTAATACTT
The DNA here is from genome assembly GCA_029619315.2 of Dynastes maya. Classification (NCBI taxonomy): domain Eukaryota; kingdom Metazoa; phylum Arthropoda; class Insecta; order Coleoptera; family Scarabaeidae; genus Dynastes; species Dynastes maya. The sequence goes on from JAROYE020000001.1 coordinate 26,616,213, forward strand.
ATACTCATCTTAAGGAGCGATTTTCTCTTGATTTTTACGGGCTTCTAACATTCCTACGAGCTAATGTGGTGTGCCGACGATATAGCGCGCGCGATGCCAACGGGCATGGTCTAATGTCTCTCCTCTTGCGAAAACATGCCTACTCTTTAACGGGGTCAACTCTGTGAAATCAGACGCTAATACGATTCGACAAAAGAACATTGGATCATGGCCACCCACACATTAGTAGGCATGCGCATAGGAAACCCTCCGAGTGCGTGTACCAATTGTTTCATTACTTCTATCAACTGTCCTCCATTCCATTGTTTGCATAATTGAACAGCACGTTTCTTCTCACGAGTGTGGATTTGATGTGGCATCTGAGTGAAATGTGTGTTAGAGGTTGGATTACTTTGTGTATTTGTTGCCTATGTGGAATTCAAGTACCTAAATTTAAGGTTTCCTATATGATTGAATTTCGATATCAAAAATAGAACGACTTCCGTTGCATTTGAAGTAAATTGTCGCAAAAACAAATTTACTTGAGAAAAAACTAAAAACTATCCACAAAATTCATTTAGAAAGTTGCAGAAGTAGTTCTATTACACGTTGGAACACTACTAATTCCAATGCGTTTAGCTAAACTTCTATGTAACCCAATAAATACTACAACAATAACTGAAACGTTATAAAACAGTTTAATATAAGAAAAGCTAGTACAAATTCATGAAGTGTTACTCCAAGTGTTTATAAAAGATGGACGAAATTCACGCTGTCATACTTTATTCTAGACTAACTACATACATTGCTAGCGAATAAGACACGAACAGATTGTATTAAATAATGTCAGAAATACCCTGCAATCATACATTCGGATATTTTCCATAAATATATTGATTTTTTCACGGATTCTTCAATTACATGATGAGAAATTTAAAACGCTTATGTAATGTTACACTAAGAGCCGTATATTTTGCTGAATTTACCAATAACACCAATTTTGTATGTATTTGCATCTTTTTATTGTTGCAAAAATTCACTTGTTGTTTTACATTTCTAATAGAGATGTAAAATAAACTAGCTATTCGTTACTCGCCAAAATCCGAAGTAACGATTACCCATCGACAAAAGTATTTGTTGCTTTCTAAGGGCAGATACTAGTACCAAAATCAGTCCAGTACTCAAGTTCTTTCGACATCATATCAATATTTTGCGTTAATGGATTATCCAATCAAATAAATATATAAATACGTTCTTCTAGGCTGAATATTATAGCAGCAAAACTGTTCATCTCAGTAATTGTGCATATCACAACATATTCTGTACACGACATACTCTATTCTCTTCTGCCCTTCACCATAATAGGCTCCCAAGGTGTGAGGTGTGTATTCTTAGTATTCCTTCTTGTTTAATATCCTCTAATTTAATTTACTTCTTATTAGTGGTGGTGGCTAATGGGTATGTTTCAAAGTTAAAACAAAACACACAAACAAGGACAACCTTGAAAAATCGATATTTCCTTAATTTTACCGATGTAATTAAATTTAACTAATGAAATAAAAATTTTATTAGACACCGGTAAGATTCGAACCTACTAATCCCGTTTGCCGAACGGGCGCGCTGCAACAACACCACACAGTCTCTTGTAGGATCGAATCCTTTCAAATACCTAAGATTGTTCGATGCCCGCAGATGTATTGCAACCTCTCGACGTGTCTGTCGAGGCAAGCATAAAACTGTAGAGAGAGAATCTTCTCGTACTAGACTGTCACTGTAAAATTATTGGAGGATTTCCTTGCATCTTTACCTGGGGCTAATGTAACGGCTGAAATATTATTTAGTCGAAGATTTAAATAAATTTGTAATATTTAATTCAGGTTAAATTCATATTTAATACTGGTTGCGCCATCTGTGTTCGATTGGCTTAAGTTCGTATCAACACATTTTCCAAATTAATTTAATATTCTTACTTATCATCTATTTTTCATCTTTTGGGTCATTATTTATTGTTATTTCTTTTTCTATGATAATTCTGGTTCATTATCGGTATTGGAAAAGAGCAAAGAATGATACATCTTCGTGCTTTGGGAAAAGTTTTGATTTTGGCAGTTCTTCCGGCTTCTTAGTGGTAGATATAGTGATGTTGGGACTTTGAACGTACTTGAATTGTGATTTTTTGTGATATTTGGTTACTGCTAAGTGCAGGATTTGTGGCTTCAGCAATATTGTAATGGCGTATAGCAGGATTTACCTGGATCTTACCCACCAAAACGTTCACTTTATATACAGTAGCGTCCATACCTCTTTTGCCTACTTCCATCTTCAGTATGTAACTTGTAACTTCCTTTTTCTTTTATTGGATTTTTATCTTCCCTTTTGTTTTTTTTTCTTTTAGGCAACTAAGAATCCGTAATCAGAATTTGTAACTTGGATTTAGTAATTAGTGATTGGAATTTTGGAAATTGCTAATTAGCAGTTAGTAATTAGTATTTGGGATTAAGAATTAGTAATTGGCATCTGATAACTGGATTTGGATTTCGTCTGGATAACTGGTTCTCGCTACTTCGTATTGGATAACTATTAGGCTTTGTGCAGGATCAATTTTATACGGACCGGCATACATCGGTTACTGGAGAATCTTACCTCTTCTCAATACTGTACTGAACCTAAACCGCACCTCAGGACATCAATCTATACAGTGCGGGCCTAAAGTGAACCCCCCTTGCTAATTTTTGAACAACAGAAGCTAGCGTTTTAAAAAAAAATAGGTCGACTGCTATTCTTTGTAGACTAACATTTGCCGTTATCAGCATTTCAATTATACTTCCGGTTTCACCGGATGAGACGACAACTTTCTTTTTTTAAATAGAACACCCTATATATTTTTACGCTTTTGGTAAGGCAATTGAAGGGCGAATCCAATGATATCACATATGCTATACTTTAACTTAAGAAATGTGATGATAGGCAGCAATATAGGTTTTGGTAATCTGTTTTTGTTGTTACGCAAAGTTGGCTAGAAAAGAACGCCAAATTGTTTCTTGTGACACCTGATCTAAAGAGTTCGTTGCTAAGCAAAGTATTTGACTATCTTTCTCAAGTATTGCTGTTGAAAAAGGAAGCAAGATTTGGGCTTGTCTGACAGACAAGGATGCATCTGCTTTGCTTTCATGCGAGTGACAGACAAGGATAGTTATATTTACTACTGCATTGTTCAAGTTGTTAGTGCACTTTTTACCTTTTAGTATGTGTTGTAGTTGTCAAATGTAGGTTAGCACCGTTTTTGTATTTAGTTTATTATTAGTTATTTTCTCGCCCGTGGCGCCTCTTTATTTGCAAATAATTTTTGGAGATTTACTACCCCCTTCTCCCCACCCCAATCTCCGTTGGAGTACTGGGACGCCCAAAAGATCTTATAAGATAGGTGGCAAGCAAATAGGTTTATTGGGAAGAGCGCCATAAAAATCTAATCTATTATGCAACTATTCGGGCTCCACTCATTGAAACGTTGCACTAATTCCAAAATCCTGAAATGATTTATATAATTTGTGTTTTTTCACTCTGTCGTATGCTTGCTTGTTATCTATGGATATTAGCAAATGTAGGCTTTTGGTATTCGTAACTCTCCACTTGAACTTCTCTTAATGAATAGATGTGGTCCAGACTTGATATTCCCCTACTACATATTCCATTACTTTCGTAAATCAATTTTTTAGGAGCATTGTTAGTATCTTGCTAAGGGTCATACCTATGAAAACTATAACGGACAAACGCTAGATAGCTCTGTAATCATAAATAACAACAATAATCTAAAGAGAAATACTTTACTCGATTAACTAAATAAAATTACATAGCAATTTTGTTATTCCAAAAATAGGGTTTCACTTTCTATGTGTGCAGCTATATCTAGAAGGTTTTTATTTCTGTTTAAGTAGCCTTGTGGTTGACCAACTCCATATATAATAAGATACATATGCATTTCTTAGAATTACACGGGTGAAGTTAATAGCATACTAAAACTAAATTTTATTCCTAACGACTGTTTATATTTGACCATATTACCAACCATAATTGCTCCTAGCGCACCCATATCTAATTCCCTATCCATTTTAATTAATCATTCTTAATCTACTCAAACGAACTAAAATTCCCCTCATAAAAATTGGTGCTTTGCGCTTATGAGAGGCAGAGGCGCGGCAAAGTCATTTTACTCCAGGAGTAGTACGATAAATGCATCTGTACAAAGCTTATATATGGAATAATATTTCATTGTCTTCAGGTGCAATTCGTTGTGCTTCGATAACTTTAATTACGGCGGATGGCAATAAACGTACGCATATTTAAGGTTTCGTCCGGTTCGTTTATAGGTCGAAGAAAATCAACGTGCGAAAAGAACATACAGTGCGTCGTAAATATATGTACGAGAACACCTCTTAAATGTACCGAACGGCTGTAAAAATGGCAGTATGGAAAACACAACCCAGAGTAATAAATAAGTAATAGTATTATAAATCGTCAAGCCAACGCAACGGCGTACGATTTGTTAACATTCTCTATATACATAGATTCGTAATCAACATAGTACTAAAGCAGCATCCATCTAAGTCAAACTTCTGCAATATAATTGGAGATTTATTATGGTGTTAACCATGTCTTTTCACATCCCTAGGTTATCACCGTATCAGCTTCACATGTATTTGTACAAGAAGTAACTATGTACATACAATTACTTATGTATCTGTCGAACCATAAATCTGTTTCTTCTAATGCTAGACGTATGTAAGCTTTTAAAAGCAGATTTCGATAGTCTATACGGAATTTATTTCTCTCAAAGGCCATCAGTAACAGGTGCGATTTTACAAGGACTACACCTAAAGATGAATATCATCACTCTTACTCCAAGAGAACACAGCCAACAAACTACAGTACCAATATTCTTAGACACCCTTTCTTAAACAGCGGCTCCGTATGTAAGATACCACTAAATATGATCTTCTGTTAGTATCAGTTAATATTCCTTATATATTTCTCCTATTTTGATGCTAGTATATCTAGTAGATAACAAAAATTCATAACTGGAGTAAGATAATCGTTCGTCGCGCCATAGGCGTGTGGTTTCTTCAATATTTATAATACCGAAAAAGAAGTAATAAAACGAATAACAATAAAATAACTAATCAAGAATTACAATATCTGTAAGGCTGTGAAACACTCACCCTCTTAAGCAGCGTAATCAAGTAGGCTGGCGGATTGCATTGGAATTACTGAACATGATAAGTAGAAGCACCATCGTCAGTATTATAACCCAATGGATAGGAATCGTAAAAAATTTATAGCATTAGGTATGTTTCAATAGTCATCTCGTGGAAACGTGTTCGCAGTGGTGAAAAAATGTGTTTATATTTGGAGAAAGATCGTTCGACATCTACCGATGTAATACATGTATGATTAAAATAATCTTTCAACTCAATTAATTTCTTATCCCGTATGTTAAGTGACAACTTACATGTCATCATCATGACAAGTAAATCGAAAATAAAGTCATTTCTATTTGACGCGCCGTTTTTCCTATTTCTGTGTTTTGCACTATTTACATGCTTCCTACAGTGGTTCTTTTGCCAGCACATCAAAGTTTTCTCGCTCACTTTACAAACTATTTTAGCACCGTCGTACAACAAATCTGGAAACTCACAGATGAAGTTTTTTACTTTATCAGCAAAGGGTCGTTGTTTAGCCTTGCACACACTGGACATTTTCAATTAAAAATTTTCTTGAATAACTGGTATTCCGCTCGTCTGATTTAATTCACACGCCGCGCTAGTGATGATGAATGTGTACGAATTTGAACTGCTTTGCCACCTGGCAGATGTTTACGCACCGCATCAGACAGGCGCGCGCCGAATTCCGTTGGCTACTCCAGCTGTTACGGCTATGCTCGGACGACGCGATTATCTTACCTTATTCATAATCGAGTGAAATTAAAACACAATGGCCTATGTATACTTCGTTTATGCAAAATAGTTTATCTTCTGATTTCTATTCACAACGCTTGCTACTAAAATAATTGTGTTGTTTTAGTTGATAAGCTAAGGCTCATATGAATTATAACTAGAGTTTGTTAAAAAGGTGGTACCAGATGGCAGTAGCGTAGCGGTAGCAGCATGGGTAGGGGTAATTTTCAGCTCGTAGTCGATCTCGACAGTACCGCGAGAGAGTTCAAAGTGACAGTACGTTGCACGCTGCACGCCAAATAAGTACGCGGAGATGGGACGCCCAAAAGATGTAACGTTCCCTTCGAAGGCATTTCCCTGGATTAAAATATAGAAGTCCGCATATTTATTGCACAATATGCAATAGCGGATTGCTAAGTCGCGATAGGTTTGAATGTAGAAAACATTGTAAAAGTAAACGTCATGTATTGAATTTAAGAAACAATATTCCATACTGGGAATTTTTATATGATTTTATTTTTATGTTAAGTGTATGCAACATCCCATAACATCTAGTATCTAATGAACACTTTCGTCTTTTTTGAAGCTGCCAACATCTATGCAATTACGACACAATTTTTATAAAAGACTAGTTGAGAAATAAGAAAATCTGCCTATGTGTGGATGAAACAACTGATGCTCAGAAATACAGCGTCATTCATGTTGTCGCGCGTCCTTTAAAACGTGATGGTCCACCAGCTTCATTGTCATTATCCAGTAAAAGGATTCAGATAATTAATGCAGAAACCGTTGTCAAGATAATATAATTTTAGTTGAGATTTTTGTATCACAGGAACCCAAGTCACAATGTTCGTTACTGACGGAGCCGCAACAATGCTGAGAGTTGGTAGGATGTTGAAAATATGCTTTCCGACTCTTCTTCACATAACATGCCTCATACACGCATGTCACCTCGTAGCAGAAATCATTCGAAAGAAGTATCCGATGGTGGATAAGTTAAAGCATCTACCAAAAAAGTGTTCATCAAATCTCTCAAACACATACGTGTATTCAAACAATTGTGTCCGAAATTACTACCACCACCTTAGCCTGTAATAACGCGATGAGGAACATGGCTCCAGGCAGTATCTTACTATCAGAAATATTTTTCACAAGTGAAAAATGTCATCTTGAAACTTGATTCAAATGATTCTGCAGCAGTTCGAGATAGTCAGCAACCTTTTTCCAATTTGGACGTTCAACAACAAATAGATGAAATTTCCATGAACTATTCTGAAGTTGCACAAGCTATTGAGCAATTAGAAAACAGTCACTTATCTGTACGAGACGCATTAAATTGCATAAACAATTTACAAGCCGCTCTATAAAACTTGACGAACACTATAGGTGTCGATGTTGCTCAAAAATTTGGCGCAATTTTAAGGAAAAATCCCGATTTACAAAAGGTTCGGTCTATAACTGAAAATCAAGAGTGCCCAGATGAGGAAAAGGAATATCTGACATTTACGAATCTTACTTCACTGGATGTCGAACGATTATTTTCGAAGTATACGACAACGTATTCACAACACCGTCGACGGCTGAATGAATCGACAATGGAAGCGTTGCTGATGTTGCAGTTCTACGCAGCTTACCAGGGCGGTTGCCAATTGCCACAGTGGACATCAAGACGACAGGAAAAGGTAACAATATTATTTTTTACCAATATTGTATATTACGTACCTACTTTTGTGCGGTGCGCCACTGCCAGTACCACCTTTTTAACAAACTCTAGTCATCAATACTGCTTCGCCTCGTAAAAATATGGAACTAAAAGTAGTTCAATTATCAGAAGACAACACTTTTTAACAAAGGTAAATGAATATCAGGACAATATATAGGTTGTTCTATTTAAAATAATAGACTTGCTGGCAGTTCCACTGGAACCGGTGATGCTACGTTGTAGTGTAGGTCAAAAAATGGCAAACCAAAATTATAAATTAGTGTATGGGAGTATTTTTACTCACTAAAAGTTTCCAGAACATTATTGAATTTATTCCCTTCGACTCAATATATAATGCAACCCTAGACACATTAAAGACATCAAAATCAGAATAGAAAAATTGTTTATTACAGAATGTATTTTATACTACAGAGGAATATGCTTCAGGATCATTTTTAATTACCCTCTTGTAATTTTTCCTCATTTTTACTAGTCTTTTCAGTTTTCTCTTTGCTTAATTTACTTACTATTATGCATGATCATTTCCTTTATTATTCCTAGTTTTAAGTATTACGATTGTTTTGTTTATTGACTTATCTTATGCCCACTGTATAGATTTCCTGAGTCAATAAACATCGTTATTGTTATTATTACTATAAAAACTGATATAACAACTACATAAATAACAGAATATTGAAAATACTTACTAGTTTATTACATCATAATCATAAGTATACGCAAATCAAAGAGAAATGTGAAACAAAATAAACACCTACCATTACATCTATTTGCAAGTGATATAGAAACGGGCCTATCTATGCGTATTAAACTTGAATGTTTCATTGAAAATAAAGATTTCCTTGACGCATGAAATTACAAGAATTGACTTTTTACCACGAAAACGTATTTATCTCGAATCCCTTGAGCGCAAGAAACTTGGCGGGAGCGGAAATTTACCGTCAGATTTGAGGAGTTTACGGTGATAATGCTATGTGTGACAGTAAAGTTCGAAAGTGGGTGAGAATGTTCAAGGACGGGCGGATTAATGTGTATGACACCCTGGCCAACCTTCTCTGATTTCTGAAGATTTGGTTCGTGTTGTGGACAACAGAATTCGAGAGAACCGACGATTCACTATTTCAAAGTTATCAATTGAATTTCCATAGGTTTCAAGGTCAGTTTTGTACACCATTGTTTCCAAGAATTATCGAAAATTGTGTTCTCGGTGGATTCCAAGGCTGCTTTCTGACGATCACAAAACAAAAAGATTGGGCTGTGCTTTATCGTTTTTGACTCGATACAATCAGGAAGGAGATGAATTTTTGGACGACATCGTTATAGGAGGTAAGACTTGGGTGTATATCACCAGCCAACGATGATCATGGGGTAACAGCTAAATAGTAATTTGTCTTCGTTCCAAATTTTTTGCATCGTAAATTTTCGTTTTTAATGTAATATTTTCCGACAAAAAAGTATAGAATAATCCTACTTTGTCTTTACAACAATTTACGTCAACGACCTACCTAAAAGCACACCAGGAAAAATGGTAATTTTTGCAGATCATGACACGATATGCTGATCGTGGAAGGATGAACAAAAGATCTACAGCGGCATTCATGGAAGTAAATGAATGGTTTAAAGCTAGTAAACTTAAGTTGAATATGAATAAAACGCAGACACCCAAAGAAAGTCCAAAGTGTTAAGGTACTGGATACACAGCTATCTAACAAAGTAAGCTGGGGAGAATACATTACTCAGATGTGTAACAAGCTGTCCAGTATTATTTACACCATAGGTAAGATGATGGAGATAACTACTTACCAGGCGGCGAGAACAATATAGTTTGCTTTATTCCAATTTATAGGATTTTGATCTGGGGACATTCAGCACACTGCCATAGTGTACTTAAGAAACAAAAGATGACTCTGCGAATACTCGACGGTGCACCTGAAAAATACCGTGCAGAGATATTTATCATTGACACAAAATATTTGCCATCCCATCCCTGTACATATTGCAGTGTGCAGAATTAGAGGTGCACCAACATCCGGGCCACTACGCTTCTTGTGGGGATATTCACAGTCACATCAGACACAAAGAAAACATGCATATAACCTTCCATCGTGTCTACAAATCAAGATAGGCCTGAAACTACTACGCACCTAAGCTATACAATAAACCTTCCATAAAAGTGAGATATGAAAGTATAGCTAATTTTAAGAGGTACACTTTTAACAACAAACTTTTAATGCACTGTTTGTCTGGTGCTCTTGTCTTTTACACACACCTTCTACATATTTCACTTATTCACTTTATGTTTTACACCTTATTATTATTTCTAAGATAAACTATAAAAATAACATGGTTTATGCAGAGGTATAAGAAATAGAGCTATCTAAAACTAAATTTTGCAAGTTAAATATCTCGGTAAAAAGTCGTCAAGTCCTGTAGAAAATACACTTTACACTTGTCGATCCTCGCTAACGTCAATGAGTTAGACTTTAGATCGCGAACTCCCATGGCATAATACACGCTGTAATATAATATGTTTAAAGGAAGGGCATTTTAATTGATTTAAAATTTAATTGCAAGAATACAATACATCTTCTATTAGAAAACTTGTATCGTATACTTGGCGTGATTTCTGATAAATGCTATCGGCCACAAAAGAGCGAAGGGCCAAGACGGCAATCTGTCGCTTTAGTTCGATTCATTCATTAAATGTTTAATTTTCCAAGTAAATTCAAGTGTTTTAGTGTTTAAATTTTACTTCGAGAAGATTAACTTAAGTTTTGGTTTTTATCTGACGTAACGCGTTACCATAGATCGCGCAGTAAACATAAAAGTTTGAAGTTAGTTTTTACCCTATTTAATTTTCGTAAAACGTTATTATTTACAATTTATAATCTTTTTAAATTGTCGGAAGAGTGTCTATGTGACATTCCCAGACCTATGACCATGAAAATGAATTAATCTATTAATAGAAAGGAATTTCTCTGTTGTTATAAATATTATAATATATTTTAACAAAGACCGACACAATTTAAGCAAATGTTAATAATTAACTTAAAAAAATGCAGGTGTTTAGACAAATTGTGCCGACATTTTATTCACTTCTCCTTTATAATAATGTTAAAATTTCTATTCGCCGACTGGCGGAACCATAAAAAAAAAAATAAATACGTGAGAAATGAAGGTCATTTCTCACTTTCTCTCTTTGCTCTTTTAAATGATGAATCTGATCTTCTACAATTAAGTATTTCCTTTTTCTTTAACGTAAATAAATAAATCCAAAAATCCTTAATCAATAGACAACTTTTTGTCCTAATTTACATCTTTCTTCAACAACGTGCGAACTACACATATATAAATACTGAGTATCTTATTCACTGTTTTTGGTAAATATCGAAAAGAAAGTTAAAAACACGTTAACGGAAGACCTAACGAACTGCTAGATATACATAAGTAGAATCCCCATTCTCTCATGAGATGTAAGTAGCATTAAGGAACTCAATAATACCCGAATACACAATAATAATAATAATGTTCCTTGTAACTATCACTGAAATAAACAGTTTGTATACGTAAATTGTAACAGTTTTGTAATATAGCGCAGTTCCACTAATATATCTTCATAAATAATTCAGCAGGTGCAGCTTTTGCATTATATAGGTACTATTGATATTATAAATTGCTATTATTACGCATATTATGTATAAATAAGTTACATAATCGAACTATAAACGCAAATTATATAGTTATATTAATTAGCGAACAATTGAAATTAATACTGCTCTAGTTATTGCGTTTCGTTAGCGATTGCCGTTGTTAGTAGTAGTTGCATAAGCTTCTTTTTCGAATTCCGTCGTCGTCGATTTCTTTTCAGATTTATTTGAGATAGAATAAACTTGTTGTCTCGCGTCTTGTTACAAGTAATAGCGCTGGTTACAGCAACATTAGGAATAGCGACACAACTTCACGATAAACAGCAGCCGTTCAACTGGTAGAGAATATTTCAACCGGACTTTCTTTGCTTTTTCCCATAATTAATTAGTTTCAGCTTGCGCAATATAAAGTTAATGGTATTAGTAATTAATGTTGTAGTGCTGTTGCGAATAGAAATAGATATTTTTACCTAATAAAGCCAGCACCGATGGCCATTTTAATTTATTAGATAATTCTTACCAGTTAACAACTTTTTCGCGGTATTTTTCTCCTTATTTCGCGTGGCACGGCGGAAAAATTTTAAGTGAGGTTATTTATTTGTACAGAAAATGCTGCAACTATCAGCGCGAATATGCGCGCAAAAAAGGTGTATAAATAGCTTGCGAGTAATCCAAATTCCGGTTTGTAGAATCTGTACATAGAGTAAGGTATTACACATATGTACAGCTGCCTCTAAACTGCATAAAAGTTATATACGAAATTTGATTAAAACATCTTTTATTTATTCATTAATATTAATTTTGTCCCGTTCAAACTACTCCCATTCAGATATAATATACTTGTGTTGGCGTTTTCTCCAATCTTCGAAGCAATTCTCGAAGCCACTCTTCGGTATGGTATTTAGATCATTCAACAATTCTGAATCTGAATGAAATCAATAATTTTCCTTGGAGTTTCCGACGTAATTAATTAATTAAAATTAAAATTATGTCCACGGCGAGGAATCGCTACACCACGAGGACTATGCAGGATTCGTTGTCTCTTTAATACCCAGATGTTATATTTATCCGCAATATTTTGACAGACAATTTTTAAATTTACATGCCAAGTACACTAAGTTAATTAATATATTTTGGCTTCCGTCGATGAATTATGAAATCTATAATTTTCCTTGGAATTTCCGACGTAATTAACTAATGAAAAATAAAATTATGTCCACGGCGAGGAATAGAACTTCGCATCTCCTGTCGGGTGCATTGTCGCGCAATAATTGAACACCTTTTGTCAATTTTCCTCGATATTTTGCAGGAATATTGTCTCTCAATTTATGCAACCACGACGCATAATGTATACTGTTGACAGTTGTATTACGTTCTTTAAAGTCAAAGAGTAAAATACCCTCGCAATCCCAGAATATTGTAGCCATCATCTTTTTCGTTGATTGAACGACTTTATCCATTCTGAGACAAAGTTCATCAGGTCGCCGTCATTCCATCGATTCCTTTTTGGATAGAGGATCATAATACAGAACCATTGCTTCATCTTCTCTAACAATGAACCCCAAAATCGGTTTCGAGTGGCCTCCACACATGTTTAAAATCGAGCGCGCACATTCGACCCGACGTTCACGTTGGAGAGCAACCAGAAGATGCGGTACCCATCTTGCACTAATCTTATTCATACCCAAATGGTTATGGAGAATTCGACGGATACTTGAAATGTTTGGCATCACTGCTAATTCCTTTACTTTCAAACGGCGACCTGCTAATACAATTTCTTCAATAATTGAAATGTTTTGCGGCGTTATCAGTTCAATTGGCCGACCGGGGAAGCGCTCATTATCTTCAAGAGATTCTTACCCCAAACGGATACATTTTGCCCACTTTTTACAGTGGAATATGAAGGAAATAAATCACCATAAACGCCGTCTAAACGTTGTTTACTGTGATTAGGAGTATGCCCTTATTTTGTTAAAAATTTAATGACCGCGCGGTATTCAATTTCCGTTGCCTGAGACATTTTCATGCACTAGTCACGTTGTCTGGCTGGCTAGTAAAAACTACTACTCTTCGATCCGTAATATACCGCGTTCGTAAGTTCCGTAGTAAAGTGAACCGCTAAAATATATAGACAGTGTTACAACGTTTGCCCGCTATGAACGTATAAGGTAGGGAGCGCGCGAAGCGAATCAAGGACGCTCATAGCACAAGCGGCAACATTATTCGTTAAATGTATTGGACTCGCGACTATAAATGAATCCTTACGTTTCCTAGTATATAGTGTAGGCCTCGCACATATGCAAGTATGACGAAACGGAGTTTGAACACGCTCGAACCAGAATAAGTATTGAACCGTAATTTATTGAAGCTTTTAAATTATAATTGGGGTTGACTGTGTTTTTCAATTTTAGTTAAAACATTCCTTGCGAAAAAATTAAATTCATTATTTTCTTTTCACTATTTTCAAGTGTTATATAGCTACATTAATTGAATTGAATATGAATTTTTACACATGCAATGAGCACAATGTGGAATGCTATACGTTTAGAAACGTCATGCTCCTTTGATTAAAGAATTTTGTATATTAAGTTAATTACTCTGGCCATTATTCTACCGCGTCAATATTAACATGCAATTATTACACCGGCTAGGATTATTATTCACAGAAAGATGACGTTCCATGTATTTTCACTCGAAACCCACAATCCTCATCATTCGACAATTACGGTTTATATTCATTCTTGTACTCACGGAGATTTCTAATTCTGTAATTCGCCTGATGGCTAGGCGAGCATATCGGATACGTTACTATTCACAGTTTCTTACTCGCCGTTAAGTATAGTATAAAGAATCGTTTGTTCGTAAGAACGTTCCTTGTACAAAGAGGAACCTTTTCTGTGATAGTATTCCACGTAACACACTCACTCCATCCAAATACATACTCGATTTTGATTCAAAACCGTCGTTAGAGGAGCGATGAATTTTATAATTTGAATGCGAGGAGAAGATTCTTTTTTACCGGTACTAATTAGAAGATGAAAAGAAAAATACGTTTTATAAATAAAAGTAGGTCACAGAAGAAAATAATTTAAAAAGAAGAAATTAAGTAGTAGCTGTAGCGTAAATTCCATCGCACAAAAAATGATGGTCGGATAAAATGTAATCATAATTGCCTTAGGAATAAACCTATGTATCTAATAGTAGTAATGTAATTTGTTATACGCGGTTTGTTCAAATAGTAACTAGAATATTTGATGCTCACCAAACGCAATTAATATCAATAAATTAGGTAACACCTACAACTTTTCAATTTTATATTACCTATAAAGATATTACCACAATATAAAACAACAGAACTTATGTTAATCTAATAATACTAATGTAGAACTTAGGCATTCCACCTGTACATTTAAACTACTCATTAATTAGCGCCGCAGTAGTCGTTTTTATTTCTACAACATTTTATGTATGCGTGCAGGTGAAGCACCTATTACCACAGGCACTTGAAAATTTCGTCTGTATTTAAAGTAGCACAAAAATATTATAGAAATTAGTTTGAGGATATCGTTTGTGATGTTATATAAGTGTTTCTATGTCAAGTTTTCGATTGTTTTTCTTTTTAGTTCATTACATTATTAACGTTCAGCATGCACTAACAGTTACTTTCTTTTCTAAATTAGTATTTGAGCTTGTATTTCAGAATTAGATTTTCTAAAGTTCCTTCATTGAGTAACTGAGAATGATTCAAGGACTTTAGTTAATATACCTATATACCTACTTGTATTTCGCTGATGTGTCAAATATGAAATTGCAATGCAATAGTATTTACTAATGTGTCCCCCACTGTGCTAACTTTTGAACGACAGAAGCTAGCGTTTATAAAAATTGGTCGATTTTTTTTTGTGAGCTGACTCGCCGTTATCAGCAGCTCAATTGTATTTCCGGTGTCACCCGAAGTGACATCAACTTTCTTATTTTAAATAGAAAATTTTTACGTTTTTGAAAAGGTAATTTAAAGGCGAATCCGACGATACCACATATTTCATACTTTAACTTAAGAAATTTGACGATATGCACCAATAAAAATTTTGGTAATCTGTTTTTGTTGTTACGCAAAATCGGTTAGGAAAGAGTGCCAAATTGTTTCTTATGATGCCGGACTGATCTAAAGAGTTCATTGCTAAGCAGAAGCGTAAATTATTCCTCTTGTTTAAAGTTCGAGATACTGATTGGAACCTTCTAATTACAGCTAGTGGTCTGGAAAGTTATGCAAGGTTCCATAACGTCCTTTTCGCCATATTCAACGATTTATTCCCTGAAACCGAAAAGAAAATAAAAATAGGAAACGCAAAAACAAGATGCGTACAAAGTAAGAAACTAGCAGAAATGAAAAGAATCTTAGACCCGCTTTATATGGTAATAAAGGCAAGAGGAAACGAAGAAGAACAGAAAGTTTACAGAAACCTGAAAAGATAATATAGGCGGGAAATTACACTAGAAAAGAAAGTAAATGTTTCTAGAAATTTAGAAACATCCGATAATAAATTTCAAGCGATATGGACTTTAATGAAAGCGGACACAAACACGAGAAAAGATGACAAAGACTCCATTAACTTAAACCCGGACGAACTAAATAGATATTTCTCCTCCATTGGCAAAACACTAGCGATGGAAATACCTGGCCCAAAGCAAGATGCAGGAAAATTGTTGCGATCGAAAGACCTGGGAATGGCGAATTCTATATACTTAGAACCAGTAACAGCTTCTGAGATATGTTTGATAACAAAACAATTAAAACAGAAAAACACACAGGATGTATATGGGTTGTCGGCAGAAGCTGTTGAATGGACCATAGAGGAAATAACATATCCCCTTGCTATGATTTTTAATGCATTTATAGAACAAGACACCTATCCAATAGAATTTAAGCTTTCAAAAATAGTGTCAGTCTACAAAAAAGGAGAGAGATCAAATGCAAATAATTATAGGCCCAATAATACCTACTTTTTCGAAAATCTTCGAGATTGCAATTAAGACCAGAATAATAAACTTCTTTGAAAAAAACCAGGTGTTAAGCCCTGGTCAACATGGTTACAGAAAGAGTAGATCAACGACTACAGCCATTATAGATCTGGTTGAAGAAATAGCAACATTCAATGGCGAAGAAGATCTCATGCTGACCTGTTGTGATTTAACAAAAGCCTTCGACTGTGTACGAACTGTTGCTGGAAAAGTTGTACTACTACGGAATAAAAGGAACAACATACAAACTAAAACGATCGTATCTGGCAGAAAGAGAACAAATAACTTTCTGTGAGAACAAAAATTCAATTTCTGCGAAAATAGAAAAAGGAGTGCCCCAACGATCTGTATTGGACCCCCTCTTGTTCCTAGTGTATATAAACGATATTCCAGAAAGTGTTAGCTGTAGCAAGTTGTATCTATTTGCAGACGACACATCAATTAACTAAATTAATTAACTAAAGGAGCATCACAGGAAATTGCTGAAAACAAAGCAGAAATTGCATTATTAGAAGCCGGGGAATGGTTTTCACGCAATCGACTGCATTTAAATAACGGAAAAACCCAAATGCTAACACTCACAACAAAGCATATTCCGGAATGTGGGGGAAACATAGTGCATTTCCTAGGTCTCCACATGTTGCACAATCTAAGCTTCAAATACCACATCAACGAGTTGACAAAAAAATTAGTTACTGCAATTTACGCAATAAGAAGAATGAAAGAGATAGCTACTTACGAAGTGGCAAGGGTGGCGTACTTTCCTTTGTTCCATGCGCGAGCGGTGTACGTGGGGATCTACACCAGAAGTCCAACAAGTTTCCTAAAACAGAAGGAGGCTGTGAAGGTATTATGCATTGTACCGTATCGCACATCTTGTAGAGATTTATTCCAAGAATACAAGATACTTACTTTACATGCTTGGAATATGTGCATGGGACGGGGAAGTATAACCAACAAGGCGGGCTGCATACATACAACACTCGCAACAAGCACCACTACTTCATTCCTCTATAGCGAGTAAACAGGGCCAGGTATTCAACGAACTATTATGGAATTAAATTCTATAATCATTTGCCAGATGATCTTAAAACACTGAATCAACGAGAATTTAAAAGAGAAGTTAAGGAGCTGCTAGTATCGAATTCGTTTTACACACTCGACGAATATCTCAATAAGGGATTGTAATAGGCTCTGTCCCAATGTACAAGTTTTTAAAGTGCTGTGTTCGTCCGCTATATACTGTATTTTTCGTGTGTCTTTATATACGTATACTTTTGTATTCTATTTATTAATATAATTTTTGTTTATTTTATTTTATTTGTACTTTATCTAGTAATCTGACGATGTTAATACTTATACAAGTTACAAACAGAAATAAACTATCTATCTTTCTATCTATTGTTATTATATCCAGCATCTGTCATACGTTCCTTCTTTTTTCTCGTTATTTTCCCTCATTTTAACTTGTTTTGTTAACTGTTATTTCTTTATTTTATCGAAATTTATTGCAATAATTAATTATGGTAGGTTTGTTTAAGTTTGTTAGTTTTTGGTAGACAATATGTCTGATTTTTAGGTTTCCTATGTTGTTACATTTATGATGGCTTCGGCACGAACCATGGAAAATTGCTGGGTCAATTTTAGTATTTTGTAAATCTGGCAACAATCACCTTATTTGCCGTTGTTGCGCAACAAATTGTATAATAATTTAAATCATATTATCTTCCGTTAAAGCACTTCGCCCCGTAAATTTTATACTATCTATCCTTACTTAGCGCAAAGTTCAAATATTTCTGGCTATACAGGGGCAGAGTTCATTGTGTTCCACTTCGTGGCAATTGTTGCCAAATGGAGGGAATATTAAAATTAGCTACCTGATGTTTATCTTATCATTGTAAAAGTAACAACATAAAAAACTTAAACTTAAGCACATTGCCTATCAAAAACTAACAAATTTAAACGAACCTACCATAATTAATTAATTACAATAAAGTTCGATAAAGTAAGGGACAACAACAACAATTAACAAAATAAGTTAAAATGAGATAAAATAATAACATGCACAAAGAACGAAAATAAGACAAATGCGGGTTATAATAAAAGTATAGAGATTTGCCAGTTTGGCAATTGTTATGATGAGAACAAGAAGCAATTTGGCGCCAACTTTGCGTAACAGCAAAGCCAATTTTCCAAAGCCTTTATTACTGCATATCGTCATATTTCTTAAGTTAAAGTATAACATATGTGGTATGAGTGGATTCGCTTTTCGATTACCTTGTAAAAATATATAGAGTGTCCTATTTAAAATAAGAAAGTTGATGTCACTTCTGGTGGCAGCGGAAATGCAATTGAACTTCCAATAACGGCAAAAGTTAGCTAATAAAAAATATAAATCGATTTAATTTTTCTGAAAACGCTGGCTTCTGTCGTTCAAAAGGTAATATGGGGGGGGGGATACTTTAGGACCTGACTGTATATTTATTAGCATTAATTCTTTTTTCAGTATTTTAATGCAAGCACACTACTCCTTATATATATTTTTTCTACCGCGTCAGCCATTTAATTTGAAACTTTTTTTTTTCTTATCATAACTTTCACTTTTACTCTTGATAAAGATTTCTGGTTGGTCCCTAGTTCATATATCGCTTCCTATTATCTTCCATAATTAGTTGGCAAATTCACTTCACCTCCTTCCGTTTCCTTTAGACGATAGTTGAGCATTTCTCGCAGAAACAAATTAACTTTATCTAATTTTGACACTTTATTGCAAACAGGAGAACAGTGCGTTAAGATTACAAGGCGTTAAAAAAATATTTCGTAGTTCATTTACCAGAATTTGCATTTGGGCATATTACTTCATTTCAAGAAACTTTGCTTAGTAACTTTTCTCGTTATTTTGGAAAATACAATTATTTTATCTTAAATAACCAACATAAAGGAAAATGAATTTGCCAACTAATTATATTGAAGGTAACGGCCCGCCAGGGGTAACAAGGCTTGCACCTGACTGTCGCAGAGTTAGACCTGGACGTTCGAGTCCAACGAGGGTTAAGTGGTAGATTTTTCTGGTGGGCCAGGTACAATCTCGAGCCACCATTCGCCTGCTGAGAAATAATTAACTGCACTTCATCCTTTACAGCAAAGGCGTATAGTAACAAAGCGATACACACTAAAAGGGGTTATGACAAGCTTAAAAACTTATATACACCATTGGGCCGTCACTACACGTAGAAAAACAAAAAAAAACGAAAAGTTGGGGATGACATACAAAATAGAAAGCAAGTAGAGAATTTTGAGAGTTCCTGTCAAAATATTGAGAAAAGAGATGTTCATTTGTTTCCGGGTAAATGGCTGTATATTATTTTTCCTAGCACATTTGGATTCATTTTTTAAATGTATCTATTCTTAAATGTTTGTAACTAGCGATGTGTAAAGCTGTTCGTTTGCGTTAGCAGCTACAACCTGCTACTTTTAATTAGCTGTTTTAAAAAGCTGCTACTCTTTGTAGCAGTTTACACAGCGTAGTATACTAAAGTGATAAGCTGTTTCTAGGTTCTACAACTATGTATTGGGGCTTATGGTATCTTAAGCTTGAATTACATTATACAAGATTCGTCCTTTTTTCATGCTTATTTTAAGTATCTAGAATTTAACCTTCAATATAGTAACTATAAATTTTTAATGCAATGAAGATATCAGCAAGTCACATTACATATGCTGCAGAGGAATATTCATAACGTCTGCCAACATAAATAAACATAGATAAACACAGATGATTGATACAAACAAAGTAGGTATGTTGGTAGGCATGTTACTGGACACTTGTGCGCATGAATAATTCATTTTTAGTACGAGAAATAGTATCAGAATAGGACATGTTCTAGTTTTGAAACTAGTATAGTATGCAATTGTACACCATACTTTTTCCAAGCAACTTTTCTAGTCACTAAAAAAAAAGCTTGAAAAAGAGACGAATCTCGTATAATGTAACTCAGGCTTTACTGTTGGCGTTACTCACTGAATATCCCCCCAGATTACGGTCCAATTCTAAAGAGGTTCAAATATTAATTTGATAGAATGATATTTCTTATTACCATTGCTTTCTATTTATTGCTTCTTTTATAACCATTGTTATCTCTTTATTGTAAATGTTAACTACTATTTTATGTTTACTCTTTTCTCATATATTTTTATAACGAATATTTTCTATTTATTGTTCTTTATACATTTTTACATATTATTACATGTTTGAATTTTCATATAAACCTTCTCCCATGGATCTCGTCGTATATTATTTTTCCCGCAGATTTTTGGTAATCAATTTGTTAAAACTAATAAATGAAAGCAATAATATACGAAAATTACTACAAGAAGAATAACAGTGTGATTTATATGACTTGAAAACGCAATTAAAATCTATTTGACAATAACTTAGTAATAATTCGATAATCACATAGTGATTTTATTACATATGCACCAAAGCTCCAAATTAATGATTATACACGTATGTATTGCAAAAAAAAACAGTTTTCGAAGGAAGATATTTAAAAACGTTTTATACTTTATAGCGTTTTACTGCTAGGTTGCTATAAATCCATATTCATGATTCATGATTCACACCGTGATAAAACATTTTGTGTACTCGACGAATGTCTGGTACCTCAGAAAACTGCTACAGAAAGTAACAGTTTCTTTTGATATTGATTAGCTGCTGCAAATAGCAAATCGCTTCGTAGCAACCCATCACTAGTTGTAACTAAAAACAGATTTTGATAATGGAGTTCTATATGCTTGATTTATGATTTGTAAATTTTGTAAATTAGCAAAATAGGTAGTCTTATAAATGGCCCCTGCCTTCTTCAACCCCATTTTATTTATGTGAAAAGTACATTGAGCTAGGCTAGAATAGACTATTTCATTCTAGAAGCAGGAATTTGTAACAATTAGAATTAACCCGTACAATCGATCTAAAGGGGTTACATATTATCTACAACCAATTTGTGCTGGATGTTTGAACATGCTATTACCTCATTTTCTTCCTAAAAAGTAGATTTCATAACCACCCATCGATGTATGACCAATCTAGACGTGTTGGAGTTGTACCCATTTGAACAGATAAGGGTGTTTAAAACAGTTTAGAAATTAGTATAAAAATAAATTTAAAGTACTGGGCTTCATTGTTAGTCAAAGCAGTAAAATTATTTTAATTCTGAAAAACGCGGTATATTAGTTTAAATCAACGTTAGAACTACTTTAACGCATTCAAATTGCGACCAAACATATCGCAGTTTCTCTTGCACAGTTTTCAAATACAGAGAGTGAACCGTAATAGTAGGGCATCAGTGAAAAAGATAATGATCATTAATGTGTAATAATTCTTACACTGAGTGAAGCCATAAAAATTTATTAGAACAATATCTTTTATTCATTTCCATCATGCGTATAACATAAAAATATGATAAGGAAAAACATTTCAATTTACATTAACTTACTAACTGGACTGGTCGATTACTTTACTCGTTAACGCATTTTTTTATAATCAGCTTCATCAGTTAAATCGTAACCACAACAACGACTCTGTCATTCATGCACCATTTACTTGTTGATCTCGTTGTCGTTCCACCATTACGATTATGAAGGAAAGGCATTACCTGCTGCACAAAACCATGTTTGGAACAATAAAAATAGCGAACATATAATTCTAGTAATACCGCAATGTCCGGCAAAAAAATGAAACGCTCGATTTTCCGTGGAACATGATCTTGATTAGACATTTAATTTGATATTACATTGTATTATTTATTAGTACTATCTGCGTCGGTTCTACAATTACAAGATCAATTTTGTTTATTATTATAGACCAGACCGGCTAAAACATATCAGTTTTATCTGGCATCTAATAATTTAGTTTCTTTCGTACATTCTGACCTATATTACAATCTACACCTATGTAACGGTCCTATAATTACCAAACAAAATATTGCAGTAAGTGCGAACTAATAGTTTTTTGTAATAAACACAATTCATCTGGTGTGTTTCGAGATTCTAGAAAATTACTAGCAATTAAAAAATTAATATACCACTGTATCAATTATACAATAATTAGTGCAGCTGCCAGTATTTCAGTACGCTATTTACTCTTTGTCTATTACATTCTCTTGAACCCCAGAAATTTTCGTAATTAAACAAGAGCTCAAAGCATTTCGCTGACGAGGCACATATTAATTGTAACTGAAGGTGTGCATTTTGAACACAAAGGCTTCTGTAACAATGGTAAGATTTTTAATTCTAGCTTTTATAATAAATTGCACATTATTGTACAGCAACCATCCGTATCGTTTGCAATAAGATTATGGTAATCAGTTAATTACAGACGGTACATCCGGAGTACATATAAAGAATTAGTGGACAGATCTTTTTACTGAAAGAACAAACGGGATCTATCCAGCTCGTGCCTGTTTTTGAACTTTATGAATAGGGCACTGAATTCATTCGAAAAGTAGTACGGATAGCTTTGAAATTACCGTTACAAGCTCATAGCATAAGAAAGACCATATTGGGTAACGAGCGGCTACATCTTGCAACCATTAGGGCGATTCCTCCGGGCAACGTCCTAACCTATGCCAAAGCAGTGGGTCGGTTGACGGACTAGAGGGTTACCCGGCATAGAAAGGATGCATAATCGGTCTATTCTGGCCTAAATGCTGTGGGATCCATCTTACCCTCTCATTGTCCATAACCATAAGATCATAACGTGATCTTTTGTTGAAATTTAAATTATTTGTCAAAAACTACACCTCCTCAATTGTCCTCCAGTGATTCACAATCACTTTTGAGACGTGAAAATAATTCCCTAAAAATATGCACGTTTTGTATGCAAAGTCACTTCATCTTTTTTGATAAGCCGTATACACATACTTCATTTTTTCCGTCTTATTCGGTACATCAACATTTTTATCCATATAAATAAAACTCTAATATAGTGCAATCTGTTCATAAAGATTCTAATTTCCCAGCACGGTGTTCTAACACGTTTAACTATTGAAGCATCTTTAACATTTGCATGTTTTACGAATAGAAACTCTGAACACACTGTTGCTCTTTAGTTTTTTCGTGTGTATTAAATTATGAACAGATCAATAATATTTAAAAAGGCAGATAAAGTCAAGTAGATACACCTGCTACAAATTTTCCTTCTAAAAAGTGCTCGTTTTATCGATTTAGTAATCAGTAAGGTTCGACAAACCAGTACAACATCAGAGGCGTATCGCGCAAAAGTAGGTACGTGAGATATAGCATTATTAAAAAATAATATATTCTTACCTTTTACTGACGTCTTGATGTCCACTGCGACAAAATACAACTGCCCCGGTAAGCCGCGTAAAACTGCAACATAAGCAACGGTTCCATTGTCGATTCACTTAGCCTTCGACGTTGGTCTTAAAACGTTTTCGTGTATTTCGAAAATGATCGTTCTACATCTAGCGAAGGAGAATATGCCTAATTCAGATATGCCCTTATCTCTTCTGTGCACTCTTTATTTTCAGTAATAGACCGAACCTTTTGTAAATCGGGATTTTTATTTAAAACTGCACGAAATTTTTTGAGCGACATCTAGTCCTATAAGATCCGTCAAGCTTTCTAGAGCCGCTTGTAAATTATCTAAATGAGTCTCGTAAAGATAAGTGACTGTTTTGTAATAGCGATATAGCTTGTACAACTGCAGAATAGTTTATGGAAATTTCATCTATTTGTAATTGAACGTCTCGAATCACTGCAGATTCATTTGATTTAAATTTTAAAATCACATCCTTCACATTTGCGAAATATTTATGATAATAAAATACTGCCTGGAGCCATGTTACCCATCGAGTTATTACAGGCTGTGGTGGTAGTGGAAGTTTCGGACACAATTGTTTGAAAACGCGGATATGTTTGGGAGATTTCACAAACACTTTTTTGGTAGATGCTATAAAATTATTCATCATCAGATTCTTCTTTCGAATGGTTTCTACAACGAAATGATACGCGTGTATGAGACATGTTATGTGTAGAAGAGTCGGAAAGCGTATTTTCAACATCCTACCAACCTTCAGCATCGTTGCAGCTCCATCAGTAACTAACATTGTGACTTGAACTCCTGTGATACAAAATTTTCTTAACGAATCTTTTATTATCTTTACAACGGTTTCAGCATTACTTTTTTCAATCCTTTTACTGGATAATAACAAGGAAGCTACTGGATCATTACGTTTTAAAGAACGCGCTACAACATGAGTCACGCTGTGTTTCTGTGCATCAGTTGTTTCATCCACACTTACGCAAATTTTCTTATTTTTCAACTCGTCTACTATACAGTTTTTTAGTGTACCCTGCAAATGTGGTAAATTGAATCGCAATTGTCTATTGGTTGGTAGTTTCCACGGGGAAACTTATTTATTCCAAAAAAAAACGAAAGTGCTCATTGTCTACTAGGTGTTATGGGTTGTTGCACACGCTTAGCATAAAAATAAAATCATGTAGAAATTCCCAGTACGGAGTATTGTTGCTTAAATTCAGTACATGACATTTACTTTTAATATGTCTTCTACAGTGAAATATATCGCGACCTACCATCCGTATATTGCAAATTTTGGACTGAATGATAGTACCTGTATATTCCAACCTAAGGAAACGGCTAATATATTTATTCACATGCGACGCTAAAGGTAAACCTCGCTTATGACGATCCATGTTTTAAAAGACGCACACCCATAAACCGATAAATATCGAACGATCGTTCACTTCCACGCCTATCGAATGACTAAACTCTCCGCTGGCTTCGCATCGACCTAAATCCTCTCTTGGCGCTTCTGCCGTAGCACGCGTTTGTCGAACCTTAGTAATCAGTCAATTACAGGCTGTATGATACATACGTACGTTTAAAAATGTCTTAATAGATCATTTTACTGAAATAATATTTTTCCACGCAACATACACTATAAAAATCTTTAAAATCATGCATTTTTTGAATGGATTTGACGTAATTAATTGTCCTTCAGTTATTCATGATATTGAAATATGAATACCACTTAAATATTGCCAACGAACGAATTCAACGTCAACTCATCTTCGCTCAAAGTTCATCTTTAATGTAACATTTTCCTAGAAACATGTACAGAATAAATTCTATTTTGTCTTTAAAATAATATGGCAAAATGTTACTCGGTAAGAAGCCGTCAGTCCGGTAGTAAGTCCACATTGAACGGTTGCCGATACTCGCTAACGTCAAATAGTTAGGCGTTGGATCGCGAACTGCTATGACATATTACAGACTGTAATATACTTTTAAGAAAAGAAAATTTCAGTTGCTTGAAAATTAATGTTAAGTATATAAAATGTTGTCTCTTTGAAATGTGTGCCGCAATTGGCCGTGTTTTTTGACAAATGCTATCGGGAACAGAGGAGCGAAGAGATGAGATGACAATCTTTAAGAAAAAACATATTTGGCAAAGATACATACATACATACGTAAACGTCTATATGAGTGAAATGGACTTTTTTTGTTTTTGGAAGTACTTCTGCCTCATTTATGTGGATGATCTTAACTACTACGGCATTAGTTCTAATAAAATACCAACACCACTGTTCTTGCGAATTATATTGCCTTATATTTCTATAAATGATTAAATTACACAAATTATACTACAGTGCAAACACGCCATGCATACTGCCGTATGCTTCTCGAAACTTACTGATGCGTCGATGACTCATAATGTTCAACCAATCAATATAAATGTCATTAAACCCTAATTAACGTGATTGAGTAAAAAAACATTTTAAGTCACGAATAAAGCACACACATTGTATGTGATATGCGCATACGACGTACGTAGCATTATTAAACCAGTTGCTGTAAATAGCAATAAGAATCACAAGCGATATCGACTACGAATAATTACATCATGTCAGTTTTTCAACGTATTCTGCAGGTGCTGTTATGTCTATTTATAACGAATACGCTAGAATAAAGAAATCGGCACCAACGACTTCACTCTCCTAATATCAGGCATTCATGATTGAAACGACTTCATTAACACCCACAATAAACTACATTTTTAACATAGATTTCAATCAAGTGGAGTTGTTTTGCAAAACATTGCCGTTGTGTAAGACACGAACTTATCTATTCATACATCAGAATGTTTTCTACTGGATGCTGGCGATCACAAAAACGCTCAATACCATTAGTTAGGTCGGGCTTGTACACAACATGTATGTATGTAGGTTAAAGTCATTCGATTTATCGCGTCTTACAAGTTCAATACTAAACAATAAATTAAATATTGTTGGCGCAAAATGATATATTGACGGTGTCAAATGTTGTAATGGGCTCGATAATGTCTGCGAGGCAAAGAATTAAGGCGTTTTATATATTTTTTTTTTCGCTGCACTACTAATTTATTACGTATCACAGCCTCAATTAAAATGTAATTAACACTTCTACGCCTTCATTTGTGATTCTAAGGCAAAATTATGTATTCCTAAACGATACAATTAAGAGCATAAGTGATAATGTATAAAATATACAAGATTTACAGATTGTCAGACTTGGCCTAAATGAAACACTGATTCTATGTTAATCTTGCAGCTCCTATCACTCCAAAATTGATGAATTTCAATATAATATTTTGTGAAATACTAATATTGCTGTTGGCAAGTAAGTTTATGCCAGAAAGTTATTCAGAAAAAGTGATACGTATAAGAAACACATTCAGAGTTCTTTGAGGGAGAAGATAATATAAATATAATGGTAAAAAGGATGAGGTATTGTACAACCAATGACGTCCATTCCAACAATATATATTTTATGCATCATTAAGAGGAAACAATTTCAAACTACCTCTTTCTGAAGTTGGTTTTTATGCAGATCATAAAATCAACATTCGTTCCTCCGGTTCAGGTCAAACAATGCCTTTTTTACTACAATGGTATCGATTTTGATTGCCCAATTTTTGGTAAAAAGTCGCACTAATTCACAATTACCCAGTAAAATTAAAAATGAAGTATTCACAACATAATTGAGGTGCTTGTGGCAATTTCAGAGTAATTAATTTTATACTGGCTCTCTACCAAACGTAAATCTTCTAAGCGAATGGAACAATCCAGACTTTCAAAAACATTACACAAATTTCGATTGGCCGCCCCAAGAGCAATACGTTCTTGAAACAAAAAATATCATTGCTAATCCAGTAGTTTCAAAAGAGAAGGTATTATTGTCACCACTTCACATCAGATTAGGTACCTAGGGCCTACCGGTGTGTCTTTTATGTGAGCCACTCGGTCGGCCCCGAGTGTGAAAATTTTTGTCTGTGTCTACCCTGTCGTCCCTCCGGGCCGGATAGGTACATCTATGTGGTAAATGGCTCAATGGCGCAATCCAAAGCCAATAATAATAATAATAACATCAGATTAGGTATTGCTGAAAACTATATAAAAGCAGTAGATAAAAATGGTAAATGCTAGGTGATTAGTGATCAAAAATTGAAAGAAGGTACTGTTCTTCCCAAAACATGAAGTATATAGCAATATGCCTTACTTCCTCTTTTAGGTATGCTTATTAGTCCCAATGTAAGAACCTTAATGCGCGGTAACACATTACAAAGTAAATTAACCGAAGAAATGTCTGACACCGTATTAAACTCCACATTGAAGACTTCTTGAGGAACAAAACGACGGACAACTATAATGAGTTAGTAGAGTAAGACTGATTGATTTCTTTAAAGAAATTACCGTTCTCGTTTTTAAAAACACCTACACAATTGCATTGACTTCTTCCCAGAAAATCTGGGAACAATTTTAAGCGAGCATGGAGAAAAATTCTATCAAGGCTTACCTATCATGGAAGAACGCTTGGCGAATATTACTGTAGTATTCTACCGGACACTTTTCAAAGGCGTTATTCGCAACAACCAAAAAGGAAAAAATAAAGCTTTTTTTCATTGTACGAGGGCATTCCAGGAAATGGTACCCGTTTACATATAATTAAAAGAAAAATAAAGGAAAGTAAATAATGATTTTATTTAAATGAAAGTAATACATTTACTCATTTTTCAGTGTAGTCGCCGCCGTTGTTGAGACAATTGTTGTATCTTGAAACCAGGTTGTTTATGCCTTCCGCGTAAACCTCTACCACAGTAGCCAGCTAATGCTTTACACCTGCTTTTAAGTCATCATCACTTTGGAAACGTTCTCCTGACAAGAAGAAGGTCAGTGGTCTTTCGAGCCGTGCGGGAACGAGCATTGTCATGCAGAAAAACAATGCCACTTGTCAGCATTCCCCGCCTCTTGTTTTGGATGGCCCTACGCAGCTTCTGAAGTATTTCACAGTATGTGTCCGCATTGATGGTCGTCCCGTGGGGCATGAAATCAACCAATAACAGACCTTTTTGGTCCCAGAACACTGAGGCCATAACCTTTTTCGTGAAAAACGACTGCTTAAACTTGCGCGGCCTTGTTGGAGATCGTGGATGGTGCCACTCCATGGACTTGCGTTTTGTCTCAGGTGTGAAATGGAACACCCAGGTTTCATCCCTAGTAACAATTTGGTGAAAGAATGCATCACCCTGTTGCTCGTAACGTGTCAAAAACGTCAACACTGCACCCATGCGGTTAGTCCTGTGCTCGTCGGTAAGCATTTTGGGCACCCATCTTGCGCAAATTTTTCTGTAATTCAGATGGTCCGTCACGATTTCATGGAGCAATGATTGTGAAATTTCAGGAAATTGCTTACTCATTTCTTTCAGTTTTACGCGTCGATCTGCGCAGATGAAATCATCTACACGTTTCTTCAGATCGTCGGTGATAAGGGACGGATGACCTGACCGCTCTTCATCGTGCACATTATCTCTTCCCTCTTTGAAATTCCGAACCCAGCGCCTTACAGATGACTCATCCATTGTTCCCGTACCATACACTTCAGTATTCCTGCGATGAATTTCGTTTGGACGGACGTTTTCTGCATTCAAAAAACGGATCACGGATCGCACTTCGCATTTCGCGAGATTTTATGCGCCATTGTAAACAGTGATAAAACTCACACCACGCACCGGAAGAATTTCAACTCGTTTTTCCCGCAAAGCTGCGATGTTACTGTTGACATCTGCGCCACCTTGCTCTTAATTGGATCAATAGCGCCATCTGTATGACTAAACGGGTAATATTTTCTGAAATGCAATTAACAAGCGTGTATCAACAAGCGTGAATTTTAATCTAGATATTAGAACGTAAACGAATTTAAAAACAGATAACACATTTCAAAAATAATAAAAATATTTTGTAATGAATTTACTTTGCAACAAATAAGCAATGTTTGACCTGCCTTAAGAAACAGAAGCATGTTCATAATTCGTTAGCTGAAAAGGTAGACAAAAATCCGAAAATTTTATTGTACCACGTAATCTTTTAATGAAGATGTCTTTCATTCATACTGCGATAATTAATGTAAATAAAATATTGGCTAATCATGAAATTTGAAGATACACCGTGGCTCAAATGTTAATAATATAGAATTGTAGTGAAAGACTGCAATGTAACCTTTTCAAAATGTTTAACATTATTTTTGAAATAATTCGTTTGCACTGACGTCAAACTTTTAATTATATAACTTGTATTTCCGCACATTGTAATTAATTAGGTATAACATTTCAAAGTACCATTAGTAGTATGAAACCTTCAGTGTCACCCTTATCACAACACTTCACTAACACTGGACGCACATTTCGACAGCTAAGCTATCATCTTCGGCAGTGAAACTGATCTGTTCAGTTTTACTGCTGTGTGTTCCTGCGCCACGGTGCACACATATATGGATATTCTTTGATACAGTCTTACAGTTGCAATAAATTTATTTATTTAAACTAATTACAGTGTTTTTTCGTTAGGTGCTGGAAATCACGTGAAATTACTATACTTTTTTATATTTTATAAGTTTTTATCATTTTAATGTTAACTGTGCGACGCGCAATGCTTGCAAATTGTTTCTAAGTTAATGAAGAATTTATACCGACGTAGGTATGTCATATTACAGCCAATAGCCATAACATTCTTACGATACGCTGATTATATTTTCCCGCTTCTTAGCAAGAATAACGACATCAGAATATAAGAAAGAGCATGTTATATCGCAAATATTTTATTACCAGAGATGACGGATCCGTGATAAAGCCGATGTTCATTCTAGGAAATATTGATTCTATTTGCACATAGTAATACATAAAATGTTACTGCTTTTCTGAATGTAACAGGGAATAGTTCTCCATTGCCTACCTATCAATAATTTCATAATCCTGTTGTGCGTATGTACGATACCAGCAATGGTTAGTGTTTATTCTTCGCTCCTTACATTTTCTCAGAGCAACCTCTGACGACGAGAACATCTTAATTTTAAATTATCGCTTGCGTGTACAGTGGAATATCGCATATTTTAGAATATCTATATAATAAAATATCTTTAGATGGCATTTAACGTGACAAAGATTGTAGCAAAGGCACATGATATTACACATCAAACGACACATATGGATACGTATACCTAATCTGTATGTGCTTGCACAGAGATACTCACTTCAAATTTCCATATCTGATGCCTTTCCTACCAAGTTGAACATACAAACAATAACTAACGACAAACCCGTATAAAATAAATAACATGTCTCCTCTAGAATTTCAAGTACTAGTATTACAACATGCCTTCCAAGATGAATTGTTTAGTAACACATGAACATATCATAATTGCGATAATACAAGATGCATATGATGCAATATAAAATTTCTACTAATCAATAATGCAAGCAAATGTTCTTAAAAGCCTTGTAAGAATAATCTTCAAAACGATATTTACGTACAATTATCTGATAAGTAATTCAAAAATATTTGTAATTAATATCACAAAAGTTATTATGGAGTCTATTACTCTGACATTTTAATGTAAACCTTAAGTTACAATACGAGAGTTGGTCTTTTAGTTCTGCATATAGCCGCATATGAGGTGCCACCAATGAAACGTCGCCTGTCAAAATTAATTTCAGTATTTATTGAACTTTAATCCAAAGCTTGATCAAGATACAGGAAGCTATTTAGCCACAAAAAATGTTTAAAGCTGACAAGTCACTCAAAAAATGAAGCTGAGACGAAAGAATTCTCGCGCAATAATTTTTCACAACTTTCGGAGAGGATTATCTCAACAACAATGTCCCGGGTTATATCATTGTATGCGCAAGTATGGCATCTGCATTCCGATTTCTACTACCTAGGACGGCATAACAACATCTCTTGGCAGCAGGTGTCGCCAGTTAATATTTCAGTGCTGCTTTTGAAGATAAGAGGCGTAGATTGAGAGATAAACAACAATGTGGACAGGAGCAAAAAGCGTTAGTGCTTTTCTCTTCTCACATTGTTTTTGCCGAAAGTGATTCCACCGATACCATGAGCTATTTTATCAGCATTATCTTGGTTATTGTTTCTAGGCACTTTTTTCATGTGTACTTATACACAAGTTCACTTCTGTTTGAACATAAGTTTGTAGATAACCTCTGCGTTAGCCTTTTTAAAATCACAAGTAATGAGAACAGTTTACTGCATTATGTATGGATATGTCATACTATTTTAGGGGGATATTACACCATCACAAATCTTTGTCAAAAATAATTGATAAATTTTACAAAATATTTGACAGTGTAATGTAGCATCTTTTATCAAATATGCCATTGATAAAATTTATTTTATCAAAGATAACGATAGAATGTTATATTTTATAAAAGATTGCAGTTGGTGGAAGAAAAATGGCGGAAAAATATAACTGGTCGATTGCCACAACTAAATTATTAATTTCAGAATATGAACTATATGAATACAATAAACTTGAATGTGTCTTCATCCATCCTCATAATATTCAGCGTCTTCACAAACAAGTTCTTTCAAAAGATTTTGATGTAAACTTTAAACATCACATCCTTTAAAACGTGATGGTCCACCAGCTTCGTTGTTGCTATCCAGTAAAAGGATTCAGAAAACTAATGCAGAAACCGTTGGCAAGATAATAAAAGATTCGTTGAGAGAATTTTGTATCACAGGAACCCAAGTCACAATGTTCGTTACTGACGGAGCCGCAACAATGCTGAGAGTTGGTAGGATGTTGAAAATATGCTTTCCGACTCTTCTTCACATAACATGCCTCATACACGCATGTCACCTCGTAGCAGAAACCATTCGAAAGAAGTATCCGATGGTGGATAAGTTAATGGCGTCTACCAAAAAAGTGTTCATCAAATCTCCCAAACACATCTGTGTATTCAAACAATTGTGTCCGAAATTATCACCACCACCTCAGCCTGTAATAACGCGATGGGGAACATGGATCCGGGCAGTATCTATCAGAAATATTTGTCACAAGTGAAAAATGTCATCTTGAAACTTGATTCAAATGATTCTGCAGCAGTTCGAGATAGTCAGCAACTTTTTTCCAATTCGGACGTTCAACAACAAATAGATGAAATTTCCATGAACTATTCTGAAGTTGCACAAACTATTGAGCAATTAGAGGAACAGTCACTTATCTGCACGAGACGCATTAAATTGCATAAACAATTTACAAGCTGCTCTAGAAAACTTGACGAACACTATAGGAGTCGATGTTGCTCAAAAATTTGGTGCGATTTTAACGAGAAATCCCGATTTACAAAAGGTTCGGTCTATAAAAATATTATAAAATCAAGAGTGCCCAGATGAGGAAAAGGAATATCTGACATTTGCAAATCTTACTTCACTGGAAGTCGAACGATCATTTTCGAAGTATACGACAACGTATTCACAACACCGTCGACTGCTGAATGAATTGGCAATGGAAGCGTTGCTGATGTTGCAATTCTACGCAGCTTACCAGGGCGGTTGCCAATTGCCACAGTGGACATCAAGACGACAGGAAAAGGTAACAATATTATTTTTCACTAATATTGTATATTACGTACCTACTTTTATGCGGTGCGCCACTGCCAGTACCACCTTTTTAACAATCTTTAATTATCAAATATTTTATAAAAGTCTTTGACAAAGATCTTTGATAGTATAATATCCACCTTAGTCAAGGTAAGTGCAAGTGTGGATACAAATAATATACATTTCAAGAATTCTAAGTAAAAAATACTTTATTTTAAGAAAATGAAGCTATTGATTTATGAACAATACCTAAACGCTTTCTGGAATTAAGAAAACTATTTACTATCCTTAAGAAAATATTGTTTTATGTTACAACGGCCATTTACTTATACTAAGAATCGCTTTCTTAAAATTTTCTGCAAGATTTTCTTAAATCAAGTTAACAAATGTGTTAAACAAAGAAATGCAATTATTTCATTACAAGTATATACTTCTCTTAAGCGGAGAAAAAAAACACTAAGAAAATATTTCTTTTGATTTAAAACACTTATTGTATTGTGGATAATTGAAACAGCAATTATCTTGAATTGAGGCGGACAGTCTTGATAGAAGTTAACATTTCTCTGCGTGTAAGGCATTTCAAAGAACTCAACCCAAAAAATTCTGCATGATGAATTGGCTTTGAGAAAGTTAGTTTTCTCGTTGGATCCCAACTGAGGAACAAAAGGCAGCTCGCATTAATTGGTGTCGGAAAGCTTTGAACCGGTTCAACAAAATATTTATTCAAAAAAATATTTATAATATCCTAACTTGTGACAAATCGTGGATTTACTCCTATGAACGTCAATCCGCTGTGCGGGTGTTTCAAGATGAGGAGAAGCGAACAAAAATTATCCGTTCCCGAAATGTGTCGAAGAAAATTACAGCAACTTTTGTACCAATTTCAAGTCATGTAGCTACAATTATTTAGAAGATCGAAGAACGGTTCATGCCGATTGGTATACAACCGTTAGTTTATCAGAAATGATCGCGCTTCTCCGAAAAATCAACCCACAACGACGAATGATCCTCCACCACGATAATGCTCAAAAGACTATTGAGTTTTTAGAGCAGTAAAACATCGAGTTATGAGATCATCCTCCGTACAGTCTTGTCCTAGGTCCCAACATATTTTTTTTTACATTGGTCAACGGTTCCAGTTGACTGTTCCAACTGATGACTGGCATAACTGCTTTTGGTCATTTTAGTCCTTGAATTTGCAGATCTATATGTAAAATTCAATTTGGTTGGTGTGCTCTTTGTGTAGATATATTCAGTCTCAGCTCAATGATTCCACTTTCTTTATTGATTGTGAAATGAACACAAACTTTAAGAAAACGAAGAAGTTACCAGTTAAATAAAAAAATCAGTACTAAAAATAAAGACAAGGTTTACTTAACACCTAAAAAGATTCAAGAGAGCAGTAAGCTACAACCGCATAATATATTTTATTGTTTGAGTTGTAATATTGAAAGAAAATGGTTTTTCCCATCAAATTTGAACGTTATATTCGCCACAGTTAATAGTGTAAATTTTACAGGTTCAATCCTAACAAAATATGTAAGTGAATAGCATTTTGCATTGGAATTTTCTGTTTGTATGGGTTAATGTGTCTCTTACGCTTTTTAAATTTTCGACAGTGTGTTCCTTCATACCGAATGACGCACACACATATTTCCATTATTTACATATAAAAAACAGCACATTTTTAAATTTAGATCAAAGAGAAACAGTATATTCGTATAAGCAAACTATACTCTTTATTTTTAACTAGGAATAGCAATTCCAGTTCCTCTTTATAGAAGCTCTCATTCCCATGATGTGATTCAATTACTGCATTTAACAACTACATTGATTTAACGGATTAAAATATTTACAGGAAGCGAAAACTAAGTGATCACACGATACCTAAAGGAATGTACTAATTAAAATACGCTTCATTAATTTTGACTAATTTGTTAGATACTACACATAACTAAATAGAGTATTTTAAATTAAACATTGCATCTTCTCACATTAGTTAAATAGAATAAATGAAAGTGACGAAATAAATGAAGCGTTTCAACTTTGATAGAAGTACATGATTAGAAACCTGCTCATTTGATAACCTAAATAATAATAAATACAAATATGATGAAAAAACTGATTGGTGATCATCAAGTTTTCTCACATAACACATCATAAGAGAGGATATTCACAGAAAATAGGAGGCAATTTATTACAAAACTACATAATTTGTGATCATCCTAGCCCCACATATCCCCACATATTGAGTGTACTTTTTAATTGCACCTTAGATTCGAACAAATTTTACTCGACTGTTAGATCAAAGGTTTGAACAATTAAAAAACACCCCCTTTATTTTTAGCTTGACTTTTGCAGTTTGTGTTTTACTATAGACATAAGCTGGTGCTCCTAACTCCAAGAGATTGGCGGAAATGGTTATCTCATTATACGACATCAAATTCAGAAGAATCAATACATTATATGGATGGGTTCTATAAGCGTGTAGATTACAGTGTTCTACTTCATCAGCGTACGTCATCTCCAATTTCAATCGCAAGACTAGCTGTTATACATTTTTGTATCCTTCTCATTTTAACACGTCATAAAGCGGGAACCGTCCTCCACGAGGGTAGTCTCAAAAGCTTCAAGCCTCAATATGAAGATTGCGTTACTCGTCAAAAACATACTGGTAACACAATTGCGCATACATTGTAAGATACTTTTGAAAATTTCAACCATGTTGGACGCTCAGTTGTTGTTTAACATTCGTTTGTGTCAATCGATGCTAGTGTTTCTGTAAAAATGAAAAAATCGTCATTTGAAAAGCAATAGGCCTACGCAAGTCAAAGCCGGTTTTCAGGGACTCGCCATTATTTGCCACAGTGAAATTTTGGACAGCTAAATTTAAACGTGGTCGTACCAGCTTAGTACGACGATGAACATTCTGGACGGCCAAAAACTGCAACCACTATCGACAACATCGGAAAAGTTCGCCAAATGGCGCTAGACGACCATCGATTAGAGAGATGGCAGAGGCTGCAGGCATCTCAAAAGAACGTATTTGTCATATATTGGCCGAAGATTTTGACGAAAGAAGCCAACCGCGTGTTAGATGCCGCCCTTGCTCACTCAGGACCAAAAACGCATTCTCATGAACATTTAATAATATAAATCGAAGTTTTGGTGTCGACTAATAACTATAGATAAACCTCGTATACACGAGTACACTCCTGAAGCCAAGGCACAGTCGAAGCAGTGGACTGCGAAGAGTGGATCGGCTCCGAAAAAGGTGAAGTCTGTTCCATCGGCTGGGGAAGTGATGGCGACTGTTTTTTGGGATAGCAATGGAGTTGTGTTAATCGACTATCTTGAAAAAGGAAAAACAATAACGGTGGCGTGCTACTTGACAAGATGAAGGCAGAAACTGCGGAAAAACGGCCGCATTTAAAAAAGAAACTTTTGCTGGACTGAAACCGGGCACCGTCTCACACTTCAGTGGTCGCCATGTAAAAATTCACGAATTGGGGTTCGAAACCCTATTCACCAGATCTGCCCCCAGCGACTTCTCTGTTCCCTAGTCTCAAAATTTCGCTCGGAGGACAGAGATTTTAATCGAATAAGGAGGCCATTACATTTGTAAACTGCTATTTTACAGAACAATGTGCCAACTACTATTTGGACAGATTAAAGAAATGGGAGCCTCGCCGGAAAAAATGTATAGACTTACAAGGAGAATATGTTGAGAAATAAAACTGAATTTGACAAAAAATACTTATTTCTGTGTTAGGCTGGGAACTTTTCAGACGTATATGGAGTGCCTTCTTTAGATTACAATGCTCTACACTTTATCAACGTATGATAGCTTCAATTTCAGCTTGTCACAGAATTGCTAGATTAGCTATTATACACTTTTGTATCCTTCTATTTACGTTAAATGTTCTTCATTTTTTGACCAATTCTGTATTTAATACAAAAATTAGAGCACAAAACGCAAGTTTTCATTTGCATATACATTTATTAACGGAACTCAAGACTAGATATGGCGCAATACCCATAGGGTGTATGGGTGCCCTTCGATGTAATGCATTCTATAACAGAGAAAGCACATTGTCCGCATTAAAGCAAAAATATTGCTTTGCGAATTTCCGTAGAAGGCTAAAACACTTACTGGCCCATTGAATTGGAGTCTATGATGACAATCCGATAACGTGTTCTGCCATCACACTGCTTGCTTCATTCAGATATGATCCTAGAAGATCATATGTATTTCCTCTAATGCCATAATGCCATAACTTTTGTAGTAGAATCGCATGACATACACAATCAAAAGCTTTACTCAAATTGCAAGCCATTATTTCTGCCATATGTGCGGCTAAGATGATCACAAAATACGGTGAGTGAAGAAATGATTGTATTTTCACTCACCGTATTTTGTGATCATCCTAGCTGCACATATTGAGTATTTTCTAATTGCACTTTAGATTCGAATAAATTTTACTCGACTGTTCGATCAAAGGTTCGAACAATTAAAAAACGCCCTCGTTATTTTTAGCTTGACAAAGCGCAAATTGTCTGTTGTTATAGACTTTTATAAAATGAGATTCGTAATATATCGATCATAATTATTATTCATTTTAGCTGGTCAAATAAGACCATTCAAATTGCTTCCACCGTCAGGAATAAGTACATCATGAGAAACCACAACTAAAACTCAATCAAATGCTAATATTCGTTCATGTACGTTCCGCATTATCTTGACATATCGCTTTGTGATACACGTCAATTACACTAAAGTAAGATAGAGCAATAAAGAATATGAGGTAATACAAAAACCAAGTACCTTATGCAGCTTTTCAATGAATTATTATACTAGTTAATTACCTTGGCATGCTTATGAATAATTTTAACATTGAATATATTTTAGTAGGTATTAGATGTTAACAAAACCAGTACTAATCATAACAAGTACATGCATAATTTGCATATTTTAGTCATATTAACATTATATCTCATGCGCGCCAGGAGAAAAATCATTGGTGTATTACAAATTGTTCCAGCAGTCCTTGTAGTCAATAAATTTATATTCATACAATAAAACGCGATGTACAGTTACTACCATTTACATGTTCTTTTGTTTAAAACGTAAATCTTGCAATAAAGTAGCAATGTATGCATACACATATTTATAAGTATGTATCCTATTGACTTTTCTTTTTTGTATTTTTAGATAACCGGGATCAACTAGTACAACGCAACGATCCTGTTTCACTCTATTAGTAAGTACCAGTTAAGCTTTTGCTTTACAATTCTAGCATTATATAAGAATCCGACACAAAGTTGAAGAAATTTATAGTATTTCAAATAAAATATGTATACATGCCAACAACGGTAGATAGAATGAAATCCATTAAAAATTAGTTAACATAATTGAGTGATTATGCTTTCCTTCTCTTCTAAATAATCTCTAAACAAGTTAATGATATTCTTTCAAACTCTCCCATTTTAGAAAAAGTTTTTCGAAGCTCAGCAGGTTTAATATATTTTGATGTTTCTTTTACACAGATAAACCTTCTATAGTATTACATGTGTACTGCAGAGACGGTAGTAGTTTCATGAACTAAAATTTACTGACAATAACAAAAGCCACATCTCTCAGAATACTGACAAATATAAAAGAATTAAGACCGGGAAGTTGTTGAAATACGGAATATCATTCCAAAACAAGTCTATTGCAAAGTAAAGGGATAACTTCATATTACAATGCACAATTCTCAGAAATTACATTACAAAAATAATTCTAAAAACCTAGTATCGCAAAGTAGCCCTTAAAAAGAAAATTCTCACTGCTATTTCAGTCCAATCATTCTAATCAGCAGAGAAGAATCAGACTGGGATTAAGACAAATCGCCATCGTGTAGTAATTTTTCGTTAAACTTGATGTTTTCTAGTATTCTGCTCTGAACAGCTTAGCTCGCCGATTAACCCTATTATGATGAATCTTTTTGCTGCTATTTAGTACTTGGCGCAACAGATCCGCTTGAAACTTCCGTTAAGTACACATAGATGTTGTATTTGAGTCAAATCATAATGTGATTTGTAAGTTTTTCTTTAGCGTTTGCAATTAGCATTGCATCCACATCCAATCTGCCACATTTCTTTTGTTACCGAATTTTATTAATTGGGAATATAAAAGTCGTAGCTGCCTTATTTACAAATTAGCTTCGGTGGCAAATGCAGTTATAATAGAAAATAAAGCCATTTAAGCTAGGTAAAAACCGATGGACTAATGTGGTTAAAGCTATCATCTATTTCCATCAAAATTCAGTTTAACTATCTTAAAGGGTATAGTAATAATAATAAATTCATTAGTCCTGTAGGCCTACATAGGCATAGGATAGGTCAAACGAAAAATACAAAACCAAAGCGCTCCACAAAAATACAATAAAAGGAAAACTTTACTCTAAGAATGAGATAAGAGACATATGTTGCATTTAATTTCTTTGGGAAAAGAATACCTTTATAGACAGTGTGCGATCCATAGAAAGCTAGGCGATGTTTTGGTATTTACAGGTTCGTGTTCCTTATCAAATAATTGTAATGGTTAGTGTGTAAAGTAAAAGGTTGCAAATGTTCTTTCACATACATATATAATGAATTTATACAGTGCGGTCCCGCCCCCCCATGTTAACTTTTGAACGACAAAAGCTAGCGTTTTCAGAAAAATTATATCGTTTTATATTTTTTATTAGCCAACTTTTGGCATTATTGGCGGTTCAATTGTATTTCCTGTTTCACCGGAAGTGACGTCAACTTTCTTATTTTAAACAGAATACCCTATACATTTTTGCATTTTTGTTAAAGTAATTGAAAGGCAAATCCAACGATATCACATATGCTATATTTTAACTTAAGAATTATGATAATATGCAGCAATAAATGTGTTGGTAATCTGTTTCGGTTGTTAGGCAATGTTTGCTAGGAAAGAGCGCCAAATTGTTTTTTGTGACGCCAGACTGATCTAAAGAGCTCGTTGCTCAGCAAAGTAACCATAACAAATGCCAAACTGTGAAATCTCAATTCCAAAAGCGTAATTTATTCTTGTTGTTCATTGTTATTATATCCTGCATTTGTCATACGTTTCTTCTTTGTTCGCGTGATTATTTTCTCTCGTTTTAACTTGTTTTGTTAATTGTTATTATTTCTTTATTTTGTCAAGCTTTATTGCAATTAATTAATTACTGTAAATTTGTTTAAATGTGTTACTTTTTGATAGACAATATGTCTGTCTTCTTAGGTTTCTTGTGTTGTTACATTTATGATGGTTTCAGCACGAACCATGCGAAATCACTGGGTCAATTTTAATATTATGTAAATCTGGCACCAATTATCGCCTTATTGGCCATGGTTGTGCAACAAATTGTACAATAATTTAAATCATATTACCTTTTGTTGAAGCAGTTCGCCCTGTACATTTTACACTATCTCTCCTTACTTAGCGCAAAGTTCAAATATTTCCAGCTGTAAAAAGGCAGTGTTCATTATGTCCCACTTCGTGGTAAATGCTGCCAAATTCACCGAATATTAAAATTAGGTATTTGATGTTTATCTTACGTGGTCCATGCGGAGGCCATTGTAAACTTAAGTTGAAACGCTTAAGATAATAACGAGCACAAAGAACGAAAGTATGGCAAATGCAGGTTATAATAACAATAAATAACAAGAATAATTTACGCTTTTGGAATTGAAATTTGACAGTGTGGCAATTGTTATGACTACTCTGGGCAAACAGCGGTAACAGTCAGTGTAGTAGATATGTGGGGAGTCGGCGATTATTTATTTCACGCGTTCCCAGCGTCAGTACTAAATCGATACTGTATGCGAGTAGTTGTGTGTATATGTAGGCTGTCGTAACTTATTTCGTAATTGTACGCTTATCTTTGCTTTAAAAATGTCGCAGTTAGGTACGTCGCCAAAACGACCAATGGCAGACAGAGTTAAAAACTTTATAATGGACATACCGGACTCAATTTTTGATGGCGCTAAAATTCAATGTCTAGTTTGTAAGGTCCCTTTAACGTGTTGGTCCAGAAGCCATTGTCAACGTCACATCGAAAGCAAACAGCATTCTTCTGCAAAAAGTGGCATACGAGACCAAGAAAAATGTACATTTGATTTATGTGTTACTCTTATTTTATGTAATCTATCGTTTCGTTTACTAGCCAAAGAAGCATTTACCTCATTCTGGAATAAATATGCGGACTATAAATTACCTAGTCGGACATCGGTGCGAAATGTAGTGCCATTTACTCGTGAACATATAGAAAAAAGAATGAAAACGGAATTGAGAGATAGAGAAGATAAAAGACTGTTGTTGTGTGTGGACGCAACAACAGATCGTCAAAATCATTTTGTGGTTAATGTAGTGGTACATACAATGGGACCAGATCGACCGCCATCCTCCTTCTTACTTGCTTCCAAAACAGTTATAAATTGTACTGCCGATGAGATTTTAAAGGTGGTGTTGAATTCATTGAACAAATTTGAAAGTTATGCGCTGTAGAAGGCGAAACAAATTGATGTGTAATACGAACATTTGAAAGTGTTTTAGAGAAAGACTCCGATTTTCTTATATTAGGACAAATTTGTGAAGGTGCGTGTGAAGATGCATTAAGTTGTTTCAAAGATTATTTTAAATATGCAAATATAACGTCGCTAGATGTCGAACGGTCGTTTTCGGCATTAAAAAACATTTATTCCGCACGTCGTAATCACTTGACTGAAACAGCCGTGGAAACATATCTAATGATTCAAATATTTAGCAGATGTTACCCAGTTTGTGATTTCACGGAAGAATTTTAAAACGGTAAGTGTTTCAGCACGTTTTATAATTTATTTCTTACCTTCTATTTTATGTGTAAACTTTTATGCGTCCTCTGGCTGTTACCGCATATTTGCCCAGGTTAGTTATGACTACGCTGCTTAGCAGCGAGCTCTTTGGATCAGTCTGGTGTCACAAAAAACAATTTGGCACTCTTTCCTAGCCAACTTTACTTAGCAACAAAAACAGATTACCAAAACCTATATTGCTGCATATTGTCATAATTATTAAGTTAAGGTATAACATATGTTGTTTCGTTAGATTCGCCTTTCGATTACCTTTCCAAAAATGTCAAAGTATACGGGATGTGCTATTTAAAATAAGAAAGTTTACGTCATTTCCGGTGAAACCAGAAATACAACTGAACTGCCGCTAACGGCAAAAGTTAGTTCATGAAAAATAGTAGTCGATCTATTTTGTCTGAAAACATTAGCTTCTATCGTTCGAAAGTTAGCATGGGGGAGGGACACACTTTAGGACCGCACTGTATATTTTCATACACTTCATGTAGAAATTGCATTAGCGCTGTAATAATTGAAAATCCCGGTCTAAGTTCATGTTGTGAAATTATCAGGGAATATCGGTTAGAGATAACAGATTATAGCATTCTTATCTTCTTTAAATAAAAACCATTCTCATCTACCTTTCTCTTCATCATAGGATTATTAAAATACTCTTCAACATTTTTTTATTAAAAGCTGTTAAAACAACTTCTATTCCAAATTATTTTATACTAACTCCTTAACCTAACGACTGAATAAATTTATTCCTAAGAACATTACTAACTAGAACTAAATGAGGGAGGAATGCCATCCACTTAAGTGTAATTGATTTTTTGTTCAACTAAACTAAATTGAACACTTTAAATTAAATCGTAATGATGCACAAATCAAAAATTGATCCCATTAACGCTAATACTGCTGCAACACTTGACTAATAGTTCGACGGTTAAGCAATAATGTAGTAGTCAATGTAATTAATATAATTTATCGTGGGTACGTATGCAGTCCACCTGGTGAAACTAAAGCATATGTAACAAAACGTGTATGCAAGAACATGCAAACGACCTTCGATGCTCTAATTGATAAATTTGTATGTATAAAACGTTTACCGTCCTTTGAACGGAGATATGTACACATTATGGGTTTATTTCTGCAGGCTCATATATACGTACACACATCACTAGCAGCGAATAACCGAATAAAAATCAATGCATGATCGCGATAATTATTTAATTACCAAGAACGACAAACGCGGAACTGAGTTATTATTAAAATGTTTATGCTTATTAGCAATACGAAAAGACAAGCTTTATGTGTGTACACCTAAGTACACAATAAATATGTTTACAAGTACATGCACCTATGCTCACACTTATTCATATGCGTAATTCAGTCCACACATAAGAAGAGTTACATAAGATCGGTGAGGAAGTAATTAAATTGCTGTTTTTTGTCGAATAAAGCCTGTAGACACGTCATCGATGCTAAATATTCGTAATTATCTTAATGGATTGACCAACCTCAAATGACTGAAATACGAAAAAGGAAAAGAAGTGCAAAAGGGGCTTTCTCAGAA
This sequence comes from Dynastes maya, assembly GCA_029619315.2. Classification (NCBI taxonomy): domain Eukaryota; kingdom Metazoa; phylum Arthropoda; class Insecta; order Coleoptera; family Scarabaeidae; genus Dynastes; species Dynastes maya. Next base: position 26,659,950 of record JAROYE020000001.1, read on the forward strand.
TTTATCACTCATACCAAACAACTTTACATCTGTAAAGCAATAACAAACGGAATATAAAAAACGCAACATACGAATTACAATCGTAATTAAATCGAATTATTCGCCTTACTGATTCGGTAATGATTGTAGTTGTTAATACAGTTTTAATCGCGAGATCTAAAAAAATATTACTACCGCCAAAGAAAAGCGATACGCGTAAAGTTTTAAAGACCAATAAACAATTTTATCGTTAAAGAACAACCGCCAAAACGTTCGACGATAATGTTATGTGGATTGTTATTACTGGTAACTCATAATGTAATTTCCTCATAAAATTAAAGTTATGCGTCTTTTAAATGCCTTCTGCTAGATTTATGCTATTAGAAGGTGCAGATAGAACGATATACTAAACGACGAAATGAAGTATTACATTAACGAATAGGAATTATAATTGAAAAATATTTGGAAAGATGTGTATTACATTAGCTATTGTCGAAGAAGTGACGTTGGTTGTCGTGATTCAGCTGCTATGCAAACGTATAAGGCGGAACAACGTTGTGAAACATGGTGAAATGCACCGCACGCTCTGGGAGAACGCTTACAATAGATTCCCAATCTTGGAGGCTGCGACGGCTAACATTTCACTCCTTTTTGTCTACGGCAAGCCCTACAAATTTCTGACACACAAATAGACCGACAGCAAGGAACATGTCTCTTGGTAGATGGATTAAAATCCAACAAAGGTAAGCAGAAGTATTTTCTGAGGAGCTCCACTTAAAGGAATCGTGACCGCTACGGATGGAGATCGCCGCTTTCCAGGCAAAAATGTCGGCGCTGATCTAAGCAGCGCACTGCTTAACTGACTCTAAGATTGTAGGCAGAAATATCAACCTGTTTAAAGACAACAAGCAAGAAGTATCAACACTGAACCGACCAATAACATCGAATCTGCTACTACACTGCTACAGAGCTCTATGCTTGGTCTCTGAAACAAATAATACTTACTTACTTAATCTTTTCTGCCTATCTACCCTTATCGCTGTAAAGCATGAAACAAACAATATCAACGTAATATGACTGAAGGGCCTCAATGGAAATCTTGGCAATGAAGGAGCGTTGGCCAAAGAGGGTTCAATCATGACTGTACACGCTCCAGAACCCTTCATCCGACCACCTGTGTATGGGCTTTATGAAAATATCACTATCTCCCATTAAATTAATTCCTGCTGTACCGCTAAAATCACCTTGACGTATCCGAACAAGCGGACAACACTAAGACGCTTAGAATTGTCCAGAACAGACCTTCGCTGGGCTGTTGGGATTCTGACTGGACATAGGCGGTTAAAGGGGCACCTCCACAAGGTGGAATTAGCCGAATACCTGTCATGTAGGGGCTGCCAAGCTGAAGACGAAATACTGGAACACTTACTGTGCAAGTGCCCGGCGCTGAGGTCAATTAGAAGAACAATGCTGAGTAACGAGCGGGTACGTCTTGCCCCCACTAGGGCAATTCCTCTGGGAAACGTCCTAACCTAACGCCACCCTCCTAAACCTATGCCACCTATTGTGGCCTATATGCTATGGGATCTATCTCACCCTGTCATTGTCCATAACCATATCCATAACCAAACATTAGTTATTCAAGTTTTCCAACTCTTACTTCAACTTTTATCCTTACAGAAATACGCAGAACAAAAAATGAATGAAAAATATTTATATGCGTAGTAAACGGAGTTCAAGGTCTTAATTAAATTAGGACTTACTGCTCTTTCACTCCGCTTATAAGCCAGATAGCTCCACGTTGTGAAAATTCAAATTATGGGTATCTGTTCTATATGTAATTTTATCGTACATCTAGAAGCTTAGCAACTGTAACTTTATGATGAAGAAAGTATTCATGTGTTGGTCCTCTTTTATAGATCTTAATCACATTTAGTGAGTAGTATGCATGGCCAATAGCAATTTTCCGAATAACACAAATAAAACGGACGGGCCGTAGCAATTTGAAAACCTTTGATTTCTACTCTTGGTCAACGATGTTAGAAAAATTGAGGAAAATTGGTATTTCATATCAAAACTTTTCGTGCGTTTATCGTATAGAAATCTATTTTGGTATAATATTGTCAATGTAGGAAATGAGTAATTGATGAATTTTGTAATATATCCCTCAAACCTTGTAGCTTGATCAATTTAAGCACCCCAATGCTTAATTGAAGGAATTGGTTTTAAAATAATACCATTAATTGCAAACAGAAGTGTGTTCATTAATTTTCTTCAGTAGCTCCTTCTGCTAAAAGTAGGTGTAACGCATATGGAGAAGGGGGAAGGCCTTGTATTAATCGATGATCAGAACATAAATCAACAAACCGTTCAATACCGTGATTTTATTTTATCGCATGGTTAAAAGAAAACGAAGTATAGGATTGGAAGTCATTTTTCTACGTAAAAGTAATTTTATAAAGAAAGAAGCGATAGTTTGTCATATTCCATCACCTTAGAACATATCTTTGAACCGGATAGTGTTTACCTACACTTACCTCTCTTTTACTTGCAACTAACTCTTTCTAAAATTAAATTGAATTAATTGTTCGCCGATAAAAATATCATTTTGAACACAAAAAACTTTACTTGGACTAAGTAGACGGCAATTTTACAGTTAACTGTCTTTAACTGCGTCGTCATCGTCCCTTTTTAATACACCAAGCCCCATTTATTTCGTTAAACTCCCTAAGCTTTCCTCCTAGTGTATGCTAATGCCCTATCCGTAACGTCTGTTACCATTTAGAAATAATTTAATGATTATGACAAAAAATCTTCGCTTTAAGAACAGTACAAGAATCAAAATTTAAAGAAAAATATTATTTTACTTCAACACAATGCTGCAATGGTTCTAAAAATTAAACATCGCCTGGTTCTCAACAGGAACCTAATCGGTGAACAATTAGTTTTGTACGTTTTTGGTTGTGTGGTTCTTCTTATTAGGCCCCACTATTACACCGTCTTCGAAGTCAGCCCAAACATTAACTTTGTACGGGTAGAGTGCATGGACCACCGTAAAATAACGTAGATTTTGCATTCACCAGTATCGATAATTATACCCATTCAAATAAAACATTGCCTGGTTCGAGAATATTACATACATTCCGCACGAGGAGTTGTTTTTCCTTGCAGAGGTTTGGCATTCATTTAATTCACGGACGTTAGATGTCTGCATTTTTCGTATCGTAATTCATATTTAAGTTTGATATTATTTTTACTTTTGAAGTTATATAGTAACATTAATTTTATATTTTGATGTAGATATACTTACCTGACATCTTTCGAAGTTAACGACATTTATTATGAGTCATCATATCGATCAGCAATGTCTATTAAAATGCTAAACACCGCCTTAAAAATCATCTTGGACATTCATTTGGCAGCGAAAATTAAACGGGATATAACACGAATCATATTACACACAATTACCATGGATTAATAGGCCATCGATAAATGCAAATGAGTTCTGAACTCAAGTTCAAGTTTATGTACGTTTTGCTTTTTTTAGATTTTATGTGAAAATTATTCATTACAAAACGCAATAGAAAATTCTTTAGCCATCTACGTCAATACAAGACAATATAAGATGTGGGAGGAATTCATAGAGAAAGCGTCGAGATTGTTCAAATTCACTAAGTTTAATAAATTTAGGTGAGCTCTCAGCACACGTGCTTGTGAATAATGAAATGCAAAACAGGATTTTCTTATTCTGTTGTGTCACATATAGAAATTGTGTCGCCTAATATAAATAATTTAAATAATTGTCATCGTTTTAGCCGATTTTGAAACATGGAGAAGATAACGAAATAATAAAGATAAAGAGCTTCACTTTGAAATTTTAGTATTTACCGCTATATCCGCACAATACAATTAGTTCCCAATGTAACCAATAATTACGGAAACTTTAAGCAATAAATGTGCCATATCTTAAAGATACTGGCAAGTAGTTCATTTGCTTCAGAAAATACCTATGACATGCGAGATGTGACAGACACTCCAATATGTGGTTATCATGAGTAAGGACCGGATTATATGCACAAACAAAAACCTATAAATATGCGCATATATATGCACGTTTTTTCGTCAAAATATGCAAAAAACCGAACAAATATGCAAACGAAAATTCCAAATAAAAATGTAATTCAGGTTTATTAAAAACAAACATGATGTACTAAGATAATATATTATAATGCAAGTAACAAACTAACACATTTAAAATTGCACTAAAGTCTAAAAAGATCTTAAAATACATCCAAATATTAATAGACATGAATAACTTATTATTAATTTTTATCATAAAAGCGCTTTATTACTAAATATTTCTTAAAATTTTCTACTGAAAAATTATGTCGTTTGTGAACATATGCTTATACACTGAAAATGTCCTTTCCACATCTACTGAAGTTATTGGCGCATTTTTTAGTAAACATATTGTTTCCGCACTTAAGCTACATGTTTTGTTAAAATCACCTTTTAATATGTTAGCAACTTCTTTTAACATGCCGTATATTTATTTATAATAAGTCCGATTTTACCTCGCATTTTAGCACATGATTGTTGAAATTCGTCCACAAGTTCAAGGGATTCTGTTAAACTCAAAGTTTTGTTCTCCAATGCTAAAATAGTTGCTGGAACAAAACTATAGTTGCATTTAATGAATGACAATTGCTGGGGTAGTAGTTTCTCGTTGAACAATCTATGCGATTCCATAACACATCGAGAAGAATCTGTAATCTCCAAAAGGACGGTTTTTATTTCTCCAAAATAATCCGCATAAAATATGGCAGTATTCAACCATGTCCCCCATCTAGTAGTTACAGGTTGAGGAGGAAGTGATGTATCTGGCAGTCGAACCTTGTACATCTGAATACGTAGCGGAGCCTTTAAAAACACTTTATTTACATTACTAATTAGTTCCGTGTTTCTTCAGCAACCCTGTTGAGGCCATGAGCAAGGCATGTGACATGAAGTAGGTTTTGGTAGAACACATTCAAATTGTACGCAATTCGAACCATATATGGTACCGCGTCTAACACTAGAAGTAATGCTTTCTCCAAAGGAACTGCTTCAGGCAAAAAAAATTACTTAATCCTTTTTGAATAAATCTTGAAATTGCTGCGTTGTTTGTCCTTTCAAGATGCTTTGAAGAAATTAAATATGATCTATTAGAGATATTTTCCTTCAAGATTGTAAGCTATGTAACGCTCAGCATTATCCGTTGTCTCATCGACTACTATTTAAAAATGATTGTCATCGATTAATTTTCTTATTTTGTTTACTGTGTCAGTATAAGTACCACCAACTTCACCTTCTGTGCTTTCATCGGGAATGTTATGTGTACAATATTTTTGAAGAAACGATTTAAAGTTTGTATTATTCAACTTATTAAGGGGAATATCAACACGAACTAAAGCGCGACATAACTCTTCATTAAATAGTTTCTGGTCGGTTTCCTTTGTTCCCAATTCAATGCATTGTAAAATTGATTGGTTCTTTACTCTACAATTTTTCTGTTTGGCAGCATGTGAAGATATCTTGATATGTTGGTCTACTTGATTTTTTTTTTCACAGGGGATCTGATGAGAATAACATAAAATTTCAGCACTAATCTTGGAAATACTGTGTCAATAAATATTTCCACATTAAAAGTATATCCCCAAATGTGTTACACACAAATACAATAACTTTTGTGTATACCATTCTGGTATATAATAACTATGAGTTGTTTAGTATATCTATTTAACAAATCATGTGATAACCTATTTTTATGTCAGTAATAATAAGCAAATGAAGTGATTGCTACTAAAGAATAAAATATTATTTTCGTTACCATTGTTCATATTTACAATAGTTATTAAGGGTTCTACTATTTACCAGTGTATGTAATGATAACAACGCAATTTCGTTGTTGTAATACACTTTCTTGTTTTTTACAACTGCAACATATCCTACTTTTTTCAACTTACATGCAACATTTTACATCTTCGGGAATTTCTAATTGGAAAGGCAATTACTTCTACTGGATCAATTACAGTAACGTTCTGTTTGTCACAACTTACACTCTTATTATTAAAGCTGGCCACGAGATGTTTGCTGCTGCCAATAATTTCGCTCATCTTTTAAATAAAAATTAAATAACACGTCCTCAAACACTTACTATTTTAACAGTCCTCCGTGAAATCACAAAGTGAATAATGTCTGTTAAATATCTGCAACATTAGATATGTTTCAACTGTTGTTTCGGCAAAACTAGTACGGCATGAGGAAAAATGCATTTATATGCAGAGAACGAACGTTCTACATCTAGTGACGTAATATTTGCGTAAGTAAAATAATCTTTCAAATAACTTAACGATTCTGTTGACGCACCTTCACAAATGTGCCTTAATGTGCCAAAATCAGAATTTTTCTCAAAAACACTTTCAAATTTTTCTAGAACAGAAACATTTTTTGCGTCTTCAATCGCGCATAGCTGTGCGTGAACATGTTGCACTATTTGTAGAGATTCTTCTAACACCACCGCAGGATTTTGTAATTTTTCTATTGCATCTGCTAGCCCGAAGTAATTGTCGTGAATGATTTTTAAATCCATTTTAACCTGACTATCTTGAAATTTCGACTGGCTTTTCTGGATAGCGGCAGCTTCTTTTGTATCGAATTGTAAAACCACGTTCTTAATATTGTCAAAATATTTATGATAATAAAACGCGGCCTGTAACCATGTTCCCCAACGAGTTAGAATAGGTTCTGGTGGCTCTGGTATACGGGGGCACAGTCTGTGAAATTCGCGAATACGTTTCGGTGATTTGACAAATACTGCTTTGGTATGCGCTATTAAAGCGTCTACCTCAGGATAACATTTTCTGATTCTATCCGCCACAAGATTGAGAGCATGAATTTTACACGTAATGTGTAACAAATTAGCAGAATGCTTTTTAAGAGACCGGCCTACAGAAAGCATGTTTGCAGCACCACCACTCACTAACATCAAGAGTTGGTTTGTTGAAAGTTCAAACTTGTCCAATGTATTTAACACTAACTTTGAAATTACTTCGGCAGTACACTGTTGTATTCGTTTGGAGACTAATAGAATTGAAGGTGCCGATTGATGAGGTTCCAATTTGCGTGCCATTACATTAAGAACAGAATGTTTCTTCCAATCTGTTGTTTCGTCGACACATAACCACAATTTTTGATCTTTTAACTCCGATTTTATTTTTTGTTCAATATGTTCGCGCGCAGATGGCACAATTCTTCGTAACGATGTTCGACTTGGTAATTTGCACTCCGAATAGTTATTCCAAAAGCAGATAAATGGTTCCTTGTCTAGTAAATTAAACGGTATATTACATGCAATAAACGTAACGCATAAATTAAATATAAATTTTTCATTGTCTCGTGCGCAATTTCTTTTTGAGACATGCTTTTCACTATTTACGTGTCGTAGACAATGTTGTCTGGACCAACACATTAACGGGATTTTACAGATTACACATTTAATTTTAGCACCTTCATTTATTAAGTCTGGAATTTCTGCAATAAATTTTCGAAGTTTGTCCGACCGCGGTCGTTTTGCTGACGAAATCATAATTTTTCTAGGACAGAAAAACAATTGCGCAAATGACCGGCAGCGAAAATGTCCGTACTGCTCCGCAGACGAAGTAATACTACCGTTCCTCTCGGTCCGAACTGATTCTACGCCGATGCGCGGTACCGCTCGTGGCCAGCGTTACTTATTATGTATCGTTATTCTGATATATCGGACAAACCCCATTGATCCATTGCAATCTATGGTCTTAGATAAAAATCAGTTCATTTTATTAAACTTATTAATCACCTTTTCTAAAACAGCTACATGTGAATAACTAGAACTAAGCACTATCGCCGTGCTTTCATTGGATAAGTATCTTATGAAGATGGCAAGGTGATATTTGAATTTGAATTTGAATTATTAATACCTATTACAAATAATATCTATATTAGTACCTATTACAATTAATACCTATTACAAAATTAATTAAGCAAAGCTTTCAGGTTGTTGTGTTTCCTGATTAATTAAAATTTCCTTCCATTATTCCTTTACATAAGAAAGGAGATTTGAATGATGTGCTAAATTACAGACCCATTTCTATACTTCCTGCAATATCAAAAATATTTGAAAAGGTTATAAAAAAACAAATTATCTAACAAAATTCCTTATTTTGTACGAAACAATTTAGTTTTCGACAAAATTTAAGTACAACAGACGCCTTGTTAGATTTCATAAATTTCGCTGTTTCTTGTTTTGAGAAGGGTCGTTTCTCGGCAGCGATCTTTTGTGATATAAGTCGTGCTTTCGACTTCGTTAACAAAGAAATATTAATTCACAAATTGAAATTATATAATTTCAGTCAGCAAGCGCCTAGACCTCATCGTGTTGTATTTGTCGAGTCGTCAGCAAATAGTTAGAGTAGGTCGTTTTGCTTCTAGTAATCTTGAAGTAAAGCTTGGTGTGCCACAGGGTTCTGTGCTGGGCCCTCTACTGTTTTTAATTTACATAAACGACTTTCCTAGAAACCTCATTTGTAATAAATGTATGCTTTTTGCTGATGATGCGACCTTCTTGACAGGAACAAGCCACGGTACCGATGTGATAGGTTTGGGAGCTGCTGCTGAGAGAGATGCTTTAAAATGGCTGGAGAGAAATGGTTTAGTTATGAATAGGCACAAAACGCGAACGGTTGTGTTCTCCATGAGGGCACGTCAGATTTGAATAATCATGAATCAATCAAATATCTAGGGTTTTACCTTGACTCCAAATTAAGATGGGGGCCGCACGGTGATTACGTAGCCAGTAAACTTTCAAAAGCATTATACATTATGAGAAACTTGTCCCGTTGTGTCTCAAAGAGAATCTTGAGTACAGCTTATTCTTCTCTATTTCATTCGGTTATGTCTTATGGGGTTTTGATTTGGAGGCACAGCTCCTCTCGGCATAGGATATTTGGCCTTCAAAGAAAAGCAGTGCGAATTATAGCTAATCTGAAATACAGTGACAACGTCTCTCTTTATTTTTGTTTGCCTCTTGCATCTTAAAGAAAACATAAACAGGTTTTAAAAAAGTAATTCTTTCCACGATTACGCCACCAGGCAGAGTGGGGATCTGAGGATCGAGCAGCTACGTCTTACAAATAGCCAGAATGGTCCCTTTTATCATTCGGTAAAATTCTTTAATGTCCTTCCCGCTAGTTTACGTGATTTGAAATTAAAGACATTTCGAAACAAAATAAAAAATATTTTATTAGAACAGACATTCTGCACCAATGACGAGTGCTATAATTACTTTAAATATAGGTCATTGCACTCCCATTCCATTCCTTAGGGTCTGACAGTGTTCTCTTTTTAAACTGTGCTATTGTATGTATATTTACTTGTTTTCATTTTACTTTTGATCGTATCTACATATTAATTTGACCTGTATATGCATTAGCTAACTACACATCTTTAATTAAATCTGAAGTGAGTTGAGAATCTTTTCTCTTTAATGATGGTACGAAATGTTATTGTAGAGTAATTGTATCTTGTTTCTATTTATGTGTTACATACATATTTATGTGTCTTTTTAAATTACTTTATTGTAATATATTGTGATGTTACAAATAACGATTAAAAGATTTGAATAGGGAGATAATCAGTTTTACCTTTATTTTAAGTTTTTCATTTACAAAAATGAGATTATCTGTTAAAATTACTTACAGTTAATGTTATGATGGGTATTTGATGTGTATGTGTATAAAATCCTTATGGTTCCTCTTCTCATTGATATCCGAAATCATCTTGTTTTAGACCCCTTTTGATCGTCTTCTTGAATGAAATTTCTTTGGATTACTTCTTAATATTTCTTGATTGATGTAATTCTCTAGATAATTGTTCGTGGTTGTTTACACTTTACTTTACAGCTTTTCAATACATTTGAATCAATAATTTCGACGAGATTTGATTTCTATAATACAATTTCTGAATACTTCAGTCAAAAGTATGTTTGTTTTTGTCAAAATGTTTACGTTGCTAACTTCTGTTTTTTTGGTCGTCCCTGGCATTGCCAATCTAACGACTTGATATTTCATTTTAATGTTTTGAGGATCTAATTCGGTGTCGCAGGTGACGTAAGGGATTTTGACGATTATTTCCAAATACAGTGTGTTTTTTGTGTGCGTACGTGTCATTTTTACAAATAATGTTTTCAAAATGTAAATAACTTAAAATAACCCGGAATTTTAATTCTCCCCTGTAACATATCACTAACCGAGTCTTTTTTTCTTCCCTTTATGATCATGCAAATAAGTGATTTGGCTACATAACAGAAATTTTGTAAAAATCGGAATTTTTCTCAGAATTTTTGTTATGCAAACTTATGATTTATTTACAAAGTCATAAAAGGAAAAAAAATCACTATGGGATTCCACTACTAAAAATTAATGTAATTTAATTTTTTTTGTGATGACGTCATAACTAAAAAACAAATAAAGTCGGAAGGTAAATCGCACATGTTAATGTGTATTTTTAAAAACTAGAACCGACGTGTTTCAGTGCTTAAAAAAAAACGGTTGAGTTCGCTTTCTTTTTTTAATATTCCATAATTTAATCCTACACTGTATATATTTCTATGCGTTTCGCCTGAACGGCATTTTTTTGGGCTGGCTTCAATTTTTTCAACCCAAATTTTTAATGCCACATGCGCTAATTACATATGTATTTATGTACATACATTTTCTACAAGCACCTTTTCTATTGATTATAAATATATAATACGTTTTTCCTTGGAAACATCGACCTTGCGGTTCACAAAATTAATTTAATTAATTTTTTTCTTTTCCTAAATGACCTAATTTATATTCGGTTCTCGTCAGTTATCTAGAAACCATAGTACATTAGGATAACGATCAAAAATTCCTATCTCCTTCCAAATTATTAGGTATCGGTACTTACCTCCCACTTTATATGTTCCATTATAAGTATTTGTGTGAGATTTGCCTTAACGCTAAATCTTTTCTTGGGTGATTACAAAAATCGTTTGCAGTTATGAATTAAATTAGTGTACTTGGCATATAAAATTAAAATTTTTCTCACGAAATATATTTGCAGATAAAATAACAACTAGGTATTAAAGAGTGAATGTTATTCACATAGGTCCTCGTAGTGCAGTGGTTAACACGCCCACATGGCAAGCGGGAGATGTGGGGGTCAATTCCTGACATTTTTTCAGTAATTATTTACATCGGAAATTACAAGGAAAATTATAGATCTTACAGTTCTTCAAAAAAATCGTTTGTTATCTTAGAAGTCAATTTTCAACACATGATATACATATTTATAATATATTCTGCGTAGGCAATTATACCGCTGATTGAAAATATAATACTTTGTATGCTTTCACAAAGTTGGCCTTGTGGTTAACGTTGATTTCTCTTTTTCACCAAATATCCTTAATAAAAAATAAATTGCATAATAAAGGTCACGATCGTAACCCAATTGAAAGACCAAACAATAGGTTTGCCGTAAAAAAATATTGAAAAAAGCTCATTTATTTCAAGAAGGTGAATTATTTTTAAAAATTTAAAAGTTATACTCTAATATGTACCTAGACTTACATATTTATGTTGAATTTTTTAAAGAGATCCTTCATTAATGAACTGAAAATAATTTGCACGATCTCATATAAATCAGACGGTGCTGATCTTCCTTGTGGTACTGATTACGGTGACTTACTTAGAAGGGGCAATCTCAAGTCGCCGTCTCACCCTAGGTATATAACACGTATCTGAATTGTTTAGCCAAAGTTTGTGGAACAAAACTGTAAAAAAGTTCCTATAAATATGTCTCCAAAAATGCTTCCTTAAACAGTTACGCGCCAACAAGCAAAATTTAATATGGTTGTTATTTGAACCGTTTATCCGAGTTTTTCATGTGTGCTGAAGTCGAATTAGATATTACCTTTTTGTTTCTTAGCAATTAAGTGACAGACGTAAACAAAGTTTCACATTTTCAATCAAGTGACAGATAGAAACAAGTTCCACGTTTTTTTTTAATTATGTTAATAGCAAATCGTATACGATATGAAATTTGTTTTTGCTGTTTTAATAAAAATTGCTACTGATTATTCGCAATTTTGAAATTCGCGTGTAACTTTTTAAGGAAGCATTTCCGCACACATGTGCAGAGGAACTTCTTTGTACGGATCGAAACTATCCGAAATATGCATCACTATAATTAACTTCTTGACGAAACTTACTCTCAACACGTGTGACTTATAGAACAGCTAAGATCTAACTCCTCTTTAGTCTTAGGCCTCCTTTACTATCTTGTTTAAGATAGCATTTGTTACTTTTGCTACTAATGATTTCATAAGCAATGGGTAATTAACAATGTATCTTTTCAAACAGGGTATACATAAATAATTTTCCCTACTTTAGCTAGTATATGCCATGATTATAGTATTATAACACACATGCATCGCTTATAACCTCATATTTTGTAGTTTACAAATTATAAAATGAGTGGTTATTCTACTGAAACATATTATCATTTCGTTTCACTGGGATTATTGCTGGCTGAGAGGGAACCAGAAAGTGGTGATCGGTATGAACGTATCTTTCCAGAAATCTAAAAACAGATTGGTTAGTATTTTATTATTGTTATATTTTCATTGCCCTCTTTTCATATTTAACAGTAATAATAAAATTATAACATGGCGAAAGAAATGTTTTAAATGCTTGAGTCTTTTAAGTCGTTGAATTTTCGAGCATTCAGATGTGCACTCTACAGCTGTTTACATTCACAATAGCTAGATTGTCATGTTTTTTTTTTCTGTCTTTTTTTGCTAATTGATGGATTTTTTGCTAATTGTATTTTTATATATCTCTTTTGTCAGTTTATGTTGCATTTTAGGTTTAAGCTAATTTAGGCATGCAGGCTTTCCTCGCTTATTTTTGTAAGTTCAAGGGTTCAGTGGTGGAGCAGGAAACAGCAATACATATACACGTCAGCCCAGATACGAACGGGATATTGCCTATGTAAATGGCAACAGAACATTCGAGTCTCATTGATAGATCGCATCCAATCACAGTATATCATAAAGCGAGCAGCGGTACGCACGCTTATCCGGCCAATCACATATTATATTAATACAGAATTACTGCGTAATTTTTCTGTATTCTCAGATTATGTTAGAAAGTACAGTTTCTTATATTCATTTTGTTCCTACTATACGATGTAGGAGAACGAAAAAGTAATTCTAAGTAGAAAAATAAACAACGATTCTTATAAAATTAAACTAAAGAAAAATAAATTCGATAATTATATAAAATAAATTGAAATTCTAACAATGCTACTTTATTAAGGGGGAAAATCTCCTGGCAAATTTGACCTTTGTAACTTTTATATTTGTTGCGTTTCAAAATACGTTTCACAGAACTTCTACTAATACGATTTCTTCTGAAATTTGCCGGCTAAAGCAAGGTTCGCCCATTTCAACTAACGAACCAACCCTCACTTCTCTCTCCTCCCGCTCGGGATGCGTTAGAGAGATTTGAGGCTGTTTGTCTATTTATTGGCATTTACGGCAATTCGCAAAATACCATTTAATGATATGAACCATCTCTGCGGTTGTATAAACTAACATAATGTATTCAAAATGCACGATCTCTTGTTAGAACCTTACGAGCACACAGAAAGACAAAGAGTGCGTCAGATAGGCTACAGCAGTTGCGCGCGGCGAGGCTGGCCGGCGGGGATAAATGCATGTATGCTAGATCGCGCTACGTACAATATCTCTCCATCCCGGCGAAATGTGGACCAACGTGTATATGTATACTGTTCGTCTGAACTGCCCCTTGAGATTTCCCTTAATTGGCAAAACTTGTATTTTGTTTTATCTTTTCTGTTAACTTATACTTCTAAAAGACCAATTTATTTATTTATTTATAAATAAGGTGCCTTACATTTTATTAAATAAATTCGTAGTCTTTTTGGAGGCTAATTCAGTGCTATCCAACTGTATGTATGTACCTTTTTTGAGTTGCGGTTAGGAAAATTGATAGAACTTCAAAGACCAGTGTTGTCTAAAGGGTTCTAGCAAGTAATTAAATTACATTCTTTACATTCTTAATGCCAGAAGTGTGAAAATTCCCTAGTGTATATAACACTGATCTTAGGAACTTCGTCAATTTCTTCGAAGTGCAATAGAAGAAGATATGTATGGCCAAATATAATTGAATTTCTCTTTAGAAAGTTTATCAATTTATTTAATAGATTAAGTTTTATTGATGTCGACATAATTCGGTTAAATATGATAAAAAATTTAAAAAGCCACGAAAGTATGACAATTATAAGATACTAATTCATTTGTTCTTGCATTAAAGAAAAACAAAAAGGAATATGTAATCCCAATAAAGACGCCGTAATCGTAAGGTTAAAGTTAATCGTAGAAGGTCTGTATAGTTTTCTATGCCCAGACAATCTGTCCTTGTTTCGCGGCAAGTATCGCACCGGTTCTTTAACGTACCAGCGTAGAAGGTCTACATGCGATAATTATACTCAAAGAAGAAAAAAAAGACATCTATTACAGTCCCAGTACGTACTGTTGGCTAAACATAAAAATTTAACGCCAATAGTACGTCTACAATTAACTCTTATCTGATCTTCCCGTCATGAGTGCTACTGCGTACCATCGTACTATGGTTCTTGACGACGACCACGGTGATGCTGTAAGATTATCTCTTAATGACATGTGACTGTTCTCTTCTTCTGCAAATAAAAAGATTCGAGGTAATCTAATGCCAGCTGAATGGCAAGATGTAAGGACGAAGAAGACAATCGCTTTTCTTGTACCCTACATACGTACGGTGCGGTGCATAGCGCTCGGTGTTACGCTTCTTATGCGTGACAGTTATCAGTATTTACGGCAAGACGAGTTTAGATTTTTTTCGATAATGGGACGTATGAAGATGTAAAAGTTTCTTCTTTAACCAAAAAGAGAAAAACAAGTTTGGGGTGGATTATTTTCGATATCCTTGTATGAAGAAACGAACGAATTGAATGACAGAAAAAGAGACATTTGGACATATAAGATACACTGCGTTTCCTTTTCGATCAAATTAGAAATGACTCCTATATCTTCTAAGCAGAAATTCTTTCAAAATACCTACAACTCTATTTACTGTTTACAAACATTGGACTTTTACACAACAAATGAGAATTACCATTCCAGTTTAGTTCAATTCCTTCTACTCAAATATATCATTTCAGCTTTAAAGACTTAAATACTGCAAAAACTGAGTATTATCACAACGCACCATTTCCTAGCTATTGTATTATTTTTGACGCTTTCAATATTATTGGGTCAGTGCAAAAATACGTGCCCGACTTGTAAATAAAAGTCAAGCAGTTGTTACTGAAAAAAAAACACCTTGATTAATCAATTATGTTTTCGCCACCGTTTTCGACAATCATTTTCCAACGCCCAGCCAATTTATGGATACCACATTTGAAAAAATCGCATGGTTTAGCGTCAAAGAACGCGGTGATGTGATTTTTGACAGCCTCCACAAAATCAAAATTCTTGCCATTTAAATTGTTTTGCAATGACCGAAACAAATGATAATCGGAGGGTGCAATGTCCGGAAAATATGGTGGATGCAATAAGATTTCCCATTTCAACTGTCCCAATTTGTCCAGAGTCATTTTCGAAGTGTGTGGTCTGGCGTTGTCATAGTGGAAGATTACGTCTTTACGATTAAGCAAGCTCGGGCGTTTTTCTTTGATTGCTGCGTCCAATTTGGTTAGTTGTTAGCAGTACTTCTTTGAACCAATCGTTTGACCAACAGGAAGCAGCTCAAAAAATATAACACCTTGGCAATCCCACAAAAGGGACAGCAAGACCTTCTTCGGAAGCGACCCGGCTTTGGCGACTACACCTGTCATTCCATTTGCTTCTTTCCAAGTACGCCTGGGTTTGACGTTAGTGTACAGGACCCATTTTTCGTCGCCAGTCATTAAACGATCCAAAAAATCCTCTTTTTCTGGACGTCCGAGTAAAGAAACGGCTGCGGAGATGCGGTCCAACTTGTTTTTTTCGGACAACGTATGCGGTACTCAAGTGTTGAGCTCCAGAGTGAGTCCTATCTTCTTTAAACGCCGAAACGCGATTGATCGATCAATGTTCAAGGCCTTAGCAACCTCTTCCGTTGAAATGCGTGCATTGTTTGCTATTAATGCACGCAAAACATCGTTATCGATATCGGAAGGACGCCCAGAACGAGGTTCGTCTTTGAGAGTAAAATCACCACTGCGAAATTCAGTAAACCACTTCTTTACCGTTCGAAGGGCTGCTGCACGGTCCAAATAAACTTCTTGAATGTTTTTTGTCGCAGCGCCAAGTGCTATTCCTTTCCGAAACTCGTAAAGCATCACATGTCGAAAATGCAACTTCTTCTTGTCCATGTTCAATGATTTTTTTCACGATTTAAATTCAACCAAACCAAACACTTCTAATGCTCAAATGACAGCTATGACTGTTATCTTTCCAACGATATATAATATGCATACATAAACAACAACAGAGTCGCCAGCTCCATCTATACGAATCGGGCACGAACTTTTGCACTGACCCATTATTATCATTTAGCAAAATTGGAACCGCTATTTTTCTCATCGCAATAAGCTTAAGTGATATTTACCAGTTTGTCTTTCCTAAATCCAAGCCTGACTAGATTTCGTAGCTTCGTAGCTGTTGTAACTGTCAATACATACTAGACAAAAAGTGGAGCAGGTGTTGCGACGGCACACAGTACAACTTTGTTTCCCAATATTTTGGTATTCAGTTTAAATAAAAACATCAAGACTCTCATAAATGATCATTCCAAACAAATCTTGTTGCATGAGTGAAAGAGGCAACACTAACAAATGCGCGATTCGTCATTATCTTAGCTTTGGAATTTGCAACCAAGAGTAGGTGCTGGATTTTTTATGTTACTCTGCGGATTAATTTAGAGAAAATGGGTCGCTTGTAAAAGCACAAACTTAAACTTAAGTATGTTGAAATTTCTCTGACAATCACAAAAGCTAATCTCAAGCAAGTCGTATTAGTGGGGCTACAGATAAAGAAATAATCAAAGAACCTGCACTGGTAGAAATGTTTTTTTTGTAACAAGAAATTATATTTCCTTGCTAAAATCAGTCTCTATTCAAGAAAATATTTTTATTTCAAGACTAAAAAAATGCTTAGGATAAGAAAATAATTTTCTTAAAATGTTATTTCTATCAAATAAATATTTTCTTGGAGTTAGAAGATCAAAAAAATCTAAGACAGAAAAACGTTTGTTCGAATTAAATCATACAGCCTTAGGTTAGGGAAATATTCAGTAGATATTGCAATTAATAAAAATTATTTAATTCATAAATTAATTTGTGGATGCACATTTAACAATACTACCTTTATAAGAAATGTGAGTACCTACAAAAAGTATTACATGAACTGGTGTCTTTTGCAAACGTTTATGAAACGTTGTACGTTAAAGGTTATGTCATTATATGAGTAGGTATATGGTAGGTAATTAATTAACGCTTGCATTTATCCCCGCTGGCCAACCTCGTCGCGCGCAACTCCGTAGCTCTAAGACGCCTATCTGAAGCATTCTTCGTCTATCTATGCGCTCGCAAGGTTCTAACAAGTGATCGTGGATTTCGGGTACACTACGCTAGTTTATACAACCACAGAGAAGGTACAAATCATTACATGGTGTCTTGCTGGAAGTTCCTACCAAAAAACGGTCGATCTATTTGCCATAGAGTACGTCCTATTCCTTCGCACTCGACGATTGAAAGGATCGTCAAGGCGTCTAGAAAATTTGGCTGCGTGGTCGGGAATTGCCGTAAATGCCAACAAATAGACGAACAGCCTCAAATCCCTCTGCCTCCCGAGCAGAAGGAGAGAGAAGTGAGGGTTTGTTCGTTGGTTGAAATGGGCGAACCTTGTTCTAACCGGCAAATTGCAGACGAAATCGGTGTTAGTAGAAGTACTGTGAAACGTATTTTAAAACGCAACAAATACAAAAGTTATAAAGTTTAAGAAGTGCCAGGAGATTTTTCCCGAGGACAATTTTGCAAGAATGGAGTTTTGTGCATCTGTGGTGGAAAGGGCTAACGAAGACGATTATTTTATAAAAAATATTCTGTTTTCCGACGAGTCCTCTTTTCCCCGTCATGGCAAGCATAATCCCTCAGTCGTGCGATATTGGTCTCGAGAAAATCAACATCTGGTCCGTAATGTAAGAACTCAGTACCCCGAAAAACTTAACGTTTGGACGGGTATCTTGGGTGATAGCATTCTAGGGCCATTTGTTATCGACGGCAATTTGAACGGAATGAAATATTTGGATTTGCTGCGAACGCAAATTATTCCCACAATCCGTCACCTTAACCCGGATTTTGATGGAATTTGGTTTATGCAAGACGGTTGTCCCGCGCATAACCCGATTAGTAATCGTAGAGTAATAGTAGAAAACACCTTTCCTAGTCGTGTTATTGCCGGGAAGGGTACGATAAAATGGCCACCTCGATCACCCGACCTCAATCCCTGCGATTTTATTCTGTGGGGTTAAGTCAAACAAAATCTCTACAGTTTTGCAATAGTACCGAGCTTGCAACAGTTGCAAGTAGAACTGTTGAGAATTTTCGCGACAATAACCTCTAGAAATCTCGAGGCAGTGAGTTTTACGATAGGCTCGGCTATTGTTTGGCCACGGAAGGAGGTATTTTCGCACCCTTCATAAAGTAATATTGTTAAAATTAAATGTGGTTAAAAAAAAATTAAAGGTGGTTGAAAGCAACGTCCACTTTCTCACAATAACTCGATTTAATGAAAATGAGCGACCGGTTTTGGGACTAATGTCCCATCTTCAGGCTCGTGTTAATGTAATAGTAAGAAATTGTCAAATCAATAAATAAAAACTACTACACATTCTATATAACAATCAACAACTGTTAGATTACTTCTGTGATAATTAGAGTTAATGAGTTTAAAATACTTACTAAAATTGGACAGACACAAACATTAAAAACGATAATTGTCTTGAATTAAGGCGCATAGTCTTGATACAAGTAAACGTGTCTCTGCATGTGGAAGAATCTGGTTACATTCAGAGATGAAGCCAATATAAACCTCAAATATTCGCAGTGAGTTTCTACAACACCGGAAAAAACAGGACTGAACTTCGTGAACATCGTTTCTAATCGTAACTAGTCGTAATTTCGTGCTTCGTCTGCCGTTTATGAGTTTAAGTTCGATCGCCGTGATATCGCATCTTTTGCATTTGAATGGATTAAGAACGTAAAAACGTGCAGTGTTTCAAAAATAGTACAATGTAAAGGAAGAGCATCATTTTAATTTTTTTATTTCCTTTAAGTGGTTACACACATTCCTTTGAACCCGATTTAAGGATCCCAAGTACAGTTTACCCATTCCTAGACATTTTCTTTTAAAAATCCAGACAAAACTTTCACTCGGAGTTTAAACTAATGTTTTGAAATAGATGAGTATTTCATGCTTTGCTTTCATAAGCTGGCCGAATTTCTTTTCTTTGATAAGCTAGACGGATTTCCCCAAACGGCCGTATCATCCCCTGACATGCTAAAAATCTGGGCCTGCCCCGAGAAATCCGAACGTCTAGTAACCCTAACCCTATTAAACATGCTATACAGCTGCTGAAATGTCCCGTAATTTTTTTGCAAAAGCAATACTCTACTGAGCGGTGGTGAATAAGTCGTATTTCACTCGGAGATTTAACGTTTAATAGACGAAGCTGCTTCTATTGCCCCAAATTCTTTAGAAATAACAACCAAAGTTTTCCGAAGTGTTTGTGGAAAATAAAAGCGCCTTTTATTTTCGACAAACACTTCAGAAAACTTCTAAACCGCGGCGGCTTAGGACTCATTCAGGAATATAGAAAATAATTTATAAGACAATTTTTAATAAAATTAGTGTAAAGATGTCACTAAAATTTTATTTTTTGCATTGTATCGTTTAGATTTCTTTCCGGTTAATTTAGGTGATGTGATGGAAAGAGTGATTCCATCAAGATTTGTAAACTGAGTGATATCACTATTTCTTTAATATCTTCATTTTTGTTATGAAACGACTTACTGGAATGATATAACTCAGGAAATTTTTTTACAAACTTATATTCCAGCTTTGAAGGCCATCCTTTTATTAGAAATTATTATTTATAGCAACTTTACATTTGTTGATGTAAATCACTTTGGCTTTATAAAGTGTGTATAATAATGCATCAGTGTGAATATTTCCTTAGTAATCTAACAAATCGCTTCCGGTGTATTTAATTAATGGTTGCGTCAACTCGTACAACATAAGCAACAATGTTATTAAATAGCATAACGTTTTTACAATTTGAATCTTCGCCTAGTATTCCAATTATTTTCCTACAATCTCTTCTATATCTTGCCAACATAAATGCAATATTTTAACTGGATCACACTATATGTACAGGTGTATTTCTCCTGCTTCCTAAAAAACGAAAAGCATTATATTCCCATTAATTTGCACGAGTATTTCCTACATCTCAGATATTAATTATAGGTAAACGGCTGCCTGTTCTTGAATCGAAATACATGTACAATTACGTCGAACTTAAAAATATCGGTCTAGTGTCCAGATGACTTATAATATAGTCGATAGTGCTGAAAGGCATGCGCCATTAAACTGTATGTTTATTACTCGTGAAGAAAGGCAAAATGGCTATAAGAAGATCAACAAAGTATGGGAAATTATCTAATATAAGATTAGCAATAAGAAGAAGCACCATGATGAACCACATTGCTTAGTATCATATGCTTAGGAACCAAATTTACTAAGAAAAGCGTTTGAGGTAAATGGATCTATCTCCAATAAAACAACTATTACAGGATGTGTAAGCTTACATTCAATTATTTTAATTAATGAGATAGCTTCTACATTTCATTTGCTAGTACCAATAATAGTGAAATAGTAATCCAATGCGAAATATATACAAGGTAAAAAGTGTTGCACCAAGTGGAATAACATATAAATTGTAACACATTTAAATTTGATTCTTGGTAACGTTTATTATAACCCGCTAATAGACATAGCTTCACTTGATTTGTGTAACTGCACTAGTAGAAATGTTTTTTGCATCAAGAAATTGGATTTTCTTGCAAGAAAATATGTTTACTTTTAGACTAAAAAAATGTTTAATATAAGCAAATAATTTTCTTGATATAAAATAAATATTTTCTTGGCGTGGAAAAATTTAAAAAATCCGGGACAGAAAAATGTTTCTTCGAAGTAAATCCTTAGCCTTATGTTAAGAAAATATTGAGTAGATATTACAATTAATAAAAATCATTTAATTTATAAATTAATTTCTGAATAGACATTTAACAATATTACTTTTATAAGAAATGTGGATACCTAACAAATGCTTATGAAACGTAGTACTTTAATGGTTATATCGTTATATATAACTGTGAATGTAATTGTAATTAAGTAAATAAATCAACATTATCCTTATATTATGCATATACTAACGCAATAAAAATTTACAAGGATGATATGAGAAGTACCCGTGTTTGGAGACAGATGTCGCTTTGTGTCAAAATCTGCATTATCGACTGTGACTACTATTCTTTATCGACGTCTGTCAAAATTTCGAAAAGATTCATCGAGTAGTATTGTTTTGAGAGCTGTCAAAAGCAAGCATGTTCATATATTTCTAGAATCACGGAAAGCAACAATACCGGTCAGTGACTTGATTTCTTTTTTTGGATGCGAAAACGTGTAAGAAATTAAAGAGAAGTTAGATGCAGTTTATTAGAACCATGTACCTTCCGATGACTACCATCAGATACTGATTTAATGAATTTACGCATGGCCGAAGATCCTGGATGAGGAGCGGCCAAGTCATCCTATTGAAGTAACTACGGACAATATAATCGATAAAGTTCATGATATCGTGATAGCAGACCGTCAGGTGAAGATTAAAAATGTTTTCAATCTCTTTCATATTTTTGTATATGCTATTCTTATGATAAATAGCAAAATGCATGCTATTAAAGTTGCATATAATTTTTATTATGGTTATAATTAGTTATAATTCTAGTATAATTCTAGGGTTGTTTGTTTATAAGAGATTATAAAAAAACTATTTCTAGTTTACATTTACGTTTTTAAATGATAATAAAATATTACTGCAAAGATTATTACATGAAATTTAAGATATTCACGATTAACATTTTCCACTACTCTGAAAATAAATGTCGAAATGAAAATATATTAATATCTCTAATATCTTTTTTATTTGCGGAATTTTTATTTATTATTTCACATAAGGAACATTGTGTCTATGATCTATGATGAAAGTTTCATTGTGAAAACCTTAAAGGTTTGGCAGATATTAATTTTTGAAAGCAGAGATTGCGTTTGAGGTGTATAATTGCTCGAATTGCGTCAACAACGTGACGTCACGTTCAATTAACGTGCTTAGATGTGCGATGCTTGTGATTATTAGACAGTTTTGCTCAGTTTAGACTAGAGGATGATGTGAGGATGGTCCCTTATTGTTAGTTTCGTGTGACAATTCAAATTAAATCGAAATTAAACATTATCATTAAAATAAACACAAAGTTCACTTTATTATGGTGCTGTAATCCTTTAAAGCTGGAAAGACGCAAACAAATTAGTAAAAGAAATGTGACTGCCGACATGCGTAAAAATATTCCACATTTAGTGGAAGAAGATACGATTTGTCATAGCTGTCGTCTTAAAATTTCAAACCTGGCTTCCTAAAAGTTGAAGTGAGCACAAGATTATTTCAAAGTTCGGTGTTTCTCCTAATATTGCACATCAGGCAATTGAGAAAGGGTATCATGTGGATTCCAGATAGAAAGTACAAACGAAACGTTCCGGACAATATTGTGAAATTTGTGACAGGTTTTCACCAAGAAGACGATATCAGCAGGGTTATACCTGGGATGAAAGACATTAAATCTATTAAAGTAGGAGGGTGATTTGAAACACATTTGTTTTTTCTTAATTTCGGAATATTTTGTTCACGACACTGTTGGATTTTACCTTTTTCAAAAAAACTTAGTATCATACTTACAAGAAAGATTCCAGACATGCATAGTGGACAGTATAAAAACCGCAAAAATTTCGCCAACCTTGTTCTTAATAGCCAGGATTTTCAAGTGTCTGCCGAATGGTACTTTTTTGCAACAAACCATGGCAAAGGTCCATGTGGCGATGTTGAGGGTACAGTAAAACGACTCGTGTAAGTTTGCAACGAACTGCAAGGAACAAATCCCACAGAACTCTATTAGTGGGTAAAATCGAACGTGGAAGGAATTATGTTTTCATTCACATCTAATGGAAAGCATGAGAATGAAGGTCAGGAATTAAATTCTACTAGATTTGTAAGTCTGAAAACACTGTGTTGTACCTGTTAATGGAAAGATTGCCATTAAAACGTACTCTGGTTCATTAGAAGTCTTTAAAGATGTAGAGATTCGGCAAGTGGCGCGCACCTAATTCCTACTCGGTGCAGTCTGGCTTCCAACAGACACCGTTCTTCTTTATAACTAATTTCATATTCAATTCTCCATTATGGAACTTGGGCTGGTTAAAGTCAACGCTGCATATAACCATATTTTTTTAAAAATTATTGAAATTAAAGGCTAACAAAGGGAAGAAAACCAGAAAGCAAGTTAGATGAAAATTATTCATCTTTCGGGAAAGATTCATATGAAACCTAATAAATAAGAGAAGATATATGGCAAAATAAAACCACAGTAAATTAAATACAAGAAATACTAACAATAAGAATTAGCACACAGAGAGGGCAGCACCTACTGGAAAAGCGAAGGTGGATAACAG
This sequence comes from Dynastes maya, assembly GCA_029619315.2. Lineage (NCBI taxonomy): Eukaryota > Metazoa > Arthropoda > Insecta > Coleoptera > Scarabaeidae > Dynastes > Dynastes maya. Next base: position 26,683,912 of record JAROYE020000001.1, read on the forward strand.
CTAATCATAGAAAATACGACTGATGGATACTACACTGGAAATTTACCGTCACAAACAATACGGTATCACCTAAGTATTGTGGATGTTGAAGCTGTTATAAGTAAAGCCACGCTTATAAGTTTCAGTCCTATGTTTAGGAATATACAAGAGGTAATTGTGGCGAATATTTCTAGTGTGAGCCTGATGTCTAAATGTTATTTTATTAAACAAATAAATTTGACATTTTCGCTTAACAGAAGGACTAATACTGTAACGTCACCTCTATCCGTAGCCTGGAGACCGTCGTCAACGATGTGAGACAATGCCATAGTGCTGTGCTGTGTACTGGTCGAAAACGAGACTGGTGTAAAGGCGTCACTGACAAATTGGCGGAGTTGTCTCTCCAGGCAGCGTTCGAAAACCTTTGATAGTGCTGGGAGTAGACTTATAGGTCAATAATACGACAAACACAAAAAATTGCTTTACAAAAACAATTTATCATTGACAATTATAGAAAAATAAAGATGGCGGCATCCTGTAAACGCCAGTTGCACAAAACAAGTGAAATTTATGTCAAAAAGATGATTATAATAAACAGTTTAACGCTACCAAACATCAATCCCAAATGTGTTGCCGTTTGCATGTTTGCGTATACACATGGTTCACAGTCCCCAGTTGACATTTACTTATCGGTATATGTAGAACAAGTAATCGTCCAAAAAATCACTGTAAGAACCGCGGTACGTTTTAGAACTAGGTTGTGAAACTACGTCTGTAACTCGAACTATGTATTACCAAGTTTTTCGTTTTTCAGCAATTTGTCATGGCATGTTAAATACAAATAAGCATTTGATTAATTATAGCCCAAAATACATATATCGCCGTTAATTAGTACCCGTTTTTAGGGGCAAAGTTAAGAGTAGCCAGTAGTTCGACTTTTATCGCATTGAACACATTTAATAGGACGTTGTTAAGTTTAATTTATTGATTTCTATCTCCACTCGCTACGACGTCTGTAATTAATTTATTTGTGAAACAAGGTAATTAAGGATATTTCTTTGTTTGCTTCGAAGGTAGAGAAATCTACACGAACTAGAAGCTCGTTTGAATAATTCAGTGGCGTAATATAGCGCAGTATACTCAGGCAAACATACTTCTAAGAAAGAAATGTTGATTATTGAGTTGCACTTATTACTGCTGTCCACATAGATGCACGTATGAGATGCCTACGGCCATATAAATATTGACATATGCATGCCACTTTATTGTTAAGACCTATAATTATATGCTGTAGTTAAGAGCGCGTTTGTGGGTTAATTATTGTTCTAGTTAAAAAATTAATCGTTCGAATAATGACTGAGACACACAAATAGAAACATTATTTCGTAAATATATATAAAGAGTGTCCTAAAGGGAACTGCGTCCTCAAGTACGTACTTATATTAATTGAAAAGACTTGAAAGAAATTTAACAGTAGGTGGTCTTATTTTTATACCCACATAATAAATAGGCTTAGAATAATTATGCATTTGCATATCTACATATGCGAATGCATATTTTGGACATTTGTATCTATAAATGCATATTTATCCATAAATGCATATTTTAATTCTTTATGACATTATAGGCATATTCGAACTAATCTGGCCTGCATTTCAACTGCAACCTCTACGCTAGTAGTTAAAGAATTATTTTTACAAGATTACATTGAAATAGTGGAAGATATAGTTAAACGTTTAACGAAACTCGAGAAAAATAATTTCATCGACAAATTAAAGGAAGTGCTGTCAAAAAATACGAATTATCAACAACTGAAGAATAAAATTGCAAAATGAAGCAACCCTTAATGAAAAAAATGAACATTTAAGTGCCAGTGACATTCTAAAATATGAATTTGTACTCGTACTCATAGTATCGTGCGGGGAAAGTTTTTTCACAAAAAGTTGTAATTAAATGTAATTATGTGTTTTTAATTAATTTTAACTAAATAATTTTGAATTTAAAAAATTATTTGTGCTTTTAACTGAAAAATAAATATATATTAACAAAAACGAGTTAGTATTTATTCTATAAAAGTTAATTTTTAGTGCATATTTAAGTGCATATTCTTGATGTTTTTGGTGCATATTTGAGTTTATATTTCGATGTTTTTTTAGTGTATAATTGTCCTAAGCCTAATAATAAGTATACCAAATCTATGATTTTATGTGTTAAAACTAAATTGGTTTACTAATAACAGAAAAAAATCAGATATTTAATGAGATTTATTCCTCTTTCCTTATAACTAAAAAGAAATAAAGATAAATGAAGTATACTCTTAATAAATCTATTACAATCTTTTTTATTAGAGGTTGTTCTACTTCAATTTCTGACTGCGTACATCATCGTATGAGGAGGTGCATTGCAAAACGCAGTGTTTGAGTTGTATGTTTTTCTACAAATAGCAAAGATTAACTGCACATGTCCGACATAAAATATATTTTTGCAAATGCCACTATGTTATGGAAAATGGAAGATACTAGTCTCTAGTTTTCGAAAATATTGCATTTTTCTAATCTACGAGGGGCACAAATAAATACTGCGTTTTTTTTAATTATGTCAAAAACTGCGTTTTGCAATGTACCTCCTCATGTAGTCTAGAACCTATTCGTATAATCGTGTACGTATTGAAATAAAATAACTGCCGAATGGCCACTGCAATGTATCTTTATTTGCGCTTAATTTAGAACTAGCCTCCAGCAAGAGTGCCAACTCTTTAATTCTTTTAACAGTTGCATTAACGTGGTGTGAAAAGTACTTTACCACTAATCATGATGCTCAGGTACATTTTTTCAGGTACAAATCCGTACAGCACAAATCCGTGCGCAAGATATCGACATAGATAATTCAATCTACTCCAGATTGAAGACGAAATTTTTGAATAGCTTTTAGGTTAACTTTGTGATTTAAATAAAATTCCAGGAGTATCTAAAGCAATTATTTCATTATTAATGCAAACTATAATAAACCCAAAAAGGAAACAAAATACATAATATTAGAAGAATAATGGGAAGTCTCTAATAGAAAGCCAGAATCAATTGCAGAAGACGGAACATGTTATAATTTCGAATAAGTTACACAATTTAATTATCGTGGTGACACCATAACAAGTAAAGGCGAAGAAAGAGAGCAAATAGAGGAGAAATTCGCTAAATGTACAAAGAGATTAGGTCCAGAAATGTTTCAAGAATGGTTAAAATAAACATCTACAGAACAATACCAAAACCAGTGATTATCTATAGAAGTGAATTGTGGAGAATCAACCATAAAGAAAAATAATTTGGGAAATTTAGGGAAGGAATCTATGGAGGAAAATATATGGGGTGAAAAAGGAAAGGGGTCTCGAACGAAATAAAGCGACTGTATGGACAAGCGCAAATGACAAGTGTGATAAGGGCGCAAAGAATGAGACGGTTATGACCAACCAAACAGATTCTAAGTGAGGGTGTAACGGAAGGAAGGAGAATGGGAATACACGCACAAGAAAGACAACAGCGATAGAATGGGATCTAGAAGAACTAGAAATAAAGAGCAATTAATAAAAAATAGGACGGGACGGAGAAAAGTATGCAATCAAGTCATAGGTGAGCTCGACCTATAACGCTGAGAAAATGGACCTGTGACAAAAAAAATAAAAATGTTCATTTTCTTCTTTTACCTCTAGCACCTTCATTTGGCCTAGCACAGAAAAAACTAAAAACATTCTCAAGATTACTTTCATTCTTCTATCTAATGATGTACTTGAAATTTTTATACGACGTTTCGGTTTTTTCTTATTTCTTCTCGGCGCCATATCGGATTTTGACACCGTCAGATAGAGTCTTTTTTTCTGATTTCAACCATGTATAATATGTTAACAAAAGTTTTTGACGAAAAATGCATTTTTAGATTAAATAGGGTAGCAATGATATTTCAACATTGTGTCAAACATTCTAATTATCATTCATTAGTAATAGAAAAATGTCGTCCATCAACGAAGAGGAACCAGGTATGTTCAGTATTTTTTATTTGTCGAAGCTAAATATAACAATAGCGAATACAAGGTTTTCAATTGTATCCAGAACGACAACAGCCACATTGTATAATTTTTCTAGATCTTGATAAAAATCTGGTCGAGAATGGATCATTTACCAAACCGCGTAATGTTTATGTTAAGAGGAATTTGAATGAAAATCAACGGGATATTTTGCAAATGCTCAATTTAAGGTGTATTTTTACAAAATTTATATAAGTTTTACACCTTATTTGTAACAATGAATGAAAATAATAACATTAATAATAATGGAAAACAAAACAATTAAACCAGCAATTACAGTAAACGTTTCACTAATGCGCAATTGCGCAGCCTTTCCAGCATTTTGAACTGCTCTTTGTATGATTTTTCTAGGAATTACATACATCGACATTCTGGAGTCTGCCTCGAAGGTCTTCAACGTTTTGTAGGACATCAACTGCATAAATGTTATTTTTAACAACACCCCATAAAAATGAATCCAAAGAAGTCAGGAGATCTTGCCGGTCATACAAACAACTCCACTATTTCCAATCGAATTAAATATTTCTTCATACACAACAGGCCCTATGAGGCGATTTCCCAAATCCTCATCCAAACGTTTAATCCAAAACGATGTTGTGGTCTTCCTTCCCTATTTGGTTGGGGATTCTGTACTGCCCAATAATGCTCCATTTTTCTGCTAAAGATGCCAGAATTGTTATATTCATCCGACCAGATGGTATTGTTTAAAAAATATTTGCCGCCTTCTAATCTTCTCACTAACTAGTTACAGTACTTCCGTCGTCTTAAATTATCGCCAGGCTGTGCCCAACGTGAATGATTGCTTGATTTAAGCTTATTTCGATGAAAAGTTCTCCATAGTCGAGGATGGGGTAAATTTAATTCTGACGCCACTTCGCGTGTAGATGTTGGATTATTATTTATCTAGCAAATACAAGATTTACATAAACTTTACGAAAGCACACATTTAATTTACCATTCGTAAAATATCCCGTTGGTTTTTATTCAAATTCCTGTTAACATAAACATTACACGGTTCGTTTACCGAACCGTTCTCGACCAAGTTTCTATGAAGATCTAGAAAAATGATACGATATGGCGGACGTCATTCCGCATCTTACTAATGAACGATAATTTGAAATGTTTGACAGTTTTAAATTTCATGGCTACCATATTTAATCTCAAAATGTCTTCTTCGTTAATTAAAGCATATCATAACATATTATATGGTTTAAATAAAAAAGAAAACCTTTCTGACGATGTCAAAATCCAATATAGTGCCGATAAGAAATAAGAAAGATGATGATGACCAGCAAGAACCGAAACATCATATAAAAATCTCGAATACACCATTGACTAGAAATTCGAAAGTAGCCTTGAGAATGTGGTTGTGGTTTTTCTTTGCAATGCCAAATAAAGGTGCTAAAAGTAAAAGAAGAAAATTCCCATTTTTCATCTTTTTGTTTCACTACCAAAGTCTTTAAGCTTAAGTGTTTTAGCCGATTGATCCTACTGACTGTAAGACTAATAAAAGTAAAAAAGTTTCCTACTCTTGCGCAGAGAATAATAAAAATAAATAAATAAAATATCTTAAATATTTCACTATTTGCCAGCGGTAAGTTCGCAAGTCTGTTTCATTCAATGGAAACTGTAAATAACGTTAATATTTAATATTCACGCGGACATCCTTCCATTTCTCTTATTTTCTTACTTAAATAAACAAAAACAAAAATACGCTTTTAGTAGCACGCAAAACAACGTTTCTCTAGCATTATTGTCTTGTCGGTCTGATTTAATTTATTCAAGATTACCGTATACAGCGAGACAGAGACGTATACCAGCGCAACAACAATAACTCCACATTAATAAGGACGTTAAATGGAAACAATGATCTAATAAAATAGTGAATCCGGTTCGCCGATTTCAGCTGTACGGACTTCGTGACCTTATTCGTGTGGATTGCCTAATTTCACCGCAACATCAACGAAGTACGCTCAGCAAGACATCACCTAACAACAACAAAGCGGCGGTATTTCGACATTGTGTTGTCAAAAAATCTTTTCGACCGTAGACTGATTCCTGAAGGGCATTGATTGATTCTTGTATCGGCTTGTTTCGCTATCTCCAGGAGTTAATCACGACTACCATAGTCACGGAAAAAAACGACCAGCGATGAGATAACGTCACTTAACAAGCGAATAACGCGACGGTTCTTTTCTTCTCATTGAATGAAGAGAGGACGTACATACCACTTGCCCTTGCACCTACCGTGACCAAACATAACACATGCAAATGGAACTCGATATTTCTTCGATATCTTCTGTTGTTTTTAACACCGTTAATGTGGCTGCTATGCTACACATTTTATTAAATTAACAACTCTACTATCTGCTACGTCTGTTGGTGTACTGCAGTAGAAGTAGGAAAGTTTAACATATTGGACATAATTACAATGTTGCAACCTAAAACTACATGTTAATGAGCCGTCAGTTTCCGGAGAAATTACTGCTGTTCTTAAAAACCCTTCAATATACGTGCTGGTGGGTTTCTGCGCGGTAAACAATTCTTCTCCACTCTGATTTATCTTGTGCTCTTCTTTTCCAGTTGCTGATTTTGATTTGTTTTAGGTCTCTTTCTACTTGGTGCATCCATTTCTGTTTGAGCTCCTTCTTGGTTTATTATTTGCTGGCATTGATTCTGTTAACATTCTTTGCGGTGTTTTTTTTCTTAACATGTGCACATAGTATCTGATTCAGCTGTGCTTTATAGTACTTACCAGTATTCTATTTTTTTAGTAACTTTTCAATTTCATGCTTCATTACCGATCTCATTTCATTATTAGTTATTTTCCTAGACACCATTATCATTGTAATAATGCTTCTAACATATATTTTAAATCCGTGTCATAATCGGCTTTATCATGGTCTTATACACTTTTAGTTTAGTGTTTTTCCTTAGTTTCTTATTTTTTAATTGTTGTTTATTTGCATGTAGTACTTTAAGTCTCTGTTGTTATTATTATTGTAATATTGGGCGAAGCGTCTGGTTACAGAATACACCTTGCACTTCTAGGCATCGATTATTGTGATCATTACCCAACCCTACTAGAATTTTGCCGAATTCAGAGATGTTCCAATCACCGGTAGGTGTTTTTAACATGCCAAACATAGTATTGACACAAGGCCTACGGTTTTATTTGCTTATCCGAGAAAAAGACATACTCCGACATTTATCCGTAATTAAAAACCAGCTGCCACGGCCAGATTTGAACCCGCGTCGGCAAGTATGCTATCGACCACTGAGACGATTCTATATCCCGTTATATTCTGTTCTTTATATGGATTCTTTCGTTTCTTCTGCGTTTTATCATTCTTATATCATTCGTACTTACAGGACTCTACCTCTTAAAATCTATAATTTCTAATTGTTGGGTTTTTAAACTTGTCCTTCTGTTTTCAGCTAAACTGCTTGAATTTTCTTTTGTTTTCGCTCATTTTCACTTTTAACCTTTTGCAATAAATGTTTTTTGTACGCAATTGTCGTTTCTACATTCTAGGTGGTACCCTCTTATTATTTCTACTGTATGTTATATGACTTTGCTGTTTAGTATACTAGTTAAGATCTTGTAACTAGCGTTTAAAAGTTTAAAATGCGGTGGACGGCATATTAATGGTATAAAATTTGCAAAATTTTTGTTTGATAAATGACTTTGTTTATATTTATTAATTTCTGGAACTTAAAGAAGGTTCTTGATGTTTGACTTGCTTTATATCTGCGAAGAAATTTTACACTGCAAGAATTTATCTGATGACTCATTTCACAATTAGGTGTTATTAAAAAACTAAATATCGTTATCTAAAAATGGTAGGCTTACAACCATATTAACCAATTCATTTGACAATGGTATGAACCTTAAACAGAGTACATTAGATACCTTGATTGGAAATCTTTTCCAAACTGACTTTCATCCGTCTTTTGTTCCGTAATGATTAAAAATTTTATTGCCGAAATATTTCTCGGCGCCTAAGGTTAATGATAAATGTATTTGTGCCTTCGAATTGTAAGTTTAAATGAAGCAATTAGAACCTTATCAAATTTCATTCTAAATGGAATTAAATAACTGTATACCTGTGAACTACTATCTTCAAAAGCATTTCTAAAAATACGCAAACAACTTTGAAAATAATCGTGTTTCTCTCATCAAAGCAAAACAAAGTTTTGATGTCTAACTTTCACATACTGCGTTGCACTTTTACAATGATCACCTAACGAAGTTTAACATTTACTAACATCGTAATAATAAATAAAAAAGTATATGTATATATGTATAAGTTCGAAAGAAATGCATTGCAAATAAGGGTCAAAACCTTTTGTAGGTATTTTATACACAAGTTTCAAATAACCAAATTTAATTTAATTACAAATTCAAGCACCGTACTTTCGCCAAGCAATGTAATTCTATAGATATAGGTAAGGTGACGACGAAGTACTATATGAATGTGACCTAATTAGTCCCTTGCGCTACTTTCAGGATAATATAAAAGAATAGCAATTTCCCTTCTAATGTAATTAATAAATTAACTTCTGCAATATTAATTAATCCATACATAAGACATTAATAAACCAATTTTTTAGGATTTTAATTTAATCTTGATTGCTACCAATAAGGTTAATATCAGATTTACGGTTTTTATTTTGAAACTTGAAAGTAATTAAAACCTATATCTTTAATGGTAAAGGAAGATGATTACGTAGATGTACTGACATCCAATACACAATATTCTTAATTACCTTAATCATAAATTAATTAGTCGTGATCGATGGGATTAAATACATAAACATCGATCCATTAAGGTACCGCAAAAGTTGAAGTATGTGATGCAACTTTAAAATCACGTTGATATCTAAGCATTAAAGCTACCTGTAATCAAACTACAATTCTAGAATTTGTAGCTATAATTTGGTGTGACGTAATGCAAAAAAATGCTAACATTTCGTAGTTGTGATTTATTCGTCTTCATTATACAATGAGGTGCCAGAGTTTTCCCTTCCTACTAACTCTTGCACGATAGAAGACAAAGTAAATTAACTTTCGGTGAAAATTCTGTTTCATTTCCATTTTCACTATAACTGATGCCATCTTTGATGTTTTAGCTAAAACATCCTGTATATTTTTACGATTTTGGAAGGGTATTGGAAAGACAAATACAACGTTGTCACATATGTTATACTTTAACTTCAAAAGTATCACGATATGCAGCAATTGCAGCACAAATTACTCTTATTATTTACTGTTACGAAATCGTACGTGTTTCCCTAATTATTACCAGCTTTGTATACAAGGAATAAAAATCGACGTTCATTCAAACGTTAGTAGGAGGCAGGGATATTTCAGCACCTTACTGTATATTTGCATCTCTTCGTTAGTACACGTTTTTAAAAATCGGTATTATTACACTTCCAGCCATACACGATGGAGTATTTAGTTATCTCGACAACAACAAGATTTTTTGTCCAAAGTTGTGGTATTACATTCTGTAACATATTACGATAATTACAATGGGATAGTTGGGTGTAGGCTTCCACGGCCCCTATTTACTATAAAATAATCTTCCGGGTGTTGTCGTGTTAAGTTTACACTTGACGCTTCGCTAAACATACGGTCAACTTCTTCAAAAGATTTCTAGAGACTGCAATCAGTTCGGGCGACCAAACACATTTGTTTCGATTTTTTAATCGACTTAAATAAAGTTTTATAAAACAATTTAGCTTACCACATAAACGATAAAATCTATTTCAATGAACATGTTGTAATAGAGTATTTCAGATAAAGGTTATTCTTTTTGTTTCATAGACCAAAATCCTAATGAAGAAATATCAGTTTCTAGTTGAAACACAAAATATAAACATAATATATGTTGCGATAATTATTATTCAAATGTGTATCTATTCTATTTACTTACATTTGAAACTAAGACTGTTTTCGTTTGTTAAAAGATTGCGAAGCGAAGCAGTGCTGGTGGTCCTCCCTCGATTTTCCCCCAGATTAATTTTTTGTGCTGGCACGTGAGGGTAAGACCCATTTTTATTTAAAAAAACTAAAAGAAAAGTGTTAAGTAAATAACTTTTAATGCACAAAATAAGATTCACCATCGAAACACTTAATTACACTTCTTAAATTCAAAATTAATTAAATGTACTGTGTATTAGTGATCGTACTTCAACTCATGTGCAGTACTTTAAAATACTAAGGTAAACATGCTAACTATTGAAACCTATCGACTCCAAAATTTTTACTTGCAGAATCATCATAGAAGTAAAAACCACTTTGGTTGTGTATTTCGAAACAAAAGAAGATGGAAAGAAAAATAGTTTTTGACAAAACGACAAATTTCAAAGAATAATTAAAAATTATAAATAAATATCAAAATATATCTATATTTAAATGTAAACATTGTATATTGAATCACTTTGAACCTTTTCGTTTCAAAATTATGAAATTATAAACAAGATTTGAAGAACGAATAACTTTTGGACTTGATTCGGATACAACGAGAGGGTAGCACTTCCGCTAAGAACATCGAACAGCATTCTCACTTGAAGAACTACAGTGAGTAGTGAAAGTTCATTCATTTAATAATAATTTATTGTCCAACAGACAACAGAATCTAATAACAGGGCAAAAAATATATATAAGATAACCGTCACCAAGATGATCCGTTACAAACCAAAAATAATAATACATATATGACAACAAGCTTGTAAAAGATGAAAACTAAATTACGATTACTAAATCACAATACTGTACAATAAACACTATTTAAAACAATACATCAGAAATATAACTAATACTAAGATCAGAAATGTTATTAAGGTTAGAGCACATTCTATAAATAGGCGATGTTAATAAAATAGTTTTAGAGAAGGGACAGTAAAAAGTTGTTGATAAACGAGTAGAATGTGAGGGAATCGTGAAACAATTTTTTTTTCCAGTAGTCGGAGGGCATCGACTTTGTTGTGTAACATATTATATAAGAATCTCATGTGACTACGTTGTTGCTGTAATGATTGCAAATAATTTTTTTCTAAAAGAACATTATAATCAAATCCTTGGCCTGGGTATGCGCCATTTTGTCTAATGTAGATATATTATAGCCTTGTGCAAAAAATTTTTGTGACTCAGAAAAGAGTCGTACGAACAATTTTGAATATCGGCTATCGTCAGATCTGTCGCAGTTCCTTTAAATCGGAAGGTATATTAACTGTTTACGCTTTATATATATATGAATGCATAATGTTTTTCGTGAAAAATAAAGATACTTTTCAGTTAAAAGAGGAAAGCAAGTATACCGTAAGAACTTTAAACTATAGTTATCCTGTACATAGACTAACATTAAGTGAAAAACACCCAGCTTATACTGGTATTAAATTTTTTAACAATCTACCGAGATCTCTTGTTAATAAGCATAATTCAAAAACATTCAAAACAGAACTGAAAGCGTTCTTTTTGCAATTAGAGCCGTATAACTTGAGTGAATACCTAAATAGACAATAAGATTATTTTGTTGTACTTAGACGCTACTTCTTTTAGAGTTTTGCGATACCATTTGTATATTGCATCTCTTTATGAAATAAAGATTATTATTATTATTATTATTATTATTATTATTATTATTATTATTATTATTATTATTATTATTATTATTATTATTATTATTATTATTATTATTATTATTATTATTATTATTATTATTAATATTTCAATATATTTTTTTTATATTTTCAAGTGCGGATATATGTGTTGCGTAAACTGGTGACCAAACTGTGGATGCATATTCAAGTTTAGTTGGTACAAATGCAAAATAAGGTGAGAGAATTGAATCTAGGGAAGAAAATTGCCTTGTTACCCTAATCACAAATTCCAAAACTTTTAAAGTAGATAATATAACTTTAGAAATATGGTAATTGAATGATGATCTTTTACGGTTGAACATCACAGTATACTAACATCATCGTATAAGTAATTGTGTACAATTGAGAATTTTTTACGTGGATAAGTTATGACATTACATTTTATCTACATTCATAAATATACGTTGTTATCTAAACGCCAAAAGTGCAATTTGTCAATATTAGCTTGCTGTGAAAGACAATCGGTTAGTGTTTATATTTTTGAAAAGAGTTTCAAATCATCAGCAAACATTAATTTATTGCAATTTAAATGAGAACATGCATCATTAACAAATATCAAGAACATAAGAGTTCCCAAATTGCTTCCTTGTGCAATACCGGATGAAGGAGAAAAACTATCTGATTTATGTCCAAGATAAGTCACATATTGTATCCTATTTAGCAGGTAGGTTAAAAAAGGAGAAACAAGATGGAGTAAAAATCCATTAATAATGAATTTGAGTAACAACAGTTAATGTTCAACACGATCGAATGCCTTGTTTTGGCCAAAAGAACCCAAAATTTGAGAACATTTCAATTAAATAAATTGAAAAAAAGCAACTGTCGGTCAGAGTTTGATTTAGGAAAATGTAACATTCCAAAACCTCGTAGAAAGGAATACAATTATAGGATTTAATAAAACTGCAAACTCATTTGACATTAAAAACTGTTTGGTTTACTTCCACTTGGTTTTGAAAGAGACCTGTTGAAAACTTTATTATTTGTAACAATAAGTACTATTACGTGTTGTAACGATAAGTACGCAACTGAACTCGCAATTCTATAGCAACTGACTGAACTCAACCGAGCGGTCTTGGCTTATATACGGAAATGTGATTTCTCGGCAGTTCTTTTCTAGAATGTTCAGATAGCGTCACCTGTGTTTTCGCGCGATAGAACTTTCTGGAACAAGCCAGAAGAAAACTTGCGTACGTACGTAAGGCGCAAGGACAATAAAGCGATTGGGCAGCGGCGATCGTCGTGATACGTGTGTGTATGCGCGCGACTTGTTGCAGCGCGCGCGTTTTCAAATACGGTTTTTAACACGCTCGCGGGCCGCATTATCTGGCTGTTTTCAAAATTGATTCGGGCCGCAGGGAAATGCTCAGTGGGCCGCATGTTTGACATGCTTGACCTAATCTATATGCATGTAAATAGAAAAAATAGTGCCTATGTTTATATAACATTTTTTGGTTGAAATTACTTCCTGAACAAGATGCCAAAGTCTTTTACGCCTATTATAAATCAGCCTGTATATACTGACTATTTTTTACTTTATATTAACTGAAAATATAGAAACCATGTAAAACAAATTAAAAGGGAGATTGTTTTAATACTCTACAGTATATTATTTGTATTATTCTATTCATCTAACGATTTTTTAAATTCCTGTAATAACTCAATTATTCAATGAAACAGCTGCGTAGACTGTAATCGCGATGATACTTGTTCCATCCTCTGCCTTCCTAGCATTGTTTCTTTCTAGAATTCTGAAGATTATATACATATTTAACTGTTAATGTCTTCATAGGAAAGCGGTAGTACATAAAACCGTACTCGCCATCATTATGTTTCAGATTTAAAAAGTAATTTTAATTCCTAACATTATCTACGTAAACGCAGATATTACCTAATAGGTAAAATTTAATTAAAGTTCTTAATTATTATGCCGGTGAGCTAATGCAGGAGCAGTACATCGAAAATTACAGTGCTATAAAGATGTTTGCGATGCCATAAAGAGAAGAACGAATGTGAAAAAACGAGAAAAGCAACATTTAATTAAACTCTTAAACGCTATGAAAACATGAGCATTCTTCTAAAAGCTGTCAGCTGGGACAAATATATACTACGTCTTGAAATACTTGCTCGGTTAATGCGCGTCTTCACGAAATTCGCGGAAAGTGATTGAAAATAGACGACATCCTTAGCACATTATCTTGGGAAGCAATATAAACGGGTGCGTTAAACTTGCGGAATTAGGTACATGTTTGTGTTTTCGTTTCTAAAATTACGTTTGTAGAAAGTTTAATAAAATATATTGAAGGATTTATTAATAACGACCTTAAAATTCCACGGTTATCGATTTTGATAATAGAATTAATACAAAAAATTTACAACATACAGCTCTTTTCCCAATTAACGTTTGAAATGAGGCATCAAGTAACTGTATCCATATGAAAAAACTGCAAGTTGAGCATTAAGTCCATTAAAATGTTATCCAGATCACTGATACATATAAAACTGCCTCTTAATTGAAGCAATTATCTAGAATAGATGATATTTTATAGGAATATATAAGCTTCTTAAGTCGGTTTAGCGACATGACAGCAGAAAGAAAATAACGTGTAGATGTTAGCATAGAGCTTATCGCTGCAGGGGTGATCGCTTTCAATAATATATTTCATGGAGTATCAAAGGAGATACTACAGATGTTAAGCTACATAAATGTGGTTGTCTAAATGATCTTTTACACTTGCACGACGACAAACATGACAAAAAAAAGTTTTGTTCATAACAAAATTTTATGCTGACATAATTATATGTTAATAGCACAAGTTATGCAAATACTATATCATACACTCGTTAATGATGCTAACACCTTCAGGATTTTACTTACTATTTTTATAATTACATCAGTGTATTTGTGTAAATACATGTCAAACGGGGTCGCAAGAAATATTTATTTGTCTATAAACTATGCTGTAACAAATTCTCAAACATTGATAAAATTTCAATGTATTGTATAAACTACATCTCAACCATTCTCTTTCACACGCAGAGAAACGTTTACTTGTCCGTCTTAATTCAAGACAATTACCGTTTCAATTACCCAGAATGCAATTACTGTTTTAAATCAATATTTTCTTAGCGTTTTTTCCCCGCTTAAGAGAAGTATAACTTGTAATGAAATAATTGCACTTCTTCTGTTTAAGACATTTGTTAATTTAAATCTGGAAAATCTTGCAGAAAATTTTAAGAAGGGGATTCTTAGTATAAGTAAATGGCCGTTTTAACACAAAACAATATTTTCTTAAGGATAGTAAATAGTTTTCTTAATTCAAGAAAGCGTTTAGGTATTGTTCAAAAATCAGTAGTTTAATTTTCTTAAAATAAACTATTTATTTACTTAGAATTCTTGAAATGCATATTATTTATATCCACATTATTAATTGCACTCACCTTGTTTAAAATTGCTTGTGATTTTGAAAAGGCTACTGAATAATGTTCAAACAAAGGTGAACTTTAATGTAGAAGCACACATGAAAAAGGTGCTTAGAAACAATAACCAAGATGCTGATATATCGCTCATGGTATTGATGAAATCACTCCCGGCAAAAACAATGTGAGAAGAGAAAAGCACTAACACCTTTTGCTCCTGCCCACACTGTTGTTCATCTCTCAGTTTACGCCACTAGTCTTCAACAACAGCACTGAAATATTTCCTGGCACCACCTAGTGCCAAGAGATATAGTCATGCTGTTGTAAAAAGAAACCGGAATACAGACGTCATACTTACCCATACAATGATATAACCTTTAACGTACAACGTTTCAAAAACATCTTCAAAAAATACCGGTTAATGTAATATGAATATTTTCTTAACATAAAACTAAATGATTTACTTGGAAGAAACATTGTTTTGTCTTGGATCTTTCTGATTTTCTAACCCCAAGGAAATATTTATTTACATAATACAAATAAGATCTCAAGAAAATTATTTCCTTATACTAAACATTTTTATAGTCGAATAAAAATATTTTCTTGAATAGAGACTGATTTTTGCAAGAAAATCTACCACTTTTCTCTGCATGCACTTTGATAATTATAAAGAACCCAATGTTCAAATTAATATCTTGGTTGCACCCCAATGATTGATCAATATTATAAGCGAAAAATGAGATAATTGTGCTACAAAGGAGCTGTTGATCAAAACCACCCAAGTTCGTCGTTTGCTTATAGTTTTGATGTTATGTGCATGCGAAACTAGATACTGGGGTGACTTGAATCATCACTAGAGTAACCTAAACTTGCGGACTCGCATAGGCGTCGGTATTACGGGTTAATATAAGAATACGAAAAATTCATAAATAAACTAAACCGATAGAGAAGCAGGCATGTAGTGTCGACCTTGAATATAAATCATGTTAAACCGCGCTGAGAGAGATTTCGTTTTAGTACCGGTTGAGCTGTTGCAGAGATTAATCGAACGGTCAAGGTTATGTACTTACGTGTCGCTTTTGAAAATATAGCTGGTGTTTTTTGTGTGTTGTAGTATTATACCAAGTACATAATTAGTGTATCGTTTCATATAGAACTAATATTTACATACCTAAGAAAACAATGCCTCGTAATAGATTTGCTACTAATGTACATAAGTATGTGTCACTTTTTCCCCAATTAAAATATGACGGTAGTGCAGTTTTTTGCTTAATATGCAATGTTCGTTTGGCTGCATTGGACAGAACTGATTGCCAGAGGCATGTCAATGGTATTAAGCATATGAGAAATGTAAGAACTGAAATACCTTATGCACTATTCCTCATACATTTATTAATTATGTTTACCTCTTGTAATCTTCCGTTGTCATTGGTGAGAAAAGCAGCTTTTAGACGTTTTGACGACAATATGTTCCAAAGTACCCATTACCCTCACAAACACAATTACAGAATCATTTGCCGCGAATGAAAGAGATGCTAGAAAATGTGTGTAAACGTGATTTGTGTTCCAAAAAAATATGGATTACCGTGGATGAGACGACCGATATAAAGAAAAACAGTATTGTGAATGTAATAGCTCGCGTTTTGTCTAGCGAGAACACAGCATCGCGATATTTGTTAGCTTGCAAACGTGTTCAACAATGTACCGCGGAAAATATTCAAAAAGTGATAATGAACGCTTTGAAAAAATTTAAAATTGCCCAAGATCAAGTTGTGATGATTGTGACAGCTAGTGCAGCAACGATGTTAAGTGTTGGGCGATCCTTAAAACTTATATTTCCTAACTTAATACATATAACCTGCGTGCTGCATGCTTTGCATTTAGTTGGTGAAGTTGTTCGACAACATTATGGAAACGTTGATCGGATGATTGGAACTACTAAAGCAGTGTTTCGTAAATCTCCTAAACGTTTAAAAGAATTTCGTAAATTTTGTCCAGGTATTCCAGAACCTCCTGAACCAATTTTAACGCGATGGTGTACTTGGCTAACAGCAGCTTCTTTCTATTTGATCCATTTTCAACAAATTCAATCAGTTATAATGCGATTTAATCCGAATGAATCCAAAGCAATTAGAGAAAGTCAAAGAGAATTTCAAATTCCTCAACTTTTAGAAGATTTAACAACAATATGTACCAATTATACAGTATTACTAGATGCCATCAGAAAACTACAATGTACTGAATTGTCATTGCAGGTATCATTAGACATAGTGGAGAGTGTAAAAAATAAATTACACACATTAAATGATACGCCAGGATTATGCGCTAGTCAAAAGTTGGCAGATGTTTTAAGGAAAAATCCCGATTTTAATACTTTAGAGGCCGTTTATAATAAGTGTAAGAATAGTGAACTTTTAAGTGATTTTGTAAAACAGTTTCTACATGCATATGTAACTTCCTTAGATGTGGAGAGATCGTTTTCTATGTATAAGAATATTTTTTCTTGTCGACGCACAAGGTTTAAAGAAGTAACTGTGGAAACATATGCAATGATGCAAGTTTACAGTAGTTCACATCCTGATGCCTCTAATTTGTTGAATAATTAGCAAGTAAGTTCATTTATGAATTTTTCGTATTCTTATATTAACCCGTAATACCGACGCCTATGCGAGTCCGCAAGTTTTGGTTACTCTAATCATCACAACCAAATTGGATTGAAGTGTTTAACATATTAGATGGTGCGTAAAGATTGTTTTATATTGTCATCTATTTGAGTCCTCTATGTTATATTAACTTTTTTTGAACGGGATCATCTTGCAAATTTGTCTCCTAGTCGTTAAAAACACTACCACGAGCGGCATCCTTTAACGTCTCAGTTAGATTATCAAAATATTGTTTTAAAGTCTTTTTAGACACATTTGTCCAACATTTTTTAATATTGCTTCCGATATGCTCAACCGCATCGTTTTTGTGTCTGTCTACCAACGAACTATCCTAATCTACATCTGGTAACTTGTCTGAAAAACGACACAATGCGTCCGTTACTACCTAGGTAACCTTAATTAACTGTCTGAAGTCAATTGCGCCGAGAGGAGAACTCCATTTTCTGCATTATTAAAAAAATATTTTTTCTTCTTCTAAACAAAATACCATTTGATCACCAATTTTCCTCACATAGTAATGTGATAGCAATTAAAAAGCCTACCAACTGATACTGTTACGTTCTCCTGCTTTGAAGAACAATGCCGCTAATCGTCTGCTTGCGTATCTTTCTTGCGAAGAGGGAGGACCAATTGCTTTGCTTATATAGATGCATAAAATGTTTGCTTATTTGTTGGATAGCTCAGTACCCCTTGAAATAAAACACAGTACGTATGTATAAAAATAAATTTATTGAAACAGTTCCCCTTATTATTGATAAAAAATTATTAAGGAATGTGCTTGTTTGTGTACATATTTTATGGGCGTACTTCTATGTACATTTGTATAAATGTGTCTGTGCTTAAATTCGCAACGTATATTTACATGTATAATTATAAACGTACCTAGTACAAGTGCGAAGCATTTTGTTACCTTAAATGTGTTTTCAGTATTTATTAAAACGTTTATATACAGTGTGCATTATTAGGGGCACCACGACACCCTTAACGGAAGTCGAACGTCTGGTCGCGGAGACAATAGCAGAATATAGCCGAAGACGACTATACCCAGACGTTCTCGTGTTAGAATCTATACGCTATGCGTCTTGCATGTATGCTCCAGCTACTGCTGCCCTGTAGAAGCGAAAATGTGAAACACAAAGCACTGTGTGTACGACGTAGTATTGGAACTCCGATAAAGACATGTATATTATGCGTTATGCTTGCTCGCTCGGCGGTGATTTTCTGTTTCATGCTCGACCGCGGCGATTCTCTGTCTAGTCTTATCTCGAGGTTTGTAATATAATAGCGTGCAGAAGTTGCGATAATTTGATTTAATGCAATTTTACATCAATTCTCACTTTGTGTGCGGGTGATTTTGTTACATTTATGTATGCTAAATGATTTTAAATATGTTTTGTATTAAACACGTACACATACAATATTTTAAATATATACAGACACAATATAGATCAGTTTATAAGAAATAAAACAAGTAAAATGGTGAATATAGACTCAAATGAAATATTAAATTTACAGAGTAAAACGAATGAAATATTAAATTTACACAATAAAACAACAAAATGATGGATTTACAAAATGCATTAAATGCAGTAACGAATTTTTTTGCATAAAAAATAATAAGATGTTAAGAAGCCTTAACAGCTACCTCGTCGTAATCTCTGTACTTGCGGTTACCCACCATTGTTTTATATATGTGATCTTGTTCGAACTAGAAATATACATAGAAGGAAGCAAATACTGTAACTAAAACCGCCCCATAACGATGATCAGTTTTAACCCCAAATAAGAAAGCATTAAACTGACGTAAATGTAAATATTACAAGATGGCTCCCATGCCATGTCTAAAATCAAAAGATTTGCCCTTAATACATAAAAATGAAGATTGCGTTTACTGTGGCAACTGTGTTGAACAAATTTTTAGTTATTGAAATCAGTGACGAAGCGTCAGTGGAGACTGGTAACGCTAAGGCTACTTACATACAACCGGCGAAATTGCCGATAAAGGTTTTAATACGTTAGCAAGTTTCGTAGTAAAGTGAACAGCTTAAATATATAGACAGTGTTGCAACGTTTGCCCGCTATGAAAGTATAAGGTGGGGATTCGAACGAAGCAATCTATCTCTATAAGTATGAATCCATGCTAGTTTATCTTCATATGAAACGCAAGAACTATGTGTGAGAAATCAGGAAGAAGACGAGTATGTTGGTTTTCTTGTTAAAAATGAAGGAGTTGTCCCTCTTTTCGACACACCTCACTTATTGAAGGGAATAAGAAATAATTTTATTGAAATTAAGGTCATATTTAAGTTGCTCATAGGCACATTTCAAATAGCGTCATGGGAATACATTGTGTCACTTTGTAAATTAGATGATGGCGCAATGGATAGACAAATGTGTTGCAAACTTACAGATCAACACGTTATACCTTAAAAAATTTCAAAAATGAAGGTGTCATTACCAACTCAAGTGTTTACCCAAAATGTTTCAGCAATAATGAGAAAGCTGGTTGAGTTAGGTAAGATATCATTGTCTACTTTTCAATTATTTTAGTATAAACAAGTTAATTTTAGGCGTAAGACCAGATTTACTACCTCGTGAGGCCTCCGATAGTGCGGACTTTCTTTTATTTATGGATAAATTATTTGATAGTATTAGTATATATTCTTACTCTATGTATGAATCCAATCGCCGTCAGGAGATGGTCGCGCTAGACTCTAGCCATGCATTGCACCCGTAGTTTATTTCTTTAATTGGTCATCCTTGCCTTTCATCTTTTCTCCCTGGTTATTTTTGATTTGCTTTGCTTGTGTCTCGAAATTATACTGTGCAATAGTTTTCTTTCTAATTACGTTCTAAGAAGTCATGAAATAGTACCACATTAGAAGTGTCACATCTATTATAATAATAGGTTCAACTGAATTTTTACACATACAAATACTATTCATTTTGGCATAAAATTCCATTAATTAGATTTAGAGAACATGTTTTCGTTTTGGAATTTACCTTTAAAAGTTGATGTATTTGTTATGCACTTACTTTAAACATTTAATACATTGGATATTTGGAAATGCAAAAATGTAGTCTAGTTATTTTATAATGAGAGGTTCTATTTAGTTTTGTCATTTCTCCTTTTAAATTAAGAACATTTTCTTTGTTTTTGTACGACAATATTACATTTAAGTATTTATTTGGAAATAATGAACGATTAAAGTCCATCAATAGGATAAAAATCAAATAAGATGTATTACGTGCTTCCATAAATCTGTGTCGAGCAGATACTTGAGCACGTACGCTAAGCGACTGACTGACTTGCGACTGTGGGGGATTGTCTAGGGACAGAGGAGTGAAGAGGGCATTCCAAGCACAAGCGACAACATTATTCGCTATATGTATGGGACCAGCGCTTATAAATGATTCCTTACTTACGCTAGTATAAGTTTATGATGCTTTGCCGACGATTTCGCCGGTCGTGTGTAAGTATTCTAAGTCCAAAGTCCATTGACGCTTCGCCAATGGTAGAAATACACCAATACATTTAGGTTATTCAAGTTTTTCCTTATCAATATTAAGCTTACTTTCCTAACCATCTTCTATAGACAACGCGACGTCCATAAACACAACTAATCGAATATAACATTACTTTCATATAACTGCTTACCACAACGGCGCTAAAATCAAAAATTTAAGATGGTGATATTCTGTCACCCCGTTTGGCGGTATATATTGCATATTAAATTTATATTGCATATTAAATTGGCAGATAAAAAATTACGACTTCGGCGCAAAGATATATACATAATAAGCTAAATGTGAAATAATTTTGTTTCACTGTACATACTCAACTGTAGTGATTATAAAGTTTCCTGCGCTAACCCATCGTTGAAGTCACCAAACATATGAAAGATTTTCAAGTCAAATGCTCTAGTTCTCAAAATGAATGTTATAAAGGACATAAATAAAACGTTAGTTGGAGTTAATACATGAAACTACATTTCTTACTTACCCCATGATCACTACAGAAATACCTCAGATATTAGACAGCTTTGGTTAAACTGTCACCTTTTGCGATAGGTTCGTAAAACTATTTTAAATAAAAATGTTTCTGACATGCTATAAAATTAGAATTTGTGCAGAAATATGAACTGCATCAGGCGGGCTCGGCAAAATTTATAGCTTCTGAAATAGGTACATTTTAGTTTGCTATTTACTTTTACTGAAAACTTATCAAATTATATGCTCACAAGCAATCACGTGACTTTTTAACCGCCAAATTTGACATTTTGTTCGGAGAATTGCAAACGATAGCTCTATTTTTCATTTTTTTTTAAATATCACAAGAAAAGTTGCTGATTTTGTATATTTTCCGCATTTACCAATTTTTAACACTTTAGTGCAAGTTTAACTTTTTTAAAACAAGTTCAGGAAGATATTTAAAAGTATTAAGGGTACATTTTGTTAATGTTTTCTCATACTTCAATATATACATATATCTTTGATTACTTAATTAGAAGACCATTGTAATGATAATAGTAATAAAATATTTTAGTACATATTTTAGCTAGGTCATGAGGTAGATGGCCACGTGGTTGAGATGACCATGTCCGACCTGCATTGTGCGTAACACTAATTTCAAACTATCGATTGTGTATAACAACTCCTCTAGGAAAGATAAAAGGGATTCGATTAATTACTGTTTTAATCACTGTTTAGTTGGTATGATGTCAGGTTAATGAAATGTTTTTGCAATAGTTTCTTCGGCGCTAATACTTGAAGAAATCTGGTGGAAATACATGAAAAATTGGAAATTATTGAAATAAATTTATAAGGTGTGAATAGAACCTGCACCTTATTTTCTTTTTTAAAAATATAGAAAGGTAAATTGGAAGTGTAAACAGAAGAAGAAAGTTAAACTGAGGTTAAACTTCTTGAAATTTGACGCGTATAACAATTTCTTATTTCTCCGTTTATAATGTAAGTTCTGTTGCATTGTGCACAATTCTTGGGCGAACTGTCGGATTACAGAATACACCTCGCACTTCTAGGCATGGATTGCTATGATCATTGGCCACCTCCACTAGAATTTTCTCGAATCCAGACGTATTCCAAACTACGGTGGAGATCGTTGCTCTCACATAAATAGTATTACTTCGATGAAAAATTTATCGTCGCGGTCCAGGTATGATCCCATGTCCCTTCAGATCGAAAGGCAAGTACGCTAACCGTTCGACTATTGAGGCAGTAGTAAATTTTCTAAATTCAATTTTAAATTCATTTCTATACAGACCCCTTGTTGTTGTTTTGTACCTTTTCAAGTATCTTATTAAGGAAAATAAAACTTACAGCCATCTGTTCCCCATCTACCTTAAACAAACATCCATTTACACGTGGAAGGAATGCCTAATAACAATAACCAAAGAATAAATGCTAATATAGCTCATGGTATTGGTGGAATCATTCCCGGCAAAAACAATGTAGCAGAGAAAATAGCGCTAACACATGAACATGTTTCTGCCTACCCAGCGTTATCAGCATGGTTCTGAGCACAATCTTCTGCTGCTAATCATTGCGTTTGCCTCTCAGTTTATGTTGCTAACCTCCAAAACAGCATTGAATATGTCTTTCGGCGACACCTATCGCCAAGAAACACAGTCACGTCGTCCCAGAGGGTAGCAAGACAAACCGGAGTGTAGATGTCCACCACCTATCGGGCAGTTCCTGGGTTGCCAAACGCAAGGGGGCGTTGTGCCTAGGCACAGCGACATCTATACGTGCAAATGATTCCTCAAGCTTACCATGATGTATAGAAATACACATGGAAAGAATGCCTAATAACAATAACCAAAAAATAAATGCTAATATAGCTCATGATATTGGTGGAATCAACCATGCTGATGACGCCTGGTAGGCAGAAACATGTTCATGTGTTGGCGCTATTTTCTCTGCTACATTGTTTTTGCCGGGAATGATTCCACCAATACCATGAGCTATATTAGCATTTATTTTTTGGTTAAACATCCATTTGCTTCAGAAAATATTTTAAAATAATTGATCAAATTTATAGCGCCGCCGTTCCTTACTGCTACTACAATGTACAACAATTGCTAAAAGGTAACTAAGAATACGCAATAGTCTAGTTAAAGTGGAGATAAAGTATTATGCATGATAAAATCAACATACCTAAGAAGTTGTTCGAGTTAAGAGCGTCGTAATTACATCCCAATTACCGCAACGTATACAAAAATTTGAATTTAAACGCATATTTATATTTTGATTGATGACATGGTGGAGACATATTTCGCAAAACCACATTAGCAATAAATTAGATGTCTATTGAAATGTTCGTGTCTGTAGATCCTTTCCGATAACCATCGCATAACTTATTCATAAATGCATGTAGGTAGGTAGTATGTGCGCGGAACGATCTAGACGAGGAATACCAATAAGCCGGAAATTAAATAACATTGATCAAAAGAACAAATGAAAATAATTATAATGTAGGATACATTTTAGTTTCATATGTATACAGGGCGTAACATAAATAACATATTTTATATGTAATAAATATATTAGAAACGATAAGTATCTACTAACAATAAGTTTATTCATTTTTTAAAACTATAGATACTTATTTCTCTACTCTCACAATCAGAAAAATAGTTTAATTCAAACACCGCTGCCCACATAGCTTAAGTTAATAAAATGCCGTTGCCAAACAGTTTTGTATGAATATTATTAACACTAATATGTCTCTATTAAGTAGTGAACGTGTGAAAGCAATTATCCCAGCATCTTCTTTTATTTATCATTGTTACTTCATTATCATGTCGATCTGTATGTAACCAAGAAATCACTAATAATCTCTATAGGTGGCAGTAATTATTTCTATTCAATCCTATACACAGATGGAAACTAAATATCTTCGGAGCCTAACGCAGTGTATTAAGCGTACACAGTTGTCGGATCGTAACTGCAGTGCTACGTCCCTTCCGTTTCCATATTCGTCAATCCATAAGTTCAACTACGATCAGCCTTGATACAAGTCAGTCGCGACTACTAAGTGGTACCGGGTGTACAGCTATCCTGTATTCCAGTTCTAGACCAAAGGAAATATTTATTCTATTAATTCACATAATAAAAAAAATCTGAATTTAATTAATACCAATAATTATCATCTAAGATACGAAACTAAATATTTTAAATAAAAGCTGTATTCTAAAATAAATAAAATCTAAATCGAACTGTATCGTTCACCCTATTGGTGAACTATACAGTTCCATTTAAATTTAAAACAAAGAAATAACAACAAAGAAAAATTTGCTTCATACACAAAACTGGAATTTCTAAGGAATGATTTATATCAATAAACCAAATCAAATGCTAAAAAATTTCCTCGTTTTTTTGTTGACAGTATCCTAATCGATACACGCAGAGAAATGTTTTCTTGCATCGAGAAAAATTCTCTTGCAGAAATCAATTTCCATTCAAGAACATATTTTTATTTCAAGACTATAAAAATCTATAATATAATAAAATAATTTTCTTGAAATTTTATTTGGATTAAATAAATATTTTCTAAGGGTTAGAAAATCAAGAAATTCCAAGACAGAAAAAACTTAAGAAAATATTCATATTAAAGGTAGGAATGATAAAAATGGTACAGATCTCACAAAGTTCTGTGAGAAATTAGAGGACCGGTTTCGTGTTCAAAAAACACATCATCAGGTCAGCTAGAAGGATATTCAATAAAATAAATATTACAATAATGGAAAAAAACTAATGAAAAAGTTTTTTTTATATGCTAGAGTATAATTAAATTATTTCTTCAATAATGTAATTAAATAGGGATTATTTTTATGTAGTTCAATAACTAATTAATTAGTTAATCAAGTTCATTTATCCCTTTTTTATTATTACTATTTATTATACATATATTAAAAAGACTACAGTTTAATTGGTGCACGTGGTAAATAGTAATAAAAAAATATTACATTAACCGGTATCTATTGAAAATGTTCATGTACGTTAAAGGTTATATCATTGTATGAGTAAGTATGGTATCTGTATTCCGGTTTCGTCGCTACCATCTAGGACGGCATGACTATAGTTCTTGGCAGTAGGTGGCGCTAGCAAGTATTATAGTGCTGTTTTTGAAGATTAGTGGCGTAATCTGAGAGATAAATAACAATGTGGACAGGACCAAAAAGCATTAGTACTTTTTTCTACTCACATTATTTTTGCCGGAAGTGATTCCATCAATACCATGAGCTTTTTATTAGCATTATCTTAGTTATTGTTGCTAGGCACTTTCTTCATGTGTACGTCTACATTAAGTTCATTTTTATTTGAACATTATTTTGTATATAACCTCTACCTTAGCCTTTCTAAAATCACAGGCAATCAGAATAATTTACTGCATTATGTACGGATATATCGTACTGTTTAATTAATGCAATTAATAATGTGGATATAAATAATATACATTCCAAGAATTCTAAGTAAATAAATGCTTTATTTTAAGAAAATGAAACTAGTAATTTTTTAACAATACCTAAACGCTTTCCTGAATAAAGAAAATTATTTACTATTCTTAAGAAAATATTGTTTTCTGTTACAAGATTTTCCTGATTCAAGTTAACAAATGTCTTACAGTTATTTCATTGCAAGTATATATACATACTTCTCTTAAGCGGAGAAAAAAAACGTTAAGAAGATATTTCTTTTGATTTAACCCTTTATAGGTTGCTGGTCGATATTTCAACCGGTGAAAAATTTTGTAGTACCTCAAGGTATTCCGGTTTAATTCTTAGCCAGAATACGCT
The DNA here is from genome assembly GCA_029619315.2 of Dynastes maya. NCBI lineage: Eukaryota > Metazoa > Arthropoda > Insecta > Coleoptera > Scarabaeidae > Dynastes > Dynastes maya. The sequence goes on from JAROYE020000001.1 coordinate 26,710,536, forward strand.
TCGGAACTTCAGTTGACGGTTTGTGGACTGTATTTCGACCAGATCTTAGCTATTGCACATATATAAAATTTGTGGTTGAATTTTCAACCAGTGTTCTGTTCGATACACACCGTCCCGGGAATAGTAATTTGGTTTGTGGCGTTTTTCTGGCTTATTCTTGTGTTTCTCGGAACAACAGTTATACAGATATGTAGCGAAATGCAGACAATGACTACACTAGATCCCCGTTTACTGAAAATGTGGGTTCCAACATTCCTGTAAACATTGAGTCGCCATTAGAAATATTTCTAAGTCTGTTTGATGAAAATATTCTGGAAACTATTGTCACAGAGTAAAACCGATACGCCGGGCAAAAAAAAAACAGTCTTTTGGATTTGTCATTGGACGAATTGAAAGCTTCTTTTGAAATGTTGATCATTATGGGCTTCAACAAACTTCCTAGCCTTCGCCTTTATCGGTCGACTGATGTTGATTTTCAATCAAATAGGATTTCGGAAGTCACATCACTAAACCGTTTTCTAAAAGTTTTGCGTTTCGTTCATCTAAATGATAATTGAAGGATGCCAAAGCGGGGAGAGGATGGTTATGATAAATTATTCAAAGTAAAATTTTTTACAACTTGCAAGGAAGCTTCCAAAACGCTTTTACTCCAGGAAGGAATATGGCTGTAGATGAAAGTATGATTGCTTTCAAAGGAAGATCAATCCTAAAACAGTGCATGCCGCTCAAGCCGATAAAACGGGGAATAAAGGTGTGGTGTACGGAAACAGGTTTCTTAGCTAATTTCGCTATCTACGAAGGCAAGAATAAGGATGAAGCCGGAGAGAAAGAACTACTTGGGCTTAGCGAGAGGGTGGTTTTGCAAGTGGGCGCTCCTTTTATGGATGCGAATTGCTGCTTTTACTTTGACAATTTTTTTACTCCCATCAATCTCCTTACAAAGTTGCTAGATCAGAAAACGTTTGCTTGTGGCACATTTAGATCTAACTGCCAACATTTTCCCAAAATGGACTTACTCCCTGATAAGCAGCTGAAAGCGGGTGAGTTTGATAGCGTCCAGTCAAATGGTATTACTGTCAGTAAATGGAGAGATCGTGGAAATAAATGTGTTGTTGTCGCAAATTCAATACATGCTGTCAATACTTACTGTATCTGAGACATGGGCAGTTCAAAGAACAGATAAAGAGGGTGACAAAGTTACGGTCCCTTGTCCAAGAAGCATTGCGGATTACAATAGAAACATGGGGAGCATTGATCTGTTCCATCAATTTCATGCATCATACAATATCGCCTGGAAGTCTCAAAGGTGGTGGTTGAAAATATGCTATTACCTTTTGGAGGCAGCCATCGTCAATGCATATTTACTGTATAAAACAGAATTGAGAAAAAACCACCCACGTGATAAACCGATGAGCCACCTCAAATTTAGAAGCATATTAGCTAATCAACTCATTGGTTTTCTAGCCGAAAGGCGCGAGGATCTGATGTCATTATAGGTAGAAAAAATTGAAAAAATTCTGTGGTCAGGCTGTTTCTGTAGAAAACACCATTAAACTGGCAAACGTTGGAGATCATATGCCGCTATACACAATTTCGCGACGATGTGGAAGGTGCAGTACGGAAAAGCATGTAAAGAGATCCAAGATAATGTGTTCTAAATGTAATGTGGCGTTATGCATTCCTTGTTTTCCGTTATTCCACAATAAAAATTACTAAATGAGATGTTTTCCTAGTTTGTTCTTGCAGTGTAGATATTTGGTTCAAATTTTAACCAGCATCCAAATACAAGTGCCGGGGGTGTTAATTGGACACTGATCGATATTTCAACCACCCGCCTAAAAAAAAACAAATTACACTTTATGTTAATGTATTGAGAGCAGTTGAAATAAAAACAGCGTCTTTTATTGGATTAATCAATTTGCCCTATAAAGGGTTAAAACAGTTATTATATTGTGGATAATTGAAACAGTAATTGTCTTGAGTTGAGGCCGACGCTTCTGTTTGCAGCAGTGATAATTTTATGAAGTTCGTAAAAGTTTCGAACTCTTTGAAATCGAATCACACATCAAGGTAATTCGAAAATGACTGACTAAATCAACATAAGCGTGTATGCTAATAGATCTCCCTTTACCATCTACGGTCAAGTTGCGCATAACTCACATACCCTACAACAGCGTTTGAAAGAATACATGCAGTTAGGTAACCCTCAAGAGTTTGGATCTTTCTTTGCGGTATATATTAACTGTTTGAAAACATTTGTAAATAAGGAGCTTATTGCCAAAATTCTATTATTATACCTGATATTGTGTAAAATTTTCTGCCCAAGTTCTACAAATCATCCCATATTGCTGCATTTGTAGAGGTAATAGAAGATACGATTATTGGCAAATCTTTGCGTTAAGTGTTTATTAATGAAATTAATTGGTATTTAATATTATTTGTATTAAATCCATAGAAATGTGTGCATGTTATTTAATTCAATTTTAATCAATTGCTGTTGAATAAAATTGTTGTTTGCTACTGTCACATTCATTTTAAATAAGTTTTAAACGGTTTCATTCCATTGAAATGAACATAAAATATTAACAAAAATGATCTATTAATTCTGCATAGACCTTCTTGTTGAATCTATTCAAATTACAGATGCTTTAACAAAAATTTTGTTGAATCAATACCCCATCTTCGCTGAATTATATTGTTCGCTTTGGCTAGGTAATAAGATGCTGCAATATTGTATCTACCTATAACTGGAATGACGATAGAAATGTGTTAAAAACTGTAGGAATTAAATTTAATTTTCTATAATTTGAAAAAAAATATTTTAAATAAAATAGGGCTACATTCTAAGGATTCAAGATGAAACTTTATTTCCCCAATAAAAAGTTTGGGTATATTAATTATAACTACAATTTCGACATCAATACGTGCTAATTATGATACAAATCACGTATTGACACAGAGCTGACCAAGCTTATATTTTAACCGCGCCTCCTACAGCTAACCTTGCATATTAATCACTGTCAAATAAAATTTGTTCGTGTTCTAATATGTTACTTATACGCACATATATAGAAAATGTTTTCTTCGTGAGAGAGACGTGATATATCTTTACACTTGTACAAATACGCTTTTCAGATAAATTAACCTGTGCACATTGTAGATATATAGCATTGAAATGTCAATATGAAAATGGTACTGTACAAAGCTAAGATTTACATGTAAATTTGATGAATGTATAAACTAATGAATAAATTAAATTGAATAGTTAATAAACATTATACTCGATATACGTACATTGAACACGCAATTTCAGTTTAGGTGTTTAATCATATTTTTCAAACGCAACGCCTACGCCCCGCAAACTAGTTGTTTCATAATAACAATTGCCATAAACTATAGCAACGTTTGCAATAAGAACTAGATGTTTTACCCTCTTCCAACGCAATAAACTCACTTCGTTTTCTTTTCATTCATATTAATACTTAATAACTACGTTAATTACTTATTTCTCTCAAGATACAATCAGCATGCATGTGTAACATTAGACAATAAGACTATCATATCTAGGAATCGGAGGTTACGCAATGTTAATGAACTATTTGACCCCGTACACTGAATGTCGTTTTTTCGTATCTCTTGGCTTTGTTAAAAGTTCTCATTTGCAATAAAACCTCGAAAGGCCTAAATCGTGACTTCACTATTGAGTGCTTATATTGGCATAGTGGAACATATTTTATTATTGATGTTTAATATGTCGTGAGTACCTTTTTTCTCTTAATGGACAAGAATAATATTCTACGTTCATAAAAAATATAGAGAACTGTATAAAAGTCTTACCAGACCTCAGATAAGTAAGCAATTCATTACACACCGTTTCTTTCGATCGACGAAGAAAGATATCTTAAGCAGCAACACGATGAATGAAGTTTGTCATGAAAGAATCGGTATTCGAGAACTTATACGTTGTAAGCGGTTGCCTTAACAACAAAACTGTTCGTTAGACGTAGACCATCAAAACGTCAAACCACTATTTCTAAATGGTGTTGACTTATTATACAGCTAAGAGAATAAATCATATAATGATAGCAATTGACACACTCCTCATCACACAAAATATTAATTAATTCGGAACAGCTGTTTCAAGCGCTCTTGGGCCATCATTATCAACCGGATTACCGAATAAATCTGAGCGAAAAATAAAAAAAAATCTAATTCTACCATGCCTGTGTATCCCTACTCTCGATATATACCTTTTATCACTTAACACTAACATGCGAAGTATATACGGAACGAGAAGGTCCCTTGTTATTGCCCGACACGTATCCATTACGCCCTCATAAAATAGAGAAAGACAAACAATAAAGTTCCTTCTCGTCAAATCTGTTTTTCTTCCGTCTATACATTTTAAATCTAAACTTTTCAATATGTCCAGGACACGACTACAGAGTCTTTTGTCGATGTAGCATTTTACTTAAAACATATGTTCCTTTTACCCTAGTAAATCAAAAAGACAAGAGTAATAAAGTGGCGGGTTACCTCTGTTTAACAGATAGCGTTCCTTCGTTATATACATGGTTTCAAATGGGTGTAGTTCACGAGGCAAGGTTACACTCTTAATCAATTTCAGATTTTCTGATTTAACATTGTGCCCGGTTTCATTTATGTGTTGTGCTACACTTGACGCTTCTTTTTTGTCGTATCTGCAGCACCCGATAAGTTCATTGAACCTAGTACCTATCGCCCGTTTTGTTTGACCAATATGGGCTTTATTACAGTAACTACATGCAATTTTATAAATTCCCGACCTTTCTCTCATGTCCGATTTATCTTTCGGATTGCCAAGAAGGTTTTTGGGTGTATTACGTGAACGCAAACATACGTTCATATCTTGTCCCCCTAAAAACTTTACTAATACCTTTGGATATTCTGTGGAAGGGGAGTTTCACAAATTTCTTGTCGCAGGTTTCTATCAGAATCAAGGTCGTGAAATTTCTTACATAATACCTATATTGAACTTTCTTAAGAATGCGATCGACATCTATAGAAGAATAAGCATTTTAAATAGCTACATTTTTTTATAAATTTAAGCTCTTTATTGTACCAACTTTTATTCAAATGACATTTCAACAAGAAACTAATCGCGGCCATTTTGTGTTGTCCACAGTAGTTAGAAACGGTCATAATGTATCTATTAGTGTTTGTTTCTTTTCTATGGATGTCTATTTCCAGCCTTTTGTTGTTTCTAATTACTAAACTATCCAGGAACGGGAGTTGACTGCTCATTTCTTCCTCTACTGTATATTTAATAGTTTCAAGTTTTGGATTAAGAGTCGCGAGGAAATCCGGAATGGCACTTTTCTTAGTATAAAAAACCGTGAAAATATCATCTACATACCTAAGCCAAAGTTCTAGGGAAATATACGGTGTCCCTTTTCAAACAATTTAATTAATATTTTGTGTGGTGAGGAATGTGCCGATACTAATAATGAACTTTACGGTTTTAGAAAGTTTGCCAAGATATCAAATTGGTTATCAATAAGTTCTACGATTTCGATATGTAACACTAGAATGACAGTGACGATATTACAAACATTTTTAGATCAATATTTGGAGATTGGAAACTGATACATAGGCTTTTTGTAATCTCGACATAATTATCTTCAAGATTCTCTCATATCATACTTAAGCATACAAACAAATAAGATATTGCGAATATAATCAGGGTTACCAACTACTGTTCGCATAACGAAAAGTATCCTTAACCAGACACCCTGTGAGTTTTGAGCTCTTCTAGTAGTTAATGACCGGCCTCATTCATCTCTAGTAGGGACAATCTAAACTCTATCCATCCATAGATGTATTAGGTTCCGGTCTCTGTCGCGAGAGTACATGTTATGTTTACTTGTCAATTTTATTAAATTTAATAATTGTCGGGTAACTATTTTTTTACCTATGTCCGGGTATATAAGCTTTGAAGCTTGAAGTGACTCGAGATTACACCGAACCCACCAGAAAAATCTGCCACTTGACCCTGGTAGGAATTGGCCACGCAGAGCGTAACTCTGCTACAGTCAGGTGAAGGCCCTCTTAGCACTGAGCCAATGGGCCGTTAAATATTAATGCATTTGTAGTTAAAACTTACCTATAAATATTAACGTCCTTCATAGAATGCCACCTAATAAATGTTTGATTTAGTTTAGGAGAAGTACCTCATCTACCTTTATTTCCGGGTAATGTTAATGCATGAAGTAAGCCAGACAGATTCCGATGTATAGTTGTGATACAAGACCTGAATTTACAATCATATAGATATTTTCAAATTTCAAATAATTGAATTTATTATTATAGTATATCGAAGTGGTACTTTGGAATGTGTACCTATTTTCATTTGAGATTATTGTTTGCTGACTTTTTCTTTGCATATAGTAGCAAGTTCGCGAAAGCGAAGCAGTGTTGGTGGCCTCTTCCTTCAATTTGAAATTCTCGATTAAACGTTGAAACCATATCGTACTTCAAAATTTGATATGCGTTGCTGTGGAAGCAGAATACTTTTTGGGTACAAATTAGAACCATAGAGGTGGCTACCTTATTTTAATTATGAAGTGAACATTTTTTTGAAAACAAAAACAAGAGAAGAAAAATTTGAAAGTTTATAGCCGAAGCAAAACTATCTAAATTGAGTTATTAAGAACCAAACCCATACAACATGAATATAATTGTCTAAACCTTAATTAACATTTTATATACAGTTGGTTTGTTAGACAAGGATAATTGCGATTTTCTGTTGAGCATCCAGTACAGTTTCCTGTGTAGAAGACCTAGTTGATCCCTCTTGGTGAGAATATGTTTTTGCCAATTTGATTTCCTATCTAAGTGTAAGACAAGATACTTTACATTATCAGCATGTTGAACTATATGGTCGTTGTATGTTACTGCAGGGCAGTTTTCTTTCCTATTGGAGAATGTTACATGAACTGATTTGCTTTCATTAGGTTTTATACGCCAAGTTTTCATCCAAAGTTGTATTTTATTCAGATTGACTTGCTTTTTTTAGTTTTTAGAAGCCATGATATGGTTATGGTGGGAGGCCATTACCGCGATATCGTCGGCAAATGTGGCGACGGTAGTAAAATTTGTCTAAGGCATGTCAGCTGTGTATAATAAATAAATAGTTGGGCCCAGTACACTGCCCCGTGGAACGCCAGATAGTATCGGTTGTAAATTGGAGAATTCGTTGTGATAGTTAACAAAGACGTACCTATTTGTAATATATGACTTAATTACTTAAATTTGGTACGGTAGTTTTTTAAGTTTGTAGCATAATACCATATGCGAAACCTTATCGAAGGCCTGAGTAATATCGAGAAATGCAGCAGAGCAATATCTTTCAGCTTCTATGTCCTTATGTATTTTTGGCACAATTCTGTGAACTTGTTCTACTGTGCCGTGCTTATTACGAAAACCAAATTGATGGTCTGGGATCGTTTTAATTTTCTTTAAGAGGATTTTTTCGAAAACTTTAGACAAGAATGGAAGCAAACTAATGGGCCTATATGAGGTAATTTCTTCTACTGGCTTACCGGGTTTGTGTATCATTATAATCTGTACAAGTTTCCAATCATTAGGGAAGAATCCGATTCTGATGATAGCATTATAGATTTGCGTGATTGCTTTTAAGGCACGTGTTGATAATTCTTGCAAGATTTTGCCTGTAATAAGGTCATACCAGGGCCTCTTTTGGGCTTTATATCAGAGTTAATTGTTAGTTTAATTTCTTGTAATGTAATTTTATCGAAACCATCTTATAAAACAATTTTAGTTCAACTATCGGTAGGTTTTGAATTAAGCGATTATCAAGATATTAAAATTTGCAAAAGTATATAATCACCTACGATTTAACAAATTGTATACTCTTTTTAGCGTGAAGGTATTGCTTTCATTTGGATTTAAAACTTAGTAGTAAAATTGCAAAATTCATTTAGATACCACTTGATCAATTTTTCATCTTCATTACCCATGAAAATGTTTTGAGTATAACCAATATATAACCATATGGGAACACGTGGAAATTACGCGCGCAGAGATTAATGGGCTTTTATCAATAGAGACCAAACTAGTGAAAATTAACCTTCACTGAATTCCTCAAGCGTTTGGCTTTCTTACTGCTAACATCTGTACGATATAAGTTATTTCTCTTAGAATTTTATAATGTCAAACAAAATAGTTCGTAGTAATCGTAGTTTAAATTTTTAAAGCATCCATACCAAAAGATGCGATGTCGTTTGAAGTTTCCGACATACTTAGGTGCTTCTGTTTAATAACCAAAATTTCATTAGTGTCGCTGAAGATTACTCCAATATACATACTTTAAACATATCTTTCGTTGCCAGTATATCATTACTCCCTTTCATTAATTCCGTAAGTAATAACAGTAAAGTGTCTTTGTCCATATGCTAATACATATACCGCTCATTTTATTAATATTATTGCTTTTCATTTCATTCCTTTCGACGACAAAATTGTTCAATAAATTACGGTGATTTATGCGAAAGGACAATTAATTAAATTGCGAATACGCGAAGCAGCTCGTATTCGGCTTCATTAAGATGATTTTTTCTAATAGGAATCGTTACGAGCAGAGTGGATAAATTAATTTTGACGTGAATAACTCCAACATTATCCGCAACGTGGTTTGTTTAATTTAGATCCCTTATCTGGGTAGTTTAATATTTATGTAATTATTTCGGTACGGTAACCAACTAAAAGTAATTACACTTCTTTAGATAGTAAATTAAGCGAGTAGGTAACTACAAACGTTGTGTACATTCCTGGTAAAGGAAAATATAACTTATTTACTGAAGTCAGCATTACGTAATAGGATTACTTGTCGCACAGAAGCAGGTTTAAGAATAGATAAAAGCTAGACTCTCAGTAATTACAAAACAGGTGTTGTGTTTAAATGTACATTATTAGTATAAAATGAAATTTATGAAAGGGAACTGATGCTTAACATTTTTCTATATCATCTTGACATATCTGCAGATTGTCCACGTGTTTGATTTAACAGTAAATTCATTTTCCATAGACCATAACATCGACAATTGCCAGAAGTATACATAGTACATCATAATGCTGAAAGGTAACTTAAATTAAACTACTAGATCATAGCTTTTCAATTTCTAATTGAATATGCTTTTGGAGTATCAAGCTATACCTACGTTATACAGTGATGGGCAAAAGTCCGGAAACACCTAAATATTTTCAGTACTACTGCAAGCATTGTTATGAAATTCACTACTTGTAGGTAACTAATTATGTGTACTAAAATGGAAATATTTGCATTTTAATCTGACTTCCGATACCGGAAATCACTTTCAACCTTGAAATTTGAAATAAGATAACCTGTATATTTTTTTTAATAGTTAAATAGTTTTTTAAATAGTATAATTATAATACGTTAACATAGCGGAAAGAAGAAATAAAAGGACGACTTTATGTGCAAGAACGTGACAACACAATATGTGAATAAATAAACAACATTAGATGTTCAAACTGGCGACCACCTACTTCTTGACGTTGAAAATAGTATTTGTGGTAATACTTACACTTCTTTCATGATTCTAGCCCTCAAATCTTCTAGAGTATCAAGTGACCTCGAAATAAACTTTTGATATTAGATAGCCCACAAAAAGTAATCCAATGAACTAAAATCCTGGTTCTATTCCGATTCTATTCTGACTCTATTCTGATTCTATTCCGATTCTATTCCGATTCCATTATGATTCTATTGCGATTCTATTGCGATTCTGTTCTGATTCTATTCTGATTCCATTCTGATTCTATTCTGATTCCATTCTGATTCTATTCTGATTCCATTCTGATTCTATTCTGATTCTATTCTGATTCTATTCTGATTCTATTCTGATTCTATTCTGATTCTATTCTGATTCTATTCTGATTCTATTCTGATTCTATTCTGATTCTATACTGATTCTATTCTGATTCTATTCTGATTCTATTCTGATTCTATTCTGATTCTATTCTGATTCTATTCTGATTCTATTCTGATTCTATTCTGATTCTATAGTGATTCTATTCTGATTCTATTCTGATTCTATTCTGATTCTATTCTGATTCTATTCTGATTCTATTCTGATTCTATTCTGATTCTATTCTGATTCTATTGTGATTCTATTGTGATTCTATTCTGATTCTATTCTGATTCTATTCTGATTCTATTCTGATTCTATTCTGATTCTATTCTGATTCTATTCTGATTCTATTCTGATTCTATTCTGATTCTATTCTGATTCTATTCTGATTCTATTCTGATTCTATTCTGATTCTATTCTGATTCTATTCTGATTCTATTCTGATTCTATTCTGATTCTATTCTGATTCTATTCTGATTCTATTCTGATTCTATTCTGATTCTATTCTGATTCTATTCTGATTCTATTCTGATTCTATTCTGATTCTATTCTGATTCTATTCTGATTCTATTCTGATTCTATTCTGATTCTATTCTGATTCTATTCTGATTCTATTCTATGGCGTAAACTGAGAGATGTAACAGCAATGTGGGCAGGAGCAAAAAGCGTTACTGCCTTTCTCTTCTCACATTGTTTGCGGGGCTGATTCCATCAATACCATGAGCTATTTATTAGCATTATCCTGGTTATTATTTTTAGGCACTCTTTTCATGTGCATAACCATATTTTAAGAGAATTTAATTTAGACTAGCTGCGGAAAATTCTTCCTCATGTTTATTCAGAAAAGATAAAGGTTCTGAAATATGGCGTTATTTATGCTCCTACCTTTTTATTATTAATGTCAGAGGGTGCCCATAGGGAATGTCATTCAGTGCTTGTGAAACTGGGTTGGAAAGTATTTTTCAGTAAAAGTAAGGAAAATACCTCCAAATGCACTGATGTTTTAACACCTTCATTGTTTGTGTTGCCGAGTACGTTTTAATGGAAAGTTAACATGCGGCTTCCATTTTTATTGCAGAACTAACATGTGGGTAACTTTGGAACCAATACCGACAATTACATATGCCGATGATGCGTGCCATTTAAACAAAATGATTACGCTGGCAAATCTCCATCATAACTTCGAGTAACAGGAACTGCTCGTTTCAGTATACATTACTTGTGTTTAAAATAAGTGTAGGCTTTCGTGGCCGTTGTCTACGGTTGCGGTATCGTTGAGTTTACTCTTGACGTTTCGCTAATCATACTGTCAGTTTCTTCAAAAGGTTTCTAAAGACTGTTTTTATCTCGTGCCCCTCGTGCTCCTGAATGAATACGTAGCGAACATTAATCCCTTTTTAATTATACGATTAAATTCTTTGCATTTATTAGTACATTTTCTATAAATTGGAAAACACTTGATTAAAAAAAAGTATTTTTCTACCAACTCAATTTAATAATCCGCATTTACGTATGACTCGCTGTAAAATTAAACTCCGTTATCTCATTTTCCAACTTTTTATTGTCGAAATTAAACCGATATTACAACTCAAAGTAATACATGTTCGCAATTGGTTACAAAACACATAACACTTATTGTATATTAAACAAATTCGATTGAAATTCCACAGGAATTCCTTAACCATGAAACAACGTAGAAGCAAAAAGTTGACCGTCACTAATCGTAAGTAAATATAATGCAGTGCGTTTTAATCTGACATATTTTTTGTCGAACAACCGAATTTTAATGTAATTTAAACGTGAGCGACGTATAAGGTCAGAATACCAAAAATTCACGGGTTAATTTCGAGACCTTCCATCACGCAATTTATTAATTACGAATAACTGTACTGGTGACCCGAACTAAAACTGTACAGTTCTCTCTGCCTCTTTAAATGTAGCTCACAATCGGATAGATTTTATCTGTTTACTTTTGCGAATAGCAATTATAATTAAAAATCAATTACTACTATTGAATTTTAATGCGATGAATGAAGGATCTAGCGTTTTAGAGATGAAATGTGATTGAAAACTCGTAGATATAACGAGATGTAGAACGTTAAGATTATTTCTTTCTTTTCCTATTTTGAATTGCCAAAGGAACAAACCTTAACGAGATAATTGTACACTGAAGCTATGAATTACGAAAGCGTCAAGCAAGTTTTCAATATTTGTATTCCCCAAGAATTGCATTCAAGCTGTAGTTCCTAATAAAGAATAAAAGTGTAGGCACACGAAATAACATATATATTTGATTTTTATATGTATAATTTGTTTAAAATAGTCACCTACTCCTCTACACCTTGATAAACCTCCTTAGTCTTCTGCATCGTGGAAAGAGAAATTGCACTACTTTGACGAAATCCAATGAAGTGAAATAATATCAGGCATATCTTTGCCACACTCTTTTCATTCTTTTTCAAAAGGTTTAATGTTACAAGATATTTCCTTCCAAATTTGAAAAACAACAACTTTCGTTCTTAGGTGAGACATACTTCCTACTCTGCCATTAATGTCACCAATCAACGTCAAAATGCAACTCATAGTCGCCGCAAGCATCTTTGATGAATTATTTTAAACCCGCTTGTTGATGGTTAATGCATACTGCTAATTATGAAATTGAATCACGCTCTATATACATATTACATGCAGCTTCCACGTTATTTAACCTTAATGCACCTTACAATTTTACACGGGGATATTAATAATGTCTTTCATAATCATATATGTTCTTCTGTATTTTAATAGGTAGTTATTTATATTTGCATAACTAACTACACACCAATAATTAGATACACAACCCGAATTAGTTACATTGGAAATATATATACTAATTAGGACTAGCAAGTATCTAGGAAGTTATCAGCTCTAATTGGACCCTTTTTAATACCTCACTTATGCCATTAAGACTTTTTACTTCTCCTTGTCAAATGTATTTACAAAATGATGATGATCTTAGGTAATATATATTCTTCAAGCAGAAGGATACTACAAAAATCTGACGATTCTCATAGTGATTAGCATAAAACTAAAATTTTCATTAGTTTACCTGAAGTCAAAACAAATGATATTCTTATACAGTGATGGTCAAAAGTCTGAAAATACCTAAATATCTCCAACAATATTGTAGGTATTGCTACGTAATGCAGCATTTCCAGCTAAGTAAAAGACTATGAGGACTAAAATAGAAATATCGTCACTTTAACCTGACTTCCGATTTAACGAGAAGTCACCTTCAACTTTGAAATTTTAAATTAAACATCCTGTAACTTTTTATATTCCAAATTCCATTTATCTTGTGTGAATACATATAGTTTCGCTCTTCGTTTATACCAGTTCTTGTGACAGTTACAATCAGAATTAATTATTGTGTGCTACATCAGTACATCTTTCTGCATCTAGTTTTCAATTTTGATCATCGACTTAATCACAACCAAAAATTAATGCTAATATTCTTCATGGTATAGGTGGAATCATTTCCGGCAGAAAACAACGCAAGGAAAGGGAAAGCGTTAGCCCACGGACCTGTTTCTGCCTGTTTCTGCGTCATCAGCGTGGTTCCGAACACGGTTCCTTCCTCGCCGTTGTTTTTCACCTCTCGGGTTTATGTCATTACTAGAGTTGACCACGCGCGCCAACGGGCAGCGGCGTTGTTTCGATTAGGCCTCGGCCTAGAGCTATTGTATGTAGATGTTTGCTGGCGTAAATACTTTCGCGTAGTTGTTAAATAAAAATAAAATAATGCGTGCTCAAACACTTACCATTTTAAGAGTCCTCCGTGAAATCGCAAACTGAATAATGTCTGTTAAATATCTGCAACATTTGATATGTTTCAACAGTTGTTTCGACAGACCGAGTGCGGCGCGAGGAAAAAATGTGTTTATATGCAGAGAACGAACGTTCTACATCTAGTGACGTTATATTTGCGTAATTAAAATATTCTTTGAAACAACTTAACGGTTCTGTTGACGCACCTTCACAAATGTGTTTTAATGTGCCAAAATCAGAATCTTTCTCTAAAACACTTTCAAATTTTTCTAGAACAGAAACATTTTTTGCGTCTTCTATCGCGCATAGCTGTGCGTGAACATGTTGCACTATTTGCACAGATTCCACTAACGACACCGAAGGATCTTGTAACTTTTCTATTGCCTCCGCTAGTCCGAAGTAATTGTTGTGAATAATTTTTAAATCCGTTTTAACCCATCTTTTTAAATTTCGACTGTAAAGCCACGTTCTTAATATTCTCATAATATTTATGATAATGAAACGCAGCATTTAACCAAGTTCCTCAACGTGTAAGAATAGGTTCTGGTGGCTCAGGTATACGGGCGCACAGTCTGTGAAATTCGCGAATACGTTTCGGGGATTTGACAAACACTGCTTTTGTATGCGCCATAAAAGCGTCTACCTCAGGATAACATTTTCTGATACCATCTGCCACAAGATTGAGAGCATGAATTTTACACGTAATGTGTAACAAGTCAACAGAATGCTTTTTAAGTGACCGGCCTACAGAAACCATGTTTGCGGCACCGTCACTCATAAACATCAACAGTTGGTTTGTTGAAATTTCAAACTTTTCCAATGTATTTAACACTAACTTTACAATTACTTCGCTAGTACATTATTGTATTCGTCTAGAAGCTAATAAAATTGAAGGTGACGATTGATGCGGTTCCATTTTACGTGCCATTATATTAACGACCGAATGTTTTTTACGATCTGTCGTTTCGTCCACACATAACCACATTTTTTTTTCTTTCAACTCCGATTTAATTCTTTTTTCAGCATATTCACGAGCAGATGGCACTATCCTTCTTAACGATGTCCGACTTGGTAATTTGTACTCCGAATAGTTATTCCAAAACAAGACAAACGCTTCCTTGTCTAGTAAATTAAACGGTATATTACATACAATAAAAGTAACACATAAATTAAATATCAATTTGTCATAGTCTCGTGTGCAAGTTTTTTTTGAAACTTGCCGTTCATTGTTTACGTGCCGTAGACAGTCCCTTTTGGACCAACTCATCAACGGGACATTACATACTACACATTCAATTTTAGCGCCATCATGCGTTAAGTCAGGAATTTCGACTAAAAATTCTCTAACTTGGTCCGCCTTGGGTCGTTTGCGTGACGTACGCAACATTTCTAAACAACACGTACCGCGCTAATGGAAGGTCGAAGCTACACTGAGGCTTGTATGTAACCGTATAGATACGACGCAGCTGCCTGTTGGCGCTTTATTACTCTTCACAAGCAGCACCAAGATATATCTCCCGGCACCACCTAGCACCAAGAGATGCAGTCACGCCGTCTAGAGAATAGCCACGCTGATGACGCCGGGTAGGCAGACAGATGACCCTGGGCTAACGCTTACCGTGAGCTATATTAGCATTAATTTTTTGTTATTGTTACTATGCTTTTTTTTACATGTGTAGACTTAATCATAGCTTGCAAGTAAGTTGCATACGTATATTACAACCTTATTTCTTTGTCTCTTTCTTTACTTCGTTTCTTTCTGTTCATTGCTTTCTTGTATACACTACGCTCCAATAGCTAGTAATATTTGAAATTGTCCTTCTGTTGTCATTGCTATTTCTTACCGTTACCCTTATATATCTGAGAAAAACGTCGCTGCGACAGGCAGCGCTGGGGTGAAACGTTTGTCCCTGTCTGATCCCATTTTTTCTTGTTCTGTGAAACGTGTGTCCCCATCTGATCCCATTTTTTTCTTGTTCTATTGTTTAAACTTATATATAATATTATAATAATGAGTTCACTATCATGTACTTGTTGCGGCAAATCTGCCAAGAGATATAAAACCGTTGACTGTTCGGTATGCCAGAAAACTTATAAAATAGATTGCATTGATATTCGCAATGTCCAAGCTTGTAAAATGAATGTTGGTTCCAATTTATTTTGGTCGTGCAAATCTTGCACTCAATTAGGTAATGATTTAAATAGTTTAAAATCGGTTATTGTTTCTCTTCAAGCAGAAATACATTCTTTGAAAACAGCTGTTGACAAACCTCAACCCGCCCCATTACCGTAAATTGAAACTGAAAAATTATTCAAGAGGTCTCCGAACATGAGCAACGCAAAACCAATATAATAATTTACGGATGCAAAGAATCTGCTTGCAAGACTAGTAGAGAATAAATTAACCAGGGTACAGTTTTAGTTCAGGAATCTTTAACTGCAATTAATATTAATGAAGACGACTATGAAGTTCAAAGATTAGGCAAATTTGATGCAACTATTTCTTCTCGTGCGCGTCTCATATAGCTTAAGCTTTCATCTGTAGATTCTGTATCTGCCTTTCTAAAAAATTGTAATAAATTAATATCTCAAAGCGAATGGAATGGAGTGTCATTTTCTCATGATAGAACAATTATGAAACAGGAACTGCAAAGTCGCTTAAACTCTAGAGAAATGAATTTGAAAATCATATATTTTCACGGTATACCATTTATTGTTTCTTGGGAAAACTAAATGTGCCCAACGTTACTGCCACATTTCTTGACTCCTTGAAAATCCATTATCAAAATAGTAATCGTAGTGATTCCTTTTATGATATCATTATGATAGAAACTTGGTTAGGCGACTCCTTCGGTAACTCTGAGTTTTTCCCATCTTGCTACAATGTTATTAAATATGATCGCAATTTCGCTACAATTGGGAACTAGGAACATAGGAGGAGGTGTTATAATAGCACTAAGAGATGGTATTTCTTGCGAAGTTGTAGATGTATCTAACATTTTACCTTTTACACCTTTCATTAACCTCATACTGTGTAAATGTAATAAGAAATTGTTTGTTTTTTATTTGGCTGTTATTTATTCAACCTCCAGATCTACCTCGTTACGAATATGAAATATTTCTTGACGCGTTGGAAATTCATTTCACAAATAAACTAATTCTGTTCCTTGGTGATTTTAACTTACCTCGCTATTTTGATACACGGCAATGTTCGCAATCCTTTGATGACCTCCTTTCTTGATTTTTGTCAATCACTTAACCTAGAACAGTTTTACAACGTTTTACATGAAGACAATAAACTCTTGGGTTTAGTGTTGTCAAATTCAGTTGTAATGTTGTTGTTGACCGTGAAAACCACCCTCTAGTAGATATGTACCACCCTGCTCTGTGTATCATAACGGCTTTTAAGTATCCTCAAAAGCCTACCGATTTTCCTCCCAATGGTATAGCATGGCGATATAATTTTCCTAAAGTCGATTTTCACAATCCTTATGGAGATATCTTGGCGACTGACTAGAGTTCTCTAGATTCCTGTGTTGATGCTAACATTGCGGTTGGTAAATTTTATACAGTACCTGACACCATATTTGAAAAATCATTACCCAATAAATCTTCTTTCGCATCGTGGTTCCCATCTGGAGTTAAGAAGAATTTAAAGACCAAAGATTTCTATAGACAAAAGTAGATCTCTACTGAAGACCCTAAATATTATCAAGAGTATTGTAGGTTAAAACCAAATTTACAGTGCTTACAAATCCTGCATTACACATACAGAAACATCAATGAAATCTGATCCTAAGCAGTTATAGACCTTTGTTCATGCAATGAAAAAACTAACCGCGGGTTGGGTGCCGCGCTTGCTCACTCAGAACCAAAAACGCATTCGAATGAACATTTCCAAAGCTCTGTTCAAGCAGTTTAAGCGAAATAACTCGGATTTTGGCGTCGATTAATAACTGTAGATGACACCTCGGCACGCCAGTATACTCCTGAAGCCAAGGCACAGTCGAAGCAGTGGACTGCGTAGAGTGAATCGGCTCCGAAAAAGGCGAAGACCGGGAAAGTGATGGCGACTTGACAAGTTGAAGGCAGAAATTGCGGAAAAACGGCCGCACTTGAGAAAAAAAGAAAATTTTGTTCCACCAAGACAACGCAATGTCTTACACTTCAGAAGTCGCCACAGCAAAAATTAATAGGCCACCCATCATCCCATTCATCAGATCTGGCCCTCGGCGATTTTTTTCTGTTTCCTGGGCTCAAGGTTTCGCTCGGAGGACGGAGATTTCCATCACATTCCTAAACGCCTATTTTGCAGCACAATATGCCAACTACTGTTTGGACGGATTAAAGAGATGGAGACATCGCTATGGAAAGTATATAGACTTATAAGGAGACTACGTTGAGAAATAAAAAAAAACTGAACTTGACAAGAAAAATATTTATTTCTCTGCTGAGCTAGAAACTTTTCAGACAACCCTCGTAGCAGCTAGCGTGTTACGAATTCTAGTTGTTAAATCTTGTTTGATGCAGTGTTCGGTATCATCGCAAAAAAGAAGTCGATTCAATGAAACGTTTACAATTTAAAATAGCTTAGATCTTGTAAGGATATCTCTAATTGAATCAGAGGATAAAATTTCGGCCTAACTTTATAGTTAGGTACCAATTTAAGACATTACGATACGTTACATTTCCATAAGGTTAATTTGTATGTGTTGGCAAATGAAAGTTGCCTTAAGGATAATGTTACGCTACATTAGCCGTACATCCAAAATGATCTAAATTCAATTTACCTTAACTTATTTCTAATATAATAGCTCCTAATATAGTATGGCTAATCTATTGTAAACAAACATATAACCGTCGTATATACTTTAATACTTCACGTCCTACTTCCAATATTCTTGTCCAAATGCAATTAGTAATAAATAAATTACACAGGCACAGCTTTGACAATGAATTATCTACAGGGAAATTACGATCAATTCAATATTCATTCAAATATATTTTTTTCTAAATCATTGAACCGTTGTATTCCGTTGCTTTGGTCACGTACTGCAGTTTAAGTCTGGATTGTAAATTAGGAAAAATTATTGTACAAAGTGTATAGAATCTCCATTCAAGCATTAAAGCTTTATGAACATGCTATTTTTCACTTTCTATGTTATTATTAATGCGGTCTGGGGTAATTTACAAACTGCATTATATCTTATGAACCACATTTTAGTTTGTACGTTGCGAATTAATATTGAATTATTCTGTCTTAATATGCTTATTTATTCTTCAATCATTTATTACTCTATTTAGTTAGAAGATCATTTTTACCCTTACACTAGCAATATTTTACTGTAATGAAATTCATTATCTACGGGATATTAATAACAGAACCAAGTTGTAGTGTCATGTTTCCTACTCCGTCACGTAGTTATTCATTTATAACAATTCGTATCTAGCTACAGGTTTGATAAATATCCTGTTGTCTTGGTACAAGCTTTCACACTTGTACGATTATTTTTAGTTACTGAGAACGCCTAGTTACTCTATTTACAGGAGAGAAATTCGAACATGGAAACCTAAACCTCTTTGTTTAGTACTATTACTTCGTCGCAGACACTTTGCTTTTATTTGTAATAAGTAACACTGTTTTAACTAATTACTAGAGCCCGTTAACAGGGAGTCGTGCCATAGCCGTACCTGCCTAGTATACAAAAACAATAGTAAGAAAATAGAAAAAAATAACAGAACTAATACATAATTATAATAGATGAAAAGTAGTGAAACACTCACCCTTTTAAGCAGCCTTGGCTACGGAACAGTAAAACTAAAAGCAGCATTATCAGTATTAACATCATATGGATAAGACTGGATAACACACCATTAGATGTGTTTCCTCAATTGTCTCGGTGAGCGATATTCGCCGTGATGAGAAAATGAGTTTAAACTTTGAAAAAGAGCGTTCAACATCTACCGATGTTATACATGCATGATTAAAATACTCTTTGTACTTAGTCAATGGATTATTCGATACACCATCACAAATTTGTTTTAGCGTGCTAAAATCGGGATCTTTCTGTAGCACACACTCGAACTTTTCTAAAACGCGATTATATTTTGCGTCGTGTATAGTCAGTTGCTGTGTATGCACCCCGTCCATAATTTGCAGAGGCTTCAATAATGATAACGATCTATTTTGTAATTGGTCTATTGCGTCAGCTAATCCTTTATAGTAGCTACGAATATTTTTTAAATCTGTTTCAACAGAAATATCTTGAAATTTCGACCGACTCTCCTTAATAACTGCAGCTTCGGCAGGATTGAATTGTGCAACAACAGCTTTTACTATTTTGAAATGTTCAGCATAATAAAAAGCTGCCTGCAACCATGTTCCCCAACGTGTAAGAATTGGCTCCGGTGGTCAACGAATACCAGGATGCTCTGTGTGAAATGATCCTAGGCGTTTGGGAGATTTCAAAAATACTTTTTTTTTGTACTTGTTATTAATGCATCTACCTCGAGAGGGCATTGTCGAATGGTTTCTGCCACAAGATGTAAAGCATGCACTTTACACGTAACATGTAAACATTTACAACCATGTTCAAGAAGAGAACGGCCTACCGAACGCATTATCGCTGCGCCATCGCTCATAAACATCAACACTTTATATTTTGAAATTTGAAATTTTTCCAAGGTACTAAGTACAACCTTCGTAACTGCTGCAGCAGTACACTCTTGTAGTCTTCGTCTAGCTAGTAACAGTGGTAATGTAAGTTTACTAGGGTCTAGTATGCGTACCATAATATTTACATAACCAAAGAAACTGTTTGTTCAATATGCGTTCCATTTTCTTTTCCACGTCATCGCATACAAATGCAATATGCTTACGTGCCGTTTTCTCCGTTGGCAACCGCAACTCGGGATTGTATTTGTCCCAAAAGTCCTTAAACGGTTGTTTATCGAGTAAGCCTAGTAGCGAATTACAGTTTATCAACATAAGAATTACATCGAAAAAAAATGCACTTCTCGGCGCCATGCCCAATTTTCGTTTTCTATGCTGTGCGGAATTTACGTGTCTTGTACGGTTCCACTCCTTATTTGACATCAAATGTATTTTGCACACTTTACAAACTATCTTACTCCCGTTGTAAAATAAATCGGGAAAGTCAGAAATAAACTTATTTACTACGCCTTGAAAGGGTCGTTTTTTAGCTTTCGACATGTTCACTAAGAACTGCAATTAATAACTACGTCTGTATCAATAAAATTAACACGCCCTATCCGCTATCCAATGCTAAACTGAACTGAGAGATGATGATTTGTCGTGTCGTATCATAATCGACCAGCCCTCCCCGCCAACCTAAACACAGTCACACCGCCGCTGCGATTGCTCTCCAGTTACCGGGCTGTATTAATTTCCAAGTAAATTACCTATTTACCAAATATCTTACGCAGACATATACCAGGAAGAAATATTGATGTTTTTATTGCGAATTTGATTAATTCATGTTAGAATTATTTTATTAATTTTATTTTTAGGTTGTCCGTTTTTAGTTATTGTTTGGTGTAATTCATTCTAACAAATGCACTCTCCTCCTTACATCTCTTTTCTACTATGTTGGTTTTAGCCTTCAGCATACAATTTTGCACTTTTTACAACAGAAAGGTGCCCAAAACTTATGTTATTTTATTAGACACAATATTTTCTCTAGTAAAGCAGTGAATTGTCTAAGTGTGAAGCAAAATGTAGGTACCAAATAAAAAATGTATTAATATATCGGAAAGTTGTTACGAAGGTAAAAACTCCTCGATTCTTTAAAACTAAATTTTAACCAGTAACATGAAAAATTGTACTTTCTGCTTAGCAGAAGTAGGCGAAATTGCAGAGCATTTGTAAAAATACCGATTAATGTTGTAACTGAAAGTTATTTAAAAGTTATTACTGAGGGATTTTTTCAGAAAGGATTATTACTCCTGGTAAACAATAATTGTTCAGTCAATAAAAATACTTCAGGATTCACTGAGAATATTGTAAAATGCCTACGTTCTCTAGTGCAAAATACCTTTATCAAATAAAATAACAAGGTTGCTTTGAAAACTTTGTGAGAACCACGCATCCTGTGAATTAAACCACACTATCAATCAATTATTTGTTAATATAACAACAATAATGTACAAAGTAATATATTTTTTTTACGTGATGATGGCCCAACGAGGTATATAAGCTTAAAACTTGTCATAATCTCAGATGCCCTTTTAGTGTGTATAATGTGCCCCATGGCATTGTTACTAGCATCCCCTTACCGTAAAGAGTGAAACGCAGTAAATTATTCTCCAACATGCGAATGGTGGCGGGATTGTACCGGACAGCTAGATTATCTGATCGAACTCAAACTCAGAGTTATTAACTGTCCAGTAATGCGCCGGCCCTCCTAATACTAGTCCACTGAGCCGTTAGCCGTTTGTATGCAAAATAAGATCCTAAATAATGTTTAGTTATAGTAATCGATACTTTTACGACCGAATACACTTTACTCTCATGAAAATTTGAATATTTCACATATTTCTGCTGAACTAATAGCAGACAGTAGCATATCATGGACTAAGAATTAATTCACAATATGCAGAAATTTGTACCTTAGTAACAATTTTCTGAAGTGCCCCACCTGGTATATGACTATACGTTCCTTAAGCAATTCGCTTCTATTACGGAGCTTCCAATTTTGCTCCGTATCCCCTTAAACCCATTGTGATTAGATTCTTAATGACCTGGCTCTCCCATCTTGGCATGTTGTCGCTAAGTCTGCGCTCTTAGGCCTTTCGGTAGAGTTTCGACTTTTTTCTACATGCATTGCCATACGATCTTAGCCTTTATGCTTTAATTACTTCTCCTTCTACAGAGCTTCTTAGTTCATGGTTCATCAGACTTCTGATTTTGCTGTTTTCTAATTGCTATTGGCCCATGTAGCTTTCCCATCGTTTTCCTTTGGAAGATTATTACCTCTTCGTTTACCTTTATCATGCACATCATTTCGGTTGCATATATAAGTTATTCTAGTTTTATAAATCGTCACCTTGATTTTATACCTATTTCTGCTGTACAATGGAAAAATAATAGTTCATATTATGTCTACAAATTTATTTAAAATAAAAATGCTATTGAACAGCTATAGACTAGACATAGACAGCCACTGACAGTAAGTTAATTTGCTATTTTGTGCCGATTTAAACAAATATATTACTTTTCCTCTTTGAAATGTTACATTAGTTGACAAAATATGTTTAAATTATCTTCAGAAGATATCCTTTTCTCGAGGTAATGTAAGTGACGCCCGCTCTAGAACAAGAATCACAATTTAACACTGACGACATGTAGATCTCGTAAAGTGCAATCAACCGTACTTCGCCTTAAACAGATGTTTAGCTCCCAAGCAATACCTTTAAAACGATATCTTTAATTACCAACACGCACGCACATGTTTCGGAACAGAAAATGGAAAACATAAACAAGAAGAAATTGTGTGAATAACTTTCAACTTAACCAAAAATCGGAGCCAACGAACCAAAAAGTAAAACGTACAGAATATTCTCGAAATCGCTTTCGTAATTACCCCGTGTATCCAGACCCGATGACAGCACACAAGCGAATGCGTCACACAGATGCTACCTAGTCCCTATTAGTGTAATATGTATTCGAAAGTCGAGGTTTACATCGAAAAAACCGGACTCAAAAATGGCCCAGATACGTTTTGCGAAGATTATGCTCTAGACTTATTAAGCATTTCTCCGTAAAAATTCTACTACCCCGGGGCATGATAAGTAAAAGTCACTGTCACTGCATAAATCAACTCACCACCGTAATGTTACTTTAGCCGACGCTGATAGAGCAGTACTCACGTGCTATCGGCTGTTACGTTGTCGGAAAATTACAAAAACAACCGCAATGCAATGAGATCAGAAAAAAGTGCACTTTTATTTAATTGAATATTTGTGTTGATGTTATCGATCCATACATTTCAGAATTTATACAACAAAATACTCACGATATAATTGTACCAAACTTACATATACGGATACGCTGAAGGGAAACATACATTGTGTTCATTTGAAAACTTCCCAGGCGGCCTACATCCGAAACTAATAAAATTATTAAAAAATGCAATGACAGGTCAATTTTTATTTCGAGGGGAACCATTTTTATTAATATATCATTATACTAAACTTACCCCCTTAAACCCCCCCGCCCGCAACATGAAAATCTTAAATGGGATGATACCATTTGCGACACATCGCTGGAAAGGTATTTCTATTACGAATTCAGTAGTGTAACTTATTATAACAGAAAAAATACCATGCTAAGCGAGAATTGTAAAATTATAAACTCATTAGACCAAGTGGATTAGAATTATTCCCCCTTTGTTGAAGTTATACCCAAGGTTAATTAGTATAAGCATTACTACTTAAATTATAAGATAATTACCGTACGTAATATAGTAAGTAGTTTGTATTTAAGCCTAGTTTTAAGCGAGTTTGTATCTTAAGTTAATTTACTATAATAGTAAAATAACAAACACTCATTGCGATATTTATTCTTTTTGACAATATGGCTTACAGTTGAAATGCAAACAGAACTAGTTCTTTTGTATGGCAAAAATGATAATGGTGCAAGGTGAACGGCTGCTGATTTTAATGAAAAACATCCTTATGAAATCGTAAGTCACAGATACGTATTAGACGTTAAAAAATGTCTGGAAACTGGTTCTGTACTTAACAAGGAACGCATAGGAAATAAAGTGGTTGATGAAGGTAGACAAATAGAAGTTTTAGGTCATTTCGGCGTAAATCCTCGTGCATCCATTAGGAAAATAGCTTCGGAACCCAACTCGCCATAGGTTCCGTGCACAAAATTCTGAAATTCCACAAATTCCATCCTTATAAGATGTATATTGTTCAGCAGTTCAATGAGGATGATTTTGATAGGAGAATGGAGTTTTGTGAAACGATGACAGAGAATTAATAATAATGAGATATTTTGCAATTTTTGCTCAGCATGATGCTTCTTCTGTTATAATCCCCAGAACCAAATCTCAAAGTAAGATATACTACCGAATTTGTAGTGGAAATACCTTTCCAACGATGTCACAAATGCTATCATCCCATTTAAGATTTTTATGTTGGGGGTGGAGGGACTTAAGAGGGTAAGCTTAGTATAATGACATACTAATCAAAATGGTTTCCTCTCGAAACAAAAATTTACCTGTCTTTGCATTTTTTAATAATTTGTTTAGTTTCGGATGTAGGCCGCCTGGAAAGTTTTCAAATGAACACATTTGTTATACACTACCGATTGTGCTTAATTTAAGAAGAGAGGAATCTGTTAATAGTAAATAAAATGAATTTTAAAGGATATACACACTTTATATACTATAGTCCACAACAAATTATCTGTTTATAACCAAAAAACTATAAACATTTAACTTACAAGTAAATTTAGTTAAATAACATCCAAAAAAAAAGTGATTTCGTTCCTGGCATAGACCGCCGTGGTGTGGTGGTTAGTGCGCCTGTGCGGCAAATAGGAGATGCCAGGTTCAATTTCTTACCCGGGCGAGATTTTTTCAAATATTTAATTACACCGAAAATACCAAAGAAATCACGGATTTTTTAACATCTAATTTGCTTTATTTAAATTTACTTTTTTTGTAATTCTAATGCAATTATAACATCGGGAAAATCTATAATTTTTAGATATAAACATAGTTGGGGATGACATAATGACATCTTCATAATGAAAATATTACAGCAGAAGAGATGGAAGTACAAGTATTTTTTTGTCAAATTCAGTTCCATTTCTCGACATAATTTCCTTGTAAATTTATATAGTTTTCCCAGTAATGCTCCCGTCTCTTTAATCCGTCCGAATAGTAGTTGGCCATTTTGTTCTACAAAATGGGCGTTTACCTCCTCACTCGTTAAAAATCTCTCCTCCGAACGAAACTTTAACCCTAGGAAAAAGAAAAAGCCACTGGGTGGATGGCCTATCAACTCGAGCCCCAATTTGTGAATTGCTGCCATGGATTCTTTACCCTGCGCGGTTAGCTTCTTCTTGCCCAAATCTTTAGTCAATATGTGACAAGCATGTTTTTTCCAGATGCCTACAGCCTCTACTAACTCTCTCACCTTGGTTTAACGGTGGCGGTGAATTTTCCCAAAATTATCGCTAGTGGTTGCTGTTTTTGGCGGTGCGAACGGCCATGATCAACCAAGCTCACGATCACATTTAAATTCAGCTGCCCAAAATTTCACCGTGGCAAATGATGGTGCGGAGACCTGTAAACAGTATCCATCTCCCTTTTAGTTTGCGTAGGCGTATTGCCTTTCAAATGCAAGAATTTAATGACGTCTCGATATTCGATTTTTTCCAATTCTTACTGGCGTATAACTGATTGTCTACTATGTCGCTAATATATTGACAATTATCTTTTTAAAGTTAGGCATAGCAAAAATGTATGTGCAACAAAGAAAAAAGAATCCAGTATATTTGTTTGCAGATACTTGAATATGTATTAGCTACTTCGGCGTTATCACCACATTCCTCTAAGGCAAATCAGCAACATAGCTCTCTGGTATAACTTATTGAAAAATCTCGTAAAGTATTATATTCCACAGTTGAATAATACACCTTGCTTTCTTAGCAATTTACTTTATATGAAAATTTTTATTGAAGTAAATACGAGGTAAACGCCATAAATTCTCGGCCTGACAGGCTTATACAGATTGTAGAGTGTTCAAAATCCGTTGCGTCATAGTTGCACATGTGCAAGGCCTACACTATATATATATTACGGCTCGAAGACTAGTAGTTTTTAGTAGTCAGCCGACGTGACTAGTACATCTAAATTGAGTACCGCGCGGTCATTCCATTTTTAACAAAAGAAGGGCATACGCCTAATCACATTAAACAACGTTTAGACGGCGTTTATGAGAATTTATCTCCTTCACAGTCCACTGTAAAAAAGTGGGCAAAATGTTTCCGTTTGGGGCGAGAACCCCTTGATAATGATGAGCGGCCCGGTCGACTAATTGAACTGATAACGCTTCAAAACATTTCAATTTTTGAAGAAATGGTATTAGCAGATCGCTGTTTGAAAGTGATGGAACTAGCAAAGGTGCCTAAAATTTCTGAAATAAGTATTCACCGAATTCTCCATAACCATTTGGGTACGAATAAGATTAGTGCAAGATGGATACCGCATCTTCTTTCTGTTCTCCAACGTGAACGTCGGATCAAATGTGCGCACTCGTTTTTAGAGTCCATTGTCACAGGAGATTAAACAATGGTTCTGTATTATGATCCTCTATCCAAAAAGGAATCGATAGACGTAATTTTGAGGACGATAGTGAATTGCAAGCAGCTACAACACAACATTTTGAGGGGAAAACTTTGGATTATTTTTACAGGGGTATAGAATTATTAATTGATCGTTGTAATAGATGTATTGAAGTTTGGGGAGATTATATTGAAAAATAAAAATTGTTATATTTTACCAAGTTTATTTTTTCTTAAACAAGCAGCAAAAATTATAAGCAAATATTTTGTACTGTAGCCTGTTGGAAATAAACGTTCGTAAACCATTTGACAAAAAGTAGGCAAATACGAAGGCATTCCAGAAAATAGTATCCGTTTACATATAATTAAAAGAAAAAAGAAGGAAAGTAAATAATAATTTTATTTAAATGAAAGTAATACATTTACTCATTTTTCAATGTAGTCGCCGCCATTGTTGAGACATTTGTTGTATCTTGAACCACCTTGTTTATGCCTTCCACGTAAACCTCTACCGCCAAAGTAGCCAGCCAATGCTGTACACCTGCTTTTAAGTCATCATCACTTTGGAAACGTTCTCCTGACATGAAATGCTTGAGTTTACTGAACAAATGATAGTCACTTGGAGCCAAGTCCAGGCTATACGCAGGGTGGTCAGAAACCTCCCACTTGAACTTCCGACGAAGGTCAGTGGCCTTTCGAGCCGTGTGGGGACGAGCATTGTCATGCAGAAGAACAATGCCACTTGTCAGCATTCCCCGCCTCTTGATTTGGATGGCTTTACGCAGCTTCTGAAGTGTTTCTCAGTATGTGTCCACATAACCTTTTTCGTGGAAAACGAATGCTTAAACTTGTACGGCCTTAATGGAGATCGTGGATGGTGCCACTCCATGGACTTACGTTTTGTCCCAAGTGTGAAATGACACACCCAGGGTTCATCTCCAGTAACAATTTGGTCAAAGAATGCGTCGCCCTGTTGCTCGTAACGAGCCAAAAACATCAACGCTGCACCCATGCAGTTGGTTTGTGCTCGTCGGTAAGCATTTTGGGCACCCGTCTTGCGCAAATTTTTCTGTAATTCATATAGTCCGTCGCGATTTCATGGAGCAATGATTGTGAAATTTCAGGAAATTGCTTACTCATTTCTTTCAGTTTTACGCGTCGATCTGCGCAGACGAAATCATCGACACGTTTCTTCAGATCGTCGGTGATAAGAGACGGGCGACCTGACAGCTCTTCATCGTGCACATTATCTCCTTCCTCTTTGAAATTTCGAACCCAGCGCCTTACAAATGACTCATCCATTGTTCCCGTATCATACACTTCAGTAATCCTGCGATGAATTTCGCTTAGACGGACATTTCCTACATTCAAAAAACAGATCACGGATCGCACTTCGCATTTCGCGGGATCTTATGCGCCATTGTAAACAGTCATAAAACACACCAGGCACCGGAAGAACTTCAACTCTTTTTTTCCCGCAAAGCTACGATGTTACTGTTGACATCTGCGCCACTTTGCTTTTAATTGGATCAATAGCGCCAACTGTATGATTAAACGGGTACTATTTTCTGGAATGCTCTCGTACTTATTAGGAGCCCTAGTACTAAGCGCTGATGTCATTATTATTTAGTAGAAACGGTATAAAAGTATTTATCAGGATACTAAACTTGAACGTTTTAAAAACTGTGTTAAATTTGTGAAAACACTTGTATACAAATTATTATTATCACACTTGTGACATAGATGGTTCTTCGATTTTAAATATATAAATATATGGTTACTACTTCCAAATTATACCTATTTTTGTCTAAAGCAATAACATTCAACGGCTTTACGTACGTCATATATTTTGCTTTTTTTTATAAAAAAAGAATTCTAAGCAGACAACAAGAGTTTAAATGATTTATTTTAAAATTGAATTACTTTTTTTCAGATATGTGAAACTCTACTTTCTTTTAATCGAATTTCAGAAGTCCTGCTTCTCAAGTTACAAGCATCCAAAATAAAAATGAAACAACCACAGCGTCGACACACGAACAGGTTCCATACAGTATACACAATTATCCCAAAATTCAAGTACGTGGTTATCCGCATTTTATTGTGCAAAAAAAGTAGATTAAAGAAACATTTTCTATAACATGAAAAATTAATTTGTATTTCGTTGCTCCTCTTGTACCAGAATTGCACCTAAAGATACAATTACGCAACGTTTCCGAGAGAAGAACTGTTTTTGTGCTTTAAAACGAACCTAATAAAATTTGACAGTCCGACCGATATCAGAAGTGAATCGACTTTTTTACGTAATTGACACTAAAACTCGCTGATGTGGTGCTCGTTCGGGAGATTAAATATTTTTTCGAACAAATTTTATTACCGAGCCTGGAGCAGCGCCATTCCTTATGTGTCTTTATTTACTGAGAATTCTACACTGAACATGTCAACGAAACGTAAATAAAATCGGTTAATGTTGGATCTGCTTTTATCGTATTTCTCGTACTTGCGAATGCTGTAAAAATGTTCTTGTCAAAAAATAGGCTTAAACGAATTATATATGGAACCTTTCGAATGTTCGATGAATTAAATTTAGATTTGCTGCGCTATTTTATCAAGTTATATAGTTAGATAAAGTGCAAAATAAGTAAATGAAAAATCGACATTCGCTGAAACAGTTATTTTTCCTGTTTATGAGTCAAGTTCTTTCTTTGTTTTAGGTTACATCGTTCCCACAAACCTTTAAAAAATATTTATTTACTATTTGGATTAAGACATTAGGTTTTATGCAGTACATTTTAAGATATACGGTATAAATTTTGTTATCGAATCTGATACAGAATTTAATAAAATAACCTACTTGAAAATTTAGAAACCTGTTTATTCGTAGTCGAAAAACACACGCCACGTAGCTCTTTTTCACGGACAGTATACAGGGTATTTCACGAAACACCATAGTTACAAGTTTTAGAGATGTTATTATGAATGGAACTCTGGAAATTTCGAAATAGGTAGTTATAGCATCCGGCCTATCAATTTAAAATATTTTTGTCTACAAAACACTTCCTGCTGAACCGGAAGTGGTTACCAACTTTCTTATTTCAAACACAATAGTATACCTTTTATCAGCTTAATCGATTGTACACATAGTATGTAATTAATTTGTATCAGGGCACCTTACTTCTAAAGTCAACTGTTTTCCAGATATTTACGCTTATGTTAAGATGTTAGCATTTACACCACTTTTGTAGAAATTAAGTATTTGAGAGAATGTAGTAAAGATTAGGGTATTTACTTTTGTGGAACTATTAGGGTTTGATACACCTATTTTTAATAGTTTTCGAGATATTAACGATTCTCTCTTTAAATTACATAAAATGGGTTAATGTTCTACAACAGTGTGCCATACAATGAATAAAGAGAAAGCATTTTGCTCAGGTGATAAAGCCTTTTTTCCCCGTTCCAATAAACAACTCTACCAGAAACACAACCATAGCAATCTGACATACCTCAAATTTAATTAACCAATTAAATTTATAATGACACATCGTAATGACATGACAGTTCATATTTTAAGGTTATATGTATAACTAAAATTGACGCGCCTTACACTCTAATATCATAATACATAATCAAAAATAAATTTTCATAATAAACATATGTAGTAATAACTCACAAAAACAATAAAAAACAACAACAATAAAAAACATTAAATATAAACAAAAAATGAAATGATATGTATAATAAAAGCTAGGTATAAACACTATAAATGCTCAAAATGTTAACCATTTTCTGCTAAGCATTGCAATATTTGTCTTTCAAATCCATTAACTATCGTACTTCTGAGGGCATGGTGCGAATGTAGCTTCTTTTTAATCAAACTAGTTCAACACGTGACGCTATTGGACGAGCATAAACTTTGTCTTTTACGTAGCTCCATAAAAAGAAATCTAGAGGTGTTAAATCAGAAGAGCAAGCAGGCCAGCGTCATGGTCCGCCAGGACCTATCCAACGATCATCAAACATGTTCGTCAATTGCCGATTAACGTTGAAAGTAGAAGGTACAGGCGCACCGTCTAATGGGTACTAGCAATTCCTAAGGTCTTGAAGGGGTATGTTGAGTTCTTTCTGCAATCCTGTCACAATCGCTATGGATGTAAAACAAATTCAGAATATCGATATCGTCATATTCATTTTCTCGATTATCACCATTCATTGTAATCTTTATTTCAAAGGTCGCGCTGTTTGACAACTACTTGACAGTTATTGATGCTAGACATTCAAATATTATATCACTTAATTTCATGGCACATTATTGTAAAACATTAACCCATTATATGCAGTTTAAAGAAAGAATCGTTAATATCTTGAAAACTATTAGAAATACAGTCCTTGGCCATGGAAGTAGGACCACATGAGAAATATTAAATTTATAAGAATATTTATTAAATACAATTTTAATTTCGAAAATCTATAAAAGGATTATTGTTGTTTGAGTAATACCCTAATACATTATGGCCACAGATAATTGCTGGTTATAAAAATAATGCTTAGGGGAGCCTCTTGCCATTCGTACGTACAATAATTACGTTTAGTTTGACGCCTATTAGGTCGTTAGTATCATTGCAAATATAAATAAAAACAGTATTTTTACCGATTTTCCAAAGAACTTATATTTCAAAGTGTTTTAATTTTATTTGTGTGCGTCTATTTTCGAGGTTAATTATTATCATAATTGGAAAGAAGAAGGATATAACCGCAGAGAAAGAAGCACGAATTTCTGCTTTTCTAGAGACGGGAGAGTTCTCTCAACGTGAAGTTGCACAAAAAGAGGGTGGATCACATCAAACTGTTCTGAGAATCGCGAAATTAATTAAAGAGAATATTCCTAGTACAAGTAGTGGCAGAACATACCGTACCGGCAAACGCAAAACAAATGTAAGAGATGATGGTCGTATAGTAAAAGTGGCAACAGAACATAGTTTTTTATCCACTAAAGGTGATCATAACATTCTCAGTGAAAAAGGTATACAAATATCAGCCCAAACAGCCCATAGACGTCTTCATAAGCAAGCTTGAAATGGAGACGTCCGGCAAAGAAGCCAAGACTAACATCTAAAATGAAAGTGACACTATTTCAATAGGCTAAAGAATATAACAAATACACAGTTGAAGATTGAGGAAAAGTTTAATTTATCATCTGTATTTTTGGTCCAATTCATCCTTATAGCTCGCTTAGTAGTTCTCTACATTTTTTACTGTTTCTTAGATTATTTATAGCGATGAATTACGGCTAGAAATGCTAAGGGAGAGAAGCCAATTTGTTCGTCGGCGTCCTTAAGAGCATTATAAAGATGCATGTGCAATCAAATCTATTAAACACACCGCATCTCTAATGGTTTGGTAACGTATTAAGACAGAAGGACCATTATATTTCGTTAACGGAACAATGGAACAAAAACAATATCAAAAAGTTTTACAAAACTATTTAGTACCTTATATTGGTTTATTGGATCCGACTCAAGGACCATGTATTTTCATGCAAGACAATGTACCGTGTCATAAGGCAAAAAGTGTAATGCGATACCTTGAATCTAAAAATCTGCGTGTACTACCTTGGTCAGGCAATTCACCAAACATAAACCCAATTGAAAATGTGTGGAATGTCTTGAAAAACATCGTGAGTACTCGAAACTCAACTACAAAGGAAGAATTACAACATATTGAAGATGGCATAGTAAAGACGAAAATAAAAAAAAAAACAATAAAAAGCTATATTAGTAGTGTGCCAAAAAAGATTGAGGAAATAATAAAACATAGAGGAGGAACAAGCAAATATTAGTAAATATATGTTTATACTTGCATGTTATATGTAATTAAATTATAGTATTACCAATATTACTAACTGTTTTTTTTTTATTTTACCCCAAAATCATAATATTTTTAAGTGGTCCAAATTCGATGGCTAGGGACTGCAGATACATTAAACCCTAATATGAATCCATTTGAAATTTCCTTTCAAATCCAGTGGTGTAGTTAAAAATACCGTGATCCATTTAAAAAAAGGAGTTTTTTCGTTTAAAAATATCTATGATTGGAAATAATTTATAAAGACCCTGTATAAAATTTAGTAACAATAACACTACAACTTTTATTTGAAGCATTTTTTTTTGTATCTGCAATAGTAACGGAAATAAATAGTGGTCAAAATAAAATGAGAAACCCTGTATATAGACACAGGAACAATTTGTTCCAAATGTGGCAATTCACGATCTCATAAATCGCAACAGCTAATGTAAAGGATCTCCATTATTGTTTTTTATTCTTCTCGCACCAAATCGATGTAGCTTACAGTTTGAATAACGCACATCTTTTATAACTGTACACGAATAGCTCCCAATTGATTCAGATAAAAAATTACCCTTCACATCTCCTATTCTTTGCACATTCTTTAACCCAGATGCGTGGTAAAATTTGAATCCGATGTTTTTATGCGCAAGAGATTCATGCAGGTTCAATTTTAGAAACAACAAACAGCGATTAACAGGTTATTTATCTGCAATGGGTGTTATGTCTTGAATGTACGCTACACAAGCACATGGAACATAGAAAACTATTATTACAGAACTGGTTTTTGTTGAATCATCGCCTCTACTACGCTTTTAGCTAAATTTAAAATCATTTTCTTCTATTCAAAAACTTTGCGTCGTTCGTCCATTATCTTTACGAACGATTTACGTTACTAACCTTCACCGCAGTAATTATTTATTAAAATAATGGCTGATCGACTCACATAACCGCAACGATTAAAACTTTACGTGATACTAAAGCCGATAGATCTTTTATCTCATGCACGGTATTTTTAATGCGGCGACCATTAACGGTATAATGTATTTTTTCCCGTTCTTTTAGATGTTTTCACGTGCGCCGTGTTCCTGTAGTAGCCATAACAATTGACATTTCTTCCAACGAACGTAAAAATATGTTGAAGTTTGTATTTCAAATTATACATGTACATTGCGCAGTTACACAAAAAACTAATGTCGCTCCTTTTTCAATGACAACACACCAATCCACAAGCTTTTCGGCCGTTTTCAGAATCGCAGTTGGAAGACAGTATGCATTTTCGGCAATGATGGAGGAATTTGTAGATGATAAGATTGATACACAACCGTCGAGAGGGAGAGGCATCACTTTTTTGTATGACTGTACCTACGTAGAAAGAGATACAAATGCTGCGGCAGAGACAGCGCTAAGAACAATTCATCGAATAATTAAGCTTGTAACGATTTAATTATTCGTATGTACATCGACGCGTTCTCTCTTCCTCCGTACAAAGGCGGATTTCCCGCGGGCACGAAATTATAAAGGGGCGCTCCGTATGCATCGCGGAGACATTATCGTCGCCTTATTTAAGAGTAGGCCGGCTAGCCGCACTTCGGAAATTAATATTCATTATTCATAGTCACGAATTGGTCGTTTTTATCATTGCCGTTTCTTATAGGCTTCTGCCTTTAAAAGCATTTTTCTTCTTCTAATAACACAATATAAAACGTACTTGTATTTCTATCGATGAATTGCGAGTTATCTATATATGTACGTATGTATGTAGAGAGAAAAAAAAAGAAAAGCTGATGGCTTTAATAAATTTATATTGGCATACCATATCTGTTCATAGAGTATGCTTAGGCTTACGCTTAGATGCCATTATTCTTAAGGATGATAAAGACTCAATGATTCCTTATATTTTTCTTCTGGAATTTTGACCAAATAAGTGCCTTCTTGGTTCGTTCCTTTCTCAAAATGTATGTATAGTGGCTAAACACTCCTCGTGGGGTTACGCCTCCTCTTTAGAGGATTTCTAAATCCATTTCACGCGGTGGATCAGTCCCCATTGTCATTTATACTTCACTGCATATCTTTTTACATGCTACTCTATTCTTCGCCTTCTCTTCCGCATTTCGTATTCCTGCGATTCCTGCCCGCTTTAAGTCCTCTTTCACCTCCTCTATCCATTTTGATCGAGGTCTGCCTCTTCTTCTTTTTCCCGCCATCTCCCATTTCGTTATTACTTTGATCGGGTCTTCCTATTTTGCTCTCCACACATGCCGTATTCATCTCATTCTTTGTTGCTTTATCTTTCTGACAATATCCTTCCCTTTCACCTCCTCTAGTAGTTCTTTGTTCGTACGTACTCTATATTCATTCTCCGTTAACTTCATCGGTCCCAATATAGTTCTTAATATTTTTCGTTCTGCAATGCTTAGCTTTTCTTCATCTGCTTTGATCATCGACATTACTTCCACTCCATACATCCATACTGGTTTGTTTTTAATTTCTCTTTTACCCGTTTCCACTCCTACCCTCATAATCTTCGTGTTGCTTTCGTTTTTGTGCAATTCTATTTTACCTCCTTCTCGTATTATTTCTTCTCATTATGTCTCTTTTCTTAATTATTATTACGACATCCCTCAGTGCATACTCTAGTGCCATATTGAATAAATTCACTGATAAGGCATCTCCCTGTCGTACCCCTTTGTCTATCTCAATATCCATAGTTTCTCCTTTTTGTGTTATGATAGTTATTCTTGTGTTTTTCATTGTCATCCTGATTAGCCTTCTTAATTTTGCTGAAACTCCCATTGTCCTCAGTGCCTCCATCAACTTACCTCTCCTTATTGAATCAAAAGCTTGCTTAAAATCTATAAATAGCATTTCAATCTGCATTTTGTACTCCATTGCCTTTTCTATGATTTGTTTTAAAATGTATATGGCATCTGTTGTTGACCGTCCTTCTATAAAACCACATTGGTATTTTCTCTGTTTCCTTCTTCGTTCTTTTTTGTATTAGCGTTAACAGGATCTTATATGCTGTATTTAGTAGCATTATACCTTTATAGTTGCTGCACTCTTGCTGGTCTCTTTTTTTGTGTATGGTAATAATTCGCGCTATTCTCCATTCTTCTGGCATTAGTTCTTCTCTCCAGATTTGCTTTATTAATTCATACATATATACTTTCGATCATTTCTTGTCCACTATATTTAAATAATTCTATATTTATATTATCCTTTGCTGGCGCTTTTGCATTCTTACTTTTAAATATTATTTCCTGTACTTCTCTCAATGTTGGCTCTCCTATTGTTTCTTCCTCTGTATCTATCTCTTCTATTGCTTCTTCTTCCTGTTCCCTCTCCGTTAGCAGCTCTCTAAAATATTCTACCCATACTTCTTTATATTGCTCTTCCTCTATCACAAATTTACCATCTCTGTTCTTTATTCCACAAGTTGTGCTTATATGTCTTATTCTGTTCTCTTAACTTCTGATAGAATTTCCTTGTATTCCTGTTTCTATTTTCTTCTTCAATTTGTTGTAATTTCTCATTTATCCAGTCTCTCCTACTTTGTCTTACTATTTTGTTGCATTGCTTCCTCTTTTCCTCATATTTATTCCGCAGATCTTCATTATTGATTAACCACTTCATTCTCTCCCTCACTTTTTCCTTCACTGCTTTTACGAAATTCTCGTTGTACCATTGCTTTCTTTTCTTTTATTTTCTCTTTCCTACAACCTACATTACATTTTTCCTCTATTCTATCTTTCTCTTGCTGCTGATTTATCTTCTTGTTTATCTCTTCTTGATATAATTGCTTGATTTTTTCCCAAAATGTACCCAATTTAAAAATTCCAATATAGCCTTACCAATCTCACAGTCAAACAAAGATAGCTAATGTGTCTTCCTGTCAACGGTTGGTGTATCAACATTATCTTCTACAAGCACTTCGGCCGTTCTCAAATAAACAAATTGTATACTCATTTCAAACATGGCAGAAGAGCTGCTGGAAAACGATAATGTATGATGGTTGTAAGAGGGGCAATAGTTTCTTATGTAACTGTACGTGCAACTATAACATCTTTTAATTACACAACTTAGCTTATTTCTCGTTGTAAGTTTCCAATGCAGTAAATGTATTTAACGTCATATTTAGGAAGAATAATTGTAGCTCTTTTAATTTATTGTCTATTAGAAGCGGGAATCATTCGGCATCCATTGATGTGGTTGTATTTACGTACAATATGTAAAGAAATAGACATATTAATGTATACATAAGATTGTAAAGATAGAAAACGCAATTTATTTCTTTCGTAATTACATGTTTTCAACAACAGTAACAAATTTAGTTAATAACAAGTCTATATTTAACATGTGACGCTGTTTTCCGAAGCTATTGCATGAAAATATTGCGAGACTTTGAATCTAGGAAACGGGAAAAAGTCGCTGGGGGTTAGCGAATAGGATGAGTAGTGTATCAATTCGAACTTCGTATTCGTGAATTTTTGCCATAGCGACCACTGAAGTGTGAGTTGTTTTGGTGGAACAAACCATTCTTTTTCCTCAAGTACGGCCTTTTTCCACAATTTCTGCCTTCAGCTAGTCAAGTAATGATGCGTAGTATGCCCCCGTTATTGTTTTTTCCTTTTTCAAGATAGTCAATTAACACAACTCCACTATCCCAAAACGCTGTCACCATCACCTTCCCGGCCGACGGAATAGCCTTCACTTCTTTCGGAACCGGTTCGCCCTTCGCAATCCACTGTTTTGACTGCGCCTTGGCTTCAGGAGTGTACTCGCGTATCCAAGCTTCATCTACAGTTATTAATTGATGCCAAAACTCCAACTTATTTCGCTTAAACCAGAAAACCAATTTTGTTACAGCGCATGTTGAAGCTACTTATTGCATTTTCTTTCATTATATGTCATAGCGATTGGATACAAAGGAAATTAATCTAACCGTCTTCTCATGTTACACTGTGCTTGATGATGATGATGATGTAACTACTATACTTATTTGTATAACTATACACAAACTTATATTCATCTACTAGAGTTTTATGTTTGAATAAGGGAAGAAAATTGATCGTAATTGTCTTGAACTTAAATTGCTTAAAGATCTTTCAAATTATTGCACATACAAAGGACGTTCAGTAATTAACGAGACAAATGGCTGTGGAAAACACAATTTATTCAATGACAATGAAATTTACACTACTTTTCTATGTAGTCTCCACCAACATTTAGGCACTTCTCCAATCGCTTTGTGAGCTTTCTAATGCCAGTGCTGAAGAATTCTTGACCTTGGTGCCCGAGTCACTTGTCTACAGCTTGTTTGGCCGCTTCGTTGTCTTCGAAATGATGCCGCATAGAAACTCTTTGAGCGGGCCGAACCGTTACTTCCGAGAAAACAAGGTAAACAGCTCTGACGTCAGCAGGGCGTGACGTATTTTGATTTCGGCCAATAAACGCGTTTACACACTGAAACCATCTCTGCGTTTTGAATTGGTTTGTCCAAATTATATTGGTTTTATTTCAAGAAATACTGTGTAGTGATATTTCCGTACTTTGTTGGTGATACCTGCAATGTTTTTATGTTGTATAAGCGATAAAATCTTTTCTGAAGCGATAAAAACGAGGTACCTAACCTAAGGTGGTGTCGGTTGTTTTCATACGTTAGGATGGATTATTTCGGTTTGAATTAGTTTATCCAACTTGTATTGGTTTCATTTAAAAAAAAATACTGTGTAGTGATATTTCAGTACTTTATTGGTGATACCTGCAGTGTTTTTCTAATGTTATAAAAACGAGATAACCTAACTTAATATGGTGTCGGTTGTTTTGTTTGTGAGTTACAATTTGTAAATAAAAGAGTGAGTTACAATTTGTAAATAAAAGAAGATATTATTTATTCTTCAACAGCTACAGATTCAAGAACCGGTGAAACTATAGGTGTAAGTTTAAAATATCCTAGGCCTAAAAAAGATGCTATTCCAACTGAGTTCCCTAACTGTCCGTTGTATTGGACAAAAAACGTAAAGATGTTGTCCAAATAGTTTTATATTCTTAAGTTATATTTAACAAAATTATTTTTGAACACGAAGAGATGTTTTCAAATGTATGTAATAAACGTTCAGTTTTAATACAATGTAATTTAAACTATATCACCGAACGTAGCCATTTTGGATACTGATATATGTAAATGCCATATTAACAGCAGTGAACCTATTGCAACAATTATAATAACTTGTTCCACAAATACCCCACTTAAAAATGATTGTGGGAAAAGTAATGATAGATTAGGTAAAACACCATATAATAAGGAAGATAGATTAGGTTTACCTAAGGTTTTAAATTTCGTATTATGTGGTGTTGTAACACCACATTTAAAACCCTGGTTAAATAGCATGTCTGTAAATGTTCTCGTGAAATTAGACAAAATTTCGAATAAAATTGCAATTACTGTATCATTTCAACCTTAGTTTCGTCCAAATACATGTACAATTACAAAGAATAATAATTAGTCGACTAAATATCCACTACAAATACATCTTTCACGAAAACGGTGCTCGGTTACGTGCTTGGTTTTTGCTTTGAAAGTTCGTTTTTTCCAAAATAAAATCGAATGGGATGCGAAGAAGGGCTCAGTTGACGACTGGCATCCTCTTTAAACCGGAAGCCCTTCAAAACTAAAAAAAAGGCAAAAAAAAAACGATTCTTTTACCGATTAGGCTAATATGATGCATGGCGATACATCGCCTAAACAGCGTGACGTCATCGAAGAGCTGTGAGGCCTTCTAGTTACAGTGGTAACGGCCGAACAGATGAAAATCGACGGTGCGAGGTCGGGACTATAAGGAGGATGTGGCAACACCTCCCAACCCAAATTTTCGATCATCTCTCGTGTTTTCTGGGTAGTATGGGGGCGGGCGTTATCGTGCAGCAAAATCACACCTTTTGAGAGAGCACCCTGACTTCTTCTTCTTATCGCAGGTTTCACTTTATGTTAAAGCAAGTTACAATAGTACTCACTGTTCACAGTACGTTGTCCTTGTAAATGGTCACAAAAACTGGGCTTTGAGAGTCCCAGAAGACCGTTAACATCACTTTACCGACAGACGCGAGAGTTTTAAATTTTTTCTTAGCGTGCAGGTCCGGATATTTCCATTCAAGACTTTGCCGTTTGGATTCAGGTTTATAGTGGTGAATCCACGTTTCATCTTAGGTTATAACACGGTCTAGAAATTCATTACCTTCCGTTAAAAACCGTCGTTTGAGTTCAGAACAAAAGCGAACACGGGTGTCTTTAGGGACTAGAGTCAACTGTCTTGGAACCCATCTCAAACACGTTTTACGATAAGTCAGCTTGTCATGAATGATTGAATATACAGTTCCAACATTAACATTACACAAACTAGCTATTGTCACGATTTTTATACACCTGTAATCGAGAATAAGGTAACTTATGCGATTTTGTAACGCGTCGGTCGACACTTCGACGGGTCGTCCGGAGCGATGAATATCGGTGACACTTGTTCTGCCCGATTAAACTGTTCGATCCACTTATACACGTGTCCGCGACTTAGGCACTTTTCACCATACTATTTCAACATTCTCGAGTAAATTTCCACCGGCTTCACACCTTCGGATAACAAAAATCTTTATCACTTCCACCGCACCCGCCTCGAGAGGAGCCGACATTTCGAAATGAACAAAAGATGTTATGTTTGTTTTTACTTCTTTCAAACAG
Source organism: Dynastes maya (assembly GCA_029619315.2). Classification (NCBI taxonomy): domain Eukaryota; kingdom Metazoa; phylum Arthropoda; class Insecta; order Coleoptera; family Scarabaeidae; genus Dynastes; species Dynastes maya. Next base: position 26,751,169 of record JAROYE020000001.1, read on the forward strand.
CTGACTTAATTTGTCCCTAAGATTGCCAACATGACCCACAAAAAGTTTCATGTAATAATATTCAGTAGTTTTCCCGCTAATGCAATTTGTCTCGTTAATTACTGAACGTCCCTCGTATTTCGAATTTTAATAATCCATAGTGTAAGTGTTTAAGTTGCTTATAATAAAGGTAAGATGAAAGAAAAGGTCTTGACTCATAAAATTCTGTTTGATATAATTAATGCAGGCGACTGGTTTTGTACAGGATGCACATCATCAGGCAAACCACAAAAGCAATCCAAAATTAGATTTAGAGTAGTGTAACAAAATTAGTACAATCTAATTTGATTTGTAAAAAATTCAAATTTTGAAAATTTTGGAAAGTTATAGTTTTAAGTTATGTTCCTTTCTTAGAAATTACGTTAAGTTCAGTAAAACGTGGTGAGTGGAAAATTACTTACAACTCGATAATGCAGTAAAAAGTTGTCAAAATAATAAAATAATTAGCTATAATTTATCATTTGATAAAATTGTAAATAGAAAAATTACTGGTAATGCAATAAAGTGGATACATAAGTTTAGAAACTTTTTGTCGAAATTATTTGAAAATCCAAAATATCAGAGACCTCTGTGGTTAGATGTCAAAATCAAGTAAATAAGTGAAGCCGGTCTAAGCTGAAAACCACACAAGACAGGAATCATATGTCAAAAAGTATTTGAAAGGTAGGTGTTGCCTCAAATTGCGGTTGTAAATTAAGAGAATTGTTCCTATTTGTTAGTTGTCTTAAGGTTTCTAAAGATTCAAAGTTGTTAGGGTAATTGCCCGTATTGGCTGTATGTACAATGGTAAAATTATTCCCAACGTTCATGTATATATATGTGGTTAGTATATTTAAGATGCTGAGCAAAATGAGAGAACCCTGATTAATTTGGTTGTAAACATCTGATATGTTCTTTAATGTGAATTTCGAAATAACTACCTAAAAATATTAAACCAAAGCTTACTGTAACGACAATGAAAAGATATGTAATTGCCGCTTGGCAGCAGTAAATGTTTTCGCTATGTTAATGGTGCATTGTGTTATCTAACTATTCATTATGAAACACCGTATTCTACGTTAACCTAACGCACCTTGTAATTAGGAAGAGAAGGTCCACATCCTATAAAAAATATATCAGATCTATAATTATATAAATACAATAATTCATCCATCAATTAGAGCAAAGTTGCGCCATATAATTTGGTACATCCGCGTTCTGGACATGAAAAGATCGAATCTGGCGTATGTTTATAAGCATAATCATCTCCGGATATCTCTAGGTCAGCACGTCTGACCACGTTAATGCATCTATTTTTTTTGCATCGGTACAGTAAACTTACCGGACGCTTAATGTCAATCATTTTCTTCGCTGCTTTGCATAGTGTATTTAATCCAAGGAGGTTCAGCGTTTCTCGACCTTGATATTTCGAAAAGCGTTATTGATAATTGAAGAATACGTTATAAGTATACGTATGTATGTATTTCAAACCGTATACGCCTTCAGCTGTAATCGGTGCAATAAATGAGACTTGTAATAACAAATCGCAACATTGCAGGCTTTGTAACAAATTAGAAAGATTACATTAATCAATAGAGTGTTTAATAAATGCACAATTTTTGCAGGTTTACATACTTGTAGGCGCTTGTCCTGAATAGGATAACAGAACTTTTTTTGTCGACCCGATATCAGTAGCGACTTATGTATATATAGAGCGTGTCCACCTAGTACGTGAACAGAAGATAATTCTTCTCCTGAACAATTTACAGGAAAAGCTTTCAAAAAAAAAATATTCGAAAATGCTGCATAACAAAAAATTGTATTCAAGTATACAGAGTGCTCAATTTCCGCTGCGCACGATACAAGTTTGATTTTTTATTTCCCTACACCAAAAATGCATCTTTCTTTGGTAAAAACATAAAGTGTAAATGTGTAAACTTAATCTTTTTTGTTACAATTCCATCTTCTACTCGAAGTAACCATTGTTTTCCCACATACATTGTCTAGTAAGTTAACCAGCACATATAAATAATAAATAACGAAAATAAGAAGACAAATGTTGAATCGAATTTAACATAGTGTGGACATTACACAAAATAATACCATAGAGATGTTAGTAAATGTTTAATGAAATACAAAGAATCGCATTACAATTTGTATGAAGAAATATGGTGTTCGCTTCGAATAGATGTTGAAATTGTATGCATAAATTATATTTTACAGTTTATTTTAGTGAATGTCTTTAGAAAACTAAAGTTGGTAGTTTTCCGTCGCAGCACTCTACGAGGATTGTTTGGAAACTGCGTGGCCTAACACAGAGATGGTGCGAACTCGGATGAATTTTCATTACCATTCCGTAGAATCATCTTTTAATAGATTAAATATGACAGCACAGAGCGATCTGTCAATTAGTATGTTTTTGATAGTACGCCAAAGTGAACGTCTCCTGTGATTTTATAAACAATAGAAAAAATTGAGTTGAAAGCAGTGATAAAGTACTTTCATTTGAAAGGCTTAACACCAACCGAAATTAAAGCAGAGCTGGATTCAACACTATTGGAATCCGCTCCTTCGTTTTCAATGGTTAAAAATTGGGTTGCCGAATTTGAGCGTGGTCGTACGAGCACAAATGATGAACCCCATAGTGGACGTCCTAAAACTGAAACTGCCTCGGATATGATTGAAAAAGTCCACCGTCTCGTATTGGATGACCGTCGAATAAAAGTGCGCGAGATAGTAGACATAGTGGGTATCTCAAATGACCGTGTGCACAGAATTTTAACTGAAGAATTGGTAATGAAAAAATACTCGGTGCGTCGGATGCCGCGGTTGCTCATTTCGGAACAAAAACTGAATCATTTGAGTGTTTCTTTTGGCACGTTTTCGCCACAATCCGAATGACTTTTTACGCCGTTTCATAACCGTCGATGAAACCTGGGTCCACCATTATACTCTCGAAACCAAAGAACGGTCCAAACAATGGACACACAAAGGTTCTCCGCCACTAAAAAAGGCAAAAACAGTTTTGTCAGCAGGAAAGGTTATGGCAACGGTTTTTTGGGATTCTCATAGAATTACCTTGATCGATTGCTTAGAAAAAGGGAAAACAATAAATTGCGAGTATTATACCATTTTGTTGCAACAACTTAGCGACAAAATCAAAGAGAAACGGCCTCATTTGGTAAAGAAGAAAGTGCTTTTCCATCAGGATAATGCACCTGCCCATAAGCCTGCGATTGCAATGGCCAAAATTCATGAATTGGGATTTGAATTAGTGCCTCATTCGGCCTATTCCCCAGATTTGGCTCCCAGCGATTATCATCTGTTCCCAAACCTGAAAAAATGGCTCGGCGGTAAGAGATTTTCGTCTAATTCCGACGTAATCACTGCTGTAAATTGCTATTTCGAGGACTTGGATTCATCGACCTACAAGGAAGGTATTGCTACTTTGGAATAAGTGTGTTGAGCTAGCAGGAAAATGTATTGAAAAATAAAATATTTTTTGTCGAAAAAAAATTGCGTTTTCTTTGTTAGGCCACGTAGTTTGTTAGGCCACGTAGCGTCTGAGGCGCTTAAGATATCGGCCGTTAAACAAACAGTGGCATTTCGCAAAAAATTTAAATTATGTAATTTATCTCAAAAACCAAGGTAAATAGGTATAGGGAATATTGATGGAAGTTGACATAAATTGAAGAGGAGCATTTAAAATCGTAATAATTTACAGGATATTCTATTTAAAAAACCAAACTTGTATCGTACGTTGTGGAAACTGAACATCCTGTATACTTGAGTATAATTTTGTATTGTGCAGCATTTGTCTCCGAATATTTTGTGTTTGAAAACCGGAAATTGCTTAGAGAGGAAATTATCTTCCGTCAACGCTAGGTGGACACGCTGTATATGCAATGCAGCAACACCACATATACACTTTTTGTGAATAAACGATATTGCATTGAAAAACAGTTTTACTGGATCTGACTGTCTGTTGTATAAAGAGCATTTGAAAAGGTAATTGGAAACAGAAAATTATCGAGAAAATTATTACAAGAAATTGGTTGAAGAGCTCCTCTGAAGATATGAAAAACATGTTTCTGAATTAAGTCATATATACTTATATTTCTTTCCAGATAACTTTGGAGCTGTAAACGATTTCACTAAAAATATGGAATTTAAGTGTGGAGGAATGTAACTGAAGCTAAATACAGTAGAACATCCAAAAGAGGTAGACTTTAAATCGATATATTAGAGATCTGTCAAAACGAGAAAAACTATAAGCGATAGAGTTAACCAGATTTGAAATCACCAAAAGAAATGCTGTAATAATGCTTTGTCTGCTTTTCATTCCTTAAATAATTAGATCAATTTGAATCTCTTGTTATTTTTCGATGCCGTAATAATGCTTTGTTTGCTTTTCATTCTTCAAATAACCAGATTAATTTGAACCTCTTGTTATTTTGCAATGCTATCATATGTATGATTAGCGCTAATTTGAAGTAACATGCTTAAACACCTAAGCAAAAAAAAGAAAAAAATTTCTAAGCTAAGCTGACTTATCAACAGGTAATAGGATACATTCCATAAAGAAATATGAAAACTCTCAACAAGCTTTCAGCATTTCGAACAAACAGAACATTAACAAGAGCATATAAATATATTGTAAGCACGATATATCCTAGATGAAATCTAGAATCTAAAAGTGCAATACATGAACTTCTTTCGAAAGGATATGACTTCATTGCGCCACTCTTCACAATAGCCCACAGATCGAGAATACTTATTACGCTACGTAAGTATGCAATACTTGTTTACGTTCCCATATGTCAGCTTCTAATTTCATTAATGTATCAAGATTAAGCGGACTTGGTCAGATCGGCGAACAACAATCAGCACTGTGCAAAAATATCTATGCGTCTGTATGACAATTATTTTTTGATTTTCATTGGCCTTGCGCGGCTACGATACGGAATGCGGTAATCACTATCTCACGATGTTGCTCGTTTTAATAGCGATATGTTGCAATTGATGGGTGTATGATGAATTGCAAGCGTTTTTGATTCATATTTCGCTACAACGGAATATAAATAACGAAACAGTTGAAGCGTAGTGAACATATATATACGGTTAAGACTTATGTACATACATGTCTATCAAACAATGGTTGCAATAATGGCAATCCAATGTGACAATCATTCGAAGCAACGCTTATTACAACAATCATTTGAAATGTAAAGAATAGTATTGCAGATTCTGTTTTAGATGATAAAAGTCATAACACGACTTATATTACAACTAACGAAAATTATTGCTTTTTCCAGCATCGGCCACTAAAGTAAAGATCAACATGGCTATATTTAGATCTAATGACATGTATTTAAATATAAAATCTTTAAAAAAAATAAATTCAATAAAGAAGTAAAATAAAAAGTTACTCAACACTTCCCAATCTCTGTCAGAGCATTCTTATCATGCCCTTCTTCAAAATCCTTTCCTTAGGTTTTTCCTTGCCCAAACCTTTCTATCGGTTTATCCTTAGATTCATTGCAGAACATTATTAACTTAACTAGCAGCGTTGAGTTGTTTCTTGTATAAATTATGCAAAAGATCTCTTGGGTTTTCTTTCTTTGTAATCATTCTCCTTGTATTTGCTTTCTAGACATACGGTAATTTTGAAAAAATAAGAGTAACGGTTACTGTTATTAGTACTATGAGGCACATTTATGTAGGTATTTCCTTTGCAAGGAAATATTTCTGAAATGTGTACCCCGAACATTTTCAAATAATGTCGATTGAGCATGACCAACGAGAGAAACCTACACGCAGAGAAACGTTTACTTGTATCAAAGCTGTCCACCTTAATTCCAGACAATTACTGTTTCAATTATCCGCAATTCAATAACTGTTTTAAATCAAAAGAAATATTTTTTAGCGTTCCTTTCTCCGCTTAAAAGAAGTGTGTACTTGTAATGAAGTAACTGTTAACTTGATCCAAGAAAATCTTGCAGAAAATTTGAAGAAAGCGATTCTTAGTATAAGTAAATGGCCGTTATAACACAAAACAATATTTTCTTGAGGAAAGCAAATAGTTTTCTTAATTCCAGAAAGCGTTTAGGTATTGTTCATAAATCAATAGTTTCATCTTCTTAAAATAAAGCATTTTTTACATAGAATCCTTGAAATGCATATTATCTATATGCACATTATTAATTGCGCTTATCTTGTTTAAAACAGTGCGACATATCCGTACGTAATGCAGTAAAGTATTCACATTGCTTGTGATTTTAAGAAGGCTAAGGCAGAGGTTATCTACAGAATAATGTTGAAACAGAAGTGGGCTTCATGTATAAGTACACATGAAAAACTCCCTAGAAACAATAGCGAAGATAATGCTAATATAAATAGCACCTGGCATTGATGGAATCACTATCCGCAAGAACAATATGAGAAGAGAAAAGCGTTAAAGCTTCTTACTCCTGGCCTCATTGCTCTTACATCACTTAGTTTATGCCAATAATCTTCAAAAACAACAACTGAAAAACTTCCTGGCGCCACCTAGTTCCAGTAGTTATAGTCATGCCGTCCTAGATAATAGCGACGGAACCAGAATACAGGTACCATACTTACTCATACAATGATATACCTTTAACGTACAACGTTTCATAAACATTTTCAAAAGATACCGGTTAATATAATATTTTGTCTTTTTATTACCATTTATCAAGTGTACTAATTTAACTATCGTTTCCGTATTTAATTATAATATTATAGAAGTAATGTAATTATACCGTAGAATTTTTCATTAGTTCATTCACTTTTTATTTTATTGGATATCATTGTAGCTGGCCTAATGATGTGTTCCTTGAACATGAAACCAGTCGCCAAATTTCTAAATAGATCTTTGTGAAATCTGGACAATTTTTTCACATCTACTTTTAATATGAATTTAACTTAAAACTAAATGATTTACTTGGAAGAAACATTTTTTTCTTGGATTTTCTTGATTTTCTAACCCTAAGAAAATATTTGTTTAATTCAAGTAAAATTTCAAGAAAATTATTTTCTTATATTATACATGTTTATAGTCTTAAAATGAAAATATGTTCTTGAATAGAGACTGATTTTTCCAAAAAAATCTATTTTCTTGATGCAAGATACCATTTCTCTGCGTATACGTAGATGAACAAAAAATTCTCATCGTAATCAACTCCACACTCTTAAAACACAAAGAAAGGCATAAACATTTCACTCGAAATTAGAATAATTAGCTATTAAAATTGCTAACGTCTCTCTCTCTTGACCAACATTACCTGATGATCAAGGCAATTTAGTTTACCTCTAATTTATATAGCATATCCATCAAGATGAAGAATACTCTACTATATAGCATCAATACAAATAATAAAAGAAAAAAAACAAAGAAACCAATCTACTTTATACTAAAAATTCAGATAAAATTATAATCGAAGTAACTGAGTAGCATTCAAGTCAATTGTTTATGTACATCGTATATTTCGTAGTTTCATTAGTTACCTGTTGCTCCATGTAGCTTTAAAACATTACAATACCATATGTTTGAAAAGTGCCTTGCTAGACTTCAACGACAAACTGTAAATATGGCAATCAATCTGCTATGTAGATATTGAAATTAAATTGAATTGAAATTTAAATCTTGGTGTAAAATAACGGAACATTCTCAGTTCGTCATATCACATTTTTTGGTACTCATTAACTACAATTAATTAAACTAACAAAGTGCTGTTGTTGTTATTGTACTATTGGGCGAAGGGTCAGATTACGGAATACACCTTGCACTTCTAGGCATCGATTACTGTGATCATTAGCCAACCCTACTAGAACTTTGCTGAGTCCAGAGCTATTCCAAACTCCGGTAGGGATCTTTAACGTGATAAACATCGTGTTAACACAAGGCCTACTGTTTTACTTCCTTGCCCGAGAAGAAGGCAGACTCCGATTTTTATCCCTAATTAAAAACCAACCGTCCCGGCAGGATTTGAACCCTCGTAGATCTGATTGAAAGGCAAGTATGCTAACCGTTCGACCACCAAGACGATCAGAAAAGTTCTGTTCTTATTGTAAGTAATTCTTACAAAAGTAGTAAGTAGTAAAATCTGGCACCTGGTTCCTGCGTACAATTTCAAATTTATGAATTTTGCGTTGAGTTTTAATAAACACTACACACAAAACTCAAAAGGACAATCCGCTTTACATTTAAATTGCAAAATAATAAAACAAGTCTTACACTAGTATCTACTAGAGAGAAAAACAAGCTATTACTCGCTTCCAATAAATAGACTAACGAATCCGGAATTAAATAACTTTCAGTGTGTTAATAAAAGTGCTGAAATCCGTATTTTAATGGATCGGATTAAATCTAAATTACCTTGATAGATCAAAAATATTTCGCCTTACCTCCGTTTTTAACACTGTAGCAATTGTAAGTAAACAGATTATTTCTAAGATCCACCAAAATCCTTATAAAGGTCCATTTACACGTATCAGTTCCATATCAGTGCTGATTCAGTTCCGTTTCATCAATATTAATGAAAAATGTTATTGTTACATTGTTTCTCGTATAGACGAATTCCGTACCTTTGCCTTCAGTATCCGTTCAATGATAACTAAAGCGTGACAAACGATTGCACCCGCAGAGGCGCCGTGAAAGGAGCTGTGTTTACTATGTACACACAAGCAATCGAGTGGACGTTCGGTTATTATCGGTTGATCGGTGTGCGTGTACTATTTATAATGTTCGAGAAACTAGTGGAACCGTCCGAGGCGTACCGCACAAAAGTTGACACAGAAATTAATAAAAAAATTATAGATTGTTACCTTTTATTGACATATCGATGACCACTGCGGTAATGTGCGACTTCTCGTATACTTCGCAAATGATCGTTCAGCATCTAGCGAAGTAAGATTCGCGAAATTCAAATACTCCTGTATCTCTTCTATGCAGTCTTGAATTCCAGATATAGATCGAATCTTTTCTAAAACCGGATTTTTATTTAAAACTGCACGAAATTTTTGCGCGACATCTAGTCCTATAGGATCCGTTTTCTAGAGCGGCTGCTAAATTGTTGATGTTATTTAACGAGTCTTGTATAGATAAGTGATTTCTAACTGCGAAATAGTTTGTCACTACAGAATAGTTTATGGAAATGTCATCTATTTATTTTTGAACGTCGGAATTGGAAAAAAGTTGCTGACTCTCGCGAACCGCTTGAGAATTAGAAGAATTAAGTTTGAAAATGACATCTTTCACTTGGGAATAATATTTGCGATTGTAAGATACTGCCTCGATCCATGTTCTCCATCGCATCAATGCAGGCTGAAGTGGTAGCAAAATTTGCGGATACAATTGCTTGAATACGCGGCTATGTTTCGGAGATTTCACAAACACTTTTTTGGTAGATGATATTAAATCATTCACCCTAGAATACTTGCTTCCAATTGTTTCTTCCACAAGATGACATGCGTGTATGAGGCATGTTATGTGAAGAAGAGTCGGAAAGCATACTTTTAACATCCTACCAGCTTTCAGCATTGTTGCGGCTCCGTCAGAAACTAACATGATGATTTGAGCTCCTACGATACAAAATTCTCTTAACATATTTTTCATTATGTTTACAACGGTTTCGGAATCAATTCTTTCAATCCTTTTACTGGCTAACAACAAGGAAGCTGCTGGGCCATTACGTTTTAAAGGACGCGCCACAATATGAACCATGCTGTGTTCAGCATCGGTAGTTTCGTTCACAGTGAGACAGATTTTTTGATTTCTCAACTCGTCTTTTATACAGTCTTTTACTGTACTTTGCACATGTGGTAAATTGTACCGCAATTGTCTTTTTGTTGGTAGCTTCCATGATGGAACATATTTATCCCAAAAAAGACGAAAGTTTTCATTATCTACTAGGTGTTATGGAAGTTGCACGTGCTCCACATGAAAATAAAGTCATACAAAAATTGCCAGTACGGAATATTGCTTCTTAAACTCAATACATGACGTTTACTTTTAATATGACTTCTACATTCAAATGTCGTGCAACCTAGCGACCCTATACCGCAAAATTTGCAACAAATGTGCGAACCTGTAAATTCCAAACCAGGGAAACGCCAAATATATTTTTTCGCATGCGATGCAAGAGGTACACCAGACTTACGTTCCATGTTTTCGAAAACACACAATGAGAATCCGATAAATATCCGAACTACCGAACTCCTCAATGTTTACCGCATTACTGAACTCTGCATCCACATACCTACATACACTCGTACAGGCATCTCTGCGAGTGCAACTGTTTGTCACGCTTTAGTGATAAAGCATTCGTAGGCACCGATATTTTTGCTATCTAACGGATGTCTTTTGGTCCATGCAGCATTCACCCTCTTCCGCTTCTTAAGTTGATGAGCATCTTCCTCATCTAATGCAAAGGCAATCAATATGAATTCTTCGCTTGTAAAGTGTGCCACAATGTGAACAAGTGTCACTATAAATGGACTTTAATCAGTTATTTGCATGCAAACAGACGAAACTTGCTATGGTGTCAGTAACCTCGTTCTTAGGTTTGTAACTATTTTTCGTTTAAAATTAAAACATTGGCAATTTATTAATATTGGCTACAATCAAAAATCTGTAAAGATTCTGGTCAGCTAAAAAAACTCTCCGACTAATACAGTTAGATATTTCTTGATAATTATGTTAGATGTAATTTATCGCATACTGGAATCTAAGAAAGGCAATCATTAACCTATCAAAAGAAGAGTAAACTTGCGCGGTAAAAAATATTAACTTGTGTCTTGACATTTGGTTGTTGTGTCTTCGCGTGCATATAAATAAAACATAAACGAAATTCCTAATTAAAATAACCAGTATTACCTGACGCGAAAACGATCGGTTTACAGGCAGGAGATAACATATGACCCGAATATGCAAAATTTATACTTCGGATCTATCTATAACCGTACGGAATTTTTTACTTCGCATAAAATGTTTCTAATTAGTATTCAAAGAGCCCGCAGTACATTAATTGCTCGTATGCGCCAGTCTTACGTAAAGGAAGAGGTTAAACAAGCTAATGAAAATAGTCGTACAAAATATATGTACGTGCTCTAATAATAGGTTTGATAACAGCAACTTGTTTATTTTAAACAAAAAGCTGCCACCAGTTTAATTATAAGCAAAAGAAACCATGAATACCAACCAAAAAAATTTCCCACACTCATAAATCTCCGCATGTTTACTTTAAATTAGATGCTTACTTAATTAACCTTATAACTTTGAAATGACTATAAATAAGTGAAATGGAACTAAGATGAGTACATTAATATCTTAACGCAACTGATACGTTTTAGAATTAACAGAACAATATATAAGTGAAATGTGTAAACTGAAGATGAGATATCATTAATATCCCTTAAACGGCAAACCTGCATACGTTTCTAGAGATTTGAAACAAGAACAATATTCAAAATCGAATGGTGATATCTTCTGATTTTACGAAGCAATAGCTCCATAAGGACCTCACTCAAGAATTTCAAACTTCACTAACAAAATCTAAATAGACTTTGTAGCGGCAAAAGTTCCAACAACTACAGAGACTAATATGTCCAAATGAGGACTCGTCCTACGATAACGCTACTAATTGGAAATTGCTCCATTGCACAAAAGTAACAACCTTATTCCTAACAAAACGACACAAAAATACACTATTTCGATGCAACATAATTATGATCAGCGTCATAGGGTAATACAATTACGACCTAGGAATGTCTTTGAAACCTCAGCAGAAATGATAATAATAATATATTTGATCCCAAAATCCGTCAAAGTACAATACAGGACATAGGATACAGTCAAGTTTCTACAATGCGTGACAATAAACTGCTAATTATAAGAGCTATAGCTGTCATGCTATCCTTCGCACTGTAAAAGGCTTGATTAACCAAGAAATTCTTAATCTGTTTCTTAAAAATATTTATGTTTTGTACAGTATTGAGGTTGACTGGTAGCTTATTATTAGAGACCGGATTATATGTTCGAATTTTGACTAAAATATATACATATATCTGTCTTAAATATGAGCAAAATATGTTGAAAATATTGCCAAAATGTACAAAATATGTCAAATATGTTCCGAAAATATCGTCAGTGTGTCGAAAATATTTTGAAGTAACAAGGAGAAAAACATTAGGAAAATTAAAACAAGTTTTATTAAACAGATACCTATTACTTACATTTCTACATTAAACATTACATTCCTCACTGTAAAAACAATTCACAATCAAATGTTTTTCAATATTTTCAATAGCTAAATTATGTCTCCTATCTGTTAGTAGCGATTTGTATGTTGAAAAACTTCGTTCGACGTCAACTGATATGATTGGTGCATATTTTAAAACATTAACAACCTTCGGATTTAAATCGGTTTCAACATCAAAACCGCCACGGAGAATTTAGTTTGCTCGCTGCAATACATTTAAATCGCTATTTATTTTTAATATCAGTAAATTTTTTATTTATTAATTGTCGAATTTTTCCAGGAACTTTCTGAAGTTTTCCCTTAAATTCATCAATCAAATGAAGAGACTCTTGTAGCGGGAGTGATTCAGTTTCAAGAACAAGAATAGTTTTATGAACAAAATCGTAATTTGATTTAATGAAACAAAGTTCATAATGCAGTGTGCTGTTTTCTAAAATAAATTTGCATTTTGAAATTGCACCAATATTTCCTTCTTCCAAACTTAAAATTAGTTCTTCTATAGGGACAAAATTTTCTGCATAAAAACTGGCAGCTTTTAACCATGTTCACCATATCAGCTGTTTCTCGCAATACGTTTCCGGAGCTGTTGATGGTCAGGGTCAGGCAGACGTAGTATATACCGATTTTCACAAAGCCTTCGATCAAATAGATCATTGCGTTCTCTTGGCCAAACTGGCGCAAATGGGATTTTCACGGAGTCTATGAAACCTTTTTAGATCTTACCTTACAGACAGACAATACTATGTGGAGTATCATGGCTTCTAATACCTACATCTCTACCTCGGGCGTCGTCCAAGGATCTAATCTGGGTCCCATTTTGTTCCTGATTTTTATAAATAACATCGTCGACTGTTTGCGTTGTGAATATCTTCTATTTGCTAATGATTTAAAGATCTTCTATAGAATAAACAATAGAAGTGATTGTTCTTTTTTTGTGTTTCCCTTTATTAATTTCTAACATTTCTCTGAAATTTAAATTTAACCCTTTATTACCTACATATGTACATATTTACATACATTGAGGTCATTGTTAGTAAATAGATGGTTACTATCAATACAATGAATAGAGAAACATGCGTACCGTAAATAAAATAATTTGGGATCAATGTACATAAACAACAAAGAGCCGTTAGAAACGGAAAAATATGTCCAATCATTCCAAATATGTTAAAACATTCGAAATATGTCGAAAATATGTAACATTAAATTAGTGTCAAACGCTTCTATTTACCCTAATTCGTGTAGACCCTAACGCATCCAATTGTATCGTTGATAGTTATCGATAAGCAAAAAACATATAATCCGGTCTCTACTTATTATTATTATTATTATACAACTTTATACCAAGTAGTAAAGGATTGCACTAACTCAGCGCAAAGTTATGTGATGGTATCGCAAGATTATTCCTGCCCCGAGTGAAATAAAAATTATAATCATTATTTTTTACCCCACCATAACCGTTTTTCGTGAAAGTATGTTAATGAAGAAATGTTAAAAACAATCTTTGATGTCCAAAAAAAGCGTTTACGAAAAAGTTGTATTAAAAATTCTTCTTTATTCCAAATAGCAGTTATATCTTATCGAACACTAACGCTTATTAGTGGACTAAAAGTTTTTGATTCAAAACAGAACGAAAAATATCGCTGCATGTAGCTTTTGCGTCAATTTATAAACACCATGTATTTTCTCGTAAAGGTATATATTGTCTAACGAGCTGCAGAAATAAGCCGCTTCTTTATAAATGTCCAATGCCGAATGTACATCAGTACGTTCTTATAAAATACCGTGTCGTGTCGGAACACCGCCGTCCGATAACATATAGTTTGACGCTATTTACGTAACGTAGAAGTCGCAACGGTGAGTGCGAGCCTGCAAGTGCGTGCACCTGCAATATCTGACGCAACCGCAATAAACGCACAGACCGACCGCTTCGAGATTTATCGGTAAGCGCTCAGCGACGAGAGAGCGAAACGAAAGACAAACCCTAACCTAACACAAATGTCTTGTAAACGTCGAAACGTATTATTTACAGTTTCCACTCCGTTACCAGAACTCTATTTACATAAATATCGAAGGCCACGCGGGCAAATAATAAACGGAGTTTATGATTTATCGATCATTGTCATCGCAAATTGAATAGGATTTAATGGTCTGGCGGAGAGAAAGTGCTATTGATTGCCGTTTTACGGAATAGATTCGGTCAACGTTACTGCCTTATTTGTCCATTTGAATCTAGGGTACGCAATATTCGATGGGGTGCAGATTGCGCTGAGAAAAATATTCACTAACCCAATTAAATATTTAATAACCCCAAGTAAAACGTTTAATAAAATTCGGTCCAGATAAACAGTTTATTTACCAGAAATAAACGAAGGTTCCTGAGGTTCAGTAGCTGCGGTAAGTATACCACTTCATTAGGTTACTAATAGCAGCAAAATGTATTCACTTATTACTAGAGTAACCTAAACTTGCGGACTCGCATAGGCGTCGGTATTACGGGTTAATATAAGAATACGAAAAATTCATAAACTAAACCGGTAGAGAAGCAGGCATGTAGTGTCGACCTTGAATATAAATCATGTTAAACCGCGCTGAGAGAGATTTCGTTTTAGTACCGGTGGAGCTGTTGCAGAGATTAGTCGAACGGTCAAGGTTATGTACTTACGTGTCGCTTTTGCAAATATAGCTGGTGTTTTTTGTGCGTTGTAGTATTATACCAAGTACATAATTAGTGTATCGTTTCATATAGAACTAATATTTACATACCTAAGAAAGCAATGCCTCGTAATAGATTTGCTACTAATAGATTTGCTACTAATGTACATAAGTATGTGTCACTTTTTCCCCATTTAAAATATGACGGTAGTGCAGTTTTTTGCTTAATATGCAATGTTCGTTTGGCTGCATTGGACAGAACTGATTGCCAGAGGCATGTCAATGGTATTAAGCATATGAGAAATGCAAGAACTGAAATACCTTATACACTATTCCTCATACATTTATTAATTATGTTTACCTCTTGTAAACTTCCGTTGTCGTTGGTGAGAAAAGCAGCTTTTAAAACGTTTTGGCGACAATACGTTCCAAAGTACCCATTACCCTCACAAACACAATTACAGAATCATTTGCCGCGAATGTAAGAGATGCTAGAAAATGTGTGTAAACGTGATTTGTGTTCCAGAAAAATATGGATTACCGTGGATGAGACGACCGATATAAAGAAAAACAGTATTGTGAATGTAATAGCTCGCGCTTTATCTAGCGAGAACACAGCATCTCGATATTTGTTAGCTTGCAAACGTGTTCAACAATGTACCGCGGAAAATATTCAAAAAGTGATAATGAACGCTTTGAAAAAATTTAAAATTGCCCAAGATCAAGTTGTGGTGATTCTTACAGATAGTGCAGCAACGATGTTAAATGTTGGGCGATCCTAAAAACATATATTTCCTAACTTAATACATATAACCTGCGTGCTGCATGCATTTAGTTGGTGAAGTTGTTCGACAACATTACGGAAACGTTGATCAGATGATTGGAAGTACTAAAGCAGTGTTTCGTAAATCTCCTAAACGTTTAAAAGAATTTCGTAAATTTTGTCCAGGTATTCCAGAACCTCCTGAACCAATTTTAACGCGATGGGGTACTTAGCTAACGACAGCTTCTTACTATTTGATCCATTTCCAACAAATTCAATCAGTTATAATGCGATTTAATCGGAATGAATCCAAAGCAATTAGAGAAAGTCAAAGAGAATTTCAAATTCCTCAACCTTTAGAAGATTTGACAACAATATGTACCAATTATACAGTATTACTAGATGCCATCAGAAAACTACAATGTACTGAATTGTCATTGCAGGAATCATTAGACATAGTGGAGAGTGTAAAAAGTAAATTACACACATTAAATGATACGCCAGGATTATGCGCTAGTCAAAAGTTGGCAGATGTTTTAAGGAAAAATCCCGATTTTAATACTTTAGAGGCCGTTTATAATAAGTGTAAGAATAGTGAATTTTTAAGTGATTTTGAAAAACAATTTCTATATGCAAATGTAACTTCCTTAGATGTGGAGAGATCGTTTTCTATGTATAAGAATATTTTTTCTTGTCGACGCACACGGTTTAAAGAAGTAACTGTGGAAACATATGCAATGATGCAAGTTTACAGTAGTTCACATCCTGATGCCTCTAATTTGTTGAATAATTAGCAAGTAAGTTTATTTATGAATTTTTCGTATTCTTATATTAACCCGTAATACCGAGGCCTATGCGAGTCCGCAAGTTTTGGTTACTCTACTTATTACTAATAAACTAATCTAGTAGAATAAATAAACTATGTAGTTAACTAAGAATAAGAGCAAACTGTTTACTTGTGGTAGAAAAGTGATTATGGTTACCTGCCTGTTTTTTAATTTACTCATATAGGAAAAGGAAAACAGCAACAAATCATTAACAACGCTCATTACTGCAATATCATACTGAACATAAAGAAGTATTTATCCACATAATTTCCATTGGACGAAAAATTATCACTGTGACAAATGTTAACATTTTTGCTTAATCTAAATAAACAATCAATTTATTTCTGGAAATGCATTTATTTTCAACTCGCAGAGAAAGTAAAAAGTAGTGTTGCTCATTAAATCAAACGCTAGTTAGAGCAGAAATGGAAACAATTATGAATTTAATATTGAAACTATTCGATTATCTTCAAATAAAAGAGCAAATATATGAGGCAGTTACTTATATAAATAATCTTTCTTTTATTTAAATTTTAATAAAACAGAAACCATAACTATTTGCCAACCCATAAAAATGCGCATAAATAAAGGAAGTGCTAACTGAAAAACAAATTGTAGTCTTGCATTTAATAAAATACTCTTAAAAGAAGGAAATTGATAGTCTTTATTCAATTACAAAATTTATTTGACACAAAAAAAAATTAAACCTTCGTTTTGTAGAAATGTCCACCTCGACTACTAATAATTGCGACATACACTTGCGGTATTCTTTCAATTTCGTCAGAGTAGCGCGTTCTATTTTAAGCCAGGCTTCTTGTAGTTGTTTCCACAACGATTCCTTTGAAGTTGAAGGATTTATTTTCACCTGCCCATCGAATTCCTGCCACAAAAGCTCTATGGGATTAGCACTGGGTTTTGAGAAGGCCATTTCATTATTTTGATATTGCTTTCGCGTTCTACCGATTCTAAATATTCGCTGCACAGTTTAGAGGTGTGTTTCGGATCATTATCATGTTGAAATATAAAATAGTCACCGATTATTCTCATTCTAGATAATATAGCATTCGTTTCCAAAATTTTCCGGTAGCGCTTTCTTTAAATTCTATCTATTTTAACCAAATCACCTAGGGATGTGGGTGACTGTGGATCCTACACATAATTCTGCTGCTCGTTCTCCTTTCAACCTTCGAATGAACATTCTTCTCTTGGAACCCAAGAGTTTAAATTTGGACTCATCGGTCTACAAAACATTTTTCCGCTCAATAACTGTCCAATGTTGATGCTTTCTAGCCCACTGCAGCCGTTTTATTTTATTTCGCTTGCATAAGATTAGTTTACGCAATGCTATTCGGCCAAATGAACCACCTTTTAACCTTCTTTTCACGGTGGTAAAACTAACTCGTTTACGCTCAATATTTATTTCAGTCGTTACTTCAGGTGCAGTTTTTCAATTATTCCGTTTACTCGTCATAATTATTCGACGACCACCGGTGTTGTCACTTTCCATCGTCCGGTTCGTTTTCTATTTAATAATGTACCGGCCTCTTGATATTTTTTAGTTCGACGACTTAATTTCAATTGTCTTGGGATCTCTGTTACTTCGGCCAAGATTATGTAAAGCAACAATCATTGTGCGGATTTCTAAAGGCAACTCTCTTGTTTACGGCATTTTAATACTAATTTTAGATAATTTTATTAACGATATTCACTGTTTAAAAGAACGATAACTATTAAATCTAAAATTATAATTCTAGTTCGGGTAAATAGGGAATTGTCATCTTTATCTGCACTACAGTAAACATTTATTAGATTAGTGACGGATAATTCTGTTACACTTCGAGCCCTTTTGTGGCGCTACTTGGACCCCTAATTATCGGATTAAGGACATTCAATTGATAACTAAGTATTAGAGGGATATTTCAGGAAATTATTTAATGTGAAAACTAGAAGAATTATTTTATAATATATCCAAAATAACTTCCATTAACTTGCATGGAATAATAAACTTTAATAGTAAGTTATTTGACGACATTCTTGAATAATCATTTGTGGATTCTAATTAAATTCAATTGACTTTCGTATTTACAAGGAGAACTGTAGTAGACTCATTCCCTCCTCCTGCAAGCTTTTTAACATGTTTTCACATTTTTTCTAAAAGGTAAATCATTGGTGTTCCCTATATAACCAATCTTTAACTATGGAAATTAAAAAAAAAAAGATATGTGAAGATAAACTTAGAAAATTCTTACATATATACCTATTCTGATTAGAAAAAAGCAGTGGCGCACCGCATAAAAGTAGATACGTAATATACAATATTAGTGAAAAATAATATTCCTGTCGTCTTGATGTCCACTGTGGCAATTGGCAACCGCCCTGGTAAGCTGCGTAGAATTGCAACATCAGCAACGCTTCCATGGTCGATTCATTCAGCCGTCTACAGTGTTGTGAATACGTTGTCGTATACTTCGAAAATGATCGCTCGACATCCAGTGAAGTAAGATTTGCAAGTGTCAGATATTCCTTTTCCTCATCTGGGCACTCCTGATTTTCAGTTATAGACCGAACTTTTTGTAAATCGGGATTTTTCGTTAAAATTGCTCCAAATTTTTGAGCAACATCGACTCCTATAGTGTTCGTCAAGTTTTCTAGAGCGGCTTGCCAATTGTTTATGCAATTTAATGCGTCTCGTGCAGATAAGTAACTGTTTTCTAATTGCTCAATAGCTTGTGCAACTTCAGAATAGTTCATGGAAATTTCATCTATTTGTTTGAATACACGGATGTGTTTGGGAGATTTGATGAACACTTTTCTAGTAGATGCTATTAACTTATCCACCATCGGATACTTCTTTCGAATGGTTTCTGCTACGAGGTGACATGCGTGTATGAGGCATGTTATGTGAAGAAGGTTCGGAAAGCATATTTTCAACATCCTCCCAACTCTCAGCATTGTTGCGGCTCCGCCAGTAATGAACATTGTGACTTGGGTTCCTGTGATACAAAATTGTCTCAACGAATCTTTTATTATCTTGACAACGGTTTCTGCATTAGTTTTCCGAATCCTTTTACTGGATAACAACACTGAAGCTGGTGGACCGTCACGTTTTAAAGGACGCGCTACAACATGAATGACGCTATGTTTCTGAGCATCAGTTGTTTCATCCACACATAGGCAGATTTTCTTATTTCTCAACTCGTCTTTTATACATTCCTTTACTGTACCTTGCACACGTGGCAAATTGTATCGTAATTGCATAAATGTTGACAGCTTCCATGAGGGAACGTACTTAGCCCAAAAAAGACTAAAGTGTTCATTAGATACTAGATGTTGTGGGATGTTGCACACACTTAACATAAAAATAAAATCATATAAAAATTGCCAGTGTGGAATACTGTTTCTTAAATTCAATACATGACGTTTACTTTTACAATATTTTCTACATTCAAACCTACCGCGACTTAGCAATCCGCTATTGCATATTGTGCAATAAATATGGGGACTTCTAAATTCTAATCCAGGGAAATGCCTGAGATATTTATTCACATTCGAAGGGAACGTTACTCTCTTTGGGCGTCCCATCTCCGCCTACTTATTTGGCGTGCAGCGTGCAACGTACTGTCGTTTTGAACTCTCTCACGGTACTGTCGAGATCGACTACGAGTTGAAAATTACTCCTACCCACGCCGCTACCGCTACGCTACTGCCATCCGGTACCACCTTTTTAACAAACTCTATTTATGATATGATGCTTCCTGTGAACTGTATTAAAAGCGTTCATTTCAAGATGTCAACACAGCAAATTTAAAACAATATTCATTTAAAAGATTTGTGGTATCTATTCTAAGATATTAGTAACATATTTTCAAAATTCACGCAATCAGTCCCTTTGAAGTATAACACGTGCTTCTATAGTACAAATATTTACTTCTCCTCGTAAAATCCTTAAACGGGAGGCTGTACTTTTAACTCAAAAAAATATAATGTTGTTGCATACATCTTAAATGTCTGCAACTCAAAAACTATCTGTATTCAGAGGGGGAGTAGTGTAATAGCAATTACAACAATTTTAACAAGGCAGCCACTTTCAGATTGGAAACCTTCCAAATAATAAAACGGTTAATCCCTAGAATGCCAGCGCACGTTAAAAGATCGGCATCATAGAAATGCAAGAAATGGTTACAAGCGTGAAACTATTTCAACGAATTCTACGCTTGATAAAGAGTATTCAGAAAAAAAATCTAAAATACAAATTTAAGCACAGCTTATAATTTAACACGACAGTCAATTGAATAAATTTTAAACGTATTAGCTATAGGCTATAACCGTTTCAGTGGACTGCGTAACTTTTACTTTTCAATTTTAACATCATTAAAATTAAGTTTACCTAACATGTATTTATTCGCTTTTTTAATAAATTAGATTTGAAATTAACTACTTTATGTAATCGTAACTTTATATAAAGCTCGTTTCAATCAAGTTTATCTCTTATACTGTATTATTAGTGCAAATTGAACACAATTTCCTATTTGGCTGTTGGGAAATGAGAATAGAATAAAAAAATAAATCGGTTTGAATAAATTAAATACCACCAACACAAGTACAAGTTCCAATTAAGGTTAAAACGTAACTCTATTCTAAATTGCAATAAATTTCACCGATTAAGTAATAAATATATTCTTTCATGGATATTTAATTTTATTTGCTTTTCCTCGCAAGATAAGACAAAAGCCGTAGATATCCAATTTCTATATATAAGAGTAACTCGTCCATTAGAAATTGTAGAATGTAGACCTCATGCGGCGGAAGATATTATCTGGTTTGATGGGTTTCAGCATTGATCGGTATTGGCTCGTTTCGTTCTAGCACGATTTCCATCAGCGGTAGCATTTTTATCGAAACAAAATGAAGTTACATACACTGTCTGCAAATGAAATTGCACCACTATGGCATTTGTTACAAACAGTTGGTATAATTATTGAAAATAGCATAAAATCTTGTGTATAGTTCGCACTCTCACCCAAAATACCTTGATTAGACTATTTGAACTACACAGAGGGTATGATGATGATTTTAGAATGATAATCATTTACTTGGAATTAAATTTTAACTTCCAAATGTATATTTCAAATAAGTAAATAGTAATCTTGTATTCTTACTTGTTTTAAGAATGCACATAGTTGTAGTAAAATTACCGTATCTTTAAGTTGAATATGTCGAATACTTCCTGTAACAATATTAGATTATACTTCACATAAATATTTAATGTCTACGAATGAATTCGAATAGCATTCGTTCCGTTTAAATACATATTTTGAATATAACCCATGTAGTTTCAAATGTAACCCCCTTATGTCTTCCATCTCAATATAGCAATGCCAAAATAATGGCTTCGAAGTGAGCATTTATGAGAATATACCGGATGTTCGTCACAACTAACTTGGATATCTCTAAAGTTGGATCACAGCTACAGTCTGATTGCTGGATATTTTCTCTTTTTGTAAAAAAATTGTGTTGCAATACACATTTTCTATATCTTGAAAAGTATCCATTTCAGATATGTAATGAACAAGAAAGAGAAAAATAGATAGTTGTATTCAAAAAAATTAAATTTTGACACCTTTTTGGATTTAAAAGTTTAATCGCAATTGTCAGACACTCTGTACAATGTTCTCGAAACGTTCATTCGATTTTTAGTCCTACCCTATATGGTTAACAGTACTGCAAAATTTCAATTTTCCAAGTTAAACAGTTTCAGTTACAAAATTTTCAAAGAATGCAAATATTTCAAATGTGGTTAGAAATAGCAACATAGTTGTCTAACCAAATAAACTTCAAAATTGAATTAGGAGTTCAAAAATGTAATACTATATAGGGTGTTCTATTTAAAATAGCAATGTTGGAAGTCTTAAAAATATTTTAGTTCAATCGCACATGTAGGCTTTATTTCCAAGTTCTCAGAATTTTCCATATATCGAATTTTTCATGTATCAATCGATGCAGTTGCTTGTGAGACACCCAGTATACTCTTCTATTAATTTTTTTTTAACTAAAGAATTTTACTTTTAAACGGCGCCCCTTGGCGCTGAATTTCCAAAATATATGCTCCAATTAAATAACATTTCTTAAGCCTCTCTTTAAAAAGGATCCGTGTTCTTAACAATCCATTAAGGCAAACCAAAGCGCGAATTCTTTCAGATAAAACATAACCTCACACCCTCGCTTTAATTGAAAGAGTACTGCATTAAGTGTTAAGACAAATTTATGCAACATCACGTATTCCATGTGCTGACCGTAATATCAACCCAGCATTCTATATGAATTTTTCGAGAAATTATGGTTTTTCTGCTTTCTTACACTAGTTGCCCTCTCTAGTGATCAATTCCGGAATTTGATGTATTAAAACAGAACTCAATATGGAATTCTGTTTCAAATACATTTACTCATTAGCTTCTCAGTAATCGAAGGCTAGAAACCAACTAATAAACTTCTAGATCTAGCACCCATACAAATCGATTGTTCTAACTTCATTAAACTTTTGAAAGCTTCACTTTTTCAATGCCTCCTTAATTTAAATTTCAGTGAAAGGATACAGCGTCTATAATACATCAACATTCAATTATAATGAACTTTCACAAAAAAAAACAACTTAAAAGACATGTGCTCTTTGATTATCAACTCGTATTCGGAAAAAACCTTCATATATATTCACTACATCATTTAATAAATCAAGTATTCTAAATTAGTTGATTAGGAAAGTCTATATCCATATATGTATCACATAAAGATTTGACATTTGAAGAAATCTATTATAAAAAATTGTACGATTTCGTAAAATAACTTCTGCTTGCTTGTCAATAAGGAAATAAACCGACTTCGCTCTGATTGCTTTACATTTAATTATATCTATGTACTTTTTAAATATTCTTTATTCTGCTCTTAAAGTATTTGTCCATTACGATAACTAAAAACTTCGAAACCCGTTAGCGTTGTTTTTCGCAAAGTTGCTTAAGTTCTTCTGCATCGCTTTGACAATTCGTCGTGATCTAATAACGATGTCATTGCTATCGTAAGAATGCGGATCCGAATTTTCATTAACGAGTTCACATACATGCACGCAGTTGTATTTTAAAACACAACAAAAAGCTATGAACCGTTAAAGGTAATTTTGAAATGACTAAACACGTATTAAATTAGACCGACAAAAAGCTTGATAACCGTAATAGACCACACATGTCTTTATTTTTCAAATATGTTGATAAGAAGCTAAACATACTCTGTAACATTTATTAGCCTATATTAATTCAATTGTATTGGTAATACTTCTTTGCACTTCAAACGCTAAGGGATTTGTTTAATTTACTGCAACATGTTATAAATTTGTCCTGAGTACCGCTACATGCAGAAGGTATTAGATGTCTTAATAATTAAAAACTATTTCAGCTGATCTGTTACTAATACACAGTAATTTAAACTTTCCTTTTCTGAAATGTTTTCAAAATTTCGCGTACCAATATCTAAATTTAAAATTAAATTTTTCTTTTAATGGAACTTCAAAGTGTTATGATTTTAAAAAATAACTTAAATTGTTAATTATTTCTTTAGTTTTCTTTTTATTTAATGAAAAGTAAAATTTTTGCATAGTGTTTGCATTTTTGATGCAAGGTGCTTTTCAGGAGAGTTATTTATCAGAGATAATTAATTTCTCTTTAAGTGACTTCTAAAGCCCCTAATTCAATCATGTTCATGAATTACCTTAACAAAAATGTTATTTTACAGTTGCCTAAATTAGTTGGTTTTTCTGTATTTATTATTTACATGTTCAACTCAACTACAAAATGAATTCTTCAGCCAAAGAAGGCAAAATAGAGATTGTTTTATACAATTATAAAAATCCCCATTGAAATTTCATTTACTTTCTGAAACATATCAAACAGCTTCTGATTTTAGTAATTCAAAGATGTGTCACTATCGCATTACCAGGCAAACGTTCCAATGCATAATTCGAGGGAATATGAGTACAATCCATTGAATTCAATGGTGATGAGCAATGTATGCACACATGCATGTAAGTAAAAATTCTCACTATATCCGAGTAGCCTATAAAGTAATTGACACTTACTTCTTAATTTTCTTCACATCGATACGAAGGCCAAGCCGATATAATTGAGAATAAAAAAATTCAGTAGGCCATGAGAAACAAAACGTACTGTTGTTTAGAGCAACTCTCTATCTCCCAATTGAAGTTTACTTGTTGTATTTGCATTAGTTGGAACCGTTAATTTTTAACTTTTTAGGTGTTAACATAAGTTAAAAAATGGAATTAACTGGAGGGCATTTTCGAATCATGATTTCAACAAATTTTTAAACACTTATGAGTGCAAAGAAAGCTTAGATTCAACCTTTAATGAAAAAGCACCTTCTTTGGCTACAATTTACCGATGGTATAAAGAAGATCTATTCAGCACTAGAAAGAATCAGGACGTCACGAGGACGTCCTGATCCTGCCGTTGCGAAAGAAAACATTGTTTCCGCTAAGATAAGAATTGAAGAGAATAACAGAGCCATGTATGCTATAATAGAGCATCAACTTAAAATTGAATCCTCCGCTATTAAGACAGTCATACACAATCACCTGCGTTCAGCTTTCTGACTTTTAAAAAGCAGAGCGTATGAGAATTTTCCATGGAAGTTTAACTCTTTTGAAGAATGGCGCACACCAATTTCTTTCTAAAATTGTGAGAGGTGACAAAACGTATATACCGTCTTTCGCGGTACCTACCCGTCAAGAGGCTCGTATGAGGGTGTATCAAATATAAACGGAACTGATTTTCTTAAAAATTCCGGAGGACTTCTACCGTTAGGGAAAGGGGAGGACCGACCACAACTCTCTCGGATCCCTTTAGTATCAAAAAAACCATGAGCGAGAAAGAAGTGCATGTCTTCGTGGAGCAGCGGATTGTCATCAAGTTTTTGGTCAAGGAGGGAGTAAACCCAGCCGAAATTTTGCGGCGATTGCAGACACAGTTCAGGGACAACACCCTGTCAAGAATCCGTGTGTTTGCACAACAAGAAATTTTCTGGAGGGCGTGAAAAGGTCGAGAACGACAGCCATGATCGCCGCCCAAGGACGAGTGTGATCGGCAAGATGCTTTTCACGATGATTTTCACCACGACCGACGCACAATTAATGCGCAATATTATTGTGAAGTACTGGATGCTGCGAAATTGCCATTTCGAAGGAAATAGGAAGAAGCAATCGGCCAGAAGTGTCATTCTTCTGCATGACGACGCCAGGCCTCACGATGCAAAAAGTGGATGCATTGGGATGAGAAACGCTGGAACATCCACCCTATAGTCCAGACTTGTCACCTTATGACTTCCATCTTTTTGAAGCGCTTGGAGGCCAACGTTTCGACGACAACGAAGCGGTGGAAGCGTTTGTGCTCCAATGGCTACACGAACGTCCGAAGAGTTTTTACGATGATGGAATAAAAGCTCCCACTCCGATGGGAAAAATGTATTTCTAGGGCAGGAGAGTATGTAGAAAAATAATATATATTTGTAAGCTTAGTTAAATAAAATTAGAATTTTTTAAAAAACGAGTCCCGTTTATATTTGATACACCCTCGTATATGGATTTATATAGGTGGAGAAACATCAACTACGACAAAGTAGCAGCGAGCTATGAAAAAAGTTATGTATGCGGTGTTCTTTACAAGGACGGGCCTGGCATGTGCAATTAAATTGGATGAACAAAAAATGTTTGCCTGAGGTGTTCAGTAGGTTTGCCGAGAAGGGTATTATGTTGCATCAAGATAACGCATAGTCACATGCCGCATCCCCCACAATTCAATATTTGACTGAAAAAAATATAAAAGTAATAGGACATCCATCGTACCCACCTGGTGTATGTGCGACTTTCGACTGTTTTATGGTCTTAAAAAGCATTTGCAAGGTACGAGGTCTTAGTATGAGGAAGAAATTGATACGCGTGTTAAAACTGTCGAAATGACGACCAAAGTTTCAGAAAAATATAACTCTTTTAAATTTCATCAGTATTTCGTTTTCATTTTATAGCTTCATCAGGGTCATAAATGAATTAAAGTAGATTATCAAACTTGTGAACTTAAAGAATTGACGATGTACACCTTAGGAGCTATCACTGACGAAATTGACACGGCCATTCATCAATATTTTGCAAATATTCCAAAAGAAGATTGGTTGGTGACATTTAAGAAATTGGAGGAGAGAACGGTCGAATATACTATTACTGAAGGGAATTACTTTGAACATAGTATTTAAAAATAAAATATAGTAACCGCTTTTTTTATTCTCAATAATAACAGCTTGGCCCTCGTATAAGTAAATAAAAAGATAATTTCCGCTTCAAACAAAATGAGTTCTTCCCTGAAGCTCTTAATAAAACTGAAAAGATTTTTTTACTTAATATGAAGCCCAAACGTGAGAATGCATCCATTTTAAACCACATCAGTCCGCGGTTTCTTTCGTTTTTAATTCGAACACACGAAATCTCTTCCATATTATTTTGAAAAATAATTAATGCATCGCTGCGTGAGCGATAAAAAGAACCAACGACGCTTTAATTTCACACCGCAGACGTTCCTTGAATCTTATATCAAAAAGTTGTTCCCTTCACATCGGTGGCAGAATAATAAATACCTCAATGATTTCTTGTCCGGCAAGTATTTCTTTACTTGTATCCACTTCTTAACCGCGTTCCCGTCAAACGTACAACCTTATAACGTATAACGTAAGATCAGTAAAAAACGCCCTTCTTTAGAACAAGTATATTAACAGCACAACAGTAGTAATTATAAAGTAATTTAGCGTCTTTAATGAGCAATATATTTAATGTAGGTTTATAATTGAATTAGGGCAATATAAAGCAAATGAGTAGTTCTTTTACAAAAAGAAAGATAGGCGAAAATTAATTCTTCTTGAGAATTTGGCTACTACCAAGAAACGAATTCCACACGGTTATAAAAGTTCATTTATTACTCATTGATTTTACAACATTACTCTTGCACAAATTACATATTTCATCGCTGTACGCTGAATACATTTAGAAATGCAAGAGAGGTATTGGCACAACAAAATCCCTTGAAATGTTTATAATTCAAAGAGCATCGAGTTATTCGAATAAGTTTATATAACGTAAACATTTCCATTGCATACTTCGTGATGTTAAATGCAAAAATAGCTACATTATTCTCAAGATACATTTTGGTAATTGTTTAAAAGTCCTTGCATATTCGAACCATTCGAGAAATTCCCCCTCATAGAATTTGCGAAATCTAAAACACCTTCGCGCAATCGAGAAGGTATTTTATACGCGCATAGTGTCTTTTAATTGGCTCACTGTTCAGCAGCCAGAAGTGTTTAATCTTTCGATACATTTCGCTAATTGCGTTAATTTATAACAATCCAGCTGGTTTGGTTTCGCACTGGTTGGCAACCTTAACACACGAGAGAGATACGATCTCGTCCATACACATAAACACGGTATGTTGAATTTAGTAGAACAGTAAACATTACCAGCCAAGGGTTAATGCGTTAACAATGCGATAATTAACGAAATATCACGATGTGGGAGCTCGTTGCCGCGCACTGAAGCTACTGAATAAATCAAAATAAGTACCTACAAGTGTAACTGTGTGGGTAAATAGCTTTTGCTTTTTTTGTCGGCACTGTGTACACATGAACTGTACACGCTTAATATGAAAACTTAATTAGCCCGTAGTTACAACACGGGCAAGTGATCTTTATTTATAAATGCAGAAGGGTATTTATATGCCACATACATCACTTTGTTTTCACAATATTTATTGGTTTACCCAATTAATTTTTTAGGCAGGAGCTATATTTCAACTTATTACGGATGTAGATGATAAAACCTACATTTTAAAAAACCTTTAAAGAAATGTAAATTGGACATCCATAATTAATAAATACATATTGTAAAACTAATTGTTTAAAATAGGAATGTAATCACATAGAGTATTAAACTTTATGCAGTCCTCAAATAGAGCTAACACGGTATACTCTTGGTTTCCGGGTTGGAACCGCGTCATTGTCGTAGCTTTTGCCCCTATAAGAGTGTGGACGAAACTACTAATTCCGGAGGGGTTTATATAGGGCCTTTTTCGGGTCAATGAAGCGTGACGGTTGCTAGAAGGTATAATCAGTAGGAATTTCCACGTGTGATGTAAGGGATAGCCGTCTTCGCGATTTAAATTGTTGAGATGTTTGAAAATCTCCATTGATTTACCGATTTTTCTACTATAATAGTGAGGGTTGCGAAATAAACTGCGGGTAGAGCTAAATTGGATTTGGTGGCCAGTTTCCAGACTATGCTCAATCAACGCGGACCCGGCTACACACAACAACCGCGTGCAACGCTCGTGCTTAGTAACACGAGTGCTAGCCGATCGCTTCGTTTCACCGATGTACACACCGCCGCACGAACATGGAATCTGGTAGACACCAGGGGCTTCCAGATGCTTGCGGTCTTTGGGAAAGTAGTCTGAGAGCTTGAAATTGGGTCTGAAGATAGTTTTTATGTTGTTCCTGAGGAGAATCTTGCTGATGCGATCGGTGACACCTTGAATGCAGGGTAAATACGCTTGCTTTTGGAAATTAGGGTTAGATGAGGGGAGTTGCTGTGGAGAAGGGTTGGTGTAGCGATTAATAGTAGTTTGAATATCTTTCCTAGAATAATTATTACAGGAACCGAACCAGCATCACTGAAACTCTGACTGATGCTGGTTCGGTTCCTGAGGAAGCGAATTTGGTTCAGATATTGAAATGTCCTTTTGGATAAGAGAATTGATAACACCGCGTTTTTGGACTGGATGATGGTGTTGGAGGCCATTGCGATATGCGCGGGTTTTCGGTAAACGGAATGTCCCAACGCACCGTCAGGACGCCGGTATACGAGAACATCCAGGAAAGGAAGGCAACCGTCCGATTCGATCTCCATGGTGAAGCGTATGAAATCATGTTTGGAATTCAGAAACGATAAGAAATTATTTAAAGACTCATGTCCATGAGACCAGATGACAAAGGTGTCACAACGTACCTATACCAACACTTTGATTTGTGGTTCTAGGATAACAGGGCTTGTTCGATCGCTTCCATACAGATACTGTTCTCAACAACAACTCCCCTCATCTAACACTAATTTCCGTAAGCAAGCATACCTACTCTACATTCAAAGTGTCACTGATCACATCAGCTAGATTCTCTACCTACTTTCGCATCAAAGGCCGCAAGCATCTGGAAACTCCTGGCGTCTACCAGATTCAATGTTCAAGCGGTAGTGTATATTCACGAACCATTTCCTTAATTTGGTCATCTAGCTCTCGGGTGGTAACGCGTGGTCGTCCAGAACTTGTCTCTCCTTATTAAAAAGAAATTGTTGCACGTTTTTTATTCAAACATGTAACAACAAGAAGAGTATATAGTGTTATTGACGACCGCGAAAGCCGACGTACTAGAGCTAGAACACTTCTATGGTACCGTATGACCCCCGAACAATAAAAATAAAGTATGCTTTACGGATATATTGAGTACACACATATTAATTTAAAAGAGGTGGTTGTATTTAGGGATGTAAATGAACTAATTAATGTTATTCTGTATTCGTTGCTCATCGTGATACGAAGAAGCGATCACCGAGACAGGAAAGTATTCGGTACCTTTTAAGACCAGTTACTGCGACTGACATCCAACCAGTACCCAAACGGCATTGGCATCATATCGCGCCTTTCCATTAACGGAATATCTGAAACTTTTAGAATTGTAAAATTGCGCCTGTTGTATAAATAGTAGAAAGCTAAAACCTTCTGATTACATAATAGACGTTATAGAGTATCTTTCAAAAATAGAGTATCTTCCAAAAATATTTCAAAAACAGAATGGTCATAAGTAACAAACCAGACACTTACTTTGTCAATTTAAATAGAGCACCCTATGTATTATTAGTATTTGGTATCTCCATCTAGAAATAAGCCAATGTAATACAGGTTTCATATGTCTATTTTTCGATTTCGAGATATTTCGAGATATTTATAAGTTTGTCCTCAACTGCCTAAATTTAGATGCACCCATTTGCTTCCAAAAATTCGAAATATAAATACATTTTAGCGTAAATTTAAACCAAATTACATATTTGGCTCTAACTAGATGTTGTATTAGAACGCCTTTGGAATGTATAGAGTATTCAGTATTAAACAGAAGGTTTTACCAAATTCAAACCACAGAAAGTCATTTCTTTAAATAGCACCACATATTTTTTCTGTATCCACCGTATAGCAAATTTATATCTCCAACGTTTTTGTATAACGATACGTATATGTATCTAGTATTAAAAGTAAAAGAGATATTTACAATTAAACACGAGTTCTGAATTTGGCTACTAAGTGGTTCCCAGTATCAGTATTGCTTGGTTACCTTGACAACAGTAAACCAAACATACTAATATTGCTGTTCTTAACCGTCGATTCGAAATTTTAAGCCTAGGTAGCTACCTAGGGTGTAAAGTACTTAAAGAAGGGTTGATAACTACATGTGAAACGATTGCGTAAATGCATTGAGGCGGAAGAAATGTCGAGTGTTCTAGATTGATAAATAAGATAGCTACTAATTATTGCATGTCAATTATGGTACACGTTGCTGTTTATTTTTAAATTCTTTGCTTTCACTTCAAACTGATTTTTACATATGTATGTCTCTTATAGTTAGCCTGCATTAACTTTTACTAAAATATTTTTTTAATTGACAAATATTTTCAACAGGCTAAGATGGTCAATGTCAATATGTTTTGTTTGCTATTATCGTGATAACCAAACTATATTTACACCAGAAACCAATTGAATGCAAATTACAAGTGGAAGACTCGGCTTTGGCTGCAAGTAACTACTTGAGCTCAAAATTTAGAATCGAAAGTTTACGAACGTCAATGTTAATATCTTTTGTTTACTGTTATCAAGGTAACCAAACAGTATCAACACCAGAAACCACTTGGATATCATACACAATTGCAGGGCTCGCGCTTAACTGGAAATACCCCTTTGACTTTCAATGTTGAACATATGGATCATGACGTTAGAGATATAAATACAGGATGATCCATTTATATATAGAAATATTTTTGAAAAATACTTAATGGCGTTTATTACGTTATTAAGAAAATTTTAGCTTCATACTATTTGCGCAATGGACGCTGCCCTACAATTCCAGAAGATTTGGACACCTTATATTTCGTTAACTGTTGTCATTATCCATGTACATCAGTGATTTAATCATTGGTGTAATATAGTAATGATGTTAACAATAGATAACGAAATGTGATACATATATGTAATTGACTCTACATTTTTTTTTTTCATTTGAGGGCCTCGTTTTCTAACTGCTATTTCTAATAGTTGCTTAATTGTTTTTTCTAGAACATTTTCCAGTAACACATACAATGCACGAATGAAATCCGATGAATTATTACCTTGAATACAGCTAAATACTTGAATTGAAGTTTCAAAGCCATTATAAAAATTTATATGATGTCTGATATCGATAATATCAATTTAAATACAAAAAATGTGATAGTGATTGAAATTACTGTGAAAGTTACAGTTTTCTGCATTTCAGCCTACCTACAGGCAAGTCAAAGTGCACATTTAGAAAAATATACCACTGAATGATCATTTGAAGAAGTACAAAGTATCGAAATGTTTTATCTCAGGGATTTTATTAAAAAATTGGAATTTTGCAAGTTAATTAAATTTTTAACTCGTTTGTGAGATTCGGGAGTATTCTTTGATACTCTTTCCGCAATTATTGATTAATTTTGATGTCAATAAATGGAAATTAAAAAATTTAAACTAACCTTAATTTTAAGAAGATGTCATAAACCTCCAACCTTTTCTTCCACCTTGAATTTATTTTCTAATTTCTATATCAGACACTTTAAATTGGAACCGCACCCAAAAATACTAGTTAACTCGAAGAAAACTTAACCAGGATTGATGAATTTATTGGCGTCCCTTTTCTCCTTCATTTTAATCGCGATGGCGATTGTTTCTGACCACAGCAAATTTTTATGATTTCTAGCCAAATATAATCTAACGAGGAATGTTGACGGATAAAGTTATTTTTAGAAGTAGCAGAGGAAATAAATGTAGTAACGCTACTAGATGACTCAAACTAGACGACTCTATGCTCTAAAATACAACTGACAACATAAATATGACAAATTAGCTGACGATTTACTTAGTAACTTTACGATAGATATTTAACTTACGAAACCCTGCTAGAAATACCTCTGAATTTACTCTGTTGTTTGTTGTAGGAAAATTTTACATTAATTTTGAAGAGTTTTGGAATTAGGAAAATAAAAATAAGAGTAGTTTTGTCTTCGATCCACTAAGATCGACGTTATCTGGACTTATGTATTTTATTTAATACCTACACTCCAAAACCAGTCGGCCTGGGGGAAATTGTGGCTTCCAAAAAATAGCTTTTATCCGCCAGGGGGAATTTCGTATCTATCGGGAGACTAAACTGGATACCCTACACGTTCTAGACTGACAGCTGATATTTTCAAAGTATAATAAATATTTAACACAACAGTATATACTTTACCACATTTACATTGGAATTTGTAAATACAGTTTATAGTAATTTTTTCTCTTCTTCTAGGTTTTTATAATTTTTGTACCAGAGATATCGTCAGCATGCAGTACTAAGTTGAGGGACAAACGTTTGATCGAACCATTTTCGTGAATACGATATCCATTTCAGTCGAAGCTCATTTGCGATGGCAGTCTTAATTATGTGAACATCTGGTTTACCGGGAAGTAATATTTTTTCTAAATTACGTATTGCGGGAAATGAATAACAAACCAGCGTGCAGGAAGATTGAATGTAATATTTTAGTATGTAAATTCAGTCCATTCAATTTCATTTACGAATACTTAAGCGCGATTATATTTCGCTAAAATAAAATAACGGTTTAAAGTATCTTTTCGCTGATAGGTGGTTATTAAGTGTCTTCTACATCATACGTATATTATTATATTTTGGAAATCGCTTCAGACTAGCGTGTGGCACAGCTGCATTTCAATTTAGCGCGAATACTTCATGCTGTTTATACGCCGAAAAGAAGCACGCAAGGTACACCTGTAATAACTTAATTCTCGTAGAGTCGTAACTTATAATATTTCCATACATATTGAGGTATTTTCCGAAATATTTAAGCATTCAAAAATATTTGGAATAAATTACCGTATAGATTTGCTCAATTTTGTCATTAACTCAAACAATATTCTCACGTTATACAGGTATTACCAATAACTTAAAATGAATACGAATGCCTTTATATTAATAACACAGGCCTACAAAATGAAACTTTGTGAGAGCTGTTTCACTAGTGACAAGTGATTATGTACAATTGGGTACCTGCATTTTCAAAAATGTCATCAAGTTTTTCCTATCACATCACGATTTTTCACAAATCTAGAATGAAGAATACAATGTTTACTATAAGAAAGATACGCATATATTACGAATATTATTAGAACTGCGACGAAAATACTGGTTGTATTATTTGGAAATGCACAATGTTAGTTCACTCTCTCATTGCATCAATAATAACGTTTTCGTTTGACTTTCAGCGACCTTCTCTTAGATTTGTTGAGTTCCAGCAGAATCCTCTCTTTGGAGCAGCCAGCAGTAATCCGCTATCATTGATGTACTCCATCGTCCTTAGTACCGCGTTCCATCTCTCGAATATCCTGATGGAAGCGTTCCCCTTGTTCCTCGCTGACCGCCCCCAAATTTTCAGGAAATTCATCCAAATGTGAAAAAAGAAAGTGTGGCTTAACACTCATGTTACATCTAAGAATTCTGAATTTCTCGAACATATTGGCTACTATTTCTGCATAGTTTGGATCTTTGATGTTTCCTAAAAACTTACAGTTACATCTCTGAAGGCATTCCATGCTTCTGTTTCTTCTGGAGTTATTGTAGCTTCAAACTGTGTATCTTTGAAAACACTTCTGATTTGTGGTCCCACAAATATTCCTTCTTTTATTTTTGCTTTTGAGAGAGAAGAGAACTTGTTGCGGAGATATTTAAAACAATCCCTCTCTTTATTGAGAGCTTTGACATACTGCTTCATCACCCCCAGCTTGATGTGAAGAGGTGGCAATAGTATTTTGTTACGATCCACTAGGCTATTGGTAATTACATTCTTACATCCTGGAGTTAAAGTGGTTCGATTAGACCTATTTTGTTGCATCCAATGCTTCTCTCTTGCCCGGCTATCCCATTCACACAAATGACATGCAAATATAGTATATCATGACGCACAACGAGCCAGTAGAAGAAATAAAGAATTTGAAAAATGGTAAAGCCCCAAGACAAGACACAATAACAACTGAAATGATAAAAAATGTAGGAGATTTTGGACTACAAGTATTGCTGAATATCCTTAACAAGATTTGGAATGAAGAATAAATACCATCAGATTGGAAAGTAGGACTCATAGTACCCATATATAAAAGAGGTGACAACAAGAATTGCAACAATTATAGAGGAATCACGCTACTCAGTACTGTTATAAAGCTCTATGAAAAAATAGTAGAACGAAAATTAAGACAAATAATCGAACCTAACCTGGAAAAGTCTCAGAGAGGATATATAAAGGCACGAACTACTCAGGACCACATCTTCACCTTAAAGGAAGTAATTAACAAAAAACTATCAAGAGAGAAAAACGCTTATGCAGCCTTCATGGACATGGAAAAAGCTTTCAATAGAGTTTCACGACCCAAAATGTAGTCTTACAAATAGAAAAGTTAACAAAAAATTAATAAGGGTAATTAAATCATCAGGGAAACAAAGAACTGTGTGATCAGCAAAAACTTGGAGTCCGAATATTTCACAACCACGGAAGGTTTAAAACAGGGAGGCGATCTGAGTCCGCTGCTGTTCATTGTGTTTATGGACGATTTAATTAAAGAAACCAAAGCGAAAGTAAAACCACTACATATAGGCTATAGAAATCTACAGAGTGTTGACATAACAGAGTGCTTTTGCGGATGACGCGATTAACACTAGCGGACAGTGAAGCAGAATTGCAAAACAGCCTGACAATTTGGAACGAAATTTTGAACAAATATGGAATGCAAATGAACAACGAAAAAACCAAAGTAATGCAAATTGCACGAGACTAGTTAGAAATGCCCATCCAAATGGAAGGCACAGTAATCGAGCAAGTGAAGGATTTTGAATATTTAGGGGTAACAATTGAAGGGACAGGACATCACGAAATGGAGATAAATAAGAGAATTGATAGAGCTAATAAACTGTACCACGTTGTAAACAGGCAAATTATAAGCAAGAAAGAAGGCACAGAACAGACAAAAATAAAACTCTACAAATCGATATAAGCCCCGTCCACTTATGCCTGCGAGTCCTGGATACTTAACTAACAACAAAAAAGCAAAACGCAAGCCGCAGAGATGAGATACTTAAGAAAAATTAAAAATGTAACCAGAGCGGACAGAGTACGAAATAGCCAAATAAGAGAAGGATTAAAGATCGAACCCTTGACGGATTTCATTGAACGGTGACAGTTAGGTTCGTGGGGGCACCAACAAAGACTAGATAATAGAACACCGGTGAAACAAATTTGGGATGCAAGAGTGCAAGGCACAAGAATAAGAGGCAGGCCAAAAGAAACCTGGTGTAAAAATATAAGAAGAATACTGGAGAAGAAAGAAAAAACATGGGATGAGGCAAAGAGAATGGCACAAAATAGGAAGCTGTGACAGAAATTTGTGCACAATTCTTAGTGCAGCATATATCTACACCCATGAAGTACCAAAAATATTTAGATTATATACATATATATACAATACTATATTGTATTTCTTAAGTTAGTTAATTTTATTTTGTGACATTTAGTATTCTTTTGCACTTCCTTCTTCTTGTCCCTTTACTAGGACAGAATATGATTGTTTAATTATTACTGCGCTCTCCTACAACGATAAAATTTGAGATTAATCTACAAAAAAGCATTATATGGTAAACGAAAGTTATTTAAATTAAAGTTATTTAAATTAAAGATATCACAACTAGGCGCTAGTTCTCAATAAAAATTTATAGTACATATCACAGAAATAGTGCTTCCGCTACTACGAATTGCGACTTAAAAATAGCTTCAGATTTGTGATAAAATTTAGTAGGATAATGTAAACTATAAGCAATTCTTTTAAAAAAATTCCACTGTAAATATGTCATAATACGCATAACTCACTGATGTTCCAATTATGCATACATAAAGCTTTAGCATTTCAACAATAATCAAGTACTTTTAACAAAGTAAAAAATCTCTGAGTATTGGATATACACTCAAACATTATAATTAGCTAAAGAGAAAAATATTGTAAATAATTCAGGTAGAATATTGCCCAAATCGTTAGTTAATAAAATCTAACACTTATACCGGACTTTCGATTGGAACGTGGTGAAGGTTGGTAGTGCACTTGTGTCGTCCTACATGTTTTTATGTTGAGATTAGTGACATAGTAATAATATGTGATTAGTGTTGTACCTTATTTACTGGATATTAGGCATTTGACTACTTTACAATCCCATTATTACCATCAAGAAGAAGAAAATAACCTTATACTGGTAAATTCACTCAATTTTTTATTTAATTTTATGATTATATGTAGAACTTAATCGAATCTAGTAGTCCTACTAGACCTTACTTATACAATTGAAGATACTTTATCGTAGAATACTCATTGCGATGAATTAGTGAAGAAAATATCCGCTAAAACCTATTTGTTCCGTTGTCTTCGTCTATACAGTTATCCAAACCAACACTTGCGTCGCTCAAAAAGCTATTACGCTCAATTGTTGGTGCACACTTTCGCGACTCATTTAAGCCCATTTTTAGCGACATCGGAATTCTACTATTACCCTTAATTTATATTTTAGAGACGGGATGCTATGCGTATCGCAATAAGCCAAATTATACAGCCAATAAGGACGCACATTCCCATGGTAGCCGGGCAAAAGAACATCCTCGAGTACCGGTGTGCAGGTTACATACCACCAGTATGGGTGCCAATATTATTAATGTTAGAATTTTTAACAAAATTCCGTTTCTTATTAAAAGTTCTCGGTTCATTCAGTCTTTTAGGATGAAATTGCGCGATTACCTCTTTTAGCATTGTTTTTATTTTGTGGGAATTTTTTGATCTGGATTAGTGTTGTTATTGTGCTGGTCAGATGTAAGTTGATTCTCTTTGCATAATCAATTCAGCTATATATTATGTTATACCGCGTGACTGACAAGAAACTCCCCAAACCATAGCTCCATTATTTACTATCCGATTTTAAAAAACGAAACATCAAATGAAATGGTTAAATAAATACAATCGATTGGTGTAATCAAAATATTACTGGGAATAAAAAGTTTCAACATCAATTTTTGTAACGGCAATATATATTTTTTTGTTTCAGATAAAGAATCTTTTTCGGAATTTAATGATGTATAATAAGTTGACTTTTCAAAATAGGTTTCAAGTGTGCCGTGGATAACAATATTTTATAGAAATAAGAGACATTTATTATTTATTAATCGATGCACCTGATTGTTAAAAATGGTACTAATAACTTAATACTTATTTCCAGTATTTTCAAAGATGTTACACGCACAAAGTAATTATCGGAAGTGCAAATAACTATATGTCATTGCAAAGATGATTTAAGTGGCTATCAAAACGATGAATAAAAAATGTAGCAATCCATTTCAAATAAAAGAAGTTGAAAGCCATTACGAAAATTTGGAACACTATGTATATTTGTAAATTTCACAAAATACGCTGTGGTATACTGTATACGTACACAAAATCTCATTTCTCCATCTTTGGTAGTTTTCACGCTAAACTAATTGCCTCCTCAATTTTAAAGTACTATCGCTTTCAAGAAAATCTGAGACAACTCTTATGAGCTCATTTGTTATGTTTTTTGAGTGTTGTGACTTTAAATATGACAATATTTTGTATTTAACCTAAAAGTTATACATTATATTCGTTTATTTTAAAAACTGTTTGCTTTTGGCAAAAAATATATCAAAGATTATTTTTCAATACGAGGGTGACTCTGTATTCAGTGAGATGTAAAAAAAAACTAAATAAAAATTTAATAATATTTTATTATATGAATTGCGGCATCAATCTCATTTTCTGAAGAAAATTTGCGGCCCCGAAGATGTTTTTTTAAATTAAAGAATAACCAAAAGTCTCACACCGCCAAATCCGGTGAATAAGGCGGATGTTCAATCACGCGGACATTTTTTTCCCTCAAATAATCGACAGTAGCGCGCGCCGACTGCGAAGAAGCATTGTCGTGATGCAACTAAAGGCCCTTGACATTAACTCCTTCAAAAACTTCAGGTGAACATTTATTAATGTACCAGTTTGCAGTGACTGTGCGCTGTTCTTCTAACTTAATGGCTTTGACCAAACCGGTGCTTCTGAAGGAAACAACAATAACTTTTCTCATGGAGCGTTGATTTTTAAGTATTGTCGGTGTTGAATCGTCTTCATGTATCCACACACGGGATTCCTGTCGTAAAATGGTATATAGGTCTCATCACCTGTCACAATTTTGGAAATAATCCGATGACCGCCATTTTCCAACATGTTGAGAGTTTCCCTGCTGACTCTTACGCGTTCTGACTACTAGAATTCCGTTAAGTAGTATGGCACCCAACGACAGACAACTTTCTTCATCCGCAGTTCCTCATGCAAAATTTTTGAAACTCCTGCGAGTCCAATCCCTAATGTTATCTGGATCGTACTGTATGTGCAGTGTGGGTCTTCGGTAATCATGCTCTCGACACGAGCAACATTTTCTGCGGTGACAGCTGTTTTTGGTTTTGTGTCACGTTGTTCATCAGTCAAGAAACTCCGATCTCGTTTAAATTCGGCAAACCACCGATACATGGTTGCCCTTGAAGGCTTTGCTTCGCCAAATGCTAAAGTTAGGCGTTCCATGCACTGCTTTTCGTCTAAACCGCATTTAAAATCGTAGTAGATTAATGCACGAAAATTCCCTCTACTCAATTCCATCGCGTTTACGAACTAAACAATTTTCTTCTTTCCACGCACTTGATTGTCATTTAATGACATTGCGCGACTGAGTCACTAGACCTACAAGCTTACTTGTCCTAATAT
The DNA here is from genome assembly GCA_029619315.2 of Dynastes maya. Taxonomy (NCBI): domain Eukaryota; kingdom Metazoa; phylum Arthropoda; class Insecta; order Coleoptera; family Scarabaeidae; genus Dynastes; species Dynastes maya. Next base: position 26,790,989 of record JAROYE020000001.1, read on the forward strand.
CGTTTTATCTAAATAGGCATCCATTTCAACGTATCTCACTAGAAACAGAGTCACCCTCGTAAAAATATTTTTACTGAAAACCATATTACATTGATGAAGCATTATTATTATGTATACTTCAATAATTAAGTACTACACAACACTTGTCGATTTACGATTGACACCAACAGACAATTTGACATTAAATGATTTAATTGTCATATTCTACAAGATATGTGTAAAATGGACAATGTCAGAGTAGTATCCCTTGACCCAGATTTTTATGAAAGCGATGATACTTCTTATTAAAAAGATCTGACTTTCCTAAAATAAGAGATGGTGTAATACCAACAGGTCTTATATTTTTTATAGCCAGTTATTCTATGTAGTATAGTAGTACAGCACATATGACATTTACTTTAAATATTGTGGTGGATCACCAATACAAGAGGATAAATTAGTAGAGTTGTTCACTAGCGCCAACGGGCAGTGGCGGAGGTTCGACACAACCCTCAGTATAACTGAGAGTCTCAACCAGATCTGTTGTGTATACATGTACCCTGCCGAATATACTATTTCGTAGTTCTACGTTTGTTTTTAAAATGTTACCTACGTCGCGAAAACGATCAATGTTGGACAAAGTTACAGAATTTATAGCAGAAATGCCTGACGTAAATTATGATGGCGTTAAAATTTAATGTGTAGTTTGTAATATCCCTTTAATGTGTTGGTCCAAAAGGGATTGTCTACTTCACGTAAATAGTAAACAGCATTCTTCAAAGCAAAATTGCACGCGACACTATGACAAATTTAAATTTAATTTATGTGTTACCTTTATTGCATGTAATCTACCGTTTAATTTACTAGACAAGGAAGCATATGTCTTCTTTTGGAATAAATATTCGTACTGAAAGTTACCAAGTCGTGCATCGTTACAAAGCATTGTGCCATCTGCTCGTGAACATGTTGAAAAAAGAATTAAATCGGAGTTGAAAGATAAAAAACTGTGGTTATGTGTGGACGAAACAACAGATCGTAAAAAACATTCACTGGTTAATGTAATGGTTCGTACAATAGAACCACGTCAATGGTCACCTTCAATTCTATTAGATTCCAGACGAGTACAACAATGGACTGCCGAAGTAATTTCAAAGTTAGTGTTAAAAACATTGGAAAAGTTTGAACTTTTATGAGTAATGGTGCCGCAAACATGCTTTCTGTATGCCGGTGTGCTAACTTGTTACATATTACGTGTAAAATGCAGGCTTTCAGTCATGTGGCAGATAGTATTAGAAAATGTTATCCTAAGGTAGACGCTTTAATAGCGCATACAAAGGAAGTGTTTGTCAAACCCCCAAAACGTATTCGCAAATTTCACAGACTGTGGCCCCGTATGCCTGAGCCACCAGAACCTATTCTTTCACGTTGGAGAACTGTTGAAACATATCTAATGTTGCAGATATTTAACAGACATTATTTACTTTGTGATTCCACGGAAGACTCTTAAGACGGTAAATGTTTGAGCACGTATTATATTTTATTTCTGACCATTTATTTTGTGTAAACTTTTATGCGTCTGCCACTGGCTGTTGGCACAAATTGAGCAACTCTATAAATTAGACGTACCCTTCTCATCATATGTATTGTTGCAATGAAATTTGTATACAATTGACTAGAAACACAAATGTAGGCTTCTATTTTATTATTTATATACTATAAAGCAATGATTTTCCTATTAAATCAGATAAAATATTAATTACCGAAGACATGTAGGCTTGATACCTAAGTAATTGATCGTTTCAAATTTATTCACTCGAACAAGATAACAAATCTATGTAATGGCATTTACAATGTATCAGTGCGCCATTCTAAAAAAGTACTTATAAAATACTATTAATCATCCTTTCAAATTATCTACGGCAACCACAATTATTATTATCATTTTACAGCTTTCCGCATCAATAAATACAAGCGCATTTAATACATCCCAACGTAAAAGAAGCAGTCTAATCCGTTACTTTCTTCTGTACCGATTTGAAATAATGCCTTATACCAAACTGATTCGACAATAATGGTAATAATCTTTGCCACGGAATGCGAGCACTGTTCCTCTAACACCGGCTGAGTAATGTCAGTAGCCTAGAAAATGTATTGCCGACAGAGCATTAACGCTTTGATTAGAATAATTTAATCCGCATTTCGCTGCAGTAGCGAGAGAACCCTGCAGAATGCCTGGCTGTAACAATAAGAAGAGCAAGAGGATCAATAGGTGAATAACAATAGTTGCGGCGAAAACTCAGCAGCAAAGTTTAGAAATCTACGATTTTGTAGCAGACATAATTACTATCATAACAATGAAATAGAAGATTTCAACCGTAGTAGGAACTAGACAGTGGGTTTTAAACAGATTATAGAGATTTAAATATCACCCAGACAGTATACAACTTAATCCCTAACAGAACATAAATATGAATACCTGTCTATTGTACACCTGTAAACACAATTCCTACATTTAGATTAGATCTATTCTTACTTGTAATCTTGCAAGAATTACTTTAAAATAAGACAATTATCTTATGCTACAGTTAGTATATGTACAAGTGTAGTTATTTATCATGCACGGTTCAGTTGTTTTTTTTTGTTTATAAGCTTCGATGTTTTACTGACGTGAATAGACAATGGGAAGCTTACAATATGATCACAGCAATTGTTATACAGTACCAGTCATACTACATCGAGAGTTAAGAACTTAACCTTTAAGCATGGTATTCTTTATTAAAAATTAATTCAGAATTACTTTGATATCAATATTTTTTACAAGTTCCTTTAGTCTTCATTCTTCTATAAAGTACTAGAAAGTTTAATAATATTAGCAAGGACTATGGGGTAGTATGGCAAATAACACTAAAGTATCGGCACACTCTGCACCACACCACACAAGTTATAATTTAATTAATTCGGAATCGCCGTTTCGAAAATTCATGTATTCTCACTTTCAACCGTAAGACCGAATGATATGGAAAAAAAAATAATTCTAACATGCCTCTTTTATCCTTATTCTCGAGAAAAATATTTACAAGTACCTACCTTTGCCGCCTATACACCCTAAAACTAAAACATGCGAAATGTGTCCGCTTTACCCTAATAGATCGATAAGAGTTGAGTATGCCAATGGTACTTTGTCTTTGTTCAGCAAATTTGTATTCATTTTTATATAAATAGCTTCATAAGCATCTAATTTCCGCAGCGAAGTTACGTTATCAGTTAATTTTGTTTGTTTATGTGTTGTGCAACACTTGACAACTCAATTTTCCCGTATCTGAAGTTTGCGATGTATTCTTTGAATCTGGTATCTATCGTTCGTTTCGTTTGTCCAATGTAGGCTTTATCACAGTCACTGCATGCAATTTTATAAATTCTCGACTTTTCCTTCATATCTAGTTTATCTTACGGACTGCCCAGACGGTTTTTGAGTGTATTTCGCGAACTGAAACACACCATCATATCTTGTCCTCTAAAAACTTTACTAATACCTCTCGACATTCCGTGGAACGGAAAAATCACATTTCTTATCGCGGGTTTCTGCTGGGATTAAAATTGTGGAATTTCTTACATAACTTCTGTGTTGGACTTTCTTAAATGTGCGATCGACATCTCTAGAAGAGTATCCATTATATCTTATAATTTTTTTTATGAATTTAATTTCTTTATTTTATTTACTTTTACTCAAGGATAATTTTACCAATCTATTAACTAAGAAACTAATCGCGACCATTTTGTGTTGTCCAGAATCGACCATAATGTACAAATTATAACTTGTATGTCAAATTATATTTGGTAGAAAGTTACAATTTGACATAATATTTTTTTATTTCAGCAAAAAATTATTTTAATTCTAAAAGAATTTAAGTCGATAATTGAACTGAAGAAAATTCACATCGCCATAATAAATAAAATATAGATGAACTTGTTGAGAGTAATTCACATTGCTTTCAACATTATGTTGTAACTTTAATTGCTTCCAGTAGGTTATCTTCGATCAAATCAAGTAACCTATTCTATGTCCTCGGCAAACTCAAGTTATTAAACCTTACAATTTATGTTAAGCAAGTCTTCAATACTCTACACCTAATTTAATATCGTTCAAGACACAATTTCCATTTTTTTAGTAATAGAACACACCTTACTAATTACGCTACTTTCATTAATGACAATCTCAATAATAACAAAACGAGAATTGATAGCTTAATAAGTATACCATATACAAGGAAGCGACTGCTGCACATTCACCGAACAAAAGTCGACTACACGTGGAAGTAATTGTTTTTCCTCGACCACTTTAGCGAGTGCAACAAAGATCCAACCTTCCTTTCTTCCTTAAGGTCCGAGCGGTTAGATGGATGATAAGGTTGATCGCTTTCGGTTTATACGATCATAGACATTATATCAGTTAAAAAAATAACTCCTCGTGTCTCGTGCTGGGGTCGTGCAATGAAAAAATGTGCACTCCGTCGTGATGGGCGTAACGGAGGAGATTTCTGCATGTTAACCATCGTAGTCCGTATTCACAAGAAGAAAAAAAATACATCTGCCTTAATAACAGCTTTATTTTATATCTAGGTTTTATGTATTCATATTACTTGCTGTAATGTTATAAGTAAGATGTTAATTATAAGATCTAGCTTGATGATATTTTGGTAATTATTCCGCTTAACCCGGCTAACAGTAATAGCAGTTACAACTGCACTAACATTAAATTAGTGTAGTGCTTGTATAGATACAACTTAAAACAAGATAAGTAAGGTTTTGTATGAACTTAAACGTCTCTGAAATCACTAAATTAGAACGCATTATGGAAGCAACTTAATACGAAGAATTGCTATTAATAAATGTTATAATTTAAAGCTCAAATACTATTCAAGAGCGAATGTTATGATAGCATTCTGCAGGTACTAACCATTTGAATAAATACAATTTTCATAAAACTTCCTGTATGTTTACTTATATCACAGATAAAAGAGCTTTACAAATAGCCAATCCCACGCTATTATTTGGACGAAAACGCTTTAGTTTGAGGACAAGGCGCTAGTAAGAGGGGCACTAGCGTTGTATTTCCAGATTTCCGCATTGTCGTGTGTGAACTAGAGAGAATATGTTCCAATCCGCGCGTAAAATCAACATCTTTTAAAAGTTAGGTTAATAATGTATAGAATCTACTCAAATATGTAGAATTTAATCGAACCTAAATGATAAATACTACTTACTTGACTTTGCTCATGTAAAATGTATATCATAGTGTTGTCATATTACCATACTTGCCCAATTTGATGTCTTTCTACATTATTGTGTAAAATTAATCAATTATGTTTACCACTGGTTTAACGCATTTTTAAGCAATACACGCAATACAAAAGCTATAGATGCAATTGAAAACTATATTTTGCTTTTGGAAAATCTGTCGTAGGAAAACATGATAATTGCATTCCTTACAAGTTTCTAAATTAAATGTAGGATTGTCAATAGCCCTAGACTGAATCCAAACATTCGACAGATGTATTTTTCAAATTTGTATACAATACCCTGCCAGACATATTACATTGCTAAATATTTTTAACAATAGTTTAATTAACAACAGCCCACGATCCATGATTGAGAATTGCAAGTGAAATTACTCATCCAATCGGCTTTTCATTAGCAAATAAATTAATTCGTCCTTACACAGTCTTTCCCACGTAACTGTACACTGTGGTAATTTCCTGATTTCCGTCCATGCTATCATCTGACCAGCAGACCTTCCACCTTCCAACAAGGATTAATAATGTATGGAACAGTGGGGTTTCATACATTCTTAATCCTTGTTTCTTTGTTCTTACTTGTCTGGCATTGTACATTTCTTTGTACCAGCATTTCGTTGTTCATTCGATGGCTATGGCCTAACCAAAATCTTTCAACATCCTGCCTCTTTCGTAGCTGTTTGGTTTTGTTTTTCTTTCCTGGTTGTGTTTAGCATATCAGCGCGATTTATTGACCCTATTTATTGGCGGCCATGTATGTGCCTATAATTGTTGATACTGATACCTTGTTTATTATTTGTCCTTTCCTTTCTTGGGAAACAATCTTATGGCTAGAGCCCGGTAACTGGAGAGCAATCGCAGCGGCGGTGTGACCGTGTTTAGATGGGCGGGGAGGGCTGGTCGATTATGATACGACACGACAAATCATTATCGCTCAGTTCAGTTTAGCATTGGATAGGGCGTGTTGATTTTATTGATATAGACGTAGTTATTAATTGTAGTTATTATTTAGTGTAGTGTGTTTTGATGTTATTGATACAGACGTAGTTATTAATTGTAGTTTTTAGTGAACATGCCGAAGGCTAAAAAACGACCCTTTCAAAACATAGTAAATAAGTTTATTTCTGACTTTCCCGATTTGTTTTACAACGGGAGTGAGATAGTTTGTAAAGTATGCAAAATACATTTAATGTCAAATAAGAAGTGGAACTGTACAGGCACGTAAATTCCGCACAGCATAGAAAACGAAAATTGGGCATGCCACCGAGAAGTGCATTTTTCTTTTATGTAGTTCTTATGTTGATAAACTGTAATTTGCCTCTAGGCTTACTCGATAAACAACCGTTTAAGGACTTTTGGGACAAATACAACCCCGAGTTGCGGTTGCCAACGGAGAAAACGGCACGTAAGCATGTTGCATTTGTACGCGATGACGTGGAAAAGAAAGTGAAACGCATATTGAAAAAACAGTTTCTTTGGTTATGTGTTGACGAGACAACAGACTGTAAAAAAAATTCAATTGTAAATATTATGGTACGCATACTAGACCCTAGTAAACCTACATTACCACTGTTACTAGCTAGCCGAAGACTACAAGAGTGTACTGCTGCAGCAATTACGAAGGTTGTACTTAGTACGTTGGAAAAATTTCAAATTTCAAAAGATAAAGTGTTGATGTTTATGAGCGATGGCGCAGCGATAATGCGTTCGGTAGGCCGTTCTCTTCTTGAACATGGTTGTGGCAGAAACTATTAAGGAGAGCCAGTCAAAATTTCAAGATATTTCCGTTGAAACAGATTTAAAAAATATTCGTAGCTACTATAAAGGATTAGCTGACGCAATAGACCAATTACAAAATAGATCTTTATCATTATTGGAGTCTCCGCAAATTATGGACGGAGTGCATACATAGCTACTGACTATACATGAAGCAAAATATAATCGCGTTTTAGAAAAGTTCGAGAGTGTGCTACAGAAAAATCCCGATTTTAGCACACTAAAACAAATTTGTGATGGTGTATCGAATAATCCACTGATTAAGTACAAAGAGTATTTTAATCATGCATGTATAACATCGCTCTTTTTTAAAATATAAACTCATTTTCTCACCACGGCGAACATCGCTCACCAAGACAACTGTGGAAACACATCTAATGATGTCAACTTGTTGCCACTCTTATCCACATGATGTTAATACTGATAATGGTGCTTCTAGTTTTACTGTTCCGTAGCCAATGCTGCTTAAAAGGGTGAGTGTTTCACTACTTTTCACATATTATAATTATGTATTAGTTCTGTTATTTTTTTTCTATTTTCTTACTATTGCTTTTGCATACTAGGCAGGTACGGCTATGGCACGGCTCCTTGTTACCGGGCTCTAATTATTATGGGGTACGTTAGTTTTCTTTTAATGTCTTAGTTTATGTTTAATCCTCAATTGCAATGTAGCTTTGCTTAGCTAGAAATTACATTAGTGTCAATCAATTGGCGACAATACCAAATATTATTTGGTGAAACAGTGGCATATTTATTCATGTAACTAATTTAAATTTCTATCGTTTCGTTAAACTCTCACTAATGCCGCAACCTATTGGTAAATAATAAATTTGTAATTGAAATGGGTATTAATAGGAAAACGCGTAAACATTCGAACTTATAATTGGGAACCGTAAAATACAACATCGGACCTGATTTTAATTGCACAAACAAGCTGTTTAATGGGCTGTGCGTGTGGGTTTTGCATTTAACGACAACGGGTGGTAAATTAATACATTCAGTTCTCATTCGCATAGTTGCCGATGTCGATCCAATTAGATATGATAAAATTCCGGTCTTTTTATTACGGCTTGCACGTAAATGCGATCAACTTTAAACGCGTAAACAATTATACCGTTTAAACTTTACGCATTTTGCTAGTTTCGCATATCAATTCAACATCTGTCTTAACTTGACATCTTATTTATGAAGATGAATATTTACTTAAACAAAATTATTCAAAAACAACGTAGTGAACAAACAAAATGACACTTTTCTCTTATGGATAATATAAATTAAATGTAATAAAATGTATTTCATTTGTCCATTTTAGAAATCCCATTAGGTTGACAAAATATATTGCCAGTCCATGAAATATTTGGTGCCTGGTAATTGGCGATAAGAACCAATTAATGTCTTCAACGAATAATAACTTTAATATTGAATAATACCAGAAAATGATCATATATTGCAGCCCTAATTAGTTACTAAATCAAACTGATCAACTGCTTCTATCCATCTCTACCTATTTATAATTCTTCGAAATAAACATCGCCTGCGATATCTTAATAGGTCTTACGTAATAGGTGGAAGCGATCATTACATCTTGGAACGCATATTTCCATTACATGTTCGTACATATTTCAGAACGTTCATTTGTGTAATAGATTCCGACACAAATTCGAGTCAATCAAGCAGATAAGTGTTCGTTTTTTAGTACTAACATTAGTTTCATATTTGTGCCAGCAGGTGTAGCTGTACATAAGCTCTAACGCGTAGATACGTCCATTTATCTAGAATTGTTACGCATTTTATGGTGTTACACATATGTAACACACATACATGGCCGGTATGGAATCTGGCTAAGCTAAATATGGAGTGAAACTCAGTAATTGACATCAACGCCCACGTAATGCAATCTGCCTTAAGCGTACTTCTGATCTATTTCTATGGTCTTTAATTGTGCAGCAAATAGCCAACTATAAACCGTATTTAATCCATGCCTGCGCAAAAAGGTTCTATTTCTAGCACTTAGTCTTCAGTTTACATACTGAATTTAGAGATACAAAAATAACAAAAATATGCTATCAAAACATTTATATAACAATAAACAACTCTGCTAGGATGTGAAACATCTACATTCTTGATGGGTAGAAATATTAGTAACGGTTATGTTTTATTTTAGATCCGAATTACGAGGAAATTATTATATTATGTCTGCGAATTGTAGGAAATACTTCCTGAGTAAAATGAAATAATCCTCAGATCTTTTTTATGTGTTCGCTGTGTACCTAAAATTTTATGAGCAATATACTTCTCGTTTTATCTAAAATATATCATGCCCAAGGATAATATGTAAAGGGTTTTTCATTAAGAGCGCATAAAACACAAGCTTCCAAAGAAATTTAAGATTATCTTGAATTCGGTGTAAAGTATATTTAATACCATTATTTACGGAATACAACATCGTTAAAATTTTTTTCCTGAAGTGCTGGCAGGAATCAATCCATTGAATCCAATTTTCCATGACTTTTTCATATAAATCGTGCCGAAAATTGTTCTGCAGCTCGTGTAACGTTGCAGACCTGTTGGCATAACCTAATAATTTAACATAACACCACAAGAAGTCTAGGGTGTTAAATCACACGAGCGAGGAAAATAATTGATTGGTCCATTTCTGGAAGTTATCGATTCACCCAACCTGTGTTGCAATAAGTGAATTGCAGGATATCCAACATTAATCAATAACGATTTCTATTCACAGTAACGAAGTTACCAACATCGTCAACAAAGCAGCAAGGACCAATGACACCTCCAGCATGGACTGCGTACCAGGCAGTCAGTTTAAGAGAATGTTAGACTTTTTCATACATTGCTTCTGGCTGATTTTCAGACCAGATGAGGCAGTTTTGCCTATTCACAAACGCTCTAAGCCAGAGGTAAGCGTCGTCGCTAAAGATGATTTTCCTACGAAATTCAGGATCATTTTCAAGTTTCTCTGAAACCCAGTTACTGAACCTGCAACGCAATAAATAATCGCTTGGTTTAACTTCTTGAGTTAAAGCTTTATAAGCACGTAGGCCAAGATCTTTTCGCAAACTTCACCAGAAACAGATGATGGCAATGCCCAATGTCTGAGGTCGCCGAGGAATTTGGATTTTCCTCTGTCGTATAGCTACAATATTCTTCACTTGCACTTCTTGCACTTCTTCGTCTCACTGGTACGGGAACGTTATGAAGTGAATATGTTGATTGGAATATTTCCACAAGGCGTTCAATTGTTCTTCGAGTTGGACGATTGCACGTGAAGTAACCGCGACTGATCGTGAATTTCGATAAAAAGTCTGAATAACTTGTAAACATCCTGGACACGTGTATCACCCATTATTAAATGGTCGACACTAACAAGCACAAATGTCAAAACAACAAACTCAACATGGCTGCCACCTAAAAGAAATGTAAATTTACAAATACGTCGTTTCTAATGGAAAGCCCAGTAGAAGGTAGGAACGCAAACGCTAAAATTGCTCAATCGTGTTACGAATTCTCAAGTTATTACGCGAATGAAATACAATCATTTCTCATCTTATAACTACTGGTGGAAGTCACGTTTTCATAGTTCAACTTCTTTCTCGAATACACAGGTCATCAGATACAACCTCTTTTGCGCAGTAATTTCAAAAAAGTCGCTAACCAAAGCTTCAAACCCTAAGTAATCTAAAATTTAATACTGAAGGATATAATCCATGTTTTTTTTTAATAATTTCATTCAATTGTCTGTAAGCAACTTGTTTAAAAAGTACGCTACCGTCACAAAGTTTGAAAGCAAACGAATTTCTTAGAAACATTAGTAGTAACAATTGTATCGTGAAATGGTTACCTTCTATTTTCAAACAACACAAATACATCGAAATATCTTTGAAATTTCATATAATGAAGACAAATTTTAAGTTAAACTGTTTTCTTGCTTTGTTATGCTAATGAGACAATGTATATAGTACTGCAGTACCGTTCAAGTAACTATGACCAGAAAACGAGAAATTGGAGAACTCCGTGACCAGAAGAGAAGTGGACGGCCGAAGACGACGGTGACGCCTGTTGCCGAAGACGGACTCATAATGACAGAAACAAAGCAAGACTTATGGCACCAGATATCACCAAGCCTCTTAATGCCCAGCGTAAAAGGAAAGTGTCTGTTAGCACTTACTAAAACATTTACACAAATAAAAGAGACTAGCTTGGTTAAAAGAACACACAAATTGAACAAGAGATGAATGGAATACAGTTTTACGGAACGGTGATTCGATTCAAAATACAGGGTTTATACACCTTAATGAATTTGAGGATTGTTTTGCTGGTGTAATAAAGGGTGACTTAACTAAGATCACAGGAACAATGAGAAAAGAAGAACATTATGCAAAATCATCAACAACGCCTTTTCAGGAGGGTTAATGATTCCAAACACACCGCCAACATATGCAAAAACTTTCTAGAAGAGAAAGCGACGACAAATGACATTAAAAAGATGGTTTGGCCCCCTCAAAACCCTGAGCTGTAGCCTATTGAGCTTTTGTGGATTTGAGCAAAGAAACGGCAACCACAATATGCTTAGCAGTTCTAGAGTTATTTACAGGAGGCGTAGCAATAAATTGGTGTCGATTGCTTAGAAAAATTGCTGATGAGTATACCCAAAATTTGTGAAGATCTGATAAAGGCTGAAGTAAGACATATTTATGAAGATAGATTATTATAATTTAAATAATATGTATAATGTAAATATTTTAGAGATATACTTTAATTTCTAATTTCTTTGATGCAATACTTATATACTACATGTCATGGAAATTGCAACACCAAGAAGAGGTGCGCATTTTTTGTAATAATTGATTATGTTATGGCATATCTGACACTTCATGCAATCTCTTCTGATATTAGTGTCAGGTGTATTCCTTGCGAGTATTTATTCGTTTTCTCCCGTAATACCTTTGTTTAACGAGTTTTGAAGGTTTGATTATGCCTAGAGTGCGGCAACGTGGAAATTACCACCAGTTGAGCGAATTCGACAGAGGTTGAAGTATTCGGGGAAATTGCAAATCGTCTTAACCGAAACCAATCCACCATCATGCGCTGTTATCAGTCATGGACTAGGGAAGACCAAGAAAGTCGCCTAATGGCATTAAGAGACCGATTCTCCAGTACCAGGTCAATTGCTGATCTATGATTAGGTAATGAAGGTCCTGTGACCCTTCGAAACATTTATCGCCGAATCAGAGTTATCGGCTTGCAATCCTATCGACCACATCTTGTTTTACCACTTACTGTACTACAACTCCGACAGTAACGTTTGAAGTGATTGCTTGATTGATTTTTCTACCAGAGCAGGGCTGGTCTTTACATCCCTAACACTGAAGCTTAGTAGCTTATTGTATTATTCCTGCTTCGGTTTGGTTTTACTTGAACAGGTTAGTTCCCGCAATCAGGTTTAAGAGCCTATGTAGTAAATCTTTCTCCATTGGTAGTTCAATTGTGCTTCGCATAGCGAATCTGCGTTGAGCTAACGCTGCACATTCGAAAATAATATGAGGGGCTGTTTCCTCCTCCTCATTGCAAAGTCTACATAAGGGCTCATCTTTGTAGATCCCCATCTTATGCAAGTGGCCTCTCAAACAGGCATGTCCTGTTAATAGACATGTTGCTGCCCTAAGCTGTATCTTGCTTAATTCAAGCAGGTCAGCAGTCAGATGTTGCGACGGTCTTCCCATCATCCGTTTGGTGTGCTTTTGTCCAGCTGCATGTTTCCAATTTAATTGGTGTTGTGTTATAATCCACTCATTAATTGCACTACGCACTGCACTCTTGGTAATACCTAGATCCGGTTCAGGGCCTATATAATTCATTTTTGAACCTTCCCTCGCTAGCTGGTCTGTCAATCAATCAATCAAACGTTTGAAATGGTGTATGTCACGAATGCACTGGAACGTGGAGTGGCATAGGGTGGAGACCAAGAGACGCACTTTCCCAGCAGGATAATCCCCGTGTCCATGTTGCGAGAACTTCCCTAAATCGGTTCGAAGAGGCCCATGTCAATATCTTGCAGATCTTCCGACCTCTCGCCAATCGAACACGTGTAGGACATTATGGAAAGAAAACTGAGCAACTTAGCGAATCCTCCGCAAACACTAGAAGCTCTCCGGCATGAATTATAGGTTACTTGGGACACCATACCCCAAAAGGACATCGACCACCTAGTGGAATCAATGCCACGAAGAATGAGGGAGTGTGAAACTAATACGGGGAGAACAACACCTTATTAATAAAAATAAAATTAAATTGTGTTAATCTTATATTCTTTTTCTTTGAAATTATAATCAATTATTACCTTTGAATAGTTATACATTTCTACCAAGTTTGGTCAAAAAATTCGCACCCCTTTGGTGTTGCAATTTCCATGTCATTTTTGTAAAATTTATAACCGCTCACAATTTTTGTGATGGTATCGCATATGGTAGATTAATAATGATGGATTATAAGCTTTTTCATTTTAATTACAAAATTTGCATTGAATAGATTTTTTTTTGGAAATGCCTTGCGAGCTTATACAATATTTAGGAATACACATATTTCACACGACTGTCAGATGGTGCAAGAAGTAATGCGCCATTACGGATATGTATCTATCTCGGTTGCCTACAGGGAAAAGCGATCAGCCATAAACTACTAGATCATCCTAAATAATAAACTAGAAGAGAGAGAAAGATCGTCAAGGCGTGCTCTAAACACAACGGTTTCATTAATGGATCATAATTATTAAGCGCTTTAAATTACAAAACTCGTGCTGCAAAAATTGGTACGTGAAATATACTTCTTTCCAACACGGGCGGTCGGTTACTTTGTGAATCATATTCTAGTTATATCATCGCAAGTTTCTTCAGTTATACACTCATGATAGATTAATTCAGCCTTAGAAAAAAGTTGAAACGAATATTTTTATTTCTCAATAGCAGTTTTTTAGACTGCTTCTTAGCAATTACTTGCAAAATACATCCTACTTAAATTATACGAGGCAAAAAATCCAAGCTATTAATTAATAAATTAACTTAATTGAATGCAAAACGTATTTTTAACTATTGCAGAAGTCTTGCTTTAGGGTAAGCGAAATCATTTCAAGCAAAAGATCTGCTATATTATATGACACTTGAGATGATGAAACTCACTTCAAACAAGCTTCACTTTTTAATACCTTGGTTAAATGCTATGGGGCAATTAAATTCCACTTTATTTTAAATAATATTGCGCCAATTAATAATAATTCTTAGATCAAATTTCATTTGGTTATATACAGTCAAAGCCCAAAGCATCTCCCTACTAACTATTGAACAACAAAAGCTAGAGTTTTTATAATTTTCTTTTGTAAACCAACTTTTGGTGTTGATTTTCACTGGAAATGTCTTTATTATTAAAGTTTCCTGTATATTTTTACGTTTTTGGAAAGCTAGTGAGAAGATAAATCCAGTAATTGTACCGGGTGTCCACCTGGAAGGTATACTACTTTGTTTGATTATAAATTTTGATTAAACGAAAGAGACTGGATTTAATGTCGATAAGTGGTTTATTTAATGTTGGGAATTATGTATGGAATACAATATCAGATAAATGTCCGCCTCAGTTAGCCTCACAAATGCGAGCTCTTTCGAGTACATTTTTCAGTACATTTTCGCACATTTCAACCAGTATTTCATTAATTTCACCACGAATATTTTGTTTGAGTTGCTCAAGGGTTTCTGGTTTGTTTGCATAAACCTTGCCCTTCAGATATCCCCACAAAAGAAGTCCGGGGCAGTCAAATCCGGCGACCATGGAGACCAATCAACATCACCATTTCTTGAGATAACTTGCTGTGGAAAGACGTCTCGCAGTAATTCCACTGTAATCCTGGCTGTATGCGATATGGCACCGTCTTGTTGGAACCACATGTTAATCAAGCCCAAAGCATGCAATTCTGGCGTCAAAAGGTTTTCAATCATGTCACGATATCGTTCTCCAGTGACAATAAGGTCCATTGATTCCTCCTGACCAAATTGCACACCAGACTGTCACTTTTAATAATGTGTGGATTTTTCATTGCCCAGAACCGACTATTCTGTTTATTCACATATCCATTCAAATGAAATTGCACCTCGTCACTCATTATGAGTTTTTCATGAAAATCAGAGTTGTCATGGGGGAGCTGTAACATCCTATTGGCATATGTACGGCGGCGTAAATAGTCTTGCGGATGAAGCTCTTGTGTTAATTGAATCTCAAATGGAAACAAATGCAAATCGTTGCGCATAATTGTGGCCAAAGTTGTTGGCGCACACAAAAGTCTAAAGAATATTTAACAAACGCTAACCTGACAGACCTAGTTGCGAGAAGCATTTGGGAGAATTTTGAGGTAAGTCCATGACAACTGGTATGGATAGGATAAAATCTACAGCAAACGGCGTCTCATACCGCCGAAGCATTTGAAATGAATCAGTGGAAAAGATTTTGAAAAATCAATTCTTTCCGTACAAAATGCGGACCCAGACGAACGAATTGAATTTTGCGAAACCATCATAGCTAACATAGGAAAATTATCCGAAGCATGCTTATTGTCAGCAAGTGGAAGAACAACATTTTCAACATTTATCGAAGTAACATTTTTTGATTTGAACATTATTTGTTTTGATTATTTTTTTGTACCTGATTAGTTAACGAATTAGAATAATTTGCTTCTTTAGAATTGAGATTTGACAGATTGTTGTGATTATGTTGCCTAGTAGCGATCTTCTGGGATGAATCTGACATCACTGGAGGCAATTTGGTACTTTCTTCCTAGTCAATTTTGCATAAATACAAGGATAATTTTCCAAAACAGCTATTATTGCATAGCGTAATATTATTTTTGAAAGTATAGTATATGTAATACTCTGGGAATTTCCGTTAACTTTCCAAAAATGTAAAAATATTACTTAATAATAACATCATTTCCGGTGAAACCAGAAAGAGAATTTATCTATTGAAAAATGAGGGGGGGTGCTCACTGTATACGTAATTATAGAGCAAAACTAGTACTAGTTCTATACTAATATATATTGTTTTCGTTTCAGGTTAATTAGGAGAACCACGTCAGTATTAACAAAGCACTTGTACTGTACAACAGAAGATGTTAAGTAATCTAAGCCGGAAGCATTAAAATAAAAAGCCTATCGTGATAATGGATATAACAGAAGCGTTCCGTACTGAAGATATCTCCAAAACAGATTTTTTCGATTTCGTAGTAACTTCAGAAGCAGAAACTCAATTCACGAAGCAGATGCGAAACGTAAGTGCTTACCTAAGTAACAACAACGAAGAAACCAGCAAAGAAACAAACAACAACATGTTGACCGCAGACATCAACCACAGCAGCACAACGACGGCTACCAGCGACGCATCAACGAATTTCGACACCACGTTTTGGGACGACAAGGAAACGGTTAAAATCGAAACCGCAATATTGGAAGATCTTAATAAATATTGTTGGACGGAACAGGATATTAACAATGGCGCCGCAGTTAGCAAAAATAGTAGTAGTACGAATACAGACGGTCATATTTATACGCTAACGGTATTAAATGGAATAGATCAGTCTCCGGCAACGTGGTACAGGCCTCCTATGGCGACGATAGTTAAAGAGGAAGACGTATCGATGTCCAGTCCTAATTCCATGGAGCATATGCAACAAAGTCTAGACATAGATTCGATATTAAGCATAATGCCGGGACAAATGAATGGATTCAATAATAACTTCAGTGAGGGAACGATGAGTCCTAATACAGACGGATTAATAAAATCGGAACCATACCCATATGAAGACAGCGGTTATGCAGATAATAAAGATGAACTAGCAAACTCTTTAATAATAGACACACCTCTTCTCGACGCTCATGATAACTTTAACAATAACAATAATGATTGGAAATTAAATAATAATAACAATACAAGTAATAACGGTACGCCTGATTCTCTGCTGAGGAGTGCCTTACAAGGAAAGGCTTTCGTCAGATACAATGGAGCGGTAAAGACTGTAAAAACAGAAAACAATACCGAACTGAGGCGAGTATTATCCACACCACCTACCACCAAAACGGAAACGACTTATGTAAAAGAAGATCCAGATAAAATCCCTATTATCATTTTCGAGGAACCTGTCAATCAGAGGCACAACGATTCTGATAACCCTTCTAGCACGCATAGTATGGACGATATTTTTTTATCCCAATTAGACAATTCATACCCGGAAGATTATGAAAAATTAAAGCGCATAGCAAACGAAGTAGTAGAGTCCGTCAATCAATTTTGTCAGATAGACACCTCCGTCGAAAACGTTTACAGTATTAGTACCGATCAAATTGGTATATTGAGTAATATAAATTCGCCAATTACAATAACCGCACCTGTAGTCACAAGCACTAAGACAACAACGAAAAAATACAAACGATCCAACAGCAATAGTAAACAAGCTGCTGTCCAGAACGCTAGTTCAACGAGTAACGGCGTTCGGAAAGAAAGAAGTCTCCATTATTGCAGTATTTGCTCAAAGGGCTTTAAAGACAAGTACTCCGTTAATGTTCACATTCGTACGCACACCGGCGAAAAGCCGTTTGCTTGTAGTTTATGCGGGAAAAGCTTTCGACAGAAAGCGCATCTAGCTAAACATTACCAGACGCATATAGCTCAAAAAAACGCAGCGGCCGCCGGAAGCGTAACTGCAACCAAAACTAAAACGAGGTAGCTCTGTTTGGGACAAAATAACCGACTCGCAAAGTAGAACCCAATCTACGTTCTGTATAAACATGGAGTATTAAAGCAGACGATTATTTTCTAAAATTCCGTCCATATCAAAAATTGTCTAAATCTACTTCCATTTATATAAACAATATGCTGTATTTGTAATACAAACTGTGTTTGTTCCTAAGCCTATATAATATATTTTGCGTGTACACTGTGCTGTGATTTGTATGTGAAATTTACTTCAAAAATGCGTAATTAAAATCTTTTATAAATGTTTGCCTAAATTCTCTTGCCATTTCTGTATTATTTGTGTACTTATTACTATTATGTATTTTTTAATATGTAAAACGAAATTAGATCATTTTTTTATTTATTTGTGTATGTATGTATATCGGCAGTTTAGAAAAACACTACCTTGTTAATGTATATTACAAAATTTTTAAATAGCTTTGTTTAAAATACTACCGAGCAGAGATCTATCGAATTAAATATAGTAGTCAAAAATTATTACTTTTTAAATTAATTTATTTTATTTTCGAAAACAGGGTATGCTTAATTAGCAATATATGATTTTGGCGGTAGTATTTTACACCTCAGCTTTTATGAATGTATATTTGTTTCACATATTGTACGTATATTTCGATTCTTAATCTTAATTTCTAAGATTCTTCTATAGAGGTATTCCTAACAAAATAATAGTATTATTACGAATAGTCCAACGTGTTGCGTGTATTGTGTGTGTTTAACTTACTTCTGAGTGTTTTGAGCTTTTCATTTAGCATATATTTCTACAATTAAGGCTTAGCTACGTAGTCAAACTACCGTTTACCATGTAATAAGGCATTATGTGACCTTCTTTACCTATACAATACTCACATGTAAAAAGTATTTAACATTAAATTGTTATTTTGTATATTTAATTTATTTAAGCTTCTCTAAATAAGTGTGTAACAATGTGAGTACAAATCCGGTCTTTCGTTCTGCAAAGACGACAGCCTAACTACATACAGATTCACCCCTATGAGCGTGTGAATTTAAAATTGTATTACCACCAACTCAGATTGTTGTTTATTGTTTTTTTAAAAAGTTTATCCTACGTTACAAGTATAGTTTTACTTTTACTTACTTTTTTGTTGTACTGTTTATATATTTTTTTTATTTATCGTTTGATATTTTTTTGTATATGCGCAATCAAACAACATATTTTGACGGGGTTTTTGTATATGTAACCTTTTGATTTATGTCCCATTCACAGCTAAATACTTGCCATGGTTATGGGTTATTGTCCATATTTTTAAAGTTTGGATCTCAAGTTGAACAATTTAGTTTACTCAGCTTTGATTGCTTTGTATCTTCTGAACAACTATAACATGAACACACTGCCAAAACGTGAACAGTGTTCTACCATAAAGACAGATATACCCTATTATATAGATACAGTCTCTGTGTACTATTTGCTACTTTTAAACTGTTTTTTGTTATTTTACTACTATTTTTGTAAACGCAAAGAGCCATAGATTTAGTTCTATATACGTTTTGTATAGTTTTATCAAATTTTATGTTCTCTTTATTATTGTAATATTGATTTTATTAAAAGTATTTTTATATCTAGTTTTCATATTATTACATTTTATAATTTTATATGATATAACTGTGAACTTATTACAAAATAAATGATATTTTTTAAAACTATGTACGAGTATACATTGGGTTACACTTTCCACCGAAAAACTTTGAGTAATCTTAGAGAATTTTAGTCAATCTTTGAATCCAATTTCTGTAATTTACTAGGAACTTGTAAATCACATATATTATCTTTTTGCGCCGTCTCCAATTTAATATAATACATGTTTAACTTTTAGAATTTACATCACTTACTAAAAAAGAACGCAACCTATTACGAGAAGAAAGATAGCTATTAACCAGTAGTTATTCAAAATTGGTTAATTATGCCCTCAATTAACAAAAATGTATTGTATATCAATATTATAAATATGGCAGTAGACGTGTTTCTTGTACATTTTATTTTTTACAAATAAAGTTCAATCAACAAAGAGGAGTTACGCAATATCAAAATACGTCACACACATTTATTATTAATTTATTTTATTTGTGTAATGCGGCTATACTACCTCCTAGAAAGCTCTGTCATGGTCTGCCATCTGTTAGACTCTGTAAAAGTTAATAATGAAGTTACATTTTAAGTCCATGAAAACAGATGGCTCTTCTGGGAGGTAGACCAAACAGAGTGCGATAAAGTTCCGTAAATTGTTGACTGCTACCTACCTACCCACTGCTGCCAATAATCTGCCAACGAAAGAAGAGAATAGCCACTCAGAAAATGTAAAAAAAACTTCTTTCGCTCAACCATCTATAAATCTTTTCACAAACTATGCAGACAATTCCAAGAGAAAAAAAAGATTTCTGTAAAAGCAGAACTAAGATGCAGGTGGAAAAATTTAAATTGAAAATTATTTCGTACATAAATAATTGAAAAAGCAGCTCTTTTCACAATGTACATAGTTCTTGAATAAATGTATAAAGTGAATGAGAATTATTTATTATTTTAATTAAAATTATAAAAAATTGGGTTGCCTCATTCAAGAGGGGTAAATTTTCGGTTGAAGATGACGAAAGGCCTGGAAGACCAATTTCTGTGTCCACCCCCGAAAATATCGATGCAATTCACGACATGATTTTATCAAATCGTAGGATAAAACATATCTGAGACATTGAAGATTTCACGTGAGTGTGCACATCATATAATTCACTTCGATTTAGACATGAAAAAAATTTCGGCAAAATGGATTCCTAAATACTTGAATGCCGATCAGAAGCGAGCAAGAATGGAAGCGTCGCGCTCTTTATGTGCCCGGTTTAACAACGACCCTGATCTTGTAAATTGTCTTATTACCATGGATGAAACCTGGCTCTATTTTTACGACCCAGAGACAAAACAACAGTCGATGGAATGGAAGCATTCTGGTTCACCAAGGCCTAAGAAGTTTCGAGTACAGAAATCCGCCCGAAAAGTTCTTGCTTCAGTTTTTTGGGATTTTCGTGGAGTCATTATGGTTAATTATTTAGAAAAAGGCAAATCCATAACTGGAGAATACTATCCTACATTATTAACAACTCTGCGAGAAAAAAACATTGAAAAAAGACCTGATAAATTGTCCAAAGGTGTTCTGTTTTTGCAGAACAATGCGCCTGCACACAAATCGCGCATTGCGATGAATAGGCCCGCGCCGTCCTATAGGGTGAGGAGGGGCTGTGCCCCCGGTGCCATAACCAAAAAGGCACCGTAACAAACATATATCGAATATGTTATATGTAGATGTACCTACACTAAGTTTGTTCTAACGCAACGTGCGATGCTGCGATCAACCCGCGCGACGTTTTCGTCCCGACTTGAAATTTCAAGTTTATTCCTGTCCGTGTTCATGTTTATTCCTGCAAATTCTCGTCTTTTAAAACCAAAAGCGCGTTAGCATGAACTTCTCACAGATTACAACCACTATTCATTACGTACTATTCGCGCGCGCGCCCGTGTGTGTGGTAAATTAAATTAAAATTAAATATAATACAAGCATCAAGCGATAGCAATTATAGCAGTCGACAAAAGTGCAGTAAATTATTCGTTAAATAAGGTAAGACAAAAATAAAATTATTATTTTTTTCTGAATTTTTTTTTTAATGAGTTTTGAGTATACAAAATTCAAGTGAGAGGTAGTAAAAAAAAAGAAAAATACCTAACGTTTTAGCCCTTGTACACAATGAACGCAAGCGTAATAAATACATAAATCATAAATCGTAATCATAACATAACATAAACGTAAACGCAAGTGTTCACAACGAACATAAGAAAAACGTATAATTTTATCTGTTGCGCATTACGTACAAACCGTAACCTAACCAAGGTTAAATAAAATTTGAATTGGATTTTAGAATTCTGATTATAAACTGTCAATTAATCCTAGCAATTCTTTTTTAATTAAAATTAATTTATTTTTTCTATTTCCTTCTATGACTCTGTCATATTAAGTACTCTTTTATATCGAGATTTTCCAACACTTTAATCGAAATGCATACATATTCCGATTGCACCACAACCAAATATAATATATTCGTACTTATGTATATTTTCAAAAAAATAATTTTTTTATTATACAACAGGTTAAATTAGGTTAATTAGAATCCTGCTCATTAGACGTTATTTGCCGTCAACAAATTCATTGTGCATTGCCAATCTATCTGCTACTTCAACATAATGATTTAAAAATCACTAAAAATTTACGTAAAATATGCAAGAAGTTGAAATATTTCCAACTTTACGTTCATCTTACGGGCGAACGTAATCGGTACGTAAGATAACCATAACGTAAAAATTACGTAAGGCCATTGTGAACACTTCCGTTGATTTCCCATCATTCAACTTTACGTTTTATGTACGTGTTACGGTTATCTTACGTTTTACGTTCATTGTGAACAAAGGCTTAAACTAAGTAAAAAAAAAAAATTAATTGCTCCTACCCTTTTAAATTATTCGTTACTTTGATAGATGTCTTCAGAAACGGGAAAGAAAAAACTTTCGGGGCATCAAAACCTCATTAATAAAAGAAAACACGAAGAAAATTTAGAAAAAAACTATGGGAAAATAACACAATTTTTCGGAAAAACACATCAAGAGGAACCATCGACGTCCTCCTCATCGACGTTCATGGCAGCTAATGGTGCACAGGTGGATACATCGCAGTCGCAGCTATCTACATCAAATACAATAGATCCTGAAAATGCTATTTTTAATGAAGGTACGCCAAACTTAGAGCCAGCCTCGGAATCAGCAGAAGACATAGAAATAGGTAATGTCCAAACACAAAGCCCTGTTATTCCTGAAGACCCTGGTTTGTGGCCAAATAATTTAACTCCATTCCAAATCGAAACTTTGGTAGAAAATGGACCTTCTCGGTATCAAAACGAATGTGATGATGTGATGATTATCCTAAAGATACATCAGATCGAAAGTTTTCCCCGGTCCATTTTACTCGAATTCTACCAAATTTAGACAAAATTAAACGTCAATGGCTTTTATATTCTAAATCAAAAAATGCAGTATTTTGTTTCTGCTGCAAAGTATTTTCTAGTTCATTAAAAATTACAAGGTTTGGTGACACGGCTGGTTTCAATGATTGGAAACATATAGGTGAACGATTGAATATTCATGAAAACAGCAAATCACATTTTGAAAACAAAAAAATGGTCTGATTTAGACAGTCGTTTAAAATCTAATACAACCATTGACTCTACAAGGCGAAGTTTATTGAATTCAGAAACAAAATATTGGTCTGCGGTTATTGAAAGAATATTTTACACAATACAATTTTTGTCTGAACAAAATCTAACTTTTCGTGGTACAAATAATAAATTATTTGAAAACAATAATGGTAATTTTTTAAAATGTATTGAAATGATATCCAAATTTGATCCGGTAATGGCTCAACATACTAAAAAAATGCAAAGGAATCCGAATGACCACCATAAAAACATGCCTCATTATTTGGGAGAGAAAATTCAAAACGAAATAATAAATTTAATAGGCACCAACTTAAGAGCAGAAATTTTAAATAGGGTTAAAAAGTATAAATATTTTTCTGTTATACTTGACTGTAGACCTGATGTTAGTCACCAGGAGCAAATTTGAGTTCGCATTCGTTTCGTGGATTTAAATTATGATTTAACAGAAACGCAGTGCTGCGTCAATGAACATTTTTTATCTTTTTGCCCTACGACAGATACGACAGCGAAAGGGTTATCAACATTCATATTATCGACATTGAAACAATATGATTTAAATATCGACGATTTACGCGGACAAGGGTACGACAATGGTGCTAACATGCGGGGAAAGCACAAAAAAAATCCTTGACCTAAATTCAAGAGCTTTCTTTGTGCCTTGTTGCAACCACACATTAAACCTTGTGGTGAACGACGCTTCAAAATGTAATATTTCGTGTGTTAATTTTTTTTCAACCATTCAAAAAATTTATAATTTTTTCTCAGCTTCGACAAATCGGTGGTCAATTTTAAAAAAATATGTATTAAACTTAACTGTAACACCTCTATCAAATACTAAGTGGTCTATCAGAATTAAGACTTTTGAATTCATATGCTTATTAACTTTATGGTATAATATTTTGAGCAAGGTACATATTTCAAGTGAAATATTACAAACCAAAGATTTTGACATTTCCCATGCTTGTTCAAGTTAAAAAATTATAAATCGATTTTTTTTTTTTAAGTACAGATCAGACAAAGGGTTTTCTGATTTATTAGTCGATGCCAAAGAAGTGGCTTCTTCACTCGATGTCGAGGCAAAATTTGAGACTAAAGAAGCATTAAGGTCAAGAACAAAAAAAATAAAAAAGCAGTTCACTTACGAGCATGATGATGAGGAAATAGAAAATAGAGAATTACGTTTCAAAGTTGATTGCTTTTTTGCAGTGCTAGATTTGAGCATTCAATCTATACAAGAGAGATTTACATTATTAATGCAATTTTCACATAACTTGAATTTTTTAAGTAACCTTTCAAAGATTTTGCAACATTCAGAAGAAGAGCAATTAAAATTTTGCACAAATCTTCAGTGTTCTAACAGACAAGAATAAAAATGAACGTAACATTAACGGTAAAGACTTATTATATCAATTACAGTTTTTGCTAAATTTTGAGTTAAAATCAGAGATGATAATTGAGACATTAAATTATATTATTAAAAATAAATTAAATGATGCATTTCCTAACACTACTATAGCATTGCGAATATTATTGACAATGCCTGTTTCAGTGGCTACAGCTTAAAGGTCTTTTTCAAAATTAAAAATTATTAAAAACTATTTATGATCTACAATGTCACAAGAACGGCTTGAAAATTTGGCTATTATTTCAATTGCATCGGTTTTATTAAATAATTTAGACAAAAAGAAGTGATAAAGCAATTTGCCAAAAATAAAGCACGCAAAGCTAATATTTTGTAAATTTCAATTATTAACAATAATAATTAATAATTATGTCATGTTGTTTTTAAATAATAATAATAAACATATGTTAGATATATTTGCAGTTTTAAGATATATTAATTTGATTATTATCTACTACTTTGAAAATCGTGTATTATTATTTAATGTTTATGTTCCTACCTGTCTGTGAATAAAAGTTTCATTTCAAAACATAGTGTTTTTCTTTTTATAATCATTATCCTAACCCTTAAGAAATAGTTTGTGTACATTAAAGTTGCAATAAACTACTTATAGAGGGAGGGGGCGCCTAAATGTTCTTGCTCCGGGCGCTTGAAAGCCTCGCGGCACTGGCGATGAACACAATCCATGATTTGGAGCTCGAAATTCTTGAGCATCCTCCTTAGTCGCCGAACCTGGCTCCGTCCGACTATTATTTGTTTCCTCAAATGAAAAAATGTTGGAAAGGACATAAATTTTCTTCAAACGAAGAAATAATAGAAGCTGTCGAGAGTTGGTTTGCGGAGCAAGAAGAAATATTTTATTTAAGGGGTTTACAAAAGTTGCAAGATCGCTCTAATAAGTGAATAACTTTGAAAGGAGAATACATCGAATAAAAAAATATTTTCATTTTAAAATTGTTTTTTATTCTATGGCAAGCTAAGAATTTATGAAAATACCCTCGTATTCATTTTGTTGCTGCTATGCGATGTAGAAGAACGAAAAAATAATTCTAGATAGGAAAATAAACGACGTTTCATATAAAATTAAACTAAAGAAAAATAAATTCAATAATTATATAAAATAAATTGAAATTCTAACAATGTTACTTTATTTTTAAGCATTAATTATCTTTTGTCTTTATGATACGTGTTTTCCATTTTAAATTTACAACATAATTAGGTGTTTACCTAGATTGAAGAAGTTAACAAATTCTAATATTTTGTTGTGTAAAAATAGCTGTTTCAATAGACAAAGGTGTTTGTTTACGACGCAAGTGAATAAAAAAGTTTTAGTTCTTGCTTAAACGGAAGTTCGCCTAAGTAATTTGATAATTATTAGCATCTGTACTGGTAATATATGTTTCCTACAATCGGCGGTCTTATTAAAATATTTTTTATTTTAAATATTTTAGAAATACACAGAAACGGTAGTTTGTTTTATGACAACTATTAATTTTACTATATCTCACCTGTAAATTTTAACTTTCCTCGAATGCGCCGGTAATACACGATCCGATTTTGCTCAGCGCCATCGCAGCAGTGAAACTTGACTAAATAGCGATGCAGTGCCTGGAAAGAGGGTTAGATTGCAGCACCAGTTCAATTTTTGCGGAATAAAGAGTGCCGGTTCGTGTCAACTAGTGTCAACTTTTAGTTGAAGTTGCCAATGCCATAGTACTTGCTTTCATTCCATTTTATCCTGAATACAGGAATAACTTTTTGATCGGAGAAAGCAAACACGAAAAAATGGCCGCGCTTCTAAAAAAACGAGCGTTTCTAGAATATGGACAACTAATTCAAGTATACAAAAACAAAATTGGTTATGTTTACAATGATGTTTCTCACTAATTTATCCCTTTTCTTCCTAGGAAAATCAAGTACAACCATTCAAGAAACTACGTTTAATTAAAAAACCTACTGTACGAAGTTTTGCTATAGACTTTATTAGCTGCCTAGAAAGCTGTTCAAATAGTAATGAAGTTCTCCAAATTTTGCTACGAATCGATGCATCAGAATTAGATAAAGGCGATTTAACTGAAGCGCTTAAGATGCTAACTGATCACTTCAAAATAGAAGCGGAATCTGCAGTTCGAGTTAAGATTTTATCCTTACTTAGTGATATTGGACAGCAATCAGTATGTGATGTTGCGTTAGTTATAGATGAATGCATTTTACTTGTTAAGAATGAGAGGTCACACAAAGTTATAGCTCAAGGAATGAATACTGTTCTTAAACTAGCTAAAATAATTCCAGAAAATATACAATTACATCAAAAACTAGTAGATATTGCTAAAAACTATTTAAAGGACACTAATCACACAGTTAAATGTAAATGTTTGGAAATTATAGGTGATCTAACACCTGTTTGCACAGGTAAACCTGCTGAAGAAATCTTAAAGTTAGTAAGTTCTTACTTTAATAATGATGATGCAAGAGTTCGTAGTCAAGCTTTTAGTACAACAATTACTTTGCATGATAAAGGTTTTAAACTTGATCCTGATATTTACATAGATGTATGTACTGCATTAAAAGATGATTACGAAATAGTAAGACAGGTTGCTCTAAAATTAATCTGGGTGTTGGGCAATACATATCCTGAAAAGTAAGTTGTAGTCCAAAATATTATTTTTATCAGTATACTAAATTTTTTTATTTACAGTGTTATTATGCTTCCGGATAGTGAACAAGAGCTAAGACTAGTTGATGACGCATTTGGCAAGATATGCAATGGTGTTACAGATTTATCCATGTATGTGAGAACACTTTCAACAAAATTGTTAGGATCAATGTTATTAGTCTCTCCGAAGTTCTTAAATCAAACACTAGACAAAAAATTAATGTCTAATATGAGACGAAAAAGAACAGCACATGAATTAGCATGGGAAAATGTTACTAGTGGAGAATGGGCTAGTGGAAAAAAATGGGCAGATGATGCTCCACGTGAATTAATTGATGCAGATAGTATAAGTTTGATGAGCAGTGGTGCTTGCGGGGCTTTCGTTCATGGTTTAGAAGATGAATTTCTTGGTTAGTAATTTGTTAATAGATATCTTGCACATGTTAATTAAATCTGCTAACTTTAAAACTACATTCTTACATGACCATCTCGGTGGTCGAAAGGTTAGCATACTTGCCTTTCGATTCGAACGGCGCGGGTT
The DNA here is from genome assembly GCA_029619315.2 of Dynastes maya. NCBI lineage: Eukaryota > Metazoa > Arthropoda > Insecta > Coleoptera > Scarabaeidae > Dynastes > Dynastes maya. The sequence continues at coordinate 26,818,708 of JAROYE020000001.1, forward strand.
CATATCCCGGTCGGGACGGTTGTTTTTTTAATAACGGATAAAAATCAAAGTATGCCTTCTTTTCGGATAAGGAAGTGAAACCGTAGGCCCCGTGTCAATACGATGTTTGGCACGTTAAAAATCCCTACCAAAGGTTGGAATACCTCTGGATTCGGCAAAATTCTAGTAGGGTCGGCTAATGATTATAGTAATCGATGCCTAGAAGTGCGAGGTGTATTCCGTAACCAGACGCTTCACCCAATACAACAACAACATTCTTACATGTATTTTCTATCCATGGTAAGGATACATATACTTAATTAATTACTTAGGAAGATCAAAATCTGTATACAGACTGTTCCAAAAATGATTGTAATTTTTATAACTGAGGATACTACTCGCAAAAAAACATGTATTATCACATCTTTATTTGTGTGGACTTATAATAGCTATTTATGGTATAATTGAATAAAAACGAATTTTATCAAAAAAAAAAAATTGTTTAGCGCACGAGGCTAAGCCAAGTGCGTAGTGTCTTTGAGTGGATAGAATTTCTTTATTAACGTGTATCATACAATATTTTTTCCAATTCTCCTGAATTTTCAAAAAATTTTATTACTTAAGTAATTCATTTACATAAATGTTAATTGTACTGTTACTAATGTGATGAACACTTAGAGAAGTGTGAGAAAGTTGATTCTGCTTTCGTCAGGGTCAAGTGCAGTAGAAGTTCCAGGCCTTTCATTTGAATTTACATCTGTAAAAATTTTCCTTGACGTGGATACTTTTTGAGCAACTGATTCGTCGATATAGTATTCTGCCACTGTAGAAGACTTCCACCCTCCGTGCCTTTTAAGAGCTAGTAAGTTAGCTCCTGCATTGGCTAATAAATTTGCGGAAGTCCGTCGAAAACAGTGCCCGGTATAGAGATCATAATTTGGTAACTTCAAATATTTCGCTATCATTTGTGGTATTTTTGCAATAGTGTTGATACCGATAGGTTGTATCGTGCATTTTTGATTCCGATAACAGAGAAAAAAATTTCTATGTGGTAAATGTTCATTTTGTGAACGTCAATTTTTGTCCTTCTTGTAAATTTATATTAAATTAACTTGACAGTCTCCATTGATAATTGTAAATGTGCGTTTCCTATTTGTTTTAGTCAGGGACCTCAACCGAAACACAAAATACCGGTATTTTTCGCTTATATCTGCGTACCCTTATAGAATTTTAACTTTAAAAATACCGGTATATTAAGATGTATTTACCGGTAATTTTTGAGATTTCAGAGCTGTTACTGCAACTGAGTGTCAGTCTGCAGTAACAGCCCTAAAGATGTCCTATAAGAGTGTGGACGAAACGTCGGCAAAGGATACGACAACGACGCTGTTCCAACCCGGAATCCAAAAGTATAGCGAAGGAATTATTGTTTCAATTAATGATGGAACAGATGAAAACACTGAGAAATTAACTTATCACTAGAGTTGGCCACGCGCGCCAACAGGCAGCTGCGTCGTATCTATACGGTTATATACAAGCCCCAGTGTAACTTCGACCTTCCATTAGCGCGGTACGTGTTGTTTAGAAATGTTGCGTACGTCGCGCAAACGACCCAAGGCGAACCAAGTTAGAGAATTTTTAGCCGAAATTCCTGACTTAACGTATGATGGCGCTAAAATTGAATGTGTAGTATGTAATGTCCCGTTGATGACTTGGTCCAAAAGGGACTGTCTACGGCACGTAAACAGTGCACGGCATGCTTCAAAAAAACTTGCACACGAGACTATGACAAATTTATATTTAATTTAGGTGTTACTTTTATTGTATGTAATATACCGTTTAATTTACTAGACAAGGAAGCGTTTATCTTGTTTTGGAATAACTATTCGGAGTACAAATTACCAAGCCGGACATCGTTACGAAGGATAGTGCCATCTGCTCGTGAATATGTTGAAAAAAGAATTAAATCGGAGTTGAAAGAAAAAAAAAATGTGGTTATGTGTGGACGAAACGACTGATCGTAAAAAACATTCGGTTGTTAATATAATGGCACGTAAAATGGAACCGCATCAATCGTCACCTTCAATTCTATTAGCTTCCAGGCGAAAACAACAATGTACTGCCGAAGTAATTATAAAGTTAGTGTTAAATACATTAGAAAAGTATAAACTTTCAACAAACCAACTGTTGATGTTTATGAGTGTTCGTGCCGCAAACATGGTTTCTGTAGGCCGGTCTCTTAAAAAGCATTCTGTTAACTTGTTACACATTACGTGTAAAATTCATGCTCTCATCAGAAAGTGTTATCCTGAGGTAGACGCTTTAATAGTGCATACAAAAGCAGTGTTTGTCAAATCCCCGAAACGTATTCGCGAATTTCACAGACTGTGCCCCCGTATACCTAAGCCACCAGAACCTATTCTTACACGTTGGGGAACTTGGTTAAATGCTGCGTTTTATTATCATAAATATTATGAGAATATTAAGAACATGGTTTTACAATTCGATCCAAAGGAAGCTGCCGCTATCAAGAAAACCCAGTCGAAATTTAAAAAGATGGGTTAAAACGGATTTAAAAATTATTCACAACAATTACTTCGGACTAGCGGAGGCAATAGAAAAGTTACAAGATCCTTCGGTGTCGTTAGTGGAGTCTGTGCAAATAGTGCAATATGTTCACGCACAGCTATGCGCGATAGAAGACGCAAAAAGTGTTTGTATTCTAGAAAAATATGAAAGTGTTTTAGAGAAAGATTCTGATTTTAGCACATTAAGACACATTTGTGAAGGTGCGTCAACAGAACCGTTAAGTTGTTTCAAAGAATATTTTAATTACGCAAATATAACGTCACTAGATGTAGAACGTTCGTTCTCTGCATATAAACACATTTTTTCCCCGCGCCGCACTCGGTCTGTCGAAACATATCTAATGTTGCAGATATTTAACAGACATTATTCACTTTGCGATTTCACGGAGGACTCTTAAAATGGTAAGTGTTTGAGCACGCATTATTTTATTTTTATTTAACTACGCGAAGGTATTTACGACAGCAAACATCTACACACAATAGCTCTAGTGGAACCCGAGACCTAATCGAAACAACGCCGTTGCCCGTTGGCGCGCGTGGCCAACTCTACTTACCACATTAGGTCAGTACGTTGCGCTACTCATACCCTTCAGTTAGCTGTTTCAGATGTTCTTAAATTAAACAAAATCGCGGCGATAATAAACCAAGCTGAAAGAGTTTGCAAAAAATTGCGATCGCCAGGTGTGAAAAGCGTATTAAAAGCAATGCAATAGAAAAAACCTATTATAGACTGTTTCACACGTTGGCATTCAACATTGGATGTGCCAGAACGTCTTGTAGAGTTAAGAGAATGTTGCGATGAAACCAATAAAGACCAATACTTACATACATCCCCAGACATGGATAGAACTTGAAGATATAGTGCGTTCTCTAATCCCAGCACGTATTGCGACGAAAAGATTGCAGACAGAACGACTTCTTATTGGAAATTTTTACAGAACCTGGTCACAATGCATGTTAGAAACTGCCAAGATAAAAACATCATTGGCATGTCAATTAATAGAAACAATGAAGGTTCGTGAAAAAAATTGTTTAATAACGATGTTTTTTTGGCAGGTATGTTCCTAGATCCGCGATTCAAAATCGTTTTAACACAGCAACAAATTATACAAGCCAATAACCACCTTTTACGTAGTTGGCAATATAAAAAGAAAATACACCAAGAACATGAATCGTCGCACAATTTATGTATTCTGAGCACTTCAACTGCAAATGAAAATGAATCTGAGCTAGATGATGTTGAAAAATGTTGAGGGAATTAGACAATAACAATACGGCCATAATAATTATTCTACAGATACGTTAGATGAGTATGTTAAGAAAATTCCTAGAATACCCTCGTTTGGATTCTAAAGAAGACATTTTACAATTTTGGTACAATAAATATAGCATACCCGAATTGTATCTATTAGCCGAAATTGCGTTGTCAGTGCCGCCAATTCAAGTTAGTGTCGAGAAATTGTTCTCCTGTTTAAAATATGTATTGTCGTCTTTACGCTACAATTTATCCGATGACATTTTTAATGATATTTTGATACTTAGAGCTAACGCTAAAAGTGTAGATTTATAAGGTATAATAAAGGAAAATATTTTTAGCTGAATTAATTTTTATTCTCGTGAATTTACATTTCCTTTTAGGTTGCTGTTTTAAATGTAAAAATATAGTACTGCAAAGAATTCTATAATTTGAAATAATCGAATAAGAAAACCTCAAAAATTACCGTTAAATAAATCCTAATATACCGGTATTTTTAGTTAAAATTCTATAAGGGTATGTGGATATAACCAAAAAATACCGGTATTTTGTGTTTCGGTTAAAGTCCCTGGTTTCAAATGATAAAAGATGACTATCGATTTATTAGATTTTACTGTTATCTTGGAATATTATTTCAACAATCGCACTTTTCTTCAGTAGTGTATGCATAATATCGTGTATGACGTTCTCGGGCTTTAATAACTGCCTGTATACGTTTAAACATTATACCCACCTATTTTTTGCAGTGCGCCGGTGAAATATTTTTCCACACTTCCACTTTATTTTGGCTTCATGTAGTGTTTTTGAAGTGTTTCTCGCCCTTTGGTTGAATTTTCGCAAAACGCCACAAATGCTCCATTGGATTTAGGTCTGAAGATTGGACAAACCAATTCAGAAGATGAAATCCATTTTCGTGTATCCAATCTTTAGTTTTTCAAACTGCGTGGTAGGGAGCGTAATCTTGTTGGAAGTTTTCTAAACTCTCCTTTGGAAAAAGTTGCATGCGGTGGCGTTAACGTCGCATTTCGAACTTCTATGTACGTTTGGCTATTCATGCGGCTGACATGTGAATACCTCCCGAACGCCTTGTGGTGACATACACCCCCATATCATAATGTTGCCAAGCAACGTTTACATATTTATTTAGATTACATTTCACCAACAGTTGACGCACTGATAGCTGAAACTGATCAGTTTTGGCTCACTACTCCAATATCGCTTCAAAAGATATTCTTTTTTCCCAATAGCATTTGATCATTTATTACACCCCACCCTTTTTATGGCACCGTGCCTGTTTTTCAGACGCTAGAAATGAATCTAAAATCATCAATTAATAGGTGGTGATGTAATCACATATTACTTCCTCCAGCTTATGGTAGGTTTAATAAATTATAAAATTTTATTTATAGAAGTACGATCGGCAGCGGTTGAGTCCTTATGTCAGTTAGCACTGAATAATCCACAATTTGCTAACTTATCTTTAGACTTTCTGGTTGATATGTTTAACGATGAAATCGAAGATGTGAGACTGAAAGCTATTGATAGTTTAAGACGTATTTCTGAGCATATTATTTTACGAGACGACCAATTAGAAACTATACTTGGTATGAATAAAATCTTAAAGCATATTGCATCTTCTCCCTAAAAATATGCTGTTACAATAGGAGCACTAGAAGATTTTTCCCAAGAAGTTAGAGAAGGCCTTCATAGAATGTTAGGAGCATGCTGCATGTCCACTACTGCTGGTCTCAAAATGTGCGTTGAGAAACTCCTAGACAATTTGAAAAAATATCCTCAGGATAGAAGATCCACGTATCGATGTTTGCAAAAGGTTGGTGCCCAACATCCGGAATTGGTTCTACCATTAGTCCCGCAACTTCTAAATATCCACCCATTTTTTGATATGGCAGAGCCAGACGTGGATAGTCCACAATGTATCCTTTATTTTTGACCACTTTCTATAAATTAAAAGCGCTTTTGTAATGGTTTCCTGAATACACAATTAGATATATGCATTTTAATATTGGTATTAAATGCTGCAAAGCATTCTCCGGCCATTCTGCCATTGTTGGAGCCACACACGTTAAAACATTACTCTTACCTAAGAGATACAATGTGCAGCTTGGTGCCAATCTTAACATTTGCAGATAATTCCACCACTACAATTGATAGGCCCATGAGTGTTCCAGAAAGTTTGCAATTTTTGAAGACTATTGTAGACAGTTTAGATATGGCAACAAATACCTTTAGGTATATTTAAACAACACGCCTAGGTTGTTTACAGAAATTAATTTTGTTTTTGGGTTACAGAGTTCAAACTAGTCTGTTGCAAAGAGCGAAGGATCATTTACAGAGATTAAGTGAAATGGATTTTATGGTATCAGGAACAGCTCAATTTACAGCTTTATATATAGGTGCCCAGCTATTAATGTCTCAAATACTGGAAAAGGGGTTATGGATGAATCCATTAAGTTTGGCAACACAACAGACTAATAATTTAAAGTCGAATATTCAACAACTTTTACGATACTGTCTAAAATTACAACATTTATTTGTTGGATTGAGTACTGCCGAACGTTGTGCTGTAAAACAATTTCGATTGAGAGCTTTAGCGTTAAATCTCGTTTATATAGTCAAAGGTAAAGCAATACGTGTATACTGATGTAAATTCGATGTTATCATCCATTATTTCAGGAAGCAATGCCTCTGCACTAGCACCTTGCCATCACTTCTTATCGGCCGTAGAAGACATGCAAAGTGAATTGAATGCCGCAAACTTAGAACCTGATAATTTTACTTCAGTGGTTTTCAGGGAACTTTGGTTATTGGAAGAACCAAGGCCAGGAACAGTTGCTCGATTACTAATTCCAATACTGGGTGAAGCCAGATTGGGAAAAATACCTGATCCAAATGTTGAAGTTTGTTATATTTAGTTTCTCTCATTATTTGCAAAAATTACATCTAAGGGTTTTAGGTGAAGATGAGTTCTGCAGTAATACTTGATCCAAATGGTCAAACCGATAGTACTTTAAAATTCACAGCAGGTTTAATAATGGCCGTTCCTCTTGAAGCAGAATTGAATCATTTATCAGATCCTACTAGATTGAGATTGAAAGTTAAGTATCCAGATCAGAAAACGCAAGTTATATTACCAAGACCAGCACATCTGAAGCCACTGAACGCGGATGGACCGCCAAATGGTAATTATAATGATTGTACTATACTACGAGGAATAAATACAACTAATTCTTGTGATGATTCAACAGATAACGTAAATGGATATAATCTACGCTTATTAACAACTGTCCTTCTCTCCCACCAAGTCTGGTCAGAAGCCTGTAATGTAGAAATCAGCATAGCACTTGCTGTACCAGAAGCTGATGTAGGTAAAAGAAAAACATCAGCTGACAGTATACCTTCGCTAATAGATCTTTGTAAACCAGTAAAAGTTAGTGTTGCCCCAAAACCAATTAAAAGAACTCTGTAAATTATATAAGTGAAACCACAAACTAGGTTTTAAGATTTGAAATAAATTGTCTTAACTAATGTCTTACACAAAATGTACTGTAAATATTGAAAATGAATGTAACTTGTAGGGAATTTATAACCATAACTTAACAAAACTATATTTATTTTACGTTTGATTCATAAGAACAATCCATATAAACACGACAATTGCAGTTTTAGCAAAACATTCTGTCTGCGGAAAATTTGATGGTTATTAACAGCCACAACAATTAATCTATCTGAATATTTGCATAGAGCAAGTGAATATACAAGACGTTTTTAAATTAATAAAAAAAAACTACTTGTGGCAATGTCCTAAAATTCTTAGTAAAAAATCCTAACATTGAACGCTTCCTAGGTTTTCGGAAACTATTCAAAAAATGGCATACATTCGACACATTGAATCATGTATGTATTATGTTCAAAAGCTCAGTTACAAAGAACACAACTAGAAGTGTTACCACCGGATCATGTGGCAGTAAATATTTTTAGAGGAAATACTAAATCAAACGTTCTAGACAAAAAGACTATAGAAAAATTCTTGAGCGAAGATAAAATCCAGTCTCAAGAAGCATGGCATTTTAGTGTAAAGATCTACAACTTACATTCTTATTCTGTAACAATCGGAACAGATTTTCCAACGAATTCGGGGTAAATGATGATCCGATCGAGAATGCTTGGAGATTTTCGATTAAAATTCTCGAAAAACGTAATATGCTCGTAGATTCGCAAAATGCTGAAGAACTATAGCAATACACTTATGTTCGTAAAATTCTGTATTTCAAATACCCTAAAAACTCCAGATAGGCGGTCATAATAAATATCTTACAAAAGCAACGCATATATGTATTTAACACCCCCAACTGTTTTATAGTCACCAATTTTAGGATTATAATGCAATTACTTGTTCCGGCGTATTTAGTATTATTCAAACCACAAACCCACGAAGTGTTTATAATTATTCGAACGCGTCTTGTTTGAGTGTTAGATATTTTATAGTGTTTTTATAAAGCATATTGTTAAATTATGCTGAAAACACGCGAATTAAGTATCGCAGAAAGGGGTCAAATAATGTTACTTAATACGGAAGGCTTTTCATAAACTGCGATTGCAAAAAAAAAATAAATGTTTGCGCTGTGCCGTGCAAACCACGTTAAAACGGTTTAGAGAAATTAGCAGTTACGAAAATAAACCGAAAACAGGAAGAAAACGGCGTACCACACATCGAACAGATCGATGGTAAAAATGGTAAACAAAATGTTTATTTTTACTTTGCTAATATGTTGGACTTTTATTGTAAATACGTGTTTTCCCTTGTTAATTACATTTAAAATATTAGTTGAAATTTAGTTACAAATAACATGCTAAAAACCATATTTACACAATAAAACAAGTTGTACAATATTTATACACACAAATAAACTTTAGAGTGATAATTAGAGCGGGCCAAGAGAGCCCCGCGCCAGGTTAGAAATGAGTTTGCCGGGCCCATAACGCCACATATATACAAATGAGTCGGCACGGCCTTCAATTTATTGATTTATTGCAACAGTCTCTCGTCAACTCTTCGCAGCGTTAGTCGCACTTATTATAGATGAATATAATTTATATATGTAACTATGTCTAACGTAGGCAAGGAAAATAATCGGCCGTTAGCTAGTAAAGTGACTAAATTTATCAGTGAATTTCCGGATTTAAACTACAATGGAACCAAAATACTGTGTAGTTTGTAAAATACCGTTAATGTGCTGGAACAAACGCGACTGTAAAAGACATATTAATAGTGTACAGCACAAAAATAAGAAAAATAGCGTGCCACCTCAAACCCAATTTCAGTTGGATATACTTTTAATGTTTATTGTATGTGGTCTACCGCTTCGCGTACTCGATAAAGAAGCGTTTCGACAGTTTTGGCGTACATACAATCCCGAGTGGAACTTACCATCACGGACAGCGTTACGGAGAGATCTACCACGTATACGTAAGGATATCGGAAATAGGATCAAAGCAGAATTAAAAGGTAAACAGCTGTCTGGATGAGACGACAGATTGCAAAAAAAAATCTATTTTGAATATTATAGTACTAGATCCTGTTAAACCGAAATTTGCAATTTTATTAGTTAGCAAAAGACTAAGAGTGTACTGGTGAAGCAATTATGGCCGTAGTGCTCGATACGTTACAACAATTCCAAGTATCAACTAGTCTACTGTTGATGTTCATGAGCGATGGTGCAGCGACAATGTGTAGTGTATGCCGTTCTCTTAAAGAAAAGTGTGAGCGACTTTTACATGTTACGTGTAAAGTCCATGCTTTACATCTTGTGGCATAAACTATTCGCCACCCGGAGGTGGTTGCATTAATAGCAAATACAAAAAGTGTTTCTCAAAAGTCCTAAACGGATTGGAGCATTCCACAGGTTTTGTCCCGATATTCAAACCACCACGGCCTATTCTTACACGTTGGGGAACGTGGTTGCAGCCGCTTTTTATTATTCTCAACATTTCCAAGAAGTCAATGTGATTTTGCAATTCGACCCTGCCGAAGCTACAGCTATTAAGCAGAGCCAAGAAGGATTTTTAGATCCTTCTGTTCAAACAGATTTAAAAAGTATTAGCAACAATTATAAAGGGTTAGCAGACGCAATAGAAAAATTGCAAAATACCGGATTGTCGTTGGTAGAGTCAGTGCAAATCGTGGACGAAGTTAATACATTGCTACACGGTGTAAACGACGCAATAAGTGGTCGCGTTTTAGCTAAGTTCGACAGTGTTTTAAAAAAGAATTCCGATTACACGAGATTAAGACAAATGTGTGCTGGGGCATCTGCAGATTCCTTAACTAACTCTAAAGATTATTTTAATTATGCCTGTCTTACTTCGGTAGATGTGGAACGGTCTTTCTCGAAATATAAGTACATTTTTTCATCGCGGCGAACATCCTTCATCGAGGCAAATGTGGAAACATACCTAATGCTGCAACTTTTTCAACAACTATCCGCTTTATTAAGAAGCTGCGTCTATTTTTTTATATTATTATTTATTAAGTACAACAGATTCTTGAATTACTACTTTGGTTACTTTTTATAGTTATTACCTTATTACATCACATTTACAACATAGTTTTCAAAAAAAATAAATAAATAATGACAATAAAAACACCTCAGCGTGTGCATCTATTCGCTCTATTTACCAAACATTATTATTGCGTCGGCTTAAATTTTTTACTCTGTTGTATTGATTTCAAAATATCACATGTCTGCTGTGAGTCACATATACGCTATTTATAATAAGCGGACCGTGCGTCTGACTCCGATTCTGTTGCGGGGACCGATTTGGCCCGCTCTAGTGAGAATACACTAGACGTCCAAGTTTTACTTGAAAACGACTGTACATTCTATAATTGTAGGTGAGATCGACATTTCAATTTATCGGTAACATTTCTTCAGGAAGGTCAAAATATCTGTATTGTCAAATACAATACCCATTTCTTGCCTGAATGCAGCTATTTTCACCCTAAATGTAGTGCTGGATTGACGTCGTAAAAATATTATGTAGTTTGTACGGAATGTATAACGAATAACGTCCAAACAGTAGTTACGAAATCGATAATTACGATTTTCGTTGAAGTACAGAATAGGGCGGTATGATTTCACAAAGAACATTGTCACGCGTAACTTTTTCACCACATTATACACACCCTATATACCGATTCTACCTATAAAATGGATATTTTAAATAATATCCAGTTTTTTTTTTAATTTATCTCTTTTTAGAGAATAAATTGAGAAAGACAAGAATATTAAGCATTCCACAGGAAATCGCATATTTATTGGATTAGAAACATTTTAGCATTTAAGAAGAATAAGTTTCACAGTTGGAATAAGCAATCGATATTTAATTTTTGTCATAATTGACTAGTTAGATGTTTCAAAGTTATTACTAAGCTACAGAATTTAACATTTTTTTCATTTAGCGTTTCGGAACAATCAAAATAATACCACCTAATCTCATTATCAAAGTATTCATATAAAAAAATGAAATAGAAGAGATATATCAAACAGTATATTACATTTAAGTTTTAGCAGAAATAAAGAATTACTCTATTACTATTCACCTAAAGTTTGATCTTCATTAAGAAGATTTCACGACTACAGAAAAGACATCTGTTTATTCGAGTATAAATTAAAATAATTTAAAATACTACTAAAAATATATGAATAAAAAGCATGCAAAAAGATATTACCTAAAGATAAAACAGTAAATTACAGTTTTGTCATTACATGATTAAGACAATCATAGACATAGTCCAAACACCTACAATCTTCGTTCTAATACTTTCTTAATACATAATATAATATACATCTATACATATTTCTTTACATAATAAAAGAGCATATTTAATGTAGAAACCCGCTTTGCATGTGAATCACTTTCTGTCGTTAATTTGGTTTATTCACATTACTTGATATCGATACATTGATCACTTGCAAAGCGGGTTCATAACTTTTTAGCTACCAAATCCGATTTTCAGTTTGCGGAGCTCTCATTACTCCAACACCCCCACCTAACCTTCTGTAGTTCATAGCTCCACACAGCCTCCATTGATTTTGTTCAGTATCATATACTTCTATTGTTTTTAAATATGCTGTACCATCGAAACCGCCAACAGCATACAATTGACCATTTACCACTGCTAATCCAACCTAAAATTAGAAAAATGTACAAAAATAATAAAAATCAAACAAAAAAAATCGGCAAAATCGAATGAATTCAGCTGATTATTTTAATTATTAAAACATATCGTGTAATACTGAAAATAGTAGTCGATAAAACTTATTTGTTAAAATATACTAATTAAAAAAAAATTATTTGTTAGAAAGATAGTTAATAAAATTGTGCATTATAAGTAGTCAATAAAAATGATCCCCTAAAAAATAGTGATCAACAGAACTATCAAATGAAAATAATAGGTAATGTAATGGATGACATAATCGAATGAAATTAGAAATCAATAAAATAGTTCAATCAAAAAATAATAATCAACAAAGCCATTAACGCAAAAAAATAGAAAAAGTATTGTAAAAGTAAATAGTACTGTTACTTTTCAATCGATGGCTTCGATTCCATTACAATTTTTTGATATCTCTCAATATAATTAATCCAGTGAATTATTCGAATGTAAAATTTATTGCTCTACTGATATTTCAATTACTAAAATCATATAATTTCACCCATGACTAATGTATATCTTTATAAGGTGTAGCGCAGACGATATACAATTGGTGAACGACAATTTTGTCGCCCACAATGTGCACCACAGTTTTGAAATCGTATAAACACACAACCGACAATAATGTTAGGCCGACAAAATAGATCAAACCTGTTCTATTTTTTTGCCCATCCGACTGTCGGCTAGCAAAAAAGTCTGCCTGTCCTACGCCTTATAGTAAAAAAAATCATAGCTAGAAATAATTAAAAAAAAAACAATATAACTTCTTTAGGAACTATGGAGGAAAATACAACTCGTTTCCGTCCATTAAAAAAACTCAAATATATAGGTACTAAAGAAAATAGACTAAGCGGAGAAGTGAGATTCTTATTTATGACTAGTAATCAATAGCTTTGTTCGAACCCGACACAATATTTCAGAAATTTGAGAATTCTAAATTCTTAGTAATTATACGCATGTCCATAAATTCCAGTTCTAATATCGGGTCTAGGTACAAATGGGTTTGACAGAGAATTGTGTAATTATGGTAAAAAAATAATAAAATAACTGTCCCAAGTATTGTAGAGGCAATAATCAAGCTTTATTATGTTGTACAATATGATCTTAAAAAAACGTAATGGAGAGCGCCATGTTTTTTTTTTATTATTATTATTTATGTATGGTACACGGCGTTTTCCTAACATCTATTAAAAGAATTGCTCTGAAATTTCATAATAAATCTGTATGGAAAGTATATTTTTCTTCTCGTAAAATAATGATTGCGCGAGAATTTCTGAATATTTCAGAGTACTTCAGAATACCTGCTCTTTGGCAAGAACTGTTAGAATCTTTCTGAACGGAATTTGGATTGGGTATTGTGTAAAGTTCGAACAGCGAACTAACAATTTTCAGAATGCGGGTTCGAACAAACCTAATGCATTCAAAGAGGTGACTTACATTACTACTTCCTATGATATCCAAAATAATCAATTGTTGCAAATTAATTTTCTTTTTGTTTTATAGTAAACAAATATGTAAATGGTACCATTATAAATAAATATAATATTATAGTATCAAAGTATCATTTAAGGACGTACCCCACTCCTTCGAGATGTCATCGCAACTATGGGACTCCAAGTATTAGTATGTGGATTATATCTTTCAGCACTGCTTAACTCCATACAATCATCTCTTCCTCCAACCGCGTATATCAGATTATTGAAAACAGCACAACCAAGATGTTTTCTTCTGGTAGACATTGGACTAACAGGCGACCACTTATTATGCCTCGGATCATATCTTTCCACGGTGTTAAGCGGCGACTGACCATCTGATCCTCCTATCGCGTATAAATAACCCCCGAGAACAGCCACAGCTACACCTAAACGACGTGTAGTCATTGGAGCTACCTTACTCCATTTATTTTCCTTTGGATCATATCTGAAAACGATTTTTTTTATTATGTTAAAGAGATTAATAGCGTACTGCATACCTTTCCACGTGATTTAAACATTGTACACCATCTTGACCACCAACAGCATAAAGAAGACTATCCAAAACTGCGACGCCCACACTTGTTCTGCAAGAAGTTGTTGGAGCTACATCACATGACCACTGATCTGTTTGAGGATCGTATCTGTAGTAAAACAAAATAAGTTTATAACAAAGGGTATACACGCGTAAAGTAAAACGACATTACATAACAAAATTGTATGCAAAGTAATAGCATGCATATGAAAATATTATTTTACATTTTTTAACAGATTTTCTCCAATAATAACAATTCTGCTCACACATTCTAATTTTAATATATCAAGTTCAAAACAATTTGATAAATTGGTATAAATTTCATATCTCTATTAGTTTTTTACGAGAATACGGGCCAAGCAAAACATCCCATCTCTGAGAAACGTTAATTAGTTCGAAAATCGATAAAAACAATTTTATTCAAAACGGTCAGCTAAAACGATCACCAATGAGATACAGATGGGACAACATAAAACAAAACCTGAAAGATGATGAAACAAAAATAACTACTAGAGATGAAAGTTATATTAAAAGATTAGTTCAATCGTACCTTCTCGCTGCTTAAATTCAAATAAAACAAACTAGATCATCCAATTCACACCACCATTTTCCGAAAACGTTGGCTGCTAAAAATCCGCAAAGAATGCCTATGTTAAAGAAACAACATTTACAAGACTAATTAAAATTTGCTAGAGAACATTTAAGATAGCCAATTGCCATTGATGATGACCCAAGACATACATCCTGCAGGATTATAGACTAGCTATCGCAGACTTAGGCTGAGACACTGTGGCATATCTGTTGAATATCCAAACCTTATAGGAATCTATAGGTAATTATGGGAAATAGTTGAAAGAGAATGACATTGAATACTGAATGCGGCGAACAGACCGGGCTTACTGTCGCTTTGAAGCGTTGTGTGGGACAAGATGTCGGGCGAGTTTGACATTTCAGAAACGATTTTGAGATTCTTATGGGAAGAAGATGACGAAGATTGTTCATTGTTATATATTAACAAAAAGAAAAAGCTTACAATGCCTTTATTTCAAACTAGAGCAGATGAAAGAAGTTATTCAGTACTGATTAAGAATCACTTGAAGAGCGACAATTTTTTGATACAATATTGACAATTTTTCCTCTTCGGAAAATTAATTTTACAATAGAAAAGATATGTACTGTCACGATGCAGTCGGCGACACTACTGGTTCGAGAGCGGTGGTGCAGTCGGCAGTGACTGCAGTGTGCAGTGGCGGACGGCAGTAACCCCATGTTCCCAATGTATTTCATAGAAAACTATAGGAAGCAGTCAATGTTACCTACGGTCTATCGCTGCAGTTCCCTTCCCAATGATACCTTTTGCTGTTGGTTAATTCCTTGACGCAAAGATGCGAACCAGTTCTTACCAACAAGGGCTATATACAATAAAGAATTTAAAAAACAGTGATATTACATACATTCTTTGTATGATATATTTTCTTTTTAATACATCGGGTAATCAGTTAACAAACAGTTCAACTAAGAACAAATTGGACAGTAAACACTTTCGCAAAAAAATGTTGTGTTCGGGCAACAAACACATGTTCGAATAACGAACACCAACATCTGTTATCAAAAATCTTTTGGGGAGGGCGGCGACATGTCAAAGCAAGGGTCTTAAAATGGCACTCAAATCAGTTGAAATGAACAGAATTGGGGATCTCTACAACGACAATGCCATTCACCTTTTTCAAAAAATTCTGCAGAAGAGAATCCACGTTGGGCAGGTTCTTCCCTACAAACAAAAAAAAAACCAGAATTGATTAATACAGGATAACACACGGATGGTTTTCTAACGAAAGCTCAAACAGTCCGAAAAATGATGTCTCTAAGATGACCAACATCTTCTTGAATACAGTTCTCCAGCCTAGTCCTCGAACACACTTGTTAAAGTCTCTTTACCGACTTCCAACATTTCTTGACAAATAGCGGTCTTCAAATCACTGTGTACGTTGATGAGACTCGTGGCTTGAGAAATCCCCGCAGATAAGTCACAAGGCGATAGGTCAGGTGGCCGGGGGGACCAAGATACATCGCCGAAACGGGATATCAGCGTTGTACGCGAAAACACGATGTTATAGATTCCAGATATCCATTGCAACTGAAATGGTATTGAATGAGGAAGAGAATCGTGGATTCGAGATATTGCCCACTCCCCCACCTACCGAGCACTGCCCGTTCCAAAAACATCCGACTCCCGTGTGTCACCTTGTATGTATTTTTTTCATTTCATCTTTTATGTATATTATTTTCGCTATAAATAAACTAAGAATTATAAACTTATTTCAGTTTTTGGACCTTCAGAAAGCATTAAGTGATTTTCGTTGTGTGAAGTACGTTTTCTGTAATAATGGTTTTAGTTATGTTCTTACATGAAATTAGCTACTTCAACTTAATACTTTCATATGCACTGTTATTATTTCGTACACATATCAGGTGTTAACCAATTCTGATTTAATAGCAACATACGTATCTAACAGAAAAGAGAACACGTCATAGGTTTACATCAACATTATGATAAGCGGTACCAGTTAACCTCCACACCACAATATTCTTTTGTCAAATACACAGGTATTAAATCAGGTTGAAAAAGTAATTTCAAAACAGTTTATCACGTTTTTTAACATAAAGTTCTCTAAATGGTATGTAGTACTGGGTAAGCGAGTGTGTTATCCGAAGAAATAAATATTAAGGAAGTGGTTGCCCATCTCGTAACGACATACTTTGTAGTGTAAATTATTGATATATACATACATACTAAGACCGATGGGTGGTATTTATTTGGCTGTACAATTGATAGATTTCATTGAATTTGTCTTAATATTAAGTGCATAACGCATATTATTTGAGATTTTCTAATCGGTAAAATAACTCCATCAAGTGTCGACAATCTGCGTTAGTGCAATTAGACTGATGTGGTGCAGTCTGTACAGTTATAAATTTGCCAGCTGCCAGAACTTGCATCACTTTATAAAATATGTAACTTTTAAAAAACTATATGTCATGTGAAAAACCTTAGTACAATGTACTGTTTCTCAAACTATCTTTTGATCAGCTTTGTGAAGATACATACCTTTCAATGCTATTTAAATAACTTTGGCCGTCATGTCCACCCACAGCGTACAACAGATCATTCAAAACAGCTACTCCAACCCCGCATCTCCTCTTACTCATAGGTGCGACCATTTTCCATTCGATCGTTTGAGGATCAAATTTCTCTACAGATGCGATTGCGTCGCCGCTACACCATCCGCCAACCGCAAACAAAACTTCGCCTAGAAAAATGTTTATGTAGCCATCAGCGGATATTGAAACATGCTGCTCTCCAATTATATGACACCTTAGAGATTTTCGTGCATCATTTGATTGGGCTCTGCTGATTAAAAAATGAGAGAAGCGAGTCAACAAAAGGTAACTATTTTTGCACTACTGAAATGAGAAACAATAAAAAGAAAGCAGCAACAAGTTCACAAAGGAATAATTTAGTTCCTATTCAACAGTCGAAGCCGCAAAGGGTTGATAGAAATATTATTTGTATGTAAATTGTAATAAATGAAAATGATTTCCAGCAAATTCCAATAAAGATGAAGAAGATTTGGATCAACATAAATATGATAATACCTCTTCTAGTAGGTTTTCGTGGTCTTGTTCTAGGTCCTTGCATCAATGGTCGTTCTTGTGGTAAAAGAAGATAATTTTTTGCTTCATCAACTAAATCTCTGCAAGATTCGTCCGATCGAACTAATAAATCGGAACCAACAGTGCCAACTAGAAATTTCGGACTTAACAACGGCAATCGCACGTGTTGCAGTACTTGCGGCAGATGCTGTCTTCTCTCTGAAACATTGTATTTTACCCATGACATGACCGCGTTAAACACTTGCTCTTCCGTTCGCACATTTAATTCATCACTAGAGATTATATCAACTAATTGCCCAACAGGAAGCAACAAAAATTCTTCACTCTCCATGACTTCTTGAAAGTTATGCTGTGTAAATTTGTCGGCGATTCTTAATAGTTCCCTGCACGAGTGGGTGTCTGCAAACGCCCGAATACCTAAACAATTCGATGGATCCAGTTGTCGTTTGAGAAATTCGCAGCATATGTCTTGAATTTCGGTAAGCTGTAGTAAACAAGCTGCAGGTAGAAGTGTTTGAACGTTTGATTCTTCGACAACAATATGCGACGTATAACAAAAATCGATTAGTAAATCCATTGCTAACTCGTCAATGTCTCTAATGGTCACTTCAGTTTGTCTAGATTCCGCTAGTTCACCAGTGAACATTGCCCTGAAATATGGACTACACGCACTTAAGATAACTCGATGGGCGAATATTTTTCGACTTCCAACATTTAGCACTACATCGCATAGTTCTCTGTGGCGTCTAAGTAATGTAAGCTCAGTTAGGGTGTTTTTCGGATGTTTATCTGATGTATGCGAGAGCCTTGCGGGTGAAGGCGGGCGATCTCCCACGGCCATTTCGCCCATCCTGCATGTCCCACGAAGGTGGGAAGCCAGTTGAAGGCGTAGGGGCGGTGACGCCCAACCCCACACTGAGTCTATCTGTAAGAAAACGGTCCCAATCAATGTTGTTTTCTAAATACACGCTTCAAAAAATGTGATCTTGCAGGCCTGCTTCTATATGCGGGCATTGATCTTGATAAGCAACATTGATCTTAGCCGGCCTGCAAGATAATTTTCATACCGTGTATAAATAAGATAGAAAACGCGATTCAAAGTGAAATAACGATTCTGATTGTACCTAGCAAAAAACCTGTCTCTGAAGCTACAGATGCTCTTGAAAATAAGAACATTTCCAAAAATATACTGCTATATCCCAAAGTTTTCGTTCCATATATTGATATATATACTAAGCACAATTGTCCAAAAATTGCAGAAGAATATTTAACTTATTGAAGTTAATTGTAAGTAGGCCTCACTATGAATGAACATAGTAAAGTATTCAAGTCAAATTCTAAGTATGTGAAATGCCATTAACAATTTGGCAGATATTGCAAATCACAAGACTGTCAAAGACTATGTGTTTGCTACTAGCAGATACAAACAAAATGTAATATAAACAATGTTATGTGTTTGCTAAGTTGTATTTATCAAGTTACGGTAACTAATACTTTCAACATAATAGAACCACCAACCAAAATAGAATTATATGCTCAAACAATAATATGAACAAGAATACTCAAAAATGCAAATCACTAGCAGAATGTACTTGTATTGTGTACATATGAAATGCTTAAGGAATTTAACAAGCCCATAGTTATAATTTCTATATGGTGATTCCCTAATATACTTGTATATTTCAGGTAATCCTGCAGCTTACGGTTCCTATTTTATGTGCCTTACCGCGCACGCGCATAACTGCGCAGTATTGCCAGATTAGAGTATCAATATTTAAAAAAAAAACACTGAATAGTCAGATTTACTTATGAATTTCTTTATTAAAAGCACAAAATTGCGACCTGACATATACGGTTGTCAAAATTTGATGAAGTTTCCAAGGATTTTTGCATAATATCTTAATGTCATTTACCGTGTGATCTATAGCATTATTGCAATATTGATGATTTAATTGCCCTTTCTTGCTCCATATGATTAGACCACCTTTTCTTGCTATTTCTAATAGAGAAAATTGAACTAAACTAATATAAACACTTGTAACTAAAATATTTACATTTTGCTAAATAATTCTCAAATGACAACTAAAGCAAGCAACGAAAATTTGGCAATGTTGCATTGATTTTTGTTTATGAGTGATCGTATGAAATGGAAGCCGTAAAGTGCAGGATTACCTATATTCTATTTTTACATGGGAGTATGACCACCTTTCACAGATTCTACAATACTTTGAATCTTGTGACTATAATTTCAGATAATTACTATCGTCAATCTCCAATAAGCAAAACTAGAAATAATTTTCACTCTTTATGTGAATATCCCATCGTTCCATTATTAAAAACTTACTGATAAAAGTAACAGACTTGTATAAAAATTTGCATAATAACATTCATTTGCGACAAGTTAACCCATATAATAAACATAAAATATGTACAAAATTAAAATTATTTTGTGTTCATCACGTGATATTAGACATTTGTTGAACAAAAATAAATGTCAACATTTCAATTGTCTTACCTTTACGTGTTTGTTACTGCCGTAGTAAAAAATATCAGACGTTACTTTGATTTTTGACACAACGTTATCTGCAATACCTCTTCTATCTTTTAAAACATTGCACTTGGAAGCAAAAGCGCTAGCAAAGTAACCTTCAAACCCTAAGATAGCTTTATATTTACAGAAATCAATTCCTTACACTACCAGAATCCCTTTCATCTCCTGCGTTGATAAACTTACTAACGATCTTTGATTATTTAAGCACACTTAAAATGTCCAAGCATTCACCAACACTCGAGCAGTACCTGGAAAACGTAGTCTCAAATGGCATATATTTGCAACACTTCCAAAAACATTTTGAGGTTACTATACCTATGAAGTTGTACTTATATGTTGTAAGATACACTTGAATATAGTTTTATATACATCTTTAAATTCGTTTATTTTGCTTGATAGTAAAAGAGTCAGATGTTTTACGCTAAAAATGGCATCGATCTATTAATATTCTATTAAATAACGATATTTATTCTCAGGCCATCCCTTGATTTAAGTGTTTGGTATATACAACCAACAATCAACAATCTGTTAGGCTAAGCTTAGTACCTATCTTCATTATTGTATAGAAAATGGCACCCAGAAGAAGTTATAGATCTGTCAAAGTTGATAACAATAATGTTAATATCAATTTAGTGTTAAATGACGTTCTGTGTCCAATATGTAGAAGTATTTTAATTGAACCTGTGACCATTCCATGCAACCATGGGTTTTGTTTATCTTGTTTTGAGGGTACAGTTGCTAATGCAAGTCTTACATGCCCATTATGCAGGGTAAGATTTAGCTCATGGCATAGATTAGCAAAGAAAGATAACAAAATAGTGAATATTAATCTTTGGGAAGCAATAAAGAATACATTCCCTCAACAAGTTGAAAACAAGCTTAATGGTATTGAAGAAAACTTACTAGAAGGTAATCAAAATCATTAACGTTCTATATGACACTATATAGCTCTATATTTCAGAACAACCTATTATATTATCCGCCCCTGGTCAAATAAGAAAAGAATATGAAGAACAGAAAAAACGGGAATTATTAGAAATACAACAGATACGTGAAGCTGAAACAAAAGCTAGTGAAGAACTTATAAAAAAGATTGTTGAGGAAGAATCAATAGAAGAAAGTAATGTTCGACATGATGAGCAATATGCTCGCCAATTACAAAAGGAAATAAATAGTGTAACCGTAAAATCACACATCGAAATGAAGAAGGCAGATGTTCCGCAAAAGCTAGGTTCTTTAGATAAATTTATACATAGCAAAATGAATAATTCTAAAAGTAATAGCCTATGTGTTAAAACATATTCAAAAGAACTTCTAGAATCTAAAACAGATATAACCAAAAAGGAATGTGAAATGAGAATTTTATGTCAAGATAACAAATTATCAAAGAATATTAAAAGTGTTGCTCACAGTGATAAACTTACAAAGAATGGCACAATGAATAATACCAAAAAACCAGGTTCTGAAATCAACAACATTAATCTATTTGACAATGAGTCCAGGTACTTTAAACCAATTGATTTAAAAAATATTCCACCTTCGAAGTTAGTACCCATATTGAAAGTTCCTGCCAAACTCAACAAAGCATGTACTGTCATCATCGGGTAAGTTAATCAAATTTAATGTTCTTTAAATAGGTATTTTACCTCACGGTTAATAAGTGAAAGACTATTTTGTATAAGTATTTGTGTTCAATTCTACGTGGGAGAGAAGTATCATAAAGGAGGTGATTTTGATTTGTTGTTTTGATGTGTTTTGATATTTTCTTCTCTTTGGCGTTTGCAAACTAATTTATTAAAGTTTGGAATAAATCAATCCTTAGCGAAGCATTTGGAAGCATTTTGCTTATATGCAAAAGTATCCACATACCTATACTTATTTTTTTCTACTCTCCTAGACAAAATTAAAGCACCAATACATTGAATTACAAAAAAAAAATGTTTTATTGAATAAATTAATAGAAACTAAATGAAAAGTAACCAATGGCATTAAGAGTTTAGAAGTGTACTACACGATAAATTGACATTAGAATTTAATTTCAATAAGATCATCAGTCATTCTTAAACTTATGGAAAAAGTGAAAAACAATTAAATGGTAATGACAGTATTGGGATACTAGTAGCGTGTGTTGCCTCCTATACTTCTGATTACGACACTTATGCACCTAGGCATGCTTTTAACTGAATTTTGGGTGGCTACCTGCGGAGTGTTTTCCCATTCTGTAATAACAGCATTTTTAAGTTCTCTCAGGTTAACAGGCGCAGGTATATAACGTCGCACGTTTCTTTTAAGCACGATTTTCTGGTCCCCATTCGATAAACGGTACATGAACATTTTTGTCTTGCATAAATAAAAAATAGTCTCCCACAAACGGACCAAAAGGCGTTACATGTCCAGCTACCATGTTCTCGAGATACAAATTTACATTCGTCAATCTCAGACGAATAAGGTCTAACTCTGTACAAGCGTTAAAACAAATTCCACCCCAGAACATTATGGAGCCACCACCAAATTGCCAAATTCGCCCACGTCGATCAGGAGACGTTAGACTCACCTTAGTTTCATCAGAAAATAAAACACCTTTCCAGCCATCTATAGACCGACTATAATCTTTCGCAAAACACAACCTGGAGACTCTATTCTCACTGGTAAGCAATATTCACCAGTCTAGCTTCTTTTAACCTTATTCTGACTGTTCGGGCAAAAATCGAAGCAATGCGGATAATTTCGAGATCATCTCTCTGCATGAAGCTAGTAACCGACCTGGTCCTTAAAGCAGATCGCCTAGGGAATGTCCATCTCTTGCACTGCTGCATCGTTTTTGCCCTTGCCCAGGTCACCGACAATAAATTGCCATTTCATTGGGATACGACTTATTGTAAGTGTGGTTTACTCCACACAAATTGGCAATATACGCTAAGAATATCACCGTATAATGATACTACTTGCATTGCCTCGTGTACCATCAAATTCCTTAGGCGATCCATTTTCAAATTTCAAACTCTCTTACGATACTAAGAGTTAATTAACAATTTTCAAGAAGCACAACCAATTTGTATTGTTATGTATGCAAGCAAAACCGTAGAAGAACATTTAGCGCAAAATTGTTATTAACCCTTTCGTGACGGCAGTTTTTCAAGGCGATGATATGTCAAAACGGAGATTTTTTAGGGCGGGTTCGTGCGTCTCCCGTGTATCATGAACGCGCTTAAATGCGTTTCCCGGTTCCGAAGACATGGACGACTTTAAGCGCAATATCAGGGGACTGAAATTAATTGTAGATTTTTTTATTTATCAGTAACGAAATATAGTTCATCATTTTGTATATTACTCCTATAAGTTTTTCAGAAGGAATATAAGAAAAGAGATATTAAGAACATGTTTTTTATTCCAAAATATAAACATAAGTATAAATAAATCAATGCACTCTTCTTTATAAACCGATAGGATTCATTCTAATAAAAACTATATAATTATCTATCAGTATATGTTCCTTTATTTATAAATAATTATATAATTATTTAATTATATATAATACAAAAGAACTTTTCAGACCCAGTATATCTTTTTCGTATGATAATCTTCGAAACATTGTATTGCGCATAATGCAAGATCGCAAGCCTAACACCCGTAAGTTGTTTCTTTTCTTATCTTCCTTTTAGAACAAACAACACATCTTTGCGAATTTGTTTGTGTTTACATTTTTATCCAAATGCGACATGAAATGTCGTCCAGTGAGTCTTAGAGGAGAATCTACTGCAACTGTCCTTTTACTTGAGGACCGTGGTTTGTGAGTGTGATATTTCGCAAGCATCTCCCTGACTAGTGTTAGCTGAAATTTTGCTATAGATATGTTATCACCCATTTTCATTTGATACACAGTATGCGCATTCAATACTGACATATCAAGGAGATGAAAAAAAAACTTTTTATACCATTTGATGGTTTTTCTTACCGATACAGTCTACGGCGCCCATGTTATCATTGTAATCGATTATAATTTTTGGTTTTGAAATACGATTCCTTGTCACTGGGTCCACTCTTTCTGTCATAACAATTTCCTCAGTATGGAAGGTACTCGACAAAGTTACTTCTCGTTTATCCTGATATTTGAGAGCTATTATGTGCTGCGACTTAGAGGTTTCTATTTCACCGCGTTGCAGTTTACCTTTCAATGGAAGCATGTTTTTTCGATTTTGCTTCACTGTCCCACACGCGTTTGTCTTTTTTGACCACAGTTTTTTTGTATAAATTTGGACTAGTGTAGCAATTATCTGTGTAGAGAGTGTGCCCTGCATCTAGGTATCCTTCTATGAGAGAAAGGGCAATATTTCCTAACATACCTACATCAGCAGCGATAGTTTTGATGTCAGATCCTGCGCCGTAGTATATAATGAAATTCAGTATGTATTGTATGTATATACCCAATCTCGCAGTCGCAAAGAACGAAAAATTTCACTCCGAATCTGTACCTTTTTGATGGTATATATTGTTTGAAAGAAAGTCTCCCTTTGAAGAGCACGGGGCTTTCATCAATGCACAAGTTTTCAAATGGATAAAATTTATTCTTATATGCATTTTGCAGATATGACACAACCAGTCGTATTTTCCATAGTTTATCCTCTTTAGTTTTATCTCGCGGGAAAACCTGTGGAGACATTGGTGTTAATAATAAAGAATCTTTCGACCAGTAGTCTACTATTTTCAGTTTTTTAACTTGTGGCAACAGCGTTAAAGCGATGAAACAGTACATTTCATTTTTGGTAACATCAGTCCATTTTCCATCATGTGACTTCTTCTGGCTACCGAATATGTTAGTTTGCTCTGCAATATTTATTACAAGATCGTTAGAAAAAAATAGTTCAAAACATTCTAATACACCCAAACTTTCTTTTTCTGAGCAACCTGATCTTTTCGCGCAAAAGGGATGCTTCTCTGCTGAATAGTTTCCATTTAGCTGCCATTGTATTGTTTCATCTAGTGTATCCCGCTTTGATGTTTTAGTTCTTGGTTCTTCTAGAAATAAAACGAAGATTGTATCAACAAATATGGCATATTTTTGTTATTGATTGGTTATTTTGGTATATAATATGTGTGAACAAGTAATTGATAGCTGTTCTATTGAGCCTAATTCAAATTCGTAAAATTTAAACTTTTTTTGATATTAAAACCAAAATAACTCATTATTGCTAGAATTTTAATTTTGACAATATATACCTTCTGCTGTGCTGCGATCTTTTGACCAAATGCCGTTGAATCTATTTGCTACAAATTTATATTTTCTTCCGTATCAGAATTATCTCTTGATAGTTCATTTTCGTTTTCCCGAACACATTCATTATCTGATCCACTCTCTGAATCAAAAACCAAAGGCTTATAGTTTTCGTCACTTGATTCCGTAAACTTCGCCCAGTATTCTTCTATATCTTCGTCGGTAATATTTTTTGTTCTTCCAGCTCATTTTAACTAAAAAAATCTCTTTATTCTCAATAATTCGTTAATACAGACATAACGCGTCTAGGAACTAGCAAAGTAACCACCAGTGTAAAACACGTGTTTATGCAAAAACATACGTTTTAAAACTAACAA
This sequence comes from Dynastes maya, assembly GCA_029619315.2. Classification (NCBI taxonomy): domain Eukaryota; kingdom Metazoa; phylum Arthropoda; class Insecta; order Coleoptera; family Scarabaeidae; genus Dynastes; species Dynastes maya. Next base: position 26,844,588 of record JAROYE020000001.1, read on the forward strand.
GCTGGAGCCTGTAATTGTTTTACTTACCTATTAGAGCGCATACGCGCGCTTCCCGATTTTAAATTGAATTTTGATCGCTCGAAAGAATGCGTCTCCCGAACATATGGCAATCAAAGATTTGCGCGTTTTTGCGGCTCCCGTCACGAAAGAGTTAAAGAGTTAATTGCAGAAAAACTATATATGAAAATAATTTGTAAATCCATCCAATAAATGTCCTTGGTTTAATCACGTTATTAGGAAAACCATTTCCAAAAATAAATACCTTTATCACCTATTATAAAAGAATAACGCTGCAGTTTTGCAAACATTCGACTTTCTTTGTGTAATTTTTAAAGTATGTATTGGTTGGTTTTCAGAGCTCCCGCCGGAAAAACGAATTTTACGCATAACCAATTATTATCGGCATTTGCAAGATTTGAAATGACCTCCCCAATTCTTGGAATACAGAGAAAAAAGCAAGAGGCATTACCAAAACGTAGTCACCATAGAAAAAGAAGACTGTCCAATGATGTTTCTAATGCTGAAAATATTGATGAAGAAGGTCATTCACCAAAGAGAAGTGATCACCCACACAAATTGTTGAAGTCAAATACGGTTACAATATCTAAGAAGCCATGTATTCGTAGAAGTAGCAGAATATTAAGCATGGACAAAACATCAGACAGGGCAGCTACCATTCAACATATTGAAAGGTCACCTAATACCAGGAGCAAACAAAGAATTATAAACAAAATTGTAGAAGAAACAATGAACGAAGAATGTGAATCTTTAAAAACAAAAATTGAAATGGAAAGTCCGCCGTGTCATGGCTTTGAACCTGTCGAAGGAGGAAGTTGGAACTGTGATGTATCAAAGGTATCAAATAATAATATATTATCGGAAGAGGAAAGACTTGTACAAAAGAAAATGCAGGAAGCAAGTGATCTGGAGTTTGCAAAAAAATTACAAGAAGAACTAAATAAAGGGCGATACACTACTAGAAGCAGTATTACTCATACGGATAAGTTTTATAAAAAACATAGACAAATGAAATTGGATGAAATTATCAAATGCAGAAATAAAGTTAAGTAAGGCTATTGATTGTTTTTTTAATTCACAAAAAAACAGTAGATATGCTCAGGGTTGATTTCATATACGGCTTACTTTTTATAGACATCATAAGAAAATTCTTGTTCATACATATTTAGATTTTAGGTTACATCTCAAAAGATTAAACAGTAAAACTTTTCTGGAGCCTCTTCATTTACTCGCTATTGATTGGAGCAGTAATCCAACTAAAGTAATAGATTTATAAATTTTAATAAAAAAGGAAATCTTCCATGTTTCATAAGATATAATTTAATATAATGGGAAATAAATTATTTATTTATATATTCTTTCGCAAATATTTTTTGTCGACATTGCGTTTGCAAAATGTGATCATATTCTGACACCATTCCTAATGGAAATTTTGTCAAAAGTATTCTCAAAAAACTACAATTTATTACACTTAATTCACTTACAGCAGCCTTGAACATATTTGATTCCATAGTGGTCAGATATAGCTTTGGAAGTATGTCTATGTAAATAAATAAATGCAATTGTGGTTTATATAATTAATTAAAATTTGGATTAAATCGTAGGAAAGGTTTCAACTTTACATCTGTATCACGCCTTACAATTTTGAAATTGAAACAAAAATAATATTCTATAAAACTATACAGTAAAAGTATATATAAACGTTGAATTCTACGTTATAATATGTGCACTTTTGTCCAGCTCTTTGTCGGAGATCTCGTACACCTTACTCGCCTTAGGCATATTTTATTTGCAAGTAAATGAGGATAATATATATCCAAAACAATAATTCGAGATCAATGTACACTCGCCGAGAAGCAAAATAACCGCTCTGAACACCTGATCAGTTTATCGATCGGCGCCAACATATGGGTATGTATGGACTGTCATCGGGTGCTGCGATGAACGATCATTCTGCTTGTCAGCGAGTATACATTAAGTAGCAGATGACAAAAAATATTTAAACTGTTGAATGAATGTTGAATAGTTTCTGTTGATTCCAATATGTCTCATGCTTGTGCATATTAATAAAGCGATCTATGATACACCAATGAATGGCGAAACTTTTCTAACGATTTAACAAGAAAACTTCAAAATAACTTGTGTAAAACGTCTAATAAATGTTCCTTTACATACATCTATCCTACAAGTATGTGCAGAAGCCTTAATTTTTACAGCAAAAATGAAAAAAGTATGGATGTAAAATGCAAATTTACTGTTAGTGATAATTTTAAGGACATTTATGTGTATTACGGTTTGATAGTGTCTATCGCGTTATTCTATGTTCCATTCGTGTAGATATTAACACATTTGTGTTTAGTTTCTTTGTACAGGATATAAATCAGTTTTTATATATTGTATATGAAAATTTACTAACTGGTGTATCTTTGCACATTAGCAACGTTTTAGCTGCAACATTTTATACAGATTTTTATAAAGATTATATTTATTCTAGATTGAGTATGGATTTGAATTTTATTTATTTAATATTCACATCCTAAGAATGAAATCAAAATTGTTCGGCCTTTTTTGAAGCTTTCATCTCGAGTACAAAAATATATATACGCACGAATTAAGACCAAGTGACTATTGAAAATCTTTAATAGGCAAATACCTTTCACATTTTTTTATTCATTGATTAGTCATAACTACAAAATTTTATTTGTGTACTTTATGTTTAGGCTACTTCCGTCCGTTTTATTTACATCGTATAAATATATTCTTGTAATCTTTGCTTCCCAATATAGATTTATAGAGACGTGCAAATTCCAATCTTACCTGCTGAAGTAGCAATACAGCAGGTAAAATTTCAGTTTCAAAGGCATCTATTCTAAATTAAATTCTCGCAAAGAATTTTCTCAATAGAAAGCTGAGTGTAGTATATAATCAGTATTAAAAAAGATGCATGTAATTGTGTATAAATACTAAGTTTTAGAATCTAAAATAAGTGTAAGTAAAACAGGTAAGAGTGTCAACTAATTTGATTGGTGATACTTTCTAATACACTACTTTTATATTGATGTAAATGACTATTACAAAATTATACAAAAAATTTGTTGCCAGATAAACAAGTGGAAACTTTGGAAACTTACTGAAATTGCACTCGTGCATAGTAACTGCATTTCTAAATGTGTATTAAATAATATAGATAACTTCTTTCCAACAACATGCCCATTTCTGTTTTTTCATGATCACTGAAGCTGCAGATGTAACTGTGATAAGGATTACGTCAGTGTTTAGTTCATATTTGTAGTAGCGTCACTAATGTAAAAATTAACTATCACATCTGTATTAATAACGCAGCAATTTATTAGAGCTTGTTTTCACAGCAAAAACATCAGGTATAAGCAGTAAGTTTAAAAAGTATGTAAACGCTAACTTCTTCAAGTTTACAATTATTTAAAGAAGATACATATTTTTATATGACACAACCTTTGCAAGATCTGCAATTAATAGCAGAATATAAAAGACTAAAAGCAAAGAGACGGCGATCACATCAAACTTAATTTATTTTATCTGCTCAGAAATATGTTAATGTTGTATGCATTACTTACAAGTAAGATGTGTATATAGAGTTTACATACAATTTTATTTTATTTGTTTACTATGTATTATAAGATGATACTTTATTTTAATATTTATACATATTTGTTGAATTAAATAAAACCATTCATGAGTAACTAATTTATTTAATAACTTTTTGATACAATTCTAAACCTTACACCTGCTTGGTTACTGGTTGGACTTTGGGATCATTGTGTTTTACCTAAATATAAAAAGAAACAAGGATTAGGCCAGAAATTGCATTATATTTCAAACAAAAAAAAAAATACAAAAAACACTAATCCGTTCACACCTTACAGAACATGTACGAATCTGAGGCTGCTTTCTTTCCCTACCTACTAGGGAACACCGGCAATTCAGATTTCGATGAAACTAGAGACTAACAAAATACCTTCGTATAAGAATACATTTTTTAGCGGCTAATTTCGGAGTACAGCCCCCTCCAAATATTTACGCAATTTTTCTAAATTATAACAGATATACAATATATATTTTTAGAACATAGTTTGAAATGTATTACATAGTCTCAAGGATTATCTAAATTATTTTCGGCAAAAATATATATATGGGCGAGGACCGGGTACCCCGTGATATATTTTTTTCGATTCATAAACTAATTTCATATTTTGTTAGTTCGTCACGGTTATATTAATTTGTGTTTATATCATAAATTGTAATCTAACAATCAACTAGTACGTTAAAAGTTTGTTTTTAAGACAGTTTTAAAGTGATATGTAGAGTTGGCATTTTTTTAAATTTGGCGAATGATTTAAGCTGGTAGTTCCAACAATAAAGGACATATTCGCCAATATCTTAACGCAATACAGAGGAATATGTCCTTTATTGCCGGAACTATCAATTTAAATCAACCGCGAAATTTGACTCTAGTGACATGGCGACAATGTAAGAAATTTTGATGGGAAAAATCTTATCTTAGACCCATTTTCCATTAAGTTACTAACTGAGGGCGGTTCCTATCTATATTAAGGTCCTATTGACATTATCCATTAGCGCGACAGCGTCTCGCAAGCCGCTACGATTGTAAAACAACAAGCGACTCAAAATGTCCCGCGCGACAGCATTGCTGTTATTAGTACACCTGTCATACCGACCAAGCGATCAGCCGTACGTAACCGTTACCTATGATATAACAAGGCCTTAGCGCTCTTCGATGACGTCACGCTGGGTTGGTGATGTATCGCCATGCACGATATTAGCCTAAGCGGTAAAGGAATCGTTTTTTTGCATTTCTTTTTTAAGTTTTGAAGGGCTTCCGGTTTAAAGAGGATGCCAGTCGTCATCTGAGCCTTTCTTCGTATCCCATTCGATTTTATTTTGGAAAAAACGAAGTTTCAAAGCAAAAATCTAACACGTAACCGAGCACCGTTTTCGTGAAAGATGTACTTGTGGTTGATATTTAATCGACTAGTTATTATTATTTATAATTATACATGTATTTGAACGAAACTAAGGTTGAAATGATACAGTAATTGCAATTTAATTCGAAATTTTGTTCAATTTCACATTCTATTTAACCCGGGTCTTTAATTTCCTATTATGTGGTGTTTTACCTAATCTATCATTACTTTTCCCACAATCATTTTTAAGTATGGTATTTGCAGAACAAGTTATTGTAATTGTTGCAATACGTTGACTGCTGTGAATATGACGTTTACATATATTAGCATCCAAATGGCTACGTTCGGTAATATAATTTAAAATATATTGTATTAAAACAGAACGTTTATTGCACACATTTAAAAACATCTCTTCGTATTCAAAAATAAATTTGTTAAGTATAACGTGAGAATATAAACTATTTGAACAATAAAATCTTCACGTTTTGTGTCAAATACAACGGACAGTTAGGGAATTGTGTTGGAATAGCATCTTTTTTAAGCCTAGGATTTTTTAAACTTAGTTATAGTTTCAACGGTCCTTGAATCTATAGCTGTTAAAAAATAAACAATATTTTCTTTTACAAAGTGTAACTCACAAACAAAACATACAAAACAGCCGACGCCACAGTTTTTAGGTTATCACGTTTTTATTTTCAGAAAAGGTTTTATCGCTTATACAATACTAAAAAACATTATATGTATCACCAACAAAGTACGGAAATATCACTACACGGTATTTTTTTTTAATAAAACCAATATAATTTGGATAAACCAATTCATAACGCAGAGACATGTAAACGCGTTTATAGCTGATCGACGACCTACTGCAAAATACGTCACAGCCTACTGACGTCAAAGCGCTCAGTCCTTATATATCGGAGGTAACGGTGCAATCCAGTCTACAGTTTACAACGTATGGGCTTTATTATGCCGTATAATGAAAATAACTTGCCTTGAACGGTTATCGCACTATGAATAAACATGTAGATGCTGAAAAATTCATTCGACGAATCTAATCTCGCTCCTCAATAGATAATAAAATAGAGCGTGTTAAATGCTCTCTTAGTTTGCTTTCATACAAACGACATTTTGTCGTGGTCGTGCAGCTATCCTATCGTGAAGAAAGGTGTAGTTGTTTTCTGCCGTGGTCGTATCGTGAAAAAAATTGCTTATATTCAGTACGGTTGTCTAGAATGACACCGCATAATTATAAATAAATTAATCTTGCTTAGCAAGTACGTGTACTACGAAGAATGAAAGAAAACGAAGAATATTGCTAGTAATTATATAGCATCTTCGTGGAAAATTAAGGAAAAACAAGGAAATACTAGTACGTAAGCATCCGCGGTCGTCAATAACACTATACTCTTGGCTTCCGAGTTGGAACCGCGTCGTTGTCGTAGCTTTTGCCGACGCGGTTCCAACCCGGAAACCAAGAGTATAGTGTTATTGACGACCACGGAAAGCTATATACCATTCCAGAACCTCTACGGGAAGGATATCGAGAAGAAGACGAGAGAACTTGGTAAGCTACGACAAAGACTGGTAAGACTTATTTGTTCTTTATCCCTTTTTATTAGATGTAGAGATAATCATGTTATTCCTAAATTTCTTGTTATCAAACATCATATTGCTTCCCCTTCTGCCAACTAGATTTTTCGTCGCGCAAGTTTCGCATTGGTTCGGGAACGAATTAAGCAAACTAGACGTGATCTGAACTCCCTTTCTATCAAACTTTTCCACTTACACTTAGAACTATCATTCGCCTTATCCCCATCTGATTGGAATACCCTAGATCGCATCACTTATCATCAAGCCGAAAAAAATAATTCACTTTCTACCGCACGATAAACCCGAAAATTCGATTCCCTAATCCCTAAACCACCCAAGAATCCTAGAGTTATGTCACACACTGTCATAAACCTTTCCAGTCGACCTCTATCTTCTGATGAAGTTGCCGTACTCTCCAAAGGCTCAAACTTTGCCCCTACGCCTAAACTTATCCCTACTTAAGACATCATTACTGATATAAAGTCTGCCCTTGTAGGTCTTCCATCTGAAACCGCTAATCCCATTCGCTTTGAAACATCTAAAATCCTCGCGCGCGCCAAACCTCCGAAATCAAACCTTCCTAAGTCAAAAACCCTGGCCTTAAGAAATCCGACCCTAAAATTGCTGTACTAAGAACTGGTAAGAGCAATGCTACGGTAATCCTGGACAGTGAAGAGTATGAGCAAAAAGTTATTTCCTTACTGCAAGATGGCACCTATCAACTTCTTAAACGTGATCTTACATCCCGAATTGAGCGTTCCGTCATCAACTCCATTAAAACGTCATCTACCCCTTCCGATATCCAGAGGTCACTCCTCCTTAGCGATTCGTCAGCCCCTAAGCTATACGGTCTCCCTAAAATTCACAAACCCAATATCCTCTTACGTCTCCTATTGTCAGCACTATCAGTAGCCCTACCTACAAATTATCGAAGTAACTTTCTAACCTAAAACCTTACGTTGGACACAGCGACTCATCCATCCGAAATTCCCAACATTTCGTCCAACGACTGAAGGAATTGACGGTAAATCCTGGTGATTTACTTGTCGAATCCCTATTCACCAAAGTTCCCATACCGGATGCAGTATCTATTATTAGAGAGTTGACTGACTTGGTTGAAACTTGTCTTTCTTCTACCTATTTCCAGTTTCGTGGTAAATACTACGAGCAAGTCTCAGGCGCAGCTATGGGATCTCCTCTGTCTCCTGTCGTGGCTAACATTTTTATGGAAGCGTTCGAACAAGAAGCCCTATTATCTTACAATATTAAGCCAAAGTGTTGGTACAGGTATGTTGATGATACCTTTGTCATCCGGCCTCATGGACACGTATTTTTAAACAATTTCCTACCGTTTCTGAATTCCCAACATGATTCCATACGCTTCACCTTGAAGATCGAATCGGGCGGTTGCCTTCCTTTCCTTGATGTGCTCGTACACTGGCGTCCTGACGGCACGCTGGGACATTCCGTTTACCAAAAACCCACGCATACGGATAGATATCTCAATGGCCTCTCACACCATTATCCAACCTAAAAAGTGTATCATCAATTCTCTTATCCCAAGGGACATTTCTCTATCTGAACCTAAATCGCTTCCTTAAAAACTGAACCACATCACTGAAACTCTGATCCGCAACAATTATTCTAAGATATTCAAACTACCATTAACCGCTACACCAACCCTTCTCTACAGCAAGTCCCTTCATCTAACCCTAATTTCCGTAAGCAAGCATATCTACCTTACATTCATGGGGTCACCGATCGCATCAGCAAGAATCTCTTCAGGAACAACATAAAAACCATCTTCAAACCCAATTTCAAGCTCTCAGACTTCCCCATCAAAGACCGCAATCATCTGGAAGCCCTTGGTGTCTACCAGATTCCATGTTCGTGCGATAATATGTACATCGGTGAGACAAAGCGATCGGTGGGCACTCATATTACTGAGCACGAGCGTTGTACGCGGTCGTTGCGTGTAGCCGGGTCCGCGCTGGCTGAGCATAATCTAGAAACTGACCACCAAATCCAATTTAACTCTACCCGAACCTTATCTCGCAATCCTCACTATTATAGTAGAAAAAACCGTGAATCAGTAGGGATTTTCAAACATCCCAACAATTTAAATCACGAAGATGGCTACCCCTTACATCAGACGTGGAAATCCCAACTGATTAAACTTCCTAGCAACCGCCACGCTTCATTGATGCGTAGCATTTCCGGTTCGTGAATGCATAACAATTCCACTTCATCGATGGATAACATTCCGGCTCCATTGGCCCAAAACAAGCCCTTTATAAACCCCTCCGGAATGAATAATCCCGTCAGTGTGCAGTAACAGCCCTGAAGATGTCCTATAAGAGCGCGGACGAAACGTTGGCAAAAGCTACGATAACGACGCGGTTCCAACCCGGAAACCAAGAGTACAAGGAAATACTAGATTCATCCGCTTGGAAAAAGACATTTAATGGGCGAATTTGTAACACTATTTCACGACCTGCGAGAAGACCAATCTATGTAGATAGCCATGCTCTATTCGGCAACCAATATTATTCACAGAAATATATCTACTACATTTTAAAGTGTTTGATTTTGTCGTATCAACGCACGGCAAGTGTGTAAACTTGAATAGAGTTGCTTATAACACTGTTGTATACGACTCCGTTATTGTGTCGTCGTAGTGGTGCTACGACAGTCGTGTCGTGTCGTCAATTAAAATCGTGTCCTGTGAAAGCTTGCATTTAAAACAATGCGTAAACACTATACACGATATCGTTGCCGTACACGACCACGACAACAAGTCGTTCGTGTGAAAGGAGGTTTACTCAACGTTCTTTTGACATAAAATATTTCAAATAAACACATACTATTTCTTCAACATCTATTTTATGACATGCCAATCGTAAATCGAAATCGCATATTACAAATGGCTCATATCAACCCATAAAACAATTACAATTAGAAAAATTGGAAAACTATGGTTTTAGAAATACAAGAGACAAGCACTGAGTAGGCTATTATTGAGACCATGATTTTCGAAAATGAAGTAAGAATTTATCCATTGTTCACAATCATTTGAAATTTCAAAACGTATTTTTTTTTGAATGCAGCTCGAGTATTTTTTAAAATTCGTGAGATTTTTTGAGAACCCCCTAATAACCTGTTTTTACACGGGTCTGTTGGGCTTTGAAGCAACGTTTGTGGTCATGTGGTCAATCATTAATCTTGGGCAAACAAGACAAAAGAACAATGATAAGAAAAACAATGTAGATAAATAATAGGCCCTTCCGATATGATGTACATGCAGCAAGCAAAAAATAACAAGTGCGCATTTAGTTGTCAACGTTATATAGAAATAATACGGAATTATAACATAATCAAAAGTAGTTTCAAAATCGGGCCTTCAAAAGGTCCACCGCAATGTGAATGGAATGCCTTTGCCATTCAAATTGACAACATCAATGTCTAATACAGAAAAAATTTTAGAGACCAAAAGACGTTCATCAAAATACTTATACGTTATATTTTGTGTATTTTTTTCTTATTCTCCTTCACTCTAACATATTAATCTATATCTGGTTCAAATTTATTTCCTTCAACATATCCTTGAACTTTTTAGTCCGATACGAACGGGGGATTGCCTCTGTGAATCGCAACAGCGCATTCGAGTCTCACCGAGATCCTATCCAGTCGTAGTATATCATAAAGCGAGCAGCGGTACGCACGCATATTATAAACATGTCCGCTCAATCACGTAATATAATAATTCAACGCCTTTCGACAAAATGTGTTAATACAGAATTACTGCGTAATTTTTCTGTATTCTTAGATTATGTTAGAAATTACAGTTTCTTATATTAATTTTGTTGCTGCTATGCGATGTAGGAGAACGAAAAAGTAATTCTATGTAGGAAAATAAACGATTCTTATAAAATTAAACTAAAGAAAATTAATTTCGATAATTATATAAAATAAATTGCAATTCTAACAATGTTACTTTATTAAGAAGAAAAATCTCCTGGCAATTTTGAACTTTGTAACTTTTGTATTTGTTGCGTTTCAAAATACGTTTCACAGTACTTCTATTAACACCGATTCCGTCTGCAATTTGCCGGCTAGAGCAAGGTTCGCCCATTTCAACCAACGAACAAACCTTCACTTCTCTCTCCTCCACGATCACTTGTTAGAACCTAGCGAGCGCATAGCTACGATAGTTGCGCGCGGCGAGGATAAATGCGAGTATGCCAGATCGCGCTACGTACAATATATCTCGCACCCCGGTGAAACCTGGACCAAAGTGTATTTCAGCTGCGTATGTTAAAATAAAGTAGTGCATCTAAATTAAAATGTTGATTTCTGGGAGACAAGTATGACGACGCAGTTTCTAGTCACATGTACCATCTTTTTCAAAGTAAATGCAAATCCAACTTCCACAAATATATAAATGCGAAATTACGCACGGCTAGATATGCAGTACGTGTAGCTTCGGTTGCATAGATTGAAGATTCGTGGAGCTTCGATTCGCATTTAATTTGAAAAAGATGGTACGAGGCCAAGAAGTCAATAACAAGAAACAACTGTAGGCTTTCAAGGTGTGGACGGACTAACGGCGTATTTGCAGCTATGTAAACTTCAATTTGTAAAGCATAGCATTATTTAAAAATCTAAAATTTCAATGAAATTGTAGCATTTGTAACTTAAACCACCATGCAATCTAGTGACTTGTAATTGTTCATTATACAGGTAAGGTATGTGCCCTTGGTTAAAAGCAGAACAAAACTTCAGCAAAGCATGATCTATTAGTCGTAAATAAAGTTGAACTGCATTTAGTATAACATGCAATGTGGTATTACCATCTGTTATTAATGAAAACAGGGAAAACGTTAGGGAGTAGGGTGGGTAGGAGGAACTTCATCTTGAGGACTAAGGCAGGTTCCAATGGGGCAATGACAATTTTCACCAGAAGCATTATCATGGACTTGGGAAACTAAGGCTTCGGGATCGGTAGTTTCAAAGTAACTATCTTCATCGCTTATCTTATCACTTGCAGTTACCTCTGTTTCTTGTTCTGTTTCTAAAACAATATTATTTTTACTTTTTGAGTTCGCTACTAGAGCCCAGAGTTCTGATGGGCTTGGAATCTTTGGCAAAGAAGGAAGTTCTAATGGTGGATCATCTTTTTTAACTAAAAATTATAAGCGCAGTTTACATAACACTTAAAATAGAAGAGTAATACATTATATCAATAGTTTGAATTCCTATGTGTTTAATATACTTTAAGATCACTTCATGTTATTGCTAGTAATGTACGTACCTCCATAATAAAAATTATAAGCAATGCTAAGATATCGTTTTGCTTCTTTACTAGCTATCTCGGAATACTCTACAGCTTCATTTGGATAGCATATAGCTGCCATGCCTAAAGCCCCTGTAGTTGTGAATAATAAACGTCTAAAGAATCCTCCTCGAAGACCCAATATTAAGCCAGCAAGGCCACCAATAGCAATAGCTCCAGCTCTGGGAGTTGTGTTATCTTCTTTTTGTAAATAATCAATTAACCCTGTTGTACCAACAATTACATTATACTCAAAGCGAAGATTACACTTAGCTCACTAATACTCACATTGTACCTGTTTTTTACTATCCTCATACGTATCTGATATTGTATTCTCCAGATCGTGAACATATTTATTCAATGCCATAATTTCCTTACGAATATTTCCAACTCGTTTTTCCAGGGTGCCGGGTTCTCTTACCATTTTGGTTGGTTCCTTTTGAGGCTCAGGAGCATATATAGGCAATTCACTTGGTCTACATTTTAATTCAGTTTTTTCAGCAACTAATGTTGCTGCTGGTATGAGCAACCTTACAGCAACCTGAATTTCAAATACACGTTGTAAATTCATTAAAGATAAAGTAACAGAATACTATTTTATTGCTTACTTTTCTGGTAAACATCTTCTCTACTAAAACTTAAATCTAACCTTAAAATTACATAAACGTATGACAGATAGCAGATGGCAACTAATACGTAAGAGGAAGTGAGAAAGTAGCACAATCAATTTTTATTTTATATTTAAAATAATTTCCAACTTACCTTACAGATTCTGCGTGACATATTAAGAAATTTTATACAATTTTAATAAATGCGCGAACAGGTTCTAATTTTGAATGAAACAAAAAGTTGTGAATGACATTTTGAGAGATCGGGTTCCTTTGTTTTTATGGCAAAATGAAAAATTCTTTCACGTATTTTCATGCATATTTTTTTTTCAGGTATATAATTAAATACCTATTGAAAAATTCTTCCCCGGTAGTAATGGGATTGTCTAACCATTACTTCATCACCTATTTAAAACGAAAATTACAAAAAGCATTTTATTATCATTGCCATAAATTACAATTACTTCACATGCTAATCTTTTGTATTATTACGGTATCAAAAACTTCCTGCTAAAAATTCTATAACTCTCAGAGTTTCAGCTTTTCACATGTTCAAACTAGAATAAAAAAAGTTAGGATCGAGAACTTTGTTTTTCTTGCTAAAAACATTTCCGATTTCATACGTTGCAAAACCAACTGCGCCCATTTATCTAACAAGAAGTGCACTAAACAACGAAATTTTATAACGCCAAAATTTTTGAAATCAATTGAATTGAAGGGGTAAAAAATCTAAATACCCTGATTTGCTGAATCCTTTATTCTATTACAAAATCTTCGCCGCCGGTGCTTCGGCTTCTTCATAGTAATCAACTGGAATTATCTGAAATTAATTTATTATTGCAGAATCAATTTCCGTCAACCGGGGTGAGATTGATCCATTTTCTATAATCCATTCATATTACAGTTTTGTATTGGTTACTTGAATTTGAGTAAAATTGAAAAGCGTTCAATTATATGTTTTTAAATAGTGTAAAAATTACCTAATACTTTTACAATCACAATATATTTCACACATTTTGAGAAATGTAGCCTGAAATCTGTGGAACAATCTCACCCGGAGCCGGAGTGATTTTGGTCCACGTTGTGAATAATGTGTTTATAGGTGACTAATCTATTCAAGACTAATGTCACCCCCATCACAAGTATGGATGGATGTATATTCAAAGAAAAGAGTACCAGCACCTACCCCAAAAGTTAATTTTATTGAACAACACACAGAAATCAAAGCAAAGAATTAGAAAACTTAAGTTTAGAAAGAACAGATACTTCAAAAAATGATAACCCCAAAAACAAAAATTCGCTTACATGATTTTGTTGAGAAAAAATATATTTAAAATTACCCAGAGTGGAACAATGTTACCCAGCTGGACCCGGTTGACGGTTCATTGAGTGCTAAGCTTTTTATGACTACTTGTGTATATATTACATACAAGTTGTAAGAAAACTAAACACGAGACAAAAGGATTGGAAAAACAAAATAGAAGTTGTGATATACATAAACATTATATAGTAGTGAACTTGTAGTTTTCCTAAGGTTTCACATATGAATTCAAGTGACAAATACAAAATAGGATCTTTATTAACTTACTCGACAGTCAACTAACAATATAAAATATTTTATTTACTTAGTACAAAACTATAAAAAAGAAAAATGCTCTGTTGGTCTATTTTCTACGTTATCGAAGCTCATGCACCGCCAATATTTTATCTAGGTATCTAACATTGCGATTTACATTCTAGTTTATGACATTTATTGCACGCATCGCAAATGATTATGGTAGTAACTTTGTTACAATTAGGACACATAATTCCATGAGAAGTTGTTTCGCATCCAGCCGGTACTTTGGGAGCATCTGATGGTTCAGGTGGTTTCTCTTTCACTGGTTTTTCAGCTGGTGGCTTCTCCTTCGGCTTTTCTTCCTGTTTAGCGACAAGATCCTTTTTACATTCATTGGGTGGCTTCACAGGTGTTGACGCCAGGCGTACACAAGGTTTTCGTCTCCTTGTCTTCCTCTTCTTTTTCTCTTTACATCTCTGCGCAGCATCATTTATGCCTTTTGCAGAACATGTTCCTTTCATTACGTTTTCTGATCTGGCATAGCATGGTATAAAAAGCCTCTTCAAAAACTAGAAGTAAGAAATGAAGAATGGCCATTCGTCATTAAACGTTGAATTGAAATATACATTTAATTGACTATTACCTTCATGTAACAAATTCCTCCATCGACAATTAACCCTGGTTCAAAATCCGGTGGATCAACAAACTGTTGAACTTCCCTTTCTTCGCCGAAGGTTCTTCCAATGAAATCAAAAGGGGACCAACTCATTTGAGAAAAGTTCTTATAGTCAGAGGGTAAAGAATTTATGTGTTAATTAAAAGAAGTGGCCAATGTTTCGCGGTTCTGTTGGATTTCCACTAAAAATTTTGAAGGATTAAACCAAAATAGATGATAGAAAGTACTGAGATGACTTATGAAACGTTGACGTTTCTAATTACCGTGAAAATTTGTTTCGGCCAATTGCTATTTATGTCGTCTTTATTTTATGTGTACTTAAACAGAGTACAGGGTCATTCATGACGATAGCCTATTAAAAGTACCTTTGGAAATAATTAAAATATTTTTTTGAAATATTGGTGAGTGATATGATTCAAGTGACATATCCTGTAAATTATGGAATCTGCGTGAAGATTATCAAACTGTCTTATACTTCTCTAACAACGAAGAAAAAGGTGGTTTGCGTCTTCAGGACTTCCACATTCGCAGTTTGGACTTTCTTCCATTTTTTTTTTTGTGAAGATGCCCTTTTCCTGTGATTAAGTATATTGGCAGCATTTTTAATTTATTTACTTACAGTGTTCTAGTGTTCAAATTACAATTATATCCAATTCTATTTGCAGGTAGTGACCGGTTAACAACTAATCCGTTCTGCGAAGAAATCCGACAACGAACACTTTCGTGAAGGACTTTTGTGTTTGGGCAACGAACATCGATGTGTGTTATTAAAGGTTTTTAAGGAGGGCGGCGGAATATCAGAGCAACGGTCTTATAAACTATTCACCACTTTTAAAAAACTTTGTAGAAAAGAGAAAGAGAATCGACGTTGGACAGGATCTTTAACTCCTTAAAAAACCTAGAACTGATTTCATCTTTTATATACAGGCTGTTTATTAAACATACGGCAAAAATTCAAGGGGTTATTCCATGAACTATTCTAAGAATATTTTGTCCTTTGATGATTTTTGAAAAGCCCCTTTGTTTCGAAGATATAGGACGAGAAAAATTTTCGACAAAACCAACATTTTATTACCAAAAATTACATTTAAAGTTTCTTAATCTACAAGATCTGTTGAAAATGATTACCTCCAGCTAGGATGCAAGAATCCAATCTTCTCCTCATTGACTGCCGAACTCTTTCAAAAACACCAGGGTGATTTCTTATTGAGTTACATCCAGCAATTTTCTCAATTTCTTAAATCTTCCCCATTTTCCACTGGAGTAGAATAAACTAATGACTTTAGATGGCCCCATAGGAAATAATCCAAGTGGTTTAAGTCCGGGGATCGAGCAGGCCATAAGTGAGGTCCACCTCGAGCAATCCTGCGATCTCCGTATGTTGCTGTTAAAAACTCACGAGCAACTACATTAAAATGCGCTGGTGCACCATCGTGCACAAACCACATTGCATTTCTTGTTGCCAATGGTACACCCTCCAGAAACAGAGGTAGCGTTTGTTTCAAAAAGTTTCGATACACCTCGCCGGTAAGTCTTCCTGGTAGAAATACCGGTCCAATTAGCCAGTCACCCACAATTCCTAACCAAACGTTCAACGAGAACTGACGTTGAAAACAATCTTCAAGTACCTCATGTGGATTTTCTTCAGCCCACACATGGTTATTGTGAAAATTTCTTATTGCATTTCTTGAGAAATTCGCTTCATCGGTAAAAAGAATCAGTGTCAGTAGTTGAGGGATTTGAACCAATGTGTGCAAAAGCCACTGACAGAATGCAATCCGTGGAGGAAAATCAGCAGGAAGAAGTGCCTGAACGCGTTGTATGTGGTATGGGTACAACAAATACTCCCTAAGAATTTTCCAAACAGTCCCATTACTTACATTCAAAGTATTTGCAACTTTTCGAGTAGAAGTACCTGGATCTTCCTTTATCATGTCCAGCACATTCTCTTCTAATTCTACCGTTCTTACTGTCATTGGCCTTCCTGGCCCTCCACTTCATTTCAATGTGCCTGTTTCATGAAGACGTTGATGAATACTTTGGAAGGTTTTTCTATCAGGAACATTACGGTCAGGAAATCGTTCAATGTACAGTCCATAAATGAAATGCACGTCAGTCATCTCGGCGCTCGTATAGCGATTCATGATAGAGGACTTCACTAACAAAAGTTTAAGTATTAAAAGACAGAAAATACACGTCAATCAGTCTCAACAAATTTGACACATACAAAATGATCAATCACGAAACGTATTCAAATTAAATCCACGTTTTAACTGATTTACTTTTCTATGTCTGCACTTGCCTATTGTTAGTGGGTAAAACAGCTGTTCTTTGTAATCGGAATGTTGTTAAAAGATGACAACACGTTTTTACAATTTTTTTATACTCGGTAAGTCCAGTGTTGTACGCCATATTTTTATTTCGGCTACATTAATAATTTCAAAAATATCAAAATTGGTTTTGTCGAAAATTTTTCTCGCCCTGTATCTTCGAAACGAAGGGGCTTTTCAAAAATCATAAAAGTACAAAATATTCTTAGAATAGAACATGGAATAACCCCTTGAATTTTTGCCGTATGTTTAATAAACATCCTGTATATTATTTTAGCAAAAATAAACCAAGAACTATAAATTTATTTAATATTTTGAACCTTAAGAACGAATTAATCAATTTCCCATAAAAATCTACGATAAATCGATAGTCGATTAACGAACAATTCGGGCAACAAACATAGTCTTAAAATTAATTATGTTCGTTAACCGGTCACGTACTGTAATTCAAAAATCTTTACTTTGTATGGATGCACTGGATGTTGGAAACTCTGCCTTAAATATAATATATTAAAGTAATTGAGCTATTTCTTTAAATTTTAAACAAACTAGCAAATATTTCATTCTAAAATTTTCCATTATCCATATGGCAAACATTAAGGTATCGGCACACTCCGCATTACACAAGATATATAATAAATACGGGACAAATCTTTCGAGAATTCGTGGATTCCCACTATCAACCGTACGACCGAATAATGTGAGAATTAAAATCTTTTTCTATACCTTAGTGTTTATCATTATGGGCAGACCTAGGGTAAGGGGATGCTCTTACCTTCTTTGTTACTGCTGAACTGAGCAAGAGACTACTTGTAGAAGAATTAAAATTAAATTAATAGCGATTTTATATTTTATTAGCTAAAATTTATTATTTTACTTAAGAGCTAATAATAACTATCGTATCCTAGAATTAAGCGGATTGACAATTTTTCCCGACATCAAGCTGACATGAATATCGGTGTCCATAACGAAGTACAAAAACGGATGATCAGCCTTAAATTCTATTGGTCGGTATTGTTGTAAATTTCCTGTAAGACATAGAAATTATTTATTACATTATACTTCCGTTGAAGTAGAATGTAATAAATTGTTAAAATTGTATTGTATTGCTGCAGTGCGAAACATTTCTTAATGGAGAAGAATTTTGTAACCTCTTTTCCACTAAACGCTAGCTTGAAACAATAACGTGCAATTATCAATGCAATTAACATAAGCACCAAGCAGTACATTTCATTTGTTTTAGCGTTTCGCAAAGACCATTTACTTAGAAAACCTATTATATTAGAAGATTCTTGCCTTACCTAATAATGACGTAGGTTATATATAAGGAGAATTATATTAGTATAATGTAGAATACTTTGAAACAATTTGTAGAATTAATTATTTAGCCATGTTTGAAACATCAACACACACGTTCCTCAAAGCTAATTTATCACGCAGTGGAAAACACAAGGTGAGTCAAAATATCCTTAGTCCTTGGTCAAACCTTACACACATATCCTTATATACAATTGAGAATGCAAGCGCCATTAAAATAATACAATTGGAAGATGGGTGGTCAAAACAAACCCTTCTCCAATTTTAAAATGTAGTAATATGTAATTTCTCGACTTTTCTTACCGCATAAAAAAACAAGAATGGCAAACCTTGATGACGCGACAATATCCACTTAATAATCTTAATATACTTATACGTAAAATTCAACTCTTACTGCAATTTAGTTCTAAAGTGGGGTAATTCAAAGAAGGTTGCAGACAATTGATGTATGTCTTGTACAAAATGTGGTCACCTTGAAACGAGATAATAAGCGTATCTCAGGTGTAAATATAAAATAATCAACAATTTCTTATGCAAAAGTTATAAGATGTAAGTGGTTGTTTCATGCTAAAGACTATGAATATTTTTATCGTATTTTGAAGAGGCTTCTTCTTTTTGTCAAAAACTTCATGGTTTTATAGTAATTATGATGATAGTCGGAAGAATGCTATAAAAAATACCTTAAGAATATATTCTGCAGTAAATCATTAAAGATTCTTAATAAAAATAAAATTCTCCAAAATTTCGGAGATTAATGCATCTTACCATGTAATATCTAATCTATCTATATTACTGTATTGCAGATTTTTATAAACTTTGATTTCTAAACATATTCTTAATTTTCAGAAAGGTTAGGTTTAATTTATTTAATGCTTTGCGGTGTCTCATTTACTTATGGCCACTGGTTCCGAATATAATAGAATTTGTCTATTGGCCTTAATTTATTGTAGCAAACAAGCATCAGCCTAATATGAATGACGAATTACATACTGACATACCTATGGCATGTTCACATCCTTCACCGAACAACCAGGCAGCATTTGTGAACAGCTCCAATGAGCCTGAGGCTAACGCATGGAGGTGGAGCTCAAAAATGCTGGCCAACTACTACTGTAGTTTTAAAAGGGAAGTGACAGCAGAAAATTTAAAATAGGCAAATCTTAAGTAAACATATTTGTAGTAGTAGTAGAAAAAATAGAATAGGAATCAGCTTTTCCTTCTGATTTAACAAATAAAAGTTAAATTTTGTTGCCCGGTGTTATTAATGCGAAATACTACGAGCCCTAACAACTATTTGCTGGAATGCAGTGTAATAATTCCACATTATTTTATTAATGTTCTTAATATATTGTTGTTTGAATGAAAATCCACCCATACTTTCAAATAAACACGTTTATTAAGAGATTTCTACATACAAGGATTAAAAAAATATTTTAAACTGCAATAAATAATTAAACTAAAAAAAGAACGAGAATTTTGGACAACTAAGGGTTGGAACGCAGAACTAAATTAATATACCTAATAACTTTAGTAACTTGTGATGTCTCCTTCTAACAGCGCTTTGGGGGCATATTCAAACAATTGCGCTGATTCCAAAGGGCCGTAATTTCTCTTACCTGGGATTTTCTCTGCATATGTTGACCAAGTTTCTTTGGCTTTGTTCGGTCTACCGATACTTTTTGGTTCCAGTTTGTCTGTAGTGTCTGTAGTGTTTAATAACATTTCCCACTGAAGATTTTGCCATTCTTAATTCAATGTTTTAATGATTTTATTCGACAATACTGGGACACAGTAATTTCGGGCGATTTTTGTGAAGTATGGGTGCTTCTAACTATTTCAAAAAAAATTTAACACTGCTATTCGCTTAGACATTAACAATAGAATACTAGCAAAGGTGATAGGTGAGGTTTTCCATGATTACTTAATAAAATTTTTCCTTCGTTCCAATATTTAGTTGCCTACGAAAGTCGTGTATTTTTATTAATTAAAAAAAAATGTTTTCTTGATTTTAGTAGCTTAATTGCTAAATATATTATTGTTTGAGTTAATTAAAACTTAACATTTTACGTTTCGACAAATTTTATTGTTTTTTTCAGAATGTATAATGTCCAAAATTTTAACGAGTCAAACAATTCGTGTTTAGTCATACGGTTCTTTGTTGGTCTTTTTGTTTTTGTGCACTTACAATAGAACATTGTCAACTAACACAAACATCAAAACTATTTTACGTTACAATCTTTTGGTTATTTTAACTTGTTCTTAAAATACTTATTCTAGCCATCTTTGTTGGCTGACGGAAAGGCGAATGCGAATATCTCGATTCGATGTCGTGTATTTTTGGAACGATTAAAGAAGAAATCGTTTACAATTGTCAAACGTTGATATATGTTCAAAAAGACGTTTCTTCCGATTTTATAACCTAGTACAGTTTGTGCGTTATAGGATGGCGAACGCTTCAGATGCGCGGTGGAAATATAAGACTTTATTTTATAGTCGTTTTTTATTATGCTAACATAATTTAAAAAATAAGTCGAGCTATGCCATTACCGACAGTACCTTCGGACAGCGCCGGAACTCGCCATCCTACGAGACCTATATCTAACCGTCCCTATATTAGTTATTGGGGTTCCTAGGACATAAAGTGAGGGTATTTTATTGTACATACGTATGTATGTATGCACATACGTATTTCTTTACTCTCTACTCATGATAATGTAATAGAAAATAACTTACTATAATTTGGCAGATTCTCTGGATCCACGTAGTTTCTAATGGTAACCGTTACAGCTTGTTCTATATTTGTAACGTAAATATCTCTCTCTTTAGTCATTAGGGAGAAGTCAGTATGCCTTGGTTCGAATATTCTTCTTATACCTAACTGGGAAAAAGAAATTAGCTAAATAACATCCAAACCAATCTTTTAATTCAGCTGTACCTTTTGAAGTGTAGGAGTCAACACCACGTATCCCTTTAACATAAAGCTTGGTATGATTGCCTTTACATGGGCATATCTTAACGAATTTATAATGTTCCTCAAACTGGTCTTTCGGTTTAGACCATAAATAAGTTTGTCAATACCGCTATCATCAATAGGCAATATTAGAAGTAAATAATATTCTTTGCTATCCAATGGGAAACTTAATGCCAGGGCGTCTATTATGGGAATGTAGGCTATTGGTAAGACTGCATCATAGGTCATAAAATTAATATTTGTTTCTTTGTACTTCCCATATACCAAAAACGATAATTTTTCCTCGGGCTGATAACTTCTATCATAATAATATCTCCTATTAGGAAAATTATCGTAGTACCGTGCTACGATGTAATCTATAACTGATCTAGCATCACGTTTTGCGTCTTCAGTCTGATTTACGCCTGTTGTATTTTTTAAGCTAATTTCTGCAATTGCAGTGGTTGTCTCGACAGTACTCAAGCTTTCGCTGATTATATCATTGGTGGTTTCCTGCGTGCTTGTTTCTTCATTTATCAAGGAACTAGTACTTATGATTAAAGTACTGGGTAAAGATGTTGTGACACCTGTAGACATTGTAAGTTCTTCTGGAAGAATACTAACTTTAAAACTGGTACTAGATTCATCCTCAATGGAGTCTGTAGATAACGTAGATGTACTTTCTGTAATACTTTGATTAGCATCAATATTTGTAGTTATTGTACTTGGTGGATCCTCTCTTTTGATTTCAGTAGTGGACAAGGTTTTTGATTCCATTTCTATAGTTGAAGCTTGCGCATTTTCCGAAATTCTAGAAGTTATTTCAATTATTTGTGATGGCGTAGAATTTTGTACATTTTCAGGAGTTAGAGTATTAATTTCTTTAATATCGTTACTAAGTGTTGTAATATCGGTAATCGGCTTCATCGATGTAGTGACTAGAACTACTGCATTATCTTCGAGCATATCTGCTACTTCCAGCGGACCTTCAAATTTCGTAGTTGGTGTATCTAATTTAGTAAATGCTATGGTAGAAAATTGTTCAACTAGGTCTTCTTTTGATGTCAGCGGCTCTATATCTTCGGACGCTATAGTACTTGTGGTAATTAGTGATGTGGTAGATTCGTAATCGGCAGTTGTTAATATACTTTCCACAAGATTAGTGTCACTGCTGTTGCTATCGGAAGTATTTTCATACTGTATGGTTGTCGTAATAGTTGGATTTGAAATACTGCTTGGTGTAGTTGTTGTAATCATGGTAGTGTCAGAATTTGAAGTTGTAGATTGAGGTTCGTTAAGCATGGTAGTTATATCTTTAGGAGAAGATGTAACTGTTGCTAGATTTTCCATTCCATTTGTAATATTTTCTATTACATTCATAACATTTTCTGTTGATAAAGTGCTAGTAAACATTAACGTCGTGTCGTCAATATTGTTCGTCGTGGATGTAGCCATAGATTCGGTAACTTCAATTCTCGACTCTCTGGTTTCCGTAGTGGCTGCAATGTCAGTGTTCTCCGTTGTAATTTTATTTAAAGAAACTGTGGACATTGTACCATTACTGTCCACAGTGTCAATAACGGGGGTTGTAACAAACATATCGGGATACAACGGATTATTAAACGATTCCGAATCATATCCATAAAAACGTAAAATTTCTTCGTACCTAGGTACTAATGGCACTTTTTCATTGCTTAAGGTTAAACCGGCTAAAAAGCCTTCTTTTGGAATAAAATAGCTCTAAAATACAAATAGGTTTTATAGTAACGTATTAAGATGATGTTCAATAAACATATATTGGACATTTAGTATAACGAACATACCTTCAAGTGTCTATGAATATCACGTAATCCTACGCGGACCACGGAGATGTCTAAAGGGATACGGGTAGCTTCCTGAATTTCTTTAACTGCGTATCCTCGAATACCTTCCCGAAGAGCGACAAGTACACTTGTAGCGCCGTAGGGGGACAAAGCAATATTATTTTCATTGCCTTCATTATGAGCCTATAATACAAATTTAATTTCAGTAAGAAGTATGTAAGTATGGAAGAATGTATAAATGTAGTTTGCAAAGTATATATTTCAAGTTATTTTGGAGAAATAGGAAAAATATAAAGGAATTTCTTCACTAAAGATACCTCTCAGGAGCTTTTCATTAGCCCTCCACCCATATATTAAATTCAACATATATGCATATAAAAACAGAAGTGTTGACATTATGCAGGAAATTAAAAGAAATTTTAGGCTTGATAAACTTGAATAACGTTAAGTTATTTAAACATTTTCAAATAACATTTTTAAAATGTATCTGGGAAAGAAAGCTGTAGAATAAACGAAAATAGGTAAGAAAAACATAAAAAGGACTGAGTGGTGGAATGAAGAGAGACAGAAACTAATTAAAGAGAAAAAACGTGTATGGAAAAATATTTATTATTAATATTATTTAAGTCCAAAGTATTACAAAAAATACAAAGAAAAAGAAGTGAAGTTAAAAATGCGGTTAAGGGGGCGAAAGAGAAAAAAATGAATCACAACTTTAGAGGAAAACCAAAAATTATTCTATGGAACATTAAAGCAATTAAGAAACAAGAAGGAGTGTACAATGATGAATATAAAAGATAAAGAGGGAAACGTACTAATCGAAGAAGACAAAATAATGGAGACGTGGAAGGAATCTTTTCAAAAGCAGACGAAAGATGAAACAGAAAACACAGAATAAGAAATAAATAACAACGTGGAACAAGAAATAAATGAAGTGACAGAAGAAGAAATATTAGTAGCCATCTCCAGAATAACATCATTGTGGAGATTATTAAATACGTATATATGAAGTGAAAGAACTAAGGAACTGTTAAGAATTACAAAAAGTAATAAAAACAAAGGCAATGCCAATGGATTGGAATACGCGAATAATATAACCAATCTTCAACAACGGAGACAAAAGAGAATGTAAGAACTACAGGGCAATAACGCTGCCAAGTACACCCAGAAAAATTTTAGCCAGAGTAATGAAGATAAGAGTAAGAAAAATAGTAGAAAGTTCAATTGAAGATTCACGATACGGCTTTAGCTCAAGGACCGATTTTCATAAAAAAATGCGCATATGCTTCATCGATTTAGAAAATGCGTTCGACAAAGTTAAGAAAGAACATATATGGAAATAATTATGAAAGAAAAAAGTTGATGATGAAACAGTAAGGGTGGTAAAAGCAATGTACGGAAACAATAGAAACATCGTTATAACAAATAATGAAGAAACAAATGAATTTACAACGGAAGGAGCTTGTGTGCTGAGCCCGACTCTGTTCTCATGTGTAAATGGTGCAGTAAAGAAGGCAAGGAACAAGATTAAAAAAATAAAGCTAGGATTCTAGGAAATGGAACAAACAAAGGTAAGAGAGCTCATGTTCGAGGATGATATGGCATTATTGACAGATACGGAAGAAAATTCACAGTATAACTTAAATATCTTAAAGGAGGAACTGGCAGAAGTTAATATAAGAATAAACACAAATATAACCAAAGGTATGATAGTAGCAAAGGAAAACAGTATCCAAATAAATGGAGAAACAATAGAGCAGGTAGATGAATTCTATTATCTAGGGACGAAAATTGAAGCAAATGAAAAGATTGACAAAGAAATAAATGAAAAAATTAGAAAAGCAGGAATTCAGTGAAGACAATGTTCCTGGGGACAAAAGAACAACTAAGGTGGTTTGGTCATGTTGGTCGCATGCGACATGGAAGAAAAGCCAGAGAAGTCTATGAAACAAAAATAATAGGGAAGAGCGCAAAAGGAAGACAAAAAATCATGGAATGACGAGATAAAAGGAATGAACTGGAACGAAACAAGAGAACTGACAAGTGACAGAGGAAGATGGACATAATAGATCAAGGCAAGAGATACTCAACCACACAAGATATTACACCTAACGGAAAAAAGGCACAAGACTATATAAGTATTTGAGAAAGATTTTTCGAGTTTAAACCGTCATTGTAAAATTGCGAAATATATTTTGTTGTTTAAGGAACAAAAAGATTTAAATTAGTAAAATCACATAAACCATGTAATGGGCAAAATTTAACTGGAGATGTGATTTCCGAGCAAAAAATAACTTTTTTGAAGAGAAGGTATGTTAAAGTTGGAATTAAACTACTTTATCTGATTATCACAAATAATAAAGTTACCAATCTTTTGGGGTTACTACAGATATACAGATTCTTTCCATATAAAAACTCTTGAAATAATATTAAAAATGAGTTAAAAACTAATTCCCATAAAATGTTGCTTAAGCTTATTGCTTTGATTATAACAATTTCTGGTTTGTGTACCTTTTTTATTCAAGCAAAAGAAAGCTACTGGACTTCGCAATAAAAGTGGCAATGACGATATAATTTTATATTAATTAGGATACTTCTGCTTCTGATTATGTTTTTATTATATTTAATAAATTAGTAAATACCACATTTTGTGGATCAAAATCGCCTTTACCAACGGGATTGAATGATTATGTTGGCCTAACTTTTCTATGATTTCATTGTATTTAAACATAAAGTCTACATATATTTTTGCTAGCTTAAATACTTTAAAGATGATAAATAAGAAATAACACATATAATTAAGTAAGAAGAAAGAATCCAAAGACAATCAGATTATCGAACAAGTGAAACGAACCTTAACTTTCGTTCTTCGTTTCGACAGCATTGTTCTTACTTAATTATAGAAGCGAATTTAAAAGCAGAGCATTAATCTCTCAAATCTGATGATTTCATATCCTTCGATACATAGTAATTAACGTTATGCAGGAGGTACTCCAAACTCTTTAATCCTTGTAATGGTGGGAAATGAGCAACACTTTTCTCACGCATAAACTTTGAATTGACTATTGTTTGTTGCGGTAGTTTCTTTGCATTAAATATAGCGAGGGCAGAAAGGTTAAATGTCTTCGAAAATTTAATTAATTTTAAAGTCTTTATTGTTATATAACTGATGAAGAGTGTTTGATAATTTCTAACTTTTGTACCTACTATATTGCTTCAAAATGAACAGCTTTTGTCCCAATAGGAATTTTGAATCTTCTTTTGGTTTATTTACTTTAGTAGTTACTTTAAATAAATTCATCGCATATAGACGACCATATAGAAGATAGTAGATCGCTTACTTTAAATAAATTCCATATTGAATTTTAAGGTTAAATACACGCAGAGAAATGGTTTCTTGCATTAAGAAAATACATTTTCTTGCGAAAATCAGTCTCTATTCAAGAAAATATTTTTATTTCAAGACTATAAAAATGTATAATACAAGAAAATAATTTTCTTGAAATTTTATTTGAATTAAATAAATATTTTCTTAGGATTAGAAAATTAAGAAAATCCAACAGAAAAATGTTTCTTCCAAGTAAATCATTTAGTTTTAGGTTAAGAAAATATTCATATTAAAGGTAGGAATGAAAAAATGGTCCAGATCTTACAAAGTTCTATTGAGAAATTGGGCGACCGGTTTCGTGATCAAAAAACACATCAACAGGTCAGCTACAAGGATATCCAATAAACGAAAACTTACAATATTGGATAAAAAACCTAAAGTTAATAATTACAATTAGGAGCAAGTGAATGAACTGATGAAAAAGTCTTTTTTTATGTTACAGTATAATTATTTCTTATTAATTATTTCTTTAATAATGTAATTAAACAGGGATCATTTTTATGTAGTTTAATAATTAATGAGTTAATATTTAAATTTATTTATCCCTTTTATATTATTATTTATTATATATTTTTAAAAAAACTATAATCAAATTAGTACACGTAGTAAACAATAAAAAAATATAAACAAATATTACATTAACCGGTATCTTTTGAAAATGTTTAAGAAACGTTATACGTTAAAAGTTATATCATTGTATGGGTAAGTATAGTATCCGTATTCCGGTTTCTATCGTTACTATCTAGGACGGCATGACTATATCTCTTGAAAGTAGGTGGCACCAGGAAATATTTCAGTGCTATTTTTGAAAAGTGGTATAAATTGAGAGATGAACAGTAATGTGGGCAAGAGCAAAAGGCGCTAGCGCCTTTTTCTTCTCACATTGTTGTTGCCTTCTACATTAAGTTCACTTTTGTTTGAACATTATTCTGTAGATAAAAACCTCTATTTTAGCCTTTTTAAAACCACAAGCAATGCGAATAATTTAGTGAATTATGTACGGATATGCCGTACTGTTTTAAACAAGGTAAGCGCAATTAATAATGTGCACGTAAATAATATGCATTTCAAGAGTTCTAAGAAAAAAATGCTTTATTTTAGGAAAATAAAGCTATTGATTTATGACCAATACCTAAACGCTTTCTGGAATTAAGAAAACTAATTACTATCCTTAAGAAAATATTGTTTTGTGTTATAATAACCATTTACTTATACTAAGAATCGTTTTCTTCAAATTTTCTGCAAGAGTTTTTTGTATCAAGTTACCAAATGTCTTAAGCAAAGAAACGCAATTATTTCATTACAAGTGTATACATCTCTTAAGCGGAGAAACAATGCTAAGAAAATAGTTCTTTTGATTTAAAACAGTTATTGTTTTGTGAATAATTGAAACAGTAATTGTCTTGAATTTAAGCGAACAGTCTTGATACAAGTAAACGTTTCTCTACGTGTAGTAGAATAACTTGTCCCAAAATTTTACAGTATGAAACGTATCTTTCATTGAATAAGATATTTTAGTGCCTGGCGAGTTTTGAAGCAAAGCTATACTACAGATTTTCGCGTAGACTTCCGCAGTCGTTGCTTTTCAGGAAGGTTTCCAAGTTTAAGCCGCGTCACGTATGCGTCAGAATGCCGACGTTTCGCTCTCGACCGCATGGAGCTTCCTCTAGGCTGCATCATATCCAACGTTGCTGACAATCAACCGATTGATCTAGAGCGAAACGTCGGCGTTCTGGCACATATACGGTTTCAACCTGGACACTTTTATGAAAAGTCTATTATGGTATACGATATTATCTCTCATTTTTTCGTTTTCTCAGTCACTGTTACATTAAGGAAATTGTTGTAATTTCAGATACTTGAGTGTTGCATTGCTTGCTGATTTGAATTGTTTTCAGGCGATTCTAATTGATGATGCAGACATTTGTAAACATTTCTGGAAGAATAATACATTATAATGGCAACAGGAAGAGAAATACAAGAAAATTGAGTAATTTTTCTTAAAGAAGAATTTCGTATACACATTTTTGTTATTTTCGTATTACAGCAAATATAACAAATACATACCGTAACCATACATTTGTTACTCACAATTTTTTTTTATTTTCCATTCAAATATTCTATTGGGAAACAGTTGTTGCGGTAAAGCCTACATATTTTAATAATTGGCTACGTTTTTGCGGATATTTAGAAGCCAATGCTATTGAAATATTGAAGCCCCATCATGAACAGTTGCTATATCTATACTTAAACGAAAATACCGTTACAATCGTTAATATCAGCCAATGTCATTACACTGGATTAGTTTTTTTATATTCGTTCATTTTTGACTATTTTTAACGGTATATGGTTACGTAAATGATTAGTGCATTCCCAATTTAAATAATATTCTGGTACATATGTAAGTACAATTCAGGAATTAATAAAGCGAGATACCGATTGTAATTACTTTTGTAGATTAAGGTGTACGTATTCAATTTATTTGGCCTTGCTGTAACTAATATAAGCTATAAAAACATGTCGCAAGGCAAACTATAATTCTGGTATGTCGCATGTTGTACTAATTGTAAGCAAAGAAAGTAAATTCCCAAGAGTATTTTTCCGTCAACAATATTTTTGGAAAATGCTTTTAATACAAAAATACTTTTAAATTTAGGATTCTGTGAGCGTTGAAAATTAATAAATAACAATTTTTTAATGTACACGCCTAAATTAGTTGGTTCGTTAGCTATTTGAACATTTCTCCATTAAAATTTAATGCAAGATTATGAATTCGAAAAAAACTGTGTATTTGTAAAAAATATATAAGATAAGAAAAAACACTGTACCTGAATTAAGAAATAACAGTTGTATCAGTTTCCACTAATAGGAAATATACAGCGTGTTCACCGACGTGTATCTGAAAGGAGGTGATAGGTGAGCCGGTTTGGAACTTATTTAACCAAAAATACCAAAATGTCGCGATTTCAGAAAAAGCCAACATAGTGATTTAACTAAATTAGAAGATTTTTCAACTTTAATCGACCCCAAGTTTTTTTTATCACATGTAGAAGGCATGAAATGATTTGATTTGATGAACAATCGTCTAATTTAGTTAAATCACTAAGTTGGTTTTATCTCAGAAACCGTGACACTTTGTCACAGTAATATTTTTGGTTACACAAGTTCCAAACCGACTTACCTATCATCTCCTTTCAGATATACGTCGGTGAACCAAACACCCTGTATAATTAGAATTTTTCCCAATATATTTGTGAACACTGCACATGAACCTATTCATTAAATTAATTATTAACGCAACCGCAAACAATTGGACATCGTTCCAATTATATAGGCTTTTCGTTGTTGATGCTATTCAAAAGATCTCATTTGGTTTAATTTAACAAGCTCACTATAATTTTTTTCACATCAATAAGCCCAGCAAGGACGTTCATATTTTTATGTAATTCAAAATAATAATTAAGTTGTATTTGAATTTTAAACATTAAAATAAGGCTTTAAAAAATTTGTGTATGAATTATTCTACCTCCAAAAGAGCCAATCCGAAATTATTAATTACATCAACCATAACATCTTGAGGAAAAGCGCGGTGATAATGATATTCAGCGAAAAAGTCATCATCGTAACACAACACAGTAACAAACGTACAACAAAAGACACTGAAAACAAACAAAGCCATTACTTAAGGAACTATCCGACGGCTAAAGTTGTACTAAGTTAAAATTCATTACTGCTGGTCGAATCCTCTTTGTAAAAAAGAGTGGTGTACCATCCAGATTCTTCACATAATTTATAGGTAGGTAGGATGGAATTTACAGGAACATGTAAAAGCAAAACTATAATTATACAAACTAATACATAGGCAACTTATTCAACACCATGCAGCAGTTTTTTGCATTTAACCCTGTTTTATCCATCAATAAGTCATTTATATTTTAATTATTGTATACTAATTAACTTGATAGAAATTACAAGTACAATCTATCGAAGGATTTTTGTTAGTCTAACTATTCCAGAATTTCCTCAAAGTTAGAAGAGCTAAAAGAATTTGCTCAAGTAAATATTTTCACATCTCATAGTTGCTCCTGATATAGGCTTTCATAGCTACTTAAAACTAACTAATACTAATAGCAATATGTTATCAATTCTTATTTTTTCTATAAATGAGAAATCAAAGAGTTATTCTATTTCTCAACTGTCAGTGGAGAACGTAAAGTGTACCTGTAGTAAAATATTTTGTAGAAATAAACGTAAACTCACGTTTAAATCCATAAATCTTTTAATGTTGCATTCTATTTGATGAAATATCAATAACTGACCACTTATTAAAATGTGTTATTCAAATAAAGGAGTGGATAACTATTTCAAATTTGCTGCGGAAATGTGTTCAGCCGTTGTACTATGCGTGCGCATTTAAAATGGCGAGAGGTTTGTTAGTAATTTGTTGTCAGTTTTAAATCTTTGGATATCAACCTGTATAAATGGCTTAATTAATAAATCGTGTATTTATTGTAAATTGTAAATAGTCTATTGTATAGTTAGTGATAATATTTTGTGTTGTGAAGCTCCTATCAGTGTGTAATAAGTGATTGAATATAGTGTTTTGTGTATTTGTGAGGGAATCTTTAACAAAGCCGACGCCGACGTACAGAAGCTAAAAACCAGCGACAATACATATTGTTGATGAAAAATATTCTCCAAAATAAGCACAGGTAGGTTATTTGTTATTTTTGACAAAGTTGTGTTGGGCTTACATACAAAATGCTACTAATTTCTTTGTGTGTACTTGATCTGTCAAATTACCAGCAGCCATTTGTTTTTATACCGGGATTTGAAATGTCATCCTGCAAATACTTTTCGGTGTTTCTATTTGTGCTTTAAATTCGAAGGAAAGATATCCTGAAAATACTACATATTGCTGAAATTTGTTTAGATAATGATCTAATGCCGAGATACAATGATTTCTTTGATAAAATATTAAACTCAATTGTACACAAACATTTAACCTAGAAGATTTCAGGATTTTCGCTATTGATTTTGTTTTATTTATTAACTCACTACTCTATTAATGACACTAAAGATTCGTAAGTAATGACTAACAATCAGTTTTGCTTTTCTGCAGTTTTTATAGATTTCTTCTTTACTTGACTAATCTTGGAATAAATATAGATAAGCTGTACCTATATTTTTTTGTATAAAATTGAGACAAATATTATTACTATTGTAGTAAAAGGCACTATCAATTACCTCTCTTTTCGATTTTCTTTTGTATTATGAACATGAATTTTATTTTAGCTCTTTTGTAAATTTTTAAACATTTAAATATGGTGTTTTGTTTGTTGTAGAGACACAAATGAAGTGGTTGGGTGGTGGTGATGGGAATGTGATAAGCATAGACATGGACAGGGAGCCTCAGCGCACCCAAGATGATGCCGCTGTAGGTTATGAATTTCAACGACCTCCTGATCCCGAATTCCCTGCGTTTGGACAAAAGCAAGCTCGTTGGGCACTTGGAGATGACAGTATTATTGATGTTAGTATTAATATGTTTGATAATGTAGTGTGTAACGTAGTATTACTATGGAAATAACCATATCATTTGGCTAGTCAAGCGCTTCTATTCAAGGTGCATGTACGAAATACATAATTGTGATATAAGTATACTCGGTGAATTAAACGTGATATATCAGATTATTGTAGAAAAAGGAATGAAGTATTACTTACAATTTATGAATAATTTTTTTTAATGTTTACGAGGGTTTGTCTATCTATTTATTGCCAATAAATTACTTATGAAACTATGTCGCTAGCATCTTGGTTTAAATTTAATTTCTTAAATTAAAAAACTATTGAGGTGAATGCTATAATTAAGATTTTATTTTGGAATTGCTATTATGTACGGTTCTGGATCCAACTACAATGGTATCGACATTGAGGAATTATAATTATCATTTGCTTCATAATACTGCATAAATCCGTTTTTTTTTTCATATTGGATATTTTTATATTCTCCAGAAAACATTTTAAATGTGGTTCTTATAGTTAATAATTTTTTACTCCTTTGCCACAACTTATAACAGATTTGAAATCTTGATACGCTTAGAAAGGTAAAAGTAAAAACATTTCCTCTAAGACTTTACAATAATAAAATATCTATAACTTAACAATTTTTTATCTGTGTATATGAATGCAGATTATATACAGCCGCGTGCGAATTTAAATAGACTAAATATTTATCTGTTGTTAATAAAGGAAATAAATAGATGTTTCTAGTATTCAAAAAGGTATAGCCAATTTTTCAATGAACATACAACAGTGTCAATCAAAGAAAGTAATAATTGTTCAGGGAACTGGTGTGCAAAATAATAGCAGTATTAGAAAACAAAAATATACTCTTATATAAAAACTATTTATCAAAAGAAATTCTTCCCTCTAACCAATTATTGATTAATATTTTGTTATTCGACCTTTGTTGTTAATGACTTAATGTGTTTGGTCTGGCACAGATTGCATGAAGAGTTCGCATTCTTTCATTAGAATGGATCCCCAGATATTTTGAACCGCGCTCCATAATCCTCAAATA
Organism: Dynastes maya; assembly: GCA_029619315.2. Taxonomy (NCBI): domain Eukaryota; kingdom Metazoa; phylum Arthropoda; class Insecta; order Coleoptera; family Scarabaeidae; genus Dynastes; species Dynastes maya. The sequence goes on from JAROYE020000001.1 coordinate 26,877,725, forward strand.
TTTGATGCATCTTACACATCTTAACGTCTTTCCAGAGATTTTTAATAGAGCTTAGTTATTAACGCTTCTTGCTGTATGATTCAGGTTATTGTCATGCTTGTAACACCAACGATTTGGCATCTCCATCTCCATATACTGCAAGACTCCGGTTCTTAATATGCGTGGAGTGAAAGAAATTGTCAGTTTTATTACAGAATAACTCTATCTTCATTTGTGATGTGCTTCTTATAGAGAAATGGTACTCTCTAATGCACAAATTAGCTTCTATAAATCTTATATCAATTGAAATACTAACGCACCCCAATTTACACGGAAGATAGGTACCTCGGAAAACCGTGTAAATTAAAATTGGGAATTTTTATATGTAAGACCCTGTAAATCGAAGACAAATTAAAGTGTGCATATTCAGTTATTTATTTCTTACGTAAAATGCGTAACATGCTTTGAGAAACATAAAAATAAATTTAATTTATTTACAAAAACGAAAAGCGCAATACATAATTCATTTTATAGAAACAAAAGTATAAAATCCTTAAAAAAATTGACTAAAGCCCGTTTTACACGGCGAGATTTATTGGCCAATTAATTCAACAAGTTTTTGACCAAGAAATCGGAAGAAATATGCTGCTTTACAATCTAAGAAATTGTACGGATTTTTGCTGTTTTACACGGTACGATAAAATCGAAGATCAACTTGTTCAATTAATCGACCAATAAATCGCGCCGTGTAAAACGGGCTTATAAGTTCAATTATTGTCATCACTTTCATCGAGTATTATTCACGTTTTCTTCCTGATTAGTATGATGTCACTGTACTTGATGGGATTCTCGTTCGAAGGTTGATGAACAAAGGATAAATTTCATATCGGTGAGACTTGGTAATGAAATCCGTAATTAACAATTGTGTTTAGTTTTTGATTAAATCTTCATAGATTTCCTCAACATTCGGGTCATTTAGTAAAAAATGATTTCTTAATTTCCGTCCTACGTGGACGGCTTTTGCTGTTAACGTATCTGGTTCAAACTCTCCTTCATCAGGATCATTGTTACAATCATTTGTTCCATCCTCATCTAGTTCTTCGTCCTCCATTAATTCTACATCTGCTTCAGCTAAATCCTCGAAATCTTCTCCCATTGTACGCACCAACCCAGTTATTCATGCTCCAATGGTAATCTAGAATTCTCATCTTTAAGTACATTGGACTGTACTATTTTAGTATATTTTTTTAGTACTACCAAGCGAACGGAATCAAAAAATTACTGTAGATATATGAAAATATGCAGCAAAAATGTCAATTTTTACTACTTTTTTCGAAGTTGTTTGATTTTAAAACCCGCGTAAAAGCGAAATCGTGTAAAAGAAGTGCCGTGTAAATCGGGGGATGTGTGTATTAAGACTTAATTTCCTTAGTATGCTTGCCCAAATTGTTTGTGCAGATGTTTTTATTTTTTCCTTTAATTTCCTTAATTTGTCGAAATTACGTTGTTCCTCCATGCGGCTCATATTCCTCATGAAATAAGTTCAACAAATTGATAGAAACTTGTTATTGAAATGTGTTTCGAATTACGGCAAACTTATACATACCCCGGCGTATTTGTATAGATGTTTTTTTCTCCTATTCGGTCCAGCTTCCATTTTATTTGTACATTTGACAGCACTCGTAATCGTTTTGGCGGAACAATCAAAAGTAGTTTGTATGAATCGTAAGATTTTCTTTTGCTCCACATTTTTATTTTGTTTATTTTGTACAATGCCTTTTACGGCCTATATTACTTATGCGATAATTTCAGAAACAGTGAAAATAGAAACTACTCGTTAAAATGTATTTGGCACTCATTCTAATAGATTTTTCAATCATAATACGCCAATATAAAAAAAATGTTCATCACTGCTATTATTTCGCGCGACCAAATTGTCAGCTGTCACTTTACATGGTAATTTAATTTTAGTTCTATTATTTTGCGCACGACTGTATGTAACTATTTTGATGAAGTTGATAAAATACTGAAAATTTAAAATAATAGGCAAGTTCCTCAATATATACAGTGTAGCGTATTCATTTTTACTTTTTTAATCTTGTTTGTTTATATTAATTTTAATATATTAATGCAACAGTTGTTATACATGTATTAATACTACTTTTAGTGTATAGTTTCTTTGCATTCAGTTTCTCTGTGTTTGTGTTTCAGAACCATGATAAATGGAAGTACTCTGTCAACAGCAAGATGACGACACCACCTAACATACCATATTTAGGGCCAAATCCTACAATGGCCGGCTTATATGATCTCAGTCAAAATAAGAATCTTGCACATGAACAAGTGATGTATTTGTCTGGTCATTTATCTGGTCAAATGCAAGGAGGATTACCTCTACATCCACCATATGTTACATCTGGTGTTCAACAGCAGATACCGTTAAGACAAGGACCTCAGGCTCAGGTAAGATAATTATTATTTAATTAAATTGCAACGTGATGAGAATTTGCTGTTTAGTTATTAGATAGAATACGTACTGAGTTCTTTATTTTATTTTGACCACTACTTATTTTCGTTACTATTGCAGATACAAAAAAAAAGTTTCAAATAAAAATTGCAGTGTTTTATCTCTACCGATTAAAAATGCGATAAGTATCAGAATTCCATGTAGAGGGCGCGCTCAATAAAATGTATATTTGCGTTTTTCAATGGGACATCTTGTATATTTTTTTATTTTTGAATAGTTCTTCACCCCATAATTCCAGATATATAATATTATATAAGACTATTTGACATATTTGACAAAAATTTATCCACCACTTAATTGAAATTTAAAGGAACTGCTCAAAATGACCTCTATTCTTGTCTATGCATAACTGATATCGTCTTGCTAAGTTTTGTGTAGCATTACAAATGCAGTTATTAGTTCTTTCGTTCGAATTATCAATTTTATCCTGAATTTTCTCCTCGAGAAAATTCATTGCAATCGAAATTCACTTTTTCTTTTAAGAAGCTCCATTGGCGTTAAATCGGAGCTGTTGGGTGGCTATTCAATCCTACCGGTATTGCTAATCCAAACGGGAAATTGATTGCTTAAATCTTCTCGAACGGCTAAAACATTGGTGCAAAATCATGTTGTCTAATTGATTACTTAAGTAAGTTTTGCGGTAAGCCATCTACTGTGGAACAATTGTTTCCAAATATGTTTCCGCTCTTAATTTGAAATTATTAAAAATTGGCCCAACAGACTTTTTTATTTATTTGTTGTTTACTTTTTTCTTTATGTAATTTTTTCGTTCCGGAGGCTCCTTTTTCTGTTAAAAACGCCGGAAGTGGAAAAAGTAGACTCACCTGTCCATATAGTTTCATTAGAGAAATTAGGAACATTGTTTGAACTTCCACTCATTTGTTGGCAAAACTAACCTTTTCCTCTTCTGAACTTTTGTCAGCGCTTGAACCGATAATATTTTATACCGTTTCTAGTCATAAACTGCTTTCCGAATGTTCTATGGTAAAATTATTAAATAAGTTATTCAGTGAGACGCCCTGACAATTATTTAATTTTTACCTTCAAAATAAAGCAACGTATCAAGATGTTCTTTATTTACTCTCACGTGTCGCTTTTTTCTTGCAAAGTTTTTAATATGTCGCACATGATTGTAAACATTTATTTTTACTTTTTTGGCCGTAGTGTAACATATGTTAATTCACAGATTGACAGCTAGCAAAAAACTAGTAATTGTTTTATGTTGATATACCATTTTCACAGCTTCCTTGCTTTCTAATTCAGAATATATCCTAATTCTATTTAGTAAAATCAGCCACTAATTACTTAATATAGTCTTATACATGTTGGCTTAGGGTTCACCGGGCTGCGAGATATATTGTACGTAACGCGATCTGAAACCCTTGCATTTATTCCCGCCTGCTAACCTCGCCGCGCGCAACAACGAAGTAGCTCTGAGAGGCCTATCAGATGCACTCTTTGTCTTTCTGTGCGCTTGTAAGGTTCTAACAAAAAATTGTGGATTTCGAATACATTATGTTAGGTTATATATGCAACCGCAGAGACGCAAATCAATGCATCCCGAGCGGGAGGAGAAAGAAGTGAAGGTTTGTTCGTTAGTTGAAATGGGCAAACCTTGCTCCAGCCGGCAAATTGCAGACGAAATCGGTGTTAGTAGAAGTACTGTGAAACGTATTTTGATACGCAACAAATACAAAAGTTACAAAGTTCAAAATTGTCAGGAGATTTTTCCCCTTAATAAAGTAACATTGTTAGAATTTCAATTTATTTTCTGTAATTATCGAATTTATTTATTTTCCTACTTAGAATTACTTTTTCGTTCTCCTACATCGTATAGCAGCAACAAAATAAATATAAGAAACTGTACTTTTTAACATAATCTGAGAATACAGAAAAATTACTCAGTAATTCTGTATTAACACATTTTGTCAGAAGGTGTGAATTATATTACATGATTGAGCAGACATGCGTGCGTACTGCTGCTCGTTTTGTGATATACTGCGATTGGATGCGATCTATCAATGAGATTCGTCTCCAAAGATATAAAAACGTATAGAGTGTTCCATTAAGATAAGCAAGACTAGGTTCTATTGACCGCGCGCTCTACATGCAATTGTTAACTGTCAAGTTTTTATTCGGTAGAGGTAAAATACAACTTTTATTTTTTTGTATCTGCAATATAGTAACAAAATTAAGTAGAGGTCAAAATAAAATGAAAAATCCTGTACATTTCTTCTCTTTACAAAACAAAGTTCATGATGTTTGAATTAAATTTTGAAATCAATACTCTTGTTCCAACATTTTAGGATATTAATGATTTATGGAAATTAGTTAAATTAAATAATTCACAAAATTGGAAGTGCTCCCAACATTACCGTAATTTAGTTGATTGTTATATTGATTATTAAAACATTGAAAATACCAATACCCGTGGTCACTATATTGGTCAAAATGCTTGCATATTTTACACTTTAAATGTAAATATAGAGTTGCACCATGTGTCAATATCGTGTTTCCGCAAAGAAGATTTTGCAGTAATGGTTTTATTTCATTTGAAAATTTACATTTGTAAAATTCCTTGCAAAGATCTTGCGTTACATTACCGCACAGAACTGCAATTTAATTATTCTTTTGAATTAATTCATCAAATTAGCTTCCTAATTGTAATCAGAACTCCATCTAATTTTAAACGTTTCAAACGGAATAGATAAGAATAGTTATCGAGAAATGTGTGAATTGTATAGAATTAATTTTGGTATATACACAAGAGAGTACGTTGCCAGTTACGTTTTAGATTTCCGGTTACGTTACGCCGACGTATCACTTCGCAATGATTTCTATTATAAAATGTCTTAGTGATCACTGATCATCTGCTAACATTCCAGTCGCTTTAGTTAACATTAACAACCGCTTATACGTTAAGTTTTAGCTCGGATGTACTTTCGTATTTAATGAATTATTTCCTTTATTAAAATTATAATTCTGGTTTCTTTATATAAGACAGGGCAGAGATATGGAATCAATTCAGTATTTGACTTTTTTTAATGACTATCAGGTTTTCATTTTTATATTCCACAGTGTCTTCTCGTGTTGGTGCGTTCCATAAGAATTTTTTTGAGAAAAATACAATTAATTGCAATTATACGTTTTTGTAGTAAATTTATCACTATTCTGTAAAAATTATTTATTGTGAAAATCTTTACCATTCATGTTTAAAAAACAGAAAATTTCCTTAAAAAACATTGTTACGTATAGGAATAGTTAAAGGACAATTTAGGTGTTCAAAGTGTTTTTAATATCTTGATGGAATAGTATTACTCAATGTTATGATAATAGCCAAAGTGAATAGGAATACTTATATGACAACAAGAAGACTTTAGTGTCCATCATCGGTCAGTGGTGGGCGCATAAAGGTTTACATAAAATAAATGGTCAGAAATAAAATATAATACGTGCTCAAACACTTACCGTCTTAAGAGTCTTCCGTGAAATCACAAAGTGAATAATGTCTGTTAAATATCTGCAACATTAGATATGTTTCCACAGTTGTTTCGGCAAACCGAGTGCGGCGTAAGGAAAAGTGTGTTTCTATGCAGAAAACGAACGTTCTACATCTAGTGACGTTATATTTGCGTAATTAAAATAATCGTTGGAACAACTTAACGGTTCTGTTGACGCACCTTCACAAATGTGTCTTAATGTGCCAAAATCAGAATCTTTCTCTAAAATACTTTCAAACCTTTCTAGAACACACACATTTCTTGCGTCTTCTATCGCGCGTAGCTGTGTGTGAACATGTTGCACTATTTGCAGAGATTCCACTAACGACACCGAAGGATTTTGTAATTTTTCTATTGCCTGCATAGTTTTTAAATCCGTTTTTACCTGACTATCTTGAAATTTCGACTGTCTTTCCTTGATAGCCGCAGCTTCCTTTGGATCGAATTGTAAAACCACGTTCTTAATATTCTCAAAATATTTATGATAACAAAACGCGGCCTGTAACCACGTTCCCCAACGTGTAGGAATAAGTTTTGGTGGCTCAGGCATACGGGGGCACAGTCTGTTAAATTTGCGAATACGTTTTGGGGATTTGACAAATACTGCTTTTGTATGTGCTATTAAAGCGTCTACTTCAGGATAACATTTTCTGATACCATCTACCACATGACTAAAAGCATGAATTTGACACGTAATATGTAACAAGTTAGCACAATGTTTTTCAAGAGACCGGCCTACAGAAAGCATGTTTGCGGCACCATCACTCATAAACATCAACAGTTGGTTTGTTGAAAGTTCAAACTTTGCCAATGTATTTAACACTAACTTTGAAATTACTTCAGCAGTACATTGTGCTCGTCTGGAAGCTAATGGAATTGAAGGTGACGATTGATGTGGTTCCATTGTACGTATCATTACGTTAGCCACAGAATGTTTTTTTACGATCTGTTGTCTCGTCCACACATAACCACAGTTCTTTATCTTTCAACTCCGATTTAATTCTTTTTTCATGTTCACGAGCAGATGGCACAATTCTTTGTAACGATGCCCAACTTGGTAATTTGCAGTTCGAATATTTATTCCAAAAGAAGATATATGCTTCCTTGTCTAGTAAATTAAACGGTATATTACATGCAATAAAGGTAACACAAATTAAATTTAAATTTGTCATAGTGTCGTGTGCAATTTTTCTTTTGAAGAATGCTGTTTACTATTTACGTGGCGTAGACAATCCCTTTTGAACCAACACATTAAAGGGATATTACAAACTACACATTGAATTTTAACGCCATCATAATTTAGGACAGGTATTTCTGCTATAAATTCTGTAACTTTGTTCAATATTGGTCGTTTTCGCGACGTGGGCAACATTTTTAAAACAAACGTAGAACTACGAAATAGTATTTACGGCAGCGTACATGTATACACAACAGATCTGGTTGAGACTCGCAGTTATACTGAGGGTTGTATCGAACCTCTGCCACTGCCCGTTGACACTAATGAGCAACTCTACAGTTATAATTTTTTAAACCAGCATTCAATGAAGTAGAAATACTATTGGTTATTTTTTCGCTTATGTAGTTTTTTGAATCCTTTAAATTTGCAGGTCTGTTTATATGAACTCGTCTAGTTTTTGCAATAATTAGATTTTACATTGATGAAATTTCTTGACATTTTAAATTTCTATGAACTGATCCATTAACTTGCATCATAATCTAAGGATTAAGGATATTTATTTTCAAGAGGATTTTTCCATCTACTTTACCCTTTTCGCAGTCTTTCTAAATTTTTGTAAAGTTTGAGAAAAATAACAGATTCTTCGGCATGACTATTTGACAAATCCTAATTACGATTTCCATATCGAATTAGGATTTGCATATGTTCTCGTCACCTACTTTTCTATGAAAAGTAATGACATGCACAGCTTAAATTCTCATGAGCGTTAGAATGTTGTATATGTTGCGCCTTGCGGGTGTATTTTTTTTTAAAGCAAGTAACATGGTTTTGATGCAAAATAACTCGAATATTAGTTTTTCCCAAAATTTTGCATCATGACTGTTTAAAGAATTGAACGAATTATTGAATGAGGAAGAAAAATAAGTTATTGTTATTAAAAAAATCAAATTAGCCTTATATCAAAAATCAGTTAAAATTTATTGTTGGACATAACGACATTCTAACCTATATACCAAATTTCATTCAGAAACACTAGACAGTTTTCGAAAAGTTTTAAGCCTCATTCCATGTTTTTGTTTTACCTTGTATATAATGGAATTTTCTATTGTTTTAAACACAAACCTTAATACTACTTTCTTATCCTTTCATAGCCAAGTTGCTCCAGATTTTTATCTAAACATTTTCGTGTTTTTGCGTAATCTTTAATTTTATTATGTTGCATAATCTCCAAATATCTCCAAATTCCAAATTTGTCTTATGTTGTGTTTTTTAATGCTATTGAACGTTCTTCTTCTGTCAGCCTCTTATGAAAACGGTTTTATTCTTTATTCAATATAAAATTTTTTTTTTAGGTCAGGTGTGGTTTCGTACGTATTTGGAACTAAAAATCTGTGTTTTGATTTTTATTTTATCATGGTTACGTGGCTAATTAGTCATTAGGAACTTGCTATCACTACTGCTTATCGTTAAAAAATAAATATTGTAATAGTCGAAAAGATACCAATCTTGTTTTGCAATACTTAGTGTTTATAAACATGCTAAAAGTTATTAATATACTTCGGAGTATATTGTTTTCTCAGGGCGCTACATCTTCTAGTTTATTGCAGTAAATACAACCACAGAAATATTTTATCTGTTCCAACCGCTTTTCCGCATTTATGTCATCTGCGGTATTATTTTCCCGTTTGTTTATTAGTTTTATTTTGCTCAATTTGCATTTCCATTAACAAGATAAGGAAGCTTAAACGCCATCAAATACATAGGTATAATAGAGGTCGCACTGTTGAACTATCAATCGGTAATACGAGGTAGGCGTCATAAATTCTCGGTCTGATATAGAGAAAATAAACGTGGTAAAATATAACAATTTTTATTTTTCAATATAATATATATCTTCTCTAACATCAATACATTTACTACAACGATCAATTAATAATTCTATACCCTTACAAAAAATAATTTAAAGTTTTTCCCTCAGCTACTTGCAACTCACTATCATCCTTAAAACGATTCCTTTTTGGATAGAGGATCATAATACAGAATCATTGTTTGATCTCCTGTGACAATGGACTCCAAAATCGGTTTCGGGTCGTCTCCACACATGTTGAGGGCCCACATTCGACATGACGTTCACGTTGGCGAGTAGAAAGTAGATGCGGTAGATCTTGCACTAATTTTATTCGTACCCAAATGGTTATGGAGAATTCGGTAAATACTTGTTTCAGAAATTTTAGACATCCCTGCTAATTCCTTTACATTCAAGCGGTGATCTGCTAATACCATTTCTTCAATAATTGAAATGTTTTGAGGCGTTATCAGTTCAATTGGCCGACCGGGGCTCATCATCATCAAGAGATTCTTGTCCCAAATGGAAACATTTTGTTCACTTTTTTACAGTGGAATATGAAGGAAATAAATCACCATAAACGCTGTCTAAACGTTGTTTAATGCGATTAGGTGTATGCCCTTCTTTTGTTAACAATTTAATGACCGCTCGGTACTCAATTTTCGTCACCTGAGACATTTTCATGCACTAGTGACGTTGTCTGGCTGGTTACTAAAAACTACTTCTCTTCGAGCCGAAATATATATAGTGTAGGCCTCGCACATGTGCAACCATGATGCAACGGAGTTTGAATGCGCTATAACCTGTATAAGCCAGTCAGGCCGAGAATTTATGGCGCCTACCTCGTAGATGCTTATGGTATTATAAACTCCAGCTATTCATATTTGATGAAGTATCAGTCGGAAAGTTGTGAAAATTTTGCGGATTGCTAATATCAGCTGGACCGGCTCGCGTAAAATATATTGACGTCCCTATTCTATATAAAATTTCAAGATGGGTCCATGTAAGACTCTTTACATCAAAGAACTTGGAATATAGAAGCAGCATCGCACACTACTCGTTAAACGCCGCGATGAAGTCAATTTAACGTTGTTTTTGTATATAAATTATGCCCTTCCTTGCTCAACTCAGCAACACGGCACGGCGCGCCGTGCCGTCTTCGTTATAAAATTCCGTGATATTTCATCAGCGGCGTAACGTGCTTAATAGGGTTAGCAAAAACACACACAAGACAATGATTTAATGAAAATAAACAAATGAAAACTACACTTTTCTTTTATATTATAGTACTTTTACACACATTGTCACGCTTTTATTATCTGAATACGTTCTAATGCACAATATGCTATATCAAGGTTAGCGGTAGATAGCCGGTAACCACCAGGTCAAGTTTGAAATTGCGACGAGTTACGGTTAGAAACAACAAAATTCAATCCTGCTTTACCCATTCTCTTGGGTGTTCGATGTAAATCTTTTGGTCCTATGTTGGCTTCATTTTTTATTATAAACAAATGCTTTATTACTCCCTGTTGCGCGGCAAAGAACGCATTCAGTGATTGTAAGAGAGACCCAGTTGTGCGTGTAAGTATTGTGATAAATCGGGTATATTAGGAATTTGGATGTTTTACTTGTAATGCAGGAACACATTTTGAAATTTTAAGAAAAAAATCAATCATTCAATCATACTGTATTTTAAAAATGTATTTCTTACATAGGTTGTGCATATAAGCCGTGATGATATGATATTGATTTTAAAAAATGTAGGAAAGTCAAATTTTAAACGGAGTTTTTTAACATAACCTATTTTTTGCTAAAAATGTGGCAACTTCCTATAGACTTTTGACAATCAATGAGAATGCATTCAAATTATATCCATTCGGCAATTACTTATACAGCGAGGTCCTAAAGTATCACGCCAAATTGTCTTCTGTGACGCCAAGTTGATTTAATCAGCTGGTTGCTAGGCAACGTAATCCTAACAATTGCCACTGTTTAAAAGCGTAAATTACTCTTGTTATTGTTATTATATCCTGCATTTTTCATAGTTTGGTTCTTTGTTCTCGGTATTATTTTCCTTATTTTTACCTATTTTAATCGTTGTCTCTTTATTTTATTGAATTTTGTTCGAGTTAATTAGTTATAACAGGTTCTTTTAAATCTATCGGTTTTTGGCAGATAATATGTCTGTTTTTCCGCCTTTTTATGTTGTTACTTTTAGAATTGTTTTAACACGAGCTATGCAAAATTGCCGGCTCAACTTTAGTATTATGTATATAAATCTGGCAACAATTATCACTTTGTCTGCCGTGGTTGCGCAACAAATTTTCCAGTAATCTAAATGTTATCATCTTATGTTAAAGCAATTCCCTCTGTCGATTTTATTCTATCTATGCTGACTTAGCAAATATTCAATATAGTTCAAATATTTTCGGCTGTACACTTATTATGTTCACTTCGTAGTAATCGTTGCTAACATCACTGAATATTAAAATTACTTGAAATTTATCTTACATAGTCCATGCGGAGGCCATTGTAAAATCAACATAAAAAACTGAAACATATGCACAATGTCTATCAGAAACTAGCAAAGTGTAGGTCCTGTTTTTTGTACGACGGCGCCAAAAGAGCTTGGCACGCCCCTGCATTTACGCGCACGTGTTTTCGCGTAATGTCTGAACACTCGCGAATAGGATCCTCAGCGTGTTGGTCTCAGCGACAAGATCAAAGGGATTTACACGTAAATATTGCTCAGCCTGGACGAGATTTTGGGAGTATTGGACGTGCGTGCGTACTCTTTATATTATCAAAATGACGTGGACCATATCTTTTAGACCAGGACACACAAGACGAACGGATATTTGCGCGCAAATAATGAACACGTACTGTACACCAAAAATAAGATTTGTGCGAACGAACGTACGTGCTAAAAAGTTATCCATGCCCGCAAATTGTTTGTGGGCGCTAATATGCTCTAGTCAGTACGGACGTTAAGATATTAAAGGTGCTTGAAATTCAATGCTAACAGCATTTGACCACCGGTTAGATTCAATTTTTGCTTTTATATTGTCTCTAGAAAAAGGATTGGCACATGACAAAACAGATGCCACCTCTTAATACTAAAACATAAGTGGCAGTATAGCCACTAGTCGATCTGCAACCCTCACAGAAAATTGATGCAATGTTGGTTGCTCATTTCTGTAGAGGTCGATATAGCTATTAATTTCGACATTTCCAGTGATTAGAGTATCTTTAATTGGATACTTTCATCCGTACTTGTAAAACATAACTTTCTAATTGTTTTCCTAAAATTGCTTACTATCCGATTATATTTCTTATCTTGATCGAATAATATAACCATTTGCTTACTCTCACAAGAGATAAAATGTTGATTCAACAAACAGGAAATAGAGATAATCTATTTTTAAAATAATTATAAGGTATCTATTTTTGAAAATATACCCCTGATTTCTATAAATATTTTGTTATTATTGAGTAACATAGTTACTGTAGAATCATCTTCCGGGTGTTGCAGTGTCGTTGAGTTTACTCTTGAGCTCGCTGAAGTATACTGTCAGCTTTTTAACGAGGTTTCTTAAGACTGATATCCTTGTCTCGTGTTCCTCATTGTGTACCTTATTTCCATTTCGCTCCGTTGTTCCGCATCCGCTCCGGTCTGCTAGGCCTTTTTGGTGGTGATGTGATTGCTTTGTCGGTCTTCTTGATGAGTCGGCCTCCAGGTGTTGCTGATTTTATATCCAACCCCGGGGAAAAATTGTTTGAATTGTTCAAATTTCCAAAGATTAGTGTACCATTCTATGGTGATAGTGGGTGGCTCTGGCTAATACCTTCACGGTGTCGTAGTCAATATTATGGTCTCCATTTTGCAGAGGCGTTCATTTACCGCGGATTTGTCTGTGTGTTCAAGCTGCGCGTCTCGTCAATGTTTCGTTATTCTGCATTGAACGCTTTTTCCTCTTTGACTGATTTGCTCTTCCGCGTTTGCATTCCAGTTCGTATATGCCCTTTGTGTAGTTTCGGAAGTACATCATTGTTTGGTGGAATCACTTGATCTACTCGTTGTGTCGTAGCGTGCGTCGGTATTCTTCTTCCCTAATATCTTCTTCAGCCTGTCGGTAACTCCGCCAATGAATCCGTCTCTTCCCTCTCCTCCTTTTGTCTACGTGGTCTTAACATATTTTTTTGGTTTTCTTCTGTAAGGCATTCTGTAAGTATTGGATTTCATCCGGCCTATATTCTTCATCGTTGATGTTCTCTGCTCCCTATGATGTGATGAGATGATATATGCAGGTATCGGTCACTGTGTCTTTGCGATATACGATGGGGAGTCTGTTAGCACATTTCATGGGCACGTCCAGAAAAGGTAGAGGGCCGTCTCTCTCAATCTCCATACTTTTCATCAACAGAGTAGAACGGGGGTAAGGTACGTAACGAGGAGCACGAGACAACGATGTTAAAAATCTTCTGAAGAAGCTGACAATATAATCAGCGAAACGTCAAGAGTAAACTCAACGACACGGCAGCACTTGGAAGATTATTCTACAACAGACAATGGCCGCCAAAGCCTACTGAAGAACTGTTGCATTTAAAATTTTGGACAAGAATTTGTTAACAATTTCAATAAGGTTTCAACTATAAAAAGGACGAACATCATTGCATCCATCCTCCGAAGATGCAGTAGTTTTAAATACCCAATTGAAATTTTTCAGTTTAGATAACATATTGTTGCAAAGATACCAATTAAATATTTGGTTTAACTTTATGTAAATCAGTTAACGAACAAATATGACGTCTTAATGCTGATAATTACACGGAACGTTCTGATCCCGTTTTATATTCAAATGCAGCTCAAATATTGATTATTAGAAACCGTAAAGTTCTGTAAAACAAGGACTAAAATTGAAATATGTGATTGGATTATACGAGTACGTAATTAGTCTGGTGTAAATATAACATATTTTCTAATGTGCTTTTGGATTCAGGGGGAATTAATCTCTTCTGTTGATTTTTTTTTGACGTGGTGGCGGCCCAACGTGGTGTACAAGCTTTTTTCAGGCTTTTCATAGCTCAGGAACCTTTAGTGTGTGAATTGTATGCGTAGTGTTTCGTGGCTTTGTTACTATCACCCCCTCGCCGGGTCAACGCTGGATCTACTAAGAAAATTTGATCCTAGTAGGACTCGAACGCACGGCGCCTAAACTCTGCCCATTCTGGCGCAGGCTCGCTTACCACTGGACCACCTAACCGTTCCAGAAAATAATTAACGACATTAATTCAAAGATCCTTTTTGTCATTAAATTATTTTTATAATTATATATATTATATAACAACGGGCCATTGTACACTATTTTTTAAATAATTATGATAATTAAAAATACAAAGCAACTCTCCTATTAGCAACTTTTAACGATCGTTGTTAAGAACGTCTTAGATAAAAAGTTTGTATTTTTTTCTAAATAAAAAGTAATAGATCTAACTCCTTTAGCTTAATTAGTCCAATTTAAGTGAAAACAGGTTCAGTATTATTTACTGAACATTTATTACGTTTACTTAAAGGCTAGAGCGAAATTTTAGCATTTGTAATTTACATTGGACATGTATTTTCTCTCATCTATAACTAATTTCTTCTTCACTCTAATGCTATTTTTTGCTTGTATAAATTATTGAATGTGTATTGTTTACATTACCTATTAATTATTTCTTCCACATAAACTTAGATGTAAAAATATCTAAATCCTTCATGTATAGTTAGATGTTTCTTTGATTTTTATCGATTGTTGAAGTTTTATCTTCTATTGTTGGAATAAAATTCTTAACAGACTAGTCTTTCTATTAACGTATTTTGTTTATAAGAATTCCGCCTACAGTTTAGTATTCTAACGCGTAAATAACATCAAGATTGGAATATTAAATAGTAAGTCCTTCAGCAGCTACTGAAGAGCTACGTGAATGCCAGAATGGTTGAGTGTCGATGCATTTACGCCAGGTATACAAGTGGGGTGTTGTGCCCTCCACGTTCTGAATCATTGGGACATTTGAATTTAATTTATTAACTGCGACCTTGTACCTTGGCTCACTAACCCGCTTCTTTGATGAAAATACGATTACATCATAAGTGACCAAACTCGGCATAATATTTACAGATCAGGGTCGGGGTTTAACGAAATTTTAATATATATTCATCTGTGAAATACTACTATACTACTATAAATACTAAATGTCTTGTTTATTTTATTTGTTCTTATCCTGCTTGTTACCTTTTTCAACCTTGTCCTCTATTTTATAGGCGCTCTGTAGGTGTGGTTATAAAACACTGCACATCACAATTTTGAGACAGCTATTTAATTTTTATCTTTTTTTTTCTTTTTATCTTTTTTTTTCTGGATAGTGTAAAAGTGCTTGTTGAAACATACAATTCCGTAACATACAGCTGTAGTAATAAAGCGACAGTTGTAGTAATAAAGAAAAATTGCGTAACTATTTTTATACTTGTATGGATGAGAGTATCTAATTAAAGATACTCTAATCACTGAAATTGTAGAAATTAATGGCTATATCGATTAATTTCGACAACTTCAGTGATTATAGTATCTTTAATTAGATACCCTCATCCATACTAGTATTCACTATCTTCGTATATATACGACAATTTCAAATCCATCTACCAACTTCCACATAGGTACGCTGATGAGCCGTTAGGCTGCGAAACGCGCGTCCGTACATGGTGGTTGTTGGTAGTTGGTTTCATTATTATTTTTATACTTATTTTTTTGTATGTTTTGAGCGGTTAACTTATTTTAATTTTGTAAAAAGGTATTTATAGTTTTTCTAACCTATGGTCTAAAGTCTAGGACTTCATTTACGAGGTAGGAAAAACGAAGTTTCAAAGCAAAAATCAAGCACGTAACCGAGCACCGTTTTCGTGAAAGATGTATTTGTGGTTGATATTTAATCGACTAGTTATTATTTGTAATTGTACGTGTATTTGGACGAAACTAAGGTTGAAATGATACAGTAATTACAATTTTATTCGAAATTTTCTTCAATTTCGAAAAAAATTACTGACATGCATATACTATTTAACCAGGGTCTTTAATTTTCTAGTATGAGGTGTTTTACCTAATGTATCATTACTTTTCCCATAATAATTTTTAAGGAGGGTATTTGTAGAACAAGTTATTATAATTGTTGCAATACGTTCACTGCTGTGAATATTACATTTACATATATCAGTATCCAAATGGCTACGTTCGGTGATATAATTTAAAATATATTGTACCAAAACAGAACGTTTATGATACACATTTAAAAACATCTCCTTGTGTTAAAAATATTTTTTTTTAAATATAACGTAAGAATATAAAACTATTTGAACAATAAAATCTTCACGTTTTTTGTCAAATACAACGGACAGTTAGGGAATTGAGTTGAAATAGCATTTTTTCTAAGCCTAGGGTTTTTTTAACTTTCAGTTATAGTTTTACCGGTCCTTGAATCCGTAGCTGTTCAAAAATAAATAATATATTTTTTTACAAAGTGTACCTCACAAGCAAAACACAAATAGACCGCCTGAGTCACGCTTTTAGGTTACCCCGTTTTTATCGCGGGTAGGCCTTCTAGTCTCGGTGGTAACGGGTAGGCACCATAAATTCTCGGCTTAACAGGCTTATACAGGTTCGAATGTGTTCAAGCTCCGTTGCGGCATAGTTGCACATGTGCGAGGCATACACAAGATATATACAATAGTAGTAGTTTTTAGTAGCCAGCCAGACAACGTCACTAGTGCATGAAAATGTCTCAGGTGACGAAAATTGAGTACCGCGCGGTCATTAAATTTTTAACTAAAGAAGAACATACGCCTAATCACATTAAACAATGTTTAGACGGCGTTTATGGTGATTCATCTCCTTCATATTCCACTGTAAAAAAGTGGACAAAATGTTTCCGTTTGGGGCAAGAATCCCTTGAAGATGATGAGCCCCGGTCAGCCAATTGAAATGCCTCAAAACATTCAATTATTGAAGAAATGGTATTGGCAGATCGTCACTTGAAAATAAAGGAATTTGCAGTGATGTCTAACATTTCTGAAACAAGTATTGAGTTTGCTTTGTAACGTGAACGTCTGGTCGAAAGTGCGCCCTCGTCTTTAAACATGTGTGGAGACGTCCCGAAACCGATTTTGGAATCCATTGTCACAGGAGATGAAACAATGGTTCTGTATTATGATCCTCTATCCAAAAACGAATCGATGGGATGACGGCGACCTGACGAACCTCGTCTCAGAAAGCTGTAATACAATATTTTGAGGGAACAACTTTAGATTATTTTTACAAGGGTATAGAATTATTAATTGATCGTTGTAATAAATGTATTGAAGTTTGGGGAGATTATATTGAAAAATAGAAATTGTTATATTTTACCAAGTTTTTTCTACCATTTTTTCTATATCAGGCCGCGAATTTATGGCGCTTACTATGTAGTTGCTTAACTACAGTAGTGGTCGCTTCCAAATTAACACTGATGATACTTTAAGGCTTGATGTGTGTTTTCATGCGTTCGCTCATGTAAGAGTACGTATTATACCTCGTATTACTGTACTGTGTTTGAGCTGATACATTACTCAACGTACAGAGTCCGTTTAAAAATCGTCGACGAACTTGTAGGGATGGAAGAGAATAACTACCCTTTGTTAGTAATTTTTTTTTTGCAAAACTATTTTATTACAGAGTTAAAGCGTGTTAGTGTTTCATCTGAATATTTAACTAAGGTTACATATCCAAGTTATTGCCAGTTGTAAAACCGTTGAGAAAAAATAAACTTGTATTAAGAGTAAATACTTCATGTTATGAACTTATAATAAACTAACGTCAATTTAAAATTAAACAATTTCAAAATATTAGGCATCAGCACTGGGAATTAGTCACAACTTCAGTTATTTCTTTTTTGTGATTCGGTGAGTCAATTTTGATGTTTTTTTTTTTGTTAAATAGGTATTTTTTTAGTTTTAGGCATATGTATACAGAAACAACGAAGATAAGTTTTTTCTAAATTGTAGCGCTTTGCGGAGTGCTGCACCTATACTACCACGGGTATTAGCTGGAATGAAGCTGTAGTCGGATTTTTTGAATCATATTATCTCTACTATTAATAAAGGTACAGAATTGTCCAGCATATCGATTTATTAAAATTAAATAAAAACACGAGTAGTATAAACGTACAACAATATTAATACCAGACTTCTAATAACCGCTTCACATTGACTGTTCATATTTCAAAATCTCGTCTACTCTTGGTCAAAGTTGTTCCATTTTTATTACTATATTTTCAATGTCATCTACGGATGCAGGTAAAGTCTAATATTATCTGTATGATCGTTGGATGTCTTGCTAGTATCATTCTTTTTGTACCTCCATTACTAATAGAGATAATGATATGATTTAAGAAACAATACTTTCAGAATAAATTGGGTTACAGCTTCATTTTACTTGATACCTGCGGTAATAGGCAGAGTATTCCATAGAGCGTTACCAAATTAGTTAATATACTTGGAATATCTTGAAAATTAAAATTTTACTTAATTAAAGTTTTTACTACACTATCATTGCTGAAGAATTAATCTGTCATCAAAAAATTACAAAAATACGATTATAGAGGAATTTTGGCCAATTCTCATTGGTGCATTAGTCAAGCCTGTCCTTCCTAGATAGATCCTGTAGGTTTGAGTGAGAAAGTCTGTATCAACGGTAATGGTTCGTGCACGAAGCTTACCTTTTTAAAATGATATAATACATTGTCTAAAAATTCATAATAAAGCCTAGTGCTAGATTTATTGATGAAAAGAAACACTTAGTTGCTTGTTGTTTGTTGATCGATGTTTATAGACTGCTAACAACTAAACAACATATTCAGTGCTAGCGATTTTCCTGTTTTCTTGTTTCGTAAAAAAAACTTACATTTTTTTTTAATTTTGAACGAATGATTTAAAGATATTGCATGGGGTTTAGATCGAATGGACAGCAGCTAAAAGCTCAAAACCTCGGTAACCGGTTCTTCTAAGTATTTCATGGATCGTTAAGCTGTGGCGAACCGTCAACGTTCGTCAGACTTTAAAGACTGTTAATCTAGAAAAGGATATAAAAATTATATTTTATTATCATCTTTTATTACCAGTCTGTAAATCTTGTATGAATTGTCAAACTCTTATTTCATTTTTATTAATTAGTTTTTCAAAGAACCTACCTTTTGAGCGTAAGTGTACTTCATTTATGTTACCGTTTATGTTGAGCGTTATTACCTGTTGTGTAAATTCAATACATGCGGAAGTTGTGCAACAGTGTTCGTAATCCTCTTCATGTACAAGGTCGAAACACGTCAACGACAAAAAGCAGCGCGTCACACCCGAAATCTGCTGTATAAACCGTCCAGAATCGCATTCAAATGTCTTATGCCCGGCCTACGCTGAGCAGAAGGACCAATCTTATGCTCGGTCTATGCTGGGCGGATAGACCTCTCGACTGTGCTTCGGTTTAATCTGAGTTTTGCGAAGTACGGGCTAAAACATCGATGTCTCGTAATCGTACGGTTTTCTGGCCTTTGCGGAATAAGCGATGCGTATAATTTCCGTATATCCGTTTTGCCGAGATTGTAGGAATAACACAAGTCCGTAAAGAACGTCGCGTTTTCTTTCCTTCCCGTATTTTAGCGAAATTATAAAGTTATTTAGATGGTTGCACAAAGCCCGTAAACCAATGTTAAATTATTTATGTCTTTATCTTGAAACAGAACGTATAAATATTTAAATCTATGTACATTTTACAATGCGTTCCGTATAAATGCCCGAAGTTTATTTCGTATATCACTTTACCGCCTAGATTCTTTGTAGATTTTGACAAATCTAGTTTTATTTATTTATTTTTTTCAATATTGTAAAATTCCGAGGATAGTATGTTATTTTATTATGCTGAAGAATTTTACTTTGTTTTCTATTTTATGTAAATAAACTTGGTTAAATGTTACTCACTTTTTTGACGAACCTCTGGACACAGGAGCTTACCATACTTGATTAAGATTGCAAATCACACCCCTTTTCTCAGTCGCTAAAACCGCAAACAACTTTTATTCCCCGAATTAGTAAACACATGGTGTTTGTTTATTTCTCGACAGCCGATAGTATTCTGAGTAAGTATTTTTGATACGCGTGGCGACATCCCGTGGTAGAAGTTGGAGATATGTTATAAAGCCAATAACATAGAGTACCTGTAGCCGATAAGTACAACGAGTAAAAAAATATACAGTAAGAAACCACACAACATATCAGTCTTCTTTTATACATTCTATTATCTTTTCATACACTGACGAACGAAAACACCGTTTACCGTTACAAAGCATACTAAAAGAATCGGTACTTAGTAGTCATTTCTGCTGAAGTGTAAGAAATTTACATGCTTTGAAAAAATGTCTTTTGGGAAGGTGAGTTTGAAGGACTTTATTTTATACAAAACAATAATGTACAAGGTCAAAGGGTTGCTATGACATACTTTTTACTTTCTTGTTATTTGTTACCGCGAACTTATAAGCGCTGAAGCGTGAGCAAAATGTTTTCAATACATTCATGCACTTGGTTACCTTTAATAATCGGTTAGGCTTAGCAGTAGTAGTCTTCTGTGCAGCCTCCAAATTACTAAAATATTCCAAGAATTCAGTTGTATTCATAGTGGTTATCTGCCCGACAAATTAGTCCGATTCTGCTTGTATCCAAGCAAAACATGACAATACATGTACCCTCTTTACTGCCAATCCTATTTTGTCTTCGAATAACTGTGTTCCACCCAAAGTGGATACAGGACTTAGGAGTAAATTTCTTCAAATACCAAGCACTGAGCTAGAATGCTTTAAGATAACAAGTATCGAATATTTCTGCTTACAAAAGTGCTTGAATTACCAAATACAGTATTTGAAAAAGTGGAAAAGTAAGTACTTACTCGAGCACTGTTCAAGTTGCTTCAAGCACTTCTCAGAGTGGTTCAAGCAAAAGTAACTGAGCCATTTAAAATAGCGTTTCATCTATTTTACAACTACTCTAAAAGGTAAAAGTGCTCGAATTACTTTAAAAGTGCTTTTAAACTTCAAGTACTTAAACAAAATATTTCAAATATTAAGTACCCAATACATGCTCTTAAAAGTGATTGAAACACAGTACTTGAAGTCCTAAAAGTGCTTCAGGTACTACACTGAAGCACTACCAGGGTGCTTTATCCGGCTTTGGTGCCACCGCGTTTAATTTCTTATTAATTGCTTAAAAAATTGAATCACTCTGTATTATTCTCTATGGTAGAAATATTACTTTACTTTTGGGAATTATTTTAAAATTATTGATTTATTTTTTAGTATACAGCTAGTATACACGTTGCTCAGATCTCGCCGGGGTGCGAGACATATTGAACGTAATGCGATCTGGCATTCTTGCATTAATCCTCGCCGGCCAGCCTCGCCGCGCGCAACTGTCGTAGCTCTGAGAAGCCTATCTCACGCACTCTTTGTTTGTCTGTGCGCTCGCAAGGTTCTAACAAGTGATCGTGGATATCGAATACACTATGTTAGTTTTACAACCGCAGAGAAGATACAGATCATTAAATGGTATTTTGCCGATAGTTCCTACGAATGCACAGCCGATCTATTTGCCGTAAAGTACGTGGATCGTCGTATTCCTTCGCATTCGACGATTGAAAGGATTGTCAAAGCGTTTGGGAAACTTGACTGTGGTTGTGAATTGAAATGTCAACAAATAGACGAACAGCCTCAAATCTTTCTAATGCATCCCGAGCGGAAGGAGAGAGAAGTGAGGGTTTGTTCGTTAGTTGAAATGGGCGAAACTTGCTCTAGCCAGCAAATTGTAGACGAAATCGGTGTTAGTAGAAGTACTGTGAAACGTATTTTGAAACGCAACAAATACAAAAGCTACAAAGTTCAAAATTGCCAGGAGATTTTTCCCCTTAATAAAGTAACATTGTCAGAATTTAAATTTATTTTGTATAATTATCAAATTTATTTAGTTTAATTTTATAAGAATCGCTGTTTATTTTCCTACTTAGAATTATTTTCTTCGTTCTCCTACATCGCATAGCAGCAACAAAATGAATATAAGAAGCTGTACTTTCTAACATAATTTGAGAATACAGAAAAATTACGTAGTAATTCTGTGTTAACACATTTTGTCAGAAGGCGTTGAATTACAATATTACGTGATTGAGCGGACTTGCGTGTTTATAATATACGTGCGTACCGCTGCTCGCTTGGTATGCTACGACTGGATAGGATCTCTTTATTGATACTCGAATGCGCTGTTGCCATTCACAAAGCCAATCCCCCGTTCGTATCTGGACCAGCGTGTATATTTGAAAGTTAATAAATTAATGATAGCATGAATTTTATTGAATTGTTTAAAGAATTTGCCTTTATTTTAAAATGTAACAAAAAGGAAAAAATATTCTGAAGGAGACAAATATGTTTGTCGAAACGTAAATCTTAATTTTATTTTGCCGAATTCAAGGGAAAGTCGCTACAACGTAGAACCAAATATTAAATTATTTGGAAATTACTGCTTTTCAAAAGCTTATCGTATATTTTAAATAGCCTTCGTGTCGATATATCAAAATTTTGTAGCTTTTTTAAGCGTTCACTGCTTGATTGATCTTGATTTAAATCTGACTGCCCTACTTTTAAATTGAATCATTGAAAGGCAGCCAACTGTAATTTTTTTTTCGTGGGCAGAGGATGTAAAAGGTAATGAAATTTACGAATGATTACCTGTTCAATACGGTGAAAAAGTTTTATCACTATATACTGTTCTGCGCGATAAACAGAGATTGAATTTATAGCAAAACGAGTGTGAATACGTAACTCTTAAATAAACCTTGTGTTCAAAGTTGCGAAAATATGGTGGCGCAGGGACGGAGATTATTGATAGTCAAAGGATAGCCGCAGTACGCTGTCATGTTGGGCTATAAAACTCTAAAGCAAAGTCGCTCCTCATTTTTTTAAGACTAAAATATCGCAGTATTCGTCAAAGAAATTGATGTTTAAAAAATCCTTTGCGTTCCTTTCCTCCTCCATACAAATAAAATACTTGAAATATTTTAGGGTGACATGATAAAAAAATCATTTACAATTAGAGTGACATAAAACGCCCCATTAGAAGTGTTTATTTGTACATTACTTAGAGGTAAATAACTTTTAAATGTGCTTTATTGATAAGTATATAATAAATCAATTTTTATAGGCTTTTCGAATTCTTATTGAGCTTTTCAGCGATTATTAAATTTTACCGACTACAGTCGGGCTTTCTACTTCTAATCAATACATATACGTGCATGCATTAAAGTAGTATGGGGAAGTGTTGCAGGGGAGCCAATAGAAATATGTTGGCGCCAAATAGTGCTACTAAGTTTGATGCTATCGTTTTCTATTCCTGTTTTATTTAGACGCAAATAAAGGAAAGTCAATTATTATCACTGTTTTTATTTGCTCTTCTTTTGTTTTTTGAACTCCATTATAATTACCAACATATTGTTGGCATAATTATAGTTGCAAGCCTATCTGCTTACATTTGAAATTGAGTTTTTCGCTTTAATTGCATATGGTTGGTTTGCGACGCGATGCAATGCAGGTGGCTTCTTCCCTCGATTTTCCCCTAGTATCTTTTTATGCCTTTGTCTCATGCATGTGGGTAAGACCTGTACTGGTTCTTACAAAAAAGAAGTCTAGTCAAGAACTTTTAATGTGAGAACCAAAATTCATCATCGGAAAACATAATTATATTTCTTAAATTCAAAATTAATAAAATGTATTTCGCTTCGCTAAATTTTGAAGTTCGATGTGGTTTCAGTGGTTATCGTGTTTACTTCAGCATTTTAAATACTGCATCCGAATAGTAGTACGATCACCACTACACAATCCATTTAATTGAATGACTTCTTTTTGTAAGAACAGAAATAGGTCTTACCTACATGTGTGAGACAAGGACATGAAAACAAACCAGTTTACTTAAATATTGAATACAGCGAAACTTCCGATAAGCGGACACTGATTGTTCCCCGGTTAAAGACTCGATTACATTGGGCGAGTTTAATAGCTACAAGCTGGCGAATTCACTAGCTGCCAGTGAACTCGCGCAATGTAATGAGCTCAGCTAATGCGAGAAAAGCTAAAAGCAGGGCTATTTTACTCGTTACTCGCTCGCGTGTGGGCACAGTTGCTAGTGAAATCGCTGCGAGTATCTCGGTGATTTCTGATTTCTCAGTGTTTTCAAAATGTCGATGGAACTAATTCGTGCGAGAGTCGTTGTTGTAGGTCATGCATCAAAAAAGAGTTAGAAAAGAAAAGTAGAAAAGTGTGGGTAAACGAATGGATAGAAAGACCTGAGAAACGTGTGCATCGAGCAGTTTATTGAAAGAGTTGAACACGAGAGATAACGTAGATAATGCAACAGATGATGCAACCTCTTTCTTGCTGGCTACTGAGCGAGTTGAAAAGTTGTGTGTAATCACCACAAAGCGCTAGCTGACTTGCCAGCTACTTTTCTCGCCGGCTTGTAGATAGTAAATTCGCCCAATGTAATGGACCCTTAAGAGAAGTGTTCATTTATTAGAAGACAAGGAAAGAACTGAGTCAAATACTTAACGCTAAACTTTTATTTGAACATATTGTTATTACTTACAATATTACAATATACATATACGAGTACCTAGATATATAAAGTTGAACCTTAACTTGTTTTCATATATTGTGTATCGGTTATCCTACCGAGTAGTCTAAGATGGAACTTAAAATGTAATGATACCTCATTAAGCAGACTAAATGCTTGCAGGTCATTTTTTTTCAAACAAAACGCTTTTAGTTTTTTTATTTCTAGCAGGCCAGTACTGTACCAAATTATTCTTTCCTCATGATCATCAATTCAAGAAATTTCAGTCGCACTTTCCTCATCCTCACTATTTATTTTTTTGTCTTGGCCAAAATATAATTTAAATTAGTATTTTCTATATCCAAATTGGTGTCAATGGTAGTACACATTTCAGCTATTGTAGATCAAGGAACTTCATCTTCTGAATCAAATTGGTCACCTTCAAATTCTTCATCTGCTTGTCGAAATCCTGTTTTCTTGAAACAATTTTGAATAGCATCGGACGAGACCTTATCCCATGCTTTTTTAACAACATTAATAGGATCTATGAGCTGAGTTGGAACTCTCAATTTACTAAAAAATATGTTTCCAATTTTATGTCGACATCAAGTCTTCAACATCTTTATAGTTCCTTGGTACAGTGGTTGGCAATATGATGTTGTATTTGGCGGTAAGACAACGAGTTTAACATTTTTTAAATGTACGTCCTTGGGATCAGCATCAGCATTGTCCAAAGATAATAAAATCCTTCGGCTTTGATTGTTCATTTTCCGGTCAAACTCCTGCAACCACTCCGTCATTATAGTATTAGTCATCCAAGTCTTGCTATTTGAATACCAATGGATCGGAAGAATATATTTTTAAATGAACAAAGCTGTGTTGATTTTCCAATAATTAACAGTTTTTCCTCATCGCCAACCATATTCGCACAGTGCAATATATTCAGTCTTTCTCTGGATAGCTCGCCTTTTAATGCAATAGTCCTTGAAGATAGTGCTCGAAAAAATAACCTCGGATCGTCCGCATTATAAATATCACAGGGTTTGTACGGTTTAATTCATTAACGGTAATCTGATCTCGGCAATTTGTTTTGCTTTATACTTTATCAATGTACCTGACACTCACTTCCTGATATTCACTTTTAAAAAATTGCTTTTTCATTTCACCATTGGGATTTGTTTGCCATTGCTTTCGTAGCTATTATTTGCATGACCTGTTTTCTGCCAATATTAAATTTCTTGGATAATTTACGTCAGCTAAGCTTATACTTATTGTAATATTCATTTGAATTATGCCATCAAAACAAATTTAAAACTTCCAATTTTCTATGAAGAACGCAAGAACAAATATTCGAAATTTATGCTCAGAAGACGTAGACGTAGGAACTAAAAAATATTTATACTGCTAAAGATGTCACCACCAGGACAAAAGCAGGGAATTTATTCATTGAATTATAAAGTCTCGCTTAATAGAGACGTTATAGACAAAAATGCCAAATATACGCCCGTGTCCGTTCAAGAGAATGTCCGCATAAGACAGATCAATTTATTGGCAATTCCCTATTTAAATGTTTGGGATCGGATAAAATGTCCGCTTAAAGAAAGTGTCCGGTTGATAGAAGTGCCCGTTAAATGAAGTTTCACTGTATGGAGTTTGTTTGCTAATACGAGTAAAGTATTAAATCCTTTTATATCGCCCCGAATCATATTTCGTCCAATTTTACTGGATGAACTTTTTTCAATACTTTTAGTGAACCAGATTAAATTTCAAATGTACTCTTTATTCACACCACTATTGACTAATGTTCGTTGAAATAAATTGACTGAAATTATCAACGTTTAAGGTTGGCTACAGTTTGTGGACATTATGTTACATACTACGGTAATTGCAGAATCATGTATTTTCTAATTATAATTGCACGAAATACGACATTGTAATTAAAATTAACCTGTACTTAATACGTAGTAGACATTTTGTGTAGTAAGTAGAAAAGTATTTTGTACGGTATCCAAATCTTTTTTCGCACAATCTCGCTAGAATAAACCTTTTTCAGTACCCTCAACGAACTGAACGTTAATTAAATGAATTTTTGTTGAGTACTGAAATGTAACTGTTAAAAGTTAAAATAAGTAACAAAAGCCTTCTAAATGTGAACACCGTGCCCAAAGATTAACGAACAACATTTATACTTCCCTTATGCATATTTCTGTAATATTTCTATTGGTTTTTTTAATATTTAACAAAATTATGACGTTTTTGTTATATACAGGCTGTCTCCAAAATGTTGGGACATAGCTTAACTATAGACTCCTGGGATTAAAATAAGAAGATTTAACCCAACTTAAACAAACAAATGATACTCATTTGTTGTTAAAAGATAGTATTCCGGTTAACTAGATTATTGCTAGATTATTCCTTTCAAAAAAAGCATATCATCAGATCAGATTTTATTTCTTTCCGGAGAAACCGTAATAGTTACAAAGATACAAAAAATGTTCCTAAAGAAAATATCTTTTTGTAACAAACAATTGAAAGTTCTCAGCCTAAGCACTAGAAAGTTATCACAAAATTTGTATTGCGACATTTTAATTTAATACTCTTACAACCTACCGATGAAGACCAAAACCATCTCGAAACGTGACTTATAGTCACAAAACACTCCATACCAAAAATTATAACAATCGATCAAAGCCTCCTATTTTTATACGCAAAATTAATTTTTTTCCAAACAACTTTCACGTCTTGTACCAACTTAACGAGGCAACTTTGGGTATAGGTAAGTTGGGTTAAATCTTCTTATTTTAATCCCAGGAGTCTGTTGCCAAGCTATGTCCCAACATTTTGTAGACACCCAGTATATATTTTTTCAGTATACCGAATAAATTAGTGCCCTATCTAAAGACAAATTTAACGATATATGTCGTCTGTACCTACTCTTTTCTATCGCATTTCGAAAAAATTAATGAAATTCCTAAGACCAATACTAATATATAGGTGGCTTCCATCGGCAATTATTGAAAATCAATATTTCCCTGGTTTTTACCAATGTTATTAAATTAATTAATGAGAATAAAATTTTCTCATTAGACATCGGTAGGATTCGAACCTACGACCCCAGTTCGCTAGACTGGTGCGCTGACCACTACACCGCAGAGTCTAACGTTGATTCGAATCCTTTAGTTTAACCTAGTTGTTCAGATGGCTGCAGATCCTAAGACCAATGTTCTCTAAAGACATTCAGTATATTTGTGGACAAACATAGAAAACGATATTGGGTTATCATGTCAAATTAATGACATTTCAATTCTCTATTTTTTACTACTTAAATCGAGGGCTGTTTTCAGCAATTTATTTAAAACGTTTTTTAATCGAATTCAAACTATTTCTCCATTTTCCAACTTCCGGCATTAAGAGTCAAACATGACATGAAAATGTGATACTGTTTTGACTCTCATTCATAACACCGAAACCTTTTAGAGAACACTGGTTCTAGGAGGAGAGCCATCAGTTTTTTTAGTAAGATACGAGTTGTGTTTACAGTTCTTTGAAACACTAACATGAAAAAAATTAATAGTAATCGATTATATTTTCATATGGAGTGTTTTTTTGAAAACGATCCATCTGAAATAAAATACATATCTACTTTTATTGTAAGAGGGGCATGCTTCCGACGTAGTAATACAGGCAAATATATCCTTTATTGCCGGAACTACCAACTTAAATCATCCACGACATTTAAAAAGTGCCCGCTCTACTCATCACGCTGGTTTTCAACTTCCTTCTTAGTTATAAGAGGATCGGTGATGTTCACATGCCCATTTAAGTAAAAAAGTGCACTCATCACTAAAGCAAATGTTTTTTTTTGAATCTTGATTTGCACTAATCATGTCGGTCATAATTTCGCAAAATTCTAGTTGTCAATCATACTTGGCTTTTGTACTGTCATTTTGTATGGGTGAAATTTATGTAGCTTTATGACTTTGCGCACCGATGAGTAAGAATGTCCAGTAGATGCTGCAACTCGACGCAAAGAGCTGGTTGAATCCATGGTAAAGTTTGCAACTACCTTACTACCACGCCTTTTCTTGTTTGCTACCAATCCAGTTGCTTCAAATTTCTGCACAAGTTCTTGTTCGTATTTATGCTCCTTATTATTATCTGGATGTCTTTCATTAAAAACTTGCTGTGACACGAGCACATTCCCCATTCCCATAAACGAAGATAATTTTCACCCCTTCGGCAATGGTGCGAACAATTTTTGGGAAAACAATGCAGGTGAAGTTGAGGAAATGGAGAAAGACTATTGTCAAAGCTTACCGGAGTGTTCACGAATTTAATATTCGTGTCATGATATAGATCTAACTAAGTCACTTTTAAGATGCTAAATAAAATTAAATGAGCAAGTGATGCACTAACATAATCATTTGAGGTACTACACGATGGATCATTCCCTTTAAAATTTGTTGAGAGAGAGGGGCACCGGTGTAAATGTCATAAATATGATTCATAGCTCAAAACATGTCCGCTTTACAATAAAAATACATCTCTTTTTGGAAATGTTTGGTTTCGTTTTAGTTTCTGAAATATTTCAGGTGCATCGTTTTCAACAAATCACATCCTATATAGCCTACAAGAAGTTACAAAAACCTTTGGTTTTGTTAACGTTTTTTTTTAGTGGTAAAACCTGGATGTACTTTAAAAGACTATTTTTGAAATAAAAATTATGCAAATGTAATATGAAATTTGGTAACAATAAATTATGATGGAATGTCAAACAATCCTTATGAAGAATATTGACACAAAATACCAACATTCTCATAGTATTGTAATAATAGACAGTATTAAGTAGGTACCACTATTAAGAACAAGTTGTTTTGACAGACCTCTTTTTTAGAAGAAATTACACTGTGCCAAGCAATGTAGTGATCTGTAAGTACAGATGCAGTGAAGAAGATGAATTCATTTTTTGAAATTATGGTAAGTAGTCTCGGTCGAGAAAGTGATAAAAACATGAAAAAAGAACAAAATACATCACCGTATAAAGGTACAGGGACGAGACTGGTTGAGAACTGCGGCGACGGTAAATGAATCGCTTGTCTTCTAGTACAACTGTGAGACCAAAGGACGGTGGGTAAACGACCAACGAAAGCCAGGATCTCAAAATCGCAAACCAAAACGATGCTTATTCGTTTCTTTGATACCTGAGATGCGATCCATTGGAAATTTGTGTTAGCCAATCAGTCGGTTATGCGTTCAACTTCGAAGTTTTGAAATGTTTGAAGGCAACACTGACCTGTCTTTGCTTGGAATTGGCTCAGGTTGGATGATTATTGCATCACGACAACGTAATGGAGGAGCAATCTGCGATTTCTTTCTCTTCCCAAGTCAAAACAATTCTAATCAATAGGGCTCGTTTCCAAGGTGTTCAGAATATCAAAACAACCCCAACGCGTATTCTGAAAAAGATAATTTCGGAGGAGTTCCAATGTTGCTTTTGGGGTTAGGAACATCATTGGAGAGGTTACATAGGACAGACCTGTGGTGAAGATCTGGCACCCTGATTTGATTGTACTATTCATTTAGGTTTTGCGGCACTTTGTAAATAAAATCCAAACGTTTGGCGCTCGATTTTTGTTTTTCCTTGCATTCGAACATAAACCTCATGAACTTATTTTGTCACACTTTTGCAGAGTTTTAATGTTACAGGCAAAGTGTTTGGCATTTGTATTCGAAGCTTATTTCTTCGGGATTTTCTTTTAATAATGTGGAGGAATCCAGAGACTTATAGTATGTATAAAAAATCGGTTGCCGAATTAATAATGATCACAAACCCTTAATAAACTTAAACTTTTATTGTCGCTCTTCAAGGATTCTTTTATAAATATTTCTTTCTATACTACCATCCCGTACATGTTGTATAATATACGTGTGCCATGGGTTGCACGGGTTGCTCCGGTTAGTGCTGCTGCCCGCCTATCTCTTGTCGTCCGGTCTGAGTGGTCTAGCATCGCCCGTCTGCAGTATAACGCGTGCGCATTCTCCGTTTCGGCTCTTTGTTCAGTTCACTCTCAGTTTGACTCTGAATGCCGCGCCTTCTGATATGTAAGTAGTGTTTCGCGACGCCGTACGCCGTGACTAAGTGCTGTTCCCCCTGTTCGTGTGAGGTTATACCACTAATTCCGTGTAAAATACGTACATACATCGTTCTTTAGTAGTCAAAAACTAGCAAGACTTGAAGAACGTTTGTTGTTATGGTCGTTTTCCTCTGGATATGAAAGATATGGGACCGGACATGGTAAATTTTAATTTTTTTTCATGAATTTATAATAAATATTTGGAAATTCCTCGTTTTCTGAAAGAACAGAGCACATTTTCTTACTGTTTTGGTACAAATATCGTCTGCTAAGCGTTCATTTAATTTTTACAAAGGGCATGCAACAGGTTTATGTTCGCAGCAGCAGTGTATAGGCTTTGTTTGCGTCCAGGTAGCCATTTTCAAGGTGGGCTGGGGTGCTTCGAACGTATACCAAGCGGTTTCCACGTTCATCTCAGCATCTTTTGCCGCTTCGTTCCGCCAGTAATACGAACTGCCGTCTGTGGGGAGCACGCGGCGTTGCCAGTTCGATGTCCTCGTTGCTATTGTTTATGTATTTGCCCAGGGTTCCCAAGTTACTTCTTTCCATAATATTTAACAACGTTTTTAATGTTCAATCAAAGTTAAGCTCTGAACAACGGAATTATTATACTGAAAATGATTATTGTGTTTGCAACAATTCTTAGGAGGTTCTTATAAAGTTTTGAAGTTTCTTTGCATTTTGCTGTACTTCTTGGTTTGTATTGTTTCTTGGAACCGGTATTAGTTGTTTATTTTTACCAGTTATATACAATTTTGCCTATGTTTGCATTTTATTCCATTTCTAATCCTATTTAAAACTCACGTAAGATATATTAACATTAATGCAAATGTTAATATATCTTACTTCTTCTATTTTCACAACGCAAATGTATGAACTATACAACAAAAGTGTATTTAAATAAGGAATATAACATATACAATATTCTATTACATTAATTATTTAAATAGAAGAGTTGTACGTATTGTGTTATAATCAACTGAGATGGAAAGGACTAAATTCATTTTCTTTAAAATCAACTTCAATATAACGTACTTACTTCAAATTCAAGCATTATTAGAAACCCGAGGGGTCTTAGGCAAGCACCTCCAATTGCGAATTCTGTCTAAAAACCAAGCAGATTTTTTGATCTTTGTCAAACCTCTAAAAATTTTGTCAACGCAGCATATTCTAGAAATTACAGTAAAACATTACCCAATATATTTTACAATTTACCATAATCGAAGCAACTTTCAGTAAGGTAGTTTTAGGGAAAATTCAGCAATTTAACCTTTCTGTTTATGCATCCTTCTCCAAGGATTGTAAATTGGTTTATTTGACACGTTTTTCATACATGCATTAATCAAATGAGATCGATAATATCAATGAAATTTAAGTTTGTTTGTGTTCACTCTCGAGAAATTGAGCAAAACAAGGTTTGGAAATCATTTAAGCGGTATGGCACCTATGGCATGAGCCATTATAGGTACTTATAATTCACAATTTCGTCTAATGACATGACTTCATATTTTATTAATTCTCATCATTTAATTAAATAAGAAGTGTTCTATTTTTCTGTTCACCTTTTTAAAAATTACAATGAAAGATGTACCATTACAAATTATCCTGATAACATTTATTTACGTAGATTTCTTTGCATTTTTTCCACACTAAATTGAACAATGACCAGACAAGTATAACCTTGAACTAAGAATCTTAGAATTAGTTACTTTCTCGCGTAACTGCTGGGTTACTAACCTTTGAAGATGTAAATCACGTCCAAGGGCAGCACATGTACCTGATATTGCTTCTAATTTATCATACGAAATATTTGTATTGTGCTACGTAATTGATGGGAGAAACTATTACCAATATGTACTTACATATTATACGGTATGAATACCGGACAATTTCGTCACATGCAACTTCCTAAGGTGAAGCTTTTCTTTATTGACTATTATTTCTATATGCTTTCATTTTGTAGATATAATTTGCTAAAGGCATATATTTTGTTATTAATTAATAACTTTAAAATCAAATCGGACGCTTAAACACCGACAATGGAGAGATAATTGTGTTTGTTAACTTGGAAATAAAAAGTATTTAAAAGTAACGATATTCACTGTATAAATTTATGTGCTATTGCTAAACTTTCCATTCATTTTGCTTGAACCATGTTTCTATAGCCTATTAAAATAATGTGTTAAGGTTATTGCAGAATTACTATGTCTTAAATGCAAATGAGCTACTGTGCTATAATATGTTTATCAACCAGCACACCTTTTAAGGAGAGTATTTCTAATGGAGGTGCAGAAGGATTCAGTTTAGGATTGTTGCACAATTAGTTACAAGTTAGTTAAAACAATTGATTTAACTATACAGTAACATTTCTTCACTAATTTATTTTTGAAATAATATTATAAAAGAATTGTCAAAGTTTTTGATTTTTAAACAATTATTAATTTGATAAACTATTGAATGTTTTGTATAGTACTTTATAACCTATTTTTTTTGCTTAAATATTCTTTACGTTAGCGATCACTATTGGATTTTGGATTTTAGAAATTACGTTATATTGAAAGTATTAAGTTTTAAGTGATTTAATTAATAAATTTGGATAAAATTTCTGCTTTCGTAAGTTGTAACTGATTTTTTCTCTTTACATTAGTCGCCAATTCCCAAGCTAAAAACTGAGCCTACTTTTGTCCCAAATACAGACACAGACTATCTCGATTCAAATTCCGAGAAATCCTTATATTAAGTTTAAAGCCTGAAGCAGATGTTATTCGAATGTGATACTGATAACGTTTGAGTTTGTAGCAAGAGCTTTACATTGCTAGAACTTTGGTAATATTAGAAATTTTGCTAATATATTTAAAAAAAATACGTTGCAGACTATAAAGATCGGAAATATGCGAGTTTGCTCTAATCTGGCTAAATGTCAGAAAATTCATTTAATTAACATTAAATTAAAAAAAAACATTTACCCAGAGAAATAATATAGTCTTGTTACTTCAAATTACATTTCTCTGTTCAGCCTTTTTGGAGTAGTATTCTGCAGGGATTGCTCAGCTGTTCTAGCTTTATGTAGATGATTTTACGATGGCGGCTTCTCTAGATTGCTTCGCATACGTCCATAAATGGATCGTTAAATTGGGAGGGTTTGATTCAATGTGACTCATATTGTTAATTCATTGAATGGCGTACCAGCTAAACTAGCTTGACTGGAAGTCTTGGAGGACAAACTTCAATTACTTTTTCATGCTATGTTTTTTTAACAAACTAATAAAATCGTGATATTCTTGTTTTTGATAATATTTCGATTATTGATTGAGTGATTCTACCCGTTTTAGAGTCTGATTGGCGTATTGCATGTTACTTTACAAACAAATTTTACGTAACGATAGGTTCGGGCAACTCTAGAAGGCGAAATTGTTATCTATTGGGAATGTGCATTTAAATTCATGTCATGCAAAACATTTATGTGGTTTCAGTGCCATTGACGAAGGATATGGATGGAATATTTATGTCAGCCAGCTTGTAAATTAATATCATTCATCTATCAACATAACGTTGTTCTGAAATAAAAGCTTTACAATTTTATTTTCACTTAACTTTTATGTATAACAAGCCTCATAAATACGTAAATTGCTTTACATTTTGTGGCTAGCTTTTACGTTCCAAGTATGTATTGTATGTTTGTGCGTGTAGGTTCATATCGCAATTAAACTTCAATAATGATTTCCAGCTTCTATTTGCTTTCCTTTAAAGTTTTACGCAAACAGCCTAGAACTATTTACAGTTGATATGTACAGAACTCATTTAGTAGGTTTAATTAATGCAGGTGAAAACTTTTACGTAAAATCTTTACTTTAAGTAACTGTATTTTAAAATTTTTAACGTGGATTAAACGGAACATACACTAAGAAAGACCAAAGCAAAAGCAATGATTAACTGTCTTAGAAAGTGTTTAATAGATGATAGCTTTTGGACATTTTGACGTTTCAGTCTGCAAATTTACTGCTTTTACTTTTTATAGAAGCCGTAAAATGAAATGCGTTGTATGTACATTTATTCATATTTCCTCATTTATAGGCACAGCTTCTATTTTACTTAAGTAAGTGGAAAAGCTAAAGGGTAGTTTGATAACGACATTAAAATGTTACTATTAACGCTCATTTGAAACGAAAAGAAAGTTTATCTAAGTCTTTTATTAGATATATCATGGTTAGTTTATTTCGTATATGCAGATTTCTCTTTGTTACTTAAGGTATAGTTTCTAATTAGATTTAACGTCAGCATATACCTATTTCTATTTTGAAAGCACTCTGTACTTTATAAGAGCTTCTGTATTTATAGCATACAGAATTAATTTGTATATACAGATATCACTGATTTGGTTTGTTTTTACAAAAAAAATTTCGAAAATTGAAAAATTTCGGTTATTTTTCACATTCTGACGTTTAGATATTTTGTAACTGATTGCTTGTAATAAATTTAGGTAGAATGCCTTATTGCCACATTATACAGGTCTTGTAAAGCGAAAAATGTTTGCGTTGGTGCGAGCAAGTAAGAGCGTACATACTTACGCGTGAGCAGGAGAGGGCGCCACGGCGGAATCTCCAATCGCTGAGAGGGAGCGGATGACTCACTATTTTTTACTGTACGTATTCGGTTTATATGACCTGTATATGTCAGAAAGATGCTACCGGAAATTTAGTATATTTATAACATATTTTTTTAAAGCTTTAGCAAATATAAGGTTACATTACACCACAATAACTACTAATTCATTAAAGGTTTTGCTGCTAAAAAAGTTTAGAACACCAGCTACCTATAAAGTAGAATGAAGGTAAGGTAGGAATTTTTTTTTTATGTATTCCCGCTACTAAATTTGTGTATTTGCCCCGGGCTTAGCATAAGTATAGATATAATTCTCAAAACTGTGATTAACAATGAAAGGGTGAAAGTTCATTAATGAAGAATCCATCTGCGGAACAATGAGTGCCCGTGAGCACCGTTTCATAAATAATTAATACGATAAAAGAAGTGTTCTCAACAACATAGATAAAGTACTTACGAAGAAATAACTTCCATGAAAGTTTTATCAAGAAGTTCAGAAATGTGAGTGAATCTCGAATATTGAAATATTTACATTGGGGATGTACCGGGTGAGCCAAAAAGATTGTCGCCTGTTTGAATTTCCCGCGTAACGTTTTGATAACCAAATTTGACATTATGACATCAAATTATAAAAATTACACATTCATTGGCGTACGAAGAAAATTATATTGCAGGAGAATGAAGAATAAAATTACAAAAATATGTTGAATTTAAGAAAAAGGAGTTTTAAATTTTATTAATTTATTAAAATATGTTTAACATATTAATGAGCTTGCAATTAAATTTATAAAAAATATGTTTGAGAAATAAATACATCACAAAATATATAATTTATGCGAAGCAATAAAATGTTATATTAAATTAAACGTTCAAAATGTCCACCTCCATTCTCAATGCATACTTGTACTCTTCGTTTTATATTTTCAAACGCTCTCCGCAAAGTATCCACTGTGATGGTTCTCACTTCTCGTTCAATTGCCTGCTATAGCTCATCCAAATTATGAAGACGATTTTGAAAGATTTCTTTAAATAGGGAAATAAATAAAAATCCAGTGGTGTGAGGTCTGGAGAACGAGTTAGCCAGATACCTCTACTAATTATTCTGTCATCGTAAGCAACTCTACCGTTGCATAAGCAGTATGAGCTGTTGCTCCATCTTGTTGAAAATATCCTACCTGTAACTCATAATCATGTAGCTCATTTAAGAATGGATCCAAAATTTGGGTTCGGCACCTCTCACCATTCGTGAAAAAATTTGGACCTATAATGCGCCGTCTAGACATGCCTACCCAAATACCAATTTTAATGGGATGTACAGTTGTTTCAACAAAATTATGGGAATTATTTGAAGCCCAAGTTCTGTAGTTTTGAGTATTAACATGACCCGATAAATGAAACCATTCTTCATCTGACATAAATGTTAAATCGACGATATCATTATTGTTTAAATTGTCATTGAACCAGTGACAGTACTTCATGGTCTACTGGCAGTAACTCTTGCACTACAGACACTTTATAAAGACGCATATGCAGTTTCGTTTTCAATATTCTACGACAGGTACCGTATGATTTGTCTGTTTAATAAATACCAATTATAACAAATTATTCTTGTAAATAATTGTAATAAACCTGATTGTGCACTCAATTTTCTAATCGACTTCTTAGAGCTTTGTTCGATTCTGTTTCGAATATCTTCTTCAGTCATTTCTGTGGAACGTCCAGATGACTTCCCTTTAGAAATGCATTGCTTATTCTCAAATCGTTCAACTAATCTTTCCTTGTGCCGAGCAAATGTTTTGTATGGAATATTAACATTTGGAAACTCTTCATTAAATTGTGCAATGCAAAGAGTAACTCCACGTTCCCGCTTCATTCCGAGTGCCACTGCGAAAATGAGCCTTCAAAATAAAAGCCTCCTGCTCTTTTGTAAAAACCATTATTTGCTGTAAACACTTATATTAATGCATAACCTTAAACATAGTCGTAATAACTTACGCAAAGAACACAATGACGGTGTAATAGCTCAGAGAAGAACTGATTTAAAATTATTAGAAATACAGAAAAAAAAAGGTATAATATTAATGAAGTAATGAAAGTAAACCACATAATAGCAGTAACAATGAACGCCTATGAATTGAATGACAAATTGTCAAATGTTCAAGGGTCGCCGATGATATGTAATGAAAAACACTATACTGCAAGGCGCGAAATTCAAACAGGCGACAATCATTTTGGCTCACGGGGAATATAGGACTTAGATATTAGGTAACGGTTTTCAGCCTTTAAGCAGGATTTTTACGTACCTCTAGTTACAAGACACTGGAATTATTTGTTTATACTTTGCTTTCCCATATGCATAAAACATTCTGCTTTTATGTTTAATTATAAAACGAAATCATAAACAGAAATTTTAGGAAATCTCGTAGTACTTATCTTTTACGTATAGTTTTCTACATAAGCGTGTAAATAAATTTATCGGTTGTAATGCCATCTTGTTTGTCTAAACAAATATTTAAATAATCCCACAAGCTTTCATTTAGAAGTACTTTCTGGAAGTGATACTCCTATCAATTGCTACTTTGCTGGCTTATGTGCATAGCACACACTACGCGCTCGTTATTTTTAACTTAGAAAGAAACGCAAAAGTTTGCGGTCGAGCACTTACATTTCCGTCCTCCAAGTGTTTCCATATCACGATTACGTAGTAGAATCAATCGATACGGAAATATTCCTTACACGGTGTGTTATTATGTTCCCAACATCACGCGGTCTTATAGCTATCAAAAGTATATCAAGATTTTTATTACGCAGAATGATATTCGGTTCTGGGAAAGATATTTAAAGGAGGTCAAATTTGAGTATGCATTTGCTGCCGTTTTTCTTACAATTATCGATTTTTAAACTGTAAAGAAATTTCTCCAAAAAGTTTTGAAAAGAGGGTGGTGCTAAAAACCCTTTTTTTAAAGTAAGCATTTAATGAATTGATATTCTGAAAAGTCAAGTAGTTTTAACAGCCTCACTCACTTGCGAAAAAGTCTAACAGAAATAATGAGTTAAATGTTAAATTGGTAGCAACATTATAATAAAGGTTATGCTATACATTTCTCTCTGTGTTTGTTCCTAATTTACAATTAGACATAGATTTTTCTATCAATCTGAATTTTCCGAGAACTAAAATTACTTTTTTTTGAGTTTCTCATGTTTTGCTCCATAACTTGATTTTTTTGATTTACTAGATTAATTTGGATACAATTTTAGTAGATCCAGAACTAAAATCACTAGTGGGAGTAATAGTAGGGTACATATTTTTCATCCACTAACATGGTTCGTTCTAATTTCTTACTATAAACATTTAGCGGAATTTGAGTTGGAAACACTGCTGTAGGCTTCTGGCTGTAACAATGGAGATACGAGCGACGCTTAGTTTCCGAACTTTGAATTAATAATGGCGAAATGCAGGAAACTACGAAGCTGGAAACTTTCGGAAATTGGTACCAACATTTCAAATTTTGATAGGCATGGCAGTAGAAAAAAGTATTTAAAGGAAAATTATTGGTTGTAACAACAAATTTTACGATGCAGCTAATACTGTTAGACAATTGCAGAACAGCCAAATTGAACAATTTGAATTGGCAAATTGGTAATTTCTGTGACATTTTACATGTAGCTTCGCTTCCGTTTATGATGGAGTTAATTTAAATGCACTAGCAGAAATTATAATTGTTACTGAAGTAATGGCAGGCATGTAG
This sequence comes from Dynastes maya, assembly GCA_029619315.2. Classification (NCBI taxonomy): domain Eukaryota; kingdom Metazoa; phylum Arthropoda; class Insecta; order Coleoptera; family Scarabaeidae; genus Dynastes; species Dynastes maya. Next base: position 26,916,939 of record JAROYE020000001.1, read on the forward strand.
CAAAAATATTTAGATTTTACAAGAACTTCATTAAAAAAAAACTGTAAAAGGAAAATTGACCAGTATCTTGATGAATGTCGTATAAAATGCTTAGCTTAACTTGATGAAGCTCTTCAAATTAGTGAAACTCGCTTTATTATAATTTTCCAGTACTCACTTAGGAAATTTATACATTTTGCGGTTATATTTATGAATTTATTTGGTATCTGGTTACATATCTCTCTGTGCTTCTCATTTACGAAAGGTGTTTTAAATGCCGGGAGACAATGATAGGAACATAGTGAGCGACCAAATTTACAGTGATTTTAAGATGTCTTGAAAAAAACAAATTTGAATTTCAGCAATTTTTATTTTACGCAATGTACATAATAATAATAGAATAAAGTATATAATAGAATTGTATAAAGAAGATAAAAGCTTAAAAAGTCTATACATTTCCTTATCCTAAGGAACCCCTCCCCTCATACTAACTTTTGAACGACAGAAGTTATCGTTTTTAGAAAAAATCGATGGATTTCTTTGTTCTAGTTTCCCTTTTCGATAAGTGGATGTTTTCATTAATTCCATTTCGATAAAGCTCTATACTTTTCAGTTGTTTTGTTGATTTCCAACACTCAATTAAAACTCATAAACTAGTTGACGGTATTATACCATTTTGCGGAATCACAATTTGAACAAAATAATTCATAAACGGTAGGTGTACTTAAAATTATCCATATAGGTAACTTAGAACCTGGTGGTAATGGTGTAACGCATGCCCACTTGTTTTGAATGGAAAAATTATATTTCTTCATGTCCGCTGGTGTTTCTTTATCTATATGAAGAAGAATGAAAGTAATACTCCTATGTAATCTACACAGCATGTCTTAGACAATATACGGTAAAATGTATGTATGTATATGTAAATATACTTGAGTTACTCGTCCAACTAAATATATCAACGGAATCATTCTCCTAGAAAATCTCGCATAGTACAATGTGTATATAAAAACGACACACGTGAGCAACTTATAATCTCAATTGCGTTATCGCTAGCCGAGTCGGGAGAGTTGGTTTATTAATGTTTTCCTTACAAATGAGGCGCAATAGTGGTAATTTAATACCAGTTGGATAAAATTGTTTATTATTTAAATTGCACATGTAAAATTTCTACAACTTGCGTTATCTATGTCTTTAGCAAATTGGCAAATATAAGGTCCTGGCACAAAATCTTTTTGATTACCATCGATTCAGAATTGTACTTTAGAGAAAGTTGTATATGTACGTTACTTTATATTAGTGCTGTCGAATTTGAACATGTTTAAATTCGAATATTCCAATTTCTGTAACTTTGGAATCCATATAATCGAAATCGAATGTTTTGATGTGTTTTTTTTTTGAGTTAGATATAGAAATGAAAAGTGTTATCCTAACATAAAAATAAACAAATTTTCAATCTGTCAAATTTGACAAAAAACGTCATTTTTGTATACTATTAGCATATACAGGTTGGTCCATTAGTGCAAGAAAGGCCAACATCTCGCTTAATATTAAAGATAAAAAAATTAAATAAAAGTTACTATGTTTCTACTTATGCATATTTCTAAAATAGTACGAAATATACAGGATGTACAAATAATGCAGGGCGGCACACTATGTATATTAATTTACCATTGAATTCAGCATAAAGTATTACATTCACTATTGCCTTATCTTTTCAAGAAAATTGCGACGTTATCAAGTTGTTCCGAAAAGAATGAAAATTTAAGAAAAATCAGTGCACTATAATAACCATCAAAATAACTTTATTGGTAGGAATTAACGTAAAACATTTGGCAGATACGAAGAAATAGGGTAACTTAAATGTCTTAGATATCGTGGCCTTAGCAAGAAAAGCACGTAACTCCATTAAAAGGAAATTTACAGGAGACAAAAAAAACTGTTTAGTTTTCGCATAATCATCATGTAAATTCCTGTTTCTCTTTTAGAGGATATCGTAGAATAATTTGAATGATTTTTGGGAAAAAATAATTCTGAAAACCTTTCTTCAGTTATTATTAGGTTAAATTTCATTTTTGAAAAAAAAATGGAGTTACGTGCTTTTCTTACTGAGGCAGTGATATGTAGAAGTTCCACTTCATTTGCAGGGTATTTTTTACATGTGTACAAACTTCACAATTTTCAATTATCAACAACTCTAATGGATCACCCTGTATATTATTTTACCACTTGATATACGAAGGTGTATCAAATATAAACGGGACATTAAAAAAATTCTAACTTTATTTAATTAAGCTTATAGATATATATTATTTTTCTACATACTCTCCCGCCCTAGAAATACATTGTACCCATCGGATTGGGAGATTTTTTATTCCATCATCGTAAAAACTCTTCGGACGTTCGTGTAGTCATTGGAGCACAAACGGTTCCACCGCTTCGTTGTCGTCGAAACGCTGGCCTCCAAGCGCTTCTTTGAGGGGTCCAAAAAGATGGAAGTCACAAGGTGACAAGTCTGGACTATAGGGTGGATGTTTCAGCGTTTCCCATCCTAATGCATCCACTTTTTGCATCGTGGCATTAGCTACATGAAGCCTGGCGTTGTCATGCAGAAGAATGACACTTCTAACCGATTGCTTCTTCCTTTTCCTTCGAAATAACAATTTCGCGGCATTCAATACTTCCAGTTATGCGCCGATTTCCCTCTATGAGATTTCAGACCGCCTCGATTTTGGCCTCGGTCACACTTGTCCTTGGGCGGCGATCATGGCTCTCGATCTCTACCTTTTCACGCCCTTCAGAAAATGTTTTGTGCCATGCAAACACACGGATTCTTGACAAGGTGTTGTCCCCGAACTGTGTCTGTAATCGCAGCAAAATTTCGGTTGGGTTCACCCCGTCCTTAGCCAAAAACTTGATGACAATCCGCTGCTCCACGAAGAGATCCACTTCTTTCTCACTCATGGTTTCTTTTGATACTAAAGGGACCCGAAAGAGTTGCGGTTGGTTCTCCCCTCTCCCTAACGATACAGGCTACCTGCGCATCAACCTAGAAGCCCTCCGGAATTTTTAAGAAAATCAGTCCCGTTTATATTTGATACACCCTCGCAAATATTGTATCCCTTTAAATTACACTTATACCATAAAACCCCTAAAATTGTTAGTTTCTGAGAGCAATTTTATTTTAGAATGTATAAATATTTAAGCAAGCTTTTATTAACAAACAAGTATATTTTCCGTGCTGGAAATAAATTTTCAAATATTACGTGACAGAAATAAACAAGTATGCGCGCGGGCTGGCGCTGACACAACGAAATTTGAAAAAAAAGCGTTTTAGATCGATGTCAACTCTTTTAGGCGATGCTCATACTCTTCCTTTTCGAACTTCGAAAGCCATTTTGACCACCACGTCACGATAGCCGATCGCGGCCAAAATGATACATTTCTTCTCAACTCTCGATGCTTTATCCAAATATAAAGATTAATCAAAATCAAAGAAGCTTTTTTAGGACACACACATTTAGATTTCATAAATTAAAATAGTATGTTTTTCAAAAACAAAAACCATATGACCCTTAAATCGACAGTTACTGAGAAAATTGCATTTTTATTTTGTAACAAGTGAAGTAATTTGAATGGTAGAATCTTTATTACTGTCAAATGGTTTGGCGTATTATTCACTTTTGCGATAAATCCAAATTAAAGCAATGAATTTCTCAATTGAAGAATTAACAGATATGGTATTGGGCGCGGGTGATAAAAATTGCTTACTCGCTGTAAGGGTTTATCATGAGAAATATCCAAACAGAAGGCAACCGAGAAGAAGCGCTTCAAAATTTACTTGCTGAACTGCACAAGAGAACTAACCAAACAAACAGACATAAGCCCAATAGTGGTCCAAAGAAGTTTGCGTAAAAACCTAATGCACCTTTATCATATTCAATGCACACAAGAATTATTAAATGATGATTTTGAGAAACGATTAGCGTTTTGTGAATGAGCCCGAGAACGAATTCTGCACGACAGAGATTTTTCAAATTATTTGTTATTTGCTTATGTTTGTTAATAGACATAATTTTCCATTATTATTATATTCCATTCTACAGAACAACCACACTACCAAAGAACCACCAGTCAGACAAAATGGTCATTAATGTGCGGGAGGAATAATTGGAAATTATGTTATTGGGCCGTATTTTTTTCAATGAAACGTTACTGGGCAATTTATTTAAATTTTTTGGAAAATGATTTGCTTTAATTACTCCAGTACCTACCTGCTTACGTTAGGCAACGAATGTGGTACCTGCATGATGGTGCATCAGTTCAACATACAGCTCGTAAATGAACATTTAAATCAAGACGATGGATAGGAAAAGGAGGACCGCGTTGATGGCCACGACACTCTCCGGAACTTTCGAAAGTGGACTTTTTTAAGTGGGGTTACGTTAAAGAACAGGTTTACAAAACACTTGCAACTACCAAGGAAAAATCGCATTAGAGCAGTATTCCAAAGTATTGATGTAACTATGTTGCAACGGGTTAGCTGGGCTTTTTAAAACCGTATACATTACCCTATGGAGGCAGATGGCGACCATTTCGAACATTTTTTTAAATAATTCTATCTTTATTTCTATTATTTTTGTTATTAATACTGGTATTTAATATTCTTATGCATTATCAAAGTTGCGTTGTGTGATGAACAGTTTTGGCCATCAGTTAGATTTTGGTTATTGTTACGTTTGTTTATTTTGTGTTTGTGATGGTTAGTTAATTCTAAAGTAGGGTGGAAGGTTAAAATAATACCTCTGGCACCAATGTGGTTTAATACACCGGCATTTTAACTTGTATTAAGTCACTATCGAAGCGCCAGCTAAACCAATCTTGTTGTTTCCTTCGGTATTTTACTTTGATCTTCGTCCATCCATTTTAAGACCATCAATTTCGTCGTTTGTTACCCTTTTTTTCCTTGAATGTTCATTCTTTTCGGAACAACCTGACAACGTCGCAATTTTCATGAAAAGATAAGGCGGTAAAAAAACGTTCTTCATGCTACCTTGCATTAACTGAATACCCTGTCTACTTCGTGCTATTTTAGAAACATGGGCAAGTGCAAATGTAGTAACTTTTATTTGAAACATCTTTTCCTATCTTCATGAAATAAGAAATTGGACTTCCTCGCACTAATGGGCCACTGTGTATAAGTTTTTTTATAAATACGATTAAGAACGAAAATCAAAAGGTTGTGGGACAGTAGCAAAGACCTAAGGGAACACATACATGGACTTAAATTATTTGGTAATAGACAATCCCACAGGTATCCTTGGTGTTAGAACGTTAAATACATAATATATGGAAGTAGAAGACGAAGAACCACATAATGGCTTTTTAAATTCGGCAGGTTCCAAACAACAGGACTTAAGCAGGTAATTGCTTGCAATGCGATTGCAACTTTGCATTGGTTCAAAAATGCAAATGAAAAGCAGAAGGAAATAGTCTTTAACTATCTGTATAATATTGTATCATCCAGTACATATGCATGGAGGTCGGTTTCAGATAGTAGATATATTTGACAAACTCTTTTTAATATGCAGCCTTTTATTGACCAGATTTGAGGAACACCAATATCGTGTAAATATATCCGCAAACAGCTAACAATTTTCGGTACACTAATGCCAAACATATCCCATTTTTACTGGTGTCGCGGCTACTGATTATTTCAAATTCATATTTTCTAAGTTTCCTGTTCCGTAGTTTCACAGAAACTTTTTCAGAAAATAGTATTCCGGCTTGACTTTTGTTTGTTTGGATACACAGTGGGTGACTAGTTAACGAATATAATCCGTTCCAAGTGTTTGTTCGGTAATCGATTCTTGGTTTGCTACAGATTTTTATGAGAAATCGATTAATTCCTTCTGAAGGTCAAAAAACTGGAATAAGTTTGTAGGTCTTAGTTTGTTTATTGCCATAATAATATACAAACGATGAAAACAAAAAACTCGTATTGAGGTTTTTTTTATTCATGAAGCATTATGTTCGTTGTTTGGACACAAAAATCCTTTGCGAACATGTTCGTTGTACGGACTGTTCGTTAACCGCCCACATTGTAGTTTAGTATAAGCTTACGCGGTTGCTTTTCATTGTAGTCTACCTGGTTTTGCGGCGTTTATTACATTACTGTACTTGAATTTTTGTTGAATATATTTTCAGCTACTTGAGTTTTCTTAGTAAACCTTTAAGCAATATTTTGAAAAATTGTAAGGTTTAGATAATACCCATTTGTTATCTTGCTAAATCAAAACAAAATAGGAGAAAACAAGTGGTGTCATTCTCACTTAAGTGCTGCAATAAGATTTTCAACTGGGAAATTTCTTATTTTTTCTTAACAATTTGAAATAATTGAGTTTACTGTCTTTGACACTTAACCCTGTAATATTTCAATACTTCAGTCATGTGCATAAATTCGTGTTTGCCTACTTCGTGGTAAATAAATAATACGTGTTCATTGCGTAATATCACCGCAAGCACTTGTAATAAGCTAAACAAAGATATAGAAAGTTACAGTTTCACTGTCCGCGTATTTTTTCACACGAACATTGCCGAGGTTAAGGTCAATCTTTATATTAGGTTATTAACACATTTTACTTCCTTTATATAAATAATATACGCGCGTATATTTAAACATATAATTTTATACTGTTAGCTAGTTTTATTTTCTATTGATTCAAAATGAGCAACCCGCTGTTACTTTCTAAACGAACGCTTTTTGTAACAATCGATTTCGGATATATGTGCACTCTTTTTCGTTTAAAAATTAACGAATGCTTAATTGTTGGAAACAGCTTCCTTCAATACTTGAATTTTAAATGATTTGGGTTGGCAAGGATTTTTTACGTGATACTCTGTATTTACATATTTGTATCGAATTTGCGTTCTGTCCAATTCTGTATGGTCGTATGTATCGATTTATTGAAAAAGTTAATTAATCTTTAATTTCTGGTTATTATTTTATGCTTCTTACTTACTCCGTTCTAGTTTGCTTCTTAGTTTACTAACGAAATATTTATGACTAGAAACGAAATCATTAGATGGTGTGCATATTTTATGTCGACTAAAAATTGCTTTTTCGTTAAATATTCACAGTTAACTCGACTTTACCTTTAATTTTCGTGCGCCTGCAACCTCGGGATTTTGGTTTGTTGATAGCAGCCGTAATTCCAAATCAGAATTTATTATTATTACATAGATAATTTAGTTTGTTGCTATTTTTTTGTATATTTGTGATACATTCTTTGTCGTACATTATATACAAGATATCTGATGAAAGGTTTATTTACTAGCGATGTTTGTATACTTTCGCTTTTATTTGGCATTTTCTTTTTTCGTTTTGTCATGCTCTATTTAAAGCGCACGTGTGGATTTTTCAGTTGCTTGTTTTAAAGGTCCCAGTATACAAAAGCTTAAAGAAGGAAAGCTTTATAACAGTTTGTTACTTAAATTCCCTACCACTAATTACCACAAAGTAATTGTTGCTAGAAATGTTTGGACTATCTACATATCTTTGATTCTATTTTACACGTTTTATACTTTAATTTTCTACACTGTAATTTATTGTAAATAATAATACGGAGGGGCAGCATTTAACGCAACGTCACAATTACATACATGTACAGACATACAAAGTAATGGACTCAAGTTTTTAGCGTATTTTAAAAGGTAAATCGCGACGAACACTCCCATATTCGAGCTGTTTTGTAGACAACTGATTATTTCATTTTTAAAAGTTAAAATCTTTGTGCCAAAGTTTGGTTTGAAGGATTTAACTATTTAAAAGCTATAGTACGATTTGATGTATGCGGCTTTCTGAGATCCTTGCCGTATAAGTGAACAAATGAAATTTGCTTGTTTTATTTATATAAAATTCTGTGTTTATTTAACGGTCACTGAGTTTGTTTTTCTCCGTTCGAAATGATTTCTTTTGCTACTATTCCCCAACTCCGACAAACGAAAAGCAGATTCTACAATAAATAAGAGCGTCACAGCTGAAGATAGGCCGCAGTCAGATTGTACTCTAGGGAAATTAATGACATTCGTATGCACAAGAACTCGTATAGATGCAGTAAGTTCATCTGCGCTTACAACAGATTTGTTCTTCAGAGTTAGCTGGCTTTTATAAAGTTCTTTTTTCAAAATTCTCTGTATAATGTGTCAAATATAAATATTTTTACATGGTTTCAATTTGGATTATATTTCCTGATCAAATTTTAAACTTAAACGTGCGAGAAAAAGATCCCGTTTCTTTATTTTGAAATGGGTTTAATTGTGTGAATAAAATAACAAAATGGTAGTCTGGTAACTAGGCTTCCGCGGATGTCAATAACACCGTACTCTTCGTTTCCGGGTTGGAACCGCGTCGTTGTCGTAACTTTTGCCGACGTTTCGCCCACACTCTTATGGAACATCTTCAGGGCTGTTACTGCACACTGACTGAGGACTATCTATTCCGGGAGGTTTTATATAGGGCTTGTTTCGGGTCAACGGAGTGGAAATGTTATGGATCGATGAAGCGTGGCGATTGCTAGGAGGTTTGATAAGTTGGGATTTCCACGTGTGATGTAAAGGATAGCCATCGTCGCGATTTAAATTGTTGGGAAGTTTGAAAATCTCTATTGATTCACGGATTTTTCTGGTATAATAGTGAGGGTTGCGAGATAAGATGCGGGTAGAGTTAAAAGAAATTTTCAATCATCCCAACAATTTAAGTTGCGAAGACGGCTATCCCTTATATCACACGTGGATATCCCAACTTATCAAGCTGGTTTCACACTTGTGCTACGTGTTTCAGACCATAATTTAGCGATATTTTGGGACAGAGGTGCGACGCTTGTATCAGTGAAGCCGAAAAGTTTATTCCATGTGCAACAAAAGCGGATGGTCACGTGACGATGGCATCACTGTTGGACAATAATTTTTTATAGTTGAAGGAGTCCTCACAAACGTAACAGTATCCAACTTTAGACTATTATTATTATTTGTTCTTTGCACATGCTTCATAATTTTGAGTACGAACGTTACATCTGTTTTTACGTTGTAGCTTAAATTCATCAATTTGGTGAAAATTAGATGAAAGTAGTTCATAACAATTAGGTAGTTTTGCTAATGACATATTGTCTTTATATGATAATTTGAATCTTAGCACTTGATTAAATAAAACTATTTCATACACTGAAAATCAGACATGCAAACAAATTCCTATGCCAAGAATATGTTGTATCATGTTATAACTTACATACGTTCAATGAATTGAACGATTTTGTAACTAGGATTAAAAATTACCTACAGTTTTAATTTACTACATGTAGGCAATTTGTTACGAAATTTTTATTTGGGTCAAGGGTGCATACGCGATTAGTATGTATAATTGGTATGATTGTATTTACTGCAGTCCGAGTTGAGATCTCAGAAGTCGTAGTATATCTAATCAGCTTTTACACTATCTATAGTTTATTACAAGATTTTCTTTCTATGTATAAAATTATTAAAATTCTAGGTTTATACAAATTATGTATGCACATAAAATTTGAAAAATTTCATTACAAATGTTAATATTTTAACAAATAATTACAATAATTTTTGTACATAACATTCTGGAACTGGTTTTTTTTTGGTTACATACTGTGTCTAGTCAAACCTAGGAAGAATTATAAATGACGGAAATGCATACATTTGTTATTATGTCAGGATGGTGTTATAAATTAACAATGTATAAAATTGAAAATGTAATTCCATTACATCAATTTCGCGTATAAAGGAAAAGGCCGGGATTCTTTATTTTGCTTCTAGGTTAGAAGAGAATTACGGATATACGAGGGTAGATTGACAAGTTTCCAGAATTGCTACTAGGAGGTTGCTTTTTTCCAAATACTTTATGTCGTCGTGTTGGCAACTCTTTAATATCAATTGACTGCAAATGTCAAATCGATCTGTCAAATAGTCTGGTTTTGGCAAGCATTGAAGTCAAGTACCTTTTTGTGTTTTCAATTATGGAAGTTCGTGCTTATCAAATTTTTCTATTTGAAAGGGAAAACCGCAACGGAAACCAAAGGTTAGGTGCCGTTCTTGGGGATTCTTTACCTTCATTTTCCACCGCGAGTTTTTGGGTTTCGGAATTCAAGCGTGGCCGCACGCGTACAAGTGATGAACGACGTTCAGAAATTGTGGATAAAATCCATTACATGGTTTTGGCAGATCGCCGAATAAAGCTGCGTGAAATTGAGGAAGCTGTGGGTATCTCTTATGAACGAGTAGTTCATATTTTATATAATGAATTGGGTTTAAAAAAGCTTTCTGCAAGATGGGTGCCGCATTTGCTCAATTCGTAGCAAAAACGACAAGTCCACCTTACAGTACAGACCTTGCATCCAATGATTTTTACTTGTTTCGGTATTTAAAGGAGTTTCTTCATTCGTAATCGGCCAGGACCGTCAAGAAAAACGACTCCTGCGGAAGGTTTACGAATAAAAATAATTAGTAAGCGCAATAGAAGACAGCATCAGAAATTGCTGCAGAATTCAATAATGAGCGAGATTCCAAAGTTTCTGTGAGTACTGTGAAACGTCGGCTGAAAGAGACTGGGTTGCATGGGCGAGTGACTTGTCGTAAACGGTTCCTCCGAAGAGGAAATAGGCCGAAAAGACTAAAATGGGCACAAGCTCATAGAGATTGGACAGTGGACGATTTTAAAAACGTTTTGTGGACTGACGAATCCATGTTTGAGGTTTTTGGAAATAGGCGGAGAGTTTTCGTACGCAGATCAAGAGGGGAAAGAATGTTACGGGAGTGTATAGTTCCTACGGTGAAGTGTGGAGGCGGATCTGTAACGGTTTGGGGTTGTTTTTCCTTAATCGGAACAGGGGACTTGCTCAAAATTGAGGGCATAATGAAAAAAGTAGAATATCGAAAAATCCTGGAGGAAAATGCCATACCGTCAGGAGTCCGATTAATTGGTCGTGGATTTGAATTTATGCAGGACAATGACCCCAAACATAAATCTAAATTGTGCACAGATTACCTGCAGCAAGAAGAAAATGAAAGAACCCAAAAAATTATGGAATGGCCCCCACAATCCCCCGATCTGAACCCGATAGAGTTGCTATGGGAAGAATTGGACCGATGTGTTAGGAACATTTGTGGACCATCCCCCAGGAGGTACGGACAATCTTGCCCAATGAAACATTAGCAAAATTAGTGAATCGGATGCCGAGAATAGTGGCAGCAGTCCTAAAGGCAAAAGGTGGATTTTTCGATGAAAATCGGATTTAAATTATTTGTATTACATTAACTTTTTCTTTTTAATAAATTTGTGTTTGAAAATATGTAAAATCATGTAAGTAAGCATTAAATACATGGCCATTTAATATTTCACTTATTTTCTTTGACTTCCGTACATTTTTTTGCTTGCCCGAACTTCCTTGAACGGTGGTGTATGTCGTACGTAAATTGGAAGGCTAATGTTTTTGTTTTAAGGTATTACAATTAATGTAATACGCAACATTTTCTTTACAGTACCCAGAAAATTTTGTTAAATGTGTGCATATAATTTACTAATAATTAGAGTTTGTTAAAAAGGTGGTACCGGCAGTGGCGCACTGCATAAAAGTAGGTACGTAATGTACAATATTAGTGAAAAATAATATTGTTACCTTTCCCTGTCGTCTTGATGTCCACTGTGGCAATTGGCAACCGCCCTGGTAAGCTGCATAGAATTGCAACATCAGCAATGCTTCCATTGTCGATTTCATTCAGCCGTCGACGGTGTTGTGAATACGTTGTCGTATACTTCGAAAATGATTGTTCGACATCCAGTGAAGTAAAATTTGCAAATGTCAGATATTCTTTTTCCTCCTCTGGGGCACTCTTGATTTTCAGTTATAGACCGAACCTTTTGTAAATCGGAATTTTTCGATAAAATTGCACCAAATTTTTCAGCAACATCGACTCCTATAGTGTTCGTAAAGTTTTCTAGAGCGGCTTGTAAATTGTTTATGCAATTTAATGCGTCTCGTGCAGATAAGTGACTGTTTTCTAATTGCACAATAGCTTGTGCAACTTCAGAATAGTTCATGGAAATTTCATCTATTTATTGTTGAACGTCCGAATTGGAAAAAAGTTGCTGACTATCTCGAAGTGCTGCAGAATCATTTGAATCTAGTTTCAAGATGACATTTTTTACTTGTGAAAAATATTTCTGATAGTAAGATACTGCCTGGAGCCATGTTCCCCATCGCGTTATTGCAAGCTGAGGTGGTGGTAATTTCGAACACAATTGTTTGAATACACGGATGTGTTTGGGAGATTTGATGAACACTTTTTTGGTAGGTGCTATTAATTTATCCACCATCGGATACTTCTTTCGAATGGTTTCTGCTACGAGGTGACATGCGTGTATGAGGCATGTTATGTGAAGAAGAGTCGGAAAGCATATTTTCAACATCCTACCAACTCTCAGCATTGTTGCGGCTCCGTCAGTAACGAACATTGTGACTTGGGTTCCTGTGATACAAAATTCTCTCAACGAATCTTTTATTATCTTGACAACGGTTTCTGCATTAGTTTTCTGATTCCTTTTACTAGATAACAACAATGAAGCTGGTGGACCATCACGTTTTCAAGGACGCGCTACAACATGAATGACGCTGTGTTTCTGAGCATCAGTTGTTTCATCCATACATAGGCAAATTTTCTTATTTCTTAACTCGTCTTTTATACATTCCTTTACAGTACCTTGCACACGTGGCAAATTGTATCGTAATTGCATAGATGTTGGCAGCTTCCATGAGGAAACGTACTTAGCCCAAAAAAGACGAAAATGTTCATTAGATACTAGATGTTGTGGGATGTTGCACACACTTAACATAAAAATAAAATCATATAAAAATTCCCAGTATGGAATACTGTTTCTTAAATTCAATACATGACGTTTTACAATGTTTTCTACATTCAAACCTATCGCGACTTAGCAATCCGCTATTGCATATTGTGCAATAAATATGCGGTCTTCTATATTCTAATCCAGGGAAATGCCTGAGATATTTATTCACATTCGAAGGGAACGTTACACCCTTTGGGCGTCCCATCTCCGTGTACTTATTTTACGTGCAGCGTGCAACGTACTGGCGCTTTGAACACTCTCGCGGTGCTGTGGAGATCGACTAGGAGTTGAAAATTACCCCTACCCACGCCGCTAGCGCTACGCTACTGCCATCCAGTACCACCTTTTTAACAAACTCTACTAATAATAATAAAATGCTATGTTATTTGAGTTTTACGCCATATTCTCCATTTTCTTTATTGGTCGTGAACCAAGTATATAAATAAGAAAATTCTGCGATTTCTTCCAAAGGTTTCCCATATTCTTTGTAATTTATGTTAATTTTCTCTCATGGTTATGAACAAATGAATCATTTTGTGAAAGAATCATTGCTTCATCTTGATTAAAAATGTTTCTTGGTTGTCAAAATTTGTCGTTTATGTATAAATTTTCAAATATGACTGGATTCTTCGAACAAATACAAAATGTGGTTTCTAAAGTAAACCTAAACGAGGAAAATTTCAACTAATATTCATATGATTCACTCGAGGATAATTCGTCCGTTTAGAGATATTAACTAATATAAATGAAATACATTTTTAAATTTTCACATTCACAGTTGCTAACTCCACTTATTTTGTTAATAAGATCTTTTTAAGTTTAAACTATGTTAGAATTTTATGTTTTGTTTTTATGACGATTTATATACACTTTATGTGTTTGTTAAATAAATATATATTTTATTCTATTCTATTCTATTCTATTCTCTCTCGTGTATGAAGCTAGTATTCCAGGAAGCCACCTAATTTATAAAATTATAAAATAACATTATAATGCAGATGCACACTTTATTACCATACGTACGAAATACGTGTGCGTTTAAAATTAAGTTGGTTTTATTCGTGATAGTCTAGATTTACCATTAAATATATTTATAGATACTTTCATTCAGTATTCGTTGTGTTTATAATCTTACATTAATATAGTTAATATAGTATCAGATTAGATAAATTGCTTTTCAATGAAAAATTTTAAGAAAGTATAGAACACTCCAATTTGACTATAATGAAAATTGAATATTTACTTACGTTTTATTGTCTTTTGATAATTGCCAATAAACTTATTTATTATTCTTGGAAAGTATTATTTTACCTGTATTTTTCGCAGTAATTTGATAAGTATTTATTGCAATGTATAATATAGACAATATTGGCACGTTGATTTTTGTAGCTTTAAAGAAACGAATCAATAGATAGAAGATGAACATAAATGCTACGTAGTAGTAGTAAAAACTGTGCTGGTTTCTGTTTATCAAGCAACGTCTGTTTACTGTACTGTAGGGGAGTTGAGGGGTGTTTTTGTGTGGTGCCGGTATTCTTCCCTTATGCGTACAGGTTCGCTAAGGGAGAAATTTACTGTAGTCTCAGTGTTTAGTTTGCGTAACGTTCTTCACATAGTTCACATGTTTGTTGCCCAACCGTCATCGCTTTAGGTTTGTTTTGTGATTCTGCTGTTTGGTGTAATACTATCAACTAGATATGTTAAATAGTGTTTATTTTATGTGTTCAAATCACCATGTATATTAATGTGAGTATTCTATTACGGCATATGTTTTGACTGTGAAAGAAATCATAAATTGTTTCAAAATAACAATCTTCTCTTGTCAGGTAATTGAAGAATAACAATCGTGAATACAAAAGAATATCAGCTTAGTCCTAGCACTATTTAATTTCTGATAATACGAGGAATACCGCTTAAGTTTTTACAAAAATAATGAACGAAAGAACTTTTTTGTACAAATCGCTTTTTTGTTGTTCATAATGTTCGCCATTGAAATGCATTCACTTTTGTATGCGTTCGAACCACTTCTCTAAACACTCTAAAGGTGGTATCTCTAAAACATGGTGTTTGAAGGCTTCAACAGCTTGAGGTGATAAAAATCGCTGTACACGCATTTTTCCGTTTAACATTCGGGAACAAAATGAAATCCTTACGCGACAATTCAGGTAAATACGGGCAATGAGACAATAAATCGATATTTTTTCCATTTTCTCCTTCAAATAATCAATTGTTTGACGTGCTGTCTGAGAGCTGGCATTGTCATGTTGAAGGATGCCAAAGTAATGCTTGCGACATGTCCGAAAGAAACAAGCAATCATTTTCTTAGAAGTGCTTGGTGAACGAACAACTTTTGTTGGATTCGGTTCATCTGGGAACACCCAAACAGTTGATTGTTGTGGAGTTTCGTCACCTGTTACGATGTGGTATACGGATTTTAAAGGTCCTCTGTCGAATTTTTTGAGCATTTCCTTACACCTAGTGACACGAGCCTTTTCTGTGCTTGGGTCAAATTATACAGAATCCATCGGGAACAGATCTTTTTTTACACCTAATTGTTCATATGCCTAAGGATGCATCTATCTCACGGTAAGGTACATGCCGATCCTCTTCAAACATGTTGCGCACAACATCGATGTTCTTTGAAACAATAACCTATTTTGGTTGACCTTCACGAAATTTATCACTGACGTAATTTTGCAAACCAGTTGCAAAGTCCTTTCCAATGGAACTTGATTACCAAAATTTGAACGAACCTGTTCGAGACATTATTATTGTGTTAGACCCTTAATGAAATCGTAAAAAATCATCCAAATCATCCACCTTCACGCGAAATTTCCATTTTTTCACAAAATTGCTTTTTTAAAACGCTCACTGTAAACTACTCGACTAATTTCTGTGTTGTCACTGCTTCAACAATAACAAACGTCAAATTTTACGAAAATAGTAATGTCAAATGCCAATAGCGCAATCTGGTGGTAAATAATTAAAACTGATACGTATTTCAAATCAAACACAAACCCCACTAAACGTAGTAGTTAACAAAGAAAATATTGATTTGATTCATAGCATGATCGTCCGGAATTAAGGTAAAGCTTGTAGTAGAAACATGTGACAAATTAAGTTTTTAAAAAATTATTGGGCAGTTAGATATACTTAACGGTTGATAAAAAATGCTAAAGGAAAAGACGCAAATGACGACGGTGGATGAAATTTGGGCCCATCACTTTGATTCAGCGTTAAAAGTACAAAATATGGATTGGTAGCATAAAGGTTCACTACTTTCATGAAAATCTCTCCTCTTCCGCTGACAAGTTCATGGTGATTTCTCTTGTAGATACGTGGAAAACAGGTTAACGTCCCACTTCGCAAAAGATGACGTTTTTAATGGTTGACATCTATATCGCTTGATTCAACATTCTTATTCTTCTGTCGTTTAGATTTGACGTGTAACAATTATTTGTTCAAGAAGTTGAATCGGCATTTACGAGATTCTTCTTTCTTTGACGGCAATGCAGTAGAATTTTTTCCAAATGCCTTAACCCTCCGTTTGACAGGTTGGGTCTATGAAGTTTCGCAAAATCGTTTTCTTGCTGTAATTTCTATAAATATTTTTTTCAAATTCTTGAGTCTTTATATAGCTTCCTATCTTTAATGACAACAACTTGTGTTGTATTTTTTTAAATTGTAAGCCCTACGATCTTCGTGTTGCAAGAACATTGGGCCTCACAGACCCAACCCGTGTATTGTTGTTGTCATTAAAGACAGGAAGCTATATAAAGACTCAGGAATTCAAAAAAAATATTTACAGTTACAGCAAGAAAACGATTTTGCGAAACTTCATAAACCCAACCCGTCAAACGGAGGCTAGAAAAAACCTTAGCATGTTGATGGAAGGTTGCGCTTATTTGCATAAAGAGGTATCTGGGTGCTTCCCTGGTGACACAAATATATTTCTGGGGTTCAGGAAGTTCAGGGAAGTGAAGTCGAGTGAAGTTTGCGTTCAATCATGACATGATAGCCGTCTCGTACGTGCCGAAGAAATCTAAGAACGTCTTGGTCGTATCGTGCATGCACCAACATGATAAAATTAATGACAGCACAGGCGAAGCTAAGAAACCAGATATAGTAACTTTCTATAACCACACTAAAAGTGGTGTAGACGTGGTAGACAGAATGGCTTCCTCATATATCACTGCCAGAAACACTCGCTGCTGCTTTATCGAATCATTAACGTTGGAACCATAATTGCTACAGTTATATGTAAAGCCAATCAGCCAGATGGCGCATTTAGTAAAAGTCGAAGACTTTTTCTAAAGTGCCTAGGCATTGAATTAGTCCAAGATATCATGCGAAGGCGAGCATACGCATCCAAATTGCCAAGGGACGTTCGACAATCAGCACCACGTTTGGCAGGAATTACCCCAGCAGAAGATACCTCTTGTCCCCTTCCCAACAAAAGAAGATGATGCAAGTATTGCAAAAGGACCAAAATACGCTATCACTGTAAAATCTACAAATCCTTGCTTTGCAGTACTGCATGTTGCGGTGATTGCTTAGAGAGCAACGCACTCTAACTTTACACACCCGTACTTTGTGTCTGGGGGTAGTTACAGTATTATTATATTTTTTTGTTACCTTTATGTTTGTTCAATTAGTTACCTACGAATGTAGAATTTATTTTTGTGTTTACTTTCGCATGTACGTATTTTTCTTTAAACCTGCGATTTTCGCACATATTTTTTTCAATAGAGGGAAAGTTCGATATTTTGTTTATATATTTACTTTACCCAAGCTATTACATTCTAGAAGCACCGAATAATAAAGGTTTAAATAACCCTTAATAGAAATAACTAATGAAACCTTGAAAATAGTCAAATTTTAAGAATGACCCTGACAGAATGCACCCGTCCGACGGTGTGATTTTGGAAGCACCCGTCTACTGGAGGGTTAAAGAATTTCGTCGTCGACAACTTTAGGAGATTATCGACGGATTCTCTTGCTACTTTTCATTAATGAAGGAAAATTTTACAGCTTTTCTCCTGTAAGTCAATGGCCATTGCATGTGGAACATATCAAACGAAGAAATTCATGTACTACACTTTGGGAGAAAGATGCGTGAAATGAAAATTAGGTTTTGGTGTGGATTGAACTTTTTTATGTTTGAGTTTCGATCTTATGTAGTATCTTACAGTTGCACATTCCTAACTGCATAAGAGGTGTCGATACATTTTTTTCCTGTACACGTATTCTTAATTATTATTATTTCTTTGTTGAAGAGCTGTGCATTATCTATTTCTGCATGTAAAGGATCGCAATTACAGTATGTACTATTTATCAAAGTTTCTTCGTAAGTTGTGTTGTAAGAAAACGTATGTAAATGTCATCGAATGAAAGACCTATTACCGTGTCACACACAATGCATGGGAATATAGGCATACGTATGGCGCCAGAAAATCTGCAACATTATTACGGTCAAGTCGAACTTGTAAATTGTGCTTCGGATAATGTCGGCAGTAACACGCGTTCATATCACTCTTCTTCGCACTCGACACCATCTGAAACAAACTGAAAAGCAGTAATTACAGGTCACGGATGGTATCCGTTGTATTATCCGACCGATGTCAGTAGGTATGAAACGTAAACAGATGTTTTAGAATATGATGCAAGCAGGGTGCGGGGGTTCCGAACGCGGCCAAAGGCTGAAACGTGCTGTGAGATGGAAAAAAACCGATGTTGCCGGCTATAGCAAGCAACTGTCAAACGCACAGTCGCACGCATGTTAGAGAAGGAAGCAAGTTTTGATAAACAGTGATCAGCTGTGATGATATGTGGGAATGAATGTATAGGAGGGCTTTTCTAGGAATTCCGTTTTAAGATTTAGACTCGTTAGCATTGGGAATTGTATTGGTGTAGAAAGTTGCTTCTAGACGATAAGATGAGAATATTCGTTCTTTGAATTTTAGTTTATATACATGGGGGGGATTACTAAGTTATTATCGGTTCTCCATACTTCTTTTTGTTGGCACGACAAATATATTATAAATTTACGATTGTTATTTTGGTGATATATTTCTAAGATGATGCAAAGATGCTTTGATTCAAGAAATATCCATAGCTGTATGATATTCGAAGATACTATTGCCTCTTATGCTGTGCAGCTGATGCCTAAAACTTATTTTCAAGATTGAGTTTATTTGCGTATTACTTGACTTTTTGTCCTTTATTTGAGGTAAGCATTTCATTTTCCCAAATGCTCTCGAATTTTCCCACCTTTTTAATAAGGGTAATACAACTCAACTTACAAACAATTGTAATCGGAAAATATTAACATGTTACCTATCTTTATTCCAAGAAATGAAATTTGGACATATACATAGCTACCTTTCAGGCATTGCAGTTACTGTCAACAAAACATAATATTATTTTTCAAACACAACGGGAGAGTAAATATTTCCAATAACAACTTCAATATTCCTATATAAATAAATTAAGCGAGAGAACAAAATCACGGAAATGGTATTTTATAGTAGTAAAAGTAAGCGTTCTCTCCTTACCTGGCAACTTCCTAAAGTTCTCTACTTGCTAATACATATAAAATTCTATTTAATTGTTCAAGTTCAAGGTCAGTAAGCAACTCTTCTGCGAACAACGCGCTCTCAACGCTTAAGTTACGTGCATAAAAAGAAAAAAAATCCCTTGAATCATAAATTATGAGAAACGTCCGTTATGTTTCCTTTCACTTGGAATTAACCGAGAAAAAGAATTCATTAATAAAAAAGTCGTTATTACATCTACCTAAGAACTACGATTTGTGACACAACATTTTACGTCTTTTTTTACATTTTTGCAGCATATAAATGACGTGTGAATGTTTTCTGTTTACATTTAAAGTAGTGGCATGTTAATACGAATGAATTAAAACAAATCGTGTCAGAGAAATTGGATTACTGAAAACTTGCGTTACAACATTAAAGTAGTGGTACTACCAACTTTTTTGACATCTTATTGTTTAACATTATATAGAAAATGCAAAAATATGGTACATTTTACTGAAGGTATTTATGGAGGAATACGTCACTAATTTGGACATACCATGCAATGTAAAAGTCGCTTTCTCCAGGAAAACATTTTAATATGAAAACTAAAAAGTCATACAAAAATTATTTTCTTACATTATGTTTACATAAATTGTTCAAATTAGAGCCCATTATGTTCAATATACAACTTACATCGTCAAAATACAGCTACGCAATACCGGTACATACTACAGATTTCGTATCCTAGTTCTACTAATTGTTGCGGCTGATTCCAATCCTGTGGTTTCCCTGCGAAAACTTCATCCTTCACAACATCCCGCGCGGAGAAATCGCATTTGACCATTTCGTGCTGTCTCGACGCCCTGTCCATTCAACAAAGTGATCATCTAAGAAGGTCACCCGTGTGGCGTTGCTCCATCCTGCTGCCATATCAAGTGCATATCGGCAAAATGTGGACTGTTTTGTAGTTATGGAAGAACCACTTCTTATAACATCTGTAAACATGGATCAGCACTACTGATGGTTCCTTCGAAAAGGAGTGGTCCAATGATTCCTTTACTCCAAATACCATACCAAACATTAACGCCGAAAGTGCTTAATTCGTCTGTAAGAATTTCGTGGGAGTTTTCACTTACTCGATATTTAAAGCACGCTTCATCCATCTATAAAATGTTTTTCCAAAAATAAGGGTAATTTTCATATCGCACAAAGAACCTTTTGCAGAACTCCACACACCAATCGGGATTATCTTAGTGTAATGCTTTAACACTAGAACCGCCGAGAATTCCTCATACCTCGAACCGCCGCCCCGGTCAAATTGACCGGTGATTAAAACTCAATTTTGTTTCGACTGTTATTATTAATAAACACAATTCGTTTGCATAAAAGTGTATATTTATTCACAAAATATAAAAATACCTTCTAACTTAACTTTGGTATTTTAAATATCGTTACAATTTTTGCAATAAGTTACTTAAAATCCATATTTTCCACATATGTTCTTGTTACAGTTCTTACATCTATCGTAAGTCTTATTTTCACATTGCTTTTTTTTCTTTTTGACATGTATGTGCAGATTGCAGAATGAAGTCGCGACGTTTTATTTTTTTGCCAGTGACGTCTTTGTATACAGCAAACGCATTGATTGCAGCAAGATCCAATATATTATAAAAAACATGGACAGGCCATCTTCTTGAGGGTGCCTTCACGCCGTATTTTCGGGCCATTTGATTTACTACGTTAACGCCATATTTTGTGGTATTATAGTATAAAACTGTTTCTGGCGTTTTCTTTGTACCAACATTAATCGAAACTGTTGGATATTTGCGTACTTAGAAGGAGAACATTTTTGTTTATTGTGGCTTGATACGCTGTCAAAGTGCAAACATTTTCTTTGGTTGTGATTAAAACAATTTCATATAAAGAACCTTTGCTTTTTTTGATCACTTCGGGAATTTCTTTTCTCGACCTGTTCACAGTTCCAACAATTGTGGTGTTTAGTTTTGCTAATTTCTTTGCAAGTTCCAAACTGGTAAAAAAATTGTCCGTTGTCACATATCTTCCTTTCTTGGTGCAAGGCTCTAATAATTTTAGAACGACGTATTCACCAAGTGAAAGTTGTCCTATTGGTCCCGAATCATCTTTTCCTAAATATGGGAAGGCATTCAACACATATTTAGCTTTAGTGTCAACAGTAAGCCAAAATTGAATGCTAAACTTATCCTGTTTATTGGACATATATTGCGTAAATCGACATCTTGCTTTTGTAGGAAAAAGTTGTTCGTCTATGTATCTCCGGGCACAACAGATTTTGCGATTGTAAGCAAATTTTTGCCATGTGTTGTGGTAAGGGATTTAGTGAACTGTTTCAGTGTTCCAGTGCCACAGTTTTGAGTATCCGTTTAGTTATATTTCAGAAACTAAAGCAAACTTGTCATGTTCCAATCTTTCTTTCCTTGTGGACTTGAGATCGAATCTGAGATATCGCATGATTTCTCTAAATTTGTTTCTAGACATCGCCTAAAAAATGATATTCCCCACTTTCTAGACCACAAGGAATCTAATTCTAAGTGACTGGAACCCTGAGCACCACGTGCGTATAGAATGGCAATAAAGGATTCTAGATCTAAAGATAATTGTCAATCTTGACTGTCTAGTTGTCTTCTAGTTTCAGCCCCGGTACATTGTTTTATGTGTCTCAGCATCAAGTCGTCGATAAATAATCTCCAGAAACTACTCACATTTTCTGCAGTTCCTTTTTGTTTTGCATAGCCTGCTGACCCTGGATTGGCCCTGAATATATTGGGTTGGGTTTTTCTGCCTGCAGTAGGCTGACTCGCAGAAATTACTTGCCATTGGAATTGTCTTTTGATTTACAAACTGCACCAAGATTGAAGGAAAATCTCTGTTGGTTTCTTTTGCTGGCGATTAGAACGAACAGACGTTTTCACTTCCTGCTTATCACTGGAACTTGCACTAGTCACTGCAATCGTTACATCACAAACTGTGTCATTGTTAAATTCATCATTATTTTGTTCCTCACTCGCAACAACTCGAGAACGAATTTCGATTTCACTGTCCGTACTAACTGATTTAGAATCATTCTCGGAATTCCTTGTTGAAAGATTTTTCAGTTCGTCCAAACACGCTAAAGCTTGTGCAGCCGAGAGGCCTTTACTGGACCACATACTGTTCAGTCTAACTAAAGAGGACGAATGCACTTTCAGAGTGCTACCGATATTTTTATATGTTCACAATAGTGCAGGTTGAAACTTGCAAAATATTTTGAACGCATGCGCCAAATTAAGTCTGCTCATGTCGAAACAAGTACTAACAAATAGGAACAAGCTCTGATCGGTTGATGCAGTTATATGCCTTGTTTTATATGTAATAAATGTTTGAAATTATGTATATATTTACATGTGGTACATGCCTAAGTGTTTAGTTCTTTCAAATGTTGTAACCGAGAAAAAGAATTGACAAATAAAATTTGACAAAACATTTTTTTAACGTACCGGTCAATTTGACCGGGGCGGCCGTTTAAGGTAAAATTTCTCAGACACGGCTTAGAGTTCTACAAAATATTTAAAATATTGTGAGAGCATTGCCAAACTAAATTTAGGAAAAGTTACATGATTTCTGTTGAAAAAAAAACATAAAAATTGAAAGACGGTAAAATTGACCGGCGCGGCAGTTCTAGTGTTAACACATTGACTGCCGATCACTCTGATCAGAGTGCATGGCCTTCCTTAGCTAGCGCCGTCCACTCCGATCGGATATATTAAAACTGAGATCTATCTCAAGAAGTAATTCATTTGTGTTTATTTAGAACTATTTTTATGTTCACGTAATACTAGTTCCTTTAATGTTATAACAGTACTATCAAGTTCTATCAATAGAGAGATTATCCTGCTTGGTGCATTTTAAAATAATATTAGAGATTTAAGTGCCTCTTCATCTTTCTCAACTGACTGGTGTATCACTTAAGTCATTTCTTTCATTACCTTAATGTGATGCTTCATTACTAGCCTTTAGTAAATTAATTTAATTAAGTTAACTTCAACGCCAATAGGATCAGTATTTTACCTGTCTGTTAATTATCTCATTGCAATCAGTTCTCTTGTAGGATATTCAACGATAGCAGATCTTCATCTGTTAAATCCCTACCTCATATTGCAAAAAGTTTATGCCCACAGTTTTCTATAATTGTCTTATACAGGAATTTCGCAAAGCATATGATTTTTATGCCAACGGGTTGTGCTAATCTAATATTTCGCAACACAATGCATTGTCATTGCCAACAATCAGTGATTTTCCAGACGTTATTATTTTTAGAAAATGCTAGCCATTCTTTGTGTTTAGGACTAGGATATTGATTCGGATTATTACTGATAAATTCAGTTCTCCAAAGTTCCGGATTAACGCGATAGTACTGTATTTACAAAAATAAGATACTTTCGAAAGTAAACATTTTGTCATGAAGCTATATGTTTGTGTGTAGAAGTTAATATTCCGTTGGTATAAGTACATATACCATTTTGAAAGTAGAGCAAGTTGTTCTTCTCATTTACAAATTCTACAACGGTTGTAAACCGATACATTATATTATATATCCGATAATTTCCACTAGGTCAAGTTAAACAAAATTATAGTATTTGTGTACCGGTTAAACGTATTTCGATGAGGTCAGCATTACATTTAATGCATCAAATAACTGCTATTAGATATTAACATAAGTAAATTATACCTAAGGTCAGGCGATCATACACCCAATTGCTATTAAATATTTCTCACGTTAAAGAAGCATATACATACGTACGTCTAGGAAAATAGTCAACTATTAAACGCATTATCTTATCATCCAAAGATTACGGAACAGAAGGAATTATTGTTTATAAACCGATATGTGAATGTATTTTACTGCATTCTGTGTAGCTCTTATTTGCTGATATATGAGCAGCGGGTTAGATTGTATTCACTTCTCCGAGGCAGCAATAAATATCATCCAAATAACTTGCCCAAAAGCGGTTATATCACATCCTGGTATATAAATCTGTCATTTTGCGTTTGGTCAAGAATTTGGTGAGCAGTTCAGAGACTCGTGTCCAAAGTTGTGTGGTTATTTTTTTTGGGAAACATAACAAGTAGTGATGTTTTACTTTTCAAAGCGTATTTTTAAACGTTATTTGAAACAGTAGATCTTTCACAAAAATGTTATTCAAGTTTTGTCATTTTAAAAATTTTATTTATACAGAACAAATCGAATCTTACGTTAACGTTGTGAAGAACTGATTATAAAGAAACGTTCAGTTGACCAAAATTTTTTAAATACAATTGATTTTGTTGAATGTGAACATAGTTAATGATATTACTCTCTTACTGTCATCATTTTGATCAAATACGGGTTGATAATATATCATGATTTTCAATTTGCATTTTTGCAGTTGGATCAGTGATGAGCAAAAACTTGCTAAAAAATATTGCTATTGAATATGAACTTGGTACGCCTTCTACTTGAACACACCTAACATTACATTACCGCCACGTAACCCATCAACTTTTTTGCTTTTCAATAAGATACGATTTTTGAAAAACACAGACATGAAGAAAAAGGAAAAGTATATCAAGTTAAGGACAGTAAGTTGCAATTGCTTAATTGCAGATTTTGTGTATGGTACTATGCAGTATGCTTTGGCATTATACAATAATTGCTACCAACCAAAACTATTCTATCATAGATTAAGTTTTCAGAGCTGTTATCCGGATCTGTTTAATTTATTATCCGGATTTTGGTGTTATTATCCGGATCCGTTATCCAAAACCTCTGATCCGGTTTCGCTATCCTAAATCCCAAATTCGGATTCTTTATCCGAAATCTCGGATCCGAATCCATTATCCGATAACGCGGATTCAGCCTCGTCCTCTGATAACTTTTTCAAGAAAATAGTAAATACCGTAAAATTTGGTAGTAAATTGTGAAAACCTGTAATAGGTCGAGTAATTATCTCACAATATAGTTGCGATTCATTGAACACCTATGTAGTGCAAAGTAACATTGAATTGTGCGGAAATAAATTCTTTAGATTTTGGCTGATGATGGCATATTGCCGAAACTAGTTCCAGTGTAATTAATTTTTGTAACCAGAAAAGAGAATTTTTGTATTTTATATTAACATTACCGAACCTTACCACCTGGATTATCTGCAACTATTCTTTATTAAACACTTTATGTATTGCAAAATAATCTTGAATTATACATACAGCGTTTCAGAATTTGTTTAAATAAAAAATTAGGAGCTATTGTGGTATTCCGTATTTCTTGTTTAACATCTTGGATAGTTCAAAATAGCTTCGTCATTTGCCCGAACAAAACTGAACTATTTTGGTCCTCCGTTTAAAACAATTTTAAAGTTGAGCTTGTCAAACAGACAATATAAAATCAATCAAAATAAACTTAAATTCTACCTAAAGCCAAAAAAATGCGGTGTTCCGAATGATTTTAGTCTATATCTTTGCCATCAAGCACCCTTCATAGCATAAAATAAGCTTGAACTGAAAGATATCAACTCGAACTTGTCTGAATTAAAAAACTGAGGACCACTATATACGTATGTATGTTCTTTAAATGGCATGTATTAACAAACGTCTGAAAAAAGTGCATTTTAAAAAACTTATAGATCAATTGTTTTCATTGCGGGTTCTTGTTATTAGTTAGTTAATTTGTAAGGGTACCTAATTTTGATTTAAATATCTCATACTGTATTTCTCAGGCATTACCAGTAACTCTATTAATTTTTTTTTAACTAAGCTGCTCTAACCGAACTAACATTTTCTTTAGGTGGATAATTGTAGTATTTCCTGTGATTATGTGAAAAATGTGGATCCTTTCAAAAAAAAAAAACATTGTTAATGTGTAATTGAAATCATGAACATGAAACGAGGGATGAGAGTTCGGGTTTGTTGCCTAGTATTACATTCCCTTACATTTTCTTCAATTTAAACATTTAGAATTGGTTGAATTTTACGTTAGGCAATACAACTATAGCTGGTTTTACGTTGAGATTGAAGTATTGCTCTTATGGAGATAGCGTTAAACGTTGCCAGGTTTCCAATGGAATGGTTATTTAAGATAGTAGGTTGGTGCTACCTGTCATTGACTGTAAATATTATCTGAAGAATGTACCGTATTGTTTATTGTTATTTTATGAGTATGACGTAACGATTTCAATATAAATTAGAAGTTTAAATGTACAAGCACCAAATATATAGAAAGGAAATAAATCAGATTGAGTGTTTTTTTATTTCAGTTGCAGTTCAATTGCAGTGTTTATATTTTCAAATTTCTTTTAACTAGGAGAATTATACTGTGTCTAATAACCAAGCCGAAGGAGATTATCCAATTATATTCTGTTTATTATTCAAAAAAACATGTATTTACAAATATCAAAAAAGGTATACATTAATCTAAATTTATTATAAATCCACATTTCAATATGAGCTAGAGGAGTTACTGAAACTTACATTATGGACGACCAAATCAGAACAATGTCCAATTTTATTGTCTTTATTACACAAGAAATAGGTACGGCTGATATATTGTTTACATGTATTTACAATAACTCATTTTCACATATCAGTTTTAAATGGAGGAATTAATTAGATTTCCATTGCGCCTGATGAACGAGTTGAAGATGATTCAGTTGACGGGTAAATAATAAATTTCCACGGGGTTATTGAAAAAGATATGTGGAGGCCCGATGAGTTGCAACAAGAATTCGTAATTCATCGGGCCTCCACATATCTTTTTCAATAAAATTTATATCTTTCACTACCCGATTAATATAATTTTGCCGATTCTGAGCAGACACATTTTCATATCTCTTTTCGATAAGTTTTGGCATTTCATTAACTTTGAATGCTGAATTGTTGCGTCAAACCGTTTTTAATTTGTGCTCCCATTGTGTTCTTTGCAACTGCAGACGAATAATTCTCGTTATCCTCTTCCTTTTGAACGAAATATGGAATTCGTTTGCCACAGCCTAGTGCTTTGCTTGTTTCTTTAATTGCATTGAACACATTCCTGGTTTTGTAAATGCGCAAAGGTATTGATAATCATTTGTTTTTCTCTTGTAGAATAGCTTTCGCCTTGGCGCCTTCTCTTACATGGTATGTATTTAGTTGTTGTCCTATATTTACAATAGTTGACATTATTAAAAAATGCAGTTTTTTTTTAAAACAACTTATTTACTCAAAAATAGATGCAATTGAAAGGAGAAACGCGGAGAAATGGACACTACAAGTAATAAATAACAAGACAAACGATGAACCGAAATTGACAGGAGACATAAAGATAAACAAAATAAATGTTTTACCCTAGGAATAAAGCTCGCCATTTGACTTGGCAACAGTCATAGTTCTAGAAGAAGTTCTATTAGATGTAGACTAATAAAAGGCTATACTCCATAAGACCCAATACTTTGATCTTAACGTGAAACCGATTATACATACTATCAATCGTAGTACGTTGTCCACATGTTTACAGTTACGCATTTTAGTTATTGTAAGTAATAAGCAAATAAATATTGCAGTAATTATAATTAAGTAAATAATTACCAGTACATTAAAAAAACTACTTAATTTTCTTTTATTTTATTTTATTTATGGCACTAAATTTAGAGCCACTTTTAGCAAGATGCCGCCTATACATTCTGTCAGACTCGTAGTCCAAAATTTTGGGTTTCTTTTTCAAGCTATCTTACATCTGCGGTTCTATTTTAAATTTCATTTTCCCCAGTTGAGTCCCCCTTTTATTTTTCTTCCTTCTATTATTTTTTTTAAACGAAGCAAAATTTGATGACCACTACCTAAGGTTCTGACTATATCTTTACGGTAAGGTTGTTAGTCCGTGTTTCTTCTTCCCATCTAATATGTATGCTGTATGTTTATTCGATTATTTATTCCTTACTAAATAAAAGGAAGTGAATTGACATTCGTGATTAATATCAGTGTTTACCATAGTTGAACATTATTATTACATTTATACTTTACCGGCAAACAAAATTCTTTCAATAAACCGACAAGGAGTAAAAGCACTAACATCTTGAAGAAGAAAAATATTCAAGACTAAATTAAAAGTATTGCATATTGTATTTTTGCATTTAATCTTATATGTAACGCCTGAATTACTTCTTCGCATTTGTTGGGGTTTTTTGTATTTTGAAGTCTCCCGTATGTTGCAATGCATTTGCATGTTGAAAATTAAAAACATTATTTACGCTTTACAAAATATTGATATTGTCAAGAAATTCTGCTACATTTTTATGAGTTTACAATTTGATTAGAATGAATTGTAATAGATTTTCACGAGTTTCTTGCTGGTTTAATACTCTGGGGATTTGTAAAATTAAAATCTTTTTACAACTTTTTGATTGACATCCAAAAAATGTTTTGGGCAATAACTCTAATAAGAATGTCATCATTGCTGTTGTCGGCGATATAAAAAAGGTACTTATGTAAACATGAAAATTCTCGCAGGTTAGTAGTATTGCGTCATTGAAAAGTTTTGGTCATAAGGCTCATTCCAAACCACGCGCTGACGGAATTTCTTCCGTTCGAATTGTATTAAATATTGGCGAAGTAATATAATTTCAATGTTCGCTAAGACAGTCTGCATTGTATTCGTTGCCGTCTAAAACACAATTTCTTCCAGTAGACCAGTCAGACAATAACACTCCTGATCGCGGAATCTGCAGGTTCGCGAGCATGACGGCGGGGCCAGTTTCGCGGTCATGTGAGGGACTGCGCGGGGGAATCGGCGTCATGGCCTTGGCAGTGGGGCAATGACACTCCATCTCGCACGTTCACAACATCCTCGACCATCGATATACCGTGAATCAGTATTAACACAATCCGAGCTCTAGAAGAATAACTTCTTAAGTGACTTTTCTAACGCAATGAAATTCTATGTCTCGCAGCATCTTGACACATAAAATGCAACATTTTGCTTATTTAATAATAGTAGCGAACACGGCGGAAATTATGGATCACAGCAGCGTTGACGTTTGAAGCGTTTATTTTTGAGTAACCTTCGTTACGGACGTGCAGATCTTTACATATACATACATATAATGATATTACTTCTGATAACTTAGGTTCATTCAAGTTCGTTAAAATAATATTAATTTGTAACGTTATTTTTAGCAGTCCTCAGATTAGAAAAACAAACAATTATCAAATAATTCTCCTACACATTCTAACACTCCATGTGACTCATACGATTATCGGTTTCTTACAGTACGCCAAGTTTCTTGAAGTTACGAAAAGTTATGCAATATGTGCATATGTTCAACATGAAGATAGGTCAGTTTCTGTTTTTATCTTGGATTAATTCTGACGCGTTAATTGTAGATAAGAAGATGTAACTTTATAGTGTTTATTCTAACGGCAGAGTTTTTTTAGATTCTTGAATAAATTATATCCTAAATTGAAAAATTAAAAAACAACCATACTCTGACAGTACCATCTGCAAGAGTAATGCATGCCAGGTTCTCAGGAAGCGTAAATCACCAACGCTTTCATGATTTACTACCCCTTTGCAAGATCAAATGGATTTCATTTATTCATGACTCTCTCAAGACCTCTCTGACACACACACACAGCATGTTATACGAAAGCATGGCCTATTCAACGTTAGTACATAACATAAAAGCAGTGAACCAAACAAAATGACATATCAGCATTTTGACAAATATGTTAGCGAATGGAATAAAGAAAAAAAATGGAATAAACAAGCAAGTAAAACCCTAAATGACCAGCCAAAATATTAACACTCATAAGGATTTTAATCCAAGATAATAATAATACAAAATAAAATAAATCATGATGAATAAAGTAAAACTAAAGTAATAGATAGCAAAAGGTCTTGGAACCAATGGTTTGGAATGTAACTGATGGTTTGTGTACATTTTACTTAGATAAATAAGGCAGCAACGTAATCGACCATCCAAGAATATGTCGCAATATGTGGCTGTTAAACTTGTATATCTACCTACCTATTCAAATGTTCTATTTATTCGTATTTCGAATATATTTTAATTTTGTTAGAGAAATGGTAACATCAACAACCTTGAAGATTTTCGGACTAAAATTTGTAGAATTACAAAAATAACTCTGTGTTTTAAATTGCCCTTCACTAATTAAAAATTGCTGCTTGAAATAATTTGGCACTTTGCGTTAAAAATAGTTGACGTGACATTGAGAAAATAGGGCAAATTATATAATTACAGCGAAAAACTTTTGAACATGAGATTTACATACGACCAAAAATGTTTTAATAATTGTGTCCATAGAATAATAGATGCGTAGCTTGTATTGCTTCTTTGTTATAATTCGGCATCTTTAAGTTAAAATCAGGACAGTTTAATTGCTTTCCTCATAAAGGAGCTATCATTGGATGTTGAATACGTTAAAGGAGTTCACGAACTTTTGTTTCTAACAAAAGCGAACAACTGGGATTGATATAATTTCATTTTTCAACGACAAAGCTCTTCCATGCCTTTGGAAAAAAGTTTTCATCTTCCGTTACCAGCCAGCTTAGCTGATAGAGTAGAGTGTCAGGACTTTGTCCTGGTAAAACTGAATCTTGCCTTGGGGTTATCATTGTGTTTTTTTTTTCTTTCTTTTTTAAGTAGTATAGGATCAATAGAATATTACCTTCATTTATTTATTACATACGTACATACTTTAAGGTCATGTTCGTTGTACGATTAATGTAAATGATAATAATAAAGTAATAAAGACATGATTATTATTATTCACATCAATAATTAAATGTTTATCATCAAATAAACTAATTTCCATATGCTGATTTAGATAGATTTTTTTATACTCTTGAAGATATTCTATTGAATTTAAAATACAATACGGGTAGATACACCATAGTATTGTGTGGAGATTTCAATATAAATCTTATGAAGGAGAATGATAAAGTCAAAACGTTCCAGGATTTGCTTAGTTCATTTGGTCTACTACAAACTATTGCAAAACCTACCAGAGTTTGTGAAACTGGTGCTACTCTTATAGATAACATATTTATAAACACAAACATACATTTTGAGAGTCTAGTAAACAAAACTAGCTTGTCAGATCACTATGGGCAAGAAACACATTTTTAAGTATTGCTAGAACAACCAATGACGGAAAAACTATCTTTAAGGGTCTTATAAAATAATGAAATCTTTATAATACGAGCACAGTTACAACAAGTTGATTGGAATCTATTCTTAGTACAACAACACCCAATCAAATTCGCCTACTTACTGATATCTACGTTAAAACAGATTTATGAAACTGTGTGTCTAGAAAAAATTAAGTTTAAGCAACCAAAAGAGATAAACGCATATTGGTTAAATTATGAGATTAAAAATTAAATGTCGTATCAAACGACAGTTGTATGAAGCTATGATAAATAAAAGGATTACAAAATATTACTACCAAGATTACTGTACATATCTAAAATCGGCGATACTTCAGAAAAAAGAATACAACACAAATTATATTTTACAATCTCAAAACAAAATTAGAGCAACTTGGAAGTTAGTAGACAGAATAACTGGACGAAACACCCGGAAAAATATTGATATTGGCAAAATATGTGAATATCATAAACAGACCGCTAATGGAATGGTGAATAGCTTCAATTCATATTACGTAAGTATGGGTAATCATAATACCCAAGGTACTAGAAACACAGGCGATGTATCCATGAATGATAGGTCTATGGTACTATACAACGTTGAACCTGTTGAAATTCTTAATATAATAACTTCCCTCAACGATACGGCATCCGTAAGACCTGATAGATTACCAACGAAACTAATAAAGAGTTGTGCAGATTTACTTTGTACTCCAATCGCAAACATGATTAACCTTTCCTTCGAAACTGGTATATATCCCGACAATTTAAAAATAGCTACTATAACACCTATCTACAAAAGTGGCGATGAAACAGATATTGGGAATTATAGGCCAGTTGCACTGATATCTATTATAGCAAAAGTAGTGGAAAAAGCCATTTTGTCGAGATTAATAACGTTCACTGAATCCTGTAATCTTTTAACTCCATTCCAAAATGCTTATATACAAGGAAGATCAACTATCAGAGCCACCTACATGGCAATCACAAAAATAACACAAGCAATATCGGAAAAGAAAAGAGTAGCCGGAGTTTTCCTAGATTTAGCAAAAGCATTTGACAGCGTAGATCATAACATCTTACTCGAAAAGCTAGAAAGATTGGGTTTTAGAGGGATAGTTTACACCCTACTGAAATCCTACTTATCAAATAGAAGCCAATGCGTGCAAGTGAACTATAACGGAGAGAAATATCAGTCGCAATGGCTACAAAACCAACAAGGCATCTTGCAGGGTTCGATATTAGAAGCATTTCTATTTATGCTATATACGAATGATCTGTCAGAAGTAACGCAGCATTACCTCACCATGTATGCAGATGACACGTCAATCATTATAAAAGAAAAAGACAATGATATATTGGAAAAGGAAATTGTTGAAGCTCTCGGTAAAACAAATAACTGGTTTAGCCAAAATAACTTAAGGCTTAATGTAAACAAAACAAATGTAGTAAAATTCTCCTTAAAGAAGAATGATAATATATCAATAAGCTTTGAAAATCAGCAAATAACATCAATAAATAATGCAAAAGTTTTTGGGTTTGATACTTGACAGCGCACTATCTTGGAAAGACCAAGTGCATATGCTTACCAAGAAATTATCCGGAATGACATATGCACTGCGAACGATATCATCCGAAGTTCACGTTGAAGCAGCGTTGTCGGCTTATCACTCATATGTAGGGTCCCGGCTATCATATGGCATCATCTTCTGGGGAAATTCCATGGATGCTGACAGGGTCTTCATCCTCCAGAAGTCGTGTCTAAGAAGCATCTTCAATCTGGAGAAAGGGAATCCTGTAGGAGTGGAGGAAAAAAGCATTACAATGAAATCCTTGCCGAATACGAAACTAACCATATTTACAACACTCGGGAATGCCAAAAAGCAACTCTTCGTGTGCCGCAAACAACATATGCGCGCATACATAAAGGTGTAGTGACGCAAGTTTTAAAAATTTATAATAAACTGCCGTATGAATTTAAGACATATGTGTACACTTAAAGATTTAAAAAAAATCGTAAAGAACTTCTGATTCAAGAATGTTTGTATCATCCAAATGAGTTCCTTTTATGAACTCCATAATTAATTAGTAATTTGTCAAGCATACTATTTCCTTTTGTTTTCTTTTCTATTTGTACTTAGCTAGTACCCATTGTTTCTGTTGACATGTTTCATACTATTTGTATACTATGAAATAATGGTTTGTTATTTATTATATTGTAAATGTTCCTTCAGCTTACAGAATAAATAATAATTCCGCCGGATTTACAAAATTTGGAAAGAATTTCGAAATTAGCTATGCGGATGGCAGCTTCTGTAACACAACTCTTGTCTGCCATTGTCCCCCATTTTATCGCTTTGTTACCTCACGAACTTTCGCTGTAAGATCCGCATAATATCGGGCTGTGATGGCGTGTTCTCGTGTTGAATAATCAAGAAAAGGATTAAGTCATTAACCTAATAAATTGTCACTATTACAAAGAATCAAGGTTAGGATTTAAACTGGTGGGTTTATATATTCGTGAACGAAGTCATCCGAGATACTTTTGTACAATGGAACGAAAGTAAACCTGGGCAATATGCAGTAAACCTGTACGGAAGTGAGCCTTCTTTTTTTGTGATAATTGTCACCTTAGGATCATAGTCCATGGGCCTCAATATTATATCTAGCTACAACGATGAAGTCAACTTTGCAAAACTAGAGGCCGGAGACTATCGGGATGACTAACAGTTTAAACCAGGTACTCAGAACCGGTTTTATGTCCTCAAAGCCATACCGATATAATATTGAAACCGATACATTATAAAAACCGAAATAAGTACCGGTATTTTTTCGATTTTCGTTGAGCCAGTACCATTTCTCTAAAACTTTGTAATTGAATTTCACTTCGACTTTGTAATTACATTTTGCATATAATACTTTTCATTGTAAATGTACATACTATGTCACTATATAACTAACAAGATAAATCACACTTATAATATAATACATACATAATAGAGCACTGCACGGGCAAGAGAAAGCCCGCCCCGCCCGGGCCCACGGGTGGCTCGGGCGGGCCTCGACCCCTTTCATTGCGGGCCGGATCAAAAATTGTACGATATAACGTATGCAGTAAATGCTGTTTAGTTTTTACGCTATCGTTTGTATTAACAATTTTAATGTATGCAATGTTTACTAATGAGCTTCGTGTTACAGGTTATATATGTATATAACGAAATTTAGACAACATAATTTATTAATAACAAATATATACTCTACATAATGTAGTAATTAAAAAATGTTTAGAAATGGACGGTGCAGATATAATTACTTAAACAGGCTAAAATAATTTAGATGGGCCAAACGGGCCTAAATTTCCTAACGGTCGGGCCGGACGGGCCTTGTGCCGAGATAATGAACGCAAGGGGTGGGCCGGGCGTGTACACTCCATACTGTAACGGGCCACGGGCGGGCCGGGCCGTGAAAAATAGGCTCGTGCAGTGCTCTAATACATAAACCGAAGACGATTTGTTTTAGATAACTACGTTTTACGCACGCACTACTGAAAAAAAGCACGATCATTGAAATGATATGCTTAGATAACAGTGTAATTTAATAAATCGGTATAGTCACCTTAATGCTTAACAATATTGCAATGGAAGTTAAAGTAAATTAATAAAACATTTCTTTCATTTAACAGTATTAACTATAGGGCATTGTCAAATTAACAACATTAATATTGCGATTCGTATTGCTTTAACTAGAATCCCCTCGTTTGAAGTCTAAAGAAGACATTTTAGAATTTTGGTACAAAAATAAACATAGCATACCCGAATTATATTTGTTAGCCGAAATCGCATTATCAGTGCCGCCAACTCAAGTTAGTGTCGAGAGATTGTTTTCTTCTTTATAATACGTATTGTCGTCTTTACGCTACAATTCATCCCACGACATTCTAAATGATATTTTGATACTTAGATCTAACGCCAAAAGTATAGATTTATAAGTTATGATCAGGGAAAATATTTGTTGCTGATTTAATTTTTATTCCCATGAGTTTACATTTCCGTTAAAATGTGCTTGTAAAATATAGTAATTCAAATAATTCTATAATTTGAAATAACCGAATAAAAAAACCTCAAAAATGACCGGTAAATACATCGTTTACCGGTCATTTTTGAGGTATTTTTATATACCTATATAAAGCTATATCGGTATTTTTAAAGTGAAAATTCTAGAAGGGTACGCAGATATAAACGAAAAATACTGGTACAATACCCATATTTTGTGTTTCGGTTGACGTCGCAGGTTTACCGTTACCACCGAGACTACAAGGTCTCAGCGCTCTTCGATGACGTCGCGCTGTTGGATGATGTATCGCCATACACGGTATTAGCCTAAGCGGTAAAGGAATCGGTTTTTTTTGCATTTCTTTTTTAAGTTTTGAAGGGCTTCTGGTTTAAAGAGGATGCCAGTCGTCAATTGAGCCCTTCTTCGCATCTCATTCGAGTTTATTTTGAAGAAACGAAGTTTCAAAGCAAAAACCGAACTCGTAACCGGGCACCGTTTCCGTGAAAGATGTATTTGTGGTTGATATTTAACCGACTAATTATTATTATTTGTAATTGTACATGTATTTAAACAAAACTAAGGTTAAAATGATACAGTAATTGCAATTTTATTCGAAATTTTGCTATTTAACCAGGGTCTTTAAATTTTGTATTATGTGGTGTTTTAACTAATCTATGATTACTTTTCTCACAATAATTTTTATGTAGGGTATTTGTAGAACAAGTTATTATAATTGTTGCAATACGTTCACTGCTGTGAATATGACATTTACGTATATGTATCAGTATCCAAATGGCTATGTTCGGTTATATAATTTAAAATATATTAAAAACAGAATGTTTATTATACACGTTTAAAAACATCTCTTCGAGTTCAAAAATAATTTTGTTAGATGTAACGTAAGAATATAAAACTATCTATCGTAAATAATAAAATCTTCACGTTCATTGTCAAATACAACGGATAGTTAGGGAATTGAGTTGGAATACCATATTTTTTAAGCCTAGGTTTTTTTAAACTTACAATTATAGTTTCACCTGTCCTTGAATCCGTAGTTGTTAAAAAATAAATATCTTTTACAAAGTGTAGCTCACAAACCCTAGTATACATTGTTGGAAAACAGCCGGCGCCACAGTGCTATAAATAGACCGCCCGAGTTACGCTTTTATCGTTTCAGAAAAGGTTTTATCGCTTATGCAACACCACGAAAACATTTCAGGCATCACCAACAAAGTACGGAAATATCACTACACAGTATTAAAAAAAATAACACCAATATAATTTGGATAAACCAATTCAAAACGCAAGAGACGGTCTGAACGTGTAAATGTCAAAACGATAAATATGGCTAATCGTTTACCTAAACCAATATACGTCACAGCCGGCTGACGTCGGAGCAGTTAGGCCTTGTTATATCGGGGGAGATGTTTACCCACACAGGTAGCCTGGGGATGGAGAGTCTTATAAAACGGATCTGAAACGTATACTTTAATTTTCTAAGAACAGTAACTATAAGGTCAAATATAGTTTTTGAGTTAGAATGCGTTAGGGTAATTAGACTTGTTGGTAATTTGGAGACTAACTGAGATACAAATTTGTTTAGGATTACTTTATGGAGCATAGGTAATTTCGCCATTATTAAGAACCTTAATCCTTTGCCTACCCTGTAAACTTTTAATCCTATGGATATTTTCGCCGACCAGAATTTAAACGAGTTTTTAATAGGAGTTATATATTGGCTAATCTGAATCTTTTTTTACACTGGGATTAAACAGGTAAATTAGCGTAATTCGTATACGCCTGATAGGAAGGTGGGATAATATTTATGTGTTGATTAAATATTTTAATTTGTTGCCTATTATTTGCTCAGTACTGCCTTGGCGTCAATAAGACAAACACTACAGCATGGACGTAAAAGTCATAACAAATAATTGCGGCAAAGAGATGTTAGTAGTTGACAATTATAAGTTTAGTTTGCATAAAGCAATAAAATCAACCGACGAAAAATTGTGGAAGTGTAACAATCGAATGTGCAAGTGCACAGTTTACACTCTCGGCGAATTTAATACAAGTCTTGTAATATAAAAATTGAATCGACACATCCTTAGTGTGGCATGCAACGGAAAAACTGTCGAAGAATTGGGTGAAAAACAGTTAAAATTATTAGAAACACGCTGAAAGAAAACTTGCCACCAACGATAACCACCGCGCACATCGAAAGTGCGAGAAAAAATATGTACAAGTGCACCGTGTTTTAAGTGGTCTTTATGTCAAAACGGACAGAGGTGAACCATTTTTACCATTTTTATTTATATATAACCATGACGAAAATATTATCGTTTTCTCGGGTTCAAAAATGGTCATTATGTGCCTTTGTTATATTGTTTGTTACCAAATAAGCAAGCCCAGACATACAAAAAGTTATTTGACTTAATTCAAAATAAATGTCAACTATCTTTAAATATTCTTGAAATAGCAGTAGATTTCGAAAAAGTCATTCACAAAGCCGTTAAAGTAATTTGGCCCAATATTCCTATTATTGGCTGTCGGTTCCATTTACTTCAAGCCTGGTGCCAAAAAATTCAGAAAAACGGCTTAATTAAAGAATACAATTATAAAGATAGTTGAACTAGGCAGTGGTTACCAACAACGTTCTCACTGACGTATTTAAACCCTGTCGAAGTTGGTGACTGTTTTGCCATGGTGTTATGTATTTGATTCCCGAAGATTCCAGGGTACAAAAATACGCAGATTATTTAGTTGAAAATTGTATTTCGGAAGACTCACTTTTTCTGCCAACAATTTGGGCTAAAAATTCTGCATGTATTACACGAACCACAAACGCGTGTGAATCTTTCCATAGTGATAGGAATAACTCTATGTATACAACACATCCAAATCCGTATATATTTCTAGAAAAAATAAAGAATTTCAGATAAAAACTTATATTAAGATTCAGAGTCTCCATTTGACTGTAACAATTCAAAATAAACATGTAAAAAATAAACAAAAATTCATTAACGATATTATACAACGTTATCAAAATAACCAAATAGAGAGTCTACGTTTTTAAAAGTGTATATCTTTTCATTGTACGTAGATAAACAATTTGTCTTAGATAAGAAGCTTTTTGTGTAAGTTACGTTAGAACATAATTATCTTTTATTTTTTCTGCTCTGGAATCAATTTTTCTATTTGTTCCGTTTTGTTTTCATATGTTTAATATATCTATATTTGCAAGAATGTGTTTTTTTATTATTCATTTTTCAATTATCCAAAAAAAAATGTCTATTTGAATATTTTAGTGATCGATATTCATCTTACACTTTCTGTGCTAATTCTTATTTTTAAATTCTGGATAAATAAAGTGATAGATAGGCAAATAGATAAATGGCTAAATAGATCAGGTCATTATGGCAAGAAGGGTGGCGTAATTACTAGTAGAATTAGTCCGCCGTAGAACGGCAGTGGCGAAATTACCTATTGCATTACTGGCCTAATGGGTCCTGGTGGCGAAACACCCACTTTATGTAAACCACAGTTATATAATATATGATTAAGGTCAGCTACTTTAATACCACATTAACAAGCTGGCGAGTTTTATGCCCAATCTACACAGGTGTACTGGGTATTGGCCGTGCCCAAATTCAATACGAGCAAATGTGGTACGGTAAAATCTGGAGATTCTAACTTGTGAATAATAACACGGCATGCTATCAGCTGTTGGATGAATATTGGCGTACTGGGACATATTGGTGGTATACGCTTTATGCCAAGAGTGTTCCCAAGCTTAATGTCGTACCTCATCATATATTAAATTTAGAAATTCCCTACTGCCAAAGATAAGTAAGCCCTCTTATACTGGCGATACGACCTCGTTGCTCGCCAGTCGTCCGAATTTACTTGTGGCCCATTCTACCTAACGAATAGATTTTTACGACCAAGTTGGTGGTGCAATATTTTTTAACACCTCTCACAAAAAAAGCCGCATACCGGCTGCGTCAGCGATCTGTACGCGGCGAATTACACTTATCTATCTATTTATTTAATCGAAAATAATGTAATAAAAGTTGCTTATTATTATCCTATTCCGTTTTAATTTTTATTTATTAATTTTCATTATAAATTGTTTACGACATTAAACTTTTTGTTTATTTTCTAATGCGGATGTGTTTTTTCGTGTGTGAAATAATATCCTCGGCGACGCAGATAAACATGAATAGTAGTGAATGTTATTTATTATGTTATACAATTAACTAATACAATAACACATTCTGTTTCTAGCTCAATAAGTCTAACATGGTTATTGCATTATTGGGTATATTCACGACATAAGGAAGTTCCACCATATCTCGCAGAAACTGAAAGACAACCTTTGGTTAACCCATTAATGGCCAGAGGATTATAAATAAAGCTGGCCACGAGCGGTACCGCGCAGTAGCGTGGAGTCGACCAGGCCTCGCGTTCCACTAGAGTTATTCAGCTAATAGAGATGTTTGCTGCCGCAAATAATTTCGCTCATCTTTTAAATAAAAATTAAATAACACGTGCTCAAACACTTACCATTTTAAAAGTCCTCCGTGAAATCACAAAGTGAATAATGTCTGTTAAATATCTGCAACATTAGATATGTTTCAACTGTTGTTTCGGCAAAACTAGTACGGCATGAGGAAAAAATGCGCTTATATGCAGAGAACGAACGTTCTACATCTAGTGATGTAATATTTGCGTAAGTAAAATAATCTTTCAAATAACTTAACGATTCTGTTGACGCACCTTCACAAATGTGTCTTAATGTGCCAAAATCAGAATTTTTCTCAAAAACACTTTCAAATTTTTCTAGAACAGAAACATTTTTTGCGTCTTCAATCGCGCATAGCTGTGTGTGAACATGTTGCACTATTTGTAGAGATTCTTCTAACGGCACCGCAGGATTTTGTAATTTTTCTATTGCATCTGCTAGCCCGAAGTAATTGTCGTGAATGATTTTTAAATCCATTTTAACCTGACTATCTTGAAATTTCGACTGGCTTTTCTGGATAGCGGCAGCCTCCTTTGTATCGAATTGTAAAACCACGTTCTTAATATTGTCAAAATATTTATGATAATAAAACGCGGCCTGTAACCATTTTCCCCAACGAGTTAGAATAGGTTCTGGTGGCTCTGGTATACGGGGGCACAGTCTGTGAAATTCGCGAATACGTTTCGGTGATTTGACAAATACTGCTTTGGTATGCGCTATTAAAGCGTCTACCTCAGGATAACATTTTCTGATACTATCCGCCACAAGATTGAGAGCATGAATTTTACACGTAATGTGTAACAAATTAGCAGAATGCTTTTTAAGAGACCGGCCTACAGAAAGCATGTTTGCAGCACCATCACTCACTAACATCAAAAGTTGGTTTGTTGAAAGTTCAAACTTGTCCAATATATTTAACACTAGCTTTGAAATTACTTCGGCAGTACACTGTTGTATTCGTTTGGAGACTAATAGAATTGAGGGTGCCGATTGATAAGGTTCCAATTTGCGTGCCATTACATTAAGAACAGAATGTTTCTTCCGATCTGTTGTTTCGTCGACACATAACCACAATTTTTGATCTTTCAACTCCGATTTTATTTCTTGTTCAATATGTTCGCGCGCAGATGGCACAATTCTTCGTAACGATGTTCGACTTGGTAATTTGCACTCCGAATAGTTATTCCAAAAGCAGACAAATGGTTCCTTGTCTAGTAAATTAAACGGTATATTACATGCGATAAACGTAACGCATAAATTAAATATAAATTTTTCATTGTCTCGTGCGCAATTTCTTTTTGAGACATGCTTTTCACTATTTACGTGTCGTAGACAATGTTGTCTGGACCAACACATTAACGGGATTTTACAGATTACACATTTAATTTTAGCACCTTCATATATTAAGTCTGGAATTTTTGCAATAAGTTTGTCCGACCGCGGTCGTTTTGCTGACGAAATCATAATTTTTCTAGGACAGATAAACAATTGCGCAAATGACCGGCAGCGAAAATGTCCGTACTACAGACGAAGTAATACTACCGTTCCTCTCGGTACGAACTGATTCTACGCCGATGCGCGGTACCGCTCGTGGCCAGGGTTAATTATAAATGAAACATTAAAGTATATTTTTTACACCCTTATATGTCATATATCACTGACTTCAAATTCTGTATTTACTTTGGACATATTGGATTAAACGTTTCCATATAGAGAATTCCAACGTCTTTATTATAACTATTGTTTACATATTGATAATTTCACGTCAGCGCGCATCGCTTTATAAAAATATACACAAAATGTTGTAAAATGTCGCCTACATAATTACCCTATACGAAACATATTTATTACGTAATGGACTATTATTTTGGCTACAGAGAAATATTTTTCATCGCTATCGATACCAGTTACAACTCTATGATCTTAATGTTTCGTTTTCGACACTTTGGCATAATCTATGAAGTAATGCTATTACCACAGGAATTTTTTATTCTTCTTTGCTAAGCGATTTTATGGCGTATTTAGTTGTATTAGTGACTAGATATCGAGAGACACTAGAAATGTGTGTCTTTGTTGCCGTTTTGTAATATAATATGTATATATTTATATATAACAAAATACATGGTTGCTTGCCGTGTTTGTAGCGAAAATTTTTAAGCTTATTGCTATTTTAGACATTTTTTCAGAATGAGTATGTAATTAGTTAGTTCCTTTGTTACCTCCGCTTTAAAGAAATACGTTTTTTGCGTAAATTTATCAAATGAAAAGGCTGCTTTCTATTCGGAACAGGAAGCTATTTTAGAAAATATGTGCTGCATGATGAAATGGATTTGGTGGAAGCTCCTTCGCCATTTGAACAATTCAAATATCCACACACAAGAAAAGGAAAAGCCAAAAGTAAAACAAAACATTTGGTTCCCTGTTG
This sequence comes from Dynastes maya, assembly GCA_029619315.2. Classification (NCBI taxonomy): domain Eukaryota; kingdom Metazoa; phylum Arthropoda; class Insecta; order Coleoptera; family Scarabaeidae; genus Dynastes; species Dynastes maya. The sequence goes on from JAROYE020000001.1 coordinate 26,959,575, forward strand.
GTCGAAAATATTTACAATTTGGCATACTTTCTTATAATTTCTCTATCAATGAGCAGACATTGGATGTACTCAGCGGACGCAACTGTTGTGAAACAGTTGAGTGAATAACCAATAGGAATGTGGGGCCTTGAATTTTCATTGGTTATTCACTTAACTGTTCCACGATGGTTGCGTCTGCTGAATGCAACCATTCTATACTACGGTATTGGGATAAAATGTTCATCTAAGGAAAGCCTGTGCAGTTTGGGTTTAAAATTTGGTGCCTTTTCTTACCTCCACCGATTTTTGTCTTATGGAGGAGTACCTCCTGAAGTACATAAACCTCAACATCTTTTAGGCACTTAGGCTTTTGGCTGCTGTTTCAAATTCATCGCAACATAGGCTGTTTTTTGATAACTTTTTCTCTATCTTCATTGTTTTTTGTCTTTTGAAGGAAAATGATTCTTTTTCCTACCTTTAATATGATGATTTATTTGGAAGAAACATTTTTCTCTTTTGGATTTTCTTGATTTTCTAACGCTAAGGAAATATTTACTTAATCCAAATAAAATTTCAAGAAAATTATTTTCTTACATTATACATTTTTATAGTCTTCAAATAAAAATATTTTCTTGAATAGAGACTGATTTTTGCAAGAAATCATTTCTCTGCGTGTGACGAGTAAACGGAATAGACGAAAAGCCGCACCTTAAATAACGGCTGAAATAAATATTGTGAAAAACGAGTTAGTTTAACCACCGTGAAAAGGAAGTTAAAAGAGGGTGGTGTATTTGACCGAATAGCGTTGCGTAAACCACTCTTACGTAAGCAAAATAAAATAAAACGGACGGAGTGGGCTAGAGAGCATCAACATTGGACAGGTGATGAGTGGAAACATGTTTTGTAGACCGATGAGTCCAAATTTGAACTCTTGGGTTCTAAGAGAAGAACGTTCGTTAGAAGCTCGAAAGAACCAGCAGCAGAATCATATGTAGTACCTACAGTCAAGCACGGGGGCGGTTTGGTAATGGTTTAGGGTTATTTTGGCGGCGCATCCGTAGGAGAGTAGTTAAAATAGATGGAATTGGAAGAAAAGAGCGCTACCGGGAAATTTTGTGCTATACCATCTGGAATGAGAATAATCGGTGACTATTTTATATTTCAACAGGATAATGATCCGGAACATACCTTTAGACTGTGCCGCGAATATTTAGAATTGATGGAACGCGAAAACAATATCAAAATAATGAAATGGCCTCCTCAATTTACATTTTGTAATAGAATAAAGACCCATTTTCTTTATTTGAAGAATATTTTATTAAATGCAAAATTACAATTTCTTTTTCAATTAGCACTTCCTTTATTTATGCGTATTTCTTTAGGTGGGCAAATAATTATGACCGGTAGTGTATATTCACTGTTTTGTTGTAATTCTGTACTATCAGTAAACACTATTATTATTATTGGTCACAGTTTATGTGTTCATTGATTGTGTTCAGTGTAGACTATAGATAATTTACAAATCTATGGTCTACACTGAACGCAATCTCAAAAGTATTAAGTTTATGTATAAGAAGTGTACAAAGAGATTTTAAATGTCCATCGAAAGTGCTAAAAAGGTCATTTGTAAAAAAAAAACGAGTTTCAACTGTTTGAAAATACTCCAATGTTACCTTCCTGATTACCCTGTTTGATAAAATAAAAATATTTGATTTTGTTTAGTGAACCTGGACTATTGCCACCACGACAGTAAAAATTCTTGTGAAATAGTGACAAATATTCAAATTTTTGAGAAAATACTGTAAACGTATTTATATCCTTGAAAAGTGAATATCTCAAAAACTGTTCATTCTACTAACTATATGGTGTATCGTACAAATCTGCTTTATTTTTTGACAAGGAATCTGCAAATGTAATGATATACAGGATGTTCCATTTAAAATAACAAATTTAACCAACGTACCAGAGAAACTAAGCACTGTATACTTAGAAATAATTTTCGGCCATAGATCAGTTGATTTTAAGTAACTTTTATCCCAATCATTTTTCCATTAAATGAATAGATAAGCTGCAATTCACCGCGTACAAGTAGTTGCCGCACCCGGTATTTTTTATTTCGACTTTATAAATTTTTGAATAAGTGACAATTCAATTGAAAGATCTTCCTCAAGGGTCAGTATGTTAGTTAAAACTCATGACACTTCTTCGTACAGTAAGCGCCATAATATATTTAAAATCAATCCGATTTCTTTTGTATCTACATTTTAGGTGGGTATACGATAATTTTGGTGCGGCCAGTTGAAGGTTGTTTCACGTTTCGAGCGAGTAAAGTTGGTGTTTCATGTCGACCATGTATTAAATTAATTCAACTATACTATATCTGGCCAAAATATCTTCAACTGTTGTATCGTAAAATAAAGTTAATTGCGGAGCCTTCAGTTAGGTCGGATCGATCGATAAGCACTTGCATATAAATGTTCCTGCTTAACTTTTTAAATCTATTTTTGCACGATCATAACCTGATCATTGTGTAAAAACTACAGATGTTGTGTGCTTAAAATCATATAATACTTTTTTCATTTTTGTAGGTAGTTCAGTAAATGGTGTATTTCGTGTGCGATTAGATATATTGCCAAAATATGTGCTTTTTGAAGTAAATTTATATATACACTTTCCTTTTATGGCATGTGGAAGTAGAGAATGATTAATGGTTCGCTTGATCTTGATGATGATATCATAGGTTCTTACGAAAATAGAATTCAATTAGTTTTGCTTGATTATTTATTAGACAGTAAATCTTTCGGATTTTTTGAATGCAAAAAACAAAAATTGAAAACTTTAGTACACTAAAATTAAAAATTGTTTGTGGAAATATTACGATTTATTTGTAGACAAAATAACAACTAGGTATTAAACTACCTGGCAAGCAGGAGATGTGAGGTTCGATTCCTCACCGGGGGACATTTTGTTAACATTTAATTACGTTGGAAATTCTAAGGAAATTATAGATTTTCATAATTCGCCTACGAAAGCCAAAATGCAGGGTGCGGCAGAATGGGCTCCCACATTTTACAGGTCAATAACAAATAAACGGTAAACGTTAAGGAAAAAACCTTATATTTTTCAATATTACATATTATAGGGTTTTATCTATCTACGTTTTGAAAATAACATCGTTCAAATAGCGGTCCTTACGGGCAATACACATACGAAGTTCAGCAAGTTCTCTCTAATACATCTTGAGAAATAACGGCGATTTCCTGTCGTATTGTGTCCTTAAGTTGGTTAAAAGTTTGAGGCCGATGTCTGTAAACCTTACCTTTGAGGTAGCCCCACAAATAAAAGTCCCAGGGGCCCAGATCAGGGGGTCGAGTTGGAAAGTCAATATTGCCTCGTAATGAAATCAAATGTCCAGGAAACATTTCCTGCAATATGGTAAGGGAACGGCAAGTGGTACGAGATGTGGCACCATCTTGCTGGAACCAGAAGGAGTCATCGTGCTCTTCGAATTGTGCCAATTGGGGCCGGAAACAGTTCCAACATGTCACAGTACCGGAGAGAATTCACAGTTACGGTAACGCCAACCTCTTAAAAAAAAAAAAAGGCCCCACAGAGCCTAAGAAATCGCGCACCATACGGTGACTTTTAGACTATGTAGAGGTTTTAGGTGAAGCTCTCGAGGATGTTCTGCTTATTCACCGTGCCACAAATATTGAAATGAGCTTCATCGCTGCTCCATACAATCGCTTTGGGACGCACATTTGTAAGGATTTCTTGACACAAATGTCTACGCCTTTCCAAGTCTCGCACTCAATTTTTGGACTATCACAATCGGGTGAAAATGTAGCTCACTGTGCAAAATACGCCTTACAGATCGATCAGAAATCCCGAGTGCAGCCGCATGTTTTCGAGCAGAACGCTTTGGAGACTGCTCTACAGACGCTCTAACGGCAGCAATGTTCTCGGGTGTTCTGATGCTCCTAGGGCAGCCAGATGGTTTCTTTGGTAATGGAGGACCAGTTGCCCTTAGATTTGCGATGCATTATGCCGACTGGCAAACCGTATTACTCGCACGACCGGTTGGCTTATCCCTCATCACTCTACACCCTCCAACACCAGGCCTGCGGCGGAACGAAATGTGGGAGCCCATTCTGCCGCACCCTGTATATTAACTTCAACTGTTACTTTACGGGTACTTTAGATTACTTACTGATTGTATATTGATCTATCCTACTGAACGCATTTCTTTCTCTAATTGTCTTTTTTGATTGTCCCAAGAAACCCCAGGCAAAACTAATGATTAATTTATGAAAATAAGAGAAAATTCACCTGTGACAAATGACGTTCTAGATTAAAAAAAAAAAGCTAATTTTTTTCTTTTACCAATAGCACTTTTATTTATAAGAGGAAAACTAAAAACAAATTCTCAGTACCACTTTCGATCTTCTATCTAATGGTGTAGTCGAAATTTTTATATGACGTTTGGGTTCTTTCTGGCCATCATCAACTTTCTTATTTCTTGTCAGCATCATATTGGATTTTGACATCTAGAAAAATGATACAATGTAGCTGTATCTTGTACTCGCTATTATTATATTTTGGTTCGATTAATAAAAAATACTTAACATATCTCGTTTCTCTTCGTTGGTGTACGACATTTTTCTATTACTACTGATTGACAATTGAAATGTTTGACAGTTTGGAATTTCATGGCCATCTTATGTAATCTTAAAATACATTTTTCCCCAGTTAAAGCATAATATTAAAAACTTTTGTCAACCTGTTATACGTGGTTGAAATCAGAAAAAAATACTTTCTAACAGTGTCAAAATCTAATATGGCGCCCATAAGAAATAAAAAAAGTTGATGACGACCAAAAAGAGCCAAAACGTCATATAAAAATTTCGACTACACCATTAGATAGAAGATCGAAAGTGGCATTGGATATTGTGTTTTAATTTATCTTTGCAAAACCAAATAAAGGTGGTAGAGGTAAAAGAAAAAAAATTGCCTTTTTTGTTTTTACTTTTAATCTGGAATGTCCATTTTCTCTTTGGGTTCATAACACACTAAATTTAGTTACGTTGCTAAATTTAAACCTAGCATCTATCTCCAATAATAAGCGAGATCCCCATGATGGAGGTCGAAAATGAATCACCCTGTATATGAGTTTCGAAGGAATATTTACCCAAAAGCAGATGTCACGTGGATATGTGACGAAAGCATCTTTTTCATTAACATGCATATGCTTTGTTAGATTGTTCCGACGTAATTATTTACGCATTAATTTCAAGCTTTTGAAGACCAAAGGTGACCAGGTACCGCTTTTATCATAATCAGAATGATTACATTGAATAAAAAATAATGTTGAAAAATTATGGTAGTACTGTATGCTGTTTTTCACAGTCAACGTAAGTTGAATATAAATCTTTCCTGTGTACTTTACGAAAATATGGAATTAGAATCACTTCCAACAAAAGATGCAGCTGTTGTTTTATTAAACGACGTTGTTGACATTGTCTGCTCTGGCTTATTTCTTTATTACAAATTGACGTGCACCAGATTCCGGAAAATTGTTCGTTCTTCCGGTTAATGTATAGATACGATGCGTAAAACGTATGCGTTTTAGCTATTTGATTCGCTGTATTAGATTGTCTGTATACATATTTATATAATACTTTGTTTTTTACAATCTCTACTGTTTTAGTTGCCTTATTTTGTCATTTTAATTCAGTAGTACATATGGGCTTCAATATACTGTCAAGTTTTCAGAATTTTCCAGTGCATACTTTCATATATCGGTCGATGCAGTTCCTCGTGAGACACCTGTATACATATGTACATATTTCAATGCATGCATTATTGACCAAGAGTGGTAACCATTTAAAATTGATAGAAAAATAAGTAAGTGTATGTATGATTTTAAATACGGTGGTAACAAACGACACTCTATTTTTATAACAAATCGTAGTTTATTTTTTATAACTTGATATTCTGTTTGGCAACCTTCAACGTTAACTACACCGATCCCACACAAGGGCAATTTTGTTGGTTCCAAACCAGTCATTCAAGAAGCTTTACTTGAGCTTAGGTCACGTTCCTGCTGTGCATAACATTATGAATACGATCGAGTTTCCAAAGTCTTGCATAGATAGATAATTGTGTATTGTTCGCAGTGGACCTATTTTGAACCAGGAAAAACAGACCAAGACAACTACAGAATCTTTGCCAAGCTTTATTGCGGCTTTTGCGTATTAGCTCGTGCAAAGCTATTGAAAAACTTTGCACGATTTATTAATTTATCTCTTCGTAACGTTAAATCAGAGGTTGATGTTCTTTTTAGATAGAAACGATTTTTTGCAACATTAAGTACCCTTTTTCTAATCACGCGTTCACTTTGCTGCGGTTCTCCAAAATATTCTAAATTCTTGATGACGAAAGGAAAGAATTCAAATGAGGACTTAGTTTTTCGATAATCTAGTTTAAACCTAAACTTAATTAGTTGAATTGCTGCAATTCCTATATTCGGCTAAGCAAAAGGGATACAACAATATCTAGATAAGAATACTATTGCACTGAATTGCTGTAATTTTGTTTCTTGCCAATATGCGTAAGCCAATACTAAACAACTTTTGGAGACAAAAGTCGATTAGAAGGATAACAGACTTTTTATTTAAAAGCGTTTCTTGCTATGATCAAATAATGAGGAATACACAGGGTGTTAGATAATAGTCGGAACATATTGTGATTATGATCGATGTTGTACTGCTATGATTGTTATTTTCTTTATAAACCAAATTGGGTACATAAAAATATTAAAATTGTTAATCATTAACATTTTGCAGAAAATACAGCTGTTCGATCTGAATATGTTTGCCATAATATGAGTCGCAATATACTTAGCCGTAGTTGAAAAAGATTGTTTCGGACAGTCTGCAACAACAGAGATAATTTTGTTCGAGTTCATCGAAACTATTTAGTGTATCCTGGGTTCCTATTTTCTTCATTCGCAATCACTGTAATTATTTGTTAAGGAAGGAAATTTGCAGCTGCATCTGATTTTTATTTCGCATAGGATTTTAAAATCATGTATGTTAACAGCAGAATGCATTTCACCCTCTGCAGTGGCGATCCGCTATTTAGCATCCTTCGTTATTGGAGATTCCGTATGACTCATTTCAATAACAAGGGTGCGCACCATTGTTAACGACAAAAGCTTTGAAAGTCTATTGTTACCACCAACAAGTTACGTTCTATAGTAATTCACAAGTCTCGTGCGCACTTTTAATGTATCGATTGCTTAGCAAATAGACAACGTCTGGTAGTGTGGAATCGCAAAAGATGTAACGTATTTTACGTAAAACGGAAAAGAATTGCGTAACTTTAACTAAGCCTTTACTTTTGAGAAAGTTAGATCGTAGAATCAACATTCGACAATAACCTTTTAAAAACATTTAGGCATACTTTCAAAACATTGTTTTATAACGGTGATTAAATAAGCAACATTTAATGTAACAATTATTCTATATTAATGATTTATATAAAAGTAATATTTAATAACAAGATTTAAAAGTGCTTTACACAAAATTATGTGTCAAGGAGACTGCACGCAGAGAAATGGTTTCTTGCAAAAATCAGTCTCTACTTAAGAAAATATTTTTATTTCAACACATCAAAAATTTATAATGCAAGAAAATAGTTTTCTTGAAATTTTATTTGGATCAAATAAATGTTTTCTTAGGGTTAGAAAATCCAAGACAGGAAAATGTTTCTTCCAAGTAAATCATTTAGTTTTAAATTAAGTAAATATTCATATTAAAGGTAGGAATGAAAAAATAATGCAGATCTCACAAAATTCTATTGAAAAATTGGGCGACCAGTTTCGTGTTCAAAAAACACATCATCAGGCCAGCTACAAGGATATACAATAAAAGAAAAATTACAATAATGGAAAAAAAAAACCTAAAGTTAATAATTAAAATTAGGAGCAAGTGAATGAGCTAATGAAAAATTTTTTTATAGGATACAGTTTAATTAAATTATTGAATAATTTCAATTATTGAATAATTAAATTATTAATTAGGGATTATTATTGAATTTAATTATCAATAATCCCTAATTAATGCTTGGACTACCGATTTCTGTCGTATGTGGTTTGAAGTTAAGGTATACGACGATTTTTCTAGGTTGGTTCTTCCCACCAACCATTTAAGAAGGATTATTATATATCATAAAAAAAAAATTCAATTTGTCACATCCAGTTTTATTATAATAGATCAGTTTTGAACTTGTTGTGTACGTGTCCTTTTTACAATTTCATTTATACTTTTGGACATTGATTTAAATGAATTTGTCTCATAAATGTAGTTGACACAGTTTTAAATTTAAATATTATTATTTGAGATCAATTGTAAGTAGAATTTGAAGATAATTTTTCTTCTCCCTTTCGTCACCAATGACCACGTGCGCTAATTACACCACATAATTTGCAAAATCTACCTATAGAGTAAGATTTTCGGTGATGGAAGAGACAGGAGGAGGAAGAGTCTTTTTACACATTTTGATACCTAATAATTTAGTTACTAGACTAAAATCTAATTACATTCTATAGTGCAAATGTTTTTATATTGCAACTTATTCTCATATTAAAAAAAAAAGAGAAGAACAATTCTTTAATTTCTTTTTCACTGTTTTATATTGTTTGATAGCTTGTATTATGTTTATTCTATCACGTTTTCTTTTGTTTGGATACCCTCTTAGCTGGACTGAGGATGTTTTTTATTCCTACCTTAATTAAATTATTTCTTTAATAATGTAATTAAATAGGGATCATTTTTATGTAGTTTAATAATCAATGAGTTAATATTTAAGTTTATTTATCTCTTTATTGTTATTATTATTATTTATTATATATAAAAAAAAAACTATAGTTAAAATAGTACACGTGGTAAATAGTAATAAAAAGAAAGAGAATATTACATTAACCGGTATCTTTTGAACATGCTTATGAAGCGTCGTACGTTAAAGGTTGGCTAGCAAAGAGTATACATATACACGTTGCGACACTGAGCGGCTGTACATACGGGCTTTCAATTGCAACAGTGGAATACTATGTACGTATGTGCATCGTGGCGATTCTGACTCAGCGCCCGCATCCCCCATCCTGCATCCCACTACTACGGTTACACTCGTCTCATCCAGCAGCGTATGCCTTCAGTGCGTTAACAGAGGCAGTAGGTATAACTTCGTTGGGACAGAGAACGATTACGGAATTTACGTATTGTGTATTCGCAAATTATGTTGAAAATGAGTTCTCATATTAATGTTGTTGCTGCTAGGAGGCGTATACGAAACCAAAAAGTAATTCTAAATAAGAAATGAAAAATATTCTGATGAAATGAATGAAAAGAAAAATAAATACTCTACATAACTATGTACAAAATAAATAAAAATTCTAAACCGCACTACGACAACGTTACTTGTTGTATCTCCTCTCGCATCCGCCCTAGCTCTGTCGACCGATGTCGTGCTGACGATTATAATCGATAAATGCGTTGTTGTCGAACTATGTTGTTTTCTTCATGTTGTATGTACAGCCGATCTGTGTCGCAACGTGTATGTATACTGTCTTTAGGACGGCGTGACTATAACTACTGGCACAACGTGATAGATTAGTGGGATAAATTGAGAGATGTAAGAGCAATATGGCTAAGCATAGGAAGCTTTAATGTTTTTATTTTTCAAATATTGTTTTTGCCGGTAGTGATTCCATTAATACCAGGAGCTATTTATTAGCATTATCTGTCTTCATTATTGTTTCTAGACATTTTTTCCAAGTGCACCTCTACATGAAGTTCACTTTTGTTTGAACATTGTTCTGTAGATAACTTCTACTTTAGCCTTTTCAAAATCACAAGCAATGGGAATAATTTGCTTCATTACGTACGTAGATGTCGTACTGTTTTAAACAAGGTAAGCGCAATAAATAACGTGCATACAAATAATATGCATTTCAAAAATTCTAAGTAAAAAATATTTTATTTTAAGAAAATGAAATTATTGATTTATGAGCAATACCTAAACGCATTCTGGAATTAAGAAAACTATTTACTATCCTTAAAAAATATTGTTTTGTATTATAATGGCTATTCACTTCTACTAAGAATCGCTTTCTTCCAATTTTCTGCAAGATTTTCTTGAATCAAGTTAACAAATGTCTTAAGCAAAGAAATACAATTATTTCATTACAATTGTATACTTTTTTTAAGCGGAGAAAGAAACCCTAAGAAAATATTTTTTGATTTATTGTATTGCGGATAATTGAAACAGTAATTGTCGTGAGTTAAGACGGACAAGCTTTGATGCAAGTAAACGTTTCTTTGCGCGTGACATATCAGAAAATAGGATAAAAATATGGAATCGCTTTAATATGTCGAAAAATATTTGGTGTATTGGAATTAAAGTTGGTATCTGTACTAGAATGAATAAGAACAAAGAACTGTTTGCTTTTCTCTATATTTTTGTGATACAAGACCAACTTAATTTTTTTTTTATGGTGCCCTATTTTTCTTTCTTTATTCAGTAGTAAAATTTCTGAGCAGGCATATAAAAAATTGATCTGTTACATAAGATTTTTTTGAGAAAGGAATAATTGCAAACGTTTTTACTACAAATTTATCTGAATTCTATCCGTTTACTATTAATAATAAATTACCACGCAAATCGTTTGTATTTAACCTTCATAGAATTGTCCTACAAAAAATTAAATATGCAACTGACTGGGGTACAGGCACACGTCACTTTATTTCTTATTCTATTTGTTTATTCTGTTAACTACGAGGGTAGTTTGACATTAATCTAGCCTAAGTAAGAAAACGCACAGTTTTTGTTCTTTTTCTTATTTATTTTTCAACATAGCCTCCTATTACCTCAATACACTTGATAAAACGGTTTTCCAACTTTTTTATCCATTCCGAAAAGTAATTTTGCTCGAGCTCCTCAAAATAGTGTGAAGTTTCGGTCATGACCTCATCGTTCGTTGCAAAGCGGCGTCTTCCGAGCCATTTTTTTAGGTTTGGGAACAGGAAAAAGTCGCATGGGCTAGGTCTGGCGAGTACGGTGGTCGATCAATTCGTAGCCCAATTGGTGCAATTTTGCCTGTGCAACGGCCGCCCTGTGAGCGGGTGCGTTGTCCTGATGGAAGAGAACTTTTTTGCGAGCCAAACCAGAGCGTTTTTTCGTCAAATCGGCGTCGAAACGGTCCAATAAATCTGCGTAGTACACGCCAGTTATTGTTTTGCCCTTTTCCAAGTAATCAATGTGAATAATGCCTTTCGCATCCCAAAAAACAGTCGCCATCGGGTATTCTTGATCTTCTTCGGTGGGCCTTCACCGCTTTTTCTCCACTGCTTTAACTGTTCTTTCGTCTCCGGCGTGTAGTAATGGACCCATGTTTCATCGACAGTGACGTATCGGCGGAAAAAATCCTCCGGATGGTGTTTTATCATTGCCAAAAGCTTAATCGAATCCGTCATACGTGTGCGTTTTTGGTCGACAGTGAGCAAACGCAGCACCCGCCGCGCGGATACCTTTCTCATATTCAAATGTTCGTGTATGATGTTATGTACACGCTCAGTTGACATGTTTAGAGCCTCTGCTATCTCACGCACTTTGGTTCGACGGTCTACCACGATCACATCACGGACTTTGTTGATGGTTTCTGATGTAGTGACGGTTTTTGGGGCACCTGGACGTTCATCATCAAACGACGACGAACAAATTCAGCTTTCCAAAATTTCGCTGTTGCTAACGACGGTGCAGACTCGCCATAAACAGCATCCAGTTCGGCTTTGATTTCTGCATTGTTTTCCCTTTCAAATGAAGGTGCTTAATCACTGAACGATATTCGACTTTTTCCATTTTCAAAAAACACAAAAGTTGCTTGCTTTCGACGACTGTTAAAACCAAACTAATTGTGTTTTTTGCTTGAAATTTTGACAGACGTCATGCGATGGATGGCAGATGTCAAAACCGAGAGTAATTTGTTCTCACGTATCGCCATCTATCGAAGGCTAAATTAATGTCAAACTATCCTCGTATCTTTGGTGGTTTCATTTAGTAATGTAGAATAAATATGTTAATAATAGTGATATGACCAAATAAGGTGTACCCCTACTCACAAAATATCAAGTATCTATACAAATATTGCGAATTATAATTAGGTGATACTTTCGAAATATAAAGCAATAATATCAAAAGTCGACAAACAACATATTTAACGGAAAAGTTTGCAAGAGTTATATGTAAATATGCGTTACCAGAGTACAGCTGTACCCTAGTCAGGTCTACGAAGGTTAAAACTGAAAGATAATAAATATAGTTGAGCCTTGAAAATCCGGAGTAATTATGGTACGTAGTAATTCTGAGTAATCTGTAAAAAACTATTTGAACATATTTTTTCTTTAAAATAACTTTATTGAAAAAATTTAGTGTTATAAAAAAAAATATCCCACAATGCCATTATCGGCACTTCCAGCTCCTTTTTTTAATTGTGTATGTAGTTCTTGGATTATGTTTTAATCACTATTATTTGAACAAGTAGACAGGTCTGAAAATAGCACAGTCATTCAGAGAATTGAACACGTCTGCTACAGACATCGATTTGATATGGATGAAATGTTTTGAATATTTATGGGCTGACCTTATACCTATATCATGATCTATAGGTATTTGCCTTAAGCAGGCTTTTGGTTTTATCCCACATAATAATACTTAAACTGATTTCTTCCTTTGATATATTGTTAGGACGTCCATATCTCCGATACTTGTTAATACTTCCCAATGACACCAAATCTTTGTGAAGGGGGAATCATGATTTCATGACTTTCCTAACATTTTGCGTTTAAATTACTTGCTCCCAAATTTTATGATGTGACGTACCAAAACCTTCATATGACTAACTTATAAAGGGTATTTCAATAAGGACGCTCGATTTTTAAATGTAAATAAAACAAGTTGTGTGTGAGATATCTATTTTTTTTTATTTGGAAGAACATTTTATGGTATTATGTACGGAATATAACTTCGTTCAAATGTCCGCCGCGGCTTTGTTTGGTGGCACGTATTCGGGAGGACCAATTGTGGATGACTTTGTCGCATAAATCTGGCTGAATTTGATGGATGGCGTTCGTTATGGTGACTTTGAGGGCATCAATTGTTTGCGGTTTATTCACATAGACCTGCGATTTAAGATAGCCCCAAAGGAAGAAATCTAACGGCGTTAAATCACACGATCTCGGTGCCCAGTTCACGTCGCCGCTGCGCTGGCATGCGCTGTGTGGCACATAGCGCCGTCCTGTTGGAACCACATGTCGTCGGTATCCATATCATCCAGTTTAGGCCACAAGAAGTTGCTTATCATTGATCTGTAGCGCTCGCTGTTGATGGTTATGGCCATGCCAGTTTCGTTTTGGAAGAAGTACAGACCGATGCTTCCGCCAGATCAAAAACCGCACCAAACAGTGACTTTCTCGGTATGCGTTTGGTGCTGGTGTATGTCGTGTGGATTGGTATCGTCCCAAATCCGACAATTCTGCTTGTTCACACATCCATTCATAAAAAAATGAGCCTCGTCGCTAAAGATGATTTTTTTGGGAAAATTTGGGTTAACTTTCAACTGCTCCAGAGCCCAATCAGCGAACACACGGCGTTGTCTATGGCCGTCTACCTCAAGTCCCGACGCAAAACTCGCCAAGTTGAAGTCGCAGAAAGGCCAAGTTATTGTGAACAACGATAAATTGACTGTCTCGGCCCCGCACACTCTCACGTACAGCAGCGATGTTTTCAGCAGACCTTGCGTTTCGGTGACGTACGGGTATTGGGTATTTATCGAACCGGTTGACTCGAATTTGGCCACCAAACGTCGAATAGCCGACTCGGCAGAACGGTTGTGGCGAGGATAAAAATCACGTAATGCGCGGAACGTTGCCCGAACGGAGCACTGATTTTGAAAATATACTTTGATGATTTGCACACGTTGTTCAACGCTATAACCTTCCATTGTGAGTTGCCATACACTACTGAACAATTCACAACAAATTTGCCAGATGTTGCTTTAACAACATGGCCGCTATAACCTAACAAATTTCGAGCGTCCCTATTGAAAGACGCTTTAGTATCAGTAGTATACATTAGAAAACAAGTTTCATAAGTCGGTATTTTGTCGCATGTGACCAAAATGCGAAAAAATGCCTTATGAAAAAAGCTTAAAAAATGAATGTTTGTTATGTATTTTTTGACAGCTATTGGAGACCTTGTGTGATATGCAGGTTGGTCACATTGACCAACATTGACATTGAATAAAAATGTATTACATTGACCTTGTTTACGTTCAAAAATTTGTCTTTGCAATTATATTTTATTTGCATTTAGAAGTACATATAAGAAATGGGTGATATTGAATGTAATAATACAAATTGTACTTCACCTAAGCGTGGTAATTTATTATTTAGTAAATCACTTGATGTGTATGAAAAAAAGGAACATTTTTATACGTGCTGCACACAGAATAATGTTTAAGCGATATCTGCAGACATTTTATTGTCATATTTTCAAATACAAGGCAAAAAAAAAAGAAGTCTTCTACTTTATGGTTGATGTACTCTATGTTTCAATATTTACAAGAATGTAGACATATCAAAATACTCTAAATTATACCATAATTGTAGTGTATCCTACCAGAATCGACGGTTACTATAGTGACAGCTACTGTAATAAGTAGAAAATACCCTGTTATTGGAGTTTTTTGGAGAGGCTGTCTGCACTCCATATTTATAGTAAAAATACTCCAAAACTATAGTGAAAAAGGTACTACAAAATTGAAAATGTTTAGGAAATGTTGTTCGTTAAAGGCTATATCATTGTGTGGGTAACTATGGCATCTATATTTCTGTGTCTGTCGTTGGACGGGGTGACTACATCTCATGGCATTAGGTGTCGTTAGGAAATATTTCAGCGAATCCAATACCATGAGGTATATATCAACATTATCTTGATTATTGCTTCTAAGTACTTTTTTCAAGTGCGCTTCTATATTAAGTTCACTTTTGTTTGAACTTTATTCTGTTACAAGCATGAAAATAATTTACTGCGCTATGTACGGATATGTTGTACTGTTTTAAACAAGGGAAGTGCAATTAATAATGTGGGCATAAAATACAATTATTTCATTATAAGTGCATACTTCTAAGCGGAGAAAAAACGCAAAGAAAATGTTTCTTTCGATTTAAAACAGTTATTGTATTGTGGATAATTGAAACAGTAATTGTCTTGAATTGAGGCGGACAGCCTTGATACAACTAAACGTTTCTCTGCGTGTAATACTTATTGTTGTTTGTTCAACAACAATATTGTAGTGTATGTAACCACAGTAAGTAACTACAAACATTTTGCTTTTTCACTACAATATGTCACTCGTTGCCATATTGCGTGTTCGTAAAATCTACTAAAACTTGAACTATAAAATAGTTTGTACTGGGTTTATTGTAATAAGATCTACGTATATCTGTCGCGAGAACCATAAACGGGGTGGATACTACCACAACACAACTACAAATATATTGTAGGCCTTACAACTACATTTCTCTCAGTGTGGGGCATATTCAGACGTTGCGGTTTTAGTTGTTACAATGGTGTTCAATTTAAGTTGTTTTAATAATAGGCTGCGCTGATGTATGTAGGCGTGAAGAACTAATCAATTTAACATTAAACGTGGAATATATGATTGTAGTACCTAAAACAAAGAAGAATATTTCGAGCGTTTGTGCAATCACAACTAGTATTGATTTAGTAAAAAGTATGCCGATTTGCGACCAAAAAATATCATTCATCAACGTTTTTATCTGCTGCCAAATTCTGAGCTATACAGTGGGCATTGTTTTCGACGTTTCAGTGTTTCGCATTTAGCCAATACAGGTAGCGATTTGATCACAATAAAGCGCCGTGGAGGACGGAAGTCATCTGCTAGAGCCGAGGGTTACATTGATACCTTCGATGATGAAGAAAATCGAAGTTGCACAAATGTTTTTGTCCCAGCCAATTACATCAAGTAGACATTTGAGTATTTCGCAGGTCACAATGGACCAATGTTGCTAATTGTATATTTTATGAATTCGATAATGTACAATAATTACAATAATCGTAATATTCAACGATATAATTAAATAAATGTACATACTTAGCACAATTATGTTTTTGTACTACTAATTTGTGTTAAATACGTCTGTGTATTTCAGATTTCATAATATTCATTAAAAAAGATCTAGTTGTCGTGTCATTATCATCTATCAGCCATTCCAACATTTAATAATAAAATGTTGCGTGTCGTAGTGAAGCTGATTTCGACACGCGTTCGCGTGCGGAAAAGTACATACACTACCGTTCATGGAAGTTCGGGCAAGCAAAAAAATATACGGAAGTCAAAGAAAATAAGAGAAATATTAAATGGCCATGCATTTAATATTTACTTACAGAATTTTACATATTTTCAAACACAGCTTTATTAAAAAGAAAAAGTTAATGTAATACAAATAATTTAAATCCGATTTTCATCGAAAAATCCACCTTTTGCCTTTAGGGCTGCTGCCACTATTCTCGGCATCCGATTCACTAATTTTGCTAATGTTTCATTGTGCAAGCTTGTCCATACCTCCTGGAGAATGGTCCACAAATGTTCCTTCGATTTTGGACACTTTTTCCTAACACATCGGTCTAATTCTTCCCATAACAACTTTATCGGATTCAGATCGGGGGACTGTGGCGGCCATTATATAATTTTTAGGGTTCTTTCATTTTCTTCTTGCTGCAGGTAATCTGTGCACAATTTAGATTTATGTTTGGGGTCATTGTCCTGCATAAATTCAAATCCACGACCAATTAATCGAACTCTTGACGGTGTGACATTTTCCTTCAGGATTCTCCGATATTCTTTTTTCATTATGCCCTCAATTTTGAGCAAGTCCCCTGTTTCGATTAAGGAAAAACAACCCCAAACCATTACTGATCCGCCTCCATGCTTCACCGTAGGAACTATACACTTCCGTAACATTCTTTCCCCTCTTGATCTGCATACGAAAACTCTCCGTCTATTTCCAAAAACCTCAAACTTGGATTCGTCAGTCCACAAAACGTTTTTAAAATCGTCCACTGTCCAATCTCTATGAGCTTGTGCCCATTTCAGTCGTTTCAGCCTATTTCCTCTTCGGAGTAACAGTTTTCGACAAGCCACTCGCCCATGCAACCCAGCCTCTTTCAGCCGACGTTTCACAGTACTCACAGAAACTTTGGAATCTCGCTCATTATTGAATTCTGCAACAATTTCTGATGCTGTTAGTCTTCTATTGCGCTTACTAATTATTTTTATTCGTAAATCTTCCGCAGGAGTTGTTTTTCTTGACGGTCCTGGCCGATTACGATCTTGTACGTCACCGGTTGTCTTAAATCGAACTATAGCATCATGTACTGTAGATTTTTTTATTTTTAATTTATCCGCAATCCGTCTTTCTGCGTACCCTTCCTGATGCAAGGTAATAATAGCATATCGTTTTGAAACAGCTAGAGGCTTTCCACGGGGCATTTTAAGCAGTCAAACCGAAATTAATTTATTTTTCACTTGCACAACCACAGATACTTTCACAATAACAATCCCTTCAGAACTACTGCGTTTACAAATGTTATAATACTTTATAAAGGGTATACGAATATTTCCAGGTAACACGAGTGAATCAGTTAACCCTCCTAGGGATTATTATAAAGCTTTATTGTCACTGTATTGGGGATTTCCAACATAATTATATATTTTATGATAATGGTCTTATAATAGACAAATACTACATGGAAATTGGTAAAAGACTTCCAGAAAAGGTTAGTTTTAATAATTCCTCACATAATTTGTCAGCTTGCCCGAACTTCCATGAACGGTATTGTATATCGTATGCAAAATAGAAAAGCGAATTATTGAGAAAGAAAAATTGGGCACTGTCATTTTAAAAATATCAAATTGACCCTGATTGTCAAATGTTGACGGAGCAAAAACAGTTAAAAGTTATTGTAAATATAAGACACGTTGATTCTGTACATATAACAAAGTTTACTCACACATATGTAGTTTTCAAAATATTAAACTGGTTCCATAATTTTGCTTTAACTTTTTTACGTAACTTAAATTAAGGAAGCTATATATAGGTATTTAGGTGAAGAATGTGCAATTATATGCTTGCAGTTGTAAGAGTAATTATTTTTATTGTATTCCAAAAAATTCTCGGGGTGTTGGCCTTAATTAAACTAGACAGTTAATTATATTTAGCACCGATTTAGTAGCAAATTATTATGAAACACATTTATGTCTAGATTTGTCTATTGCAATTTCTTTTTGAATTGATTTGGATGTCATCCAGAAGTAATCTTTTGGAGTACTGATACAAGTCTTATAATTAAGTTTCTTGATGTTGCGTTTCATTGTATTCTAAAATCGGAACTAATTTGTCGTAAACTATTTGCTGTATTTCTCACGTGGGAACTAGATCGACCTACATAGGTAGGTATATGTTTAATAAACATCTTTTCATTGTTACTTTTGTGCCAGGTATTTTTGTTTATTTTGGAGCAAATTAAGACAACAAGTACTGGCAGAAAGAAGTATTTTATATTACACATCCATCCAATTCCGGATAAAAAAGATATGCAAGGGGTATATTATCCAACCGGTGGGGTTTGCGAAAACTCACATTGCGCAGAGCGCAGAAATTGAAGAAACGTTTTGGAGCAATGAATCTAAGTTCGATTTATTTGGCAATATGTATAGGGGTGTGCAAAATAATAGCAGTGTAAAAGAAATGATAAATAATTGCTATGTTAAGTATATATACGTAACTGCTATTCCTTAATAGTAGATGGCGCCAAATGCACACACAAGTCCTGTAGTTAATATACATATAAGGTGGTAAATCTGTGCGAGTTAACTTCAGTTGTACGAAGGAAAGAAAAATTAATGCTATTTTAGTTGTGCAAAAAGATAGCAGTGCGTTAAGAAGAGAAGTATTAAGTGTATAAACTAGTTGCTTTAGGTGTGATAATTTAGGTAAATATAATACTTAATAATAACTAGTTTCAATGTGTTTATAGCGTACATACAATGGATCGCAAAAGACACTGTACGCAAGAGCGGCGCGAACTGATAAGAAAAATGCGAAGTGAAGGCAAAACTTACGAATTTATACAAAACCTCGGATGTTCCGCGAAGATGATAGCAAATGCCCTAAAGTGGAGAGATAGGCCGGAAACTCGTGGTAGAAAGAGAAAAACGTCACTGCACACAGACCGATTGGTAATTCGCGCAGTACAAAAGGAGCCTTTCATCACATCTTCAGCGATTGTAAGCCAATTAAACCTGGGAGTTAATAGTTCACTCGTACGAAGAAGATTAATAGACGGCAATTTATCAGCAAAAAGGCCACGAAAAGCTCCACTTATTAAAAAGGAGCATTTTAGAAAGCGACTGATTTTTGCAAATACTCGCAAGGATTGGGCAGTTTCTAAGTGAAGGAACATATTATGGAGTGACGAGACCAAAATTGAATTATTTGGCAATAAAATTGGTCAGCAATATGTGAGGCGTCCTGTAAATACGAAATTCTTTCCCAAATTCACAAAGAAAACAGTGAAACACGGAGGCGTTAGTTTAATAATATGGGGATGCTTTTCCTGGTATAATGTAGGACCTCTCTATAAAATAGAAGGGATTATGAATGTAGAGAGCTACTTGAAGGTATTAAGCGAAGTAATGTTGCCTTATGCAGAAGAGGAAATGACAATCCGTTGGATATTTATGCATGATAACGATCCTAAGCATACGGCAAGAAGAGTTAAGAATTGGACTCAAGACAATCAAATCAAAGTCCCGACATGAACCCAATCGAGAATTTGTGGTTTAATCTTAAGAAAAGCGTCCAAAATGCCCAACCATCAAATTTAAAGCAATTGTGGGAAACAGTGCAGGGAGTTTGGTATTCTACACCAGTTGAGACATCCCAAAAGCTTGTTAATTCGATGCCTCGTAGAATGCAACCTGTTTTGCAAAATAAGGGTTACACTACGAAATGTTAAGTATACAGAATGTAGGCTCGACTATATAAATTATTTTCACCAAGAATTCATTGTTTATTTAATATTACTGCTATTATATTGCACACTGAAATTTCAATATTATTAATAAATATATTTATTGCAAATTTTTTCTTGTGTAATGTCTTTTATAGTGTAATAGCATCACCTATCGTCATTTTCAAATTTTGTTACAAACTGAACAAATACAGTTCGCGTTTCTTATCACTGCTATTATTTTGCACACCACTGTACATAATTTTTGTACACCAACAATAATATAATTGTCATTTAGTTGTACCAAAGGAATTATCATACGATAATATTATGGTGTGGATATGCTTTTCGTGGCATGGTATTGGTCCTATACATTTGACTAATAAATACCACGAACTAAAAAAGTTTACAGAAATACTTCTACTCAAATATTTTATTTCGGTATGCTTTTGGCGGATTTGTATTAAAGTTGCGTTTGTAAAATACCAAAAGATCGTGCTAATTATAATTAAATAGACAAATGTCTAAAGCATCACTGTGTACTACATACTAGTTCACAACTATTTTCGCGAGCACTGTGTTCCATGTCCCAAACATACTTTTAAAAGAGATGTTAGGATTTCCTCGAACAAACTATTCTGCCGCTTAAAACGATACCTTCGCGTAATTGCTCGCTTGAAACTGTACGAACGCTTGCGGAAAAAGACCGATAGATTTCTGTCAATAAGTGGTATGCGAGACTGTGAACGCATTTTTATTTGAAATTTGAGCGCGATCGTCAAACGAGACAACAGAGCAGTCTACACTAATCCTTGCTATTGCGAATGGAAGATCCAAGACATGAGAATTGGAATCTCTCAGGAATTGTAGGGTTGTGCAGGGCGTGATGTAGAGGGAGATGGCGAGGTCGCGACCTGCAGGTCTTTGGCCTAGACCTCGCCAGACAACGGGTCGATACACCGACATCACCGCACTGCTGTTTGCTCCGCGTATGCACCATTACTATCCACTATGCTGCTGTTCCACTGTACCGCTGCTGTTCCCGCCACTTTCCCGTCGCTACCGCCACCTGCATTGCCGCAACACACCCCCTAAAACAACACACACACACACACAGCGTAAAATTGATTCACAGTGGTCATAATACGATTATTAATTGTTGTTGAAAGTATATCCGGCAATTCGATACCTATTATAATTTTCGGATTGAGTATGCAAAGCTGCTCCTTGTAATAACTTTCATTGAAATTACCCAACCCTTATGACATTTCTACATTTTTTTTGTAGTTTCCTTTTGTAATCTTTACGATAAAAAGTGGGTAGGTTTATACAAATTTGATGTTCAAAATCGGCTGTGTATATTTTTTTGTCAAAAGAACTCATCTACTTGAAACAAGATGGTTTGCCGTTACACCTATACAGGGTGTCCATGGATTGGGTTATAAAGAGGAAATATTTTTTTAATATGAGTTTTACAGAAAAAAAATATTCTTTATAAAAAATTCTGCTTTCCTCAAAATGCCCAAAAACATCATTTAGATTTGACTACAGACATACACTTACTTATAAACTCAATTATTGCAGTTGATATTTTTATTTTTCAATTAATCGCTATTCAACATATATGGCTGCTTCCAACACACTTTTCAACTTTTTTAATAAATTCATTGTAAACTTTGTGGATCGTAGCGGGCATATTAATCTCATCCACCGCATCCCTTATTGCTTGTTTTAATTGATCTGAACTATGTTCTACACCACGAGCATATACTTTTTCTTTTAACGATCCCCACAAAAAAAAATCCATCGATTAATTTCAGTTGACCTAGCAAGTCATTAATCTGGGCCATTTCTGCCAATCCATTTCCCAGGAAATTGACAATTTAAACAAATTTTTATCAATACAGTTGCCATCTTCTTGCCAATAAATGTTTCTTCGTATGTCAAGGTCAATGTTGTGCAACTGAGGTAATGCAAACGTTTCTGTCAAATCCAAATAAACGCGTTGAGTTAAATTTTGTTATAGAAAATATGGAACAATAATACCATATAGAAGATACCACACCATACATTAACTTTTTTATAACGTTGGCTTCTTGATCGAATTTTAAATTGTGGATTCACCGCAACCCAATGTTTTATGTTTTGAGAAGAAACGTGACCGTTTGGTGAAAGTGTTGCCTCGTCAGTAAAGAAAATTTTTCTATGAAAGGTTCTATCTTCAACGAGCTTCTCTCCAACCTATAAACAAAAGTCTACCTTTCTTGCATCATCTCCATCTCCAATTGTATAGGTTATTATGGGTTTGTATTGCAAGATTTTATTATCTTTATAAATATTTTGTAACAAACTTTTAGAAACCTTTAACTCTCGCGAGCTTTTCCTCAAAGACAACCTCGGATTTTCCTAGTCTAGTTTCGTCAAACTTTTAAAAGTTTACGTAAAGCTACGTGTGATACAAATGCATTGAGGAACCTTCGACTAAATAAATGAGTGGCATATCTGTGTGAGACTTGTCCAATACCATAGCATTTAACCAGATGGATACGTTCTTTAGTGAGCATTTGGAGGTTAAATTTTAAGTATTTATTAAACACAGCCTAAAACTAATTTAATGACAGTACAAAACAAAGTCTACTATGTACTTTATTTTAATAAGATAAATTGTTACTATCTCTAGACACTTAAACCGAGTACGCACTTGTGTACCTGATTGCGTTCCTATGTTTAAAACCCAAGAACCAAGAGTTATTATAAACATAACGTAAAATAGCCAATTGTACTTATTTACTTGTTTACTTCAAATAATGATTGTTTAATTGAATAATAGAAGTATCAGCTGCAATAAAATTGAATTTATAAGTAAGTGTAGTCAAATTATGTTTTTGGACGTTTTGAGGAAGGCAGAGTTTTTTTATAAAGAATAACTTTTTTCTGTAAAACGCATATTAAAAAAGTTTTTCCTCTTTGTAACCCCATCCATGGACACCCTGTATATTATAAATTTGATTCTACAGCTATAACATTATGCAATTATGGGTTATGATTATCTGGTTAACTAATACAGCCTTGGTCAATAAAATGGAGTACCTTAAACTTGGTAAAATTTAAAACTTGTTGAAATTTATTTATAATCGTGGCTACAATATAAAATTCTCTGTACATGTAAATTAATATCGTGTATTACCTTCTCGGGCTTCAATGATTGCTTGCATACGTTTAGATATTGCATCCACTATTTTTTGGCAATTCGCCGGTCGAATATTTTTCCACACTTGTTTTGGCATCAAGTAGTGCTTTTGAAGAGCATTGTTTGAGCCTTTCATTGAATTTTCACAAGGTGCCACAAATGCTGAATTGGATTTAGATCTGGAAATTGGGAAGGTCGATGCTGATAACGGAATCCATTTTCGTGTGTCCAGTCTTTAGATTTTCGAGCTGTATGGCATCGTGTTGGAAAAAAAGGTTGTCTGAAAACTCCTGAAAAAATGTTTTCTATGTACGCTTGGCTATTCATACTGCTGTTATATGTGAACATTTCCCCAACGCCCTGTGATGACACGCATCCCATATCATAATGCTGCCATCTCCGTGCTTAAGAGTAGGAACGCCGCAATCCTTACGAAATTCTACGAAACTATAGCTGTACTCTATTATCAAAAGCAATGTTTACTGTTTCATAGATGATAATTGCATTTAATTTGAAGGCAGTATCTTTTTAATAATCACCTTGTTTCGTCGGACCACAACACCCGAGTTTTCAATTATCCAATACTAAACGGATTTTTTATTGATCTCGGACAATAACGGCTTTTTTCAGGTCTTACAGCTTTTTAAAAATGCGCTATTTAAGCGTCTTCTAATCGTTCTAGCCGACATTTTTCAACCAACTATTGCACTTATTTCTGCAGATAACTGCAAAGAAGCTTTCTTCCTATCCCAAATGGAAAGTCTGTTTGATAGTCTTTTCTAACTGTTGCTATTCTGGCACTGCCGCTGCCTGGTTTATTTTTATAGGATCTTATACCTACATAATTATGACTAACTGAACAACACGACTCGATGTGAACATTCTACTTTTTATACATTTCCGAAGATCTACAGATGCTCCGTTTTACTGGGCAAGGTTGAATAATTGTGTCCATTACAAATGAATCAGTGACCTTAAAAGTAACATAAATCCAATTTTTGCCGAAATCGGCTTTTCTGCATGTGTAGATTCCTCAAATGTAGTTACACAGTTTCGTAACAGTACAGTTCCCATTGACTCATTGAACCACATGCAGTAGTGCTCACGTCTCTACGTAAATGATGAAAGGAAAGAATATAAGCGGTGTGCGTCACTCATGCTCCCATCCGTATTCTCCGTTTCATATATTTACGTAGCGTAGATGTATATGTTTTTATATATAACTAATTTAACATACATACATAATTTAATACACACACTATATGATTAATTCTATTGACGTTCCGTAAAACTTTATTGAAAGCAAAATGGCTGTCGAAGAAAGTGTTTGCAAACAAAATTGTAAAACAGGTGTAAAAGCAAGTGACGTGTAAGTGTGACATTATAAGAAAATAGTATTATTGAAGGTTTCAAAGGATTGTGGCCAAAGTGTTATCAAAAAACATGATTGTCTTTGGAAACTGCGAGTAGACAAACACCGTGAATCTATTTTCGGCTTTAGACAACACACCTTTAAAACATCTACGACAAATGAAGTCCCATTTTTTCCAAGTGGCAGAGCTTACCCAGATGTAAAAATTCCCATTAAAAGAAGATGATGCACTTCTTAAGACAATTTGAAGATGTTATAGAAGATGGTGGCATTCCAGGTGTACGAGAATTATATCAAGAAATCTTCCACTGGCCTAGAACAATAACTGGGACTAATGAAAACTAGCTGTTAACGATATACAACCGGGCCAAAGCATTTTTAAAAGAACGCTGTTTATCATATTGCTTATACTGTTTAGTTCAATTTATTGGAATAAAGCATTTCTGCAATTCCTTTTTAATGACTTTAGAAACAACATATATCCAACGTATAGTTTTTAATTATCCAAAGGTGAAGTAAGTCTGACGTATCACTTAGAAACGTAATAATATGGCCTAGATGCATACTTTCTGTCAAAAAATAAAACCAACACTAACCACATAACATAAGAAATGTAAAAGGTTTTTTTTTGTTTTTCTCAAAATGTATGAGGTAAATGGATTTATGTGGTTTTTAAAATTACCGATTCAAATACAACAGCTTCAACTATAATTTTCAACCCTTGCTGAATTTCTTAATGTGTTAGTTGAGAAGCCTTCATACAAAATTCGACAATTCTAATTTTCTGTGGTATGGAGATCGCCGACTGTTTCAAATACTGAGTCGGTCTACCAACTGAAATACTTGGTGTTAACCAAAAATTAATGAGTACATGTACATTGCTCATATATTGTAATTGCATAGCAAAAAAACACCTTTTAATTTTACAAAGCAAACAGAAAGAAATCTTGATTATTGTAAAATTAACTGAAATGGATTTGTTGAATGAAGCGTGAATACTACTCAATTGCATTTAAATACTACGTGCAATTCCTTGAAACACGTTGACTATGCATGGTGACAAAAAAGTAACACACGGTGCTTGGAACGGAAACTATAAAGTATATCCTGAAAGCTGTTTAGCAATTTATTTCCTGTTTCTTAGTTAAAAAATAATTTACTTTTTCTGCAAGCGACTTTTTTTTTCTTTTTTTGAGCTACCTCTCTTCTGTATACTTTGAGAGTACTGAGAATTATAAAATCTTTAATAGATTTTAGTATAAAATTTTCCTGAAAACTTGACCAGAGAAACTAACTGAATCGTAAAGTAAAAGAAAAATTTCTGTAGAATTTAATGGAACAGTTATTCAGAGTACTTACCAAAAGATACCGTGCTGAAATATATTTTGGTTTCTGTGGGTGAATTACGAAAATTTGTAATTTCCTTGGAATTTCCGACATATGTAATTAAATACTTGAACTTTTTCACACATTTGTTCATTTTCTTAAAGCGGCTTTGATTTTCAAATGTTTCATCATCCCACAGTCTGCTTAATGAAACATCTGCCACTTCACCTGAGAACTTAGATTTCGACTGAAACGTGTCAACTCCTGGGTGTAATTTAACAAATGTAGTGCAAGAATTTAACGGCAAACTTGAGGTATTTAAAATGCAACGGATCCTAATTTGGGCATATTATCTATTGATACAATAATATTTCATTAGTTTAATAGTTTATTATGATTCAGTTAATTCTTATGGTTTTATGTATTCTATATCATAATTATAGTACTACTATTATTACATTTTACGCATCGCGTTTTTTTAAAACTTTTATATATGTTGCGATGTGTCTTCAATTGATTTTTAAAATTATTTCGAAAATTAATGCTCTGACAAGAGTAATTTTTTATAATAGTATAGTATAGTCTTTGCAAAAGTGAAAATTTTTTTAATTCAAAATTTCGACCTACCCTCTAAGGGTATTAGGTACTTTATTTTTAAATGTTGTATGTAATTTGTTATACTGTTGTGTTGTTGTACTTGGCAATTCATATATACGTTTCGAGTTAGATCAGTAAATAAGTATTCTATTTTATATACTATTCTGGATGCGTTATTGGTAGGCAACGCTTTTCTTCTTAGCAGTGAATATTTTTATACTTTTGCAGCATTAGATGTGCAAACGTTTAGATTAGATACATTACGGCATGCCACCAAAGGAACTGTAATCATTAATTATTAAGATGATAATTTAACTTCAACCATTCATAATCTTAATAATCTACGTAAATAATGGAAGGAGCTGAAGTTTAGTATTAGTAATAAAAGTTAATTTACTATGTTTTGTAACTAGAAACAGTAAAGTAAACATCGTTACATTGCTTAGACAATTTAGATAACTTGAAAATGAAACCTTTGACAATCAACTAATTATTAATTAATTTTAAAAACAGAAATTATTTTTCTTTTTCACTTCTCTGTATATAGGAGAATATTTTTAACTTATTCCACATAGCCAATAATTCGTCTAGCTGATATTTATGTTCCTTTTCAATATTGATGTTCCAGATTGCTCCATCAGCGAAGAAGTTATGGGGCTTAGAGGGAAAGGATGGAAAAGGTCTTGCTTTACATCTTAGTGAAGGAGTATGGAGGGATCCTACATGGGCAGCACCAGGTAGGAACCGCTTTACAACATATGCTATTTGCGTAATTAACACAATGTGAAATAATATTTATTGGCACGAAGTTAAAGTGCGGAAAGTTATTCCTATAAAAATTTAGAATAATGGGAGAATTATTGAAATACAAATTTTTAGATTTGGCGGTCTATTATTAAAATATACATAAATATTACCTCATCATTGTATATGCAATAAATATTTTGGTTAGTCTTTATTTAATTTCATAATTTTGTAATATTGTTAATTGAATTACTAGAGGTTATACAAGGTAATGTTAGAATTGCAATTATTCAATTCTTTAATCCTGTTGTTTCCGTTATAAATTAAATTGCTTGGCACTTGAAAAAAGGTTTCATAATATAAAATTAGTTTGTGTATAAAGCTTTCTCTTTCATATGATTAATGTGGAATTTCATGTCTTGTTTGGTCTGCATAATCCTTCTTGGATATTTCATCTTTCTCCCACTGTAGCCTAGTAATTTGCCGCCGACAAATGACGTAGTCATGTGCCATCAGGAACAACAGCAACTGTGACACTTATCTTTATCCTCATCTTCGTTCAAGTCTACCAGAATACACTGTTGTTGAATCCGTGGTGGGGCAGGGCATTGTACTAGAAGCTGGGACAAAAACTAGCCTGCTCTAATTTAGTAATTAATTTTATTGAGTGCTTACATAGATGGATGGTCAGACAAGCCTTTATTTACACGGTTAAAATGTATTGCTTTATGTAGGCAGTATGGATTTCAAATTTGTCTTGTACGTTCTAATTAAACAAGTGAGTTATGATTAAATAATGTAAACAATAATTTCTTTTGGTGTATTTTATTCTCGCTTCGAATAAAATATGTTGGTTCAAAGTTTCGTGAATTGTACTATTAGGATTGTCAATACCACTTCCGCTTCATAATAAACAGTACCGATAAACAATATACGATATATAAGGAAGTTTATTACCTCACGCATGGCACGTTTCTTCATTACGTCAATAAATTATAATACAATTGCTAAGGCTTCTGTTTGCAATGGAATTATGGGTAGCATTCCTTGAATTGTCGATTGCCAAAGATACTTAAAATACTTACTCGTATTATAAATCTATTTTTCACATATTTATTATAACCTGACCGGCAAGAAAACCACCCACCCGTCTGATATACGTTTCTATGTACTCAGGTACCTAGTTTATCTTATTCTCATTCATTAATAAATGCTTCATGATTAAAGCGTGACAAACGGTTGCACCCGCAGAGGCGCCGTGAAAGGAGCTGTGTTTACCATGTACATACGTACAAGGAATTGAGTGGACGTTCGGTTATTATTGGTTGATCAGTGAGCGTGTACTATTTATAATGTTCGAGAAACTAGTGGAACCGTCCGGGGCGTACCGCGCAAAAGTAGACACAGTATTAATAAAAAAATAATAGATTGTTACCTTTTATTGACGTATCGATGACCACTACGGTAATGTGCGACTGCCGTGGTACGCCGCGTAGTACTGCAACATAAGGAATGCTTTCACTGTCAATTCGGTCAGGCCTCGACGACGGTCTGAAAACGTTCTCGTATACTTTGCAAATGATCGTTCAGCATCTAATGAAGTAAGATTTGCGAAATTCAAATACTCCTGTATCTCTTCTGTGCAGTCTTGAATTCCAGATGTAGATCCAACCTTTTCTAAATCCGGATTTTTATTTAAAACTGCACGAAATTTTTGCGCGACGTCTAGTCTTATAGGATCCGTCAAGCTTTCTAGAGCGGCTGCTAAATTGTTGATGTTATTTAACGAGTCTTGTATAGATAAGTGAGTATTTTCTAACTGCGAAATAGTTTGTGTCACTACAGAATAGTTTCTGGAAATGTCATCTATTTCTTTTTGAACGTCCGAATCGGAGAAAAGTTGCTGACTCTCGCGAACCGCTTGAGAATTAGAAGAATTAAGTTTGAAAATTACATCTTTCACTTGGGAATAATATTTGCGATAGTAAGATACTTCCTCGATCCATGTTCCCCATCGCGTCAATACGGGCTAAGGTGGTAGCGGAATTTGCGGATACAATTGCTTGAATACGCGGATATGTTTGGGAGATTTCACAAGCACTTTTTTGGTAGATATTAAATCATTCACCCTAGGATACTTGCTTCGAATTGTTTCTGCTACGAGATCACATGCGTGGATGAGGCATGTTATGTGAAGAAGAGTCGGAAAGCATACTTTTAACATCCTACCAGCTTTCAGTATTGTTGCGGCTCCGTCAGAAACTAACATGGTGATGTGGGCTCCTCCTCGTGCAACCTAGCTACCCTATACCGCAAAATTTGCAACGAATGTGTAAACCTGTAAATTCCAAACCAGGGAAACGCCAAAGATATTTTTTCACATGCGATGCAAGAGGTACACCAGGCTTACGTCCCATGTTTTCGAAAACACACAATGAGAATCTGATAAATAACCGAACCACCGAACTCCTCATTGTCTACCATATTACTGAACTCTGCATCCACACACGTACATACCCCCCGCACAGGCGTCTTCTGCGGGTGCAACCGTTTGTCATGCTTTATTCATGATATTCATTTCATTATAAAATATGCCAGTTTTTTTGAAGTGGTAAATTCGCAAGTAGACAAAACTAACGGATTTCCGTATGCTACACAGCGTTTTAAGGGTTGATCCACCAATTGGAGTTGATGATCGTTTTATGGTGCTCAATGCGCTAAGAGACCGCAGATTGACTACGGTTTAGCTTCTTCTACATTGTTTGCTAGTTATATGAGGGGTTGAAATAAGTGAAAAGACGGTAAGGCGAAGACTTGGAGAGAGTGGACTTCATGGAGATCGGCTACAGGATCGCAGTTACTACCCAGGCGTTGTAGAGCACTCCTTCATTTTACGCCTTTGCACGCAAATTGATCTGTTCAGCAGTGAAGTGATTTGTTCACAAATGAGTCGCGTTCTGTTTATGATCTCCAGATGACAGAGAAAGAGTGTGGAGGAGACGGGAGAAACGCTATGCAAACTGTACCATCTTGGAAAGGGTGCCTTTTCGGGAAGGTTCCGTCGGGGCATGAGCAAAGCATGTACCGACCTCATATTTATAGCGAACGGTGCATTCTTTAAGAATTTCCTCCAAGTATCTGTGGGGGATACTTGGAGGAAATTCTTAAAGAAATCGTAGATCCATTTTCTCACTTTATTGCTTCGTTTTAATGCATGATACCGCAAGCCCGCATATCGCATGAATCGTAAGTGAATACTTAAACGAGGTTGACATTCGCATATTTGACTGGCCACCACGTAGCCCACATCTTAATTCTATTGAACATCTCTGAAATCAACTACGCATTCACTGACGTACAGTCGTTCCAGAACTCTTCAAGGTCTGCGACTTGTGCTTCGGAAGAATGTGAAGCAATTATGTAAGTTTGTGCCACAATGCCACAGCGGTTACACGATGTAACTGAAGCACGTGTAGGACAAGTAACCAATTTTATTTTAAGAGAAAAATCGTATTCAAACTTTTTGTTATTCTCTAAAATGAAATTTACCTTTGTCTTAATTTGCCCAATTTTTTCGAAAGAACTTCAGGTGGGCGGTTTTAATAAAGTTTTTAAAGTTAATAATTCACTTCTTAGCATTTCGCGTATGCCGAAGTAAATAGGGAAAGGTCGTAGAACCGTATGCTAGTTATATTGTATCACCGCGAACCAGAGATTCAACTAGCCAGCAACTGCAACCAAGACGAGAATTTAAATGACAGCTATGAGTTTATAGACTGATTTAGTGTAAAAACAATAGGTAGTAATTTTCTAATTCAATATGATGCGTTGTGGCAACAGTTCTAAAACGATAAAAAAATAAAATAATATAGAGAAGTTATCGCTAATTATTACGTTTTTAGAGCATCGACGCCCGATTTCTCTCATTTGAATTAATACAATAATTTAAAAACTTTTGTATGATGAAAACCCTTATTTCTGACATTAATAGTCTTTGGCTCTTAAATCAATATGCAAAAAATGTAGCGAATGCAAAGAAGTAAGCCAACTTTCTCGTTTGATGCACGTTAATGCAATTGTTACAAATTTTAATAAACCAATTTAAACATTTAGAAAAATGAATTCGAAATGTGAAAATTATTAAGAATTATCGATAATAATAATAATGTATGGTATTATATACCTTCCCTTTTCAGCGTTTTCACTTACCTCTACCTTTCTTTAACTACCAACATCTTAATATAATAATTATTATATTGCTAGTTTCACACTCCCCGTCAATAGTTATTTTTTTAAAGCTATAACTCAGTTTTTAACACACTTAAATAAGCAATAATTCTATATGTATCTCCTCAAAAACTTCTAAAAATAACAAATGTTGTTTTGGGTAGGGGCTTTGTAAATGCTTGATTCTCAGATTTGATATATTGTAAAGTTATTTACAATATATCAATGATGGAATTGAATTTGATATCTGCGTTGTTTTCGGAATTGTTTCCAATAAATACTAGAAAATCACTTATTTACATGCCCCGGTTTGTTGGAAAAATGACAGATTCTTTTAGTTCTTTGATTCATAACCGTCTAGTTTATAATGGCCTGTTTTACTACAGGTGAAACACTACCGTACCCTACAAACTTTTGCTTATGAGCAACAGCTGAGGTTCCAGATATTCCCGGTGGATATCGTCGTTCCTTCAACCGTTCTTCCTCAATCACCAATCGCGCTGTTAATTCATCGATGGTTTGGCTCTCCGTTGGTAGTGATTCCCATGCTGCAACAAAATGTTTATATTTTTCTGACAAGGACATTAACACTTTGGTTATCAGCATTTTATCTGATATCTTTTCCCCCAAACTGAGCATTTCGCTTCGAATCTCTTCCAACTTTACAAAGAAAACTGAAGTATCTTCCTCATCGCACTTTAGCAAAGAGAATTTCTGTTGTTCCAAATGCAAACTCGTTATCGACTTCTTTTCATACACTAATTACATCAATTTGTTCCACATTTCTGCTGCTGATGTTGTCGTAATTACATACACCATAACCTTTTCATCCAAATGTGTCACGATAACTCTTTAGGCCTTTCCATTTCTCGTAATCCATTCATTGTATTTCATATCGCCTGCCGGTCGTCTTTGTTTACTTCTTTCTACCACGCCATATAATCCCATAACTTGCAATATAACCCTTATCTGAAATTTCCATACGTCCCAATTTGAACTTCCTTCCAGTTTTACACCCGTATTTAAATATGTTTTCTCCATGTTTGTGTTTCTTGTTCCTTGCTTATAAATACAAGCACTACAAAGAATCTATCAATCAACGTTATTGTCTCGTTTTTTCCCCTTTTTCTAAATCCTTTTGTATCGGTTTAAACTTCTGCCATCCGCGAACTCTGGATCCACAACATTGTGAAAGCACTTCGTTTATGGCGGAAATAATACATTATCTGTTAACATTATATATTTGTTATATACAAATAGTAAAAATGGTTAAACAAAACAACTCTTTTACTGCGTGTGTTTTAATTGTTACTTGCACCTTCCTTTTCTTTTCAGCGTTACCACCTACCTCTACCTTTCTTTAACTACCAACCTCTTAATATAAAAATAACTATATTGCTAGCTTGTCAGTTTTCTTGGGTTCCATTTTGTAGTAATGCTGATTTACATATTTTACGAAAATTACCGTTACCTATTTACTTATATAAAATGATACTATATCTCTAACTATTCATTACTCCACTATATTCCAAATAGCTCAAAACATAAGCAAAATTCTTTAGAATTACTTGTTAGATTAACAAGTAATTTTAAGCGTCATAACAATTGTAAAATTTTACGTTAACGTCCAAATTATTTTTCAAGTTGATTGATATTCGATAAATATTATTCAAACTTAAATTGCGCACATAAAAATACGTCAAAATAAGTACTCATGTGTCTAAAAACAATATAAATTCTATTATAGGGTTATATCTAATTAAATGTTCTTTGAAGTTTTAATTGAACGTTATTTCTTAATAAATGAAACAATTAATAGTTGTCCGTGTACTAATCGCACTACGGAGCTACACTATACGCAGAGAGGGGATAACCACGCTTTAAAAACACTTGACTAAAAGCTATTCAAGTTCGAAGTTGCGATTTTTGCTCGCTATTGCCGCGAGTATTTTGCTTTAAATGGAATATGTGGAAAAATGCTTTGCACGCAATAAATTGCTTTCATTGGGGCTAGGTAACGTAATGTGCGTACTGGTAGAAATGTTCACGTAAAGTGGATACGCCTTTGACAGCATTTCTGAAGTTCGCTCAGGCATCTCTGAGTGACATCTTTGGAGTGCTTTGTATAGCTGTACGTTAATAGTTATTTCGGTTATTAGTGAAGCTTTTGTGTTTCAGAATTGAAATCATTTAAAGTTTTCTGTAGATGAAAGGTATAGACAAAAATAAAGTATTTTTAAAATATTTAAATCTATTCTCAAAGGATTAGAGGGATTTCTGGTACAATTTCTTCGAGTTCGCTTGACCTTAAAGCCGATAAATATATTCACACCTATAGTGCGACCATTACATCTGAGCAGCACAATCGAGCAAAAAGTATGTGTCTGGTTGAATGTAATAAATGAAATACTTCTGTGCAAATAAAAATTAATGCCGGTATTTCCCCGGGTTCCTTAAATAAAATAATTATTTCCATTTTAATAACAATCAGTAGATTGTTATTGTAATAGCGAAACTTGTATTGAACAAATACAAACAATATTTTATTACATGTAGATTACTTTTTCATTACTTGTCAGACACAACTTCAACATTGTAAATCGAGTTTTTTTTTTTGAAACAGCTTCTACATGAGCCGAATGAGTTCTTAGTCTTTTCTCAACTTCACTACTTTTCTTTTCGACTTCTAACTCTTCTGGTTGCGAATTATCTATATATAACGGTCATGGGCATATCGGTTACGTGTTTCGATGGTTTTTGTTGAATTTCTTTTTGTTGCTCCGTTACCTTTCTATCCATCATGAACCACGGGTTGCTTCTAAATTGATTTCCATCTCGACAATTCCGGGATCCTGCGAAAACAATTTTTTGGTTTTCGAACAATCTATCACCTGCTGTGTAATTTTCCTTAATTCTTTGTCACTCGCGTGAATAACGATGTCATCAATTGCACATTCCACTCCCTTTATATTTGTCAGTAACTGGCACATTATTTGCTGGAATACCTCTGAAGCCGACGCTAGTCCAAAAAGTAACTTCAAAAAATTATATCTTCCTCAAGGTGTAGAAAATGTTAAATACTTGGGGGTTCTAGGAGCGACCCTTACTTGCCAGTGCTACACTCCAATTTGGTGAGCCATTTAGAACCATTTAGTTTCGCAGCTATCTCATCTTAACGTTTTCAGTGGGTAATGCCTTCATCTTAAGTTATTCTTGATTTCAGATGGATTCAGGCAAATGTTTATTTTTCCTTTTGCTCGTGGCACTACTGGCGTAGCCTCTGTTACTGGCTTAATTATTTTGTTCTTTTTCATGTCATCTAGTTCTTGTTTCACTTCATGTCGTATGGCATAAGGAATCCTTCATGTTGCTGTAATTGACAACTGTGGATTATATATAAATTCTATATCGTACTGGAAATTCTTTAAGCAACCAATCCCCTCCAATAAATGGGATTTTCATTACTGTAATATGAAAATAATGTCTGTTAACTAATCCCGTATTACGGAAAGTTGACTCATCTGAAAAGAATACAAAATCTAAGAAATGTTCATCATCTCCTAACTTTTCTAGAACCCATAAACAAAATTCCAGTCGTCGGTCGTAATCTTGTATGCGTAGTTTCAATTAGAGATTCCATAACTAAAAATTCATTTTCTTCTTTTGCGGTATTTGGCTTTTGTCGCTCCATTTTTTTTTACAAGACACACCTGTTCTTTGGAAAACTTGGAGAAGTAATAATTACGACAGTTCCATCAAATCCTACTTTTGTAAAATAAGTGGGAAGAAATGAATATTCGAAATTGAAAATGCTAAATTACCTTAACACAATTTTATAAATGATTAAAATTAGATGAGATTTAATAGAAGAAAGTCATTTGACTTTGATGATAGTCCAAATCAAAAGTATATTTTCGTCCAGCCTGTATAATTTTTATGGACATTTTTTATTGTATCATCAAGTCTAATGCTTCGACTAAAAATAAATACAATTAGAAGTAACTAGCTTGGGGGCTACAGGGTATTCCATTTAAATTTTCACAACTTTTGTGTGTAACGTTTTTTGGGTCACCCTGTATATATCAAAACAATTTAAAAACTTGCTCCCAATGAACCTACATAGCTCTTAATGAAAATTATTTTAAAAACATTTTGCCGTTTTTCGTATCTAAACCGAGGCGAATGTGGTGCGCCACTAATTAAATATTTTCATTCAATAAATAAATCTAGTACTTCTAATATAGACGCTGTGTTATTATTGACTTACAAAGACCGGATTTGCGCAATACTTTATGCACAAACCAATCTTCAAACGGTCGAATCCATGCCCTTGTGGTAGTCACCTGCCTTTTTTGACTCAAAACATAAAACATCGTCCAAAAATCCATTTTCCCTGCCAATGTGTGTTATTATTAGTTCCCCTTGCCAGGAGGATTTTTTGGATTGGTTGACAGCACTTCCACACTCGCCTCCCCTTGCTTCTTATATCTTTGTCATATATTTTTGACAGCGTGGCCTTCATTTACCCATATTTCATCTAGATGGTATATTTGCCTGCCTTCGTTGCGAAAATTCCTTCTACTTCTTAACTTTGTGGAGTTCTCTTATATTTAAAATTTAAACCTTGCAAAACTTTCCATAGTGTGGTTGTGGTATGTCAAACCGTCTACAGGCAGTCATTAAAGTTAATAGTTACGCCACAAAATGTTAGTTTTAAGAGAATACAATTTTTTTCTTACCTTGTATTCAGGGACGAATACCTTTGCTTGTCCAAAT
The DNA here is from genome assembly GCA_029619315.2 of Dynastes maya. Lineage (NCBI taxonomy): Eukaryota > Metazoa > Arthropoda > Insecta > Coleoptera > Scarabaeidae > Dynastes > Dynastes maya. The sequence continues at coordinate 26,995,940 of JAROYE020000001.1, forward strand.
TTAATGCTGTTTATGTTGTTCGTACCTTCATACTATCTATTTATGATAGTTTTTTTATACTCAGAATACAATTTGTGTTGTTGAAAATGTTTTGTATATAAAATAAATTCGTAAACAAAGCGTTTTATGATGTTATTAAACCTAGATTTCAGGGAGACGTAAATAGGCGAATACTTTTGCGTATAACTGTACGTTCTACAAACGCTTTCAAGATTATAGGGGGAATATTGGTAAAAGAGTTAATATCCAACAGGAATTGCTTTGAAGAATATAGAAAGATTTATTGAGAATCGTGACTTCTTGCTAAAAGCTCGTATCCTTCTAGCGTGTACTACTATTGATTAAAAATCATAACACATTTTTTTTAATAAGCGGATGCTAAGTTTCTGCTATAGGATAGACTGAATAATAGTATTCTATGACTTGTCTCAGAAGTCGATCACGTATATGCACAGTTTCCCTTGCAATATTGTAATGCACTACGTTAGTCGTTACCAAGAATTGAATCTGTATGTTTGTATTCTCCGTGATATTTTCTCGATTTCGTAAAAGAAAAAGAAAAAATCAACGGGGATAATAGCATAATTTTAATTTTTTGCCCTTCACTTAAGAAAGTAGCACTATCCTAAGAAGATACACCATCAATTAATCTAGCAAAAGATTTAAATTGATGCGTCTTCAAATTGCAGAAAAAAGACCACTTTGCCTTCAACTTTTTGTCATGAAAAACGGTACGTAACCGAGATAAGTTTCCTAATGAAACTTTGCAATTAAAATTCTCCTTACGTGCGCAAGGAGCATCCAGTCTGATTTCACTCTTAAGCGCGACCGGTGATCATCAATTCCGCCGTTCCAGGATCTCTCAATATTCTCGCTATCTTGCTGCTCGTCCTTGTGGAAAAACTCGACCTCATAAACGGATGTCGCTACATTTAGCGCAGGACATCTGTGGCGAGAAATCGTACTAGAAAATCACGCTGGTAACTAAGGACCGTCTTCATCTGTTTGGCAACCGTTTCCGAGGAACGTTTTTCAACGGACGTCCTTACATTGAAGACGCTATTTAAGCGTAGGCAAGGAAACGGCGTGATTAAGGTATAATGATGAAAAGAGCAAGAATCATACTTGTTTTGGAATAATTGCTTCGCTGTTTATTTCTACTGTATGGAAATATTTTTAGTAAACATTTTTTTTAGATAATTCTTTTACACACAGTGCACAATTATGCTTTTGTGGTTAGTTTTCCGTGAAATTTTGAAAACCCATTTTATAATGAGAAAGAATGAAAGTCTCAATTTTACTTGCATTTACTTACAGGGTAGGGTACCCAACCCGCTCTTTCAGAATTTAATGAAACTTGGGTGGTTTGTAGCCCTTATAGGACTATGTAAACTACCGGTTTGTGTTTTCGGCTACTTTCTAGGCGGTATGATTGTATCTCTTGCCGCCAGTGGCGCCAAGAAATATTTCAGTGCTGTTTTGGAAATTAGTGGCATAAACCGAGAGGTAAACGCGAAGTAAGAAACGGAGAATAGCGCTCGAAACCACGCTGATGACGCCGGTAGACACAAACATGTCCGTGTGTTAGTGCTGTTTTCTCTGCTTACATTGTTTTTGCCAGGAGTGGTTCCGCCGATACCATGAGCTATATTAGCATTAATTTTTGGTTATTGTTTCTGGGCACTTTTTTCGTGTGTATTTGTAGTTTTATTAATTTAGAATATAAGTGGAACGCAGCTAAATATTGGCGAAGTGGGAGGAAACGAAAGTTGCCATTAGAAAATGCACAAAATCGCTTCAAAAACGTGGAATCCCAGCAATAATTATGGGAATAGATGGGAAGAGTCATTACAAAAAGGTGGTGTAAGAGGGGATTAGGATGCGTTCACATAGAATAGCGTGAAAGTAGTGTAAGAATTTGACAACTGGGGGCAATGATTTGCTTTGTCATAATCTAACCAAAACTTATCTGTTGATATTAGCAATTACTTTTGTAACGCACGGAATTGCACAGAAACGTTACATGGTATGTCTATTAGCAGTTTCTGCAGTAATCATGACATACAAATTAAAAAACAAACGCAGAAAATAATGTTAAAAGTTGACGTGTGTACAGTTTGGCATTACATTAACTTCGCGCTACCCTATGTGAATGCTACGTAAGTTATTGACAATTTCGGAGTATGTATTTAGTAAGTTCGCAGCTAGTTTATATATGAATTTAATTGTTTATGACTTGGATTAATGACGATGGGCTCTAGAGGCAAACGAAGAGATGCAGTTAGACCACTTTAAAGGTTCTCATAAATGGATATACTACACAGAAAAGTTTCAACAAAAATGACCATGTTTCTAAGTCGCTCGTATCGTGGAATCGATCATGATGAATTGGAAACTACATCTGCTTTTGTAGAAGACGTAAAAGTAAAATTGAATAAATATGGTGTGCAAAATATATTTTAACAACGACGAAAGCGGCTCTAATTCAGAATTACGCAAAAAATTTGAATATGCTGTGCTAGTTTCTGCTACAACATATAGTTACACCATTCTTCCACTGGTACCAGCAGAAGGTCGGCTAATGTTTGCGCGGTTTATAATTTTAAAGGAAGTCGGGAGAAAGTTTTCTGTAATTTTAATTAATATTCAATTGCTATAGCAGATTAATTTCGTAAATAAGCTAATATTTTTTTTAGGCATCTTGGGGGTCACACCCATTAAGCTCCTATTGCGTCAAGTTTAGTGTATTTCAATAGCACTTTCAACATATAGGTATCGATAATTTTTATGAAAATCTAATAGGAAGTAATAAACGGGAAACCCAGAAGCCCCCGATTTTCAAAACCTTATTTCACCCTTCACTACCGTTTCTCAGCCGAAATGGAAACCGGTAATGTACATAGTGCTACAAGGTCTACAAAGCACCCATTCCATAAAATTCTGAAAATGCGGGTTGGATACCTTTCTTTATACATGCTCAATGAATGGAATACAGTATTGACCAGTTATACAGAGCAGCACATAATAAAAATATATATATAGGAAGATTAATATCAAATACAGTGTATTTCAAAAGCATAGAATAAATTCCCATTACTTTCCAGACCAAATATTTTTTGAAAATAATTTTTGGTCCTCTATTGTAATTTAATGTCCTTAATTTTTTGTTTTATCTACGCACTCGTCCCCTAGGTTTTAGTATGTAATTATATTCCCGTTATAACTCATCTTCGCTCCATATTCTTCTTCTCCTTAATTTTCATATTTAGTGTGATGAGTCCTTTAAACACCTAGAAAATGATTCTATTTTGTCTTTATAACAATTTCTCAAATTAAATATAACTTTTTAATGTCTTCTAGGAACGTGCACTTCTTACAGTTCCCGACACTCACCAATTTGTTAAACGTTAGATCGCGTGTCGTAGTGGCTGTACTTCCAAAGTTGGGCGGGAACTGCGACAGGTTACGACTTGTCGTGTCGCCGAACACAATTCCTCAACAAATATACCTATGTATACAGGGTGTCACAGGATGACCTTACGTTTGCCGTATATGAGAAACTGAGCAGGTTCCAAATTTGTAAATTTACAGACTCATTTTGTTCGAGGGGGGTAACTTTTAGAAAATATCGGCACTTTTAGTCAACTTCCGGATTCACCGGAAGTAACGCACACTTAATTTTTTTTAATGGATTGCCCTAATTTTTATAAAACATTTGAATTCAGCGATTAATTTGACGTAAAATCCATCTATTTCCATAGGTCTAAATATTACCGTTTTAAACTGGATTTTTATGAAAATTTCAGTAAAATCATTGTAGTGTTTTAGCGCTTATTTACTCGGTACGCAGAAGTGTTAATTAATAACTGTTACGAGTTAGTAAAGTACAAATATGGGCTATTGAAAAGTATTTCCTTTTTTGTACAAATATTATACAGGGTGTCAGTATTTATCGATTAAATATGTTAAACTTGGCCGTTTTATAGTTTTTTAATTTTTGGCCCAAACTGTCCATATTCTAAACAATTTTTAATCAATCGTCGAACTACATCTTTAGACGGTATTGGCCTGTCCGGATATCTTTTCCGAAACAGAACGCGCATTCTACTTAAAATTTCTCAGATTCGCCATAAATAATCAGTAATTTCAAGGAATCTTGGTTTGTCAATTCCAAACATGACATTTTCATGTACGTTATAAAAAAAATAGACTACAATGCATGTGCTATATACTAGGAAGTTTGCTAAAACATTATCGAATTGTCACACAACTGTCATTATAAATTTAAACACACGCTAAATCGGCGAAGAACGGTCATAGCCAACTTTCGAACTTATACGAAATTTTTGAATACAATAACATTAATTGCGAATAATTGCCCAAGCATTCATTTTAGGTATAGGGAAATGTAATATCATTTGATGAAGAATTTAATATTTCGTCATCTACAATAAAAATATACGGGGTGTTCTATTTAAAATTACATAAATGTTAATGATTGAAGTTTAATGTATTTGATCGATAAATACTGACACCCTGTATAGTATTTGCACAAAAATAGAAATACTTTTCAATAGCCTATATTTATAGCTTACTAATTCGTAAAAATCATTAATTAACACTTTTGCATAGCGAGTAAATAAGCAATAAAACACTATGATGATTTTACTGACATCTTCATAAAAATCAAGTTAAATAGATCGATTTTATGTCAAATTAATTGCTGAATTCAAATGTTTTATAAAAATTAGGGCAATCAATTTAAGAAAGTTAAGTGTGCGTTACTTCCGATGTACCCGGAAGTGGACTAGAAGTGTCGACATTTCCTAAAAGTTAGCCCCCTCGAACAATATAAGTCTGCAAATTCACAAATTTGGAGCCTCCTTAGTTTCTGATATACGGCTAACGTAAGCTCATCTTGTGACACCCTGTATAATAATAATGCCAAAAACTGTCATCTACCGCGTTCCTCGAAAGTCTACTTTAATACAAATGCCTATATTAACAGAAAAAGAAATTAAGTAAGATATAGTTTTATTCTAAGAATGTTTATGTATTATTCAAAATGAAAAGCCTATCAGAGTTGGTCGTGGTTGACTTTAAACAAAAGCTATCGATAACAAATGAATGAACTCTCAAGACTATAAAAATCTATAATATAAGAAAACAATTTTCTTGAAATTTTACTTGTATTAAATATGTATTTTCTTAGGGTTAGAAAATAAAGAAAATCCAAGACAGAAAAATGTTTCTTGCAAGTAAATCATTTAGTTTTAAGTTGAGAAGATATTCGTATTAAAGGTAGGAATGAAAAAATGGTCCAGATCTCACAATGTTCTATTGAGAAATTAGGCGACCGGTTTCGTGTTCAAAAAACACATCATCAGGTCAGCTACAAAGATATCCGATAAAAGAAAAATTACAATAATGGAAAAAAACCTAAAGTTAGAAGCAAATGAATGAACTAATGAAAAAGTTTTTCTTTTATATTTCAGAGTATAATTAAATTATTTCTAAATAATGTAATTAAATAGGAATTATTTTTATGTAGTTTAATAATTAGTGAGTTAATATTTAAGTTTATTTATCCATTTATTAAATTAATTTAATTATATATTAAATAAACTATAGTTAAATTAGTACATGGGATAAATAGTAATAAAAAGAAAGAAATATTACATTAACTGGTATCTTGAAAATGTTTATGAAACGTTGTACGTTAAAGATTATATCATTGTATGGGTAAATATGGCATCTGTACTCGGATTTGTGTCGCTACTATCTAGGACGGCATGACTATGTTTCTTGAAAGTAGGTGGCGCTAGGAAATATTTCAGTGAGTGTTTTTGAAGATTAGTGGCATAAATTGAGAAATAAACAACAACGTTGACAAGAGCACAAAGTGTTAGTGCTTTTTCACGTGTACTTCTACAGTTCACTTTTGTTTGAACATTGTTCTGTAGATGGCTTTAAAATCACATGCAATGTGAATAATTTTTACTGCATTATGTTACGAATATGCTGTACTGGTAAGTGCAATTAATAATGTGGATATAAATAATGTGCATTTCAAGAATTCTAATGCTTTATTTTAAGAAAATGAAACTATTTTATGAAGAATACCTAAACGCTTTTTTGAACTAAGAAAATTTATTATCCTTAAAAAATATTGTTTCATGTTATAATGCGCATTTACATATACTAAGAATGGCTTTCTTCAAATTTTCTGCAAGATTTGCACATTAAACAACATTGTTTTTTTCAACACGATCACCGTGCATTTGAAGACATTTATTCCACCTATAATTACAATTACAATAGTAAATCCGGGTGCGTGGCTTACTTCACCCATCTACATCAACCAACAAGATCTATTGTAGGCAATGTAATTTTAGAGTTATATCTAAATAATAGTAAATTTTAATTTTTTATAGAAACATGGAATTTGATTATTTTTCTACTAATTGCATATAAACCAGTAGCAAAAACACACTTCACGAATTTAAGCCATTCGTAGGACTAATACTAACGAAGATAACTACAGTGGCCTGTTGACTTTGATCAGCCCGTATAATAAATCTAGAATTTGCATTCGTACCAATTTCCTGTTCGCTATTTTTGCTTCATTTCTCCATCCGGTGCAAGTGACAAGCTTGAATTTCATATCTACTTCTTACTTCATCCTTAAAATGCTAATCAAAGATACACATAGGCTCATCGTTAGGTGAGTGTATGAAGTTGTTATGTACATTTATTAATCGCCACTCAACTAGTTCCCATTACTACTACACGTTTCTTGTATTTTTTTCGGATTTTGTTGATCGTGTTGACTAGAGATACGAATGGGTCGGGTCGGGCTGGAATTCAGATGAGCGCCAGGCCGGGCTTTTTTTAAAAAGAGACAGGCGTTCAGCCCGTTGAACCCATTCGGCCCGACAACCCCGTTCACATTTTTATCATTCTTTTTTGAAATTGAAACTGGTTCTTCCCAAACTAAATCAATAAATTTGAATCACTTTGTTTTGACACTGACACATGGCAAAACTTTTGTTTTATATAGATACACTGAAATCCTATTATTGTAGCAATTAGGATCCAATTCCTATTTGCGATTATTTCAATTTCCTAAAACTGTATAAGGACTTAAAGTATACGCCTTACTTTGTAACAACCCCATGTATAAAATTTCCTAGAAGGCAAAGTTCTGAAGCATCAATATATTCCTTTCTATCCTATTCGAGCGTAGTCAGGCATTTGTTACGTTCTTATGTCCTTTATTCGTATATATAACGTAGTTTCCGAAATTAAAACGAAACCTTTTACATCCCCTAAATTAAAATTAAAACTGGATGATATACCAGCACCTATAACAGTCGCCATTGTACAGGACTGGTAATGAGAGCTGATAGAATTCACATGGGCTAGGGTGGTTGCCCCGGTAACAGACGCCGGGGTGTCCATGGAGACCGGTGCCGGTGCCGACGCCCGGCACGCCTATTCATCAGTGATGACGACGTCGTCGCCCGGCGTAAACAAATCACACTACCAGCGCCATACGGATTTCGGAACAAGGGCTATGCTGTACACAATATATTTGTTATCGTTTCTGGCAGTAATGTAATAGTTTCCTATCCATGTAACGTGGCTATGCCTTTGTGTGGAGTACTGTATTGGGGAGAAAATTTTTAATGATTTATGGATTATATGATGCAGGGGAATAAAATTCGAAAACTAGGTAATATAGATTTATCATCATATGGATGTAAAAGCTCATTAAAATAAATTTGCAGAGCCTTTTTAGCCTAGTTATTTGTTATGTAAATTGACTTTTTTATAAATTGATATATCAGGAGTGTTTATTCAAACACAGACATATCCACTTTCAACAGTTTCCAGAAAAATGGCAAAAGCTTATTACTCCCAAGATGTTAAAATTAAAGCTATGAACTAAATGTTAAATTATGTTTGATGACACTCTGTTTATAATGTTATGAATGTAATTAAAAAATTATTTGTTCCGGTGAAAATTAAAAAAAAAAAAACTGTAGATATGTTTGTGTTTGTTTGAACTACATTTTAAAGGAGTATATAGGTACGATTTCTTTTTGTAGAATATATCTAAACAAAGATTATAACATTAATTAAAATTTAAACTCGGAATATATATTAGGAGAACTAAATATGTATAACAAAGTCATCTTCCAAGCAGCCCCATTCATCTTCCTCGTGCTGATGTACGGTTTCATTTACCTGGAAACCATCTTGTCCAACTTCAGATAAAATTTCTCAATAAAAGTTTAGATGCGGACTACTTTGCCATGCAATGTCCTCATTATTGAATTGTTTTTCCACAAGTGTCTACGATGTTTTTTTTTCATGGAATATATAAAAATCTGAAATGTTTCAATTGAAATGTTTACCATATTAGCAATTTCTCTAATTTTCTCCTGGCGGTCTGCTAACACGATCTCATGAACTTTATTGATCATATCTTCCACATTCACCTCAATGAGACGAGCTGGCTGCTTCTCATTAAAACTGGATGTTTGGCCATGCTTAAATTCATTAATCCAGTATCTGGTGGTAGTTGTCGAAGGTGCATGGTCCTTATAAACTGCATCCAACCTCTCTTTGATATCTGCATCCAAAAAAAGAAATCGAATCACTGACCGGTATTGCTCTTTTTCCATGATTTCACAAATACATAAACTTGCTAACTTTTAACAGCTTTCAAAACAACACCATTCGATGAATCTCTCCGAAATTTTGACAGACGTCGACTAAAGAATAGACACGTTAACATATTACCAGCGTTAGGAAATATCGTAAGAATAGTTACATTTTCGGGAATCGAATAAGATACCCAGTGATTATTACAAAATTTCCATAAATCCGATTTCGGAAAAAAAGCTGTAGCTGCAATTCTATCTTGTCTATTTAAATAGATAAAATGCTACTTGATACTCCATTACTCACCCTAATTATTGAAACATACAAATGGTCGAGAGACTAGGAGGAAGTCAGAAATTTGAGACTCAAGACGCTTGATTAGGAATTTTATGATGATCCATTCATTAATATACGGGGTAACTTTTAACGTACGAAAGGGAATGATTTTTTTATAAATTAAGGCTGGCTTATTGAAAGGCTTATTTTCATTCCTAAAGACCCATACTAACGACAACGCTCACATAAACTACTTGAAGAAGCGGCTTTAGTTTTTTATGGATACTTGCGTATTACAAATTAACCTTTCTGTTACTCACGGAAACTGTTAACGCAACTGCTTTGTAGTAGTATTGATTCGACAGAGTGATTCTCCATTGATATAAACTTCGACAATGCACCATATTTTTTGTATATTTTCACAAGTAAAAATATGTAGGAATTTGGCAGTGGTGCAGTTAAACATGTTATTCCAAATAATCATTTAAGAATAAACAAAAATTTGCTTCTCATGACTAAAGAAATTGATATATTTTCTTTTGTTTTTGGCTGTATTAGCTCCTCGGTCTGAGTAATTAAGTGAAATAATGGTAATGAATAGCATAGTTTCTAATGAATGTACAACTCCACTTTAACTTGTTGCAACTTTCTGGTTACTGAGTTTTGATCAAAGTTCATTTAGGAAAAATCTTGATGAACCCGTTAACTACAGTCCCTGGCCATATTACTTAAAACATGTCATAAATCAACCCTTTTACCTGGAAATTCCCATTCTATTATAGTGATATTCTTTTGCTTTGAATCCGATCGTTTGTAGGGGGACTAGATTATTGTATCAATAAATAAAAATACTAGAGAAATGATATTTAGAAGAGTAAAGTACGTATATATAAATATTTCAGTTATCAACTTACATTTAGCGAGTTCACAGTTTAGAGAATGCATCGATATTGTTTTAAATATTTCGTCATAACCGTATAGAAGCTAAGTTGTGGAGTATCGTTAAGTGGTTTGTGTTGATATATCGCTATTGCAAAGGTAAAATTGTTATTCTATCTCTCTCTTAATAATTAATTATTTGGAATTTGAAAAAAATTGAAGTATTTGGGGTTTCTTGTAGAAAATGCCCGGGAAAGATTTAACAAGTGGACAAAAAGCCGCTATACAAGCTCTTCTACAATCAAACAAACATTCACAACGAGAAATTGCAAAATTACAGAAAGTATCTCCTTCTTCTGTATCGCGTTTAGCTAGAAACTTAAACGAAGGAGCTAGCACATCGACACAAAGACGGGCAAAGTGCGGCTGGAAAGAAAAACTTCGAAGAGATCTGACCGTGAAATTGTTCATCAGGCTTTGAGCAATAGATTTGCTACAATTAAAATGATTCAAAAAAATTTACAAGAGAGAGGAATAGAGATTTCGAGCAGAACTGTCAGGCGCCGATTACGCGAAAATCGCCTAATAGGCCGAAGACCTGTAAAAAAGCCGCGTTTAACAGAAAAAATGAAATCTGCTCGTCTCAACTTTGCAAGAGAATATCGACATTTCACAGACGAGAATTGGAAAAAGGTGAATAACTTAACAACATGATTTTTACTGCATTAATGTTTGCATTATTTAATAGGTTTTCTTTAGTGACGAGTGCTCGCTCTGTGTGTTAGTGCGGCGAGCACAATTTGTTCGTAGACGACCTGGCGAACGTCTCACAAAGTCCACGGTTCTTCGAACTGTAAAACACCCTCCGCAGGTAATGATTTGGGGAGTGATTAGTGAAGACGGACCTGGCCCTTTGTATTATGTAGACGGTACAATGTGTCAAGAGCAGTACATAAATGTGTAAAAAACACGTTATTACCGTATTTTAAGCTAGGACGTCGCATACCGACAGGGCGTATATTTATGCAAGATAATGCTCCTTGCCATGTGGCAAAAAAGGTTAAGAAATTCTCACAATCACATACCTCTTTTACGTTGGCCCGGAAATTCACCGGACCTCAATCCCATCGAGAACGTATCGAATCGACTAAAAAATAAGGTATATGAAAGAGAAAACCCTACAAAGGAAATGTTAATGAAGAATATAAAGGATGTATGGGAGAACCATGAAGATATAAAAGAGACAATCATATCTTGCATTGAAAGTATGCCCCGAAGAATTAAGGGTGTTATTAAAAATCACAGGTTATGGACTAAATATCAATTACTTATTTAAAAAATATAATACATGTATAGTTTATATTTTATTATGAAGAAACTACAAAATATTGAGTGTTTCAAGTAATTTGGCCAGGGACTATATGCTTTAACTTATCCTTTAAATTTCCTCTATAAGTTAGAAATTACTATGTGAGGGACTCGAACTTAAAATTGGCACCATTTAAATCTGTTTCAGTTCTGAAAAAAAGTACTTAGATGGCGCTGGGTCAAAATTGTCAAATTGATGTACTAGGCCACGCGATTTAAATTTCAAAATTCAGTATGCCTGAATAGAAACGTCTACCAAAAGGCAAAGTTGACAGAGTTGGAAACACGAAAACTGATACTAAAATTCAGTGGAGAGCAACCGGTGATAAGTGCGTATAAAGTGATAAACTATATGAAATGTTATAGAATCAGTAAACGAACAGTGTATAGGTTATCAAAAAATTTAAAGTAGCGAACATTTAGTATTCAAATAAAACCAGGTATTGGAAAAACAAAAAGAAAGTTAAATGCTCAGAGGATATCCCAAATTGTAAAAATTGCCAAAAAATAATGTGCTACAGCGGTAAAAATTGGAAGGAAGTTTAGTGTATCAAACAAGACAATATCCAAGGTGCTCAAGCAAAACAATATAAAGCGTTTCTGTAAAACAAATGCTCCAAACTCGACACCGGAGCAATAAGAACGGCAAATTTATCACTCCAGAGTGTTGATTTTAAGTCACTTCAAATTCAGTGGGAAGAAATACATTGTATTAGATGATGAATCCTATTTCTGTTTTATAACAGTAGGTTGATATCCAGTAAATACTCAATATTAAATTTAAATTTCGAAAAACATTTGAAAAAAGCCGTGTTGTTTGGATTGCCATTTCACAAAAAGGTGTTTTGGAACCTTATTTTCTTGGGGCTAATTGTGTAATAACTGCTTAAGTATATGCGTATTACTGCATAGAACGTCGTGTAAAACCATTTATTGATGATAGTGCGATATATCTTCTGAAATCTAACCAATGTACCACACCTGCGCCCTACACAACGTTTTTGGACTGACTTGAAACAAAAAGTTTATACCAATAACTGGTCTGTGTATGAAAACCAGAGAATTTGATGGTAATTATTAGAGTAACCTAAACTTGCGGACTCGCATAGGCGTCGGTATTACGGGTTAATATAAGAATACGAAAAATTCATAAATAAACTAAACCGGTAGAGAAGCAGGCATGTAGTGTCGACCTTGAATATAAATCATGTTAAACCGCGCTGAGAGAGATTTCGTTTTAGTACCGGTTGAGCTGTTGCAGAGATTAGTTGAACGGTCAAGGTTATGTACTTACGTGTCGCTTTTGAAAATATAGCTGGTGTTTTTTGTGTGTTGTAGTATTATACCAAGTACATAATTAGTGTATCGTTTCATATAGAACTAATATTTACATACCTAAGAAAACAATGCATCGTAATAGATTTGCTACTAATGTACATAAGTATGTGTCACTTTTTCCCCATTTAAAATATGACGGTAGTGCAGTTTTTTGCTTAATATGCAATGTTCGTTTGGCTGCATTGGACAGAACTGATTGCCAGAGGCATGTCAATGGTATTAAGCATATGAGAAATGCAAGAACTGAAATACCTTATACACTATTCCTCATACATTTATTAATTATGTTTACCTCTTGTAATCTTCCGTTGTCGTTGGTGAGAAAAGCAGCTTTTAAAACGTTTTGGCGACAATACGTTCCAAAGTACCCATTACCCTCACAAACACAATTACAGAATCATTTGCTGCGAATGAAAGAGATGCTAGAAAATGTGTGTAAACGTGATTTGTGTTCCAAAAAAATATGGATTACCGTGGATGAGACGACCGATATAAAGAAAAACAGTATTGTGAATGTAATAGCTCGCGTTCTATCTAGCGAGAACACAGCATCTCGATATTTGTTAGCTTGCAAACGTGTTCAACAATGTACCGCGGAAAATATTCAAAAAGTGATAATGAACGCTTTGAAAAAATTTAAAATTGCCCAAGATCAAGTTGTGATGATTGTGACAGATAGTGCAGCAACGATGTTAAGTGTTGGGCGATCCTTAAAACATATATTTCCTAACTTAATACATATAACCTGCGTGCTGCATGCTTTGCATTTAGTTGGTGAAGTTGTTCGACAACATTACGGAAACGTTGATCGGATGATTGGAAGTACTAAAGCAGTGTTTCGTAAATCTCCTAAACGTTTAAAAGAATTTCGTAAATTTTGTCCAGGTATTCCAGAACCTCCTGAACCAATTTTAACGCGATGGGGTACTTGGCTAACAGCAGCTTCTTACTATTTGATCCATTTTCAACAAATTCAATCAGTTATAATGCGATTTAATCGGAATGAATCCAAAGCAATTAGAGAAAGTCAAAGAGAATTTCAAATTCCTCAACTTTTAGAAGATTTAACAACAATATGTACCAATTATACAGTATTACTAGATGCCATCAGAAAACTACAATGTACTGAATTGTCATTGCAGGAATCATTAGACATAGTGGAGAGTGTGAAAAATAAATTACACACATTAAATGATACGCCAGGATTATGCGCTAGTCAAAGTTGGCAGATGTTTTAAAAAATCCCGATTTTAATACTTTAGAGGCCGTTTATAATAAGTGTAAGAATAGTGAACTTTTAAGTGATTTTGAGAAACAGTTTCTACATGCAAATGTAACTTCCTTAGATGTGGAGAGATCGTTTTCTATGTATAAGAATATTTTTTCTTGTCGACGCACAAGGTTTAAAGAAGTAACTGTGGAAACATATGCAATGATGCAAGTTTACAGTAGTTCACATCCTGATGCCTCTAATTTGTTGAATAATTAGCAAGTAAGATTATTTATGAATTTTTCGTATTCTTATATTTACCCGTAATACCGACGCCTATGCGAGTCCGCAAGTTTTGGTTACTCTAGTAATTATAGAGGTCTACAACGAATTTCCTTTCTAAAGTTTAAGTAGCGACTCTTATAGGTGCTGACTGCGGGAAAAATAGTGAAAAAAATATAGTCTTCGCTATATTTTCTATGGTAGGCGAATTTGAGAACGATGTATGCCTAATTAACATTATTACTTATTACAATAACCTAAAATTGAATTTAACATGTAATGAATCAATTAGATCGAATTTACTTAATTAGTATTAATATCTCATTAGAATCATTAAGTAATTATAGCTAAATCAGTTGAATAAACGTATATATTGTCGTTTAATTAAAATCTTTATTTGTTAATGACCCTATCCAAATAATATTTCTGTTTACTTACGTGTCATTAGTGTAGTAATTAGGTAATTAGTTCTTACCATTCATCAGAAAATTAGGGCTGAAATTAAGGCTAGTATAATTTTGAAAATCCGATGTAACCCAAATACTTTTGAAATGACTTGGTGTAAATGTGGTTAGCTAAAACAACAGAATAACATCTTGGACAGAACTTGTATCCAGAATAAAGTGTGTTCGACGTGCGCTTCAGAACTTCATAAATGGGGGAAGCCAAGGAGAACACTTTTGAAATATCCAAGCCCATGTATTGGAGAGAATCTCAGAATCACACCAAAAACTGTTATTTTTATTGCAGCAATATGAAAGTATGCAGCGCAAAAACAAGCCAAGAAACCATCTATCCAAATGTACAATCTGTCACACATCCTGTGCTTCGAGAATTGAATAGTGCCCAGCCAATTCGTCTATATTTGGATATGTTATCAGCCAAACCCAATTTCAGGCCGAACTAGCTTTGCATAGGCCAAACTGGTTGCATTTGAAATTGCATTTTTTCATAAATTATACATACTTCAAGCCTTCCGATCATTTAGTCGATTTGTTGTCTTTTAACCAGCAACCAATCATATTTTCGATGTCTTGATTGGCACGTTTCATGGAGCCTTGACTTTCGCTATACTTTGGCTTTCCATGCATGTGATTTAACTTATAGTATGATTAACAATTTATTTTCCATTGTCTGATCACATGGTGCCCTGTGATTAAAAATATGTAATTTAAGTGGTAGGCCACTTCCGCTGTTTCAGATTCCAAAGCACGGAGCATAACAAACTTAGTTAGATGGTCTTGGTAAATCATAATAAATTTAAACTTTCCGTTAGGTTGCGTCTGAAAATCGGTGAAGGCCTCTTGGCACCTACTTGCTCTGTTCATTTCAGAATGTAAAATTTATCATTTCCTTTGTGACATTTGACATATTTTAATAATGTGTCAGCCAACATTTTATCACTACCTCCATGGCCGACACCCACGTGAGTCACGTTAATCATATCGTACTATTCATCAGCTGGAAGGTAGCACCTTGTGTTTTCTTCACTCCATGCAATTAGTTTTTTTATGCTGCCAATGTTTAGAACCGCAAACCTTTTTAATCGTCTTCTTTGAAGTGGTGTCTTATTTTCAGTATTTTCAGTTTCCTCCACTTGTATAAGTTTTAAATATTTATCCATTATCAAAACATTAAAATGTGAAGATTTTTCATTTTCACTTTGCAAGATTTCATTTAGAAACCGCTCTCTCCATTCCAACTGATCAGTTTGATTACTAGACGACGGCTCATCCATAATGTCAATATATTTCGACCATTGATTTTACTATCCTTTCGGATACCTTTAATCAATAAAGTATTATTATTATTATTATTATTATTATTATTATTATTATTATTATTATTATTATAAAAGCAACACAAAACTTTTAAGCTCTAAGTAAGAATTAAAATTAACATTAGACTTTACAACCCTACATGCACAGGTCACAACACGATGACGTGTAATGAGTAGAAAACGTAAAACGGGATAGGAAGAGCCGCGAAAGAGGAATTCCCGCATTAACACGATGCAACGTGTTTTTTTTGTCACTTACAACGACTTAATCAGCTTAGCTTGGGCCAGATTACCAAATAGGTGATCCTGACACGAACTGACTAAACTAGTTTGGCCTAGGCAAAACCAGTTCAGCCAGAAATCAGGTTTGGCCGGTAGCAGATACAACCCATTCCGGAAGCTCTAGTGCAAGTCCTGATTTAGAAGATCAAGAAAATTCAGAAACTAATCGTGAATCTGCAGTTGTTTTCCCAGTCACGGTTGAATGATTTGACAAAAGATTTAGGACTACCAAAAGATGCAGCCGAACGTCTTAGTTCGAGACTACAGGAGAAAAACTTATTTTCTCCTGGAACTTTTGGACATTTTGCTGGTACCACAATGAAGAGGGAATTCCATACAATTTTTTGCTGATACTGTGGATCTCGTCTATTTCAACAGCATTTCTAGATTAGTAATGTTCGTCATTGAATACGATGTTAACGACTGGAGTCATCAAAGAAAAACTTGAAAGCAGTTTTACTTCATAATGGGTACAAATATGCTTTTTAACCATAAAAGACAGAATTATGAAAAACAGTAAATAACATGCTGGAAAATTTCCGAAGATTACAGTGCCTTATGAGTAACCTGGGCAAATATGCGGTAACAGCCAGAGGCGTGGTGAGCGCATAAAAGTTTACACATAAAATAGAAGGTAAGAAATAAATTATAAAACGTGCTGAAACACTTACCGTTTTAAAAGTCTTACGTGAAATCACAAGCTGGGTAACATCTGCTAAATATTTGAATCATTAGATATGTTTCCACAGCTGTTTCAGTCAAGTGAGTACGACGTGCGGAATAAATGTTTTTTAATGCCGAAAAGGACCGTTCGACATCTAGCGATGTTATATTTGCATATTTAAAATGATCTTTGAAACAACTTAATGCATCTTCACACGCTCCTTCACAAATTTGTCTTAATATAAGAAAATTGAAGTCTTTCTCTAAAACACTTTCAAATTTTCGTATTATACACCAATTTGTTTCGCCTTATACAGCCCATAACTGTGCGTGAACATCATTCACAATTTGAACAGAATCCGCTAGCGACATCGAAACATTTTGTAATTTTTCTATTCACTCCGCTAGTCCGAAGTAATTATTGTGAATAGTTTGTAAATCTCTTAACCTGACTATCTTGAAATATTTCCTGACTTTTCTTGATTGCTGCAGCTTCTGTCGGATTGAATTTTAAAACTACCTTCTTTACTTGATCAAAATATTTGTTGTAGTAAAACGCAGCCTGCAACCATGTTCCCCAACGTGTAACAATCGGCTGTGGTAGTTCAGGTAAATCAGGACACAGTTTGTGAAATACTGAAAACATGTAGGAATTGTTTGTGCCATTAACCTCAGAATGTTTTTGACGATTTGATTGTCTACATACAACCACAATTTTTTATCTTTCAATTCCGTTTTCATTCTTTTTTCTATATGTTCACGAGCAAATGGCACTACATTTCGTATCGATGACCGACTAGGTAATTTACAGTTCGCATATTTATTCCAGAAGGAGACAAATGCTTCCTTGTTTAGTAAACAAAACGACAGATTACATAAAATAAGAGTAACACATAAATCAAATGTACATTTTTCTTGGTCTCGTATGCCACTTTTTGCAGAAGAATGCTGTTTGCTTTCGATGTGACGTTAACAATGGCTTCTGCACCAACACATTAAAGGGATTTTACAAACTAGACATTGAATTTTAGCGCCATCAAAAATTAAGTCCGGCATGTCCGCTATAAAGTTTTTAACTGTGTCTGCCATTGGTCGTTTTCGCGATGTACCTAACTGCGACATTTTTAAAGGTAACATAAGCGTACAATTACGAAATAAGTTACGACAGCCTATATATACACAGAACTACTCGCATACAGCATCGATTTAGTACTGACGCTGTGAACGCGCGAAATAAATAATCGCCGTCTCCGCACCACATATCTACTACACTGACTGTTACGGCTGTTTGCCCAGACTACTTATGAGTTATGAGTCTAAAACTTCATTTTCTTCGTTCCCACTTAAACTATTTTTTTGATAACTTGGGAGGTGCAAGGTGAAAGATTTCACCAAGATATAAACGAAATGGAACATAGGTGTCAGAGGAAGTGGAATTCAAGCATGATGGCAGACTACTGTTGGATGCTGAAGCGTGATGAACCAAATAAAGCTTACAAATGAAAATCGCCCAGCAGAAGCTTCAGAGAAAAAAAGAAAAGGTTTCACAAGCCTTTGTGATACGTCAATATATGTAGTTATTAATTTGTAAGAAGGCCATATGAATAAAATGCTAATTAAAGCACAATCATTATTTTTATTACGCAATTTTTTGTGAGTACCCCAATTTTTGCGTAATTTTCACAGTTTTATGGAAAATCCTGATGTGATAGAAAGAAAGTGAGTTTAGATTCTTAAGCTGAATGTAGACCAAATATGTTAATATAATTTTTTAACATTTTTTATATGTTATTATTAATTAAATCACTCCGAAAGGTGGTGGCAAGTTTAAGTTCGACTACCGTATTTGTGTTGAATCTATTTGTTTGGAAATTGATAAAAGCAAATAAGCTTAAATACAGTCAATACTAAAACAGCATTAGTAATGATGGTTACTATTATTAGTAATAAAACATCCATGTTGAATGAGGAAGTTATAGTTAAATTTGTAACTGAGATGAAATATCTGGGCATTATTATTGATAGCAAACTATCTTCTACAAATCGTGTTAAATATGTTTAATATCATTAAAAATGTTAAAATTTGGTTTTATTAGTAGGAAGCAAGGTAAGAATGGTTTTAGAAATTTCACTAGTTTTTTTTTCTAGTAGGCGCAGGTAAACTGGTATAAACTGCAAAACGAAAAATGAGAATTATTTTGGGTTACAATAAGTTCACAAAAATACCATTAATTTAAATTTATACACTAGAAAATGATACATTACGGCTACTTTAAGATAGTCTATTGTTAATTTAGGTTTATAGTGCCTATGAGTTTGAATTTTATGATGATTTCATTACCACCTTTGTCATATTTGCTATAAAATGTCGTTATTGATTTGATAAAGGTTATAGTTTTGTACTTCTTTTATATCTGTAACTTCCAGTGTATTTACAATAGTTGTATGCGGTTCGTAAATCTCGTACAAGCGACCTATCGATTTCTGAATAACTTACTGTAGTACATACTTACATATGCCTGATGATCGTAAAGCAGAAACCTTATGTATACAGTAGTGCATTGACACTTACTTCGTAATACGTCTTTCTCTTAATTCCCCGAGAAATTATAGTCAGTCGCACATTCTGAATTGACGTTCTTATCTAAACTTACGACTCCGTCGGTTGAAATTTCGAGAGTTACTTTAGTAGCTCTAACACACCAACTGCTCGAATAGTAAAGGCGTAATTATGTATTCGGTAGAAGTAGGATATTGTTGTTTAATTGTCTATCATGTGCTGTGTTGTGTGCAACAATGGCAGAGTAAATTTGCAGGCTGTCTATTGAAAGTGAAGCTATCAGATTCGATTTTCAATTACTGATTTGAATCGTAAACAATTTTAGATTTAGAACTGTTTGTTTACACGCGAACACCCGGTCTTTTCTACACATATTGGGAAAACACTGTGTAAATTGGATTGAACACGCTGTTGCGCAATGGCTTTTGTGTTATTTCTCAGTAGCATTTTGCACTTCCTAATAAGAATATCCATGATTGCTTTTATTTTGAATTATCTTATTTGATAATCTTGCCATTTGCGCAATTAACTTAGCTGCTGTTCGCAGCATTACGCTGAAGCTAACCGTTGTTCTAATGGTGCAAATAAAGTAAGCAGTAGCTTGGGCATTTCTCGATCTAATTCTTTCCATATAGTTTAATTGGATTGAATTCATATCTGGAGATTACAGCAATCAAATCATTAACGTAATCTACGTATCTTCTGCCAGTTGTGAATAATTATGGCATAATTTGTTGTTGTTGAAGGACGTGGTTGCGTTCTCTTACTTTTAGTTCTCACTTTGTCCGTAAGCTTCCGCGGTCGTCAATAATACTATACTCTTGATTTCCGGGTTGGAACCGCGTTGTTGTTGTAGCTTTTGCCGACGTTTCGTCCACACTCTTATGGGACATCTTCAGGGCTGTTACTGCACACTGACTGGGGACTATTCATTCCGGAGGGGTTTATAAAGGGCTTGTTTTGGGTCAATGGAGCGGGAATGTTATGCATCGGTGAGGCGGAATTGTTATGCATCCAGGAAGCGGAAATGTTATGCATCAGTGAAGCGGAAATGTTATACATCAGTGAAGCGTGGCGGTTGCTAGGAAGTTTAATTAGCTGGGATTTCCACGTGTGATGTAAGGGGTAGCCATCTTCGCGATTTAAATTGTTGGGATATTTGAAAATCTATTGATTCACGGATTTTTCTACTATAATAGTGAGGCTTGCGAGATAAGATGCGGGTAGAATTAAATCGGATTTGGTGGCCAGTTTTTAGTCTATGCTCAGCCAGTGCGGACCCGGCTACACGCAACAACCGCGTACAACGTTCGTGCTCAGTAACACGAGTGCTGACTGATTGCTTTGTTTCACCGATGTATACACTACCGGGAACATAGAATCTGGTAGACACCAGGGACTTCCAGATTGCGGTCTTTGATGGGAAAATAGTCTGAGAGCTTGAAAGAGCTTGAAATTGGGTTTGAAGATGGTTTTTATGTTGTTCCTGAAGAGAATCTTGCTGATGCGATCGGTAACGCCGTGAATGTAGGGTAGATACGCTTGCTTACGGAAATTAAGGTTAGATGAGGGGAGTTGCTATGTAGAAGTGGTGGCGTAGCGATTAATGGTAGTTTGAATATCTTTCCTAGAATAATTATTGCGGATCAAAGATTCAGTTATTGTGGTTCATTTTTTGAGGCAGCGAATTGGGTTCAAATATGGAAATGGCCCACTTGCGATAATCTACTGCATCTACTTTAGTTACTCTGAATGTTTTTTTATACAGGGTGAGTAGGGAGGAACGAATCAAACTCCAGGAGTGTATTGCACTCCTGAAAATAATGTAAACAAACTCATATGTTCTTATTCGATCTTCATTTGTTTTCAAGTTATAGCGTAATTAAAATATTTTAACTAGCGTTTTTGTAAATGGTTCAAATTTTCGCTTGTTTTCTAGTTAATACGTCTTAAATAAAATAAAAATATCCTTGCGTTGACTACCCATGTAAAACAAGAAGTCAGGTACGTTCGACATTTAAGGTTTTTTTCGCTTTTTATCACATATGGCGTACCGCCTATCTGAATCTATCCTTTCGAGACTAAAAATTATTTCAATAAATTTTGTTTACTTGTAAATTACGCTATAACTTGAAAACAAATGAAAATCGATAAGAACATATGTTTCTTTACATTATTTTCATGTGTACAATGCACTCTTAAACTTTGGTCCGTTCCTCGTAACAATTTTAACTCGAATAATTTCTTTTAAGTCAAACACAAAAATTTACTTGCTACTGTAGTTGAAATAATATTCATTTTGCTAATGATCAAATGTCCAGACAATGTTCCTGCTGGTAGTTCCTTTCAGCAGGATAGGCAGGACCTGAACATCAGTATGAAATACTGTTTTTCGAAAATATATCTTACTCCAATTGGAATCTGTTTTGTTATTGAAGTTCGTATCCTTAGTTGAAAGTTTGTCTCTCTACAGAAACCTCCATCAAACACATTATTGCAGATGCGGAAATGCAAGCGCATCCGTAAGTGCTACACTTGCTAGCAACTTGTAAGTTGCGCAACCAAGAGGCATATTTTTACAGCGCTTATAATGGTGAAGGTTTTGCTCTTTGTTCATGCTAGCCTTGGAAAACAGCAAAGAATCAGATGTTGAGGTCAATTGCTTAAAAGTTTTATGAAAGTTAAGCAAAATCAAAAAGGCATGCGTAAAGGATGGGTTCATTTATAAAAATACATAGTTTGTTTACATGTTTAAAATAACATCAGGAAACTGTAGAGAATTAATTTTGAGTGAAATTAAAAGCAGAATGTATAAATGTATTATCTAGATAAATCAAATCAGTTATCGCGTCGATGAAGATTGTTGAAAAATGTTTACATTTCTATAATGGTAATAAACTCATTTCTTATTGTTACAGGTGACCACGCGGTATCGGCGTCACTGGCGATGGGTCGTCGCGGCGGGTACGTTGTCGGCTCTGACACGGGCAATATCCTTTCCCCGCGTGGTTCGGATACGGGCGGTCTCGGTGTTAAAATGGTAGAGTACGTTTTGGGCAGCTCGCCGACCAATAAAGATAATATAGGTTTGGAACCACGACTGCGGAACCTTCATCTGGACGACAAGGACAAGGACAAACCGCAGAGTCCGAAGGAGGAAGTCAACGGCCAGCCGGTGCAGAATGGACAGGTCTCCGAAGACGACAAGGGATTTAAGTAAGTTAATTTCATTATAATTTAGTACTAATTTTGAGCATAAATTAATTTTACACATTAAGTGGGTTAACTATGCTTTATTTGTCGATTATTATAATGTGGTATATTTCAGGTTACTGCTATATCATTTGTTATTCATCCAACAAAAACGTATCTATAAATCCCCTTAAAACGTAACTATTATGATATGTACGCGGTATTGCAGTATTTGCTCGCCTCACTAGCAAGGTTGAATAAAGTTCTGGTAATACAGCGCCCCGTAAATGCAATGCGCAATTGTTTTTTTGTTTACAACATCGTAATCAGCCCAAAAACACTACAACGTTGTATTGTCAATAACAACAAAGTTAGTAATGGTGTGCCAAAAACTTCAAACAGCTAGTACAGCAGCTGCGGTAGTGAAAGGGATTATAGGATGATATTCGTATCGTATTATTTGAATGAAAAGTTTTTTATAACGTTTATTGCGAGTCTATATGTTCGTACTTTTTTGCGATGTTGTTCAATGCAATAGAAGGGATGTAGTGTTTACAACGAACAATTTTTAAGTAGTTTCTTTGAACAATCTAATTTATTCCAGTGCGACATGCGAGTACAACGGCACATAAATGATATTTCAGTAAAATATAGGCAAGATCACGGCAAAACCACGTAAAAACTGTATTTTAGTTAGTAATGTTCGTAAGAATAATATTGGATAATGTTGCCTTTTATAGAATTATATGGAATCTTCTTGTGCATAGAGAAAAAAAAAGCTCCTGACTGAAAAAATATGCATTCAGTCAAGCAAATCCTAATTTTAAATGGCGGCAGATATATTTTTAATTTAAAGAAATATTTTTTTTACATCGTTATTTTGATTCAAACATATGATCTCTTGAAACAAATAACCTCAAGTTGAATTTGAATACATAACTGATTTAATATACGTAATATGTTTGATTCAGCAATACAGTTCTTTCTTTTAAAGAATTTCGTCAGTTTGAAACAAACATATTTTTCTTTATCATTTACTTGACTTCACCATTTAATGGAGAACGTTCCCAAAATGGGAACATACTAAAAATCGCTTTTTATTGAATTAATAATATTATTTGTATTAATTAATTAATATTAAAAAACTTACTATAGTATAAATAATTAAGCAATGAACGCACATCATCAATGACGTTTATATGACGTTTTATTGCAATTATAAGAACATAAACTTACTAAAAATTACGGTGTCTGATTTGCAACAAGAAAATCTATAATTTTCGAAAATAAGCGGTATTAGTGACGCCGTACATTGAAAATTTGTAGTTTCTTTCTAATGATATATTTTGCACTAGAGAAACCCATATATTATAAATGGAAAATATATATGAATAGGGAATGTTATTTTTACCATGGTGGTCATCCTGGGTCAACAAACATCGATGTTGCCGGCTTCAATTGGCCGTAAACTGTAATGTAATCTTAACCTGATCAGCTGATCACTGTTTACTTATTTTACTTGCAGTTTTATTAATCGATTTTGTTGTAGAGTTTTGTTAGTTCTTTTTAGAATTACAATTCAAGATGCCTAGAGCGTTTTGTAAGCAAAGTAAAGCACTGATTGCAGCAGCTCTGAAGTATTTTACAGAGGAGAAAGAAAGAGGCCATCCATTGTTACCAGCTGATGCCGTTATTGAGCGTGTAGCTGTTGCCCTAAACATCAGTGTTCATTCTGCGAGCAACATTAATCAAGAAATAGAAAAGGAAGGACAGGTCCGTAGCCCAAAGAAATGTAAATCCAGACGCAAGCCATTAACTGACATTAGCAGAGCCGATGAAGCAGACATACGAAATACAATTTATACAATGGTTCAAGCTAAACAGCATATAACGTTAAAGTCAATCTCAACAAATCTTAGGGATAATCATATTTATAGCGGCAGTCTATCTTCTCTAAGCGTTATATTAAAGAGAATCGGTTTTCGCTGGAGAAAGGACAACCCTAGAATAGGCCTGATGGAATTACCTAACGTTGTATTCGCACGATTTTCTTTTTTAGAAACTTATGTTAGAAATATGAGATCTAACTTTTGGCAATTCGTTTACTTAGATGAAACTTGGGTTTTCGAAAATGGCAGTGTTTCCCGATCATGGCAAGATAACACCAAACATAGTGTGAGAAATATAAAAAGTGAGGGCACACGATATGTTGTATTACACGCAGGAAATCGAGAATAATTTATTGACGGTGCTTCCCTAATTTTTTCTTCGAAAACGAAAGATCTTGACTACCATGGGGAGATGAATCAAACCAACTTCTTGGCCTGGTTTGAGCATCAGTTACTATGCAGATTACAATGCCCTTCTATGATTATATTGGATAATGCTAGTTATCATTCCACGTTAGAAGTAAAAATTCCAAATTCATCTTGGAAAAAAGTTGGTATTCAACAGTGGCTACGGGAAAATAACATCCACTTTGAGGAAACTAGTTATAAAAAAAATTTACTTCAGTTAGTTGCATGTAATAAGCCTCCGAAAACATATGTTGCTGATGAACTTGCAGCTAAATATGGACATGTGGTGCTCCGTTTGCCACCATATCACTGTATATTCAATCCCATCGAAAACATTTGGGGATTGGCAAAGACATATTATAATAGACATATAGGACGAGATGGATATGGAACGGTAAAATGTATTGCGATGTGGCAAGAAGCGCTTGCAATAATAACCTCTGAAATCTGGAACAATACCATCGAGAAAACTGAAAAGATAATACAAGGCTGGTGGCAGAGGGAAGTTGGCTTCGAGCAAAATGATATTCCAGAGCTCGTTATCAATGTTGGTGCAACATCCGATGAAGACAGTTCGGATTGTCAGAGCGATTGATCCACTTTTATTTATAAAATTTTATAAATATTTTAATATTACTTTATATATTTGCATGTTTCTACAGATTGAATGTATTTAATATTTAATAACACACTATCTGCTTCTATATACGTATCAATAAAATTGAAATATATGCCTTTTTAAATTCTAAATAAAGAAAGCAATAAACATGAATTTTTTCAAGAAATGCTTTTAGATAAATGCATCACAACTATAGAAATAATATTTAAATTGTTGCACTTCCTTCAGATACTTTAAAAATATTTGTCCTTCGTTACTAATAGTATTTTATATACAATTTTGCACTTAATGCTCATGGTATTCTAACCTAATATTAATCCACCTAACGTAAACAACTGTCATAAACAATGCGACAAGGCAACATCTAAACGTCTGACATCATTCGTTGTTGATGACGTGCATTCATTGCTTAATTATTTATACTATTCCTCGGTAATCTCATAGGAACCCTGAGAATTGCGGATGAGTGACAGGGATAACCATATGGTTAAGTGCTAGAAGGTTACCAGGTGTTATGACAAAAAGGGTAGGAGATAGATCAGCAGATACTTCAACGAGCTTATGCATGCAAACGTGTCTTATCACTTGCCTTTGCTGAAATATCTGTTATATCAAAAAAGGAGGAAATATAGTAACAATTATTTACAAAATATGAAAACGGAAAAATGGAAGCATTGTTAAGTGTGCGGTGAATTGAATCGCAATTTATTTAAATTGCTAACATTGGTGTTACTGGCCTTGAAGACGATATCGGGGAGATTTTTGTAATTTTCGCTAATCTCAAATACAAACAGGAATTCTGATATTCGCCAATTTATGGGAACTATTTTTTTTTGTACAGAAATTTTAACGTTAGTTATCCAATGGTAAAAATATATACATCCATTATCCTACTTACCTATTATCTTCTTCATTTACATCTCACCGCTTACGAACCACCATCTCACATAATATAAACTAAGTACAATTGCGATTGCCCCGTGTTCACGCAACGGAAATTGCCGATAACGCGCGAAGAGCACCATTCTAACGTATATTTGTTTGACTCAACAAAATTATGTCAAATAAAAACGTTGCACATTCAAACAAATTCAATCTGTTTTAAAAAAATTATGCCTTCACTCAAATAAACCTTTGTTGAATTAAATAAATAATTTGAAAGATATATATTTGTTTCAAAGAAGAACTTTTTTTCTCTGTGCGGTTCAGAGAAATCGATATGAGAATACCCAAAGGTTCCCTAATGTAGCGATAAATAAAATTAAAGGATACCACAGTTTCATTCACCTACGTTATCTTTCAAAATGTTTAGATTTTGGGAAATTTTGAGTATCACCTGTTACGTAGGATATATAAATACAATGTGAGCAAAAACTCTTTTCATTTCAGTTAAATTACCTTTTCCGTTCGCAGTATGCCAAAGTGTTACAAAGAAACATTGTTCAGAATGAGAAGCTATGGCGTTACCCAAGTTTTTTGAATGATCGGCCAACTTTCATAAAATACATTATTTATCAATTTCGTTTCAGGCAAAGTACTTTTTGCGTTCACAGTACGCCAAAGGGCTGCTGAGAAAAATTGCTTAAAACGAAAAGTCACGGAGTTATGCAAATTTTCAAAATTACCAGCGTACTTTGATGGAGTTGATAATAGGAGAAAAATCTTTATTGTTAATTTTACAACGCAAAGTCATTTTTTATCAAAAGTTCTGATTTCCTAAAAAAGTCACTGCACAGTTTACAAATAATTTGTGACCTATTCAGTTCATTTGTTGCTGTTTCTCATTTTCCATTCCTCGTAAAATGTTCTATGAACTGCCATTTGAAAATGATACTAACGGCAGTTCAGTTTAAAAGATATTACAAATGATTATGTAGTTTATATGTATCTCGAAGGATACACTCAGTATCGAAACGGTCAAATTCTAATAAAAGTAGGCGAAAAATAATTTTAACAAATTCAGCAACTCGATTTTTTAGTTTTGCACATTTTACAATAGGCGTCACTAGGAAAGTGCAACAGATGTAAATTTTGTATCTCTTTTCTAGATACATTGATGATGACAAAATGACACTGCTGCCATCTTACTGAATCACACGCGTAATATATTAGTATAAATGGAAATGTACCAATGTTCTCTCCGCGTCACTGTTCGCACATCTCTTCCATATACTTACATTTTCTTGCTAATTCCTGTAAATAAATGCTGCTGTTGTAAATAGATGCTCGTAGTTGAACAACGAATATTCTATTGCAATTTTCATGATCTTCAAACTGCTTCCAAACGTTTGAGTTCTGTGTTGATTTTAAAGCATAAAATTCATGTTATTTGATGAATTTTATAGGATTTAAGAATACACATGTTGAAAATTAATGTTTTTCGATTCTCCCAATCGTTGAGGTTGACAGCGAAGCAATGACAGATCGAATTTGTTTCCACGTAATTTATGTTCAGCAGATCGACCCCGCGATTAGAACTACTTCGCGATTTGCAGTTCAAAAGAAGTCATCGTCAACGCCAATACATTGTCCCTCTTTGTTCCCTGTTCGGTCAATGCGCCAAGCGAATGTCAGACCTGTTCGGCGAGTAAAGAAATCGTTTAAGTAAAATTGATCGATCTCAGGGGACCAAGTGGTGACTGTTGTGCCATTGTTGCAAAGTTATCAGCTAAACTGTTTGATAAGATCTTAGGTGGATTTATGTGCTTAGAAAACTACTCCGACGTGTGATTTATAGGTACTTATTGCATATTGGATGCGTGCATATGCACAGTCCCATGTAATTCTTTTCATAGCCTTGGCTTTTCGA
Organism: Dynastes maya; assembly: GCA_029619315.2. Taxonomy (NCBI): domain Eukaryota; kingdom Metazoa; phylum Arthropoda; class Insecta; order Coleoptera; family Scarabaeidae; genus Dynastes; species Dynastes maya. The sequence continues at coordinate 27,024,165 of JAROYE020000001.1, forward strand.
TAAATTACAGTTTCATACATAAACACATTTGCCCTATAAATCATTTTGATCGATTTGATATTTGCGCTATATCTTTACATTACCGAAATAATTAATTTCGTTGATTTTGGTTTCTTATTATACACTCACTCGGTAATATAAAAAAGACGACCACCTAAGTATTTTTCTAATTATGATTTGATGTGTGGATTTGATGTATGGTAACGTATTGAGAAAATATTTTTATTAAGAACCAATAATGATGGTCGTCCATGTTTTTTGCAAAACCTTTATTAATGCACGCTGGAATACTGGACATCGGAAAAATTAAACTATTAATGCAAGAAATGCGTGTTTGTGTTCTAATACGTAAGCCCATTTTCTCGGAATGTTGACTTTTTTGTTGAAAAAAATCGCCGTTGTCGAATAGTAAACGTAATAACCGTTTTACTTTTGGCAGTTTTAAATCTATTTCGTATTATCAACATGTTTTTAACTACCGCAAACGTCTGCTCAATTATTGCTTTAATTAAGGATGGTTGTAGTCAACAATGTGTCCCAAACATTGAAAGCACCTTGAAAAGTGGTATAAGATACTTGGAATCTTTACGCAGGGACAGATAGTTTTACTAGGCAACTAGCATCTGGTGGGAGGAGAGCACCAAATGTAATTAATGGCCATTTTATTTGTCTCGATACCTTCAGAAATAGAAGGACTACTCAGGATTCTCTTCAGCATCGTCTAGAAATGGTATGTGGAGTTGTTATAAGTGAACGACCAGTACGACGAAGACTTGTAGAACATGAACTCAATTCATTTATACCAGCCACTGCACTCACACGAGTGCCTTCGATTTACAAACACATGGATAATGCAACATTGGAGTAATGTGTTCTTTACAAACTCATCTTCACTCACCTGATGCAAGTGAGCGGGTGTACAGACAACAAAATGAAAGATACTTAGCTTGTACTGTATCCGGACGTGTCTCATACCGTGGAAGTTTTGTTATGGTATGGGCCGGTATATGTACCGAAGCACGTACCAAACAGAACGTGCTACAAGATGTTATACAATTTGCTCCATTTGTTTGATTTTTGCACGATATTGCAGGACCACAAGTTACAAACGAGTACCTGGACGAGGTTAGCATTCGACGATTACCATGCCTTGCATGCAGTCTGGATCACATCTTTGGAATGAGCTTCAGAGAGCCACTCGATATCATTCAATCCTGCCAGATACCCTGCAAGATCTACGTATTGCTCTGCAAGAAACATGAAACAATCCCTGAAAAGAGGATTTCTAATTTGATCAACACAATGCTTGCGTGCTGAAGTTGGAGCAAAATACCAGATACTGAAGTGTTCCTAACGACAATTGCATAACTATTTTTCTCTTATTGTTATTGTTGTTGTATTACGTTAGCCGGTTAATAATTTAAATTCGCATCTTCATAAGACTTAGTTTTTCCGTTTTCGTTGGAATTTGGTTATAATTCGACTACTATGGGTGATAAATAAAGCGTGACAAACGGTTGTACCCGCAGAGGCGTCGTGAAAGGAGCTGTCTTTACTATGTACATTCAAGGAATCGAGTGGACGTTCGGTTACTATCGGTTGATCGGTGTGCGTGTACTATTTATAATGTTCGAGAAACTAGTGGAACCGTCCGGGGCGTACCGCGCAAAAGTAGACACAGTATTCATAAAAAAACAATAGAATGTTACGTATCGATGACCACTGCGGTAATGTGCGACTGCCATGGTACGCCGCGTAAGATTTGCGAAATTCAAATACTCCTGTATCTCTTCTGCGCAGTCTTGAATTCCAGATATAGATCGAACCTTTTCTAAATCCGGATTTTTATTTAAAGCTGCAGGAAATTTTTGTGCGATATCTAGTCCGATAGGGGGATCCGTCAAGCTTTCTAGAGCGGCTGCTAAATTGTTGATGTTACTTAACGAGTCTTGTATAGATAAATGAGTATTTTCTATCTGCGAAATAGTTTGTGTCACTACAGAATAGATTGTGGGAATGTCATCTATTTCTTTTTGAACGTTCGAATCGGAAAAAACTTGCTGACTCTCGCGAACCGCTTGAGAATTGGAAGAATTAAGTTTGAAAATTACATCTTTCACTTGGGAATAATATTTGCGATAGTAAGATACTGCCTCGATCCATGTTCCCCATCGCGTCAATACAGGCTGAGGTGGTAGCGGAATTTGCGGATACGATTGCTTGAATACGCGGATATGTTTGGGAGATTTCGTAAACACTTTTTTGGTAGATGATATTAAATCATTCAACCTAGGATACTTGCTTCGAATTGTTTCTGCTACGAGATGACATGCGTGTATGAGGCATGTTATGTGAAGAAGCATACTTTTAACAACCTACTAGCTTTCAGCATTGTTGCGGCTCCGTCAGAAACTAACATTGTGATTTGGGCTCCTACGATACAAAATTCTCTTAATATATTTTTTATGTTTACAACGGTTTCGACATCAGTTCTTTCAATCCTTTTAGTGGCTAACAACAAGGAAGCTGCTGGACCATTACGTTTTAAAGGACGCGCCACAATATGAATCACGCTGTGTTTCTGAGCATCAGTAGTTTCGTCCACAGTGAGCCAGATTTTTTGATTTCTCAACTCGTCTTTTATGCAGTCTTTTATTGTACTTTGCACATGTTGTAAATTGTACTACAATTGTCTTTTTGTTGGTAGCCTCCATGATGGAACATATTTATCCCAAAAAAGACGAAAGTTTTCATTATCTACTAGGTGTTGTGGGATGTTGCACGTGCTCAACATGAAAATAAAGTCATTAAAAAATTGCCAGTACGGAATATTGTTTCTTAAATTCAATAAATGACGTTTACTTTTAATATGACCTCTACATTCAAATGTGCGACCTAGCAACCCTATACCGCAAAATTTGCGAACCTGTAAATTCCAAACCAGGGAAACGCTAAATATATTTCTTCACATGCGATGCAAGAGGTACATCAGGCTTACGTCCCATGTTTTCGAAAACACACAATGAGAATCCGATAAATAACCCAACTCCTCAATGTCTACCGCATTATTGAACTCTGCATCCACATACGTACATCCCCCCCCCCCCCCCCCCCCCGTACAGGCGTCTCTGCGGGTGCAGCCGTTTGTCACGCTTTAGTAATAAAACTAATGTTGTACCAATATTTCTAAAGTAGCGTATAAAAAGATCAGCGCCTGTGATTCACCAGACAAAACTTTTACAAACAATATTTAGGTGGCCAGATCGTTGTGTTAGATATAATCGCGATGCAGTGATGCAGCTTAATATAAAATTCACCATTCGCAGTCTTTAAGATATAATTAGACATCACTCATTACTATCTATATCTTGTATATTAAGGATTCTCACGAAACCATAGTATTTAGATAGAAGCGCAACTTGTTTTCCTTAATGAGATGTAGACATACGAGGCAAGCCATCTCTGCGGAATCAAAAGATTGTACCTTTGTGAAAGATTTTTCAAAACGATTTTGTTTTTTGTTATAAGGTCTGATTGTTTGCATGTTTTAAAATGATATTGAAACCCGCAGGGCGCCTAATAATTTCGTAGCTACCCAAAGTTATATTTTTTTAAGTGGAACATATTATAGCATTTTTGGATTCTCGTTAAAAATGTAATAAGGTACTATTGTTAAACTGAGGGCTTCAGAGTTATTACTGTTTCTTTGAAAAAGTCGACATTTACAGAAATCATTATTTCTCCGGAAGTATTCGACATACGAACCTGTGCATGAAAATAGGAGTTTTTGGAAGACAATCTATTTATTGATATTTTTTACAGCAGTTGTAAATACAAATGATAGGTATGTTTTAAAAGTGAATTTACTCCAAAGGAAGTTAAAAGAAATAATTTTCAATGATTGCCGTTCATGAAAATAGCAGTGTTAACTAAAAATAAATCAAAATTCCATAAATACAATAAAAACTAAAAAACTTTTTCCAAAACTAAGTCAATATTTTGTTGCTTGTCCCTTGTTTTGTCAAACATCGGGACATCTTATGCACAACATCCCACAATTCAACACTATTCGATAGTTTAGCCTTATGTACAGCTGCCTTCATGTCGTTCCATAATATCGTAATATTGTTGTCAGAAAACCACAGTGTCTTATTGTAGGACCCACCGAAGAGGCATTTCCTCCTCGGCATATGGTAACATAACATCAGCTAATATTTGCAGATAGCTGTCTTGCGTCATAATGCTCCTTATTTTAAAAATAGGGCCCGTCCCATTCCAAGAGAAACATGCCCAAATGATGATACTAGACCCACCATGCTTAATAGTTTTTTTTGTGTACTGTGGATGCAAAGCAGTGCTTGTTGGTCGCCGTACGAACTGCGAAGAACATTTGTTACTATATAACATTATTTTTGATTCGTCCGTCCAGAGGATATTTCTCCAACGTGAAGGTGACCAGTCCACGTGCTTTTTTGCAAACTCAATTCGGACTTTCACGTGTCTTTGCTTTCGAAACGGAACTTTTTTGGGTCTTCGGGCAAACAGCTTTCGTTAAGCGTCGTCTTACAGTTGAGTTACTAATAGTATCTTAGAAGACGTAATGAAAGGATCTTTTTTAACTAGCCTTAAAATTTGCATGTCCTCTCTATCTGTCGTTTTCTTTTTGCCACCATGATTTTAGGGGTCTATCTTGCCATTTGATTGCATTTCCAACTTTTTTTGCCGAACAACCTAATATATTTTGAATAAGTTTTCCTTTCGTTCCGCAGTTTCAGAATTAACTTTCGCTTATACGCGGTGGAATGTTTTTCACGACTCATTATTACAAAAAGTAATCTACTGAATACATTTATATAATTAAATTCTCTCAAGATATGAATAAAATTTTACGGACCTACTATTTTTTTCTAATTTCACTCTGTAATACACACAAAAACAATGACACTGCCATTTTAATGCACATAGAGAAATTGGTTATTCCTTAAAGATGGGTAATTCCCCGGTAAGTGACAGAACGATTTCTACATTATCGTTAGCTTTAGATACTACCAGTACTACAAAACAATATAATGACATCTATCCGTCAATAATGTAAACAATTTGAAAAAGAAATGAACAAATTCTGATTCTTATTGAAGACTGCTATTTATCATGCACAGGTTTGTAAGTGATTTTTGGTATTTAGATTAGGCACATAAGGACCTAATACACACGCGTTTATGTAATCCTGAATTGCTAATAAGATGCCCCTAATATTGTAAGTTCGTATATTTTTGTTACAAAGTAATTTTTTTAATGGAGCATTCTGTATATTATTCGGGTTTTGTGTGTTTTTGCAAAATTCTGGACAAGAAACTACTAACATTTCATTCTTTTATTGGTCCAAGAGTGGTTAATGTGGGGCTAGCGCATGGGTCAATTTTGAGTCCAATGTTATTCAACATCTATACTGCAGATTATCACAGAATTACTGGAGTAGGTGTTAAAACTATTCAATATGCTGACGATATTTGCATTATCGTTTCTGATAAATCTCTTTCCAAACTACAAGACAGACTCTCCTGTGTAATGGCTCAATCAAATAACTGACTTTTTTCAAACGGTTTCGATCTATCCATTGAAAAAACGAACGTAGTCTTTTTCTCGCGTCATAGAATTCAACCCAGCAACCATATTGACTTATACAACAGTGCTGTAGCCGTTAAAGAAGTCGTTAGATACCTAAGCTTTATTATTGACAATAAATTAAAGTGGTCCGATCACATAGATCATGTAGTGGCTAAATGCGAACGGTATATCAATGTACTTAGATTTTTCGTTAAAGTCAGATGGGGAGCTGACACTTTTGTGGCACGATCATTCTACAATGCTTGTATTAGGTCACATTTAGATTACGGATGTACTGTTTACGGCGATACAAGTAGTAAAAATTTGGATAGACTGAGGGTAATTCAAAATAAGGTGCTTAGAATCCCCTTCAACTGCGGAGGCAATTTTTGGCAGCCAAGTATATAGTAAAATTGAGGATCAAAGGTCAGAGCACTGCTTTTAATAATATTCATCGACTGTCCACCTTAGATTTGACCATTCCATACTGGGTAAAGAAAAAATCTCCCTTACTTGCAGAAGCCTATCGATATGTTTCGAACTTGAATTACATCATTGGTCAACCAAGTCTGCCAGCAATTGATTATAGTGAGTATATCACCCCCATTCCCATTTTCTTTCCCAACTACACAGGCTGCAGTGTGAAAGATAAAGCACTCCACTTTGAGTTAATAAGTAATTTTACTGACACTACTATCGTCTATACCGATGCCTCTAAATTAAAAAACGGTTGTGGTTGTGCAATTTTTGATTCTAATAATAATATCAGTAGATCATTTGGATTAAACAACTTGCTGAATATTTTTTCCGGGGAGGCTAGAGCAATTTTAGAGGCACTTAAATATATAGAGGAAATGGGTTTTACTAAAGCAGTGGTTATGCCAGACTCTCAAAGTGTACTCAGTGCACTGAGACGCAGAAAGTGGTTTGCTAAAATTCATCCCCTAGTGCTTGGTATAATTGCCAAATGTGCTGAGCTTAAATTACAAGATACCAACGTAAGAATCTTTTGGGTTAAAAGTCATGTCGGGATCTCCCCTAACGAGGTAGTAGACCTTTTAGCTAAGTCGTCAGCAGCTAACAGCGAAGTCTCAGATCTTAGTATCTACGAATCGGAAGTTTTATGTAACCTCAAAAGATTCTTTCTAGAAGAAAAATGGGAAAGTAGGTGGCAAGCCTCATATGAATGTCATCCCACGCAGTATACCATAATCCACCTCTCGATCTTTCATACACGTTGGCATAGTAACTCTAGAGTGTCACGATACGAATATTCTGTTGTTGCTAGATTGAAATTCGGACATGGTTGCTTCCTTTCACATTTACACAAATTAAAGATTTTGGATTCTCCAGCTTGCACATGTAGATATGAGGTGGGTGATTTAAATCACCTTATTTTAGCATGCTGCGTCTATGAGCACCAAAGACGAAATCTGTTTGAGAATTTAGTAGCACATAAAGTACATTGCGATGGTAATGTGGCTGATGGGCTTTGATCCCCTAATGCTAAAAAAAAAAAACTAAACATTTTAATAGTCTAAAATCAACCAGGTTTTCGTTATAGCGGTTTTTGAAACTGAATTACTGCCAATATACATACTGTCTTTTTCGAATTTAGAAGTGTTTAGAAGTGAATGGCCGCGCATTTGAACATCTCTTAAAATAACTTTTTACTTCGGTTTAGCACTTTAAATTTTATTCCTCGTTCTATTTATTGCAAATTTATGTATCCATACTGTACCTATAGTTCATTAGTATTTACCAATATGTTTGCGAAGTTTGTTTTGTTATGTGAATTTTCTGCGCAAAATAATGTAAATTAAAATTCTGAGTGTTTTCAGTTTCAGTCAGGCTAGCTATAAAGAAGGCAAATAAACCCTTGTACATTATTTGCCATTGGGTTATATCGAGCTTAGAGTACATAAATTAATTTCAATCTCATACAATAATCCTCATCATTAAATGATATCGTTCAATAATTGTTCCATGGCACACTGATAAAATAAATATTGACAGAAATTCAGTTTCAAGAATCGCTGTAACGAGCAAATGGTTTTAGACTAGTAATGTTAATTCTTTATCTAGAATTTTGCGAAAAAAATCAGAACTAAAATAATATACAGGCGCTTCATTAAAAAATGAATATGTTATACTAACTTAAATCAATATTGCGTGCGTTACGTTAGCAATTCGGAATCACATAAACGCATGTGCATTAGGGTATTTTATGCTTAATCTAGGTACCAAGAATCACATTTGTCAAATGCGCACGCGCCGGAGAAATGACGAATTCTGTAAATGTCGACTTTTTCGTAGAAACCCTAATAGCCCTGAAGCTCTTGGTTTTGGGACAATAATAACATATTATATTTCCCTCTCAGAATTTACTAGTGATTCCAGAAATCCAATAATGTCTATCCTGCATGTTCTAGAGGGTGCGGCACAAATATCTGACAGTTTTGCAAATGTAATATCTGTTATATTTTGGGAAAAGATTTTGTCTACATGTTATCATTAAATTCAGCATATGTTGCCATTGATACTTACACCATGAACAAATTTTTGGAACACAATTTAAGTATGGAAAATAATGTTTTGCAAGTGTCCTTCATTTGCATTCCCACATCGCTGAAGTCTTGTTCTGAAATTAACCATCAAATTAGTCACGTAGCATGTTTGTCGGTGTTGCCCTAATTTCACGTTTGATAGTAACTTTTAGTTCTTCCAAAGAGTGAAAATTATCAATAAAAATTATCGACTTCAGATAACCCCGCAAAAATAGTCACATGCCGAAAGATCGAGTGACCGCGCTGGCCAATGGATATCCACGAAGTGAACTTAGGCGTTGTGGGAACATCTCTCGAAACACTGGCATGGCAACCCATGATGTATGGGAGGTTGCCCCGTCCTGCTGGAACCACATTCGGGCATTCTTCTTAACATTAAAACATACCGATCGACTACGTGCTGCCTTGACGATTTCTGGTTTTCTCACAGATCGCGGTCTTCCCTGTTTGTTCGTTGGCCACAGCAAAATTGTGTTGTGAGACGGCACTCGACCATGACGACCGACATTGAAATGCCGACGGAATGCTCTCTGCGTACGCACAACAGAATCATTATTTTTGCTGCTCACCCCTAAATCATCAGATATTTCTGCCCCACCGTATAATTAAAAAAAATATAATTTTGGGTAGCTACGAACTTATGAGCTTGTTCTAGGTTTCAATATAATTTTAAAACATCCTCACAATCGGAACCCATAGCCGTTTGAAAGATCTGCATTCACAAAGGCACAATCTTCTGAGCCCCCTCGGAGATGACGCATCCTGTATAGCGCGGATCTTTTTGTTATTGATCAATTACTATTACTTTGAAGTATTTATCATTAATTAGTAAGTTCGTGCTATTTGCTAAAAAATACTGGAATTGACGATCCAGAAAGTATTGGATCAAAAAATTGCGAATATACTATATGTACACTACCGTTCATGGAAGTTCGGGCAAGCAAAAAAAATGTACGGAAGTCAAAGAAAATAAGAAAAATTAAATGGCCATGTACTTAATACTTACTTACATGATTTTACATATTTTCAAACGCAAATTTATTAAAAAGAAGTTAATGTAATACAAATAATTTAAATCCGATTTTCATTGAAAAATCTACCTTTTGCCTTTAGGACTGCTGCCACTATTCTCGGCATCCGATTCACTAATTTTGCTAATGTTTCATTGAGCAAGCTTGTCCATACCTCCTGCAGAATGGTCCACAAATGTTCCTTCGATTTTAGACACTTTTTCCTAACACATCGGTCTAATTCTTCCCATAACAACTCTATCGGATTCAGATCGGGGGACTGTGACGGCCATTCCATAATTTTTAGGGTTCTTTCATTTTCTTCTTGCTGCAGATAATCTGTGCACAATTTAGATTTATGTTTGGGGTCATTGTCCTGCATAAATTCAATTCCACGACCAATTAATCGGACTCCTGACGGTATGGCATTTTCCTCCAGGATTTTCCGATATTCTTCTTTTTTTATTATGCCCTCAATTTTGAGCAAGTCCCCTGTTCCGATTAAGGAAAAACAACCCCAAAGCATTACAGATCCGCCTCCATGCTTCACCATAGGAACTATACACTCCCGTAACATTCTTTCCCCTCTTGATCTGCGTACGAAAACTCTCCGTCTATTTCCAAAAACCTCAAACTTGGATTCGTCAGTCCACAAAACGTTTTTAAAATCGTCTACTGTCCAATCTCTAGCTTGTGCCCATCTCAATCGTTTCAGCTTATTTCCTCTTCGGAGTAACGGTTTTCGACACGCCACTCGCCTATGCAACCCAGCTTCTTTCAGCCGACGTTTCACAGTACTTACAGAAACTTTGGAATCTCGCTCATTATTGAATTCTGCAGCAATTTCTGATGCTGTTAGTCTTCTATTGCGCTTACTAATTACTTTTATTCGTCAATCTTCCGCAGGAGTCGTCTTTCTTGACGCTCCCGGCCGTTTACGATCTTGCACGTCACCGGTTGTTTTAAATCGAACTATAGTATCATGTACTGTAGATTTTTTTATTTTTAATTTATCCGCAATCCGTCTTTCTGCGTACCCTTCCTGATACAAGATAATAATAGCAGATCGTTTTGAAACAGCTAGAGGCTTTCCGCGGGGCATTTTAAGCAGTCAAACCGAAATTATTTTATTTTTCACTTGCACAACCACATATACTTTCACAATAACAATCTCTTCAGAACTACTGCGTTTACAAATGTTATAATACTTTATAAAGGGTATACGAATATTTCCAGGTAACACGAGTGAATCGGCTAAACCTCCTAGGGATTATTATAAAGCTTTATTGCCACTGTAATTATTGGGGATTTCCAACATAATTATATATTTTATGATAACGGTCTTATAATAGACAAATACTACCTGGAAATTGGTAAAAGACATCCAGAAAAGGTTAGTTTTAATAATTCCTCACAGAAATGTATATTATATAATTTTAAAATTTTTTCCTAAACAGTTAATATAATTTGTCAGCTTGCCCGAACTTCCATTAAAGTTGAAGGTTGTAGTCATTCTCTAAAATTTATATCTGATTGACGATATTAGATTTTTGGAAAGATAACACTGTGTTTCTTAGTCTTTTCCTGGGATGACAAACATTAGATCGGTAACTAATCAGTTTTAAGCATTGTATTTAGAAATTACAAAAGATCTTTTAGTTATTACAATAAATTCTAAGGTGAAAAGTCATTGATTTAACAAATACAATGTTATCACGCCACTCGAAAGATAATCTTTAACTAAGGAAGCAATGTCAGTATGTTTAAACAGCTGTTGTTCATTTCCGCTGCAATATGCATGAATAATATTCCATTGTAAGTTGATCTAGTTTTGATGCGGGATTATTTTTAACATTATTTTTTTATCCGGGGTATTTGCATGCGCGAAGTATAAAAAGGTACATCCTGTGGAGAAATCAGGATGTCGTCAGTCATTTTATACAAAATACAACAAAAGTACGTTCTGTGAACATTAAGTATCGTAAGGAGGTAACGTATTGAATGTTTGTTATTTTATTCCTCTATTAGCACCCGTTATATTTACAATTGTATTTAATACAGATTATCCAATTTTAAACCATTATAAGGATAAATTTGATTGACATTAAATAATCCATATTACATTAAATATGAAAGTTTTCGTAGCTATGGTAGCAATTGATTTATGTTCTTACGTAATAGAATTTTTCGTCGGTTCTGATTCAGTTCTGATTAATAAACTCAAGAGGTTGTTTAGTTGCCAAAAAATTGGTACCTCAGTGAATAATAAAAATAAAAGCTTGTGCATCTACTTCTACATTTAAACATTTTATGAAACACATGTATTTCTTGATTTTTGTTCTATATCCCAGAATTAGTAAAGCAAATTCATTCCAATTTGAATTCTGTCAGTATATAATAATATGCTTTTATTGAATTACTTGGTAATAAAATAAAAGAAAATAGAAAAATTTAGAAATAGTTAAAGGATAATTTAAGATATAGTCAAAGAAATAACGGATTGAATACATATAAATAAACTAAACAGGTACTCGCGATACAACGTGGAAACCGGCCGGCAAAGTAGTAGGGGCAGCGGGGCCGGGGATGAGTAACCGAAGCGGCAAGCGCAATAACTAAATATACCAGGGGCGCCCTGAAAGTACATATCAAGCGAAGTATGGATAGTGACGACTACACGTCGGAGGACGCATAAAGGAAAAGGAGCAGCGAAACGGAAGATATCTTTAAGAAGAGCAAAAAGACACAGATCTCCACAACAAGAAAAGAAAGATAAAGAAGACAAGATGGATGCCCTTGCGGACATGATGCGGGAGCTAATAAAGGATATAAAACACGATCATAGGGCATACCAGCAAGAATTGACTGACCTAAGAAAGGAAAACGAAATGATAAAAAGAGAAAATAAGAAATTTAAAGAGGATTTTTGTTTTGCTCGTGTTATTATACACGAGCAAAACAAAAATCATGGGAAGAATTTGGAACAAAACTTGAAGAAAATAGTAAAGGAAACCAGAAGCTGTTCTGCAGAGTCCTGAAAAGAAAGACAACCGACCATTAACCAGATAAAAGTTAAAGACAACAAAATATTAACAAACGAGAAAGAGATAGTGGATAGATGGCAAGAACATTTCCAAGAATTGTTAACCACAAAGGGTCCGAATAGGAAGATACACGATGGGACAATGGTTCCCAGCACCATAGAAGAAGACGATAATATTACCATAAGTTCAATCGTAGAAGCTATACAACACCTAAAAATAGGGAAAGCAGCAGGCCACGATAAGATAACATCAGAAATGCTGAAGAACCTCGTGCCGAAATTTCCAAATGAGCCTGGAACAGAGGAAGAGTGCCAAAGGATTCGGAGATAGGTATCATTCTGCCAATACAAGATACTTCGCAGCTAGCACGACACATTTGGACAGGTGAAAGTTCACATGAAATTGAAGCTATAATTATAGAGAAACAATCTCCTCAAGGCAAAGACAAATGAAAGAATAATTTTTGAAGTTTTGTAGAAAACCGTTTGGAAACTGCTGGTATTGACTATTTAATGCAATGGATTGTGTCTACGTTGCAATAAAATCTGCAGTGTCTCGGCTAGTAGATAAGGTGAATTGCGTGCGAAGGTCAATAACACCGCATTACTAGCGTCATCGCCAGATGTTTGACGAACAAATAGTTGTATCTCTTTAGTCGCCAGCGCACCCAAAACAAAGGTAAAAAAAATTAATTAAAATATTTTTTTTTCTTCTATTTTTGGTATTTATTTAGCTAGACCGTTACTTGCAGCACGTACTTTTATATATTAAGCGTTGGCGTGGTAGTTGCGAAAGACCCTGTATTTAAGAAAGGTGATAAAAGATATTGTTCGAACTATAGAGGAATCACATTGCTAAGCATTGTTTCCAAAGCTTATGAATCTGTGTTAAACAAAAAATTACTAACCGTGGTAGAATAGAATCTGGCAGAACCACAAAGCGGCTTCAGAAAGGGTCGAAGTGCTCAGGATCATGTGTTCACAATAAAAAGCTTATAGAGAAAACAAGAAAAAAGAACACAGAAATATATGCAGCATTTCTGGACCACGAGAAGGCTTTTGACCTAGTGTCACAAAAGGAAGTATGGAGAAGTATGAAACTACGAGAGATACAACCAAAATTAAGAAGAGCTATACAAAGCTTATACAATAAAAACAAATGCTATGTAAGAAAAGACAATTTAGAGTCGGAAGTGTTCGAAATAGACAATGGACTAAAACAGGGAGGAACCTTGAGTCCTACACTGTTCATTCTAATCATACTACAAACTTGAACTAATAGTATCTGAACGTGCATTTGCGGACGATTTGGTTATACTGACGGACAAGGAAAAAGAACTACAGACACCTAACAATTTAGGAGGAAGAATTGACAAACCGAAAAATGAAAATAAATCCAAGTAAAACAAAAGTCATGAGTATCGGTGATGAAAATAGAAATTTAACATAGAAATAAACAAACAAAAACTTGAACAAGTGGAAGTATACAAATACCTGGGAGTAAATACACAAAGAGAGGGGTATATGGAAGAAGTGGTGAACGAAAGAATAAGGAATGTATCACAAATGTACCACAGCCTAAGTAAAGGGTTCATAAGCAAAGAGGAGGTCGACAAGAGAACGAAGATGGCCGTGTACGAAACAATTTTCCGACCAATATTAACATATGGAAGGGAGAGCTGAGTAATAACACAAACATTGAAAAGCAAACTCAACGCCATCGATATGAAATATCTAAGAAAAGTTAAAGGAATCATGAAGCGAGATAAAATTAGGAACGATGCAGTAAGAGCAGAACTCCAAATAGAACCAATCAACAAAGTAATAGAAAGGAAGCAATTTAAATGGTTTGGGTATATATGCAGAATGAACGACAACAGACAAGTGAAGAGAATTTGGGAAGCTAAAGTACAAAATAAAAGAGGAAGACCAAAGAAAACGTGGAATGATGAGGTAGCGGCAACTCTCAACGAAAGGACTATAACCTGGGATGAAGCAAAGAAGCTGGCCAAGAATAAAACATAATGGACAAAATTTGCGTACACTATATAAATGAAATCAAATGTATTATATACCTTACACTAAATGGTGGAAAGGTTGATGATAATATATATAGAAAAATTTAAACCGAAAATGATAGAAAACAATATATTAATCTCAACGCGAGATACAGTCATAGGTAGTGTTTCTATTCTTATTTTTCAATTTAACTCTTGCATAAACATAACCTAATAAATTTAATTCTTTCTGTGAATTAAGATAAATGCAGAGTTAGCTTTGAGTTTCAGTGAATTTTCCTGAGTGTATTTACGTGAATTAATATTTAGGTTTCTGTTAAGGGTATAAACCTTTCTTTCGTATACATATTTCCTCTTCCGGGTTATTTAAAAAAATGATGCATTTACCTATTTAGTAATAAAAAAATACCTTTATTGATAGTATTTTAGGAATTACATTTTTATCTACAGCATGCAAGAACTTAAAGTGCCAAAAGCAGCACACTGTTCACTGTATGTCAAGGTAATGCCAACATAACCTGGATTTTGTACACGAATTCTGTCAACATATTTATTGTTACAAATTACCCATGAATATTAATTTCCTTAAAGAATTCCGTTTAGTTTAGTTCAGAGTAGTGTACGCAAATTTACACGTCAATTTTAATTTCTAGGTAATGTTGATACGCGAGGTAAGTGAGATAAGTAGTATGTCTTATTCCAAGAATGATCACATTCTGCGTAAATATTGATTAATTGATAGAAAATAATATCAGAATATAGTTTGTCTCCTAAAATTGATTTTAGAGAACAAGAGGTATCTCTGGTATAGTTTATCTCTGCTTGCCACAAGCACTCCGTATCATTTTTGCTATAAAATTATAGAATGGATATTTCGTCAGCAACGAAACATGCTTAATAGAATTAGAAAAGAATATGTGAGTCAATAATTTAATGGCAGTAAACACACAAATGAAAATTACGGTACTCTTTGAACATACTTAAACAGTTCTTCTAATATAAGGCTCACCACCCAATTCCATAAAATTTCTTATAAGATAAACGTACTTAAACCGATGGGTGTTTTGATTATATTCGGTTGAATTCGGTTCCGTTCGGCTACATTCGATTTTGTTCGGTGCCGTTCATCTACATTTGGCTGTATACGATTTTGTTAGGCTCCGTTCGACTACATTCGCAACTATTCAGGTCTATTCGGCTACGTCCGGCTATCCTCGGTTCCGTTCGGCTACATTCGGTTCCGTTCAACTACGTTCGGCTATATTCGGTTCCATTCGGCTATATTCGATTATGTCCGATACCAATCGGCCATATTCGGTCATGTCCGGTTCCATTCGGCTACGTTCAGCTATATTCGATTATTCGAACGTTTTCGCCATCTTAAAACGTTCAAAAGAACAAGTTGCGATATCGGTACGATCATGATAAGAGATAGATAGTTTAATCCTGGTGTACTCACTCTCGTAGTACTGCATGTAAATATTTTGGTTTTATACTAGCTTCGCTCCTGTATATAACCATATGATTTCTATATACTCCTTCCACAACAGTGTTCTTTCCACAATACTATGTCAACTTCATAATGAATTTTTTTATTTCTGGAAATACATCTTACAGGCGGTCGTCCTAAATGACTATATTTTAACAATGCCATGTGTATAATTAATTAGTTATGTTTCAAATTATAATTTACCTTTCCAACACGCGCGCCAAGAAATTACTCCAGCAGGCGCCTGTGATAATTTTTATCACAATATATTTTTGATTGATTCTTGTATTAACAAATTAAACTTGGGAAAATTTGACGTATAAAAATTGAAGACATCAATTTTACGATTAGTCAGTATATTTACTTAAACAAACGCAGTGTGTCTGCTTACAAAAGTGATCGAAGGGGCTACAATTTAAGAAACGATCTGTATCACAAACGCACATGTACATACATACATATATTTATATAAAATGAAGATTAATTTCAAATATATAAAATTTTATCATTATGATTTTCTGAATTTTAAAAAATTTTTGCATGGGTAGACGCATGTGATCAATTTTAACAATATGACACTCAATAACTAAAAATTCTTTCGACAAGTATACAGTCTTGCTCATATGTATTAGACACCCACCATGTTTGTTAGTTTTAGGCATAATATGAAGGACACAATAACTATACATCGAAGGAAATGTTTTAAATGAACTATATTTACAAATATTAATATTTTGTTACTCCAGCTTTTGCTTTTATAACAGCACTTACTCCTTTACGTACGACGTACTAGGTACAAGATTCTAACATTCTTCGTCCAATAGCATGCTTCAGACCCCAAAAATTTGTTTTTAAAACTTGTTTCGGTGCGCATTGAAACGTAGACACTTGAACTTTCAGTAGATTCAGTACGACATAAATAGGAACTTTGCGGTGGCCACTCTGGTCCCCCGATCCTATTATCGCTGAACCCAGCGCATTACTCGTCGAGATTTGTTGCGTTGTTTTAGTGGAAGCTGTACTCAGGTATATCTTCATCAAACAATTTTAAAGTAGATGACTCCAATACTTCTTTTAGCATGATAATATGCCGATCACTGTTCATACATCCCCCGCATTCATACAATTCCCAACGCCTGACGCAGCATGCAATCCATCAAAAAGGTGTAATATTAAAGAAAAAATTATCGATAACTTGTTTTTTTTTTTAATATGCAGATTGAGTTGTTTAGATTCATAAGAGTAATAGGCATTTGTACATATCTCTGTGTTAGATTCGTGTGACCACGTAACTTTAATCCAATCATCGCTAGTCCAATTTTTGAATTTTTTAACCCATAAAAGGCTTGTGTCGCGCTTTACGTCTACTTAAACCAACATTTACAAGGCGTCTACTAACTGTTTGTGCAGAAATGGCAATTCGATGCTGCTTTAGAAGCTCGCCAGACGATTCTTTAAAAGATTTTCTTCTGTCGCATGTAGAAGTCGCTTTTCCCTCGCTATTGTAATACGTTTGCGACCACGTTTTGCCCCATTAGGAAACAATTTAGCTTCTTGGTATTGTTTAATAGTAGTGTGAACTGCACACCCAGAGCACTTAATTTTTCTTGCTATTAAAGTTAATGGTAAATAACTTTTGCAAATGCAACAACTCTGTTTGTGCGCGTTAATTGGCTGGTTTTGGCAATTATTATATAGGATGAACCATGAACAAGACAAAAAAATATCACAAACATTTTTTCTAAGAAATTCACACTAAGGGCCGTCTGACACAGCAACATTTTCGTTGCCAAATTTATTTTGAAATCAGAGAGAACCACCACGAAAACCAATAAACAGTTAGGATCTTAGTCTGTCCTTGTCAGTTTGTATTAAATTTGATTAAAAAATTAGTAGAAGAGTAGAAGAATGTTACAATGAAGAATAGAAAATGTTATAGGTTTTATTTACAAAAAAAATTGTGATAAATTTTATCACAACTCGCTGTCGGAATATTAATCTAGTAAGAATGTAGTGCAAATGTAACAAAAACCTAGCGATTCATAGTACTGAAAGTGCGCTAGCTGATAGGCACGTAAACCCTTTATTAGAAAAGAACCGAAACAAAAACATTTTAATTGATTAGTATAAAATTTTCATTGAAATAGTTCTGATTTATTACTTTTTTATTTGCAATTACTCACAAGCGTGCATACATACATTTATAAATATGGTCTTGCGGGAACTACAAACAACAGCTGTCTCGTTGTTATCTTTTCAACTAACTATTGTGTTCGCGCGTTCTCGTATTCAATGCGTGCGAGGCGCCTCAGAATGAAACAGCACCGACGGCTGCGTTTCCTGTCGTAGCAGCTCTTTTGCTCACGGCACCGCCTCGCTCGTTCCATGTCTCAGTCTTTTGCGGGGAACAGGACGGTCCTCCTGCTCTCGTCTACGGTCTACCAACCTCGGGAGGAATAGAGTATTCGCCCAGGAGGATGAGATCTCTCTCGCTCTGGTCGAGCCGGTATATGATTCTCTCAAGGTTCCATTTCTACCTTGGATCGTGTCAATGACACGTGCTTGTATTCAGGCGACGGTTGCCAAGGTGACGCTTCCCCCGCCATAAGCTGAACGAAGCATGCTTCGAACGTATCTGTAGGGAAACCCTACGCCGCCTGGCGGCTGTAGCCAAAAACTTTGTTAGTACGGCTTCAAACCTATGGCCTCCTTATTTTTTCAATAAAGAAATTTTATGCCGTAAACTCAATGGAAGGTAATGTGAATGATTAAATTTGTGTTTGTTTCTGAAATGTTTTCATACCTGCCATTTAGTTGAATACAGATTTCTGTATAGTGTAATACACCGTGCGAAAATAGTTGAGCTATTGGATAATAGGTGGCGTCATAAACTCGTTTTATAATTATAAATTTAGAATTACGAAATTTAATTATGCATTTCTACAGCACGTTATAATTTTTCTGCATAGCTTGTTTCTGTCGAAATTTTTCTATAGAATATACGTATACCCCGGGTAATGATTAAAGCATTTATATCTACATCTGTGGTGTCGCTATAATTGACTTGAATTATGTTTGTTTTGTTGGTTGCTCTTTGAAATAGCCGTTTGATGTTTTGCAATTTATAAATTATTTTTACGCAAAACTATTTAATTAGAATGATCTGATTAGATTACTTCTAGAGCTAAGTTATTACATAAAAGGAGGAAGCGTACTGCAGCTATGATTAAGCAGTTTCTTCATTTTACAACAAACTAGGAAACTAATTATTGACATTTTGATCGGGGCAATTACTTTCAGTGAAGGGAATGTATTTAACGCTACTTTATAGCAATTGTTACCTTTATGTTACTCTGTGGTGAATATAATGGTATGATTAGAATACTTCTACGACTAAACTAAATGTTTAGGAGAATGTTTGAGGATGTAGTTATACAACAATTATTGTTTTAAAAGAGAAGTCTGAAATGGCATGTAAACCTAAAATGCCTAAAGTTGACGAGAATTGTTGATACAGGTTGGTTTTGTAAAAATATATTTTACAGAGCTTGTATTATTTTTATTACCCTTGATTTTGACCAGTTCCACAAAATATTTTCTTGAAGTACTTTTTGCAAGGATTAAAATAATATCAACATGTGCAGAATAGTTAATGTGAACTGTTGCAACCATGTGGTCAAATATAATTATTTTGGAATGAGGAACTTCGGTTTTATTTTTAAAGGTAAAACATTCTCATGGATTTGATAACGATTGAATTATTGCTATCTTCCTTTACTGGACTAAAAACAAATGTAAATAATGTTGCTTTTTCCATTCAGCACGTATATTTATACTTCAGCTTACTAAAAAAAGAAGAAAGTTTATCACTAGGCTATGTCGAAATCACAAAAAATAAACTGATAGAAGTTCTTATTAACAATTTTATTATTATTGTTGGGCCATTTGGTTTGATTTTTTTTGGTGTAAATGTAAAAGTTCTTCTTGTACATAAATACAAACGAACACTGCACATAGATAGAAGCTGAAGGCAATATTCCTGGATTAAATTGAAAATGTATGAATGAAATTGATACGACATGTGAATGCTGCGGAATTAATACTTCGCAGCCGGTGCCTTTGCATTTTTGCCATTTGGATTGGGATCGATTTGAGTCGGTTCACTACACCCATTCTGATGTAACATTTGCAGTATAATTCATGCGTACAATTGTTATGAAAACCTGTACATAGAAATAGCGGCCACAAAAATAACTTAATAACAAAGTTATGTTAAAGGTGTAAATGCGGATAAGGTACCAACAAGCAGCAAAATTTATTTTTCAATTAAACTAAAATGTTATTTTACCAAATTTATTATATTATGATATACTCTGCCTGTGTATAAAAATAGCGGTGTTAATAGAAAATAAATTCTTCTGTAACTCTAATAAATTTATATTTCTAATACGAGGGTGTATCAAATATAAACGGAACTCGTTTTTAAAAAAAATCCTAACTTTATTTAATTAAGCTTACAAATATATATTATTTTTCTTCATAGTCTCTCGCCCTAGAAATACATTTTTCCCATCGGATTGGGAGTTTTTTTTATTCCATCATGGTAAAAACTCTTCGGACGTTCGTGTAGCCATTGGAGCACAAACGCTTCCACCGCTTCCTTGTCGGAAAAGATGGAAGTCACAAAGTGACAAGTCTGGACTATGAGGTGGATGTTCCAGCATTTCCCATCGGAATGCATCCACTTTTTGCATCGTGGCATTAGCCACATGAGGCCTGGCGTTGCCATGCAGAAGAATGGCACTTTTGACCGATTGCTTCTTCCTTTTCCTTTGAAATGACAATTTCACGGCATCCAGTACTTCACAATAATATTGCGCATTAATTGTGCGTCGATCGTGGAGAAAATCAATGTGAAAAGCACCTTGCCGATCAAAAAAAAACTGTCGTCATTACCTTTTCGGCCGACAACCGCGTCTTTGTCTTCACCGGTGCCCTCTCGCCGCTCTTTCTCCACTCCATACTCACCTGTTTCGACTCGGGCGTGTAGTGGTACACCCAAGTTTTGTCACAGGTGACGACGCGATTAAAAAAGGCCTCACCCTCTTGCTGATATCGATTGAAGAGTCGCTGCGAAACCCCCAATCGATGTCGCTTGTGATCCTCCGATAACAGACGTGGACATCTAGCGGCCACTTTGCGAAATTCCAGGTCATCTGTCACGATCCGTTGGATACTACCGTAACTGATGTTTACTTCCGCAACGATTTCAAAGAGAGTTATACGCCGATTTCCCTCTATGAGATTTCGGACCGCCTCGGTCACACTTGTTCTCGGGCGGCGATCATATCTCCCGTTCTCGACCTTTTCCCGTCCTCCTGAAATTGTTTTTGTGCCATACAAACACATGGGTTCTTGACAGGGTTTCATGGTTTCTTTTGATACTAAAGGGACCCCAGAGAGTTGCGGTCGGTCCTCCCCTCTCCTTCCAGGTCTATTTGATACACCCTCGTATTTTGAACATTAAGACTCTTATTTTTAATAAAATCATGACATCGACATGACATGCTGTCAACTGTCCGTTGACATCTCTCTTGTGGAAGAGATGTCCAAGCAGGACGCCTTACCTCCTATAATTGAGCCACATTTGTAGGTTTTTTGTTAATCACCCTTCTTTATATCAACCCATAAGTTTTCTATCGGGTTGAAGTCCAGAAATTGAGCTCTCTGCGTCATCATTTGTCACAGTGTAATTTGGGGTAGATGAATTTAAACGTGGTCGTAGCAGCTTGGTTGACGATGAACGTTCGGGGCGGATAAAAGCTATAACCACTACCGATAACATCCGAAAAGTTCATTAAATGGTACTAAACGACTGTCGAGTTAAGGTTAGCGAGACAACAGAGGCTGTGGGCATCTCGAGAGAACGTGTTTGTTAGATATTGACATGAAAAGGCTAACCGCTCGTTGGGTGCTGGGCTTGCTCACTCAGGACAAAAAACGCACTCAAATGATCATTTCCAAAGCCCTTCTGAGGTCGTTTAAGCAAAATAAATCGGAGTTTTGGCGTCGATCAATAACCGTAGATGAAACTTCGATCCATCAGTACTCCTGAAGCCAAGACATGGCCGAAATCGTAGAATTCGAAGGGTGAATTGTCTGCGAAAAAGGTGAAGACTGTTCATCGGCTGGAAGTGCGATGGCGACTGTTTTGTGGGATAATCATGGAGTTCTGTTGATCGATTATCTTGAAAAAGGAAAATCAGTAACGGGACATAGTATGCATCATATATTTGATAAGCAGAAATTGCAGAAAAATGGCCGTATATGAAGAATAAGAAAGTTTTGTTCCGCCAGTATAAAGCACCATCTCACACTTCAGTGGTCGCCATAGCGAAAGTTCGAATTGATAGACCACCCACCTTATTCACTAGGTCTGATCCTCGGCGACTTTTTTCTGTTTCCTCAGTTCAAAATTTCGCTCGGATGACAGACAAATATAACTGTATATATTTTGGATCAATACAAGGGAGAAATTATACGGGAAAGGCAAAATTAAGTGTATTTATGTATGTGCGTTGGAACTGTTGTCCGGACCCGGATAATTTACTATCCGGATATCCGGATCCGTTATCCGAAACCTCTGAACCTCGGATCCGAATCCAGTATCCGATAACGCAGATTCAGCTCCGTCTTCCGATAACTTTTTCGAGCAAATATGTAGTAAGTGGCGTAAAGTTTCGTAGTAAATTGTGAAAACCTAGGTAGAGTAATTATTAACGCTGGCCACGAGCGGTACCGCGCATCGGCGTAGAATCAGTTCGGACCGAGAGGAACGGTAATATTACTTCGTCTGCGGAGCAGTACACGGACATTTTCGCTGCCGGTCATTTGCGCCATTGTTTATCTGTCCTAGAAAAATTATGATTTCGTCAGCAAAACGACCACGGTCGGACAAACTTCGAAAATTTATTGCAGAAATTCCAGACTTAATATATGAAGGTGCTAAAATTAAATGTGTAATCTGTAAAATCCCGTTAATGTGTTGGTCCAGACAACATTGTCTACGACACGTAAATAGTGAAAAGCATGTCTCAAAAAGAAATTGCGCAGGAGACAATGAAAAATTTATATTTAATTTATGCGTTACGTTTATCGCATGTAATATACCGTTTAATTTACTAGACAAGGAATCATTTATCTGCTTTTGGAATAACTATTCGGAGTGCAAATTACCAAGTCGAACATCGTTACGAAGAATTGTGCCATGTGCGCGCGAACATATTGAACAAAAAATAAAATCGGAATTGAAAGATCAAAAATTGTGGTTATGTGTCGACGAAACAACAGATCGGAAGAAACATTCTGTTCTTAATGTAATGGCACGCAAATTGGAACCTCATCAATCGGCACCTTCAATTCTATTCGTCTCCAAACGAATACAACAGTGTACTGCCGGAGTAATTTCAAAGTTAGTGTTAAATACATTGGACAAGTTTGAACTTTCAACAAACCAACTCTTGATGTTAGTGAGTGATGGTGCTTTCTGTAGGCCGGTCTCTTAAAAAGCATTCTGCTAATTTGTTACACATTACGTGTAAAATTCATGCTCTCAATCTTATGGCGGATAGTATCAGAAAATGTTATCCTGAGGTAGACGCTTTAATAGCGCATACCAAAGCAGTATTTGTCAAATCACCGAAACGTATTCGCGAATTTCACAGACTGTGCCCCCGTATACCAGAGCCACCAGAACCTATTCCAACTCGTTGGGGAACATGGTTGCAGGCCGCGTTTTATTATCATAAATATTTTGACAATATTAAGAACGTGGTTTTACAATTCGATACAAAGGAAGCTACCGCTATCCAGAAAAGCCAGTCGAAATTTCAAGATAGTCAGGTTAAAATGGAGTTAAAAATCATTCACGACAATTACTTCGGGCTAGCAGATGCAATAGAAAAATTACAAAATCCTGCGGTGCCGTTAGAAGAATCTCTACAAATAGTGCAACATGTTCACGCACAGCTATGCGCGATTGAAGACGCAAAAAATGTTTCTGTTCTAGAAAAATTTGAAAATGTTTTTGAGAAAAATTCTGATTTTGGCACATTAGGACACATTTGTGAAGGTGCGTCAACAGAATCGTTAAGTTATTTGAAAGATTATTTTAATTACGCAAATATTACGTCACTAGATGTAGAACGTTCGTTCTCTGCATATAAACGGATTTTTTCCTCATGCCGTACTAGTTTTACCAAAACAACAGTTGAAACATATGTAATGTTGCAGATATTTAACAGACATTATTCACTTTGTGATTTCACGGAGGACTTTTAAAATGGTAAGTGTTTGAGCACGTGTTATTTAATTTTTATTTAAAAGATGAGCGAAATTATTTGCGGCAGCAAACATCTCTATTAGCAGAATAACTCTAGTGGAACGCAAGGCCTGGTCGACTCTACGCTACTGCGCGGTACCGCTCGTGGCCAGCTTTAGTAATTATCAAACGATATACATAGTTGCAATAATGGCCAGATTTATTAAACACCTACGTAATGCAAAATAACTTTAAAGTGCGCGCATGGATATTCAGTATTACTCTGAGATCGGGGATTTTGCACTTTTTTCATGTAATATAAATTCGTTGTTTTCCTTATAAACACTTCCTATATTGCAAAATAATCTTGAATTATCCATATAATGTTTCAGAATTTGGCTGAAGAAAACATTAGGAGCTATTATGGTATCTCATGTAACATCTTTATAGGAATATAAATACATTAATGAACGGGAGTAGATAATTATTAATAATAAAAGTACGGAATATGATACTTCTATTTGTCGTTTGGATTTTATTAATTCATAGACATATAAACTAAATCTAACATTGTACGTATATTTCCACTCAGTTGTCCGATAATCTGTATTCAATGTAGCAAGATCTATTTCACCGGAGAGCTTTGGATCCGGATCTCATTTTATCGGATATCAACATCAATAACGTAGGTACTTAACTCTTATATGTATGTAGATAGATACTACAGGAAAATAGAGTGCATTATTGCTTGTGATGTGGTTACTTGTAAGAAAAAAATTGATCTTTCCTGATGAATGTATATACATTTTTAAAAACGCTGTGCATGCGTACACCTACTAGTGAAATCTACTAAACTCCTGATTTTTGTTGAAGAATTCGGGAATAGGAAGAATAGTTACTTTTTGTGTGAAAACTAAATGCAGAAGTTTAATAAGAGTTTCTCGGTTTTCACTAAGGCATCATGTACGAGTATTCTCGTTTGAAAAGTGAAAACTAAACATGGCAACAGTGCAATTGCATTATTACAATGTGAATACAAATAACTATTGTTGCAAAACAATATAAGAACGTCTTGCAAAAACTTTGCTTAGGCATTAAATTATGATCTGCTGAATGGTGATTTTAGGTTGTAAGACTCATTTACTGGTTAATTAATTGTTTGATTCAAACATTTATGGCAATTATTTACATATACGCATGAGTAAATCTAATTAAGATATTCTGATTTCCACATTTTTGTCGAGTTAGTGGCTGCAAACGTCTCTACAGAACTGAACAAATCATATTGCTCCCGATTCTGACGCGACAGCAGTCCTCGACTACTGGCTTAAACCACCGTAGTTAATTAACTATGGCGAATCTGGAGCAATATGATTTGTTCAGTTCTGTAGAGGCGTTTGCAGCCTCTAACTCGACAAAAATGTGCAAATGAGGATATCTTAATTAGATTTCCTCATGTGTATGCGTACATGTAAACACCTACTTCGTATATATACGATTTAAAATTTTGAAATGCCGTTACCTTCCACAAAGACACACTGAAGAGCAGTAAAATTGCGAAACGTGCGTCTGTGTATGGTGGATAGGTGATGGCTTTTACGATTTCAATTTATGGCAATTGTTTTGACAATGTTAAAGATCTTACTTATCTGAGAAAACAAAACCGCAGAAATAAATTTTTTACTTAGGTTTTTTCTACAGGGAAACACTGCTACTTCAAACTTTTTGGGGCATTCTGGCACATCCTATAGAAATAAATGCATTGATAATGAGGAACGCAATATTTTAGATAGAGGGCAGGTTTTCACTAAATGTGAATGGATCTTACACATTATTTTGAAATTCTTATATTGTTAGAAGGTCCAATCTTAAATTTACTGAAGCGATCTAAAAGATGGTAACACTCTAAAGAATTATTGTAATTTTTTATATCAATTCAGGTCATTGCTAGCTACGTAAATGGAACATGTAATTCAATATCTATCTTTACTAGTAATAAAGTACTCAAAGGAAGAATAAACTATCTGTAATTCATTGAGTAAATAATTTTCTGTTTCATGGGTTACTCGATTAGATTTGCTTACATAAGGAAATTATTTCCCAAGGCGACATTTCTGATTAGATAAGTTATGCTGTTACTAAGAAAACCCTATAGCCTAAATACTATTACTGACTGTTCAAATACGACGTTTATGTTTACTAAAAAGAAAAATACATACGTTTCCATTTTAATACGAGCACAACGGCGAATTTAATGCAGCTATTATTAAAACGTTGTGTGATACTGCGTCATTAATGTTTATGGCTAATTTCAGGTTCAATTTCGGATTGATTTTATAGGAAGACTAACTATTTATTTGCATTGTTCACTTTGAAAGGTTATTTAATTAAAACGAATTGAAAAAGTACTCAATGTTGTTATAAAACTTCCCATTAAATGAGAGATTTATCTTCATTCCTACAAGAAATGCGAGCTGGCATTTTAAATGAAAGGACGTTACTTCATTCATTTCCGGCAAAGAACTTTTCCGGTTATTTTCAGATCTTTCTCTCATTTTTTTAAATTTCATATAAGTATTAAATATAATCAAATAAATTTTCTTTTCTTAAATTGCGGTTTTATTGTGTTTATTATTATAGAAGACATTGTTAGTCACAGTTAGATGATATAATTTAATTACTTTTGTTTCATAGAAGCCGTGTACCTTTTCTCGAAAGATAATAGCGTTGATTTTAATTCATTTCTGTGCTGATGAGTTCTCTGAAAGTCTCTAAACACAACATAACTAAAGTTTTCATATTTTTGTTCATAAACTTTGAGAAAATTAAGAAGTTACGCCTTAAATAAAAAAGTAAAAAATTGTAGAATATCTATTATATATACCACAGTCCGGTTCTATGGTGTGCCCCCCCCCCTCGATCGATTGGTCGATTTTTGGAAAGGCAATCTAAAGGCGAATCCAACAATACCACATATGTTATATTTTAACTTAAGAAATATGAGGATATGCAGAAATAAAGGTTTTTTTTAATCTGCTTTTGTTGTTGTTGGCTAGGAAAGAGCCTCAAATTGTTTCTTGTGACGCCAGACTGATCTAAAGAGCTCGTTGCTAAGCAAAGTAACCTAACAATTACCAAACTGTCAAATCTCAATTCCAAATGCGTAAATTATTCTTGTTATTTATTGTTATTATAACCTGCATTTATCGTACTTTCCCTCTTTCTGCTCGTTATTACTTTATGTAATTTTAACTTGTTTTGTTAATTGCTGTTTCTCCTTTATTGTAATTAATTAATTGTGGTAGGATTGTTTAAATTTGTTAGTTTTTGACAGGCAATGTGCTTAAGTTTTAGTTTTTTATGTTGTTGATTTTACAATAGCCTCTGCATGGACCACGTAAAATAAACTTTAAGTACCTAATTGTAATATGCGGTGAATTAGGCAACAATTTCCACGAAGTGGAACATAACTGCTCTTATACAACCGGAAATATTTGAACTTTGCGCAACTATGGCAAATAAGGTGATAGTTGTTTCCAGATTTCCATACTATTAAAATTGACCCGGTAACTTTGCATGGTTCGTGCCGAAGCCATCATAAAAATAGCAACAAAAAAGCCAAAAAAACAGACAGATATTGTCTATCAAAAACTAACATACTTGAACAAATTTGCCATAATTAATTAATTGCAATAAAGTAAAGAAATAACAATTAAAAAACAAGTTAAAATGAGCGGAAATAATAACGAGAGCAAAAAAGGAACGTATGACAAATGTAGGATATAATAACAATAAACAACAAGAATAATTTACGCTTTTGGAATTGAGGTTTGACAGATTGGCAATTGTCCTGATTCCTTTGCTTAGCAACGAGCTCTTTAGATCAGTCTGGTATCACAAGCAACAATTTGGCTCTCTTTCCTAGCCAACTTAGCTAACTAGCCTAACAACAAAAACAGGTTACCAAAATCTTTATTGCTGCATATTATCATATTTCTTAAGTTAAAGTATAACATATGTGGTACCGTTGGATTTGCTTTTTGATTGCCTTTCCAAAAACGTAAAGATACACAGCTGTTTTATTTAAAATAAGAAAGTTGACGTCACTTCCGATGAAAGCGGAAGTACAATTGAAATGCCGATAACGGCAGAAGTCAGCTCACAAAAAATAGAAATCGACCTATTTTTTCTAAAAACGCTAGCTTTTGTCGTTCAAAAGCATGGGAGTGGGGACACTTTAGGACCTCACTGTATAATCTGTGGCGGGTGTGTAGAACTAAAAAATTGAATTTTGGTATAATAAATTAAACATGTACTAAGGATGAAAATGAGGATCATTTGACATCTAAGAAGATAAGAGAGGATAATATATTTTATCACTTGAGTTGCAGTATTAAAAAAAAAATGGGTTTTTAAAGTATGTGGAATTCTATGAACTTTTTCTCATCAAATTTGTGCGCTATATTAACAATGGCAATTTTAAAAGCTTAACAAGAACAGTTTACATAAGAATTTTCTATTTGCATGAGGTAAGGCGATTTGTTGACTAAAAGATCAACGCATATGCTCTTTAAATGTTTTTAAATTTTCGATGGCGTGGAATGGCCCAGATACTATATTATTGCCAAGTCAAACTCGCAGTGTTTGTACGATGAAGTTGGACAGAGTCGATAACAAAGACGAAATTAGAATCAAATTCCAGAGTAAATGGGAAAAAAAACGTCGTATAGCAAATCATAATATCGTTACATATTCATACTTTTGCGTATCAAGATGAGTAATCCTGTGCACGATTCTAAAAAAATTCCATCTCAGACCGTCACATAACCACCTCCAAAAACAATAGTTCGAGGCATCTGACTGATATAACTCGTACTTGGACTCATTCGAAGTTACCCTAGCCGGTTACAGTCCAATTACGATGCTCGTTTGGCCATTCTTCGAGCAGTCTTTTTCTGATGATGGGCAAACTTACGCGAATTCTAGTACCAGCACATAGAGACAGTGAGATTTTTCTTGTTAGATGTAATCAGAAAACGATCTTGCCTCCTTTTCGGGTTTCTTGTTGACCATTACAAATCAAGCTCAATAGCGTTTTGAAAAACCTGGTACACTTACTGCTATGTCTCTCATGTTGCAAAAGCGCTCCATTAGACTTTTTTTGTCTATGATACATTAGTAAATAAACAATAATACAACTGAATCGAATAAAGCATTTTGAGAGTATTGAAATTCAGAGACAATTTTTTTGTTGTTGAAGATGATGTTTCTTATAATATTACAGAAAAACGAAATGCTGATGTTTTTCTCATTTGTTCGATTTTAAATATCAAATATAGGGTATATATTGTTCGAAAAGCATTCGAGTAATAACTGTTTTCTTAAATTTCTTGTCATAAACATATTTAAGTAGTCTCCTGAAATGTCACTGGAAAACTTATAAGACGAAATTGTTACAGCCGGACTCCAGGTAGTAGACAACCGTCTCCTGCCGAGGAGGATTTGACTAAAAATGGTCTCTTAGAAACTGGTGTAGTCATCATGAAGTCCACCCAGGAGGCCCTGCCGCCCCACCATCTCCAGCAGCATCTGCAGCCTCATTTAGGTCCGCATTTAGGGGTCACATTGGCGGATTCGGTCAACCAGCAGTTTGAGCACTTTACGGCAGAGCAGCCACCACCGGCTCCTTACGACCAGCAACCTCATCAGTATCCGCCGCCTCCACCACAACCGCATCAGGTCGACAGCGCTGTGCTCCAACAACAACAACATAATTTCGACGTTCAGGTAAGCGTTATTTTCTGTTGTGTTTACCTACATAGATAGGATGTTGCAGTAAAATTTAAGTTGGCCTAGTAAGCAGTAGTAATCCCATTTATTTTTAATTTTGATTTTGGCGCTATCTATAAGTCAGTTTATTTGGACGAACTATTTACAAATATTTCAACTTTCGAAATTGTGCATATTGTTTCAATTATTCAATTATATCTTAATATGGTTTTTATTAAATATTTTCAGAATCAAAACAAAAAATTTTAAACTAAAAAAAAATAATTTGGAGGATACTGTTATAGAAATGTCGGAATAAAGGATAGAAGACTGGCGATGTATCAATTTTGATTAATATTTATCATGCATTCGTAAATTAAAAATATTATGCGAACTAATTAAAACATAATTTGTAGCTCTAGCGTAAATTAAAAACGAGCATTCGAAAGTACTAGCATTCAATATGATAGAATGTATTTGAATTGAAAGTCGAATTATTAGACGGAATTAAATCTGACTAGAGATGCAAATTTACGACTTAAATGAATTAATGTTATACGAATGTTGTAAACATGTAAAAGATATTTATTAATTGGATTTCCTCTATTGAGTCTGAGAAAACGTCAGGATTGTGTCCATGACTACGAGGAAGGACGAATTGGTTTACGTCATTGTTTTGTGTGACATTGCTTTACTTTCAAGTTTTCAACAGATGGCGCTTCACTTCTTCTGTCTTTGTTTAGATCTTCCTATTATATCAATAATGAATTTAGCTGTTAATTTATAAATAAAACCCAAAAGTAAATGTTTGTTTTTCGTTGCCCATTGCTGTATTTCAAATTTGCAAACTACTTGAAATATTGTTCGTTATATTAGCAAGAAGAATGAATAGAATACTCTGAGTACTTATTACACTTACATATGTGTGTTTGTCCACGTGTTGTTAGTATATTACATAAATGTTTGATATGGTGTAGTAGCTGTGGTATTTACCTTAACAGTTCTGTTATGCAAGAAATATGCATTAACACAAACTGCAATAACATTGTACTTGAAAATAAAGTTAAAAAGCATCTAGACTCGTAGTAATCAAATCTTAGACCCGAATCTATTCGTTACTATTCTACCAAGATAAAATAAACATAATAAATTATATCACCTGCAACAAGTTATTGTAAAGAAGCTCACTGTGTTGTTGATGTTCAATATTTGATACCTGTACACCTAAAGTAATTTCTAACTGTTAGCTTTCTACCTGATACTGCAATATGTTCTCGACAGATTCTCTCGATTCTTGAAATTTATTGCACCATTCAACCATTGCAATATCAGAATAGTTAGCATATACATGACAACTACGGTAGGCATATTTTTTAATGAATGTTATGAAATCTGAAATGCACGAACGAACATAATACAAATAAGTATGTATAGAATAGTACTAAAACAGCTTGTTATAATTAGGTACATTTATTTAATTATAACTTTGATTATTATGGTTATTGTCATTATTGCATACCTTTACAGATGTCTGAGACGGGTCATGGGCATTTATTGTTATTTCAGGAAAATTATGAATAGAAACAAAGTTGTTGCATCCTCGGCAGTGAATTCATAAGATTTACAATTAGCAGTATTAGTGCATTGTGACTTGCGAAATGCCCAAATGTCTATTTCGTGTAATTGTCTGTAACGAAAACATTTGTGCAACTTCGTTTTCTTCTTAATGGAGGAGGTATCAATTGAACCCTCGACTATCGCAGATGACTTCCATCCTTCATGGCGCTTTATTGTGATCAAATCCCTACCTATATTGGCTAAATGCGAAACACTGGAACGTCAAACAATGTCCACTATGTACACTACTGTTCGTAAGTATTTGGGCACCTCAAATTTCAGCGCAAATCATTAAATATTTGAATGGAAATATTAAAATACGTATTTGGTATTTAAGTATATACAAATATACAACTTTAACAATTATTTATTTGACGTAAATTTTAGATTCGTCTATGTGACCTCCTTTACTTTTAATGATTGCGTCGCATAACCGGGGCATTCTTGCAATTAATTTTAACAATGTTTCCGGAGTTATTCGAGCCGATGCTGCCTGTAGTTTATTCCACTTGTCATCTGCTGAAGTTGGAGCAATTTTTCCCCGATCGAGTTCCTCCCATAATAACTCGATGGGATTCAAGCCCGAGCTTTGGGGTGACCATTTTATGATTGTTAGTGCTCTTTCCTCTTCCAACTGTTCTAAATATTGCTTGAATAACGTTGAAGTGTGTTTTGGGTGATTGTCTTGTTGGAATAAACAATTCTGACTCAAAATTCTTACACCGGACGGTATTGCATTTTCATCTAAGATGCGTTTGTATTGCCCTTTTTTTGTTATGCTTTGCATTTTTACGAGATCACCTGCGGATGTACCAGCAAAACAACCCCAAACCATTATCGAACCACCGCCGTGTTTGATGGTAGAGACTGTGCATTGCTCTACTGCACGTTCACCCACAGATCTTACAAACACTCGTCTTTCCAATTTCGATATTCACGTGCCTATTGTAACCTCTTTTTCTTATTAATTTGGCGAAGCAAGGGCTTTCGCATCGCAATTCATCCGTGAAGGCCGGCTTTTTGCAGACGGCGTTTAACCGGACATGCCAAACGGCTTCGGAAGTACAATATTGATTTCTGCGACGATTTCTGGAGCTGTTTTTCTTCTATTTCGCTTGCTGGACATCACGATTGCAATATCTCGAGCTGATGTTGTCGCCCTTGGTCTACTGTTCTTACTTTATTTAGAAAACTGCCACTTTCACTGTATTTTTGGATATAATCTTGTTATAATTAACAGTAGATGGATTTAAATGTAATTTTCTAGCAATTTGATGATTGCTTATGCCTAAGTTATGCTGTGCTACTATCAGAGTACGCGTTTCAACACTAATTTCTTTCCTTTTCGGCATGTTTTGAAATTTTAAACGAAATTATAAACGCTGTTCGTTAAGCGATGTTGTCGCTACTAACGTGGAACGATGACTGATCATTGTTTAAAAATATTACTTCAAATGACTTTATTGTAGCTTCATGATTCATAGTAAAATTACCAACTGTTACATTTTTCCTGGAATTTCAAGAAATACGCTCCTTGTTGTCGCTACTACCTGCGCGTTTATGACGGTATTACCTCTTATATAGATAAAAGAAGTAAATGGACCTATATTATTTAATGAATTTAAGTGAATCTTAGTGATTACTGGCATACTATTCAATAATGCTGGAATGTATTTCCTAAATACATTCTTTGTACACAAAAATCTAAAATCCAGGGGTGCCCAAATACTTATGAGCGGTAGTGTACCTGAGAATTTGCCAGTTTGAGAAAAATTGCAATCACTTTAGGCAATTTCCCAATTATGTTAATACCGGTGAGAGCAGATATGTAATAACTATTGCAGTATAACTTCTTTTTTACTAAGCTAATTCATGTATTAGTTGTGATTGCAAAAACGAAATATTATTCTTTGTTTTAAGTACAGGGTGTCTCATTATATTTTGACTGATTTTGCAAGCTTATATTTTCTGAACGGCATGAAGTATTAAGACGTGGTTTCCTCCATTGAGTTTTATATGGGTCCAAGTTTTTTTGTGGGTTTTATGGATATGTAATTTTTTCTATAAAAACCGAAATGAAACTGGCATAATTTGCAGAACCGATATACTGATTTTTTTTAATGCGATGCTTTATTTATCCCCAATAATTTGAAAAGGCACTTCTTTTAGCCTTCAAATGTTATTTACAAAATTGAAATCGGTTGAGAAATAACAGAGATAAACGTTTATGAAGATAATACTGTAAAATAAAAAATGAAAACCACAGAACATCCAGCGTGCCATGACTAACAGAAGAATAAACACAGCTACAATTTAAAGTACATTTACTTACAGCTTAATGATACACTACAATTAGCCAAAAACAAAAAAATCATTTAGAAGTACATCTCTGTAACAAACGTTCAATGTGCCTGTCGTTTTCCTGTATGCAGGTATTTAATCTCACCAGAAAGTTATGATATGCTCTATTTAGCATTTCCATTGGAGTATTTTCAATAATATTCCGAATATTGTGTTTTAGATCAGAGATGTTTTCCGGAAGTGGATTATAAGCTCTTTCCTTAACATTACATTATACTATTTTCATATCGGCTTTTATAGAAGGAATGACATATTCATAAAAGCCATAAAAAAACTTGAATTCATATAAAACTCAATGGTGAAAACCGCATCTCAATACTTTATGCCGTTCGGAAAATATAATCCATCGGATCCAATCGGATTGGCTAGCAAACGACCCTGCATACGGCCCATACTCTTTTCGGGCTTGTGTATCTTAGGTAAACAATACATTCTAGGTAGTACATGGTGTGATCATACTGTGATCATTTTAGGAAATGAAGAAATTGAAATGTTTGATGGATAGGAGGTTTACATCACTGACGATATACTAGTCCAACACATTAGAAGAGCTTAAGTAATTTACATGAGCGGTTGAATTCGGTTGACATGGCGATGAAATATAACAGATTCTTCCGAGGTGGTGGTTAAAGATTGTGAAATCTTATGCAGAAAAATTCATTTAGATTCATTCGAATGCGTTTTAAAAAAACTATAGTAAAATTTCTAAATACAATCTACTCTCTTCCTCTATTTAATATACGATACTCTTAGAAATCTACATTTTCGTAATAACCCATCTAATAATTATTTTTAATTAATTTTACGTGTACATTGAAAAATACTAGATAGAAATCATAATTAACAAGTTATAAATTGACTATTTTTTTTCTATCTAGTGGATGTCTTCACCATATTTTTATCGTGTTCGTGGAGTTCTAGTGCTTCCTGGGAAAAGTTGCTCTGTATCGCCGAAGCGGCTTTCCAATTAAATAACGAACAAATTTTAATACACACCTGCAGCTTGATAATTCATTTAATTTTTCGTTTTACAATTTTAATTAGTTGGGAGGTGCATTCAAAATTTATATTTTTACGACTTAGAGGATTTGAATATTTCATGGTACCACGACACTCTTGGGTTCTAATAATACTATTTCTAATGGAATTGTAATACAAATTAATGCTTATAATCTCTATAGGACTCGATGTACACGGTTATCGATTTATTTACCTTCTTAGTCACATGAGACCGGCAAACTAAAATTGTAAACAGTACCGGTAGAGCTTTATTACAAATTTATACATTACGTTAAATGTTAGCTACGTACGGTTGGATCGAATGGTTGGATCCTTGTACATTTGTATTATTTATGCAGTACTTTTAGAACATACTCTAGGTAAATTACTGTCATTAGGCACTACTACAGAATTTACACAATAATGTAGGAAATATATTACCCACAAATCTTTCAGTTTTGTCGCTTATGTTTCCATAAATAAATAAATTTTCATTCCCCGCGATAAACAACATTAATATGAATTATAAATTACTGTATGTATCCAAGAAAAATCTCTATTTATACTGAAGCCCGCTTTCTAATGAATTTTCGGAACTTGGCTGCCATATTCCATGTTGTAACAGAATTTATAACAGTTTTTATTAAGACGTTAAAGGATTATTAAAGTTCTGCTGCGCCTACGGATCTGTATTTCCTCATTTACATAATGGAATACTGTTCTCCAGTTAAGCCATCGATGTAAGTATTCTCCTATAAAACATCTAAAATTGTCTTCTTAAAGGTTGCTTATGACCTCTAGGGGTGATGGTTTTCTACGAGAAACTGGAGAAAGTTAAAATGTGGATTGGCGAGGAAAACATTCGGCATTATAATGGCAGCAAGATAACTGACTAGCGAAGGTACTAATAAATAAAACTATACTTTATGTTAAAAGTGCATAAAATAATTAGTAAATGTTGATAGACCCTTATTAAATACCTAGCTAACATACTATTAAATATTAAATACAAATATGTACGGATGGCATCATGTGCGAATATAACAGTTAAAATGAATTGCAAATATAAACAAAACTTATCTTTGCAGCTGAACCGGGAATATCCCAACATTCCGAGAGAAGTAGAGACGTGACATCAAATGTTTGCTTGGGACATACTTGAGTAATCATTTCAATTTGTAAACAATTACAGATGTGTTATGGCGTCAAATGAGGTTTCAAACCGCGGTTGCTCAACGTATTATAATTTTTTTTGTGTAAATTCATGCGTACCACTCCCTTGTAAAATATTTGACTTCAGAATCAATTTGGTGAAAATCCCGTTTCGCGGTTTACATCTCGAATATTGTTTTTATTAATTCAATGGGCTCTTACATATACATACATATATAGGTCATTCACGAGCATGGCCTATTAGATGCAGTTCTGAAAGTAATTAATTTTTTTTTTAATTAGCACTCTTAATTGAATCGGAAGCGGATATCAACAATCCTATTTCAAATGGAGCAACCTGTATATGATGGAATCTTTTGCATATTCCTCTTAAATACAAGTCAAATGATATAGAATGTAATAGGTCTACGATGTTCCACCTTTGAGAAATAAACTTTTTTTTGAAAATTTTGTCATTTATAGATAAATCCCAAAAAACGTTATATAGATGTTATACGAAAATCTAGTTAAACATTTTTCACATATTCTAATCTAAAAAAAAAATTGTTGTGGATTCTCTTTCCAATAAGTATTTCATTTGTGATTGCTACTTTAAAAAGTGGATTTTTCTAGTTGAATATGTCCGTGATGGATGATTGGACTGAATTCTTGGAACGCCGTGTTCAATATTTTGATATTTACTTGTGGTTTATGTAGTCAATACTACAGAAGAGATACCGATATTTGAATTGAAGTTCGCATCTGTTAAAATTTGCAAAAACAAATTGATTTCTCAAAGTTGGTACATCCTGGACCTACTATATGACACGATGTAGGCGCAATAAATTCTCGGCCTGACAGGCTTATAGAATTTCTAGCGCGTTCAAACTCCGTTGCGTCATAGTTGCACATGTGCGAGTCCTACACTGTATATATTACGGTTCGAAGAGTAATAGTT
Source organism: Dynastes maya (assembly GCA_029619315.2). NCBI lineage: Eukaryota > Metazoa > Arthropoda > Insecta > Coleoptera > Scarabaeidae > Dynastes > Dynastes maya. Next base: position 27,061,075 of record JAROYE020000001.1, read on the forward strand.
TTTAGTAGCCAGCCAGACAACGTGACTAGTGCATGAAAATGTCTCAGGTAACGAAAATTAAGTACCGTGCGGTCATTAACTTACAAACGAAGGGCATACGTCTAATCACATTAAACAACGTTTAGACGGCGTTTATGGTTATTTATCTCCTTCATAAAATATTTCCGTTTGTGGCAAGAATCGCTTGAAGTTGATGAGCTCCGATCGGCCAATTGAACTGGTAACGCCTCAAAACATTTCAATAATTGAAGAAATGAATGTGAAGGAATTAGCAGTGTCTAACATTTCTGAATCAAGTAGGCGTCGAATTCTCCATAATCATTTGGATATGAATAAGATTAGTGCAAGATGGGTACCACATCTTGTTTCTACTCTCCAACGTAAACGTCGGGTCGAATGTGCGCGGTTGTTTTTAAACATGTGCGGAGACGACCCGAAACCAATTTTGGAGTCCATTGTCACAGGAGATGAAACAATGGTTCTGTATTGTGATCCTCTATCCAAAAAGAAATCGTTTTAAGGGCGATAGCAAGTTGCAGGCAACTGTAATATAACATTTTGAGGGAAAAACTTATTTTTACAAGGGTATAGAATTATTAATTGATCGTTGTAATAAATGTATATATAAATATATGTATGTTAGGGGGGATTATATTGAAAAATTGAAATTGTTATATTTTACCAAGTTTATTTTCTCTATACTAGGCCGATAATTTATGGCGCCTACCTCGTTTATCTTGTGTTCAAGAGTGCCATGCAAAGAATTCATCACCTACGAGATGTTCTACTTGAAACAAGAAAGGCTGACATCCGGCTGATATCGATTTAATCAAGAATGCTGTGAAATTTAGAGTATTTTCGAAAAATATATCTTGATCCATAATGTCCACTAGAAAAGATATGTGAATTACTACATGTTGTATATTTTTATGTAGCAAGACTGGTCATTGCATTAAATAAATTTGCTGCAGAAGGCATAGAATTGCACCATTAAGATCTTCCATTGTAAGACCTCTAAATCAAAATATTAGCTTGAAAAGTAATGCATATAATATTGAGGAATCTTCAAAAGCTTAACAGATCGGAACGAATTTTTAAATTAAAGGAATAGTAAATCTAAAGCTTTGTCCATTGATAGGAAGAAAGGTAGATACGGATGATAGGTGTTCAAATATGTTATGAAGTTTTCATTAGGTTCGTTCTACTTGAGTCTTCTACGTAGTAATAATAATGATTGACATGCAGAATGTATACTGCGCCGAAACATTACTGTGCGAGCAACATAAAAGTAAAGAAAGTATGCTATGAACATGTGTTTGTGTGAGGACAAAATTATATTAGAAAATTTTTTTTGAAAGCCTTTATGTTGGGATTGGCGGAATCCCGTTATATAATTTATAAACTAACCGTTCCATATTTGTATTATTTAAAGAGTGCTGCGGAGTAAGAAATTGAGACAAGCGAAGAAGACAAAAATGTATATATTCTAAGGGTATTTTTGAAAACGTATTTTCATTTTAGATGTTTAATTTTCGTTGTTTATGGTAGCAAGATTGCCGGGTATCTCCCCTGGATATTTCTCAATATAATTTTTATATCGTTGTTTTACATATTAGGGTAAGACCAATTTTGTTTCATTAAAAAAAGTCCAACCAACAACTTTAATAAATGTGTAACTGCAACTATTTCGAAGCTGACTTGGAAATATCGACATTGCAAGAGTTTCGGAAAGGATTTCGAATACTATTGTAATTTGAAGAACTACTGTGAGTAGTATGAATTTATTATTTTGGCCAATAAACTTTAAATTTGAAAAACATAAAATAAAATAAATTTAAATTCAGCTGTCGGTTAGGTTTTGATTTAGGTGATTGTAAAAATAGTGAAATTTGTAAAAGGAATATCATTATTTTCTATTTAATAAAATTGTATACTCTTTTTTTGGCATTGACAATTTGTTTAATTTGCTTTAACCTATTCAGTAAATAACAAAATTCATTTAGATCCCACTTATCTAATTTTCTATTTACGTAATTTTTAAAAGAGTCTCATTACAACATATACTTGGAAAATCACTTTCCGATAAAGAAACCCCAAAACCCTTGAAGCTCTAGTATAGGTGTTAGAAAAAGTCTATACCACTATACATTGATCTCTTATTAAATCTTAACTTTTAATGAATGTTAATTATGTGTATCTTTTATTGGATATAAGATTTAATGAATTTACTTGTGAAATATTTTGCTACGCTCTAGTAACTTCAACAAAATCTAACAAATGTGTTGCTCAGGCTATAATAAAAATGCTTATCTAAAATTGTTAATAATTTTTTGCCATGTGACTTTTTTATTCTGGTTAATTTCCAATATTGCGTTGTTTAGTTTAATTGCTTATAACTTGCTACTAACATTTCTACAAGATTTAGTATGTATTTAGCATGTCAGTACGTACGTATAAGCGTTACGTTTTAAATTTCAAACTTCTGACATTAACAAGACTTTAACAGTCTTGCCACGATATCTCCAAATAATGCGCCAAAGCTAATTAAGCAGTACAGCCACCGTATAATTGCAACAGTTTAAACTTACACTAAATTTTAAAATAGAGATAGTTTTGAAAATTCTTTAATTTAATTTCAAAACTGGATACCTTTACTACTTTCACTTTAGAAATCTTATTTGCAGTATTGCAGAATTGAGAGAGTTGTAATAATCGATGTGATTATCGAATTCTTGTAAAAAAATGGAGTAATTATAGTATCGTTCACAAACCATTATGAAAACTCTTTTCGGACTAGCCTTCCTTTTATGTCAGATGTATATACGGAAACTTGCAACTTACTTAGGTTTTTGTTACCTAATGTTTGGTTTATTTAGGCAGATACATTTATCCTAGAATAATTAAATGATAAATTATTCTACTCCTTATTGTTGGGAGTGGCTTGTATTCTGGGTGTAGAAATCAAATCTCACATTATTCTAGAATGTACATTTTTAGAGAAGGAAGAAAAACGTCCAGTTTGATTATCGTGATTTTATATGTATGTGTTTAGGAAAAAGTATACCTTTCGTTTAACATTGCAAATTCAGTAAGCACGTGTATAAACTAGTGCTGTTGTTATTCGATAACATTGAATCTGGATCTGCCATCCGATTTGCGGATCCGGATCCGTTATCCGATTCTTTGGATCTGGATTCGATGTCAAACATTTCGCTTCCAGATTCACTATCCGGTATTTCAGACCCGTACCGTCAACCGGGGTGAAGTCGATCAAAAAATTATGATTTTTCAGATAACTGAAAACACTAACCAAGTACTCGAACTCTGTGGCATTGGAACACTGGAACACTTCACTAAAACCCCTACCACAATACTTCACTCTCACTGGACGCACGTTTTGATAGCCAAGTTATCATCATCAGTAACGCTGGCCACGAGCGGTACCGCGCATCGGCGTAGAATCAGTTCGGACCGAGAGGAACGGTAGTATTACTTCGTCTGCGGAGCAGTACGGACATTTTCGCTGCCAGTCATTTGCGCAATTGTTTATCTGTCCTAGAAAAATTATGATTTCGTCAGCAAAACGACCGCGGTCGGACAAACTTCGAAAATTTATTGCAGAAATTCCAGACTTAATATATGAAGGTGCTAAAATTAAATGTGTAATCTGTAAAATCCCGTTAATGTGTTGGTCCAAACAACATTGTCTACGACATGTAAATAGTGAAAAGCATGTCTCAAAAAGAAATTGCGCACGAGACAATGAAAAATTTATATTTAATTTATGCGTTACGTTTATCGCATGTAATATACCGTTTAATTTACTAGACAATGAACCATTTATCTGCTTTTGGAATAACTATTCGGAGTGGAAATTACCAAGTCGAACATCGTTACCAAGAATTGTGCCATCTGCGCGCGAACATATTGAACAAAAAATAAAAATAAATGGTTATGTGTCGACGAAACAACAGATCGGAAGAAACATTCTGTTCTTAATGTAATGGCACGCAAATTGGAACCTCATCAATCGGCACCTTCAATTCTATTCGTCTTCAAACGAATACAACAGTGTACTGCCGAAGTAATTTCAAAGTTAGTGTTAAATACATTGGACAAGTTTGAACTTTCAACAAACCAACTCTTGATGTTAGTGAGTGATGGTGCTGCAAACATGCTTTCTGTAGGCCGGTCTCTTAAAAAGCATTCTGCTAATTTGTTACACATTACGTGTAAAATTCATGCTCTCAATCTTGTGGCGGATAGTATCAGAAAATGTTATCCTGAGGTAGACGCTTTAATAGCGCATACCAAAACGTATTCGCGAATTTCACAGACTGTGCCCCGTATACCAGAGCCACCAGAACCTATTCTAACTCGTTGGGGAACATGGTTGCAGGCCGCGTTTTATTATCATAAATATTTTGACAATATTAAGAACGTGGTTTTACAATTCGATACAAAGGAAGCTGCCGCTATCCAGAAAAGCCAGTCGAAATTTCAAGATAGTCAGGTTAAAATGGATTTAAAAATCATTCACGGCAATTACTTCGGGCTAGCAGATGCAATAGAAAAATTACAAAATCCTGCGGTGCCGTTAGAAGAATCTCTACAAATAGTGCAACATGTTCACGCACAGCTATGCGCGATCGAAGACGCAAAAAGTGTTTCTGTTCTAGAAAAATTTGAAAGTGTTTTTGAGAAAAATTCTGATTTTGGCACATTAAGACACATTTTTGAAGGTGCGTCAACAGAATCGTTAAGTTATTTGAAAGATTATTTTACTTACGCAAATATTACGTCACTAGATGTAGAACGTTCGTTCTCTGCATATAAACGCATTTTTTCCTCATGCCGTACTAGTTTTGCCGAAACAACAGTTGAAACATATCTAATGTTGCAGATATTTAACAGACATTATTCACTTTGTGATTTCACGGAGGACTCTTAAAATGGTAAGTGTTTGAGCACGTGTTACTTAATTTTTATTTAAAAGATGAGCGAAATTATTTGCGGCAGCAAACATCTCTATTAGCAGAATAACTCTAGTGGAACGCGAGCCCTGGTCGACTCTACGCTACTGCGCGGTACCGCTCGTGGCCAGCTTTAATCATCAGTAAAGCTGAACTCTTCAGTTCAGTTTCGATAGTCAAGCTATCATTATCAGCAGTAAAATTGATCTCTTCAATTTAGTTTTACTGCTGATGATGATAGCTTGGTTATCGAAACATGCGTCTAGTGCGAGTGAAGTATGGTAAGTGTTTCAACTGAAAAACAAATAATTATACTTTATGGAAATTGAAAATATAACTTCATGATGTTTAGGCCATCAAAAGGCATTGGTCATTGGATCAGGGCCGTAGCACTATGGGGCGAACTGACTGAAATCGCCTCAAAAATGTAAAAATTGAAAACCCGAAACGTGCTATACAATATATGTATATGTTCCAATAGTAAATGAATCTGACTTATACAGGGTGGCGCAGTGGGTACTGACGGTTTATAGAATGTTATTATGGATATACTAATGAAACGACCAAGGTAAAAAACATAAATTTTTATTACATATATAATGCAGTTTTACCACAAAAATTATTTTTTGAAAATAATGTCTTTTAAATGGCCATCACGTTTTTCAAAACATTGTTGAAGTCGTGACTGAACATTCTCTGTAACTCGTAGCAGCATCTCTCGGTTTATCGTTCTGATTTCTTGAGTAATGTTGGCTTTTAAAGCTCGTAGCGTTTGAGACCTATTTTCGAAAACTCTAGCCTTGAAATATCTCCGTAAGAAAAAAAAATCAGGGCAGGTCAAATCTGGTGACCTTGGCGGCCAATTAAAATTACCATGTTGGGATACAAGTCGTCCAGGAAACATGTTTCTTAGAACAGCCATGCAACTTCGCGCAGTATGGCTTGTTGCTCCATCTTGCTGGAACCATAAGGCGTTATTTTCTGCAATTCAGCAGGTACAAAATTTTGAAGCATTTCGAAATATCGTTGAGAAGTTACAGTCACTGTACGGTCATCTTTTTCGAAAAAGTACGGGCCTACTATTCCGAATGCAGCCACACTGCACCATACGGTAATGCAGAGGTTGTTCGTGAATTTGCCGAGGTTGTTTGGCAACCCAGTACCAAAAATTTTGCTTATTGACATATCCTGATAAGTGGAAATGCGCCTCATCCGACAGGATTAAATTGTTTAAAACATTTGGGTTCATTAAATTAAGAAATGTTCTACAAAATTGTTTTGGTGCTGCTAAATCTTGCGATAAAATTTTATTAACAATTTGAATTTTGTACGGACGAAATCGTAGGTCTTGGTGTAAAATTCGACCGAAACTTCTTCGTGTAATGTTCAATGCTACTGCTTGACACCTTGCTGAGCGAGTTGGACTCCTTACTACATGTTCATTTCGTACGCTTCCATGATCACGAAACCTTGCAACCCACAACAAAATTGTGTTGCGCGAAGGAATTCTACCACGCCTGGGAACATTATATTCACCCCGGAATTGTCGTTGCACTTCAATAACAGACTCCGATCGGTGATACGCTTTAACGCAAAAGCTGCGTTGATGCGCTGGCCACGTATCCATGCCTACTAAACTACATTACATACGGAATATTTTAAGCCATCGATTGTCCTCTCCACTTTATTCATATTCGAACAGTGGCGTTTCAAAAATCGTCAATATCCATTAAACCAGTCTGTATATGCAGTAGGAAGTATTTCATTTTCACGCGACCATAGAAAAGTGAAAGCCACAAAAGGGACCGACGCGAACGAATGAAAATATCCCGAGCTAGAGAGTCAATCTTGTGTGTACGAATTTACAGCTAGTAAGTTGCGGAAACATTGAAAGTGTTATGTGGCTGGAAAGGGCGTTTGATGAATTTTTTAACGTTATCATAATATTTTGAATAACTGACTTGATTAATCTACAAATGACCAGTGAATGAATGTATGTTTAGTTTAACAATTTCCGGGCTTTAGCTAAGGTTTTACAGTAACAGTAGACGATGATGTCATTTTCCATCACACAGTAAAAAAATATGCACTTGTTTCCGCTTAGGCTAAAACAAAATTTTAAAGCTGATTGATGCATATAGTATAAGTACACTAAACCGTATTTGGTGCGGTTGTAATGTTGGTTTAGTATATCGGTAACACGTGTGCAATAAGTAATACCACTAGTAGTTATTTTATCGCTGAACGTGTATTAATGTTGGTGTGATTAATGTAACTAAGGCATGGTCTCTAAAAAATAATAATAATAACATAAGTAATCAGATAAAAACCGCATATTTTGTTTACAGAGCTTTCGTTTGTACTTTTTTACTCTTCGCACTTAATCAATTTTAAAAATATTTATTTGTTTTATCGATACCGGAATTAAGGCATATAACAATTATTTGTTCATCTGCAATTACTGAAGTTCAAGTATCTCGAGGATCCAATCGCAGCATGCATCTCAGTATACGTTTTTGTGCTAAGAATACCTTTCCCGCATGAATAGACTCTCATCAAAATACAATGCCGTATTCCGTGACCGGCTTCATACACGCCATGTAGTGCCGCCGCAGTATCAAAAGTAATTGAATCTCTCAGCCTGTAAGTGCTGTAGTACGCTTTATTTAACTTTTTTATTGTATAGTTTATATGGTGATCCCACTTAAGCGAAGGTTGTAGCCACAAACTTAAAACCCTAACTTGCGCGCCCAAACCTTAAGATCCTCCATCACTTCTTATTAGTAAGAATTGTGTAGGTCTCGTTAAAGAAAATTGAAGTGCCTCGCGCCCGTGGCCTCCAGAGGAAGTTCTGACACAGTCTCCAGTATAAATCAGCGTTGTATCATCAGCAAACTGAAACAATCCACCCCGCGCAATATGTTTAAACAAGTCATGAAGATACATTAAAAATAGCAATAGGCCGAGTGTTGAACCCTGCGGAACGCCCCTATCAACCCCGTATCAGTCAGAAAGAACACCAATACCCTTAGTACCATTGATATATATCCTCTGCGTGTGTATTACTGCTGCTGTGGTACTTACCTCGGAAAGGTAAGATACCACAAGCTCATGCACGACACCTCTAATGGTATAATCGTACAGCTTCTGTAATAAGATTGCGATCTACATCTTCAGAGGCGCGTGACATTGCCACTACCTCGGTCGACATTATCTCACACCAAGCACAATGCCTCATAAAATGCTTTTGCGCAAGATCTTCCAGGAATAAAGCCATATTGCGTCGTACTAAGAAGATTATTCTTTAAAAAGAAAGTAAAAGGCTTATCATAGAAGCGCTCTTTCAAACTTTGGCAAATGTGGGCAATATCGAATTTCTATGCGCGCAATTCAAAGTTACTTTTCAGTACACAGGTGTTCAATAGATGTGGTGATTATTGCAGCTATATTGTTTTTTAATTATTCGAATTTTGGTTTTGTGAAATTTTACGCTAGTTACTGTATGATTAAAAAAGTTATCAAAGAACGGGGCTGGATACGCGTTATTGAATAACGGATTCGGATCCGAGATTTCGGCTAAAGAATCCGAATTCGAGATTTCGGATAGCGAATCTGGATCAGAGGTTTCGAACAACGGATCTAGATCCGAGATTCCGGATAATCGGAGATTTCGGACAATAATACCAAGATTCGGATATGCGCATAGTTAATTACCCAGATGCGGATAACAGCTGCATGTTTATTAGACAATCAAGTGGTAAATGTTAGTTTTGAAACGAACGCGTATACTTAAAATAAAGAATAAGTTCGCTTTGACAGAGGTTTGTCTTACTACAGTGTAAATTTCATGCTAGTCAAAATGGCACTAATAACTCGTTTTCGATTTAGAGGAATTGTAGAACGTGAATAGTGATTCCGTTCTCCTGATATATAATATAATGTTGTTTTAAGTATTTTATTTGGAACCTCTTCTTACAAGAAAGTGTAATATTTTGTGATATGTATCTGAATTACAATAAGATATTTTAATACATGATAACTCATACGTATCGCTTTTCATAGAGCTTATCCAGGATTGTAAGCGGATTGTATCTTAAGTATTTTTGCCATTCTGCGACCGTCTTTTCAATAATAAAATTCATATATCTAATGTTCGTGAAGGAAAGTATTACATTTGAAAACTCTGGGAGTTTTTTCTTGAACTTATACGTTGATGTTATTTTCTTTCATAAGATATAGGATTCTGCAGAAATTGTATGCTTATTTCAGGGGTATTTTTAAATATAAATATCTGTTTGTTACCGAAATAGAGCAATGTTTTGCAAATTAGCGCGCATCTCAATTGATATTTATTCTAAAACGTCAACTTCATGCAGTGCACTCTTTAAATTGAATAGTAAAGAAAATATCTCCAAACTGCCATTTCATAAATATTGCCTGGAAGTAAAGCTTGTAATTGCTATTGACTTTATCTGATATATAACTAGGACTATTTTGGTCTGAAATAGAAAGAAGACAGACGTTTTTCCGTTTATTTAAACAAGACCATAACGATGTTTGGATGACATTAATATCTTGATGGAAAAGTATTACTCAATGTTATGATAATAGCCAAAGTGAATAGCAATACTTATATGACTTTAGTGTCTATCATCGGTACCTTTTAAAAGTTATAACTAATGTTTTCAAAAGATAAACAAATATGTCATTGAAAAGTTGTACAAATTACATCTAAATTCATACAAAATATCTGTTTTAATTTCTTATTTTATGCGTAGGAACATGAAAGTGCGACAGCCCCTATTTCTAATGAAGAACAATTTGCAATTTAGATCACCCTTATCTTTTTTACATTTGAGAGCTTGTAAAAGTAACTGATGCTCGTGTTCTATAACGACAGCTTAGCGTCGCTACTATCTTCGGATTTACTTTTTTTTTAATCTTCTGACGTACATTTTCTCCTAGGAAGCAGCAAGGTAAAACGAAATTGTTGTATGGTGAACGCTTCCAAGATTGATTACGTTATAGGGATGAAATTGAAACAAGCGGACTCAATAAAGACAGAAAATCGATACAGTATGTGTCGTTTATCTGGAACCTATTTTGTTTTACGCACAAGGTTAGCAAGTTTTCCGTAATATACACCCACGGGTAAAATAGTTGTTTAGGCAGCACGATAGATTTAAATAATCCTCACCCACTTATATTTGTCTTGTAGTATATTCAAATAATCAAGATTACTAATTTATTTATTTATCAGTATTGTATGTTGATTATATATTTTCTATGGTATACGATATTTACTGAATTAAACTCTCAATTATTATTATTGTTACCTCTACAATATGTAAGCGATACAATTGTGTCAATGAATAATATATCCCATATTTGTTACGCAAAGTTGGCTAGCAAAGAACGCCAAAATGTTTCTTGTAATGTCAGATTGATCCAAAGAGCTGGTTACTATACAAAGTAATCATAACAAATGCCAATGTTACATTTCAATTCCAAAAGCATAAGTTATTCTTATTGTCTATTGTTATTATATCCTCCATTTGTCCTTTGTTCTCGTTATTATTTTCGCTCATTTTAACATGTTTTGTTAATTGTTGTTGCTTCTTTACTTTATCGAACTCTGTTGGTGTTAATTAATTATGGTGGGTTTGTTTAAATTTGTTAATTTTTGATTGAAAATATGCCTGTTTTTTAGGTTTTTTATGTTCTTGCATTTATGGTGGCTTTGGCAGGAACCATGCAAAATTGCTTGGTCTACTTTAATATTATGTAAATCTGGCAACAATTATCACCTTATTTGCCGTGGTTAGGTAGCTTCACCCAATTTATTAGTGCCAGCAATCAAATGTAAGTCGCAATGATTTTATTTATCACTAGCGAAATGCACTAACTAGATCGATATCATATTTTAGTTCTAGTTGGTCACTTATTTCTGAAATATTACACACTTCCAACGTACTGAATCTATACCGACAATCGTCTTCAATTAAGTACTGGTAGACTCAGCGTAAATCTCCTCCGTATCCGGAGTTAAGAAAGTCGCATATAGTGAAGAATAAACGAACAATTAATTACTAAAACTAGATATACGTACTGTTAACGTTTGAACTTCTGTAGGTTGAATTTTCTTAACACTCGTAATACCATAATATTTGCAAAATTTTGTTTACCATAACTGGGTGAAAGTTGATTCAAAGTCTTTTCCGTGTAAAATAGATTGTGATTGTTTCGGATTTGTAATTTAACACAAAATTAAAAATGGCAGTCTGCCTCAGAGAATGTCGAATATCATTATTGAGGTATTTGCAGATGGACAACGTTCGAAAATTGTTTTAACAAAAATTATTTTAAAAAAAGGTGTCCGGGTCAAATCTGACCTGATCTTATTGAACATTCTATTGCAAAATACTGTTAGAATACCTTAATGCACTTTACGTTATTACATCTACTTGTTCGCAAGTTTTTCATGTAGTTTTACTTTTTTTTCTTTCAGTGTAAAACCAATATTGAGATTTTTTCATACAGAGACAACTTAATTCCATTTGGAGCAAACTCGTCTATTTAAAAAAAAAATGCTGTTACTTGTATTTAGGTAGAACATTGCTTTTCGGAATTGTGTTAACATTAATAGTCTATATTATAAATGCAGATGATCTACTTCTGGAATTTACAAAACTTCTTTAATTCTTTCTTGCGCGTCACATTGCTATCCACTACGGTAAATTCTTACCCTTACAAATGTTTGATAGGTTTTAATAATATACAAATAATACCGACAAAACCCTGTAGGTCGGGCACGCTAAAATTCCTACACAAAGGCGTAACAGTTGTTCTACCACACCGATAATTATTACTAAGCCTGGCATCATTGGTCTTCCCGACAGAATTGGATCAGTCGCATGGGCCGCGTATTATAAATAAAGAGTATGTGTGACACGCCCGACAAAAGTGAAATTGCGGAATTAATACCCTATGGTAAAAAATAAAAACTGACGCAATAAAAATGTTTGGTAAATAATGCGAATATATGCATATATGGAAGTGTTTTCCATTATTTTTTTTTGTTTGAAAACGTTATTTATTATGTATTATTATGTAACCATTAATAGGTATGAAGCAAAATTCACTTTTGTTTTTCAAAGATAATGAACATATGTATTTACTTTGATTGCCTTTTAAAATTAAGGTTATGTTAATTTTAATATGCCACATAAGAAGTTTCACTTTAATAAATAATATAATAAATAAACATAACTTCTTAACAGCGTGGCTAAGATTGGTGGAACCGTTCTTTCTCGAGTAAACTAAGCGTTACGCCACAAACAATAAACATGAAAAATAGATCCAACTTAAATTGCGTTTGATGTAGCACGCCATTTTTCTTATTTTTGTGTTGTACACTATTTGTATGTCTTTTACAGTCGTCCTTGTTCTAGCACATTAAAGGTATTTCGCAAACTTTACACAACACGAATAAGTAAATGCCTAATTATTAAGTAATCAATGTACTATTAGAAAAATACCATTATTGAACTGTTTTCCTCACACATAATTACAATATACAGTACCGTTCATGGAAGTTCGGGCAAGCTGACAAATTATGTGAGGAATTATTAAAACTAACCTTCTCTGGAAGCCTTTTACCAATTTCCAGGTAGCATTTGTCTATTATAAGACCGTTATCATAAAATATATAATTATGTTGGAAATCCCCAATAATTACAGTAACAATAAAGCTATATAATAATCCCTAAGAGTGTTAGCTGATTCACTCGTGTTACCTGGAAATATTCGTATACCCTTTATAAAGTATTATAACGTTTGTAAACGCAGTAGTTCTGAAGGGATTGTTATTGTGAAAGTATCTGCGGTTGTGCAAGTGAAAAATAAAATAATTTCGGTTTGACTGCTTCAAATGCCCCGTGGAAAGCCTCTAGCTGTTTCAAAACGATCTGCTATTATTACCTTGCATCAGGAAGGGTACGCAGAAAGACGGATTGCGGATAAATGAAAAATAAAAAAATCTACAGTTCGATTGATACTATAATTCGATTTAAGACAACCGGTGACGTGCAAGATCGTAATCGGCCAGGACCGTCAAGAAAAACAACTCCTGCGGAAGATTTACGAATAAAAATAATTAGTAAGCGCAATAAAAGACTAACAGCATCAGAAATTGCTGCAGAATTCAATAATGAGCGAGATTCCAATGTTTCTGTGAGTACTGTGAAACGTCGGCTGAAAGAGGCTGGGTTGCATGGGCGAGTGACTTGTCGAAAACCGTTACTCCGAAGAGGAAATAGGCTGAAACGACTGAAATGGGCACAAGCTCATAGAGATTGGACAGTGGACGATTTTAAAATCATTTTGTGGACTGACGAATCCAAGTTTGAGGTTTTTGGAAATAGACGGAGAGTTTTCGTACGCAGATCAAGAGGGGAAAGAATGTTACGAGAGTGTATAGTTCCTACGGTGAAACATGAAGGCGGATCTGTAATGATTTGAGATTGTTTTTCCTTAATCGGAACAGGGGACTTGCTCAAAGTTGGGGGCATAATGAAAAAAGAAGAATATCGGAAAATCCTGGAGGAAAATGCCATACCGTCAGGGGTCCGATTAATTGGTCATGGATTTGAATTTATGCAGGACAATGACTCCAAACATAAATCTAAATTGTGCACAGATTACCTGCAGCAAGAAGAAAATGAAAGAACCCTAAAAATTATGAAATGGCCGCCACAATCCCCCGATGTGAACCCGATAGAGTTGTTATGGGAAGAATTAGACCGATGTGTTAGGAAAAAGTGTCAAAAATCGAAGGAACATTTGTGAACCATTCTCCAGGAGGTATGGACAAGCTTGCCCAATGAAACATTAGTAAAATTAGTGAATCGGATGCCGAGAATAGTGGCAGCAGTCCTAAAGGCAAAAGGTGGATTTTTCGATGAAAATCGGATTTAAATTATTTGTATTACATTAACTTTTTCTTTTTAATAAATTTGTGTTTGAAAATATGTAAAATCGCGTAAGTAAGTATTAAATACATGGCCATTTAATATTTCTCTTATTTTCTTTGACTTTCGTACATTTTTTTGCTTGCCCGAACTTGAACATGAACGGTAGTGTACATTACAACATAATATTATTATATTAACTACTTTGTTTTGGTACGCTGGATGTGTTATTTGTTAGATACTTAACATTTTTGTTTCTCCTTTGCAGTTTATAAGCCGACTATCAGTAAAGATATTAATATTGTTCATATAATTCAATACGAACTCTGATTTTGTGCTTTAATAAAAAACAACTGTCCTTATTATCTCAACACATATTTTTCCATTTCTAGAACATTTGTGAAATTTATATAGAATTTTAAGAACCAGATGTGAAACTGGATTTTTGGCCAGGTTTTCGGGAATTTACCCCACTGTGTGTTGTCTAACGGAGCTTGCCGAAATTCTGACTCTATGGTGTTGCCATAGTTCATTCATAACTTCTTCCGGTGATAATGCTCCCGTCATTTTGGCTTGAACGAACAACTTTTATTGTTGGCAACTTTTTTTGGAAACCAAAGTACATTTATATTCAAATTTCAGAATTACAACGATTCACTGTTTTACAATCTTATTGTGTTATTATCCTTGACCTACATGCTACACAACTTTGAATTTTATAATTTATGTATAATTATGTTAGTATAAGTTTACGAAAGGGGGTGTATACATACCATCAATTAGAATTTGCTATTCTATGACAAAGCATAGAATACGACAAGGGAGTACATCAAGCGACAGTTTAATTATACGTACTAGTTGATCCTTTCATTAATAAGATGTTAAAAATTCTATAAATTATAATTATAATGATTGATGTTACTATCTTATTAGAAACCCAGCAATCATACATGTATGTATTTATATATTTATATTAATTAAGTCTATTCTTTACTGTGTAGTAAGTGAGGAAGAACTCACGCAATGTCGCGTGACTACAGCATTTCCCACCCCATCCGCGCTGCGCCTTTCAGGTGAGGGTGCGGCGCCGTCACAAGCCCGCGTGAACCACCCTTCGTTTGCCAGGAGGGTGTGTTTATTGCTAGATTATTTCGTAATCGCGCGCCAGGTCGACCTGTTCGACTGAAAAACGCCCTTGTATCGAAGAGGAATGCTTGTGTTAAAACATTAAATTCGCTAGCACGACTATTTATTATGCGTCGCAATGGGAGAAATATAATTTTCATTAAGCAGTCTGAGTGGGTTAGCAACCTGGGCGTGATAACGTTGCACTCTTGTTTTAGCTAATTACGACGTGTTATATGGCGAGAAAACGGGTATTATCATGATACACCGTATTGACCCAACAAAGTTTCCGAGCAATTAACTCATTTTGAAGACATTTGTTAATAAGAGTTAGTTTTAAAACTTAATTCAACAAACAAATCCCAATGAAATCAACGATAATTCACTACCCTGAAGTACAAGGTAAAGTAAGGGACATATTCCGCCTTATATTTCAGCAAACTAAGCCAACAACAAAAATAAATAAAGAATTTCTTGAATGCTTGGATTTCTTATGTCCAAGACTGTTTATCTCAACTGTTCAATATGACCCCCATTTTGGTGGTATAAAAGCGCCAAGCTTTCCTGCAAGTTATACACTGCATTATATAACATTTCGCGTTAAATTGCTCTCTTATACTGTCTCTTAATTATTCTAGCGTTTTTGGTCGTATTTTAAACACTATTTTTTTTAATATCCCCAAGCCAAAAATCCGCAGGCGATCTTGGCCATGAATTTTAAAAACGTCCGCTTATAACACTATCTTGAAAAACAGCGATTGACAAGTTTTTAACTGGTCAGTGAATGTGCGGGGATGCTCCATCCTGTATAAAAATTATGTTTTCAATTGCGTCCGCGTTTTGAAACTATGGTACTGCATATTCTCTTAACATTTGCAGGTATCATTCACTAGTAACAGTTACAGTTACGACCTCGGCGCTCTGTATTTCCCCAAAAAATACGGGCCAATGATGAAACTGCATAAGACGGTGACTTTCTTGTGATGAGGACCTTCCTGAATGATTGACTCTGGATCTTCTGTCGACAATATTCGACAGCTTTCAGTATTGACTCCACCATTAAGAGAAAAATGGGCATCATCTGTCTATAAAATACGGGGTAACTATTCGGGTTCAATATCAATATGAGCCATCATTCGCAAAGAAAAATCATATCTCGTGGCCAAATCTGCCTCCTTCAAATCAAACAGTCATTGCAGTTTATAAGGATACATTTTCAAAATTTTCCGTAAAATTTTTCGAACCGTGGTAGGTGGCATTTGCAATTGTTTTGATATTACATTAACACTACTGATTTCTAGCGGTTTAGTATTGGCTATGTTTTGATTCTTCTGAAGAACTTCTGCAACCTGGAAATCACTAATCCGTGGTCTTCCTAATCGCGGGAGGTTATTTATAGACCCTGTTTTTTCAAATTTGCTAATCAAATGACGGTACACAATTTTATAGTGGCCTGCTCTCAAACCCATTCTTGTACGTAATCTTCGTAGACCAACAGTATAATTTCTACCACATTCATAATAACATTGTACTAAACCTATTCTTGCTTGCAGATTCATTTTTTTTAAAGTTCAACTCGTTTTAACTTACGTTAAGATCAGTTTTATTTTGAGAATAAATCACTAAATTGCAATCGCTTTGTTTTGACACTTGTGACAGTAGTTGTCACGACGAAACCTTTGTTTTACATAGATACACTAAAATCCCATTATTGCAGCAACTAGGATCCAATTCCTATTTGCAATTATTTCAATTTCCTAAAACTGTATACGAATTTAAAGAATATCCCACTTACTTTATGACAACCCCATGCATATGGCAATACTTCCCAGTTTCACGGGAACATGGCACATACAATTTGTATGTTATAATGGATCCACTTCAAAACAGTTTATTCTTCCGACTTAGTCGAAGGGTCAATATTGACTCCCTTTGTCGATGATATTGCGTCATATGTTAAGTTTAAAAGCTTATTATCCGCTGGTGTTTTGAAAATAGTGAAATGATCGATTTTTTGAACGAATATTCTTTTCTTTATGATTCACTTGACAGAATCTATGATTGGATAACACATTTCCAAGTATAGTACATTTGCAGTGCCCAGATCGGATTAATTCGTGAAATACATATGCATAGGAATATCCTCTTATCTGCAGTACTTATCCTATATCGGGTGTCCAAGATAACATGAAGGACATGGGTATATTGGAAACCGTTGGGGATACAAGGTCGGCTAAAGTTGCGCACTTATGCGGTTAAGTACAATCCAGGATTACATTTTAAAAAACCCATTCCGTTACTGAGATACAGGGTGAAAATCAAAAGTGTGCATTTTCTAAAAACCTTAATATTTTCTTTATTATAAAAAATACAGTCATCAAATTTTCAGGCATAGAGGTAGTTAGTAATGAGGCCTTCGAAAATGGCATTAGAAAATTTCTAAGCTCACTGGGTTCTTTGCGCTTGTCCCCAACTTTTGTTTTTCTTATGGGCACCATAAAACCAGTGACAAAATTCCATTCTTATTTCGTCACCGTTTTGAAGCCCTTGACAAGGTCGCTCACGATACGGATGGTATTTATAACGTTTTAGAATGCGATTGGCTGTTGATCGGGCAACGCCTATGGTATTTTCAATTTCGCGTAAAGAAGTAAGGGGTTTCTCAACTACGGCTTGCAGGACCATATTTTCTTTATTTTCGTCTGTTTGCTTATTTCTTTTCGACTTAACGAAGCTTCCGTGATTTATTAAATATTCATGTAATCGCCGAAATATGCTTTTACCTGGCTGAAGTCTTTCTGGGTATTTACTGAAATACATTTCTGCGGCCATCTCATCATTTCTCCGATAAAGAATAAAACACTCCAACATATCATATTTATTTCTGTTCGAAAAACGATCCATTTTAAAATCACAAATTACTGACTTTTTACACCACAAAGACTTTTTGACAGCTGGAAAATTCAGAGTCGTTGCGATTGTTTAATATATGTCTGGATAGGTGCTAGCCTACTACGGTCAAATCGTAATTTTACTATTTTTCATAGTTTTTCTTCATTGAGCATAAGGACATTATGCATGGTTGAAAAGCATTTTTTTACCATTTCAAAAATGTAAAAATCCAATATGGCGCCCATAAGAAAAACAAAAATTGGGTACAGCGCAAAGAACCCAGTCAGCCTAGAATTTTTCTAAGGCCATTTATGAAGTTCTCATTACTAACTACCCCTACGCTGAGAATTTGATGACTGTATTTTTTATAATAAAGAAAATATTAAGGTTTTTAGAAAACGCACACTTTTGGTTTTCACCCTGTATCTCAGTAACGGAATGGATTTTTAAAAATGTTATCCCAGATTGTACTTAGCCGTAAATGCGCAACTTTTTCTCCATTTAACCAACCTTATATCTCTAACGGTTTCCAATATACTCATGTACTTCATGTTATCCTGGACACCCGGTATAACAATAATCTATATTGCGATGAGAACTGTTTTTCCTAACACTTTAGTTCGTATGCCGTACTACAATTTGGCAACATACATGTAGTGTATTAATGCAGTAACATAGCGTGTTGTATCCTATACAGTTTAATGGCCCTGAAAATTACTTTAGGTGAAATATTTTTATTACCGCAATGGTAATTACAAATATGGGTTTTCCGTATTACAGCGTAAAGTAATGATATATTGCTAAAAAAAAAACCGTAGCGGTGTTACTAAGTCCTATAATTGGCTTTTCAATTTAATTTATTAAAACGAAAACTTCTAGTAGAAAATTTAAGCTTAAATTAGTTATTTTAGGACAAATTCAGTTTTGTAAACCGATTTGAATAGGAAAGAGAAGAACAATACCAAGATACGGAAACTATCTCTTATCGATGAATTACGGCTTACCCACGCACTTGATCAAGAAATGGTTCAAACAAAAGTTATTGGGGATCAAGTGGTCTATGACTTAAAATTATTTTTATGTATACAGGATGTTTAGTTTCTTGGATACGTTATAGAGGTTTCTTATGTTAGATACACCACAAATTTATGTGACATACCATATACTAAAATTAAATAGTTTCGAGATATTCAGTGGTCGGACACTATCGCATTCTATAAGTCTCTTACTGCAAACTAAATGGTACTCTGAACACAGAATATTGCGAATGTAGCAATAGAATACTATCGAGTCACATCCAATCAAATAGATGTGGATATCTTCCTCCGACCTAATCTACGTTTGACTAATCTATAAAGGGAGGTAGTGTGTCTGCGCAGCAGAGGCGTGCGCTTCCTTCAGTAAGCATAATACCAAAAAATAAGTAATAATAATAATAATAATAATAATAATAGTTTATTGATCTAGTGGACCATACGGCATAAGATAAGTCAACAAACAAATATACAAAAAAATAGGTTTACAATATCAATGAAAAAAGAAAACGACATGTGTGCAAGTAACATGCAGCCCATAGAAAATAACATATGCAATTTACCTAAATACATATTATTTAGCAATACTAAGCAACTAATCGTAAGTAGAAACGTAATTAAAAAATTCATTTAACGAATAGAAAACATTATTATAAAGAAATGTCTTAAGTTCTTTTTTAAAAACTTTTATATTTTCTAAATCTTTAATAGAAACAGGCAGTGAATTAAATATTTTGATCCTCATATACACTGGAGATCTCTCATACGTCACCAATTCATGTTTTGGTACGGATAAACTATCTTTATTCCTAGTATCGTACATATGAAAATTAGCATTCCTAGTAAATAAACTTAAGTTAGTTTTAACATACACCGCAATCTCTAGTATATAAAGAGCAGTCACGGTAAGAAGATGCATAGAAGAGAAGTAGGAGCGGCATGAAGTACATTTAGATACACCAGCCATATTTCTAATAGCCAATTTTTGTATTCGCAACACCTTTCCAACGTGACAAGAAGCACCCCAGAACAATACCGCGTATTTTATTCTAGATTGAAATGACGAATAATAGTATGACATTACAACTTCATTACTAGCAACAGTCTTTAATTTATATATTACATAGCATGATGTTGAAAGCTGTTTACATAAATTTGTGACATGTGTTTCCCATGTTAAACCCTTGTCCAAGTAGACCCCTAAAATTTGGTATGCTGGACCTGCTGGATTGTGCGCGAATTTATTTTTATTAAGTCACATTCGTGCATTTTATTAGAACCTGGACTAAAACGCATACAAACGGTTTTTTCATTATTAACATATAACTTATTGCTATTAAACCAACTAACAAAAGCATCAAGTAGCTTCTGTGTGAGCACAACTAAATGCGGTCTAGTCCATTCAGATACGAGGAAGCTGGTATCATCAGCATACATTACTGTATTCGAATGTGCTACAGTGGTCAACAAGTCGTTCACATAAACAATAAACAATAAGGGGCCCAACACGGATCCTTGAGGGACACCTCTATCGAGAGGCAAGGCATCCGACCGCTGTCTCTGAATTTCCACTACTTGCGATCTAGCAGTTAGATAAGACGCAAGCCATTCAAGTGTTTTTCCGCGTACTCCATACATATACAGTTTCTGTATCAATATTTGATGATCAATCAAGTCGAAAGCCTTGCTTAAGTCCATAAAGACACCCAAACAACCTTTCCCTTCATTTAATTCATTGTAAAGCATATTGACAAACTGAATCATTGCGGTCTCCGTTGATCTATGTTTCGTAAAACCATGCTGATACACACTTAAGATGTTGGAAAACTCAAAGAATGATGTCAACCTTTCACAAATAATTTTTTCCATTATTTTTGATACCACTGACAATAATGAAATAGGTCTGTAATTCTTTAAGTTTGTTTCATCATCTCTCTTGTACAACGGCAGAACTCTTGCAGTTTTTAAACATTTGGGAAAAATCCCGTCTATAAATGATCTATTGATCAAAGCTGTAAGTGGTTGTATTAGAAATTGTATATTATTTTTTACAATGTTATTACTAATTAAATCTATACCAGAAGAGTTAGATAATTTCAATCTCGATACAGCAAAGGCCACCTCAGTTTCGGTAACTCTGTCTAAATACATAGTTCTGTCGTTGTACTTAATATTACAGCCATCAGTATTGCAATTTAAGCTTGTCGGTACAAAATTAGTAACACTGTTTATAAAAAAATTATTAAAGGCTTCCGCTATTTCGACTGGTGTTTTAACATTAACATCGTCTACTCTAATTTCATTAATTTCCCTATGTTTTTTTCTAACATTTGTGTTTTTATTGATTATATTCCACGCAGTCTTGGGTTTATTACTCGATGTTTTATATAAATTTGAATTATATAACTGTTTGGCAGCAGTTAAAACCGATCTATAGGTTTTTTTGTATAGTTTGTAATACGCCAGATCCTCGTTCCTTTTACTTTTGATAGCAATACTATACAAATGCTTTAAATTTACTGATGAATTCACAATTCCTGTTGTTATCCATAGTTTTCTGCAAGTTCTATGTTTTTTTCTAACAGGAAAAGATAGATCAATGTAATAACTTAGGACATTAATAAATGTTTGGAAACCGTCTTCAACTGTATAAGTACTATAAATCTCCATCCAAGATTGTAATGACAAATAATAACTTAACTTTTGGTAACCAGAAGTATTAAAAATTCTAGTGTAATAACAACTAGAAAGTTTGTTAGGAATCACAATTTCGGAACTTACAATTAGTCCAGCATGATCCGATAGTCCATTAAAATCTGTGACGCATTCATTATTATAAGATAAATTAGAACACACAAAATCAATACAAGTACCAGACGTATCAGTAATCCTGGACGGACCTGTATTTAAAAGATTCAAATTATAGGCCTGCAATAAATTTATAAAATAAAGTTTTGAATCCTTATTAGAAAGAAGATCAATGTTAATGTCGCCGCAGATGATAACAAAACAACTATTATTTTTACAAACATAATCTAGCATAGAAACAAAATTTTCAAAAAAATGTTCTAAGTTGGAATCAATTGGTGGTCTATAAATACTAACTACCCTAACTACAGTGTTATTCCGTAAATGAAATTCGGCGCCACAAATTTCCAAGACTCGCTCTTTACAAAATTGATTAAGCATCAGTGATTTTTTACAAATAATTTGGAAATCATTACATAACATAAGAACACCTCCATGTTTATAAACTGATCTACAATAAATATCAGCAACTTGATAGTTGCCAATTGAAATACTATCTATTTCATTAGGATGTAACCAATGTTCAACAATACAGAGTACATCATATTTCTTATCGATTAAAAAAACGTCTAAAAGATCAATTTTATTTCTAACACACTGCATGTTTTGATAAAAAACACTAAATGTGTGGACATTCGTAATTTGAGTCTTTGGTTGCTATATCTCGTTAACATTGAAATTTATTCTTCTCTTTTGAACACTTATTTTTCTTAGTAAGCTTGGACAAGATGCACTGAAAGGAGAATGGTTAGTTTCCAGGTTTAATCTCAGCGATGTATTTGCATATACACAATTTTGACAACACCATTTCTCATTTTCACATTCATCCACAGCGTGGCCATCTTCACCGCACTTCAGGCAACCAATTTCACGAGTACATTCTTTCGCCGCATGATCAAAACCAGCGCATTTAAAACATCGAAAAACGTTAACATACTCAAAAACCTTACAGATATTCCACCCAACACTAAGTCTTCCTTCTTTTAAAATTTTTTCGTACGTAAGAGGATCTACTTCAATAATACTCATGTATTTCGTTTTCATTTTCTTTAAAGTTTTCACTGACATATGCAATTTTTCATGCTGGAGAAACGAATTTTGTTTTAGGATACAGGATTTTAATTCATTTTCCTCGAATCCTTCATCAATGCCAATAATTTTTAAGCAAGGATTAACTAATTTTGGAACATTAATGCTATACTTCTTTTTAATTTCTTTTCCGCAGCATCCTTAATTTTCACAGAATCTTCCTTATTTCTGCATTTAATGACTACTCCACCATCTTTAATATTTTTAATTTGCAACATTCCTACTTCTAAGGAAGCAGGCTTTACATTTTTACATACATCCTCCTTTGTTATTAAATTATTTTGTTTTGCTTTAGGTTTTATTATCACGACATCTTTGACTACATCAGAGTAGCTCTTTTCAGCTTCCTGTTGTGTAGGAGAATTAATAACCAAAGCTTTTTTAAATTCTTCAAATTGAGCGTTAATTGATGCTTTGAATTCGTTAAATTGCGCGCTTACTTCAAGAGAAAATTTGAGGCTATTAATACAATTATCGCAGAACCATCTTACATTCTTAATGTGGCTTATTGTTTGATATTCCTTATTGGCTATATTGATACATTTTATATGAAAAATAGTACCACAAACTCCTGCACATTTCAATCCAATTTCGCTTGCCTTTATAGTTGCATCACACTCGCCGCATGTTCTGTCCATCCTGTCCGCTCTCACCGGCCGAAATGACGGCCGCAGCCGCCCGTTCCCAGCTCGCACAAGAAGATATGATGCTTATACACAAAAAACTTAGCACTATGTTTGATGACAAGGCGTATAACACTTAATATGCAATAAAACAAGTCAAAAACTTGCCTTTTAACTTCACAAAAAGAAAAACTGTGAATTCTAACGCTTTACTAAGAAATTGGAATTTATGAAACTGTTAATAACTTCAATTAAACACACTTTTGAAATAGATATTCACGAGCACACACACTACGTGTTTACTCACATACTCGAAACTCTACTACTCTAATAAATCAAGAATTATAATATCTGAAAAGTTGCGAAGCACTCGCCTTTTTAAGCAACGTTGTCAAGTGGGTTGGCGCGCTGCATCTGAATTATGGAACATTAACAGCCCCCTGAAACGCCGGCGAAACGTCTATGTATCGCAGAGACGACTCACCCTACTAATCTGTGATTGGGCGACTTGTCTATTGGGTTTTATTTTTTTAATCGATCCTTTAAAGCGAGATATGCAAATATGTCGATTTCTCAACGACATGTCGACTATCGCTACACAGTGCACAAATGATATAGGAACCAAATGAGAAATAGCATTCTGTTGTGCAGAGTCCCATCCCAGGTTAAAAAAAATATTTGCAACATTTTCTTAAAAATGCAATATCTCTTTAGTTATTTTGCAACAATTTTTTGGTACCGTTATAACAATAAACCACGTTGGTCAACCTATACTAAACATTCTTATTTCATCAGAGTGTGTTTAATTTAGCGTAGTAGGCTGTCGAATTTATTTTTACAAATTCGTCAAACGTTAATGTCTTGTACAAACGTTTCTCTTAAATAGAAAATCGGTTATTTGTTAGTTGTAAGAATTAAAACGGCTGCTATTAAAAATTTGCGATAACGTATTTATTCTGCCCTTGGAAGATGGACCCCGGCGGAAGTGGTGAGACACCTTACAAAAGAAAATTTTAGCCGGAGCATATAGGATCATAAAACGTTTTTACGATGACAAACCTACTACTAACTTGAAAAAAAGGGCAGAGCGAAAAAGCTAAGTAAGGGTAAAGTTACAAACGTAATGGAATTAATGAAAAACAAGATTGGCATATCGCAACGACAAATGGCGGCGAATTTTAAAGTGTCCCAGTCTTGTTAATCAAGACATTTGAAAAAAGGAGGCTTAAAATATTATAAAAGACAAAAAGCACCAAAATATACGGATAAACAAATAGAAATTATTCGGGTTCGATGTAGGAAGATGAGGACCAATCTAAAAGTTGCACAAAAAGTGTTGATCTTAGATGATGAGAAATATTTTATCTTTGGTAACACTAACATCGTTGGAAATGCTGGATTTTACACAACAAATAAAAACTCTGCTCCTGACGAAGTGAGATTCGCAGGTAAAGCAAAATTTGAGCCAAAAATTTTAGTTTGGATTGCTATTTGAAAAGCCGGTGTTTCCTCTCATAAGAAGTATGCGTGGTTCAGCAATAAATGCTGAAGTGTATAGAACAAAATGTCTACCAAAACTGAAGCGATTTATTGAAAGATTTCACCAAGGAGATGGTATTCTCTTTTGGCCGGACTTAGCGAGTTCGCATTATGCGAAAACTGTTACCACATGGTTAACAGAAAATAACATCGCTTTCAACCCTAAAGAAATGAATCCTCTAAATATTCCAAAGGCACGTCCTATCGAAGATTTTTGGGCAGAACTTAGTCGTCTTGTTTATAAGAAGGGCTGGACCGCAGAAAACGAGAATCAGTTAGCATGTAGAATTAGCAATAAGCTCAAGCCAATTATTCCAGATTACATCTAAGCCATGACTCAAAAGGTTCCATCTAAACAGAAAAATTGAAGGAAGTGGACCTTTTGCCATTTTAGCCTAATGATAATTGTAAACAAAAGTTCTAGTTTTAAGATTAAACGATCGCATATTTTCTAATAGTTTTTGATTAAAGTATAAAAAGTGTTAAAAAATGTCCAACTACTTTTGCATCACCCGTTATCTCGAAAACTATTCATGTAGAGCTATATTTCCCAAAGTGTAGTAATATGTACCCCCAAGGGTCGATTTTGTCTCGCTGGGGGTCCATGTCAGCGAAAAAGAAAATGGGGGAGCATGCGATTTAAATGGGGTACATCAAATCATGATCTACATTCAAGCGTTCCGTAAATGACATCACACACTGAACACAGATTGTGTGTACATAATTTTGTGGTGCCCTACAAATGTTTATGTATTTTGTTGAGGAGCAATTATATATTAGTGTAAGAGACAAACACTGATCATTCATTTTGTGCTTTTTGGGAACAAAAGTGGTTTGAAAATATTTTAAAAACATAGGTGCAAACGTGAATCAAAATCATCTTGTTTTGGAGCGTCTAAAAAGGAAAAGAATAACAATTCATTTCGATAAATAAAAATTATGAACTTAAGGTGCAGTTCAGAATTGGGTATCGGCAGTTCTGGCTTCAGAAAGATATACCTGTTGCTTATCCTGCATTACCGAACTATTGCAAGAAAGCTTTTTCATGTTTATACCTTGAGACTATATCTCACTAAATTAATGGCAAATATTGAACAATTGCTATCCAAATGTCAGGTTTGTCCCTCCTATTAATAGCATTATTTGCATATTACCCATGTGTATTTTGAACTTGTTTAATTTTATGTAAGAATTTTACAAGGTTCTGATGTGTTTCGTCAAAATACAAATATTCACTTACATTTGGTGTCTTTTCAATAAAGATTTGAATAAAGATTGTACATTTTTTCTAATAATTGTCCACTCTTTAAAAATCCTCTTATAGTGAGAAGCTGTGAGAAACACATTTGACGTTAATAGATTTAGAAAAATTCAATATTCTCCAAAAAAAAATTCGCAAGTGGTCTACGGGACAAGAAAGTTTGGGAATCTCTGATTTGCATTGCTTCAAAGAATCAGAAAATGTCACAATATACAGCGTGCTCCGTTTGAAATAAGGAACTTGTCCAATGTATCGGGAAAACTAAACATCCTCTACACATAAAAATAAGGTTGGGTAATACCACTTGATCCCAAGTAACTTCCTTAAAACATCTTTTTCGTAAAGTGACTAAGTAAGCCATAATTCACCGATAACAGTGTACATATATGTAATTTGATGCAACTATCATACACACTAACTATATTTAGTCAGATTATGTCACTATACTACGTGGTAGGCACCATAAATTTTCGGCCTGATATAGACAAAGTAAATTTGGTAAAATATAACAATTTTTATTTTTCAACATAATCTCCCCTAACTTCAATACATTTACTACAACGATCAATTAATAATTCTATACCTTTGTGAAAATAATCTAAAGTTTTTCCCTCAAAATATCGTACTACAGCTGCTTGCAACTCACTATCGTCTTTAAAATGACGTCCATCGATTTCTTTTTGGATAGAGAATCATACTACAGAACCATTGTTTCATCTCCTGTGACAATGAACTCCAAAATCGGTTTCGGGTCGTCTCCACACATGTTTAAAAACGAACGCGCACATTCGACATGACGTTCACATTGGAGAGCAGAAAGAAGATGCGGTACTCATCTTGCACTAATTCATACCCAAATGGTTATGGAGAATTCGGCGAATACTTGTTTCAGAAATATTAGGCATTACTGCTAATTCCTCCACTTTCAAACAGCGATCTGCTAATATCATTTCTTCGGTAATTGAAATGTTTTGAGGCGTTATCAGTTCAATTGGCTGACCGGGGGCACTCATCATCATCAAGGGATTCTTGCCCCAAGCGGAAATATTTTGCCCGCTTTTTTACAATGGATTATGAAGGAGGTAGATCATCATAAACGCTGTCTAAACGTTGTTTAATGTGATTAGACCTATGCCATTCTTTTGTTAAAAATTTAATGACCGCACGGCACTCAATTTTCGTTACCTGAAGCATTTTCATGCATTAGTCACGTTGTCTCGCGGGCTACTAAAAACTACTACTACTCTTTGAGCCGTAATATATTTTGTGTAGGCCTCGCACATGTGTAACTATAACGCAATGGGGTTTGAACACTAAAACCTGTATATGCCTGTCAGGCCGAGAATTTATTGCGCCTATCTCGTATATCCATTATTTGCAATATAGCGTAAACGATTTGGTGTAGGATGAGTACAAGGTATTTTACTTTAATTATATAGTAGTATAAGCATTTAATTTGTTGCTACGCTATATGGTCTGAAAGGTGTAATCTCTCTCGCTAATACTTAATATCGTCCAAATTGGATGAACAATAAAGCCATAATGAAGGCGCACGTTTTGCAAGAGATGCAGTTCAATTTCGTAGCATAAATATCTAACCATTGTACAAGGAGCTGTATATTTAGTGTGCTGTTTGCAGAAGAAAGTGAATGTGCATCGTCTTAGCTTTAAAAAGGATTCCAGGAAGTTAACTCGACGGATCTGAACAAATATGACGCAATGAATTGTTGTGTTTTTGAGAATGCATTTTACTTTCGATCTAATTCCTTTTTTCTTGGAGAGCGGTTTAATCATGTACATCACTTCCGCAATATTATGCTCTTTGTCGTTTTACTATTCCATCTTAATCGAAGTATTATCATTACTGAAATTGTATGCCACTTTTGTTAAGGTGTGTATTAGGCACGCTTCTCACATATTTATGTGTAATAATAGCGTTGCGAGTATTGAAAAAAGTATAAAATTGTTGTTTGAAATTACGGTAATACATCAGGCTAACCTTATAATGAAAAAACAAGTGATAATTATGTATGAACGTAAAAACACAACGGTAATTTATCAGTTTGCGTTTTTGTAATGTTTTTACTTGATTGATTGAGCTAATTTACATTTTATTCCGTAATTTCTTCATACATTGGAATGTTGCAACTGAAGTAGGTATTTAAAACTTTAGTAAACATTAAACACTTGTTTTATATTAAACTTGCCCTTTTTTTATAAAAATATGTGCCATAAAATAGATGTGTAGATTGAAATAAATAACTTTTATGAATGATGGGTTGCTGACAAAACAGAAACTAACCTTAGAACTTGTGAGGTTTACGCGCCCTCTCTATGATGCTAGGGCGTCACGTAAGAAGCCAAACATTTTTTCAAATGAATAAACTTGAACTGGAAATTATATTTAAGCGCTACTGCTACGTGAAATTTGAAATAAAACACGTATGCAGTACACATCTGAGGATCAGAGGGAAAACCGAATATGTAAACTTTCGGTCCATTCTTATAATTACCGCTGCACTCGGGTACGCAACAGGTACACAGTATTGTTATAAACACGTAATACACAAAACACCTTTAGACAGCCGACGGCGCAAAACACCTGTAAAGGGTCGGCGAACACCTGCAAAATAGCAAAATAGCCGACGCTATTAGTATAGACCGCCCGAGTCACCCTTCTACGTTACAGAAAAGGTTTCATCGCTTGTACTACACTAGAAAAACATTACAGATATCACCAACAAAGTACGGAAATATCACTACACAGTATTTTTCTAAATAAAACCAATATAATTCGGATAAACTAATTCAAAACGCAAGAAACGGTCTGAAGGTGTACATGTCAAATATCGACTACCTAATGCAATATACGTCACAGCTGCTGTCGTCAGAGCTGGTTAGCCTTGTTCTCTCGGTAATAACGGCTAAACACGTCTTCTCTCAAACGCAACTCGAGCTAAACAGCCTCGATTATCTTGGCGTCTTTTCGCTTATCTATTACCGATAGCTTTTGTTATTTCTTAATCATGACATATTATTACGGTACTACTACGATTAATTTCTTATTCTTTTAATATATTTTTCTTTTAATATATTATTTGTATTAGAGACTTTAATACTCTGTTACGGTACGCGATTTGGCGTCTAACGAATTGATATTAGTGTGTATCGACAACCGTAAGATACACCCGTTCCATAGAGGCACTTGACGAGTCATCAAAAAGTGATATTTAATTTAGGGAATTATTATGAAGACAAAATAGAATTATTTTGTACGTGCTTATAGGAAGAAGTTAGATTAAATACGAGAAATAAGAACTGGAAGAATATTGAGCGAGAGGAGTTATGTTGTCGTTTCCCAGGAACCCGAGGAGGACAGATCGATGGGAGCCACAAGAGGGGTCTCGGCTATATAAGTAGCCGCAGAATCGAAAAATGCGTCAGATGTTGCCAGAGCGCTTGTGGCTGAACGATATTCGTCGTGTTGCTAGCGAAACGACTTTTCGGTTGGTATTTTTAACATTACCGTATGTACACCATGGATCTCCGCTGAAGTGGACCTCTTTCAATGGGAAAATACACTATTTGATTCAGGATGCGCAAAAATGTTTAAATTTGTTCCCTGCAGTCATAACTTATTATATTGCGAAAATGAAACGCGCGACACTAAGTTATTTTCTTCTGTTTTCCAAGCTACCAAATGGATTTGTTTGGTTATGATCTTAGAAGAACCTTTGGATATACATATTGGGGGCAATAAAATAGAAAAATAACACATTTATGCGTCATGTATGCCAAACCACACACACAGAAAACACGGTAGGTTCTACTCTTTCCAATATCTAGCGCATTTCATTCTTCAAATATCTATTCAATTGCTTTGTTCACGTATGATGACTTAATATATTTTTAACTTTGTTTATATTTTGGTAGTTTCGAAAGTTATAAATAGAGTCCGGTGAGAGGGAGCCGTGCCATAGCCGTACCTGCCTAGTACACAAAAACAATAGTAAGAAAATAGAAAAAAGTAACAGAACTAATACATAATTATAATATGTGAAAAGTAGTGAAACACTCACTCTTTTAAGCAGCCTTAGCTACGGAACAGTAAAACTAGAAGCACCATTATCAGTATCATCATATGGATAAGAGCGGCAAGAAGTTGACACCATTAGATGTTTCCACAGTTGTCTCGGTGAGCGATGTTCGCCGTGGTGAGTAAATGAGTTTATATTTTGAAAAATAGCGTTCAGCATCTACCGATGTTATACATGCATGATTAAAATACTCTTTGTACTTAGTCAGTGGATTATTCGATACATCATCACAAATTTGTTTTAGTGTGCTAAAATCGGGATCTTTCTGTAGCACACTCTCGAACTTTTCTGAAACGCGATTATATTTTGCGTCATGTATAGTCAGTAGCTGTGTAT
This sequence comes from Dynastes maya, assembly GCA_029619315.2. Taxonomy (NCBI): domain Eukaryota; kingdom Metazoa; phylum Arthropoda; class Insecta; order Coleoptera; family Scarabaeidae; genus Dynastes; species Dynastes maya. The sequence goes on from JAROYE020000001.1 coordinate 27,091,821, forward strand.
GCACTCCGTCCATAATTTGCAAAGACTCCAATAATGATAACGATCTATTTTGTAATTGGTCTATTGCGTCAGCTAATCCTTTACAGTAGCTACGAATATTTTTTAAATCTGTTTCAACGGAAATATCTTGAAATTTCGACTGGCTCTCCTTAATAGCTGCAGCTTCGGCAGGATTGAATTGTGCAACATCCGCTTTTACTATTTTGAAATGTTCAGCATAATAAAAAGCTGCCTGCAACCATGTTCCCCAACGTGTAAGAATTGGCTCCGGTGGTTGACGAATACCAGGACAGTCTGTGTGAAATGATCGTAGACGTTTGGGAGATTTCAAAAATACTTTTTTTGTGCTTGCTATTAATGCATCTACCTCGGGAGAGCATTGTCGAATGGTTTCTGCCACAAGATGTAAAGCATGCACTTTACACGTAACATGTAAACACTTGCAACCATGTTCAAGAAGAGAACGGCCTACCGAACGCATTATCGCTGCGCCATTGCTCATAAACATCAACACTTTATCTTTTGAAATTTGAAATTTTTCCAACGTACTAAGTACAACCTTCGTAATTGCTACAGCAGTACACTCTTGTAGTCTTCGGCTAGCTAGTAACAGTGGTAATGTAGGTTTACTAGGGTCTAGTATGCGTACCATAATATTACGTGCCGTTTTCTCCGTTGGCAACCGCAACTCGGGATTGTATTTGTCCCAAAAGTCTTTAAACGGTTGTTTATCAAATAAGCCTAGTGGCAAATTACAGTTTATCTATCAACATAACAATTATATTTAAAAAAATGCACTTCTCGGTGGCATGCCCAATTTTCGTTTTCTATGCTGTGCGGAATTTACGTGTCTTGTACACTTCCATTTCTTATTTGACATCAAATGTATTTTGCACACTTTACAAACTATCTTACTCCCGTTGTAAAACAAATCGGGAAAGTCAGAAATAAACTTATTTACTATATCTTGAAAGGGTCGTTTTTTAGCTTTCGACACGTTCACTAAAAACTACAATTAATAACTACGTCTGTATCAATAAAATCAAAACGCACTACACTAAATAATAACTACAATTAATAACTACGTCTATATCAATAAAATCAACACGTTCTATCCGCTATCCAATGCTAAACTGAACTGAGTGATGATGATTTGTCGTGTCGTATCATAATCGACCAGCCCTCCCCGCCCACCTAAACACAGTCACACCGCCGCTGCGATTGCTCTCCAGTTACCGGGCTCTAGTTATAAACCGTTGTTTTACGGTCTTGATCAATTACGCAATATTTCTCGCCATAACAACGTTTTGATGATACTAAATCAACATGAACCCCTAGAACATTCGTAATGTTTTGCTACTCAAACGTGTGAGCTATTTCCTTTCAAGGATTCTTATGGGGAAACTTTTTTTCATACAAATATTTCACCCGTATGAGGCCACACGATGTCAACAGATACGATATCCTGGCTTTCTTTCTCTTCTGCGAAGCTCTGGGTAGCAGCGGTGATATTAAAGTCGTAACATATTAAATGCGCACAAGGTTCAACTAATGCAGATATAGATTATGTGTGGTATGCGAATGCGCTGGCCATCTGTGATGAACATCAACGCGATATTCACACGACGAGTGTTTTAATATACTTTTTGTGATGTTATTAACCGCATATATAGTTAGGGCATCGAGCGATACTAGCCAGACGATATTTTATTTTCACTAGAAATTACTGACGAAGCATCACAAAGTATGTAAGTTTCATGTTCAGATGTATATATATTACCGTTCATGGAAGTATGGACACCTATTTACATAAAACAATGTAAATAGAGAAGCGTATCGGGTATACAACCCCGCCCCCGCAAGTGACGTCAACTTTCTTATTTTAAGTAGAACATCCTGTATATTTTTACGTTTTTGGAAAGGCAATCGAAAAGCAAATCCGACAATACCATGTATCTTAACCATCTTAATCATACTTTAACTTAAGAAATATGACGATATGCAGCAATAACAGTTCTGGTAATCTGCTTTTGTTGTTATGCAAAATTGGCTAGGAAAGAGCGCCAAATTGTTTCTTGTGACGCCAGATTAATCTAAGGAGCTCGTTGCTAAGCAAAGTAATCATAACAGTTGCCAAACTGTCAAATCTCAATTCCTAAAGCTGTTTGTTCGGCTGTTCCGAATTAATTAATAACTTGTGTGGCGCGGGGTATACCGATACTAAGTTAGCTTTTCCTCTGAAACCGTGATACCTTGTATAATAGTATTTTTGGTTAAATAAGCTCCAAACTGATTCACCTACCACCTTCTTCAAGATATACGTCGGTGAACCTTAGCACCGTGTATATGAATAAAAAGAATTGTACCTTCTTTTCTTCATAGAAACCGCCATTTGTGTTTATCATCGCTTGTACTACTTTGGGCATTCTTCCAGTCAATTTTTGCAACACTTCAGGTGACATATTATCCCATTCCCGTTCCAACATTATCCACACTTCTTCTTTTATCGAGGAACAGGTTTTTCTAGCTTCGATGCAATTTGTCCCGCGGCTTCTATGTAAGGTAGAGATCGGGATATTAGGGCGGCCCAGTCATTACTTTCAAAGTATGTATTATTTTCCACATGCTCGGACATAATTTTTATCATTTTAACGATATCTCCCGTGCCACTTTAGCAGAAGCAACCCCAAACAATAACGATCCTTCATATGCTTTACTGGGATATACGATACAAGCGGATAACATTTTCTCTTACACCTTTTGGGCACTCTGAAGTCTTCAAATTTCGATTCGTTGCTCCACAGTACATTTCTTCAATCGCTAACTGTCCAATTATGATGGGTCTTTGGCTACTGAAGGCACTTCTGAAAATTCCTTCGTCGAAGTAACGGTTTTTTTTTTTGTATACATTGGCTTCTGGAAGGCGTTTTGCCGTATTTACAGAAATGTTTCTAGAAACTCCCCGATTAAACACCGCAGTTCTTTTCAGCGCTGTCAATTATCTGTTCCGCATACTTATTGAAATAATTCCTTGATCATCAACTCTTGACGTCACTTACGATGGGTCTGGATTGTCACGATCTTCAAAACTACCTGTTTGTACGTATCATTGCAGCGTGTAGATTTTTACTTTTGTTACTTTTGTTTTATTCGCAATAGCTCGGACAGCGTTTCTGATGTAAGGCAAGTTATCATTGTCTTTTTTTCTGTAGATAGTGGCTTCCTACATTTTTTCAACTAAATTCTTGTTTTATTCACCCAAACATCAGCTGACCAACTTAACTGTATAAGTTAACGTGTAGTACAAAAAACTGAATTGTGTAAATGGTTAGAATTATGCAGGTGCATACATCTGGAATCTAATAAAATGCATATATAAACGGCTTCTTATTAATATTTTAGGCATTTTTCATGATCCATAAATGGATAAGTAGGTAATTTATTTTGATAATTCTAAAGCTTTGTACGGACAATCCTGGAGTTATATAGAATAATAGATTAGAATCTCATTAAGAAACAGTTTGATCCTCGGATATAATAAATACAAAAAATGTTAGAACAAATATTGTAACAGTTTTTTTTTTAATTTAAGCTGTCCATACTTTCATGAACGGCAGTGTTTGTACATATGAGAAGGGAACGTGGCAGGAACAGAGTAGATTTTTTATATTATATTCGCTTCAGTGTGTAGCTCATCCTACACTGTTTTACATTAATTACTTTTACTACACATTTAATTACATTGTAAGGTTTTATTATGCATTTCTATATTCGATGGAATAATGCAGAACTAAAATCGGTCAAATATCACATAATGTTAGCATAATTAAATATGCAGAGCTCGATGCATGTAGCGCATTATGTATAAGTACATGCATAGATGGAGTTCTTACGTGTACCGATTTTAATTAAAGCTTTAGTTTTTCAATTGCCTTAATATTCATTTTTAATAAATTATTTCTGTCTGGCATAAATTTAATTCATATATAATGGCAAGAAACAGAAGAAATTCATTTAACTTCACCAAACGAAGTGAAAAAGGAAATCAAGGACAATATCAACCCAAGAAAAGCGCCTGGATTTGATTTAATCACCGGACAAATCCTAAAGGAACTACCAAGAAAAGCTTTGGTGAAACCAACTAATTTGATAAATGTAGCTTTTCCCTTGAAATACGTCCCTCAAATGTGGAAGGTGGCCGAAGTGATTATAATACCTAAACCAGGTAAACCACCCCATGAATCAGCCTCATACCGACCAATATCACTGGTCCCGGTTATGTCTAAGCTCTTTGAAAAACTTCTTCTCGGAAGAATGAAATCTATTATCGAAAGGAAAAACCTTACCCTGGGTCATCAGTTGGGATTCAGAAATGCGCACTCCACAATTGACCAGGTACACCGAATAATCAATATAATTGAAGGAGCATTGGAAGAAAAAAAGTTTGTTCGGCAATATTTCTGGACGTTGCCCAAGCGTTTGACAAAGTTTGGCACGAAGGACTGAACTACAAGCTTAAAAGACTCCTCCCAGACCAATACATAAAAATACTCCAATCATACATATCTGACAGATACTTCAGGATTAAACAAGAAGATGCCTTTTCAGAACTGAAGAAAATACAAGCTGTAAATACAGGGCAGTGTACTAGGACCTGTCCTTTACCTTCTGTACACTAGTGACATGCCAACACTCGAACATAATACTATTGCCACATTTGCCGATGACACCGCAATACAGGCTCTAGGCAAGGATAATATAATAGAATCAACAAATAAACTGCAAACGGCTATTACCCAAATTCAACGCTGGACAAGGAAACGGCAAATAAAACTAAATGAAGCCAAACCAGTACATATTAACTTCACTAACAATAAAATCGTGTACAGGCCAGTCTACATACATAAACAAGTTGTCCCCTATGAGAACACAGCCAAATATATCGGCATGACTCTAGACGCCAAACTTACATGGAAGCCACATGTAAAGAAAAAACAAGAAAAGCTGAAACTTAAGTACAGAAAAATGTATTGGCTAATGGGATGTTGCTCTGCCCTTTCAGTATATAATAAGCTCTTGCTTTACCAATAAGTCCTTAAACCAGTATGGACTTATGGTATCCAACTCTGGGGTTGTACCAGCCAAAGCAATAGAAACATCATTCAACGCTTTCAGAATAAAGTCCTCCGTGGCATCGTCAATGCCCCATGGTATGTACGCTATTACAGTCTACATAAGGACTAAAAAGTAAACACTGTCGACAATGCAATCAAGCAATTTGCTCAAAGACATGAACAACGACTTCATCAGCATGTCAACGTTGAGGCCCTCCACCTCCTGGACAATGATGGCTTGGTTAGAAGATTGAAGCGAACAAAACCATTTGAACTAGTGCAGTGACAACACCTTAAAAGAACATAATAACAAAGTGACTCCATTATACTAGAACCTGAGTGACTATCGTAGGATAAGTACTTAGTTTAAGAACCGTAGTAAGTTAAGTTAAAAATAAATAGCTCATTAGTTGTTAACTAGATTGCTATATAAGCATCACCGACTAGGTGGCAAAAAAATATATATAATAGTTCAACGGAACAATTTTTTTTGGCAAGAAGAAGATGTTATAAAAAGAACTTGTGATATATTTGACAAATTACTTGATTTTAAAAGACAAATATACCAAACAGCAGACCTTGTATCCGTCTCCCGTATGAGATATGTCCGAAATAAACATGAGATAAAGTAAAACTACGTAGTAAGCTGTTAAGGTAAAAGTTACATGGATATTTATGTTGTCCATTCTTTTCGTAGATGGTATAAGATGGCATACAAAATTAATAAAGAAAATGTCCTTAAGGGAAGAAGACGACCGAAGAATTTTACAAAGCCCATTAAGATTATTGATTTTGTAGAACTAGTGGTATCTAACAATGAATAATATAAGATAAAAAATGAAAATAATCAGAATATTCGACTCTTAAACATGTTTCTTATGGATATCTAGGGACTTTGCGATATTTTCTTATATGTACGTCCTGCACCGAGAAAATATTGATTCATGTTACCTGTTACAAAATAGAGCGATCCAAGCCCTTCCCCTGATATACAGGACCAAACCATGACTGCCGGTGGATGTTTCACTGTTTTTACCACTGCGCTTTCATCATATCGTTCCGATGATCTTCTTCTAACGAAACGAGCAACTTCAGTTACAGCCTTTAGCCGTGACTCGTCACTGAAAACAACCGTTAGAAACAGAAATTTTCATTACATTTTCGAATTTACTAAAAATGTTCCAAATTTTGAAAATATACATAAAATATTGATACATACCTTTTTCCAATCCTCAACAGTAAAATGCCGATGCTGTTGCGCCCACTGCAATCTTGCCTTTTTCATCCTTAAAGTAAGTTTCGGCTTTTTTGCAGGGCGTCTACTTCTGATATTGGCTTCATATAAGCGCGATTTTAATGTTCGATCTGATATTTTTATATTATCAGCCTGTAATATACGCTGAAGTTCTTTAATGCACAGTTGCTTGTTTTCTAATGCCCTTTTCATGATAATTCTGTCTTCCCGTGGCGAAGTTTTGCGAATACCGCGACAATGAGAACGACCACTTGAAGTCGCTGGTAAATTTTCTTTCTTTAACATCGCTACCCTGTCGACTGTTTGACGAGAAACTTGTTCTCTTCTGGCTATTTCCCGATGCGAATACAGCCCCGTCCCTAATAACACTTGAATTATTGTTTTTTTTTCTCATTTGAAATGTCTTTACGTTTGTCCATTTCACAAAAATTATCAATAAAAAAAGAAAACTAAACGTCACGAAATTTCAATTTAATTACACTAAAACAACATGTAAAACGAATATTATAGCACGAAAATATAATACTTGCACTTTACACCATCAAAACTACACGTAAACTAACTTGAAGCAGGTAAAGCCAGTCACCGATTACCGACCCTAAACGTACCCTGGATAGAAAGGAATGTTTGGTGGGGGTTATAATAACGAGAATTTTATACCTACTTACGAGGATTATCTCAAATACAATTAAAAACATTTTATTGCGGAAAATATTTAGAAATTTTGGTTATTATAATATTAATAGCAAATATTTGTATAAAATCAAAGTGGCCCTAATTCGATTGCACGGTACTGTAGTAAAATACTTTTACTTCTTAAAATTGTTTGCTTACGTTGCCTATAAGAATACAAGTAATTTGTTATTTAATTTATGTATTTATTTGTGATTACTTACTAAGTTTTGACCATTTACACATGGAACGCCCTCTTGCGTTGGTAGTGACAAACGATGATTACAGTAATCAAATAAAATGTGAAGAAAAACGTTCTTTGATATAACTAGAAATACTATTAAGTATAAGGACAATTACAGAAGGTTATCAATTTTTTTTAGTACAGAACAGAACCATGTCAAAAAGTCAGCGTCTTCCACTTAAAATTTCCGACTTGTATCAATTTACTATTTTTTTTGCATCTTTCCGTGAACGAAAACAATTTACTTTACGTTGCAAATTCCAAGGTGTTGTTAAGAACATAGAAGTACTTGTGTGTTGTTTCTAAATTCAACAAAAACAAATTATATTGTTTTTACATCAAATCTAGCGCAAATCTACTACACTAGATCTCTTGATTACAGAGAAACTATTACTCTAACATACTGGGCATTGTGTTCTCTTCGAATCTAAAATGGCATAAACATATTAAATAACTCATCTTCAAAATGTGTAAATTGATGCAGGAATAAATGTGGCACTGTTGTTTAGGGTTCTAGTTCTGAGATTGCTAACGTCCTTATACAACAGAGTAAAGTGCTTTTGATAATAGCATGGATCTCGCAACGAACATCGTGCACTGTTCCCAAAATTTAAACTGTTAACTGTTACAGAATACATCTTATTCTGTAGAAACCAATAACTCTACCCATAACCATAACAGAAATACTGACATTCATTGGCCTATCCACAGACCGACACTAACAGCTATTCAGTTTAGGTTTAAGAACTTATAATAAAGTAGCAAACTAATTTAAAGAGTTACGTACAAATAAGTTTAAATTATCGGTGAAGCAGTATTTAATGAGTAGACTATCACAGCTTGCAAGAGTTTTTTCTAAATGTTTCCTAAAACATTTGTCCTTTGGAAATAAAGATGTTATTGATTTTTATAACGTCCTGCGCCGCCCTCCGATTCCCAGTCTCCATTGTTGCCCGTTTTCCCAGTCTCCTGGGTGTAGATTTCTCTCGGACATAGCTCTCTCTATTCCCTGGTTCCATGTGCATTTTGGTCGCCCTCTTTTCCTTCCATCTATAGGAGACCATTGTAAAACTTGCTTTGGTATTCTTTTCTGGTCCATTCGTTGAACACGACCATACCAGCTTAACTGTTTCTCCTGTATATCTTGAACTATATCTTTCTGCAGTTTCACTCTTTCCTTGATCGTCTCGTTTCTTATTCTTTCCATACGGGATATTCTGGCTGATCGTCGCCAGTAGTCCATTTCTAATGACCTCATCTTGTTCTTCTGTCTTTCATATAGTTGCCACACTTCACATCCGTATAACACTATGCTTCTGAAAATGGTGTTGTATATTTCTGTTATTAGATATGTTCATAGACCAGGGAATCGAATTTAAGGCTCCAATTACTGTTTTTCCTTTTCTTATTCTTTCTTCGACTTCCTTCTCGCCCCGATCTTTACTTGACAATTTCACTCCCAAGTATGTGTATTTTTCGCATCCTTTAAATGTTATGTTGTTTTCTAATTCTAGGTCTTCCATCTCACCTCCCACGCACATATATTTTGTTTTGTTGGTATTCACTTCCAGTCCCCAACATTCGCATTCCTCGATCAACTTTCTGGTCATATACTTCAAATCTTCTTTATCATATGCCAGAACCACCTGATCATCAGCGAAGTATAAAGTGTATAGCATAGAGTCATCAGAGTATTCCCATATTGGAGCATTTTTTTTCGTCAATTTTCCAGTTCTGGACAGAGATAAATTTTGAAAAGTATTGGAGATGTACAACAACCCTGTTTGAGTTCTTTCGTCACTGGAAATGGGCTAGAGAGTGTTGAGCCGATTTTTATCCTAGCGTAGCACCCATTATACATCTGTTTTACTGCGTTTATTAATGTAATATTAGCATTTCCCATAGTTTATTCACAGGTACAGTGTCATAGGCCTGTGTAAGGTCTACAAATAAAAGATGGACTTTATTATTGTATGTTGCCGATTTTTTTTCAATAATCTGATCGGGAATATATTGTCGATGCATGAACATCGCGCCCTAAAATCAGCTTGTTCCTCGAGGTCGTATGGGCCATATTCCTTTTCAATCAAGTTCTTTAGGATCTTTCCATATAGTCTGCTAAGGGTATCTAAGACTGATATACATCTGTAATTTGTACATACGTCCTTTTGACCTTTCTTGTGAATAGGCATAATCCACGCTACTTTCCATTGCGTCGGTATTTCTTCTCCATTAATATATGATGTGAACAAGGACGCAAGCATATTTTTCAGCTTGGTTGGACCATATTTAATAAGTTCCACTGGTATTCCTTCCGGTCCACTAGCCGTTCCGTTTTTTATTGATTTTAGGGCATTTCCTCACATATCTACGTTTATTGTTATTTGTGTTCCGTGCGTTCTGTATGTAGTAAGCGAGGGAGTTACATACCGGGGTCTACCTTCAGATGAAAGTTTTTATAGATTTTTTATATGTTCGGGTGCTATAAACACGTTAAAATGGTTTGGATGAGTTAATCATCTTGAAATTTTCAGATTTTTCAATTCATACCTTTTTGGATACTGGTAGTCCTAGTTTTTTGTAGGACAAATGTACAATATCAGATTGGTTCTAAAAAGTATGTAAGTTGTGTACGAAACTAGGCAAATTAGATAAAAAATATATTACTAAGATATCGCAATACACTTACTCCACTGGTAAAACCTCTGTGGTCGTCTAGATGTTTTTTGGGATAGTTTTACATTTCCCCTATACAAACTACTTCAAGGTATAAATATTTGAGATACAATTAGTAGTTTATTGGGTGTTTGTTGGTAAATGCAGTATGTGGATTAGCATAATAAGATATCCGGGCTTTGTAAAATTGTCTACTATTAAATCGTTTCGTCCTGGTACTTAATCTGCTTTCTGTAGAAAATTTGTTAGTAGTCTTCTTTTAGAAAAGAAAAACAAAGCGGTAAATCAGTAAAAGAAGTTTTATACATAGCCCAGAAGCGTTCGAGAATACTTATAGTAATTAGAAAGTAATAAGAAGTTTCCTTAACAGATTCTTTTTGCTGACCAATTAGACACCTTTTTTACTGTGCTTTTGCGTATAATACTAAAGTAGAACATTACGAAAATATTATTAAATCTCTATTTTCCGGTGTTAACTTCTCTTATTCAATGTCTGAGAGGAGAAATGTAGTATACAGTCTTATGTATACATCTAGTTTTCCGCAATTTTAATTTGTAAGTCATGCATTTAATAATTAGTTCGTGCTAATAAATACAACGTGTTATTAACGATGTAGTGCCATATTGCGTTAGTATATTCATGTGTTGTGCAGTAAGTGAAAGTGCCGTTTCATCCGCTTGTTACTTCTCAAGCCAATCTTAAATCCTAAGGAGGTATCTTGGTTTCACTTCCTCTCTAGTTTTATCTAATTTGCTTTAAGTGTTGTGCAATCACCAAGAAAGTACTATACCAAAATTAATTTTGGCGGGCTAGTTGTACTGTTACAGAGGTATTCCGGCAGATCTTAATAAAAATTCTTATTTGAAACTGGTTATTATAATAGTGGAGGTAGGAAATAATTAGGCGAATTACCTATATGTGGGTCTTCTAATATGCATACGTTGATTCATATAACCACACAAACAAGCAGTATATTATGGTCTAATTGTGTGGTATGATTTTCCAGTACTTATTTTTAGTTGATGTTTCTATTTTATTATGATTAAAGGCATACGACCCAGAAATATTAGAGCCAGTTTGTTAACCGAGCTCTAAGTTCATTTCAGGACAGAATATTTTCTTCATAAACCAATATTTAATTCGTAGGTGAGGGAATACTGTTTTTGGTAATCTCTTGCAATTTAAACGCTTGAAAACTGTATTGTTACATAAAGTTATGCATAACTGTTAATTAGCATGTAGCTAACGACTAGCTTCTGCTTAATCCTGGATTCAGTCCCAAATTTTTCGAGGATGGTAAACGTTTAAACCTATTAATCCTTAATTTTCCCAACGTATAGTAGAAGCTAACGCTTTCAGAGTATGTTACAAAACTGTTAAGTGATTCAAATTGGTAGCAGGAGGAACGTACAAATTGAGTTCTAAATGAAAACCAAACAAATATACGAGGTGTGGCAATTAAATAACCGGACTGGTGCTACCATCGGCAAATAGCGAACACGCCACGGCAGGCGTCAACATGTCTGGGCTTGTAGATGCTTCACCCACCCTGAGCTCGATGGGCACGGTTGTACGTCGCTTAGCCTCGCTGTAGCAATCGTCCGTTCAAGTCCTTACGCTAGCGTCGCGTCGGAAAAATGCAGAGTGTTCAGACCGAGCAACGAGTTAACCTCAAGTTTCTTGTGAAACACGAGGTTCTAACTATCCTTCGTGAACGAGTGAGAAGACGAAGACCCGATTTGTGGAAGAGCAAATCCTGGATGCTCCACCAAGAGAATGCACCAGCCCATTCCGCCTTGCCTGTGAAGGCATTCTTTGCAAAATCCGGCATCACCGTGTTGGACCACCCACCGTACTCGCCCGGCCTGACCCCCTGTGAGTTTTTTTTATTTCCTAAGGTAAAATCGGGGCTTAAGGGGATAAGATTTGACAGTGTGGAAGCGGTGAAAGCTACGGAGGTTCTCAACAAGCTGACAGAAACGGACTTCCAGCAGTGCTTTCGACAATGGAAAATTGAAGGGGATAAACTTTGTAATGTAATTGGCGATCAATAAAAAGTTTTGTAGCACCAGTCCGGTTATTTAATCGCCACAACTCGTATGTATTCTTCACAGGTTTCTTACTATACTAGGGCCAAGCCGATATTTTTAAGAATTAAAAAATCCAGTAGGCCATGAAAAACAGAGCGTACGCTGTTGTTCAGAGCAACTCTATCTGCTAGTTGAAGTTTAGTAATATTTGCGTTAGTTAGAACCGCAGTATTTAATTTTTTAAGTGCTGTTATAAGTGAAAAAATTGAATTCACTGGATGCATTTTCGAATCATGATTTACTAAAAAATTTGATGGATTATTTGGTCAGCACTTGGTGAAACGTAGTAAAAAGAAAAATAGAACACCAGAAAACACTTAGTAACTGTTTCACAAAAATAATATATTCGATCGACAATTGTTTCGGATTTTACTCCGTTATCAAGATATATAATACAACATCAATAACATTTTTTTCCGTGGATATATAATTGACCATGTTTTTGTTTTTGTATTATATATCTTGATAATGAAGTAGAATCCGAAACAATTGTGGATTGAATATACTATTTTTGTGAAACAGTTACTAAGTTTCCTTGTGTTTTATTTTTCCATGATTTATAATTTCAAGTGAGACTTGAGCGCTTATGAGTTTAGATTCAACCTTTAATGAAAAAGCACCTTCTTTGGCTACAATTTATCGATGGTATAAAGGCTTTGAAAGCGAAACAAGTTCTGCAGCATCAAAAGGAAGCAGGACGTACTCGTCTATTCCTCAGCTACTAAGACAATAATGCGACTGCATTAAAAAAAAATCAGCCGCATCAACTTTCTGACTTTCAAAAAGCAGAGCGTGTGAGATTTGCCATGAAACTTTAATTCTTTTGAAGAATGGCACGTATCAATTTTTTTCTAAAATTATGAAAGATGACGAAACGTATATTTCAGAGTCATGTATGGATCCATAAAGACGAAGAAACACCAACTATGACAATGCGAGCTTGGTGTGTGCAATTAAATTAGATGAACAAAAAATGGTAAGCTGAAAATTGTTTGTTTGACGTGTTGAATAGAGTTCCTGAGAAGGGTATTATGTTGCATCACGATAACGCTTCGTCTCATAGTGCAGCTCTCACGATCCAATATTTAGCTGAAAAAAATATAACAATAATAGAACATGTACCTACTCAGTTGATTTGGCAATGTGTGACTTTTGGCTGCTTTATGGGCTTAAAGAATATTTGCGAGATAAGATATTTTTGTTTGAGGAAGATATCGATGGGGTCATTTATCAGTATTTTGCGTACTCCAAAATAAAATTGCTTTGGTAATTATTGTACTATTAAATACTGCGTAACGCTATTATAATGTATGCAACTCTTTATTGCTTCCTTTCGAAAATATTTTCTTCCGAGTATCATTTTCGAGCGTGAATAATTACCGATTTTATTTACACCTTTATGTTATTGCAACTGAAATATATTTAGCACATAACTTTCAATTCGTCTAGGATGTATTCCTCTATACAGTGATCTTTCACTTTTACATAGCAGTGCAGTAAAATGTGTGAAGTTGCTTGATAAGCACTTTACACGCATTCTACCTATCACTTGTTCGTAATGTATAGAGACATGGATTTCATGTTGCTATTTATCAAATGCGTTTTTGCATAAAACGAACTTCCACGGCCGTAAATCGAGTTCAACTAATAATCCTTATTATGCGGTCTAACCCACCTATAAAAGCAGCGCCACTTTACTGTATGCTGAGCGTGCACTTTCTTCTTTCTAAGGGAACGAGTTCGCGGAGTACCATCGTTCCACCGCAGCCAATGACGTCGTTATTTTGTGACCTCCGGCCAACAAAGCCCTTCACTGATTACGGCTTGTACGCCCGCACAAATTGCCAGTTAGCAAATTTAATCTATTTCTATAATGACATTGAGAATGCATAGAAGGAGGTGCATTATGGCAATTATTAGAATGTAACGGTCTGCATTGCACCCATAAGACGGAATAAAATCGGAAGCGCCATCGAATCTATACGGGCCACCGCTGCATGATCCTTGCTTTGTGTCCATTTTTACTTGTAAGCTATGTGAAGAGAGTTAACAAACGAATAGTATTTTGTGAGAAAGATTTTGTTTCTTTATTATCCTGGATAATATTTAGCAGTATCTGTTACTAATATGTCATAATCCAGCATCTACTGATGCAAGTTAGGTATCTATTATTTATTAAAATGAATGGCATTTATTTGTAAACCGTGAGTTTTCAAATCTGTATTATGTCCGTGCAAGAATTACATTCAAAGCTTTTCAATTTAGACATGGATTGTTTAAAATTCGCTGTGTATGAAACGCTTGGATAATAGGATTCCATATAGCATTACCATGTATCAACCAACAATAGACGCTGAAGTTGACGAACATTGGTGTATAAAGAAATTCTGAACTTGATTGTGTTCAGCTTCTCTCGGCAAATATTTTCCTGTTTTTCACTTTTTATTTTTCGAAATGAACGAGCGATAAACCTGGCATACGCTTATAAATAAATTACAGTTTACAGTGGCTTCATTTATAAGAATTAGTATCCTTTATCAGACGGTTTCATGCACTCAAATAATTTTGCGAGGAAAATATTGCATTCAGTGGTACGTAAGGGACCATCAGACTAGCCGAAACTAACCTAGTAAGACAAGGGTTATTGTTGATTCATCCCTTGATGCCGTGGAAGGTCGCAGGGTAGTTATTTCTTTGGAGAATGTATTGTCTTAGGGATGATTATTGACAAACACAATCAGGACAAACCACAGCTACAGATAACCAGTAGCACGAAATCCCCAATTTCATTTGCGTCGTTGTTGTAAATAAAATTACACCTTGCAAATTTAATATGGTAAATGACCGAAGGAAACCCTAGATTTATAATAAGCTTTCTTCTATAGATTTTTTTCTCCAGAACATCTATCTATAATGTATCTATTACAGTACGTGAGCTTATTTTTTGTTACGAAGAGTAGGAGAATAAAAAGAAAGTAATGAATAGGAGAACTTAACCAATGCAACTATATTTTTTCTGTAACAATGGGCTCACTGCGGCGAGACCATAAATAATATAATTAGTATTTTTTCACTTCTATACTGCAATTTCTACTGTTTTTGCCTCTATGCATCTCGATAAATAATATTGCTGTGTTTGAATTTCTCTTTCAGAGATAGTAGCGGACTAACTAAAGAGGTACCTTCAAAAGGAATTCTATTTCTATTCTATTCTCGTGTGCAGCTCGAATAAAAGGTGGTTCTTTCGCAGAAACGCACGCATATTTTTATACAACGTTGGAATTTTCATTATCCTAATAAACGATTTTCTAATATGTAGTAGATTATTTTCAAAGTACGTTCAAGAAACGAAAATTTTACTTCGAGGTTTCCCATTTTTTGACGTATTTGTATGTTGCCCTACGAAATAGAATCGCTTTGTATTGGATTCCCTGTAAGTCTTTCCCCGTTGCTTAGGTATGTGTTTTTCTACAAATATATTTTAAATTGGTCAGGTTAGGCGAAAGCACTCTTATCAGGCTCGTCAAAGACAGCAAAAATAGCGCTATCGTTCAGCAAGGGGGATCTTAGATTACTGGCAGGATTTCTGACCGGCCATGTAACTCTAAAATATCACTTATTTAAACTAAGAAACGCTCAAAATCAAATCTGCCGTCTATGCCCAGAAGATCTGGAGACGGCAGAACATCCTATGTGGATGTGTTGCACACGACACCAACATTTCAATAGGCCATTTCTTGCACTTACTGAATTGAAGAAAACAGATCCTAGAGTAGTACTAAGGTTTGTTAAAAGCCTCCAATTATTCTAACACACATAAGGGCATTTTGTTACAATAGATCTATTGAGGTCGCAGTGATTAAGTGATTAAGGTCGCATCTGTGCCATGGCCCAATTCAAATAATAAATAAAAGTTGATCAGGTTTGTTAAATAAAGCAAATGATCATTTATAGTTATTACCTGTGTGTAGCGCAGATTGCAATAATATTAAGAATATGCTACAGAAGAAAATCCAATAAACTCTGCCAAACGCAAATTAGAAAATTTAAGATGGGTCAGTTTTGTTAAGGCAATATGTGGGTAGTCTGAAATGGCCAGGGTAGATGATTGAAGGGTCATCCAATTCGGGGGTAGTCCGAAAAATGTCAAGCCTCAACATGAAGATGGTGTTACTTGTCAAAAATATTCTTACTCGCTCAGGACCAAAAACGCATTGAAATAAAGATTTCCAAAGCTCTTTTGAAGCAGCTTAAGCGAAATAAGTCCTGGTTTTAGCGTAGATTAATAACTGTAGATGAAACTTGGATACACCACTTTACTCCTGAAACCAAGGCACAGTCGACAGTGACTGCGAAGGTTGAAGCGGCTCCGAAAAAGCGGAAGACTGTTCCATCAGCTAGGAAAGTGATGGCGACTGTTTTTTGGGGAAGTCATGGAGTCGTATTAATCGACTCTCTTGAAGAAGGAAAAACAATAACGGGGGCATACTACGCTTCATTACTTGACAAGCTGAAGGTCGCAAATGGTAGCATTTGAAGAGAAAGAAAGACAACACCCTATTCACAAGATCTGGCTTCCAGCGACCTTTTTCTGTTTCCTAGGACCAAAATTTCGCTTAGAGGACGGAGATTTTTATCGAATGAGGAGGCCATCACAAACAAAACTGAACTTGACAAAAAAATACTTGTTTCTGTGGTGGGCTGGAAACTTTTCAGACTACCGTAGTTGGAGGCGTGAATTTATTATTGAGTTTTCCGAGATAATAAACATTAATTCTGTAACTTCATTTTACTTATTTTCGAACCAAACCGTGTAGCTTCTAACTAATGTTCCTTATAATATATCAAGTGAATTTCAGGTTTTCTATATATAGTTTTGTGTGTTTTCTAACGGGTGTAGAACAAGTTTACTTTTGGTAATTTTTCAAATTAAAGGCTGTTTTGGTGAATAGCAAGCAGAAATATACAACGTATTGTCAAGAATACCTTTATCGTATTTATTATCAATAACTCAAATGAAATTAATCTTTATTTTTGACATTTTATTTTATGCGCAAGAAATAACATACCATTTGGAAATAGTAGCATCATTCCTAGGCTTAGTAAACAAGTATGTAACTCTCTTCACTCGAAATGAATAACTTTGCAGATACTAGATACAAGAATTAGCAATACTTTTTAGAAATTATTAAAGACTAATTCAATCAATCATTAGTTTGAATAATACTTCTTTTGGATGACTCTCTTACGTCCAACTAGAAAAATGCTCCGTGCGAGAGTCTGGCAATGCCGCATTCATCCATAGCGTTAAGATCATTTCCGACTTTTAGTTTTATTTTGCGGTTATTTAATAGCCAGATTAAAATGTTCAAATTAGTACAAAAAATAAGGGTGTTTTTGCGAAAAAGAGATATTTTTATCTGGTTTTCAGATGTCAGTTTTTAAAAAAAAATTTAAATTGCTCAAAAAATAGCTATGTGGGACTCGTGAACATGAACTTGACTTATAATTACTAGAATTTGTGTAAATGTAATAATTTACGTGTCATTCGTTACTTGCGTGTTCTAGTTCGTATAGCTACTTTTTAATAACAGTGATAAGCAAATCACCTATTTTCATAAACCCATGAAACGGTTTATGATAGAGCGTTATCCGCATCCGGCTAATTTTGGATTCGGATAATTTACTATCCGGATATCTGGAACTTGGTGTAATCCGAATCTATTATCCGAAATTTCGGATCTTGAATTCGGATTCTTTATACGATCGAATCTATTATTCTATAACATGGATCCAGCCCCGTTCTTCGGTAACTTTTTCGAGTAAGTAGCGTAAAGTTTCGCAGTAAACTCTGGAGACCTGCAACAGGTGGGATAATTATCAAACAATGTGACTGTAATAATCACCAGCTTTATTGAACACTTATGTAATGCAAAGTAACTTTGAATTGTGCGCATGAAGACTCAATATTATTCTGAATGCACGGATTTTAAAAACTATTGCATTTTTTCTCCATAAAACACAAATATTACCTTTCTATTTTGCAAAATAATAACGAATCCGAGAACCGGATAGCGGATCGGGACCCGAAAATCGGATAGTGGATCCGGATCCGAGAATCGGATAGTTTTGGATCCAGATATCCGGATCTTAGTCTTTTCGGATACCTACTGTATTAGTTAATAATACTATTTCCGGAAAAACATTTGGAAACATTTATTTTGGTAATAAGTTCACACTTTGGATAGCTTCAATTTGATATGGGCTTAAGCAACATAGTTTGTTGTGGAGTTAAGGAATTTAATTGGCTTATCTGAGGAATAACATTTTCTTAGCTTCTGTTCTTATTGCTCAGCAATAAATTTCTAGCAAAGCAAGACCTCACATTGCTTAGTACGTCGTTCTGTGTCTAACGCTCGTGTTTCTTGTTGACATAACTCATGTTTTGAAGACAAACATGTCCAGAATGTAAATTTTACCATTCATTGAACTCCTGTTGAGGTCTATCGAAGAACTAAACATAATTTGAAAGTGGAAGGAACATCAGAAAAATCTCATATTGGAAAAGGAGAAAGTCGGGTGAAAAATCTTTTAGCAAAGAGATTTCGGAATACTGGCACAATTATATCTATGCAACTCCTCCGAAAATCAATTCTACCGTCCATGTCAAGAAGATCCCTTCCCACCAAATATTTCACAAGTCTACTAGATAAATTAGTCCTCTTTCTAGTATCAACTTATCAAAAATCACCTAATTTACAAAAACTACCTTTTGCGTCATTAATTCATTTCTACTGTAGTACTGTAGTTGTAAAAGGAAAAAAAAGGTTACAATTGTTTATAGTCGAGCTTAACATTGTCAGTACTGAATACATTTTATTGCGGTAACAATTCAATTACGTACAAAATAAAATGTTCAAATTTAAGTTTCTTCCATAAATATATAGATCATAAAAAGTTAATTAAACTAAGTTTTCGGGCGTTTATACGATTTATAACTTTTTTTGGTGGTACTTAAAGTTGAACGTGAAAGGATGAACTTTTTTCTGTAACGTGTTCCGTAACGCTATTCATTAGTCTGTAACTGTATAGAAGAAAAGTAGTACATTGACACTAATCAAAAGCGCGTTAACCCATTGAACTTGTGCGACTCCTCGTTCCAAGTATATTCATATTTTTTTTCACCTTTACTTACTTTGTTGAACACATACTTTCTAAAAGAAACAATAATTATACTACGATACTCCGCATTGAGATCACTTAGAAGTTAATTAGCATGATCTAATTGTTAGGAGATGAGCACATAAGGTTTTCTGTAAATATAAAAAGTCTGTGCGATATACTACTTTCCAAATACGTAAAGTATGTCGATGCCATTAGCGAATGAAATGAATATATTCACGGAGTTAGAAGCTTACTTGCTTTATTCATTTCATTCACTCTAATCATCAATTTTATGTAAATACCTACATGCGCAGCATGTTACCTGCGTTAATTTTGATAATAGAGAAAATTGGAAAGAATTAATATCCCAAATTGGAATCATGGCACGGTATTAAACTGCAGTAATTGTTCCAGTTGGTAATTTCAGGAGAGGGTTTCACCAACTTTCACGACCTCTAGTAGTCACATATTTTTTTTAGTGGATATCCATGTTTCAAATCTATCAATAAGTCTTTGGTATCTGCTTATCAATTACAAGAAATTGCCGTTGATGAGATGGGTTTTTCTGGCAGAAGAGAGCGAGGTGTGCCTTATATACCTACCAATGGAAGTTAGGATAATATTACATTACATTTAGTTCCTCTTATAAACAGCACGTTATTTTTATTTTCGTTAACATCATTTTTATTAATGTGTTTTATTTGTCAATTTCACGTCTTGAAAGACCATAGGTTAATTATGTTTCTAAATTTACAAAATACTATATGCGTCCTGTTTTTTTAGAAGATGAACTGCGAAATTAAAAAGCAAATAACAATTACCGTTAAGCAACAACATTTACATCCAATATGATTTAAATTTAATATTTTGTAGTTTCTCAGAGATTTATACATATAATTGTATCTTGCTACATTGAATGAAACAGTATTACATCGTTTTTACCCAAATGTACAACTTCAATATATATATATATATATATATATATATATGTCTTCTATGTTGGTAGTGTACACATCAGTTAATTGTGTTTCATTAAAAATAATTGAGGTCTCGCGGACCTCGGTTAATAAGTCAAAAATTATTGCCGTTTATTTGTATTTATATGTGGGTACTACATCGATTCACTTAACCGAATATACGTACACGCGATAGTAATTCTTAAGGAACGTCATGAAATAAATGTATTTATGTATTGTAAATCGTTGACTTCCTGGCTAAATGGGTTGCATTAACGTTAGTATTTTTACCGATAAATCTGCATTTGACAATGAGAATTGACGGGCCCGTTTGTAAATGAACAATGTAAATTGATGGAATTAGACAAATTCAAAATTTTGAAATTCAATTACAATTGCCTCAAAATGGAAATTGCGTTATCAATTATTATTTTTAATTAGGATCAACATCAACCAATATCGCCGAATTTACTGATCTTTTTGTTCAGAAACGTAGGATCTTTGTAGCGTTTCGTTAACACTAGAACCGCCGCACCGGTCAATTTGACCGTCTTTCAATTTCAAAGTTTTTTTTTCAACGGAATTAATTTTGATAGGATCTTAAAATACTGTGACATTTCCTAAATTTACTCTGGCAATGCTCTCACAAAATTTTGAATATTTTGTAGAACTCTAAGCGGTATTCTAGAAAATTTTACCTTAAACGGTCGCCCCGGTCAAATTGACCGGTACGTTAAAAAAATGTTTTGACAAACTATATTTGTCAATTCTTTTTCTTGGTTGCAACATTTGAAAGAACTAAACATTTAGGCATCTACCGCATATAAATATATAGATAATTTCAAACATTTATTACATATAAAACAAGGTATATAACTGCATCAACCGATCAGAGCTTGTTCTTATTTGTTAGTACTTGTTTCGACATGTTCAGCCTTGCCCTCGACAAAGAACCTGTTTCCACTCGTGCTCTTTTTAGTGTCGCATATGCGCAGACTTAATTTGGCGCATGCTTACAAAATATTTTGCAGTTTCAACCTGCACTATTGTGAACATATAAAAAGATCGGTAGTACTCTGAAAGTGCATTCATCCTGTTTAGTTAGACTGAACAGTTTGTGGTCCAGTAAAGCCCTCTCGGCTGCACAAGCTTTAGCGTATTTAGACGAACTGGAAAGTCTTTCACCAGTAAATTCCGAGAATGATTCTAAATCAGTACGGACAGTGAAAACAAAATTCGTTCTCGAGTTGTTGCGAGTGAGGAACAAAATAGTGATGAATCTGACAATGACACAGTTTGTGATGTAACGGCTGCAGTAACTGGTGCTAGTCCCAGTGATAAGCAGGAAGTGAAAACGTCTGTTCGTTCTAATCGCCAGCAAAAGAAACCAACAGAAAAAGGATTTTCCTTCAATCTTGGTGCAGTTTGCAAATCAAAAGACAATTCCCAATGGCAAGTAATTTCTGCGAGTCAGCCTACTACAGGCAGGAAAACACAACCCAATATATTCAGGGGCAATCCAGGGTCAACAGGCTATGCAAAACAAAAAGTAACTGCAGAAAATATCAGTAGTTTCTGGAGATTATTGATCGATGAGTCGATGCTGAGACACATAAAACAATGCACCGAGGCAGAAGCTAGAAGACAACTAGACAGTCAAGACTGGCAATTATCTTTAGGAGATCTAGAGTCCTTTATTGCCATTCTATACGCACGTGGTGCTCAGGGTTCCAGTCACTTAGAATTAGATTCCTCGTGGTCTAAAAAGTGGGGAATATCGTTTTTTAGTCAAACGATGTCTAGAAACAAATTTAGAGAAATCACGCGATATCTCAGATTCGATTTCAAGTCTACAAGGAAAGAAAGATTAGAACATGACAAGTTTGCTTTAGTTTCTGGAATATGGCAAAAATTTGCTTACAATTGCAAAATTTGTTATGTGCCCGGAGAAAACATAATAGACGAACAACTTTTTCCTACAAAAGCAAGATATCGATTTACGCAATATATGTCCAATAAACCGCATAAGTTTGGCATTACATTTTGGCTTGCTGTTGATACTGAAGCTAAATATGTGTTGAATGCCTTCCCATATTTAGGAAAAGATGATTCGAGACCAATAGGACAACCGCTTGGTGAATACGTCGTTCTAAAATCATTAGAGCCTTACACCAAGAAATAAAGAAGTGTGATAACGGACAAATTTTTTTACCAGTTTGGAGCTTGCAAAGAAATTAGCAAAACTAAACACCACAATTGTTGGAACTGTGAACAGGTCAGGAAAAGAAATTCTTGAAGTAATTAAAAAAAGCAAAGGTTCTTTATATGAAACTGTTTTATTCACAAGTAAAGAAAACATCCAGCAGTTTCGATGGATGCTGGTACAAAGAAAAAGCCAGAAGCAGTTTTACACTATAATAGCACAAAATATGGCGTTGACGTAGTAGTTCAAATGGCCCAAAAATACAGCGTGAAGGCTCCTTCAAGAAGATGGCCAGTACATGTTTTTTATAATATATTGGATCTTGCTGCAATCAATGCGTATGCTGTATACAAAGACATCATCGGCAAAAAAATAAGACGTCGCGACTTCATTCTGCAATTGGCAGAAGAACTCTCGCAACAATCCAATAACAACGAAGAAGGTCCTCGGAAGGGAACATCGAATCAAAAATGCAACAAGAACTTACAGGCTGGATCAAAGACAAATAAGCAATCTCGCAAAAGACGTTCACGTCTAGAAAAGAAATGTGAAAATAAGACTTACGATAGATGTAAGAACTGTAATAAGAACATATGTGGAAAATGTAGATTTAAAGTAACTTATTGCAAAAATTGTAAGGATATTTAAAATACCAAAATTAAGTTAGAAGTTATTTTTATATTTTGTTAATAAATATACACTTTTATGCAAACAAATTATGTTAATCAATAAAAACAATTGAAACAAAATTGAGTTTTAATCACCGGTCAATTTGACCAGGGCAGCGGTTCGAGGTATGAGGAATTCTCGGCGGTTCTAGTGTTAATACCTTTTGTTAATTTTTCTGGATTCAAGGAAGTGCTTCGTACAGTTTATACTATATACAAGTCCTACTGCATCCTACATGCTTTCCTGGCTACAATTCCATTGTTGTAAATATGGCCATTGTTCTACTTTATATTTTGGAGGTAATAGCCGTCTGTTATAACATTCGCGTGCGGCGAAAGTACTATAACATTAAATGCCTATTAAACGTAAATCGTAATATACACATTTGCATAAAAAGGCGACGTAGGGAATATCGGCCTACTACATCGCCTTTTTTCAATTTTTCTGTATACCATGCTCCTTTAGGGGGAAATGCTTGCGATACTAAAAAGACGGCTTTAACGAGTTACCTCTATTGTACGTATGTTATCTGTATTCTTTGCTGTATCACTCAAGAATTCTTCGGCTCCCTTATTTACATGTACTTAAGTTGTTACTAATATTCGCAAGGCCGTAGTTAAAAGTTGTCACTCATTGTGTATAAATGTATTGTATACCGGGAGTCCAGGATAACATGAAATACATGGGTATATTGGAAACCGTTAGAGATACAAGATCGGTTAAATGGGAAAAAAGTTGCGCACTTATACCATTAAGTACAATCCGGGATTACATTTTTAAAAACCCATTCCGTTACTGAAATACAAGGTGAAAACCAAAAGTGTGCATTTTCTAAAAACCCTAATATTTTCTTTATTATAAAAAATAGTTATTAAATTTTCAGCATGGGGGTAGTTAATAATGAGAACTTGAAAAATGGCTCACTGGCAAGACACGTAATACATCTTATTTGATTTTTATCGTATTGATGGACTTTAATCGTTAATTATTTCCAAATAAATAAATACTTAAATGTAATATTGTCGTATATGAAACAAAGAAAACGTTCTTAATTTAAAAAGAAAAATGACGAATTCCAAAACTAGGTAGAACTTCTCATTATAAAATAACTAGGTTAAATTTTTGCATTTCCAAATATCAAATATATTAAATGTTTAAATGATAGTAAGTGCGTAACAAATACATCAACTTTTAAAGGAAAATTCCAAAACGAAAACATGTTTTCTAGATCTAATTAATGGAATTTTATTTCAAAATGAATCGTATTTGTATGTGCAAAAATTCAGTTGAACCTGTTATTATAATAGATGTTCAAATAAGCAGTAATTTCCAGTGATATCTCTAATGTAGTACTATTTCATGACTTCTTAGTTTATATGAACGTAATTAAAAAGAAAGCTATTGCACAGTATAATTTCGAGACACAAATAAAGCAAATCAAAAATAACCAAGGTGAAAAGATGAAAGGCAACGATGATCAATTAAAGAAATAAACTACGGGGTACAATGTATGGCTAGAGTCTAGCGCAATCATCTCCTGCCGGCGATTGCATTCATATTGATAGAGATAGATTGCTTCGCAGTGTTGCTAGGCTCGGACGTTCAAATTACCGTACACGAGGCGCGAAATTACCGTATTTCAAATAAAAATTCCGTAGAATTAATTTGTAGGTAACTTTATTTTACAGAATAAAACAATTGTAATATTTAATACTTTATTGGAACTTATGTGCATCAAACAATAAAATATAAACATTTTTATGTTGTATGCATAGATGTTGGTTCAGATAAGAGTATCCCGCCTAATAAGGTGGATTGGGAATTCGAGTATGAAATATGTAATCAAGATTAATTATATTGTATCAGAAACGTCAAAAATTAAATCATAATTGCTTTCTTCGGCGGTGGTTTCTTGTTTTTGGTAAAGTGTGCTTGTATTCATTCTGGAAAGCATATCATATGAAGGAGTAAATTTTGTGCAGTTTCCACTTTTGTTAACACACTGGCTGCTGAAAAGACATCCATTGATGGTCCCAGATATAAGTTTATTTCTCGTCTTTGTTTTAATTAAATTTACTTTGCTGAATACCCTTTCACACTCGGCATTAGAATGGGGTAATGAGAGAATATTCAGAACATAATTTGCTAAATTTGAAAAAACTCGGGTCCATTCCGGTATTTACATAATTTTCCCCAAAAAATGTATATCTCATCATTCTGTGATATTACTCCCTCGGTAAAATTATACTCGGGAAGAAGCTTCCGTTCATCGTCAATTAACTGCATTTTATCACTCGTGTACAAAGGAGAAGTTTCATTTAGTACTTCCAACAATGTCGACAATTGATCTCGCACTTGGTGAAAGAGTGCATTTTTTTGAGAAAATATATGAAGCATTGATAGTAAAGTATTTTAAGTCATATATTTTTTTTAGTTTCACAACAAAGAATACTATAAAATTGCTGACAGTGCTCCAAAAAATTATTTAATAAATCTGGTCTTTATAAATATATTTATGTATCAGTCTTATTAATTAAAACTTCAACATCGAGATATATAACAACTCTTGAAATGATACATTTCATTTAGTCGGAGGGGAAGAACTCATTTCTTTGAAAATGTCAATACGGTAAAAAATCGCATCTCTCAAGATATGCTGTCGGAGAAATACATGGAAATACTGATTTTACTGTGCTAAAATCTGCAGATAGTTATTTTACTTTTGCTTGGCTTTGGTTCAATCCAAGATGGCGACACTAAAAGATTAAAAGATATTTTATCTGCTACTTACCACTACAAATTTTTAAGCATTAAATTATCTAAAATATTACGGATAAAATTACCGTACATTTGCGTACGGTAATGAGGTTTGGACCGTATACCGTATTTAAGTTGAAAATACCGTACATGTACGGTAATACTGTACGAATTGTAACACTGTTGCTTCGCCCGACTTCCCACCTTATACTTTCATAGAGAGCAAACGTTGCAACACTGTCCATATATTTTAGCGGCTCACTTTACTACGGAACTTACTAGCGCGGTATATTGAATAGTTGCGCTGCACTGGTGAAAGTTCAAATGTCCCTATGATATGTGTATGTATATTTATCCTTCAATTGGTTTTTTTGTTAAGACTGTTGGACAATAAAGATATATTCTTATTATTATTAAGAAATATTGTTTACCGGACTCTTCTCTTAAAAAAGAAGAATGGGTCTTACCCTAACGTGTAAGACAATAACAAAACATTAATCTGGGAGAAAATCGAAGGAAGAGGCCACTAGCACTGCTTCGCCTCGCAAACTTGCAACCATAAACAATTAAAAATGAATACAACCTCAATTTCAAATGTAAGATTCAATACATACACTTTTAAATAATAAAATCATTACAATATTGTGATGTATCCTTTGATAGATTAATTCAATGTATCCCTTATAACCTGTTTTCATTTACGAGACATTTCCGCCTGTTAGAGTACGGGTAGTTGAACCAACAATTACACTTTAGAACGACTCTAGCGTACTATTGCGTAATTGAACGGTATAATAAAATAATCTCGTCCAACGCCAGCTCGTACCGGGTCCGTTACTGTGCGCCGGCAAAACGGATCACCTCTACCCATAACTGTCTTTTCATGGAATTGGGAAAATTATATGCTATTTGTTCAGTCGAAAATTAAAAAATATACATTTACTTTTATTTGATTTTTAACATTGCTGGGCCTTGTTGCTTCCGGAAGACTCAGATATATTAAATTTTATTAACAGAACAACAGTAACAGCATACTGAATATATTTTATTAAAAAATAAAGGAAACTCATTAATACAGTAAAAGATTAATTGTTGTATCATGTTTTAGAATTATGCACGAAGGCGTATTGATAAGTAATGCCTCCATGGCCATAACTTTTATAATGATGGGCCAGACATTGTCAAAAGTGGTTTGCCATTTACCTTAACTCTTGGCACATAAGTCTCCCTAATAGAGATTCTCAGCAACATCGCGTTTGCGCACAACAGTTCTAAAAATGGCGACGGGCATGGACATGCGGTTAAAGCAACGAACTGTCATCGAATTTCTTACTGCGGAGGATGTAGCGGCCATTGACATCCATCGAGTGCCGTGTACCGTGATGCATGTGTTGATGTGAGTACTGTTAGGAGGTGGGTACGGACTGTGAAAGACGAAAATCCTACTAAAACGGATCCCCAAGATCAGGCACGCAGTGGCCGACTAGTGTGGCGTGTGGTGAAAGGCAGAAAGAGTACATCACATTATCTGCAATGTCCTGAAGTACAGGAGAATATGCGCACGTTGGGTGCCCCGAATGCTTACTGATGAAATGAAAGCCAATCGAAAACAAATTTGCGAATAACTCTTGACTCGATATGAGGCAGAAGGTGATGCTTTTCCCCCCAGAATTGTGACCGGCGACGAATCGTGGGCACATCATTACGACCCTGAAATGAAACGTCAGTCCATTGAGTACAGACATAAGGGTTCGCCACAACCGAAAAAATTCAAAGCAGTTCCATTTGCCGGGAAAGTCATGCTTACCGTTTTCTAGGATTGCGATGGCATCGTTCATATTGAATTTTTGAAACGTGGCTGTACTGTCAACTCCGAAGGATATGTTAACACCCTAACAAATCTGAAGCGGCGGCTGCGTAGGGTTCGCCCAAAGTGCCAATTCTGCATCATGACAACGCGCGGCCTCACACAAGTCAGAGAACGCGTATAGCACTGGAAAAGCTTGGGTTTCATGACGTTTTACCTCATCCACCTTATAGACCAGATCTTGTGCCTTTTGACTTTTTCCTCTTTCCGAAGGTGCGGAACTCGTAGTACGTTGGCGTAAATATATTGCTGTCAATGGCGATTATGTGGAAAAGTGATTATATCAGTGGGTAGAGGACAATTTATACTATCATTTCACACTTATATGTCTCATAAAACTTTATGAGAAGGTATTATATGTTAGCGTTTATAATAGCACTCGCTCTTTTATTGCCTTAAATCAACATGGTTTTATCCCCGGGAGATCTACAGTTACGAATTTGGCGAGCATGTCCCAATTTATTAGTGAAGTCTTGGATAGACGTGGTCAAGTTGATGTGATTTATACAGACCTGTCCAAGGCTTTTGACATGATCAATCATGAAATTTTGTTAGTGAAGCTGAGCTCCTTCGGTTTTGTTCCTTCGGCGATAAGTCTCCTCGAATCCTACCTGAAACAGAGAAAGTGTTATGTAACTTATAACGGATATTGCTCTCGTAACTTTGTTCTCTCCTCCGGCGTCCCCCAGGGATCAAATCTGGGACCGTTACTGTTTGTGCTTTATATTAACGACTTGCTTTTGAAAATTGACCTTCCCACCCTTGCTTATGCAGACGATATTAAAATCGTCTCGGAAATATCTTCCGCTGATGACACGAGGAAACTGCAAAATGGTTTTGATATGTTAGTAGAATAGTGTGAGCTTTTTAGGCTCAAGTTAAATGTTGATAAATACTGCTACTCGCGTTCTTGTTCACCGTACTTATTGTCCTACCAAATCAGAGGTACCAATTTGTCTCGTAACCTTGAGTTTAAGGATTTGGGTGTACACTTCGATACCACTCTCACATTTAAAGCTCACATTAACAATATCTGTTCTGAAGCCATGAAATCTCTGGGGTTTGTGATGCGTGTCTCTAAATGCCTCAATAATCCTTCTTTATTAAAGTCGTTATACTTTGCCTTTGTACTTAGTAAACTGGAGTATGCCGCTCTAATTTGGTATCCCTTATATACTTGTGACCTTCTAAATCTAGATCGTATCCATCGGAAATTTTTAAAATTCCTGTCATTTAAGATTGATGGAAGTTACCCTGAGAGAGGTACTCCACAGGATGGACTACTGGTAAGGCACGACATGCTGGCTTTGAATACGAGGAGGGATGGCATTTGCGAGAAATTTCTACAGAAATTGCTTAGAAATGACATAGATTGTCCATACATACTGGGACGAATGAATTTTCTTGTGCCACGTTTGAATTCAAGATCTGATAGTGGCTTCATTCTTACATTCGCAAGGACTAACACAATGAGACGAGCGCCGACGTATACTTTGTCCAGGGCGACTAATAAACGATGTAACTTATTTAAGTAAAACTTGTAAAAATTTACTCTTTATTTTTTCATGTATTGCATTGTTTTTTTAGTGTATATACTTACCTACATTTCTCCTATTATTGGGCAATATGCCTGTTGGGGAATAAATGTTTATTATCATTATTATTATTATTAAACAATATATCTATTACTAAGAAAGTTATAGCCATGGATGCATTAGTTTTCAATACGCCCTCGTATTTTAAAAATGTAACCTGTATTAACTAAATTAAATGAGGAAAAATCAAAAGCAATGCCTAAAACCAGAAATCTTTTAGAGTTAAAAATTAAACAAATTAAAACGAAAATGCCCCAAATTTATTGAAATATTCATTATACAGGGTGAATTAACGGGCCCTTGTGGCTATGTCGGTTATTATTACGAAGTCAGTTAGATTATCAAACTGGTAGTGTCTTTGAAAAAAAAAAAAAAAAATTGAACAACGCATTTTTACAAAAATACTATTTTTTTAAATTTTGTTTTTTTTAATGCGTTATTCGATTGTTTTCTATCAACTGCCAGTAATAAAAATACTACTACTTTGCTAATTTAACTGATTTCGTAGAACCAACAATAACGGAGATAGCAATTGTGGCCCGTTAATTTGAATCATCCTGTATCTTGAGCTAAAATAACATTCTTTTTACTACTTTATGTAATGTGATCACTAACGCTGGCCACGAGCGGTACCGCGCATCGGCGTAGAATCAGTTCGGACCGAGAGGAACGGTAGTATTACTTCGTCTGCGGAGCAGTACGGACATTTTCACTACCGGTCATTTGCGCAATTGTTTATCTGTCCTAGAAAAATTATGATTTCGTCAGCAAAACGACCGCGGTCGGACAAACTTCGAAAATTTATTGCAGAAATTCCAGACTTAATACATGAAGGTGCTAAAATTAAATGTGTAATCTGTAAAATCCCGTTAATGTGTTGGTCCAGACAACATTGTCTACGACACGTAAATAGTGAAAAGCATGTCTCAGAAAGAAATTGCGCACGAGACAATGAAAAATTTATATTTAATTTATGCGTTACGTTTATCGCATGTAATATACCGTTTAATTTACTAGACAAGGAACCATTTATCTGCTTTTGGAATAACTATTCGGAGTGCAAATTACCAAGTCGAACATCGTTACGAAGAATTGTGCCATCTGCGCGCGAACATATTGAACAAAAAATAAAATCGGAGTTGAAAGATCAAAAATTGTGGTTATGTGTCGACGAAACAAGAGATCGGAAGAAACATTCTGTTCTTAATGTAATGGCACGCAAATTGGAACCTCATCAATCGTATACCAGAGCCACCAGAACCTATTCTAACTCGTTGGGGAACATGGTTGCAGGCCGCGTTTTATTATCATAAATATTTTGACAATATTAAGAACGTGGTTTTACAATTCGATACAAAGGAAGCTGCCGCTATCCAGAAAAGCCAGTCGAAATTTCAAGATAGTCAGGTTAAAATGGATTTAAAAATCATTCACGACAATTACTTCGGGCTAGCAGATGCAATAGAAAAATTACAAAATCCTGCGGTGCCGTTAGAAGAATCTCTACAAATAGTGCAACATGTTCACGCAGAGTTATGCGCGATTGAAGACGCAAAAAATGTTTCTGTTCTAGAAAAATTTGAAAGTGTTTTTGAGAAAAATTCTGATTTTGGCACATTAAGACACATTTGTGAAGGTGCGTCAACAGAATCGTTAAGTTATTTGAAAGATTATTTTACTTACGCAAATATTACGTCACTAGATGTAGAACGTTCGTTCTCTGCATATAAACGCATTTTTTCCTCACGCCGTACTAGTTTTGCCGAAACAGCAGTTGAAACATATCTAGTGTTGCAGATATTTAACAGACATTATTCACTTTGTGATTTCACGGAGGACTCTTAAAATGGTAAGTGTTTGAGCACGTGTTATTTAATTTTTATTTAAAAGATGAGCGAAATTATTTGCTGCAGCAAACATCTCTATTAACAGAATAACTCTAGTGGAACGCGAGGCCTGGTCGACTCTACGCTACTGCGCGGTACCGCTCGTGGCCAGCTTTAGTGATCACTGATTTATTTTACCTCTATGTAGCACTGATATTTGACGACAACACATTTTTAAAACCCAGCTTTCAGCGCGTTCAGCATCCAGAAGACGAATATACAGTTACTATTAAAAAATATACCTTGACGTCATATTGGAAACGGTGATGACGTCTTGCCAGCCAAAAATAAAGGGTACAATGATAATAAGTAATTTAAAAATCAACCTATCCAAAAATTGGATGTTGAATATTTGAATGCCTTTGTCCTATAATCGATTGAGTTGTAGTTTTGAATAGAGTACGCAACATAACTTTAAAATCCTGATATTGATACCTGCTATGATAAATGTTAGGTCATTCACCATTCTTGCCAACGTTTAGTAATTACAGTAGTGTCCGGATATAACGAACCGCAAAGGACCGAGAAATTCAGTTTGTTATATGCGGAGTTCGTAATAAACAAAACGGATGAGATACATTTGACAAGTTAAAAAATTGGTGATAACTACATCATTCAAACGATATTTATTTACATAAGAGTACAAATTTAGAGAAATACTGCATACATACATTTTAATGTTACATATATTAGTTACTGATTAAAAAATTCAAATTTTTTGACTGTTTCAATTACGCGCTAGCGCAAATTTATTCCATATTATCCTCAATGTTGGCGAATATATCCAAAGCATCTTTAGGGGTATTAAGAGACCAAAAAGTAGCGGAGCTTCCTAACACATTGCAGCGCTTCTTGATTAGTATGGATTGGCATATCTTTGCATGTGTTTCTTTCATCACTACTGGAATCGTCTACAAATTCATTGAGTACTCTGTTGATTATGTCATCATCAGTTAAGAATTCAACGATTGCAACTTGATCATCTACCAAAACGAATTCGTTAAAATTGATATTCTGCATAACACTTTTTACGACTTCATTATCAACGGCAGATAGTTCAATATTGTTAAAGATGATTTTTGCCTCCTCAACCATCGTGAAAATGATAATTCGTCATCAGAGTCAAACTCATCAAAAGAAGTGCAGAAGCGAACATGTTTGAAACAATCACTGATAGTTTTCTCCGTAACTTTTTGCCATGCTTTATGACTAAAATTTATTGCATCCAGTAAATTTATAGACCTAGATTTACCTTCGTCAATTGAATTAACTAATTTTATAAGCAAAAAATTTCGATAGTAAAGTTAAATGCGGGTATTATTCTCTGGTCGATAGGCTGAAGCTTGGAGCTAGTGTTTAGTGGCATAAACACTAATTTAATATTACGCAAACCTGTCACTGGAGCATATGCAGGGCAGTTGTCAACCAATAAAATATTTTTTCTATTCTTCAGTAATAACTTTTCATCCCACAATCCCAGTTCTTCTATAAATAAATCGCCACCCATGCTTTTTTATTTGATTTATAATTCACAGGAATTTGTTTGATGCGCTTGAAACATCGTGGGTTTTGTGATTTGCTTATCACTAACAATTTTCTTTTTTCACTTCCCGTTAAATCAGCGCACAGAAATAAGATTAATCTATCTTTTGAAAGCTTCTTGCCAATGTTGCCCGGGCTTTCCGAATATTGTGTATTGATGTAGTATCTAAACAAGTTCGCTTTAAGCAGAAACTATTTCTGTTAAGACTCTAAAATTGGTTCGTATTATACGGAAGTTCGTCATAAGCGTGTTCGCAATAAAATGTATTTTTTAGTATTATTTTAATGGCAAATATAACAGGAGCCTTGGTTTTGGTACGCAACAACCGGTAGTTCGCTTTAAGCAGGTTCGTTTTAGCGGATCATTACTGTACATCAATATTTCTGCTTTACTTTACGTCTAATGTTGGTTACTGGTGGATTTGGTAACATCATGATTTCGTATATTCCGCGCCAGTGGTTGTCAACTTACTTATTTTAAAAGGAAGCAGCTTATTACTATTAGAAAAGAACTAATTTTGGTGAAATTTTATGAACTTATTGATAAAAAAATTACAAAGCAGTTCTAACTTTTAAGATTATCTATAAAACATTAGCCTCCGGTTTACAGAAAGTGAATTAAATATTTAATCAGGTATTAGCATGCTAGTCTCTAATTAACTTAATTTTGTGACGTCATTAATCACAATTAAAACGCTTTAATCATTATTGAAATTAATTCCTGATTAAAACCAAACCCCACTTTGACATCCTTCAAACGTGAAAAAAAGTAAAATACCAAGGAAATAGCTGTTAGTCGCGCAAATCTGACAGAAATTTCTTTAAAGTAGAATAGATGGTCATCTAAGTATAGTCGTTAACGCATACTAAAATATTTTTGTGCTGGCGATTGTCCCAAATATCAGAATTAGAATTAAAATTGTAATTAGTTAATCACGAATTAAACCAACTCAAAATATATAATATGTAAACAGTAACTAATTTAGTGTCGAATTACATTTACATTAATTCGAGATTAACTTAATTCAGAATTAAAATACGTTCTGTAAACCGGGAGTAGATATATTATCCAGAACGGTTGAACAACCCACTTTACATTAAGAAAAATACAGCGACTTACTTTTTTACATGCAACTCTCCGTGTGCTGTTGTGATATCAAACTCAGCTGATTCCTATTATTAAAATTAAGTAACATTCTTACTTATATCTATCTTTGATATATTGCTTTAATGGTAACTGTTATTCGGATGTACATACAATAAGTTTTAATTACAGTGGTACCTCGGTTTACGGAATTAATTGGTTCCAAAGAACATTTCGTATGTGGAATCAAATTTTCTTATAAGAAATAAAGGAAATAGAAATAATCCCTTCTCATAACCAAAATAATAATCAAAAATTCATTTTATGGGTTTTAAAATAGTTAAATAATGGAATCAATAAAAAGTTATATGAAATTATAAAGGAATAACTTCACTTACAGTACCTTTAATAAGGATTATTTTGGCACTTTTTTAATTCGTATTACAATATTAGCGACGGCGACGAGACAAATAAGGAATTGTTTGATGGTAGTTGTAGAACTTTGAACTTTATTCTTTGAAAAGTATTTTACACACAGATAAAAGGATTTTCCAATAAAATCAGAAAAATATTAGGTATGAATTCAAGATAGATGCGAAGCGCTGGAATAGTGGGAGGCTAACCACACCAATGATCACAACGTGGTATTTAACTATCTCTTTCTTCACGCACACGAGTCGCGTGGAAATTCTGCTAAATCTGTAAAAGTTGTAACCCGTGTTTTGTATCCGGGAGCATCTTTAGGTTTTTGAAAACAAAAATTCATCCGAATTTTCTTTCGTAACCCGATAATTTCGTAAGATACTATCGTAAACCGGAGTACTGTCGTATATCGAATGAACCGCAGTGCAATTTTATGTATTAAGCGTACTACATCGCTATGTTTTAATTGTAGTTGCTTATATGTGTTTGTTATTCGCCAGAATTTAACACTTTTTGAATTTAAAATATGGGAGTATTTTAATCCACCACTGCAGTGATGGAATAAATTAAACAACTCCATAAACTTTGGCAATCGCTCTATTTTTAACATTTCTTTTGTGTTGTGACGATAAGAACAGCCGGTTTGTTATTGGGCCTGGTCGTAGTAAATTTTAAATTAATGTTTCGGAAAGAAGAAACATAAAAAATAATTTACCATTGTAATATATTACAAAAGACATCCACAGCGTTAAGGTTTGTGTTATTTAATTTTATGTGACCACATAAAAATATGAAACAATGGAGCATCATCATCAGTGGCTTTTACAAATCGTGATTTCAAGCTAAGACTTGTTTTAATGTGGATATATGTTACCTTTTCTGGGAACTTTTCTCTATATTCTATGTACTTAAAATCTTATCCTCTTATGTATTAAGTTCTTGATGGCTAAGCAGATCTTGAATTTATGAAATATAAATGTCTGGCGTATCTGCTGCAGCGGTAGTTTTCTAGAACCTGCTTGTATACAATTTTTTAAATATACAACGATAGTTACGTAAGCAAAATTGTCTATGAGGGAATATACCTTAATCAAGTACGTTTTTCAAAGAGATTCGTTATTTAACGTCGGCTTCTCTCATTGCGATTTGAGTTACGTGCATATCGCTGCATGAAAATTTAAAATCAGGAGCTAGTGCTTATGTAATCCTTTATAGCCCATTCGATTTTCATTTTATGCAGCGGCTGTCAGAAACGCTGGAAAGTGTTGTAATCGTCAGCCATGTTAGGAAACGTTTCGATAAATCGATTATCCGAAGGTATTATCGGATTATTCCTTAAATACTTGAATCGTAAAATACATTGGAATAGAATAATACGCCTATTTTTGTACGAGACAAATTGTTCAATTCATATATTAGACTTCCTGCACATTTTTAGTTGCTTTCCCAATGCTTCTATACAGCTATGTGATTATCAATTAGGCATCCCCAAATTTTATGTGAAGGAACAAAATATGCGATGTTGAAATAAAACTACTTGTACGTAATTAACAAATACAGCGTTTAATTAAGAAATTTAATATTTTGTTGATCCACTACGTGCTTTTATAGTAGCTTTTACCATTTTCGGCATGATATCCACTATGTCGTAATCATTCGGCCGAAATCAAATTCCATTCTTCCATGATTTTATCTTCTAGCTGATTTTTGGAGGTACCTTGGTGTTAATCAATATTCCGTTGTGCAATTGTGCACAGATGCTTAATTAGCAAGAAGTTTGAAATTATGGTGGCCAGTCCGCAGAAGACGGACTCAGTGTTAGAGCACTGCACGGGCCTATTTTTCACGGCCCGGCCCGCCCGTGGCCCGTTACAGTATAGAGTGGGCCCGCCCGTTGCATTCATTACCGCGGCACAAGGCCCGCCCGTTAGAAAATTTAGGCCCGTTTGGCCCGTCTAAATTATTTTAGCCTATTTAAGTAATTATATCTGCACTGTCTATTTCTAAACATTTTTACAACGAAAAGACGTAAAACGTAACATAACATTGCATAAATTAAAATTGTTAATACAAACGATAACGTGAAAACTAAAAAGCATTTACTGCATACGTTATATCCATTCGATGTATTTTATAAAACATTCTCGGCCTGTCAGGCCTGTACAAATTCCGGCCCGGCCCGCAATGAAAAGAGACGAGGCCCGCCCGCGGGCCCGGGCGGCCCGAGCGGGCCTGGTTTTTCCTAGCCCGTGCAGTGCTCTACTCAGTGCCGTGCGTTATTGTTTGCGGTTGTTGGAAAGGAGAGTTATCTTTCTGACAGTAATAGTCAGATATACCTTCGTTAAGCAATTTAATAGTTGTCGGTACTAGTACTTCTTGCAACATCCAGATATTCCCATCACTGTTCATGCGCCTCTCATATAAAGCAGCTTTACCGACACCTTATGCTGACATACAGCCTGCATCTCCGTGCTTCATAGTAGGTAGTCTTCTTCGCCCGAATTTCAGCCCAGGTTACCCAAAAGGTTATAGTAGTGCGGCAAAATGACGATGAAATTAATGATTTTATCTAACGAACATCCATTTCACAAATCATTCTCTTATTAGACCAAACGGTATCCAATGTCATTGCAAATGATGCTTCTATTTTGGATTCGTCGGAAAAATCACACGTCACCAATTTTCAATGTTCCAACTTGCACAGTTTTTGGCGCACGCAAGCCGTTCCTTCTTGTACAAGGTGGTACCCAAAAGTTCCCGAAATATGAGGATAAATAAAATTGAAGAACACCAGGATTTCATTTACCTCTGTCATCTTCAAAGTAGTCCCCTAGAGAGTGCAAACACCGATCCTAGCACCTCGAAAGGAATACATTCTGGAAGTCTTGTTTTGTTAATGTATTCTGTACCGTTCGCGGTTCGACTTTAACTTCATCTATGATATCAAATCTTTGCCTCTTCAACTTGATTTTCATTTTTGGAAAGAACTAAACTCCACATTAACCGGCTGACGGGAAGGTAAGAACTTCTTATGGATAATCACATTAACTACGAAAAAACATCAATAAAGACTTGATGTCATCAACTGATGTTCGGTCTTTTTTTAACGAGTCGCAGGTTTGTGTTAGACTCAATGCGTCACACCGATTCCATGTTTTAAAATTTTGTATTTCTGCGGCAGGGTTACTCAGTTTAAAACAGAGCTTGATGCAGATATGCTGTAACACAAGCGGACACAATAGAAAAATTTGTTCACCAACAAAGAACGTTTCCAAATACAATGACGCTACTTGGCATTCGATTCATAAAGGGTGTACATAACTTCACTTAGCGGTGTTTGATTGTAGCAGCCCGTTCAGTTGGGTACCACCCGTACGATTCTCAGTATGGTGCGTCTTCTGGCAATGCAATACGGCGATTCAGATTGGCTGCTTTCAAGTCTTTTCTAACGATCCTCACTGAAATTCTTACGCCATGATATTGCCATAGTTGTCTAGTAAGCTCTCTGGATGGTTTTCGACGATTTCCTAGAGCCATTCTTTTCAAAGAGCGGTCATATCTGGCACTGGTTCGTCGTTTTTGTCCCGTACTTGGTTTATTTTCCCGTTTTTCTAAATGATTGCTTTTCTGTAAGATTCAATTGTCGCATTTTAAGCAATTTATAACCAGTTTACTTGAACCTTTTCCACAAGAAACAGTATAATCTTAATTTATATTTTATTATAGTCGTCTCTGTAAGCATCCCTCACAGCAATTTACTTGGAATTTGAATAGTGTCAATAATACAGGGCTTTCCGCCGAGTACCTAATACATTTACACATAGCTGTATATTAAATTAATAATTGATTCATTTTTGTAGCTTTAAAATACTGTATTCTAATAAGTAATATATTCGTAGTAAATGCTTATATGGAATTACTAACCATCACTACTTCACAAAATACTTCTACAAATATTAGTAGTAAGTGAGAAGTTACCATTTATTGACTAATGTATTATACAATGTTTTACAGTTACTTTTACCTGATACTTTTTAATTTTATATCAAATGCATGCTTCGCTTGCTCCCCATATTTTATATGTTGCGCTAGTTAATGTTCAATTAAGTGAAATCCGTGTATATGTATTACATTGAATAGAATTCAATCCATAATTTAGTAGTACTGAATATGTTGAATTACTGTTATTGCATGCACATACATTTATAAATTTGAAAACAGCTGGATCCGTAATGTTACGTCAAGTATTCCAAGAATACAGAAATGTGCTGGGCAAAAACACGTCTTTGAATTACTACTTTAAAGGTCTTTTATCTTGTTGAAACCTTTTATTACTAATAGTGTTTTGTCATTTTCAGCGGCTGTTTGAACTCTGTTTCTACCTGATTTAATGTAAATGCTTTTTGTGGGCTTTTATTCGATTGTTTCCCTGCTTTTATCATTTTATTCTAGCGGAAAAGCGTACCGTTTCATTAGATTAATCGAAATTGTAGCTGCAGAAAAAACAAAGCAATAACAATAAAGAGACAATTTACATAGGTACTTATTCAAAAACGCATATATGCCTATTTTCTATTACTAATATAATAATCTAAGAAACAGGTAACTAGAAGTTATCTAATACAAATGCTCTTGTAAATGAATGGTATTGCTAATGAAGTGGTTATTTGCTATATGTAAATTTACTTGTAGTCGAGCCTAATATTTACTTAAACCTACATTGTTTTACTACATCAAAGCACACATTAAATTACCAATTCTAAACTCATTTAACCCGGGAACACTAACATTCTCTTCTAACAACATTTTACTCACCTTAGGCGTCCTGCTTTTACAAAATAACTAGGTGATTATAAACTGAAATGGTTTGCAATTGATTAGAAAGTGAACCAGCTCAACTGAAATTGAATTGATTGGATGTTTGGAAGAGTAATACATACAGTTTGTGCGTTATAGGATGGCGAACGCTTCAGATGCGCGGTGAAAATACAAGACTTTTTTATAGTCGTTTTTTATTATGCTAACATAATTTAAAAAATAAGTCGAGCTACACTACTGCATGTTGCATTCAAACTTGAATTTTTCCGAACGATGTCCGACAGTACCTTCGAACAGCGCCGGAACTCGCCAGCCTACAACGCGAGACCTGTACTTTGTATTCTTAGTAATTACCATTGGACCTACAATATTTTTGTATTTTGTTAACAAGTAGTAAGTTGTTACATGTCATTATTTTCAAGAATGCCGTAAGAAAACGAATTATATGACAAAATAAATTATTACGATTTGAACTTGTTTGGGGTCTCCAATTATACCGAAACTGAAATATGGTTATTTTTATTTTTGCTTCGTGATACACTGTACTAGGGTGTGAAGTCTTACACCAGCCGCATACTCCTCCTAAGGTCCTAGGCTCTGATGATGAGGTCCAAAGCCTCGAAAGCGCTTACGTGAATAAATCAGATAAAAAGGTGCGAAGGACTGATTTTTTCGTCAATTCCCCCTGTTATTTTTCATTTTAATTGATTATAATACCTATTAAGGAAAGCTTAACAACTAACCCTGAGCATTGTGGTTCACTATGTTTTGAAAAGAAGGGTTATTACCTGTATCGTGGAGAATTCAAACGACCAATCCCAAAAGCATCAGGTACACAACTGCTGACCTGAAGATTCAAGACGGAATAGAATAGTGGGGGCGTTCGAGGGCGAGAAATGAATATTGTTCAGGTTGGTGAGTCTAAGAGCCAAATTCATAGTCCTAACTTGGTTAGCACTCAACTTCATCTCATCTGCTACTCATATTAAACTCACTCATGTGATCCTCATTCAAACCTCATTTTTCGGATCCATGGAGACTAGTAGATGAGTTCCTAACATGAGGAAAATATGAGGCGTCTGTATCTTACGTCAGAGTTTTCGTGACGTTTTTAGCACGAGTATGCGCATAGCCAAATAATTTTGAAAGGCGGCAAGTGAATTGTTAGTTGTTTTTTTAACGGTCCGAAAGTTAGAACGTAAAATACGTGTAGCGTTTGCAAGAATTTATTATTCTGCAAAACTTCTATTATGAATAATAAAAGGTTTTTCACCGGGGATGAGAAAATATTAAAAAAAACTCGTGGCAAAGTACAAGGACATCGTAGAATGCAAACAAAAAGTAGGTTTAGTTAATTTTACCTGTATCACCAATAACCCTCTAAAATTGTATTATTGCATTACCTCAATAAACTAATGAAAATGCATTCTTACTGGAAATGAACCGCTTGCATAAGACCGTAGAGCAATACACAATTTCATAATGGGAGGTATTAATTATGAGTGCTTAGTTAGTGTCCTACCCCGGTGCCTTAACAATTACTTACTTCTCACACACTCGCAATTCAAATATGAGGCGCCAATGAGTACGTAATTGTCTATCTAGAGCCAAATTACTCATTGGCGCCTCATATTTGAGTTGTGAGTGAGCGAGAAGTGAGCAATTGTTAAGGTACCAAAGTAGGACACTAACTAAATACTCACAATTATTTATGAAAGTGTAAGGACATCCATTAGATGGAAAATAAAGCAAAAGTCATTTATCGATATTTTAAATTTTATAATGGAGGATTTTTGGGAATTTGTTGACTACGTAGATGATCTTCCCTATTTACGCATGCCAAGGTGTACAAAATCCAAATACAGTTAATGAATGATGTGTAACCTACAGTTTATTACAGACGCATAATAAGGGATGCGCAGAATCCTCTAGAAAAATATAATAAGAATGGACTACTGCAAAGATTTTCAAGGAATACTAAATATTATGCTTTCCCTAGTTTATCCTGATGATCCACCGATGAATCAACGTAGGTTACCAATGCCTCCCATTATGAAATTGTGTATTGCTCTACGGTTTTTTGTAAGCGGTTCATTTCTAGTAAGAATGCATTTTCATTAGTTTATCGAGGTAATACAATACTACAATTTTAGAGAGTTATTAGTGATACAGGTAAAATTAACCAAACCTACTATCAGTGTTTTTGCATTCTACGATGTCCTTATACTTTCCCACAAGTTCTTTTAAAAATATTTTCTCGTCCCCGGTGAAAAACCTTCTCTTATTATTCATAATAGAAGTTTTGTACAATAATAAATTCTTGCAAACGCAACACGTGTTTTACGTTCTAACTTTCGGACCGTTAAAAATTATTTGGCTATGCGCATACTCATGCTAAAAACGTCACGAAAACTCTGACGTAAGATACAAACGCCTCCTCATATTTTCCTCATGTTAGGAACCCATCTCCTAATCTCCGTGAATCCGAAAAATTAGGTTTGAATGAGGATCACTTGAGCGAGTTTGATATGAGTAGCAGATGAGATGAAGTTGAATGCTAACCAAGTTAGGACTATGAATTTGGCTCTAAATGATTCACATTAGTGTTCTCGGGTTAAAATATTTTCCTTTTTTTATTTGCAACCTTTAGAACAATTTTTTATTGTTGTGGTTCTTGCTATTGGCCTTTCTGCAAATAAATATACACGTATATCAATATATCTGTGAAAACTATTACCCAATGATGTGTTTAAAGGTTGTCGCACACTTGTCCGACACGACACAGCCCGCTGCCGTCCATGGCCTGACGGTGACGGATGGTACCCCACTTTTCCGGTGGCAATCGGCAGACCGTATGCCGTGAACGCAGATTTTTTAGTTAACATCTAGCAGTGACAGATCCTCCATGTTTGTTAGCAGAACTTTCGGTGATTATTAGCAGAAGATGAAGAAGAGGAATATGTGGATCCATCCTATTAATCAAAGGAGAGCAAATCATCAAATAGAATAGATATAAATATTTACCGGGTTTCTTCATTTCTCCTGCAATTTCCTCCCATTTGTTATCCTTACGCTGTTGATTATGATAGTTCGTACCACTAAAACCACATAAATTTCTTTTTGGACCAAGCCGATTCATTTTTCCTTATCCATTTTTAATAAACTCTCCCCCAGTGCTCTGAACAACAAGTGCCCAAATACTGCAGAACGGACATATACCCGACAGGTATAGGCAAGCTAAGTCTGTCCGGCGACGACCGTCAACGCGCTCACTTGGTCATCACAGTTCCGTTATTTACCCTTATGTACCGGAATAGTGGGTGGTCGCCCATGAATTTGCATTGTTTTAGCTCTATCCGTTTTGTGACGGAACGCGCCGTACAGTGCCGTGACGTGCAAGTGTGCGCCAACTT
This sequence comes from Dynastes maya, assembly GCA_029619315.2. Taxonomy (NCBI): domain Eukaryota; kingdom Metazoa; phylum Arthropoda; class Insecta; order Coleoptera; family Scarabaeidae; genus Dynastes; species Dynastes maya. The sequence continues at coordinate 27,134,250 of JAROYE020000001.1, forward strand.
TAATATAGACAGAAGAGAACCAAATGAATATTTGAATTTCTTTATTTTGATTGAATATTGTATATTTGTATTTATTTTATGTCAAAATCAACATTACAATATCTGATTACAAAGCTATAATGTGAAGCCTTATCTCACAGATCTGCTTTACGTATACATACTTTACATTAATGTTGTTTTATAATCTGAATTTTAGATAGATTACTGCTACTGTTTCTCCCATAAAATCGTAAATGTGTACTACAGTCCACATTGCTTTACATGTGCCCACAAGTATGTAGACTAAAGCAATATGCTGTAGTGTATTTTGCTCTTTCTATTTATTCGATTCTTATGTATAAAATTTATACATGTTCAAGAATTCAACAATCCCCAATAGAAGATAAATCGATCTTTTTTTTGTTTCAGGTAAGCCTTATGATTTTATTTAGGCTACTGTACAGGTAAGCGTTACACTTTTAATGAACATAATATAAACACTTCTTGGAATTGGGGACATTCTATGTTTGTACTAAAACAAATTTGAAAATGCCAGATATTTACTATTAACGTTAACTCTTTTACAAGTACATCGACATTAAATGTCAATTAGGTAGTTTACAACATTGGCTTTCAAAATTAATTTGCCGTAACATACATGCTGGGAGTATATCGGTATCTACATTTAAATAAAACACGGTACTAGTTTAATTTACGAGAATTGTAAAACACTTTCCTACTACCGATTGTATAATTTCTATGTGATGTTTCTTGACTCGTGTCTTACGTTTTTAGTGACATGTGCATATTTTTGTGTTAGAAATATAACGACGTAGATTCTAATGTAACAAATGTAGACTTAGAATTATGAAAATAAACATAGGAAATATATGTTACCATTAGATTTGTCCAAACATTCCCAATTCTTAGATATCCTAGAGGGAAACATTTACACAAACGGGAAACATCCTGCAGTCAGATAATACCATTCGAGCGCATTTTAAAAATAAACATTGCAGAAAAGACATTGTCGAAACGACGGCACATGTTTTCGTGTACTTGGTTGGCTGTGCGCTTGAAGAAACTTCGTGCTTTGCTTACCGGAAACGTTTAGCTCAACCGCGGGGAAACTTCGTACACCTTAATAATTTCTTTGTTCTATTACTCATTTAAGGACTCATAAAGCGGTTAAGCACGCTTTTGGACCAAGCATATGTTTCCTTGAACGTGACGAGTGCTGCTATTATCAACAGTAAGATGCCTTTTCCCATCCATTTTTAAAATGCCAGTTATGCGGAGGTGTTGACGTACTTTCTAAACAACAGAAGATCTGACTTGTAAACTTAGAATGATTCACCGTAGACGTAAAACAGCGTATATTGGATGCCTATATAATATTTGCGTTTGGTACAGGAAACGATTAACTAGCGAAGTTACGTTAATATTTAACTTTACATACCTAACGGAAGGAGGTCAAGTTAGTGTTACGACTGAAAATAATCTTTAACAGAGTCTAACACATATCGCCTTTAATTGAAATGTCTGTGTATATTGTTGTAGTAGCGAAATGAGCAGTAATTGAACTTAAGTGTCGGTTGTAATTTCAAAGTTTATTTTCTTGTTAGTTATATAATAAAAAAAACGTTATTTCTTGAAATGTATATACGTTTGCAGTATGTTAGTCATCATCAAATTTTCAGAGTAATTTTCGTAAATTCCTTTGAAGTTTACTGTAACAACTTTTACGTTTTGTCCAAGGACCTCGACCATATGCTGTCTAAAGATAAAAATAACGCAAAATACATTTAAAGTAAGCTGTTAAATGTATTACTACTTACTACTTTTTCTATCATAATATTGTCTTAAAGATACTTTACGCTTCCATTTCTGAAAGTAAACTAAGAATTGTCATTCACCCGCGAAATGGCTAGAACAGGTGCTTGAAGTGTCATCCGGTACGAGGGTAGTCAGAAACATTTCAAGCCTCAGCGTGCACGTGGCGTTACTCGACAAAAATATTCTGGTAATATAATTGCGCATGCGTTGAAAGATACTTTTGAAAATTTCAGCCATGTTAGTGTTTCTGTAAAGATGGAAAAATCGAATATCAACCCATTAAATTCTTACCTTTGAAAGGCAATACGCCTACACACATCAAAGCCGAGATGGACGCTGCTTACGCAGATTATGCACCATCATTTGGGTAGTTGAATTTAAACGTGGTCGTACTAGCTTGGTTAACAATGAACCTTTGGGACGGCCAAGAACTGCAACCACTACCAATGACATTAAAAAAGTTCGTGAATTAGTGCTAGACGACCGTCGAATTAAGGTTAGAGAGAAAGCAGAGACTGTAGGCATATCGAAAGAACGTGTTTGTCAAATATTGACCAACGATTTGGTTTTGAGTGTTGCGGTTGCTCACTTAGGACTAAAAACGTATTTGAATGAACATTTCCAAACCCCTGTTGAAGCAGATCAAGCGAAATAAGTCAACGTTTTGACGACTATCAATAACCAAAGATGAAACTTTCATACACCAGTACACTCCTGAAGCTAAGGTACAGTCGAAACAGTGGACTCCGAAGAGTTAGTCGGCTCCAAAAAAAGGCGAAAACTGTTGGTTGGGAAGGTGATGGCGATTGTTTTCTGGGATAGTCATGGAGTTGCGTTAATCGACCATCTTGAAAAAGTAAAAACAATAACGGGGACATCCTACGCGTCACTAATTGACAAGCTGGAGGCGCAGTTGCGGAAGAACGGTCGCATTTGAAGAAAAAGAAAGTTTTGTTTCAGCAAGACAGCCACCTCACACTTCAGTAGTCGCTATGGCAAAAATTCACGAATTGGGGTTGATAGACTACCCACCTTATTCACCTGATCTGGCCTGCAGCGACTTTTTTCCGTTTCCTAGGATCAAAGTTTCACTCGCAGGATGGAGATTTTCATCGAACGGCGAGGCCATCGCATTCGTGAACGCCTATTTTGCAGAATAAGATGCAAACGGAATTTGAACGGATTAAGCATCATTGGTACAAGTGTATAGACTTCCAAGAAGACTATGTTGAGAAGTAAAACTGAATTGAACAAAAGAGTACTTCTTTCTGTGTTAGGCTGGAAACTTTTCAGACTACTGTCATATACTCCATCTATTTATTTTAGTTTTGATAGCTAGCTCTTTTCCTTCTAATTCAGTTCTATGCATGTGCCGTTTTTCACATTTTAAAGGGCATGCTTAAGCTATTATCGATATCATCAAGTTATGGCCAAACTAAAATAAATAACTAGAAATCTTATTATGACATTCAGATTTACAGAAAGATACAATAAGTATGCACTACTAGATTTTTAGTGACAAAATGGCAAGTTAATCAATTTAACTTGGCACTTATTACATTTTTACATAATTTTGAACTCAATGAATATGTTTTTAGGAAGTTGTTAATTTTGTAGGAAATGCAATAGAAACGTTAACGAATACGATATAATAAATAAGATTGCTAAACAAATGCAAGACATTACATGCAGGATTATTAATTTTTGTGGTTGTTGACAATGGCTGGCTTTGTTGTTGAGGCTTTCAAACTGATGAGGTTGCTCGAACGACAGTGGTGCCTCGGTTTACGGAATAAATTGGTTACAAAAAGCATTTCGTAATCCGAAATTTCATAGCTGGAATCAAATTTTCTTATAAGAAATAAAATAAATAGAAAAAAACCGTTCTCATAACCAAAAAATAATCAAAAATTCATTATATGCATTTTAAATATAATTTAACAAATAGAAAATGTTACATAGAGAAATCAACAAAAACTTTAGATGATTGAAATTGAATAGAAATTACTTCTCTTACATACAGCACCTTTAATAAGAACCCGTTTTGGTGTATGGAAAACGGTGAAGAAGTTGGGACCGAGGAGAGTGCTTGATTTATGGCCTTTACCATTTATATTACAATATTAGCCACGTTACAAATAAGAAATTGTTTCGAAGTAATTCTAGAACTTTCATGTTTGCTTTTGGCAAAATATTTTACACAACGATGAAAGGATTTTAGAATAAAGTAAAAATAAGTAATAACAACTATGAATTCAAGTTAAATGCGAAACTGCGAAACTACAGAGTCACGTAGAAATTCCGCCGAATTTGTATATATAATCGCGTTTCGTATTCGAGAGCACCTTTCGATTTCGGAAATAAAAATTCATCCAAATTTTCATTGGTAACCCGAGCCGTGGTTCCGTAACGAGACACTGTTGTAAACCGAAGTTGGAGCACTGCACGGGCCTATTTTCCACGGCCCGGCCCCCCCGTGACCCGCTACAGTATGGAGTGGGCCCGCCCGTTAGAGAATTTAGGCCCGTTCGGCCCGTCTAAATTATTTTAGCCTGTTTAAGTAATTATATCTGCGCTGTCCATTTCTAAACATTTTTACATTTTCTTTAACCAAAAGAAAACGTAACATAACATTGCATACATTAAAACTGTTAATACAAACGATAACGTAAAAACTAAACAGCGTTTACTGCATACGTTATATCCATTTGATGTATTTAATAAAACATTCTCGGCCCGTCAGGCCCGTACAAATTCAGGCCTGGCCCGGCCCGGCCCACAATGAAAAGAGACGAAGCCCGTCCGCGGGCCCGGGCGGCCGGCCGGGCCGGGCTTTTCCTAGCCCGTGCAGTGCTCTAACCGAAGTATCACCGTACTATTATTTTATTGACTAGTGCTAATTTGATTGAATTTGATTAATGTTTGCATTTTACGCTATTACTTGTTGAGTAAATAACTTTCGGGCGTTTTGAAATTTAAAAGGATGTCGAAAAATTACACATTTTATTTGTTACTTAAGGTAACACTCCCTTATAAAATAACTCGCTAAAGAATTGAGTAAAATAAGAAGTTGATTTCGGCGTTGTGGTAGACGAACGTTATAAAACGTTTATTATTATTGAAATGTGCGCAACTGGAACACTAAAACTTTATCTAGGAGAATTTTAATTATTTATTATGCCTCTTCGTAATTTGTAGTAATCATTGTAGGTGGTCCAGCTTGTATATAATTACTCTGTAAATAGATCACGGTTTCTTTAATTGCTACGATAAAGGTTTTACTTTTATCGGCAATTGTGCTAAAAATGCACTTAAACTACTCCTTATTAAATAAACAGTAAAGTTTCAAATTGCTGTCAACAAATCGTCAAATTGATCCCCTCATTTTACTATATTTCTAATTTCTTTAATTAGAATACAAATGCGTCATTATGGAAACCGCCAAATATCTGAAATAGTCATTAGATTCTGTAGTTCTAGATTTCTTTTTGGAATTGTGACAATTGCTGCTGCGACTTTAGCAAAACGTTCTAAATTATGGATATACTTATTTCTGATCTTAATATGAAAAATGTAAAATAATAATTCTAATTTTATAGCTTGCGATGTTATTGATGTAAAATATTATTTTAACACCTCCGTAACGTTTACACCATAATGCGATGTACAGATATCAATAGACAATTTAATGACATAACTCTAATTAAATACAACCAATATTTGTATATAGAAATTAATACTACACAATACATAGTTGAACAAGCAAGAAATAAAAGGAAATTTGAATATTAAAGCGTCGCTTGAATTCTTTTCTTTAATATTGGCCCGTGTCAAGACAGATGTTACAAAATTTGCCCCGTTTTTTGTAGTCGAATGCTCAATAATACTTTCCAATTCACATAATTACAATTTAAAATGAACCATAGTTGGTAAATTCATGGTAAATACAAATTACCTACGGCTTTGAAAAATTGTGTAAATACTTATTAATTAGTAATAATAGTAAATTTTCAGGTACTGTACTTTTAATGTTGCTGCAATTGTTTTTTTTTTGTTTAATATTGGCAAGAAATAAAGCCCGCCATGCTATTTTAAATAAATCCATTTAAACTGTTACAGAAATTAAATTAAAATGTAGAAGTAAACGGTTGGAATGTTAAGCACGTAAGTTAAGTCATCGATAGCAACTTGATAGCTAAAAGAAACAACGCGATCCAGCTATCCTATCTGACGGTATTTCAAACGCCGAGAACCCGTTATTTATTTAATCAATGGTACACGGACGTCTTACCATAACAGTAAACCTGTCAAGACAAAAGTTCATAACATATTGTTTGATGAATGCTTTTAGTCTTCAGCATACGGTTTTGTTTTTCTGCTTAGAATAGTATTAGATTAGCACTCCTCGTCTGGAGACTATAAAATCTTATTAGTTTCTTATTTAGTTGATGTGTTTTTTATAGATAATTAACGGAATTTAATAAAAAAGAAATAGGACACCAAGCGCCTATCTATACAATGTGCCCGATATGGGAGATGATCCCGGACCGACTATATTAGTCTCTCGAGTTTTCCAATAAGTATTACGAGCACAAATGTAAACTCGCAGGCGATGCGAGAAGGTTTAAGGTAGTAGAAAATGTTTTCATCGCTGAAGTAAGCTGTGAGCCCGCAGAACCCTTAATATGACATTTTTCATATTTTACTTTTATGCCCTCTTTAACACACTTTTATAGTGTTACTAGTTTTCAGTTTGTGTTCCAGTAACATTTTTCTTAGTGCAGGAGGTGCTCTTGCTTTACTTATCTCACGTTATGGTAATACATATAAGGATACATATCTGTATTATAACTCTTGCATAATATATGATTTAATCGCAGCTGTTTAAAATTTTTTTCTTTATTCTTACGTAACTACAAATTATGTATTATTACATTCTTTAAGCTTTCAAGTGAAAGAAATGTTGACAGATTATATAATTCATTGCGACCCTCTGTACTCACGTGCATTACTGAAGCAAATGGATATTGTTTCACGTTATACAAGCGAATTTTGAAAAAAAGGACCATTCTCTTTGTATTAGCTGGAATGTACATACTAAGCTTTTGACTTGTACGCCACTCGTTTAAGATCGATCTACCTTTACTGGGAATTATGTGCTCTATTCAATCTATCACTCAAAGGGAGGGAAACAGTAGCTTGCGTAATGCGTCCTTTTTTTACTCCAAACAAACTGCGCTATACCGAGCATTGTATTACATATTTTTATAAGTACTTTAAGCGCTCCAATGTTTGGCGTACGTGTTGACAATTGTTTGAGAGAATGCATTGTGTTCGATATTTCAAGTGCTACCTGCATTTGTTAAAGGATAGCAATATTCGATTCAAGTTACATTTTCAACGTTGAATATTGTATACGTACGTAATTATTGTAACACAATTTAAAAAATTCTAATAAAACAATGTGTTGTTACATTTGTTTGAGAAAGTATAGAACTGATTAGCTAGTAAAAAGACAATAGTAGCACATTAGTATTCAAAAAGAAACACGCTCAAACAGAAGCGCAAATATAGACAAATGACTCTTCGTATTATTTTGTATTATATTTAAATGGAAGCAAGCTCAGAGAATCCTTATGTACGTCTAAAAATTTGTTGGCTGTGAATGACTATTCCTACATACAGGGTGGGGCAATACGTTACCACCGATATAGCAAGCTTCCGGCTTAAAGAGGATGCCAGTCGTCAACTGAGCCCTTCGCATCCCATTCGATTTTATTTTTGAAAAACGAAGTTTCAAAGCAAAAACCAAACACGTAATCAAGCACCGTTTTCGTGAAAGATATATTTGTGGTTGTTATTTAATCGACTAATTATTATTATTTGTAATTATACATGTATTTGGACGAAACTAAGGTTGACATGATACGGTAACTGCAATTTTATTTGAAATTTTGTTCAATTTCACCAGAAAATTTACAGACATGCTATTTAACCCGGGTCTTAAATTTCCTATTATGTGGTGTTTTACCTAATCTATTATTACTTTTCTCACAATCATTTTTAAGTATAGTATTTGTAGAACGAGTTATTATAATTGTTGCAGTACGTTCACTACTGTGAATATGACATTTACATATATCATCATCCTAATGGCTACGTTCAATAATATAATTTAATATATATTGTATTAAAACAGAACGTTTATTACACATATTTAAAAATCTTCACGTTCTTTGTCAAATGTTAGGGAATTGAGTTGTAATTGCATCTTTTTGAAGCCTAGGATTTTTTAAACTTACAGTTATAGTTTCATCGGTCCTTGAATCTGTCGCTGTTGAGAAATAAATTATATCTTTTTTTACAAAGTGTAACTCACAAACAAAACATACAAAACAGCCGACGCCACAGTTTTTAGGTCACCCCATTTTTATCGTTTCAGAAAAGGTTTTATCGCTTAGACAAAACTAGAAAAACATTACAGGTATCACCAACAAAGTACGGAAATATCACTGCACAGTATTTTTTAAAATAAAATCAATGTAATTTGGATAAATCAATTCAAAACGCAGAGACGGTCTGAACGATCAGCCATAAAGGCGTTTACACCTTTATGCCTGATCGTTCACTTAACACAATATACGTCACAGTCTGCTGACATCAGAGCGCCTAGGCCTTGCTATATATCGGAGACAACGGGCAATAGCGCGAGATCCTCAAGAGCACCTTTACTATTGATAACAGAAGAGAACTTTCTATAAAAAAGAAAAACAGATATGCATTAGTAGCACAATCTAAAATTATTTTGACATATATAGGATGAACCAAAAAAAGTTACATATGAAAGTTATGTTATTTTAAATTACCTTGTATATTAGTACATATTTTTTTCTTATGCAGAATCTAGGGTCACTTCGTATAAGATTACCCATACCTATAGTCAACTTTTGCAGTGCCCTGCAAAAATAACTGCAATTTACATATTTCGCTATTTTATTTTTCACTTTGGACATTAGCTAGCTTATAGAGCCACGAGTATTTTCACTTAGAACAAAGGAACATCGTTATCATAAACCATCTCTGACAACGTGCTAAAGATTTTATTTTTTCAGTGATGTTTTCGTCGTTAGTTTAAATGGAACACCCTGTATATTTTTAGTTGTATTGCTGATGACACTGAGTTAATTACGTGAAGTATTCCCTATACCTTATGCTAGCCGTTTTTAAGATATTTTGCATTTTAGAGTTATTATTCTGACTCCCGCAAATTAGGAATACAAAACTTCAATTTAAATACGGTCGCGTTCCTATTTACCTAAATCTCTTCAAACTTAGTGTTGAGCTGTTTTTGCAATATCTAAAGGTTTAATATTCCTTTATACCTATTAGGTATGAATTTTCCCCTCCAACCATTTTCATAATATTTGGGATATTAATTGCAATAGGCTGTTTCTTTGTCAGACATAAATTCTCAGTATATGAGCGTGTGAGGGGCTAGAATTAATTAATAACCCTTAAGAAATAAGTATAGAAAAGAAACAATCATTACTTTGTTTTAAGCTCAACAAATGAGTAAGGGTTTATTTAACCAAACATATACGAAACAAACAAAGACACAAAATATAAACAAAAGAATGGTAAAATTAATTCCTTAAGAGACAAAACACAATGCCGAAAAAATTATGGATTTTTTTTCAAAAATAGGCCTCCTGACTGTCTAAACGATCCTTGTATGTAAGTTCGTCAACATAGGCGGAATAATAAATAGTTTTTATTACATTCTACTAGAATTTAGATTATATCTGTGCATTCCTCTCTAGAAAGAAATCACTTTCTTGTAATTTTTCACACTTCATACACTGACATTATTATGTGTGATAGAATGAAACATTTATATTTAAATCATAATCTACTTCAAATGAAAATATCCGAAATATTGGGTAAATATCTGGAAGGGAAAAGTCCACAGCTAATAAGGTTAAAGAAATATTAAACTTAGAAACTAAATAGGAAAGTGATTGTGAAAAATTGAAGTTGTTGATGTCTAATTAGGGCGTGTCAGGACAGTAAGTCGAAAATGCAAAATATCTCAAAAGTGACAACTTTAGACATAGGAAATGTTTTATATAACTAACGCAAAATGTCATCAGCAATTCAAAATTTTTGAAACATCCAGGCTGTTCCATTTAAAATAACGACGAAGACGTTACTCGAAAAATAGAATCTTTAGTGGGTTTTTTAGAGATCTCTATGATATCTACGATAAAAATGTTCTTTTATTCTAAGTGAAAATATTCCAAGTGGAAAACAAAATAGCACCATATTATGCAAATTATATAGTTACTTCTGCAGAGCAGTGCAAATGCCGTTCTTCCTAAATATTTCGAAAAAGTTGAGTATAAATATAGGCAATCTTGTATAAAGTAACTCTGGATTCTTCAGTAGAAACCAGATGTCCACTAATATACGCGGTGTTCAACTTAAAGGAACATATCATATCCCATACGAAATATAACAATTCTACCTGAGTTCCGAGGATATAAGGATTGAGAATCTAAAGCGCACCTTACACGATAAATTAGATTGACATTCTGACTGAATTTCGATACTATATATTTAATTTACAATAATAGTATAACCCTGGGACTTCTGGCTGGAACACAGTAAAGATCGGTGGTCCACTTTGTGTCATCCTATATATTTTGTGTAAAGATTAGTTACATGGCAAGGCTAATAAGTAATTAATGTTTTATTTATTGGACACTGGGCCTTTGCGTATTTTGTCTTAGCCTATTATTACTGTCAAAGAAGAAGATAACCCTGTGTTCAGTTTAAATAGATTTGCACATATCGCGTTTATTTAGTAGAATTCTGACTGTAATCAAAAGTGGCGGAATATATTTCTACGATAATTCATCTGTTTAATTTTAATCAGCCAACGTCTAATGTTATTTCCATAGGCTATAACCCAAACCACGCTTCTCGAAACTTGTCTACAATCTAATAAAGTCATTTTTTTCTATATTTAGCGCTCTATTTACAAAAAAAAGGTATTAAAATTTCCATATTTGGTATAACTTTAATTGGACATGTGTACATATGTTTCAAATAATTACCCAGAAAACATTTTGATTATATAATTTCTCGAGCATAGATTAACAGCAATGCGAACTGTTCGAAGACATTTCAAACATATCTATTTATTATTTGATATGATTACTTCTTTTTTATTGCTATATGGTTGCACATTCTATGCTCATTTTTGTAGAAATAATGGAAAATTGATGTTGAAGGCTCTGACGATACTTCCTGACAGCTTAGTTTTAAATATATGCTGTCTCATGCTATTATATATTTATACAGTGTAATAGATTCCATAAAAGGAAGGTATCATAAATTTCTCTAGTATCTGGGAACTACTTGTTAAAATAAAATGTATTGCTCTGAAAAGAAGCAAATTTACGATTTAATTTCCTGCAAAATCTCTATCGTATATTCCTTTAAACTGCAAGAAACACATTTCACCTGAACAAGTTTATCATCACGATTCCAACGACTCCGATTATCATTTGTTTATTGTTACCGTTCTATTTAGCCATAAAGCTTAGTGTAACATTTGTTTTGAGTAATCAAAATATTTGCGACTCTTCGTTTTACTCAATGAATGGTTTCGACAAATTTGTTTATTGAAGTTATACACAACATTCTAACTTGTAGCAAAGTTACTAAATTGATTTATAACATTATTAGTGTTTATGCGGTTGTTCTGCAAAAAGAATATACCGGCCGGTCGGAAACTATAGCTGAATGTTGCACTGCAACACGCAGCACTTTTCTTATCTAAATAGCTGCTTACAAATTTCAAATATGTGTATTCCATTTGAAAAGAACGGATAGTTCCTACCCGTACTTTTTTTGAAATATCCTTTCCCTTCGTGCCCTTACCGAGTATTTGGTACATTCCGTATTGTTCTGTTGACGCATGCGCAAAACATAGATTTATTGATATTCTCCACATTATTACACTCACTGAAGTTAGGTTCAGGGTTACACCTGTGTTCATAATTCGAAATTTGATTTACATTACATACTGGACTTATTTCGGCGAATTTATTTTTGTTTACATTTCTTAATATATAAAGTTAGGTTAGAATGATTATATTTATGTCCAGTGCAAAAAATGCATGTTCCATTTAGCTCACTGCCAGTACCGTTCAGTACAGTACTTTGAGGAACGGTACGGTACAGTTAATAAAACAAATCGAAAGCAGCTAATGTGAGAGAGTCAGCATAAAGAAGGATTATTCAAACTAATGATTCATTGAATTAGAGTTTTTCTTAAATTTTAAACGTCATTATTAATTTTAGTATTTATAGGTTATTTATTTCGAATGAATAGAGTTGCTTGTTGATTGAAACTGGAAATCGTAGCTTATTAGTGCCAAGATTGATTTTTTGTTCTTTCAAGTGCGACGGATTAACTACAAAGCAAATGCTCATATAAATATTGTATGTACCCGATCGAATCGAGAATTTCCACACGGTATATTTATTGCGAATTAAACTTAACTAACACATGAGTGTTTAAATTCTAACCTGCGACTTTGTTATTTAGTGAATATTATTTGAATTTCAACCACATAAAGAGATGTGACTTCAAAGATTTTGGAGTAAATTTTGACGAAAAATTTATGACATACTCGTCGATTCGATCGGGTACGTGCAATATTTATATGGGTATTTGCTTTGTAGTTAATTCGTCGCACTCAAAAAAATAAAAAAATCAACCTTGGCGCTAATAAGCTACGATTCCCAGTTTCAATGAAGAAGCAACTCTATTAATTCCAAATAAATAACATAAATACAAAAATTAACAACGCCTTTTAGAATTTAAGAAAATCTCTGATTCAACGAATCATTAGTTTGAATAATCCTTCCTTCTGATGATTCTCTCACATTTAGATAAGAAAAGTGCTGCGTGTCGCAATGCAACATTCAACTATGGCGTTCGGGTCGTTTCCGACCAGCGGGTATGTGCTTGCTCTCTAAGATCGTTTGGATTTATTACTAGGAACACAAAATATCTGAGAAGCAACGCTAAGCTTGAATATTTTTTTGCCTCATAATTACTCAACTTATCAGAGTTCGATTATATCTCTCTGACCAATTGCAGAGTTCATTTCGCAAATTGTAGGTATTAAAGTGTAAATACATATTGTCCTGACATTGATATGTTTTAATATTTCGTTTAATTTATTGAGAAAACTGCTGCTACAAGTTTGAAGGAAATTGTTATTTATTTTTGTGTTATGATTGAATAGACTTATTTTATACATTTACCATGTAATTATATTTTCTTTCTTTGTACAACCTCTCAGTTTTAATGTCTCTTGTGTAAGTTATGCGATAATTAGCAATTTGACTGCTGTTGTATATGGACAATAACTATATTATTAAACCTTGCAGGTTAGTATCTTCGTTAATATTTTAACTGATTTTTCTTACAGTTGCAAGTTTTAGGCGTCAAGTTCTTCCTCCAATGACAGTGGCTGAGCAAATCGATAGTACACTGACGACTGACCACTAAACTATTATTATTATTATAGCCGGGCCATGGCACAGATGCGTGCCCTTTAATCACTACGGCCTTAATAGATCTATTGCAATAAAATGCCCTTATGTCTTTTAAAATAGTTGGAGGCTTTTAGTAAACCTTAGTACTATTCTAGGATCCGATTCCTTCAGCTCAGTAAGTGCAAGAAATGGTCTACTGAAATGTCAGTGTCGTGTGGGACTAATGGCAACACATTTACATAGGATGTGCTCTGCCGTCTTCCGATCTTGGCATAGACGACAGATTTAATCTTCACCATTTCCTAGTTCAAATAAGTGATATTTTAGGGCTACATGGCCTGTTAGAAATTCTGCCAGTAATCTGATTTCTCCTTTGCTGAACGATAACGCTATATTTGCTGTCTTTGGCGAGCCTGATATGAGTGCTTTCGCCTGTTTTTATCCTGGAACATTTTACCAGTCGAGGCCTTTTGATTGTTCTCCCATGTCTTAATTGCTTGTTTTATGTGGCTCTTTTGGAGACCACAGAAGGGTTTAGGACCAATGAAAGGGTTTAGGATCAATGAAACGCATAATCGGTGCTTGTTTGGTCAGCTTATCTGCTTTTTCATTTCCTTCGGTCCCTTGGTGGCTTTTGACTCGCCGCAAAGTAACGTGATTATTGCGTCCCAATTGCCTTAGATTGTGTACACATTCGTGTATCAGAGTAGATTCGTATGTGTAGGCCTTAATAGTCTTTAGGACTGCCCGACTGTTGCTGAATATATTTATAGTTGCGCCTCGTATGCCTCCAAACATTATGAATCGCCCCCCATCGAGCATTGTTACCTTAGTTAGTGGGATGAAAATTTAATGTAAAGTGGAATGAGTTGTCAATAATTTCCTCATACAAAGTGGAATGTTCAAAATAATACATAAGAATCAAACAAGATACACATTTTAGATTTTAAAAATGCACCGTTCACTTTCATTTTTGTGGGTAACAGCTGTTTTATGTTAATTTTGAAAGAAAAATTGTCAAAATTTCAAATAAACTTAAACGTTTGGCTAAATTAGGGATAGATTTAGACGAATACCTATGAAGTTGTAAATAATATCAACCATTAAATTTACCTTATCAAATTAATCTATTACAAATTTTATAGCAAGTCAACTTCAGAGCAAATTGGCTATTTTCTTCAACATTCGCTATTGAAATTGTTTTTCGTTATAATTAATACTGTGTAGAAAGATAACAAGGAGGAAATTTCGGTAGGAGATTACTTTTTCCCTAACAGAATTTCATTTGTCTTTAATTTATTTTGATTGTATGGGAATTGAGCTAATTCATAACCCGCATTGTTAATTAAAAGTTCGCTAGGACGAGGAGGAACTAAATTCGTAGACAATTAAGTGCTAAGATTCGTTCGTAAATGACCAAGAATTAAGGACATGCATAGTTTACTTATTTAATAGAGAAATAACTGATTTTGCGCTTTAATAGTAATAATGATTTATTGCTATAGTTCGAGATGAACATGGATATTAATAATATTGTACAATTTTAAACTGCAATATCTTCTTCTTCTTCGCTGCTTCCTTTTGCCCTTTTAGGGCGTCGGAGAAACAGTAATTTTGAAATACGATTATTACACATATTTACATAATTATACACAAACTCGTTAATTTTTTATTTGTTACTGTAGTTGCAGCTTTTTGATCGAGATAGGTAGCTTGTTGTACGTTATTGTCGTGTATCCGGGTCTCATTTCATATAATTGTGATCTGTGTGTCGGGATAGCTAAATTGTGCGGTGACTTGTCTGCATGTTATTGTAAATATCGCTATTTTTAACAAAAGTAGTGTAAGTTTTGATCTTTTTAGTTTCTTTTTTTCGCTCTATGTTAATATTTGGCTCGGCATTATGGGTGTGTGCATTTATTGACTATTCGGCCTTGACAGTCACTTCACCTTTTGACATTCGTCACTTTTGCTGTAAATTACATCCCCTGTGAGTGTGATATGAATGTTATTTTGTTAGCATGTACATGTATACTGCACCTTAATATTTGTTCTTTTTTTTTTTTGTCAACGTGGACCAGAAGGAAGAACGCTCGGAAGATTCTGGTCCTTTTAAACAGAACTTATGTATGACGTCTTATCTTATGTATTTGTATGTCGGTTATATTACCTACCTGTTTAATAAATATCTATTATTATTATTATTATTATTAAGTGTTTGTAATTCATTGAAAAGAGGACGACTTAACGTTAAACGAGAGACAGACAGCATGCATCTAACGATTTTCTTCTCCAATAAGAATAGTTGTTTTATACTTACAGATGATCCCAAAAAATTTGCTCACACTTGAGAGTAATTGTAATGAATGTAGATTAACTGCATTGCGTAAAGTTTTTTAAACCATATACTGTTTACTGGTTAATTTGTGGTTCAACATATCACAGTGCTGATTGAATTTTAAATCTTGGTCTAGGGTCAAACCGAAAAACAACATTATCACTTTATGGAACTAGTGTACCGTTGGAATCTATATGAAAGCCGTCTCGATTGTAGTTTGACGATCCAAACTTGATTACGCTAGTTTTCTTACCTTTAATTTTGGATTATTTCTGTCGCACCATTTAGCCATTCAAAATGTGTTATCGCTGCCCCCACTGTTACGCGAGATAATGCAACTTGTATCGTCCGCATATTATGACAGGGTACACGAGGTCCAACACTGTTGCAAGTCATTAACATAAATTAAAAGAAAGTGTTGGGGCTAAGGCAGATCCTTGAGGAACGCCACATTTTACCTCGGTGGCTTGGGAATAAAGTGTTTGTGACAGATTGTCTGCAACTGCTGTTATGGCCACTAGACATCCTACCGTTCAAATAAGAGGTAACAGGATTATCATTACTTTGTATTAGTCATTAGATTGTAAGCTGTATTTGTGTAATCAAGTGGATCTCCTCAACGCAGACAACTGACTTCACTATATTTATATGAATTTGGTGTACGTCTTTTGCCGTGAAACATTCTTCATTAAACTAAATAGAAATCGAGTAATATACGAAACAAAAAATTGTCTGCTTGGCGAGATTCGATCGTTCACCCTATTCCCATCTGTGTTTTGACCCGAGGTTCCTGACTTCTTGGAGAAGACATCGTAACAGGGTTGTGTCACCGATTCGCTAGACCTCCAGCACACGTACACATGCAGAAAGAGAAACGTCGTCGTGGGGCGAAGATACTATAGAAACGGAGAAGGAGACGGCGATGTGATCACGGAAGCGTAGCGGTATACGCACGGGCATCGAGTGCGGTGACCGCTTACCATTCTACAAGGCCCTCTATAGCAGCCTTCTTGGACGTCGCGCCGAAAGACCCGCGTGGAGGGGCGCCCCAACGCTGGCCGTCTCCGGTCTTTCCAGTTACGCGCAGACCCGCGAACGATTTGGACGGGATGATTTCAAGAACGTCGTCCGCCCGTTCACAACAGTCTAATACGCTGTCAGAAACCGCTAAAGATCGGTGAACGTGCTCTTTTTGCATCGCTAAAAAATTCAAAATAATAACACTGTTGTCTTTTCGAAAACAAAATATACAGGGTGTTCGATTATGCGATCAAGCATACGGAATGTGTCTTACCAATGTGTTACGATTATGTTGACAATGATTATGATTATTGTGTCAAATTATTCTGTGGATTAATTGCTAGGTTTGTGTTAAGCTTACATCGTTCTTAGTTTCCCCTAATTTTCTAATTACCAAAATAACAAGAAGAAAGTCGAAGAGTTATAAACAAAAATTAATAATATAAAGCATTGTCGCAGTAAAAGTTATTCTGCTGCATAGTTCCAACGCTATCAGAAATTCTACAAGTTTTAAGAACTCAAGGTTAATTAGTCACCAAATCAATTTATATAGTGTACTATTTTTGGCAAATGCGGGTACATTTTTAATATCTCTTAAATTCGTTCAGAAAACAGGAAATTCTATATTAAATTTGATCCCATTACTACTAATACTACTGGTAGTACTTCTCACACATGCAGATTGAATATTCCGTTAACATTCTAATACTAACAACCGGTATCTTGTTTTGTCATAGATTTTCTACAACAGTAACCTAGTTATTCATAACATTTAAACCATTTGTAATTGTCTGCTGTAGGAACAATTACAAATTTACACATTAACAAGGATGAAACTAGTGTGAATGGAAATATTCTACATTAATTGTTGATTTCTGACACGATGCTCTAACCTTATGATACATGATTTCAGCATTCTACGAACAAATTTAGAAATACTCTATTGGCAATGAAAACTTGCACTAAAGCACGGTAATTCTGCATCGTATGCTGGCCAGAACTATTTGAAAGAATTTGAATTTTTATGCGGACACTAGGAAAAAGTGGTTATCTCTGCAAACTAACTCGTGCAGATTGCCCGAATATTCGTTAGTCATACTAGAAAGAAATTCGCAAACGCATGTATTCTAAAAGCTTGGCTCGTGTACGAGAAATATTTATACTGCTGGAACTTCTTGATCATCGCAATTGCAGTAAATAACGTTGCTCTTCTTTGATCGGATAGTTTTACAGAAAATTTATTTCCTTACACCTAAAATTTTGGAAAGCATTACAATAACATTCACCTATTGTATTTTTAGGTATTTTTACTAAATTTTTGGTGCCGTCATTATTTAAGAATAATAAGCTATGCGACATAGTTCTGTCTTCATGTTAATTCATCGTCAGTTAAACGTCAAATGGGTTACATTTATCTCTTACTTCGGTAGAAGTTAGTTTCCTTAAACAAGTAACAAATCAGAATTTGCTTTTAAGAAAGATACGTGTAATCGTATTTTAAACTTTTAAACATGGAAATGCTTTTTCGGTTTCTTTCGTCGAAGATTCTTCCGCACAAAACACTGTTTCCCTTACAGAAGTTTGTACAATGTCTTTTCGCGCACTATTCCTAACGTTTACCAAAAACTAAAAACTTATCTCTTTTTGTATTAACGTTAAATAGCTCACATACAATACTATCGCTATCTATGATTATAATTTAAGACATTAGGCGTTTCATGGCCAGATATAAATGTTTATGTTCAAATCCCTGGTTGTGTATTTTTATTTTGCAGTGTTTAGAATTTAATATATGGAATGGCTAAAGATAATACGAGCAAATCAAACTTGCTTTTGTGATCTACGTGTAAACCGTACAAAACAAATAATGAATAATATTTTTCCTCATCAAAAGAGTTTATTCAACACTTAACTCAGAATTTATTTCACTATTATGAAATTAACTAGCCATAAAATTCGTCTACCATTCCGACAAAATCTAAATGTTTTCAAAATCTGTTTTATTTATTATTCTTAGTTATACACATGTTAAAGTTTGAATATTGGAAAGGCGCTTTATTATACATGCTCAGTTTGTATCCGAATAAGATTAAGATATGAAAGGTATTAGAAAGTAGGAAATGTTGACCGGTTCGCGTTTGTATATAGAACGCCTGAAATCTAACATGTCGGTACGCATTTGCTATACTAAAAATGTAATAAATATACGCGCGTAATTTAAGTCAAGGTTGTTGTTTTTTTTTTTTTTTTGTATTCCGCACTGATATTTTTATAATAATTACAAATAGAAATAACTCGACTGTAAAAACGGAAAATATGGTTACCTGTGATTGAGTACCCAATGCATGTAATAATTAGACCATTTGTTTTGCAATTACGTTCGTCACTCCTGCATTGTATAAAAGAAACAATTTTATGTGTATAATCGAATGCCAAGAGAAACAAAAGTTGGTTTAAAAGTTTAGTTTCAGCTTTAAAAATACATAGCCAGACTTTTAGGGATTTTAAATATTATAAAATCGTCTCTATTATCTAGATTACAGTAGTCAGCGTAGAAGAATCTATTATAAAAACTGTATCATTTATGACTTGAGTAGTTAGTATCTTCCGCTAAAAATAGATTAAATTCCTAGTGTTTTCATCAAAATATCACTTTATGGCGTTTACTTTAGAAAGCTTTTCAAAACTTTTCATTGATTAAACGATGAAAATCGTTCCTTGTTTCAAATTTGGCCACCTCCCAAATTCCCTTGCTTATCTTTCCCAATATTTTGATCAACTTCTGAACTGATACATTGCGACTCACGACTATATCTAAAATATTTGTAAGGAAAAATCGTAGCGATAAAAACGAAATTTTGCTATTGTAGAAAGTAAAATACTTTTTAAAATAAGTAAATTTTGTATACAAAAGTCGAAGGCTGTCGATAGTAACCACTGTAATAATTGATTACACTCTACAAAAGAAAGCAATTTTAATCCAAAAACTTCCTGAGCTGCAGCTTCGTAGGATTTTATATACTCGCGCGATACAGAACAAACTTCGTTTCGTGAAGTTGATTGTTTGGGAAGTTTTGGTTTGAAACACAAGAAAAACAGTTTTAGCCTTGTTGGAAGTATGATAAATTGAAATATCGACCGAAGTTACCTCACACCTATCCATTCAAACTTGCTCGATTTGATGGAGTATTTTCCTTTATTCTTGTTTTAATTAAGCTATTCAAGCGTTTTCTTATTCTGTACAAGCTTGATAATTTTAGTCTTATTGCTGCACCCTCTTTCCCATGTTTGTACGCAGGGCTTTCAATTTTACATTCAAGCAGTATATTACCGCTTCTCGAATTCATAATAAACTCGTGTAAGTTGCGATACTGCGATGCTTACAAATTAAAAGTTTGGTTCGCACACTATAAACGTATTTCTTTGGTTAATAGAATGCGATCGGAGATGAGTTGTGATATATGTAATACATTAAGAATGCCAGGAACGTGTATGTAAAATTTTGTGATTAAAAATTTCAGAATCTAACTCTTCAACCATTGATATGCTGGTATCCATACATTTTGCTTCAAGTTTAATTAGTGATTACAGTTGTAAATTCCTGAAAAAGTTGCAGAAAATTTGTGCAAATCATTCACTATCTACAAAATCAAAACAGATGCAATATCTATCCTTGTATAGCTTTACATTCAAAGTGTAAACAAGTTACTAAATTGTAAAGTTACATTAGAAGTATTTGTTTACCTTATTATCACATTTTTTACACCAATAAAACAAATGTTAGTTTATGCAAATTTATTGGTTGTTGAAAAGTATCTCTAAGATTTCGTTAAACATTTTGCTTCATGTTCACATTAACGTAGTAATTTATAAATATGGTGTGATTACATTTGGTAATGATAAATTGAGAGTTTACTAATATACCACCCATATATGACGTGCGATGTGGTCCTATTGAATACAAGTGGTGTTTTTATTACTTTTATAATCGTAGTTAACCATTTAGTACCATTTAAAGCTTCGCGATGACAAATATTGAAGTAAATAAATTGTCTATTTATGTGTGTCAGATTCATAGAGGTCATTTTAATGAAGCCCGTTTTGTTTCATTGAAATAACAATATTGATCGGATCGATAGCTTAAGCTCTAGACTTTCTTCTTGTTATCACCAACCCATGTCGTGCATCGACACAATTTGACAATTTAAAGAGGGCGTTCGTATCAACAGTAACTGCACGAGAAAATTCTCACATTCTTTCGAAAGTCACAGTAATAAACTAAGCCGTTTTTGCGCAATAGTCGGAGCACGGAGTATTGTTTTGCGTGGAGTAAATGGCTCCTACCGACATGTTCGGTGGAATTAAATTCTCGTATACTTGTAAACAAGCTACTTGAATTTCGCGATGCTTCAAAAATAGCTATACGTACTTAATTAAACCAATAATGGTGGAAGCGCTTGAACTGATTTTGAAATTCGATACTGGTTGTTGATTTATTGTTGAACTGATTGAATTATTACTGCGTATAAGTTATTGTTTATATGTTTATTACTTATAGAATTTAGAAAATCTCGTCGTGTAACTTTCATGTAGTGTATGCGTAAAATATTTAGTGTAGAATAGTGCAAAATCAAATATACACTTCTTAATGTTAAATATAATCTAAGCGATACACTAGATGAAAGTAAATTCAATTACATTTTTAGTGTAGTAAAAGTTATACATGTGATGCCACAGTAGTCGAATACGAAGAAATTGCTACTTTTATTATATTTAGTGTAAAGTGTACACTATTTGTATATTAACGTATCCAGAGTTTACTGTTTCAATTTGAAATATTTTCATTGCCATTCGACTTACATGAAATCTAAGATAATTTACTTGTTTTTATATTTTTACGAATTGCAAACACTAAAGGATAGCGGCTAGTCTTTACAAATGCCATGCGCATGTGTCGTCGGATCTAAAGACAGCAATGAACGGATGTGTTCTATATTATGTTGTTGTAGTGGACAAGTGTTTCGAGTTATTATAAGACTAACAAAATGAAGTTATAGATTTTCATTTATTAGTGTATCAAGAATGCTTTGTATAACCTCAAACAAATAAAACACAATGGTTGCTGATTCCTAAGTACTAGGGTACGTAAAGATTCATTTATAGTCGGGAGTCTCATGCGTTTATCGAATAGTGTTACCGTTTGTCCTTGATTCGCTACGCGCGCTCCCCCACCTTATACTTTCATAGCTGGCAAACGTTGTAACACTGTCCATATATTTAAGCGGTTGATTTTAATACGAAACTTAAGAACGCGGTATATATTTTGACGGTAATGTTTCATACAACTTATATAAGTGCAATACTTTTATTAAACCTTTTTATACAAGCTTTTGTTTGAAGTAAAGAGAATTTCATTCAACAACTTTTTTCACTTTACTAGAAATAGAGTAAACAATTGATTGAGCAATTTTAGGATAAACTTAGGCTTTCCTTTGTTTTTAAAATTTTTCTATCCTATTTTACGCCCCCTTTCCAGACTTACTTTGAAATAACTTAAAATATACTATAATCACAAAGCAGTAGTGTACCTTCAACACGGTGGTAGTGTTATAAATTTGCACTACGTTCGTGTTGTAAAATACATTAGAATGCAACACTATGTAGTGTAGATGTCCTATTTATAGTAGTGTTAGTTTTACACTAGCCATTACACTAAAAATAGTGATCAATTTTTAACACTACTAGTGTGGACTCTCCTGAGCAAATCGTAGTGTTATCTTAGTGTTGAATAGTGTTAATTTTTTTTACTATGGAATTAGTCAGCTCTTGTTGTTTATAATATTTTAATATATGCTGTTTAAAATCTGACAAAAATATCAATTAGCAGTATTGCTGAAAATCATTATATATTGTCAATTTCCATAAACAAATCAAAGATAATGAAAACCTTTAACTTTAACCTGTTCGTCTCTAATGCCACATATGAAAAAACGTTCATATATAAACTTTTTCTCTTATTTGATGTCATACGATTATGTGGCAATGCCAAATTTTATTAATTGAAATTAACGTATACAGCATATGAGCGGTTCTATTGAATCCTGGTTATTTTTATGTATTGGTCATGTATAGAAATTTCTTGTTACATAACTTCACCGTTTGGTATTTGCTCAAGACATGTTTTATACTGTTTCGCATATGTTAATAGATACTTAGTAAATGATGCAAGAAATATTTACGAATGTAATAGTAATGTGTGTAGTTTAAAACAAACATTGCTAGCGCCGCATGTAGTAAATTGTGCAATAAGAATGCAAGATGGAAAAGTAACAATTTTTACACGTAAACCTTGGGAGTGCACTATAAAAATCTTTAAAACAAGTTGCAAATTTTTATTCCTTGGAACTTTAGGAGTATCATAACCTAGCAAGATCCTAAGATAAATTTTTAAGTAGCAGCTATAATTGATAAAATAAAACTCTGAGTTTTATGGCGCGCAAAGATAATTAATTTTCCTTCCTCTGGTACTAATAGTCCAAAAGTTTTTATTACATTCTATTTGTGCAAAATAAAATTTTAAGCAATTTCCCTGCGAAATTTGTACAAATCCCATAGACTTAAGACTTAGCTAACTGCAATAGGCAAGTGTAGCTGAACTGGTTCATTATTTTTATTTGGGACGTATTTGCATACTCGGAAATCTCACAGCGAACAGTTTCACGGAATTTATGTCAACATCATTAATATTTAAATTCATACACGATTAGTAACATTATTTTGTAATATAATGAATGAGGACTGTAGTTAATGAGGATGTACGTTAATACCGAGAAGGTGTAAAACGGTATTTTTAATTTACAGTACTGGAAATTACTACGATAGATTTGTATTAGAATTTATCGCATCACTGGAAGCTAATCTCAAATAACCATGAATATATTATTTATATTTTCAGGCAAATTTCCGCTGTCGTATAACCGCATAAATTGCAAGTCAAAATAAATTGTGCGTAAATGCATGCTAATAAGTTTTAATTCCTTATCATCCCATTGTAGATAATGAAGCATGTACATGCAATTTTTGTCACTAATGGAATCCTGTACTTATATCTTCCTCTTGAAGACATAACTTCCTGCACATGCATCTTAGATACTTGTGGTAGCCACGTGTACCGTTATTCCTTTTGCGCAGATCATAATCAGCCAGCTACAAAGCATTATATTTTATGTCAAAATAAAAATGCAATTAATGAAGTGCAAGAGCTCTTCTGCACTGCGTAAGTTATTTGTTGCATGAGAAAGCGAAGTACATGGAACCACTATGAATGTTGAATACCTTTAGGTGAAGTGAATATGTGCGTGTACGTGAAGCTGCCTTGTTGACGACGAAAAATTAGGGAAAGCCGATAACTTCGGCCAGAGCCTTTCAGTATTAAAGCCGTGAATGTTTTACGGTAGTTTGACGTGTAAACGTAACATAGCGACTAAAAAGTATGGTTTATTAATACCACAACGCTCTAAGAGTGTAAAAATACCTTCACGACGCTTTATCGATTGGTACTTTCGAAATACAGTGGCGTATACTTTCAGCTCATTTTCTTAAGAATTATGAATGAGTACCACCAGCTTATCTTATAAACCTTGAAAAGAAAACAAGTGTTAGAACGTTGTCCAGATCACATGCGATTGATTAAACTCTTCACTTATTTCACCTCAAATGTGTCCGCGATCTTACACCTAATTTACAATATTTTGTATTATACTTTTTGACACGATTGCAAGATTTTTATATGCACCTTTGAAAGTAGTGGAAAGTAGTTCTAGAAATACCTAAGCTTAACTAATTAAAAACTAAATTCCTTGTTATGACTTATGACTATTCATTTCGGTTTATATATCAAGTGCAGTTGCGAAAAATGAATTAGAGAAACTAGCTCGGCATACACACCATAACGTTCATATGCAATCTCGATGGAGCAATAACTTTGAAAGCTTGAGTATAGAAATTACAAAAATATGTGTACAATAAAAGATTTTGTTAGTTTTATTGTAATTTCAGAAAATATTTAGAGTAACTTGTCCAGAGTTAATATTGACGCCGATTTAGTGTGACATTTACAACGAAGGTTTTTGTTAATCCTTCAAAAGCACATTTCACATTTACGTTAGTGAGCGTAACGTTTTACATTGCCATATTAACAAACTAAACGTAACTACGATGCAGTTTCTATATATTGCTAAATGTTGTTGTTATGTTATCTATTTCAAATGTGAATTTAACTCACTTTAGTGTAAAATTATGAAGAGATTGTTACGTTAAGTTATAACATTCTGCACTTGTTACTAAGCCTGGCATAATCGGTCTTCGCGACAGATTCGGATCAGTCCCATGGGCCGCGTATTAATTAATACCTAATATTATGTGACTGTGAAAACCACGTAACCTCTTACGTCCTCGGTTATAGATCGGTCGTCCGTAGGCGCGAGAGGGACGGGAAAAGAGCATCAAATGAAAGCAAATTGTACGAAAAAGAGGGAACCAGCTAAAGGGTTGCAATCTAGTTTATAAATAAAGGGTGTATGTGTGACTCACACCCAACAGAAGTGACATTTCGAAATCAATTACCTATGATAAAAAACAACTAAAGCAATAGAAATGTTTCGTAAATAAGGCGAATATATGCACATGTTGATGTGTTTTTATTGCCATTTTTTTTTTGTTTGAAAATGGCATTTGTTATGTATGTACTGTAATAACCGTAAAAAGTAAACAAAAATCTGTTGTACTTAATACCGTAAATGTATGAGTAACTATGAATAGGTATATAGTAAAAAACACGTTTGTTTTTCAAAGATAACGAATATATGTATTTACATTGTTTACTTTTCAAAATTAAGATTATGTTAATTTTAATGCCACATAAGAAGTTTCACTTCAATAAATAATATAATATAATATATAAACGTAACCTCTTAACAGCGTAGGTAAGATTGGTGAAACTGTTCTTTTTATCGTGTAAGCTAAGCGATGCACAAACAATAAACATGAAAAGTAAATCCATCTTAAATTGCATTTGGGGTGGCACCTCATTTTTATTTTTTTTTTTCTATTGTACACTATTTCTATGTCTTTTACAGTCGCCCTTGTTCTAGCACATTAAAGATATTTCGTAAACTTGACAAAGTACTTTAGCTCCATTATAATTCTAATCCGGAAATTCACTCATAAGTTTAGTGACTTTATTAGCCAACGGTTGTTTATTTTCCTTGCGTGCGTTAGACATACTTACATATACCGACTAGGAAAATGCGAAATTAGCCATATACTCAAGGTTACCGATGTGGTTAGTTACGAGGTAGACTGCCTTATGTGCGGTCGATCTTAGTAAGAATTTCTAGAGTATTTATTTTTCATTTCATCAGAATCTGTTTTTATTTTCGTCTTTAGAATTTCTTATTAATTTCGTCTCTAAACGTCGTAGCAACAACAAAATAAATATGCGAAACTCTCATTTCCAGGCGACCTTGACTTCAAATTATTACGTGCGCTTTTCGCACAGTACGTCTACATCCCAACATTGTTCCACATGGACTAGCATCTCTCGCATCGAATTGCTGGGATATCACTCAGTCCCCTCCAGTCCTCTCTCGCATGTACGGCGAGATAGCTAATTTTCCCAATCTGCATATGTTTATCGTTATAATTACGCGTAACGCTGCGAAAGGTTAAGGAGAAACTCTTACAATAAATCAATAATTTTATTGGCTAAGGTAACTCCTGCCGATTCGTGTACATACATACGTAGCGTTGTGGGCCGGGGCAACCTTACTTCTGACCTGGCGCGAAGCACTCTGTGCCAGGCTTACTTATCCCTATGAAAACCGATAGTATAAAAAGGTAGATTTGATGACTTACTGTTAATTTCAGCGAATGCGTTGTCGTTCAAACTAATAGTATGGGAGTTGCTAACCTTACTAAGTATAGGAGTGGATCTGTGGGAAATAAAAATTGTAGTTATATTAACTATCAGCTACATCCTTCTTACGGTGTGCGTACACATACTTACGTTGCCGAAAGAAATTTTATGAATGTAGATGTTCTGACGTTCTCTTCTCGGTTTCTCTTCCAAACAAGCAGTCAAGCAGAAAGTCATTATTGGCAAACGTTTGCAAACATTTGCAAATGCTTGCAAGTGCATGCTAACATTCCGTATACACCGAAACAGTATTTTCGTACAACAGGAGATTTTCGAGCATTTATAATCGATTCGGCTTGGTGTGTCGCGCATTCAGAATGGGTCTAAATAGAAAAGTAGTGGCGCGGCATCCTTTTCCTTTTTAATAATAGGTGATTTAGCTAGAAAAGAAGATGATAGAAAAGGAAACAACATAGGTTTTGGATACCCCATCTTTATCTTCTGAATGAATAGACTAGAGAATTTGGCTTAGCTTTTACTACATCAGCAGTGATCCCCATGTCATTTCCGATTTCATGCCATGCATTCTACCTTTTGAATCTCTTTTAACTGGAGACACTTCTCGTTGTCCCATTGTCTTCCACTTATTCCAATATTTTTAAATAAATAAAATATTTATAGCTTGATACACAAGATGGAAATACGAATTGAAAACACCGATTTTCTCCAAGGTTATTAGATAAAAAAAAATGTTTAGTTAAAGTTGTTAGTACTTCTAATAAACTATCTAAATTTGTACAAATCTGGTAGAAAAGATTTAAATTTTACCATACCTTAAAAGCAGAACTAATGTCAAAAATTTGTACTTTGATATACCTGATATTATGCAATTACTATATAAAAAATAGAAACAATTGCTACATGGGTTCAAAGTACTTACCTTGATGTCCTAAATCCATATTTGAAACTAATAAAAATATCGATTTTAACCCACTGATACATTGACAAAACTAGCTCACAATATCACTGATCGTACGGCACAGCTAGACTTATCAGAAATTGGGGGTAAGAAATAGCCCTACCTAAGCAAATAAAAGCTTTTCCAAGAAAGAAAGTAGAGATTATGGTAGGTCAAACCTTGTAATTAAACACCAGGTAGTCAGAACACAAATTCTGGGAATTTCACTTTCTACCCCTATGCGTCGTTTTTGTCGGTTTTGGACCACTGTGCGCCGTTATAATAATTGATGAGCAACGCATGCTGGAACACAAAGAAAACCAAACTTGTGATTTATTGCTCATATGATTGATAGTAAAATTCCAAATATACTGTTGATTTACCGTACATGCTTAAATAATATTTTTATCAAACTCGAAAATATCCATCTAATCTTTATAGTTTATTTAGAAAATTAATTCTTTTTTTTGTTGAAATTATCAGAAGCTGCACGCATCTATCTGTGTTATGAGCGGCGCATGTTTAATACAGGAAAAACAAATAAATACTACAATTCCTCTTTGTTGCATGCTCTGCACTACTAAGAAAATGAAGACGATTCAATAGCTGAATGTCCTCTACGCCATAAAGTCGGTGCCGATGTCATCGTTAAACTAAGAAGGTTTTTCTGGAAAAGCTCCCAGTATTCTGCGAGAGCGAACTTCGTTTGCATAAATAAAAACACTCAGCAGATCGAGGTAGTTTGGAATGTCGTAAACGTTTGTCATTGCGTCGTCTATTGTTTGAGATCGCGTTTCCTATGTTTTTGTCAAATCAGCTCGAGGAAATTGTAGGTCCTATTCTCTTATTTAATACATACGTGTAACATTCTACGGTTGACACTGTATTCATGTCTAATTAACTTTAAATTGCTAACATGATTTTTTGAGGAAGTTACCCTGTTAGATCTGAGTAAATAAGCTTATTTCAATTTGGATATCTTATTTACAAATGTACGATATTACCATATAATGTATTTCTATATTTTAAAGCCTCCATTCCGCAACATCCATTTATTTCAAGTGTCATGTTGTTTGATGACGGGAAGCAAAAAGTTCAAGATAAACGTATACCTACATATTGTTCATCGGCTTTCTGAATATATCTAAAATTTAAATGTGACAGAGAATAATCTGTTCTTATAGCGTTGCAGGAGCATTCAACGTGCATGTATAAACGTTTAGGTCGAAGCAAGCGTTCTAGGTGGAAGAAATTAAGAGATATACAGTTATTATACGATATGACGTGTTTAAATTCCCTTTATTTCGTATAACATGGATCGTAGGGCAATCAGATAAGAGAAAATGTCGGAAAGTACTCGATACAAGAGGAGGCGGACTGGTATATTTGGACAGCCCCTTGAAGTAAAGCAAAAACTTGTTTGTCTTTGTACCGAAAGCATTTTATTATTAAAGCGTGACAAACGGTTGCACCCGCAGAGGCGCCGTGAAAGGAGCTGTGTTTACTATTTACATACAAGGAATCGAGTGAACGTTCGATTACTATCGGTTGATCGGTGTGCGTGTACTATTTATAATGTTCGAGAAACTAGTGAAACCGTCCGGGGCGTACCACCCAAAAGTAGACACAGTATTAATAAAAAGATAATAGATTGTTACCTTTTATTGACGTATCGGTGACCACTGCGGTAATGTGCGACTGCCATGGTACATAAGCAATGCTTCCATTGTCCATTCGATCAGGCCTCCACGACGGTCTGAAAACGTTCTCGTATACTTTGCAAATGATCGTTCAGCATCTAATGAAGTAAGATTCGCGAAATTCAAATACTCCTGTATCTCTTCTGTGCAGTATTGAATTCCAGATATAGATCGAACCTTTTCTAAATCCGGATTTTTATTTAAAACTGCACGAAATTTTTGCTCCACATCTAGTCCTATAGGACCCGTCAAGCGTTCTAGAGCGGCTGCTAAATTGTTGATGTTATTTAACGAGTCTTGTATAGATAAGTGAGTATTTTCTAACTGCGAAATAGGTTGTGTCACTACAGAATAGTTTATGGAAATGTCATCTATTTCTTTTTGAACGTCCGAATCGGAAAAAAATTGCTGACTCTCGCAAACCGCTTGAGAATTAGAAGAATTAAGTTTGAAAATGACATCTTTCACTTGGGAATAATATTTGCGATAGTAAGATACTGCCTCGATCCATGTTCCCCATCGCGTCAATACAGGCTGAGGTGGTAGCGAAATTTGCGGATACAATTGCTTGAATACGCGGATATGTTTGGGAGATTTCACACACTTTTTTGGTAGATGATATTAAATCATGCACCTTAGGATTCTTGCTTCGAATTGAAGAGTCGAAAAGCATACTTTTAACATCCTACCAGCTTTCAGCATTGTTGCGGCTCCGTCAGGAATTAACACATTTTTATTATGTTTACAACGGTTTCAACATCAGTTCTTTCTATACTTTTACTGGCTAACAACAAGGAAGCTGTTCGACCATTACATTTTAAAGGACGCGCCACAATATGAATCACGCTGTGTTTCTGAGCATCAGTAGTTTCGTCCGCAGCGAGCGAGATTTTTTGATTTCTCAACTCGTCTATTACTGTACTTTGCACAAGTTGTAAATTGTATCGCAATTGTCTTTTTGTTGGTAGCTTCCATGATGGAACATATTTATCCCAAAAAAGACGAAAGTTTTCATTATCTACTAGGTGTTGTGGGATGTTGCACGTGCTCAACATGAAAATGGTCATACAAAAATTGCCAGTACGAAATATTGTTTCTTAAATTCAATACATGACGTTTACTTTTAATATGACTTCTACATTCAAATGTCGTGCGACCTAGCAACCCTATACCGCAAAATTTGCAACGAATGTGCGTACCTGTAAATTCCAAACCAGGGAAACGCCAAATATATTTCTTCACATGCAATGCAAGAGGTACACCAGGCCTACGTCCCATGTTTTCGAAAACACACAATGAGAATCTGATAAATAACCACAGGACCAAACTCCTCAATGTCTACCGCATTACTGAACTCTGCATCCACATACGTACATATACCCTCCCGTACAGGCGTCTGTGCGGGTGCAACCGTTTGTCACGCTTTATTTATTATATATGGAATCAGAGCCGCTTTAGACACGCAAATTCCATTATTTCTTTATTTTTCATTCATGTGGTGGGGTAGGATTTTATTCTGTGGAATTTTGAGAGAATAAATTCGGATATGCACATATGGTATAAAATTTGTACGTATAGTGTGTCTTTTGGAGCCAAATTCCAAAAAAAAAACTTGTGAAGTTTGGTTTTTAAACTATAATACTATCCGTAAAAACTTGTCCGATAAGTTTCTATGAAACCTGACAGTAACAATCCTTTCTATTTGAAAAATTACTTAATAAAAGAATTCTTGTCAATATCCTGGGGAAAATGCCAAGACGAAGAATGAACAGGGTCATGGCTTCCACAATTTGTCACACTGTCCTCCAACATTCCTAACGTTCACTTCATATAACTTGTGAGATATGCGTAAAGAAAGTCGAACGCTTTCATCTTGCAGAAAATTAACGATGTGCAGTTGCGTTTGCATTTTAAAATGAATAAGTAAATTATAATTAAATTATTATACTATTGCATTTCCCTTCGTTCTAATATAAAGACAACTCGGTGGGAAAAATTACATTCAAGTAAGGTTTATTCTTGTGTAACTCCAAGGAGTCGTTTGTAGTTTTCGATGAAAGTTTCGGTGTTTCGTAATTCAAAAAAAATCATTTCCGATTCTAACAGCATAAATAACTAGATGAATAATTCTAGAAAAAGCTAAAAAAAAACATTTTTCTTAAAAACTCATACGTCGTTAACATGAAAACATATATCAATTTCAGTGCGTGTATACTGACCGTAAGTGGCTGATTCATACTAATTCATATAATTATGTCATTCAAGTCGGCAGCAAATAAAAAAAAAGATTCGAACCACCAGCTGAGACTTGGAACGGTTCCAGAGAATGGTCATATAAAATCGCTAAAGTCTCCCGGCTATAATTCGAGTAGCTGTAGATTTTATCAGATCTAAACTATCCTTACTTCTTCGTAATTACGGAGGAAAAGTTAAAATATGACGAGCGAAATATAATTATCTCGTATTGAAAGAAACTCGAGCGTTTGCAGAGTTAACGACTTGTAAAATGTCGATGAACAATACCGAAGCATGTCGCAGATAAACAGGATTATCGCAGCATTGTTTCTTTAATCCAATACAATTCCTATTGTTTTAGTGTGAAGCATTTTTTAATTAAACTCTATCGGCTAGATGACGCATTCCGCGAAACTAAAAGGTTCAAGATCATAGTATAAATTCCAACGGTAAATAGAAAAAAAAAGATAACGCCGGTGATTATTATTGGGAGATGCTATGATTTTACACTGATTGTGGAAAATTAAGTAGATGTGTCTAAATTGATATTTCACAGCATGTGGCTACGAAATATGTGCATTTTTCCCGTTATTTTACGTGCTGCATGTGTTCTAAGCATTTTCATTTCAATTACTTAAAGGCGATCGAATGCCTAGTTATCTTGGCAAATCATTAAAAGATAGAACCAATTTCAATGCAAAAGCGCAGCAAATATTACGTAGCGTTAATCAGACATGGATTTTCGCTTGCGGGTACCAGATATCCTTTTTAAAGCAATTGGTGTTAACGGAAGACATTTAAATGGGAACAATGATTACCGTTCTGTGCTGCACGAGAAGTACTAATCTATGCGAGATTTTCAGCCAGCTTTGCTAATTAGATATTTCTGAACGTTGAGAATGAAATGGAATGGTTTTACATCTAAATATAATTATAGTAAGGCGGAAAGTATCTAGTATAAAGTACGTTATAATTCTCAGATTTTCAAATATCATTCTTTCAACAAGTAAACGATTGCTTTGGCAGTATTTTTTTAATTACAAACTTGTCAAACTCGTTTCAAAATCTTGTTTATTATATTTTATACACGGGATCCCGTAAGAAAGTGGAAAACAAAAATGTTTTATGACTTCGTTTTAAATCGCTATTTACAAAAAAAAAAAATCATTTTGAATTTAGGATTTCTGACAAAAATAGCAACTGCAGTATCTATCCTCCAGGTCCAGATCCTTGTCATTTTTTCCATGTTTGCATTTCTGTTCAGGCCCGCTTCTCCATCTTTTCTCTCCCATGTTTGTGACGAACCGAGAATCTTATATACATTATTTCGAATTTCAGTGATAGCATCTAATAAGTTGGTGCACTTTCTCATTTATCTTAGGAGGTACCTCTTCTTTTCGTTTCTGATTATTCTTCTTTCCCATGTTAATTCTCGATATTACAAATTCGTTGCTTTAAATGTCTTCAATACCCCTATTTTTGGACTTCGATAAGTGCTTTCACAATATGGGGTAATTTATTCAACCTACGCATTTATTGATTTACTTTTTTGAATTAACTAACATTTTTGTTGCCAACTTTAGTTCATAAATTTTGCTTTATCTATTTTAAATTCTCACTTAATTATGCATTAGAAGACTTGTACAGATTTGGCAGATGAAACTTGCAACAGCCGTAACCCGTCGAATAAATCGCTTTTCATTTTGATTTATGGTTTTCTTGTTTGTTACAATGCTAGCGGCGGGGCAAATAAAACACTGATAATCATTGTAGGGCTTTGAGATTTGAAAAAGTATGAAAGAATTTTTGCAGAAAGTATCGATAGCATTATCTATAAATTGAAGTCAAACGCAAACCGGTGGAATAGTGGGACGGTAACCACACAAGCGATCGCATTACGTTATATGTAACTATCTCTTTTAGACATGTACACGAGTCGCATAGAATTTTTTTTCAAGTCTGTATTATCTGTTCTTTTTTTCGGTGTCACATAGTTTAAAATTGTAACGTGGATATAGGTTCTCCTTCAAAATTATTTAATGCGTCACGTAGCCCTCACTTCTACTAGTTTTGTTGTCATCTTTTAGCCTAATTGTTGAAATATGTGCATCATTCTTTTGACATTTGTATAAATAAATATAACACAGTATTGTTTAAATGTCACTGCTTTTTCTATTTTCTCCTATCAAGTTTTCATTAAAAAGTCCTTGTGTATTGGTAATAGTTGCTCTTCAAATATCAAAACATTTATGTAAAACTGTTCTTGATATTTATTTTATCTAACTCCAAATGTGAATATTAAATATAGTAATCATTTTTAATACACAGTTCATTTAGTGTTAAATGCAATGCTTCCTTCCATGCTTAATGTATGGATTTAATAATAACTTATCGTTACGGATATTTTCAGATAATTATTGAGGAAGCTAATATTAAAAAGTATTTTAATTGAAAACAGAAACCGTAGTACTTTTTTATGTAAGAGAATCTTTCAATGGACATAAGCGCACTACACAGCTGTTGCTTTGAGGCGTAAATTATTGGTCTAATTATTATTGTTAGATGGATAGTGTTAAGATGTATAAATAAATTACGCCGTCATTTATTATACATACATCACAATTTCTTGCGAGCAACAAATGAACCAACTAAAATTATGTAAGTAGGACACGAGGATGTAAAAATTTGTTTGATAGCTTTTAATTGGAATAGGAGAAATTAATTAAATCCAGGAAGTTAGTCCTCCATTTATTTTATCCATTGAGAGCATTGTATTTGTTTTTATTAACTATCTAGTTCGATTATGTTAGCCTCTAATTCACTATACTAAATCTATTCCTTGGGGAATTGTATTTATTTTGTTTCAACATTTTTACCTCCAGTATTCTCAGGGTTGGCATGTTGTACAAAAATATAAAAATTATATGTAATTCTAGGTTAGATTAGATTATTACGTGAGGTGGTTTTTGATCTATCCCATTGCGACCTTTTCAGATCTATTGTGGTTCCTCTATTATTAGACCAATTACGTTAGCTTTGCCTTTTTCACTAGACCTAGCAGCCTTGTGAATAATTCCTCTACGTAGGTTTCGACTTTTGGATATTCCGAGCCCATTTCTGAGAGCCGTATTCCTGCCTGCTGTGCAGTCGCACAATACATGGACGGCAGTCTTTTCTTCCGCCTGACAAAATCTATATGCTGTTTCCTCTGTCAGGCATAGGTTGCTCATGTGTTTCATAAGCATAGCATCCTGTTAGCAGGTATACTATTGTTCTAACGGACTTTCTGTCCCTGCTTAGTGAGTCTGCTTGGCCGGTCTGTGACCTAGAATACCCTTCCATCAGTGTTGGGATTTATCTTTCCATTGTCACCTTAGTTCCGCTACCCAGCCTATTCATGCAGTCCCACACCAGTTTCGACTTCACCTGTCTGGAGTCCAGTGCTCTTATCACTGTTTGACTATCTGAATTAACTTCTTGTTTAATTCTTCAATACACCCCAGCACTGCTGCTATTTCGGCTTGAAATACTGTGGCGCTTTGAATTAGGCTTAGTGTTTTAGTTAGTTTTTGGTCTAATCCCGCAAATTCCGGCTCCGACTCTAATTTCCGTCTTTGAGCCATTTATGTACCAGATAGATTTGGCTTTAATAGGCGGGCCTTTTTTCCATTCTTCTCTATTTGGTATTACCGTTTTACAGTTATCGAAGCTGCATATTATTGGCCCCTCTTTAAAATTTCTTTAACAGTTTCTGGTGATTACACCGTGCGATTTAATGTATAATTCGAGGAATGCGGATTAATAATTCATTTATAAAAATTCCTTAACGTTTTCGACTATTTTGCACAGAAGACGTAAACTTCATTTCGGAGTTTTTCCTTCTTATTTCTCAAAAATAATTTCAGGAAATTTACATTATTCCAAACATTGGTTAATAATTTTCGTTATTTTATTTATTCTTTCGATGTACAACCGTGATTTACATTTCCCCTAATATTTTGTTTTTTGCCCGCGCATCATTAATTTAGACAAGTCATAACTTTCAATTGTCGTATTTATCAATGTCACCATCAGAAACAAGGCAGACAGGCGTGACTCGCGTAGCCTGACTAATATTTGCTAGTGTCAATTTTATAGAGCGATTCTAAGGATACGTAGTTTGTTTTAGAAAATCTTCACGTAAATAAAAATGATCATTAGTGGCGGATATATTGGCGAAAAACGTTAATATACGAATATAAATGCCTTTTGCTCCCATGCTATTTATTATTACTGCCTACTATTTCTCACTAGGTAACTTAATATGCTCTTGGTATTAGAAGGAAAATGATGTAGTTGTGGTTTCGCTAAATTATATGTATTTTCCTTTTACGGATTTCACAGTAATCGGGATAACTTTAAATGTGACTTTTTAATGATTATAGAAAGTTCAACATAACCCAGATGCATATTGTTCATTTTTCAAAATTAATTAATAGTTACATTCGTAGTGCTTGTCTTTTACACAATTACGGAAGTACAACTATACTATATTTATAGTTATATAAAGCCAATTACACCCGCTATTTCTAAATCTGTAAAATTACGTATTAAATGGAACCGAACGATTATTGCTCAGCATGATACCTGACAGCCATGTTTAAATTAAAGAAATCGTTATTTGTTTGGGCAAATACGGGATACCAAGCTATTCTCTTGTGTTACTTAAAAGGAGCACTTTTAAAAATGAACCCAGGTAAGCCGAGGACAATCTAACGTTTCTAATTCGTTTTTTTTCTTTTTTTCGCATTTTTAACTCCACCTTGTCGCAGTTCAATGAACTTTTTCTGTATTCTTTAGTGTAATGCATACTTTGTTTATACGTCTGGGAAAATCATCGCTTAATACCAGAACTATTTCACGTTGGAATGTGAAACACTTGCGAAGTTAAAGTAACAGTAATTTTTATTAAGTTGTATTCTGCACACGTCGTTTTAAATATGTTTGAGAAATAATAAAAACCAACGTGCGCAGTAGTTTTAATTCGTCTATTAGAAATATTGACAGTACTTTTGTTACGTAATCGGTTCGATTTTGGGAACATTTAGAAGCTTGCTGACCTTCTAGATTCTTAATACTTATTAGATGAATATTGTCATTGTTAAAAAAGATGCATTATTAACCTGCCATTTATTCCAATTATTTAGAACTAATTTATGCACTTCTGCATTAGAAATCGTAACATGTGATGAACCGTAAAGCAATTACTTTCTAGTATTTATATGCGTATATCACGCCATTATTATAATAGTAATGACAAGTACAAACTTGGTACTTCACTTATTCGTTTAGCTCGTCTTATTACAACTAATATAAATTTCACTTCCGGCCAATGCTTGTGTATAAGTATTCCACGGTTTTAAATTGATATTTTACTATTTACAAGTTTAAGCTGTTAAAACCCAAGCATATGTAACGTATAGTATCTTAATTCTCATTTCAAAAAATGCATTTAATGTTTTAGTATCTATAACGCAAATTTTATTACAGAACAGATGATTGATGGAAAACGATACTAGAACTTTCAATTTAATTAACTATTGCAGGAAAATCAACATGGAACTAAATAATGTAAAATAAGTTAGAATATGATACGAACGCCCTCCTTAAAACTTTATAATTATAGAATATGAACACTATTTTTCTTTTTCCTTGTAGATTGTGCTCGCCTACTACTGTGATACGAGAACATTTCATTTCATGTGTATAAACCTAGAATACAAAATTATCCAGGAAATAATTGAAACGAAGTAGAAAGTATTCAAATGTTTCGGTCTTTTCTTTAGTCTCGCCAGTGCCTTTAGATAGAAAGAAAAACATCGCGTATCTAGTACTTCTATTTTTAGAGGAACCAAAGAGGAAACTGTAATCGTGCAAGTCAATATAAGTCTTAATGTGATTAAAGTACAACATAAACAGGTGTGGACCAACACAGATGCGCCTTACCGAAGAATAGAAATTATTTTGTTTTCGACTCGGTTCCGTAGAATATACCTGTTATTATATTACATATCTTTAAAACCATAGTTGACCTCAACTTCCAGAACATTTGATTTGAACAGTTCTTTCTGTGATATGTGTTAATTGTTAAGTGATCACCACGTCATATCCTACAATGGTTGTTTTGCAAGAAAGCGGCTCGCCTATCCAGGCGCCCGCTGCGTTGCTGGAAACTGCACTGGATTATAGACAGACCCCAACTTGCCTGAAAATGCTACCGAAAAGGTACATCAATTTGCATCAATGGATTGGACCTCTTTGTCCAAAGGAAATCAAAGCACAACTTGTAAGTTTCTTAACATAATATTCCTTTCTGATTGTAAGACCATATCTACATGTGTAGATAGGGCATAGAACGTTACATTCACTATGCGTTTTGAACCATTAAACATTTCGTAAAACAAAAAGAAAATATCCCCAATTAATTTTATACCTCCAGCAATGTTTAGTTTAGCTTTTTGCAAAGAAAAATGTGTTGCAATGGATTAAATGTCAGGATTTACTTCCTAAACGGAATTTCTGTCAATTTTGGTGTTTACTATTGCATGTTTTGTGATGTGAACCTTTCCTTCGAAATGCCCTTAGTTTAATAATACGCATGGGGGGGCGGGGGGTCATCCCCGCAGACTCGGAAGATTGTGCCTTTGCGAATGAAGATTTTTCGAAACAGTGTTTTTCTTATTATGAGATCTGACTGTGGACACGGTTTAAAATTATGTTGAAACCTACGGGGTCTCTCATAAGTACATAGCTATTGAAAGGTGTATGTATTTAGATGGAACATGTTATATTGATATTATTTCATTGTTGCAATCTTTACTAAATGCTGAGGCAAAATATAATAAGGTACCATTGTCTTAAAACTAAGCGTTCTAGAGTTTTTCAGGTCTTCCTTGAAATCTGTATTTTTCCGGAGATATATTAGACATAAAAGAGACTAATACAAACGCGCTCATTTTTTTTTAATGGAATACCCGTAAATTATTTTAGTTTTGAATTTTTGGTGGAATTCTGAACAAACTAACGTGTTAAATTTAGCCATTTTCTCCTTATAGCGATTTTTGAAACCGAACTACTGTCAATAGTTATTTTATTAGTGCGCCTTGACCGAAGGATTGGAAAAATTGAATTTAACCTTTAATAATAGTTATATTTCCAACAAAACTACCTACTGTCTTTTTCGAATTAAGAAATCTTTTGAAGTGGGTGCTCGTGCATTTGAACATCTTTTATAATAACTTCTTTTCCTGTTTAGCACTTTATTTTTTATTTCCCCTTATAATTTATACCTACAGTTTATTACTACTTATCAATTGCGAAGCGTCAATGGAGACTGAGACTAGGGCTGTCTACAAAAAAACCGGTGATTTTGCTGGCCGAAAAATATAGCGAGAAAAGCTGTAATACGCGCCAGTTTATGATACTTTACTACTACACGCAAAGCAATTTTTCTGGCGAAATCGACAATCGGCGGTTTCGCCACTAGTATTTACTCATATTTTTTTAAGTTTGGTTTTGTAGTACGTTACTGTTACGCAAAATATTGTAAAATAAAGTTGTGTATGTTTTCAGTTTCAGGCATGCTAGCTATAAGGAGGATAGATAGACACTTTGCAGACTAATTTCCAGAGAGCGTTTGATAAGTTTTAAATTTTATGACGTTAATAAACTAGTTAATCGTGTTATAACGAACTTCCACCTAACGAACCTAACGAACTTCCACCTGGCTAAACACCCCATGAAGAGGTAACGCCGCTTTTCGGCTCTGTAGATCTGTTTATCGGGGTAGATCAGTCCCCTTTCCAAATATTATATCCTTCTGCTTATGGTTCTCCACAGCTGTCTGTCCCCTGTCTTTTCTCGCCAGTTGTTAATTCCAGCCCTATTGAGGTCTTCTTTCACTTCCTGTAACCATTTCGATCTTGGTCTTCCTCGTCTTCTCCTTCCTCCTGGCTCCCACTCTAATATAGAATATACTACCATGCCTGGTCCTGATCTCCATATGTGCCCCAGCCATTTTACTCTTTGGTGTTTTATTTTCCTTATCACATCTTCGCCTATATCCTGTAGTATTTCATGGTTCATTCATTGTCGGTATTCATTCTCGCCCACTCTTATCGGTCCCAATATTGTCCTTAGAATTTTCCTTTCTAATATTCTTAGGTCTTCTTCCTGTTTTTTTGTTATGGTAAGTGTTTCAGCAGCATACATTAGCGATGGTCGAATTATTGTTTTATATATATTCATTTTCGCTTTTTTACCAAGGAAATTACTCTTTAATAGCTTCTTATTCGCATAGAAAATTTTATTTGTAATCATTTTTTTTTTGATTTCCATTTCTCTTTCCCCATTATTTGCTAACATTACTCCTAGATATCTGAATTTCGCCACCTCGTCAAATTCAAATTGCCCTATTTTAATTTTTTGATTTTGTGCTGTCTTATTAAATCTCATAATTTTAGATTTTTCCTGGTTTATTCTAAGTCCTGTTTTTCCCCTTCGGCCACCAGTTCTTCTAACATTCTTTTCATTGCTCTACGATTCTTCGTTATAATAACTATGTCATCTGCATAGGCTATTATTTGTCCTTCTCTCAAATTCAATGTTCCATTAAAAAAAAAAACAACTGTGTGTAGATACAAACTTATAAGACGCCCTGTAGGTTTCAACATAATTTTAAAACATGTCCACCGCCAGATCTCGTAACGAGAAAAAGAAAGCCGTTTTGAAAAATCTCCACTCATAAAAGCAGCCCGCGGAGATGACTCACCCTGTAAAATCGCTTAGTATCCTTATTTAAAAAGCAACATTCGAAATATGACCGTGTATATTTAAGTTAAATTGCTTGACACAAAAATTCCAAAGTTATATGGTTACCATATACTGTCGGACTTCAAAATTGTGCTGTCAACCTACGTCTCCGTTGATACGTGGTGATAATCGAATATTTTTGAGGGAACTTCTCTTTGTTACCCTATCAGAATTTGATGTCTATGCGAGATTTAGCGGGAGAAAATAATCGGGGGATTATTGGAAAAGCTTTTAATCGAAACAGCATTGCAAATTATTGAGTTATTATTAATACTAGAACATAAACAAATATATATTTTAAAGTGAATGCTAAGTGCTTCACTAAGTGAATGCCGTAAAATTGGAGTTGTAAATCGGTGAATTCCTCCCAATGCGAGGGGCAATTTTAATTTTAGAGCGAACCTTGATAAAATTTGTTCATAGAAGATTTGAAAACACAAGTGTTTAAATAAATAGGTATATTTTGGTTATAATTTGGAATAGAAATTATGAAAATTTAAAACAAAAATTGTTTTTTTACAAGAATTAATTAATTTTAATAATAGCTATCGGTAGGAATTGTTTTAAGGATGTGTTTGTTGTTTGAACCTCTCTAAAAGGAGCTTTAACTTTTACAAAAATTCCTTAGAACGTTTTCGCAAGCCTAACACGTACATAACAATATATTATTTTTTGTCACGTGGTAAGACTAAAGACGTCCGTTTTTTATCCAACACGTTTGCATGATGGACTTCACCAATGATAGTTTTACGATTACCTGTCAACATGAGAAACTCATCACTGTTGCTTCAACCAAATTAAACAACTTAGAAACTTTGATGATGAAAGATGGAGCAAAATATCTTCGTAACATAACGTGTAATTTTCATCAATCTTTGTTTAAAAAAAACAATGCTGGATAAAATGATTAATGCAGTCATTCTAGTAAAAAGGTAATGAATTCATCCGAATCTATTTTGTATATTTTGATTAATCCAAAATGTAAACAACTCTATCCTGTAAAATTGATTCCTTATACATTTCTACAAACTGACAATTGACAACTTCCTCACTTACCATCCACCGAATTTAAAAGGAGGTGAACAATTTGATATTTGATGGACTCGCCATCAATTCATCAATACAAACAAAAGCAATAATTGATGGATCTATCACAAATCAAACCGTAGAGTTAAAACGTGTTGATGAATAGCTGCCTTCATTCGGTGGATAAAAAACGCAGGTAAACTGCTAATTGTATTCAAACTTGAAATGGACCTATAGAAGCAAAGCATTTTATATCAAAATTCTTTAAGGCGTCTGCATATGTAGGTATTTAGGAATATACTGTTTATTGTTGATAGTTCGTTAACTGAAAAAGGTATGAATACACAAATGTGATAAGATAAGAAGCGAGGATATGTAAGGAAAAATATTGACATTTACTGCTACGTCGTAATAAGACACCGAGATACTTCTTTTCATTTTTATAGTACTATTGGTTTGTCAAATGTTTGCTTAGTTTTATCATCTACTTCTTCGTTGTCTGTTTACTCCCCGTTAATACAGTTATCTCTTGTGAGCTTTTCATTATCGCTGTTTGCATTACTAACGTGTACAGATACCAGCCCTAAAACGATCATATCTTTTTCCCCTTTTATGTGTTCTATTTTAAACATCTTGAAACCAAAACTACTTAATACAGGTAATATGATATTAGTACATTCGTAGAACGCTAATGGAATTGGAGAATAATAATACGAAATTAATTGAATTTGATGAAATGTCAACAACTTAGCTTTATATTTCCTACTAATTACTTGTATAATAAGGGTTTGATATGCTTTTCTTGAAGATCGATCTAGTTATTTTACTTTACTACTAAGTCTTTTGTTTGCCAGCGCAACAGATAAATTGCAAGTAAATGGTTTTCAATACTGGGTTAATTAACACATAAATTCTGTTTCATTCAATTTATGCTGGTACAAAACACAGTCTTGGAATTTATTGAATGAATACTCTGTACACGGTAACAAGTTCTCATAGTTTGTCAATTTCATATATAATACTAAAGAGTTTAAAAAATCATATTTCTTCATAACATTTTAATATTCAAGCTAGTTTTCAATCCGATTCAGTAAGGAAAATTAAGCTATTTGCTTTTCTTATTGGCACATACACCACTAAAATGTATGAAAGCTTCTTAGAATGTTTGAGTTATAATAGTAACTTGCAGAACTTGAACTTTCAGAGACCTATCAGCTTAAAAACTTAGTAGATTATCTTAAGTGTCGCCATCTAAGTAATTCCATCTTGAAACTAACGAAATTATCTGCCCTTACGAACTAAATTTGCAACACTTACGCCCGAAGCAACGCGGGATTATATCCTAGATTTCTTCTTTTCTTTTTTCTTTTTCAGTTGGTTTCTTTTTATTCAGATGCTACTAGTATTTAATATACAGTGACTTCCAGACGAAATCGTACAGTGCACGTAGTAGTAGTAGTACACAATTTCCTTAGTTCAACTTCATATTAATATAACTAACAAAAATTTACAGGATATCATCATAAATTTTTCAAATATACTTGTTTTAATACAAACAGAATGACGAATTAAGCATGATTTCCAGCAATAAATAAAAAAAGCCCATCGCAATGCCTAAAATTTAGGTCACTAACATAAACAAAGATTAATATTTGGTAAAAACTTGTTCCTATGGGCTTTTCACCATTATATCGTCAGTTCCTTTTTTGTCGGCTTATTTTTGTTTAAAAAATAATTAAATCATTTAGGTTGTTCAATAAGTATTTTGATCATTTTTAAACCTTCCTGAATAAAGAATGTACTATTGAATTAATATGAGAACTACTGCGGCTTATAGCCCTGTAGTTTGAGGGAAGCCTTTGAGCATTAAGCGAAATCAAAAATCAAATAAATTTTGTCTAGAAATATACGAGCAAAGTGTTTGAATTTTGAAAAACTATTTTCTCTACAAATGAAGTAGAACGTATTCAGATCAGTGAGAAAGTCTAATACTGAATTAATAATAGAGAGCCTGTAAACCATAGCACGGATCCATACAGGAAATAAAAGTGTGGGAAATTTACATTAGATTTGAATATTTTGAAAACGAAAATCCAGTGTGGGAGAACTCGTGATTATAGGACAAATTTTACTTTTATCAAGACTACGGCTTCAAAAGTGCGAACAAATCACTTACTTTAGCATAGCCCAAACTTTATTAAAGCATATGGAATAACCGCTTGACTTCCTAGAATCTGTATTTGCTTTGGATAGCACACACAACATGGTCAATACATTTTATGATAATTTTATAATTCATGGTGAAATGCTGAAGATAATACATATTTTATACGAACAACATTCTAGAAAACTTACAACGTATTTTAATTTACGTATACATGGGAGGAGAGTTTTAAGATTTGCGTGCACATTTTCATTATACATAGATATTTTATTTATAATAAATGAGTTTTTTCTGCAAGTTAATACCAGACATTGACATTGATTTCTGATCTAGTCACTCGATTGACTTCC
The DNA here is from genome assembly GCA_029619315.2 of Dynastes maya. NCBI lineage: Eukaryota > Metazoa > Arthropoda > Insecta > Coleoptera > Scarabaeidae > Dynastes > Dynastes maya. The sequence goes on from JAROYE020000001.1 coordinate 27,178,196, forward strand.
AGCTTCTACGAATCACGGAAACGATCCGAAATGCTTTCAAACGGAGAGAGGCGGTTGGATTTTTCTCGATATTACGTGCACTTTCGACTCTATGCATCCTGATAGCATTCTTTGTAAAATGATCAGGATGGGTATTAGTGGATCTACGGATTGCCTAGTCGGCTCATACCTTAGAGGTAGGACCGTCAGGTCGGGCGACGTATTCTCATCTAAAAGAGAGATTCGATCCGGCGTTCCCCTGGGTTTCCTTCTTGGTCTTTTCTCAATTCATACTTCTAATATCTTAGGTACTCCTAGGGTTCAATTAGCAAGCTACGCCGATGATATGGCTGTTTACACTTCAAAGAAGGGGGATTTCATCGTTAGGAAATCGCAATCATATCTTTCAAGGCATCATGCAACTCAATTTCTTGAGACGTCAAATAAATTATTGCGATCTTGGCTAGTTGAAACGTTGCAAGTAACATGCATTACCATAATAATACCATAATAGCTGAGAAATTGTAAAAGCCATCACCTATCCACCATACATAGACGTGTTTCGCCGTTTTCGGCTCGCAGGCGGTGGTAGATACGGTGGTCGATTGGGTGGAGAATTGGTAAAGTATCAATGGTTCAAACTGCGTGGCGGTCCTTTTTACTAAAAAAACCCACGCTACCTTCTGATAACATTTTTATTGATGGCGCACAAATTCCCTGGAGATCCACGGCAAAATATCTGGCGTTGATATTAGATCAGCGGCTTACCTGGAAAGATCATTTCCAACGGATCCTCGCTAACTATTTTAAGGCGAAAAACTCTTTCATTGCTTTGCCCTCGAGGAGAAGTCCACTCAGTCTTCAAACGAAGCTACTTATTTATAAGGTCTATCTTCGATCAGTCATCCACTATGGATCGATGTTCTAGTGTACCACCTGTAAAACCAGAATGAAGAGGATTGATGCCCTCCAAAATAAGATATTAAAGGCTATAACTGGGATCTTTGGTTTCAAGCCTAAATGAATAGCAGCTGGCGAATCGCTCGCGGTGAAGGACCAGTATTTGCGACATTTCTCTTCTCGCCAGGGTGGTGGAAGTAAGATATCCTTCGATGATACCATGACGCCGCACCAAATCGATCTTTAACACCTTTTAATCCATCCCTTTGGACACCAATAACACACATTTATAATAACCGAGGTGTAGGTCATCAACTTGTGACAAACGAACTTAAAGGTCGTGAATCTAGCTTAAGTAGCAGAGAGTGGATCCCTGAAGCAAACGTTTAAAATTTCTTGTAAAAATAGGTATCCAATCCAATTTGAACGTGTCATTTCATTTAGTACAACTGTACAAATAAAACTGCGCCTTAATCGATGTATGTATATTATCGACTGCCTTGATTTTATAGTTGATTTTATACCGAGGCTGTTGCCAGTAGTAGTTCTAAAGCGAACATATTACGCATGACGAAGCATTATTATTCTAATAAAACCGTTTGGTGTGCTACTGTAAATTTTCTTTTAACGATTACGATGAAATTCGTTCGGCTCAGTCGATATAGTAATATCTAAAATGAAATTCCTCGCATTGTGATTACGCTATAACAAACACAATTGAATGGTGGCTTGTTAAATGATTACTACCATAATATGAGCACGTACACATTAATGCTTGTATTTTAAAATACTCTCATCCATTACCGTAATAATTATCAATGCTCGTTGTAGATTCAATTAATGTTTGTATTCATTATATGCAGATAGTCGGTAATATGATAATTATTGAGAATTATAAGTGATCTGTTACATTGAAATGAGTAATGGTTTTATAGTTTTTTTTTGCAAGTCGTAGTATTTAGCGTACATATTTATAAATAAACATTAATTTTCTGTGTTATTCAAATTTTTCCGTTATGTGTAATTTGTGGGTAATGAACATGAATTATACAGGGTGAGTCATATTTCTGCATATGTGAAATAACTGGTTTAATATTACACAAGAATTGAATGAGAGTTCCACAGCTACAATTTTGTTTGATTAGACGTTTCCGAGCTTCAACTGTTTTGGCGTGCCCATGTCCCCATATTTTTTTCTAAGTTGCATGATACCTGTTTTTTCACGCCATTTGATAAAGAATTATTTTCTCTTTCTGATGGTACAAGCATTTCAACACCTGACATAACAAAAATGTCGAGAAAAACGCAAACAAAGTTTCCATCACAGTAAGCCGTGGACATGCTATGAATATCGTAGATCTGTGGATTTTTTCAGTAAATTAGTTTTAGAACTTGCCGTATTGCATTATCTTGGGCTATTATACTACAGTAAGGGAATGAAAATGTTTATTACCAGGTGATGTTTATTTACTTACATAATTATTATTAATGTAACAAATGTTCAAATGTACGGCCATCATCAGCAACACATTTTCAAATTCTTCAGTGAAAATTCGTTCGTTGGCTCCTAAGCATTTGTGGAGTAACAAATGCATCTCTTATTCTAATCTTCATATTCTCGATGGTTGTTGGAATTTCTCTATAAACACAGTTTTTCACATAGCCCAAAAAAAAATAGTCAAGTGGTGTTAACTCGGGGGATCTAGGCGGCCACTGCATTGTACCACCTCTTCCTATCCATGTAGCGAACTTGCGATCTAAGAATTCCCTTACTATTCCTGCATTGTGGGGTGGTGCACCATTATGTTGAAAAATTACTTCCTATCGTAACTGCAGATTCACATTCTCTAATAATAATGGTAATTCACTTCGCAGGAAATTTTGATAAGCGTCTCTACATAAGCGTTCTTTAAGGAAGAACGGGCCAATCACATGTTCGTCCACGATACCACCCCAAGCATTTAAAGACCATAACCTTTGGTTATCTATTTCCTTCATCCAATCCCCATTGGATCAGTTGCACAATAATGCATATCATGGCGATTTAACACACCGTTACTTCTAAAAGTCGCCTCATCAGAAAATAAAATCCTGGAAATGAAACCGTAATCAAACTGCAGCTGTTTTAGCACCCATTTGCAAAAATTTGTACGATTGATAAAATCGTCTCCGTAATGTTCTTGGTTTAAAGAAATATAGTAATCGTGGCGTTTGTACTTCCGTACTGTACTGCCCATCGTGCTCTGGCTTATGCCGTACGTCGTAGATAACTCTCTCTGAGTAACATGTGGGTTCTCCTCTACAGCAGCCAGCATTGTTATTTCTGTTTGAATTTCGTGGATGCTACCGGTTGCTGAAAATCTGTCCTGTAATTTCTGAAACGATAATGTGTGGGGATGTCTACGGTTCGGATATCGGTTGGCACACAATGGTGTAGCTACAGCTAAATTTCTCTGAGACTCTCCAAGAATAAACACCAAGTCAACTAACTCTTTAGAATAATTAATTTTATAAAATTGAATTATTCGTTGATACAACAACAATAGCAATTACCGATATAAACATAAGCACTGAACAGCATCACTCTGTAATAAACATTTTCATTTCCTTCAATCGCTCTAGATAATGCAATATGCCAAGTTTTAAACGTAATTTGCTGAAAAAATTCGCAGCACCACAGACCTACGATTTTCATATCATGTCCACAGCTTACCGCGATGGAAACTTTGTTTACACTTTTCTCGAAATTTTTGTTATGTCAGGTCTTGAAATGTTTAAACCATCAGAATGAAAAAATAATTCTCTATCAAATGGCGTGAAAAAATAGGTGTCATGCAATTTTAAAAAAGTGAGGGGGCCTGGCTACGCCGAGACAGTTGAAGCTCGGAAACATCTGATCAAATCGAATTGTAGCCGTGTAACTATCATTCAATTCTTCTTAATGCTATTTTCCTCTATTTCTAATATTAAGGGAATTATTTCACATATGCAGAAATGTGACTCACCCGCTGTACTCTATGTTGCGATGTCTGCGGTTTTCATGAATATTCCATGCACTATCTAACAGATTGTATTTTAAAACAAAAAGCAGCGTTCTCAGTATAGCAGCATTTTAGCGTAAGTACAGGACAATATGGTCTGTATATAGTTAGCTATAGATGATGCTTTGGCTTCCGTTTTTTTTTTATATTTCTGTGCCAAAAGAAGGTGCGTACGTTATTCCATATACCGCGTTCGTAAGTTCCGTAGTAAAGTGAACCGCTAAAATATATGGACAGTGTTACAACGTTTGCCCGCTATTAAAGTATAAGGTGGGGAGCGCGCGAAGCACAAGCGACAACACTATTCAATATATGCATGGGACTCGCGACTATAAATGAATCCTTACGTACCCTAGTATACACTAGTGCTGTAGGTATGGGATAAAATACAGATTTGGATAGGTGGATGCAAAACTATCCGGATATTCGGATCCTAGAATCCGAATCCACTATCCGATTCTCGGGTTCGGATCCGTTATCCGGTTCTCGGATCCGAATCCGTTATTATTTTGCAATATAGAAAATACTTAAAAAAAACATCGATTCATGGTATATGAAGAAAAAATTACGTTATATTACGTTGGTGTTCAATAAATTTGTTGATTATTGCAATTATATTGTTTGATAATTATCAGACCTATTGCAGATTTTCTCAATTTACTACGAAACTTTACGCTTACTATTTTCTCAAAAAAGATACCGGAGAACAGTGCTGGATCCGCATTATCCGATAATCGATTTGATCAGATAAAGAATCCGAATTCTGTGTGAATGTTTTATTTCGTCTACCCGAGTATTGACTCGAGTTAATTCTTTCTACTACATTAATAATGCCCATATAGTACATCACGCAAATCAGCTTTGCACAAAATATTTCAGGTGTTGCCACGACAGCCTTTCGATCTATCGGTTTTATTATGCGAATATGCAAGGATTTTACTAACACCGAATGGCTTAAATCTCTCATTTACGCTCTAGTGCAAAGCAAGCTAGAATATTTTTGGTTGGTTTCCAATGTATGTATGTATCTATTTACTAGAACGCACACAACGAAAATCCCTGAAATTTATTTTATTCAGAATTGATGGAATATAGACCCTATTAGCGGCATGGACTACGAACTGCTGCTGAATCGACATGGGTTTGAGTCACTTACTATAAGAAGGCATACTGTCAGCACTACATTTTTAAGCAATGATATTGACTGGCAAAATTTACTCATCCGATTTATTGTCAAAAGTCAATCTCCGCGCGCCGTGTCCTTCATCCAGGTTGACTGACGTAATTGTGGTTGGGCAGTCACCACATGTTAAAAAAAAAATATATGCTGTATTTGAAAGGATATGTTTATTTATTTAATTTTATAAAGGATATCCTCCGTCATTAGATAACGATTGGAAGTAGAGCGTAGATTTATTCACATTTTTTGTTTCTTGTAACATCTTAAAGCTTGCGTACACATCTATCTTTTAAACCCCCAGTATATACGAACTTCGTTTTATCTAGTGCCTGTTGTCTTGGTTTCATAAACCAGGAGGGAATTCCTATAGAAAATCGACGAAAGATGTTTTGAAACACATTTTGTAACAAGAGGTCTCCTATGATGCCCTAAATAAATAAATTATAGTGTGTAATCAATTGACATTCGTGCAGCTTTCTTCGATTGGTGTACTGAAAATGAAGGCCACAACAATATGTGGAAAATGTACCCTTATCAAAGGCGAGCTATGCACGATATCTAGGAAATTACTTGAGTGCTGTAAATAATGGGGAAGTCCAATTCTCAGTTGAGTATATTGGACAAGTGTTATCTGCTATTAGCATTAAATTATTTAATCCTTGAATAATATTCCAACAGTTCCACATGTACAATTGCAAATACGAGTTAAGTTGGCATAGATCTAAATAAATAATTGTTGCATTTTTTTCCATTCGTCATAAGTGTTTTACTCAAAGTAATATATTGAGGAAAGATATGCACTTGTATATTTTATTACTTAAACTGAAAAGCAAATAACTTATTTATTTACGTCACATTTGTCAATAGCAGACGGATATCATCTGTATTACGCAATAAAAGGATTGCCAACCGAAACTTGTATCTTCACTTCTTTGTATTTCTCTTAATGATCACGCAAATTGTTTTAGCCCACTTGCACCTGTAGATCGACAAAAACGTAACTCCTTTATCTGTTACTTGAAAATTTTCCGTGTTTCCTGTACTTAGACGTTTCCCTCTCCTGATTTTATACGACCACATATCACGACAACTGGTGAATTGCGTACAAGAAAAGCATATCGTGCGTACCATAACTTTTCGACGGATCAATACAAGCTTTGCTTAAGCGTCGTGAATAAACCCTGAATAAAAAAGAAACCTATTTTTTCCCGTTTTTTTGGGTCGTTGGACGGGGGTAGTCGCGAATGCTTATCTATTATTTCATCTTGGTCGGTGTCTACGGTACCTGACTTTTCTCCCAACTGGGAAGGCCTAATCCGATCTGAGGTTTGCAATTTCGTCAAAAATGATCCTTGAGTGTAATCGAAAACAGCAAGGAATAAAGATTTTAACTTTGAACACTCTTCTTTTTATCGAACCGGTAAAACTAAAATATGGAAAAGAAGTTGATTTCAATTAAGATATGGAATGTAATGATTGTTGTAGCAGGTTATGGGAAAGCAAAATTTTAATGTTACATTATTCATTGCGTTTGCGGCTGGTATGAATGCCTCTTTACTTCGAAAATATCAGCTGTCAGTCTAGAACGTATATGGTATTCAGGATAGCCATCCGATAGTAATGAAATTCCCTCTGGCGGATAAAAAGCTATTTTTCGGAAGCCAGTATTTCCTTATAGGCCGTCTGACCTTGGAGTGAGGGTATTACAAATTTATTTTAAGTCCAGATAACGACAAACGCGGAGAAACGGTGAAGTTATTCTTCTTTAGTTCATCTACCCATTTTCTTAACTCTTCAAAATTAATGTAAAATTCTCTTACAACAAACAATAGGGTAAATCCAGTGGTATTTATAGCAGGGTTTCGTAAATTGAATATCTATCGTAAAGTCATTAAGTAGGACATCAGAGACATCAGAGAATTTGTCATATTTATATTGTCAGTTATGTTTTAAAGCATAGTGTCGTCTAGTTTGAGTCATCTAGTAGCGTTACTACATTCGTTCTCTGCTACATCTAAAAATAACTTTATTCTACAAAATTTCCCGTTAGATTATATTTGGGTAGAGATTATCAAAATTTACTATGGTCAGAAACTATCGCCATCGCGATTAAAATAAAGGAGGAAAGGGACGCCAATAAATTCATTAATCCTGGTTAAGCTAGTATTTAGGTTGCGGTCACAATATAAAATGTTCGATACAGAAATGGAAAATAAATTCATGGTAGAAGAAAAGATTGGAGGTTTGAATAGGCAGATTTCCAGTAAATGTCATAAGGAACATACAGTTTAGATGACATCTTCGATAAATCAAAATTAGTTTCATTTTTCGTTAATTTCTATATATTGATTTCAAAAATTCATAAAAATCGCCGAAAGAGTATCAAAGAATACCCCCGAATCCCACAAAATTTAATGAACTTGCAAAATTCCAATTTTTTAACAAAATTCCCGAGATAAAACATTTCAGTATGTATTTGCGATGAAATAAAATGTAGATCTTGAATATAATATTTAAATACTGGTGGAAGTTGGATAAAAAATACCAATATTTAGTTTTTTTTTAACCACTAGATGGTTCATGTTTTGTAAATAAATACACATCGCTTAGAATAGTCTCATCAAACCGCGAAAGTAATCTCGTGTTATACTATTACGTTTTTGTTTTTTCCTTTGCTTTATGAAATTAAACAAATGATTACGAAATAGTTTGTTTCCTAGTTCAAAGCGAAACCACTCTTAAGTATTATTTTGTGTTAATTAGTTCTCCATATTTTCGTAGAGGTGATGTCTGTGTTTTACTTTACCATTTTGACATTATCAGCAAATACAATGAAACATTTTTAATGTCCTAGGATGACTGCAAACTTGTGCAATACAACAAAAGAACTCTTGCAGCAAATGCGACTTTCAATTGTTTTCTCTGCCGCATATTCGCCACCGGAAGTGAAATAACAAAAGCGACTTATACAGATGGAAGGTTCGAGTTGTGCGTTCTCGTCAATCCATCTTCATTTATCATAGCTAAGCCGTAAAGGTTAGTTTGGTGTTGTGTGCGCCATTCTCGCATCAAGAGGGTCGTTACTCATATTTTTTTTGATACCCTAATTACTCTAGAGGGGTGCCTTTTCTCGTGGCGCTTTGGAAATTGAAAGTGCATTTTATGTAAATACGAGTAGCTTATATGGAAGTTAAATTTTATTTCATTTGTTAGGAGGGTTGAGGATGTAGGACATACTTTCTCATAAATTACTGGGATTTTAACGAACAATGAAATGACTCTTTTTTAAGTACATTCGAAAAAAAATAGATAATAGCAGATATGAGAAATATACATAATAACTTTTAATATAATTTATTATTCCTTTCATTATCTACGGCAGCCAGATTTCTTAATAAGATTTATTAACAGTACTGAAATGTATGTCTCAGGGGAATTTTTGGGAAAAATTTGAATTTTCTAAATTAATCTAAATTTCTAAATTCTTAATGGGATCGGGAGTATTCCTGGATACTCTTTGGGCAATTTTCCTGCGAATTTTTAATTAAAAAAATTGAAATTAACGAACTTTTGAATTAAAATTATAAACTAACCTTGAATTCGTACAATGCTGTCACATAAACACTCTGTTTATGTTAACCTTTACAGGAATCTGCCAGCTCTAACCTCGAACCTTTCCTACTTTGAAATTGCACTTTAATTTCGCTATCGAACACTTTCAATTGAGACCGTAGTCCGTAGAACACTGGTTAACTTAATGAAAGTCTAACCAGAATTGATGACTTTTGTCATCTGGCGTCCCTATCTTCCTTTGTTTTAATCGCGAATCCAATTGTTTATTTCCACAGTTAATTTGGATGATTTAAATCCAAATATTCATTTTCTGATGCCTTTCAATGAAAGGAAGTTATTTGTAGAAATAGCATAGAAGAATGCGGTAACGTTATCAGCTGACTGAGATTTTGATGACTCTGTGTTTAAAAGAACCGCTGACAACATAAATAGGGCGACATTTACTACCGATTTCTTAATAACGTTCGGAAAAAGATTTAATTTATGAAGTGATGTTTGAAATACCTTTCAATTTACACTGTTGTCTGTTTTAAATGATTTTTACATTAAATTTGACGATTTACGAGATTAGGAAAATACACAGAAGAGTTGATTTGTCCGTGTTACCCTACGATCGTCGTTATCTGGACTTATATTTATTATATAACGTCCGCACTCCAAAGCCAGTTGACGTGGGGGGAAGTGGTGACTAGGAAAATTACATTTTTTACGTAAGAAGGACTTTATATTACCAACCGGTGGCTAACCTGAATACCCTATACGTTCTGAGATTGACAGTTGATGTTGTCAAGCACGTATTAGATACTAAAAGGTAACATAATTGCAATAAGGCTTTGTTAACATTTGAACAAAGCTTTATTACAATTAACATGTAATTAATGGTGATAAAGGTGTTTTGTTTGAGTGTAATGTATTTTCGCGTGCGCACTTGATGAATGTTAAATTTTTCATGTATCTTAAGCTTCATTTAGATTTACATTTTTTGGTAAATTTCATATTTTCTGAGTTGTCTAGAGACATGTTTAATTCATTAAATCCATTTGATAATATACTTATCTGAGTGTTATTTCGTGTAAATTCTTTGATGTCAAGACGAATAACAAAATTGAGTATGGTAAGAAATTCTAACAGTGGAGGTTAGTTTTTAGCATATTTGATTTGAATTACATACTTAGCATTAAATCAATACAGAAAAAAAGTACTTTCCTTTCTAATAAATTAGCAACGATAACGTTTACGTCTTTGCTGATTTTCCTTCTTTCAAGTCAGCATCAACATCATGGAACAAGGGGAAGAAACACGCACATATCAAAAAAGGATGATTAATGGAATATACGCGTTCTTCTTTATTAAACACTTTTATCATCATGAAGTCGGGACCCTTTTCAGAGGGAATGGTACGATGAATGTGAATACTTACTTCATTGGCATGTCCAGTTCTCATGCGGTTACAATTGCCAGAGTTTCAGCAAAAAGTTTTAGAGCGTTTTCCTTAACACCAATTGATTTGATTTTATTGATAAAATATCATGTTTTATTATAGTGTCAATCTTTTGACATGTCGTAAAAAATACCAGCTACTATTTCACCGCCATCTACGCATTGTACAATGTTTTTAATAAATATGAAGCAATTTCCGTACTTCTACCAGGAACACCATATTCATTTGAATGAATAAAATTATATTTCAATAGATATTTTAGCAATCGGTAGTTTAAAACTCTTTCGAATATTTTTGAGAACAGTGACAATGACGAAATTGACCTATAATTACCAACATTACTACGGTTTCCCTTCTTATAAATTGGGATAGCTTTAGCAAGCTTTATGTTCTTTGGACATTCATCCTGTTGTAAGCAGCTGTTTATAACAAATGCCATATGGCATAAATTTAGCATATTTCTTAATAATTGAAAAAGGTTCGTTATGACCATAGCTGCGTTTATTGGCAATATTGCCGATACGATGGTTCTCGTGTGAGGTGTTTGGTGTACAATATGGATTTACTGATTTGGAAACGATCACAATGCGAAAAATATGTCACGAGCGCAAAACCACAAATGGAAAAAGCGCGGTCAAAACTCCTATGTCAACTTTGTAATAGATTTAATATTTATGATGTGTGTTTATAATATTCCATTTCGTAAGTCTTAGGGCAAATATAACCCCGAGTGGAGATAAACAAGTGAATCAACATTGCGAAATTATTTACCACATGCGCGTGAAAGAATTGAGATTACAATTAAAAATTATGGCTGACCGTGAATGAATCAACGGATTCAAAGAAAAACTTAGTGGTACATATTATAGTTCAAATATTAAAACCAAGTGAATCGTCACCTCTATTTTTAATAGCCAGTGCAAGACTTCAATTGTGTACAGGTGAAACCATTAAAAATGCGATATTAACCACTTTACAAAAGTTCAAAATTTCGGGAACCCAAGTGTTAATGTTTGTTTGTGACTGATCAGCTATGCTTCCTGCTGGCCGCTGCTATTTAAATGTAAACGAACTAATAGTACAGACTAAAGCAGTATTTATCAAATCTCCCGAAAGAATTCGGCAATTTCAAGCACGGTATCCTAATATCCCAGAACTCCCACACCCAGTTTTGACCCGATGGGGAACGTGGTTGGAAGCTGCTTTATTATTTTCAACATTTCCATCCATTCCGGCCCCTAATGTTACAACTTAATAAAAAAGGAGCTGCTGCCATTAAAGCAATACAATTTAAATTTTAAGACTATCAAGTTCAAATTGATTGACAAACTATTTACAATAACTACCAAATGCTATCGCAGCATTACAAAGGTCTTCGTTACCGTTGGTCAAATCTTTGCAAATAGTAAATAACGTACAAAGAAGGCTAGAAACATTAAGTGACGGGAAAAGTGTCTGTGTTAGAGAAAAGTTTAATAGTGTACTATAAAAAAATATAGATTTAACTAGACTAAGATATATTTATAATAACAGTGCTCCTACAGATACGTTTGCTTGTTTCAAAAACCATTACTATTATGCAAACATTACATCATTACATGTGGAACAGTCGTTTTCGTTATATAAAAACATTTTTTCACCACTGCGAACAAGGCTCAAGGAAACAGCAATGTACGCCAGGAAGCGTGATTTGCGAACCACTCATTAGATATAGTCAAAAACTCAGATGTATTTTGATCACTAAAATTTCGTTCAAAAATCTTGGGGCCGTTTGGCGTAACGCGGTAATGCGGAGCTTCGCTTGCGATACGCTAGCGGACGACTCTGCATACGGCCCTTAGTGTTCTCATGTATCACAGCACACTTAAATGTTTGCAATTGATATAAATGATCAGCAGCTTAAAACTCATTCATACTAGCGCTATGTTCAACTGTCAGCTCGTTAGAAAATATATTGTATAAATACCTTGTCGCAATAACAATATTTTGCGAATGGAAACAATCCGTTGTTTACATTCTGTTGTAAATTTTATGTTTATATAAAATTAGATTCAGTTTTTTAATTGAAGTTTTCTATTTTAGTTCACTACGAAAGATAAATAAAAGTAAATGTAACTACCTTTACGTACTTTAAATCGTCTGCTTTATATATTCTCGAAGCCCGTGAATCATATATTTCGCGATAGCATTAAATTTTACCCGATACACACATTTATTTATCGAATCCGTTAGATCTAATTTCGGCAACACCTTAAACTTTCGAATTCCATATAGATTAAACTTTTCTCATAAATCGAAACGATTTACCGTCCTAGAAGTGTAGGCCTATAAAGCGAATTGTACTTAATGTCAGGCTATATTTGTCATGCCAAAGAAAATCGATGGAAACAGTTTGGGACTCCATTCTTATGTTAATTGCAATTTAAGCTTTGTCCAACTACTTGGCAGGGCTAAAATTTATATCCAATGCCCAACTTCAATAATTTATTCGATCCGTTTTGCATTCACACTTTAGTAATTGGCATTTATGTTGGCTTTGTGTTTAAACCGGAATATTCAAAATGAATGAATAGAGGAATGGAGGTGATGTGATGTATAATAATACTTCCCTTTTGTAATTTTTTTATTGTTTTAAATGTGAGATATCAATAATAGATATATGACATCCACTGTGTTTATAAAACAAAACAAGTTTTCTGTGTATGTATAAAATGGATGTGTCTGCTGGGAAATGAACATATTTAATTATTGTTTATTTAATGGAAACATTTTATTAAGAGGAACAAATGTACGAGGTAGGCGCCATAAATTCTCGGCTTGATGTAGAAGAAATAAACTTGGTAAAATATAGCAATTTTTATTTTTCAATATAATCTCCCCTAACATAAATACATTTATTACGATCAATTGTAAAAATAATCTAAAGTTTTCTCCTCAAAATGTTGTATTACAGCTGCTTGCAACTCACTATTGTACTTAAAACGACGTTCCTTCAATTCCTTTTTGGATAGAGGATCATAATACAGAACCATTGTTTTATCTCCTGTGACAATGGACTCCAAAATCGATTTCGGGTCGTCTCCACACATGTTTAAAAACAAGCGCGCACATTCGGCCCGACGTTTATGTTGAAGAGCAGAAAGAAGATGCGGTACCTATCGCGCTCTAATACCGTTTCTTCAATAATTGAAATGTTTTGAGGCGTTCAGTTCAATTGGCTCATCTTCTAGGGATTCTTGCCCTAAACGGAAACATTTTGCCCACATTTACAATGGGTTATGCAGGAGATAAATCACCATAAACGTCGTCTAAACGTTGTTTAATGTGATTAGGCGTATGCCCTTCTTTTGTTAAAAATTTAATGACCGCGCGGTACTCAATTTTCGCTACCTGAGACATTTTCATGCACTAGTCATGTTATTTGTCTGGCTACCAAAACTACTACTCATCGAGCCGTAATTTATGGCGCCTACCTCGTATATTGAATATTTTATACAAAATCAATTATATTGCGTTCGGATTGTAAGCTGTAATGACAGACCTATAAAAATATGAGGAAAACAACTAAATTTTAGAATGTTCTTGATATGTACATAACCTAGTTACATTAAAAAAAAAAAACTAATATTTCTGTTTTGCATATAAATCCACTTCTCTGTGACATAAAATAGGATATATGCGTGACAAAAGAATTGATTTAGTGCAGAATATAGCATAAGGCCCCTTTCACACGGGCGTTGTTTAGACAACACGGCACCAACGTGCTAGCTGCAAATTAGTTCAGAGCGATATATGTGTAACTATTTACACTACCGGTGATGGTACGGTGTGCCGTCAAATTGTGTGTTGATCGACGCATCAAACCTCCTACTCAAATATACCAATTGTTATTTTGTTCTTAGCAGGAAGGGAATTTACAGAAAACACGCTCTGTTAACACAACGTGGACAAAAAATAGGATCGGTTGTAGCACGATAGATAAATGGCACGATTTTAAACTGTTTTTGTGGAACGCTGACAAATCCTCCACAAAATAACGTTAGCTGTCAAATTTGAGGTTGTTACATTCATTAGTTTCATTTTAATGGCTGACGAACTAAATATTGATCAATGTAGATATTCACAATGGGATGAAAAATGGTCTAAAGAACTCGGCTGCTTCATTTTGTTAAATAAATACTTTCATGAGCTCAAATATGATGCACTACCAGCAATAAAAAGGTGCACAAGTGGACGATTTTTTATCTTGAAGGGTGAGTTTTCTTATAAGAAAATATCTTCTTATTTTTACTAAAATACCGTTCTCATTCTTCGCTTTAATTTTTTAAAAATAAAACGATAGAATATGGAATTGCGAAACCTGGTTAGAATTTAATTCGTAAACAACATTAAACCCGTTAAATAATGCGGTATACGTTAAGGCATTAAAGTGATGACCAGTGCTGACAACTGCGAATAACAGACTTGTTCAAACACCGCTGAGTGACAACAGGGTAAATGCGCTGACCAATTTCATTGTTTGCTGGGTAGCAGCTTACATCTAGCATGTCCGTTTCTTGCAAAATGTCCACTGAAGGCAGCAATGATCTTAATCATAAGTACTTTCCTGTCTTACTTCTTCTCATTTTTTAAGGTTGCAGGTTTTAAATCAGTCAACGGATTCGTTCAGGTGTCCCTTAAATGCATATTGTATTTCTGAAAGGTGCAACATACATTTTGAATAAGTTGAAATAGTCTCCAAGATGGGTGTTTCGACAGCTCATTAATCGATCAAAAATTCTTTTTATGTTGTTTGAGTATTTGGAGTATTTTCGAAAGTACATCTCACTCGTCGATTTATATCATATTTAGATTCTTAAAGAGTGCTTCACTTACTGAAAAGCTAATAGTTTCTATTTTTTTTTTATTGGATACGGAAGATATTCTTCTAATTAATTATCTTCCAAGGTGGCAGGCCATCAAACTACTCATGTAAAGTGTTCTGATTTATCCAAGAAAAGAATTTTCAAATTCACCAAGATAAAGCATACAATGTTAGATATAGAAGCTATTATGGATACCTTTTTTTGCAGATCTCTGAATTTTATTATGGCATAGAGGCTTTCAATCACGAATCATGACTGGCCAATTATATTAAAAAATAGAGGTAATTTCCAACTCTTCAGTTCATCTTTGCACTAACGAGTAACATGCATCGACTCAAGCAACGTCAATGCTTTTTTTGTAGCGCCATAAACCTAGTGTTGATTGTATAAAGAGACAGCGCGGCCGTGAAAGAGGTCTAAATAAATCTTTAATACCTCTAGATATATCACATTTGATTTGAATTAGAGCACGTTTTATGACTTTTATATAACAAAGGTTGGCGCCACCAAGCGGCATTTATAGTAGGTGTTAAAGTTTACGAAGCACACGGATACGCCGTATGATCAGGCTATTCCAAACAACGCACATCATCAGGGGATAATCCAAGGGAAAATCCAATGTCTCGTCTAACGAACCTTAAAACTCCGACCTTTCAGGGTTCGAACAAAGGTTGTTGCCGAAGTTAAACCGATGATATTGACATTTGTTGTTGGTGTCGCGAAGGTAAATGGACATGGAACGTAGAGCGGTAAAAAGATACCAGGTTGTTCTTTTAGGGTGTATTTTGAATGCTCTTGAAAAGCCGGAAATAAGTGTCTAGTGAATTCATTACAAATAAGCAAGGTGTCATTTTACTCGGACGTTGGATATAGTATCGTCGCCGTTGATACGTTTCAACTATCACCCGTTATGTTTTACCGTTCGATATCTGCAAAATGTCGCCTGGAAACGTCTCTTTTCTTGTATGAGCGTAGAAGTAAACATCTTAACCAATTACTTGAAATGACACGCATTAATTTATTCCATCTTATTAAAATTGCCGCTTAAGTTATAGAAAAATTGTTGTCATAAAATATATAACAACTTCGTTATAAAACCATTATAATATATTATATAAGTTTGTCAAAACCAAGGGCTCAATAAGTCAAGACATTAAAATTGTTTTTCGGTAAAATGTAGAACTTTTAGGACCAAGTTGGGCCCATTACTCTTTAATTTTTATGTCAATGGTCAATTCGCCTCCGAAGTCAAGTCGTTCTTTTGCTATTCATTATGATCTTTGGAAATATTTCATTATCTTACCTCTAAAGAAGGTATATCGTCTGATTTTTCTGATATAAGATGCCTAGTGACAGTATTGGCTTTCCAGATCTTCTACCGAGAACCTCGTTCCTTTTCGTAACGGTATTTTATTTCATATGTTTTTGTGCGACATCAATTATTTTTAGAACTTTATAGTAACATTTATCCGTCCCTACAATGAACAACCTACCTTACCTTACCTTTTGTAGTTCTTGAATATTTGAATATATTTCTTAGATATTTCACTGTTCAGAAAAATTGTAACATTACCGATATATAAAATATGTAAATGAACTAATGGTAGTAAGAAATTTGAATCACGCGCATGAACATACGCAGTTACGATCAAACGCTGCCACCTAGAGTTGAGTACACAGTTTACGAGCCCAAGCGGCGTCATTGTAAGTGGAAATGTTCTTTGTTGGCAAACAATTTTTCGATGTTTGAATTTGCGGTTTTTGAATGACCGAACAGTGTATTTATATCAAGTACTGTTTCAAAATGAGCAAGACAAGACTGCCGCTGAAACACAAAATACTAAACGAAATATTTGGAGACGACACTTTGGGCCAGAGTAATGACAACCATCAACCATTTGTAGTGTGCACCGTCGGAAAGAAGACAACACCTCAGTTGTAATTAACTAGTTTAATTAAAATATAGAATACAACAGACAACTTTCTCGATACTTAAAGATAGACTGGTTACAAGCGATCTGATCTTCGGTATACTATGCCCTCTTATACATTTCTACTGCTTATATTTATAATAATTTCTAATCATTAGTAAACGAACGATATATCTAAATGACATTTACAATAATAATGGCAGTGCGTGACGCAGAGGGTTGTTTGTTTTGTCTATATGTAATCGCCCTGTGCGTCGCTAGTTTATATTGTGATATATGAGTTTATATTAACATAATTGTTTATATTGTGATATACGAGTTTATATTGACATAACTCCTTCATCAAAATGAACAATTGGGAAATAAGTAATTCGGACAATATTTAACGTAGATAATAACAATTCTTAATTATGTTTGATACAAGAATGAATGACAATGTTTGGTATGACTAATATAATCTCAGGCGATGGATGATGGTAAATACAATAGATTGATTACGTACGTTGTGATACATTACACATTACAATACATTACAATACATTACAATACATTACAATACATTACAATACATTACAATACATTACACCT
The DNA here is from genome assembly GCA_029619315.2 of Dynastes maya. Taxonomy (NCBI): domain Eukaryota; kingdom Metazoa; phylum Arthropoda; class Insecta; order Coleoptera; family Scarabaeidae; genus Dynastes; species Dynastes maya. The sequence goes on from JAROYE020000001.1 coordinate 27,195,694, forward strand.
TTCCCCTAAGGAAAAGAAAATTCATTTTTCTTTTAATTTGGCTAACCGTTCGCTTCTGCGAAGTGGTTGACATTCCTCCATCTGGATTTCGTCTTGAGACTCTTGACAATTTATTTCTATCGAATTGTTTATAGGTACTGATTCTTTTTCTTACACATATTAAATGTAATACAATTAACTATATTACTATTTCTTAGCTCATTTTCACAAATTTTGCGTTTACATCTCTTACATAATCTATACAAGATATACAATAGAATTAATTTTAACATGGTTAAAAGTGTATAAGCTAAAGCATGGTCCTGAAAAAAGGATAGAATCGCAGAATTGTTTTCTGTTTCTATCTGGTTTAAGGTTTCTTCCATTTGATTAAGCTTAAAGCTTGCGACTTTTAAGCTTTCTTTGTCAAGACCAATTGGATGGATGGGTTGTAATTGAAGCAGTGTTAAATTTTCTTTTATTGCGTAACAGCATTCGTCGTCACTTATATTCAGCGGCGCGCCAAAGAAATTTGCCGCCCGGGTGCAAACCTTCATTTGCCGCCCCTCTTCCGATGACAATTTTTTAATTATTTATTTATTATTTTTATTAATTTTATACTTACCATTGAAAATTATTAATTAACTGCAACAAAATATAAAAAGTAAAACTCGCACTTTAAACAAATCTCTTTTATTAAATAAATATTTATGTAAAATATCCAAAAATAAGTAAATTTATATAAAAAAAATATATATATGTAACATGTAACATAACAATATATTAACAACGAAATATGCTATGTATAAAATATATAAAACTCAATAAACGTACTATACTTACTACATATTTTAAAGTAAAAAAATAAATTCACAAAATTTATAATAATCTTGCTCTTTTAACTGCAAATTGATCAACAATATTAGAAACATTTAATTCGTCAACACAATCGCTTTCAATACTAATTATGCTTAAATTAGAAAGTCTTTCTTGGGACATAGTTGATCTTAAGTAATTTTTGATTAATTTTAGTTTTGAGAATGATCTTTCCCCAGAAGCTACAGTTACAGGCATAGTTAAAAATATTCTTAATGCTACAGTAATATTTGGAAAATGATTATGAAGGTCTTGTGAAAATAAATAATTAAGAATTGTTGATGCATTCATATGTTCTGTAATATATGGTGACAAATTTTCGATTTCATCGCATAAATCTAATGCATTTATGTCTTTTTCTGTTTTTGTAGGATCAAAAAGTTTTATTTCTAAATCTGAACAATATTTCATTTTAGTTTCTCGATTAACCGAAAATAAAGAATAAATGTCATTTAAGAAATTAAAACTTTCGTTGTGAGATTTTAAAAGTTCAAAACGCTCTTCTATTTTCGAATTTGCCATGTCTATAAGTGTAAAATAAAAATTTATTTTGAATTGCCGTTCCGGATCATTAATAACTTCATCAGGGCCTTCATATTGAAAGAGTGCCCTAATTTTGCGCGGTCTAATAATGTTAATTTTTGGAAATGTTGTTTCGCAATCAATTTCTCTTGCAATTATTGCTGCGTCAGCCAAGATGGTTTCAAAATTATTGTCTGATCTGCACAGTTTTAAGTAATTCATAATTTGTTCAAGCATTTCGCTTGTTTTTGAGAGATCTATGTCAGAGCTTTGCAATTCCTTACTTACAACATTAATTTTCGTTAGAATGTTGTACCAGATTATTATTGACGAAATAAATTTGAATGATTTTATTTTTGTTAATAATGACTTTGCTAAGTTTCTAGTGTTAGCATCCCGAGACGTATCTTCGAATAAATTGTATAATGCATCATATACTGTATGTAAATTATAACGCAGAACTTTTATGGCATCAATTCTACTCTCCCATCTTGTATCTGACAGCGGTTTTAAAGTCAATGATGGACACTCCTTTTTCAAAATATGCCATCGATGCGTAGAAGCAGAAAAATATATGTAAAGTTCCTGAACTATACTAAAAAAGTTTTCTATTTCTAGAGAAGATTTGGCCGCGTCATTTACGACTAAATTTAAACTGTGTGCAGCACAAGGCACATAAAAAGCTCTTGGATTTATATCCAAAATCTTTTTTTGAAGGCCATTATGTTTACCTTTCATGTTACTGCCATTATCATAGCCCTGACCGCGCATATTACCAATATCAATATTTTCGCTTTTTAAAAAGTTGATAAGAAAGGTAGTTAAGCCTTCTCCAGTTGTATCTAAAATTGGACAAAAGCCCAAAAAATGTTCTCGTATTTCAACTTTTTTTGTAGTATTGTTTAGGTACACAAAACGCACTACTACTGTTATTTGCTCCACATGACTTATGTCGGGAGTGCAATCCAATATGATGGAAAAATATTTTGAAAATTTTAATAAACTGATAATATTGCCTTTTATTTTTTCACCAATTAAAGATATTATTTCATTTTGGATCTTATCTCCCAAGTAGTGTGCCATTCTAGTGGAATCATGTTTTTTAATGCGACCAATATGTTCAGCTATAACATTATCAAATTGAGCAATAGTTTCGATTAATTTTAAAAAGTTTCCATTATTTTTTTCGTATAATTTATTACTATGCCCCCTAAAAGCTAAATTTTGTTTTGCCAAAAACTGAATTACATATACAATTCTTTCAATAACCGCTTTCCATATTTTTTTTTCTAAGTTAATTAATTTTTCATTCAATGCATCAACCGTTCTTTCATTATTCAAAGATTTTTTTAAGTCCACCCAAGACTTATAACAATTAAAATGATCCTTACTTTTTTCGTGTCTTTCTAAATTTCGCGATAAATGCTGCCAATCGCTATAACCGTCATCACAAAAAGCACTTTTATTGTTGGAAAAAATTTTACAACAAAAGCAAAATACAGAATTTTTGATTTGGAATACATAAGCCAATTTCTATAAACATTTTCTCCGTTACACAGTTTTTTACGGAAATATAATGTTGAGAATGATCTGTTGTTGTGATCTTTAGGAAAATTATCTTCTGAATACTGAATCGGGCCAATGTCAATTAGTGACATTCTAATAGAATCAGTTATGATTTTAGGCCATTTGGCCGGATCAGTAAGATCAATGTCAATACCTTTTTTATCTTCTGGTTCTGATAAAGATGAATCCGATGCACACGGAGATGGCGATTTTACGAAAAACTCATTTTCAGTCATTTGACAGTCCTCTTGTTCTACTGATGATGATGGCATATTGATGGCACTTGTTGATGGTGTCGGTGTAAAAAATGTAGTGATATCGGTGGTAACTCTTCTAAGGTTTTTTTCTTTTTCAAATTTTCGTTTGCGATATTCCGCACCTGACAGTCTTTTTCTTTTATCAGACATCTGAATTAAAAATATTAAATTTATCCTATTATATACACATTATTTACATATTCATGTTATAAAATAATATAAAATCATTTCATTACCTTAGATCGATTTTGAAAATTTTTCAAAAAATTCAATAACTTTGTTTTAAACTAAATTATTAATTAAATTCTTATTTTATACAAAACTAACGAGTCATCTGTAAACATTAACAACGCAACAATGAACAAACATTAAAATTATTTTATATAGGTAAATCTATCCATAGAGGCCCAATGATGATAATAATAATCATAGTATGTTTGGAACAATTAAAAGTTCGTAATTAAAAGCAATTCGGATCAAATCTATAATGAACCTTTCATTTGATGTGTAAACAGTCACGATATATTTTTTTTATCTTCCAAACATTACACCAACATAATTTAAAAAATAGATAAAAAGTAGATAACACGCAGAGTAGTTGAAATAGTATTAACACAGTATAATATATATCATAATACACCAATTACATAAACATTATTCGATTCATTACGACCACTCAGTAAAATAATCATCATTTTACAAACCATCATTAGGATTGAAAGGAATGAGAAAAAAACATATAACAACCATGATCCTTAAAGTTATCATTGGTCCGGAAAGGGTTAAATCTACCTCTTCAGTAGAATTAACAAAGTATTTTATAAGATAATTAACAAAAAATAAGCCTATCTTATATCAAATATATTTTACCAAAAATCGGTAAGCAAATAAAAAGAAACTAGCTTAGAAGTTGAAATTAGTAAGTAAAAATTTTTGTAGAATAAAAAAAAACACAAATCAATTTAAATAATATGTAAGACGTAAGACACAAAAACAAAATTGCAAGTGGAATGAATACTGGCAACAGAACGCTTTTATACCCTCGCACAAGGGGATTCCCCTAAATATATGGAAAAGAACGCATTTCTACGCACGCATCGTGTTTTTTGGGATTCCCCTAAATATATGAAAAAAAAAAAGCCTAGAGCTAGTACCGTCAAACGGGGTTACTTGGAACTCGGGGGTTACTTGGAACACGCCGTTTGAATTTTTGTAAATAGTGCTGCCATCCTTACTTAAGTAGATAAAACCCTAGTAATAGTTGAATTAAATTGTACAGGTGCCTGTCAAACAATATATGTTGCAGTGCCGTGGACATTTCGTGATTTTATATTTTGAATTTGATATCCAATATTAGCAAGAAAATACCTATTTTTTTATCTCCAGCTACTTGAGGTTAAACAATGTTATGTAATTAATAAGATTTTTTTTCTGTTTTTGATTATTAAAAATTAAAAATAACAATTGACGAGGCGGTACTTTGCCGCCCCCAAAAACCTGCCGCCCGGGTGCGGCGCACCCCTTGCACCCCCGGGTTGGCGCGCCACTGCTTATATTAAACTCAGGTAAATATGATTTGTAAGTAATATATCGATTGGTTGCGTTAAAAGAGATTGTCGATAGAACGGTTGTAGGAGTGTAAACCTTACAGCTTGAATTAATGAAAAGTGTTCCTATTTTGGATAGATTGTAGTCTACAGGGTCTTTATCGCGACAATTTACCGTGATGCTAATAGGATTATTTAAGACATATAACCATGTGTTAGGAGTGGTTAACGGATACCATGTTTCTGATAAGGTAGGAATTATTCGAGTATCACAATTATCAGGTAACTTGTTTTTATTTACTAACAATTGCACTTCACAGATTGGCTGAGAAAGTGTTGAGTGTTTTGGGTAAGTTCCTTTCCTTCGTATTCTTGAATCTTCTATTGTGTATCAATCAATTAGTCAATCAATTAATACATCAGTAGTATCCCACTTCTGACACCAGTTTTGTAGTGTGCACCGTCGGAAAGAAGACAACACCTCAGTTGTAATTAACTAGTTTAATTAAAATATAGAATACAACAGACAACTTTCTCGATACTTAAAGATAGACTGGTTACAAGCGATCTGATCTTCGGTATACTATGCCCTCTTATACATTTCTACTGCTTATATTTATAATAATTTCTAATCATTAGTAAACGAACGATATATCTAAATGACATTTACAATAATAATGGCAGTGCGTGACGCAGAGGGTTGTTTGTTTTGTCTATATGTAATCGCCCTGTGCGTCGCTAGTTTATATTGTGATATATGAGTTTATATTAACATAATTGTTTATATTGTGATATACGAGTTTATATTGACATAACTCCTTCATCAAAATGAACAATTGGGAAATAAGTAATTCGGACAATATTTAACGTAGATAATAACAATTCTTAATTATGTTTGATACAAGAATGAATGACAATGTTTGGTATGACTAATATAATCTCAGGCGATGGATGATGGTAAATACAATAGATTGATTACGTACGTTGTGATACATTACACATTACAATACATTACAATACATTACAATACATTACAATACATTACAATACATTACACATTCAACTGACAACCATCAACCGATATTGGTGGCATTATCTACAAAGAGTTTGTACCTCCAGGTCAGACGATTAATGCAGAGCTCTATCGTGATGTCGCAAGGCGGCTAAGGAGGATATGTGAAGGAAACATGTAATGAAGTGGCACAGGAATGACCTAATTCTCTACCGTGTGCGAGATAAGATACCGCTTTCATCGTACAGCAGCTTTAGGCAAAAAAGAACATGGCCGTAGGTTTCTCAACCAGCGTACTCGTCTTACTTGCCTTGATAGTCGCAGCTTCCTTTGGATCGAATTGTAAAACCGCGTTCTTAATATTCTCAAAATATTTATGATAATAAAACGCAGCCTGTAACCATGTTCCTCAACGTGTAAGAGTAGGTTCTGGTGGCTCAGGCATACGGGAGCACAGTCTATGAAATTTGCGAATACGTTTTGGCGATTTGACAACTACCTCAGGATAACATTTTCTAATACTATATGCTGCATGACTGAAAGCATGAATTTTACACGTAATATGTAACAAGTTAGCACAATGTTTGTTAAGAGACCGGCCTACGGAAAGCATGTTTGCGGCACCATCACTCATAAATATCAACAGTTGGTTTGTTGAAAGTTCAAACTTTTCTAATGTACTTAACACTAACTTTGAAATTACTTCGGCAGTACATTGTTATACTCGTCTGGAAGCTAATAGAATTGAAGGTGACGATTGATGTGGTTACATTGTACGTACCATTACATTAACCACAGAATGTTTTTACGATCTGCTGTTTCGTCCACACATAACCGCAGTTTTTTATCTTTCAACTCCGATTTAATTCTTTTTTCAACATGTTCGATGTTAGATTACATGCAATAAAGGTAACACATAAATTAAATTTAAATTTGTCATAGTGTCGTGTGCAATTTTTTTTTAAGAATGCCACTTTTGAAGAATGCTACTATTTACGTGATGTAGACAGTTCCTTTTAGACCGACACATTAAAGGGATATTACAAACTACACATTAAATTTTAACGCCATCATAATTTAGGTCAGGCATTTCTGCTATAAATTCTGTAGCTTTATCCAACATTGGTCGTTTTCGCGACGTATGCAACATTTTTAAAACAAACGTAGAACTACGAAATAGTATTTACGGCAGCGTACGTGTAAACACAACAGATCTGGTTGAGACTCGCAGTTATACTGAGGATTGTATCGAACCTCCGCCACTGCCCGTTGGCGCTAGTGAACAACTCTATTCATAATGCATGTCTATCGTTTTCTTTCTCAATAGAAATACACAGTCGATTCCAAAAAGCGTTGCAACATCTACGACACCGTTTACTAATTCACAAACAATGTATACCTGACGCATGCGCAATAATCGATGTGCGAACTAGTACGCGTACCGTACAGAAATCGGTAGTTGGAACAAACCTATAGTGTTACTTTAAGCAAATTAAAATAAAATGCTTACTTACTATCGATATTAAACAGCAAAACTCTATACTTTCAGTTAAAGGTTACAGTTCTCTATTAAAATACAGCCTTGGACAAGATTATTAGGCACCCCTTATATTTCATTATATTAGAAAACTGATGCCATCTATGCAGTTATTCGAGGAATTATAAATAGTCTAAATATTCCTCGGGGAATTACCGAATTATATCGCATGTTTGGAAGTTAATAGTTACTGTGTTCCGCGCTGTTAGTTACGACAGTAATGTGAGGGTGTAAGAACATTTATGGGCCATTTTGAAGCAGAAGGTACGTACTCGAAAATATACATCCAAACAAAAGTTAGAAAGAGCGGTAATAGAGGAATGGAATAAAATATCATCTTCTACTTGCGAGAAACTTGTTGCTAGTTTACCGAAAAGGATAACTGCTGTAATAAACTCCCAAGGAGGATCAACATGATATTGAATTTTACTTTTTCTTAAATAAAATATTACATTTATACCATCCATTTCATTTATTTATTGGTGAAAGTTGAGATATAAACCATATGCGAGGGTGCCTAATAATTTTGTCCAAGGCTGTACGTTTGAAGGTAATACTGGAGGGTTTAGTATTACTTAGTTTTAAAAAAATGTGTTATATTCATTTGTAATGTTGATCAATAACCGCCCAACTAGTTTGTTGATGTATGAAGAGCGTCTATGATTAATCTTTTAATTTTGCCACACCTAGGTATATATTAGTGTTCTCATACCATTAGTCACTAAGCATGATTAGAATTCTAGATCATTTCCATTCATTCTTTGTACGTGTATACCAAATACTGCTACTAACTGGATTACGCTAATTAATTTTCTGTGTGAGCTTTATCTTTCATTCATTTTATAATAAATTTGTTTGGCATTTCACGTAAACAAAGAAGATTCCATTTTAATTTTGTTAGATGTTTATTGTCACCTAAAAACTAATGAAAACTAATTATTAGACATTTAAAAGTAATCCTTGCTGTATTTTTAGAAGTGGTTTTCAAGTTGATTTTTTAGCAGTAAATTTGCTCGATGTTTTTTAGTTTTAATTTATATCGCCCAGATCTCAATCTAATTTTATTACATTTATTGTTACATACCTTTACAATATTTAATGCGACCGAGTGTAATTTACCTTGTGTTTACGTCTTATACAAGCGTTAAATTGAGCAATAGCAAATAATAAAATACTTACCTGTCTCATTAAATGCAAACATTATCAAATAACTTAGGTTTTCTTAGTAAGTAATGTGATTAGCGCAATCGTCCGTGTTCTAAATAAATTTCCACAATTTAGATTAACTCACCTAAGCACAAGCTTTAAAACTCTTGATCTATAGCTAACCGTGGCATTTCGTGAAATTACACTTTAATTCCTATATACGGCTAGGTGAAAATGCTTCGTTAATCCGCATAACGAAAGCTCGCTTCCCCGAATAAAAATTCAGCGCGTTCGTGTAGATCTTAGCTCTCTAAGAGACGCTGATTTAAGTGAATCTCGTATTTTTGTTGCTTGAAACTATAAATCTCCCAAAAATACTTATAAACGTTACTACTTTTTAAAGATTTTTCCATTATCCCGCTTAATTTATACAACTGGGATTTCGGGACCCTATTGATATTCCAGCGAGGTACTTTGTGCAGGTGTATACGTAGTGTTCGTTTACAAAGTACCGTAAGTATACAAAGTTTATTCTTTCTCCTGCGAAATGTTTTTGACGTTTATACACATACTAATAGTTTATTTTTTCTACTGTTACAATATCGCTTGAATATTTGCTTTCCAGATACTATGACATCATCTTATTTGGTTATATTATTCATTGTTTTTACAACGATAAAACGGAAAGCTGGCTGCTATTAAAACATGCGCAACATATGGCCCTGTGTTTTTTTCATTTATCTTCTATCGCTTACAATGATATGATGTATGACTGTAACACATACCATACCAGAATTTTTAACCGCTTTTTTGGTGGGCTGATTCAAACCACTATCGAACGATAAACAGGATGGGTATAAGCCTTTTTTAATACGAAAGTGTTTGAAAGACTTGCCTTCCTTATCAGGTTGTTAATGCGTAAAAGAAACGTGCTGCTGGATATAATAAGCTTGTAAATTTTGATACGGTGGAAGCTATCTAAAATAGTGTTGTTAAAACCTAATTAATGTTCCAAACGATTTAGGTAATTTACCAAGTAAAACATGAGAGGCGCTTCCAAGTAAGAAGTATGTACACCTATAGGTGAAATTATTTAAGGTATTTCTCGTTAAAAACTCTTTTTAGTATATTGTGAAAGTCATGTTTATTTTAATATTTATAACATTAGTATCATTATTAAATCAATTTACATGCAGACGCTGTAGTACAGCAATCTTATAGAGACAAAACTAGCTTATATATGTTACGCCGAATAAACGAAATTGCCGAATTCCTGAAAATAACAGAATTTTGCCCATTTCAGGACATAGACAGTAAATTTGCCTAATACACGTAATAAGCAATAGATTGAACTTTAATTGTCTGCTTCGTGAAATAAGCAAATTTAGAAGTGAATAAGTCTATAACATAAAAATATCTTTTTTTCAATATATACACATTGGGAAAATATGAAATTAGCTATATCTGTATATGTACGAGAAAGCGAGGAGGGGATTGAGTGGAATCCGATCGATTCGATGCGGGTCATTAGTACGCTTGTGACAACGTTGTAGACCTACTGTGTGCAAGGGCGCACGTAATAATTTGAAGTCATGATCGCCTGGAAATGAGAGTTTCGCATATTTATTTTGTTGTTGCTACGAAACTAATAAATTCTAAAGACGAAAATAAAACAGATTCTGATGAAATAAAAGAAAATACAAATAAATACTTTAGAAATTCTTACCAAGATCGTCCGCACATAATGTAGCCTACCTCGTAACTAATCATATCAGTAACCGTCGTTAGCTGAGGCTAACCCCTCCGTTTGTGGTGAATCACCCATACGCGTTTACCATTGTCGCATGTATGCTTTTTCGTATAGCTAGACATTTTCTTTCCTTATGTGTATATATTCTTTAATTCTAGCTACTTTTGTTACACCCGCGATATTAACAAGTTTAAAAGAACTTTTAATGTTGCACTATTGACTGGTTTTGTCTACATAACATCCATATTTTCTTTTTAATTTCAAAATTCTTATCACGTGCTCTTCATATTCCTTATTCCATAAAAATGTATTATTGCCTATACTTATTCCCAGTTCTATTTCCATATTCTAACACACTTAGACGAAGAGTGCCACCAGACCATCGCAAAAATGTATCTTAATATAAAGCAACTAAGTAAATGTCCGTGTACTAGGAAAGCCGGTGCCGATTTCACAAAATTATACAAAATTTTGTGTATTTCACGTAGTATGCAATTTTTCTTATTCCGTGTAACATATACGAGGTATGGCAATTAAATAACGAGAAATTGTTTCGAACGCTCGAACTGACAACACTGGCGGGTATTCAACGGCGTAGGCATAAACTTCCGCAGTTTTACTAAATGCGTAATAAGTTTCAACTCGGTCGAGTGCTTTGTGTGTGAACTAGTAGGTTTGAAAGGTTGGTGTTGAAGCGTTGTATGTCGAAAAAATGTGCGATAAAAAACTCAAACAGAGAATTGTGATCAAATTTTACAGGGGATGAAAGCTGGGTCTTCCAGTATGACCCTGAGACTCGTCGGCAAAGTAAACAGTGGGTTGAGATTTGAGAAGAACGTCCTCAAAAAGCAAGAATGTCGCGGTCATAAATGAAGACAATGCTCACTTGATTCTTCGATATCAATGGCATTGTCCACAAAGAATTCGTTCCGTAAGGCCAAACTGTTAATTCGGCCTTCAATGTTGAAGTTTTGAAGCGGCTGTGTGCCAGGGTTGCGCGGGTAAGGCCTGAACTGAAGAAATTGGATGGATCCTTCATCACGACAACGCGCCCGCCCATTCGTCGTTTCTTATTAGACAGTTTTTAGCGAAAAAAATTATTTCAACGCTGCCTCACCCCCCGTACAGCCCAGACCTAGCACCACTGGACTTCTGGCTGTTCCCAAAAATGAAAAGTCCCATGAAAGGACAACGGTTCGACTCCATAGAAAATATCCAGAAGGGGACGACGACGGTTTTGCAAGGTCTAACTTCGGGCGACTTTCAGAGGCGTTTTCAGAAGTTGGAAGAGAGATGGAATAAGTGCGTGGCACTTCAGGGGGGGTTACTGTGTAGGAATGAATGCGTGATGTTCAGTTTTTTATAATAAAGCTTTAATAAACAAATTCTCGTTATTTAATTGCCACACCTCGTATATGGCGTGCAGAATAACAGCAATACAAAAACGCGATAATAACTTAAAGATCTTTTACTAAACTTGTATAGGCCTTATTGGATAAAACAGCTACGCAACGTCTAGGCATATTATCGACTAATTACTGACACCATTCAATGGGAATATTGGATCATGCAGATTGCAGTACTCGTCAAACTTCTGCAACATTCGATGGTTTTGTATCGAACACTGCTTGCTTGGCATCAACCGAAAAGTTTTCTATTGGATTCAGGCCAGGAGACTGGGCTGGCCAATTCATGACCTGGATCTTATTGGAAGTAAACCACCGTTTGGCTAACTTGCTGAAATGCTTTGGGTCGTTGTCTTGCATCAAGAGCCATCTAAGCGGCATATTTTTCTCAAGATAACGTAATAGTTTGTGTTAATTGGTGCGTCCATTTTCTTTTCCATGCGGAATATAGAACCATTATCGTAATATGAAAAACTTTCCCATAGAACAATTTTGGCACCACCCTGCTATACTGTTTTAATAGCATAGCGTGGATCATAAGCGGCGTTCTACGGTCTTATAAATTGCCGACGTCTCCCGGTACCAAATAGGACGATTTTGGACTCGTCTGTCTACAGTATGCTACGCCACTTAATAGCTAACTAAATGAGGTGCTCCTCGGCGAAGTTAATCCTTTTTTCACATGTCGGTGTCTTACGTGGGCTTCTAACAAATAAACTATCTTCAATAAAACAGTTCACTAAAACCCTTGCCACAACACTTAATTCGTACTGGACGCACGTTTTGATAGCAAGACTTCCTCTGGTCTCCGAATTCTCTGTCCATTTTCTCGCATTTGCAATTATTTTAGTAGAGCATCTAAATATTTCGTATTCCAATCTTGAGGTAAAGTGTACTCGATAATGTAAACATAAATCATCTAAGTTTCATCTTACGAAGATAAGCGCAGATTCTTCAAAATAATTCTCAAATTTCCGTTGCACCTGACAATACCTGTAACATCAATACAGCAGCAACAAATTCCACACGATGAAATCGATATTAATGTAATTAAATAGAAAAGATAATTAAGGAAAATATCATATAAAAAAACACCTTTTGTTTCGTTATAGTAGGTAGTAATCTCCGGTTTATTGTTCTCACTATCGGTAGTGTAATGGGGCAGTATAATGCATACTAGATAACAAATACACATTTGCGACGTCTGGGCCCATGCGATACTAAAGTGAACTTCTTTGTAAAGCCAGATATAGGATGAACCGTCAGGACAATTCTTGTTTGCTAGTAATTGGGGTGAAATGAACCTTTTATTTTTTTTTTTATAAAATAATTATCGCATGTTATATTGCGATTCGTGTGATAGTAAAGCTCAAAGAGTAATTCTGTAACTTCAGCAACTAATCCATGTGCTCTTTCGTTCCTCTCTCTTCCTAAGTAAGGAATTCCATTTAGGGGATGCAGTGTTTCAAAATCACAAAGCCACCATATTTTCGTGCATCGGACTTTGGTGACATGTACTGAACAAATGGACAACGGCTTCTAAGTGGAATTAGTTGTTCGTCTACAATGAGGTTCTTACCTGGCATGTAATATTTACCAAGGTTGTTGCTTACCCTTTTCCATACATTTCGGAAAGGAGCAAATTTATCCAATCTTCTACATTCGTTTCTGCTACATTTGTCTTGAAATCGCATGAATCTAAGTAAGCTTTTGAATCTGAATAATCCCATCGTACCTCTGAAAATTGGAGATCTATAAATCGGACTCCATAAAATGTCGTAACTCGTGAAGTTTTTGATGACCAGCAGTAATTAGGAGGCCAGAAAAGGCCTTCATTTCCGAAGCATCGGAATCTTTCCGTTTCAAATTCGGATTGTCTCTACTAATATGTTCAGCATTTTTATTAGTGAAATTCACATTATCGTCAATTATAGAAATATCCATGAAGAGAAGAAACGAATCCAATCCACGGTTCTTCTAATATTTTTTCAGGGGCTAGAATAACCTTGTCAACGAACTCTTTATAATATTAACTAGGAGTAGGTATAATAATGGTTTTAATTTTCACAAAACTCCTTTAATAAATCGATGCTACCGGTTCCGACCAAGTCAGCTCATCATCAGGCAGCCTGAAAGTCATCCAATGATACAATTTGGAATATTATCAAAAATTAGGTAATAACATTTGTTAAAATTATTTTTCTTAAACATAACTAGTAAAAAATATAGTCTAATTTTGTAATCTTTTGTATAAACGTATAAAAGAAAATTGAAAATTGTAGATATAGTTAATGTAAATAAATATCAGTAAAAATAAAAGTTAATAATCTATATTGTAAACTGCAGTACAAATAATTTAGATTACAAAAACCCAAAGGACATTATACATAAAATTCTAGAAAAACAATGCCTAAATATGAAAATACTTGCAGTTAATTTACTGCAGGTAAAAGATATGACAAAATATGATAAAATATTACAACTCAAACTGGTCAATTATACTTGGTATAAAAAAAATCACTTGTCATAAATTAATGTTAAAACGTAAAAATTATATTGTAAAGTGGACATGTTTCAATTTTCTTTTATACGTTTATACAAAAAATTACAAATTTAGACTATATTTTTTATTAGTTATAATGTTTAAGAAAAATAATTTTAACATATGTTATTACCTAATTTTTGATATATTGCAACTTGTATCATTGGATGACTTTCAGCCTGTCTGATGATGAGCTCGAAACCGGTAGCATCGATTTATTCAAGGAGTTTTGTGAGAATTTAGACCATTATTATACCTACTTCCAGTTATGAATTACTCACGCAGAGTTACCTTGGATTGTTTTTATAATATTATTTGACTGAACGCGTCCACTTGGGAGTGGAGTTTTGTACCACATTGCCCCATCTTTTGCAAGAAAATAATCAGTTGTTTCCCCTATTTGCACCTATACGTCCTCTTCATTATTCTCTGATTCACTTTGTAGGTCGTCCAATTCGGATGCGATTTGCTTCTGATGATTCGTCACTTTCTTGGTCATATTCATTACCGTAGACACTGTCAGTTTCTGATAAATTATCAATTATTTCTGGGGAGCCCTTTTTCACTGAGAGGTCTGTTTCGGTCTCTATCTCTCATTGTTTCTGAAATGAAAATGTCAACATGTCATGAATGTTTACATAAAAAACGAAATTGGTTTTATTTTATAGGTAATAAAATATTTATTTTTACTTTTTACCGCCTTCCTTAGTAATTGATATATAAGGATACACAACATAATATGTCTGCATTTGTACAGTATCAAAACTTATATATTACTTATCTGAATAAAACAGTACTTCTAATAACATACATATAAACAAAATTGTTAGAGAATGCCTCGAGAACATTTGCACATCCATTTCACAAGAAAGCAACTAAACAAGTGAGCACAAACTGTTAATTCCAGTAAGCATCTCTTGCAATTTTATACAAGTTTGTAAAAATGTCTGCTAGATACACGTTAACCAATTGTGCCACAATTATTTTTACTAAGATTTTGTGAAAAAGTGTAAAATTAAAAATGAATTACAAACCCTTCGAGTACAAGTCTATGAATAAAAGAAGTCACGGAATCATTTGAACGCGAATTTTGCCGTTTTAAAAATATTTTAATAAAAATGAGTGACTGTGTCCAATAGACACACCTTATTCGGGTTTTTGAGGGTTGAAAAACTGAAGATATTGTACACAGAGCACTCTGAAGCCACGCTCATTCATTCAGATTACTAAAGAATATATTATGCGATGAGTATGTTATGAAAATAACTTGACTTAAGTACTTATAACTAATGTGTTCAATATACGTACTTGCCAACTCGGTGGTATCATTAAGATACACGGAGCGCAAGTATGAAGAGTTAAAGCTCAAGTACTACTTAACGCATTTACCAAGGTGCAGTATTTTTATCAAATTCTTATACGTTAAATATGATAATTATGGGTACCAACATATGAAAGTACTAGCACCTAAACTTATCGTCCCTCTTTAAGAAGTGCTAAATGAAATTTAACAAGTAATTTTGTGTATTTAAAAACTAATATGTAGTTCTTATTTATCATATTTATTTTTCTAATTCTCTTTTTCTTTTTGTTTACAGGTAAGTGTCCACTTCGATCTCTGCTGAGGTTTCCGTTCATTTGATAAAATTAGGTACAAAAATGTCGACGCCTCTTATACATCCTTAGAAAGCAAGGTATTTATAAAGTAACAAAATTTTTGGATCGCTACATAAAATTTAACTGACGTTTTTTAATGCGTATTAGTGCTTTTCATCGAAAGTATTGAATTCAAAGTATAACATAAAAACAGAAACAGATTGTTTCTGTAATCTTCTGTATATAATACGTAATTGAGGGCCCAATTATTTCAACCTTTGCCGTCATTTATTTTATCGTCGATAAGGCAGGTTATAATTATTCAGTGGATTGATGGTAAGAAATAGAAAACGTTGGTGTTATACCTTAAACAATAGCTAATTTCTATGGACCTATTGACAACAAGTTAATTATGTTACCGATATGCACCGGGAAAGTAAATTGAAGCACAACTATCTCGATTTTTGTTTATTGGTAGACATTCTGACATGTATTCGTACGTGACAGGAAACCGCAATTACCACCGTTCTTTTAGTTTTTGTTAACTACAATCGGGATTAGGTACCATTTTATAGAGAATTCCAATTACGCCATAACATTATAATACTTTTTCATTGTAATTTTAATGAACGGCGTTCTTATTATTACGTTTTTCTTTGTTACGGGCGTCTATTTTTCGAATAAACCATTACGCGAAGGTCCTGTTTTTGAACTTTAATTACGTACTTTATATTTCCTTCCTAAAATTAACCGCAGAAGGTATACGCGTTTTTAATATACTCATTTCGTTAATGATATAAACAAACTCGCTTAGAAAAAGTGAAAAGTCCTTACATTAATGAATAATGCATACGCGTATATAGTGGCTTGATAATAAATTATGTATAATATGTTTACAGAAGTGATTTACACATTTTAAAGCTAGTTTCGAATACTATTATTATTCTTAAGATATTTATAAGTACAAACATTAAAACCTGCATGCATATTAGAAACTATAACAAAGACATTCATGACTAGGTTTTCATAGATTGATATTTTATTTGTTTCAAGTCATGCGCAACTAAAGAATTTTTATTTCATCAAATAATTGAGTGTCAATTGCCTAGTAGATGTCTTGCTGACGTTATGATTATATGTATCACGCAGTAGTCACGTTATTCATATTTTTACGAAATAACCACTATTGGCAGATCATGAGTGAGTATATTTTAAGGACATTGCCTTACACAATTTAATTTGAAATTAAATTCAACGATTGATTAGATGAACCATAATAGAGATGTTTAATTTAGAGTATCATGCATAGAGCTGGCAGTTTTTAAATTTCGCGGATGACTTAAGTTGGTAGTTTCGCCACTGAAGGATATATTCGTCCGTATTACGTTAAGAAATTGGCGAATATGTCCTTTGTTGCCGGAACTACCAATTTAAATCATTCGCATAATTTAAAAAATGCTCTAACCATGCATCTTTAGTTAATAATTTTTTAATTATAACACTTGGAAGTTTTAGCAAATCGAAGAAATTATAGAAGGAGAACATTTTGAGTTGAATAATGATAAGTCAAAATTCGATAATTGCAAATTTTTTAAAAGTTGTTTTTTTGCGACTTGTATACTACACCACAAGTTCAAACATACGTTTCCAGTAATCAAATTGTGGTCCCTGTTAGAATGTATACAGGGTACTAGGGAAATTCGCGGACACGGACTATGGGTTGGAGTTAAGTAATAAAAACTGAAACGGAGGTTCTTTTATCATTTTTTAATGTGACCAATATTTTCTGACTTACAGCAATTTTAAAAATGAAGTATGTAAACACTTTTAATATTAGATAACAGAAAATGTATAAAACAAAATACTTTAACATTTGTTCGAATTGTCTTCTGTCAACGGTTAAACATGCTTCAGCACGCCCTGTTATTGCTTGAACGGTATTACCTAATATCTGTGTTGTTATTTGTTGCTTCTCTTAAAATACACGGTTTTCTAATTCATTAACATCGGCCACAGGTGTTTGGTAAACTAACGATTTAAAAACGTCCTATAGAAAGAAATCACAAGGTGCCATCTAGCGATGGAGGTGGCCGAGATATTGGACCACTCCTGCCAATGCAACGGTCTTGGAAAGTATTGTCCATGTAAGCCCGTACAATTCATGCAAAGTTGGGACTTGCCCCGTCGTGAATAAAAATCATATTTTGCCGGAGATTTAGGGGCACATCATCCAAAAATTCCGAAAGCTGTTGTTGCAGAAAATCTAAATAATTTTCTCCATTTATGCCGTGCGGAAAAATATGAGTAAACTAAAAATAAGTTGTTAAAAATAAGTTTTGACGTAACCTTACCCACGTTGACCCAATAAACCAGCCCAAATATTTAAACCAAAGTGACGTTGGCGATTTCTAGGCACCATTAAATGTGGATTCTCATAATTCCAATGATGTTGGTTGTGAATATTGAAGCTACCATCTTGGGTAAACATTCATATGTCCACAGAATGCAATCTTAGATGTTTAGATTGATATTTAAATATCATTTCCAAAACACTCGCCGAAGTGAACCACCATTACCTTCCAAATACTGTACTCTTGTGAAATGATTTGGATGTTGTTGGTCGCGTCTTAGAGCACGCCATACGCGGACATAATTTGTTTTCAATTCTCTCGCAACGCACCTAGTATTTCTTGAAGGATCGTTTCTGATCAAATCAATTACTGCATTTTCACGTAAACGACAACGGCCAGCATTTCTACATGGTTGTATTGTAACGCACCTGGTGAAAAGAATTCTTTTTTCTAATTAGCATTTGGCAAACGACACCCATGAAATTGCATCGCATACAATCGCACTGCTTGACCTGTGTTATTATTTGAAGCATCAAGAGCCATCAACATATCGTGATACTCACGATTTGAAGAGTAGAAATGTCAGCTAGTTATTTACGCACTACATTTGTTTTTATAATGATTGCAAAGCTCTCTTGGCTCATGTTTTATTTTATACATTTTCACTTGTTTTATTTTTCATTTTAAAAATTGCTATGTCAGAAAATATTGACCACATTAAAAAATGGTAAAGCATAAAATTGTCCTATCTGTAAGATACATATACACTTACAGTAAGATATTCACGATTGTTGGATTTGCATATCCATGAATAATGCAGTTTCAATTTACGTAAGCCTCTAGTAACGTCAATTCGAGTGACTAGTAGTCTTCAATTCTATGTAACCGAACTATAGGAAGCAAGTTTAATATACACTATTCCTAGTGCAGTCGGTTGATAACCGACAAATACATAGTAAGGCAATTAAAACTATTGGTAAATTATAAATCCGTGAACAACTACATCATTTGCTGTTTAGCAGCTACAATAGTAGCGAGTAGAATTGTAGTTTACTTAGGTTAATGAGGAAGAGTATCCATATATCCACGCTTTACTTAACGGTTTGATATGTAACAAATAATACAATTAAACAATTAATAATATGCAAACTACAATCCCGACATTTCGCTAAATACAGCGAAGCGCAGAACGATAATTAATAGAAAACATAGGTAGTCTGGAAAGTCGAATAGTTTGCAAGTAATCAAAACTTGGAATGTGTCATTACAAACTAATTTTGTTCTAATGCGTAGCGAATTGTAGCACAAATTAGAAAAGATCTATTTACCTCTGTATATATGTAAAATTTATTTTGCTATGCAAAATTTACTAATTTACTTCTTAAAGTGGTGAAAATGTAGAAATTATTTTGTACCTTTTGTACATCGTCCACAAAAGATCCGGGAAGTTAATTGCTACTTAGTTTACTTTGACATCGCGTCAAGCATCTTTATAAAAACATGAAAGCTTTCGCAGCTAATTTTTGCAGGAAATGAATAACCTTTAATTTTCAAAGAAAAGTGGAAAACAGAAACATTATTTTTTAAATTGCGAACATTTACATTAACGAATTTTCAACATATAGAGACTTTGTAGTTTTAATTTCAATCTTAAAATTGTTGTAAAAAAGGTTAATAATGCGGTTGAGGTTTGCTAAACAATTAACAAAATAAGCATTGACTAATTTAAGAAAATCAATTATTAATTAGGTATATTTGTAATGTATTTGTCATGCAGTGGACACCATCAGAATTTTTACATCACCCATGAAGAATAATCTATTTCAATATGACGTATAATTTATGAATATCATTTGCCGCTTTTATTTCCTTGCCACAGCTTCTTCTCCAGATTTCCTTTTAATCGCTTTCATTTCTATTTCGTTAAATATTCACTAAGCATGTTTCATTTTTCTCCTCGTTTATTGTAAAGTCAACAGTCGCTTTCAATCTACTTCACTCGATAGAAACACTTGACCGAGATTGTAAATAACGTCACTCAGATTAGTCACGGAAAATATATACGTCGGTTGCCTTGTGTTATGCAAACTAAGAAAACAATGTCCTTTTCTACATAAAAATCGTTTTTGCATAAAACTCGTGAATTATGCATCTCTTACTTCAGGCATTATCTCTCCACTATGTCAAAACTACCTAAAATCCAAAAAGTAACGATATAATTTTCATTGTTTTGGTAGTATGTAATTAATGAAATTATTGCTTGAAATCAATACATTTCTCGCGTAATCAAACGGAATGAGCAGTGTTTTCTTCCATCTGGCAAAATCACCGTATTGGCGGTTTGATAAATGGTGTCGAAGTTACGCAGCGGGCAAGATTCGCGCTTGAACATCAGAAGCTCATTTATCAGGGTAGAGTTTGCTAACTGCACTCTAAATCATCTCTTAGCCGTCTTTCTAACCGCACACACGGGTGTTACATTCACACCATTTCCACATCGCTAGTATCATCTCTTTGGAGACGTGGGCAATGCAAATGATCTATTTTAAAAACGTAGAAGTTGTTAGGGCTCTTTGACGACAGCATCTCATCGAAACCTGAAATTGGATAGCTAATTTGAGACCGCTCCGACTTGTAGCATTTTAATATTCACCTGGTTTCTAGCCATGACGATTACAGCAACGCAACTGCGCTGAAAGCCAGTGGCGGACGCATAAAAGTTTACACAAAATAAATTAAATGTGACACGTGCTCAAACACTTACCGTTTTAAGAGTCCTCCGTGAAATCACAAAGTGGATAATGTCTATTTAATATTTGTAATAGATATGTTTCCAAAGTTGTTTCTGCAAAGTGAATGCGGCTTGAAGAAAAAGTGTTTTTGTATGCCGAAAACGAACGTTCTACATCTAGTGACGCTATATTTGTGTATATGCTATTAGAGCATCTACCTCGGGATAACATTTTCTGATACTATCTGCTACGAGACTGAGAGTATGAATTTTACATGTAATATGCAACAAGTTAGCACAATGTTTTTTAAGAGATCGACCTACAGCAAGCATGTTTGCGGCACCATCACTCATAAACATCAACAGTTGATTTGTTGAAAGGTCAAACTTTTCCAATGTATTTAACACCAACATTGAAATTACTTCGGCAGTGCATTGTTGTATTCGTCTGGAAGCTAGTAAAATTGAGGGTGACGGTCGATGTGGTTCCATTGTGCGTACCATTACATTAACCACAGAATGCTTTTTACGATCTCTTGTTTCGTCCACACATAACCACAGTTTTTTATCTTGCAACTCCGATTTAATTCTTTTCTTGACATGCTCACGAGCACACGGCACAACTCTCTGTAATATTCTCTCACTTGGTAACTTAAAGTCCGAATATTCATTCCAAAACGAGACGTATGCTTTCTTCCTTGGTAAATGAAATGGTAAATTACATGCAATAAACACATAAATTAAATTTAAATTTGTCATAATCTCGTGTGGAATTTTTTTTTGAAACATGCCCTGCACTATTTACGTGCCGTAGACAATCACTTTTCGACCAACACATTAAATCTATTTTACACACTACACATTGAATTTTAGCGCCATCACACTTTAAATCAGGCATTTCTGCAATAAATTCTCTTATTATGTCCAACTTTGGTCGTTTTCGCGACGTAGGAAACATTTTCAAAACAAACGTAGAACTACGATATAGTATACGACAGCGTAGAATCATACACAACAGATCGGCTTTCGAGTCGCAGTTATACTGACGCTTATACCGAATTGTCCCGGCCGTGTTTATTTTGTGTAAACTTTTATGCGTCAGCCACTGGCTTTCAGCGCAGTTTGCGTTGCTCTAATGATGATACATATCCTCTATAACACAGACGCAAATTACTGTATTGATTAAATTTGTTCCTATCTCATCCAAATTAAAGCGAGATAATGTAACATTAAGGAATTTGATTTCGAAAACATTCTCAGTTCACTCTTAAGTAAATCAACCTCAGGAATTGGATCCACAGGGCGTACTAATTCGCACTACAAATCTAGTTGCAGGAATTCTTTTACATATGGTTTAAAATGTAAATAATTATTAATTTTAACAACTCCTTCTGTTGGGAAATAAAGATACATGCTTCTATTATTACTTAAGTTGCAAATTAACTCTTTAGGAAAATCCTCTTTTTTTAATAGAAGTGCATATTTAAATCGAACTTTTTCTACTACTATGCGATTAAATTGGACATGGAATTAACGTCGGTCCTATAATAATATGAAAACAGTTATACTATGTAATCTTATTCAATAATTTATACCAAGACAAGATTTTCATCTATAAACAGCAAGAATGTGAATTAGAAAAAGCGCTCGGAACGATGTTAAATTGTAGACAAATAACTGATCTTTGTAACTGCACCAATTGAAACATTCCTTTAGAAAATATCCAAGAAATTCCTATTGAAAATAATTGAATGAATCTTAAACAGCAATTTCAACGTTACTTACAAATTCAGTTCACGCCATACATACGGGTTTTATGGCTCTGAGTTTTGATCTTTCAATAATGTTTTACTCTTTTCAAATATATGAAGAAAAGACGTATTGAATTTTATAAAAATGTAATATTCTGATGGGGAAGGGTCGGCATTATTCCTTTCGAAATCTACTTGGAGCACCTGCTCGAATATATAGACTTTCAAATCGAAAATTGAATGATGCTTTATAGTCGGATGTTAAGGAAAAAATCGTTTGAAGATTTAATTAATGATTGTATATACTATTTTGGACTTTTATTACAATTTGTTTCAAAGTTCGTTTAGAATTGTATATGTTGTAATTCTGTACAATTCTCTACGCACAAATGTTATATTTCAATCGTAAAACCTAAAATAAATTGTGTCAGCAATTCTCATTACTATAAGTTGACTTTTTCTGTATTTACTTATTAGGTTTTGGGTTGCAAGTATCAATTGAGTTTTATGGTACTACACATAGACGGTGAATCATAAGTGGTAGAAAAAATGAAGTTAGTATAAAAGGGAGATCATTTTGAGCAAGAAAGTTCCTAGAAAGGAAAAGCTAAATAATTTCATTTCATATCTAAATCATATTTGTAAAAGGAACATACTTATAAATAAACAAAATTAAGTAATCCTCTCTGATATTTGGGGCTAAAGGAAAGCGGCCTGTTGGCAACCATACGACGTCGCACCAATCGCTGACGCTGGTGTGTTTTAAATCACGTGATTAACATTTGAATTTCAAGGATTTTCCTAAGCTTTTTTCTCTTAAAATAGTGAAATTTGAATAAACACCTTTAGAAAATCATCTATCTTTCTTCTTTAACAATCTATACATAAAACTTCTAAAACAAATAAAATTTTATGCAAGCCTATTGTCAAGGAATTCATGTAATTATTCCATTTGAAAATCTATATGACGATTTTCCTCTTTCTGTTCTTAGACCGAAAGCAGCTTTCAACATTGAAAACTATATGATTTATCATTTTTGAAGTGTCAATAAATTGCAAAACACATGCCGGTTTTCAACATAAGTTATATTCCTCTGCCAAGTTGTTAAATTTCAGACATAACTTAACCGTAAGCAGCTTATTCATCTGGACCTTTGTGGTTTCTCATTCATCATACTTTTGAGGTTACCTTTAAATTCATAACGTGATATTTTCAAATATTGGGTAGATTAGGTTAACACAATTGACATTTGACGAAGTGCTTTTCATAACATGTGCCTTTCACAGCAAAGTTGTGTAACTCTGTGCTGCTCTGGATATTAAGTCCTAGTGCGTATAAAATTTTGACTTGCTTAAACTGTTCCACTAATTACGATGCACACTGTATATCCTCAGCAGATTCTAATATCAAATCTTTATTTTTTTGACCAGGTAAATATGAATTCTAGAGAATTACTGTTGTAAAGGATGTATATAAACAAATTAGCATTGTGTGTATTAATCTGTCTGACTGTGACATTTAACATTTACAGTAAAAAGGTATTTCAAAATAAAGCATGACACATATGATGTAACAAAGTATTTATCGGTGAGTAATCGTCTATGTTATTAACGGTACCTATTGATGGATATTAAGTATCTTCGTATGCCATTATTGCTTGTTGGTGATGTATGGAGATTTTCTTTACGTTTTGAAGATACGAATCAGCTCTTGGTATATATCCTATTATCTAGGCGCAAATTTAATTTTAACAAACCAACTTTTAAAGAATTGTTAACCGAATCAAACGATAACGTAAAAGCGCGTAAACATTTGATAAGATATGCAGCACACCGCGGCCGTTGGTTTAATTTCCTTTTTCGATAAGTGTTAGGAAAGGAGACCGGATTTCTTAGAGATAAGAAATATCAGGAAAATAAATGAACAACCGTCCCTTGTTCGTTGTTGGTTACCATTAAAAGGAAATTTGCGTTTTACCTATCCGCAGATAACTGCTGCGTCGTATCTTCTTCAATGCAAAAAGAAAACCGACATACGGAATTTATGTGTACTTGTAACAGAATAGTGTTGATTTACGGTAAATTTCCAGGAAGCTACGTGTTGATCATTGAATGTGCTGATAATTATAATTATAAAGGTGTCTGTTATTTTACTTCGTAAATTATGCTAATTCAAACTATGTAAGCTTATGTAATTTTAGTTCAAAGAACAAAAGACATTTATATGGACCGCATATGTATGAAGTAGGTAATTTTGAATATTTCCTTTCCAGAAAAAATAAAATTTAGAACGCTCTCTTACGAAAGTACTGCTGGTGTAACTCAGCATTTCCTCCTACACATTTTATTCACTTATGTTTCTTTTTAACGAAATATCTTAAATATACATACAGTGGTGTGCAAAAAAATAGGTGTAACGAAAAAATCAAAGAAATTTAAGGTTCATAGAGCAGTAGTTAGATAATTTTGGAAACCAGCATGTAATTTACATAGATATAATTACTATAGACATTAAAAAGTAAACTAAACTTAAAAGTAAAATGTTAGACATTAAAAAAAATAAAAATTAAAAATAGCTTGTGTGAAATAATAGGTGTGATTCTGAAATAAATATAAAGAAGTTTTAATAAACATGTTAATTGAAAAAGTATAAACTAAGTAAGTATGTAAGGCAATACTTGATGGCCTGTCCACGATTTTTTAGCACCTCAGCACATCTACGCGGCATAGAGTCCACTAATCGGCGACACCTCCCAAATGGTATGGCATACCAAGCATTTTCAGTTGCCTTCCACAAAACTATTTTTAAAAGGAATATTGCTTATAGCACGTTTGATATCACCCCATAGACGTTCTGTGGGGTTTAGGTCTGGAGACTGAGCTGGCCATTGCGGTACATTAACAAAATTATGATTCTCAAATCACGCTTTTGCTGCTCTGGACGTGTGTTTAGGATCATTATCCTGCTGAAACATCCAGCGCAGCGGCATATTCCACTCGGCATAGGGTAACATCACCGCCGCGATAATAGTGGACATTTTCTCGGACATGTTGCTGGCAATTTTGCTGCTAATAATCGTCTTCTAACTGTTAATGTATCAATATTAAGCTGCAGCCCTTCCTTTATTTGTGTGGAAGTTATAAAAGGATTTTTCTTCACTAACCTTACCACGTTTTTCTTGTCTATTTTCCCATTTCAGAGCATTTGTAATCATGTTTTGTGAACAACCTAAAATATAGTACGTGGTTCGCACCTATTTTTTTGCACACCACTGTACATCAATCATTGCACTGCCAGTGTTTATTTCTACCGCATCTGATTAAACGAAGTGCATTATTATCAAGTTTTATGCTTGTTTATTTGGAATAATAATACCAAAGAATGAATGAAACAATATAAAACTCAACACTTTTAGCAATGCTATAAAATTAGCACATAGTAATACCTTTTTGCTCTAACTTGTGTCAATCTCAAATTTTTAACCTAACTTTAATAGCGTTTTCAAAATCTAAGTGCGGTAATTAAGTTATTATCCAGATTTCAACTTTTAATTATGAAATTTTGAACCATGTGAAAATTATTTTTCCTAAATTCCATGATGATTACACTTGAAACTGGCATTAATCCAATTTTAAACTGTTTTACGTCAAAAGCAGCTGTATCTTTTTCAAGGTGGTAATTTCGCTATGTATTTTGCATTCTTCTTCAACATCTTTTATACTGAAGATATGAAATTTTCAATGCGACTAATCTGAATTCTGAGAGCAATTACCTAGGAAAAAATGACGTGGAAGCGCACTTTCTAAATATTAAGATGGCATGAAAGGAACTTAATACCTATACAATGTACTACAATTCCCAATCCAATGAATACAAGGATTTTAACTTGTTTCGTACACAATGGTAGGCTATAAATGTTTCAAAGAATGTTTATATTTTTCACTATAATGTTTGTTCTTTCACGTATTCACTGTGTTATCATTTATCTTTGTTTTATTACAGTTTAAGATTTTTTTTATTGTAATTTGTTATAATATAGCAATAGACACTATATGAGGAGCGTTCATGTAAAACCACACACGTCCAGTTTTGGCCAAATTTAGTTTGATAGGGTTTCGTAGTGTTCTTGATCGTTTCTATTGCCTACAATGCTCAGAATTGTTCAAAGTCAGTTCTATCCCATAGTAATCTGGGCCTGAATGTCGACAATTCAGTCAAAATCAGACGTGTCCACCTTTGAAAATTTAATTTGGTATATAGGTCAAAACAGGACAAATCCACTCATATCGAAAATATCTGTAATATACACAATATTACAAAAGCAGACCTATCCATATGATAAATTCTGTATACCGTAAGAGCGAGCGTACTATGATCAGTCAGCATAATCGGCATTTTTCGGAAATGCGAGAGCGAAGTCGTGTCCTACACGTGTACGTAAACGAATACGCCGTTCATAACATGAGCAAGATGCAGAAATGAATTTGCGTTTACGCAATTTTGTCAAGCAAATGACATTCCATAGTGACCTTCAACAGAGCACACGTTTAGATGCGCCGAGTTCGTGTAAAAAAGGGTGATCATAGTACGCTCGCTCGTACGGTATGTATGTATGGTGTCCTGTTTGATTAAAAAAAAAGTTTTTTTACACTTGGACCGAAAACCGGGCCGGTCGTGGCTCTACAGAAATTGGATCAGCTTTGTTGGCCCATCTTAGATCTCTAAATCTAGAAAATGTAAAGTCAGTACGTTTATTTTGTGATGGCTGTGGAGGACAAAATAAGAATGCCCACGTTGTCTACATTTTGGCTTAAAACTGAAGGCCCAGCTTCTGTTAATAATTGGTTTTGCATTTCCTTGTAAGAGACCATTGCCAGCCAATAGCGTTTTTTGCCGTGCAGAAAAGATATTGAAGAAGCAAAATGTAATCATTAACGCTGAAGAATATGAGATTTTATGAGAAAATTGGGGAGGTTCGCACGTTAGGTACCGACAGGCAACTATATGATATTGTCTGCCACTTACAATAAAATAACTGCAAGCAATGATTTAAAACGAATTTACATGAAAAAGTTTATTTCTAAAAATGAAGAGACCGAAATTTTTTTTTTAAGTTTGACCGACGATTAAAACTCAATTTTGTTTCGACTGTTTTTATTAATTAACATAATTTGTTTGCATGGAAAGTGTATATTTATTAACAAAATATAAAAATAACTTCCAATTTAACTTTAGTATTTTAAAGATCGTTACAATTTTTGCAATAAGTTACTTTAAATCCACATTTTCCACGTATGTTCTTGTTACAGTTCTTACATCTATCGTAAGTCTTATTTTCACATTTCTTTTCATGACACGTACGTCTTTTGCGAGATTGCTAATCTGTCTTTGATCCAGCCTGTAAGTTCTTGTTGCATTTTTGATTCGATGTTCCCTTCCGAGGGCCTTCTTCGTTGTTATTGGATTGTTGCGAGAGTTCTTCTGCCAATTGCAGAATGAAGTCGCGACGTTTTATATTTTTGCCAGTGATGTCTTTGTATACAGCAAACGCATTGATTGCAGCAAGATCCAATATATTATAAAAAACATGGACTGGCCATCTTCTTCATTTGATCTACTACGTCAACGCTATATGTTGTGCTATTATAGTATAAACCTGTTTCTGGCTTTTTCTTTGTGCCAGCATCAATCGAAACTGCTAGATGTTGCGTACTTAGAAGGAGAACATTTTTGTTTATTTTGGCTTGATACACTGTCAAAGTGCAAACATTTTCTTTACTTGTGAATAAAACAGTTTCATATAAAGAACCTTTGCTTTGTGGTGTTTAGTTTTGCTAATTTCTTTGCAACTTCCAAACTGGTAAAAAAACACCGAATGGTTGTCCTATTGGTCTCGAACCATCTTTTCCTAAATATGGGAAGGCATTCAACACATATTTAGCTTCAGTGTCATCAGCCAGCCAAAATTTAATGCCAAATTTATCCGGTTTATTGGACATATATTGCGTAAATCGACGTCTTGCTTTTGTAGGAAAAAGTTGTTCGTCTATGTTTTCTCCGGACACACAACAAATTTTGCAATTGTAACCATATTTCAGAAACTAAAGCAAATTTGTCATGTTCTAATCTTTCTTTCCTTGTAGACTTGAGATGGAATCTGAGATATTGCATGATTTCTCTAAATTTGTTTCTAGACATCGTTTGACTAAAAAACGATATTCCCCACTTTTTAGACCACAAGGAATCTAATTCTATGTAACTGGCATCCACGTGCGTATAGAATTGCCAGTCTTGACTGTCTAGTTGTCTCATAGCTTCAGCCTCGGTACATTGTTTTATGTGTCTCAGCATCGAGTCATCGATAAATAATCTCCAGAAACTACTCACATTTTCTGCAGTTACTTTTTGTTTTGTATAGCCTGTTGACCCCGGATTATCCCTGAATATATTGGGTTGGATTTTTCTGCCTGCAGTAGGCTGACTCGTAGAAATTATTTGCCATTGGGAATTGTCTTTTGATTTACAAGATTGAAGGAAAATCCTTTTTCTGTTGGTTTCTTTTCCTGGCGATTAGAACGGGCAGACGTTTTCACTTCCTGCTTGTCACTGGAACTTGCACTAGTCACTGCAACCGTTACATCACAAACTGTGTCATTGTCAGATTCATCACTATTTTGTTCCTCACTCGCCACAACTCGAGAACGAATTTCGTTTTCACTGTCCGTACTAACTGATTTAGAATCATTCTCGGAATTTCAAGGTGAAAGATTTTCAAGCTCGTCTAAATACGCTAAAGCTTGTGCAGCCAAGAGGCCTTTACTGGACCACATACTGTCCAGTCTAACTAAACAGGACGAATGCACTTTCAGAGTACTACCGATCTTTTTATATGTTCACAATAGTGCAGGTTGAATCTTGCAAAATATTTTGTATGCATGCGCCAAATTGAGTCTGCCCATGTGCGACACTAAAAAGAGCACGAGTAGAAACAGGTTCTTTGTTGAGGGCAAAGCTGAACATGTCGAAACAAGTACGAACAAGTACTAACAAATAGGAACAAGCTCTGATCGGTCGATGCAGTTATATGCCTTGTTTTATATTTAATAAATGCTTGAAATTATGTATATATTTACATGCGGTACATGCCTAAATGTTTAGTTCTTTAAAATGTTGCAACCAAGGAAAAGAATTGACAAATAAAGTTTGTCAAAACATTTTTTTAACATACCGGTCAATTTGACCGGGGCGGACTTTTAAGGTGAAATTTCCCAGAACACCGCTTAGAAGTTCTACAAAATATTCAAAATTTTATGAGAGCATTGCGAAACTAAATTTAGGAAAAGTCACATGATTTCAAGATCATATCAAAATTAATTCCGTTGAAAAAAAAACTTTAAAATTGAAAGACGGTGAAGTTGACTGGTGCGGCGGTTCTAGTGTTAAACAATCTTTGCCCTAAGCGCAAAACACCGTACCCTCTATAGCAGCTCAAACAATATTTCTCATCCTTCAACTTACCAGAATTAGATATTAATCTTACCAGGTATCTAAGAATTATTAAGTTATCTAAGTTATTTTCAAGGACGAACTATCTGAAGGACCACCACTAACGTCTGGACGGTGCTCTTAATACAAATTGTATTAATCCTAACATATGTACAATGCTTTATGAAACAAGAATGCCTTCCGTTTAGACATCTTAAATACGATTTTCGTATTATCAAAATTCTATGGCGACTGCGTGGTGTGATAAAATCAATACTGTAGTATTAGCACCTTCTAGAAGTATAGTTCAAAATAATCGCTAAAAACTTGTCTACTAACTTGCTTTGTTCATTATTTATTACTATTTTTAGTTTAATCAGGTTTAGTCTTACAAAAGCATCCAGTTAATACCATGAATAGCAGAAACCCGTTAAGTTTATTTGACAATAGCATAATCGATTATTAAATATGGACACAATAGGTTTGTTCGTTTGTCAATTGGTGCAGTACGGAGTAGCTCAAATTTCTAAATTGGGCGTTCGTTTGTAAAAAAAAACTGGCAATCCGATGTTCGTTTGTATTTGTTGGGCAGCCTCCGACAGTTTTGAATTGCACAAATTTACACCTCCTCAGGAGGTGGAATGAATTTGTGCAGTTCAGTGCAGCTGTCATTCCATTATTTGCCTAACCCAACTTTACTTCATATTCATACAAAATAACATCCGTTGTAATCGTTGAAAGTGAAATACAAGAATTAATAAATAATAAGGATTTTTCAATGCTATCGTGATTGTCAATTGCCATCATTCTCAATCTTTTAGGTTATGTATACTATATAAATACCAATTTGTACTGTTCGTTTGTACTCATTTAGAGTAGTTCTGAGCAATCAAAACGATCACGTGATCATAATCCTATCACACTCTAGAACTTACGCGAGCAAACGAACAAACGTAATAGTGCTGGTGTTATTTTTTAAACATATATTAGGTCACTATATACATTTATACGAAGTTGTGGTTGTGACCGTAAGTTATGTGTATAAACATGAATAACTGTACTTTGGCAACGATGAACCGGTATTCCGTTCCCGTAATTGTAGGTGATCTTAACGGAACTCGGTCACTTTGGGGCTCGTTTCTCGCGCCTCGGGCATAATCGACCTTTCCAAAGATTTACTGTTAGGAGGACGGAGAACGCTGTTCAACGTTCATTCGTCCGATGCACGTGTTTTGCATTACGCTACTACCACGCGCCGCCACGTATTTACTATTCTGGGTCGTATAGGGGCCAGTTCTTCTTTCGCGTATACGCAACACAAACAACAGTTACATACGATACTAATGCCTACCGGAGAAGGAATGATGTAACAAAATTAGTTTTAAACATCGTTGCGGATTGCAAAATAGGTAAAGCAAATACCAACATTTACGCAGCAATTGAGTTGCTACATGCTACAAGCATATGTTTGTATGTAATTTGGCTTAGGAAAGATTGAAAGTACCTGCTTGGAAGAGGTAGAATGTTATTGCTATGGGGGTTCTTCAATAATTAAGAATTTGAAAGTAATCTCACTCCGACGCCCTAAAAGGTCAAAAGGAAGAAACGAAAAAGAAGAAGAATGTAATCTGTTGTACTAGCATCTCGAACAATTCTGCTACCAACCACTGCTTCAATATCCTTTTTTCTTTGTTTAATTGCCTTACAATATATGTATGTAATGCACTAAATTGTCCGTCTCCCTTGCAACAATGTTATTTTACGGAAATGCCGATCACATCAATACCAGACGCCAATTTGATATTTTCTGCTGTATTGAATTTTCTAAATGTTTCTATTAACTTGACCCGCTTTAACATATTGTAGCAATGCAACACTAATTTCTCCATTGATTGTTTAATTTATCATTCTGCTTGGTTATCAGTTTTATTCATGATCTTGTCCTCGATGCACTTTTACATACCTGTTAGTTTTCTAAACTATTCGCGAGCTCATTGTCGCCTACAATGGCATATATCCATAACTGCACACTTTTTGTACTTTTGCTGTTTTTCCTTGTAATTGTAAACATGTTCATGGGTATTATTTGCGTAAACCTGACTTTCTCCGTTACAATAAAGATGAAACTGCAATATTTTGTAACGCAGTTTTTGAAGATCAATGTCATTGTTTAAATTTACATACCTTAAGGTTATTATTTATATTTTGATCGGATGGAATGATATTTAAATTGTATAATCTTCACATTTGTGTTTGGTCTTCGTTAATATTCTTGACGAAAGCTTTAAAAATATTATACGACGAGCAGGTTATTGCCCAAGCATTAGCAACCATAGTACTTAAAATTTATGTTGCTTTACTTTAGTTATAAAACATTCCAAAATAGATTTACTATTTTCCGCAAATTGAATGGTACGCCCATGAAAGTTGGAAGAGCTTCTGAGACATCAAAGATCTAGATGATTCTACATTTTATAAGTGTGCAGATTTGTGCGTTCAACAACATATACAGTGAGTATCCCCTCCCCCATACTAACTTTTGAATGACAGAAGCTTGCGTTTCTAGTAAAAGATTTCGTCGATTTCTGGTGTAACCGGAAATGACGTCAACTTTTTTTGTTTTAAATAGAACACTGTGTATATTTTCACGTTTTTGGAAAGGTAATCGAGGAGCGAATCCAATGATGCCATATACACGTCGGTCCAGATGCGAACGGGATATTACCTTTGTGAATGGCAACAGAGCATTCGACTCTCACTGATAGATCGCATCCAATCGCAGTATATCATAAAGCGAGCAGCGGTAAGCACGCTTGTCCGCTCAATCACGTAATATTATACGAGGCATGATCGTAAAATAAGGTTCTCAAAGCCCTACAGCAGCAATAAGACGTGTTAGGCGAAATCCGACAACATTGGCGTGTGCAGCAGCTCTCCCACTCTATATACGTACCACTCCCGTCTCGCTACGCCGCTCGGTGTTGGCTAAGCAACCGTCCGAGATGGAACTCCCAATCGCCGCTACCGCCAGGTGCGAAATTCGCGCTGTGATACGTTTTTTAAACGAGAAAGGGGTTTCACCTATAGACATTCATCGTCAATTAACCGAAGTTTATGGAGAAAAGTGCATAGCTGTTCAACATGTCCACAAATGGTGTAGGGAATTCACTGGAGGTCGGACGGAAATTCACGATGAAGAGCGAAGCGGAAGACCATCAGTTTCAGTGGAAATCGTTGAAAACACCACAATTGAAAAGATTATTGAAAGGACTGGCGGCAGAATTTTACGACATGGGAATGTAGAAGTTGGAGCACCGTCTACAAAAATGCTTGGATAGAAATGGCGATTATGTCGAAAAATAGCTTAAGTTTTTATCTTTAAAACGATGTGTAATGTTAAGGAAATAAAGAATGCCGTCTATTTTTTTAAAAATATGGGAACCTTATTTTACGATCATCCCTCGTAATTCAACGCTTTCTGACAAAATGCACTAATACAGAATTACTGCGTAATTTTTCTGTATTCTCAGGTAATGTTAGAAAGTACAGTTTCTTGTATTCATTTTGTTACTGCTATACGATGTAGGAGAACCAAAAAGTAATTCTAAGTAGGAAAATAAACAACGATTCTTATAAAATTAAACTAAAGAAAAATAAATTCCATAATTATATAAAATAAATTGAAATTCTAACAATGTTACTTTATTAAGGAGAAAAATCTCCTGGCAATATATAACTGTAACTTTTGTATTTGTTGCGTTTCAAAATACGTTTCACAGTACTTCTACTGATACCGATTTCATCTGAAATTTGCCGGCTAAAGCAAGGTTCGCGCATTTCAACTAACGAACAAACCCTCGCTTCTTAGCTTAAGAAATATTACGATATGCGGCAAATAAAGTTTTTAGTGATCGATTTTTGTTTGTTATGCAAAGTTGGTTAGGAAAAAGCGCGAAATTGTTTCCTGCGGCTCCAGGTTGATCTCAAGATCTCACGTAAACATAACTGCCAAATTTTTGACGTAAGTTATTCTTATTTATTATTATATCTTGTATTTTTGTATCCGTATACACTGACTTCTCCCATGCGTTTGATAGGATTGATAACAAACTTCTTTTACATAAACTAGATTCTTTTGGTTTCTCTCCTGGATTGCTCTTATTAATAGGGTCATATTTAACACGCAGATCAAACTATGTCTTCTAGAACGGATTTGAGTCATTCAATTTTGTATCCATAAGTGGTGTTCCGCAAGGATCAAACCTCTCCTTTTTAACTTATTTACAAACGACCTCTTGCAATCACTTACCTCTTTCTGTTTTGGCATATGCGAATAATGTTAAGCTGTTTTGTGCTGTGTGTGGTCGTTATGAAGCTGATCAATTGCAACATAATATTGATCTTCTGGTTAGATGGTCAGCGAATAATAACTTGTTGCTCAATACCGCCAAATGTTATTACATGTCCTTTACAAGGAAAACTAAGCCGTTTCGATTTTCTTACTGAATTGAAAACCAAACTCTGTCGAAAATAAATGTAATCAAAGAGCTAGGCATAACATTTGATCCAACTTTATCTTTCTCTAACCATATGGAAATTATTTGCTTGTCCGCTTCAAAAATGCTCGGACTCTCACAAGAACTTCACGATGCTGTAATGATATCCGACTACTAAAAACACTTATTTACGCTTTTGTCATCGAGCGGATTCAACGACGTTTTCTGAAGTTTTTGTCATAGAAAGTAGACGGAACTTATTCAGATTGGGGTATATCTTGCCACGATCTACTTTGTAGACAACTCACTAAGTCATCGGCGCGAGCTCCATAACGCTCGTTACCTGCAGAAGCTTCTTAACAACAAAGTTGATTGTCCTGTTATCAACTATATGCTTTAACGTTCCGCGACTGGCATCCTGTCATGCGTCTACTTTCAGTATGCCAACACCAAGGACCAACCTACTACTCCGAGTGCCAATCTATCACATAACACGCAATGCCAACGTGCAATATAGAGATATCTTTGTCAATTTCTTTTTTACATGAATAGTTTTTTTTATTAACACTTTTTCTGCACTTATGTATTTTTCTTAATGTACAATGTTTATTTTTCTTTTGTAATGTATTCACATTCTATGCGTTTTCTTTGTCCTGTAATTGGGGTTAACCTGTTGGGCAAAATATTTTATTATTTTTCATGTTTTCGTTTTTTGTTCTCGCTATTTTTTCTTTATTTTTACCTATTTTATTAATCGTCGTTGTTTCTTCACTTTATCGAACTTTGTTCAAATTAATTATGGCAGCTTCTTTTTATACCATAGGACCGGAGCTTCCTGTATATCATATAAATTCAAAATAATTTTAATTAACAGTGCATTAAGGAGTTCTGTGTGACAAAAGTGGATTTTTAAATTTTACGTACTAAGCTAGAAACCTCATCAGAGCTACGTACAAGAAGATATTACTATTGATGTCTAAATAACTCTTGTAAGAAGATATCCAAATTTAGTGGTAGAAAACTACATCGCATAAGTAGAAAAGAAAGTTTGTCTGAATGAAGAACCATCGACAAATAAGCTGCACGCCTAGTTTGAAATGAATTAACAATTGGATCGTGAAAGCTTCTAAGTTCCGTGTTTTTATGTTGTTTGATGTATTTCTTGATTTCTAAATTTGTTGAATAATACTTAATATGTTTGGAGTTACTGTAAACAAATATGTATTGTTTACCGTACAATTCCTTTTTTAGTTTGTAGTAGTCTGTAGGTTCCAACAATTTCTTTCTAGGAAATTAGAAACTTTTTTATAATATCCTGTTTGTGGGTTATATTACTGAAATATCCTTGAACCTTTTTTATTAATTAAAATAGTACATGCAACTCGAAAATCTGCAACCTATTATTTGCAGGACTTGTTTACTGATTAAAAAAAACCAACGTAAACTGATGTTTGAAATATACCGCTATAGCGATTAAAAATATTCCGCGATGATGCCACCGTTAACTAGACATATGCGTGTTATTCATTCACACGTTTTTATTACATGGCATAGTTGCTACCATATGTGTGTCTTGGTAACATATGTAGCGTATATTGTTGTATTAGCTCTTATAAAGCATCTTCATCCGCCAAAAGCGTTGTATACCCAAGGTGTGCAGTGAGAACATGGAGAAAATTGCTCGAGAAAGTGTGTTAATGCGCAGATTTCCGATGTACTTATTTGTTACCGTTGCTTAACCGTTTCATTTTATGAGATGTACTTACAGCGCATGTTATTAAATATATTACCCAAAGCACAATTCAATAGTTTAAAACACCTTTAAAAAGAGTTACACTATTCCGAACATTGTTTTCTTGGAAATAGCTGCAAAAAGTTTGCACCTGAAACAACTAATGTCGTTTAAGTACAGTGGAATTTCCGATAAGCGCACTGCAATCGTTGCGACAATATTACTAGGTCAAGAGAAGTATCCGTTTATTAGAAGACGGGGAAAGAACTGAGTTAATACTTCAACTTAAACTTTTATTTGTACAAATTGTTATTACTTACAATATCGCAACATACATATCCGGGTACTTACATATATAAAATTAAATTTTAGCTTGTTTGTGTATATTGTGTATCGGTTATCCTACCAAGTAGTCTAGGATGGAACTCTGCTTGTATTTATTGGATGCCAATTTCGTTTTAGAATGTAATAATAATTCATTAGGCATGCAGGTAATTTTTTTCCGAACAAAATGCTTTTAACAACACTTCACTTTAATCAAGTATCACAACCGACTCAGCCGACGTTTCACAGTACTCACAGTCACGTCACCGGTTGTTATTTTTAATTTATCCGCAATCCGTCTTTCTGCGTACCCTTCCTGATGCAAGGTAATAATAGCGGATCGTTTTGAAACAGCTAGAGGCTTTCCACGGGGCATTTTAAGCATTCAAACCGAAATTATTTTATTTTTCACTTGCACAACCACAGATGCTTTCACAATAACAATCTCTTCAGAACTACTGCGTTTACAAATGTTATAATACTTTATAAAGGGTATACGAATATTTCCAGGTAGCACGAGTGAATCAGCTAACCCTCCTAGGGATTATTATAAAGCTTTACTGTCACTGTAATTATTGGGGATTTCCAACATAATTATATATTTTATAATAACGGTCTTATAATAGACAAATACTACCTGGAAATTGGTAAAAGGCTTCCAGAAAGGGTTAGTTTTAATAATTCCTCACAGAAATGTATATTATATAATTTTAAAATTTTTTCCTAAACAGTTAATATAATTTGTCAGCTTGCCCGAACTTCCATGAAAGTACCGTTCATGGAAGTTCTATATATATGTTCTTATTCGTAACTTTCAGAAATCGGTCATATGT
This sequence comes from Dynastes maya, assembly GCA_029619315.2. Taxonomy (NCBI): domain Eukaryota; kingdom Metazoa; phylum Arthropoda; class Insecta; order Coleoptera; family Scarabaeidae; genus Dynastes; species Dynastes maya. The sequence continues at coordinate 27,233,134 of JAROYE020000001.1, forward strand.
TAATTGGTCTATTTTAAGACCTTCACTTTTAAAAATTACTTTTTCATTTCGCCATTGAGATTTGTTTGCCATTGGTTTAAGTACTTATCTTTCTTAGCTATTATTTGCGTGACCTGTGTTTTGGCAATTTTAAATTTCTTGGTTAATTTACGTGAACTAAGCTTATATTTATTGTAATATTCTATAACTTCAACATTTTGCTTTCGCATTAGAGTATTCTTTTCCGATGAAATGGTTTTCTAAAATAGTTCATATGAATTATGCTATCAAACATATAATTTTCTGTGAAGAACGCAACAACTAATATTCAAAATTACAAAGAACATATTCGGAAGAGGTAGGCTTAGGAACTAAAAAATATGTGTACTGTTCAAGATATCATCACCACGACAAAGGCAGGGAAATTTACCGCATTGAATTATAAAGTCTTGACTCTCGCGTCCGCTTAATGGTCAAAAATTGCTAAATATCTGTCCGTGTCCGTTCAAGAGAATGTCCGCATAAGAGAAATCAATTTATTAGGAATAGAAGTGCCCGTTAAAGGAAGTTTCACTGTATTTGATTCGGTTTTGAATTTAAAATTCAACTGAGTTAAAAGAATACGAAATACATATAGTGTACACCTTTTTGCATTTTAGTGCTTAACTACTTGAATGTACTTTCGTTACTAATTGAATATATTGGGGTTCAAAAACATTCAGTTTAGAGGATAAAGTCGAAATATTACCTTATCCTGACATGTAGTCCACTATAAGATTAATTATTACAGTCACTCATTGTTCTGTGTAATTATATGCCTATTTCACACATGAATACATTAGGTAAGTTAAAACATAACATCGTAACAAAGATATTTGGGCAATTCAATTCAATTTTATGGAAATGAAAGTCATTTGCACGCGTACTTCTTAAAATATGTACCCCAACCATTTTCATATATTTTTTCGTCGGCGTAAATTTTCCAGTCTTATCTTTATGGACGTATCATTCATGCGTTGGAGTATATTTTTTTATTGTTTGTTTTCTTTGCCTTCATAAACCCTGGTCAAATGGTCAAGGAAAGCTTTAACAAAACACCACGGGAAGATTGAAATTTGTTTGTTATTTTGGTTGATTTATTTTGATCTAGATTCATGTTTATTTATTACATATTGTTCTGGTATTCGTAAAATTATTTTCAATTGAATAGGAAAGATCACTTCAGCACACCTCGGAATATACATGGATCTGGTAATCATCCGCTGAAATTTATAAACAATAACTCAACTTTTTTGTACACAGAGATCTGTTTACACCACACAAAATATTATAAACAATTTGCTAAAAATTAAATCGTGTTTATAGTATCTTGCCACTATAAAAATTAATAACCAGCTTTTTGGCGTAACTTCAATTTTACAGACCTGCCTAAAAGAAATAAACCCTCTCTTTTAAATATTTGATTTTATCCAAAATCGGCATTAGGGTACGCTGGCTTTAATTTCCTGATTACATAAGAAAACCTAATCTAAAAATCGTCTTCAAATTTGTATAGACCTCTATTGATATTTTTTGAAGAACAATTTATTGCAATATGCAAGTTTAATATAGCAACAGGTAAAAAACTCGTCCAAATTTAAAATATCTAATTCTATTGAGAATGAGAGGACGATATATTATTGTTCACAACAAACATCTTTTAGATTCTTTTTTAACTAAGTGGAAACGGTTCAGAATTCAAGGTTAAATATTTCTAATGTATCATACCTGTCTCGTTTATGTACGCATATATAATAGAAGATTGCACAAGACGTAAATTAACAGTCAGCAATTTATTTTAGTATTGCTGGTTACTTTGAATCTTAAATGTCGAGGTTTATATCTTTACCTATGACCTATTATTACTTTTTACTTGAAAAATTCATGTTAGGTGATATCATCTATAAAAACTTCCATTCGATTATTATTCGCTATACAATTACAGGGAACAACAAAATATTTCAAGTTTTTTAAATTCTTCCATGTGGTATTTCATATGTTTGCTAGCACATCATAATTTTTTTTTGAATATTAATTGAAGAAAATTGAATTACAGCTTTTAATTTTAAGTTTGGTATAATTAGGCAGCCTACTAAAACAACTATTATTATACAGTGAGGTCAAACAAGAGATTAGAAAAATTAAAAAAGCTTACCTATATTCCAACAAGAACATTATTAACAAAAAAATCAAAATATTTAAACAAAAAACGATAAATCCACAAAAAAAGTGAAAAAGAAAATAAAAATAAGAAAATATTTTTGTTAATTGGTATTACTACAACGGAACATTAAAAAAAATGTTGGTGCGCCGAAGAGTTAGAAAACAACGTTTTGATTCAGTGGTAGCCACTGACATAAAAAAACTACAAATCTATCCCAATTTATGGTAAATTTCTTTCGGAAAATAACGTGCAAAAATACGAGTGCCAACCTAGTTTTGTTGTGTCACTTTTAACATTGGCATTGGTTAGGTCTTCCTAACCATTTCATTTTTTCTTTTCTGCCGATGGAAGAGCTTTTAAAATTCATTTTGAGGATATTGTTTGTAGTAATTTCCGTCACTTTTTGCACTAAACAACCAAACAAGCTTATAACAACGTTAAAGAACAAGATACTAACCAATTACGAACACTATTACTGCAATATACGGACCAGACATGCAACACTGTTAATGCTACTGTGGCCAGTGTTGCCAGATTTTTTGAAAGTGAAATTTCTACCATTGATTTGTCAATGCTATCACCAAAATAAATAGATTCCAGAAAAAACTGAGAATTATAAGGTGAATGTTTTGAACTCGTGCAACGGCATATTTATGAAATAAATAGTTAAAAAAATACATACGTTTCTCCCACAACACACTGGTCAATGGTGTCCTACAGTTTAAATATAAAATTAATCAATTAAAGCTGTTCGACTTTCTCCATCTAACTTCAAACTATTGATAAGACGACATAAGATGACGCTAATAATATATATATTATGTTAAACATTTACATCGGAAAGTCCAGCTGTAACTCTAAAACGTATAGGGTATTCAGTATAGCCACTCGATAGATATAAAATTCCCTCTGGCCGGCTGGCCGTGGAGTGGGGATACTATAAAATTTATATAAGTCCGACGATCTTGGTGGATTGAAGACGAAACTACTCTTCTTTTCATTCTCCTCATTTTGTAAATCTTCAAAATTGATGGCAGTAAAATTTAGTATTTAAGGGTTGTTGTGGTGGTTTTCTAGCATAGAGTCGTCTAGTTTGAGTCATCTGGTAGCGTCACTACATTCATTCTCTCGTGCTACGTCTAAAAATAACTTCATCTAAATTCATCACAAGATTACGTCTAGATAGAAATCATCAAAATTTGCTGTGAATTTCCATTTATAGATATCAAAATTCGTTAAAAATTGCTGAAAGAGTATGAAAGAATACTCCCGAATCCCACAAAAGAGTTAAAAATTCAATTAACCTACAAAGTTACAATTTTTTAACAATTTCCCTGGGATAAAACATTTCAATATATTTTTTTTAATTTCCAAGTTATATAATGGAAGAAATTGTAAAATATACCCTATACAGTATTGAAACCTTCATTAAAAAACATAGTTCTATAGTTCTGTTTTGGATAAAAACGTAGCTTAATTTCCTAAATCGACAGAATTAGCACTAGTAGCTGTGGACTCAAGTGATTGAGCCTCTTTCGCCATAAGCTTACGTTCAGAAAACGATCAGCTTTTTCCGCCTCTTTTATAGCGTTATTTCGCGCGACGGCTAGTTGTTAAAGAGCCTATCGACCAATCACGTAATTAATTTTTGAAAAATACTTTTCGTAATTATCATACTATAACTAGTTTTCCGATTCTCGTAAATCTTAAGACATATCGAATATGCAGAATCTAGTCTTTAATTGCAATGGAAGTTTTATTATTATAAATGAATTATTAAGAAACAAGAAAAGAAATAATTTCATGGCTATTAATTAACAACGTACATATCTACGTCACTTAAAATACTTCAAAAATAGTTTATGGAGTATTTAGATTTTCGAAGACGTGCTTAGCTGTTATTTAATTCCAAGTAGGAATTTCTCGTTATATTTTCAATTTGTCGGCACGCTGGAACCTTCGGTATAGGATAAAGAAAAGGAAAGTGCCTTAATCAAATTATAAGAGGATTATTAACTCCCATCTACTAACGCTTACAAGGCAATTCATTTTTCTCTTATTGTTCTAATCTTCTCTTTCTTATCATTCGTCGTCTTTGTTTTGTCTTGAATTACATTACAAGAAGGGAGAACGATATTAATTAAACTTCCGGTTGCTGGCTTCCATTTGCGTACGTAACGTTCCTCACTTTGACGTACAAAGGCGACGAAATGCACTTTCTTCACGTTTTAGCCCAGCGGAAAGTAATATTGTTTTTCGTCTGCCTTTCCCTAAATTTTACACTTTGTTTGCTTGTCCATTAGTATAGAAGCGCAGCTGCTATTTGCGTGATACACCACCTAGGTGAAATGGGTGAGGCAGTACTTCGTATATGCTTATCTTCGCAACCGCACCCAAATAGACCATCCCAAAATTACCTCGCAATGTTTTAGCAACACCACGTCAGCGCACGACTATTTCGGGAAAATTAACTTTAGGAATTGCATTCTTTCGCACGTTGATAAAGGCACTCCCAAGTGTTATACAATCGATCGCAAGGAAAAACTCCGCTTTTTCTCACTTTGAATTGGTGTAGTATCGTTTAAATGAAAAGAATGTTGGATCAAAATTATATTCTATAGTATTGTAAAAATTGAAACAATTTTATTTTGACATGGACAAAGTAGTATGTGTGTACAATGGCACAAAAGTAAACCTGGACGATATGCGGCAAACCTATACGAAACTGAGATATATTGCCGATACTACAACGTCGTTTGCCATTCGTCCAAATACTTGTGTACCATCGTACATAATTTTAAACTCAAAAAAGGATTAAGGTAAGTTGGGATAAGAGCGATTTTTTAGTAAGAGCACTCCTAGACAATAGCATAATTGGTAGAGAGGTTGTTTTGTATTGTTTGGTGGCAAAAAGGCACGAATGTTGGCTCTTTCTAAAAATATTGCTATCAAACTGGGTGAAAAAATACTATGTCGCAAAAATTGCGTTAAGAACTTGGATCTATACTTAGACGCGGACCTACGTTTTAAAACCCATGTTAACCATTGTATACGACGATCTTTTTGAAGTCTTAAAATGTTATATCTAAACGGACGTATTCTGACAGCGCAAACCAAAACGTTGCTGTACGAAACGTGCACATTTCAATTATTGTGATGCTTAAATAGCATTGATACCCGCTGGATACAGGTAGCACATATATGCGAGTTATTCGGTATATATCACATAAACTGCAGGAACTGACCTGGTTAAATATGGAGAGACGTAGAAACCCTCACATGGTTTGCTTTGGTTTTAAGGTTTTAGCGTTGAAACGTCCGCGATATTTACTTGCAAAGATTACATACAGGACTGACGTCTATAATATTAATATTCAGTGTAGAGATTGGTATTCCAGCTCAATCCAATTCTGCATTCAGGCGTTGTTTTAGTTCCAGTGTCCCGCGTTCTTTAAACCAAGTACCTGCACAATGTAAATAGTAATCGATGCAACTATTCGGAGAAGAAAGATTTTTTCTTGCAACAAAGTGCAAATTAAGTTTTGTATCTTATGAAAATTACATTTTTCTTTCTTTCTCTTTTTATCTAGACTAATTGCATTTTACTTGTCTATGGATGTGCATACGTACATCAATATCCATCTCAGATGTCATGACTCGTCGCCTGCGAAAGTCCTGACATCCAAGATGGACGGTCTTCCCGGCAGAAATAAATAGAGTGCATGTGTGACTCACGTCCGACATAAGTGAAATTTCGATATCAGTACCCTACGGTAAAGAATAACTAACGCATTAAAAATGTTTGGTAAATAAAGCGAATATATGCACACCTTGAAGTGTTTCTGTTGCAAGTATTTGCTTTTTTTTTGTTTGAAAATCATTCGTTTTCTCCATTTGTGCGATGTGATACCGATAGAAATTCATCGCCAGTTGAGTGAGACATGTGGTGATGGTGTCATGGATGTGTCAAACGTGCGTTCGTGGGTGCGACAGTTCAAAGAAGGCAGAACGTCGTGTGACAACAAACCAAGGCAATCTCGGCCTCACAAGCCGATCTGACGACATGATCGAGCGAGTGGAGAAAGTTGTTTTGAGGGATCGTCGAATAAGTGTGGAACAGATCGCCTCCAAAGTTGGCATTTCCGTGGGATCTGTGCACACAATCCTGCATGACGACCTGAAAATGCGAAAAGTGTCCTCCAGGTGGGTGCCATGAATGCGGACAGTCGACCACAAGGGTGCGCGCGTGGCACTTCGGTGACAGGTGCATATTACGAAGATGTTTTGAAGAAGAAACTCCTTCCTGCATTGCGTGAAAAACGGCAGGAAAAGACTACACGTGTGCTCACCGAGACAACGCACCAGCGCATCGGGCGAATTCGTTTGCATATATACGTCGCGTCGTGGTCCGGGCAACCTTGTAACCTGGCGCGAAGCGCACTGTGCCAGGCTTAATTATAGTTCACCTTAATTTGCTTTAGGTTTTGTAGGAAGACCAGTATCAACTCACTCAACTGATGCAGGACCTTTTGGCAAGATTTTTTGATTTTGTCCAATATTTTTTTTTCAATTTTTTTGTGTTTTATAATTTCTTTTTTTCCATGCCAATAAAGCCATTATTATTATTATTACTTTTATGTTTGATTTTTGCTACTGGAGATCAACTAAGTGAATTTTTGAATGCAGTTCCTGTACTTACGTTAGGGCATTAATTTTGAATTACTGGTTTACGGCGTCTAGCCATTGAATCTAATATTAATAATTGCTTGTACCTTTATTCTGGTATACAACAACTTTTCCTGACAACATCCGACAATTCTGTTTTAATATTTACTATTTGCCGTGCAATGAATACTCCCCATACTTATGAAGGTTTTCGATAGAGTTTACATAGGGGAGTTGTGCTGGCCGTTATGTTAAGCCATAGTTTAACACACATAGAAGTATTCTTAGGATTATTGGCTCGTTGAAATCGCAAAATAGCGGGAATATTTTAGTGGAAATACGGCAAATTTGTATCGAACTTTGTGAAAATCAACAGATAACGCCCTAATTAAATAAACCAAGGTAAAGAGGTTATATTCTATGTAGATATTAATTTAGTTACTTTTTCTAGAATGTATCACTTATATTGACGCATGCAAATATGAAATTATACTAATATTTCCAATATATTTGGTCCAGCAATTACTCATTGATATTTACTTAACAATTGCAAATTAAGGTATTAATTAATAATTACATTTTTACTTTTAACTAGAACTTTTCCATTGCCCCTTTGTATTGATGTTTTTAATGCGGTTAAGAGAAAAATACTTAATGTAAAAAAATCGATGAAGCTCTTTCGCATAAGAACCAACTATGGGTGAATATCCCAAATGTTCTTTAAACAAGGATAAATTTAAAAGATCTATTTCTATTTCTTTATCCTTTCTTAATTAGTCCTTTTTTGGTCATTAATTAGTTTAAAGCTTGCCACATTGAACTGATAAAGCGGGTCTTTATCAATAAAATTATCTATGTGAAGCATTCAAAGATGGATGGAGTTGCTTAAGAAATAAATTAGCAAGCATTGAATATATTTGTAATCGATTTCGGACATTAATTATAATCCAAATGTTTGTTTTTTTTTCTGACAGCAGCTAGATGCTAAAGTGCTAAAATAATTTCTTTGAATATAATGGAACCCATTAAAAAAATCTAAAACGGGCGAAATGAATACCTAATTTAAAATTACTGTAATTCTTTTGTGACTAATACCTTGAGCAAACCTAATTGCTCTGCATAAAGTTGTGCAACCAGAAGTGGATTAATCTGACCGCGTATTAACGAGTGCAATTTTGAAAAGGATTCGTGCCTAAGAACGTTGCTTATTAAAATAGAAAGGTTATGAATGTAGGAGGTTTCCTATGCTTAATAATATATTGCTAGGATACTGTATCCGTAATAGAGCTACATCCAGCTTGAATTATGTTATAATTATCTTTTTTATGATCTTACATTGTTTGTTGGGGGTTCAATTTAAAGCTACTATTGCTAATAATTCACTAATTTGCCTATTTTTACAATGAACAGTACATATAATAAATCTATTTTAACTTATTGAATGTAGGGCATTATGTCATCAAGACCGTATTGTTTACGTCTAAGATTTATAGCGGCCATTGTAGCTATACGTAGATAATTCAGCCAATTCCTGAAAGAGGGTGCACAAGCATTCCAATTAAACTACTGCTGTGCACAGACAGGCTAATTGCACTGGATGATACAATACCTTGCATTACTCAGTAAATCATATTTATGTCGCTGTGTGCATGTTGGTTATTATTTTATGAAAGATAAATCGAATGAAAAAGTATGGTTAGCAATACTTCCGTGTTATAAAGTAACGTAATAGTTCCGACAGTTTTAATTTTTCTGTACACCTTACTTGTTCCAAAAGTAAGGAAAAATTGCTATTGATTTGCTAATAGTTCAAAATCGTAAAGTATACAAATTTATTCAGACTATTATCCACGGCCACCGATTGATTGAAATTAACTACAATGTATGCATAACCACAGGAAATTTCATGAAACTTGCCAAACTAGGATCAAAGGTATTACTTTCAGTACTAGGGTTGCAGAACTTTCAGGTGTTTGTCTAAGCAAACTCGCCGTGAAGGGACAATATTACAAAGTAGAAATGTAAATTCGTTTTCCTGGAAGTAGAAATTAAAACCAGTAAATATGAGAAAGATTTAACGAGTTGTTGGACTTTCAAATCGGTATAACACAAGCCATTATTGCAACAATCGATACTTTCAAAACTTACTAGCTACAAATAACGACCTACCCACGTGCACATTTTCGTTGCCTAAAAACAAAGTTTCGGGTATGTAAATCGATTTCTTTCACTCGCCAGTGGTATCATTAGAATAATAATATGGCCATGAGCGCAATATTTATTGTTTTGCTGAAGTACACATGTTCGTGATTGAAGCTTTGTAAAATTTGTGAGATTAGTATCTCTGAATGAAATAAAGACATGATCCTGCATTCCAATTCGTTTTTAGGCGAGTTGGATAAATGTCTTCCAAATAAAACTGATGAGTGATAAGTAGAGCCCGGTAACAGGGAGCCGTGGCATAGTCGTACCTGACTAGAAGCACCATTATCAGTATTAACATCATATGAATAAGAGTGGCAAAAAGTTGACACCATTAGATATGTTTCCACAGTTGTCTCGGTGAGCGATGTTCGCCGTGGTGAGAAAATGAGTTTATATTTTGAAAAAGAGCGTTCGACATCTACCGATGTTATACATGCATGATCAAAATACTCTGTGTACTTAGTCAGTGGATTATTCGATACACCATCGCAATTAGTGTGCTAAAATCGGGATCTTTCTGCACACTCTCGAACTTTTCCAAAACGCGATTATATTTTGCGTTATGTATAGTCAGTAGCTGTGTATGCATTCCGTCCATAATTTGCAGAGACTCCAATAATGATAACGATCTATTTTGTAATTGGTCTATTGCGTCAACTAATCCTTTATAGTAGCTACGAATATTTTTTAAATCTGTTTCAACGGAAATATCTTGAAATTTCGACTGGCTCTCCTTAATAGCTGCAGCTTCGACAGGATTGAATTGTGCAACAACAGCTTTTACTATTTTGAAATGTTTAGCATAATAAAAAGCTACCTGCAACCATGTTTCATAACGTGTAAGAATTGGCTCCAGTGATTGACAAATATCAGGACACTCTGTGTGAAATGATCGTAGGCGTTTGGGAGATTTCAAAAATACTTTTTTTGTGCTTGCTATTAATGCATCTACCTCGGAAGAGCATTGTCGAATGGTTTCTACTACAAGATGTAAAGCATGGACTTTACACATAATATGTAAACACTTGGAACCATTTTCAAGAAGAGAACGGCCTACCGAACGCATTATCGCTGCGCGATCGCTTATGAACATCAACACTGTATCTTTTGAAATTTGAAATTTTTTCAACGTACTAAGTACAACCTTCGTAATTGCTGCAGCTCTTGTAGTCTTCGGCTAGCTAGTAACAGTGGTAATGTAGGTTTACTAGGGCCTAGTATGCGTACCATAATATTTACAATTGAATTTTTTTACAGTCTGTTGTCTCGTCAACACAACCAAAGAAACTGTTTTTTCAATATGCGTTTCATTTTCTTTTCCACGTCATCGCGTACAAATGCAAAAACCTGCCGTTTTCTCCGTTGGCAACTGTAACTCGAGATTGCATTTGTCTCAAAAGTCCTTAAACGGTTGTTTATCGAGTAAGCCTAGTGGCAAATTTCAGTTTATCAACATAAGAATTACATAAAAAAAAAATGTACTTCTCGGTGGCATGCCCAATTTTCGTTTTCTATGATGTGCGGAATTTACGTATCTTGTACAGTTCCACTTCTTGTTTGACATCAAATGTATTTTGCACACTTTACAAACTATCTTACTCCCGTTGTAAAACAAATCGGGAAAGTCAGAAATAAACTTATTTACTATGTCTTGAAAGCGTCGTTTTTTAGCCTTCGACATGTTCACTAAAAACTACAATTAATAGCTACGTCTGTATCAATAAAATCAACACGCCGTATCCACTATCCAATGCTAAACTGAACTGAGTGATGATAATTTGTCGTGTCGTATCATAATCGACCAGCCCTCCCCGCCCACCTAAACACAGCCACATCGCCGCTGCGATTGCTCTCCAGTTACCGGGCTCTACTGATAAGTGATAAGTAAATTTCGGAAATGTCTCAGCAACTAAAGTTCAGGTACATTGTAAATATAAACAATGCATGAGTAAAACTTAAAGAATTACACAAATAAAGGAATGTAGCATTTTATGGTTTCTGGAACCGCAAATTTTTCAGTTTAGTATCATGCTGTGTTTTTACGATTAAATAATGAAATATGAATTTTTATAATTTTTTCTTGAAAATATCTATACTTAAGGTATTCTTTATAGGTCGTATTGTACAGCGTATATTAACTAGTTCCCATGTAATCACTAAATCTCATTCGATATATTTTATGCTTATGTTGGTGCCATGTTTTCGTCTGAGCCTTAAATATGGAGTAGTGTAGAGTTCCAAGAATGTAGCCACTACCCAAAATTAAAATGTTCTATTTCAACAAGGTCTGCGTGAATCTAACGTGTATTATTTTGATGCAGCACATTTACTTCCAAAAAGTAATCCCCAAAGTTTTCCCAAACTATAATCTATTAAAAAACAGTCGATTCAAACAGTGCAGGAACAAAATATGTATCTAATTTAATGTATGGTCTGGAATGTTGAAGAAAACTCGACAGAAATATAGGTTTTTGCCATATTCCATTGAATGGATCTACTGTTGATTTACCCTCCACTTTTAGTAATAAACTTTTATTAATTCAATATGTATTGTACTGTTCAAAATACATGTAAAGTCGTTGTCATTGGCACCATGAGGAGCGAAGTTCGCCCAATTGCGGTATGTCAAAGTGATCCTTCTTTCTTTGTGTTTTATTTAAAAAGTAGTTTCAAGTATTGTAGTGTTAAAATTTTATTTGAAGAACAAAGTTAATTTAAGGTCTGTCATTTGAAAGAACCCTCAAATTTTAAGGTTAGTTTTTTATTCCATCAATTTTTTTGTAAATGTAATTGACTGCAATTTACATTTTTTAATTGCCGAAAGAGTATCTAGGTGATACTCCCGAATCTACTACTGATAATTACCTTTTAATTAGAGAAAACAATTTCCAATTTGATAACATTGCAGTCTATTAGTTTTTTTTTAGGTATTTCCATGTGTAAAATAAATGTAGCAGACATTAGGTGTGCTATCATCGACATCAGGATATAAAACAATATTGTTCGTTGATATATTTTTGGTATCATTAACAAACACGGTAAACATACGTGGACCGATTATGATTCAATTACAATTCCTTTGAAATGTCTTCGTACTTGATTGATTTCATATGAATACTTGCTTCAGATATGACTTTATAAATCTATTTGGTTTGTAGTTTAGCCTATCTTGCGATTTAGAGAAGAGAAAAAGTACTGAAAATTCTTCTAAAAGGTTCCAGTATCGTTCCTTATTCTTTTATCTTCGGTTTTATTTTTCTCTTTCGAGGCTTCTGTTTATAGACATTGCATTAAGTGCGACCACGGATTTAATCTCTGTGCGAACCTAAAACATCTAAAACGTGTGCTTACGTTTTTTTACGTCTCTTCACAAGAGAAAAGTAAATTAAAACCAAATGGCGTCGGGCGAATAAGCGCGGTACTACAAAGGTCGATGTACTAGAATATCAGAACATTACTATTATTTCACTGTTTGAGTATCGTATACTAGAGATAGGGTTGGTTGACCAGTACCGTGTTTGCACAGTCTGCTGTTGGCGTTTCCTCCCTCCCTTCTTTCACCGGAATGTAATATCCTAATAATATGCACGGTACTGTCACGTCAACGGGTGCGGCTGGACGACCTTAATCAATGTTATCAAACTATTATATTCGAATGAACAACCAACCCCTTTTTCACCTGCTAACGTCACTTTAAGGGGACGAGAATCACCAATACGAACGACGGAGTTTGCTTGGGCGTTGGTCACGTCGGCAACATCCATTTCCTTTCAATGGACGTGCCATTAATGCAATATCGATGCGCTGATGGCTGTCATGTCAAATTTCACCCTTCCTTCATCGCCAACAATTGGGATAAATGGGAAAGCGAAAAACGCACTCTGGGTCTGGATGCATTAATCATTTCACAATGTTACGAGAAGTTACTAACTACTGCAATTAGTGTTAAAATAACTTAATATATTTGATAGAAATCTGATATCTTGGTTCTATTTACTTTTAGCACTAAATTCATTGTTCGTACGTAATTCGTTTTTAACTTACTTCTTTGTTTAAAATTAATTCCAGCATGATCTATAGGTTTTGTAATGCTAGCAATTATTCAGTACTTCGTCAGGATTCACATAACTTGTCTTGTTTTAAAAAATCCCCCACCTATGCTTGTAGGTAACTGTATAAGCTGCCAACGCATAAAATTATTCCAGACACTAACAACTTAAAAAAAAGCTTTAAAAAATTATTGTGTAATATAAGGCCTATTATGCAGCGAAGGAGCTTTTAGACGGCAGAAATATTTAATTTATGTTTGTTTATTGGCTAGTTGGATCTGTTGCATACACTTTTCATGTTAATTGTATTAGATTAAGTATTGTTTTACATTTTTATTGGCGTTTTATATACACATCTTATCGACATGAATAAATATTTTTATTATTATGATTGTTATATGAAATAATACTTAAGTTAAGTATTTATTTTAATAATGAAGGGAATTCTATGAATTTAAGTTGAAAATTTCAATTCACTCTTTTCGAGTATGCATCAACTTTTCCGATGGATATCTAACAAATCGCTTACTTTTCCGCTTTAATCCTTATTTCATAATTGCATTGAAAGTTAACTAACAGTGCATTAATTTACAAGAAATAACAGCACTTTGCATTTGATGGGTTGGGTTCTATGAAATTACAAAATTTCATCCATAATGTAATTCTAATACTTCCCCCGTTAGTCAGATGGACTTTTAAGAATGATGTGATATAACATAAAGCTATTTGTATGTTTTCCCCTAAGAATTCCTAATTCAGAATTAAACTATTCCGTTTAAACTTCTGGAGTCCGAAGGATAATTTTATTTTAAGATAAGTTTCAGATTTCGTGAAAGTTTGTAGTCAGCTTCGCTTAATGTGGTTGTGGTTTGTGTTATCGTTACCACCCGTTTACAGTTATCGTTTAACCCTTAACTGGTATGGTGGGGTCACTAGTAATACTACGTAATCTTCGTTGAAAGAATTTTATGTTGATAGTAACATCAGAGATATGGTGTTGTGTGGAGGGTTAGTTCAGTTTTGCGTATCCAGCTGTAAAATCGCGTTGAGGTTTTAGCTTTCTCCAGGATACCAAACACGTTCCCAAAAAGAATGTTGTGAAATGGCGAAACGACCATTTACGCAAACGGAGCCTGAATAAATAACAGAAAACTTGAATGACATTCCTATTGACTCTCTGATACTATTGATGAAAGTGATGATGATTTGAGTGACGCGGAAGTGCAGAGTGAACATTCAAATCGCAATACTAATGCAGAAGAGGAGGGCGACGATTATAAAGAAGGTACTGATTATCTACTTTTATGGGCGCAACCGCTTCAAATGAGCAAAACAACCTACAGCAAAAAGCAGAACAAGATCTGACAACATCGTGCTTATATTGCCTGAATTGAAAGGCGCTGCAAGGGCAAGGAAACTAACGTCTCTTTACGAAGCATGGTCACTACTGGTAACGGATAAAATTTTAGACATTACTATCGAACATACAAACGTTAAGACAACACAATACTGTCTTCTTGTTATGGAGCAACAGCGACTTTCGTACATCACCTGGGTGAAACAGAACTAAAAGCCTTACCTCCTTGGTTTGCTTTATCTAAATGGAATTTTCAAATCAAATTATGAAAATGTTGAACGACTTGCATTGCCACTAAAAAGATTCTTTTTTTTACTCTCTGCGATCAGATTTGATGACCGTAATACAAGAGACCAAAGAATGGGGACCGATTAGCAATTTCACAAATATTTCAAAAATTGATATGCAATTGTACTAATAGCTACAGCTCGCATATGTATACTACCGCAGATGAAGTTTGGTGAGCTTTAGGGAAATGCAGAGTATATATGAAAAATAAACCGAAATAGAATAAATGTGTCTTTGCGATTCAAAGATGCATCTATACAGGTAAGGAAACCACCTCTGTAAACCGAAGTCTCTCTGTTCCCACTCAAAATGTGCTGAAACTCCAGTAAGAGGACACATATGTTGGAACCATAGGCAAATTTAAAAGAGAAACTCCATCTCGGTTATGCCAAATAGAAACCTTACGCATCACGGTAAATCAGATGATGTCACTAAAAAGCCAGGAATGATTCTTTTCTATAACGCCACCAAGGGAGGATCGATTCCTTAGATCAAAAATGTGCTGTATTTTCTTGTAACAGAAGTCAACGTTGGCCACTTGTGATTTTTTATGCAATGCCAAATATTGCGGGCGTAAATAGTCATGTGCTACTAATTTTTGCTAACTGTTAGAACGATTAGAGAAAAATTTCATTTACTTGGAATCTATTTCATAGAGTACGCGACTGAGGTACGAAAATGCACGCATTTCTTAGGAAATCAGAAACAAAATCAATTTCTCGAAACACAAAATGAACTCGTGGTCGTCACTGCATCTCCACCACGAACCCAAAAATGTTAGCTCCAGAAGTAGAAACAATGTTGATTAAGAGAAGTACATAAATACAAAAGAAAGAGGGAGCGTTTTAGAAAATGTTACAACTTGACTCAAGGAACTGCAAAACCTCATTTGCAAATTTCACAATTATGAGCCATATATACAGCGTGTCCACTTAATACGTGGGCGGAAGATAATTCCTTTCCTAAGAAACTTAGAGAAAAAGTTTTCAAGTAAAAATATCCGTAGATAAGTCCTGTACAACATCAAATTCAAGTATACAGGCTGCTCAGTCTCTGTTGCGTACGATACAAGTTTAATTTATTAAATGGAACATCCCGTATATTGCTGCGTTTATGGATGCCTCTCTTATGATCATTGCCAACTTTTTCAACATTCCCTATACTTCTTTACCTTGGTTTTTGGGATAATTGAGATAATTTGAGATTTTTGCTACATCCCGCTGTTTCTTTAACGGATGATATATTAAACATCGTACGTCAGAGTAGTAGTTCGACTGAGTACTTGGAATTTTCGGCAATATAACGAAAAATTTTTTATATGGGCTAACGACTACAAGATGGTCTTTGAAATCGTTGCCTTGTTGAATTCATGCTATTTCAAGTTTTTTAAATGAAACATCCTGTATATTTTTCCAGAATCTGGTCGACAAATTGCTCTAGAATTTTTTTTATAAACATTTTCTAGGTATAGGAAAATGCGTAAGTGCGTCGTTCTTAAGATTTCTGCTAAAATGTTTGGAGTGCCGTGACGAAATACTATAAAATTTCTTTATCTTGATATATTTATTTATTTATTTTTTTTATTTTTTATATTTATTTCGAAGTATACAAAGGTATACAAGAAAAGTCAACAAAACCACATAATTTTAATTATTCCAATATTCGTTTAACGAATACGGTTCTAAATTAACTAAATATTCAAACAATCTGCTTTTCAATATTCTTAAATTGTTGCTAGTTTTGATGAACAGTGGTAGTTTGTTATATAAACGTAGATTAGAATAATACACATTCCTTTCTGTTAATGTTAACCTATGTATTGGGTACTGATAAAAGTCATCTTTTAAACGAGTATTATGTACGTGATTGTATTTAGAATCATTTTTATTCATTTTATTTTGAAACAAAAAAATTATGCAATTGTAAATATATACTCCATAAAAGGTTAGTAAATTATGCTGTTTAAAAACGGTTTTTAGACTGTCTCTACTTGATAAACCGAAAATAACTCTAAGGACTTTCTTCTGAGCTAGAAAAACTCTATATACTTCTGGAGATTGACCCCAGAAAATGATACCATAACTCATGCGTGAGTAAAATACACCATAATATCTTGATATATTCATTAAAAATAATCTAATTTTGTATAATGTCCAGGTCTCTCATTGCCTTAAGAAATTCATCTAGAAAGTGTTTTCATAAACATTTCCACTTAGCTAAATTGCGAAAACTTTCACTATGCTCCTATTATATTTTTTACTTCTGAAAGAAGCCTAGCTTTAAATAGCTTTAAATAAATCTACTCGTTTTATGCTGAACCCTAATCAACATTTGTCTATTTATTTTCGTTATTTTTCATTTATATGCCGTTGTTAGGTTACTATATAATGTATGTAGGAAAATTATGGATACATCGAGTGGATGCTGGAATTATATAAAAAAAGACCGCGTTTACTCATTTGCAAAGTTCTAGTACTTTGTGACAGCACTCTGTGTTAGAGGGAAGCGTTTGTAAGAAAAAATGTGGAAGACATACTCTATTAAATTCTATAAAAATAAACAGGCTGTTCCATTAAAAAAAATTGAAATATCATGAATCAAGCTTGGTAACGACATTAGTGACCATCTTGTAGATTCTAGTTGATATAGGCATATTTTTGATATATTGCCGAAAACTCCAAGAAATGCTCATTCAAATAAAATTTGAATCATCGCTCTAGGATGTAAGACATTCAAGATATCGTCCGTCGAAGAAAAATGGGAATCTCGCCAAAATTTCAAATTATGTCAATTATCCCAAAAACTAAGGTAGAGAGATATAGGGAGTATTGGTAAAAATTGACGTGAATTGAAGTAAGACAACCAAAAACATAGTAATGTACGGTATAATATACAGCGGAAACTGCATCGTGTATATTTCATCTCCGAATATTTTTTACTTCAAAACTGTTTTTCTTAGATTGTTCAGTCCGTCCACAGGCTAGGTGGACGCGCTGTATGTGGCAGATACACCTTGCTAAAGCCACTATCGAGCTCTGTGACATCTATTGCAAATTAGATCTTTACTTCTAAATTTATTAGTTGTTGATTAATATTTACCTCTCGGTTATTATTATCAAAAACAATCACTTTCCAAATGACCACTTGCAACCGAAGTTCACTGCATATCCATTATAAAATTCATTACATTAAGCTATAGTTTACTACGACTCTCTCATCCCTCATCTATAACTTTTAGACCAACTCTGTGCAATAATTGCATTTGTAATATTTTTCGTATTTCTAATTTTATGTTTCAGATAATTTTACGCTAGACTGTCGCACATTTTCTTCACGAATGTATAGGTATTATTTTTCAAGTAATTAGAAAATTGTAGACACTCTTAACAAATACACTTTTTCCTGTTACCAAATATTATCGGTGCAACTTTCTGACCTCGGTGTGGAGCCAAGTTTTCCACCCGCCTTACTCGTTTCTACTGTTGTAATTAGGATGATTGTTGACTTTGCGCAATAGAAACTTTGAGCAATTTATGAGGTAACATGGTGGCAATAACTATATATTTTACGTGACGTTGTAAAAGCCTATATCCTCGGCAATCCACTGTCGGCTGCAAATCAGGCTCTCCCATAATTAAATGCTGTTTTAACAAGGACAGACTAAAGATCTGCTCTTTAATTATCATAACCGTGCCCACTTTAAACGAGTAAATGTGTATTAGGTAAAATAATTAATTCAATTAACTTCCCCTGGGTTACTTTTTGTCATTTATGTGATATAAATATATATTTTTTAGAATCCTTGTTAGTTTTTCGAGGAGAGGTCAAAAACCAATCCATTACAATAATTAATTTTTAATGAAAATGTGTACTTCACGTGAAGCATATGAAATTATAAAATGAACAAAATTTCCCGTGGGAATTCACGCGAAAGCTGTTGAATTTTGAATAGATTTCTTAAATATACTTCTACATTGCAATTTTCTTCATTTGCAAAAATGAGCAATGATATATTTTTCTAAACAGTTGTGTGTTCAGCGAGCAATATTTTTCAAACGGCTATAAAAATTTAAATGATAAGCCTTAGAATACTAAAGACAAACTTTTTCGCGTTACAAACTAGCGTCAGGGCATTACTAATATAATGTTTCCGTCAACTGTAATTTCGCGAGCGCGAATGCAAAAATTTCCTTTATGACTTTAGAAATAAAATCTATAAATCTAGAAGAAAATATGGCAACCGCAAAGCGTACACCACTACCAATTTATTTCGAATTAAACGTGCAACTGGCACCTAAATCAAAAACTAAAATGTTCTTAGAATGCTGCAATTCATAAATCAAATACATTATAAACAGTATCACCCCCTTAATTATCGCCATGACATGGGAAGAGTGTCATAAAAGAGTCCACACTCGCTCTATTTCTACGCACACGTGTTTGCTAAGTAACAAATTGGATGAAAACAGTTACGTCGAAACCCTCATAAAGTTGTTTGCATGATCTTAGTATGCATCGTAAAATTACCGGGTAATATAAATAATTACAAGTTATTTGCAAATGAAACAAGGAACACGTTACATAGATATGACACGTTGACACAAATGCAACTAATAATTTCTCAAATTGTCTTACAAAATGCCAATGATAATTATTTCTAGAGGTATATCCATATACTTCTAGTGCTTTGTGATATTTCTTTAAAAAATACATCGTGCAATCAAAACCAAGTTCCTAAACAAACGTATGGAATACAAATTATTTTTGTTCCTGTATATTTTTTCTAAGTTTAAGTATAAAGAAAATATTGAGAGATAAAATATGTTATACGGCATTGAATTATTAAAATAATGCTAATATGGTATTTGATAATATAGAATCACTCACGGCAAAAACAATGTGAGGAGAGAAAAGCACTAGCCAACGGACATGTTTCTGCCTACCCGACGTCATCAGCGTTGCTCCGAATGCTCTTACCTGACATTGCGACATTATTTCCTTGCGCTACCTAGTGCCAAGAGATCATAATCATGCCGTCTGGAAAGTAGCGATAGAAACCGGAATATAGATACAAAGCCACTTCCCGAGCAGTTCTTGAACCGCTTAACGTGCGCCTGAGCGCTGCGTTATCTACATATGTAATTGATTCCTTAGGTTTACCAAGATTTGTTAAATACACATAAAAAAAATCCCTAGAAATATGAGCTATATTCACATTTTTTTGGTTCCTGTAAAAAATTGTAAATATTTATAATAAGGCGAATTGCATTTTGATCCATCAATTGTACTAGTGGGGTAACATTTGGTACCACGTGGACGACGGTAATGCAAAAAGTTGTTCAGGAGAAATACTAATTTGAAATTTTTTTTTTTGATAAATATTAATCATTAATAGTTAAAATTTACAACATTTACATACTAAGGTAATTAATAAATCTCTGCTATATAAAATTTACAGGATTTTAAGATTCAACGAGTGGTGTACAACTCTTTACACCAAGTAGTTCAATACGGTATGCTTGGTGTAGAAGGTTATACGCACCCCAGTTGTTGAAGTCAAAAAACACTGACGAATCTTGAGAGTTATCGTCAAATTTCAGAATAAGTAAATATTTAACCCTATTATCAATAATTTTAACTGTTGTAAAAAGCACTTATAGTAAGCTTATCCCAAGCCTTATGTATGTATTTTCTAATTTATGTCAAAGTGGAGTTTATGATGATCTCTATAGAATATAGCTCAAAAAATCGCTTTAGCAGTTATATGCCCAATCAATAGGCGTAAAGTTAAACGTTTCTACCACCAAATGTGTGATAGCCACAGCGGGTTACATTTTGCAAAGTAGGTCAAAGCGCAATGTCAGATAAATACAACCGATTTTGTTTTGTGGATATTTCTGTACTATGATAAAACGCTTTTTGGATACCGTTGTGTCGTGTTTGAAAAGCGATAACAATTTTGCAATAACTTCAAAAGTATTTTTTTTTATTTGACAAATTTATTTTTAAAAGCCCAGATATTCCAATGACTAAAATTAAGAATTCTAATATAAAGAATAACTTGTTACCAGTTCAAATGATAAGATGTCACAATTTTAAAGCAAATAATGTTTTAATAAATGCTTTATAAAACGAAGTGATTTTAATTGCCTCTGTAAGTCTAAGTAATGCAAGCGGTCTTTCAAATCTTCAAGACGTCTTACGAAACATTGAAATTAATTATGCCTCTAGCCAAATTTATGCGATTACGGTGTTGAATAATTTCATTTTATTAAGTGCTAGTTACGTAGGGTTATACTTTTCGGCGCTCTTTGCGGTTGACTTCTGAGGCGTAGTGTGAAATATTAACCATCCATTTGTGAGTTAGCTTTAATGGTCTTTCAAGTTTGTCAGTGACTGTGTATTTTTAATGCTTATTTGCTTGGCTGAAGATATTCCAATTATAAATTGTTTAAATTTTGCAAATGAAATTTGAGGCACGTCTGGGATCAAAAACAGAAGCAATGGCAATTATTGTTTATCTCATTGTTTTTTCTGTTTTTAATCATTTCATCTATAGTGTTTTAATTCTAAGTATAAATACGCGAAATAAACTTCGACAGAGGGAAATTTTTTAAGGCAATATATGTTTTTTTCTGTATTAGGTCAGTTTTATGACAACGTACCACGTACATGTTGTAAAACACGTTAATAAAAGCTTTTCTGCCTTCTGCGATCTTTTGACAGTTCTCGGTGGGGTAGTATGAGTTGATGCCAATTTGTACCTAGTTAAACCGATAAAATATTTCCGCGAGCTTTTGTTAATTCGGGTAGCAGTTCATTTCTGCTTGTCAATCATCCATTTCCATCGGTGGAATTCCAGATATAGAATCGATTTTTAATCGTGTAGCCACCCCAACCAATTAACAGATATGTAAAAGCTTTCCGCTATGCTTTTTTCGTGTGAAAAAGATGGGTTTTCTTTTAGATCTTTTATCCATATTCTGCTTTTGTGTAATCTAATTCTTTTACTGAATAGAACATGCCTTGATTTAGTTTTTCCTGTACGGCATATAATTAAAAGGAAAAATGTATTTTTCTATGGTTCTTTTTACTACTGAGGCACTTGTTAGTCGGTTGTATAAATAGCTTACGTAAATGTGCTCTGTTCGTTAACATGAACAAGTAAATGTAATTGCCACCGCTCAAAGTACTGTTAAAACTTACATGCGTATACATATGTAGCGTTTTTATATTGCAAATTTAACCAGCCTGACTAGCAGTACCGTTGGCACATGCTGTTAATATTCGTGAAAGCTTATATGTATAATATTAGATAACGGAAAAACAACATTTTAATTGCAACAGCATATTATACATTTGCAATGAAAATTGTGACAAAATTTAATTGGTACGTTAATTAGATCCCAATAAGAGTACCATTTACCGAATTCGAAGCAATATTGCGAAATATTGATGTTTCCCGTTCTCGCTTTCTTGGTATTTGATATTAAAGCTTTCCGGCAGTGTAAATTTGTACCTATAATGGCTTGATCATTTTCAAAATGTACTTCTTTAAAATGTATAAGACAATACCTAATGTAGTGTTCTTTATATATTGTTTCCTGTACTTGGGTTTGTAAGCTGTTGCGAATAAATAAATAAATAAATAAATTAGTGCGAATAGAACTGCTGCACTAATCTACAGACTTCCTATTGATAACATTTCCACAGCTGTTTACAGGAACTGAGAATATTAGCGTCCGAATGAAACCGCTGCTTTTTTAGCTATTGTTTTAATATGAGTCAAACACATGGAGATAGATTACAGGGTAGATGTTTTGACTTCCTGTTGTAGAAGAGCTTATTCGCAAATAGAGCAATTTTGTCACATTTTCATCTAATGTTGCAACATAACCCTGGGAATAGAGACGCCCTTAATTGATTAGCTTCCTTATCGAAATTTATTGTACTAATTAGTTACTGTTAGTTTTCGTTCTCATGTAAATTTATATTTAAATCTGTTTTCGTTGATCACTGACAAAATATTGAATAATAGCACAAAGATTATCATTCAACACCTTAAATGCAATTTTTCAATTTAATCACAACTAGAAGGAAGCAACCAGTAACTATTTTTGATCATCTGATTGTCGTCAATACCCGAATTCCGTTATCACCCCGATGAAATCGAGCCGTTCAGTCTAAACGTGTTTCAATTGACCAATCTTCCGATTTCAAGATGGAAACCCGAAGGAGAAAAATATACAAAACACCTCATGCTGTTATGAATGAAGAGAGTTCAGACAAATTACTAAAGTTAACGCAAAGATAAAACCAATTTATAGCTTAACAATTAATAGACGGAGAATCCTCTGGCACCAGCTTTTGATATCGGAGCAGCACAATCTCAGCACATTTGTCTGGAGCTGTGAAACCTCTCGACTAGTAATTAGAAAATGGAGTCGAAAACTGTTTATAACAATATGACAAACCATCAAGAAAGAATTCAGTTTACTAAGCAGTTTAAGCCACTAGCCTTTTTTTCTTTGCAAGGGTAAGATAATCTTTAAATAATTGATGGCATAATAGGTAAACACAGGCAAGCAAAGCTCCCACATTAGGCAGGATATGGATGGACATCCCTCTGATCCTACCGTTTCTAGTTCGTCTTCATAAATCAGACAAGTTATGGCGAATGATACTACTGTAAACGTTAGAAATAATAATAAGATGAGATATTTTTAGATTTTAAATAGGGCTTTTATAAATTCATAAAATGCAGTTTATAAATATAAATCTTTTAAACCATTTACGATTTATAATTTGGCTAAAAATAATAAATTTGTTACTTTTAGCTATTTAGTAAGAAATAATTTTGATGAATATTAGGAAGGCGGATTTTTCAGCCACATGGAAGGTAAGTATAACAAATACATTGTATTGGTATACTTCACGTCGTCGAATTAATTTATTTACAACAGATGGTTATATTGATCATACACTACTATATTCAACCATGAAACTGTATCTGAATCAAAAAATTTTGCGTTCGAAGAGTTGAAAGTAGTAGCCTATATGAGCTATCAAATGGTTATTTCGAATAAATTAATTCTGCCGTATGGAGTAAGTCTATCGATACAGTGTGTTTGTTATACTGAACCAAAGTATATTATAGGATATTTGGCAGATGTAATAAAGCGGTATATCGTTAATATAGATGACCTATATTAGAGTGAGATTGTTTATAAATATTGGGCCTAAATAGTTGTTATCTTGGGTTAATCTAGTTTGCGGATATCAATATATCATTTTCTGCCCTCCGACCAACATAGTAAAGGTACATTGGACCAACTTTACATGTTGATGTTGGTGGGATATACAAAATATAATTCGTGCCAATCTAGTATTTATCTGTAGCCCCGACATCGGCCCCATCTGATGGTTCTACTTGGGTGGGTTCAATTATTCTGTTCCAATCGGTCCCATTGACTCTGTTTGGTCAGATTCGATTTCTCTCAACTATGTTCGGTTTTGTTCGGCATCGAACACTTCGATCACGAAACATACCGTACTTTCTGCGTATTTAGATTTGTAATTAGTATGCGTTCATGTACACAAACAATACGATACGCGAAAAAGTATGTGTACTATAGTGGGACTTCACCCTAATGTGCATGCACTTACACCTCAATTCATTAATTCTATTTTATTTTTCTTTCAAAAGATATTTTTCGATTGCTCATCTAGAAACTTAATTTAAAACAATATTTAAGAGTATTGGACACTGTTAAAAGTGAACAAAAACATCCTCAAGAAAAATAATCAAGAAATTTTGACCAAAGAAGCTAAGAAAACGACTGGAGGGGATTTATCACAAACGGATTGCAAGCATTAACTGAAAAGTAGGAAAATAGGATTTGTAGCGCAAAAGAAGTAAAACGAAGAGGAGAAAAGAACAACTACAATCAAAGAAATTGCAGACCTTCATGAACGTAGTTCTCCTGCTGTGACCGCTGGCATGAACAGAGGTGAATTCATGACTAACTAAAAAACTATGCGCCACCCGTTTGAATTAGGGAGAACTACCCCCGAAAAACGGAAACGCAAGGTGGAGAAGGGGTAGGAAAAGAACAATTATTACTACAGCTTCTTTAATGTAAATAAAAGGTAATAGTACTCAATAAAATGAAATATTTACATGAAACCGATAATGAACAAAATTTAACTAAGGAATCGACGTTGGCGCCCACTACGTTCGATTTAACATCGATCATACATTTATAGAAACGCAATTCTTTAAAATTACTCACATAAAATGTTCAAATAAAAAAAGAAAATCATATCCGTTAGAATAACTTACGGTAAAATGTTCATTAACAACAAAAAATAAGACATGCATTGTAAAATATTCGAAAAACGTAAATTACCAAAATTTAGTACATTTCTAATTAGGATTACAGTAGTAATAAAAGATTTCTAGAATATATCCATACGTTAATGAGAATTACTTAAATAAAATAAATTAAAGGGAGAAAAAGAATACACAAGTTAGAATGTAGACAAAATTTAAAAAGGAAACAAATGATTGTGAACCCAAACAAACAAAAAAAGAAAACGGTAAGTCTACTTATCAGGGCGCTGTCGTGGTCGAACGGCGGTAAATCGGCGCTAGTCCTGTCCCCGAGTTGAATAGGACATGTGGACACACACACGAAGCAAAAGCTCTACCCTTCAGAGGATTTCGGCAAATGGGTTTAATGATAACCCAGCAAAAAGAAAACTAAATGTGGAAAATAACGATCTATAAGCGTAAACCTAATAAAATATGATTAAAATTATTAATTGCCTTGGTTGGATGGAGGATTTGCTGGCCGATGATCGAAGATTACTATTGACGTGCCGTCGTAAAAAAAATTAAATGTATCCAACAATGTCGGTGATGGTTATTAAAAAAAAAGAAATAGAACGAATCATAGTACTTAATTATGGTAACTGAAAATCTTTTAAATCCTACTTGCGTAAAGGCTAACCGCCACAGCAGATTTTTGCAAACGTACCTTCTTAGTTCACGGCCGACACCAGAAGGAGCGGTGTTAATTACTAATCAACGAACATCGTGTATTCTATTGCAATGAACTTAAGTAAACTTAGTTACAAAAAAAGAACCAAAACAAAAAAATAAAGAGAAAGAAAAAGTAAAAAATAAATAAACCAACCATTAAATATGTCATTAGTAGAAATTATAAATTCGAAGCATATTAGAAAAAAAAATAACGTAGCCACACCTATTGTAAACATAAAACAACCCTTGACAGTAAGAAATACAATTATGTTGGTAAAAGAGAATTTGACACGTTACAATATGTCATTAATAGAAATTATAAATTCTGAAGCATATTAGAAAAAAAAATGTAGCGACATCTGTTGTAAACATAAAGCAACCCTTGACAGTAAGAAATTCAATTATGCGTTTACAAAGTATATTTGACACGTTACAGATTCAAAAGAAGAATTACCAACGATACACTCACACAATACTGTAAGTAAATCAAAATCGTTTTGTAAGAAAAAAATTGAAAATAATAAACAGGGCTTATCATTTAATTTGATATTTCATTATAGTAAACATCTCAGTACATATTAGACTCTTTTTGCATTTACTGAAATAAGTTGAAGTACTCTTCCAAATAATGATACTTTGACTACGCTTCTTTACACGTTTTAAAAGTATAGTAGTTGTATTTGGTGCTGATTCATACATATCTATACTTTCTTTAAGTTCTGAAGCTAATTAGAAACGCAATGGTTATTTGAAGAACTGCATCTACGTATGTAACTACATTTTACGTAAGCAATTATTGCATATATAGAGTACGATAACAAAATTGTCAAAATATTCTACAAAATTACCAAAATTACCATTCGTTGCACATTACGCTGCAATTATAACTTATGTAAGTAGCACCAAAAGAAAACATTCTCGCGCATTCGAGGTAATGATACAACGTTCACAGACCAGCGATTTCTTTTCGTAATTTTACGGTCGAGCAATGCTGCCAGTAAAATTTTGCATCGTTATGATGGATTCTCCTCCGTTCTATTTGAAATAATGTAAGAGAAATATCTCTAACCCCAGTATTCTTACTTTCTGCTGTTACTTTACAATGATTCATCGTAAATTTAGTAAAAGTTGTGACCTTTTTTGAAGTCTCAAACAAACAGGCAATCGTTTTATTTCATTTCCAAGTAATTGGGTAATGAATGCTTCGGTTTTTTGAAAATTTTTATCGGTGCAACTTTTTTAAATAATAACTTTTACACAATAGTAGTATTTATGTGTTTTTGATTAAGATAAGTAGAAATTACTTCGGTCAAATTTAACTTGTCATAACCTATTTCTGCTAGATATTTGAAAAACACAAATATTTATTCAAATAATAAGAGCAGGTCCATATAGAAAATTTCTCAATTATCACATAATCTGGTTAATATATTCTTCTCTTTCTGGTTTAATTTTAAAGACAGATATGAATTATTATTCACAGGGACAACACATCTAGGTATGTTTCTATACCGGCTAACGTTCAATATTCAGACTGTATATTTACATCTTTCTTCTTCTCTATTCCTTCTACCTTTTCAAGTGTAGGATGTGGATGCCGGTTTCTTTTGTAGCCATTTTTTCCGCTCTTTTCTGTTTTTTTTTTCATTATTTTCATTTCTTCCAAAGTCTTTCCCCTTTTCCCCCATTATCTTTATCTGCTCTATCCATTTCTTCTTTGTCTTCCTCATCGTTTCCTGTTTAAATATCCTGCTTCCATTATGTTTCTTGTCATTCTATCTGTCTCCATCCTGGCTATATGTCCATACTAATTTAGTTGTTTCCTTTTTATTTCTCTTATTATTGTTTCTTGCTTTGTTGATTGTTTGATGTCTTCATTCTTAATCCTATTCCATTTTGTTTTCTCCGCTATTCTTCTTAGGCGTTTCATCTCCATTGCATTTATTTCTGCTTTAGCTTTCTTCAATTCTCCTAGTATTGTCTTATTTAGTGAGTAATATATTCTCGTTGATTTGTTCTCTCTGTTTGTTATTTCTCTATCTATATTTCGTTACCCTTTCCAATGTCTTGTCCCTCCACTTAATCTCTTTGTTAGCTTGATCATTTGGGTTTTTATTTATAATCATTACTATAGTTTTACTTGTGTTAACTTCCATCTTCAAGATTTCTATTTCTTTTGCCAAGATGTCCATTAGTTTTTGTAATTTATTTTTGGAGTTTGCTATCAGGACTATATCATCTGCATATAACAGGCTTCTCACTCTTATTGCTTCTAGGTTTCTATATCCGATTATTGTGTTGAGATTTTCGCTTTGTGCTTCAATTCGCTTAACTATTTTATCCGTAACTACTACAAATAACAGTGAGTTTAAACTGTCTCCTTGTTTTATTCCTTTTTTCATTTTAAATTGTTCAGATTTTTGCCCTGCAATTTGTATTTTAACCCCTACTCTCTCATATGTAACTCTGTTGGCATTTATTAGAACTTCAGGTATTTCCCCTAAATGCTGCCTTCAGAAAATCAAAATAGTCCACCACGTACCATTTTTGCAGGAGACCCACTTATCATATTTATACAAATTGGTTACAGAAAAATGTAACAGAGGCTTGATGATAGAAAACACAAACACTAAAATGAATTTTTAGGCCGTTTCCGCTTGTAGGCATCTGTTGGTGTGTCCCTGATAACAGACCAGCAATATTCAGCTAGCATACTTCCATTCCATCGTCCACTGAAACGCTTTTCAAACAAAGAGATGTCCTGGTGAAACCTTTCCCCATGCTCATCACTAATTGCGCCAAGGTTTTGAGTCCAGATGTGAGTCCAAAAAGTGTAGTTTTAATGACATATTGCAACCTATAACACGAAAGCATTTCACCATGTTACCAACAGGATCTTCATAGTTTTCAGCTTTCTCATTTCCAAGGAAACGTGAGCACACTGATTTGAATGCCAGCCAGGCTGCTTTTTCTGCTTCTGACAGTTTATTTTCAAACTCTTCATCATGAATGACTGCTTTAATTTGTGGGCCAATAAAAACCCCTTCTTTTACTTTTGCCTCACTTAAATTTTTGAATTTGTTCCTGAGATGCAAAAAAATCACTCTTTCTCTGTCCAGAGCTTTTACAAATATTTTCATCAAACCGAGTTTAATGTGCAATAGTGGAAGAAAGACACATTGCGGATTCACAAGTGGTTCATGTGAATGAAGTTTTTTCTTGGAGGGCACTTTTTACGGATGTAGTGATTTTTTCTGTCACGGCTATCCTATTCGCAGAGCAAGCAGCAGAATTTAGTGTATCCCTGTTGCATGCCTGTTAATATCCCAATGACTTTTAAATCTCCATAAATGTGCCATTTGAATGCAGTGTACTTAATTAACTTCAGTATAGCACTCATAACTTCGTAAGTTTCCTTTCTATTTGTAGAATATGCTACAGGAACAGACGGACAAACATTGCCTATATGGAGATGCACTGCTTTGAGACTACGTTTGGACGAGTCAATAAATAGGCGCCACTCTGCTGGATTATGTTCATGTCCCAATGCCTGAAATAGGGCATTCACGTCACAGCAATATGCGATGTCTTCTTTCTCCGCAAAATAGCCTCCTAGATGGCTTTTTCGTTTTTTAAATGAGCTTATTTTTACACCTTTCTCTAATAGATTCCAACCTTGAAGCCTAGAACCCAGTAATTCTGAGTCTGTTTGAGAGTTTTAAGCCCCTTACGAGATCGTTAAGCTCTGCCTTTGTGATTGATAGTCAGGATCTTGATGGTTTGGGTCATCGGTGGTGTTTTCCTCTGAATCAACTGTATATTTATCTTGAGCTGTAGGTACAGGAAAATCTTGAGAATGAGGAACTGGTCGCATAGCGGAGTGTAGGTTTGGATACTGAATACAATGTTTGGATTTTGAAGAGAACCCCTTAACATCTGTCAAACAAAAATTACAATCCGTTACCATAGGTACTACAAATTTCAATCTACTACGTTTTCCTTTTAACCAGTTTCTCATATTCCTGGAACATGAATTACAACATATATGTGGAGCCCAGGACTTATCCTGGTCCCCAACTCTACATCCAAAGCACTGTTCATAAGCCTTTTTAACTAATGGTGACAAGCTACACTGTTGAGTCTTCAATGTAAGTTTGTCACACACATAACAAAATAAGTCCGGCTTATTTTTACACTGACGAGACATTATAATGCACTGAACGTAACATAATCTTGTCCTTTTACAACACTTCACACTAAACGTCACTAGAATTTTCCAATCAGCAACACTTCAATCAGCAACATAAGACAGTGGGAGGAAACATCTGAAAACAAACAAAAACAATACGACAAAAGCTAAAATGTGGATTTTTGGGAAAATGGTGCGTGGCAAACAAAAAATAATTACAGATTTGTTATTTTCGGCCAAAAATATACCAGAAACACATATTTTCATCTAAAGGACATTTTCATGTTGTACAGTGTAATATACCATCTTCTCCACTTGCTTTTTTATTTCAATCTTTTGTATAGCTTCTTCCACTTTTTCTGTTATTCCCTGTTGTTGGTCTAGTCCTTCTCTGTGTGTATATTTATATGTTTATATATTTATATTCAAGAATGTATAATACACATCTTATTATCCTAGACACTATTTTAGTATTCCTTGCATTAGATTTGCGCAAAACTACTGTGTAGCACATGCTCTCTGTTTACTTATGCAAATCGACTAATTTAGTTGGAAACCGTCTAACACTTCGAAGTTTAATTTTATCCCCAAACTCATCCCTAACATGCAAGGTCTACACACAATACAGAAAAGGGAAAATATGTATATCTTTTGAAAACTGCTATTATTCTTGAAACTTTTTCTGATTGTAAGACTTTTTCCTCTATGATGTAAGTTAGCGATAATGTAGGTTAATTATTAATAAAGTACTGAATTCTACGAGAGTATAAACAATATTCAAAATTACAAGATTTACAACGACGATTTTATTGCACTCATTGAAATTCTATTGAAGGTAAATATCCTTAAATGATTAAAAATTTTACATAAATATTACTTTTGGAATTACTTCTATGTAATTGTAGAAATAAAGTAGGTGTGCCAGTATTTTCACCTGGAATTACTTAAAGGTGCTACAACAGACTTATTCTTTCCATTTTATTTTCGTATCGATCCATGTTTGTATCCAAGGAAGGTATATTAGCATTGCGAACGGGGTCTGACAAACCGTTACTAACACGAGAAACACAAAAATGTATTTTAAGTCTCGTCAAATATTCACCAAATATCGTTTCTAAAAATGTCACGAACATACTGGAGTCGATGATCTATTTACACCGAAACTATTGTGAGTCGCAATAAAGTTAAACTAAAATAAAAGTCTTTCTTCTGTAGAACATAAAATATTTCTCAAAGTTTACATTTTCTAATCGCATTAACTTTCATTATGGTTTTTTAATTTATAACTTCTTGTTCAAAATATTTGTATGTATATAAGAAGACAAAGCGACCACTAGGAAATTAACAAATTATTTTTTTTTCTCTTCACTTGTTGGGGCAATTTTCATCATTCTAGCTTTAAGGGAAAGTCTGCAAGTCAAAGCGAACAGCAAAAACATAGACCTCGAATGTGTTTGATGTGCTATATCCGGGATATAGCGCTGTAGCTTTGACGAAAAAGCTTTTCGTTTTTTTAATCTCAACATTTTAAACTTCTGCCATTTCGCATTTTCAATTTCCTGCGTGATGTTGGCGATCAAAGCAGAATTATCATACACATCTGCAAAGTATTTCCATCAATTTAATTGTTCTTTGAATGTATAAAGATTAATTTTATGTGTAATAAGGGAAAATGTTGTTAAAAAACGGGCAAATAGTCGCGGGACGTAAAAATGAATAGAGCCGTCGAATCAACTACCCCACGAATTTCCAACAAGTAGCTGTAATCCATAGTTCTGGGAGGATATACTCTGTCATACTTAAAACATTGAAATTTTACAATTTTTTGTTCTACACGTTCGGTATGTAATTGATAACAGATATAATACGGTGACCGCACAATTGAAGCATACTAATGTACTCGCAACGAATGCAAAATATAAAAACTTCAATACAGTGCAATCAGCACACTGCTTACATTGAGGGCATAATAAAACCCACATTTCTTCACAATTTTGAACACAAATTACTTATGTGCAGTATAAACGTAAGAGCAGAATCATACAAAACACCAAGATTCACAAAAGTGGCGGTCGTTTCTGTAATGATATTGTTAATGTTGTATTCTAAAAAATATATACTAGAAGCACGTGACTGAGTAGCGCTTCCTAACATTAACTTTAAGGGCATTAGAAGAATCAGCTAACATGTCTAGGTTCACCTGAAGAAAGTGTACATTATCTATGAAGTTAATCGCAGCGAAAATTTTTACACCGTCAGGATATGCAGGCACGTTACATTGATGAATATTAAGTAGGTCATTAATAAAGCGTGACAAACGGTTGCACCCGTAGAGGCGCCGTGAAAGGAGCTGTGTTTACTATGTACATACAAGGAATCGAGTGGACGTTCGGTTATTATCGGTTGATCGGTGTGCGTGTATTATTTATAATATTCGAGAAACTAGTGGAACCGTCCGGGGCGTACCGCGCAAAAGTAGACACAGTATTAATAAAAAAATAATAGATTGTTACCTTTTATTGACGTATCGATGACCACTGCGGTAATGTGCGATTGCCATGGTACGCCGCGTAGTACTGCAACATAAGCAATGCTTCCATTGTCGATTCGGTCAGGCCTCGACGACAGTCTGAAAATGTTCTCGTATACTTTGCAAATGATCGTCCAGCATCTAATGAAGTAAGATTTGCGAAATTCAAATACTCCTGTATCTCATCTGTGCAGTCTTGAATTGCAGATATAGATCGAACCTTTTCTAAATCCGGATTTTTATTTAAAACTGCAAGACATTTTTGCGCGACATCTAGTCCTATAGGATCCGTCAAGCTTTCTAGAGCGGCTGCTAAGTTGTTGATGTTATTTAACGAGTCTTGTATAGATAAGTGAGTATTTTCTAATTGCGAAATAGTTTGTGTCACTACAGAATAGTTTATGGAAATGTCATTTATTTCTTTGTGAACGTCCGAATTGGAAAAAAAGTTGTTGACTCTCGCGAACCGCTTGAGAATTAGAAGAATTAAATTCGAAAATTACATATTTCACTTGGGAATAATATTTGCGATAGTAAGATACTGCCTTGATCCATGTTCCCCATCGCGTCAATACAGGCTGAGGTAGTAGCGAAATTTGCGGATACAATTGTTTGAATACGCTGATATGTTTGGGAGATTGCACAAAAAACCTTTTTTGGTAGATGATATTAAATCATTCACCCTAGAATACTTGCTTCGAATTGTTTCTGCTACAAGATGACATGCGTGTATGAGGCATGTTATGTGAAGAAGAGTCGCAAAGCATACTTTTAACATCCTACCAGCTTTCAGCATTGTTGCTGATCCGTCAGAAACTAACATGCTGATTTGGGCTCCTACGATACAAAATTCTCTTAACATATTTTTTATTATGTTTACAACGGTTTCGGCATCAGTTCTTTCAATCCTTTTACGGGCTAACAACAAGGAAGCTGCTGGACCATTACGTTTTAAAGGACGCGCCACAATATGAATCACGCTGTGTTTCTTAGCATCAGTAGTTTCGTCCACAGTGAGCCAGATTTTTTGATTTCTCAACTCGTCTTTTATAGTCTTTTACTGTACTTGCACATGTGGTAAATTGTACCCCAATTGTCTTTTGGTTGGTAGCTTCCATAATGGAACATATTTATCCCAAAAAAGACGAAAGTTTTCATTATCCACTAGATGTTGTGGGATGTTGCTCAACATGAAAATAAGGTAATACAGAATTTGTCAGTACGGAATATTGTTTCTTAAATTCAATACATGACGTTTACTTTTAATATGACTTCTACATTCAAATGTCGTGCGAGCTAGCAACCCTATACCGCAAAATTTGTAACGAATGTGCGAACCTGTAAATCCCAAACCAGGGAAACGCCAAATATATTTCTTCACATGCAATGCAATGGGTACACCAGGCTTACTTCCCATGTTTTCGAAAACACACAATGAGAATCCAATAAATAACCGAACGGCCGAACTCCTCAATGCCTACCGCATTACTGAACTCTGCATCCACATACGGAACCCCCTCCCCCCGTACAGGCGTCTCTGCGGGTGCAACCGTTCGTCACGCTTTAGGCATTAATATAGATCAAAAACAATAGAGGCCCCAAATTGGAACCTTACTCCAGAAGCCGAAATACACTACTTCGAACAAAAGCCGTTGCATTGACTTAAATATGTGTCTAAGAGCTTGTTAAAGGCAGTACTCTTTCTGAAGTAAAATTCCGTGATCTGTTGTACCGAATGTGCTAGATAGGTCAATTTATATCACATCCCCTTGCCTACGATTATTATGCTGTTCTGAGATGAAGTGCGTGATTGTGACAATATTCGTAACAGTTGATCTTTCTGGAATGACACCGTATTGGTGAGAAGACGCTGGCGAATGTTGATGATAATTGCGGAATGTATGAAGTATTGGAAGATTAGCAAAGTTATAAAGTATCGAAAGTCTTTTCATTGAGACAGGTCGACTTTTTGTACGGGATGGATTCTGACACGCTTCCACATATCAGGGAATGTTGACGTTTGAATTGTTAGGTTGATTAAATTGAATTGCTAAGTTTTATGATATGTTCGTAGTCACCCAAAGTTGTATTTTTTTAATAGAACAGTTTATAATATATTATTGAATTTTTGGAATCCTCGTTAAATTCTGAGGCAAAATGTAATAAGTTACTATTGGCCTAAAACTAAGGATTTCGATGTTATTCGGTTTTTTTTGTTTTTTTTTGAGACGGCACAAGGAGTGATACAGGGATGCATCCTAAACCGCATTCTGTTCACAGTAGTCCTGGATGAAGTAATAAAAGCGAAAAAACAGGTGAAACAGTAAAACGTAGGATATTGGAACATGGAAATAATAGAAGTGTCGGAAATAGCCTATGCCGACAATATGGTTTTAGTAGTAAAAAATGAAAAAAACCTTGAAAATGTTAAAAGATACAGCGAATTCCCTGAAAAAGCCAATATGAAAATAAATGGATAAAAGACCAAGACCACGGTGATAAGTACAAACACTTAAAAACGTGAAATATATCTGAATGAAGAAAAATTGGAGCAGGTGGCAAGTTTCAAATATTTGGTGACAACATTGACGAATGATAGTAGATTTGATGAGGAAATAAAAAGAAGAAATGAGGTAGCAGAAAGATTATTTAACAGCATCAAGGGCATTTTTCTCAACAAAAAAGAGACCCAAGCAAATCAAAACAGAGATTTTCAGGAGGATAGCGACTCCGATACTTATATGGGTCGGAAGTATGGTCAACAACAAAGAAACAGAAAGAAAAAGTACAAAGTACAGAAATGAGATTCCTTAGAAGAATAGATAACAAAACAAGGGTGGATAAAGTAAGAAATAGTACAATCAGAGGAAATTTGAAAATGAAACCCATTCAAAACAGAATAGAAGAAGGACAGTTGAGGTTGTTGGGACACGTTATGAGAATGGAGAAAAAGTCGATGGTGAGAAGAGTGTTTGAAGCGAAACCAACCAAAAGAAGACAGAAAGGTAGACCTAGAAAATATTGGATGAAGGAAGTACGAAAACCAGCCGAAAAAAGAAACATAAACTGGAAAGAAATTAGAGGGCAGGTACAAGATAGGAAAGCATGGAGAGAAACATAGAAAAGAACTCCGACATAGAACTCAACTCTCATACACCCGACACCCGAAAGGGTAGAAGGGTTAGGATTAAGTAAGTAAGTTTTTGAAAAAGTCGACATTTACAGAAATCGTTATTTCTCCGGAAGCGCGCATTAAACAGATGTGATTTTTGGTAACTAGATTAAGTATATTTGTGGTTCCGAATTGCGCGTAGTACTGCTTTAAGTTGACATATTCTTGTAACTCATTTTTCTAATGGAACAGCCTGTGTATTATTTTAGTTCTGAATTTTTGGCAAAATTCTACACAAAAAATTACTAACATTCTACTAGTCTAAAATCAACAATTTTCTTAATATAACGATTTTTTAAGCTGAACTACCGTCACTATTTATTTTATCATTGTGCCATCATAAAAACAAGTATGTAAGTCATTAGAACAGTTATTGAATACGATGACATTTAATTACGTAAAATTATTGTATGATAATTAACTGGTTTATTATTAGCTTATAGTTAAAAATTTATTAAATGCCCTATAGTGGTATACTAATAATAATAATAATAATAATAATCATAATAATAGTAATAATAATAATAATAATAATAATAATAATAATAATAGTCTTGATTGCGTGGCTCAGCTAAATGCAATAAAATTGGTACAATAGATTTCTGTACATTATACCATATATACAGTGTATGCTGCACCAAGCAATCTCAGAAAGAGATTCAGTTTTTAACTGGTTTTATCTAACCCTGACTATATGGAATAATAAAGAAAAAAAAATGAAAACAAATGCTTATAAATAGAAACTACCCTAGGTATCTATATCTATCGTTTTTATAGCTAGTGACTGTAACTGAAAACATACATCATTTTATTTTATAATATTTTGCCCGGCAGAAACTAGCCTCATACAACAAAACCAATCTTTGTAAGGAAATTACTAAATATTAATAAACTAACGGTGTACACACATATTTTGCAATAAATACGAAATTAATAAGAAATAGAGAGTTAAACCGCAATAAAAGTGATGTTTCAAGAGATGTTCAAATGCACGGTCATTCTCTTTTAAACACTTCTGAATTGGAAAGAGATAGTACATGGTTTTGTTGTGAATGCAATTATTATTAAATGTCACCAAATTCAATAATTGTTCCGTTGTTTCTGTCATGGCACACTAATAAAATAATTATTGACGGTTCAGTTTCAAAAATCACCATAACGAGAAAATGGATAGCAATTTTTCGTCTATAATTTTGCCAAAAACTCAAAGCACTAACTCGCTGGAAAATGATAATATCCGTTGTAATGTATGTTCTGAGATTAAAGTTTTATTACTTGCATATATACAGGTGTATGCTACCCAAGAAAGGCGAAGTTCACTAATTATGACGTAATTTATTTTAACTAATGAAGTAGCGAGAAGCAATTTATGTATTCTTACCCGTCTAGAAAGGGGATTACCTTAAGTAGGTAAATATTTACAATTCATTTTTAATAGAAGTAGTTTAGAATATGATCCACAGCGAATTTTAATTTTTGGTTATACATGTTCACGTCAAACTGTTACGAGGATGTTATTCGTTCTATTTCTACGATGCTGCTGTTTAATATTAATCTGCACCTTGCTGAGTCTCCCTACAGCTTTGCGCCATTTCGGTATTACTTATCCTACACATAAAGACGGTGTCGTCAAAATTCTCTACGGCAACATATCCTAATGGACGCATTACGTGCGTACAATCACTGCTGGTATTTTGCTAACGTATTTGCCCTACTCCATCCATTACTCGTTTTCCCTTTCAGATTTCACTTTCTCCAATTCCAAAGCATTTCTTTCGGTTTCATAAATATATACGACACAAAGCGTTCCCTCGCTTTCCTAGTATATTCCTCTCCTTACGTTTCTACTGTAAATAAATTGTAAATTTGTTTGCAGACACAACTTTTTTCACAAGGAAAATATTTGGATGATACGTCAAAAAGAACCTTCTAATCAATAAGTGCATCATAC
The DNA here is from genome assembly GCA_029619315.2 of Dynastes maya. NCBI lineage: Eukaryota > Metazoa > Arthropoda > Insecta > Coleoptera > Scarabaeidae > Dynastes > Dynastes maya. Next base: position 27,270,766 of record JAROYE020000001.1, read on the forward strand.
GACATTGTCTGTTTCAAATTCGCTCTCCCAAGAAATCGTTTACGTGTTGTTGTAAATGTTGCTAGGATTATATTGTAAAACCCAAAATTTATACTAATTGTACGTTATAACAATTATCAAACGCTACAACGAGGGCTACGAATTCTTTCAATATCATAATAGTTGTTTGTTTTGTGGTATTAGTGGCTGCAATTTAGAAGCATATTGTTTTTCCTTATCGAATTTCACTTACAAAGAAAAGTAATTTAAAGATGATACATCTCTATCAAATCGAAGAGTGGAATAGAAAGAAATGCAGCGAAGTATAAATGACAATGGGAACTGATCCACCGCGTGAAATGGATCTAGAAATCATCTAAAGAGGAGGTGCAACCCCACAAGGGATGTTTAGCCACTATACATACATACATCTCTATCAAAGTATTTTCTGTTTGTTTACTTGAGTAGTAAAGGTATGTTGCTTTCATTACTTCGGTACTTTTTAAAATAGCTGTGTGGATCATGGAGAAGCAATGGAGCCAATAAGGCATGAATCATGGAGAAGCCATGGAGCCAATAAGGCGTTTGCCTTATTGGCTCCATAAAAATGTTTTCTGAGACTTATGATTTATGGTCTTTATTTTGCGATTTGTTTAGTTGGAGATAAATGTTTACCTTTTGTTGCAGCAATGCAAAAAACTTTGTTATACACTGCGTTCACAATGAAAGGACCAAATTCAATAGAATCTTAACAACCCGGTTTTCTCAAAAACGTTCGGACCCATTGATTAACAATTTAAAATAGATTTTGAGAGCCAATAAAACAACGCTTTCAGAAAACTCCGTATAATTATTGCCGTTATTATCCGTTAATTGCCAAGAAATATTTTTCACTTACAACAAATGTTCATAGTTTTGCTTATGCATTCTTGAAGACGAAGGATTACTTCTTGTGTTGTACACCTTGTAAAATTTAGGAGTAATTATTCGGATTCTTAACATATTCGGTTTTTTTTAATTCGTCAGAGGTGTGCGGCCTATTGAAATAAATTTCACAAGAATAAGTCTAGAAAGGTTACATCAGATGACCTTGGTGGCCACTCAATATACCCCCTCCTTTCAATCCTTTTATTGGGAAACGTTGTATCTAGAAACTGACGAATAACGATCGTATAGTGGGCAGATGCCCCATCTTGTTGTCACTAAAGTTTAGCGTTCGATATATCAGGATTTTGTGGATTGGTGAACGGCACGGCTAAAGCAGGAACAAGTTCAAATTGAAGAAACTCCAAGTGCTGTTCTCCATTCCCTTCAAAAGAGTATTGTCCTAAAATTCGCTCGTTGCCAATTCCTGCTCACACTAATTTTAGGACAGCGCCACACATGCATGATTTGCCGTATCCCAAATAGGGAATGTTTGTTATCCAGAAAACATCTGGTAAAGTGGATCGAGGAATTTCTGGGAATATTCGATATTTCCCAAACTTTCGCTGTTTGGAATACGGCAAATAAGGCATGTTTCGCGCTGCCTTTAATGAGGGTTCGAACGCTGCAGTTGAATGTTGCGCTGCGAGACTGCAACACGGAGCATTTTCTTATCTAAACGTGAGAGAGTAATCAAAAAAGGATTATGAGAACAAATAATTAATTGAGTTAGTGTTTCTACTAATTTCTAAAAAGCATTGCTAATTTTTATATTTAAAATTATTTATTTGGAATGAATAGAGTTGCTTATTTATTGAACCTGGGAATCATAGTTTATTTACGGTTAACGTTGGTTTTTGATCCTTTTCGTCGTGTCGTCTATTTCCACATGGTACTATGTACCACGTTTGTGCATCGCCTTTTTTTTTGTACATAGCAAAACTGTTCCTAATAAAAAGGATTATACTATAAGAGCGAGCGTACTATGATCAGCCAGCATAATCGGCATATTTCGTAAATGCGAGAGCAAAGTTGTGTCTTACACGTGTACGTGAACGAATATGCCGTTTATAACGTGAGCAAGTTGTTTTCGGAAATGCATGGCTTCCACATGTATGTGAACGAATACGCCGTTTATAAGGTAAGGTGCACAAATGAATTTGCGTTTACGCAATTTTGTTAAGCAAATGACATTCCACAGTGACATTCAACACAGCACACGTTTAGATGCGCTGAGTTCGTGTAAACTCGGGTGATCATAGCACGCTCGCTCGTACGGTATAGGAGTTTTGTGAAAACATCGTTTTATCATTTATCGAAATCTATTGAAGTATACAAGGCGTTCTAAAATTCCCATTACAGACTTCTAGGGCTTATAAATGAGACTAAGTAGAGTACATTTTTAATAGGAACCTACGCCCGGAAGAAAGCCCTAAGTATTTGTAATGAGAATTTTAGAACAAAGTTGATGGCACTACCGGAAATACTAAAAGTGAAACTGCCCTATAGTATAGGTCAAAATATGGCAATTCTAAAATGTTAATAGACGTGTCTGAGCGTTTGACAAAAACTCCTTTCATTGTGAACGCAGTATACATACTTCAGCTAATTGTCTTAATATCCCCCCATGATAAATTTTAATACGTAATGTTTTCGTTTGGTGTGTTTTCATTGCACACGTTGTATTGTTTATATAAAAACACTCCATTTTTTTCAAGTATATAAAGTTTTGAAGTTAAACATAAGAATAATCTTGAGAAATACTCAAAAACTAAATAATTATTGTTAATTAAAGATTTTGAATTTTGTGGAGTAAAAGGAGTTTCTTTTCTTGATTTTTGATCAAATTGTATCGGCCAATTCTATTGGAAGTATCCAGCTGAAAAATGCGCCTATACAATATTTCTTTGGTTCGCTTTTAACTAGTACTGAACACCTTTCAATTTATTTAGGTAGAAAAATATTGTTGAACATTTCTAGTGTGTAGTAACTATGTAATTTAGGTTAAAACAACAAATTAGTTTGCTTATAAATGCAAATAATGTTCAGCGAAATCTTTGGATGTGGGTTTTTGCTAATCATTTTACTATTGTGTTAAATGTTTTAGAATTAAAAAAGTTACTGATTTTGTATTCCCCAATAAACTTACAATTGCCCATGCCTTTTGTCCTACGATATTACTCTTAAGGTGTAATATATATTTCCATCTCTTTAGAATTAAGTTAAAAGTCGGAAGCTCTAGCGTATAAATAATTTATCGAAAGAAAAATCGAATTCAATCCCGATATTCCAGAAGATAAGCAATAATTAAAGATTTTCGAGAGCGTAGCAGTGTCAACAACGTTCGTACTCTAATTAGATCCTCAAACTAGCTAAACATGAACATTAAATAAACCTTGGTTAAAATTACATCCTAAATTCTGTGAACACTGTTACTAATCCATTTTCAAAGGTCAATTGCTTACAATAACAACGCCTACATTAAAACTATATCATTATAGCCAATTCAGTTTGCCGATATTGCAAAAAGTTACTTAATTCTGCTGATACGGCCTATTGATTTTATTTATGCGGAAAATTAACGAAGCAAACAATATACTGCTTATTAATCAACTCTGTAGCATGGTAACTAATGTTTCGAGTGAATTTCGTTTGATTTGCTGGAGAATAAATTCAATTGTTCAGAGCAATTCTTATGCATAGGTCTGTGTAAATACCAACAATATACAGCCTTGGACAAAATTATTAGGCACCCTCGCATATGGTTTATATCTCAACTTTCACCAGTAAATAAATGAAACGGATGGTATAAATGTAATATTTTATTTAAGAAAGAGTAAAATTCAATATCATGTTGATCCTGCTTAGGAGTTTATTAGCAACAAGTTTCTCGCAAGTAGAAGCTGATATTTTATTCCATTCCTCTATTGCCGCTCTTTCTAACTTTTGTTTGGATGTACATTTTCGAATACGTACCTTCTGCTTTAAAATGGCCCACAAATGTTCTCACACCCCCACATTACTGTCGCAACTAACAGCGCGAAACACAATAATCTCTATTAACTTCCAAACGTGCGATATAACGTAGCAATTCCTCGAGGAATATTTAGATATACTATTTATAATTTCCCGATGATTAAATAACTGCATAGATGGCATAAGTTTTCTAATTTTACGAAATATAAGGGGTGCCTAATAATTTTGTCCAAGGCTGTATATGTTAGTGTATGAAAATATTTTATATTTATTTTGTTATTATTGAGTTTAAACTTGTCTTTTTAAAGTTTTCATGTGTATAGATATGTGTCTACTTACTGAATTTTATATACTAAGTGGCACTTCCTTGTGAAGCTTTGTATAATTAGGTAGTTTCATTTTATTTGAACATTGGTTTTACTGATGTGTTGTAAGCAGATTAACGGCGCTGTCGGTATTTCTTTCAATAGATGTGTTATTCCTCGTAATGTATGCAAGTATTTAAATATTTTAGCTCGTTTAAAGGCTACTTTAGCCTGAAGCTGATGCATAGCGAATTATCAATATGTTTTCGCAAAATAATAGACAATAAACGCCCACTAAGGAGCTCTTAAACAATGCGAATGTGAACTTACGACCTACTTATACACTACCTAGATAAATGCATTTGGAAATTTTTCAATATTTTCAGAAAGTTCATCAATGCAGAAGACATGAGTTTTACCCTACTGAATATAATTTCCTTTTACCTACTCCTTACAAATACAGTTCGACTATGTTCCAACACTTCATTAACATAAACTGAAATACATCTGCATACGTTTGTAACACTTCTTTATAAGCAAGTCTCTTTACCGTTAAGCATAAGACTATCGAGTTGATCTTCTTCCATCCCTTCCTACTCTAAGCCAATTCCATCATTTTCGTCTGTTGAATGTCCCTTCTTCCGCCGCCTACTTCACCTCTTTTTGCCAAATTTTGATTGGCGTTCCTCCTGTTCCTTCCTTATGTTCTCGCCTCATATACTCTCCTGGTTAATCCCATTTTTTTCCATCTTTTGTATGTGTTCATGACGAAAACTAATTCACAATAAAACAATATTTTTATCAAGTGAACGTATATACTCTAAAATAAGGTTCAAATTTTTGCATATGTGACTTTACTAACCTTCTTTTCTTTTTTTCAGGTAAGTGCGGATATATCATCTGCGATCCACGAAGAAGATGTAAGCATAAGATTGATAACCAATTTTTCTACAATTATTCATACACCTAACAGTAATCATTGAGACAATATTGTTGTATTGTTTGTTGCGATAGAATAATTTCATGAAAATTGTCATTACTAATTCTACTTCCCTCATGACGTTAGTATGCTTTTGTTTCCTGTCGTAATTGAATTTTTCTGCTTTATCTCCCCCAGAACGCCTTTTACCAATATTGCTTCTTTGCTTTTTCAAAATCTTCAATTATAGAAGATGGATAATACGGTCCTAAGTTCCATATGCATCGAGATAATCAAGAAATCATTGAACTTGCAAAGTGCTCATCTCTGGATATCCATCATACACTTTTTCACAATGCTTCCCCTATCATAAACTTTCTAATTGTCTTTTCGTGTGGAAAGCGTTGACATTAAGTATTTATGCGAGCTAAGAAATTACATTTGGGTGGCGCCAGGGAAAGCCATCTCATCGCCATAATTCTGAGTGAATAGGATTACCTTAAGAATAACAGAATTTTATTCGAAGTTTTTCGATTCGAATGAGAGATAGGAGGGATGTATTAGGTTCGTATATAACTTTGGGGTAATTTGTTTCGTCGCGAAATTGCCGTTTATCAGATATAGGTTTTATACGTACACAGGTATATGTGTAAACAACCGAACATTGCGTGTGTATTTGTGTATTGATTATGATGAACATCGAAAATCTATTTCGGGCACAATGAACCTGTCGCTGTGGGGATAGTTAATATCGACAATGGTGATAGTGATGCCTATAGAAGCTAGTATACGTGTGAATACGAATTCTCCATTCACCGTTTTGCAGTTGTTTTCACATAATAATGATAATATTGTTTCTATCATTCCATTGTGTACTACCCTCCCTGATTAGAAGTTACATTTATTGTTTAAGAAATGTTGAATTCAAAATATTTCAAAGTTACTTGTAATCCACGATTTGTAAACAGATAACTCTATTTAGTGCAAGTTGTTTCATAGAATCGATAGAATATGTGGCTAATTTCCGATTAAAACAAATTCGCAGTTTCCTTCCTCTATTCTTAGTTACTGACATATTCTTTGTGTAAGCAATACACTTCTATTTACATTAATAAAATGACATAATGGATAGCAACCAATAAGGCAACCAAGGAAGCTTTAAGTTTAACCTATGCCATCAAATTGCTAAAACTTTACTTCTGTTAGTATTCCAAGACCTTTGCTGACATTGGAAAGCATTATCTTTGCTGTTCTTTGGGGTGCTGAAATGAAAACCTTTTTGGTTTTCCTGCCCTAGTTTCATATTTCAAGTGGTCTAAGGCATTCTCGCTGTCTCCCTAATCAACTTATTAGCCTCCCCGCCTCTCAATTCCCTAATGGCTTAAAGCATGTAATTAAGTTACGTTGTTCTTACGTTCAAACCTCATGTATGAGGTGAAATTCGGCCAATAGGCTTAAAGCATAATTGCTTGAAATACATCAACTTGTAAGCATTTTTTAACTGAGCTTATTTTAGCAGGACATTTAGTGAAATCTATCCTATACAACTTGTGGAAGCTTACTGCCTATCTCTATCGTACTGCATTTTTCTTATTTTGAGTTTGTACATAGTTAATTTAAAGGTCTTTTCAAATTATTCAATTGTATTAAGGTTAAAAACTCGTACAGGAAATTCTCAGTTCCTTATCATTTAGAATTGGACCTGGTGTACACGACGGTGTACATTTAAAATTGGCTTCATTAGAGACATAAGTATTATAATTTACAACAAAATATTTCTCACACATCATGTTCACAGTTGTAGAAAACTAAGATTGTCGGGTCTATGGAGGTTAGGAAGAATTTGAATTTCTGAGACCAATTTCGTAGCATTTTTAAGCGAAGAAGCGTCAAAAGTGTGAGATAGCAGTGCTATAACGCTTTATATTGAAAAAGAATGTTTCAGAGTTTTTCATTCCTAACGTTTATATTAATTTTTAATCAATCTCTTTCTAGATTTGTATAAGTACAACATCCTCATTACGTGCTTTAGTAACATCTCCATGCACTTAAATAGGTACCCCATTCCTTTAAACATGGAAAGTGTTTTTCATTTTTACCATGAATTACAAAAATTGCTTTTTACCGGATGTTTATGAGTTTTTCTTCGTTTTAGTAAAAGTAGTCTATGAATATTATTTATGCTCATTACGCAATTGATAAATGTTATAATCCATGTGTATGTTACCGCAGCCAAAGCTCGCAAGCGGTTGTTGCCCCAATTTCATAAATGCATATGCGCATTTTCAAATATGGTTATCGTTTTTCTATGTCTAATTATGCCTAAAATTGCCTGGCAAAAGTAAAAGTACACCTACACCTTATCTTTTCTACACCTTTTTTTTTCTTATACTAGCCTCAATTAACCTTAGAAATAAAGTTAGATACGAAAAATATTGATTTATCACCGCCATGCTTTCACCTACTGGTTTCAGGTATAGTAGATAAGAACGTAACTGCATAGATTTTACGCGAAAGTGCATACATTTTACGCATTATAATTTTAACGCATATTTAACCTACCGCAAAAGGCCAGCTTTATAGTTATCGCCAAGAAAAATCGGCTAATCGCAAGTAGGTAACGTTGAACGAAATATTTCTGTTTGAAGTAGGTGAAAAGTGTATGCTTCGGTTTCACCGCCTAGACGATCAGCGCTTTGAAATGCAGCTAGAAAAATAAGTGTATACGTAGAACAAATATATGCTATTTTGGTACTTTTAAAGAAAATAGTGTTTATGCTTGATTTGAAAATACATTTCATCAATATTTTCAAATTAATGTGGGACTACTTTCCCTGCGATGATTTCTTTTGCAGTATTAATATATACATGCATTTGTTCTATTCTAAAGATAAGATATCAGTATTACACGTATTTCTATCAGTTTGTTTAATAATTTCTATGGCTGCGATTATATCAGAGATCGAATAAACAATATATCGTTTCGGTCAATATCTGATAGATAATCAATAGCACCACCAAAGAAAAATATGCCGATAAGCTTAATGAATTCCAAATACCTGCCTCTTTTTCGCGCTTATTGTATGTTTACGGCTGATATTGGATCATACAAATATATGTGGGGGAACGATAGAGAGCCAGACATATACAGGGTATTAATACTAAGTCGTTACATCCGAAAATGGCAGTTAGAACTCATTACAACAAACAACTTTCCTTAGTTATAATTTTTGATTTGGTGCCCCGGTTCGTAGTCATTGCAGTTCTTTTGTTTTTCGAGAAATCGTCATAAACCTTTTTTAAGGACCGTTTAAAAAGATAAATTTTCAAAACTAACTATCTGCTACATTTGCCCTAATTTTTTTTTTTCAATCTTTCCAAAAAATGTCTTTATTCAGTTACTTGAATTACAGATAAGTATTAACAAACTAAAAAACCATTTAATACAAAGTAGCTTCCTGCCATTGAACAATGAAGCAAAAAAAGATTAGGTCTTACTTTAAACTTAATGCACGTGTATGTGTTCTAGTTTGTATGTATGTTGTGTGCGTATTTTGCATAATTTATACGTAAAAATGCATTATTATCAAAACGTTGAACTTCCTGACATGCTTTTCGTTTTTGAAGAGGTAAGGCATAATGCACGAGAAGCTCGAAGAATCTATCGGAGAAGATATCCAAATCGACGACAACCAAGTAGCCAACTTTCCAAAAAAAATTGTAGACGTTTGTTAGAGAGTGGTTGTTATTACCCAATAATTGGTGGGGATGCCAACAGATTACATCGAACCTGCATTTGACGAGACTGTACTTGATATTGTTGAAGATAACGACGAGCACAAGGATAAGAACTAACAGATTAAATGTAACCCATAATCTAGCCGAAAAGTGCAAGATTTTGGACTTCCAACCAAGACTGTTGTTCTATCGTTGGCTTCTTCGACGTTATAATCTTCAAAGACATTTTGAAAAATTTATTTAACTCTAAAAATAATCGGCTGTGGGCAGACGAGAGCATGTAATCGGGCCTTACATTCTCCCAAATCACTTGAATGGTGAACATTGTTTTATTTTCTTAGATACTTCTAGATTTCTTAGCTACCGGAACTTCTTGAGGACTTGCCATTAAACATCAGACGGAGATTTTGGTTTCAGAATGATGGAGCACATCCAACGCACTGCTAAATCAAGAAAAAAAAAATAAGTGAATTGGGAGGAGAGGTCCTGTTGCGTAGCCAGTCCGGAGCCCCGATCTAACTCTACTAGATTTTTATTTTCTGTGGTCAGATGAAGAACTCTGTATACGAAACACCGGTGAACAGAACTAGTGGCTAGAATCGTGGCTACAAGAGAAGATATAAGGGAGAAGCAGGCGGTTCTTGCGAATGTCTCCACTAACATTAAAACATGCTGCCGGGCTTGCATTGTTGCGAATGGTGGCCATTTTGAAAATGCATTATAAATAGTGTACTTGTCAAATCTAATGTTCTTTTGTTTGATTGTTCAATAGCAGCAAACTATTTCGTTTTAAATTGTTGTTTTAGTTTGTTAATACTTATATTAAAAAAATGTTTAGGGCAATTGTTACAGTAGACAGTTTGAGTTTAGAAATGTTTTACTTTCAAACGTCGATGGAGTGGTTATGAAAAAATAATGTTTTGAAATTGTTGATCGATCGCCATTTTGTTATTTGAAAAAATAAAAATAATTGTAAATGTAAATATTTTAAAGAGCCGAAAACTAATTTTGAAAATGTTTGTTTTTTTTTTTAATAGTGCTTAAAATAAGAGAATTACGGCGATTTTTTTGAAACACAAAAGAACTCCAGTAGCTACGATTTGAAGCCTCAAATCAAAAATTGGAACTAAGAAAAGTTGTTTATCTTAATGGGTTCTAACTGCCATTTTCGGGCGTAACGACTTAATATTAACATCCTGTATATCCAAATCGTAATTACACCTCAACTGCCGTTTGCTTATACTTGTTCATTTGCGTATTCATTTTTCGGATAAATTCGAAAGTAAATATTTGGCTTCGAACTGAACAATCTAACTCATCGCAGTGTTATCGTCCTCTCGTTTGCATCTTGGTACTGTTACTGACAGCAGTATTGATGTGAATTATTGAATCAAATTGTGAGCAAACACAACTCGAAGTTTGTATTGTGGATATAAAGTAGTAAATATGCTGATTGACAAGTTGACTCGTATATAAACCGACAACGCTATAGAATATAGCAGAACTGCATGTAATCGTGAAATATGTTAATAGAATAGTTTTTTTTTATTGAATGAACAGCATTTGATGTACAGATAAACGTGAACATGAATAGAAACCGATCGGAAATATGTTATAAACTATTTTTATACGCGGTTTCCCTCATTTTTAATTAAATTTTGAATTTAACAGGTTTTATATGTGTAAGAATAGAGTGTAGTAATAAATTTCAATATAATGTATAATGACAAGCCTATTTTGTACTTACTATCCTGATAAATTATCAGGATCACTGATTATCAGTGAATTTATTAATGCTAATGGATATTGCTACTTAGAAAAGAATGATATTCATACAAAAAGTACACACGTACCAACAATAAAAGTAAATGCGAGAATTCAATAGAAATACAATGAATACTATTTCAACACTCTTAGTGAAGAAGCAGAGAAAAATTAATTTTATGGAATAATTTAGAAAAAAACATTGACTATCCATCATTCAAATCGCACGAACAATTCAGATAGTTACATACAACACTAAATCAAAATAGATCCAATTATTGCTGTGATGTAATGGTGAAAGCATATTTACATCTATTTTCATTTAAGGTTTTCATATTTAGTTGCTTATGGTTGCAAGTTTGCGAGGCGAAGCAGTTTCATAAAGGTAGTTGCCTTATTTTATTTATGAAATGAACATTGGTTTTGAATACGAAAACAATAGATGAAGGGATTTGAACATTTTTACTGAACGGAAACTCTAAATTGATCAAATTATTATTAAAATACTAAAAGATGTCAAACAACATGTACATAAATGAGTAAATATAGTAAATTGGAATATTTTGTAATCTATTAATTTGAAAAACAAGGAGCTACAGAGGAGATTTAAGAAATGATAACTATTTCGGAGTTGATTGGGAAATATCAATACGGCAGCAGTTTCAGAAAAGATTTCGAACAGTATTTTAACTTGAAGAACTATTGTGAGTAGTAAGAATTTGTCATTTTGGCGAATAAACATTCTTTGAAAAGCATTTAATAAAACAAATTTAAATTTATCTGTCGGTAGGTTTTGTGTTAAGCGATTTTAAAAGAATCTAAATTTGTAAAAAGAATGTATAATTATTAATTTATGGAATAAAACTAGACTCTTTTTGGTATTGAAAAATTGTTAAAACTCATCAGTGATGAGTTTTAAATGAAGTCAAATAATTTTTCTATTTACAATTTAACTGATGACTCATCAGTTAAATTGTAAAATTCATCTAGATTCTACTTATTCAATTTTTCATTTACGTAATCCCTGAAAACATTTTTTTAAAAGTCTCATTACAATATATTCTGTAGTGAGATATTGGGATGAAATGGGTGTACTTGCACCTAATATTATTAATTTAGATAATTATTTAAATTTTCAATTAGTGTCATAATTAGACTTTAAATTTCCAGAATTTGTATTTTTTTTTATTATTCGAATTCCGGCATTTCAATACTTTAATTTATTTAAAAAAAAGAAGAACTTCATTAAAATTATCTTATAGTAGGAATAATCAAACTCAGAAGTTGTTTTCAAGAATTTACCATTTAATTATAATTTTGTCAAAGAACACACGAAAATCCTTAATGTCGTATGTAACATCACATATGATCATCGATAGACCAACTATTTAAATGTGGAAGATCGGACGAGTAAATAAACTGACATAATAGAAATTTTTCCGACAGAAGACAGTTTTCGATTAAACTATTTAGAAATTAATTTTAAAACAAACATTAAAAGTATTTCGATCACTAAACTACATTAACGGAACCATTTGAAAAGAAAGAAAGAGAAAAGTAGAATCCCAGAGTAGCCAATGCGAACTTAAAGAAGACTTTATTTCGGAAAACTGATAACAAAGGATTTACAACGTTCATAGAGAGAAAGAAGAGGATTTTAACAAGAATTTTATTTATACTCGGACACACAAACTCACTGGGAACTTACAGCTGTAAGTAAAATGTTACAAAATGTTTTGGGGCTAAACCATTATTGATCCTCTCCCATACTTGACGGTAGATACCGTACAGGCTTTTGCTATCTGTTCCTCTTCCGCCCTTCGAACGAACACCTGCCAGTCCACAAAACACTTCCATTGTTCAATTATCCAGTGTTGGTGCTCCTTGACCCACTCTAGTCGTTTCTTTTTATTTCGCTTACGTAATACATACAAAATTTAAAACATTACCTATATACATATAACGATTGGGAAAATGCGACATTAGCCATATCGCTATCCCCTCCTCACTCTCAAGCGGAGGAGTTAGCGGTAGTAGATGGTTCAAGGTTACCGATGTGGTTAGTTATGAAGTAGACTGCAGTATGTGCGGACGATCTTAGAGAGAATTTCTGGAGTATTTATTTTTCTTTTCTTTTATTTCATCAGAATCAGTTTTTATTTTCGTCGTTAGAATCTCTTATTAATTTCGTCTAAGCTTCGTAGCAACAACAAAATACATATGCGAAACTCTCATTTCCAGGCGACTATGACTTAAAATTATTACGTGCGCTCTTCACAGAGTAGGTCTGCATCCCGACATTGTTCGAACTAGCACGTCCCCCATCGAATTGCTCGAGCTAATTTCTCATTTTCCCAATCGGTATAAGTGTATTGAGATGTCAGTTTGAATTATTTTAGTTCATTATTTTAACGAGACGAAGCGGTGTTGTTGCCCTCTTCCTTCAAAATTCCCCTACTTCGTTATTTTATCTTTGTCTTACACATTAAGACTTATTATATTTTCATAAAAAAAAAGTCCAGTGAACTACGTGCACAATAATACACTAGTCTTACTAATTAAAATTTGAATTATATTTCTTTTTAAACAAATACAATTCATGGATTTAAATACATCGTTTACATGGAAACCACACTTTTATTGCACTACCGTCCCTACAAAATTACCGTAACCAAGGAAGCGAATGGGATTTCAAATGGACATTCAAGAGTCAAGTTTATTTATCAAAAAATAGTCAACTGGTGCTCTGAACAAAAACAAATCAGAGAGATAATAAACAAAGTTTCGACATACAAATATTTTTCCAAATTCTTCGATAATTCCATTAAAAAATTAAATAAACATAAAACTTTACTGAGAATAAACTGCAGTACAACATTCTATAAGCCCTTTCGACATTGTAATTTGAAAATATCAACCCACGGAGCAAGGCCCGAGGACCAAGCTTCCTGACCACCTATTGAAGACCGGTTACGATCTTAAGAAAGGGATACCAAATTTAATAATTTAATTTTTAAAATAGCTATCGGTTAGTGATTGTTATAGGTTTTTGTACATCTATTGTTCGAAAGAAATATAATCTATTTAGATCTTAATTTATATCAAAATTACTAATAAAAACACTGTCTCTCTTAAAAAGAATAAAATCGTTTCATTTCTCTATTCAATTCCTAATTTGCAAAAAAGTCATTAAGTGAGATTCCCCACGATTAACAAAAAAGTTAACCCTAAGATTATTTAGATTAATTTGATTAATTTAATTTATTTAATTACAATTTAACTATTATTTACACAATATATTTTTATATTCCTGAAAAATTGTGGGATTATAACCGCTTTTACAACAACCGCACCTAGAAACTGGTGCGGTTGTTGTATACTATGGAATTAAAGCAATTTCAAGGGAAAGAAAGCTTAACAAACTTTTTCTCTGAATTACTTCATGGGCTATCTTTGTTTTACTTACACTTATCACCTTAATTACACACAATAAATCGCTTTATGAAATATGTGCGAAAATATATACGAGCAAATAATTACGACTGGTAGTGTATGTGTGTTTTCCGGATTTAATTTTGTAAATCCAGGAATTCTTTTATCCTAAGGTAAATATCTGTAATTCAAATAATCAGAAATTTATTTCAGTTAAGACAGAACATGATACGGGTTGAAAAACGGGGAACATCAAAACAACCAATTTTCATTGAGTTTGTCGAAATGCGCCTTCGTTGTAATGCACTGCTTTGCAAACACGTGTCAAATATTTCTTTAGAAACGCCGTTTAATGGACCAGCATTAAAACTTGATATTGCAGGATTCTATTAAAATTAGCATCCGGCTCTTCCTATTAACTTTCTTATCTATCAAATACCTATTGTTGGGCTGTGTAAATTCATTGAGAGCAGGTATGTGCTAAATAACTTCTTGTGTTCTTTAAACGCTTATCCTACTTAGGTTCATCACTGTTTTGGTTACCCGTTGTCGGATAATAATATATTGAATCACCGTAATGGTCTTGTCTTGTTATTTTTTTTTTATATTGTACAGCTAAAATTCTGAAAATATTGTTATTGGATGTGATTCAGTATCAAATACATTTCGTTACATTGGGTTTGTTCCTTGCTTCTATACTAAGCATTAACTGCACTAACGTAATATACGTTACAACCGTATTGTTCAATTGCAAATAGTGTAACTTGTATTTTATTCGTTGTAACAGTAAAATTCTTTCCCGCAATTTTTAAATTATCATCCACTATTACAATGGTTTGGTAATTTAAAAAGTTAAATGTAAAATTACTCGATCTGAAATTGTTGTCTAAAATTGTGCACCACATCTAAGTTCTCTTTGTTGTATTTCACATAAAAATAAAATATATCTCCAGTATATCTTCCAAAATATTGAATTATTTAAAACGTTCCATCATTTTGCTGCTAGTAGTGTACTCGTATTTTAATGACATTTTTATTGATCCGCATACGTACGAAATTCTATTTTGGCAAATTATACCCTTAGAATCCATTAAAGAAGCTTTTACGTTTTACCAAATTCTCTTTGCAGAACGAGTGAAAAAAATACGGAAAAAAATATGATAGTATCCTTACTTAATGCATATTAAGTATCACAAATATTAAATGTAGATGTCTTTTAAATTTAAAGTGTACACCGTGAAGGAAGAAATAAAAACACATTTAACCAAATAATAAAAAGTGTATCATGTGTATTGTTGTATTAAATAATAATGCAACACGATACTTTAGACAACGAACATGGAAGAACAATACAATACGCGCAAATCGCTTTATTTTACAAAATTAAATTTTGTATGGAAACTACCAGAATTTTTTGGCTGCGCTCCAAACCTGTATCATTTACCTCTTCGCCACAGTCTACTTCCTACTGTATAATTAAAATTTTCCAAAGCAGATTTATTTAAAAAAACTATTTTTTATCAAGCAAATATTTTCAAAGCTGGCATTTACAATATCAGTGCTCGTGAAAATGAAATGTAGATTCTTTACAATTCACTGAATATTGCTAAATGAAAATACCATATATGGTTGCAGAGGACAACAACTATAGAAGGAGAAGCATCTACATCGCGCATGGAAAATCTCATGGTCCAATTAGATTTGAAAGTTCCCAGAAATACCAAAATATTGCTTCCTTAACACACTAGGTTAGTTCCAACACGCTGATAAAACCGTAAATTTACAGTCCGGTACTTACGCAGTGCAAAGGAAGTGTTCCAACTACCTTATGTACCGTACCTGAAACAATAATTGTTATTGTGTTCCAATTTAACTTTGTATCGTACAAGTGCCAGTTACCTTACGGTTGTATCGGTACATCGTATCAAGCAAAAACCATTGGTACTGAAATGCGCAATGTGTATCTGTACCAATCGAAAACATACATATTGCATGTTACATCCTTGTTTATCATTTTCTTTCTCAACATCGTTATACAATCGTCTCCAAAAAGCGTGCCAATTTACTAAAGCGGCCTATACGCACAACGCTCGATTGTACAATCCGTTGTACAACTACAGTTGTTCGGACGATAGTTGCAACGTGAATATGTGTGTCGCCCGTCCTGCAATACGACTTGGTCGAATCGGATGGCAGTACCGACGAGCCATAAAATCTATCGTACGACCGGCATATCGAACGATCAGTTGCAACGTGTGGAGTCTGCGGCGATCGGTTGCTACAATTTGGCGATTTATCTCATTATTTTTGTACTTCACTTCAAAACGAAAAAACTATGGACTCTCTTCGCTGTATTCCAACAACAATAGCACTGTGGCAATCATTACTGCTTTTTTTTTCTTTGACAGCATAGTATATTGCTTTTGCATGTATGTACAAAAATTGAATTCAACAATATGTTGTACTACCTGTCGAACTGCAAGTAGTTTACGTGCGTAGCAAAAACTAAACGACATGTCGGTACGATTTTATTTCCAATTTGTAATACGACGGATTGTACAACCGACCGTTGTGTGTGTAGGCTGCTTAATTTACTAATTCTTAAACGGTACATATCTGACGCACGCGCAGCATTCGATGTGTGAACAAACCTACTGTGTTTGTATATTGTGCTTTGCCAGTGGCGGATCGTAATTATTACCTTTGGGGAGCTATTAACGTTTAATAAATACAAATAGTAAGTAAATAAATATAAACAAACCTGTGTTTTAATGAGAATGTTATTGACAGAAAAGGTAAAATATTCGAATACAAAACAATAAACCTACAAATAAAATTAAAAAGCAAAAAGAGAACACAATAACGATCCTGTGGATTACATTAACCGATGCCATTGCAAGAGCATTACTTTGTTATTTCTTAAAAAATGTTTTCATGCTTTTAAGAGTGGAAACATAAACATAGAACGTCACAAATCCAGATAGGAAATTTATTTTGAAAAATGCCACATCAAAGAACGGGTACCGAATTTACCTTCTTATGTAAGTTTTAACACTGGCGTTGGTTTTCCAATGTTTTAATTTTAGTTTTTCTGCTAATAGGAGAGCTTTAAAAGTAATTTTGGGGGTATTGTTTACCCCGTAATTTTTTGCAGAAAACAGTTATGCAAGTTTATAACAAATTAATAGTCAATAAACTGAACAAGTTACGCACAACACGTTGTCAATACTGCTAGAGTGTTGCCAGATTTGTTAACTCAAATAAATATGTTCAAGTTTAAGGATTGTAAAATGAATGTTTCCGGCTGCATTTTTAAGAGAAATCAAAGACCAGTTTACTTTAAAATAAATTAGGGTATGAATAGTACAAAATTTACGAAATATGTAATAAATGGCTAAAAAAATACGTTCCCCAAGGCACCAGCAAATAGTAGCCTCTAGTTTAAATTTAAAATTCAAGCAATCAGCAAGCTGTTTCACATTCTTTCTATCGATAATGAAGTTTCTGAGCTGAAACTATTATTGTTTTCATCTCCTTAATAAGTAACATTATATACAGTGCGGGCCTAAAGTGTTAGTAATTGATAGACAATATGTTTTTCAGGCTTTTATGATGGCTTCGGCAAAAACCATGCAAAATTGCTGGGTCAATTTTAATATTATGTAAATCTGGCAACAATTATCACCTTATTTGCCATATTTGCGGAACAAATTGTACAATTTAAATCATATTACCTTCTGTTAAAGCAGTTCGCTCTGTAAATTTTATACAATCTATCCTTACTTAGCGCAAAGTTAAAATATTTCCGGCTGTATTAGGGCAGTGTTCATTATGTTCCACTTCTTGGTAATTCTTGCCAAATTCATGGAATATTAAAATTAGGTGTTTATCTTACGTGGTCCATGCGGAAGCCATTGTAAAATCAACAACATAAAAAACTGAAACTTAAGCACATTACCTATCAAAAACTAACAAATTTAAACATACCTACCACAATTAATTAATTCCAATAAAGTTCGGTAAAGTAAAGAAGAAAGAAGAATTAACAAAACAAGTTAAATTGATATAAAATAATAACGAGCGCAAAGAACGAAAGTATGATAAACCAGAAACGCAGTAGGGAAAAGAGTGGTGCTAGATCTGACTGCATGTTTGGGGGGTGGATACGTAACTACTATCGATAATTTCTTCACTGGTATACCCCTAGCAAAAGAACTTCTAGCAAGAAATTCAACTTTATGTGGAACCCTGCGTAAAAATAAACGGAAGATCCCTATAGAATTGTTACCTTCTCGACAAAAACCTATAATGCCATTGATGTTTGCTTTTCAAGAAGACATAAGTTTGGTATCATATGTCAAAAGAAAAATTCGTGTGTTGTTTTACTAAGCACGGAACACCACAACGATAAAGTGGGAACAAATGAAGAAAACTACAAACCGCATATAATACAACACTACAAGACTAAAGGTGCACTTGATACCATGGACAAGATGGTGAATGAATACACAATTCAAAGGCAAACACATAGGTGGCCGTTTGTCCTATTTCAAAATATGATCAACATAGCCGAATGTATATACGTTATGGACTACGAAACGCGGAAACGTTAACAAACCATTCCAACGTCGTCAGTTTCTGCTGAACTTAGGCAAACGTTTACTCGAACCTTATGTAGAAGAAAGACTCAAGAATACGCATGGAATTCATAAACGAATTATGGACAATATGCGCCTAGTGGTACCGTTGAGTGCAACTAACACGCCGCTACCAAGCACATCAAAAAATTTACTGGGAAGATGTGTGATCACTGATCTGTCCTAGAAAGGCTGACAGAAAATCTCGTCAAACCTGCAACACATGCAATAGATTCGTCTGCAAGCAGCATCAGAACGCTGTATCAACTATTGTTTGTAAAGACTGTGCTAATAAATAAATTGTAGAATTAGCTGTCTTACGTTAGTATTACGTTATTACATTAGCATATACGTCTTGTAGCACAAACTTATCATTCCAATAAAAAAAATTATGTTACATCTGTTTCTCTACACGTGTAATCGAATAGTTGATCGCAACTTGTTGCCATCGCTAAAAAATATTGTAAACACTTTAAGAGGGCAAAATCGTAGCCAGCAGATAACAAATAGTACTTAAACAAACATTAAAATATCAATTAACATTGGGGTACAAATGTACCCCTCTTAGTATAATTTACTATCATACCCCTCTTCGTAGCAGGAAGGTTAAAAAAGTATGCATTTGTATAATTACTTCACTGAACTTTTTTTTTATTCACGTTTTTTATCATATTTAGTGGATTGTATAGTGAAGTTCCTTTTTTTCAATTGACGATGGTGGGTCGATCCCTTGAGATTTTCAGGAAAAACTGCCATTATCTTTTGCTATAAAAAATAGCAAAAATAACCTTGATTTACAGAAAAATCGAAAACAGACTATTATTACTACTTAGTAAATATGTAGTAGTAGTATACTATGTACGTTTTAAAAGAACTCTTTGCTTGTAAAATATATGTACACATAGTATATTAAATTGCTAATTTTCTACAATTGAGTAGTCGTGCTTTAGTCATCGCATTTAAATATGTAGTTGACTAGAACATAACTGCGATACACATAATTGACAAGCGTAAGCGGTTGAGTAATCCATAGAATTACACATCTAGGCGTGGAAGTGAATATGTAATTTCCTCTATTGTAGTGGTGTAGCAGATGTTTTTCTGGAAGTCATTCAATCTTTGCTAGAAAAGGCAAGGTCCTTATTAAGTAATCAAAGGTGGGAAGTCGTCGTACGTTCGTTAGTGTGCGGATGTATACGAGCTCCGCAAATGCGGAATACATAATCGCACGTAAGTGTGTTACTGTGGCTCTTTCTAGGTATAATAACCTGAATCTGGGTTAAGTCATACATAGTCAACGCTCGGTTAACTAATCTGCGCCGCAAACACAACTGCCAACGCCTGCAGGGTTAATTACGTTTGAACAGTTGTTTATACAGACTGGCGGTGCGTAGCCAATGAAAAACATCAAGATCGATTGCAAACGGTGTAGCTTGAATGGTGGAATCAATTACATATAGCAATATATACTGTATTGCTATTGAAAGTTTGGAGAATAAACAGATGCACGTTTTTTTCATCAAAGATCATTATAACAACTTAAGATAAATGTTCCTCATGCATCACAAGGTTGAAATGCATATCTTTACTTTGGATTGAAACAATATTTTTTATGGCAAAGTTTCTAGAACGGATTACACAAACGAAACCATTAAGTCAGCATTTGTTTTACAAATCTATACTAACTCTTTTTTTAAGAAGAACCAAATACTGTCAAGAAGGAAATTTGCATCATCTTTGTACGTCTTTTTGTGAAGACATATGAAACCTTCTACATAAAATATTATAAGGACAAAACTTCAAAGCTTAGAGCAAAACCTAAGTAAAGAATAGTAAAGAAATCATATATTTGTTGTGTAAATGGAAACCAGTATAAAAAAATTTTCGCTGAAAAGTATTGATTTCGTTCTTAGTACCTACATATATTACCATAGATATATCAATTTACATAACGAACTCGAAGCCCGCCGACATCAACGCAGCGACCCTAGTAGGGCACATTTCATTTTCGTGTTCACCATTGTTTTCTTTTAATAGCACGTCAAGTGAGAGAGACATAATGAAATATGTGTTGTGGTGAGTGTTGACAATTCTGGTTGAGCTATATACAATTTTTCTTTTCAAAAACTTCACAAGTAGAATGTCTTGTCATATGATTGAATGATTTACTACAAATTGCTTTTCAACAAGAGACGTTCCATAAAATATCTAGCAATAATAGTTGCGGTTAAACAGCGTCTGCATTTTGTTGTTTACTTTTTTCCAAAGAGTATCTTTTTGCTAAGAGTATAAGTACAGTCCGAAAACTTCTTAATAAATCCTGCGACGTGCTTCAAGATAACAGTTTGCGCAAACAATTCAGAACTCAAGTAAATTAATGGTAATGAATATGTCCTACTTAAAACCATCTTTGTTTCCCATTCAATTAGTATTAAATTAGCAACCAAACAAAGTACAGTTACAACTATGTTGTGTCAAGCGAAATTCTTACATGTCCCATTTTCTTTCTTGTTTTGTTTTGATTACATCAAATTAGCATCACTCTATGTTTATAATTGAAGAATAACCGCATTTATTAATTGCAAAAAAACTAATTTTATTTATAACGGCCATTTATTTACAACAATATTTAATCATGGGCAGCCCGCAACCACTTTAAAGGCCTATTAAATTGACGTTAAAACATTTTATTCAGTTGAATTGCTAGAGAAAGGTAATATTTCTTCTTGCAATAGTAAATTGAGCAATATAAAAGCCAGTGTAATTAAATTTACATTATAATTTTATGATCTAAAAATTTTGGAAAAGTCGAAAAAATCTAACATACGGAGCTGGTTCAACTAATTATAGTGTTCTTTTTACTGCGGCAATAGATAATTCAATACGGTCTACTTAGAATGTTTAACTGCTCGCATACTTCAGACAAGTTGTTTACACTCATGGCAAAGAATGTTAATAGAAGTGACAAGCAGTATAACTTGATGATATTGTGTTTGTAACACGTTACTGACAAATGTCCTACGCGTTATACAGGTGTAGACAAAAATTCGGAAACACCTAAATATTTCCAATAAAATTGTAGGTATTGCTATGAAATTTAGTATTTGTAGGTAACTGATTATGAGGACTAAATTGGAAATATCGGCATTTTAAACTAACTTCCCATTCACCTTCTACTATGAAATTTTAAATCAAAAAACGCTTTATATATTTTCATATTCTGAGCACAATTTTTCAATTTAAAAAATGTTTAATTTTCTACATTTTTTTAAATAATATACCAAGATATAAGCTATAATTACAATACATTAACATAGCGGAAAAAATAAAGAGCGATTTTATGTAAAAGAACATATAAATAACATTAATGTATCAGATCTTTAAACTGGTGACCACCTACTTCTTGACAGTACGCTAATCTGTGGTGAAATCCCTCAATGACGTTTGAAATAGTATCTGAAGTAATATTTCGCACTTCTTCCACAATTCCAGCCGTCAAATTATCTAAACTATTAAGTGACTCGGAATAATCTTTCTGGTGATCTAGCGGACAATTCAATGCTACCTTTTGTCCAATCTATTTTTGATTGAATTTACAATTTAATATTTGTCGTACCTCTAATGCGTAATAGGCTGGAGCCCCGTGTTACTGAATCCATACAGCAATTGGGAACTGCCCCTCTTCCATTAAGGCAGGAATAATTTGCATATTTAAAGGATTCAAATGAGTTTCACCTGTTAAATTACCATTCAAAAAATAGGGTCCGTTAATCTTATTTCTGTAAAACCAGCCCAAACATTTGATTTTTGGAGGTGTTGAGTGTAGGCTTCCTGAACCCGATGTGGGTCATTTTGGTACCAATAGCGACAATTATGCCGATGAACTGTGCCATTTAAACAAAACGTTGCCTCATCAGAAAAAAAACAAGGTTTATTGTACAATTAGGATTACGTTAGTACATCTCCATCATAGCTTCACAAAATGCAAGTCTTCCATCGAAATCGTCATCAGACAGTTATTGCACAAGACGAGGTTTGTAAGAATGATATTTTTCCTTTTCTAAAATTCTTCCTACTGAGCATCGACTGATATTGTGGATATGTGCAAGATTTATTGTAGACGCTTTCAGTACTTCTAATGACATTGTAACATTTTGCCTTTTATTGTCATCTATTGCCCCTTCTGTGCACAAATACTAAAATGTAATTATTTATAACTTTAATTTAATCGTTGTCTCTCTTGTATTTCACCCAGCAACTGAGATTTTGATTGTTGTCCAAATTTCACAAATTTAAATTAATATCTTCGTAGAAAATCATGGAAGGTGTAGAAAGATATACATTTTTGAAATTGGAATATTGTGCTCTATCAGAATATAAAAAATATACAGGTGTTTCATTTAAAACTTCGAAGTTGACGTTTGGTTAAATTGGGAGATTAAAATACCTGGAATATTATATAGAGATATTTAGGTGTTTCTAAAATTTTGCCCAACACTGTGTATTACATCTATAAAATCGACAAGAGCTTAGAGTAATTAAAGTAACGTCACTTTTGTGTTTTCTTTTGGACGCCGTTATGTTCCATGTTGCGGATGTTGAAGGTAAGGGTCATTTTATGTAAGCAAAGAGAACAGTACAATTGTAACGAGCGTAGCTAGGGTTATTTAAAATCTAAAATATGGTAATTAAGTGACCGTTCATCTATCCACTACAACAACGTAATGATTATGCCACGAAATAAAGAAGAAAACAAAAAGAAATAAATAGTATGACAGTGTTAGTTTTCAAGAACCGATACCGTTAAATAAACGGTGGAGTTTAACTAACGGTATGACCTGATTTTTTATAGCTTTACGGCATCGTGCTGCTTAGTCGATTATTTAATGGTGACATCTTATATGAACAAGAACAAAAAACCCACAGATGGCTAGCGGATACAAAGCTATCAAAGCTATTACGGTTTTGCAAACATGAAGTCTAAAACTAAAAAAGGAGGTAATAATGAGTACGACTGGGTTAATTTACTTCTGAAAATGGTAAACTAATTGTAGATATTTTTTGATAGGGAAATTAGAACAAAGTTAATACGTTTGCTAGATGGACATCTTACGCAATTATCTAACAGTGGTTCAAATGTAACGCTAGCGAATTCCGAAGTACTTGAAGTTACTGTTTATATTGTAAATTGAATAAATAAACTCGCTCACCGTTGAATTCCATTATCCATCGATGCTGAAATGCATAGACAATGACATTCTGAAGATCTAGACTCACTTCGTGGAGGTTGGGGATATTTTGATTGCGAATATGCCTTTTAAGACGAGAAAAAGTAATATAACTCTCTGTTTCTTTGAGATGATAATTTAATAATAATTTACTTCTTTATAGTAATTTATTTTTATGTTTTTATGCTTGTTTGACTAGCGTGTCTTTTACACTGTATACTTGTTTTATATATTTTATGTATATTATTTTATTTACTTATTTTGACCCGTTCTACGCACTGCACTGCAACACTGAATAGATAATCTATCTGTCTAATAATGATAAGGATAAATAACTTTATTGAATATTGTGTGCACATTACATAATTTAACGCCACTTCTAAAAAACTAAATACGAAACCCAGTTGGAACAAAAATTACTGTCCCTGTTCATATCCTCCGTGACCTAAATGGGTGCTGAATAAACAAATCAAATTAAGATGCCTAATTACAAACGATGATATGTTATCAAGAAATTAAAATATAGTACTAAATAAGTGTAGAAAAAGAATACCTTTTCCATTTACATATACATCTACTCCCGTTACAACAAATTATACAATTTTGATTCAACCTTCCTAAAACCCGGGCGGGGTGGAATTGTTGTACCCCAGACATCAATTTTTGCGAGATATTTTCTCAAATTTGTTGTTCCTTACTGATAACTTCCTGATAGGTTTATTTGTTTGTAACCAATGTTAATAACAAAATACTTATGTACATTACTGACATACTAGAGTTGCTCGCTAGCGCCAACGGGCAGTGGCGGAGGTTCGATACAACCATCAGTATAACTGTGAGTTTCAACCAGATCTGTTGTGTACACATGTACGTTGCCGTAAATACTATTTCGTAGTTCTACGTTTGTTTTAAAAATGTTGCCTACGTCGCGAAAACGACCAATGTTAGATAAAGTTACAGAATTTATAGCAGAAATGCCTGACCTAAATTATGATGGTGTTAAAATTCAATGTGTAGTTTGTAATATCCCTTTAATGAGTTGGTCCAAAAGGGATTGTCTACGTCACGTAAATAGTAAACAGCATTCTTAACAAAAAAATTGCACACGACACTATGACAAATTTAAATTTAATTTATTTGTTACCTTTATTGCATGTAATCTACCGTTTAATTTACTAGACAAGGAAGCATCTGTCTTCTTTTGGAATAAATATTCGGACTGCAAATTACCAAGTCGGGCATCGTTACAAAGAATTGTGCCATTTACTCGTGAACATGTTGAAAAAAGAATTAAATCGGAGTTGAAAGATAAAAAACTGTGGTTATGTGTGGACGAAACAATGATCGTAAAAACATTCTGTGGTTAATGTAATGGTTCGTACAGTGGAACCACATCAATCGTCACCTTCAATTCTATTAGCTTCCAGACGAGTACAACAATGTACTGCCGAAGTAATTTCAAAGTTAGTGTTAAATACATTGGAAAAGTTTGAACTTTCAACAAACCAACTGTTGATGTTTATGAGTGATGGTGTCGGAAATATGCTTTCTGTAGGCCGGTTTCTTAAAAAACATTGTGCTAACTTGTTACATATTACGTGTAAAATCCCTAAAACGTATTCGCAAATTTCACAGACTGTGTCCCCGTATGCCTGAGCCACCAGAACCTATTCTTACACGCTGGGGAACATGGTTACAGGCCGCGTTTTTTTATCATAAATATTTTGAGAATACTAAGAACGTGATTTTACAATTCGATCCAAAGGAAGCTGCGGCTATCAAGGAAAGCCAGTCGAAATTTCAAGATAGTCAGGTTAAAACGGATTTAAAAACTATTCAGAACCATTACTTCGGACTAGTGGAAGCAACAGAAAAATTACAAAATCCTTCGGTGTCGTTAGCGGAATCTCTGCAAATAGTGCAACATGTTCACGCACAGCTATGCGCGGTAGAAGACGCAAAAGAGGTTTGTGTTCTAGAAAGGTTTGAAAGTGTTTTAGAGAAAGATTTTGATTTTGGCACATTAAGACAAATTTGTGAAGGTGCGTCAACAGACCCGTTAAGTTGTTCCAAAGATTATTTTAATTACGCAAATATAACGTCACTAGATGTAGAACGTTCGTTTTCTGCATATAAACGCACTTTTTCCTCACGCCGCACTCGGTTTGCCGAAACAACTGTGGAAACATATCTAATGTTGCAGCTATTTAACAAACATTATTCACTTTGTGATTTCACGGAAGACTCTTAAGACGGTAAGTGTTTGAACACGTATTATACTTTATTTTTGACCATTTATTTTGTGTAAACTTTTATGCGCCCGCCATTGGCTGTTGGCGCAAATTGAGCAACTCTACTTATAACTTATGTTCTGGTTTACCATTAGAAGATGAATTTATACAAAAGTAAGTTGGGGTGCATTCGTACTCCGGGTTTATTAAGGTTAAAGGTAGAACTGGCGACCTGTTTCAGTTTATTCGGAATACTATTATACATCTTATAAATAGAAAAACTGAATTATCTTTCATATCGAGAGTTATTGTATAATGGCGGGGATATCAAGCTGTGGAAGCGGGTGGTTATATTGTGGACATCTTTCCTAAATCTGCTCTTGTCATAGAGGGAAGGCGGTGACTGAAACTGCCACAACTCAAAGATAAAGACGCAATGTGTGTAATTCCCCTCTTCATTCCATTAAGAGCCATCCAGTGTCCTTTATTTAATGACAAAGTACCATAAAACGTAAACATGTGTTGGACTATTTCTCTGGAATCTATCTACTTCAAGTGTAAATGTCCATAAAGCAGATCAAATTTTACTGTAAATAACAGTTGCTAGTTTATTACTGTCACAAGTTGAAACATAACCTTAGTTTTACTGTTCTATCAATCTATGTATGTTCGTTATGCAAATTCTTCGTTGAACGATCGTCGATTTACCAGAGATTTTTAATGGGAAAACGATTAATTCATTCTGAAGATATAAAAACTGATATAAAAATGGTATACTTCATTAGCGTACGTGTATTTATTGCAAAATTAATATACACCTAATATGAAACGAAGAAACATCTAAGCTCCTGGACAAAATTAAAGCACCGCTTTATTAAACTTAAATAATTACATGAATGAAAATGGAATTAAACTAAATTATAGTGAAAACTTACAAATTGAGTTCATACAATCATTTAAGAAAGAAATCAGCGAAACATGACCTGATTTAAACATTTCTTTTGTTGAAAACGACTGAGATATGAAAACTAAAATCAAAATGAAAAACATTTAAAAAATCGAAAGCAATAGAATTAATGGATCCAATGTAACGTTAGTACCTTATAGATCCTTCTCTACTCCTAATTACCGCATTCATACGCCCTAACCTGCTAGCAATTACATTTTTCAATGGTATCCTTGGGAATGTTCTCCCATCCTTCAATTACTGGATCCACCAGTCGATTGTGGTTGGCAGGTGGGAGTCTACGACCTGGGACCTCTTTTTTAAGATGGTCCCATAAATACTCAATGGGGTTGAGGTCGGGACTGTTAGATGGTTATTATATTAACGGAATACCAACAGCTTGGAGGTAGTCAATAAGCTGTCGGGCCACGTTGGGACGCGCATTGTCTTGCATTAATAAAAAATTAGGACCCACCAAAGGAGCAAATGGCATTACGTGTTCAAACGACATTTTCTAGGTAACAATCAACATTCAAAGACCTCACACGTACAGGAACCAACCCTGTATGAGCACTGAAGCAGATACCCCCGCTCCCCCCAAAAAAACTATCACTGAGCCGCCACCACATGAGAGTCCCCCCACGTCCATCAGGAGATTTTAAGTTAACCCTCGTTTCGTCAGATAATAAAACCCTTTTCCAGTTATTTACAGACCAGTGTTGATGATTTCTGGCAAGACGCAATCTTTGAACTTTGTACTCTCTGGTAAGTATTGGTCTTTTTCTGGTCTCCTACTCCTTAATTCGACTTCATTTAAACGTCTTCTAATTGTTCGAGACGATATTACAACATTATGAACCGCTGTTAACTCATTTTTCGACACATTACAGGCGATTTTTCATTTTCGCCATTGCCCTGGCCTTAGGATGTCAGATTTTGTTTCGTTAAATTGTCTAACCATGCGACTTGTGTTGGAATTATTTCTTTCTGACTCACTGGCAACATAACGCATCGAATACCCCTCATTCAGCAGAATTGGTGCCTTTACTGCCTCCTCCACCGATAAATTTCTTTGCTGATTCATTTTTCTAATTTGGAACACCCTTAGATGAACTTCAAAACACGAATGTGATACAATCGATAACAAAAATTAGCTTAATAACTTGCCTTATAAATCAATTGTGGTCAAACGTGTCTAATTAACATCTACAATTTTAAAATAAAACAGCATGTGCTTGAAATGTTCGAGGAAGTCCAAAGCCTACTTGTAAGACAGTTAGTAGATTAAAAGTTATCATTATCTCTGAATGTTTTTAAAAAATGTTAGTGGTGCGTTAATTTTGTCCATGAGTTTATATTAATCAATTCTGGATTTTGTGTTTATGGGGCATGAAAGAACCAGTTTAATGTCGATTGCTTTTCCCTCTTCTGTGTGATGTTTCGAAAGAAGTGGACAGCATTGTAGTTGTAGAGATCACCAACTCTATTGACCTCAAACTGGCTCGGGTGCCATCTTAAGACCGTTGTTCTAACATCCTCCCACTTGTTTAAGAGATCTTTAGCAACAGATGTCTGCACACAAAAATCTTCCTTTGACCGATTTCTTCGCAGTGCGGAGTGCAGCACTTTAACCACTCATCCAATGTACACTTTATTTTTAATAATAGAAATAAGGGATCGTCGCCTACTAAAAGGAGTTCTTTAGAATTATTGATATAACCCAAATATGGCATGTATCCTACTGCTATCCCATTAGAAGTTAGATGCACTTTTAGAACGCACTAACGAGTTGAATGTTTCAATAAGTTTGTGATGAAAGGGTGGAGGTACATAAATTTAAATTCGCTTGAAAATTTCTGCTACCTATGCTATAGAACGTACACAAGTGGAATGATTGCATGAATGCATCGCTCGAAATGAGAGGCTTTTTAAAATATAATTAAAATGAAATTACTTTGTTTAGATTTGTAACAAATGGCATCAAGCGTGTACATTTCGTTTATATAGATTTTGAATAAAGTTAGTTGATGCTGGTAGGCATTCCTGTATAGAAAGCGTAGATTTGAAGGAAGTAAAAAGTGTACTCAATAGCTGCTTTGCCGTCTAATACGCTTCAAGTTAATACTTTCTGCAGTTTTTCGTATGAATGAAAAATAATTGCAGCCACCTAAAACAAGTAAGAAAAGACTAAGTTATTTCAGATTTAATAAAATCTATATTCAACATATTTGCATAACGCAATTTTGTTCTTTATGAATATTTCGTTTTTATTTAATTACTACTCTGAAATCAAACAGGAAATCTATAGAAAGTAATGTGCAAACATGAACCAGTATAAGAAAATATTTTAAATTACTAGTAATTTGAAAAAGGGGATTCTGGACAGTAATAAAGCGTTCTCAATAAGAGAAAATCTAAATTACAATACCTCAGAAATAGAATGGTAAAATTTCTATTCGGCGCAAAAACGATTCCATTTCAATTTCATATTCAGAAGAGGCCAATTGTATTCCGAATATACAATTTAAAGAATCTATAGGTTTACGTATACAAACTTACATATGAGTAAACGGGAAACATTTGCCATTCAAATGTTAGTTCGACCTCCAAGATAAACGTAAAGCGCAATTCAAAGCAGAATGACCGACAATTTCGAGCCAAAGGGCAAACATGACAGACAATTACCTTGCAACATTGTCTATCGTCATCAGAACGTGACCGATTACCGCACATTTCAATTTAGATTTTCACTATTTTATCGCAACCCTTTCATAAGTGCTTCCTACGGGAGGGCATGTTTGACGCAATAAAGATTATACAATTGAAAGTTGTATGTTATAATTGCCAAAGACCCCGAAGTGCAAAGTGCGGCTACACAATCCTTCCCGTGTAACTGATACCTCTAATGCTGGATAATAGCCTGTTTAGAACGTTTTGCTTGAATAATAATAGAGTTAGCTAGTAGTCTTACATCTACTTTTTGCATGAGTGATTTCACCCCCGAAGTGTTATCTAATGAGCGTGTTGTATAACAAGTTAGATCAAAAGCTAGAACCTGCACATTACTCTACTTTAAAGTAATACGTTTAAATTACATTTACATAACAAACTTTCAGAAATTGACATAATCCATGCTTTAAAATACGATGTGAATAAAATAAATTCGATTAACATTACGTAGTCTAACTTTCTGTCCAAAAGTTTGGCTTTCAATCCCAATCTCGTTAGCCCTTAATCATCCTCGCCAACAACTTGTATCAAGTTGAAAACAACAATACACGCCCAAAAACACTTTACAATGGTCCCTTGTTCAATTGTCTCCGTTTTCCATTAGCGAGGACCTCTTTAACAACGAACCCTCAGCTGTAAAAACGACCCGCTACCGACAGCAAAAATACTAAATCGCTTCTATAGAAGCTCGACTCTTCCTTTAGATCGAAAAGTTAGCAGAGGATTCGAAAGCGGTCTCAATTTTAATTGAAATTCGTATTGCGCTGTTCGTGTTATTCCAAATATAGACAGTAAGCTGAAATTTTCCATTGGAAAATTTATTTATATTTTTCTTGCTTAGATGCAATGAAAATAAAAATGGAAAGTAATCAGTATTCTTCAAAGACACACATGAACATTGTGTGTATATAAATTCTTTGAATAAAGTTTATTGAAAAACACAATAAACGCTTAAAAGGGTGGATGAACGTTATGCTACTTTATAATACAAGTGATACATACCAGCCGCGTAAGAATTTATTTCCATACATGCAAGTAGAAATGTAAAGTTACTTATCAAAATAATTAAGAAACAAAACTATTGGTAACAAGGCCTGCGCCTGACTGAGCAGAGTTAGGCGCTGTACGTTGGAGTTCCATTAGGATCAAGTTTTCTTAGTGGATCCGGTACAATCCAGAATCACCTTTCGTATGTTAGGAAACAATTAACTGCGCTTCATCCTTTACGTCGAGGGGGTGAGAGTAGTAAAGCCATGGAACATTTTACACGCATAATTTACACGCTAAAGACTGCTGAGATTATATCTTTACAAATTAAATATTTTTATTCTCGTAAAATAAAATTAAAAATATGTTTCTAACAACTTAACGGAATTCATTGTGCACTAAAATAGGGTAAAACACCCTGTCAGTATTTTGTGGCTACACCTTTGTTTCGTAAAACTTCATTACACCGGTAAGGCATTGTCCCCACAAATTTTTTACGTTTGCTGACAACCAAACCGCTTGGCACACTTCCCAGAATTGCCAACTATTTTGAGGGTTTTTTTTTTCAGAAACAGTTCTTTTTAAATCCATCCATAGATCTTCCAGAAGACACGATTATTACGCTGGCCAAGAGAAAAGATCAATTCTGTTATCTTCAAACTACTTTTTCCCTTTACGGGCAGTGTGCTTTGGGTCGTTATCTTGCACAAAAATCCATCGCAGCGGCATCTCTTCAGCGTAAAGTATCATTACATATAACATGTATCTGTTAGCATTCATTTTCCCTTCGATTTTGTGTAGTGGATCTACGCCATACCAAGGAAAGCATCCCCGAATCATTATGCTAGAGCTACCATGCTTCACAGTTTTCTTAGCGTATTGTGGTTGATATTCGGTTGAAAAAGGTCATTGTACAATTGTTGTTTTGAATCAAACAACATAATTTTTGACTCGCCTGACCAATAATATTACACCATTTGGTACTATCCCAGGAAATATATTCTCGGGCAAGACATATTCTGCTTGCAGCTTGTCTCTTATTTGGCAAAGATACTTTCCTTGGATGGCTTGCTTCCAAATATGTCATTACACCTTCTTCTGATTATGGAAGTACTTAGAGTAGGTTTGATTTTAATTTGAGTGAATGAGATAAAAGAATTTACCCTTCTTTAACCACCTGTCTATTTTCGCTTTCCACCTCGTTTTTTGGGCCGGTTTTTCTACTTTTTGCATTTAATACCATTTTGCCTGTGCATTGAAGCGTTTCTTGAATAAATTTATAACTTCTCCCCTTGCGAAGTAGACAGTAGATGAAGTACGTCTTTCGAAATCTCTAACAATACTACTATTTAGTGCACAGTTATTTTATTAATTTCTGCTAGATAGAACGGGATTTCCCCTAAATAGATGATGATCGATATGTGTTCTATAATGTATATGTAACTTCTTTATAATACAATAGATGGCTCTATCAAATGGTAGGATTATAATCATTTAATGTATTTCTGCTATTTTCATGCACACCACAGTACTTATACTTTACATGCGCTTACCTACGCAGTTTCATCTTACAACCCCACACGTTTAGAATCAGTTAGCTCGACGCTAATGCAGGTCTTAAAACTTGCAGCTTATCTGATAGGAATTAATGAAGTACATGTCTGAGGTAAACGAGAAAAGTAGATGTAAATCTACTGTATTAATATTAGCGAATAAGCAGATTAGTTTTTAAAAGTAAATTCAATTAGCAAACAAAAAGGAAATGTTTTTTTGATACTAAATTATTGGAACTTTATATCGACGTAAATCGTAATTGTGTGTAAAAATTAAATTTCAATCAATTATTGTAAAGTAGTACAACGTGGAGTCTAGAACGTAATCCTAATACGTCGGTCATAAATTTATTATTGGTTAGTGCGCCGACATAATGAGGCAAATTTTGCAACAGTGCCTATGTATTTTAACGGGCACCTTCGTACTGGACTTTCGAGGTTGGTGTAGCATATAATCACTGTAATCAAATTCAACATGTTTTTAAACGAAATGGATATTCAATGAATAATTGGTCTAATCATAAATAAACATGTCCCGCGAATAAGTTGCATTAACATTGAAATCGTTTATTTTACGCCATTCGTACAAACTCGTAAAACAGAAACAATATAACAATAGCACATTAATTGTTCTTTAATTTAATGGTAACGTGGTCGGCGTTTGTTTATAAAATGACCTTATTTCTGTTTCGCACCATTTGCATTCATAAACGTATGATATAATAGAAATTTAACAACCTTGGTGATTGTAAAATATCTAATGTATATCTTTAAACATTTAACGAACTTAATTTCTATTCACTTTATGCATATATTATGCAAATTATGAAGTTCACCAGTATAGTGTTATTCGTGCGTTCATGTTTAATGTTGTAATCTTCTACCTACATCACTCAGTTAAATAAGCAGAAACCTAAGCTTAAGGACGAATATTAAAATCTATGTTTTTTAGTTATCGAGTTATCTTTGGTTTATTAAGCACTTGAGTATCAAATTACCAGGCAGAACACACGTATGTAGAACTGTAACTCATGGCGCGACAGGATTAGATCCGCTGTTGTGTGTAAATATACGAGGGTTGTCTTTTAGTTTTACATATAGCCACAGTACACGCAGAAAAACGTTTACTTGTATGAAGATTGTCAGCCTCAATCCAAAACAATTACTGTTTCAATTATCCACAATACAATAACTGTTTTAAATCAAAAGAAATATTTTCTTTCTTTTTTCTCCGTTTTAAAGAAGTATATACTTGCAATGAGATAATTGTATTTCATTGTTCGAGACATTTGTTAACTTGATTCAAGAAAATCTTGCAGAAAATTTGAAGGTAGCGATTCTTAGTATAAGTAAATGACCGTTATAACACAAAACAATATTTTCTTAAGTATAGTAAGTGGTTTTCTTACTTCAAGAAAGCGTTTAGGTATTATTCATAAATCAATAGTTTCATTTTCTTAAAGTAAAGCATTTATTTACTTAGAATTCTTGAAGTGCATATTATTTATACCCACATTATTAATTATATACGTAATGCATTGCTTCTGATTTTAAAAAGGCTAAGGTAGAGGTTATCTATAGAATAATGTTCAAACAAAAGAGAACTTAATGTAGAAGTACGTATGAAAAAAGTGCCTAGAAACAATAACCAAGATAATGAAAATATAAATAGCTTACGGTATTGATGCTCCTGCCCACATTACTGTTCATCTCTCAGTTTATGCCACTAATCTTCAAAAACAGCACTAAAATATTTCCTGGCGCCACCTACTGCCAAGAGATATAGTCATGCCGTCCTAGAGAGTAGCGACAGAAACCGTAATACAGATGCCACACTTACGCATACAATGATATAACCTTTAACATACAACGTTTCATAAACATTTTCAAAAGATATCGGCTAATGTGAAGTTTTTTTTTTCTTTCTGTTACTATTTACTACGTGTACTAATTTAACTATAATTTTTTTTAATATGTAATAAATGGTAATAAATAAGGGATAAATAAACTTATTAAGTATTAACTCATTAATTATTAAACTACATAAAAATAATCCCTATCTAATTACATTACTAAAGAAATAATTTAATTATACCGTAACATATAGAATAAAACGTTTTCATTAGTTCATTCACTTGCTCCTAATTTTAATTATTAACTTTAGGTTTTTTTCCATTATTGTATTTTTTCTTTTATTGGATATCCTTGTATCTGACCTGATGATGTGTTTTTTGAACACGAAACCTGTCCCCTAATTTACCTTTAATATGAATATTTTCTTAACTGAAAACTTAATGATTTACTTGGAAGAAACATTTTTCTGTCTTGGATTTTCTTGATTCTCTAATCCTAAGAAAATATTTATATAATGCAAACAAAATTTCAAGAAAATTACTTTTTTATATTATACATTTTTATAGTCTTAAAAAATCTATTTTCTTGAATAGAGACTGATTTTTGCAAGAAAACTTATTTTCTTGATGCAAGAAACCATTTCTCTGCGTGTAGATGGACTTGAAATGCTTTATTGTTTCTCAAAGTATTCTCCATAGAGATCGATACACTTTACTGTTACAGCAGTTATGCCAGTCATCAGTTGGAACAGTCAAAAACTGTTTTTTCCGGAGACTGGAACCGTTGACCAGGCAACCCATTCTTGATTCTAAGGAAGATAAAAAAATCGTTGTGTCAGTACCGTACGGAGCATGATCTAATAACTCGATGTTTTGCTGCTCCAAAAACTCAATCGTCTCCTGAGTTGTATGTGAACTCGCATTATAGTGGTGGAGGATGATTCGTCGTTGTGGGTTGATTTTTCGGAACACGGCAATCAGTTCTGGTAAACACAGTTGCATACCCATCGGCATTAACTGTTCTTCGATCTTCCACAGGAATTGTAGCGACATGACCGGAAATTGAGACAAAAATTGCGACCATTTTCTTCGATACACTTCGGGAACGGATGACCTTTGTTGACTTCTCTATATCTGAAAACACCCACACAGCGGATTGATGTTTGGTATCGAGTGCGTAGAAATAAATCTATGATTCATCACGATACAAGAAACATCTTTTTTGAGCTTCCATTGCTGAATCGGCTAAAAGTCTTTCGACACCAGTTAAGGCGAGCCCCCTTTTGTTCTTCAGTTAAGAGATGTAGGATCCAACGGGAAACTAACTTTCTCAAAACCAATTCATCATGCAGAAATTTTTGGATTGAGATCTTCGAAATGCCGAAGGATGTGTCAATCTCGCGATATGTCACATGTCAATCTTCCTTGATCAGTTGACGAACAATAGCGATGTTTTTTTGAGTGATTGCTGTCTTTAATGATTCCGTTCTGCGATCGTCGTTGAGACTAGTGGGTCCACGTTGGAATTCGCAATGCCAGCGAGAAATTGTCGACTGATGTAGTGCTTCATTACCAAAAACAGAAACCAATCCTCCGAAAGTTGAAAAAAATTATTGCGCCAAAATTTTCTTGGCCCGTTTCCATTTTTCGAGTGACTCAGTTTTAAAAATTTGCTGTACTTGATGTGTGTCGTATCTTGATGAAACTTTGTATTTGAATTCAATAAATATTGGAATAAATTTTGACAGGCAACGTTTCATTAGTTGCGCCCTTTACGCAGCTATATGTAGAACTAAAAGGACAACCCTCGTACATACGTGGAGACATTCCCCGTGGCTCCACATGTTTTTTAATATTTTATCAGTTTTACGGACAAAAATAATGAAATTTCAATGTTTTTATTTTCATTTTCAATTTACGGAACTATTGTTTTATTGCGTTGTAGGCAATTACATTTGTTCGATGAATAACATTTGCGCGCTTCAAAATTTGAAAGAACTGCGAAAATTTTGAAAAATTATAAATACTATAATTTGAAGTACAACTCCTTTATCTAGCCGGATTTTTTAGTTTTTATTTAGTTTAACTACTATTTAATTGTCCCATCTTGTATAAACCTGTGAATTAAAGCAAATCTTTTTAAACAGTTTTAGTTTTCTAATAAAATAAACAGCTCCCCCTACATTTCACAAGACCTCGCTAATATAATTAATTCCTGGAAGAACATGTCCCTTCCTTCAACTAGTTGAATTTATTATCTACCGCTTGTGCAATTTCGCGAAAATGCGAAAAGCGTACAAAGCTACATTTCAGTTTTATTATTAATTTTAGTACGGCAATATATTTCAGGACATGTCAATGTAAAAGTGTTTTTAGCGTGTTTATACCTTTGTCACGAAATATCTATTCATTAGAAACAAAATACAATATGTTAGCCATTCCGTCGTCCTTGTTCTTCTCGCAGCGTTTAAGGTATTGTCGTTCGTTTATAGCAGACGATAGATTTTCAACCCCCGACGCGTTTTACACTCGCGTAAATGGAGAGCGCGCCATTGTAAAAATGTTCCTCGTGTCTAATAGCTTTAAGTGCTACTGTCCGCCATTTCCTACACCGTTAATGGCGTTTTACAATGCTAAGGATCGTCAGTTATTTAAGTATTTCACATGGTGTAGAATTTTGCTGTTAAATTGCTTTTACTTCAATGTAATGAAAACAATATGAGTTTGGATTATTTTTTCGTATGGCGTCAAGGCAAAAAAAAAAACAAATCAATAACCGTATCCTGTAAACGTGGCATGTATAAGGTATTTGCTTATATTTTATTGATAGATAAGCTTAGATTTTTTCCTATAATACCTGTCGGAGTAAAATAGAATGAATGATCATGCCATAAAAATGTTGGTTATATCTTATATCGAGTACACCAAAACGCAGAAGAAGTTTTGAATTGCATCAAAAGGGTTCATTTGAATGGAAGCTTTAAGAAGCTGCCTTCACCTCTCTTTTCAAATCCATTTCTCATGTTAAAAATAAATCCACAGTTATTTTTTGTGTTCTTGTCCGTTTATTTTTTATCCATATATGAATTTTATTTCAAAATACCAGCGCCCGTAATTTACGGGCAACTTTTTGTCGGCATAAAAAATACACGATTGCGCCCTCTACTTCAGCCCGGGAAACTACACACAACTACAGGAAAATAGCGGGAAACTTGACTTTTTTAATATACACCACCGTTCATGGAAGTTCGGGCAAGCAAAAAAATGTACGGAAGTCAAAGAGAATAAGAGGAATATTAAATGACCATGTATTTAATACTTACTTACATGATTTTATATATTTTCAAACACAAATTTGTTAAAAAGAAAAAGTTAATGTAATACAAATAATTTAAATCCGATTTTCATCGAAAAATTCACCTTTTGCCTTTAGGACTGCTGCCACTATTTTCGGCAACCGATTCACTAATTTTGCTAATGTTTCATTGGGCAAGCTTGTCCATACCTCCTGGAGAATGGTCCACAAATGTTTCTTCGATTTTGGACACTTTTTCCTAACACATCGGTCTAATTCTTCAGATAACAACTCTATCGGATTCGGATCGGGGGACTGTGGCGGCCATTCCATAATTTTTAGGGTTCCTTCATTTTCTTCTTGCTGCAGGTAATCTGTGCACAATTTAGATTTATGTTTGGGATCATTATCGTGCATAAATTCAAATCCACGACCAATTAATCGGACACCTGGCGGTATGGCATTTTCCTCCAGGATTTTCCGATATTCTTCTTTTTTCATTATGCCGTCAATTTTGAGCAAATCACCTGTTCCGATTAAGGAAAAACAACCCCAAACCACCGTAGGAACTATACACTCCCGTAACGTTCTTTCCCCTCTTGATCTGCGTACGAAAACTCTCCGTCTATTTCCAAAAACCTCAGACTTGGATTCGTCAGTCCAAAAAACGTTTTTAAAATCGTTTACTGTCCAATCTCTATGAGCTGGTCCCATTTCAGTCGTTTCAGCCTATTTCCTCTTCGGAGTAACGGTTTTCGACAAGCCACTCGCCCATGCAACCCAGCCTCTTTCAGCCGACGTTTCACAGTACTCACAGAAACTTTGGAATCTCGCTCATTATTGAATTCTGCAGCAATTTCT
The DNA here is from genome assembly GCA_029619315.2 of Dynastes maya. NCBI lineage: Eukaryota > Metazoa > Arthropoda > Insecta > Coleoptera > Scarabaeidae > Dynastes > Dynastes maya. The sequence continues at coordinate 27,309,124 of JAROYE020000001.1, forward strand.
TATACTGTTAATCTTCTATTGCGTTTACTAATTATTTTTATTCGTTAATCTTCCGCATGAGTCGTTTTTCTTGACGGTCCTGGCCGATTACGATCTTGCACGTCCCCGGTTGTCTTAAATCGAACTATAGTATCATGCACTGTAGATTTTTTTATTTTTAATTTATCCGCAATCCGTCTTTCTGCGTACCCTTCCTGATGCAAGGTAATAATAGCAGATCGTTTTGAAACAGCTAGAGGCTTTCCACGGGGCATTTTAAGCAGTCAAACCGAAATTATTTTATTTTTCACTTGCACAACCACAGATACTTTCACAATAACAATCTCTTCAGAACTACTGCGTTTACAAATGTTATAATACTTTATAAAGGGTAGATGAATATTTACAGGTAACACAAGTGTATCAGCTAACCCTCTTAGGGATTATTATAAAGCTTTATTGTCACTGTAATTATTGGGGATTTCCAACATAATTATATATTTTATGATAACACAAATACTACCTGGAAATTGGTAAAAGGCTTCCAGAAAAGGTTAGTTTTAATAATTCCTCACAGAAATGTATACTATATAATTTTGAAATTTTTTCCTAAACAGTTAATATAATTTGTCAGCTTGCCCGACCTTCCATGAACGGTACTGTATATTAACATTATCTTGGTTATTGTTTCTAGGCACTTTTTTCATGTGTACTTCTACATTAAGTTCTCTTTTGTTTGAACGTTATTCTGTAGATAGCCTTAAAATCTCATACAATGTGAATAATTTATTGCATTATGTTAGGCTATGTTATACTGGTAAGTGCAATTAATAATGTGGATATAAATAATATGCATTTCGAGAATTGTAATGCTTTATTTTAAGACTATTGATTTATGAACAATACCTAAACGCTTTTTGTAATTAAGAAAACTATTTACTATTCTTAAGAAAATATTGTTTTGTGCAATAATGGCCATTTACTTATACTAAGAATCGCTCTCTTCAAATTTTCTGCAAGATTTTCTTGGATCAAATTAACAAATCAAAGAAATGCAATTATTTCATTACAAGTATATACTTTTCTTAAGTGGAGAAAAAAATGATAAGAAAATATTGTTTTTGATTTAAAACAGTAATTGTATTGCGGATAATTAAGACAGTAATTGTCTTGATACAAGGAAACGTTAAACATATTTATATTATTTGTTGATTGGAATGTTTGTTTATAACTTGGGAAAACGACGATTAATTGCCTAGCATAGTCCACAATTGTGTAAGCGATATAAACTGTTTAAAGCTCATTCCCTTAAGTACTTGATTTAAACATAACTATTAGTACCTTCTAATAAATTAATTAATACAAGCTTTTAAGAGACCTCGGAAGCTCGATGTTTACTTTCAATTTCATTTCAGAACGGTATTGTTTCCTCCGTATTGTATTATCTCCATATATACTATGCAATACACTTTGGGAAATATAATTATAATTAGTATTGATTCTAACGACCGGGTTGTCAACTTAAACTTTGAACATTGTGAACAACGCGAAGTAACAGCTTGGAAATTTCAAATTCAATTAATTACTTCGATGGATAGAAACGCGTTCGAAATTAACCTGAAATAACATTAGCTTATCATCCTAAATTGACATTGACGTGTTTGCTAAGGCATATTTGTATTTATTCCTATACGCTAACGGGCTTTCAGCGGTTATACGTGGTGTTATGCTCCTATGAACGTAGAATATCAATTTTCCTCGTAATGTAATGATTACACGACTTGCAGTAAATGTTCCCGTATCATTCAATGTCTCAGCTAATATTTTTCCACATTTTACGTTCTAAATCGTTTATGTACCGGAAAGACTACATTTTACATCTTAAATTTTCTGAGAATATAATTTTTTAATTAACTTTCTCGGAATATATTTTATTGCGGATAATGTTATTAAACTCAAATAAAAGTAAGGTCTTCCGGACGTAATTCACTCAAGCATGTCAATATGTTGTATTATCTTTATAAACAGCGCAAAATTTGGTGGGATGAAAGGAACTAATTTAACTGGATGTGATTTGTATTATCTGTTTTAATTAAGAATTCTATTTTTATTTTGTTTATTTTTTTGTCGTTTCAAACGAAATGCGGGCACAACTCGAGAAAATGATCATGGTTTAAAAAATAGCCGACACTATACAATTTCTTTTTAAAACGCAAATTATACTTGCAATATTTCATATTCAAAATACGCATTATTTATTTGCTAACGAGCCAGGAGAAATATTAAAATTTTCAGCGCAAACCAAGCTACGTTTTAATTACTTACTCCATCACCGTTACATTGGATTATTTAACGCTACCAGGGGCATGTAAATTGGTCATAATTTGCTAAATTGCTAACCAAGCACATGCATTCGGTGTCTATTGTCCTGCATGGGCAAGTAAATGTGGAAGATTTGATTATATCGCAAACTTATTCGCCGATTCCGTCGCCATCGTTCGTGCTACAGTTTAATTACTTCAGTAATTCGACAACTAGGCGAATCTTTGTGTTTTGCAATCACTTTAATTGGCAACGTTAATTGAGGGAAATTGAACGAGCGGCAATATTTCTTCCAATTTTAGAAATGATTTTTTATTCTCTTTGGTGAAGTCGAAAATTGACGTCCTATGAATTATCTCGTTTTGGATTTTAGAGGAAAATCAACTTTTCGTGGAAACTGTCAGCTGTGCCTCCATTTCTTTGTAAAATCTAGAATGTATGTGATTAAGAGAGCTTCCTTGATTTCAGTATATAATCTAAAGAATGCTTGAGTGCTTAATCTTTTAATTTATTATTTATTTTTGCTAAAAAATACTTTAGCCGGTTTTATTCGCAAATAATTAATGAAAGTTATGTCCGTTTTATGGAATTTTAGTAACAATAGTTCACTTTGTATTAAATGCTACTCTGATGTCTTTCATATAATGAATTGCATAGTAGTGCACTTGTACAGTACCGTGCAATCGAATTAGAGCCACTATATAAATTTGAGCTTTAGCTTAATAAATAATAACACATGGGCTGAAAAGTCCCGGGCCTGACAAAGAAAACACGTTTTTTTTTGTCAAAAATTAGCTTTATTCATCAACGTAATTTCCATCAAGAACAACGCAATCATTTCAGCGCCGCTCTAACACTTCAATACCACTTTTGTAAAACGATTTATCTTTTGCCTCAAAATATGCCTCAGTTTCAGCGATAACCTCTTCATTCGAGCGAAATTTCTTACCGGCGAGCATTTTTTTTAGGTCTGCGAACAGCCAGTAGTCGCTGGGAGCCAAATCTGGCGAATACGGTGGATGTGGGAGCAATTCGACGTTCAATTCATGTAGTTTTGCCATTGTTTTGATTGACTTGTGACACGGTGCGTTGTCTTGATGAAACAAAATTTTTTTCTTCGCCATATGCGGACGTTGCTTTGCAATTTCGGCCTTCAGACGCTCCAGTAACGCTATATAATATTCACTGTTGATGGTATTTCCCTTCTCAAGATAGTCGATGAATATTACACCACGCACATCCCAAAATACCGAGGCCATAACCTTTCCAGCCGATTGTTGTGCTTTCGGGCGCTTTGGACGAGGTTCACCAGTTGCTGTCCACTCAGATGACGATCGTTTTAATTCCGGAGTGAAGTGATGGATCCATGTTTCATCCGTTGTCACATATCGATGCAAAAATTCCGGTTTGTTACGTTTAAACATGGCCAAACACTGCTCAGAAGCATGAACACGTTCTTGTTTTTGGTCAACAGTGAGCAAACGCGGCACCCATTTTGAACAGAGCTTTCTCATAGTCAAATGCTCATGCAATATAAAGCCAACACGTTCTTTTGATATCTTTACGATGTCAGCTAACTCACGCAACTTCACTTTTCGATCATTCAAAACGATTTTGTGGATTTTTTTGATGTTTTCTGGTGTTACCGCCTCATTTGGACGTCCACTGCGTTCTGCATCATCGGTGTCTCTACGACCACGTTTGAAGTCAGCAAACCAACGTTTTATTGTTGTTTCTGATGGAGCGGAGTCCCCATAACACTTTTCAAGCCATTGCTTCGCTTGAACGGTATTTTTTTCCCATCAAGAAGCAGTGTAAAATTAAAACACGAAATTGTTTTTGATCCATTGTTTTGGAAATAACAAAAGTAGCGTCACTCTTAGCACAATAACTCACAAACTAATGAATAGAATATCATGAAATTTTAACAGCTGTCTTTTTAAGGTTAGTACTAACTGCAAAACAGGTGAATGCAATAAAACTAGCGCCATCTATGTGTTAGGCCCGGGACTTTTCAGCCCATGTGTTACAAAGCATCAACGTTTGATAAAAACAATTTTTATTTATATATATATATATATATATATATATATACATTAATATTTCGTCGAACCACCCCTTGCTTTTATGACAGCAGCAATTCTTTTTGGTATGCTTGCTATACACGCTGCTGAAACTTCTTTAAGGAGAGCATTATTTTGCCAGCTATTTGTTATGTTTGCTTTCAAAACGTCAACTGTTGTATTGGGGGATGCATAAACTGTACGTTGAAGAATTCCAAACATTTTCGATTGGATTCAGGTCGGGGGAATTGCCTGGCCATGGCAATATCTTGAGTTTTCTTGCTGAAAACATATTTAGAATTGTTTTTGCCCTGTGGCACGATGCACCATCTTGCATAAATGTGTAAGAGTAATTTTCAGGGTCTAAAGATGTCATATACGGGATTAAGATTGATTCCATAACCTCTTTATATTGAATTTGATTCATGGTACCCGTTACAAAATAGAGCGGTCCAAGTCCTTCCCCTGATATACAGGACCAAATCATGACTGCCGGTGGATGTTTCACTGTTTTTACCACCGCGCTTTCATCATATCGTTCCGATGGTCTTCTCCTAACGAAACGAGCAACTTCAGTTACAGCCTCTAGCCGTGACTCGTCACTAAAAACAACCTTTAGAAACAGAAGTTTTCATTACATTTTCGAATTTACTAAAAATGTTCCAAATTTTGAAAATATACATAAAATATTGATACATACCTTTTTCCAATCCTCAACAGTAAAATGCCGATGCTGTTGCGCCCACTGCAATCTTGCTTTTTTCATCCTTAAAGTAAGTTTCGGCTTTTTTGCAGGGCGTCTACTTCTGATATTGGCTTCATATAAGCGCGATTTTAATGTTCGATCTGATATTCTGTCTTCCCGTGGCGAAGTTTTGCGAATACCGCGACAATGAGAACGACCACTTGAAGTCGCTGGTAAATTTTCTTTCTTTAACATCGCTACCCTGCCGACTGTTTGACGAGAAACTCGTTCTCTTCTAGCAATTTCCCGATGCGAATACAGCCCCGTCTCTAATAACACTTGAATTCTTGTTTTTTTTTTCTCATTTGAAATCTCTTTAGGTTTGCCCATTTCACAAAATTTATCAATAAAAAAAGAAAACTAAACATGAAATTTAAATTTAATTACACTAAAACAACATGTAAAACGAATATTGTAGCACGAAAATATAATACTTGCACTTTACACCATCAAAACTACACGTAAATTAACTTGAAGCAGGTAAAGCCAGTCACCGATTACCGACCCTAAACGTACCCTGGATAGAAAGGAATGTTTGGTGGGGGTTATAATAACGAGAATTTTATACCTACTTAAAAGGATTATTTGAAATACAATTAAAAACATTTTATTGCCGAAAATATTTAGAAGTTTTGGTTATTATAATATTAATAGCAAATATTTGTATAAAATCAAAGTGGCCCAAATTCGATTGCACGGTACTGTAGAAAGAATTTCTTAATAGGCGTTAAAAGTCTAGCCCAATACAATATTGTCATCAATTGATTGTGTTTTTTGCCAGCGTTGGGAGATAGTGATTTTGTCGCTAAATTTACTGATTTTTTAAACTCTCAATTATTTCATAGTGACTTTTTGCGGAGACTTTTCGTTGGCTTTAATTTCAGTAGTGATGCCATGTACAATCTATACTGTGACAATGAATGACCTGTCCACTAAATATCTTCTAATTTTCGCGGGCGATTTAGTAATTCTTGATATAAAGGATATTTCTTAGGGCAATATATACGAATGTGATCTTCTTGTCAGAATCGCCAACTTCATCATCCGCAAGTTTCAAAAATATTTAGTATGTACTCAAATACAGTGACCTGTAAAACGAAACTTTCAAATAGTACATACCTAAACAGAAATTTTTGCACAATTTTTGGTAAGTGTTTTATTTATTTAAAAGATTCCACAAAAATGAAGCCAAATATAGATTTTGGCTAACTTTCAGGGAAAACATGGTGGAAAATAAACTTCGTAACGGTGAAATCGCCCAAACTCCTAAAACCATCTGTTTTTGGCAATTACGCTAACAGAGTGCAGAATATTTCTAACAGATAGAATTTGTTGTCAAGTTGTTAACTGGGGCGCGTCCGGCTATAAGGGTCGCATGTAGTACGCCATGAAATTAGCGGATATGGCCTTTATTATTATCACCTGAACTACCAACTTACATTACGGCAATGGGGAAATGTTAGGTTCGATTCCTTAGCGGAACGAGATCTTTTCAAATATTTAATTACGCCGGAGACGCTAAGGAAATCACGGATCTTCACATTTCATCGACAGAAGCCAATGTATATATCCCAAATTACATTATCCGCAAAATTTAAAAATTCTACTTGGATAGGCAAAATTGTCCAATAATTCATTGGTGTGCTTTACAATTGTGTTGGAAATGTTGTCTACATTGAAGGGGCAAGAAGATAAAGGGGTTAAGTCACTAAAAGAAAATCTACTTTTTGTTGTAATGACTAAGTTTCATGTTCAACTCATATGTTTGACCATACACATATATTATTACTCTACAATCCCTTCTTACTAATCAAACTACATTTGAAAATAATCATTCAATAAAAGATAGGAACTAGCGCTATTAAAACGTTATTTATTCAGAAACAGTTTTTTGTAATATAACCTGTCCCTTAGAATATATTTTTCTGATTTTTATTGCGATAAATATCTAAAATTATGTTCGACTGTAAGCCGAACAATTCGAGCATACGAGAGTGGTTTCCAGCCTAACACAGGAGCAAGTATTTTTTTTCAAATTAAGATTTATTTCTCAACATAGTTTCATTGTAAGTACATACTTTTCTCAGCGATGTTCTCATCTCTTGAATCCGTTCAAATAGTTGTTAGCACCTTATTCTGCAAAATAGGCATTTACGAATGTGATGGTTTCCTCATTCGATGAAAATTTATGTCCTCTGAATGAAACTTTGAGCCTAGGAAACAGAAGAAGGTCGCTGGGTGCCAAATTTGGTGAATAGGGGTGGGTGGTCTATTTTGAACCCTAATTCGTGCTTTTTGCCGTGGCAACGCTGAAGTGTGAAACGGTGCGTTGTCTTGGTAGAACAAAACTTTCTTTTTCTTCAAATGTGGTAATTTTTCGCAATTTTTACCTTCACCTTGTCAAGTAATGATGCGTAGTTTGTTGCCGTTAATGTTTTTCCTTTCTCAAGGTAGTCAATTAACGCAATTTCATTACCATCCCAAAAAACAGTCGCCATCACTTTCCCGGGAAAGATCTTTGCCTCTTTCGGAGCCGATTCACTTTTCGCACTCCACTGTTTCGACTTCAACAAAGGTTTGGAAATATTCATTTGAATGCGTTTTTGGTCCTAAGTGAGCAAGCGCGGTATACAACATACGACAAATACGTTCTTTTAAGATGCCCACAGCCTCTGCTATCTCTCTAACCTTAATTCAGCGTTCGTCAAGCACTGTTTAGTGAACTGTTCCGATGTTATCGGTGGTGGTTGCAATTTTTGGCCGTTCCGAACGTTCATCGTTAACCAAGCTAGTACGACCACGATTAAATTCAGCTGCCCAAAATTTCACTGTGCCAAATGATGGTGCAGAGTCCCCGTAAACAGCATCCACCTCAGCTGGAATTTGCGTAGGCGTATTGCATTCCAAATATAAGAATTTAATGATGGATCGTTATTCGATTTTTTCCATTTTTATAGAAACGCATCGACTGGCACAACCGACTGTTAAACAATAACTTAGCGTCCAACATGGCTGAAATTTTCAAAATTATCTTTCAACGCATGCGCAGAATATTTTTGACGAGCAAGGCCATCTTCATGTTGCTTGAGACTTTTCAGACTACCCTCGTATATCATAGTATAAATAAATACACCACCTTTCTTAATCAATCAAAAATGTTGTGTCTTTTTTCAAAAATGTTAGTTTTTTAGTGACCATTTTAGTGACTTTCGAATCTATTTAGTGACATTTTGCTTGTGTGTCGTATACCAGCACATTTTTTGCTATTAATACGTTAAGACAGTCTTAATAAATGATTTTCTGATGTAATTCCGCATAAATATTGAATTTTAGTAACACATTTTTTTTAAAGCAAATGTGCAGTACACATTCCAATAAACTCGTCGTTTTTATAAATGTGCGTGGGTTACGAATAACCCATTTACCTGTTCAAAATCCATATTAAATGCTGCCAAGGGAATCCTTAAGACACATTACTTCAGCTCATCATACTTTAGGCATACTAAAATGTCTTTCTTATGAAAATTGGTGTCTTTGATGCTGACATTAAAGAGCATAATTAAAAGCGGTGTTTCTTTAAATTGCTCATTATGTAAACGCTGGCGTTAGGAATAACTTCCTTTCGTATAATCTCTTGCTTGTTGGTAACGCATTTTCCCTCGTTTTAGTTAATTAAATATTTGAGTAGACATCTTTCTTCAAATTAGTTAAGGGCAGTTTTATCCCCTTTTTACTAACTGATAATTCCTCTATGATAATGCATATAAACACGAATGTATGCAATACATGCATACAAGGTTTATTAAAAGAAATTCCTACATCTTGCAAACACTAGGATTTATTCGCTAGACCTAGGTGTAAAGGTTCAGCCTACACAACAAAAGTATATAGGTACTTGAATTATGTACGAATACGAATGGCACATCGTTGAAATGTAGAGTTATTTAGAAAAACATTATCTTTATGTACGAAACACTTCGTAATACACAAAAACAGTTGCATATTACTGCATAAATTTGGCTCTGTTTTCTTTTATCTTGTTTCCTTTGGCACTGTCTGTTGGCCTCAGTAAAGCTTGTGCAATGTGAATAATACGAAGTATGTGCTTCTACTTCAAAAATTCGTAGTATATAGTTACAAACTATGACATCTAACGCTGTCATTAGCGCCACATATAATGCGTTCAGCCAACTACAATATGAATGTCCATTCGTTCATCACCAAAGTTTCTCTGGCTTCTTTCTTAGTGTCTCCAGTTCCTTTTATACCCTCGGGTTCTCCCCCTCCTGGCGCGGGAGTGTAAGGAGATAAAGTTATCACCAGCGACGATTATGGTGGAACAGATAAATAACTCGTCTTCTGTCAATTTTCTTCGTAACCTAAATCTTCAATTTTAATGGAGATACCTTTCGTCAAGAAGTTGTCTTGTCCGTTAGGAAGAGTCAATGTTTGGGGGTTGTCAGTCTTTCAGTTGCGTTCGTGCATGGCATGCACTATGCTATTTTAGAATAAGAAAATTCAATTGAAATTTAATATAAAATTGAAATTCGAAAGGTGTATTCTCGCTATCGCAAACAAAGAAGAAACGGGTCGCTTAGAATTTTCTCAGTTCATTTCGAATTACTGGTGTCTTATCACGTGTTCGAACAAGTGATATAGTATTTCTATTACTTAAATTCAACGTTAATTACGAAGTGAGAGTCAGGTTTGATTATTTAAAAATACGATATGTGGCATTTTTTAGAACACGTAACCACAGAGTTTATATTGAAACGTCACAATTTGAAGTTAGTTTTCTCTTTTCAAATTCAATTCTTGTAAAACGTAAATATTCGGTGTTAATTTATATTTAAACTGTCGAAAGAGTGTGTATGGACACTCCCGGACCTACAGACCGTAAAATTAATTCATCAAATTTGACAAATCAAATTTTCTGCCGTTTATAAAATTACAACACTTAACGTGGTATGAAGTTGTAAGATCAAATTTTGTTTCCTGTTAGAGAAAAAACGGCAAAAACAGTTTCAATGCTACAGGAAGCTTATGAGAAAGAAGCTTCAAGTCAGGCAAGAATTTACGAGAGTATCTAGTTCAAAGGTGGCGAAATGTCACTTGAAGATGAACTCTGTTCGGGTCCCCCCGCAACATTGAGAACAGACGAAAATGTTAAAAGTGCGCGATAACATCATGTGTGATAGTCGCAGAACAATTCAGGCCAAAGAATCCTAACTGGAAATTTGAACGTGAAATGCGTCGCGGTAAGTTTTGTTCAGCGACTGCTGTCGGATAGCCAGAAGAAGAATCGCCTGAGAGTATGCCAGAAATTGAAAGAATAGACAAACTAGATCTGAATTTTTTGTCGAAGGTCATCGCAGGGGATGAATCGTGGTGTTGCGACTATGACACGGAAACAAAACAGCAAGTCCAGCCAGTGGAAGACACCTTCATCGCCCAGACAAAAAAAAAGCCTGGCAAGTGAAGTCAAATATGAAGTCCATGATGGTTTATCTTTTCGACATCAAATGAGTCGTTCACGTTGAATTTGTTCGTCCGGCCACCACAGTGAACCAACGTTACTATCTGCAAGTGTTGCAACGATTCCTTGGGGCAGTGAGAAAAAAAAACATCTGAATTGTAGCAATTGGGGGACAGACTGCTTCATCTTGACAACGCGCCTGCCCACAAGGCGTTGAAAATCAACCATTTTTGACGAAAAACAACAGTTTCACACCACCCTGACTGTCCGGCGTACCCCCCTGTGACTTCTTGTTCCCAAAAATGAAGAGAAACCTAAAGGAAAACGTCTTTAGGAGGTTGAAGAGGTTAAGAAAAATTGATGGAGGCACTTAACAGCATCAGTTCAGAAGAATATAAAAATGTTTCGAACAGTGGAAAAACCAGTGCATCGTCTAATGGAGAGTATTTTCAAGGGAATTATTCTGGGTTTTTGTTGGTACTCCCTTGTATATAAAAAAACAAAAAAGGTCGCAAACTTCTGATAAATACTAAAGAATCCAAATTTTTTATTACGACATCAAATGGGTAAAGCGTATTATTTAACAACACAATGCTGTAGCGCAGTAAACGATATTACTAATTTCCACGTTTTAATCTCATAAAGGCAACGTTATAACCAACATGGATATCATAAAAGGGATTATTTGGCGTTAAAAATTTTCGATAACTTTATGCGTAATAGACCTATGAGACTTATGATATCGGTACGGATATTGTTTTCATAAAAAATGACCTCAACCAGGATTTGAACCTTGGCCTTCCAATTTTATGCTAAGTGCTTTTACCTACTAAGCTATTGTCGGAAATTTATTTACACATGGACATAAATTTTATTATTTTAACCGTAATGAATTCGTTCACTATCTCCTGAGGGGCATTACACTCTACTTTGTTTCATAGCATTGTTGTACATAATCGAGGTTGCTTTCTAAGTAGGACACCTCACGATCGAGTAACGGATTTTAAGCAATAGGAACAGGTCGTTACTCTGCGAACAGTAGTGGTTCATTTCTTCGCAGTTTTGGGCCGCACATCGCTTGCATTGGCTGTCCTTCGTTTATACAAGACCGGCGAGTTCAATGAAGTTCATCGATGTGTTCTACAAGAGATTTTACTGCGTTCACTAGCCATCTGCACGAATGCACAACCAACTTATTTGTGATACCTTCTAAGCGGATTTATTGTCTGCCCGAGGCGAAACCAATACCTACTCAAGTTTCATAATTAACCGTCGCTTCCGTATTCCTTGTTTGCGTACTTGAATAGCAAATGTGTGTCAGCCGTTCAGTAGTTTTATTTTTGTTGTTTTTGTTTTATTAGCCATTATTTAACGTAGAAACCAGTATCCTATTTCAAGTTGTTTATTATTTAGCAACTTATAACATCTCTGATTGCCAGCCAATCACTTAATCACCTATAATTAAGGATTTGCATTTTGTGAAGCAAATTTTTTGTCTGAACTTTTTAAATTACTTTGCTATAAAAGTACATGCATGAATTCTGATATTTCTTTTGGTATGAAGTAACCACACCTTGGAACTTAAAGATTACATTCCCTGTAATGTAAAATTAAATTTGCAGTGAAAGTAATTGATGTTATTAATTGAAAACATATAATTAAAGTAGTCTCGAATAGATAAATACGTATTACGTCATATGCGCAGATGCTTTATTTTAGTCCGGAGTTGATTGCCACTCGTCAAGGGGTGGATCGTATTCCAGTAGCTGACCGTTACTGTTTGCGAAGAGGTTATATGTGTTTAGAATAATTGTTTGGCGATTCATTTTACTGTATTCCTTATTGTTCTATGAATTACTGTCTTTTTACTACTACACAATTTATCCTTTTTTTTTATTTTTCAATACCTCATACTGTTTAAAATATCTACCAATGACAAATTTTTGTTCGCACAGATAATGATGACGTAACATGTACATACTTCTGTAATTGCGACTACTATAACAGGAATCCCTAATATAAGTACTAGTGCAATTCAACTCTAGTTGGTTTATTTCTGTCGTTACTATAAACAAATTTTATTATTACTTTCAAAAGTTTTAGGATGCATCTCTTCAGAAGAACAACTCCGCCGCAGCGCTTATTGGTCTCGTTAGTGAATTTTGTGAAAGTACAAAGGTTTTTTACTTGTTTTACTTCGAAATCGATTAATTGTTGCTGTAGTTCTTCTAACTAAGTACAAAGAAAGAACCGTTTAGGAAACTGGGCCGCTTAAAAAGAAAATTTACGCCAAATGAAAAGTGAAATTTATTTTACTGGCCATTTATTTGCTTTTCAAGATGGGACTGAGAAGCAAGATTCGTCGATTGATATTTTAAACGTATAATTTGCTAAGTTGGATAGCTATTCTTGGACGGTGGCTTTCAAATTGAGTGTCCCTCAGTGATCTCATTTGGGGCCTTTACTTTTCACTTTTGTTGTTCATTGCATAATAAATAATAATAATTAATATTAATAATAGTAACATATTTGTCCAACAGATTACAATCCAATAACAGGACAATAATCAACTTAATTTGAGTGATACCTTACATAGTATAGAAAAGAAACATACAGCATGGAAACAAAAGCAATATCAAATACATCAATAATCGAAGAAAGTTCGCGTTTGCGTTTCACACTTCAAAATGTCTTACTGAATAAATAAATGTATGGCATATAAATATTATAAGTAATATTGGGCTGAGACTTCCTTCTTGTCGCAGTCTGATTTGGGTTGTAAATATTTCTGAAATATTATTAATAATTATGGCATTAATATTGTTTTCATATACTTTTGTAATTATCCTTATAGTTTTATCATTTATGTTTCTTTCTTTTAAAATATTTCATACTTTTCCTCTTGGGACTTTGTCGAACGCTCTTTCGAGATATTTAAAGTCTAATGCCCGTTTGCACCGTATGCATTAAGTAAGGCTTAAAGTTAAGAATGACTTAAAATGTCAGTTTCCGTTGCACCGCATTTTAAGTAATACTTAAACTACCTAAGCTGTTCTTAAATTTAAGCCCTCGAAAAGAGCGGCTTAAACGCTTTAACCTAGTTTCACTTGCATCAGTTGACGTATTATTCTGTTTATAGTAGAAATATAACCAAACTTTGGCTTTTCGGTGGAATGATATTTTGGAAAGTGATTTGCATATCTTGGAAATAATTGATTATGGCATTCCCCGATTAAATTATTTTCATGATATGGACGAATTTAAATTTTATGAGATTTCGCCTCACGAAACTAACTAGTTTGAAAGTTCTGATGTTAATAGAAGATGTATTAGAATTTCCAAATAACTTGGAAACGTCGCTTTCCAGTATTGGCATATGGTATGCGATTAAAATTATCAACTGTTACAACCATTATAGTTGCTACGGCAGTGCTACAAAATATTGCATGACAACGAACCACCAGTTCTACCAGAAGATATAGATATAAATGAATTGAATGGTTTGATTGAAAATGAGCAGGTGCATGAACAGGAACCACAATTGCCAGGAAATGCAGACATTAATAATACCCATCATGATTTAATAAAAAATTTTACAAATTTATAAGTGTTAAGTATTTATTTTTAGTAATTTATGAAAGTGTTAGGGATTTATTAATTATTTAACAAGTTTATGAGTGTTAGGTATCTATCTGTTTTTAGTAAATCAGTCATTGTAATGTATGGTAACTTCAAATAAAAATCGGATAAAGTTATAGCAATGTATTTTATTATGAAATGCAGAGCGTTTTTCGGCAGGCGTATGGAGTGCAAGATCATATATTCACATTACAATAACTCAGTGAAAAAGATCTCAAACACAACCGAGATTTGTACTTATGTTTTATAGATCTTGAAAAAGCCATCGATACAAGTACCAAGAGAACATATATGGTGAATCTCAAAAAGTTTAACAATGAACGAACAACTAGTAGGTGCAATTATGTAATCGAAAAATTGCAAAGGAATTTTCTATTGAGTTTTTACTCTAAATTATCTTCCCACTCACTGCCCATATCCGCTAATTTCGAAACATCCTGTATATAAATATATATATATTTATATACCGTCGATAGGTCCGGAAGTGTCACCCAGACATCATTTTGGCAGTTAAAAAAACTTGTAAATTGCAAATAATACATTTACAAAAAAATTAAAATGAAAGAATGAAAACCAACCTCAAAATTTTAGGTTAACCGCGCACTCTCTTGATTTGAACTAAATTAAGAGATTGTAGCCTTTCGTATATACAATAATTTTCTTACAAATTTAATTGTTTTAACAATTATATTTCATTTCTTAAAGAAATAGGATATTAGAAACTGTAATATGCCATGTGAATTCGCGATCTTTCTATGATATGACACTAGCGAATATCGTCAACTGTGCAGTGTGTACATTTCCTACCGGACTTGACAACTTATTAACAATTTGCGATATTATAACAAAGATAAGAGAGAATTTATTCTGTACATATTCATAGGAAAATATTACATTAGAAACGAATATTTAGGAAGTGAAGAAAATGGAGCGAAGACGACTAATTTAGCCATTCTCCCGGGATTATCGCTTTCCCGGTATTTCAGGGACACCATTGTTTAATAATAATAGAGATACGTCTTGAATAGATCTCCTCCTTTATTAGAATAAAGATCTAATTAACAAGATTTAGACTACTAGTCTACTAGTGAAATGCGACTACACAGCGAACGGAATTCATACGGGTCTCTCTGCTGACAAGGAATTGGTGCGTGTACTTTTGAAAGAAAGAAATTTATAGGCCTTAATCATAGTGCGTTGCAGGATAAATCGTGACAAGTTTGATGATAGAGCGTACCTAATTATCTGAATACGCATATGTTGCCTTATGACGAAAAATAATATTGTTTCAGTTTTAGGTCACAAACTTTTACTGTTTTGTAAGTAATATCTGAATTAATTTCATCGCTAAGAGCAGCGGTAGGCAACTAGTCATTAATTACGTACTTGTCGAAGTTGTAAGAGAATTAATATTCACCTTAGATTATGTAACTAGGCACTTTGCCCTAAAAGCAACCAGTATCATGTAATACCTTGTAAATTATAATGAAGTGATATGGAAAGCACAGGGAATTAATTCTAACCGTGTATACTTAGCAGAATTTTTATTTATTAAAAATTTGAATAATTAATCTTACTCCAACGACAGAGTATGCTCTAATAAATTCCGAAAAACTCTTTTCATATTACTATTTATATCCTACTTCAGCTGTTGACAAGCTATGATTAACTTTGTTAATTTATCATGAAGAATGCCTAAAAATAAATGTTTTAATTTTTTTTTTCGTTCATGTTTTGTGTAGGTATAATTTAATTTATTTCTAAAATAACATTTAATAAGAAATAACTTCCACAGGCAAGGACGTCGATCTTTAGTAAATGCGGAATAATTAGAATAAATTTGTTTATTTCTGTTTTTCAGGAATATGATCAAGGGCTGTTTTTCTCGGTGGATAAGAACAGTGAATAATTGGTTTAATTTTGCGTTTTCTCTCCAGACTTCGGGTTTCCTGTATTTTATATTCTTACATATAATTGGTTTTGGTTTATCGTTACGTAAATGAATTAAAAGAAACCGTAATTGCAAAGCATTCTTGTGTCGGTCAAATGTTGGTCTATTTATATATTTAGTTATTCTGTCGAGTGAAAGTTATTAACGATCAAGAATTTTTTACTACTGATTCATCAAAGGCAGCTTTTCTCAGTAAAAAGGGTTACATCTTCGTATGCGAGAAAAAATATATTTTTAAAATTCTCAAATGTTAAAAAAAAGGCACTATATGTATTTCCAGTAGTCAACGATTTCATTTTTGAATTCATATTTCCATCAAGACTATCCTAAAGTTGATCAAGTTTCATGTATTTTTAACGGGAACGGGTTAACAAGTACTCTCTTTTCGATTTAAAAAGACCGATGACGTCATTACTTTCGTCCATATGAATGAAATGAACACGCGGAGTTCAATTGAGAGTTTGCAAGTAATTTATATGTAGAAATTTTAAATATATTTTGAATAAATTTATACTTTATTGGCTACGAAAAAAAAACATTATTTTTTAATAAAGAGTTTATGATAAATAAGTGTTATTTATCAATTGAAAATTATGGCATAGATAACAGATAATATAACCTAGCGGTTATCAAATAGAGGTTAAGTTGTTTTTAAATTAGCCCAAATTCAACAGTATCCTTATAATTTGCTGTTCTAGTAATACTGAATTTAATTCTATATGTAATCATTTTTATTTCTGTAAATGTAGAAAATACTCGCTATAAAGGAATGGAAATGTTTATATATGAAAGAAAAATACAATTTACCCATTTATTTAGTTATATAATATAATAATAGTGATTACTAATGATGATGACACTAATTACTAATAAGTTTGTAATAAATAGTAGTTAACATACAAGTTTGTAACACTGCTTTACTTAGGAACACATTTATTTCTTTGATGCATTCATTAAACAACAAAACTATCGAATATTCTCATTTTAGAGAATGCAGCACAGACTAAAAGCTAACTGCTTTCCATATCTGAATCACTGTCAGAATCTTCACCAATATTTATAATTAGCGGATTAACATCCAAATCTGCAAGATATTGTTCTCTTTCGTACCACTTCTTAATTAATTCTTCGGCATGTCTTATACAATTATCCCACATATTTGTATCACAGCTTTTGGGAACTTCGTCCCACATATCGAGTACCTTATCATGCCCATAGCCATCTCTGCCAATATGTGTGTTATAATAACCTTTTGCCTTGGCCCAAATCAATTCTATTCTATTCTACTTCATGACCGTGCTCTCTAAGTTTTTCATCAACGGCATATATTTTTTCCTTCCTATTCCTATTGGTGGTTCGAAGGTTGGATTTTCTATTACGCGTTTTTTAATCCTTTGAATCGTTTTTAAGGAAATGCCCAACGCTTCCGCTACTACCTTTTAAAAATTGGGAAAAATTTTTATTTTTTTATTTACATATCACCCTCAAACTCTTATTTACCTTACGAACAGCGTTGATATTTAACAGACCTCCTTCTTCTTGTTTTTCTTTCTCCAGATAATTTAGGAGCATCGAAATTTGCGCTTTGAGATTACGAGCAAAGATGTTTTCTTGGCATTTTAGACGTATTACGTACAAAGCAGTTTGTAATGAAAATTTACAGATTTTTTAATATATTTAGAAAATAACGAATAGCACAAATGTAAACTAACCAAACTAAAAGCTGACAATTGACAGATAATCAGCGAAAATTAATAACCGACATACCTATACTACAGACTTAGGGGGCGCTGGTTATCGTAACACGTTGGTCTTTACTTGCTCAATATTGAAAGACATCAGTTTCCTTAGTGATCCTTGTCTAAACAATGGGTATGATAAAGAGCATCATATATGACTTGATATTTCTTTCATGATAAAACAATGTCGTAACGGTCACTTTAAATCGAAAAGAGAATAAATATTTTAACTCCCTGCTAAATCGGGTCGTATCATATACACTGCAACCCATAAGTTTGGTTATGATTTAGGGATATTTCCATGCATCTGGGCTAGATGTCATTGTAAAAGTTACAACGTTCAATAAAGAGAATTACAGAGACATCCTCGAACAAAGTGCTGTGCCATCCGATCTGCGATTGATCGGCGAAAACTTTATATTGATGCAAGATAACGACCCAAAGCACATCTCTAAATTATGTAAGGCATATATCCAAGAGGAACATACTGGAGTGTTAATAAATATAGTTTGACCGAGCATTTGTGGAAGAACTCGATCGGAGAGTCCTTGTCCGAGGTCCAAAGAACATTTGTGCTAACTTCTTTGTTGTTCATGGGTGAAAATAGATGCCGAAAAAAAAAAATAGTGACTCGTCTACTCGGATTTTGTGCAGCTGTGATTAATAGTGTTAGCAAAATCCGTCAATTTCTCAATCCGGATATTCGAATTTCCGGAAAACGGATATCCGGAGTAACAGATTTTATTCGAATAGCTGGATTTTATTAGAATATATGGATTTTATTCGAATATACGGATTTTATTCGAATGTACGGATTTTTATCCGGATACTCCTAAATTCAAAAAATCCGAATAAACTAATATTCGAATATCCGGATTCGTTATTCGAAAAGCAATTTACAATATACACCCAGACCTGTTTTTACAAAGTAAATTGGTTCCTAAAAATCCGTGTAAAGAAAAATGTTTAAAAATATGTACATACAACGAATATGGAAAATTGGAAGATTGGTTTCTGACGTCGAAAAACTATCCGGATTTACAAGTAAAACGGATAAATCGGATAATAAATCCGGATATTCGAATATACGGATTTTGTATTGCATTGAGAATCCGAATATTCGAATATCCGGATAAATCGGATTTGTTGCCAGCATTAGTGACTAAAGCCAAAAGAGGATATTTCGACGAAAAGTCAGTTTAATAAAAAACAAGGATTCATCACATCAGTTAAACTAAGATAAATTATAAATTTTAAATGTAATGAAGATAAGCGTTTGAAAGTTCACCTAGGACTGTGACAGAGGGATAATGTGTAAAGATAACATGTGAAACGTATTTTCTTTTGATCCTCCCTTTCATCATCATAACCTTCACGAGACCAAGACTGAATCCTTTTGTATAATCTTCATTATTTTGTTACCACATAAAAAGAAAACATAAAAAGCTTTTGAATTGGAATGCATGTCATTTCGTTTACCATCTGCCGTAGTTTAGAAGTAGATCCTTCAAAACGTCGTGATTAAGAAAACCATTTGAAATTCTGTATCGGATGAAAGAAGGTAAAATTACAGGTTTAATAGATAGAAATGATTGTGCACGGACCATTAATATTTAGACGGTAAATTATCTGCTTGGTTGAGTAAATAAGGCGGCTCGATTCGTGATCAACTAAGCCACCAATTTAATGTTTATTGATATTTCCCTGATGTTTATTTTTATTCTCTCTCCCTGTTATCTAATTTGTTGGTTAAATTCTTACCGATTCTGTTTTTCTCTCATTTTCCCCTGGCCAGGATAACGTTGCATATATTAATAGTAAACCTCTTAATATTTTATTCTCACGATTTATTCACTTATAACAGTTTTCCGCCACGGTATTGTATAATAGGGTTTTAAACACCTCGTAACCAGCAGGAAATAGTCAGAAAACTTGTTTACAGTCGTCGTACCTAAATTAGCAGATGAATAATTAACAGTTGACGGTATGGTTCTTTGCCAAACGCCATCATTTGTTCACGAACATTGTAGTTTATGCAGTTCTGCACCTTATGACTTTTTGATTGCTTCCTTTACCCAACAAATGGTATTGATGTGTTGATTCTGCTTTAACGGAAGTAATTGTGAACGTTAAAGCAAGACATTTTGCTTCTTTTTACTTTCTAACATTTGTATCCGAACTTCCTGATCATGGATAAATAAATTTACTGATAACAAAGAAACCAACCGCAATGAATTAAAATTACCGTTTTTGTGCTTGTAATCATAGAACCTTGAATTGTATGTTTTGGAATTTTATTATACTTACATTAATCTCATAAACCAGTAAATACATTTTCTTTGAAACGGTGTTTACAACAAATTACATAAAATACTTCACTAAAACCCTTACCACAACACCTCATTAACTCTAGGCGCACGTTTCGAAAGCTAAGCTGTTATCTTCAGCAGTAAAACTTATCGAAATGAGTCACTGCTAATAAACCAAAACCTGTCCAGATAATTACTCGATCTGAATTAGTTAGGAATGGCTCATCCGAGTCGTTTAATATGGAAGAAATCAACTTAAACAAAGGCGTGAAACACACGAACCTGTAACTTACGTAATAAGCTTCCGGTCGAAGAAATGATACTTGGCGCAGAAAACGCGATCACCACGTTGCACGCAAAGATCAAATCATTCCTAGAAGACTAAAATACAGAAACGCTATTCAAAATCTGAGAAAGGTAATACTGTAGTCATCTTTGACAAGGATGATTATTTCAATCAAGCCAACGCAACATTACCGCCAAGTTCTTGTTAAAAATGAACCAAAAATCCTCTGTCGAAAGTGATCACAGAAACCAAAAAGACCATGTTAGAATGTATGTCTGTCATTAACGATAGTTTAGGGTATAGACTAAGGGTATCAAACCCAGTGTTGCCTGAAATGTATTGTTTATCTAAGGTGCACCAGCCAGGAGAGAGCATGTTTCCAACATAAACAGACCAACTTACTTGTTTTCCAGGTTGTTGTCTGCCACATTGAAAAAGTTACCAATACAGTTATTGTTTTTACAATTCAAAGTTCATACGAGTTTAATTGAGAAGAATTAAGGATATTGAGCTAACTGATAACGAAGTTTTAGTTTATTTTGATGTAAGTTAACTGTTTCTTAGCGTTCCGGTTGATTTAATTTTCAGCTATTAACTTTTTGGTACATCGTTTGTTCAATTTCCATTTAACTAAAATAGGCATCAAAACGAACTTGGGGAAAAAAACAGTTCAGTATTACTGCTGTAGATGATAGCTTAGCTATCGAAACGTTTGCCCAGTGTTAGTGAAGTGTTGTGGTAACGGTTTTAGTGAGGTGTTTCAGTGTTCCAGTGCGACAGTTTTCGAATACATGATTTAACAAATTACATGGACCAGGCATTTCTACACAGGATTTGTTCGTTAATCTAATTAACTTGTTCGCCTTCTAGACATCAACGAATTTTAATTAAGAGAGAGTATTATGAAAGAATGTAAAACAGCTGTGCTTATTTACCATGTAATGAATTGAAATAAGTACGTATGTCTAAGCTTGCGTGCCAATTTGTTAAATTCGAATCAATTATGGAATATACGAAATGCATTTGAAAAGCGGAACAGTGCATTGAAATTGTTGTTACGTATTATAATATTTTGTCACTTTACGGTTCGCAAAATATACGGTTAGAAAGCACTTCAAATTGCAGAAAATGTAAAATATTCATAAATATGTATTACACAAATCCTTTCAAGTCAAACCATATTAATGAAACGAAAATAACAATTACTTTAAATTTTAGTTCCAAATATTTGTGTTATGTGGTTTACAAAAACGAGAAAGTTTTTGATGAGTGGATTTTCGCACATTTGACTCATGCATAGAAAACATTTTTAAACCAATTAAATCTTACTTGGATTAAGTAAACGGTATATTCATATATACTGTGTGGAAGTAGATGACTCGATCGAGTACGTACAATACTGAACAAGTAACACTGTTCATTCCAAACAAATAACCTTATAAATACAAGAATTAGTAATGCCTTTAATAAAAACTCTAATTCAGTGAAAAATCCTTCGTTTTGATGACTCTCTCACGTTTAAATAACAAAATGCTGCACGTGGCAATCTCGCAGTGCTGCATTCAACTACAGCGTTCGGGTCATTTAGTTTAAGTCGGGGCTGTTTATGCGTTTCGTTTCTTTCAATATAATCACTGCATTGAAAATTATAATATATATTTATTGTACGTCGTACTATCCTAAAAAGCTATTATATAAAAGGTGTATATTTATCTTTCTTTGACACCGAGTAAAAGTAAAAAACGCAAACGTTGTTGGACAAAAATAGATCGATAAGAAAGTGTCTTAGTTTTTTTATCGATTGATAAGTATTCTAACTTGATATGCTGCTTGATTTTACAGTACATGTTAGTGTCGACTGTGATGTAGAATATATCGCGTGGAATAAAAGTTTATCTTAATTTAAAACACCGTATTATTGACGCTTGCAGTAATGGGCAACGTCAAGTTGATATTGCTAAACGGTTTAATGTTAAGAGGAGCACTGTATGGGCGATTATTAAACAGTATAAAAGAACTGGTTCTATTGAGCCTAGGAAAAAGTCAGTGCGTCCTAGAAAAATGAACCACAGAAGTGTAGGACAATTGAAAAGAATTATCTCGAAAAATCCGCTCTTATCATCGACTGCATTAAAGGCGGAATTATTAAGTGAAGGCATCTGTAATGTATCTTCAATCTTCAAGAACAATAAGAAGACTGGTTGAAGAAAAAATGTTTGCTCGTAGGCCGGCCAGAAAACCGATACTTTCTAAGAAGAACCGGATGGCCCGATTAGAATTTGGACGTCAATGTATTCATTGGACAAAACATGATTGGAAAAGGGTATGTTGGAGCGACGAATCGAAGTTCAATCTGTTCAGTTCGGGTGGAATTCAGTATGTCAGAAGGCCTCTTGGTAAACGCTTGGATCCGAAGTACACGAAACCAACTGTTAAACATGGAGGAGATTCGGTGATGGTGTGGGGGGTCTCAGGATTCGGAGTCGGACCTTTGTATCCAATTGAAGGTATCATGGATAAAGTAATGTATAGGGATATACTCAGAAATGTTATGGTTCCTTATGTTGAAGACAATTTACCCCTGAGATTCAAGTTCCAGCAAGATAATGATCCTAAACACTCTTCGAAGTTAATAAAAAAAAATTCCCGTTTTAAAATGGCCGTCGCAATCTCTCGACCTCAACCCTATTGAAAACTCGTGGCAAATTGTAGACAAGTATTAGGGTTAGAAATTACTCAAATAAGGATGAATTGTTCCATAGTTTAGAAGAGAAATGGCGAAATATAGACATGTCTGTTATTGACAAACTATTAGGGTCAATACCGCGAAGATGCCAGCCTGTTATTGAGAACAAATGTTATTTTACAAAGTACTAAGAACTCCTCTTCCGGTTCAATCAATTTAATCGAGGTTGAGTCATTAATTTAAAAGACCTTTTATTTGTCGATCTACTTTTGACCAGCAATGTTTGTATTTTGTTTGTTATTTTTTGCATTACTTATTGTAACTAGAAATGTTACATGTTTAATTTTCATGTAGTATTATATATGTTTAATAAATGTCACTTTTACATTTGTTCAAATTATTTTGCCTTAGCTAGGACATAAAAACAAATTGTCTATCTACTTTTGGCCACTACTGTATATGAATGCAATAGTATTGGGGATACCCTTCAATCATTACCTCCAAAATCTTTCAAAAGGAAGCATTAATTGAGGTGTGTGTTGCTGTGTTCCAGCTACTTTATATGTGAATTTTTTATGAGAGCTGGAATGATCACATACGTGTGCACATTACTTTAATTATTTTGCTTTATATAAAATCATTTTAGTTTGTAGGCATTCATTTCAATTTAATTAATTCAAATCTACAGTCACAAAGACTTATCCTTGACAGTTGTTGCCGGAACGCAAATGGCTGAACGTCATTCTTTGTGGTTCTAATGACAGCGGTATCACAAGTACTATTTTCAACATCACAGTACATGTGCCAGAAAATATTTTATTTGTCTAAGTAGTTATTTGTTTGCTATTCAAGTAAATTTTTTATGTAAATATTTACTTCATTGAATCAAATATTTCCAAAAAATTATATTTACAAATCATCAAGGTATAAGTAATGGAATTGGAATCTACAATGCTATGTAGTCAAGCTCTAAAAGTTTTCCACTGTCATGTTATAAGCATTCTACGATTGATATTAGAAATTTCACGGTTTGCTTTAAACCTACGTTGGAATATTCCTAGTAATTTGTTCAGTTTAGATTACAAATTAAATTTGTTAATATAATGAAAAATTGTACGAAACCAGTAACTAATCCAATAAAAGATACTGCACGATCTAATTGCGTAAAGTATCCTGGCTGATCAACATTTTTGATATACGCAGCTACTAGTTTTTTTTATAGAAATCCATAAAATAGTAGGTAATTAAAATCTGGAATAGATACTTAAACGTAACACAAGCATTCAGCATTCCGAAAATGAACTTGTATATACCAGTGGTTATTATCGCCAAAAACAAAAAACTACTTTCACATTTAATTACTTAACAACACGTGAGTTTGTCACTTCTTACGTGTTAATAAAACTCTTACTTCTTATGTAATCTTTACGTATGTACATACATGTAATTGTTTATCGTAAATATTAAATAAATTGTCTGAAAGTCAAGTGAAGGATATCGCTATTCGAATAAGTATAAAAGCTTTCGTTTTTATTGTGCTCTCACCAGTGAATACCATAACTTTCCAAACCGAGGCAGTACACGTAATTGAAAGCTCCTTTTATTGACTAAGTTTTAGCACCGAATTTCTTATTAATAAAGTTGAAGTGCCTATAAAGGGTATATTGAACGGAAGATCTGAAACGTAAAATATTGAAATATGAATTTTTCTTTTTGAATTTTTTGGATATAAAAGTGGTTATTTATTCAACATTTCAAATATTCAATGATTTGTTTGATAAAAAACAATTCCAACCAATTTTATTGGTTTTTCGTTGATATTAAATGTTGTTCAACAGAAAGAGGATCAGTTAGTGTTTTAAACATTCTTCGATCTTATCTTTCACAAAAAGTTGAGAAAGATAGTATCGCTGGGGTGAGACATTACATAACTCTCATATCGGACTTGTATTCATCCTTGTCTGCAATACACCCTGTTGATCGATGTATGTACAGTACCATTCATGGAAGTTCGGGCAAGCTGACAAATTATATTAACTGTTTAGGAAAAAATTTCAAAATTATATAATATACATTTCTGTGAGGAATTATTAAAACTAACCTTTTCTGGAAGCCTTTTACCAATTTCCAGGTAGTATTTGTCTATTATAAGACCGTTATCATAAAATATATAATTATGTTGGGAATCCCCAGTAATTACAGTGACAATAAACCTTTATAATAATCCCTAGGAGGGTTAGCTGATTCACTCGTGTTACCTGGAAATATTCGTATACCCTTTATAGAGTATTATAACATTTGTAAACGCAGTAGTTCTGAAGAGATTGTTATTGTGAAAGTATCTGTGGTTGTGCAAGTGAAAAATAAAATAATTTCGGTTTGAATGCTTAAAATGCCCCGTGGAAAGCCTCTAGCTGTTTCAAAACGATCTGCTATTATTACCTTGCATCAGGAAGGGTACGCAGAAAGACGGATTGCGAATAAATTAAAAATAAAAAAATCTACAGTACGTGATACTATAGTTCGATTTAAGGTAACCGGTGACGTGCAAGATCGTAATCGGCCAGGATCGTCAAGAAAAACGACTCCTGCGGAAGATTTACGAATAAAAATAATTAATAAGCGTAATAGAAGACTAACAGCATCAGAAATTGCTGCAGAATTCAATAATGAGCGAGATTCCAAAGTTTCTGTGAGTACTATGAAACGTCGGCTGAAAGAGGCTGGGTTGCATGGGCGAGTGGCGTGTCGAAAACTGTTACTCCGAAAAGGAAATAAGCTGAAACGATTGAAATGGGCACAAGCTCATAGAGATTGGACAATGGACAATTTTAAAAACGTTTTGTGGACTGACGAATCCAAGTTTGGGGTTTTTGGAAATAGACGGAGAGTTTTCGTACGCAGATCAAGAGGGGAAAGAATGTTACGGGAGTGTATAGTTCCTACGGTGAAGCATGGAGGCGGATCTGTAATGGTTTGTTTTTCCTTAATCGGAACAGGAGACTTGCTCAAAATTGAGGGCATAATGTAAAAAGAAGAATATCGGAAAATCCTGGAGGAAAATGCCATACCGTCAGGAGTCCGATTAATTGGTCGTAGATTTGAATTTATGCAGGACAATGACCCCAAACATAAATCTAAATTGTGCACAGATTACCTGCAGCAAGAAGGAAATGAAAAAACCCTAAAAATTATGGAATGGCCGCCACAGTCCTCCGATCTGAACCCGATAGAGTTGTAATGGGGAGAATTAGACCGATGTGTTAGGAAAACGTGTCCAAAATCGAAGGAGCATTTGTGGACCATTCTCCAGCTTGCCCAATGAAACATTAGCAAAATTAATGAATTGGATGCCGAGAATAGTGGCAGCAGTCCTAAAGGCAAAAGGTGGATTTTTCGATGAAAATCGGATTTAAATTATTTGTATTACATTAACTTTTTCTTTTTAATAAATTTGGGTTTGAAAATATGTAAAATCATGTAAGTAAGTATTAAATACATGGTCATTTAATATTTTTCTTATTTTCTTTGACTTCCGTACTTTTTTTTGCTTGCCTGAACTTCCATGAACGGTAGTGTATGTACATGGGTGGATTAAGCTACGTATCCTAACTATTGCAATTGTAATTGCATCCTACATCCTTAATTTGACTAATTAAGATACTAGGCATGTGAAATACAGTTTACCTGTAATTAATAATAATAATAATACTTTATTAATAACACCAGTTACACGTCAAAATCATAATTGTAATTCTATGTGCTTCTCGCTTATAATAACTAAGTTGGCAATTAAGGTATTCTTGCAGAGAGAAATTGCGGTACCATAATAAATTCTTAAATTCATACTCAAACCTATTCGACGATAATGTTGTCAATTCTTTTGGCAGTTTGTTGTACGGTCTAACTCTTAAAAATGATAGACAGTTCTCGGGAAACTTGAAATTGACTTTCTTTGGTAAAACATATTTATACCTTGCTGAGTACTGCTGTGCACAACGAGTATTTAATTGAATTTCATGACTACGTACATACATACACATTTCTAATGTATACAAACTGATGGGAGGAAGTATTTTCAAGTGCAAAACCAATGGCCTGCAAGATTCACTAGGTCTTCGATTCATCATACATCGGATGGCAACACGGAAAAAAATCACTTGATAAAATGTATTACAGTATTATAGGGGAAAAATATTGTAGCAGTCATCACAATTATGTAACCTGACCGCAGATTTTTGTTAATTATTGCATGTTGTTGTCATAGATAATACTTGAAAGTTATGGTCAAGTTTCTATTGTTTTGTTTCACATAAATGTATTATGTTTGCCAACAATCTTTTTGTCGAGACGTGCAACATAAAACTTTTTAATTTTTTCAACATAAATAGAGAATTAGTGAGTTTGTAAACAAATCATCACTTGTCTGTAGACGATTTTATTATCGAAGCCTACCTCAATGCGTGATCCAAATGTTTCCTGTCTTAGGATTAGACCCAGATTGTATTCGTATTCACCAACGAAAACTTAATTTTTTTTTCTAATAAATTATCTGGTTCTATATAGTAAAGTCATTTTTATCGGGTTCACGATTCTTTCGAAATAAAGTCTTCCATAGCTCATCTTACTCCGTGTGTGTACCTTGTGGCTGACCAATGCTAGCCGTAAATTTGGAAGCCGTTGAAGATACGAAAACATAACGATTATTGTTATTGCGTTTTATTTGTTCTTTCAACTATTATACAGTACGAACTCTTTAATCCGAACTAATTAGAACACTGGTTTAAACAGATAAGTTCGGATTGCCGATATTTTCGGATTACTAGATAGTGAATACATATTAGGTTTTATGTGTTACTGAGAAGTAAAAAAAAGCTAACAATAAAACAAAAAAGTTATCTTGAAAGATATTTATTAAGAATAAAAAAGAAAAGCAAATTAAAAAATACATAAATTAAAATGTACATTTAAATGATCAAAAAAGAAATCGGTGATACGTGTTTGTTTTTTGGTAGCAATTTCTTTTTTAATGCATTCCGACTACAGTGTGCGGAGCAATGTTACTCGTTGAGGAGCTAAATTATTTTCACAAGCCCATCTTAAACACGTGGCGAAACATTTCACAGCTTCTTCATGCACCACAAGCTTAACTGTTGGCATTTCTTCATCGCTTTCTTGATTATCAACATTCTCTTCATTTTCTGAATCAGAAGCGACTTCATCAATTATTTCTTCTTCAGTGAGAAATGCTCCATCTTCATTTTCCCCTTGTACCCATTCCTGTACATCCTGGTCTGACACAGCTTCATCAATTTTCTCAAACATGTCCTCGATTTCAGCTGGCTCATTAGTTTGAATTTTATTAGATGGAAGGAATGTGCTTAAAGATGAATCATCTTCATCATTACAGTCTTCTTCAGTCAGGTCATCGTTCATAGTTAAATCGACATCTTTTTGTTCAGTAGTTAAGTTAGGACAAATATTTTTCCAGGAGTTTCTCAACAGCTCAGTTTTTACTCTTTGCCAGGCTTCGTCGAGCAAAAATACCAAGTCTTTTAAACTCATTGCCTTTAAGATTTGTGCAATGTCATCATTAGAGTCAACAATTTGTGAGAGAAGTTTCTTACGATAATTAAGTTTAATAGCCTGAATCAGATGTTGATCCATGAGCTGCAGAATCTGTGTACAATTTGGTGGAAGGTACATGACGGAAATTTGTTTATCATCACTCATTAATTCTAAAGCATCGGGATGGCCAGGAGCATTATCCACAGATCCTTTGTCACCCAAGCTTTTTTTGCTCCATTATAAATAACTAGTAACTAGCAGTTAGGAAAAGCACGTGGCGTTTTTGACTTTCCCAAAACAAATAACGGTAGTTTGTGACTTCCTGATGCGTTTGCACATGGCATGAAAGTTATCCTTTCTTTACTTAATTTTCTTCCGGGTACCGATGCTTCAGATTTATTAACCAACGTTTTTTTGCGTAACACCCTCCAAAAAGGCCCACTCTCATCCGCGTTGTAAATTTGATCAGAAGTTAGGCCTAATCTCTCAATTCTTTTTAAGAATTTTAATTTAAAGAGTTCTATTACACTAAGATCACTAGATCTCTTTTTGAACTTCTGCAGCCACTCACAACTGACGTTAAAATCCTTAATACGTAGCTTCACAGAAAAAACCTAGTTTTTCACATAGCATGTCTCCAGAAATCGGGGTATCTCTAGCACGCTGTTGTAAAAACCAGGTTATGTTTCTTAATATCCGTAATAGTAGATTTTGCGACGTTATAAATTTTAGATAATTGGAATGCCAATTCACCTTCATCTAATTTATTTAGAATTTCTACTTTTTCCAAAAGGGTTAATATGTGATATTCCAACTAAGAAGGATACTTTCGGCTTACAAAAGGGATTTCCCCGAAACGGCCGGGGAATTACCCACATAAAGCTAACCACGCATTGTTTCTAGCGGTACTTTTATTTTGTTAGCCGACTGTACAATCTGAACCACGTTCGTTAAACCGCACTTTGTTCGAATTATAGAGTCTTGTTCGGACCATCGATTTGGATCACGTTAGTTCGGATTACTGGGTGTTCGAATTAAGGTGAGCTCGGATTAAAGAGTCTGTACTGTAATTATAACAACACTGTATGCATACATATTCTATTATGCAATACAATCTTTAGAACAATATTTTTGCATTTTTTTACAACGTGTGTAACTAAAACTTGTACACAATTGTAGCAACCTTTGTAACGGATCATTGACTAAGTTTTTACAACAATAATGTAGTTAGTAGAAATACAATCCGTTAACCACAATCGAGTAACAGGGATTTGCACAAATTGTAGCCGTCGTACATTCTCAAACAAATTGTAGTAAACTGTTCAACAATTGTTGGATTTTTTATAACAAAATTGATATATTGATTGTCGAATTCGTTTTCCGAATCATTTTCGGCACCAATATGGGATAAAAGTACAGCTTGGAGATTGTAGTTCTTTTCGGGTACATTTTCCCGTGAGTCTTTTTCCAAATTCGAAATAAATCTATCTTTTTTGGGTTCGAGGAAATAATGTCTGCAAATGAAATACTTTTTGAAAAATAAACTAAAAATTGAATATGAAAAAAAAGTAGCTGTAATGGAATTTCGCTTGATTTATAAAACTCAAGAATTTGTGATTTGAAAGTTAAATTGCATATTATTTCAATAAATTTTTAATTAGATACATTTTTAACTGCTGTTATTTTCTGGCGTAGTTTGGTGTACAGGAAGCCCTCAAGTTTATACTTGATTTTAATTTACTTTACGTTTTATTCCTGTGTATTTTCTACATGATCCCTAAGTATCCTAAAAATTATTTAGTCATTTAGTTGAAATCTGCAGTTGTACAAACAAATAAAGGGACAAGTTTTAATTTTTGTATCTTATGATGTGCCCAAACAGATCTATATTTTACAAACAGGCACTGAGTGGTGCCCAATTTTTATAGTCACTTTTTATACATGCTTTAAGCTCATAGGAAAATAATGGATTGAGGCGGAAGTTTACTACAAAAATTTCGTAGGGTTTGTTGAAAATGAGTGTTTACGCCTAAAGGTGTATATTTGCAAAGACTAAAATTATCTCCTAAAACATCACAACAATATTTTATTTAAATTAATAAAAATATATTTTAAAAAATACTTACCTTCACAAATATTTGACATACTTAAAACATAAATTAACACTAATAACTGGTTTAAAAAAATTCAAAGCAAAACAGTACTTCTGACACAAAATAGCGTCTACATCATTCCGAAATAGCAACTTGCATCAACTATATGCCGGTTAATACTGATAGAATAATAAAATTACCTGAGGTATTAAAGAACCTATCATCTACTTTCTAGGAATTAAGAAATTAAGGCATTCCAGTTTCATAGTAAAATTCACATTGTGAGAAATTTTACTTCGTTTTGAAGCACTATAGAGATATCGTTAGAACTGACAATGAGGTTAGCATTGCTTATCAATCGCTGCCTAGTGTGGAAGAGAACTACTGTGATTTTAGTAGGATTCAAATGCAATCTGTTAGATGAGACCCATAGGTAGAGCCTTTCAGGGAGCAAATTGCCCTTATTTCAGCATCAGTAAGACTGTTAACGATAACGGAAGTATCAGCATACATTATAATGAATGAATTCGATACATATAGAGTGGAGAGTATTCGTTACGAAGAAAATACTGGTTATTGTTGCAGTGGTAAAGTTCTAGAAATGTTCTTTTACAGGTAACGAAGGAAATATTGATGCTCGGTGGAAAATTAAATACATTCCTCATACCATACTACATGTTCTTAAGAAATTCCTGCTGGTACTATATTTTTCAAATATTGTCTATTTGGTTTAAATAACCTTTCGTTCAGATTATGTCTAATTACCTGATGTTTGATTAGATAAGTTCAGTGTTACTTGAAGTTGTAATCAGCAACGACTTTAGTAAGAGCGAAACAATTTTGGAGTAGAGCTTGGGGAATTCTCAGTTCCCTTTAACACATCCAATTCTACATAATTGAGGACCTTGGTGCAAGAAGGGGATAAGTCACTGTTTGAAAATTTTTCAGGAGAAGCAAAAGAAAAAAAAAACATCGGCGTTTTTTTGTGTCAGTTTATAAAGCACATTTTGTTTTACCATAAAAATAAGACCTATGGTAATTTATTAGAAAAAAAAACGCATAAATTTTCAATTATTTGTTATTTGGTGCAAGAGCTGGATGAGTCACACAAATTTCACAAAAAACAAGATATAGATAATCAGTCAGAGTAATTTTCATCTCCATCTGTGCCTGAATCACCATTTTCTAGGGAAACAGAATCACTTTTTAAAGTGTTATAAAACGCCATGTCAGATTATGGTACATACAGTGCGCGACAAAAGTATGATCGCATGTATTAAAAAAGCATAATATTTAGAGATCCGGCAATTATGAATGCATAATATAAAATTATATTATACAACGGTGTACTGAGACCATATATTTACTAAATTATTCGTTTTCCGGTGAATACTGTAAAATTTATGATAGGGGCAATAAACATTTCTAAGAAGGTCGCATTTGTACCTGCGACAAAAGTATGAGCGCACCTATAATAATATACTAAAATAAACTACAAAATTGATAAAAAAATTAAATTGATTTGTTAATATTTAGTGTATCATCCATTATTCTGAATTAATAAAAAAATTCTATTTTTTATAGTATCATACAAATGTTTTATGTAATCTTGAGGAATGTTGTGCCAGCAAGCGATAATTCGCTGCCGAAGCTCGTTTATATTATTGAAGGATGTGCCATCTTCATACACTTTTCTTGTTAAATACCTCCATACATTTTCAATAATATTCAGATCTGAGGATCTCGCTGGCCACTCCAAAACCTTTATGCCGTGTTCCGAGAACCATTGCTTCATTAGTCGGGAAGTATGGATGAGCGCGTTATCTTGTTGAAATATATAATTCGCACCTCCAAGAAACTCTGCGTGAACAAGCAATTCCCTATCTAATATTTCTTGGTACGTTTGTGAATTTACCTTTCCCGGAGGGACAACGATATCAGCTTTGTCATAATAACCTATTGCGCTCCAAATCATCACAGAACCACCACCCATTTGCCTGCGAGAATGAATTCGTTTTTCCTTAGGTAAATCGTGATAATAATATGTGTATCCATCAGGGCCATCTAAGTTAAATTTCTTTTAATCCGAATAAATAACATTTCTCCCATTTTTTTTAGCAAAATTGAGTCTATGCGTTTTGTGAACTTGTGTAAGAGGAGGCTTTTTTAAAATTTTTTTCTTTTAATTGTTGGTGTCCGTTGAAGTAACCGTTGTACATTTCATACATTAGTTCGAACTCCAGCTGCGGCTGCCATTTCACGGGCAGTTAAGGAAGAATTTGATGCAATGCGTAGAATTCGCCTTTCCTGTCTTGCCGTTGAGGCCCGTGGACGGCCAGATCTTCTAGTTTTTCCGTACCTTTCTTTATTTTTTAAAAATCTACGAATAACATATTCGCTTCAATTTAATCTACGCGCAATTTCACGGTTACTTAAGTTTTCTTCTTTTAAAGACACAATACGTCCTTTTTCGTACTCACTTAATGTTTTTCCACCAGGCATTTTCAATTTTTATAAATTGTAAACACTCCACCCACTATAATATACTTTCATAACAGTTCCTTTTTTCATTGTAGTTAAGGGTTTTTTTTTGAATTTACCAAGGTAAATTTCTGAAACATTATAGATCCACTAGCAGACCTGCTACATTCGATTACATCAGAAAATTCTGAATACACAAAAACTCGGTAAGTAGAAACCGCAAACTTTTCTTTAGCAGGATTCTTTGGCACCGGGAGTGAAAATTCCTTTATAAGGGTACAAAAATCATAAATCATATTCCAGGTAACAGTAATAACATTAAATCTCATCGCAGAAGTCTCAACTAATTTTGTATTCCTGGGGTAAGTAAATACGTTTCAGTAAGCGTTTTTTCTTTTCGATAATGCCAAATGATCTGTCACATGGCAGGAAACTGTGTCCTGGTTCAGGGAATCTATGTATTATAGATACAAATTTTTGCACTTTGCACAACCCTGCCAGGTATCGGACCATCACATTGTCCTTATTTTGCGCACAGCAGTTGTCCGAGAATATGTAGAGTTTCTTAACATTCGGACTCAATTTATTTGTAATATAATGGTCTACAACCATTATCTTTACCGTTTTGCGTTTTTTTACATTAGTTAAATTTTCGTGGTGATTTTAAAATTAAATATGGCAAAGTGAGAATAATCTTATTATTTATTTCCATCGCACATTACCTTTACAATTGCAGCACAAATTTTAATAACCATAACTTTAACGTTGTCTTATTGTATAGCGTATAAGTAATATACACAATCTCCGCCACTGAATCTCACACAAATTAGATGATAGCGATCTGCTGTTATTTTATTAATTATGTGAAGTTTAACTGGTTCCCACATGTTTCGTATTCTACTCATATTCATGTTCAAGTTCAAGGACCCTAGACATTGTCGCATTTAAGGTTAATGAGCACGTTCATTACGAAATTACTACATCCACGTTCAAGCAAATATAGATGACGTTATATTTATGTTGACATTCTCAAGTTGTGTAGCGGGATTAGAAGATCATAGAATGCGAATCATTTCACGTTTCGGTTGCTGCAATTACAAGCACCGAATATTTTTCGTAAGGTTTGTCTTTGGATCTAGCATTAAAATTTCCATTATTTTATGTACAACTATAATGCTATTTTATATATAACAAGAAGATATTCATACTTCGCAATGTAAATTAGTTTCTACAAAACCAATATCAACTACAATGATAAGGGAGTTAATATAAGCACATTTATCATTGTAATGCAATGCAACTAACTTCACATTCATACTTGCTCTTAAGTTATTTTCTTTTTGTAAGTTTAATTGGTTATCGATCTTATTTTGCTATAATATAAAACATGCTAATTTAGACGTTATTCTTTTCAGCAACTCTTCCGGTCGCAGCAAACCCAAGCAGCGGCAGCGACCACAAACGCTGCCCAACTCCAGCTTCTTCAACAACAACAACAATATCTTCAGCAACAGCAAGCCTTTCCACAAACTCCATACGTTCTAAACCCTCAACAAGAACCGTATCTCATTCCCGCTGGTGTACATCAATACTATGGCGTCGGTCCATGGGTGTACCCGGCACCTGCGAATCTTATACAACAAAGTGCTAGTAATGGAGCAAGACGACCTCTTACTCCTAATGGAACTGAAGCTGCACAACAGCAAGTGCAAGTAAGTTTGTATAAATACCCTTATTTGTATATAAGTATACATACATTTGTACTTACTAAATGTATAAAACCTGTTGTAAAATTTATATTCATGTAATGTTGATATGGTACTTGTTCATTATTAGTGGTAGTAGTAATTTACGATATTAAGATATCCCTGTATAAAAAATGTATAATAATGTGCATATAACTTTGTTTAAACGGAGAAACGTTTACTAACTCTTATGTAAATATCACGTACTGTAGTACAGTATCATAAAAATGATCCTTTGCAAGTACACAAGACCTGTTATATTTATAAAAGTTACTTCTTTCACTCTTATTATTAATATTGGAAACGCCTATGTTGATTGTTTAACAGTAATATGTAGTGCAGAAGCCTATATTGGAATAATGCTATAATCATAAGTTTTGCTCTTTCTAAATACTCTTTGCGTACATTAAAGCAATCATGATTAAAGCGTGACAAACGGTTGCACCCGCACAGACGCCCCCGTACAGGCGTCTCTGCGGGTCCAACCGCTTGTGTATGGTGTATGTACGTATGTGGATGCAAAGTTCACTAATGCGGTAGACATTGAGAAGTTTGGTCGTTCGGCTATTTATCGGATTCGCATTGTGTGTTTTCAAAAACATGGGACGTAAGCCTGGTGTACCTCTTGCATCGCATGTGAATAAATATATTCGGCGTTTCCCTGGTTTGGAATTTACAGGTTTGCACATTCGTTGCAAATTTTGCGGTATAGGGTTGCTAGGTCGCACGACATTTGAATGTAGAAGTCATATTAAAAGTAAACGTCATGTATTGAATTTAAAAAACAATATTCCGTACTGGCAATTTTTGTATGACTTTATTTTCATGTTGAGCACGTGCAACATCCCACAACACCTAGTAGATATTGAACACTTTCGTTTTTTTGGGGATAAATATGTTCCATCATGGAAGCTACCAACAAAGAGACAATTGCAGTACAATTTACACATGTGCAAAGTACAGTCAAAGACTGTATAAGAGCCGAGTTGAGAAACCAAAAAATCTGGCTCACTGTGGACGAAACTACTGATGCTCAGAAGCACAGCGTGATCAATATTGTAGCTCGTCCTTTAAAACGTAATGGTCCAGCTGCTTCCTTGTTGTTAGCCAGTAAAAGGATTGAAAGAACTGATGCCGAAACTGTTGTAAACATAATAAAAAATATGTTAAGAGAATTTTGAATCGTAGGAGCCCAAATCACCATGTTAGTTTCTGACGGAGCC
Organism: Dynastes maya; assembly: GCA_029619315.2. Taxonomy (NCBI): domain Eukaryota; kingdom Metazoa; phylum Arthropoda; class Insecta; order Coleoptera; family Scarabaeidae; genus Dynastes; species Dynastes maya. Next base: position 27,345,429 of record JAROYE020000001.1, read on the forward strand.
GCAACAATTTTGAAAGCTGGCAGGATGTTAAAAGTATGCTTCCGACTCTTCTTCACATAACATGCCTCATACACGCATGTCATCTCGTAGCAGAAACAATTTGAAGCAAGTATTCTAGGGTGAATGATTTAATATCATCTACCAAAAAAGTGTTCATCAAATCTCCCAAACATATCCGTGTATTCAAGCACTTGTATCCGCAAATTCCGCTCCCACCTCAGCCTGTATTGACGCGATGGAGAACATAGATCGAGGTAGCATCTTACTATCGCAAATATTATTCCCAAGTGAAAGATGCCATTTTCAAACTTAATTCTTCTAATTCTCAAGCGGTTCGCGAGAGTCAGCAACTTTTTTCCGATTCGGACGTTCAAAAAGAAATAGATGACGTTTCCATAAACTATTTTGTATTGTGTGTACTATACAAGACTCGTTAAATAACATCAACAATTTAGCAGCCGCTCTAGAAAGCTCCTATAGGACTAGATGTCGCGCAAAAATTTCGTGCAGTTTTAAAGAAAAATCCGGATTTAGAAAAGGTTTGATATATATCTGGAATTCAAGACTGCACAGAAAAGATACAGGAGTATTTGAATTTCGCAAATCTTACTTCATTAGATGCAGAACGATCATGTGCAAAGTATACGAGAACGTTTTCAGGCCGTCGTCGAGGCCTGACCGAATTGACAATGGAAGCATTGCTTACGTTGCAGTACTACGCGGCGTACCATGGCAGTCACACATTACCGCAGTGGTCATCGATACATCAATAAAAGGCAACATTCTATTATTTTTTTATTAATACTGTGTGTACTTTTGCGCGGTACGCCCCGGACGGTTCCACTAGTTTCTCGAACATTATAAATAGTACACGCACACCGATCAACCGATAATAACCGAACATCCTCTCGATTCTTTGTATGTACATAGTAAAGACAGCTCCTTTCACGGCGCCTCTGCGGGTGCAACTGTTTGTCACGCTTTAATCATGATACAACAATGAAAACATAAGCATAGTACGGAGCTTAGTAGCACAACAACAACGATACGTTTAATGCTTACTAAACTTTGGACTCACACCTATTAATCCTATATGTGCATCCTCTCGAGAACCAATCTTAAAAATAGCAGCAAAAGACGGCAGATTGCTCCATCTATAAACGAACTGCAGTAAGAAATATGGTTTGAACTAAAAGCAGATGATTTCATACAAGATGTTTACTTCGTCATAAACTGTAGTTATTCCCGATTTAATTTGATATTTTTAGTGACTACAATACTCTGCCATAATAATAACAGCACCATTGAGGTGGTTCAAAATGACAATGGTTTTTTCGATATATGACTACTAAATATCGCTATTGTGATTTGACATTACCATTTTCGTAAAATTTGACATTTGTTATTGTTGAAGCAGTAACAACATAGAAATCGGCCGAGTAGTTTGTCTACAGTGAACGTTTAAAAAGGCAGTTTTGTGAGAAAATGGAAATTTTATGTGAAAGTTTTTGTTGGATAATTTTTTACGATTGTGAAGGTTTAACGCTTCGTTCAACTTTTGGTAATGAAGCACTATCAAAAAGATTGTTTACAACTGGCTTGTACAATTTTACGTGGTCCTGCTTTTGTCAATAATGAATTTCGTGAACTTTTGTGGATTGTTGCTTAGTTTCCGGCATATACGAATATATCCAAGTTTCGTCACCTGTTTCGATGTTGTATACGGATTTTGAAGTCTTTCGGATTTTTTGAGCATTTCCTTACACCAAGTAACACGAGCCCTTTTTGTGCTTGGGTCAAATTGTGCGGAATCTATTGGGAATAGACCTTTTACACACCCAAATGTTCATGTAAAATCGAATGTACTGCAGGCCTCAACATTGCTAAGGATGGCTCTATCTCAGGGTCACACTAAGTTACATGCCGATTCTCTTCAATTATGCTGTGCGCAGCATCGATGCTTTTTGGAACAACAACCAATTTTGAAGCACTTCGAAAAAAATGATTGCTTGTGTCTTTCGTTGTACTAGACATGCCGCCAGAATTGCTTTGGCGGATCGAAGAATAGTTAATGCTGAATGGTATGCAACAATTTATTTGCCAAAAGGCATCGATGAAATTAGGAAAAGCAATCGACAACGTCGCATCATCCTTCATCATGACAGTGACAGCTCTCACACAGCACGTCAAATAATTGATTATTTGAAGGAGAACAACATCGAATTAATGTCTACTTACGCATATTCACCTGATTTATCGCCTAATGACTTCTTTTTGTTCCCGAATATCAAACAAAAAATGCGTGCATAGTGATCTTTATCACCTCAAGAAGCTTTCGAAAACCATGTTTTGGAGGTACCACCTTTAGAATGGATAAAATGAAGTGGCCTAGACGCTTGCAAAATTGTATACATCTTACAAGCGAATATTTTGAAAAACAATAAAACAATTTCTACCAAAAGTGATTTTTTTTTCATTATTTTTGTAAAAACTTGAAAGATATCCCTCGTATACTAGCACAACGGCATGTCTACTGCACACGATGAGGCTCTGTAAAGACGAACTCCTATCCAGGCTTCGCAATAAAGAGCAAGAAACAGCTTCTCATAGTAATTTCGAATCCGTAACATTAAGTCTGCGCAGATACGCTCAGCTAACCGCAATTGATTCACCGGCGATGTTACTGGACGAAGATTTACTGCAGACGGCGCTAAATCTGATCAAGGGAACAAATCTGTTTGAATAACACAGAAACTTATCGCAGCATTAATACAATAGGTCTTCTCAGCCGCAATGTTAAAGATGTAAAAGACTATCTTGGTTTAGAATCAAGCAGTTATTCTCTGGGATTTAGTTGGAAACTTCGGATTTCTTTCCATTGCCAGTTTTTTTCTGCTTTTACGAATCTACTGTACAATAGAAAAAACTTTTGCGAACGTATATAATTATGAATTTATTTCACTTCCTTCAAGCCTTGGTCATTAGATGGTGCTAAATCGCGCAATCTAATACCCAACGCTTTATATTTGGGTTGTACTTGTTCATACAGTTGCGGTTCTCTAAACAGGGCATAATTTACTTTATTATACTTTTCTCATTCTATTATTTATTTCCTGTTAAAAGAAAAAAAGGAAGCAATAGTAATCCACATCTAAATAATAATAATGATTTACGTTAAATATCTTACTTGCTAGTCTTTCATTAATATGATACTGTTCAACTGGTCTAATAATAAAAGACGATTTATTTTTGTCCTACTGATTTGTGTAAGCTGACTTTCACAGTTTATCTGCTAAATGCAATATGTATATGAAGGTTAGTTTTTGCTTTGGATCGTGAATTTAGAATATCCTTCCCGTTATATTTTTTGCAAAATGTAATAGCTTTCACTTATTCATTGTTAAAACATTCTAATTCATTTGTAAAAACAAGAAAACAGGAGCACTGCGTTTTCTAAAATCTCATGCCTACATGTATCTATTAATAATATAAAATAACTAACATGATGTTAGCATTATTCTGTTGTAAGTTATCGCAGAAACTTGAAATTTGTAATTACGATAATCACTAACAATTATGAGATTGGGCGTTAAAGTTAGATCCCTTTATATTGTTAGAAAGGATCTTTGAAGTATGATAGTGCCAAATATACAGTGAGTATACCATCCTATTTCATGTTCCTTATTTTTTGATTTGTATGTCTCATCTAGAAATCACTTCGCTGTAACTATGCAAATAATAAATTTCAATAAGTCCTCTCATTAAATGTTAAGTGAGGTAATATAATAATTGTTTCAACTGCTATGTTGATTAGAATATGCGAAACAAGTATAATGTGTCTCCTTATATTTTAGTCCGTATCTCATCCCTGTTATTGTTAGTCCTGCAAGAAAGTCTAAATCACATTCTTTCCAGAGCATTTCGATTTTGACAATAAAACAATCGAAGAAGGATCATCTGTAATATGTCGTTTTATAAATATATGACTCCGGATATCCAACTTACTGTGAATTAGGCAAAGCCTACGTATATTTAGCAAAGCCTATGCTGCAGTTTATAGTATTTCACATTCCGAATCATATATCTCGTTTTTAGTTTTCTTATGTAATTCAGAAGATTCGCAAAAAATAACTAATAATGTTAATGGAGTTGAGTCATTCTATCTCAAATAGACTAAGGATTCCCACTCGACCCTCTCCAATTTCGATGAAATGTTTATAGGATGCACATATGAGTTCTACACTGAATGATGCCAATCACAGCTTCAGCTGGGCCACTAGCCAAGTTTTTAACTAGCGACAGTAACGAATAAATCATCAAGTTTGTTTCCTTATTGCTCATGACCTGAGATGATTACCATGCTGAAATTTGGTGATTCGACTCAACATCGTGGATGCAAGACCTTAGTTTTAGAGCAAAAGCTCACGATGTGGCAGATTTACCACAATTTGCTGTCAAAGTGGCTCCTCATAGATCTTATCGTGACAAATTTGTGCCATACTTTAGCGGCTGCTGACAGAATAACTTTGTGAAACTGCTCTTCCCTCATATGCAGTACCCATCTCAACATACCATGAAGTTGTGGAGGTGGCGTCTTGACTACTCAAATAATTACTGAGTTATCAATGTTCAAATTCCATTCAAAAAATTCATTCGTCAATTCGGACTTACCTTCAAGAGGCCATATCTCAAAAGGGAGACCTCGAATTAGAATTTTGTTGATACCATTGAAAAGAACTCATCTTGTTTGACCAGGAAAATTTTGTTTTATTTATGCCCTGAAGAACAAAGAAACGTAGTTTTTACTCATTTAAAACTACTCATGTAAAACACGCTTTGCATGTCATGAGTTGGTCCATGGTGGCTTTGTCACTACCAATCTCAAAGACTGGTGTTCCATCGCCAAGGGGTCACGCCCGATAGTCAGGCAAGTTCACCCATGGGTGGGTCTCTTTACCGCAGCTTCCCAAGCTTGAATGTGGATGTCTAACAGGTTTCCAAGCCCGATTGTGGGCGTCTAACAAGTTCCCAAGCCTGAACATAGTTGTCTAAAAGCTCTTCCCAAAATGGTTGAAAATGGAAATGTCTCTGAAATCGCAAATGAAGAAAATGATATCTGAGTCAATTTCAAGCACCCCGTTTCGACATGCACGTTCATTCTACTGGCCAGATAAACAAGATTTTCTGTTTTTTGTTATTCCAGCTCCATCTATCAACAATATAACTTGCCAAAAGCAACTGCGGTCACTGTCAACACCACATTCCAACAACTGAACCAATGAGAGGTGGAACATTACGACTTGGCCACCATAAAGAGACACAACTTAGGCTTGGGAACCTATTAGACACCTACATTTAGGCTTGGGAACTTGTTAGATGCCCACAGGCTTGAGTACCTATGGTAAAGAAACCCACCCGTGGCGGGACTTACACGGCTAGCTGGCGATAGGAATACCAGTCTTTGAAACTGGTAGTGGCAAAGCCACCTTGGACCTACGCACGACATGCAAAGCATGTACATATATTTTTTACATGAGTAAAAGTTTCTTTGTACTTAAAGATGAAGTCTCAAAAATGAAACAAACTTTTCCTGGTCCAACAAGAGCTCTTTTCAATTGTATCAAGAAAATTCAAATTCGAGGAGTTTCTTTTCAGGCACGGCCTCTTGAAAATGAGCTAAAATTGACGAATGAAATTTTTGATTGGAATTTGAACAGTCAAGACGCCACTTGCATATACTGACAGACTATCAATGAGGAAAGGAATCAATTTCACAAAGTTATTCTGTCAGCAGATACAAGCTGCTAAAGCATGACACAAATTTGTCATAAGATTTATGAGCCACTTTGACAGCAAAGTTCGTGTGGTAAATCTGCCACATGTTGAGCTTTTACTCAACAAGTAAGCTGTTGTACCAAAAATGTTGAGCTTTTACTCAACAAGTAAGCTGTTGTACCAAAAATGTTGAGCCAGATTGGCAAATTTCAGCATGGTAATCATCTCAGGTTATGAGCAGTAAGAAAACAAACTTGATGACTCATTTCTTACTGTCGCAACATGGAAAAGCTGACCTACTTACAAAGTCGTAATTTTTCATAATTCCATGTAAAATCCATATGCACATTCGGTAAAAATTTAATTAAAAGTGGAGAGGGTCGAGTGGGAACCATATCTAAGTTTTGGTCCACTTGACGTGAAATGACTCAGTTTTATGCTATTGGTTAAAATAAAAAGAAACACTATTGCAATTATTTGGAATAGTACAAAGAATATTTGAATAAATAAGCTTATTGTCAGACCTCTCATGTCTAGTTCAACACTGACATCGAAATATTTGTGTATATAGCCTCAAGTTCCGGGAGGATACATCCTTCCTTATTACGATCAGAATACACCGATCCTTATGGCCCAAGGTGCGGCTATGCGAAATGGAACTCCCATGCGTTTAGTTAGTCCTGCTCCAGTACTAGTACAACCGCAAGCATCCAGACAAACACCTGCTGCCGCTTCCTTATATTCAAGCACACCGCAGAGCTTGTATGGAGCAAACGTTAATACATCGGTGAATGGTACGACTTTGGGTGGTAAGTATTACGTTTAAAGAAAAAGAATCATTTCTGGTTCTGTACATGCAAAATGTATATTCAAATGGTTGTCCATGCACATCATTAGGGTGTTTGTGAATAAGCAACTACCATAATATACTAATTTAAAACATCACCGATCATAATTTCAACGTCTTCAACAAATAATGTTATTTAAATATCACCCTGATATGTGGATATTGTTACAAACATTTCCTTTTGTACAGCTTCACGAAAATATTCATATTAGTTTCATTTATGAGTTGTTAATTTATTGTCTAGAGTTATTAATACAACGCGACATTATTTGTTGATATGATTGCATGCAAATAGAAAATACACTGTCCCATTGGCACCTCCAATAATATTTACTTAACAATATAAACAATCTACTTTACATCACGTGTGTATTGTATATACCTACTGCAACTATGTTTATACGAACGTTCGTTGAACTTTTCATCGTTGCAACTTTACATCATTATGGACGTCTTTCCTAACCCTCAAAGTCATGAATTACGACCACATTGTTATTCCACCATGTAACAACGTGACACTGTTTTGTTCCGAGGTGAACTATATTTCGTCACAATGTACCGTTCTGTCGCATTTTGCACGCCAAATAGATTTGCATTTAAATTCGGCTCTATAACTGCTGCTTATAAAATTGACTGTATCGTAAAACTTTGCTAATAGCGGTAGTACAACCGCCGTACGAATTTAGCTGTATAATTTATGATTTAAGTATGTCTATTCTAGTTTTTGTTGAAATTTTGTATGTTACATACAAGTCAATTTTTTAATTCCTCAAACATACGGTTTAGTTCATAGAACTAATTCTGACAAATACATTTTTTCCAAGTGTTATTAAATTTAAAAGATAATTATAGTTCTTGGTAGAAGTAAAGAGTGAATCAACGATAGAGTAAAGTAAGTTTATGATCTATAGGTAAAATTTGCGATAAAACTGTATACATACATTGTATGATATGGTTAGCGAGTCCGCACATTTTAAAAATATATAAAAGTATACAGGGTGCGATAAAAAAGTAGAGCAACCAAAAGTTGTATTTTTTTAAACGGGACATCCTATATATGAATTAATTTTTTAATTCTACGACTAATTCTAAACCCTGCATAGTACGATCATAAAAAACATAATCGAGAGGGCCATGTTTTTTTGAATTGTTTTTAGTGTTGGTTACAGCTACATTTGACGTTAGATTGAAGAGTTTCAACCTTCAAATTACGTTTGATATTTATTGACAAGTATGATAATTCAAATTATATTTGATGTTCATTGATGTATCTTATAAATTTTAAAACATGTTTACTATAGATTGGTGGTCTTATTCTATGCAACCATGTATCGATGAATGTCGTTTTCAGTTTCCACATTTCGTAGTATTATATTTTGATTTATACCGACAAATTTCGTGAATGTGGTGTAGTAAGTCGCAAACCCGGTAGTGGTGGACTCACTAGAAGAACTGCTGAAACTATTGCGGATGTTAGGAGGCATATAGATCATTCACCTAAAAGGTCAATTAAAGAAAGCTTTCACAGGAAATTAATTTGTCATATGGTACTTATCCTAGAAGAGATTTAGATAAATATCCATATAAAATTCGTGTGCAAGAACTCAAGTCCATTGATCATGTAGTGCGAGTGCAATACTGCAATTTGTTTGAAAATCACATGAACGATATCCTTGACAATTCCTTCTTCCCAGACGAAGCTTGGTATCACCTTAATGGTATTAACAAACAAACCATGCGTATATGGTCCAGTGTAAACCAGTATCATGATACAGAAATCATTGCATTCTGAATAGATTGGTGTTTGGATAGCAACTTCACGGAAAATAATTATTGGTCCATTATTTTTTCATGAAACAGTAAATGCAACTACTTCTTAACCAGTTGCATGATGACAAAAAGGATACTTCCAACAACATAATGCCACAGTTCATTTAGATTAAAAAATACAGTTTTTAAAAATACATCACACACAATACAAAAACACAGCGAAGCACTTCAAAATGTTTATGACACTAACGCACAACACCTCGTCAACGCATTTAACAACATAAAACGAGGAGTAAGGATTTGTATTGAAGCCGAAGAAAATCACTTTGAGCATTTACTATAATTATTTGCTAAATACTTCATTTCTTTTTACTAGGGAATATTTTTTTATTCTGCTAGCTTTATTATTATTGACTTAGATTACCACATTAGCCATTATACGCTCTAAACAGAAACTTCATCATCACCAGTGAACGGCAAAATCGTAAGGGGTATGATTTACAGCCGCGCATCGTAAACATGATACAGAAACGAACTAAGTATATGTTGCATATTTCAGAGGCTAAGTTTGTATAAATGTATTTAAACGAAATTGATATATTAATTATAAATTGAAATAGGAAGATATGTACATATGTAATAAATTTGTTTCAAGTAGGAAATAGGAGAAAGGAATTAGCCATTATCACAAGAGACTTTTCTATATTTCCTGCAGTAATTCGGGTTGTTTTTGTTAGTACATTATTTAGTATTGAAAACGTTCTTGATACAAGAAAGTTTTATTTTATTCATATAAAGTGATACATCAGTTCACGGAATTTTCCAAAACCGAAAGGTGCTCCCGGATATGAAACGTGGCTTGCAACTTTTACAGATTCGGCAGAATTTCCGCGCGACTCGTGTACATGCTAGAAATAGATAGTTGTATACAATCTAATGCGATGGTTTGTGTAGTTAACTTCCCACTATTCCACCGCTTCGCATCTGACTTGAATTCATAGTTAATATTGTTCTTACTTTATTCGAAAATCCTTTTACCTTTATGTAAAATCTTTTTCAAAGAACAAAGCTGGAAGTCAGTCAAACTTATCTATTGCGTTACTATTATTATGATATGTATGAAAAAGCCACCTTACACTCACTGTCTTCATACGCCAAAAAGAGCCCTTATTAAAAGTAGGTATGTAGGTGAAGTTATTTCTTTTTAATTTAAATCATGAGTTTTTATTGGTTTCTCTACGTAACATTATTTTCTATATACTCAATTGAATTTAAAATGCATAAAATGAATTTGTGATTATTTTTTTGATTACCTCTATTTCATTTATTTCTTATAAGAACATTTGATTCCAGTTACGAAATTTCGGATTACGAAATGCTCTTGGAATCAATTAATTCCGTAAACCGAGGTACCACTAAATTTTGTATTTCTCCTGTGGACAATTGGTATATTGTGTTTAAATCGGGGTTTCTACTGAACAATGCATCAAGTTTTTGAATCAGTTTATTTCCAATATCACGGGCATACTTTTTAATTTATTGATAGTGTCGTTTAATGTATTGAACGCGTCTCCCAATTTTATATTTCAACTTTCGAAGTATTGTATCGTCGCTATTAATATGGAAAATAAATACCTTAAAAACCTAATAACGAAGTAAAGAATAGGTATAGTAAATATATGTAGAATAATTTGAGAAGATAGCTCGATGCGAATACGACGACTGCATACCATTCACTGATTCCTCGATCTTGAAATAATCACCGCGTACGTCACATGCTCTGCATACGGCTCTGCTGCGGCTGACGTCATCCCATATAATTTTGCCGTTCTATGATCATTATTGTCGGATATGTAAAATTTGAGGATTCAATCTTGATATGATTTAAGCAAGATGTAGTTGTAACCATGTTGTAACCAACATAAAGGATGCGTAGTCCTCTCGATGACGTTTCTTTATGACCATATTGTACTACATTTACAGTGTATCGTAAGAGCTTTTCTAATTTTGTATAAAACTATTCATGCTATTGTTAAAGAAAGGAGAATTTTGCAAATTTTTGGATCTTTAGATTTTAATTTCCAAGCAACTAAAATCTCCAATTTAAATACAGAACTTTTTACACGGTCTTTTATACTCTTTTTTATTTAAATACTTTAATAAATATTATGTTAACCTTCATAGGCGTCACCGGAATGCAGCCGTACTCCAGTAATACATATTTGCATACAAATTTTAAGAACTTTTTTCTTTAAATACATTGCTTCTCGACTTTTGATACTGTAGGTTCTTACATTTTTTGAGAGTATTATGTAACTATAATCAACAACATTTGTATAACTGTTTGATATTTTACTGATTTTAATAGGGTATATATACCTTATTTTATTCATTCATCTATGTACTTGTTCTCTATTACTAAAGTAAACCACCTAAGATCTGTCTTATGAAGGTTAAACATTGGGAGTTCTGGAAATTTTGTAGCAAATATTGAAACAGCCAGTTAATCAATTCCATTGTTTGTTAAAATGGAAACAATTTGAGTAATATTTTTTAAGCAATCAAAATTGAAATAATAAATTTAAATTAATACGCTCTCTTTTTTTCGCTACGGTAAAGATTACAAAGCAGATATCGTAAGTGTAAATTTTGTTTATTAATTACATCGATGGTTAAGCGACATCAGGTATTGAGTTAATAGATGTTATTAAAGACCCATTGCAAAGATGTAAATAAATAGGTCCACGTTTGATTTTTAAAGTTTCTGTTATTTTGCCACAAAACACCACGATGTCGCATTTGAATAAAAACCACTTGCAATTATTGCAAAGGCAGTTACTTCTATAAATCACAAACTACATACTATATGGATAATTTTGTGATTAATTGTTTGACTTTTTAAAAAGCTGATCAATTTCGTTAGATCATTAACCATAATGGTTTTGAGTTCGCTTTAAATTAATTACGTATTCATACTTGTATAACCGGTAACTTTTTAACTGCAAAACGGTTCAAACAATTTAATTTTCCTTTTGTGCCGTATGTACCAATAGAAAAATCAGAGAGCAAGGTAACTTTGACACTAAATATCTTAAGGTTTGTTTCTGCAGAAATCTGGCGCAATTTAATTAGCTACAGAAAACTGTTTTCTTAGTGATTTTACTGCATATGAGTGCTACTGACTAGTTTATGCCAGAATTAAGCGCTAACATGTTGAATTGAATCTTTTTATCCCTATTCAATAAATACACAACCTTGGCCATATATATTAGGCACCCCTATGATTACGAGCCCCGTTCAGCTTCAGTTGGCCCACCCGATAAAATTTCAGTTATTAGCATGTATTGAAGATCATTTAAACTAATAGAGGTATAATTCTCAATTTCTATTTTGCAAATAACAGTTTAAAAATATATTGCACAAAAATAACGGAACTGATTACAACAATTGGTACTGGTTAGGACTGAAAAAAGAAAAACTCAAATTTGTGATTTTCAGCTCGAAGATATGGCTCATTCTACCACTGAGTAACATCACCTTTATTTTTAATAATTGCTTCCATTCTTCTCGGCAAACCATTTACTAGATCCTGACACTCCTCTGCAGTGAAATTATCCCAAATGTTCTGGAGCTTTTGCTTGAATTCTTGCATAGTCCTGGCAGGATTGATTCGCAACCTCTTTTTCATGATATGCTACAATGTCTCGATGGGCGAAAGGTCCGGGCTACTAGAAACCCATTTTAGGACCGGTATTTCACGGCCTGAAAGCCATTTCATGGATCTTTTGGAAGTATGACATGCAGCATCGTCTTGCTGAAAAATGAAGTCATTTCCAGAAATCCTACTCTCTTCCAAAATAACAAACAAAGACTCCTCTAGGATGTCTAATTATTTGTCTGAGTTAACACTGCCGTTGATAAAGTGTAATTTTCTAACTCCTCTAGCCGACATTGAACCCCAGACCATTACCGAAGATGGAAATTTAACTTTGCGGTTAAGACAGTCAGGATGATAAGTTTCATGTTTCTGGCGAGTAACTCTGCTCCTGCTATCACCGACACAAACTTCAAATCGTGACTCGTCACTCCAATGTACACTATTCCACCTCTCCATATCCCAATTTCGATGGTCTCTAGCCCATTTTAACCTGCTTCGCTTCTGCTTTAGGGTCAATAACGGTTTTTCTTTTGCCTTCGCGAAGGGAAAAACAAATTATCTTTTGTCCCTTAGGATTAAACTCATGAAACATGCCTTGTAAGTATCAAAGTCAAGTTTTCTTGCCTCTGAATGACATGTGGACCTACAAACACGTCTTCCAACAGCCTCACTCCAGAGTACACTCAACGCTCCGTAGCACGCTTATTAGACTTGATAATTCTGGCCAAAGCTCGTCTATCAGCGTCTGTTAATTTGGACTTTTTCACATATTGGGGTTTTTGGGCAGCTGAACCGTTTGATTTGTACAATTTTACAATATCTCGAACACTGTATCTGGATATGCTGAGCAATATTCCGATTTCGCCGTTTGATTTTCCGGATTTGTGTAAATTAATGATAACTGATCGATTTTTTTCATCAATCGCCTTTCCCCTGCTCATTATTGACAACAATTGCACTATCAATTAATTGTTCTACAATCGAAACATCTGCCACCGTCATTTCCGCCAAAAAAAGCGTTGTTTCTATAGCCATCTTAGTACTCACCGTTAGCAGTACTTGGGTAATGGAATGCAAGAAAACTACATTTTTTTAATATTTTCGATTTTTTATGAGACAACACGCTCCATTGGACCCAGATCTCTCCTAAAGTCCTCTAGATATCATATTTTGTCTTAGATATTACATTGTAGCGGCTGGTTTTGCTCCTTGAGCGGTAAATGCCAACAACACTACAAATTTTGTGTGTGGGCCAACTGAAGCTGGACGGGGCTCGTAGTATGCGTAAAATTACAACGATTTGAATAAAACTGCCTGCACATAGGAATTCTAAAGAACAATATATTAATATATTTTAATATTTTGTTGCTCCACTATGTGCTTTAATAATGGCTTAGAAGCGATTGGGCACTGTCAAAATGAGATTTTGGCAGGTATTAGCAGTTATAGCTTTCCATTCTTCTACAATTTTCTTCCCCTAATGACTTACATTTGTGTTTGCCGATGTTGCGCTCTAAAATGGATCACTAATGTTCAATGAGTGACAAACGCGGGGATTATACAGGCCACTGTAAAAGTCGTATCTTATTTTCGTGAAACTAACGCAATGTCTCTTGGGAACGATGGTAAGACGCATTGTCCTGTTAAAAGTAGAAATCGGGATTCTCGTTTTCAAATAATAATAAACAATCTTCCCATAAATAAACTTTTCAGACCCCGGACAGTAGCATACACCACCAAATCACAACACACTTCCACCACAGTGTTTGACTGTAGGTACGATACAGTCGGGGTGAATTGCTTCTTCTTTCCTGCGCTGTACGTACTGGTCTCCCTAAAAAGCTGCAGTTAACAATAAAAAAAAACGTATACCTTTTCACAGATATCGAAAAACGTAACTGTAATTTTAGTTCGTTGTCAAGTGAAATGAAACTGTGTTCAAACTTATCTCTACATTAAATTCGTCGAACCATATAACTTATGACCAATCTTCAATTGATGACCAATCTGCATACTTTTTTGTCCAGTGAAGACGTGCCATAGGACCACTTAAAATCGCTTCTCTCAGATAAGTCATTTGATGGCTTCCTTGAATCTCGCAATCCCGTTCTTTCCAAACGCCTATCATCTTGTGCTGTGGTAACACGTTTGCCTCCACTTTGCTTTCTTTTTTCGTACGAACCAGTCTCGTGAAAACGTTTTACGTATTTTGTAGGGCGCAGCGTGAACGCTTTAATTTTTTGGCTATTCCAAGTGATTTCTGCAACATTATTTTACTTTTTTCAGCAACCGACAACTCGCGTGTTTTCAACTTGTTACATTAATTATCTCAACCACATTCAAATCAATAAAATTATTTTTTTTAAATAATGCATATGACCTCAAGAACAGTTTTTTTCGCTGGACGTTAGACATACAATAATGAGAAAGTACATTTTTCCTTTAAAATTCCATAATTATGTAAATTACTCCAATAATATTTATTAAAGCGTGGTTGTATTTATAATTTGTGAAAATCCAGCCCAAATTTAAGCCCAAATTTATTCATTTTCTCTATAGTTTTATACACAGGAATATTAAAAAAAACGCGCCCATCCTTACTGAAACATTACCCAGATGTAAATTGTTTCACGTCGGCATTTTTTGAGACCTAAAACTGCAACAGTGTAATTGCTTAGTAATTAGCTTTAGAGTCGTAGTGAGGCTACTACGGCTACTTGGTGTGAATGTAATTTCTCCGCTCGTGTATTTCATGCTGCGGTTCTGAAACTAATTTACTGTCATTTGCAAAATCTGACACGCGGATTTATACATTGCAAAACCGGTACTTAAAACATCTCGCTAGCAGTCTAACACAAGTTCTGGAACAATTGTGCATTGCCACATATTTCACCGTACTTTCAATATTAATGCAATCAATTCATGTAAGTAAGTAAGTGTTAACGTTATTAGTATGTTTTTTTTTTGCTGTTCAACTTAAACAACTAAGCAACCTCCCTCCATTGTAGTAATAGGTTGTCTTTAGTATATTTCTAGTTACATTAAAGTTAAATAACTATTCTGTTTTTAAGCGAAATTATTGAGTATGGTCTACTTTATATGTCCACATAGTCCCCAAAGTTGTTGGATAATAAACTTTCGTAATGCTTAATGAGCCGCTTAACTTATAACAATGACCTGCAATTTATGTAACTTTAATATTAAAAGTAGCCATCGGCAAGACGCTTTGCTTTTGACTGTCTAATGTCGGAAGTCGGAAATTCAAGTTCGACCACAGTTGATTGCAGTCACCATTCACGTGTTGAGAGATAACAAAGTCATGGAACACTTGATGCACACAAAATACACACCAAAGCAAAAATATAAATATTAAAAATATATAGTAGAATGGGGATACTTTGATCATTTTTTTTCTTAAAAAATAAGAATACCTTTTTTGTCGTTGAAGATAAAAATATAAAATAAAACCCGCTGTCGGGATTTATTGCTATACGTATTTCCATAATGTAAAGTAAAAATAATCCAGTAGTTTTTGTTTAAAAAAATTAAAAACTGCGTTATCAAAGATATACTGAGAATGGGGATATTTTGATCACCCATGTTTTTTAACGAATTATGTAAGTATCCCCGGCGATAAACAGAAATCTGTTTTAAAATAAAATATACCACTAATATGTTAACTTTTATAAGCAATTTTGTAAAATGGGGGAACAATGATCAATTCAAATTTAAAAAAGAAACTTTAATTTTTAAAGTGCAAAAGCAAAACTGTTAAATAAATAATTTGTACTAGATATAACTTTTCTTATGAAAATATTTTTCTTTACCTAAAGTAACTTTCCCAAATAGGTATTACATTATTTTGATTTCATGCTTACAGCTAGCTCAAGCACCTCAATATTTTCCTTAAATGTGTAGATCAGGTTATCATCTTTATCTGGTTCTTCGGAAGGTTGAGGTAAAATTTCTAATATGTCATCTTCTTCAATTACAGATATATCGTTAAGAACTCTTCTGAATTTTGATTTATTTTTTTCGGCTGATTTCATACCTACAGTTATGATATCTGGGTCTAATTCCATGATCTGTCACACATATTTGTAGGTTGTTTTTCCGCGTTTAAATGAAAATTTGACCAAGACAAATTGGCCTACCTGTACACTTTTGTACATTTGTGTCATCGTCTTTACCGTTAGAACTCGCAACAGTCTGATCCGAGGATTGTTCATTTTCAGCTTTTTCATCACTAGATTTTGCAGTCAGTTAAATTATTGTTTACTTGATTTTCATTAAATGTAGAGACACTGCAACCCGTTGGAACATTGAGTCTTTTCTTCATACTTTCAGGACGGCTTGACCCGTCAAATCACTATTCTCTGAGCAAAGTAGTTAATGTCGACTCTACAGCATCAACTGGATCTCCTGTTTCTTTATCCGGCAGTTTTTGTAAGACTTGGTTTCGATCGACTGGAAACAATCCACACGCGCGAAAACCATTTTTTAAATTTCGTTTAATGGC
This sequence comes from Dynastes maya, assembly GCA_029619315.2. Lineage (NCBI taxonomy): Eukaryota > Metazoa > Arthropoda > Insecta > Coleoptera > Scarabaeidae > Dynastes > Dynastes maya. The sequence continues at coordinate 27,361,998 of JAROYE020000001.1, forward strand.
TTGCTGTTCATCATTCTTATTTCGTGATGGTACGCTATCCATTCTATTCAAACATTTCTTTAGCAATGTTGAAAACATGTCTTTGGGTACAGTATTTAAGCGTAAATTCGGAAACTTCCATTCTGTTACAATAGCCCGTCAAGCTGTTTTCATCGGGCGGAAAAATGCCACGTCAAGTGGCTGACACAAATGTGTTGAGTTAGCAACTAAACATGCAAAATGAAGCTCGGTTTCAGCGCACAGCTAGTACCTCGAGGTCTATGTGGGATGGTAGGTGGCCTCCTATTCAAGTTTTTCTCCCTTCTAAACGTTTTGCGTGTGGAAGAAATACAGTCTTGAATCAATTTCTGAAGGTCTCTCCATCCACGCTATAACCGCACTTGTGGTGCGGTTATAGCGTGTGCCTAGGTTGCAGCAAGGCTTTGTACAACATGGATATCACACGGACCAATTTCTTTCCATGTGTCATACAAATATATACTTTTGTAAATTACATACGGTGGCAATAAAGTGCCATCTGCAGAACCACGCGCCATTATTGTTGTACATCTTTTTGAGTGACTCATAACTTTTTCTGGATATTTGACGGAAGATCTTTAATGACATTTTCTGTACTATCGAAAGGGTTTTCCAAAGTTGTTCTCGAGACTACAGCTCTGGTTCTCTTAATATTTGTTGCCACTCATTGTCCATAGGAGTGTTTGTGCTTTTCCAGTGAACTGAAAGCCCAGTCAACTCCAGGTATATTATTTTTGAGCCTGGTAATAACAACTCTTTTTCGATCTAAGTAATATTTTGCCATCATTCGAATATCGAACAAGTTTAGAGGAAATCCCCAATCGCCACATTTTGCTGCTGCTCGGAGAATAGCCCCCTCCTCCTCGTAAGTAAATATTGTTGGTCAACCAGGTTTTCGTCCATGCCTTCTTTAAATTTATTATATAAGGTAGAAAATGGAATTTTAAATTGGTTGGATGTTGCTCGAATACTTCAGTTCCCATTAGCTATATTTTCGAGGGCTTCTTCTAATTTTTTTGGTAAATAATCACAAGAACGACTGCCAAGTAACCTTTTGTGTGTACGAGTCATCATTACACCATTGTTTCTACATATTTTTTTTTGATTTATTTATATCAGAGAGTCGACTGAACTGCGCAATTACCGATTTTCACTGACAGGAACACGTACGCGTGAATCTGCGCGGGAAAGAATAACCACGTGCGAGGTTAATGCAGGCAGAAGCGCTTTTATATTAGAAGGAAGTTGTTATTAAAATATCCCCGCAATTTAAAGTATCACCATTTTACGATATTAAGTACATTCCTAGGCCATACCTAATACAATTCAAAAGTAAATATTTTTCCTGACAAACCTTATCTTCATCCACTTTAGTGGAATATTATTTAAGTAAGACAATAATACAGATTTATAAAACTATACGAGATTTTGCATTTGATGATATGGTAAATGTATTTAAAAAATGACCAACAAAGCATTATGTGCACCAGGAACAAAATTTACTTCAACTTCATGGAAAATTGTTTGTCATAGCTTTATTTACCCCTTAATGTGAAAATTAATTATTTATGTTAATAACGGTGTTGTTCTATACTAACTGATATATGGTATGGGTAGGTGTGGCCCAAGGGGTGGGTTCAGGTTTATTTCCAACTCTTCATGCACCCCCGTCTGCACCTTTCGGCAGCTCATCTCTTGGAAACATTGGCTCCTCTGCGACTACAACATCTCTACATGCAGGTATAGTCTTACATTACTAATACAAATTGCTCGCTAACAAAAATGTTTTATGTTAAGAAAATATGCGTATTCTGTAAATATGTAAATAAAACTGTAAATATATTTCCCTAATGTTTTTGCTTGTTTTCTTTATTCATTCGTCAGTTTTCAAACATTTCTTTTCCTAGCCAGCACATTATTTCATTTAACGAACATAGTGTAAATTATTTATTTTGCACTGTCGTATTTTAATTTTTTAATTTAATTTTTGAATCTGAAAAAGAAATTATAGGTTAACTGTGCAATCCTCGGTTGGTTACAGGTTTGGGTTTAACAACTTCATCAACTGGCAGGCGTGATTCCTTTGATAGAAATACGTCGGCATTCTCGCCATCTCTCGAATATAGACCAAAATGGCCAGCTTCCTATGGTCTTGGTGGCAGCCCCAGTCCTTTAACAGCAAGTTTAACGCCTCCACCTTCTGCACCGTTGCAATTAGGGAGTCTCGTAAACCCAAGGGTGCTTTCCGCAGCACCTGGCGCCGAAGCAAAATACAGAAGTTCGGTTACTACTGGAGGACTTTCTACAAACACAATGTTTGGATCTACAAATTCATTATTCAAGATCAATACCTTGACAACGGTCGCCAACAGTTTAGATAAAGGACCTCAAGGACGTTCCAGACTACTAGAAGATTTTAGAAATAATCGTTTTCCTAATTTGCAACTACGCGATCTCGCTAATCATATCGTCGAATTCTCTCAAGACCAACACGGATCCAGATTTATACAACAAAAATTGGAACGCGCTAGCGCTCCTGAAAAGCAAATGGTTTTCAATGAAATTCTCTCAGACGCTTATAGGCTTATGACTGACGTTTTCGGAAATTACGTCATTCAAAAATTCTTCGAATTTGGTACTCCCGAACAGAAAACTACATTAGCCCAAAAAGTTAGAGGACACGTGCTACCCTTAGCTTTGCAAATGTACGGGTGCAGAGTAATTCAAAAAGCGCTGGAATCCATTCCTCCAGAACAGCAGCAAGAAATTGTTAGAGAATTGGATGGACATGTACTAAAATGCGTTAAAGATCAAAATGGCAACCATGTTGTGCAGAAATGTATAGAATGCGTCGATCCAAACGCTTTACAGGTTAGAGAACGTTTTTTTGTCATAGAATGGATTATGTCATTAAACTCCCTATTTTCTTAGTTTATCATCTCTTCATTCGCCGGACAAGTCTACACGCTCTCTACACATCCGTATGGTTGTCGTGTAATTCAGCGTATTTTAGAACATTGTACACCTGAACAGACTGCTCCTATATTAGCGGAACTACATGCCCATACGGACCAACTAATACAAGATCAGTTCGGAAACTACGTCATTCAGCATGTACTTGGTAAGTTAGAGAAACTGGCGAGGAAGGTTTAGTTCTCCTGAACTCGTACAGCTTTAGAATTTCTCAACTTATAACCGTATTACCTTTATTTTTTAGAACATGGTAAACCGGACGATAAATCCAAATTGATAAGCAGCGTGAGGGGCAAAGTTTTGGGCCTTAGTCAACACAAGTTTGCCAGTAATGTAGTTGAGAAATGCGTCACTCATGCTACTAGAGCTGAAAGAGCACTTCTGATTGAAGAAGTGTGCGGATTTAATGATAAGTAAGTAATAACTGTTTCCAATTTAACGCGATAAGCGAACATTGTGTTATAACAAGTACTTCTTATGTTATAAGTTAATAGAAATTGAAGGGACAAGTGGATGAAGGAGTTTGTTATAGAAAAACCGTTTCTGAATAAATTAGAGTAAGTTTGTATCTTTTATTGAATGACTATTTTCAAATGTAGTTTATTATTACTATAATTGGGCCATGGTGCAGATGGCTTTAATCACTGCGACCTTAATAGATCTATTGTAATAAACTGCCCTTGTGTGTGTTAGAATAGTTGGAGGCTTTTAAAAACCTTAGTACTACTCTAGGATCTGCTTCCTTCAGCTCAGTAAGTGCAAGAAATAACCTAGTAAAATGTTGGTGTCGTATGCGAGTAATGGCAATATATTCACATAGGATGTGTTCTGCCGTCTCCAGATCTTCTTGACATAGACGACATATTTGATCTTCAGCTTTTCCTAATTTAAATAAGTGATATTTTAGGGCTACATGGCCTGTCAGAAATCCTGCCAGTAATCTAAGATCCCCTTTGCTGAACGATAGCGTTATTTTTGCTATCTCTGGCGAGCCTGATATGATTGCTTTCGCCTGTTTTTGTCCTGGAACATTTTCTCAATACGAGGCCTTTTGATTGATTCCTCCCATGCCTAAATTGCTTGTTTTATGTGGCTCTTTTGGAGACCACAGAAGGGATTAGGACCAATGAAAAACATGTTCGCAGCTTCTTTGACCAACTTACCTGCCTTTTTATTTCCTTCGATCTCTTGGTGGCTTGGGACCCACCGTAAAGTAACGTGGTTATTGCGTCCCAGTTACCTTAGATTGTGTGCACATTCGTGTATCAGAGCAAATTCGTATGTATAGGCCTTAATGGCCTTTAGAACTGCATGACTGTCGCTGTATATATTTATAGCAGAAATTTCTGCTTGAAATATGTTGGTGTGGGGTCCTGTAAGCATTTTTAGGTGGTAGTTAAGACCACCAATGCCTATACCTGTTCCAACACCTTCTATTCTCGAGCCGTCCATGCACCATTCCAGGGTACCTCTTTTACGTTGAGGCTCACCGGATGCCCACTCGGCTTTCAATGATCACCTTATAATGCTGATCAAAATTGTATTGCATAGGGATCGTGTCCTTTGCAATATCCATCAGATAGTTTATGTTGGGATCTTGAAGTGCCCCCTAAGATCCCCAGGCTGCAATCCCTTCGTTCTAATAAGAGTGAGGGCACTCGATATAGCCTGTTTCTGGATGTGGATGTGAAGCGGCGTTATTTCCAGCAATATCTCTAGAGCTGCTGTGGTACAAGTACGCATCGTTTCTGTGTTGTTGAGACATGCAAGTCTCTGAATATGTTGAAGCTGCTGTTGCACAGTCTTCTGAGTTATTTTTGGCCACCAAACCAGAGAGGCGTAGGTGACCATGGGTCTGATTATTGCCGTATAGGACCAAAAAGTCTTAAGACCCCAGTTCTTACCAAATAACCTTCGGCATATTAGTGACGCCGTAATGGCTTTTTTCTGTAAGTTGGAGATGGAGTTCCATGTTAGTTTTTTATGGAACGTAACTCCCAAATATTTAACTTCATCGCTAAAGTTAATTGTTTTCGCTTCGATGAAGGGTGATTTAAGACAGACTTTTTTTCTCGTAAAAGGAACAATTGTAATCTTTTGCGGGTTTATGCGCAGGCTATGATTTTGACCCCATTGAGAGCTCTTTGCATAACTTGCGGTATGATATTCTCATATTTTCCACGGATCATGATTACCAAGTCGTCAGCGTTACCCTTGCACCTCATATCTATTAGAAGTTAAATTCTGTAGATCATCTACAACAAGACACCGGAGTAGAGGTGACAGGACCCCTCCTTGAGGGCAGCCTCTGTTAGCTCTAATTGTTGTCGTTTCGGATCCCAGCGTAGCGCTTATTCGTCGACTTTGGAGCATGGCTTTAATCCATTTTGTAGACGACGGGTGAAAACCTTTAGCAGAAGTTGCTCAGTTTGAAGTTTGTTTGATTAGTAAGAAGAGGTTGTGGATTAATAATATATGATCAAACATTAGAGTTTTCATGAAACTTATTCATTACAACAAAAAGTAATTTTTTTTAAAAATGTGACCAATCCCTTCATCCATATGCTCCTTCAATTGTGATTATTTAATCTGAAATAGAAATCGGTTGTACGAATTGAATACTTTCACGGTATAACTATAAATATTCCCCGCAGTGATTTGTTTTGTTAACGAGCAAATAAATACTAATGATCGGGTTTTTAGTAACAGCTTAAGTAAAAACTGTGTTGAACTAAAACCTGAACTCTGTTTTAGTGCTTTAGAAAGTATTTGTAAAGTTAAAAAATAACGGCGGTATTTAACAAAAATGGCGTGACGATCCATGGATTCATAAATCACTATTATAAATACCAAATCCAAATCTGTTTTTGCGATTGCATATAATCTTAGATCTTGTTAAATCGTAGGTGTTTAATAATATTAATGACATTTTGATCATCAGAAGATTCAAATATGTGCATTCAACAAATCGCTACTTTTAAAGGAAAAACTTACATTTTAATATACTTATAATTACATAATTCAAATTCGTATTGAGGGACCTAGAGACGTGTACCTGGTTGCATAAATTTGAATAGTTCTGTAAAATGGTTGTATATAAGCTAATATCGAATATTAATTGTTGGTTTTTGTACGAAAAGTCGTTAGAAAAACATAGTTTTGGATTAAGTTTTAAATAAAATTACATTATATCATTAACCGTAAAAATGTAATCAAGCTTCATAGCAAGGTGTAGAAAAAAATTCTAAATTGTTTTGCAACAAGAAAATATAAAATGAAAAACGTTTATTTCTGTAAAAAGTATATCACGTTACATGGCGCCCTCTGTGGATTACTTTGGTGTATTATTGGTTCCCTCTATACCGAACTCATACGTCCTTTGTTAGTTGATCAAATGCACCTTTCCTACAACAAAAACATACAATGGACATATGTCGCCACTAATGCACGTCTTTTTCATGGGTATGTGCTTGGTAAGGTACGGCGAAATTATACTTTTTTTAACAACTTCGTACAAAAACCAATTAATATTCGACATTAATTACATACAACGGGGGCCTCTTAATACAACCGAAAAAGGACTCAGCAGAATATCCGAAATTTAAGCAACAAGATCGTAGGACTAGGACATAATAATTTAAGTTAAACCCAAGCCAAAACATCTGTAGGAATTAATCGCATTTGACACCGTATTAGACATCGTTTTCAATTTTAACTATTTTGTAGAAGTAAGACAAAATTTTATCGGGGATTTTTTAACGTCACGCTGTTTACCAATTCACTAACATCAGACCTTTAAAAATGGCGTATCGTTGCATTTGTAATTACAAGAACAAGGTAGTAAAACCAAGAAAAGTGTATGTTGTAATTTGAAAAATTGCGATTGCATCATCAGTCGAAACAAATGGACCTAGGATTTAGGAGAGATACAAAAGAAAGTCGCATTTTATTTCTTTTTTATTTTATACCGATTTTCCATGCTTTTTACTCACCATAGTAGTAACATTAAACAGCAGAGAAATACGAGATTTTTTTTCACTTGCGGCTCACTGAACTAGCGATGAGTTGTAATTATTTTTATGTTGTTTATAGTCACTATTGGTTCATAAATTTTATTAGTACGAACAAAATAATAATAGGTGGAGCAATTTTTGTCGTTTTTTGTGAACAAAATTTAATTCAACGATATAAAAAAACAAAGATAAAATGTAATCCATTATGATTGATGGTTCTGTACCATTGTCTGGTAAGGTTTTCGATTCTTTGCCTGTACCATTTCGCTGGTTTAGAGGCGAAGAACTCACGGAATCCTTTTTCTACCTCCACCACATTCGCAAAAACGCGCCCAGCGAAAAAGTGAGCCATTGAACTAAAAAAAGGTGGTAATCTGATGGAGTCCGGGGTGTAAACCGGATGTGGTAGCAACTCCACCCCATCAAATTCTTTCAGTTTCTGGAGTTCTTGGGCAGTAGCGACTTAGCATTATCTTAACAGTATAGTCTTTCTCTGAAAACCGCATACATTCGATGCAGTTACTCGCAGTACAGTTCTAGTACCAATTCAAAGTGGATAGCACTTTGGTAATTCTAGCAAATACACAGCACCACCTTTACTACGCTTGACCATATGTTCTGCAGATTGACCAGGGGTTAACCGTTGATTTGATTTATTTGGATTACGAAGGTAAGTACTTCTCGTTAGACGTTACAATTCGTCGGAAATGGAGATCCTATGGCTTGTGGAGAACTTGATTACAGATTTGCACTCGTCGCTATACCTGTTCTGCAGTCAATTCACGAGGCAGTTCTCTGCATCGTCAGTTTACCTTTCCCATTTTGTGAACATGGCGACCTTATTGTCTATTGCGAAGGGCAAAGCTCCTGTGACAATAGTCGCGTACTGGAAGCCGGATTTGCCACAATTATTTAGCGAAGAACCTCTTCATCAACGATAAAAGGACTTACGGAACGTCGTTCCTCTCGAAGATCTATTTGATCACTCCTGAATTTTTTATACCTGTTTTGCGCAGTGCGATCTGAGATAAGACCTTAACCTTCAACTTGACGGAATATAGGAACAGCATCGACAACGCTTCTGCCGCCTAATTTCAAAATTACCAAAATCTCTTTACTTTTATTGGGCATTTTGTGTCCATAAAAAGTGCACAATGTATCAATAAAATCTCACACTTATTGTTAGTTACACGCACTTACAACAATTATGTTTAGTATAGCATTAATAATGACAACTATTTTACTTTTGTTTCAACAGTTTTATAAATTCTACCAATCCAAAAATCGAAGTCTTGCTCCACTCTATTGATTCAATGGTGGCCCTAGTATTACACAAAATTAAATTGTTGGAAGCATTTTTATACCAGAAATTACCACGAAAGTGTTAAATGATAAAAAGAAAATAAACTGTTAACCTTAACTGTTTGGGTTTACTTATAGACCGTGATGGCTTCATTTCTGTGGTAAACAGAAAACAAAAAAAAAACAATCATGTTCGTAAAGCAATACTTGCTTGAGTAATTTCAACCACATAGTTCTGTATCGTATCTAAATCGCTTTTTTTTTATTTCTACAGCGCACTACACGTGATGATGAAAGACCAATACGCGAACTACGTTGTCCAGAAGATGATCGATGTTAGTGAACCAACCCAACGTAAGGTACTTATGCATAAGATAAGACCTCATCTAAATTCGTTACGTAAATATACGTATGGGAAACACATCATCGCCAAGCTGGAGAAATACTTTATGAAATCGCCGGGTTCGATGAGCTCTATCGGAGGAGAGCTGGGACCAATAGGACCTCCAACAAACGGAGTTCTTTAATTTTAACTTTTACATTTTTTTCGTTCAGTTATCATGTTTCTTTTCGTAATTATAGACATCGTTTTGAAAAGAAAATACATATTTTTAAGTTACGACCAATTGCGTGTAGTAGAATTTCTGATTTTTTTATAATTTTGTATCAATGTGACACACGGTTCCAGTATTTTTCTTATTTTTCATCTTTTTTTTAATTTCTTTTTCAATTTTCATTTTGTATTTTTATCATAATTTTTAAAAGTAGGTTATGTGTTTAGTTTATAGAAAACTTGTATCATCTATATATACTATGTTAATTGTATTATAATTGTATTTATGTAATATGTCACTATAATCATCTCTAATTTTGGTTGGCTTTTGTTTTATGAATTTGATTATCGTTTAAGTTAAGTATTTCGACCGCGAAATATTAATCCATACATTCTAATTTTTGAATATCATGTATTTTGCGTTAGTTTTTTTTTTATTTTAGGGTATTTTAAGTGCTGTATGAAACAAAAGGCAAGCAAAATTTACCGGAAATATATATATGCATGTCCATTCATCATTATTATAAGACAGTTAATTTAAATAATGTACAGTTGAAGGTTTATACCGAGCGAATCTCCTTAATTAAAAGAAAAACCAGAGAAACACAAGTAAAAGAGATCCCATCTTTCATTTCGAAAATTTCATTGTACATAGGGTATTTTTAAAAGAAGGCTACCGACACGTTCATAATAATCTAATTCAGACCGAGCGTTTTTAATAATGTGATATAGTCCTCAGGAAATAGTTCTGAAAAAATAAAAAGAAAACATCATTCAATTTCCATTCGAATCAAAATTTTTGTAGTGATCTACACCACCACATTACTCCACATGAACACATTTTTGAATTAAAGATTGCTATTGTTTCATCAAACATTACTTGATACTAAAAGATAAACTTGATCTTGTTAGCGTTGTGAAAAATTTTAACGATTATTATTAAATACTAAATTCGTTTCCCATAGTTCAGCAGTTCGGTTTCTTATCTCCAATTATTTAAATACAAAATGCATTAATTGTAATATTATTAAAAATTTATAGTTAGCATCATCTATGCTTTGAGCGAACAATAACTGCATTTATTACACGTGTTTGCATTTACGAATATTTAATTGAAAATCTATTACTGTAAATCAAAAGTAGAGTTCTCTCTTTGAACAATTTTATGCTTCCTTCAAAGTAATTTTTTTTAATCATCCAATTCTGTTTGGAACTACATAAAAATGTTCCTGAAGTGATCTTTATACTAATTTTTCTAAAATTCAAATTCTTGAAACTCATCCCCATATTCAACTATAAATTACATGTTCAAAGAAAGAAGCCTCAAGAGCATTAGATTAGTTCGTTATCGGACCAGTTTGTCCAACCTCTTCAAAATAATATTTATTAATAATTAATACACTTGTAACCTTATTAAAAAACAAATAAATTGAAATAACATTTAAACATTTTAGAATATTTAAACCTAACATATGCATATAGTTATTTAATTATTGAATATAGAATGTAGTTTTTTTTTAAGCACGGTCTTACGATATATAAATATATATATAATGAATGAAAAAGATAATATTTAAACATAAATTGTAAAATGTAAATGTAATAATTGTACAGTTTTGCGTAAATTTTTATATGTTTACTGTCTCACTGTTTTTTGTGTTTATTATTAATAAACTCGTTTTTAAAATGTATTTCACACCTTAACACATACTACTAATACACATCCATATAAAAGAATAATGAACACATGCACTGCATTTATATAATAACTGTTATTGATGTGAATTTGACAGTGTTGTCCTATTTGCTTACATTCTTATTGATAAATCTTCAGTTATCAATATACATATACACAATATTTAAGCAAAATTCCTCGTTGTAAACAAATAAGGCAATGCTTTCCTTATATTTCTTAATCATATGTCAGTTATCCTTTGGTATGTGTACATAGTGCCCCGTTTTTTGTATTATATGTAATATAGTTTCGTTAACATTTCCAAACAGCCACAACGGTAGCATTGTACACTTATTAGGGATTACTGGTTGGCTCCAATATGCTCCCCACCAATTTTCCTCACTATTTTACGATACAAATATGTATATATTATATACTATATGTTAAATAATTTTAAATTTTTAAGACTTATGTTGATGTTTATTGTAAAATGTTTGTAAAGTAATCGAATTTGTACTTAGACATTCTGTTTTTGTAAAGCAACTTATTTTGTAACTATTTGAATATCTCAAATTAGGGGTGTATCGCTTTCCTTAATCTAGATGCGAACTAAAAAATTGTTCTATGGAATCTCTAAAATGATGGATACAAGATTATGACTATATTATGGGTAACATTCTCTTAAAGAAACAGTTCATAAACGTCCAATTTTTCATGTTTTTGGCAATACAAAAAATAATACCCTGCTGAATATAATTACTCTTATAAAAACACATAAGCACAATGTACATTTTTTTGTAGAAGTTCTTGTAGAAATTGTATCGTGATGTAAAAATTATGTATATGAAGAGAATTATAGGACCGTAGACGTCAATCTACACACTTTAGACGCAGCTTTAAAATAAATATACAAAGTTACTTTTTAAGAATTTTCGCTTGGTTACAAATGCAATAACGTCTATTTCTTAAAAAGTGCGTCATATTTTTTGTGTAATTAAAACTGCAGCTCATGTTCTCTTAGTATTTGCCGTACCAGTATCTGAATTTGTTCTTTTTTTTTATTAAGAACACATTACTTTTTTTACATGAATTTAAATGTTAAACTGATTATATTTTTATTATATAAGTACACCATATATATACGTGAACGTGACAGTTTCTATTTAGGTAGGGCATATATAAGAAAATAAATATGGGTATATTTATTTTTTTTCTATGTTGCCGTGCCTATTCCATCATGTTGTAATCGTCTTTAAACGTTTGAAGAGACACGGAATTTTTGCTCAGCCCTATTAGTTTTTTTTTGTTTTGTTTGTCTTTGTCCTTGTCGGCGCCAGCGGTCTCCGTGTTTTCCGTTTTATGCACAAATATCTATGCCGAGGCTGAGGTCAAAGACGAATTGCGAATTTTGATACAATTGTGCTTATGACATTTTCATTCTAAAGTTCTGCTATGATGTATGGCATAGCTGTGTAGACGTCAGAAACTAAAGCTTTTTACTATTTAAATAAAGAAATGGTAGGGTAACTTTAACTAACTTGGCCTGTAGAACAGATTCGAATAATAGCTTAATCACATGGTATCATAAATTGGCTGATCATTGTGTGCAGGGTTTATTCACTGTAAGATAAAATTTACATTACAATTTGCATTGCATGAAGTTGATACTTAAGATTTGTAGGTAGTCTTAATTATATACAGGGTCAGTAAAATTATGTTATAACGTTTATATAAAGGAATTAGTTATAATGAATGTCACTATAACGTAAATGTTATTTTTTAATTAGTTGACATATAGGTATAGCATTTGCCTGAATTTATCATCAGTATCATCGATTATCACCAAAATCATATCAACATACAACAATCATGGCTTATAATTTTCCCAGTGACAATATCTTTTGAAATAAAGAATTAAAAAGCTAATTTTATTTCAGATTCTCGGATATGAAAGGTTTTTTTTTTAATAACTCCATGACAAAACGACATTTTTCTGACTTACATTTTGTGATCAGATGATATACTTATTTTTTTCATCCTAGATACTTCTTAAAAGGTATCCTGTATTATATGAAGATTATTAGAGACAGTTTAAAATTTTATGTATATAGAATATAAAAAACCTGAATTTATTGTATATAGTATGTAATATATTTTAAATTATTTATTATTATATAAACAATATGTGTGATATAATGCAATAGAAATTGCAACAAAATTTAATGCAGGTTTATAATTGTCTTGACATAGAAAAGATTATTAAGAAAGTTTATTTAAAGAGCAAATGCTAATATCACAACAAATTATCAATGGTTTTAATGCAGGGGAATGTATCCATTTTTAAGGTTCTGGTGTATAAATATATATAGTGATGATATATTTTTAATATTGTATTTATTTGTATATTTTAAATGAACCTTGATTACGAATTGTATAAAGAGAAATGAAATATTTTTATAACTACAGTTCGTATATAGAAAAGGAAAGCGCACCTCTTGTAATTAATAATCAAATCATAATGAAAACAATTCTAAGATAGTGGTGGGGAGCTCTTATAAGATTGTGGAATTGCCAAATAATTTGGTTAGTGTGGCCTGAGACTGATGTAAAGATACTAAAAGCTGTAAAGTGTAAATTCATATTTGGTTAACTGTATATTACACGTGTAAAATACCCTGTAAAATTTAGCCGTTTGGAAATACATATATAAATGTAATTAAAATGTAAACTATGTATTCTAAATTGAGCGATCTGGCTAATAGAGTAATTATTTTGGGGTAAACTGTAATCACCCTTGTAGGGTAGCTGGGCGGGGATCACTCATTTTTGGTACATACGCAAAACCCTTTAATTACATTATTACCTAGATATAGCTGATGTCAGTTTATATATACGTATGGATTCTGGATGTAATATAAATATTGTTTACTATGCGCTATAGAAGATATTAAGTTTTGTATAAAATTGCTTTTTTATTTTGATTAAATAAATAGATTCTTTTGTGTCCTTATTTTCTCTTTAATTTCTTTTGCACGTCAACGCGTAATGGAACAAAACCCAATCAGCCATTCCACGAAATAAAATATAAATATATTATTTTACAAATTTATGTTTTTTAAACCAAAACAACATAGTCTACCGAGAATTTAATTTCGACGTATGTATATATGGGCATTGACATTTCTGTTCGGGTCATATTGTAATGTTTTGCGTGTGAGAAAAAAAAAATATATATAATTAAATCGCTCTCTCTATGTGGATCCACGGCTGTATTTTAGTTTAATTATGGATATGCGATGGTCTGTTTCGTTTTAATGTAATTATCAATATGAATGCATGTTAGTTAGTTTCAACCGTAGCATAAAAGTATATATTATATATATATTTCTCATGATTTATGTAAATTAATGTAATTTTCGATTTTATTTTTTACCACTGTAGCAAATAAACAATGATTGAAAATATATTTTTCTTTGTTTTTTGTTGCTAAACATCAATCAAATATTTTGAAAGGAAATTTATTTGGTATTATGTTTCTTTCTCTTTACAGAGTTTCAAATGACAATTTAGAGCGTAACGTTGAAAATATTAAACATCTCAAATCAAACTGACAGTTGCAATTTATTTTAGTGAAGTAGCGATTGTGGGAGTATAAGTTTATATTTGTGAGTTGAACGTTTCCCTTTTAAAAATAGATTTCTATCGAAGTGTAATTTTTATGGAATCAAAATAGGAATTGAAAAGACTAACGCATAAACTTTTACTCTATACAAATTAGATTAATAGATGCTATTATGGTCAAGTAAAAGTATATTTGTTTAATTTAATTTCGATTAAAGTTTTCTCTAACTGAAGCTGCTAAATACGTACAAAGCGACCGACCTGATACTGATAATTTGGATAAATCATTCAAATAGATCTGGTGATTATTTTAAAGGACAGATATGGATTGGCGCAACCAAACCTAACTGTATCCGTCTTAGCTACAAAAAAAATTGTTTTATTCTGAGAAAAGCGAATTACATTCTTTGTAGAAAATGAAAAATTAGAATATATTTAAGAGATTTTACTATAAAAGGCAAGTACACAATTGTGTTTTAACATGTAACCCTTTTTAATCTAGTAAAAAAAAGAAATAGTATTGATAGGCAGTCGAAGTTTCTTTTTTAGGCACTTACATTCAGAAAGCTAGCGTTCATAACCAAATTAGTTGACTCTCCAATATGATTGGTATATATATATTGGTAGTAATTATTTTTTTTTTTTACTTGCATTTTAAATATTTTTATGAAATTTGTGAAAATTATAACAACAGAACTCCAATTCAAAACCTCAAAAAGATATTTCTATAATTATACATTTTGATTTTCATTTTGAACGTTTTAGAAATAATTAAGAGTAATTTATTCAGGTTTTTTAAAATTATAAATATGTAAAATACCCAGGTAGTCCAGATAAGTTCTTTTTCAATTTGCTCAATCAATTGTCAGTTTGATATTTAAGTGTTACAGGGATTATTTCATTGAGTGCGCTTACATATTATTTATTTTTATTAAGCCTTTAAAATCATTCCGTTAGCTTCCATGCATGAAATACATAAATACATGAGTCTTGTTCAAACTGAAATTCCAAGTTAGTTTGGGATTATGTTTACGTCTTCACGAGGACGTTCACCGTATTAATGGAGCTAACTCAAACTAATAAGGACCGTCTATTACGAACAAGAATTCTTTTGATTTCTATTATAGTTCGCCCCATGAAAATCTACATATACTTGAACTAAACCTTTCAAAACTGATTTTATATTTTTGATACATTGTAATAAAGTCGCTATAAGCTTTTGGTGTTTATTTCCTTAAGAATACATAGGAAGGATATTTTCATGGGACGATATATTCCAAGGTATTTAGTAACAGAAACAATCAATGTGTAGACCATTTAAATTTCTTAGTGTATTTTAAGCAAGTACATTTTAAATATATTCTATATAGTGTTAGTGTCTTGTATATTACTGTAGCTGTACAAAGCGACACTTTCTAGCAGTGTCATGTTTGTAATTTAATTGGTAATAATAAAACATATATAATAGTAGAAAATTATTTTGATTTGGAGAGTACGATATATAGAATAGTGCGTACTTACCAAACTCGCCAAAATTCGTCACTACGATGTCTCAGATAACCCCAATGTCATGTGAAAACCGCGCACTATTTTGCCTAGAGAAAAGTAAGTGTCATTAGATCTAAACAAATACTTTATTTCGAAAAAAACGACAAGTGTGTAAACAAAGTACTAAAGACTGTTCCAGGCAGTCTTAAGCACAATTCATTCTTTCAAAAAAATCTTTGAACTGTTTCGATTACCAGTATTAAGATCAGAAGCTATGTAACTAGATATTTACTTGATTAAACGTAACCAAAATATAGTGTAGTTGTCATTTGAATAGAGCTATAGAATCCTGCTTTTCTACATGTTGAAAGAAATTTTGATAGAGACTTTCTCTCCTCATAGATCATGAGATTTAATCCCATTGAGCAGTTAAATTTTCTTATGTATGTAAGAATGTTATTTTTTCCCTTTTTACATTCCTTACTTATGAACATTAACCCATTAACGACTGAGTAACTTTTTGTCTTGGAAATAATTACAAAACAAGTACCAAATAAATATTATTCGGGTTTTAACGTATAAAGTCGGTAACAGATGTTCATCGCACATTTATAATTCAGTTATTTGTGAAAAACTACGAAAGCCGACACATGATTACAATATATGAGCTATTATGTGACAGCATTACTTGTGTACGATATATCATACCATCGGCATTATTGGGTTAAGACGATTAATGTAATTACTGGTTTACAAATTAATTCAATTTAAAACACTTAGATTTGGATCATCCTCCCTCTATATTTACTTTAAAAATTAGAAATTGGCGAAGTTAACAATGCTCTAGGAAAAAACGTAAATTCTATTCAACAGAGAAAACAAGTGGCTTAGTTACAAAGCTAGGTATCCACCAAGTTTCATAATCTTACTTTACATAAATTAATAATTTCCGCATGGAATGCTTTGTTAAATTTGTTAACACGATTATCTCCAGAAAAGATCTGCTTTGAAGTACGGTTTGTTTAAATATCCATAATCTTTTATTATCAGATTAATTATACCGGCGCTTCCACCAAAATAAATCTTTGGGGGATCGTTAACAATTATGACATTTTTAGCGTTCAAATTTTCATAGCTTTCTATAGCAACTGAATATTGTTGTGAAAGTTACGATCAAAGTTCACTATTTGCTTTCTAGTACAATTATTGCTAAATTTAGAAGGTTTCTACATATGTCCATCTAAATGTCTATCCAACTTGTTGAACTAAGATCTCAAAAATCAGTATGCGGATTAGATCCCGTCATTTTCTATATTATTGATTTATTACACGTTATCATTAAAATCGACGGTTGTATTTTTAGTTAAGAGCTGTTATGTATTACTAAAAGTACGTAAAAAGCAGAGAATAGGAATGGCCGTTTATTTTTGATATATCATAAATAAATTCCTAAGTAGAAATAAAAACGACAAGTCGAATTTATTTGGAAATTTGGAAAAGTAATGTCAATGCTACATAATGGAAAAAGAAAATATTAATTCATGAAAATGTCTGATACAATTCAATAAAAAATGTTTGGTTCAGTAAGCGTAATTAATGGGTTGTTTCAATGTTAGCGTTTAATTGCTAGATCCACCCAGTATATTGTTTACTTTCGCCTATTTGCTCGCCACTCCCCCACACGAAGTTCAACCGATGACATAAGTATAAGCATGGTTCATTTCCTCATATTTAACTGCCATGTTTGTTTACATGTGTTATCTCTGTCTACGGATTGAAAAAGGTTCGAATTATTTAAATGTCCATTATCCATATAAACATAGAAGAATTTGTCAAGATTGTAATGGACTATCTGAAATAAGATTTCTTCGTGTTATTTGCCAATCTATTGAAGATATAATAAAACACTCAGCTGTTGCAAGAATATCCAGGTAAAAAAACTAAGGGATCATCTGTAAGGAAACTCCGGGCGCATGCGTAGAGCTTCGCGCCAAGTGCCCGGTACAGATGGCAGATGTTTTGTAACTCATTCTGGTGTACACGCTGCAACATTTAGGGTCCGATTTTAACAATTTTTTTGTCGTTTTATTAAACTGGCTGTAAATATAATTTGTACATCATGTGAAAGCGTGTTCTTTGCTCTATTAGCCTGCATTTTTTATTCAGATTTATAAACGTTACATTAGGTGCTAGAACCTTGTTTTCGTATGCATCCAGCTGGCCCGTATCAAGTGGCTTGGCAACCATTTTCTGAGCATTCCGGAACATGTAGTATTTTCGGGCGTGTTAACGGTTTAATTTTCAAGTTAACGTTACAATCGAAAGTGTAAAGCTTTGCGTATGCCCTATTCAAGTGGTAAGTGTTCTCAATATTTATTACTCAAATATTTCTGTCATCAAATAGCAGGTATTATGGCGGTTTTTCGTAGGGTAGCCCATATATTTACTCGCTTTAGTGGGGGTTGCATGTACCTGAAGTTTCGATTAATATAAACAAAGATGTTTTCTTGTACTAGAAACTACAAACAAACTTGTAGCTTTATTTATATAACACGATACGTAACTGTTTTTAACTGGTTTTTAATGTTGACCCTCCCTTTAAATTTTAACCGTCTACAACCTTCTGTTTGCTTCAGATTTGAACGCCTAAATCTGGTATTAGTGGAAATACTTAACAAATTGACAACAACACAATTTGATAGATACATTTTATTAGTAATGGATTGATCATAACATAGTAGAGGTTATATACAAAATGCGTCGTACTACGAGACGACCAGTGCCGGAAAGCCCTAGGGGGTATAAGCCGGTGCCGTCAACACCCGAAATGGTTACAATTAAATCAGAACTTACACCTAGTCCACACTTATTAGATCACGGGTATGGGGCAACACCTCAAAATCAAATGATATCAACAAGTTTTTCAAATCAAGCTCCTGCTGTTAAAAGAAAATTAAACATGGAATCACAACATATAATAGTACCAATAAAACAAGAATTTAAACAGCCTCCTCAACCTAAGAAACAAAAAAGAACATCACCAACAAAGAAAAATACAAGATATGATACGTCACTTGGTTTATTAACAAAGAAGTTTACAGCTTTACTTGAACAATCACCAAGTGGTGTAGTTGACTTAAATAAAGCTTCTAGTGATATGAAAGTACCTAAACGTAGAATATATGATATCACGAATGTCTTAGAAGGTATAGGTATCCTTGAAAAGAAATCCAAAAACAATATTCAATGGAAGGGTGGTACCAGAAGTAGTTGTTCAATAAAAGCACTGAAACGGGATATAGAAGCTTTGGATAACCAAGAGAATGAATTAAATGCCCTAATAAAGAGAGTAACTTCCGATCTACATAACTTGAATAACAGCAAACACGGATATATAACTTATCACGATTTGAGATCGATACCAAAATTTAAAAATAAAACTGTTATGGCAATTCGTGCTCCACCTAATGCAAACTTAAATGTGCCAGCTGAAGCAGAAGATGGGTATAAGATACATTTGAAAAGTGACACAGATGAAATTGAAGTATTTCTGTGTCCAGAAACTGTTTCACCACCTAAAATTAAAAATGTTCCACCTATGGATTCATTGTTGAGGGATTATCCTACCAGTCCTGGGTTATTTGCTTTTACAACTCCACCAGTGCCTCAGTTTGATAGTCCAACGCCTGATCATAAACCTATATCTTCACAGGTAGAGTTAAATTTATTTTATCTGATTGATTGTGCACTATTAACATCTGTGAATTACTGCAGCAAGTATCATAAGAGATTTTAAGCTTGTAGACTCCACCCGATTCCATGTTGTGAACACAATTTTATATTATTAATTAAAATTATTGTCTCAAAATGTTAAAATTATTGGGAGAATAAAATGATGAATTTGATGATTTCAAATTTGGGAAAATTTCTTGCGTACTAATATTCTACCCGTGAATTTATGAAGCTAAACTATACTAGAACATGTTATTGAAAGACATTAATAAATCTGGTACGTAGGCTTCCGCGGTCGTTAATAATATTATACTCTTGGTTTCCGCGTTGGAACCGCGAACCCGGAAACCCAGAGTATAGGCATTAATAAAGTTTATCTTTTATAGCATTTCAAATTATTACTGAATTAGCTTTGCGTCATTGATAATGTGAAATACTGCATTTCTAAGGATTATAAAATGTATAGTTTGGAGAAATGAAAAACTGTATTATGCCTGTTTGTGAAAAACTAGTCTCAAGCTAAAATCTTGTTTCTTTTAATCGAAGATATTGCTTTAGGTTTGACAGACAAAATGGAAGTAACTTGTTTACATTTATTAAAATTATCTATGAGTTAGAAATGTTTGTGTAATTTTAAAAATTCGCATTTAAATGTACTTAAACATATTTTCTTCTGTAAATTTAGAATGTTAATTTTTTTCGCAGATATGCAGAAAAATATCGTTTCCGAAAGAGTCGAAGGACTTCAAAGATCCTGTATTTGAAAGTGTGGGTGCTCCAAAGTCGGTTCGCCAATCAATCACTTTCAGTAGTGTCAGTACCTCGTCTACTTCAAACGAAGCGTTGATGAATCCTGTTAATACCATAACATTGTCACCTATAAATAACATGTTCCAATCTTCTTCAACTCCAGACCGTTTTTCGAATTTATTAATCAACGATTACAGTTGGGATAAATTCGGTTTTAAGGTTGAAGATACAGATCAAACAGGTATGTGCTTATATCCTTACTTACTGTCGTTACTGCTTTTGCTTCAGTATCCTTAATCTTTTTATCTAACAAACCTTTATTGATAGAATTACTATGAACCAAACTGTTCGCTTTGTATTAAAATTTACATAATATTGATTCTTTTCATTAGCATCAGATTATATATATTATATTCCAATAACAAGTTTAACAAGGAAAAGTGTATTGGTTCATAAATTTTCAATAATAGGGTTATCTAACTAGGGTCTTTGTAACACGGCTACGTAATTTATTCAAATGCAAACTAACGAACTTCATTTGCGATATGGAGTGTGCATCACTAATGGTCAAGCTTCGTCAAAATAACTCTTGCAGGGCGCATAGAGGGGCTCTGACTGTGATTTGTGTGTCATTGTCTCACATCACAGGCAGAGTTCTAACTATGGCCTTGCAGCTTACATCTGTAGCAATTGGGAGCTTACTTCTTGAACCGTTCTAACGCATTCGCTGCATCATTGCTCTAATATGTTGTGTTCATATTTCTGGGTTAATTTTTACCATCTCTACAGTGGAATGTCTGGACTGTCCTTCTCATTTTGCATTTACAACTTACGGTTGTTGTGTGTATAAGAAATTAGTAAAATCAACTACAACAATTTTGATATGTTTAACCTACTTTTGCATTGTATCGCACATCTTCGCTGATTAGGATAGCTAACAATTTTTCACGTTATGGATCTTCAATAATTAAATATATAAATAAGGAAGATGAGGTTGTTTAATTGAAACCATTGAATCATACAGATAAAAAATAATTATTAGAGTGTATTCCTGATTCGTTTAAAGCCTGTTTTACACGCCGCGATTTATTGGTCAATTAATTCAACAAGTTGATCTTCAATTTTATCGTACCATGTAAAACAGCAAAAATCGGTACGATTCCTTGAACAATTTATCGTACGATTAATTGAATTGAATAAAACATGCTTTATTTTTGCCACGATTTTCTGACGGTTTCTCACTAACTTAGCTGTTTTAATACCAATCCAGTAACAAAAAAGTACCTACGAATTTTGTTTAGTGTTTTTAAAGTGAGGATAAATTTCAAAAATTTACGATGATCATAATGTAATGGATAATTTGAATGTTACCGAACTTGAAGCAGCCTAAGCTAATCTGTGCATATACCAAAACTGCCAAAACATTTAACAAAGGCAGATTGCCAATCTATTTTTATAAGCAGATGAAAATTTCGTACTTAATAATTCCTCCAACTATTAATGAAACTAAACGAGTATTCACGATTGCTAAAAAATTGTTCAATTTATCGTAGAATGTAAAACAGCATATTTCTATCGATTTCTTGGTCAAGAACTTGTTCGATTAATTGGCCAATAAATCGCGGCGTGTAAAACAGGCTTAAAACGAGAATCAGTATTACATACAAACAAAATGTTATTTAAATATTATGAAATTATTAGCACATCTTTAAGAAGCATTTTGTTCATAATCTATCTTCAATATTAAAAGTATTAAATCCAGTTTTTAGTATTTTTTATTACTAATCTACGCTTCAGTGTTTATGTAGCGTGTCTAGTATTTGCAAGCTGGAAAGAAGAAATCCGAATGCAGAAACCTCATCCTAACATTATTATTAACTTATTTGTTAGAGCAGTGTTACTGTTATTAGTTTTGAATATTATGGAAATTAGTCATATGAGATTTGAAATTAAGTGTATGAATAGTATATGTTGGAATGTCAGATTATGTTTGCACTATACTTCGTTTGTGTTCTAGATGTGCCATTTAGTTTTTATGTATATACGTGTTTAGATAATTGTGTTTTATCACAATGCAATCTACTTTTAAAGAAACATACGTAAATTATCCGGCGTTCCGGATGTATACATGTTTACAGGCGATAAACTTGCTTTCAAACAGTTTGATTTCATTATGTGGTCGGAGAATGTGTTACTGGCACAATAAAATCAATTTAAATTAATTTTCAGAACATTGAAAGTCGAACATTTTAAATAATAATGACAAGCGCATGTGTCAAGAGAAGAAATATTATTAAAGTTAATTTTAACAAAAACATGTTCTGAGATATCTCCTCAATACCTTATGTGTCCATTCTAACGACTTTTCGGTTATTTTGTGCTATAAATGAGCTTGCTTAAAATTCGCACAAATTCAGTTAGTCTGTATATCTTTTACTTCATGCCACAATTGCTTTGTTGAACTTGAGCTTTATAATATTCCGCGTATGAAAACGTATGATATTCGATCCGTATTTATTGGCGAAGGAAATAGCGCTAGCATATTAGTTATTTATGCTAGTGTTACTCCTTATCTAGTTCGTGCATTCACAACCATAACTTCGTTTTGAAGGCAACTCAAGTACTTACCAGTATGTTCGTTTGGAATGAAAATTACAAATTTACTTTTTACTTTCATAGCACTAGAATAGCATTAGAATGGTGATGTTCACGAGTTTGTGTCTGTTTTAGGATGTTGAATAATTTAACCTACTTTTTTCGATTCACATTATTTACTTGTACGAGGGGCACACTGTATGTTTCTGAATACAGGATAAGAACAAAAAATATAAAAACGAACAATATTTATTCTTTTTCAAAGTACTCTCCTTTACATTTAACGCACTTCGACATCCTCTCAAACCATTCCGTAAAACAGGTAGCCCGGGTTTCCTTGGACACTGCACTAACATGCTCTTCAAACGCATTAACAGCGTCCGGTGGTGTTAAAAACTGATTTCACGGCTATAAGGTGGACGTGACATTAATTTTATCCCAGTAGAGCGAAGAAACTCCGTTGTCAACTTGGCAGAGTGTGCAGGAGCGTTGTCATGGGGTAACACAATTTGTTTTTTCTGACCTTTTGACAACAATGTTGGCAAGCAAATGGTGGTATACCATTCTGCATTAACTGCTTTCCTATACTCTAGAAGAACAGAGCAAATGTAACCAGTACGGCTGAAGAAAGAGGCAATCATCTGTTTAGCACAACTTCGTGATTGTTTTATTTTTGTGGGTCGCATTTCATTTTGAAACATCCATTGGGTAGATTGCTGCTTTGTCAATGGATCATAGCATTAGATCCATGTTTCATCACCTGTAGCGATATTATAAACGGCCTTAGACGTACCTTCATGATAACGTTCAAGGTTTTCTACGCACCAGTGGGCCCTTGCTTTTTTTTTGATCAGCTGTTAAACAATGTGGTATCCAATGACAACACACTTTTTTCACATTTAAATGTGTGTGAAGAATTGTCTGAATTGCAGTCATTTCAATGCCAAGAGTTGCCCGAATTTCACTGTAGGTCACTCGACGATCTTCTTCAATCATGCGACGAACGGCATCAATGTGATTTGAAGTTGTTGCTGAAACAGGACGACCTTCACGATTTTCATCCTCAAGAGATGATCTTCCCCGTTGGAATTCTTTGAACCAGCTATACACGGTCGTCCGACTTGGGGCTTCTGTAGGAAACGCATTTTGCAAACGAGCAAATGATTCATTGAAGGTTAAACCTGAACGAAAAACATACAAAATCATTGCACGAAAATGTTCTCGAGTCACTTCCATTTCACACTGACCGTTTAATTTTTCAAAAAATTCTGTAAGCTTTTTGAAGAAAGATATCGAATTCAAATAAACTGCGACTTATTTACAAACACTTGCTACATTAAACTAACCTAAAATTTTGACAATTACTGTCAGTGTTGCTATATTCACAAATATACAGTGCGCTCGTCGTATTGTCCACGAAATGTTTGCAATGTCCAGTATGACATAATCGCTTGCCGCGCATAGTACTTACCGTGGTTGTTTATTTTACCCACTGTTCTGTTACATACTTACATTGTACATAGGCAATTAAATGTTGCTTTTAATGCTTGGCCCTACGATGAGCTGAATTTTGTGGGTGCTACGCAAGTCGCAGCACCATGGGATTCAGCTCATCGTGTGGTTTTAACCTCCGCAATTGGCAGCTTGTTTGTATACCCTTGTTTAGGTGTTCTTTAAGTTTTTGTGTTTGTAAAACTGTTAACTCAGTGTAGACAATAATAATAGGCTAAAGATCATATAAAATATTTTTCTGTAATTGTGTTTCAACATTCATCAATATTCTTTATATTATTGTAAACTCTTGCCAGCAGACCTTACGTTCCATGTTATTAATGTTTTTAATGACGTGTTGTTGCATTATATTTATGTTAACTGTGGCACTGTATATTTGACTATTTTATTATTAAATTTACTGGTTGTTAATTGGATGGAGGTAAAAATATGTTCTCCAAACTTTTATGTAAATATTGTGTGAATTGTACGTTACGAAAATGATATAGATGTACTATGTTGTCGCATAATTATGCACATGTATATTGCACGATTCCAGTTGGTACCTACTAGAGCTGCTGGTTTTGAACGTGAACACGAACCACACGTGTACACGAACCACACGTGTACACGAACCACACGTGTACACGTATGTATGAACTTTTTATACTCATGTGTTGTCGATCTTTACGAGTACAGACACGTGTTTTGAGACACGAACCGTTCGCCTAGGTCGAACTGTCACGTATGTATTCCACGTGACTTTAACAATACACATACATTGCGCACCTTAGGCTAAGAACATAGTGGAGCGAAGAGCAAAGCGATGAACAAAGCGATGAGCAATGCGAGGAGCAAAGCGGTAAAAACAAACAAATGATTCAAGTTAGAACAGCAAAGCGAAGCATTCAAGAAAATTTGTTTCTTCCGCTTTTACCGTTTATTTCATTAGAAGCATGCGTAAAAAATGAATATTGAAGAATTTATAAGTTGTGTTTTTGTTAAAAACCCTCTCTGGGATCAAAAAGATCCTCAGCATCACAATCGTTATGTACTAGATAAATTGTGGGATGGTGTAGCCCAAGAATTGAAATCAACCAGTAAGTATAACAAAATATTTATTATTTGAAAGTAAATATAGTTCATATTTTATTTTGACAAACAAACATCTTGTATGTTTCCCTAACAAAATACGCAGTTTCAGTTGATCTGTTATTTTGTCGAGACCTGGCAATACGATGACATTTGTTGTTCATTTTGTATGTCACGTCCTTCCATGCTAATTATTATGTTGTGTAAAACACAAATGCATTTAAGAATATTGTCAGCAAAGTTTGGCGATCTTTTTATAGGTTTCCAAAGAATGCGAAATTTGGCAGTAATAATTCCAAATGCACAATCAATGACACATCTTGCTCGTGAATGTTGCATATTGAAATATTGCTTATCGGCGTCTAAATTCGTTTTACTGTAAGGTTTCAGTAGATATTCTAGTAATTGATATGCCTCGTCTCCGACAAAAACATAAGGAACTACGATTGTCGTGTTGGTGGCAGAACACTGTCTGGAGGTATGTTTAGGCGTTCGGTTTCCAGTAGGTGATAGAGTGAAGAAGAACGGAAAGTACCTCCATCACTCTGCTTTCCATATCCACGAATATCAATCGTAATAAACCTATAATTTGCATCAGCAACTGCTTGAAGCACTATGGAGAAGAAATTTTTATAATTTTAGTACATACTTCCAGAGTGAGAAGGACATTTTATGCGAACATGTTTGCCGTCAATTGCACCTATGCAATTAGGAAAGTTCCATGTATCATAAAAGTCTTTTGCAATTTCTTTAAAAATATCTTCTGTGGGAACTTTCATGTGCACGGGTTGTAAGAGATCCCAAATTGCTTCAACTGTTTCTTTTACAACTGATGAAACTGGTAGTTCCCATTCGAAAAGTGAAAGCGAGACTTAAAGGATACCCCTGTGGTTAAATACCTAAACATAAATAAATATATTTATTAGGAAAATAAAACAATTTATACGGAATATATATTTAATTGCGCAATATGTAGTTACAAGTATTATATTGTAAAGTGGAAGAACGCTGGTTGATACATTCCGCAAAGAATTAAAAAGAGTGCCGGTGAAACGGCCCGGACACGAGGGCTTCTAACCCTTTAAATCATCTTGGCAATATTTTGAAAGCCTTTCTTTTTGAAAGACTAGTTTACTGTGGGATCAAGTGGTGGAAATTTGCCCGATGTTAAACTTACAAATAGTATTCTGGACGAAGATGTATAAGACTCATAAGTAACCGAAACAAATGTGCAAGACATTGATGATTCTGTCAGTAAGAACCAACTGCCTTGTCCTATGCTAATGTCAAAGTATTGAAACGGAAACGACACGATGATCAAGATATTGGCGCTGCTCTTATAATAGAGAACCAGCACCCAACGATCGCCGATGAAGATGTAAGCTTCTTTGACAGCCTATTACTCCATACTAGAACGCTTTCCCCACAACGGAAACTGTTTTTAAGAATGAAAATGCAAGAAGTTGTGTACAACTTTGTTTATGGAAATCAGCAACTTTTTAATAAGGTTATTATGTAAATTACAAATAAATAAATAAATGACATGTTCCTTGTAACTACGTTTTACTTACCTTAAAGTAACTGCAAGACGTTCTGTGGGACCAATAGGATTCTCAATAAAGTTTGTCCAATTTTTTAACAACTTGTATTGTATTTTCTCTAAAATATAACTAAATGTTCAAATACTCTTTCGAAAATAAGTATGGAACTTTTCTGGATGTTCACGCAGTTGCTCGTACAAATGATGAAATTCACCTAGTGTGGGTCTCCTTTTATTTATTTTGTGGACATTACAGCTGCTACTACTTTCTTTCTTCAATAAGTACCATATTTTTAAGGAAGAGCATTCAGTAAGTAAAAAATTCGTCTTTTTCGAAGACCTGCCTTTTACACACACTTGTATCAACTCTTCACTTGGTGATTGCTATCGTTTTGTCGGCTAGTCGCTCTTTCGCCGCTCTGCTCTCGGCATTGCTCATCGCCTTGGTCTTCGCTCCACTACGTTCTTAGCCTTAGATACACATGCAGTTCGCATACGTGCCGTTCAGAAGAGGTTCGGACTAGTTCGTGTACACGTGTTACACGTGTTCACGCACATTAAGCTCTAGTACCTTCTTATTACTTTTTCTTTAAAGAAACGTCGTACAGCTTATGCTAAATTTTATTTAATTCACAGGTATGCTGGATCCTATGTTATGTGAATCGTTAATACCATTGGAGCCCTTCCCCAGTTCCGAATACACATATGGCTTGGATGCTGGCGAAGGTCTGGCAGATCTATATTCTTTTTGATCTGCTTGTTTCTATACAGAACCAAGATTTTGCTCATGTACAAATTTAATTCGATTGTTTTTCATATAGTTATGTGTGAGAATTGTTCATTTGTAATCTCGTATCTCGTCTTGATAATGAATGCTGTTGGATTTATATAATTTTAAGACAATTTGTTTTCTTATTGTTTTGTTAATTTTTCAACGAAGAGAGTAATAATAGATTAATATTAAGCAAGGGAAAAGTGCTGTTATTATATGATAGCCAAATGTTAATGCTGATTGATAAGAAGCTGATGTTTTGAAGTGGAAATGAGGACTTTTGACTATTTACGAGTTGACCAAAGTGCCTATTGTTTGGTCGTTTAGTTTTCTCTTTATTAATTGCCTTTTTTTAGTTAGAAATTGGAAGAACATTTTCCGAAATTTCTTTTTGGGTTTTGTAAAATAACGTTTTTTTTTGTATAATTGGTTGTATACATATACAAGAATTTTGTTAGCAGTAACGTTGCGACAAAAAATTGAGGAAACAAATCAATTTTAACGTACGAAATTTCATACATACTACCGTTTTTACAAAAATTTAGCAAGCACTATACAGCTTGTTGAAAATTTCCTATGTTAGTTACATTCAATGGACCTAGTTACCCAATATAAAGGATGTATTAAAAGAAAGTGATAAGAAAAATGTAAATTTGATACATACTGTATACACAGATCCTGTTTAAATATTTCTAACATATCACATGTCTATCGATGCTTAATAGAGTTAAAAATAAAGAAAATACTTTATTAATTTATTGTCGCAACTTAAAGTAAAATATATACATACATATATAGGTACATATAAATGTCAATTTTTATATTTTGATATACTGAAAGTGGATGATGTATTTATAAAAAATGGAATCATATGGTGCCATTAAAAAAATGTACATAAAATATTTATCTTTTTTGCTTACAAAAAGGGCATTTTTGTCTGTTTTTTATAATTTTTATAATTAGATTTTAAAGACATACTTGTCATTTATATAAAATGTTGCATGTTTTTCTTTATATAAATATATATTGTATACTATTTTTACACCCACTCGTAAATTTGTTTGTATTTGCAAAACAAAGTCTCGGATTTAAATGCCTTTTTGTATGATTTGCAATACGGCCGTACTAGTCTTTTTTTTACAATTGCATTAACACGTAGTACCTATTCCGATTTTCTTATTTTACAGGTTTACACTTACTTGTTTATTTACTAGCTGTTAGTTTTTTGTTCTGATTTTACAGACACTTGAAATTAAGCAAAAACTCATTGAGACACTGAGGACCAACAGTTGTTAACAATACATTTGAATGATTTCTGATTCCAAAACATTCTTTGGCCACGATTGTTTGTTATAGCCATCTGCTTTCTTTTCTTGAAGGTTAACGATGCGATGAATATGAAATTAAACCGTAACAGTGAAATCAATAACTTGTGTTAATATATATTTATATTTCAATTCCTTCTGTATGTTTTGTGTAATTTATTTTGTGGTTATACCTATAATCCGGATAACACAGAAATTTGTTGATGTTGCAATAAGTATAACAGCTAGGTTCCGGGTGGCTGAATTCAACTTTGATGATCCTTCGTTTTTATTAAAAATTGAATTTTCAATTATAAATGTCAAACACTGAAGTATCGGCATATTCTGCATCACACAGATTATTAAATTATTCGGAAAAATTGTTCCACGAATTTCTGAAACAATTGGCATGTGTTAGAAAAGGGATATATGTCTAAAAGTAAAAGTGAAAATGGGAAATGGCAATTAAAAATAACAATACCTGCCTGTTATTAAAGTTTCCAAGTGCCAATTGTTCCAAGTAATTAAATCATTTGTGGGGTGCAGAGTGCACTGATATTTTAGTGTTTGCTATACTACTTCACAGTCCTTGCTATCATTATTGGTTAGAAATGTACCCAGCTTATATGTTTATGTACAATAACATATTCCTAGAAGCTGCACAAGGTAATAATCTTAAAAATTGTACGTACTCATTGGTTCTAAAATGACATGATCATCAAAATGCACCAGCTTAGTTGTCAAATATCGATATTGATGGATGTTACTGCACAGGTATTTCCTGCATGTGTTCCATCTGATATTTAAGTGATCCAATGTATTTTGATTACGCTGTTGACACATTAAAGCGGATGAGTTTTATGTATTTAAGTGTTGGCCTTACTTTATTTTGTTAATACTACACTTTGCGTTGCAGATAACTCTGTTGTACTATGAAAACAAAATTTGTTTGTTATCGTTTTGCTAGATTTTGGTTTGTTAGTTTTCACATACAATGATAACAAAATTGCATGTACAAAATAGTTTCTCTGTCATCTCAATAGCTGCATATGGTTACTATACACATATATACCATACATTATATTCTGTTTTCAGTATTATAAAAGTTTTGCTGGTCTATTAAATTATGACAGTGTGAATTCTGTGTACCTCAGTACCTTGTTTCGAATACAAATGTGGGTGTCACTTTATTTAAGTACAAGATATTTTTAACTTAATTGTTAATATATTTTTTTGTAAATAAATTATTTTTAATTTGAAATTTCGTAAATGTCCCAGCCAATAGAGGCCTTAAAACTGTTTAAAAATCTATTTAATTCTTTGTAGACATCACGTTTCTACAATGTGTATATTTAACAAACAATGTAACAATAAAACGAAAATAACTAGATGCATTCCCTATTGTTTTATTTATTATAGAATGTGTTTACATAGCTGATCTATAAATACTTAATCTTTTGTAATCTTCAAAAACTATGCTTGCAGATGCAGTGAATTATTTATCCTTTGAGTGGAAAGGTGTTTGGATAGGGAGAAATTCGGATAGTAACATTTAACGAAGCGAAACAGTTATGATAGGAATGATGTACTATACTTTTTTACCGATTCAGTGTTCTTATCCCTGCTAACGCATTCTAATTACTAGAGTTGCTCAATTTGCGCCTACAGCCAGTAGCGGCCGCAGAAAAGTTTACACAAAATAAATGGTCAGAAATAAAATATAATACGTGCTCAAACACTTACCGTCTTAAGAGTCTGCCGTGAAATCACAAAGTGAATAATGTCTGTTAAATATCTGCAACATTAGATATGTTTCGGCAAACCGAGTGCGGCGTGAGGAAAAAGTGTGTTTATATGCAGAAAACGAACGTTCCACATCTAGTGGCGTTATATTTGCGTAATTAAAATAATCTTTGGAACAACTTAACGGTTCTGTTAACGCCCCTTCACAAATTTGTCTTAATGTGCCAAAATCATAATCTTTCTCTAAAACACTTTCAAACCTTTCTAGAACACAAACATTTTTTGCGTCTTCTACCGCGCACAGCTGTGCGTGAACATGTTGCACTATTTGCAGAGATTCCACTAACGACACCGAAGGATTTTGTAATTTTTCTATTGCCTCCACTAGTCCGAAGTAATTGTTCTGAACGTTTTTAAGTTCGTTTTGACCTGACTATCTTGAAATTTCGACTGGCTTTCCTTGATAGCCGCAGCTTCCTTTGGATCAAATTGTTAAACCTCGTTCTTAATATTCTCAAAATATTTATGATAATAAAACGCGGTCTGCAACCTGTAAGAATAGGTTCTGGTGGCTCAGGCATACGGGGGCACAGTCTGTGAAATTTGCGAATATGTTTTGGGGATTTGACAAACACTGCTTTTGTATGCACTATTAAAGCGTCTACCTCGGAATAACATTTTCTAATATCTGCCACTTGACTGAAAGCATGAATTTTACACGTAACATGTTTTTTAAGAGACCGGCCTACAGAAAGCATGTTTGCGGCACCATCACTCATAAACATCAACAGTTGGTTTGTTGAAAGTTCAAACTTTTCCTGTGTATTTAACACTAACTTTGAAATTACTTCGGCAGTATACTGTTGGACTCGTCTGGAAGTTGATAGAATTGAAGGTGACGATTGATGTGGTTCCATTGTACGCACCATTACATTAACCACAGAATGTTTTTACGATCTGTTATTTCGTCCACACATAACCACAGTTTTTTATCTTTCAACTCCGATTTAATTCTTTTTTCAACATATTCACGAGCAGATGGCACAATTCTTTGTAACGATGCCCGACTTGGTAATTTGCAGTCCGAATATTTATTCCAAAAGAAGACATATGCTTCCTTGTCTAGTAAACTAAACGGCAGATTACATGCAATAAAGGTAACACATAAATTAAATTTAAATTAGTCATGGTGTCGTGTGCAATTTTTTTTAAAGAATGCTGTTTACTATTTACGTGACGTAGACAATCCCTTTTGAACCAACACATTAAAGGGATATTACAAACTACACGTTGAATTTTATCGCTATCATAATTTAGGTCATTTCTGCTATAAATTCTATAACTTTGTCCAACATTGGTCGTTTTCGCGACATAGGCAACATTTTTAAAACAAATGTAGAACTACGAAATAGTATTTACGGCAGCGTACATGTATACACAACGGATCAGGTTGAGACTCGCAGTTATACTGAGGGTTGTATCGAACCTCCGTCACTCCCCGTTGGCGCTAGTGAGCAACTCTACCAATTACCACACAGCCTTGCAAGAACCGATAAACTAGGATTTTGCGGTAGTTGTATGACCTGATGATCTGTAATAGATCGTGTTCATCTTAAATTCCCACTGTACTTATAAACC
Source organism: Dynastes maya (assembly GCA_029619315.2). Lineage (NCBI taxonomy): Eukaryota > Metazoa > Arthropoda > Insecta > Coleoptera > Scarabaeidae > Dynastes > Dynastes maya. The sequence goes on from JAROYE020000001.1 coordinate 27,394,298, forward strand.
TATTAATACGCATTGCAATTATATTATATGAGTGTAGAGTATAATTCTTATTTTATTTAATTTGGAAGACTCCGGTGAAAGTCTCGAATAGTAATGTTTACCGAGCAAATGCAGGATTATTGCACATGCGTATATAATTTCGAGGTATTGCTCATGCATCTAACAAAGTTAGAGGAGTTTAGGAAGACTGTATTTAGTTATAGTATTTGTTCAGGGACGTGCACAAAAATAATTATCGGAGATCATTTGCCAAACAACTCCTTTGTACCTAAACATGGATTTAACTTTAAACTAGTAAATTCGCAGTAATTTGGAAACAATGAAACTAATCTTTTTTATGGTTGCTGACTTTGTGAACCACTTCTTGGGATTTCGTGGGTTTAATACCAAGAACAAGCTAAGAACAACAAAAACAGCCAAACACATTGATCGCTGCGTGGCGCTGATTTCTGGACCTTTTGCTTATGTTGTGCAGCGTACAGTTTATTGCATTAGTATTCTAGTTATGTAAAACATACTCCCTGCGGGCCCAGAATAACCATTTTTCCTGGAAATTCAAGTTCGGTCATCCCCTAAAGAAGTAAACTTAGATCAGCAGCTACAATGGATCATAAGAATACGTAAAGCTCGTAATCCATAATGGTAGAGTGTACAGCGAGGAGTGTAAAATGGAAACCCAATATTAAGCTTAAAATGAATCGATTCGCTTGATTCTAACCGAATGAGGTGATTCCATTTGAATCTTTATAATAATAATAATATAAGCTTTATTGATACATCATGCAGAAAGAACAAGTGGTTGTGAAAAGTAAAGAACTTGTAGATATCTAAGGGCGAAGTTTAACTAATGCTGTTCTAACTTAACCAGGAAGAGGGGAGAAAAATAGGAAAGCTTAACCCAAAAAATAGATGAGAATTGACATGCGCAAATCTAAGTAAAGTATAAAAAGGAGTACAAGAAAAGAAAACCAAACAATGAGATTGCACAACATTGCCCGCACATGAAGTAGAAGGAAATAACTAAGGCAACTGCAATAACTGCTTGCGAGAAGAAAATTTAAATAAGCTTGAGGGAATAGAATTCTTAAAAACTGTTAGCTTGTAAATAGGTGGCGATAGCAAACCTCTAAACCTTAGGTTAAGATGGTAAACATCAGTACGAAAAGCAATTCTATTATAAAGATAAGTTGGAGTTTTGGATGATATAAACAAGCGCTATGCAAAAATCTTCGCTCCATATTAAGTCAATTAGCATCCTTCAACTTATGGCCGATTTTATCATATTTCCTAATCGTGAAGATATGTTGAAGACAAGAATTTTGTAGTCTTTGAATTTGATTCACGGACCGTAAATGACATCACAAAAATTAATCTGGGATAAAACAAGAGAATCACATAAATGTATTTTAATTCTGGGATTAGGAACATGTCGGTGGAGATAAATCATTTTTAAAGCAGACTCCTGGAAACATGGTTTTTAAAACGAAAACAATTGCCCTTATATAATCCGAAATTTATTAGTCTCGACAACCGAAATGGGAATATTATTTAATCTGAATGGGCAAATTATCTAGCCTAATATCGGTCTTCCTTCCAGAAAAGACAAGGACCGCCGACTTCTGTGGATTTAAACCGAGAGAATGTTGTTTAGAGTACTCTGCAAGCTTGTTAAGATCTTCATTAAGCAAATCGATAGTTGAAGCAAGATTATCTAGAGTACAAGAAATCAGCATGCGTATTATGAACATAACAATGGTAACGACGAAGCATAAAACAAGTACACAATGCTGATGTGTACATTGTATACAGTGGAGGATCTAAAATAGAACTCTAAGGGACACCGCAAGTAACATTCCTGAATTTCGTGATGTTTTGATCAAATTTAATAGCTTCAAATCGACCGGAAATGTAACTGCGAAAAAGCTCAATGGCAGCATCTGACAAGCCAATATAATGAAGTATGGAAAGGAATAAGTCGTGATTAATATTGTTAACGCTCTACTGAAATATAACAAAACTAAGATGGTGACCATACCTTTATCCAGGGAACTGAAAATATCGTCTGTGACATAACAAGGCAGTAGCACAACTGTGTAAGGGACGGAATCCAGGCTGTCAAGGCTGTCAATTGGGAAGAACGTTGTTAAAAAGAATGTCTTAATTGACGTTCCATAACCCTTTCCAGAACTTTAGAAATGGTTGGAATAATACTGATTGGGCGAACATTTTTGGGAGTAGCAGGTGTAGTAATTTTGGGAACAGGAATAACAATAGCTTTCTTCCAGGCAGTCGGAAACAGAATTACCCAAGCAATGATTTATAACGTGAGTTAAAAAAGGAAGAAATGCGGAACACATAATTTCAAAGCATCAATTCCTATATTATCTGCACCCTTACATCTAGATCGAATATTATATAAAATTTGTTCGTGTTCTGTAATTAAAGTGAAATGGAAAAGTAGGGCATTATGTAAAGTGTTAATGTTTATATTACTATGAGCTGAAATAGGTATATTGAGGAAAAGTTATTTCACATAATGTAGTCAGACAAATGCGCAGGCAAAATTTTCGATCTTGACTCAACTACTTGGACGTCACAAATTAGGTCAGAGTAGATAAAGTAGTAAAATTGCGAAGTTGTTTGCAATATTGTCAATGAATAAGATTTTTCTATTTTTTAAACCTCTAGCGCTTTATTCCTCAATTTCATGAAGCACTTCACATTGTCAGTTAACCAAGGCAGAGTGAGTTTAGAACAATGACAAGTAATTAGATGGGCGAAAATATCTAGTAAAGATAAAATAGATTGACTGATAAAGTTGTCTTTATCGTCTATGAAACTATAATTATAAACAAGTTGCTAGGCAACATAGCATCGTAATTTAACTTTTTAAAATGCTTTAGCGAGTAACGAGCATGCAGATTACCATATAACAAAACCAAGTCAATTAAAATAGCTGAATCTCTCATTACACGTGTACGTTCATTAATCAATTGTTGATAATTCAAACTTTCGCATAAACCAATAAGCACCTGTGAGTTTTTATTATCAGAATCTAGAAGATATTGAACTCACCTAAACAAAACAACATCAAACGAAACCATGTTATCTGATAAAGTGTACTCTATCGAGACCCAAAATGCACTGAAATATCAGATCTAGGAGCTTTATATAATACACCAACTGCCATTTTAAGTCTGTTAATGGCAACTTAAAGCCAGAGTTGCTCTATACTATCACCGATATCAACCAAACTAAACTTTAAACAATTCCTTATATAAAATGTAACACCACCGTCATGGCGATTCCTGTCCTTCCTAACTGAAACGTAACCGTTAACATAAAGAACATCGGAGGAAATAGCTGGATCGAACCATGTTTCGGAGATAGCAAAAATGTGATAGTCGGTTGCCAAAATAGTGTTGTTCATTTCAGCAAAAGAGCTAAGTAACGATCTAACGTTCATGTGCGCCCAACACAAAGGACAACTGACTACAACTAATTTGTAAACATGTAAACAAAAAAAAGTATATAAACTAGCAATACAGAGTTCAGTAAAAAATACAACTAAACGGGAAAAGTGTGTAATATATTAAGAGCCCAGTAAGAGTAAAAAGAAAAATTGCAAATATTTATAAGACAAAGAAAAATAAACTACGCAATACTCTAAGTAGATCTCAAAAGGAAAAAACATAAATCGCAAAAAACTATATAGAAGTAAATGTAGAGCAAAGTCAGGTCTGCAAACTTACATTAATTTGTCAGTCATAAAAACAAAAGACAGTCTAGTTCCTTTATTGTCGGCAAAAATGTGGCCATCAACCATACCTTATGTTTACCAAAAATTTTCTTCGCAGTTTTAAGAATTTTTAGACGATTTGTCGTGAGATCTTCTTTAATGATAACGCCAGAACATTTCTTCTTAGAGTCTAGAACTTCCTTCCTCTTGTTGTAAGAGAAAAAAGACACTATGTTGTAGCCATCCAGATATACCATTGTAAAGATTATTCCATGAATGGTGGCGCAAATAACATGATATTTCTCCACTTCTCATCAACACAAGTACTTAAACACTACCCGAGTACTGAAATACTCGAGTTGAATTTGGCACCCAATGGCCATATATGTATTAGGACTCCTGATGTCACTTTCACTTTAAACCATACACATTTAACCCTCTTTAAATGGGCATTAGAGCTAAAATCCTGTACTATATTTTATACTATATCGTTTTCTTCGGACAACTTCTGCAAATACCTATTTAATTCTTCTTGCTTATGGCTATTTTGATGTTCCCTACTCCCTTGCATTTCACTGTAGATAGTGAAACGTAAAATGAATAATATTAGAATATTATTTTTTAATAATTTCTCTTTTTTCCATATGAAGGAATATGGTGGCGGTGTCGGTGTGGATATTACGTTTGTTTTCGCCAAATCATTATTTAAACTTCTTCCTCTACTCTGACGCCCATGACCTCGATAGCTTTTGCTACTGCGTTTATGTTATTTACTCTGAATGGTTTTCAGTTTCATCGCTTTTTGAGAGAATATTACGAGTATTTTGAATAAGTAAACTTTCAATCTCATTTTGGAATAGGATTACTACTTTCACAATGCAGCATTTAATTGTGTTAATTTTTTCCATTATAATTTCCTTCATAGTCGATATCGGAAGTAAATTAATATTTTGATTCTTATCATGTATGATGCTTCGAAAAAGTATATATTTTCAGTTTGGTATTTTTCTTCATTGAGGTAAAATCACTACTTAATATTTTTACATAGGTAATGAAGAAAATGCGTTTTTTATAGTAATTACAGAGTATTCATTAAATATGTAAACTTGAAAAAAACAATCACAATCAACAAACACTTGACAAAAACAATCAAAATGTTTGTTGGCATTCTGGCAGTTGAAATTGAAATATATTTAGAATATAAGCCACATTAAGTGAATTAATTCTCTAAATGATTGATGTAAGTTCAATTATACTATCAATATATAGTATACTATCCTTAAATAGACTGAATGAGTTAGTATTCTTGCTAAATAACGAAAAAAATGTGCAAGAATGTATTTATAGCAAGTGACTAACATAAATTTGAAGCTATAGTCAAGAATAACAGAAAAAATGGCTGATATTCCCAAAGCTTATAACCTAAAACAAGTATTCCTAGATTATTCATGTATAACAGAAACAAATAGTATATTTATTGACAGTATTTTTACTAACATTGACATTTCAAATGTGGAGAAACATATACTGTCGATATGCATTTGTCCGATCACATGGCACAGATCATGATTAGCAATATCATAAGGCATAATAAAACCGCACCTGCAACGAAAGCTATAAGAAAAATTGATACAAGTAGAATTAATAGCTTTAAGGAATTACTAGGCACGTACCTCTCGATATCTCCGACACCGACGAACTATTTTGCGGTTTCCACATCTTCATGGATTCATTTCACGATTGTTTTTCTGAAAAGAAAATAACTGTTAGAAATGATAAAGAACAAAATCCCATAATTAATGAAGAAATCAGAGATCTAAGAAATAAACTGGATGCGTTAGCCATTGTAGCAAAGACAACAAGAAATCAGTTATGTTATAGTAAATATAGGGCAGTTAAACAAGAATATCTTGGAAAAATAATTGAAGTTAAGCAAAAAGCGAATGCTGAGTTTATAAAAAAAATCACGAAACAAAAGCGGTGTGGGAAATAATTAACGCGGAAGCCAGAATTGTTAACAGTCAGAATCAAGATTATGGGGAAGCCTCTACAATTGTTACGATTTTACTTGACAGGCAGAGCACAACTAAACGAATGGAACAATGTCCAATCAAAATTTAAGACCATAGGCGCTGGTGTATCTTAGGGTTCTATTGGGTATGTCCGTATGTAGATGCAGAGTTCAGTAATGCGGTAGACATTGAGGAGTTGGGTCGTTCGGTTATTTATCGGATTCTCATTGTGTGTTTTCGAAAACATGGGACGTAAGCCTGGTGTATCTCTTGCATCGCATGTGAGGAAATATATTTGGCGTTTCCCTGGTTTGGAATTTACAGGTTCGCACATTCGTTGTAAATTTTGCGGTGTAGGGTTGCTAGGTCGCACTACATTTGAATGTAGAAGTCATATTAAAAGTAAACGTCATGTACTAAATTTAAGAAACAATATTCCGTATCGGCAATTTTTGTATGACTTTATTTTCATGTTGAGCACGTGCAACATCCCACAACACCTAGTAGACAATGAAAACTTTCGTCTTTTTTGGGATAAATATGTACCATCATGAAAGCTACCAATAAAAAGGCAATTGCGGTACAATTTACCACATGTGCAAAGTACAGTAAAAGACTGTATAAAAGACAAGTTGAGAAATCAAAAAATCTAGCTCACTGTGGACGAAACTACTGATGCTCAGAAATACAGCGTGATTAATATTGTGGCGCGCCTTTTAAAACGTAATGGTCCAACAGCTTCCTTGTTGTTAGCCAGTAAGGATTGAAAGAACTGATGCCGAAACCGTTGTAAACATAATAAAAAAATATGTTAAGAGAATTTTGTATCGTAGGAGCCCAAATCACCATGTTAGTTTTTGACGGAGCCGCAACAATGCTGAAAACTGGCAGGATGTTAAAAGTATGCTTTCCAACTCTTCTTCACATAACATGCCTCATACACGCATGTCATCTCGTAGCAGAAACAATTCCTGGGGGGTGAATGATTTAATATCATCTACCAAAAATGTGTTTGTGAAATCTCCCAAACATATCCGCGTATTCAAGCAATTGTATCCGCAAATTCCGCTACCACCTCAGCCTGTATTGACGCGATGGGGAACATGGATCGAGGCAGTATCTTACTATCGCAAATATTATTCCCAAGTGAAAGATGTCATTTTCAAACTTAATTCTTCTAATTCTCAAGCGGTTCGCGAAGCTCTCTGTGCCCGGCCTATTGTTATCATTTAATTTGTTTCCAAACAAGAAGAATATTTTTTTGTTTTCTTTTCAGTACATTAATTGTAATGTGACTGACTATTCAAGGCAAAGAGTTCAAAACGAAAATTTGACTTTTTCACTCTAATAGTGACTTACAAGATAAAGTAGCCAAGGACCAAGGCCGAGTTCGAGATAGTTTGGTTGATTGTTTCGACTGTTAGCTAGCAGGTACTTCAGCTTAATCGCGACTATTCGCGACTGGTAAATTCGTGGCCGCTTCGAAGTCGACTACGAGAGAAAATCGAGATAATCGACAAAAACATCTCGGACTCACCCACCGCTAATGTACTTGGTCAACAATCTTAGATTTGTGCATGGATGAGGGGATTAATTGTTAAATAACGTTTAACTTGAGGATAATAATATGGTAGAATAGGATGGTTCTTATTATTATACTAAGCATAATTTGTAGAACGTGAAAAAATATGAGTTTTCGGCGGTATAGAAGCTGTGCGTACAACAATTGGCTCCTAGGTAAAACGACTAATTAATGAATATTCTATTGAATTATGAATGTAATTCAAATTAACTGAGATAACATGTGAGAATAACCTGTTTTGAAGGTGTTAGCCGTGCGTAATTCTGAAAAATACCAGTAGTATGCATTTTATGTAGGAATGAAGATTGAGATGGAGCGTAAATAAGATGATTCATGGGCGTATATCACTACGCATCAGTTGAAGGCGGTTTGTACATGGAAATGCGTTAAAATAACATTGCTATACGCTAAAATTATATGTTATAGGCACTTTAAATGCATTTTCGATGGGATTGCAAATTAATGTGTAACAATTATCTTCATCAGGTACGTACATACTTAAACTCATTATTCTAATATAATCAGCCAGGTATACGACAATTACCACGCTTATTGCTGTGGAGCAAAAGCCAAAAATATCTGATTGGGAAATTATGACTCCTTGGCACCCTAAAAACTATCCATACCATACATACTATCCATCCGTGCTTTATGGTAGATACTTATACTAACCTAAAACTAAGTTTTATTAGAGTGTATGATACCAATCCTAAAGCAAAAACGCGATTTATATCATAAGTTTGACTAAACTGCATAAAATATCTTTTTTTGGTTATAAATGGATTTATTTGTTATAAAATCTAATTCATTTGATTAAAAATGGTGTCCAAATTATTGCCGTACCTAAAATTATTTTTATGAAACTTGTAGACCTAAAAACAGTTCACATTCTTATGATCCATCGTAACTTCTTGGATGATATATTTTTCATTTCCTAGAGCAATAAATGTAATATGAGTTGACTTTATTGGTTTGGGTTACCAGCATCTGCTGACGCGTGTTGCCATACGAGCATAAAATCGTGTAATGTGCATTGTTTCTTTTACATAAGAACAGGAATTTCTTCCATTTTATTGTTTGCAGGTAGATATAGATATAACGAAAGGAAACCTCCAACAAAATATGAAAGACGGCAGATACACGAAGTCAGTGCCTTGATATTTATTGGAAATTTATTTATTTCATTTCTTAATACAAAATATAATTTTAGTTGTAGTTCAACGTATAGAGTTGCTCAACGTTCATATGTTCATATGTCATTTTATGGCATCTACTACGCTTTTCAGTAGTAAATAATTTTATTTCATATATGTACGAGAGAGTGTAGGTGTATGCTATTTACTGCAACAGTAATAAAATGATCTGCTTCTAAATATAATCCTTTTGAAGAGTTTTCTTTGCGCGAGCAACGGATTTACATATATATTTTAACGATGTTATTATAGATTTTAGGAAGAATGATGTTAAGGATACTGTGCAGCGCTCATTTCATATTTTTTGCTTGTACGTCTGGTATGTGGTTTATGAATTATTAAGTTTGTCATAAATGTAGTAGTTAGAAATTCGAATTTCGAATCGGTACCAAAAGTTAATGCTCGAAGATGCATATACCGTATACTTTATGTCTCTGAATATACGTTTCCAACGGTTTGATGGTTTTTTTAAAACTGAACATAGAGATGAAAAGTATTATTGTAACATAAAAATAAATAAATTTTCAGTCTGTCAAATTTGGCAGAAAATGTCATTCTTGTAACTGTAAGCGTATTATTATATGCTATACCGGGTGACAACGAGAAGGGGGTACACCTGTAACTTTTTTATTACTTCGTATAAAAATTGGAATTTTGGACGACTTGTACTAGATCACGTCGTAATTTTTAGGAATAGTTTTGAAAGTCCAGTTGCTTCTGGTTTGACCGGTTTAATATTCAAATGGAGCATCCTGTGTTTTGTTACATTTTTCGAATGACCAGGTTATTCTGCGCATGATGAGAATCTAGAATTTCTTTTTGGAAATAAGTATTTTTCATGTAAATTTTACAAGCAAAGCTAGGTGGCGGTGACTGCCATAAATTGATTTTGTTTTGGATTGTCATTATGAGAAATAATAAAAATCTGAAATTTTCTGTTAGTAATTATTTTCTCCCAAAACTTCAAACATTTTTCTTAAAAATTCCCTTTTTTTCAAATGTAACCAGGCTGGGTGTTATCGATTTATTTCCAAGGAATTTTTTTCTGAAATTTTTGGTACCAAAACTTTTAAAATCCGTTAAGAAATAAAGACACGATGTTAAAAAACTTTATTTTAAATCCACATAACTTTTAAGGTAACCAACACCGAACACACAATAAAATATCTAGTTATGTATGTCTGTTTCGAAACATCTGCTCAAAATTGTGGTAATTTTAAACAGATGTTCTGAAATAGGCTTATGCACAAGGTATTTCGTTGCTGTTCTTAGATTCTGTTCAACTGCTCTTTCCAACATTTCTGGAGTTCTAACATTTGCAGACTAAAAATTGAAGTAACGTAGGTCTTTAATCTAACCCCAAAGGAAGAAATCCAATGGAGTTAAATCAAGAGATCCTGCTAACCACGTTATTGGATCATTTGACTATAATACGTATATGAGAACGTTTTGTGTTTGCTATAAATCTTTAACTTTTGCACTGAGTTTATCACTTAGAGGACATGTATTATGTTCTTTGACATTTGAGCTCAAGCATAATGTTAAGAAGATCAATTGTACCGAAGCTAAATGAGTTACAAACCAATCCCGCTTTGTACTAAGAAAGCAAAAGCAAACGCGTTGACAAAATTAAAGAGAGAATGAAAATATGAGAGACGTGTCGTGTTGGAATGTCAATCAAATCACTAAAATTCATAAACACATTTGCGAAATTAGTGCGACTGAGAGCTTGCCTTAAAATCCTTGAATTTTGAAAAATGTTGGGTCAGATTATTAATTTCAAGATAACGTATCTAATCTTCAGCTTTGAAAATACTCTTGACTAAAATAGCAGTTTTGTTATCGATTTCTGCGGCTGTGGTGTAAGTTGGCACCGTCTCTGGATTGGAATAGCGTCAAAATTTACTAATACTCAGCTCTTATTTTATACTGATTATTGCTGTGAAAGGAGAAGCAATCATTATCTCTGTTGCTGCCGAATATATGACGATTGGTATCTAAATTGTTTTACAAAGCTTTCCTTTCTAATCCCTTTTATAACACCACAGTGTTACTGCTTACTATATCAAATATGGACAATTTCATGATTACCAAGGCACTACATGTCTTGATGCTTGGAATAGCATATGCTGATTTCAGACATCCTGAAACGCCATAGGTTTTATTAATATTTTTAAGAATCCGATTAGCTAGTTCAGCATATTTTACAATTTTGGGTTATTTAAGTTGTACAGGAAGCACTAGTAAAATTTAAAACCATTTCCAATTTTTCAAGTGATTCAGAAACAAATAATGCAGCAAAGGAGCATTCTTTAAAATGGCATACACTGCATATTTTAATATATTTTATATTCAGGAATACAGAGACTGTACAGGCATATTATTTTTTAGGATCTAGCGTTATCAAGTTATTCTACAGTTTATAACGGTTTAATTCCCGACGGACCTACCTTTGAAAAATTATAGCTTAAAACTGGATGCGGCTAAATTAATTATATCTTCCTGTAATACGCGAGTGCGATGATAAGTACAGCAAATTCCGTTGTTTTCCCGGAAGCATCGTCTGAGATAGAGGTACTTAGCTTTAAGATTTCGCTAGATGTATTCGAATTTATAAATACACGTGGAAAAAGTGCCTAGTAACAATAACCAAAAATGAATGCTAATATAGCTCCTGGTATTGGTGGAATCATTCCCGGCAAAAACAATGTAGCAGAGGTTCCATTTGCACGTATAGATATCGCTGCGTTTAGGTGCAACGCTACCTTGCGTTTGGCAGCCCGATATGTGGTGGACATCTACACTTCGGTCTGTCTTGCTACCCTCTGGGACGGCATGACCGTGTCCCTTGGCGATAGATGCCGCCGAGAGACATATTCAGTGCTGTTTTTGGAGATTAGCAACATAAACTGAGAGGTAAACGCAATTGTATACAGCAGAAAATTGTGCTCAGAACCACGCTGATGACGCCGGGTAGGCAGAAACATCTCCGTGTGTTAGTGCTATTTTCTCTGCTACATTGTTTTTGCCGGGAATGATTCCACCAATACCATGAACTATATTAGCATTAATTTTTGGTTTTCGAATTTATAGTTTAATATTAGAACCGCTGGGAATTACTCATACCTCGAACCGTCGCCCCGGTCAAATTGACCGGTGATTAAAAATTTTGTTCCGACTGTTTTTATTAACTAACATAATTTGTTTGCATAAAAGTGTATATTTATTCCCAAAATATAAAAATAACTTCTAACTTAACTTTGGTATTTTAAATATCGTTACAATTTTTGCGATAAGTTACTTTAAATCCACATTTTCCACATATGTTCTTGTTACAGTTCTTACATCTATCGTAAGTCTTATTTTCACATTTCCTTTCTTGACATGTACGCCTTTTGCGAGATTGCTTATCTGTCATTGATCCAGCTTGTAAGTTCTTGTTGCATTTTTGATTCGATGTTCCCTCCTGAGGGTCTTCTTCGTTGTTATTGGATTGTTGCGAGAGTTCTTCTGCCAATTGCAGAATAAAGTCGCGACGTTTTATTTTTTGCCAGTGATGTCTTTGTATACAGCAAACGCATTTATTGCAGCAAGATCCAATATATTATATAAAACATGGACTGGCCATCTTCTTGAGGGTGCCTTCACGCTGTATTTTCGGGCCATTTGATCTTCTACGTCAACGCCATTTTTGTGCTATTATAGTATAAAACTGTTTCTGGCTTTTTCTTTGTACCAGTATCAATCGAAACTGTTGGATGTTGCGTACTTAGAGGGAGAACATTTTTGTTTATTTTGGCTTGATACACTGTCAAAGTGCAAACATTTTCTTTACTTGTGAATAAAACAGTTTTATATAAAGAACCTTTGTTTTTTTTGATTACTTCAGGAATTTATTTTCTCGGCCTGTTCACAGTTACAACAATTGTGGTGTTAAATTTTTGCTAATTTCTTTGCAAGTTCCAAACTGGTAAAAAAATTGTCCGTTGTCACATTTCTTGGTGTAAAGCTCTAACAATTTTAGAACGACGTATTCACCAAGTGGTTGTCCTATTGGTCTCGAATCATCTTTTCGTAAATATGGGAAGGCATTCAACACATATTTAGCTTCAGTGTCAACAGCAAATTTAATGCCAAACTTATCCGGTTTATTGGACATACATATATTGCGTAAATCGACATCTTGCTTTTGTAGGAAAAAGTTGTTCGTTTATTGTTATGTTTTCTCCGGGCACATAACAAATTTTGCAATTGTATGCAAATTTTTGCCATATTTCAGAAATTAAAGCAAACTTGTCATGTTCCAATAAAGGATTCTATATCTCCTAAAGATAATTGCCAGTCTTGACTGTCTAGTTGTCTTCTAGCTTCAGCCTCGGTGCACTGTTTTATGTGTCTCAGTCATCGATAAATAATCTCCAGAAACTACTCACATTTTCTGCAGTTACTTTTTGTTTTGCATAGCCTGTTGACCCTGGATTGTCCCTGAATATATTGGGTTGGGTTTTTCTGCCCGCAGTAGGTTGGCTCGCAGAAATTACTTGCCATTGGGAATTGTCTTTTGATTTGCAAGAAGATTGAAGGCAAACCTTTTTCTGGTGGTTTCTTTTGCTGGCGATTAGAACGAACAGACGTTTTCACTTCCTGCTTGTCACCGGAACTTGCACTAGTCACTGCAACCGTTACATCACAAACTGTGTCATTGTCAGATGCATCACTATTTTGTTCCTCACTGGCAACAACTCGAGAACGAATTTCGTTTTCCCTGTCCGTACTAACTGATTTAGAATCATTCTCGGAATTTCCTGTTGAAAGATTTTCCAGTTCGTCTAAATACGCTAAAGCTTGTGCAGCCGAGAGGCCTTTACTGGGCCACATACTGTTCAGTCTAACTAAACAGGACGAATGTACTTTCAGAGTACTACCGATCGTTTTGTATGTTCACAATAGTGCAGGTTGAAACTTGCAAAATATTTTGTACGCATACGCCAAATAAAGTCTGAGCATGTGCGACACTAAAAAGAGCACGAGTAGAAACAGGTTCTTTGCCGAGGGCAAGGCTGAACATGTCGAGACAAGTACTAACAAATAGGAACAAGCTCTGATCGGTTGATGCAGTTACATATATACCTTGCTTTATATGTAATAAATGTTTGAAATTATGTATATATTTATATGCATGCCTAAATGTTTGGTTCTTTCAAATGTTGCAACCAAGAAAAAGAATTGACAAATAAAGTTTGTCAAAACATTTTTTTAACGTACCGATCAATTTGAACGGGGCGGCCGTTTAAGATAAAATTTCCCAGAACACCGCTTGGAGTTCTACAAAATATTCAAAATTTTGTGAGAGCATTGCCAAACTAAATTTAGGAAAACTCACAGGATTTCAAGATCATATCAAAATTAATTCCGTGGAAAAAAAAACTTTAAGATTGAGACGGTCAAATTGACCGGTGCGGCGGTTCTAGTGTTAAGAAACAAAAGTTGTGTTCTTTAAATTTTATAGAAAAACGAAATCTCCTTTGAATAAAAAAACTACAAAGAACAAACAACATTAATTTGTTTTTTTTTCGGAGAAAAAACCAACGCAAAGCTAAGTCGCGTTCTAACATGTTTTTTTTTTTCAAATAGAACACCATATAGATTAAAATGTCACTGAATTTCAACTAATAGTGCCCTCAGATTTTGATGTCATAAGCATGTAATATGCCCAAAACGAGTTTTCTGAGGTATTCAAGATTTTCACAAATATGTTGACCATCACACAGTATTTCATGAAATTCTTAACAAGAATCATGACAGGTATCATTTCGACTTTGTGTTTATATCCAGAACAAACTTCTAATGTGGAATTGAAGTAATTTCTGTAATGTGTAAGTACTTACGACAAAATAAAAGATTTGACGCGTATAGAAACTTCCAAGAAAGATAAGCGGAAGAGATCAATGCTAAATGAGGAAAATGAGCCTCCGTTACTTCCATGTGTATATCTACTGCATACTTGAAAACGTTTCTTTAAAGATTTTTTGCTATCTTTAAGGAAATACGAACTACTAAACTTTGCCAGACAATTAGCGTACCCTGCGAGTGTCGTAACAATACAAGCACTTTCACCAAAAATGCAAATTTTAGTTATTTAATTGAAATTAGTATTTAACCAATTTAGAGAATATAGATCCACGAAGAGAAAGAATATTCTCGTAAACCAGAAAACCACTTGTACAGAAAGTGAGTTGTAGAGCTATTTCCTTAAAATTTAATTCTAATGCATTTTCTCATAGTGTCTGCCACATGTGAGCAAGGTCGTATAGGTTGTCTTATTTCATTTAATTTTCGCTAACATTCTAGATTATTGACTTATGAAGGTAACAGCACTCGAGTTTGTCGTCTTTTCCTGGTTGTATATAATGTAGAAGGCACGTATTTGATGAAGTAGTACATCAGTTTTTGAGTTGAAAAGCGAGTTTAAGATAGAAGGTACTTCAATTGTCATTTCAGTTTTTTCCCTGACTATTCTCGAGATAAATCAAAGGTCGTTGTTTCTTATATAGAACTTTACAGTTACGTTCAGAGGATATAAATAAGTTTTATTAAGTCCTGTTTATGTTTCACGAAATATCCAAACGAACCGCGTTTTTCTGTAAAGCGAGCCAACAGGTGTTGCAACATACTGTTGTAAAACGTCAAAAAGAAAGCAATATGAGTTGCGTCTTGCGGCGAGACACCGCCGCATATGATAAGAAGATTGCTCATCGAGAGTATATGCTCTTGCACTTGAATACCCGTACGTGCTGCTTAGCTTGTGTGATGCGTGTACGTGCGTATCTTGGTATACGCATGGAGAGAACCTCTCTCCCGGACTTATCTCGAGTCCGGGCACACAGATAGAGCTGCTGGATGCTGGAGTTTGCGCGTGGGGCATCCCGGCTCCGCAGTGGAAACCAGACAGCTGCCAGGGTTGCCGGTATACAGGAATGCAGCTGTATAACGTTTCATGAAACGGATTTTGAATTTATTTTGTGTAACAGTTTTTAATCTAACAACAAAATGTGTATAGCGCGTGAAACTAACCGCTTTCCCGCCGTATAGCAGATGTGAACTTTTAAAACAGTGCTTTTTGTGTAATTGACAAAAATTCCTTTGATGTTTTCGTTTTCGATGTGAGGTTATTCTTAATGCACGACGAGTTTAAACGTACCTCTTTTAGTACACAGAATTATTGTATTTTCACCGCGCGACACCCATATATCGTTCATCATTTCTTTGGCGTTTCTACGCGGTCTAAGTTTCCAAGTTTGCGGTCTCCTTGCCCTTGGTAGGTGTTTATTCCGTATACCGCTACATCCCGGTGTTTTTACTTTAATCGAAATGTGCTGTTGTTTTTTTACTGCGACGATTGCTGTCGGTGCGGCGATGATAGATACGTCGGTCAAATGTTTGGAAGTTATGATGGACTTGAGATCGGATTGCTACTACGCTATTGACGAGCACATCTGATTGACGATAGAAAATAAATTGAATGGTAATTATCAATTTAATTTTTATTTTATATTTAATATAAACCAGGGAAACGAAGTTGTTTCACAAAAAGAGTACATTATAAAACCGGCTTCTTGTCTGTTTCGTATCTTATTATTAGTACAACTACTAGACTAATATAGAAAAACACAACAATTTTATACAGTACGATATTGTTTAATACAGAAATCTATAACAACCACGTGGATGCTCGAATGTTTCATTCTAAAACAGGTGACCAAACACTTGAAACCAGATTGATTCGGATGAGATACTTCCATTTTTGCTGTCTTATTTTTTCCTAAAATTATCAATCCTGTAATATTATTGCAAGACACAATTTCAATTATTATATTCAACCAGAAGATTAAGTAAATATTATGCAGGTATTACTAATTATTACTACATTATTTTATCAAGATATTTTGAAATTAGAGCCATATAATTAATAAGAGCTATTAACTAAATTTTTCTATGAATACTAACTAAATCTCTAAAATGGATCATTAAAGATACATCAGAATAAGTTTATTACTATAAAAACCATTTTTAAAAATAATATCAACCATCTAAATGGAATGCGTATGACAAGCTAATTCCATATAGTTATGCGCCGAGAAAAATATTACTTGTAGTTATTATAAAACGTGCAAATTTAATATCTATGGTGTTGAAGTTATGGGCTACAATGTTAACACAATTAACAGAATAGTCAAATTTCTATAATTGTGATGCTATTCTTCTAAATCCACAGGTGTCACGGTTGTCGCTGTGGGCTAATGTTCAGGAAGATACGATTTTGCTTAAGGATAAAATTTCTACTTATTGTAAGCTTATGGTTAAGAGAATCATCTTTCTGTTGCTTTTTAATAAATACTGTGAAACTTTGTTACAAAAATATTGCCCTCGTTAAAGAGATCACATATTCATAAGTTAACACTACCTTCAAAGTTTTGTTCTTGCATTCAAACATTGGATTGAATATGAAGGGAAGCAACACATTTCACCTAGAAACACAAATATAAACTAATTTTTCATTTATTTGCTGCTAAATTAGGGCTTTCTTTAACAATGGTGTTCGAGAAATTTTCATTCCTTACCTTTTTAATTATATAAATAGCATGTAGTACTGTAATATAAAGCTTATTGCCCGGAAATAATACATCCTTTCCTTTCTGTTCTGACATAACAGAGTTGATTATCCAAGCTTTCTTACTTGAATACCAATGACAGGAAGATGGGCACCACTGTTGTCTTAAAACGAAATTGTATTTCCCACATATGCAACTCAAATTGTGGTCCAAATTCAAATCATAGTCCAAAGTAGTGTTTTTTGAAGGCATTTACTAAGAGCCCTTTTTATCTCTATCTGGAATACCTCAAGAGAGTAATCCGGGGTCTCTCTTGTTCTTATTATTCTTTAATGACGCGGTAGAAGTTCTTGAATATTCGAAATGTTTACTCCATGCAGGTGATTGCAAAATTTATAGGAGAATTATAATGTCTTCATTTACAAAGTGACATATAAAATATTCTATTGAAGTCAATTTACTAAACTTTCTCTTAATGTTGATAAGAGCGCAAATGTTAGTTTTACGAGAACTACCTTGCTTCTTTAATTATCAAGTCAATAATCTCTTACTTACCTGTAAGTATACTGTAAAAGAACTTTTAGAGTTATCTTCGATTCTCTGAATATGTACGGGTGATTGCTGTTAATGCTTGTCAAAATTTGGGATTTATTAGGCGTAACACATCTAAATTCACTAATTTAAAATCATTTATTCCCCTATACAATGCACTAGTAAGATCCAGAATGGAATTTGCATTTTCAGTTTGATACCCTTACGTAAAAAAGTAGGGGAATCCTGCCTATGATGGCATTCTTAACTTTGACACCTTTACAACCTCATCTATAATATTAAGGATTTTTTGTGGGCAATTTAAATAAGCAATTATATTGATACTGATAGTAATTCATCAAATTTTCAATACATTCAATACTTTTTTTGAAAAAAATTTGGAACTAAAAACCATGAAGTGTGCCATCATAGGCAGTACTCTTCTTATGATGGCACACCCTAAATTTTAGGGTTTTTTGAAGTAATTTTAATTTTTATTAAGTATTGGCGCGTTATTATGAGAGTAATAAAATATATTTAAGATAAAGGACTACAACTTGTAGCAAAACAAATTAATAAACGAATAAACAAAATAGAAATCATCAAATAACGAAACATCAAGGCAAAATTTAACGAAAAGGGTTATTTAAGTTCGCAGATGAATTGTTCGGTTCTTTTTTCGACACCCGTGCATTCACTGTGGCACCAGGAACGACACTTCCGACGTGAAATCCACATTTCTCTTGTTTTCGACCTAGGGAACACATCATTGCAATATAAACATGCAGCATCGGTTTCATCGCCATCAATGTCTTCAACCTCTTCATCATCACTGACATCGTCCTTTTCTTCTTCAACCAAAATCCTCTTCTTTGCTTTTCTTGATAACTTTTCCCTTTCCTTTTGTGCCTTTTCTTCTACTTCCCTTTTCAATTCATCAATGTCTGATGTGGAGTTTATATGTCCTTGTTTGCTAGGTTTACTTAATCTTTTCTTTGAAGCTCCAGGTGAAGCTTGTGGCAATGGAGACAGTTCTTAAATACTATTATACCTCCGTTTCCAGGGCGAAGGAAATCTTTCTGTCGTGGATTTAGCTTTGGGAAATCCTGATGTTGAAGGTTCACCTTCAGTAGGTTCTGGTGTTTCAGAGCCTGATTTAGGCAGTTCAACGTCTACGCCTCTTTGTTGTGGTTGTTCTTGATCATTTTGGCATTGGTCTTGTTCGGTTAACGGTCTATCAGTTGTGGAAGAGGGTTGGAACATCCACTCTGGAAAGATGTTGTCGTCTAAGGGATATATTCCTATTTTGGCAAAAGCGTGTACTGCATTTGCGGGTGTAGCAGCTTTCAAATAAACTTTATTAAAAAGACCAGCTACTTGGAAATGTGTGACGATTCTGTCAGGATTTTGCTTAAGCTAGGTTTGAATTTCTTGACGTAATAAGTTTGAAGAGGTGAAAAAAACCTACATCCAGGGGCTGTAGACGGTGGGTACAATGTGCGGGGCAACAGTACAATATCACACCATTATCTTTAGCGTATTGTAACACTTCTAGGCTTTTGTGGCTACCGTGGCCGTCCAAAAAGGGGAGAACCTTGTTTTCAGTCGAAGCTTTAGTGTAATGTTCAAAATGTTCCAACCATTGTACAAAGATCTCCGAACACATCCAACCGTTTTGTTGATAATAAACTTTGCTGCCTATTGGAGCGTTGTCCATCAGCTCATTTTTCATTCTTTTTCTTGGGAATATAAAGGCTGGTGGCACAACCGTGCCCATGGCATTCATACAGCATACAACAGTTAAATGCTGTCCTTGTTCAGCACTAGACACCGCTCCAACTTGCTTTCGTCCCTTTGTAGCGAGAATTTTTTGTGGTCGTTTTTGTACTGTACTAAGACCAGATTCGTCGATGTTGTAGATATTTTCTGGTGGAAACTTATATTTTTCCACAACCTCATTGAGATATTTAAAATATAAAGCGATATTGTCTTTATTGAAGGCTTGTGCCCGAGCAGCCGAGGTGTTTTCAGGCCTTTTCAGAGATATTTGTGGATTCCGTTTTAGAAATCCCTGTATCCATTTAGCACCAGCTGTTTCTTCTTCTTTGTTAAAAGGATTTTTTATATTATTTTTAGTTGCAAATTCAAAAATTAACTTCTTTAAATCTTTTAGTGTCAAACCGAGGAATATAGTTTCCACATTGTTTATATGTTGAGCAAATTCATCTTCCATCTCCCTACTAAATACTGGTCTTTAACCTCCAAATCTCCTTTTGTATTGTTACAATTGTTTTTGAATCTTCTGCGTAATGTTGTAGCAGGGACGTTGAAAGTTTTCGACGCTAATTGCCATCCCATCTTTTTTTCTAGAACATTTCTCAAAGCCTCCGCCATGTTTTTCTCCTGCCATTCTTGCCTCTTAGCCTTAGTTGACATTGTACTTGAGGCTGCAAATGACATTTCTCTATCGTAAAAACAAGACTTCTTAGTTTTTAATAGAATCAAGTCCTTATGCCTATGATGGAATACTATGCCATCAAAGGAACAACTTAGGTATGCTATCATAGGGAAATTCGAGGTTTTAATGAAAACAGTCTCTGTATTTTTTCAATTACAGCATAACCGTAAACT
Organism: Dynastes maya; assembly: GCA_029619315.2. Lineage (NCBI taxonomy): Eukaryota > Metazoa > Arthropoda > Insecta > Coleoptera > Scarabaeidae > Dynastes > Dynastes maya. Next base: position 27,414,598 of record JAROYE020000001.1, read on the forward strand.
GATACCTGTGTGTAAATGCAGCACACGTATAGAAAATATGAATTAAATGGGTGCCCCTGGGTTTAGCATATTAAGAACATGATTTCAATTTTATTAATGTGTAAAACTTACTTCAAGAGTGACCGATATTTTACTTCTTTTTCTGACTTACAAGAAACAGCCAGATACGTACACTGGTTTGTAGGCATTCATGTACCGGTAATGGCAGTTTCTTGAATAGGTGATTTGACCACGAAATTTAAATGGTCCAAAAAATTTGTGGGTATGCCATTATAGGCACCATGTCATCATAGGCAGGATTCCCCTATAGCGATCTTCTAGTAAACGTACAAAATACATTTCTGCGCCACCTTTATTTGCAAATTATATGATAATATAAATCTGGAAATAGAAATCTTTGGAATATCCAGATGTACTCATTTTATATTCGCCAGAAATGTGATGTGTTTCAATTAGCAGCACTGATCTTTAATTGCCTTGAATAAAAAATAAAAATACACCGTTCGAAAATGAAGGTTCCAATTCCTCTATCTAGTTCTCTGACATTTTTGCTAAATATACATTATCTACACTTAGAGTTCTAAAGAGCCGTTCAATTACATTTTTCTTTCCTTTTTTGTGTTCTCTGCCACTTGTAATTAGGATAATTTCCAGTACGTGTCTATTCTAAATAAGTAAACAAACCGAGGCCCATGTACGAATAATATACGTCCGCATAATAGGAACAACTTTGAGGCAAGTTTGAAACTTCATACAGTGCCCGCTTATAAGTAGTGTTCTCTCAAAAGAAATGCCAATTAATGGAAGTCTGCATGAACAATAAGTTTCAGAAGGTTTATCTGCAGTTAAAATGCCTGCTTGCAGTTCGTAAACAAACATTTATTCTTTAATTACCTGTCATGCTAATATGTTACTTCAACCCCCACTGAACAGTCGATCACAAAGTTCTCGCCGAATTTTGTTCGGTTTTGAGGTTAAAGCAATTGATTTTATATGATTTTCTTAAGTGAATGATGTTTGCTATGGTATGAGGTGTGTACGTATTTTCCTACCCAACGCCTTAGATATTCGCTAAAACTGCTATATATTTTAATTTTAAAGCATTTTCTAAACAAATGTCTTAGGATCGCACAATAATTTTTTTGTGTATAAAGATAGGGCAAATATCGTACCCATTCTAAACTATTATAGATGTCACGAAAATAGGAAAAGAAAATGGGTGCTTATGATAACCCATCATGTCAAACAGTTGAGGGTTTAACATGATGTAGTCCAGAATAAGGATGACAACGATATATCGATATTTTAAATATATCGATACATTGACATATTGAAAAATTTATTTTTAAATAAATATTTCCATGGATGTGGGAGCTTCTGGCGACTGCCATAACTAGTGGAACAGTAATCTACAGCCCCTTTGGAATAAATATTCGGACTGTAGATTGCCAAGTCGGGCATCGTTACAAAGAATTGTGCCATCTGTTCGTGAACATGTTGGAAAAAGAACTAAATCGGAGTTGAAAGATAAAAAACTGTGGTTATGTGTGAACGAAATAACAGACCGTAAAAAATATTCTGTGGTTAATGTAATGGTACGTACAATGGAACCACATCAATCGTTACCTTCAATTCTATTAGCTTCCAGACGAGTACAACAATGCACTGCCGAAGTAATTTCAAAGTTAGTGTTAAATACATTGAAAAAGTTTGAAGTTTCAACAAACCAACTGTTGATGTTTATGAGTGATGGTGCCGCAAACATGCTTTCTGTAGGCCGGTCTCTTAAAAACCATTGTGCTAATTTGTTACATATTACGTGTAAAATTCATGCTTTCAGTCATGTGGCAGATAGTATTAGAAAATGTTATCCTGAGGTAGACGCTTTAATAGCGCATACAAAAGCAGTGTTTGTCAAACCCCCAAAACGTATTCGCAAATTTTACAGATTGTGCCTCCGTATGCCTGAGCCACCAGAACCTATTCTTACATGTTGGGGAATATGGTTACAGGCCGCGTTTTATTATCATAAATATTTTGAGAACATTAAGAACGTGGTTTTACAATTCGATCCAAAGGAAGCTGCGGCTATCAAGGAAAGCCAGTCGAAATTTCAAGATAGTCAGGTTAAAACGGATTTAAAAACTATTCAGAACAATTACTTCGGACTAGTGGAGGCAATAGAAAAATTATAAAATCCTTCGGTGTCGTTAGTGGAGTCTCTTCAAATAGTGCAACATGTTCACGCACAGCTATGCGCGGTAGAAGACGCAAAAAATGTTTGTGTTCTAGAAAGGTTTGAAAGTGTTTTAGAGAAAGATTCTGAGTTTAGCACATTAAGACAAATTTGTGAAGGTGCGTCAACAGAACCGTTAAGTTGTTCCAAAGATTATTTTAATTACTCAAATATAACGTCACTAGATGTAGAACGTTCGTTTCCTGCATATAAACACACTTTTTCCTCACGCCGCACTTGGTTTGCCGAAACAACTGTGGAAACATATCTCATGTTGCAGATATTTAACAGACATTATTCACTTTGTGATTTCACGGAAGACTCTTAAGACGGTAAGTGTTTGAGCACGTATTATATTTTGTTTCTGACCATTTATTTCGTGTAAACTTTTATGCGCCGGCCACTGGCTGTTGGTGCAAATTCAGCAACTCTACTAATCACACGAAAACTATGAAATTTGTGTCACTTCTGGACATATTCTCCCTGCAGCCGTACACATTTTTTATAACGTCGACGCCATGATTCCAGGGCCGCTGCGAACGCTTTTTTAGGAATTTGTTTTGACCACTGGAAAATCGTTGACGCAATAGCGGCACGGCTGGAGAATGTGCGGCCCACGGAGAGTGTCTTTCATCGTTGGAAACAGGCAAAAGTCGCTAGGAGCTGGGTCAGGTGAGTAGGGAGCATGACAAACCATTTCAAAGTTGTTTACACGAAGAAACTGCTGCGTCACCTTCTCCCGATGCGCTAGTGCGTTGTCTTGGTGAAAAAGCACACGCGCAGCCTTTTCCGGCCGTTTTTCACGCAATGCAAGAATCAACTTTTTCTTCAAAACATCTTCATAGGATGCACCTGTCACCGTAGTGCCCTTTGGAATGCAATGAGTAAGGATTACGCCATCGCTATCCCAGAACATGGCCACCCTCATTTTTTCAGCACTGGCGCTTGCCCGAAATTTTTTTGGTGGCGGTGAACTGTGCGCTTCCATTGAGCAGACTGGCGCTTCGTTTCAGGATTGAAAAACGGCATCCATGTCTCATCCATTGTCACAATCTATGAAAAGAAAGTCCAATTCTTGCCGTCATCACGAGTCAACATTGCCTGGCAACATGCCACGCGCGCACCTTTGTGGTCGTCTATCAGCATTCGTGGCACCCACCTGGAGGACACTTTTCGCATTTTCAGGTCGTCATGCAGCATTGTGTGCACAGATCACACGGAAATGCCAAATTTGGGGGCGATCTGCTTCACATTCATTCGGCGATCCTCTAAAACAACTTTCTCCACTCGCTCGATCATGTCGTCAGACCGGCTTGTGCGAGGACGAGATTGTCTTGGTTTGTTGTCACACGACGTTCTGCCTTCTTTGAACTGTCGCACCCGCGAACGCACGTTGGACACATCCATGACACCATCACCACATATCTCACTCAACTTGCGATGAATTTCTATCAGTCACACCACGCAAATGGAGAAAACAAATGATTACACCCTGATCTTGTAATGAAAACGTCGCCATTTGAAGTATCAAAAACAGTTCTCAACAAACCGCATGTTCCTATCTGTTTCCAGTTCTGAGAAAACAAATCGGAGGTGTTATAACTTGAATGCACCTCGTGCATAACATTAATAAGCTATAATATTTTCTGTGTTATAAAATAGATGTACTAGATTTTTTCTTTTATGTATGTACTTATTCTCTATAAAATAGATAATATTATATTTTTAACATACTGACAATGATTAAGTATATACATATGCAGACTATGTTACCACATTACGTTTATGTTATTATTATAAAATCTAAAATACCTAGTCAATGTTTTTAAGTAAGAAAAAGAAATAATTCAGGTATTCCTCTAGTATATATATATATATACTTGTTAATGTTAAACCCAATCAGAGATATTAATTTAGTAGAAAATATAAAATTTGAACCTAAGGTAACTAACATAACACAGTAAATAAATACTCAATAATTAGAACAAGTGCTAATGACAAATTTTGAACTTACTCCGTGTAGCAAAATGGAACAACGCCGGTGCTAATGTGCAATTTCAAATATAATTCTATGTTAACCATATATCGATACAATACAGGGTGAGTTGGGAGGAACGGACCAAAGTCCGGGAGTGTGTTGTTGACGTGAAAATAATGTAAAAAAACTCATATGTTCTTATCCAATTTTCATTTGTTTTCAAGTTATAGCATAATTACAAAATTTTAACTGGCGTTCTTGTAAATGGTCAAAATTTTCGCTTGATTTCGAGTTAATACGTTTTAAATGAAATAAAAATATCCTTGCATTGACTACCCAGGTAAAACAGAAGATTAGGTACGTTCGACATTAAAAGATTTTCGCTTCTTATCACATGACGTATCGGCTATCTAAATCAATCCTTTCGAGGCTCAACATAATTTCGATAATTCCGTTGTTCTGAAATGTGTGTGAGTTTGTATATTATTTTGTTAGAAAATGCCACACACTTATTCAAATTTAGAATATGCAAATATGGTGTTTGTTTACGATTTTTGTAATGGGAATGCTACAGCTGCTGTTGAAAAATATCGTCGACGGTTTCCACATTAGAGAAATCCCGGTAAAACATATTTATCAGAGTTTTCAACAAACTGTGCGCGACCGGAATGCTTCCGAATGCTAAATAACGTCGGAACGAGCTACTCGAGAAGGTTTAGAAGAAGTAGAAAATATTCTGGGTTTAGTAGATGCAACAACCAGCTCACTAAGAATTGGTACTCAATTGGGCATTTCACAAAAAAGAGTTAAAAATACACTCCACGAGCAAGGCTCATATCCATACCATAATCAGCGTATACAGCACCTACAACGGGGAGATTATGCTAAGCGTATGGAATTTTGTTGGTGGATAAGTAATAATCATCGTTTTGTATCGCGCATAATTTTTACGGCTGAAGCAACATTCACCCGTGACGACATTAATAATACTCGGAATTCTCAAGTATGGTCAGACGAAAATCCTCACCCAACAGTCGAAATTAACTTTCAGCACAAATTTTCGGTAAACGTGCAGTGTGGTATGATCCATGGTTATTTCACTGGTCCTTAACATCAGAGTGTAAATGTACGAGGGATGATCGTAAAATAAGGTTCCCATATTTTTTAAAAATAGAGAGCATTCTTTATTTCCCTAAAATTACACATCGCTTTAAAGGTAAAAACTTTTTCGACATAATCGCCATTTCTATCCAAGCATTTTTGCAGACGGTGCTCCAACTTCTGCACCTCCATGTCGCCAGTCAAAATCTTTTCAATTGTGGTGCTGGAAATCTCAGAAATCCGAAGAGCGAGTTGACGAATGGCGATCCTCCGATCTTCATGCAGTATGCTCTCGACCTTTTCAACGATTTCCTCTGAAACTGATGGTCTTCCGCTCCGCTCTTCATCGTGAATTTCCGTCCGACCTTCAGTGAATTCCCTACACCATTTGCGGACGTGTTGAACAGCTATACACTTTTCTCCATAAACTTCGGTTCATTGACGACGAATGTCTATAGGTGAAACACCTTTCGTGTTTAAAAGATGTATCACAGCGCGAATTTCGGGAGTTCCATCTGGGACGGCTGCTTAGCCAACACTGAGCGGCGTAGCGAGACGGGAGTAGTACGTGTATAGAGTGGGAGAGCTGCTGCACACACTAATGTTGTCGGATTTCGCCTAACACGTCTTATTGCTGCTGTAGGGCTTTGGGAACCATATTTTACGATCATCCCTCGTATTATCAGTATGATGGAGCTCCTGCAGATTTCGCTTGTCAGGTCAAGCAATATTTGGACGATAGGTTTCCAAGGCTTTGGATTGGTCGCGGTGGTCTCATCAGTTGGCATTCAAAATCTCTAGACCTCACACCACTAAACTATTGTTTATGGGGCTTGTTCAAAAATAAAGTTTACAAGGATGCACCAATTCGACGTATTAGAAATACTGCAGCCGATATTAAAGAAAGACATTAAGCAATCGGGAGAGCAACAGACGCTCTTCGTAGACGAAGCATAAGATGTTTAGAGGTCAATGGGGGTATTTTTGAACATTTATTAAAAGAACGCTGTGTTTAAAAAAAAATGTTAATGAGATTTTGTTTATTTGTAATTACGCTGTAAATTGAAAACAAATGAAAATCGGATAAGAACATATGAGTTTTTTTAAAGTGAGAATTATGTATTTTTGTATGGGTGATCGACTTCATCCCGAGTTCAGGGAGATGTTGATCATCTTTTAACCGCAAATTAAAAAAAACGATGTTCATCATACGAATCGGGTACCCGAACTCTGTGGCACTGGAACACTGAAACGCTTCACTAAAACCCATTACCACAATACATCACTCGCACTAAACGCATCCTGATCCAGTGATCAATCGTCAGCCTAAACATCAACGAAGCTATATTTTTAATTGCATTAAAATATAGCAACTTGTTTTTCAGTTACCTTAAACAAATTTTTTGATGGATTTCACTCTTTTCTAACTGTGGTTAATTATGGATTAATTGCAAAGTTATGGGTACCGTTTGCTCTTTTTTTGCTCATACATCATCATTTACTCAAGAATATAAAATAGCAAATTGTAGGATTTTAAAATATTCATGTCCCTACAATTATTTCACAAGCAAAATTACATTTTCAATGTTTACACGGTAAATTTTCCTCAGTCTAATTTCATTATAAGTTTTACATGATTTTTGCAGTCGTCCAACAAAAAAAAATTCATTTCCTCGTTAATTATTTGAACTTCTTCAGTTGGATGTCAGAATCACTCGTTTTTGCTTATTGCTTTCAGGATAAATAGAAGCCCTATTAACCACTGTTGAGCAAGCTAACATACAATATCTAATTTTACGTAAGATGCAAAACCGTAGTTACAGAATTATGGAATCTAAATTACATTTAATGTGAGCATGAAAGGCTTTAACTTGGAAATACACTCAGGTCGTACTCCAACGTTAACAGAAATGAAAAAGCGCAGGCAGCTTCCGCTACACGTCACAGTTATATAATCTCTTCGTTTATACAAGCAACAGGCAAACTAGTAACTAGCTAAAGTATTCATTGCTTTGAAGGAACCGGGAGAAAATCAAAATTTGTTGATATATATATATATATATATAAAATCATTGAAAATAAATTAAACCTAAACTTTTATTATACAGCGCGGTCCTAAAGTATCCCCCCAATGTTAACTTTTGAACGACAAAAGTTAGCGTTTTTAGAAAAAAATTGGTCGATTTTTATTTTTCGTGGACTAACTTTTGGCGTTATCAGTAGTTCAATTGTATTTCCAGTGTCGCCGGAAGTGACGTCAACTTTCTTATTTTAAATAGAATGCCCTTATATTTTTACGTTTTTAGAAAGGTAATCGAAAGACGAATCCAACGATACCATATATATTATACTACGACTTAAGAAATATGACGATATGCAGCAATAAAGGTTTTGGTAATCTGTTTTTGTTGGCAAACAACACAGAGTATCGGCACACTCCTCACCACATAAAATATTAATTAATTCGGAACAGCTGTTTCAAAGGCTTGCTGGGCCCTCATTTTCAACCGAGTTACCGAACAAATCTGAACGAAAAACTAAAAACTTTTTCTTAATTCTACCATGCTTGTCTATCCCTCCTTTCGAGGAAAAAAGAAGAGTATATATGTACATACATATATCTCTAAACGTGTATGTATCTGTGTATATCTATTCACGAATACCTACTTTTCTATCGTTTAACTCTAACATGAGTATATGTGAAACGGAAAAGGGTCTCTTGCGTCGTCCCGCCTTCGTAAAGTAGAGCGAGACAAAAGGAAGGTTCCTTCCGCTAATTCTCTATCTACGCATTCTAGGAAAACTAAACAAATCAATACATATGTTACAAAACACGGGGACTCGGTCTTTGTCAAGTGTGGACTGAAAAGTTCTTTTACCGTAATAAATCAAACAGGCAAGAAAAATGAAGTAGCGCATTATCTTTGGTTAAAAGATTCGAGTGTGTCTTTATATACACATGGCCTCAAGTGCATCTAATTCCCTAGGCGAGGTTACGCTTTTAATTAATTTCAGGTTTTCTAATTTGGTGACATGTCCCGTATCATTCATGCGCTCAGCTACACTTGACGCTCCTGTTCGAGCGGGAAAGAACCTTCTTTTTGTCTCGCTCTATTTTGCGAAGGCGGGACGAGGCAAGATACCCTTTTCCGTTTCACATATACTCAGCATGTTAGAGTTAAACGATAGAAAAGTAGGTATTCGTAAATAAATATACACAGGTACATGCACGTTTAGAGATATATGTACATATATACCCTTCTTTTTTCCTCGAGAGGAGAGATAAACAAGTATGGTAGAATTAAGAAAAAGTTTTTAGTTTTTCGTTCAGATTTGTTCGGTAATTCGGTCGAAAATGAGGACCTAGCGAACCTTTGAAGCAGCTGTTCCGAATTAATTAATATTTTGTGTGGTGAGGAGTGTGCAAACAACACAGAGTTGTTTGCCATACTCCCCACAGTCCTTGCTATCATTATTGTTTTTGTTGTTATGCAAAGTTGGGTGGGAAAGACCGCCAAATTGTTTCTTGTGACGCCAGAATTCCAAAATTCCAAATCTCAATTCCAAAAGCGTAAATTATTCTTATTATTTATTGTGATTATAAGCTGCGTTTGTCATACTTTCGTTCTTTGTGCTCCTTATTATTTTTTATGTAATTTTAACTTGTTTTGTTAATTGTTGTTTATTCTTTACTTTATTGAACTTTATTGTAATTAATTAATTGTTCAAATTTGTTTGTTTTTAATAGGCAATGTGCTTATGTTTCAGTTTTTTATGTTGTTGATTTTACAATGGCCACATGGACCACGTAAGATAAACATCAAGTACTTAATTTTAATATTCGTTGAATTTGGCAACATAATGTGTATAGCCGGAAATATTTGATCTTTGCTCTAAGTAATGATAGATAGTATAAAATTTAAAGGGCGAACTGCTTTAACAGAAGGTAATTTGATTAAAATTATTCGTCAATTTCTTGCGCAACCATGGCAAATAAGGTGATAATTATTCCCTGATTTACATAATATTAAAATTGACCCAGCAATTTCGCATGGTTCATGCTGAAGCCATTGTAAAAATAACAACACAGAAAACCTAAAAAACAGACATATTGTCTATCAAAAACCAACACATTTAAACAAACCTACCATAATTAATTAACGTGAATTAATTGCAATAAAGATCGATAAAGTAAAGAAATAACAATTAACAAAACAAGTTAAAATGAGAGAAAATAATAACGAAAAAAGAAGGAACGTATGGCAAATGCGTGATATAATAAGAATAAACAACAAGAATAATTGCCGCTTTTGGAATTTAAATTTGACAGTTTCGCAATTGTTATGATTGCTTTGCTTAGCAACGAGTTCATTAGATCAGTTTGGCGTCACAAGGAACAATTTGGGGCTCCTTCCTAGCCACCTTTGCGTAACACAAAAACAGACTACCAAAACTTTTATTGCTGCATATTGTCATATTTCTTAAGTTAAAGTATAATATATGTGGTATCGTTGGATTCGCCTTTCGATTAACTTTCCAAAAACGTAAAAATATACAGGGTATTCTATTTAAAATAAGAAAGTTGACTTCACTTCCGGTGATACCGGAAATACAATTGAATCGCCGATAACGGCAAAAGTTAGCTCATGAAAGATAGAAATCGACCTATTTTTTTGTAAAAACGCTAACTTCTGTCGTTCAAGAGTTAATATAAGGCGAGGACACTTTAGGACCTCACTGTATATGTATTGCATGTTTATAAGGTCGATCGTATACAAAAAACAAAAAATCTACAAGAAGGGTGTAAGACAGAAGTTTGATCAAGTTATTAAATGAGTTAAATATATTTCATATTTTTATAAGACGAAATTGAAAAAGAATATAAATTTGAATTGAAAAAATATCTAAAATATCTACTATAGTAAAAACAAAATCTGTTAATTGTTTATAAAAAGCCCTTGATATGGTTAATGTAAACTGTTACTAGTCAAAATGATATGGGTGCGGTATTATTGCATAATTAAAATTCAATTTCAGTATTAGTAAGTAAACCGCCATAAATTATCTGCTCCAACCACAACGGGGTTATCTGCATATGTTGGATATACACAGACATTTAAGCCTCTATTCATTCACCAATTAATAGAACTAATATAACTAACAATAATGATCAGGATGAAATTCTTTGGTTGCTAAATTTTTAACTAAAGTACGTTTTATTCATTTATTAATTGAACTAATGAAAATCATGATAATCTTAAACAATTGTTTCAGCACAGGGCACTTAATAAAAGTACAAGAAGTGTTGGTAATTTACTAATGAAACGAAGTAAAAGATAATATATGTATACCGGGTGATTCATTAAGGGTGGTGACCGACCATATATCGGTAATTGTTTGTCGTAGTATTTAGAGAAAGAAACTACACTGGTAAACGTGGTATTGAAAACATCTTTAAAAATATTTTCGAGTTCTTAAGATTGCCGCAAGATGGTTTACTTTGCTATTTGATTTTCATTACTTTTTTTTATAATTTTCTGTTATTAAGGAGGGCGGTAAAAAACCTAAAAGAAGCCGCTGATAATTATCAACGAGTTTTGTTAATGACACTTTGTGATTGCGCTTATTATAAGGCGGTGGAGGAAGCAAGCTTTTTATCAAACAAAAGTCCTTGTAACGTTAGTGAAAATCAACCGATTTTTAAAAATTTGGATTCATTTAATAATTTGTGACGTTACTAAAGAACATTGATCCTAATCTAATTACTGAGTTTAAAGATAAACAAAAGACAATTTCATGTTTTAATTTTTATAACGTCCTGTATGTTTTTTTTTCCACAATTTTGACCACTGTATTCAACATCCCAAAATAAGCAGAACAATTGATCAAGAAAAAATAAGAAAACTTGGGGTATCCCACTCGGGAACATATTTTATGTAGTTTACCATTATTCATTTTTTCTTATTCTCATCTCCTTTACGCTATAATGTTTTACAAGTGTACTTACAGTAGCAAAACTTGAATAATGAATAGAGCAACGCAACTGCGCTGAAAGCCAGTGGCGAACGCATAAAAGTTTACACAAAATAAATTAAATGTGATACGTGCTCAAACACTTACCGTTTTAAGAGTACTCCATGAAATCACAAAGTGGATAATGTCTATTTAATATTTGTAACATTAGATATGTTTCCAAAGTTGTTTCGGCTAAGTGAGTGCGGCGTGAAGAAAAAGTGTTTTTGTATGCCGAAAACGAACGTTCTACATCTAGTGACGTTATATTTGCGTAAGTAAAATAATTTTTCAAATAACTTAATGGTTCTGTTGACGCACCTTCACAAATTTGTCTTAATGTGCCAAAATCAGAGTCTTTATCTAAAACACTTTCAAACCTTTCTAAAACACAAACATTTCTTGCGTCTTCTATCGTGCATAGCTGTGCGTGAACATGTTGCACTATTTGCAAAGATTCCACTAATGACACCGAAGAATTTTGTAGTTTTTCTATCGCATCCGCTAGTTCCACGTAATTGTTCTGAATAATTTCCAAATCTGTTTTAACTTGACTATCCTGAAATTTCAAGCGGCTTACCTTGACAGCCGCAGCTTCCTTTGGGTTGAATTCTAAAATCACGTTCTTTATATTCTCAAAATATTTAAGATAATAAAATGCAGCCTCTAACCATGTTCCCCAACGAGTAAGAATAGGTTGTGGTGGTTCAGGAATACCGGGGCATAGTCTATGAAATTCCCGAATATGTTTTGGGGACATTTTCTGATACTATCTGCTACGACACTGAGAGTATGAATTTTACATGTAATATGCAACAAGTTAGCACAATGTTTTTTAAGAGATCGACCTACAGCAAGCATGTTTGCGGCACCATCACTCATAAACATCAACAGTTGATTTGTTGAAAATTCAAACTTTTCCAATGTATTTAACACCAACATTGAAATTACTTCGGCAGTGCATTGTTGTATTTGTCTGGAAGCTAGTAAAATTGAGGGTGACGGTCGATGTGGTTCCATTGTGCGTACCATTACATTAACCACAGAATGTTTTTTACGATCTGTTGTTTCGTCCACACATAACCACAGTTTTTTTATCTTGCAACTCCGATTTAATTCTTTTCTCGACATGCTCACGAGCAGACGGCACAACTCTCTGTAATGTTCTCTCACTTGGTAACTTAAAGTCCCAATATTCATTCCAAAACGAGACGTATGCTTTCTTCCTTAGTAAATGAAATGGTAAATTACATGCAATAAAGGTAACACATACACTAAATTTAAATTTGTCATAATCTCGTGTGGAATTTTTTTTTGAAACATGCCCTGCACTATTTACGTGCCGTAGACAATCACTTTTCGACCAACACATTAAATCTATTTTACACACTACACATTGAATTTTAGCGCCATCACACTTTAAATCAGGCATTTCTGCAATAAATTCTCTTATTGTGTCCAACTTTGGTCGTTTTCTCGACGTAGGAAACATTTTCAAAACAAACGTAGAACTATGATATAGTATACGACAGCGTAGATGCATACACAACAGATCGGCTTTCGAGTCGCAGTTATACTGACGCTAATATCGAATTGTCCCGGCCGTGTTTATTTTGTGTAAACTTTTGTGCGTTAGCCACTGGCTTTCAGCGCAGTTTGCATTGCTCTAATAATGAATCAGTATTTTGATTTATTAACGATTACGTTTTCGTTTTCACAAAAAACGTATCCGTGCTGTTTTTATATTGAATAATAAATAAATCAGAGTAAGAATGGTAACGAGAACATAATGCCAAAAAAGGAACATTGTACTCATAGAAACCTAAAGTAATAAACAAAATAACAAAACTAGACATTATCAGCACAATCCAAATCCAAAACAATATAATTGCCCATGTTGAACTACGAATCGGGCTCGTGAAAATCTTTCATCGTAAAAGTAGTTAGATTCAATGTTGTGGTTTTTGGCTTTTCATTTGCTTCTATTCCCTTCTTTTTTCTGGCCCTCTGCAGCTGTTTTTTCTGTTGACATGTTTGCAGGATATTCTTTCAATATCCACAGAATATCTTCCGGAAATCATTCCATGGTAGATCCTTGCCTAAAAACGAACACTTGTATGTATGTGAAAAAAGGGAAATTTTCATTAAAAGTACACTTGAACCTAAACGAGCAAGTTTCAGAATTTTTTAAACATTTGAAGTGGGATATCTGTCTGAAGCTGTAATTCGATATCTTTTCAGGGATCGCCTATTATTGCATTTAGATCCGAAAATAATAAAATCGCCTTTTGGTTATAACAGTGAAGAATGTAAAGGATACAAGTATGCTGATATCCGTTCTATTCCAGTGAATTTTACACTTCTATTTACATAATACTCATACTGGACACTAGATGTCTCTATATGACGAAATATCACTTTCTTTTTGTTAAAATTTATACAGCGTATTCACCTCATGCGTGGGAGGAAAATAATTTCTTCCCTGAGTGTTGCATAAGATCTTTATGTCAATTCACCTATCTAACTTAGCTTTTGAGATAATTGAGATAATTTGGACGGACTATACCTTAAACGCATCGCACACTAGAGCGGTGACTCTATTGAGCATTTTTTGGAGTTTTCGGAAATATTTTTTATATCAATAAGCATCTAGAAGTTGGCCAACGAAATCGTTGCCATTTTAATTCGTTGCTATTTTAATTCTCTAAGTGGACGAGGATAGGATCTGATACTGGAATTGTTTTAGAAATTTTTTTATAAACACTTCCTTACGCCTAGAATCTCAAATTATCTCAAAACTAAGCTACGAGGGAAAGTCATTAAATAAGTCACAAACTGTTGTGGGAAAGCTAAAAATAGCAGAGAGCTATTTTCCGTATCTGTCATTGGGGGGCAGCACTATCCAGCTTAATGATAATCAAGTGACAGTTGACGTGCGCGTACGCAAGCAGTGTTAAAATGACGGCCGTGCTCGAAGAGTGTACTGTGAAAAAGCAGCGTGCTGTTGTGCATTTTTTTTTTGTGCAAAAGGACTCCTTGCAAAAGATATCCATAAGGAAATGTCTCCTGTTTACGGTGAAAAGTGTTTGTCGTGTAAAGCCGTGTATAACTAGGTCGAGAAATTCTCACAAGGGCGCTCAAAAGTTGTTGACGGTCAGCGAAGTGGCCGCCCCGTTCAGATTGCGACAGAGGCAACACTTCGAAGGGTGGAAGAGATGATTCGAACTGACAGGCGGGTAACAATAGACAGCATAGCAACTGCAATCGGGTGTTCTCATGGTTTAGCCTACGAACTAATTCACGATCGTTTGAATTTCCGAAAAGTTTGCTTACGGTGGGTTCCTAAACAACTGACCGAGGAACACAGAAGGATTCGAATGGGCTTGTCCTTGCAACACCTCTCTAGGTACGCAGAGGAAGGGGAGGACATACTTAACAGGATCGTTACTGGTGATTAATCATGGGTGCACCACTACCAACCCGAAACAAAGCGTGCTTCAATGCAATGGAAACGTCCTTCTTCACCGTCAACAAAGAAATTCAAGGTTGTGCCCTCAGCTGGTAAGGTTATGCTTACCGTGTTCTGGGATTCTCAAGGAGTGCTCCTAGCCCATTTCCAGAATAGAAATGAGAACGTGACTGCTGAATCATACTGTAGAGTTTTGTTGTTGCTTCTGGATGCAATTCGACGAAAACGTCCAGGCCTACTGACGAGCGGAATATTGCTGCATCACGATAACGCCAGGCCGCATTCGGCCTAGTTGACCCAGGCGAGAATTGAAGGCTTACAGTTCCGACCTAGCCCCAAGCGACTATCATCTGTTTGGTCCACTAAAAAAGCATCTTGGCGGAACAGATTTCGAGAGTGATAATGATGTTCAACAAGAGGTACGCACGTGGTTCAAACGGCAGCCCAAACATTATATAAGTGTATCAATGTAGATGGAGACTATGTTGAAAAATAAACCTTGTTTTTGGCTAACTATTTCTCTTATTGCTTTTATAATAGCTTTTTGTGACCTACTTACTGACCTTCCCTCGCATTTATAAATAAATAATGTTGAAGAAACGTAGCACACATTGGGGAGAGTCATCCAAAAATGCAAAAATATACCGGATGTTGCATTTAAGAAACGAAACTTGTATCGTGTGTAACGGAAATTAAACACCCTGTATACTGGAACATAATTTGATGTTATGTAGAACTCGTATGCGAATATTTTTTATTTAAAAAGTCTTTTTCTAAGTTGCTCAGGAAAGGAATGTGGGCGCAAGATAATTCCTTTCCTACTAACTAGGTGGGCACGTTGTGTGTGTTAAGGATTACATTTATATCCGTTTTATTCTAACCCTTTCAGTTTAAAGCCTAATGAAAAAGAACATACAAAAGACTAAATTTGACAACCATGTCCATTCAAGTGATGGAAGGGGATATCGTAGTGCTGAAAATATGTTTACTTAGCATGTCCAGTGAACGGTGGTTATTGATTCTCATTATTGTGCAAACTACCCAATGTATTGTTGCTACTGAAGGACATTTGCAGCAGATTAAAATAAATTACATGCATTGCATTTATTTTGTTCCTATAGGATGAAGGAAAAAGGAACTTCCTACTACGAAGCAGCGCAATCATGTAATTGTTCTGAGTGAGACATTCGATATGTTGCAGTTGCATTTGATTTGCATAGATAGCTATTTCCTATTAAATTAATTAGCATTCTGTGTATCTATAGAATATTCACATGTTATTTGAATCTCCACTTACCCACCTAATTATAACATTATCCGGTAACGAGCATAGCGAACACTATCCGGTAACGAGCTTTACTGTGCAATATGGCGTATATAGGCTGATCCATTTTCGACCCTCACCGCAGGGATCTCGCTTATAATTGGAGGTAAATGGTAGGTTTAAATTTGGAAAAAAAGGCATTTGCAAAATATACCGTTGGTTTTCCTTTTAACATAAACATCACGCGGCTTGGTAAACGATCTATTCTCGACCAAGATTCTATTGAGATCCGAAAAAAAATGATACGATGTGACTATTATTGAATACATTTAACCTTCATATTATCATACATGAACCAACTAGGATATGTGGTGGTTTTAGGACTACGATCGACAACATTATGACGAATGCACAAAAATATGGAAGTGCTGTAGTGATAACTGCTTTGTCCCATCATTTGGCACAGCAAATGTCATTAATGGTATTTTCAAGTTACAAAAAGCAACAAAAGCTAGTAAAACGCAAAATTTTATATGACGAAGATCTTTCAATTTTTAAAGAATGGTTGTTTGAATACAATTGGAGCTTTCTGTATACGAAGGCTGACCCCGATATACGCCTTGAATTCCTTATAAATAGTATAAAACTCAAGTATAACGATTTGTGCAAGTATAAAATCAGTAAAGAACGCCCTCTGTTGCAGAAATGGTTTACAAAAGAAATTAAAAATGTACGACTGAAAACTATCTTTTCAAAAATGTTTGAGAAGTGTGTCAATTCTGGTAGCGGCCTGTAACAGTTTTATTATCGACTTTTTGAATAGTCCAGGAAAGACACCTATCATTAATTATCGGTTCCAGCAAAACAGCCAGCTCAGTAGCACAGTGCTTTATGAGCTTCACCGGAATCTCGCCGTCCCTAACAGTATGAGTATCTTTCAACTCGCATATAGTAGCACATATTTCTTCACTACACGTTGGCTCTAGAAGTAATGAGCGTGGATTATAGATAACGTTCCCCAAGTCTATTTCCTTGTTACTATCAACATTCTCGCATACTGTCAGTAGCAGTTGGTTTATATTTGTCAGTTTCTCAACGATATTTGTTCCTTCTATATTTATGTAGTTTATGTCAGTCGTTTCACTTGATCTTGTTGTTTCGCACTTACTAATTGCCAGGTTGCCTTTATTTTGTTGCTAGAATGATTAATGAATTCGGAGTTCATTTTGTGTTATGCTTTTTGTATTCCATAATGTTGTAACTTTTTCCGTCAATCCGTTTGTTAATCATCTATAAATTCCTACATAAGTATGATCTCTTTGACAATTGCCAGAATCTGTATATAAAGGGAAGAAGTACAACTAGAGGGTTTAAATGAGGAACAAACGACTATAAGACTATTCGTGGATCTGAAAAGAGCATTCTATCGTGTCGACTATAACATCTTATACAAGAAACTTGAGGTAATGGGCATTAGAGCACTTGCATTGCAATTAGTTAAATCATAATATAATAATAGTAATAAACCTGTTCTCTATCTCCAATAATGTGTGATATGGTGAGGATCGAAAATGAATCAGCTTGTATACAATGAGGTCCTAAAGTATCCTCCCCCATATTAGCTTTTGAAGGGCAGAAGCTGGCACTTTTAGAAAAAAATTAATCGGTTTATATTTTTTGTGAACTAACTTTCGGCGTTATCGGTAGCTCAATTGTACTTCCGGTGTCACCGGAAGTGACGTCAATTTTCTTATTTTAAATAGAACGCCCTACATATTTTTACGGTTTTGTACTTTTATACTTTAGCATAAGGTTATTACGATATGCAACAATAAATGTTTTTGTGATCTATTTTTGTTCTTTTGCAGAGTTGGCTAGGAAAAAAACCCAAAAACCCCTGGGATGCCAGGACAATTGACGAACCGTAAAATCTCAATTTTAAAAGCTTACTTATTCTTGTTATTTATTGTCATATCTTGAATCCTTTACATTTTCGTCATTTTTCCATATTTGTCCCTATTTTATTAATTTATTAATCGTTGTTATTTCTTCACTTTATCGAACTTGCAAAAGATACAAACCGAGCTATTCCTTCTAGCGGCGAGCTTTTGTAGCTCAAAAGTTAGTGTGGTGGGTACTTTAGGACCTCTCCGTATATATACATAAATCTCCTGTAATTGTTACTAATAGCCTACCAATTTTGCTTCATGTATAGTACTTGTTAAAGAAAACTATATAGGAAATAAAAGTGGAATTATCTATTTATTGTGTAGGTGCAATGTATCGTGTTGAGAAGATAATACCTGGAATAACTTTTGAAACAACAATTGACATTTGGTATTTCATTCCCCTCCACTTAAAAAAGTTAAAATGGTATTATGGAGCAAGTGAACATAATTTGAAAACTTTTATCCAAGATAAGCACAGAAGAAATAGAACAAACAACAAAGAAAATCAAACAAATGCTAACTATTCAACAATTTGGGTAGTTCCGAGCTACCCAAGTAACACAGAGCATTAAGTACTTGGATAGCTCGGAACACTCCAGTTGTTGGATGGAATGCAACATGTGTGTTTCTGAAAAAATCCTTCATTGATATTCATTACAATAAAAGCTGTGTAGGGAGCAATATAGAAGCAGGAGGCGAAGATGCGGTATGGTGCAAGCATAAATAAAATAAGCTTATGTTAATAGCCTGGAATAGAAAATTAGCTTGTGTGCTTTATTTAATGTTGGTTATTGAGAGTTTATTGGCAGAATATGTTGCTGGTGAACACATTGAACAATTTATTGATTGATACTTTTTTGCAATCTGTTCCATTATCGCACTTAACATTTTTGAAAAGGGCATTGTACGAATGTCAACTTTTTGTCAATGATGCCCTCCTTAAATCAAAAGTTGACATGTCGCAGCATTTTTCCGTGAGAGCATTATTTCGCGAGCTATTTTGGGTACCACCCTTTAAACCAGCCACAGTGCAAGTTGTTGAGAAATTCATCGATGTACTTTACGTAGCTTAGATGTCCACAACTACTAAAAAGTAGTATGTCAATTTTGATTCTTGTCTTCTCCAATCTTCGAACACTGTAGAATAGAAAGTAAGTTTAAGAAACAATCGAATCTCTCGAAAAAACTTTTTAGCATGTAACATACATACATGTATCTTATGTATCTTATTTATTACAGAAACGGAGTTAGCCCTCTGTTCTTCACTTTAATCATGAATATATAAATCCAGCTCTTTAGTTGGATAAGAAATCTTGTTATTCATTACTTATGATATTTATTGAGAAGGATTATTTTGAAGAATTTAAAGACCATTCAAAGATAGCGCTTGAAGTAAAAGTTTTAGAGATGTTACTTCAAGATACATTTACTGTGCAACAGATGTGTTGCACCTGCTTGAAAAGTTTAATAGAACTTACCGATCAAGCATCAATGATTCAAGACTGCGTCTAAATAGAAGCTGTCATAAGGCCTCAGCCATCATAAGGCATTTGATACTGTAAACCACAGCATTTTATTTTCTTCACGATATTTGGGCCTGGGGTATATTACCACCAATCTGACAGAGTCTTATTTAACGGGCAGAACGTAGTATGTACAATTACCAAATGAAAGATTCACATTTCCACACACAATTCACATTCCTCGGAATGGGGGTACTTTAAGGTTCCATTTTGGTTCCAATTTTATTCTCTCTCTCTCTCTAAATATATATTAATGATATAAATGTGAAATTGTATTATATGAATTACATGAATTACATGTTTTCGTTATTTGTGGGATCTGTCTTAATAACTTTTTTCAAATCGAAAAAGATATGAAAAATGAAACGGTTTATTGTTTTAAAGAGACAGTAAGTTTTATTGTGTTTAAAGACAAATTTGGAAAGATTACATTTCTTTTAAAACAAAATATGAACAAAAACCTATTTCAATCCCTATCTAACAGCTTTAAATTATTTATATGAAATTTCAAAATTTTGATAATAAACTAAATAAAATCGAATTTTCCTTTTTTAATTTATCATTTCGCTAAATATTTTAACTTTGGTACCTGCACACTGTTGCTGTCCTCAGCGAAACAGCTCTCCGGTGTCTTTTCTTGAATTCGTAACGGCCCCCGATTTAGAACCAAGTATCCTGCTCCTTAGGTCTTGTTTTGATGTATAAGATCGAAATGGATTTATTTGATACTGTACTGCAGTTTTTATTTAAATAATTTCATATTTATTCAAAATATGAATAAAAGTATCGATCTTGTCGAAAACTACTTTTTTCTGTCTCTCATTTTTTTCTGTTATCCAGAGCCCCAGTTAATTATTTTGAATAAATAAATCTTGACTTTTCTAAAACCATTCAAAATTCCATCCACTCCTTTGGAGACGATGTTCAATTTTGTATGTACGGTAGTGCCAGATACGGTGTATTAAATGTGGTTACTATGAGAAAGATGTTTTGAATTCATAAAATGCATATGAATAGCAATTTGCCTATCCACATTTACACATTTTCGATTCTTCATTCCCGATTTCCTTATTAGTAAAAAAGATAGTAAAATTAGATTCTTACTTTGTCTGTTACTTACTGGACTCTTCTTTTTAGCGAAAATACTTTTTATCTCCATGTGTAAGACGAAGAAAAGAAATCAAGCTAGGGGTATACGAGGTGTGGCAATTAAATAACCGGACTGGTGCTACAAAACTTGTTATTGATCACCAATTACATTACAAAGTTTATCCCCTTCAATGTACTGTCCTTGTCGATCCCTATAACGCTCCATATGAATTTTCCGTTGTCGAAAGCAGTGCTGGAAGTCCGTTTCTGCCAGCTTGTTGAGAACCTCCGTCGCTTTCGCTTTCACTGCTTCCACACTATCAAACCTTGTCCCCTTAAGTTCCGATTTTACCTTAAGAAATAAAAAAGTCACAGGGGGCCAGGTCGGGCGAGTAAGGTGGGTGGTCCAACACGGTGATGCCGGAGTTCGCAAAGAACGCCTTCACAGACAAGGTGGAATGGGCTGGCGCTCTGTTTTGGTGGAGCATCCAGGATTTGCTCTTCTACAAATCGGGTCTTCGTCTTCTCACTCGTTCACGACGGGTAGTTAGAACCTCGTGTTTCACAAGAAACTTGAGGTTAACTCGTTGCTCGATCTGAACACTCTGCATTTTTCCGACGCGACGCTGGCGTAAGGACTTGAACGGACGATTGTTACAGCGAGACTGAGCGACGTACAATCGTGCCCATTGAGCTCAGGGTGGGGGAATCATCTACAAGCACAGGCATGTCCGGTTATTTAATTGTCACACCTCGAATGGAGCGAAGAGGTCATCAGCACTGCTTCGCCTCGTAAAAATAAGGAACTAAAATAGTTAAAACTGTCAAAAGACAACACTTATTAACCAGGGTAAATGAATATCACAACAATATACGATATCCTTATGAAATCTTTAAATCCTCCAGAGTGCACTTTTATGCTGATGATACCTAACTTTACTTATCATTTAAACCGCAGCTGTAATACAACATTTTGAGGGAAAAACTTTAGATTATTTTTACAAGAGTATAGAATTATTAATTAATCATTGTAATAAATGTATTGAAGTTAGAGGAAATTGTATTAAAAATAAAAATTGTTATATTTTATCAAGTTTATTTTTTCTATATCAGGCCGAGCATTTATGGCGCCTACCTCGTATGTACGTGTATTTATTGACACAATTTGCTCTTATCTGAAAGCGTAGTGTGCACTTATACTTCCAGCGCTAGTTTTCTAGTTGTAAGGAGAAGGTTCATTAAAAGTTACTAGAAGTTTAATACTATTTGTATGCTAATTAATTCCTTTAAGCCCCCTCTTAAAACTTGCTAATCTATGTTATAATAAAATTTACATTTTCCAGAAATATGGGGAAAATGTGAAAATATTCGTCTTTAAACGAAAGTTCTCGTCATAAAACAAAATGGTTTGTTTCTAGCAGATACAGTATGTAACAGGTGATTTACTTGAGTTTGGTTAATTTGGAATGATTTTTTTACTGTAATCAGGAGAAAATTTTATGAAGACGTAAAGTAATTAAGAGTTTATGTTGTAAACTCAGCATTTTCCGTTTTATTTTCGTTATATAACTTTATAGCTACATGCCAATCTACTCGAAATAATTTTGCGGATATATTGCAGTTCAGGCTCCCAATATCACCTTTAATATCGAGTCGAATATATCACTAAAAACCATAAAACAGTTTATTACCAGGAGAAGGTAATTTATTGGAGAACAAATTACATAATCGACTACTTTGCGGAAATAGGATTTAGTTAAAATTTATAAGCACGTGGGATTTATCTGTAGATTATGTTCGTTTGTGCTAGTGTGGAAGAAGAACTATTATACGGACGTAATATTTATGTTACAGGGTAATAAGAGCTTTATGTCCTAGATATAAAATATATTCAGGACTTACGATTTGGTATTTTAAGTACTTCTGCTTTTGCTGAAATGTTAGCTATGAAAAGAGGTATTTAATACTCGCTACTCGAATAGAAGGCATATTTCGCAACAGAGCTTTAGTAAAACGTTCGCGTTAGTTAAATTAAGGATAAATTCAAGAGGAAGTTTTGTGAATTATGTTTGTTATGTATACTTGTTGTTTGATTGTGGGAGTAAGTTATGATTTGCTTTGATTCATGTGTACTAAATTCAGAACTGTAGGAGAACCTCAAGTTTGCATTTGATATGTGTTTATCAATTCATACCGTCATTTGTCGCAGTGAAATTTTGGGCAGCGAATTTAAACATGGTTGTACCAGCCTGGTTGACGATGAGCGTTTGGGATCGCCAAAAACTGCAACCACTACTGGTAACGTTGGAAAAGTTCACCAAATGTTGTTCATCCGAATTAAGATTAGAGAGATAGCAGGGGCTGTGGGCATCTCGAAAGATCGTGTTTATTTTACGACTGAAGATTTGGGCGTGGAAAAGTTATCCGCACGTTAGGTGCCGCGCTTACTCACTCAGGACCAGCAATGCATTCGAATGAACATTTCCAAAGCCCGAAACAGTAGACTGCGAAAGGCGAATTGTCATCGAAAAGTGTGTTCCATCGGCCGGATAAGTGATGGTGAATGTTTTTTGGGATAGTCATGGAATTGTGTCAATCGTCTATCTTGAAAATACTACAAATTCATGAATTAGTGTTCGAGGTGATAGACCATCCACCCTATTCACCAGATTTGGCTTCCAGGGATTTTTTTCTGTTAAAAATCGTTGGAAAGACAGGGGTTTTCATCGAATGAGGACGCCATCACATTCGTAAATGCCTATTTTGCAAAACAAGATGCCAATTACTATTTGGACGGATTAAAGAGATGGGAACATCGCCGGGAAATGTGTACAGACTTACAAGGAGATCATACTGAGAAATAAAACTGAATTTGTCAAGAAAAATACTTGCTTCTGTGTTAAGTTGGAAACTTTTTTGATTGCCCTCGTACATAAATGTAGGGAAACTGATACCCAAAAGGTATAAACGAAGCTATGGTATTAAAGACGTGGAGAATTTGTATACAAACATAACTACGCATGTGTACGAGGTGTGGCAATGAAATAACCGGACTGGTGCTACTATCGGAAAACAGCGAACACGCCACAGCAGGTTTGAACATGTGTATGTCGAACGTGCAGAAGGGTAAGAAACGACTATATGCTGAGAAGGTGAATGAGTTTATCGGTGACTTTCCAGATTTATCGTATAGTGGTGCTAAAATAGTTTGTGAAATACCTCTGAGGAGCCGAGACAAATACGATTAAAGATATGTAAATAGTATAACACACAGAAATAAGAAAAATGGCGTGCCATCAACCATTTATGTTCGATATACTTTTCATGCTGATTGATTACTTGATGAAATAGAAAAACTGCAAAACTGCACTAACGTTAGCAGAGTCACTGCAGGTACTGGACGAAGTAAATAAAATGCTACACGATATAAACGACGCAAAAAAATGTCGCGTTAAAGAAGGGTGCTTTAAAAAAAGATTCAGATTTTACGAAATTAAGACAAATTCGTTAACTAATTTCGGAGATTACTCTAACTATGCCTGTCTTACATCGGTAGATATTGAACGGTCTTATGGATTATTTCTTTTATTACTTTCGTTGTTTTGTACCGAGCGCAGTGCTACAACTTTACTGTCATATACGAGGAGTGGCAATTAAATAACCGGATTGCTGCTACTATCGGCAAACAGCGAGCATGCCACGGCAGGTTTGAACATGTCTGTGCTTGTGGATGATTCCCCCATCCTGGGTTCGATGGGCATGGTTGCACTTTACACGCTGTGTCAATCGTCCGTTCAAGTCCTTACGCTAGCGTCGCGTCGAAAAAATGCAGAGTATTCAGATCGACCAACGAGTTAACCTTAAGTTTCTTGTAAAACACGAGGTTCTAACTACCCTTCGTGAGCGAAGGAGAAGACGAAGACCCAATTTGTGGAAGAGCAAATCCTGGATGTTCCACCAAGACAATGCGCCAGCCCATTCCGCCTTGTCTGTGAAGGCGTTCTTTGCGAAATTCGGCATCACCGTGTTGGACCACCCATTGTACTCGCCCGACCTGGCCCCCTGTAACTTTTTTTTATTTCCTAAGGTAAAATCGGAGCTTAAGGGGATAAGATTTGACAGTGTGGAAGCGGTGAAAGCGAAAGCGACGGAGGTTCTCAACAAGCTGACAGAAACGGACTTCCAGCACTTCCTTCGACAGTGGAAAATTCGTATGGAGCGTTGTAGGGATCGGCAAGGGGAGTACATTGAAGGGGGTAAACTTTGTAATGTAATTGGTGATCAATAAAATGTTTTGTAGCACCAGTCCGGTTATTTAATTGCCACACGTCGTATGTACGCCGAGCATACAGTTCCTTGCCTTCCTTTCTATGCGTTTCATGCACTGTTTCGGCCTTTAGATCTGTCTGCACATTACCGGCGTGGTAATACACACAAGTTTATGATGCTATGCACACGGGGAGACTACTGGCAGTGCGCTCTGGCTACCTTCAGTAGAG
The DNA here is from genome assembly GCA_029619315.2 of Dynastes maya. Lineage (NCBI taxonomy): Eukaryota > Metazoa > Arthropoda > Insecta > Coleoptera > Scarabaeidae > Dynastes > Dynastes maya. Next base: position 27,439,718 of record JAROYE020000001.1, read on the forward strand.
CATGTAGCATGAAAACTCCACTTCGCGTAGAATCGCACATATCTCGGGTGATCTTATTTGCCGCCAGTACCCTGTACATTCGAAGTATTTGGGATATTTGGATTTATCTATTGAAGAAAAAGATAAATGTCACAGTTCAAGCGGATTTATTGGTATTTTACCTATTCACAAATATTGCTACGTTTCGGTGCTTTAACTTGCATATTTCTCAAGCTAAAAATTTTTTTTTGACAAAACAATTGGGATATATCTAAAAACATACCTCTATTGTGTTTTCGGTAACCACAGTCAAGTGTGTTTAATAATCATAAAAAGTAACACGATACAGTTTATAATTGTTAATTACAGTATGAAATAGATAATTGACGATTGAAATTGTAGAATTTAAATTTATTAAAATACGAACTTTAAATTCCTATTCTTACTGCAATGCAGGTGGACGGCCGACAATGTGCGTCGTAACATATGGAGTGTTACAGTTCCGTTTTTTACATGTAGTTACAGAGGTATTTTACAGTTCTTTTTAAAACTGTGTCAAATAACTACAGAAGTAAAGTTAACATTGAAAACGTTAAAATTGGTATAGTGTAAAGAAGCTCATTATTTTGTTTGAGTGTAAATAAAATTAAGTACAAATAACAATTTTTTTTAATAAATAATTAAAATTGTAGGTGCAAGAACAAGTGAGCGTATAATTATCTATTGAAAAGGATACTGTAATGGTTTATCGAATTGTCTATATCAGATTTAAAATTGCAGGTTTTGTTAAATTTAATATGAAACATTTCAGAAAGTAACCTTTGTTTGTAATTTGGTTCTATGTCTAAAATTATTGGGTTTGTGAAATCGAAACTGTGCTTCAAATCAATAGAGTGTGTTGCTAATCCTGCAGATGATTTTTTGACAGATACATCGTACGTGTGCTGTCGAATACATTTCCCCAAATTTTGACCACTTTAGCCAACATAGCAAATGTCGCAATTTTGACAGATAATCTTATAAGCATCGTTTTTATTGTCTGTGATGTTTGTTTTATCTTTCAAATTATGGAAGACATTCATTTTGGTTAAGTTATCTATGCTGTACGGTATAAGCTTAGTATTGTCATCCGAAAGAATTCTAATTAGTTGTTGCGATAATCTTGGTATGTTGACCAAGCCACGTAAAGTCATAATGGGGGTTATTTTTGGATTACTGTTAACTGTAGATGTACTCGGGCAACGCTGTAACAACCTATTGACAAGATTAACCGGGTAGTTATTGTTAATTAATACTTAAAAGAACGGTTTTTGAAGTTTTCTTGTTGAAATTCAAAGTCTGATAGCGTTTGCATTTTTTTGCTTCAAACTGTTAACGATATTTATTTTTTGATACAACGGGTGGTATGAATTATAATTTAAAATTCTGTTTAAACTAGACGGTTTTTTATATAAATCTGTGACAATTTTATCATCTTTTCTAACAATTAAAACAATAGTGTGTTGTTAGAGGATATGAACAGAATTAAGGTGATTTAATAAAATATTTCCTTTGTCATCTGGTATAATCAAAAACGAGTCATTCTTTTTCTTCAATATCAAAGACGAGCAATTAACCTTCAACATATGGATTTATCTATATTGCGATGTTGTAAAACAAATAAAAGTATTAAATTGGGTTCCGTTTATTATTTCTAGTACTTTACTTACAAAGATAATTTTTTTAACTACTTACAGTTATTCGTGTGTATGTGTATATATAGTTTTGTGCATCTTCTGAATCCCGATCAACTTTTTTCAAATAAAAACTTGATAGCTTCTTGAATAGACCTCTCCAATCCGCTTCTATGACTTTTTCGGTTAGATTTTGCTTGATTTACTTCTTCAAACTGTTATTGTATAGTTTTAACACTTTTTAGCTTATATTTAAACTTATATTGGACTTTTTAAATTAAAATTTCTAAATGAATCTTTGAAATATATCTGTTTACTGATAGATTTATTCTGTGTTTATCTTCTTGTTTATGCGTTGTCTGGGTGCTGCCAATCCAACGACTTGATGCCTTTAATTTTGATGTTGTGATGTTCGTTTTCAGTACTGTAGATGACGTAAAGGATTTTGTTGCTTGGATTCCAAATATAATGTATTTCGTATGTGTGTTTATGTCATTTTTAGAAATTATATTTCCAAAATAAATCATCAAAATGCCAGAATTCGAATAATAACCCAAAATAATGCGAATTCTGCAAATGCTACGTTAAATTCTAATATTTTACGAATATTGATATGAAATTGATTGAAATTAATGTATTGAAGTGTGATCGCACCCACTTCAGGTGGGATGTCTCACTGTAATATATTGGCAAACGTTTGTAGCTGACGGACAATCGTAAAATAAAACTTTTTCTTGGACATTTTTTTAATATCCTGCCTTGTAGTTAGCAAAGCCAGTTTCATCTGGATTCCTTTTATACCTAGAATATTACATACAAAAACCAAGCTATTCATTATGCAACCCTTTAGCACAATGTATAGCTTGGTTTTTACTAAGCTAGTTACGAAGTATTGACAGAAAGCTTTATTTTAAATTTCATCTTGATTGTACCTATTAAAAATGAAGCTTGAATACAAGTTATTTCCTATTAATGAGTGCACCCCTATATCAACTTTTAGGAGCTCAATTCAAGATACTTTTGCCAATAGAAAAAAATATTGCAAAGAATAGTTCTTTATTTTTTAATTCTCTGATATTTTCAAATTTTGTCGATTTAGAAAGAAACGCAGACGATGATCCTGTGTAAGTACTTGCGAAGTGTTGCGCTATTTTGTTTTTGTAAGATGTAAATTTGCGTTAATTTTCTATTTCTTGCTACTCAGAATGATTTAAATATTACTATCGGCCTAACAACAAGTGTTAAATTTCATTCAGACAAACAGACATTCATGTGCTAATGAATAGGCTCTAATTTGGAACGAAAATTACTTTATTTAACCGGCACTGTTCTAATATTCGTCAAAATTTGTGTATGCCAGTCTCCTCCAATATTTAGCTGATACTTCATCTGCTTTGATATGCCATAGAAATAAGTTTACAACTGCAACGAATACATAGATAAAAAATAGACAAAAATAGAATTCGCATACAAAACCGACATTTGCTGTCATTGTTAGAACGTATATTCAGACAAATATTAATGCCGTTGCTGTCAGTCGAATGTCACGAATATGTGTGCTTGCGTTGTATAATTATGCATACACAGATTCTCATACACTCGCCAAACGTATACACAATAAAAGCTTTGAAAGCTCTCATCATCATCGTAGCCGTCGACGTCACTGTTCCTATGCACAAGTGTGAGTGTCAGCGTCCTTATAATGCGTCGTAGTATAGCGATGAACCGAAAAGTCAGACTGTTGGAGCCGTACCGATCGATTCTCTAGTTGAGAGCGGCAAACCATTCATTTTCTACGTAGAGGTAGACAAATCATGACATCACAAAAAAATCGTTTAATATTTCTAGCCGCAAACTGATTTGGAGTCAGAATTCTTTTTCCTTTCATTACTATTACGACTTAATAATTTGTTTATTTTGTTGAATTATTGTATTGCTCTTATTGTTGCTAGCCTATTAAGAGTGCTGAAACACTTCACTAAAACCATAATACTTCACTCGCATGTTTCAATAGAGAAGCCATTATCATCAGTAGTAAAACTGAACTAACAAACAAAGCGAAAAACTAATCCAATAAAGTAATTTTAAATCATGCAAATTCTAAAATATACAAATCTAAAGTATGCAATTTTAAAACAAACAATTTAAAAATATGCAATTTCAAAACCATGTAAATCCAAATTATGCAAAATTCAAAGTTACGGATAACTAATTCCAACTATACATGATACAATAGAGGATAAAGGCAGAATTCAGCGGTCCTAAATCTGAATTCATGAAGTTATGTTTGGTTTTGTAAATTTCGCTGCCTTCATTACAATTTAATTGAACCATTTACGTTCTTAACTAACTTTTATTATCAACATTATGATTATTTTCCAGCATATGTAGGGCAACAGAAGATTTATTAAACCTTCTGAATTTGAGATGAGCCAAATGGTCTTTGCACCTAACTCTGATTAATCTTTTTGTTTGCCCACCTGATCACAATCTTTTCATGAAATTTTGTAATTTACTGATTTGTCCATGTTATCTATTGGGTCTTTAGAAACTCCTAATAGGTTTCTGAGGTTGTTGTTTGAAGAAAAAACAATTTTGCGGTCAACTTCAGAAAAGACTTTGTGAAGTCTTTTCGTGTAATTTGGAGAAGATGTAAAACAAGAAGATAGTGTAAAATACTTAGGGGCAGTGATAGAAAGAACTGGGAAACTAGAAGAAGAAATAAACAACAGAATAGCAGCAACTGCAAAACTTTTCCATGCCATCAAGAACGGATGCTTGAATAGAAAAGAGATAAGTGTCCACACTAAGCTATCGATATATAGAACAGTATACTTAACAACGTTGCTGTATGGGGGCGAAACATGGGTACTAAAAAAAGCTGAAAAAGAGGTTGCAAGTCATAGAAATGAAATATCTATGTAGAGTGGTAGGTACCTTGATGGACAAAATATGGAATGACACTATTAGAGAACGGTTAAATATTGATAGTCCAAATAAAACTATAAAAAAGGCTCACTTGAGATGGTGAGGACATTTAAATGGATTGGAGAAAAATGGACAGGTGAAAATGATCTAGAAAGCGGTGAAAATAGGAAACAGATGAAGAGGGAGGCACAACTTGGGACAGTGAAATGGCGACATACTGAAGGGAGGGGGGTTGACATAGAGGTAAGCAGTTGCACTATCAAACAATAGGAGGAATTGGAGGAAGGTGGTGAACGAGACGTAGAGTCTCTACACCTACTGGTAGAAGAGAAATAATAATAATAATGGTTTATTTGTCTATGAGGCCTACAAGATATACGACAAGCTAAAACAAAAAAAAACATACATCAAAAGGAAAGTTTAAGAACAAAACAAAAACAAAAGTCGTGCAAATAAATCTCAGACTACATATACATCATTAGAGAAAACAAAAAATCATTACATGAAAAAAAGTAAACATCAAGCATTCATACTTAGAAATTCCTCTACAGTATAAGGCGCGTTATCTAGCAAGTAACTCTCGAGCTTTCTTTCAAAGGTCCGTATATCGTCGACAGTTGTAAACTGTTGTAAAGCTTGTAACCCAGGGAAGTGGTGATCTCTCATACGTACATAGTGGATGCATGGGTATACATAGACTATCATAATTTTTGGCATCGTAATCATAATAATTTTTTATTGACACAAAATTATTCATATTGCGTTTTACATGTAACAAAACCTCCAGAACACTAACCAAAGCTAGTATCTTGAACTTCTTAAAATATGATTTACAAGACACAAGTATATTGATACCAGCTATATTGCGTATTGCGTCTTTTTGTTGCAAAAATATTCGGTTGCAGAAGCTGGATGCCCCCTAAAAAATGATCCCATAAGTTACTAGAAGCTAGCATAATATTAAGCAAGCAAAGTATCTACGCTAGTAATTTGACGTAAACGGTACAAGGCAAAACATATAGAAGAAAGCTTGGTCGATGGATGGTTAATATGTGTTTTCCAATTCATGCTACTATCCAGATGAACTCCTAAGAACTTGGTAGACTGAAGTTGTTTTATTGTTTTTCCTTTGATTCTCAATAGTAGATTCATTTAATTTATTAATACCTGGCGTAAAATTTTCTAAATTTAGGTGGGGTTTGTTGGTATTATACCAAATTGCAAGCAAATAGATAGATAGCATTCTTACAAATTCCAGAACTATTGTTTACTTGGATTCTGCATAGGAAAGGTAGATGCTATCATCCGCATATAGCACAATGTTATTGTGTTCTAGAGCTATATTTAGATCATTTATAAATAAAATGAACATCAGCGGCCTAATTACAGATCCTTGGGCCACACCTCGCTCCAACTGTAATTCTCCCGACGTAGTGCCTTGATATTCGACTATTTGCTTCCGGAGATAAGACTCCATCTATTTCCATGCATTTCCACGGATACCGTATGCACAAAGTTTTCTTAGTACGTAAAAGAGAATGATCAACCATGTCAAAGGATTTACTTAAGTCCATAAAGATAGCAATGCATTTACGGTTTTTATTTATGTTTTCAGCTCATTAATAAGTTGTAAACTAACTGTTTTAGTTGACTTATGTTTTGTAAAACCATGTTGTGCTGTATTCAACAAATTAAATTTAGTTAAAAAGTGAATAATTTTTTCACTTTCTCTTACACTTTTGATATGGTTGAGAGGATGGAGATAATTTAGGAGTAAATCACTGTCACCTTTTTTAAAAATTAACTTAATCATTTCTAAAACTTAGTCATTTCTAAAACACTGGGGAATACTCCATCAAGTAAGGACCGATTGATTAAACACGCCAGGGAATCGAGTAGTAAATCCGACGTGCTCTTGAGTATGTTTGAGCTAATCTTATCTAATCCCATAACATTTGATGATACCAGTTCGTTTATGATGTTCGTTCATGACATAAACTTTAGTATTAGAAGTGCTATCAATGTAGATTGAATTTGCGTTATGTGTTAAAGATGTGATTGACTGTTTCTACAGTTTGCATTACCTGCATTCACAAATAGGTCATTAAACGCATGCGCTATATCACCCGAATCCATGTGTTCCATTACCAACGTTTATTTCTTTCGGAACAATATTACATTGTTTGCCAGGTGTCAAGTTTTCATTTATGATATTCCAAGCAACTTTATACTTATTAGGAGCGGTACGGTACTGTCTTGAGTAGTGTAGCTGTTTTGCAGTTTTAATAAGAGACCTGTATACTTTTTTATAGTTCTTATAATATAAAAAATCGCCCTCCTTCTTTGGATATATATATGTATATATATGATACAGCAGCTATTAACAGACTACCTTGCTTTTTGGAAAATGTCTAATAGCTGTTATTTTTCTTGGCTGCCTCTTTTCCTTGAATTTATCATGTGTTAAACAATTTTGCACAGTGCAAAACGAGTGATTAGTCCCCTCAGCACACATTGTTTCCTATCGCTATTTCGTGTCGCACATTTAGTCTCCGTCACTGTTACTCCTCGATTCCGAATAGTCTTGTAATAGTTGCAACACTCTCCCATATTTTTTTTCTGTTCGTCTATTTGTAAGAGATGATCCCACCAATCTATAATTAATGATTACAGAATATATTGCATTCATCGCTAACCACTCTTACACAAACAAGTCAATACGAGCAATTGACTAATGTTACGTTTGTAGTCCATATTTTTTAGGAAAAAGACAGAAAATAAATAATAAAAATTAAAAAACTGCATTCATTAAAAAGCTGAAATTTTTTTCACACCTTTCTCCAGAGGAAGACGTTACATAACCTATACAAAAAGAGCAAGCGACATATTTCATTTTTATCACCTCAATATATGGTATATGTTTGATGTATGGTATGGTATTAAGTTATACGTCATAACAATTTAGCTTAATGTTAAATTTATATCTAGTCCTTCTACATACATCCGTATTTCGTTCTGTCTTTTCTTGTAATTCCTAAAAGTTATTTCCAAAGATTCTAGTTTACTTTTCATGGTTTTTATTGGTATCCCTGTGGCTACTATAAGTTAGTATTGCCCTACAAATAGTTTCAAACAGTATCATTTTAGTTGTCGCGGAAATTTTTATTTGCTTATCAATGTTCTATTCCATCGCATAAGTTTTCACAGTATTCCCAACTATTTTTTGAATTTTCCTTTTTCAGTGTTACCTTTATCTTTCGGGTATTAACTCTCATTTCATGTGGTATCTTATCATATGTATTAACATTTTGACTTCCTGTCATAATCATGATATCATCTGAACAGGCACATTCAGACACCTTGACACAAATTGATAAAGGCAAAATATACTCAGTAAGGTCTTTTGCATTTTCCTAAATTTAAATGTGTCGTCAATTATTCTAGCCCTTTTTAGGACCGCTCGACTCTCGTCTAACCCTTGGCAATTGGATCCCTTTCCATGTTAATTTAGATGCTGCAAATAACTTTCTGCTGTCACTCTATTATAGCTTGATATTTTCCCATTTTTGCTAAGTTCACCGCCTTCTCTACTCCCCCCTCTTTCATGTTGTTATCCTTACTTCCTGACAACCTCCTATACTCTGGTCTGGTTTTTTGCAGTGTAGTTATTTTTGTTGGCATTGTTTTCCGCTCTGCATTGTTTCATCATGCGTTTGCGAATCATTCGTAATAATTTATCTTATCCTACTCTTCGTATACATATTCCAGCTTGTTTCCGCTTTCCAGTGTTTTTAGGCCATTTTTTACTATCCTTTCTTTACTTTCGTTTCAACTTGCTTCCTAGATTTTTCTAACCATATTTTTCAATTTCGTTTTTTATTCCTTCTATATTTCCTTTCATATTTTGATATTATTCCTTCACTCAAGTATTGCTTCCATCTTATTTTGTTTATTTTTGTTTGTTTGTTAACTTCTTTAACTATAATGTTTGTTGCTTTATAGAATTTGTTTTTAGGATCTCGCATGTTTCTCTGGCAGTTTTCAGAAGATTCTCTATACTTATATTTTCCTTTTCTAGCATTTCTGCGTTGGTTTCCGGTACTTCTATTAGTCTATATACTCTTTTCTCCTTCCTCAATCTATGTGTTCTTATCGTTTCAGAACTAATGTCACTTTCACTCGCTCTTTTAGATTCCTCTTTATCTTTACGCTTTTTAATTTTTGCCATGAGCATGTAGTGATCGGGAAATGTCTCTGGTCCTCTCTTAATCTTCACGTCACACACTTGCCTTTTTTTTTATTAAACTGTGACTTGCTATGCTTCTTCTGTAATTGATGTTTGTCGAGTAATCGTATAGATTTCTTTATGATGGAAATAGGTGTTTATCAGTAGGTTGTTCATTTATTCATTTATCTTTTCCTCCTCCTGTTGACCAATCATTCATCTGCCTTTTCATGTCTCACCTTACAATTCAAATCACCAGAAACATGAATATTAATTCTTTCAGATATCAAACTCCATCCACTTTCACATTACATACCCATTTGGTACCGCCAATGATAATTTTGTTCTAACACATCGTCACTCGTTTAAAAAAATTATTCATTCCTTCCACATGTAATTCTTTAGTTATCATGTTGTTTTATTTATTTTCTACCGTTCCCACTTATATTCGATATAGAGAGATGACATGTATAAAACTAAGAGCTTATGGAAAAAAATATGTTGGTGTGTAGGTTATCTAAATTGAAATAACACAAGAATTATGCAAATCTTATAGACCTTGCAGAAAAAGGTATAACTTTGATATAACACACAACTATTCAAATATAAATCACTGAGGAAGTTAAATTGTTGAAATTTGTACGGTCAAAGAAACTGACAAAATAAACAGTTTACAGTATCTGATTCCACTTACCAGGGTAATAGAAATCAACTATTTCGGCCTAACAAGTATTTTAATTTATGATTACAGCGTCTATATGAAACAATCATTTGCTGAATTTACCAGAAAACTGTGTTATAATTTTATTGTGAGGTAAGCTAACGAATAGTTAGACGTACAGATAGTAAAATATCGAGAACAATAACATTCAGGTTAATGATACTTATAGAGTAGAAAGTCCACCGCGATATATAAATCCGCTACCAACATACAGTTATATATCAATGGTATGTTATAGAACCCAACGCAGTTGTTGCCAAATTTCGGGCTCAACAACGTCATGTTGATCTATTTGTATATACCGTATATAAAATTTGATCAGGGCGCCCCCTACATGGTCCTTCCCGGAACTATTTTGTCTATTTAATTATAGGGATAGTACGCTATGGAGCCCCCCGCGAAATTTGTATTTTTAGGGTCTACTGACTATTTCCAGCCATTTAAAGCTGAGATACGCCTCGATACGTTGTTGAGCCCGTTGAATGTATAATTCGGTCGCTGTGGAGCCCAAAATTACGTTGTTGAGCCCGGGGTCGGGCTCAACAACGTATCGAGGCGTATCTCAGCTTTAAATGGCTGGAAATAGTCAGTAGACCCTAAAAATACAAATTTCGCGATTTGAATTGTAGGGTGAGAAATGAAAAGGCAGATGAATGATTGGTCAACAGAAGGAGGAAAAGATAAATAGTAACTGTATAAAATTAATGGAATATTACCTTCTGAACAACCTAGAGATAAACACCTATTTCCATCAAAAGAAATCTATACGATTACTCGACAAACATCAATTACAGAAGAAGCATAGTAAGTCACAGTTTAATAAAAAAAAAGGCAAGTGTGTGACGTGAAGATTAAGACAGGACCAGAGACATTTCCCGATCACTACATGCTCATGGCAAAAATTAAAAAGCGTAAAGATAAAGAGGAATCTAAAGGAGCGAGTGAAAGTGATGAACATATAGATTGGGGAAGGAGAAAAGAGTATATAGATTCATAGAAGTACCGGAGGCCAACGTAGAAATGCTAGGAAAGGAAAATATAAGTATAGAGAATCTTCTGAAAGCTGCCAAAGAAACATGTGAGTTCCTAAAAACAAATTCTATAAAGCAACAAACATTATAGTTAAAGAAGTTAACAAACAAACAAAAATAAACAAAATAAGATGGAAGCAATACTTGAGTGAAAGAATAATATCAAAATATGAAAGGAAATATAGAGGGAATAAAAAACGAAATTGAAAAATATGGTTAGAAAAATCAAGGAAGCAATTTGATACGAAAGTAAAGAAAGGATAGTAGAAAATGGCCTAAAAACACTGGAAAGCGTAAACAAGCCGGAATATGTATACGAAGAGTAGGATAAGATAAATTATTACGAATGATGCGCAAACGCATGATGAAACAATGCAGAGCGGAAAACAATGTCAACAAAAATAACTACACTGCAAAAAAACAGACCAGAGTATGGGAGGTTGTCAGGAAGTAAGGATAACAACATGAAAGAGGGGGAAGTAAAGAAGGCGCTGAACAAAAATGGGAAAATATCAAGCTATAATAGAGTGACAGCAGAAAGTTATTTGCAGCATCTAAATTAACATGGAAAGGGAGCCAATTGCCAAGGGTTAGACGAGAGTCGAGCGGCCCTAAAAAGGGTTAGAATATTTGACGACACATTTGAACTTAGGGAAATGCAAAAGACCTTACTGAGCATATTTTGCCTTTATCAATTTGTGTCAAGGTGTCTGAATGTGCCTGTTCAGATGATATCATGATTATGACAGGAAGTCAAAATTTTAATAAATATGATAAGGTACCACATGAAATGAGAGTTAATACCCGAAAGATAAACGTAACGTTAACCACTGAAAAAGGAAAATTTAAAAAATAGTTGGGAATACTGTGAAAACTTATCATGCGATGGAATAGAAAACGTTGATAAGCAAATAAAAATTTCCGCGACAACTAAAATGATACTGTTTGATACTATTTGTAGAGCAATACTAACTTATAGTAGCCACAGGGATACCAATAAAAACCATGAAGAGTAAACTAGAATCTTTGGAAACAACTCTTTGGAATTACAAGAAAAGACAAAACGAAATACGGATGTAGAAGGACTAGATACAAAATTTAACATTAAGCTAAATTGTTATGGCGTATAACTTAATACCATACCATACATCAAACATATACCATATATTGAGGTGATAAAAATGAAATGTGCCGCTTGCTCTTTTTGTATAGGTTATGTAACGTCTTCCTCTGGAGAAAGGTGTGAAAAAAATTTCAGCTTTTTAATGAATGCAGTTTTTTAATATTTATTTTCTGTGTCTTTTCCCTAAAAAATATGGACTACAAATGTAACATTAGTCAATTGCTCGTATTGACTTGTTTGTGTAAGAATGGAATATCAAAGTGGTTAGCGATGAATGCAATATATTCTATAATCATTAATTATAGATTGGTGGGATCATCTCTTACAAATAGACAAACAGAAAAAAATATATGGGAGGCCAATGAAAACAAAAACAGGAAAATCCAGAAAAACATGGGAGAATGTTACAACTATTACAAGACTATTCGGAATCGAGGAATAACAGTGACGGAGACTAAATGTGCGACACGAAATAGCGATAGGAAACAATGTGTGCTGAAGGGACTAATCATTCGTTTTGCACTGTGCAAAATTGTTTAACACTTGATAAATTCAAGGAAAAACAGCAGCCAAGAAAAATAACAGCTATTAGACATTTTCCAAAAAGCAAGGTAGTCTGTTAATAGGTACTGTATCACATTAGCTGGCGCAAAATTATTCAAAGGCATTATGTGGAAATGTACGGCGGGAAATTTGGGAAAATTCGACTTCATAAATTACAACTATCAAATCTGGCTTTGTTTCAACCCATACATTTCCCATGTCCTTTCTTCAAATGATTTATAATTGAAATTTGTAAAGTACTCCCGGTTTTTCCTCTTTTTAAGGTAACAAACTGTAACAGTAATTCACTATCTTAGTTCATTCCGTATAGAAGCAAGGCATTGGCCTTGCTTCTTTCTGGTTTTCCTGTATTTCTTTCTGGTTTTCCTTATTTCACCTTTCTATATCACATAACAACAATGATACATATAAATATTCAATAATAAACGCATTGCAAGTAAATCACATTTACAGCGCAAGTCAGTTGCGCATTCCACTTGCGGACGCTGCATAAGATAGATCGTAGCTTAAAAGAAAAAAAGAAACACAGATTGGAGGTTTGGCAACGTTGCGGGGCTCCATAACGTACCTAAGATATAAACAAATATACAGTCGGGTTCCAAATAATACCGTTGTTATATCTGGGTTCCATAAGGACATGTTCATACCTAACTTTTTAATTTATAGGAATTTTTTACCCCTCTCTTGGTGCGCTGGCTTATATCAAATAGATTTAAAGAGGGAGCTGAGGTATACTCTTCTATCTCATCGTTTAAGGCCGGGATCATCAGCGACCCGATAATATATCGGGCTCACTAACGTACTGTTTACAAGTATATATATATATATATATATATATATATATATATATATATACATGTACAATATGCAATTTTCATGATTTTTTTCATTTCGTTTTGATACATATCTTTAGCTATAGGGAAATTGAGTAAACAAGGTTAATAGCCGACGGTTTGTGTTCCCATCCTGTAAAATAAATCTACTATTACTAGTAGATTTTCTATATATGTCTATGTCTAACTTATTTCCATTTCTTATTACTAACATATTGAGGAATGGAATCCTGTTATATTTTTCGTTTTCATGGATAAATTTAATAGAGGGAAATTTTGAGTTGAGTTGTTCTATGAAATTAGTTATTGAATATTCGCTGGTGTCAAAGATGCAAAAAATGTCATAGACGTATCTGACTCAAAGCCCAGGAAAATAGGGCAAAGTATTCTTAAGGTCGGTTTCAAATTTGCCCATAATTAGGTTAATCATAAACGGGGATAAGCTGTTATCCATTGCCGTTCCTTCCGTTTGTTGATAAAAGGCGTTATTAATTTGGAAAAAAACGTTTCATACAAAGTCTCGCTAAAGAAATTAAACTATTAACTTTTCTGTCCATGTGGCTAACTAACAGAAGTTTTTCTAAATATTTCAGTTAAATCGACTGGAACACTAGGAAACAATAAACTTATATCAAACGAGACTAAAATTTCTGGCCAGACAAGAAGATCAATTAGAGCTATGTACGAAGAGCACTTGGCTTATCTCAAATTCAGAAGGTTTGACGAATCTAGTGTTGCCGTACATATGCTGGAAAATAATCATTGAACAATTAAATTGTTATGAAGGCATGGCAATTTACAAAAACGAACATAACCTAATGAATTCAGATTTAGGACTCATAAATTTCAGTCTTCGTTCTTTGTTATACCATGTATAATTGATGTTAGTTATCCGTAACTTTAAATTTTGCATAATTTTGATTTGCATAGTTTGAAGTTGCATATTTTAAAATTGCTTGTTTTTAAATTGCATATTTCTGGATTTGCATAATTTAAGATTACTTTATTAGGTTAGTTTTTTGGTTAGTCTGTTAGTTCAGTTGTACTGCTGATGATGATAGCTTGGTTTTTGAAATGTGCGTCCAGTGCGAGTGAAGTATTGTGGTAAGGGTTTTAATGAAGTACTTCAGTGTTCCAGTGCCACAAAGCTCGAGTACTTGATTAGCGTATTTAGAGAGGTTCGCCTCTCTCCTAGCAAAATTATCTAAAATACTGTTGTTAATACCCTTTCTTTTATCATCGATGATAGCAAGCACTGTGGGGTGGTATACTTCCGTATGCCTTTTATTCTAGCTTTAAAGTATGACTGGATAGAGTCTATTTGGAATGAAAAAGCTCCAATGCTTGTTGGAAGTACATTACTGAGTATATCTAACAATAAGCGTGCAGCTATTAGTTACAGTAGGGAACTTCAAATTGGGTGGAGGTGCCAGCATTTCTTTTAGTTACCAAGAAGTAAAAATATTGAGTAAAATGCTGAGGTAAGATTGAGATCGACGACGACCACAACAGGATAACAAATGATTGCCCCCGTGTTTCGCACATTATAACGCACTTTACCGCAGTTTTCTGTTCCTGAAATGTCTCCACATAAATCCTACTGGTACAGTAACTTTCTTCCAAAATCCATCCATTTTTAAATTACAGTTTGTAATCTCTGAAATTAATCCTTGCTTTACCGTTTTCCCCTGTTTTTTTTTATGTAAATTATTATATTCGAGCACATGCTTGAAGATGTGTATTTGTAGGTATTCTTTAAGATTCTAAATTATTTTTTTCTGAACATATAGTTGGCATGACTACTAGCGATAAATGATTTTACACCGTCGCCTTAAAAATGTTTGTCCTTGTATTTTACGTTGGGAATATTCTTGTGTCATTAGCTTTCCCTTTTATTAAACTCAGAGCAGACAGATGGAGTTATTTCAGAAAGGATTTGTTAAATTTCTTTGGTCCAACTATTTCAGCTTATCATCACACTGTACTATTATCGCATTTTACTATACCACCGCTTAGTTTCATATTAAGTTCAACTGACCTAAATTATTTGCTTAACATTCCCATCCATAACATCGACTACGCCATATTAATTTGACAGTGCTCAGTGCAATGCTTAGGGGTGCATTTACGTTGAAGATGTGATAGGCGATAAGCGCGGTAATACTCCATCCGTAACTATGCTCACAGAGGTGCAACATGCATCGATAGGCAAAATAATGCCTTAGCTTATACGGTTACGGGTCGAATATCGCCGATTCTATCGTTTATCGCAGCTCCAACGTAAATGTACCCATAGACACTTGTTTGCCATTTCCCAGAACTAAATTGTTATTTAAGTCGTTTCTGTGTGTTACAATTATAATAAAAGTGTAACGTAAGGTAGATTGCTGTTGTGTTAGCTTTATAGTAAATAACTGCTACCATGGACAATTATTGTATCTCACTTAATTACAATCGAAGTGGTGTTTATACTGATCTGTGTATGTCTGTAATTTGTACAACTCTCAAATAATTTTGTGTATAATTGGAACATGTAGGTGTTTTGTTGGGCATGAAAATACATATAACTATTATTACCAGTAAATAATGAAAACAGGCGGCACAAGTTATTACTACACAAATACCATAAACCGGAACTATTTTGACATACATAGTTTGTAGGTTTTTTTTCGTGATTTTTCACCGAATCAATTAATCATTTTATATCCAATAGAACAAACGGACTTTTGGCTTAATCATCAAAGGAAAAGTTTGTCGAAGACTGAGATTTTGAGAAAAAGGATTATCAGTTTGATGATAAAGCAATGTAGCCCATTGGTGGGGTTATATGAACATGGCTTTTATTTTCATGTTGTGTTAAAGTCAGCCCATTTAAAATAATGTATTAGTAGTAATTCTTGGAAAATACAGTTGCTTGGTGGCAAACTTTTCAACTGTACCCCGTATATCGGTTTCAACAATTCCCAATGTTTCAGCCAATAATTTTTTTTCGTGAGTTGACAAGACAGTAAGATGCCCTGGCTTTCTTGGGTGAACATTATGCGCTTTATATAATAGCGCAATACTATCTATTTTTTATTTCTTTGATGTCGCTTCTTATACTACAACCAGGTAACTCGAATTTGAGGTTTTGTACTCTTTCGCTTTTTTTAAATTTTTAACGCAGTAACTAGGTGGGTTTCGTGGTATTTCTAAAGTAAAAAATGCACTTGCAAAATAAAGGTAAGTCACTTATATGCCATAATTACAGAAAACTTAAAACAAATTAATCTCCAGATACCACAAATTTTGTAGTATTCGGGGCATGAACTGCAAATCTACTTTAGGATTGCTTTTCCATTCACTTTTCAAAAAGTTGGCAATTTCAAAATGTAGCTTTCTTATGAATAACCCAGTATAGATACTCGTTGCCATAAGGATGTTAGTAAATTTGATATAGCGTATTAAGCCATAAAATGATAAGAAAGGTTTGAATTTGAAAAAAATTTCCGTTTTGTTTGTTCAGAAATTTTGTACAATTTACTTACAAATAATTCCGTTTGTGTATTATGTGTGTGAGTGTTGTAAAATCCTTTTTGGTCTTTCCTTAAATTCGATAATATCCCTCTCGATTTCTTTGCGAATATTTTTGTTTTCAATTTTGTTTTTTTATCGTTTTCCAAATATTTCCAGATTAGTTTAACACCGTTTAATCGCGGAATTCAACTAACAAATCTAGGTTATCTAAATTCTGTTAATATAATATCGAAATATTACAAAAATTGTAAATTTAAATTGTAATTATTAAGGCTTCTTAACATTTTAGTTTGTTTTCTACACTAACAAATTCGTTACGGCACTTATTCTATTTTGTAAATCCATCATTTATTGTTTTACTTTGTAAATTTAATGTTTCATTCACCTTACTTGTATATTCACCATTTTGTTTACTTTACTTCTTATAAACTTATGTATGTTGTATTTATATGCATTTAAAATATTGTATGTGTACGTATTTAACACAAAAACACATTTAAATTAATTTAACATACATAAATGTAACAAAACAATTCACACACAAGGTGAGAATTGATGTAAAACTGTATTAATTCAAATAATCGCAACTTCGGTACGGTATGCTATTGCAAACTTCGGGATAAGACGTACACTAGAGAGAAAACCTCCGTCGAGCATGGAACAGTCAATCACTGCTGGGAGAGCAAGCATA
This sequence comes from Dynastes maya, assembly GCA_029619315.2. Classification (NCBI taxonomy): domain Eukaryota; kingdom Metazoa; phylum Arthropoda; class Insecta; order Coleoptera; family Scarabaeidae; genus Dynastes; species Dynastes maya. The sequence continues at coordinate 27,457,002 of JAROYE020000001.1, forward strand.
CGTGTTCTTATCTCGGAGTTCCGAAATTTCGTCAGAGAACGTAGTGTACGAAGTGTCACGATTGCCTTCCGTAGCTACTTCGCCTATGCGTATTGCAGCGCTCGGACCTGCACGATGTTTGGTCCTTGGAATCTCCGCTACTATAGGGAGACAGTAGCGAGACGGAGCATACATATAAGGCACATAGCGTATAGATTCTAAAACGAGAACGCCTGGGTAGTCGTTTTCGGCTATATTCTGCTACTGTCTCCGCGATCAGACGTTCGAGCTCCGTTAAGGGTTTGGTGATGTCCCTAATAATGCACATAAACGTTGCGACTTAATATACAAATAAGCGTTGCGATACTGAAGACACATTTAAGCTAACAAAATGCCTCGCACTCGTACAAGGTGCGTTTAAAATTATACATACAAATATGTACTGACACATCTATATTCTATTCTATGTACATACAAATACGTCCACAAAATATGTACACAAACAAGTAAGGGAACCGTATTATATTACATATATAATATTAAGGTATATGCATATTTTTTATATATAGGGAACTATTTTAGTAAATCTTTTATACATACGTACTATGTTTCATTTCAAGAGGTACTGAGCTATCGAACAAATAAGCAAATATTTTATACATCTAAGCAAAAGCAATTGGTCCTCCTTCTTCGCAAGAAAGATACACCGAAGCCGACGACTAACGGGATTGTTTTTGAAATCAGGAGAACGTAACAGTACATAAAATGATAAAATTGATGCCCGTACTTCAGAGGACAATATATTTTTTCTAGAAAGAAAGAGAATTTGCAAACTATAATTATGATCGTTGGGATAGTAGGTGTCTATATTTAGATCCATTCCCACTGAAATAATTTCAACCGTTTTACATTCGAATACATATTATAAATTAATTCCCATGGGTTATAATTTCATTTCAGTTTATTAAATTTATCGAGTTTAGTTAAATTACATTCCGGAAAGTTACGTAACGTGATGTGTGTAAGAGTTACGTTTACATATACATTCATCTGCTAGGCGAGTACGAAAACCGTTAGCGTTCACGCTTAAATTCTGCCAGACCTGCCCTTAGCGCGCCTTCCACCTACGAACATGCCGTGACGTGTAGTCAGTCATTAGCTCTCTCCCTCGTGGAGAACCTCACAGCGCTAAAAGAATTCCGTTAAGCGTGCAAATGGGTTCTTCTATCTACCTACACTTTCGCATCTCCGTTTTGACCCCTCGAACTATTAAACCTACATAATGCTCATCGCACGCGATGATGCTGTTCTGTATTGACGAACTTCGTAGGGTCGACACGTTGTTTGCGTAAACTGGACACTAATCGATAATATCATTGTTTTCGGCAGAGCCGTCGACAGTCAGAAATCTCCTGATTATATAATTTATGATCATTGGTCGAAGTTTCTTACGAACGGATCGTTCCCTTGGCAACAAGTTTTGCGTTCATCCGGAGACCGTAGGAAAAGTAATAAATTATTAAAGCAACGTGTATTTCGCGTCTACTACACGATCCAAATGAAAAGATTGTTTTAACTGAAATTAATGGAAAACTACAAACTTGATCAGCTCTCATTTTTCAGTTCAAAGATTTGTATAAGCAATTATAGACTTAAAATCAAATTGTAAGTGAGTTATTGCAGTGTTTGTTCATCTGATTTTAATAGGTACAGTCGGATACAATTTCCTATGGACTAGTTTTATATAGAGTTCAAACATACATATTTTAGCAGCGATTCATGTATTATCTAGAAATTCGTTTTAGGAAGACCGCTGCACAATACAGTGTTTCGCAATGACCCTCCCCCAAACCCCAACATGGCTGTAATTGTGTGCAATATAGTTGATACTCGTTTATAGCGTACCCTTTGGTAAACTTTATTTTATGATTGTAACACAAGTGGTATGGTATAAGAATGTTTTCCTGACATAAAAAGGTAATTCGACTCTATCACCAGAGGAGTTAATTTTGTTAAGCACTTTAAGATTGTCTGCACAAGCGAGGGGAAAGGCTTTTAAAAACATCCAAAAAAGGACAAACAATAGAGACACCTGATGTAGCAGAGCGTGTATTGTTCTTTAACTTTTTATTATTAGGAAAACAAGTTCCAACGTAACGTACCGTCAAGGTTCATTGGCAAAACACATTTCCACTGTATGCGGGAGCACTATGTTAAAACCAATACTGCATATCTCTACAGTCGCACTTACTTTAGCAGAAGCTATCTCGTGTATAGTGACCATTTCTGCACTGACTTTTTTCAAAAATCATTTGAAGTATCTCTTAATGAAGAAAAAATACTTTACCATGAGATGGGAAAGTATTTCCCTAATCAGCACAAATATACTTCCGAGTAAGTGAAAGAGGTGAAAGAGTACTGGGAAGTAATTTCCCACTCAAAATTTTGGAGTTTTAATTTTTCTTGGAAAGTGAGTCGTCGACGCCCAGTTAGTCGTTGATCTTATTGGTTCTACGGTTGTATCTTAACATAACATAAAGGAATATCCGAATACTTTAGCGAAGTTTTAAACCTGAATACCATTCTCAGTTGTCTATCCATTTCAGACCAAACAATCGTGGTTTCAAACTACAAAACGTTTTGTTTTAACGCTTAGTACTTATATCTGCCATTGTCCAAAATCAGGCAGCGTTAACGACTTTTACGCTAACACCTCATCACTAGAACAAATACCCTGGGCGGCGCGACAGGATCGGATCCGCTGTTGAGTGTACGTGTGTACGTATATAGACGTGGTATATACACATCTCCAATCGGCGGTCGATGTTAATATTCGTTTCGCACAGTCGGCTCGCTCTTTGTAGCTACGTATATAGTTACTACAATGCTGGCGCGCCGCCCAAATGTGCCAACTCTACTCATTACTATATGTTTATCATTATACGAGGTGTGGAAATTAAATAACCGGACTGGTGCTATTATCGGCAAACAGAGAGCACGCCACGGCAGGTTTGAACATGTCTGTGTTTGTAGATGCTTCCCCCACCCCGAGCTCGATGGGCACGGTTGTACGTCGCTTAGTCTCACTGTAGCAATCGTCCGTTCAAGTCCTTACGTTAGCGTCCGTGGGAAAAATGCAGAGTGTTCATATCGAGTAACGAGTTAACTTCAAGTTTCTTGTGAAACACGAGGCTCTAACTACCCTTCCTGAACGAGTGAGAAGACGAATACCCGATTTGTGGAAGAGCAAATCCTGGATGCTCCATCAAGACAATGCGCCAGCCCATTTCGCCTTGTCTGTGAAGGCGTTCTTTGCGAAATCCGGCATCACCGTGTTAGACCACCCATCGTACTCGCCCGACCTGGCCCCCTGTGACTTTTTTTTACTTCCTAAAGTTAAATTGGAGCTTAAGGGGACAAGATTTGCTGACAGAAACGGACGTCCAGCACTGGTTTCGACTGGAAAATTCGTATGGAGCGTTGTAGGGATCGGCAAGGAGAGTACATTGAAGGGGATAAACTTTGTAATGTAATCGGTGATCAATAAAATGTTTTGTAGCACCAGTCCGGTTATTTAATTGCCACACCTCGTATGAACTGGAATATTTCACAGAGCCAGGAAATCGATGCTGTAGGTGGTGTATAAAATATCAACATGTAGACAGTCGAGGATTGCCACAAGCGTTAACCTTATGAATTTCTGGGCACATTGTAGTAAAATATAAAGTGCTTTCGTTTCAGTGTCTTTGGCACCATTTTAGTGGTATGATAGCGATTGAATCGTATCGTCAACAGCATGTTAATAGAAGAGCTAACATGTTAAATTTTAGTTATTAGGCACATTTTGCATACAGTGAGGGCCTAAAGTAAGCTAGGAAGGAGCGCCAAATTGTTTCTTGTGACACCAGACTAATCTAAAGAGCTCGTTGCTAAGCAAAGTAATCATAACAATTGTCAAACTGTTAAAGGCACAAATTTTTTATTATAATCTGCATTTGTCATACTTTCGTTCTTGGTTCTCGTTATTGTTTTTATTGTTTTATCTCATTTTAACAAATTTTTTGATCGACTTCACTCTGGTTGACGGTATATTACAGGGAGTGCCAATATCATACTCTTTCCTAACTATGGTTAATTATGGATTAATTGTAAAGTTGTGGATGCCGTTTGCTCTTTCAAGAATATCAAATAGAAAATTGTAGGATTTTAAAATGTTCATGTAGGTACATTTATTTGACAAGCAAAATTACATTTTTTAATATTTACACGGCAAATTTTCCTCAACTTAATTTCATTATAAGTTTTACATGATTTTTGCGGTCGTTCAAGAAAAGAAATAATTCATTTCCCTTTTAATTAATTGAATTTCTTCAGTTGAATGTCAGAATCACTCGCTTCTACTCATTGCTTTCAGAATAAATAGAAACCCTATTAACTATTGCTGTGCAAGCTAACATACTACATCTAGTTTTACGCAAGATGTAAAACCACAGCTAGAGGATTATGGAACCTAAAATACATTTAATGTGGACATAAAAGGCTTTAACTTCGAAATACGCTCAGGTCGTACTCCAAGGTTAGCAGAAATGAAAAAGCGCAGACAGCTTCCGCTACACATCACAGTTATATAATCCCTTCGTTTATACAAGCAACAGGCAAACTAGTAACCAGCTAAAGTATTCACTGCTTTGAAAAAGCCGGGGGAAAAGCTTGAGTCAGAGAATATGGAAAATGCTCTTGGTTGTCATGAGTTTGTTACTATACAGCGCGGTCCTAAAGTGTGTCCCCCATGTTAACTTTTGAATGACAAAAGTTAGCGTTTTTAGAAAAAATAGATCGATTTCTATTTTTCGCGAGCTAACTTTTGCCGTTATCAGCAGTTTAATTGTATTTCCAGTGTCACCAGAAGTGACGTTAACTTTCTTATTTGAAATAGAATGCCCTTATATTTCTACGTTTTTGGAAACTAATCCAGCGATACCACATATGTTATACTAAAACTTAAGAAATATGACGATATGCAGCAATAAAGGTTTTGGTAATCTGTTTTTGTTGTTATGCAAAGTTGGCTAGGAAAGACCGCCAAATTGTTTCTTGTGACGCCAAAATGATCTAAAGAGCTCGTTGTTAAGCAAAATAATCATAATAATTGCCAAACTGTCAAAGGCATAAATTATTACCTAACAATTTTACCAGTATTGCGGCCCTGTGTTCTGCTTTCAACTCATACTTTTCTGCCGTTGCATCAACTACTTTAGCTGATAAATTTAATGACAACTGCCGCATATCTAATATTGATAAGTATTTGCGTAGACATGAAAAGAGTTTCTTTGTAACTCCTGTGAATAACAATGAAATTATGGAATGTGTTAAAAATTTAGATTCATCTACAACGCCTGATGAAAATAATTTAAGTTCCTTTATTTTGAAATATTGTGTGGAATATATTGTTAGTCCTTTATCGTACGCAATTAACTTGTCGTTTGAGCATGAAATCTTTCCCTCTAAATTAAAAGTATCAACAATACATCCTTTACATAAGAAAGGTGATATTAACTCTCTTGACAACTACGGGCCAATTAGTATTTTACCTATTTTTTCTAAAATATTTGAACGGTTGATGAACAAAAGGTTAATGCACTACTTAATAAATCAAAATATATTACAGGATACACAGCACGGTTTTATTTCAGGTAAAAGTACAGATACTGCTCTTTTTAGTTTCCTAACACACGTTTATAGGGCGTTGGATAATCGAAAATTCATTTTGGGGTTGTTCGTTGATTTATCCAGGGCTTTCGACTGTGTTAATCATAACTATCTTTTGTATAAATTGGATAAGATGGGTATTCGTGGAACAGTCAAGCAATGGTTCATGAGTTACTTGAGCAACAGGCAACAGAGAGTTCGTTGCGACAATGTATTTTCTAATGTGGCTGTCACAAATATTGGAGTACCTCAAGGCTCAATACTTGGGCCAACTCTCTTTCTGGTATTTGTAAATGATATAGTACATGCAGTTGATCACATCGATTGTCACCTTGTCAATTACGCAGATGATGTTAGCGTGGTTGTACAGGACGATACTTTAGAAAAACTCTTTCAGTGCACTCAATTAATCTACGACAAGTTATGCAATTGGTTTTCAGATAACAGACTTGTCATTAAAAGACAAAGTATGTGTTATTTGCTAATCCCAGATCCGTTGCTTTGGATTTATCACTCTTTTCCAACAAGTTATCGCTTAGTAATAGCGCTGCAGTATTGGGTTTGGAAATCGACAGTAATCTTAAATGGGAAGATCATGTTAATTGTTTATGTGGTAAATTGGGCAGGGTTTGTTTTGCATTGAGGTCCCTGCGCAAGTCATGTAATCTGGACACCATGAAAACCTTTTATCATGCTAATTTTATATCTGTTGTACGTTATGGTGTAATTCACTGGGGTTGTTCTCCATACGCATACCGTGTTTTTCTCATGCAAAAACGAGCTCTTCGTATAATGTTCAATTTAGGACCGTTGGAATCTTGTAAAAGTATTTTTAGTGAAAATAACTTCCTAACATTTTATGGAATATATATATTTGAAGTCTTATGCTTTGTGTATAAATATTATAATTCATTCAGTAAAAATAATGTTTCTCACAATTTTAATACGAGACAAGAACATTATCTTTTTGCGTCTAAGCATTCAACAGCAATTTTTCAGAAAAGTCTCGAATACAGGGGTTGCCTTCTATACAATAAACTGCCTATAAGCATAAGATCCATTAATTCATTTCATTTGTTTAAAAAACATACTAAAGAATACTTACTACAGCGCAATTGCTACAGTCTAGACGACTATGTTAACTAGTTTGTATGTTGTGTTTTCTTGGTTGACCTGTTTCTTCGTGTTGTGTATCATGTATGTGCATTGTATGGAACATTACAGAAATAAATGTGCTTATTATTATTATTATTGTTATTTATTGTTATTATAACCTGCATTTGTCATACTTCGTTTTTTTTTGTTAATTGTCGTTCCTTCCTTACTTTATCAAACTTTATTATAATTAATTAATTCTGGTAGGTTTGTTTAGATTTGTTAGTTTTTGATAGACGTGTTTCAGTTTTTTGACTTTGTTGATTTTACAAATGGCTCCTCATAGACCACGTGAGATAAACTTCGAGTACATAATTTTAATATTCGGTGAACTTGGCAACAACTACCACGAAATGGAACATAATGAGCTCTGCCGTTGTACAGCCGGAAATATTTGAACTTAGCGCTGAATAAGGATTGATAGTATTAAATTTACAGAGCGAGCTGCTGAAGCAGAATATAATATGCTTTAAATTGTTGTACAATTTGTTGCGCAACCACAGCAAATAAGGTGATATCTTCACGTTTCTTAAGTTAAAGTGTAACATATGTGCTATCACTGAATTCGCCTTTCGATTAGCTTTTGAGAAACGTAAAAATATATAAAATGTTCTATTTAAAATAAGAAAGTTGACGTCATTTCCGGTTATATCGGAAATACAATTTAATTGCCGATAACGGTGAAAGTTAGTTTACAAAAAATAGAAATTGTCTTATTTTTTCTAAGAACGCTAGCTTCTGTCGTTCAAAAGTTAACATGAGGCGGACACTTTAGGACCTCACTATATATATCAGCGCTACAGGCCTTAGAGGTCCTTGATTTCAGTCTCCCTTACTATTTCCTTCTACTTTTTTCGCTCCTTTGCTATTTCTTCCCAATTGCCCTTCTTTATATCAGCTTCCACTCCCTAGAGCCAGTTCTTCTTTGGACATCCTCTTCTCTTTTTCGCTCCTTCTCCTTCACATAACACTTTCTTACCAATTCTTTTCTTCGGCCTTCGTTGAATTAATGTGTATCTTAATTACGATCCCAATTTAAAGTGTTCGACAGTGAAATCAAAGTGTAATTTCCAGGAAGAAAAGGTTAAAGTCTAGTACAGACAGTTTGCTGTAGAGGTTATCATAAACATAGCGTTTATATAAGATAAGCTTCATTCGAACTCAAGGTTAGTTAACAATTTTTATTCTAGAATTCGTTCATTTCGATTTATTAATTTCAAAATTCATAAGAAAATTGCCAAAAAGTATTCAGGAATACTCCCAATACCACTGGGAATTGTAAAATTTAGATTAAGATAGAAAATTAAACATTTTTCCCCAAAATCCCTTGAGATAAATATTACAAATTTGGCGTCCTAACGTTTAGGCAATTTTAAAAGATTAAATTCTGTTATGAGCGACAGAAAAGTAAGGTAAGTCATTAAAATGCCTAAAAGCAGGAATAGAGCATATAATGGCGATGCATCTGACGTAAGGGATGAGTTCGGTTACTTTACGAAAACGATGGAGGATAAGTTAGATAGGGCATTCAATCAGTTTCGAAGCATGACAGAGAATATGCAGAAACGCATTGACGAGTTAGAAGAGTTTAATAGTCAGCTATTGTCAAAATTTAAATTAGAATTTAAGTACAACAGTAGGTCAAAGTAATTATCAGGTCGAACAGTCCGAAGGTATCTTGTAAGTCGATCAGTCTAGTCCAAGTATGTCAGATAAAAATTTAATCAATTTTAAATTAAAGGAGGTATTACCTAAGTTCAACGGCAAAGACGATAACCCAGTCCAGTTCGTAAAGGCTTTAAAACGTCTTGTTTCATCTAAGACGAACCCCCCTGAGCTGTTGGTGATAATAAGGTAATCTTTGGTCCACGATGCTCTGGTATGGTTTGGTATTATTGAGAATTCTTTTCAAAATTTCTCCCAATTCGAATCGTTTTTCCTAAACAAGTACTGGGGTGAAAACACCCAAGGTAAAGTTAGAGCCGATCTCTTCATAGGTAAATACGATTCATCCAAAGGGTCCTCTAAAGAAAAATATTTTATAAAAAAATATTCAATTGTTCAACATCTTACCCCAAAAATTGAAGAGGCTGAATTAATAAAATATTTATCTAGACATTATGAATTCGAAATTGTAAAATCTATCTTATTCTCTTTACGTTTTACATCCATCAGCACATTTTATGACACTAAAATTACTTGAATTAGGCGTTGCAGAAACATGCGAACTCCCTTTCGGGAGTTCGCATATTTTCGCAGCCTGCAACATCATTAATTTTTACTGAAAATGTATATTCGTGCATGCATACATGATTGAGATATTTCCCTATTAAATTAGGAAACATAACCCCTGCGCCATCGAAGACTTGAGAATTAGAATTTCCATCTTGTTACCATTTGACATTTGACCTTTGGCTTAATACGAAAGCCAAACATCTGCCTTTTTTGCAATGAATAGCCCAATGGGGCCTTAAATCAACTAACTTGTCAAGACCGTGGGAGCGCGAGTGTGTAGCGTTGTGTGCGTAAAGCGTTTCATGGTTTCGTTAACCACTCGTCGAGGGAAAGCACCGTTGATTTCGTTTCCTAAATACCAGAGGATAAAAACAGTTTGATATCGGCTACACCCGACTCGATTTAGAACTTTGTACTTGAGCGAAGTTGGAAACATTTGGTGCTCTGAATGTTTAAATAAATTTTGTACATGCAATTGCTTTGTTTCGAAAAAAAGTAATCTGAGAAAGATAAATATACTCACCGTCAAAGACTGGCAGTTAATTTTTCTTTTATATACACACCGAATACTTCTTTTGGGAGGTCAACAGTGAGCTCTCAAGCGAATTACTTTTAATTACATCTGAATGCTATTATTTTTGGGCTCGGCGTTATTTCGGTAGTCGACCTTGTAGCTTTCCCTCGTCATTCGCAAGACCACCTTATCTAATTTCAATGATCCGCCTAATAAGCTTAAAATGGTGTAACCTAGTCTCTTCGCTTTTACGTAATTAAGCGAGGGTGCTCTGCACTACCTTTTGCGAAGTAAATTGCGAATATTTGTACTGCTAAAGGGAATTATGTACAGTCGCCGCCAGGATTTCATTTCAGTGAGGGCGTCGAAGCACGGTTTTAAATGGACCTATTTATAGAAATCCATAAATATCGCGTTAAAAAAGGAGGCTCTGTATTTTTAAAAAAATGTTAAAAATACCTTTCTGCGCTAAATAACAGATTTAGAGAGTGTAGTTCCCTTGGATTTGAATTGTTATACGTAACTGTAAATATTAACCTTTAATGGTGTATTATCTGAGTCACAAAAAGTGAACTGTAAAGTAATTGCAAAATGTCAAGCAAGTTCAGGCGTGGTTCCATAAGTCCTTTAAGTAATACACAGTTTAAATAATTGTCAAAAGAATTTGTTCCTGGAAAGATTTGGAAGAAACTATGTAGAATCTATTTTTTACTTTCTTACTTAATCCTAAAAGCCAAGGTCTACCCTTGCGGGTGTATGGCTATAGGTTGAGTTGCGTGGTCTGCTGGGTTTCTTTTCCATATTCTCCTCTACGCTTCTCTATTCTGTGTCAATAGGTGTGCCTCTCGCCACCTCTCACCGCGCCTCCCAACAGTCCTTCCAACGTCTTCGTTCCATGTTCTTCTGGGTCTTCCTCTGCCCCTCTTCCGATTGGGTCGTGCTTCGTATGTTTTTCTCGTGGTCCTCCCTTCGTCTATTCTTTTAATGTGGCCGTACCATCTCAGTTGACTTTCCTCTATCTTGTCCGCTGTCGGCTGTATCGTGGCCGTTTCTCTGGTCGTAGTGTTTTTTATTCTGTCCATTCTTGTTTTATTTTCGATTTTTCTCAAGAACCTCATTTCAGTAGCTTCTATTTTACTCCTGTGCTTATCAGTTATTGTCCAGGACTCTGAGCTGTAAGTTAATATTGGGGTGACTACCTTTTTAAGTATTTCTGCTTTAATTTCTTTCGGAATCTCTTTTTTTCCCAGTAAGGCACTCTTTAGGCTGTTGAACAACCTCCCTGCCGCGGTATTTCTTTCTATTATTTCCTCATCGATTCTTCCATTTTTTCTATCATGGAACCCAAGTATTTGAATGCTTTCACTTGTTCCAGGATTTTGCTGTTGATACTTATACTGTGTTGTTTGTGCTTTCTACTTATTATCATCGTTTTTGTCTTGTCCTGGTTGATATTCATGTTAATTTCGTTTAAGGCTTGTCTGTAGATTTCCAGGTTCTTGTTTAGGGTCTCTTCATCCTTCGCCATCAGTACCATGTCGTCCGCATATGTCAGTTCAGCCAGCTCAACTTTCTCCATTTTCCAATGCCCGATCTCATAGTTTCTTGCCCCCTTCCTCGCTTCCTTAATCTATTTTTATGTGTTTATATTTTCTCAAATACTTCCATTCTTGGAATTAGAATAACTTCTTTAATTCCTCGTACTCGATTAGATAATAACAATAATTCTTCACATCCACCATGGCCATGAGTTATAATTACGCTTGCGCCTGTAAAGCACGTAGAGATATTCGCCAAATTCAGAGTAAGGAAAACTACGGAAAACCTTACTGTGAGAATTGCGAGCCCGGGGTTCGAACCCGGTACCCTGAGACTGATAAATCACATCATTAATGTTATTACGTACAGTTTACACTACTGTACTAGTTGCCGATGTGTTCACTTCCATTTTCAGCTTTACGGCTAATCAGAAATTCATATTTATAATCAGATAGATATCAATATCGCTTTTAGGAAGATGGTGGTAGCTAAATCTTTTCGGAAAGATATTTACTACATAACTTTGGTTGAGGGATCCTATCTTAATCAAAATAACGAACACCATCGCGTTTCCACAAGGCTATTTACCAGATGTGCGCCGAAAAACGTGAAGTTTTGATAACGTTAAATTACACAATGCCATCCATTTTGCATGAACTCCCTTGTAGCGGTTTGAATTTACATTATGCTAATGAGGACAACATACATACAGAGAGTATCCTTTGCTGTAAGCGAAGTGGTTATAAACATACCTGGGATTTTCATCCAACATAATTTACGCTTATTCAATTCATTTTGTTGGGCTGTATTATCATAAAAAGAATTTGCTAAAGTTAGATTAACTTTCGATGTGAAATCCACATGCAAATAACAGCAGTAAATGGTTTTACTACATCGGATATGGCCCAGGAATCTAAAATCAATTTAAAGTTAGACCTAGTTAGGCATAGGACATCTGCTTCAAGATTATTTATTGAATATGTAAATGACGACTATCAGAAATCGTTTAATGTCAAACGAAATATTGAGCAGTGCGTTCGATCTAGCTGACCTTTATTGAAGCAATATGGTTTCTTGAAACCCTGGTTTGAATAAATGTATACCGGGTGCACCATTGGTGCGTCGGCGGAGTTTAGCCGGAAAACTACCAAAGATAGAGAAATGAAATTTTCTGTTCTTATATAGTATACCATAGGGTATTTTATAAAATTATTTACAAATATACAGGCTGTTCAGAATTTCCGCAGCCGCCTTCGACCTTTTTATTTTAAATGGATTGCTATATTTTTTATTAATAATTTTGGTTGAGTCACTTAAATTACCTTTGCAGCGATGTATGGTTATGTACATATACTTTCGATAATTACTTTTGGCTATATTACAAATTTTGATAAAATTTTGATAAAATTTTGACAGTTGCAGACTTAACGTTTTAAGACCTAGCATGAAGACACTTGTAGTGTCGCCAGTTACTCTTTTCCTAGCAACTTAGAAGCGAACACCTTATATGTTGCAAGGTGGTATAATGTAAAAATATATACAGGGTGTTAAATATGTCGTACAACATTTATCGAAATTCAAACGCTTCTTCTTCGATTTTATTAAAATGGAACCTACATTTTTTGATATTCCTAGCAATTTCTTTGTAAAATTACCTACAAATTGGTACCAATAAGGTAATACATATTTCAAGTGTTTTCGAAGATATTACACTTTTATGGGAAATACGTTTGTAATATTCGATACGTGGGGCATTTAACAGCTAGATGACCTTTTAGCTCACAATGATCTTTGAAAGATAACAAAAATTGCTGACAGATTACTAAAAAATTCAGTGGTTAAACTACTGGGCATAGCAGTGAATATAGTGTGCAGTATTTTTAATGTGTGGCTCAACGTCGTCCATCCTTAATTCATTTAAATCCCCGAAAGTACTCATGAATTCTGCCATTAAGGACATATCCATATATAATTACCATCTGCCACTAATTTATTTAGAAAGTCTATTAAAACCACTTTTCAAAATTACACTAATTCTGCTCATTTTAAAGTTCACGGTAAACACACTCACTTGTCGCCATATAATAACGTGGAAAAATTTATACTAAATAACAACACTTCACTCCATAGCTTAAAGAAGACTGGCCGCGGAAGTTGTGCATCCAAAACGAACATATACTGACTAGGCTCTGATTGGTCCTTTCGTCAGGTGTGTTACTGTTGCCATAGCAACAACGGCTGCGATTTCATAGCGGCCAACATATTTCACTCCGATTGATTGTTTTTTGTTTATTCAATTGAATTTTTAAACAATATATCAGGGAGAGCGCGCAGCCTTGTGGTCTTACACAGACACCGCCTCTGGTGCAGGGATAACAATTGTCTGGCCCTATGCGAGCAATGAACCTTAGTAAAATATTCAATAAATTCGGAATATGTTTCGTTGTCATTGTCAACCATATGACCGAACTGATGATGAAAATCTACGCATTTTCGAATCATATGTTCCGAATTTATTGAATATTTTGCGTGGTGCGTACTGTGTCGATACTTTTTGGGGTGTCATACTACTTCACAGTCCTTCCTATCATTATTATTTAAAATTTTACTCATCCACTAGCTGCACATTTTTACAATCGCTAACTATGCAATTGGAGACGCGGTGGCATGTGGCAGAGCGCACAAGTGTAAACAGTAGCTCAGTATTACCAATATTTTGGAGGGTACGAGTGTTCTGCTTGCACGAAAAACTGAAGAGTGTGTAATTTCGAAAGTCGCAGAAGAAGGAAAGACGAAGAAGCGGAGCGAAGAAGCGGACAGACAGTAAGTATATTGAAATATAAGTAGATACAAGTCGCGGATCTTGTTTGAGGTTAATTAGCTGATAGAGGGGAGAGGCTCTAAACCGTTGAGGTGGCCAGCATCTCATCTCTTACGCAGCAGAAGTAGGCAACCAAATATACGGGTAGGCATTGGCTAACAATAAGTAAACAAACGAATAAGTAAAATTAGAGGCGACGCAACAAATTGGAAAGACGAAATGGAGAGAATAGAAGAGATGTTTAGGGAATTAAAAACAGAGGTAATGTCCATAAACGTAAAGTTGGAGACGCTGACCACGGAGATGAGAGACATAAAGCGGGAAGACATGATACTGAGGGAGAATGGAGCCAAGCAGGAGGCAAGGATTCGAAATTTAGAGCGAATGAATCGGAGAAAAAATTTAATCATAAAAGGAATACCGGAGGCAGGCGAGAAGCAAGAGGATGCAGCCACAGACAAGGTAGATGCAATAATGCAAAGTATGGGAGTTAAGTTTAACCAAGAATATGACATTGATATAAGGAGAATTGGGCGCTACAAGCAGAATGAAATGAGGCCAGTTTTGATAAAGCTAACAACAGAAAAGAAAAAGTTCGAAATACTCAAAAATACAGCACAATTGAAAGAGACAAATGTCTGGATAGACGAAGATCATGCAGAAGAGGTCCAAACAACTAATACCATATCTAAAACACGCTAGAGCTGCAGGGTATAGAGCTTTCCTGAGAAACAACAAAATATTTAATTGGAACCCGAATGTACGGATTGCAGGATCTGAGGGATATACGGAAACATGAGGAGGAAAACTCAACCCTGAATAAAAACGTAAGGAAGCGGACGGTAACGGATAGGTCCCCTCAGGGAGACACCCTACAGAATCAGCTACGAAAGATTACAACAGTAACAACTGATAATAAACAAAAAAAAATAAAAAAGCGGGAAACAATGCAAGGTAAAATTTGTGACGAACGTAAAGGACAAGGAAATGATTATGGTATATCGGGAAAACAGAAAAAAAAGAGAGCTAAAGTAGGGGAGACCGGAGATGGGGCAAAATCGGGTATGAGGATAAGAACACGGAATGTGCAGGGTATATATGAGGAAGGCGCGGTAAAAAATCTGCAGACGGAAGCACGAAAATATAACATGGATATAATAGCAATACAAGAAACTCACATAAAAGAAACTAATATAATAGACCTAGGAAAGTATATACTACTCACAAATGGCGGAGAAACAATACGGTATGGAGTGGTTTTCCTAGTAAATGAAACATTAAAAAATTAAATAACAAAATTTAGCCTCATATCAGACAGATTGTGTTACATTGAAATGAAAGGAAGAAATAATATCTCCATATTAAATATATATGCACCCACCGAAGAAAAAACAGATGAACAAAAAGACTATGAATCGGTTGTAGAAGCGTATAATGAATTAAGAAAACAAAACAAAAAAATACTTTTTGGAGACGCAAACGCGAAAGTAGGAAGAGAGCCAATGTACAGACACATCACAGGAAGAGAGAGCATAGCAACAATAATGGCAAGAGGTTAGTCGAATTTACAGAGGAGAAACAAATGAAAATATCAAGTACGTATTTCAGAAGGAAAGGGATACATAAAGGCATCTGGGTGTCTCCAGGAGGCGCATATTGCAACCAAATTGATTATGTTCTAGTAGAAGAGAAATATAAGGGAGTAATAACAAATGTTAGAACCTACAGAGGTGCTGATATTCATTCAGACCATTTTTTGGTTATAGCAGAATTATAAAGTGAAATGGAAGAAAGACAACAAAGTTGGGAAAGAAAGACACAGGTAAAGGCATACAGAATGGAAGAACTACAGAATGAGGAGTTTCGAACAAACTACGAACAGAATATAAAGCAGAATTTAAAGCTAGTAAAAGTATAGAGGAGCAGTGGGAAGAGATTGAGCTGACCATACAGAAGGCAGCGGAAGAAACCTTACCACTCAGAGGAGGTTAGAAGAAAGAAAGGTGGTTCGATAAAGAATGTAAGAAAGAGTTGATAAAAAGGCATGCGCTTCGTATTAGGGCAATGGAAAATCGGAGAGTGACGGACATGGAAGCGTACAAAGTACAGCGAAAGAAAACTAAGAAGTTATACAGACAGAAGAAAAGAACAATGTTAGAAAAAGAGATTAAAACAACAGAAACTTACTACCAAAAGAAAGAGATCTGGAACTTTTATAGGAAGATTAAGAAAAGGAGAAGTAATAACAATACCCAAACATACATATAGGACAAGGAAGGGAAGCTGATAGGGGAAGATAAAGAGATCGCAGAAAGATGGATAGAATATTTCTCTGAATTGTTAAATGAAAGAGTGGAAGAGGAGGAGATAAAGTAAACGATTGGAGAAACGGAAGGTTAGATAAAGGAACTCAAGAAAAGAAGAATGTATAGGATACCGAAAGAATAACAAGCCCCAGCACAGCAATAACATTACGGCAGAGAACATAAAATATGGAGAAGAACTCAAAGAGCAAATATATACCTTAATAAAGAAAATTTGGACAGAAGAGCAAATGCCACGCAGTTGGAAAAACTCGACTATAATTCCACTCTACAAGAGGGGGGACGCTATGGATTGTAAGAATTATAGAGGAATAATTTTACTCGATATAGTCTATAAAATATTGGCAACAACAATTAAAAGAAAGTTAGAGGAAATAATAGAACCGCAGCTCGGAGAATACCAAGCAGGTTTCCGAAAGGGAAGAGGAACCGCCGATCAAATATTTACAGTAAAGGAAGTCCTAACAACCTGCTACGCGTACCAAATACCGGCAATAATACTCTTCGTTGACTTTGAGAAAGCAAACGATTCAGTAAGGACAAGTCAGCTGATACAAGCATTGAATGAACTCCAGGTACCACGGAAGTTAATTAACTTGGTAAAAATGACTCTGGACAATACGTGCAGTAATGTTAAAAGGAAGAATATGGTGCCGAGGAATTTTAAAGCGGAAACAAGACTAAGACAAGGAGACCCCCTCTCAACGCTGCTTTTCAACGCAATGCTTAGAAAAAGTGATCCGCGATAGGAAGTTGAACCGCGAGGGAGACCCAGTTGAAGGAGGTGGTGAGCAGGCTGGAAGAACAAGCAAGAAAAGCGGGCTTAAAAATCAATGAAAAGAAAGATGCTGAGGGTAGAAGGAAGCAACCGAGACGCTGAGACAAGATATAACTTTAAGTCGGGAAAGATGTCTTTCGACGAGGTGGACGAGTTCGTATATTTGGGAGTTAGGCTAACAAACAGATGCGATGAAAAGAAAGAAATAGACGCAAGGATACTAAAAGGAAACAAAAGTGCGGGCGCGCTAAACCATTTGCAAAACAGGTATCGTGAAATACTAAAATGCGTTTATACAAAACTATTTTGAGACCAACAATAACTTAGGGTGCGGAGACCTGGATTCTTAATAAAAGTGCCCAAGAAAGACTACTACGGTGGGAGCGGAAGATACTGCGAAGGATATTGGGAGGAAAGAAGACTGAAGACGGCTACGAGCGAAGGACAAATAGTGAGGTTTACGAACTGTTTAACGAGCCTAGAGTCGACAAATTTATAAAGGTAAGAAGGTTGCAATAATTGGGACACATTGTAAGGATGGCAAAAAGGATCTGTGGAGCTACACCAGACTATAAAAAGAAAACGGGGAGACCGAGGAGGAGATGGATGGAAGCGGTGTTAGAGGATTTGAAACAAAAGGAAGTAAGAGACTGTAAAGCCAAAGCCGGAAACAGAAAAAATGGAAGGAAGCGACTAAGCTGTGGGCCTGAATGGCCTGTCAATGGCTTCTTATATATATATAACTCTGCAATTATAGCAGCTTTTGCTTATTCCAAATACTTTTGTCCAATACTTCATAGTATCGGGAGTTTTCTGTTGCTATTCGTTTAAGTGGAATGATTTCGCGGACACACGGTTTTATTATGTTTATAGGAATTGCCATAGGTTCATACTATTCGAAAGTATGGTATAGCATACGATAATGGCTACTGACAGGGCTGTAAAAGTAGTTCTATTAAGTTATGTATGTTTATGAAGTTCAGCAATTGCATTTAACAGTTCATTGATCAATCTGCATATTGCTGGTGCAAATTTCTGAAAATTTGCATACAAGGAACTTTCCCAAACTTTCAATATTGGTTCGTTACAAGCGTTCGTATCCTCGTTTCTAAAGTTTTAATGAAATATCGACGCATCGTTATAGTGTTTTGTATGAAATCTGTTTTCAATAGGTTATATATCCCATTATTCTAAAAATGAGCATAGAATATTGTTAGAATAAAGCTTCTTCTGTTAAAACGAAGGATACATTCCATTTAAACCTGTAGTTTAACTTCGAGAGCACTGAATAGTAATACGTATGTATGTATATGTAAAAACCAAGGAATGGGTGCCTAACATATGCAGGTAATCGTTTATTCATGCAATAGCAGCAGTATACATTGGCTCGGAGTAGAAAGACGACATATTCTTCCTTCTGAAGATTTACGATATTCTGTTTTATGACCAAAATGTTTTTAAGCATGGTGCGTTGCTGAAATGAATAAATAACGACGTAGTTCAACAGCATGAAACTGTAGGGTCTACCTGTTACGTAACTTCCACCTTTATCCATTTTAAGCTTTAAAAAGCTTATAATCCTGGCCTTAAATTTTAACCAGAGCCTTACAAGTGTCAATTAGTATTGACATGCACGTAATTTTCTATAATATTTTCTTTAATTTCGTGAAGTTTAGGGCGCGTTACAGCAGTAAGAATACTTTGACATAATTTGCTACATAAACTAAACACATCTGTGATGTAACGGTTTTCAATTTTCAAGCTAAAAAGGGGCTACTGCGATACATATTAGCGATGTCAAGTAATTACTCGTATGATTATAATATTATAAATTAAGTATACACGGTGCAAAAATAGTACGTCCGCCTTTTATTACTCGGCTGCATGCCGGATAGCAATTTGGTATCTTAGGGATGCAATATAATGCTAGTTGTTCATCTTTAGGAAATACACTGTGTCCCCGGATTGAGTTGACAAGAGGAAACAAATTTTTTTAGTTTAAATACAAAATTTCTATCAATTAAGAAAGCCAACAAAAATTATTCTACATGACCACAACTTCCACATATATCTCCATCTTTTTGATGAATTCACCATAGACTTTACGTATGGTGTATCGTTCATTTATTTCATTCACCGCGTCCTGTATTCGTGCTTAGTGTTTCTCGATCATGCGGCAGGTCATCTGCGTAAACTTTTTGTTTTAAAGTACCCCACAAAAAAAATTGATAGGTGTAAGGTCAGGCGATCTAGCAGGAAAATCTATTGGTCCGAATCATCCTATCCATCTTTCTCCGAACTGATTTGCCAACCACTGCCGTACCAAAAGCGTTGAATGAGCAGGGCACCCGTCTTGTTGCCAAAAAATGTTACGCCGCGTTTCTAGCGATAAATTATCTAGAAACGGTAATACATACGTTTCCAAAAGACGCACATAAACATGTTGATTCAAATTCTCGTCAATAAAATATGGACCAACGATTCGATCGTAAAAAATTCCGCACCAAACATTCACTCTTTTATAACGTTGACTTCGTTTTTGAATGACGTAGTTTGGATGTTGAAAAGCCCGATGGCGACTGTTTTGTGACGAAACGAGACTGTTGGTGCATAAAGTTGCTTCATTCTGTGAAAACGTGTATTTACGAGGTAATTTTCACCAGCCCATAAACAAAAATCCAATCGCTTCTCTTCATCTCCATTTTCAAGTGTATGTCGGA
This sequence comes from Dynastes maya, assembly GCA_029619315.2. Lineage (NCBI taxonomy): Eukaryota > Metazoa > Arthropoda > Insecta > Coleoptera > Scarabaeidae > Dynastes > Dynastes maya. The sequence continues at coordinate 27,476,776 of JAROYE020000001.1, forward strand.
GCTTTGGTTTAAACGGCCGAACTTTGTTTTCTCCATATATTCTTTGCAAATGAGTTTTACTAATATTCAGTACTTGTGATCGTTTCCGTAAAGATAACTTTGGCGTTTCTATCATTGAATCCAATGCCAAAATTGTAGCCGTATCGTCTTCGTTGTATTTTTTCTTGGGTTTCTTAACAGTCACTACAGATCCAGTTAAATCAAATTTATTTACAAGTTTGCGCAGTGCTTCTCGCGAAACCGCAGTGTTTGGGATTTTTTCATGAAACATGTCTATAGCATATCGATAAGATACGTTTCCAATGCCATAACATTTAACCAAATAAATACGTTCTTCAATGGTTAATATTTTGTAAAACCAACGGGAAATAACTGAATTGAAAAATCTACACTTAATGACGTTTTATAGTTCAATATTATTTGACAACACAGCAAACTGTGCTCGACAAGATTAAATTACTATTATCTACATTACATTCAAGATAACACGTTATCTTAATTAAACTTAACTACATATAACCATAAAAATCTAAATTTAGACTTGAAATTTTGTATTTTAACTCAAAAAATGCAATAACTGATATTTTTCTCTAGAAACATTTTCATGTTATCTTAATTTATGGACATTCTGTACATTTAATCTTAGATTTTCTGACGTATTTATTCAACAAGCAGAACTTTTTATAACGAATCACTTTTTGTCGTAAAATCAATAAAAAAAAATTGTTTCCTCTTGTGAACTCCATCCGGGGACACAGTGTATATTCCGATATACTGAGTGTTTTATAAAAAAGGTGGCACAGTAAAATTCACTTTTTTATGGAACAACCTGTATATTTTTACATTATGAAAGATCCGTAACTACACTCCATTTATCCCCAGATTATGAAAGTTACCTGTTTTGTGGTTTTCGAGCTGCAACTGTTTCTGGTAAGAAATTGAAAAATCGCATATTCCAAAGAAAGTATTTCTACGTCTAAACGCATTCAAATTAAGTAATGAAATTTGTTGTATGGATTGGTTAACGATAATAAATTGTTGATATCACCGGATGTATAGGGTGGTTATTAGGAAAGTATTGACTTTACCAATTTCAGAAGAATTACATTCTGTATTAATTCATATTAGGTTTCCTTATGTCTATTTTTGGCGGATTCTATAATAGTCCGGTATAACTAAAATTCCAAGATTCGACTTCCTTTTCTATTCTAAAATAGATTTTAAGTGAATTAATATAAAAAAACGGACGCAGGTCCTTTCCTCGTAAGAAAAAAATACCTATTAATACCACATTTTGTTGAAATGCAAAAGTAGAAATAAAATACTAGCATGCATTATTGCAAGCAATGCAAAACTTGGCAAATAGAGATGATAATGAAAAAAAGAATAACCTAAGGTAACAAATGTTCAAAGTGCCTTCCTTCTTGTGGCAAACAAAGATTCACTCTATTTATGAATGCTCTCCGAACTCGCCTTAGTTCTTCGGAAGTTATGTTTCGAAAGGCATTAATAACTCTCTGCTTAATGTGCTCTACTGTTGTTGTAGCCTCAGCATACACAATTTCTTTAACACGTCCCATAAATAAAAATCAAGGTGTGTTAGGTTAGGGTATTTAGGCGGCCATCTTACAGGACTATTCGTTCCTAACCATCTCTCGGGATACGTGTTATTCAGCTAATCTCGTACAGCAATAGAATACTGTGGAGTTGTTCCATCATGTTGCAGCCACATTTCTTCCCGGATTTCAGGAGGGACATTTGCCAATAATCGTGGTAGTTCATTTTGCAAGAACTCCAAGTACATAGGTCCATTTAAATAATTTTCAAAAAAATAATTTTGTACCCGATTACGCCTCCTCAAACGTTAACGCTGCACCGATGTTGCTGATCCACTAGATGAAAAATTCTAGGATTTTTGTCTGCATAATAATGAAATTTATGCTTATTGTTTTTTGTGAAAAGTTGCTTCGGCAGAGAATAGTACTTTAAAAATAAAATAGGGATTTTCTTGTAATTTATCATTGGCTCAGCTACAAAACTGAAAATGTTTTTCGAAATTCTGATAAGTAAGCTTCCGATGTAACTAAATGTGATAAGGATGTAAACGATTTTTCTTTAATATTCATAGAACAGATTGTAGAACAGATTCAGTAACTGCCAACAGAACGTTTAACACACTTTCTTCATTCTTCTCTTTTTTTGTTCTTTCGTATTTCTTGTAAACGACATTTCTCCTTTCAATAAATCTCGTCATTAGTTTTTTTAAAACTCTCTTTTCTGGATGTTTCCTGTCTAGATATCTTTCATTGTAAATTCTGCTGTCTAAAAAAGGATTCCTTTCTGCTTCGCCCAGTATGAAAATCGTATCTTCTATATCATCTTTAAGAGTAATTCATTTTTATGTAAAACGAACGCTCTTCAGTGTACTTTTCATATTTTGACAATTTGCCATTTGTTTCATTTCTTATTGGCCGCTAACTTGATAATGAAAGCTTCAAAGTTGTTAATAAAGTTAATGCACTTAAACTTTATTAACAACTTTGAAATTTTGACTATTCTAGATTATTGTAGAAACCGCTAAAAGTGGATATAGGAAAATCTAATATGGATTGATAAGGAATGTAATTCTACGTCACTCTTAGTCATAATATATAGGCTGTTCCATTTAACAGGATCGAGAAAAATCATTTTGAAATTGGTTAAGTCAATACTTTCCTAATAACCATCCTGTACATCCGGTGATAACAATTTATCGGCATCCTCACTTAATCTCAACTAATCCACTCAACAAATTTTATTGCTAAATTTGAAAGACTTTGGACGTAGGAATACTTTCTTTCGGATATGTAATTTTTCCATTTTTTAACAGAAATAGTTGTACCTCAGACGCCACAAAACAGGTTACTTTCATAATCTGTAGATAAATGGAGTGTAGTTAGCGACCTTTAATACTATACAAATATCCAGGCCGTTCTATTTTTTTAATGGAGTGCTCTGTATATCTTTTTAAGTGAATTTAGTGGGTAATAAAAGGCGGACGTACCCTCTCTTTAATTGTTTCAGCAACGATATTATAGTACCCTAAAGCATGAAATCACAAAAAAGTGGTCAGATTTTTCACACAAAGATATGAAATTGAAGGTTTAATAGAATTATATTTTGACTATTTGTAGTGTTGAGATTGGACATTATAATTATAATTACAATGGCAGCGTTGGGTGGGCGGATTAATCCACCCATTATATCCACCAATAATTCACCGGGTAGACTTATCCAAATTCCAGAAATTTACTCGGCGAGGCCTTTCTGAATCTCTTATGCATTACAAAAGCCCTAATAAACAGAGAAAATCTGATTCTACTTACTGTAGGACCGTGGCAAAATATGTGCTCAACTGTTTCTTCTTCCCCCAGGCACAGGCCGCACACTTCATCTTGAAGGAGCCCCATTTTCTGTAGGTGTTTCTGTAATTGAGCATGGTTGGTAAGGATTGTGGTTAGAGCCCTGACAGACTCTTTGTCAAGTTTTATAAGCTGCCTGTCTCTGTTGCAACATAAGTGTCTTCGCATGAAGCAGACCTTTGGGGTCACTTCAAGTTCGACCCAGTGGGTGATATGCGTTTTGACAGTGTTAAAAGGTATGTCAACTCAAGGTTCTGGATCCAGCGGAATATGCTTAGCTCCCGTTCTGGCAAGGGCATCATCCATCTCGTTGCCATCAACACCAGTGTGTTCTTATGGAGGACTAATATTTAAATGGTATGCAGTTAATTTTGCATTAAGAAAAAAGCCCAATGAAATTGAGTTAGAAGTAATAATAAAAGGCACCAATTATTTTTAGCAAATCTATTTCGCAATTACATTTTTTCGCTAAACTTGTATATAATTGTACATTAAACAATATCAGTATTTGAATCAACATATCAAAATTTATTGGGATGAAAGTGGATAGTCAACGCAGACGTCAAGACATGAAAATATGGAAGCCTTTGGATTGGTGTCCTGGGTAAACATTCCGACAGACCGAAAACTAATTTGACAGAATCAAAACGTTCGAAAGTAAAATTGTTTAAAAATACAGAAGCAAATTTTAACATTTGCAAATAATAAAGTAACTTTTCAGTTAGAGAGTTTGGTGCTTTTCGCTTTTTAAAGTTTCTTTTTTACATCTCAATTTACCATTCTAATTTCTGACGGAAGTAATTTTTAAAGAAATTCTTTTTGGAGAATGTTATACACCTATATTTATCAACTAAATATTTCATTTGCATTATTTGAATCTATTTATTGCCACCGCGGAATATTTCAATATATTTCTGTTGCATGTAGAAGAACTACTTACATAAAGTTCGTTACATGTAAATAGTTTGAGCAAGTGGTAAATATTTTGAATAAACTATGTTGTGTAAATTTTACTTTAGTAGGTTGCTCAAGAATACTCTCCATTGAACACTCTTGAGTGGTTAACCACATAACCACTCGCATTACTATATATTTTATATCAATATCAATCAGACAACTAAATAGAGTACAACTTAAACTTCATAACAACTTAATGTTGTACGTGGTTAACCACTTGTAGAGCAAACTGGGTCTGTCTTTCCCTGTCTTTCATATTAGCACCGGTTATCAAGAAGTCATGGTTAAAGTAATAGGTGTTTGTGTTATATATCTTTAGACTGCTCTTTTAAAAAATTGGCTCACATTCAGTAGTCCAAAATAATTTTAGGTTATGTAATATTTATCACAAAATGTTTTTTGTTGAAAACTAATTACTACTGCTCTTGGAAGGAGTGATTTCTCGTCGGCGCAATAGATAGACACGTATATAAGTTGGTCCAAATACGAACGGGGGATTGTTTTCTGAATGGCAACAGCACATTCGAGTCTCACTGAGAGATCCCATCCAGTAACAGTATATCATAAAGCGAGCAGCGGTACGCACGCATATTATAAACACCCATGTCCGCTCAATCACGTAGTATTATAATTCAATGCCTTCTGACAAAATGTGTTAATATAGAATTACTGCGTAATTTTTCTGTATTCTCAGAATATGTTAGAAAGTACAGTTTCTTATATTCATTTTGTTGCTGCTATGCGATGTACGAGAACGAAAAAGTAATTATAAGTAGGAAAATAAACAACGATTCTTATAAAATTAAACTAAAGAAAAATAAATTCCATAATTATACAAAATAAATTGAAATGCTAACAATGTTACTTTATGAAAGGTTCGAAGATACTTCCCTCCGTGGCCAAACAATAGCCGAGTCTATCGTTTCACTGCCACGAGATTTCTAGGGGTTATTGTAGCGAAAATTCTCAACAGTTCTACTTGCCACTGTTGCAAGTTCGGTACTGCTGCAAAACTGTAGAGATTTCGTTTGACATAACCCTACAGAAAAAAATTGCAGGGATTCAGGTCGGGGGTTGGGTGATCGAGTGGCCATTTTAACGTACCCTTCCCGGCAATATCACGATTAGGAAAGGTGTTTTCTAAAAACTCCAATAGTAATCTGGTGTTATGCGCGGGACAACCGTCTTGTATAAACCAAATTCCATCAAAATCGGAGTTAAGTTGACGGACTGCAGGAATAATTTGCGTTAGCAGCAGCAAATCCAAATATTTCATTCCGTTCAAATTGCCGTCGATAACAAATGGCCCTATAATGTTATCACCCAAGACACCCGCCCTAACGTTATGTTTTTCGGGGTACTGAGTTCTTACATTACGGACCAGATGTTGATTTTCTCGAGACCAATATCGCACGAGTGAAGGATTATGCTTGCCATGACGTGGAAAAGAGGACTCGTCGGAAAACAGAATATTGTTTATAAAATATTCGTCGTTCCATTCTTGCAAAATTGTTCTTGGAAAAAATCTTCTGGCACTTTTGAACTTTGTAACTATTGTATTTGTTGCGTTTCAAAATACGGTTCACAGTACTTCTACTAACACCGATTTCATCTGCAATTTGTCGGCTAGAGCAGGGTTCGCCCAATTCAACCAACGAACAAACCCTCACTTCTCTCTCCTCCCGTTCGGGAGGCATTAGAGGGATCTAGGGTTGTTCGTCTATTTGTTGGCATTTACGGCAATTCTCGACCATGCAGTCAAATTTCCTAAACGTTTTGACGATCCTCTTAATCGTCGAATGCGAAGGAATAGGACGATCCACGAACTCTACGGCAAATAGATCGGCTGTGCTTTGGTAGGAATTTCCGGCAAGATACCATGTGATGATTTGTACCTTCTCTGCGGTTGTATAAACTAACATAGTGTGTCAGATAGGCCCCTCAGAGCTACGACAGTTGCGCGCGGCGAGGCTGGTCGGCGGGGATAAATGCAAGTATGCCGGATCACGCTACGTACAAAATATCTCGCACCCCGCTGAGACTTGGGCCAACGTATATATGGATGCCTGGTAGAGGTAGTTTTTTTGTAAGCAATACGAATTTTTTAAGAAACCTAGTCTTTTGCTTACTATTCCTACAATAATGTAAAATCACAGTATTACCTGTATATGGTATAACGACGAGAAAAAGCATCCAATTTTTCACTAAAATAGTAGGACCTATGTATATGCCAGGGTACGGAAAATATCACTCGTGAGTGAAAAATTATCGATTCTTTTAGGTTTTTTATCTATATTCGGTTCAGTTCGATTCCATTCGCCTGTGTTAAGCTATATTCGATTCTGTTCGATTCCGTTCGGTTGCTTTAAAGTATGACTCTGTTTGGATATGTTCGGTTTCGTTCGGTCTCATTCGATTTTGTTCGAACCCATCCAGTGACGTTCAACTTTGTTCGGTATCATTACTTCTACTTTAGACTATAGTCGTGAAAGCCTGCACAAACCAAATATACTGAGATGTTTCAATGAAACAAAATTAAAAAAATAATCACAAGTCTCAATAATCCACTTACCATAAATTTTGCCTGCATCTAATTTTTTTTATTTTACTTACTATTCGTTCACAAGTGATAAACATCCTATCCGAGAACTGAAAATAAAGTTGGTGAATAAAAAAAAATACTTCAATTCTTTTCATAACATTCGTTCGTGAACATTATAAAATATTGTACTTTTCCGAATAGAAACAGCATAGAAGGAGCGATACTTTTCGTACTCTATATTTATCATTCATTAGGTGTATATTTTATTTATTGTTCGTTCAGGAGCGATAAACATTCCACTCGAGAATTGACAATAAAATTCAGGAGTGATATAAAAATAAAATTCTTTTTACAAGTACCACTTAGGAATGAAAAATATTTTGAGCACTCTGCTAATCCTGCTACATACATATATATTAGTTAACTAACATTTTCCCTAAGTAGAAATCTATCCTAATTCTCCTCAGAGAACGTATCTGTATTCAGTAGCTGGTAATTCAAACTTAATTCTCCTATAATTGACAATTAATTATCCAGGCATTAGTTGGAAAATGATCTTCATTAGAAATTATAGACGGCTTATCATCTACATGACCAATTACAGAAGCCTATATGCAAAGTTTCCCTTGATTTGCAAGCCTGTTGACCGTCAATCAAAGCAAGCCGCCTTAATTGGATTATGGCTTTGATAATGCTATTTAAATAATTAATGGCTGGGTTTCTTCGTACCGGTAACGGTGGATGAAGTGCGCAGGATAATATCTAAAATTAAAACAAAGAGTACTCTGGATTATTATGGCTTATCAACAAAAATGATGAAAAACGTTTCTGACGCTATTAATGACCCCATAACAGACCTTATAAATAAATGTATACTAGAAGGTGAATTCCCTGATGCATTAAAAATATCTAGAGTGGTTCCTATCCATAAGAAAGGAGATATCAATAACCCAAAGAACTACAGACCCATATCAGTTTTACCGACCATATCCAATGTTTTAGGATATGCAATTGGCGATCGCCTACTGGGCTATTTTGAAAAAAATAACCTATTCTCCAAGGCTCAGCATGGGTATAGAAGGAATAAATCTACATGTAGTGATACAGCCGATATCTTGAATTGTCTACTAGATGCACTGGACAAACATGACAGCGTGGAATTGAACTGCTACGACCTAACACGTGCCTTTGATACAGTCCAGCACTCTATTCTTCTATCAAAACTGCACTACTATGGGGTACGCGGCGTCGGATATCAGTTAATTACATCATATCTCAAAGACAGAAAATAATATGTAGATTTCCAGGAACAAAGGTGTAATATGCTGAATGCTCAGCAGGGCGTTCCACAAGGATCTGTGGTTGGGCCTTTGTTGTTCATAATATATGTCAACGACCTAGATATAAATCTTGGAGCGGATCGAGTCTGTTTATATGCAGATGATACCTCACTTTTAGTGAGAGAATATTTTAAAAATAACAGACTAAAAAAATCTGATGCTGTACAGAAGGAGGCAGAAGGATGGTTTTTTTCAAACCAACTAAAATTAAATAAGAGTAAAACTCAAAAACTAGAATTCACCATGAAAAAAAGTGAAGAAACAAGAGACATAAAACTATTAGGTCTGCATATAGGTAATAAATTAAATTGAAAAATGCACATAAATGAAATAGCAAATAAACTAAATGCAGCAATATATAGCATCCGAAGAATAAGGAGCGTTTCTACTTACCAGGCGGCCCGTACCACATACTTCGCGAAGTTCCACAGTGTGGCATCTTATGGCATTGAATTCTGGGGAACGTCCACAGATACGGAACGAGTTTTCTTGCTTCAAAAACGCGCTATAAGGGTGTTGTGTAACCTGAAACCAGATCAATTATGTAAAACACATTTCATTAGTGAAAAAATGTTTACGTTACCTTCCATCTTTATTTTCAAGACTGCAACATACATGATCAAAAATGTAACAAACTTCACAAAAAGTGGTGAAACGCATACATACGTTTACGCGCGGGAGAAACTTACTTATCATCGTTTAACGACCACCCAAAAGTACATCGATTATTGGGGTCCGAAAATACACAATAAATTACAAACAATATTGTGTGACGCTAAAAATAAAACTCAAAGTAATTATTTGAACACAATTAAACAATTTCATTTAGATAATGCTTTTTATAGTGTGGATGACTTTTTAAATTACTAATCCTGAGCTTATGTTTAGGTTTGTGTTATATGTTTGAACTATATTTTGACAGAAAGACTCTATACACCTTTATATACTTTTTTTTCTCTTTTATATGTATTTTATATATATGTATATTACCTGACTTTTAATGTAATTTTTATTGCATTAAATAAACTACTACTACTAAAAAAATGTAATTCCCTTAGAAATTAACAAACTTAAAGCAGTATGTCTAGTTTGATTTCAGAAACACTAGGCTCTATTTGAACGATCATATTATAAATTATTGTTATTATCTTTTTGCCTTTTCAATCCCAATTTTACTTACTTTATGGATTAACACCATAATAAATATACAGATACTCTTCAAAGTAACGAATAGTTTGTATCGCACAGATTTCTACAAAATAAATTTCGTTTTACTACTTCCCCATGTATATTCAGCAGCTGGTAATATTCAGCTTTAGTTCAAATTCTCTGCAGGGATGTATTCCTTAGATCCGGGATTACGAAGTCTTAACCCGGCTAAAAGATATATTCAGCCCTATTTATAATACAACAGGTTTGTTTCTCGGATGCCATACTACAATTCAATTATTCGAGTTAATTATACAATATCCTACTATTCATTGGAAATGTTAGCTTGTATATTAGCATCGTGAATAAGTAAATGAAATCTGGATAGACTCAAACAAACGGAAAGCTTCATCTATTCAGGCTTCCTTCAACACTAGGCACACATAATATAACAGATAAGCGATATTATTATTAAAGCCTTGACTTATATAATGTATTATAAGGAAGTATATTCCTCTGTTTCCATACTTTTGTTGCAAAATGAATATTTTATATGCGAACAGCTGCATGATATTCGTTGTTCATAAAGAATTATGGAAGTAGTACTTTACTGATAGTGCCGGCCCAAGACATCGTACCACTAAATGGAAAATGTTAAACCATAAATGCGTAAAGAAATTAACAGTAATTTTGATTTTATTATACAGGGTATTTCAGAATTTCGACCAGTCTGAATAAAAAACGTACAAATATGTTTTTTTTTTCTTTCGGCTTAGTTTTTGCTCATAAGCAGAGTTGCTTACTAGCGCCAACGTGGCGGAGGTTCGATACAACTCTCAATATAACTGCGAGTCTCAACCAGATCTGTTGTGTATACATGTACGCTGCCGTAAATACTATTTCGTAGTTCTATGTTTGCTTTAAAAATGTTGCCTACGTCGCGAAAACGACCAATGTTGGACAAAGTTACAGAATTTATAGCAGAAATGCCTGACCTAAATTATGATGGCGTTAAAATTCAATGTGTAGTTTGTAATATCCCTTTAATGTGTTGGTCCAAAAGGCATTGTCTACGTCACATAAATAGTAAACAGCATTCTTAAAAAAAAATGCACACGACACTATGACAAATTTAAATTTAATTTATGTATTACCTTTATTGCATGTGATATCCTAAATTATGGAATCCTATTTAATTAACAGATTGCAGATGATGAACAATGGAATAACTTCAGGCTCAGTTTCCAATTTTAGGAGTAAATAGACCGGTTGTTTACGTGATTAATATAGAAATACAAATTTATTATACATATAAAGTAGCTGGTATTTTGATAACAGAATGAAACAATACACATCAAAATTGCTTCTGTATTAATTCTATTATATATTTCCATAGTGACGTCAGTAACTTAGTTTGAGATGTTAAAACAAAATATTCGTACTATTATTATTATTATACTAACTCACTAGCAGACTATTTAACCGTGACGTAATTGCTTTTAGCTTAGTTAGGACTATTATAGGTAATGAGGCGCTACACTAGACTTTGTATCAATTAACTGGACTTCGTTCTGAATCCTTAAGTATCTCCTTAAACAGTTACGATCACTTCATGTTGAAGCCTTTTTCTTTAAATGAACTGTATTAACTAGCGCACAAGACACAACTACAGGTTTTGATAACATTAGTAACATAATGCCTAAGCATTTGCCAGACAAGTTTAAAAGGTATTTAGTTCAAATATTTAACGACATACGGCTTGAAAATAAGGAAGTAGATTGTCTTAGAGATGCAGTAACTGTCCCAATTTCAAAATCCAACAAACATCCCGACCTCTTAGATTGATGGCGTCCAATCGCCCGTTCATCTTGCATATTGAAGAGCGTAAGTCAAAAATTACTTACACTTTTAGTTCTACAACTGTATTAAACAAAGATATGTGTACAACAGATATATTATTTTTCGTTATAGTCTCCAACTTTAGCAATGTACTTAGTCCAGCGAGTCACAAGCTTCCGTATGCCTCCCTGGTAGAAGGTTTTCGGTTGGTCGTGAAGCCACTTTTGCGCCGCATCCCGAACGATTGTGTCTGAGGCGAATCGACGAGCTCTCAAAGCTTCCTTGAACGGTCCAAAGATATGAAAGTCTGAGGGAGCGAGAACAGGGCTGTAGGGGGGTGTTCCAGGGTCTCAGACACAACCTGTTGATAGTTTCTATGGTGTTATGGGCCATGTGCGGGCGGGCGTTGTTTTGCAACAACAAAACTTTCTTTGAGAGTAGACCACGGCGTTTGTTTCGTGTGCTTTTGAAGAATGTGGCCGTTGAAATAGTTGAACCATTAACACTTTCAATAAATACATATCTTGAGTAGGGAATATTTCCACATGAAATGAACATTGCCAAAATCATCTCTATTCACAAAAAAGGAGAAGTAATTTCGATACTGCCAATATTTTCCAAAGAAAAAGAGATACAAAATTTGACTGGTAAACTTTTTTGAAAAACATCAACTTTTCTCAACAGCGCAACATGGGTATTGAAATGGGAGGTCTACCGTAACAGCAGCCATTAATTTTGTTGAGAGCGTACTTGCAGCCCGAGATGAGGGGAGGTGTGTGAAATCGATATTAACAGACTTAAGTAAAGCGTTTGACACCGTACCGCACAGGATCCTGATGGAGAAGTTGTGTCACTACGGAGTGAGAGGTACCAGCTATAAATTGTTATACTCACATTTGGAAAATAGGAACCAGTCGGTTATGTGGAACAATAATCTATCAAAGGTGTATCGTGTCGTGTGCCACAAGGATCGATTTTCGGTCCGACATTATTTATTATATATGTATATTAACGACTTATCTAACAGTGTGCCACATCTGAAAGCGTGCCTCTATGCTGATGACCCGTCTTTTCTGGGAAATTATATTTAACCTGAAAATACAAAGAAAATTATAAAATTATGATGGGACGCAAATAAGCTAAAATCCAACAAAAACAAAACGCACCTTCTCAACAGAAAAGGAGAACTCATCTGTTAAGTTTCTCGGACTGCAGATAGACACGACACTGAAATGGGAAAATCACATCACGACATTGAGTGGTAAACTAAGCTCTGCCATCTATACCATTCGAAGAGTGAAATCTATCGCTACACACAAAGAGGCTAAATTAGCATATTATGCGAATTTCCACAGTGTTGCTTCTTACGGTATCCTTGTGTGGGGTACATAACCTGAAGCCGAAAGAGCGTTAATACTTCAAAAAAGAGCAATAAGAACATTGTGTGGGTTGGCATATACTGAAAGTTGTCGCGTAGTATTTTTGAGTGAACTTATAAATAAAAATTGTTTATTTGGTGAAGAATCAATTTACAACTTGACCTTTTTTCTGATCTTAAAACATTAATATCTCAAAAAGTATTGGTCCGAAGGGCATAATGTTATACATTGCTGAAATTGGAATTCCATAATCTATCCAAAAATTCCAATAGCGTAAGTATCAATAATAATCACGTTAATGAGTTTGCAAACTACTGACATGTGGTTTTAAACGTAGTTATGCTACTCGGCAAACACAGCTGCTAGTATTGCCTTAAAGTATAGAAAATTAATCTTGCTGATATTACCCGTTTCCCCCTCTAAAATGTTTCCTTTCAGTTTTAACTCGTAGTGCAAATACGTACGGACCTTCCAAAACAATTTATCGCTTCAAAATATTTATTTGCCCGCGTTCATTGATTGAAAGTAAATACCGGTGCGCCGACCGTTTGGGAATTCTTTTTTTTTCAATTTCATTGGCTTTGAGTGCAGTCAAGAACGTTGTAGTGTTTGAAAATGCCAAAATGCCGACGACATCGATGTGGCGGTGGCCGCAATTTATTAATTTAATCGTCCAACGAGACGTAGAAGCTTGTCACCGGACGTATTGATTTACGGGCGGTATGCAAACAGTATCGTCGAATCGAAAAATTGCATACGTTGGCTAGAGGTTAGACGAAAGGGAAATTATAAGCATTTTCAATTACTGGGTTGAAAAGCATCTATTATAATAACATTTTATATTTAAGGATTAGTGGGAATTATGGTAATTTAAATACGTTGATAGAAAGTGGACAAATTATTGTAGAATACAAAAGGATGCAAAAACTTTTCAAAAAAATATGAAAAAAAGGAAGGAGTCGATATATCAAATATCGGTATTATTTTTTAATCAGTAATTAATAGGCCTCGCTTAATTGGTGTTTGCAACAGAATCAGATCAGTTGCATGGGCCGCGTATTATAAATAAGGAGTGTATGTGTGACTCACATCCGACAGAAGTGAAATTTAGAAATCAATACCCTATAGTAAAAAATAAAAACTGACACAATAAAAATGTTTGGTAAATAAAGCGAATATATGCACACGTTGAAATGCTTTATTGCAATTTTTTGCTTGAAAACGGCATTTGCTACGTATGTAATGTAATAACCGTAAAAAGTAAACAAAGTAAATTGTGACTAAATATTTGAAAAAACCTCGTTTCGGTAAGGAATCGAATCTGATACTTCCCGCTTGCCGGACGGGCGCACTAACCACTACACCACGAGGACCTTAATGCCGGGAACGTTCAGTTTTTAATATCCAGTTATTATTTTTATCTACAAATATATCATAATATTTCGACAGACAATTTTTAATTCTTACATGCCAAGTACACTAATTAATTAATATATTCTGGCTGCCGTCGGTGAATTATGAAAATCTGTAATTTCCTTGGAAATTCCAACGTAATCAAATATTTGAAAAAATCTTGTCCCAGTAAATTCCAAGGAAATTACAGATTTTCGTAATTCACCGAGAGATACAGATTTTCATAATGCACCGACGGAAACCAAAACATATCAATTAATTAGTGTACTTGTCATGTAAGAATTAAAAATTGTCTGTCAAAATATTATGATATATTTGCAGATAAAAATAATAAGCAGGTATTAAAAGTGAACGTTCCTCGCATCAAGGTCCCCGTGGTGTAGTGGTTAGCCTTACTGGTACTAGTAAGTATATGTAGAATCATTTGGGGGAAAGCTCGATGCGAATACTACGGTTGCATACCATTCACTGATTCCTCAATCTTGAAATAATCATCGCCTACATGCTCTGCATACGGCTCTGATGCGGCTGACGTCATACCATACAATTTTGCCGTTCTCTGCTCATAAGCTTGCTGATGCTGGATGGCTCAGCATGATACGTCGTAGAGAGTTACATTTTATCCGTTTCGTCCATAACATTTTAAATACCGGTGTCCCGACCTATTTACCAAACAAAATAAAATAACGCACGGACGTATGTACATAATATCAACATCCGCAGAGGATGTTATAGATATACCTAGATACGATGCGCAGCTGTTTAAGAAAAGTTTTAGTTACATTTCGGCACGGTTATTTAACTCACTTATCTTTGGCATCAAGCAGTTGCCATTCAGTGCATTTATACGAGTAGTTTTTAATAATTTAATGAATGAGCAACTTTCTGGCATATAAATTATTGTAGCTTGATATTTTGTTTCTCTAACATTATTTTTTTTCCATTACAATTTTTTGCATTTTTTTTCTGTATTACCATTATATTTTTGTTCATTGTATGTACTATTTGCCAATATATATTATTATTATTATTATTACTATTATTATTATTATTAAAACATATTTGTTTAACATTTCAGTACATCTTTCCCATTCCAAAAAATTCAAACAAACAAACATAAAAATTGTTGGATAACACTCGAAGTTTTGCAAGCATCCCAAACGTTTGCATGGGTTAGTTAAAGATAACCTTTGTACGAAGGAAGAATATAACAGTTATAAAAAGGATTATAATTAATTATTGAAGCAAACAAAGGTAAGGTATAGTAGTAGACTTATCGTTAATGCCACGAATAAGAACAAATGTGTTGGGAATATAGTAAATACTACACTTAACGCTAAAGAAACAAAATCTGCATTGCAAATTAAGGTGAGTGATGATACTCTCGACGATTCAAATGAGTTAAGTACGATTTTAGCGGATATTTTTGCAGTACTGAAAAACAAACAAGTAAACATTGGATCTTTCGTAATATTTATAAAAGGGTTTATGTTTTGAATTTGATAAAACTTTCTTTGAAAAAGATTGTGGTTACTTATTGACCATAACATAATAATATAAGCAATATAATATACAATAGGGAACTATAAGTATAAATAGGATAGACATCAGGGAAACTAAAAAAGTTATTTCGATTCCATAAATGACAATCACTACGAAATGTCATACATTCTGTTATGTAAAAGTAAAGATGGCGTAGTGAGATCCTGGAATGAGGCGCATTTGAAATAGTTTATTATTTACACAAATTACGAAAATTTTACAGTTTTAAGATATTCGAAGATGACAACAAGTGTCGCTAGTGTTGATCTACACATCGCAGTAATAAATATGAAATTTTCAAATACACATATATCTTATTAGATGAGCCAAAAGCATTTGAAAATAAATTTTCTTTTGTATGTGCAACTCCATATGTACAAATCAGATACTTTGAAAATGCTTATAGTTGTATGGGGTTATACAGTAGCTAGCAACGTCTTAACTCGAAAATTGTTAGAATTTCGAAACATTGACAAGTGATAAAATTTGTATTTTTTATTGTGGAGCTTTTTCAGATGCATCATCACTATTTTCTTTCGTGTTACAGAATATTATTCTTTAATCCTTTTCCGTCTGCAAGATATTTGACCTGAAGGTTGTAAGTGAAATATCTTGTGTATGATGTACATACAGTGACAGGTAAAGTAATGATCGGCATTTCTGCAAGTTGAAGTTGTCTGTCTTTGGGATTTCCAACTCGGACAAAGATAACGTAATCCTATCGACCATTCGGTCACGTTGTCATGGTAAACGGAAGATGACGCAGCGTACCGACAGGGTCATAATTGCTAGTCCGAAAGAAATAGGGAAAAGCAGCTTAAAACGATTCCACAAAATACGTCAGTTAGGAATTCAGATATTGGGAGCGACGCCTGGAGGAAGATAAGCAGTAGTTGGCTTAAATACAACGGTCTAACAAAAAAAAAAAAGAATTACTGTCGCAGTGAACCGCTTGGAAACATTTAAAGATTTTACTATTTACTAGATCTTACTGATTCACTTTTATTATTAGAGTAATGTCGTTAGTTCTGTTACTGTTGGTATATTAATATTTCAATTTCAAATATAAAAAGATTAAAGCACCTACAATAAGATGAGTTGACGTTGCCAAACATGTCGTTTTCATTCTAAATACTAAAATCATTACAATTAGTGCTGTATTATGGCAAGACTCGAATTTTCTTTTCATTATAATGTGATTGTAAACACGTATCGCTGATAATGAATTTAAAAATAGAAACCATTTACCAAATATACAGGGTGAGTCATCTCTGCGGTCTCGGAAGGTTGTGCTTTTGTGTTCGTAGGTACCCAAAGTTGCACAATAAAATTTTGGGTATACTACATAGCTACGAACTTATGAGACATCCTGTAAGTTTCAATATAATTTTAAACCATATCCGCAATTAGGCCTCCTAACAAGAAAAAACCCGTTTCAAAAAATCTCCATTCACAAAGGTGAAATCTTCCCAGCTGGCGGGAATGACTCATCCTGTATATACCATGTGGAAATCGATGTCTCGATTGGATGCGTACAATATTTATATGGGCATTTGCTTTGTAGTTAATTCGCCGCACCCGAAACAACAGCGTTAGTATAACATAATAAACTATGATTGCCGGGTTCAATGAATAAGTACAAGTAATTATTCATTCGAAATAAATAACTTTATAAACACGTGAATTAACAATGCCCTTTAGAAATTAATAAAAAGACCAATTCAGTCAGGTTAGAAGTAAGGTTGCCGCGCCCACGAGGCGACGTATGTATGCAGATGAATCGGTACGGGCTACCTCAGCGATTGAAATTATCGATTTATTGCAACAGTTTCTCATCAACGTTACACCAGTTTCAAGTGTCAACTAGTCAACTGTTGATGTTTATGAGCGATGGGGCAATGGCAATGTGTAGTGTAGCCCGTTTTTTTAAAGAAAAGTATGAGGGACTTTTACATGTTATGTGTAAAGTTCATGCTTTACATCTTGTGGCACAAACTATTCGGGAATGTTACCCGAAGGTGGATGCATTAATAGTAAATACAAAAAAGGTGTTTCTCAAGTCTCCCAAACGGATTCGAACATTTGACAGGCTTTGTCACGGTATTCGCGAACCACAACAGTCGATTCTTGTGCGTTGGGGAACATGGTTGCAAGCGGCTTTTTATTACTCTGAAACTTTCCAAGAAGTAAAATCTGTGATTTTAGAATTCGACCCTGACGAAGCTACAGCTATTAAGGAGAGCCAGAAAGGATTTATAGATACTTCTGTTGAAACAGATTTAAAAAGTATTCGCAACAATTATAAACGAGTACTAGACGCAACAGAAAAAATTGCAAAATACTGGGTTGTCGTTAGTAGAATCAGTGCAAATTGTGGACGAAGTCAATACATTGCGACACGGTATAAACAACGTAAAAAACGGTCTTGTTATAGCAAAGATTGACAGTGTTTTAACAAAAAATTCCGATTATACGAGATTAAGACAAATGTGTGGTGGTGCATCTGGACATTCATTAACTAACTCTAAGGATTATTTTAATTATACCTATGTTACTTCCGTAGATGCTGAACGGTCTTTTTCGAAATATAAGAACACCTTTTATCACAGCGAACAATCTTTACCGAGACAAATGTGGAAATATACCTGATGGTACAAGTTTTTCAACAATCCTATCCGCATTGTTAAGAAGTTACGTTTATTTATTGTATTATTTATTGTCAGGGTATTAAGTACAACAGATTTTTGAAGAAACTACTTTGTTTACTTTTTACGGTTATTACATTATATATAAACAAATGCCGTTTTCAAACAAAAAAAACTAATAATGGCAATAAAAATACTTCAATGTGTGCATATATTCGCTTTATTTACCAAACATTTTTATTGCGTCAGTTTTTATTTTTCACGCTGGTATTAGTTCGAATAATCCTACTTTTCCATGAGTCTCTCACGTTTAAATAACAAAAAATGCTGCATGTAACAGTCTCGCAGTACAGGATTAAACTATAGCGTTCGGGTCGCTTCTTTCCAACCAAATTCATTAACTTTCATTTGAAGATTCTTGAGAGATACATATGTATAATGGAAATAAATTCCTAGACTCTGTGAAAGTACATTTAAAGATCGTTTGAATAATCTACCGTTTTTTAAAGGAAGAGTTAAGGAAGAGCATAAGATTTTTCGGATGTGTCAACAAGAAACTGGTAGAACTAGCTATGTTGTAGGGTTGGATAAGTAACTGCAATGTAAAATTTTTTAAACATTGTTTTAAAATGCCCGTAGATATGCTCTAAAACTACCAGAGGGAATCTGTAAAAGTTGCAACCCGCAAGTCTTTGCATGAGTATGAACCTAATTTAGTACACGAATGTCAGCAGATTTTAAGGTTGTTGGAGCATAACAATCACGACACCAGATTAAAAAATAGAAGAAAAAGCAGGAAGCCTCTTACTCGATAAATAATCTCGAGTTAAAGTAGGTAAAGCCATTTACGTATATTAGTTGTAACAGGAATAGCAAAGATTGAATCATCTCTCAGTACATCCTGAGATATTTGTAAAACTATGCATCGTAAAATAGCTGAAAACCAATTCGGTGTTTTATACCGAGAGGATAAAGAAAAGGAAGAATACCCACCGCGTGAATGTGTTGTGGTCCGTCAGTACCAATACCAAGACTTCGGCAAGGCGTATCCAGTGCTTTAACACCATGAACATTGCCACAATAGATCTCTTTAGATCACGGATTATAAGTATTATTTAGCGAACAGGTTAGCACGTGTTAATAACGTTTAAATTACCACAATTATATTTTGGAGATTTCTCTCCCGAAACTAAACGGAACTAATAAATACTACAACATAAAAATATCAACATTTAATAAAGAGTTCACTGGAAAGTGATTATATTTAAGGCAAAAACAGAAGGGTAACGGTTTCCTTTTGTGTGCAAAATAATGCGAATTGCGTAGGAAAGTTGTTACTTATTCGAATAATAAAGTTGAAAGAAATAAAACTGGACAGACAACAATAATTTGATTCTTTTGTTTTCAGTACGTACCGCAGATTTCGTCGGAATTGTCAAACCCTCTTTTAGTATTTAATGTTAAATCAGTGAAGTAAACAAACGGCATGAAAGAATGCTATATTTGTGCTTGATAAAATATTTCCATATACGACATTCAACATACTTGTCAACAGCATTAGTTACTTGAAATATTGAAGTTCTATACGTGTGAGAAATCTTTCGACATATAGTATACACTATTTGCATGAAGGGTGAACAGTTCACCTATGTTTTTATTTCCTGTTTTTTTAAACTTCTAACGGCTGAATGAACGGAGAAGTAGCACGGTCCGTAATATAATAAAAGTTGTCACTTTTGATGCGGTGGTCGATTGACAAGGGTAAACCAAGTCACAAAGTTATCAGTGCGCGCCTCAACACAGTGGAAAGAAAAATATGGAAGATGGTATTCTGATTTACCAAATATTGCTTTGCTTCCAACGCTCGATCGAGTGTAAACAAATAAATCGAAAGAAAACATTATAGGCTGAGCGAAATCGTAAAAAATATAATATCCGCTTCTTAAAACAATAAGACAGGTTATTTGAGGATAAAATTCGAGGGAAAACAATTATATTTTCATTATTTTTGCGCTACATTGAGCAGGGCATTTGTAATCAAGCAAAATGTTTTTTTAACACGGAAAACAATCTTGGGGTTAACTTGCAGACTGTATTGTTTTTTAAATGAATATAACGAAATTGTAACAGAAACATTTTAAATTCGGGCTTAATGTTTGGAAAAGGATTACTAACAATCTTTCAGAAACTATTCTTGACCGCGTGCATGGAAATATGAAATATAACATATATTTCATTTTAAACTCATTTGGGGTTTGTAACGACACATTGAATTAATATTTATGCCCTAAAGCTGCATTAGTGGCCATAATAAGTTTCTACAACATTAACTGTTTTAAAATAGATTTGTATATATATGTATATTTTGTAATGTTATAATTTACAACTTCGAACATAGTTGTCAGTTTCGGTATTGATTGATTGATTGATTGATTTTCTACCAGAGCAGGGCTGGTCTTTACATCCCTAACACTGAAGCTTAGTAGCTTATTGTATTATTCCTGCTTCGGTTTTGTTTTACTTAAACAGGTTAGTTCCCGCAATCAGGTTTAAGAGCCTATGTAGTAAATCTTTCTCCATTGGTAGTTCAATTGTGCTTCGCATAGCGAATCTGCGTTGAGCTAAGTCAGTTTCGGTAGCTCCAGCCCCTTTTATGGTTTCCGATCGCTGGCGTGGGGGGAATTATAAGGAATTATAAGCCCCAGTCAACGATGAACATGGGGAAATTGATAAGCTACTTATCTTGTATTCATTTTTTTTCACATTGTAAATCCTTAAATTTAATGGAATATCTTCCTAAGTATAAATTCAATTATAATTTCGAAAACTAAATATCGTTCGTAATGCTATCGTCTTGTACGTCAGTAAATTTGATGATTGTGGGGTTATTAGTGATGTTATATGTCATAGAGTAGCATAGATTGACCCTTTCAGTTGTGTCACTGCATGGAACGCATTATGCTACTTTTAAAAATAAGAATATTCGTTGGAAATTCATTCTCAAATTATATTTCGAAAGTAGTATTATCCAGATTTGCTGTGTTTTAACAATCGCTATCGCGATTAAAATAAAGGAGTAGAAGGACGTTAATTAATTACTCACTTTGAGTCAAGTTGTTCATCCAGGTAACATGCGTTTGGCTGTGTTCCCATTTTCTAAGTGTTTAACGTTTAAATCGTGCCATACGAGGTAAAAGTCAAGTTTGGTGGTTGAAGAATAGGCAGATTTCCAGTAGATAACATATAAACATAGAGTTTATATGAGATCGTCATAATTCTAGGTTAGTTTTCTCGTTTTCAGTTTTAATTTTCGTAAAATTTCATTAACTGATATCTAGTTTAATTTAAATTGCAGAAAGAGTGCGTTTAAAAGAGTCCCGAACTTTCAAAAATTAATTTTTATTTAATAATTTCCCACATTTAAAACATTACAGTCTATTTTATCAAAATATTCTCCACACTGAGTAGTACTACAGTATCCACGTCAACTATTAGTGCGAAAGTATATAGAGGTATTATGTTTGACAAAATTGCTCCTTTGATCCATACCTATTTTTTTCTGTTAACTACAAAAATAATCACATAAACGTTCTTTTTCTTTGTTTTTACAAAATCAAAGAAAAAAAATCGTACAGATAGTTTTATTGTTCCTTAAAATATTCGCCATAAAGATTTACACACTTTCGCATGCATTCGAACCAATTCATGAAACATGTTTTCCACTCAGAAGGTGGTATCTCCAACACATGATTTTTGAACAATAAAACTTCAACACCTCCTTGAAGTGATAAAAGTCGCTGCCCCCACATTACTTTGTTTTACATTCGGCAACAAAAAGAAGTCGTTAGGCGATAAATTAGGTGAATACGGGCAACGAGACAGTAATTCAATGTTTTGCTCCTTCAAATAATCAATTGTTTGACGTGCAGTATGAGAGCTGTCATTGTCACGATGAAGAAAGATGCGACGTTATTGATTGTTTTTCCCGATTTCATCGATGACTTCTGGCAAACAAATTGTTGCACAACATTCGGCATTAACTGTTCTTTGATCCTCCAAAGCAATGCTTGCGACATGTTCAGTACAACAAAAGAAGCAAACATCATCATTTTCTTGGATGTACTTTGTGAACGAACAACTTTTGTTGGATTCGGTTCATCTGGGAACATCAAAACAGTTGACCGTTGCTTAGTTTCCGGCTCGTATGAATATATCCAAGTTTCGTCGCCTGTTACGATGTTGTATTTTATTTTGAAGTTCCTTGGATTGTATTTTGAAGTTCCTCTGTCGAATTTTTTGAGCATTTCCTTACACCCATTGACACGAGGGTTTTTTGTACACAGCAGATTGCAATCCCTATGAACGGCCCCATCCGTATTCCCATTTATCTATGCGTGCACTCGGTGCAGCAAATTTTCATATTTCGTATCTCGGCGGTGGGTAGAAATTGCATTTCTGGTTATTAAACTGTTGAAAGAAAAAAGAAGCTCATCTCTACTAAAATTCCAATTATAACGTTACAGTACATATGTGTAGTTGCGAATTCGAGATTAGAAATAATAACTTTAGAACATATCATGTTAGTTAAAATATTGCGAATATTGGATTGGACTGAAAATGTTCAAAATTTGGTACTTTCCCTTGCAAATTTATATCAAGTTTTATGGCAATCATTTTAGAGCAATCAACATTCCTTAAATTCTTAATGAATGAGAGATGCCTTAAAATTGAAATCGTAAAGACGTCAGTTAATATTCTTCCTTCCTATTTCGCATTCCAACCTTGTTAGTTTTAAATTTGAATTCGACTAGTGGATTTTATGATACCTACTTTTTACATTAAATTATTTGTATTCCTTTTTATTCATAAACTCTTATATACTTTTAATTTATCGATTTCAGTCCGTCATAATGTCAACGTATTTCTCCCGAATTTTCATACTACCGTTCTGGAGAAACCTCGTTAAAGATGTCACTGTTGCCGGACGATCACGGCTTTCAACGGTGTCCATCTCCATTCATTCGCGGATAGCATCACCGTAGGTGCACCGGAGTATGGCGTGATGTCCACAGCGAAACGCCTTCTGGGTTGGAGAGGCCGGAAGCAGTCACACGACAGCTCGGCCGGAAGACTTGTATCGCACGGTGGTAGCGCCTTGGGCTCAGGAGATGGACACGAACTTGATGAGATTGCCGTGGTTTCAAGTAACGCTGATCCTTGTCATGTCAAGTACGGTAGTGGACCGCTCTCGACTATAAATGGGCCGAGACTTGTGCCAGGTAAGATTTACGACTATACAGCTGCTCGGGACTACAAATCATTACCTTTCGTTCTACTTGCGGCTTTCAGGTGTAACACACGAAATGAAATTCAGCACGAAACCTAACATTGAACTTATGTATTTATTTATTTGAAGTAAACGGGTTATAATTTAATAGAAATTCTGTATAAATTCATATATATATCGGTGTCTCATATCTGCTCGTTTAATACATTTAGGAAACACATTTCTAATTCTTGGATGAAAGCTTTAAATGGAAGACTCTACAAGTGTATATTCATACCTGTAATCTACATCACTTTTTGTGGGTACAAGCAAGAGTTTAAATATGAAATTGGAGTGTAAATTTCATTACATTTAACCATATATGTATATTTTCAAAAGTATCTGTAATAATAAGAAGGGCATCGTAGCATAAGTTTCTATGTATTAAAGTAAAAACTCAAAATTGATTTCAAGAGATATACAAAAGAAGAGGTTTCAAATGCGAGTAACATTTTATTTTATTTCTTTTGCATACAAAATGTCAATGAATTAAAATTATAACCATGAAGATTAATTTAATTTCTCTCTCTACATCTGCAAAACACATTACTTCTATATGATAGGGACTCCGTAAATTATATAGAATTTAATTGAATACTCATGCCAATGATTATACCACAAAACTCCAAAGGAATATTGGGAGATATGGGAATACTTGTAGGAAGCCGATCGTTTTTACCCAATCTGTTTCGTTGTTTTTGCAAAAATTTAAGTAACTTATTTGCTGAGTTAGATGTAGCTGATAAGTGGAACAAAATATTATCGATTTTACGAAAAGAGTTCTTTCTAAAAGAATGTGCTTAACAAATTGATGAGTTTACCACAAACAAATCTGAAATTGTGAAAAGCGAAAATGAAA
The DNA here is from genome assembly GCA_029619315.2 of Dynastes maya. Lineage (NCBI taxonomy): Eukaryota > Metazoa > Arthropoda > Insecta > Coleoptera > Scarabaeidae > Dynastes > Dynastes maya. The sequence continues at coordinate 27,501,168 of JAROYE020000001.1, forward strand.
AAGGGGCCCACATCTCACAAAATTCTATATTAAACTATTAGGCTACCGGTTTCGTGTTTAAGAACACATCCTGAGGTTAGAATAAAATATAATAGTAGCAAACTGTGTCAAAGTTAAAATTAATATATATACAATGTGTTAATTTTTACATTGACAGAATCAGCTGCTGTTTAATTCTGGCCTGAGGAGGACGAAGCCCGTCGCTTAATCGTTTAATACAGAATTTTGTGAGATCTGAACCCCTTTTTCATTTCTATCTTTCATAACTTCATCTCACACAGAGTCACTATGGATTATTTAGTAAATCTGAAATTAGATGTACTGGCGGTTAACGAGAATGCGTGGACATGCTTCAAGAGAGAAGTACCGTTATTTTTCTCTTTGGAGAAAATATTTATAAAACAAAATTGTTTGTAATCCAAAATCAAGTGGCAATACGAAGTTTAAAAGTAAATTTTTTATGTTATTTACTTTTTCAAAATTACCTCAAGTGAAAATATTATTGATAGCAAACGCTATACAGTATAGCGGATGATCGACACTAAGATTTCATTTTGTTTTCATAAAATTTAAAATTCTAATTTAATATTTAAGCTGTTATTCTGCTTATAAGTAACTTAATTATTTAAAAAATCGCTCTAAAACGTTAATAAACAATGGTACTTCTGTCTCAAACTGTTTTCATATTCCTTTTTTAAAATTTCCAACACTCTGTGCATCTTATCTCAGAGTTTTTATTCTAAACTCATTCACTGACACGAATTTTTTTATAAAAAATTATCGTAAGATCAATAAGAAAAATGTCTTCCTCTTATCAATTCCATTCGGCACAGTCTGTATATGTATTAAACGGCGGACACACGCCACAATGCCAGGTTCGGACTCATTCAATGAGTAATGTAAAAAGAGATAAAAATTATACCTATAAAGCTATGATATTATTAAATAACTTTAACGGTTTTTTATTAAATAAAAATAACTTTAACATAATTTAACTCAGACATGTCTAGTAAGTATTTATAAAGACAATGTTCATGAGTATTCAGTAATAACAAGCATTTGTTCTGTATTTTTTCCACTCAAACGACAACGATTTTGCCTGTACATATGCTTATACAATGAAAATCTACAGATGTTAACGGTGCAAAATGAAGAAACTCTGTATTAATGGTTATGCTGCAGCATTAATATTACACATTGTACGAAATCCCGGGTTTTTGTTCAAGACGTCTTCCAATTGACGTTGTATTGTTATACTTACTAATATAGTATCTTGAAAATTGCTAAAGCCTTGTCTAATATTAGTTACTATATTTATGCTATCAGAAAGTGATATATTTGAAGATTCTAACTTTGTAATAGCGTGGACAATACTTTCAAATTTATGACGAATTGAAGCTAAATCATTTCTAATATTGGCCGTATTGAATGCTCTTTTACTTTTTCTAATGGCTTGTGATTCGCGTGAATTCAGTTCCATTACCAGACTTCTAACGGCTTCAAAGTTTTCTTCATCGTAAACAACAGCCCTGAGCTATGTACCCCACTGTGTTCGTACGGGCTGCGGAGGTAATGGCACAGCAGGAAGACGTTCTCGAAATTGTCTTCGACGTGAACTTGACTTAAAAATTTCTTTGGTAGTCCAAATCAAACTATCAACATCAGAATATTGTTTTCGAACTTCCTCAGCAACACGATGCAAAGCATGGGCTAAACAAGTTACGTATATCATGTTTTTGTAGGTACGTTTTAGTAATTCTGCTGCTTTTTGCATGTAGGCTGCTGCATCAGTAACAAGTATTAATACTTTATTTGATTGAACGCCCATGTTTTTTAATGCACTTGTTACAATGTTCGCTACACTACGTTCTGTTGTTCGTTCTACACGCTTACTTGCTATTAAAAATGGACGCCCACAAAAAGTTGTATTTAAAATACGTGCAAGCACATTTACTACTTTATTTCCACGAAAATCTGTTGTTTCATCAACTGTTATCCATAGGTTCTGATTACGTAAATCGTGCTTAAAATTTTGCATAACATTGTTATATACTTGTGAAAGATAGTTTTTCCTCACATAACTCTCATGTGGTAAGTTCCTCTGGGGCATGTACTTCTTAAAAAAATCCCTATACTCTTTTCTTCTTAGTAATTTCCACGCCAAACTGCATGTGCAAAACATGAAGCATAAATCATATATAAATTCTGCATTAGGCGTAGGAGATCCTAAAGCTTTACTTCTTTGATGTGTTTGGGAATTAATATGTTTTCGACATTCATTCACCCTCATGAACATAAAACGACGGCAGCAAACAGTACAATATACCCCAGAACCGTCACATTTTAGTTCATCAAAGTTCTGAGTAATTTTTCGAAGATGTTGTGCAAATGGCGCGGCCATTATTAAGAAACCGTATTGTGTGTTGTGCGTATTACAGTGTTATCACTATCATATAAATACTTGTGTTCAACTAATCGTAATTCGTAGATATCAAATACCATCAGATCTTCGTATCGCACTATACGACTAATCGGGTATTCGGGTGGGGTATCAATACTACCGTTTTGGTTTTATTGTTGTTATATGTATGGGACCAGCGCTTATAAATGAATCCTTACCTACCCCAGTAAATGTTTCCAAAGCGCCATCTGGGTACGGACGGGCAATTCTTGACTCCACCAGCATCGCTACCAGATCTGGTCGTTTAAACGATGTACTAAACGCTCAAGTATAGTAAAGAGTTAGCTTTCCAGAGGGTTGCCATCATATCGGATTCACAGAGTGTCCTTCAGACACTTAGACACAAGAGGTGGTCTGGCAGGATGCACCCTTTCGTTCTGGATATAATATCAATATGCGCTGAATTTGTAACCCATACGGATATTAAATTCTTTTTGTAAAACGTTATGTGGGAATTTCCTCTAGCGAAAGAGTTGACGCTTTAGTCAAAACTGCTGCGATAACCGGCAACGGCACCGTTTTTACTTACGAAATAAACGCTAAGAACAGAGGGTACTTTTTACAAAAGAAATTGGAGGAAAGGTCGAAATGATCGAATTGACAGAAAACAACGCAGTATGCTGAAACGCATCCCTTTATCAATTTTCCATGCTGAAATAACGGTATACTAGCCCCTTGCTTTTTTAATTAGACGTAATTCAGAATTGTTAACAAATACTAGGAAAATGGATTTTATTATCCTGCTGATTGTAACGGCGAATATAAGCATAGGGGTGAATATAAAATTTTGTTTGATTATCGTCCGTATAACCGATATTTTGAAATGTAGTCCTGAATATGAGCGATGGCAAAAATTATCAACTCGGCAAAATTAAACTTTCGCAGGACTGATTTTGGATGGAATCAGAGGGAAATATCGGTCGATAAAATGCCACACTTAGTGCTGAATAAATGCCAACGTGTCAAATTTCCAAATGAATGGTTTGCTTTTATAAATCTATAAACTGAACAGAAGAGTAACTGTAATTTACATTATTGTTTTGGTAAACGTAATTAAATACGTTTTCGCTTGACTGCTTTCGAGAATATTTTGCAAATCACATGCAACGCCGAACAATCAAAATAGAGAGTGGCAAATGCTTCCAACCATTGGTAGTATTTTGATCAATTACATACAGCGGAATTAATTGGTTGGGTTTCAGGTGATATCAAGAGATATTAAACACATGAATTATCTCTTGAACTATGCGCCTGACTGTGTATTTAATAGTAATTAATTACAATTTCATTACTTTTTAGCACGCCACTTGTCATCTAAATACAAAAATAGTGATAACTATTTGTAACTTTAAAGTAAATTACATTTGTAACAATCATTCTAGTAAAGGTTTCCGGGAAAATGTCTGATATGACAAATTTTAATGAAACCAGTCTTTTGCAATGTAGGTTAGAATATAGAATTGGTTACCATATAAGGTATGTGCAGCAGCGAATTTGAATACATTACTTTTACAAATGTAAACAGATACCTTGGATGCTATAACTCAATTTCAGTAAAATAGTGACTCGTACCAATGGTAATCGTCTAGTTAATATTCTTTTACATTGCAGATAAAATTTACAATGTACGTATACAAAATACCCAGCGGTAAATATCTTCATTCAAACTTAATTTGAATAAATATTTTATTCATGAACGGCAGATTTATCAAATATTGGAAGAAAAGCAGTAAGATTGGGAAAGTTGCGCCTTTATTTAATAAAGCGTAAAAACGAAAAGAAGAGTGTGACATTCCACGATAAGAAGAAATAGAAATACGAGGGTAGACTAAAAAGTTTCCAGCCTACCACAGAAACAAGTTTTTTTTCGAATTCAGCTTTATTTCTCAACATAGTCCCCTTGTAAGTCTATACACTTTTTTTAGCGATGTTGCCATCTCTTTAATTTGTCCAAATAATAGTTCGCTTCTTGTTTTGCAAAATAGAAACGAATGTGATGATCTCCTCATTCGATGAAAATCTTTGTCCTTTGAGCGAATCTTTGAGTCTAGGAAAAAAATCGCTGGAGGACCAGATCTGGTGAATAAGGTGGGCGGTCTATCAATTCGAATTTCAATCCGCGAATTTTTGCTGTGGTGACCATTGAAGTGTGTTGGTGAAACAAAACTTCCTGTTTCTTCAAATGCGTCCGTTTTTCCGCAATTTTTGCCTTCAGCTTCTAAAGTAATGATGCGTAAGTAAGTCCTTTTTCAAGACAGTCGATGGACACAACTCGATAACTACCCCAAGAAACAGTCGCCATCACTTTCCGCCTTTTTCGAAGCCGATTCACCCTTCACACAGAGAAAAAAGTTCTTAACTTAAACAAATATGCATTCAGTCAAAAAAATCGTAATGTAAACAAATAATTTTTTTGACATCGTGATTTGATTCAAACATATGATATCTTGAAACAAATAACCTCAAGCTTGATTTGAAAATATCTGTTTTATTGTATTGTGTTTGATTCAATAATACAGTTCTTTCTTTTAAAGAACCTCGTCCGTTTGAAACAAATACATTTTTCTTTACCATTTATTTGATTTGACCTTTTAATGGCGAACGTTCCCAAAATGGGAACATACTAAAAAATCTAATTTTTATTGAATTAATAATATTATTTGCATAAAATTTGTATGTTTTAAAATATACATAGATGTAAATTTTTCTGACTGGTAATTATAAAAATGTTATGCAAATAATATGATTAATTCAACAAAAACTCGATTTTTTTAGTATGTTCCCATTTTGGCAACGTTCGCCATTAAAAGGCTAGATAAATATGTATTTGCTTAACATAATATTTCTGTGGTTTAAAGTATGCTGTTACTTTGACAAATATATTATTCCATTGGTATTATTACTCCATTGAAATGGTTAGTGCGATAGATCCTTTCTTCTTTTTAGAGAAAAAAAGCATCCCACATAGGGCAACAGTGTGTTAAAAATACATAATCTTTTGAAAAACTTTATTAACATTGTGGATAAACTAACAAAAGTACATAAAGAATAAGTACAATGCCGAAAATTAATCTCCATTTTGTATTGACGTGGTGCTTTTATTCTTGGAAATAAACCCTAGCTCCCTAAAATACCATTAACCTCCTCCATTACGTTAAGGTGATATCAAGGCCTTCCTAAAGATCTACGTGGTCGAAAGGAAAAACGGTGAACCCTAAATCTTGCAGATTTCCTTTAAGTTCCTTCGAGATCACTCACATTTCGCAGGAACCTGTAAAGTGAATCTGGTTAAGTTAGGTTAGGTCTCGGTGTCGAAGTTGTAACCTGATTTTAACAGTATTAATAACATCGAAGTTAGGTATAGTGCGCCGATAACTTTAAACAGATTGTAGTATGTTTAAATTGTTATAATATATAGATACAAAAGATACATAGGTATCTATAAAAACAATAATTATTAATATATATGTAATTTCGTAATTGTATACGTACAAAATTATTTTGATGAAGATGACATAACCACAAAGTAACTTGTGTGTTAAAGGGATACTTGTACTACTTTTGTTTGCAAAGAATATCACGAAACTTACTACTTCGGTGATCTCGTAGGAATCTTGAGAATCGCGAACGACTGACAGGGATAACTGGTGCTAGAAGGGTATTATGACAAAAAGGGTAGGAGATAGAACAGCAGATACCACAACGGACTTATGCATGTAAGCATGTCTTATCACGTGCCTTGCTGAAATACCTATTATATCAAAAAAGGAGGAAATATACTAACAATTAGTTAGAAAATATGACAACAGAAAGATCAAAGCATTGTTAAATGTGTGGTGAATTTAATCGCAATTTATCTAAACTGCTAACATTGGTGTTACTGGCCTTGAAAACGACATTGGCTAGGTTTTTGTAATTTCCACTAATCCCTAATACAAACAGGAATTCCAATATTCACCAAACTGTGACAACTATTTTATAATTTTTTTGCCTTATAGAAATTTTAACGTTAGTTATCAATAGTAAAAATATATAAATCCATTATCCTACTTACCTAGTATTTTCTTCCTCTACACCTTACCGATTACGAACCTTCATCTCACATAACCTAAACCAGGACTACAATTGCGATTGCCCTGCGTTCTCTCAACGGAAATTGCCGACGACGCGCGAAACGTACGATTCTAGGATATATTTGTTTAACTCGACAAAATTATATTAAATAAAAACGTTTGTGCATTGAAACAAATTCAACTTGCTGTTCCTAAAAAAAATGTGCTTTCACGCAAATAAATCTTGATGAATTAAATAAATAATTTCAAAGGTATATATTTGTTTGATTCAATAACATTTTTACTCTGTGCACAGTCCACTATTTCGACTGTGCCTTGGCTTCAGGAGTGTACTGGATTATCTAAGTTTTATCTACAGCTATTAATCGACGCCAAAACTTTGATTTATTTCGCTTAAACTGCTTCAACAGGGCTTTGGAAATGTTCATTTGAATGCGTCTTGGTTCTGAGCGAGCAAGCGGCATCCATCGCACTGTTAGCTTTTTCATTCCCAAATCTTCAGTCAATATATGACCAACAGGTTCTTTCGAGTTGCCTATAGTCTCTGCCATCTGTCTAGCCTTAATTCAACGGTCTTCTAGCACCATTTGGTGAACTTTTCCGATGGGTACAGAAGGATTTGACGATGGAATATTTACTACAATGAGGGCTAGGTTTATTGGTTTAGGACCAAAGCATTACAAAGACATCGCTTCTTCATAGGACCAATGTATCTGTGAAACTGGCGATAATAATAAAACTTAGCGTCGTCAACGAAGGCAAGTGAAGAACACGGTAGAGGTAATGAAAGGTTGCTAGCAAATATAAAGGTAAACAAGGGTCCTCAGATAGTGTCCTGTGACACACCAGTACAGGAAATGTATTCACAGGACTCGTAACGATTCTAGAACACATAATTCCTTCTATCCCCCAAATAATAAAAATCATTAATCTCAGTAATAAAGTTGTAAAACCAAATGCGAATTTCTTTAAAAGAATTTGATGGCTAATAGTATTAAATGCTTTGGAGAAATCAGTGTAGACAACATCAACTTGACCCAAATAGTGTACAACTTCACTGGTATATTGCGTAAAGGTGGCAAGGTTGGTAATAGTGGTTCGACCAAATACAAAGAAAGACTACATGACGTGTTCAAATACTTTGGAGGAAAAGTATGGATAAATGAAATAAAAAATTGGTCTGTGCAAGAATTTTTCCAAAATATGTTTGGTTTGAAAAACAATGAATTATTCCATTCTTTGTGAGGAGACTGTATATGGGAACATATGTTAGAAGTTTGTAGAGAAGGCATTGTAGTAGAGATAAATGATACAAATTGTTTAGCTGTTATAGCAGATGAATTCAAATATAAAATGTGTGTGGTTTTACATGTTAGTTAAGGAAATCTATTTGAAAGATTTTGGAGTTGCATGTACAGGCACGCGTTTTGCCGTCTTCGGCTCATCGGTGTACTTTTGTAGAAGGTGCTACTTGAAATTGTCGTATCTTACGCAGATAGTGGCTACATGTATGGATGAGAGCATCTAATTTAGAATGCTCTAATCATGGAAAATGTCGACATTAATTGCTGCATCGACCTCTACAGAAATGAGCAATGGGCAATGCCCCACGTTTTACAAATGTAGCAGGTATCGATTAGTGGCATCACGCAAAGGGAAATTAAATAATAATGTTACAAGCTACCAACATCCACCATGTGGATGTTGGTAGCCAGCTTATCGGTGTATAGCTATGTACAGTTGAATTAAGTAATCGACAACTTTGGAACACTGATTCTTTTTAAATTTTAGAAAAATGTCAGATACAATTCTGACATAAACCGAGAATATGACATAGATTCAATAAATTCTATCAAAGAAAACCACATCTTCTTTTTTAATATATTTTTATTGTCCTCAAAAATAAATAAATACTACTGCACGTTATAGAGCTTTGTTAGAAACCCTTACACTAATGACAACGGAGCAAAATAAGATGAAACAGAACTGCTAATGTTTTCGAGGGAATGTAAGCAAAAATCTAATCTTTTAAAAGCACACGCTCGTTGTGTACACATATTTTGTACATAGAGGGCTAATGGAAAAGTTCTGGTTTGTAACGTGATCAAGAGGCTTCAGTGTAGCATCTAATTCTTATAATTTGATTTTGGGTTAAATTAGAAAGCACAGGAAAGGTAGGCTTGCCAGATTACCTTTTTTAAAGCTATACATATATTCTTCAGTAATATTTAAGAGCACCGAACCAGTTTTACAATAACAAACACGAAAAAAATGATTATTTGTAAATTTGAATTGTGTTTAATGACTACTACTGTATATTATCAATGATACTGCTAATAATTTCGTATGATTTCTAATTTGAGGACTGCGTAAATGAGAGAATAGAAATTAGTAGAGCTTCGCGGAGCTTGGCGAATATCTGCGAAATTTTTGCGGATGAGGATAATTTTTATTATTGTGTATGCGGATACGGATCGGATGCGGATATACTGTGTATGCGACTGCGGATAAAGTATGGTGTATCTGCACTCAATCATATTTTCTGCTACAGGCTACGTAAGTCAATTATTGTAGGAAGAGGACTACTTTTAAGTTTCCTACTCAAAATGCGGTGATACAAACCTTTTTGGTTGTTAGATCTGATATATTAAAGAAATGGTGGACAAGAAGATCTAATGTATCAATAAACAGATATTATTATTATTATTATTATTACTGTTACTATCCTGATTGGAGGACGTAAGTACGACTTAAGGGTTACTGGTTGCCTTTGACAGCGGGATGTATTGGGATTTTACGTTCTTAGGGACGTAAAGTAATAATTCATTAATATGGCAATAGGTGTCAATTTCAATATGTAATAGAAATTGATAACTTTGACAATTATATAAGTGTACATGCAAATGTAAAATATTTTCGTAGAATGCTGACTTTTTCGAAATTTTGGGCCGATAGAAAAAGTATAATATGATACCTGGGCTGTCAGTGTTTTTGCAGTCTCGGATGTATTGTATTTTTTGTTGCATCTCTCAAACATAATTCATCACTGAATCCTAACAAATCTAAACTAATGTTGTTTGGTACTGCGCGCGTTTGTAAAAACTTATCTAATGTATTTCAATTCACTATCACGTTTTCTTTTGAAGCACAGTGTATGTGCGAACTTTTATTTTTGAGTTTGCACGAGTTGTCGTTTTACTTTTGGAAGTATTGCATTTTATTTTCTCTTAACCTAGGTGACAAGCTCTTAAATTTCAGTCACACTGTATAGTTCCGCTTACCTTAATTTGTTAAATTTTTTATGTTTTTCCTTTAAAATATATCGGGTTTAACCTTCCTTCGCAGCCCTCATTAGGTTTTTGACATTTAACGATACTCATGTATGCTCCAAGGAAATCTCCGGCAACAGATTTTATTTACTTATGGCATTTCCTTTTAGTTATTTGTCCCTTTGTTATTCTTTCTGCTACTTTGGGTATCGCATACTACATTGGTTTTGCTTTTTGCAGTGTTGCTAATTTTTCTACGTCTAGAAAACAGTTAAAATTAGTCTCTTATTTTACCTGAGGGTCTATACTTTCCTTTTTCCTTGATCTAGTAACTCTTTATGTCTTTCGTCGATTATTATTTTGTGTTTACATCTGTAAGGGATTACGCGTCGATCAGTTGATTTGGATGTTACGCGTATTTAGTCATTTTACGGCTACCGACTCTTTTATTATGGTTGTGGTGTTCTTTTATTTGATCATTTATATTGATTCAATCTTATTTACGTATTGTTGCATTTTAAATTGTCAGTTTAGCATCTTCCGTCACCATTATTTAGTGCTTGTTCCGAGTAAGCTCAATGGCATATTTCACGAATGGGGTAGAGTTGCATTTCCCGCTGAATTTCCGGCCACTTGGTCGTTGAATTTCATAACTTGTGGCCTAACTGTTGAGGTGCTAGTATACGGTAGTACCAATCACGTGTGTGGATATTTTGGAAACCTACCTGTATTTTCTGTCGCTATCATTTGGTCTCGATTATTGGATTGGAAATATTTGAGAGGATAGCTACGGATTTCTGCTTGGCAGGACTTGAATACAACGTCTCTAACATCCATCTTTGATTTGGCCACGTGGGATCAACATTTTTGTTCGTCCCCATCTTATTAATCGTTTTCCCCGTTTTAACGGTAAGCTTGTAATTTATTTATATTTCACATTGTAATTTTGGGGTTTCGTTTATTTCTTTTTAGGGGTTCTATTTTGTGGTATGCTGTTTGGAAATTTCTATTCTTGGTTTCTATTCTATTCTTGGGTACACTGTTTGTGTTACCTCGTTTGGAAATTTCTATTCTTGGATACATCGTCTTTTTTTGGTACCCTTTGTTATAAATTGCGGTTTATGGATATACCTGATTTTGGCCTAACATTTCTGGATTATTTTGCCTTTGGAACCACCTAACTTCGAACCACGTGTGATCTTACCTTCCGGCTTGTTTGTCTGGAATTAATACATTTCTTCGGATTGAAGAGAATTTAGGAGCAGGCATCGCTAACTGTGATCAGTCAGCACCTTCGTGAACCAGCTAAGTGCTTCTTACTAGGTTTTTTCCTTTTTTTGTATTAACGTTCTCACATCTCATAGCTTAATAGCTTAATCGATTCAAGTTCTTTTTAACGTATTCAGTTTCAATTTAAAATAAATTATTTGAGTTAAATCTTTTACTTGTTATACATCGAGGACTGAGAACCATAGGGTTCCAAGCAACATTCATAAAAGTTTTCAGCAGATATATTTCTTAAATGTATTTTACATTTTCGGTTAGGTATCTGAGAACACAAAACCCCCTAAACCAATGTCCTGTTTAAATCATAAATGCCAATTTTATAGATTTTTTGAAGCATTGTAACTGTACTTGAAACCCTGCGGCTCTGCACTTGGAACCTTATGGAACTATATTATACTGTTACAGTATAAAAATACTTTTCATGTTTTGTTTTTTGCAAACAAGCTATTTCTTCAACTAGTTTTAAGTCAATGAAAACAATAATTTATATTTTAAAAATAATTTTATTCATAAACTTGGCTAAGAACAAACCAATCCTTTAATTCAGAAATTAAACATTAATTTAGTTCTAAAACTCAAATAAAAACAATAACAAACAAAGTAGGAAACTTATTTTTTAAATTCAGAAATTAAGCATTTCATATATTGCTGATCCTCGAGAGGCATCCATCTGTAGGAACATTCTATGTGCTCAATTTTCTTCTTAGTAAACGATTTATTTTCGTTCAAATTATGGGCCGGGGCTATTACAAGTTTGGCACTGGATGAATTATTTTGGGCAACTTGGTATTGTTTGCCTCTACTGGTAGGCTTGTTGTTAACGTTAACTGCGGAAAACTCAGTACTGTGATTATTTATTTTATATTCTACTTTAAATTTCGGGATGTTTTGAAGCAATTCTGTCTAAAATTTGTATTAAAGCACTAGACAAATCATTTCTTGATCGTCCACACATTGTTTCAGGCCATACTGCGCAATAAACTTCTTTTCCAATTGAGTTGTGGGCCATTAAATTATAAACATTTAATTTTTGTTTATAAAATAAAACTGACATGTCGCATTTAGGCAGATTAATTACGTTTTCCAAGTCAAAACAAATGATAGCACAGCTAGATCTTTGGTTTTTAATATTTTCTTGACGCATTATTATTTTCTTTGAAACGTGAGACTGGTATGCTACTTCCATTTCTTCTCCTAATCTCTTCTCCTTTTTAACTAATCTATATTCTTCACAGACATCACATCTATCCGTTTTTGGTTGAAGAAACTCCAAATTAAACCCAAAATTAAAGATATGCCTATACAAAGACAATTTTTGAGGGGGTATCTGTTGTTCGTTGCACGTCTCTATATATAAATCATAAATTTTTTTAACATTAAGTGAGGCTTCAAGATATTTCATTTTGGAATTTTTTCTGCAATAGTGAGCTTCCACACCAGGAAGAGACTGTATATGCTGCCTTATTATGTCTTTATCTTTATTTGAAATACGGTCTTTTGTACATTCACCTCTTGTATCAGGTTGAAGGGTTCCTGAATCACTTTTTTTTATATGTACATTATAAATTGGTTTTTGACTAATGCACAGAGTATTTAGAAAAAATGCATTACACACGCGAAATTTTCTATTTTTTTTTTCAAGGTAGTACCCAAACGAAAATGACTTATAATTAGTTTCAGTACCTCGTTTTCTCTTAATAAGAACTCTCTTTGTCATGTTTAATATAAAGCCATACTTTCCATTTTGATCTAGGGTGTAAAAGCTATTCTTTATATCTAACCGTATTTCATCATTAACGTTTTCTTTGTAATGGAAACGACATTGGGTGCAATCTTTACTTACATCGATTACCTTAGCAAGAACAGTTATTCCCTTGGCATTAACGTATTGTTTTCCTCTCTGGTAATTTTCTTTTCTTTGCATTTTTTTCCATGTTTCGGGGTTTCTTTAGCTCTAGTCCTCATTACCTGTTTCATGGGTGTCTTTTCAGACTCTGATTCGACACTTGACGAGTCACTGTATTCCACTATACGATACGTCCTATTCCTATAACAATAAGAAAATTTATAACTATTATCAATTAAGAATAATTGTTCAGGCCCTCAACACCAAGTTTTACCATATTTTTATAGAAATAACTTACGCTTTTAGATCACTGTTACTATTATTCTGATTTAGTTCCCTTAATATTCCTTCATTTCTTCTCGCCACAGCTTTGAATGATTCTCCAATTTCAGAATATAATCTAAAAAATAAATATTTAAATAACTTAAAACATTTTTATTGGTAGTTTCTACGTCGAAATCACTTGAAACATAGAAATATAGTACACGCCTGCAGAAGTTAGGTTATGTTTTGAGTTAAATGTAATTTAAACTTTTTTAATTAATTACTTAAACTTACCTTTTATGTGTATGGGTACTTTCTGAGACATATTCTGAGCCGGAGCTACAGAAATCTTCCCAGGATTCTTTTTCAGAAACAGAAGACATCACAATAAGCACCACGTTCAATTTCACCCGGCACTTGAAACCTTATGGTTCCAACCTTAAAAGATCTCATGTACTTGAAACTATATTTCCTTACTGATCGTGAAGCCATCTTTCGATATATGAATAATGCTTTTAAACTAGCAGATGCAGCATGTTTAATAGAACAGGAAAACACAAATTTTGTACAAATTGTCGCTTGGAACCTTATGGTTTTCAGGCCCCGACATATTAACTTTAAATTTTAAGTCAAGCAAACTTAATCTTGTGTAAATCTAATTTCGGGTAATAATCTTATAGCTATTTGTGTTCATTATCTTCAACCTGGTCTTTTGAACCAGTTTTGCTTCGTAGTTTCTACAACGATTGCTTTTAATTTACTTTCATAATTATTACCTAATACAATTTTACTACTGTCATAATACTGTAAATCGAAGCGTTGGCCACTGCATTCGGTAACACCTTACTACTTATTTTGTTAACGAAATTATGATTAATTTTTAATTGTTTTCTTGTTTGGCTGGTACAAGTTTAAATACCTATTGATACTTACAACTTTTACAGCCTTTCTTTTTTTTTTGTTTTTATTAAAGGAATTTTCTCATATGTTAACTTGTGACTTTTTTAAAATTATTCACAACATCCCGCAACGTCTACTCTTCCCCTGATAATTTATTTTTATTACTATCCTTGTGGGTTCCTGTTTATCCTAATAACCTGACGAACCACTCCCTCGCCGACGAACTGGCTGGCACCCTGAATGAAGGATTCACTAATCATAAAATTATTAACCCTAGAAAGGTACCTTATTAGTAGATACAGTAAAGGTAGCCATCGTAAAATTTACGACAGTATACTTTGATAAACAAAAAAAAAACAAAATTGTATTATGATTTATTATTAAAAATTGCTACATTTCATAAAATAAGCTTTAATAAATAGAAGTAATTGCAAACATTAGCTGTTACTACATATTTATGGTATATTTGTTACAAAATGTAGCTCGATGCTGGGAACAATATGGTCGATTGCAACGGTTGCAAAAATGGGTGTCATTCGCCTTTTTTTCGCGGTGCAAATGTAACACATGCTTCGTTTTGAAGAGACAGACAGCCCTGGTTCTTTCTGAGCAGGTGTAGGTAAAATATCCTCAATATTTTTACGAATCGAAAACGGCAACGGTTTAATTTGCGAGCGTTGTTCTAACCACGGTTGCACTAAGTCTTTATGTAATTGTAAAATGTACGCTCTTCTGTTCATTGGCTTTTTCCCCGATTTCATAGTATTGTAATAATATATAATACATGCCTTAATACAACCCATATTGAGCTTCCCATAAAAAATACAAAGCGGTTAACGTTTCGTCTTTCTGGAAGTGTTCATAAGACTGCACATTTGATCGAATGTATCAACCGTCACTTTAGTGATGTCATAACAGTCAATTATTTCAGATTTTCCTGTAGTATGACTGATATTATCACCCTGGTGCATGGTTGATAACAGAAGTACATTTTTGTTTTGTTTAGCTTTATAGAATACTAGCGTTTTTTCTTTATTAAAACAGAATTTTGAGTGGTCAATTGGTCGTTTATGCAGGCTCATCATTTCAGGCGGTATTTCGTTTTTATTTGATCGAATTGTACCAAGAATAGTCAAGTTATAAGGGTTTTTCAACAAATCATCAGCTAATTTTGCCGACGTAAACCAGTTGTCCATTGTGATATTTCGATTGGATTTGTAAATAGTTTTACTTAACGTTTTAACAAAATATTTTCCTAATTATATACCATTGGTTTGAGTACTTTTTCCTAAATATGGGGCTGCATCAATCATATATTTGGTTTTCACATCGCAGAGTATAACAATTTTGAAGCCATACTTCGACGGTTTGTTTGGTATGTACATTCTAAAGGGATAACGGCCCCGAAAAGCTAAAAGTTGTTCATCAATTGTTATATAGGATCCTGGTTTATATAAATTATTGCAATGTTGAATAAATTCATACCACACTTCACGAATCGCTGTAAACGCATCAGTTTTTTACGTTCATCGCGAGTATCTTTATTGTCAAATCTCAAGCAATTAATAAGAAACTTGAATCTGGCTTCACTCATGGCTGATTTATAATTCGATCCGCATAATCTGTCGTCAAACAGTTGTGAAGTAGACAAATTATTGTTTTTCATAGCGACTGAGAAATATAACAAACCAAGAAGCGCCTTAATTTCTTTAGAATTTGTTGGTGATATTGTTGCTTTAGGATCTTGTATTTTACGGATCTTGTACTTATTTCTGTGTTTGTACGTGCAACCACAATATCAACCATTGCATCTTTTATGAACACACTAAACGTATCTAGGGGAGTAAGCGCTGTTTTAGCCAAATCTTTTAACCTTTGAAGTATACGAGCTACATTTCTCTGTAGTGCTTTTGTTACCTTTTTGCAATTGTTGACCAACGATGAATATTTTTTCCTTTCATCGGTTGCTGTTTTTGTATATTTTCTATACTGGTAGTAGATATTTCTTCAAGTAAATTAGAGGTTTCCGTCTTGTCACTCTCTTGTCCATGCGCATTATTTGATACTACACCTTCTCCGGCACTTTGTCATTGAGCACCACCTCTTTTTCAATTACTTGTCTTGACCATTGTACCGGTTTTATTTGTTGATAATTTTCGTTTCTTTTTCCTACCGGATTCAACTTCATCATCAAAACTGTCATAGTTTTCGTCTGATAGTACATATTCTGAACCCGATTCCTCAAAATCTACAAAGTCGTCAGTTTCACTACCGCTGTCGTCGCTAATATTACCTCCACCATCTTCAAATTCCTCCTGAAATATCTTTTCAATTTCCTGTTTTAATTCTCCCTCTGTTAGTGCTTGTTTTCGCTTCCAATTTAGCGCCATGTTGAATTGTGACCTAACTTTACATATCTTATTCTACAACTTAAAGTCACGTTACAAGTAACCTTCGTAAATTTTACGACTACTTACTCCGGAAAGCACTGTGTTTAGAGCAACGACTCAAGGATAAATAACTAGAAAATGACAGAAATGACAGAAAGAAATGACAGTTCAGCTCGTAAAATTTGCGATGGTTACCTTTCCAGGGTTAAATATTCGGGGGGAAAGTTGTTGTATCCTTCTGTGTTTTTGGATTCTTTTTTTATTTAATTCCCTTTGTAATTTCAAGGCGCTAAAACGTAGCAACTGTTTGTTACGTAGCATCACTCATCGGCCTATGCGACAGCAAAATTAGCCCAGTTACGATACGAATTGGTGCCCCATCCACCATATTCGCCAGATTTGGTCCCCTGTCTTTCTTGTCCCAAACTTGAAAAAAGGGCTTGGCGGAAAGCGATTTACCTCAAATGAAGAGGTCACTGCGGAAACAGATGCCTATTTTATTAAGTTCAACAAATACTTTGGATGGCTTAAAAAAGTTGAAACATAAGTTGACTAAGTGTATAGATCTTCAAGGAGATTATGTCGAGAAACAAATTTACTAAATGCAAAACAATTGCGTTGTCTTCCTTAGCACAAGTATTTATCATGCCATCCCCGTATGTGAATACTGTTAGCGTTTTGGTTAAGAATAAAAGTAGCATGAAGAAAGGATAAGATTCTGAATTTCACCCTAGTTTTAAATTTAGTATTTTTTAAATTTTTTCATTCTACTTATTATGAACATATCGGTATGTTGCTATTTTTTGATCGCATTTGTACGTATGTATATAGACACTTATTTATTGTGTATTCACGTTTTGGCTCTTACATTTAATTGGATGCTATTTTGGCGGATTATATACTTTTATTTTGCACTATGCGATAAATGTGAATCATACACACCATAATAGAACGCAACACAATACACGCCTTGATTAACGCTGTAAATTTAAGATATTTAACGATTCCTACCTATCCTCTCTTCTATAACTACTGAATTCTGGCATCGGAAAGCGAAGAGGGGAATTTAGAATAGCTTAAATGTGGGAACTTCGGCAAAGCGATTGTTCGTTCGAAATTATTACCTGCAACGTGCTAGGGGCGTTTTATGTGCGTATAAGCGTTGCTCTTAAAATAATTATTAAACTTATTGAAGTGCCGACAATACCGCATCCCTACAAAACACGCGTACAGGCGAATAGATGGCGGCACAGCCTTGTAAATGTCAAGCTTGGAGAAAGCGAGAGTTATGAAGAAGATGAATAAGAAAGTTGGGTCTTACTTTTATAGAAGCGATGAGTTCCGGTGCTTATTTCAGAGGTGATCGGTGTGTAACAAGGGAATTGAACGTCTTTCATAACAGACTGTGAATGAAAATTGGTCAAATAAATTAATCTTGTGATGGCTTTTGATAAATAATATTAGAAGGTTCACTGAAATTTCATTTAATTAATGAATTTACTTCCTAAATCGTTACTTATTTATTACTTGGTCTAAAATATGTTAAGAAGTGCTTACATTTAGCATTTTTTGTTTGGTAACGTTTTCTATCCAACAAATTTGGCGTTACTAACTTTGATTTATAATTGCATTTTTATTTCTAAATCTCCACAACTGTGTAGTAATAATACTTATATGTTCTTGAGTATTTGTAAAACGCGTACCTACCGAAAAAATGCAAAAGGAAGTGATGCTACAATTTTAAAAATGATATGAGGGAGAAGACGTAAGAGGTATTTATAAGGGAGCGTCATAACTAACGCTGGCCACAAGCGGTACCGCGCATCGGCGTAGAATCAGTTCGGACCGAGAGGAACGGTAGTATTACTTCGTCTGCGGAGCAGTACGGACATTTTCACTGCCGGTCATTTGCGCAATTGTTTATCTGTCCTAGAAAAATTATGATTTCGTCAGCAAAACGACCGCGGTCGGACAAACTTCGAAAATTTATTGCAGAAATTCCAGATTTAATATATGAAGGTGCTAAAATTAAATGTGTAATCTGTAAAATCCCGTTAATGTGTTGGTCCACACAACATTGTCTACGACACGTAAATAGTGAAAAGCATGTCTCAAAAAGAAATTGCGCACGAGATAATGAAAAATTTATATTTAATTTATGCGTTACGTTTATCGCATGTAATATACCGTTTAATTTACTAGACAAGGAACCATTTATCTGCTTTTGGAATAACTATTCGGAGTGCAAATTACCAAGTCGAACATCGTTACGAAGAATTATGCCATCTGCGCGCGAACATATTGAACAAAAAATAAAATCGGAGTTGAAAGATCAAAAATTGTGGTTATGTGTCGACGAAACAACAGATCGGAAGAAACATTCTGTTCTTAATGTAATGGCACGCAAATTGGAACCTCATCAATCGGCACCTTCAATTCTATTAGTCTCCAAACGAATACAACAGTGTACTGCCGAAGTAATTTCAAAGTTAGTGTTAAATACATTTGACAAGTTTGAACTTTCAACAAACCAACTCTTGATGTTAGTCAGTGATGGTGCTGCAAATATGCTTTCTGTAGGCCGGTCTCTTAAAAAGCATTCTGCTAATTTGTTACACATTATGTGTAAAATTCATGCTCTCAATCTTGTGGCGGATAGTATCAGAAAATGTTATCCTGAGGTAGACGCTTTAATAGCGCATACCAAAGCAATATTTGTCAAATCACCGAAACGTATTCGCGAATTTTACAGACTGTGCCCCCGTATACCAGAGCCACCAGAACCTATTCTAACTCGTTGGGAAACATGGTTGCAGTCCGCGTTTTATTATCATAGATATTTTGACAATATTAAGAACGTGGTTTTACAATTCGATACAAAGGAAGCTGCCGCTATCCAGAGAAGCCAGTCGAAATTTCAAGATAGTCAGGCTAAAATGGATTTAAAAATCATTCACGACAATTACTTCGGGCTAGCAGATGCAATAGAAAAATTACAAAATCCTGCGGTGCCGTTAGAAGAATCTCTACAAATAGTGCAACATGTTCACGCACAGCTATGCGCGATTGAAGACGCAAAAAATGTTTCTGTTCTAGAAAAATTTGAAAATGTTTTTGAGAAAAATTCTGATTTTGGCACATTAAGACACATTTGTGAAGGTGCGTCAACAGAATCGTTAAGTTATTTGAAAGATTATTTTATTTACGCAAATATTACGTCACTAGATGTAGAACGTTCGTTCTCTGCATATAAACGCATTTTTTCCTCATGCCGTACTAGTTTTGCCGAAACAACAGTTGAAACATATCTAGTGTTGCAGATATTTAACAGACATTATTCATTTTGTGATTTCACGGAGGACTCTTAAAATGATAAGTTTTTGAGCACGTGTTATTTAATTTTTATTTAAAAGATGAGCGAAATTATTTGCGGCAGCAAACATCTCTATTAGCAGAATAACTCTAGTGGAACGCGAGGCCTGGTCGACTCTACGCTACTGCGCGGTACCGCTCGTGGCCAGCTTTAGTCATAACAACAGAATTTTATATATCATATCGTCCAAATTTTACAGAATTTTACTGTTAGTTTTTATTTCCATTTGTTTTTAAATAAACATGCGATAAAGGAGTTACTTTAATTTGTGTTTGTACATCCTGCATATACGAACGTTACAGTAAGTAGATTTCAATCATCATTTTTCAAGTAAAAGGTGTATATGAACTTTGAAAGTATTAATAACCCCAGGTCTATCAACATTCTTTCAGCTCTAGCTAAGTCTTGAAAGATGCACTTGGTCATTTTAGAGTATTTGTGAAACAGAAGAGTGTCTTGTCCCCGTTTTAATTAGGGCTCAGGGTAGTTGAAGCAGTACTTCGGCGACTGCCCATGCAGTGGATGGTGTTTTTCATGTTGGTAACGAAGGCGAGGCCATAGCCCTCGTCTTTCTGGATTTTAGTAGAGCATTTGATACCATTAATCATCAGGTCTTACTGAATACTCTATCAGCCACTGGTTGTCAACACATTTTACTAGGATTCAAATTTTCTTCTCCGGTAAAATATTCCACGGTGATCTTCAAGGAGCAATATTTTGTCTTACAGGCGTGGTGGCCCTTTTAACTGTGCGATTTATACTACTATTTTCGTTTAGTTTTATATATAATGCTTTGTTTCACTTTAATTTGTACTTTTATATTGTTACATTGTAAATTGTTTAACTGTACAGTTAAAAAAATATTATAATTACTGGAAGTAATAAATTGATTAAGCAGGTATGTAATCTGTGGTGGTTTGATGAAAAAAGGAGACTCCTTTATTCCATAACTTAATATTTCGCTCTTTATTTAGAACTCCATGAGCAGTATAAAAATGAAGATAATTATCTCCATAAAGAGCGAAATATTGAGTTATAGAATAAAGCAGTCTTCTTTTTCCATCAAACCGTCGCAGACCGCATACCTGCTTAATTAACTATTACTTCCTGGCGTTGTAGGATCGTAATACTTCTTTCCAGCTTCTTCTTATTACTACTATTATTATAAAAGTGTTGTGTTGTATTTACCAAAAAACAGCGCTTGATGTACTTACGGTCATCTCATACGAAACAATGAAACAAGCTTGTATGCGCGTGTAAAACATTTATCTTAATGAATTCGCCTAATCGTTGGTGCAAGGCTGCATGTAGGTGCTCTTCCATAAACACAGTAAAAAAAAAGATGAATAAATAAATGTAATCATAAACATAAACATGTGTGCAGCAACGATTTTTAAGAAAAAGTGTATTAAGCGAAAGTCCTCAATTGTGTACAAGACCTAAACTAGTGAACGTATTATTGCGAATCCACGAATATGTGTTTAAGTCTAGTTTTAATAGTTCAAATATCTATTCTTATTTCTATAGCTGGGCGGTGAACCCTTAAGCTCTCTTATCAGTTTGAGACAGGATAGTTGTCTCTGTCCGAATTTTCAATTGTTGTCTCCCTAGTATAGTTCCTAGTTACAGAGAAAATACAATTATTTTGAGAGAATATCGCGGATTCTGATTACTCTGCACCGATGAAGGGCGATCCTAAGGTTCCTCCATCGTACGGGCTTGGAGTGGATTAGACAAATTGCGCGCTCTCTCCAACGTGCTCCTAGACAGCTCGCATGCTTCCTGATGTTGGGAAAGTAACATAGTTTGAAAGCTGTATGGTAGACAAGCAAAAGAAAATGAAGCGCTACTGTAGGGAGACTTTTCAGCGCCCGATTTGTGATTTTATTGCGGCCAGCAGCTTTGTTATTGGGGAGTCGCTTGATAATAGCCTCCAGCTTCCCCATGGTGACCTCCGCAATTGGTTCATCTATTTCGCGGTTATTTAGGTTATTACTATTATTGTCACTCTCAGAATCCTTCTCAGAACCAGTACTAGGTTCGCAGCCAGAGCACTCCCATTCCAGAAAGTCCGCGTGCACTTTAGTTTCCCCTCATAGGAGTATACGGTCCCGGCTACATTAAGACCCGTATGGTGTGTCCGCCTTTCCTCTGTAACGCCTCCGTCGTTGTCCATAGTAAGTTATCGCAAGTTGTCAGGAACAGCACTTTTTCCTGCCACTGCTGGTTTTTAAATTCAGCCAACTTACTCCTAACTTCTTTAGAGATAGCATTAGCGAGTTTACGATCGCTTCGATACGAGGTGGTATTTGCCTTCCTTCTCCTTGTGCGGATGAACTCCTTAATGTCTGGCGAGGACGAGATGTCACCAGAAATTGTCACCGCAGCGGTCTCCAACGGTGGAGGTAATTTTGTCTAGCAGCGGTTCGCACCTGGATGCCACAGTTCGGTTAAATAGACCCCAATCAGAGACGGCACGGCAACCACAGACGTCTCCCCGCCCACGATAACAAAAATGGGATTATGGTCCGAGGAAAGATGGGACGCAGTCTCGACGGCAAGACCGTAGGTCAGGGCCTTAGACAGAGCCAGATCCAGAATATCCGGTTGTGTACCGGATCTAGAAAAGGTAGGTTCCCAGAGCGAATAAATTTGAATTTCATCGTCCTGGGTATAGCAGAACAATCGCTTTCCATAGGTGTTAGTGGCAACTCCACGCAGGGTATTTCGAGTTGAAATCACCAAGTACCACAACCGAAACATTATCCGCCGAACGAAAAAGCGCCCGGTAATCCCCAGATTCAAAATCCCTCCCGGACGGGCGAGATAATGTTAATATGGTAAGTGTCTTGTATTTGAAGGGTCACTGCGGTCGCCTCTAGGAATCGAAGTGATGGGACCGGACAGGGCTGGTGACGGATGTTATATCGTATGGGAGTTGCGGTGCCAACGCCTTTATGCATTATTATTATAGTAGAGCCATGGCACAGATGCCTCTAATCACTGCGACCTTAATAGATCTATTGCAACAAAATGCCCTTGTGTGTTAGTTGGAGGCTTTCTTCAGTTCAGAAAGTGCAAGAAATGGTCTACTGAAATGTTGTTGTGGTGTGCGATTAATGCTAACACATTTACATAGGATGTGTTCTGGCGTCTCCAGACCTTCTTGGCATAGACGACAAATTTGACCTTCACCTTTTCCGAGTTTAAATAAGTGATATTTTAGGGCTACATGGCCTGTCCGAAATCCAGCCAGTAATCTAAGATCCCCTTTGCCGAACGGTAGCTCCTTTTTTGCTGTCTTTGGCGAGCCTGGTATGAGTGCTTTGGCCTGTTTTCGTCCTGGAAATTTTTTTCAATACGAGGCCTTTTGATTGTCCTCCCATGTCTTAATTGCTTGTTTTATGCGGCTCTTTTAAAGACCACAAAAGGGGTGCAGATCAATAAAAGGCATGTTCGTTGCTTGTTTGGCCAGCTTATCCGTCTTTTTATTTCCTTCGATTCCTTGGTAGCTTGGGACCCATCGCAAAGTAACGTGGTTGTTGCGTCCCAATTTCCTTAGATTATGTATACATTCATGTATCAGAGCAGATTCGTTTGTGTAGGCCTTAATAGCCTTTAGAGTTGCCTGACTGTCGCTGAATATATTTATAGTTGCGCATCGTATTCCCTTCTCGAGATTCTTTAAGGCGCACCGGTTTAAAGCAGAAATCCGTGCTTGAGGTGTCCGTGTACCATTTCAGGGTACCTCTTTTGCATTGAGGCTCGTCGGATGCCCACTCAGTACGGCTTTCAATGTTCACCTTATAAGACTAATCAAAATTATTTTGCATTGGAATCGTGTCCTTTGCGATATACATAAAGTACTTTATGTTGGGATCTTCAAGGATTGCCCAAGGATGCCCTATAAGATCCCCAGGCTGTAATCCCTTCGTTCTACTAATTGTAAGAGTGGGGGCACTCGATATAGCCTGCCTCTGAATATGGATATGAAGCGGCGTTATTCCCTGTGGGGCAGATACGCATAAACCGATGTTGGAAATTTTCGTTCAAGTTACACTGTTCAGCACCAACGAAAAAATATTGCTCTTTTGTATAGTAAATGGGATTTCAGCAACGGCGTTTCATAAAATGTTTGTTGAGTATCTACAGTACTTAAAGCACCTCTAAGTGTTATAACTTTTTATCAATAATATAAATTTGCTTCTGTTAGTAGAGATAATTTTCATTATTATTATTAAATTAAAATTCAGTAAATTTGCGTTTTTAATAACAATAGCGTAAATCGTAGTAAATTTGCTTGTTTATTACATTATCACGTCGGGAGAGAAGAGAACATTGATGTTGGTAAGGTAGGATACATCAGTATTGAAGTGTTGATGAAGTAGAGCACTTTAATGTATTCATTGAACAAGCAAATCCCGACTAAACTCTGGCCCATCATCTATTGTGCGTCCATAATTTTTGCAAGTGTGACTGAAGTGAATTAATTTGCTTCCGTCTCTATTATAATTTGTTTTTTACGTCAAAATTACCAATTATCGTGGGAATGCAAATTATAATAGTAATCTGGATACAAGCCTTCAAAAATATATCTAAATAATCAATAAAATATCTGTGAAAGGAGTGTAGTAGTTTTTGTGCTAATGTTGTGGGTACATATTAGATTTTCCTGTCCTTTATATAAACTCACAGAGCCATCTCCGTAAAGAATCAGTATAATTACATCGAAACCGTCTTTGTTCTCTTGTGAATACATTCCTTGCAAACTTTGTTATCTGCTTCAGCAGTTCTATGTATTTAGGCAATCACTGCATTTATTAATACCACTTCTACGTTCTAGACGGCACACGGATTTCGCTTAATTTTCTTTGTGGCATCATCCACTCGTTCAGTTCTTCTATCCTACTTTCCATTTCTTCAAATAAAGTATTTTAATTAGAAATTAGTAATCATGGTTAAATTTGCATGCTGTAACAAGTTAGGGCAAATTTTAAGAACTTTTCACTGGAATTGAAACGATCCTGTGTAGTATTTCAGCTCCCTTATTGAAGTAGACTGACATACACCCATTAAAATTACGTATAATACTATAATGCATTGAACACATGCGGGGCAGTAGGAATTTTGTAAACAAAATCTAACGAAATTTAAATTGAATAAGAAGTAATAGATCCCTTTTGTATACCATTAAAAAATCGTTTTGAAAAAGGTACATCCAAAAACGTGTAAGTGGCTAATCTAATTCTGGTATACATTGTTAACAGTTTATAATCTATAAGATCGCTCACGATCACTCTGGCGTAATTTGTGAAGTTTCCAAGTAGTTGAATCAAGATCCAAAACGTTGCCTGCGCAGTTGTCTGGCTGCAACATATTAAATAACGTTTTGCCAGATATACCTATTTCAGCTTATAGTAATGTAAACATTAACGTACGTTGTACTACCGACTTTACTCTTTGTCCTACTGTTTCACTTTATTTCGATTACCTAACACGAAGTCCATCAAATTTTACATGATATTCGATGTAAATGTGAGGGTGCGAATAATTTTGGAATTGGAGGTTTGAACTTTTTCTTTTAGACAGCAAGATAACTTTAGTATTCCAGGAAAATTTGAGGTGCAACGATTGCATAAAAAAACCTGAAATGTAGGCATATTATCTGCCAAAAAGTAACAATGACGTCAATTAACAAAATAAGTGACCGTCTCGGTAGTCGAACGGTTACCTTACTTGTCTTTCGATCCGAACAGTGCAGGTTCATATCCCGGCTAGGACGGTTGGTTTTTAACTACGGATAGAAATCGCAGTATGCTTTCTTCTCGAATAAGAAAGTAAAACCGTAGGTCCCGTTTCAATACCATGTTTGGCACGTTAAAAATCTCTACCGAAGGTTGGAACACCTTTGGATTCGGAAAAATTCTAGTAGGGTCGGCTTATGATCATAGTAATCGATGCTTAGAAGTGCGAGGTGTACAACAAAATAAGTAAATGAGATTTGACAGATTGACAGCTGTTGTGATGGCGGTTACTTGGAAATGAGTATTTTGGATGATCCTGAGACGTCCTCCGTCTACTCTATTAACTGAATTGATCTAAAATCATCATATAATCACTTAGGCGCTAAGTGTTTCATTTACAAATATTTAGTTTCGGTTATATTGCTAAGATACTGAACAAGTTCAGATCATCATCATTATTTTGTTGGTTATTTACGTTATGGTTACGTAAATTGAAAGTGTTCCTTTTCCTAACATTTTTTTTTTAATAATAATAATCTTTATTTTGAAACACACAGAAATACAAAAAATTGTATAAAGTGTGAAACAAAACAAATTGTCTGTTGGACCATACAATGGCATAAGACAAGTCACAAAGAAAAAAAAAATACATAATGCGTACGAAAGTAACTATGCAATAGTTATATATGTTATACGGCAAAAGATTAACTTAAAAGAGGTTAACTTATTTATTGCAATACTTGCACTCGGTTTTATTTGGTAAGAAATACTGTTGTAGAGCTTATACCCGTATGATAGGGTATAAGCTATCACATTCATGGAGGTTATTGGTTGATACAAACTTAGTTTATGTTTAACATACATTAATAAAAATAAAATAATAAAAGAAATTTTAGTTTTGAGTCGAGGACGTGCAGGCCTGAAAGTATTCTTCTAACGAATAAATCGGATCATTTAACAAAAATGTTCTTATTGCAGCTTTAAAACTTCGTACAGTACTTAATGATCTTATCGTTGAAGGAAGGGCATTGAACAATTTTATTCCCATGTATTGAGGCGATCTTTCGTAAACTGTAAGGCTATGTCGAGGAATAGTTAGCATATTTCTATTTCTAGTGTTATATTGATGTATTTCACTGTTTTTAAGGAAGTCATCTTCATTTGATTTAACGTATACCAGTACATCTAGAATATATAATGATGTTACAGTAAGTAACCTTAGGTCTTTGAAGATAGTTCTACAAGAGACCATCCTAGAAGCACCCACTATGTTTCTTACAACTCTCTTTTGCAATATAGTAATCCTTTTTGTAAAAGTAGATGCACCCCAAAACATTAACCCATATCTAATTCTAGATTCAAAATGCGAGTAATAATAGGATATTAGTATATTTTGTGTTACTAAAGCTTTTAATCGATATAGAGCATAGCATCTAGATGCCAGTTGTGTTTGTAACTGATTTACATGTGTCTCCCAATTTAATCCATTATCAATTTGTAAACCTAAGAATTTAGTATGTGGTACTTGTTTGATAGAATCGTTATTTATTTTGATTAAGTAGCTTTCACTATACTTATTGACACCTGGTGTAAAATTAACGAATGTTGTTTTTAATTTATTCAAGTATAATTTATTATTTACAAACCATGAATTGAAATTGTTTAAGTTTACTTGTATATCTTGCAGTAGAAGGTTTTTATTGGGCTTCCCACTAATGTACGTACTATCATCTGCATAAAGAATTAGATTGGGGAATTTTGTAGGTAAATCGTTAATAAAGATGATAAACAGTAATGGTCCCATTACTGAGCCTTGTGGAACACCTCGTTTTAATATAAGCTTATTGGATCGTGTATCTTGAATGTCAACTACCTGCTCCCTGCTTGAAATATATGACTTAAACCACGTGTACGCAGTACCGCGAATTCCACAATTATACAATTTATATAGTAAAATATCATGATCGACCATGTCAAAGGCCTTACTCAGATCCATAAAAACACTAGCACATTTGAGACCGTTATTTAAACTGTTGTAAAGGATATCAATGAATTGAGTAACTGCAGAAATTGTAGATCTATTTTTTATAAAGCCATGCTGTGATTCATTGAAAAATTCTGTACGGGTTAAAAAGGCAATTGCGTTTTCAGATTATTATTTAATCACTTAATTTTTAGTTGAACTGATTCATTTTCTAATTACTTGCAAATCATTTCAGTTTATAATCACTTAGTTATTTTGTAAAAGGAGGACGCGTCTGGTGTCACAGGGGACAATTTGACGCTTTCTACTAGCCAACTTTGCATAAAAATAAGAAAAGATTGTGAAAACCTTCGTATCGTGATAATTTTTAAGTTAAAGTACAATATATGTGGTAAGTGATAACGTTGGATTCGTCTTTCCATACCTTTCCAAAAATATAAAAATATAGATGTTCTATTTAAGATAAGAGAGTTGACATCACTAAACTTTGCAAAAACAAGAAAAGGACCTGTGTCCCCCTTTAGGACCTCACTGTATACTTTGTAATGTTAATTTGTCTTGCACCAATTATGGTTTAACAGATACTAAACTGTTATTACTATTATTAAGCTGTTATAATTAGAGCTGCTCGCTAGCGCCAACGGACTGTGGCGGAGGTTCGATACAACCCTCAGTATAACTGCGAGTCTCAACCAGGTCTGTTGTGTATACATGTACGCTGCCGTAAATACTATTTCGTAGTTCTACGTTTGTTTTAAAAATGTTCCCTACGTCGCGAAAATGACCAATGTTGGACAAAATTACAGAATTTATAGCAGAAATGCCTGACGTAAATTATGATGGCGTTTAAATTCAATGTGTAGTTTGTAATATCCCTTTAATGTGTTGGTCCAAAAGGGATTATCTACATCACGTAAATAGTAAACAGCATTCTTAACAAAAAAATTGCACACGATACTATGACAAATATAAATTTAATTTATGTGTTACCTTTATTGCATGTAATCTACCGTTTAATTTACTAGACAAGGAAGCATATGTCTTCTTTTGGAATAAATATTCGGACTGTAAATTACCAAGTCGGGCATCGTTACAAAAGAATTGTGTCATTTGCTCGCGAACATGTTGAAAAACGAATTAAATCGGAGTTGAAAGATAAAGAACTGTGGTTATGTGTGGACGAAACAACAGATCGTAAAAAACATTCTCTGGTTAATGTAATGGTACGTACAATGGAACCACATCAATCGTCGCCTTCAATTCTATTAGCTTCCAGACGAGTACAACAATGTACTGCCGAAGTAATTTCAAAGTTAATGTTAAATACATTGCAAAAGTTTGAACTTTCAACAAACCAATGATGTTTATGAGTGACGGTGCCGCAAACATGCTTTCTGTAGGCCGGTCTCTTAAAAAACATTGTGCTAACTTGTTACATATTACGTGTAAAATTCAAGCTTTCAGTTATGTGGCAGATAGTATTAGAAAATGTTATCCTGAGGTAGACGCTTTAATAGCGCATACAAAACTAGAAGCACCAGAACCTATTCTTATACGTTGGGGAACATGGTTATAGGCCGCGTTTTATTATCATAAATATTTTGAGAATATTAAGAACGTGGTTTTACAATTCGATCCAAAGGAAGCTGCGGCTATCAAGGAAAGCCAGTCGAAATTTCAAGAGTGTCAGGTTAAAACGGATTTAAAAACTATTCAGAACAATTACTTTGGACTAGTGGAGGCAATAGAAAAATTACAAAATCCTTCGGTGTCGTTAGTGGAATCTCTGTAAATAGTGCATGTTCACGCACAGCTATGCGCGGTAGAAGACGCAAAAAATGTTTGTGTTCTAGAAAGGTTTGAAAGTGTTTTAGAGAAAGATTCTGATTTTGGCACATTAAGACAAATTTGTGAAGGTGCGTCAACAGAACCGTTAAGTTGTTCCCAAGATTATTTTAATTACGTAAGTATAACGTCACCAGATGCAGAACGTTCGTTTTCTGCATATAAACACCCTTTTTCCTCACGTCGCATTCGGTTTGCCGAAACAGCTGTGGGAACATATCTAATGTTGCAGATATTTAACAGACATTATTTACTTTGTGATTTCACGGAAGACTTTCATGACGGTAAGTGTTTGAGCACGTATTATATTTTATTTCTGACCATTTATTTTGTGTAAACTTTTATGCGTCCGCCACAGGCTGTTGGCGCAAATTGAGCAACTCTAGTAATAATCATTTCTAACGGGCGTCAACCGATAACGTGCTTATCCAATTGACTTGAATTTAAGATTATTTCGGTTTTTGCTAAAGCGAAAGAAGAAGCACATTGTCGACATATTGCAACTTCGGTTTAATTTTGAGTTTCAAATCAAGCGATTTCATTCTTTCCCACGTTTAAAAGAAACAACTCATCCCCAGAGCGTTTCTGAAAATCTGGGTAAAAAGACGACCCTTTGACCTTTTTGCTGTGAAAGTAATTAAGAATATCTAGAGCTTTACTAAATTTAGATTGTAAGTTATTACATACAGTTAAACGGCGGCAGTGTCAAAGTTTATTTTTATATTGGATAGAAATTTACGATTAAAAAACTTCGAATAGCTCAATCGGAAAGTCTTCGCGCGAAATAAACGGCAACAAAATAGCAATCGACATGCAACCCGGTTAAAAGTTCGAAATCGAATTGTTACAATGAATTTATCAATACAACTTTCGGAGTTCGAACGTTGTCGACCGTTCTTTTGATTTGAATCGGTGGCGACCTTTAAATAGTACTGACGTAAACAGGGAAAGCGACGGAGGCAGAAAGAAAATCAAATGGCAGATCACCGCAATAAATCCTTGTTTGGGACGTCGCGTTTATGCAAATTCGGTTTCAGTTTAGAGGCGGAGGCTGTAAAAACGAAAGACTACCGATGGCTGCGGTTGTAGCAGCAAAAAAGGCTACCAGCTAGATTTATGGCGAATCAGTTTTCAATCGCCGGATGAAAAAAGTTCGCGGAACGAATCTTGTTACAATTTCGTATAAGGATGATAAATTAGAAAGATGTATGTTAAACCGGGGATTCTAACTTATGCAATACGATTAATCTTTATGTGATTGTAGTAATTAATTGTTGTTGGGTTAGTGACATTAATTTGAAATTGCTAAATTGGGAAGTAGAACATCATCCCTAATAATTAGTTATTTATGTGAGTAAAATTGTCTCGAGTTGTTACAAGAAAACAACGAACATCCCGGAAGTCCAAAAATAATTTTATTTACTAGATGCGTATGTTACTCTCTACAACAGAAAATATTCGACTTTATTGGACGTTAACAAAGATGTTAGAATAATAGAAGCAGCATTGTATACTAGTTGCTATATGCTGACGTGAGGCTCACATATGGTCGATTTTATAAACAAATATGGCGTATTGCCCCCAACTCAGCAGCGCATCATTTCACTCGGTTTTACTACAAAATTAAGTATCTCAAAGCGTTTGTTTTACTTTAGTTCACTCAATGTTATTTAATAAAACAATAAGATACTTCTAAATTCATTTTTTTTTGTCTGCATTACTTCTCAACTGACGTAAATTAAATTATTTCAATTTTGACGAAAGAAGAAATATGCCCTAATATCACACACGTGGCTTTCCAGTGCCTTTTGCAATGAACGTGGCTTTTTGTAGTAATTAACCCTTAAGTGAGAATGAAAAACCAGTTGACGTCTAACGAACGAACGGGATTTTGCAGCATTTATTGTGAAACTGTAAAAGCGATCAAGGTGGCTAAGGTATTATATAAACTACCACAAAATCTTAAAGTGCTTGCCAAAATTGAAAATTAAAACTATATGCCGCGGTACACATTTTTAAATTATTAATTACTGCCGATCATTGGATTTAAATCTTACTATTATTACATGTGTTCTGACTATAATAAAATTGCGGGTAGTGAAATATTTGACAAGAAAATTAAAAATTTAAGTGTAGCAGCATGGTGTTTTAAAAAAAAAAATAGAACAGCCGTTGTTAAAAATAATAAAAGGGAGTACAGGACGCAAAACGTTAAACCAACATGTGATAAAATTAAAAATACACATTACAAGTTATGTAATATTTAATTGATTACTAAATAAAATTTGTTCATGTAATATACTCCGGATTCCTGATTGTTCCTCAATCAAATGTGTTCCATGATGAAAGCTGACTTTTAAAAACTTGTCAAGGATAAGTTCAATTAACTGGATTGCATGTCCATCAAGATACCCCTTCTACAAAGTTAGTGTAGGTTCCTTCGGACAATTGGTTAATAATCTTCGGTCTCAGTTTGCTATTTTTGGTGGTAAATAAGAAAATACGCCTAGCTTGGCATAGAGTAGTTTCCGAAATGTTGCACAAGTTTACAACAAACGGTGAAGCATTCTCCAAAGCTTCATAACTTGTTCTGTTTTGTAATTTCGAATGAGTTTTGAGTCTTTTAATAGCTCAATGTTCTTTTGTATTGTAGCACTTTTTATATACATTGCACATTTTTTACATCTCGATGCGTTCATATGCATGAGACTATATTTGAGGTGCACTATTAATGCTCGATACGATAATACTGTACAATTGACTGTTAGAGGTTAGAAATGTAAACATACGTGTAAACAATGAAACGTCAGGCACTGGCGCAAATTGAAATTATGACCACGGCGAGTTACGATTAGAATCGACAATGTTATATCCCGACTCTAGGGGGATTAGATGTAAATATTTTGGCTTTATGTGGGTCACACTCGTAAATGTAAACAACTGCTTGTATTACTTTAACTTCTTTGGATGTTAACGAAGAATTAACGGCTCGGTGAGCCAGTGGTAAGAGGGCCTGCGTTTGAATGTGGCAGAGTTGGACGCTGTATGTACCAGTCCCAGGGTCCCCCAGGGTCAAGTAGCAGATTTTTCTGGTGGGTTCGGTTTAACCCCGAATCACCATTCGCATGTTGGGGAACAAATCACTGCGCTTCCCATTTACGGAGCGCGTGATAGTAACAACGCTATGGAACGCACAAAGCTTATATACCCCGTTGGAAGGTTACCATCCGTAAAAAAGTATAACTATTGATTTCTTTATTCCTATTAAAATATTTATACAAGTTTGAAAAAACGTGTCGGAATAAAAGCTTTTATATATTCTTTAGGCTATTTAATGACGTATATTAACTTTTGATTAATTTGGCCCTCAAATATATAAACAATTGACAGGAAGTGATCTGGAGATAGTGTGGAGGAATTGAATCTGATGACCGGGCTGGTTATTCCGTGTATCGCTTTAGACTTGTTTTATTAAATATTTTTGAATGGGAAGACATACAACGTTCAGCATCATAAACCATTACAATAAATACTGTAGCTGCTAAAAAAATGTTGGTGAAAAAGAGTTTATGAAAACTGAAGGAAAAAAAGAAATTACAGCTTTGAAAAATTAATATGGATGCGTTAAAAACGGTGCCATTTTCCGTTGATTTAGACGTCAGTACTGCGTAAAGATCAATATTAGCTTCATTTTTATTCAGGCTACATATTAGACATATATCTAAATATGTAAATAATTATTAACTACTCTTATATTATTTAAGTTGACATGAATAAATATGAATAAGTTCTAACTAATTAATTTTGCAATTTCGTACAAAATAATATTCTCACCCTAACACTAAATAAGAAGGCAATTCCTCTAGCCAGATATATATAAAAAAAGTCAAGTATTTCTTCTTCTTCTCTAACTCTGTAGGAACATGAGAATGTACAGCTGTGTGGATGGAAAATAATTCCTCTCCTAAGTAATTTAGGGAAAAACAGATTAAAATTATTTTCAGACAAGTCCTGCGTAACACAAAATTATATTCTGGGGTACAGGATGTTCTGTTTGAGCTGCACACAATACAAGTTTCATTTTTTAAATAGAATATGCTGTAAATTATCGCGTTTTTAGATGCTACTCTTCAATTCATGTCAATTTTCTTCAACGTTGCCTATCTACGAGGGCATTCCAGAAAATAGTACCCTTTTACATATAATTAAAAGAAAAATGAAGGAAAGTAAATAATGGTGTTATTTAATACATGTAATACATTTACTTTTCAATGTAGTCGCCGCCATTGTTGAGACATTTGTTGTATCTTGAAATCAGTTTGTTTATGCCTTCCGCGTAAAGAAGGTCTCATTTATAAAAAAAATTCTAGAAGAATTTATCTATCAGATTCTGGAAAAATAAACAGGGTGTTACGTTTAAGGGAATTGAAACTTGGCAACGATTTCGTTGGCCATCATGCAAAATTTAGTTGATGTAAAAAATTTTTCGGTATACTATTGAAAACTACAAGGAATATTCTACTGAACAAAATTTGAATCATTACTCTAGCATGTTTGAGATATTGGATATTAAAAAACGGCACTTGAAATTATTTTTATTATCTTGAGAACTAAGCTAGATATATATAGCGAACGTTGAAGGCAGTTGAATTGAAGAAAGACATCAAATTTGTATCATGTGCAGCGGAAACTGAATACCCTTATATACTTGAATACAATTTTATGTTATGCAGGATTTATTTCCGAATAATTTTTATTTAAACAGGTTTTCCTCGAAATTTCTGAGGAAAGGAATTATTTTCCACCCACACACTAGGTGGAGACGTTGGCGTTGCATAGCTTCGTAATGAGATACCTAAAAACGAATGTGAATGAGGATGTTACACAAAGATCGGTGTATCCTTCTGTATTTCACTCTAAAATGAGACACGGAATCATTTGTTAGGGTATATCTCCAGCGGCTCAAAAAGGTTTTGCATCACAAAGAAAAGTATTATTTTCGTCTGATTATTTGAATTTTGGTGAATTCAACAGTTAAAAAAGCGTGAGAAACTTTTCGTCGATTACACTATCTATTTGACCAAATAGAAAAAAACGGTATTATTAAACAAAGAATAAAACAAAAATTGTTTTTTATTGAACGATTTCTGGTAGTCAATTACATAACGTAAATTAAGTTATAGTTCCGCTACCGATTTTTATATATTCTGTAGGGATGTGCAACAACCAACTTCGTGATAAACCTCCAAAAGCATCCGAGGTCAATTTCATTTAATCTAAGCTTTATAAGCTCCACGTTTCTTTTTAATTGAAATATTGATCCACATTTGATAGAACTACTGAAAAGTATTTTGCTGACATTCATGAAAAACAGAGATCAGACGATGCAAAAATTGAAATGATATTTTATATGTCCTTTTGTGGAATGGCAACAAACACGAAGAGTACACATCAACAAGAGCGGTGTTTGTTCAAATACATAGATCTGACGATAAGCAATTATCAAATGCGAGTTTCGCTGTGTTTGCGTTATCATTCCTTTATTTATTAGAGAAAATGGAGTTTTAAAATGTGAATATGTAGGTTACGCTTGTGTTAACTTAAGCATGACTTGCAATAATGTGAAAATAAACACACATAATTGTTTAAGAGCGAGAGCGGGAAAGAATGTAAAGACCTGCTGTGTGGAGATTATTATAGTAACTAAGAACTATATGCTTCACGCATAATGCTACTTATAGTGTAAATTTTAGTAAGTTAGTACCAATATGAAAATAAGTACTAACGTTGCAAAGGAGAAATAGAACCATGCCGTAAACAAAATCCAAATTAAACTAGAGATGGTAAAAATACGTCCCTTTAACATTATCAGTAATTTGCAGAATTTATCAAATACTTCGTTTCTTAATAATATTGGAATAGAAATGTTTATTTTTAGATTTGCATTCTCATTCACTCAATTTCTCCAATTCCCTTAATGAATGAAGAGGTTAATATACAAACGTTGTCTACAAAATGCCATAATGTTAGCGAACATAAGCAAGATAATGCTTCTTATTAATCGCACTGCGCAATAGCCCGTTCTATCATTCCTCCTACAATATAAAGCAGCTAAAAGAAGATATATTGCAAGAAAGTAATTGCGATTAAAAATTCATTGCTCTAGATGTTCAAAATTGCACAAAACGGCTTTGAGATGCGAGTGCAGAAAAGCGTATCTTTTTTACCAAAACGGAACTTTTTAATCAAAGAGTGAACTCCACTTTGTGCTTTTTGCATACAAACGCCATGTACGCCGTTTAATTTGCAAGAATATTCATTTTCGTAAGGTAATTCGGCGCATCCACCAAATACGTGCAAAAGTAGATGTCTACATTATCTTATTGTTTAATCAATTGTTCATTAAATCTATTTAAATGCTGGAAATAGGTATTTTTAATAACTTACTTTAGATTTTTCCCCGGATTGAAATGATGAAGAAATGAATCAATTGAATAATAATACTTTCGCGATAATTACAAAAATATGTAGCATTTTAAATATGTCCTGTATATTTGACCTAATTTGATAGATAATTTATAAACAAAATCTTCGCAATTATCTTGTCATAATAAAATATGTAGATGTAAAAATAGCAGTTACACAATGGGGTACTACTTGAAATAAAGCAGGCGCTTGTATACATAAAACATAATAAACAAATAAACTCACTTATACAAGTGTATTTATTTTCAACAAGATAGAATGCCTGCCAATGGAGACCTTGGAACTGCAAAACCGAAATTAGAATTTTTGGAGGGTCAATTAATAGAATACCTTTATACTTCTATATATGAGAAACTAACATTAACTGTAGAGTTGTAATGACAATTATATTGAAAGTGAAAAATTTTACCTATTTTGTACTATTGCTTACAGAAAGTTTATGAATAAAATAAGCACATAATATTTGAAAATTGAATAATAAAACAAAAGAAATATAAGTAAAATAATTTATGTACTTTTATCAGCACAAGAGACTAGAAAGTTGAAATTACTTTGCTATTAATCGAGTACTCTAAATCTGCGGCACTGGAACACTGAAACAGTTCACTAAAGTCCTTACCACAAAACACTCGTACCGGATGCACGTTTCGATAGCCAAGATATCATCATCAGCAGTAAAACTGAATTAACAAACTAAGTGAAAAACTAACCTTATAGAGGAAATAAATTACGCAAAATGTAAATTTAAAATAATCATAGTAATCCTTGATTATCTTAATTATATATATACTCTTCTACTTTATTAAGTGTTTCTTGACGAACCGCTTTATTGTGCAGGACTATAATTAAGCCTAAAATGCAAATCTAAAGATAAATAATAAATAATCCCTAAATTAAAATGTAAATGGTCAGGATGACGTGAGTTACTAAAATCCTTGTTTTTCAATGAAGCGGTTCATTGCACATGGTTATAATTACAGCTGTAATTAACTAAAAATGATGTAACAAAGGATAAAGGCTGGAATTTAGTGGTCCTAGATCTGAATTAATTAATTTTTGTTTTTGTAAATTTCCATGCCTTCATAACAATTTAATTGAGCAATACTCTTTACGTTTTTAATTAACTTTATATTATCAACATTATGGTTATTTTCAAGCATATGTAACGCTAGATTTATCAAACCTTCTGAATTTGAGATGAGCCAAATGTTCTTTGTACCTAATTTTGATTGATCTTTTTGTCTGCCCAATATACACTTGATTACAATCTTTACATGAAATTTTGTAAATTCCTGATTTATCCATGGGTCGTTGGAACTTCCCAAAAGGTTTTTAAGGTTATTGCTTGAAGAAAAAACAATCTAGCTTGGCTACCGAAACGTGCGTCCAGTACGAGTGAAGTTCTGTGGTAAGGGCTTTAGTGAACTGTTCCAGTACTTTGCTATTATTTCTAAAAGTAGCTGTAGTTGTAATACAGTCGTTGCCGGTAATTATCAGAAATAAAATCTATTTATGCTGTAGTGGGATATTGCGGTTAAATGCGTGCACTTGTACCTAATATTATTATTTTACGTCATTGTAATTTCAATTTTCAGTTAATATCAGAGTTACACT
The DNA here is from genome assembly GCA_029619315.2 of Dynastes maya. NCBI lineage: Eukaryota > Metazoa > Arthropoda > Insecta > Coleoptera > Scarabaeidae > Dynastes > Dynastes maya. The sequence goes on from JAROYE020000001.1 coordinate 27,538,704, forward strand.
TCATATTTTCAGAATTTTAATAAGCTTTTATTATTTACATGAAAAGGTACCTAGTAACAATAACCAAAATTAACGCTAATATAGCTCATGGTATTGGTGGAACTACTCCTGACAAAAGCAATGTGAGAAGAGAAAAGTGTTAGCCAACGGACATGTTTCTACCTACCCGGCGTCATCGGCGTCGCTCCAATCCCTGGTTCACCGTGTTATTCGCCTCTGGGGTTTATGTCACTAATCTCCACAAACAGCACTAAAATATCACAAAATTCTCGACATAAGAACACACATTTTTACCCGAACTAATTTATAAATGGCTTTATTAATCCAAATTTCTCTAAAATCTAACAAACAAAGATTTTACATTTCACTTTAGCACTATTACTGCACCTTGTTTCATACCATTTAAAGCTATTTTGAATATATTTTCAATATCTTTCACGTCAGCGGGTTGTTTTTTCGTTTTCTTAAGTTTCGGCCGTAATTCAGGACAGTTTAGTGGATTTGCCATTCGTGGTGCTATAGTGGTGCAGTTTTGCTGAAAACATTCTAATGCTGTTCAACTGCAATGGCATGTAGCCAAATCGGGCCAAAACAATTCAGGTATATTGTATACTTCAATAAGCGGGAGTAGGCGTTTCCTTAGATACCCCTCTATATAAATATTGCTTTTTATGCTTCCAGTAGTTACAAAAATTGCAGATCTTAGTCCACATGTAATATGCACATGTGGACTAAAATATGCCAAATTAACTACTTGATTGGAAATTTAGTCATACAGCGGGTCTTAGATTGTGTTTTTTTTCTATCAGATCGATCTGATATACTCTGGACTTTAAAACTATTTAGATTTAACCTTTTTTTCACCCTATATACCGTGGATTTCGAAACGTTGTTTTATTAGCCACATCCGACATGTGTATTGGGATTTTTTTCGAAAATCTTTTTAACCTTTTTCTCGATTTTTTAGATCGAAGGGCTATCTTTTCCTGCTCAATCCGAGTTTATCTTTGCGACATACTTAGATTTTCAAGGAACTTGAAATCGATTAACTTGCGCTTTTGTTCTTAATTTGAACTCATTTCAAAGTCACTTTACACTACACAATAAACGAATACTACATATTGTATAGTACACGGATATACCAAATTAAGCACGTTTGATATTTGCGTTTTATTTCACATCCGCCTATTGGAATCAATATTTTCTGAGAGAGAACTTACTTGACTATATGTGACTAAAGAAGCCTTGTATCACCTTTAAAATGTTCAAATTGATCGACTTGCCGTGATCGCTGAGATTTCATTCATCGATTCATCATGAGCAGATGATCAAATCTTATCCAATTTTGAACCAATAACAACATTTAACTATTTACACACCTATTACGAAAACTAAAGTAAATTGAACTATTTGTAATAGTTATTCTATTTTTATATTCCTGACAATGAGTATAATATATTGCAGTGACAATAGTGTTTAAGGTTAAGCCTTCATAATTTCTAGAATTTGTAACAATATGAAATTAGCCTAATTAATCTGGTATGCATGTCCATGTAATTTAACCTCCTCAGGTGTCATAAACAAGCATAAGCATTTCATTAAAAGCTGTGTTCCCGACCTTATAACAACAGCTACTTACGCTACGGTTAGGTATGTTTAACTATGTACCTTCAAATCGTTAACGAAGACATATTGTAATTCAATCCATTCAAGAGCCTCTGCAGTAGATTATCTAGGTTACACCGGTGGTGTAAGACGGGTACCGCAGTTACGAGGTCATTTCATAATTTTCGTCTGTACAAGAATGTATAGTTTGTAAGTGTGCAAACTACACGGAGGAAAATATATCGTCACCACAACTACAATTATAGTAGATAGTAAGAAAATTTCTTGTGAAACATGTGACAACTCCGCAAATTAGTACTTGTTACAAAATGAAATGAAATGAAGTAGCTGGAGTGGAATGGCGACAAAGCAAATTAATAATAATGTCCCTATACAGATCTCCACAAGGTGATTTCGACGTATTTATTGAAACATTACAGATAATGTTTACAAATCTAATTACAAGGTACAAAAACTACAGAATTGTATTGGCAGGAGATTTTAACGTAGATTCCATGCAGAAATCAGAAGATCAGCGGACGCTGATGGAGTGTTGTTCATCGTTCGGTTTGCGTGCCTTGTTGAGTGAGCCATCACGAGAGATATCCAGGTCAAGCACTTGTATAGATAATATATTTACCAACGACCCATTATGTGTGGATATCACTGCAGTACAAAATCTTCACATTGCTGATCACCTAGCGCAGTTTATTTCCATCAGCACTGCATATTCTGAAAATAAAACAAATGTAGAGACAGTAAAATCACGATGCTTGAATGTTAAGAACTATAAAAGGTTAAAATTAGATCACACCAGATGGGATTTGATACTAACTGGAGGTGAGAAAACCTATTCCCAGTTTCATAACTTTTTTGTACGGCTGCTGGATACTGTGTTTCCTGAAAGAGAAATTACCCTAAAAGCAAAACCAAGGCACAATTTTCCTCCCACCAGTATTGTAATCGACATGAAACAAAAACTTGATGCCATATATACAATATTCAAAGCAACTAAAAGTCTAGAAGTAGAACAAGTATACAAAAAATTAAAAAAGGAGTACAGATTAGAAATTCAAAAAGCGAAGAACACAGCAGTAACTAACATCATAGAGTACTCAAGTAACAAAAATAAAACTATTTGGGATATAATAAGGCTAGAAACAAATTTAGAAACCAAGACTAAATACAAAGAGAATCACGGTTTGAGGGCGGATGATTTTAACGACTTCTTCGCTTCGGTTGGTGATGATATGTCAGCCAATTTACCAGGTCGTAGCCAGAACCCACTTCATCTCTTGGAGCAGAACTCAAAACGTGTGCAGAACTCAATTTTTCTGTATCCGACAACCACACAAGGAGATCAGCGATATTATCTTTCGCCTTAAAGAAAGTAGGTCACTCGATGTTTACGGTCTATCGTCAAATATAGTCAAGCTGCTTAAAACTGACATCGCAGAAGCTCTTGCTAAATCATTCAACGAGTGTATGCTAAAAGGGATCTACCCAAACGAATTAAAACTGACAAAGATAGTACCCGTATACAAAAAAGGAGACGAAAGAGATTTATGCAACTATCGGCCTATCGCGCTGGTACCTATATTTTCCAAAATATTCGAAACAGCGATTAAAAATCGTATAGTAAGTTTCTTCACAAAGAACAACGTTTACTGCAAAGAACAGCATGGGTATCGATCAGGTAGATCCACGATAACAACAGCCAATGAAATAATACAAGCGATAACAACAGCTTTTGACGAGAAGGATGATGTTATACTGACCTGTTGCGATCTCTCAAAAGTATTCGATTGTGTCAATGTACCAATTTTACTGGCCAAACTAAATTACTGTGGTATAAGAGGGCCTGCACTCAAATTACTTGAGTCATACTTGACGGAAAGGAAACAGCTTAAGTAGTATGGCAAAATACAGAATCCAACATTCGTCCAGTTCGTAATGGCGTTCCTCAGGGGTCTGTTTTGGGCCCAATACTTTTCCTAATATATGCGAACGATCTCCCATTGTGATAAAATATGTCTATATGCTGACGATACAACGCTACTAACTAGAGGAGATATGCATAGAGATCTGCAAGCAAAGTCCGAATTAGCGCTAATGGAAGCAGATGAATGGTTCATGAGTAACGCTTTTTGTTTAAACAAAAGCAAAACTCAAACTCTATTACTATCTACTAAAACATTACCTGATAAGAAATGTATCTGCTTCCTTGGCCTACACATTTCTAATAAACTGGACTACAAAGTGCATATTGACGTCACCTCAAGAAAGTTGTCCACTGCAATATATGCTATTAGAAGGATCATGGAGGTAGCAGCATATGACGCAGCAAGAGCAGCATATTTTGCTTTATTTCACAGCAAAGCTACGTATGGTATTCTAATATGGGGACATTCACCTGAGGCGGTAAAGCTGTTCATGAAACAGAAACAAGTAGTAAGAATCTTAAGCAACGTGGACTACAGAACATCTTGCAGATCATTGTTTAAGAAAAATGGTATACTTACTCTGGCGTGTTGTTACATAATGTCGTGTGCGCTATATGTACACACCAATAAATCAAGGTACGTAACGCACAGTATGCTTCATGAGCATAATACACGTCACAGGAATAACTACGTAATACCATATCATCGGCTAAAGACGGCGCAAGTTTCCACCAACTATTTGGCTGTGAAGTTATACAATAATCTACCCGAAATGTATAAATCTTTAAATGAAAAACAATTTAAATTGAAATTGAAAAGGTTGCTCCTTCACGGCGAATTTTACACACTCGACGAGTATTTCAACACCATACGATAAACTTTATCTTATTTTATTTATACATTGTTTGATTTTCCCTGTCTGTGTTATACATTTACGTGTGCGTTTTGTCCTATTCTTTTTTATATACTTTTTATATCTACACAGATTTTATTTATTTACGTATTTATGTATCACTATATATATACATTTATATTGACAACGTTAATGCCTATGATAGGTCATGACAGAAAATAAATTATTATTATTATTATTATTATTATTATTATTATTATTATTATTAAATGCTTATTATAGCAGCGTTATTGCCGATTTTACTAAATTAGTGCAGTTCACAATTTAACAAAAATTCATGGAAGAATATATGAGATACGTATGGTAATGTTAAAGATAATATATTGTTGTTGATATAATTTAATATAGTAAAATTGAATATATAAGAAAGTTAATAATACTTACCCTATTTTATTATTTCATACTATATTATATTTTAATGCAAACTATCTTTATATGGATCTATAATTCTTCCCTGGAATTTTTCCGACGTAATTAATTACTGAAAAAACCGTCCACAGCGAGGAATCGAACCTCACATCTCCTGCTTGCTGGGTAGGCGTGATTTTTTTTAGTAATTAATTACGTTGGAAAAATTATAGATTCATAATTATCGACGAAGCCAAATATACTGCTGACAATACTTACTAAATATATATTACTTATATTATCCAACAAACTCACGTATATAGGTAATAGACTAACACATACCGTGGGTACAAGTGTTAAAAGACAGTGTTCTGTAAGCCAATTTCGAGTTTCTTTGGCTTTCAGCAGTGTGCGGTATTGCAAATTAGCCTACCAAACACAGCCCGCGTGCACCTACTTTGCTCTCGTCATCGCAACAGGTGCCAAGACTAAATTTAAGAGATACCTATTGGCACAACAAAAAGCGCCGAGTCGGTCTCGTTTGGCACAACCAATACAAGAGGGCGTTGCGTGTGTAAATGATCGATGATCTACACCTTTCACTAGAGCTAGACAATGTCTTTCAGCTCCTTTATCACATGTTTAGCAACCTCCTCTCTCTACTGGGGTTTTTGTACAGTGGTCATAGTATCAGTGGGTTCTTTTGAGATCAATTTTCTTCCAGGTGCTGTCTCTGGCTCCAAGTCTACGATATCACTAATTCTAATAACTGGCTTTCGGCGGCGGACGATCTTGCGTCTCTCTTCTTTTTCAAATTTGTGTTCCTTTTTATTAAAATAGTTTCGAAAGTGTCTAATTTCGGCGGCGAAGTTACGTTTTTAATCAATTTCAAACTTTCTAATTTAATATTATGCTTGGTTTCGTTTATGTGTTGTGCTACACTTGACAATTCAATCTTCCCGTACTTGTAGCGCCTGGTGTGTCGTTTCGTTTGACCAATATAGACTTTATCATAGTCACACCATGCAACTTTATAAATTCCCGATTTTTCTTTCATGTCCGGTTTATCTTTCGGATTGCCAAAAAGGTTTTTGAGTGCATTTCGCGAATGGAAACAACGTTCATAACTTGTCCCCTAAGAACTTTACTAATACCTTTCGATATTCTGTGGGAAGTTTCACAAATTTCTTACCGCGGGTTTCTGCGGGGATGAAGGTCCTAGAATTTCTTTCATAATCCCTATGCAGGACTTTCTTAAGAATACGATGGACATTAATAGAAGAGTAACAATTGTAAATAGCTACATTTTCTATGAATTTAAACCTCTTTATTGTACCTACTTCTATACAATGAGAATTTCACAGATCTATTAATTAAGAAAGCAATCGCGGCCATTTTGTGTTGTCCACAGTGGTAAAAATCGGTCATAATGTATCTATTAGTGTTTGTTTCCTTTCTATAGATACCTTTTTCCAGTTTGTTGTCGTTCCTAATCATTAAACTATCCAGGAATGGGAGCTGATTGTTCACTTCTTCTTCTACTCTAAATTTAATAGTTTCGAATTTTGAATTATGTGTTGAGAGGAAACGAACGTTGTCAAACGAAACGAGCGATAGGTACTACATTCAATGAGCACATCAGGTACTACAGGTACGGGAAGATTGAATCCTACAGATAGGTACTTGTAAATATTTTCTCGAGAAAAAGGATAGAGCGGGCATGTTAGAATTGGAGTTTATCTCACATCATTCGGTCATACGAATCCTCGAAACAGCTGTTCCGGATTAATTAATAACTTGTGTGGTGCGAAGTGTGTGGATAGTTTAGTGTTATTTATTATATCTTATTGTAGTACATGTTATCTTTATGTAGTGATCTTATATAATGTAAGGTTAGTCTGTGGCCACGCTCCAAAATAAACGGGTGTACATGTATTCCTCACTTCCCACGCAAAATCCTGTCAAGACAAGCATTCCTTTAAAGAAATATACTTAGTAGATGACACTATCTTGTGAACTATACAGTGCGGACCTAAAGTCCCCCCTCCATGCTAACTTTTGAATGATAGAGGCTGGCGTTCTTAGAAAGAAATGGGTCGATTTCTATTTTTTATCAACTAACTTTTGCCGTTATCGGAAGTTCAATTGTATTTCCGATGTCACCGGAAGTGACTTCAACTTTCTTATTCTATTCTCGTTATTATTTTCTCTCATTTTAACTTGTTTTGTTAATTGTTGTTATTTCTTTAATTTAACGAACTATATTGCAATTAATTAATTATGGTAAGTTTGTTTAAATGTATTAGTATTTGATAGACAATATGTCTGTTTTTTTAGGTTTGCGATAAATTGCACAATAATTTAAATCACATTATCTTCTGTTAAAGCAGTTTGCCCTGTAAATTTTATATTATCTAACCTTACTTAGCGCAAAGTTATTTACAAAATATTTTCGGCCGTATAAGGACAGTGATCATTATGTTCCACTTCGTGGTAATTGTTGCCAAATTCATAGTATATTAAAATTAGGTACTTGATGTTTATCTTACGTGATCTATGCGGAGGCCATTTGTAAAGTCAACGAAATAAAAAACTGAAACTTAAGCACATTGCCTATCAAAAACTAACAAATTTAAACAGACCTACCACAATTTAATTAATTACAATAAAGTACGATAAAGTAAAGCAGAAATAACATTAACAAAACAAGTTAAAATGACAAAATAATAACGATCACAAAGAACGAAAGTATGACAGATGCGGGTTATAATAACAATAAATAATAATATAAGTAATAATACGCTTTCGGGAATGAGATTTGACAGTTTAGCAATTGTTATGATTACTTTCCTTAGCAACGGGCTCTTTAGACCAGTCTGGCGTCATAAGAAACAATTTGGCGCTCTTTCCTAGCCAATCTTACGTCATAATAAAAACAGATTACCAAAACCTTTGTTGCTGCATATTGTCATATTTCTTAAATTAAAGTATAACATATGTGGTATTGTTGGATTCGGCTTTCGGTTACCTTTCCAGAAACGTAAAAATATACAGGATGTTCTATTTAAAATAAGAAAGTAGACGTCACTTCCAGTGAAACCGGAAATACAATTGAACTGCCGATAACGGCAAAAGCTAACACCAATATCGGAAACATAGTAACAAATTTTATTGACAACTTGTAGTTATGTGGTATGTACGGGGGATGATCGTAAAATAAGGTTTCCAACGCCCTACAGCAGCAATAAGACGTGTCAGGCGAAATCCGACAACATTGGCGTTGGCAGCAGCTCTCCCACTCTATATACGTACCATTCCTGTCTCGCTACGCCACTCAGTGTTGGCTAAGCAGACGTCCGAAATGGAACTCCCGATCGCCGCTACCGCTAGGTGCGAAATTTACGCTGTGATACGTTTTTTAAACCCGAAAGGGATTTCACCTATAGACATTCATCGTCAATTAATCGAAGTTTATGAAGAAAAGTGTATAGCTGTTCAACACGTCCGCAAATGGTGTAGGGAATTCACTGGAGGTCGGATGGAAATTCACGATGAAGAGCGGAGCGGAAGACCATCAGTTTCAGAGGAAATCGTTGAAAAGGTCGGGAGCATACTGCTTGAAGATCGGAGGGTCACCATTCGTCAACTCGCTTTTCGGATTCCTGAGATTTCCAACACCACAATTGAAAAGATTCTTGAAAGGACTGGCGGCAGAATTTACGACATGGGGATACAGAAGTTGGAGCACCGTCTGCGAAAATGCTTGGATAGAAATGGCGATTATGTCGAAAAATAGTTTTTACCTTTAAAACGATGTGTAATGTTAAGGAGATAAAGAATGCTGTCTATTTTTAAAAAATATAGGAACCTTATTTTACGATCATCCCTCGTAATAATCACAACTATATTTCTTGTATATTCCTTTACCATAAAAATTTTGCTAACATTACAAACCCGTTATTGTAAGTACATGCTAAAATTCCCATTGTTTGATATTAGATTTTTTTTACAATATACTTCTTCCTATCTAATTTTCTCCGTGTACCATAAATATAACTAGTATAGAGTACAAAGTAACACAATGTAAAGCACTTGTGTTCTTCTTCTCATCTTCAATGCACTATCCACTAAGTTATGTTATTACACCTGACTAGCGTAATCTCGTTCAATTGGTTTCTAGTATCGAAGTTAAAAACACCACACCGCCGTTTAAATTTAAATTAATTAACGGTTACATCTGGTCTTACTATTAAAAATTCACTGATTAATGTTTAGCCTTTTTTCCGCGAATGAAATTTATCACTGGAAAGTGGTCACCGCGATAAATTGAATTTCAAATTCGAATTATATAGCTAAATACATTTAAATTGTGTAAATCAATAAACTGAACCGTTTCGGCGTACCCTGCTCATTCCGTTCGCTAAAATAGTTAACGAAATTCCAAATTCAAATTAAAATCACATTAGCCTCGTATTACAATAGCCCATCCGCTGACATGTGTGTTGATGTAACATTAATATTTACCTAGCGACGGAAACACTTTCCGTGATGAATAACGTTACCCGCGCGCCACCGTCAGTGCATCATTGTAGGAATGATCGCGTAAATTGCAAATTCTTTTTCGGTATGTTTGTGAGGTGCCTGTTAAAATGTCCAATTAACCTCTTTTGCATTACGGTCACGTTCTGGAATAGAGTAGATGGATGGTACCAATGTCCGTTATTTGAGAACCACCTTTTGGTCGCTTGCCCTTTTTTTCATTGTAGAACGCATTTATTAATTAGGTGTAGTCACGTCTGTGCATGCAGGTACATACATATATCATGTGTACAGGCACAAATCCTGGAACCACGGTAGATATGACAGTTTGAAATATAACCGTGCTTTAAGACTACACCTACTATTCAATTTTTTATGTTTTTTTTTAAAAAAAGCTATGAACTTCAGTTAAGTTATTTTTGATTATTTAACTCAATTTAACCAGTTAGACCGTATACGAAGGGTTTGTTTCTAGATTGAAGTTTGCCCCAACCTAATAATTTCTTGGAAGAAGAAATAAATATATTTTCAGTACTATCAGTGTTTTACTTGCAAGATTTCAAATAATATTTACCATTTCTCTATTTAAGTTCTTAAATTTGTGAAAAAAGAATAAAAAAATTGCATATTTTCCAATATTGTGAGAATAACAACGTACAATAAATTACACATAATTATTGCATAACTAATAAATCTCCACTTTGGGTCTAGGAAACATAAAGAAGTTACTGGGGCCAGATCTGGTGAATAGGGTAGGTGGTCTATCAATTTGAACCCCAATCTGTGAATTTCCGCCATGGCGACCACTGAAATGTGAGACGATGTGTTGCCTTCAGGGTTGTGCTGCGTCGACAATACCATGTTGACAAATCAACTGTCGACGTGTCGACAATGTCACGTCGACTAAAATTTCTCCATACATTTCCGACGCGTCGACAATAAAACTTTATGAGAAAACCCGGAATATAATTAACTTAGTTGATTCAACGTTTACATGTCAGTCATTTTCTAAATCATACAGCTGCATACATTCGATCCTATCATTTAATAATTTGTGTAAAAATCGGGCGCTATGGTAATCATGATGGGATGACAATGAACGAAATTGATGGCGGATATTCGCCATTAATCTTGAACTTCAAGAATTTCAGGAACCGACGCTGAACACGTTTAATTGGAGCTTGATGGCACATATAGAAAGGATACCAAACAATAGAGGCATACTCCAATTTCGAGAGTACAAATGTAAAATAAAGGGATTTTAGCACTAGTGCGTCATTGAAATATTTGGACATTCTCATAAGAAAACCCATCACTTTAGAGGCAGATGAACAAATTTGTTCAATATGTATGTTAAACGATAAAGTTGGATTAAAAGTGACACCTAGATCTTTAAAATTGGTAATCTTGCGGGTGGAAATATCGTTGATTTTATAAGTGGAGATACATGGGTTTTTTTCTCGTGAAGCTCATAAAATTACATTTACTAGAATTTAATGTCAATGTATTGGATTTTGACCATTCAGTCAGTATATTAATGCTCGTCTGAAGACTCTCGATATCTTGTTGGCAGTTAATATAACAAAGCAGTTTAACATCGTCGGCATAAGCGAGGATATGGCAAGATAAGGATGTTAAGAGTTCGTTTATGTATAAAATGAACATTAATGGACCAAGATTGGATCGTTGTGAGATACCGCTGCTTGATACAAATTCAAACGAATTAAAACCATTATAAAATACATAGTTAGTTCTTTTTACTAAGTAAGATTTAATTAACAAGGAGAAGTTGGGAGCTAAACCAAACGAGTCCAGTTTATATAGAAATAATTCATGACTGAGAGTATCAAATGCATGTGAGAAGTCCGTAAAGATAACAACGTCAACTTGTCTGCAGTCATCTAAAGTTTCGCTTATAAATTGTGAGCGAGTATTCCTGTATATCGTAGTGTATATAGTATGTTCAAAAACCATTGCAAAGTTATTAAGTACAGAGATGGGCCTATAATTTCGAATTTGAGTAGAATCTCCCTTCTTGAAGACAGGTACAATTCGTGCACGTTTCCATCTATCCGGAAAAGTGGAGGTCCTGATGGCAAAATTAATAATCTGACATAAAGGTATCGCAAAGGCATTACATAAATTCCTAACACAAAAGCTCGGCACCAAGTCATCGCCTGCGGTGGCCCTCTCTGGAAAGGCAGCCATAATTTTAACCAATTCGTCTTCTGAAGTAAGCGCGCACAAATGTTTTAGATGTATCAAATTTTAGGCGATTTCGAAGAAGTGTATGAATACTGCCCCCAATCAAAAAACAATCGTTCAATTTGAGCTGAAGCTGCAGGCATTTTCAACAACCTTAATATTAACGTTCCCAAATTTGGATGTTGCATCTTAGCGAACCACCAAAACACCAGCGGATTAGTTAAATTTTTATCAAACAGTTGCTTGAAGAATCCTTTTTTTCGTTGTATCTCAGCCATTCATCCCATTACTATCAAGGTACTTAAATAAAAATTCGCAGAATAAATTATTATTATCATAACCGGGATGAAAGTGATAAGTTACTAAACTGTAAACATTAAGAGCATTGACAATTTTAAAGACAACCATAAATTAGCTGCGTCCGCTATTGAAGTTTCTGTTTTGTGGCAAATATTAATAAGGTTGCAAATTGGTTCTCGAGTATCGACTTGGGATTAAACGTCTTGAACAAAATCGTCTTCAAAAATAGATTCTTTGACAACTTCTTCTTGGTAACTGTTTCATATAATCCAAATTGTTAAGAATGATTTAAATGTATCACAATAGGTGCACCAGCGTGTCTCTGCGGGTAGCTTGATTCTATGCCCCCCTTTATCAACAATCATCTCTTCAAGATCTGTTTGTTTGAATTCTTTCGTTACTAAAACAATTCGCTTGCACAAATCTTTGCTCACCACATCTTTTGCTAGAAAATTCCCTGTGTGGCTACTACATGTAGTAGACCAAATAGAATGCTTCAACAAGTTTCCCATTTTTACCATTTGACTAGCAAAGTCTGTGACTACGGCATAAATATCCACATTGTATTTTTGGTTTGCAGTTTCAGTCTCTGTAGTAAAATCCCATGCGTTAGGCAACGCCTTAGAACCATCGGTTGTTTGTAACATTGTGACTACAGTTTTTGTGTTGTTTGCAGAATTTTTCCATCCATCGTAAATGATTACGGATTCGGTGCCTAGATCTACTTTAATGTCATTTTTGAAATCATTTTTGCATGGGCCGGTCTTAAGGATTTTGCAAACATAAGTTTTATTTTCTTTGAATTGCTTGATCCATGTGATGTATTCAGTTTTTTTCTAGTTTTTTGGAGCATTCATGACAGGCTGATAGCTAGAAGAACCGCTCGGTGTTGATATCTCTGTTTCTAATGCTGTAGATATGGTTTCCATCAGTTCTAGTTCACCATTTTCTAAAACTGTATATTGTTGAATAATGTATAATGTTGTGTTAATCACAGCATTTTGATGCGCAAATTAGCTGGCTACGGTTTTAGAGGTCTCGCTATGGAGTGGATAGAATCATTTTTGAAGAATAAAAAACAATATGTTAGCATTTCCAACTGTAGCAGTAGCAGAGTTACAAACCATAGTACCTCTAGCAAGCTTACCACTAATATCGGTGTTCCCCAAGGCTCAATATTAGGCCCTGTTCTTTTTCTACTTTTTATCAATGATCTTCCTCTTAACATAACAGATAACTTTATCACTCTTTACGCTGATGATATTGCCTTGGTGGCATCTGATAAGAACGACCATAACCTATCAATTAAATGCAACTTTATGTTGGATAGGATTTATAACTGGTTTATAGATAACCAACTCGTTGTCAACAACTCTAAGAGCGCGTATATTAGATTTCACCCTTATCACTTACATCCAACTCATGAATTTTACTTAGACTTAAAGCTAAACGATGAACAATTAACAAGGGCAAGTCAATATAATGTTTTAGGGGTATGGTTTGACGAGATACTTAACTGGAAAGTTTACTGCAAAAACCTTCTGTCAAAGATTAATTCTGTTTGCTACCTCTTTTGAAGCCTGAAGAATATTCTAACAACTCAACAGCTGCTAAGCATTTATCACGCGTATATAGCAAGTAGACTGACCTATGGTACTAGCTTTTGGGGAAACTCAACACTGGCAAATAATATTTTTATAAGTCAAAAGAAGATTATCCGTTGTATTGCTGGGATTAGACCTACAGATTCTTGTAGGAATTCTTTTGTTAGCTGTGATATCCTGACATTACCTTGCATATTCATTCAAGAATTAGCGATGCATGTTCATATAAATAGGCAGAATTGTAGATCACATCGAGATTTTCACGATTATCAAACTAGATTCGGGGAGGATCTTCTCACTCCAAAGTCCAGGTTGACTACGTATCAGCAGTCGCCCGAAATTCTAGCTATTAAGATCTACAACAAGCTTCCTTCACACTGGAAGAAGTTCAATTTATTTAAATTTAAACAGCAAGTCCAACATATGTTGCGTTGCAACGGCTTTTATTCGATACAAGAGTTTTTGACAAGTAATGTTACTTGATTTTAATTATATCTAATTCTGTTGATGCTTTAACGTGTAAGCGCTCCGGCAATAATAAAAGGTAATTACCTTTTATTATTGCCTTTGTAATTGTAGGCTTACTTAATGTATTTTTTTAGTGTTATTACTGCTCTATTTGTGTTTGTATTGTGTGTGTCTTTGGACCATTTCCTATACTTTTTGTAAGTCGTTGGAAATAAATTGTTATTATTTATTCCCCAATTAAATCATCAGAATTAGCATTACACGCCTAAAAATCAAATTATTCTTATAATTTATAAGCTAATATAGTTAACAACATAAATACTTTTTCCCACTATCGGATACACTGTCAATTCCTTCGTTTGATCCAGACTTATTGTTTTCAGATTCATCACCGCGGACAGTGTTGAGTCGTATATAGTATAGTTTCTAAAAGTAATAAGAACAAAACATGAATACAAATATATTGGATGGAAACAATTGTAATCAAAAATAATTATATAATAAGTTGATAACATTACAACATAATGTACATTTTTTTCAAATCAAAAGCAATAAGTTTAAAGAGTTTTCTGCTGGTTTCTATATTTATAAAATATGATAATTCTCCTACCTGTGCGACTGCAATCGTCGCGAGCCTGTGTTTTTTAAAAATTTTTGCAAACCAAACAGCGAGCTGCATGCCTGCCATTTACCTTAACTAGTTGAGACTTTAATTTATCAAAATTATCATTATCACAACCATACACTACATCAATAGCCGTCAAAACATACACTAGACATCATCTCGAAAAGCATTTTGTTGACGTTCTCGACATTATCGAAATTATCGACATTTATTCGACATGTCGAGGTCGACAATAGGATCGACGCGTCGAGAAGCAACCCTGGTTGCCTTGGTGGAGCAAAACTTTCTTTCTCTACAAATGCGTTCGTTTTTCGGCAATTTCTGCCTTCAGATGGTCAAGTAATGATGTGCAGTCTTGCCCGTTATTGTTTTTCCTTTTTTAAGATAGACTATCCCAAAAAACAGTCGCTATCACTTTCCTGGCCGTTGGAACAGTCTTAGCCATTTTCGGAGCTGATTCACCCTCCGCAATCCACTGTTTCAACTGTGTCTTGGTTTCAAGTGTGCAGTAGTGTATCTAAATTTCATCTGCAGTTACTAATCTATACCAAAACTCATTTCGTTTAAACTGCTTCAATAGGGCTTTGGAAATGTTCATTCGAATGCGTTTTTGGTCCTGAGTGTGCAAGCGCGGCACTCAACAAGCGGTTAGCTTTCTCACGCCTAAATCTTTAATCAATACATGTCAAACACGTTCTTTCGAGATGCCCACAGCCTCTGCTATCTCTCTCACCTTAACTCGACGGTCGTCTAGCACCATTTGGAGAAATTTTCCTGTATTATCGGTAGTGGTTGCAGTTTCTGGCCGTCCTAAGCGTTCATCGTCAACCGAGCTGGTGTGGTAACATTCAGATGCTCAAGATTTCACTATAGCAAATGATGGTGTAGAGTCCCTGTAAATGCAAGAATTTAATGACAGCTCGATATTCGATTTTTTCCATTTTTACAGAAACACCAATATCGACTGACGAAAACAATAACTGAGCATCCAACATGGCTGAAATTTTCAAAAATATCTTTTAACGCATGCGCAATTATATTACCAGAATATTTTTGACGAATAACGCCATCTTCGTGTTGAGGCTTGAAAGTTTTCAGACTACCCTCGTATTCCAATTACACT
Organism: Dynastes maya; assembly: GCA_029619315.2. Lineage (NCBI taxonomy): Eukaryota > Metazoa > Arthropoda > Insecta > Coleoptera > Scarabaeidae > Dynastes > Dynastes maya. The sequence continues at coordinate 27,554,377 of JAROYE020000001.1, forward strand.
TAATTAATTTTAGAGGAAGGTTCATCTTAGCATTAAATTAAATTATATTATATGTTACGCAGGGTGTGCCGCAGGGATCGGTTTTGGGGCCAATTTTATTTTCATTATATACTTCCAATTTGTTTTCTAATTCAATTAAACATTGTCACTCTCATGTCTATGCGGATGATACGCAGCTCTATTTCTCTTTTCAACCTTCTGATTGGAATGCAGCTATGAGTAAGATTAATGGAGATTTGGAACAACTTCTTGTTGCATCTCGTAAACATAATTTATCACTTAATCCTAACAAATCTAAAGTAATGTTGTTTGGTACTGCTCGCGTTTGTAAAAACTTATCTAATGTATTTCAACTAAAAATGAATAATATGCAATTGCCTGCAGTTGATAAAGCAAAATGTCTTGGTCTAATTTTAGATAGCACTCATAGATACCGCGAACAAATTACTAATTACATAAAAAAGGCTTATGTGAATTTAAAAAAACTATATCCGTATAGACATGTTTTTACGGAAATTATGAAGTAGAATTTATGTGAAACCTTTATATTATCTCAATTTTCATATTGCACTGCTATTTAGCACCCTGCCATTGACGGTTTTACAAAACACCGAATACAGAGGGTTCAGAATTCTTGCTTGAGGTATATATATGGTATACGAAAGTTCGAACATATATCTTACAAGCTGGTAGCTGCTGGGTGGCTGAACATGGAAGGTAGAAGAAAACTTCGGTGTTTAACTCTTTATCATCAAATCATTTCATCTAAATGCCCGCCTTATCTTTATTATAAGATTAAATTCAGAACTGATATTCACAATTGGAATACGCGATTTAGAGGTAAAATATCTCCCCCACAATATAAAACCTAACTTTATGAGAGATTATTTTCCTATCAAATTTACTATAATTTGAACAATGTGTCCTCAGGCGTTTTACTTTATACACCTTCAGATTTCAAAAAGTGTATGACTTCAACTTTGTTTGGTCTGCAGGCGGGTTAATGTGCGCAACCACAGTACAGTGAGGAAAGCACTGTTTTGTAAGCTTATACTCTTCAATTGCTGCAGCTTTTGTTATTCGAAATTCTTTTCTGTTTTGGCACATGAATAGCATTTCACTATAGTTTATCATTTTGCTTTTGTAAAAATTCAATTTTGGGGTACATTTTTGGGCGTATGTTTTGAATATTATAAAAGAATGTCAAGGTTTTCAGGGTTAAGTGGTAGAGCAGATTCACTGAACTTCGTCCTGTGATTGTGGTATTACTTCCTTGAATTTAGTACTACATACATATATAGGTTTAGTTGTTTTATTTATCACTAGAGCGGGCCAAATTGCGCCATCCAACAGAATCGGAATCAGGCGCAACGGCCGCTTATTGTAAATAGCGTATATGTGAGTCACAGCAGATATGTGATATTTCGAAATTAATACACAAGAGTAAAAAAATAAAAGCTGACGCAATAATATTGTTTAGTAATTAGAGCGGATATATATATATATATATATATATATATGTACACGCTGAGGTGTTTTTATTTTCATTATGATTTTTTTTTTGATTGAAAACGGTATGCGTTGTAAATGGGATGTAATAAGGAAATAACTGAGAAACTGAACGCTTTTTTTATTCTGTTGTACTTAATAATGTAACTGTAAATAAAGATATAATAAATAAATTCTATCCTTCTTAATAATGCGGATAGGCTTGTTTAAAAAGTTGCACCATCAGATAAGTTTCCACATTTGCCTCGGTGAAGGATGTTCGCCGAGACGAAAAAATGTTCTTATATTTCGAAAACGACCGTTCCACGTCTACCGAAGTAAGACAGGCGTAATTAAAATAATCTTTAGACTTAGTCAAGGAATCTGCAGATGCCCCATCGCACATTTGTCTTAATCTCGTGTAGTCCGGATTCTTTTTTAAAACACTATCGAACTTAGCTAAAACTCGTCCACTTGTTGCATCGTTTATACTGTGTAACAATGTACTAACTTCGTCCACGACTTGCACTGATTCTACCAACGACAATCCAGAATTTTGCGAATTTTCTATCGCGTCTACTAACCCTTTGTAATTGTTGCTAATATTCTTTAGATGTGTTTCAACAGAAATATCGAGCTCATCCTAATAGCTCTAGCTTCGGCAGGGACGAATTGCAAAATAACGGATTTGACTTCTTGAAAATGTTCATTATAATAAAAAGCGGCTTTTAACCACGTTCCCCAACGCGTAAGAATGGGCTGTGGTGGTTCTCGAATACCAGGGCATAACCTGTGGAATGCCCTAGTCCTCTTAGGACTTTTGAGAAACACTTTTTTTGTGTTTGCTATTAATGCATCCACCTCCGGGTAACACTCTCGAATAGTTTGTGCCACAAGATGTAAAGCATGGACTTTACACGTAACATGTAAAAGTCCTTCACACTTTTCTTTAAGGGAACGGCCTACACTACACATTGTTGCTGCACCATCGCTCATGAACAACAACAGTTGACTGGTTGACACTTGAAATTTTTGTAACGTTTCGAGAACTACGGCCGTAATTGCTTTACTAGTACACTGTTTTAATCTTCTGCTGGCTAATAGAATTGCAAAATTTGGTTTAATAGGATCTAATACGCGCACTATTATATTCAAAATAGAATTTTTTTTGCAATCTGTCGTCTCATCAAGACATAGCCACAGCTGTTTATCTTTTAATTCGGCTTTAATTCGATTTTCAATGTCCTCACGTATTCGTGGAATATCTCTCCGTAACGCTGTCCGAGATGGTAGTATCCACTCGGTATTGTATGTACCCCAGAATTTTCGAAATGCTTTTTTATCAAGTATACGAAGTGGTAGACCACATACCATAAACGTTAAAAGCAATTCTAATTGAAATTGACGTTGTTGTGACACACCATTTCTTTTATTTCTGTGGTGTGCGCTATTTATATGTCTTTCACAATCACGTTTGCTCCAGCACAGTAGTTTCATTTTACAAACTTTACAGAAAATTGTACTCCCATTGTAGTGTAAATCCACAAATTCACTAAGAAATTTATTAACTTTTGTAGGTAATGGCCGTTTATTTTTAATAGTTACGTTAGACATAATCACTAAAGCGAGCACACCGACGCTTGTTTCTAGTATGCCACGAAGTGGTGCAAACGTAACATCTGCAGACTCGTCATTTGTTGATGAATAGAGCGCGTCATCCGTAAATGAATAAGCGCGCTGTTAGTTCGTAGCCGTCGATGAATGAACTTTTTTTTTGTAGTGGCCCACTGTGAACAACGCCCTATTTATCAACGAACACCCAAACTGCAGGTGTATATTTGCGCGTCTTCACGACGTAATAGACAGTGGTTTTGGTCCTCGTCCTAATAATTACATATTTTAATTACCTATGTTTACATACATATATGCGCCCGGCAGCCTGATTGCGAACCTGGCGCGTGGCGCTCTTGGCCCGCTCTATTTATCACTGTTTGTAAATCGTACGTGTATTTTTATGTTCTATGATACCGCAATAAAGTCATTATTATTATTATTATATCGTGTTTTAAACGAAGAATAGGGAGGTAACAGCAGATGTACTAATTGTAAGGCGATATGCTGCTCGTGATAAATATACCTGTATACATTATAAATATTAATTGAAATGATTAATAACATTTACACATACATGATATCAAAAAGTGATATACGATATTTTCTCTTATAAAACAGTTTCATTATTGTTTTGCTGCGTCACCGTCATGTAAAATTTGCAAAATTAGGTAGAAGTTGATGTAAAGGTAATAAATTCCATTTTCGAAGGTAATGCTTTCAACAATGAAAGGTAAATGTGAAAGGTTAAATGGAGTACTTATAAGAGAAGGATACCACTTTCGTCTTCTAATCTTACACATTTATTTAGTTGTGAGCGAAATAGTTCAGAGAAACAAGACAAATTAGGTTGGAATCTTGGAAATCCATATAATTTTCTATGTCAGAGGTGTGTCAAGCGAAAAAGCTTCTTTGTTCTTTTTATTAAATTACCCCACGACAACGCAGTGAAATTTTTCTGGAATGTAGGCTCCCCAGCACGAATAGGGAATTTTAATAATGATATGCCATTTTTTAATCAGACCCTTCTTTTCTTCGTATTATTATTCATGGTGATCATCCAGTTAATCCGCAGCGGGATTTATCTCGACGTCGCGCAGTTCGTTCGCTGGAAGTCGATTCGCTTCCTCCCAGTTTTTTATATTGAATCGTAGAAAATCAATTGAGAATCCTTCGGTGTTCGAAAAAGAACTACTAATTAAGCTACAAAAGTTAGTATCGTTAGGGATTATTACGTCGATACTAACAAATGTACTTCAGGTGGTTCCTTTTACATTCTATACCTCTTCTGCGGCAATTTTCTCTGACGTCTCATCGAAATTAATTTAGCTAATGATACTGCCATTCCGCCTTTTTAATTAATTAATTAATTAATATTTACGGAAAACAACTCTAGCTGGTGTACAGGCGGTGGCCGTATTTCAAGGTATCTGTAATTTATGGAATATTTTGTTTAGTCTCTCTTCTTTCACTTGCGTAATTGTAATGTAAATGTATTTATATAATTTATGTAATTATATACCAATTGTTAGGTTATGAGCTGCTTTCCTTTTGTCAGGAATCTCATTATAATACTTTTGCTTAAATTGTCACTATAGACAGTGATCAAATTCGTACTTCGTATTTTTTGGTATTTGGCTGTATTACAGCAACGGAGAAAGAGGAACATAATAAATGCGATGAACTGTTTTGACAGACCATCTTAAATTAATTTATTTAAAAAGATTAATTGAGTTAGCAATCTGAATTTAAAGTTAAATAGGATGTGGTTTACATCTACACTCCTCCTAAATTACAACCATTTCTGTTAATTGAGCATAGTTCGATAGTTCGCTTGGTGCTCTTCACTTCATCAAGACAACTTACTTCTCCAGTAAACTATTTTTGGTATGAACAGACGTTGACTTTAGCCATATTTTAGATACTCCGAGATTGTTAAAGCTTTCGTAGAAAAAGTGGATAGCTCAGCTAATTGATTATCTTTCCTAACTAATGGATGTTTTTTAACCCCCATAGAACTTAAAAATATAAAAAATGATACGAAAAATTAAAATCTAATCAAGTTTTTGGTATGACTCGAAAGATTTATTCATAGCATTAACATTTGAAAATGATTTCGGGCATATAGCCACCGCGGCTGTTCTTGACGGAGCGTATTTTGGACGTCCAATTTTGGGTCACTCTTTCGAGCACGAATGTCACGAATAACACGAACAATGTTGGCTTCCAAGGCGTCAATTGTTGCTGGTTTATTGGCATAAGCCAGTGATTTCATGTAGCCCCACAGGAAAAAATTAAAAGGTGTCAAATCGCAAGACCATGGAGGCCAATTGACAGGTCCATTCTCGAAATAATTTTTCGTCAAATTTGACTTCAATAAGTCGGTGGTTGTCGTCGCTCTATGGCACCTAGCGCCATCCTGTGTCCATTGACGATAACGCGAGCTCCGGCCTCATCTTTTCAGAAATAAGGGCCAATAATACCACCGCGTGCAAACCACATCAAACAGTGCATTTTTCTGGATGTAATGGAATTTGTAGGGTCTCTTGTGGATTGGTTCCATTCCATATGCGGCAATTGTGTTTATTCACAAACACGTTAAGCCAAAAAGGAGCCTCATCGCTAAACACAATTTTGCGATAAAACAACGGGTCAGTTTCCAAGTGCTCTTGAGCCCAATAGACGAAAGAACGGTACAGATGATAGTCCTTGCGGCTTTAATTCCGTACCAGCTGGATCTTATATGGATGTAGATCAAGATCTTTACGCAAAATTGTCCACGTAGTGGACGGACAGAGCCCAATGACCGTGACCGACGACGAATGGATAAATGGGATCTTCTTCCACGCTTTCGTTTACAGCAACGATGTTTCTCTTCACTACAGACATTTCTTCGACGTTGGTGGTGTTATTGCATCATGTAGAGAGTATGTGGTACAAAACCCATCCGCAGTTCGGCAGTGGCCTGCTCAGAAGGACGATCATGTGGGTAATAAGAATCACGAAGTAAATTGCGCGAATCGATGACTGACTTTCAAAATAAATTTGAATAATTTGATAGTGTTGTTCAAGCGTGAGTCTATTCATGATGACTTGCCAGGTATACTGATCATAAATGTTAAAAAGTGAGCGCAGTACGACAGCTCGTTTGGCAGTTAACATTTCCATAAGTTCTATCTAAGCAAAAAAGCACCCGTTGCATTGGCCAGGCTGAAGTAGTTACGTATATATGTATATATACAGAGTTGAGTCAGGAGAAACATAAAACTCAAGGAGTAAATTCTACACGTGAAATAATTTTTAAAAAAGTGTTATCCAATTTTCATTTATTTCGAAGTTTATGACGTCATAACAAAATTCCATTTGCGCATTTTTTAATTGTAACTTTCAAAGTGTTAGTTTGAGAGTAATCCGTACACTCCAACAAACAAGCTTACATCTATAAAATTTACAGCGCGTGCATCACCTACAACCAGAGATTATGCTAGCCGCATGCAATTTTGTCGGTATTTTCAGCACAAATTTTTCAGTAACTGTGTGTGTGATTTAATTGGCCTTCTCATTTTGGAGCATTGTCTTGCACGAGACCAGTACTTCAATTTTTTGCAAAATGAATTAAAAGTACTACAATAGGATGTTCCCTTAAAAATCGTAATATATATATTCCTATATTATGAGCAAGATGCGCATTTTCCACTTCAGGTCAGGCAAACGTCTGGGTGCAAGGTTTCCAGGGCGTTGGATTTGTCGTGGTGATTCTGTTACTTGGTCTCTAAGCTTTTCAAACCTCACATCGCTGGATTATCTTTTATGGGATTGCTTTCCTTCGTAGACTAAGCAGAAATGTATAGGAGTCATGGAGCATTTCTTAACACTAAAAAACGCAATGATTATAACAATGTGTGAAGAGGATTTTGTTATGACGTCATAACTTCAAAACAAATAAGAATCGATAACAACATTTTAGTTTTTTAAAATTATTTTTAGATATATCCTTGGATTTTTGAGCGTTCTTTCTGACATATCCTGTATATATAGGTGTACTTACTGTGTAAATGGTAGAAGGTCAAAATTTCAGGTAATGTAATAGACACCATAGGCTTACCTTTCAAGAATATTTTTGGAGATACAGGGTGATCGATAAGTAGCGGACCAAGATCTGCTTTGTTATTTTAAATAGAATTCCCTGTATTTTATTATATTTTCTAGTTTCTTCAATTAGAAATAAACCAACGTAATGTGGTTTCATATTCTATTTCTAGCAGATTTCGAGATGCTCGTATTTATAATTTCGTTTCAAATCACCTAGATGTAGATATATCTATTTCTTGACTTATCTAGATATGGTATTAAAACGCCTTAGAAATATGCAGTTGTTCAGTATCAGCCTCTGTGGTGAATCACCTCCGCTTTGTTTCCAGACACCCTTTCTCCTTTAAAATTCATAGTGTTTTTTGCCCCTAATGTTATTTTATGCTGTTCGTTTCTGTTGTCACGATGCTTTTCCAGTCCGTGACGCCAACTTTCTCAATGTCATCACGAACCTGATTCCCTCATCTTGCCGTCGTTTCCGTCTTCTTACCACAGGCATTCATTCCATTTTTTTTTAGTAACAGCCTGAGGTCTTCTTCTTTTTATATGGCCGTACCAGCGTAATCTTCTAGCTATAAAAACTTTTACGATGTCTTCTCTGTGCTCCTTATTCACTGTTGATCAGTGGTTCATACGTATTCTCCTTCCTTGGTTTTTTTTGGCCTTAAAATTTCTTTTCAAATGTTCGGACTTCTCTCGTCCTTTAGTGTCTGGCACATCGTTTCAGCAGCATATATTGCTGTTGGTTTTGTTGGTGATTTACACAATTTCAGTTTTGTTTCAATAGTTTTTTGATGTCTCCAGTGTGTTTCTGTTTCTGGCAATATTCCCTCAGTTATTTCCAAATTTCATCTGCTTTGTTTGTTGATCATTACTCCTATAGATATTGAAAGTTCTCGACTACGTTAAAATTATATTTTCCTATACTAATGGTTTCACTGATTAATGCTCTCAATGTATTTACATATTTTCTACTTTCTTCTACTTTTAACAGTTGGCGTGTAAACATATATAAAAATACAATATACACGATGTCGACGATTATCAAATTCAGAGATAGAGCAAAAACAGTCAGAATATGAGCTTCCATTTCTGCGCAATACTTCGTAATCAAATAAGACAATACATTGCCTTGGTGCTTCTTTGATGTCTATATAGATACATATTTTGTTAATATCTTTTTGAGAGTATAACAAAAGTTCTGCTGGTACAATTTGATTGAGATAGGCATTATTGCATCCTTGCAGATAATCTAGTTTTGCCATCTTTGAATTTTCAAGGATGCATTCTTGATGGGTTTAAAGCTTCATGTTACAACTGAGCTCTGGCACTAATATAGATTCAGTAAGAGGTTATTTCTTTACACTATGCCTCTGGCTCAGATTAAAGATATTGTTAGTTATGTAATTGATGAATGTGAGAGGACTACAGACGCCAATGGGTCAGCGTCTTATTCGGGCTGGAATATTTCAGATCTTCAGAGGCGCGCTCAGCCGGACTTTTCTGAAATGGAATGGGTCTGTTAAGCCCATTCAGCCTAGCAAGCCCGTTTAACCGAACGAATCGTTCGACCCGACAAGCCTGTTTGCTGTTAATTTTGAACATTCTTTTCTTGAAATTTAAACTTATTCTTGCTAAACCTATGTTCTGAGAAGACATTGTAGTAGTAGAAAAGGCGTACATGCGACAACGGTAAACTCGAATGGATGATTCACCACAAGCAGAGGGGTTAGCGGCAGTCGACGGCTCACGACGGTTACCAATGTGGTTAGTTACGAAGTAGACTGCATTATGTGCGAACGATCTTAGTAAGAAATTCTAGAGTATTTATTTTTCTTTTATTTTATTTCATCAGAATCTGTTTTTATTTACGTCTTTAAAATTTCTGATTAATTGAGCGGATTCACTCAATCGCCTCCTCGCTCTCTCGCCATACATATATAGATATAGCTAATTTCATATCTCCCTGATGTTAAGTACATTGATAATTTGATATCGAAAAAAATAAAGAATAGGAGGATACAAGGACAAATGTTTCACATTTAAGGCAGCAGCAGATTTCCCATTTTCTCTGTTTTATTTTCTTTTATTATTACGTAACATGTCCACTAGTATTAGTTACTACAGATGATGGTTGTATTAGTACTGATACCAATGGTAAAGTCTACGGAATAACTTTGCAATGTTTTCAAATTTTGTAATAAAAACCACTGCTTTGAAAAGCATTCACTACGATACTTTCATACGAAAAAATGTCATTCGTAATATATCCATGTTGCTTGTACTGGATGAAATAGTGATAAGTAGAGTTTGTTAAAAAGGTGGTACCGGATCGCAGCGTAGCTGTAGCGGCGTGGGTAGCGGTAATTTTCATCTCGTAGTTGATCTCGACAGTACCGCGAGAGAGTTCAAAGCGACAGTACGTTGCACGCTGCACCCCAAATCAGTACGCGGAGATGGGACGCCCAAAGGGTGTAACGTTCCTTTCGAATGTGAAAATATCTCAGGCATTTCCCTGGATTAGAATATAGAAGTCTGCATATTTATTGCACAATATGCAATAGCGGATTGGTAACTCGCGATAGGCTTGAATGTAGAAAACTTTGTAAACGTCATGTATTGAATTTAAGAAATAGTATTCCATATTGGCAATTTTTATATGATTTTATTTTTATGTTAAGTGTGTGCAACATTCCTAACATCTAGTATCTAATGAACACTTTCGACTTTTTGGGCTAAGTACGTTCCTTCATGGAAGCTGCCAACATCTATGCAATTACGATACAATTTGCCACGTGTGTAAGGTACAGTAAAGGAACGTATAAAAGACGAGTGAGAAATAGAAAATCTGCCTATGTGTGGATGAGACAACTGATGCTCAGAAACACAGCGTCATCCATGTTGTAGCGCGTCCTTTAAAACGTGATGGTGCACCAGCTTCATTGTTGTTATCCAGTAAAAGAATTCAGAAAACTAATGCAGAAACCGTTGTCAAGATAATAAAAGATTCGTTGAGAGAATTTTGTATCACAGGAACCCAAGTCACAATGTTCGTTACTGACGGAGCCGCAACAATGCTGAGAGTTGGTAGGATGTTGAAAATATGCTTTCCGACTCTTCTTCACATAACATGCCTCATACACGCATGTCACCTCGTAGCAGAAACCATTCGAAAGAAGTATCCGATGGTGGGTGGTTACTAGCATCTACCAAAAAAGTGTTCATCAAATCTCCCAAACACATCCGTGTATTCAAACAACTGTGTCCCAAATTACCATCACCACCTCAGCTGTAATAACGCGATGGGGAACATGGCTCCATCTTACCATCAAAATATTTTTTACAAGTGGAAAAATGTCATCTTGAAACTTGATTCAACTGATTCTGTAGCAGTTTCGAGATAGTCAGCAACTTTTTTCCAATTTGGACGTACAACAACAAATAGATGAAATTTCCGTGAACTATTCTGAAGTTGAATTAGAAAACAGTCACTTATCTGCACGAGACGCATTAAATTGCATAAACAATTTACAAGCCGCTCTAGCAAACTTGACGAACACTATAGGAGTCGATGTTGCTCAAAAATTTGGTGCAATTTTAACGAAAAATCCCGATTTACAAAAGGTTCGGTCTATAACTAAGAGTGCCCAAATGAGGAAAAGGAATATCTGACATTTGCAAATCTTACTACACTGGATGTCGAACGATCATTTTCGAAGTATACGACAACGTATTCACAACACCGTCGACGGCTGAATGAATCGACAATGGAAGCGTTGCTGATGTTGCAATTCTACGCAGCTTACCAGGCCGGTTGCCAATTGCCACAGTGGACATCAAGACGACAGGAAATGTAACAATATTATTTTTCGCTAATATTGTATATTACGTACACTACTTTTATGCTTGTCGAGCCGACAACCGGAGAAGCTGTTGGGTTTGACGGGCGGACGGTTGGTAAACATGACGGGCCGCGCCTGGCACAGCCCACAAACATAGCGAGCCGGGCCAGGCCGGGCTTACAAAAATCTCAAAATGGACACATTTAGAGAGAACCTGAACACAAGCCTTGTGACATATTCCAAGCTACCGTAAATAATATTGAATTATAGCCATTATACAATACATACTACAGTCTGCTGTTCGTGCGACACGAAGAAAGGGAGCACTTAATTTACACATTCCCAGTATAAGTGGAATTGTTTGAAATGAAAGAAAACTGTACTACCTTTTTCTACTTTTTTTGGCACTTCGCAGTCGCATTTATTCATTTTAAAAGTACACACATTTGCAGCGTTTGTATATTTTGTTAATTGTCTTAAAGTATGCTGAGTTGTTACATTTGAAAAGAAACGGTTTTATTGTTTAACAATGCATGTGTTCGTTTCATTTAGAAATATTTGTATAGAAACAATAAAATTTTAAAGTGCCCAATTCCGGTAATGCACAACGATCCCCAAAAAATTTTCAAATTAATTTATTTAGTTGCATGGGGAAAACAAAAAATGCAATAACACCGAGTATTCCTTTTAAGTTTGGTAAAGTTCCCCTAGTCAATCCGAAGCACTTTGGTACTTACATGGGTTATCGACACCACCGAACATTTTGATGGGGATTACCTTAAAAATTCAACATTTCAAACACTTTCCGGAAAATTAAAAAATAACGTTTTAAGTGATAATTTATTGATTAAAATGCGACTTTTTTTCGAGAGGTATTATTTTGGGGGGGTTCCAAGTTTTAAAAACGGAGTTTTGAATGATGCTGAACAACCAAAAGATTTTAGTAGGGCAGGAGGGCAAGGAATACATACATCAAACCCTTTATTAAAATAGCCCCATTTAAGTACCCAAAATTTTTTAAAAATATCTTATCTGCACTTGGGCGGATGACATATTATAAATTGTGGTTTGGTTACCCCTTCATATTTAATAACATTCAGACAGAAATGCTAAAAAACTGCAATTCTCAAAATTTGTATTTAAAAAAATTTGAAGTACAAAAGTTTTCCAATGTAAAACTGCAATAATAATTTTCGTCTTGCATAAAAGCACCTTTGGGCAGGAAACCATTTACTTTGTGTTTGTAGAATTTCATTCTAAGTGAAAAAATACTAAATAAAGAAGAAATTTAGTGCGTATAGAAAATTCCAATTTGAAATAACAATAAATAACATACGGTACGTACCAAAAAACCCCAATTGTTCTTTTTGAGTCGGACGTTTTCATTGATGTCTGCGACGGCAGGGGGAGTTTTGCCGCAATCCCCAAAAGGGAAGAGAAAAAAATAATAAGATACCGTATCCCCCCTCAGGGGAGTACGCTCTCATTGCTGTAAGTGGAGGACGCTGGCTGCTGTTTGCTCAAAATCAAAACGGCAAGCCTTTCAAAAAAGCAAAAGACGAGAAGCAGATATAAAAACCTAACTTAAATCATACCGTTTTTTTTTTTTCCTTTTTTTCCCCGTGAAAAAGTACAAAATCTATTTCTTCTCGGTATGTCTCTAGTATATTCTAATTTTCTTGTGGCAAGTAAAAATTCTTAAAAATTTTAAATATTTGCTAGGATCCCGCAGGGGAATAAAAAATGACGACGTTGGGGATTGACAAAAAATTTTTAAGAATTCCTTCGTCCAAAGTTTCTGGATGTATCGGATACTTAATTAAACACATTTTGCACTGAAATTTTCGATAGATACGTTGTTTTTATCTGGGGCATACTTTGATCAATGCAAAAAATGGCCTTAATTGTTTTTTTAATCTTTTTGCCCACATGCATTCTAAAAATAATAACTAAAGCTGGCTACGAGGGGTACTGCGCAGTAGCGTGAGTCGACCGGGGCCTCGCTTTCCACTAGAGTTTTTCGCTAATAAAGATTTTTGCTGCCGCAAAAATTTTCGCTCATCTTTTAAAAAAAATTTAAAATAACACGTCTAAAACATTACCATTTCAAAAAGGGGGTTCCTCCGTGAAATCCAAAGTGAATAATGTCTTTTAAAATACTGCAACATTAGATAGTTTAAACGTTTTTTTCGGCAAAACTATACGGCATGGGGGAAAAAAATCCTTTATTTGCGAAAAAGAACGTTCACTCTAGTGACGTAATTTTTGCGTAAGTAAAATAAATCTTTAAATAACTTAAAACGATTCTTTTTGAGCCCCTTCACAAAATGTGTCTTAAGTGCCAAAATCAAAATTTTTCTCAAAACATTTTTTCAAATTTTTCTAAAAACAAAAACATTTTTTTGCGTCTTCAATCGCGCATAGTTTGTGCGTGAACATGTTGCATTTTTTGTAAGTTTCTTCAAACGGCCCCCCGCAGGTTTTTTGTAATTTTTCTATTGCATCTGCTAGCCCAAAAGTAATTGTGTGAATGTTTTTTTAAACCCCCTTTTAAAACTGACTATCTTGAATTTCGACTGTTTTTTTCTGGATAGCGGCAGTTTCCCTTTGTATCGAATTGTAAAACACTTTCTAAAATTGTCAAAATATTATGATAATAAAACGCGGCCTGAAAACCTTTTTCCCCCCAAAAGGGTTAGAATGGGTCTGGTGGCCTGGTATAGGGGGCAACTCTGTAAAATTCGCGAATACTTTTTTCCCGGTGATTTGACAAATACTGCTTTGGTATCCTATTAAAGCTTTCTACTCAGGATAACATTTTCTATACTACCCCCCAAAAGATTGAGAGCATGAATTTTACATAATGTGTAAAAAATTAGCAGAATGTTTTTTAAAAAGAGACCGGCCTAAAAAAGCATTTTTGCACACCATCATCACTAACACAAGAGCGGTTTTTGAAAGTTCAAATTGTCCAATTTTTAAAACAAAACTTTAAAATTTACTTGGGCATACACTGTTGTATTCTTTTGGGAAACAATGAATTGAAGGTGCCGATTGATGGGGTTCCAATTTGGTCCCTTTACTAAGAACAAAATTTTTTTTCTCCGATCTGTTGTTTTCTCGACACATAACCCAATTTTTGATCTTTCAACCCGCATTTTTTTTGTTCAATAGTTCGCGGCGATGGCACAATTCTTGTAAAGATGTTCGACTTGGGAAATTTTCACCCGAATAGTTATTCAACAGAGATAAAATGGTTTCCTTTCTTAAATTAAACGGGGATATTACTGCGATAAAAGTAACGCATAAATTAAATTAAATTTTTCTTGTCTCGTGGGGGAATTTCTTTTTTGGGCACTTTTTTACATTTACTGCGTAGACAATGTTGCTGGGCCAACCATTTAAAGGGATTTTACGATTACACATTTAATTTTGCATCTTCATATATTAAGTCTGGAATTTCTGCAATAAATTTTTTGAAGTTTTTCCGACCGCGGGCGTTTTGCTGACGAAAACATAATTTTTCAGGCAGAAAACAATTGCGCAAATGACCCAGCGAAAATGTCCGTCGCTCCCTAACGAATAATACTACCGTTCCCCTCGGTCGAAATGATTCACGCCCAAAGGGGGGTACCGCTCGTGGCCCGGGTTATTATCACAACAGCGTAAAAAAAGAACGGCTTGACTTTTTAAGTTGTTGATTCAAAGACATCCCTTTATTTGTATATTCATTCAAAATGGTTTCTGGGGAAAGTATACTTGTTACCATGACAAAAAAGTAAAAAAAAAAATATTCGTAGTTTTGGCGTTGATTGAAAATGGTATGTTGGGTTAGGGAAAAATTGACGTCTTACCCCGGGAAAAAATGGAGGAAAGTGGTTTTAAATTGTAGCTGCAAGGTGACAAGCTGCACTATGCTCAACGCAGTGTCCTACCCAAAACATTTTTTAAATTTAAAACGAATATTTGCTGTTTCTGGGGGGGGGTATTCTACGTTATGGACTGTATTTGATTTTATGCTCCTCTGGCCGGTTAGAAAAACCATTTGGTACATATTATTTAAAAAGTTATTAGCATATACCTAACTGAAGCCAACTTGTCATATTGTAGGGGGCAATGGGGAACGAGGAGGTTTTCCCCTTTTTCAAGAGTGTCCCTTTAAAGGCAGAAAACCCCTTTTTTTTTACAATGTGTTCGAGTTATGCTGTCAAAATTGTGTTCAGAATAGGTAATTTTGGAATTGTAACTGTTACAGAGCGGTATTAGAGGGTTTATCTTTTGTTTTGGGAGATAGCGATTTAAAGAATGATTTTTATTGATTAATTTTAAAAAGTTATGTAAATTTGGGGCACGTCTGATACAACTGCCAGGGATGAAATATAAAGGGTTTTTCGAATCTCAACTATTGTATTGCGTTACTAAGATATTTTTTTTGCTGGTACAGTTGCGAGGGGGATACGTACACCCCGTGCTTTTCTTAATAAACAAGAAAGGGTTCGTAACCGACTCTCACAAGCTCTCATTTAGTAGAAATGGTGACGTAACTCCAGCTAATACACCTTTTTATTCATTCAATTTTGTTTTTCATAGTGTTTAGGTGCAAATAGTTATGTACCATTTTTTAAAATACAAAAATTAAAGCAGTCGTTGTTCTTTTTATCAAAATTGAAGAACCCTGCTCCCTTACGTCCACCACACATTATTCAAAAATTATTAGGCCACTATTGCTAAATTTTTTATTATTTAGCTACGAGTTCGTTAAATTACCAAAGATGCAGTGATTTTTCGTGGTTCATAGAGGGGTTTGAGAAAGAAAAAAAAATTGTACACGCGTTTCAGCGAAAATTTTGAAATTGAACACCCTGTTTTTTTTTAATTATTCGAAGGAAATAAAAATGCATACATTCCTTATAGTACTATAAAACCCAAAATGAAAAACAAAAGATACGTGAAATTTACATTGGACAATTGAAAATGTATAACTTCGTTTTTATAGCGCCATTAGGATATCGAAAACCCTAATTTATTCCGCCCAAAGAAATGGTGTAATAAAAAAAGTGCGCATGGTATTTTTAGGTTTTGGGTAAATAATTCGCCTTTTTTTTAAAATCCTGTATTTTTTTTCACAAATCGATAGAGAGTGCGTTTCAAACAAATTACTCTTGTAGCGTAAAGCCCCAATATGAAAAGGAAAAAAATATTTTAATAATAATATAGCAAGGATGTTGGGGAGTATGCAAATGGTGATGTTGCCCCGTGCTCGAAAAACCCTTTCCCCAGTTAATTAAAAATTTGTAGGTGCGGAGTGTGCCGTTTGGCAAAAAAAAATTTATAAATTTTAAATAAGATTTAAAATTGCATCAAACAAGCAAGCCTTTCTTTTTTTTTACCCCTTTTCAATCTTGTTCGGGTTTCCGATCTTTTGGAAAATTTTTAGTGATAACAAATTTTTTTAGTCTCCGATTTTTTTGTATTTTTTCCTTTGTTGATTTTTGCGTTTTAGTTGTAAATAAAAGTGACATCTTGAGGCATTTTTTTTTATGCATGGGGAAAGCGAAAAAGCCCCGGTTAAACATTTCCGGGTAGGGTGTGCCTAGTAGAACAAACTTTTTCCCAAAATTTCGCCAGAACGAGAACACCCTTTAAAATTTTAACGTTTATTAAAAGCGTAAATTTTAAATGAGAAAGCGGGGGGTAAACTTCTAGACTACTTTGAAGCTAATCCCACCCCTTCATTTGGAAATGATGCAGGGATTGAATTTAGTATAGGGACATTTAACAATTCCAAAAAAACAAAATGTGTACCTTTTAAATACAGACCAGTGCAAAAGCTTTACCAACGATTGGGCGATGATGACTTTTGTGATCCCTTTTTTTAAAAAAATTTTAAATAACAGTAAATTTTAAATACATCCTATGGAGTGACGAAACGAAGTTTTTTAAAATTTCCCGGGATGTGTAATTTTAGAAAACCCGCTTAAACCCCTTTTATCACAACCAGTAGTCCACAAAATCGATTTTGAAAATTTTGTGCAGCATCTACAAAAAAAGAATTGTCTGCTGGAAGAATTTTTAGATAATTAAATCTAGAGGGGACGGATCTATCAACAGGACGGTGCCCCTGTGCATAATTCTTTGCAAATCGTAAAAGCTTCAATTGAAATCTGTGAAAGTAGACGGATCGGAACTCTTGGATCTGTTAATTAACCAGCGCGCTCTCCCGACCACCGACGGATTCCTTCTTGCGGGAGTTCTTAAGGAACACCATGTACAGGTAGCGTAATAGAAATATGGAGGTGTTGCAGAACGCAAAGCAACCATAGAAAATGAAGTTACAACTTTTCATAAATTTAATAACGTAAATTTCATCGTATCTCTTTTGTTTTTTCATTTTAGGACTATAGTGCTACAAGGATATCTTTTTTTCCTATCGACTGTAGAAAGTATGTTCTACGTGGCAGCACCTTAACTGGACGTCTCAAGCATGTCACGCTTAGTGACAATAATATAAAATGCATAATCAACACAAAAAAAAACGGAGGAAAAAGCAATTATTATCACTATAAATTCTCTAATTGTCGCAATGCCAAAGAAGATTTGCAAAGGGTCAAAAAACGCTTGCTTGCTTTCATTCACATTTTAAGTCTTTCATCTTAAATTTACCAAATCTGTCCCTCTCATTTTGGGGATTTGGTCATACAATATCAAATATTAGATATGTACACTTATGGTTGTGTCATAAAATGTTAATAATTTGTTTATATGTTGACGGGGCTGAAATAGCTAATAGATTGATAAATTATTGTTTTGTTCGAATAATGTTTGCTTTGAAATCGTTTTATTTATGAAATTTATAGACTTTTGGTGGTAGGGTGTTACATAGGATTTAAGTTTGCCTTAAGTAGAGTGGTATTAGCATACAACTCGATAACCGCTAAGCTTACGATAATAATCTGCATTGTTGTGCTACTGACAATTTCTTCGATTATGGACAGGATAAGCTCATGTTATTATCACAAAGTAGGTTTTAAAGAAAATTAGACGAAGCATCAAATTTGCTAGTTCTTAAGTAAAATACTTTTAATAGAGATCAGTATATACATAGGTAACGTGACAATTTGCCTAGCATGGTTTTTTGGAAAATTTTGAAGCGAAAACTTTAGTATAGAGATTTATCCTATGAATTTTGGCGAGCTATTTACAGGTATTGTGCGGCAATTTTGCAACAATTTGAACAACTTACATCATGCCAAATGAACTATTGCGAAAGAAATATTATTACTATTATTAAGCGTTAAAAAGTCATCACAATTATTTGTCCTTTTGTTGATGAACGCAAATTTATTAGATCAAATATGCAACGTCAAATGCAATGAAACTAATTTCTGTTGCATCGCTAAAATTACTTTGATTTATACGAACAATCGGACAGCAGTAAATCACCTGAGAGTGTCCAGAACGGACCTTCGCGTGGCTATTGAGACTCTAGCTGGACGTTGCCGGCTAAGGAAGCATCTACTTAGGATGGGACTAACCGGAGCAGTAGAACATTTCCTCTGCAAGTGTCCTGTGTTGGCGTCAATTAGAATGAATGAGAATCTTAACCTATGCCTATAAGTTTTAAGGTTAGTTGACGGCCAAAAGGGTTCTCCGGTATGCAGATGGGCCTCTTTTGGCCTAAACGCTGTGAGATTCATCCCACCTTCTCATTGTCTATAACCATATGCAACTTCAATGACTTGTGTAGTCAAATGAAGGCTCAGCGAACATTTGTATTAATAATTTCGTCCTAAAATTTGTTGCATTACTTTAAGTCTAAACACAAATTTATGTACGCTCCATTGCGTTATATTATACAGTTATTACTATAGAATCCAATATTATTTTTCAATAAATATAAAGAGACGGCATCTTCGATCTTAATAATTTTAGTAATCATCCCATGTCTCGTTTATGTGACGTCTACGTGTAATTTTTCACATAACCGTTTCGAAGATACGATCTTATACCGTCCCTTTTACCGCAAACGAAGTCAGACGAACATTGCGAGAGTGACCCTAAGACGTAAATCAAATCGAAATATCTCCGAACACCAGAGAGCCATTTGTCTAAAACAACGTCGGTGGCGGTCCTACGTTCATCCCTTGTTCATTCTGTAAATAACAGAATCAATCTCCAGAAAGATGGTGAACCAGGTGGCCACAAGCAACTCCAAAACGCGACACACTTTTGTACTAAGTTTCGTCGTGCAGATTGCGAAATTGAATCAATCGTAGCTGGTAGCTAATAGACTGATATTAATTGGAAAAGGTATTTCAATAAAATACGTTCTTTCGTGGAAATGTCATTTTTAGTAATATTACATCTTGCGTAGCTCCTTGGGCAACAGCCAGGAGATATGTTTTGGACGATGGTAATTTAATTGAAGTAATCGTATGATAAGCAGACCTTTTCTTACTAATTGAATATATGGCTGGTTTCTGAGTGAGAAGATAATTGAAACAGCATGAACGAGATATTTTTTTATAAAATTGGTAGAAGATTTGTGTACAAATCTTCACATTGGGAATACTTCTATTCCAAATAATTTGTTCTTCGAACAATAAGATGATATGATTGAATTGCAGTAGTTGCAATTGTGAGGTCATAAAAAAGATTCAAGGCTTAGCAACGCCATTACATAATCGTTTTAAAACAATTTAAATTGGTGAGTTTACACAAAATTTGTTGCTTAATTTAAAATCTGATATTTTTGAGTTCCAGAAATTTATTTTTTTATTTATGATATTCAGTACGAAGAATACAGCCTATGTATTACTAATATGTATAAAAGTACAATGGTTTAATGTTTAACGTATTGAAATTTGACTACGATTATTTGTGTATTTACCAGATATACATAATATTAAAGACGAAAAAAGAACGAGTACAGTATCTTCACAACTATAACTCAAAAAATACTTTTTAATAATTAATTTCAGATGAATTTGATAAACCTCAATACTGCTCTCGGGTCTTCTTTCTTCAATTCATTTGATATTAAGAATGCCATCTGCCGTTTGCAGAACTTATTGGCAATTTATACACGATACAGTTGGTATAAGTGATATTTTAGGGTTGCATGACCTGGTAATGAACCTGCCAGCATCTTGAGATCCCATTTGTCGAGCCTTGTCTTTGGAGAACCTGATATCAATGTTTTCGCCTGATTTTGTTCTTCTTTCCATTTCTTGTTTTAGGTAGCTCTTTTGTAGAGCACAGTTACTGTACTCTGTTGTAGGTGTTTGGACCTAGTAAAAGCATGTTCGTTGATTCTTTGGCCAGTTTATCAGTCTTTGTTTTCCTCGATTTCCCAATGATGTGGAACCCACCTTAGAATAAAGTAGGGTTTGATAGCTTTTAATGCTGCCTGACTGTCTTTATTGCAAAACTTTACTGCTTATAATGTAATCATTTGGAATTCCACAGGCACTTTTATGTGGTAGTCAACTCTATTAATGCTTACGGCTGTTTTTACTCTTTCAATTCTCGAACCATCTGTGTACACGTCAGACATCCGCTTTTAAATTGAGGTTCGCCTGGTGCCTACTCAGTATAGCGGATCGGTAACGGTTTGGGGTTGTTTTGGCGGCGTATCGTAGGTGACTTGGTTAAAATAGATGGAATTTGAAGAAAAGAGCGTTGTCGGCAAATTTTGGAAACAAATGCTACACCATCTGGAATGAGAATAATCGGTGACTATTTTATATTTCAACATGATAATGATCCGAAACACACTTCTAAACTGTGCCGCGAATATTTAGAATTTGTGGAACGCGAAAATAATAAAATGGCCTCCCTAAGCCCGGATGCTAACCCCATAACTTTTGTGGGAGGAACTCGATAGGCAAGTGAAAATAAATCCTGCAACTTCCAAGGATTCATTGTGGAAAGAACCATAAGTCTGGCTTAAAATAGAACCCGCTACTTTGGCGAAATTGATAGAGGGAATGCCGCAAGTGTGTGCCACGATTATCAATAGTCGAGGTGGACATTTCGACGAAACGAAGATTTAATTTTTTTTTTGTGGCAAATAAATTTTATAATTGAATAAAGATTATCAATTTCTTTGTTTTAAGAGTATTTTATTAAATACAATTAAATACACTTCCTTTATTTACGCGTATTCTTTGGATGGGCAAAATAATTATGGCCGTTACTGTACATAAAAAATACAAGAATGCAAGAAAGAGATCATGGTGAACAACTGATTAAATACAACAGTATGTTGTATTTAATGGATTATGACACGACACGACAAACCATCATCACTCACAAGGGAACACCGGCAACCCGGACTCCCCAAAAAAATGAAATTTTGTGGATCTGTAGAGGGGTCCAAGGTAAGAACATCCCACTTATTTTTATCAGCGGAATCCTCCGTAGGTGGGGTGGAGGGCGCTCTTAAGGAAAACTACCCGTTTATATTTGTGCAAATATCTCGATAACTATTGGAGATATTGAAAAAAAGTTAAGACAAGTTTTTAATTGTTTGAAGAGGACTAAATAATAGCATAACCCTTATTTCAAATAATATTAATTTTAATAGAAAAATTACCCCCACCCCGACCCTTTTGAAAAGTCCAAAATTTTTAAATATCGGAAAAGAGGGGCTGTTTCATACTGAATTCAACCTTATACATTGTTATCATTGAGTTTTACCTTTCATTCCAGAAAAAAATATTTTGTCATGTGAAATGTGTACCAGAGGACGTACTATTTATTATAATTGAATATGTAATAACAGTTTTGCAGTAGGATGTTCAGAGTTAGTTATCTAACCATACTAACTTTATCCGGTTGTGTTACTTTAATATCAACAATATTACAAACATTTTTTATGATGTAAACAAACATACCGATTTGGGAGTTGGGAAATTTGGCTATAGGAGAGAAAAATAATCATCTATAAATTGAATATTATTATAAATACCTCCGAACTGAAATATAGCCGGAACTAAATATAACAGAGTAACTAGTTGTTTTGCAGAATGACAAAGTTTACATTGCAATTTGTATTTGCAAACATATAAATTTCACACATACATACATATATACATTCATATTTTATTTTCTTTCAAAGTTGCAGCGTTAACTAAATTATAATGTGTGAACCTTACAAGATAAAAATGCCTTACATTTATTGTACAGTGGTATACAAAAGAATTAGTACATTTATTAAATAATATAACATATATTATATATATACATATATATATACAGGTATCGCCAATTTTATCATACGTACTTATGTACATTACATGCCTAACATACTTATACAAATGTTATTCAATATAGTGGTTACAATAATGGTAATCTAAAAAGAAATGTTTAAAACACAGATATTACTTACCCCAAGAATAACGTCAAGAGACGGCTTTCCACAAATAGTGCACAGTGGTGTGGATTGTGCAGTTTTGGCAAAGCAGAAATTTACTGGATTTTCAAAGGCACTTGGTCGCTCCGCAACGTATCCACTTTTGTACCAAGAATACTTAAAAACACTAAAAAATCTCGGAGACGAAAACTGATTATGGTTAAAGACTGTAACTTAATAATTGTATTTCTATGATGCAAGTTTATATCGTGGCCCATCAAAATAACTTGGTCAGAAAAAGTTCTTACAAATTTTTCCATAATCTAAACCATAACATCTAAGGGTTGAATTAATGCTGTCAGTATGGGTCCGTATTGGTGTCAGTGTAGAGAGTTCCGCTGGACAGTGTCCACTCCATGAATCTAGTAGTAGTAAATTATTGGGACTAGCATTTGGCAAGAAAACATCTGTATACCATGTTTTGAAATGCGCGGATGTTAATTTTCCAGATGTAGATGCAGATATGTATACATTATCGGGCGAAAGAGTGTTTCCTGTACGCGAGGACCTAAAGTACCGCTTATCTCTTTCAAAACTAGGAAAAGTGGAGACAATAATCTTCCATTTGCGGAAATAGTAGGCATTATGGTATAACTATGAGTAATAGAATGCAGAGACTGTACAGTGACTTCAACGTGCTTTTCACCTCGTGGAAACAATGTACGACCAGAGTGTATTTCCATATTAAAACCACTCATCTGCATTAAAAATATAATCTCTGCTAAGAGAACTAATATAAGGTTTTACTTGATTTATAAATCTATCGCTTACGTCGCGTAATTCAATTGTCAGATACAGCAGAATGTGTAACAAATTTAGTTATTTTACGGGATACAACACCATGCACCTTTTTTAAAATGCCAGATCCACCAATGTCCAGCTTAAAACTTGTATATCCAACTTTGTCTTTTGCCTCTAAAGCCCAACGTCGAATATTCATATCATGCACTATATTTCCTCGTGTTAGCGCGTCTTGAAATTGTGTAAGTACTTCTTCCGCGATATATCTTGCTTTTTCACTGTTGGTCCGCCCTCATTAACGCTATTTTCCCATCTATACAACTGCTGAAGTGATTTTACCTTTTTAAATTTCTGTTTAACACTTTCGAGTGTTCGTCTTGCTTTCTTCCCACTTCTCCAAATTCAACAGCTTCAATTTTATAGTTAGCATCTACAACGCTACCTCCTTCTTCAGGTACACATTCTTCCAATTTTCATTAGCTTCTTCTTGAGATAGTGATTCAACAAACTGTGGTTCATGTGGTTCTGAAGGCGATTCAAATTCCAAACTCGTTTCATTTTCGAAACTAAACATACCTTCTTTAGAAGCTCTAACAATAATATCTTTTAAGACGTCGTGCAACTCTATTTCGTCTGGTGTCGTAGGCGTTCTTGCAATACTTTCAATTTTAAAAGTTATTTGTAACATGTACAGAATATTGGCAATGTTAACTCTTGCCATTCTTTTCGTCGCGTTTTCTCTGATTGTGAGTTCTCGAAGTGATTACTTTAATATTAATTATAAACATTTAAGTATGGTCGTATGCATATATATATGAACTTATTAGCAACTACGTGACAGAATTTTTCATTATCTATCTAAATATATCACTTCAAAACAATTCTATATATACAGGATGTTATTGATGTTTAATAAAATGATTTTAATACTAGACAGTAAGTATGTAAATAATACGGTTACTTGTGTTCGACAATCCATTCTAATATTTATTAAATTACGCATACGAAAATAACAAATACTTTTCATATAAACACTTTCGCGATAAAATCTCTTTGTTGTTGTTATTATATAATTCAGCAAATAATAACTACTCATACTAGCAAATCAGATCAAGTTTATTATCAGACGTCTAGACGTTTAGATAAATTATTATGAAATACTTTTTATTTCAAAAGTGTTATTACATATGTATTTATTCACTTATAGTATGGTATAGTAAGTCCATTGGTACAACTTTCATATGACAAAATACTTTTTCTTTGGATTGAAAGGTAAAACTCAATGATAACAGTGTATACGGTTGAATTCAGTATGGAACAGACCCTCTTTTCCGATATTTAAAAATTTTAAAGTTTTCAAAAGGATTGGGGTGGGGTAATTTTTCTATTAGAATTAATACTTTTTGAAATAAGGGTTATGCTATTATATAGTTCTCTTCAAACAATTAAAAACTTGTCTTAACTTTTTTTCAATATCTCCAATAGTTTTCGAGATATTTGCAAAAATATAAACGGGTAGTTTTTTTTAAGAGCGCCCTCCACCCCACCTACGGAGGATTCCGCCGATAAAAATAAGTGGATGTTCTTACCTTGGACCCCTCTACAAATCCACAAAATTTCAATTTTTTTGGGAGTCCGGGTTGCCGGTGTTCCCTTGTCAGTTCAGTTTAGCATTGGATAGCGGATTAATTGTAGTTATTATTTAGTGTAGTGCGTTTTTGATTTTATTGATACAGACGTAGTTATTAATTGTAGTTTTTAGTGAACATGTCGAAGGCTAAAAACGACCCTTTCAAGACATAGTAAATAAGTTTATTTTTGACTTTCCCGATTTGTTTTACAACGGGAGTAAGATAGTTTGTAAAGTGTGCAAAACACATTTGATGTCAAATAAGAAGTGGAACTGTACAAGACACGTAAATTCCGCACAGCAATTCCGCAAAATTGGGCATGCCATCGAGAAGTGCATTTTTTAATGTAATTCTTATGTCGATAAACTGTAATTTGCCATTAGGCTTACACGATAAACAACCGTTTAAGACTTTTGGGACAAATACAATCCCTAGTTGCCAACGGAGAAAACGGCACGTAAGCATGTTGCATTTGTACGCGATTACGTGGAAATGAAAATGAAACGCATATTGAAAAAACAGCTTCCTTGGTTATGTGTTGACGAGACAACAGACTGTACAAAAAATTCAATTGTAAATATTATGGTACACATACTAGACCCTAGTAAAGCTACATTACCACTGTTACTTGCTAGCCGAAGACTACAAGAGTGTACTGCTGCAGCAATTACGAAGGTTGTATTTAGTACGTTGGGAAACATTTCAAATTTCAAAAGATAAAGTGTTGATGTTTATAAGCGATGGCGCAGCGATAATGCGTTCGGTAGGCCGTTCTCCCCTTGAACATGGTTGCAAGTGTTTACATGTTACGTGTAAAGGGCATGCTTTACCATCTTGTAGCTTCCGGATTGATGCAGAGAATTTTTTCCGAAAGGCGTTAACATCCATGGCCCATCTCCTTCGTTGCCTTCATCTCCTTCTTAACAAAGCCCAATACCCTTTCAATTGGCATATGTTCTAGACAATTTGGTGGGTTTGCTTCTCGAGGCACCAAAAACACATTATTGCCTGTACACCATCTTAAGGCCGCTTTACTGTAACGGGAAGAGGCGAGGTCGGGCCAAATAAAATTGGTCACCTGATGCTGACTTACGAAAGGCCTTTCTCTAGGCATTTTTTGACGTAAATGTGCGAGTTTAATTATGACCATGGTGACAAAAGACTTGCTCCTTCTGGCAAACAAGGAATTTTCGGGAAAATTTCGACCGCTTCGTTGTTTTAAATTTCTCGTCCTTATTTCTTCGCAAGACGGCAGTGTAAAATTCTTGATCAAGATGCTATGAGAAATCATTTTAAAACAAAGGTTTCATCGTCCATGGTACAGCGCTACAGAATTTTTCAACAAAATTCATTTTTAATCTTCTAGCACAATCTTTTGCCTCGCTGCTCTTTACAGCAATACTGTCTGGAACCTCTTGGACCTTAAAAGTCCAGCTTCTTTTTTGATCTTGCGCCCAAGAGACTCCAAGCAGCTCACCATCTTCTGCTCGAGATGATTCTTCTTGAATAAGGCAATGATTTTCTTTGCCTTTTCCGCGTCAGAGATCCTCTTTTTTCTTCCAGAACCTGCCTTCAATTACTACCTTTAAAGTTGATCGTCCGATGATCAACAAGCTAGAAAAAAAAAAAAATTAATAGAAATCACATAATATTCGAATAAACTGACATCCGTACGTCATATCTATTAAGGCATTAAAGAGAAGATTGTATACTTCATAATAGGATAGAAATACTTACAAATACTCTTGAAAAGAAGTATATACAATGGGACAAAAGTAAACCTGGACGGTATGCAGTAAACTGTACGAAAGTGAGCCTTGTTTATAAAAGGTATTTCGTCCGTTTGCATAAATGTGGTTTCTTAAGGAAAAATGTCATCATTTGAAGCAAACAGAGAAAGACGTTAAATTCGTAAAAGAGGGTTAAATAAAAAAAAATGGATCACCCAGACCTCACTGAACTCAACATCGCTTGCAATCTGTCTGCCGATACTACCTCGTCTCTAGCTAGTTCATCCAAGTTTGCTTTTGTCCCATTGTACATGAAAAACTAGTAAGAATAAAACCAGCCAATAATAACAGATTTCTTATCCAATGATAATACTGAAAAGTTAAATACAAATTCCAATACCCTACAGAAGAACTAAGCACCACATACAAAGACGTAAAATTAATTTCTAAACCACGGTGTTGGCAAAAGCGGGTATTGTCAACGACGAATAGTGGTGAAGGAAAGGTACAACAAGTTTAATGAAAGCGCGGATGTATACTCAACAAGACGCGGAACAATTGCGAACTTAAAAGCAAAGAAGCATTACTTCCAATGGAGTGCTACTTTCAATTACTTCGTTCTGACGGATGCATCATGGATATGCACTACAATGGCGAAATCTGTAGGAATTTCTAGGTAGTATAATTGACAATACCACCGATGTAAAAATTGAAGTAGGTATATGACAATTAACGGTATGCACTTACAAATGTGCATCGGATACAAGCCAATCGGTCCAAAATAATCCATTTGGAAGAGTAAATCTGTGAGCAGTTCTAACAATAATGTATTTATCATTAAGTAACGTGTACGTTTTTCTACGCTTTTTCTAGTTTATATAAGTGATATTTTAGGGCTACATGACCTGTCAAAAATACTGCCAGAAATCTAAGATCTCCTTGCTGGACTGTAGCACTATTTTTGCTGTGTTTGGCGAGTCTGATATGAGTGCTTTCACTCGTTTTTGTCCTGGAACACTTTCCCCAGTGCGAGGCCTTTTGATTATCCTCCCATGTCTTGACTGCTTGTTTTGTATGGCTGTTTTGAAGACCAGAAAGGGATTAAAATCTATGAAAGGCATGTTCGCTACTTCTTTGGTCAGCTTATCTGCTTTCTCGTTTCCTTCGTTTTCTTGGTGGTTTTTTGGCCCACCGCAAAGTAACACTGTTATTGCGTCCCAGTTTTCTTTAGATTGAGTACACATTCATGTATCGGGGCCCCATTCATACGTATTGGCCTTAAGAACTGCCTAATATATTTATGGTCGCGCCTCGTACCTCTTTCTTGAGGTTTCTTATGGCGCATAGGGTTTAAAGCAAAAGTCCTCTACTTGAAAATATGTTGATGTGGAGTCCGGTAAGCATCTTAAGGTGGTAGCTACGACCACTAATACCTATGCCTGTTCTGACTCCTTCTATTCTCGCGCTGCTCGTGTACCATGCCAATGTGCCCCTTTTTTTTTGAGACCCACCTAGTACGGCTTTTAATGATCATCTTATAGGCTGATCAAAAGTGTATTTGCATAGGGATCGTGTCCTTTGTAATATGCATCAAATATTGTATGTTGAGACTCTATGGATTTTGCTCTCTGTCATCAGGCTTTAATGCCTTCATTCTACTAAGAGTGAGGGCGCTTGATGTAGCCTGCTTCTAAATATGGATGTGGAGCTGCTGTAGGACAGGTACGCATCACATCTTCATCGCTGAGATTAATAGTTTTCCCTTGAATGGAGAGCGATTTGGGGCCAACTTTTATTCCCCTTGTAGAAAGGACGATTGTAACCTTTTGGGGGTTTATGGGCAGGCTGTGATTTGAGAACATTTATAGGTGTTTTTCAAAATCTCTTTGCATAAGTTGCAGTATCTCATGGTTACCAGGGCGTCAGCGTATACTATCAAGCTCATATCCGTTAGCAATTAAGTAAGAGATCATCTACAACAAGACACCGAATAAGAGGCGACGGAACTCCTGACCCCGCCTCTAATTGTTGTCGTTTTTTGGACCATGGATTTAATCCACTTTGTAGACGACGGGTGAAAACCGTTGGCAGAAGTCACTTTCTCAATGCCTTCGAAGGTGGTGTTGTCAAACGCACCTTCTATGTCCAAGAATGCACAGAAAGCTATTTCTTTTGCCATAAGTAACTCTTCCAGTTTGCTTGTGATAAATTGGAGGGTCGTTAATGTTGATTTTACCTTCTGATAGGCATGGTGATTAGGATGAGGTGCCTTTGTTACAGTACTTCATTCCTTAGATACTGATCTAATGCTTTTTCCATTCCTTTGAGCAGGAATGATGAGCTTTAGGCTGTGCTGGTGATCGCCTTCTTTCTTTAGATATAAATACTACATGAGCGTCTCTCTACAATATTGGTATATAACCCAAAACCATAGCTGGCTTTGTATAAGCCCACTAGTATTGGAAGGAGAACATCTATGCATTTTTGCAATGGCACAGGGAAGACGCCGACGCCATCTCCTCCAGGTGATTTGTAGGG
The DNA here is from genome assembly GCA_029619315.2 of Dynastes maya. Taxonomy (NCBI): domain Eukaryota; kingdom Metazoa; phylum Arthropoda; class Insecta; order Coleoptera; family Scarabaeidae; genus Dynastes; species Dynastes maya. Next base: position 27,583,466 of record JAROYE020000001.1, read on the forward strand.
TTTAAATGAACGTATACGTATATAATCTATCAGAAATATGAGAGAAAAAATATAAAAGTAATAAACATAAACAGTTGTAAGCAAAAAATATGGTTAAATCTCGTTACAGTGAAAGTTCGTGTGAAAATGATCATATGAAACTTTTCCTCGTATTCAATTAGTTGTTACAAATGTAATAACTTGGTTCCCATAAGTACGTGGAAGAAGTTTGTAAATGTTCAAACTTTGCCCGACAGAATTCGGTAGAATGCATTTCACAGATGCTCTCGGCTGCTGCCTTTTGTGTAAGCAAACCGTTATATACAGCGCAAGAGGATCCCGAGAGTAAACTTGAAACACTTCAGCACGGTAAAAAGAAATTAGATAAAATCGTGATATGTATTCGTTGCAACCGGCATAAAAAGGTTTAATGTGGAGTTTGGTGGCAAATTCTCTTCACCAGATCTTAAATACAATGTTTATTGTAGTAAACTTTAACTGTGTAATTAAGAATTTTATTGGGTAGCATGTAATTAAGGTTATTGTCGCCTATAATTAAGTTAATTGACGAATATAACGTACGAATATTGTTTAGGCTACGCAGCAGAAGTTTCGGCAATGAATAGTTTATATCAGAATAAAACCTATGGATGTTGACTGTTAGTATAGTGCTATACGACCAAGATTGAATGGTGCAAGAAATTTCGACAAGGACGTGTTGGATAATGTGGGAATCGTTCATTCAATTAACTATTCACAGTTTTGATTACCCCAACAGTGCTCTTCAGTGATTTCAGTGATTTACGCTTATCCTTATCACTATATCAACTGGTGCTTTATCATAACCAAAATAACATATTTTGCACTAAACTGTTTCTAGTTGTTCGACCGATGTTCAACCGGAAGAATTTCCGAAGGTGGATAGGTGTGAATTTGAACCTTCAGAGAGAAAGTAGTTATCACTGTATTTTTCAATTATCAACATGTGCTACTGTGAGACTTTAAAGAACCTGGTACCATGTCCCTTTTTGAGATTTAAGATCTATTTATTCATATGCGTTAAGTTTTGGAATATCAATCTTACAGATCCGACTAGTCCTTCTGCAATTCGCGTGTGTGGCGTATTAAAACTATCACCAAAAGGGAGAAGGTTTAATTTAAACGCTAAGCTGAAGTTTGGTTTTAGAAGATGGTTTCGCAAAAAGCCGCGAGAATGTTACTAATAGAGAATCTACACCAATGGAACTCATAACTTACTGTTGTGGATGTTTTTGTTAAATTCATCAATTATTTTACAATCTCTAAACGTATTTCTATTGAACAGTCCTCGTATGTTTGGTTTTGCGCTAGTTTACTTTCGGAAAACCAGTTACGTTTAGTACAGTAAATTATTTGCAATTAGTTATATTTAATTTCTGGTTAATTTCATGTGTCTATAATATGTACATGTTTTAAAAGGTTGATTATTTAAGAAGATAGAAAACATCTACTGCGATATTTAACATTAAAAACCCCTCCACGGTACGAAGATATTATATATACGCCTAGTTAATACTTCATGACATTTCCAAGATAATTATCTCGAATTGTTACCTACGGGACAATTTCTCTGCACCTGTTGTTTTTATTGAGATTTAATATTAATGCGTATTTTTTGTACTTTTCCTAAAAAGGTTGTCATTCACCGCTTTAAATTAAGAAGACGAAGCAAGATGAAAGTTTGGGCCTCACGAATGGAAACCTTTAATCATAAATTCAAGTGCAGTAGGATTATAATAGAGAATAGTGAAATGACACCAAATATGATTTCTAGAAAGTAATATTGTCTGTTTACCTATTTCAGGAATATAATCAATTTATGCAGATTTATCTATTATCTATCTCAGTTCTCTCCATTCTTCTCTTATGCCGGACGTGGCACACCTGTCGGATACATGTACGAGGTCTGTCTAAAATGTATCCGTCCTTGAATTTTCCCCCCACAGTAGTGATGCTAGGTCGGCGCCACTGTGTGCAATGGAAGGAGATAGCTTAATGTACATGCTTGCATTTTTTCTCCGCGTTCGAGTGTGTTAATTTCTGCTTAGAGGCATCCGAGTGAGGTACTGTTATAAGTGTTCGTCGGATTTTTGATTTCTCTCAAGATGACTGAACGAGTTGAGCAAAGATACTGCATCAAATTTTACCTCGATGATCCTCAAAGCAAAACAATTCGTAAGATTCAGCAAGTGTTTGGAGACGATGCTATGGGGGTAACACAAATCAAGGAGTGGTTCAACCGATTCAAAAATGGCCGCGTATCGGTGGAGAGTGATCAGCGTTCTGGGAGGCCACAAACCGCTCGAAATGCAACTGTTGTTGAGAGGGTAGAAAATCTGGTAAAGGGAGATCGTCGTTTGACCGTACGAGAGATTGGCGAAGAGGTTGGGATCAGTAAAGATTCCGCACATGCAATTTTGTGTGGTGATGTGAACATGCGCAGAGTGGCTGCAAAATTTGTGCCCAAGCTGCTCTCGGCAGAACAAGAAAAACTCCGTCTTGAGGTTGCACAGGACCTGCTGGACACTACCAACAGTGATCCTGATTTTCTAAACACCGTGATAACTGGGGATGAGTCATGGGTGTACGGGTACGACCCGCAAACAAAAGCACAGTCGTCGCAATGGAAGCGTCCCGGGTCCCCAAGGCCGAAAAAAGCGCGACAGTTGTGCAACAAAATCAAGGTGATGCTAACTGTGTCTTTTGATATCCGTGGAATTCCACACCACGAATACGCACCGGAAGGACAAACAGTGACAAAAAAGAGTACTATGAAGAAGTTCTACGCCGACTCCGTGATACTGTTCGGCGCAAGAGATCACACCTCTGGACAGCGTAAAACTGGCAGTTGCATCATGACAATGCTCCGGCTCATTTATCGCACTTGATCCAGACTTTCTTGGCGAAACACGGAACTCCAGTCGTCTCCCAACCTTCCTACTCTCTAGATATGGATCCTTGCGATTTCTGGTTGTTCCCGAAATTGAAGACGCCCTTGAAAGGATTCCGTTTTGAGAGTAGAGAAGAGATAATGCAGAACACGACGAGGGAGATGAACACCATTCCAAAAGAAGCCTTCCAGAAGTGTTATCGGCAGTGGAAGGATCGGTGGGCTAAGTATGTGGAGGCGCAAGGGGCCTACTTTGAAGGGGATTAGGGTCCCAATCCCATCACATAAGTAATATGTTTTTCTCGGCCAAAGGTCGGATACCTTTTAGACAGCCCTGGTATAGCCCTCGTGTTGCACTGTTGAGTTTTAAAATTTGGCGGTTTTTAGACTCCGTCTATCTTTGGATAATTTCATATCCTGTTATTTTCAAGCTACATATACTGACTCAGACAGATTTATAGTGCGTTATTATCTTTCTCCTTTAGTTTGGTTTATTGCATCTTCTGTATCTGTCAGATACCGCGACCTGTCACCGGGTTTAATTTTTTTTTGTTTATGTTGCTTAGTTGTTGACCCACCAAGGAGGAATAGACGAGTCTTTAGTTTGAATAACCTAGAAGACATTGAAGAAATAGCTTCTTCTTAACGACTAGAATTTTGTGAATCAATAATGGATATTTGTAACCGTAAGAATAGAAGATGTGGTATTCTCTATCTGGTTTCAGCAGCACGGAGCATCACCCCTATTACACTCACATTGCACTAAAATTTTGTTTGACGCCCTACTCCTGTTTTATCAATAATTCAGTTCAAGCGCTATTGCATTCAAATTTATTTTTGGTTATTAATGTCGTTGTCACGTTTAGGTTTCAAACTCATAGACTATTATATCTTGTTAGCCCTTGGCTCAAAAATTTCTCTTTTGTTAATATCCCGGTTGGCCCTGAAATAAAAGGTACCGAGCCCTATATTTTTGTACTCGTAATAAAAAATTCTAATTCAAAACTGGAGTGTTAAATTGGAAACTTTCAAGTAAGATTAAACCGGCAGTTCAATTACGATAAAAATATTGAAACTAAATACACAATATTAGCTCCTGTAGACTGTCGTTCTCACAAATTTCGCTCGACTAGTACCTGACAGGATTAAACTGTTCTGACTTCTTTTCGGCTTTTTCAGAGGCTTGTGCAGCCGTGAGGCTCCCGTTTCTACGGATCGGAGGTTTCATTGGGTAAATCTGTCTCCAGCGAACGATAGGTCCGGGGGAACGGCCAAATAGCTTGTCTTCGCTCCATTTTCTTCACGTCCTAAATATTCGTTCTTAACGTACGTTGTTCCTACAAACAAATAGAAAATATATTCTATTGGGTTTTTGCAATCTATGTGCAAATTAAACGTCAATTGGTAACAAATTATCAAATCCGGTAGTAAATGTCCACGTTCTACAGTTGCGAATACTCGCGGGGTTTGTCTGGTATGCGCTACCAGAGAACGTGCGGTAAACATAAAATTTTGAGATCTTTAGTCCATCAATTTTTTAAAAACGTAATTTTTTTTACAATTTGCAGTGTTTTTAAGCTACCGGAAGGGTGTCTAGGTGGCATTCCTGGCGCTACAACTGTGCAGATGATGTATTCTTTAGATTTTCTCAAAATTTATAACTTCCTACCAAATTTAGTTTCGTTCTCTCTAGAAACCTTAGAGATATTTAGTTGTTTTCACACATTTTTCCATCACTGTATATACATTCTCTATGTATTTGATAGATATATTGCGACCTAACTCGCCCAAAAATTCTACTGCTCCTGATGAAGTGTTAATTAAAAGTTTATTCATAAAAGCTTTCTCTTGATTTCAACGGTTCTTTTTTGAGGCTCTTAATTTTATTTTTATACGTGTAAATTGAAAATTATGTTTATCAAGCACCCAGTTTAATTACAATGTCGTATGTTTCTGTTTAAATTCTTAATTGAAAAAAAAGCCGTATTACAATTTGATCAGCATGCGGTACTAGTTGTAAATTGTACCTATAATAGTAAGCGATGACCACAATACCGGTAACAAGCCCTAATCCTAGTGGTATCCGCGTCGGATTCGTATCCCCAGATAATTAATTGCGGACAGACTTCGATAATTATCACATGTGATTGATGTAATGGATCATTCGATGCGTGATGAAACACTGCACGGTTTAGTCCGACGTCTTATCCAAATACCCTGCTAATTCTCAATGATGTATGTTATGGATGACGAATTTCATTTTCGATTATACACCTAGAGTTTATTTAATAAAAACATACAAATACGTTGATTGGTTCTAGTTGGTTAATGTATGGACGCCATTAGTAGGTGTATATCATTCCCGTATTGCAATGATAACACATGTAGTAGCAACATAGTAGCAATGGTACATCGAAACGGTTTATAACTTATAATTTATGTGTGACTAGCTGTTTTACAACTTCAATTACAAAATGAAGACGAAACATTGAAAGTTCGTATAGTTGCTTGTTAGCAAGGAACTAATTATTAAGGAATTTATTTGAACTTCCTTTAATAATTTATGTAGTTATATGACTTTACGGATAAATTATTCCAATCTTGTTTGTAAAGACTTAAATCAAGCTTAAACTAGGACTCTACTCAGAAATAGATACCGAGAAGTTAGAATAACATGTTACAATATTTCGCATTGTTTATAAATTTTGTATCCATAAACAAAGAAAGTAGTGAAATGACTACCATAAACGTGAACTTTATTACGTTATGTAAGTTTACTCTCCAAAAATGTAATTGAGCAAAAGGAAAAGATATACTGCTCGGGTTGAAACATAAACTTACGCCTTTAAAGCTTATTTCCGCTAGGTTCGTACCTAATGCTTCGGATTGTGCATGCTAAGCTCCCAACTCAGTATTTCGGTCGGCATGATTTTGAATTGTTTTGGTTAGGTGTACTTTTAAATCCAGAAAAAGCTCTAATATTTATGCAAATGTGTAACTTTTATTCTGTTGTTTGGCTGACTGAAACATGTTCTTTTCCTTGCATTTATTTTTATTTATTTGGCAATGTGCATATTTAAAACCATATCTTTTTCATTTTTTTATTACTTTATTTACTTGCTAATGGTTTAGAAGAACTTATGCTACAATTCAAAATTTGTTAAATATACAGATTGGCTCAAATTCTATGTGAGCATCAGGTAAATAATGTAAATTTTCTAGAACCAATTTTTCGAAATAAGTTAAATGGCAAAAGATATTCAATTTTTGACTTATGTTACTATTTTGAGATTTTAGTAAAAGTTGATTTTTTCAATTTCTATTGTATGGCTTAAATGTTTTATAGTTTAAAGTTTCGAAAAGGTTATACATTTTTGATGTAGCTTTTTATGTAGAATTTAAAGATTTTGAATAATAACGCAATTATTGTTTTCATGAAGACCATCGTAGGTTGGGATACGGTTACATTTTATGTATACTTCTAAAAAGGGAACATTACCAACCGGAAAATTCAAAGGAAATTTAGTCCCTATTTGGGGATGTTGCGAAATAACTCTGTGTTAATTGTAATAAAAAAATATGGTTATATATCAAATTTGTGTGTTCTTTAACACTGCCACGCAGACTACTTATCCCCAAAATTTAATTTTTTTTTTAATTTTCGGGTTGGGAATGTTCATTTGTAAGTATTAACGAAGGATATTGCATTTTCTTTAAACTTGTAGTGTGCAATGTTGAATTACCACTTTGTTATGTAAAATTACCAATATTATTACTTTTTAAATCAAAGGCATTATCGTGGACTGTATAATTGAATTGATTGGTTTGTATTTATTTAAATGAAACGACACTAGAACACGTGATATTTATGTTTGTTGTAGAAGCCTCGTAGCACGTTACGTTACATGGTTACGTTATATCCCTTGACTGTTAGTGCATTTGTTAAATATTAGAAAAAATATAAAAAGTTACTAAAACAGTATTACCAACTTTGGTAGTTCTTAACAGACGGGAAATTCAAATTTTAAAATAATTGACATAACACCTTAACAGGCATACTAGATATTAGTGTACAGTGACACAAAATACTAATGCCTCTAGTATTAAACATGGAGGCTATGTTTCTACAACTTACAAAAGTGATAATATTATTACTGTCCAACTGTAATTCTCTTAAAAACATACTAGGAGGTTTAAGCTGCGAATGAAATATACACACAAACGTACATCAACAGACCACATGTTCTCAGATTGTCTAAATGGTTTTCCATTACTCATTGAATACTTCTAAATGTGAAGTATTAAAAGATATTAACATTTCAGATCATTATGGTATAATGTTACAGCTAGAAATAGAAATAAAGACGAATGAAGAAAATAAATGAATGCGTCTCACACGAAAGATTAGCCAGAAAAATCTGAACTCTTTTAAAGTTACATTGGGAAGTACGTCATGCGATTTTATCAAAACAGGTGATGTGAATACAGCATTGGATAACTTTGTCAGTCGTTTTGTATACCTTTTTAACATCTCACGCCCATGTAAGATTACTAATAGGGGGCATGTGCGTAATGGTGAACCTTATTGGATAAATGAAACGATCAGAGATTCGAGCAACAGATTGAGAACTATGTTTCAAATTGTCCAGGTAACAGCTGATCAGACATATAAAGATCAATATTTAGAAGAAAAGAAACTACACGGGCAAAGGGTGATGTCAGCAAAAAAAGAATATTTGAACAGTATGATTATGAGTTTAGACAACAAGTCAAAAACAATATGGCAACATATAAATGAACAGCCGGGAGAAACTAACAATAGCAATTGCCTTGCCATAATAGATCACAACAGCTGTGAGATTGAGGGCGCCAGTACGGTAGGGAATAGTTTTGTCTTCCATTTTGCTACTACTATTCAAGACAAATTACATAAGCATTTTGATGGTAGTATCTCTAAAAACTGTACAACTTGTAAATCAGTACCTCATAGCGATGTTCTTTAGGTATATCACTGAACCTGAGGTTGAAGAGGTAATTGCTTCTTTAAAAATAAGCAATCTTGTGGCTATGATAATATTAACAATAATATCTTAAAAGTACTTATTCAGAAATTATAAGACCGCTTACCTACATCATTAACTTGATAGTGGAAAAGGGTGAATGCCCGTGTTATTCCGATCCATAAGAATGGCTCGTATGAGAACATCGAGAACTACAGACCAATATCAATACTGAGCGTCTTCTCCAAAATCTTTGAACACCAGCCTGAATTTTAAGTAATTTGTAAAATTAAAGACATTTTTTTTTGAAATTAGAAAAGTTTGTCCGACAGATTTTTAACACCCTATATTTGCTAACTCATAGTCATTAGATCTTCCAAACGGAGTACCGTTGCATTTGGAATTCAGACAGCAGTGTGTATTGCTCTGTTAATTGCCAGGAAAAGTGAACGAAACCGATTATTTCATACTCACTATTGAAGTGGTATTTATTTACATCGTTGTGCGGAGCTGTCATTCGAGCACGTATAGTGTATTCAGTATGGCAACTCGGTCAATGTGAAATTCCCTCTGGCGTATACTAGTTCTTTCTCGAAAGCCTACTCCTCCCCGAGCCTTCGATTTACGGAGTGTGAGTATTAAATAATTTAACTAAGTCTATACAACGACAAATGTGGGATAACGGGGACGAAACTACTCTTCTGTACAATTTCCCCAATTCGGGGATCTTGAAAATCAATGGGATATCTTTCTACAACAAACAACAATGTAAATTCAGAGGTATTTCGAGCATAGTTTCATAAATTAAATATTTATCGTAATGTTTTTGTCTAGAACGTTAGTAAGTTTTGTTATTGTTAGGTTATCGGGGATTTTCTGTAGCACAGAGTAATATATTTTGAGTCGTTCGGTCGCATCACTGCATTCATTTCATTATGCCAGATCGATAAATAGGTTTATTCATCAAAAAGTCATCGTTAATTTAAATTTGGAAAGGAATTATCAAAATTTGCTGTGAATAAAACAATCGCCATCGGTATTAAAATAATGGAGTGAAGGAACGCCAATTAATTTGATTACATTTGGTCAAGCTTTCATCGAGGTAACTCGTATTTTGACTGTGTTCCAAGTTTCAAAGTGTAATATTTAAATCATAGTAAAAATTCAAAGTAGAAGTGAAGGTTGGAGTTTGAGAATTGACAGTTCCTCGTGGACCTCATATAAATATAAAGTTAGTTTTCATTTTTCAGTTTTAATTTTCCTTAATTTCCATTTACTGATATAAAAAAATCGTTTAACATTTGCGAAACGAGTGTGTAAGAAGACTTCCAAACCCCCAGTTCATCTAATTATTTAACTAATTTACATAAATTCCAATTTTTTTTTAACAATTTCCCTGTTTTAAAACATTACGCTATATTTATATTGACCAAACGTAGAATAACAAAATTCATCTCGTAATACGATGAATTTTGAGAGAACATAGAGAAAACTAATTACGGATCTCACCTATCCTGCCAAATATATTCATAATTACATCCATTATATACATATATTATTCTGTCTCGAATTTTCTTTTTAGTTGTACCATATACAGACTGGCATTTGTTAACAAGCACCAAATTAGTTTAATTACCTCTGTGCACATCGTTAAAATAAAATTGGTTTTACCAACATTTTGTAAAAATTTAATGTTGGTGGCTCACTGTAACGTAAAGTCGAAACCTTTAGCTAGTAATTAGTCAAACTTCCTAAAAGGTTAACAGCGGTAACTAACAAATAAACTAGACATTGTTGCTCCCTAGTTTCTATGTATTATTATTTTGCATTAGGCATCCGCAGAATTACTGCCCCATTAGCTTTCTCTCCGCCCTCTCAAAGCTTGTGGAAGCAATAATTCATACTCGATTAGGAAACGAGTTAATATCTTAAATCCCTTACCAGACGAAGAACTTGGATTTTGTGCTGGCTTGCCTACGGAATTACAATTGTTTCGTCTGTCGGAACACATGAAGGATGGCCATGAACGTGAAGAGACGATGTGTGTGGTATCTTAGATATAACGCGCTTTTGTTACACATAAGGGCGTCCTGTTGTGCGTTCCCCAGGATTCACTGTTGGATCCGGAGCTGTTTCTCATCTATACCTCGGACATTCCCCGTAGTACTGCGATCGAGGTCTCAATTTTTGCCGATGACACGATCATATGCACTTCTTGCAGGGACGAAAGTACCATGATCAGAGGCTTTCGTTTTTCGCTCGACTTGATGATCGGGTAGTTTATTAGCTTCTTAGAGTGAGTGCCGAAAAGACAGTAGCGATGAGGTTCACGCGGGGGCGGAGACCGCTTGTGGGAGGTTTTAGGACTCCTTGGAATTGTACGGTTAAGTACCTACTACTAGTTATAGTAAGCGTCTTCCTTGGAGAGCTTACGTCAAACATGTCATTGAAAGACACTCCCGGGCCAGGAACGTACTTATGGCTCTATTTTTCAGAGAGTACGTGGAATATTAAGACCAAAGTTTTACTTTATAAATCCTACCTGAAACCGGTCCTTACATATTGTTTTCTGACCTGGTTTACGACTGCGCTTACTCATCTAAGGAACAAAATGTTGAAGCTCATCACCTTTGCCCATTAGTGGCAAAGGTGATGCTTGTGATGCTGGGCATTAGGCCCAGCTTCATGAGGACCTTCAAGTGCCGGGCCTTACGCAAAACCTGCGACATCTTTCCAAGAGGACTTGGGATAGGGTAAGCAACTCTGTAAATTCGCTCCTGGCTAAAATTGTTGAGAACTCTCCTTGACGCTGGATACTGCGCGTAGCCGATAGAATCTTTGGAGATTGAGGGTTAGGACGCTGATCATATATAATAGTAATATAACAACAAATTCCACCGGACAGCTTCGTTTGCATAAATTTAATGAAAGAACTAATAGGCTGGCGTCTAGCTCCAGAAAGAAGAAGCTTGAACCAAATAATTCTGCTAATGATGTCAACTTTTATCTTTGTTTTTGACTTTTAGCATGATTAGAATGTTTACTGAACGAATGCTAAGTTTAGCTTTCTTCTTTGTTAGAGGAGTGCTTTACGATGCACTCAAAAACTACCGTCTTTAAAACGATGTGTATTCTTTGACTTTGTGGGTGGAAGCATCTATGACTTTTGTTTGCTTAATTGATTTAGTGTAGGAGAGGTTCATGAGATTCTGGTGATTCAGATTCTAGGTAATCAAATTGTCTCATTTTACCAAAACTTGGAATTAGAAACATAATTCATGAATACACTAACATTCGATTTGCAGATTAATAAGAACTGGGTCGATTCAAGCGTAATCTTGATTTTTGGAACAATTATGTTAAAATTTGATTTTCTTGGGACTGTAGGAACTAACAGTGTACGCGTTACGTTCTTCTGGTTTGAAGAATAATGCCGTTAGTCGCCTACTTCAACGTATCTTCCATGTGAAGAGGTAGGACCAATTGCTTATATTTCGATTTAAATAATTCTTATATATTTGCTCGCTTACTCAGTTGCTCTCTAAATTAAACACAGTACGCGGTTGAACAGTTCCCCTGTTACCTAGAAAACAATGAAACGTGCTATTTCTCATAAAAATGCAAATATATAAATGTTGCATAATTCGGTTTCCTTATGTCTGTACATAGTTGTATGTGTCTACGCATTTGTACGTATCGCAACGTTCAAATGTGTAATACTAAGGTCACTACTAAACCTATCGGAGACTGAGCGTCTGGTCGGCTGTCAACAGCAAATAGCCGATCACTACCGCAAAAATATGCTGTACAACTCACGGCTGCCCAGACGCTGTCGTTATTTCATGTATTTTTTTGGTACATCACTTGTAGTATCTATTACTCCTGCTGCTGTCCCATACAGAAGTGAGGAAGGTGGTATAATAGTGGTATTATGTTTTCTTCCTCGGCGGCAACTGCATATCCAGTTCTCGTTCCCAATACATACGCTAGCGGTAGCTCCATCGTACATACAAATATTCAATTGACTATTAAGCAGCTTTTAATGTGTACGTTGACGATTTTGATCATCTTTGCGTATATTATAAGAAATTAAATCAATTTCTACATTAAATACGTACACGTCAAAGTTTTAATGAACATAAATATATGAATTTATACAAAACAAAACAAAAGAAAAATTGAATTCTCGAAAATGAAACAAACAAAATGTTGGATTCACAAATAAGACACATAAAATGCTGAATTTATAAATTAAAATAAATAAAATTATGAGTTTACAGAATAAAATAAATAAAATGTTAAGTGTCCTTAACAGTGCGCATTTTAATAGATAATTAGAGCAAATTGAACACGTTAGTCCTATATATTTACCTATCTTATACAGAGGAAGAATATCCATCTTGGCCTAGAATTGTTCTTTAAGGAATTTCCAGGCCTTCATTACATAAAACTGCTACAAAATTTACGATAGCAAAACAAAAGGGTTTATAGCGTAGTTAATTTACAATGGTAATTTGCTTTCTCTAGAGAACAGTTATTTAAATTTTATTTTATAGCTTGAAGTCATTGTAAATCTTACGGTCGGCCTTTCTCTATTAATTAGCGTCTAGCTGAACAGTATTTTGAGGTGCTTCAGATTTACGTAGGAATGTCACCGTGTAATTTTTTTTACTTCTTCATTAGGGAAACGACTAAATTGGGCGATAAAAGTATAAGTACAGTGAAAAAAATACGATGAAGTATCAGGTGCTTTTACCGCGCTTCATTTTCTTCGCAAATGTGTAGGCGTGATGACTGCGTTGGAATATTTACGAGAGAATACGTCTTGTTGGGGTGATGTTTATGTATAGAGTAACAACAGTGTATGTCTTAGAATAAGATGAGAAAGGAGCACAAGAACATGTGATTGCGTGAAAATGCACTTCTTATGGAGTCGAGTTAAAAACTTTTTCCCGTTTTCTTCCTTTCAATCTTGTCGCGTGCTTTAATATATGAGCTCCTATCATCGTTTAACAGTAATATGAGTTTGAAAACAATGATTCAGTTATTTCCCAAGAGTTTGTCATATTCTATGTTTTTGTATTTGTTTAGTAGTGCACAAAATTAATAAGTTTAGTTGCTGCTTTATGATGTGAAAATATAAATGTGTTTATGTCTAATAATGTCTACTAAATATACTAAATATATAATAATAATAACTGGGACCTAAATTTTTTCATAATCTTTTATTTGTTAACCATCCTGTGAAAAGAACGCAAGCGAAATAATCGACTGGCATACCAAAGAGATTTGATCGTTGGGCTAATAAAAATAGCTGAATATATGTAGATATTTCTAAATTGACTACCAATTACTTTAGAAGTATGAACGAGGCTCGTTTATCAATAGATTTGTGAGGCAGTTGGGACGTACGCACCATGTTATGTTGAGATGATTCCCAACTCATCGGTAATTGAGGGAAATAAAAAGGCCGATAGACTGGTCAAACAAGGAACAAATGCGCCTTATATTGGTCTACAAAAAGGTAATCTAAAACAGGATATTAGTCAAAGAGAGCAAAATCAAAAAACCTCGTACTGACAAAGCATGAAGGACAAAATCAGGTGGAAGCATTCATATGAGGCTCGCCAAAAACAACGAAGATAATGCTATGTTTCTGCAAAGGGAATCTTATACTGGCAGCTTTACTGACAGGTCATGTAGTTCTAAAATTCCATATATATAAACTAGGAAAAGCTAAAGATGAACTCTGTCGTTTATTCCAGAAAGCTCTGGGTATTCTATGCGAATGCGTTACTATTAACCAAAATGACATCAACTTTTCAGTACGCCATTCCTAACACCTATTAATTTGAAAGAAGAGAATATTGGATTGTGTATTGTAGCCTCCAAGTATTTTAATACACATAAGGACGCTGTTATGATAGATCTATTCAAATCGCAATTGACTGAACGTGGTTCGGTTCAATAATAATGATATAATTACTAGTAGATTCGAGTTTAGAATGTTCCAACTTTTAGAGAATGCTAGAACTCTTGATTCTATAGTCAAATTGACATACATAGTCTACGAGGGGTATTTTTAAAATAAAATCCCTTTTATAATATTCCATTTAATAAGAACAAAATACTGTAAATATCATTAAAATATATTTTTTTCATGTTCTACATACTTTTATCTACTTCCCTACATACTTTTCATCTTTATTCAAACATTTGTCACACCGCTCAACAAGTTTTTTAATTTCGACGCCAAAGAAATCTGCTGCCTGTGAAGAAGCCCAATCCGTGGCTGCAGTTTTCACATCTTTGTCCTCGTTGAACCATTGACCACCAAGGAACTCCTTTAAGTATCGAAACAAGTGAGAATCATTGGGTGCAAGGTCTGGACTGTAAGGAGGATGTTCCAGTTGTTCCCATCCAAAAGTCCTGATTAGACCTGTGTTTGCGCAGAAACACGTAACCTTGCATTGTCGCCCCTTGTTTCGTATGGCACGCCGGAGCTTTCTCAAGGTCACACAATACGCATCAGAATTGATTCTTGTGCCTCTCGGCAAAAGATTCACTAACAAGATGCCTTTCCTGTCCTAAAAGACAGTTGCCATGGTCTTTCGTGCTGAAATTGTCTGTTTGGCTTTCACATTGGTTGGCGAAGATGTGTGTCGCCATTCCATTGACTGTTGCTTGGACTCAGGAGTCAAGTGAGATACCCAAGTCTCATCTTTTGTAACGATGCGGTTCAAAAATTCATCTCCTTCCTGATTGTATCGAGTCAAAAACGATAAAGCACAGCCCAATATTTTTGTTTGTAATCGTCAGAAAGCAGTTTTGGAACCCACCGAGAACACAACAGTGGTGTACAAAACTGACCTTGAAATCTGTGGAACTTCAATTGATAACTTTGAAATGGTAAATCATCGGTTCTCTCGAATTTTGTTGATCATATCACGAACCAAATCTTTAGATATTAGAGAAGGTCGGCCAGGGCGTGGCTCACCATGCACATTAACCCGCCCGTCCTTGAACATTCTCACCCACTTTCGAACTTTACGATCAGTCATAGAATTATCACCGTAAACTTCACAAATCTGACGATGAATTTCCGGTGCTGCCAAGTTTCTTGCACTCAAGAATCGAATTACTAATCGTATCTCACAGTCGGCGGGCGACTCAATTTTCTTAAACACCATAAGCAGACGTGTATGCGCACTGCGGCGATCACGCGTCATTCTCCCTCTCATTCACAAACGGACGTTATTTAAAAAATACGCCTCGTATATATCCACTTTATCCTCGTAGAAGCATGTGACTGGAATATCAGCTTTAAATTCACGAGATGCTTACAGAATGGCATTCTCTAACCTATAACTCTGACCTATAACTTTAACATACACCTTCAACATAATACACGGCAAAAGTTCGTTTATATGCCTGGTGTATGTAGTACTTCTTTTTTTACTAAACAGACTTTATTTATAGAGGATGCCAATGTTTATAATCGCCTGCCATGCCATCAAAAACTCATAATGAATATTATTCAATTCAAAAAGGTTTGACATTTACTTAATGGACACAACTTTTTATTCATTTCAGGACTTCTTAGTTGACTGACTCTAGAAAAACAAATTATGTGACTACCATTTGATTTCCCTTACGGTGGCGTCAGTGCGGTGGCCTTACTCAAATAAAAATGCGGGTAATTTATAAAAAATA
Organism: Dynastes maya; assembly: GCA_029619315.2. Taxonomy (NCBI): domain Eukaryota; kingdom Metazoa; phylum Arthropoda; class Insecta; order Coleoptera; family Scarabaeidae; genus Dynastes; species Dynastes maya. The sequence goes on from JAROYE020000001.1 coordinate 27,599,087, forward strand.
TAATTTATGGAGACTTGGTAAGGTCATTCGATCCTTGTTCGCAACATAGTAATTCCGTATATTTTACTAGATAACCGGAAATGGTCGCACAATACTTTTGAACACCTTACCAATCATGTAGTTATCATCATGCCACTTAAATTTAAAATTATGTGAAGTTTTCCATCAACGAAGACGCTTCTGATGAAGATAACAATGTTATGGAAGCGTTAAGAATGTATATCTGTGATCAATAAAGCCGATATCAACATAACTATCAACCTGGTCCATTTTTGATCACTTGCAACAAAGAATTTCATTATGTATCAAGGATCTTGATACCCCTCACTATGCGACATTATTTTTGCTCTTATATGCTGTGCAAATTTTTGCTGAAAATTATTATTATATTACATTATATTATAGTGTTGTTTTACACATTCATTCAACTCAACATGAATTCTATAAGTTGATTGGTGTTGTTTTTTGTCCAACGCAAGTTATAGCTCATGCCGGAAAGCTTCTAAAGTTTGAGAGTGATGAGGTGACTTAGTGAGTCTTCTGTCCATGATATCGCATACATATTCAATGGACGCAGGATTTGAAGATCTCGGTCGCTACGGGAAGCATTCATGATTTCCTGAATGTAGTGTTGTAGGATCACGTTGCGTTTAACGAGTAGTGGAGGTGACTTACCGGAGATAGTAGTGCATTAAAATATAATCGAGGTACAGTACTATATACACACAACGGACTAACGGCGTGAAAAGTGTAATCATTTCTTATTCCTACAATAATAGACCTAAAACTTACAATTCAAAAATTGAATCACTTATACTAAGTTCTCTTTTTTCTGCATCACTTGGTATACATATTTTTAACATTTCTCTGGTTTATTATTTAGCAGCGCATTGATTTTGTTTATTATGATACCTTCTTGTGGCACATAAAAATGGCACTTCGCCTAGAACTTGTTAAATCTGCTAACAAGGCAAGTTGCAGATAGACGTTTCAATTTACGAAGGAAAAATAAAATAATGGGACTGTTATACTAACGATATACGACGATAAATTCTTTTAGGATGCGGATATACTAGACATGTTCTCTGGATAAGGAATTTATTTTAATATATCATATCCTAATTGTTTTTTTTCCTGAACATGACAAATCTTAAGACAATGTGATTTTATTTCGCACGATTTTCAATTTCATGATAATAAAGTACATTAAAAGCGAAGAATTTTAATACAAAAACAAATCTGCCATTTTCAAACGAAGGTGAAACGCATGCACTTTTGGCCAGCCTTTTTAATAATAATCAACCATTTCCTTGACATTAAAAATTAATTTAATTGAAATATATGACGTTTTGTATCTTTGACATAATAATAATTTGACATTCACATGACAATTCAAGTTCTTACTACCGGCCCAAAACTTCGAAAAAATAAGCATTTTACGAAAATTATACGCATAGAGGTAATCATGATAATGCTAATTTTAAAGGAAAAACATTGCGCTTGATACATAGAGTAACACTCTCTGCCATCCACCTCGAAAAAACCAAACATTGTATACACGAAAATTGATTCCATTTTGCGAATTGGCCTGAGGAACCTATTGACCTAAATTCAATCAAATATTTGTGGCCTGTCACAAGCAGTCTTCAGAAACACGACTTGCAGCCAAAATAAAAGAAGTGTGGAAAAGTGTTCCACCGGCGCATTGCAAAAAATTGGTGGGTACAATGCCTAAACGTATATGGGCAGTCATTAAAACTCGAAGAGGTCGTACGCGATATTAATTTGCATGTAGAATTTTATAATGTAATCACCATTGTTAATACATATATTTCAATAAAGTTTTAAGTTTTGTAAAGTTTAAGGTGCTCCATTTTATCTGCAAGGCTGTATATTTAATACAGAGGCTGTTAAAAAGATAATTGAATTACATCGGAAGCAAAATTTTTTAAGTACGAAAATTTTTGTAATCGGTTTAATTGAATTATAAATCGAATTCGTATTATTGATTGCGGGCGTTTGATTCCAGTATAATGGCCAATTTATTATTCTGGGCCAAATATTCAATTAAGTCTGTCATGTAAAATTAGCAAATGTGTTTTAAATAGAAACAGTGAGTAATATTTAAACGTTTTGCTGGTTTATTAAAAATATATTCACGTTGTACTAATAATTATTTTTAGCGATTTTGCGTTAAACCGAATACAATTATGTGCGTGTGTGTTGCATTTTTTTTTGCTGGAGGTTGTGTGGAGAAATTTACGCAAAGTACTGTTAGATCCATCCAAATTAATTGGGAAGAATGTTGTTTTAATGTTCCCGTTGTACGTCTTATAGTGCCGTGAACTTTCTTTAATCTGGAATTAAAGACCATTTAGTGATCACAAATAAACTTGTTGGCGGCTTTTGTTCACCGAATGGTACTACTGTTCACAGAATTTTATCCTTCGATTTATTAAGTTAGATAATAATAGTGAAACAATCTGAACCTATAATGTTAGTGCTGCTTTAGTAAAAAAACTGCAGTATCGTATACAAATATCAAACGATGACCTATTGAAAGTATCTCTGAAAATAAGTGAACTATCTTTTTTAAACTTTGGTGGGCGATATTACAGATAGTGATGTATTTAATAAAAATATTTTCAACTGGCACCCTCGATTAAACCGGAAACGGATATCAACTTTCTTATTTCAAATGGTACAGCCTATATATTACGAATCCTTTAGACAGACCTCTCAAAGACAAGTTCAACGATATGCAATATCATAGATGTAGGACGTACCACCTTTGAGATATTACATTTTTTCTGGAAAATTTGACAATCGCAGAGTTTGACTGAAACATCAATATCTTCTAGTCGGTATTACTCATGTTAATCAGTTTTGTTAGTTCTATTGGCAACATAAAATTATCTTTATATACGTATCAAAAATATTATACAGAGTGTTCGAAAAACCTAGTCCAAGCACTAACAGTTTCAACTAAAGAACATTTTTTTTTTAATAGCAACCCCTATTTTTGAGAATATCTACGTATTCTATTCCAAAAACTGCGGGTAAAACATATTTTAATTTCTACAACTAAATTCGCTCGTTTCCGAGTTATTTAAAAAATCATCGACATCGATTATTTGCTACCAAAAAACAACCAGAATTGACAAGGTAGGCTCTGTTTTGCTTAAGCTAATGACAAATGAACGCTGTGGCATTACGTTAACATGTCACTGTTTAAATTAAATAAAGGAGACTTGCAGATGACATACTCAATAAAGATTTTATTTAGGCTCGGTTGTTAAAGTAAAATAAATATTGAATTAAAGCTAAATACTTAATTATTTATGTAAATGTTTAATTAGTATAATTAACATAAATTGAAAAATGGGTGCAAAATATTTAAAATGATAAAAGGGCTAAACCCAAGTATTCAAAGAAACTATACAAATTAAAAACATATATTATAAATCCCCATCTAATTGCAAACATAACAGTATCTGACGGTGCACGGAATTTACTGCCTTTTGGATTTTTGCTCCGTTAAGGCTGGCGAAAGCTCTCCTTACCCTGTCCTCCAAAATTTCCCGAGTATAAATGGGATTGTCGGACACCTTTGTTTTTATGCGACCCCAAATAGGGAAGTTAAGAGGAGGTAGGTCAGGGGAGCTGGCTGACCATGTCCAAGGTCCTAATTTCCTCATCCAACGATCATCAAACGTTTCCGTCAATTGATTTGTAACCTCACGTGTACAATGCGCCAGAGTTGCATCTAATTAGTACCAACATGCTTGCATTTCGTCCACATTTAGCCCATTAATAAATTCCATCACGGTACTTCCGTCATAAATTCGATACGTAAGGTTATTGTCTTTTATAACACAAAATACATTAAAACTGAACTTTGCTTGAAAATTTTCTGATCTTGTTAAATGTAGATTAGTGGTGGTTTAATAATGTGCATTTTTAGAATTATATTTCTCTTCTCTCGAAAATTTCGTTTCATCAGTCCATATCACTTTAGAAATAAAGATTGGATCTTCTTGTATTTTGGCTAGATTCCATTCACAAAATTTGTTTGTTTGTTTGTCATTAGCTTAAGCAAAACGAAGCCTACCTTATCAATTCTGTTTGTTTACTGGGAATAAATAATCGATTTCATGATTTTTTTTTAATAACTCGGAAAGGAGCGAATCTAGGTATAGGAAATAAAATATGTTTTACTCGTATTTTATTCAAGTAGAACATGTACACATAGGGGATGCCATTTAAAAAAATTGATTTTTTTTAGTTGAATATGTTAGTGTTTCGGCTACATTATTATGTTGCTAATGGAAATCCTAAAACTGGTTTACATGAGTAATACCGAATAAAACATTGATCAGCTAAACTCTGCGTTTGTCAAATTTTTCACAAAAAATTAATATCTCGAAGATGGTACATCCTACACCTCTGATATTGTATATCGTTGAACTTGCCTTTGAAAGGTCTGTCTAAAGGATCCGTAGTATACAGGATGTTTCATTTAAAATAAGTAAATTGATGTCCGTTTCCGGCTTAATCAAGAGTGCCATGAAGTTGAAAATATTTTTAAGAGATACATCATTATCTATAGCATCGCACACCAAAATTTCAAAAATATAGTTTAATTATTTCCAGGGATACTTTTAATGGGCCATCGTCGTGAATGACCCTGTATATCAGATGAAAAACATAATATGGGCATTGAGAACTATATATATATATATATATTGGGTGTTTCAAATAAACATTTGAAAACAAAGCACAATATGATAATACAAAATAAAATAGATTAAAAAGATAAAATAGATTAGTTAGAATAAAATTATATTATGCAAAAGAAATAGTGAGGAGTTAAGTATCCGTATGATATCAAAATAGTATTGCATAAACTAAAATGGTGCAATGTTTGAAAAAAAAAGGAATGATTGGAATAAAAATTTTCGAAAACTCCCATGATTGTGTAAAACTAAAAGGAAAAAGCTGAACAAAAGTCATAAACAAAAGAGTCCTTATAAATAGACGATTAATACGCCAATATCTCAAGTTTTAAACTCAAAAAATAGAAAGAAGCTGTTAGAAGCTTCATCTGGGCTTTAGCTGATGAATACGGTCAACTCAGCAATTTTGGTTATGGCTACCGCCGAAATGTGGAACAGTGCACTATTTTAGTGCAATAGTGCCATATGATCACAAAGAAACTTAATTCAGAGGGCCATGTTTTTTTAAATTATTTTTGTAATGTTGGTTAAAACTATAAGGCGTCCTCCTTTTACCCTATTAACTGAATATTTATTGATTCAAAATCACCGTATAATCAGTTTGACGTTGATAGCCTTCCATTTACAAATATTCAGTTTCAGTGCAATTGGCAAGTTCAAATCGTAATCGTTCATTTTGTTGGTTAGTTATGTTGTAGTTACGTAATTTAAAATATGTGTCCTTTTTCCTAAAATCTGATTACCAAACATTTATAATTGAAAGCTATTTTCGCAATGGACAAAAGCAGCAGAATGTCATATCTTGATTTATGGCAGCAAATTATTTGTGGTAGACTCAAGAAAAGAGTTGCTGAAACTATTGCGGATGTGAGGAGGAGTATGGAGCATTCATATAAAATGTCAGTTAGAAAGCTTTCACAGGAAACTAATTTGTCATATGGTATTTGTCAGCATATTCTCAGAAAAGATCTTGAAAAATATCCATATAAAACTCATGTTGTGTAAGCACTCAATGTCATTGATCACGTGGTGAGAGTACAGTACTGCAATTGATTGGAAAATCATACGAATGATGATAATATCCTTGACAAATATTTCTTCTTAGATGAAGCTGTTTCCTTAATGGTTTTATTAACAAAGAAACCATGCGTATATGGTCCAGTAAAATCCTTATGTCCTGATTAGAGTTGCTCTACTTGCGCTAACAGCCAGTGGGGGGCGTATAAAGGTTTACACAAAATAAATGGTCAGAAATAAAATATAATAATACGTGCTCAAACACTTACTGTCTTAAGAGTCTCCCGTGAAATCACAAAGTGAATAATGTCTGTTAAATATCTGCAACATTAGATATGTTTCCACAGTTGTTTTGGCAAACCGAGTGCGGCGTGAGGAAAAGGTGTGTTTATATGCAGAAAACGAACGTTCTATATCTAGTGACGTTATATTTGCGTAATTAAAATAATTTTTGGAACAACTTAACAGTTCTGTTAACGCACCTTCACAAATTTATCTTAATGTGCCAAAATCAGAATCTTTCTCTAAAACACTTTCAAACCATTCTAGAACACGAACATTTTTTTGCGTCTTCTACCGCGCATTGTTGTGCGTGAACATATTGCACTATTTGCAGAGATTCCTCTAACGACATTTCTCTATTGCCTCCACTAGTTCGAAGTAATTGTTCTGAATAGTTTTTAAATCCGTTTTAACCTGACTATCTTGAAATTTCGACTGGCTTTCCTTGATAGCCGCAGCTTCCTTTGGATCGAATTGTAAAACCACGTTCTTAATATTTTTAAAATATTTATGATAATTAAACGCAGTCTGTAACCATGTTTCCCAACGTGTAAGAATAGGTTCTGGTGGCTCAGGCACACGGGGGCATAGTCTGTGAAATTTGCGAATACGTTTTGGGGATTTGACAAACACTGCTTTTGTATGCGCTATTAAAGCGTCTACCTCAGGATAACATTTTCTAATAGTATCTGCCACATGACTGGAAGCATGAATTTGGCACGTAATATGTAACAAGTTAGCACAATGTTTTTTAAGAGACCGGCCTACAGAAAGAATGTTTGCGGCACCATCACTCATAAACATCAACAGTTGGTTTGTTGAAGGTCCAAACTTTTCCAATGTATTTAACACTAGCTTTGAAATTACTTCGGCAGTACATTGTTGCACTCGTCTGGAAGCTAATAGAATTGAAGGTGGCGATTGACGTGGTTCCATTGTACGTACCATTACATTACCACAGAATGTTTTTTACGATCTGTTGTTTCGTCCGCACATAACCACAGTTTTTTATCTTTCAACTCCAATTTAATTCTTTTTTCAACATGTTCACGAGCAGATGGCACAATTCTTTGTAACGATGCCCGATTTGGTAATTTGCAGTCCGAATATTTATTCCAAAAGAAGACATATGCTTCCTTGTCTAGTAAATTAAACGGTAGATTACATGCAATAAAGGTAACACATAAATTAAATTAAAATTTGTCATAGTGTCGTGCGCATTTTTTTTTTAAGAATGCTGTTTACTGTTTACGTGACGTAGACAATCCCTTTTGGATCAACACATTAAAGAAATATTACAAACTACACATTGAATTTTAACGACATCATAATTTAGGTCAGGCATTTCTGCTATAAATTCTGTAACTTTCTCCAACATTGGTCGTTTTCGCGACGTAGGCAAAATTTTTAAAACAAACGTAGAACTACGAAATAGTATTTGCGGCAGCGTACATGTATACACAACAGATCTGGTTGGGACTCGCAGTTATAAACTCCGCCGCTGTCCGTTGGCGCTAGTGAGCAACTCTAGTCATGATACAGAAACCATTGCATTTTGAAAAGGTTGGTGTTTTGATAGCAGCTCACTGACTAGACCGCATTTAGTTCTGCTCACACAAAGGCTACTCGATGCTTTTGTTAGTTGGTTTAATAGCAATAAGTTATATGTTAATAATGAAAAAACCGTTTGCATGCGTTTTAGTCCAGGTTCTAATAAAATGCACGAATGTGACTTAATAAAAATAAATTCGCTCACAATCCAGCAGGTCCAACATACCAAATTTTTAGGGGTCTACTTGGACAAGGGTTTAACATGGGAAATACATGCTACGAATTTATGTAAACAGCTTTCAACATCATGCTATGTAATATATTAATTGAAGACTGTTGCTAGTAATGAAGTTGTAATGTCATACTATTATTCGTTATTTCAATCTAGAATAAAATACACGATATTGTTCTGGGGTGCTTCTTGTCACGTTGGAAAGGTGTTGCGAATACAAAAATTGGCTATTACAAATATGGCTGGTGTATCTAAGTGTACTTCATGCCGCTCCTACTTCTCTTCTTTGCATCTTCTTACCGTGACTGCTCTTTATATACTAGAGATTGCGGTGTATGTTAAAACTAACATAAGTTTATTTACTAGGAACGCTAATTTTCATATGTACGATACTAGGAACAATGATAGTTTATCCGTACCAAAACATGAATTGGTGACGTATGAGAGATCTCCAGTGTATACGGGGACCAAATATGTCAAGCGTAATTTGAAGTTTCACTCTTGATATGATTTAAGCAAGATTTCACTGTCAGATGTAGTTGTAACCAATATAACAAAAATTAAAAAAAAACATGGCCCCCTCGTTTGTTTTTTTTTTAATGATCGTATCGTACTATCGCAGCAGAATGCTCCTCTGTTCTATACCTCGGCAGTAGTCATGATCAAAATTGTTGAATTGGTCGTATCCCTCTGCTAAAGCCCTGCTGACGCCTCTAACGGTTTTTTTATATTTTTTGAGTTTCAAACTTGATATATTGACGTATTAATCGAGACATTTGAATTGATAAAACGAACTTGCGTTTCCATCCAGTATCACCTAAACGCAATAAAATATTCTTTTTGTATCACAAGAATCTGAAAATGCAATCTCTTTCATGCTATAAACACAAGATTCGTCTAAGTGGTTCCCTATACATTTGTACATTTCACGATTCGACGGGAAATCAGCATAGATTGACGTGTGTGTATGTGGATATGTAAGTAAATATCCGACAAATGGAGAAGATGAGAATGTTTTGTAGGTTATTTACTTGGCTGGGTTTTCGCTCGCTTTGTAAATCTTCGCGCGGAACCAGAGCTATGAGATCTTGTCATCGATGAGAAAGTTTCTCAACGTAATTGCTAATTTTTAGAAGTTTTAAATGTAGTAAAAAAGGAACATTATAGAATGTTATAATTTTTTCCTTCGTTTTCTCGATCCAAGGTATTTTGAAAACCACCCGGTAAGATTATAATACCTTTATGGATGGAAATTTATTATTAACTTTAAAATTACTAAAATCAGTTGATCCAGACTAACACCGAAGCTTGTTGCATGCATGTGCATAGCTAAAAGCCAAAGATAAGTAGTGAAATGTTTTAAAAATATCAGTAAATTAAATTAACGAAAATTAAAACTGAAAAATGCAAACTAACCAGGATTTCTAAGACGATGTCATGCAAACTTTATGTTTATATGGGATTCACGGGGAATTCCCAATTCTCAAACTCCAACCTTCACTTCTACCTTGAATTTTTACTATGATTTGTATATTACACACTTTGAAACATGGAACACAGTCAAAATACGAGTTACCGATGAAAGTTTGACCAAATGTAATCAAATTAATTGGCGTCCCTTCACTCCATTATTCATCTCTTTCATCTCAAAGTATTCAGGGCTTGTAATCGATAATTGTATATTCTCATTCATCATAATCACTAAACTTCTGCCCAGGTGGAACCTTCACATGGTTGTTGGGATTCTGACTGGACATTGCCGGCCCCTCTTCAGCATGGGAGTAACCGTAGACTTATTATGTAAGGTTTTTGCCAAGCTGAAGACAAAATAGTGGAACGTTTTCTCTATAAGTGTCCTACGTTGGCGTCAATTAGAAGGACCATGCTAGGTGACGAGCGACTATGCCTTGCCGCCATTAGAACGATCCCTTTGGGCAACGTCCTAACCCATGCCCAAGTAGTGGGTTGGTTGACGGCCTAATGGGTTCTTGAGTATAAAGAGAATGCATAATGGGCCTATTGTAGCCTAAATTCTGTGGAATTCATCTCATCTTCTCGTTGTCCCTAACCATAACATAACTTGCTAATGCTGCCTATCCCTCATCTACTAATCGAAACCTATTTTACATTACATGTTGAACGTGATTTTTTTCAGAATTTTTGTCATGCAACCTTATGATTTATTTGGATGATCATAAAGGGAAGAGAAATCATAGCCGGATTCTACTACTAAAAATGTATATTGTCATTTAATTTTTTTTGATGACGTCATAACTAAAAAAACAAATGTGAGCTGGAAGATGAATTGCACATATTAATGAATATTTTTAAAAATCAAATTGACGTGTTGAGTTTGCTTTTCTTTTTAACATTCCATACTTTAATCCCTGTATAAAGTTCTCTGTTAGCGTATATCAAAAGTATGTAGGGATGGTGTTTGAATGCCTACTCATACGCAATTAGTGTGAGAAGAAATTATTGTATTTTCCATGCCAATCGTTTTTTGCTTTTTGTGTAGTGTGGAATTGTAAATGTCGTGATTCAACGTGCTATTGTTTATGGTAGTTACCTCTAGTGTTCATTGCAGGCAACATGGCAATTCAACATTCAACATTCAGGAAATTGTGAATCCCGTTTTACGAGGGTAGCGCCTCAAATTTTTACAAAAGACCACTAGATGGCGTTATTGAGATTCGACATTACTATTCTCATCAAATTTCACAGTTGTTATTGTTGAAGCAGTAAGAACGCAGAAATCGGGCGAGTATTTTCTTTACAGTGAGCGTTTCGATTTTGTATGTACATTTAGGTGTGAAAAAGATCTGTTCCCGATGGATGCATAATTTGATCCAAGCACAAAAAAGATTCGTGTCGATTAGGTGTAAGGTAATGCCCAAAAAATTCGACAGAGGAACTTCAAAACCCGTATACAACAGTTTGTGCGTGATAAACCGAATCCCGCAAAATGTCTAAGAAAATCATTGCTTGTTTCTTTCGTTGTACTGGACATGTCGCAAGCATTGCTTTGGAGGATCGAAGAATAGTTAATGTTGAATGGTATACAACAATTTGTTTGTTAGAAGCCATCGATGAAATCACGAAAAACAATCGATAACGTCGCATCTTCCTTCATCATGGCAATGCTAGTTCTCACACAGTACATCAAAGGTTTGATTATTTGAAGAAGAAAACATCGAATTAATGTCTCATTGCTTATATTCACCTGATTTATCGCTTAACTTATTTTTGTTCCTGAATGGTAAACAAACACTGCGTGGGCAGTGATTTTTATCATCTCAAGAAGCTGTTGAAGCTTTCAAAATCATGTTTCTACCTTGAGAGTGGAAAAATTGTTTCGAGAATCGGCTCGAACGCATGTGAAAGTGTATAAAATTTAATTGAGTATATTTCGAAAAACAATAAAACGATTTGTACAATTTTTTTCTTTCTTTCATTGTTTTTCTAAGAACTTAAAAGGTATCCCTCGTACCACATCTTTGATCCATTGATTCCTTTGAATAAAGCTTTATTGCCCAGCCAAAAATTGTTTTGTTTCTTCTAATAGAAGGTTCATACCTTATAATATAAAATTAAATAAGTAGGAATTTGTGAAGTAGTACTGCTTATCAATTTCGATAAATCCATAATATGCATTCGTAGCTAATAGACAAAGTTACAAAATAGATGATTGTAAATGTTTCTGAGTATTCTTGGTGACTGTGGTGTTTAATCTTCTGCTAAGCATATTTTTAAAAAAATGTGGAAATGGTCCTTGATGGGATAGATTTATTATTCCACTTAATGGTTTTTAAATCTTTGTTTCATTATCTGTTTTCATTTCCACAATGTCAATACTCAGTTCTCAATGACAATTAAGATAATTTGTTTTGTTTACACGTTATTGATAACTTGCTTAGCTTGTTCGAGAATAGAATGATGAAATGGACGCAAATTCATTCGCCTGCTTTTTTGTAATTTACTGCTATTTTTTTCTTAAAGGTCATTTACATATTTCCATTTGCATTGCCGGCTGATGTCCGAATAGCAAAAGCAGCAAATCCGTCACGCTAATTGAAGTGCAAGTGGCCACGTGCATCACCTGATACCAACTGTTTGATTGCTGGAAAGAGATATCTAACACTCCATGGTGTGGAAATCTTAAAACTAAAAACTGATTTTAAATAAATATAAAATTTCATGCACGCGACGCTAATTTACAACTCTATTGTTAAACTGCTTAATGCTTTCTTAAATTAAGTAACTAACACAGTAATAAATTAGCACCAGAACATAAAATCGCTATACTATTCGTCATTGGTACTTTCCTGGAAATTCTAAATACTCTTGAAATGGGTCAGATTGATAAAATATTTAGCACGAGCAGCGGCAGCAGATCCGAATGATTTGTGACATAGTGGTCTATTAACAATTAAAACTTATTTAACCCTCATCAAACACAAACTGACAAAAAACTTCGGCCTTTCTCTCCGAATGTAAGAGGCACGAAATCCTAGCGGCGACCGTGCTAACATTAGGATAAAATTAAAACCATGGGCGTGTGACCCAGTTACTTTACTGCCAGACATTACCAATAATTAAAATAGGTATAAGTGGTAATTAATTACGTTAAATGAGCGTGCGGCTTTAATGTAATACATGAAAATTCCAGGAAATTACATAGCATTTTTTTTTTAAAGCTTAAAGGCCAGTTGAATATTCATTTAGAAAAGCAGAACGCAGATTTTAGAGGTTTTATTCGAGAAACAGGAAGATGTTTGGTTTGCATACGTTTTCATATATCTTATAAACAAAATAATAGCATTAATTTTTGCTCTTTTTATTTTTCAGTGTGAAATACTATTCCTAAGTGCATACGTTTAATTAACTCAGTTCTGTGTGATGTCAGAGATAAGAAATATTGTTATTTAATTACTATTAACCTTTGAACATTTTTGTTCCTGTATTTTAGATAATTTACAAATCGAACATATTTCGTAAGCGGCTTTTGTAAAGAACTACTTAGTTTGTGAATTGTTGAAGAACTAACAGTTGCTTCTTAAAGATGATACACTTTACTGAGGAAATATACAAGACGATCTTTCTATAAACTGCGGTGCTATAACGGCATGACTTGCGCAGTCCCGATGTCATCCAGTACTTGATGTTATTAACTTTCTTTCTTTTATATCTAAAGCAATCATTTCAAGCAAAATTTCCGAAAAACCTGAAAGATCATTATCAGGATCGGTGTCGTCCAAAATTATTTACCAATTTACAGTTTTTATGTTTCTCTAGTAGTTAGTGTTTATAGATTTCTCTAGCTGCAGAATTCGCGTATATACGAGCCCCGTCCAGCTTCAATTGGCCCACAAAATTTGTGGTGTTGTTGGCATTTATCGCCCAAGGAGCAAAACCAGCCGCTACATGTAATATCTAAGACAAAGTATGCCATGTGGAGGACTTTAGGAGAGATCTGGGTTCAATTCTCATAAAGAAATCGGAAATATTTAAAAAATGTAGTTTTCATGCATTCCATTACCCAAGTACTGCTAACGATGAGTATTAAGGTGGCTATGGAAACAACGCTTTTTTTGACGGAAATGACAGTGACAAATGTTTCGATTGTAGAACACTTAACTGATAGCGCAATTGTTGTCAATAATGGACAGGGGAAAGGCAATTGATGAAAAAATTCGATCAATTATCATTAATATACACAAATCCGGAAAATCAAACGGCGAAATTAGAATATTGCTCAGTATATCCAGATACAGTGCTCGCAATACTGTAAAATTGTACAAATCAGACGGTTCCAAATTAACAGACGCTGATAGACGAGCTTTGGCCAGAATTATCAAGTCTAATAGGCGTGCCAACTACGGAGCGTTGAGTGTACTCTGGAGTGAAGCTGTTGGAAAACGTGTTTGCAGGTCTACATGTCATTCAGAAGGAAGAAAACTTGGCTTTGGTACTTACAACGTAAGTTTCATGAGTTCAATCCTAAGGGACAAAAAATAATTCGTTTTTCCCTTCGCGAAGGCAAAAGAAAAATTGTTATTGACCCTGAAGCAGAAGCGAAGCAGGTTAAAATGGACTGAAGACCATAGACATTGGGATATGGAGAGGTGGAATAGTGTACATTGGAGTGACGAGTCGCGATTTGAAGTTTGTGTCGGTGATAGGCGGAGTAGAGTTATTCGCTAGGAACATGAAACTTATCATCCTGACTGTCTTAAGCGCAAAGTTAAATTTCCATCTTCGGCAACGGTCTGGGGTTCAATGTCGGCTAGAGAAGTTGGAAAATTACACTTTATCAACGGCATTGTTAACTCAGACAAATATTTAGACATCCTAGAGGAGTCTTTGTTGCCTACTTTGGAAGAGAGCAGGATTTCTGGAAATGACTTCATTTTTCAGCAAGACGGTGCTGCATGTCATACTTCCAAAAGATCCATGAAATGGCTATCAGACCATGAAATACCGGTTCTAAAATGGGTTTCTAGTAGTCCGGACCTTTAGCCCATCGAGACGTTGTGGCATATCATGAAAAAGAGATTGCGTGCCAATCCTGCTAAGACTGTGTAAAAACTCAAGCAAAGAGTCCAGAACATTTGGGATAATTTCATAGCAGAGGAGTGTCAAGATCTAGTAAATGGTTTGCCGAGAAAGATTGAAACTTGCTATTAAAAATAAAGGTGATGTTACTCAGTGGTAGAACGTGCTATGCCTTAGAATTGAAAATCACAAATTTGAGTTTTTCTTTTTTCAGTCCTAATCAGTTCCAATTGTAATCAGTTATTTTTGTGGAATATGTTTTCAGACTGTTATTTGCAAAATAAAAATTCAGAATTATACCTCTATTAGTTTAAATGATCTTCAATACATGCTAATAACTGAAATTTTATCGGGTGGGCCAACTGAAGCTGGACGGGGCTCGTACATGTTCCTCGCTCTCTCAGATCATAACATATGCTTCTCGCTGAAATTAGTTTAACTTAACTCATCAAATATTTGCAAACAAACTTAAAAATTACTGTAGATACACTACGTACCCGTAACGAGTATTTACGGCAATTCTCACTGCACAACGCAGCACAAAGTGAGTTTAATATTGCAAGTGGTTCAAGCAACAAGCGGACCCAATTTCACCGTACCTATTTGTCGCCGAGACGCTGCGACAGCGTTATTTGTCAGTTGCCGGACGTGTGGATTGTTTTATGTGTACTCGTGTTCTGTATACATATGTATGTATGTACGTACGAACGTATGTATTCGCATGCATGGAATGGGATGGTGTGTGTGCGAATTTCCCATCCCTTCTCTTTTATTTAGGTGTTTGTTTTTGTCTGGGGTAAAATCTGTTTTCGCATTTTCATAATGCATTGTTTTCTGATTTATGTGCGTTTTAACATCTCGTGGTTGGTGCTAGCAAAGAAATTCTAAGAAACCAGTTTCTGTGACTATATAGTCAATTATTCAAATTCAATTAGTCAAAATTAATGTTTTTAGCTACGGCATTTTCAAAGGAAAAGGTTGCTAAACCAATAAGTCTTACTTGGCTCATTGTTGATCGGAGATATTTTTTAATCGACTTCAACTACGAACAGCTTCTCTAGCAAGAAGCAGCAGAAGCACACACTGCCAGGAAAGTCTTTATTGCAAATATAAATTAGGGACTGATTCTTAGAAGTCCATTTCCACAATAAAATTTAACATTTTCAACGCAGACCACTTTCTAGCTCCGCCCTTTTCAACTTTTGCTGCTTGAAGATGACGCCTTAACCGTTTAATTTCTCGTGGAATTTCATTTCCGTCTATCTCATCAAAAGTTCTCGTGAGGCTTGACATCAACTTCGGAAGTTCTTCAATTTCAGTTTCAATAAAGTGAACGATGACTGAAGGGCCCCAAGCTCTTGATAGAAAGTATTGATAGACTGAAACATGCATCTTCTTAATTATTGTTTCAATGTCAAGGCTTCATCTCTTGTCTCTTCTGCTGGCATCATCTTAAACCTTTTTCGCCCTAATTTCTCGGTGGGTATGTTCATATCTTCACAACTTGTTCTGGAAAATATTAACGTACTTTCAACCAGTTCGCCTCGGCTTTCTTCCAAAAATAGTTTTAAAGCAACTGTTTTTTGTACGGTTTCATCCAAAGTAATTCCTTCAGTCAAGTACTTTTGGGTATGGTTCACCTCATCAAGAATGTTACATCACAAATAAAGGTAACCGAGAAAGTTGCGCTTCCAACATAGACTTTTAAACATAAACACAGCACATTTATACCTAATATAATAAGTAGGTATATGCACCTATGTGCATACACGTACTTTAAAACTTAAGGTTCTTCGGATCAGAGGTCTGGGGCGGTCCGCCCCTTCGATATGCAGGTGTTGGTAATCACTATAGTTTTTGGACACAACATAGTATTAATCAATCTCTAGATGAACCCAACTTGGTTTGATAACGATTGTTTATTTGATATGTACGAGGAAGGCGCCATAAATTCTCGGCCTGGCAGGCTTGTACAGGTTTCAGCGTGTCAAATTCCGTTACGTCATATATATTACGGCTCAAAGAGTAATAGTTTTTAGTAGCCAGCCAGACAACGTGACCAGTGCATGAAAATGTTTCGGGTAACGAAAATTGAGTACCGCGCGGTTATTAAATTTTTAACAAAAGAAGGACATACGGCTAATCACATTAAACAAAGTTTAGACGACGTTTGTGATGATTTATCTCGTTCACATTCCATTGTAAAGAGCGGGCAAACTGTTTATGTTCGGAGCAAGAATCTCTGATAACGCCTCAAAACATTTCAATTATTGAAGGAACGGTATTAGCAGATCGCCGTTTGAAAGTGAAGGAATTAGCAGTGATGTCCAACATTTCTGAAACAAGTATTTGCCGAATTCTCCATAATCATTTGGGTATGAATAAGATTAGTGCAAGATGGGTACCGCATCTTTTTTCTGCTCTCCAATGTGAACGTCGTGTCGAATATGCGCGCTGGTTTTTAAACATGTGTGGAGACGACCCGAAACCGATTTTGGAGTCTTGTCGCAGAAGATAAAACAATGGTTCTGCGCTATGATCCTCTAAGCAAAAATGAATTGTTTTAAGGACAATAGTGAGTTACAAGTAGCTGTAATACAACATTTTGAGGGAAAAATTTTAGATTATTTCTATAAAGGTATAGAATTATTAATTGATCGTTGCAATGAATGTATTGAAGTTAGGGGAGATTAGATTGAAAAATAAAGATGTTTATATTTGATCAAGTTCATTTTTTCTGTATCAGGCCGAGAATTTATGGCGTCTACCTCGTACTACATTCGAAAAGCACTTGCCTTTCAAGTTCATCTTCATAACTATGCTAATTTACACAATAAGTTTCGATGTTTTAGATTGCCGTCTTCTTGAAATAGCATGCTGTTCATTGTTAACCATACCACTTTTCTGCATACTTCAAGATGCCATCGTGTTTGGCAGATATAATTACCAATGAAAGCAAATCATAACATTTAATTGCTCTTTTAAATATTGATGAATTGCGTCAGCGAAATTTATAGGGCCAAAACCGCGTCTAGGTATACTTATGAAGTTAAATTTAATTTTAGCAACGTGTATGTCGTAAATGCATTTTTCTCTAACAAAATGCACAGAAAGCGTCAGATACCCCATAAAGTGTCAAGAGTAACAGATACAATTTATTCATTAATAGACAATGTCTTTACCAACGTCGATGTTATTACTAGAGCCCGGTAACAGGGAGCCGTGCCATAGCCGTACCTGCCTAGTATACAAAAACAATAGTAAGAAAATAGAAAAAAAAATAACAGAACTAATACATAATTATAATATGTGAAAAGTAGTGAAACACTCACCCTTTTAAGCAACCTTGGCTACGGTACAGTAAAACTAGAAGCACCATTATCAGTATTAACATCATTTGGATAAGAGTGGCAAAAAGTTGACACCGTTAGATGTTTTCCACAGTTGTCTCGGTGAGCAATGTTCGCCGTGGTGAGAAAATGAGTTTATATTTTGAAAAAAAGCGTTCAACATCTACCGATGTTATACATGCATGATTAAAATATTCTTTGTACTTAGTCAGTGGATTATTCGATACACCACCACAAATTTGTTTTAG
This sequence comes from Dynastes maya, assembly GCA_029619315.2. Lineage (NCBI taxonomy): Eukaryota > Metazoa > Arthropoda > Insecta > Coleoptera > Scarabaeidae > Dynastes > Dynastes maya. The sequence goes on from JAROYE020000001.1 coordinate 27,617,058, forward strand.
TGTGCTAAAATCGGGATCTTTCTGTAGCACACTCTCGAACTGTCGAACTTTTCTAAAACACGATTATACTTTGCGTCATGTATAGTTAGTAGCTGTGTATGCACTCCGTCCATAATTTGCAGAGACTCCAATAATGATAACGATCTATTTTGTAATTGGTCTATTGCGTCAGCTAATCCTTTATAGTAGCTACGAATATTTTTTAAATCTGTTTCAACGGAAATATCTTCAAATTTCGACTGGCAGCTTCGGCAGGAATGAATTGTGCAACAACAGCTTTTACTATTTTGAAATGTTCAGCATAATAAAAAACTGCCTGCAACCATGTTCCCCAACGTGTAAGAATTAGCTCCGGTGGTTGACGAATACTAGGACACTGTATGAAATAATCGTAGGCGTTTGGGAGATTTCAAAAATACTTTTTTTGTGCTTGCTATTAATGCATCTACCTCGGGAGAGCATTGTCGAATGGTTTCTGCCACAAGATGTAAAGCATGCACTTTACACGTAACATGTAAACACTTGCAACCATGTTCAAGAAGAGAACGACTTATCGAACGCATTATCGCTGCGCCATCGCTCATAAACATCAACACTTTATCTTTTGAAATTTGAAATTTTTCCAACGTACTAAGTACAACCTTCGCAATTGCTGTAGCAGTACACTCTTGTAGTCTTCGGCTAGCTAGTAACATTGGCAATGTAGGTTTACTAGGGTCTAGTAGGCGTACTATAATATTTACAATTGAATTTTTTTTACAGTCTGTTGTCTCGTCAACACATAACCAAAGAAACTGTTTTTTCAATATGCGTTTCATTTTCTTTTCCACGTCATCGCGTACAAATGCAACATGCTTATGTGCCGTTTTCTCCGTTGACAACCGCAACTCGGGATTATATTTGTCCCAAAAGTCCTTAAACAGTTTATCAACATAAGAATTACATAAAAAAAATGCACTTCTCGGTGGCAATTTTCGTTTTCTATGCTGTGCGGAATTTACATATCTTGTACAGTTCCGCTTCTTATTTGACATCAACTGTTGGAAGAATCGATATATGTAGATGGCATAAATATGTTTAAAACCTCCTTGATGAAAAACTATACTTACCTCATGACACTTCTGAGGCTGATGAATTGTTTGGCTATTTTCACAACGTTTTCCTGGAATTATTCAACAATTGCTTCCATGAAAACAAATTAAAAATTAGAGGAGCAAAACAAAACAAACATATAATTAATGAGAATATTTATAACTTAAGAAATACCTTAGACGCATGGGCATCGCTAGCAAAACATTCAGAACACTGTATAGAATATCGTCATCTTAAAAAAGAAAATATCTAGATAAAGTAACTGAGACTAAAAGGACATCAAATGAAGCATATATCCAAAATGGAAGTAACAAAACCAAAGCTGTATGGAAAGTAATTAATAGAGAACTAAAGGCTTCGTGCTGTCACATTCAGGATACTACGTCTCTGACTGCTGACAGTTTAAATGAATATTTTTGTGAAATCGGCGTGCAGATCACTGACGATATGCAAACAATGCACGATTCCTATGTGCTCCTAAAAAACCACCGCTGAGATAACACAACATCCTTCTACTTAACTCCCATCACATCGCAGGAGATAGAAGCGATGTTAAAACAAATGATAAGTAAGCAAACCAAAGACGTGTTCAATACTCCTACTCAATTTCTGAAATAAGTCCATAGGGAAATAAGTACACCACTGGCAAACATTTTTAATGAATGCATAAAATAAGCAGTGTTTCTTAGCGCATTGAAAATAGGCGGAATCGTACTGGTACAAAAAAAACGGCGATAGAGATGCCGCCTTATCAGTATTTTACCGGCAATCTCAAAGATATTCGAGCAAGCGATAGCGTGGAGGCTCACGTGCTATCTAGAAAGTCAGCACTGTCTTACCGCAAACCAACTTAGGTACAGAAAAGGGTTTTCTACCACAACTGGCATATTAGGCATCGTCGACATCATTTTATCAGCTTTCGATGATGGCGAGTATGCAAAATCGAATATGCTGGACCTATCGAAAGCTTTCGATTCTGTCGATCATAATGTTCTCCTAAATAAATTTGAATACTATAGAATAAGAGGTAAGTTCCTAACCTTACTTAGATCTTACCTGATAGATCGACTACAATTGACGGAATGGAATCATCTGCAGTCTCAGCGAATCAGCGTGAAGCGTGGAGTTCCCCACGCTCTACTTTCGGCCCACTGCTCTTTATTATACACTTCAACGATCTTCCAGCTAATGCTGATGCGTTTGAGAAATGATGATACTTCATTGTTCACACATCGATTTAAAGGAACTCTGTGTGTTCTGTTTGTCAATGATTTATTTACCCTTGTTTTTAATTTTATATAATTTATATTATTGATAATGTGCCTTATACACACAAAATTATATCTTGACAATTTTCTGCAATAGTTTTATTACAGATATAAATGTATTATTATTATAACAGTGCGCTATTTTGAACCTAAATGTGTAATACTCCCTCTGTCCCAAATTATGGTATACATTTACGAATTAAAAAAAACAAAATCTAAAACATTTAAATCTGGACTATTTGGTGGCTATGATTTGAATTGAATGTTCCATCCCACTTTTGCTCCTTCAGTAAGCAGAACGACATCGTTATCAGAAGAATACGGTTTGGCATTGTCTTGTTGAATGTAGATGGGTTTTGCTTCATGTGCTGGTGGAAATTTAGATCTAATAGCCGGCAAAATATTTTCAATTATCATTCTTTTACATTCGACGGCGTTGTTAGATTGGATGGGTTTGGTTATTAATGTTCCTCTTTCTCGATTCTTACTGTTTCGCTTGGCAGGTTCTTGATAAACATATGGCCAAAGTCCTACATTTCCGTCAAAGTATTGCTTTTTAACAGAATCATACCTCGGTCTGGCTACTGCAGCCATGTAATAAAGCGTAATAAAGCGTTTACTTTTACCAGATCTTTCGGGCTCTTGTTCATCAAGCAGAACATAATACGATCGTTTTATTTGAGTCATGTAAAACCATTTTTCGTCAATATATACGTAATCATACACGAATCGTGAAAAAATCCATTTCCCTTTACCTTCATCAAGCAAAATAATAGTCGAGCTAGTTTGTTTTCTTCTGTTAACGTTGGTTTCACTGTTGAAGATATCAGTTTTAACTGTTTACCTTCTTTAAATATGCGGAAAATGGTTGATTTCGGAATTTCAGCTGCAAATGGTGAACTGCGAATTGTACCGCGACGATTAAACGGGATATTGCGGATCTTACTCAAAATTTCCGAGTAGTTTTCGCGTTTCCGGCCATACTCTCCCATTTTTTTAACTGAGACATCGGCACAAAGAGTTCCTTTATCATATTGTTCTTTGGCGCGGTGCCAAATTCGCGACATAGTTAATCGAGTAACGTCAAATTTGGTGGCAGCTTCGTTAACAGCACCGCGGTCCAATTTGTTTCCGGCTTTACGTTGCAGTAAGAATTGTAAAATTGCATTACGCTGGTTACAAGTCAATTGCTTAGTTTTTCGGTCTCTTATACAGACTCCATTACTTTCTTCAAGTATACCTTCCATATTTTCGTCGCAACGGGTGTAATTTTAATTTTCTGCTCTTTTTTACTTTTCTCAATTGCCAAGTAAGAATGTCAACTTTAGTTTTTTGGCACAGCCAACTATACAATTATTAAGAATCAATTAATTTATCAGCGTAAAATGATTAAATACATAAACTCCATTAAATTTCTATAATTAGAGGATTTTTAAGAAATGTATACCATGATTTGGGACAGAAGGAGTATAATATAAACAGTCCATTGTCAAGCATCCTTCACAAAAAATTTAATAATGTTGTGAGTCGGATTGGATAATCCATGAGCAATTACTTGTTAGGTCACCAAGTAATCAACTTACTATCCTGATATTGAATATTTGCCAAAGAGAGTGAGAAAAAGGAACAAAACAGCAAATAAATTTAAAGCAAGCTTTTTCAAGCCTGCTTTGTAAAAGTAAAAATGCACCACCTTAAGAATTCCCAAATTCTTGAAGTACAATAGCTTAAATAATCAACAGAATTAAGCTTTCACGGCATATTTCTTTTGCTCCGTAAACACTGTACGCTTTCGCAACCGTTTGCTCAACATATCATAAAATCCAATTACAATCTCATAAATTTTAGCGCAGCGTTCTGCAGTGACAAAAAGAGATAACTCAACATTAAATTATCGCCAAGATGAATGCCGCAAGTCCATAAAACTATAGATAAACATACTATGTAATATATTATATGTACATATTATCTCATATCGATTAAATAGAACTGAAATAGAATGACGCAAAAGTATAAGCGATATCTACACAAACTAGGATAGAGCTTTTCCATAAAAATGGGAAATTCTCGTTCTCATAGTGTTAGCGCATTAAATTTATATTCGTGAATTTGCGTGTGTAATGATTTACTGACCATTCTTCTATAAAATATAAACGAGAACATTCGTTTGGGAACCTCTCAGATCTTGAACCGAAGAACCGGCTACGAAAGCTAGTAAATATTGAACAAGCAGAAGATTCTGAAAGAAGATAATATTGGTAAAATAATTATTCTTAGTAACTGCTTTCGACGTAATGAAGTTCGCGAATTTCATAAAAGTTTATTGTGGAACGTTTACTATACCAAAAAGGAGAATGACGTATGAAATCCATTTTGTTCACAAATAATTATCCTTTTTACTGTTCTAAAGCCCTAATTTCACCTTTTATTGCTTTTTATTGTAGGATATAAATTTATGAAGTAATCTTCTTACCTCGTATTTTTTGTGGAAACACATTACTTTTTAGTATCTCTCAATAAAAATAAATCTTTTTAAAGCCCAAATCGAGGAGATTTTAGAATTGCTAATATCTTGCTGGGTATTCAAAGAGTGCTTTAGAAGCGTTGGTTAGATTCAGCGTAACCGTAAAATCGTTCTCTTGCGTTTTGCGAGGAATCTAGGTAAGCAGTGACCATAAACAGCGAATGGAAGGAAATGTTAATGTGTGAATTTTAAATATCTACATAGGCGAATGTGCGAAACAGCAATAACCGAAAGCTAATTTTCATGCAAAAGTCCTATTTCTCGATCTGGATAGTTGAAAATGGGATCGTCAACGAAGTTAATTTTAATTAACACAAAGTAATTGCTACACGTGCTCTGTACTAGTTATTTCATTACTACGAAAGGATCTCCTTAATTTATCACTCTTACGTGCGTGATCAATATATGTCCGTTAATGTAACAACAACGTATTTTATTTCGGAAACTATAAAATTGATACAAAGTTATTTTTCAGGTAAGAATTTATTTTACATGATGGATTATTAAAAAAATTCGTGAGTAGCATTTTAGTCATTTTTATTTCCAAAATTCCTTTACTTACTGTCTGTCTTTGGTCTTTGGTCTGTCCCATTGTGATCTTTTCGGATGCATTGTGTCTCCTCATTTACTAGATTGTTTACACTAGCTTTGCCCTTTTTAATACAGCTAATGGTTTCGTGGGCTTTCGCCTTTTCAAAGCACAGTGTTCAGAGAGAAGTTGCTTCTCCTGCTTGACAGAATGTACATATTGTTTCTTCTGTCAGACCAAAGTTACTTATATATTTCTTTGGGATATACTGTCCTGTTAGCAAGTCTACTGTTGCTTTGAAGGACTTCCTATTTCAGCCTAGTAGGTCGATCGTAAGTTTAGACCTGCATCCGTTTGAGTATTGCTTAGCCTGTTTCTGACTTGAGATGTTTTCCCGCCAGTCTTTTCTGTCGTTTTCAGTTTAGTAGCTTTTTTAAATACTACTATGTGTAACCGATACGTACAAAAACCCGCGAGCTTTCACGCAGAAACAAAGCTGTCCGCCTTAATTTAAAACAATTACTGTTTCAATTATTCGCAATACAACTGTTTTAGATCGAAAGAAATATTTTCTTAGCGTTCTTTTCTCCGCTTAAGAGGAATATGTACTTGTAATGAAGTAATTGTATTTCTTTGTTCAAGACATTTGTTAACCTGATTCAAGAAAATCTTGCAGAAAATTTGAAGGAAGTGATTCTTAATATAAGTAAATGGCCATTATAACACAAAACGATACTTTCTTAAGGATAGTAAATAGTTTTCTTAATTCCAGAAAGCGTTTAGGTAAATCAATAGTTTCATTTTATTGAACTAAAGCATTTATTTATTTAGAATTCTTGATATGCATATTATTTATATCCACATTATTAATTGCGCTTACCTTGTTTAAATCAGTATGACATATCCGTACATAATTCAGTAAATTATTCACATTGCTTGTGATTTTAAAAAGGCTAACATAGAGGTCTTTATCTAAAGAATAATGTTCGAACAAAAGTGAACTTAATGCAGAAGTACACATGAAAAAAGTGCTTAGAAACAATAATGAAGATAATGCTAATATAAATAGCTTCTGGTACTGATGGGATCACTACCGGCAAAAACAATGTGAGAAGAGAAAAGCATTAAAGCTTTATATAGATTACAATGCGTTTCGTAACCTACATTAGTGCATTTACAAATGAAAAAGAAAACTAAGCTAGAAATTATTCTAAGATAATGAAGTGCGGTATCGTTGAATGACAGACAGTTTGAATTGCCGCAGACTCAAGTGAAACAAGTCAACATCATTCACAGTGCTATTGTGTAGAAGAGCGGGTATGTAAAGAGGAGAGTTCAGTCCAATATTACTTCTCTGGATTTCGTAATAAAATGTACCTGATGCTCTAGAATTGAACCTTGGAACAGTAGAACCCAAAGACGCGAGCAGACCAGGACTATTAAGTAAATTATTCACTAATTTGTAAAACCCTACCAATTCGTTAATATGATGTCTGTTTTCGAGAGTAAGTAAATTATATTTCATAAGACTAACATTGTAATCGCAACCAGAGTTAAAAAATTTAATGTTTAAATATTTTGTAAATTTCCTCTGCACTTTCTCAATCCTGTAAATATAAAATTTGCACTAGGGTTCCAGATTATACAACCATATTCCAGCGTATTAATCACTAGATATTTATAAGGATTAATAATACAGTTTTTGTCTTCTAAAGGCTTTGATGTTCGTATTATGAAACCAAGATTTGTAAATGCTTTTTTAACTATATTAATAATGTGAAACTGAAAAGGCAATTTGCAATCGAAACTCAGACCGAGATCTTTAATTTGTGTAAGTTGCTGTATTTTGTTATTATTAACAGTGTAATCAAATCGATGCAGATTTGTTTTTCTGGTAAAACGAATAAACTTACACTTACTTATGCTTAAGTTAAGTCTATTGCGATTACAATAATCGGCGAAGTTGTTAAGGTCGCTTTGTAGTGCTAGGGAATCCTCAAGGCTATTTATTTTACAAAATGACTTTAGATCATCTGCATATAAAAAAATATTTGAATTTTTTAAAATATTACTTACGTTGATATAAAGGTTAAATAGTGTTGGCCCCAAATGGGAGCCCTGGGGGACACCTGAAGTGACTTCTACGAAATTTGATTCTACACCGTTTACAACAACTGCTTGTGTTCTCTTTGTAATATAGGAGTGAATCCATCTGAGCAAGTCGCCGTGGAAACCGAAGAAATTAAACTTGGAATTAAGCAAAGAATGATCGATTCTATCCAAAGCTTTTTCTAAATCTGTGTAAATTGCATCAACTTGCTCAGATGCATCCACTGCCGAGAATAAAAATTCGCTGTATTCAAATAAGTTTGTGATGGTTGATTTATTTTTACATTTGTACTAATTTAACTATAGTTTTTTTAAATATGCAATAAATAATAATAATAATAAAGGGATAAATAAACTTAAATATTAACGCATTAATTATTCAACTACCTAAAATTAATTCCCATTTAATTACATTATTAAAGAAATAATTTAATTGTACTCTACTTTCCATTATTGCAATTTTTCTTTTATTGAATATCCTTGTAGCTGGCCTGAGAAACCGTCGCCTAATTTCTCAACAGAATTTTGTGAAATCTGGACCACTTTCCCTTCCTACCTTTAATATGAATATTTTCTTAACTTAAAACTAAATGATTTACTTGGAAGAAACATTTTTCTGTCTTGAATTTTCTTGATTTTCTAACCCTAAGAAAGTACTTATTTAATCCAAATAAAATTTCAGGAAAATTGTTTTCTTATATTGTACATTTTTATAGTCTTGAAATAAAAATATGTTCTTGAGTAGAGACTGATTTGTGCAAGAAAATCTACTTTCTTGGTGCAAGAAATCATTTCTGTGCGTGTAGACAATTTTCTCGAGCTACTTTCTTTGCTTTGACGTTTTATCAGTGGTGCTCATATCCTGGGTCACTTTTGCACGACTACCCAGACCGTAGCTCTGTGTAGGCTTTCACGGCCATTGTCTATTGTAAAATAATTTTCTGGGAGTTGCTGTGTCGTTCAGTCTACTCTTGACGGTTTGCTGATCATATTGTCAGCTCCTTCCAAGTCGATGACCAACCTCTTGCCTGCCCCTATCTTCAGTACACGTTAATACTGCCGCTGTTTTAGCTCGAATTACTACTGCGGGATCAGCTCCAGTCTCAGTTCCTGAGCCGTTTATGTACCAGATAGATTCTGCTTTAATTGAAGGACCTTTTGGCGATTCCTGTCAATCCAGTTTTAACGTTACGTAATTTTTATCACAATTTTGTGGCACCATCAACCCAAGCAGCCGCTGACGCAACTAGACTTAATTATAAACGATCCCGCCGTGAATTCGTTCAGCATTATCTGGTTTTATGAGGTTTTCTATTCATTAGCCTGTAGGTTGTTAACCTGGTTTCCCATTGCAGATATGTGATGGTTTTAGGTTAAACATGACTTCCATAGCAGCTGCGGATGTAGTTTTCGCTGTTCTCAGAATACACAAACATGTCATTCTTTGTATGTCACTCAACCACCTTGCAAGTAGATACTTTGGCCTATTACATTTTGGATTACTGGGTTGCTATTACAAAATCATTCAATTACGCATCATTGGTCGACTTTTAAAGAGTCAACAGAAACTATCTAAACTTTTACTGTAACCTTCAATTTGTTGAAGAATTCTGCTACAAATTGTACTTGTCACTATATGTATTGTAGAGTGTGGAGCAAATGTTTACAAGTGTAGTAAAATTATCACAATCTTTTCTCAGTGCAGTATAGGTTGCTTTCGATGGAATTGTAAAGAGACTATATTTCTTCCGATAGTATTCTAATGACTTAATTAACCAAGTCTATAACAGTTTGTTGTTACATTGTATCGTACTTAGATAAAGAAGTATGTATTTATTTAGGACACTGTCAACTATTTATAAAATAAATAAGAACGTGATAGCTACTTATTGGATTTATTCAAGTTGAGTTTGTACCGTTGTTTTCCATTTATTTATATGAAAATTAGTTTACCCATCGTTACCGAGAAAACTGCGATTTGCGTTTGTTTAACCGTTTTATTTTCAACTTTAACAAGGATGAAAATACGTATATGATCTAGTTTTCCCAAAGAAAAGTCTACTGTAACCTTGCCTCGTCGAGCTCTGTTCGTAAAACGTAAATAAGAAGAGATCATTTAAAATTCAAACATATTCCACGATATCTTTTCTTGAAAGCTGTTTATGCTGGCTCGAGAAAAATCTCATTGGTCTGCGAATACTTTTCCGCCTCTTGAGGTTTTCCGACTCACGGCTGAACCACCTACTTGCATGAAGCTTAAAATTTTAAGTTGCGGAATAGCTACACTAATTCCCACTTGAAACGAGGAGGGTAATTTGATGAAATAGAAGCATGCTGCTGGGGAAAATCTATAAGGATGCGAGGAAAACAGAAGTTGTTTTTCTTAGTGTCTACAATGGTGTCTCGATGAATACAACGTTAAATTATTAGCATTTAAAGCTGTGTATGTTGTACTGTTCCTATTATATGTATAGGAGAAATAATAAAACCGCCGGATAATTTTATTTCGATGTCGTTATATTTATTACTATTTTATTTCTATATTAAACCTAGCGGGCTAGTTATTAGTCTAATCAAACTTTACTGCTATCTTGTTTAAGCATGACAAGGCTTAGTTATTTGTCTCTTTAATGCCAAATGGCCAATAATAAGAGGTAATCGCTAAAATTGGTTGCTGAGTTTGATTAGATGCAATATAACGATAAATAAAGAGGTAATCCATGTCCTATTACGTGATAAATGTAATAACTTAATTTACCAAAGTGAGATAGACTTACTTTAGTGGTCAGTTCTTTTTAGCGAAATGGGGGTTATTGATGGTCATACTTCTTTACTGTTATTTCTTCATTCAAAAATTTTTATGTATTGGGAAGTTGTATATACTGAAATGTATTTCTCAGGGGAATTTTGGGAAAAATTTGAAATTTTCTAAATTAATCTAAATTTCTAAATTCTTTGTGGGGTCGGGAGTATTCCTGGATACTCTCTGGACAATTTTCTTGTGAATTTTGAATGAAATAAATTGAAATTAACGAAGTTTAGGATTAAAAATATAAACTAACTTTGAATTTGTACGATGCTGTCACATAAAAACTCTGTTTATATTAACCTTTACAAGAGTCTGTCAGCTTTAACCTCGAACCTATCCTTCTTTGAAATTATACTTCAATTTCGTTATGGAACACTTTCAATGGAGACCGTAGTCAAAAAGACTAGCTAACTTAACGAAAGTCTAACCAGAATTGACGAATTTTCTGACGTCCCTATCTTGCTTTGTTTTAATCGCGAGATAGCGATTGTTTACTTCCACAGCTGATGTTGATGATTTAAATCCAAATATAAATTTTCTGATGCATTTTGGTGAAAGGAAATTATTTATAAAAATAGCATAGAAGAATGCATGTGGTAACGCTACCAGCTGACAGAAATTAGGCGAATCTATGACGTAAATTCTGACTGACAAGGTTTAAACGTGAAATTTTACTAACGATTTACTTAATAACGTTCGGACAAAGATTTAATTGATGAAATGATGTTTGAAATACCTTTGAGTATACCCTGTTGTCTGTTTTAGACGAATTTTCCATTAATTTTGACAATTTACGAGATTAGGAGAATAAAAAGAAGAATGGATTTGTCAGTGTTCCACTACGATCATCGTTATCTAGACTTAAATAAAATTTGTAACACTCCCGCTCCCAGGCCAGTTGGCTTGGGGGGAAATGGTGACTTGGAAAATTACATTTTTACCCGCGAGAGGGACTTTTCATTACCAACGGGTGGCCAACCTGAATACCCTATACGTTCTGAGATTGACAGTTGATGTCATTGTTGTAGTGTATTGAACATTACAATACACTATCCGTACAGAACGACCTCAATGTAAGTAATACTATCTTCTAGCGTAGTTGCCGGTTATAAGTGTCGTGGCGAAATTGTGAAATTTTGTGTGTATGTCAAGGGAAGTTTTCCGGGTAAGATTGTGTGTTAAAATTTGAAAAATATAATTTACGTCTACATTTATTAACTAACAAAAATAAAGAAAAGTTGAAGTTAACGCTCTTGTATATGCTTTGATGGGAAAGTTCAAATAGATTAACTTATTGCAACTTGGTTTAAGGAATCTTGTAGGCAGGTGTTAAAACTCTTTATAACATATTTACTATTGTTGCTAAATGTTTCCTTTAGGGCGGCATTAACATAAGAGATGTATGAAAACACCAGGAAATACGTAAGCGAAATGCATAGCGAGATGATTTATTAATTTGCTACAAATAAATTTTATGAAACAATGTAGTATATGGAGCAATATAAAGTTTCAATTAGAAAAATATAAAAAGATATTCTAGCAATTGTTCAGCTTCATTGTCAAGTTCCATCGCTTTTCTTAGTGAAATATGAAGACTCACTTCCATTAAGCGAATCCACGCATGTAATGTGGAAAACCCAAATTTAAATGCATTTTTTCGCTCTACTTTGTATTTAGCACGCTCAAGATCCATTTCACTTGGTTTAGCGAGACATATACTTGTGTGACTTTACCATCTACCGTTGTAAGAAGCAGTTAATGTTTCATCAATATCTCCTTGCTATTATTTAGCGTAATTGTAGGTATAAGGGAATGGATTTCCATCTCATTTATTGTAATTTGAATCATTTTTTATGTTTATTGTTAGTTATTACGTACTGCTTTACTCTGGCTCTCACTTTTATTGTTTTGGTGCTGTTATTTTTTACTAACTTTCATTAACTAAAAATGAAATTCTCGAAAGAGTTCATAGACATGGTATTTGTTCTTGGCGCTTGTAATAGAAATTCTCTCTTAGCATCAAGAATGTCAGCGGAATACCCCTTTTGATGTTTTTCTACGATGTGTAAACATTGTTTACACGGCATCGCTTACAATGGCAGAAACATGCAGAAGCGAATAAGAAATGCCTTTCCTCAATTAAATGAGGACAACTCGGCTCAAATTGTAAGCCAGTACGTATAGAGACGGTTGAGAATATTCACAGAGCAGAAAGGAAACATATTTGAGCACCTTCTGAATTAAGATTTTATTATGAGAAAATCTAAAAATGTAAATTGCATTTTGAAAACTGAAAATAATAATAATTTTGTATTACTTCCTTTTACTGTATAAATAATTTACATAATTTGTATAAAATAGAACAATTGAGTAGAAATAAATGGTTTCGTTTTTATTATCTCACAATTTTAAAACCAAGGGAAGGGCAATACTTAGTTATTGCCTTCTGCGTTACCTGGTAATACATATTAGAATTAGCAAAAGAGTAACTCCTGACACTACATCCGCATTCAGGCGAGGTCTTCAAACGCCAGAGTCTGCAACTGCCAAAATTTAAAAAAAATTTGCAATATAGTCAAAATTAATTATCGGAGGTACCCACAACCATATGTCATTGCAAAGATAATTTCAGTGGCTATCAAGTTGATGAATAAAAAGTATATCAACCCATTTATAATAAAAAAGTTGAAGGCGGTTATGGAAATTCGGAACGCCCTGCATATTTGTAAATAATTTTACAAAATACCAGAAACTCTTATTTCTTTATCTTTGGTAGTTTCCACGCTAAACACTGCCGACGCACTAATGGCACACTCGGTATGTTTTACAACACGTTTCGAGTTTTTAATTTTTATGATTAGGTTCGATCCACGTACATACTATTTAATTTCATTTCATTATCCATTTCGCTTTCTAATTAAATTATTTCATTATTCCATCAACATCTTGATATTGGTTTATTTTTATTTCAAAACGTTTGTCTATTCGAATCAAGAAAAGATGAAAACAATTAAATGGTACAGAGTGTAGCGCAAAAGGTTGTTGGTGCTCCTATATTCCAGCCTTTATTCTTCGTTAAATCATGTATGATCGTGGTTAGTCAACTGTAAGTTTAAAATTACGTAATTGGGTTAGTTTTCCCTTAGTTTCTTAGTTTAGTTTTATTGCTGAAGATGATAGCCTAGCTATCGAAACGTCCTTCCAGTGTTAGTGAGGTGTTGTGGCAAGGGTTTTAGTGAAGTGTTGCAGTGTTTCGGTGCCACAGTTTTCCGGTGCCACAGTGTTAGAGTAAGTCATTTAGCCCAGAGGGTAAAAAAAAACTATTAAACATATTCGTTCCTGCATATTGTGTTATTTTACGTGATATTGATTCAACTTTTTAAATTATTCAAGTTAGGAATGTTCCCACTAAAAAATATTAATGGCGGTTAGCCATCCAATAGCAATAACAAATCCAATAACAATACTTGATTTCTTGTTTCTAAGGAATAGTGTCAGGCTGATATCAGAAGATTGTTAGGCTCGATAGTAGACACTGATTAGTGTAGAAAACTTTATTTAAATGGTCACTTCTCGCGCAGCGTGCCCAGGGTTGAATTTGAAATACGCTGTATGTTGAGTATACCGTTAGATGCGCGTTCTTCTAGTCCCACCAATATTAACCAATATGTTGCATTTCGATGTTTGACACATCGCGTTTGAAGTTAACGTTCTCGAACATTGCGATTGACGTTTCCAGGCGTCTTTTCTCGCTGAGATATTCGTATATTGTCCCAGTTGAAAATAATGTATTCTATTTAAGCGAATAAAACGCTATGCTCAACATGCGGCGCGAGAAGCGCTCCTTTCACTGGCCCTAAAACTAAATCCAGTGTTGAATCTACGCATATTTTCATATATGGCTCAAAGAATATTTTAGGCATTCAAACTTCGCGTTTCTCATAGAAGCTAGCGTATTTACCGCGGAAGCTACGGTCATTAAAAGAGTACTGGAGTATGTACCAGAACAATTCTAATTTTGGTATTTTTCTAACTCTAGAAGCGTTTTATGAGCTTGCAAAACTTTAGCAGTGAATCATGTGTTTTTATTGGGGAAATATTACTATATATATCTAAGGCATTCGCAGGTATCTAGTAATGAATACAGTTTGACTAAAGAAGGATTCTACGTAAATAATAGCGAAAATATATTGGTAAGCTAATGCAAGAATCCAAAAAAATGAAAGTAGAACTTACATTCAATATGAATATTCAATGCGCCCGAAAGGATCAGATATAAACTACAGGATACGAGGATGTTTTGATAAATAGTTAGCCTAGTTTAAAATTGTCAAAACGAATTTTCGTTACCATAGCAACAAACAACAACTCAGTTGAAATGTCACTATAAAATTTGAGTAAAAAAAGTAAACGCATTGCTGTGTGATAAAATTTCAAAAAAAGCCATGTCCACCGACATTCTGAAAATCGATAAAATGGAATATCGACTAATCATTAAGTACCTGTTTTTAAAAGAGTTAAAGGGTAAGGAGATTTTCGAAGATATGTTTAAAACACGTGGTCATCGTTGCCCTTCCTACGCGACCGTAAAAAATTGGGTTGCCTCATTCAAGAGGGGTAAATTTTCGGTTGAAGATGACGAAAGACCTGGAAGACCGATTTCTGTGGCCACCCCCGAAAATATCGACGCAATTCACGACATGATTTTGTCAGATCGTCGAATTGGGATAAAACATATATTTGAGACATTGAAGATTTCATGTGAGTGTACATCATATAATTCACTTCGATTTAGACATGAAAAAAATTTTGGCAAAGTGGATTCCTAAATGCTCGAATGCTGACCAGAAGCGAGCAAGAGTGGAAGCGTCGCGCTCTTTATGCACCCAGTTTAACAATGACCCTGATCTTGTAAATCGTTTTATTACCATGGATGAAACCTGGCTCTATTTTTACGACCCAGAGACAAAACAACAATCGATGGAATGGAGGCATTCTGGTTCGCCAAGGCCTAAGAAGTTTCGGGTGCAGAAATCCGCCCGAAAAGTTCTTGCTTCAGTTTTTTGGGATTGTCGTGGAGTCATTATGGTTGAATATTTAGAAAAAGGCAAATCCATAACTGGAGATACCACTCTACATTATTAACAACTCATTGAACAAATCATTGAAAAAAAACCTGATAAATTGTCCAAAGGTGTTCTGCTTTTGCAGGACAATGCGCCTGCAAACAAACAGCGCATTGCGATGAACACAATCTATGATTTGGAGTTCGAAATTCTTGAGCATCCTCCTTATTCACCCGACCTGACTCCGTCCGACTATTATTTGTTTCCTCAATTGAAAAAATGTTTAAAAGGACGTAAATTTTCTTCGAACGAAGAAATAATAGAAACTGTCGAGAGTTGGTTTGCGGAGCAAGAAGAAATATTTTATTTAAGGGCTTTACAAAAGTTGCAGGATCGCTCTAATAAGTGTATAACTTTGAAAGGAGAATACATCGAATAAAAAAATATTTTTATTTTAAAATTGTTTTTTATTCTATAGTAGGCTAAGAAATTATCAAAACACTGTCGTATATGTATCAATATGTGTATAATACAAGCGGATTAAATTTAACATGGAGCTGCGAAAGACGCCTGATTGACGCATTCGTAATCCCAGCATGACTAACAGGATTGTGTTTCAAAAGCTTACGGCTGCTATGACGCACCTGGAAATACATACCTCGGATAACGCTAGCGTCCTGGAAGGACTCTATGCAATGTACGCTAACAAATTCGTACAAGAAATCCTGCTAATTGGGGAAGGTCAGTGCTGCACGACGGGTAGCATCGTGGTGATGCCTCGAGCTCGACATTACTCTAACGGTTACGATGATATAGCTGCTATGCAATGATATACAGCAGGACGAAGTTGTAAGACATTGTGTGAGTGAAATGTACCGCAAGCTCTGGAACAACGCGTGCAATAGATTGACGATCCTAGAAGTTGGGATGGATAACATTTCACTATTTTTTTTCTACAAACCCCACAACAGACCGATAGCGATGAGGACAGCTTATGTCTCTTCGTAGACTGATCAAAAACCAATAATGGAACTGGAGCAGGGAGTATTTTCTCAGGAGCTTCACTTAAAAGAATCATCGCTTTCCAGGCGGAACTCTTACCGCTAGCAGCGCACTGCTCAAGTGACGTTACGGTTGTAGGCAGAAACATGAACCTGTTTACCGACAACAAGCAAGTTGTATCAGCATTGAACTGACCAATTATGTCGAATCCGCTACTGGACTTCTACAGAGCTTTATCCTTAGTCTCTGAAACAAACAATATCACGTAATACGGCTGGACAGCCACAATGGAAATCTTGACAAAGAATCAAGAAGACCGCTTGTCTAAACACTTTATGAAAGACATTGGTCGAAGCATTAAAATACCTGGAACTGACAAGAAGGGACCTTTGCATGGTTGTTGGGATTATGACTGCATATTGCTGGCTAAAAGGGCTCCTCTACAGTCGAAGACCTGTCAAACACAAAGGTGGGACACTTTCTCTGGAAGTGACCTGTGCTGACGTCAATTAGAAGGACCATATTGGGTGATGAGTGGCTACATCTTGCCGCCCTTAGGGTGATTTCTCTGCGAGACGTCTTAACCTATGCCAAAGCAGTAGGTTGACTGACAGCTTAGAGGATTTCCCGGCATAGAGAAGATCATTATTACCCTATGGTGACCTAGATGTTACGAGGCCTATCTCAGCTTCTCTTTGTCCATTACCATGACATGTGTGATGTGAAGATTTTTTAATTGAGTTTCCATGTGTTCATTCTGTGTGGATATCCCCTTAATTCCTATGGCCTACCCTTTGTGTGTCTGTAGTTGGTTGGAAATTCGATCGGCCTCGGGTGCAAAGAGTATCTTATATTTGTCTTTGTGTGTGGCATAAAAACGGCTCAATTCAGAGTTCTTTTACATAATTGAATTCTTTCATTTGCGGTGTACATTTTCACAAAAATAAATTTAAACTTTAAATTTGATGATAGTTTAAAACCATGACAACGATTTTCATTAATAAACGGGTACTAAAGATACAACTAACATTAACCTTAATTAGAAAAATAAGTATCTATGTTTGGCACAACACATTTTTGTTCTATTTCCAATATTTTCCCACAAGATAAATTACTTAGATACCTCCTCGTATCTTCTAACTAGGAGTCATCGCACCCTAACAAAAACAAATATTTTGATTTACATTTAATGTAACAAATTAATATGACTCGATTTAGCGTTTCCTTACTCAACAAGGATTCACATTTCAAGTTTTTACCAAAAATAAAGTGGAAAATAAAGTCACTAACGTGAAAGAGAAAACTAAATAAAGAAATTCGCAATTCTTTTCTCCTTTTTTTCGTTTTCACTCGCGAAGCGAAAAAAATCGGTCGCAAATATTTACGTTCGCTTCAGAAAAGTGGATTTCGTTAGACAAGGAGAGGTTCAATACTTCGAACGGCAAAATGCATACCGCATAGAGGCGGAATCGCATGAAATAAAGCAAAAAGTTTGCTTTGTCTGAAGGATTAAGGGATAAATTAATGGCGCATTCGAAATAACCTACACACGAATAGCCGAAAAAAGAGGTAAAAGACTTCGCGTTCCCCACAGCGAAATTACATCGAGCGAGTAAATGTTCCTGCTGAAGTATCTCGTCTGAACAATTAAACTTAAATCTAGATGAAAAGGATGCACACATAACTCTTCGAAAGTGGTCGGGATTAAAGTACCTAAACTAGCTAAATCATTGTTTTCTATGTGAACTCTTAAGAAGATAAATTAAAACTGTCAATCATTGCCAAACACGGAGCTTATCAAACTGTTGTGTTGAATGAGATAGTTTCCAGTTTATAAATAGGGCTGTATTTCGATAGTTTTGTTCGCGATATTGCCAGCATGAGTATAATTACTTATTAAAACTACACCACGTAAAACCGTAGCTTATAATTAGTTAAGGTAGTTTTGAAATTGGGCGTTGTTGTTATTCGTATTTGCTATCCTTTGCTTAAATCGAAGAGCTGCTGCAGAAAGGATGGAAGACGGAATAAATTATAGAATCGTAACTCAAACATCAACTGTCAAGAAGTTTAGTCATAGTGTATGTCATAGGTTTTTTTTTTTGTATTGCGCATGTACTCGACGGTAAGTTTACGGTTTTCTGAGACTGTTGGAACAAGCCTCATATACCGTGCATTTTTTTATCACTGAACATATACAGTCCCTGTCCAAATTACTTGAAACACTCAATATTTTGTAGTTTCTTCATCATAAAATATAAACTATACATGTATTATAGTTTTTATTTATAAAATATATTGTAAAAATATGTAACATATGTAAATATTAAATAAGTAATTAATATTTAGTCCATAACCCATGATTTTTAATAACACCCTTAATTCTTCGAGGCATACTTTCAATGCAAGATATGATTGTCTCTTTTATATTTTCATCGTTCTCCCATACATCCTTTATATTCTTCATTAATATTTCCTTTGTAGGGTTTTCTCTTTCATATACCTTACTTTTTAGTCGATTCCATACGTTCTCGATGGGATTGAGGTCCGGTGAATTTCCGGGCCAACGTAAAAGAGGTATGTGATTGTCTTCAAAGAATTTCTTAACCTCTTTTGCCACATGGCAAGGAGCATTATCTTGCATAAATATACGCCCAGTCGGTATGCGACGTCCTGGCTTAAAATACGGTAATAACGTGTTTTTTAACACATTTACATATGTACTGCTCTTGACGCATTGTACCTTCTACAAAATACAAATGGCCGGGTTCGTCTCCCCTAACCACTCCCCAAATCATTACCTGCGGAGGGTGTTTTACAGTTCGAAGAACCGTGGACTCTGTGAGACGTTCGCCAGGTCGTCTACTAACAAATTGTGCTCGCTGCACTAACACACAGAGTGAGCACTCGTCACTGAAGAAAACCTATTAAATAATGTAAACATTAATTCGGTAAAAATCATGTTGTTAAGTTATTCACCTTTTTCCAATTCTCGTCTGTGAAATGTCGATATTCTCTTGCAAAGTTGAGATAAGTAGATTTCATTTCTTTTGTTAAACGCGGCTTTTTTACAGGTCTTTGTCCCATTAGGCGATTTTCGCGAGAGTTCTGCTCGAAATCTCTATTCCTCTCTCTTGTACATTTTTTTGAATCACTTTCGTTGTAGCAAATCTACTGCTCAAAGCCTGATGAACAATTTCACGGTCAGATTTCTTCGAAGTTTTTCTTTTCCGACCGCACTTTGCCCGTCTTTGCGTCGATGTGCTAGCTCCTTTGTTTAAGTTTCTAACTAAACGTGGTACAGAAGAAGGAGATACTTTCTGTAATTTTGCAATTTCTCGTTGTGAATGTTTGTTTGATTGTAGAAGAGCGGCTTTTTGTTCACTTGTTAAATCTTTCCCGGGAATTTTCTACAAAAAATCCCAAACATTCCATTTTTTTTTCAAATTCCAAATAATTAATTATTAAGAGAGAGATAGAATAACAATTTTACCTTTGCAATAACGATATATCAACACAAAACACTTGACGATACTCCACAACTTAGCTTCTATACGGTTATGACGAAATATTTTAAAAAATATCGATGCATTCTCTAAACAGTGAACTCGCTAAATGTTAAGTTGTTAAGTTGATAACTGAAATATTTATATATACATACTTTACTCTTCTAAATATCATTTCTCTGGTATTTTTATTTATTGATACAATAATCTAGTCCCCCTATAAACGATCGGATTCAAAGCAAAAGAATATCACTATAATAGGATGGGAATTTCCAGGTAAAAGGGTTGACTTATGACATGTTTCAAGTAATATGGACAGGGTCTGTACATTTACCTTCCATGCGTTGACGCGTTTTTTGCGAGTAGTTACTGATTACTACAGAAAATAAAACACAAATACGTTAAATTTGACATTTAACTTTTCCCTTCAGGCATTTCACAATCGGGTTTCAAACTGTATGGAATGTGAAGGTAGGCACCTCGAACATTTGTTGAGATATTAAACTCTACTTATTATATTTTGTACTTCCATTACGATTCCCTTTTCAGTATTTTCTTTGTTAATACATAGTCACCGCCTTTTTGTGACCCGCTAACTAGACAGAATCACATAAAAAATTAGATGTCAAATTTGACGTATTTGTGTTCTGTTATTTTCTGTAATTAAGTTCAAGGTGTAGCTGTCAAATAATTACATTTTCATATTTGTGCATCAGTTTGTGTTTAGAACGACCCGAGTGGGAGAAATACGTAGAACGAATTGAAATTTTAATGGTGATATAAAAAAACTAGGATTTATAATTTGTACTTTTATTAATATATTCATTTATGAACATAAATGCTACAAGCGCTTGATGACTGAACCTTTGGGTTATAAAATTTTACGCATAAGATACCTAATTCATTTTTGGTTTATATTACACCATCGCTTGCCTTTAATGGATATAGCTACAATGAAATTGTCACCTCCACGCTGCCTAAAAAAAACTAATTACTTTGTGGGAAATTTTTTTCACGCGTAATCCTTTGAAATTCGCACAAAAGGCCTTATAATGATTTAGTCACCAATAAAATGTAGGTATTTTACACTGACGCGTCATTGCGCTTTCTCTTTTCCTTTGTACATTGATTGGGAGAAGACTAAATAATACATGTAAATGGCAAAAAATAACTCCATGAAAGGAAATTATAACACTAAGAAGGGCTGCGAATTTTTTGATCAAACTTGGTAGAAACGTACAACTATTCAAAGGTAACAATTGATTATAGTTTCAAAGAAAAAGAACAGAAGATTAAAGCAATTTAATTTAATTGTTATTAATAATGTATTCAAAATGTGTTTCAACAGAAAATTTAATATTGCCACGTTCCCATCTTCATCTGACCCTCATGCAGCTATCATGCATTCCTATACAAAATCGAGATTCATCACCGAACACCACCCTGTGACACTCCACGTTCCAATGCATTCGCAACATACACCACTCGAAACGTTGGTGTCGGTATTGAACCATAAGTGGTAATTAGAGACGGAATTTTAGGCAAAGTGCCTCTTTGTTTAGATTCAAGGCAAATTAAAAATAATGCAAAATCTATATGTTTCTTGACAAATCAAAGCGATCTAGCTATATTTTATTTTGCCTAGTTCCCTATTTGGACTTTTCACAGCCTAAATCGTGGTTTTCGCCTATTTTGTCCTAAAATCATTTTTATTTTTTCTAAACGTTTTTTTTTTTAATTTCAAATAAATATGATTTTTGCACAGCTGCATCTTTCTTAAATGTAAATTTTAGTTTTACAGCTAAAATGCTATAAACTAATACAACGATGGGTTTTCCCGTCTATTGTGTGAGGGGCAAAGTTTGGATTTGCCTGCCGTAAAATTTATATTACTACCCTATTGAAGATATATCCTCAATTATCGGCTTATCGCTCTCGGGTTCATTTACCTGCACCCACGTTTTTATTTTACGGGAATCCCTATCGGCTTGTTTACGCCCTGTAATTTAAACCATATAAGCAAATCTCTTCTCCCTGTTAACGTGATTAATGAATACACGATGCCCATTCATAGTTTATACAATGGACATCTTGATATTGCATTCTCTTAATGTTTCTCTGGAGCGTATATGTGTGTGTTCCTATAGCGAGGTGGACTATTGACGAATCAGTATATAGTGAAAGACGTACTTTGAATTTTCATTTATATCGTAGCTTGCAACGAATATTTTTCGGTAGTTTTCTGTCGGTTTGTGCTTGTTTATCTACTCAGTGTATTGTGTATTTCCATCTACAACAATGCCAAAATCCAAGGAATCACATAGCGATAAAGTTCAAAAATGGCTGAAGGCAATTGGAGGCACTACTGTCTTTCAGCTGAATCCAAGCAACAGTGAAGAGTTGTTTTGTAAAGCGTGCGGAAAAATGGTAAAGGACGTTTTTGTTTTTCTTTCCTAACTTGCTTCAAAAATATTATTGTAGTTAACTTGCAAACAGAAAAATCATTTAGAGCAACATGCTACTGCTCCTGGACATCAGGCTGACTGGTCCATATTTAAGTTTTGTCCTACAACCTCGTGTGACGTAGAACGTTCATTTTCTGATTCGGCGATAAACGATTCGAAGGGTCACAGAACGATCTTCATTACCTAATCATAGATCAGCAATTGACCTGGTACTGGAGAATCAGTCTCTTAGTGCCATTAGGGGAAGTGTGTGCGTGGTGGTCCTGCACCTCGTTAGGTTTTCTTCGACCCTCGCACGAAGGCAACCTCTTATAGAAGTGGATACTCAAAATGGAATTTCGAATTTGTAGATACTTTTAAATAATATCATGTTGACATAAAGATAAACATTTGACACATTCACACATTAAATATTCAATCTCTGTCAGCTGTCGTCGTGGATATATAAAGGTGACAAGTTACCTTATTATCTTGAGTTTTCATACAACCTGTCTTTCTTACTTGAATACTCGCGGATTCTGTGTATTATTCTTTTAAGTTCCAGGAAAAATTGTGATTAAAACGCGATTTTTCTAAAGAATTATTTCTGTTTTAATAGCCAAACAACGAACTAAGTCTATTATTTCATTATAGATAACTGTTCAGGTACATTATATTATGTTGTATAATTTGAATATCGCATCACACTCGAACACCAACAAGGACGCCAAACACCAAAAAATGACGAGGGAAGAGAGAACTAGAACTATATGTATCTGGTGTATCATGTGCTCATGGCAACGACAAGCTAAGAAATAAAGTGTTTTTTTTGTTGAAGTTCTAGTTTATTTTCAAAGTATAAGTTATCTATCACGTTAAAGGCCAGAAATAAACAATAACTTTGAATGCGATTTGTTTAAATTTGCGCAAAGCAATTGAAGCCGTTTTAGTTTCACTGTGATTTATGGACCTTTGTTGTTATGAAACTGAACAGTTTTGCAAAATTGTGTTACGCTAAATCAAAAAAATCGTTTTAAAGTTTTAATTTCGTTTTTACTAAAACTGCTTTTTCGCTAATTTTTCATTTCTTTTGTGTTAAGCCAATAAAGTAGAGTTCCTGTATATCCAAACTAATAAAATATTAATACATGGAAGTGAAGTCATACATCACGCATTGTTGCCAATCGGTTAACTTAGTGAAGAGCTGCAGGAGGCTAGGAATAAAGATTTTAAAAATTTTAGGGAACGGTACAGTCGAAAGATGAGTAGAAAAGATAATACACGTGGAAAGAATGCCTAGTAACAATAACCAAAAATTAATGCTAATATAGCTCATGGTGTTGGTGGAATCATTCCCGGCAAAAACAATGTAGCAGAGAAAATAGCGCTAACACATGAACATGTTTCTGCCTACCCAGCGTCATCAGCATGGTTCTGAGCACAAATTTCTGCTGTTACAATTGCGTTTGCCTCCCGGTTTATGCTGCTAATCTCCAAAACAGCACTGAATATGTCTTTCGGCGACACCTATCGCCAAGAAACACAGTCACGCCGTGTAGGCAGAAACATGTTCATGTGTTATTTTCTCTGCTACATTGTTTTACCGGAAACGAGTTCACCAATACCATGAGCTATATTAGCATTAATTTTTTGTTATTGTTACCAGGTATTCTTTCCATGTGTATTTTTATACATCATGGTAAGCCTGAGGAATCATTTGCACGTATAGATGTCGCTGTGCCTAGGCATAACGCCCCCTTGCGTTTGGCAGCCCAGGAGCTGTCCGATAGGTGGTGAACATCTACATTCCGGTTTGTCTTGCTACCCTCTGGGACGGCGTGACTGTGTTTCTTGGCGATAGGTGTCGACGAAAGACATATTCAGTGCTGTTTTGGAGATTAGCAGCATAAACCGAGAGGCAAACGCAATTGTGACAGCAGAAATTTGTGCTCAGGACCATGCCGATGACACCGGGTAGGCAGAAACATGTTCATGTGTTAGCGCTATTTTCTCTGCTACATTGTTTTTGCCGGGAATGATTCCACCAATACCATGAGTTATATTAGCATTAATTTTTGGTTAGAAAAGATAATCTTTAGGATATTTTCCATACTTTTGATTTCGTCGGATCCCATAATCACCTATTCACGATCTTTGCAGGTTGCCCTCAACCGGAAGTCGTATTATCCAGAAGTTGTAGAGATGCTAGAGATCCAATCAACATCTTCGGATTTGGATCCAGATACTTCAGAGTAGATAGCTAGCTAGCACCACTACTAGTACTTAGATTCTTCTGAAAACGTTAATGTTTTATTTTCGTTGCACTTTTTATCTTTGATACTTTATTTTTGTTACGCTCAGTCATTAAAGTTTTTTTATAATTTATTAATTGTTATAATTTACTTTAGAAGCAATGACTAATTTTTCCGAAACAGAGTAAATGTCTTCTTATTACTAAGTTTTGATGTAGTATTTTACCTCCACTTCTAATTAACTTCAAATATATTGAAGATGTGTTAAAAACCTTTGTTACTTACATCAATGAGAATCTATTTCACTTTAAACGAATTTAGGAATTTTGAGCACTCATTAATATAGGAGGTCTCCAGTGTGTCTTGGTTCCTCTTCGGCGACTTTCCTGGCCTTCCCTAGTCCATGACTGATAACAGCGCATGATGGTGGAAGGCGATTTGCAATTTCCCTGAACGAAAAACCATCTTCGCGCAAGTCTACAATTCAACTTCTGTCGAATTCGATCAGCTGGCAGTAATTTCCACGTTACCGCAATCTAGGCATAAACAAACCCTCATAACAGGTTAAGCAAAGGTATGACACGAGAGAACGGTGAAAATGGAATCAAAACCCGCAAGAAAAGACTGCATGAACTGTTAGATGTAATCATGGCATACTAAGACCATGTCGTAACAAAATTGTAATCAATAATTACTTTTGATTAGTTATATGTTTCTGCCAAGTTCGGTAAAAAAATTCGTACCCCTTCCTGGTGTTGCAATTTCCATTACATGTAGCATATAATTTTTGTTTCAAAGGAAGAAAGAAAACTGCTAAATATATTGTCAATACAAACGTAGTAATTTACAAACTTAGAGAATCATGTAACCTAAAACCTTTCTTCACCATCATCTTGCAGGATTTACATACATATATATCAACAGTTTGGATTATCTAATAGCTACTACATTCTCTTTGTCACCATATCTAGCTTAAATTGAAGTTAATTACTGATTCTTGTTCACAATATACAAACGTATGTTTCGGACGGGGCATTTGTGTACCTGGAGTGATTACATCACTACATTATTAGCTCCTTTGTGTTAGGGTTAATTATGCCTGGCGCAATGTGTGTCATACGTAGATAGTTTAAACTTGGAATTACTATAACAGTCATAGAAAACGTTACAAAACTCGTTTATATGCGATGATGAATATGATTAAAATATGCGTTCTTAATTATACTATTAACATTAAGAGTTAGAAAGCCCAATGCTATTTTATTTTAGTTTTCATATTACCCCTTCCAAATATTTATTGTTAGGCTATCTTGGGATTTTAAAACAAAGGAAACTCCCGTAATAGAGTAGGGTTCTCAATAGGAGCTACAGCAGATAAACTATAAACTAAAACAACCAAATTCCTACAAAAAATTAAAAAAAAAGATTTCCAACATCTTCATTACGTAGGTTTTAAAAGATAGACTGTACAGATATCTATTTCCTTAAAAATTCAAAAAATGAAATACATTTTGGCGTAAATTACATACTTCACTCTAACTAGACATGTTATCAGAAGATCTTCGAAATATACAGAGTTCAATGTTGAACAATGTTGAACAACGAACAAATTTACACACCGAAAACATCATTTTTTTAGATGGTACCGAATACCTTTGTTGTATCTAGTACGAGGGTAAGTCAAATATTATCTACACTTTCGCCATAACAAGCTTTGAAGGTTATCGTAATGGCGGCCGCTTGCGCATGCGTTGAGTTTGCGCCTCTGTGGTC
This sequence comes from Dynastes maya, assembly GCA_029619315.2. Taxonomy (NCBI): domain Eukaryota; kingdom Metazoa; phylum Arthropoda; class Insecta; order Coleoptera; family Scarabaeidae; genus Dynastes; species Dynastes maya. The sequence goes on from JAROYE020000001.1 coordinate 27,643,432, forward strand.
ATGTGTGCGGAATTTAATCACGATCACGTCATTTGTCTGCTAGCTACAACAGCATAAGCATGTCAGCTCCGCTATTAGTTTGCACCAAAGAGGAACAACGAGCAGCGGTGCTGAAATTCACCGGAGACTTTTGTCGCAATACGGGGACAGTGCTCTATCTCGTAAAAGCGTTTTTTTGTGGATCGAAATGTTTCAAAGTGGCCACACGAGCGTAACACAAAAATAGGGAGCTGGACGGCCGCCAACCTCGCCCACCGACGACAACATTCAGCAAGCTCGAGAGATGGTTACAGCAAATGGGCGAGTTACCATCTTCTTTAGACGTCAGTCACGGTTCTGCCTATCTAATTATCCACGATGAACTCAAACTTCGGAAAGTGTGTGTGCGATGGGTATCACGAATGCTTACCGCAGAAAACAAAACCAAACGTTTGGACATCTGCCAACAATTACTGGATCGCTTCAACGCGGAAGGCGACGCATTTTTAAGCAGAATAGTGACTGATGTTTAAACAAGATGCAACCTCACCTATGGTAACTCGCCTATTTGCTGTAACCATCCCTCGAGCTTGCTGAATGTTGTCGTCGGTGGTCGAAGTTGACGGCCGCCCAGCTCCCTCTTTTTGTGTTACGCTCGTGCGGCCACCTTGAAACATTTCGACCCACAAAAAAACGTTTTTATGAGATAAAGCACCCGTATTGTGACAAAAGTCTCCGGTGAATTTCAGCACCTTCCACACCCTCTGACCACAAACTGGTGCAAACTAATAGCGGACATGCTTATGTTATTGTAGCTAGCAGACAAATGACGCGATCGTGATTAAATTCTGCACACATGACTACAGAGGCGCCAACTCAACGCATGCGTAAGCGGCCGCAACTACGATAACCTTCAAAGCTTGTTATGGCGAAAGTGTAGATAATATTTAACTTACCCTCGTTCATAGGAAATCCATATTTCTAACGTTTCTGCATATGTACAGTCTAATATTCAAATCAAAGATATTTATGGTCAAAGGCGAGCACAGCATTTGGATACAATATTTGCCGTCAATAATGCTCGGTTATCACTAAAGCTGGCCACGAGCGGTACCGCGCAGTAGCGTAGAGTCGACCAGGCCTCGCGTTCCACTAGAGTTATTCTGCTAATAGAGATGTTTGCTGCCGCAAATAATTTCGCTCATCTTTTAAATAAAAATTAAATAACACGTGCTCAAACACTTACCATTTTAAGAGTCCTCCGTGAAATCACAAAGTGAATAATGTCTGTTAAATATCTGCAACATTAGATATGTTTCAACTGTTGTTTCGGCAAAACTAGTACGGCATGAGGAAAAAATGCGTTTATATGCAGAGAACGAACGTTCTACATCTAGTGACATAATATTTGCGTAAGTAAAATAATCTTTCAAATAACTTAACGATTCTGTTGACGCACCTTCACAAATGTGTCTTAATGTGCCAAATCAGAATTTTTCTCAAAAACACTTTCAAATTTTTCTAGAACAGAAACATTTTTTGCGTCTTCAATCGCGCATAGCTGTGCGTGAACATGTTGCACTATTTGTAGAGATTCTTCTAACGGCACCGCAGGATTTTGTAATTTTTCTATTGCATCTGCTAGCCCGAAGTAATTGTCGTGAATGATTTTTAAATCCATTTTAACCTGACTATCTTGAAATTTCGACTGGCTTTTCTGGATAGCGGCAGCTTCCTTTGTATCGAATTGTAAAACCACGTTCTTAATATTGTCAAAATATTTATGATAATAAAACGCGGCCTGCAACCATGTTCCCCAACGAGTTAGAATAGGTTCTGGTGGCTCTGGTATACGGGGGCACAGTCTGTGAAATTTGCGAATACGTTTCGGTGATTTGACAAATACTGCTTTGGTATGCGCTATTAAAGCGTCTACCTCAGGATAACATTTTCTGATACTATCCGCCACAAGATTTGAGAGCATGAATTTTACACGTAATGTGTAACAAATTAGCAGAATGCTTTTTAAGAGACCGGCCTACAGAAAGCATGTTTGCAGCACCATCACTCACTAACATCAAGAGTTGGATTGTTGAAAGTTCAAACTTGTCCAATGTATTTAACACTAACTTTGAAATTACTTCGGCAGTACACTGTTGTATTCGTTTGGAGACTAATAGAATTGAAGGTGCCGATTTATGAGGTTCCAATTTGCGTGCCATTACATTAAGAACAGAATGTTTCTTTCGATCTGTTGTTTCGTCGACACATAACCACCATTTTTGATCTTTCAACTCCGATTTTATTTTTTGTTCAATATGTTCGCGCGCAGATGGCACAATTCTTCGTAACGATGTTCGAGTTGGTAATTTGCACTCCGAATAGTTATTCCAAAAGCAGATAAATGGTTCCTTGTCTAGTAAATTAAACGGTATATTACATGCGATAAACGTAACGCATAAATTAAATATAAATTTTTCATTGTCTCGTGCGCAATTTTCTTTTGAGACATGCTTTTCACTATTTACTTGTCGTAGACAATGTTGTCTGGACCAACACATTAACTGGATTTTACAGATTACACATTTAATTTTAGCACCTTCATATATTAAGTCTGGAATTTCTGCAATAAATTTTCGAAGTTTGTCCGACCGCGGTCGTTTTGCTGACGAAATCATAATTTTTCTAGGACAGATAAACAATTGCGCAAATGACCGGCAGCGAAAATGTCCGTACTGCTCCGCAGACGAAGTAATACTACCGTTCCTCTCGGTCCGAACTGATTCTACGCCGATGCGCGGTACCGCTCGTGGCCAGCGTTAGTTATCACAACAACGGTAAACAGAAGATACGGACGTTGACGTTTTTAAGTTGTTGATTCAAAAGACGAGTCCTTCATTTGTATATTGCATTCAAATGGTTTCTGGAGATAGTACTACTTGGTTACCATGACAACAGTAAAAAAAAACTATTCGTAGTTTTGGACTGTTGATTGAAAATGGAAGTATGTTGGGTTAGGTAATCGATATGACGTACTTACCAGGAAAAAGTGGAGGAAGTGGTGTATTGTAACTGGCAAGGTGTTCAAGCTGCACTATGCTCAACGACAGTGTCCGCTACCGAAAACATTTGTGAAATTAAAGCGAATATTTGCTGTTACTGGGAGTGGGTATTCTACTTGTTATGGACTGTATTTGATTTGATGCTAAAATTGTAAAAAGACTTCACGATCTTTCGAAAAAATGATCAAAATTTTTGTATTTTTGCGACTCCACTTACGATCGTCGGGTTACAGTCTGACATCCCATTTAATCAGAAATTTGATCACATCCCCTTGTTGGACTTTTACAAATCATATCTGCCCAGAAACACGTATCCCCCGCTGTACAGTCACCATTGTCTGGAAGTACGTACATTTATGAAAAATTATTTTCAAGGGCGAAACGCACTAAAAGTAAAATTAGAATCAAAATATCGAATGAACACCTTGAGAACTTCTTGAGCATTGCAACAACTTTAATCGAACGAAATATTAATGCCTTAGTTTCCCAAATTCAGTGCCAAATGTCATATTGATTTAATGATTTTTAGTTATCTTTTAGTAATTATAAATAAAAGTTGTAACGAGATTATGCGTAAAATAATATCAAACTAATTCCATGTTGCTGTCTTTATAATAAATTAATGAAGTTTAAATTACACACTTAAATATGTTAGCAATGTAGATATTTTCTTTTTTGTTGTGCATTAACTGTCGTTAGTGTTAGGTGCATTTTGTGTGGCCCAAAACAACTCGTCTTCTTCCTGTGTGGCCCAGGGATGTTAAGAGGTTGGATATCCCTGCTGTAGGGGGTTAAGCTTATCACACTAGTGCTTACACATAATGAAATCGTAAACAAATTAGGGACTGGTGGTACAGTGCCTAGCGCTGGGCAGTCGGGATTCCGGGTTTGAAACCCGGGCTCGCAACTGTCCGAGTAAGATTTTCGTAGTTTTCCTTACTCTAAATTTGACGATTATTATTATTATTTATCACATTTACACTGTACCCTCAATTGTTTTTTTATTGATATTCAATTAATTTTTAATTAGTACTTTTGCTTCAGTTCAAATATAAATAGAAATTGATAGCATTTGATCGTTGCTTTAATTTTTAATATAACATTTCATCAATCATATTTCTTTCGATTTTTTTTTACAATTCAAATGGATTAGCAGTACCATTAAAAACAGCGGAAACGTGATTGATGATATATTCCGAATTTGTACAGATAGGCAAAAAAAGTGTTACTCTTTATCGTGCACGATTAATGCGAAATAAAGTCTGCATGATTTATGGATGCAAACAAATAATCCAGCAAGCACCGTATATAAATCGACAAGTACAGCACTTGGTTGCATTCCGGTAGTTTTGCGCCTATTGACAAAGTGATCGTAAAACCTGGACAACAAATACCGGTCACTCTGGGAGCTTTGAATTATTTGACACGCCCTTTACCTTTCATTGTGTGTTCATGGACGACTCCAGAGAATCGAACTTGCTAACCCGAAATGTTTTTTATTCCCAATAATTTCCCACTGAGCACTTGAACAAAAGCCAAACCGGCGATTTTTAACGAACATTCACTACGAAGATTTACTTTACGGTGTAGAATGTTTCCCATGTGAGTTAAATAATCAGTTCTGACGTAGCTTTCTAACCTACGTGACAAAAATACTGTTATATTGTAATAAATTGTATTTTCCTTGATATGGCACTAATGCTTTCCTTACTTTATATGCATCCTTGGTTAAGAAATGTGTGCGGTTTATACAGAAGAAAAGCTTAAACTTTTGGTTTTAATACTTTATTAGAATTACCATAAATATTCTTATGCGGTATGCATAATAGTCACAGCGATGATCATCTAATACTAAGTGAAAAAAATCATATATGAGGAAATCCTTCTTTGCTTGCAATAAATGCAGACCGCTGGCACTCTAGTCTTCGCTAAGGTGAATAAACACGACGCGGTTGATTGACATGTATGTAAAACACAAAATAGTAAGCAAGACAAATATAAAATAGGTAATTTTCCATCACAATATGGTGGATTCTGCAAGTTTTGGAAGCTATTATTCATTATATACATGTTATCCAGATATTTAGTATTTGACAGTAATTTTTGAACGCATCATCCTCAATTTAGGAAACCAAGCGATAATAGTAACATCCATGGAAGAGTTTATACGATACCGTCTAATATATGTACTTCAGTTCAAAATATTCACCTTAAATATTCTACTTCCCATTTGAGGTTATTTTCTCTGCAATTCATTATAGTAGTTCACCAGTAAAAATATAATAACATAGTGAAGGCTTTTTAAAAAATTTCGCAGTTTAGCTAAAATTATGAAAAACTTTTTAACCTTTAACGCAATGCGTAGTTCAACTAAATGCAAGAAACTGCATTACAGTTTGTATGGAGGAAAATGATTCTGACTTCAAACATATTGAAACTGTATGCATGAATTAAATTTTACAGATTATTTTTAACGAATAGTTTTAGAAAAAGTATTTCCACGCATCACTCGATGCCATTTAGTAAAAAAATTATCTCCATCGCTTCATATTTAATTTATTACTGTAGTTGTAAATAATTATGAATGCCACTTTTGTTGCACCTTGGATGAGGACACCTCTTATTGTATTGTACGCACCAGATCGTATATGCCTGAGGGAATGATAATTAACCTGGGCAAATATGCGGTAGCAGCCAGAGGCGTGGCGAGCGCATAAAAGTTTACACATAAAATAGAAGGTAAGAAATAAATTATAAAACGTACTGAAACATTTACCGTTTTAAAAGTCTTCCGTGAAATCACAAACTGGGTAACGTCTGTTAAATATTTGAATCATTAGATATGTTTCCACAGCTGTTTCAGTCAAGTGAGTACGAAGTGCGGAATAAATGTTTTTTAATGCCGAAAACGACCGTTCGACATCTAGCGATGTTATATTTACATATTTGAAATAATCTTTGAAACAACTTAATGCATCTTCACACGCTCCTTCACAAATTTGTCTTAATATAAGAAAATCGGAGTCTTTCTCTAAAACACTTTCAAATTTTCGTATTACACACTAATTTGTTTCGCCTTCTACAGCGCATAACTGTGCGTGAACATCATTCACAATTTGAACAGAATCCACTAGCGACATCGAAACATTTTGTAATTTTTCTATTCCCTCCGTTAGTCCGAAGTAATTGTTGTGAATAGTTTGTAAGTCCCTTTTAACCTGACTATCTTGAAATATTTCTTGGCTTTTCTTGATTACTGCAGCTTCTGTCGGATTGAATTTTAAAACTACCTTCTTTACTTGATCAAAATATTTGTTGTAGTAAAACGCAGCCTGCAACCATGTTCTCCAACGTGTAACAATCGGCTGTGGTGGTTCAGGTAAATCGGGACACAGTTTGTGAAATACTCGGGTACGTTTCGAGGACTTTAGAAGTACTGCCTTTGTACTAGCAATCAATGAATTTACTAGTGGAAAACATGTAGGAATCGTTTGTGCCGCAAGATTTAGAGTATGAATTTTACACGTTACATGTAAGGAGTTACCACTGTGTTCTTTAAGAGATCGGCCCAAAGAACTCATGTTTGCGGCACCATTACTCATAAACATTAAACGTTACTTAGTTGAAACTTCAAATTTATTCAATGAGTTCAACACCACCTTTAAAGTCTCATCGGCAGTACAATTTATAACTTTTTTGGAAGCAAGTAAGAAGGAGGATGACGGTTGATGTGGTTCCATTGTACGTACCATTACATTAACCACAGAATGTTTTTGACGATCTGTTGTTTCGTCCACACACAACCACAGTTTTTTATCTTTCAATTCTGTTTTCATTCTTTCTTCTATATGTTCAAGAGCAAATGGCACTACATTTCGTGTCGATGTCCGACTAGGTAATTTACAGTTCGCATATTTATTTCAGAAGGAGACAAATGCTTCTTTGTCTAGTAAACGAAACGATAAATTACATAAAATAAGAGTAAAACATAAATCAAATGTAAATTTTTCTTGGTCTCGTATGCCACTTTTTGCAGAAGAATGCTGTTTGCTTTCGATGTGACGTTGACAATGGCCTCTGGACCAACACATTAGATGGATTTTATAAACTAGACATTGAATTCTAGCGCCATGAAAAATTAAGTCCGGCATGTCTACTATAAAGTTTTTAACTGTGTCTGCCATTGGTCGTTTTCGCGACGTACCTAACTGCGGCATTTTTAAAGCAAACATAAGCGTACAATTACGAAATGAGTTACGACAGCCTACATATACACAGAACTACTCGCATACAGCATCGATTTAGTACTGACGCTGTGAACGCGTGAAATAAATAATCGTCGACTCCGCACCACATATCTACTACACTGACTGTTACCGCTGTGTGCCCAGACTAATGTCAATTAGGAGTAAAATATCAGATCACTACATAGTGGGGGTTGAGATTGAAATAAATAGCAATGTTGATCATGGTCCACGTCCTAGTTGGGCAAGGAAAACTGTTAATAAGGATATTCTGAGGAAATGTCTTGTGGAGAATTTTACATGGCTTGATTTCAATCAAATAATTGAAATTGATAAGATGTATTATGGTTTACAGGAAGTATACTAGCAGAGCAACAGTCGAAACCTAGAAAGATTAATGGGAGGAGGTTGAAATGAAAAACGCCGTGGATGACTGAGGGAATATTATTTGAGATTGTTGATCGTGACTGCAAATTTCGATTGTGGAAAAGATCTACGAACGATATGGAAAAGAGAAGAGTAGGAGATGATTGCAGGAAAGCTAGAAATAGGATACAACTTCTTATTAAGAAGACCAAAGCGAAGTATTATGAAAGATTATTCGAACAATGCCAAAATAATATTAAAAAAACCTTGTGGAATATAAATAGCGTGTTAGGTCGCAGTACAGAGAAATCTGGATGAAGATATTTTAAAGTCTATGAGGGATAATGAACATTCGGTTGCAAATAATTTTGCGAAGAACGAATTACAATCCATGCAGATGGCTCATCAATGTGATAGATTCCTGTTTCAGAAACATGAAAGCGGACGCCACGTTATGGAGTCAATATACGTTCCCTTGTTGTCAAGAGAAACTTTAATAGCTGCTATTCGAAAACTTAATAATAAGACGGCACCTAGAGTAGATGACACAGTAGATGCCACGGTTCCATCTATTTTTAAGATAGCATTGGTGACATCGATTTTTAAAAAGGGCTCAAAGAAGGATTACATCAATTATAGACCTGTATCAATATTATCTTGTGCTGACAAAATACTTGAAAGATATATAGCCCATATGTTGTGGTCATTTCTTAACAGATATTAGATGTTAGATGACTGTCAGTTTGGATTTAGAGAGGGAAGATGCACTGTTTCTTTATTGGAAGGTTTTCCTGCGGCTGTTAACAGGGCTCTGATTAATAATTTGAACCCGCTATGTGTGTATGTAGATTTCTCGTGTGCTTTCGATACGATTAACCACAAGTAGTTACTAAAAGTAATGGGAAAATGGGAATTAGGAGTGAAAATTTAGATTGGTATGAATACCTTATATAATAATAATAATAATAATAATAATAATAATAACAATTATTATTATTATTATTATTATTATTATTATTACTACTATTATATTATTATTATTACTATTATCATTACTTATTATTATCTGTAACATAGTTGTGATAATTTTCTTCATAACTGCTACCAACCTATCTGCTGTACTTTTCATTAAAATAATAACTTATAAATTTAAAGCTAAGGTATTCATACCAAGGTAAGTAGATAAACTATTTTAAAATTAAATTAAATTTAGTAGTTAAAAGTCGCTTCATCACAGTCTACACATTTTTGATAACGGCGAATTGCAGTGGTAACGTTTTGTAAGGTTTTTGGCGCTATACTGCCACAAGCAAGTTATTACAGGCAAAGGAGAATCATAAACTTAATTGTTTAAATATCTTCAAGGAAACTATCTTTAATTGACCAACACTTTGAGATATTTTGTTTTCAAATGTGTGTTTCGAGTTTTGAGCACTTAATGCATTTTTTTCCAAATTTGTTTTGAAATATGTTTGAAATATCATTTTCACGGTCGCAAGTTCCGGAAGTATCACCTATACACTCTTGAATTGAATTGAATTTGCTTGGAGAATTAGTCACTTGGCCGAATACGTATTCACTCAACAGCGATTTGAACTAAAAAGGCAGATTGTCGTAGCGTCTCTTCGCTTCTTTGTTCCCAGTAGCATTTGTCAAAATTCACGGCCAATTACGATACATGTTTCGTATACTGATAATATTTCATATTCCTATCATTAAATTTTCAATCACCTAAAATTTTTGTCTCAAAAAGTACCTTATCATAAGTCTGTAATACGCCATGCGAGTTCTCAATCTAATGTTCACATTTGCGAGTATCGGCAGCTGTACAACCTGGACGTTTATTACTGTATTTGATGACTTACTACCAGGTAATCTTCAATTTGCGAAACTATGATAAAGACAAAATAAGATTTATTCTATACCTGTTGCATTAAAAACGAATATTTACGACGTGAAAAAATGGAGTGAGGACGAGTTATTTAGCCGCTCGCCCGGAATTATCGTTGGCTGGAGATGGATTTACCTTATAGAACGCCAGGGACAGGGAGACAGGACTCGAGGGTATATAAGCGTCTGGAGAAACCGAAAAAGGATTTAGAACGGCTTAGCCCTGTTAGAAGTTGATTAAGCAGACATTGGTTGATCGACTCATGACGCCAATGACTGCTATTTTCGACGTTGTATTTTTAACATCACAGTTTACAAATGATGCAACCTATACAACTTAGTACTCACTGGTATAGAAATCTTCTCTCTACATCTTCTCACTATCAAGTTACGTGTTGACTTGCTGCTACATAACTATCATGTGCAGTTTCTCGGAATGTAATAATGCATAGACTTAAGTATTTCATCTGCTAATAATTCCTATTAGTATTTAGGTTAAAAATTTAACTTAGCACTAGAACGGAGACATAAATTATGTATAGTAAAAGCTTTATACTACAAAATCAATCATGTAGAATTAATGATTGTAGGATTGTATATTCTCAGTAAAAGAAAAGCTTGTAAAATTCGTATACCCTTTTGCTATAATCAGAATTTATAACTTTTGTGTATAAAAAGCTTAGCAAAAGCACCGTCTGTCAGCCCGAATCCATTAAAATTGTTTCCGTTTCGTACGCTGATCGCAATGATGGAGAGCATTCTATACTATGCCGACGTAAGTTCTTAATGGATTGCATATTTTGAAACATCAACCGATATTACCTCTATATGTGTGCACTTCTGTATACCGGTTTGTAACTGACGTAAAAGGAATTTCAATTCAATATATAATCATTAACGAGCACTATTGATTCACTGAAGTGATTAAAGTAAAGTGCGCAAGTTATATTTGTAAAATTCCAATATAAAAGTAATTTTTACTGATTTTTCATGTGCTCCTTCTATTTCTATTTTCTTTTTTTCGTTTCGAGATTATAAGTGATCAACAAAGATGATTCTGACAATTTTTGGTTAACAAAATCTTCCATAAAAATCACAAGGTGTACGTTTAGGGCTCTAAGCAGAACCAAAATGCAAACCAGATAAAATGGTCTGTACGATTAAAATTGGCATTTGCTTTTCAATTTTTTTGTATTGATAATTGTTTGGATTACAATTTCTTTAAAATACCAGTAAAAGGAGTTAAAGCTTTTATGAAAGATGTCCCTCTTGTTAGTGTTTTGTACTCATCTACTACGATGGTAGTCCGAAAAGGTACTAGCCTCAACATGAAGATGGCATTTTATAACATATATGTCTACGAAGGGCGCTTGTTGCACTTCTGATTGCTTCATGTCAATTTTTAATATCGGCTGCAGTATTTCTAATACGTCGAATTAGTGCATCCCGGATGTCAACTTTCGGGATGCACTAATCCCGAATGTCAATTTTTACGTTGTAAACTTCATTTTTGAACCAGTCCCATGAACAGATAGGTACGTCATACGTGATAAGAAGCTAAAAAAACATTTAATGTCGAACGTACCTGTCTTTTTTGTTTGACGTGGGTAATCAATGCAAGGATATTTTTATTTTATTTAAGACGTATTAACTCGAAAACTTTCTTACGTTTGGATCATTTACAAGAACGCTAGTTAATTTTTTAACACTATAACTTGAAGACAAATGAAAATCATATAAGAACATATAAGTTTTTTCACATTATTTTCAGGTGTATAATACGCTCCTGGAGGTTGGTCCGTTCCTCAGGACTCAGCCTGTATACTCGATTACAATCTTTACATGTACTACACTCCTCAAAAATTGAAGTGGATATTTGAAACAACAATATTTTGTATTGTTTTTTTTTGTTTTTTAGGTTTTATTAAATTTATCTATGTATCTTAAACTATCGTAAACAAAAAATATTATCAATTCTTTTTACTAGATAAATGATAAAATTCAATGTTTTTAAATAAAACACGATTCTTTTGTTTTTAATATTCTTTGTTTGTCTCTATATATTCAATGGTGTGATGTTTAACAGATTTTCTATTGAATATTATCATTTATGGCCTAAATTTTATTCCTTTAGAAAAGGTTTAGAAGCTTGCATAATTAGTGTGTTGGTTAAATGAAGGTTTAACTCAACAAGAAGTTGCTAACCGTGTGACAAACCATCGAAGTCCGTCGAATTTAAAGACTGTTAAATCTGGAAAAGACGTAAAATTCTATCTTTTTTTTTTCACCTTTTATAATAAGTTATTAAATCTTATGTAAATCTGTAAACTTTTATTTCATTCTATTGATTAATTTTTCAAAACCAGAACCGATTATTTTGAGCGAAAGTGTACCTTGTTTATGTTACTGTAATGTTGAGCGTTAATGTACTTATTACGTAAGTTTAATAATTGCTGGGTTTGTGCAACGGCGAGCTCATAAACTACTTCACGTACAAGGTCGAAATACGTCATTAACAAAAAGTACCCCTTTGCACCCGAAATCATCTATATAAACCGTCCAAAATGTCATAACTTTGCTTTTACTGTCCGGCCTTTTCGCTGGGCAGAAGGAATCCCCACGCCCGCACTAGGCAGTTGTCGGTATTTGCTGGCTTTTGCGAAGTTTGGGCGAGAAAACGTCGGTGTCCCACAATTGCGCGGTTTTACTGCTTTTGTGAGACAACGATATCCGAACTGCCTACAAGTCCGTATCCCTGTTTACCGGAGACTTGAAATCATACAAGTCCGTAATGCGCGACGCTTCTTTTCTTCTGTAATTTTGTGAAAAGTAGAAAACTTAATTAGACTTTGCACGAAGCCCGTAACCGATGATATGTAGATTGTTTGTTTTTTTGGATTTTATAAACAAGGTCCGCGTAAATATTTGACAGTTTAGGTCAGTTTGTAATGCTTTCTATGTAAACGCCGGAGCCATATTCTGTATTTTCTATTTCCGACCAGAGCCGTTAAAATTTTGGCAATTCTGGTGTTATATTTTTCTTTTATTTAAAAACACCGATATATGTTGTTTTACTATTTTAAAGAATTTTATTTTGTTGTATGAGATGTAAACAAATTTGGTTAAGGTTGCTTACTTTTTTCCTTTGATGAACTTCTGGAGACAATAGCATACCATTCGGTAGGATTCGTCGATGTACGCCGTGCCTAAGATCACAGGTCACGCACTTTTTCTTAGTCACAGAGTCCGGAAACAACTTTTATTTTCTTGATTAGTAAACATGCGATCGGTGATTACTTACTTCTCGACAGTTGTTTTTATTCTAACGGGTAAGCATTCTCGATAAGCGTGGTGACATCCCGTGGTCGAAGTTGTGACTATATTGTAAGGCCAATAATATAGGATTCCTGTCAGCGATAAGTATAAGAATATACCATTTAAAGTAAGGAAAGCTTGTAGCAAACAGATTATCTGCATACGAATTCAGAATAAGCTGACTAAGAAAGCGTCCGATAAATTTTGTTGCTTCACGTTCGTTGCGTTGAAGTTTCTAAGTTTCGTCCAGAGAGAGCACAAACGATCACAACTGGTTGAATGTTACTCAAAGTTTGATTAGTAGAGCATGGAATCGACACAAAGGTATAAGAAATGCCGCATATACTCATGGTGCAGGGAGAGAAAGAACCACAACCACTGTTGAAGATCATCTTTTAGTCCTTACTGCACGAAGAAATGCTTCCTTCACAGCATCTAGAATTAATAGCTTCCTCTGGCGAGCTACGGGAAGAATAATTTATGACCAAACAGTAAGGAATAAGTTGCATAGACGTAATCCAAGGGCAAGAAGTTTCGCTACTTACCTACGATTAACTAGAGAGCAGCGAGCATTAGGAAATCGTTGGGCAATTGAACATGGAAACTGCAAAGATGAAGATCGTATCTTTTCACTGACGAATCCACCTTTCACTTGTATAATTCCGATGGTCGAATTTTGGTGTGGAGGCCTCGAGGACAGTGATGTAATGAAAATTTCGTGACACCAGCTGTTCATTTCGGCGGAGGATCAGCTTGTCTATACCTTCAGAAAATCTATTAATGTTTACAATTTTGATGATTTCTTTGAGCTCATTTTGGTACCTGTATTCAGTTAAAGGGAAATTAAGCAAATGTTATACCAAAGAAATTATTGCCGAATGTTCCCATGAGTGATTAGAATCTTGGTAGATGAATCTATTATTACTAGTAGGTTTTCTATATTTCTATTTCCAACCTGTTTTTATTTTTGATAATATATTGTGGGAAGAAATCCTGTTGTCTGTTTTCTCTTCATGGGTAAATTTAAAAACAGAAAATTTTGAATTCACTTGTCCTAAAAATCTACTACCGAGTATTTGCTAAAGATGCAATATATGCCAGCCGTGGAAAAATAAGCTAAAATATTCTTGAAGTTAGTTTCATAAAAAAGTTAAACCAACAACCTCCAGACAGAGAAGAATGGAAAAAAGGACCGCTTATTAAGGCCGAATCTGTCTGGTACACAGACAAATCAAAGACTGAAACTGGAGTCGGAGCAGGAATTTGCGGAATTAGACCAAAAATAACTGTCACTATGCCTAATTCAAAGTGCCACAGTATTTCAGGCCGAATTAACAGCAGTGCTGGGGTGTATTGAAGAACTGGACAAACAAGAAGTCAATTATCGATCTATTGCTATCTGCACTGGACTGCACACAGGCGGAGTAGAAACTGGTGTGGGACTGCATGAATGGGCTCAACAAGTTAGGTAGTTGAACTAAGGTGACCCTCGCTACCAGGACACGAAAGTCACCGAGGGAATATCAAGGCAGACGAGTTAGCCCGAGTAGGTTCGTCAACAGCTGGCAGGATCCCAACACACTCTGCAATTCTGTTAAAGAAACTACGAAACAACGGAAAGATAAGAAATCTCAAGATTAGTGGAAGAGTATTCCAGGTCAGAGACAGACCAAGCAATTTCTTATTGGATACAGGCCTAAATTTACAGCAGACCTACTAAGCAGGGACACAAATGCCGTTAGAACAATAGTACGCCTGCTAGGGCATTGTATGTTTATTTCATGTTTATTTCATGTTTTTACAAAAGTATAACAATCGTCATATATCTAAATTAGTATCTAAACCAATGTCAAATGAATCACATCAACACAAAAGCAGACCACGGAGAAACAACTCACACAAGAAAACTAGGTGTTAGGAAAGATGTAAATAACAGGAGGAGTGTCTAACTACTCTGCAACAGAGTAGAAACAGTGCGTAAGAAGGTAGGTTCTAATTGTTCTCTTAAATTTATTCATATTCAACTTTGTAATATGCAATGGAAAATGATTATATAATTTAATATTTAAACAATTTTTAATTGATTTAGAAAAACGAAAACTTGGTTCTCGAATCTTGTGTGCGATTCTAGTATTATAAGAATGTACTGATGAATTTGTATTGAAATTACTTTTATTAGAATGGATCACCAATAACTGAAAATAAATGTACATACATGGCATTGGTAATATACGACGTTGTTTAAAAATTGGTTTGCAGTTATCCCTAAAACCGACACCCTCAATAACACATGAGCAACCTTGGCCTGACAGAGAAAATAGCAGGTAGATTCTGCCAGGCTGAAGCAGAGAGAACCACGTGCTGTGTGGCTGTACAGCACTTACAGGAATACGACTGTCAGAAATGGGTGCGGAATATCCAAAGTCGAAACCCATGTAGAAGGATCACTTACACCGGGTAGGCAGAAACATGTTCATGTGTTACCGCAATTTTCTCTGTCATATTGTTTTTGCCGGGAATGATTCCACCAATACCATGAGCTATATTAGCATTCATTTTTGGTTATTAGCAAGTATTTATATTTTCTGCTTCCTGGTATAGAACGTAGAATCAGGGGTTATGATTAACATCACATGCAGGTCGTCTGGGCCAATAAGCTTTGTTATCAAATTCAAGAGGAATATAAAATTTTGCAAAATTAACATACTACCAATATAGTTTAAAATTGGGATGTAATTACATGAATGTGATCAATTTGATTACACTAACGTAGTTGGCATTTTCTAAAATCGGAGAAATACGGGGCAAACACAGCTAACAAAGTAAATAATTGAACTGTAACAATAAACTTAGATAAAGTTGGCGCCGAATTTGAGTATGTGCTCACAAAAATACATGCAGTAGTACTATTTTTTTCTAAATACATCGTGTAACCTTAGCAATTATTAGTATAGTAGCAAAGTTTTGCAAGAATACGAATCGTAAAGTTATTTTCAATAATGTTTTGTTTCTTAATTTTTGTATTTTGTACTGTAAGTACAGCTTGCAGCCCTTTTAGGTGCTTTTCAATTATCAACAATAAATTTCTTGTTTCACTCTGCTAAAAAATCGATATTTTATTTTGAAGTCTTCTGTAGTTTGGAAGTTTCTCTTTGCGAAAAAAGCAAACGACGACGACAACAATACGGAAACTTTTTTCGTAGATATTTTATCACTTCGAATTTGACCAGGAGCAATCCGGGTTCCAGCAACTTACTCGACGCCAGGCGGAAGGAGTCGCCGAAAGAAGAAAGAAATTTTCCGTAAGTCCTGCAATTCTCTTTAGCATAGTTCCGCCTCCGGTCTCTTCCTGTAATTTTAACGGTCGTTCTTTCAGGATTCTCACCGATAGCACGCGTGATTGGCGTGATTTATAATGGATTCCCCAACTTCTTCATTTGTTTCCAAATAAAAGAAAGGTAAATTGGAAGTTAGTAGCTCGGTAATGCTGTTACAAACGTATTTCCGATGCCCAACTACGTCCTAGTATTGGAACGTTAATTTATTGACAAATTATCCAAGGATGACGCTAAAATATTTTGATCATTATTCCGATATCACATCTAAATATTTTTCTTCACATTTTTTTATTCTTAGTACATTTTCAGTCAGAAGTATATAAAATAATATATTGTGACATTATCAACCAATAACTCATTTTATTGTGGTGCTTCGAAGGTGTTTTGACGGTTTGACACATTATCGACGAATCAGGGAGCTACTGTGCGATAATATTTTGGAGGTAGGCACTGCTGTGTTATTATCGACCATAGAATTCCGTATGGTATATTTTAACTGGATAGCTAACAATAATCAAAGATAGAGAATTGTAAGGATAGAAAGCACTAGCAAACGGGCATGTTTCTGCCCTCAAATGTGCGCGCTCTTTTTTAAACATGTGTGGAGACGATTCGAAACTGATCTTGGAGTCCATTGTCACAGGAAATGAAATAAGGGTTCTGTATTATGATCCTCTATCCAAAAAGGAATTGATGGACGTCGTTCTAAGGACGTTAGTGAGTTGCAAGCAGCTGTAATACAACATTTTGAGGGAAAAGCTACAAATTATTTTTACAAGGGTATAGAATTATTAATTGCTCGTTGTAATAAATATATTGAAGTTAAGGGATATCATATTGAAAAATAAAAATTGTTATACTTTACCAAATTTATTTTTTCTATATCAGATCGAGAATTTATGACGTCTACCTCTTACACCGACATGCTAATTTTCAAAGCAAAACATTTAGAAGTTTTTGAAATATTTGCAATATTCCACACCTTTTTGACACAGTGTATTAAAGAGTAAATGACCAAGATTTGAGCACTGTCGCATCCCTGATTGTATTATGAAATAGTCGGATGAAAACCTATTAGCAAGTTGGTCTGCAATTAACACCATCGGAACAGTTCCCTTTTTTGTAGAT
This sequence comes from Dynastes maya, assembly GCA_029619315.2. Lineage (NCBI taxonomy): Eukaryota > Metazoa > Arthropoda > Insecta > Coleoptera > Scarabaeidae > Dynastes > Dynastes maya. The sequence continues at coordinate 27,660,754 of JAROYE020000001.1, forward strand.
CTAGCTGATTTTGCTCACCTTTCAGATATCAGGAAATGTTGATGTACGCACTATTGGATTGAACAGTATAATTCAGTGATATGCAAGCAAATTAAGTATTTTAACCGCATTAGAAGCCATAGAACGTTTTCACATTTACCGACACGATAGCAGCACGACACCGACAATGACACCGGTGGATAATCTCATAAAAATAAAAGGACTTGTTCCTCACTTACTGACATGTTGACGTCGTGTCGTTTAACTATTTTGTATATTTCTATTTAGAGATTGTATTGTTTCTATTTTTTGTTTTGTCGCTTTTCTGACATTTCAAACTGTTCTAAATAGATCTATTCGTTTTATGCTTTCAATCAAAATTTGCCTGCTTCTTTTTGTTTTTTATTATTTATACGTGCGTGTTAATTTACTAGAAAATATATGTAGGAAAATGATGGTTACTTCGAGTAAATGCTGGAATTGTACCAAAAGAAGTAATGTTTACATATTTTTTTAATGAATACCTTTTTATGGGTAGTATTTCGTAGCAGCACCATATTTTAAACGAAAAATTTATCTAAATAGCTTCATTTATTTACCAAAGAAGAAAGCATTTTAGGTACAGAAAAATGTTTATAAGGAAACCTAGAAAGGTTTCTCTGTTAGATTCATATTCTATACAGGATACTGTATACAACACTCTGTATACTTGACCATAATTTTATGTTCTGTAAAATTTGTAGTTTTTTTAAATACTTGTTCTTTAAATTACTCAGAAAAGGAACTATCTGTCGTCCACGCGCTAGATGGACACGCTGTATATCTAGATATCAATATTGGTTACAGTTTCCACGATACTTTTAATTAATATAAAAAATGAAACCAATGGAGATACTAAAAACAAAATACTTAGCACTGAAATCGGTGGACGACTGGTCGGTAAGTGTGAATAGTATCGTATTAGTATCGGTGCCGTGCCGTGATTGTGTCGGTGCTGTTGTTGGTAAATGTAAAAACACCTATCACTAGTCTGGGCAAACAGCGGTGACAGTCAGTGTAGTAGATATGTGGTGCGGAGTCGGCGATTATTTATTTCACGTGTTCACAGCGTCAGTACTAAATTGATGCTGTATGCGAGTAGTTCTGTGTATATGTAGGCTGTCGTAACTTATTTCGTAATTGTACGCTTTAAAAATGTCGCAGTTGGGTACGTCGCGAAAACGACCAATGGCAGACACAGTTAAAAATTTTATAGTAGACATGCCGGACTTAATTTTTGATGGCGCTAAAATTCAATATCTAGTTTGTAAAATCCCTTTAATGTGTTGGCCCAGAAGCCATTGTCAACGTCACATCGAAAGCAAATAGCATTCTTCTGCAAAAAGTGGCATACGAGACCAAGAAAAATTTACATTTGATTTATGTGTTACTCTTATTTTATGTAATCTATCGTTTCGTTTACTAGACAAAGAAGCATTTGTCTCTTTCTGGAATAAATATGTGGACTGTAAATTACCTAGTTGGACATCGATACGAAATGTAGTGCCATTTGCTCGTGAACATGTAGAGAAAAGAATGAAGACGGAATTGAAAGATACAAAACTGTGGTTGTGTGTGGATGAAACAACAGATCGTCAAAAACATTCTGTGGTTAATGTAATAGTACGTACAATGGAACCACATCGACCGTCACCCTCCTTCTTACTTGCTTCCAAAAGAGTTATAAATTGTACTGCCGACGAGATTTTAAAGGTGGTGTTGAACTCATTGAACAAATTTAAAGTTTCAACTAAGCAACTTTTAATGTTTATAAGTGATGGTGCCGCAAACATGCGTTGTTTGGGCCAATCTCTTAAAGAGCACAGTGGTAACTTCTTACATGTAACATGTAAAATCCATACTCTAAATCTTGCGGCACAAACGATTCCTACGTGTTTTCCACTAGTAAATGCATTGATTGCTAGTACAAAGGCAGTGTTTTTAAAGTCTCGAAACGTACCCGACTATTTCACAAACTGTGTCCTGATTATTACACGTTGGGGAACATGATTGCGTTTTACTACAACAAATATTTTGATCAAGTAAGGAAGGTAGTTTTAAAATTCAATCCGACAGAAGCTGCAGCAATCATGAAAAGTCAGGAAATATTTCAAGATAGTCAGGTTAAAAGAGATTTACAAACTATTCAAAACAATTACTTTGGACTAACGGAGGGAATAGAAAAATTACAAAATGTTTCGATGTTGCTAGTGGATTCTGTTCAAATTGTGGATGATGTTCACCCACACTTATGCGCTGTAGAAGGCGAAACAAATTGGTGTGTAATACGAAAATTTTAAAGTGTTTTAGAGAAAGACCCCGATTTTCTTATATTGAGACAAATTTGTGAAGGTGTGTGTGAAGATGCATTAAGTTGTTTCAAAGATTATTTTAAATATGCAAATATAACATCGTTAGATGTCGAACGGTCGTTTTCGGCATTAAAAAACATTTATTCCGCACGTCGTACTCACTCAACAGCTGTGGAAACATATCTAATGATTCAAATACTTAACAGATGTTACCCAGTTTGTGATTTGAAGACTTTTAAGACGGTAAATGTTTCAGCACGTTTTATCATATATTTCTTGCCTATTTTATGTGTAAACATTTATGCGCTTGCGACGCCTCTGGCTGTTACCTATCACACAACATCCTATATACAGTTCTTTTTATTTTCTATTGAATTTAAGCAACTGGGTTTAGGGGCTACGTATCACGCTTCCTGATTTGAAGAAATATTTATCTTCTTTTAAGTCATCTTAGGAGAACTGCACATCCATACCGGCGAGGCTTTTATATGTTAATATAATAAACAGCGAATTTGAATTTACCATACAAAGAAACAATATTAATTGCACTTGCCTGTTTTAACGCAAAGTACTTGAATTGCATTCGTTACTATATTTTGTCTTAGTTAAAACAGTTGCAGTTTCTGGTTTTTTAGTTGGAATTGTTCGAAATGGGAATTTTTTACAAATAGGTATATCCCAAGATGGTAATGTATTTGCTTGAGAAGGCTAAAAACTGTTTTTTTTTTGTAGAAGACAATTAAGTACTTGACATTCTTTTCTTGCATACATCCTTGAAAGTAACCTAGTTACTGTACCAAGTTAGCATAGATCATCAAAACATAATCAAATGTTCTCTGTCCATAGCAGGAATTCTTACTAAAACATTTTGTCAAACTTCTACTTTTGGGTATTTGGAGTTATTTTGTTTCATATTTCTTCTGCCCACTTTTTAGGTTCTTAATACTTTTTGACCGATGTTCTAGTACCATAATAATATCGGTAACAGCATGGATTACGGATCAACGGTCAGTATAATACTGGAAAAGTATTATCTCTCTACTTTTTTGAATTAACTCAAGCTGTTTTTCTTCAAATTTTTGTTTACCAATGGAACTTTTTTCAGATTGCATGATTAAGCTTAATCCTTATCTTGAATATGTAGTACATCAATACATATTCAAATGAGAGTAAAAAATTAGATCTTTTAGAATGTATGGAAATTAATAAGTATAGTAAATTAGGAATAGCTTTGAATGAACAAACAAATGTATACCATTCCCCACTACTTTCATTAAATTTGTAATTACCCTTCTAGTTTGTTAATTGTGTTACTTTTCGTTATCCCTTGATATTCATCCATCTGATGAAACCACAGTAGAAGCTATAGTAGTGTAAATTACAACAAATTATTTGAAACTTATAGTTGAGTATACTTCATTTATTAACACTTTATTACTTTGCCTCTGCATAAATTTCTATCCAAATAAACTAAAATAGTCTGTAAAGTATATATTTGTCTTCATGTTCAGTGTTGCCATAGCTGTAATGTGCTATACAGTTATTTAAGATTAAAAAAACACATTATATAATTGGCGGTACATCGAACCAATTTGAATAAGTGAGACCGAACTCGATGGAAAGTTTGTAATATAAACTGTGTACGTAAGCATCCTAACTATTCATAACTTTGTGCTTGTTACAAAATTGAATTTTCCATGCAGGCAGTTATGAAATCAAAATGTCATACAGCTTTACTACCTCAACATGAAGTACGGGTAGTACTATACGCCCTCGAATATCTCAACTTGCAGACACTTCGGATAATAGAAGTGCGAGAGAAAGTTGTTATTATATGTTGTACCAGGCGTATATGTATGTGCATATGTACAGCTTGTTTCGTATTCTAGGGCAATATGATAATTTCGCATCCTATAAAATATTCAGAACGGAATTAAATCAAGGACGTATACTAGAGGTATGTGTAGAATAACCTGACGAAATCATATTTGGTTTTTATTTGCAGGGCTTTTGGATAATCCAAATAGACGAAGGGGAATTGAACCATATTTAACTTGGATATTGAACGGAACATCAAAATCGAAGCAATTTGGTGCTAGCTATGAAAACAACGAGTTAAAGAACAAATAAAATATAATTTTATTAGTTCTCTCATTTTTCTAATAACACTATGTCCTCGAAAAAGGTATTTTGGGAATTCTATAAAAAATTCTACGACTCCACGATTTCCAAGTCCATCATTCGATAAAAAGCGACGCCCCCACAAGTGTTTTCTAAATTTCGAAAAAAGATAACAGTCACAGGGGCGAAGCCGGGACTGCAAGGTGGATGTTGTAATTCCTCAAAACGCATTAATTGACTAGCGCCTGAACAATTCGTGCTTTATGCACGCCGCAGTTGTCGTGCAGAAGCAGAACTTTCTAAGCATAATTGTGGGGTCTTTTTTCACGTATAGCTGCTTACAAGTTTTTAATTGACATTCTCCGTTATTGTAGTCCCTTTTAGCATATACTCAATTAAAAACTGTGGCCATCATTTTCCTCGAAAATCGCGTCTTCACTTTCTTGAGTGGTGGAGGGCTCTTATGAGTCCATTGTGTAGACTCTTGTTTCGTGGCAGGGACTCAGTTGTTTACCCAGGTCTCATCTCCGATTATAATTCTATAGAAGAAGTCTTCAACTTGGGATAAAGCAATAAAGTTCTCCTTGCAACTTTGTCGTATGTAGAATTTTAAAAACCCTCGTTTCTGATATTCCTATTTTTCTTGCAATAACTGAAACTTTTACTTGGCGGTCAGTCAACACCAAATCTTCAACTTTGTTGATGATTTCTTCAGTTCGTGCTTCCGGAGGTGTTTCACACTTTGGGTCATCATGAATAGATTCCCTGCCCCATTTGAACTGCTTGCACCAATATTTGACTTGGAAATAGGGCGGACTATTTTCTCCCTATACTGCCACCATTCCCTCATTGATATTCTTCGGCTTACCGCCTTCTTTCGATAGAAATTTCATGACGCTTCTATGTTCAAGATTCAAATCACTCATTTTCGCTTTTTTAAACTGATATATAAATGACAAATGTTAAGCGATTGGAACCAAACATGGAGATAACCTTACAAGATGTCACAGAAAGTTAACATAAGAAAATTGTCGCGGTAGCATATTATTTCCATAGCTAGGTAGATAACATTAAAAACTCCCCTCGTATCTTAAATTAAAAATAGAGTTTTTTTTTCTGTTTCTATGGCTGCGTTAACTTGGTTAAGGAAAGATGTCTAAACGGTCACAATACTATTGTTAATTTACAGTGCTGTCTAAGATATATATGACGGAGGCGATTTCGCCTTCAATAGTACCTATATTTAAATGTCATTGTTTTTTACGGTACGTGACAAAAAACCGGAGTTACCAATCATTGTTATTGAAATCCATATCTAACTTTTGATATCTGATATCTATTGAAATGTTTTATCTCAGGGATTTTGTTAAAAAATTGGAATTTTGCGAGTTATTTAAATTTTGAACTCGTTTATAGGATTCGGGAGTATTCTTTGATACTCTTTCCGCAATTATTAATGAATTTTGATGTCAATAAATGGAAATTAACAAATGTTAAAATTGAAAAATGTAAACTAACCTTGATTTTAAGAAGATGTCATATAAACACTATGTTCCTTATGACATTTACTGGAAATATGCCTGTTCCTAACCACCAACCTTTTCTTCTGCCTTGAATTTATTTTCTAATCTCTATAGCGTACACTTTAAATTGGTACCGCAGCCAAAATACTAGTTACCCCGAAGAAAGTTTAACCAGGATTGATGAGTTAATTGGCATCCCCTTTCTGCTTTATTAAAATCGCAATGGCGATTGTTTCTGAGCACAACAAATGTTGATGATATCTACCCAAATACAATCTAGCGAGAAATTTTGATGAATAAAGTTATTTTTAGAAGTAGCATGACTATAGTGACGCTGTTAGATGACTCAGATTAGACGAATCTATGCTCTAAAATACAACTCACAACGTTTAAATACGAAATTTTACTACCAATTGTGACAATGAGTGCAACAATAATGTTGTGTGAGTTTTGACAATATTCCACTTTTGTTGAAGAATGTCTAACAATAGTTGCAAGGGGATGTTAGTGAACAACGAAACGACATCTAAAGATAGTAAAATGTGATTGCTTGGGAGTGCAAAACAATAAATTTTATTGACAAAGGAAAAAGTATCTTTAACATTGTAATTAGTTTTTTCTGATAGTGAGTCTGTTAAAATACGTGAAAGAAATTTTGAAAGATTATAGGTCGTTGAATTGATGGAACTAACCATAGGACGGAGTGGAATATTAGGTTTATGTATTTTCGGTAAGCAATATAGTCTTGAAAAATTTGAGTTATAGATTGTCAGGTGTTTAAGTTGTTCATCAGACAATTGTTTGGGGGATGCGATTTTTTTGAGAAGTGCATTGTATTTTCTCTGAATTGTTTCTGTTAGATCACTGTTTAACAGTTTATATGTCGACGAGTCTTGCAGTCGACATAGTCTTTTCTATAAATTTACGTAACCAAATATTCCATTAAAGTCAGAAATTTATTCACTATTATTAAAGATAAAACTCCTACAGACTATAGTAATTATGTCATCTATAAGGCTATTACATAAGTCAAACGTCACAATGGCTCAAACATCGTATAAGCCAACATAGGAGTGATTGTAGGTTGGGGAAAAGATCGTGTGCTTTGGCCAATCACACAGAGGATTTGATTTTGATAACGTTCAAATTTTAGATGTTGAAAGCAATTACAAAAACAGACTTTTCCTTGAAATGTTATCGATTTTCAATTCTTATTTTATAAATTGTTGCTTAAAGGTTTATAGTTTAACATTTTATTTAGTCTCTTCTCCTGTCATAATTACATTAAAAATGTCACTTAAACTTTAAATTACAATTTTACTTTAAAAAATTCTTTTAAATGTTAGTAAGGTGTTCAGTTTTTTTATATTAATGACAAATCTAAAATCAAATTTGCTGTTTCCAATTTTCTCCATTCTAAGCAAAATTATTTTGAATGAATTACTTTATTGTGGCGGTTTTTTCGCATTTCAGTTTATGCTCCCGATGAAGTTTTAAAACAAAGAGCGAAATATTGGGTTAGTGAATAAAGGAGATTCCTTTTTCTTTAGACCACCACAGACCGATTACCCCTTTTAATTGTTTGCTTCCCGTTACTGCCAACGTTATTACCAAGTTACCGTAGTAAAATTACTACAATTTTTGAGGGTGTCCAACGCAGCGGTATAATTTTCGATGCGGACGCTAACAGCGTTCAACAACAATTATTTTGAAGAGGAAAACGATTTACTCCGTTTCCTAGCAAAACCTCATCGGATTCTAGTGCTTTGAAACGAATTCGTGGCACAGTATGTTTTCAGGATAATTATGTATATGTACAGGATGCATAAACTGAAACCAAACAAATATTTGCTGTTTTGCCAACCGTTTTTGATTATGGAGCAATAGTTTATATTTTTCCAATATTCTCTACACTGTGGTTAGTCTTCAAAAGATATTTCTAATGATTTGATAACGACCAGCGTGAGATACATAAAACCGTGCATTTAAATGCTATTAAAAGTCTGTAAAAGAGAGCACGATATCCGTACAAGGGACCGTATCAGCCTCTTCCATAATTTATTTAACACTATCCGCGATATTCGCGAAAATCTGCTACTAAATGGCGCTTCCTTCTTTCCAGCCACATCCGTTGAAAGGCGAAAGAAGGTGCATTTGCATATATGTGAGTAGTAAAACTTCCAAGACTTTTGAGGGGTTTTCGGGAGTATTCGGGCTCTCTTGGTAAATTTCCGAAGAAGCTTCATTGTGCTCCGTTGAGGCGCTTGAACTTCAGAAAGGGATTATGTGCTTTGCAATTTAATATGCGGACGCACCCTACTTACAGGAGAACGTTTTTACGTCATAACGTGAAGATAAATTTTGCGGTATTGTTAGATTGGAAAGTTATAAAAATAAATAAAAGTTTCGCTAAAGAAAATTTGCATTTTTATGAGAATTATAATGGATAGTGATATAAAAGCTCCCTTCTAAATATTTTTAATTGTAACGGATTTGCGCGTTATCTGGGTAAAATTAGGCGCATTTTCATTAAACGCTTCAAAATAAAAAGAAAAATCGAAATAATACTGTTACAGTTTACGCACTCGGTAGCATGATTTACTTGCCATTTGTTAATTTATGGCTTTATATAGCACATACAGGCTATGTCAAAGTTAAAGATATATGGAGAAGTGAGTAAAATAGACATTTGGAAGTCTACATACACAAGTTAATCTTAAAAGCTAGCTCAGACAAAATATTTTCAACTTGCGGTATCTCGCGCTTATTCCGAAAGTGGCCATCAACTTCCCTATTTTAAATAGAACAGTACTACTTTTATGTCAGATTTGGTTTTTGTGTTAAATTGTAAATTTAGTATATGCAATATACCCCATCCCTAAAATTCATTCTTAAAGAGATATTGCATCTTTTGGAAAAAGTTTGAAATAAATCCAAATTCTATATGTTACTGTTAACTAACAATATGCAAAAGTATAGTAAAGTATGTTAAAGTATTGATTTCGTATTCTTACATCTTATTTTTATCCTAGGGGGCTGTGTAGCTCCATAATTTATTCGAAAAATAGGAGAAATCTACATCTTAATCTAAGAAATAAACAGCAAAATAAAATTTAATACGTATCTTATTATTTTAGCTAGAAAATATCAGAATTTTGCTCAAAGCATGCTGTTGCTTTTCACATTAACTGCGCTAATGAGTAGCACGTTGAATAGATCTTGCAGCCAGCTCGTTTTTTCTTACTCTGTTAATCATGCCATCTTTCGTATCAACCGGATCTCTGTATCCAACGTTTTTAATATAACCCTACAAGTAAAAACCTTGTGGGTTTAAATCCGCACATCGTGGGAGATATTTAAAGGGAACGTTTTTAGCGGTTCATCGACCGTCAAACATTTCAGTAAGAATAATCGATACGCCACCGTGTGTTATGTGGGGAAGCCATTTCATACCACGTATTCTGCGCTTCTTCATCTGGTCGAAGATGTAATGATTCGCCGGTAACATTATGGAAAATTTCTTCATAACGCATTCCATTTAAATTGTATTCATAAAAGTAAACAGACATAATTCTATTGTGTTTCAAAGCGTAGAATACGTTAAAGCTCCAAGAATCTTGAAAATGTTGTTCTCGTACAATGTTCGGGTTTTCTGAAGCCCAAAAATGAACATTATTACGGTTATACATTCCTTTTCTGCAAAATTTGGCTCCACCGCTCCGAATAATATTATCCAAAAATGCATCATCTTCTTGTGTTCGAACCGAAAACCATTTACATAATTCCCTCCGATGTTCAATGTCAGTAAGTCTTATATTTTGCAGTGTGCTATGTTTGTAAGGCCGCCACTTATGTTTTACAAAAATTCTGTGAATTGTTTTGGACAATGTTACGTTTGTTCTGCATCATGGATCAAATTAGTGGGGCATGCAGTTAGCTAACTCAGTAGTAAATTGAAAAGTAATGCCATCACCTATCCACCATCTATGGACGCACGTTTCGATGTTATACATCTCGTCGGCATAGCTTTGTGGAAGGTAATGGCATTTCAATATTTTAAATCGTATATACACGAAGTAGATGTTTACATGTACGCATGAGGAAATCTAAATTAGATATCCTCATTTGTACGTTTTTGTCGAGTAAATTACTGCAAACGCCTCTACAGAACTGAACAAATCGTATTGCTACAAATTGTGACGCGGCAGTAGTCCCAACTACTGGCTTAAACCGCCATAAGTTAATTAATTGAAAAGTAATGCCATCAAACATCTACTTCGTATATATACGATTTAAAATTTTATATATTGAAATGCCATTACCTTCTACAAAGCTATGCCGACGAGATGTATAACATCGAAACGCGCGTCCATGGATGGTGGATAGGTGATGGCATTACTTTTCAATTAATTAACTTATGGCGGTTTAGGCCAGTAGTTGGGACTACTGCCGCGTCAGAATTTGTAGCAATACGATTTGTTCAGTTCTGTAGAGGCGTTTGCAGTAATTTACTCGACAAAAACGTACAAATGAGGATATCTCATTTAGATTTCCTCATGCGTACATGTAAACTCAGTAGTACTTTCCGCATCCTCGTCATTTACCAGTGGTTTGGCTTTTCTTTTAAAATCAAAAATTTTTAACTAAACTACTTAGTACCGAAGACCACCACTCTGTTTATTATTGCTGACAATACATTTGAGAGCTACCTTCAATTATTTAACCATGACAAACTGAAACTATTATTAAACAATGTGATATTTAAGATTAAAGAGGTTTTCACAAAATATCTCGTAAACTATTAACTTTAGCAATAGCACTTGCTATACATATTTGCTTTACTTTTTGACGCAGAATCAAATACCACGAAAATCAGGAGTTGCTATTAAAAAAAACTGGGATCTCTCATACTTATCTGTTACTATGGAAACATCGTTTTATGAATATTACCAGCAAGCAGAATAATCTTTTTGGTATATTACAATTGTAAATTACTTGAAGGCCTAATGTAATGCACCGCATCTGTGAAACTTTTTCGAAAGGATGCAATATCTCTATAATTTTAGGGACAGAGTATGTTGCATAAACTAATTTTAAAGTTTAACACAAAGTCCAAATCTGACATAAAAATGGTACTATTCTATTTGAAATTGGGATGTTGTGGCTACTTCCGGTATAAGGGAGAGATAGCGGATGTTGAAAATATTTTGCCTGAGCTAGCGTTAAAGGATGACTTGTATAGGTACGCAAATTTACAAATTTCTATTTTACTCACTTACCCATATACTCCTAAGCGAAGCTCATCGTGATATTCCCTGTATAGGGTCGTTCACGACGAAGGCTTATGAAATATGTTTTTCATTTCATAGGACCCTTGATTTAATGGGAAACGAATGTCAACTTTCTCACTTTAATTAGAACACCTTGTGTATTACGGATTCTTTGCACAACCCTCTTAGGTGTAAGTTAAATGATAGCATCGCTGGTCTAGGACGTAGCAATTTTAGGAAATATTTTCTTCTGAAAATTTTGATAGATGCATGCTTCAATGTAAAGGTGAATCTCTTCTTTAGCTTAGCTATGAAAATCAGTTTTAACATTTTTATATATGAATCACATAAATTGCCATTTATAGTTACAAATAAATATCAAAAATGTTATACAGGATGTTCTGAAAACCCAGTATAAGCATAGATATATTTAACTAGCAAAAAGTCAATTTTCTCAAACAGCAACCCCCACGTTTGATCATTTCTACATATTTTAATTCAAAAAACAAAGATAAAATGTAATACTTCCCATACCTGAATTCACTCGTTTTCAAATTACTTGAAAGAAAAAATAAAATCGATCTATTTCCCAATAAAAAGCAACCGGATTAACAAAGTAGACGTTGTTTTCTTTACGCAAAGCGGTGCTAGGTGGTTTCCACAAAATTATACGCCCTAATTAAATATCACTAAGTTATTAAGTGTTTACTTAAGTGTAGTCTATAAAGAGAAGTAATACAAATAGAAATTTAACCGAATAACCGAATTATTGAAAAGCAAATGCAAATTGAAAAAGTGTTTCTATTCTCCTAACTTACTCTAGTCATCAATTTTATCAAAGAGGGATAAGGTTTAATAAAATCTCTACTTATTCCAACAAGTCATCTTTATTTTCATCATGTATTAACAAGACATTCTAAATATCGTTATTCCTGGCTTCAACCATATCCAATCTCAGTCATGATCTATGATCAGTTTAAATAAACCAAAGCCTACCTTGTTAAGCTGTGACATACCCCCTTGGTTTGTACTACGCTAAATCATGTAGCAAGTCGAAATGTTGACTCTCGACGATTTCAAGGCATTTCGGTTGTATTAAATCTTTCGCGAAAATCAAGGAAAGTGGGGGATGAATTAAAACCAAATTAACATTAATGATTTCTCCATCAAATAATATATTTCGTATGTATCTCTTCGGATTGGGTCATAATCCAACTGTAGATTATTATACGGACAGTATTAGTTGCACCTACTGTATGGACATTTGCTTTGACGCCTACTGTACAAATACAGTTGGAAGCTTGGCCGCAGACGTCGCGGCGTTCGGTAAACTATTGTTGAGACAAGCGTACTTGGTGAGCGGGGAAAATGACATCCAAAATTAATTATGTTTTTAATCTTAATGAGAATTACAATAATAACGACGGAGAGTGTGTAATAATGCCTTGTGGAGTAGTGTTATCTAAACAAATTTATTTTAGTTCTGCCTGATGGTAAGCTCAGTGAATTGTATTCAATTCCAGGAGTTCAGATTACCAATTAAAAGATGTGAGTCGCTTTTCTTTACATTTATTAAAGTATTTACACATATTATCTTTTTAGCAAAAGAAATAAAGTAATGTTTATACATTAACTATATAGCAAAAAGAAATAAGTTATTATTTACACATTAACTTTATACATAGAAATAAATGAAATGGGTTCATATGACAGTTATTAGTTGTAGTTTTGAGTCTGCATATGAAAATTGAAATATTCAAATATTTACAAACCTCTTGTATCCTAACAGAGTCTATTATTGCGGATTTCGGTAGCGGTCGGGACGGTTCTATTGCAAGCAATCGTTTACAGTAAAATGCCTAACTTGATTTTGGTTCGACAGAGATAATAGGTTCTTTTCCCAACTGCTAATATTCGTTACTCGGACTAAATTACTACGGTATTATCAACACAAATGGTCAGATTGTCCACCGTTGTAATTCATTCGGCAACTCGGGGGAATTAAGATTCGTTAACGATCAAATTACTACTGTTTTATCAACACAAATGGTCAGATTGTCCACCGTTGTAATTCATTCGGCAACTCGGGGGAATTAATATTCGTTAACGATCAAATTACTACGGTTTTATCAACACAAATGGTCAGATTGTCCACCGTTGTAATTCATTCGGCAACTCGGGGGAATTAATATTCGTTAACGATCAAATTACTACGGTTTTATCAACACAAATGGTCAGATTGTCCACCGTTGTAATTCATTCGGCAGCTCGAGATCCCTCTTTTCGTTAAAGATTAAATTGCTACGGTATTATCAACACAAATGGTCAGATTGTTAACCGTTGTAATTCATTCGGCAGCTCGAGATCCCTCTTTTCGTTAAAGATTAAATTGCTACGGTATTGTCAACACAAATGGTCAGATTGTCGTATCAATTTCTGCAGACGTCATGCAGACGTCAATCGGCAAAACATATTCTGGAAACAGGTAAACATGCTAAAAACAAATATAATGGTAAAAAGCAAGAATGCACTTTAAATGTTTCGGACGAGAAAAATTACGGAATATATACAGGTGTGTTTGAAAATAAATATACATTAATTACCAAGAATTTAAAAAACAATTAAACATTCAAAATTAATGATAATAATTTTTCTGATGTCTGTTAAAATTGTTCTTTTAAATTTTAGTGTCGAACAGCGGTTCGTTACAAATCCAGTTGTATTTTATTGGAGAATTTCTTTAAATAACACAGAAACTACTGAGTTAGGCATAGGAAATATGCTTTCTTGTTGTTTTTTTTGTAGTACAATGTGTAGATATAATTTGGAAGGCAGAAGAATCTCGCCTTATAACTCGCATATTTTTGGAAATCCTAGAAGAATTACACACAGGGATTTGTGGAAATTGAACATGAGTTACCCAAGAGGGAGTCGCTAAATTGTGGATGAGGTAATTTTTCTTAATTTTGTTACACTTGCATTATCCACAATATTGATTAATTACTATAATTTAAGCTAATTCAAGCAGAAAGACCTATTGTTCTCTCTATAATTTATGAAATCACTGTGAATCAAAAATTTACTAAATATTTAATGTCCTTCAATTTAATGTACCCAAATCATCATGGTTTTTGTCCAAACAAATTTACTAATACAGCTCTTTTCAATTCCGTAAAACATATTTATGGTAATTTAGACAGTAATCCATATTTTATGGGTATTTTACAGATTTGTTAAAGGAATTTGATCTTATCAATCATTAAATTTTACTTCGTAAATTGCAACATCATGGTGTGAACGGTGTTTTCTCAGTTTGGTTCTCTCGGATAGAAAACAAACCACAAAAATATATGACTTCCAATCGTCTTTTCTCGATACGGGCATTGGATGTCTCAAGGCTCTATTTGGGCCCTACACTTCTTATATATTGTAAACGATTTACCTCTAAACTTATCCCAGGCATGGTGGAACGATGACGTAAGTATAGTTCTAAATTCTTCTAATGTAGCAGAGTTTTTGTGTAAGGTAGGAAACACATTTTCTAGTCTTTATACATACAGATCCTTACCGTAAAACGCTCTCGAAAATTTATTGTATTTTAAGGCAACTTAAAGCAGCATAAAGCAACTTGGTGTAATACTGATACTTCGAGAACATGTTATGATGCTAATTTTGTAGCTTGCATGTGTTAGAGCATATTTAATTGGGGCATGTTGCCCGACACTGATAGAGTTTTTAAAATTCAAAAACGGGCTCTTCGGACAATTTTTGGTTTGGACAAGGACTTCTGCAAAAAATTTCTCAAAAGTAACTCTATCTTCACTCTTTGCGATCTGTTTATGAAACATTGCTATTTGTGTTTAAATACACGGACGAATTTTGCAGATATAATTATATACATGAATACCACCAAAAATAATGCTAATATAGCTCATGGTATTGGTGGAATCATTCCCGACAAAAACAATGCGAGCAGAGAAAAGAAAGCGCTAACACACGGACACGTTTCCGCCTACCCGGTGTCCTCAGCGTCGCTACGAGCACTCCCCTTTTGCTGCCTGCATTGTGTCTACCTCTCCGTTTATGCCCCCAACGTCCATAACAGCACTGAGACCTAGACCATGGCGACACACACCGGAGTACAGATGCCCGCCATCTATCGCGCAGCTCATGGGCTGTTGAACACAAGGTGCCGTTGCGCTTAAGCGCTGGTGTCTAAGTGCTTTCTTTTCTCTTCTCGCATTGTGTTTGCCGGGAAAGATTCTACCAATACCATGAGCTATATTAGCATTATTTTTGTGTACATAAGTACCACATTCGTAAATGGCTACCTTTTACCTCCTCCTTACAAAAGGACTACATATCAAGCTTTATAATGGTTTACTATAAAAAAAAAAAAAAACTGTGTGAAATGTTATTTGCTAGATATAAATTGTTAGAATGTAGACTTCCTGTCAAATAGTTAATTTATACATAAGGCTTATTCCAAACATTTACTTAAATGTGTATGTTTTTGAAATAAACAGGTTTGTTAATCGATTACAAACGAAACCATTTTAGGACAATTTATTGAAACGAGTTACGCTCCAATTTTTATTTTATTTTGAATTACCTTTTATTGAGAATAGAAGCTCTATCACAGTTCATGTTCAAAAGCACGCTAAACTGTAAAATAAGATAAGCTTCCCTTCTAATTTTCCGAATTAAACTTTTCCAATAAAACGACTGCTTATACACACCCTCTCCATCTCTGTTGCGCCGCCGAAACTAACGCATCGTTCCTAACCATTATCTAAAGCGTGTTTCAAATTAGAGGGAAGGTCTCTTATACTGCCTTTGATAATTGCTGGAGTGTTTTTGAATTTAAGGGTTCTTAGGCAACTGCTTGCTGTGTCTTGCTTTAAACGTTGGAGCGAAATTAACAAGACAATAAATTTTCCTATTTTATCATTGGGAAGCCTTCGGGCTTGAAAACTTTTATTAAGTTTATTCAATGCCGTTTTGTTTTATGCGCCATAAAATTGAAGAATTGTTCTGTAACGACAATCAATTGTTCTTTCTCTTTCCTGAAGTCTATATACAAAGGTACGTACTAAAAAGCAATAAGGATGTTTATTCGAAGGAGTTTGTGTAGGGGAGATTTAAAAGCAATTGCTGTAGTTATTTTGAGAGATGAATGGCTTTAATTTTATCTGTTATTTCCGCTTTTCTATTCGCGTTGTATTAATCAAAATAGGCATAATTTTAGGATGTTTTCAATTTTGTTCTTTAAATATTATTAGCATTAACTTCCAGCGGTTATGAATTGAGAAAGACAAAAAGATGAATAGTTTAGGTTATAATAATGTGTACTACATTACTCTAAGTATGTGCCTCCTGATAAATGTAAAAAAAAAGGTTTCCGGTTTTATCTTTGATTTTTACAAAAACATTAAATTAGATATACGTACTAACAAAACAGACTAGGTACTAATTTTACTTAAGAAATACGGAGTGAGAATCCATTTTAAATGTGACTAGTTAATATAATAGATTCACAGTAATATTAAAGGAATATATTATACTTTATAGAGGAAATACTTCAGATTGTCTGAAGTACTTACTGCGAGAGCTTTGGGACTCAAAAAATTTTTATTTTCCTTTTTGCTAAATAACTTCAAATCGGCTAAACTTATTTGACGTAAGCTGTTACTCAATGGATTTCAAAGAACGGGAGAATTTGCTAAAACTTTGCTCCGATGACAAAGTTTGTGCTTCTACGTAACTTCTTACACTCTAATAATATATACTGATATTGTTTTCACGTTAATAAATTTTTAGTCGTACATTTTCTTTACATTTTCACATGCATGAATAACATGCATTGAATCACTGAACACATGTGAAAACGATTGTTAAAAGAATATGCAAAGCAATGATCATATTCGAAAATTGTATAAAATAGGCAACCTTAAGTATTGAATGTTCTAAGACTATAGAAGATAGCTTATAGCATTTATATGATTATCTAAGAATCCTTACGCTATATATATATAATTCTTGCTGCAATAGACAACATAGAACACGTGCATCTGACGTGCTGTGATCTAAGCAATGCATTTGATATGGTGGATCACAAACTGTTAATGGAGAAGCTGTTTTACTACGGAATACGTGGCAACAGCCACACATTGTTAACGTCCTGCCTTTCCAACAGGCCGCAATATGTCGAAATGGAGTCCCGCAAATCTAAAATGATGACTACAGAATGTGGTGTTCCTCAGGGATCCATATTGCGACCCCTGCTATTTGTCATATAGATCAATGACCTAGGAGTAAACGTATCAGAAGATACGGTTTGTTTATACGCAGACAATACGTCATTGATAATTCAAGATAAAAATAGTGAAAATCTAACAGACAGAACACAAAAAGTCTTAGAAGAAGAAGCAGCATGGTTTAGTTCAAATAAACTAAAGCTTAATTTAACAAAAACGCAACACCTTAGTTTCTTTCTAAATAAAACGAAAGTGTCAAGCAATGTCAAAATTCTCGGTCTTCATCACGACAGTAAACTGGTTCACCCACATAGAGCAGTTGGTCAAAAAACTAAGTGCTGCAATGTATAGTGTATGGAGGATACGAAGCGTATCTACTCGCCAAGCTGCTAGAATGGCATATTTCGCGAACTTCCACAGTGTTGCGGTTTATGGAATGCAGTTCTGGGGCATGTCTACGGAGCCCGGGCGTATCTTCATTCTTCAGAAGCGTGCAATAAGGGCGCCATGTAATCTGAAAAAAGTCGAGACTTGTAAGAATGCCTTCTCCCAAGAGAAAATACTTGCCTTAATAAATGTATATATACTCACAACGGCAAAATATATGTACATAAACAAAACTAAATTCAATAAATATAGTGCAAATGAAAATACCGTATCATAGGATGCAAGCGACGTAGAAGTATGCCGACTAAAGTCTCCAATGCAACAAGTTTGTCGATAAACTTAAGAAAAATCTGTTAAATCATGTTTTTCATACAGTCAATGAATTTCTTAAGTGCAGTTTATATGACTATTCAAAATGTTTGTTTGTTCTTCATGTAGTCTACAATGTTCATATCATATATCTTTTATTTGTACATACTGACGTTTTATTGCAATTGTCATTGTAATAAATATACACTTTATTATTATTATATGGGACCAAACAGTGTGCTGATTCTTTGGGTAGGGATTGTGTTTTCAAACTTCAGTAATTGGTGCGAAAAGTTAAAAGTACAAATATTTTAAATGTGCCCAGGAAACAACAGCAGTGGTACAACATCTAGACGTGTTTGGTTTTAGACTTTGGACAAATTTTATTATAACTTTTTCTGATGCAGTAATTCTTATGAACTATGACATATTACTATTATTAATATAAAACGAAAAGTAAAGCGACTTTACTTTTGATAAATAAAAAAAAAGATTATTAAAAAAATGGGGGGTACTGTGCATGTACTTCAAATTATATTCTAAAAAAAATTATATCCGTTATAGTATCCGAGATATTTAGAAAAATTTAAAAATCCCGGAAATTGTTTGGAGGGGGCCGTTTCCACGATGCTATGCTTCTGGCCAAATAGTTCGTCAGGCTCAAGAACATTTTTTCAATATTCTTGTGTCCAATCCCTGTAATTTTCGGCTCACTGCAGTAGTTTTTGGCGGTTTCCACGACGTAGCAACGGTTTTCTTGCGGCAACGCGACCGTAAAGACCTGCTTCTCTTAAGCGATGTTTAGTGCTGGTTACAGAAATCAGTGGTTCGCGTCGCTTGTTGATTTCTGCTGCGATTTTAGGCAATCGCCGGCTTCATTTGCTTAGTACTGTAAGGCGTCGATCTTCCGCACCCACTGACCGATCTGAGAGATTACGACTTCTAATGTCCCGGTGGATCGGTATCGGCGAATAGTATAATGCACAGTTGATTTTGTAACTTGCAATTTTTCTGCAATCACACGCACGGAATATCGTTCCTCGTGCAATGTGAGAATAGCCGATTGCTTTCCTACAGTTATAGGCTTTCCCTTCGGCATTTTTAAAATATTACTTCCACAAACACTGCAACCGAATATCGGTATCGAAATTGGTTTATTACTAACCACTTGTATAATTCAATAAATTAAATATACTTACCTCAAATTTGCAATTACGAACAACAAAGGTGAAAGTATTTGCACATTTTTATGTTGTCCGCCTGCACTTCATTCTAAACGATAACAGTAAGCGGGCGATAAGATTAACAGCGAGCACATTTAGCAGGGCCCGCTTGATCGAAAACAATTTTCAGTGGCTTTGATAGCATTTTATTATATCGATCTGTCGCTTTGACTACTATGATAGGGAATCGTATTGATAAGGTATAATGCAACTTTTTCTTTTTTTGTGAATACAAGAAATAGAATTAACAATATACTGTAATATTCAATATTTACATCGGAGATATCAGCTGTCAATTTCAGACGTTTAGGGTATTCAGAATAGCTACCCGATAGTAATGAAAAGTCCCTCTAACGGAGGAAAAGCTCATTTCGACAGTTACAGTTTCCCCCCAGAGCGACTGGCCTTGGAGTCCGGACGTTAAATATTAAATATAAGTCCAAATAACGACGATTTTAGGGTAACGTAGATAAAACTCCATCTTCTGCGTAATTTCTCCATTTGTAAATCGTCAAAATTAATGTAAACTTCTTCTAAAACAGGCAACAGGGTTCGAAGATATTTCAAACATCATTCCGTAAATTAAATCTTTGTCCTAAGGTTATTAAGTAAATCGTTAGTAAAATTTCACATTTAAACCTTGTCAGTCGTTATTTAGGTCATAGAGTCGTCTAATTTCAGTCATCCGGTAGCGTTGCCACATTCATTCTCGCATGCTATTTCTATAAATAACTTTCTTTCACCCAAATGCATCTTAAAATTTATTTTTGGACAAAAATCATCAAAATTTGCTGTGGAATGAAACAATCGCTATCGCGATTAAATAACAGGGTAGAGGGACGCCAGAAAATTCATCAGTTCTGGTTAGACTTTCGTTAGATTAACTAGTGTTTTGACTACGGTCTCAATTTAAAGTGTTCGATAGTGAAATTAAAGTAGAATTTCAAAGAAGGAAAGGAGGTTAGAGCAGGCAGATTCCTGTAAATGTTATTGAAAACATAGGGTTTAGATGACAGCTGCATAGAAAAATCAAGGTTAGTCTGTATTTTTAATTCTAAAATTCGTTAATTTCAATTTATTGATTTCAAAAATCATAAAATTGCCCAAAGAATATCCAGGAATACCCTCGATCCCACAAAGTATTTAGAAATTTAAATTAATTTAGAAAATTCAACTTTTTCACAAATTCACCCTGAGAAACACAGAAGAATAATCGCTATAATTGCATTCGTCATAAGGTATGTTTTAATCCAACATTTACGTGTTGACATATCTTAGATGTATGGGTACTATGACGAGGTATTTCACCTAAGTAGTCTAAAAATTAAATGCTACACACATACATCTAAAACGGTATACGTATTTATGATAAATTACCGTGCTTAAAGCAGCTAAGTTACAGCTATTTATTACTCTGGCGTCGAGACAAAGGAGTGTTTAAATTAAAATAATGGCTTCGCAGCAGTTGCTGCAAGGATTAAGTCTTAAATATTTAAGACTGTACAGGCTTCTATATAACGAGCTTCTACTGCAAATGTGTAGGAAAGCGGGAAGTGAAGAAATAAATTGTTCGATTTTGATTGCTTTAGGAGACATCTATTTCATATGAATAGATTTGTTTTATTTACAATTAAATGTGTTCCTTCTGATGTAGTTTATTCCTTTTATACACATTTATAGATGATTTTAGTAAGTACAATTTGCCGATCGAAGAGATAACTGAACGTAGATGTAAAACGAGGCACTTGGTGGGACACAACGCTCTGGTGTTGGCAAAATTATATCTAGTTTTCGATTTCCTGCACACAAATGTGCAGATAATAAAACGCCATACTGTGCAAGAAAACTCTGCAATGCGGCGACACTAAAGGTTGTAGGTGTCCATTAAACTCTCTGCTCTTTGCTTTAATTAAAACTTATGTGGAAAGGTTTATTAACTGAACGGGACACTAAAACACCATTGTATTGTAAAGCTATATCGTACATTTAATCGTAGATAGGTTTATATAGAAACTGCTCCTGTTAATACATATATATGTAAATACGTTATAGAGCAATTTTGCTACTGCAGTATAATTTCTACTAATAATAGGTTTCGTATTTAAATAGCGAACCTAACAAACGAGTTTTAAAATTTGGTTTCCTAAGAACTGAAAGTTCTATACAGTGCGGTCCTAAAGTGCCCCCCCCACCCCTCTCATGCTAACTTTTGAATTACAGAAGCTAGCGTTTTTAGAAAAAATAGGTCGATTTCTATTTCTTGTGAGCAAACTTTTGCCGTTATTAGTATTTCAATTATATTTCCGGTTTCACCAGAAGTGACGTCAACTTTCTTATTTTAAATGGAACACCCTGTTTATTTTTTTTATTTTTTCTGGAAAGGTAATCGAAAAGGTGAATCCAACGATACCACATATGTTATACTTTAACTTAAGAAATATGACGATATGCAGCAATAAAGGTTTTGGTAATCTGCTTTTTGTTGTTACTCAAAGCTGGCCGGGAAAGGGCACCAAATTGTTTTTTGTGACTCTAAAGAGCTCGTTGCTAAGCAATGTAATCATAACAACTGCCAAACTGTCAAATATCAGTTCCAAAAGCGTAAATTATTCTTGTTTATTGTTATTATGACCTGCATTTGTCATACACTCCTGGACTTTATGTAGGCCATCCATGCAATCAATCCGTTTTTGAATTACGAGTCCAGGTGAAGTATTAGCCACATTGCCAACTTACATGAAGAGTGAATTCCCTTATGGGGACCTCACAGGTCCCTAACTTAGTGACCCTCATATTAGGAATCTTTACATTTCAACTCGGAATTTTGCGCAACTTAAGTAACATAACATAACATATTTTTAAATCCTTTCTTGTTTATGATTAGTGTTTAATTTCACGAGTAGAAGTCACCAAATAAGAAAACTTTGGAAGGGCACACATATCAAAAACTTATTCTAAAAATTATCTTCTTTAATGAGTTATGGAAATTAATAAAATAGACGGAACCAAAATGTTTATAAATTCATACTCATTTAAGTTACTTCAAAAAATTTGGTATAATAATCATACAAACTCTCATTATTAGGGTACTATTGGATCTCAATTTGGAAAGATGCCACTTTTATGTCAGGGCCCCGCCTTGAAAGCATAAACGGGGTTTTTATATTACTTTAAATTGACCTTCTTTTCCTTTAATTTCTTTTAGTGGTAGTAGGAAAACCTCTGTGACAACTACTTTAGTAATGGTCAAAATGTTCCATATATTACGCCTAAAAAGTCTAAATATTGTTTTTTTTAGGAACTAGTTATATTTCCGTTCTAAATCGCAGATTATAGATCAATGTGAAATGCGAAATAAGAAGCTTTTAAAGTGCCAACGCTGCTGCATCAATTTTTTATCCTTGTGACATATAAAATCAAATCGTGCGCATTTTAGTTACATAAATATATTCTTTTTCAAGGGCGATAGATCATCTTTGACGGTTCAATAAAGGACGTTTAATTTACTTGTGACGGCACACTAACGTCCGCGCCACACATACACCGGGTCATTATGACGCCTTCCCAAGGGCGTAAATGTCCCAAGTTAGAAGCAGATAGAAATGGTCTGAGCGGCGGCTAAATGGTACATTTAACTTGATACCATAAGGTACAGATGCGGCAGAAGCAATTCTGGGATAATAATCGGTATGAAGCAGTGAAACGTTAATTTCCCTTATTCCGATAGGTGAATTTTGGTATTTTCGAAATAGTTAAGGAAGAGTTTTTCGCCATGATTGATCTTGGTTTGTTGTATTTACTCTTTAAGATTTAAGTTTTTAACATAATTGTCATACTATCAATGACCGTTTAATGGTCAGAATTCAGTTCAGTTTATCCATTTACTTATTATATGCAATTGCAAATTTGGAAATAAGTAAGTTTTATTCAAAAAGATCATGAGAAGGGAAATTAACGATGGCCGCCACCTGTTTTGCAATTGATTTTTCAATTTTTTCACTTCTGTGAATGTTATTCCGTGCATTCTACAATCAGTAAATCGATATCCATGATACATTATCAATGTACAAGCGGAATGGAATTCGAAAGAGGTAGATATATGTATTATTTATAAGTGCTCTTAATCAAAGAAATACGTATAGCATTTGGTTTGATTTTTATATTTGGCAGTTAAATACCTGAATGAACTGTTTCAACCTCAAAATTAAATATGCTTGAATTTCAATGTGGTGCACGCTGTCTAGAGCAATTGTAACTACTGTAATTGAACTAATGGTGACCGAACACGATTAACCCGAATGGAACTGGGGGAGGTCAAAAAAAATAAAGGACAATGAAAATGTCAGCAATGAAAAACGTAAGAAACAAAATATTAAAGAAACTACTCAAAAAGTATGTTTAATAGATGGAGATTTCAGTAAAGGTAAAGAACTATTGTTATGAGATGTTGTGTACAAATTGAGCGCATGAATCTTGATATTTTCAATCATATTATTGCTGATATTTCCGACCATTGCGAATAATCATTTATGTTAGTATTAGTTATATGTCTCTTTTGCAGATTTCTCGTGAATTAGGGCAATTTAATAATTAAAATGTAAACGAAAATTAGGCTTTAACCCTACCACATACAAATTAGTATTCCACCGGCCTTGTCCAAGATTCTCCAGAAGGTTGCAGGCAGACAGATTCGCCTGTGTTTTGACGAAAACAGTTTATTACCATCTAGACAGTCAGGTACCTGAGATATCTACAAAGCATTGTTTAATGTTGAACCGTAATAAATCAACTTCTCTTCTCTTTGTTAAAAATAACCAAGTTTGTGACATCGACTTCAATACATTTGGTATTAATATCAGTGGTACTAGTTTGAGGATTGCTGAGGGTGCTCATAATCTAGAATTAACCTTTGATAATGATCTTAGATTTACTTTTCACATTAACATCAATATCCGATCATCATATGTAACATTAAGATCTTTGTATGCGACCGGATCTATTTTACCAATCAATCTGCACAGATTACTTTGCGACAGCTTAGTTTTGTCTCTGTTTAATTTCTCTGAAGTGGTTTATGATCCGTGCAAGTCAACATAGTATGCTATGCTGATGATGTGATCCTCATCGCAAATAGCGAGGGTAACCTACAGAGATTACTGCACCGATTTGTGGAAGCGGCCAAAAGACATAACATCGAGGTATCAAAACAGAAGACAAAATGTCTCACAACAGCTAGAGAACCCATAGGATGCAAGCTAGAAATACAAGGGACAATAGTGGAACAGGTTATGAACTTTAAGTACCTGGGCGTAGATACATTCAGCGCAAGAGACATACTAGCAGAAGAGAAAGACCAAGCAATTTAGGGAGCCGTCGCGACGGGATGCTTGCGAGATGTCACATGGCGGAACAAATATAAGTCAGTAAAACAAGGTTAGGATATACAATACATGTATCAGACCAATCTTGACATATACTGCTAAAACGAGATCTGCAATCAGCAAGACAAAACAAATGTTGAGAACAACAGAAATGAGAACGCTACGATACATCGCTGCTAAAACAGTAGGAGATAGGATACCTAACTTCCAAATATGAGAAATAATGTAAGACATAGGATATTATAAAGTTCGTAAAAACCAGAAGGAAAGAATGAAATGGCCATCTAGAGAGAATGGATTGTAAAAGATTACTCAAAATTGTAAGAGACGAGAAACCAAAAGGGAAACAATCACCAGGTAGACCGCCAAGGCGATGGGACCAAAGTTGGGTTTCATCATCCACCGAGTCCCTTCCAGAACGAACATGAAGACTTTTATTAATGAACTAAACAGGCACTGCCTTAATCAAGTGGAAGAAGAAGAAGAGGAAGCCTAACTTATAAAGCATGTAGACTAGACGTATGCAAGTAGTGCAAGACGCTTGTCTGAGATTTAGTTATGGTATACGCATATATGATCATATTATTCATCAGCTGGCTGAAGCAGATTAGTTGACCACGGCCGATCGTCGCCATCCGCACTCCGGTGTTATGTTTTTTAAAATCTTAAAATATACGTGAAACTCCTAGTTATTTGCATAACAAGGTTAAATATCGAACTGATGTTCACAATTTGAATTTGAGGCGAAAAAATTACTTAACTATACCACAGCACTCCCCAGTTGTCTTCAGAAGAGGTTATTCGTATTGTGTTCTTTTGCAAGTCTCTCTGATATTGGGCGGATGAATTTTTAGTGCTTTATTTCCCGGATATGTGCGCAGTAATCATTTATATATGATTTTTTTGCGGGTACAATATACGGTCTGTGGAGCTTATCAGCGGAGATTAATTAATGTTTATTTTTAAAGTAATTAATTTTCCATATATATTTTGTAATATATTCATTTTTGGTTCAGTTGGTAGAACAGAAACTCTACCTCTGGAAACCTCTGAACTTGCACCGATTGTCAATACATTATATTATTACTTATAATGGAGTTTTGTATTTTTTGTACTACCAATAAATACCTTTATTATTACTATTATTATTACAGACGATTAATAAATCAAAGAACGTTAATCATGTAATTTTACTTTTATCGCACTCTCTCTATTTAAGCGCGCCATATGTATTCGGCATCCTTTTAAACGAACCCGGATAATAAAAATGGAATTTTGAAATAATTTTTACTCTACTTATATAAATGATTTAAAATTACAAATTTCATTACAGATTGTAATATTGGTTTGCCCCTTATTGTCAAGCGAAGATGAGTTACATGTCTCTTGTTCTTGTTTTCTCGGAATCGGGAGAGAACCGAAAAGAAGCGATTCTGCTACAGAAGCCGATAAGGCATTGCATTTGGCGTAGGAGGAGCGTCGCTCTGACAGTTGTAATGTTCAGCTTGTTTTACACTTTGCGATTTATTGGCCAATTAATAGAAGTTCACCTTTGATTTTATTGCAATGTATAAAACGGCAAATATTGTACGATTTCTTGAGTCATTTTTCGTACTATTAATTGAATTAAATAGAGCACGTTTTATTTCTGTCACGATTTTCCGACGATTTTTCACTAACTTTGCTGTTTCAATAACAACCCAGTAACAGAAAAGTACCTACGAATTTTGTTTAGTATTTTTAAAGTAAAGTGAGGTTAGATTTCGTAAATTTACGGCGATTATAATGTAGTGGGTAATTTGAATTAACAAAAGGAAATTTAATATTTAATAATTCTCCCGTTCAACCATTAACGAAACTAAGCGAATAATCACGATCGTTAAAATATTGTCCAATTTATGGTAGAATGTAAAACGGCATAGTTCTATCGATTTCTTTGTCAAGAACTTGTTCAATTAATTGACCAATAAATAGCGACGTGCAAAACAGGTTTCCCAACGTACCCAAATGTGAACGGATTTTGATTGTCCTTGAATTTTTTTCATTATTCTAAGTCAGACTTTAAGTAACATACTACAGAAAGAGTATACTCTAAAAAAGTTCCCATTGTTTTCCTTCGTTTTAATTATTGTTTTATTTCCACTAATTTTTTTTCAGGAATACTTACAAAGATAAGTATAAAATTGTCAATTTAATATTACTATGAGTATTTAATTGCAGAGCCATTGGTTGCCGCAACACTTTCTAATCTTCTCACCACTGACATTATTAATTAGCTCTTCCCATGACTAATCACAATGTACCGGCCTAAAGTTTCTGTGATATATTTCTTTGACCATGAAATTCCACACGTTCTCAGTGGGACTTACGTCCGGGCTTTTTGCTGACCAAGGCAAAACGTTGATGTTGTTTACCCAATCTCGCACTACTCGTGCCATATGGATTGGGAAATTATCCTGTTACAAAAGAACAAAGAAAGAATTGATATTAGTTATTAAGTAATTTTAGTATTATCAACATTTCTCACATGTTGGGAGACAAAATTATTAGGAAAAAATTGTCTCGTTGATGGCAACATCACATTCTCTAAAATATTTGTATAATTTTCGGCCGTTAAACGTCCACCAATTTACTAGCATACTCCAGGATCGCGAACGTTTATCCATGCCAACATTGACTGAAAAGCGCTCACTGTTGGTGGTACGGAGCGTGTAATTCTCTTCGAACCTTGAATGCCTCGGGCGATAAACACGCAACTTATCACTATTAGAAGACTGGAAGAGTTTCTCATCCGAAAAGACAACATTGCTCCAAAATCCACTTTCATGATTTAAAAATACATTTGCAAACTGGATTATCTGGTGTTTATGCTTGTCAGGAACACTTTATGCGCAGCAGCGCAGTTTTTGAATCCCGGTTAATTGAAACTTCTCTGCGCTGTTTTAAGAGACCCTGCAAACAATGTTTGTTCTTGAGCTTGCACGGCGGTTTCGAAAAAATGCTGATGAATAAATCCGATTAGAGCATTGTCATGATTCTCATTAGAGACCATCCTTCCACCTTGCCAGACAGGTCTTTGTAGCCTCTGTTCATCTTGCCAACGTTGTCTAATATGAGACATACAACTTGTTTTTAGTGCTTCAGTGCCTTGGCATATTTGCTCCACTATTTTACTAGTTTTACCGAGAAAAATCATTTTAAAAGAGACTATTACATTTAACAGCTAATATAAAACTGCAATTGAAAGTTAAACTTACGCCATATAATTTTGTTGATCACAATTGGGTGGTACCAACCGTACCTGAATGCACGTGGCTGAACCACCCTGGTCATGTTGTTAATAGGTAATAGCGATTCTACCAACGTTATATGTACAAAATATTGTTATGATTTTTATTCACCTTTATTGGAAAGTGTTGTCCTTTGACAGTTGAACTCTTTTTAGCTCCTTATTTCTACGAGGCGAAGCAGTGTTGATGACCTCTTCCTTATATATTCTCCTAGTTTGATCTTTTTTCTTCGTTTCACGCATGAAGAGTCCAGCAAGCAACAGCTAAATTACAAACCAATTTTACTATCGGAAATTCTGATTATATTTCTTTGAATCAAGAAAAAAAGTAATTGCATCGTATTTGGATAGGCAAATTGCCATTCGTATGCAGTTTTGAATTTGAAACATCTTTATCAAGGAAACCACTTTCGATGTACCGTACCTGATCCCACCGTACTCGCAAAATTGTGACATCGTCACCAAGGAAGCGGAAGGAATTTAAAATGGATTTAAAAAGTCAAATTACATTAATTCAGATAGTGAATTGCAACTTTAAGTAATGTAAAACAAATGAGGAGCTTTGATTCAAAACGCAGTTTTTGATCCGAGTTCGGTCTTGTTAATAAAGATGGCGTTAGGTGCTTTTCCTAACAAGGAATCCACAGAACGCTATGGAATAAAACGCATATTTTCCCATATAAAAGAAGCACTTAAGTTTATGTTTTGTTTAAAAATGCTGTTTCTTGCAGCAACGTTATGAAACAAAACGATGATTCGTTGGTTTCAAAGCGCAGTTTTTAACAATAGAAAATGATATGGATGGGCAAGCAATGGTGCCCTAGCGTAACTCAGGAAG
The DNA here is from genome assembly GCA_029619315.2 of Dynastes maya. Taxonomy (NCBI): domain Eukaryota; kingdom Metazoa; phylum Arthropoda; class Insecta; order Coleoptera; family Scarabaeidae; genus Dynastes; species Dynastes maya. Next base: position 27,689,682 of record JAROYE020000001.1, read on the forward strand.
CAGAAAACGTGCTCTGAATGAGACACAAAGGGAAAAGCGGAAAAAGATCAGGTTTGTACCTACTACTATTATCAAATCTTAACACTGCATTATCAAATCCTGTTTCTATTAGATACCTCAACCATTTTCCAACCCTAGAGGACTTGAATCGATCATGCAAGCACAACGTAGGCATTTATCACTGTATGCATATTTCGATCGAGGATATTAGAAACACACTCTTCAAACTATGCAGTAAATAATGTAAAAGGTTCCAAGATATTCATTTGTCACATCTAATGCGAATAACTTCATCAAAACATAAAAAGAACTTTAAAAATGTGCAAAATGTTCGTGTGAATTACGTTTTTTTGGAAGAAGAATGGACAACAATATAAAGTGTGGCAAAAATTTTTTGCTGCGGCTTTACGTGTTTTACAAAGGAGATTGTTAACTATTGCAAAAAAAAATGAAACGCAGTCGAGGTCTGGATGAAACTCGTGGAGGTGACCATCGTTCTCAACATTATTTTCCAAAGAGAAACGCTATAATAAAATTTATTGGAAACTTACAAGGCAGGGAAAGCCATTATTCAATGAATAAATCCAAACGTATATATCTGCATTCGGAGCTAAATGTTTCAAAATTACATAAAATGTACAATAATTCAGTTGACAACGAACTAAAAGTAAAGTTTTTTTACGAGATTTTTAGAAGAAAATTCAATCTAGGGTTTGGGTCCCCTGCAACAGACGTGTGTAGCTACTGTTTTAAATTTAAACATTAAAATTACAAAAGATCCACAAACTAAAACTACTTTGATGACACAACTTAGAATTCACAAGTTATCTGCCAAACAATTTCATGTTTTGTTGAAAGAAAAACCTTCACAAAGTATCTCCTTCTGCTTTGATCTTCAACAAGTTCAAGTTTTGCCTAAGGTTCCAATTCAGGACGCGTTTTATGCAACACAACTGTCACCCTACAACTTCTGTGTAACCTCCCCAAGGGCTTCTGAGTATTTTATACATGAACAGAACTGCAAGCTAATCGTGGAGCGAATGAAATCGTATCGGCACTTTATAATCATTTGTCAAACTGCCACATCCCCAATGGCACTATGCAGCTGAGATTGTTCTGCGACGCCTGCTCTGGCCAAAACAAAAATTCTGTAATTGTGCACATGCTATTATTTTGGCTATACAAGAAGGCTTCAGCTTATTTGAGACACATCTTGATCGTGTTTCCAGTTCGAGGGCACTCTTTTCTACCGGCAGATAGAGTTTTCGGACAGATAGAGAAGAGAATAAAGAAAAAAGAAAACATAGTAAATAAAGAGAATTATTGGGAGATTTTTGAAAAATTTGGTGACGTAAAAGTATTGGGAAGCGAGTGGAAGTTGTATGATTTTAAATATTTGTCTTCATTGAAAAAAGTTGACGCCAGCACTCAGGCAAAACGGATTTTTATTAAAAGAAGTATGGAAAACCAAAATGTTATAAAAATGAAATCTGAAGCATTTTATCGCAATGGTATGGCTAACAATGAGTCACTTTAAAAAAAAAGGGAAATCTTTACAAAGATTGGCCTTGTCTGAGATGCAGCTAGGAAGGCAAATAAAACAGAAAAAATTGAAAGACATTGATAAATTATTGCAACTATGTTATACTATTACTGTTAATGGCAACACGGCACACTGGAGAGATTTGGAAGAGCTAAATTTTTACAAAGAATTGATGGATGCATCAGCACAAGACAGAAATGAAGAAGACAATGCTGATGAAAATGTTGATGAAGACAATGAAGAGTGTAATTGTCTAGAAGATGAAGAACGCCTTCGGCTGTAGCTTTAGAAAAAAAAATATTATTTTTTTATTATATTGCTTGTCACAAGTATAATAATAACTTTCGACAAATATTTTGTCTTATCTTTTGTATCAAAACGGAATTGTTAGTACATTATGATTCAAAATGCAGTTTCTGTGTTGGTTTTTCTCTTCTTACACATAAAGTATTTACAAAAAATTTTCGATATTCTAGCATTTTACTAGACATACTACTAATTAAAGCATATATCAAACTCGTTCGTCTAAGTTAACAAATAGACATGTAATTTAAAAACCTTAAATTGTACAAAATAACGTAACACAAAAACTGCGTTTTGAAACAAAGCTCCTCAAATAGAAACGGTATAAACAATTCTTTGGATAAGTAGTAATTTCCAAAATTCGACGATAATTTAGTCACATTTCAAGTAAATATGAAACTATTTATATAAAGACTGAAGAATATCAACAAATAAATCAATTTCAACGTTTAACATTAAAATTGTAATCGGTGGAGCAAGATCCGAAGAGGGAAATACTTGGTTGTAAATCAGAGGTTGTTACGAGTCTAAGGATATCAAGGTCGAACATCGAAGAACTGCTTTTCTGCGAAGAACAACAGTGCGCAGGTACCGAAATTAAAATTATTTGGCCAAATAATAAATTCAGAAAGGAAAATTCAATTTTATATATTTAATATCAAAATTTAAAATTTCAAAAATAAATTAAAACTTAAGCAGCTGTCGGTTAGAAACAGTTCACTAAAGCCCTTACCATAATACTTAACTTACTACAATACTTAACAATTCAGTTTGACTGCTGATGATGATAGCTTGGCTATCGAAACGTGCGTCCAGTACGAGTTAAGTATTGTGGTAAGGGCTTTAGTGAATTGTTTCAGTGTTCCAGTGCCACAGAGTACCCGATTAGTGTCGGTTAGAGATTACGATAGGTTCTTGTTTGAAATTCCATACTCTGTTTTAAAAGAAATATTATTATTCCAATTTCTAAGCAACAAAACTTACTGTCTCTTCCAAACTATAAAAAATTGTTTCATTTTTCTTATCTTTTTCAATTAGCAAAAAAAGTAAATAAGTTAGATTCCACAAGACGTAATCATTTTTCAGAAAACATTAACCCTGATATAATTCACTTAATTCCTTAATTTCATATACAGTAGAGTCTCGATATAGTGAACTAATTGATGCACGGCTTCATCACTCCACCGAGGTTGTTCACTATTTAGAGTGCATGTAAAAGTGCATAAAAGTGACACAATTTGTTTATTACATTAACAGATCATGCTTCAGACTACACTAATAAAATAAAATAAAGAAACCTAAATTCCCCCCAAAAAAATAATGCATAATAATTTATTTATTTGTGGAAAATAAACATTCGTAAAATAAAGTTCATTGAAAAAATCTGTTAATTTGGTTTGCTTTCTTGGCTTATTATAGATTTTCTGAACCAACTTAGCTCTCAGATCCTGAAGAACAATTATACTTGAATATTTTAATTCGTCCGAGTTTTCTTCGACCCACTGAATGACATTGTTCAAAGATTTCAATCTTTCACCAGCGGAAATCAACTTCTTTGTTACAATTGGATGTTCACTAACATCGCTGTCTTCATCTTCAATTTTAACTGGTTCATCTCGCCCTTCTTCTAGCTGTCTTCATTCCAAAGCTCAACGTCATTTCGATCACATATCTATAAATTTGGTTATTCTAAGAACATACTTTTGCACATATGTATGTACATGCATACATAGATTTTCTCTTTTTTTACTTACATTAGTATTCATGGCGCTTAAGTTATTCATAATTTCAGTTTGCACATACTCTGGATCTTCTTCACTTAATCGCAATGCCAAAGCGCTTAAGAGAATGTTATTTTTCACTTCAGAGTCGTGTGTTTGCGGTAAAATTTTATGCCAACATTTATTAATAGCTGTTGGTTTTAATTTTTCCCAAGCCATATTTAAGTTTAAAATAGCTCTGTTAATGTTACGGCTTTTAATGCTGCTCCAATGTCATTTTCACGTTAGATAACAAATTTTTACGGTAAAAGAGTTTTGTAAGACGTATTGCATTTTGATCCATGGGTTGGATTAGTGGTGTAACATTGGGTGGAATATACATGACGGTAATGCATTCATCAATATTGTTAAATTCTTCTGCTGGTGGATGACTTGGAGCATTGCCTAACAATAATAATGCTTTTATGGGTAAACCTCGATTTTCTAAATATTCTTTTACCTAAAATAACGAAGGTACCGTCAAAGAATCAAAATTTGTGAATAGCTAGTGTCGGCTTACTTCTGGAATAATTTTTTTCTTGAACCAACGCTTAAAAATGTCCGCTGTCATCCATGCCGTGTTTGAATGGTCATAATTCACTGGACTATTAAAGTTTTTTAGCGTTCGGGGATTCTTAGCTTTTTCTATGATCAGTAACTTGAGTTTATGACTTCCGGCAGCATTCGCACAAGCCAAAAACGTTACTCTTTGTTTATCAGTGTTTCTTCCCGGAGCTGTTTTTTATAATGACGAAACGTAGGTTTTATCGGGCAGGAGCTTCCAGCATAACCCTCATTCGTCCGCATTGTAGATTTGTTCTAAACTAAGTTGAAGTTCTGTTATTCTTTCTGATAATTTTTTTTTAAATGGAGCTATTACTTCCGGCTCTGATGATAGTTTCTCCCCAGCATTTTTTAAAAATCTTACGCCATGACGTTTCTTAAATTTTTGTAACCAGTCATTGCTCACATGAAAAGAGCCTGCATAAAATTTTGCATGCAGCTGTTTCGCCTTCTCCTTGATCATGTCTCCATTAACAGGCGCGTGTTTTTCCCTTTGCTTCAAAAACCACTTACAAATAGCTTCTTCAATTTTTGGATAAACTGATATTTTCATTGTTTTTCTTTTTCTCGACCCCGTAAACGTATTACTAATGCTTTCCAAATCTGACATCTCTTATTTTTGATTCAGGTAATTGTCGATTTAGCAACTCCATATTTTCTGGATGGCTGTATAGGTGGTACACCATGTTGCAATGCTTCTAAGATTTCTGCCTTTTCTTGCAATTGTAGGTGTTTTCTTTTTGATTGAGACATTTGCACAATACCTAGGTAATTTAAATCTAGCAGAACAAAATAAAATACCTCAATCCTTTCAGGATCACTGCTAAAACTGAACTGAGAAATAAACATATCACCACATTTATCACCATTATTTAATAGCCAATTTCTTGGGACTTTTGTCATCACAATGTTTTCTAATGAATAATTTCTCTGTATGTGACCCTCTCTATATAATAATCTTTTTGGAATAATTCTTTAAGCAAGAATATATGTATTGTATTAATAATCTACAATAGAATGAGTAAACTTGATTTCAAACGACATTATGTAATTTATGAATCGATGTCTCAGTTGGAACGAAGCTAAGACAAGCTGTATTTAGAGATAAAAGACGTACAGTATTGCGGCATATTGTTTTCGTTTCTACCAGTTAAAAGACCTTCTTTTCTTTAAATTATACACGCATATGTAAGGTTGAAAGACTTGTATTCAGTGGCTAACAATTGTTGTACAGCGCAGTGATTCATAATGTTGAAACGTAAATCTCCCTCTTTCGAAGAAAAATTCAAGATGTTACCAATCCCATGAATACATACAATTCACTCTAGCGAAGTACAATATGTTCACTATTCGGAGGTCAATGTTAACAGTTTTGTGTTCACTGTAGTGAACATAGTTCACTATATCGCATGTTCACTATATCGAGACTCTACTGTATATCATTACAATATATTTAACTCTTATACTTTACTATCAACACTCTAGTATCATTGGATTTCATAAAATATATCCATTTTGGTTGATTATAATAATAATCACCAAACTTTAAAAATTTTTCGTTAAATTTGCTTTTCCATATCGTTACATTCTCTGAAAACATATTATTGTTAAGTTACATTTGAAATCATCCAGTCATGTTATTGTATCGAACAACATAAAAGTGCGGTAAATTTACATCTGATTTAACTCGAAGTGAACAAAACACTGTAAATTGTAAATTAATAGTACGGCAATTACTATAGAATTGTGTGCTGCTGTTGTTTCCGAACGCGGTTGTTTTATTTAATTTTCTCGATTTGTTTCCGATAGTTACAGTGGCAATTTTCTGAAGTGCACTTTATTTATTTAAACTGGAAGTTTGCTTAATTTGTTTATACAATTTATAAAATTCTCGTTACATTATAATCCTGGGTTTTATATTTAATTTTCCTTAAAAACGTCAGCGAAACACGTCAATAGAGCCAGCAAAACTAGCCAAGTTAATCAAGCTACAATTAGCCTCGCTCCTCATCAGAATTTCAAATGCTTCCTGCGTCACGTTCCTACGTATACATGCATGTATTAAATCAATTCGTTCCCAATAATTGTTTATTCTTGTATGCAAATCGCTACCATGGTGGTAGTAATTTATATTTAACTCGGCGATTGCAATTGTAAATATTCTATCGAGTTAATACGTTAATTTAAATTTTCATAGTAACTGCTCGGATTTCATTAACGTAATATGCTACGTACCCAGGTGCTGATGCAAGCATAGCGTTCATAGTGTTTAAGCTTAGCTCTTGTACCTCCAACCAAGGAGAAAATTTTACCGGCTTCGTATTCTAACAAGTAATTCCCGTGAATGTTTGGTAGTCAGGTCTAAAAGCTACCAGTAAAGATATCTTAAGAAAGATAGCTTATGCTTAGTGTAGTTTATTCATATCTAAGTGGTAATATACACGTATGCTAGTACCTACGTAACCCTCCAGTGATTATTATTTGTCAGCCAATTACTATTGTTAACTTAAACATCTACTACATATATACTGAAATATCTTTCTCGGGGGTTTTACTCAAATTTTGTTAAAGTTTCTAATTTAACTCTGATAAATGATTTTTGTAGGTTCGGGGGTATCGCTAGATACCCTTGCGGCAATTTTAGAATGAATTTCTAACTTAGTAAAATCAAATTAACGAACCCTCTGTTTATATACCCACCACAGGAACTGCCTGCTCTGGATATTCAACCTTATTTACTTCTCTAATAATGACTTTGAATACACAACGAACACTTATCTTTGGATTGGATTCAAGATAAACTTTGATTCAACCAAGGCCGAATAAAGATTGATGAAAATTTAGGGCGTCGTTCCTCTTTCTTTTATTTTAAATCACGAAAGACCGGCGATTGTTTTCTTTCACAGTCAATTTTGATAATTTACCCAAATAGAAACTAACTTTTCGATGACTTTCTATCAAATGATATTAGCATACGAGAACGAATGCAGTGACTTAACCGGGAGGTTGTTTGTTGATGATTCTGTGATCCGAACTGTCACCAACAAGCTTTAAATGAGAAAATCCACTGCTAATTTATAGAAACCTTTCAGATAAAGATTTAATTTATGAAATATTTTCTGTTGTGCTTTGCAATTTATGTTGTTGCTTATTCCAGACGATTTTTACATTAATTTGGAAGAAATAAGTGAATGGAAAGACTAATAAACGAGTAGATTTGTCCATGATACCCCACACTCGTCATTATCTGGACTTATAATTAAATTCTACCGTCCTCACCCCAAGGACGGTTGGCTGAGGGGGGAATGGTAACGTAAAAATTGCCAATTATCCCCGCAAGAGGGGTATTTGGTTGCCAACGAGTGGCCATATTGACATTTGATCAGTACCGAAGTGACAACTGAGGGAAGTTGTTGTTGTCGTAGATACAACGTTGAATATAACATTACAATACATACCTATCTAGCTACGAAATGTAGGGAACAAAATAGATATTGTTATATTGCATATAATATTTATGCAATTAATTTCAACAAGAGTTAAAATGACTAACGCCGTCGCCATAAATTTAATTCACAACCTTACAGTTGTCAAGAATTTGTTAAGGCAACTTTGTACACTATTTATTTTCAAAACCATAAAAGTTATCACATTAAATGCATGGGTTGTAGAATGTTCGTTGATATTTTACTAAAAAAAAATGGAAGTAGAAATCAGAAACTGCTTTCGTAAATAGTTAGAGTTATTTCTCCAACTGTATAACAAATTAGGCAAAATACAATTTTACAATTTTATGTGTATATAACATTAACACATTAGCCTACCATTAACACATTAGCCTTAACACATTAACCTTAACACATTACGTATCAAAATTTATGTTAAATATACAGGGTCATTCTCCAAGATTTCCGGAGAATAAATGGGACCGTCGAACATCAGTTTTTACACGACTCCAAATAAAGAAATCAAGAGGAGTCAGGCCATGTCTAAGGCCTTAAATTCTTCACCCATCGATCATCAAACATCTGCGTTAATTGATTCGTAACCTCACGTGTGCAAATAAATTCCATTACGGTAGTTTGTAGTAAATTTAAATATTTAGTGCCATTTATATTTTTGTAGTAAATTTGATAGGCAAGCTTACTGTCCTCTATAGGCCAAAATGCATTAAAACTAAGCTTTTGTTGTAAATGTTGTGGTCTTGCTAAATGTGGATTAGCGGTGGTCCAACAATGTATATTTTTAGAATTATATATTCCTTCTGTCGAAAACTTCGCTTCGTTGGTCCATGTTACTTTAGAAAGAAAGATCGGATCTTCTTGTATCTTGACTAGAATCCATTCACAACATTCTCTTCGTCTGTTTAAATCAGTTGTTATTAATACCGGGGTTCGAGCAAATTTGAAGTCATGCATTTTTTGGTTTCATAATATTCGCTGCGTTGATAAATATAAAAGTCCTCCGCAATAGAAATTGAAGCTTCATGATGTGCAGTGGAGCATGCCAGTACATTTACGAAAGTAAAATATGTTTTACTCGCACCTCTTCGAGCAGAATACGTAGACATTCTCAAAAACAGAGGTTGCCATTTAAAAAAATGGGATTTTTTTGGTCGAATATGTTGGTGTTTGGACTAGGTTTTTGGATCACTCTATATAATATCTTTTAAATGTATTTGCCGCAGTAAAAAGGAATTCATGTCGCCAATAAATATCTCAAAATTGGTTTATATGGGTAATATCGAATAGAAGATACTGATCAATAATGATGGACTGTGGGGTAGTATGGCAAACAACAATATTCTAGGCACACTCCGCACTACACAAACTGTTAATTAATTAACTCAGAAAAGTCATTTCGAAGACACATGGGTCTTTGAATAATTTGTGTGGTGCGGAGTATGCCGAGAATATTGTTGATTGAAGATATTGATGTTTAAGTTAAATTCTGTGCTTGTCAAATTTTTCAGGAAAAATTAAATATCTCAAAAGTGGTGCGTCCTACATTTATGTATATCGTTGAACTTGTATTTCAAATGCCATACTATTTGAAATAAGAAAGTTGATCAAGAGCGCCATCAAGTTGAAAATATATTTAGGTAGTACATCACTACCCATAATATCGTTCGCCAAAATTTCAGAGATACTTCAATTATTTCCAGAGACACTTTAAATAGACCATGGTCGTAAATGACCCTTATATAAGGCTGTGCATCCCCAGGGCGATTGCTTGGCCTCGTTTGCTTATCTCCCCCATTCTTTTCCATCTCCAATTTTGCTTTTCTAGTCCTCGCCTCACACTACCCGTAAGTCGTGTTCTACTTGGTCCACCCAACTTGACCTTGGTCTTCTTTTTGGCCTACTTACGGGTCTCCACTCGCTAATTTTTCTTATTGTCGCGTTGGGCCCTCGTCTTTTCATATGGCCGTACCAGCGAACTCGGTGTGCTTTTATAACGTTTGCTATATCTTCTTTTACTTGATTTTCGATTCCAAAGTTCATTAGCAATCTGTACTCCCCATCTGCTATTCTTTTTGGGCCTCATTACCTCACGTTCAAAAATTTATAATTTTTCTTCGTCTTTTTTGTAAAACACTGCCTTATACACTTTAATTTTCCTGTTTTTACTTAAGTCTTTATTGTGTAATAACTTTCTGTAAACATGGTACGCCTTATTTCCTGCTTGAATACGCTCTGCTACTTCTTCACTTCCTTAACTTTATAAAGTACAGGTATTAGCAAACCTGTGTTCCATTCTGTTGACATTTTCTCTTGTTCCCATATCTTCAGTATTTACTTGTAGAGTTAAATAGTTTGATGAAATGGAAGTACAAAAGCTAAGACCTCAATTTTTTAAGTTTTTTGGAAACTGATTTTTGAAAACCAACAAACCCTAGTTTGTAACAGCAGATGTTGCCATCGTTAACACCATAACGTATATATCGCAAAGAATACATTAACAGAATTAAATACCACATTTGACTTAAATTATGTGAAAACGTTTATAATTTAACCTCACTGTGCCTATATATTGAAGAACAAATTCAAATTAATATGTATGACAGTTGAAAAAGATTTCTTTGTCGGGAAATTCAGAGAATCTCTTTCAATAGAAGGCGTTGTTTCCAGAGGAGTGTGGCTGCCACGTTACTGTCAATTCCCATATGTTGAGTTGCTTAGATTAAGTAAGGTATCTGAAGATTGTAAAGTGCGAAGACTTTTACTTTAGAGTTTTCTTCCAGCATGCAACAGCGTTGGAGGTAGTCATTAGTCGATTATTTCCCGTAGCTTTACTGAAACGGTGATAACAACTCAATATTGGTTTTCATACATTTTTTATTTATATACGTGTCCACTTCGTGCGTGAACGGAAGATATTCCTTTCCTGAGCAAGTTAGATGAAATGTCAAAAGATATTCGGTGACAAGTGTTGCACCACATAAAATTTGTCTTTCTTATTGAATTTTAGACGTGCAGAATATAAGTCCGATGAGTAGTTGCTCCGTCGAAGTTACCATACAAACTACTTTTACGTACCTGTTCTCCGACGCAGATATGGCATAGAGTAGTATGTCGAGTGTATCTGTTCTCCGAGGTAGTTTCGTATCTGATGTTTACCACCGATTAATTTTAAAGTTCTTTCTCTAGTTTCCAGTGGTAATTCCGACGAAGCTACAAATATTTGATTGAACCTTACGTACTTTCTCATTATTAGTTTGTATGCGTGCAATTGAGTCATGTTTGTTTATGTTACAAGAAAGTAAGTTTTACATTTAATACATACACTTTAATATTTACATAAATAGAAATATGAAATATATAAATTTGGAAATTGTTTTATTATAAAATGATAAATTTACTAATAGCTAAAATTTTAAGAGCCTACAACACCATCTAAATCAGGAATGTTTGATATAGTTTAAATTATAACAAACCAGGCCGGCAATAAAAATACATAAGTTGAATGAATATAAGGTAGATATTGACTTACCTACGTATGCATTCTTCGAACTGATCTATTTTTTAAAGGTAGATATTCCTGGTTTTATGGATTCCTCGTGTAAACTCAGTTCACAAGAAAAAAATATGAAATATGAATTGCAAATTGTTCCGCGAACATTTGCAAATAATTTCGCGATATGTAAAGCCAAGAGAAGTTTAATATGTGCAAATATCCAGAAATCACTAGGGCGTTCATATTCTATATGGAGATAAAATTTACATCCTTTAATTTCCGCTCGGAAATACTGTCAGTCAAGGAGGAGAAAAAAAGTGAAAAAGAAAATGCGCCAGATATTTCCAAATGAAGTGAACGTTTTATTTGAGAAGACACACAACGTCGTCGATTACCGAATTTAATGGCATTCGACCGTGCAAAAGTATACACACAAATACGAGCCATTTTTAAGATCGAAACACTCCGAGATCAAACAAAAAATGAGTGCGTAGCTTGTCGTACGTTAGGGGAGCAAAAATAATAAATCAAAAGCACGTGAATAGTTGATGAATTGTACTTCTCCTTTGTCGTTGGTTGTCTTCTTTTTTGCTTTCATAGGAATTTACAATGGAGCTTCGAATATTCTTTATCTTTCTTTTAATTTGCATTTTTATGTCTTAATATAAAGGAGGGCACAAATTCCAAAAACGTAGACGGCATCTTTTATTATGCAGGTTCCTCGCGATTGTAATCAAGCGATATGATTCCTGAGATACAATACAAGAAAAAATTACCGTTTCGTATTAGTATCTATAACAGACAATACTTAGACCCAGAACCCCTTTTGAAGGAAATTGTGCGAGTAATATATCCAAGAAGGGTAACGAAGAAGATGAAAAACGTTTCGATTAGGAGTATTTCTCACGTGAATGGGATGTCTAATTGTCAAAATAGAAGGTTGGCGTTCAAATAGTATTAAAAAATGGAGTATGGCTTGTTTCTTTAATTTAATTATTGTTAATCTGACTAGAAAACTAGGAATAACCGATTCGCTAACAGAATCTGCTCGGAATAAAAGCTCAAAGAAATGCGTCCATTTCAACTCGACTTATCGTAATTTGGTCGGTGGGCCATTCGCGGTGGTCAATAATATTATACTGTTGGTTTCCGGGTTGGAACCGCGTCATTGTCGTAGGTTTGGCCGACGTTTCGTCCACACTCTTATGGTACATCTTCAGGGCGGTTACTGCACACTGACTGGGGATTTATTCGTTCCGGAGGGGTTTATATAGGGCTTGTTTTGGGTTAATGGAGCGCGTCGATGAAGCGGAAACGTCATGCGTCGATGAAGCGGAAATGTTATGCATCAATGACGCGTGTCGGTTCCTAGGAGATTTATTCAGCTGGGATTTCCACGTGTGATGTAAGGGTAACCATCTTCGCGTTTTAAATTATTGGAATATTTGAAAATCTCTATCGATTCGCGAATTTTTCTACCATAATAGTGATGATAGCGAGATAAGATGCGGGCAGAGTTAAATTGGATTTGGTGGCCAGTTTCAAGTCTATGCTCAGCCAGTGCGGACCCGGCTACACGCAACAACCGCGCACAACGCTCGTGCTCAGTAACATGAGTGGTGACTGATCGCTTTGTTTCACCGATGTACAATTCCCGCAAAAATAAATGACGTAGCTTCGTTAAAGGGAAATCTCCCGAAGATCCCCGAGGTTGTACCCTGTAGGGAGGTTACTGGCAATAGCCTGCAACGTTGTCCTACGTATGTTTACATTAAGAGATAGATAATATGGAGAATAATGTATAAGAATGAGATAAATAGGTATATATAAAATCGTAAAAATCGTCAAAATCTAGTAGACGACAAGGTATTAATCGTCATATGTAAAAAAAGGATCTACATATGATTCTACTATTTTTGATTATAAGAGACATTGTGCTCAATTAGAGAATAACAACATTCTATAATGTATTTTACTAAATAAAAATAAAAAAAATAATTTTCGGTTGCACGTTGCATCACTGTTGTAATGAATTTCATGATGATCTAATGATGTCTTAATAGAAAATGGGTGCATGCCAGATGACTCTGCGGGGGAATTGCATGGTGGAGAATTACGAAAGCAATGCATAAATAATGTAATATTTATATAGACAAACAAAAGTACGAAAAAAAAGAAATATAAAAAGAAAACGCTAGCTTTGATGTACTTTATTTACATTTGTAGATTAAATTAAATATGTAGGTATGTGTTGTGAAGTGCAATTCCATGACACCCTAGCTTATTCCTTTCTTTTATAAGAAATTTTTAGGCATAAGCAGGAGGTAGCACCTATGTCACGTTAGGTTTTATAAATACGGGACCTTTCGCCAGCAGCCCTATTCTGCCCGTCAAGAGGCGAGTTCGGGTATTCGTTCGGAGTAACTCTATTTACTCCAAATACCCTACTCGCGTTCTTTTGCGTTCGGGAATGTCGTAGAGTTGCTCCATCCATTCGTTTAAGGGTATGGGTTGCGTGATTCACTCATGCTGTACCCCTAATTTCCTTCACGTGCTCTGTACTCTTGATCCGCTCCGAACGAATACCCGAACTCAGCTAAAATTTAGAAAAATATATTATTTAGAAATCTGACAAAGACAGTAAGCTACCACTTTTGATTCTCTTCTTTCCTATGACACCACAACATCAACTACAATACAAGATACGCGATAAAATAACGAACTTTCATCACTAATCACACCACACTCAATGTGTTCATAACTTCTTCCATAAAAAAGAACAGCGGCCTCCTTTTTTATTTTATCTCACAATACTTCTAATTTGGAGGTTCCCTTTAATAGCAGCAATCGTTCTTTTAAAACGTTTAATCTGCTGATATTTAGCCCTCTCGCATCTTGCTATCCATATTGCTTGACCTATACTGATATTTATGCGACACTACACAAAAAGCCTTAGCATTACATATACGTATACATTGACAAACGATACATTACACTTACAATAAGTATTTTGCACTTTACTTGTTCACTCCCCACTTCCGGATTTCAGTATTTTGTGTAATATTGAATATTGATGGAATCCTGCATTCTTTGCTGCATTGAATTTACAACATTTTCGCAAAAATTTTGCCCTCTGAACCGTTCCCATACGTCTATAACATGCCGTGTCAACTGTGCCATATTCCTTTCCATTACGCCGTAACCCTCTACATCTTCCCAGCTACTTACCGCTGCGGCCCACATGTTCTCTACTGGGTTCAAGCCTGGGGATTTTGCTGGCCACTTCAAAAGATTCACTTCATTATGTTCTTCAAACCAGTTCATTACAATTTTCTCATTAGACACCGGTAGGATTCGAACCTACGACCCCAGTTTGCTAGACTGGTGCGCTGACCACTACACCACAGAGTCTAATGTTGATTCGAATCCTTTTGTTTAACCTAGTTGTTCAGATGGCTGCAGATGTATTGTAACATCTCGACAGACATATATTTATTTATGCACCTAGTATACATTAATACTAATATATAGGTGGCTTCCATCGGCAATTATTGAAAATTGATATTTCCTTGGTTTTTACCAATGTTATTAAATTAACTAATGAGAATAAACATTTCTCATTAGACACCGGTAGGACTCGAACCTACGACCCCAGTTCCCCCTGTTTCTTATTGTTTGCGGAGAACAATACACTTGCAATTGATTTCAAATGTTTATGGCGTTTGTGAAGGGGGCTTTGCGAACCATTTCCCTAATTTGGTCATCTTGCTCTCGGGTGGTAACGCGTGGTCGTCCAGAACGCAGTAAACTCCTCAAAGGACCGCTCCCATTTTCTCGAGCACGACGAAGCCAACGTTGAACTTGTCTTTTCTTATTAAAAAGAAATTGTTTCACGTTTGAATAAATTATTTTAAATTTTTAAAATGAATGTTAATTTAATAATTTCGAAAGAACAGATACTATTAAAATATTCCCTTTTCTCTAAAGGGGACTCCCGTTTATCTTGAAGCCTTCCCATTTTAACTGTTAATTATACCTACCGCACTACTACGTTAAAGTAGAAACTAAAATACAAATTACAACTAAAAACCTGTTGTGTTAAAAGTTAATTAAAAAATAAAAAAAACAACAGAAACTAAACCAACAATTCAATTTTTTTTTTCGGCGATTGTCGCTCATAGAACTGCACATCAAAAGTAAATCTGTTATTCCAAATGCAACATTCTTAAATAACACGAGTGATAAATGAACATCTGGATAACATTTGGCAGTGCTTCTTCAATAGTCTCATCCCTAACCTTGTCTTTACGTTAGCGCCTAGCTTCTCACTGAGACACAATCCCTCGCTACAGGGTATAACCTCAGGAATCTTCTTCATCCTATTCTTATACATTGTTCTCCATATTATCTATCTCTTAATATAAACATACGTACGACTACTGCTTTCTTGATACTACCTTCGCGCCCTCTCCTACACGCGCGTAAGTATGTATGCTCTCACTTGCTCGCCATAACACCTACATTTTTCGCTGTACGCATTCGTCTTGCGAGAGCGTTAGGACGGTTCTTGGCAGTAACCTCCCTGTAGGGTACAACCTCGGGAATCTTCGGGAGATCTCCCTTTAACGAGGCTACGTCATAACTTTATTTGCCGATTGTACACACTACCGCACGAACATGGAATCTGGTAAACACATGGGGCTTCCAGATAATTGCGGTCTTTGATGGGAAAGTAGTCTGAGAGCTCGAAATTGGGTTTGAAGATGGTTTTTATGTTGTTTCTGAAGAGAATATTGCTGATGCGATCGGTGACACAATGAATGTAGGGTAGATACGCTTGCTTACGGAAATAAAGGTTAGATGAGGGGCGTTGCTGTGGAGGAGGGTTGGTGTAGCGGTTAATGGTAGTTTGTGTAACTATTCTCTACAAGAGTTAATTAGCACTCCCTATATCTATTTCTGATAGTTTATGGGTTTTTTGAATTTTGTGTTAGGAATAAATTCAGATAGAAAGTTGAGCAATATAGGGAAAAATATGTTAAATAAGAACATTACAGGTAAACAACCTGCAAATTAACAATAACATTATATAAAATTTGTTCCAAATTTCCACTGCCCACTTATAAACATTTGTAAATTCTTTTTAAAATGCTATGATTTGCTGCTCGGCTGATTTGCAAGTAGTCGGTCTAGTGCGCCATCTTGCTGGAACCAGGCGTTTTTCACGTCTTCATTTCCTATATTTAAATATCGCTCTCTTGTTAAATTATGGTCATAAATGTATAGTGACAAAATTCTGTTATTTTTAATTGCACAAAACACGTTAAAATTTAAGCGTTCCATGCATGTTCCCGAAACACATGATGATTTCCATTAGCCCAAAAATGGCTATTATGGCGATTGAATAAGGCATTTTTGGAAAATTTTGCCACCTTGCACCATATAATTTTGGTTGTAAATAGCGGATCTTCTTAAAACTTTATTAGAAACCATTCGCAAAATTCAACTCGTCGATTGAAATCATTCGGTTCCGAATGGTGAACGGTGTGGTAAGAATGTGGCTTCCAATTAAACTTTTTTAGGATCCTCGGAATTGTTCTGCCAATTGTATTGCCGAGTGTCTTCGACAGTCTCGCAAAGACGCATTAGGATATGCAGAAAAATACCCTAACACGTCTATTTGGATGTTCTTATTATCTACCAAGCGCTTCTGTGTGCGCGTTCTGCGATGGAGGCATTCCAAACCGAATGCAATTTTCCAATAACCGCTTTATTGTGTTATGATTAGGTTTAGGTATTTCGGAGTATTTTTCTACAAATAAACGACACGTTCTATTGATAATCCTGTTGCATTCACCGTAAATAATAATAATGAGAAAATCTCAAATTCTCCATTTGCACCCTCTTCTATTTGACAACTGGAGATTTGACGCTTCTATCGAGAAATGTCCAATCGTTCCACAGCCTTCCTAAGAAAGTCAACAAAATGATAAAGATAAATTCTAACGTAAAGGCAATTATACCTTGTGAACCAGATAAATTTAATTTCAAATAACAAGTAGCTGCAATTAGCATTCACTTTTCTTTATTTCTTTATTTTTTGAAATATTAAATTAAATGCCACAATTTCTAATAAAAAAATCTTGGAATTTTAAAAAGAATTTGCGTATATGTAGAATTGCGCGCTGGAAATTTTTATTAATTATAAACTTTTATAAGATTTTATTGTGTAATTTCATTTTTTCTTGTTGTGTTCTTATTTCAAATAGTTTTAGTTTAGCAGAATTTATGTAGAATGATGTATGCTATCAAAAAATGAAAAATATACAGGGTGTGGTATATAAAATAAGCAAGTTGGTATTTGTTTCCGGAATAACCGGACATACTTCAGTATTACCAATATTTTTACTTGAAAGACCAGCATCAGAAATCCCTGAACACAAATTTTCGGCTAGTAATAATTTCCAGTATTCGGCTAACCGACGGTTTAAGCGACACACCCTGTATTGGCTTTCATCATCGAATACTGAAATATCGATTTTTCCTTGATTTTATCGATGTAATTACATTTATTTTATTGTAATAAAAATCTCAAGATACTGGTAGAACTCGAACCTACGACTCCCGTTTGCCGGACGGGCGCCACCACTACACCACAGAGTCTCTCTAAGAATAAAGAATCTCGACAGGCCTTATATCCCAAGTATACAATAATTAATGAATATATTGACTTCCATCGGTGAACACTAAAACATTGATTTTTCCTTCATTTTTGCGATATAATTAAATTTAGCTAATCAAGTAAAAATCTCAAGACACTGGTAACACTCGAACTTATGACTCCCGTTTCCGGGACGAGTGCGATACTGATTCCATTATTTTATTTCAATGACAACAACACATAAGATTCGTCTTTATAACATCAATTTTGTCTGCATTACTCCGATCTGGTTTAGTGAAGTTGGCGCACTACATTTTTGCGGTGATTTTAAATCTATATAACAAACGTGCACTTCGCTTCCTCCATTCAAGATTTGTACCCATAACGTGGCTAGCATACAGGCGAATAGATTATGACATATGCAATTTGTGCGATCATCGACAATAAAGTGATAGGACAGTATTGCCGTGGGATAATGGTTTCCCGACGTATTTGGTACGTCTGTTGACCGCGTACGTTTCTGTGATTCGAACCTTAAACACACTGATTTGAATAATATCGACGAGCGGAGCTGACGGCAAACGGCTGACAGAAATTAACTATGACACGATAACAAACAGGAATGCGCCGAAACACAAACGAATGAACGCGTTTTGGAATTGGTTTTCCAACGCTACACTGCTATTCATCGGAAAGGAAATTACATACAGATTGTGTAGAATGTTAATGTAAAATGTTGCGGTTGCAAGGTGTTGCGATATTTAAAGTTATCTAGATCTTGGCTACGCTTAATTTGGAAATGAATGGTCTCGAACAGGCTGTTTTAAAAAGTAAATAAATACATTCGTTCTTTCTGTTGGATGAAAATAATTCAAGCAGTGATATAGCAATTTACTTGTACTAAACTGTTACTGAAATATTTATTCGTTCCAGGGATTATAACGTCTGGAGGGCGCATGATAGGTGAACGTCTAAGTGGCAGCGGAACTAGACTCGAAGTGTCCTCCCCCGTTCAATCAGCTGCTCCAACAATTGGAGGAGCTAAATCCAGCACTGAAAGTGTTCATAGGGCTCTTAAGTCTGTATCAAGACAGAGCCTTTTAGGTAAAGATGTGTTGAATCTATTTCTATTTAACCCTTCCGCTCACCGGTATCAATACTATTCTAGCGGACTAACTTTAATAAACCGGGGCTGAAAGGGTTAGTTAATTGTAACTATTCATGTAATGATGTATGTATGTACAACTAGAAAACAAAATTATTGTAAATGATGCTGTCTCATGAACTATAGCTACTATAGCTATAAATAAATTACTTAGAATCACTTTATTGTCCGCGACAGTTATTTTTTCCTTGTTCTTAATGGTATTATGAACAGATAAAAATATAAGTTTTATCCACCATGAGCATCATACTTACTCATAACCCTTTCTTAAAGCGGGCAAAAATCTATTGTACTTGGATTATTGTAATCATTTATTTCCTACTTATTCTGCAACGAAAGTTCGATTCCTGCATTTCCGCTTCTTAGAATTGTGTACTACAAAAAACTTTCACTTTATACTAAACAAGTACTCGAACTCTGTGGCACTGGAACATTGAAATACTTCATTAAAAACCCTTACCACAGTACTTGGTAAAAAAATAATCCATGTCTACATAGTAGGTCTAAGATGTTACCGAGTAGAGAAAATATATTTTTGTAAAGAAATTCAGAACTAGATTCGGGTCAAAGTTTATGTTTTTTATTGAATAATTTACTCTTAATCTTTTGACTAACTGACGATATTCCTTTTGCAGATTTAGTAACCTGTAAGCTAGGAATGTCAAAATCTCACCAGCAGCATTATTTTAATACATCACATGAGAGCTTTACGACAGCGTACGCCGCAAATCGTCCCGCGAACGTTAGCTCCGCAGCTAGCGAATTAGATCTTTCGAGGAAAGCGCGACGGAAAGACATCAGGGGTCGGCTGAAACTGCCGGCCAGCGTTGCGCTCGCTAGTTCAGGAGAAGCGCCGTTGCTAGGCGGTTGGAGAACCACTCCGGGATCGACAGCCGGAACCAATCCACCTTCCTCCAATCATCTAAATTCGACCAGCAGCTGTAACGGCACCGAGAGGTAACGAAGTGTTCTAGCGCTTACCTACCTATTGAAGACTAAAAAAGAGGCAGATGCTCTGCAGGGTCGAGCTTTTATTTCATATATGATGTGAGAGATTTTGTCACATTCGCATTTATTGCGTTTTATGAGAACAATTTATATATATTTGATTTCAACGCAGAGATAAAAAAGAAGAGATTTATAAATAATTAAGATAACTTATATTTTGTTCTAAAGAACCTAAATGTCTTTATAAATATTTTTGAACCTGCAATTTTTGTTCATTTCAAAACATTAATTGTTTAGAGAGTTGCAATTTGAACTTTTCTTGAATTCTTCACAGAAAGAAAGTAATCGTAGAAAGCTTTGTAAGATTAGATTAGTTTACTTTAAGAAGTGATCGCTGGCTTCTCCCACAGCGACCTTTTAGGTCTATTGTGATTTCCGGGTTGTTAGATCATTTAAGTTGGCTTTGTCTTCTTTACCAGACCTAACATCCTTGTTAGTCATTCCCCTGTGTAGGTTTTGGATATTCCCAGCCGATTTCTGGGAGCCGTATAGAACTTGCATATAGTTGCCTTTGTCAGGCCCAAGCCCCTTCCTAGTAGTCAGCTGTAAATTTAGGCCTGTTCCCATCTAGAAATTGCTCGGTCTTCCTTTGATTTGGAACGTTTTTTCATTAGTCTTGAGATTTTTTTTCTCCATTGTTTAATAGCTGCTTTAACTGCAGTGTTCGTCATACCTGCAGAGGATTTAAAGCTTTTGTTAGCAAGTGACGAGTCTCCTAGCGCTGGTTCGTCTACTTTGATGTTTTTTTTTTGATGATCCTCATCTCCTAGTATCCAGACCTGGGTCACCTTATCTACTTAGTGAGTTCTAGCAATCCCATACCAGCTTCGACGTTGCTTGCGTAGAATCTAGTTCTTTTAACACTGCTTGACTATCTGAATAGATAGCAACGCATCGATACTGAGCCTCTTATCTGCCGCTATTTCGGTTTGGAATGCTCTAGCACTGATTTTAGTGGCGGAGCCTTCTTTCCATTCCTCTCTATCTGGTATTATCGTTTTATAGTTTTTATCAAAGCTATATTTAGAACTAATATAGCCTTCCCTTGAATGTGGATATGTAGTAGTTGAGGTCTATATTTAAGTATGACATCCATAGTAGTTGTCGGCATGGTTTTCACAGCTCTCGCAATGCACAGACATGCTATGCTGGCTGATTAAATTAACCTGGTAGTGTTCCGTTTGGGACAAGAATCCCTTGAAGATGATGAGCGCCCCGGTCGGCCAACTGAACTGAACTGATAACGCCTTAAAACATTTCAATTATCGAAGAAATGGTACTAGCGGATCGCCGTTTGAAGGTGAATCAATTAGTTTCGTAACATTTTTGAAACAAATATTCGCCGAATTTTGCATAACCATTTGGATATGAATAAGATTAGTGCAAGATGGGTACCGCATCTTGTTTCTGTTCTCCAACGTGAACGTCGGGTCGAATGCGCGCCCGTTTTTAAGCACCTGTGGAGACGACCCGAAACCAATTTTTGAATTATGCTTGTTTCCCTACTAGAGTTACATTTTGGAACATCACTCGTTGGAATTATCTAGAAGGAATAAAATCTATTATAAATTATAAAGTTTCTATTTGGCTAGGCTATACTACTGATAATCATACTATTTTACTTTCAAAATTGAAACGACAATTTAGGGAATAAAAACCGTTTGGCAAAATAATTATATATGCCACAGGAAAAATATAAAAAAACTATAAAAACATAAAAAGCAAACGCAATGAAAAATACATACTCACAAGACAGATGGTATGTCTGAAACAATATATCACGATTAAACTTTGTATTACTTATTAAATAATGTGTTTTTAAGCGAAGTCATTTACTCTTTCAGTGTACTATTCATTTATTTTTATGTTGGTTTGGTTGTTATTATTGATCGAGATGATTTTGGTTTTATCTGAACTAATTGCTAAACCGATTTCTTTAGAAATACACATGAAAAGAATGCCTAGTTTTGTCGCTATTATCTGTATGGCATGACTATGTCTATCGACGATAGGTGGCGCCTGAAGATATATTTTGGTGCTGTTTGTGGAGAGTAACGACGTAAACCCGAAAGACGGAAAACAATTGCGAGGAAAGGACAGTGTTCGGAACCACGCTGATGACGCCGGGTAGGCAGAAACATGTCCGTGGGTTAACGCTTTCCCTTTCCTCGCTTAATTTTTTGCTGGGAATGATTCCATTAATACCATGAGCTGCATTAGCATTAATTTTTTGATTTCTTTAGATTTTTCTACCAGTGTTATTTAACGTATATCATCCACAAATTCAAGGCCTTTTAGGTATTGTTTAAATCTTCAAGTCAGTCCATTTTAGTTTTCCGCCGTGTTTTTGTTACTTAATTCTTATAATTTTTTTTATTTCTCTCAGCAACATTTTTCGAACGAGGTTCAACTCTTCATCAGGGTGAACTATTGAAAAACAATTACGGTTACAAAACGTGAATTAAATTACAATAAATTTACTTACAAATGTGAAAATTCTTCAACGTATTGAAAATCGAATCAAATATATGAAACATATCAAAATTTAAGATTAAATGTTCTAGTAACCGAAACAGAATGATTTAGAACAAATATCTTTAACATTTTTAATATAAAATATATTCGAAAAGCGTGGAAAACATAATTGAAAAGAATGTAACAAAGGGAAAAAGATACAAGGTTCAAATTATTGAAGTGGTATTACACAGGGTTTTTGCAAAACAAAAAGCAATAAAATTTATTGAAACAAGTCTGCGTGAATGCAACTTAAGTTATCCATGTCCTTCTTATAATTGATGGAATCAGACCACTTGTTAATGTAACTATTTCTAAGAAACAATATTTAAAATAATTTATCGTCAAAATTAAATAAGTGATCATTTTGTAAGGAATGCTGTCGGGATCCGGATCATTTACTATCCAGATATCCGGATCTTGGTATAATCCGGATCCATTATCCGAAAACTCGGTTCCGGATCCACTATCCGAAACTACGGATCCGGATCCGTTTTCTGGAACTTCGGATCAAAATCCATTATCCGAAACCTCGGATCTGGATCCGCCTTCCGAAATCTTGAATTCGGATTCTTTATCCGATCGAATCCACTATTCTACAACGTGGATCCAGCCCCGTTTTCCGATAACTTTTTCGAGCAAATAGTAAGTAGCTCAAAGTTCCATAGTAAACTCTGGAAACCTGTAATAAGTCGAGTAATTATCAAACAATATACGAGGTAGGCGCCATAAATTCTCGGCCTGATATAGAAAAAATAAACTTAGTAAAATATAACAATTATTACTATTAATTCTATACCCTTGTAAAAATAATCTGAAGCATTTCCCTTTAAATGTTGTACTACAGCTGCTTGCATCTCACTATCGTCCTTAAAACGATTCCTTTTTGGATAAAGGATCATAATACAGAAGCATTGTTTCAGCTCTTGTGACAGTGGACTCAAAAATCGGTTTCGGGTCGTCTCCCCACATGTTTAAAAACGAGCGCGCAATTTCGAGAGAGCAGAAAGAAGATGCGGTACCCATCTTGCACTAATCTTATTCATACCCAGATGGTTATGGTGAATTCGGCAAATACTTGTTTCAGAAATGTTAGGCTTCACCGCTAATTTCTTCACTTTCATTACTTCAATAATTGAAATGTTTTGAGGCGTTATCAGTTCGACCTGGGCGCTCGTCATCTTAAAGGGATTCTTGCCCCAAACGGAAACATTTTGCCCGCCTTTTTACAGTGGAATATGAAGGAGATAAATCACCATAAATGCCGTCTAAACGTTGTTTAATGTGGCTAGGCATATGCCCTACTTTTGTTAAAAATTTAATGACCGTGCGGTACTCAATTTTCGTTACCTGAGACATTTTTATGTACTAGTCACGTTGTCTGGCTAGCTAAAAACTACTACTCTTGGAGCCGTAATTATATAGTGTAGGCCTCGCACATGTGCAACCATGACGCAACGGCATTTGAACATGCCAGAACCTGCATAAGCCTGTCAGGCCGAGTGCTTATCTCGTAGCTGTAATAATCACCAGCTTTATTGAATACTTATGTAATGCAAAGTACCTGAATTGTGCGCATGGAAACTCAATTTTGGATTTTAGAAACTATTACACTTTTTCTGCATACAACATGAATCGATGTTCTCTTTATTAAACACATTCTATACTGCAAAATAATAGTAGAACCAGATAGCGCATCCGGATCCGAGAATCGGATAGTGGATAGTTTTGAATCCGAATGTCCGGCTCTCGGTTTTTTTCGGATACCTGCAGCACAAATCATTACGGATATCATTTCCATGTACCGAAATACGATTTCTCAACCTTTATGACGTTTGATCGATATAGCACTCAGAAAATCATCGCAATTAATTTGATAAACCACGTTAGATTTTTTCAAATGATTCATTCTGACTTTTAGTTTTGACAATAACATATTAAGGCTTTTAAATGGACAAGCTATTTTTTTAAATTATTGTATCCCTTAAATAAGTTCATAATCGTATTTGATTATAAGATTTGGTATATGTTGTAGCTTCCGATAAATGGGTTGTTCTTGAAGAGCCCATTTATTTAGTGCTAATTGTTTGTCTTTCAAGTAATTTATTTATTTTTTATTACAAAATCAATCAGCTATGATTTAACAATGAAGTATTGGAAATGGCTTTCTTCCTTATTCTATTATGATTTATAGAGTATATATTATACCTTTGACAGCAATTTGTATTGTAGATAATTAATAACGAAGGGGATCAATATTGATTTACGAGGTGTAAACAAAAACATTAATAGAAGGCATCTATGATAAATCGTCACTTATTCTATAACGTAGTATCAAAGAATCTTCCACAATACCCCTCGTTAACTTCTATTAAACGTGTCAGCACGTGGGTAACCGTTTAATTGTATTATTATTCTATTATTTCTACATTAGTTAAAATAATAGATCCTTGTTTTTACAGTCGTTACGGTTATCGAAGAGGAGATTCGTACAGTTCCCGACTGAGGTCGGGTGCGGCAAATTGGTCCTTTGTATTCGACCCTGCAGGACGACTGTGCTATTATTGGTCAATGGTAGTGTCCTTAGCGTTTCTTTATAACTTCTGGGTTATAATATACCGCTTCGCCTTTCAAGAAATAAACAGTGAGTATAATGAGATTGCTAAGGATTGACGTTCGGATTTGTAGTAATTGTATTGCTTTTTTTAAATATGTTTTATTATTTTACTTGATAAAAAATTAATTTGATAAATCCAAACAATGTGCAATAAATAATTATAGTATGCTTTCACTGTGAAAGCTTTTAATCGATCGCTATTGTTTAACGCTTTATCATAATTACCGCAATAGGTTTTATTTTTTGCCTATATTCACGTGACATACATACACAGCCTCCATCCTTATTATTCGTATACACACGATGACCTTACGTTAGCCGTATATGAGCCGTATATTAGCAGGTTCCAATTTTGTAAATTTACAGACTTATTTTATTCGAGGGGGCTAACTTTTAGAAAATATCGGCACTTTTAGTCAACTTCCGGATTCACCGGAAGTAACGCACACTTAATTTTCTTAAATGGATTGCCCTAATTTTTATAAAACATTTGAATTCAGCGATTAATTTGACGTAAAATTGATCTATTTCCATAGGTCTAAATATTACCGTTTTAAAGCTAACTTGATTTTTATGAAAATTTCAGTAAAATCATCGTAGTGTTTTAGCGCTTATTTACTCGGTACGCAAAAGTGTTGATTAATAACTGTTACGAATTAGTAAGCTACAAATATGGGCTATTGAAAAGTATTTCCATTTTTGTACAAATATTATACAGCGTGTCAGTATTTATCAATCGAATATCTTAAACTTCAATCATTAATATCCATGTAATTTTAAATAGAACACCCTATATATTTTTATTGTGGATGATAAAATATTAAATTCTTCATCAAATGATATTACATTTCCCTATACCTAAAATGAATATCTGGGCAATTATTCGGAATTTTACAAACAATTAGATAAAATTCGAAAGACGGTTATGAATATTCGTCCCATATGTCAAAATTTCTGATTCAAAAATATCCATGTGTATTAAATGTTTAGGAAAATTAGGGCAGTACGAATCAAATATTACTGTACACTGACAGGATGTAAGAATTCATTTGAGAAATAAAAAAAATTCCTACAAAGTCGTTTCGATATACCGTTCTGCCAGCGCTGTTATTAAAAAGAAAAAAAGACGATAGAACATTGAATTTTATTTTGTAAGCAAGAAAAAATAAGATAAATTTAAATAAATGTATTAAAAAATAAACAAACAACTATTTCAATACGTGGTTCAAAATTATTTAATAAATTTCTAAACACTTATTAAGTCGTTTCGTATTTCCGCTTCTATTAGGGAATTCAGTGTTACTAGGCAAAAAATGCTATTATCTTTAATTACGCAAAATACATTGAATTGCTAACTTTCTTGAAATGCCCTCTGTCTAATTACGTGAGGATTTTTGGTTGCCTAAAAGTGACTGTTGCGTCTACTGAAGATACCGTTTTTCGTAAATTTTGCTTCGTCTGTCCATATAATTTTTTTCCGAAGTTTTCATCTTTCTGACAAGATACTGTGATAAATTCCCAAAAACGCACCCTTCTGAAAAAATCCTGCGGATATAAGTTTTGTACTTGTTGGTAAGAAAAAGGTCTCCATTTGTGTTTTTTAACACTTTTTGAACAGACGTTCGTGAGATTTCTAACGTTGTTGCTGCTTTTCGAAGAGATGCAGTCGAGTTGATATAAAAATATCCCATAACACCAATCTCCACAATTTCGTCATCAATTAATTTATAGTTTTTTAATTTTTGGCCCAAACTGTCCACATTCTAAACAATTTTTAATCAATCGTCGAACTGCAGACGGTATTGGCCTGTCCGGGTATCTTTTCCGAAACAGAACGCACATTCTACTTAAAATTCTTCAGATTCGCCATAAATATTCAGTAAATTCAAGTAATCTTGATTTGTCAATTCCAAACATGACATTTTCTTGTACGTTATAAAAAAAGATTACAAAATGTGCTATATAGGTACCAGGAAGCTTGCTAAGACATTATCGAATTGTCACACAACTGTCATTATAAATTTAAACACACGCTAAATCGGTGAAGAACGTTCATAGCCAACTTTCGAACTTATACGAAATGTTTGAATACAATAACATTAATTGCGAATAATTCCCCAAGCATTCATTTTAGGTATAGGGAAATGTAATGTCATTTGATGAAGAATTTAATATTTCGTCATTTATAATAAAAATATACGGGGTGTTCTATTTAAAATTACATAAATGTTAATGATTGAAGTTTAATGTATTTGATCGATAAATACTGACACCCTGTGTATTTGCACAAAAATAGAAATACTTTTCAATAGCCTATATTTATAGCTAACTAATTCGTAAAAATCATTAATTAATACTTTTGCATACCGAGTAAATAAGCGATAAAACGATTTTACTGAAATTTTCATGAAAATCAAGTTAGCTTTAAAACGGTAATATTTAGACCTATGGATTTTACGTCAAATTAATCGCTGAATTCAAATGTTTTATAAAAATTAGGACAATCAATTTAAGAAAATTAAGTGTGCGTTACTTCCGGTGTACCCGGAAGTTGACTAGAAGTGCCGACATTTTCTAAAAGTTAGCCCTCTCGAACAATACAAGTCTGCAAATTCACAAATTTGGAACCTGCTTAGTTGCTGATATACGGCTAACGTAAGCTCATCTTGTGACACCCTGTATACATCTTAATAACGCATTCATTATTAAGTACTGTGAACTATGAATATCGTACACGTTAGCCACTAAACTTCGCTACTGTGAATGTAGAAGTTCTAATTTGGATGAGAAATGTTCTCAAAATTTACCTTAAATTCCCCCTAATTTATATTCGCGAAGTATCTACGTACACATACGCGTGTGTGCGTTTCTACACCTGAGTCAATTCCGAGTTCTTGTAAGTGTTTAGGCGAACAGAGTTTCCCTGGAAAATCATCTCAAGTGTTATTCTGTAATCGTGAATTTTAAACAAACGACGGATAATTAATTCATATGCAGTCTTATTGTAAATTAAGCACGTAAAAACTAATTGCTAAAGTTTTACAAAGATTGATTAAAGGTAAATTAAACGCAACGACCATTTAAATTAGAGAACAACAGCAACGCGCATTAATTATAACGTCTTCTTCAGTAAGATCACAACAAAAAGGCAGGATAATATCGCAATGAAATCACGTAATACTGTAAATTATTAAATTGTATATAATAAAATCCTTCCCACAAAAATCATGAAGCTGACAGACAAATATTTTAATACACACAGTACAGATTAATAGATTTGATTGGGATTGGAACTTGGCTTGATCCACCGTGATCTCTTGAGATCTAATCTAGTAGTTACTAGATCGCTTACAACTTAGCTTGTTAGTTTACCATTTTCAGCGGACCTAACAACCTTGTAAGTGATCTGCGTGCCTAAACTTCCTAGCCTTCTGATATTCGGAGGTCAGTTTGAGAAGCGCAATTCTGCCAGTCCTAAATAATAGAACAGTACGTGGACGGCGGTCTCTTCTTCTGCTTGTCCCGTTAGCCACCCTTCCTGTTCCAGCCTAGTGGGTTGGCTGGAAGTTTAGGTGTATGTCCAATTAGAAATTGCTTGGCCTATCTCTGATTTAAAATATAGGTACATATTTCCACCAGTCTTAAGACCTTCTTTTCCACTGTTTAGTAGTTGCTTAAACCACCGTGTAGCATGGTATAACTATTAGAGACAGATGTATTTATTCAGAATTCTTTTTAAACGTCTAGAATATGATAAACTAACGAGAACTATGTCTAAAAAAGTATTGAAAAGACATTAAAAAATGTATGTGTCTTTGTAAGTAGTTTTTCCAAGGAAGCATTTATTTTGCTGTAATTTTTTCGTATATTAAATATCATAAGCGTATTTTGTTGCATACTGCAACAAAATATTAAGCTCTGAATACATATCTGTTAGTCGTACAAGATTCACAGATCTAATTATAACGATGGGAGCGTGGTGATAGACATTTAAATATATTAAGTGGCTTGAAATGTTCTTTAAAATTATGGATCAAAGATTGGATACTTAAACAAGCTTTACTTCCACAAAGTTAATAAACTACTGTACAAATGTAATGTTAAAATACCACTTTGCAATTAGCGCCATGATAGACAAATACCGTTCAGTTACGAGCAACACCTGTCACAGTGATGTTTTTCCGACGACTTGATCGATTCCGCAGCGACTTATTTATAGCCGAGACCCCTTTTGTGCCTCCCCTGTCCTGGTCCCTGGAGTTTTAGCAGATTATTAGTTATATCTCCAGCCAACGATAATCCCAGCGAAAAGACTCGGTAAGTTCTCTTCCGGTCTTTAATTTTCATATTTAATGTTTCTTCATATAAATACTTGGAAAATAATTCCATTTTGTCTTTATAACAATTTCCCAAATTAAATATCACTTTTCAATAAGTCATCAAGTCCGCTAGGGAAGGTGTATATCTTACAGTTGCCGATGCTCACGAATGTCAACTCGTTAGGCGCTAAATGGTGTAGAGGTTAGTTTTTTTTTCTGTCATTATATTATCAATATATACATGTCCATATAATCTACAGACCCCATTAAATTCTTGTAGGAAAACCTGGTGAAGTATATATGCATAAATTTCATAAGTACCTGCTCAAAATGCCATCTAAAGCAAATGCTGTTTTAAAGATCACCAAAGCTGATGCAGTATAGTTTTCTATTTGTTTAGCGTGACCATCTCATGGTTTTTGTAAAAAAAGATTATAAGATTTGCCCCTTCTTAATTTGTGTTCCTGTTCCATCACCTTTACTATTCGCTGTATATTACTTACAATTAGTACACTCATTGTTATAGAGGCTGATAGTTCATATTTGATCCTCACCATGGGGATCTAGCTTATTGTTGGAGATAAAAAAGAAAGAAACGAAGAGTGCTCATTTCCTTCTTTTACCTCTAGCAGCGTTATTTGGCCTCGCAGTGAAAAACTACGAACATATTCCCGCGGTCACTTTTGATATTCTTTCTAATGGTGTATTCAACATTTTTATACGACGTTTCGGTTCTTTCTAGCTATCATCAACTTACTTATTTAATATCAGCGCCATATTGAATTTTGAGATCGGTAGAGCTCTTTTTTTCTGATTTAAACCAAGTATGACATGTTGACAACAGTTTTCAATATCATGCTTGAATTGACGAAGAAGATATATTAAGATTAGATATAGATTAGGCAAGGTAGGTTTTCCTGTAGGTATGCCCTCAATCCATTCTTAAACTAGTGTAGCGTTCTGCAAGCTTTGGGGTCATGTGAAGGCTTGTTGTAATATTCTATGGCTTTATAGTGAGGATTTCTCTCGAATAGGGTGGTCCTTTAACGAGGCACGTTTAAATTACCCGAGCCACGAGTGGCCATTACATTGTACACTTCGTGGTTATACACGAATTTTCGGTCGTTCTTTTTGTAAAATAATAGGACCCCAAAAACGTACGCCTCACAACCCTCTTCTGAAGGATAAACAAATCATCAGCCTTTGTTGAAGAGCCCCAGAAAATCAAGCCATATCGCAACCTTGACTCGATGTAGGCAAAATAAAACATCTTGACAGAATCTAAGTCAGCAGTCTTTTGCAATTGACGTATGCCATATAGACCCGTGCACAATCTACGGTCCAGTTCAGCGCAATGTTCTAGCCATCTAAGACATGTATCTACAGTCATTCCCAAAAAACTCACCGATGAGCATTCCACTATGAATTTACATTTAAAGAGGACATAAATAGATAAAGTAAGTAGTGCTGGTCTAAATTGCATTATATGCGTTTTTTGACCATTCAGTGCAAGACCCCATTCATCGCACCAACGTTCCATTCTCCCCAGAACGTCAGATAACGTGAGTGACACCCCCTCTATACTAGATCCAGATACTATTACGCTGGTGTCTTCTGCGTATTGGGATAATATGTAGGGAGTCATTAGGAAGCCCAGATCGTTGACATATAGTAGAAATAGAGTCGGAGCGAAAACAGAGCCCAGCGGAACGCCACATTTTAGGTGTATACACGGCGATGTATAAAGTTTGGTAGTACCATCCTGTATGCCATGCATACTGACATAACTTTTTTGACTTGCAAGAAAGGATCGAAGTAACTCATAAGCCACACCTCGTATACCATACGCATGAATCTTGTAAAGCAGAGTTTGGTGATCGATTATATCAAAGGCCTTACTTAGATCGAAAAATACTCCGCCGACGTACTTCTTTTCGCCGAGCGCTGTATATACATAATTCATGACGGAGTATACAGCGTCAGTGGTGGATTTCGCAGGGACAAAGCCGAATTGCGTAGGCGAGATTAGGTTATTGCGACGTAAATAGTCGAGCAATCAATTATTTATGATCTTTTCAAAAATTTTGGCAAAAACAAATGTTACTATTATAGGCCGATAATTCTCAATATTACAACGATCACCCTTTTTGTGTACAGGGACTACTTTTGAAACTTTCAAGGGATCCGGGAATACCCTTTCCAGAAAGCGAGTACAAGATATCTACAATTGTATCCAGAACGACAACAGCCACATTTTATCATTTTTGTAGATCTTAAAAGGTTGCTTGATAATGGATCGTTTACCAAAACGCGTAATCTTTAGGTCAACAGGAATTTGAATAAAAACCAACGAGATATTCTACAAATGGTCAATTAAACTGTTCTATAGAATAACATGCCAAACTGTAAATCTACATTTCACTAAAATATGCAATAAATGAATAAAAATATAGAATTTACTAAACTTCTGTGCTGAATTAACTTTACTTGCAAATTTCCTGTCTGGCACTTAATTAAATTTGGATTTTTGTACGGTAACAGAAGAATTTTCTGGACTTTGCCTTGTGTTTGTAGTACCTTAGCTTTCTTTGTATTTCTTTCTCTCGTTTTTATATATATTTATACATGGGATGCTACAATAAATTCATTATTATTATTATTATTAGGAAGCAAATAAGTAATTAACCAGGTAATCGGTCTGTGGCGATTTGAAGAAAAAAAAGGTCTTATTCACTAACTC
This sequence comes from Dynastes maya, assembly GCA_029619315.2. Lineage (NCBI taxonomy): Eukaryota > Metazoa > Arthropoda > Insecta > Coleoptera > Scarabaeidae > Dynastes > Dynastes maya. Next base: position 27,721,833 of record JAROYE020000001.1, read on the forward strand.
AATATATCGCCCTTTATTTAGAACTTCATTAGGAGTATAAACTACAATTGCGAAAAGGTGGTTGCAATAAAATAAATCTATCAAAATTGTATTTACTTACAATGGCGATAATTTGAAACAGCAAATCTGATCGACTTAGTCATCACAATAAAATAAGCGAAACATTTTAAAATAATTTCAAAGTAAAATGTCAAGCAATAAAACTCTAACAACAATTTTAAAATTGAAACAAATTCAAAAATCAGTACGAACTATTGGAAAAACCAAGTGAACATGAAAAATGACTGAAAACAGCTGATCAGAAAAAAGATATACAGGGTTTTCCAAAAGATTAAACTATTCGTTGTTGTGATGTAAAATATTGCAATATATGCAGCGTGTTTCACTAAGAATGGGAACCGGCGATACCTTGGAAACTACTATAGCTATAGTGATGGGAAAAAACATTTCATGAGTAAAGTGGGAAAGGGAAACTTAATGAAAATATTTTTAAATTCCAAACTTAACCGCTAGGGGGCGCGGTTGCTAGGGTCACCAGTAAATTTTAAATTGGCAGGATTAACTATGATTTTAAACGCTTTATTAAATAGCTTAGTTAATTACGCAACACTTTGGTTAAAGATGTTTCGTCATATTATGAATAATAAGTGTAGTAGGCGTTGCCGAATCATGTAAAACTAAACCTGCTATAACTTCTGAGGTTTTTACCCGAATTAAAGAAGTATGGACTTGTTTTAGACGTCGTAATTTGTGCCACCCGTTAATGTTCAAGAAACGTACCAGATGGCGTTATTCCCCACTGTACGGGTTTTTCTCAATTATCTCTAAATATTCAAATGCAACAATATGCTTTCTTTATGTTGTGTTTGAAGAAGTTGACAGACTGAAGTAGTGGCGAAAACCGCGTAGTGATATATTTTTCCTTTTCCCGATAGTAACGAAATCAACCCATTATCAGTAATAATTTCCCTATTATTTACAAATATCTACGAAACTTATCTTAATTGGCCATGAAACAAAGGAATGATAACAGTAACAAAATGTTGCAGTAAACAAATAAATTACAACAATGCAAAACCAAGACAGTACCAGTGTTACACAATATAATGTTACTTGAAATGAAAATAAACAATAACTTAAATTTATTTTAAATGTTTAAACTGTTTGCCGTCATTATTTATACGCAGATTTAGTCTACGACGGGTGCTAATAACGCTTCGATTTATACTCTTGGTAGGCTGGCTGTATCATTATGAATCGCTTGAATCAGCTTTCATTGTAGGACGTGATTGGTAAACCAGATTTTTATCCTTCCCCATAAATAAAAATCAAACATAATCAGATCTGGGGATCTAGCTGGCCATGGAAAAGTAGATCCTCTTCCAATCCACTGACATTGAAACGTATTATGAAGATAGTCACGGACGATTCGTAAACAATGAGCTGGACAGACGTCATGCTGAAACCACTGTGTTTTTCGAGTTTCCAACGAAACATTTTCTAAAAGCATTGGTAATTCGTCACGTAACATGTTTATTAAGTATGTTCCGCTATTTAAGTTGTCTTCAAAAATAAATGGTCCAATAACTTTATCGCCTAAAATACCACACTAAACATTTATACTCCACCTACGTTGATCAACCTCTCTCATCCGATGAAGATTTTCTCTGGACCAGTAAAGCATATTACGCAATTTTACCGGCCCGTCACTAGCAGAACTAGCTTCATCAGTCCATAACACGCAGTGTCGGAAGATATTTTTTAACCAATTACAATTATTAGGGTACGATGAATTGATGACTTACTTATACCGACAACGGAAGACATTTCTCTAGTGCCTGTGTTAGGATGAACTTCAACATATGCATTTACCACATAAGCTTCAGTTCAAGCTACACTAGTATGCTCTAGTATGATTTCCACGAGGTTGAACATACCCTGTTTCACGTAATCGTGTCGCCAAACGTTAGAATACTTCTCGGCTGAAATGCTTTCTTTCTGGATACTTAACGGCAAACTCACGTTCAACAATACACGCGTTTTCAAAATATTGAAAATACACTGCAAGCATATCATACGTCTCTGCATTAGAAAACGACATTTTTTATTATTCAACGGCTTAGCAGCCATCTTTAAGGACCAGTGCGCAGTGAAATTCTATGTACTTGTCACAATTGTCAAATAAATAATTGTTTCCATAGCATGCTAAATTTTGCTGTTGTATTCAAATCATACTAGATTTTGTTACCTTTATTTGAAATTTGATCAAAAACAAACAGTCATATTAAACTAATACCGATACAATTTTGTGTGTAAAAGAGTAAAAGTTATCATTCCTTCATTTCATGGCCGATAAGATAGGTTTCGACATTATTAAGTAGGTATTTGTAACAGATGAGGAAATTATTACTGATGATGGGCTGTCTTCGTTATTATCTGGAAAAAGGGAAAACATATCACTATGCGGTTTTCGCCACTACTTTAGTCTGTCGACACTTTTCAAAAACAACATAAGAAGAGCCTATTGTTACATTTGAATTTTTAGAGATAATTGAGAAAAACTCGTACAGTTAAGAATAACGCCATCTGGTAGATTTCTTGAACATTAACGGGTAGCACAAATTGCGACGTCTTAAACATAGTGATGTTAAAGGCTTCAGCATTGAAATTTATGCTATAGATGCTTGAGAGTTCTGTAAATTATTTAGGAAATGCTTGACAAATATAGCATTTAAAGCATTTGTAATTCATCCACCCTACATGTGGTATTTCTAAGGGAATCTATTTCTAAAATCCAAATTATTAATTGCGTATTAAGTTTGCAAATGGCAGTACAATATAACAGAAGGGAAAACAACTAATTAATGTAACCCTTTTGTACTTTATTTTTAACATATTAAAGACTATTAATTTTTTTCTTCGATATCTGATCCTTTGTACTCCGTACATGGTGCATCACTGCAGAAACTTTGGTTTTCGTAACAGGTCCAGGATGTATTATTGGTATTTGAAACTTCAGATCCTTTAAAACGGAAATATATAAAAACTATTTTAACTGAAAGTTTTTTAAAAAGTACTGGATATACCATGTCATCATCTATTTCTGCATTATATGTAGTTTTAAAGCTGTCTGATGTTTGCAATGATCTAATATATGTTATTTTTGCAGTACTTAAATTGGTTAATCGATTTCTCTTCTTGGATTGTATATTAACTTGACATGAAGAGCTTCTTTTAGTAGCTGCCGATGTAGAAGGCATACTTAAAATTCTACATGCTATTGCACACAATGCAGTGTTAATGCATAAACCTTTCCACCATATAGTTGGAGAGATATTTTTCACAGAACTCCATAGAAACGAATTTTGAAAAAAACCATGTCCTGTTCTATAATTACCAATATGCAAAATAATATCTACATCAAACCCTAAGGTTTTGCTTACATTTACAATGAATTCAATTGCAGTATTTGTTTCTTTTAATATAAGGTGAGAATTTGGATGTAACAAATCAGCGCTATACTGTATAGGCGTAATCTTGTCTTACATGAGAGTTATCTAACATTTCAGTCTGATCTTCTAATGAGAGGTGGTGGATTATTTGTTTCTAAATTTGAACCTATTTCAGAGTATGCTTTACATATTTGGATCATCTGATTCAAGAATGGTAATCCATTTTGTTAAGGGTTCCAATAAATTTTTTAAATCTCTTACATTAATCCAAAACCCTTCATCCAATATTCTACATTTTATATTAGAAATTTTTTCTTTTACATATGGGTCAGGAGAAGTTCAAACTGATTGTTGATTAAATTGCGCAAACATGCAACAGTAGAACCCCATCTTGTTACAACACGTAATGTCAATGCACATTTTACATTCAATTCTTTCCTAATATTAGCTTCTTAACATCGTTTACTGCATTTGTAATCTTCGGGTTATTTAATATGTCTGAACAAATTAAATTCAAGGTATGTGCAAAATATCCATACGAAATTCTGATTATATTTCGATTCAATCTTTTGCACTGCATCTCTCATATTGCTTGCATTATCTGTCACAATAGCAAAGAATTTATTTGGATTATATTTTAGTAAAACTTCATCAATTAACTCTGCTATATATGCAGATGTATGTCTGTTTGCTTTTGTTTCTTTAGTATCCACATAAAGTGGAGTTGGTGTACTTACAATAAAATTAATAATTCCTTCATTTCTACATAAATAAAATTTGATTTCGAGAATGTAGAATTATAAAATTACCTGATAATACCTTATATTTGTCCAACTATCACATTGAAGCGAAAAATTTTCTGCTGTTTTCGTTTCAATCTGAAATTTCATTTTATCATATTCTGTATCTAAGAGAGTTGTTGAGAGTTGGTATCTGGATGGTAATTTAAAACTTGGTCTTAAATAATGAAAAAACTCCATTGTTCATTTTCAACTAGTGATAGTAGCGAACCACTTACATATATAGCCACAGCCAGCTTATTTGCTAAATTTGCCTAAAATAGCTTTGTAAGTTAATAAATTTGACTAAATTATCTATTTACCTATTGTTCATCATTTAATGAATCAAAATAGTTTCCAATATCGCTAACATTCCGGAGTTTTATCTTCTTAGATACATCATCCTTACAACCTATAATGCTAGAAACACTGCTGCTAGACTTATTACTGTTTACTACAAATTTCTGTTTTATTTCATTGGGAGCATTTTCGCATATAAAATACTATTTTTTGTAAAATATGCATTTTACATATTTCACTTTACTAGTACCACTAAAATGGTTCCATACATTTCCTTTTGGTTGCATATTCTACTTCTCTGTTAAAGAAAATGATAGGTTAGAACTAAACCAAAAGGCAGTTAAGAAATAATATCAAGCTGTATGAATTTAATATCCAATAATTAATTTTTATAGGTACTATTTACATCCAATACTGCATTTTCGTTTATTAATAAAACAAGTGCAATAGGCGCTAATAGCTACAACAATGTAGAGTAGGAGTGTAAAATTCCATCTATCTACAAGCAACGTGGAGAGGGTACAGTTGCAAATTAACACAAGTTTGCATAATACAATATGCATCATGGTTGTAACAAACCTATAATAATGTGCATGCGTATGGTATCACAAACCTAAATTCTCAGTGTGCTTAAAATGCTTGACATTTAATAGAATTTTTTAGTGCTATGTACATTCTGTAGCACTTACAATGCGACATTTAAAGCATATCAGCACACTCACATCACTACACAACAGCGCTGAATGCCCTTTCAAACAGGTCCACATTTCTTTAATTCGGGTAAAAACTGCAAAGTAATAACAGGTTTAGTTTTATATGATTCGGCAACGCTTACTACACTTATTATTCAGAATAAGACAAACCGTCTTTAACCAAAGTGGTGCGTGATTAACTAAGCTTTTTAATAAAGCATTTAAAATCATAGTTAATCCTGGCACTTTTGCCGACTAATTTTAAATTTACTGATGACCCTAACTACTGCGTCCGCTAGCGCTCATATTTGGAATTTAAAAATATTTCAATTAAATTTCTCTTTACTACTTTAGTTACGGAATTTTTTTTCCATCGCTATAGCTATTGTAGTTTCCAAGATATCGCTGGTCCCCACGCTTAGTGGGACATGCTGTATATACTTAATTGGTTAGTATCCGATTTGAAATTAATAGTATGATTTTTTTGGATGTGATACATTTCAATGAAAAGTCTGTTCTTGTCGCTTCTCTCAAAATCTAAAATTTGAACGTTATCAAAATCAAAATGATCTTTTTCCTCTATGTAATTAGCCAAAGCACAAGACCTTTTGCCCAAACGGCAATCACTCCTATGTTGGCTTATACGTTATTTAAACCATTGTAGTGTTTGACATATACAACAGCCCTGACAACCGAAACACGGTACCTTGTAAATGACGTAATTACTAAATTTAAATGCAGTTTTATCCTTAATAATAGTAAATAGATTTCTGACCTTCATGGTGTTATATTTGGCTATACAGTTGTGATAGAAAGGTTTGAAAATATGAACAATTCGATTAGTTAAGTTGTCTATAAATGGTCATTTCTCATATTTGAAAAGTACGTTGCTATGATCTATGAGGCCATCATAAAACTTGGAATTGTATATTAATTCTTTATTTATTTTTTTCATGTTCGTAATAAAGACGTTTATATGGAGTTTTCTGAGAACGTTTCCTTATCGTTTACTGAAATCGATTGAAATGTACAGGATGTTACATTTAAAATAGCAAAGTTGTTAATATTCCGAGAAATTGCCCCATAGTATAGGCCTAAATATGGCAATTCATATTAATTGACGTGTACGAGTGTTTTTAACAAAAACGAGATGCTAAGACTACATTCATTGCGAACGTATTATACATTTATACTAAATATGGTTTGCACACACGCCATTCTCCAATGATGCAATTAACATTTTAATTTATATCTTAAATTAAATTCTTTCCATTTTGGTCTAATCCTATACAGTGTTTCGACAGTTTTCTCAATATACATACACTCATGTATGTGCATGAAAATGAGAAATGAAAATCGTATGCATATGCGACGTTTGATATATTAATTTGCAACCTGAATTTGGCAGCAGGAGGATGAAAGAGTAATGTACCATACAATTATTCCATGAATTTGTTATTAATGGTGCTAACCACTGAATTATGCGTGTATTTCGTGTACATGCCATTTATTCTTTTCAACTTTAGAATTTTCTAGATTGTATCTGAAAATTGTTAATATTTCATTTTATTTCATAATGTTCATATAACAACTAAATTCTTGTTAAGAAAAATATACGATGTTGAATAACTCCATCCAAAACGTAGCGACCTACTTCCTAACGGGCTGTCACTAAACATTCTATACATCAGATTGTTATTTACTAAAAAGATATAACAAAGTACAAAAGGCAGAAACAGTCAAAATAGTATTAACTCATCACTTGTCTCATAATTTACTACTCTTTCTTCCACAACGTGTTCATCTCTTGTTGTTGGTGCATTGGATCCAATTTTCATTTCTTGACTCACAAGGAAATACAGGTAAGTGCATCTCACCGATTTAAATGAAACTTTGTAGGTTTATAGACTGAGCTAGTGTAAGAACAACAGTAACTATCTTAGCTGCCCAATCGCCCACTGGCGGGGTGTAAAGCATCCCAAGCTCAACACTACGCTTCGCAGTTTCACTCAATAACTCAGAAACTATAAGAGACATAAAAAAAAATTAAGACAAGATTTAAACTGTTTTACATGTTTTTAATGATGGCGTAAATATTTTCAGAACATTTATATGCTACAAACATATAGAAGCTACGTAGAATTTACATATGTATTGTTGTGATATTTATATACCTTTGTTTAAGGTGATTATTCTTTGACAGTTTGAATTATTTTAGTGCATTACTTTAACGAGGCGAAGCAGCGTTGTTGCCCTCTTCCCTCAAAATTCCCCTACTTCGTTATATTTTTTCTGTCTTACACATTAATACATGTGATATTTTCTTTAAAAAAAAGAGTCCAGTGAACTACGTGCACAGTAATACATTAATTTTTCTAATGAAAATTTAAATTATATTTCCTTCAAAACAAATTATTTAAACTGTACTGAATTTGGATAGGCAAATTGTCAAACACACACAATTCATGGATTTAAATACATCGTTCACATGGTAACCACATTTTATTGCACTACCGTACCTACAAAATTAAACCACCGTAACCAAGGAAGCGAATAATATTTCAAATGGACATTCAAGAGTCAAGTTTATTTATCAAACTATAGTTAACTGGGGCGCTGAACAAAAACCAATCAGAGAGACAATAAACAAGTTTCGACATACAGAAATTTTTCCAAATTCTTCAATACTTTCATTAAAAATTTAAATAAACACGAAACTTTACTGAAATGAAACTGTAGTACAATATTTTATAAGCACTTTCGATATTGTAATTTGAAAATATCAACCCACGGAGTAAGGCCCTAGGACCAAGCTACCTGGTTACCTACGAAGACGGTACGATTTTTAGTTACAAATATTTGGTCAAATAAATAAAATTCAAAAGAAAAATCCAGTCATTTAATTCTAAAATCCGAATTTCAATTTAATAATTTTATTTTAAACCGGCTATCGGTTAAGGATTGTAGGTTTTTGTATATCTATTGTTCGAAAGAAATATATTTATCTGAATTTATTTATATCAAAATTACTAATAAACCCACTGTCTCTCTTAAAGTAATAAAATCGTTTCATTTCTCTATTCAATTGCTAATTTGCAGAAAAAAATCATAACTGAAATTCTCCACGGTTAACAAAAAAGTAAACCCTGAGATTAATTAGATTCATTTGATTAATTTATTTAATTAAATTCACAATTTAGTTGCTATTTACATACAAATATCACACCTGGTATGAAATATTCTTATTTGTGTAAAAAAATTCATAACTGATATGTTATATTTACAGTAATGAAGAAAACACGCAGGTGGTTATCAAATGATTTTATTAATGAAGTTGATTTCTTCTTGTCTCTTTAATAGGAGTGGTTATGTTTTCTATAATGGGTACTCGTCTACTCCCTTCACGATGTCATCTGAGGTACCGCAAGGTTCCAATCTCGGGCCATTGCTATTTAACATCTTTCTTAATGATTTGCTTCATAAATTGCAGTGTGAATACTTAGCATATGCAGACGACCTGAAAATTTACAGCGTTATCAATACGCGAATTGATTGCGTTAAGTTGCAGACTTACCTCACTCTTATCAATCACTGGTGTACTCTGAATGGCATATCTTTAATTATTGGCAAATGTTTAGTGGTCTCTTATACCAAACGTTCTAACCCAATTATTTTCAACTACACTATTCAGTCTACGTTCATTACAAGAACGGAAAAAATAAAGGATCTGAGGGTACTTTTTGACTCAAAACTAAGCTTCTCTGATCATATATCTGCCGTATGTCTGTCTGCTTCTAGGTCTTTGGGCTTTTTAATAAGAACTTGCCGTGCTTTTCGTGACATCTCGGCAATAAGAACTCTCTAGTATGCCCTTGTTCAGTCCAAATTGGAGTATGACAACTTAATTTGGTATCCTTACTATACGTATCGGGTGATCTCTATAGAGCGTGTTCAAAAAAGATTCCTCAAATATCTTAGCTATAAAGTCACCGGTACTTACCCCGATCGTGGCTCAGATTATGTGACACTGTTGCAACAACATAGTTTTGATTCATTGGAAGATCGTCGCAATAAAAATAGCGCGAGATTTCTATTTAACCTATTATCTAATAAAATAGACTCTCCGTCATTGTTGGCTTATGTGGATTTCCATGTACCACCACGTTATACACGATCTGTTGATTTTCTCGTAACGTATAAACACAATACAAATGTCTTAGCCAAATCACCTGTGTTCCATATGGTCAATAATTTTAATAAAATGTACTCGTAGAATTAACGTCTATTCTGACTGTATACAACTGTTTTAAAGTTATGTTCACTCATATCAAATGTAATGTAGAAGTTTAAAATGTTTCCTCATTGATATTGCATATATGTATCTAGCATTCAAGGTGCAGTGATGTATTGTCTTGATGTATTTCTATATAACTTCGAAATTGTTTATGTATTGTCCTGTAAGTGATTAATCGTTGGACAAATATAGATTATTATTATTATTATTATTATTATTATTATTATTATTATTATTATTATTACTGTTATTAATAAAATGTGAGTATAGGGTTTACTGACAACATTACATTATAGGTGTAGAAATGTTGAAAACGAAGGAATTGCTTACGCCATGCACAAGGAATAAACGTAGGCTTGCCGCAAATACCTCATTCTTGCGTATTTTGTGCATAGTTCGGGAAACAGAATCTTACAGGATCTTCAAAATGTGGTGGCCGTTGGGAGATGCATCCACTTTTATACCATGCAGACAGATTGAAGAACCTTGGCGATGACAATTGATTATGCGTTCGAGATTGTAACTGAATAATACTGTTTCTCTGAGTTTCTCTGAGTTATGCCGTAATCCATAAGTACTACTTCATCTGGAAATGTTCTCACAACATTTTTTCATATTCTAAAACCGTAAACGTCTAAAGGTTGTATCATTGAAGTTGTTTTCTTTGGAATTGTAAAAATATTTGCTTTTTGATAACTTGTACACATGAGGAATATCTAATTAAGATATTCTCTTTTGTACATTTCGTCGAATTAATTGCTGCAAACGAATCTACAGAATTGAACAAATCATATTGCTCCAAATTCTGACAGCAGTCCTCAAGTACTGGCTGGCTTAATTAATTGAAATTGTATTTCAATTAATTAAAAGGAGCCGAAAATGACGAAACGCGTGTGTGTGTGGTGGATAGGTGATGGCTTTTACAATTTCAGTTAATTAACCATGGCAGTTTAAGCCAGTAGTCGAGGACTGCTGTCGCGTCAGAATTTGGAGCAATATAATTTATTCAATTCTGTAGAGGCGTTTGCAGCAATTAATTCGACAAAATGTACAAAAGAGAATATTTTAATTAGATATTCCTCCTGCGTACAAGTTATCATCTGCTTCGTTTATATACGATTTGAAAATATTGAAATGCCATTACCTTCCACAGGACACATTGAGGAGCCGAAGACGACGAAATGCGTCTGTGTATGGTGGATAGGTGATGGCTTTTACAATTTCAGTATTTACTTTTTGCTTGTTGGTGCTAAATTTTGCATATCACTCGGACAATGCCCACTCCAGGAATCCAATAACCAAACACCTCCAGCTCTAGTATTTAAGTATTTGGTAAGTACACATCTGTAAACCAATCTTTAAAATGCTGAGAAGTTAGTTTTCTGGACATTGAAACGGATCAAAATTTCTAACTTTACAGAATTAAAAGATAAATCAAAATCATGCCAGGTTTTATTATATACTGAGATAGAAATGTATCCCCAGTAACAAATCCACATTTAACTTTAAATTTTGAAAAAGCATCTTGTGTAAGAATACTTACTATTAATATTATTAACGGAAATTATTACTTTACTTTCCTAAATAACAAACCCAAATAGTTTCCCTTTTTAGAATTTTGAAAGATAATGAATATATAACTTAAAATTACACTAACCTTATAGTTAATGTGTTGTTTGTGATCTAGGTTTAGTACTTACTTACTTATCCCGAGACCTCTTCTACCATCGGTGTAGAGGTTGTAGCATGTCTCCATGCCTTTCTGTCTAAAGCCATATTTTTTGCTTGGGTCCATGTGAGTCCTTTTTTCTCCAGTGTTCTGTGTTTCAACGTCCAATGTCGTCTTCGGTCGACCCTTGCCATTTTTTCTATCAATCTTGTTTCCCACACTACTTTTGCTGCTCTGTTCTCTCCCATTCTAGCTAAATGCCATCTAAGTTGTTGAGTTAGTATTTTATCCATAATGCTCTTTATTTCTAGTCTTCTTCTTGTTTCCGTGCTTTTTATTTTGTCCCTTTTGGCTACTTCTTCTATTTCTCTGAGTATCTTTATTTCGCAGACTTGGATCTTTTTTCTAAGTTTTGTTGTTATTGTCTATGACTCGCAGCTGTACGTAAGTATGGGGACCAGCATCACTTTGTATATTCCTACTTTTTTTTTGTTCAACAAAAAACAAAAAAGATCTAGGTTTAGTATTTCTATATATGTAGTCTTTCCGGAAACTTCTTCAGTTACAATTTCAACTCAAAATCAATTGTCATCACCAAGGCTCTTCGCATAGTATAAAAGTGGATACATCGCCCTACGGCTACCACATTTTAAAGATTCTGTAAGATTCTGCTTCCCGAAGGATGCACAAAATACACAATAATGAGGTATTTGCGGCAAACCTGCGTTTATTCGTTGTGCATGGCGTAAGCAATTCCTTCGTTTTCAACATTTCTACATGGATTACCCATCATTCTTATTATGTATGCACAATATGCATCGTAATACATTTCTTAACTTACTTTTTAAACAGTTGTCAGCAAACTCTGTACTCACATTTTGTTAATAAGATCATTTGATAACGACCTGCGTGTTTTCTTCATTCCAGTAAATATAGCACATCAGTTATGAATTTTTTTACACAAATAAGAATATTTCGCAGCAGATGTAATATATACATGTATATAAAAATTCTGAAATTTGCAAAAAAATAAGGGGGAGGACGTTGTTTCCCTAAACATATTTGTTATAGGGAGAATATTTACGCCGTTAAGAACATGTAAAACAGTTTAAATCTCGCCGCAACTTTTTTTTACGCCTCTTATAGTTTCTGCGTTATTGAGTCAAACAGCGAAGGGTAGTGTTGAGCTTTGGGGTGCTTTACACCCCGCCAGTTGGCGATAAGGTAGTTACCGTTGTTCTTACACTAGATCGGTCTGTAGACCCATAAAGTTTCATTTAAATCGGTGAGATGCACTTGTCAGAAAAGCTTTGTAATCAATCAAGATTAACATTGTGTTCATCTTCAGAACTGTCTGTAGATTATTATTTAATTTTGTTTTTCGGTGGGCAAATTGTTACCGTAACAACGTGGCCTATTGACAGCCGCAGGAACACGTCCCCAGACGTGATTTAGAGTTAAAATTAGCACCTTAAAAAATCATTGTAAGTTGCATTAAAAATTGACGCAGACAGCTTACAAGGAACACGTACAACTTTCAAATGACTCTGTAGCGTTTCAAACAAACACTTACCAAAGGGAATTGATATTTAATTTGATTGACATTGATATTTAATTTGCGCTTGTCAAAATGCGTTCCCACTTCAACCTCTATCTATACAGCAGTTAGGGATTTTATGATTGATAGTAAACATAAAGAGCGATGTTTCGTAAACGAAATTAAAGATGGCCAAATATGCAATGCAACAACATGCTTACTGCAACAACTTGCTCAACTATTCCCTAAAACTCGTAGAATTTTCTAAATTTACAATACATATACGTCCTGAATTAAAAAAGGGCGTCAGGCGTATGTCATAATTTGTCGATTACCCTAAAGACAACATTGGTATATGCAGTTTTTTCTTATTTGTAAACGTGCGCAGCAGGTTTATAGAATAATAAATTGAGAGTCTTATTATGTTAATAATCTGTTGCAATTTGTTGCTACCTTCTAATCAATATACATTAGGTTTTTTTATGAAGAAGATGTTCATAATTAATGCGTATATTTCCAGAAATTTTAACAGAACAAGCTCTATCTTTCTTAGATATAGTCTTTGATACGGATTCATTATTCTCCTATGCAGTTGCTTTGTATATTAACGCTGTATATAACACCTATCGTTCTCCCAAGGTCATTGAACAAAAACCTAACCCATCGCTCATGTGACAGAAAGGACAAATACACTTGGCAGTACTGCTGCATTTATGTTACCTTAACGGAATTAACTACAATGAAATATAGGATGACGAATTCTCTTAAGACGTTTTTTGAAACTTTTTAAAGCACAGTGTCCATTTTAATGATAAAAAACCTTATTAAAATTAATATTCTATTTATTACAATCCACAGTACTTACTCAAAATTCACTTCATCGGTTTGAATGTAGCTTTAATACAAAATAATTGAAGATCAATTAAACACACTAAAAGCAAAATTTGCTTAAACATATATCTTCCATCAATTCCTTAAATTAACGTGGTTGCCAGATTTAAATTCTCGTGGATCTTGTTTGTTTCGTTCAGAATGTGTAGAAAAACATGAAAACCTGAATGATTATAAGTATAATACACACTACAAAACAAGTAGAGGAAAGTTACCTAATTTCGGATATCTTTTTGTTTTTGCTTGTAGATTTTAAACAACTATATATATAAATTGATATTACACATGGCGGTACTTCATGGTAGGTGTAATAAAAGAACATGAAGAATTTGGCTCTTTTTTAAAAAGCGAGCACATAAAACTAAAAAAATTTGCCGTATTGAAAATTAGTTGCCTAATTTCGGATACCCAAGTCAATTTCGGATAGCGATTCAAGTGAAAAATAAAAAATAAACATACACAAAAATGTCTCTATTATTTGTAATATAAAAAATAAGTACATTCATTTTTCTAAATTAAAATCGCATATATACTCCTTCTTGGAATTATTGGTACATTCTTAGAGTGCCCATCGGTGACAAGCCTGGCACTTGATCCATGTTTCTCCGCTGGTATCATCGGAGGAAAAACCACTACAAAATATACATTCCGCGTCTCCATCATCACTAGCATCCATGTCAGAGTCATTATCGAGAATAATAGAATCCTCTTCAGAACCACTCGAATCTTCGTCTAAGACTTTTCGTTTGACTGACTTGGTACTTTTCAATGTAACCTTGCCCTTATTTTGAGGCTGGCTTACATTTTTTTCACACTTTTTTCTATGCTAGTGACCCCTTCCTTTCTTCTATTTTCAAGTTCGTTCTTGTAAGGGCTGATGACATAACTTGAACCTTGTCTCCTTTTCCTATTACCCAGACCTAAATTTGTTGTGCCACTGCATGATGGAAGTGGACTTCTCTTCAGCTCTTATAATCTTATTTATACTTCCTTCATTTGTTTTTTCACGCATTCCTCTCTCTTGTTGAGGTAAATTTTCCAAATATTAGCTTTCTCTTGTTTTTTCTGGAGTTCTTTCTATCCTTTCATTAAATTCACTTAGTTTTTCAGAGATTTTTTCTTGCGGTGGACTTCTTTCCCTTTGCCTTTCTATCATAAAGTCTACATCCGAAAAACTTGTCTATTGAAAGGATAAAGACCGGATTTTCGGAATCCGTTTACAGTTATTTCCGCATTTTCACATTTTAGATATGCCCCACACATCATTTTGCATATTTCGAAAGAGGTTATATTGTGACTAATATTGTGTTTAAGCCATGATTCTATCTCCTGCTAAATCTAGGGGTTGTGCGAACTGTGGAGAGGAAGGCAGCCAATGACGAGATGAATAGATCTGGCTATATCAAATTCAAGGTTCTTCGTATGACTGCAGTGTCCATCTAAAATAAGAACTGCAGGATCATTTTTGGTAGGTTTCACGTGCGAAATAGAATGTTTTATCCACTGAGTAAATATATGTTACTGTATCCAGCCAGACGGATGACATGCGGCTATGGATTCCGGAGAAGCACTATCTAACAATTCAGCCTTCATATTCTTTCGGGGAAACACGAACAGGGGCGGGACAAACCCACCAGAGGCGCTCACAAAAAACAACCTCCCCTAGCGCACCCCTCTCAGCAGCAGTTATAGCGCAAACCTGCTTTTCTCCTTTTAGGGAAATTACACGTGGGTGTTTCGGCTGCATCGTTGTTATTCCGATTTCGTCCACGTTGTACAGTCTAGAAGGATGAAATTTAATATTCTCCAAGGCCGGTTCAAGTAAGTTAAAGAAACGACTCACGTTTTCTTTCGTGAAGTCCTTTATTCTGGCTGCGGAGAGGCCTTGAGGTTTTCGTAAGCTCAAGATTAGATGGCGCTTTAAGAATCGCTTCAGCCATTTTCTCTAGCTGTTGCTTTAGCTTGAGAAAATGGACGAGAAATACCATTATGCAAAGCGAGTGACAGGTTAATCTTCTTATATCTGCTGTAGTTAGGCCATGGTACCGTCGATCTGGAAATGGATCGACGGTACCATAGCAATAGGAAACTAAATTTTCTTCTAAATTCATTGGAAACACCGGCTTTCGGCCTGGAGAAGTTGGTGAAGTTTTTTTGACATAGTTGATTTCAGAATGCTTTTAAATTGCCCATTTCTTTTTTACTTACTACCTCAACTGCCTCCAACATAGCTGTAGCAGACCAACTTTTTTACTCCTTCCCGTCATTTCTGAAACACAAACAGATATTTAATTTTGAGCAGACACCATATATCCGAAATTAGACAACTCACAATATAGAGATTAGGTTCAAAAAACTGCCTTATTTTAAAATAAAACTACATTCTATTAAAGCCAACGAAAAGTAGAACATCTTACCTGTACGTATAATTTAAAAAAAAATTGCTTTAAAAATAGCATTGCAATCACAAACCAAACAGGATGACTTGAAAAACTCGAGTCGCTTAACCTAAGAAAATTGCAGTAAATAACTGTATACGTCTAACCGTAAATAAATTGGTGGCGATATGTATTTAACCTTGATTTAGAGTAGCAAAGAGTGAATGCTTTACTCAGGCCACCATCCGAAATTACGTAACTTTCCTCTAATGTTCTCATTGTTTGAACAACAGAAATTCACTTATTGCTTTTTAACAGAATTTCCAAATAACTTTAGCAATCTTTTTTCTAATACCTGTAGATATTACTTTCTTCATCAGAACTTGTATAAAACGCTTAATTTTCAGGGGAAACTATATTAGTGTGGTTTTGTTTGGATTATTTCTCGGACTTCCTGTACTTGGTGGACATAATGTTTCACTTCAGGACCGGCTACCTCGAAGACGGCGTCCTGCAGACGGATTCCACGAAACTGCGCCACCATTACATGAACTCGACGACCTTTTACATTGACTGTTTGTGCCTATTACCATTGGACTTTCTTTACTTATCAATAGGTTTTAATTCAATCCTCAGATCGTTTCGCTTAGTTAAGATCTATCGTTTCTGGGCGTTCATGGACCGAACCGAACGACACACGAATTATCCGAATCTATTCCGATCGACCAGTTTGATCCACTACCTCCTAGTTATATTCCATTGGAACGGCTGTCTTTTTCACATAATCCATAAAAATAACGGTTTCGGTTCTAAAAATTGGGTGTATAGTGATTCGGAGAGTGCCGATGTGGTTAAACAATATTTACAAAGTTACTATTGGTGTACTTTAGCCCTGACTACAATTGGTGACCTACCCAGGCCTAGAAATAAAGGAGAATATTTGTTCGTCATACTCCAACTCCTCTTCGGACTGATGCTTTTCGCGACGGTGCTGGGACACGTAGCCAATATAGTCACATCCGTATCTGCCGCTAGGAAGGAGTTCCAAGGTAAGTCATTGCATAGCCTAGAGTAGAGACTATACCAAATCTGTTTATCATAATGTTTGTTGATTTGTTGTTGATGTGCGTTCTAGTTTTGCTTTGTACATATTTCCACAAGGATATGCTCCAATCACATACGGGATATAAATCATATCTTTGGGACCAAGAATAACGAAGAAGTTCTAATTTTAATTTCTGAAGGGGCTAATTCACTGAAATTTTTAAAAAATATATTCCGTTTGCCTTAAGTTCAAAATTATTTGTTAAATTATGTTTATGCATTCAAGTGATTGCGCTGTCTCCAAATGAAAATGCACCACCTAAGAATCTATTACAAAAAAAAAGTTATATTTATCGAAAGTACCTTAAAAGTAAAATGTACGTATATATATCATAATAAAATTTTTAATTTAAGTAAAGAAAAAGGCAATATTTGTAAATACTTTTTAATTTCACTAATCATAAACATGAAATCCGATTTGGATGGGAGATTCTAGCAGTCGAAATTTATTTGACCGATTTGAATTTTTCATTTTGCGATATTGATCAAGCAGTTTTTCAACTGGAATTAACAGATTTAAGAATTTAAAGAAATGTGAAGTTAAAAATTTGTATATTTTGAAAGTGTGTTAGAAAACTTAGTGAGACAGAAATTAACTTTTGTTGCACAACATAAATGGTTTGCGATAGAAAATCTAAAAAGGCAAGATCAAGTTATTTTTGTTACTCGGAATAGTTTGAGTGATAGTTTCATTCCATTAAAAACCTCTGTCGATTTTCGGATCGACATATTTTTGCGAACGGACATTTTGGAAAATGAATTTTGTTAAGAAATCAGCTGAACTGTGTGAGTCTGACGTCCTGTTTGAAAATGAAAGTGACGTCATATTTATCGGATTTCGACAAACTTTCTCGAGAAATTCAGCTCATTAGAAACTATATATTATTATTCTAATTTTAGTATACAAGCTAAATTATAAAATAGTTGAAATCCCACCATACTGTTTGACAAAATAAAAACGTTAGTTCATATGTAAGAATCTTTAAAATCACTTTTGTTTACTTTACTAACTATATTTTACTACGGCTGTTATAAATTTGGTAATAAATAAATGATTTGCAGCACATTTTATTACAACACCATTAAACAAACCAAAAATAAACTAATTTTAACAAAAAGAACACGTTTCACGCTCAATTTTCAAAGAATTTAACAATTCAAATTGCTGACTTGTCGCTCCGCATATATTATTTTGGTGAATATAATTCTAAAAATGGCTCTTTACCAAAAAAAGGTTGCTGACTCCTAGCGTGTTCTGCTATTCATACGTTCTAACCCAGTTTCCTAGTAATTGCTCCGAACAAAATGTGACCGAACAATTCAGTCAGTTTCAGACGAATTTAATTGCTTATAATGATTACGTTGGCTTGTATAATGTGTGGATTCACGCAGTCTTAGGATGTGTTTATAGTGAAGTTCGGATAGTCGATAAGAGCGACGATACTAGCAGCGATAAAAGTGTCGAAAAATACCCATCACGGATGACGTTTATGAAGCTTCGGCAAGCGCGTCATCTTGACAGTTGTCAAAATATTTTCATTAACGCCTTTCTTCTTTGATTTCGATGTTCTTGATCCCGTAGTGGGAGCTTAATGTAAATTTCGCTTATTAAATTCTCGATATTCATTGAAGCTAGAACTGATGAAAGCAAATGAAATTTGGCAGTTCGATTATAAATGCTCTTATCTTTGCTCACCATCGCTGTTCACAGATGTCGCGCAGTTCCAACATAAACACCCGTATACAAACAATATATCTCATCGCTTCGCTATCATCGCCGCTCTTATCGAGTATCATAGTTCGCTTCTGTAACCGTGGTTATGCAAAGTTACAGCGCTTACTGATTGGTCCGCTTTGCTAACACATCGCTCTTATCGACTATCACAGCTTCACTATAAACACATCCTTATTCATAATTGTAGCTTTACATAGTGCCTATTATTCGCATTCAGCCGATTTAGGAAGAACACCTGCAGCCTTAGCAAAACAAAATGAATCAATCTCATATTGTAATATTTCGATAATTTCGTTCCTAGAAAGGTTCCTAGGTTCCGGGGAAGTATTAACATATAAAATATTTGAATATTTTTAATGTGGTGACTTTTCAATTGTAGATAGTGTATTACAAAAATTACACGCTCCAATTTTGATTTCTGCGGGGTGATAATATTGATTTAAAATTTAACTTCATTAATCTTAGTTTTATGTAAGTTTGTAAATATTATGGGTCATCCGTATGTGATTGAAGTTTGGTTAAAATTTATATTGCCGAGTTTCTCTTCTACAAAAGGATGTATCACACGGATGTAATCTCACCCCTATATTCCACCACCAGCTTATGACGGCAAAAGAACGATAACCCGCGGAAAATATTCAATGAAAAAAGAAAATCTTAAATATCTCCGTTTGACGCAAAGGAAAACCAGTGGCGGTGTAGTATAGGGGGAATAAGAGGCGCTCGAATCCTATACGTATCAAACATACAAAAGTCCAATTTGAATATGAAATGCGCCAAATTATTAGAGAGAAGATCCTTGTGGAATCCATACAATTTGCTTGCGCTCCAACGCACTGGCTGGTATTTCACAGAAATAACAAACATAGAGATAGCATTTCACCATGTCCGACCTGGAGGCATGGCAGATAAATATTTTATGTTTCATATCGCAGAGATACATACATACACGCATTCGTACATGCATACGAACATACAACGCGATAAAACTGGAATAATTTCAAGATAGTGAGAATGCCGGCATTCTCCCGATTTGCACTTATTCGCGCAAATGTTTAAAAATGCTTGCGAGTTTTCGACAAACTTTATGGACCTGCTTTATGTTTTACGCTGTTGTTAGGTTTACGCGTGCGAAACACATATTTATTTTCGACTTTTTATGGTTTCAGCGGCGTGTTCGTTGCATACCTTTAAACCAAGCCGGACGGGTAAAGGATTTAAAACGTGAACGATGACACGTATTCGTATTTGCGTAGTTATTGCTAGTAAAGTTGTACCGTGAACCTGCGACATATTTTAGAAATCCTTCTCTATAGAGGCAGATGAAACGATTTTGTTGTTTTTTTATCCAAATTGCAGTAGTTAGCAGACACCTCATAAATGATCCAGAAGTACTGTAGCAGAACTAAACTAGATACTACCAAAACCTTTACGTTTTTATATGAAGTTATATACCGTGTCCAAAGTTATCGGTGCACTATTGCTATCACAGTTATTTCTGGAGCTACGAGTTTGGTTAAATTTGCAAAGTTCCAGTATTTTTCTCTTGATTACGATGGTAAAATCAAAAAAACAATTGAATGTCACGTTTTCGAAATATTCAATAAGATAGCATTTTTAAAACTGAACACCCTGTATGCTTTTACGTATTTGGAAAGAACATAAGATTTTGAACAAAAAATGTTCAATACAGAACTATCCTTAACGTAAAAATAAACAAATGAGATGCGTTTGAAGCTTAAGGAATTTGTTAACATTTAATTTTAAGTAGGTCATGGAAATATTAACAAAATAACATGTTCACGGTACAATAATAATAATAATAGTAATAATATTTATTTGTGCCCAACAGTATCACCACAATAGACACAAGTATAGCAAAAGTATAAAATGAAATAAATTAAACTTCTTATAGATACGCACAAAACTATAACAATGAATACATACATACATACGTTGCATAATATACCTATATGTAACACTAAACAAATTGACCGAGAAAAATGTCTTTGTATAACATATCGGCGCAAACAAATACGGTTTATTGACGCTAGGTGCATTAAGTTAGTTCTCATTGGTGTCAAGTCAAATGAATACATGATACATTTGGCGATTCCCTAGTGGGAACATGAAAAGGTATCCCACACAGTAACTCTGGACAATCAACTTATTATTAAGGAGCCTGTAGAGAAACACTGCACTAGTGCGTTCATAGCGTTCATGGAGTGATGAAACACCATGCGGCAGAAGAAGCTGGCTATGATCATAATTCCTTTGAGGATAGTTACCAGTCTCCTTGAATGTTAAAAATTTTAAGAAGCAGCGTTGCACTCGCTTAAGTCGAAGTTGGTGACATGTGTAGTAAGGGTACCATTTGCTGCGTATTCCAACTTACTTCGAATCAACCCGTAGTAAAGGGTTTTAAGAGCACCATAATCGGTAAATGTGCGTGTGTTACGAAGAACGAAACCGAGAATTCTGCAAGCACTGTTGCACACCGACATCACCTGCTGGTCAAAGCAAAGTCGATCGTCAAATAATGATTCAAGGTTTTTCACAGTGTCCGATAAAGGTAGCTGCAGACCGTGTATATTATAATCAAAAACGATTTTGGACACCTTTCGAGTATATCTACCCACGCAGCATTTCTCTACATTAAGATGCAGTTTGTTATCAATACACCAATTACCTATAATTATCAGATTCTCTTGTAGAAGTCTGGCATCATAAAGGGAATCAATTCAGTGAAATATCTTTACGTCGTCTGGAAACGCTAAAAAGCGGCACGTTAGTGCTTGTAAGAGGTCATCTATAAATATTAAAAACAGCAAGGGTCCCAAGTTTGAACCCTGCGGTACTCCAGATATTGTTAGATAACGCTTAGAAAAAAAGCTCTGCCAGTGAGATACGATGTCACTAATTTCAGCAACGAAGTGCAAAAGCTAATGGCGCCTAATTTCCGTGGCAATAACGAGAGGCTCTTGTGGGATCTGTGTAGATTACATCTAACGGTGAGCCTTGATTAAGAGTTACACTAATGCTTTGTGTTACACAGGCCAGGTTAGTAACTGTTGATTTACCTCTTACATAACCGTGTTGGTGCCAAGACAACCTGACTTTGATGTTACCGTAGATAGTAGCATCATATAAAATTTGCTCAAAAACCTTAGAAAAATTGCTTAGTAGAGAAGTCGATAGTTCGTGATTAATTCTGGTTCGCCTTCTTTAAAAACTGGCGTGATTCTAGCGATCTTCCAAACTGTAGGGTACACACAAGTTTTCATTCATATATTGTAAATACCACATAGCGGAACAGCTAAAACCACACGACAATCCTTTAGGAAGGAACAAGGAATTTTATCTTCTCCGGCAGTAGAACCATTCTTAAGCCTGACGATACTGTTAACCACATCTGTCTCAGTAATGGTTTGTATACTGAAGGGTTGATAAGAAGAGTACGTATCATAAATGCGGGTATCGTCGCTAGGTAAAAAATGTTCATTAAATATATCCGCAAATGCATCCACTATAGCTTGTGGTTTGTCTTTGGATAGGTTTAAAAAAAAACTAACACGTTTACTTCCGTTGTCTTCATCTATTACAAAATCCTTTTTCCTTGTTTGTACCTTAAATGTACTTCGTTACTTTGAAATTTTCTATACAATCTTACGAAATAAAACTGATTTGGTGTTTGACGATTCGGATATGTGCTTTGATAGTAACGAAGCGTATTTCTTGCAAATCAGATATGCCTCTAGCATATGACATTCCCCTGAATCCGTAAATGGCAGTTCTTTTTAATAAATAAGGAGGAATAAATGATTATTTCAAATTATTAGACTTTGTAACATTGCAGCAAATTGTTTAAAATGCCGGATATATAAATTATTTTATGCTTTCAAAGAAACAACAATTGTTTTATACTATTCGAGTATTACGTGGTCATTTAATCATTATTGTTAATAAATATTTGAGAAATTTAATCTCTTAGGTTTAATTTTCTCATTTGCTTTTTTGTTTAAAATCTTGTTCTTTCTAAATACCTACAAATATACAGGGTGTTCAATTAAAAAATACTATCTTAATGAATATTTCGAAAACGTGACATTCAATAGTTTTCTTAACTTCACCATCGTAATCGGGAGAAAAAATACTACTAATTTCTCGTACTTGCGAAACTCGTACTCTAGGCATAACGGAGATAGCAATAATGCACGGATAATTTTGGACTCGGTATATATCATACATTGAGGTCATGCATGCATCCTCCCCATATTAACTTTTGAACGACAGATGTTACACAGTAAACATATTTTAACACTATTCAACACTACGATTTGTTCAGGGGAGTCCACACTAGTAGTGATAAAAATTGAGCACACGCAGAAAAACGTTTATTTGTATCAAAGCTGTCCGGCTTAATTCAAGGCAATTTCTGTTTCAATTATCCGCAACGCAATAACTGTTTTAAATCAAAAGAAATATTTTCTTAGCGTTTCTTTCTCCTGAAATAATTGTATTTCTTTGTTTAAGACCTTTGTTAACTTGATTCAAGAAAATCCTGCAGAAAATTAGAAGAAAGCGATTCCTAGTATAAGTAAATGGCCATTATAACACAAAACAATATTTTCTTAAGAATAATAAATAGTTTTCTTAATTTCAGAAAGCGCTTAGATATTGTTCATAAAAATCATAAATCAATAGTTTCATTTTCTTAAAATAAAGCATTTTTACTTAGAATTCTTGAAATGCATATTATTTATATCCACATTATTAATTACACTTATCTTGTTTAAAATAGTACGACATATTCGCACATAATGTAGTAAATTATTCACATTGCTTGTAATTTTAAAAAAGCTAAAGTGGAGGTTATCTACAGAATAATATTCAAACAAAAGTGAACTTAGAAACAATAACCAACCGAATGCTAATAAATAGCTCATGGTATTGATGGAATCACTACCGGCAAAAACAATATGAGAAGAGAAAAGGATTAAAGCTTCTTGCCCCCACTGACATTGCTCTTCATCTCTCAGTTTATGCCATTAATCTTCAAAAACTCTCACTGAAGCATTTCCTGGCGCCACCTATTTTCAAGAGTTATAATCATGCCGTCCTAGATAGTAGCGATACAAACCCGAGTACAGATGCCGGACTTACTCATACAATGACATAACCTTTAACGTACAACGTTTCATAAACATTTTCAAAAGATAGCGGTTAATATAATATTTTCTTTCTTTTTATTACTATTTACTTTAGGATGGATTACGCGGTACGTATATGTAATACTTGTATTGAAACATCCACATATCCTTCGTTGTGGAAATCTGCTCTTATTGGACCAATTCCCAAAACGTCCAATATTGAAGGATTTAAGGACCTACGTCCAATCAGTATATTGCCGGCTTCTCCAAAATATTTGAACGATGCCTAGAACAACAATTACAGCTCTTTGTCAATGAAGCACAAGTGTTGCCTGTGTGTCAGCCAGGGTTTAGACCAGGTCACTGTTGCACTACTGCACTGACTCACATCGTCGATGATATCTTACGGGCAACTGATCGTGACGAAATTACTGTTCTCGTGCTGTTAGATTTTAGTACGGTGTTCGACAGAGTAAGTCACATTTTACTAGGTACATTAGGCTCCATAGGTTTGAAAGCATCTGCTTTGTCCCTGATGAAATCCTATCTAAGCAGCAGAATGCAACAGGTTATATTGAATAAGTCTTTGTCTGGAAAAATAAAGATCTCTACAGAAGTCCAACAAAGAGCGATTCTCAGCCCGCTCTTGTTCTCGATATACACCAGTAACCCCCCATCTGCAATTAAGGATATTAAGTATAATGAACATTAATTGCAAATTAACCCTTTGAAAACACAAATGATAGTATTCGGACCCAAAACATCTCGTCAATCTATACAGTGTACGCTAGATATTCACATAAAATCAAATAGAATTGCACCCGCTGAATGTATGAAAGAACTTGGCCTGTTTATAGACACGTCTCTGCGGTTTAGACAGGACACTTCTTATCTTATCAGAAAGGCAGTGCTTGATCTCAAATCTGTATTTATTCATAGACATTTGTTTAGTGCGTCCATTAGGTATATCTTATGTCAAGCGCTCGTATTAAGTCATTTCAATTACGCGGACACGCGGACACAATTTATTCGAACTAACGAAGCACGATGAGTTGAGGATACAGCGTGTTAAGAATAGCTGCACCCGCTTTATCCACAGAATGCGGGGTAGACGAGGTGTTACCAAGATGCTGAGGGATACTGACACATTGAATATGGCTCACTTGAGAGTCTTACATTCGGCACTATCATTTGCAAAGATCATGAAACATAAAAGATCCGTATATCTATATAGTAAAGTTAGATTCAGATATCAATCGCATGCCAGGAACACCCGTCATAATTATCTTTTGTCAATTCCAAAGCATAGGAATGAGATTTTCAAGCGCAGTTACTTCTACAATGTGGCCAAAGTACTGAATAGCTACGTACTGCCGACTATGAACGTCAATATGTCCATCTCTCGCATTAGACAGCAGCTTAAGCAATATTTATTAACCAGGCAATAATTTATACTTACCACATTCGGTAAATTGTACACCCGAGTTCGAAATGTTTGAAATTTCACTGTTTTGTTATTCTTTTCTTTGTTTTTCTTTTCTTTTTATATATATATTTCTTTATATATATATATATTTATATATTTTTTATATTTTACATTTTCTTTAATTTAATTAATATAGGCTAAAGGAAGAACGCCATCTGCTTTTATTATTAATGCAAGGCGATTTAGTCTTTTTGGCATCTTTACCTTTTAATCTACTGTAATGAAGTTGCGTTATGTATCATTTGTTCTAATTGTCAGTAAATACTATTATTATTGTTATTATTATTATTATCATTATTATTATTATTATTATTATTATTATTATTAACCACGCGTACTAATTTAACTATAGTTTTTAAAAATATATAATAAATAATAAAAAGAGGGATGAATAAATTTAAATATTAATTCATTCATTATTAAACTGCATAAAAATAATTTCTATTTAATTATACTGTAACATAAAAAAACTTTTCATTAGTTCATTCACTTGCTCCTAATTTTAATTTTTTCTTGAAAGTTTATTTGTTAAATAAATATTTTCTTCGGGTTAGAAAATCAAGAAAATCGAAGACAGAAAAATGTTTCTTCCAAGTAAATCATTTCGTTTTAAACTGAAACAGTTCACTAAAACCCTTACCACAACACTTAATTCGTACTGGACGCACGTTTCAATAGCCAAGCTATCATCATCAGCAGCAAGACTGAACTGTTGATAGCTTGGCTATTGAAACGTGCATCCAATACGAATTAAGTGTTGTGGTAAGGGTTTTAGTAAACTGTTTCAGTGTTCCAGTGCCACAGTTTTAGAGTACCCGTTTATTTAGTTTTAAGTTACGAATATTAAAGGAAAGAATGAAAAAAATGGTCCAGGTCTCACAAAGTTCTATTGAGAAATTAGGGGACTGGTTTCGTGTTCAAGAAACACATCAAGCCAGTTACAAGGATATCCAATAAAAGACAATTTAGAATAATGAAAAAAAAAACTAAAGTTAATAATTAAAAGTAGGAGCAAGTAAAAGATCTAATGAAAAAGTGTTTTTTTTTATATGTTGCAGTATAATTAAATTATTTCTTTAATAATATAATTAAATAGGGATTATTTTTATGTAGTTTAATAATGAATGAGTTAATATTTAAGTCTATTTCATCTTAAAAGGTTATATTACTGTATCGGTAAGTATGGCATATATATTAATGTGGCTGCAGCCACGCTCTAGGACGGCATCGCCACTACATCACCAGGCGCAAGGTGACGCTGGCAAATATTTCAACGAATCAATCGATACCATGAGCTGATACATTAGCTTGATTATTGTTTCTAGGCACTTTTTTTATGTGTGATTCTATATTAAGTTCACCTTTGAACATTATACTGTTATAAGCATGAAAATAATTGACTACATTACATACGGATATGTCGTACTGTTTTAAACAAGGTAATTAAGTGCAATTAATAATGTGGATATACAATACAATTATTTCGTTACAAGTGTATACTTCTCTTCAGCGGAGAAAAAAACACTAAGAAAATAGTTCTTTTGATTTAAAACGGTTATTGTATTGTGGATAATTGAAACAGTAATTGTCTTGAATTGAGGTGGAGAGCCTTGATACAAGTAAACATTTCTCTGTGTGTAACACTAACAGTAACTACAAATATTTTTTTTCACTATAATATGTCACTCAGTGCCATATTGCGCGTTGGTAAAATCTATTAAAATATAAGTGGAGTGGATACTACCACAACACGTTAACTACAAATATATTGTATGCCTCACCATTACATTTCTCTCAGTGTAGATTTGTAGTAATCTACATTTCTGTTTGACAGATCTTCAGTATAATAATATACCTGTACCAAACACCTTTCTTGGAAATTCTGCTTCATGTGTCTTAAGAACCTAGGAGCCATGCAATACATTTGAGTTTCCTCTTTTCACTGCGCTTTCAAACAGTGTTCACATGGCAGCCACAGGTTTATTCAAATTCTTTCAAATGCGGTGTCATTCGTTGAAGAAAGATGCAAAAGGTCTCATTATAATGTCATTCTTGGCGGGACGACAGGATCGGACCCGCTGTTGTGTGTAGATATATGCAGATTTTGTAAAGCGATATACGTTGTATATGCCGTACTGGTCAAGTCGCTACGTAAATATATGAAACGGAGAATATAGGTGAGAGAATGACTGACGCACACCCCACTTATATTCTTATTTTTCACATTTACGTAGAGACGTAGGCACTATAGTATATGTTCGTCATGCATTTCTGATCGGTGATTGATATTAATATTCGCTTCGCCCAGTCGGCTATCTGTTTGTTGGTACTTGCATACTTGCTACGATCCTGACGCGCCACTAGGAAATTACAACCCTAATAATCAATCATTTATACATTTTCAGTTATCTAATATTCACAACATTTACGTTCATTCTTAATACTACTATAAGTCAGAAAACATTAGTAACATTAAAAAATGATAAAGGAACATTCGTTTCAGTTTTTGCTACTTAACTTTATCCTATAGCCCGTGTCCGCGAATTTCGTAACACTCTGTATAGCGTAGTGAAAATACCCGATATATATTAAAATGAATTTCAGTGTTTATGTCCGGTAATATATATTCGTGAACCGGACCATAAAGTGCAACATATTTCAAAATTCTTCCAACGTTGTAAAAAGTATAAGCAAGAAATCATATTCAGGAAATTTCCTACTTTTCACTATTTATTCAAAGTATTGGTTTTATTTGATTGTTTTCTAGAACAAAATTTGGCTACTCTTTAGTTTTTGTCAAGTTTAAGGTTATGCTCCATCTTTTGTATTTACAAAAATCCCCATAGTTCTCTGGAACGGCCTTTACCTGCGAGAGCGAAAATAAAACGAAACATCTATATTTAATATTCAACATTTCTTATGAATAGTAAGTGTTACAGTACACTCTCTGAAAAGAATACGAAATTTCCTATATAAAGGTCGCAATGCCTACAAAGAGTGCTAGACTGCATCTAGATTTTGTACTTTGCACACAAGTGTCTAGTTTACATCATTCAGATTATATTTTTATCCTATGGCATAGAATCTGACAATTTCGATTAAATCTTTGCGAATTAAAACGGCAGGAGTGTGAAACATATATTTTTCGAGGTTGTGAAACATTTTCCTGCAGCAAAAGAAAGGATTAGTGGCATTCTTTGAATGAAGGCGCTACAGGGAGAATCAAGAGAAAAATTAGTGAATTACAAGTATTATGTGGTCCCTTACTAAGGCGAACATAAAATCAACTATTTCGTAGTGGTACTATTTTTTATAAAAGAAATTTAATCACCATTTCATATTAGAATGATTTTTAAGATAAACTACCAATTTAAAATTAATTATACTTATTTTTTAAGTTCAGTATAAAATCAGAATAGCTCTCAACAATTACCCATAACGTAGATACAACAGCATGTCATACTAAAAGCTTTAGATAATTTAAAAATTTTATTCAGTTTTCAAGGCCAAAGGTAAAACTTAAACAGCCTTATTTTATTTTGCTATACGGTAGGAAACTAATTGCTTCGTCAGTATTTTAATAACGTATAACTTAATTAAAATCAACTAAATGCAACAAAACCACTAATGCTTAATTTTATAACGTTTACAATGTGCGCAAACCCTCGAGTAACGGAAACTGGTTTGTAATTGTAGACCGCAACTATAGATTATCTCGCACCCCCTCTTTATTGGTCAAGGTTTATGGCGTATAATTTGACGAATCATTAATTTGAGTAATAGTTGTATTAGATTAGGCTACATGTGTGTTAGCATGTGTTACTGTCAGCTATTCGCTGGATATGGCCATATAATCATACGTTTATATTACACAACAACATATTGTTGTATTCCGATGGGTTACGTAGCATTTACCTTATCTACATTTCAATAATTACATAGAATGATGCTAGAACATAATCATAACATAAAATTTTATATTTATGTAGTTGAAAGGTATACATTTCTATATTAACATTTGATTTCATTTAATATTGTATTATCATTATGACCGTTTGTTGTTTACCCTTAATACCTTCATTAAATGAACAGAAAAGCTAACATTACAAAATTGGTGGTGATTTAATATCTTAGCGGATAATACTAGAGTATGTTTCAGAATTATTTAACAATACATTGTAAACTTAATTTAATAGGCACTTTTAAAGTTTATATATATGTATATATACGTAGTAGGCGCCATAAATTCTCGGCTTGATATAGAAAAAAAAACTTAAAATATAACAATTTTCATTTTTCAATATAATCCCCCCCAACTTCAATACATTTATTACAACGATCAATTAATAATTCTGTACCCTTGTAAAGTTTTTACCTCAAAATGTTCTATTACAGCTGCTTGCAACTCACTATCATACTTAAAACGACGTCCCCTAAGGTCTTTATTTAAATGAGAAAATAAATAATAATCACTTGGAGCCATGTCCGGCTATATGGTGGATGTTCCAATTCTTGAAAGCCAGATTCACGGATGGCAGCTTGTGAAATGGCGGCAGTATGCACGTGAATTGTCGTGCAATAAACGAACACCTTTTGTCAATGTTCCTCGACGTTTTGCACGAATATTGTCCTTCAATTTATCAGCAAAGACGCGTAATATGTACTGTTTACATTTCTTCAATAATTGAAATGTTTTGAGGCATTATCAGTTCAATTGGCCGACCGCGACGCTTATTGTCTTCTTGGGATTCTTGCCCCAAACGGAAACATTTTGCCCACTTTTTTACAGTGAAATATGAAGGAGATAAATCACCATAAACGCCGTCTAAACATTGTTTAATGTGATTAGGCGTGTGCCCTTCTTTTGTTAAAAATTTAATGACTGCGCGGTACTCAATTTTCGTTACCTGAGACATTTTCATGCACTAGTTACGTTGTCTGGCTCGCTACTAAAAACTACTACTCTTCGAGCCGTAATATATCGTGTAGGCCTCGCACATGTGCAGCTATGACGCAATGTATGAGCCTGTCAGGCCGAGAATTTATGGCACCCACCTCGTAATGCAATAAAGTTAGGAGAGGTGTAAGGCGTCGATACTTTGAATCCATAGAACGCCACTACCTTAGCTTAACCAGTCGGTTGTAAACTATACAGACTCCTGCTCTAATTTCTGAATGAAAAAGTTCTTTCTTCTTTTTAGGCGGAACAGATCGGAAATGTGTTTCTTAGAAAGCTTCCAGATGAATACATTTCAGCGATAGTTTCCTCATACTTATGCTATGTTTGTACGTGTAAATCTACAAGGATAAAGTATTGGGTAGGGCAGCCAAAAATAAAGCAATCTGGTTGTAGTAATTGAGTAGATTGTTTCATTTTTCGCTGCCTTGCCCAATACCTTATCAGTGTGTACCTAACAAGTACAGCCGTACATCTTGTCACCTTAATGTGAAGAGACTTCTTCAGAAGTTGCACATGCAGAATGTGTAGTTTTCACGGGTCTGAAAAGTTATGCCTTTGATAATGTAAATAATAAGTGAACATTATGGAAACAAACAATGTGATACAAACGCAAGTTAGAATAAATTATTGGTAATTTATAGTATAAATTTTAAATTGTGAAAGAGACAAAATGTACAGGATATTCTTAAACGTCTCCAAATGCTCACGTGAAATATTTACCAAACGCAAACGACCGGTGTCTTTTCAATACACTATTGGGAAAACAGTGTTAGAAGTCACTACATCAACTGGAGACCTTGGGGTGCTTTTTGATTCATCTTCTTTTGGCCATATTTTGGAACTTGTATCCAATAGTTATCGCAGTTGCAAGGATTTCTGTAATATGAAAGCGTTATCTACATTATTTTTTCTCTGATTCGGTCACTTCCGCTATTGTATTGTCTACTGCGCATCTGATTCTAATCAACAAAGCTAGTCTCATGGAGCTATACGCAGAGCATCTGCTTGTTTGTAACTACACGAGTAAAATTTATTAAAAACTGTAGATAAATACACAACATTGAATAGAAAGGCGGCAAATGGCGTCCAGTTACAAACTCCGAAACCCTAGTAACAAACCAATTATAAAGGAACAGGTTAGTTTGCGGTATGTCCACTAGAGGGCCAAAAAGTATTTTTATTCTGTTCCAAGAGACGCCACTCCATGTTATTAAAATTAGATAGAATTCTCTAACTAGTCCAGGGGTCTCTAAACTTTATCAGTCCGCGACGCACTTACATTTTGTCCCGGCGCGTTTCCAAAATATGTGTAAAATGACATAATAAGTCAGGCACAGAAATGAAAACCACTCTTAAGATATACCTGACAATGTGAAGTTCACATTTATTAAAATTGAATCAAACTAAAATATGAAAATACAAAAAAATATGAAATAAATGGTGGAAACCTTCAACGACAAGTAAGTTAATGTGACGGGTGAACTTGTTGATCGCCACATTTTTTTCCAAAACGCGGAATAAGGTTTGACACTGCCACTCTCAAACTCAGAGTTTGATATTCATTTTTGATTGATATCCAAAACTCCACTAAATCGAAAGAAGCAAACTTTGTTTTCAGGCTGTTGTCGCAAGAGAGTTCAATTAGACTCTCTTCTTCCTGCGAAGTGAATTCTGGTGGAGCTTGAACACAAGCTGACAAGGATCTTGGATCAACGCAAATTTTTCGACATTGTTTCCTCAAAATATTTTGCAAACCAGTCAGTGAGCTTTGATAGGTGTTCCTTGAAAATGGATAGCAAGTCTTGTGAAACAATGACTTTATTACAGGCCATGTATTTGTGCAATTGAAGGAAACAATGTTGACCGCCATCCTCATTGATTTTCCTTATCCACAACTGCAGCTTTTTCCTAAGCGCCGCGACCTCCTCCAAAAGTTTCAAAATATGCGTGTTATTGCCTTGCAGAGACAGATTGAAGGCATTCAGCTTGTCAAATATATCGCACAAATATGCTCAGCAAAAAGTTGCGTTCGGCAAAGTACCTGGAGTTTTCATGATACGTAGCTTGAATGCACGGGATAAGATGTTTCCACGTCAAAGCTATTGTGAACTGCAATAGTATAACAGGGCCATGTGTTCAGCCTGCATGTTCATGCATAGCTTTTTGAAAAATCTGGCTTTCAGTGGCCTTGTTTTTATGTAGTTTACTACGTTCTAATACGAAATTTAATTGAGAGCTTATCGACTTTGATGCAAGTGCTTCCCTATGGATGATGCAATGGGTCCACATAGCATGGTGCTTTGCTGCGAAGAAGCGCCTACAATCCTCCATCACAACCAGACATTGATCGAGCCCCATCAGTATACATACCGATGCGCTTTTCCCAATCCAAATCATTTTCGATTATAAGCTTGTCAAGCATCTCAAATAAGTCTTGAACCTTTGCGCTTCCAATGATGCTTTTGCAGAACAGAAGGGCTTCAACGATAATATAATCATCCAGGAAGTGTACGTAACAAATAAGGTTTACGTCTTTGTTACTGTCAGTAGTCTTATTAAGTTGCAGACCAAATGCCAAGCCTTTCATTCTCTCTATTAATTGATCAATCGGATCCAGAGTTATATGATGGATTCTTTGACTAATAGTATTGTTGCACATAGGTACCTTTGACATTAATTTTCCCGCCGATTCTCCTAGCTTAATATTAATCATGTCAAGAGCAGCCGGTAGAATAACCTCTTCTGCGATGGTGGTCTCGAAATGCCGCTTTAGCTTACTGGGGAGCATAGACTCGGTCGCTAGAACTTTTGAACAGAGCACACACTGCGGTCTCTCTTCATTGTTTACTTCTACTGAAGTAAAGCCAAAATTCAAATAGTTATCATCGTATTTACGATATTTCCGTTCCTTTGCTACCCCACCACTTGCCGATGCTTGATCACTCTCACTTGAACTGTCCACTTGCTTATTTAATATAATTCTTCATATTTTCCTACGACTTTACGAAAACATAAAGCGACACACTGAAACAAAGCGGGTGCTTCTTTAGTAGCGGGCGTCTTAAAAACGTTTCCTTTTGTTCTCAGATGTTTACTCTTCGATTGTGATTTAGGAACTAAATTGGTTCACCGAAGTGGTGCCGTATTTATACTAGCCGCCCCACCTTCTTAGAACTTTCGTGAAACTTCGACAATGTCTACTAGAAAATTCCATAAACTTCACGAAAGTTCCATACTTTCCTGGAATGTTCTATGTGCTTTGAGAATGTTCCATATCTTTCTAGAAAGTTCTACAAGCTACGGGAACGATCTAGTCTAGATGTTCTAGAAAGTTCCATTAGCTTCGAAGCCGTTTCGAAATGTTCATTCTAGAATGTTCCAGACCGCTATGTCTGCTCGCGTTCGTAGGAGTGCCTCGCGGCGTCCCTGTTTGCTCTCTACGACGTCCCGGGGCATCGCAGCACATACTTAGGGAACCCCTGGACTAGTCGATAAATATTTAGTGTTGGTTATGCGAATAAAATCTTTTGTTTATATGTTCGCGTATTGTTTTGCAGTTCATATGATGTTTTTAAAACGGATTGCAAATATAAACAGCATAGAACGTATTACGTCCAGAATCAGTTCTACCATAAACTAGAGCACAAGGATCTTAATTAGATTGGAATGAGAAACACAATCGAGGACCGTATAAACATCACAGATACTAATATCGGACATAATAGAGCGTGGTCTGATTGATCTAACGTCAATAGTGAAGACGCCTTGTGCGAATGTAGCCAGTATAGAGAACAATCCTATCCTGGCATGTTTCTAAATATACAAACAATTTTCAATTATATAGACTAGTACTGCCTATTTATTAGACTGCTATAAAATCAATATATTCTCTCTAACATTTCGATATTATAAGAATCCCCTTTTTATCAATCAAACAGCGACAAGCTTTCATTTTTATTGTTACACAGCTAATATTAGATCTATTGTAAACCGTCTAACAATATGTTTTCACGTATAAAAAGCTTTCTCTACGTTTGTTAGAGTACGTGTCAATTTCGGGATACGAATACCAGCCTACGCACATTGTTTAGAAATATGTGTCTTCTCTCCACCTCGAGTGTATATAAAATCAAACATGAGCTCGTTCAAACGCGATAATATAACACGTACTTGTGCATGTTTGGTTTTACTTCCATCCTACTTCTAGTGCAACGTCTAACAACATCATGATGAATTTTCTGTAATTTTCGCAGATAACTCGGCCGTATGTGAGTAGGCAAATTACATTTAAACATTCGTTTCCCGATTTTACTATTTGTGTTTATCCGAGTTTAGCCTGTTTAATTATGGCTTGTATTTGTCCCCTTTACGAAACTTAAACTGACTGTTTTTTTAACATACCATGACTATAAGTCCATTGTAATGCAGCTTTTCAAACGTTTCGATTATATTTAAGCTTAAAATAAGCTAACTTGTACAAGGTGTCAGTGTCAATAGGCCAAATTCACGGCATAATTCTAAACAGAATAATTTGTCCTATGTCCGCAAATAAAATATTTTCGAGTTAGAAATAATACGGTACAATTCTTTTCTTACTTCTTTAAAAACTAGCGTATAACTTTCTTTATAACTAAATAGGCAATGAAATTAAAGAAAGTAGAAGCTTATACAAAATTTTCAATGTCTCCACCATTTTGTAAAAGATACCTTGTTATCGCGTAGGGCATATTGAATGTTGGTAACTTGTTTCTTAACGTTTCCCTAACTTCACGAATTTGCTCAATGAGCTATTTACCAGTGCAACATAAGCATGGCTCTTCATAAATTTCCACACACAAAAGTCCATGGGCATCAAGCCCGGTGATCTTGGTGACCAGTCAATATGTCCTACTACATCACAAGGCGTTTTCAATTATTTCTTTTACAAAATGCTGGACACATTGAAAATTTTTATAAACTTTTATTTGTTTAGTTCTATTGGCTATTTTTTTATAAAAAAGTTATATGCTGGTTTAAAAAAAAATACGAAAAGAATTCTATTGATTCATTTGTAACTCAAAAGGACTTAATTTGCGAATGTAGGTTTATAAAGTGATTTTGTTCAGAATTATGTAAGCTATCCCTACAGTGAATTTGGCGTATTAATACTGGAACACCTTGTATATTCAAGTATAATCTGTAGCAATGTTTGTATACTGCAACTGCAATTATTCAATGATAACTAAAGCTGGCCACGAGCGGTACCGCGCAGTAGCGTAGAGTCGACCAGGCCTCGCGTTCCACTAGAGTTATTCTGCTAATAGAGATGTTTGCTGCCGCAAATAATTTCACTCATCTTTTAAATAAAAATTAAATAACACGTGCTCAAACACTTACCATTTTAAGAGTCCTCCGTGAAATCACAAAGTGAATAATGTCTGTTAAATATCTGCAACATTAGATATGTTTCAACTGTTGTTTCGGCAAAACTAGTACGGCATGAGGAAAAAATGCGTTTATATGCAGAGAACGAACGTTCTACATCTAGTGACGTAATATTTGCGTAAGTAAATAACTTAACGATTCTGTTGACGCACCTTCACAAATGTGTCTTAATGTGCCAAAATCAGAATTTTTCTCAAAAACACTTTCAAATCTTTCTAGAACAGAAACATTTTTTGCGTCTTCAATCGCGCATAGCTGTGCGTGAACATGTTGCACTATTTGTAGAGATTCTTCTACAAATAGTGCTGTATTCAGCGGTACCGCTGAATACAATAGTGTACTGCCGAAGTAATTTCAAAGTTAGTGTTAAATACATTGGACAAGTTTGAACTTTCAACAAACCAACTCTTGATGTTGGTGAGTGATGGTGCTGCAAACATGTTTTCTGTAGGCCGGTCTCTTAAAAAGCATTCTGCTAATTTGTTACACATTACGTGTAAAATTCATGCTCTCAATCTTGTGGCGCATAGTATCAGAAAATGTTATCCTGAGGTAGACGCTTTAATAGCGCATACCAAAGCAGTATTTGTCAAATCACCGAAACGTATTCGCGAATTTCACAGACTGTGCCCCCGTATACCAGAGCCACCAGAACCTATTCTAACTCGTTGGGGAACATGGTTGCAGGCCGCGTTTTATTATCATAAATATTTTGACAATATTAAGAACGTGGTTTTACAATTCAATACAAAGGAAGCTGCCGCTATCCAGGAAAGCCAGTCGAAATTTCAAGATAGTCAGGTTAAAATGGATTTAAAAATCATTCACGACAATTACTTCGGGCTAGCAGATGCAATAGAAAAATTACAAAATCCTGCGGTCGTTAGAAGAATCTCTACAAATAGTGCAACATGTTCACGCACAGCTATGCGCGATTGAAGACGCAAAAAATGTTTCTGTTCTAGAAAAATTTGAAAGTGTTTTTGAGAAAAATTCTGATTTTGGCACATTAAGACACATTTGTGAAGGTGCGTCAACAGAATCGTTAAGTTATTTACTTACGCAAATATTACGTCACTAGATGTAGAACGTTCGTTCTCTGCATATAAACGCATTTTTTCCTCATGCCGTACTAGTTTTGCCGAAACAACAGTAGAAACATATCTAATGTTGCAGATATTTAACAGACATTATTCACTTTGTGATTTCACGGAGGACTCTTAAAATGGCAAGTGTTTCAGCACGTGTTATTTAATTTTTATTTAAAAGATGAGCGAAATTATTTGCGGCAGCAAACATCTCTATTATCAGAATAACTCTAGTGGAACGCGAGGCCTGGTCGACTCTACGCTACTGCGCGGTACCGCTCGTGGCCAGCTTTAATGATAACTTAGCTTCGTCATATAAATTCTGCTTATGTACAATTATATTCATTGAGAATATCTTTCACGTGAACTTTCAAAGGGGAATATAAGATGGTTGTATTAATAGTAATCCCCCATTCACTTTCATAGGTATAAAATTACCTACTGTTTTGTTATACGAGGAATGCTTTCTAGAAAGATATCCTTTCCTACACAAATTAACTGAAAACAGAGATGCTTTAATGTCTTTGAGATATTCAATCTTACTAAAACAATGACAAG
This sequence comes from Dynastes maya, assembly GCA_029619315.2. Classification (NCBI taxonomy): domain Eukaryota; kingdom Metazoa; phylum Arthropoda; class Insecta; order Coleoptera; family Scarabaeidae; genus Dynastes; species Dynastes maya. Next base: position 27,759,330 of record JAROYE020000001.1, read on the forward strand.
GTCGTGCTTGGAGTATAATTCTTGAGGAAACGCTATCCTATAGCAGTCAAAAAGTTTAGAAAATACCAAATTTAAGGTAAATCTCAATATGTGTAAATAATTGGCAGTATAAACGGGACTTTTTGAAATTATAACGAAAAATAGGAATATAAACGATGACTACTTATTTGTGCAAACAAACAATAAAACATAGAGGATGTTAGGCAAATATATGGTAGTTCTGGCCACTATAATAAATCCTATTTTGGCAATACAAACATCACAATTACAATATAAATCAAGGAGAATTAATTTTATGCATGCCCCATACGCATTATCGTTGCATTACTTGCATTGAATTCAAATTTCGTCAAATGTTTCTATCTCTTGGTTTATAAAATTCATGTCAGACTAACAATTTCATTGTTGTTACCAAAGGAATTGAAGAAGAACGAGACAAAATATTTCTTTAAAAATAATTGAATTTTCAAATAAGGTTATGACTTTGTGAAATACAAGTAGTAAACCGATTACATTGCCTCGTATTAGTAGGTACGCAATAAATTCTCAGAAAGCATTTCTTTTTTAATTTTGGAAACACTTTTAATGAATATAGTTATACAAAGTACAGTTACTCTTTTATCAAGTCATTAGAATAAAAAACAGTCAGTTTACTTATTGATAGTACCTAAAAGACACCGTGCTTACACGATATATTATAATTTTATTGCGCACCCCCAAACTGCTTTGTAACATATAAGGTATATTAAGGTATCTGTACCCTTTTTGTCAGTAATTGTTACCATAGACTTTTTTTTTCTAGACAGAAATGTTTCCCTACTTACAGCATGGTTCATTTTAATCAAGTAATGACGAAGATTAAACTTGTAATTATTAAAATACTGATATTATGTCATTTAAAAAGCTTACATAACAATGAAAGTACTAATATTTCCTATTTCATATTTCTACTTCTATTCTAATGCTTTTCGCTTCAATATTCTTCCGTTTAGCTAATAGATTTTGTTTACTCTCTTTATTTTTTTAAATACTAGCAATAACTTTCGATGTTTCTTTAGATTTACATTCAATTTGAATCTCTGTAAAATGTTTTATGTAAATCTGTTAAACTTCAACCACTTGCATTTGTTGTATTAGTGGTATTATTGTTGGAATGATAATCGATATAAATAATTATTCAACATCCAGGCTAATTTCGTCCTAAGGTCTATAAGTAATCTTGGATAACTGTTAAGTTTATCCCTACTCTATCGATCGGATTTCTTGGAAGTTGAAGAGGATCTAAGTAGGTGCTTCTGGAGGTATATACATAAGTGGTACTACAAAAATTTTCAATTCAAGTATAGGAAGATAAGATGCTTGACGGTATATATTCGTAACTTGTACAAAGTAAAAAGGCCGTAATAATATACAAAATATCGTAATAAACAAAAAGCATTATTATGTAGTTGATTAATTCGTATCTTTTACTTCTTAATACTTTTGCTAATATCGTTAACTGTCGGTGAAGCCGATCGGCCAGGGTGAAGTCGGTCGAATCGAATTTTCCACATTTTTTAATTCGTATGGCAACAACTTATAAACAATCAGCTGTTTTCTATTTACAACAGTATAACCGACTGATGAACAACTGTGATTCCGTGAACAATAAGTTCTCCATAAATTATTAAAAATTAAGGAGTAACATTTTTTGATTTGTACAACACGTGAAATCAAATGGCAAAATGGCAAGCTGAATATGTGGAAACTAGACCGGTCACTCTTGGTGAAAAGGAATACATTCAATATAGACTGTTTAGGAAAATTTTTGTGTGGTTTCAATTGCAATATTTACAAAGAAAACAACAAATAACGGGGTGAGGTGAATCACATGGTTCTCGTCGCATTTTGTTTGGTTTTGATTTCATATGGTTTTCGTAAGTGAATTATGTTTGCAATGGTGTGAGGCGCACTCGTATTTGTCTACACAATGCCTTAGATAAACGTCAAAACCGCTAAATATTTTAATTTTAAAGCATTTTAAAAACAAGTGCCTTAGGATCGCACAAAACATGCTTTGTGTATAAAAATACCAAATATGGTACCCATTCTAAACTATATTTTTTTATGGTTGCCGCGAAAATACGAAAAGGAAATGGGTGCTTATGGTGTACCATCAAGTCGAACAGTTGACTGTCTGCAGGGTTTAAAATGGCTACCAGAAGAAGCTCCGTGTGATAAAAAGCGAAATGTCGGTATACTGACGCACACTTGACACTGTTTCAATTTAGAAACTTTTATAAAACGAAAAATCAATGACTGTTTAAAGCGCATTTAAAGAATCAATGATTCTTTATTGTTAATATGCGTTTTATTGCAAAATTTCGCCGCAAATGTTGCTATAATTTTTAAATATATGTATTTTATATTTCTGATCGATTGACTTCACCCTAAATCGTTCTAAAGTGAGGATTATGTATTTTAATATGGGTGATCACTAGAGTTGCTCACTAGCGCCAACGGGTAGTGGCGGAGGTTCGATACAACCCTCAGTATAACTGCGAGTCTCAACCAGATCTGTTGTGTATACATGTACGCTGCCGTAAATACTATTTCGTAGTTCTACGACCAATGTTGAACAAAGTTACAGAATTTACAGCAGAAATGCCTGACCTAAATTATAATGTTAAAATTCATTGTGTAGTTTGTAATATCCCTTTAATGTGTTGGTCCAAAAGGGACTGTCTATGTCACGTAAATAGTAAACAGCATTCTTAAAAAAAAATTGCACAGGACACTATGACAAATTTAAATTTAATTTATTTGTTACCTTTATTGCATGTAATCTACCGTTTAATTTACTAGACAAGGAAGCATATGTCTTCTTTTGGGACAAATATTCGGACTGCAAATTACCAAGTCGGGCATCGTTAGAAAGAATTGTGCCATCTGCTCGTGAACATGTTGAAAAAAGAATTTGATCGGAGTTGAAAGATAAAAAACTGTGGTTATGTGTGGACGAAACAAAAGATCGTAAAAAACATTCTGTGGTTAATGTAATGGTACGTTCAATGGAACCACATCAATAGTCACCTTCAATTCCATTAGCTTCCAGACGAGTACAACAATGTACTGCCGAAGTAATTTCAAAGTTAGTGTTAAATACATTGGAAAAGTTTGAACTTTCAACAAACCAACTGTTGATGCTTATGAGTAATGGTGCAGCAAACATGCTTTCTGTAGGCCGGTCTCTTAAAAAACATGTGCTAACTTGTTACATATTACGTGTAAAATTCATGCTTTCAGTCATGTGGCAGATAGTTTTAGAAAATGTTATCCTGAGGTAGACGCTTTAATAGCGCATACAAAAGCAGTGCTTGCCAAAACACCAAAACGTATTCGCAAATTTCACAGACTGTGCCCCCGTATGCTTGAGCTACCAGAACCTATTCTTACACGTTGGGGAATATGGTTACAGGCCGCGTTTTATTATCATAAATATTTTGAGAATATTAAGAACGTGGCTTTACAATTCGATCCAAAGGAAGCTGCGTCTATCAAGGAAAGTCAATCGAAATTTCAAGATAGTTAGGTTAAAACGGATTTAAAAACTGTTCAGAATAATTACTTCAGACTCGTGGAGGCAATAGAAAAATTACAAAATCCTTCGGTGTCGTTAGTGGAATCTCTGCAAATAGTGCAACATGTTCACGCACAGCTATGCGCGGTAGAAGGTGCAAAAAATGTTTGTGTTCTAGAAAGGTTTCAGAGTGTTTTAGAGAAAGATTCTGATTTTGGCACATTAAGATAAATTTGTGAAGGTGCGTCAACAGAACCGTTAAGTTGTTCCAAAGATTATTTTAATTACGCAAATATAACGCCATTAGATGTAGAACGTTCGTTTTCTGCATATAAACACAGTTTTCCCTCACGCCGCATTCGGTTTGCCGAAACAACTGTGGAAACATATTTTATGTTGCAGATATTTAACAGACATTATTCACTTTGTGATTTCACGGAGACTCTTAAGACGGTAAGTGTTTGAGCACGTATTATGTTTTATTTCTGACCATTTATTTTGTGACTTTGTGACTTTTATGCGCCCGCCACTGGCCGTTGGCGCAAATTGAGCAACTCTAGTGATCACGTTTTAACCAAATATTTTTAAAAAAATGCTCACTCTACGGTCCTAATCCAATAACCAATCGACAGCGTACATAAGCGAAGTTATATTTTTAATTGCATTAAAATACAGTAATTTGTTTTTTTAGTTATCTGAAAATACTAATGTTTTGATCGACTGCACTCAGATTGATGGTACTTAAATAAGTAGAGGAAATGAACAATCATTTTAAAAGGTTACAGGGCTTTTACAATTTAGGATTTAGTAAAATTAATTACTTCGTACAGAAGATGTAAGTTCATCTTTTGAAAGCTAATAACAACGTTTTGCATGTTAAATTTTAGAAATTGGCCTGAAATGTCATTCCTACTAGAAAAACTACACTCCAGTAGTAACAATTTGAAGCAATATGAAGCAAATAGAATAAATAATATGAGAACAAAAAATGTAATATACACACTACACGCTTACATTCAGCTTTACACATGCATTTGTTACGAAGCACTGGCATAAAAGGAAACATCTAAGGGATATCCATTTAACTGATATTTTAAGTTCACTGCGTCATCTTCATTTTCCTGTTGATTGAATAAAACTATTTAAAAGTTTCGCAGTTAAAATAATGCAACGTACCTTGAAACATGGTTATCTTTAATGGCGGAGGAAATAAACACTTTTCCTGATATCATAGTCATGGACAACGCTATAATTTAGAGTTTCTTTAAAGTTTAAGTTGATTTCTGCAGAGAGAACATTTTACTCGTAGTAGTGCAAACCTCATTATAAGAATTCCATAAGAGAGTCAATAAAACATAAAAAAGCTAGAAACCTTCCAGAAGTCCTTCGGGTATTTTCGGTGTCACAGTCCGTAGACAAGTCCCTTATCCAAGAACGACCGAAGTGCTTGTGGAAGTTTAAGCAGCAAATGTTTGACTAATTTAAGATTATTTGTAAGGACTATTTGTTTATTAAATTCTTTCAAAACTCTTGTCAATGTTACCAACTTTCATTTAAGCTCGTATTCTATTTGCTTTAAAATATTTTAATTCTTCCCTCAATATTTCTATTATTGTTGGAATAATGTAATTTTTGCAATTCAATACCCTAATTCGGTTACTAAGAACTACAAAGTTACACCAAATTCCGTAGAACTGACTAGAGTAGTGTACCTACTTATTTAACACCTTTTACCTATCTACACTTATCGGGTGTAAGGCATTGTGGAGTTGGGCTGTTAGCTTATGCTCTTCTTTCATATTTCCCTCCATCTCTTCTGGTCCTGTGTAGTCTGCTCTTCTTTCATATTTCCCGCCATCTCTTCTGGTCCCGTGGAGTATGCTGTGTATTCTCCCAATGTTCTGCCTTCTTTACTACTGCTAATCTTACATCCTCCAGCCATGCTCTTCTAGGCCTTCCTCTTATTTTCTTACTTACTCTGGCTTTTAGAACTTGTCTTACTATTCTACTATCTTGTATCCTCTTTACTTGACCACATCATCTCATTTGCGCTTCCTTGATGACTTCCACTATGGGCTTTACTTCCACATTACTCCTGATAGTTGTATTCCTAATTCTATTTCTTTTCGTTTCTTCTTAAGAATCTCATCTCTGTTGCTGTTATTTTCGTTCGGTCTCTTTCCGCCTTTGTTCACGTTTCTGCTCTGAATGTTAATACAGGTGTTATTACTTTTTTGAATATTTGAACCTTTCCCAGAAACATATCTTTTATAGTATTGTAAATTTTTCTTCCCGGTGTCTGTCTTTCTATTATTTCCTCATCCAACCTTCTATCCTCTGATATCATTGATCCTAGGTATTTAAATTTCCGTACTTGTTCTAGTTCCTCTTCATCTATTTGTTCTACATTGTTGTTGTGTCTTTCCTACTACCATGTTTTTTGTCTTTTCCTTGCTAATTTTCATGTTGATTTTTTCCAAAACTCTTTTGTAGATCTGTATGTTATTATTGAGGGTTCTTTCATCTCACGCTATGACAGTCATATCATAAGATAGTATAGCAGGGTTCACTTATTCCTACTCTTCTCGTCTTCCAGTACCCAATTTCATATGCTTTGACTTCTTTTTTTCCTTCTTTTATTGCATCATCCAGGACCAATGAGAACAATAGCGAACTCAGAATACATTCCTACCTAAGGCCCAGGGTTGTTTCAAACATTTTTGATTTTTCTTGCCTTGTTCTTACTTAATTTCTTGTGTTTTTATATAAACTTTGTATTCCTGCTCTAGTATTGTACCAATCAAAAGAAGCTAATTCGGGTAGAACGATATGACATTTCTTCAATTGTTCTACATTTCACTAAAAGCTGTTCGAAAATTTAGATCCATAGCTTTACTAGAGTTTTGTGACAAACAAGCTCTTATACGATTATATTTTTCAAGTAGCTTCATCAAAAATTGTAGGTACTTCTTCTATGTAATAAACTCGATTGATAAACCAAGTGTATACATCAAAAGGAGGTTTGAGAAAATGCGTTATAATAATATCACTCTCTTTGTACCTTTCGCTTAATTATGTACGACAGCAAATGTAGTTACACTGACAAAATATTTGCTTCATTGTGAGCAAACCAATTTTGCTACATACAGAGGAACAACAATAATTATAAACCAATTAAGGAATTTTGTTTCCTTCATAAGGGAAGCAGTGAAGTCGACAGCCGTTATTTCTGCTATAATAACTCAGAGCGCTTTAATGTTGACGCGACAAGATTAGAAGTTGGCGCTGAATGATACTCTAATTACCTTTAATACATAGAAGCTTCCCCGAAATTTGTCCCCTTACACTATTGCTACGTTGTGGCAATTTTATCGTTACTTCCTCGCTCCTACGTAATGGAACCTTGGAAAAATTAGTTATGTAGGCCTAATTAACATTTGAGCTTACAATTGCGTAAAGATGAAGCTTTGTTCTCATGTAATACTTAATAAGTATGTATTTTCCGAATGTTAAAATGCTACGGTATGATTTTATAAGCAAATATACGGTGAGGTCCTTCTACCTCTCATACTAACTTTTGAACATCAGAAACTAGCGTTTTTAAAAGAAAACAGGTCGATTATTACTTTTTATTAACAAACTTTTGATATTATCGGTTGTTCAATCACATTCCCGGCGTCTCAAGAAGTGACGTCAACTTTCTTATCTTAAGTAGTATACTCTATATATTTTCATGTTTTTTTGAGTGGCAATTGGTAGACGAATCCTCTCTTGGCTACCACCAAACTTTACCTTAAGAAGTATTTCGATATGTAGCAATAAAGGTTTTCTGTTGTTATGCAAAATTGGCCAGGAAAAAGCGCCAAATTGTGTTTTGTGTCGCCAAGTTGATACAAAAAGTTCGCTGCTAGACAACGTAATCACAACAGCTGCCAAACTGACAAATTCCAATTCTAAAAGCGTCAGTTATCTTTGTTGTTAAATGTGATACTACGAGAATGGTATTTGTTAAGGAAGACAAAGCAATTTTTTTACATTTAGTAAATTTATTTCTTGACATAATCTCCTTGTAGTTCTATATACTTAACCCAGCGATGTTCCAACTCTTTTAAGCCATCCAAATAATAGGATTTGTCGAACTCTACAAAATAGACTTCTGCTTCGGCAACGACCCTTTCATTTAACGTGAACCGCTGTACTGTCCCGTGACTGTCCTCCCCTTTTCCAAATAATCAATTAAGATTGTGCCTTGCGAATCTCAAAAAATCGTCGCCATAACTTTTCCGGCTGATAGGATCGTCTTCGCCTTCCTTGGAGCATATTCGCCGGGAAAAATCCATTTTGCAGACTAACCTTTGGTTTCTGACATGTAGTGATGTATCCATGTCTCATCTACAGTCAAATAACGCCGCAGAAATTCACTCGTATTGCGCCTAAACATGTGTAAACATTACTTTGAAGTTATCACGTGATTCCGTTTTTCATTAATCGTCAGCAGACGCGGCACCCATCTCGCCGATAGCTTTCTGATACTCAATTTTCCGTGAAGGATGTTTTGCACGCGTTCAGTTAAGATGTCTACCATATTAGCAATCTTTTTAATCTTCACCCGGCGGTTTACTAACACGATATCATTAACTTTATATTGATCTTATCGTCCGTAGTCGCTTCAATGGGACAAACTGGCCGCTCCTCATCAAAGACAGATGTTCGTCCATGTTTAAATTCATTTAGCCAGTATCTAATGATAGTCATCGAAGGTGCATGAACCTTATAAACTGCATCCAACTTCTCTTTCGATTTTCGTACACGTTTTCCTATCCAAAAAAGTCGAATCACTGGCCGGCATCGTTCTTTTTCCATGATTCCACAAATACATAAACTGGCTTACTTTCAACAGCTCTCAAAACAACATTATTCGAGGAATCTCCGAAATTTTGACAGACGTCATCTAAATAATAGTACTCACAGTTGGTAATGAAGATTTTCGTTCTTTATTCTCGTTACCATTGTCCTTATATTTATTATTAATCGTTACTATTTCTTCACTTTACCGAACTTTGTTCGAATTAATTAGCTATTATACCATTGTGAAGCCTATACATAAAAAGTATCGAATATTTAAAAAATTATAGAAAAATTGTTATCAACCAGTATAGTAAATTTTGTAACAAAACATAATATTCTCCGCGAAAATCAGAATGGTTAGATACAGAAGACGCCTATTACTCGAGCATTCTTTCAGCTGCTCGAAGAAATATTGACTGGCTTAGATAACAAGGAAATCATTACTTGCGCCTTTATGGATTTGTCTAAAGCTTTCGGCAGCCTATACCATCGAGTACTACTGCATAAACTCGAAATCATGGGTTTTAGAGGATTTGCTCTGAGATTAATAGTCTTGCCTAACAGAATGGAAACAATGTGCAATGGCCCATGACAAATCTGGTGCTAGAATAGCATCATCTTGGCAAACTATCCCTGTTGGTGTTCCACAAAATCGAATTCTCGGTCCACTCCTCTTTTTACTATCCATAAACGATTTGCCAGACATCGTTAACGGTATTACCATATTGAACGCCGATGACACCTCGTGCTTTATCCGGGAGTGTACATAGGACAAAACGAAAAATACTTTGGAACACAATTTGAAGTGCATGCAAGAGTGGCTTAAAGATAACAATCTCAGGTTGAATGCTACTAAAACGCATATTGTACCGCTTAATATCCCACCTGAGGATTTAACAACCGACTGTAATGGTGAATTACTTACCTGTGCGAACCGTATACGTTTCCTCAGTGTTGCTCTATTCTGGAGGCAGCCTACTGAATAACTTGCGACAAAGTTGAGTGGTTTTTGCTTCACGAATTATTTCATGGTATATAAATGTCGATACAGCGTTACATGTGGCCAGTTTCTGCTTCAGTATGGAGTGATCTTTCGGGGTGATGCTGTCGAACGGTATTCCAGTTAAACTGCAGGAACACTTGTAAGCCAATATTTAGAGACGCTAATATACTTACCTTACCATCCATATACTAGGGTAGGTAAGAATTCATTTATAAGCGCTGGTCCCGTACATATAGCGATTAACGCTTCCGCTTGTGCTAGGAATGCCCTCTGCATTTCTCTGTCCCTAGACAATCCCACACAGTTGCAAGTCAGTCGCCTAGCATACGTGCACGAGATATCTGTTCGGCACAGATTTATGAAGAATACTTAATACATCTTATTTGATTTTTATCCTATTGATGGACTTCGTTGATTATTTCCAAATAAATACTTACACGTAATATTGTCGTATATGAAACAAATAAAACGTTCTTAATTTAAAAGGAAAAATGATGAATTCCACCACTAAACAGAACCTCTCATTATAAAATAACTAGATTACATTTTTGCATTTCCAAATATCCAATATATTAAATGTTTAAACGATAGTAAATATATAACAAATACATAAACTTTTAAATGCAAATTCGAAAACGAAAACATGTTTTCTAAATCTAATTAATGGGATTTTATGTCAAAATGTATCGTATTTGTATGTGTAAAAAATCAATTGAAGGAGGAAGGCAAAGATGATCAATTAAAGAAATAAACTAGGGATATAATGCATGACTAGAGTCTAGCGCGATCGTCTTCTGCCAGAGGTTGGATTGTTAGTGATTCTGATTCATTTCCGTCGCGTGACTCCACGCCCCTTTTACTTTCATAGCGAGCAAACGTTGCAACAGTAAACATATATATCTTAGTGGTTCACTTTACTACGAAACTTGCTAACCTACCAACATAAAAACTGGTTATTCTTCAGCTTTGACATTCTCAAGAACTGACAAATTTAAACAAGCCCGCCATAATTAATTAATTGCAACAAAGTTCAGTAAAGTAAAGAGATTACAATAATTAACAAAACAGGTAAATATAAGATAAAATAATAGCGAGAACAAAGGATGAAAATATGAAGAATGCAGAGCATAGTAACAATAAATAACAAGAATAATTATGCTTTTATAATTGAGTTGACAATTTGGCATTTGTTATAATTATGGTGCTTAGCAATGAGACCTCTGGACCAACCTTGCGTCACAGGAGACAATTTGGAGCTATTTTTTCGTAAGAACAACGGCGTGGGGGTACGGTAGGACCTCGCTTTATATCTATCTGGAATTTTTATACATTTTGAGAATATTACATACTATCCCCGTGCAATGGTTAATTAGGAGACTATTAACTTCCTTTTATTATAGGAATATGTTAAAATTTTTGTTCAGTGTCTATCATGCTAGATTAATATTATTAATACTTTTATACTACCAATCTCGAGGATATTATTGATTCTAGACCACAAAATGAATGCTATTTCCTTTTTTATGAAATCGTAAAATGGAAATCGTCAACATTATTACGTTGAGTAGAAAGGAATTGCCTATTACGATTATTTTTGTGAATGATGTCTTCTTTCAATGAAGGTAATCTCTCCTACTAAACAGCTACTAAATTTGCTAGTATGCCTTACTAGTTCATTTTTGTAGGTTGTATGTAATCTACATCAACGGAAGAGGAAAGTTCGGCATACAATAAAATAAAATACAAATTTATTACATCATCTCTTAAGTGTTTAATCATAAATATCCGGCAAAATCACTATTTTGCTCCGCATTTTGTATGTCAATAAGATCAACGAAAGTGCCAATTATTAAGCTGAAGTTAATTATAGGACCCAGAACATTGCTACAATTTTGGGCATTTTTAGGTCCGTATAATCAACATTGCTTTTACTGTTCAAAGCGTTTTTCATATCTTCCTCGGTCAAATTGAAACTAAGTCCGCTATGGACACCTTAGTTGTTCCTCTTCCATTTTGTGCTGTACTGGTTCTATTTTTAAATCATTCCTAGTTATTTCTAATTTTGTTGCTTCTTATTTTGTTTTCTACTTTTCCATAGGAATCTTATATCAATTCCATTTATTCTTAATGACGCATTTCCGTTAGTGTTCACGATTCGTAACTACAAAATATTGAAGTCTACTTTTTTCTGTTTTAATGTTCCTTTGTATTTCTCGTTTCCTCAAGCATATTGTCCTAATTGAATTGTATCGATGATTTATTTCTTCGTCAAACTTTCCATCAGCTTCAGTTATCGTCCCTGGATACTTGAATCCATCTACTTGGTCTATCGTTTTTCCACTTATTTGGATATTGCGTCATCTTCTTTACTGCTATCATGCGTTTAGTCTTTTATTTATTTATTCTTATTAACATATTAACTTTTACTAGTTCTTCCTCCGACACCTTCCTCTGCATCTGACAACAGTGCCATAGCATCCGCGAATTTGAGCTTTGTTGTCTTTGTTTCATCCATTTTCCGAAGTCCTGGTTTTATTATTTTTTTTTTCATTTCTATTGTTTTTGTACATTGCTTTTGCCACTTCATCATCACATTTCAATTACAAAAACATTGTAGATTAATTCTATTCAATCTAAAATAATTGATATAGAAATATACGGTTATTCTTCTTACACTTCAGTACTTTAGTTTTTGTGAATACTGTTTGACGTTCAATTAAAAAAGTCATACATATGCTATTATAAATATACTTGGCTACTAAATTCAGGCACTGAACAGATAAGGAATTCATATGACTGCCATTCCATACTGCAACTAGAAATTGTAATAAATATGTATTGGCAAGTTTACATGTCCGATGGCGCGTATACTGTAAATCTATTAAATTATTCAATTGCATCTGCTTCGTGGCGAAATTCAATACGGAGACGTCGAATATACTAGATACGTAAAAATAAATTGGGATTCGATCGTAACACAGCTAGGTACTATCTAACTTAATTCAGTTTTAGAAATAGTAATAAATGTGGACCTTACAGGTGTCAAACTATTTTATCGATTTGGGACATAACGAATACCCACATGTAACATGTTCTGAATAACTTCTATCTGTATATCGGTTAGAGAGAATAAAATTGTCTTGTTTTTACCCGTGCTGCCCTACTGTTTTTATGTTATAGGTTTTTTTATATATATTTAAATGTTTGTGTATATGCAAATGTTTGTATGAATATACGGCGCCATAAATTCTCGGCCTGACGGGCTTATACAGCTTCGAACATGTGGAAACTCCCTTGCGCCCTAGTTGCACATGTGCGAGGTCTATACTATATATATTACGGCTCGAAGAGTAGTAGGTTTTAGTAGCCAGCCAGACAACGTGATTAGTGCACGAAAGTGTTTCAGGTAACGAAAATTGAGTACCGAGCGGTCTTTAAATTTTTAACAAATGAAGGGCATACGCCTAAATAACATTAAACAACGTCTAGACAGTGTTTATGGTGATCTATTTCCTTCATATTCCACTGTAAAAAAGTGTGCAAGATGTCTCCGTTTGATGTGCGCCCCGGTCAGCCAATTGAACTGATAACGTCTCAAAACATTTCAATTACTGAAGAAATGGTATTAGTAGATCGTCGTTTCAAAGTGAAGGAATTAGCACCGATGTCTAACATTTCTGAAATATGTATTCGCCGAATTATCCGTAACCATTTGGGTATGAATAAGACTAGTGCTCTTCAACGTGAAGATCGGGTCGATCGCGCGCGCTCGTTTTTAAACATGTGTGGAGACGACGCGAAACCGATTTGGGAGTCCATTGTCGCAGGAGATGAGTTAGGACCTCACTGTATAAATAAATGTAGTTGGTATTATATATCTTCATCTGTTCACAAAATACTAATTCATGGTGTAAATATTGTTATACCTCAATTTTGTCCATTGGATAACTTTTTGAAGATGTGCAGGAATCACATTAAACAACGTCTAGGAATAAAAATTACCGGCAGTACATATTGTATCATGCCCGAGAATCAGGAGCTGCTACAAATGATGATGTTTTCCATTCTCTACTATATACTTCAGATCCATACATATCCAGCTTGGACATTCCCTCACTAAGAAAAGCGATAGAACTTGACGATGAAGCTGAACGATTACTAGAATATTTTCTTCATAATTTTGTAATTGAAATCTCATATTTTCTCATATATTAATAATACTGTTTCTTATATTTTATATGTAGTAAATTAATAAAACATTTTACTATGCATTTAGCTTACATATCTTCTATTTTTTTTAATACACCTCTTACGTTAACGCCACCTCAAAGAAAACATTTATCAACAATAGTAAATATGGTATGAAGAGTTTTGCCTCTCTTTATAAGAATCATTAAAGTTGCAATAGGTCAATACACTTCATTGAAACAGTTCACTAAAACCCTTACTTAAGTGAACTGTTTCAGTGTTCCAGTGCCACAGATTTAAAGGTCCCCAATCAATATATTTCAACTTTTCTGTGAAAATATATACAAAAGAGTTAACCTCAATTTTTGTTTACCTTTGTTACCTAATAAAAATAAATATAAACGGCTGCGTGAGGTAGAGAAGCACTCGGAGCAAGCAAAAACATATCCGTTATCTAAGCTTTCTCTCCTTACATTGCTTTTGCCGTGCGTGATTTCAACAATACCATGAGCTATATTAGCAATAACTTTGCTTATTGCCACGTACATCGTTATTGTTTCTCCATCTTTCCATATTGTTAGTTAATACCCTGCTTATACCTACAAAAGGGTCAGTTCTGCCAATTTCGTACACAATCACTTCTAAAAAAGCTTTGACGGCGCAATGTTTTAAATAATTATAATGAGAGCGATATACCCGACAACTAAAATTTGCAAACTAGGAATGGAGATGCTGCTATAAATAAAAAATACTGTAGAGCAATGTTACTTAAAGTGTGCTCCGCGGAGCTCTGGGGTTCCGCAAGGCCTCTGCGAGGGCTTCACTAAGATAATATCAACCTAAAGAACAAAGCGCATCAATTCTGACATTGAGTAAAAAAACTCTTATAGATATCATATCAATTTTGGTTTTATAAAAGTTATTTTTCTCTCAGTGAATAATAGCCGAAAATGAGGCAGCAAGCAACATAATAAATCAACAATAATGGTACGATCTCGTTCTCGTCACTACACACCCGCGCAGCGACGTGCTGACGCTTTCTCCCCCTCTCACTCGCTGCGCGCTGTCTCATCTACACACGTCGCGAACATTCCAGTGCTCTCTTCACCTCCCTCTCATCCACAAAAACCTCGAACCGCCCCGATGGGTCTCGTCGCTTTGCTATCTATGTTTCACTGTCTGGGGCTATATAAACCAGCGCCGCGCAGCACAGAGTTTAGTTCCACCCTGGTTGCAACGCGCAGTCCACCGTTGACTTTAAAAGATACAATGGAGCGTTGGCTTAACGGTGTTGCAACAAAATCTAGCTTCGAAAGTTCAAAGGTGGTTCGCCCGGAAGATGCGGCATCAACCTCAAATATTTCCGATCAAGACAATGAGAATCAAGGAGGTGATATGACGATTTCAAGCTCCATGGTTTCAAGCGATCAAATATCTAATGATTCACGAAAGATGCGCCGACATTTACAAACTATACACCCCGATTGCAAAAACAAGAATGAAGAATTTTTTGTACGTAAGAAATAACAATTATTAAGAAGTCAAAAAACTATGACTTATGCGACCCAAACTGTGAATGAAGAAGCCACGGAGGCATCGTATTTGGTCAGCTATCGCATTGCACAAGGGGGCGAAGCGCACATTATCGCTGAGAATTTAATAAAACCATGTGTGGCAGACATAACACAATGTATGCTCGATGAAAAATCTGCAAAGCATCTTTCTACAGTGCCGCTTTCGAATGACACAGTTTCGCGTCGAATTAGCGATCACGCAGGTTACATCAAACAAGAACTTGTTGGTCGCCTTGAACACAACAAATTCGCCTTGCAAATGGATGAGTCGTCTGGTGTTGCTAGACCGGCCATCTTGCTGGTAATTGTACCATTCTGCTTAAAAATGCGTCGCCTTCCGCGTTGAAGCGATCCAGTAAGCGTTGGCAGGTATCCAAACGTTTGGTTTTGTTTTCTGCGGTAAGCATTCGTGGTACCCCGCACACACTTTATGAAATTTGAGTTTGTTGAGGGCACTTCCTATTTTGAAAGTGCTGAGCTGGTTCGGCGTAACAGAACGAAAATCGAATAAGCAAATGGCACTTGCTTATAATACCGGAGCTTGCCTTCACTGGTATTCTTATTATCACAGTTAATGATGTACTCCTGTATACCTTGATGATTGTGTTTCGTTTAAAGTATGATGGACAACTAGGTTCGTTTGATTGAAAAACTAAACAATGTGTTGTCTGTACAAGAGTTTATTTGCGCAGGCTAGCAATGCTGCTCTCTGAAATACGTTACACGACTCTGCCAGGAGTGCTGTCTTTCCTCTATATATAGTAAGGTACTTAATTATCCTACAATTTAATATTCTAACATTACTTGGAAATTTCGAACAAATGCAAACAACACTAAATCTATAAGCCCTAAATTTGGTTTAGTTCTAACAATTTAGGTAATAAAATAAAATAAATGGTATAGGTGCCCATTAGGCGACCAGTCATAAAGCTGTTGATGACATACCGAGGTGAACCTTATAATATCAAATTTCCAGGTAGGAGACTATTGTGTGCAATAGAGAAATAGAGATTTAAATTGAATAAATACGCTTGTAAATTACATTGTACTAAGAGGCTTAAATTGAAGAGTATTTCCTAAACCTAAATTATATTATATTGACAAGATTACGAATACTTAAAAGGTTTACTAAATTTTAGTTGAAATATGTTTGAGGGTTTTACCGATGTCGTAAAATAATTCTTTGAACTTAAATATTTTCCTGCAAAGCTATAATTCTATGACTAAGGGGATTTCCTAATAACGTATTCGAGGTCTTAATTTATTAGAAACTTAAAGATACTAAAACTAAGAAAATCTGCAATGAATTTGTTGCGACTGTACGCAACATAGTCCCTCGCCTTGAAAGCGCTGCCTTTCAACACCGAGACTATCCATGCTGATTAGCAATCAATTGGGAGTACACACAGCTTCGATGCCGGACGCTGAATAACGCCTGATTTGGTCTTCACGGTCGCGGTGCGGATGATGCCATCAGTACCAGGAAAAACTTCTGCGATGCGGCCCGCCGTCCAGTATGCCGACGGCACCTTGTCCTCTTGTATTAGGACTAAGCTTCCTGGTTTCAGGGTATCTTCTCCCTTTGTTTTCCACTTACTCCTGGTCTGCAAGCAGTGTAGGTATTCCCTTTTCCACCGCTTCCAAAAATGCTCCTTTAGACGTTGGATATATTGCCACCGAGATAGCGAATTTGTCTTCATCTCCATAGTACTGGGCTCTGCAATGTAAGTTAGTGCTTCCCCAGTCAAAAAATGGGAAGGGGTTAAGAAGGACATGTCGTTGGGATCGTTGGAAAGTGGCGTAATGGGTCGGGAATTTAAGACACCTTCGATTTGTACCAATAGGGTGTACATTTCTTCATAATTTAGAGAATTCTTGCCGATAACGCGGTGTAAATGAGTTTTAATGGATTTCACCGCAGCCTCCCAAAGGCCTCCGAAATGAGGGGCTCTTGGAGGAATGAAACGCCACGTGATCCCTTCGGCTGCCAAGGTTTCTACAATGGTGCCCTTAGTTTGCTGAGATACAAATTGTTTCATTAGTTTGGCTAATTCTCGGTTTGCCCCGACAAATTGAGTACCGTTGTCGGAATAGATAGTTGCCATTTTCCCCCGACGTGCGATAAATCTCCTTAAGGCCCCTAGAAAGGACTCGGTTGTAAGATCCCCCACGAGCTCTAGGTGCACCGCTTTAGTCGCCAAACAGACAAATACAGCCCCATAAGTTTTGATAGACACGCTATTTCTTCTTTTGCCCGGGCGCACATGCAACGGCCCAAAATAATCCACACCGACATCATTAAATGCCCGCGTAGCAGTTATTCGCTCCGCTGGGAGATCACCCATAAGATATTGAGAAGCCCTTGGCTTGGCCCTGAAGCAAGTAACGCATCTTCGTAGTATCGCCCTGGTTGTATTCCTAACTGATATTGGCCAGTACTTCGCTCGAACCGAAGCTATTGTTAGCTGAGCGCCGGAATGTAACTGTCTGATATGCTCTTGCCTTATTATGAGCTTTGTTACGGGATGTTTAGAAGGTAACAAAATTTGATGCCTTGCCTGATACGGGATATTTGCCTGACCTAGCCTTCCCCCGACTCTGATTAGTCCATCTGAATCGATAAATGGATTTAATGAAAGAAGGTTGCTCTTGCGATTCACCTTGCCAGTCGCCAGGAGCTGTTGGTATTCCGTAGCAAACGCCTCTATTTGCGCGATTTTTAACAAAACAGTAGCAGACGCGGACATCTCGTCCGTACTTAGAGATTCTGCTTTGATTTCGTCGAAAGATTTGGCAATTCGTGCTTTGACGTTCCGTATAAATCGTTGACAATAGGCTACCACGCGAATGAGCTTATTAAAGCTGGAGTATCGGTCGAATAGATCGAGTTCATGGGTGTTAACTTTAACAAGACATGCTACTGATTTGGCTTCAGGAACGTTAGCGTCCACGTTTACGTCCGATAACGGCCAGTCCTCATTTTGCAGTTCGAGAAATTTAGGACCGTGCCACCACAATTCATCGTTAATTAACACCGATGGCGCGCACCCTCTCGAAACGACATCGGCAAGATTTTCTTTTGTGCCAATATGCCACCAACTATCAATCGCAGATAATTCCTGTATTTGGCTGACTCTATTAGCAACAAAGGTTTTCCACGTTCTAGAGGTGGATTTTATCCATGACAGCGCGATGCTAGAGTCAGTCCAATAATAACATTTAGAAATGCTCACGTGCAGCATTGTTTTTAACCTGTGCATCAATTGCGCTAAAAGCAAGGCTGCGCAAAGCTCTAGTCTGGGAAGCGTTGTTGATTTTAGGGGCGCGACCTTAGATTTTGAACACAACAAGTTACATGATACAGCGCCTGTTTCACTCACCGTTCGCACATAAATGCATGCCCCATAGGCCCTCTCACTAGAGTCGCAGAATCCATGCAGCTCAGCGATGTCCGGGATGTCTATGCTCATGATGCGCCTGTTGACCCTTGACGCACTTAAATGCTGAATTTCATTTATGTAAAGTTGCCATTCGTTTGAAATGTCTACAGGAAGGGATTCGTCCCAATCCAACTTCAATTGCCACAGACGTTGTATCATTATTTTTGCCTTGATTATCAGAGGGCCAATGAGCCCTAGTGGATCGAATATCTTGGAGATCTCCGACAGTATGTGCCTTTTTGAAGTGCGTCTTTGCGTAGTTGGACTGACTATTGAATATTGAAGGATGTCAGCGCCTGCATTCCATTGTAATCCTAAGGTCGAAATTCCGGGTGTTTTATCTAAATCTAGAATGGTGCTGCCACTATCCGACTTAGGTATTCCTTTAAGCAGGGATGGCTCATTGGATGCCCATTTTCGCAATTCAAATTTGCCTTGACTTAAAATTGAATTGCACTGCGCTATAATGTCCTGTGCCTCATTAATGTCATTTGACCCTGTCAAGAGATCGTCCACATAAAAATCCCTCTGTATAATATTGGATCCTAATTCGAACGTATGCCGATTTCCAGCAGCCAACTCCTGCAAGGCCTTTATGGCTAGGTAGGAAGCTGAAGCCGTGCCATACGTCACGGTTTGCAATTCAAACGTTTGAATTTCGTGCTGATCTGATTCTCTCCACAATATTCGTTGAAAAGGTGTACTGTCACTGCTGACGCGAACTTGTCTATACATTTTCGCAATATCTGCGGTGATGGCATATTTATGAAATCTGAATCGACAAACTATATCAAATAAATCGGACTGCAATTTCGGTCCGACCATCAAAATATCGTTTAAGGATATCCCGGTTACAGTTTTCGCGGAACCGTCGAATACGACCCTGACCTTGGTGGTTAAACTGTTTTCTTTAATAACCGCGTGATGCGGTAGATAAAAATGATGATTTGGTTCTTTTGGTGAGTGGTTTACCAATTTCATGTGTCCCAAATGGAGATATTCCTGCATGAAGGCTGAATATTCTTGTTTCAATTGGGGATTCGCCTTTAGTTTCTTTTCCAATGAGTAAAATCGTTTTTGCGCTTGATCACGAGAGTTTGTTAGCACTGATGGGTCTTTTTTGAAAGGTAATGATACAATAAACCTGCCGTCACTGTCCCTTTGCGTATTTTGTTGAAAATGTTGTTCACATAGCCTTTGCTCTAGGGTGTGAACTCCGCTCCTGTGTCGCACATCTTCAAGCTCCCAAAATTTGGTGATATTGCTATTCAGATTCTCGAGTGTCGTTAGATTACACACTACGGTGACTGATGGAGATACATTTACACTGCCCGCTACTATCCATCCCAATAGCGTTTTCTGCAGGCAAGGATGGTTCGGACCGAGATTAATTTGCCCTTGACACATCAGCGCAAAAAATAACTGTACTCCTAATAATATATCAATGTCTCCGGATATATTAAAATTGGGATCCGCTAATTTGATATTCTTGGGTATCGAGATATGCTCTTTCCGAATGGAGACTAGTGGTAATCGCTCTGATATTTTTTCTAGAACCAGACATCGCACGTTCGTCTGATATCCGTTAGACCGGGATTTCATAGTCACGTCTATCGCATGGCTGATTACGGATTTCGCAGAAGCTACTCCTGTCAGGGAAACTTGAGTGGGGGTGAATGGCAACCCCAGAGCCTTCGCTGCTCGGTAGGTTATCAAATTGGATTGCGACCCTGGATCTAATAGCGCACGATATGCCTGGCTACGACCATTGGCATCTTGCAAATTAACCAAAGCAGTGCATAAAAGAACCTGAGTATTGCTGGCCGTCGCTGAACTGTGGTTTGAAACTAGGGTTTCTATAGCAGGTTGAGACGGTCCTGCGTTTATTGCTGGTGTATTTTCTTGTGATATATGCAATAGCGTATTATGTTTTTTATTACATGTTTTACAGTTATGCTTTGATGTACATTGATTGCTGGCGTGATTTGATCGGAGACAATTAAAGCAAAGTTTTTTGGCTTTGATTTCTTCTATCCTTCGTTTTACGTCCATTTCTATAAACTTGCTGCATTGATAAAGCAAATGATTTTTTTTGCAAACTACACACGATGGGAATGGCTTATTTGTAACCATATTAGTTATTGTTTTAAAACTATTTGGCTTGACGATCATTTCTAGTGTTTGGCATTTTTGCATTAAGAATCGCGAAAGGTCTTGAAACGTAGGCAATTCTGAAGATTGGATGGCCGTTTCCCATTCCTTAAAGGTTGTACTATCCAACTTTTTACTGACAATAAATATTATGAGATCATCCCAATATTCTGTTGGTCGTTTTAGCGTAGTGAGCGCTCTAATGTGCTTAATTACACCATCTAGAATTTGTCTCAGTGCACCCCCGTTTTCCTTGTATGCTACTGGCAAATCAAAAATGGCTTTAATATGCCTTTGAACAATTAACCTCTTGTTATTGTAACGCTCTTCAAGCATACTCCAAGCAGTAGCATAATTGTCAGCCGATATTTCTAGAGAATATAAGACCTTGGCGGCGTCACCTTTTAAACAGGACTTTAAATAATGAAATTTCTGTATAGGAGGTATGCTATGGTTGGCGTTAATTAAAGCATTGAAGGTATCGTAAAATGTTAACCAGTCTTCGTATGAACCTGAGAATTTCGGTAAATCGATGGTTGGCAGTTTAACAAAATTTTGATTTGGCTGTTCATGAAGACCCTCATTTCCATTAAGAGTTGTATTTAGTGAAGCAAGCCTTTGTTGAAAGGCATCCTCTAGATTGTAGTATCTGTTTTCGAATAATTCGCGCTCTTCTGACTCTAATTCTTCCTCGTCTAAAGCTTCGATGGTAGATTGCACGGTGTTGAATTCATTTAACAAAGGTATTAAACTTGACAGACGACTACGAATTTGGCTTAGGCTTGTGTTTTCGTTGCACTTTTCAATGAATGTTTGCGCTCTTGTCAACGACGCTTTTAACTGAGAGCGTTGTAACTTAAGGGGTTTTAGATCGGCCATGGTAAATGATTAAAATAGAGGTTTTTATAATAGGAAAGTGAATGACTGGAGACTAACCTTTATTTGAAGCGAGGTCAATCGTTGTCTTCCCGGAGTACTCTGCAGTTCTTTCTTCAGGATGTTGATGTGAATATCCAAATGTGTTGATACCCAGACCAATGTTGCGAATATCCAAATGTGTTGATATCCAGACCAATGTTGCGAATATCCAAATGTGTTGATATCCAGGCCAATGTTGCGAATATCCAAATGTGTTGATATCCAGGCCAATGTTGCGAATATCCAAGTGTGTTGATATCCAGGCCAATGTTGCGAATATCCAAATGTGTTGAAATCCGGCTCGAAGGACCAATGTTGAGGGCACTTCCTATTTTGAAAGTGCTGAGCTGGTTCGGCGTAACAGAACGAAAATCGAATAAGCAAATGGCACTTGCTTATAATACCGGAGCTTGCCTTCACTGGTATTCTTATTATCACAGTTAATGATGTACTCCTGTATACCTTGACGATTGTGTTTCGTTTAAAGTATGATGGACAACTAGGTTCGTTTGATTGAAAAACTAAACAATGTGTTGTCTGTACAAGAGTTTATTTGCGCAGGCTAGCAATGCTGCTCTCTGAAATACGTTACACGACTCTGCCAGGAGTGCTGTCTTTCCTCTATATATAGTAAGGTACTTAATTATCCTACAATTTAATATTCTAACATTACTTGGAAATTTCGAACAAATGCAAACAACACTAAATCTATAAGCCCTAAATTTGGTTTAGTTCTAACAATTTAGGTAATAAAATAAAATAAATGGTATAGGTGCCCATTAGGCGACCAGTCATAAAGCTGTTGATGACATACCGAGGTGAACCTTATAATATCAAATTTCCAGGTAGGAGACTATTGTGTGCAATAGAGAAATAGAGATTTAAATTGAATAAATACGCTTGTAAATTACATTGTACTAAGAGGCTTAAATTGAAGAGTATTTCCTAAACCTAAATTATATTATATTGACAAGATTACGAATACTTAAAAGGTTTACTAAATTTTAGTTGAAATATGTTTGAGGGTTTTACCGATGTCGTAAAATAATTCTTTGAACTTAAATATTTTCCTGCAAAGCTATAATTCTATGACTAAGGGGATTTCCTAATAACGTATTCGAGGTCTTAATTTATTAGAAACTTAAAGATACTAAAACTAAGAAAATCTGCAATGAATTTGTTGCGACTGTACGCAACAGAGTTCATTGTGGATAATTTGATAGACAGAACCGTGACTGATGTTCAAAGAAGATGCAACCTCACCTATGGTAACTCGCTTATTTGCTGTAACCATCTCTCGAGCTCGCTGAATGTTGTCGTCGGTGGTTGAGGTTGACGGTCGTCCAGCTCCCTTTCTTTGTGTTACGCTCGTGCGGCCACTTTGAAACATTTCGATTCCCAAAAAATGCTTTAACGAGATAAGGCACTGTCCCCGTATTATGACAAAAGTCTCCGGTGAATTTGAGCACCTTTCACACCCTCTGACCACAAAAATCGGATCACTGCTCGTTGTTCCTTTTTGGTGCAAACTAATAGCGGAGCTGACGTGCTTATGCTGTTGTAGCGAGCAGACAAATGACGTGATCGTGATTAAATTCCACACACATGACCACGGAGGTGCCAACTCAACGCATGCGCAAGCGGTGGCCGCTACGCTTGTTACGGCAAAAGTGTAGATAATATTTGACTTACCCTCGTAGTTCCAGATTGCTTAACTAATTTGTTTATACGTACAGCAGTCTAATCTACGATTCATTTTATTGCTATTATTGAATAATAAATAATTCACTTTTCGAAGTGCCAGTTATTCCTAAGCTCCTGAATTTCAAATATGTAATGTTTTAACATGTGGTGACAGCTCTACGGGGTATATAAGCTTTTGCAGCTTATCATAACCTCAAGGGTGTTCCACAGCCTTGTTACCTCGTCGCCGTAAAGGATTAAATGCAGTTAATTATATCCCAACATGCGAGTGGTGAGTCGGGACTATATCGGACCCACTTGAAAAATCTACCACTTGACTTTGGGTGGGATTCGCACAGCGCCTAATTTTGTCACAGTTAGGAACTGGCCCTCTTACCAGTGGGCCACCGAGCCGTATAATAATAAACATATTGATAGATACTGGGATCTATAACGACAATGGTAAAGATTTATAAACAATATAACAGAGTCACACAATCAGTAATCATAATTAAATTTTATTAAATATATGTATCTTATTTGTGAAATACCGTTTTACGCGTCTAGTTCACCATCATCACAAAAATGAATTTATTATTTACATATCAAGAAAATTTTGTGCACGTATGACAGCTGAAATTAGATTTTATTACAAAAAGTACGCGTTATTTCTGTAGTATTTGTGAGCGTGAATCCGATAATTTTCGATATTAGCATCCACAAACGCGTTGAGGAGATATATTGCTTTATCCTTATCCAACCGCCGCTCTTGTTCTCTTTCTGCACCTTTCGCTATCCGTGGTATACGTTTTATAAATTCCGTTGAATCCCGATCGCTTTATTTTGCAGAAAATATTGGAAATACTATTTCCGGACACTGTAATCGCGAACGACATGTTTACCGGAGAATTTATTAAATTGGTAAGCGAGGCAATTTCTCTTACGGAAACACGTTGTTCTGCGCAAACTAACGCAAATTATCGTCAACTGTGCTCGGGAATAGCAATAAGGATTTCCAAAGTACGACTGACTTCCACATCTCACTGCGAATGTGTGTAGCATTCAGTATTGTTATGAGTAGAGTAACCAAAACTTGCGGACTCGCATGGGCGTCGGTATTACGGGTTAATATAAGAATATGAAAAATTCATAAATAAACTTACTTGCTAAACTGCACTACCGTCATATTTTAAATGGGGAAAAAGTGACACATACTTATGTACATTAGTAGCAAATCTATTACGAGGCATTGTTTTCTTAGGTATGTAAATATTAGTTCTATATGAAACGATACACTAATTATGCACTTGGTATAATACTACAACACACAAAAAACACCAGCTATATTTTCAAAAGCGACACGTAAGTACATAACCTTGACCGTTCGACTAATCTCTGCAACATCACAACCGGTACTAAAACGAAATCTCTCTCAGCGCGGTTTAACATGATTTATATTCAAGGTCGACACTACATGCCTGCTTCTCTACCGGTTTAGTTTATTTATGAATTTTTCGTATTCTTATATTAACCCGTAATACCGACGCCTATGCGAGTCCGCAAGTTTAGGTTACTCTAGTTATGAGTGAACTAAATTGAGAGATTTTCAGCTACCTGCATCCTATAAAAACGCTATGTGATTACTGTATATTTTTTAGTTGTTGTCTTGAGACATGGAGGACATGTTTCTAACATTTACAATATTCTCTAACGTCATAATCATAAATTTGTAGGAATTGGATTATTTTTTATCACAATTCATTCGTGTGTTCGGAAGTATCAACTTTGTAGTTTTTCACTAGTTTAATAAAATCGAAAATGATAAAGGAAAAACAAAATTCAAACAATAACAAAAATAGATTAAGAAGTAAACTGTCACAGCCGATTAATCAATTAAAGAAAACTACCTTTGTAATTTGACGTTTACTGTGTCTTCTCTATTTAAGTGCATATATAAACATCGTCCTTTCAAGTGATAGACGACTAAAAATTGAATTTTTAAATATTCTTCAATACACTATTTACGTTTAAAATTACTTCCAAAGAAAACTCACTTCTACGTTTGTGTTAGCGCCTCATGACTCATCTGTTCTCGATAGCATCAATTTTCATCCAAAGTAATCACTTACGAAAGGATTTCTGATTAAAAATATAGGTATATTATTCTTAAAACAATATTACACAACCTAATTTGAATAAATTAGGTCGAATTAGAGATTTCTTTTCAGGTTGTAATATAAGGATTTGCCGCCTGGCGTCACCGCAAAGTATCATCGTCGTCTATCTGCAATCTTGAAATGTGTACGTTCTCTAGCGAACCTGACAAATGGTTAAATAGCCTTATTTACTGTTGGATAATATCATTTATGCTATTTTAATTTTTTTTTAATTCGAAAATTAAGGACCGCAATAATGTAGAGCAAAGATAAGTTCTCGTTTCCCCGGGATAGAAAGGGGACCAACAACCCAGAACTTGGTTATATGAGCTCAAAAAACCCCGTATTTAGTGTCGGAGGATCGTCGCTCTTACAGTTGTGAAATGCGACTGCACGTGGCTGATCTGTGCTAGTTTTGCAATAGATATGTATTAGGGTGTGCCATATTTTTCTACTTTTCAAATAATACAAAGTATCACTCGATTTTGTTTTTATCTACTCTACAAGAGTGTTTCACTCAGTGATACGTACAAGAATGTATTAGACGACTGTACACTCTAGATTTAAGACTACAGTAAATTTCTGCTTCATGCCTCTTAATTGCAACTATACCTTTAATATCTTACATAATATTTTTACAAGCATTCAACTGAAGAAATAAAATATTATTATCTGTTCCTACACTTATAAACAATTTTCATATCAAATGTAAACACATTACCCTAAGATGTGCCAATATGCCTACACTACTAATTGTAAATAATAGGAATAAAAGGAACCTAGAAGAGGATTCACAAACGGGAAATACATTTTTACGTATCGCCGATAGAGATTTGTAGATGAGTTGGATAGTCTTTTCTTTTGCAAATTATAACGCCGAAACACGATATTTTTGCTGTATCAAAGAGGATCTGGTAGAACTGGTTATTTTATAGGTGTGGTAACTAGGATAAGATTTCGACGTGTACTTTGGCATACTGTATGGGTGGACTACTAGTAACCAGATTTTCAGATTTAAACACGATGCGGAGAGGAAAATACGCTGTACTAGAAAAAACTTTCAGTAAAGGAAATATAAAGATAGTTTTAAACCTGCTGACAGGATGCTACTTATTCAGCGTAAAGAAGATTAAGATCAACCTTTCCATTTGCATTTGCTAAGAAGATCAAGGCGCAATTACATTATCATCAGTGAAACAGAACACCAGTATTTCGCGGGCAGCTACTGGTACACACTGAGATATAAGGCAGGAATGAATTCTAGGGTCCACGAAAAGCTCACAACTAATCTACCACACTCTAGGAGCGTTGTTACAACAATAACAATGCCACGTAAATAATAATAGTACTTTTATTTGGTATTACACAAAATTCAATACTCCACTACGTATTTATATGTTGCCTGTTGTCCGCAGACCACCGGCTGGGAACCACTGTGCTAGAACAAACCAGTTTATATTGAGCGAAACTTGAACAATCGAGGGCTCCATTCTACAATTAAGCAATCATCTTCTATAAGGCACAGTATTATGGCTCTGCCTTCAGGGTTGTTGAAAGAAATTCCAGATGAGGAAAGGTTTTGAAATTTTTGGAAATACAGTGAAAGGATAAAAAATTATCAGGAAGTATTATAGAAGTTGATAATATTATTGTCCTCTCTCAAATGACATTCAATAGAGAAGAGTAGCTGTAAGGAACGTTAGCCAACAAACTAACAAACTTAAATTAACTTCTAATAAATCACAGCCTCCAGCAAAAATTGAAGACAAGGTTAGTGTATCTATCCTCAACGTAGACTAGGCCAAAAAAGATTTATCTGAAATAGGTTTTTGCAAATGTTGTCATCGTCATTTATTTTTTGTTGACTGGAGCGACGGAATTGGAACTGAATAATGTTCTTGCAATAGAATCTTGTTTTACACTAAGACAACTTGGTTGGTTTTAGGTATCTTACGTCATTTTCCCAATAGTCTAATTTTGAGTAGAATAAATCAGTTGATCCCATTGCACTTGAGATGAATTAGTCTGGCAAACTTGGAGTAGTGATAA
The DNA here is from genome assembly GCA_029619315.2 of Dynastes maya. Lineage (NCBI taxonomy): Eukaryota > Metazoa > Arthropoda > Insecta > Coleoptera > Scarabaeidae > Dynastes > Dynastes maya. Next base: position 27,786,899 of record JAROYE020000001.1, read on the forward strand.
TCTGTTCGTGTAACGGTGCACTGAACTGATGTTGAATACAACAAGAATGCAGTATACAGCGTGTCCCACTAAGAGTAGGGACAGGCGATATCTCGGAAACTACAATAGCTACAGTGATAGGAACAAAAGTTTCATAACTAAAGTGGCATAGGGAAATTTAATGAAAATATTTTAAAATTTCAAACATGAGCGCTAGGGGGCGCAGTTGCTAGGGTTTTAAATTAGTCGGTAAAAGTTCCAGGATTAACTGTGATTTGCATCATTTGACAGAAAAATCCGCAATCATTGTTTGCGAATTTTTGCGTCAAATGATGCAAACGGGTTCATTACGCACCACCTTGGTTAAAGACGTTTTGTCATATTATGAACAATAAGTGTAGTAGGCGTTGCTGAATCATGTAAAACTGTACCTGCTATAACTTCTGCAGTTTTCACCCAAATTAAGGAAATGTGGACTTGTTCGAAAGGGCATTCAGCGCTGTATTAGACATCGCAATTTGTACCACCCGTTAATGTTCAAGAAATGTATCAAATGGCGTTATTCCCAATTGTACGAGTTTTTCTCAATTATCTCTAAAAATTCAAATGTAACAATATGCCTTTCTTATGTTGTGTTTGAGGAGTTTTGACAGATTAAAATAGTGAAGAATATCGCGCAGTGATATCTTTTTCCTTTTTTCAGATAATAACGAAAACAGCCCATTATCAGTAATAATTTCCTCTTTAGTTACAAATACTTACATAATAATATCTTAGTTTGCCATGAAACAAAGGAATAATAATTGATCAATCGCGACTCGTTGTGAGTTAATCATAATTGTGGTCAATAAAAGTGGTCTATTATTCACAAAGTTTGTTTAATAATATCTATCAGTGCTACCGGTTTCGAGACAAGCTCATCCTCAGGCAACAAACTTTAAATTTAAAAACAGCAAGAATTATGTCAAAATTCAAGGATGCAGATACTGTAGATTGGATACATATGAAGTAACAAATTAAAAATAGTAATAAATTAAATATTTGTAAAATAAGGACTATCACACACACTTTAAAATACCGATGTATTGTGATATACATTGACAATGTCGGTAGAATGATAAGAAATGTCGTTTTCTAATACAAAGGCATATGATATTCTTGCAATGCATTTTCAATGTTTTGAAAACTCATGTATTGCTGAACGTGAATATGTCCTTAACTATCCAGAAAAAAAACATTTTAGCCGAGAGGTATTCTAACGTTTGGCGACACGATAACGTGAAACAGGGTATGTTTAACCTCGTGGAAACCCTACCAGAGCACGTGTAGCTAGATACACGAGATGTGATAAATGTCCTTGCATATGTTGAAGCTCATCCTCATACAAACACTAGTGAAAAGTCATGAATTTATCGCATCCTAATAGATAATACGTCACACCCATACGATATAGTGTTACATCAAATTCCTCTCGGATACAGATTTTGACCATAGACTCAATAATTCTAACTGATTAAAAGATATCTACAATGAAGATGTTGCCTACCTACAGTGCGTATTGTGGACTGATGAAGCTACGTTTGCTAATGATAGGCAGGTAAATTTGCATAATATGCATTACTGGTATAGAGAAAATCTTCATTGGATGAGAGAGGTTGATTATCAACATAGGTGGAGTATAAATGTTTGGTGTAGCATTTTGGATGATAAGGTTATTGGAGCATTTATTTTTGAAGGCAACTTAAACGGCGAAATATACTTAAACTTTTTACGTACCGAATTACCAATACTTTTAGAAGGTGTTTCGTTAGAAACTCGAAAAACACGGTGGTTTCAGCAGGACGGCTGTCCAACTCGTTATTTACGAATCGTCTGTGCCTATCTTCATAATACGTTTCCATATCAGTGGATTGTAAGAGGATCTGTTTTTCCATTGCCAGCTAGATCCCCAGATCTGACGGTATTTGACTTTTATTTAAATGGAAGAATAAAAGGTTTGGTTTCCCAAACACGTCCTACAACGAGAGCTGATACGATTCAACCGACTCATAATGCTATCGCCAGCCTACCAAAAGTAGAAATCGAAGTATCAGTTATTAGCACTCATTGTAAACTAAATCTGTGTATAGATTATGACCACAAACAGTTTAAACATTTAAAATAAATTTAAATTATTGTTTACTTTCATTTTTAACAGTACTACATTATGTAATATTGGTACTGTTGCCGTTTTGTATTGCTGTCATTTATTTGTTTATTTTGTGGCTGCTACATTTTGTTATTGTTCTCATTCCTTTGTCTCATGGCCAACTAAGATAAGCTTCGATATTGTTAAGTACGTATTTGTAACAGATGGGGAAATTATTATTGATAATGGGCTGTTTTCGTTATTATCTGGAAAAAGATATCACTACGCGGTTTTCGCCACTACTTTAGTCTATCAAAACTCTTTAAATACAGTATAAGAAAAGCATATAGTTGCATTTGAATTCTTAGAGATAATTGAGAAAACTCGTACAGTTGGGAATAACGCCATCTGGTACATTTCTTGAACATTAACAGGTGGTACAAATTGCGACGTCTAAAACAACACTGAATGCCCTTTCAAACAAGTCCACCTTTCTTTTATTCGGGTACAAACTGCAAAAGTTATAGCAGGTTTGGTTTTACATAATTCGGCAACGCCTACTACACTTATTATTCTCAATATGACAAAACGTCTTTAACCAAGTTTTTTTTTCTTTAACTAAGTTTTTTAATAAAGCATTTAAAATCATAGTTAATCCCGGAACTACCGGCTAATTTAAGATTTACTGTTGACCCTAGCAACGGCGCCCCCTAGCGATCATGTTTAGAATGTAAAAATATTTTCAATAAGTTTCCCTTTGGCACTTTAGTTATGAAAATGTTTTTCCCATCACTATAGCTATTGTAGCTTCCAAGATATCACCAGTCCCCAGTCTTGGTGGGACACGCCGTATATTGTAATGAAAATATAATTTACATCTTCAAACGCAACCGTCATTACTGGCACGCATAGTGTGTTCGGTATGACCACTCGTTCAACGTTGAAATCCCTCTGGCCACCCATCTCTGGAACGAGGGTACTAGGGATTTATTTTAACTCCAGTCAGCGACGATTATGGTGGATCGGAGAAGCTACTCATCTTCTGTTAATTTTCTTCATACTGGAACCACTGGAAACGCATCTTCAAATTATATTTGGAAACGTATTACCAAAACTTGCTGTGTATGAAACAATCGCTGTCGCGATTAAAATAAAGAAGTGGAGGGATACTAATTAATTTCTGACTTTTGAGTCAAGATTCTCGTAACACCTGTATAGATTGTGTTCCATTTTCTAAGTGTTTTAATTTGAAATCGATAAATACGAGGTGGAAGCCAACTTTGGTGGTTGAAGAATAGGCAGGTTTTTGGTAGAGAACATATAAACTTAGAGTTTACGAAATTTAAGAAATTGTTATAAATTCCAGGTTAGTTTTCATTTTTCAGTTTTAATACTCCTTAAATTTCATCAATTAATATCTATTTTAATTCTAAATTGCCGAACGAGTGAATTGAGGTCACTCCCGAATCCTCATATCGTATAATTAATTCACTGATTTCGAAATATTAATTTTATTCAATAATTTCACACATTTAAAACATTACAATGTATGTATAAAGATAATAATTGTCATTGTAGTAAAACAAGAACTCAAATACTAGCTGAAACAACTTCAAACGTACGGATGGCGGAAACCAATCTATTTTAATGTAATAACACGCTGGCTATCATAGCAACTTGTTACCAAAACTCTTCCCCTTTACCATAAAGATAGATTTATTTTATTGCGAAGTTGTTACCGGAGAGAGTTTAGGCCGATTGTCCTCAGATAGAGTTAGTTCGAGAAAACCAGTAAGCGCTTTCTTTGAAGTTTGTTCGACATCAACCGGAAAAAATAAAATAAATCCGGGACGAAATGGAAATGAAAGCGTGTTAATGTGACAGTCTTGAGTGTAATGAAACGCTTTTAGCGTCGATTTCTGTAAATAAAGCTTATCGCTTACTGTGCTTTCAGTCGTAAAACAGCGTGCCATTTTAGAAATGTCAAAAGGAAATTATAACTCGTATTTTGACCTACGGAGACTGTATTAATGGATACGCTCAGAAATAAGGCAATTTTCAAAGACGGTCTGTGATTTCTTAATTGTTTTGTTCCAAATCTAAAACGTTCAAACACCGTTTGTTCTCTGTTGACTCATTTGAGCAAGATCATCACTTTATTGTATTGCATGTTTGTAGATGATCTACTTCCATTTCTTCAATATTTTCACGTCAGAAATATTTGTTAAACAATATTTTTTTAAAATTACTTTTTAATCAACTTCATAATATTTGAAAATTAGTCTAAACATATGTACAACCGAAACAAAACTTATGTAAGTAGGCCATTTTACTCATTCTGTACAATAATTATGTCAAATTGCAAATCAAACCAATTGTTGCAAACATCAATAATCGCAATCTATTTAAAGATGTTTTAGACTGACTTTTGGAGGTCGCAAACTTTTGAATAAACAATTCCTAATGAACTGATTTCTTTTACAAATGCACTCAAAGACTGACCCTACTATGCCAGAGCCATTGTAGTGGTCCAATAGAAGAAGCCAAAGATTATACGATGGTAGTCTGAAAAGGTTCAAGCCTTAACACGAAGATGGCGTTACTCGTCAAAACTATTCTGGTAATATAATTGTATATGCGTTGACAATTTCAGCAATGTTGGACGTTCAGTTGTTGCTTAATAGTCGTTCCTGTCAGTCGAAATTCTTGCATTTGAAGGGCAATACGCCCAGCTTGGTGACGATGAACGTTCGGGACTGCCAAAAACTGTAACACCTACCGATAACATCGGAAAAGTTCACCAAATGGTGCTAAATGACCGTCGAATTAAATAGTAGAAGCTGCGGGCATCTCCAGCGAATGGATATGTGGCACTGAATACGCGACACCCGCAGATCTGACTAAAGGATTGTTATACGTGGCGGATCTGTTACGCCGCAACGTTCTGCTAACTCTCCATAACGATTCAGTCCGCGTATTTAGCGAGAAAAGTTCGCCCGACCATCTTGCGTTATGATACTGAGTAAGGGACGCTTTAACCTCGTTAATCAGCCTGTTTGCGACAGTGCGATCAGCAGGATGCAGCGTCCTTCTGCGTTGTTTCACCGTTTTCCTTTTCTGCTCAATGAGGCGTCTAATGTCTACTGGGATTTTGGATGAACCGTTCCGTTGGATGATCCTTGTGGAGACGTCGTAACTATCCATGATAACTTTTGTTAGGTTTTGGCCCTCGGTATCGACGTCCTCTTTGGTGACTATGCGTTATGAGTCGATCTTGAGAAGCTTCTCCCAGACATCGTACCCCGATGAGGCCTGGCCTCATTGCTCTTATATCTCTCAGTTTATGCCACTAATCTTTCAAAACACCAACTGAAATATTTTCTGGCACCACCTCGTACCAGTAGTTATAGTCATGCCGTCGTAGATAATAACGACGGAATCAGAATACAGATACCATACTTACCCATACAATGATATAACCTTTAACGTACAACGTTTTTTTTTTATTACTATTTACCGCGTGTACTAATTTAACTATAGCTTTTATATATAAAGGATGTTTTAATACGAGCGCAAGATTTGAATTGAGCGCCAGCTTGGCTGTGGTGATGTCACATGATTATGACATGCCAAGTCGATAGGAAACAGATGGGAGTTAGTAAACATGGAGCATTACACGACAGAACAGCGCGTCCGGATTGTTAAACATTATTATCAAAATGGTGAAAGTTTGATTGCCACGATTCGTAAAATTCCTCCAATTTTCGGTCGAAATAATGTTCCTAAGTCATTTACTGTGAAAAGAATAATCGCAAAATTCGAAAGTACTGGTTCAGTTAGTGATGTGAAACATACGACACGAGCTCGTAGACGTCGTTCAGAACAAAACATCACGGCAGTTCGCGAGAGCTTGGCCGAGGGTCCAGGGACGTCGATTCGTCGTCGTGCACAACAATTGGACATTACAACAGCCACCCTAAAGATTTGCGCCCCCATGCGTACAAGGTCTAATTGACTCAGCAACTCCTGCCTACAGACCACTTACAGCGAAGAGAGTTCACCAATTAGATCCTTGAACAACAAGAAGTGAATGCCGATTTTGCGGCCAAAATCATTTTCAGTGACGAGGCCCATTTTCACCTCGATGGCTTTGTAAATAGGCAAAACTGCCACGTTTGGGGCTCAGAAAATCCACGTATGATTCATGAAAAAGCAATGCATCCAAATCGTGTCACTGTTTGGTGTGCATTGTGGACCGGAGGAATCATTGGACCGTTTTTCTTCGAAAACGAAGCAGGTAATGCAGTAACGGTGAATGGTGAACGTTATAGTGCTATGCTAACCCAGTTTTTTGTGCCTCAATTGCACGATATTGCTCTCGACAACATGCGGTTTTAGCAGGACGGTACCACTTGCCATACCGCCCGTGAAACATTGGCAGTCTTACACGAGACTTTTCCTGGTCGTGTCATCTCCCGGTTTGGTGACCAAAATTGGCCGCCACGCTCTTGTGATTTAACACCTTTGGACTTTTCGCTGTGGGGTTATCTGAAGTCACAGGTTTATGCCGGCAAACCCGCAACCGCCGAAGCATTGAAGGCCGAAATTAGACGCTGTGTCGACAAAATACCGCCACATGTATGCAACACCGTTATTGAAAATTTCGCCAAAAGAGTACGCATGTGCCAGCAAAGCCTTAGCGGCCATTTACCAGATGTGTTGTTCCATTTATAATTCCCAAATGTCTACATTATAACTCAATAAATATTTCAATACTTTGCTGCAGAAAACCATGTTTTATTGAACCTTCAAATCTTGCGCTCTTATTGAATCACCTTTTATATATATATATATATATATATATATATATATAGATATAAAGGGATAAATAAATTTAAATATTAATCCATTAATTATTAAACTACATAAAAATAATCGCAACTGGTCGCCTAATTTCTCAATAGAACTTGATGATATCTGAACCATTTTTTCATTCCTACCTTTAATATGAATATTTTCTTAGCTTAAAATTAAATGATTTACTTGGAAGAAACATTTTTCTGTCTTGGATTTTCTTGATTTTCTAACCTTAAGAAAATGTTAATTTAATCCAAATAAGATTCCAAGAAAAATATTTTCTTATATTATACATTTTTATAGTCTTGAAATAAAAATATTTTCTTGAACGGAGACTGATTTTTGCAAGAAAATCTATTTTCCTGAAGCAAGAAACCATTTCTCTGTGTGTATATTTGAACTTGAAATATAATGTAGTAATAAATTCTTTCGACACCATCGTAACACGACATACGTGTTATTAGCATTCCATACATGTCTCTGGAAGCACTCTCATAGTTGCGGTTTGCTACATTTATTCCTCAGAAGAAAATCTTTCCAACGGGTATAAAGAAAAGTGAGAAAACGTATTATGTATATTGACAGCTTGCATTATTTCACGTTTCTGTCTACATCCATGTAATATTCAAACATACTTAGTAGCTATAAACATCTATTACAGATAGTAAAACGATATTAAGAAAAGTAATTGACAGTATAATTTTCTACAAAAACTATCTTATTAAGAACTGCTTCTATTGCCATTGGATCTTATTGCGATCTTTAGTGTTTGTGGAAACCACAAAGAAGACTGCAGAATAAAACTGTAATTGAATAAGACACCTGTTGTATTCAGACTCTGGAGTTGTGAAAAGTGTAATAAAAAGCATATTTACTTCTTGCGAATTGCTCTTATTCTGTCGTTCAAACGTTATTTATCGGGAACCCAATTTTTCCCTATTTTTAACTTTCATACTTTGCTTTCACTAAAATATTACCGTTTTCTTCTGATAATTGGCTACCCATGTCTATTCCTTTTGTTTAAAAATAATATACAATCTGTTTAAAAAATATTACATGAAATTTTAGTCAACGATCCTCTTTTCCTAGGAAATGAAACGTTTTACCTTTAAGCTATGAGTTACAGCTGGATAAAGTTTGCGTTGCCTTAGAGCAAACATGTGTTGATGGAAAATATATTCGACCGTACGATGTTACTTTTATATCCTATACCTAAAGGAAAATTGACAATAACTCGAAGAAAATTGAAACCGTTACTTATATCCGGGTCGACGGTATGATATCGAATGTCAAATAAAAATCCTTTGGAATCATGCTTAGAGCCTTTACCAATTTATGGTTTTGTACGTATTCCCATATTTTTTGTTCTCAAAAATGTACTAAAGAATCATTATTAAATGTGCTACAAAACACACATTTAGTAGCAATTACATTCAAAAACAGCATTTACTTTGATAGTTGTTACTGCAACCTAACAACTGCACTAACAACTTTAATTAATTCAGTGTTTAATTTGACCTATAATAAATGTGTTAAAACTGTCACCTTTGTTTCTTTGTTCAGCGGGATTAGTTATTGATCTCTTTCTCGGATATATCTGTAGACGTTTTATTACGTTTAATAGATACAAAATTAATAGACACTCTAATTTTTGAAATTAATAAGAGAATTTGCTCCAGTCTGTAAAACAAGGAGAGGAACTGAGCTTACGATCGAAAACGTAAAATTGTTTGTGTACTAAATCCAAGCGAAAATAACGTATGTAATCTGGCAAGTGAACCACTAAATTGTACAAGACCTCGATAGAGTCAAGTCGGTCATGGCACTCTGAGGAGATAAGACGTAATTTTCTTGGAATTGTAAAGCTTTAGTTGGTGATGATATACAGCACTACATTCCCGCTGTACTACATTGTACTCTGTTGCACTGTGAAGAAATAAATTTTAACCTGAAATGTAATTTAATATTCGTTGGTTTTTAGTGTACATGCTTTCTTGTTTATTGTATTTATCTTTAGTTCTATGCGGTTTCGTTTTAGCGGCGTATTATAAAATATATTACGGTTTAATTCATTTGATTTACTTTATATTATAGCAAGTGAAGATTTCACTGGACTACACAATTTATATGAGCACACTTCTGGCACTATTCGATGCTACGAATTAAACACTTCTCTTGCAAATATATATTAAGGAACTATTTTTCAATACCAATTGAAGGGTTAAAAAAAGACATATCGAAACAGTAATTTGAAATTTTCAGGAAAAACTCAATAAAACACAAAGAAATAATTTTTGCTGAAGACATTTAACTAATTATTTCATCTCAATAGTAATTAAAACGTTGGTGTAAACAAATAGATGTGAACGAAACGAAAATGGAAACTTACATTTAGTAAGATTATAGACACCACAACAATCTTTTTAAGAATTACGCCAATATCTGGTCTCTAATCTTCTCGCGAATTACACAGGTCCAGGAATGCTGTTCTATATTGAAGTAGTTGACTGTAGAATTGTCTGTACTCATGCACTTTCATAAAAAAAAATATCATTTATTGACTGAAACTCCGAATATAAAAGCTTAGTCTCTCTTAATTTGTGCAAGATATTACCTTTTTTATAATGTTAACTTCCTACTATTGCCCTACCACTGTAGGTAGTTTTGATCTTAATGAGACAAGGTTCATTCAAATATTGAAGCTGTATAAATTTCAACATTGATTCTATACTCTTGGTATCCGGGTTGGAACTGACTGGGGATTTATTAATTCTGGAGGGGTTTATATAGGGCTTGTTTTGGGTCAATGGAGCGGAAATGTTATGCATCGATAAAGCGGAAATGTTATGCGTCAATGAAGCGGAAAAGTTATGCGTCGATGAAGCGGAAATGTTATGCGTCGATGAAGCGGAAATGTTATGGGTGGATGAAGCGGAAATGTTATCGATGAAGCGTGGGGGTTGCTAGGAGGTTTAATCAGTTGGTATTTCCACGTGTGATGTAAGGGGTAGCCATCTTCTCGATTTAAATTGTTGGAATGTTTGAAAATTTTTATTGATTCACGGATTTTTCTACTATAATAGTGAGGATTGCGAGATAAGATGCGGATAGAGTTAAATTGGATTTGGTATCCAGTTTCCAATCTATACTCAGCCAGTGCGGACCCAACATTTTCGACTGAAAGAGTTGAAGGTAAATCCTGGCGATTTACTTGTCAGCTTTCATGTCAAATCCTTCCATGTTCATGCGGTAGTGTGTACATCGGTGAAACAAAGCGATCAGTCAGCACTCGTTTACTGAGCACGAGTGTTGTACGCGGTTGTTGCGTGTAGCCGGGTCCGCACTGGCTGAGCATAGACTGGAAACTGGCCACCAAATCCAATTTAACTCTACCTGCATCTTACCTCGCAATTCTCACTATTATAGTAGAAAAATCCGTGAATCGATAGAGATTTTCAAATATTCCAACAATTTAAATCGCGAAGATGACCATCCCATACATCACACGTGGAAATCCCAACTAATTAAACCTCCTAGCAACCGCCACGCTTCATCCATGCATAACATTTCCGTTTCTTTAATGCATAAGATTTCCGCTTCATCACCCATAACATTTCCGCTTCATCGACGTATAACATTTCCGCTTCATTGGCACATAACATTTTCGCTCCATTGATCGAAAACAAGCCCTATATAGACCGCTCCAGAATGAATAAATCCCCAATCAGTATGTCGTAACAGCCCTGAAGATGCTCCATAAAAGTGTGGACGAAACATCGGCCAAAGCTACAACAACGACGCGGTTCCAACCCGGAAACCAGGAGTATAGTATTATTGACGACCGCGGAAGCCTACAAACCAAATTCAATATTCATTCTTTGAATCAATTTTGAATGTCTGCTCCCCGATTAGTTTTTAAAATAGTACCAATAGAAATAGTAACAGAACTTAGGAAGGGAAGAAACACATTGAAAAGTGCGTGTGAAATTTTTCATTCCGAATAAATGACGTTACTTTCAAATGAAAACGATCGAGAATAGGTTTCACTAGTAAAGTAATGTTTTCCTAAGTATAAAATATTTGCTTATTCACTCGCTTCTTGCTTCTTGCTTATAGAATTTTGAATATTGCATGAAAGTTTCACTTAATAATAATTGATATCGATCTTTTGCTCTAATATTGATTCAAGAGATGATTAATTGACGAGTTGATGTGTGCACGGGCGCGCATGTACGCGTGCAACTTTTTAATTTCGAATATTTTTCTTTTTTTGCAGTGCATTCTATATCTCCTTTTTTTGTTGTTTGACCTTCTCATTGAATGTACTCATTACTCGCAGAAATAACATTCATTTATTATTGTTATTATTTTCTTGGTTAATGGTAATACATCTTTATTTCAGCCTATGCTGTGAAGCCTACAAGATACAAAAGAAAACAAGAGCAAAGCTATAGCGCTAGATAAAAGTATTGTTTAACTTTATGTTTAAATTCTCTAAAACTGTTTAAGGACTTAAAGTAGGAGGTAATTTATTGTGTAGCTTACCTAATTTTTTATTATTTTTTTAAATGGCGATAAAAAAAAACTGCAACTTCTAGTAAGTCGAGCATGTGAAGTATTCTCAGAAAATTCGGATGTCCTTAAAAACAAAGCATAGAATTTCAAAAATGTAAGGTCCATGTAAAGTTAACTTTCCTTGTAACCTGAAAGTCGTAGGAAAAGATCGTTTATGTCGCAGTAGGAACCCCATTTGAATTATACCATTGGTCATCTTTGAATAGAAATTAGAAAAATAAAACGGTTTTAAAACATGAAAACTACAAAATCTTTTAAGTAGCGCAAAGCATAAAAAACTAGATAATCCATTGGAAAAGGTGTTAATGTGGTATTTACATTCCAAGTCTTCACTAATACAAATACCCAAAGCTTGCATAAAGAAGAAGTTCAATAATGCTACTATTTAAAACAACACGTTACATTTAAGCTTATTATAAAATAAATACATTTTCTTTTATTTCTATTGGTTCACAAGTTATTAAATAATAACTAATGATAAAGTCGAGAGTGTGCTATATTAGAAATATGAAAGCGGTTACTGGAAGTCAGTATAATATTAATATCGTCTGTGTGCATTAACAAAAATTGAAAAAGTGTAAAGTGGCCAATTCACACAATTAATTGTCCAACTTCGAATCGCTACAATTTTGTAAACAATCTAACAACTGACCCGTTCACCCAATACATAATCGGTCAACTTCAAATCGTTAAAATTGAGCAAACAACTTAACAACTAGCCCACTTTGGTTTCTGTTTAGATTTTATGCAGTACATAATTATGGCAGGTGCAGTAGCAGTTTTAAATGAGCAAGGTAAAAACAAAAGAAAACGAGCCAAACAGTAGTTGAAAGATCGTAAAAAAATACACGCACATGGACTTGTGAAAACCTTTAAAGGAAAATTATTAATATCAAAAAATAAAATACTTCCACACACAATGCTCTGCAAAAATGAATAAGGAATTGCATTGCTAAATTGTCCAACTTGCTGAATTGGCAACACACGCAGCAACAAACAATCGGTTACAATTTCAGATTGGTGTACAGCGTACACCAACGACTAATTCGATTTCCAATTTGAAATTGACAGTTATCACAATAGCTTGTCAATAATTGTATCAATTTGCAAAGTTGGCCAATTAATTGTTGTGTGAATGGGCCGCTTAATACCCAACATAGATTCTTGGGGAGCACTTTCGTTTGTGGCGTATTAGAGAAGAAGTTTGCTTGATAACAATGGTTTGTTGTGAGTTTTGACACCATACAATTCCATTTTGTAAAGCAGAACATCGTGGTTAACATTATCAAATGTCTTTGATAAATCAATGAACATTGCAAGACGAGGTATATTAATGACAACATGGTTGTAATTTGCTTTAAAAATTGAGAAAGAGCAATACGATGCAAAACAATTAAAATTTGTAAGCTTGTTATTTATGATGGTTCAATAAAGTTGTTTATTTTATTATGTTTGACAATTTTATGGAAGGGTTTGACATCAGCTAGTTTTAACGCCGAATAACATATACCCTCTACTAAAGAGAAAAAATATTAAATAAGCTAAAGGGGTTAAAAGACGTTGAAATTATCTCCTGTTGAGAGAAATATAAATGGAAGTATGACTACATGTTCGACAGCTATTCAACAGCAAGGGTTATAAAAAACGGATTTTGGTATGGATAATAATGGAATTAAATTAATTAAAATTAATTAAACACAATATGTGTGATAGAGTTGGCACTCTCGTCGGTCATACAGTACTGGAGCAGTTGATAGATGAAGCGAATATTAGCGGCCACCGCCGATCGGTGATACATGAGCGTGGAGTTAGTTTGGTTCAGCTCTTGTGTTGTGTTATTCTAGGTGTAATAAATATATAATTAAGTATGTCGAACGTACGAAAGGGTAAGAAACGACTAGATGCTGATAAACTGAATGAGTTTATCGGTGACTTTCCTGATTTATCTTATAGTGGTGCTAAAATAGTCTGTGAAATACCTCTGACTAGCCGAGAGAAATACGATTAAAGATATGTAAATAGTATAACATACAGAAATAAGAAAAATGGCGTGCCATCAACCATTTATGTTCGATTTACTTTTCGTGCTGATTGATTACTACCGCAATAGAAAAACCACAAATTCCGCACTGTCGTTAGCAGAGTCACTGCAGGTACTGGACAAAATAAATAAAATGCTACACGATATAAACGACGCAAAAAACTGTCGCGTCAAAAAAGAGTGCTTTAAGAAAAGATTCACATTTTACAAAATTAAGACAAATTTGTGATGGCGTGTCTGCAGATTCGTTAACTAATTTCGAAGATTACTTTAACTATGCCTGTCTTACGTCGATAGATATTGAACGGTCTTTCTGAAGATACAAGAACGCTTCTTCATCACGGCAAACATTGTCAACCGCGAGAAACGTGGAAACATTTGATGCTGCAAACGTTTCACGGATCTTATCCAGTTTGTGGCACTTCATTTTATAACAACTGTTAGGAAGGTACGTGTTTTACAATGCTTTTAAATAATATGGATTATTTCTTTTATTATTTACGTTGTTATTGTACCGAGCGCAGTGCTACAACTTACGTACATACTTATTACGATCCTGGCACGCCACCCGAAATTGCCAACTCTAGTGATAAAATAAACCTACTAAAATAAAACTCTTGTACAAAATAACAAACATAGGAAAAATTATATTGTTGGTATAACTAACAGTAAAAATGCCTTTTTAAATTTGGATTTGAATTAAACAAGCACTTGATTGCGCCATCACGATGTCGCTGATATCAAATTAGATTCAATTCTGATATAATAGAAATGCCGTTTATGAAGAATACTTAAATAGATCATAATGAAAATAATTGTCCGACAACTTCTTCAAGCGTTCTGTGTCTCCTTCAAATAAAAGAAATCGCAGAAGCGGCGAGCTGCTGTCTTCAGACCGCTGATTGATTATCTTAATGTATTGCTTCAGCACCGTTCGTACACCAATGCGTGCCTGTCAGTTCCACGAGCAGACAAGTCTAATTAGTAATGTGTTCAGTATTTAAGTTTTTGTTGTCCCGTGCAAACTAGGGTAGTACTACCACTATAGATGTGTACACACTCTAGTAGGTTTGTTGTTCCTGTAGAATACCATGCCTGCCTGCAATACCCTGCAGGGATTTGTAGGTTTCTATCTGCTGTTCTTTTTTTCTTATTCTAACTGGGTAAATTAATGAATGACTGTTTTGTGTATTAGATCAGGCAACGTATGTATAAGATAACACCAAAATAGTAAATAAAAAAGAAACTTTAGGGTAACAAGGGTCAGTCTTACGTACGTATTACACCGAAGTTACCAAAATGTGAGTCCTTTCAACGGCAGTTAGTATTTTTTTTAGTGTACTTTAAGGAATGGATTTTACTAACATCGGGGATATTGCTTGTTGCTTTAATATACGAAGAGAACTTTTATTATAGTGGAATCCATTTAGCGCATTCGTTATTGCGTTTTGCGTTACTTTACACAATTCAAGTTCTATTTCTAATTCATTCAGGTTAAGAATTTCAATAAGAGCGCATTGTCCAATCCAACAGTGATCAAGCACTTGACTTAAAAGGTTACTTACTTCTAAAGAATAGTCTATTTGAGCACCGTCCTGCTAATATCGCGGATATAACGCTGTCTTGAAAAATAAACGTTTGTTGTATATAAAAAAAGATCCTATTATTGGGTTGCCCAATACACTAACCTGCTCATTTCTGCTGTGTTCTTGTGCTAATATGGAGATCATGACTTTTGACCAGTAGCAGCAGTTCTGCTAAATTACTTATCCATTCAAAGTAAAAGACGCTTATTGTTAAAACAATTTTTTACAAACCGAGAGCAGCATAGATTAAATCAGTGCCGCCCCGGCAATAAACATATGCCCACAAAACGATATCTGTCCTGTAGGATCATTCTTTAAAGGCTCTTGACAATTTTTACGCTTATAAAACTTGTAGCTGATGTTTCTAAAGGTTTCTTAAAACGCTTGCTTTAGTCGAGGCGTTTTCATTTACAACAATAATATTTAAAATTATTTTTGTCTGGGTAACGGACCACGAATAGTACAAAATCCTCTTAAAGGCTGTTTAACACAATAGCCACACATAGCCCATGCGTACTTTGTATTTTTGAATTCTCTGTGTGTCGAGATCCTATTAATTGTGCGTGTCATTCAGAAATCGTGAGTATGTATGTGTCTTCCATATTCGAGGTAGGTGCTATAAATTAGACGGCGTTTATGGTGATTTATCTCCTTCATATTCCATTGTCAAAATGTTGGCAAAGTGTTTCCGTTTGGGGCAAGAATCCCTTGAAGATGATGAGCGCCCAGGTTGGCCAATTGAACTGATAACGCCTCAAAACATTTCAATTATTGAAGAAATGGTATTAGCGGATCGCCGCTTGAAAGTGAAGGAATTAGCAGTGATGTCCAACATTTCTGAAACAAGTGTCCGCCGAATTCTCCATAACCATTTGGGTATGAGTAAGATTAGTGCAAGATGGGTACCGCATCTTCTTTCTGTTCTTCAACGGGAACGTCGGGTTGAATGTGCGCGCTCGTTTTTAAACATGTGTGGAGACGACCCGAAACTGATTCTGGAGTCCATTGTCATAGGAGATGAAACGACGGCTCTGTGTTATGATCCTCTACTCAAAAAGGAATCGGTGGAATGGCGGCGACGCAATGAAACCCATCCCAGAAAAATATCTTACGGGAAAAACTTTAAATTATTTTTACAAGGGTATAGAATTATTGATTGATCGTTGTAATAAATGTATTGAAGTTAGGTAAGATTGTATTGAAAAATAAAAATTGTTATATTTTACCAAGTTTATGAGAATTTATGGCGCCTACCTCGTAACTTTACCCAGTGTTGCTTTGCTCATTTACACATTGGATAATTTTTATGCTCATAGTTCTACACAGAATTATGCGTCGTACAAAACAGCCTTGAGACTAGATCAATTATGCATATGAATTTCTTCATTTGTGGTGTACATTTGGCAAAAGTAAACTTGTATTAATGTTACTGCACACGCGCACAGAAATGTACTTTAAAAGTAGTTCAATTAGAAATTCTTTTTTTTTAAACCGCTGTCATTAGCGCCACGACGAAAGCCGTTGAGTCAGTAACACTCCAGAATGTTAGAATGGCGCCATTCCGACGCCTCTTTCGACCCAGTCTCCCTGTCCAAAAAGATAGGTTTTCGGTAAATATATCTGCAATCAACGATGATCCCGGGGCGACGATAACATAGTTCCTCTTCCCAGAGAACTCTTTGTCATTGATTCTCATCTTCCTATTTTCGTAACTCTTCAAATTTAATGTAAAATTCTCCTAAAACAAAGAACAGGGTAAATTCAGCGGTATTTCTAGCAAGGTTTCATAAATTAAATATCTATAATAATATAATAAAGTCGCACGGAAGTAAATTTTGTTATTGTTTGATTATCGATGCTATTCTGTATCACAGACTAACATAATTTCAGTCGTCTAGTAAAGTCAGTCCACTCATTCTCTCATGCTACTTCTAAAAATAACTGTATTCATCTAAATTCATCACAAAAATTACGTTTGGACAGAAATCATCAAAATTTGCGGTGGATAAGAAACAATCGCCATTGCGATTAAAATAAAAGAGGAAAGGGACGCTAATTAGATTCATCACTCCTAGTCATGCTTTCATCAAGTTATCTCGTATTTTGGCTGCGCTCCCAGTTTAAAGTGTCTAATATTGAAATCATAGAATAAATTTAAGGTAGAAGAGACGGTTGGAGGTTAGAATAGGCAGGTTTCCTGTGAATGTCATAAGGAACATGGGGTTTATATGACATCTTCGTAAAATCAAGGTCAGTTCGCATTTTTAAAATTTTACATTCGTTAATTTCCATTTATTTGGTATCAAAATTCGTTTAAAAATTGCCGAAGGTGTGTGTAAGAATACTCCCGAATCCGACAGCTCATTTAGAAATTTAATTAACTAACAAAAATTCATATTTTTTAACAATTTCATTACCGTCAAAATATACACTTAGGAAACAACAACCATTGAGTTTCATTGCACCCTGCAGCTTTTAGGTTACACAGGTTTGAGGTTATACATAGCATTCTTTATACACTAATAAATTAAAATCTAAAACTTCAAGTTCATCTTTTCATTAATCTTATTATAACTTGAAACATTTGTTCACTACAACCACACACGCATTCATTCTAGTTTTTAAGATCCGACGACACATGTGCAAAGACTAGCCGATAATCTTTACAGTGTTTGCAATTTATAAAAATATAAAAACCAGTAAATTGTCTTACATTTAATGTATAAGTCGACCGACAAAGAAAACATTTCAAATTAAACTAGCAGGTAACTATGATAAATTTGTTGTTGTTATTGTTGTTACCTCTATATCTAAAATCTACACTGAGAGAAAGGAGTTGGTTCATCCAACAAACCACGAAGTGTTGCACATATATGTGTTCATTCAACTAAAAATATGTTCATTCAACACTTTAGCGAGTCATTCCAATCACCTTGCAACTTAACAGAACACACTAACTGTTGTTTTAAACCATATGGAGTGTCGAGTACATTTAACAAACAAATTGGTTGAATCAACCAATTTTTGGTTGGCTCAACCAATCTTTTCTCTCAGTGTATATACGTTCATATACAAACATAATGTACATTCTACACTAAATTGAGTAAAAGTTGCAACTTTATCGTGTTCGGCTACATATGCTGTGGCATCATATAACACTACAAAGTATACCTTTCTTACACTAAAAATCAACTTGAATTTTTTTCCATTTAGTGTATGGCTTAGATTATATTTTACACTACGAAGTGCACTATTCTACAGTAAATATTTTACCCATGCACTACATGAAAGTTACACCACGAGATTTTTACTGTGTAGTATCGAGTGCGCGTAAACGTCATAATTAGTTGTTTTTCTGTCAATTCATTATATTCGTAAAAGTTATTTTTATCAAGTATCTCGTTGATACTCCCAAAGCTACGGGAGAAAGATATCAATAAAATCATTACAAAATACAAATTATAACATTAAGATATATAACGCAGGTCTCTTAAACATTTAACTGATTTTATACCAACCTACAAATTAAGGTATCCAATATTTTGATTTCTATAATGAGTCATTTTGATACACGTGTACTTCAAATTCGAAAAAAAAAATCGTTAGCTAATGAGCCATTGACGTTTTATTTATTCCTTTACTGCCTTCATTATTTTAATTATTACAAGGATGTTAATATGAGTAGTACCAGTTCTCCACTGGAAAAGTAAAGTCATACAAACTTGATTTGCCTTTATTTGCTCTAGATTTTTTATAACTCGGTTTTTACGAGCGAAGACAGAATTGCCATAAAAGGAAGAATATCGTAAAATCATAATCTTATTTGCGGTACGAATGTGCGGGCATGTGTTCAAAGAACATGACGTCTATCGCCTTCTTCCTTTATATTCGTTTCGTTATTTGCACACTTGATCTCAGAAAACTGACCTCCATCCAGGCGTAGGTTCACGTTCCGTGATGTGCGTCTAAATTGGTAACAAACTGCGAAAAATAAATCGCAGACACCTTTCCACTATGCATAGTTAATTCGGAATCATGCCGGGTAATTCGATATATTTGTCAATGTTTGACGAAACGGAATGTGGAATTTCAGTACGCTGTGCTGTTGTTTTCGCGACGCGGTTTTACAGATTACAGAGATTACTTTTTTAAACGGGGTTATTTTCGGCCGGTTGATTTTATACGAACCCGGCGATTTTTTTTTCATTGCTGTTGGCGTCCGCTGGATTTTAAAAGTTTCGTGTAATTCCTATAATTGCTACCAATTAGCACTTTAGCATTCTGAGTCTAAGGGTTGTTTCGTCTCTTTAAACTTTTATTAAGAAGCAATCTGGGACTACAATGAAAGTGCACTTTAGGATCTGCGTTATATACCACTTGCGTTGCCTGGTACTAACGGTTGAAACCACATCTTTGCCGTTGATAGTAACAAATAGCAATCATAAAACATACTGACGCATAGTGTAACTATAAATATGTAAATGCTTTGTTGTGGACCATGTAATTATGAAACTAAATGTAGTATTTATAAATTATTATAGTATTTCGTATAAAGAAGGGCAGGAGAGATAGATCAATACGGGAGAGATAGATGATTAACAATACAATAACAATACAATATGCTGTCAAACGTAGTGCCATAAGTGAGCGCAATTAATGAGAAGCACCATACTTGCCGTTTTGGGACGTGTTTTACATAAATGACAACGTAAGTTAAGGAAATATGAGAAAAGGAAATTATGCCTAGAAAATGGAAGGACGCCCTTATATGTCCAATCCTTACAAGAGGAGACCAGACGAATGGAAAAGGAATTAGGAGAGTATCACTCTGGTTTCCGGAGGAATAGGTCGGTTACAGATCAAACGTTTATATTAAAACACATCATAGACAGTAGCATAGATCAAAAACTGCCGCTACATATGCTGTTCGTAGATTTTCAACAAACCAATGGTACAATTGAAAGGCCAAAAATATATGGAGCCATGAAGGAATACCGAAGAAAATGATAAGAATGCCGAAAATGACTTTGGGATACAAATTATAGAGTCCAAGTGAATGGGAGTATATCAAAGTGAATGGGAGTATATCAAAAAGTTTTAATGTTAAAAGAAAAGGTCATCAGAGAAACGAAGATAGTAACAACACGGACAGTACCTGATCACAGATTTCAAATTATACCATATGCAGATGATATAGTACTTAACTTAAGAAATATGATCATATGCAGTAATATAGGTTCCGGTAATCTGTTTCTGTTGTTACGTAAAGTTGGCTAGGAAGGAGCACCAAATTGTTTCTTATGACGCGGGACTGATCTAAAGAGCTCGTTGCTAAGCAAAGTAATCATAACAATTGCCACACTGTCAAATCTTAATTCCAAACGCCTAAATTATTCTTGTTATTTATTGTTATTATAACCTGCATTTGTCATATTTTCGTTCTTTGTGCTCGTCATTTTAACTTGTTTTATTTATTGTTGTTTCTTTTTTACTTTATCGAATTTTATTGTAATTAATTAGTTGTAGCAGGTTTGTTTAAGTTTGTTAATTTTTGATAGTCAACGTGTTTAAGTTTCGGTTTTTTATGTTGTTGGTTTTTGTAATGGCGTCCGCATGGACCACATAAGATAAACATCAAGTACCTAATTTTAATATTCGGTGAATTTGGCAACAATTACCAAGAAGTGGATCATAATGAACACTGCCCTTGTACAGCGGGAAATGTTTGAACTTTACGCTAAGTAAGTATAGATAGTATAAAATTTATAGGTCGAACTGCTTTAACAGAAGATAATATGATTTAAATTATTGAACAATTTGTTGCGCAACCATGGCAAGTAAGATAATAATTGTTGCCAGATTTACATAATATTAAAATTGACCCAGCAATTTTGGATGGTTCGTGTCGAAGTCATCATAAAGGTAACAACACAAAAAACCTAAAAAACAGACAAATTGTCTATCAAAAACCAACAGATTTAGACAAACGTACCATAATTAATTCATTGCAAAAACGTTTACAACGTTAGCAATTAACAAAACAAGTTAAAATGAGAGAAAATAATAACGAGAACAAAGAAGGAATGTATGACAAATGCGTGATATGATAACAATAAATAACAAGAATAGTTTTCGCTTGTGGACAGTTTGGCAATTGTTATGATTACTTAGCAACGAGCTTTTTAGATCTGCCTGGTGTCACAAGAAGCAATTTGGCGCTCTTTCCTAGCCAACTTTGCGTGACAACAAAAACAGATTATCAAAACTTTTATTGCTACATATCGTCATATTTCTTAAGTTAAAGCATAACATATGTGGTATCACTGGATTCGCCTTTCGATTACCTTCCCAAAATCGTAAAAATATGCAGGGCGATCTATTTAAAATAAGAAAGATAACGGCACCTCCGGTGAAATCGAAAATACAACTGAACTGCCGATAACGGTAAAACTTAATCCACAAAAACTAGAAATCGACCTATTTTTTCGCTAGCTTCTGTCGTTCAAAAGTTAGCATGAGGGGGGGGGGGCACTTTAAAACCTCACTGTACATATGATGTAGACACAGAAGCGTCCGTCTTCTGTGTTTATATCAGATGTGTGAATTACGCACTAACAATGAAATATGTATTAAACTGATGGTTAGTCTTTGTCCCTAACCTCAGTTGATGGCATTAGAAGCGCGAAAGGGTGGGCCATCTCTTCTCCTCTAAGGAAATAAATGGACCAGTAATATGGTGCTGAAATGGATATTTGGTTGATGTAGAGATATCGACATATTTGTTACAAACTATGTGGTGAATGTTGGTAGCTTATACCATTATTATTTAAATCCTATTTTGTTTTTACAACAAATTCGCAAATTAAACATCAATCGGTAGTAAGTCATCAAGTATGGTAATAGATGTCCACATTTTACGGTTGTCGATTCTCGCTTATGTCACTTCTTTAGCTGATAGAACGTAAACTCGCATGTCATATTACAGGTTGTAATATGGTATTTTTTAAAGAAAGCAAATTTTAATTGATCGAAAATTTTAGTGAATAAACATGAAACATTGTATATTCGAAATATGTATCGTAATTTTCCGTAATATTTGAGAAATGCTATAGAGATCAAAGAAGCGGGATGAGAAGACAATCTCTGCTTTTCGTTCGAGTCGCCTTTGTGTGAAGTCGTATTTCGTTAAGCGTTTAATTTTCCAAGCAAATTAAAATGTTGCAGTGCACAAATTTTACTTCAATTACAAGTTTAATTCAAGTTTGGTCATTCCAACGAACGGTGGGTTTTAAGTACGTTACGTGTTACTACAGAGAGTTCGCGTAGTGTCAAAGTTTGAGGTTGGTATTTATTCTATCAATTTAATTTGCGTGAAACGTTATTATTTGCTACTTATTGTTACTTAAACTGCCGAAAGAGTGTCCAGAGGACACTTCTGGGCTTGCGACTGTAAAAATCAATTTGTTAATTTCGAAAACAAATTTCTCTGTTGTTATAGCATTACAATACTTATAGACATTTTATTCAAGTTTTAGCTGGTAGTATTAGTAGATGATACGTTTTAGCTCACCTTACTCCTATGAATTTTGTATGAAGACGGTAGCACACTACTGGGACAGGGTACTCACACATTTAATTTCAAATCACTGAAACAAATGTCAGAATGATGAACTTTATTAAAAATATTCCCAAACCTCTATTCCTTTTCTCATACTTGAAAATGTTGTCTCTTTTCTCACAAAGGCAAATAGCCCATTGGTAGAAGTTATACAATACAAACTATAAAACTTGCTTAGAATCACTAATGTAGCTTTCAATATTGGAGAAGAGTTCTAAGCAAGGTAAGTTACATGATCGGATTGGAGACATCTTTTTGCAACAACCTGGGCATCCGGGGGGCACACTGGAATTTTCTGGAAAATCTAATCAATGGCCGAAGTGCTTTCGTGAACCTTCTAGAAACTCCCATCCCCGCTACTGCTACTTGGTCAAATGGGTATATAAGCGGCGCTGTTAACCGTTGACAACTCAGTCTGCTTTCAGAAGTCAAAGTGTTAACATCTAAATACTAAAGCAAATAACCCAAACCGAAGTGAATACTGAAAAGTTCGGGATTATTTATTGTATTGGCTTGTAAAATCAATCAAATTGAAATATCAAAAATGGATAAATGTTCTAAATTAAATACCTTTTGTAACGTATGTTGGAAAATTTGTAATTAAGACCACTTGGCGTAAAATAATTGCTGAAACCGCTGATTTGTATCAACAATATTTCTCACAAAATATTTTTACTGATGTGTATTGGACGCCGTCTATTGTTTGTTCGACATGCGTTTTGAATTTGAATAAATGGACAAAAACCGGTGCCGCTATGCCATTTGGTGATCCGATGATTTGAATAGATCCAGGAGAACATGATCCAGCTAAATGTTACGTGTGCGTGAATTATACTGACGGTATGAACAGAAGAAAAGTGATTCTTCGAAATACATTCCAACAACATACCGCGTTCGTAAGTTCTGTAGTAAAGTGAACCGCTAAAGTATATAGACACTGTTACAACGTTTGCCCGCTATGAAAGTATAAGGTGGGGTGCGCGCAAAGCGAATCAAGGACAAGCGGCAACATGAATCCTTACGTACCCTAGTATACTCAATTGCCGCTGCCGCATTTAAATATAATTGCTGTTCCAACAAGACCAATTCCAACAGAACAATCTAAGCCATTAGCATTAGAAACCATGAAAACCGAAGAAGCAGGCGTATCAATGTATGAACCATCAAATGTCACTGCGCCATGCAATCACATTCAAATCACGCAATCTCGTTTGAATATGATAACAAGCCTGAATCTATCAGAGCGACAATCCATTCATTTGGCAAAGGACTTGAAACAAATGAATATATTGGTAGCAGATGTGCGGATATACGGAGCAATCAATCGTCATCGTTTTACGAAGTTTTTCAAATTGGTACATTGGTGCAGCGGCAAAAAGCTATATGCTCTTTTGGACATTTGTTGTAATTTACAAGAAGATGACGATACAGAAGAATCGGGGCAATTAAAGAATGAAAATTTCAAAAAAATCAAGAAAAATGATGAAAGATCGACTCAATCGATTCAATTTTTTTCAAATAGTTTCTATTCGATGTGTATTCGTCGATACGATGTCTAATCGATGGATTTTCATCGATTTAAATTCAATGAATGGTCAAAAAATTATAAAAATTACGTTTCTTTGGGGTCCTTGTGCCTAAAATTCCTAAATTGAAATTGCTCCAAAACGTGAGCTAACCTTTCAAAACGGTTGGCGCCATTGGATTCAGCGTACTCGAATTAGGTTTACCCCCCAGGTGCCCCATTTGTTGCATTTTGCAACTAGCATAGTGTAATGAGATACAAGGTGTTTTATTTAAAAATGTTTTTAGCACACTGTTATGATACCTTCTAATATATTTGGTTCATACTTGGCAGTTTATGTCACGCCATTTTAAATTATGGCAGAAGATAATTTCCCTCTTTTACCAGAGGCATACGATAGTGATAGAGACATACTTTCCCTCCTCTACATTCTACGTCACTGTCGTAGTCGTCATAGTAGAATGCTTCTTTGATTCCCCATTATTTTCGAAGTAGTAGTAGTAGTTGTTGTGTGACCTTGCAAAGCAGCATTAATCAAGAGAACTAACTGGATCCACAAAACTAACAAATTAATATTTTCTAAGTAAATATTGTTCTCTTGTCTCATTGCGATAGAGTCAGTAGTTTTCCTAAATAATTTAATTTTATTGTTTACTTGCATCTCACATGAGTTTTGTCGATTTCAATAAGTTTGATCATAAAAATTAACAAATTTGCAGGAACCACTCATGTCTAATTTGATCTTTTCAATTCTTGCAATTATGAAAATGTTTTAATAATCGCAAGAATTGAAAAGATCAAAACAACACATTGAGAAATTCCCATTAAAATAATTGCGATTGGTAGGCTCTGGTCTATTGATAAAGGTGTAGTAGGCTGATATGTTATGACACTTATGACTGTCAGATAGTTAATTTTAATTGGAAGATGTAAGATTAGTTACTGTTAATAATAATAGCTTTTTTGTGAAAATAGCACGTCATAATGATTTTCCAAATGCAGACATGCGAGATATGGTATGTGTTTATGCACAGGAGAATTATCGAGGGTGTCCTGCTGCTCAAACGTATTTGCAGTTATATTCGAACAGACGACAACCTCATTACAGGACTTTTAAAAATATTTACGACCGATTAGTGGAAACTGATCAATTCCATCCAAAGCGAGATGTAGGATGTCCAAAAAGAATTATAGTAGATTAGGAGGATGACGTTTTGGTAAGAATTGCTGATGACGATGCTTATCAGCAATAACTGGAGTAAGCCTTACTTCAACATTCAGAATACCAGAAAAAGAAAGCTGAAAACCTCACCATTTCACTCCAGTGCACCGAAGATCTCCCTCGACGAATGGAATTTTCACAATTCATTAGGGATAAGACAAATGCAAATAACAATTTTGTTAGCAACATTCTTTCCAGTGATGAAGCCACTTTCGCACGCAGAGGCGTTTTTAATTGGAGAAATTGCCACTACTGAAAATCCACATCTCGTCAGTGAGACACACGAATTCAGAATAAATGTTTTGTGTAGACTTTTTAGAGATACTGTAATAGGTTCCTTTGAATTACTTGCAAATTTAAATGGTAATTCATATTTACAATATCCTCAAACTACGCTTTTTGATGAATTGGAACAGTTGCCATTAAACCAGAAAAGAAACATGTGGTTTACACAAGATGGCGTCCCACCATATTTTCTCTTAGTGGCGCGAAATTATTTATCACCAAACATATTTTTAAGGGTTAGAAAAAAAATTAGCAAAAGAATTAAAAAATGTGATGAAGTCAATGGAGGCCATTTTGATAATTTATTATAATAATTGTTCAGTATTTTTATTTTGTGTTACAAATAGTTCAAATACAATTTTTTGAAACCTAAACACGTTATCTTTAATCGTTTTATTCTACTCAAATTGGTAAGTAAACACCCTTCTACTATATGGACAATTATTATTGAAACATCCTGTATATTGAGAGGATATTAGAAAGATACGGAAGTTGAAATAAAAGACATACCAAAATCTCTGGTTAATAACGTCTAGAACTGGATGATTTTCTTGATATAATTGTTTTACGCTTTTACACAGTTATTTTATCTTTCACTTTCAGCGTTAATATTGCCTACCTTTTTCGCATATGCAAATTTGTAACCATTACTTTAAGGCTTTACTTGATCTGTGCTTACTTTGAACAATAAAGAAAACTTCGCTACAAATTCAACGATTCAAATTTAGAGCACCTAAAACTAAATTACAGAGATGACGTACATACATACAGACTAACGTACAAAATGAACTTATGGTTCCTAATATCAACTTCCTGCAATCCTCAATCTATTTGCGCAGCATATTGGTTACGGTAGACATCAAATTGGTTGACGAAGAACATTATTTATTTCGATTTCGATGCTGAAATGTAGGAAATTAAGTTTGTATCATTAATGAGTAACCAAAATAGATCTAATTTCAATTACGTGGGATGGGTGATTGAAATGTCATTTCCATTAATTCGAAATATACACGCGAATCGAATGAAAAGAAAATGCAATTTGAAAGGCTGACACGTGATGTGAGTATCTCTATGTCATTATATTGGATTCCTTTTGTTGTAAAGAAATTCATCTAGTAGGGCTTTAAATCATTTATTTAGCTTTAAATCATTTATTTACTTGCATCGTTCGATCAGAGACTATTAGATAGGTCAGCTACAACTTAGTACACACTAAGAATTCTAGATTGGTAAAAAGAGCGTATTGGATGTAATTTTATGATTTTGTTGCTTTGAATGGGCGAAGTTTTAGCATAAATTGCTTGGTAACACCTTGCTTGTTTTAAGATTGATCAAATCTTGCATAACTTTGTTCACTGCTCCTGTTCCTCACCGAGGTATTTTAATTTTCCACTCTTTACTAACCATAAAATAACGAGAATTTCTTTCCTTAATGTTATTTCCATTAATCCAAATTTTTCTTAACAATTTAAGTACAAGGCACTAACGTTTCCGGTAGGAAGAAATTAAATTGCCGCATGTTGTGTTAGACCAAATATCATGAAAGATCTGGGTACTCCGTTCAACTTACAACTCAACCGGCTTCCAGCCAACAAAATGCTTGTTTTTATTATATGACTTAGAAAATATTCAACGAAAAATACTCACAGTATCTACTGTCTTCAACATATGGTGCTTGGGGCTATAGAAAATATTTATAATCGCAGATTCATGTCGAGTCATTATTTCCTACAATTCCCAAATACAACTACGCCTGGAACTAACATCATAATTAAATCTTCCATTAGTTTTATTTATACCATGTATAAAAAGAGCATCCCGTCATCAGTTTACAATTAGTAAAAGTGAATTTTTGTTTGATGTAATTAGAATTTAATTAGATGAACTAGTTGATATTCTCATGCATTTTATTTGGCTAACTTTTCTAATTGTATGCGATATTTAATTCTGTCAACATTTAAAAGTATATCAGCTTCATCATTTCTGGCACTCAAGTAAAGATTGCGTAAATACGTTCTATTTATTACACTACTGATTAATGGTTTAAGGCGGATGCCCGCTCATAAGTAGAATGTCGATGCCGCAGAAGTACATAAAAGTGTATGGGGCACAATAACGCCACTGGCCGTATACGAGGATACTTTGACATTAATCTAGCCTAAGTAAGAAAACGCACGATTTTTGTTCCTTTTCTCATTTATTTGATAAGACGGTTTTCCAACTTTTTTATCTCTTTCGAAAAGTGATTTTGCTCGAGCTCCTCAAAACAGTGTGAATTTTCGGTCATAACCTCATCGATCGTTGCAAAACGGCGCCCTTCGAACAATTTTTTTAGGTTTGGAAATAGGAAAAAGTCGCAAGGGGCTAGGTCTGGCGAATACGGTGGGTGGTCGATCAATTCGTAGCCCAATTGGTGCAATTCTGTCTGTGCAACGGCCCTGTGAGCGGGTGCGTTGTTCTAATGGAAGAACTTTTTTGCGAGCCAAACCAGGGCGTTTTTTCGTCAAATCGGCGTCGAGGCGGTCCAATAAATCTGCATAGTACACGCCAGTTATTGTTTTACCTTTTTCCAAGTAATCAATGTGAATAATGCCTTTCGCATCCCAAAAAACAGTCGCCATCACCTTTCCGGCCGATCGGATGGTCTTGGCCTTCCTTGGCGGACCTTCACCGCTTTTTCTCCACTGCTTTGAGTTTTCCTTCGTTTCCGGCGTGTAGTAATGGACCCACGTTTCATCAACAATGACGTATCGGCGAAAAAAATCCTTCCGATGGTGTTTTGTCATTGCAAAAAGCTTATTCGAATCCGTCACACGTGTACGTTTTTGGTCGACAGTGAGCAAACGCGGCACCCATCGCGCGGATAGCTTTTTCATATTCAAATGTTCGTGTATGATGTTATGTACACGCTCAGTTGACATGTTTAGAGCCTCTGCTATCTCACGCATTTTGGTTCGACGGTCTGACATGATCATATCATGGACTTTGTTGATGGTTTCTGGTGTAGTCACGGTTTTTGGAGCGCCTGGACGTTCATCATCAAACGAACTCTTACGACCACGAACAAATTCAGCTTGCTGCCATAAACAGCATCCAGTTCGGCTTTGATTCCTGCATTGTTTTTCCCTTTCAAATGAAGGTACTTAATCACTGAACGATATTCGACTTTTTCCATATTCAAAAAGCACAAAAGTTGCTTGCTTTCGACGACTGTTAACTCCAAACTAATTGTGTTTTTCGCTTGAAATTTTGACAGACGTCATGTGATGGATGGCAGATATCAAAACTGAGAGCAATTCGTTCTCACGTAACGCCATCTATCGAAGGCTAGATTAATGTCAAGCTAACCTCGTATATTACTATATTTTCAATGTCGGTTTTTTGTTATCCGTGCCTGTATGTAATTGCGAATGTCACTTTAATGTCATGTTTGTACTTAGCTAGGCGTACTTATCTGTATACATACAAGTATTTGTTAACGAAATGCAGACCACTAACCGAAAAATCAAAATAAAGGTACTGATGTTAGCTACATTGGTTCATGAACAAGTGTTATTATTACCGAACGCTAAAAAACATAAACACTTGACATTTGCTTGACATGTAAACCTTTGACATTTGCTTGACATATAAACACAAACTCGAACTTGTGCGTCCAAAGTTGAACTTAGTCGTACCTTTGCGCACGCACTTATTTGCGCATTTACACAGCCAACTGCGTCACGAAGTTTGACGTGCGAACTAGAACTAACATATTTGTTTCTTTTAGTTGAACCTTTTACGTCAATGACATTCTGCGGCATCGACATTCTACTTACGAGCGAGAATCCGCCTTATGCATATTGTTTCTTGTTGTATCAGAAAGTTAAAAGGCGGATTCTCCCTTGTACGTAGAATGTCGATGACGCAGAAGTACATAAAAGTGCATAACGCAAAATAACCCCACTGGCAATATATATTAGTGCATTTTCAATGTTGGTTTTTTGTTATGCGTACGTGTATCATTGCGAATGTCACTTTAATATCACGTTTGTATCTAGCTAAGCGTACTGATCTGTATACATACCTATTAACGAAATGCAGACCACTAATCGAAAAACCAAAATAAAAGTACTGCTGCTAGCCACATTGGCTCATGAACAAAGGTTGTTATTACCAAACGCTAAAAAACATAAACACTTGACATTTGCTTAACATATAAACACAAACGAACTTGTGCGTTTAAAGTTGAACCAGTTCAACTGAAAATGAAGTGATTAGATATCAGGAAAAGAAACACACATTTTAGTTTACGTAACCATAACGTGACTAATCAACAAAATAAATGATTACGATCTGAACTTGTTCAGTATCTTAGCAGTTGCACCGAAAATGAATATTTGTAAATGGAACGCTATCAGGGTCAAAATGATTATATGGTGATTTTGAATCAATAAATATTCAGTTAATAGGGTAAAAGGAGGGCGCTCCTGGCGTGTAGGAGAGCAGCGTCCTAAGTTTTTACAAAAGACCTATAAAAGATGGCGCTATTCAGAATTGACATTACTGTTTTCATAAAATTTGACATTTGTTATTGTTGAAACCATAGTGGAAGTTTACTGTAAGCATTAAAAAAAAAACAATTTAGGATGGAAATTTTACGTGAAGGTTTTCGATGATTTTTAAAATGCCTAACACAAAACAATTCCTCGAATTCCTTCGTTCAACTTTTGGCAATGAAGAACCATTAGAGAAGATTGTTTACAACTGATTTGCAGAATTTCGTAGTGGTTGCGCTTTCGTCAGTGATGAATTTCGCGAAAGTCGAACAAAATCGGTTGTTGTTCCAAAAACATCGATGCTATGCGCAACATACTTGAAGAAGATCGAGATGTGACTTAGCTTGAGATAGAGGTATCCTTAGGCATATCAAAGACTGCAGTACGACGCTCTCACGCAGCACGTCAAACAATTGACTATTTTATGGAGAGAAACAGCAAATTGATGTCTCATTGCCCGTATTCACTTCCTCACTTCGCTTTGTTCTCGAATGTTAAACAAAAATGTATGGACAGTGATTTTTATCACCTCAAGACGCTGCACATACGAGCATTTGGCTTTCACTAAACTTGGAAAATGTCAAGTAGACATAATGAAAACTCAAAAACACGAAATATATTTTTAGGCTTTCATTTACTAATGCAAAGCTTATTAAAACACTTGTTTCATCATAAAAATGGATGATCAAATAATTGTACTCACATTATTGGAAGTATCAAGGTACCCATAGTAATTTATTGCTATGGTCTCATTGTATTTTAATACCTTTTGAGAAACAGTTTGGCTCTTCTAGTTCACTGTTGTTTACACTTTTGTTGCGAAGAGTTACAAGTTTATGAGGTGAAGCATTGTTGGTGGCTCTTCCCTCAAACTTTAAATTTAAAAAGTGTACATTAGATTTTGAAGAAAACAAGGGAGGAAATGAATGAGAAAACATTTTAACTGAAACAGATCTTTCAACATTCTTAATTCGTTTTATTATTGATAATTTCATACAAACTAAAGTATTGTATATTCCCACATAAAATCAAAGTATCAGTTTGGAGTAGGTTTCGCAGAATCCTCATGATAAGAAATAGAGAAAGTACTTCTCTTTCTATTTTTAAATACACTACTGTTCGACACTACTGTTAGTTTCCTTGGTATTTCCAACGTACTTGATTCCCAGATAAATAACAACTAGGTATTAAAGAGTGAACGTTCCTGAGGGAAGGTCCCCGTGGTGTGGTGGTTAGTACGCCCGCTCGGCAAGCGGAAGATGCCAGGTTCGATTCCTTACTGGGAAGAGATTTTTTTTCAGGTATTTAATTACTTCGAAAATGTTAAGGAAATTACGGATTTTCATAGTTTACCGACGGAAGCCATAATATATTGAAGAATTTAGTTATTGGTGGAAATTATTTTAGACGAATTTTCAACATTTTAAATTAGTAAAAGCCATATAACTATCTTTTGGCTTAAATAAATATTGCACACTTTTTGGCAGTTAAATTTTGTTTGTTTTTCGATTTTTTCCTGAGAGAG
The DNA here is from genome assembly GCA_029619315.2 of Dynastes maya. Taxonomy (NCBI): domain Eukaryota; kingdom Metazoa; phylum Arthropoda; class Insecta; order Coleoptera; family Scarabaeidae; genus Dynastes; species Dynastes maya. Next base: position 27,818,781 of record JAROYE020000001.1, read on the forward strand.
ATTTATTACTGTGATATTTTATTATATTGAGTATATTAATCTAAAAGACTTCCTTCTCTATTTGTTACAAAATACGAGGACTGTTCTCTTTCTACTGAGCCTAGTGAAGTAATACACAAATGATTGACAAAACACATTTATTTATAATTTTTCGAAGTATTCCCCTCCACAATCAATAAATACGTTTTTGCATCCGTTAAAACCAATCTTCAAAACATTTCATCCAATTTTCCCGCGTTAGGTTATTTATTTCATTTTTAAATGCGTCAACCGCTTCTTCAACCAATGTAAAACGTAAACCTCATAGCATATTCTTTACACGCGGAAATAAAAAGAAATCCCACCATGCCACATGGTTTTCTTTTTGAACTGGAGTCTAATTGTGGGGAATCCAACGCGCACAAAGCTTACTTACTATCAAATGTTTGTGCAAAGTGGTGTCAATTGTTATCATACCGATCTTTAAAGTTGCTAGAATGCTCCTCGCAGTAACATGCCGGTCCTCTTCAATCATATACAAGACCAATATTCTTTTCAGTACCTGCCGTTTTTAGCTTAGGAGTTCGAAACTTGTTATTTAAGGAAAGTTGACAACGTTGAAAGTTATTGTACTATCGCTTTAAGGTAGCTAAGGAACACCACTTGTTACCAAACACTTGATTGATTTCCTCAAAACATTATTTACGGTTTAAGACACGCTTGGGAGGACATTACTTTAAAATTATGTATTTAAAAACTTTCAGGTATATTTGACAACTTTCGCTATAATTAAAGTTGTAAACGACCATATTAAAATGTCCTGAAATGTTTGTTGTTGCATTGCTTACGCACTTCCTTTAATGTATTTCTACAACGAAGACAATAATTTTAATAAATATTCGTACACAAATTAAATTCTGGATTTATGGGCTAGTATTCCTTCGTCGTTTCAATTATAATACAATTAACGTGTTTTATTTCACTAGGTCTGGTTCTGGATGCGTACAGTTTTAACTGCACTTTTATAGATTTACTCGTTTAGAGCTTTACATTGTCTGACAATGTAACTCTACCAAGTATCCGTTGAAACATACTACGTAATTAAGTTTTTACTGCAAATGAAATATAAGGAATAATCTTTAAAAAAGTCTCCTTTTAATGCGAGCTGTAACATTAAAAATAAAACCTTCACCATTTAAAGAATCAGCACGCAACCTATAACGTGAAAGGGCGATGTTCATCACCGTTCTGTATACAGCAAAAGACTTACCTGTAATGATTCACCCTTTTCTCTGGCCCTCTTTTTTATTTTTAATTTGCGCATTAAGAGTGTTCCTCGTCCGTTTGATATAAATTAAATTTCGGAGGGCGAAGTAAAGTATCCTGACAGTATGTCAAGGGTGTCAGAGGATAGCAGCAGTGGCGTTTTTCTTTTCTCACCAGGCGTTCGTCGCTCCCGCAAGAACTAATTTTGTAAATGCATTACACAAGTGTGCGAACAAAGACCCGACTTTGTATAAAAAGATTTGTTGAACAGTTCTCTATTCTTTTCTCCCTTTTCCTTCTTTCACCAACGAAAGAACGTAATTGGATATTTATTTCTTTTTAGATTGGACTAATTAAAATCATTCATTGAAGAATTATTTAATTTTGATGAGGCTAAGGCTATTGGAGATATTGGAAAAATAAGAGGGACAAATAAATTTATTTTTATTTATTTAAAGTAAAATTAATGAAGTTTAAATTGATTACCTTTATATTTATACCCAAAGGAAGAACTAGAGGTGCAAATTGCTGTTCTTTCAAAGAAAGAGGAGAACCAAACAGAAACGCATTTTAGTTTAAATTTACATATTGATGCACATCACAAAAAGAATTGTGTACTTGGGCAATGCAGCCGAAACACTGTTTGAATTGCCACATGTAATGCAATGCAAAAGTAAGTAAGCTTCTAGTTCCCACATTAATTAAGCATACCGCACCTGCACGCGGAGTTAATTTACTGTGTAGATTACAGTGAGAGCTCTGTTAGCGGACATCTATAATTAGTGGGCATTTCGATTAAATGGATGCTCTTATAGGAACGTATTTATAGTTTTCTTATATAGCTAATCTTGTTTAAACGGACATTGCAGAATGAAGTATTTCAATAGAGTAGACGGCCCAAATTATTTCTGTAGTCTAATTAATTCTAAACGGGTCGGTTAGACACAAACTAATGCTTTTAACTAAGGAAAATTATTGTATTAATAATAATAATAATGATAATTTTTTTATTAAATTACGTTTCCTTCACCCTGTTACCTGACACAGCGATGGAGCACAAAAAGAAAAACTGCGCTCCATCTCCAGCGTCCTCACTCAGGAACCGAAACTGGCCACGCCAACAAAACGTGTTCCATCAGCGCCACCTACATTGTCTCCCATTATTAGTTTTCAAAAATTTAAATCAATTTTACCACAGGAAACTAAGCCAGTAGATGAAAATGTGAAATTGAAGTAAATACACATTAGCTAGACTTGTCAGTAAACTTGACAGGCTACAACACGGCTTTAATGAGAATAGGAAAACTGAAAAAATCGTATTATTAATCATAACAGTATAAACATACCAAAAAAGTGCAAAAACCAAAGAAACGGATTAGTTGAAATGCTAACAGTTCGATTTAGGTGTATTACTTAATATTCCAATGGAATAAACCAATATATGACGCAATAGAAAAATTCATAAGCCATAATTAAATATCATTATTGATTAGCCAATTAAAAATAGTTAACGTTCTTGAAAATGACTACGTTTTGTAGGATCTAATTTATTTTTTTAATCGAAAAAAGTAAGAAAAGGAAATAATTTTTAACGTTCGAAAGAGACAGTAAGTTTTGTATTTAGAACCTAGAATAATTATATTTCTTTTGAACAGAGTATGACAAAGAACCTAGGGTAATCCCTAACCGACAGCTATTTAAATTGAAAACTCCTTTCGCTTTCATGGTGATGCTGTCCAAAATTGCAAGTACGGTAGTGGTACATTTAATTAAAGTGCTTACCATGGAAACGACATTAATTTCATAACTGCATATGCACAGCAGTATGCCTATCCAAATACGATACGATAACATGATTTTGATAGAAAGAAATATAATTAGAATTTTCGTTAGTAAATTTTGTTTCTAACATTAAAAGTTAATAAAAAATACTTCTTGTCTCAATGTGTAAGACAAAGGGTAAAAATCAAATCGGGGGAAATTGAAGGGAAGAGGTCAACAACACTGCTTCGCCTCGTTATGACTGTCAAAATACAACACTTTTTAACATAGGTATATAAATATTATCACATTGATTTTAGGAAAATTCACCTAAAACAATTCACCTAAAACAGTTCACTTACGCAACAATTCACCGCAGATGTAATTCACCGAAAATTTATTAATTACATAATAAAGCCGGTTAGCATCACCCAGAAAACACCACGAGGAGGTTGGCCTTGTAGTCTTCCATAAACGTACTTCTTTTTGAAGTAGTTGTCTTTTTTTTTAATTTTTCTATTTCTTTTTTTTGATTTTTTATAATTTTTTTTTATTTTAATATTACATCTTGTTAATTTTTTAGTACCTTAAGTTGTGAGCAATTCCTCTCAAGTATGATACCGTGTTTTGTGGATCGTATGAATGCACTACTATTTTTATTCTCTGTGCGGAGTCTTTATATTTTCTCTTTTTGGCAGGCGGGTCTTGACCACTTAAGTATTGCGATATGTTAAGGTCATTGACTGCTCTCTCTTTAATGCATCCACAAATTTCCAAATGCTTGGATGGTCAGCACATAGTTGTTGTTCAAAGGCGCGATGCCATTCTTCTACGGAATTATTGGTTTTCGGCAAGTTATCATCAATTCTGTTGTAACAGTTCCATACACTTGTTTGAACAACTGAATTGTTACGTAGGTGAATTGTTTTTAGGTGAACTGTTTTAGATGAATTGTTTTCGGTGAATTGTTTTCGGTGAATTTACCGGATACGCATCACAGTACATTGACCTGCGACATTATATCTGGTTCCATATTCATGTCACAAGTTGAGCAACGATTCACGTTTAAAATAATTATTAAGGAAGAACCCGTGAACGAATATTTAACGCGCACCGAGTTTTTCTAAATTCTTTGAGACATCTACTGCAATTCCTACAATTGCATGCAAGATTTTGTTGGGATGCACGTCCCCACACTGTTATACTGTAAACAATAATCAATTCCAGCAGCGCTTTGTATGGTGGTCTAACAACATGTATTGACAGTAGATCCTTACTAAAAACTCCAAGAAAAGGTGTTGTCAATCCCTGCTCCATTGTAAGGTCAAAGCACAATCACACAAAGAAGGACATATTCCAAATCTATTAGAACGTAAGCAGTCAGAAGTTCTTAAGTGAGGAGACGCGATGTATATTATTTTGACTTTACTAGTATTTATCGCTGATTCATTATCGTGACACCCTAATTGAAGTTGCAAGAACTCATCTGTTAGTCTTCGTATTGCAACGTCAAAGAAAATGTAAGCAAAGTCTAAAACAACGGTGCCATATTATTCTCACGAGGAAAGAAAAGGAGCCGTCCGAGTATGCGTTCTTGAGGGACGACCCTAGTTATTAACTTCGTGTCACTAAGTGCATTTTTTATTTTTACAAGGAATGATCTACTAACTAAATAGTCCTTCACCCATAAAAGAAGTTCACTATGTATCCCTATTTTAAAATTTCAAATAATAATAATAATAATAATTTATTGGCCAAGTAAAATTCAATTTGTACATATAGTAAGTGAAACAAGCAAAGTTAATTAAGTCGAAGGTATTCTTTGACAATGTAAAAAAATCAGTTAAAAATCTTTCTTGTGGTTACCGAATTCATTGTGGTTCCTTAACAATTTTAGATGAAGAGAAAAATGAAGAGAAAATTCTGGTGTTATAGCGCATACGAAGCGTTTTAAATTGGTTGTAATTCCGCTTGTCGTAAGATACATAAGTGAATATATACGTACTTACTGTCAGTATATTATTACTGTGAAAAGAACCGTTACACCTATCACGTGGTCTTAAGTTCAATATTAAACGGATTACTCGCTTTCGTGCCACAAACACCCTGCTTGTTTCTTTGGTGGCTCCCAACACAATAATTTGTAATGTAAGTTCATTGAACCATCTTAATCATCAGACACGACTTAAACTTAAATAAAGCAAAGTACGCTTGATTAAGTCTTTTACATACGTAATTGATGTGTGTTGACCAATTGAAGTTACCGTCCAGCTACAAGCCCAGAAATACAGTCCTTTTGCTAACGTCTGACAGGCGTGAATGTATAGCCGATATTGAAAAATTAATAAAAACTGTCTCGTTCTCATTAAAAATAGGGCACCATCGTCTGCATAAAGAATTACATCACTCGTTTTAACAAAATTCGGCAAATCGTTAATGAATAATGAAAGAGGCCGTGGTCCCAGAACTAAGCCCTGAGAGACGTCTAATACGATACTGCACGTTTTAGACATACTCTTATTCATCTTGTTCAGCATGTGTCTGCTATTGACAAATGAATGCATACTTCCTCAAATGCCCAGCGAACAAAGTATATTTAATAAAACAGATATCTTAACGCTATCGAAAGCTATATATCATATTTACCGCCATTTAATGCAAAATTTCCATTTCCCCAATGTTTATGCCAAAAAACATCACATTCACCCAAAAATTATATGAACAGTAGCAGAGGAGTGTAATATTAGCATTAAGAAAATGTATAATATACACTGCCAAGTGTACATTTTACAGCCACTTCATCATTTTACCTCAACGGTATATACACGATTAACTCTGGAATGTTCAAATTGAGATTTTACATCCATGAGAAATACTTTTTACAATTCTTTACTCGTGAAAACGCTCAGTAAAACATTTCTCGTATGTGTGGAGCAATATGTAGGTACTACATTTGAATGTTATTATCAACACTCGATTTTTGACAATTTTAAAATAGTGTTTCTACGCGAAATATAATAGTAACATTAAAACATCGTTATACTCTTACAAAAACGTCCACAGTTACGTAAGAAATTTAGCTAGTATTAAGCTGTTATAATTCGGATAAAAAAGAAAGAGATATAAATAAAAAATGATGATATAATATATGAACTTTGTAGGGATTCCACCGACCACGATAAACTTTCAATACCAAACATGTAATAATTCCTTCGCACCGTTAGAAGTAAATTACATCTTAAGTAAGAAGGTGAACATTACATTGCGCATTGAAAATAGAAACAGAGATGAATGTGACTTATGTAATTGATTGAAAGGGTAATATATCATCTGAACTGTTTTCGATAAACAATAGTTATCAGCAGTGGAAGCGTATTGTTTAAAATAAATTATGTTATTTATTGTTTTTGAAGCAAACGAGCATAACGCCTAGTGCAAACACAAGTTATCATTTGCGTGATCGATTGTTGGTCCTGAAAAAGACCGTTTTTTTTCCAAAGCAGAGGGAACGATAAAATGTTGGAAATTGCCAATTGAAATTTCCACGCAAATCAAAATTCTGGGTCCCTCTTCGGATATGTGCTGCCGCATTAAAGATTTGTTGGTGAAGCCCTTCTATTGTTGCAATTTCATCTCTTCTACCGTGTAGGAAATGCTTCAATGCCACAGAAAACGTATAAAATATTTAAGTCCGGGCTGCGTATAGACCACGATCTAGGACCATCCCATTATGGATATATTTAAAAAATTACGCACATCACGTGATATCTGAGATGGTGCTTCACCATCCATAAACAACAATTGTGCCCGAATCGCCAGAGGAACACTTTCTAATAGTTGAGGCAATGTATTTTCCAAAAGGTTTAAATACGATTGTGCGTTGAAACATGGTGGCATCTTAAGATGTTCTGACTAAAAAGTGATCTTGTCTCTCAGAATTTGCACCGTTTCTTTTATAATATTCGTCGAACTGGAAACCGATTTCCGTAAACACGTTTTGTTTCTGTTACGTTTCCTCCTGTTTGGTCACAAATGAAAATCAAATCAAGTAACTTCTACGAGGTACATTACGCCATATTGGATTAAATAACTATGCTGTACCCTAGACCGCGTACAACGAACTGAATGTAGCGCAGTGCCCCGTTACCACCGGCCGCTGAACCTATTGCCCCGTATACAAATACGAACATATGTTGCGCAAACTGGCTCGCTCATTAGAATTAGATTTTATTTTTTTTCTCCGGTATGCTTAAAGATAGACCCCTAATATATGTACCTTTTAGATTTCGTATGGTTACGTCTATTACCTAAAGGCTAATTGCGAGTTATTTCTGAGACATCCTAATTACTGCCAATAAAATTAAATGTTACAAAATCATTTAATTTAGTTGGACATACAAAGAGGATATTATGTAAGCATTAACAAAGCGATTGTATACCTTAAAACCATTTGAATTTTTGTTCACACTGAACGTCATTTCTCGGTTTTATATATTTTTACAATTTAATTAATCTGCGAAAACCCTAGCTACTTAAAATTCATTGAAATTAAGAATAATCGGATTTACACTATCCCTATTGCCGATGTTAATCATAATATTAACGAAAAGTCCAAAAGTATGTCTATATAAAACGAGCTTTCTTTTAAAGCGATATGCAAATTTATACTTTCCTTAATCCATGGAGATAAGAGTTCCATTGGAAAGGAAATATTAACAATATTATTCGCAAAGCGATTCTTCGCAAAATGAGGGAATATTTCCGTTGAAAGTATCTTATTTCATTGCGGTTCACCTACGCACTGCATTATTTCACAGAAGTTTGATTTAATTCTACAACGTTGCACCAAGAACTGAATTTTCGTACAGAGGATTTTAGATGAACTTCGTTGCGACGTTTACGTACTATGTCTTTTCTAAATAATTTCTTACTTCATGTACTTAGAAATGTATCCATTGAAGTTCTGTGGCATATGCCGGTTGAAACTTTAATATCAACAGTTTCGCGCAAACTTTTGTTGTTTTCCAGTATTTCTAGCAGTAATCGTAAAAGGGCAATAATAAGAAAGAATAGCTAAGTGTTCCATGCGTCACCAAGTTCCTACTTTGTAGAAATTCAAACATTAATAATAAATCTTGAGATTGTAGAAGTCATTTTATATTTTCTACATTTTCATACTAGTACAACTATTAGCAAAAGATTTAATATTTTAAGTAAAGAAATGGATTGGAATATATTCTTTTTAAATGTAATGCATGTTTTTTAGCTAATAAAATATAAATTATGCTGTTCCATTGTGTGGAATCCAACCTGCCATGAATACGAACATTTAATAGAGTTAGTTCAGGGTAAGTTTTTGAAAACTTAAGAAAACGTAAGAACAGAGTTTTTTTAGAGCATGGTTATTCTTACAACAAACTTTTAGATGAATTAGATTTTACTTCCCTGGCAAAGCGGCGAGTTATATCGGGTTGTATTCATGCGTAGGTTTGTCAATGGCACAGTATTTGTTCCAGCTCTTCTATACCTTCTAAATTTCCACACACCGAGGTTGAACAGTAGAACTAATCTAACTTTTTATCTTCCGTTAGCTAATACTCATCACTCATCACCACCCTCAGTCACCGGTACTTTCGATGTGTGCAAGCGTTAATACTCATGCAGCTGATCTTGATTTGTTTAATGTTAGTCTCATTTCTTTAAAACGTCTTTTGTTTTCCCAATTTAATTCGATTTGAGCCTTCTTATTTAAAGAACTACACACTTTTATGTTATTCTTTTTTTTACTGATACTCTCGTTCACTTACTATTATGCGATAAGATTATCCTGTAATAGGTAATAATAAACTATTATTATTATCCCTCCAATTGTTTTGAGAGATAATAGACCGACGGTTTGTGAAACTTTTTAAAGAAAGGGATACCAGTTCACCAAGGGAACAGAAAATATAAGGAATGGCAACCGATTCTTTCCATCCCCTGAAGTGGATTTTAGAGGGGTTTACTCTTTTCTTACCGATCATTCCATCCCCTTTCGCACATATCAGCTGCCATCCGAAAAGCTCCTCAACGTCATAATAAGAGTCCCGTTTGAAATTTCCGTTGCCGAGATAATTTACTAGCCTATTCTGATAACAGAAATATAATTTAATCCTTTTTGATTTGAAAAAATCGTCAAGAGTTACTTGCTTTAAATCTGTCTTTCTTGAATGTTCGTTTCCTATGTTAATGCGATTCAGCGATTCTAGATGCCCTTAAAGTTTGTATCGGGAAGAAATGGACGTGTAAAAGCTTAAATAAATATTTTTCCTAATCATCTAGTTTATAAAATCAGTCCCGAAATCATTGGAATTCTCTGTGTATTAACTTAGAAGAGTAATTTTACACGCACAGTATATATTACACAGGCCTGCATTTTTTTGGTTGTGTCATGTTTTTCAACTTTTGATGATTGATTCCTATGTATTTTTTGCACTGAATCCGAAAATGACCTTACTTTTTTTCCGTCACTTCAGAATTTTTTGCAAATGACAATTTTCAAAATTTGTAATATGTCGAAAAATATCGGAAATATGAGACTTAATGGCTGACTTAAAATTGTTTTTTTCTTATAAAATGTATTATTTCTTAGCATATTCTATGCAATATTATAGCTAAGCAGTTGAAAGGTCTGATGAGGGGGGCAGAGGATCCATTGACCCGTAAAAATTTAATGAAAGCCGCCACAAAATTAGCCTAAATTTCTATTTTATTACATATGTACTTAACTTTTATGAGGTTCATCGTGCCTTGAACTACTTTGAATGATAAAGTATGTACAAAAAACTGACGATTTTATTCTTTGTGTCGACGTCTCTTTGGACCAATCATGCTTTGTTCCAGGCTATTTCGCGCATGTGCTCTTCTTGGTTAATCTCGGTGCAACATCCAGCAATAGTCCGCCATCATTTTGGTATTCCATCTTCCTTGATAACACCTCTCCACTAACAGCACCCAGATTTTCGGGAAAGTAGTCCAAATGTGAATTTAAGAAATGAACCTTCAAACTCATGGAACAGCCCAAATTTTGGTACGGTTGATAAGGCTGGAAATTTGTTACAGATGTATTTGAAACATTTACCTTCTTTTATTAAGGCTTTCCCAAATTGCTTCAAGCCTAATTTGATATGTAGAGGTGGAAAGAGAACGTTGTTCGAATCTATGAGGGGTTTTTCGAGCACATTTTTTATTCCAAGTTCTAATGAAGCTCGTTTTGGCGAATCTTTCTGTTTCCAATGATTTTCCCTGACTCTGGTATCCCACTCACATAAAAAATAAGGAAGCTTTGTGTACCCGCTTTGCTGTCCTAGGATCATCGATATTATTTTAATATCACCACACATAATCCACTTATGATCGTCGTACTTAATTTTATCGAAAACAAATTGTAAATCTTCGTAACGTTCTTTTAAGTGTACAGAATGTCCTAAGGGTATTGACGCATACCTATTTCCGTTGTGAAGAAGGACAATTTAACGTTTCTTTTCGACGAATCTATGAATAGTCTTTAATCGGTGCTTTCGTACGGAATCTTAAATGTATTAAAAACTCCACACACATCATTGTAGAATACTAATTCTCCTTCTTCCGAAAAGAATGGAATAAAGTCTTTTTCTCTGTGCGTGAACTAGGAAAACGAAGTGCCAGCTACGAGCAAATTCTTCTCTTTAAGCCTTGAACCAAGCAATTCTGAAGCCTCTTTGGTCAGATGTTAGTCGCGAATCAAATCGTTTAGCTCGGATTGTGAAAAAGGTTGTGGTGCAGAATTGCCAGGTTTGTACTCCTCTGTGTTATCTTCGGTTTCTTCACTTGAATCGCTTTCCGAACCATCCACTTCGGGTAAATTTTGTGGTGGAGTAGGCATTGGTAGGTCTGGACCATGAGGAGCGGGACGTAAAGCCGATGGCAAATTTGGATAGATAATTTTCTTTTTATTCTTTAAATTGAAACCATGAACGCCGGCTGAACAAAAGTAACAATCATCGCTGTGATTTTGTGGTTCTCGCTATACCACCGGAACTCCAAATCTGAAAGAAGGTTATCCACCCTCTGACCACCGTCTAAATCCTTCAAGGTATAGCAAACATAGTGGGGTGCCCAGGTTTTGTCTTGATCTCCTCGTCGAAATACGCGAGATAAGCTTGCCGAACGAAAGTTGTTATATTTCTTTTTTGCCTTTCCACCATTAACTCGCCACAAATGTAACAAAATGAATCTGGGACTTTTTACAGTCTCTTGGAGCCATTTAGAAAACTGTATGTTTGCTTTTTAGCGTATATCCGCCGACAAAAACACTTCTGATCGCGGAGGACACGAATAACCTAACGGTCGCAACAGCACTGACTGTTGAGATTTACAACACGTTTAATGTAAATAGTGCTGCTATCTGCCGGTTTATGATGAAAATGTTGCGTTTTCATAATAAACCGGTTGAATGTTACATGTCGATTCCACTTATGAACTAAGCAATAATGAAAGTAAATAAATGGAAAACGTAATAAAATAGAAATTTAGGCTAATTTAGTGGCGATTTTTATTAAATTTTTAGGGCTCAATGGACCCCTTGCCCCCTTATCAGACCCTTCAACTGCTTAGCTATAATATTGCATAGTATAAGCCGAAAGATTATAAATTTTATAAGAAAAAAAACATTTTAAGTCTGTCATTCTCGTATTTTCGATATTTTTCGATATGTTACATATTTTTAAAATTGCCATTTACAAAAAATTCTGACGTGATGGAAAAAAAGTAAGGTCATTTTTGGCAACCAAGTAAATAGGAATCAATCATCAAAAGTTGAAAAACATAACCATCGCAGGCCTGTGTTATTAAAGAACTTCTTTTAATTTAAGCACTTAACGCCACAAAGCACCTACAGCCATTTAAGAAATAATTTTACCCACATCTATAAAGTATAGTTTCTGATACATTCCACATCACTTCTAACCGATGAATTCATTAATTTTAGCAACCACTCAAAATTTCTGTCGCGAAATATCTAAAAATGTTTATTTCGATCAATGTATCCCGTATTTCTATCAGGAACATATTTCCCTTGATCCCAACCATCATTCAATTACCGAATACAATCTAACTTCGGAAATTTCGAAATATAAAGGCACCCAAAGCTGTTAGTGTCAACTCCGCGGTCTTGCCTCTTTCATATTGATTATCAAATCATTTTCAATACATTGTTGTGATAATCATTGTTCAAAGCGTATATATTCCATTTGATTACAATTGAACTTGAGTTTTTCGTTCCTATGTAATTGCTTCTTTTGATTGCAAGTTTGTGAGGTCTCTTCCCTCGATTTTTCCCTAGTTTAGTGTGATGTCCTTGTCTTACACATGTGGATAGGACCTGTTTTGTTCTTGAAGAAAAGTCTCATTACAATATTTACTGACACACGTTGAGCGCCAACACTTATACTGAGACTCTTTAAACAAAATTAACTTCTGAAATGTGTAATTATGTAAGTGGGATCTAAATAAATTTTGTTATATACCGGATTGAGTTAAGTCAAAAGCAAACAATGTTTAGTGCGAAAAAGAGTTTTATTATATCTAACAATTGTATTCCTTTCTACAAAATTTGGAAATTCTACAATTTCCTGTCAGACCCTAACCGACAGCTGTGTTTTATTATTGATTCATTTAATTAAATGTTTTCAAATTTTGTGTTTGTTGGCCAAACTAATGACTTTTTAATACTCAAAGTAGTTCTTCAAGTTAAAAAGTTGTTCGATATCCTTGCCAAAAGTCCTGCCCTGTTGTATTCAAGTTAAGTCAAAAATTTAGTTGTTCCTCAAATTTTCTATATAATTTCTTAATTTTCAAATTGAAAAGATCCAAGATGATTCAATATACAATCTTTACACTATTACCTACATATAGTTTGATATTTATTTGTAAATTTTAAGCATTCGAAGAATTTAGAAAGTTATTCAGTCGAAAATTATTTATTCCTATCTTTTCTTGTTTCCGAATACACAACCAAAGTTTACTTTATAAATAAAATCGAATAACAACCTGTAATGTTGAATATTGGAACATTTCACTTCTATGATGATCTTGCATACTAACATGTTGAAGTTCGATATGGTTTATCTTTAGCAAAACAAAGGTTCGTAGTATTTCATGGCAACACTCTATGCAATTCAACAAATCAGATTCCGGAAAAATGCAAGTGTACTGCTCAAAACTCTAAGAAATACTTGAATTACCGCTATAGGATATAAGACGTTTATGATATCCAATGTTAAAGAATCGAAGAAAGTAAGAACATCATGAATTATGGAGGTATATTACATCGAAAAGACGTGTAAGATATTTTAGTCAAGAAATGATTACAAGAATATTATCATTAACAATCTTATATAGCACAGACGCGTTCTATTGAGAATCGCTTTGATTACTCTCAAAAGCCTTTGAACCTCGCGATGAAGTAAATCTGCCGCTCCTTTATTTGCTCGAAAGGTAAAAGTACGGCAAAGTCAATTACCACGAGAATATTTGCAACTTGTTTCATGCAAATACCTTTTGCAGCGACGATACTTACATACAAGGATTTCGAACGACTATCATTTACACAAAGCGAAAGGTCTCGGTATTAAAAGTTCCACTTTCGAACCCTTAAGGGTATCGTATTGCGAGAAGAGAAGTCTGTCGTCGTATGTATAACGTTCCTGTCTTGCTTCCTTTTCTTCGTTCTCCTCCGTCTACTTCGTATCTTGCGAAAAGTGCGCGTAAAATTAATGTTGTATAAAATGGACCGTCGTCTATATTTCAGGAGATTATTTTTATCAGGCCCCAAAGCGATTTGTGAAATTACCATTCTTTTGGCAATAAAAAGCATTTTTTTATCTCGGGTTGCTTTTGTTGATGCTGCCGTTGTTATTCCTTCTTTTTACCGGCACCATTTAGCCAGTTCAAAAGTTACTCCTACGCTTCTTCACCCTTTTATGTTTACTCGTCTTTAAAGAAGGGCGCGTTTAATTTGGCGCTTTCAAATATATTTATGCAATATAAAAAGTTCGACGAACGTTAGGTAAATAAAATTAAACAAACCACAGTTGATATTCAAAATTAAATTGCGTAGGTATAGGTTGAGGAAGGAAATGATTCATATCAATTTGCATAAACCTCTCAATATTCTCACAATACCAAACACCTACATTTTGAAATCAGGCTCATCTTGGACTTTTCTCCACTGCGTATACATCGAAATTATTCTGATCCTTCAGGAATAGTAACCAGAAATCGCAGGATTCATAAAGCATTACTAATCTAAGATTAAAACTTACAAATAAGTTCTATTATTTCCAGTGCCGAAACACAGTGTAACTTTGTAAGATAAATGAGCTTTACAAATAGCCAATCCCATGTTCTTATTTGGAGACAATGCATTGGTAAGAGGAGTCCTATATTTCTAGACTTTTGCGGTTTTGCATTTGCTAGATTTCTGCATTATTTTGGGTGAATTAGACAAAGGATGCGTTTCAATTTGCGCGTAAATTTGACTTATTTTGAAAGTTATGTTAATAATGCGCAGAATGCACCTAAATCTACTTTTAAAATCGTAGTACACAGAGTCCAACGACAAGGCATCCCTACACATGTAAAATCAGAGTTATTAAGGAAAGAAACCGAAAAAAAATATTGCGCCATCTTTTAAACCTTAATACATTTTAATTCAAATAAGTTATAAAATATGTGTTTAAACGCGCCATATACATTGGCTATCTGGAAAACCCTTTTATCTGTAGTATTAGCTATCTGTTGACGAAACATATGATGTGACCTTTTGAAAACGGTTCACCTGAAATACATCAAAAATTAAAATGAAAATAAAAATTTCCGAAAGCACATCTACTTTTAATGTAAGGGGGACATGCTTTGAACTTATGACGTTTACACCTGCGCTCCCACAAATACCACTCCAAAAATTTTAAATGGAACTCATTGTGTGGTACCTCAAATAAAAGCATATCTATGTTTGTGAATCACTTGCTCATTTCTTTTATTTAGCATCTTAAAAGTGAGCAAGTTAGATCTACAACATGATACAAACAATAAGGTAGGCTTTCGTATAAAATTAAGCAAGATTTTAACGTTTTGTAACAAAAATTCCATTTCCTCAACTTCACCTAGTATACAGTGTTGCTGAGTTGCTGAGGGTGTGGAAATTATCTTCACTTATGACGTTGAGGAATTTGCTCGTGTCATAGCAAGAGTTATGGAGCATAAATGCGTACGAGAACTTGTGCAAAAATTTGAAACAACTAAGTGGCGGAGACTGAGGCATATAGTTGAAAATTTTACCGTGGATCCAACCAGTTCATTGCATAACCACTGCGCTTTCTTACTGATCGGTACGCAAAGCCACAACGCTGCATAAATTTCACCCGTACAAAATCAAGACAGCGCAAGAGCTTAGTGAAGCTGAAGATACTCTGTACTTAAATGGACCTGCAAACAAACACACTACACCATACTAGAGCCATTTTCCCCCACATTTCAAGAGAAGGACGTACACAGAAGCCACAAAAAATGTTTGGACAGGAATATCAGATTACTCAATAGTTGGGTCCATTCTCATTAGTGAAATTCTTCTCTAAAAAGAAGAAAGCATCTATCGTACTAACCTTTACAGTGAAGTAATAATACCAACAAAATAATATATTTGTCAATGTAACAGCATACTTTAAACCACAGAAATATTTTGTTAAGCAAGTACATGTTTATTTAACCTTTTAATGGCGAACGTTTCCAAAATGGGAACATACTAGAAAATCGAACCTTTATTGAATTAATCATATTATTTGCATACAATTTTCATAATTAACAATCAGAAAAGTTGACATCTACATATCTATATTTTAAAACATGCAAATAATATGATTAATTCAATAAAAATTGGATTTTTCAGTATGTTCCCATTTTGGGAAAGTTCGCTATTAAAAGGTGAAATCAAATAAATGGTAAAGACAAATATATTTGTTTCAAACTGACGACGTTCTTTTAAAAAAGAACTGAATCCTTGAATCAAACATATTACGTATATTTAATCAAACAGATATATTTTCAAATCAAACTTGAGGTTATTTGTTTCAAGAGATCATATGTTTGAATCAAATAATGTATGTCAAAAAAATTATTTCTTTAAATTAAAAAATATATGTATCTTTACCGCCATTTAATATTACGATATAGTGACTGAATGCATATTTGTTTGGATCAAGAACTGTTGTTTCTCTGTGTGGCCTAACCAAAGTTTTGCAAATCACTGGATTAGTTGACGTAGAACGATCGCACGATTACCGAATTTGACATGTCTCGACTTCTTTCATTAAAATCAGTGGTTTATAAGTAGAGCCCGGTGACTGGAGAGCAATCGCAGCGGCGGTGTGACTGTGTTTAGGTGGGCGGGGTGGGCTGGTCGATTATGATACGATACGACAAATCATCATCACTCAGTTCAGTTTAACATTGGATAGCGGATACGGCGTGTTGATTTTGTTGATATAAACGTAATTATTAATTGTAGTCATTATTTGGTGTAGTGCGTTTTGATTTTATTGCATTTTTTTATGTAGTTCTTATGTTGATAAACTGTAATTTGCCACTAGGCTAACTCCATAAACAACCATTTAAGGACTTTTGGGACAAATACAATCCCGAGTTGCGGTTCCCAACGGAGAAAATGGCACGTAAGCATGTTGCATTTGTACGCGATGATGTGGAAAAGAAAATAAAACGCATATTGAAAAAACAGTTTCCTTGGTTATGTGTTGACGAGACAACAGACTGTAAAAAAATCAATTGTAAATATTATGGTACGTATACTAGACCCTAGTAAACCTACATTACCACTATTACTAGCTAGCCGAAGACTACAAGAGCGTACTGCTGCTGCAATTACGAAGGTTGTACTTAGTACGTTGGAAAAATTTCAAATTTCAAAAGATAAAGTGTTGATGTTTATGAGCGATGGCGCAGCGATAATGTGTTCGGTAGGCCGTTCTCTTCTTGAACATGGTTGCAAGTGTTTACATGTTACGTGTAAAGTGCATCTTGTGGCAGAAACCATTCGACAATGCTCTCTCGAGGTAGATGCATTAATAGCAAGCACAAAAAAAGTATTTTTGAAATCTCCCAAACGCCTACGATCATTTCACACAGGTATTCGTCAATCACCGGAGCCAATTCTTACACGTTGGGGAACATGGTTGCAGGCAGCTTTTTACTATGCTGAACATTTCAAAATAGTAAAAGCTGTTGTTATACAATTCAATCCTGCCGAAGCTGCAGCTATTAAGGGGAGCCAGTCGAAATTTCAATTCCGTTGAAACAGATTTAAAAAATATTCGTAGCTACTATAAAGGATTAGCTGACGCAATAGATCAATTATAAAATAGATCTTTATCATTATTGAAGTATCTGCAAATTATGGACGGAGTGCATACACAGCTACTGACTATACATGACGCAAAATATAATCGCTTAGAAAAGTTCGAAAGTGCGCTACAGAAAGATCCCGGTTTTAGCACACTAAAACAAATTTGTGATGGTGTATCGAATAATCCATTGACTAAGTACAAAAAGTATTTTAATCATGCATGTATAACATCGGTAGATGTTGAACGCTCTTTTTCAAAATATAAACTCATTTTCTCACCACGGCGAACATCGCTCACCGAGGCAACTGTGGAAACACATCTAATGGTGTCAACTTTTGCCAGTCTTATCCATATGATGTTAATACTGATAATGGTGCTTCTAGTTTTACTGTTCCGTAGCCAAGGCTGCTTAAAAGGGTGAGTGTTTCACTACTTTTCACACATTATAATTATGTATTAATTCTGTTTTTTTTTTCTATGTTCTTACTTTTGTTTTTGTATACTAGGCAGGTACGGCGATGGCACGGCTCCCTGTTACCGGGCTCTATTTATAAGTCTCATGCAATAGATTTTAACGATTATCATCAATTATTAACGAAGGTAGAAACATTCCCTAAGGCAAGACTTTGAAAATCGACTTAACTGCTGCATGAAGACTAATGGTGCTCATTGTGAGCAGTTCTTATGAATATTGTTTTTTGAGTTTTGTTTGTTTATTCTAATTGTAATGATGTGAGAGAGATAGAAAAAGGGATTATTCGAACTATTTCTAAGAGGCATTGTTATTTTTTGTCTGTAAAGTTATTTATTTCGAATAAAGAGAATTACTTATTTATCAAACCTGAGAATTATAATTATAATATTAGCGCTAATGTTGTTTTTTAGTCTTTCGGGTGCGACGGAGTAATTACAAAACAATTGCCCATATAAATATTGTGCGTACCTGATCGGGTGGCCTATCTCCAGATGGTATAACGATTTTTCCTAACTTTCTCGTTATAATCGACAATATGTTGTCGATAAGTAGAACTGAGCTCTACAAGAATACTTGTTTTACCAAGCAAGGCAAATGCCATACAGGCATTAATGTGACCGTGAGATTCTTCAAGGTTTTTTATTTTACTAGTTAAATGATGCAGATCTTCCACATCAGTCCTAGCCTAACTGAAATCTGATGATCTAGACGCAGTAGTATAGAACAACACACGGAAAACAATATAATAAATCCGAAACTTCACCTACACATGGAAAAACGTTGTGTAGACGTTCTATTTTTGGCTCTTCTTTCCGTAATTTGTTTCAATTTTAGTTGAGGTTATGGTCTACCTAATTCTTTTATTCTAATTTTTCTACCAGGCGAAGTCTATTAAAATCACTTTTCAAAATTACACTAATTCTGTTCATTTTAAAGTTCGTGATAAACCCATGCACCTGCCGCTTTATAAAAACCCGGGAGAAAGTCTATACTAAACAACAACACTCCATCTCACAGCTGAAAGAAGACTGGCCGCGAAAATTCTGCGTCCAAAACGTACATGTACCGGCTAGACTGTGATTGGCTCTTTAGTCAGGCATGTTACCATTGCCATAGCAACAGCGGCCACGACTTCATAGGGCTCAAAATATTTCATTCTAACTTATTGTATGGGGTATAAGAATTGCATTTTCCCAATAAATAAGTATTAATTTGAATAATTTTGTTTATGAATTGAATTTAATTGTTAAACGGTATATTAAGGACGGCGCGCGGCCTTATGGAGACACCGCCCCTGTATGATTCTTGAATAGTTGCTGCTATAATGCTGCCAATAGTTAACCGATTAAATTATTGAAATTAAGAGAATAATAATGAGTAGAGCATTGCCTAAACTATTTTATCACGCAAATAAAACCTTTAGCTTTAAGATTACTATCTTCCCATATTATAGACGCCGGTCCTGTATAATTATGGAATAGTTGCTGTTATAATGCTGTCAGAGATTAATCGATTAAATTAAGAAAATAAAAATGAGTAGAGCATTGCGTAAACTTTTTCGTCACACAAATAATTTTTCCAAATTATAAGCTACTTCTGACCTACATTAGGTTTCCCATTTGATTTCCCAATTTGGAAGTTCATCGCGTAATTAAAAAAGCTCCTCCCAAACTAATTAAACGTTACTATTCCAATCAGAAAATCAAACTTGTTACGTTACTTATGATGAATTAGCTCCTGTATACCTTAGGTAAGGTATGCTAATAATTCAATTAGTTGAATACGAATAATCGAATGTGTGGTAGCTCGCCAGCGCATGTTGAAAACGTATAATTTGTGCTGTCTAATGTCAATAGCACAAACATTCAGCAATATACGCCCGTATTCATTAATTACGTTGATTGGGTTTTCTGTAATCTACCATTTTGTTCTTTATTTACTACCATCACTCAATAGATGAATACTAGTATACTATTATGTTTTATTTCCTTAAGGTGCGTTCATATAGGGTGGCGTGAAATCAACGTTGGGATTAGCGCGAAATTATTTACAATATTCTGCCGTAATTCATAAAATAATTTCATGACAAAATGATAACTGACATCTCGGTTTACTTTGTCATGTGATTTATCCGTTAATAATTTCTTTTACATTGGATGGAATGACACAGAAATGTTATATACTGTGTTTATTAGCAGTTTATGCAATAATCATGACGAACAAATTTAAAAATAAAGAGAGAAGACGTTGGCTGGTACGTTCCATCAACACTGAATGTTGATTTATTTGAAAATTTATTGAAAATAGTAGAAACAAATCAACGGTCTGTCAAATATTTCAAGAAACATGCGCTGTCGACTGTACTACAGCCTGTCTACTATTTACCAACATGAGCTAGTCCCCTAATTGTATACGTGCAATACATATTTATATAAAACAACCTAACAATTCTAGCTCTACATTACAACTATAAGAAAACTTTTAGTATTTTACTTGCTGTATGCGATGCAAATTATAAATCTGTATGTGTGGATACAGCAGCCTACGAATCTTCAAGTGATGGAAGAATGAATAATAAAAATAAAAAGAACGATATAAAGAAAGCATATTAAATATGGTTTTTGTTTTATAGCAAATTATCATAGAAAGGAATATAAATGAACACAATTTTATTTTATTCATCGTAAAAGTATAAATGGATGTTGCAATAGAAACGACTAATATTTATCAAAAAGGAATAATACTATGTACATAATTAGAAAGTCAAATCAAGAAGATATCAAAAAATTATAACATTTTATTCTTTCTTAAATGATATAGTTAGCAAATGTTTCTACAGACTCACCCCTATCACACCTCTTATAAATTTAATTGTTACCCTTGCATCTGGCTGTTATCATGTACGAATACGCTTGGAATTATTTTATCAAATTTATCAGATAACCAAATATGTATTGTATTTACACGTAGAAAGAATGCCTAGTAATAATAACCAAAAATTAATGCTAATATAGCTCATTGGTGGAATCATTCTCGGCAAAAACAATGTAGCAGAGAAAATAGCGCTAACACACGAACATGTTTCTGCCTAGCCGGCGTCATCAGCGTGGTTCTGAGCACAATTTACTGCTGCTACAATTGCGTTTGCCTCTCGGTTTATGCTGCTAATCTCCACAACAGCACTGAATATGTCTTTCGGCGACACCTATCGCTAAGAGACACAATCACGCTGTCCCAGAGGGTAGCAACACAAATCGGAGTGTAGATGTCCATCACCTATCGGGCAGCTCCTGGGCTGCCAAACGCAAGGGGGCACAACGACCCCCAGAAGCACGCTGATGACGCCGGGTAGGCAGAAACACGTTCGTGTGTTAGCGCTATTTTTTCTGCGACATTGTTTTTGCCGGGAATGATTCCACCAATACCATGAGCTATATTAGCATTAATTTTTGGTTATGTATTGTATTTGTTTGGAAAGGAATAATTCTATAAACTATATATTTGAAACAAATCAAAAATTACAACTGTCTTAAAGTAGCAAAATTTGCATCATTCTCTTTTAGAATGTTAACTCTGTTGGACGATTTGTGGTTACGCGTTCTAAAAAATCCCGCGTATTTTTAAATAATCAAACTGGACTCTTCGTAGTTAATGTTGAATTTAAGCGCTAGAAGCTTAGATTCACAAGATACTTAGCCAAACACGTGATGATACAACAGTAGCTTTAACTAACTGAAAAAATTGCGTAAGCGTCCGTTGATTCCTTTGATGGAGATAGCGATTGCTTAATCACGGTCAATTATACACCTTTAGAATTACAATTTGATATAAAATTTCGACCTAATTTTCTTATTTTAAGAATTGTATAATGTGTACCATGCAGGAACGCAACTGCAAGACTAACTCTATGCTACTCTATGATATTTGACGTTACCATCATTGCGCCTACGAGGCGCCAGGTCTTTTACAAATTGTAATATCTTTCACAAAATTTCATTTACGTCAGTTTACCTAATATGTGTTCGTCGAATGGTGTTTCTAAAACCTATGTAACATGATATAGTCCAGATATTGCATGCATTGAAATGTAAACAAAAGATAATTTATGACCCTGCACTCGGTGGTGTCATTATACATAACGCGTGTTTTTGTGAGTGATTTATAGTACAGTATTTAAAAATATCTATGCCCATTGAATATTGAGTTAATAGTTCGTTGAGCCTTAACGTGTACAGTTGACATTATGGGTAGTAAACGTGGATTATGTGATGAAGAAATAGCGAAATTGTTTGAAAGTGACGATTTTTGGATAGAATTTGATAACGAAAACATCCCGAAAGCGACTTAGGTTCAGCTCATGAAAGTGTATCTAGTCATGATAGTGATTCGGTCAATGAAGAAGATGATGGCAATATGGAAGACTTATCTGATTATCAGATAACTCTTCCGCCTGATTATCAGATTTTTACTTAGGTATGTAAAAATAAACACTGTTGTAAAATACTATGCTCAATTTCATGTCGTTCTATTCGTTAATATCTATGCAATCAAGTAGTCCTTATTACTTATTTTATTCAAAATTCCAATAATCTATAATAAATTGAGCGGAATAACCAGTACCACAGCAATGTAGCATATTGTAGAGTATCGGCAATTTCCACGCTCTAGAGTGTTGATATTTACAGTATTTATACGCTGCTGGATTTATTATTGTTCTTTCATTTTTAATCAGTTAAACAACTAACATTGTGTTTACGAATGTTTTACTTTAAATTTATAATTTTTTTTGCGACGCATAAATTTTAGGATATCCGTATCGGATAAAACCGAGCCAATCGTAAATACGACGGCTTTGCGTGGACTACCGAAATTTATTGTAATGACTGTGTTTATGTAGGATATGTTACTGACGCTAAACTTATATTGTTTTTACAGAATATAAAGGTATTTTTACTTTCAATAGTATTACCAAACAAACGATTTGTAATGTTCTATACTTTTTACGTACACTGTGTTACCAAGTAACCGTAGGAAGAAAAACATTTTTATTATGGATTTAAAATAAATTCTTGGGAAAAGCTTGCTTCAAGAGTTACAAAGCAGCAGTACTAAATATTTATTCCAAGAGTGTTGTTTTATTTACAGACATAAGACAGAGGGTAGAGATTCAACCTTTAATAGAAAGCATAGTAGAAAAAAAATAAGCTGGCTAGAACATCTTATGGATGGTAAAACACAAGAAAAAAAGACAGGGGAAACAAAAATAATGAGAAGAAATAAAAGACTTGAAAGGACAACACCGCCGAAAAAAACCGCAGAAAAGAGAAGAGGTAGCAGGAATCAATGCAGTTGGCAAAAGAGGAGTGGGAAACGTTCACCAAAAACGAGAAATAACAAATAGAAAACCAACCTCGACACCTCAGGGTATAAGAGGGAAGATTGTGTATGTATGTATCTACTTGTAAGCCATAGAACAAGTAAAAACTTATAACTTATAAAGAATTTTGTTTTTCAAAATTCCAAAAAAAAAGGTTTCTCTTTTTTATGGCTCTCGGAATCTAAACCAATATGTTTAGGTTGGTAAACAGTAGAAATGGAAATTAGTCACCAGTAAAGAAGCAGTCAGGATGGTACTACTTTATATTACGACATGCATTTTACAAAAATTATCTATACGTACTTCACACATCTTCCTCCTGTTGTTGCTAAATAAAATTGTAATGCTAGTTGTTTCATTGTTACCATAAACAGGATTAGTCTTTACATCCTTAGCACCGCGACCCAATGGGCCTACTGTATTATTCCTGCTTTGGTTTCATTTTACTTAAACAGGTTAGTTCCCTCAATCAGGTTTAAGAGCCTATGCAGTAAATCTGTCTCCAATGGTAGATGGATGGAGTGTGCTTTGCATAGTGAGTCTACGTTGACTTAGCGCTGCGCATTTTAAAATAATATGTGAAGCTGCTTCTGTGTTCATTACAAAATCTACATAAAGGTTCATCTGTGTAGATCCCCATCTTGTACAAGTAGTCTCTCAAACAGCCGTGTCCTGTTAATAGACCTGTTGCTGCCCTAATCTGAATCTTGTTTAGTGCAAGCAGCCAGCAGTCAAATGTTGGGACGGTCTTCACATCATTCGGTAGCTGTGCTTTTGTCCAGCTGCAAGGTTTCAATTTGATTGGTGTTGTTTTATGATCCATTCATTAATTGCACCACGCACTTCACTCTTGGTAATACCTAGACCCGGTTCAGGTCATGTAAACTTTTCTTGTGTAATTACTTCAGAGCGACAATTAATTAACCGGTATGACATGTGCACACTCAGGGAATATGATTGACATCAGCCACTCGATACCCATGGACATGCCGCTAATTCTCTCTGGCCTCCAGGCTGTGCAAATGTACAGGATGCTGGCCATGGTTGAATTTCATTCTTAAGAATGTAGCTTAAAAATTCTGGAGACGCTGGAGTCTGTACACCGACACTTGTTTTCCATTTCTAGACATATCGAGTTATTTTAGCTTTGTGCACAGATGACCAGTATGTAAACCATTGTCTTTTAAAAATCAATTGTTTAGCTAGTTGCAATAACCCTTTATTGTCAACTACAGGTTCACGTTGTTCTGTTGTAATGTGGCCTCCTTTCGTTAATTTGTCTACAATATCATTAGACTCAATCCCAACTTTATTGTGAGAATGATTACCACGCTCCCGAAATTAGTATGTTACGCATACGCCAGTACTTCTAAAATAACCACGACCTCAATTACAAAAACATTCGCAAATGAGTCCAACTTAAATGATGCAGCCAGATTCATGAGTGCTCTTGAAACCGTCCATAGAAATAACTAACATAGTTTTCCCGGCACAGTATTATGAATGAAGCCAGACATTTGACATGTTCTGGTTGCCCAATATATGGTGTAATCCTTACATCTGTTATTTGATAATACGAGGATGGTATGATAAATATCCGTGCTAAGGAAGCTTACGCATTTGTTTTGCAATTAGTAAATTTATTTCTCAACATAATCTCCTTGCAGCTCTTTACATTTCTTCCAGCCGATGTTCTTACTTTTTAAGCCATCCAAATAATAGATTCTAACTCTGCAAAATAGGCCTCCGTTTCGGTAATGACCTCTCTATTTGACGTGAACCACTTTCCGCCAAACCATTTTTTCAAAGTTGGAAAAGGAAAGAAATCAAAGCGGGCCAATATAGTGGATGAGGCACCAATTTGGACTAGTTTCAAAATCGCCGAGTGGACCGGGGGGTTATGATGGTGGACAATTGTTTCCTTCGTTAGGTACAGCCTTTTCATCTTTAGTTCAGCGTTGGATCGGCCCAACAAATCAGCATAGTATTATCCCGTCATTGTCCTTTCCTTCTCCAAATAATCAATTAAGATTATGCTTTATGTTCCCCAAAACATCGTTGTCATAACCTTTTCGGCTGATGGAATCGACTTCGCCTTCTTTGGTGCACGTTCTCATCTACACTCGCATAACGCCGCAAAAACTATTTCGTATTGGGCTAACGTGTCCAAACATTGCTTTGAAGTTATCACGCAATTACGTCTCGTTAGTAGACGCGGGACCCACCTCGCCAATAGCTTTCGTATACCCAGGTTTTCGAGAAGGATGTTTTGCACACATACAGTTCAATATGTTTACCAAATTACCTTTACTTCAATGCGAGGACCTGACCGCTCTTCATCAAAGATGGATGTTCGATCACTGTCTCTAAACACGGGTACTTCTCATACCATCCTCGTGTTTATCGAAAATTGATTTATATTTTGAATCACATATTCTTTTAAGGAATTTTATTTATCATATATCTTGAGAATAAGAAAATATATATTGCTAGGAATGGAAACAATAATAGTTTTAAGTTACAAACTCCATTATCGATGGAGAGGAAACCGAACAGCTTTGATTACTGATTGGTTCTATTTTACATTTAAACTGCAGGACACTATTTGCCGGTGGTTTGTAGGAGAAACAATTTTTTTCAGATGTTTATTACACATTTCGTAAATGTGCTTTTATACTATTTATATCTTAGTTATTTTTGTAAAGTCATTCTTGATTTTTTTTTAAAATGCAGCACAAAATCCTGAATATTTATTTTGATGATAGCGCTGACAAGTCGATGGTAAAAATTTCATCTTCCAAAAACTTAACAACACTGCCCACAAAGTGTTGCATGTTTGTATATCGCAGTGATGGTGTTGCTGTTTAGTTTCTTATTTTCAACGTTATTGTAAGCTTGTGTTGTTAATTAATGCGAAAAATTACAGAAAATATTTTAAAGCTGTTCAATTCGCAGAAAAGGTGGAAATAAAATAGCTTGAGACCTATGCTGTTGTTAAAATTTACACAGGGTAAAGTCGGAACCCATACTTTCGCGTGGGACGTCGATTAAAGAATAGTATTCCCAGTAGGTAATGCAGATTTTGACACAAAGCGCCATCTGTATCCAAAGACGGGTACTTTTCATATCATTCTCGTATGATCATTTAACAGTGTTTACATCCTTGAATAGAAATGTACTGCAATGACGAAAGTCTCCGTTAAAATAGGCGATTTCTTCTTCGACTAATATTTATGAGTAACATCGGCACTAACTAGATTAATATCCTGTGAAAATTATGAACTTTTAGGTTGTAAATTTATTTATCCGCTAAATATTTTCTTCGCAAAAAAGTGAAGGTTCACGGGTTTCGATGTGAAGGGTTTCAGTTGGCGTACGTCACATTGCACCCACACACAATCTAAGAGTCTTACCGCTGTAATGCGGAGATTGGCTGGCGATACGTTAGCGAACGACTCTGCATACGGCCCTTAAACTGTACAACGTCTAACCTCTTCAAATTATTTTGATTAGAACCGCCGTATAATGGGCACCCATAATCTAGGACTGATCTAATGTAGGCTTCATCTTATTTATTACTATTTAAGGATGCGTTGAAATCAAGATACTTTCACTATCATACACTTCATTAAATTCAATGTTTCATGTTCTTCTCTTGTGATACTTGTCGGACACCTTTTTTAGTGTGTTAATAGATGCTATTAAATGAAAAGTCAATTTTACTTCACATCTCTTACATTACTAAATGTATTGATCAACATATTACATACAATCTTCATATCTCAAACAAAATATGTGAGCTCTAAAACTAAATAATGTTTCAGTAGGAAACATTAAGTTTTTACATATATGCATATGTATATGTATCTAGAAGTTATCAGGTATTTTAAAGTCGTGGTTGAAGTAGAGAAACGTCACTCGAAACAAAATAAATAATAGACACTTTGCCGTTGGGGATCCCTTTCCTTGCTATGTGTATATATTTTATGCTTATTTTGAATGAAAGGGTTGTTTTGTGATCGCCTGGAAATACGGTGACATTCCTAATTCCCAATCTTTTAGTAATTTTCTTTATTTTCTTTTTTCCAATCTTTTAGGAAAGATTGATGACCTGCCTCCATGAAAATCGACATGTATCCTGATATATGAGACGGGATCACTGTTGCAAATTAATTTATTTACGATAAATGTAACGAGAAGTATTCAGTTTCAGCGTTATAGGATACTTCAGTCGATATAGCTTCCAAGGTATATAGTTTAACCTTAAGCGTCAGCAAAAGTATCGGCTATATAAAATTTCAAATTTATCTTATAAAATGTAAAGAAATATAGGTTTATACATAAGCAGTTATTCGTATGTACCTGCTTTAAATATAGACAAATATTTTATTCGGTTTACCTTTACTTAATTTCATTAATCAAATGAAAATGTTTCTAGCACTATAGGTTAATATATAATAATAATATTTAAAGTGGAAAACAAAATATAAAATAACTATAATTACGATTACGATGATATTTGGTAGGGAGTTGTGGAGTACCCTCGTGCGTATGTGTGTAAAATATCCCGTGCGCAACTCGTGATCCTCGGCAGTGTCAAGTACGTGAGTGCGGTAGTGTGCTGGCGGCTCGTCGTGTTTGCAAATTTCACGAAATGACGGAACGACTGGAGCAGCGCTACTGCATCAAATTTTGTCAGAAGTTTGGTGATACTCAAGCGGACACCATTGGGAAGATTCAGCTTTCGGCGACGATGCCATGGGTACTACGCAAATCCAGGACTGGTACAATCGGTTCAAAGATGGCCGCGCGACGGACGAGAGTGACGCACGTTCTGGCAGACTCTGAACAAGCCGAAACGACGAAACCATTTAGAAGGTTAACGCATTAGAGAATTGTCAGACGAGGTTGGGATAAGCATTGGTTCCGTGCATGCCATTTTGAAAGATGATTTGGGCTTCCGGAGAGTGTCCGCAAAATTCGTGCCGAAGTTGCTAACGGCGGAGCATAAAGAACTGCGTGCAGAAATTGCGCAGAACATGCTGGACGCGGCAAATGATGATCCACACTCCATGAAGACTATTATCACTGGTAATGAGTCGTGGGTTTATGGGTACGACCCTGAAACAAAGGCGCAGTCTTCCCAATGGAAACATCCAACATCTCCGAGGCCAAAGAAAGCACGGCAAGTCCGCAGCAATGTGAAAGTGATATTGGCAGTTTTCTTCTACTACCGTCGAGTGGTTCATTATGAGTACGCTCCTCATGGACAGATCATTAACAAGGAGTTCCACCCGCAAGTCTTCCGTCGTCTTCGTGATGTCGTGCGGTGCAAGAGACTGGATCTATGGATAGCGGGAACTTGGCAGCTGCATCATGACAACGCACCGGCGCATTCCTCTCATCTTATTCAGACTTTCTTGACCAAACACAGCATCCCAGTTATTCGTCAGCCTCCTTATTCTCTCGACATGGCTCCCTGTGACTTCTGGATGTTCCCAAGTGGAAAATGCCGTTGAAAGGGAAATGATTTGACACTCGGGAGGACACTATGCAAAATGTAACGGCGCAGCTGAACCGAATTCCAAAAACGGCCTTCCAGTGATGCTTCCAGCAGTGGTAGCAACGCTGGGATAAGTGTATGCGGTCCCAAGGAGAGTATTTTGAAGGCGATTAAGCTTTCATATCTGTAAGTGAACAGTTCGATTTTTCAAAATACATTTTTCAAATTACATTACATAATTAACATAACGTAGTAAATAAAATGTTACCTCAACTGCAAAAATCATCAGATCGTTTCTTTCTGCAGGTGCTACGAAGTACAGACATACTTTTGACGAGGAAAAATATGAAATGGCCAGACTTGAGACGTGACATTTAACATTCATGCCATGAACTAAGCTATCACTTACATAAATTACGTGCACTACGATAGATATTTGTTTGTGTTTTCAGCACGTCGGGCGTCGTACGCTCCAGGTTATTACAAATACATTGTCACTCAGGTAATTACTTCTTAACGACTGCCTTTACTTGTACTCTTTGAAATTTGTGTGATATAAACGCACACGTATAATAAATGTATATAAAGGTATGTATCGTTTATGCATTTATGTTACCGTTTACCAAATTAACCAAACAATGTTGCACATACCATAATTTTCCGTACATCATAGTAAAATAAGCATTTTTAAAGCCGGTTTTATGTGCAATAAGCACTAAAAATATTATTTGATAAAAAGGTATTTCTCCAAACATATCAGTTCCCTCCAGTGGCGATTCAAAATCGTTTGCTATACCAAGCAGCGCTGACTTTCTATGGTTACTGCCTTCTACAGATTTAACGATCTTGAAAAACGTTTACGTTAACCTACATCGTTCACATTTTCCAACACAATGGATATTGCACAGATATTGCAACTGTGGGTAAAATAATTTTTAGAAAACGGATAACAATAAAATATTGGTAACTTATACCTCATACAGTGCGACATAGTTAATACATATCATTTATCTTGATTAGTATGGATATATGATTAAAGCTGGCCACGAGCGGTACCGCGCAGTAGCGTCGAGTCGACCAGGCCTCGCGTTCCACTAGAGTTATTCTGCTAATAGAGATGTTTGCTGCCGCAAATAATTTCGCTCATCTTTTAAATAAAAATTAAATAACACGTGCTCAAACACTTACCATTTCAAGAGTCCTCCGTGAAATCACAAAGTGAATAATGTCTGTTAAATATCTGCAACATTAGATATGTTTCAACTGTTGTTTCGGCAAAACTAGTACGGTATGAGGAAAAAATGCGTTTATATGCAGAGAACGAACGTTCTACATCTAGTGACGTAATATTTGCGTAAGTAAAATAATCTTTCAAATAACTTAACGATTCTGTTGACGCACCTTCACAAATGTGTCTTAATGTGCCAAAATCAGAATTTTTCTCAAAAACACTTTCAAATTTTTCTAGAACAGAAACATTTTTTGCGTCTTCAATCGCGCATAGCTGTGCGTGAACATGTTGCACTATTTGTAGAGATTCTTCTAACGGCACCGCAGGATTTTGTAATTTTTCTATTGCATCTGCTAGCCCGAAGTCATTGTCGTGAATGATTTTTAAATCCATTTTAACCTGACTATCTTGAAATTTCGACTGGCTTTTCTGGATAGCGGCAGCTTCCTTTGTATCGAATTGTAAAACCACGTTCTTAATATTGTCAAAATATTTATGATAATAAAACGCGGCCTGCAACCATGTTCCCCAACGAGTTAGAATAGGTTCCGGTGGCTCTGGTATACGGGGGCACAGTCTGTGAAATTCGAGAGTACGTTTCGGTGATTTAACAAATACTGCTTTGGTATGCGCTATTAAAGCGTCTACCTCTGGATAACATTTTCTGATACTATCCGCCACAAGATTGAGAGCATGAATTTTACATGTAATGTGTAACAAATTAGCAGAATGCTTTTTAAGAGACCGGCCTACAGAAAGCATGTTTGCAGCACCATCATTCACTAACATCAAGAGTTGGTTTGTTGAAAGTTCAAACTTGTCTAATGTATTTAACACTAACTTTGAAATTACTTCGGCAGTACACTGTTGTATTCGTTTGGAGACTAATAGAATTGAAGGTGCCGATTGATGAGGTTCCAATTTGCGTGCCATTACATTAAGAACAGAATGTTTCTTCCGATCTGTTGTTTCGTCGACACATAACCACAATTTTTGATCTTTCAACTCCGATTTTATTTTTTGTTCAATATGTTCGCGCGCAGATGGCACAATTCTTCGTAACGATGTTCGACTTGGTAATTTGCACTCCGAATAGTTATTCCAAAAGCAGATAAATGGTTCCTTGTCTAGTAAATTAAACGGTATATTACATGCGATAAACGTAACGCATAAATTAAATATAAATTTTTCATTGTCTCGTGCGCAATTTCTTTTTGAGACATGCTTTTCACTATTTAAGTGTCGTAGACAATGTTGTCTGGACCAACACATTAACGGGATTTTACAGATTACACATTTAATTTTAGCACCTTCATATATTAAGTCTGGAATTTCTGCAATAAATTTTCGAAGTTTGTCCGACCGCGGTCGTTTTGCTGACGAAATCATTATATGATAGAAAATAACTTCGATCGTTCAAATAGTTTAATACCAACAATATTTCTAAACTGAAACACGTAAAATAAATAATTCGAAAAACAGGATTGTATACAGAATATTCTATTTACAAAAATTATTTTGTCAAAAATGAAGTAATAATGGCACCTGGCAAAAATTAGTATACGAGATATGATCAAAATCTATTCGGATTGGTGGCATAAGTCTGGAGTCGAGCGACACAGTTGGTAGTAGAGTGACACATGTTGACCTTGGAACATACCGCGCATGTGCTGCGAATAACGGCAACCTAATTCGTTTGATTTGTTTACAGTAGCGTTTCGTTGTTACGTCTGTGTCGTTGTTTATCGCATTTGTCATGTTTGAAAAAACTGATCAACAAATTTGTATCAGATTTTGTAAAAAACTTTGTGAAACATGCAAAGACACGTACTTAAAGTTACAAACCGTATATGGGGAAGTATGCATAAGCCGTATCCAAGTTTACGAGTGGTATAAACGCTTCAAAGGTGTGAAAGTGTTAAAAGTGATGCGCGTTATAGGACACCCGAAACCCGAATCAGTATTCGTGAGTTATCTGAAGACTTTGGTCTTAGTTTCGGTTCAGTGCAGTCGATTCTGACGGACGATTTGGGCATGAGACGCATCCTACCCAAATTTGTTTCAAAATTGCTCTCCGATGACCAGAAACAAGCCCGTATTTCAGCTGCTCGCGACCTGCTTAAATGCGTCGAAAACGAAAACTAGGATTACTGGCGATGAGTCATGGGTTTACGGGTATAACCCTGAAGCTAAGGCTCAGTCTTCACAGTGGAAAACCCCAAACTCACCCAGACCTAAAAAAGCACGACAGAGCCTCGGCAATGTCAAGACGATGCTGACTGTGTTTTTCGATTATAGGGGGATTGCGCACCACGAATACGCTCCACCAGGTCAAACAATAAATTGTCAAGTCTTGCGCCGTTTGAGGGACGCAGTACGTAATTTTCAGCATATATATTTTCGTTTGACATGTAGTGGGGTATGGTCCATAGTTATTTACTTGGCTCTCTCATTTTTTAGAATCGCCTCGCGGGAGCGCACTACTTAATTCTTTATTTTTAATGAATTATAGGGACTACTAGAGGATGTTCCTCTAAACATCAGAACGCAAATGTATTATCAGCATGATGGAGCTCCTGCACATCCTGTCGTCAGGTCAAGCAACATTTGGACGATAGGTTTCGAGCGCTTTGGATTGGTCGCGGTGGTCTTATTAGACCTCACACCATTAGACTATTGTTTATGGGGCTATCGTTTATGGTGCAAGAATGGTGTTTACGAGGTAAAAGTCGACACTCGGGATGCACTAATTCGACGTACGTATTAGAAATACAGCAGCCGATATTAAAGAAAGACATGAAACAATCTGGAGAGCAACAGGCGCCCTTCGTAGCATAAAATGTTTAGCGGTCAGTGGAGGTATTTTTGAACATTTATTAAAAGAACGCTATGGTTAAAGAGATGTTAATGTATGAAATTTTGTTTATTTGTAATTACGCTATAGCTTGAAAACAAACGAAAATCGGATAAAAACATGAGTTCCTTTTACATTATTTTCACATGTACTATACACTCTTGAAGTTGGATCCGTTCCTTCCGACTCACTCAGTATAATAATAATTAATTTCACGAACCCAAATACGCTACTAATTTAAATATTTTTAGGAAATATTTTAGTAAATATATAGAAATGATGTACTACTGAGTCTGTCAAGTCACACCTCGCATTTCCTCTATCTAGTGAGAGCGATTGTTCTCCAAGGCACTAAAAAGTTACTAGAAAACCAGCTTCTGGGGTTGAACCTCTAGTAATCGTGGTAGACGTGTTACAGGATACAAAATGAAGAAATGTTTTAATTCTGCAAGGATGTCGGCTGCAACGATCGGCAATGGCATGGCATATCAAGTTTCAAAGCTTGTGAGATGTTTCCGTTCAATCACCAGATTATATCAAATGCTTTTGACATTTCCGACGGTTCGTGTAGTGGGGATTCCACAAAGACAGCCATCACATCTGTTGTGTTCGAAGCTACCCAACACACAACGAATGAGGAAAGCCTACGACTAGTATTGAATCAATCAGATCAATACCTGCAATTATTAGCGCCTAAAACATCAGCGCGAAAGCAGTACGCTAAACCTTTAACTGATAAAAATAATCTCGAGAAAATGAGAAATAATTATATAACAAATAGTGTAAAGCAAACTTACAAGAGACACTAAAAAGTGAAACCAAAATAGTGAATCTTAGAAGAAAGAACAAGATAAAGAATGAAAGTGACTTCCAACGAGTTCCCTCCTCTTGATGGTATTCAAGTAGTTCAAATGGTGAAGAAGATGATTATTGTGCCGTAGATTATACATTTACATGGTAAGGACTAAGGTGTGACTAGGTACATCGTTCAAAGTGCAAAGTGGATGCATAAAGACTGTTATTAGGATGGAGTTTGTCTTATGTGTAATCTTGGCAAGATTGCAGTTATGGAGACTGATAGACAATAAGTATTATTAAATGTTAATATAGCCAGTTTCAGGTTGAGGGCGAAGTATTGCTTTTATGGAGATAAGATTAAAACTTGCCAGGTTTCCAATAGAAGAATTATTATGAATAATAGGTTAATGTCACGTGTTATTGACATTAGAAATTATTGGGATTCAAGTGCAGTTGTATTCTATTGATTATACAAAACACACGTACTTAGAGGTTATACATCGTTTACAGACATCAAAACATGTACACAGTAATTTATTTTCAAATTACTTTTAACTAGAGAAATTACATTGTGTCTAATACCCAAACCGAAGAATACGTAATTTTATTCTGTTTATTATTCGAAAAACACACCCATTTACAGCTTGCACAGTGAGGTACTAATGTATCCCCCCTCCCTCCATGCTAGCTTTTGAACGATAGAAGCTAGCGTTTTTAGAAAAAAATAGGTCGATTTCTATTTTTTGTGAACAAACTTTTGCGTTATCGGCAGTTCAATTGGGTTTACGATATCACCGAAAGTGACGTCAACTTTCTTATTTTAAATAGAATACCCTGTATCTTTTTACGTTTTTGCAAAGGTAATCAAGAGAGGAATCCAACGATATCTATACATTATACTTTAACTTAATAAATATGACGATATGCAGCAATAAAGATTTCGGTAAACTGTTTTTGTTATTACGCAAAGTTGGCCAGGAAAGAGCGCCAAATTGTTTCTTGTAACATCAGATTGATCCAAAGAGCTTGTTACTATGCAAAGTAATCATAGCAATTGCCAAATTGTCAAATCTCAATTCCAAAGGCGTAAATTATTCTTAGTATTTACTGTCATACTTTCGTTCTTTGTTCTCGTTATTATTTTCTCTTTTTAAAGTTTTATTGCAATTGTAGTTTATTGCAATTAATTAAGCATGGTAGGTTTGCTTAAATTTGTTAGTTTCTGATAGGCACTATGTCCGTTTTTTAAGTTTTTTTGTGTTGTTACTTGGTTTTGACATGAACCATGCAAAATTGCTGGGTCAGCTTTAATATGATGTAAATCTGGCAACAATTATCACCTTACTTGCCGTGGTTGCACAACAAATTGTGCAATAATTTAAATTTTGATCTTCTATTAAAGCAGTTCGCTCTCTAGACCTTACCCTATCTATCCTTACTTAACTCAAAGTTCAAATATTTCCAGCTGTACTTCGTGGTAATTGTTGCCAAATTCACCGAATATTAAATTAGGTACTTAAAGTTTATCTTACGTGGTCCATGAGGAGGCCATTGTAAAATCAACAATATAAAAAACTGAAACTTACGCACATTGTTTATCAAAAACTAACGATTTTAAACAAACCTACCAAAATTAATTAATTACAATAAAGTTCGATAAAGTAAAAAACAAACAAAAATTAACAAAACGACTTAAAATGGGAGAAAATAATGACGAGAAGAAGGATGGAAAGTGTGGCAAATGCAATATATAATAATAATAAACAAGAATAATTTGTTTTTGGAGTTTGACAGTTTGGCAATTGTTATGATTACTTTGTTTAGCAACGAGCTCTTTAGATCAGTCTGACGCCATAAGAAACAGTTTGGCACTCTTTCCTAGCCAACTTTGCGTAAGAACAAAAATAGACTACTATTTATTGCTGCATATGGTCATATTTCTTAAGTTAAAGTATAATATATGTGATATCGTTGAATTCGCCCTTCGATTACCTTTCCAGAAACATATAAATATGCAGGGTGTTCTATTTAAAATGGGAAAGTTAACTTCACTTCCGGTGACACTGGAAATGCACTTGAACTGCCGATAACGACAAAAGTTAGTTTACAAGAAATGGAAATCGACCAATTTTTTCTAAAAACGCTAGCTTCTGTCGTTCAAAAGTTAGCATGAGGGGAGATACTTTAGGACCTCACTATGTATTATTTACAGGTATCAAAACGAGTATGTTTACAATAACCCATCATCACGTAACAATTGTAAGTGGAGAAATTAATAAGACTTATATTGTATCCGATGACCAAGTTTATAAGACGATCCAGATGACAGGTGAACAATAAATTCCTACGGGTCATCTCCAATGTCTTTCAACAATCTGTGAAATGTAGTCCTTGAAAAACGAGGCATATCTTCATCACCATTTATAGCACCTAATATCATATCTAAAGTGGGTGGGATGTTTCGTAAGAAAAAGCTACGAATTTTACGTCTGACAAGCGTTTGTATCATCATATAATCGCAAGCGGGCATTTTTTGCGGTTATCTCGACTTACCTGTCAATGGCGAGGAGATGAATTCCCACCATTGACAGAATTAGTTTTAATGTGTTGTTTTGTCCACCTTATGCAATTGGTTTTAATCCGTTGATTTTATGTTTACAAATATCTTCCAATCTTGCCTTATTTATATCAATGATCCTTGGATTAGCTTGAAATCTAGTCTAAAATATCTGGGCCTCATAGTATGTGATGTACACACGAAACTGGAAGCCTGATTTACTGAAAAAAATATTTGTGGGATTTTCTCCCCCTTTTTCATTTATCTACGATTAACTATTTTATGTTATTCTATTTCATTCCAATCTGTATAACCACGTAAAGATGTGCGTATACTAAATTTTCACAATAAACTTATTAAATCATCCCTCTGAAAAAAACTATAAAGCTGATTTATTCATTTGCCTACTAACCGAAATAAGTTAGTTGTTTTAGTTCTATTAATAAGCTTTAAAAATGTTATCCGAAAATAAGACGCTGTTTCAGGATTTATTTAATGTTATGCGAAAATGAGACGCCTTCGTTTCAGATTTATCAAGGAAACGGCAGAAAATACGACACTGAATATATCTGTGGCGTCGACTTTCAGCGTTGCGGAGCGTCCATCTCTTGCTGCTTTGTGGTGTAGAAATTAATCAAAATAAATGAATACATTAGAGCTATCGCGGCGTGGCGACTAATATATTTATCTGGCGCTTATATTTTAATTGGGGCAGTGCTCTTTCTCGGCAACAAGAGGACAAATTTTTAACACGCAATTACGTCGTATTTTCTTGAAAATGAAGTGCACCGCCTTTCGTTGCTTAAATTATGAATCGCATGGGCAAGTAGTTAATTTTGGACCTCAGAGGTGAGATACTATCGTCATCTACATAAGTACATGCATAATGGCCAGAATTTATTAAAAATATACATTGCATGCTTTTTGATTTGAAATAAGACAATTACGTTAT
The DNA here is from genome assembly GCA_029619315.2 of Dynastes maya. Taxonomy (NCBI): domain Eukaryota; kingdom Metazoa; phylum Arthropoda; class Insecta; order Coleoptera; family Scarabaeidae; genus Dynastes; species Dynastes maya. The sequence continues at coordinate 27,855,972 of JAROYE020000001.1, forward strand.
CCATCAATTTTCAGTATTTGCGAAGGGTCAAGGAAGCACTGCTGGTCAATTTTTTGAAAAACATGAATTCCTTATTTTAGAATAAGCAATTTAAAGAAAATATTTAACAGCTGTAGGAATATTTTAACTGCAATCTAGAAGTAGGAATGTATAACGAGGTAAATTTAAAAAACAAAAATTCTGGTTTTCGGTTTGGTTAAGCTATACATGAGAGCCACAGAGAGGAGTCGCTCCTCCATTGGTAGAAGAGACGAGTTATCAGAAAACTTCTTCTTTTTGTTACTGATGTTCTTATGATGATGATTATTCTTCAGTTTCCTGAAAATCACTCAAAACTACTTCAAGTATGGATGAAGAAGCGCTTATCATATTGTTATTTGCATCATTTCACTATTTTATTATTATTTATTAGTGGTGTTCTCTGAAGAAAGAATCTCGGTGTCTAGTTTGCTCAAATCCACTGCATTTGCATTAGCATTTTCACCTTCATACCATTACTCCATCTAGCCTCTAAGAGGTGAAGTAGCGCATATTTTATATTTAAACTTCCCAGAAACGACGAATACTGAGAACACCAATGTCAACGTTTCTGTAAGTTATGTTTGGTGCGATAACATAATCCCATTAATATCTCTAGAAATGGTACTAAAAGTCAGTTTGTATGTAATATTGTGGTATTAACTACATTTATTCCAACAGCTAATTACTAATAATTAAAAAACAAGTATAAATTTTAACACCGAAAGAATATTCTAACATATTTTTCAGTTGACCACCTACTATGATTATCAGTAAGTAAAGAAAATCTATGAGTCAAAAAGTACAAGAAGATGCTGTTTCAAAATTTTAACGAATCCAAGAAATTTTGCGAAGGACACACAGAGCGGATGGACATTACTGTTTCATTCTGGAGAATTTCTACAGAATCTATTCAATTTATGCGAAAGAAGAGAATTTAGAACAAAATAAGTATGTCAACGTAATTCAAACTGTTATGCCCTACGCGTAGGAAAAGACGGTGATATAGAAAATTGAGAAAAAAATTTAAAAGCCGCGATCAGGAGATATACAGCCTTGGACAAAATTATTAGGCACCTTCGCATTTGATTTATATCTCAACTTTCACCAGTAAATAAATGAAACGGTTGGTATAAATGTAATATTTTATTTAAGAAAAAATGAAATTCAATATCGAGTTAATCCTCCTTGGGAGTTTATTACAGCAGTTATCCTTTTCGGTAAACTAGCAGTTTCTCGCAAGTAGAAGCTTTTATTTTATTCCATTCCTCTATTACCGCTCTCTCTAACTTTTGTTTGGATATACATTTTCGAGTACGTACCTTCTGCTTTAAAATGGCCCGCAAATGTTCTTACATCCTCACATTAGTGTCGTAACTAACAGCGCGAAACACAATAAGCCCTATTAACTACCAAACATACGATATAACTCGGCAATTCCCCAAGAAATATTTAGATATACTATTTATAATTCCCCGAATGATTAAATAACTGCATAGATGGCATCAGTTTTCTAATATAACGAAATATAAGGGGTGCATAATAATTTTGTCCAATACTGTAAAGTAGAAATATCTTAGCATCCCATGGAAACTCTGCTAAAACGTTGTGAAGCCGTCATCAAAGACAAAGGTGAATGAAAATGTTGTCGCGCACAATGTACACTGCGGTTTAGAGTGCGTGTAAACAAACGATCGACAATAATTCATATATTTCAGCTTCCGTCGGTGAATTATGAAAATCCGTGATTTCCTTGGTATTTCCGACGTAATTAAATGTCTGTAAATATCTCGCCCCGGTAAGGGAATCGAACCTGACATCTCCCATTTGCCGGACGGGCGTGTTGACCACAACACCACGGGGACCTTATGCCTTTGCGGCAAACGAGAGATCTTAAGTTCGATTCCTTACCGGGACGAGATTTTTCAGATATTTAATTACGTCGGAAATACCAAGGAAATCACGGATTTTCATAATTCGCCAACGGAAGCCAAAATATATTAATTAATTAGTGTACTTACCATGTAAGAATAAAATTGTCTGTCGAAATATTGTGGTATATTTGCAGTTAAATAGCAATTAGGTATTAAAATGTGAACGTTCCTGGCATATGGTTATCGTGGTGTAGTGGTTGGCACGCCCGTCCGGCAAACTGGAAATGTCAGGTTCGATTCCTTACCAGGACGAGATTTTTCTGATATTTAATTGCGTCGAAGATACCAAGGAAATCACGGATTTTCATAATTCACCGATGGAAGCTAAAATATACTAATTAATTAGTGTACTTGGCATGTAAGAATAAAATTGTCTGTCGAAATATTATGATATACTGGCAGATAAATAGCAACTAAGTATTAAAATGTGAACGTTCCTGGCGTATGGTCATCGTGGTGTAGTGGTTAATACGCCCGTCCGGCAAACGGGAAATGTCTAGTTTGATTCCTTACCGGGACGAGATTTTTTCAGATATTTAATTACGTCAGGAATACCAAGGAAATCACGGACTGACAATAATGTTGGACCGACAAAATAAATCAAACCTGGCTAGCAAAAAGTCTGTCGTCTGTGCTACGCCCTTAGAAGACTAAGATACAAATTTCATTATAACCAGTAATAATGTTACAACTAGTTGTTTTTTTATAATGGCTCTATATTTATGTGAAACAAAAATTTATCTGCATTAATTTTTTGGTTGACTTTTCTTAGAGGCATTATTTTGCTTATCAAATTGAATTTAATTAATGCTGACATTGAAAAAAAGGTGAGTGCGTTTGGACATGTCTCAATTTTAGATTGTTTTTAGATAACAGACAAGTTTTAGTGGCTTTAGTGTGACGTGAATTAGATTTCGGTCCGTGATTGCTTGATTTTCTACCAGGGCAGGGCTGGTCTTTACATCCCTAACACTGAAGCTTAGTAGCTTATTGTATTATTCCAGCTTCGGTTTTGTTTTATTTAAACAGGTTAGTTCCCGCAATCAGGTTTAAGAGCCTATGTAGTAAATCTTTCTCCGTTGGTAGTTCAATTGTGCTTCGCATAGCGAATCTGCGTTGAGCTAACGCTGCACATTCGAAAATAATATGAGGGGCTGTTTCCTCCTCCTCATTGCAAAGTCTACATAAGGCCTCATCTTTGTAGATCCCCATCTTATGCAAGTGGCCTCTCAAACAGCCATGTCCTGTTAATAGACATGTTGCTGCTCTAAGCTGTATCTTGTTTAATTCAAGCAGGTCAGCAGTCAGATGTTGCGACGGTCTTCCCATCATCCGTTTGCTGTGCTTTTGTCCAGCTGCATGTTTTCAATTTAATTGGTGTTGTGTTATAATCCACTCATTAATTGCACCACGCACTGCACTCTTGGTAATACCTAGACCCGGTTCAGGGCCTATATAATTCATTTTTGAACCTTCCCTCGCTAGCTGGTCTGCAATTTCATTTCCCGCTATGACCCTGGGCCCTGGCACCCACACCAGTGTGACCTTGTTGTGTTTAGACAGCGCCATTAGGGTTTGCAGGCACTCCCATACTAGTTTGGAGGTTATGCGATAAGATGCTAGTGTCTTTAAGTCTGCCTGACTGTCAGAGAGAATGCACATCGTCTCACCCTGCGGTCGCCGACGCAGATTCTCCCACGGGCAGGTTTGTATAGCATATATTTCTGTTTGAAATACCGTGGTGTATCGCCCAGTGATACACATACTTTGTATCCCTGGTTTTCCTCATATACACCAACGCCAGATGTAGTGCCCGTTTTGGACCCCACTGTGTGCTAGTGTTCTTGGTTTTCTCCCCTCTCCATCCCTCCATTCTTCCCAATTCAAGAAAACTTTGAAAGGTTTGTCATAGGAGATCCTGGAGATTGTTGTATCACTACCCATATCATAGATAGGGTTTGTTACTACTGCTTCTATTCTGGTGTGCCCAGATCCACTGTGGGATCTCCAGTTGCTAGTATTTTTCAGTCTGTATGCCTCCATTCTGGCTTCTCCCTTGATATAAATCTTAAGAGGAGGTAGGTTTAGCATAGTTTCCATAGCAGCTGTTGGAGTGCTTTTAATAGCTCCTGTTATACATAGACATGCCAGTCTCTGAATTTTCGAGAGACTATTTATCGCATGCTTCTGTGTGATCTTAGGCCACCAAGCCAGGCAGCCATAAGTTATCATGGGTCTTACCACCGTAGTGTACAGCCAGTACGTCATATGTGGTTTGAGTCCCCATGTTTTCCCAACTGTCCTACGGGTTGTCATTAACACCCTCTTACATTTGTCGGTCATTTTTTGTAAATGTGAGTTCCAGTTCAGTTTAGAGTCCAAGGTTACACCTAAGAACTTAGCCTCGGTCCTTAATAAAACTGTATGTGAATAGGAAGTGGAAAATCTCACAGCATTTGGGCCGCAATAAACTCATTGTGCATAACAAAACTATATTTAGCAGTCGTACTTACTAGGAAACGAACATCTTATTTTCAGATTAGATCATCGAAACGTTATGTACGAAAAGTTAAGAGGTAATCTTGTAGTCACTATAAAAAGATGAAGGTACCTAATGTATATAAATGCGACAGTATAATTTAAACGTGCATTACATTTAATTTTGTGTTGTTTTTACTATGTTCGCCGTGTCATGGTAACACACTAAAACAAATATCATAAATTAGTAAACGTAGAACGAAAATATTGTTATAGTTTTTCCATTGCTTCCATTGCTGCATTGAAGAGACAACAATTTCTGACTCCCATAAAACATTTTTTTAAATCTTATAACAATAAGTATGGTTGCACAAGTACCTGCGCAGTACATGTTCTACGTATGCATAAGTAACGGTACATACAGCTAACCTGTTGTACATTGTTCACATAACATTGATACATTACTCACCAGCGTATCATGTATTATATTGAAACCATAACGAAAACCATTCAGTTGGCCATTTACACGCGCGATCTAGTGTATTTGTCGACCGCAGTGGAGAGCAAAATACATCAATAAGCAATATAGTGGTCAAAGTTTCCACGGTTGAGATTAGTTGTCGAAAATGAAAGGCTTATATCGATACCGTATGCAGTATCGAACCATTTACTCTATTTGTTATCTTACTCAATATAAACGTTCCATTGCGCATATAATGTGCTACACGCTAAAACCGAATATTCTATCAAACGTTTTGCGCATAATGCTACTGCACAATTGGCTCTACAGGAGATACCGACTGCAGATCCCTCGGGAGAATCGGATTAAAAAGAACAATAGCTAAATTAATGGCATTTGCTTCAATAATAAATTAGCGAGGGTATATTCAACGTATTTGGAACGCTCTTCGTAAATAATATTGTTCTAAATAATATTGTTAAAAATACAGAGTAATTTAATTTGTTTCACTTGTAGTTCCGCATTTTAGATGAAATTTATGTTTATCTCTTCAATTTAGAATAATTTTATATTCAAACTAAAACGTTCCATTCTATTGTCACATATACATCAAGAGACGGTCAGCGATGAGGACAGTTTATGTCTCTTTGGGGACAGATCAAAATTCATCAAAAGAACTAGAGAAGAAGTATATTCGGAGGACCTTCGCCTGATGGCCGTTAGGATCGGAGACCGCCGTTTTTCAGTCAGAAGCACCAATCTAGTTACTCTAGTTATTGACAGCAGGTAACAGGTATTAGGATTGAGTTGACTAATAACATCGAACCTACGCTACTAGACTGCCGCAGAGCTCTAACTTTAAACACTAGAACAACAGAAACATAATGTGGCTGAAGGCCAAATCGTGGTATCGAAAACACGAACAGAATGAGTAGCTGCAGAATCAAGCAAAACAGTTCACAGTCCAGAACCACCGTTTGTGCCTGCGCTTTATGCCATGATTTGAATTAACACCCATCAAAATTTCTTCAAGAGATGGGATCAAACCAACATCCACCGCACCGCTAAAGCTACTTTGATTTAATGACATACCAAGATACCTCAGATGGTACAGAAGGGATATTTGCATTGTAGTAGGTATTCTAACCGGACTGGATTGCCGACTAACGAAGCACCTTTTCAGGTTGGAATTAACCGGAACGCTGTCATGTAGGAGCTGCGAAGCGGTTTCACTACACGCTATCAAGACGATCCCTCTAAGTAAAGCCTCGATTTATGCAAAGTCAATGAGTCTAATACAGAAAGGATGCCTAGTAGGTGCATTATGATCAAACTGCTGTGAGATTTCTCAGCCTCTCACTATTCTTAACAAATCATAGCGGCACTTATACTTTAATGATAAGTGATACTAAGGTATAACGGTTATAACATAGAAAGATGAAACGATGCATTACTAATTAGTAGGCTGGGCACAAAGAGCTTCGCGCCAGGTTAGAAGTGAGGTTGCCTCGACCACGATGCGACGTTACGTATGCAGATGAATCGGCACGGGCTACCTCAACGAACCAAATTATTGATTTATTGCAGCAGTTTCTCATCAACTCTTCGCAGCGTTAGTCGTAATTATAGAGATACATATATGTATATAAGCCCATATGTCTAACATACACAAGGAAAATAAACGACCGTTGGCTAATAAAGTCACTTAATTTATCAGTGAATTTCCGGATTTGAACTATAATGGAACTAAAGTATTGCGCAGAGTTTACAAAATAACTTTAATGTGCTGGAGCAAAGGCGAATGTAAAAGACATAAATAGTGTACAGCACAAAAATGAGAAAAATCGCGTGCCACCTCAAATCCAATTTAAGTTGGATTTACTTTTGATGTTTGTTGTTTGTGGTCTACCGCTTCGCTTACCCGATAAAGAACCGTTTCGATAGTTTTGACGTACATATGATTCCCAGTAGAAATTACCATCCCGGGTAGCGTTACGGAAAGTATACGTAAAAATATCGAAAATGGGAACAAAGCAGAATTAAAAGATAAACAGCTGTGGCTATGTCTTGACGGGACGACAGATTGTAAAAAAAATTCTTGAATATTATAGTACGAGTACTAGATCCTGCTAAACCGAAATTTGCAATCTTGTTAGCTAGCAAAACACTAAAAAAGTGTACTGGCGAAGCAATTACGGGCGTAGTGCTCGATATGTTACAACAATTTCAAGTGTCAACTAGTCAACTGTTGACGTTTATAAGCGATGGAGCAGCAACAATGTGTAGTGTAGGCCGTTCTTTTAAAGAAAAGTGTGAAGGACTTCATACGTGTAAAGTTCATGCCTTACATCTTGTGGCACAAACTATTTGAGAATGTTACCCGGAAGTGGATGCATTAATAGCAAATACAAAAAAGTGTTTCTCAAATCTCCCAAACGGATTCGAGCATTTCACAGGCTTTGTCCCGGTATTCGCGAACCACCATAACCGATTCTTACGCGTTGGGATACATGGTTTCAAGCGTCTTTTTATTATTCTGAACATTTCCAAGAAGTAAAATCTGCGATTTTGCAATTCGACCCTGACGAAGCTATAGCTGTTAAGGAGAGCCAAAAACAGATTTAAAAAGTATTAGCAACAATTATAAACGATTACCAGACGCAATAGAAAAATTGCGAAATACTTGCTTGTTGTTAGTACAAGCAGTGCAAATCGCAGACGAAGTTAGTACATTGCTACACGGTATAAACGACGAGAAAAACATTATAGCAAAGTTCGACAGTGTTTAAAAAAAAAATTGATTATACGAGATTAAGACAAATGTGAATCTGCAGGTGCACTGCGGATTCATTAACTGACTCTAAGGATTATTTTAATTATGCTTGTTACTTCCGTAGATGTCGAAATAGAACAACATTATTATTTATTGTTACGGTATACACAACAGATTTTTGAAGAAACTACTTTGTTTACTTTTTACGGTTATTACTAGTCTGGGCAAACAGCGGTAACAGTCAGTGTAGTAGATATGTGGTGCGGAGTCGGCGATTATTTATTTCACGTGTTCACAGCGTCAGTACTGAATCGATGCTGTACGCGAGTAGTTCTGTATATATGTATGTAAGCTGTCGTAACTTATTTCGTAATTGTACGCCTATGTTTGCTTTAGAAATGTCGCAGTTATGTACGTCGCGAAAACGGCTAATGGCAGACACAGTTAAAAACTTTATAGTGGACATGCCGGACTTAATTTTTGATCGCGCTAAAATTCAATGTCTAGTTTGTAAAATCCCTTTAATGTGTTGATCCAGAAGCCATTGTCAACGTCACATCGAAAGCAAACAGCATTCTTCTGCAAAAAGTGGCATACGAGACCAAGAAAAATTTACACTTGATTTATGTGTTACTCTTATTTTATGTAATCTATCGTTTCGTTTACTAGACAAAGAAGTATTTGTCTCCTACTGGAATAAATATGCGGACTGTAAATTACCTAGTCGGACATCGATTCGAAATGTAGTGCCATTTGCTCGTGAATATGTAGAAAAAAGAATGAAAACGGAATTGAAAGATAAGAAACTGTGATTGTGTGTGGACGAAACAACAGATCGTCAAAAACATTCTGTGGTTAATGTAATGGTACGTACAATGGAACCACATCGACAGTCATCCCCCTTCTTACTTGCTTCCAAAAGGGTTATAAATTGTACTGCCGATGAGCTTTTACAGGTGGTGTTGAACTCATTGAACAAATTTGAAGTTTCAACTAAGCAACTTTTAATGTTTATGAGTGATGGTGTCGCAAACATGCGTTCTTTGGGCCGATCTCTTAAAGAACACAGTAGTAACTTCTTACATGTAACGTGTAAAATCCATCCTCTAAATCTTGCGTCACAAACGACTCCTACATGTTTTCCACTAGTAAATGCACTGATTGCTATTACAAAGGCAGTGTTTCTAAAGTCCCCGAAACGTACCCGACCATTTCACAAACTGTGTCCTGATTTACCTGAATCACCACAGCCGATTGTTACACGTTGGGGAACATGGTTGGAGGCTGCGTTTTACTGCAACAAATATTTTGATCAAATAAAGAAGGTTTTAAAATTCAATCCGACAGAATCTGCAGCAATCAGGAAAAGCTAGGAAATATTTCAAGATAGTCAGGTTAAAAGAGATTTACAAACTATTCACAACAATTACTTCGGACTAGCGGAGGGAATAGAAAAATTACAAAATGTTTCGATGTCGCTAGTGGATTCTATTCAAATTGTGAATGATGTTCACGCACAGTTATGCGCTGTAGAAGGCGAAACAAATTGGTGTGTAATACGAAAATTTGAAAGTGTTTTAGAGAAAGACTCTGATTTTCTTATATTAGGACACATTTGTGAAGGTGCGTGTGTAAAAAACATTTATTCCGCAGGTCGTACTCACTTGACTGAAACAGCTGTGGAAACATATCTAATGATTCAAATATTTAACAAATGGTATCCAGTTTGTGATTAGACGGAAGACTTTTAAAACGGTAAGTGTTTCCGCATGTTTTATAATTTATTTCTTACCCTCTATTTTATGTGTAAACTTTTATGCGCCCACGCCTCTGGCTGTTACCGCATATTTGCCCAGGTTAGTTATTACATTACATATACAACAAATGCAGCTTTCAACAAAAAAAATACAATGATGGCAATAAAAACACTTCAAGGTGTGCATATATTCGCTTTATTTACCAAACATTTTTATTGCGTCAGCTTTTATTTTTTATACTGGGTTATTGATTTCAAAATATCACTTCTGTCGGCTGTGAGTCACACGTACACTATTTATAATCCGCGGCCCATGCGACTGATCCAATTCTGTTGCGACGACCGATTGTGCCCGGCTTACTAATTAGTTTAGTTATATTATATTCGTGTTGTTTATTCTAGAACCTGAAGAGCCTTCACAAATGAATAGGCACCAATACAAGATACCCTTTTCTCAAGTTTAAAGGATTCTACAAACCAGCGCGGCTGCGGTGGCGATAGCGATGGCGATAGCGATTAAAGTAACCTAGGGATATGAACATGGTCACGCATATCGGAACGGTCCAACTCGCGGCTGTGCAACGTTCTATTAGCGATAACCGAGCGGTAGCGTAGGATATTAGTTGCTTATGTATAGGGGACTGTTTAATTTAGCGTTTGTACTGAAAATGTTGGCATAATGAGTGCTAATAGTATGGAAAATTTAAGAGAAAAATTAACGAATATGTAAAAAAACACAAAATTTGAAATGACACGTTTAGAATATAAAAATAGTAGAAAAGAAGTACAGCCAAAATCGAAGTTTCTTTTTGTTTCCTTTTTAAGATTACAGAACTTGCATGCACTTTGTATTATACCGTGTAAACACTAGTGCTGCAAATATCCGATAAAATTGAGATCCGGATATTCGGATCCAAAATTATCCGCATATTAGGATCCTAGGATCCGGATCCACTATCCGATGCTCAAATCCGGATCCACTATCCGAAATTCGGATCCGAATCCCCTATCCGATTCTTGAATCCGGATCCGCTATCCGATTCTCAGATACAAATCCGCTGCACGGTTCTCGGACCCTCTATCGGATTCTCGGATCCGGATCCACTAACCGGTTTGCTCTATTTATATTATAATTGATGCCGAAGTACCTCTCATTTGTTCCAACTCGGACAAGATCAATTCAAGATTATTTTGCAATGTAGAAAAAGCTTACAAAGAAAATATCGAACTTATGTTGTATGGAAAAAATACAATAGTTTTTAAAATCTATGAACTTAGGGTAATATTGAATTTCCATGCGCGCAATATTATTTGATAATTACTCGATCTATTGTAGGTTTTCATAATTTTCTGCGAAATTGCATCAATATATTTTATTGGGTTTTCAGAAATATTACACATAAAATAATTATTAACTAAGACACAATTCTGTACTACCTCCGTACTAGAAAAAACTCAAAATCAATAATAGCAGCAATATTTCCACATTTCTGGCACAGTAGACTAAAAATTTTTGCTTTCAGGGAAAATGGTCTCGGCAATAAGTTATAATACATACGAAACCTAAACATGTCATATAAAATACCTATAACAATTTGTATTCCACCTTCCAGGAACCCCGCCAGAACGAATGTTTCTGTCAATGAAATATGCTTTCTACAATCTCATTTTTTATTTCATTTTCAAAATGATCAACACAAATTGTAAGAAAAATTGTTCCAAAAGCATTAGCATAATATTCCATTGCATTTTTGCAAAATGACATTTGCACTCCGACAAAACTAAATTGCCCGCTTAGATTAATAGGTAAACAAAAAAGTCTATTTTTATTTGAATGATGCACGTTAATGGTTTCATGTTACAAGTAAAATACATGTGTTTAAGATTTCGTTGATGTTTTTTTTGTAATAATAGTAGTTGAACTGGTGAGACATATTCAATAATGATAGCAAAGACTGTGGAGTAGTATGGTAAACACTAAAGTATCAACACACTACGCGCTACACAGATGCGTGATGTTGATTAATAGTAAATAAAATTTGACCAACACTCGCTCCCAAGTGCAGTTTCAAATATATTATATCTTCTAACCCATGACCATCTTCTTCTAGTGTAAAAAATTAAGCTAGCTTTTCTAGTTTAATACCAAAATGCTCTCCAACATCAATAAATATAAGAATAGTATTTACTGTTACCGTCATCAGTAAGGTTCGACAAACGAGTGCAACGTCAGAGGCGTATCGCACAGAAGTAGGTACGTGAGATACAGTATTATAAAAAAATTATATATTCTTACCTTTTATTGACGTCTTGATGTCCACTGCGACAAAATACTACTGCCCCGGTAACCCGCGTAAAACTGCAACATAAGCAACGCTTCCATTGTCGATTCACTTAGCTTTCCACGTTGGTCTGAAACCGTTTTCGTGTATTTCGAAAATGATCGTTCTACATCTAGCGAAGTAGGATTTGCGTAATTCAGATATTCCTTCATCCCTTCTGTCCACTCCTTATTTTCAGTAGTAGACCGAACCTTCTGTAAATCGGGATTTTTATATAAAACTGCACGAAATATTTGTACATCTAGTCCTATAGGATCCGTCAAGCTTTCTAGAGCGGCTTGTAAATTATTTAAGGTATTTAGTGAGTCTCGTAAAGGTAGGTGACTCTTTTGTAACAGCGATGTAGTTTGTACAACTGCAGAATGGTTTATGGAAATTTCATCTATTTGTAATTAAACGTCCGAATTGCTGACTTTCTTGAATCGCTGCAGATTCATTTGATTTATATTTTAAAATCACATCCTTCACATTTGCGAAATATTTATGGTAATAAAATACTGGCTGGAGCCATGTTCACCATCGAGTTAGTACAGGCTGAGGTGATAGTAGAAATTTCGGACACAATTGTTTGAAAACGCGGGTATGTTTGAGAGATTTCACAAACACTTTTTTCGTAGATGCTTTTAAATTATTCACCATCGGATACTTCCTTCGAATGGTTTCTGCAACGAGATGATACGCGTATATGAGACATGTTATGTGAAAAAGAGTCGGAAAGCATATTTTCAACATGCTACCAACTTTCAGCATTGTTGCAGCTCCATCAGTAACTAATATTATGACTCGGGTTCCTGTGATACAAAATTCCCTTAACTAATCTTTTATTATCTTCACAACGGTTTCAGCACCACTTTTTTTCAATCCTTTTACGGGTTAATAACAAAGAAGCTGCTGGATCATTACGTTTTAAAGGGCGCGCTACAACATGAATCACGCTGTGTTTCTGTGCATCAGTTGTTTCATCCACACGCAAATCTTCTTATTTTTCAACTCGTCTACTATACTGTTTTTTACTGTACCCTGCAAATATGGTAAGTTGTATCACAATTGTGTCTATCGGTTGGTAGTTTCCACGGGGGAACATATTTATTCAAAAAAAGACGAAAGTGTTCATTGTCTACTAGGTGTTGTGGGATGTTGCACACACTTAACATAAAAATAAAATCATACAGAAATTCCCAATACGGAATATTGTTGCATAAATTCAGTACATGACGTTTACTTTTAATATGTCTTCTACAGTGAAATGTATCGCGACCTATCAACCGTATATTGCAAATTTTGAATAATAGTACCTGTATACTCCAACCCAGGGAAACGGCTAATATATTTATTCACATGCGATGCTAAAGGTAAACCTCGCTTACGACGATACATGTTTTAAAAGACGCACACCGATAAACCGATAATTATCGACCAACCCTTCACTTCTACGCCTATCGAATGACTAAACTTTCCACTAGCTTCGCATCGACCCAAATCCCCTCTCGGCGCTTCTGCCGTAGCACGCGTTTATCAAACCTAAGTCATCAGTCAAATGTTGTATTTGAAACTGCTGACACAATGAACAATATGCTCCGGCAATATAAATTACAAGGAGGCAAATCAATAATGACAATATTTGATATAAATACATTTTCCTACTACCGACTACGTAAGTCATTCATTTAGGGGCTATCTACCTTGACATACAAAGAAATTTCACGCCCTAGGGATGTAAAGTAACAGCACATTAATATAGCAGTAGGTGTCAAACACACAACAGAAATTGACAATGTCGACAACCATGTAACATACATGGTGACATAAACAAATGTCAAATATATTCATAAAATGCTGATTTTTTCGAAATTTTGGACCGATAGTTGGGAAAATATTATACGCGACTCGGGTCGCAAGTGCTTTTACAATCTCGGATGTATTGTGGACTATATGACATCCTCGGCCGCAAAACTGGACCTACGTCTCTTCTGGCACAAATACAGTAGACACCCTCTTAACCAACTCGCCTGGGACCGAGATATTGGCCGGATAACAAATTGACCGGCCAAACCGAAAATGTACTATGGACGTACGCATCGTAAAAATTAGTGCATACGTTTGAAAACCAATGAAGAAATAGATATTCCAAGTTAATAATGGTTATGTACTAAACTCGATTACATACACACATATATGTTACACATGTTTCTAAATATTAAATTATAGATATATTAACATATACTTAAATGTAACACTTCATTGAACGTTGTGTATCTAATAATTATGGGTGTATTCATATGAAAGTTTTGTAATTAAAAAACAACCTACCTAAAAGAAGTCAGTAACCTTTCTTTTCCTTTGACATTAATTCAACACCTAAATGCGTAATCGTGTCACTTTTCATGAACATGAAAGATGTCGATTGCAGATGACTCACTTTGCTGTTCAATGCGCTTGGTGTCAATCTTTAACACCTCTTTTTCTTCAACATGGATGCTTTTTTATTCGACGTCCTCTTACTCATTGTCTTCTAAGCATTCTTTGTCTTCCTCACTGTGAGTACTGTGTATGTCTTCCTTATGTATGTCTTCCTCAGTTAAAGTCTCATTTTATATTTATGTATATGATGGTCACCACTTAACCATTCCGTCACCTCACTTTCTTAAAAGTTTTCGCATCCTGGCAAAAACTTTAGTTCATTTAGTAACAAATTGTCTTCATTGGTTGCAATCATTGAATCGTTACTATAAAAGATGTTTACAATTGGTTCCACATTTGGCCAGAGCATTCTTCAAGATTTCACACACGTAGTGTTTGTTATTTCCTCAAAAGCTGATGCCAACATGTTAATCACGTCTTTGATATTTATTGTTTTAAGAACAGTGATAAAATCATTTTTTCGTTTGATCGGCGCATTCCAAGATTTCGGATAGAAACTTTTTCCTTTGCCGTTATTTTAAACATTCAATTATGCCCTGATCCATAGACTGGATGAAGCTGGTAACATTAGGTGGTAAAAATACGAGCCTAATATTTCCTTCACAAGAAAGCAGTTCAGAATATAACAGCGCATTATTTAAGAGTAATATGGGTCTGAAGGACGCCGGCGAACAAACTGACTTCTCTCCGTTAGCACTTCTAGTCGTGATTCATCGCTATAAATAATCTAGGAAAAAGTAAAAAAATGTAGAGAGCTATTAAGCGAACTATGAAGATGAATTTGATCAAGAATACAGATGATAGTTGAAACTTACCTTTCCCTAATTTTTAACTGTATTTTTTTATATCCTTTAGCCCATTGAAATCGTGTCACTTTCATTTTAAATGTTAGTCTTGGCCTCCTTGCCGGACATCTGCATTTCAAGTCTGCCTCATTATCTAAGAGTAATATGGCGTTAACAATCAATTTATTACTTTCCGAATATATCTTTACTTAAGGTATAAACTCATTACACGCCATTCTTTAAAATGGTGCGGATCCATCCAAGCAGATTCCTGAGCTATATAATAAACTGGTAAAGATGCTAAATTTAGATATTTAAACGCACGCAGTCTTCTACATTCGTAATCACAAACAGAGGAGAAGTCTATGTGTTCCTGTCACATTTGCACGAATCTCAACATCCCTTTGTTGTCCTTTGCTCATTTTAAAACCAGCTGCTGAAGACTCACGTGAAGAGACAAATGCTTTTATCGGAAGCATCTTAAAATTTACACCAGTTTCATCGAAATTATATATTTGATCTCATTGAAAATGCTCCTTTGCAGTAAGTTCACCAAATGTTTTTAAAAATTCGTCAGCACTTACAGGATCGACGGATGATTTTTCGCCATTCACACCGATCGAATGGATACCATGCCTATGTTTCTAGCATGAAAATCAGCCTTCACTTGCAATAAATCCACCTCCATTTTGAACTTTCGTATGCAGAAGTAATGCTTTTTGTTTTAGTGTGGGGCCACTAATTGCGATTCCTTTGCAGCGCTCGTGCATGAACAATAAAGAAAAGGCATCGTCCACAATTTCATTCGCAGGTTTATTTTAGTGTACGCATACTAGAGAGTATCTTATTGTTAGTTAATTCAATTTGAGCACAAAACTCTTTCTCTATTTTTTCATTAACAGTACTTCTATCCACCCATAGCTCCTCATATCATATATGTATGTTTAGCTGATCCTATCATATATGTATGTTTAACTGATCCTATCATATATGTATGTTTAATTGATTCACTTTGTCAATTCTTTCCAATACTTTTAATTTCATCTCAATACTCAGTACTAGACACGTTTTCTTTTAATGGCACATATTTTTAAAATAATTACATATACGGCAAATGTTTGGTATTATAAAGGTCATAATAATAAACCGTCGAAAGAAAATAGATATCATCACGTATGCAGATATTGTAGATAACCCTAAAGGTTCATATATCTAAATAAATTAATAAATCCTATTGTGTTATATTTTTTAAGGTATATTTATGTCAGCTACTTAAAGCCCATTAACTTTAGAAGCATATAAATCCAAAATTAAATCATTAAGTTTCGCAAGTTTAGGTTTTGGCAGCACACGTAGTAATAAAATATATCTTTTTTATTTTCTTTCCCCAAAACATAGTGGTGATATTTTATCATTTCATAGATTTTGTAGATTGTCTATAGCACAATTAGCTATCAACCATTCAATATTAGGGTCGAATCTGATATTGTAAAATATGAAATATTTGCAGGTCAACCTTAGACATTAATGGCGACGGGGCCATTACGGTCATGATTCATTTCTTTAGTCGCCGCCACCCTTCGAACAAACAGCTATAGATTGTGCATTATAGCCGATAAGGTTCAAAGTTATCACGTTCGGTCAAACGGATGTTAAAATAACAATTATGTTTGGTGTTTGCTCGCACAAATTAGAAACTAGATCAATTGTGGAAGCATGCGTGCATTTCAGGCAGTATGTAACGTCGGGTAAGGTGATATACAAGCTGGCGCAATATTGCGGCAAAGCTCGATATATCTCCTATTAAGAGAGATATCGAAAAAACTTTCTAATAAACATTGTAGACACTCCCAAACATAACATTTTAAAATTATTTATATTTGTACGGGATATTCCACAATTCCAGTGTGAACCTAACTTATGTTTTTTTAAATGAGACACTCTATATATTAATTTAAATTTTGGTTAAGCTCAGCTCCCTCATATTCCCAATCTAGGGTTTCATTACGTCATACCGGGTATTTGAACCCGTATCTTGATAACTAGTGAATAATTAGTCGTTTTAATACTACTACCAGTTTAGGAATATACTCTTACTTTGATATCGACTGTAATTTGTTTCCACAAGTATCGCATTTATACAGGCTAAGTCAAAATGGAAATGTACGATTTTATCATTTTTTTTCAAATGGACACCCATGTATATTATATCAAAAGTAGAAGGGGTATATTACCTACTTTTATTTCTATTAAGCATTCCCTATACCTAAATTCAGTAGTTGAGAAGATATTTCAAATTATTAGAAAAAAAATGAGATTTATAGAAATTATGTCAATATATTAAGCTATCCATGAAATATTTGCAATTTCACTTTTTTAGTCGCGAACTATTAGGCACAGTTGATAAATATCAATCGTTTGACTTGTATTAATTTTTAATAAGGCAAATGTTTTCCAAAATGAACTATTCTGTTGGTGAACTAACAGATATGCTTTGGGTTTTGGGCGAATGTATGAAAAATTGGTTACTTGCAAAAAGCATTTACCACGAGAGATATCCTGGACGAAGACAGCCTGACAGAAAAGCATTTGAAGGATTGGTGGAGCGTTTTAATCGTACAGGCTCAGTAGCGTATGAGAAACATGAAAGAACAAAAACTATTACTACGCAAAAAATGAATTTAATGTATTGATAGCCGTTACAGAAAATCCACATATTAGCCAACGTGAGATTTCGCGCCAACAAAATATTAGTAGAAGGTGTGTATAAAGAATACTACATAAGTATAAATCCCATTCCTAAAAGATTCAGTTGCATTAGGAGTTACTCGAAGATGACCTTCCCCGCAGAGTTCCTTTTTGTGAATGGGCTCAACAACAAATCTATGGCGGACCAAATTTTTTTGAAGGACGAGTAAATGGTAAAATTTGTTTAGATTTTTTAGAAAACCAGTTGCCCTTATTGCTGGAAGATATTCCTTTGAATATTAGTCAAAGAATGAGATATTTACACGATGGAGCTCCAGTACATCACACTGGAGTCGTTTATAACCATAATAATACTAACTTTCCTGGTAGGTGGATAGGAAGAGGAGAACCAATTGAGGACATAATGTACCCCTTTCACTTTTAATATAACTTACATGGGTGTCAATTTGAAAAAAATGACCAAATCGTAAATTTCCATTTTGACTTATCCTGTATAAATGCAACACTCGTGGAAACAAATTACAGTTGATATCAAAGCAAGAGTATATTCATAAAATCGTGGCAGTATTAACACGATTACGTATTCCTTATTTCTCAAGATACGGGTTATTAAGTTTGTCATGTTTTTAGAATAAAATTGACCATGACTTTACAAATGCCCAGTATAACGTCAAGAAACCCTATATTGGGAGTATGGGGCAGATGAGCTTAATCAAAATTTAAATTAATATTTAGTGTGTCCCGTTCTAAAAAAACATAAGTTAGGTTCACCCTGGAATTATGGTATACTCTGTATAAATGTGAATAATTTTAAAATGTTACGTTTAGGAGTGTATACAATTATTGTTAGAAAGTTTTTTTTATATCACTTTTAATAGTGGAGCCTGTATATGCCTGATCACACGTATTAGGTATCAGTTACCGCTTGGACGAAGAGTTCGAGATTCGCGCACAGTAGCATCCATATTTTGCACAGGAAACATAGTTGATTCTACCGAGTAAAGTGAAGAAAGGAGAGTTTATTTTCTTGCATAAATTTTGCACATTCTCCGGCACCTCCACCATAAATATAGAAATGTGGTTCCATATGCACCAAGGATTATTTTATTAAATATGGCATAATAATAACGTTAATATGATACAGTAACGTTGTTTGTTATTGTTTAACCGAGAAGTATATTCAAGCCAGCTATATTTCCGAAAAGCTAAGTACTGAAGCACCGTGTGCATTGCGGGCGTGTATTGTTCGTTACGTGAAAGGAACGTAATGTTTAAGTGGCGTTATGCATATGCTTCTACCACCTCTACAACTCCCCAAATAAACACGCTAGCTAATAGATTTAACTTAAAAATACATAATACATTATGATTACTGTATATTGAACAAGGAATTAAATTTATTTTTCCCTTCTTTGCAGGTATTCCTGTCTTTCCTTCAATTTATGTATAATATATGATAGTTTGCATGATATGTAGTACACATAAAATTTTAATAATAAGCTTCTGATGTAGATAATGGCTCTTACATATTGTTCTCTTTCGTTTGCACAAGATTAGGCGGAGCAGTTTCCATATTTTTTATGTTTTAATGTTTGAACTTTTGTTTTTCATATGTATTTTTTATATTTTTGTCTTCCTTGTACAGTCTCGAGTTATCATTCGCATGTTGGGGAGTATTAACTACACTTTATCTTTTACAGTGTGAAGTTGATAGTGACAAGGCCATGGAACACTTGACATGCACCATTTATACACTAAAAGTGCCTGCAGTCATGGCAAACTTCATAACTTATATACTCCTTTGGGTTGTCATCACACGTAGAAAGAAATTGCTCCTATTATTATGATTATTATTATCACTAATATTATTATGAATTATCTAATACAAAATATGAAACATGTTAATACAACCCTCTGTTAATTTTTTTCGTATTCTACAGAATTTTTTGCTAGAAGCGGGTCCATTTGCCAATTATTTGACCAATGTAGCTAAATATACCAATTTGCTTAAACAATACCAGCAGCAGAAAATAACATAACATGAAGAAGAATGTGATAATACATTCATTATTTTGGAAACCAACATTGATATCCTTTTTTCCCAATTTTGAAAATGTGCTATATCATTCTTTGTGTACCTTCAAAAAACTGTCTAAGTTTTAAACAATTTAACTAATACAAAATATAGGACAACTTAATTTACATATAAAATAAACATAGGATGAATTGAGATGGATGAATTGATACGAAAACAGAAAAAGCTTGTAAAAGGATTCTCAAAGAATACTGCTAATTATTATTAGTCAGCCACACAACATGAAATTGTAACAGTAATGCCGTAATAGTGCGATATACTAAATATTTGAAAATGTTGAAACTATTGTACATGTATTCATTGATGTATGCTTCAAATAAGATATAACCCGGCTTCTGTCTCTGTTCCGATTTCAAGCAAGCAATCGATTCTAGCTTATGAGTAAAACGTATGTATTTAGACAGCCGCATTCGATAAACATTAATTCAAGGTATCTCGTACTAAGACGAATTAATGTTAGCTAGTGAGGTAAGTTTATTATAAACTTCTTGTTAGAACAAATAATAAAACTTTGTTGGGAATCAACCGGGGTAAATATTTTGAATATTCCGACAATCTTAAACAGAATTATAGGCGAAGTAAACACTTGCGTGTTGAATATGTAAGAGTAAAAGTTCGTGAGTTAGAAATGCATTTGCTTCCTTTGACAATTATTATTTTATGGAGCTCATCAGCGAATATTCTCTTTTGTTGATTTAACCTTCCACCATTTAACTGCAACCCAGTGAAATAGATAAAATTGAGTACTTGTGCTAGTACCCGCAAACAGTAAAAATGCTGTGAAATTTAATAACTAATATCGCAACAATATGTAAAACGTTTGAAGTCAGAAGTTGAATACCTAAAACTTTATACCTGTTACACATTGCTCTACCTAAAATTACTTTTGATAGATAGTTTATTGATGTTTGAAACACAACATTGTTTTGAACAATTACTTATGCTAGAATATGTAGTTTTGCAAGTTAACAATTAATTATCGCTAGCGATTTGAGATGATTCAAGAGAGAAAAATCTAAACAGTTTAAATCCGGAGACGTAGGAGACCACGCTTGTGGATCTCCTCGGTCTAACCACCAATTTGGATACGCACCGTCCAAAAACTCTCGAACAATTAAACTAAACTGTTCTGGGCACCATTGTGCATGAAATATATTTGGAATCTTGTTACGGGACTTCTTCCAGCAGAAGTGGCAACAAGAAGATGGCGGTACAATGCTCCATTCTACCTCATCGGCAAAATATGTTGATATGACCTATCAATAACTTCCTCCTTCCAACAATTCCGGCCCAAACATTAACAGAGAATTGGTATTGATGATGGACATTCAGTGTTTTTAAATTACATACTTTCCTTTAACTTGCCTTTACTGGGTTCTTTTTTTATGTAAATTTGATTTAGCGTCGTAATTGTAAAATAATACTTTACAAATGATAAATTGATAGAAAAGAAAAACTGTCTCCAAGATTTGCCGTTTCCACGCTCTCTCTGTGTTAACGCGTCACGTAACGAAACTCTGCGTTCTTTTGAATGACGGAACTTAAACTAACTTTGTACCTAAAATAATCTTCTAACACGACACTATTTGAATTTGCTTTGAAAATAAACCACTTAGGCAAATACGTCTTCTCTCAAAAGCGACTCGTACTAAATGGAGTCCGGTACAGACAGTATTTTCGATTCTAACCATTTAAATTTCCATCATCTAAAACTTAAATGATAGTTAATTTAAGAAATTATAATAAAAACAACATAAAATTTATTCTCAACGTATTTGCAGAAAGAAATTACATTAAAAACCAACATTTAGGCCCTGAAGAAAATGAGGCGAAGAGGAGTCATTTAACCATTCTCCCGGAATTATTGTTGGCTGGAGATAGATTTACCTAATAAAACGTCGGGGACAAGAGAGGGGCTACATAAGCCGTTCCAGAATTGAAAAAGTGTCACTCTGAGGTAGGTTGCAGGACGCAGTCGGTTGAGCGCTATAGATTGTGGCGTCGACGGCGATCTTGCTTATTATACAGGATGTTAAAAATGGTGTACGGATATTTTGTCCACTTATAGTTCCCATCAAGATAAACAAAAAAGTCTTAATAAACCTAGGTCCCAAAACCAGTCGTTTCGGAGGCACAAACAATTCCAATATTGTTAGTGAATAAAGCTGTCATTAAACCTTCATTTAATAGAAAAGTATACATGCAAACATGAACAACTCAAGTGATGCTTAAAGTAAACATTCGACATGACCTCTTTCCATTTGCAAACATGCTTCACATCTTCGTACAAAAGAATCTCACAATCTTTCGAAGAATCCTGTGTCACTTGTTAAATTGTTCATTTTTATATGTATGTTATTCCTGTTAAACGAATTGGAATTGTTTGTATCTCTGAAAGGACATAGGTTTACTTTTCTGTTTATCTTGATGAAAACTATAAATGGGTAAAATATCCGAACACCTTTTTTAATTATTTTTGATACCACAGTACTGAAAGTCGAAGGAGTAAAATATGAGAAAAATTATGTTTTTTTTTTTTGTTGAAATTACAGTCTAAAGGTTACGTAGTAATCAAACCATCAAACCAATATAGAGAAAAAGTTTTCTAATAAAAAATATTCGGTGACAAGTTCTGCCACGCTATATACTCGAGCATAATTTATGTTATGTTCGAGTATGGAGGGCGTTCAGTTTCCGCTATACACAAGACAATTTTCTTTTCACTATTCCCTACACCCACCTTAGTTCTTGAGATAATCAAAAATTCTTGAGGAAAGGTCGTAGGTTTTGGAAAAGGAGCTAATAAATTCTGGTAATAATGGTTTAGAAAATGTAAATAAAACATATAAACCGAGTGTAGAAACTTTTAATCAAATCGAAAACAAAGGAAGCATTTCGGCAATGACCGTTAGAAAAACGCGTTGAACAAAGAAATCAAGACGTATAGTCAAAAGTAAAAGAAGACACATTGACAAACAACGGTGAGTGGAAGACTGCAAATCGGCGTAAGAAAATGCTTGTAATATACGGATCCTCGAATGAAAAACCATCTATTTAAGCAGCTGTAAAATACGTACATTTCCATGTTTTTCGATTGGAGCCGAATTTGACTAACGAAGATCTAGAAAATTATTTAAAAGATTTAAAATTTGAAGATGTAAAATGTGTTAAGATATCTTTGAAGCATCCGGATGAGTATTCCTCCTTCAAAGTTACTGTGCCCGCGCGATTTGAAGATTTAATTTTTTAGCCCGACTATGGAAAGAAGATTCAAAGAAGAAGTAACATATACTGAAATATTTTTCTCAAGGAATTCTAAATGTTAAACTTTCTAGCTTAAACAAAATTTTTCAATTCTTAGTGGGTTCGGGAGTATCCCTGGATACCCTTTTGGCAATTTTCTAACGAATTTCCAAATTAATAAAACGAAATTAACGAATTTTAAAATTATAAATGAAACTAACCTTGAAATTCGAACGATGCCAATGTTATATAACTATGCTAACTATGCTATATACTCTCTGTTTATAATAACCTCTACAGGAAACTGCCTGTTCTAGAATTTAACCCTTTTTCTCTTCGAATAAATACTTTGATTTCACAATCGAACACTTTGAATTGGGATCGGAGTTAAGATACACTTTAATTCATCGAAGGCTGAATAAAGATAAATGAAAATTATTGGCGTCGCTCATCTTTCTTTTATTTTAAATCGCGAAAGACTGGCGATTGTTTCATTCCACAGCAAATGTTGATAAAGCAACCTAAATATAAACTTTTATGTTGAATTTCGATGAAATGAAATTATTTGTAAAAGAAAATAGCATGGAAGAACGCATGCAGGAACGCTAGTAGCTGACAGTAGGCAAAATCAATGACCTAAAGCTGTCTGACAAGTATTAAACGTGAAATATTTCTAACGATTTACTACTACTGTTTACAATACCTTTCAGTTTACGCTGTTGCTTGTTTTAGATTAATATTCCATTAATTTTAACGAATTACAAATGGGGAAATTGACCAGAAGATTAAGTATAATCTTCATTCCCCTACGATCGTCGTTATCTGGACTTAGCTTTAATATTTAACATCAACGCCCCAAGGCCAGTTGGCTGGGGGGAAATGGTAACGAGGAAATTTCCATTTCTTACCGCAAAAGGGATATTTAATTACCAACGAGTGGCTAACCTGACCATCCTACTCGTTCAGAGGTTGACAGCGGATGCTGTAATTGTCGTAAATACTGAACATATACATATAAATATCCAATGCTTGGGGAATACAGTTTTAGAGTTAGAAGCAGCTGCTCTAGAACAAGACATTGCTTTCACCTGCATTAATGAACACTGGCAAACGACTTGTCAACTGGAAAACCTCTTAATTGATAAGTACACTCTAATTTCCAAATATTGCAGGACTGACAAAATACATGGTGGTGTATATATTCACGCGAAATGACTTTTAATGTATTCCATTGGATCTTAACCATCCACGTCTTGAAAGTGATTTTGAAGTATCTGGTATTACATTATTTCCTTATATAGATCGCCATCAGGTGATTTTGAGTTTTCATAAAGCCTTTATCTCAATTACTAGATCACACTTTTGCTGGTTCATTTGTTTTGAGTGGCGATTTTAATGTCAAATTTAATACATCGGACAAACAAGCTGTTACTTTATGGTATGTCTTTAAATCATACGGTTTGTACACACTAAATATCCAAGCTACTCGCAATGAGTCATGTTTAGATAACATCTTTTCTAATATAGATAATGAATTAGTTTACACGTTTTAGAGATATTTACATCTGATCACTCTGGATTGTTACTGCATTGTATGGTTGGAGAGAGATCAAATACATCAGTTATACGTAAAAGTTATACTCCTATTACCGACATTGGTCTAATTCAGCCTTATAAAATGTTGTTGGAAACCGATTGGTCATTTATAAATGACACATACTTAGATAGATAGTAAAAGTAATATGTTCTTACAGACAGTAGTCGAAGCTATGAAATTATGTTTTCTAACTAAAACTAGATTGCAACATAGTAGTAGGTACTAGTGTAACTTGGTTTAGCCATCATCTGCGTTGTTTGCGTGATAATTTGTTCTTTTTTAGACAGTTAAGTATTATATATCTTGATATTATTACTAGCGATTGTGTAAAATTGTTGCGTACAAATTATAGACAAGAGTTAAAAAAAGCTAAAGTATCAGCATGTAACAAATATATACATGCATATAAAAATAGTCAGCGAACTCTATAAAGCTTAGTTAGCAGAATAAGATCTTCTAGCTACAAAACATCTACTATCTTAACTGCCAGTGCTTTGTGTTTTTAATAACTATTTTGTAAACGTGTCGGACAATATTATAAACAATTTACCCACTACAACGGGCGAGCCAGAGAAATTCTTGACTCAAGATATACCCCCGAGTCTTGCTTTTGCGTTCCGACAGCTAAGCTATTCAGAAATTAGGAATGTTATCCAGAATTTAAACAATTCATCAAGCATAGATGTTTATAATATTAACTCTAAAATTGTTAAAACCTTAAAACATATTATTACATTCCCATTAACTAATTTGATCAATCAATGCATTAAAACGTCGCATTACCCGAAAGCATTTAAGTTATCGGTTGTCACGCCAATATTTGAAAAAGGTGATAGTGATGTCAGTAATTATCGTCCCATTACGATTGCGCCTATTTTCTCTAAAATATTAGAAAAAGTATTAAGTCTCAAATAACGGAATACTTTAACGAAAACTCTCTATTCAGTTCATGCCAATATGGCTTTAGAAATAATCTTTCAACGACTCTTGCTATAAATAACCTAACAAATTTGATTTTAGATAATTTTGAAAATAAATATTATGGTAATGCTATCTTTTTTGATTTAAGAAAAGCTTTTGCTTGTATTAATCATTCGATTTTAATTAAAAAACTTACTTATTACAAATTTTCAAACTGTAGTATAAAATTATTAACATCCTTTCTCACCAACAGACTCCATTCTGTTAAATATAATGATGCTGTCTCTGAAACTTTAGGCACTAAGCTTGGAATAGCACAAGGATCTGTCCCTGGTCCATGTTTATTCCTAATTTACATTAACGATTTGGAATACGGTGTTGCAAACGCAAATTTTATTCTATTTGCTGATGACAACACAGCTATAAATTGTAATTATTCTATCAGAGATTTGAAAACGAACGTTGAGAATACGACTTTAAATATTAAAAATTGGTTCCTCATAAATAAACTTAGTCTAAATGCCACAAAGTCACAAACAGAGCTGTTTACTTTGCGACCTCTTGATGACGACTTACCTCTATAGCCTGTTAAATTTCTAAGTGTACTGCAGGATCATAAACTTACCTGGCAAGACCATATACATTTTTTAGCTAAGAAATTGTCATCCAGACTTTATTTGTTACGATCCCTAAGTTATAAATTAGATATAACGTCTCTTAAGAATGTTTATTTTGGGCTCTTCCATTCTGTTATGAAGTACGGCATATTAAATTGAGGTCACTCTAGTCATACCCAGAAAATATTTTCACTGCAACTAAGTGTGTAAAAATGATGACCGGCATAGGTTATACAGATGATTAACCTGGGCAAATATGCGGTAACAGCCAAAGGCGTGGCGAGCGCATAAAAGTTAACACAAGTTTACAATACAGAAGGTAAGCAAAAAAATAATAAAACGTGCTGAAACACTTACCGTTTTAAAAGCCTTCCGTGAAATCACAAACTGGGTAACATCTGTTAAATATTTGAATCATTACGACGTGCGGAATAAATCCCGAAAACGACCGTCCGACATCTAGCGATGTTATATTTGCAAATTTAAAACAATCTTTGAAACAACTTAATGCATCTTCATACACACCTTCACAAATTTGTCTTAATATAAGAAAATCAGAGTCTTTCTCTAAAACACTTTCAAATTTTCGTATTACACACCAATTTGTTTCGCCTTCTACAGCGCATAACTGTGCGTGAACATCATTCACAATTTGAATAGAATCTACTAGCGACATCGAAACATTTTGTAATTTTTCTATTCCCTCCGCTAGTCCGAAGTAATTGTTGTGAATAGTTTGTAAATCTCTTTTAACCTGAGTATCTTAAAATATTTCGTAGCTTTTCCTGATTGCTGCAGATTCTGTCGGATTGAATTTTAAAACTACCTTCTTTATTTGATCAAAATATTTGTTGCAGTAAAACGCAGCCTGCAACCATGTTCCCCAACGTGTAACAATCGGCTGTGGTGGTTCAGGTAAATCAGGACACAGTTTATGAAGTAGTCGAGTACGTTTCGGGGACTTTAGAAACACTGCCTTTGTACTAGCAATCAATACATTTACTAGTGGAAAACATGTAGGAATCGTTTGTGCCGCAAGATTTAGAGTATGGATTTTACAAGTTACATGTAAGAAATTACCACTGTGTTCTTTAAGAGATCGGCCCAAAGAACGCATGTTTGCGGCACCATCACTCATAAACATTAAAAGTTGCCTAGTTGAAACTCCAAATTTGTTCAATGAATTCAACACCACCTTTAAAATCTCATCGGTAGTGCAATTCATAACTCTTTTGGAAGCAAGTAGGAAGAAGGATGATGGTCGATGTGGTTCCATTGTACGTACCATTACATTAACCACAGAATGTTTTTGACGATCTGTTGTTTCGTCCACACACAACCACAGTTTTTTATCTTTCAATTTCGTTTTCATTCTTTTTTCTATATGTTCACGAGCAAATGGCACTACATTTCGTATCGATGTCCGACTAGGTAATTTACAGTTCGCATATTTATTCCAGAAGGAGGCAAATGCTTCTTTGTCTAGTAAACGAAACGATAGATTACATAAAATAAGAGTAACACATAAATCAAATGTAAATTTTCCTTGGTCTCGTATGCCACTTTTTGTAGAAGAATGCTGTTTGCTTTCAATGTGACGTTGACAATGGCTTCTGGACCAACACATTTAAGGGATTTTACAAACTAGACATTGAATTTTAGCGCCATCAAAATATTAAGTCCGGCATGTCCACTATAAAGTTTTTAACTGTGTCTGCCATTGGTCGTTTTCGCGACGTACCCCTGCGACATTTTTAAGGACAAACATAAGCGTACAATTACGAAATAAAATACGACAGAACTACTCGCATACAGCATCGATTTAGTACTGACGCTGTGAACGCGTGAAATAAATAATCGCCGACTCCGCACCACATATCTACTACACTGACTGTTACCGCTGTTTACCCAGACTACAGATGATTATAGAGACTGCTTCAAATCTATGGAAATTTTAACAACACCATGCGAGTACATTCTTGAGTTATACTGAATTTAGATTATTATAGCTTTAGTTCTACTTACCATAATTATCCTACAAGGCAAAACAAAAATATTCGGTTAAGACCTCATAGATTTGACAGATCTATAGATGGAACTAATTATCTCGCCATTAAATACTATAATGTGTTGCCAAATATAATTAGAGACTTGCCATTACTGTGTCTCAAACGCACTTTGAAGAAATACCTTCTTTGCAAAGCCTTCTACTCTGTAAACGAATTCTTAGACAATAACTTTAACGATATTATATAATACATACAATTTCATGAAAATTAAGTACATTTTTCTACGTTGTTCGTTCTCTGCTTTTTGACTTGTGTAAACACTTTTGTGTAATAGCACCAATAAATATTATTCCATCGATATCATTACCAAGTTTAACCAACGTTATTTTTATTTTATTTTATTTTATTTTATTTATACCTAAATACCTGAATTTTGCGTTGTGCAGCACTTGTCTCTGAATATTTTTTATTTGAAAGCTTTTCCTCTAAATTGCTCAGGAAAGCAATTATCTTCGGCCCACTCACTAAGTGGGAACATTGTATACTTTTTGTTGTACTATAAGGTAGGTGTATGTTACTTAATCTTCAATTAAGATCACAATATGGTTTTATATTCCCAATAACATCTCACAAAAGTTTACTTAAGGAACCATTCTACAATATTTTACATTATATGAATTGCATTCCCATAAATGCTGAATTCTTCTATTTGTTTTCCTACACGCGGTTAAAATACACACCGTGCGTGTGCCCGTCGTGTACAAAAAGTCTATTGTAGCGATACCAACAGTGTACAACAGGAAATCTATATTTTCAAAGGTTGGCATCATACAATACCGCGTAATTAAAAGTCGAACCGCCTATTCCAAGCTAAATTCTATCTCCATTTCAATCAAGGGATTTGGCGTAGGTATTCATCATACGACAAAAAAATGTAGTGAATTTTTTACGTTAATTTGGTCACATATTGTACAAAAAATTTCAACAAAAATTTAACAAAAACATAAAAGGGTCTGAAAATTTGTTCTTTACCCATAATACAAATTCTAGAAGTATTCGTATTCAAACGAATACCTGTTAAATTAAGATTATATACAAAAGTATAGTAAACTGATCAAGATTCTCAAACAATATATATTTTAATATCAAACCACATTATATACACATTATATACACATTATATTACAAAAAACAAAGAATAGTTTTAAAATATTTACAAAATTCTAAAAGACATAGTATCCATTCTATGTATTCTATTTCAATTTCCTTTTACTACTTTCTTCTTTTTGCAGGAAAATATTTTTGCTATTCCATTTCCCTCTTCGGTGACTTTTGACATCCTTCGCTTTCTTCCTCTATCTTCAATATCTTGCATAAAGTGGCTTTGCAATTTTCGAAATCCAAACCATTTAACTTCATGAATTCTTCTTAATTTTTCTTCTTCAATTTCCGTAATATCCTCATCATCGCCACTTTTCTCATCAAGGAATTCTTCAAGTTCTGCTTAATATTGATTTTTTGATGGTTTTTCGCTTATTATCTTTACAGCATCATCTTCAACAAGTGTTAGTGGCCCTATCTAACCTACTCTTTTCATACGAACAAACCAAATGTATACGTTTACAAAAGGTACTTTTTACTACATACATTCACACCTCTATCTATAGGTGAGTTCGAATATTCGTTGAGAGTAACTCTATTTACCCCAAGTACCCTACTCGCGTTCTTGGACGTTCGGAAATGACGTAGAGTTACTCCATCTAAGTTCAGGTATGATACAACATGGCTAAAGAGACTACTCGGTGGTGGTTTAGGAGTATGGCTTGAGCGATTCACTCTTGCTATACTTCTGATAAATTCCACATGCTCTTTACTTTTGATCTGCTCCGATAAAATATCCGAACGCAGTTTATCAATGAAAATTTTACAAACTCCACAAAACATAGTTCTACATTCATTTTCACACAGCTCGTTGTAGCTGTTATATATCACATCGGCTCTTGAAGATCTTATCTAAAATTCCCCATATCCAGTTTCATTTACGAAATCCATATTACGAGGGCGTATTGAAAACTAATGCCTCCATGGCTATAACTTTATTAGTGGTAGAAAAATTGTTTACATGTAAGTGTGAAATGATAATATAAACTGTCTTCTACCTACTCATATAACTACTTTTGCACATAATCGCCATTGACAGCAATACATTTACGCCAACGCACTACGAGTTACGCAAATCCGTGACGGAAAAAGTCTGAAGTCTTCGCACGGCACCATTTCCGCACCTCCGTTATCACCTCTACATCCGAAGAGAAACGTTTGCCCCTGAGATGTTCCCTAAACTTCAGAAAGAGGAAAAAGTCACAAGGCGCAAGATCTGGGCTACAAGGTGAATGAGGTAAAACGTCATGAAACCCAAGCTTCTCCAGTGCTATACGCATTCTCTGACTTGTATGAGGCCGGGCGTTATCATGATGCAGAATTGGCACTTTGTCTGGACTTACCCTACGCAGCCGTCGCTTCAGATTTGTTAGGGTGTTAACATATCCTTCGGAGTTGACAGTACAGCCACGTTCCAAAAATTTAATATGAACAATGCCATTGCAATCCCAGAAAACGATAATCATGACTTTCCCAGCAGATGGAACTGCTTTGAATTTTTTCGGTTGTGGTGAACTTTTATGTCTGTACTCCATGGACTGACGTTTCATTTCAGGGTCGTAATGATGTGCCCACGACTCGTCGCCGGTCACAATTCTGTGGAGAAAAGCATCACCTTCTGCCTCATATCGCGCAAATTTGCTTTCGATTGGCTTTCATTTCATCAGTAAGCATTCGGGGCACCCAACGTGCGCATATTCTCCTGTACTTCAGCACATTGCAGATAATGTGATGTACTCTTTCTTGTGAAATATCCACCCCATTGGCAATGTCAGTTCGTTTACACCGTCGATTCTCACGAACTAATTCATCCACGAAAGCCACCTGCCTTTCACCACACGCAGACACTGGTCGGCCACTGCGTGCCTGATCTTGGAGATCCATTTTAGCAGGATTTTCATCTTTCACAGTCTTTACTCACCTAAAAGTACTCACATCAACACACACATCACGGTACACGGCACTTAACTTTCGATGGTTGTTAATAGGCGCTACACCCTCCGCAGTAAGAAATTCGATAATAGCTCGTTGCTTTACCCGCACGTCCATGCCGGTTACCATTTTTAGAACTGTCGTGCGCAAACGCGATGTTGCCGAGAATCTCCACTGGGAGACTTATGTACTAAGCGTTAAGGTAAATGGCAAACCACTTTTGACACTGTCTGGTCCATCATTATAAAAATTATGGCCATGGAGGCATTAGTTATACGCCTTCGTAATTTTTTCTGCAGTCTTGTGAGCAGTTATGGTTACATGATCTTAATAATCAAGTACTCGAAATCTGTGGCACTGAAACAGTTCACTAAAACCCTTACCACAATACTTTACTCGTACTGGACGCATGTTTCGATAGCCAAGCTATTATCATCAGCAGTAAAACAGGATTAATGATCTTGATAGTCATTAGAATTTGGCCCTTCCACGTTCAGTATTTTTCTCTCCACATTTCCTGTTCCGCCAAAGCATGTTTTTGCACGATAATGTTAGATCTCTTTATTTGATTTGATTTTAATAGATTACTCAAACTGTCCAATGCCACGTTTGTATTAATTCATGCATTTGTTCTGAAACAATGTGTCCACATACTTATCTTCTTTTCACTCTGAAAATAGTACCTAAAATATACCATTTTTATTAGATCAATAATAACGTAGGCGTTTATAAAAATTTTACTTTTCCAAATTATTCAAAAGATCCGTTTATTCTGCATCCCTTATTTTTTTTTTTTTTTAATAGTCTTCACTCAATTTAATAAAATTTCCTACTTCTGTGGCATTTAGCATTTTCTTCATTAATTTATTGAAGTCTTCTTTCGTGAGTTTCGATCTGCCTTGACAAAAACAAGGTATCAAAAATTTGCTGTTTAGAGGTTATGAAATTGCCTTCCTATATAACGGAGAAACACAAATTTAGTTGACAGTTCGGGACAATTTTTTCTCATCTAGGGTTGGCTGCTACACACGAGGGGTAGAATCGCCAGCCGGTGAATCTGCCCGTTGTGTGCAGGTAGCGGCACGGTGTGTATTTTAACCGAACCCTGTTTTCCTTATTCTGAAACGAAAATATCTGCGAAGTGATTATAATCGCGCTGAAAAGTCGCGTTTAGCGTCGCCGTGCAAAACAAAATCCACTCGTCTAAATTTACGCCATAAGCAAACCGCGGAGATTTCAAAAAACTCTCTCATAACATAGTCTAGAATAGAACAGGGTGGAATCGGTGGGGTTGCTAGGAGTCAATGTCATTGCGTACCCCAGTTACATAGACCGAAGGGTATGTAGGCCACGCGGAGTTATTTTTAGCAACCCGGTGCCATCGATCGTTAGGGGGAGCGGAGGGATGCGGCTATTTCAGGAACAACCAATCCCCCTCCACGGGCGTCGCATCGAAACTGCACGTTTCTTCGTACCTACTCGTATGATTCGTTCGCTTTCTGTCTATTGCTCTCTCTCACCCGCCTGTGTCAACTAAGGCGCGTGGTACGGTGCATTCGGCGCAGGGATTGAAAACATCGTACATGCGAGAAAATATAAACACTGTGAGCTTTCACAATCTGCAATTTTGACGAAAAGGCAGATTTAACCGTATATAGTTTGCGTATTACCTTTGCCCCAATTTAAAGTCTCGTTTGTACGTTCATTTATTACCACTGGCAATATATGGCTATCTATGTAGCTGTAAGAAAATAGATACGACGTAGGCGCCATAAATTCTCGGCCTGATATAGACAAAATAAACTTGATAGAATATAACAATTTTTATTTTTCAATATAATATCCCGTAACTTCAATAGATCTATTACAACCAGGGAGCGAGGACTATTGGAATCCAATGAGAAAACTATTTTTGGCCCTCTCGTAGACATATCGCAAGTAACCTATATCTATTTCTTTCATAATTGGTTTGTAACTAAGGTTTCAAAGCTTGTGACACGTTTGGATGTTTGTAACCATAGTAACTGTGGTTGAAAATGTCGCGTTCCTGTTCAGTTTTGCACGTTCGTCTGTAGTTTTCAGTGAATTGTAATGGATTTATTCATTTCGTACTCATTTAGTTCTGTTCTTTGAAGTTTTCTTTTAAAAATCAGTCTTTTCAAAGCCGCCTGTATGGACAAATTTAACAAGTACTAGAACTGCAACAATACGTACGTTCATTATGCATGGTATTTGTAAATTACTATCAACATAGACTCCTATTTAATGGGCCAGTAAGTTTTTCAGCCTTCTACAGAAGTTCGCAATGCAATATTTTTACTTTAACATGGACAATATATGTTCTCTATGAAAAACGCATTACATCGGAGAACTCCCCTATACCCCATGAGTACTGTTACATATCTAGCCTTGAATTCCGCTAATAAATGTATATGTAAATAAAAACTTGTGTTTTGTATTCTAACATATGTGTTAAATACAGAATTTTATAAAAATTTAAGAAAATTTAAAATAAATAGACCGCGTGTTCTGCTGATAGTTTCCGGTATGTCTACGAGAGGCGCCAAAATACGGGTCTGCATCCATGGCCAGAGTTGCCTTTCTAGTATATTATTCTATGATTACAAGGTTCAATTAATAATTCTATATCCTTGTAAAAATAATCCAAAGTTTTTCCCACAAAATGTTGTATTACAGCTGCTTGCAATTCACTATCGTCCTTAAAACGACGTCCCCCGAGGTCTTTCTTTAAATGAGAAAATAAATAACCACTTGAAGCCATCTCCGAACTATACGGTGGATGTTCCAATTCTTGAAAGCCACATTTGCGGATGGCGGCTTGTGAAATGAGTAGTATGGACGGGTGCGTTGTCGTGCAATAATCGAACACCTTTTGACAATTTTCCTTGACGTTTCGCACGAATATTGTCCCTCAATTTATACAGCAAAGACGCGTAATATGTGCTACTGACAGTTGTATTCCGCTCTTTAAAGTCAATGAGTGAAATACCCTCACAACCCCAGAATATTGTGGCTATCACCTTTTTCGTTGATTGAACGACTTTCGCTTTACTGTGACCAGGTTCATCGGTACGCCGTCATTCCAACCATTCATTTTTGGATAGAGGATCATAGTACAGAACCATTGTTTCACGTCCTGTTACAATGGACTTCAAAATCGATTTCGGATCGTCTCCTCACATGTTTAAAAACGAGCGCGTACGGCGATTTCGGTGAATATTTGTTAGACATCACTGCTAATTCCTTCACTTTCAAACGGCAATCTGCTAATACAATTTCTTCAATAACTGAAATGTTTTGAAGCGTTAGCAGTATAATTGGATCATCACCATCAAGGAATTCTTGCCCCAAACAGAAACATTTTGCCCTGAATGAATATGAAGGAGATAAATCACCATAAACGCCATTTAAACGCTGTTTAATATGATTAGGCGTATGCCCTTCTTTTGTTAACAATTTTACGACCGCAAGGTACTCAATTTTCGTTACCTGAGACATTTTCAAGCACTAGTCACGTTGTCTACCTGGCTACTAAAAACTACTAACCTTCGAGCCGTAATATATATTGTGTAGGCTTCGCACTACGACACAACGGAGTTTGAACACGCTCGAACCTGTACAAGCCTGTCAGGCCGAGAATTTATGGCGTCTACCTCGTATGCATTGTAGTGGGACATCCCACCTGAAGTGCGTGCGTTCACACGTTAATGCATTAGTTTCAATGAATTTCATATTTCATATTCGTAAAATATTAGATTTTAACGTAGCGTTTGCAGAATTCGGATTATTTTGTGTTATTATTCGAATTGTGGCATTTTTATGATTTATATTATTAATTTTTTATTTCAAGAATTCTCCATTAACGTTATCTTACAGGGGATAATCAAAGTTCCGAATTATTTTGAGTAATTTTCATTATGGAAATATAATTTTTAAAAATGACATAAACACATATA
Source organism: Dynastes maya (assembly GCA_029619315.2). NCBI lineage: Eukaryota > Metazoa > Arthropoda > Insecta > Coleoptera > Scarabaeidae > Dynastes > Dynastes maya. The sequence continues at coordinate 27,891,200 of JAROYE020000001.1, forward strand.
CGAAACACGCTATATTTGGAATTCAAGCAAAAAATTCCTTTACGTCATCTACAGTACCGAAAGCGAACATTACAACATCAAAAGTAAAAGTATCAAGTCGTTGGATTGGCAGCACTCAGACAACGCATAAACAAGCAGATAGAAACAGAAAATCTGACAGTAAACAGATATCTGGAAGATTTATTTAGAAATTTGAATTTAAAAGTCTAATATAAGCCTAAATATAAACTAAAAAGTGTTAAAACTAAACAATAACAGTTTGAAGAAGTAAATCAATGCAAAATCTAACCGAACAAGTCACAGAAGAGGATTGAAGAGGTCTGTTCAAGGGGATATCAAGTTATTATTTGAAAAGAGCAGATCAGGATTCAGAAGAGGAACAAAACTATACATACACTACGCACACGAATAACTGTAAGTAATTTGATTAAAAAATGTATTTGTAAGTAATGTACTAGAAATAATAAATGGAACAGATTGTCACTCAATTTAATACTTTTAATTGTTTTAAAACATATACATATTTTTCGACGTGATTGGCCTGCTCCAACTGTTCATCTTTGATGGTAAATAGCTTTTAATATGAAAATTACTTTTGAAACAAAGAAGCTTTATATGAGAGTGGAGATATTAGTCCACGGAATCTAGTAGTTATAGTATGCATATCTGATCTCAACCTAATTTTATAATACAAGCATGGGGTGATTTAAAGAGTAAAATCTTGTGAAAAAAGGCAGCATAATCATTTATATGCCCTCGTGTTAGACATCTTCAGTTTACCAGACTCAACAAGTTTATAGTTATATGATCATACGAGAGTATGCTACAAATATATCTAAGGCAATCTGAATCTTTTGAATAATGCCAGATGTTTATACATCCAAGGCACTATGATAAATGATCTAGCAGTAATTGAATTGGGAAAGTACAAATACATCACAAAGGCGCGCGCCACGGCCGTAATGGATACAATATCTATGAAATTAGTGTTAGAACGCGTCAGAAATCAAAATCCACTGATTTATCCTTTATAAACATTTATTTCGTTGCTTATCCTGCGCACCACTTTAGGTTACATATATACTGCTGTTTACAACTTATTTCTGAACATAGGTTAATCAAGATATTCTGTCCAAAATTATGTCCTTACTGGGAATTTGATCAATTGACAATGGAATATCTTATTTAAACTAAGTTAACGTAATTTCTTAAAATATCATTGAACAAAAGCAATACTAATTCTATTTAATTGCCTACATTACTAATAAGAACACGTTGAACGGATTTAGACTTTATATCACCGAAAGGTAGATAGATGACTCCATTTCAACGTCAAGCAATCAGAACGTGTATATCTGCGGTAATGAAGTTAATGAAATGGATGTTAGCACTAAACTGTTGGCAATATATTGTATAGTGATAATTTCACGTTGGGTCCTGAGTAGATTAAAACATAATGCGTAACGATTAAACTAGCGACCCAAAATGTACTGTGGCGTATATTCTGCGTATACGAAATGGATTCATCCCTAACGTGTAATGAATGCACTGCTTAAACTGTGGTTGACACATATTAATACACGCATTCGCAAAACGTGCACGCATCAATTAAAATATTTGATTTCGTCCGTTTTGGGAAGTTTTATTATGACGCCAAACAAACATCCAATTAAAATAATTTTCTTTGAATGGGCATTTTGAGTATAGAGATGTATGTTCGTATGTCCTGCTAACACAGATTTGTATTAAATTAAAATTGTGAGTGTGAAGAACAAATTTGCAATAGTAAGAATAAAATCCAAATTTCTTCACAAAAACTTTATTAAAGGTCTATGTGTATGGACCAATACGCATTCTTTTCAACGACAAAAAACAAAACTTTGGCACAGCAATGAGTAACCATTTGTCACCCTTTTTAGCCAACCTTAAACATTTCGAGAGAAATTAAATTTGCGACACTCCACTGCCCTAAATTGTGGTTTCGTTACGTGGATGATGTTTTTGCGGTAGTTAATTCTGATTTTGACGTGGACTAATTTATTAAAATACTAAACGACAAAAATGGGTTAATTAAATTTACGTTTGAGTTGTCTGATGCAGATAACTATTTACCATTCCTAGATATTGTTATTGCTAGAGTTGCTCACTAGCGCCAACGGGCAGTGGTGGAGTCTCAACGAGATCTGTTGTGTATACATGTACGCTGCCGTAAATACTATTTTGTAGTTCTACGTTTGCTTTAAAAATGTTGCCTACGTCGCGAAAACGACCAATGTTAGACAAAGTTGCAGAATTTATAGCAGAAATGCCTGACCTAAATTATGATGGTGTTAAAATTCAATGTGTAGTTTGTAATATCCTTTTAATGTGTTGGTCCAAACAGGATTGTCTACGTCCCGTAAATAGTAAACAGCATTCTTCAAAAAAAAATTGCACACGACACTATGATAAATTTAAATTTAATTTATGTGTTACCTTTATTGCATGTAATCTGCCGTTTAATTTACTAGGCAAGAAAGCATATGTCTTCTTTTGGAATAAATACTCGGACTGCAAATTACCAAGTCGAGCATCGTTACAAAGAATTGTGCCATCTGCTCGTGAACATGTTAAAAAAAGAATTAAATCGGAGTTGAAAGATAAAAATCTGTGGTTATGTGTGGACGAAACAGATCGTAAGAAACATTTTGTGGTTAATATAATAGTACGTACAATGGAACCACATCAATCGTCACCCTCAATTCTATTAGCTTCCAGACGAGTACAACAGTGAACTGCCGAAGTAATTTCAAAGTTAGTGTTAAATACATTGGAAAAGTTTGAACTTTCAACAAACCAACTGTTGGTGTTTATGAGTGATGGTGCCGCAAACATGCTTTCTCTAGGCCGGTCTCTTAAAACACATTGTGCTAACTTGTTACATATTTCGTGTAAGATTCATGCTTTCAGTCATGTGGCAGATAGTATTAGAAAATGTTATCCTGAAGTAGACGCTTTAATAGCGGATACAAAAGCAGTGTTTGTTAAATCCCCAAGACGTATTCGCAAATTTCGCAAACTGTAAATATTTTGAGAATATTAAGAACGTGGTTTTACAATTCAATCCAAAGGAAGCTGCGGCTATCAAGGAAAGCCAGTCGAAATTTCAAGATAGTCAGGTTAAAACGGATTTAAAAACTATTCAGAACAATTACTTCGGACTAGTGGACGCAATAGAAAAATTACAATCTCGGCAAATAGTGCAACATGTTCACGCACAGCTATGCGCAATAGAAGACGCAAAAAATGTTTGTGTTCTAAAAAGGTTTGAAAGTGTTTTAGAGAAAGATTCTGATTTTGGCACATTAAGACAAATTTGTGAAGGTGCGTCAATAGAACCGTTAAGTTGTTCCAAAGATTTTTTTAATTACGCAAATATAACGTCACTAGATGTAGAACGTTCGTCTTCTGCATATAAACACATTTTTTCCTCACGCCGCACTCGATTTGCCGAGACAACTGTGGAAACATATCTAATGTTGCAGATATTTAACAGACATTATTCACTTTGTGATTTCACGGAAAATTCTTAAGACGGTAAGTGTTTGAACACGTATTATATTTTATTTCTGACCATTTATTTTGTGTAAACTTTTATGCGCCCGCCACTGGCTGTTGGCGCAAATTGAGCAATTCTAGTTATTGCTAGGTTTTCAAATTTTAGAAATAAAACTCATAGTGATAATTATATACAAAAATCAGCTTTCAATTCACTTTTCCATCGTTTTATTCCAGACACCCATTTCCGATCAGTATTTCGAAAAAGAACTTAATTTTATTTATCTCATAGGAAGAATGAATGATTGCGGGACTACATGTGTATATATCCAAAATACATAACAAGTTTAAACAAAAACATATTTTGACTTCCATTACAACCTATGCACCATCAGCGATACCGAAAGAAGAGAAGAAACCAATGAAAGTGCAATTTCATTCATCTTGGCAGACATCTCTAATTTGTTTAAAAAATTTAACTTATTACCAGCTTTTTCTAATTACTATACTTTAAAAAATTTATTGCATAAAAATGAAAATAAAAACAGAAATAATTTGGAGAAATTAGAATATGTATATCAAATTACATGTAATTCTTGCGGTGATTGTTATGTGGGTCAGACTAGGAGATCGATTAACATAAGATTTAGGGAACACAAATTACACTTAAAAAATAGAGAGATTCCATTTCCGGCTTTCATTCCTTAACCATTTTCAAATTGTTTGTGAGAGTGTTTTTTATAGACTATTTGTAGTTTATTATTGCACATTATATATACGGCTCAGTGCGTTGCTGATAATGCAGCGAAGAATTGCGAAATGTGCATTCAGCTTTCGATAAAGTTTTTATGAAGAAATGTGGATTTTATTCTTACCATTGAGACAGATTTGTATGTTCTGCTGCCGATAACCAACCATAATTAATTTTGAATTCTCTGCAGCGCGTTCTGGATTAAATGAAGTATATAAATTTTCACCGAAAGCAAAACGCTGCAAAATATTTGACATTACACTTTTATAACCAGAGATTATCATAGTTGTAATAAAATTCGAAAGTTTATCCATTTTGTTCTTATTCTCATTACACATACCCGCATCGCATTTCTATATTTTTGTACAATTTTTGATAAGACACTGCTAAGAGCATTGAGCATCCTAGAAATCCTAAGATATATTGTTATGTCCAACATTTACATCGGAAATCAGCTGTCAGTCTTAGACGTTTAGGGTAATCAGATAGTCACTCGATAGTAATGAAATTCCCTCTAGCGAAGGAAAAGGTAATTTTCGAAAGCCACAATTTTCCCCTCAGGCCGACTGGCCTTGGAGTGAGGACATTATATAAAATATATAAGTCCACATAACGACGATCGTAGTCGATCAAGGACAAATCCATTCTTCTTTTTATTCTCCTAATTTCAAAATTAATGTAAAATTTTCCTACAACAAACAACAGTGTAAATTCAAAGGTATTTCTAACATTATTCCGTACATTAAATATGTTTCATTAAGGTGTCTTCATTTATGTCGGGAAGTTTTTGTATTTTTAGGTTTGTCATGGGGATTTGTCTACCACAGAGTCGTCTAGTTGAGTCATCTAGTAGCATCACCGCATTAATTCTCTCATGCTACGTCTAAAAACAACTTCATCCATCGAAATTCATCATAATATTATGTTTAGAAAGAAATCATCAAAATTTGCTGCGGAAAGAAACAACTGCTATCGTGATTAAAATAAAAGAGCATAGGGACGCCAATAAATTGATCAATCCTGGTTAAACTTTCATCGAGTTAACTAGTGTTTTGGCTGCGGTCTCAATTTAAAGTGTTCGATAGAGAAATTAGAAAGTAAATTCAAAATAGAAGAGAGGGTTCGAGGTGAGAAAGGCAGATTTCCTGCAAACGTCATAGGGAACGTAGTGTTTATATGACAGCTTCATAAAATTCAAGGCTAGTCCATTTCTCAATTTTAACATTCGTTAATTTATATTTATTACATATATATTATTATACCCCCGAATCCCACAAACGAGTTAGGAATTTAATTAATTTAGAAAATTCCAATTTTTAACTACTTTCCCTGAGAAAACACATTTCAATACACTACACGTGCACATCTATCCATATCTGTTGTAGGTATTATCATGTTATATTTTGAAACTGTTTCGATGTTATTTATATTTTTCTATAGTAGTTTAGGGAGTATCGTGTAGATACTCTTTCGGCAGTTTATACGAGTAAATTGTAATAAATGAAATTTTCGAATGATAAATCAATGACAAAAAATACTAATCTTAAAGCTGCGGCACTTACGCGCCCTCTCCATGCTAGTGTGCCACGTAAGAAACCCAGCGTTCTTTTAAATGACGGAACAGATTAATTTTAACAAAATTTTTTTTAAACACAACAAAACACACCTTGTCTCTAACACAACTCGAGCTACAAAGCTTCGATTTTTTTGGTGTCCCTTCGCTCATCAGTTATAGCTTTTGTTAATCCTTAACGGCAACCACGATACCCTTTTTATTTTTAAAATATTTAATATTCATGCAATAAAATTATGTTTCATTTATTCTTTTTCTTTTAACATATTTTCATTACAGACTGTAAATAGAGTATTGCATTCTGTAATACATCCTGCAAAAAGCATATGAACTTTTTATTCAACGTATACAAAAGTGCATCGAAGTAAATTAATTTAGTGAATTAAGGCAGGTTATTTTAAAGCGCAGCCTACTTTTCTTTTATTTGTTTTATTTACTTTATTAATATTTGCATCCGTAAATATTTGTCAAATAAAAAAAAGTTTCAGATAAAAGTTATTTGGTTTTTCGTGGACAATAACACAGTTATTAAAAAAATGTAGAGTTCCATTTGAAAAGCCAACTTAATACTCGGGAGACATTGATGGTACTTCTAAAATTAAAGGTGGACCTTACAATATACTTACCCCCTTCACATGACAAAATTTTTATCTACACTTTTTTTCGATTAAATAAATGGTTTCTGAGTTATTTAGTCGTCTCAAGATAAATGAATCACCCGGTATATGTTTACAGTACTCATTTACTAAAGATTGCACTTTAGTTATGAAAACATCCATCTATCTTGCAGTATTAAAAATTACAGGTCGCTCTCATTAGCGCCATGTGGAGTGTTGTTAAAATAATGTCCGCTCTATCAATATATGGCAGGACTAAACCGTTCTGGCCTATTTTTCGGTTTCTTCAGCAGCTTATATAGCCGCGAGGCTTCCGTTTCTCCGGGTCAGAGGTTGTATTAGGTAAATCTATTCCTAGCCAACCACAATTCCGCGGGAATGGCTAAATAGCTCGTCTTCGCTCCATTAACTTCGGGACCTAAATATTAATTTTTAATGTAAGTTGTTCCTACACACAAATAAAACGTTATATTCTATTGCGTCTTTACAATTTATTCGCAAATTAAATATCAATTGGTAATAAATCGTCAAGTACGGTAGAGAATGTCTACGTTGTATAGCTGCCGATATTTGCTATCGTAAAATTCTGGAACGAGAGAACGCATTTTCCAATGAAAATTTTAGTTGATAGAAAATTTTATTGTAAGAATATGAAATATTGTCTATTTGAAATGTGTATCGTAATTGATATTTGACTAATGCAGTCGGGAACAAAGAAGCCCAGGGCGACACGACAATATGCCTCCACAGTTCACGTCGCTTGTGAGAGAAAATGTATTGGTCCAAGCAAATTTAAGTATTGGAGTGTTAAAATGTTACTTCAAATACCAGTTCAACTCAGGCTTGATTATTCAAAAAAGTACGCGGTTGCTCTTACGTGACTCGTTACCAGAGAGCACTCGGTAAACCTCAAATTTCCAGGTTGGTTTGTATTCTATCAATTTAATTTTTGTAAAACATTATTATTTACAATTTACAATTTTCTTAAACTGCCGAAAGAGTGTTTAAGCTTATTTGTTTATTTAAAAATCAATTTCTCTATTATTATAACATTACAATATATTGCACCGATGTAAGTCACTAAGCGAGTAGAAAGTTACACATACAGTTTAAATAGTTTCAAAATTCAACAAGAAGTCTGTAGTACCATGGAGCGTTGAATATCTTGTACTTTTGTAGCTTTAAAACTCTAATATCACCAGAATTAAGTTTTCAGTAGAGCACATTAGACATAAACCAAAATATTCTATCACATAAACTTCGCAGCTCGTAAAATTTCCGTACTTAAGTTTTCTGAATGGCTATTGATCGGCCCATTACGTTAAAGAAGCCGACCAGAAGTTCGATTCTAAAATAAAACCGAGCCGAGCAAATAATACCGCACAAGCGGAAAGACGAAGATAGAACGCGTCTTAGTACATGAATATACAAAAGTCGAAGAAAAGTTATATGGCTTGAAAGACAGGAACAAAATGTGTTTGATGCAGAAGTCGATGTTTTCGCCGAAAGATCTGGGATAGAACATCTTTTGTTTATCCGGTTGTGAAAGAAAAGCCCCTTCCGATCGGGTGCCATCGAAGGAATAACGGCGAATCCGGTATCTCGATCCTTGACGTATAGAAAGGAATTCAGCGATTTCTCCCATCGGGTCGCCCTACTAGATTTAACAAGTTAATGTGGGTGTAATGCCTGGGCTGTCATTGTTATTTGACAAGATAAGCGTGTTTTGTTGAAATATATTATAATTCATCCTTGTAGTGCTTGATGCACATAAGGGAGAATAAATGCTCTATAAGAGGAAAACAAATCGAGATATCGTCCAGTGTTTTTGTTGAATACATATATTGATTATACCGGAAAATCCAACTTGAGGCTGAATAAATAAAATCTATTTAGTTGAGTGGAATAATGGATTGGTGTTTAGAAAATTGATTCAATTTCAGGAAAGATTACCAGCAACGATTTCCTAATGCCATCGATTTCTCACTTTGGTCTAGTGTAAATCGCTATTTATTGGATTAAGAATCTTTACATTAATGGAAACCTCATCAAATATCTAGCTTATCCCTGCAAGTCGTCATTATCTTGCATTAAATACGATGAAATACAATATGATCATACAAAAACGTAATCTAGAGGTCCATGTTCTTTTGCTTAATCTTGCTTAAAGCATATCAAGATTGAAGCTTTAAATTACGTTTGACATATTTGACAGTAAATTTCTGTTTAAAATGTTTCCTAGTAAAAGTAAAAGACGATTTTAGGAAATAATTACAGTAAGTGCACAAAATAATCTCTTTCGATTTCAATACAAATCCTTACTCGTCGCTTCATGTTGTTAAATGCGTTGACGAGATGTTGAGCCGTTATCGTATCACAAACATTTTGAATTGCTTCGGCAAATTCTTGTATTGTATGTGGTGTATTTTTAAAAACTATGAGGAAAAGTAGAATGATCTAAAATAGTTAGATCCATAGAACATGGAGGAAGATCTACCACAGGGTTATCAAAATATTCATGTAAGAGGTCCATTGTCTGTAGAGTCTTATAAGCGGTGGCATTAGCTTGTTGGAAGTATCCGTCCCCTAGTTCGTCATCATGCAACTGGTTTAGTAAAGGTTGCAATAAGTTACTACGATATCTTTCTATGCAATGGCTTTTATATCATGACATAAGGGGTTTCACTGGGTCATATATGCAAAAGAAAGATTTATTGAAGATATTATCATCATTTATGTTATTTTCAAATCCATTACAGTTGCTACGTTCTAACACCTTGAAGTAAAAAAAGAAACCAAAATAGCCAAGCTCCGCGCAAGCAACTATTCCCCAAAGTTTCTCAAAAAGCGACACCTTCATCCAAGGTGCCAGTCTGCTCGTTGGCGAGGGAGTGGATCAGTACTACTCACCAATAAAAATAACAGATAATTTACAAAGCGCCACCTGTTTGAAATAACTCTGTCAGGTGACTGGGGTAAACATGAACCCACGAAGATGGTGATAAAAATAAATTATTAGGGGAAGAGAAGGCGTTGCGGGATAATTACTTCAAATTAAAAAAAAATCACAAATTTAATGTATGAGAAAGTTCCTTTAATATCTATGCGAAATCAATAAATAAAATTTATATAAGTTGGACATGTGTTAACAAATATATTGATATGTACCCAAAAGTTATAATGTATTAACAAATTAAATTTGTACGGTGTTACCGATAACAATGGCCAACGCTTCTATTCACAGTAATCGTGACAACAGTAAAATTGTAATCTAAAACGCCAACATGAAATTATCCAAAAAGTAAATTAAAGATAAACGTTGTATAGTTGCAAAGCAAAGTTGGTTCAAAAGACCAGATTGAAATTAATGAGCACAAATAGCTATAAAATTACCCGGTAAAGTAGATCCACAAAAAAAGTAAGGGAAAATTTCTAAATGACAAAAGATAAATACACGTTTGTTTTACCTAAAATTTAAATTTAATAGGTAAGACAAATGAAAGATTGAACTCAAATAACTTATCTAGAATTTAAAAGTGGATACGTTAAAAAGAACTTGAAATAAATAGGCTACTAAATTATGAAATGTGAGAACGATATAAACAAACTTGAATTAAATAATATACTAAATTATGGTTCACCAAAGCAAATAATAAAAGAAGGAAAACTTAGCAAGTAACGCTTAGCTGGTCCACGAAAGGTGCTGACTGAACAAAGGTAGCCATACATGCTCTAAAATTCTCTCCAGCTCAAAGGAATTATTAATTCTAAACAAGCAAAGCCAAAAAGGTAAGGCCACACGTAAATCCAAAATAGGTAGATCCAAAAGGCTATTTCCAAAAAGGTTAATCCAGAAATGTGGTACTAACAAAAAGGTAGATCCAAAAATAACGCTAAACCAAAATCAGGTATACCCGAAAAGGTTATGATCCAAAAAAGACGTTAAGCCAAAATCCCTTAAAAAGAAAGAAAAGAAACCCCAAAATTACAATGTGAAATATAAACAGATTAAAAGCTTACCGTTTTAACGGGGAAAACGATTAAGAAGATGGAGACGAATAAAGATCTTAATCCCACGTGGCAAATCCAAGATGAATGTTAGAGACGTCGTATTCAAATCCTGCTTAACAGCAACCCGTAGCCATCCTCTCAAATATTTCCAATCCAATAATCAGAACCAAATAACGGCAACTGAAATTACAGATAGGTAATTCCAAATATTACAAACTAAGAAGCATTACCGCGACACTACGTCTCAACAATCGGGCCACAAGTGGTAAAATTCAACGACAAAAGGCCGGAAATACAGTGAAAAATACAATTCTCCCCTACTCGGAAATACGTCATAGAACTACGTGGATCAAACTTGTAAGTTGTGATAACGGAAAATGCTAAACTAAAGATTTAAAATGGAGCAATACGTAAATAAGGATGAATGAATAATAAATGATCAAATAAGGGAAAACCAAACATAACAAAAGAGCTGGTAGCAGTAAAATGACTGAAAACAATAGAAGCCTGTAGCTACAAGAAAATTAACATTGATACGAAAAGCAGATACAATGAAGTATCCGATAACCAAAGTAGCCGAAAGAATAACAAAAGGATAAATAACTAAAAGTAAGTGCCATAAATAAATAAAATCTCCAACAATAGGAGAATACATGATTCATGAATATCGCAATAAACTAAAATGCCAAAAACCCAACGAGGGCCGTGAAAGAAGGTTAAGCCGACACATTTTAACGGGAAACATAGACAAAAAGATTTAACAAATTTAGGTAAGCGAAATTGTACAGTATGACTGGAATTTAAGAGCTTGTCGCATAGGTTAAGGGAAAAATAAAATGCAAGACTTTCCAAAATAAAACAACAACTTGTGCGATTTCAGAATTAACAGTACGCACATACACTGTGCTCCAAAAAAAACGTAGTAGTATTGCACTCTCATTACGTGAACAATGGGCTTATTGTGTTATGTGACTATATTCACTTTTTTGATTGTAGTCATAGATTTTGACTCACCTTTGCAAAGCTTGTTAATGTGCGTGAGTACGTGTAATGCGTTGTACGTGTACACGAACTAGTCCAAACCTCTTCTGAACGTCACGTATGCGAATTGCACCTGTATCTAAGGTGCGCAATGTACGTGTATTATTAAATTCACGTGAAATATATACGACCTAAGCGAACGATTCGTGTCTCAAAACCCGTGTCTGTACCCGTAAAGCTTGACATTCGTGTATAAACACGTGCGTATGAAAAGTTCGTACATATGGGTATACGTGTAGCTCGTGTTCACGTTCACAACCAGCAGCTCTAGTTAATAGATGTAGTAAGAAACGGAGTTATAGAATAGAACACGGCGAAAGTCTGTTCTGGACAGGCTCAGGTATGTTAATGCTGTTCGCTTGTTCAGATACGTCAAAGTGACTCTAACGGTACAGCAGGAATTAATTTCATTCCATCTCAAGAATTTTTTATGAGCGATAGTTCTGAGCCTTTCATAAAGTGCATACACAGGCGGTCGAACGTAGGGTTCTGGATCCTGTACCGTCATGCTCGAACCCCTCCTGGCTAACCTATCCGCTTAGGATTTCCACTATGGTCCTTCAGTCATATTACGTTGATATTGTTTGTTTCAGAAACTAAGGATAGAGGTCTATGGCAGTGTAATAGCGGCTTCGATGTTATTGGTCGGTTGCTTTCCGTCGGTAAACAGGTTGATGTTTCTGTTTACAATCTTAAGATCAGTCAAGCAATACGCTGCTAGGGTCAGGGTCGTGATTTTTGCCTGGAAAGCGGTGATTTTCATCCCTTGCGGCCACGGTTCTTTTAGGTGGAGTTCATCTGAAAATACTCCTGCTCCAATTCCTTTGTTAGTTTTTGATTCGTCTACAAAGCTTGCGGTGCATTTCACCGTGTCTTACAACGTCCTACTTCTTTATACCATTGCATAGTAGCCGAATCATGGTAGCCAATGACAGTCCTTCGACAACTAAGTCAAGAGGCGGCAGGCAAAGCATGATCTCAATAGCTTGACGTTGACCGCAATTTCTGCACTAAGCCACCAGCGATCGCACCGTATGTTAGCCGTCTATAAATAAATGAAAAATTTTCCTATTTTGAAATAAATTACGTAAAGTTTAGGTTGCACACAAAACCAGCTATCTATCCTCATTTAATATTTACAAAGCAGTTTATTGTACCGTAAATTCTGCTTACAAACCAAGGTAATTCAAGGAGTTTAAAAAGTTTCATAGGAACGTAAGTTTAGTTTCTGGTTCACCTGCAATATTTTCCAGTTTATAAAATGTTGTAGCTCATAAATTGAATATAAACTTCCATTCATTCGGAACACTATTAAAAGATACCTGTAATCGTAACATAAGTTTACGTGTGTACATGCGTAATAAATGTTGGAGTTTAATGTTCTTGTGGGGGTTGTAAATTATAAAAATTCCCGTGGAGGAAGCAACTGGAAAGTTTTAGATTACGGAACTCTCTGCAATTCAGATAAGAAAGAGTTACACCTATTATTTGCTTGCTTATTGTTTCGTACTTCCTAGAAATATGTGCAGCATTTCTATGTAGTTATAGTTTTTGATGTACTTATACAATAACAAATATTATTATCATTAAAGCTGGCCACGAGCAGTACCGCGCAGTAGCGTAGAGTCGACCAGGTCTCGCGTTCCACTAGAGTTATTCTGCTAATAGAGATATTTGCTGCCGCAAATAATTTCGCTCATCTTTTAAATAAAAATTAAATAACACGTGCTCAAACACTTACCATTTTAAGAGTCCTCCGTGAAATCACAAAGTGAATAATGTCTGTTAAATATCTGCAACATTAGATATGTTTCAACTGTTGTTTCGGCAAAACTAGTACGGCATGAGGAAAAAATGCGTTTATATGCAGAGAACGAACGTTCTACACCTAGTGACGTAACATTTGCGTAAGTAAAATAATCTTTCAAATAACTTAACGATTCTGTTGACGCACCTTCACAAATATGTCTTAATGTGCCAAAATCAGAATTTTTCTTAAAAACACTTTCAAATTTTTCTAGAACAGAAACACTTTTTGCGTCTTCAATCGCGCATAGCTGTGCGTGAACATGTTGTACTATTTGAGATTCTTCTAACGGCACCGCAGGATTTTGTAATTTTTCTATTGAATCTGCTAGCGCGAAGTAATTGTCGTGAATGATTTTTAAATCCATTTTAACCTGACTATCTTGAAATTTCGACTGGCTTTTCTGGATAGCGGCAGCTTCCTTTGTATCGAATTGTAAAACCACGTTCTTAATATTGTCAAAATATTTATGATAATAAAACGCGGCCTGCAACCATGTTCCCCAACGAGTTAGAATAGGTTCTGGTGGCTCTGGTATACGGGGGCACAGTCTGCGGAATTCGCGAATACGTTTCGGTGATTTGACAAATACTGCTTTGGTATGCGCTATTAAAGAGTCTACCTCAGGATAACATTTTCTGATACTATCCGCCACAAGATTGAGAGCATGAATTTTACACGTAATGTGTAACAAATTAGCAGAATGCTTTTTAAGAGACCGGCCTACAGAAAGCATGTTTGCGGCACCATCACTCACTAACATCAAGAGTTGGTTTGTTGAAAGTTCAAACTTGTCCAATATATTTAACACTAACTTTGAAATTATTTCGGCAGTACACTGTTGTATTCGTTTGGAGACTAATAGAATTGAAGGTGCCGATTGATGAGGTTCCAATTTGCGTGCCATTACATTAAGAACAGAATGCTTCTTCCGATCTGTTGTTTCGTCGACACATAACCACAATTTTTGATCTTTCAACTCCGATTTTATTTTTTGTTCAATATGTTCGCGCGCAGATGGCACAATTCTTCGTGACAATGTTCGACTTGGTAATTTGCACTCCGAATAGTTATTCCAAAAGCAGATAAATGGTTCCTTGTCTAGTCAATTAAACGGTATATTACATGCGATAAACGTAACGCATAAATTAAATATAAATTTTTCATTGTCTCGTGCGCAATTTCTTTTTGAGGTATGCTTTTCACTATTTACGTGTCGTAGACAATGCTGTCTGGACCAACACTTTAACGGGATTTTACAGATTACACATTTAATTTTAGCACCTTCATATATTAAGTCTGGAATTTCTGCAATAAATTTTCGAAGTTTGTCCGACCGCGGTCGTTTTGCTGACGAAATCATAATTTTTCTAGGACAGATAAACAATTGCGCAAATGACCGGCAGCGAAAATGTCCGTACTGCTCCGCAGACGAAGTAATACTACCGTTCCTCTCGGTCCGAACTGATTCTACGCCGATGCGCGGTACCGCTCGTGGCCAGCGTTAATTATCATTATTAATCTCAGTTAAAAGCGAGAGGAGCATTTCTCTAGAAAGAAGTGAATCATGTTTTGATCCTCCTAAAAATTGTATTCCCTAACACCGTAGAGTAATGCACAGTAAGAAATTGTAGAAGGGAATAATGAATTTATCCAGACACGTTCTACAGAAATCGAAAATAATATCCGATGTAGCACAATCAAACACAATTCAGAACCAAAACTAAGAAAGTACAAAAAATATTTGTTTCTTTCCAAGTGTCTATCGAAATGAGTTAAAATTAATGAAGGTAGTGACGACTTATATAAAAAAAGAAATGAAAAAGATATAATATACTGATAAGATATTATAACAGGAAACAATTTGTTCACGGTGGCACAATCATTTACGCACGTAACGCCGTTCTGGCAACAAAAATCGAAAGTACTGATAGGTATTGTGTGGAGAAGGTTATTGAATGTAGCGGTATCACACTGAAAATAGCTTCTAGAAAATTAAGCATTTTATGCTTATATCGTGCACCCAACAGCGACATATCACTGTTTTTTGAGAACATATCGATCATATTAAATGTAGTTACTTACTACTCAATCTGGTTATATCATACTTTGCGGAGATTTTAATATAAATGCACTAAAGGGATCAACAAAATATCTATTGTTGCTTGACATATTTGCTTTCTATAAATAAACGAAACGATCAGAGATTCGAGTAAAAGACTAAGAACTATGTTTCAAATTGTCCAGGTAACCGGTAATCAGACATATAAAGATCAATATTTAGAAGAAAAGAAACTGCATAGGCAAAGAGTGCTGTCAGCAAAAAAGAATACTTGAACAATACGATTATGAGTTCAGACAATTAGTAAAAAACAATATGGCAACATATAAATGAACAGTCGGGAAAAACTAACAATAGCCATCGAATTGTCATAATGGATCACAATGGCTGTGCGATTGAGGACGCCAGTATGGTAGCGAATAGTTTTGCTTTCTATTTTGTTACTACTATCCAAGACAAATTAAATAAGCCTTTTGTTGGCAGTATGTCTAAAACTGTGCAACTTGTGAATCAGTACCTCATACGATGTTCTTTAGGTATATCACTGAACCTGAGGTTGAAGAGGTAATTGCTTCTTTAAAAAATATGTAATCATGTAGCTGTGATAATATTAGCAATAATGTCCTAAAAAGTACTTATTCAGAAATTATAAGACCGCTTACCTACATCATTAACTCGATAGTGGAAAAAGATGAATTCTCGGACACACGCCCGTGTTATTCCGATTCATAAGAATGGCTCGTATGAGAACATCGAGAACTACATACCAATATCAATACTGAGCGTCGTCTCCAAAATCTTTGAAAGATTGATTGTGAAAGAAATATGGTGCTATTTGCGTAAATTCAACATCGTACATGAAAACCAGCACGGCTTTCGTGAAAATCATTCAACTGAAACAGCAGCATTAAAATTCGTACAGTATATATAGGAGTTGGATGTAGGAAGACATGTCGTCGGTTTATTTTTTGATCTCTCTAGAGCATTTGATATAGCCTATGTGACATTTGTAAGAGACAAATTGTATGTTCTATGCATTAGGATAAACGTCAACGATCTTGTGGTCTCCTTTTTAAAGAGTAGATCTTTTTATGTGGTTGCGAATGGAGTAAATTCTGAGACGCAGCCAATGAATCTAGGCGTAGCACAGGGTTCATCGCTTGGCCCATTATTTTTTTTATTATATATAAATGACATCCATCGTTACGTCAAGTCTGGAATTACCATAAACGTCACGGTTGATACAACAAGACTGTTAGCGTCTAACAACACCGAGGAATTGGAAACAAGAACTAAGGCTGTCGTAAGGGAGATGCAAGAGTGGTGTGATCACAATAAACTAATATTAAATCCCGAAAAAAACAAAATAATGCATTTCAATTGACAAAGACGAAAGGAATAGTGGGCAACAATTTATGTTGGTTCGGTCATATTAATTTCGTTGCAAAGAAACTTAACAGTGCGTACTATGCCATCTTAAAGTTACGCGACACGATGGAACCGTGCGATTTAATGATAGTATACTATGCTCATGCGTATCCTCATATCACGTACAATGTAATGTTGTGGGGCTGTACATCATACGCCCTCCGCCGTATTTGCCGTTCAGAAAAGACTGCTGAGGTTCATCTTTCGCTTAAGACGTTATGATTCCTGCCGCCCAATATTCAAAGCACAGGGGTTGTCGACGCTCCCGGCGATCTGTGTATCTAAATGTGCACCTACACAGAGGTCAATTTCAGAAGAATTGTGACTTTCACACCTCTTCGACCAGGGCTCGAGAAAACTTCTGTGTACCGACACATACACTAACGCGGTTCTAAGAATCACCGAAATACTCATGTATATTTATGTATGTATATATAATACGGTATGCGGCAAAACAAACAGTACTGAAATGCGCATGTGTCAAATATGTATGTGTCATGCGCTGAAACGTACCGAGTGTTTTCCGAACGTGGTTACAACCTATGTGAATGTCTTTTTAATGTTAGTGGCTTCAGGATGGTTCTCATTGTTGCAGAAAAAGTTTTTATCGTGGAGTACTATTTTCGGTCATACGGAAATGGGCGCGAAAACGGTCCAAACTTAAAAGAAATTGCCGACGCATTTAGGCTTAAGTTTATGAAACAGGTTCCGAGCGACGCCGTTATGTTAGCAGTTGTCGACAAGTTTCGCCGTACGGGAAGTGTGCTGTGCCAACGTAAAGGTCACGTGGGTCGCCCAGTGACAGTTACAACCAATACGAATCACGGGCGTGTTTTGAATCAGGTACTGCAATCGCCGAAACGAAGCTTCCGAAGATCATCATTAAAATTGAATATCAGTGATCGATCGCTCCGTCGAATGTTCAAGAATATTGGTGGGTTTACATACAAAATACATACCGGACAGCGTCTGACTGCAGCTGATAAGCGTGTAAGAGCCGAATACTGCGCACGTGTGTTGGCTATGGATTATGAAAACCCGTCGTTCTTGTCGAATGTTCGGTTTTCCGATGAAAGCCATATTCATTTAAACGGAGACATTAACAAGCAGACAACACGATTTCTTGGATTCGAACGCCCCGACATAATCGTCGAGCAACCCCTTCATAGTGACCGTGTTACCATTTGGTGTGCTGTATCCGCACATGGCATATTGGGCCCGTATTTCATTGAAGCAAACGATGGATCGCCGTTAACTGTGAATCAGAAGCGCTACAGAGAACAGGTTCTCACACCATTTCTACATGATCTTCAGCGATTTTCAGAGGACGGGGCAACCTGTCACACGGCTAGGGAGTCTCTTCGAATCCTGCTCCTCCTAATCAGATAGATTCGTGATAACAGCACTCACTGTAATAATGCAAGCGATAGCATCTGCTTTTGGCGATAGGGATGATGTTAAGTGACCTGCTATGTCTGCACTCAAATTACTGAAGTCATATCTGACCGAAAACAGGCAGATAGTAGTGTGGCAACATATAAAGTCAAACGAGCGTTCAATTCACAGTAGCGTTCCTCAATCGCCAGTTCTAGGTCAATTTTTCGCAATACATGCCAATTACCTCTCACGTAATAATACTGTACGATTAAACTTGTTTATACGTTGACGATACAACATTGCTGACTAGAAAAAACAGGAATGGAGACTTGCAAAAAAATAAGAAAATGAAACAAACACATTCTATTTAAATAAATATAGAACAATTTCTAGGCTTACAGCTTTCCAGCAAACTGGATTACAAGGCGCATATTGACATTACTTCAAGGAAGTTCTCCACTGTTATCAGAAAGATCATGGAGGTAGCGCCAAAAGCTTCATTTCAAAGCAGAATGGCATTCTGATATGCGAGTCGCTAAACAGAAAGAAATAATATAAATCTTAAGCGACATACTCTGTGTAAAACATCATGCAAAACACTTTCTAGGAAGAATGGCATGCTTCCCTCGCGTGTTGTAACACGTATTCAAATACGTAACACATAGTAAATTTCATGGTTGCGATACACAGTTTTACATGTAAACGGCACATCATATGGAACTTTTTTATTCATCAATATAAGTAAATTTTAACTTTGCCTTTTGTTTGTGCGTAAAAATGGTGTATTATATACATGCGAACAATTCGTGGCCTTCTTAACTGTCAAATTTGAAATTTTTTCCGGAAAATTACAAAATATACATATACGAGGGATGATCGTAAAATAAGGTTCCCATATTTTTTTAGAATAGACAGCATTCTTTATTTTCTTAACATTACACATCGTTTTAAACGTAAAAACTTAAGCTATTTTTCTATATAATCGCCATTTCTATCCAAGCATTTTTGCAGACGGTGCTCCAACTTCTGTATCCCCATGTTGTAAAATTCTGCCGTCTGCCCTTTCAAGAATCGAATAACCTCTTCTTTGACTTCATCGTCGGTCCCGAAGCGTACGCTACCCAAGTGTTCCTTTAATTTTGGAAACAAGTGGTAATCTCTTGGAGCTGGGTCGGGACTGTAGGGGGGTTGGGGCATAACAGTCCAGCCAAATTTTGTCAGCAGTTCCTGGATTTGACGAGAGACGTTTGGCCGAGCGTTGTCCTGAAGAAGCGTCACACCTGCAGTCAATCTTCCTTTCCGGCGGTTCTGGATCGCCCGTCTGAGTTTGGTCAGTGTATCGCAATACCTGTTTGAGTTTATTGTCGTCCCAGGAGGCAAAAAGTCGACCAGCAATAGTCCTTTTCTGTCCCAAAAGACGGTTGCCATGACTTTGCCAGCAAACTGCGTTTGTTTAAACTTCTTTGGCTTCGGCGAAGTTGAGTGGCGCCATTCGCATGATTGTCGCTTGTTTTCGGGAGTGAAATGAAATACCCACGTTTCGTCGCCCGTAGCAATGGAGTCCAAAAGTTCCTCCTTGTTATCTTGACATTGTTGAAGAAACGCTTGAGCACACTGGCAGCATTTCCGCTTATGGTCTTCCGTGAGCATTCGCGGTACCCACCGCGTGCACGCCTTGCGGTAGCCCAGTTTTTTGGTCAAAATCTTTTCAATTGTGGAAATTTCAGGAATCCGAAGAGCGAGTTGAAGAGTGGTGACCCACCGATTTTCAAGCAGTATGCTCTCGCCCTTTTCAACGATTTCCTCTGAAACTGGTGGTCTTCCGCTCCGCTCTTCATCGTGAATTTCCGTCTGACTTCCAGTGAATTTCCTACACCATTTGCGGACGTGTTGAACAGCTATACACTTTTCTCCATAAACTTCGGTTAATTGACGACGAATGTCTATAGGTGAAATCCCTTTCGCGTTTAAAAAACGTATCACAGCGCAAATTTCGCACTTAACGGTAGCGGCGATCGGGAGTTCCATTTCGGACGGACGCTTAGCCAACACTGAGCGGCGTACCGAGACGGGAGTGGTACGTATATAGAGTGGGAGAGCTGCTGCACACGCTAATGTTATCGGATTTCGCCTAACACGTCTTATTGCTGCTGTAGGGCTTTGGGAACCTTATTTTACGATCATCACTCGTTGAACCTGATATTTTTTATAATTAAGTTTTTGAAATAATGAAATAATTAAAGCAAACTCATATAAAATTGTTTCTTTATACAGAAGACATCATTTAAATATAATTCTGTTACAACATTTTTGTTAGGTAGATATGTTGTTGTTGTTCTTCAGTCAAATTTTATTAAAGGCGGTTTTTGTTAATGCTTCTTTATATTTTTTATTTACCTAAAACTATCTAACAAAAATTTTGCAACAGAACTATATTTAAATAATGACTTTTGTATAAAGAAACCATTTTATACAAACTATACTCTTGGTTTCGGTGTTGGAACCGCGTCGTTGTCGTAACTTTTGCCGGCGTTTCGTCCACACTCTTATGAGACATCTTCAGGCTCTCAGGCAACTTTTCCATCAAATACCACAATCATCTGGAAATCCCTGGTGTCTACCAGATTCCATGTTCGTACGGTAGTGTGTGCATCGGTGAAACAAAGCGATCAGTCAGCACTCGTGTTACTGAGCACAAGCGTTGTACGCAGTAGTTGCGTATGGCCGTGTCCGCACTGGCTGAGCATATACTGGAAACTAGCCATCAAATTTAACTCTATCCTATTATCATAGAAAAATCCGTGAATCAATAGAGATTTTCAAACATTCCAACAATTTAAATCGCGAAGGTGGCTATCCCTTACATCACACATGGAAATCCCAACTGATTAAATCTCCTAGCAACCGTCACGCTTCATTGATCCAAACCTGAAGATGTTCCATAGGAGTGTGAACGAAACGTCGGCAAAAGCTACGACAACGAGGCAGTTCCAGCCCGGAAACCAAGAGTAGTATTGTGGACGACCGCGAAAGCCTACGTAACAGAATTTTTTACAAAATTATGGAAAATTGAATAAGAGGAAGTTTTGTTAGAGTGATGAAGATTGGAAAATTGGTAAAGAGTTAAAGAACAAGCAATTTTCTTCTTTGACATTTCCCAAAAATATTTTAAATGATGGCATACTTTGTAATTTTATAGAAAAAGATGTCAATGACATTTATACAGGTCACGTGATTGATCGTGTGCATATTATTTGACATCATTTTTTAGGCATAAAGAAATGGTAAATTCGAAATTCACCAATATTGATTAATAAAAACATTTCCAATATGATGCGCACTTTTTGTGTGACACTGTATAATCATATGTTTCATAAAATTAAGTCATTAAACGAAACGCCATTCAATGATAATAATAGAATTTATTGACTATGAAACGAAACAGTGTACAGCACAAAAAAATATTTACAATAATTACTATAAGACAAAGTTAAATATCGAGAGATTGCTGTATAACGAATTTGATACTACTTTTATATTGCTTGTTCATCTATTTATATGCAGTCACATGTTTGTGAGTTTTTATTGTATATTTACACAAATTTTAGTTTTCATCATTTTCTTTATTGATTTAGACCTTAGATTGAACCTTCAATAATCGTGGACGATAGTATAGCGTATCCTGTGACGCTTTATAATGTTGTGTTGTGAGACAATTCTGTGAATCCTGCACATCTGTACAGATGTACAGATGCAAACAACCATTTCTAATCATTCATATGAACAGGACGAGCCTACCCATGCTTATTACATTAAAAACTGTAATATGCTTTAAAAAGGAAACTCACGATTTACTTTGCTTCGAGGAATCACCAACGTACGCGTGTCAATCATTTTATCAAATTACCACAGGAGACTCACAAAGATTAGTTTTCGAAAATATCCAGAATAGTAGAAAAATCCAGCAAACCCTAAAAATTGTGGAAAATGATGCTGCCAATTTTTATAGATATTTCGAGCAGTTTTAAAGCACCCTCTAGAAGTAAAGTTGAACGTTCTAAGAAACTAATGACTAAATGCCAGATTATGAATCTGCAATAGCTTAGTTCAGATATCCTCCATTTTAATCTTTACAACTCATTAGTTTCGGGATTTGTTATGAACTGGAAGAAAGTTACCTGCAGGATTTTCGAGATTTCTATTCATTGCGCGCAGCTTAGAAAACTTTCAACGATTTCCTATAATGTTTAGCTAGCTTAAGAACTTCTTATTGCACTTATTTTTAACTTCCTTTTTTGATTTATTGTACTAATTTAAAAAGTACAACTAAAACGCTCGCGGAAAGTAATTCTAATTTAATTCTTAAGAACCTTAAACCGTATTCTCCGAACTCATCTGAGCAAACTCTTTATAATTTATATGCAAGCAGCGAACGAATTCCGCCATCCTACTCTTTCTAAGCCATTTCTCGCAAATTTCTTTATTTTCAAACGTGTAATTTTTATGGTATATTATTTCAACTTATATTGCGCCATCGGAGCGCATACTTAAGAATTTCTAGGGTGCTCACTCTAAACGGAATGATGATCTAATAAAATTCTTCCATCAAGTTGTTCTCGTTCTGCATCGATCAATCATTCACGTTGAGACAGCGTTTTAGCTGCGAAAAACGGAAAGCTGACAAATGCATTTGTCTGTCCTGGGTGAAAAATTTATCCAATCTTCGATATGCGCAGTCTTTTTTTTTGTTTCTACAAGAATCAGCGTACTTGTTCATATTTTCCGAAATTGGAGTAAACTTTTTGCCTTAAACACCTTTCGTCTGTACAATTTCGTAAGACATTTTAGTCCAAGCATTTTCAAAAAATAAAAAATTAAAGGTGGAAAAAATAATGTAACGTATAACATCAATTCGGTAAAAAATATTTTTTTATAACTGTTGTTACTAACGCTGGCCACGAGCGGTACCGCGCATCGGCGTAGAATCAGTTCGGACCGAGAGGAACGGTAGTATTACTTCGTCTGCGGAGCAGTACGGACATTTTCGCTGCCGGTCATTTGCGCACTTGTTTATCTGTCCTAGAAAAATTATGATTTCGTCAGCAAAACGACCGCGGTCGGACAAACTTCGAAAATTTATTGCAGAAATTCCAGACTTAATATATGAACGTGCTAAAATTAAATGTGTAATCTGTAAAATCCCGTTAATGTGTTGGTCCAAACAACATTGTCCACGACACGTAAATAGTGAAAAGCATGTCTCAAAAAGAAATTGCGCACGAGACAATGAAAAATTTATATTTAATTTATGCGTTACGTTTATTGCATGTAATATACCGTTTAATTTGCTAAACAAAGAACCATTTATCTGCTTTTCGTTACGAAAAATTCTGCGCGGACATATTGAACAAAAAATAAAATCGGAGTTGAAAGATCAAAAATTGTGGTTATGTGTCGACGAAACAACAGATCGGAAGAAACATTCTATTCTTAATGTAATGGCACGCAAATTGGAACCTCATCAATCGGCACCTTCAATTCTATTAGTCTCCAAAGGAATACAACAGTGTACTGCCGAAGTAATTTCAAAGTTAGTGTTAAATACATTGGACAAATTTGAACTTTCAACAAACCATCTGCTTTCTGTAGGCCGGTCTCTTAAAAAGCATTCTGCTAATTTGTTACACATTACGTGTAAAACTCATGCTCTCAATCTTGTGGCGGATAGTATCAGAAAATGTTATCCTGAGGTAGACGCTTTAATAGCGCATACCAAAGCAGTATTTATCAAATCACCGAAACGTATTCGCGAATTTCACAGACTGTGCCCCCGTATACCAGAGTCACCAGAACCTATTCTAACTCGTTGGAGAACATGGTTACAGGCCGCGTTTTATTGTCATAAATATTTTGACAATATTAAGAACGTGGTTTTACAATTCGATACAAAGGAAGCTGCCGCTATCCAGAAAAGCCAGTCGAAATTTCAAGATAGTCAGGTTAAAATGGATTTAAAAATCATTCACGACAATTACTTCGGGCTAGCAGATGCAATAGAAAAATTACAAAATCCTGCGGTGCCGTTAGAAGAATCTCTACAAATAGTACAACATGTTCACGCACAGCTATGCGCGATTGAAGACGCAAAAAATTTTTCTGTTCTAGAAAAATTTGAAAGTGTTTTTGAGAAAAATTCTGATTTTGGCACATTAAGACACATTTGTGAAGGTGCGTGAACAGAATCGTTAAGTTGTTTGAAAGATTATTTTACTTACGCAAATATTACGTCACTAGATGTAGAACGTTCGTTCTCTGCATATAAACGCATTTTTTCCTCATGCCGTACTAGTTTTGCCGAAACAACAGTTGAAACATATCTAATGTTGCAGATATTTAACAGACATTATTTACTTTGTGATTTCACGGAGAACTCTTAAAATGGTAAGTGTTTGAGCACGTGTTATTTAATTTTTATTTAAAAGATGAGCGAAATTATTTGCGGCAGCAAACATCTCTATTAGCAGAATAACTCTAGTGGAACGCGAGGCCTGGTTGACTCTACGCTACTGCGCGGTACCGCTCGTGGCCAGCTTTAGTTCTTACTAAATAGAGGTGTGTGTAAATACAAAATTAAAGTAATAGCTCGCTTTAAAATTCTGGTATGTTCAGAATTTGAACGGGAAATTAATCTTTTGCATTCAATAGTTATTGCTTTTACGTAAAAAAAACCAACGCATTGGCAAGTGCATTGAAGAAAGCTGTAGCAGAGACTACTAAAAATTTAAGTATTTTAAATAAAATATCTCTTCGAAATCTATGTACAAAATATACTATAACTATTGCCTGGGTCTATTCAAACATCTATTTTTATTAAATAAGGCGTTTGTGATGTTGCAGTATCTTTTCCAGCAACAACAGATTTGCCTGACTTGTAACGACCATAATTATTTTCCTACTTATATTTTTGCTTGGATTTTAGAAAATTATTTATTTATCGTTCTTTAGGGGGTATAACTATTTACCTACATGTAAAAGAAAGATATCACATTAAATAATTTCGCAAGACTCCTCTGATACTTAGTTATCGATTGATTCTCCTTAACCCGATAATTAGGGGTCCAGATAGGGCCATGAAAAGACCCCAAATGTAATACAATCTTATACTTCACTAATAAAAATTTAATGTTGTGCAGGTAAAGATTTACCCGAACTAGCATTATGAATTTAGATCTAGTAGTTATTGCTCTTTTAAACAGTGAATATCGTTAATAAAATTATCTAAAATTAGTATTAAAATGCCGAAAATAAGATAGTTGCCTTTAGAAATCCCCACAATGATTGTTGCTTTACATAATCTTCGCCGAAATGACAGATACCGCAAGAAAATTGAAATTAAGTCGCCGAACTGTTGACTATAACATTAAAAAATATTAAGAGGCTGGCATATTATTAAATAGAAAACAAACAGGACGACAGAAGGTGACAACACCAGCGGAAGATCGTCGAATAATTATGACGAGTAAATTAAATAGACGAAAAACCTGAAATAATGGCTGAAATAAATACTGAACGCAAAAAGCAAGTTAGTTTAGCCACCGTGAGAAGGAGGTCAAAAGGGGGTGGTTTATTTGGCCGAATAGCGTTGCGTAAACCACTCTTACGCAAGCAAAATAAAATAAAACGGCTACAGTGGGCTAAAGAGCATCAACATTGGACGGTTGATGAGTGGAAAAAAGGTTTTCTTATCGGTCAGAAAACCTTTTTTCCACTCAGTCCAAATTTGAACTCTTCGGTTCTAGGAGAAGAACGTTCGTTCAAAAGTTGAAAGGAGAACGAACAGCAGAATCATATGTAGTACCTGCAGTCAAGCATGGGGGCGGATCGGTAATGGTTTGGGCTTGTTTTAGCGCCGCATCCGTAGGAGAATTTAAAGAAAAGAGCGCTACCGGGAAATTTTGAAAACAAATGCTATACCATCTGGAATGAGAATAATCGCTGACTATTTTATATTTCAACATGATAATGATCCGAAACCCACCTCTAAACTGTGCCGCGAATATTAGTCGGTGGAACGCGAAAGCAAAATCAAAATAATGAAATGGCCTCCTCAAAGCCCAGATGCTAACCCTACAGAGTTTTTGTGGGAGGAACTCGATAAACAGGTGAAAATAAATCCTCCAACTTCCAAGGAATCGTTGTGAAAAGAACTACTAGAAGCCTGGCTCAAAATAGAACCCATTACTCTGACGAAATTGATAAAGAGAATGCAGCAAGTATGTGCCGCAATTATTAATAGTGCAGAGTATGTTATTAAGTGTAAAACTACAATTTCATTTTCAGTTAGCACTTCCTTTATTCATGCGTACTTCTTTGGGTGGGCAAATAATTATGGCCGGTAGTGAATGTTTCGTTTCTATCCTAACTATAAAGTACCAGTCAGCTTACCCTAAATGCTAATTTTGAGATTAGAAAATTACAGGAACTCAAAAGATTATCTTCACTGCTGCCTTTACTTTTTAAATTAATGAGCTGCCATAGTTTCATTATTTGTTATTAGTGTGCTATCATTTATTCAGTAAGGAAGAAAATTAAGCATTCGAAAAAATAGACAATACCAGGTATGAGAGATATTTTTAAATAAAAGTATCTTTAATATAATTTATTATACCTATCATTATCTAGGAAGGGCCAGATTTTTTAATAAGAGGTATAGCAATATATCGCAATGAAATATTTTAAAATTAATTAATTGAATTATCTCACGGTTAATGTTTTATGAAATTGACTACATTTGTGGAATCTACTTATTTACTTTTGCCAATTGAGAATGAATAAGAAAATGAAACAATTTTTAATGTTCCAAAGAGAGAGAACTTTTATTTTTGAATTTAGAATAATTATATTTCTTTTGGACAGAGTATGAATTTTTAGACAATAAACCTATCGTAATCCCTAACCGGCAGCTATTAAAGTTCAAATTTATTTATTAGAATTTTTCAATTTTAAAAAATAATTAATCAAATTGAATTTTCTCTTTGTGTATTCTCTCTTTGTGTATAATTTAGTTAATTATATATATTTCGGTACCTGCACACTGACGTTCTTCGCAAAGTAGCAGCACTTCGATGTCTATTCTTGAAATTTTCTGCTCGTGGCAGCACCCGATTTACAACCAAATATTTCTTTCTTGGGTTCTTGCTCCGTGGATTACAATTTTGATTTTAGATCGTCAAAATGGATTCATTTATTGAAGTCCTTCTGTTTTTTTTTTTATAGAAATGGTTTCATATTTACTTGAAATATGAATAAAATTATGGATGAATTTTGAGAAATATTTTCTGGTCGATATTTGTTTATCCTATCTCCATTTGTTTTTTTTCTTTATTCAGAACCCCACTTTACTATCTGAACAATATAAAACATCATACTTGACTACTTAAATCCATTGAAAATTACTTTCGCTTCCATGGTGACGCTGTCCAAATTTGTAGTGTCAGTTACATTAAATTAAAATGGTTACCATGAAAACGACGCTAATTTCATAATTGTATATGTAGTGTGCCTATCCAAATACGATATGATAACATAATTTTTATATAATAAAGAAATATAATTAGGGTCTCCATTAATAAATTTTGTTTCTAACATTAAAAGTTGCTTACTGGACTCTTTTTTTTAACAAAAATACTTCTTGCCTCCATGTATAAAACAAAGAAGAAACAAATTAAACTGGAGGAAATTGAAGGGAAGAGGTCAACAACGCTGCTTCGCCTCGTTATGAAATAGAACTAAATGTGGCTTAACTGTCAAAATACAACAATTTCAAACATAGGTAAATAAATATCGCTACAATAGATTAAAGAGCACGTACCAGGTATGGGAAGGCACCATTATTGTAATAAATCTTATTAACATTATAATAAAGCTTATTAACTCATTTTATTATCTAGATGTTATTACCTATTTCTTTGGGCATATCCTCTTTCTTCTGTATGCTGCATCATTTTTTACTAAAATGGTTTTATACTCATTTGTGTAAAAATCTAAAATCATTTTTTAAAAGAAACAATTTCTTCATACGACTATAAAAAATATGCATCTTAAATTAATTACCAGAAGGATGATACAATGATTTTACAGATTTCAAACGTAAACCACTCTCCATTTTAATAACATTTTCTTAGAAAGCTGTTGCCCAGGGCGTAACCGGGCCAATACATTTATTCGTAGTTCTACTCGTAAAGTCTATCATAGATTTTGCAAATATTCCCGTTAAGTGAAGTGCCATAAAATGCTCAATAAAAATCCAGCGTATCTTTACGTTCATTGTCTCACTTTAGGGCAACTATAAAGTATCACATTTAAATTGTTCAATCGAAGAGATTCGAAAATTGAATAGCCACTATTCTTATGGTAAGTACTCAATATAGTAAGAGGAAAACTACTATCCTAAAATAGAATTACCCAATTTGTATTAATATATCCGAACTTGCTTCTGGTTTATCTTCGCATTAATGAAATAACTTCAGTTTCCATAAGCTGATGTTACAAGTTGCTTATTACGAGCAACTATCCTAATGCGCTATGAAGATAATGGAAAATAACATAATGTTATTGGGAATCACACACACGTTATGACAAAATATTCTTAGAAGACTCATACGTACGAAAGTCCTTTAAAAATTAAAACAGTTCGATTCGAGATATAGACGAAGCCGCACGTGTTTTCATTGTTAAATTGTTTAGCAATTTACTATTATTTTCTGAACTTTTGGTTGAAGTGTTTGTGTTTCACACTTGGTTTTTTATTCTCCTATTTTTCTTACTTTAAATTCTTTAGCGTTTGTTTTTTCTCCTTTTACATTTTTTGATTTCTTTGCGGGGTTTTATTATTTGTTTGTTTTATTTTCCGTTTGTGGTTTGCAAATTTGTTTGAATTTTGGTAAGTTATTTTTAATTTATTACCATGGATTCGGGGGAATATGGAGAAGGCGGTGAAAAAACCACGATGGATTATGAGAGTGCGAATTACGCGGCAGCTCTAATAAAAAAGACTGGTAATTCGAATGATAACAATGATGTCGACGTTGTTCCTCGTATAGAAAATAATTTTGAGATTAAGTTTGCACATTTACATAAAGAGCCTTTTTACGCATATGTCGAGCATGAGAATAAAAATATCGGACGCCTTCACGAAATGGCAGTTGGTCGTATATTACACGAAAACTTGGGCTTGAAATCATCCATAAAAGAAATTAGTCGTGCACGTATAAATCGCATTAAAATTGTAATGAAAACATTAAGAGATGTAATTAGTCTTGTAAGTAACCCTGAATTAAAAACATTAAATTTACATGGTTTTGTTCCGAGACATTTAACCGAAGTGCGCGGGGTTGTCAAATATGTGGATACCTGAATTTCCGAAGATAAACTTCTTAAAACAATTGAGTGTGATGGAGTTGTCAAACAAGTTAAAAGAATATTTAAAAAAATAGTCAAAGAAGATAAATCAGTGCAATTGGTTCCACGGCAAACGGTTATAGTTTCATTTTATGGCAATAAATTGCCTTCGCATGTTTATATAAACAGTTGTTGTAGACCAGTTAATATTTATATCAGCAATGTGATTCAATGCTACAAATGCTTGAGATTCGGACATGTCGCTAAGCTGTGTAGAAGTAAAGATAAGCGGTGCAAAAACTGTGGAGATTCTCACGAGGGTAACTGCACCTCAGGTATTATGTGTGTTCATTGTAAGTCGACCAAGCAATGCGAAAAATACACTTTAGAAAAAAATATTAAGAAAGTTATGGCAGAAAATAATATCACTTATCGTGAGGCTAAGAGCGTTATAGAAGACCCTAGTTCCTATGCGAATAAATTGAGTGGCAGTCGTTTTGCTCGGTTGTTAAATTTAGATAATAATATAGAAAATTAAAACTGTAGAGCAACTTTTAGATATGATAAACATTTATAAAATGTAGACCTTTTCTATCAAATAATATAAACTTCCAACGCACATAATAAAATTTAATAAAATTTTAAAATAAATAATTTTGAAATAGTTATTTTCTAAAAATGCTATTTTACAACTATCTGAGGAAAAGTAGACTGCAACCTTATTACCGTAGCTATGTGATTTTCTAGTGGTGCTGTTCAACGGATTGGACGTTAAGGCTCTCTGCGTATGAAGTAAGGTATTTGGAAAAAGTACCAAGGACTGTTCACTACTATTGAAAGATACTAGAAAGGATTTAGAAATATTGTAACTATTTCTTGAGAAATTTTGTAGAACGTTATTAACACTATATGACGTTATGTAATATGTGAGAAGTTACAACTAACACAACAGTAACTGCTACGAGGAGGGTTATAAAGGAAAAATAATCTACATAAGAAATAGAAAATTTATTCCAATGAGTTTGATTATCTAAACTGTAGTATTTTGCGAGGTCGCGTCAAATGGTTAAACAAGATTTTTTTAACTATATTAGAACTATTGAAAATATTTTAGCCTGCCAGTTCTGGTCTTTTGTAACGTCTCGTCGTAAGTATTCCGTTGTACCTAAAATATATGTTTGGGTGCTATAACTGCTGATGATGGACAGTCAATATGTAATCTTATTAATGACTACTTTTCTTATTTCTAAATTTAGGCATACATTTTGTTTTGTAATTTTCACTTAATAACATTTATACTTGTAAGTGGGCATCTTAATTCGAATTGAATTGCTTATTCACTGATTTAGGTCATGGTGGACATGAGCAGGAACAGTAAATCATACTGCAACTGGGTTTCGCCATGGGGTTGGATCTGTGGATATTTTAGTGTTCAACACATTTATATATACATGTATACTTTTTTTTATGTAATGTGCATTTAAGATCCAATAAAGTCATTTATTATTATTATTATTATTATTTGATATCAAAATTTCAAAGTTGTTAATAAAGTTAATACACCTAAAAGATTATCAAATTGGCAGCTAATAAGAAGTGACGCAAATAGTAAGTTGTCAAAGCATGAAAAATGCACTGAGAGCGTTCGTTTTACATAAAAACGAATTACTGTAAAGATATTATGGTAGATATGATTTTCATACTGGGCGAAGAGGAAAGGAATCCTTTTTTAGCCAGTAGAATTTATTGTGAAAGATACCTAGACAGGAGACATCCAGAAAAGAGAGTTTTTGACTAATGGCGAAATATATTGAAATGGGAAATGTCGTTAGCAAGAAATGTGAAATAACAAAAAGAGCAAAAAATGAAGATAATGCGTTAAACGTTCTGTTGGCAGTTACTGATGCCAAAAATACAAGCCAAAGAAATATAGGTAAGAGCGCAAGTGTAAGTGGACGATCTGTTCTACCAATATTAAAGAAAAATCGCTTACATCCTTACCATACTTAATTACACCAGGAGCTTATTGAACAGCATTTCGAAAAACGTTTTGAGTTTTGTAACTGGATCAATGACAAATTACAAGAAAATCCCGATTTTAAAGTGTTATTCCCTGACGAAGGAACTTTTCACAAAGATGGATCGATAAATAAGTATAACTTTCAGTATTATGCAGAAGTGGATCAGCAATATCGGTGGTCCTTTGTGTCAACGTCTGCGTTACCGACTGTGAGTACTATTCTTTAGTCGACATCTGTTAAAATTTCGGAGAGATTTATTGAGTAGTGTTGTTTTATGAGTTGTTGAAAATAAGCAAGTTTATATATTTGTGGAATTATGGAAAAAGAACAATAAAAGTCAGTGATTCGATTTCTTTTTTTGGGTGGAAGAATGTGTGCAGAAATCAAAGAGGAGTTAGATGCAGTTTATAAGGAGCATGTATCTTCGATGACTACCATCAGATACTGGTTTAATGAATTTAAGGGTTGCCGAACATCTGTTTTTGATGAGAAACGGGCAGATCGCCCCACTAAGGTGATTACGAACGATATTATCAATAAAGTTCATGATACCAGACGGCCGGGTGAGGATTAAGAAAATTGCTACAGATATGGTAAGCATCTCAACTGAACGTATGCAAAACATCCTTCACGGAAAATTGAGTATGAGAAAGCTACCGGCGAGATGGGTGCCGCGCCGGGTGACGATTGGTCAAAAACGGAATCGCGTGATAACTTTAAAACAATTTGTCATTATTTGTCATACCATCCTCATGTATGTACATATACCATATGCTTGTCTCAAATCGATAAATAATACGGTTGTCTTGATTTCATGCTTATAACTCTCTGCTTATATTTCTTTCTGAATAACTGTCTCTTTCTGAATCTACTCTGGCATTCTCCTACCACTTGATCCATGCTCCTAACCAATTCCTTCTTAATACTGATTGTGTACAATATATGTTTATTATTTTATGAAAGCCAGGTATTCTGGTGTTCTCCAAACTGAAATTATCATCCTGTCAAGAAAAGAGAAAAAGATACAAAAAAGTACCCCGTTTGCGTTTTAAATTCAAAAAATTCTTTCCTTGGAACATTGCCAAAAAATACGGCAGAGTTTATTCAATCCGGCCAAAGGATAACAAGCGCAAACACTACGCAGGCACAAGCAACTTTTATGCCAGGTGGACACCATAGCGTCCTCTATATGTTTGCACAAGAGCAATATCCGTAATAATGATAATGCGATAAAGTAAGGTTACACTGGGAACTACGTTCGCGCATAATTACCGTAATAGGTGACCGGTACTAAGCTTTGAACGGGAGGTTTTTACCATTGCGGACTAATGCGTTAATGTTACTATCGTTACGAAGACCGCGGTCGCATATTTCCGCAGTTATTTTCCGTAGGCACTCCGGGCGTTAGCAGCAGAATGACGGTAGCAAGGGGGTGAAAGCGAATTTCGAACATTCCAGAATTGTTTTTTGATTAGGTTTGGCTACAAACCACCGTCGCTAAGTTATTAAATTAATTAACTCTAGAATAATTCTCTTAATTTATTAAATATTAGACAGATTATGGGCATTCTCTTTAAATTAATTAATACACACAAATGAACCACAATTTACAAAACCCGCATTTAAAAGTTTGAACAAATGCGAAACATTAAGTACGAGTTAATAATAGAACTACACTGAGGTTTTGGGAGTTTAAAATGTTATAACAAGTCTGGTGGTTTCTAATAATAATAATAATAATAATATTAATAATAATAACAATAATAATAATAGTAACCATGTATTGTCCTAGATAACCGTATAGTACATCCTGAACTAAATAAATATTCATAAAATTAAGGTTTCCTTTCATCCAGAGCAAAAGGATCCAGATCAGTTAAAATTAACTGTTCTACTCATGGATCCGCATACCCAAACCACGCACATAAATACACAAATCTAAAACTATTACATACATAAGCTAGAAGTTCAGGAGATGGTACATTTTAACTGGCTTCGAAAATCAAAATCAATAATGCAGTCATTGCTCCCCAAGAGAGATGGCCTTTAATCTGACCTTAAACACCTGTATGGATAGATCTCTATGTTGATCAGGCAAGATGCTATAAATTTTAATAATATTATATGAGAACGATCCGACGTGCGATATATAGCGATGTGATACACAGGTGGAGAGAGCTAGCGTCGAAAACTACGATTGAGGTTGTGCACGTCCGTTCTGAATGAAATTTTACAGTAAAGATATTGAGGTATTTTTCACGTAATTACCTGATGCGGAAGTATATCGTAATGAAGTAGTCTACGGTATATTATATTTAGTGAACTCGCATATTTTAAGGTGTGTCAAATGGGTCGTGGTCTTCTAAGGCCATAAATAAATCGAAGACAAGCGTTCTGAACCTTCTGAATGCGATAGGTGTCATTATAAACTAAACATGGCTCGTATGCAACTAGTGTTCGACCGAATTTCGGTTTTGGTTTTCGGCCGTTTTAGGCCAGCAATCATTTTCGGCTGAATTTCGGTTTCGGAATAAACAAAGTTAGTTATCTCTTATTTTCTGTGAAAACCATACAAAATTCATTGAAAATCAGCTAAGGTGATTTTCGGTCTTCGGACACTATATGGTATACAACATTGTTATGTTGTATATAGTATAACTCTTATAATAGCTGAAATGGGAAAGAGCCAGGGTATAACGCAGTATTTTCTTCAATTTTCCATCAATGTGTTCCTTACTGCCGTGCAAAATGTTTAGTTTCGCGTAAGCCAGTCCAAGTATTGAACTAACACGTTTCCTAAACCTCAAGTCCTCATCAAATGTAACACCCAGCATTTTCGTGGTTGATGCCAAAGTCAGTGGACAATTATCCAATGCAAATTTAACACTATCCGATATTGATAGATGGGCGACTAGTCTACCCAGCAATACAACCGCGGTTTTAGCGAAATTTAAATGAAGTACGTGTTTTAGAAGGGATTAAAGAACGCGATCCAAATCAGAATTAATTTGTTTAACAACCTCTTCAAAATCAGGTATCGCAAAAAAGTAAAGTTGGACATCTACATGTAATATTTGCAATACTTCAAATTATTGAGAAGAAAGGAAGTATCAATAGAATAAAGCAATGGACCCATTATGCCTCCTTCTGAACACCGCTCGATACTATTTGAAACAATTCCATCTACATGAACTCTGTGTTATTCTTCTACTTAAAGAGTTCCTAAAAAAATCAACCGCAGTATTACTGAAGGAAATATAACTTCACCTTATCCCCAACAATGCCAGAAAGAATATCGTCAACGATACAAGTTTATATTCGGTTGGATTAGGAACCTTAGGAATTGGAACTACAATAGTGCCCTTCCAACGGGAAGAAAATACACCATAGATACACGAAAGTTCACCTTGTAGGTAATGTGAGGCAAAAGATACGGACACCGCAGCTGCAATATATGGATATATACACCATCCGTTCCATAGGAACTAGATTTAATAATCCTAAGAACAGACCAAACGCTTTCCTCAGGAACCGGACGAAAATGAATCTGAGACAGTTTGAAGTAATTCTTTTTGTAAGTGACATAAAAGTCAAACAGGTACTTTACAGGGTGATCCAAACTCATAAACCACTGTTCCTATCTTTCTAACTATTTTACGAAAACGGTATTTTACGAAAACAGTATTTTACGAAATCGGTTAAATGAGTAAGCGAGTGCTCTTTTTGATGCTGGTTACTACGCGATGATTAATAGAAAAACAATTGCACAATATTTTTGTAAAAAAATCAAAATTTAATGCGTTTAAAATGGAATAATCTCTATATTTTTAAAAATTTTGGAAACTAATTCAATTTTTGATATAAGAACCTTATAGATTATTGTTCTAAAATGAATAATATGTTTCAGTGGCTTTTAGTTTCTAGTAAAAATACACTTTGATTGGCTGATATCGTAATATCTGTATTATTACTAGTAACAGGCAGTGTAGTAGATATGTGGTGCGGAGTCGACGATTATTTATTTCACGCGGTCACAGTGTTAGTATCTATGCTGTATGCGAGTAGTTCTGTGTATATGTAGGCTGTCGTAATTTATTTCGTAATTGTACGCTTATGTTTGCTTTAAAAATGTCGCAGTTAGGTACGTCGCGAAAACGACCAATGGCAGACACAGTTAAAAACTTTATAGTGGACATGCCGGACTTAATTTTTGATGGCGCTAAAATTCTATGTCTAGTTTGTAAAATCCCTTTAATGTGTTGGTCCAGATGCCATTGTCAACGTCACATCGAAAGCAAACAGCATTCTCCTGCAAAAAATGACATACGAGACCAAGAAAAATTTACATTTGATTTATATGTTACTTTTATTTTATGTAACCTATCGTTTCGTTTACTAGACAAAGAAGCATTTGTCTGCTTCTGGAATAAATATGCGGACTGTAAATTACTTAGTCGGATATCGATACGAAATGTAGTTCCATTTGCTCGTGAACATATAGAAAAAAGAATGAAAACGGAATTTAAAGATAAAAAACTGTGGTTGTATGTGGACGAAACAACAGATCGTCAAAACATTCTGTAGCTAATGTAAAGGTACGTACAATGGAACCACATCGACCGTCATTCTCCTTCTTACATGCTTCCAAAAGAGTTATAAATTGTACTGCCGATGAGATTTTAAAGGTGGTGTTAAACTCATTGAATAAATTTGAAGTTTCAACTAAGCAACTTTTAATGTTCATGAGTGATGGTGTCGCAAACATGCGTTCTTTGGGCCGATCTCTTAAAGAACATAGTGGTAACTTCTTACATGTAACGTGTAAGATCCATACTCTAAATCTTGCGGCACAAACGATTCCTATATGTTTTCTATTAGTAAATGGATTGATTGCTAGTACAAAGGCAGTGTTTCTAAAGTCCCCGAAATGTACCCGACTATTTCACAAACTGTGTCCTGATTTACCTGAACCACCACAGCCGATTGTTACACGTTGGAGAACATGGTTGCAGGCTGCGTTTTACTACAACAAATATTTTGATCAAGTAAAGAAGGTAGTTTTAAAATTCAATCCTATAGAAGCTGCAGCAATCAAGAAAAGCCAGGAAATATTCCAAGATAGTCAGATTAAAAGAGATTTACAAAATATTCACAACAATTGGATTCTGTTCAAATTGTGAACGATGTTTACGCATAGTTATGCGCTGTAGAAGGCGAAACAAATTGGTGTCTAATACGAAAATTTGAACGCGTTTTAGAGAAAGACTCGGATTTTCTTATATTAAGGCAAATTTGTGAAGGTGCGTGTGAAGATGCATTAAGTTGTTTCAAACATCGCCGTCTTTCTTATTATTCATTTTAGAGCAATAGCCTATAATATTTTTTGTACGAAATATAGAATTATTTTCCAAATATCGACACTAGATTATTTAGGAAATTGATGAACGGGTACTTACTTCGTTAATTTAAACAGAACATCATGTATATTATTTCTTTGTCTGATTTTACGTTTGAAATAACCACACTCTATACAAGCACTACATATGCATATGTCTATTCTTAATATTGATGCTGCTAAAGAGCTTATTTGAAAACGTGGTGCCGCTGCATGGATCCCGTCAAAATTACATAGCAGGCGTCTGCATTAATTTCTGGAAATGAAATTTGGAATACTGTAAGTGCACACTGTAAGTGCCACCTGCATTGGCATGAACAGTTTCATCAATACAGTACAATACAGCTGTCTACTATAGCATTAACACTCTCTATCTTTGTTTTCACTAGTTTGTACCTTGTACAAATTCCGTTCCTTTGATACTAAAATGCAACCTAATAAAATACGGTAAATAATGGTAAGATAATATGTGTATACTGCCTAAGTTAAATATTAGACATTAAAAAAAAATTAAAGAATATTAAATTATTGAAGCAAATCCTCCCCCTTTTGACAGCATTTGAGAAGCCTTTTTACAAAAGTTTGTGACGGTGTTATTCCATATCTAACTAACCTCATTTTTTCTTATTTATGAAAGTTGTTGCATTAAGCTTTTTTCAAAAAAATCACTCGCGAAAAATTCTCGGAGAATTTCCAGAAGGACCCTTGGACATGTTTCATTTTGAAGAACAAGTTCTGACTTTTTGCGCTTCGAAAGCAAACTGGTTCTGCAATTTTTAGGAACTAAATAGGGATTGTCTTATGCCGCAAGAAAAACTTTATTTTTAAATGAGACTAGAGCAACGCAAACTGCGCTGAAAGCCAGTGGCTGACGCATAAAAGTTTACACAAAATAAATACGGCCGGGACAATTCGGTATAAGCATCAGTATAACTGCGTCTCGAAAGCCGATCTGTTGTGTATGCATCTACACTGTCGTATACTATATCGTAGTTCTACGTTTGTTTTGAAAATGTTTTCTACGTCGCGAAAACGACCAAAGTTGTACACAATAAGAGAATTTATTAGAAATGCCTGATTTAAAGTATGATGGTGCTAAAATTCAATGTGTAGTGTGTAAAACAGATTTAATGTGTTGGTCGAAAAGTGATTGTCTACGGCACGTATATAGTGCAGGGCATGTTTCAAAAGAAAATTCCACACGAGATTACAACAAATTTAGATTTAATTTATGTGTTTATTGCATGTAATTTACTATTTCATTTACTAAGGAAGAAAGCGTACGTCTCGTTTTGGAATGAATATTCGGACTTTAAGTTACCAAGTGAGAGAACATTACAGAGAGTTGTGCCGTCTGCTCGTGAACATGTCGAGAAAAGAATTAAATCGGAGTTGCAAGATAAAAAACTGTGGTTATGTGTGGACGAAACAACAGATCGTAAAAAACATTCTGTGGTTAATGTAATGGTACGCACAATGGAACCACATCGACCGTCACCCTCAATTTTACTAGCTTCCAGATGAATACAACAATGCTCTGCCGAAGTAATTTCAATGTCGGTGTTAAATACATTGGAAAAGTTTGAACTTTCAACAAATCAACAGTTGATGTTTATGAGTGATGGTGCAGCAAACATGGTTGCTGTAGGTCGATCTCTTAAAAAACATTGTGCTAACTTGTTGTATATTACATGTAAAATTCATACACTCAGTCTCGTAGCAGATAGTATCAGAAAATGTTATCCCGAGGTAGACGCTCTAATAGGACATACAAAAGCTGTGTTTGTAAAATCCCCAAAACGTATTCGGGAATTTCATAGACTATGCCCCGGTATTCCTGAACCACCACAACCTATTCTTACTCGTTGGAGAACTTGGTTAGAGGCTGCATTTTATTATCTTAAATATTTTGAGAATATAAAGAACGTGATTTCAGAATTCGACCCAAAGGAAGCTACGGCTGTCAAGGTAAGCCGCTTGAAATTTCAGGATAGTCAAGTTAAAACAGATTTGGAAATTATTCAGAACAATTACGTGGGACTCACGGATGCGATAGAAAAACTACAAAATTCTTCGGTGTCGTTAGTGGAATCTTTGCAAATAGTGCAACATGTTCACGCACAGCTATGCGCGATAGAAGACGCAAGAAATGTTTGTGTTTTAGAAAAGTTTGAAAGTGTTTTAGATAAAGACTCTGATTTTGGCACATTAAGACAAATTTGTGAAGGTGCGTCAACAGAACCGTTAAGTTATTTGAAAGATTATTTTACTTATGCAAATATAACGTCACTAGATGTAGAACGTTCGTTTTCGGCATAACAAAACACTTTTTCTTCACGTCGCACTCACTTTGCCGAAACAACTTTGGAAACATATCTAATGTAACAAATATTAAATAGACATTATCCACTTTGTGATTTCACGGAGGACTCTTAAAACGGTAAGTGTTTGAGCACGTATCACATTTAATTTATTTTGTGTAAACTTTTATGCGTCCGCCACTGGCTTTCAGCGCAGTTGCGTTGCTCTGATGAGAACAACGTAGCATGAAAACAAAACGTATTCTAAATTAACAATGTAATCTTCTAAGTGTAGGTTTATGTTTCGGTTCATAGTGTTCTTCTAAGCAGTGACATATATAATTGGCCATCTTAATCATGTTGTTCTTTGAAAGTAGCGTGGTCCTTTAGGACCTCAAAATAATTTAATTTATCGTTCCTTATCCAGTCTTCACTAAAACGTTTTCTTAATAGAACATCGAATGCTTTTCCTTTACCTTGTGAAATTCCTCTCGCAGTAAAGGTAACTCGACAGCGTTCAAATTTTTAAGGGGTTTTACTAGGGTTATAAGATACTTAGAAGTAACTTAGAATCTGTAGTGACATATTAGAGTAGTGATCCGTAAGCTTCTTGAAAAATAACCTTTTTTGTTCGCTTACTCCTTCAACCTTCTTAAGAATATCCAGCAAAGATTTTATGTCATAAGCTAACCAATCCATTCCAAATATGTGAGCTTGTCCAAATTTCCTATAGATTTTGTAGTAATCTTTAGGTAAAAGAATTTCTACAAGCCTTCTTAACTCTTTTTCAACTCTTCCGAAGGCCGTATCCGCTTGAAGATAGGGATGGTCAGTCACTGGAAAACTACTTCAATTTATTTAACATTACGTGGTGAATGCGTGTAAAGCCACCGGTACAACAGGCGGACAATATGGTTGTTTTTATTTTGCTCACCATAGCCGTCGGCAAAGAATCTAATCTTTTGTACACTATTCCAATTATTACTATTTAAAAAATGTAACACTGCTGAACCAGTTGCATCTGAACCTCGGCCGCATTGATGTTCAACCCACGTGTAAAAGTGAGGTGAGGACGACGTTCTTGAATAGGAAGTTTTGGCAGTTGCTGAACATTGCAAACGTACAAAAGTGGGTTAGCAGTAAGGTTTACCTTACTTTCTTCCTTTTTAACTTCGCTTTTCCTTTAATACGCTGTCGTTTTCAACTGCCCTTATCAGCCACATCACTCACTAATTCTCCATTAATTATTGCAATAAGGATCGACGTTTACTATTCATGTAAACAACACAAATCTTTAACAAGGACGTAACAAGCACATGGACTTTGCTTTAACTTCAGCCATACGTAATGGTTATATGGACAAGTTGCATTTTGATTCTGTAAACACTGTGGACATGTTAGGTTTTGAAACTAGCCTATATTTTGCCGTGTATATTGGGTGAAACTAACAGACTGCTTTGGTCAAAATTGATGATGTGTAATATTCTACTAACATAAATCGCGATGCCATCTATAGCGACTTTTTTTAAATGTAGACATGTTGCGTTTGCATTTCTGCTAAAATAGCCCGAAATGTTTTTCTGATTTTCTCTGTCGTAAACGCAAGGGAAGGTTCTCTAAATGTTTATGCAATTTTCTTTAAAGGAAAAGAGTTCTATCACTACATGACCTACTACAAGGTACGTAGGGTATTTGAGGACACTCGTTTCATAACAACATTTTTGTTTTACTTTTTCACATCACCTCATTTTGTATATCAATTTTCAAAGGAAATCCCATTAAAAATGTATTTATTTTTTATTGTTTGGAAATATCGCTCGAGACATGAGTAGCGTGCAAATTAAATTTCGTCAGAAAACATCATTGCCTATAATAATCGGTAAATAAGTTATGTGTTGAGTATATTTTACGATTTACTGAAAATAAAGCGGTAGGTTGGTGCTTCATTGGTACAAAATGCTTTTTTCAAGTAAAATAAGGTTACTTTAAAAACTTTCTGGTAACTACACGTTCGTTTGTATTGTGTCAAATCTGTTAAAACGGATAATGATGTTCTCTGAAAACCTTTAATTTGCAAACTGCTCATACGTCGGTTGTACTCCAAAGAAATAATAAAGTAAATATTTTTTTCATAGCGTTCTCACTACAAATTGATATTTGTGCACAAAGTGAAATCGCAAACAATTTAGTTACAATATTAATCGATATTTTTGCAAATAAAGGCAGTTTACTCTTACAAACATTAAAATTTCGCCTATTTCTATTAAATTTGAAGTATAATTTGATATATGTCTGGCTAAAATTTTATTTCAAATAATGGAGAAACTATTATATTAGCACTAATTCTCTGAAATGTTAACAATAACAAATTTGCGTTTGCCACCAACTTTTTATTCCACAAGGAATAAGCAAGTCTGGTATGGCTAATGCTCATTATATCAGTATAGTAATAATAATGTTTATTGTCTACTAAATCTTTACAATGAGGCATAGGACGAGTCACAACAAAATTAAATGGATCAAATATATCGAAAGAAACAAAAATACCTCAAAGTTATTTTGCCCAAAATAAACAATCTATTACTAATTAGTTTTCTTTACGACGCTACGCACACCAAATTTGAAAATAGTATTAAAATGAGTGAAATAGATTTAGGCCCAATGTTTATGTAAATTGTCACCCTACATACGTACTTTTCACATAATGTGTATGTGAATACCACAAGAGTACCAAATATTTCAGTTTACTGAACAACGCTATTTTATGCTGCGAATATTGAATATATCATTATTGTAATTAAAGTAGTAACGATTTAATAACAAAATGTATTCAAATGTATGAAGTTTGCCCACCGCAAAATATTATGCGTAGAACATGGCGCCATTTATATTCCACTAAAATATTGCATTACCTTTGTTTCATGATATGCTAATACATTTCTTCACATATTTGTTTTAAACGCATTATGTTACAAACATACTTTAAATTAAATTAAATTGA
This sequence comes from Dynastes maya, assembly GCA_029619315.2. Lineage (NCBI taxonomy): Eukaryota > Metazoa > Arthropoda > Insecta > Coleoptera > Scarabaeidae > Dynastes > Dynastes maya. The sequence goes on from JAROYE020000001.1 coordinate 27,933,521, forward strand.
TTTGTTATAAATTTAATGTTTTCATTTTAGTAATTCAATAATTGTATTTCTTCGGCTAGGTAACAGCTGACCGAGATGCTCATGACGAGATAATTATCAATATATAGAGACCGCATGCACAAAAGCTTAGTTACTGCTTACGAAACATCAACAATAGACTTGTCACTTTAATGTGCTAAATTCTCTCTATCTTAGAACTTACAATTCCATCCCGTCCAAATTACTATCGGCCTAACAAAATAGTTTCGAACTTTACACAACGATATCCCACACCACATAAGTATGGGTGTATGTATACACTTTGTAACTAACAATAAGTATATACGTATATCTTCTTCACAGAGTAGAAAAAGAAGCGACGAACTTTCAGAAATAAAAAGCAACATAACAGAATGAATGGCTCCAGCCTTTCTCAACAAGTGATCGACAAAAACACGCAGCAGTAGGAATCTGTTCAGGTTTTCCTTATCTAATGCGAAGTCCGTTCAAAAGTTTTATGGATAGTTAAAAGAGACTACTTACTTTAAATAAGTACAATTCATTTCTGCCTCTTTATTTAATTTTTTAGTTCATCTAAATGTATACAGTGCTATTGCTGTATCATGCAACATATCCCTGCGTTGCATTATGCGCATGTCGGTATCTAAGCAACACATGTTTATAATCATTTTGACATTTAAGTACCCTTCTTGGTAGACATTTTATTATCTGCCTTAAAACGTATACCAAAGAAAAAAAAAGTGCAAATGTGCCTTTGGTATTAAAACCATAACAGTTTTAAAATGGTTCGAGTTTTATGTTCCGTTGAATATCCAACCTAATCCAGTCCAAATCGTTCAACGATATTGCAGATATTCAATAAATTTAAAAATGAAGGATGAGGAAATGATACTGAATATTTTAGTTTACACGAAAGCAAATACTTTCAGTACTTTAAGTCAGATATCATCCATCAGTATCTTGTCTTTAAGTGTGAGTTACGAGCAGAGTTGACACTTTCGGGCGGCGCGCCAGGATCTATGTAGCTACTCACAAACAGAGGGCCGACTGAGCGAAGAGAATATTAATGTGGAGCACCAATCGGAGTTGTAGCACTGTGCTCGGTTTTTCTCTCGGTTAACAATAATCGCCATGATGAAACAATATCTTGAGAAAGATCGTTCAACATCTAGCGATGTAAGACAGGCATATAGTTCAAATAATAATTGAAATTGTGACGAAACGATGATCGTTCGCACAAATTTAAAGACTTCTAGGTTAAAAAAAAATTATAACAATCATCTTTTGTAACAACTCTTTAAATTTTCTTGCAAACTTATTCAACTTTTATTTTGTAAATTTATTTTGGAAAATGTTGTATATTATTTTTAAATACCAGTGCATATATTTAATTAATCAAACCGATTGGATCTTTTGTAACGATGTGTCTTAACGATTGTTTTACTTGTACGCCTCACGTACAAGGCCGCAGTACGTCATAAGCAAGAAATACAACGTTATGGTCAGAATTTGTATATAAGCCCCCAGATTCACATTTCGATAGAATTGCGTGTCGGCGATTAAGCAGACTTCAACAAGCTGAGCATTAGTTTCAACTCTGCGTGGCACGTTGGTATTTAAGCAGGTTATAACTGGCTGAGCAGAATCCGGGAAATATCCCTCGGGCAGTCGGATTTTCGTCGGCAACCTTGGAATATTTTCTAAGTCCGAGAAGTATCCCAGAGGCAGTCGGCTTTCGCCGGCAATTCTGGAATATTTCCAACCGTACTCGAAGTCACACCCTTCAGCTGATTGATGGATTCCGCCGTTTAAATTATTCAAGTCAAACACTTGATTCAATTTTGACATAGAAAATCTAAGACCGTAGATTAACTTATACCATAACCCTTCGTAAGCATTTGATCGTTTAAAATAGTAAATAATTTAGGTCGACACATACCGTTTCACTACTGGTTATCTTTTATTGAGAAATCATCTTTTTTCTGTTGAAAACTGTAAATATTTACAACAGAACTAGAGTTTTATTTTACTTTGTTTCAATTGTGTATTATGTTTGCTTTTGATGATATGTTATGAAGGTTGGATTTTTAGCATTTTTAAATAAACTTTGTAAATATTACTTCTTTTCATTCCCACACTGAACTATGGACACAAATTGCTAACCCCGGTTGACGTGGATGGTCGTCGTGCTCGACACTGCCGTATATTCACTTCAAATTCACTAAGTCCGTAAACATATTGATTAAACAACGCTCACGTGGTGTTAGGTTACAAAAATAATCCAAATATTTTGGCAGTTCGTAAAATAATATTTCTACTTTTGGCGACATCTATGAGCTGGATGTGTCAATACCGTTAGTTATCTTGCTGAGCTCGCAAGTATAGTTTTCTGTAAGCGTTTGGTAAAGGAAGAATACTTTACAAAATAACTTAAAAGCGTTTCATTTTCTTCTTCGTTCACAAGTATAAAGTAAGACAGATAAAGAGAATAATAAGTAGAACTGTTTATCCACAATTTAGTGAATGTTGAAGTTACCGAAGCAGTCCGGAGGGAGCGCAAAATTAGTTAACAAATCTGCAGACGTACCTCCACAAATTTGTCTTAATGTCGTAAAATATTAATCCTTTTTAAAACACTCTTCCACTTTTCCTTAACGCGACAGTTTTTTGCATCCAGTACTTGCAGTAACTCTGTTAGCAATAAGGAATTTTACAGTTTTTCTATTGCGTCAAGTAATCAATCATCCTGAAAAGTAAATCGAACATAAAGCGAATTGTTGATGGCACGCCATTTTTCATATTTCTGTGTGTACACTATTTACTTATCTTTTACAATCGTTTTTGTCCCGGCTCATCAGAGGTATATCACAAACTTTACAAAATATTTTGGTACCACTATAAGATAAATCCGGAAATTCACCGATGAACTCATTCGCTTTCTTGGCACATGGTCGTTTTTTACCTTTCCGCACGTTCGACATACTTAATTACATATTTATTACACCCAGAACAAGGCAACGCAAGAGCTGTACCAAATTAACTGCACACTCATGCATCATCGATCGGCAGTCGCCGCTAATATTCGCTTCACCCATTCGGCTATTTCTAAGTACGTATGTATGTATGTACATACATACGTACTTACTATAACGGATCCGGGCCGACGAGAGTGTCAGATCTAGTTATAAAGCTCAAAATCATCAACAGTTGTTTGAAAATGATAACATTTGCCGTACAGATTTTTGCGAAAAAGTACAATTTATTAAATTCGAGCGAAGAATTATACAAAATTTGTTACAGATGTTGGTCACAAAAGAACTTATATATTTAAAATTGCACGCACGCGCAATATAACAATAAAATAATCGTTTGGTCAGGCCTGGTCGAACCATCTTTTCTTAACGGCAATTTGAATCCCAATTCGTCCAAATCTTCTACATAATTCAATTGTTCCCCAAATTCAGCGACGTGCTGTTCAAAATCTCTGTAATCAACATGTCGGTACTCAGCCTCATCCTAGAGTGAAAGTGAGAAACTTTCATGAAATCTTCCCTGAACGATGAATTCGAATAAATGGGTTAATAGATATATTACCATAAAGTTCTTCATTTTGGGGCTATTTAAAATCAAAGGTTTATACCGATACACCTGTACAAGGTATAAATGAACTGAAAAAGTGAATTATTGTGGAGTGTAGTAAACTGAAAGAATCTCCCAATGAAATGTATTGCGAAATTGTTAATGTCGACTGACCTATTGTTTGGAGAAATAGGGTGGGCATTTTGAAAATGATAAAATGATATTGTAGTTGTTGAAAAATTAGTTTTCGTATTTAAGTACTTAAAGAAATACCTTTACGGTTTTTTTTCTAATAAACGTTGTCTTTGTTTACATCTGGATTAATCACGTGAATTATAATTAATGGTAAATCAAATTACTGTCGCTGTGACAGACCATTATCGCCTACTACACCTTCTGGAATTGTAGAACTATGATTATTGCATAAATGACAGGACGTCAAAATTTTCAGATAATACAACAGGCCGAATAAAATATCTTTATCTCAAAAATATTTCTGTATATACGATATGATCGATAAGTAGCGAACCAGGCATCTACTTCGTTATGTCACATAGTGTGTACCAGTACGTTTTTAGTTTCCCCGTTTAGAAATAAACAAACCAATCGCATAAATGTAGATGTGTTTATTTGCTTTAAAGAGTTCAAAGTACAAATACATTTTAGGGTAATTTTCTACTAGATTAAATTGCATACTTGACTATATAGACGCGGTATTGAAATATGAATTTCTTCATGATGTATTTCTATTATGTTACATGTTGATTCTTTAGATTTTTTGTTTCGATTTTGAATTTATGCTGAAATATTTATGTTTACGTCACTTATTGTTAGCCTGTATGAACTATTACTTGTTCTTTTTCATTGCAAAAATGCACTAATACTATTATTCTTTTTTTTATTTCTATATCAGTACAATGAATGTTTTCAGAAGCATCAAATCTTACTTCCAATTTGACCAACGCTTTTGTTGTGGACGTCGTCGGTCAGGATAACTCAGTTTATATATGCTGCTAGCTAAAATTCAACACTTCTTTCACTTTTTCCTGATACATGAATGATAACTGTTCTTTACCTGAAATTTTTAATCAACAATCTCTAAGATCGTCAACATCAGTATGCTTTCAGTATACTATTGTCATGGTAACCAAGTAATGTTAATGCAGAAACCATTCGGATGTAATTTACAACTGCAAGACTCGCCTTTAACGGCAAGTAGTTGCTTGGGCTCGAAATTTTTGAAGCAACAGTTAAGAACAGCAATGCCAGTATGCTTTGTTTACTGTTGTCATGGTAACCAAATAATACTCAGGTTTAATTGTAAATATTTCTTTTCTTTTGTATATCAAACATATGCATCATCACTACTTAGGGATCACATGTATGTACGGAAATACTTTTGGAAGATGTATGACGTCTTTTAGGTTATCAGATAATTTTAGCTTCCTAGCGGTAACGGTGGGTGATGACGTAAACCGGAGGCCGCGGACAACGATTTCCCGTTCCATAGTACAAAATACACAATATGCAAGGAAAATACACGAGGTAATCGAATCGCTGTCCGCGCACTCCCGTATACATCACCCACCGCTACTACAATTCCTAGTATTTACGTAATAGGCGCAATTTTCTGATTTTAGAAGGTTGGGGCAGCCTGTACATAGCTGACCCCGATTTCAGCATAAGAATAGTTCTATAAAATACAAACGAAGACTGTTAATATCTGGGTTATACAGCTGTATCAAATCGAACAGAGAAATCAAACAGCGCTATCAGAATTGTGTTTCTATTTACATCTACGGAGATTACATGTCTCTATTTTCGAATATAATCTACAATACCATACGAAATAAACCGCATGAAATATTAATCTAAGAGCGAGCATTATACTATAAAGGGTTTTAAATAATATAGAGCTTATGTAGCTTTGCGATAGTTAAAATTGTTTCTTTTAATACAATTGGATATAAGAAAATCTAAAAATTCGGAAACAACCTTATTCTTTTATTCAACGTTTTGCTCGCAATCGTAATGGGTATTTTACACTGTAAAACACTGCTTACCCATACATCCTAAGAAAAACACCATAGGCAAAAAAATTACACAATTATGCGTGAAACAATAAAGCTTGTTAAAGTTCTTGAATAATTTTCCAACTGGTAGTTATGCCTCATTGGGAAGCTCTCTGACAACGTTGATTACAGATGTTCAAATATGAGTAATAATTACACGGCACCCTTGTTAACATTGTTGGAATCAATATAGGAAATATAAGCAACACCTTTATGGAAGACCTGGTTTACTACCAAGAACTGACTACTTAGTTAACATTTCTGCATTTTCCTAGATTTACAATAGTATCCCTTTAAATCATCATTTTTAACATATTTTGATCTTTCCAATTTACAATACTCTACAATAATTTAAACTGCTTTATGATTTTCAAATTAGAATAAACGAATATTAGAAAGAAAAGGTTTATTAGCAATTGCGATTATCATTATTGTTTGACAGTTCTTTAAATTATGACTCCAAAGACTTTGATAAAAATGAGTGTTTGTAGGCTTGTAAAGCCTATTCGTTTGTATACCACATAAAAGTTTCAGAGATGGTCACATAAAAAGATTTAATCTCCTCAGTGAAGAGATACATACATGCCATCCCGTCATGGAAAGAATAAACTAATTTAAACGTCTAAAATTTTAATCCATATTTTTCAAAGTATTAGTAAAAACGGATTTAAAATATAAGTATACTTTTTAACTCGCTACAAGGGAAAGGAAAAACTTATCTTTCGCCCTTATCCTTTTTTACCACGCTGCAATTAATTTCACGAACAGCTTATGCATTCCGGCTAACAGCATTTTCTGTTTTGCTCCATTTTTGTTCGTCTTCTAGTGTATTCTCGTAAATATTTTCGGATTACACAATTAGTGGTTATTTATAACCCGACTTCGCATATTTTCTCGTGATTACTTCGCTTGCCGGGCAATTCCCGAGAACGAGAACAGAAATAAGGGTATAAGAAATCTTCTTGGAGAAAAAGAATTATGAACAGTTTATTTTCTATTTAAGGAAAGGAATCTAGTTAAATTTACAATATAATGGGAAAATAAGTAACGAAGAAATCTATTTTCGAGTTACTTGTAACATTTCGAACGCAGAAGATATAGTATTGCCAAATTTTGTAACTGAAGGTAATTGGTTAACCTTCTGAAATTAACAGAAGGTTAACCAATTCGCTACTCTTTTACTTGCACCTTCTAAGGCTCCCTTATTACTTACAATTAGTCAGAATTGTAAGGTGTGTAATTAAATTTAATTGTCAGGCCGTGCCTTCACGAATATTCTTAAAAGACCACGTTTGAACGGGGCAAAAGTTGAAGGAAAGCGGATAAAATATTGAATAGATCCGAAGATAACACTTTAAAATATTCCCGTTTGAATAAATGTTTTAGAAGCAGAATTGTTCGTTCATTCGCCCTTACTTTCGTGCTTCTCTATTCAGAAATATGAACGTATATCCGCAAATATAGATCTTTGAGGTGATTTATTGTATGGTTGTGAATAGACATTGAATTAAAATGAGATTTAAATTTTTTAGGCAGGTGCACAACGATATAAAAACCTATTAAAAGTTTCCGGAGTATAAATTATACACAAAAAATACGAAAAGAAGTTTTAAAGAAGAAAATTAACTAATTGTGCAAGAGCTAAGCAAAAGTTGCCACTGGCTAATGGTTCAATGAACATTATGACTCCAGCTCTTCCAATCTCTTTATTCTTTCTGATTTAAGGAAATATTATCACAGTTTACCAGATTGTTAACGTACATAAATAACAAAGATAGTGAATGGTATGTAATTTATGCCAAGTGATACTAATGAAAATTCTTTCGATTCATCGTTTGTCCAGTTTCTTCTTTTCGTTTTTTCCTAATTTTGAGTAAATTAATTAGGTTTTTAAGTTACTACGACCCATGGAGTAGTTTCTTATAAACATAAGTCGTAATATGTCGACAGTATCACAATACAGAGGGATATAGGATTTCTCATTTATCCTGAGCGTAAAAAGCAAACTCTGGCTACATAGTTATTACAATTTTATTAGAAGAAATGACATGAAATTGTAATATAATCGAAGGTAGTCTATCTATAGACATATTTTTACATTTGGAACATGTTTTTGCTGTAGTATCGACCACTTCCTTACGCTTCCTAGCTATTGCCTTTCTGCTCATATTATATAAAAAATAACCCTCCATTCTCTACAAACAACGTATTTTGAATACTTGAATACTAATACTACTAGTTGTTATATAAATAAATATACTTACTTACGATAATGATTAAAAGTTTTACTCAGAGTGACGTCCTCTATGGAATTAACTCGTTAAAATCCGAAAGGATGATGGGTCCCGATTCTGTTCCTGCCTTCATTGTTAGAGATTGCAAATATGTGTTTCAATTTCCACTTTTACATATTTTTAATTTGATTTCGAACCAGAAGAAATTTCCAGGGGTTTGGAAGTGCTCAAAAATTATTCCCGTATTTAAATCTGGGGATAAAAACTAGATTATAAATTATAGACCGATATCTGTTATATCCAATTTTGCCAAAATATTTGAATTTATGATGTTTAGACCTCTTTGTAATCATATTACACAGCAGCTTTCGAACTCTCAACATGGATTTATCCAAGGAAGTTCAACTGCTACAAACTTGTGCTTTTTTGTTCATTTTGTTTCTGAGGCTATGGATAATCAACATCAAGTAGATATAATATTCACCGATTTCAGTAAGGCGTTTGATACGGTACAACATTCTATAATTCTTGATAAACTGGACACGTTTGGTATTTCCTTTGAACTCATTGCGATGTTTGGCAGTTACCTGGATGGTCGGACTAACTACGTAGAATACAATGGTTTTAGGTACCTTAAATACCGTTCCCAGTCCGGTGTACCACAGGGTTCTGTGCCGCGTCATCTACTTTTCCTTGTATTTATTAACGATGTCATAAATGCTATTTCATCTGACTGTCTTTTATACGCAGATGACGATCTTCTGTAAGATTACAACCGATGAAGATTGCAAAATCTTGCAGAATGACGTAGCGTCCCTGGTGTGATGGTGTTCCGATAACGGTTTATCCGTTAACGTTGGTAAGTGTAAAGTGTTGAGTTTTTCGAGGGGAGTTACCTACCCATACGGGCTCTGTGGCGCACCTCTTGATCGTTGCTTTTCCTTCACAGATCTTGGTGTAACATTTGATGCGAAATTAACTTTTAACTTGCACGTAGAATCTATCTGTCAATCATTAAGAATGCTTGGCTTTCTTACACGAAACACTACGTGTTTAGGAAACAATACCCTTGTGAGTTTTTACAACGCATTCATCAGATCGAAACTTGAGTATTGCTCGGTTGTATGGAATCCAACGTACGCTAAATACACTGATATGATTGAGAAGGTTCAACGAAAGTTTTTGAAAACTCTTTAGTACCGCGCCCCTCGAACGTTTTTGCCGCATGGTTATCATAATGATTTACTACTAGTAGAATTTTACTATATTTCTTTAGACAAACGTAGAATCATATCCGAGATAATCTTCTCTTATAAGCCAATAAGTGATGCATTACGGTTTCCTGAATCACTGCAGTGATTGGACTTTTATGTTCCTAGATTGTGTATTATTATAACTTTTTTAACTTCCTCTCGCTTCTACTGTCCATAATCTTCATTCTCCGTTACTATCAATCTGTGCCAGCGTATGTTTACTATGTATTTCTTTAAGTTCATTAAGGGCGCTCTTGTTGGAGAAATTTTCAGCGACCTAAGATAATTCTTTTTTCTTTTGTGTATATAATTTCTTTTTTTCCTTTTCTTTTCTTTGTACGTATATGTTTATACATAGGGATATGCCTTTTCCTCTTTTATTTTTTTTTGAATATTATTATATAATTATTGTTTGTCTCGGTAGGTTTGAATAACAATTGTACTCTCAATAAATCATAGATTATCCTGTAATTAGCAACATCAGCTGCTGTTGGATAATAAATTGTTATTATTATTATTTATTATTATTATTATTACTTTGGTATGAATCGGGGTAGTGCTTTTTCTTTATACAGTGATAACATCGACTTGTTATTGAAAATAGTCCTTCTATTACAAACCTAGCAATGTTTAATGTAATCGCTATAAGAGCAATACTTCGACCTTTAGGTATTTACTAATTTTCTTCGTAAAATCAATACTAATAAAAGCATTATTATTTAAAGAAATCCAATTTATCTCTAGCAGTCATGGAAACAATGGCAGACCACAACACACAAAAACTTCCATGCTAGGAGGATAATAGGTATAGATTTCTGAGATGAAGAATTGTTAGGAACTAATTTAGAAACCGCCACAGGCACCAAGACTTGAACAAAGGGCGTAAATATACACTACTACGCTACAACACCAACGAACAGCATTCGGTCACAGCCCAGAGAGGTATACAGCATTGGCCAATAAAACGTAGCACTTGTAGATTTTCGCAAATGTACAAAAGGTACTCGTTGATTTAATATTAGCTGAAAAATAATGAAATGTTGTCCTGCGAATTACTCTGAAATGGCATGCAGGTGTTCCTATGAGAAACCAAATAAAAGGAGACAAACAGTTCTAAGAATCAAGATTGGTTATACAAACGCGTTGCTTCAATATTTGGGGGTACTCGTGTTTCAGTTGCCTACGGACTGTTAAATCGGGCACTAGCAAAGAGTAAGTGTCTTTTTATAACTATTTACAATGACTATGGCAAAGAGCGGCAGTTAGATGAAACTATCCTGTAAACTGTAATTGTTCAAAAATTAAAGTGTTCACGTGGTATTGTTCACTTATCCATAAATAGGTAAAAGACTACTGGACCTTATAAAAATAAACCGGGAAGCGGCCGTCCCAAAACGAAAACAGCCAGAGAGGACCGTCTATTAGAGAGAATTTCTCTTCGGGATAGGAAGAAAACTTATCTGCAGCTGTTTGCAAAAATTAGTGCAGAAAGTGGTTCAAATGTTTCTGCTAGAACGGTTAGAATACGCTTAAATAGTGCAACATCAAATGGTTGTGGGGCAAGAAAAATGCCGTTGTTGTCCGAGAGCAACAGAAAAAAAAACCGTTTAGAGTGGGCAGAAAAACACCAACATTGGACAATTGAAAAAAATAAATGGGTAAAGAGGTTTTTAAAGAGATACTGTTTTCAAAGAAAATGCTCTTATCACCATAATGCTAAGTTTAATAATAATAACAATAATAATAACAACAATAATAATAATAATAATAATAATAATAATAATAATAATAATAATAATACTAATAATAATAATACTCTTTATTGCCCAACAGGATATTCCTACTTACAGAACAAAACAATAAACGTTTAAGGTACCGCTGAAAGTACCTTCGCGCGTCGTGCGTGTCATCACAGGGCGTTGGGGAATGTTCACATATCACAAGTAGCCACATGTACAGTTGTGTAAGTTCTAAACGCGACATTAAGGCCATGGTATACAAAACTTTTTTCAGATGAGCCTTTAGAATATGCTACATGGCAACACCAAGAAGGGGTGCAAATCTTTTAACCAAGTTTGGTATTCTACTATTCAAAACTATTCAAAAGTAATAATTAATTAAACATTATAATTTTGTTGCGATGGATCAAGTGGTCATAGCACATCTGCAGTCATGCAGTCTTCCCTGACATTAATGTCAGGCGAGTTTTGATTTAATTTTCACAGTTTTCTTTTATCATTTCTTTATCATTACTTTTGTTTAACGTGTTTTGACGGTTTGTTTATGGGTAGAGTGCGGCAATGTGGAAATTACCGTCAGTTGAGCGAATTCGATAAAGGTCGAAGTGTTGGCTTATGTCAAGGGTGTTTTTCGTTGAGGGAAATTGCAAATCGCTTTAACCGGAACCAATCCACCATCATGCGCTGTTATCAGACATGGACTAGGGAGGACCAGGAAAGTTGTCGAAGAGAAATTGGGGCCAAAGAAGAATTAATGGGGTGCAGGACCGCCACCTTCGCTTAATTGCACTAAGAAACCGATTCTCCAGTACCAGGTTAATTTCTGTTCTATGGTTAGGTAATCGAGGTCGTCCTGTGACCTTCGAACCGTTTATTGCCGAATCAAGACTTTCGGCTTGTAATCCTCGACCACATCTTGTGTTACCACTTACGGCTCAACACCAACAGTAACGTTTGAAGTGGCATAGATTGCGAATGCACTAGAATGTGGTGTGGCATAGGGTGGTGTTCGGTGATGAGTCTTGATTTTGTGTAAGGATAATGATAGCCGCATGGAGAACAGACGAAGACGCGGAGAACGTGGCGATATTCAATTTTCTGTTGAAAGACGTGTGCACCGAGCCGTGAAAGTTATGGTGTGAGGTGCTGTAGTATATGGGAGTAGTTTTCAGTTGGTGTTCATCCGACGCACCATGAACGCCCAGCGTTACGTTGATGAGCTTGTGGAATCCCATATTCCTCCAGATCTTCAGCAGCTCGAAGACCCGCCTTTCCAGCAGGATAATGCCTGTCCCCACGTAGCAGAACTTCTCGAAACCGGTTCACTGGTTCGAAGAGGCCCACGTTAATATCTAGACATGGCCACCACGATCTCCCAGCCTCTCGCCAATCGAATACTTGTGGGACATTATGAGAGGAAACTGAGGAACTTAGAGAATCCTCCGCAAACACTGGAAGCCCTCCCGCATGAATTGCAGGTTGCTTGGGACACCATACCCCAAGAGGACAGCGGCCACCTACTGAAATCAATACCACGAAAAGTGAGGGAATGTGAAACTAATAAGGGAAGCCCAACACATTATTAATAGAAATAAAATTAAATTGTGTTAATTTCCAGGTCATGTAGTATACATTTTTTCCTACAATGTAGGTAACGCTCCCTGCCAAGATTAGATACACGAAAATGGATTCCACCTTCTAGATTGGTCTGCCCAATCTTTAGATCTAAATCCAATTGAGCATTTATGGCACTTAAAGAAATCTGAACCAACGGCTCATAAACACTCTTCAAAAGCACAGCTTAAAGCTAAAATAAAACCTATGTGGAAAATTATTCCACCGGTGCGGGAGCATTGCGAGAGTTTGGTGAATACAATTCCTGTCTTTGAAGCTCGAGGTCATACGCGATATTAATTTACATGTAGAATTTTATAACGTAGTGACAATTCAAAATATATTTCGATAACTTTAAGGTGCTCCGTTTTATTTCCCAATGCTGTATATCGCTTACAAATGGCCTCCAAAGCCTATGTGAAGTACAGATATGCATACATGCATACATAGTTGCAAGTATGCTGAATTATTATATTTCGTAGCTCATTTCGCGGGGACTATACGTAGCGTATAGAAGTACTCCATAAGAACCTAGCGGAGATCTGGAAAGACCACGTATAAAGGCTTTGTGTCAACAACACTTGCCGTATACCAACTCTTCTGCGTTCCGCACCCATTATTTGTCGAGCAGTATCTTATTATGATGCAATTTACATAATAATTTTGTTTCATATATGCTAGGTGGACCCTTTGTGTGTATGTAATCTGTACGCAAAAGTTCTTTTAGGGTGCAAACTTTCTGGTTATCCGAAGGATAACAACTTTTCTCTTAATTTCGTAACTTTACACGAGAAATTCTAAAATTGCCAGAAGTGCTTTTAACTTTATTGCACGGCACCTTACACTGTATGAGTTTATTTAAAAATGTCGGCCGAGAAGGAAAGTTAAAATTAAAAATTATAATGGAAATTCATCATGCAGAAACTTCGTACAGGTTTAATAATATATAAAATAAAAGAAAAGCTTGCTGTGGTAACATTCTGGAAATTGATTCAAACATAGAAGAATTTTTGCATTAAATAATAAATAACAGCTCTGTTGTATTCATTTAAAGAGTACGATTATTTACATAAACTAATATATAGATAACAACATCCGTCCTTTTACTTACCCATAGCCTAAGCAACTCCCTAGTTTTAATCACAGCTTTGATGTCTATAATTTTCTTTTGTAGTGAACTATAACATTTTTTAAACATAATATCTATATAACCGAAATAAAGGTAATATGCTGCAAATTTACGTAATAACATACAACATACAACATCTCCGAAGCGAGAGATGCCGTGTTGGAGGAGCAGTTGCTCCGTCCTGTTGGATCTACGTCCGCCGTATATCAATTCTCTGATCGTGAAATTCAGGTCACAAGAAATTATTGGGCACAGTAACATAGCGCTCGGAATTTACTGTAACTGTATGCACTGCCATTTCAAAATTTAAGGTCCGATAACGCGACTTTCGCTCACGGCACACCAAACCATCGCTTTAAGACTATGAGGCAGACGTTCGTGGATTTCTCCTGGGTTCTCAGCAGGCCAGTACCGATAATTTTGTCTACTAACCACAAAAATCACTGTAAAAACAACTGTAAAAATCAGCTTGATCTTTCATCATTACCAGTTGATTTTCTTCGAGAATTTAAATCAGCGCAATCGATACAGCACCCCGATAGGAAAACATTGCGCGCAGGTAAAAATCTCAGGTACCTTTCATTTTCGAATTAGAAACGGAAAAAGATGTTATAAAGAATCCAAGAATTGTAGAACAATTTACTACAATTTGTTTGGGAACATACGACTGGGTACAACTTGCACAAATCCCTAGTACTCGCTTGTGGATAACGGATTGCATTTCCATTAAATACATTATTGTTGTAAAAATGATGATTATTGTTGTAAACTGATCTGTTGTGCAAAGGTTGCTACAATAGTCTACAAGTTTTAGTTACACACGTAAAAAATGCAACGATATTGTTCTAAAGGTTGTATTGCACAGTACGAGGGATGACCGTAAAATAAGGTTCCCAAAGCACTACAGCAGCAATAAGACGTGATAATCGAAATCCGACAACACTGGCGTGTGCAGCAGCTCTCCCACTGTATATACGTATCACCCATGTCTCGCTACGCCGCTCGGTGTTGGCTAAGCAGCCGTCTGAAATGGAACTCCCGATCGCCGCTACCGCCAGGTGCGAAATTCGCGCTGTGATACGTTTTTTGAACGCGAAAGGGGTTTCACCTATAGACATTCATCGTCAACTAACCGAAGTTTATGGAGAAAAGTGTATAGCCGTTCAACACGTCCGCAAATAGTGTAGGGAATTCACTGGAGGTCGGACGGAAATTCACGATGAAGAGCGGAGCGGAAGACCACCAGTTTCAGAGGAAATCGTTGAAAAGGTCGAGAGCATACTGCTTGAAGATCGGAGGGTCACCATTCGTCAACTCGCTCTTTGGATTCCTGAGATTTCCAACACCACAATTGAAAAGATTTTGACTGGCGGCAGAATTTTACAATATGGGGATACAGAAGTTGGAGCACCGTCTGCAAAAATGCTTGGATAGAAATGGCGATTATGCCGAAAAATAGCTTAAGTTTTTACGTTTAAAACGATGTGTAATGTTAAGGAAATAAAGAATGCTGTCTATTTTTTGAAAATATGGTAATCTTATTTTACGATCATCCCTCGTACATTATGTATGCAGTGTCCGTATAATTATAATGGGTGAAAGAATAAGTAAAACGCAATAACAATAACTATTCTTATATTTTCGTATCTCCAACAGCTTCCCAATTTACAGGTAGCATTGGACAGACAAGAGAATGTGACCAACACCTGTGCTGTTTCGCAGGTATGTAATGATACCATCGCCCCAAACATTCAACATTTTTGGAGTAAAAAGATAAACCACGAAAGACCGTATTCCGGAAGAAATGTGAACCTGATGAAAATGATTTGACTATATAAAACCAAATGATTTACTAGAAAAAAAATTTAAATTAACTTTATCGAGTGTTTCCTTTCGGCTAATTTTGAATTCTACCAAATATCTTTGTGCAACATTCCATTTCCGTTTGCAATCTATACCTAAGTTCCAATGAGTAATTATCAAAGGCGTACAATGAATCTACAACTCGTGCGACATTGCTAAGTAATTTACAAAACTTACCAAACACTAGTTCGTGAAGTGCATCGCATTCCCGTATGCACTGTTGTTCTGCGAAAGATCAGCATCTCACCCAATCACACTAATTGCTGGAATTCTTTGCGACTTGGTACGTAAAAGGGATCCTAAGTGGTTGTAGATACTTGCTTTCGCCCCTCACGTCTCATGATGATATTTGACGAGCTTCTTAAACACATTTACCACAAATTCTGAACCTAATTCAGAGACGACTTGGCGAGATACCCTGTATCTTACGATAAATTCATTGACAAAAATAATTGCCTCTATTTTTTAGGCGATTCGCTTGTGTTTAACTTAGATTGTAATTAGGATAGGCCATAAATGCCAATTTATACCTGTCATAGCCGATCGCAATATCACTTGCGCTTTCCGGTTAGTTTAATACTACCTCGTCAACCTTCGAACTGGAACCTTCCATTTTCCTTAGCCTTCTCGGTGATACGATTGCTCGCAGGAGCGTTCCTTCAGGATAATATGCGCTTGTAATAGTTGGGTACTGTTACTATAGGATGCGTATCATGACGCAGTATGCCGTTAAACGATAGACAACGTTTTACTATACTAATTTTTATTTGATTAGCAATCAACTGCAATTCATGATACTGAAGCTACCATAAGTTACGCAAACAATGTCTTCCAACCCATAGCGTATATTTTTACAAAGGGTGGAGATTGGTACATTTCGACTACATAATGAAAAACCTCACAGAGCACGGCAGATTTCTTGTTTTCTGACTAATGATGGTAATGTATTGCACCTTCGATGGCCTTCACAATCGCCTGATCGTTCACCAATTGAGGATATACGGCATATGATTGCCACCAGCACTTTTACATAGCCTTTGTGCAAATACTCCAAGATACATAGACTTCCGCGGTCGTCAATAGCACTATACTCTTGGTTTTCGGGTTTTAACCGAGTCGTTGTCGTAGCTTTTGCCGACGTTTCGTCCACACTCTTATGGGACATCTTCAGGGCTGTTACTGCACACTGATTGGGGACTATTAATTCCGGAGGGGCTTGTTTCGGGTCAACGGAGCGGGAAAGTTATGGATTAATAAAGCGTGGCGGTTGTTAGGAGGTGTGATAAGTTGGGATTTCCACGTATGTTGTAAGGGATCTTCGCGATTTAAGTTGTTGGGATGTTTGAAAATCCCTATTGATTCACGGATTTTTCAGCTATAACAGTGACGGTTGTGAGATAAGATGCGGGTAGAGTTAAATTTTGGTGGCCAGTTTCCAGTCCATGCTCAGCCAGCGCGGACCCGGCTATATGCAACAACCGCGAACAACGCTGGTGCTCAGTAACACGAGCGCTGATTGATCGCTTTGTCTCACCGATGTACACACTACCGCACGAATATAAAATTTGGTAGAGACCAGGGGCTTCCAGATGATTGCGGTCTTTGATGGGAAAGTAGTCTGAGAGCTTGAAATTGGGTTTGAAGATGGTTTTTATGTTGTTCCTGAAGAGAATCTTCCTGATGCAAGGAAATTAGGGTTAGATGAGGAGACTTGCTGTGGAGGAAGGTTGGTGTAGCGGTTAATAGTAGTTTGAATATCTTTCTTAGAATAATTATTGCGGATCAATGTTTCAATGATGTGGTTCAGTTCTTGACAAAGCGAATTGAATTCAGACAGGGAAATGGCCCTTTGGATAAGAGGATTGGTGACACCGCCTTTGAGGCCATTGAGACATCTAGCCGTGTGCGTGGGTTTTCGGTAAACGGAATGTCCTAGCGCACCATCAGGACGCCGGTGTACGAGAACATCTAAAACAGAAAGCCAACCGTCCGATTCCATTTCCATGGTGCAAGCTTATGGAATCATGCTGGGAATTCAGAAACGATAGGAAATTATTTAAAGATTCGTGTCCATGAGGCCAGATGACAAAGGTATCATCAACGTACCTGTACCAACAATTTGGCTTAAGATTGTAAGATAATAGGGCTTGTTGTTCGAACGCTTCCGTAAAATTGTTAGCGACGGCAGGAGATAAAGGAGATCTCATAGCTGCGTCTAAGACTTGCCTGTAGTATTTATCACGAAACTAGAAATAGGTAGAGGAAAGACAAGTTTCAACGAAGTCAGCCAGATCATCCAGTTGGTCATTGGAGATGAGGAACTCTCTAATAATAGATATTGTATCCAGCATGGGAACTTTGATGAGTAGGGATTCAACATCAAAGCTGACAAGTAAATCACCAGGATCTACCGCCAACTCTTTCAGTCGTTGATTAATTATTCTAGGAATGACATTCAAACTACAATTAACCGCTACACCAACCCTTCTCCACAACAAGAGCCCCCTCATCTAACCCGAATTTCCGTAAACAAGCGTATCTACCCTACATTCATGGTGTCACCGATCGCATCAGCAAGATTCTCTTCAGGAACAACATAAAAACCATCCTCAAACCCAATTTCAAGCTCTCAGACTACTTTCCCATCAAAGACCGCAATCATCTGGAAGCCCCTGGTGTTTACTACGCGCGAACATGGAATCTGGTTCCATGTTGGTGCGGTAGTATGTACATCGGTGAGACAAAGCAATCGGTCAGCACTCGTGTTACAGAGCATGAGCGTTGCACGCGGTTGTTGCGTGTAGCCGGGTCCGCGCTGAGCATAGACTGGAAACTGGCCACCAAATCCAATTTAACTCTACCCGCATCTTACCTCGCAATCGTCACTATTATAGCAGAAAAATCCGTGAATCAATAGAGATTCACAAACATCCCAACAACTTAAATCGCGAAAATTCCTTACATCACACGTGGAAATCCCAACTTATCAAACCTACTAGCAACCGCCACGTTTCATTGATCCCAAATTTTCCGCGCCGTTGGCCCGAAACAAGCCCTATACAAACCCCTCCGGAATTAGTAGTCCCCAATCAGTGTGCAGTAACAGCCCTGAAGATATCCCATAAGAGTGTGAACGAAACGTCGGTAAAAGTTACGACAACGACGCGGTTACAACTCGGAAACCAAGAGTATACTCCAAGGTACAGTTTGTAAGCCAAAAATTTCAATACCGGACCATGTTGAAAGCATGTATTAAAAAACGAGATGATCTCACGCATTAGGGAGTAATAAAACGCATTAGGGAGTAATAAAATTCATTAAAGTTACGTTTTCTTTTAGTTGCATTTTGTTTACCCTTTTACACAATTTTAAACCATTTTCAATAATTACAACTTGTTGTTGTTGTGGTACATTTTCATTTGCAGAGAGTGTAATAATCACATTAATCAAAAATAGGTACGTAATTAATTTCCAAGTATAATTTAATATTAGTGTTTATATTGAAAATACTAAGAAAAAGTCGCAAAGGTGAGTAAGTATATTTAAGTAGGCATTCCATATTGATCGATGCTAAATTATCGTCGCTGAGTGGAATTCTTTTCGGACTCATTATTTGCCATAATTCTTAATGAGAATTTTCTTTCCTTTTAATAGCACAGATTCTTGGTAGCCTTACAACACTTCTAATTTATGGCTGGAACTTTAAATTAATTAAAAGTCGCAGCGCTTCTTAAAATTCGCTCGATAAATTTATATTTATATACTAAGTATTCGTCACAAAGAAACAAAAAGGAAGAAAGATATAAAAAAGTATACCAGAAGCAAAAACACTGCCTACATAAAATTGGTTTCCTAATGTTAGTGCATGTGTAAAGTAGCGTTCATATAGGGTAGCGCAAGGGTGAGGTAGGATTTAAAAATGTTCGCACAATGCAATTAAATACGACCGTTCACACAGCGGTGTAAGGCAGAATTAATAACTGGTGTACGGCCAAACTATACACACGTTAAATTATGGCTTCACCACGACGTTGTATTAATACAACCGACCAATCATAGTGCAGGTGGCGGTTCGTGTCAATTTGTATGCATAATTTTGAGGTTATGACATTCTCTTGATTAACCTTGAACTTTTAATTTTCCTGTAACAAAACAGCACATATATCAGATACAAGTTGACTCTGAAACTAGAATGGTTACAGAAGCTCATCAAGAAGATTTAAAAACATTCGATGTCATTTTATATATTTATATAACAATAATGCGCCTACAAGTGACATGGGATTGTAAATCACCAAAACCTGGGGCTCAAATTCTCTTACAAAATATAAGCTTAAAATAGCTCCCAAAGCCGAAATCTGTATTTCTTGGGATCAAATATACCTGAATACGTAAGCAAAGAATTACATTTACCAAGCATGAGGACATTAAGACGAATGATTGTTTCAGATGGCGTATACAACTTTAGTAAGATAGTTTGTAAAGTGTGCAAAATACATTTGATGTCAAATAAGAAGTGGAACGGTACAAGACACGTAAATTCCGCACAGCATAGAAAACGAAAATTGAGCATGCCACCGAGAAGTGCATTTTTTTTATGTAATTCTTATGTTGATAAACTGTAATTTGCCACTAGGCTTACTCGTTAAACAACCGTTTAAGGACTTTTGGGACAAATACAATCCCGAGTTGCGGTTGCCAACGGAGAAAACGGCACGTAAGCATGTTGCATTTGTACGCGATGACGTGGAAAAGAAAATGAAACGCATATTGAAAAAACAGTTTCTTTGGTTATGTGTTGACGAGACAACAGACTGTAAGAAAAATTCAATTGTAAATATTATGGTACGCATATTAGACCCTAGTAAACCTACATTACCACTGTTACTAGCTAGCCGGAGACTACAAGAGTACTGCTGCAGCAATTACGAAGGTTGTATTTAGTACGTTGGAAAAATTTCAAAATATAAAGTGCTGATGTTTATGAGCGATGGCGCAGCGATAATGCGTTCGGTAGGCCGTTCTCTTCTTGAACATGGTTGCAAGTGTTTACATGTTACGTGTAAGGTGCATGCTTTACATCTTGTGGCGGAAACCATTCGACAATGCTCTCCCGAGGTAGATGCATTAATAGCAAGCACAAAAAAGTATTTTTGAAATCTCCCAAACGCCTACGATCATTTCACACAGAGTGTCCTGGTATTCGTCAACCACCGGAGCCGATTCTTACACGTTGGGGAACCTGGTTGTAGGCAGCTTTTTATTATGCTGAACATTTCAAAATAGTGAAAGCTGTTGTTGCACAATTCAATCCTGCCGAAGCTGCAGCTATTAAGGAGAGACAGTCGAAATTTCAAGATATTTCCGTTGAAACAGATTTAAAAAATATTCGTAGCTACTATAAAGGATTAGCTGACGCAATAGACCAATCACAAAATAGATCATTATCATTATTGGAGTCTCTGCAAATTATGGACGGAGTGCATACACAGCTACTGACTATACATGACGCAAAATATAATCGCGTTTTAGAAAAGTTCGAATGTGTGCAACAGAAAGATCCCGATTTTAGCACACTAAAACAAATTTGTGATGGTGTATCGAATAATCCACTGACTAAGTACAAAGAGTGTTTTAATCATGCATGTATAACATCGGTACATGTCGAACGCTCTTTTTCAAAATATATACTCATTTTCTCACCACGGCGAACATCACTCACCGAGACAACTGTGGAAACACATCTAATGGTGTCAACTTTTTGCCACTCTTATCCATATGATGTTAATACTGATAATGGTGCTTCTAGTTTTACTGTTCCGTAGCCAAGGCTGCTTAAAAGGGTGTGTTTCACTACTTTTCACATATTATAATTATGTATTAGTTCTGTTTTTTTTTTTCTTTCTTACTATTGTTTTTGTATACTAGGCAGGTGCGGCTATGGCACGGCTCCCTGTTACCGGGCTCTAATAATAACAGTGCCAGATTCACGTAGAAATTATTTTATTTCCCCATTTTACAACTTACTAGCTTACTTAACAAATTTCTGAGACAGTAAATCTTTAAATACCACGCTGTGAGTTTTTGGAATAGGTTACAATTCCCTGCTATTTTTATTTTTATATCGCGTTTATATGACATTCTTTAATTATATTCAATACATTTAGGAGGATGTTCAGGAGATCAACATTTTTGAGATAAACAAAATAAAATGTTGATATAAAATTAAAGTTATGATGAAAGATTTGAGTTATATTTAAAATCAAAGTATATCAAATTTTACCTAGAGCCAATAGCTTCAGATTCGATATATGATACCTGAAGAATCTTTCGCACCATATTTCATCATTAGTGTGCTCTTGCAAATTGTTTACAATTGTAGATTTGTAAAGGTGTTGTTTAAATCGTTATCGTTTATTTTTAGATACGTCTTATATAATTATAAAGATGTTATTTTAAATATTTTAACTTCTTTTAATATCTTTTAGTATCGTCAACTTGATTAGTGATTCTTGAATATTTGCACATCAATGTTTCGTACGAGGGAATGTTAAGCATTCACCCGGAACAATTTGAAATATTTTTGTTCGACGATGTGATCTTTACCATACCCATTCCGACACTTTCAGTTATCTCGGATATTTGAACCCCAGCACGAAGCTGTGTTATTCTGCTAGCAACACGACGATTTTTGTGGCTTTATTCGGCAGCTAGGTCGCAAATTATCGATGTAATAAACTCGTCTAGACTTGCATAAACTACAGTTAGTTCGAACAAGTTTCATCGCATCGCATTGCATCAGCTAACACCGACGCTCACGGAAGATAAACTTGGGTTTTCCATTTCCTCTCTTATTACATCACTTACAGATTACATTACGAACTACGGGCAAGTTGATTTGCTGTTTTTCATTTTATTCACTCCCGCGTTTAACTTCACTTCAAAGCATTTAAATTTAAATCGCGTGGGTAAAAAACGTGTTTACCTCAACACATTTACAGACTTGAATTTTATATTTTGAAGGTGCATTTCATTAAATCATAACTACAAAGGTAGACTTAGCATAAGCAATTACGCTACAATTTACACGACGGAAACCTTTAAATAATCGATAAAACAGAAAATAGATTACTTCATCTACTATCTTCTGAAGATTAATTGTAATTATATTATGCATATATAGCGAGGTCCTAAAGTATCCCACCGGCCCCCGTACTACCTCTTGAACGACAGGAGCTAGCGTTTTTAGAAAAAATAGATCGATTTCTATTTTTGTGTGAATTAATTTTTGGTGTTATCAGCACTTTAATGGGATTTCCGGTGTCACCGGAAATGACGTCAACTTTCTTATTTTAAGTAGAACACCTGTATATTTCTATGTCAGTAGAAAGGTAATCAAAGAACGAATCCATTGATACCAGATATCTTACTTTAACTCAGGAAATATGACCATATGCAGCAATAAAGGTTTTGGTAATCTGTTTTTATTGCTACACAAAGTTGACTAAGAAAGAGCGCCAAATTGTTTCTTATCAATAGAGCCCGGTAACTGGAGAGCAATCGCAGCGGTGGTGTGACTGTGTTTAGGTGGGCGGGGAGGGCTGGTGGATTATGATACGACACGACAAATCATCATCACTCAATTCAGCTTAGCATTGGATAGCGGATAGGGCGTGTTGATTTTATTGATATAGACGTAGTTATTAATTGTAGTTATTATTTAGTGTAGTGCATTTTGATTTGATTGATACAGACGTAGTTATTAATTGTAGTTCTTAGTGAACATGTCGAAGGCTAAAAGACGACCCTTTCAAGACATAGTAAATAAGTTTATTTCTGACTTTCCCGATTTCTTTTACAACGAGAGTAAGATAGTTTGTAAAGTGTGCAAAATACATTTGATGTCAAATAAGAAGTGGAACTGTACAAGATACGTAAATTCCGCACAGCATAGAAAACGAAAATTGGGCATGCCACCGAGAAGTGCATTTTTTTTATGTAATTCTTATGTTGATAAACTGTAATTTGCCACTAGGCTTGATTGATTGATTGATTGATTTTCTACCAGAGCAGGGCTGGTCTTTACATCCCTAACACTGAAGCTTAGTAGCTTATTGTATTATTCCTGCTTCGGTTTTGTTTTCCTTAAACAGGTTAGTTCCCGCAATCAGGTTTAACAGCCTATGTAGTAAATCTTTCTCCATTGGTAGTTCAATTGTGCTTCGCATAGCGAATCTGCGTTGAGCTAACGCTGCACATTCGAAAATAATGTGAGAGGCTGTTTCCTCCTCCTCATTGCAAAGTCTACATAAGGGCTCATCTTTGTAGATCCCCATCTTATGCAAGTGGCCTCTCAAACAGCCATGTCCTGTTAATAGACATGTTGCTGCTCTAAGCTGTATCTTGTTTAATTCAAGCAGGTCAGCAGTCAGATGTTGCGACGGTGTTCCTATCATCCGTTTGCTGTGCTTTTGTCCAGCTGCATGTTTCCAATTTAATTGGTGTTGTGTTATAATCCACTCATTAATTGCACCACGCACTGCACTCTTGGTAATACCTAGACCCGGTTCAGGGCCTATATAATTCATTTTTGAACCTTCCCTCGCTAGCTGGTCTGCAATTTCATTGCCCGCTATGCCCCTGTGCCCTGGCATCCACACCAGTGCCACTAGGCTTACTCGATAAACAACCGTTTAAGGACTTTTGGTACAAATACAATCCCGAGTTGCGGTTGCCAACGGAGAAAACGGCACGTAAGCATGTTGCATTTGTATGCGATGACGTGGAAAAGAAAATGAAACGCATATTGAAAAAACAGTTTCTTTGGTTATGTGTTGACGAGACAACTGACTGTAAAAAAAATCAATTGTAAATACTATGGTACGCATACTAGACCCTAGTAAACCTACATTACCACTGTTACTAGCTAGCCGAAGACTACAAGAGTGTACTGCTGCAGCAATTACGACGGTTGTACTTAATACGTTGGAAAAATTTCAAATTTCAAAAGATAAAGTGTTGATGTTTATGAGCGATGGCGCAGCGATAATGCGTTCGGTAGGCCGTTCTCTTCTTGAACATGGTTGCAAGTGTTTACATGTTACGTGTAAAGTGCATGCTTTACATCTTGTGGCAGAAACCACTCGACAATGCTCTCCCGAGGTAGATGCATTAATAGCAAGCACAAAAAAAGTATTTTTGAAATCTCCCAAACGCCTACGATCATTTTACACAGAGTGTCCTGGTATTCGTCAACCACCGGAGCCAATTCTTACACGTTGGGGAACATGGTTGCAGGCTGCTTTTTATTATGTTGAACATTTCAAAATAGTAAAAGCTGTTGTTGCACAATTCAATCCTGCCGAAGCTGCAGCTATTAAAGAGAGCCAGTCGAAATTTCAAGATATTTCAGTTGAAACAGATTTAAAAAATATTCGTAGCTACTATAAAGGATTAGCTGACGCAATAGACCAATTACAAAATAGATCGTTATCATTATTGGAGTCTCTGCAAATTATGGACGGAGTGCATACACAGCTACTGACTATACATGACAAAGTTCGAGAGTGTGCAACAGAAAGATCCCGATTTTAGCACACTAAAACAAATTTGTGATGGTGTATCGAATAATCCACTGACTAAGTACAAAGAGTGTTTTTTTTTCATGCATGTATAACATCGGTACATGTTGAACGCTCTTTTTCAAAATATAAACTCATTTTCTCACCACGGCGAACATCGCTCACCGAGACAACTGTGGAAACACATCTAATGGTGTCAACTTTTTGCCACTCTTATCCGTATGATGTTAATACTGATAATGGTGCTTCTAGTTTTACTGTTCCGTAGCCAAGGCTGTTTAAAAGCGTGAGTGTTTCACTACTTTTTACATATTATAATTATGTATTAGTTCTGTTATTTGTTTTCTATTTTCTTACTATTGTTTTCGTATACTAGGCAGGTACGGCTATGGCACGGCTCCCTGTTACCGGGCTCTACTTATCAATCATAACAATTGCTAAGTCTAAATTCCAAAAGCATAAATTATTTTTGTTACTTATTGTTATGTTATTATATCCTGTATTTGTTACCATTCGTTACCATTTTCTCTCATTTTAACTTGTTTTGTTAATTGTTTCTTCTTTACGTTATCGAACTTTATTGTAATTAGTTAATTGTGATAAGTTTGTTTAAATTTGCTAGTTTCTGATAGTCAATGTATTTAAGTTTCAGTTTTTTATGTTGTTGATTTTACTTCAAATACCTAATTTTAATATTCGGTGAGTTTGGGAACAATTACCACGAAGTGGAACATAATGAACACTGCCCTTGTGCAGCCGGAAATATTTGAACTTTGCGCTGAGTAAGGATAGATAGGAAAGAGCGAACTGCTTTAACAGTAGATAATATGATTTAAATTGTTGTGTAATTTGTTGCGCAACCACAACAAATAAGGTGATAATTGTTGCAAAATTCACATAAAATATTCTGTAAATTTTTGATAGACAGAGAGATTCCGACATTTCCAGACGTCTGGAATTGACGTTTGATTTTATTCGCCAACATCAAATTCGAATTCAAGGGGTGCTGCGAAGGTTTAAAAGCAGCAAAGTATCTAAACGGGAAGTTAATGTGGAAATCTTGATCTGGAGTAAATAATTGTAAACGAAAGGACCAGTTTAAGTGTAAATTTAACGGAAACATTAGGACGTGTGAAAAGTGAGGTTAACAACAGGGAGCGGATAGTGGAGGAGGTGAACAGGTGAAGGTGAGTCGGGTAGGTAAGCAACCAGTTCTACACATAAGCGTATAGTGGATAGTGTGCAATAAAGGGCAGAGATGGAGAGAATTTAAGAAATGCTTAAAAATATAAAGGAGAGCCAAGATGAAACAAATGGAAAATTATATCGGCTATTCCAGGAGATGAAAAAAATAACAGAAAATAGAGGACTGAAAAAGCAAGTGTCGGAGCAGGAGAAGAGAATAGATCTCTTGTAGAGAGAGATAAGAAGGAAGAACCTCGTGATAAAAGGTGTGAGAGAGGAAAAAGACGAGAAAGAAGATCAGACAATGGGAAAAGTTGAGAAAGTAATGCAGAAAATTAATGTGAATTTTACAGATGGGTTGGAAGTAGTTAGAAGAATTGGGAATTCTGGTTAAGGGAATAACGGGAAGGAATAGAGCAATGACCTTTAGAAATGCGAAATATTTAAAGGGCTCAGACATATGGATTCAAGAAGATCTACCCAAAAAAGTTCAAAATGAGCGGAAACTATTGGTGGTTTTAAAGCGACTATAGGGTATGATAAGCTAATAATTAATGAAAATGCCATCAGAAGTGAAGCCGGCAGCAGCCAGAAGCGAACAATTAACGAGAAGGGGGCTCTCTGAACGAACAATTGCGGAAAATAACAAGAACAAGAACACAGCAGCCAAAAAAGTAGTAAACGAAATTAAACCAGGAAGTAAAGAGGACGACAACGGCTACGAACATGATAAAGATTTATGGTTACGAAGGGACAAATTAAATGGCGGAAATTGGAAGATGGGAGTATGGAATGTGCAGAACATGAGTGGAAAGGAAGACGAGCTTATTGATGAATTTGAAAAAGCAAATATGGTAATTTTAGGTATAACTGAAACAAAGAAGAAAGGAAATGGCTGTGATATTTTGTGAAATGGGCATTATTTTATTTTTGCAGGAGTAGAAGAAACAGAACGGGCTGCAGCGGGGTTTGCTGTAATGATACATAAGGAATGGTTCCAGTATGTTAAAAACTGGCAAACTTGTTCCGAGAGATTGCTTAGAATCGACGCAAAGACACAACAAAACGAGCAGATGACTATTTTAGTTGCATATGGACCCTCCGAAAATGAGATTAATGAAGTAAAAAATTTGGGACCAACTACGAAATGGACACAATAAATCATAAAAGTATAATAGTTGGGGATCTTAACGGACGAGTTGGAACGAGTAAAAAAAGTGACTACCCAATAGGATCGTATGGAGAAATTACAAAGAATGCGAATCGACAAAGAATAATTGACTTTTGCATAGTGAATGACATGCGAGTATATAATACTTTCTACGAGCATAAGGATATACATCGATATACACGAGTAATGGAATCGCGAAACGAACAATCGATCATTGATTTGGTACTGGTCCAAAACAGGTATAAAGACGAAGTTAGGGATGTACGTGTTAAAAGAGGATACGAGATAGACTCCGACCATTATCTTGTAGAAATCAAACTGACGAATTGGAAAACACAAGGGAAATGTAAGAAGGTGGAAAAAAGCAACAGGTATACACAAGCGAGTATTAAAGTATATAAACTTCAAAATGAGAACATTAGGCGGGCATATTGTGAGAAATTAAACGATGCGGTGGCAAATACAAAATGGAAGGAGGGGGAAGAAATGTAAGCTTTAAGGAACATATTTAAAGAATTGGTGTGTCAAGTGGGAAAATCTGTATGCGGAGTAACAATAGGAAATAAAATAAATGTACATCATGGTAGAATGAAAACACAAAAATGGAAGTAGCAAAAAATAAATTCTGGAAGGCATATCTGAGGAATAGAAATATTGCTAATTACGAAAAATACAAAACTCAAAGAAAACTGGTTAAAGAACAAATTAAAGAGGCCACGGTACAGCAGTAGGAGGAATTTGGGAACAGGATGGAGAGAGACAATAAGGGAAATCCAAAGCTCCTATATCGGACCCTAAAAAATCTGAGAGGGAATAAAAAACAAAAACAATTTGCATAGAGGATAAAGAGGGTCAACTACTGCTGAAGGATAAACAGATTGTAGACAGGTGGCAAGAATATTTTATGGAAATATTGCGGGGTGACACAAGTGGAATTGAAAGGAGCAATAACGACGAAAATATCAATTACCAGACAGATGAAATGGACCAGACAGATGAAATTTCTCTGGAAGAATTTCAGACATCGGTGAGAAGGCTGAAGAATGACAAAGCTGCTGGACACGATGGCATTAAAGCAGAGCTGATTAAATACATGGATGGCGAGCCATTGCAGCTACGATTTTAAATAATTCAAAAGTTCTGGAATATCGGACGTATGTATACCCAAGGACTGGTCACTCGCAACAATTCTGCCCGTGTATAAGAATCGACAAACACGCAAGTGCTCCAACCGCAGAGGCATATCACTGCTGGTAGTTGCCAGCAAAGTATATAAAGTGATCCTAGAGGGAAGGTTATCTCGAAAAACCAAGAGAAGTTAAATATTAATTTAAATGGAAGTAGTATCAAACAAATAATGACGAACGAAGTTGTTTTATGCGTTGAATAAAGCATTCATCTGAGAGAAGGAGGTAAGTCTGAGTACAAAAATCAAAATATATAAATCAGTATATCAACCGATCCTCTTGTATGGCGGAGAAACGTGGGCTTTAAATGAACGAACCAAAAGTAAAATCCAGGCGAGTGAGATGAGATACTTGCGTGCGGCGGTTGGAGTGATGGGACGGGAACGAGTGAAAAACGAGGTGATACGCGAACGGTGTGAGGTTGAATCGGGTTTGGAGAGACTAGAAACGAAATAATTGATGTGGTTCGGACATTTGGTACGAATGTGCGACGATAGAAAGGTGAAGAAGATTTGGAAGATGAGAATCGACCAAAAACGAAAGCGAGGAAGGCCATCAAGAACCTGGAACAGTGAGGTGGGGAATGTTTTGTCAAAGAGACGTACTGATTGGAAGCAAGCAGAAAGACTGGCGCGTAACCGAGGGGTATGGAAACGCTTTTTAGCTCCAAATGCCCCGACACCGCAAGATAAAAGAGGCCCAGGATTAAGAAAGTCAATATTTTGGATAGACAATATGTATGTTTCTTAGGTTTTTCTGTTGTGACTTCTTCCATGCAAAACCATCACAGAAGTCACAACAGAAAAATCTAAAAACAGACATATTGCCTATCAAAAACTAACAAATTTAGACAAACCTAGGTAATGAATTGTAATAATGTTCAACAAAGTAAAGAAGAAGCAACAATTAACAAAACAAGTAAAAATAAGAGAAAATAATAACGAGAACAAAGAAGGAACGTATGACAAATGCAGGATATAATAACAATAAGCAAGAAGAATAATTCACGCTTTTGGAATTGAGGTTTGACAGTTTGGCAATTGTTATGACTACTTTGGTTAGCAATGAGCTCTTTGAATCAATCTGACGTCACAAGAAACAATTTAACGCTCCTTCCTAACCAACTTTACGTAACAACGAACGCAAATTACCAAAATATTTATTGCTGCATATCATCATATTTCCTAAATTAAAGTATAACATATGTGGTATCGTTGGATTCACCTTTCGATTACCTTTCCAAAAACGTAAAAATATATAGGATATTTTATTTAAAATAAGAAAGTTTACGTCATTTCCGGTTACACCGGAAATGCAATTAATCCGCCGATAACACCAAAAATTAACCCACAAAAAATAGAAATCCATCTATTTTTTCTAAAAATGCTAGTTTTTGTCCTTCAAAAGTTAGCATGGGGGGTGGTATACTTTAGGACCGCACTGTATACATAGATGTAATTATGCTTGCAGTACTAAAAAAATTACTTGTGCGTTTGGTATTGAATATCAGATACTAAATATGGATATGGATACAAAATTCAAAATGTAAATGTAGGCTTCTGCTATAATTTCAATTTCAACAAATTACAAAAGCCTTTTATTTCTCACTTCATCTTACTCAGTCCCATCTTGCTGATTGTGAAAATGAGTCAATGTGTGCTTCCTTCACATTTATTGCCATAATTGTATGAAGCTTGTAGTACTTTTTGTTTAAGAACTTCTGACTTTTACATTGGGTAATTCATAAAACGTTTTATTATGTTCCATAAGTAATAAAAGCAGCCGCATTTACAAAAAGAACCTATCTAACAGTGTGTAAACTTAAAACCTTCAAACACTTTCTGCGAGTCACTTCATTTTAGTAGATGGCAATTTTGAGAACACCTTTTAAAGTGAACGCTATTCAAAGAGTAGTTCTGTATAACATAAAATTATATTCAAGTATACTGGGTGTTCAATTTTCACTGCACACAATACAAATTTGTTCCTTTCTATTTATTCAGTTGTTGTTTCTAGTTTGTGCCAGTTTTATACTTCTTAACATTGAATTGCGATAATTAAACCCACGCCAGGTATTAACTGCTATCTCTTTGCAGTTTAATGCAATCAATCGATTTTACTTCTCGAATTATTTTTAGATCATCAGCAAATTAAGTGCTAACGTTATTTGTAAATAGTAACAATAAAATTGTACGAATCCCTGTTGTAATACAGAAGACGGTCAGAGTGTATTAGATCTCTTACATGACAGTATTCTACAAATTGTTGTCTCTCAATTAAAGAGAAAGCAGCGCTAGCAAAGACGGTGAAAAGCCAATGGCGTATAGCATCTAAATTAGTGGTCAACTTTGTCAAATACCTTTTGAAAGTTAATGTAAAATACGTCAACTTGGCTGTCAAGGGCTTCCGATACAAACTGAGTAAAACAACTTGTTACTAACTGTAATAACTGAATCTAGGAGTTTTGGAAATATTTGGAATTTTTTTTTAATTTCTGTTTTGCATGTGTTTACAAAGGTCTTTATATTGTGATAGATTGTTGAGAGACAGCTTTCTTCTCATGCCGGCGCCTCCACCACTTGTGACAAGGGTGGTTATTGAGCGACAGCTTTTTTATGTCACTGTTTTACATACTATTTATTCCCCTTATTCTCCCTTATAATATATCTATGATAATTCTATTCAAACTTCTACTGTAAGCATTAGTTTTGTTTTTACTTTTTTTTCACCATTCTTCTTTATTAATATTTCGGTTTTTATAATTAAACTAATTTATGTATTTTCATGTTATTTTAAAATTTTTAACAATACCAGTGTTAACGCTATATGTGCACAAACATTCACAAACAGATTAAAATATTGTATGATACGAAAATGCAATGCCAGTCCGATTGAAAAATGTGGAACAATTTTTATATAGACGTAACATCCTTATATTAATTAAAACGGTGACAGAAAATTGGCATAAAATTAAAAATTTTACAGAACTCCCATTACAAGAATTTTTGGAAGCACTGAACCTACTAACTTCACCTTAATAACAACCTATTTACAATATAAACAAAAATGTTTCAAACAAATTTAATTCACTTCAACCACTATGTCATAAAAAATTTCATTACTGCTCTAGCTGATAGGGCTGTTAGTCTGACCAGTCCTATTTATAGACCTAATATACTAAACAAGATCAAATTAACATTATAAAAAAAAATAATTACCTTTTAACATTTGTAAATAAAATAATAAAACAAAGGATAAGTAAACATTACAATAAATAAAAAAAGTTAAAGAAAGTAACCTAGAACAAAAAAGATCAATTCCATATGTTAATCATTTATCAGAGAAAATTAATAAAATATTACCCCCACATAACGCTGAAGTAACATATAAACTAGCAATAATCTTAGTAACTTTTATACCAAATTAAAATCCACAATACCATTAAAAAAAAACAAAGTAATGTACGTCAAATATCACGCAAACAATGGGAAAAGGTATATATAGGTCAAACAAAGCAACATTTAATGGAAAGTCCAAAAGGACATAAACACCCCAATGATATCACTGCTTTTAAAAAAGATTCGCTAGATACAGGTAACCAATTTAATTTTGAAAACAAAAGTTTTGAACAAGGAAGCTAATTATAAATCAAGATGTATCTTAGAAAGAGTCCAAATCCAAAAAGAAAGAAAAAACAATTAACGACAGATTGAAATACAAAATTTGTCTAAAATATACTTTCTGCTTTTATAACAACGTAATTTACAATTTGGCAAATAAACAATTTTTTTAAAAATCAACACAAATCAAATATTAGAAATATGATAGTAATACTGCAATCTTAAACATCCAATCGAACAACAAATTCTCTTGAAAAAACTAGCATTTGTTCCTACTTCGAATTAAACAAATGTAGCACTTAAAAGAATAGTAGATAAAAGAATAAATTATGTATACTATACATATACTATATATATTTACATGAAGAGGAGTTCTTCCGGGTATCTTCCCGCGTGGTGGAGGTATTCTCCCCGTAGAGATGAAAACCTCTGGGATGTTCGACGTGAAGAGCGTACGTTTAAATGTTATTAAATTCACATTAATCAATTTTATATCAAAATTCGTTAAATATTAGATTTTAACAGAACATTTGCCCAATTTGTTCTATTTTGGATCAATATTCGAATTCTGACATTCTGATTATTTATATTATTAATCTTTTATTCTTAAAAAAAATACTCAGTTAATGTTACTTTACAAGGAATAATCAAAATTCCGAGTCATTTTAAGTTATTTATATTTTGAAAACATTATTTGTAAAAATGAAACGAACACATACAAGAAACGCACTGTATTTGGAAAGCAACCATCAAAATCCCTTACGTCATCTACGGCACCGAATTCGATCTTCAAAACATTAAAATTAAATATCAAGTTGTTAGACTGGCAATGCTAGGACAACCGATAAACAAGAAGTTAGTTACGTAAACATTCTGACAGTAAACAAACACTTTCCGACAGAAAAATTTAGAAATTGCATTTAAAAAACTAAACGTTGCTGAAATTTTTAAGTTTAAATTATTGAAAAACTGTAAAAGTGAAATAGAAACAGTTACACATAATAATGAAGAGTATTTAATCAAGCAAACACAATTTTAAGAAGCAATGAAGAAAAATTTCATCGAGAAGACGATCAAAGGGGTTTTAGAAGAGGATATTGGATATTGATACTGCTGAAAAAAGAAAACTAGGATTCATTAGAAAAAGGAACACACAAACACATATAACACACCCGTAAGTAATAAATTTAATCTCTGTAAGTGAAAAACTAATAAAAGGAACGCAGATTATCTCCCTATTCAATATTTTTAATCATCATTTGAAACATCGCAATATATATACAGGATGTCCATGGATCGGGTTGATTGATTGATTAATTGATTTTCCTACCAAAGCAAGGCTAGTCTTTATATCCCTAACTGAGGCTTAATAGCCTATTGTATTATTCCTGCTTCGGTTTTGTTTTACTTGAACAGGTTAGTTCCCGCAATCAGGTTTAAGAGCCTATGTGGTAAATCTTTCTCCATTGGTAGTTCAATTGCGCTTCGCATAGCGAATCTGCGTTGACCTAGCGCTGCACATTCGAAAATAATATGAGGGGCTGTTTCCGCCTCCTCATTGCAAAGAGGGATGGAGTTACAAAGAGGAAAAGCTTTTTTAATATGCGTTTTACTGAAAAAAGTTGTTCTTTATAAAAAAATCTGCTTTCCTCGAAATGTCCAAAAACATATTTAGATTTGACTATAGACCTACACTTACTTGTAAATTAGTATTATTGCAGTTGATAGTTTTATTATCCATTGAACAGCAACCACTTCTTGAAATAAGCCAGTAAATAAGTACCAATTCTCAACTTAAAACGGATCTAACAATCACTATTCAGTATATCTGCCTCCAACTTGTACACATTTTTTTATTCTTAATAAATTCATTGTAGACTTAGTGTATCGTAGCAGACACGTTAATCTCATTCACCGCATACCTTATTGCTTGTTTTAACTAATCTGAATTATGATTTCCATCACGAGCATACAATTTTTCTTTTAACGCCCCCACAGAAAGAAATCTATTGGTGCAATATCAACTGACCTAGCAGGCCATTCATCTGGGTCATTTCTGCAAATCCATTTCCTAGGAAATTGACGACTCAAACATTTTTTTATCAGAGTTGAATGAGCTGAACTTCCATCTTGTTGCCATCAAATCTAAATAAAAATGTTAACTGAAATTTTGTTCTAGAGGACATTGACCAATAATACCACTGTAGAAAATAACGCGCCATACGTTTACTTTCTTACAACGTTGGCTTCTTGATCGAATTTTAAACTGTGAATTCACCGCAGCCCAATCACTTGTGTTCTGAGAAGAAACGTGGCCTTTAATTGAAAATGTTGCTTCGTTTTCTTCAACTTCTCTGCAACCCATAAACGAAAGCCCAACCTTTTTGCATCATCTCGATCTCCAAGTGTATGGGTTATTGTGGGTTTATTAGGCAAGATTTTATTATCTTTAGAAACGTTTAACTCTAGCGAGCCTTTCCTCAAAGACAACCTCGGATTTTCCTCCGCCGAACTCGTTGCTAATAATGTCGCATAATGTCATTCTCGTCATATTTCGGACGCTTTTTTTTTAAATCTATTGCTGATCCAGTTTCATCAAACTTATTTAAAAGTTTATGCAAAGCTGTGTGATACAGATGTATTGGAAACTTTTGATTAAATAAATAAATGGCATATCTATGTGAGACTTGTCCAATACCATAGCGTTTAACCAGATAGATACGTTCTTCTTTAGTGAACATTTGGAAGTTAAATTTTAAGGATTTGATATAGTCTAAAACTAATTTAATAACAATACAAAACCGACTACTTTATTTTAATAAGATAAATTTTTAGTATACCTAGACATTCTAACCCGGTACTCACTTGTGTACCTGATTGCGTTCTAATGTTTAAAACTTATGAACCAAGCGTTATTATAACTATAAACGTAAAACAGCCAATTTACTTGTTTATTTCAGAGTGATTGTTTCGTTGAAAAATAAAAGTATCAGCTGCATTGGTATTGAATTCATAAGTAAGTGTATGTCTGCAGTCATATCTAGATTGTGTTTTTGGACGTTTTAAAGAAAGCAGATTTTTTTATAAAGAATAACTTTTTTCTGTAAAATGCATATTAAAAAAAGTGTCTCCATCCATGAACAGCATATATATATATATATATAGGCTGTTCATGGATGGGGTTACAAAGAGGAGAAACTTTTTTAATATGCTTTTTACATAAAAAAGTTATTCTTTATATATATACTAGCCTATCTATGCACCAAACACTAACATTTAAAGTAGAATACCATACGCATAAAGACAATTCTGTGCTCTCAACGTTCAAAAGAATGATAAATCGAGGTTACATATTAATTTATTATCCCCAAAGATATAAATCTTTCACGAACAACACGAAATTCTTCTTAGCGTAAATGCTTACGAGATTCCATGCTTTCGGTCATCCAATTCCGCTAGAAATTATTCAAAACAATTCTGCTTTAATCTAAAAGCGAAAACTGGAAATATTTCTAAAGATCAAGACCGCATTCCTAGTATGCGCAGGAAAAGCATCCATTTGAATCTTATATATCGAAAGCGAGAAAATATTAAACGTTTTAGGAATAGATTTCTGGCGTATGAAATGGAAATGGAGTATGATTTCACGCTACTTCCGCTCTAGTAAAGCAGAGTAAGGTCCTCTTTTACATGCATATGCCACGAACTTGGTTATCATGCAAATAACCTGGGAGAAACAGCTATGAATTTTATTGTTATATTAATCAATAGGACAATTACATTCCTTATTTCAATAGTATACATTTTTCTCTTATGTATATGGCAGATTTTAAGTGTAGGCTCTTACGGTCGTTTTCTACTATAAGATAATCTTCGGGGTGTTGCCGTATCGTTGAGTTTACTCTTGACGTTTTGCTAATCCCGGCATCTTTCCATACAAATGTGCAGTATTTAATTACATGTGTCATAATCATGACATCAAACACAAAGATGATCTTAGAGCACTATCTCATAAAAGTACGGCATTTCAAAAAGTAAGTTAAAAAATATTAAATCAGAAAATGGAGAAATTTTACTTTCGCTTAATGTTTGTTCGCTCTTTCCCAACGTACTGCTCTCGGAAACCATAGAACATTTGGTTGAATTTCTAAAACTTACTAAAACTAATGATGTCAAAACTGCGGATATTAAAAACAAACTTATTATCAACAACTAGAAGGTATGCCGACGGCCAATCTTGAGTTCATGAGTAAATTTGAAACGTGTACGGGAAAGGACACCGTATATTTTCTTAGAATCTTGCTTAGGCATATAGCCGACATTTTCGCGGTTTTTCTATTCCGGATTTCCTCGCGACACTTAATTCAAAATTCAAAACCATTTTTACACTAGAAGCAGAAGTGAACAATCAACTCCCGTTCCTAGAGAGTTTCGTAATTAGAAACAACAAAAAACTGGAAATAGACATTGTTAGGTTCCTCGGGAAAAACGAAGTACTCTTGGTTTGGTAGCTCTATTTTATTGTATTTAATGACAGAAAAAATATAAACTCTGATTGAGCTGTTACAATAAGGAACCCTACAGTGAAATTTATGTTCAACTCGCACAACTAATATTAACCAGCGTGGTAAGAACAAAAAGAGAGTGAATCCTCATTGCAGCTTCCCTTTGTAGGTTCTCCTGACGTCAGTGTCCTTCCTTCCGGTAAGGATGGGTAACGATGTTATCCGGACATCGACTATTTACCTGTATTTCTAAGGAAATAATATAATTTTAGAAAAAAAAATGAGAATGAGGGATATTACTATTTACATTAATGTGTGTGACTACTAACTAAGATTTATATAAGTTATTTTATGTGTGTGAGGTATACAACATTCCTTCCTCCTTAAGAATATGGCGGTATTCCTTTCTTCAATCCATATCTACTGTTAGTCCTTGACTTAGGGATCGTCTTTTTACTGGAGGTATAACTGTGGATGATATCAATTCAATTTCTTCTTCACGACGTGATCGCTCCTCATGTCACGGGAGCACCATAAATGTTTGTGTTGAAAATTTTAGCACAGCCACCTGAGGATGATTGATGACTTCTGTTGCAGCAAATTATGTTTTCCAATACCTTCAAAACATGACACCATTTTAAAATCTTATAGATAAGTATAATTCCAAGAACGGATCCAAAGATGAAAAGGAACACTGAATACCAATTTGAAGTAGTATTTGGAATGCCTTTATTTAGTTTCAGTGTTTTATCCAATGCCAATTTGATTCGAGACAATCCAAATTCGTCGAGATTTTTATCGGTGGTATATTTATTGGCAAAACTGTTACATTTTCTGGATTTATTATACAGCAATCGTCTTGGATTATGTTCAATTTTGGCATAGGACTATAGTAATGAATGGAAATTTGATCGGTAGCTATCAGGACACATGCGATGCTGTAAGCTCTGCAACCTCGTTGTAACTGTAGTGCACCAGTATGAGATATTATGACGTCTTCTAGTTGTTGTTGGGGGCAAGATACGGTCAAACGTGTGGGTTCACTCATAACGAAGATCCATTGGTTGTTTTGGAGATGATGCCATATTTCCATTTCAGCGCGAATACTTCTCGTTCGACACGAATCAGGTATCTGACTCAGTTTTTACGTCAACAATTGTATTTCGCAGATAAGTTTTTCTACTGTCCTGGGGGATTTTCCTTGGCGACCTTCTGTGTATAGTTTAACTTCTGTTTTAAATTGATGACGTAATCATCGTAGTTATAATTTAGGCAAGGTTCCTGAGTGATGCTATTTGGGAAAAACAGTTTATAACCAAATAGGAGTTCATGGGGTGAGAAGTTTGTTGATTTATGTACATGTGAATTATAGGCAAACATGGCAAATGGTATGAACTCATCCCAGTTTGATTGCTTATCATTTATATAATGTTTTAAATAATCCTTCAGTGTGAGATGGGATCGTTCTAGACTTTCATTAGTTTGTGGGTGATAGGGAGATGACAGAATGTGTTTGGTCTGAAATAACCTTGTGAAGTCTTCGATTAATTTGGATGTAAAGTCACTTCCTAGATCAGAGAGGATAGTTTTTGGAATGCCAAAAAAAGAGTAATGAATTTTACTCGGTTACTCGGTTGCTACGGTTTGGGATTCATGATTCGGAATTGCTACTGCATAGGCAAATTTTGTTAAATCATCTTGCATAGTGAAAATTAATCTATTGCTCATCAGTGTTGTCGGTAGTGGACCTACAATATCTATTGCTAATCTCTCGAATGGTTTATTAGATGTGGCAGTAATTTCCATAGAAGCCTTGGTGGGTTTGAAATTTGCTTTTAAAATATCACATTTTCTTAATTGATTAAGATGTCTTTTCCATGTTAAATTTTCCTTAAACACTTTAACTAAGTACGCATTTCTTCCAATCAGTTTAGTAATCGTAGCAACAGTCCAAGTTGGTTTAAGAAGATTTCTATAGTCCTTTGCATAGACAGTCTACCCTACAATGAATGTCTCCTCTCTGCTACCATAAAAATTTTTGGTATTACGTTTTTGAGATTTTATTACGTTATCTTTAATTTAAGCAAATGTTTTAGTTTTTGGAGAACTTGAATGACTATCGGGTTTAAGTAAATCGTATCTTGATCTAATCTGTCTTACTAAAAATAAACGAGAGGGATATTCACCTGTAGCACAGTGTTTCGTAATCCTATAAGTTATTAAAAATCTACTTAATGATGCGTTAAGATCTATATGATTACTATACATTTTCAATTCTTTAATTAGGAAGTTTTTCACCGTCTTAACGCTATTTTCAGCGGCACCGTTAGAAGCTGGGTGATATGCGGGGCTAGTAACATGTTTTATAGCATTTTGTTTTAAAAAATCTTGAAATTCTGCCGACACGAATTGTTGACCATTATCAGAACAAAGTGTTTTAGGAATTCCAAATTGTGAAAACAAATTCCGTAATTTATCGATTGTTACGGTTGATGTTATGTCAGTCATTGCAAATACCTTCAATCATTTTGGAAACGCGTCTAGTACAATAAGACAATATTTACCATTGATAGGTCCTAAAAAATCAATATGAATGCGTTCCCACACATTATTTGGTATTGGCCATAGCTGTAAAACACTTCGATTGGGATTCTTTTACATCGACTGACACAAAACACACGTTTTACATAACATTTCTACGTCTTTAGTTTTAGTTTTTACAATTCCCATATGAATATTATGTAATTCAGTAAGAATACCTTTTTGCAAATTTTCTGGAATGATGACACGATGCCCCCACATTAAAATATTATTTACTACACTAATTTCGTTTCGACGTCTAAAGAATGGCTTTAAACTAGCATTTTGATATACTTGAGGCCAACCAGACACAACGTAAGTATATACTTGTGATAAAAGGTTATCATTTTTAGTGCCTTCTTCAACATTTATTAGCTGTCAGTCAAAACCGCTAAGAAAGCAAGCATATCTCTGCAATCTATTCGAAGCCATAACAGGAATACCCTTTTTTGGACCAAAAATCGACACTAGAGCTTAATTATCGGTAACTAAAGTAAACTTTCTACCGTACAAAAACTGGAACAAACGCTTAATACCGAATATAATACTATATGCTTCTCTATCGATTTGACTCCATTTCCTTTGCTGATCGTTTAAAGTACGAGATGCAAAGTATATTGGTTTTTCTATACCATCTTCAAAAATATGAGATAAAACCGCGCCTACGTCATATTCTAAGGCATCTACGGTTAAATTAATTGGCACCTGCGGATTGAAATGAACTAAGAAATTATTTGATTGCAAAATACTCCTAACATCTTTGAATGCCTGATCACATTCAGTATTCCATACCCAACGAACTCCCTTTTCAATTAAACTATATAGCGGATGTAAAATTGTTGGAACATTTGGAATAAACCGATTATAATAATTTATTGCACCCAAGAAACATCCTAATTGATTAACATTTTGCGGTACGGTTATATTTTCTATCGCGTCCAATTTTTTGGTTTCATACAATATAGTATACAAAAAACAAACAAAATAAATGTTTCATTCTACTCATTATAATGTAGTAATTAAAAAATGTTTAGAAATAGACGGTGGAGATATAATTACTTAGACAGGTTCAAATAATTTAGACTGGCCAAACGGGCCTAAATTTCCTGACGGGCGGGCCTTGTGTCGAGGTAATGAACGCAACGGGCGGGCCCGGCGAGTAAACTCCATACTATAACAGCCCACGGGCGGGCCGGGCCGTGGAAAATAGGCCCGCGCAGTGCTCTAAACAATAGCAAGTAACTACAAATATTTTGTTTTCTTCACTACAATATATCACTCATTGCCATATTGCGTGTATGTAAAATCTACTAAAACTTGAACTATAAAAAATAGTTTGAGTTACGTTTATTGTAGTAAGATCTACGTATACGTTTGTTGCGGGATCCATAAATGGAGTAGATATTACGACAACATGTTAACTACAAATATGTTGTATGCCTAACCACTACATTTCTTTCAGTGTACGTTTTATTAATTCAGCTAAGATCTCCCAGGGATTTAGAATGTATTTTAGCTTTCTTGATATTTTATTCTAAATTTTAGAAGCAAATCCGATGCCCTTAAATATTTATTTTTAATAAAACATAAATTTTAGCAAGCGAATGAGAAAATTAGTACCTTAATGTACTATTATAATTGAAAAACTCTTGCGTGCAATAGCTATTACCTCACAGCAGTAAGTTGTTAACAAGCATTTAAAAGAAATGAAATCGCAATAGATTTCATTTTAGCATTATGCAGGTTAGTATAATGTATCGTTTATGTCCAAAATACTGATCAGCAGAGCCCGGTAACAGGGAGCGGTTTCACTACACGCTATCAAGGCGATCCCTCTAAGTAAAACCTCGATTTATGCAAAGTCAATGAGTCTTATACAGAAAGGATGGCTAGTAGGTGCATTATGACCAAACTGCTGTGAGATTTCTCACCCTCTCGCTATTCTTAACTAATCATTAGAGCCCGGTAACAGGGAGCCGTTCCATAGCCGTACCTGCCTAGTATACAAAAACAATAGTAAGAAAATAGAAGAAAAATAACAGAATTAGTACATAATTATAATATGTGAAAAGTAGTGAAACACTCACCCTTTTAAGCAGCCTTGGCTACGGAACAGTAAACCCAGAAGCACCATTATCAGTATTAACATCATATGGATAAGAGCGGCAAAAAGTTGACACCATTAGATGTGTTTCCACAGTTGTCTCGGTGAGCGATGTTCGCCGTGGTGAGAATATGAGTTTATATTTTGAAAAAGAGCGTTCAATATCTACCGATGTTATACATGCACGATTAAAATACTCTTTCTACTAGTCAGTGGATTATTCGATACACCATCACAAATTTGTTTTAATGTGCTAAAATCGGGATCTTTCTGTAGCACACTCTCGAACTTTTCTAAAATGCGATTATATTTTGCGTCATGTATAGTCAGTAGCTGTGTATGCATTCCTATAATTTACAGAGACTCCAATAATGATAACGATCTATTTTGTAATTGGTCTATTGCGTCAGCTAATCCTTTATAGTAGCTACGAATATTTTTTAAATCTGTTTCAACGGAAATATCTTAAAATTTTGACTGGCTCTCCTTAATAGCCGCAGCTTCGGCAGGATTGAATTGTGCAACAACAGCTTTTACTGTTTTGGAATGTTTAGCATAATAAAAAGCTGCCTGCAACCATGTTCCACAACGCGTAAGAATTGGCTCCGGTGGTTGACGAATACCAGGACACTCTGTGTGAAATGATCGTAGGCGTTTAGGAGACTTCAAAAATACTTTTTTTGTGCTTGCTATTAATGCATCTACCTCGGGAGAGCATTGTCGAATGGTTTCTGCCACAAGATGTAAAGCATGCACCTTACATGTAACATGTAAACACTTGCAACCATCTTCAAGAAGAGAACGGCCTACCGAACGCATTATCGCTGCGCCATCGCTCATACACATCAACACTTTATCTTTTGAAATTTTTACTAAGTATAACCTTCGTAATTGCAGCAGCAGTACGCTCTTGTAGTCTTCGGCTAGCTAGTAATAGTGGTAATGTAGGTTTACTAGGGTCTAGTATGCGTACCATAATATTTACAATTGATTTTTTTACAGTCTGTTGTCTCGTCAACACATAACCAAGGAAACTGTTTTTTCAATATGCGTTTCATTTTCTTTTCCACATCGTCGCGTACAAATGCAACATGCTTACGTACCATTTTCTCCGTTGGGAAACGCAACTCGGGATTGTATTTGTCCCAAAAGTCCTTAAACGGTTGTTTATCGAGTAAGCCTAGTGGCAAATTACAGTTTGTCAACATAAGAATTACATTAAAAAAATGCACTTCTTGGTGGCATGCCCAATTTTCGTTTTCTATGTTGTGCCGAATTTACGTCAGAAATTAACTTATTTACTGTGTCTGGAAAGGGTCGTTTTTTAGCCTTCGACATGTTCACTAAAAACTACAATTAATAACTACGTCTGTAGCAATCAAATCAAAACGCACTACACTAAATAATAACTACAATTAATAACTACGTCTATATCAATAAAATCAACACGCCCTATCCGCTATCCAATGCTAAACTGAACTGAGTGATGATGATTTGTCGTGTCGTATCATAATCGACCAGCCCTTCCCGCCCGCCTAAACACAGTCACACCGCCCCTGCGATTGCTCTCCAGATACTGGGCTCTAGTGATCACCCTTTCGAAAAATTACTTTTATTTATAAATTGATAACAGTAAATGGGCAACAATTCAAAATCTTGCGTGAGTTACTTGGGCTCTAACAACCTACACATAGAACAATTTTCTTGGAATATAAGAACTTTGAGCACCACCAAGTATATCCAACAGAATAAGACGCCCTACTTCATTCTAGAATACAACTTGAAATAAAACAAGGATTTTCAAATGTCTAGACTACGGCTTTTTTCAATATCCTCAAGCCGTAGCTACATATTGCACAGGACATAACTACAACCACTTCATTTTAGAATAAAAAAAATACCAAAAATTGACAGTAGCTATCACAAGTGCGAATACTACAAATATTCTATAGGTACACATGTTTGTAGTATTCGTAAAACTTGTACTTCTTATTATGTTACTTATCCGAGTAGGTTTGAATACGTATTTCTGTCACTCTGCATTTCCATATAGTGATAAAACCCTAAATAAAAAAACTTCATCAACAAACTGATTTACT
This sequence comes from Dynastes maya, assembly GCA_029619315.2. NCBI lineage: Eukaryota > Metazoa > Arthropoda > Insecta > Coleoptera > Scarabaeidae > Dynastes > Dynastes maya. Next base: position 27,977,036 of record JAROYE020000001.1, read on the forward strand.
CGCTGGCGAATATTTAAATTCTCGCATTCTTTTATGTCCATTACTACACTAGTATCTTAAAGATAAACGCTCGTTTAAAACTGTACTCATAAAAATATATATTGGCAGGCAAAAGTATTTATATTTACTGAAATTAATAATAGTATAATTTAATTAAACAAATAAAATAAATAATATAAATTTAAAACATTGTGCACCATAATGTTATTTGTTATTTAGCTTATTCGCACAAAAATATTTAAATTGTATTTACCCCTCTTATGTACCCAGTAGTTACAAGCCATAGCTATTCGAGTTAGTGTTGTTACCTACTCCACAAAGTAACTGCAGAAAGTTTTACACATTAGTAAAGTTATATTAAAATTCAAATAATAGCCTCCACAAGTCCACATGCCCATATAGCTTTTAATATAACTTTGCTATTTACTTACCTATATACATCCATATATTGCTGTCGTTGTTTTCTATTACTTCTACGTATACTCCTACTCTTAATCCGTAGTTTATAGAACCCTGTAATACGTAGAACTCGAAGCCCCGTATATATTATCTCATAAATATTTTGTTACAGCGAAACTGGATGGCGTTAAGACGTACATGCGGATGCGCCGGGTGCCGAACCATTTGCAGGTGAAAGTGATTAAATGGTTCGACTACCTGTGGCTGACGCAGAAGTGTTCCGACGAAGAACGTGCCGTCTCCTGTCTTCCAGATAAACTAAAAGCCGAAATCGCCATCAATGTTCACTTGGATACTCTGAAAAGAGTCGAGATCTTCCAAAATACCGAAGCGGGTTTCCTTTGTGAGTTGGTACTAAGGCTGCGGCCGGTACTGTTCTCACCTGGGGATTATATTTGTAGGAAAGGTAAGGAATGATTATACGTTATTTAATTTTAATGAAGATTTTATTGTTTCTATGTAATAAGTAAGTACAATTTCAAGGGTTCTTTATTATCTTAGAGTTAGAGCTAGGAAAAAAATAACAGTGTCATTCAGCTAATTTTGAAATATAAACATTCGATATCACCTCAAACTGACAATAGTTTTCGTAACTTAGTCTAGAGAGTCGAATAAAGTCAAAGAATCTTATGTACAGTAGGGTCCTAAACCTAGACAAGCCGATTTCTATTCCTTGTGCGTTAACTTTTAGTGTTTCGGTGATTCAAATGCATTTCTGGTGTCATCGAAAGGATGCCAACTTTCCTATCTTAAAAGAAATACTTTATATATGTTTACGTTTTAGGAAAGGACGAATTCAACGATAACATGTTATACTTTAACTAAAGAAATTGTAGACGCGCGTACTTATTGTTTCGCCGAAGCCTATTTGCCAACTTGCACGCTGAATTTGACTAACTCCAACAACCACTGACGTTCAACATTCTTCCAATCTGTGAAGATGATGTAGCTAATATCATGTAGCTTTATTTCAGAACAAATTAACTGCAGGTAACTTGTACCAAGTTTTTTGATTAGAGGTTCTCGCTTTGTATTAAATAAGGCTATTGCCACAATTATTAATTGGGCAATTAGTACGTCTACCTGCCCAGAAAGATAGAAACGAACGAGAATTGTCTAATCTACAAGAAAGGCGACAAAGCTTTAAGCACTAATTATCGGCCGATCTCTCGTGCAAATAACTTTTCTTCTTGATTCTTCAACAATACTTGTACTGTAGGTACGATATTTTTTAATATATGACAAGATATGTCACCGCATCAGCATGGATTCATGACTGGCCGTTCTACAACAACAAATTTAGGCTTCTTTACTCACAAGCAAACTGACAGAACTGTGACTCTCCGATTTCGATGAAACTTGGTATATTGGTAGACCATCAAAAAGTAAAGGACACGTATTTTTTTTTAGCTGCCCATATTCACCTTAAGGGGGTGTAGGGTGCGTCTGAAATTACCCCCAAAAACGCATTTTTCATCGTAACTTCGGAGTCGCGCAAGCTATCGGGATGAATTAAAAACCAAAATGTTCTACTTCAAAAAGTGTTTTATACATAGATATTTTTTACACCATCCGCACTTGATTATAGCTAGTTCTCCACATTCGTCACAGTGGGACATTTGGGAATCCTGGAAACAAAATTTTAATGGAATTATAATATCCACTTTTATACCAGGCATATTTACGCATCTCCTTATATCGTGGTGAAAAAAACTGCAAATGGGTTAGCCCTTGCAAACGTAGAATATTGTCTCTTTGATATAATTGGATGACAAAGGCAGATAGAACGATAATATCGGACAGCTGTCGAGTAAATTGTTTCCACGAGCGGAAAAAGTATACGTCAAGAGGTTGAAGAAGGTGAATGATACCTGTGGCACCCTTTGGAATAGTCATAACTGTATCTTGATGATCAGTAGGCACAGCTTCAGAAATGTCGTCAGGGCTTTGTCCTGACCAAGAGTCCATAAGCAAAAGTGTCTTTTTGCCAACGTATAGAGCGCATATATGTACGTCTTTAGCCCATTGTGTAACCAACTTTTTAGTTAGTTTTCCGGACTTGGTGGCCACGATGTACACATTTGGCGGACGGAACATTCTTTGTTGCACAAGTGGTACCAGACGGCCGGTTACCTCTTTTAAACAGACGAAAAGGGGAGACATTAATTTGCCAGCCGCTGATACAGTGGGTTGAATGGTATAGCTATGCGTGGTCGCTGTAATTGACTGAACTACGGCTTCTACGGATGTCGATCCACGTTCAGTCAATGTTCGACCCGTACGTATTTCAGTATTAAATTCACTTTGGTCGGTATTGTAAACGTTCTCTAATCCATATTCAGGTAATAAGTTATGTATGCTCCTAACAAAGGTCACCGCTTCTGCAGCTAAATTTGCAGATCCACTAACTTGCATTCTTGTACGAAATTTGGTTCTTTTGCGGGACACAATGTTATGTTTGGTTTTAAATCTTTGTATCCACCTGTCCGACGCAACAAAGTTAGGGATTTGCAACTCTTTTTATACTTCCGATGCCCATCTTCTCAAATCATAATCATGAATTATCATTTGACGATCAAGACCAGCTTTAAACTGATTAAATAAATACTGAGAGCGCTGAAACAGCTTTCGGCGTCTCGTCCCGCCAGAGGATACTTGCTGTTCCCACCGCTGCAATTATTGTAACGATGTAACTTTCTTGTAGCGATGCACTACCGTTTCTAACGAATACCGACCTTTTTTTCCACTTTTCCAATACTCCACAGCAGCACGTCTCTAGTCGATATCTATGTCTATTGCATCTGGGAGCTCTTGTTCTTGATCAATAACATCCATTTCCTCTTCGATGTTATAATTTACGTTATCATCTTCTTCTACGTCCACAAGCTGCGCTCCAGGATACTCTGAAGTTGAGCTCAAATCGTAGATTACTTCTTGTTGTACTTCAAAAGCAGGACCATTAACGCTGCTCACAATTATATCGAAAAGTTTATCTGCTATCGACTGTGCGGCACCATTAACTGGACTTGCCACAATACTTTGCGGTAGATAATGATTATTTAGTTGTTAATATCGTTAAGATGTTAAGTGGATTCAAAGCGAACCCAGCCATAGCTGATGTATCACTGTTTCTTTTTCGACCGTTTCACCTTTATATACAGACATACACGCAATTTTTTGGCACTAATATCAACTCCTCCTAGAAAAATCTCATAGTTATTTTAGGGATATGAATACGTATCTGAAAATATTCTGAAATCGAAGCCAAAATATACGCAGCTTACTAACATTATAACGCACTTTAATATATTTTCATACTGTATTATATAATCCCAAGTTCTCTATCTTTTTTTCGCAATTTATAGTCACTAGAAATAAATCGATATGCAGAATTTTTCACTGTCTAATAGATCGTTCATGATAGATGCCAAATGCACATAAATAGTAAACGGAAGACCAATCAGGTAGATATAATAACGGAATATATATATGCGCACGGTCGCGCTTTATAAAAAATATTTCCTCTATTATATGTAACCGAGGAAAAAAATGCAAAAAAGGTAACTTTTATTTTTAAATGTAGTTTGTAGAAAAAAATATGACCTGTTTTGGGCGAAAATTGTAGCCATTGTGGTGAAAAAGAGGTGAAATTTTTCTCCTCTTACCCCACTAACGGGAGGATAGCATTCATCTATGGTCCGTTTGAAAGATCCTTTGAAGTAGAACATTTTGGTTTTTAATTCATCCCGATAGCTTGCGCGGCTCCGAAGTTATGATGAAAAATGCGTTTTTGCCGGTCATTTCAGACGCACTACACCCCCCTATGGTGAATATGGGCCGCCAAAAAAAATACGTGTCCTTTACTTTTTGATGGCCTACCAATATACCAAGTTTCTTCGAAATCGGAGAGTCACAGTTCTGTCAGTTTACTTGTCAGTACATTAGTGAAATCTTGAATAATCAAGAACATTTAAACGAACTTACCATAATTCATTAATTACAGTACCGTTCGATAAAGTAAATAAGAAACGAAATTAACAAAACAAGTTGGAATGAGAAAAAATAATATGCAAGAACAAAGAACGACATTATGACAAATACTGCATTTGTCATAATTTCGTTTATTAATAACAATAAATAGCAAGGATAATTTACGCTTTTGGAATTGAGATTTAACAGTTTGTCAATTGTTATGATTACTTTCCTTAGCAATGAACTCTCTGGATCAATTTGGCGTCGCATAAAAGCAATTTGGTTCTCTTTCCTAGCCAACTTTATGTAAAATAGGATACCAAAGCCTTTATTGCTGCATATTGCTGCCTTATTGCTGCATATCGTCATATTTCCTAAGTCAAAGTATAACATATGTGATATCTTTGAATTCGCCTTTCGATTATCTTTCCAAAAACGTAAAAATATACAGACTGTTCTATTTAAAATAAGAAAGTTAACGTCACTTCCGGTGACACCGGAAATGCAACTGTCGATAACGCCAAAAGGTAGTTCACAAAAAAATAGATATCGATCCATTTTTTTCTAAAAACGCTAGCTTCTATCGTTCAAAAGTTAGTATGGAGGGAAGCTCACTGTATATATACTATATTGTCGGATGGAGTTGACAGACCGCAAAAAACTTTATTATTGATTTTGCGCTGAAAAGCAACTGTGTATAAAAGAAACACTGCTTATCGATCAAATATGTTTACCGTAAAAAAAATCTATGTTAGATGTACAGGGTGTTAATAATTTAAGACAGAAAAAATGGTTCAAAAGAGAAGTATACCATTATTTGTCACTTCAGAGAATATTATAAAAAGTTGTTTGTAATCGAAAATAAAGGGTAAATATAAATTTTAAAGACAAAATTCTCATTTTTAAATGTACCTTCCTATCGCATTGTATTTTTCTTTTTTAGAAAAGAAATGTATAAGATCTATCCACCGTCATAGACAATCTTATTTCATTTTTATTATTTATTGAAAAATAAAATTTTTATAACTAAAGAAAAAATATAATGTAGTGGAAAACAAGTAAACTTAATCATTGAGATTTTGACTCTTAATTTTGTATTTTTCTTTGTTTTCGATTGTATACAACTTTCTTCTTGTCAATCAAAGTGCTATATTTGAAATATCAGCAAAATCACAACTTCGTAACCCTACCAATTTTTCCTATTTTGAAAGTTTGTCTGGACAAATTTTTTCATAGTCATCCAGTAAGGAAGTCAAATATCGATATAAAATGTTTTAAATTAAATTAAAACAAGACGCAACCTGTCAATGGAGATTTAATAAATCGTGTTTAAATTAAAAAAGTTGGTATCGACCTCTGACATGGAAATAATGGCAAAATCCACGTAGAAAGTTTGAAAATGGGTAATTAAAATTGATACTCAAAACTTAAATAAACTTCTAGACAGCCGACAGCTGAATGTACACAAGTCCGATGAAAAAGTAGTCGGTTGGATACAATTTAATCCATTTGAAATTCAACGTTCCTGTATTTTAAAGATTAATTTTTGGAATTTAGGATGTTAATCAATTAGGTTTTCATTTTCTTGACGTAAATTATTATACTTTGTATAAATATTGTATTTTATTTTCCTCTCATTAAAATGGGATTCTTTACTTATATATGGAGGCCTTCAACTTTATAGCATGAATCATATAATACATTAACTCAGCTCCACAATAAGCAACTTTTATTAAAAAATTACATTTTCTACTCTTGCTTCATAGCATTTTGATCAAACTTTATCGTTAATGTTATAATTTTATCAATTTTATCACACCCCTATTCTAGCTGGACATATTATACACCCACTGTCTGTTTAAAACAATATTAGGTGTAAACTATTTTTAACGTATTGAACGCATATTGCAACAATGTATAAAAACTTTAATGTGGCTCATATAAAAGGTATTGTCAAAATATCAGTAACGTTAGTGCTCTCTATACATTTACTTTTAGTACCCTCCGGTCATAAAACTGAGTAACTGTAAAATGAACCCGAAGTTATTATTCATTAATGTTCACTGTCCATTTACTCGTCGAATATAAAATTATTTTAATGGCGACTTTTATTGACCTAAATCATTTTCCGGTGCATTTATAGTTGAGATTTAGGGCTTTGTAAAATTCTAAAATATTTTATTAAAAAAGTTAGGGCTATTTTAATGTGAAATTCATGCAGTGCGTCGTTTGGCCAGTAATTACAAGTTCTTTCGTTGGAGGATTATAAAAAGCTTGATAACACATTTTTTCAAACAAAGAATAAACGGAAGGGCCACAAATGATTAATTTATTTTTAAATTAAATAGTTTCAGCGGCTCCACTTCTTGTGTTCCACAATTATCGCTTAACTAAGTTTTCCTTAAAGATGTATTCATTTGGAAAACCCATACACTTACACGAAGTTAGTAACTTCCTTGGTCCTTTGTGAGAAGAGTTTATGAGAGCGCATCGTGAAACGTGTCGTGTGATAAAATGCAGGATTTTCTAAGACAAATTCAAGAAATAACGAGTAAAATTCGAATCCAAATGAAAAGCTAGGTCTTCATAAATAAGTAAATTAATTAAATAATATTTATTTTATCTGCTTGCAGTAAAAAAAAAACATGAATTAAAAGAATTTATTTGATGAGCATTTTCTTTCAAAGAATTTCTTATGTTCGACATTTAAAATAAACAGTGTAGCGCTAACCAATTTAAAAAGATACTACTTTCACTGACGTCACAGTAGACCTCTATATACTGCAATCGAGTGGTTTCTTCTGTTAAGTTCGTTTAAATAGCAACATACCACAAAGTTTCAAATTAATTACAACGAAGGGAAACGTAAAAAGAAATTTAGATTGCAATCAATTCCAACACACTGTAGTATTTGATTTAACAAATACTGACTGGTGTCTATGCATGAGAGGGTAACGTCCGCATATTGAACTTTAACTTAAACAAGAGAATACGCTTACCTAAGGAAAAGGTAAAATGTAATGAAAGAAAGTTTAATTAATTAGTATGTAGTTAGACGTAGCAAGTGAAGACGTAAGGTGGATTATGCAACTTAGACATCAATAAAACAATTAAAGTGCATCGTTCAAATGTTTTAATATTTCATCGCTTGCCTGGAAAATGCATCCATTTCATGGCGATCCTGCCGAGGAACAGAAGCTACCAAGATTCAGATTCAGATTCATTCTCGAGGTGGTTCTTGACCCATCCCACTGCGACCTTTTCAGATCTATTGTGATTCCTGTATTATTAGATCAATTACGCTAACTTTGCGTTTTTCGCCAGAGCTAGCAGCCTTGTGAGTGATCCTTCTGCGTAGGTTTCGGCCTTTGAATATTCCGATCCCACTCCTAAGAGCCGTATTCCTGCTAGTGCTGTACACTCGCACTGCATGTGGACGTCAGTCTCTTCTTCCACCTGGCAGAATCTACACGTTTCCTCTGTCAGGCTTAAGTTGCTCATATGTTTCTTGAGCATACAGTGTCCTGTTAGCAGGCTTCCTATTATTTTAACAAACTTTCTGTCCCTGCTTAGTAGGTCTGCTGTAAATTTAGGCCTGTGTTCAATCAGAAATTGCTTGGCCTGTCTCTGACTTGGGATACTCTTCCAACAGTCTTGAGATTTCTCATTTTTCCATTGTTTAGTAGTTGCTTTAACTACATTATATGCTATGCCCACCGAATGTTTTGGGTTTCTGTCAGCATTTGACAAGCCTGCTTGAGCTAGTTCGTCTGCCTTAACATTCCCTCGATGATCCTCGTGTCCTGGTACCCAGACCAGAGTCACATTAGATCAGCTGCCCAGCCTATTGAGGGCATTCATGCATTCCTACACTAGTTTCGATTTTACCTGTATGGAGTCCAGTGATTTTGTCACTGCTTGACTGTCTGAATAGATAGCAATAGATCGATAGTTACTTTTTTGCTTGTCTAGTTCTTCGGTACACCCCAGCACTGCTGCTATTTCGGCTTGAAATACTGTGGCGCTTTCAACTAAGACTTAGCGACTTAGTTATTTTTGGTCTAATCCCGAAAATTCCAGCACAGACTCCAGTTTCCGTCTTTGAGCCGTCTGTATACCAGATAGATTCGACTTGGATAGGCTGTCCTTTTTTCCATTCTTCTCTATCTGGTATTACCGTTTTATAATGCTTATCGACGCTGTATTTGGGATACGTGGCATCACTGGGCCTGCTTGTTATCGGCCCCGCCTTAAGTTGCTTTAACAGTTTCTGATGATCTGCACCATGCGATCTAATTATGGGAGGTTGACCATTCATTAGCCTGTAGCTTGTTAACCTGGCCTTCTCCTTGGATATATACATGTAGTGGTTCTAGGTTAAGGATGACCTCCAAAGCAGCTGTCGATGTGTTTCTCATGGCTCCTGTGGCATACAAACATGCTAGTCTTTGTCCACCATACCACCGAGCCATATGTTATCATTGGTCTGATGACTGTCTTGTATAACAACAGCATCATTTTTGGGCTTAGTCCCCACGTTTTTCCACACAACCTTCTACATCTACCTACGGCAATAGTAGATTTGTTGATGGTTTTATTGATATGAGTATTCCATGTGAGTCTTTGATCGAATCATACACCAAGGTATTTTGTTGCCTTTACCAATGGAATCTCCACTCCTCCTAGCATAATTGGCTTTAATCCTCGAATTATGCGTTTCTTTGTGAATACAATGATTTGTGTCTTTTGGCCATTGACTTTTGTCTTTCCTGTTTACACCAGTTATCTACTGTATTTATGGCATTTTCCATTCTTTCTCATATAACCCGGCAAATTTGCCTCGTACTACTATTGCAAGGTCGTCAGCATATCCTAGGCAATAAAGGGCTTCTTTGGACAGCTTTGTTATTAGGTCGTCGACAAGAGACGCCCATAAAAGGGGTGACAGTACACCTCCTTGAAGGCATCCCCCTTGCCCTTCCTTTGATATTAACCTATCCCAGAGACGCTACTATTATACGTTCCTCCAGGGCGGCCCTTCCCCATTGACAGAGTCGTGGAGGGACTCCCTTTTCCTTGATTGGCTCTACTAAGGAATTTGTGGTGGCATTGTTAAACGCCCCTTCAATCTCCTTATCCTCTATTGACTTGGAGATTAGCCTATTTACGTCATCTAGAGCTGAGTCTGTTGACCTTCCTGGTTGGTATGCGTATTGACATGTGCTGAGTGGTTGCTTTGTCAGCGTTTCATCTCTAATATACCTGTCCACCAGCCGCTCCAGTGTATTTAATAGAAAGGAGGAGATGCTGATGAGTCTGTAAGATTTTGGTGTTAAGTCAGGGACTATTCCCACCTTGGGTAAAAATACGACCTTAGTCATACGCCACTGAGTTGGCATGTATCCCCATGATAAACAGTTTTTGAAGATATTGCACAAGTAAGGTATAACCGCCTCAGCTCCCATTTGTAGTAACATTGGGTAGATTCCATCCACTACGGGAGATTTGAATAAGCTACCACTGCTACCAGAATACAAAGATTACAGAATCCAAAAGCATGAGGAACTATTTCGGTTTTTGCTCTAAATGTGAGTTAAAGATAGATAGTGATAATAATTTTATTCGTGTAACTTGTGCTACTGGCTGTAGTGTAAGCGAGATAAAAGTAACAATTATTTAATGAAACCTGAAGAATCTGAAGAGGCATGAGAAAAAGTTTGCAATAGGAACAAATCAATTCCCAGAAGAAAAAGAAGTGATAATCACACAAGCTGGTAACAGAGATGATACAACGGGACTACAAGAATTAAAACTAAATTTCTGGGAATTTATTGGAATAGCATTTACCCTCAGGGATTGGATTTATTGGGTATTGTGTTTGGCGCTGGAATAAGAAGACCACCAGAAAATTGATTCGGCGAGAACTAGCCAGGAGCCAAGTATTAATGGCAATCGGCACAAGTGTGAAACTGTGTATCTGAAGTAAAGAAAAGATACTCGCTAATTAAGTGCTGGAAACGGTTAGTTTATTCATGGAAATTGTAGAGGACTTTCAGGCGATTTAAGTAATAGACAGAGAAATCTGGGAGTAACAAATAAATATTTCCAATAATTAGATACATATGCTTTTAATTAAATTAAGCAAGTTAAAATTAAAGCTAGGAAGAATTTAGAAAACATAGATCTAGTCGGCGAAATAAAATTATCTAGTACAGGCATTGAAACTAGTTTAAGCGAAATTCGTAGTATTCTCGAAAAACGGTTAGAAAAATGCTCAGAAATGGCGATCTTTGATTTAAAAATGGCCATTAGTTTGTTAAATAAAATGATTGATTCGATCAAATTATATGCAAACTTAATAAAAACAGATAATATCAAACGCTTAATCAATTTTGTATTAAAAATTAGCTTAACTGAAGATGCGAAAATAAGACGTAAGAAACAATGATTCAATTGACGTACTTAATAAGCGACATTCATGAAAACTTTATTACAAAAATCAGCTGCCAGTCTTTCTAATCTATTACACAACGGGAGACAATTTGATAGGTGGCATTATTTAGCAAATGCTGAGTGAGTTGACATTAGCTCAGGCTGATAATAATGATAATCTTTTAAATTAATGCATTTTGCAAAAGAATAAAAATCCATGAGCTAATAGTAATTCCTTTAAAAAACTTGTATATCAAGCAGCAAATACAATTATTACTATTTCTTTAAATCTTTTACAAATATTTAAAATCGAACTCTATAAAACTTTAAAAATCTTTTCACAACTTTTTTTTGTATTTCATTTTCATTAAAACGAGAACAAATGCCACAAAATGTTTAGATTTAAATTATCAGTATTTTCTAGCGCTATTGTATAACTGGTAGTCCGCTATAAAAATAAATATTTGTCTCTCTGTTAGTATGCTACTACCTTTTTACCTATTGCCTTATGCATATATGGTTTTGAATAGACAGAATTTTAACAATTCACCGCGCAAAAGCACAATTACATGCGTTTGGAATTTTAAAAAAGGGTCGTTCAGAGAAATTCAATAGAATTCACTATTTTGCAAATTTAGTTTCATCCAAATTTCATATAGAATTATTTAAATATTAATTTTGTACCGCGTTAGAGGAGTAGGTATTCAATATTAAGCGGTGCGTATGTGTACAGCCTGTACAGATAGTTTATGCAGATTTAGGTACGTGTTTGTAAATTTATTAATGAGTCAATCCTTAATAAATATGCGAAATGATATCACTTGAAATACCTTATACTAGGTTTACATTCATATTGAGGCAATGTCTTTACATAAGTATTGATTAAATAAAAAAAAAATTCATTTGGAAAGACGAAAGGAACAATTTTAGATGTACAATGCAATATTATATGAATTGATCCGTAAAAATAAAACTGCTGCATCCTACCCTGCAATGTCCTAAGTTGTAATTCAACAAAATTAGGGATTTGATAAAAACTTAAAGAAAAATTGTAGCTATTAGAAGTATGTACTGGTACACATACCTTTACTAACGCCTTTTTTCAATATGACTGATGTCAGTTGTACCACTTTTGATAATTGATTGTTTGTTGCCAAAGCAGGATTAACGTTTTCATCCTTAATACTGCGGCCCAATGGGCCTATTGTATTATTCCTGCTTTGGTTTCGTTTTACTTATGCAGGTTAGTTCTCGATCAGGTTTAAAAACCTATGCAGGAAATCTTTCTCCATTGGTAGATCAATTGTGCATAAGAGTTCACCTTTATAGATCCCCATCTAATGCAAGTGGCCTCTCAAACAGTCATATCCTGTTAATAGACATGTTGCTGCCCTAAGATGAATCTTGTTTAGTGCAAGCAGGTCAACAGTCAAATGTTGCAACAGTCTTCTCATCATTCGTTTGCTGTCCTTTTGTCCAGCTGTATATTTCCAATTTAATTGGTGTTGTTTTATAATCCATTCATTAATTGCAATACGTACTGCATTCTTGGTAATACCTAGGCCAAGTTCAGGTCCTGTAAAGTTCATTTTTCAACCATCCCTCAGCTGGTCTGCAATTTTATTATGCTATGCCCTTGTAATCTGGCACCCACGCCCAGGTGTCTTTGTTGTGTTTAGACAGAACCGTTAGATTCTGCGAGCACTCCCACACTAGTTTGGGGGCTGCATTATAAGATTCTAGTGCTTTTAAGGCTACCTAACTGTCAGAGAGAATGCAGATCGTCCCACCTCGTGATTATCATCGCAGACTCTCCCACGTGCAGGTTTGTATAGCATATGTTTCTGTTTGAAATACCGTGGTGTATCGCCCAAATGATGCACATAGTACCCGTTTTTGACCCATCTGTGTACCAGTTTTGGGCTTCCGATTTTCTCCCCTCTCCATTTCTCCATTCTTCCCAATTTAAAAAAACTGAAAAGTTATCATAGGAGATGCTGGAGACTGTTATGTCGCTACCCATATCAAAGATAGGATTTGTTACTACTGTTTCTATTCTGGTGTGCCCCGACCCACTGTGGGTGCTGCAGTTACTAATGTTTTTCTGTATGCTCCCATTCTAGCCTCTCCCCTAATATGGATGTCAACAGGAGGTAGGCCTAGCATAGTTTCCATAGCAGCCGTTGTGATGCTTTTAATGGCTTCAGTTATGCATAGGCATGTCAGTCTCTGAATTCTCGAAAGACTGATTATCGCATGCATCTGTTTAATCTTAGGCCACCAAACCAGGCAGCCATAAGTTATCATGGGTCTTACCACCATAGTGTTCAGCCAGGACGCCATATGTGGCTTGAATCACCATGTTTTCCCAAACTTTTGATAATAGATGACTATCTGCATATATTAATATAAATTTTCTTTGTTTCAGGTGAAGTAGGTAAAGAAATGTACATAGTAAACCGTGGTAGACTACAAGTAGTTGCGGACAACGGCAGGACGGTCCTTGCCACGTTGAAAGCAGGCAGTTACTTTGGGGAAATCTCCATATTGAACATGGGGACGGCAGGTAAACACCTTGGTAAATATCAAGCAGGCAGGCCCATTGGTGGTTGAAAATACTTTATCAACCCCGCAGAGCATGTGTATTAGCTTACGCTGTAACCCAAAAACGACTACACACATACACATTTGAACACAATGCCGCTGTTAAAAATGACTTTAGCGCAAAGAACACGTTCTTATTGTACTTATATTCAAATGGTTAATAAACCAACATTTCATGTATAATTTCAATTAACACGGTGGATCAAAAGTTATTCAGTTTGCTGTCTCTTTATCGAGTACTGTATAATCAAGCTAATAAAGGTGAAAGCTGGGAACAAACTTTCATTACAACAAATGTACCCAGTTAAAAGCGATTTTAATGTATGCTGATGAAGTATACTATGGGCAATAGCTATTTTAGTTAATGTAGCTATTTTGGTGTCATGTTAGTGGCGACTGGAAAGCATCTACTACACAAATACATTGTCGAAACGGAAACAGCGCTTTGACTATGGAAAAAGAGATCCGACTAATTAGCTTGGAAATATCTTTACAATTAATTCTTTTTTTGGTATTCTAAGTTGAAAAATTAGAAATAGATATAGGTTGTGCAAATAGGCCGGATGGTTAAAAATTACAATCTTTCATTGAGTCAAGAATTGACTAACGTGATAGTCAAAGACGCTTCAAACTACTCAAATATTAGGTTCTTCGTCATTTAGTATGGTCTCTCCATAGATTTCTCGTGCATGACGCAAGACGCAAAAGCAGTTGAAGTTTGCACCTTTTTCGGTGTGGTCTCTCATTTAAGAATTTTCACACTAAACTAAACACTAAACTTTTTGACTTCGTCAAATTATCCCCATGTGCTTGCTTTATCAAATTAAATATTTGTGTGTGTTTTCTAGTTCGCAGTTGTGTGGCCAAAAACAGCTGTATTTCGTTGTGACAACTGATAGAAAGCAACGAAGAATATTGAATTTTGTTCATTAGAAGTGAATGTTGCCTAATTATTTTTAGAGCAGAAATTTGGCTTCCATTTTTCTCAAGCTATCCAAGTAGTTACCTAGCTTTAGAAGCATTCTGATAGCTAGCCTATAACTTTAGTAATTAATTATGAATTCTACAAATTTTATGCAGAATGTATTATAACATAAATAAATATCATTTTCGATATCCACAGTGCACCCAAAACATTCTGAGAGTGACCTTTCTACTGAAAGGACAAAGGACACGAATGAAAAGTTTTTGACTCCTACGTAATTCTTTCTTCTTTCGAAATAAAATTTTGAATGTTCACAAGTTCAAAATTCTTCTCACGTTCCTGAATTGAGATGACGTCGTCGAACTGCTTTGTGTTCAACATGATTGTCAATTTTGGGAACAAAGTAGAGCATGCCGACTTAGCGAGATTTAGTGAATACTTTACGTGCATTGAATAGCAGACATTATCGAGTTTTTACTGAGTAACAGTAACAGCCAATGATGTCCAGAACGAATTTGATGTGAATTATTGTTTGTGCTCCACATTGTCATGTATTGAAAAATCTTCACTAAAACAATACATTAGTGACTCATGAGTAAAATTAAAATAAACATAATCATTATTTAGATAACAATTTTCATCATTCCAACTCTTTTGCTTGCACCTCTTTCGTATTTAAAGCAATACTTTATTGTGGAATTCTAATCCACAATAAATAATGCTCTAAATATCAAGAAACAATTGCCTTAGAAATAAGCATAACTTTGGGAGATCAGCCCCATGTTTTTTGAAGATTTCAGAAGTGGTTGTTTTCTGATGCTTTTTGAGCAAGGATCTAATAACAAAATTTGTCTTTAAAGATTAGACTTCATACTCGGAACTTTCAGAAATAGCAGATAGTCCATGATGCAGTTCAGCACATTTTATTAAATAATTACTCAAAATATATTCTTCTTCATCGGTGAATATTTTTCTCACACCGTAATTAGGAGTAAACCGATATATTTCGCTATCAATATTGTTCGAGTCTACATTTTCATTTTTATATTTACGAACATATCGTGTTAGCGTTGTACGCGATATCTCATATTTTTAGCTGCAGCTTTTGTAGATAAGCCTCCATTTAATACATTATGCTTAGCATTTAGCATAGTGTTCGCTGAAGTTAAGCCTATATTAGTTTTTCGTTTTCTATTGCGTACCATTTTACTGAAACATAAATAAATAACAAACAGTTAATATCTTTAAATTATTAAATTTGCATAGGAGCACCAGCGGTCACTCTATACAATTCATAAAACACAGTGACCACTGAGCCCCACTCATGGATGACCATCGTTCCCCATTCATTGCCTACTCATACAATAGCTACTTTTGAATTATTCTTTTATATTACAGAAATATTTTCGTTACTAGACAATATTTTAAGTATACAAACATATTTATCAATAAAATGTCTGAAAAATACTTACGCAAATATTACAAATCACTCAAACATCTACAATTTATTATATATTATAATTTATTGTAATTTGTCAAACATAAAATTTGCACTGTCACCACTAGTATCAACATGGGCACTTAGAAACAATTAAGCATGTTTTTAGCTATCTTCATGTAACTTATGCTGCCATCTTTCATTATTATTTGCGCGAAATATGAACGTTACATACGTAACCAGTGCGCCCCTTATGACCACTGTGCCCTATTTTCCCCTACCTGAATCATCATCAAACCATAATTTAAAGCCTTAGTGAATATTTTGGATGCACTATAAAAGCACGAAACATATAAAAAAACTTAAGAAAATATATATAATATTATATTATATATATTTATTATAATATATTGTAATTTTCAGCGAAGTAGCAGTTATGGATTTTGCTAACGTACTTAAGTTTTTCTCACGTCCGGCGTGCTCAATTTACCTTAAGTTATAAGTTATTCTCTGCTCAGACTTTTGTTGTGTAAACCATCAAATACATTATTGGTACAGAACATTTTGTGTACATTAGCATAAATTTATTTTATACACTGTGCGTCAAAATTGTGTAATAAATCAATTAAATTTGAGGCGATTGTTTTTCGAATAAATGCTCCGACAGGTCACTTTCATTTTTTAAAATAAACCAAAATGTTCTAAATTAAAATCTGTGGGCGCACATTGAAAATGTTGTCAGGACTAATTCGACTCATTTCATTTAAGTGTTTATATTTAGTTGCTTATAGTTACAAGTTTGCGAGGCATAGCAGGCGAAGGTGGCCTTTTCCCTCGATTCCTCCCTAGTTTAATTTTGTACCTCTGTCTGTAATTCCAGTCAACAACTTTTAATGCACAGATCGAAATTCACTATTGTAAAACATAATTATATTTCTTCAAGTATAAATTTATTAAAAGTATTGTGTTAGTGCTCCCTACTTACATATAATATTTGAAATTCTAAATCAAACATGAAACCAGTGGAACCATATCGAAGCTCAAAATTTGAAATGCCTTACTGTAGGAAGAAAATACTTTAGGTGTGCAAATTAGAATCCTTATTTTATGTATAAAGTGGACATTGTTTTTACATACGAAAACAATAGAAAAAGTAGCTTTTTGTTTTTTTTGTTGAAAAATTAGAGAACACTGTACCTGAAGTTATAATAAGAATCATAAAGCAGTCCATATATTGTCCGTCAAATGCATGAAATGTGTGTAGATAACCATGAGTAGCAGATGGTTAAAGATATCTATCGGTTTAATTTCGCTCTAATTTTATGTTTTGTTGATGGAAAAACAAACAACAGAAGTATTTAACAGATTTTTTCCTGCTGTTTCTTATAATGGAAAAAAGAAATGATTGCCTTGTTTAGTACCCTCGCTAACGTACTAATCTTAAATTACCAGGAACCTGTCTGTAATTCTAGTACAAACGCACGTATATCCCTTCTTTTTTCTGCTAAGAATTACAACTTTGTTTAATCACAGCTTGAAAGTTAATTGAGACTGCCTCCTCATTTTTTACGTTTGTAATTTCTCACTTTTATGTTTTTCATTATGTTGACAGAAAATACTATTTCATTGAAATAAATTTATTTTGTGCCAATTTGGAAAGCTAAAATGCATTGTTCCTCGCAAGACTAATTGATGCCCTTATTTTCAAAATTCATTTTTATTTTGCATATTAACGTTTTTTATGTACGAATCAAATACACGATATTTACTATACTTTTTCCTATATATCGCAAAATTTAAATTACGTATATATACAACCTCACTAGACGTTTTTGTGTGACGTGAAGTGAGTTTCATGTGTAACACATATGCGGAGAGATTCACTGGCGAAACGCCAAATGTGTTAGACCATTCAAAATTTAAACGACTTCTAGTGATGAAAATATACGTAAAGATGGGAAAAACCTCTCGGTTAGCGATGGCTACACTTTGTGGATAACTGTTAGAAATCGCGACCGCTGCCATCGTAAAAAAGAGTATGCGAATATTTAAAACTTTAATATTTGAAAAATACGTTGAATTCCATTCCCCAACCGATGGAACTACAATTTGGTGCTTTCAGAAGTTTATTGCCACAAATGCGTGTTCGTTCGTAATGACAGCATAAAAATTGCGGCCGGGGAGCAGAAAATTAGAATCCGCTGTAATCTTTACTGCCCCTGCATATGCTGGTATAAAATTTATTGCTAACGCCCAAGTTTTATAAATATATGACAATAAATTTATAGTAAAGGGAATTTGAAATACGCGCATTTATATAAAGCATTGTAAAATATATAAACTTCTATTCAACACCGTTAACTAGATTTACGATACCTTCGTTTACTATGTTTACCATAGTACATGTATCCTCCGGTCCAGACGGTATTCCCAACTTCTTGGTGAGAAATTGTAGCGTTATTCTGGCACAGCCTCTAACAATCATTTTTAACCTATCTTTAACCACCGCCGTTTTTCCAATCTTAGGGAAGATGTGTAGAGTATGTCCTATACTTAAATGTGAACCAGCAGCAAATATTACCAGCTATAGACCAATATCTCTTTAAGATAAGTTTGCAAAGGTGTTCGAGAGCGTATTGTACTCACGGATCTCTCCTCATATTAAAAATTGTGTTTCCCCCGATCAACATGGCTTCATAGAGAAAGGATCAACTGTTACCAACTTGATGTACTTCACCCAGGCTGTGTCAAACGTTCTGGATGTTCGTGATACAGTCTTTACTGGTATTTCAAAGGCATTTGATAGAATAAATCATGCTATTTTAATTGAGAAGTTAGATTTCTTTGGTTTCAGCAATCATCTCACAATCTTTCTTTCGTCTTATCTTTACCAACGAATTCAATACGTCTTCTACAAAGGTTTTTCATCTATTCGATACACCGCAACATTTAAAGTACCACAAGGGTCAAACCTAGGTCCCTTGATTTTATTTACCAACGACTTGCTCGACTGTACTGACTGTTAGAAGTGTATCTTCGCAGACGATCTAAAAATATTCTGTGAAATTAGTAGTGTAGGTGATTGCTATTACTTACAGAATCAGATTAATATAATTTCTCGATGGTGCATTAATAATAAACTTCAAATGAATGCTTATTAATGTAATATGGTGTCATTTTCTAGGAAAACAAACATCATTCACTATGCACACACCCTTGGTAGCGCCTAGCTCAATCGTTGATTCTTGATAAAGGATCTAGGAGTTTATTTTGATTCTACTCTTACCTTTACGCCACATCAAAAGTTTCTTCTTTTCGTCAACTCTAAAAACACTAGGTTTTGCTTTACGAAATTCCCACTTATTGCAAGTTGACCCCGCCAAAGTTTTATTTAATACCTACATCAAAAGCAAACTCGAATATACTAGTGTGGTGTGGTGTCCCCTCTATACATCTCATATAGCGCTGCTTGAGAAGATCCAGCGTGAATTTTTATTTTAAAACTGAATAATTTTCTCCTGTAAAAGTTTTAAATAGAATCGCTACAAAAGCGTCGTCAACTTAATAGTATAAAGTTTTTATACAACATTATGAATAACAAAATTGATTCTGCTTACTTCTGCCCGTTCAACCCCAACATTTTATATCCCAACAGTTACAACTAATGCAACGTATTAGCCATGACCCGAAATTTTAATGCAGTTTCTCAGTTCTGCGACATAAATTATAATCTCCTGAACAAAATTATAGATATTGCTAAAATGCACGTGTAGTAGCTCTTAGTTAGTGATAAATTCAATTCAAAGATTAGAATTATTGTTATTGTCAATGTTATAGAATGTTTTAGAAGTTGTTTGCAACAATGTTTACTTTTTCTTTTGTATTTACATATTAAGGTGTCTGCAATTTGAATTTAATGTTTGTCCTTATTTGGATTATAGTAGTTTGTTGGACAATAAGGTTGTATTATAATTATTACTATTATTACATATTTCTCACGATTGCCTACAGGAGATCTGACGTTTCTGAGGCTATATAATACAAAATGTTTTTTGGCTACTAACAATAGATCAATAGATATTTTGTCCAGATTTACAAAACTACAGATGAATCTCCTTACTCCCATTACCACAAATATTACAATGTTAGAAAATAATTTCAGATATATCGATACAAGTAATTAGAAGAAAGTATGTATTAAGAAATCAGGAATATTATAGTAACATTTTGTGAAAACAAATCGTTATATGTAAAAATTGTATTTTTCAACGTAGGAGCCATAACATTAACACACTTTTTCCAGCGTTTTTCTAATAACGTTAAGCCTTCGAAAAAAATATTTTAGTAATTCTGCAAAATACGACTCCGCAGCGTTTTCCAAGTTTGATAAAAAGCAAGTGTTTTTTGAATTTTGGAAAAAGGTAATAGTCACAGGAAGCGAGGTCGGCACTGTAAGGTGGATGTTATAATTCCTCAAAGCCCCATTCATTGATTACTGCTTGAACAATTCCCGCCTTATGTACCGTGCAGTTGTCATGCAGAAGCAGAGTTTTCTGAGCACAACCGTCTTCAAGTTCCTAATTGTGCCTTTGTAGACATTCCCCGTTATTGTAACCCTTTTTGGCATACACTCAATTAAAAGAATTCCCTCCGTCCCAGAAAACTGTGGCCATCACTTTCCCCGCATAAAATCGCGTCTTCGCCTCCTTAGGTGGTAGAGAGCTCTTATGAATCCATTGCATGGACTCTTGTTTCGTGGGAGGGTCCCAGTGGCGTACCCAGGTCTCATCCCTGGTTATAATTCTATAAAAAAGGTATTCATCTTGGGATAAGCAGTCAAATTCTCCTCGCTCTTACACAGTTTTTGTTCAGGACTGAGCAGCCTGGGAATCCATCGTGCCGACACTTTGCTCGTTCCCAAATCTTTGTGTAAAATTTTAAAAACATCCATTTCTAATATTCCTGCTGTTCTAGCAATAACTGAAGCTTTTACTCAGCCGTCAGCCAACACCAAATCTTCAACTTTGTTGATGATTTCTTCTTCTGTGAAGAATAATGTTGATTATATAAAGCTAATTAAGAACGTAAACCGCAATGCATATTTAAATTATAAAGGCGTAGAAACTTACATTTACATTTTAATGTATTCAGATTTACGACCCTTTAATTTTAAAAACACCAAAGAGTGTGGCGGTCTTTAGGAGCTAACACGTGGTTTGATGTCGGGATGACAGTTGGCTGAAATTTAAAGATCTTTTTTGAAAATTAGTCGTCTAATTTTCCTAGAATCTTGCTTATATATGTAGACGACATTTTCGCGGTTTTTGATAGTAAGAAAAATACTATTTCGGATTTCCTCGCGACGCTTACTTCACAATTCGAAACTATTAAATTTACAGTAGAAAACGAGGTGAACAATCAATTCTCGTTCCTAGATAGACACGTTATGATTAATTCTAATCATTGCGGACAACCAGAAACCCGCGATAAGAAATTTGTGAAATTTTCTGTACATTTCGCATGTTTTAGTTTTGTATAGGTGGCAAAAGTAGGTACTTGTAAATATCTACTCAAAAATAGGGATATAACAGATATGTTAGAATTAAAAAATTTTTTCTCACATCATTCGGTCTTATAATTGACAATGAGAATTCATGAATTCTCGAAACAGCTGTTCCAAATTAATCAAATAATAACTTATGTGGTGCGGAGTATGCCGATACCTTAGTGCTATTTGTCATACTACCCCAGAATCCTTGCCGTCATTATTTATCATTATCACACCACGCCTTAAATTTCAGTTTTTATTCTTCGTTAAATAAAACAGTACCGCGGTCAGTCTTCCGTAACATAAGTAGAATATAAATGGTATAATTTTAGGTTATCTCGTTAGATCGAAACGTCTATTCAATTTTAGTGAAGTGTTTAGTGCTCCGTTGCCATAGTGTTCGAGTACGTGATTTAACATGTATGTAGTATACAAACAACCTTTCAAACAGATTTTAACAAACATCTTTATACAATATCTTCGTATTCATTCTTATTATTAATTACATCATCATAAAGGAGCTATAAGAAATTTATCAGCATAAGCTTCTGTAAGTAATCTTATATCCTCTTCTTGAGAGTATCTCCCTATTAAGTCTTAAGATTCTCCTCCATTGTGTATATCACAATATCATTGCCATGCAAATTGTTACTCTGAATAATTTTCTATTTTGAAGATTATTTTCGACATACAATCGAAACTTGTTTTACCTTTAACTTCACCTTAGTTACTATAACTATACTAAGATTTAGTTATACGTCACTAATATTAAAATTCATATTCTAAAAACTAATTGTGCTATACTCATAACTGAAAGATTTCGATATTGTAATACAGTTATAATTTTATCTCTTCTTCTTTGTAGTACATGAATACATCAATACTAACTACAGACAAATTTACATGTATAACAGAAATATACACAGCACACCGCCTTGAACAAATATGGAATAGGTATGTACATACGTTAACATGTAAATTTAAGGCGGCGCAACATGTTACATCTTCCTACTTCAACCATAATAAATCTTGTCCCAGTAAAATGTAATCACAGTTAGCGTTTACACAATTCCGTTATATTTCGTTAAAAAATATTGTTTGGCTCTTCGCAATTCTTTTACTTTTCTTGTACACTTTCGTCGACAATTAAGAATACACGCATTATATTTATGCTTTGGAGTTACTGAGGCACATTATGCCAATATTTTACTGTAATTATTAGTTTCTGTCAAACAATTCAAAACCTTTACCAGACACAAACTTCAGGAAACTTTCTTAAAACGTTTATTATACGTACACGGCAGTTTAAATTTAAATTACGTCCAAGCGTGCAGTATTGTGCGTTAAAAACTATAGAAGGCTCTTAGTTAGCATTAACGCTATATCGCGAAAAAAGATTAAGAAAAAACGTGTCCTTTATTACACTGCTAAATGCACTGTAGATTCTTGCAGTATTATACCTCAGCAGTGATACAACAGAAATCAGAAACGTTACCTTACTTTCCAAACAATTCGGATCTTTGTCGCTCATAGTTACAGCACGCTAAGGTAAGGTGATTTAAATCATTGACCTCCTGGGGAGTCGATTTTTTAATCTATATGTGTTCAAATTTCATTCTAACAATTGTGAGATATAATTATCATCAGATATACGCAGAGAAATATACGTTCTAACCTTCTGGAATTGTAAAGTTGTACCTATTGAGTAATAAATACTAATAAACCACATAAAGTAAATAAAATAAAATATAAAAAAATTAAATAAAAAAAGAAAATAAAAATACCACACAGAGTAACTCAAAAATATTTTAGTACATACAGAGTGATTGATAAGAAACGGACCAGACACCTACTTTGTTAAAAATAAACCAATATAGTATGGGTTTCATGTGTCTATTCCTAACAGATTTCAAGATATTTATAATTTTGTTTTCAATCGCCTAAGTTCAGATATATCCATTTCCTTCAAAAAATCCGAAATGCAATTACATTCTAACGTAAATTTTTCCGAGATGAAATTGCGTATTTGCCTCTATTTAACCACTTCATTTTCTGCATCCATCGTATAGGAAATTTATATCTCTAAGGTTTTTGCATAGTGATGCATACGTCCAACATTGAAAGCAAAAGAGATACTTACGGCGAAGCGGGAGTCATATTGCAGCTAAATGACTTCTGGTTGCAACAGTAAAGAAAAGACCGAGAAGATCAAAGTTTTGTATATTCTTATTTTTGTTTTCTTGCTTAGTGTGTTACTTTCCAATAGTATTTTGTTTCTGCCATACATATGATTGATTTCTCTTGAGAATTCTTCCTCTCGCTCTATCTTTTCCTGTTTGTTTTATTGTCGCACCTAAATAATTGAAAGAGGTGACTGCTTTGAATTTATACCTCTGTGTTTTTAGGTGGTTTGGTGTGTTTGAGTTCTCTCATGTATTTTGTTTTTTCTTCGTTCATTTCTATGCCAATTTTATCTGCCCCTTTATCCAAACGTTTTATAATTTTTATTAGATTTTTTCTTCTATTCGCTAGTATTTCCATATCGTATACATACACTATTATTTATACCTGATTCATCATGATATTTTTCTCCTCCAGTTTTGCCCTTTCCATAACACCTAAGTTAAATATTGTCAGCGATATTGGGTCCCCTTGTTTCACATCGTTATTTA
Organism: Dynastes maya; assembly: GCA_029619315.2. Classification (NCBI taxonomy): domain Eukaryota; kingdom Metazoa; phylum Arthropoda; class Insecta; order Coleoptera; family Scarabaeidae; genus Dynastes; species Dynastes maya. The sequence goes on from JAROYE020000001.1 coordinate 28,001,086, forward strand.
TTTCAAAAGAATCTGTTGTTGTGGGTTGAAATGTCACTTTGGCTTTTGTATTTCTTAAAGTTACTTCTAGTGTTGTTCTTAATTTTTTGGATATTCCTAATACTTCTAGTTCTTTCAACTTTTCTTTTCTGTTGACTGAATCGAAAACACCTCTGAAGTCGATGAAAATTGCACGAGTTCCTTTGTTATAACACCAAGGAGTATGGCGATCGTTAGGAACTAAGTAACTTTATTTTAAAGCTTCCACAGGGTCGTAAATGATAAATATCTATTTTAAATCGTTTATGACCCTGATGAAGCTGTAAAATAGAAGCGAAATATTGGTGAAATTGAAAGGAGTTACGTTTTTCTGAAACCTTGGTCGTCATCCCGACAGTTTTACGTGTTTCTTTGTTATGCTCCCATGTCTTTTGAAATATTTGCTCCAGTGTATGTATCACGTTTATAGTGGAACTATCAGATCTGAAGTAATTTTGTTAGTCTCTAAAGTTGAGCTGTGGCCTTTTAACTTTTTGGCCTCCATGTTGCAGCCTACTTCTCGCTGCCCGACAAACTTGTCCCGGTCTTCTTGTGACTTCGCTGTTGCTCTCTTATCCTCTCCAAGTACGAAGTTCATCTCGATGTACATTTTATTCGGTACCGGACAATGGGTGGCAGACGGTCTTGTGGCTCGACCAAAGTTCTCACAAGGGGGTTACTGCTGGCCTTCCCCCGGGCGTTGTTGGAGAGGGGTTGGAAGTACTCTCTGTGCGATGGTATACCTAGATCTCTGCGGAATTGTTCATTGCGCACGAATCAGTGGGCCCCTGTTAATGTGCGCAGGGTCCGATTGGTAGTATCTCCAAATTCTTCGGCTGGTACTGGGTTATAGTGCACCAGGCCAGCGTCCCGTATGTCAGCACAGATCGCAGCGTGGTAAGATAGAGCGTACATTTACCACGCAGGTAGGGCACACTACTACTCCCAATGAGCGAAATTAACTGTTGCCTCACTTTCAGACATTTTCTCTTGATTTCCGCCACGTGGTGCGTCCTAGTGAATCGCTTATCCAAGACCAACCCCACATACTTCACCGACGTACTCCAAGGCAACTGAGTTTCACCAACAACCACTAGTGCCTCATGACGCTTCAGCTTATTTATGAAACGAGCGGCCACAAATTTTATTATACAATTTGTGACAGCAACACTTTATCTTAAATCCAACTATAATTTTTGTTAGGGAAACTACATATTTTGTTAGATTAAATAAGGGTATTGCAATTCTTAATATAAATTGTTCTTATTTTAAAAATAAAGGGGTTGTTGTCCCAAAACCCTTCGCTGTGTAGAAATACTGCAGCCGATATTAAAAAAAGACATGAAGACATCAGGCGCTCATCGTAGACGAAGTAGAAAGTGTTTAGAGGTCAATGGCGGTATTTTTGAACATTTATGAAAGAACGCTATAATTAAAAAAATGTTCATGTATGAGGTTTTATTTACTTGTAATTACGCTATAACTTGTAAACAAATGAAAATCGAATAAGAACATATGATTTTTGTTACATTATTCTCACACTCCTGAAGTTTGGTCCGTTCCTCCCGACTCACCCTGTATTGTATCAATAACGTTAAATACTAATTCAATTGTTCTAAACCTCATATCAATAATTAACAAAAAGATATGGCTAAATAACATTTTCTGTATTTCCAGCAAACTAAAGCACAAATGAGTCTGCGCCATTTGATTTGCAACTGCATTACTTGTCTCAGCATTAAAAACAAGCGCAAATAAAACCGCTGATCTTCTTTCAAGTTAACAAAAACCTAAAAATGCTTTAACGATAACACATGCAGTTAACACTTAAAACAAAAACCTCTATTTTGATTGATTGTATTAAAGAAAACAACGTAAGACAAAGAATAAATTATATTCAAAAACATTCTGTAAAGCTGTTAACAGTTACTCTGACAAAATTTGTTTTACTCGTTCGTATATAGATACATATACGACGAGGTACATTACCAAACGCAGTTTTTGACACAATTCAAAACCCAGTATTTATTATTTTATGTGCCCTTGGTGAATTAAAAAAAAATGCAATATTTTTGAAAACTTCTGCACTAGTGCCTCCCATCTTGCACAACATAGTAGCATTTGCAAAAATGTATTTTATGTAGGACACGTGTAGTTAATCTATGCCATTTATAGAAAAACAACTCAGAAACTGCGTTTTGCAATGTATCTCCTCATATGCAAACTTTAAAATACCCATTAAAATATCCAGAAATTATGTTAAATACATATGTACCTGTGTCAATCTTTCATTAATTAATTACTCACCACAGAAACTGCAGTAGAAACGCATTAAATCAAATAGTCTCTGTCTCTATAAACATGAACGCCGCAACTCCCTCCCCTGTTGTAAATGCAACACAGAAACACAATTAACATCAATAATTGTAAAATTAAGACTAATGCATATTTGCTCTAAAATAGTTTTTCTTAGGCGAAAATAATTACTATAAGAAATGTATTTTATTTGCATAATTATAATCATATTGTATGCATGAATAGAAATGTTCACATTACCATTGGTGTCCTAAGAAAATACGATTAAAACAATATTTTTTGTCAATCTAATAATGCATTTTGTATGACCTTGCACTTCCATGATTAATCTCTACAACAAAATGTTTAATTCAGGATTTTAGAATAGGCTTATAACAGATATATAAAATAGTAATATCAATACATAGGTGCCCAGGTTCTGCAAAGTAGGGAAAGATTATTCACATTTTGAACGTAATAGGCAATAAGTTGAAGATGTGAAGTAGCAAGAGAGTGCCATTGAAATCTCATAAAAGTTGTATCGATTCTTTTCCTTTCGAGCTACCAATACCAGTCAGCAAATACGTCCAAAAGTAGCCTTCTCAACCTTGTAATGTTTAATAAATTTTAGAGAATTTGTAAAATTGCACTTACGAAATTAATATAATACATCGCATCTTTTGCTTATACACAAAATTATCTCTATAAATTTCGGTGATATCAAAATAATTACATACATATTTGCTTGCATCCACACGTAGACATCGTACACATCTTATTTTTGTATTTCTTATCCTATCAGACCAGAAAATAGTATACTATCCCTTCTTTAAACAAAAGGCCCTTTTCCTAATACGTCAACAAAATCCGTAAAACATCGTCCTATGTTTTATTTAAGGAAGAATCCCCAGACAAATCCTTTTTATATCCGAAGCATGCAGAATGGGAATCTCTCCCACCCTCCTCGGCCCGACTTTGTTTAAATTTATTGAACACGATCTTTCTTCTTTTAATCTCCAGGAAACAGACGGACGGCCAGCGTCCGATCTGTGGGCTACAGCGACCTATTCGTTCTCAGCAAGAAGGACATGTGGGACGTCCTCAAGGAATATCCGGCGGCCAGGGTGCGTTTAGAAGCCATTGCCGTTAAACGACTGGAGAAATATAAGCGAGCTCCTCTTGAGAAAGGTAAGATTAAAGTGAGCGATGCATACCTTTCAATTTTTGATAAATCCGCGTATTTGTTTATTTTTTTATCTACTGTGTCAGCTCCACAAACTAGTCAATTACACGAATGGTGGCAATAAGTTATTCCTATAAAAACAAACACCTATTTCTAAGAATTATATGCATATGAGAAGTCGGTACAGATTACTTTGGATCTTTATCAGATTTCACTTGAAACGTAAAGTATGTATAGGTTAGTATAGAAACCATTACAAATCTCTTTCTTATTTCCTTGATTATCGTTATTATTCCTTGATGCGCGATCATACGCTTAGAGGAATTTATATTTATATCAAATATAATTAAATTTCAATTAAAATTAAGTTATGGATACATACCGAACAGTACCTTTTTGTTTTTGAAATAAATACAAAATTATACTTATCTCTTAAACAGAATTTATAGTAATATCAACAATAATTTATATTAAGAATAAATATATTTACTCGTTAATTTAAAAATAACGCCTAAGTTAAACATCGAAACTATTAGATCCCAATAAAATTTATGATCAATATAAGTTTATACATAGTTTGAATATATTAATATTGTAATGCTAGGTATTTCTGATTATACCCTTCACTAAATTGTACCTTTAGGGTATGTTACTTTTCCTTCGCGATAAAATGCTAGTCTACTACGATTTAAAATAAACAGCAAAATTGAAGAAGTTGTATTAGGGATTTTTCCATCAAAAAAGCTTGTTAAAAGTTGTTCGGAATCGTGCAGATAAGCTAAATCCGAAATTTCGGATCTAATGTGTGTCCGGAAAATTTGCATAATGACCTCACAAGTTTGTCATGACTTTTCAGTAATACGTCAGGTATATAAATCATCAAACGACAGTTGTATGAAGCTATGATAAATAAAAGGATTACAAAAATTGATACCAAGATTAGTGTACATATCTAAAATCGGTGATACTTCAAAAGAAAAAAGAATGCAACACAAATTATATTTTACAATCTCAAAACAAAACTAGAGCAACTTGGAAGTTAGTTGACAGAATAACTGGACGAAATACCCGGAAAAATATTGATGTTGGCAAAATATGTGAATATCATAAATATACCGCTAATGAAATGGTGAATAGTTTCAATTCATATTACATAAGTATGGGTAATAATAATACCCAAGGTACTAGAAATACAGGCGATGTATCCATGAATGATAGGTCTATGGTACTATACAACGTTGATCCTGTTGAAATTCTTAATATAATAACTTCCCTCAAAGATACGTCATCCGTAGGACCTGATGGATTACCAACGAAATTAATAATGAGTTGTGCAGATTTACTTTGTACTCCAATCGTAAACATGATTAACCTTTCCTTCGAAACTGGTATATATCCCGACAATTTAAAAATTTCTACTATAACACCTATCTACAAAAGTTGCGATGAAACAGATATTGGGAATTATAGGCCCATCGCACTAATATCTATTATAGCAAAAGTAGTGGAAAAAGCCATTTTGTCGAGATTAATAACGTTCACTGAATCCTGCAACCTTTTAACGCCATTCCAAAATGCTTATATACAAGGAAGATCAACTATCAGAGCCACTTACATGGCAATCACTAAAATAACACAAGCAATATCGGAAAAGAAAGGAGTAGCCGGAGTTTTCCTAGATTTAGCAAAAGCATTTGACAGCGTAGATCATAACATCTTACTCGAAAAGCTAGAAAGAATGGGTTTTAGAGGGATAGTTCACACCCTACTGAAATCCTACTTAACAAATAGAAGCCAATGCGTACAAGTGAACTATAACGGAGAGAAATATCAGTCGCAATGGCTACAAAGCCAACAAGGCATCTTGCAGAGTTCGATATTAGGAGCATTTATATTTATGCTATATATGAATGACCTACCCGAAGTAACGCAGCATTACCTCACCATGTATGCAGATGACACGTCAATCATTATAAAAGAAAAAGACAATGATGTATTGGAAAAGGAAATTGTTGAAGCTCTGGGTAAAACAAATAACTGGTTTAGCCAAAATAACTTAAGGCTTAATGTAAACAAAACAAATGTAGTAAAGTTCTCCTTAAATAAGAATAATAATATATCAATAAGCTTTGAAAATCAGCAAATAACATCAATAAATAATGCAAAGTTTTTGGGTTTGATACTTGACAGCGCACTATCTTGGAAAGATCAAGTGCATATACTTACCAAGAAATTATCCGGAATGACATATGCACTGCGAACGATATCATCCGAAGTTCACGTTGAAGCAGCGTTGTCAGCTTATCACGCATATGTAGGGTCCCGGCTATCATATGATATCATCTTCTGGGGAAATTCCGTGGATGCTGACAGGGTCTTCATCCTCCAGAAGTCGTGTCTAAGAAGCATCTTCAATCTGAAAAGGAGGGAATCATGTAGGAGTGCATTTAGAGAGAACCGTATACTTACCTTGCCTGCATTATATATTTATGAATGTGCGTGTTTCGCGAAAAAACATTACAATGAAATCCTTGCCGAATACGAAACTAACCATATCTACAGCACTCGGGAATGCCAAAAAGCAACTCTTTGTGTGCCGCAAACAACATATGCGCGCATACATAAAGGTGTAGTGACGCAAGTTTTAAAAATTTATAATAAACTGCCGTATGAATTTAAGACATACACACTTAAAGATTTAAAAAAAAATCTTAAAGAACTTCTAATTCAAGAATGTTTGTATCATCCAAATGAGTTCTTTTTATGAACTCCATAATTTGATTAGTAATTTGTCAAGCATAGCTTTTGTTTTCTTTATCTGTTTGTACTTAGTTGGTACCCATTGTTTCTGTTGACATGTTTCATACTTATTGTATACTATGAAATAAAGGTTTGTTATTATTATTATTATTATTATATTGCTAATCTAACCACATGTTATTTATCAAATTGTGTGCAATTAATCAAAATCGTAGATATTGGTCTGCAGTTAATCCACACTGGATAATAAACTGTAAACGTCAGTATTCTCAAAAAATTAACGTTTGGTGTGAAATTTTAAACAATAAGATTATAGACCATTCTTTTTTAGACAAAATTTTCTCCGTACTTTTTAGAATTTTTAAATAACGATTTATGAGATATACAATGCATCTCATCTTCCAATTGCAGTACGGCAGGAAATGTACTATTAATTAGACGGGGCACCTATACATAATGCAATTGTGGCTAGAGAATAGTTAAATGAGAATTTCCAGGGAAGATGGATAAGTCGTAATAGTCCCCTAATCGAATGGTCACCTAGATTTCCCGATGTCACACCATTAGATTTTTATTTTTGTGGAACTATTAAAAATAAAGTGTATAAAACTAGACCAATAAATATTCAACAACTTTGTGACAGAATAACTCAAGCCTTTCAAGACATAAGTCGAGAAGAACTGAGAAAGGTTGTCGGTGTGTGAAATTCATCGGAGACTTTTGTCACAATACGGGGACAGTGCTTCTCGCAAAAGCGTTTTTTTGTGGATCGAAATGTTCCCTCTTTTTGTGTTACGCTCGTACGGCCGCTTTGAAACATTTCGATCCACAAAAAAACGCTTTTACGAGGTAAAGCACTGTCCCCGTATTGTGACAAAAGTCATCAGTGAATTTCAACACCTTTCACACCCTCTGACCGCAAAAATCGGATCACTGCTCGTTGTTCCTATTTGGTGCAAACTAATAGCGGAGCTGACATACTTATGCTGTTGTAGCTAGCAGACAAATGACGCGATCGTGATTAAATTCCGCACACATGACCACAGAGGCGCCAACTCAACGCATGCGCAAGCGGCCGCCACTATGATAACCTTCAAAGCTTGTTACGGCGAAAGTGTAGATAATATTTGACTTACCCTCGTAGTATTATAGTTTAACTTAAGAAATATGACGATATGCAGCAATAAAGGTTATGATAACCAGATTTTTTTTGTTACGTAAAGTTGGCTAGGAAAGAGCACCAAATTGTTTCTCGTGACGCCAGACTGATCTAAGGAGCTTGCTACTAAGCAAAGTAATCATAACAATTGCCAAACTGTCAAATCTCAATTCCAAAAGCGTAAATTATTCTTATTATTTATTATTATATCCTGCATTTCTCTTACGTTCCTTCTTTGTTCTCGTTATTGTTTTCTCTCATTTTAACCTGTTTTGATATTGTTCTTATTTCTTGACTTTATCGAACTTTATTGCAATTAATTAATTGTGGTAGGTTTGTTTAAATATATTAGTTTTTCATAGACAATATGTCTGGTTTTTAGGTTTTTTATGTTGTCACTTTTATGATGGCTTCGGCACGAATCATGCAAAGTTGCCGGGTCGATTTTAATATTATGTAAATCTGGCTACAATTAACGCCTTATTTGCCATGGTTGCGTAACAAATTGTACAATAATTTAAATCATATTATCTTCTGTAAAAGCAGTACTATTTATGCTTACTTAGCGCAAAGTTCAAATATTTCCAGCTGTACAAGGGCAGTGTTCATATGTTCCAGTTTGTGGTAATTGTTGCTAAATTTACCGAATATTAAAATTAGTTACTTGATGGTTATCTTACGAGGTCCATGCGGAGGACATTGTAAAATCAACAACATAGAAAACTAAAACTTAAGCACATTGCCAGTCAAGGACTAACAAATTTAAACAAACCTACCACAATTAATTAATTACAATAAAGTTCGATAAAGTAAAGGATAAGCAACAATTAACAAAACAAGTTAAAATGACAACATAATAACGAGCACAAAGAACGAAAGTATGACAAATGCAGGTTATAATAACAACAAACATATATAATTTACGTGAAAATGTATAGGATGTTCTATTTAAAATAAGAAAGTTGACGACACGCCGATAGCGGTAAAAGTTAGCTCACAAAGAATAGAAATCGACCAATTTTTTTCTAAAAACGCTATCTTCTGTTGCTCAAAAGCTAGCATGGGGCGGGGAACACCATAGGACCGTACTGTATATTATAATCAAAACTCAACTCTAATATGTGTTAATCTGTAAGTAAAGTTTTATGTTGTATAAGTATTTATTACTATAGTTTATCACTCGTCACAAAACTATGTAGAAAATGTTTTTGCAATATAATAATAATGACTGCATAGCCTGTTAATAATAATCATTGACAACCATCAACGTATAATATTGAGATTATAAATGCTAGTATCTACATCAGAAATAGTATATATTACGCATATTGCACTAGACATATAATATATGTAATCAAGATGTACAAAAAGTGCGTTATTTACTAACAATTAGAAAAATAATTATTTTTTTACTTACGATTCCAGAAAATATTCACACCAACATAAAATTCACCCAACAGCGTCATTTAAGACATTTTTAAGGAAACTTTGAAGTAAAATAAATACTACTACCTTCCACAACAGAGTACCCGTCTTTAGAATAACACCGTACACGATTTATTTGCAGAACACGAAGATGTATGTAACGAGTTACAGGTGTCATTTACTCGGTACGTTGAGGAATTACTTCCGATTTATCTTCAAGCAGAGATATACGCGTTCCTATGCATATATGCAATTTTTAGAAGGTGCAGCGTTATACCTAAACGAAGAAAGCGAAACTACTTGTGCGTTATGCTACCCCCCGTTATGCTACCCTACACAAATTTTAAAATCGAATCTTGTTGCAAATAATAAGGAACTAAATATAATTGTAATACGACGCGGTTAAAGTGCCATTATCATATTGTTAAAATGCCCAGTAAACTATTACTTACTTTGTTTTGAATGTTTTGCTCCTTTTTCCTCGATATTGAAGATTCCTCACAACACCATGGTTCCATATTGCTCTTTCTTGAGATCTAGTCGTTATCCTTGCTTGTCATTTCCTCTTCATTGATGGTTCATTCCTATTCTTGCCAAATAACTTGACTATCTAACAAGGGAACACCGGTAATTGATACTTACCGATTTAAATTAAACTTTGTAGGTTTATGGATAACTTTTTCACTATTTTTGCTAGTATTAAATGAGAGCGTCAGTAGTTTTCCTAATTTTTTTCAAATATTGTTACACCTTAATTTGCAATTCCGTTAAATTCATATTTAAAATATTTCAAACATTATTCCATCTTGGGCCAATTCTTTGATTTGAACATATTACGAAATTGAGCACCTGCGAGGATGATCTCATCGCGTCAATAGTGCGTAGTATTCGTGTACACGCTTTAACTAAATTCATCGCCTAATTTGTTTCTATCTGACCTTTTGACCTTTGTTGTTTAATAAAACCATTAATATCCCGCATATGATAGCAACAAATTTGAATTACATTCTTAATCTAATGAGATATTTAGTAATTAACTGTTCGTGAACAAATCATTCCCATCTCTTCCCATTCTTTAAGCCCCGTAGCTTCTTTGTTTATTAAAAGACATAAATGAAACTTTGTCAACATATAATATTAATCTCGCTTTACATTAGGGTATTAGTTAAATCAAATTTCATCCGTAGCTAATGATTATAATTAGCAATTATTCAGTTCAGTACACGCACAAATCATTACATCATTTCGTATGCTGTAACAAGTTGAGTGAGGCCGTAAGTGGCCCAGTGTGAGTGAACCATGTTATCCTGGATTACTAAGGAGTTTTCGTCGAATATAACTCCTGCTGGGTGATTTTTCTTGGTATCCAAGGTCTACATTCCCGGCGATTATATAGTGTTTGCGATTCAGTCGCCTTTGAGTCAAATCGCTTGGGATAACGCTCTAAGAAGCGGATCCGGAAATTGGTTTCTTCCATCAAGTTGTGGTTTTGGGAAATTGATTTCTTCGATCGAGTTGTGTTTGTTCGTTGTCTGCTGTCCGATGCTCATCACCCATCACCCCGGTTTATCAGCGCGGCGTCCTTTCCAAATCAACGCCATCGAGAAAGTCGTTACCACCAGAACTAGCTGATTAACTACTCCCTCAGCGTGTCTTCCTGAACCTCATTTGTTATGTAAGTTAATTTAAGATATTCATGTACCATTACGAACCATAATTAACAGTTTGCGCTTTTGGTTGAGTTGTTTATCGTAAATATTGGTCATTCTTCTCTAGTTAACTATCGTTCGTATTATGATTTAAGAACTGCGCTTCACGTAATTGCTACTGCCTATTTTGAAATTTTGTGAATCACCTTAACAACTTGTTTAAATTAATATTAACATTTGCATATTTCTTTGGCGCACTCAATCATTTCACTGTAAAATTCGTCAATATGATAGTTAATACTTTGCCCTGAGATTTTAACAAGTTCTTTTTGTAATAATTTGTCAATGATATTTTTCTAGTGCTCCCTCAATATACAACTTGAACTGATATTTGCTAACTTTTTATCCTGCTGAATTGTTTAGAATATTTGTACAATCCTTTCTTACTTTCCCTTGAAAAGTCTGAATGGTTTCCGACGGAATTATTAACCACCAGCGAGGCGACTAAATTGAACCAATCATTCAATGGCGTCCTAGGAACATCATAATTCTTACCCAAGAATTCAAATACCGGGTCGTCGTCTCTGTGAAGAAGCGTACAAATGCCATTCACGACTTCAGCAACACAAATAAAATCTCAACGACGTTGTTTCTCTAATCTCCTTGAATCCTCTCCTTGTAGCATTTATGTTTATTAAGCAAAACTTAGAGTACTATATTTCTCTATTTAATCTTTTGTTTGCTATATAAAACTTGTCTGTAATGTTTAATAATTTTCTTTGTGTATTACAATAAATGTTATTGTAAGTTACAATTTGTGTATTTTCTTGTCTTGTGCTCTCATGCTCGATATGCTCTGTTTGCTCTATTTATGAATTCAACTATTCTTTTCTTTACCGTAATAATATAAAAATTTTTATTTGCTAAAAAATATAAAAACTGCGTTGAATTTATATCCAGCCAAATTTTGTCAGCAGTGAATAAGCGTCACACCTACAGTCAGTCTTCCTCTCTGGCGGTTCTGGATCCCTGACTGAGTTTGGTCAGTGTATCACAATACCTGTTTGAGTTTATTGTCATCCCAGGAGGCAAACAGTCGACCAGCAATAGCCCTTCCCTGTCCCAAAAGACGATTGCCATGACTTTGCCAGCAGACTGCGTTTGTTTAAACCTCTTTGGCTTCGGCGAAGTTGAGTGGGGCATCTCGACCTTTTCAACGATTTCCTCTGAAACTGATGGTCTTCCGCTCCGCTCTTCATCGTGAATTTCCGTCCGACCTCCAGTGAATACCCTACACCATTTACGGACGTGTTGAACAGTTATACACTTTTCTCCATAAACTTCGGTTAATTGACGATGAACGTCTATAGGTGAAACCCCTTTCGCGTTTAAAAAACGTATCACAGCGCGAATTTCGCCCATGGCGGTAGCGGCGATCAGGAGTTCCTGCTTAGCCAACACTGAGCAGCGTATCGAGACGGGAGTGGTACATATATAGAGTGGGAGAGCTGCTGCATACGCCAATGTTGTCGGATTTCGCCTAACACGTCTTATTGCTGCTGTAGGGCTTTAGAAACCTTATTTTACGATAATCTCTAATACATACAAGGAATCAAGTGGACGTTCGGTTATTATCGGTCGATCGGAGTGCATGTACTGTTTATAATGTTCGAGAAACTAGTGGAACCGTCCTAGACACATTGAATCGTACTACTATTGAAACATCCTAGATTGACAAATAAAAAAAAACGTTTTAACATAACAGAATCTTCTGAAAACAGTTCAAAACTTTTAATCTTTAATATCAGCTAACTTTGATTAATTTAGACAGTTGTTCAAGGTTTCTCGACGAAACTATTAAAATGCATCGATGGTAATTAATTATTTGTATTATATTCTAACGAATCTATTGTGGAATAAAGTGCATAAGGATCAGCGATTGACTTAGATATACTATATTCAACTTGAATACATTTATCATTTTGCATTTCGTTACAATAATTGTAATGAAATGCAAAATCATAAATTCATTAAAATGCAGTTTTCTGCTGGATGTTACGATGAAAGTTTCTTATGTTATCTACCTAGCTATGAAAACAATATGCTATCTCAACAATTTTCTTATGCCAAGTTTCTGTGACATTTTATAGTGCAATCCCTAAGTTTGGTTTCAATCGCTTAACATCTGTCTTTATATATCAGTTAAAAGAAGCGAAAATGAACGACTTGAATCTGGAATACAGAAGCGACATGAAATTTCTATCGAAAAAAGGCACCAGCCCCAAGAATAGCAGTGCATAGAGTCGATCCTATCTTCAAGTCAAATATTGGTACAAGCAGTTCAAATGAGGCAGGGAATCCATCCATGATGAGCCAATGTGTGGAAAACCTCTGGAAGCACGAACTGAAAAAATCCTCATCAAAGTTGAAGATTTGGTATTGACCGGCCGCCGAGTAGAAGTTTCAGTTATTGGTAGAGAAATAGGAATATCAGAAACGTGTGTGCCTAAAATTCTACACGAAGATTTGAGAATGAGTAAAGTGTCGGCATGATGGATTCCCAGGCTGCTCAGTTCCGAACAAAAACCGTGTAGACGACAAATTTGCGAGGAGAATTTTACTGCTTTATCCCAAGATGAAGGCTGTTTCTATATTATAACCAGGGATGAGACACCACTGGGACCCTCCCACGAAACAAGAATCTATACAATGGATTCATAAAGGCTCTCCACCACCCAAGAAGACGACGACGCGGGGAAAATAATGACACAGTTTTCTGGGACGCGGGGCGATCCTCTCAATTCAGTTGTTGCCAAAAGGTTTTACAACAATGGGGAATATCTACAAAGACACAATTAGAGACTTGTAAGCGGCTATACGCGAGAAAAGACCCCACGATTAGACTTGGAGAACTCTCCTTCCGCACGGCAACTATAGGGTGCATAAAGGACGAATTGTTCAAGCAGCAGTCAATGAATGCGGCTTTGAGGAGTTACAACATCCATCCTACAGTCCTGACCTCACCCTCTGTGACTATTATCTTTTTCCAAAGCTCAAAAAACACTTGAGAGAGTATCCCTTTTTATCGGATGATTACTTGGAAAATGCTATGGAGTCGTATTTTGCAAAATTACCAAGAGATTTTTTTCAAACTCATAGCGTTATTAGAAAAACATTGGAATAGGTGTGTTAGTGTTAATAATAAACTAGGTAGATAATATAAGAAACTCCTCTCGTATTGTTCAAAAATGTTTAGAAGCTGACTATAGGCACATTGTTCCCAAAATGACCTTTTCAAAATCAAACGGAATGTTCTAATACATTGGGAGTCTATCGTAGGAGGGACGTTTGGGACGTTTCGCCGTAGGAACAGTTCGCCGTAGGCCCAGTTCGCCGTAGGACCAGTTCGCCGTCGACGCGATTCAAAATTGTGATTTATCAATATTACAGTAAAATTTATTACAACTTGAATGTTAATAATAATAAATGTTACAACTTAAAAATAAATATATATTTATTTTGCACATATGAAATAATTAGCGATCAGCCTTAACAAACTCCTTAATCACTGTTAGCAATGGCAAAGCGTGTAATTTCAAACCAATTGATGAGTCATAAAAGCTCTATAGGTAAAGCATAGGTGAGAATATTAATAGCTTCGTCCATATTTGCAATTGACACAGATGCCAAAGGAGTTAGCATCCTGGCGTTCAAAACAAATTGCGGATCGTTACTATACGCAGAGAAGTGTTTAGTAAATCAAGACTGTCCGCCTTACTTTAAGACAATTATCGTTTTAGTTATCCAGAATAGGATTACTGTTTCAAATAAAAGGAAATATTTTCTTAGGGTTTTTTTTCTCGGCTGACGAAAAGCGCATACATTTGTAATGAAATAGTTGTATTTGTTTGTTTAAGAAATTTGTTAACTTGATTCAAGAAAATCTACGTTTTATTATTACGTTGGCTGTATCTCTTATTATAATACAAGACATCACAAGATATATGGACACATTGTATAAATTTATATTGCGTTAGTATTTATATAATATAAGAATAATGATCTACATATACTTATTACTTAATTTCAATTACACTCATATTGACCCATATAATGATATAACCGTTAACGTACAACGTTTCATGAACATTTTCAAAAGATTCCGATTAATGTAATATCTTTTGTAGGTACCCACATTCCTATAAAAGTAATATTAAATGTGTATCCGCCAATTAATTTATAAATTAAATGATTTTTATTAATTGTAATACCTACTGAATATTTTCTTAACAAGACTAAATGATTTACTTCCATGAAACATGTTTTGTGATTTTCTAACTGCAAGAAATTATTTATTTGATGCAAATAAAATTATTTTCTTATATTAAACATCTTCTTAGCCTTGAAGTAAACATACTTTTTTGAATAGAGACTGATTTTTGCAAGAAAATCTAGCTTTTTGATGCATTTCTATTACTGTATACTCGGTATACAGGGAAAAAAAACATTTATTACCTCACTGCCTTTTATGGTATCTTGTAGACAATGAATTAGGTCTTGTCTGCTAAGAATTTAGGAATATTATCCATAGAGAATGAATTATTAAACAAAACGTTTAATGATTACACATTTAGAAAAGATCTCATAGACTTTTTATCTTGGATTGCTATTTTTAGTCTCCCCAACATAAATTACACCCTTTGCCACTGCTGACAGTGATCAAGGAGTTTATTAAGGCTGATCGCTAATTAGTTCAGATCCGCAAAATAAATGCATTTTTATTATTTAAGTTGCAATTTATCTATTATTATTAGCATTTAGGTTGCATAAATTTTGCAGTAATATCTGTTAAATCACCATTTTGAATCGTGTCGACGGTGAACTGGTCCTATGGGGAACTGGCCCTACGGCGAACAGGCCCAACGACGAACTGGACCTACGGCGAATTAGGCCTACGGTGAACCGCCCTGCGGCGAACTGGTGACGGCGAAACGGCGACGGTGAATCGGCGACGGCGAAACGTCCTAGACCCATAGTAGGATCCCAACTTCATTTCAATCTAGTGACAATGTTTCTACGATGGATAACCTTTCGATAGCAAATACAAAACAAAAACTTGGAAAATGAATAGATTAATTCGAAAAATGCAAATCCAAAAAATTAAACGATAAGAATAATTTCTTTTAGAGACCGTTAGAGAATTCTTTGTGAAATAAAAAGAGCAACATATTGAAACATATTTTTCTTATATTTTTTACAAAAGAAAACACGCATAATTCTCCTTCACATAATATAAAGCAAAAATTAATTTCTCTATAACCAACAGTTTAAAGTCAATGCTTTATTCAGTGCCTTGCAAGACAACATCGATTCTATTCGCCAGTTCGTCACTTTACAATATGGTCACGTGATCATCCTCTATCCTATCCAGAAACATCTTCGATAACCCGTAATCCGCGTCTATATTGTGTACGGACTGTACTATACTTGGCCTTGTGCATCGTGACAGGCACGATTGTTCTGTAATGGTCATAATTAACTTGGATATTTCAAAAAAAAACTACAAAAGCTACATTCTCATTAGTGGCTCTTTTTTTTAGAGAAAATTATGTTACAATACACGTTTTCTTAAGTGTCTTGAAAAGAATCCATTTAAGATGCGTAATGAATAAGACATCTTTTTGTGTTTTTCTTTGTAAAAACGAGAAAAATAGGTTGTTGTATTTAAAAATAAATTAATTTTGACACTTTTGCTATTTGAAAGTTTAATTTCAATTTTCCAAGTTACACTTGTTACGTTCTCCTGAGGTGAAGAACAATGCCGCTAGTCGTCTGCTTCGGTGTACATTTCTTGCGAAGGGGGAGGACCAATTGCTTTCGCTTATTCGTAGATAATGCTTATATATTTGTTCGCTTATTCGGTTGCTCTCTAAATTAAACACAGTACGTAAGTATAAAACATAAATTTTATTATATAAACAGTCCCTTTGTACAAAAAAATGCAAAGGCATAAATATTGTGTAATATATTAAGCCTAAGCGAAGCCTAAGCGTCTGGTCAGGAGACAGCAGCATAGAAAGCCGATCACTACAGCAAATATATGCTCTACAACTCACGGCTCCCGGACGCTCGTGTTACTTCATGTATATGTAAGATACACCACCTCTAGTATCTATTGCTCCGGCTGCTGCCCCCATACATAAGTGAAAAAGTGAGAAACCAAAGATTGTGTGAATGTATAGACGCTAAGTTATGCGTAAGCAAAGGAGCAACGACTAACAATAGTGGTACTATGAATTTCTTCTCGGCGGCAAGTATATACATATCGAACGTTCGAATCCAATATACGGTAACGGTAGCTCCAACGTGGAGATATAAATGACTATTAAGTGGTCTCTCATTTATGCGTTTTTACAATAAATGCGTATACATTAAAATTTTAATGAATATAAACATGTAATATAGGAATTTATACAAAACAAAACAAGTGAAATGTTGAAATTACAAGAAAAAATAAAACAAACAATTCATGAATAAGGCACACAAAATGTCGAGTTTATAAAAATAGAATAAATAAAATTATAAATGTTCAGAAAATAAATGAAATGTTAAGTGTTCTTAACAACACTTTCGCAGTTATAAAAGTTTACATGCACTCGTCAAAAATTTTCTAAAAATGCAAATACTACAAATATGGTTAGAAATAGCAACATATTGTTGTATCAAATAAACCTTAAAATTGAACTAGGAATTGAAAAATCTAAAAATATATAGGGCGTTCTATTTGAAATGACAAAGTTGAAAGCTACTTCCGGTATAACCGGAAGTCTTACATAATTTAGTTCAATCAAATTTTCCAAATTTTCCAATACATACTCTTTTATATATCGATCGATGCTGTTGCTCGTGAGACACTGTATAAAGGTTGTTTAAAGTTACCGGGCCACATTGCTAACTTTGTTATTATTATGACTACGATGTTGGTTAAATTAACAAAGATGTAGTGATTTTTCCACTGACCACAATGGTGTTGAGAAAAAAACAATTGCACATCGCATTTCAGCTCTAACATTAATTGTTTATATTGTTTAAATTGAACACCCTGTATATTTTTCAATTATTCGATAGGTAATGAAACTATGCATAAAATATCCTTATAGCACTATCGCCCGAAAATAAAAAACAAAAGAGATACGATGAAATTTATATTGGACAGTTGAAACTGTAATTTCATTATTAGAGCAGCCATTGTGATAGTTGAAACATGAAAAATATGTAATTTATTCCACCTAATAAGATGGTGTCATCAAAAAAAATTACGCATCGTATTTCAGCGATTCGCATTTTTATTAAACATCCTGTATATTTTTTCACAGATCAATAGAGATTGGCATTTAAAATAAATTACTGTTATAACGCTAAGGCCCAAAATGAGAGTTAAAAGAGATTTTAAGATGAAAGACTTAAAATATAAATCAAAGCAAGCAATCGTTGCTTTTTCTGACCCTTTGCAAATCTTGTTCGGCATTGCAATCAATTAAAAAATTTATTAGTGAGAATAATTGCTTTTTGGCTCCGGTTTTTTGATTCGTTTTTCACTTTTGTTTTATAGTTGTTAACAACCTATATAGAATATCGACTGCATTCTATCAAAAGTGTGTAACACTTTGCTAACCTTAAAAATCACATCAACTAGCATGTCGTATTCTTGAAATACTTCTGCTTTTTTGAGCTCCTAGGAGATATTATGTGGCCTGACCTAAAAATTGTGCACGGAAAACTCAGACCCAGCCAAAGTCAAGGGAGCATGGAAGAACCAATCAGGATGTGCAAAACATGCTTACTACTTGGATGCAATAAAATAGCTCAAACAAATGGAGTAAAGGCCTGCAGTTTGTTCAGTTTATAAAAAATCATGCTTATCATTCTGGTATAAAAAAAAAACCGTATAAGGCAATGTTTGGTGCAGATCCAAAAGTTGATTTAACACGTTCTTTTTTTTTAAAGTAATAGATCCATTACGGGATGAAGAACATTGATACAAACTTTTGCAAAACATGGAGAAAGAAACTGAAGAACTAAACATGGAAGAAAGGGATAAAGAAAGCTAATGGAGAAGACCGTGAAGAAAATTAAGACAAAAAGTGTGTAATTTCACTTTGCTTAAAACCGGTTCGAAGTTCAGGATGTATATTGTGCAACAGAAACACGTCAACAATAAATAAACGTAATGACACTAAAGAAAATTTCAGATAAAAAAACCTTGACAACCATTGGTTCAATTTTTTTTCATTTTTGTAGTCCTTTTGTTTTTTGTAATAATGCTTATTAAATAACTAGTATTAGTATAGTATTAGTAGTATAAGTTGTTGATAAGTTGAAGATGGCGCCGTTAAACTGTACTCCGTTGAGTTTTACCTGTAAACGACGTGTTAAAGAAGTAAAAGGTTTTGTTGTGTGTAATGCATGTGAAAGTACGTTTCACCCAAGCTGTTTGTTAAAAATTCCCGGTATATTTACATATAAACAAGGTAAAGTACACTATTGTTCTGAACTAACCTCAAAGAGAACACACGAGGAAATTGAAAACAATGAAATAATTGAACTAAAACAAAAATTAGAGCAAGTAACAACCAAATGTAAATGTGAAGAAAAAGAAAAGCTAATAGAAGAATTGAAAGAACAGCTGAATATAATACAAAAGCAGATATATAGTTGTTACTGTTTACAAAAAGAAGAAGAAATTAAAGAACTAAAGCCAAGGATGTTTAAATCAAATTCAAAAATGCTAGAGTTATCGCTGGCACAGTGTGATACTTTGCATACAACACAAAACGAAATAGAAAATGAAAGACAAACTGAAATTGATAGCGAGAAATTAAACTGTGATAGATTTAATGAATTGGAATGAACAATGGAAAAATTAAAAGAACATTTTTCAAAAACTGTAAAGCAAATGCAGATACAAATAAATAATATGATGTACAAAGAAAGCGAATTACAGAAAAATACTAAGCGTAGAAATAGTAACAAAAACAGTTTAAATAACATAGCGACATCTATGGAGCAATCTGAAGCTATGAAGATATGTACACCTATTACTAGCAGATCAACGGATAATAGGCAACCAAACATGCATGCAATCACAACTAAAAATAAGAGAAACAGATAAAAATGAATCAAACAAAAATCAAGAGAGACCGCAAGAAAATCAAAATCAACAACATAATAAGAAAACTAAGATAATTGGCACAAAGAACGAACAAATGGCCTTTAAAGCGACTGATTTGCACTGGGTATATGCAGGAAAATTTAGACAAAATTTCGAGACCCAAAATATGGAACAACTACTAACTAGGAGTGGACAAAACTTTAATGGAAGAAGTGTATAAGACTGACCATTGGCCAGCTGACATTGCAATTTGCCCCTTTCGGTTTTTTCGAAAGCGGAGGGCCCCAGAAAGAAACAAATATTATTACAGAAGAGCACAAAGGTATTAGAAATAAAATAGAAATTAACACAAAGAAAAAAGCATTTACTTTATTAAACATCAACGTACAGTCCATTTCAAATAAATTTGACTCCCTAGAAAGGTACTTGAACTATAACAACATTGATGTAGCTGCAGTTTCGGAACATTGGCTGAAGTCCAGTGTAATAAATAATGTTGCAATACAAAATTACAAAATTACATCCTCATACTGTAGATCTGTAGTAAATCATGGAGGACCACTTGTAATAACAAGGGAAGAATTACAAGTAAAGAAAATTGATTTACAAGCCTATTGCACTGATAAAGACATAGAACTAGCAGCCATAAATTGGACGTAAGCGAAGATAATAATTATTGTTGTATATAGGGCACCCAGTGGAAATATGCAAGTGTTTATTGAGAACATTCGTTTGGTGCTTTCAAACATACAAAATACGTATAAATATCACAGGCTATTATTATGCGGCGATTTCAACGTTAGCTTCACGGTGGAATCCAGTGATAAAAGAATTCTTCAGGAGTGTTATGCAGCCTTTTGGATTAAAAGAAGTCTTCCACAAGCCATCAATGAGTGACAGCAACTACAAGTGCATGTGTAGACAACATTCTGGTAAACCCCGAAGTGTCTCTCCTTTCGAAAACAGTTTGCAATCCGCATTTATCGAACCATCTGACCCAACAAGTTACTATGGCTGTTGACGTCCTTATAAACATCAAAGAAAAACTTATTAAAGTAAGGGACAAAAATTCTGCCAGTATATAAACTCTTTTAAGTAAAGTTCGAGATACTGCTTGGGACCTTTTAGTTACAGCTAGTGGCCTGGAAAGTTACGTGAGGTTCCATAACGTCTTTTCCGCCATATTCAATGATTCGTTCCCTGAAATAGAAAAGAAAATAAAAATAGAAAATGCAAAAACAAAATACGTTCAAAGCGAGAAACTAGCAGAAATTAAAAGAATCTTAGACGCGCTTTATACGGTAATAAAAACAAGAGGAAGCGAAGAAGAACAGAAACTCTACAGAAACCTAAAAAAAGAATATAGGCAGGAAATTACACTAGAAAAGAAGTGTTTCTAGAAAGTTAGAAACATCCGACAATAAAATTCAAGCGATATAGAATTTAATAAAAGCGGAAACAAACACAAGGAAAAATGACAAAGACTCCATTAACTTAAATCCGGACGAAGTAAATAAATATTTTTCCTCCATTGGCAAAACACAAGCGATGGAAATACCTGGCCCAAAGCAAGATGCAGGAAAATTGCAGCGATCGAGAGACCTAGGAATAGCGAATTCTATATACTTAGAACCAATAACAGCTTCTGAGATATGTTTGATAACAAAACAATTAAAAAAGAAAAACACACAGTATGTATACAGGTTATCGGCAGAGGTTGCTGAATGAACCATAGAGGAAATAGCACATCCCCTTGCTATGATTTTTAATGCATTTATAGAATCCAATGGAATTTAAGCTCTCAAAAATAGTGCCAGTCCACAAAAAAGGAAAAAGATCAAATGCAAATAATTATAGGCCCATAGCAATAATACCAAGTTTTTCGAAAATCTACGAGATTGCAATTAAAACTAGAATAACAAGCTTCTTTGAAAAAAAAACAACTGCTAAGCCCAAGTCAACATGGTTACAAAAAGAGCGACTACAGCCATTATAGATCTGGTTGAAGAGATAGGTAACAGCATTCAATGACGGAGAGGATTTTATGCTAACCTGTTGTGATTTAACAAAAGCCTTCAACTGTGTAGACCACGAACTGTTGCTGGAAAAGTTGTACTACTACGGAATAAGGGGAACATCATACAAACTATTACGATCGTATCTGGCAGAAAGAGAAGAAATGACTTTCTGTGAGAATAAAAAATCAATTTCAGCTAAAATAGAAAAAGGAGTGCCCCGAGGATCTGTATTGGGCCCCTCTTGTTCCTAGTGTACATAAACGATATCCCAGGAAGTGTTAGCTGTAGCAAGTTGTGTCTATTTGCGGACACATCAATTTTAATTAAAAGAGCATCACAGGAAATTGCTGAAAACAAAGCAGAAATTGCATTATTAGTACCCGGGGAATGGTTTTCAACCAATAGGTCAACACAAATGATCCATTGGCGCATGTGGTATTGCAACAAATCAATCACTCTCTTTATGTCTTCATATTCTTCACTCAAACGAGCTGAATGGCCTATCGGGACTGAATCAAATAAGTTTCCATTATGGAGGAGAACACACTTCAAGCTCCGCTTTGAGCTATCGATAAACAGTCGCCATTCAGTTGCGTTATAGGCTAAAATTCCCAACTCTTCCATTAAACCATGTACGTTATGGCAGTACACAAATCCATCATCACTTCGAAAGTATTGTAGAAACGCACTTTCTCTTGATCGAAAATAGGATACCTTAGCTCCCTTTTCAAGCAAGTTTTTCTCGTGCAGTCTTGATGCTAAGAGCTCTGAAGCTTTTTTGGATAGTCCCAAATCTCGTACCAAATCATTCAACTCATGCTGGTCAAATCCATTACGAACGGAATTATCATTAATTTCAAAATTTTCATCGTTGGGGTCACTTTGATCTTCACCAGACCCGTATTCCCGCATTTCCAAAGAGGGTAATTCATTGAAAACTGTTTATTCTTCACTTACAGCTTTCACAAAGTAAAGAATCATTATTCACTTTTATCTAATTTTGCCCACTCATAAATTGTTTTTCTTAATTGGTGGCATGTTAACATTTCTTAATACTGATTCTTAAACTACAACAAAACAACAATACCCTTTTCTTGTATCACTTCAAATTGCTGACTCCCCTGCTCGTGTTCCCTACTTTGCTCTATTCCATTTACGCATCAAGAGAAATTAAAATGCTTAGTCAATAAGACTAAAACGAAAGTGTTTAAATACAATGTTACACGTTTTCAAAAAGTGATAAACAGATAATCGAGGTATATCTTTTTAAATACTACCTAAGTATAGAGGAACTTGTATGGTAAAACAGATGGTTTATTACTTAAAGTTTAAATTAAAATAACATTGTAAACGCTCCTTTAATATATCAATATAATACAACAAATCACTGTCTGAAATTTGTCTGTATTATTCAAACTTTACACAATAACCGGGTTCGAAAAAGGCATGGGAAACTGCAAAATCTAGGCGAAAATGCAGTTTTTTTCTAGAAAAGGTGCGTTTAAGCATAAAAGGCCAAAACCTTGGATATTACAAAGGAAGGCAAAAAGGGTAGGCAACCAACATTTGCCTAAGTATCCGGACTCTAGTTTCTACCATGAGAAATAAGAAATTTACGATAAACGATGAAGGTTGAAAAGGATACAGGAATTGTGTTCCGTACCTATGTTAGCGAGTATAAAATGGATACATTATTTGTTGCTTTTCTGGCGACTATATTATTATATTTAGGTTAAGTTTAAATCAACTCTAACTAACTAATACGATGATGGTATTGAAATCACGATGTTCTAAAGAAATTATGATTTAAGTAATTCCCTCCCAGAGATACCTTTGATTATTATTGATCAACAACTGGCAAATATCGTTTTATATTTGCACTTATGCCTCAGTTAGTATATGAACTTATATTCAATATTCGTAGCTTGTGTTCGTCCGATGTCATTACTAGAGTAACCAAAACTTGCGGACTCGCATAGGCGTCGGTATTACGAAAAATTCATAAATAAACTTACTTGCTAATTATTCAACAAATTAGAGGCATCAGGATGTGAACTACTGTAAACTTGCATCATTGCATATGTTTCCACAGTTACTTCTTTAAACCTTGTGCGTCGAAAAGAAAAAATATTCTTATACATAGAAAACGATCTCTCCACATCTAAGGAAGTTACATTTGCATGTAGAAACTGTTTTTCAAAATCACTTAAAAGTTCACTATTCTTACACTTATTATAAACGGCCTCTAAAGTATTAAAATCGGCATTTTTCCTTAAAACATCTGACAATTCAGTACATTGTAGTTTTCTGATGGCATCTAGTAATACTGTATAATTGGTACATATTGTTGTTAAATCTTCTAAAAGTTGAGGAATTTGATATTCTCTTTGACTTTCTCTAATTGCTTTGGATTCATTCCGATTAAATCGCATTATAACTGATTGAATTTGTTGAAAATGGATCAAATAGTAAGAAGCTGCTGTTAGCCAAGTACCCCATCGCGTTAAAATTGGTTCAGAAGGTTCTGGAATACCTGGACAAAATTTACGAAATTCTTTTAAACGTTTAGGAGATTTACGAAACACTGCTTTAGTACTTCTAATCATCCGATCAACGTTTCGGTAATGTTGTCGAACAACTTCACCAACTAAATGCAAAGCATGCAGCACGCAGGTTATATGTATTAAGTTAGGAAATATATGTTTTAAGGGTCGCCCACCACTTAACATCGTTGCTGCACTATCTGTCACAATCATCACAACTTGATCTTGGGCAATTTTAAATTTTTTCAAAGCGTTCATTATCACTTTTTGAATATTTTCCGCGGTACATTGTTGAACACGTTTGCAAGCTAATAAATATCGGGATGCTGTGTTCTCGCTAGATAAAACGCGAGGTATTACATTCACAATACTGTTTTTCTTTATATCGGTCGTCTCATCCACGGTAATCCATATTTTTTTGGAACACAAATCACGTTTACACACATTTTCTAGCATCTCTTTCATTCGCGGCAAATGATTCTGTAATTGTGTTTGTGAGGGTAATGGGTACTTTGGAAGTATTGTCGCCAAAACGTTTTAAAAGCTGCTTTTCTCACCAACGACAACGGAAGATTACAAGAGGTAAACATAATTAATAAATGCATGAGGAATAGTGTATAAGGTATTTCAGTTCTTGCATTTCTCATATGCTTAATACCATTAACATGCCTCTGGCAATCAGTTCTGTCCAATGCAGCCAAACGAACATCGCATATTAAGCAAAAAACTGCACTACCGTCATATTTTAAATGGGGAAAAAGTGACACATATTTATGTACATTAGTAGCAAATCTATTACGAGGCATTGTTTTCATAGGTATGTAAATATTGGTTCTATATGAAACGATACACTAATTATGTACTTGGTATAATACTTACAACACACAAAAAACACCAGCTATATTTTCAAAAGCGACACGTAAGTACATAACCTTGACCGTTCGACTAATCTCTGCAACAGCTCAACCGGTACTAAAACGAAATCTCTCTCAGCGCGATTTAACATGATTTATATTCAAGGTCGACACTACATGCCTGCTTCTCTACCGGTTAAGTTTATTTATGAATTTTTCGTATTCTTATATTAACCCGTAATACCGACGCCTGTGCGAGTCCGCAAGTTTAGGTTTCTCTAGTCATTACTCCACTCGAAATATCTCTACACATAGATTCTTATAGAATCTTATATTAATGTTCGCAATTTCGACAAGATTCATATAGTAACAGTAGTGGAAAATTTTATGCGTGCTCGTTGAAATCTGAAATCGCAAAATCGATCGCAATTAACTAACTAGATATTCAACATACACGCTATAGGTATATATCTGCCTCTGCCAATTTAGCAAAGCCGATGTTAATTTTCAATGCTTTATTTAACTAACTAGCTCCCTACGCTACAGATCTTTGTAATTGTTCCACCCGATGAAATCCAAGGTAAATTATACTTTGCCGTGCATTTATGTTACTTATTTAATGTATTGCCACAAAACTACTTATTGATATTGATTGCTTCTTCTGGCAATCATTATCAAAAGCTTAAATATTAATTTATACGATTTTTTTCAATTTTACTTGTTCTGAATATTTCTTCAGTTGAGTAATTAGATATAAAGAGTGGCCAAAAAATCTGGTAACAAATGAATATCTCGAAAATTAATAAGCGAAGATCCTTGAAAACTTATTCACACAGCAGAGATGTTAAGATTACCCGGCGGTATTCTACATCCCTATAGAAAACTCCACTTTATCCACCTTGGTCCAGTCTATATCTGCTCAGCAATTATTCTTGATGGAAAAATATTGTTTCTTTAGAATTTTAATTAACTACCATTGTCTAGATACCTATTTTAAACATTTCTTTTATGAACTTTGATGAACTTTTGATGAGATTATTGTTAATGCTACCGCTATCCGTTTATCTTGGATTTTTATTAGGCTGATATTTTACCTTACTTCTTCAGTATCACTTAACCGTAAATAAACGCATATTTCATATACGAAAGCGTTCTTCTCTACTTTTCCTCTTCCAACAATCCACTGATTTTATCTTGCTCATTTCTATCCCGCGTAAATGTTCCTTCAGGAACTTAATGTCCAGATTGTGGACGTTTTTGATTGCACAGTAACCGCCGGTCACTGCATTTTATATAACATAGGCAATTTATTTGCATATATAAAGGCGGTCCCCGATTCCTCCACTTTGCCTATTTCAATTTAAGTAACTAATATTTACACCAGAAATTAATTTCTAAGTAAACGCATGCCTCTATCCGGGTTATGTATATTGTAGTTAAATTGCTAATTATTCAAATGAATTTTCCGTCGAGTAAACATGGCCGAACGTCAACGTCGCCGCAGGTAAACTAAAAGTAAACATACGGCCCTGCCCATACGGCTACAAGTAAGGGTCAGTGCTATGTCAGTGGCGGAAGCGGTTTCCATGCTTCGACCGCAGTTTCCTACATTCCTCCTTTTTCTTAACGTTGAGACCATTTATGCCAACATTGAAAATAATTACCAACTATTCGTGAGAATTAACGGGTGAATTCACACAATATAACTAAACAGTTAACTCATTAGTATGTATTATGAAACACCGAATTACCTCCACATTTAATATTATAATCAATCACGGCATAGTACCCTTTCTTGTTATTTGAAAAATTGGAAATTCTAGTTGCTAATATAAAAATTGAAGATATGGCACATAGGTATCGTCAAAGTTATCCAAAATATAATAGACAAAATATATGAAACCTCTCCATTTAGATTAAAATAAATTAAGCTTGCTTCTGCTCTATAATTCAATTCGTTACGACTAATTTAATAATTTGTTTGTTCTATAATGCACAAACAAATAGAGAAATAAGGTAACAATAATAATAATATAATGATAGTAAGAACAAATGTAAAGAGACCCACAGAAGGCGACCCCTGTTCGTGGAATAATATACTTTAAATCATGCAACTATTTTAACATACACATACATATCAATGAAATAGACGCCTGAATATAATAGGCTTTCATATCAACAGGTACTAAGACTACGTACAAAATTTCGTATTAAATACAGTGCATTTTTTGAAACAATCTTACGCCTGTCAATTTATCGAGCAATTTCAACGCCTTTAAATTGATCAAATTCTTTAGAACTTGTTTTTGTTTTACATCTATCAATAATTCCGAGATCTTAAATTTAATCAATTTCTAAATCTTAAATGAAAACTTAGTACTTGTCAATAAATTCACATAAGTTATAAGTTGTGTCTAGTGAGGTCTGGTGTTCGATAGTTACCTGTACCTTAACAGTATTTGAATTTTTGAATTATATTTTATTCATAAAGTGATTATTATTAACCTTTCTTTCTCAGTTACAGCA
The DNA here is from genome assembly GCA_029619315.2 of Dynastes maya. Classification (NCBI taxonomy): domain Eukaryota; kingdom Metazoa; phylum Arthropoda; class Insecta; order Coleoptera; family Scarabaeidae; genus Dynastes; species Dynastes maya. The sequence goes on from JAROYE020000001.1 coordinate 28,028,688, forward strand.
ATTCTAAAAAACGTATCCTCGTTTGAAATCGTATCTTTGACTGCATTCACTAGTTTATTAAAAGAATCTTCATACATCCGAAGGTATTTCTTAAACTGTTTTGGATCTGTTACAAATTCTGATGCAACTAATGATAAACTAATGATAGAAAAAGAACATGCTCTAATTCGTCAGTTTCTACAACTTGGCCAGTTCTTATAATTGATCAATTTATTGATATATGTCAAGTAACGTCAATAACTTGAAATTAAAGTGAACTAGAACCACAACTAGATCTTAAAATTGAACTGGAAATCGACAAATGTAAAGACATAACTTTAAGTCACACCATCTATTTCTGGAAATTGATTAATAAATTGATAGCTAAAAAAATTTGACAAATACCTCCTTTTCAGTGTTGCCAGATTCCCAGTAGCTAGTAAAAGGATTTAAATAGCAACACAATATTTTTTAACATAGTTTAATAGATCTCAAAATTCTCAAGAAACAATTTTATATGTTAGAGCAATCGGTAAAAAGAGACCAAAATTATTAGAATATTTATTTTTCAGCAACATTTCTTTGTTAAAAAAAAACAAAAGAAAGTGGTAATAATAAAAGCAACTGTGCTCAATAAATGTTCAAATTAGTGTTCTTTTGTGGTTTACAAAAATGATCTCGTTTCATAATAAATTATTAACATTTTCCAACATATCGGATGCAATCTTAATGATTTCTCGCCCAATGGGTTGCTTCAGATCATCAACAGAACTAGGAGCGGTCACATAAACATTGGTTTTTAAAAAATCCCTCTTCATCGGTATAAAAAATATTCTTCTCAAAATTGCGTTACTGCCGCTTCTTGTCCAAAAACCAGTCACAAAAATCCAGTCCTCTATCACAACCAGCATCATGCAATTTCTGGACGGTTATCACTTGGTACGGATTAAATCTCTTTCCTTGTAGAGTTGTCCACACCTTTGACTGAGAGCAACTTACTTGTGCTATTTTATATGTTGATTTATGAGGATTTTCCACACTACAAACAAGAATATTTTCTTCACTGGCAACATTTCTGCGCCTTTTGTGAATCCTTGGACACACGCTACCCATTGCTCACAGTTTTTCTAAATTACATCTTAAAAACGTCGGATCTGGAAGAGGTTTATCTGGATATCGCCAACATTAATTCAACTTTCTCTTTTCGTATAAAATTCTTTTATTCAGAATTTTGAGATCTACCAAATGATGTTAAAAAAAATATAGTGTTGCCATTTAAGGTACCATTATTTTAGTAGCTATTGGGATATCAGGCAACACTGCAACAGAGTTATTTGTCAATTTTTCTTAATTAGATAATTTCCTACTGCATGTATTGGTATAGCTTTTAAGGTACCTTTCTATTCTGATTTGTTTTAGAGCTTATTTAGAATTATTGATGATCTGATTCGAAAATAAATGAGGAAGATTTCGCACAGTTCTTTTATAGTAAGACCCAAAACGCATTTCAGAAAGGTTCTTAAGAATGCTGAAGTAGAACGGAACATATCGACAAATGCATGATATTTGCTAATGGAAAACGTAAATCTAACGTAAGTTCCTTTTTATAAAACTGATTTGCTCACCAGTCCTATCCTTTTCAAGAAGATTAGAACCCTTGTCAAGTAACACGTTTCCCAAACTCTATGATATCATTTTTGAATAACAGGGTAGTAGCAGAATACCCGGCCAACTGTCTCCTTCTCTAATTGCAGCCAGTAGTGCTCCTATCCGATTAATCTACTTATGCCTAAATAGTCTTTAGGAGAATATTGTTATTTAACTGTAAGAGTTTCTTATCTCGACATTTGAGCAAAGCCACCAAAGCCTTCATCTTGGCTGTGACTAAAGAAATGCCAACTATACAGCTTCTGGTTCCAGAGGGTATTGTATGGTTCCAATTTTGACAAGGGCATCGACCTTGTACGTGCATTTAGTAGTGAATACAATAAAACATAATGCAATTTCGCATATTTAAGCATTCAAAACTCTTTTAGCTCCTACGTCATTTTATATGAGGGATAAGTTTTGAGAGAAAAAAATGTTTTGCTATAAATCGTTTTTTGTTTTTCAAAATATTCGCCATTAAGATTTTTACACTTTTGCATGCATTCGATCCAATTCTTAAAACATTTTGTCCACTCTGGATGGTGTCTCCAAAACATGGTTTTTGAAAGCTGCAACAGCTTCTTGAAGTGATCAAAATCGCTGTCCGCACATTTTTTGCTTGACATACGGGAACAAAAAGAAGTTGATAGGAGATAAATCAGGTGAATGAGACGTCAACTCAATATTTTTCTCCTTCAAATAATCAATTGTTTGACATGCCGTATGAGAACTGGCATTGTCATAATGAAGCATGATGCGACATTGTCGATTACTTTCCATAATTTCATCGATAACTTCTGACAAACAAGTTGTTGTATGCCATTCCGCATTAACTCTTCTTAAATTCCCCAATGCAACGCTTTGGACATGTTCAGTACAACGAAAGAAACAAGCAATCATTTGTGTGTTCGTGAACGAACAACTTTTGTTGGACTCGGTTCATTTGGGGACATTAGTTTCCGGCTCGTACGAATATATTCAAGATTCGTCATCTGTTACGATGTTATATATGGATTAAGTTCCTCTGACGAATTGCTTGAGCATTTCTTTACACCAATTGGCAAGAGCCTTTTCTGTGCTTGGGTTTTTTATAAGGTATCTATCGGGAACAGATCTTTTTCACACCTAAATGCTCATTCAAAATCGAATGTACTGCAGCCTTCGATATGCCTAAAGATGCCTCTATCGCATGGTAAATCACATAGCGATCCTCTTCAATCATGTTGTGCACAGCGTCGATGTTCTTTGGAATAACCGATTTTGATCGACCTTCACGAAATTCATCACTAACGGAAGTACGACCACGATGAAATTCTGCAAACCAGTTGTAAAGAGTTTTTTTGATGATGCTTCATTACCAAAAGTTGAACTAAGCGATTCGAGGCATTGTTGTTGAGTTAGACCTTTACTAAAATCGTCAAAAATCATCCAAGGAAAATCTTCACGTGAAATTTCCATGTTTACACGAAATTGCTTTCTTTAAACGCTCACTGTAAACAGTCGATTTTTGTGCTGTCACTCCTTCAGCAATAACGAATGACAAGTTTTACGAAAACAGTAGTCAACTTTCAATAGCGCCATCTAGTGGTCGTTTGTAAAAACTAAGGGGCTACCCTCGTACAAGTACCTAAAAATTAAATTAGCACTTTGTGAAATTGAGCTAATGCGAATAATACTTACACTAGCAAACAAAAATGATCGTAGGATGAGGCGTAACACCTTCCACCACGGCACCATCGCGGGCGCAGCTTCAGGCAGTTGATTTCTTTCACGTTGAGTAAAAAGAAAGTGCCATGTTCGGTTGCACAACACACTGTTCTCAAATTTCTCGTTAACAAAAATACTCATCCCAATGAAATGTAAGGGATTTCGTGGAGGATGAAACTACAATGCATCGTAAGAGGTATCAGCGCCATCCCGAGACATTGTTCTCCAACACTGATCGCAAAACACGGTTCTATCATCACGTGACCCCCACATATTCGGTCCAGCTAAAACTGTCCCGGAATGAGCTAGCGTTATATCAACGATAAGCCTCGGAGCAACTCGTGTACGTACAAGCAGTTAGGCACACGTCCATATTCTTTTGATGAAAAGGGAATTAAAACACATCTGATTCGCTGGAAAAAGTGCATGGAAAAAGAAAGAAACTATGTAAAAAGGTACAATGCTTTCTACTTTGTCAAATAATGTTAAAATAAAAAAATTAGAAGAAAAGTCGGTTTATATTTGATCTACTAACAGAAAACTAACAGAAGCTAGATATTGATGTAAACGACACTATGACATGCTGAAATTTGTTGACCAAGGCAACAGTACAGGGTGATCTTGAACATTAATTTAGTAAACGACATTTTTTTAACGTATCGGTAGAAAAGAAGTGGTGTTACAGTACTAAATTTTACATTAGCTGCATCATGTTTTTCATTTTTTCTCTTTCTTATATACATTTCCCTTACTCATAGTTATTATTTATGTAATCCATTGTACGTGTAACTTAATTATTTAAACCGAGGTTTGGGTGGAAAAATAGCGTAGGTTAGTGCTACTGGCCTACTGCTGAATACCTCCTAGTAATTGTCATACAATATAATGTTTATTATATTTATTTTTTTTTGTAACTACAATATTTTGTGATAATAAAGAAATTATTATTATTAAAAATGACACCATATCATACAAATACTTTTTTAATTTTCAGCTGCGATGGGTAGAAGCCAATCCACGCCGGGTCTTGTTGAATCAAGAGGTAAAATCGCGCTTGAAGACATGTGGCTACCTCCAGTAGGTCTGACAAGCCTTACGCCGGCTTATCCGCGATCGCTACTTGGTTCTCCGCCAAAGGCCGCCCCAGATAGTCCCGGATCCACAAGTAGCGGTCGAAGTCGACACCATACGCCTGCTTCGCAAGCAAGATCAGGTAAAACTAAATGAAAACTCGATATTGGAGCTCATTCTCGCGTATTACTCAAATTGCACACTATTACATGCTACAGATCGTGTAGGGCGGGTCTGTGGTTCTGAATGACATACCGTCCTGCTGGGAATTTTAATTGAAAATGACTCCCTTTATATCCGAGACGGCGAAGCATCTCGTTGTATTGTATTGTTCGGCGGCCGATTTGAATGGAAATTAAGTAGAAACCGAATAATTAGCATGTTTAATTGAATTAGTAAGAAAAAAATTGTGCTCTGGCGAGTTATGAATATTTTTTCCTTCAATTTCCCCGTTATTGTCTTCTTTTACATGAAAGTAATGTTTATTAATGGCGCTGTTTTTCTATATGCGAGATAATGATGCCATTGATGGGTGATATTGTGGATAAAGCCCTAGTTTATAAAAATATATTTAACTTTAAGTGCGAAATGGATATGAATTTCCTTATTTCCACAACAACACTCTGTGCAATGTGTAGCCAACTAGTAAGCCTTTTAGAAAATACAACTTTAGTGATATAGCATTTCTTGGAAAACTTTAACCTTTCTCTAAAGTTCTGATAGATGCAAGATAATAAGACTGAACTGAAACGTTAGTAACTTCTATTTGATACGTAAGTCAGTTTCGAAATCATTAGCAATGACATAAATGCAGGGCTTTCTAAAAATCTAATCCAAACATGAACATATTAATTTAAAACAATTTAGACTCTTTAAACAGTAATCATTGCTTTTGGCCATTCCTACATACACTTAAACATATGTCATTTCCTACAGCCAATTTCAATTCGTATCATTTCGGAATTATTTTAGAATATTCATAATACTTCGTTTGAATTAAAAAAGTTCATATCTGGTTTTAGTATTATCAAAAGTTACATCAAATCAAACACACTTTTGGAAAATAGATCTTTAACCATAATATCGTTAATCAAGCTTTCTAAGCAATATTTTTATTATTTTGTATTGTAATATTTGTCTCAGGGGATTTTGGGGAAAAATGTTAAATTTTCTAACTTAATCTAAATTTTACAATTCTTAGGGATGAAGCTAAATCTAAAGAAGTGTGAATTTTTCAAGAAATCTACCTCTTATTTGGGCTATATCATCAACAAAGAAGGCATATTCATCGAACAAAAACGTCTTGTTTCATCTAAGACTCAACTGTTGGCGATAATAAGGTCATCTTTGGTTCACGATGCCCTGATATGGTTTGGTATTATTAAGAAATCTTTTCAAAATTTCTCCGAATTCGAATCAATTTTCCTAAACAAGTAGATACTGGGGTGATAACACCCAAGGTAAATTCAGAGTCGATCTCTTCATAGGCAACTACGATTCATCCAAACGATCCTCGAAAGAAAAATATTTTACAAAAAAATATTCAATTGTTCAACACCTTAACCAAAAATTGACGAGGCTGAATTAATAAAATATTTATCCAGGCACTACGAATTTGAAATTGTAAAATCGGTCATCACTCAAAACATAAGGCCCTATTCGGAATTTTGCGATCTTCTTGTACAATTTGACGATCTTGAGAAGTACAAACAAGGCGAAAATAGATCTAAAACAAATTCATCTTCATCTCGTAACAATCATCAACAAAGGTCGAACCATAATGGTAATTCTTCGTCTCCAAATAGGCAATCGACATCTAACAATAACAACTATAGGCCTCAGCAATCTTCCAGTTGACATCAAACGAATTTCTACAATTTTCAAAGTAGAAATCACAATAATTTTAATTCTTCGAATAACGGTTATTACAATAGAGGTTCTAATCGCCCAAACTATAGCAACAACCCTAACAGATGTAATTCTAACGGTGGTAATTCTAATAACGCAAATACAAGTACTAACTCAAACAACATCCCGAAGGGTCAAGTTCAGGGCCAACGCCAATATAATTTCAACAATATTCAGGTAATCGAAGAGGTAAACAACACCGAAAATTCGCAAACCAATCAGCCTTTTTTATAAATACCGTCCGCAGTCGCTTAGCTAACAATAATAGTCAAATAAGTTACCAACACCCCAAAGATTTATTCTCTGAAATTCCCCCAATTCAAAGCCGGCGAATTACAAAAATTTTATCATTCATAGACCTGACTATAAATGAGGTAGCCTTAAGTGCATTGGTCGATACTGGTGCCGAAGTGAGCCTGTTAAATGCTCGAGGCTTAGATCAGAATAAAGAGATATTTTCCAAGTCGATATGCAATACTTCCAAGATGCAAATCAGGTCTGGAACTAACAAAATTCTGGCGGAAGTTGAGAAATGTTTTTGCAATTTCATCAATATAAACAATCACACTTACAATGCAAATTTCTACGTTGTTCCTGGCTCAAAATATGACTCCATCCTTGGTCACGACTTTCACACACAACATGAAGTCATTATCAACTACGAAACCAACACAATACATATTAAAAGCAATAAGATTTTATTTGAGGTTGTCTCAAGAGCCAATGTTCAAGACGTCATAGTCAAAGACGCCAACATTTTAAATTGTTCTGGGTTTAGTACCGTAAACGGTAGCCCACCTGTTGAAGCAAATATATTTGCAAATAAAATAAGCATTATTCAGCATAGCGCGAATATTGCGAATGAATTTAAAGAAGAAGTAAAGTTAGAAGAAAACCAGCATGCCAGTGAGAAAAGCAGTTTTTTCAAAGAAGAAGTTTCCTGTAGAGGTTATCATAAACATAGTGTTTATGATAACATAAGCTTCATTCGAATTCAAGGCTAGTTTAAAATTTGTATTCTTAAATTCGTTCATTTCAATTTATTAATTTCAAAATTCACAAGAAAATTGCCAAAAACAGTATTCAGGAATATTCCCAACCCCACTAAGAATTGTAAAATTTAGATTAAGTTAGAAAATTCAACATTTTCCCCCAAAATCCCTTGAGACGAATATTACAGTATATACAGTAGGGTCCTAAAGTATACACCCCAGTGTCACCGGAAATGCCATCACTTATTTTAAGTAAAACATTGTATATTTTTACGATTTTTGGAAAAGCAATCGTAAGATGAACCCAACGATACCATATCGCCCCGTTGATAGAAAAGTAACATAAGTCAAAAATAACCATTTTTGAGATAATTAGCCAAAATGAACTCTAAAAGCCAATATATTGATATCGAAAAATTATGCGCCATTTTAACAATATATATTAATGCTTTGATTAAATGTAAGGTCCATTAATTGTTATGTAATAAAAAAATTTTAAATTGCTCCCCTGAAAAGTTATTTATTTTGTCATGACGATATATACTAGCGATATCTTTTAAGTTTTTACAAAAACAATGATTTGTGGTACAAATCACTTTATTGTTCTTCTAAATATTCGCCATTAAGGTTTATACATTTTTGCTTGCGCTTGAACCAATTCTCGAAACATTTTTTCAATTTTGAGGGCGGTATCTCCAAAACTTGGTTTTTGAAGGCTCCAAGAGTTTCTTGAGGTGACAAAAACCGCTGCCCACGCATTCTTTGCTTGTCACTCGGGAACAAAAAGAAGTGTTATGTAGTCATAGTAAACAAGGTGAATGATTTAACAAATGCTGACATAACTCTACGATGTCAATGCGTTAGAGAGTTTATTACATATCCGCATATTGAACTTTAACATCAACAATCGAAGATGCTTACCTAAAGAAAAGATAGAACGTAGTGCAGGAAAGTTTAATTGGATGAATATACAGTAAATACGCTTAAATAAAACACCTTAAAATGAGTTGTTGAAAAATTTTAATAATTCATTGCCTGCTCTGAAAAGTTATCCATTTCATGGCGATCCTGCCAGGACGGCATCAAGGGATGCCAAGATACGAAGACCAACTGAAGCCGAAAGAGTAGCTTTAGTTATAAATCTGAGTTAAGGATGGATAGTGACAACAATTTTTACTGGAGTGCCTTGTGCTAATGAAGCTGAAAAAGTGTAAAATAAAAATTTGCAACGGGAACAAACCAGTCTAAAGAAGAAAAAGAGGTGATAATCGCACAAGCTGGCAACAGTGGTGGCACAACCGGACTACAAGAACTAAAACTCAATTTCTGGGAAGTAATTGGAGTAATATTCACCCTCCTAGGAATTGGATTTATTGGATACTTTGTTCGGCGCTGCAACAAGAAGACCACCAGGAAGTTAATTCGGCGAGAACTAGCCAGGAGTCAGGAACCAATGGCAATCGGTACAAGTTCCAAATCAGATGTCTAAAGAAAAGAGAAGATACCCGTGTTGAAAAGTGTTAAGTTTATTAATGGAAACGATAAAAAACTTTAAGGCGCTGCACGAGGTTATTCAGGAATTTAAAAATAATACGAGGTGCATTCAAATTATAACACCTCCGATTTCTTTTTCTCAGAACTGGAAACAGATAGAAACATGCGGTTTGTTTTAAAATAAGCGGGCACTCTTTGTTAATGCGTGACAGAGATGGCAGCATTGTACAGCATGCAGAACCTTTAGCAGCAGCGGCGAGAGTGAGAACTGTTTTTGATACTTCAAATGGCGACGTTTTCATTACAAGATCAGCGTGTAGTCATTCGTTTTCTCCATTTGCGTGGTGTGACACCGATTGAAATTCATCGCCAGTTGAGTGAGACATGTGGTGATGGTGTCTAATGTGCGTTCGTGGGTGCGACAGTTCAAAGAAGGCAGAACGTTGTGTGACAACAAATCAAGACAATCTCGGCCTCGTACAAGCCTGACGACACAGTCAAGTGGAGAAAGTTGACCTGGCTCCTAGCGACTTTTGGCAGTTTCCAACGACGAAAGAGACTCTCCGCGATCGCACATTCACCAGCCGTGCCGCTATTGCATCAGCGATTTTCCAGTGGTCAAAACAGACTCCTAAAGAAGCGTTCGCAGCGGCCATGTAACCATAGCGTCGACGTTATGAAAAATGTGTACGGCTGCAGGGAGATTACGTCGAGAAGTGACACAAGTTTCATAGTTTTCATATGATTAGTTAGTGAAAAAAATCTGAGATGTTATAACTTGAATGCGCCTCGTAGAGTTAAGGATAACCAAGATAGATGTAGTAATTAAGAACTAACTAATAAATATTCCCAAGAATGAAATATGTATATTTTCAGTTAAGTTAAACGAGTTAAAATTAAAAGCTAGTAAGAATTTAGAGAACATAGAATGTAGAAATTGAAACTAGTTTAAACGAAATTCGTAGTATTCTCGAAAAACGTTTAGGAAAGTATTCAGAAATGTCGGCCTTTGATTTAAAGACGGCTGTTAATTTATTACCATTTATGGACTGAAACGAGAATACCTCGAAAAAAATGATTAATTCGATCAAATTGTATGCAGACTTGATAAAACCAGATGATATCAAACATTTGATCAATTTTATACTCAAAACTCGTTTAACTGAGAATGCGAAAATAAAACTTAACAAAAATTACGATTCAATTGATGTATTAATACGCGACATTCGGGAGAACTGTATTACAAAAAAGTCAGCTGCAAATCATTCTAATTAATTACATAATGCGAAACAAAATGATAAATCAGTAAGCGAATTCGGTCGCGATATTGAGCAACTGCTAAGTGAGTTAACATTAGCTCAGGCTAGCGATGACGATAATCTCTTAAATTCGGTACGTCCAGTTAAGGAAAAATTAGCCATAAATACATTTTGTAATGGAATAAAAAACCATGAGCTACGAACAATATTAAAATCTAGAAATTATACATCTTTAAAAAGTGCAAATTAATGTAGCAATCGACGAAGAGAGGAATAAACTTTCTTCGGCAAACGTTTTTTTACTACCAACGTGGAAATTATAACAATTATCGAAATCGATCATATGGTTATTTTAGTAGGGCGTCACGAAATCATTCAATTCGCGCTAGGATGTCATACACATCAAACGCTAAAGCTTTTCCTAATTCTAGTAATGCCGACAAAAATTTCATATATATTTCATATATATTAGAGTAACTTTTTCAGAATATTTGAATCACAATGAGATAGTAAATAAAACAAAACGTTTAACTATAAATAGCATAGGCGGCTCGGCAACTTCTGTAGGTTTAGTTAATTTATCGTTGTTTTTAGGTGACAATACTATTAAACATAACTTTTTTGTTGTGAATGATTCTGGAGGTGGAATGAATGGCATATTAGGAGCAGCATTCTTAATCAGTCACAATGCGGTTAGATTTTGAAAAATTCTTGTTCACTTTTTGGAATAACGAATGCAAAATTACATCTCCTTTAGAGTCCAAATATAATAATGTTACGATCGCACCACCACGATGTGAGGTTATTAGACATTTTTGGGTAGATGGTTTAAAAGACTGTGTTATCATGCCAACTGAAATTGCAGAAGGCGTCTTCACAGCGAGTACTATTGTCACTCCAAAAGCACATATTGTGCCTGCTTGCATGCTCAATACCAAAATAAAGAAATTCAAATTCGAAATTACAAACCCCATACCACTAAATCATCAAATTTTAAATTACATTACTTCGATTGCAATCAAAATTCATTAGAGAGAGTAAATAAATTACTGGATTTGGTTAACGTAACCCGCTTAAATAAGGAAGAAAAAAATTGCTTTCACAAACTTTGTGCAAAATACGCTCATATGTTTCTATTGGAAAACGATCCTGTAACTATAACAAATATTGTTAAGGAATCTATTACTTTAAAAGATAACTCATAGCCAAAGAGCAAAAATAGACGAACATATCTCTAGAATATTAAAACACGGCATTGTTGAAAAAACCAAATCGAATTGGTCCTCACCTTAGCTAATAGTACCGAAAAAATCTGATTCCACTGGTCGTAAACAGTCAAGAATTGTACTGGATTATAGACAACTGAACAATAAAATTAAAGATGATAGCTTTCCCTTGCCACAGAACAGATATTTTAGGTTCTCTTGGGGTCGCAATTTATTTTTCTCATTTAAATTTATCTCAAGGATATTATCAAGTTGAATTAGAACTGTAATATAGAAAATATACTACATTTATTACCAATACGAGACAATGCCAAATGACTAGACTACCTATGGGACTAAAAACGAGACTCAGTTCTTTTTCACGAGTAATGACTATAGCAATGTCTGGCTTAAATTATGAATCTTGTTTTGTATATCTTGATGACCTTATTGTTTACAGAAATAGCCCACAAAATCATAACCAAAACGTGATAAAAGTGTTTAATAGGCTTCGAGAAGTTAACTTAAAATCAAATCCGTTTAAATGCACATTCCTAAAAAAGGACATAATCTACTTAGGGCATAAAATTTCAAAACATGGCATTTCTCCTGATGACAATAAAATCACTTCCATTAAAAATTACCCTGTTCCAAAAAACGCAGACGAATAAAAGCGATTTGTTGCCGTCGTTAATTATTATCGTAAATTCATCCCAAACTTTGCAACTATCGCGAACCCTTTAAATAAATTATCTCGAAAAGCAGTAGAATTTAATTGGACAGATGTTTATCAGAAATCTTTTGAAAAACTTAAGCATGCTATAATTAATCCCCCTATTCTACATTATCTAGATTTTTTAACAAACAATTATTTTACTCTCACAACAGATGCTTCGAGTTATGCGATTGGTGTAGTACTTTTGAATGCTGACGGAAAACCAATAGCATACGCTATTAGGGCACTAAATAAGGCAGAAACAAATTATCCTACAATCGAGAAAGAAATGTTGGCAATTGTATGGGCTGTCAAACATTTCAGACCGTATCTTTTTGGTCGCAAGTTTCATATTTTAACAGACCATAGACAACTGGTGTATTTGTTTAGTATGACCAACCCTTCCACCAGATTAATAAAATTTAAAATAGTTCTAGAGGAATATGATTTTACTATCGATTTTGTAAAAGGGAAGGAGAATATGGTAGCGGATGCATTGTATAGAATTAGTATAAATTCAAACGAACTCAAGAATATGTCTAGCAGTGTTTTTGCAATTACTAGATCGATTACTAAACAAAGATTACATAAAAGTTCTGAATTGAAAGAAAGTTTCAGCAATAAAGACAAGGAAAGGACTTGCCACTCCAGAATTGTTGAATTGCTGAAACGGCCTGTAGGTTCTGTGGAACTGCGAGAAGTCAGTAATAGTTACATAAAAGCAAACCTCAATCGAAACGTAATTAAAAAGAGTATAGGCGATAAATCAGAAAAATACGGACAATGACGTTAATTCGATGTTTTTCTCCTAACACTAACATATTAGTTACCTCAATTGACGTTTAAACATGGACTTATTTTACAATCCTATAAATTTCTCCTTATATTGTTTTCTGGATGAGAAACGTTCAATTCTAGTTAAATAAAATTTAAAACTTCCGTTTATTTGACCTTGTTATTTATCGATTCCTTTATCACACAGACAACACTTCTTTCAGGGCAGTTTAGCGTAAGTAATGGTTCTAAGCTGAAAGGATGAATAAAATATAACTAAAGTTATTCAGTTAATCCCTTTTTATTGCCTAGGCATTTCAGTGTTGCCGAAATCGAAATTTTGTCTAGAATTACTCGGATAACATTTCGTTGGATGCAAGAACATTAATGATACAGGCACTAACTCTAAAAAACACATGAAATAACGGAATAAGTCGGAATAAATTACAGAGCCAATGTAGCGCGAATGAGTAAAGAAACGTAAAAGATAATTTCGGTTACTGTGGAAGATTTTGCTCTAACTGCGAATTAAAATACATTAAACGACCATTAGTTGGTGACGGTTTAATCAATTGTCCGATTCGCGTTCTCTTGTTCTTTTTCATTACTTTTTTGTTTTTAATTGAATTTTCTTCCAAAAGAGCTCTAATTTTTTCTTTCTTCAAATTCAATTTAGAAATGTAATCAAGTGAAAAGTTTCAGAAGAGGGAAACCGATTGAATGACGGCTATATCTTCTACTTCTTTCCATTCCGATGAATGATTTGCGGTGGACCACTTCCGAATTAGTGCTGATCAAAAGTTACCTTTAAAATACCCAGTGTTATCATGACGTAAACGAACTAGGAATTAAATTCGCATTCCTGTGTAGGGAATCAATTTGTGTTCCTTAGTGGTGGTTACTAACCTGTTATTAATTATTATTATGCTATGTGACCGAGCATGGCCTGGAGATTGGTGTTTGGTGGAAAAGAGAGAAAAAACGAAAATGCATAGGGTTCGAATTTGCTAGCATAAAACAGGTATATCGTATACCGGGTACACTATATCTCTGTTCAGTATACATGTTACCGTTACTTTGATAAATGAGGGTAGTATGCATAATAACTGGGTATTATACATAAAACCAAGCGCATCTGATTAATGTGATAAATATTTCATATTAACGTGTTATTATCAATAATATCCAGCACCCTCTGGTTAGTATGATAAATGTCACACTTATGCAGGTTTGAAGCTGTCTGTGTGCAAGTTTAAACCTGTCTTAGTTGCACGTGGCATCTAATTGCTTGCTTTCATGATAGCCAAGGTTGAGTGTTCATTGAGTGCAGATGCCTTGTGTTATCTTGATATGGATACCGGTCGTTTTAACACAATGGAAGCTCGTTTTAATGAACGTTTATTGAATGCTTTTAAGAATAAGAAGGAAAATAGTGGGATGATGAGTAAAGAAGGCTACCAGAACTTAATTAAGAAAGTGCGAGTGTCAAAATCTAAAACCAGTGGAAAAAGTTTCCAAGAGGCAAGATTGGAGATACTGTAAAAGTACGGGTTCGTGATGTCGACAGGGGCAGAAGTAACTCTAGGAACGTTCTTGGGGTCATTCTGCAGATGGATGCTGATGGCAAGATGTATGAGATTGGCAGTAAGGAAGGACTATTGGCTCAAAAGTATTCTAGGAACCAGTTTGCCATTTCTAAGGAGAATTTCATTTCACAAGAGGAAGTTCTAGATGTAATTGTGACTCTTCGTGAGTGTGCCAGAAAATCTTCAATCGCAGGTGGTCAAGGTTTCAAGAGATGTAACTGCAAGGGAAAATGTCTTTCGGGAAAATGTAGCTGTAAGAAGCATAGGTAACTCTGTAATTCGAAATAACATGTCAGTTTGCCATGTTCTAACAAGTAGAAGGTTGTTTGTTTACAAATGGTAAAAATAAAACATTTTTTCATTGAATAAAACATTGTCTTTTTATTTCACAAGCACTTATGAAAATTCCGTACTTCCTAAATATTGTAATTTATCACTTCAGCCAAGAGGGTTTGGGTTGTATGTAAAATAATCGGTTAAAATAATAAATTGCATTCATATTATTACATTAACCACCTTTATTGGTTATTATGTATAATACCCGATTATTATACATACTAACACATTTATCAAAGTAATGGCAACATACATATAACTTGTTCAGCTTACTTCTTTATGTACATCAATTCATTTTGTAAATAGATACTTGAGACCGAAATTTGGAATCAACTGTGTAAAAACGTCAACGTCAATATCTTTTGTTTACAGTTGTCATGATAACCAAACAATACTAACACCAGAAACCATTTGGGTGCAATATGACTATAAATATATTTTTTCCTTCGAATATTAAACATATGCATTATTGCCCAAGAACATTAGAGACATAAATTGCTTAAACGGAGGACTCGGAAAAAATATACGGTGTTATTCAAAAGAATCGTCTGCGATGTTTATAGTAGTTAAAATTTTGTATTCAGTACTGAACATCCTTAGATTATGCAATGTAGCCTAAATATTTTAGCCAAAATGTATTTGCATTTCGAATTTTTTCGAGGAAACAAACATCTCTACATTTAGGCGATTGTAGACAAAATTCCCGAAATCTGCCAGAAACAGACATATGAGACCTTCATATAGTAATTACGTTGATTTATTTTCAAATGGAGGAGCTAAAAGTTTAGTTCCTGTACATACGAAAATAATCTTTTTAATTTCAACCTTCTACCAATTACAAAATAGCCGCAGTCTTACAATTCCTGAAGGTTGGAGCACCTTGTACAGTTGGAATTACTTAGAAATTTTATATCAAACTGAAAAATAATGTACAGAGTGTTCTATTTAAAAAAAGTGAAGCTTACAACAAAATTTGAAACTTCCAATACTATCAAAATACATATGAAAAATGCCTAGTAACAAGACCAAAAATAATACTAATATAGCTCATGATATTGATGGAATCATTCCCGGCAAAAACAATGCGAGCAGAGAAAAGAAAGAATTAACACACGGACATGTTTCTGCCTACTCGGCGTCATCAACGTGGTTACGAGCACTACCTTTTTGCTTGCATTGTCTCTATCTCTCAGTTTATGCCCCCAATGTCCACAACAGCACTGAAAATGTCTCCTGGCGCCCCCTAGCGCCAAGAAATCATGCCGTCCTAGACCGTGGCGACACACACCGAAGTACAGATGTCCGCCACCTATCGAACAGCTCATGGGCTGTTGAACGCAAGGTGTCGTTGCGCCTAAGCGCTACGGTAACTACACATAGAAATGATCCCTGAGGCTCACCATAATGTATAAAAATACACATGAAAAAATGGCTAGTAACAAGACCAAAAATAATGCTAATATAACTAGTGCTTTCTTTTCTCAGCTCGCATTGTTTTTGCCGGGAATGATTCCACCAATACCATGAGTTATATTAGGATTATTTTTGGTCTTCCAACACTATCGCACACAAAAATTATAGGATTAGTATCAGTAGACGTAGGTTATTTCCTAAAATATAAAAAAAAACTTCCTGCACATCAGACTTCCTTTACAAATGGTTTTTATTTTCAGTAGCACATACTCGCCTGTTACAAAATAAAGAAAGTAATCATTTTTGAGATGAACAACAACTTCTTCCACGGAGAAAGACATAGGGGTGATTGTCAAATAAATTACTTATACTATTCGTAGGTTTTAAAACCCCTAGAATATGCTGCTACTTAAGTATTCAATCAGTATAAGTTGTGATTTAGATGCATAGATAAAAATATAAAATAATCTGCGTGTACTTCACCATATATTTTAGATATACATTCTTAATGCTCATCCAAATGATTTATTTAATTTTAGAATATATATGGTTATTTCATAAAGAAGTATGGATGTATTTATTGAAATCACTTTGAGGTAGAAAATGGAATAAATTTTAACGTGAAGAACCATGCGAAAAATGCCAAGGAAACTCAATTACCTGTCTGTTAGCTATCGCAATAATTTATTGCGAAAGCTTATTTTATCAGAGTGGCAAAAATAAATGTCGTTGTTTTTGAAATATGGAAAGTTTTCACGGTAATCTTAAATTGAAAAATGAAGGAGCACAAACCACGTGTTAAAATACGATAAAATGTACTAAAACACAAAATACAACACTATTTTCATTATCAAAATATCAACGTGGGTAAATAAGCTTCGTTTAGGCAACGTATATGAAAACCCTCGTCTTCCCAATTACAGATAGTGCTAACACATCCAATTTCCGGCGTTACATCAACTCTAAGAGCTTTCGTTAATTAGATGTATAGACTTTGAATTAAACGATGTGGGTAGGTACATCACTCGGCGCACGTCGAACAAAAAACACTTAAGAGGATAACTATAGATCAGGATCAATATTTTCGTTAGTTTTCAAACTTTTACATTATATTTTTCCAACGGCATATGTTAACTAATACGTAAAATGTTTTAATACTGACACTTCCTTTTTACAAGAACTTATTTGCTTATTAACTTATATTATCTCCTAGAACAACTTTTTTGTGATATATTTGAATTAACACGTTCAGATTTTCCTATGTATGCATTAATAATTAATACAATATCGGACGTAAAACTTTTGACGCAACTAAACCATGTTCAAGTTAAAACAGAGCCGGGTCAACCTTCAAATTTGGCAAAGAAATATAGAATTAACAACAAGAGAAAATATTGTGTGATTCAAAAATAATGATAGTATTAATTACACCGGTTGCTGTAATACAGAATATGTTAGATGCTAGCTAGACCGTTGAATTTGATATATGTAGGTATGTAATAATCAGATTTTTATTTAAGCAATATTTGTATATACCGGATGTCCCGTAAGGTAAAGTACAAACTTTTACGACGTGTTCCTCAGGTAAATTCGAGTCGAAAATGTCTATATGAACACGGTCCGCAAATGCATCCTTATCGAGATATGATGCTTTCAATTGTAGTAGGTCGTGCTGATTTGTTACTTATTTTGACAGATCGGTTGTGTTAGTTTGATTGAACTCCGCATTTAAGTAAACACGGTTAATTTCATGCTTATTGTCATGTTTATTTTTACAAACGAAGAATACGCAGATATGCTATTAGTCTATGGATACTACAACTGCAGCGGTAGGGCATCAATGAGGGAATACCGCCACCGGTATCCAAATCGAAGTATACCTGATAGTAGAGTATTCGGGAGAGTTTTCGCACATCTTAGAGCAACGGTATCATTTCCAAATGCTAAGATAACACGTCCATCAGCAGCTGACCATGATTTAATACTGGATAGTGTTGAAGGAGCCCCATCAACTAGTGTCCGCAGAATATCAGTTCGCACAGGTGCTAGTCGAATGACTGTATGGAGAACGATGCATAACTTTGGTTTGTACCCGTTCCATCTACAACCTGTCCAAGCTTTGCTGCCCACTGATCCAGGCTCTCGTATGCAGTTCTGTAATTGGCTCAACGCACATCGTAATCTGGTTAATAAAATTTTGTTCAGCGATGAGTGTACATTTACTCGAGACGGCGTCAATAATTTGAGGAATTTCCATTCTTGGCAGCTTGAAAATCCACATGCAAATTATGAACAGAATTTCCAACTCCGTTTTTCAGTTAATGTTTGGTGCGGTTTATTAGGGGATCAATTAGTTGGCCCTTTCGTGTTTGACGGTCGTTTGACATCTCCAATTTATCTTCAATTCTTACGAGAAGAACTGCCAGTGTTGTTGGAGGATATTCCACTTCAAATAAGACAACAGATGTGGGTACAACATGATGGTGCTCCGCCGCACTATGGTAGAAATGTTGTTGGGTATTTAAATACCACTTTTCCTGGACGTTGGTTTGGACGGGGTGGCCCAGTTTCTTGACCATCCCTCTCACCCGACTTAAATCCCTTGGATTATTACTTATGGGAACACATGAAGACGTTGGTATATGCGGAGGAATCACGTACTAGGGATGAACTGCTTCGTAAAATTATTGCAGTTGCTACTGACATATGAAATAACCGTCATGTTATTCGGAGAGCCATCAATGATATTTATGAATGGAGTAGACTGTGGTTGCAGTACGAAGGTGAACATTTTAAACAATTCTTATGAACGATTCGTGTGATAACCAAAAATTTTTGGTTATTGTTACTAGGCATTCTTTCCACGTGGATTCGTGTCATGTTTATTTATTTATTTTTTTGTTAAATAAAAGAGATTTTCCAACGATGTTTTGGTTCTTGCTCCTTTAACACCACTACAATTAAAAGCATCATATCTCGGTAAGGATGCATTTGCGGACCGTGTTCATATAGACATTTTCGACTCGAATTTACCTGAGGAACACGCCCTGAAAGTTTATACCTTACCTCACGGGACATCCGGTATATTAGACTTTTAAAAATTATGAAAATATAAATATAACAAATATTTTTTCCTCTGCTGTATATATCAATAAGAATTATTTTTAGTAAATGATAAAAAATAAGAATTAGAAGGGCAGTATAATCAATTTTGATTTCAAAAATTCTAAATCTAAATAAAAGGGTTGTAGATAGTCTTAAATTTCGATGGTTTCCGCCTTCAATAAAGCTTCGTTACATGAAAACCTTTTTGTATGGAAGCTTTGATATATGCTTGCATACAATATACCTTTATTAACGGATCAACACAATCCATTGCACAAAAGTATTCGCTAAGTAGAAGTTCGTTATAAACAAGTTTTCCTGCATTAATGTAACTTCTAAATGAATAGTAGAAAAGTAATTATACAGTGAACGAATCCATCCTGATAGCAGCCGAATGAAAATTAAATTGTTTCTATTACTTTGGCATTAAAAATAAGTTCCCCCAAGCTTAACTTAATACGAGGGAGAATTGACTTTAATTAAATTTGTCAGTGACGTTGTTGCTTTTTTTAATGGAGTGGAAGCGAAAAAGGAAAAAAAGATTATTATCAACCTTGAAGATGCCGCAATGCGCCGTTTTATTTTTTCTCTAGTCTCCAATTCCGATTTTTCGTTTACTTTAGGCATACAAATGTTGCAATTAAATACCGAACAAAATCGTAAATTAGCGCTTTCGCTGTAGAATGTGGACATCTTAAAATTCATTCACCAATTTCAGTTTCACACCAGTAAAGTTTCTGTTTTAGATGCTTTAAATAAAAGTTCAAGAATCGAGTAAGATTTCTTTAATTCATTTCTACTGTTAAATTAATTATGTGGAAAACTACAAGAAAGTAACATGTTATTAAAGCCGAATCTATCTGGTACACAGACGGCTCAAAGACAGAAACTGGAGCCGAAGCCGGAATTTGCAGGATTACACCAAAAATAGCCACAATAGTCTAAGCCTAACTCAAAGCGCCGCAATATTTAGCCGAAGTGACAGCAGTGCTGGGGTATATTGAAGAATTAGATAAGCAAGAATTCAATTATCGATCTATTGTGTGGGACTGCATGAATGCGCTCAACAGGCTGGGTAACCGAACTAAGGTGACCCTGGTCTGGGTAACAGGACACGAAGGTCATCGAAGTAATGTCAAGGCAGACGAGTTAGCTCGAGTACGCTCGTCAATTGCTGACAAAAACCCAAAACACTCTATAGGCATGGCTTATACGGCAATTAAAGCACCTACTAAACAATGGAAAGATAAGAAATCTCATGACTAGTGGAAAAGTATTCCAGGCCAAACAATTTCTGGTTGGACACGGGCTTAAATTTGCAGCAGACCCACTAAGCAGGGACAGAAAGTCCGTTAGAACAACAGTGGGCCTGCTAACAGGATATTGTATGCTCAAGAAACATATAAGCAACCTTGACCCGACAGAGGAAACAGCATATAAATATTTTGATTTACCCGAATGAGGTGTCCCGCTCTTGTAAATATCCTTATTTTTGAATAAAAAAAATAAACGTTGTAGACATTATAGCATTTTTAACAGGTGTAGCGTGTTACAAAGTAACGCTCGCGTATTGGGAGAACATAGAAGACATATAAGCACGAAAGAATACTTTTCCGAAGTTAGGCATATCGCGAATTTAGATTTCAGAGTACAAAACTTCAATGAATCAATATTCAATATGTAATACCTACCTATAGGAGCAACACACATGCCTCTATTATGCCTGCCTTATACCTACATGCATACTTTACTGTAGCTACAAGCTGCCGCCAGTGAGTGCTACAGCAGTGGTATTACATTCGTGGAAATCAAACGACACCGATATGCTGTCGCGCAGCCTTAACATATATGTAAGCGATTCAATGCTCTGCTGCTGTTTGTGACTAAAGCATTTTTATTCTAACTAGGTAAATGTTGCACATTACATAGATCATTATAACTTATATGTCCTGGCTTATCGACGGCGCCACTAATATTACAACACTCACGTTGGCAGCTTCTGCATGATGCAATTTATTACCACAGACACCTTCAACGATCCGCTGCGTTGAGTTCAAGGTTTAATAATGACACCATTTAAATACACTTCTGTTAGCTGTGATGGCTAATTCGAATAGTTTAAATTGAAATGTCAGATTAAATTCATGATTGTAATTGGATTTGACGAAATACATACTCAATCACAGTCGAATGTACGAATTGTAGTTTAGAATTTAGAATTAAATGATTACTTCTAACCACATAAATGCATTTGTACAAATACATGCATAACATATACGGCATAAGAGGATTCTCACTGTATTTTAATTATTTTAAAGTTGTCGTTAATTCTAGTTAAATGCTCAATCGTCAATTGCGTTATGTACTAAATATTATTGTGTACAGTAAAAATGCTACTTGTTGTAACCCTGTTCATTAAAAAATCTGTGATAATAGCTAATTTAAATAATCTTACCTTTTTCTGCAAAGCAGTGTCAACAAAGATGCCTTTGATTTACGAAACAGATTATGAAGAAACTGTCAAAGGTAGGAACTGTTGCAAAAAAATCATTTTGTTTTTGTTGATGTTTGGGTTAGATTTTCAGAGCAGTCCGTATAGAGACGGTTACAGAGTAAAATTGACACATATTTGAACACCTTCTGAATTCAGATTATTTTATTATGAAAAAATCTCAAAGCCTAAATTGCTTGTTAGAGACTGGAAATAATAATAGTTGTTTATTATGTACGGTTTCTTATTACATTACACTAGGGAACAGCAATTTCGTTGTCTTAAATCTGTGACTTGTTTTCAACTAACTTTTGACCTCTGGATCCAAAAATAACCGCAGTTTTTGTCAATCACGTAAACCTTTTAAGCTACAGGATACCCTCAAAAGTCATACAAATTGTGCATATAAAGGAAAATAAAGTAAAAACTTACCAAATATACTGTTTATAAAGAATAATTTTATTCATACAAAGGCTATAATAGTTACTGCAAGTTAAATTGTGTTCATACAAATAGTTGTTTTTTTATCGAACGGCAATTACATGTTAAGGCAAAAATTTTCGCTTATAGTTTTTTCTGGAATGTTTAATCTGTGGACATTCTCGCTTGATGCTCCAACAATAGTCAGCCGTCATATGTACATCCCATCTACCTTGATACCGTGCCTCCATGACCTTCAAATCCTGGTGAAATCGCTCACCCTGCTCATCACTGACTGCACCAGGATTTTCCGAGAAGTTAGCAAGATGGCTATGTAAAAAATGCAATTTGGTGCGCATGTTGCAACCTAGCAGTTTGAAGCTCTCCAAGAGTTGCTAGACAATTTTGCCGTAATTCTGTGCTCGTGTATTTCCAAGATAGTCTTTAACAATGTTTTTAAATGCCAACCAAGCATCCTTTTCAATTTCTGACATTGTTCCGATGAAATGTTCATCTTTAGCAAGCTGCCGAATCTGTGGACCATCACAAACACTGGCCTTTATCTTTTCAAATGACAGGCTAGGAAATGCCGAAATGAGATACTTGAAACAGTCTCCTTCAATTGGCAAAACTTTAACGAATTGCTTCAGAGACCCAATTTTATATGCAGAGGTGGAAATATAATGTTCTTTCTGTCGACAAGTGGCTGATGTACAATCTTTGGATCACCAGGTTTCAGGTCAGATCGTGGCAGCCAATTCGACTGCACCTAATGCTTCTCACGAGCTCTGCTGTCCCACATACACAAAAAGCAGGGATACTTGGTATGTCCGCGTTGCTGGCCAAGAAGGAAGCTAACCATTTGAAGGTCTACACAAATGATCCATTGGTGCATGTGGTATTGCAACAAATCAATGACTCTCTTTATGTCTTCATATTCTTCACTCAAACGAACTGAATGGCCTATCGGGACTGAACCAAATAGATTTCCATTGTGGAGGAGAACACACTTCAAGCTCCGTTTTGAGCTATCGATAAACGGTCACCATTCAGTTGCGCTATAGGCTGAAATTCCCAACTCTTCCATTAAACCATTTACGTTATGGCAATACACAAATCCATCATCACTTCGAAAGTATTGTAGAAACGCACTTTCTCTTAATCGAAAATAGGATACCTTAGCTCCCTTTTCAAACAACTTTTTCTCATGCAGTCTTGATGCTAAGATCTCAGAAGCTTTTTTGGACAGTCCCTAATCTCGTAACAAATCATTCAACTCATGCTGGTCAAATCCATTATGAACGGAATCGTCTTTAGTTTCAAAATATTCATCGTTGAGGTCACCTTGATCTTCACCAGACTCGTATTCCCGTATTTCCAAAGAGGGTAATTCATTGAAAACTGGCACTGGGATTTCGGCTAGATGAGGCACTGGGCGAATAGCTGATGGTAAACTGGGATACTCTATTTTACATTTGTTTTTCTTGTTGTATCCTGACGTTTTCACTATACAAAAGTAACAATCACTTGGATGATCTCTGGGCTCTCGCCAAATCATAGGTATACCAAATGGAAGTTTATCACGTGTTCCCTTGGTCCACATCCGTAAACCCTCAACACGCTGCTTACACACTTTGTGAGGGGCCCATGATTTACCTTGATCACCAATTTTCACTTTAAAATAAGCAAAATATACTTGCCTGACAAATGTACTGACGTTTGTTCTTTGGCTGGGAATGCTAAAACTGCTACATATGTAATAAAACGAATCGGGGCTGTTTAAGCACTTACGACGTGAACTAGCAGAGGTAGACATAAGGAAAAGTTTCAGTTCATATGTAAATAAACACTAAACACTGCTAACCTTGTATATAAACAAGAACTCAGACTCCACGTTGGAATGGGCTGCACCGTTTCAGAGCGACAGACAACGTCCTACTACCGTATCTCAGGCGTAACTGAACAAGTCCAGGCAAGTATAAACCTCTCGGTGTTCTCCTATGCGTCATTCACCCGGCGCCCGTCGGAGAAGGTTTGTGTCAGCCAATAGGAGAGCAATAGTGCTTCCTATGATCCATGCTCGATTTCGCGGAGAGTGGTCACATTCTCATAAGGTGTAAAGATAAAACTTGACGTGGTAGAAGAAAACTAACTACAGTCTTGAAACCAGCATGCCTAATTAACCATAAACCAGCTCAAAAACCAAACTCAACAGAAATTGTGTTACAAATTGTTCCCCAGTGTTATATATAATCTAAACAATTTGCATTTAAAAGAACAATTAAGTAGGGGTAAATTTTTTATTATCTCACAATTTTGAAACCAAGTATAGGAAGCGTGGTACTTAGTTATTGCCTTCTGCGTTATGTGGTGATATACACATATATTAGAATTGAGATACCTAAGACCGTGCTGGGAATAAATATAACAATTTATTTTTTTTAGTATCAGAAGGCACCATTTGATATTTGATTTTTATTTGAAAATCATGGTCATCAAGCTGTATTAGATGTCCCGCATATCGTATATTACAAACGTATTTCCCAAAAAGTGTAATATCTTCGAAAATACTGGAAACGAGCGTTACATTATTAATACTATTTTGAAAGTATTTTTACAAGGTAATTACTAGCAATATAAACATACAGGTTCTATTTAACAAAATCGAAAAAAAACGTTTGAATTTCTAAAAATGTTGCAGGACATATTTAACACCCTGTATACATTTTTACATTATACTGCCTTGACACATATAAAGTGTTCGCCCTTAAATTGATAGCAAAATAATGACACGCGACACTGCATTTGTCTTCATGCTAGATCTTAAAACGTCTGCAAGTGTCAAAATTTTAACAAAATCTGCAATATAGCTAAAAGTAATTATCGAAAGTGCACATAACCATATTGCGTGGCTATCAAAAAGATTAATAAAAAATATAGCAATCCATTTAAAATAAAAAAGTTGAAGGCAGTTCGAACACCCTATATATTTGTTAATAATTTTGCAAAATATGGTGTGCTATAGTAGATATACACATACTGAAAATATCATTTCTCCATATTCGATAGTTTTCACGCTAAGCACTGTCGATACACTAATGGCGCATTCGGTTTCTTCTTATTTTAACGCGTAGTGATGAACACTAGTGTTTACATTAGATTTGTAAAATTTCAATGTTTTCTGCTTTGTTTAGTTTACCAGACTTTTGTATTGCGTTTTAATACTCTAATATATTAAAATGTATTTTGAGTATTTTGCAGTTTTATCAATATCGTTTCTAGTGTAAACATTTGATGCAATGGCATAATAATCTATTTATTTACTCATTTGATTAAAAACTTACCAAACGCATAGTACAAAAAAATCTATTAAACATGTATTAAATAACGCCAGAGGGTTGATATAGTTTCTGTCTTAAATCGTTGCCGGCATATCTTCTATTGTTCTACTACCTGCGGTACTTTCGCTATCTTTTAGACTTTTATAATCATTTTCTAACATACACTTTATCAGTTCTAGCCTTGTTCCCTACTTCCCTTTTCTCACTTCCATCATTTTGATAAAAACATTCGGTTTTTTGGAACGAATAAAGCTACACTCATAGCTATGCTGTAACTGTAATTTTAACACATATGGGAGATATTGTTCTTTATACTTCTAATAAAAATGCATTGTTAATTCAATTACAAAAGTCACTTGGAAGATATTTCCTCCAATTCGAAATCTGAACAAAATAAATAAGCAACAACTGTATTAACGTACTAATTCTACAGCTGGCAAACTAAGAACAGATCAATAGCCCGGAAGGCATTACGCGGAAGTCCAATGCATTCTTTCACGTTTTACAAAGTTTTATCTTGCTCATTCAAGCAAAGCTCAATGCCTCCAATGTCGACAAACACCTTAACCAAACATTTATTTTCGCTATATGTTCAGTTTCCGTACATAATTGAAAAGAAAATCGATATCGCTGTAACACCGCAGTGGATTTCTTTGCGAACGTTAGTTACCCCGAATGCACCTGAAGGTTCTAAATTACAGCACACCGATATACGCAAGCACGTACAGGATGAAATAGATCTCACGGGAAATTTACCAATTCATCGGTGATAACGGGATGTCATCGTATATGCAACAATTTATAACTTTTAGGTTGCGAGCACAACCCGATAAACGTACGTTTTACGTTATACGATGATGCAACCAAATTACTCACCCCAGCCTCCATAACTAACGCGGTGAATGCTAAACGGGGCTTCTGAATGACCGATTCAGGACGCTGACACGCCGAATGATCTGCCGAACTACTGTTTGGATGAATGTCTGAATTCGGATACGGTTAACGACTTACAATTAGATACGAAATGATATCGTTACATTCGTGTTAGAGTTTGAAGCGACTCGTTCAGACACATAGGATATTCTGCGATATCAAAATGACATTTTCGCCAAATTCTTCGAATCTTGAATCTGATTCCCAATATTCATTTCTGGGATGTTTGTAGTTATACAAACTGAGAGAAAAGGGTTGATTAATTTAACAACGAATTATTTTTAACGAACTATTAGCTGGGCAAACAGATTATTCCACTGAAATATTTTTAAAATCCGTTTGGGTAAAATAACAAATATTTATTAGATAAGTGCTATTCAAACAATCCAACGTTTTATCGCAAAACCCCAGGATTGAAGAAATGGAAATCAATGAAGTGTTGTACGAACTTTAGGTGTTAGTAAAAGGAAGGCCTTCGTAGCATTATGTCAAACGTTGAAAGCTCCTGACATAACACTAATTTTACGTTTTTATTTTAATTTTCCAAACATTACAACATGGACTATCTGCAATTAATGCTTTAATATTTGCGTTAATGTACAAGGTAAGACGGCCTTCTCCTGACTGTGGCAGAGTTAGGAGTTGTGTGTTCCTGTCCTATCAAGGTCAGTTGGTAGATTTTTCTGGCGGGTAAAGCATAATCTCGGATCATCATTCGTGTTAGGGAATAATTTACTGCTCTTCACGCTTTACGGCGAGGAAGCGATAGTAACTAAACACTTTACACACTAGATGCTTCTGAGGTTATGACTATGACTTCACCCTTTATACCCTTTCCATAGCCAGCTAGGTCTCTGGGGAAGAATAAGGAACCTCGTCTTTGCTACCAGGCCCATTACAAGAGAAGACACGATTCTTCAAATAAGAAATGCATTTCACAGGCAGAAGTCGAGACAACTGTTTTCTCCACTTGACAGAGAATAGAATCATGCATAGAAACTGATGGAAGACAGATCGACCATCTAGGGAGCTACTGATAATTCACTTATGTTATATTCTGCAAAGGGGCATCACAGTGTTAATTAAATAATAATATTGTTTTTCGAAATTCGCATAGTAGACTAATCAAATTTTTATTGTTTATTTCAAGTTGAAATCGTTAGAAGAATGAGATCGGGTTTGTTGATGAGGCATTAAAATAAATAATTATCTTTTAAATAGCGTATACTTTTTACTTTTACTAATATGGTTATATTAAGCAATTGAAAAAAATAATAGACAGTCGGCAAAACCAAGTGCAACAAGTATTTAAATTTGTTCGTCAATATCTGCGGTTAGAGCAAAGATTGACGTCTTGAGTTTTTAATTCTCCACTATTCCGCCTGAAAAAAAGTATATCGTTCTATTTACAATTTTTGCGAAAAGCCGCTTTATTTGTTATAAAGTCAGGTAACGCCCTCTAGTGATGAGGGTACAATTCATAAGAAGTAGACCTAAACTGCATTTGGTAGATCAAATAAAGCTCTTTTAAACGAGGCCAAGATGGTTAAAATCGATTAAGCCTAACTGCAGTAACCAACATTTATTTTAAAAAACAACTGACGTCTCCCCACCACTTTACTTTAGAAGATATGACAAAATGTGTGCAAAAGAAAGGGAATTGGATTGGGAGTAAAATGTATATATTTTCGAAAACTCTTAATTAGGCAAAACACGATGAAAACCTTAATTTTATACTTAGTCGTGACCGTTACGCCATCTTCTGATCATCTTACAAACCTCAAAATCATTTCCAGTGTTTTCTTTTGACCACCTTTATTAAAAAAGATTTTACCCGAAAGCTCTGTGATTACTAGTTTCTGAGATATAGCCGGCTGCCATTCTTATTTGGCCACCCGGTACAAATGAATATTCTGTTTTTATTAGAAACCAATTAGCTTCAATCATTAACTATTATGAAGCTAGTTTTTTTAGTTACTATATTCCGTATGCAGAAAAAAAACACTTATTACCTCACTACCTTTTAAGATATCTTGTGTAATACCTGTAATACCTGCTACAAACTAAGTAGTAGAAAGAGCTACACTTAAGCATATTAAAAACATGGAGAATTCTATGACAAATGACTGATTATCGAATTTACAAACATTGTCCATAGAAAATAAATTATTAAGCGAAATATCAGATTACATATTTAAAAAAATTTCATATGTTTATTAGGGCTGATCACTAATTATTTCAGACGTGCAAAATAAATACATGTTGGGGCGGTAAAATAAAAGTCTACTTCTCACAATAACTCTATTTTAATAAACGTGCTACCGGTTTCGAAAAACTTCTCTCGTCATCAAACAAAGTTTCGCGAAACCGGTAGCACGTTTATTAAAACAGTTATTGTGAGAAGTAGACTTTTATTTTGCCTTCTCCAGTTATGAATTACTCACACAGAGTCGCATTGGATCGTTTAAATACATATTTATTTTTAAGTTGTAATTTATTTATTATTATTAGTATTTAAGTTGTAATAAATTTTGCTGTCATATCTGCCAAACCAAAATTTTGTATCGCGACGGCGAATCGGGTCGACGGCAAACTGGCCCTATAGCGAACTCTCCGTAAATATCACGTTCAAATCCACAAGAACCGAAAATGTGATGATATTTATTTTAAGAACATCCGGTATATTGAAAACCCCCATATGGTTTTAAACAACATTAAAAGGCAAACAACCTTTTACTTAAAATCGTTTATCGTAAACGTAACATCCTATTACGTTAATCACATATCCTAAAACACCTTTAAATATGGTACAACTTTTGCATTTAGCATTTTCTTTTGTCCTTCTTCATTCTGCAGGTATATTGAGAAAGGCGTTTCCCCCCTTTAAAGTGAATTTCGGCAGACAACAGAAAAATGCCTGATTTATTGAACTCTACATCTGCACCAAGTTTCACTAGAATCTGAATTTGACACCAGGGAACCTTCCCTTGTAAGATAACCCTAGTAAATTAATTATTCATAGGTTATTGAAGGTATGTGGTTTTATTTAGAATGCTCTGTATATCATTGAAATAGATAATTTAAAAGAAAGTACTGATAATAGTATAAAATTACTACTACAGAGTTTGGTAACTAGTGAAATTGTACCTAAGGAAGTGTCAGGTTTGGGGTCTAGGACGTTTCTCCGTCGCCGATTTTCCGTCGCCGGTTCGCCGAAGAGACAGTTCACCGTAGGCACAGTTCGCCGTAGGACCAGTTCGCCGTCGACCCGATATTTTTTTAGTGGTAGAAAATCACAAAATCCAAGACAGAAACATGTTTCTTCGAAGTAAATCATTTAGTCTTAAGTTAAGAAACCATACATCTTGTGATGTCTTTTATTATAACAATAGAGATAACCAACGGAGTAATAAAACAAACTTTCTTGAATCAAGTTAAAAAATTTCTTAAGCAAAGAAATACGATTACTTCATTACAAATATATACTTTTCTTAAGCGGAGAGAAAAACGCTAGGAAAATATTTCCTTCGATTTAAAACAATAATTCTACCGTAGATAATTGTCTTAAAGTTAGGCGGATAGTCTTGATGCAAGTAAACGTTTCTCTGCGTGTAGTAACGATCCACAAAGCGGAGAACACATATACGCGATCACGACCACAATCGCGATAGCGATCGCGTTGGCGATCAGATGCATCACACGAAAGAACATAGCACAGCACATACTTGTTGCGATCTGTTGGCGATATAATCGATTTGTGCAACGTTCATTCGTGTGCAAACGCAACATGTTGCGTTTATCACAGATCGCGAGGTGAAGAACATCATAAAACAAATGGCATATCGCGATCGCGTATACGTATATGTTCTCTGCTTCTTACACCAACGCTATCGCTATCGCGATCGTGGTCGTGATCGCGTATATGTGTTCTCGGCTTAATTTGCTTTGAACGCCAGGATGCTAACTTCTTTGGCGTTTATGCCCATTGCAAATATGGATGAAGCTATTAATATTCTCACCAATGCTTTACCTGTAGAGCTTTTGTAATGGTTTCACATTTCGTGAGGAAAAAGTTGCGGACCATTTCCTCGTCTGTAAATGATTAATACAAATATAACATACATATGGGAATTATAAAAAGTTATGTATACTTGTTCATACGTCCTACATAATTATCTTCAAACCAATTGAGGAGTGGTAAAAGCTCTGCAGGTAAAGCATTGTTGAGAATATCAATAGCTTCGTCCATATTTGCAATGGGCATAAAGAAGTTAGCATCCTGGCATTCAGCAAGCAAATTGTGGATCGCTACTATATTCCCTATACAGAAGAAAACGATTATTACTTCACTATGTTTTAAGACATCCTGTAGACAATGAATTAGATATTATCTACCAAGAAACCACAAAACTTCAGCAATTAGTGCTCACAATACCTGCTACAACTATAAGTAATAGGAGGAGTATGGCTACCTTTAAGCATATTAAAAACGATATGGAGAATTCTGTGACTGATTATCGAATTTAGAAGTATTGTCCATAAAGAATGAATTATTAAGTGACACGTCTAATGATTATACATTTAAAGAAAATGTTATGGACGTTTTATTCTAAATTAATATTTTTAGTCTGTCCTACTTAAATTACACGCTTTGGTATTGCTAACAGTAATTAAGGAGTTTGTTAGAGCTGATCGCGAATTATTTTAGAGGTGTAAAATAAATACATATTTATTTTTAAGTTGTCTATTTATTATTATTAGCATTCAAGTTGTAATAAATTTTGCTGTAATATCTGCTAAATCACAATCTTGAATCGGATCGACGGCGAACTGATCCTACGGCGAACTGTCCCTACGGCGAACCAGCGACGGCAAAACATCCTATTTCCTCAGGTTTGTCCCTGAAAGGATGGCAACATTTTATGATCCCCCAACTTCAAACTGACCAAATTTAGTTCCAACGGATGATTGTCACTTCGAAATCATCCCTTGCGATACAACTTGTGTTTGTGGTTCGCAGACTAGCTTACTGCTCACTTTATACATGTGTACAAAACACAGCTTCTATTTTATCTTATATTTTCGCATGGCTTACCAAGTTGTTGTAGAGCTCCCCAAGTACTTTCGAAAAGTAATCACATTCTAGAGGGCACTAATTTCAAACTGCGATTAAAACAAATGAAAATGGAAATCTATGTTATTACTGCAATGAGCTGAGTTCACATATTTCAAATGAGATGGCTTCGTTTGCACAGCATTTATTTAGAACTTTTGTTACCACTATCTTTATTCTTAATGATAGATTGTACAGGATCTCGCCGAAAAGAATATACACGCGGTCCTACCACTTTCACTCTCACTTTTAAAGTACTTAGCAGACCTACTTATACATAAAGCGAAAGAGCACACTTTTGTCTATTAGCGCGGCCAAAAACAACCGGATGGTTGCATGCGATTTTGTTCAGTTGCGGTGAACCTTCTCAACTCACGAGTCCCAACTTTTGCGACAGAATTCGATCCACCAGGAACGAATAATTCCTGGAGCAAATCCTTATTTGGGGATGATTATACAAGTGCAAGTTGTTGGGAAACAGTGAAAAAAGTATTCAAAAACGTTTTTGTGACTCATGTACAATCGTTCTTCTGGAAGTGTCATCCGGAAAGGCAAAGCGTTGTACAATATATCATTAAAGGTGCTGCAATACTTATATTGGAATTTAAGTTTGAGGGAAATAAGATTTAAAAAGGTTGCGCTAGCTCTATAAACGTCGGGTTACCAGACGTCCGGATTTCCCCGGATATGCCTGGATTTTTAACTATAGGATGTTGCGGTTACCCGGAGGTGATGTGATCGTCCGGGAAAATCGATCTTCGTTGTCCATGAAAAAAAATTCACCTGACTTTTTCGTTTGCTTATTGTTTGGTACTATAAACTTAGCTTTCTAAAAGAGTCATACAAGTCTGTACCATGTTACCTGTTAGGTTACTTACTGCAGTAAGTGCAGTGAGGAGGTGTAAGTATAAAATAAAGCCACTTTTGGCTATATTCACAGTTTTGGCTGTATTTTAATTTAATGTTACTACTTAGATTATCGTTTATTTGAAGTGTATCTTCTAGCTACATGTCTGTTTACCTTGTTTACTTAATTGAATTAGCTTGCCTTCTCGATAGACTAATATTCACTCGCATTACACGGAGATTCGAAATAGTTACCAGCTGCATCCAACTTGATACCATGTAAATATCGAAACTATCTGTTCGTGTCGTCGTCTTTACCAGAATGGATACTACATCAGGCAGCAAGATAATCAACTAGTTTCGCATTGTTGGTGCAGAATAGAGTTATTGAATTTCCACATTAACTGTTCCCTATTAAGGACAGTTCGGAGAATTTGCATACGGTCTCTAACAAACCGTCTAACAGGAATCTGATACTACGGATAAAGCATCGAACTGGAGGTAAACACACATCTAATTCGTGTAGGTAGCCAGAAACGCATGGCTGCTTGAGTGCCTATACATAGCTGTATACAATCAAGTGGGCATCGTCCGGATTCATGACATTACGTCAACTGTTATCGGTACAGAGAAATCAAAGCCGTAATTTTTACGCTCGTGTCTGTAATATTCAAATCCTTATTGAGAAATCTAATATGGATAGATACATATTTTTATTCATGTATTTGTAATAAATCTTTGCAGTAATACAACTTTTTAAGAAATTTTTGTTTTGCAGGTCTAAATTCTGTGATAGACAGCTAATATAGGACATGTAATACATTACTATCATAATGAATGGTTTGCCGTGATGCAGGAAGTTTTAAGTAAATCGTCAAAGAGAACAAATTTCATGGGTAATAATTGTTGCCTTAATATCTAAAACTTGTTTTAACCATATGCTATACATATCTGCAATAGTTGAATATACGAGGGCGTATTGATAACTAATGCCTCCATGGCCATAACTTCTATAATGATGGGCCAGACAGTGTCAAAAGTGGTTTGCCATTTACCTTAACTCTTAGTACATAAGTCTCCCTAGTGGAGGTTCTCAGCAACATCGCGTTTGCGCATGACGGTTCTAAAAATGGCAACCAGCATGGACGTGCTGGACCAGCTGTCATAGAATTTCTTACTGCGGAGGGTATAGCGCCCATTGGCATCCATCGAAGTTTGAGTGCCGTGTACCATGATGCGTGTGTTGATGTGAGTATTGTGGGTCGCCACAACCGAAAAAATTCAAAGCAGTTCCATCTGCCGGAAAAGTCGTGATTACCGTTTTCTGGGATTGCGATGGCATCGCTCATATTGAACTTTTGGAACGTGGCTGTACTGCCAACTCCGACTGATATGTTAACACCATAACAAATCTGAAGCGACGGCTGTGTAGGGTTCGTTCAAACAAAGTGCCAATTCTGCGTCATGATAACGCTCGGCCTCACACAAGTCAGAGAACGCGTATAGGCACTGGAGAAGCTTGGGTTTCGTGACATTTTACCTCATCCACCTTATAGCCCAGATCTTGCGCCTTGTGACTTTTTCCTCTTTCTTCTCAAGGGCAAGCATTTCTCTTCGGATGCAGAGGTGATAACGGAGGTGCGGAAATGATGCTGCGCGAAGACTTCAGACTTTTTCCGTGATGGATTTGCGCAATTCGTAGTACGTTGACGTAAATGTATTGCTGTCAATGGCGATTATGTGGAAAAGTGATTATATCAGTGGATAGAGGACAGTTTATACTATCATTTCGCACATATATTTAAACAATATATCTATTACTAATAAAGTTATAGCCATGGAGGCATTAGTTTTCAATACGCCCTCGTATATTTCAATTTTCCACTAAATTAAATACATTTACTTATAATTATCTAACTGTTTATGGATAAATTGAAATAAAAAGTTCTTATTCAGATATTTTTGCTTGTTTACTTATTTCTTTGTTATAACTAAACTCCTGGAATAAAAAATTAACGCACCACTAAAATTTTTTTAAAACATTTAGAGATAATGATAACTTTTGGTTCACTAACTGTCTTACAAGTAAGCTTTGGACTTCCTACAATTAGTCACGTTTGACCACAATTGATTTAAAATCCGTTCAGAAACTGCTGATTAAGACAAGTTATTAAGCTAATTTTTGTTGTTTTAAAGTTCATCTACAAATGTTTCAAAGTAGAAACATGAATCACCAAAGAAATTTATGGGTGGAGGAGGCAGTACGAGCACCAATTGTGCTGGATGAGGGGTACTCGATGCGTTATGTTGTCAGTATATTAGGAAGAACTCATTCCAGCATATGTCGCATGGTTAAATGATTTAATGAAACAGAATCTCACATTCGAAGACCAGGGCAAGGACGAAGCTCTGTACCAATCAAAGGAATGGCCGTTTTCTGAGACAATACACTTTTATAAACCGGAGAATCACTAGTAATGTGTTAAAAAACGAGACATCAGCGGTTCGTAATGTTGTAATATCGTCTCGAATAATCAGAAGACGTTTAAATGAAGCGGAATTAAGTACGAGATCGACAAAAGAGCCATTACTTACCAGAGAGTACAATGCTCAAAGATTGCGTTTTGCCAGAAATCATCAACATTGGTCTGTTAATGATTGGAAAAAGTTTTATTCTCTGATGAAACTAGAGTTTGCTTAAAATCTCCTGATGGATATGAGCATGTCTGGCAAAGGGAAGGAGATAGATTTGCAAGTTACACCATTTCTTCAAGGGTCCCGTTTGGTGGCGGCTCTGTAATGTTTTGAGAGGTATCTTCGGTGCTCATACAGAGTTGGTCCATAAACGTGTGAGGTCTATGAATGCGGATTATTACCTGGAAAACATCGTACTTGAACACGTAATGCCATTTGCTCCTTTTGTTGGTCCTAATTTTTTATTCATGCAAGAGAATCCACGTCCCAACGTGGCTGGACAGCTTATTGACTACCTGCATGCTGTCGATATTCATGAAGCTTGTCATAACTTCAGGAGCCCCTAGTGTGCTTGTTATCTCCTCGCCGTAAAGGGTGGAACGCAACAAACAAATTATGACTCGAAATTGTACCGGACCCACAAAAAATTTACCACTTGATACTGGTGACACAGCGCCCAACTCTACCACTAACAGGCGCAGGCCCTCTTATCTCTGACCACTGAGCCCTTAAATCCAATAATAAAATATAACAAACAATTATCGACAACAGCCAAAAACAAATGAATGGTTATGCTTGTATATTGACTATTATATTTTAATATAGCCTGAAGAAGGGGTTAAGCCCCAAACCGGTAACTTGATATATGGTATAAATTTTGACAAACAATTAAGAGTTACTACTATTCGAAACTTCTTCTTTTTTATTAAGGAAAACGCAAGCAGCAAGATAATTATAACTCAAAAGTGGAAATTGTCTGTACCCCATCAATAACATCATTGTGAACAATTTGATATATGGAGAATCACTTTACTCACCACATACTATTTAAACGAAATAAACTTACGTGCATAGAAATCGGCCCACTGCAGGTTTTTGACTTTAACTGTATTTCTTTTAGAAATTATACCTCAAATCAAAACAAAACTTATATAGTTAGGAAGAAGATTTAATGTGCTTTGACATGTGTATAAATTTATTGAAATGTCTTTAATGCCAAGATAAAAATTATGAAATTTAATGAATGAAACAAATTATCATTTTATTGCTACAAGTAACATGATTTCTTAAGAATCAACTAAGATGATAGCAATAACAACATAAACTTATTAATAACGGGTATGACCCCCTCTTGCTCTAATAACATCTCGCATACGATTAGGCATAGAACGAGTCAAGATATTGTTTCTTGTGGAATGTTAAACCACTCTTCTTCCACCGCAATAATGGGCTCTGAGATCGACGTTGGAGCACGAATCCTAGCTCGGATTCTTCGTTTCAGCTCATTCCATAAATGTTCAATCGAGTTTAGGTCGGGACTGCGTGCCGGCCACTCCATAACCCGAAAATCGACTTCTCTAATGTAATCTTGGACAATTCTAAAAGTGTGCGGTCTTGCATTATCATGCATAAAAGTAAAATTGTCTCCAATATAATCAATATAAGGTACCACATGAACTGCTAGTATTTCCTCAATATACCGAGCGCCTGTTAACCGTCCTCTCTCGCGACCACGGCCAGGCTTGGCGATGAAAACACAGTCCGTTCGTGCTTCCATAGAAATTGCGCCCCACATCATGCATGAACCACCGCCGTCGCCAATGCGCTCGTCAATGCAGCATTCTGCAAATCGCTCTCCTGGTCTCCCGCAAACTTTCTTTCTTCGGTCGCTGCCATAGAGACATATCCTGGTCTCATCGGAGAACAGACAGACCCCCACTGCCTCAATGTCCAATTCACATGTTCCCGTGCGAAATGCAGGCGTGCTTGACGGTGGGCTGGGGTAAGTTTTGGACCAGTTGCAGGGTTTCTAGGAATCAAGTTTCTATCCAGCAGTCTTCGTCTTACTAGCCACTTGCTAATAATCACTCCTCGGACTTCACGGAACTCTTGCTGCATTTGAACCGCATTAAGTCGACGGTTTCTTAATGACGTTGACACAATAAAGCGGTCATCACGCTTCGTTGTGCATCGCTTTCTGCCTGTTCCTGGTTGCCGATTAAAGGATCCAGTTTCCTCATAACGTTCGCAGACCCTTCGAATCGCCGCACGTTATATTCAGTCGTCGAGCAACAATTCGCTGGCTATGTCCATTTTCGATTAAAGCAATTACTTGTGAGGCTTTTTCCGGTATAGTATGTATTAAACCAACACACTTTGAGACTGACCAAATTATAAAAACAAAATTATGTTTAAACACGACTATTAGTGCAAAATATATGTATTTTGCACTAACATATGTCCTTTATGAAATTTTAAATTGTAGTTGTTCAACAACAATATTCTCGACATACTCCGCACCACACAAATTATTAATTAACTCGGAAAAGCCGTTTCGAAGACACGTGGGTCTACATCTTCAACCGCGTACCGGTACGCGGCTTCAAATGTTCAATGTTCCATTACACACAACTTCTTATATTTGACAATTATATCGCCATGGTTTTATTCAACTCTCTTAATTTACCCATGTAAATTCTCATTTTATAATCCGGTACCAAAATGTAAGTTTATAGAAGGATCTCGTAAGGGTGTACCTCTAGGAAGTAATACATGGCATACACGCTAAAATACGAAAAGTGAAGCGTGAGTTTACTCCAAGCGCTCTGATTCAATTATTCGATAATGATGCAGAGCAATTAGGAAGATGGTATTTGTCTCGGGGCGTCCCGGTTAATTGTAATCGTGATTTATGCATGGTCCCGTAAGTCAAGCGTTCATCTTGAAATTCACCAAGAGAATGAATGTGTAAACCCGAAATCGATACCATTTCACCGCCCTTATTACATGTTACGAAAGCCTACCCACGTCTTTTAGCTATTTCGAAAATCATTAAAGTTCTTAAAAGTCGGGTAAAATTACTTAAGTCTTAATTATAGAAGCGTAGACCCTCGAATAAAGCAATTTACAAATTTCGTCGAAACTTAGGACGGAGTAACTGTCTTGAAACAATATTCACTTTACTTCAGTAATTTTATAGACGATGTGTTTGTGTACATATTTCAACGCGTAATTTAAGAGTACGCGAATTCACAAGTATCTAAAACACTTTATTCTGCGATTACTACGACAAGTGCAGCTTAAATAGGCACTTTTATAGATAAAAATAACATACGCGAATCAACCGATACGATTTCATAATGAAATTAAGGTGTAAAGTACTACTAC
This sequence comes from Dynastes maya, assembly GCA_029619315.2. NCBI lineage: Eukaryota > Metazoa > Arthropoda > Insecta > Coleoptera > Scarabaeidae > Dynastes > Dynastes maya. The sequence goes on from JAROYE020000001.1 coordinate 28,066,885, forward strand.
AACTCGTAAGTAGGTTAGGTGGGTACTCTTACCTAGACTTGCCCTGTATACCGGAAATATTTTTGTTAAAAAAGTTGTGGATTTATGGAAGGGCAAGGAATCCGTTAATATTTCGACAAATTTTCAATTGTAAAAGTCTTCAAATTTATCGTAAGAAGTGAAAGAATACGCTATTTAGTCGAAATATTTACGATTTGTAATTTTCTACCAGGAACTCCACCTATATTGGTATTATTTCTTCGTTCATTTTCTTAAATAAATAGGCATACTATATCAACCACCATTCATCAGGAATATGTGGAATCAACATATTGTTTCGAACAAATTCAGTGTTCTTATATTTAAACCATAAGTTAATGAAGTCAAATGCATTTCATTATTGTGATGACTAACCTGGGCAAATATGCGGTAACAGCCAGAGGCGTGGCGAACACATAAAACTTTACACATAACATAGAAGGTAAGAAATAAATTATAAAACGAGCTGAAACACTTACCGTTTTAAAAGTCTTCCGTGAAATCACAAACTGGGTAACATCTGCTAAATATTTGAATCATTAGATATGTTTCCACAGCGTCAAGTGAGTACGACGTGCGGAATAAATGTTTTTTAATGCCGAAAACGACCGTTCGACATCTAGCGATGTTATATTTGCATATTTAAAATAATCTTTGAAACAACTTAATACATCTTCACACGCACCTTCACAAATTTCTCTTAATATAAGAAAATCGGAGTCTTTCTCTAAAACACTTTCAAATTTTCGTATTACACACCAATTTGTTTCGCATTTCAGAGCATAACTGTGCGTGAATATCATTCACAATTTGAACAGAATCCACTAGCGACATCGAAACATTTTGTAATTTTTCTATTCCCTCCGCTAGTCCGAAGTAATTGTTGTGAATAGTTTGTAAATCTATTTTAACCTGACTATCTTGAAATATTTTCTGGCTTTTCTTGATTGCTGCAGCTTCTGTCGGATTGAATTATAAAACTACCTTCTTTACTTGATCAAAATGTTTGTTGTAGTAAAACGCAGCCTGCAACCATGTTCCCCAACGTGTAACAATCGGCTGTGGTGGTTCAGGTAAATCAGGACACAGTTTGTGAAATAGACGGGTACGTTTCGGGGACTTTAGAAACACTGCCTTTGTACTAGCAATCAATGCATTTACTAGTGGAAAACATGTAGGAATCGTTTGTGCCGCAAGATTTAGAGTATGGATTTTGGTAAGTAGTGGTAAGAAGTTACCACTGTGTTCTTTAAGAGATCGGCCCAAAGTTGCCCATGTTTGCGGCACCATCGCTCATAAACATTAAAAGTTGCTTAGTCGAAACTTCAAATTTGTTCAATGAGTTCAATACCACCTTTAAAATCTCATCGGCAGTACAATTTATAACTCTTTTGGAAGCAAGTAAGCGGGAGGATGACGGTCGATGTGATTCCATTGTACGTACCATTACATTAACCACAGAATGTTTTTGACGATCTGTTGTTTCGTCCACACACAACCCTTGTCTTTTATCTTTCAATTCCGTTTTCATTCTTTTTTCTATATGTTCACGCGCACATGGCACTACATTTCGTATCGATGTCCGACTAGGTAATTTACAGTCCGAATATTTATTCCAGAAGGAGACAAATGCTTCTTTGTCTAGTAAACGAAACGATAGATTACATAAAATAAGAGTAACATATAAATCAAATGTAAATTTTTCTTGGTCTCGTATGCCACTTTTTGCAGTAGAATGCTGTTTGCTTTCGATGTGACGTTGACAATGGCTTCTGGACCAACACATTAAAGGGATTTTACAAACTAGACATTGAATTTTAGCGCCATCAAAAATTAAGTCCGGCATGTCCACTAGAAAGTTTTTAACCGTGTCTGCCATTGGTCGTTTTCGCGATGTACCTAACTGCGACATCTTTAAAGCAAACATAAGAGTACAATTACGAAATAAGTTACGACAGCCTACATGTACACAGAACTATTCGCATCCGGCATCGATTTAGTACTGACGCTGTGAACACGTGAAATAAATAATCGCCGACTCCGCACCACATATCTACTACACTGACTGTTACCGCTGATTGCCCAGTCTAATGATGTTGTATATTGGTAATTGTGATTAGGGCTAATTTTTAAAATTAATTATTCAGAAGATACAAGTTAAAATTATTTTGTGTCTCAATTTGCATTTTAAAAATAATCCTTTGTGTACTACTATTTTTCACTTATTCTTGTATCGACTCATAAATGTAAATGCTACAAATTTTATTTGAGTATGCCGCTTTTCAGAGTTATTGAAGGCATGACAAGATAGAATTTGTTTATAGATGAAGTTAATTTTAGTACTTATAGACTACATTTTGGAAAGGCACGATATCCTTAGAGATTTTGGAGCTGTCTTTGATCCTGTATTTTCATTTGGAAATTAGCAAAAAAAAGCAAATATTTCAAGCTGTTTGGACTCATTTATGGAAACTGTAGGGAATTTTAAAATTTTGAAACTTTTTTTTTAATTTTTCATTAATAAATTCCAAATGCCTTCACCTATTTAGTTTGCTATTTATCACGTTCATGTGATTTTATTGGGAATATTTAAAGAAAATATTTAAAGTTTATGTGCTCTTTACTTGAAGGCTTTTACTCATAAAAAGGTTATGATTAATTTACTTCTAATTCATTATAGATAGAGAAAACAGCTTTGGCAATCAAGTTTCTGTATTGCTTTATGCAGACGCGACGCTTGTTTATTCCAAGTATCAACAGCAGCTTGACAGTTACTTTTTACTGTAACTATTGGCAAACCAATTCACTACGTCAATCTCCCGTCAACTTACCTTGTTTTGGTTCTTACATTTCGCATTCATAGAGTATTAGTGCTGACTATTCAAAGCCTATTGGAGCACATTCTTCTTATTATTTTTATCGGTTTAAAGTTTTGAATATCTATAATAGCTCTCGGAAGTTATCTAATGTACCTTTTTTTTACAACAATGCGCTTTTTTGTTTGTTTCCTTTTTCCTGTAATTACATGAATGTGTTTTTCTATTCAAAATTTCAAAATTGATAAATTTTGATTCATCTGACCAGATGATTTTGTTTAAAAAATATTCATCATCTTCTAATATTCCCACTAACTAGTTGCAGTACCACAGTCGTCTTAAATTATCACCAGGTTAGGGCTAACAAGAATGCTTGTTTGATTTAAATTTATTTCAATTAAAGATTTACATAAACTTTGCACAAAAACACATTTAATTTACACTTCTTAAAACATCCCGTTGATTTTTATTCAAATCCCTGTTATTGTAAACATTCTCCACCAAGTTTCTATCAAGATCTAGAAAAATGATACGATGTGGCTGTTGGCATTCTGGATACAATTATACTCCCTGTTATTGTATTTCGTTTTTTCGTTTGTTAAATATTTTTTGTTCGATGAATAAAAAATACTTAACATAATATTTCGTTTCTCTTCGTTGGTGTACCACATTTTTCTATTACTAATAAACAATGGCTGAAATGTTTGATAGTTTGAAGTTTCATGGCTACCTTATTTCATTTGGAAATGTCTTCTTCAATAATACCAAAGTTTGTTAATAAAAAATAGAGATCGGTCTGTTTTCTTCTAAAAATGTCGTTCAATAGTTAATGTGGAGGGATACTTCTAGAGCTCTCTGTATAATAATATTATTATTGCTACAAATACATAAACAAATTTAGAGAATATTCCTTACTATACGGAGCTTAGGAAATCAATATAATCTTCAACCTCAAATTTATATCAGGATGCCAACGATTTAACATGTCCATACACATCCGCATATATTTATTCGTTATTTTCTTTTCCAGGTATGACTTTGCAGTGTGACAGTATGACACAGCTAGTGTCGCGAGCAGAGACACCGCTTTTGGGTTCTCATGAAGCCCTCGAGACGGAGATCAAGAGGCTACGCGAAAGACTGCAAACCGTGGAATCGGAAAATGCGGCAATGAGCGTCAAGTTGAGTCAGCAACAGTGGGAATTGGAGCATCGACTAGCCGAGATCGAAATGCAGATATGCGGCAGCCGATCAACAAGTAGCCTGGAGGACAACGAACGGAACAGGGAGAGCATCATTTAACAACAAAATGTGCTGCCTTACAACATATTCCAGACGCACTCACACGCGTTTGTTCAATATATAGTGTAAGGGCGGCAGGAGGTCAAACTAACGAATTATCGAACATTAATAATTTGTTCACTTGTATAAAATTAATTCTAGAAGTAATATAAGCGAATAAAACCTTTTTTACGAAACCTAAATCTAAATAATTGCCGAAAAAGACGTTATTTTTAAAAAAAGCGAAAAAAAAACGAAGTTATATGATATACGAACACTATAAATGAACATTAAAAAAATTGACAATTTTCTACAATGCACAGTGTGAATATTAAAACAAAAAATGGAAACTTATTTTCATCGCTAAATAACTGCCAAATAAATATAAAAAAAAAACAAACAAAATTCAGTTGAGTAAAACTATACTACCGTGTTATCAATAAACTTCTCGTCGTAACAAGAAAAGAAAACGCATCATAATAGATCAGTGTACATATAAATGAGTGAATCTAGATGTTATAGTTGTAATGGTGCTTGGAACGTCCCCTAATCAGTGTCTACTCCACGATGCAATCCCTTGATCATTTGTCATTAATTGTTATATTTTCAACAAAATAATAAAAAAGAAAAAAAGAGTCGTCATGTATATACAGCAAGTAATCACAATATATATGTTGTACAATCGCTTTAAAGACAAAGACGTACGCTACACAATTCGATAAAATCTTTTCATAAAATTTGGAGGCATTTTTATGTCCAATGATACTTTAATGTTACGGAAATATTAATACAAAAACAGTTCTCACAACTTCGTCAACTAAAAGTTTTACTATGGAAGGCGATGTTACACTAAATACTGTTTCAGATACGCGCTTGTTCACAAATAACTATTTTGTATGTAAGAACAAAGCTTATTCCGTATGAATTTATTACAAATATCAAACAGTTGCCCCACACCAAACTCTAGAAATATTTTTTTTTTACCTTTAAACAACTTCACATATATTTGACTTTTAAAAAGTCATTGCGGTCATTATATGTTCATACATATAGCGTATCCACCGGATTAACGCATGGATAGGTAAGGCAGACAGAAAATTAATGAGTTGAAATTTCGTCTTTTGGGGTTCAGCCATGCTTGAATGTAAGTAATTTATGCCATAATTTTATTGCCGAAAAATCAAGTATATCTACGAAATTTACAAAAAAGAATTTTTTTAAATTAGTAAAATATATTTTCTATAGGAGATACGATAATAGGGTTATTAAAAAACAATGCTCAGAGTAATAATTTATGCTAGTATTTAGTGTATAAGCATGGCTGAACCCCAAAAAGATGAAAATTCAACTCAATAATTTCCTGTCTGCCTTACCTATCCATGCGTTAATCCAACGACACACTGTATATACTATGGGTACTCAAAGTATTCCTTTTTGCTTAATTCTGAATTCCTAATTTTATCTATTATTAGTTACAATGGAAAATTAATTATCGTGTACTTGTGTATAACTTCAAAGAAACACACTTTGGAAGGTTATGGACGAATAAGTAAACGGCAAAACCAAAGGAAAATTATGAATATTCTTCCAAGTCTATCGTATAGTTTCGAACTAAAAATGTTAGACTAGAAAACTTTGAGGACAGTCATTTTACCAATAGAAATGTGGAGTACATCAGTATTTTTCTCGAGTAAAAATAGGAAAACTTGTGCTAAAAATACATCAATTGATATTTTTTGAATTTCCATGAAACCTAATATTTCCTCTTTAGTTTTTATCACGTTTATTTATTTTAAATTATGTAGGATAGAAAAATACAAATTGTATAGTTTCAGTACAAGGAAAAGTTTTATTTTAAAAGCTAGGTAGACTGAAAAGTGATTCTCAGGCTAATAATCATTGGAGTCGTTAAAAAACAATAAGATCACTTCATCGTCAATAATATAAATATACTGTCTCTCAACGACTTCAATGACTGTTGGCCTGAGGATGACTTTTTAGTCGAAATCTATAGCTAGCTTTCAAAATAAAACTTTTCCTGGTATTGAAAATACAATTTGTATTTTTCTATCCTACATACTATGAATACCAACTTGAGTAATTTCATTAATTTTATTTAAAATTAGTTTTTAAATCAACAAACTTGGTATTAGTAATACTTTAGCAACAAATTAGTTCAAAAAATATAAAAATAATTTGTTTACCTTTTCCTACCAGATGTTTCGCCTACTATCAAAATCATTAAAACGGACAATCAACCACTTACGAACTTATTAAAAATATCGCAGTTACACCACTGTTCTGGTAAAGGAATCAAACAGAATCAGCAAACGCCCGTGTAAACGTATCAGATGCCACTTCCTTTTTAAATAAATTTTAATAAACCTTTCAGTTTTTCTTACGTTTACAAAAAAGGTTTTACTTCTTAACACTTTAACTTGCACATATTTAACAACAATGTTTTCCTTTTATCTTTCAAAGCATTTTAATGACTACTAGCCTGAAGGTTTGGTCGAAATCGATAGCGCTAGTAAAACATAAATTCCTGGTATTGCAATGCAGTTTATATTTTTCTTACTAATCTATGAATCAACCTACATCATTGAAAACATAATCACCATATTATTAGACTAAATTACGTTATTTGCTATATATAGTGTGAAATGAAATCAAACATTTAGTAGTTTTAAACCGATATAATGCATGGCATAGAAATAAGCTAATAGATTATGTGAAAGAAAATCTATTACCAGTATTCTTATTCTTCTCTACATTAAGATCGTTCTTGGTTATACGCCAAAAGTCTTCCTCATATGACGATAACAACCGATACAGAAAGAAGATAGAGAAACTGCTTATAGCCGCCGTTAATTTTGAACACTACATTAAACACACTATATATATGTACATGTAGATACTATAACGGAATATACACAAATGTAATATATAATATAGTGTGTTAACATAAAAATAAATTGCAACACTTAGCCTACTTTCACACGAACGACTTTTTGTTGTGGTCGTGTACGGCAACCATATCGTATTTAAACACTGTTTTAAATACAAGCTTTCACACCACACAATTTTGATGTCGTACGAAAGTAGACTTAGCCTAAAATATAACTAGAAGAGTTAGTAGCATGCTGTTAAAACAATTAGATGTTTTTTATATACACGTAGTGTATATTTTAGATAACTAGCTGAAATCTTTTTACTTTCAATTGTCTATATTTGTACGTTATACTTTTAAAGATTTTGTACAGGGTCATCTCTGCGGATTCGGAAGTTTGTTCCTTTGTGAATGCAGATTTTTGAAAACGCCTTTTTGTTGTAATGAGATCCGACTGGGTGTATGATTTAAAATTGTACTTGAACCCTTTGGGTTTCGCAATTATTATAACTATACGTATAAATACATAAATTGAAATAGAGGTAAGAAGGAATAAGAAATAAAGAGTATAGAATAATGGGTAAGAATAATATGCTCATTTGATCGGTTCTTAGCTTTCACAATTTCTTTATTCCTTTGTTAAAGAAACCAAACTGGAATATGTGAGCATTACAATTAGTGCAAAGTTGTAGCATATTCAAAATCACATGTGTCATTGCCATGAATAACAAGAAAACTAGACAGTAATTAAAAATTACGAAGCTACATGTTAAAATTCATTAATATTATTAAGATTGAAAGGAAAATGTTCGCACAACATAATATATAGACAATCCCGGCAACAGCGTGTTCACCAGATCAAGTGGTTATGTAGCGACAGTTGGAAACCAAAAAGTTACTAGACGCATATTAATGTAGTACATTTCCAAGAAAAGCCGTTTCCATGTAGACTGTTCTGTAGCAAACACAAGCACATTATCGAAGTTAAAACGATGCTTGGTAGTATTACAGTGGTCAATTAAAACTGTTTTTCCAAGTTATCTGGGAGGTGGTTGCAATTGAAGTGAAGTATACCCACAATGGCGACAACTGATAATTCCTCGGATTTCACCTGTAAAGTGTGCATGAAAGAAATAAAGAGCTTTGTAGCTTGTTTTAAGTGTCAGGAAGTCTATCACACCAGATGCATTCTTAATATCAAAGGGCTTTACATCAATATTGAAGGAAAAATATATTGCTGTGACAGCATAACCTCCAAAGAGAGAAGAAATAGAATAGACCAAGAAGAATATGAAATATTATCTCGTTAATTGGATTATTTCGAGAAAAATTGCAAATGCAAAGAAAAAGACGAACAACTTAGTACTTTAGAAAAACAATTACAGAACTCTGCTTCCGACTGTACTCTGAAAGTAGCATGAATTCTCGGTTTCGAGAACTTTCTATGGATGTGTTATCACAGGAACATGAACTACAAACACCGGTTAGTGATGAAACTGTTTTAGATTCAGGACAAATTGAAGAACAGACAAAACCGACCACTTGTGGAATAGTTGAAAGTTTCAATAATATCAAAGATATGTATGTATATTAAGCTTAAAACTAAAGGAAATAAGAATGAAAATACAAGATATTTCCGAGTACCAAAAAAAAAACAGTCGACTTTCAATAAAAATAACGAAGATTCAAATTCAAATAAAGACAGAATCGAGAATGTAAATGGTACTAACCAAACATGTAAACAAAGTAGTTCTATATATATATATATATATATATATATATATATATATATATATATATATATATATATATATATATATATATATATAATCTAACCCTTCTACCAGGTGGTGTAGGGTGTAATATACATTTCAAATTTCTAAACCTCTTACAGATTGCTAAATCTTCAATTCCTATATTCTAATATTTCGATGTTCCTATAATCTATTATTGTAGTACGGTGCTGTTCACAAATTCAGTCAATTTTATTTTATTCCTAGCCTTGATCTTGGCTTCCATCCGCGTTGTTTGTTTCTTCCTGAGTATTTCGTCTACTTCGTCGTTCCAGGTCTTCTTTGGTCTACCTCGTCCTCTCCAGTTTTGTACTCTTGCTTCCCATATACGCTTTACCTGTCTGTTGTTACCCATTCGACAGATATGACCAAACCACTTCAGTCTTCCGGGTTTCCCTGGTTATCTATTCTCACACCTAAGTATTTGTACGCTGTTACTTGTTCCAGCTTTTGGTTATCAATTTCTATTTTCAGTTGTTTGTTGTCGTTGCCGATTACTTTTGTTTTGCCTATGTCAATGTTCATTTTGCGTTTCTCCAGTTTTTCTTTCCATATTGTTAAGTGCTTTTGCAGGTCACCTTCTTTATCTGCCACTATCATCAGATCATCTGCGAATACACATTCCGATATCCGTATAGATTCTAGTCTATTATACCCAATATGGAGCTTACGTGTCTTTTCCTCTACTATTTTCAGGATGTCATCTATGATTAAAGTAAATAATGTGACTTCTTATTGCGTTCCTTAGCTTAGTGTCAATATTTCTCTGTTCAAGGCTTTTCCATACTTCTTTCTGCGAAACTTTATCAAAAGCTTTTTCTAGGTCAACGAATGCTGTATATATTTCTATGTTCCTTGTTCTTATTTTTTCTATAAGTTGTTTTATCGTAAATATATGATCTTGGGTACTTCTCCCTTTTCTAAAGCCGCTTTGGGGTTCTGCCAGGTTCTTTTCGCCTATTGCTCTCAGCTTTTTATTTAGTATGTATTCGAAGGTTTTAGACACAACACTCAGTAGGGTAATTTCTCTGTAATTGTCACAGTTTCTTGTATCGCCTTTCTTAAAAATTGGTAAAATAATTCTAATCTTCCAGTCTTTGGGCACGGTGATCCTATCGTGGCCCGCTAATTTTCCTACTTAGAGGTGCGAGATGGCCTCTAGTACTTCGCTTGTGTTGATATTATGTTCGTCTGACAGGTTAACAAAGCAGTTTTACCAACAAGAAAAAACAAAGACCTCCAAACAAACAAAATTCACTAACTGAAGAAGAATCTAAATTAAATGGCAGCGCTAATTACAAAATTGGTGAGGTAAAAAACATACTCAAAGCAACACATAAGGCAGCTGGAAAAATAAGAAGTAAAAGCAAAATGGCTAAAACCACTTCACCCAAAAACCAAGTGAAATTAAATATGAAGATTATAGGTGTAGGTAGCGAAGAAGTTGCCTATACAACAGTAAATAAGACATTGATCTACGTAGACAGATTCAAAACAGACTTTGTCGCAGAGGATATGCAACAATTTTTACAAGAAAAATTCAAATCATCGAATATTGTGGTGGAGGTAATAAAAAAACAGGATTTTAGGGGATTGGTTTTCCCACTACGACTGAAAACGAACAAATTTTCAATCCCACAAACTGGCCGAAAAATATTAGTGTAAAGTTTTTTCGATTTACCAGACCACAACAAACTACTTTTACCAAGAACAGAGGCAGGTACAGACAATATAAACATCTCAAATATTAATGTACAATCTCTACCGAATAAGATAGATGTGCGGTTAATTTCGTTTCGGTGGAATTTTAAATGTGTATCAGATCTCTGGTCATTGAGATGCTTGCTTGATCTCAATGACCAGAGATCCGATACACATTTAAAATTCCACCGAAACGAAATTAACCGCCGTGATATAGTAAACATTATAGATATAAATATAGATATATTGTGCATCACCGAACATTGGCTAAACAAAAACCCGTTAAAAGCTTTTCATATCAAGGATTACCAAATTGGCGGAAGCTAGAGCAGAGGAGAGCGTCGAGGCGGAGGTACGCTTGTATTAGTACGGGATAATTATGAATCAAACGAAGTTACCAGACATTAGCAACTTCTCGCAAGAGGAAGATATTGAGATTACTGGCGTCCACCTGAAACAGATAAACAGCTTTGTCCTGGTGGTATATAGGTCACCGTCGGGGATTTGAATGTATTCTTGGACGTACTAAATTCAGTAATGACAAATACTACAACTAATTTTAACACAGCAGACTTCAACATCGACTTTTGTAAAGATAACAGAGACAAAATGCAACTTGTCGAGCTTTGCAACTCTTTCAACCTATCGCTTACTTTAAATGATTTTTCCAGAAAAAGTAAAAATTCAAAAGTTGTATATATAATATCAAGATATAATTGAGACCGAAACCATAGAAACAGATATGTCGGACCACATTGCACAGTTACTATGGATTGACTCGATAGCAATCCGCGAGTGCTTATATATTAGCCTGTGTGAAGTTCACTCGTACCAACTTACCACGCTTTAATAAGATCTGTAACTTTCACAATTATTCAACAGGAACAAAAAATGCGTTAGTGATTCCGTTACATAGACTTCCTAGCACTCAACAGTCTGTTGACTACTGGGGTCCGAAGCTTTACAACCAACTTCCGAGTACTATTACATCCATGACACCAGCGAAATTTGCGGATTGTGTAAAGAAATTATTAATAGACAATGTTTTTTATAACGTGTCCGAATTTATGTCATTCCGCTTTAATTGTTGAATAGAGAACGCTTGGATTTTATTTATACATACTGCCATTTTATTTATACACATTTATCTTTTATCTATACACTATTTTATTTATTCATGTATAAGTTAATTGCAGTTGCTATCTGTTTTTGTTTTTGAAGTTATAGTTATTGTTGTATTTTGATGTTGTGTATGCAGTGATACTTTTTTTTTAAATTGACGAGCCATACACTTTTGATTGTGTAAATAAATACAAATACAAATACAACCATTTCTATCTTATCTGATTCTATTCTTTAAATATTGTGAGGCATTAAACTTTAACAAAAGAAGTATATGGGGCCCTTCCATTGGGCAAACAATTTGTTTAAAGTGATTAAATTGTATTTAGCAGGAGTAAATCTTTGAAACAACTAGCACAACAATAGAGTTACAATTGGAATAAATGGAAATCTGTAACATTTCATATCCGGAGACGATGGTAATTGCTCCTGTATATCAACACGATTGAAATGTTTGTTACTATTACACAGTATCTGACGTAGTAAACCTGGAGAGTAACCATTGTTGACAAAATTGGCAGAAAGTTTCTTGAAATTAGTATAATGAAATTTAGGATGGAACATATTCAGTACCCGGTTTCTAATGTCTTTCAGAATGTTAATATTTTAGTTGAGGGGGTAGTTAGAATAAAAATTAATGTATCTGCCCGAGAAAGTAGACTTTGTGTACCAATCCAAAAGGACAGTTCGGCCATTGTTCCTGATCACCTTAGCATCCAAAAAGGAGACAAGAGAATGGTCTCTATATACGAGAAAGGAGCAGCAGTGATGAGGTCGTCAACATATTTGAAGAAGAAGGGGAGTTCATCACCGTACAGGCAAAAATGGGGCCCATTGAAGTACCAAATTCTTGTTTATAGAATTTAATGTCAAAAGTACAAATTGAAGAATTCATTAAAAGAGGGAAAGGTTCAAAATCTAGTTTTATTGACAGCTGTATGTCTTTGTATCCGGTCACACACTCGCATGTAAGTGATTTCGAATATTCTACACCTTTGTATCAATTGTAGTGCTCACATTTTCCAGATTGGTTTGTTTGATGAAGTAATAAAGAAACTGCGGAAGCTAAGAACTGATCAATTGGGTATATTATTTTATTTTTGGTTGCCTTACCTATTATTCTATCCTCTCCTCGGTGGACCTAATAAAAACAGCTAGTACTTCTTTTCAACTATACGAAATAAAGAGGTAAACAGATGAAAAAAGTTGTTTAAAGTTTAAAGAGATCTTCAAATGCACGATCATTCACTTCTGAATTCGAAGAACATAGTACGTAATTTTATTGTGGATTCAATTGGCAATAACGAGAAAATGGTTCATTTTGGACTACTAACACGTTAATTTTTTATCTAAAATTTTGCAAAAATAATATATAAGGTATTCCCTTTAAAATAAATGATACTTCCTGAGAAGTGATGGTTTCCGTCAGTGTCCACTTAAAAAAAACTCGACAACCCTGTGTTAGAACAATAGTCCCCTATTACTTGTTACCTCTGAATTTAACGAGGACACAAGAAATGCAATCATAGCATATTCCGTAAGAAAATATAACTTTGGGTAGCTACGAACTTATGAGATACCTGTATATTTCAATATAATTTTAAATCATGCCCCCAGTCGGACCTTATTATAACAAAAAGGGCGTTTTAAAAAACTTGCATTAACAAAGGTACAATCTTCCGGACCCGTGGAGATCACTCACCCTGCACAACCCTTGCAGCTTTAGGCGGCCAAGAGAGCATTTATGTCCATTTTATTATCATTTTTTATTAGAACAATATTTTGGAAATTGGATATTTGCTTCAAAAAGATTAGAAAAATTTACGAATTTAACAGATTTTTATATATAACATTTTTACGTCTGCTATCCTAGACTAAAATGAAATTTCTAGAATCTATAACTTCATTTAATTTCCCCAGCATTAACTGATCTGCTATTTGTTCAAGCAAGATGCAAGTAACATCATTTTCCGTTATAAATAGTAAGACGTATGACAAAAAAATGTTTGCTAAGATGAGTAATTCCTACTCAACGGCCAACCTCAGAAATGTACGATTTCATTGTAATGAAGCAGTACCTCCGCAATTAAGCAACAGCGGACGCAAGTAGCGATTTGCATTAATGAAATTAGCGAAAGTTACGCAGGCACCTTGCTACGAATAATTCACGATGCACAATGGCTAACTATAAACTCGTCTTCTTTTGAAAAAATTATAAAATAGGAGAAGACCTAAAGGAACTGTTGTAAGTTAATAATCAAAATTAAAAGGGCAGGTGTGAGTTGAATTTATATTTTCCTTTACATAAATTTACAGTACGTATTATGAAGTATGAGACATTAAAATTTGGGGGTAAAATGAGAAATAACAACTCGATCTATTGTAACGAAATCTTGCAGAAATCGCTAAAATGTCTTGTAAAATATGACAATTAAATAATTCAATGTCAAATTGCCTGTCAGTGTACAATCGTAAATCGGCAGGTGTTGTGCAGTACTTAATTATTGAAGTATAATAATAATGCCCCATCAATGTAATATATAACGTATAACTTTTAGGTTAAATGCAAAATATTGTCATTTTTAAAGTCATGGTCACAACACTCAAAAAACGTCAAAATGAGCTGATAAGAATTGTTCCAGATTTCTATGAAGGCGATAGTATATGATAAAACTCAATGTTGCCAGTTTTATAATAATAAAGACCATTTACACAATGAAAACATTTTTTTCTAAAGCAACTTTTATAATGTGAGTATCAATGTAACTCTAATACGAAAATAAAACTGAACAGATAAATAATAAAATTACATTAGAAAATTAAAAATATTTTCACCGGGTTAAGTAAAATGACACCACCAAACATCGTTCGATCTTCTTCAACGACACGTAATCGTCAATCACCAAGGTATTAACCAAGGAGTCCTGGATTCCAATGAGAAAAGAATTTTTTGCACTCTCTTAGACATACTGGAACTAACCTATATCTACCTCCTTCATAATTGGTTTGTAACTACGGTTTCGGAGTTTGTAATATGTTTGGATATTTGTGACCATAGTAACTGTCGTTGAAAATTGTCATTCGCCAAGTTCATGCCGCTTTTTTGTTCAATTTTCGTTTCGTTAAGAAAAAAATCGGTCTTTTCAAAGCTGACTGTACGAATAAATATAATAATTCCAAGTATTACAACTAGAGTAATAGGTACGTTTATTATCGTAGACACCAATTAGTAGCCAGTAAGTGTTTTAGCCTTCTACCGAAATTCGCAATGCAATATTTTTGCTTTAATGGGGACGATGTTCTTTCTCTATTGAAAAACGCATTACATCGAAAGACACTTTATGAATAGTGTGTCATATCTAGTCTGGAATCCCCTTAATAAATGTGTATGCAAATGAAAATTTGCGTTTTGTTGTCTAATACTTGTTTTAAATAGAGAATTTGACAAAAATGTGAAGAAACCATAATCAGGCCGGGTATTCTGTTGATAGTTTCCGGTACGTCTACGAGAGACGCCAAAATACGGGTGCAGGCCCCTGACCAGAGTTGCCTTTCTACTAGGTTATAATAATAATTACGTTGGCAATAAGGTAATAAACATAGAACAATAGATCTAACATACACGAACATATACACAATGCCAAAAATATTAAATCGCCTACAGAACAATACATTGTTGCATTGACGTTCTTCCTATTATTCTATAATATTAACAAAAAATTGTTAGTACATTGCGATTTCATTCTACAACAAATTGAAAACTATTCTGAATTGAGAACCTACGCGATTTTCAAGTCATGATAATGAGAAAATTTTAATTTTTTTATGTAATTAAAGGTTTTGATGTATGATAAACTGATATTAACTTTCTACCTTCATTACAAAGATGGAAAAAAACAGATGTCATTTCAAACGTAGATTAAACACAAGGTTGGTAAAGTGTATTCTAAAGGTTGTCTCAGTTCCTATTTTACAATACTTGACCGACAGTTTGTGGGCGGAGTGGTGAAGGACGTATATTTTGACGTCATTGGTAGTAATATATAGATATACTTGTTTCTAACAACGTTTAAATTGATGGATCTCGCTATTTTTAAACTGAGATCATCTTTGGGGTAAATGTATTCTACCAACCTTGGGTTAAACGGGCGAAGTTTTGTTTTGTAACGTCACTTCATTATTTGACGTTGGTAAAAATGTATTTTCTTTAAATGTTTTTATTATTCAAAATGACATTAAAATTTAACATAATAATAATAATAACACGGGTTGATCCTGCTGGAGGTACTCACACTAATAATTATGGCATGGTCTTTCTAGCAGGGCAGCATGCGGGAAAACGTCGCAAAAATGGTCCGTGTTTGTTTTCATTAACATTTTTTTTAATACTTTTTCCAACACATTCCACTTGAATAATCATCCCCAAACAGAGATTTGCTCCAGGATTTATTTGTTCCTGGAGGATCGAATTCTGTCGCAAGAGTTGCCACTCGCAAGTTTAGAAAATCCGCCATAACTGAATAAAATCAAATACAACCATCTACTCCCTTTCGGCTGCGCTAATAGACAAAAGTATGTTCTTTCGTTTCATGTATAATTGCACTTGCTACCAGGACTGGGAGTGTTTTAAAGTTGACTGTGAAAATGGTAGGATCGTCAGTACATTTTGTTCTTCCGGTAAAATCCTGTGCACTACCAGCTATTTAACTATTTCCCACAAATTATACTGAGCTTATCTTTTTATATAGATTTGTAAATTTAGATGTTGTTCAACTAAAAAAAATGAAAGACAATATGTTGTTTTAACAACATACAAAGTTGAATTTATTCATCTGGCGGCAAATAAAAAGTGGAAGTATGGCAATATACAGGTGTCCGTGGAATAAAGTAACATTTCACAATAAATACAGAACTGTATTTCTATTAAATTAAAATCCAAATTACGAGATCTTTATAATAAAGGTCATTCACGAATTACGTAGAGTTCGTTGTTCTCACGCAACTGTATTACTTTAAAACAAACTAGATCAATTAAAAGGGTTTCAAACACGTAAACAAAGTTCATGACAATACAATAAATTAAAATAACTTTTTTACAGACGTAAAACCTTTTTATTTAAAGATTGACCACAAATTATAACAATCCTGTAGTACAGGGAGGTTAAAAGTTTTGTTTAACTTAGTAATTCGCAGTATTTTTGTCATTTTGTAACAAAAAGATTCTGAATATATCATATTTTGCTAGGCCGCCAACGTAACGTACGAATATTATACTTAACATTTTTCTTTTGCATTTGAGTAAATCTCAGTTATTAAATAGGGAGAAACTTGTTAAGTTAATGTAACATATTCAACTTAAAAACTGATTGCCGATAACTCAACTTCCAGGTCAGATTGAAATGATAATTCTTCTTTCGCTTTCTTCCTTTTAGATAGTAATATTGCTTGCTAAAAATACGGCTAGGTATTTTTTCTTCTAATATTCATTACAGCTATTTGTAGCGAAAAATCCTCTTCGCAGTAATAAATATTTAAAATAGGATCAGGGCAAGCTTATCGACCGGATAAATTTTTAGTAATTCTTTTTTCGGGGGACGATCGTATCTTAATACATAATTCACTTATTTACTCTCGCCAACAAACAAAAGCAGCCCTTTGCGATCTTCTAAGAAAAAAAATCAAGATGAAACAAAGTTTAATCAGTGCTTTCGTAAACTGCGAACAGTGAAAGAAAATTTCCCTTAGGATCTAAATAGAAAGGTCAGATCGGCTAAACTCCTCGGTAACGCGTAGACAAGCTTCAAGATGAAATGTATGATTAACGGCGTGTCTTGTTGTTAGAGTGTGTATAACAAACGTGTACCTGCCAGCTAAACTGACGTAAAACCTATGATCCTGAACAATGTGTATTTCATAACGGACAGGCTGCTCAAGCCAAAGCCGGATCCGTAAGCTCTACGTATGTACTTATCGATAGTTATTTAAATTCCGCTTGACAAACGCTAAGAGAAAATCTCTGTGTTGCAAAAGGTTTATTTGTTCTTTGTTTGCGTATAGTTCTCTGCGACCCAGGAGTTTGTTATCTTCCTCATCAAAAGGGATTCTTCCCGATTTTAGAAATCCATGAACAGAACGTATGCATGCAGACATACTTATTGAAATCCGATGTAATAGTCTCTAAATATATATACAGGGTGAATCAAAATTACATTAATATTATTTAAATGGAAACAACATTTATTCAACTTTCGGAAACAAAGTAGTATTTACGCTCTGTTTGTAGTTGGATAACTCTTGCCGGCTCCCTTTCTTGTGTAATGAAATAACTACTGCTATTTTCAGTACATCAGGAAAAGTACCTTTTTCGAAGGATAGATTAATGATTGATTAATTAAATGACACCATTTTGCATTATTTCCAAATTTTGATAACCTTCGCCGTAACTTGTGGACTGTTTAATTACTTTCCACATTGCCGATGTTTTATTCGTAAAATTGTTAATAAATCTATCATTATGTGTTATACGACTACTATTAATTAAAGCTATGTGTCTGGCTCTAGACGCTAAATAAAGTTCTTTTAATTGAAGATACGTTTTTTTGCAAAAGGGACAGATCGTGTAGATCCTTACTTGTTTTTTTTACTTCCTCGGTTATCCATTGTTTGTGCTTGAGATTAGAAACCGGATGTCGCTTATACGGGAAAGCATTATTGTAATGAAAGCAAAGGATATTCATAAAAACAGCAAATTTTTCATTCACACCATCTGCGCGAAAAGCCTCCTCCCGCAACTCATTAGACAAGTAATTTTCAAATTCTTGCTTATTAGTTTCATTAAACATTCGTTTCTCTATAGTGGTAAGTTTGTGAACTTCCAGAAAGTCACGCTGCAGATACAAAACAACATAGCGATGATCAGATAAATGCGTGTCGGCAACGAAAATATTAATTTCAGGACCGGTATTTAAGAATATATTATCTATAGTTGACGAACTATTCTGAGTTATCCCAGTACACTCCTCAATAGTAGCAGTAAGACCATAAATAGCTGCAGTATTAATTAGAGATTGTCGCTCGAAGTAATCGGTAGCAAAATTCACATTAAAATCCCCACAGAGATAAACAAAGTAATCATTTGTGTGTACAGTAAGGGTAGACAAAAGATGTTCGAGTGAATTAATAAACGAATTGAAGTTGGATTGAGGCGGCCTATATACATTGATAATTAAAATCTTTTTATGATTAAAATAAAATCTTACACCACACACTTCGCAATGTCTTTCCACTGCAAAGTTAGATAATTCTAAATATATGTATGTACGAGGCAATTGTCATCTTGATTATAAAATTTATATCTGGAAATATAATTTCATCTGGCCTTTGAACACAAATCCACGCCCAAACAGTTACCGAGAATTTTCCGCTGTTGGAACCTTGAATTTGATGCTCTGTATACTCGAATGCTTCCATTGTACATGAATTGAGAAATCTTCTCATCAGAAAAAATTACCTTCTCCTTCTCCTTCTCCCTCTACCTTCTCATTAAGTTACGGAGAGGAAATTCCAACGCGAAACCAACTCTTTGCTCTTTATTTTGCTCCGTAAAGAATATCGTTTAGCGGCCGCCGGATTACTGAATATTTTTAATGCGGTTCCTTGCAGTGTGAACACACCAAGGGAAATCAATTCTATGGACTGCACTTAACGCCGTGTCAAATGGATGGTTTCTTAAAAATTCTAAGATTTTCATCTTGTTCGGAAGTTAATATTTATCGGCCGGATCCCCATTGTCTTTGAAAAATTCCCTGTACTTCCCATTAGGTTTTAACTCTGAATTGTGCTTCTATTAACCATAAATCTTACAACTAATCTTCTGACCGACTACTAGAGCAATTATTTGGTTTCTTTTTTTCAAAATTTAATTGCGGCATGTCAGTATGAATTTTATATCGCGATAAACTTGACACTTCAAACGAGGTTAGTTTTTTAAAAAATCTACATTTGCACAGAAAAATTCTGTGTCTATACGTTTTTTAATTCTGCAACCGTACATAATTTTGAGTAACCCTATATTAGAACATTTTCTGCAGAATTTTATCCTAAAGAGTAGATTCTCTTTTAAAATTACTTTTAGAGAAACAAAACAAACACTTTGTCACGTGTTGATCTTAAACATTGAGCATATTGCCGTTAGTTTTATATCCTCCAATACAATGTAAAAATAAAGATCATCTTCATCGAAAGTAATAACTGATGATGTGAGATGTTTAAAACTTGAATATACTTTTTTCTCGTAAGAGATACATTACTTCAGTTTTTAATACTTAGAAAGTAGGGAAGCATTACATTTCTTCAATATTTACGAAGGTTCAATTTGAGTATGGAAAAGGCAATAAATAAAAAATAATAAATCAACATTAAGTATAAGTATTGATCTTCATTAATACCTATTGTACCTATTTGTAAAAAATAGGAAATCCTATTCAAAATCGTTATATAAATATTATATCTCAAAACTAACTCTAGCATCAGGGCACACTATTAATAATTTCCTACTTGCTTGCAGATTTTCTATTTAAAATTTATATAACTTCTATGTGCTAGCAAAAGCAACTGAAAGTTAAGCAAGGACTTTAAGTAATAAGGAAAGTTTAAAGAGATAACGTAATCCTTTCTGTTTTTGACATACTTCTTTTATAGGCAGTTAATCTTATGAACGATTTTGAAGACATTAAACCGATAAAATTGTAGCTTAATTAATATTACTGACGAATTATATTTCTTCTCTTGTTTGAATAGAAATGATTTTCTAACCATTGATAACATCGAAAAAACACATATCTAAGAAACTGATTTAAACATTATTTTTTCAAAGTAGCGTACGTCTTATATATCACATAAAGGTCGTAGACACACTATTTGACGTAAATACGATGATCCTGTGAAATTGACTATTAAAAATACATCATTTTGTAATTACAATGTGAGTGACATTCCATAGCAGAAGATAACGTATTGGTGGTCGGCGAAGAAAGGTTACAGCGTCCCATTGTCGACAAAGCTGCTCGTGTGCAGGGACCAAACTTATCGATTATTTATTTTGTCCGAGCAATTAGATCTTGCTCCTTGATTCTTAGAATAGTACAGAAATGGAAGAAGAAATTTCTTCATTATCAATTCTAAATTAGTAAAGAACCAAGGGACAAGCTGATTGGCCTAAAATATCCTACATGAGATATACAACTGCCATGTTTCACTCTATCTCCCGTTTGAAAGAAAGAAACAATATACATAGAAACATGTAGATAAACTATAGAATAACTGAATAAAAACTAGAGTTTTTTTAGAACAGCCCTGTAGTATTTATATAGAGACGATTATTTCTCCATTTTCAAATTTGCTAAAGAACCTTCCTTGAAAGATATTTGTAGTCAGTAAGTTAAAGTATATAGCTAAATTTGAAATAAAAACAAAGAAATTTAAAAAACCTATTCCAGTGAGACCAAATATTTTTAAGATGTTTTACCTACTCGCTTCTCATGTTAAAGTAGTTTTAAAATTTCGAATCCTAATCACATAAAAAAAGTATTTCAACTCAAGTTACGTTGGCGCATTCGACTACCTATTTTACTTTCGATCCTCTTTTAATACAGTTAAGTATAGGACGAAGTCAACGTAACTTATCAGATTTTAAAACTACTGCCAGTAAAGTTAAGATTACATTTAATATGTTTTCAACTATCTACGTAAATCTGTCTGACAGTCTGACAGTATTAAATATTCGTGGATGATAAAAAGAATTTCTAAAAATGGCGAAAAAGTTTGTATTGTAAAAGCAAAGGAAAGAGGAAATAAATACAGACATAGACTACGTTATTGATGAATATTTGTTGCTATATTGTTATATAGGTATATTATTCGAATTGTAATTTATTACAGGTGTATTCATTAATTATTTTTTAGCATATGAAGAGGTCTTATGATAAAAAGGATAATACTTTTACAGGCTCATATCATATACTCGATTTATAGTACTGTACATTTTGTTAAAATTGTACAGATATGATAATTGATGAAAAACGCAATTTTGTCCCTTTAGCTAATTCCGTAACTAAATTACAAATGAAAAACGTTTTGTCATTGTTATTCCTAATATTTAATATAATTCCCATTAAATAAAGAATTTAATTATATGTGTGTATTCTTATTTCTTAATTATGTATTAAATTGTATATCACACCAAATCAAACAAGGCATGAAGTAAATACGATTTAATATGTACGGAATAAATTTCCATATGCTTGGAATTTTGTAATTAGCAACAAAGACAATATAAAATACTGGAGTTCGCATACCATATTCTAATCTAACTATTGGCCTAGACAACAACTTTTACACCAACTACTAAATAATCAGAATCCTATTTCCACTAATTTAAATAAATTAAGTAGATACATGTAGGTAAGTTCAACTGCATTAATATAATTGAGGTCATAACGATCTATCAGAACGATTTGTGTTCAGTTTGTAACATAGTTAGCCTTACTTTCTTTTGACCTCAAAAGCATTAGCTACCTCCTTTTGTAAAATTGTAGGTTTTATAACAGAAGCTCCACATCTCCCAGTTTTTACATATCGATATTAATCGCCAGTTAATACTGAAATACTACCAAATTCGAAAGAAATAATCCTAGTGACAATTTTACTACTTCGTCGTTAATAATAATAATAATAATAATAATAATAATAATAATAATAATAATAATAATAATAAGCTTTATTGCCCCACAGAAAAAATTCCAATTACTGGACAAGTAATGAATTAAACAAATTACAAAACGAGTACAAAAAACAAGTAAGAGTAACAAGTTACAAAAAATTATTAAAGTAAAGAGCAGTGACTGTCCTTATTGTATGTAAAGTATCGTGAAAAATATCACATTGCGAAGAAATGAGATTAAAGTTTGTACAAGTCACATAAATAGGTGATTTAAAAAGAGCATTTGTTCGAGGAAATGGTAGATAAAACGTATTCGAATACCGGACACTAGAGCGTGGGATTATAAATTATAATCTTTGAAGTAGTGCCGAGCAGTCAATGCAGCCATTACACAATTTCCAGAGAAACACCAAACCGGAGGATATGCGCCGAAAGTTAAGAGAGGGTAAATTAAATCGGAACAACAGTAACATATGATCAACGCCTCTCGGTGGGTACACTTCGTCTTGCCGGAACCAGAAGAGTTTAGCAAATCTGCGTTGGACTAATTCCAATTGGCGTTTATGCGTTAAATAGTAAGGGCACCATATGATGGACGCGTATTCCAGACGGGATCTAACAAGAGCGTAGTACAAAGATTTCAAGGCTACCTCATTGGTAAACTCTGCAATTTCGCACAATAAAGCCAAGAGATCTTCTAGCCGCATGGGAGATACTGATAATGTGTTGCGCAAAAGTGAGTTTTCTATCAAACAAAATCCCTAGATCCTTAATTAATTCGAAACGTTTGATGTTAACTTGATTAAGCTCATAGTTGGAAGTAATTGGCGTAGATGCACGTGTGAATGAAATAACTTTACATTTGCTGATATTCAGAGGTAGATTATTTGTGTACACCATTTAGAAATATTTGTAAGATCGCTTTGCAAGAAGTAACAATCCTCGGGATTGGACACCTTACGATATAGCTTCAAATCGTCAGCGAATAGTAATGCATTCGACGATACACATGTACTTATATCATTAATGAATAAGTTGAAAATCAAAAGTCCAAGATAAGACCCTTGGGGGACTTCCAAAGAGGCAATGTATTGACGAGAGCAGAAGCCATTATAAAAAACATATTGAAGTCTAGTGAACAAATATGATTGAAACAGGTGCACAAGCGAATCACTAAACCCAAAAGACAGAAAGTTTATATGGAATTAAAGAATGGTCAAGGCGGTCAAATGCTTTGGCAAACTCGGTATATAAGACATCAACTTACACGCGAGAATCTATAGCATGAGATAAAAACTGAGTTAACTGACATAGATTAGTTACGGTAGATCTTTTCTCAGTAAAGCCGTGTTGGCAAGAAGAAATGCTGTTTTTTAACGCAAAGATAAATAGCAGTGTATAAGCATTGTTCAAACACTTTGGCAAAATTCGATAAGATAGCTATTGGGCGATAGTTGGATATGTCAGCCGCGTCTCCGGATTTAAATTTGAGTACAATGCGTGCAACCTTCCATAAATCGGGAAAAAGTGAAGTTTTCAAGGCTAAATTAAAGATTTTGAAGAGAGGATGTACCAATAGGTGTTTACAATTTTTGATAAAAAACGATGGAATTTGATCATGTCCAGAACTGTTACTATTCTTTAGCTTAT
This sequence comes from Dynastes maya, assembly GCA_029619315.2. Lineage (NCBI taxonomy): Eukaryota > Metazoa > Arthropoda > Insecta > Coleoptera > Scarabaeidae > Dynastes > Dynastes maya. The sequence continues at coordinate 28,090,876 of JAROYE020000001.1, forward strand.
TTATGGAAAGCAAAATAGAATTCTCAGAAAATTCAGTAATGTTTATCCAAAATGAACCATTAAACCCAAATTGAGGAATGTTGGCAGATGACGGATCGGTGAAAACACCACTGAAGTATGTCCTAAACGCGTCGATGATTTCCTGGGGATTATTGAGGTGTGCATTGTCTAGAACCATACTACCAGGAATGCGACTCCTTTGCTTTTTATCGCGAATAAATGACCAGAAATTCGTAGGATTGTTAGCAATATCACGTTGAACGTTATTAAGGTAGTTGGAATAGGCTTCTGTTGCTTGTCTTTTTATAACACTACGAAGTTCTCTAAACTGCCGCAATGAAGCAGCGCACCCGAAACGTCGGTACTTACGGAGGAAATTATATTTCAATTTGATGTTATTTATTATTTCAGATGTATACCATCTAGGATAAATTCGTTTTCTAGGGAAAAATATGGGAACATAGATATCAAGTAAAGAATAAAGGGTTGTGTAAAACATGTCGCATGCAGTATTACTACTAAAACAAGTCAATATTCATGAAATATACGTACTTTTACTAAGAAAAATACTTATATCAAAGTAGCGTCAAGAATTTGAAGAGGAATTTAACAAAGTAACCCACGTTCCCCAGACTTATTTGTCTGTAGAAACAATTTTTCGGTGAGTAAATTGAAAAGACAAAAAATTAGAATTAACATAAAAACAAACTGCTCCCCAAAAAGACTCACAGACAATGTAATTGTCTTTCTATGCAAAATGTTCAAGATATTGAACTACGATTACTAGAGCTAAAATTGAAAAAGCAGCGCTAATGATTAATTTCAACGAAGAAAAAATCATGTAACAACAAATAGCACAAAAATTCCAATCAGAATATATGGCCACATGATTGGGTACGTAAATCAATAAAAGTACGTCCGTACAGACGTACTCGTGCTGTTGCTTGTTCTCGTGAGACTCACAAGTTTGCAATAGGCTGTCCACACTGCTTGTCTAGCTCATGCTTGTAAGGATCCGCTAACCAAGTATTCGTCCACAATGAGCAACGATGAGCGTGTTATAGCAGCAAGTGCCAATTTGATTATTTTGCAATATCTACTTTCGTGGAAGAAAACAACGTTGATGGGTGACTTCTCTTTATAAAAGTCGAAGTAGATACAATGGGCGCGATTTAATAGTGGATTTAACAACAGAACATTTTCAAGTATTTTGCAAGACGTCTCCCACAGACTTTGAAAATCTGTTGAATAATCTTGGTCTAAAAATTTATAAAAAAATATACAAAATATCGAAAAGCAATTCCTGTTAAGTAAAGATTACCAGTAACATTGAAATATTTAGCGTCTAGAGACTCATATTCTACGAGGGATGATCGTAAAATAGGGTTCTCATGTTTTTTAAAAATAGACAGCATTCTTTATTTCCTTAACATTACACATCGTTTTAAACGTAAACACTTAGGCTACTTTTCGACATAATCGCCATTTCTATCCAAGCATTTTTGCAGACGGTGCCCCAACTTCTGTATCCCCATGTCGTAAAATTCTGCCGCCAGTCAAAATCTTTTCAATTGTGGTGTTGGAAATCTCTGGAATCCGAAGAGCGAGTTGACGAATGGTGACCCTCCGATCTTCAAGCAGTATGCTCTCGACCTTTTCAACGATTTCCTCTGAAACTGATGGTCTTCCGCTCCGCTCTTCATCGTGACCTCCAGTGAATTCCCTACACCATTTGCGGACGTGTTGAACAGCTATATGTCGGATTTCGCCTAACACGTCTTATTGCTGCTGTAGGGCTTTGGGAACCTTATTTTACGATCATCCCTCGTAGTTTGGGTTTTCTTTTCAACTTTTTAAAACAACTCATTTCTGGTTCAAGCAATGTGCTGCAATTAAATATGAAAGGAGTAAAGATAGGTCTCGGTTCTATTAGATATTTCTATTTATTATTTTATAACAGAACCAACTATCGCTTCTTTCAACAAATATAAAAATAAATGAAATTCTAACACAAAGTTGAAAAAAAACCAGTTCAATCCTTACCATAAATGTAAAAAATTCTAGCACCAAGTTAAAAAATAGATTTAGTGTTTCTACAATAACGCATCGCAATTATTTTCTAATATTTATGAGTAGTGTCGCACAACCAGTAGCGGTGGGTGACGTCGTAAACGGGAGCGCGCGGACACCGATTCGATTCCCTCGTACATATTGTGTACATTGTATTGTGCAACGGAACTACACAAGCAAATCGAATCGTTGTCCACGCCCTCCTGTTTACATCATCGGCCACCGCTATTGCTCACGACGCAGGTCTATTTTCATACAATTTTATAAATTATATTATTATTGTATTGTATCCTATTTTTGGCACAGTATAAAATCTACTACTAAAACAATTGGTAACATTTACAGAATTATTAGTGTCTGGAAATGATATTGCTCCCAAAAACAACAGTAGATTTACAAAAGCAATATTAGCGTACAAATTGAAACGAAAATATTCCACAAATGTACGTTTCATTTGACATATGGCTATACATAAGCGTTAGTAAAACGACAAACTGTGAGAATTAGGGTGGCGTGAAATAAAATGAAGAGAAATCTACCGAATTAAAATAAAAACACAGGAATAGCCGAGGTAATCAAGACGGCCAAATCACTAAAGTAAACGCTTTTTTCATTCAGTTCTTAAAAGGCTTAGTGGCTAGTGCCTAGTGGCATAAGCTTCAATATTTCTAAAAAACCGTTGTATGTATATATTTAATATCAAATATTAAGTGTTTTTGTACGTAAAGTCGTTAAAACAATACAATTTCGCCGTACGAACTTGCATATTGGATAATGTTTTAAAACAGAATCTAAAATCTAAACCGTTTTGCAACAAAAAAATATAAAATTGAAAAAATTGAGAAAAACGTTAATTTCTGAAAAGGTATGATGGTCCGTTACATGGCACCCTCTATGGATTACTTCGCCAAGTCACATAACCATGAAAAACACATTAGTAGAGACATATATGTATATGTGCATCGTACGTGTTTGTTATATGAAAGATGCATTTGATCAACTAACAAAGGACATGTGAGCTGAGTATAGAGGAAAGTAATAATACAGCAAAGTAATCCGGAGAGGGTACCATGTCACGGGCCATCATACTTCTTGCAGAAACAAACACTTTTCTTGATATTTCCTTTTCAGTTTTACATTTTTTTGATGAAAAACGGTTTCGAATTTTTTTCTACAGCTCGTTATGAAGCCCGATTACATTTCCACAGTTAATGATATTTTATAATTTTGACCAACAATTAATATTCGATATTAGTTATAAACAACGGTTTTTTAGAACTAATGAAATTGATCCAAGGAGACATACATATCTAGGCCTCTTAAACGACCAAAGCATTTCTCATACAGTACATACAATATGTGTTTAAGGCCGATTTTGACGTCTGGCCCGCTGACCTGATCGACGATGGTTCTCAGCTACCTGAGAAGACCGAAGTACTACAGAGCTAAGTCATAAGGATGATTGCCGGAGCTCCATAGTTCGTCCGCAATTATCGTTTGAGGGCAAACTCAGACATTCATACCTTGACTCAGCATATCCGCAAGCATGGTTGCGGGCAAGCAATTGTTAGAGATCCGCAAGATCGACTGCCGCTTCGTTGTCACGTTATGCGAATAGAAGACCGAATTTCAATAGGAGATTACTAATGCAAAGGAAGATCTAGCTCAAGCTAGAAAACACCCCAATAAACGACTGTGAGGATACCGTTTCCCGGTGATAGGCAGTCAGCCTAACTGGAAAATACCGAAGAACACAGATTGCACGTATTAGGTATTTCCTGAATTATTTGCTTTTAGAAACGCGTCGTTGTTTTCCCTAATCAAATGCAGTGTATACGAACCGGTAAGCTGAATAACAGTCCACAAATTGCGAATTTAAACTGAGATAGCAAAAACGTTCTAAAAATCAAGCTTTCTTAGTGGCTGGAATAGCAGCATAAGTTCACGCTTCCATATGTGTTTTTTGAGGAATGTCTGATTGTGACCGAGTTGAAAACCAATACAAGTCTAGGACTTCTATGGCAAATTCATGGTAAACAACTACAGGCAACTAATTTATCATATTATTACTCCAGGATACATTATAACCCATAAGGGGTCTAATGTGCCACACCCTCAAACTCCAGAAGCCAAACGTTCAGCTTCACTTGCCAGTTACACCTGCTTATAGGAAACCTGTACAAATGAACTCGAAGAAAATTGATATCAGGAAGATTATGCGGTACATATCTGGAGAATAACTTACAAGGGAACACCGGCAACCCGCACTTCTCGATTTCTTACCTAGCGTATCTTGCCGATTTGGGGGTACAGCCCCTTCCAAAGATTTTTGTTTTTTTTATTTGTGTAAATATCTCGGAAATTATAACAGATATCTTTTTCTTTTTAGAATATAATTTGAAGTAAATGACATAGTTCCAAGGAGGACGCGAATTATTTTCGGCAAAAATTTATAACGCGGGACCGGGGCTTCACCCCCCTTTTTTTAATTTTTTTTTTTTTTATTTTTCACAAATAAAGTATATTACATAGTCTAAAGGATGGCGCGAATTATTTTCGGGAAAAATTAATAACGGGGGACCGGGTACCCCATACCGCCATTTTGTTTACATTTTTATATTTTATTTTCTCACAAATAGAGTCGGTTTTATGTAGAATATGTATGTGGTCAAATTGAGCCAGTTAATAATAAAGATATTAAAAGACAATAATAAAACTTTACTTGTCATTGATTGACGTACATAGATAATTGTCGTTCTAAGTAGACATATATTAATGAATTAGTTCGAAAGCGTTTCAAAAAAATGCCATAAAATAATCCGATTGAGATGGATTAATTATAAGTGCTTACAGTAGATACCGATATACTAAAACTAGATTGTTCGTGTCACGTATACTGTTATCTGAAGCATATATAAGGTGGCCGTTTCAAATAATATGTCAGAAGTATTCTTTCGTCCAGTGTAAATTTGTAGTTTGGCATTATGACAGCGATTAATGTAGTTAATGTGATGAACATGTTACTTGCAACGTTTCAAGTAGCCAACATCGCAATAATTCCCTTGATGTCTGAAGAACTTGAGTTGCATGATGCGTTGAAGGAGATGATTGTAAGTGCCCAACAAGAAATCATGTTCTCTTTTGAATATGTCACAGGATTGGAGTTTGAACGATTAGAAAAACCACATGAAGCGCAATTTGTGGAAGATGTAGCAGAAGATGAAGAAGACAATTATGAAAATATTGCATGTGTTCCTGAAGAAGGAGGCAGTGTTGTTGACCTAGATAACAAAATTAAAGCTATTGAATACTGGAGAAGTGGTAAAAGCAAGCGACATTCTGTCGAAAGCGTGAAACAAAAATTCAAAAAGGTCAAATCGCTACGCCAAATATATAGATGGGAAGAAAATGTTAACAAAGGCGGCGCGCATACGGATAAACTGCGGTTTATTACAGAATACGTTCATACAAAATTTGAAAATAGCATAGACGATGGAAAAATAATGACATGGACCTTCGAAGCTGGGCTTTAGAAGAAGAAATTGGAAACGACACGTTTAAAGCAGGACATTGGTGGATATGGCATTTCAAGAAAGTACATAATATTGTGTCACGCAAAATAACAAAATTTATTACTAGGTCGGCTCGTGCTGGTATGGAAGACCTACGATTGTTAAGCAATAGTTTTATTAAGGAAGTCAAACCCCATATCGCTAGTATCGGCAGAAGCAACGTATACAACGCCGATGAAAGTGGATTTAATCTAGAAATGCACTCCGGCCGTACTTTGGCAGTAAAGGGTGAGAAAACCGTTGAAGCTGTTGTGCAATCTTTGCACTCAACAACACATAGTTATACAATTTTACCGGCCATTTCTGCAGATGGACGGTTACTTTCGTCATTATTTTTGGTATTAAAGGAATCTATGAATACGTTTGGAGCTCGAGTTGCGCAATCATTGTTTAGACCAATAAATGTGTATATTTCTTCTTCAACGTCTGGAAAGCTCATTTCAAAACCTGGCTAACAGATGTTTTCTTACCAAATATCGGACCAAAAGGTGTTCTCTTGATTGATTCTTGCAGTGGACATTGTGTTGCTGAACTTCAGAAATTGGTGCCAAAAGGTAAAGCTGTTAACATTTTAAATATCCCTAAGAAAACAACAGCAATGGTACAACCTTTAGATGTGTTTGGTTTTAGAACTTTTTCTTATACAGTGATCCTTATGAACTTCGACATAGATTTGCATCAGAGAAATAGCATTATTAAGCTGCAGTCGTTGACCCTCCACCAGTTTTCTTCATCGAGATTTTTCGATTCTATAGAATATGCCGAGCTACACTTACACTGCACGAAAGAACGCTTCTCATACATTATTTTAAACGGCCACCTGTGGTCATTTCAATCACATTATATTATAGTATTGCTTAAAGCATGTATCGAAATAATAAATAACTTCTAAATAAAGATATATTTATAACGACAATCAATGTCAAGTAAAGTTTTATTATCGTCTTTTATTATCCTTATTATTAACTGTCTCAATTTGGCCACATAGATATTCTACATAAAACCGACTCTATTTGTGAAAAAATAAAATATAAAAAAGTAAAAAAAATGGGTGTATGGGGTACCCGGTCCCCCGTTATTAATTTTTCCCGAAAATAATTCACGCCATCCTTTAGACTATGTAATATACTTTATTTGTGAAAAATAAAGACAACAAAATTTTAAAAAGGGTGGGAGGGGGTCCCCGGTCCCGCGTTATAAATTTTTTCCGAAAATAATTCGCGTCCTCCTTGGAACTATGTCATTTACTTCAAATTATATTCTAAAAAGAAAAAGATATGTTATAATTTCCCAGATATTTACACAAATAAAGAAAACATAAAAATCTTTGGAGGGGGCTGTACCCCCAAATCGGCGAGATACGCTAGGTAAGAAAAAAATGGTGTTCTTATACCAAGGTACTCTTTCAGTCTGTGCAGTTTCATTGAAATCGAGAAGTGCGGGTTGCCAGTGTTCCCTTGTTAGTGTTACTAGCATATTACTCTTTGGGAAACCCACAGCAATGAGAAGATAAATGTTATTTTAATTTTGCGTTGCTAAATGAATAATGCTTTATTTGTTTGTTCCTAATACCAGATATGAAATATATTTTTGCCCATAGTAGTATTACTGAAGTTTTTATTTTGTATGTCATTTCTTACATTTTGAAATAAACAACCAAATGCAAATTGTTGCTATATTGAGCCAAGAAACCATACAAGTCCATTTGTCTATTTAGGAATATCGCTCTTGTAAATTGCAGAAGTCAAATTTTAAATGCACAAGTCTCAAAAATATAAGTATTACAACTTTGTACTTTTCAAATCTTTTATTTTTCTAAAAACTCTATTTTTGGACTTACACTATTTACCAACTCACTAGTTCTTACCCAGGCAACAATCCATATTTGATTTAAAAAATATCGTAAGTTAGCATTTTAGAATCAAATAATGCTGCAACGCTCAATTTAGTGTAAATTTATCACGAACTGCAATTCAGAGTGCAAGAAGCGGTTACAACTATCGCAAAACTACACATATAAATTACTTTGCGTACTATATACTACATTGTTACCAATAAGGTGTAGGAAATCAATTGAAAGCCATATAGAGTTTCAGATAACTATATTTAAATATAAAGTATTTATAGCTAATGTAATATAAAACATACATTCTAAAAAACTCAAATATTTCACATTCGTTGCACACTTTGAATGTAATACCAAGAACACTCCTTTATTTTTCCTCTATAGCGGGATCACAGGATCACCGAATATTGCGTTAACAACTGTACTTGAAGAATTAGCAGATGATATCGAAAATAATATTTAACGAATCAATCCGTCTTTAACGGAATCGCCGCATTGTTCTTGACCAAATATACTATACCATTGCACGTCGGACATGTTGGGTACGAACCGATCGGGTACCATCCTATCTTGTCTTACGACACCAACCTTGTAAACCTAAAATTATGATCAATGTATACTGTAATAATTTGCTACAACGTGAGGGACAAATAAAATGACTTTACGATAATGACATTTTTCTGTCCAATAAATGAGCGTACAACAATTCGGTGTATGAACTAGAAGAATACACTTGCTGGGGAACACAAATATAGAGGGGATTGGAGCTAGTTGCTGCAAGGGACAAAAATGTTTAAATATCGTCACCAAATGTAGATGTCTTTTGTATAGCACGTCAAGTTGCCGGCCCAGCAGATGCACATACAGCTAACATGATTGCTTGAATTACAAGTGGCATGATATTATAGAAGATTTTGTATTTTGGATTGCAATCATTTTAATTGTGCATTTTCAATAGACAACATTTTCACTAATACTGATTGAATAAGTTACGCAGTTCCGTAATTAAGTGTTTCTATACAGGGTATGTCACGACGAGCTTTGGTTAAAAGTGTATGGGGAAATGAGTAAAACAGAAATTTTAAAATTTACAAACACAAATTATTGCACTGATATTGCATCTTTTCGAAAAAGTTTGACAGATGTGATGCATTACAGACTTTCAAATAACTTACAAATGTAATCGCCAAAAAAGTTTTTCTACTTTCTGGCAATGTTCATAAAATGTTTCCACAGTAATAGATAAATTTGCTAAATTGTACAGTGTGTGCCGGTAGGGAGAGGACAATATCAGAGATATTTAAACTGAGAAATCTCGATTTTTTTAAATAGCAACTTCTAATTTTCTAATCGATATTAGATTCTGCATCAAAAAATAAAGCAAAAATGTATTGTAAGTACTATTACTCAAGTTAATAGTTCAGTAGATATTTTGTGAATACCACCATTATCTTAAATATCGCATTGTTTAGTATCAGTTTTGGTTTGCCATGGTTAAACAATTGAAGGTAGCTATCAAATGTTCTGTCACAGTAATAGACACAGCCGTGGTCCTCAGTAGTAATTAATCAACATAACTAGCTTTCAATTATTTATACTACAGTACAGTTATTCAAAAAAAAGAACATTCAAAAATCGAACATTTTATTAATAAACGAAACAAGACTTTTCATAGAGAGATATCCTGACAAACCAAAACCTACTCGAGATACTATCAATTACAACATTGGGTTATTTTATCCCATACCCGACTAATTCGATCCATGAACTGGCACTTAGATCATCGTCCAAAACAATTCACAGAATTTTGGTAAAACATAGGTAGCAGCCCTTTAAACCGAGCACGGTGCAAAACATAAGATTTACGGACATTGAACGTCGAAGGGAACTCTGTGAATGGTTTTTAGTTCGAACACAAGAAGATGATGCATTTTTCGATAATATTATATGAACCGATGAAGCCAAATTTTGCAGAAATGGAATGTATAACCGTAAGAATTTTTGGGCTTCAGAACACCTGCACGTCATAAGAGAATGAAATTTTCAAGATTCTTGGAGTTTTAATATATTGTGCGCTTTGAAGAACAATATAATTCTGTCTGTTTACTTTTATGAACACAATTTAAATTGAATGCATTACGAAGGAAATTTTACATAACATTATCCGTGAATCATTACGTCTTCTACCAAAAGAAGAGGCGGGGAATGCATGGTATCAGATGGACGGAGCTCCACCACATAATGCACGTGGCGTATCGGTTACTCTTACTGAAATGTTTGACGATCGATGGATCACTAAAAACGGTACTTTTAAATACCCACCACGATCTCCGGATTTAACCCCACTAGACTTTCTCTTATGGGGTTACATTAAAAACGTTGTATACAGAGATCCAGTTGGTACAAGAGATGACATGATTGACAGAGTAAGAAAAACTTTCAATGAACTGGCTGCAATATCCATTCAACGTACTACATCAGGAATTAATGCGAAGAGTAACAGCATGCATCACAATGAAATACGTATTCAATTTTATTTTGTTATTTGTACATTTGTTTGTTTCATGCCTTTTTTCTTTTTTTTTTTTCGTTTATTAATAAAGTGTTCGATTTTTGAATGTTCCATTTTTCGAATAATTGTACTGTAGTATGAACAATTGAAAGTTAATTATGTTGATTAACTACTACTGAGGACCACTACTGTGTTTGTTACTGTTGACAGTGCATTTGACAGTTACCTTCAATAGTTTAACCATGGCAAACCAAAACTGATACTAAACAATGCGATATTTAAGATTAAGGAGGTTTTCACAAAATATCTCCTAAACTATTAACTTTAGCAATAGTACTTACAATACATTTTTGCTATATTTTTTGATGCAGAATCTAATACCGCTTAGAAAATTAGGAGTAGCTATTTCAAAAAATCGAGATTTCTTAGTTTAAATATCTCTGATATTATGCCCTCCCTACCGGCACACCCTGTATAATTTAGCAAATTTATCTATTACTGTGGAAACATCGTTTTAAGTTCAACGCAGAATTCAAACCTGACATAAAAATGGTACTGTTCTATTTGAAATAGGGTAGTTGATGGCTACTTCCGGTGTAAGAGAAAGACACCGACAGTTGTAAATATTTTGGTTGAGCTAGCTTTAAAGGATAATTTGTGTTTAAATTACTATTTTACTCACTTCCCCATATACTTTTAACCGAAGCTCGTCGTGAAATACCCTGTATCTATATACAGGGTATTTCATTAGGTGTTTCTATAAACATCTAATGGCGATACGTGTGATAATTGTCACAGTTTGTTAATGACAAATTGTTACACTGTAACAACTAACCCCATTAAACATTTTCAGTTATTTTTAGAATGGTGCGAACACGTAAAAGAAAAACTATTAAAGGGAGTGCGGATGTATAAGCAAACGAAAGAGCAGCAAAAAGCATTAAAGATGGTACTTTTTCGCTAAGAAAATCAACTCAAGATCGTGGTATGAATTGTATGACGCTCAACGGTACATAAAAAAAAAAAAAGGTGCCCAATAATTAGCCACTGGTGTACAACTGATTGGTTATGCTAAACATCCGTAAATATTTTCCCAAAGTCTTAGAAAAGCAGTCAGGAAAACACATCGTTCAATGCAGTCGTATTTACTATGCTTTAAATCAAGAGATGTTGGCCAATTTTATAACAATTTACACCAAGTTAATAAGAAATATATATTTGGGAACTACCAATTGTAGAATGTGGATGAGACAGGATTGACCACAGTTCAAATGACCAGGAAAGTTATTATGGAAAAAGGAAAGAAACAAGTGGGATGGACTACTTTCGCGGAAAATGGGTTTAATCATCACAATGGAAATTGCTGTAAATGCTATTGGGAACGTTGTATCGCCTTTGTTCATCTTTTCACTTTAAACCCAACTTCATTAAAAATGGCCCATGTGATTCTAATAATGCTGCCCACCCAAGGGGATGAATTAATGCATCGATTTCATTTATAATGAATGGAACATTTTTACAAACGCGTACCTTCTTCTCTAGAGTTCCCTGTATTATTACTTTTAGATAATCACATATCGCACTTATCAGTATCAGTAAGAAATGTGATTAAATTAAAAGGTATCATTCTTTTATCAGTTCCCCCTTCTATGTCACATCGTCTTCAACCGCTCGGCTTTATGGCCGATATAATAATACTTCTTAAAGGGTTAAGAAGTATTATTACGCAGCTTATTCTGATTGTTCAACTCAATCCCTGCACATTGCGGTAACGTGTTCAAGACATAAAAATTTGCTACAATGAATACACTATATTTTGCTTTGCGACTTTTTTTCATGCTGCAAAGAAAACATCTACCATAGGGTCTTGATCTTGGGCAATAACCTCCGGTCCCATTTGGCAGATTTCTCTTTTCGCATACGGGATAAATATTACTCATTTCTGAAACAAACAATTATGTATGAAGTTGAGAGTGTTAGTGTTACTATTCCAAGTAAGTAGATAGCTAATAAAGATTACTAATAAAACGCCAGGGATAGGGAGAGGGGAACTTAGGGATGTATAATCGGCTGAAAAATTGAAAATGGGCCGGAACAAGAACCGCTCGAAACCCGACGTCGGTACTCGGACCACACTTGGGTGAACGCCGCTCCATGTAGCGCTACCTTGCATGATGAATTACCAAGATAATAATCTAAAAACATAATAATATGTAAAGTGTTTCATTTAAATAAACCAAACTTGTGTCGATTGTAGCAGAACCTGAACAGCCTGGCATAATTTTATGATCAGTAGAACTTGTTCCTGAATATATTTCACTTGAACACTTTTTCTGTATATTGCTCAGGCAAGGAATCGAGTGGGATTGCATGGGTAACTTTCTTATCATTTGGTTAAGTGGGCAATGTTTCGCAGCTTTATTCGCTGATTTAAAATCGGTTTGAAAAAGTTCCAATGTCGAACTCCTCAGAAAAACCTAGAAAAAAAATAGAAATTTTCTTGTATGTCAAATATCTAGGAGTACGAAAAAAGTTTCATACCAAAGTCACTGTTTTCGATAAAACCAATTAAAAATTGATGTTAAACTAAAATTCAAGAAGACGGCTTTTGAGGTACTCGTCTCAACTTCCTTAAGTTAAATGGACGCCATATTGGATTTTTAGGTTACTGAATAGAATTTGTTGTTCTCTTTTCAGCGATGTAAGGCAACATATGATTAAATAAAAAATATTAGTAAAATTAATTGTTTTTCCATTTTAATCAAGTGGGCTTACACAAAAAAACAAAATCTATATAAAGAACGAAACTTAATCCCAATAATCAGACAAAATGTGCAAAATTCTGGCCACTGTTAGCTAAACATGGCGTCGGTGAGGATACCATCCTATACTACAGTACGAGTTGTTGTCCCAATATCTACTGAATTTTGATTGCTAGCCAAGTCTTTGAGTCTGAAACCGTATGGATGAATTTACATTACAATCTAAAGCGTTAAGATTTCTGGGTATGTATTACTTGTCCAGTGTCATTGCTCTAATATCCTGCATGCTCAAGAACACCTCGCATTCCCTCTCCAGAGTCCGTTTAATGTCTACCGCCATCAAGGAGTCCATGCCCAAAGCAGGAAATGCTGCATGCGAGCTAACTGACTTCAAATTGGTTAAACCTGAAACAGTGATGTTAAATTTGACTTTAAGTTTCGTTATACCCTTCATTCGAACCTAAGATATTCGTAACTTCGTCGAACAAATTACTAGCGTGCCTACCATAGCATTTCTCAGCCACCAACATGCTACCGACGATTGGTTCGTTTTGAGCAATGGATTTATCTAGAACTCGAAGACAGCTAGATATTTTCTGCTGTAAGATTCCTCCAATGACCAACTCCCGATGATCTTCTTGCCTATCCGCAATTAATCCCACCTGTTTAGCAAGAAATTAATCTGTAATTTACATATCTAATCCAACATACTTCTCCAATAATACCCCATTGTATGGCCAAACCAGGGTATCCCTCCCTTTTTCTTTTCTCGCAAATCCTCTCCATCACTGAATTGGCCATGCCGTAATTGGTTTGACCCACATTACCACGTCCACAAAACACTGAGGAGAATACAACAAAATATCTGAGATTCTGGCATAACCTCCTACTAATATTGTCCAGATTCTTGGTGCATATCACTTTTGGAACGATGGATATCTTGAAATCATCTGCGCTTAAATTTTCAAAGAGGGCATCCTTTAGGACAACGGCCAAATTGAATATACCATCAACGGGACCCATTTTGTTAGCAAGATTTAGTAATTCTATACATCCAGCTTCTGTGGAAGCATCCATTCTACTTGTTACCACTGTTACACCATAACCTTTCCACATCCTAATAGAAAGAAGATTAGAGTCTAAAATGTCGAAAGAATTCGTCTTACCTTATCCTCAACTTTTGATATCCGTTAAACAGACTCGATCTGGAAGTTAGAACTAGCTTCTTAGCACCTCTTATCACCAGTAAGTCAGCTAGTTCCAACCCGAAACCGCCAAGACCTCCACATATCACATATGAACTTTCTGGTTTGCAATAAAACCTAAAAATGAGAGCAAGGCTTAGGAGCTTTACAATACGGTATAAAGCTATACCTAGGCGTCGCCTTAAAAAGTGTCTTAGGCATATGACACACCCTCTGATCTTCCTCGTCTCTAATCTTGATTAAAACCTTTCCTATATGTTTACCAACACCCATATACCTGAAAGCGTTTTCCACCTCATGTTTTCGAAAGACAGTCCTTGGTAAGGGTTTGATGGCGCCGCAATCAATTAATCCTTGAATTTGTTTTCCGTGTGCATTCATAACCACTTGGAAAGTAATACTTTGTCTTTAAATAAAGAACTTCACAGGATCAAACCGAAATCCACTTACTTTCACTGCTATTGATGTGTTGATCCAATGCTACACCAACGAATTGAGCTTCCTTCTCCAGCAGTTGCAAAGCCAGGGCAGTGTTGCTTGCCAAATCAAATCTTCCGATCTCGAGGAATTTGCCACCTCTCGCTAAGCAGCGAATCGACGCAACCAGCTTTTCCTCGGCTAGGGAGTTCAGCACGTTGTCAACACCTCTCCCGTACGTATATTTGAGAACCATTTCCTCGAAGGACGTATCCCTTGAGTTGAAAATGTGTTCCTCTTCGATTTGGGGGTAGTGTTGCTTCAGGAATTCCCGTTTTTCACGGGTACCAACTGTGACGAAAACAGTAAGACCATAATAAAGGGATAGATTGATGGCAGCTTGCCCTACACCACCGGTTCCAGAATGAATCAAAATTGTTTGGCCCGCTTTCAGAGTCGCCTTCTACCAATTAAATTTTGAAAATTAATTGCTTAATTGATTTGGTTGCCTAATGGAAAATACCGACATTAACGAGAGCTTCTATTGCTGTACCGTAGACCACAGTCACCGTTGCGGCATCTTCCATGGTCCAGTGATCCGGAATTCGGAACAACAATTTTTTGCATTGCACCAAAGTTGCTAAGGCACCGCTAGTACCCATACCAACCACTCGTTCACCTCTGTAAAATATACAAAAGAACTTAGGAAAGAAGATTTCTGCTTTGTAAACTTCCTAAATGATTTAAAAATTGTTCGCGCAGGTGGTCAGACTTACTTCAAATTTCTTCCGGCAAATTCAAACCCTTGAACGCATTCCAATTCGATCCTGTTCCTAGTGGTTACTTCTGGAGAGATTATACCCGATGCCGTCATTAAATCTTTAAAATTAAGAGCGGCGTAGTAGATCTAAATATTCAAAAGAGAAGAAAACAGTGAAGGATTGACAATCAATCATAAACACAATATTCACGCCACACTCTGCACCACAC
The DNA here is from genome assembly GCA_029619315.2 of Dynastes maya. Taxonomy (NCBI): domain Eukaryota; kingdom Metazoa; phylum Arthropoda; class Insecta; order Coleoptera; family Scarabaeidae; genus Dynastes; species Dynastes maya. The sequence goes on from JAROYE020000001.1 coordinate 28,106,250, forward strand.
AAACTATTAATTAACTCGGGAATGCCTTTTCGAAAACACGTGGTCATTATCATCGAGCTAAGTACCGATTGATATGAGAAAACAAATTTAAATCTAACGAACCCCTTTACATCCCCTTCTGTTCAAGGAAAATGTACCTATATAACATGGCTTGTATATGTATATGTACCGGTTTTTGCCTTTTCGGCTAGAAAATAAGTAAATTTACTTATTTTCTAGCCGAAAAGGCAAAAAGCAAAAACATATTTTTCTTGAATAGAAGGGGATGTAAAGGGGCCCGTTAGATTTAAATTTGTTTTCTCACATCAATCGGTACTTGGCTTGATGATGATGATGACTCACGTGTCTTCGAAAAGGCCTTCCCGAATTAATTAGCAATTTGTGTGGTGCAGAGTGTGCCGTGAATATTGTGTTTGCCATACACAGTCCTTGCTATCATTATTAATCAATCACAACCTGGAAGTCTATAACCTACATGAACGACTTCTTCGTCTTCTGGAATTGTTTCAATTGTATCAACATTTCCTTCCAACCAACTCAGTGTCGATAGATCACCTCCACTTGTGACATTCACATAGCAACGCTCACATTCCACTAATTGAGCTTGAGGCAAAAGCAAATGTCTGTAGGTTCCCCAAGCCCCGTCTCTCCAAATATTGAATACTAATCCCTTATCCAATTGGTCCTTGTAAAAGCCCAGTTGTGGGTCGAATTTTGGAGCATCATCCATTATGAAGGCGCAAAATATCTTATTCCCATAAGTTTCTCGTCTAAGGCAAGTTACTAACCCCAGAATACCGCACAACTCATCGCTTTGAACATACAACAAAACTTTGTTGTCCCCCACGAGGAGGCTTTGCAGTTTTGGTATCCATGAATCCAAATTGTCGAGGGCATCTGTCAGGTCTAGATAATGGGTTTCTTCCGCTGATTTATAGATCGGTCTTAACAGAACCAAGGTTTTTGTTTCGCAAGAGTTGCTACAAAGTAAGGTATAGGGACTTCCGGAGAATTTAGCGAGATCAACCTGGGGGGATTCTTTAGATATGATGAAACCTTTGGCATCCTTAACAACGTTGTTAGCCACTACCGCCTTAAAAATTAAATAACAGTGCTTTTAATTATTAATTTTGTCACTTACTTCAATGTTCTCTAGAATACTAGATACCACCAATATTAAACAGTTTGACTCTGTGTTTAACGGCTTATCTCGAACTGTAATTCTTGGTAAATCCAGCACGCTTTGCGCCAAAACAACAATGTCTTGCTCTATTAAAGGTAAATCGTTCAAAGCTTTTTGAATTACGGGACAAATGAGATCATTTTCTGTCTGATTTTCGGTGGAAACTTCAACTACTTTCACTTTGGCTGTGTTGGAATTTTCCAACACGAGTTGGACGAAAGATCGAATCGAATCTTGAGAGATCATTTCAGTCCTGTTGGGAATGAACTTAGAGATCTCTAGAACCGGGTCACCGCATTTTCTTCTTGGTACGGGGCTAGCACCTAGACCTCGCAACTCAACACCTTTGCATCTAGAATAATAATAAACAAAATACAGAAACAGAAATCTAAGTAGCTTAGAAGCGCACTATATAAGAGAAAGATGCAACAGAGCAATTTTAAAATACCCTCACTTTATAACGCGCAGATCTTTGTATGTCCGAATGGGGATCATATTGCCAAATTCATTAGCAGCAGCCAGTTGGCTTCGACTATCGACCGCCAAACGCTGTATACTGGTCGGCACAGAAAGACTTCTACTGTCTTGCTGGAGAAGCGTTAACTGCATTAGGCAATCCATAAAGGAAATCCAGTTGTCCTTCCATTCGATTACAGCATGCGTAGCATCCAGGCTGCACTTCCTGATCCCTTTAAATTTACCGCTAGAAACGTAAGAATTAACTAACTTTCTCACACAGGCCAGACTCAGATATAATTACGTATATTGGTATCCCCTTATTTTTAACTCTTTGTAGATATCTCTCTCAGTTAAGCACAACTCACTTTCTTCTTCCGAAGTGGGGATATCCCAAAAATCATTTTCCTCTGTATTCTCATAAATTTTACCTGTCACTATGCTATCACCATTTTCTGTAATCTGAAAATTAAGATAGAAACGGAGATATGAAGGTCAAATGTGCTTTTTCACCTCGAAGGTTTTCGCTCCCACTTGTACAGTGACCATCAGCTCCAAGTTATTGTCTTTAGGTATGTTGGCAGCTCCGATATACTTCACGTCTTCGAAAACGACCTTCATTTCGATGCGTGGTTTACGAACAAGCATGGCTAGACTTTCCCAAGCTAGAAATAAATACCCAGTGGCTGGGAATAGATTTCTACCTAAAATTTAATTACTTATTATTATATAGCGTCTTATTATGAGAAATTTACCATCTATAGTATGCCCAACAATGAAGCTCCATTCATCCATTTTTGGCGTGATATGCACCGCGATGTGTTCACCTTTAAGTTCGACTCCATCCTGATAGAGATATATTTTGCAGTCTCTCTGCTGGTTCCATTTTATCAAGGGGGATAGCATAGGAGTACCTCTGCTGACAGGGAGCTCTATTGGAGGATATAATTGACTTAATTCTATGTCAAAACCTTGCTGGTGTAGCCTACAAACATCGAAGCAATCACTCTCATAATATATGCAGAACTCTACAACAAATTACCTTCCCAAATTACTTAAAAGTGCCGAAATATAATCTTTGGAATTAACGTCAATTAATTGTATTGTATTGTTGGAGATTTCTTTGATTACAGGACCAATTACCAAAGGCACAGTAAGTTTCGAAGGTAACCTTCTAATATCCCTCTCACTGCTTGAAGCGACAATATTATCAACAAAGTATTTCGCGTTATTTTGATACAACTTCTCCTTGTGGATTGGTATCCACTTATCGTATGCATTTTTTGTGGTTGGGAATATCTTTTGCAATTTATCCCAATCCATCACCTTGGCTAAGTTGGTTTCTACATAAAATAAACCCAAAACAATTTGTTTCAAAGATAAATAATCGTCAACATAAGCTGCAATTAACTCTCCACTTCCTATTCCAACTATCTTGTAGGGTATTAAGTTTATTTCCTTTAGAATATTAGCCAAGCTAATCTGAATGGCGACGGTTCGTAGAATCTGATTAATTGGACTACCTCCACTTGAGTTGGACACAATGTCTACCATGGTAGCATCTCCGACTTCATGGAGGATGTTATGGATGCTGTTCGATGTAGAAAATTTTAATTAGTATTGCAAGCAATTAAAACTAACACTTGACCTTTTAATAGTCTTAGCGAAACTTGGAATTTCCACCAATGCAGGACCCACCTTCAACCATTCCCCGTCGAAATGACTAAATACCAAGTATAATTTTTGCTTTTCAATACCTCGTTGAACCAGTGACCTTTCAACCTCGCCGTTTTTATCATAAATAGCATATTCTCTATAGAAATGTCCCATGATCGACTTTCTACAAACATACCAACGTGTTATTAAAAAAAAATACGTTTCCATATTTATTCTGCACAACCTGAAGACCTGGTGGATCAAATAGGCATACTCGGCATCGCATTTCCTACTTCTGAAGTCGTCTAAAATGGAGTTAACACCTTCATCGGTTCGGCCACTCACGCAGATCAAACGTGGAAGATGATCTTCGGGTGTTCCTCCATTTTTTTTTGTTTTACGGTTCCAGAGAAGGAGCACATGGGAGTTAGCGCCTCCAAAACCGAAGTTATTCACCGCTAAATGAGAAAATTACTAGTGGTATGTTTGAAAGAAATGAAACAACCTACCAAAGTATCCGTTTTGGTCTGGTATCGGCATTTTCTCTGTTACGACCAACATTCGACCCTGCTCTAAAGCTTTCGCGCCCTTCCTGGGTTTCTCGAAGTTGATATTGGGCGGTATCAATCCGGTTTCCATTCCAATCAGCACCTAATTGTAACCAAAGTATTTGGTGTAATTATTCATTCCATTTTGTAAGATAATACCTTGACAATGGAACAAAGGCCTGAAGATGATTCGCCGTGGCCCATGTTGGATTTTACTGATCCGATATGTAAAGGTTTACCTCTCTGATTGCAAAATATCTCGTCTAGAGTACTTAGTTCCCCCGGATCACCAACAGCAGTTCCTAACGTAGAATTTATTCTTTTAGAATGGGGCTATAAACATTGAGACGTTAGGAATGAAATATCTACCAGTTGCATGAGCTTCAACAAATGTTATAACAGTAGGATCGATTTTGCAATCGTTATAAAAGTTCTTCAGGAGGATTATTTGAGCAGCCGAAGATGGAAAAGTGATCCCCTCCTCTTTGTAGCCGTCACAATTTGTTTTGGTGTGCACTACCTATGTTTTGAACAAATGTAGCTTTCCTATTAACGGCTAATATTCACAGCAATTACCTCGCAATAGATTCTTTTAGCTTCTTTAGCTTTTTCCAATAGAATTGCAACGACGGCTTCAGATCTTGCGTAGCCATTTCCGCTGTCGTCAAAGGATTTACAAGAAGCATCTCTACTAAGGACTCCCAGCCTGCATATGCGAACGATAAACATGAAATGTTCTCCTTACTAGTCTTAAGGTGGTACCTTGCGAACTGAAGGGTGAGCATTGGATGTAGGCAGACATGCGTACCGCAGACTAAAGCCTTGTCACACAGTCCTTCTTTCATCGCAAGGTAGGCCTGTTCAAGAGCAAACATCGAGCTACTACACCCTGTGTCCATAATGCAGGACGGCCCTTTAAGTTTCAAGTGGTAGCTAATTCGTTTCCCGATCATAGAGCGATGTGTTCTTAAAAGAAAAATTGAACAACATAAGGAACATGATCAAGGAAACCTTAAATATGTCATACGCGATAATTGCATCTGCTGTTGGGATCAAATTTTCATAGAAAACAAATTTTTCCGTTTCGGAAAAGCAGGATCCTACAAAAACGGCCGTATTGGTGTTCTCCAAATCAGACGGATGGTACCCTGCGTCCATTAGGGCTTCGATGGCTCTCTCGAGAATTAACCTAGCCTGTGGATCCATGCTTTCGGTTTGCAAGCTGGTTACGCCTACAAATTTTCCGAATTACCTTCTGGATTCGCCAAAAATTTTCAGAATTCGAATATTAAATGAATTGAATGATGTGGTGAAACTCGACTACCAATGCGAGTGCAGTATCCTTTGCAGCTGTACGTAGATTTTTTGTATTATTTTCATGATTGAATTACGTGAAATTTAAAAGCCTACACCGAGACAAATATATACTTAAAATAACAATATATAGGTTGTTGCTGTATCGTTGGGCAATGCGTCAGGTTACGGAACACACCTCGCACTTCTAGGCATCGAGTACTGTGATCATTAGCCAACCATACTAGAATTTTGCCGAATTCAGAGGTGTTCCAACCTCCGGTTGATGTGATTTATAATTCTGCCTATTTATATGAACATACATCGCTAATTCTTGAACGAATATACAAGGTAATGTCAGGATATCACAGCTAACAGAAGAATTCCTACAAGAATCTGTAGGTTTAATCCCAGCAATACAACGGATAACCTTCTTTTGGCTTATAAAAATATTATTTGCCAGTGTTGAGTTTCCCCAAAAGCTAATACCATAGGTCAGCCTACTTGCTACATACGCGTGATAAATACTTAGCAGCTGTTGAGTTGTTAGAATATTCTTCAGGCTTCGAAAGTGGTAGCAAAGAGAATTAATCTTTGACAGAAGGTTTCCGCAGTAAACTTTCCAGTTAAGTAGCTCGTCAAACCATACCCCTAAAACTTTATATTGACTTGCCCTTGCTAATTGTTCATCATTTAAATTCAAAATGTTCGCCCAATTGCTGTATAGACATGCTAGCTCATCTCGGAACTGAAACACGACTATTTTCTGCGGCATCCATAACCCTAGCAACAAGTTGTTCTGTTTTTAGGGCTTCCTGCATAAAAAAAACTTCAAATGCTTGTAGCTCAGTTACGATAAAGCTTTGGGCATATATTCGTTAGACGTTTTTGACTTGAAATTGCTTGAGCTGTGGTAATCATGTCATGGGACACCCGGTACAAGTCTGCAATATCTGAACATAGCCTTCAATGCTGTAATGCGTCTTTTGTCTTAACCCATTAAAGACTTAAGTAGTTTTATTATTAGTCCACCTGTATCGATAGATATGTGTTTTCCTTTAGGATCCATCCATGATCCATCTCTGCAAATGAATTGATTGCGTCTTTTCGCAAGTACACGGCCTTGTATAGGGTACTGCTCTCACAGATGAGGACTTAGCAGATGAGAACGAACGAGGTTTAGCGGATAACTTTGACTAGACGACAGTTAACTGCTAATGCAGAAATTGTTTTCTCGCATGGTGAAAGACTGGGAAGTCAATTTGCTGATGCTGAAATAGAGGAAACCTCGATAAGCGGGGAACATATCAGTAGCAGTAGTCATGCAATAAATGTGGTAACCAAGTTCCGTAGATGTAATTTCATAGAGGGCGATTTGGAGGTTCCAAGTCGTGATTTTCCAAAAGGCGATTACAGCAGGTACGGTTCCATGAGATGCGTTGAAATATTCGACCTCTTTTTCCCAACAACTTGTTAGAAAATACATTTATGGTAACTAAGAGGTATGCTTCATATAAAAATTACCCCGATCCAGATGTGTCAGTGAAAGAACTCAAGGTATTTATTGGTATACTTATTTTGACCGGAAAAAATATTTTACCCTCAAAGCGAAACTACTGAAAAAATTCAAATAATGTAAAAAATATAATGATATCAAAAGCAATAAGGTATGATAGGCTCTTACTGATTTGCAGATGTATTGATTTCGTCGATAACAATAGCATTGATGTATCAGATAAAATATAAAAGTTACGATCGCTGGCAGATCCTATGAAAACAACATTTTTGGAACATTGCATTCCCGAACCGAATCTTTTCCTATGATGAATCAATAATACGATACATCGGACGGTATTCATTGGTGTAAACAGTTTATCCATGGGAAACCAGTTGTCTGAATGCGTCTAGTATTTACATAGATAAACTTTGAGGTATACCAAGGAAGAGACTCTAGATCAAATACAAATTTTGAAGCGGTGTTTGGTGCGGGTTTATTATGATTCAGGAATTAGGTGAAAAGAAGAACTTGCTTCATAACTTTTTCTTTGATAATCTATTTACTGGGTTCAATCTTTTGTGTACCTTGAAAGCAAATGAATAAGAGGCGACTGGCACATTACGAGAAAATCGAATTCCAAAATGTTGCCCTGTTATTCCAAAAAGACAATTAGAGAAAAAAACTGGAGCTGAACTTTTCTATGCCCTAGACAAAGAATGTGGTATAATCTATGTAAGATGGGTGGACAACAGGCTAGTACTTGCTTTAGAGTAGCGCCAGTGCAATAAATAGAGAGATTTTCAAGAAAACAGAGGAGAAAGATTTCCATACCAAAACCATATTTGATACTGCAATAGAACAAAAACGTGAGTGGTGTCGACCAAACGGATAACTGATAGTAAAAGAATTTCCACAAGATATTTTGTATTTTTATAACACCTAACTATTTTAGCCACCTGATTGGAATTAGATCCAATCCGATTTTCACGTATTTGATTGATGCTGCAATCCAAAACGCACGGTTATTATATAGAAAAAGTGGACGCAACATCGGTCATTTGGAGTTCAGAAGAAGCATTGTCCACGTAAAAGAACAGTTTTTATTATAAAATTGCATTTCTTGTAAACAAAGTACCACCTCGAAATCCAGGTCGAGTGCAAAGGGCTGCAGGCAGTGACTTCAGAGTTAGTAACTATATAAGGTGTCATGGTTTACACCATTACGTGATTCCCGTGCGGGAAGATAAAAAGTGAAGATGTGCTGGTGGAAATTATACAAGTTATGGCAGAACAATGTACAATGTTGTATTGGACTGTGTATCAACTGCTTCAAAAAATTTCATTTACAATAAGGTATTCGAAGAGATCAACGTAGATTTCCAGTAATATTAGTTTTGTACTGATTTAACGCCTAAATGTTTATGGGCACATCATTATTTCTTATTTTGCATTATTTTAAATAATAAAATTTGTTTAACTACATGCGTTTTTATTAAATTTTAAATAAATTCTCAGTTTTTCATTTACAGGCATTAATAGGTCAAACGCAAACCGATCAGATTCGGATTTAAATGTTGGTGTCTCAATAAACCTAACGGTTACCGTACACGTTTCAAGTTGTGGGGGGATAAAGAAAAACGTTGTGGGGGTATGGGGTACAGCAGCTCTGTCGCAAACAGGATGACTGTATCCTTTAGTCCGGAAGAGAGTCAATTGTTTTTAGATAATTATTTTAACACTTTACCGTAATTAGAAGACATGAAAAATGCGAAACTGCACGTCACAGCTACCATTTAGCCAGATCAAATCGGGAGAGCCCCTTTAAAAGACCCAAACAAGTTCACGTTCTCAAAGACCAATTGGTAAGCCATGTTACAATGGCTACTAATCCCAGCGACGTACTAATAAATACAAAATCAAAATGTGAACGATATAGTTCGTCTGCTAAAGGGAGAATTGATGTACCTCGGCCATTTATTATCGCCCAATACGATAGTTCAATGGGTGATACTGATTTATTTGATCAGTTCAGAGGAACCCATAGAATAACCATTAGAAGCAAAACACGGTATTGGTATTGGTCAGTAGTACGATTTTGCATGTCTGACTCAATTGTTAATGCTTGGCTGTTACACTGTTTAAAACTAGTGCAGGTATTGCAAGAATCAAATTAGAATGGTGTTTTGTTTAATAGTACTTTAATTGAATTTCATTACTGGAGTGGATTGCTCAACTCATCTTAAAAAAGGGTATACATTCAGTTTTGTTCCTACAACTAAATAAATCGAGTCCTTGTCACTTCTAGTTGTAGGTCACATAAATCGCCCTTAGTCATAAAATTGTCAGTCATTTGAGAATACGTCTTTTTAACGACCAACCCTTCAAAAGATTATTTATTACTTTCTTACACAGAAGTGATTTATATAGATACATATACTAGAGTACGTAAGGATTCATTTATAGGCGCGAGTACCATACACATAGCGAATAACGTTGTCGCTTGTGCTAGGAACGCCCTTGATTCGCTTCACGCGCTCCCCGCTTTATACTTTCATAGCGGGCAAACGTTGTAGCACTGTCCATATATTTTAGCGGTTCACTTTACTACGGAACTTACTAACGCGGTATATCTACCTAAAATGCATGAACATATACAAACCTGGAATTACCCAACTAGAAATTATTCGGCGACTCACAATTTACTACTGTCCGCTACTGTCAGCTTCTGTAGTTCCAAAAACAACAGTAATGTTATGTTAGAAGTCCGTTTTGACAGAAAGGACCACTGGCCAGCTAAAACCCCCACTCAAAGAAGATACGCCGCCACGCATATACACGTAGGTTCATGCTTCACCGGGCTGCGAGATATATTGTACGTAGCGCGATCTGGCATACTTGCATTTATCCCCGCCGACCAGCTTCGCCACACAGCGCAACTGCTGTAGTCTATCTGACGCACTCTTTGTCTTTCTGTGCGCTCGTAAGGTTCTAACAAGAGATTTTGTGGATTTTGAATACATTATGTTAGCTTATACAACCGCAGAGATGGTACAGATCATTAAATGGTATTTTGCGAATTGCCGTAAATGCCAACAAATAGACGAACTCAAATCCCTCTAACGCATCCCAAGCGGGAGGAGAGAGAAGTGAGAATTTGTTCGTTAGTTGAAATGGGCGAACCTTAGGTGAAGTGGGCGAACCTTGCTTTAGCCAGCAAATTTCAGACGAAATCGGTATTAGTAGAATAATTGCGAAACGTATTTTGAAACGCAACAAATACAAAAGTTACAAAAGTTGTTCAATATTGCCAGGAGATTTTTCCCCATAATAAAGTAACATTGTTAGAATTTCAATTTATTTTGTATAATTATCGATAATCGTTGTTTATTTTCCTACGTAGAATTACTTTTTCGTTCTCTTACATCGTATAGCAGCAACAAAATGAATATAAGAAACTGTACTTTCTAACATAATCTGAGTATACAGAAAAATTACGTAGTAATTCTGTATTAGCACATTTTGCCAGAAGACGTTAAATTATAATATTACATTATTGAGCGGACAAACGTGCCCACGGCTGCTCGCTTTATGATATACTGCGATTGGATGCGATCTATCAGTGAGACTAGAATGCTCTGTTGCCATTCACAAAGGCAACACCTCGTTCGTATCTGGACCGACGTGTATGTACAAAAGGTATAAATGTCTAAAATAAGCCAATATTAACTTTATACCTATAAAATAATAATAAAGGGATATTTACAGTTAAACGCGATTCCTACATTTGGATATCGCATCCAAATGGTTTCTAGTGTTAATACAGTTTGGTTTCCACGACAATGTAAACAAAACATACTTACAACGACGATCTCAGACTGTTGATTCAAAATCTCAAACCTAATGAAGTGTTAGGTGACGGGTATAATTTAGCAAAGATTTGATGCTTCTGGAAACATGCATTTTACTGATATAAAAATAAAAGAGATTTATAGTACTAATACATTTTTTAGCGAAAAGGAACAAAGGGAACAATATTTTAATAAAAGTTCATACAGACTAACAATAGCTGAGGTAAACATAAATATGTCAGCATAAATTTGCAATAAAAACAAAAACTATAAGCTGTAGCTCAATTGAAATGAACAAACTTAATAACCTTCATGGTAATTTTTATTTCAATAATTAGAGACTATCTAGTTATTTATCAATCTGCAGTGAAAGCTCAAAATTCCTTCCTTCCACTTCGATACATTTGCGCAATTGTTTGTAAAAGTTGTTCTATATTTTACTTAGTACACTTGCTGTCCGGAATTATCCCTAAGTTCATACATAAATCATATGTACGTATCAATACCTTCTTCAACTGTAAATATCTCTTTTTCTTTCAATATTAGGCATATGCGTCATTAAATAAAAATGTTAGAGATATAAACTTCCTATGCAATGGATTCAGAAAAAATATATGGTGCTTATTTATTCGACAGCATTACTATTGACCTACCGAAGAATCCCGGATCAAATTTATTGATATCAAAGAGCTTCCCCCTTCTCATCGGCAACTCTTCATGGATCACTCTTTCAAAATCTTCGGTCACCAGATCAACCTTATTGAAAAGATTATCGCGGAATTGGTAGATATCACAGGAATTTGGGAATTTCCCTGCCATTCCTAAATTAAGATAACACGATTAATACTTACTTCGAATCTCTAACCTATGTAGGTACCTGTTATTACAACTTCATCCCCTTTTTCTGGTTGGAGGAAAGGAGCACTTCGTCTCTGATTACGAGAACCCCGACCGTGCATCTTGCCTTGATAGAGCTTCCAACTTCTTAAACTTGATAGTCACAAACTGCACTTACATCGAGTAATTGCAACACCAGTTTTATATTTACTTTCCTATAAATATGCATACAGTGTGCGTACGCATTATGTACTGTTTGCATATACAGGATGCTCTGGAATGCATCTGGAATTGTAAAATTGCGACTATTTTATGAATAGTGGGAAGCTAAAATTTTATGATGACGTAATGAACCTCACAGAGTATGCTCCAAAAATATTTTCATATATAACGGATGATCGCTAAGTAGAGAACCAGACATCTACGTTGTTATTTTAAATGGAACATCCTACATATTATTAGGTTTTTGGGTTTCCCATCTGGAAATAAATGAACATAATATAGATTTCATATATCTATTTCTAACAGATTTTAAGATATTTATGACTTTGTCTTCATTCGCCTAAATTTAGATATACCTATTTCCTTCAAAAAATCCGAAATACATTCTAGCATGTTTTTTTAATGGATTAAATTGCATACTTGCCTCTATCTCAACATGGTGTCTATACAGGCTGTTCAGTATTGACCACCAAGCTGCCAAATTCAAACACAATTAACGTCATTTTCTTAAATAGCAGCATACATTTTTTATGCTACCGTTGCATATGCCTAACATTTTTGTAAAATGATCCATATGTCTAATATTGAAAGTAAAGGAGATATTTATAGTAGGCCGCGAATCCTGCATTTGGGTGTTGTATCCAAGTGGTTTCTGATATTAGTATTACTTGGTTACCATGACAACAGTAAACAAAATATACTGACTTTGCTGTTCTTAACTACTGATCCAAAATTTTAAATACTAGTAGCTACTCACAAAATGAACTACTTAAAAAATTAAATTTTTCATTGGTGTTCTTTCCTTGTTTCGTCATAAAGTAATCGAAGTATTGTTTCCTGTTCTGACGAACATTTTTCTTTGACGTAGCGTCACGACCGGTTTCGGCGGTTGCCATTATCAAGTGATTGGTGGTGCGGTGTGTGCTTGTGCTTTTATATGATGTAGGTGGAGTAGTGGGGAAAATAGCGTCACTATGTCAAAGAAAAATGTTCGTCAGAACAGGAAACAACACTTCGATTACTTAAAAAATTGTTAATACGTTTGCTTCATGTATGAAGTTAAAGAATGCAACACTTAATACTCAAAGAAAAGGGCAGAAGTGCTTTTGCAAATGATTGCGCAAATGTATCGAAGTCGAAGGAATGAACTTCGAGCGTTCACTGTAGATAAATAAATAAGTAGATAGTTCTCAATTATTGCAATAATAGAATAAGAATTATTACAGGGTTTGTCCATAGTGTATTTCAACTGTGTTACATGCTATTGTTTTCTTTTCTTTTCTGATTTTTTGTTTTGATTTTAAATTTACACTGACATATTTATGTTTACATCACTTATTGTTAGCCTGTATTGACTTATACTAAAATATTGTTTCCCTGGCTATTTTTCGCTAAACAGATGCATTAGTATTATAATTCTTTTTTCTCTTAGTTTCGATTTGACAAATGTTTTCGAATGTAGGAATCATCGGTCAGGATAGCGCAACTTGTACATCTAGCACGCTAGCTAAACTACAGCATTTCTTTCACTTTTTCCAAATGCACAAATTATACTTACTGCCTAACTCCTCTTTACTTAGGCTTGTTTTCGCAGATTGTGTTAAAGTACTTTCTTTCCCATAATTGCCTCATTTTAATGTTAAACGCTCCTAAATTTTTTCATTTCTTAAAGCCATTGAATCGTGGGATGAGACGTTTCGCCATCGCCGGTTCGCCGTAGGGACAGTTCACCGTAGGCCCAGTTCGCCGTTGACCCATTTCGCCGTAGAACGTAGCAGAGTTCTCTAAGCATAATTGTGGGGTCTTTTCTAGCGTATAGCCACTTACAAGTCTCTAATTGTGCCTTTGTAGACATTCCCCGTCATTATAAAACCTTTTGGCAACAACTCTATTAAGAAAATCCCCTCCGCGTCCCAGAAAACTGTGGTAATTACCTTCCCCACGCCGTCGTCTTTTTGGGTGATGAAGAGCCCTTATGAATCCATTGCATAGATTCTTGTTTCGTGACAGAATATTGAGGTCTCATCTCAGGTTATAATTCTATAGAAACAGCATTCATCTTAGGATACAGCAGTCAAATTCTCCTCACCTACACGGTTTTTGTTCGGGACTAACCAGCCTAGGAATCCATCGTGCCGACACTTTACTCATTCTCAAATCTTCGTATAGAATTTTAAACACACACGTTTCTGGTATTCCTATTTCCCTACCTGTTGGTTGAAAAATAGGACCGACCGCCGAGTAGAAGTTTCAGTTATTACTGAAACTTTTACTCGGCGGTCGGTCAACAGCAATTCTTCGACTTTGCTGAGGATTTCTTCAGTTCGTGCTTCCAGTGGTCTTCCACACTTTGGGTCGTCATGCATGGATTCCCTGTCCCATTCGAACTGCTTGTATCAGTATTTAACTTGAAAATAGGATTGACTATTTTCTCTATGCACTGCCGCCCTCATGTCGCTTCTGTGTTCAAGATTCAAATTGTTCATTTCCGTTTCTTTAAGCTGATACATAAAGACAAATGTTAAGCGATTGGAACCAGACTTAGGGATGACACTATAAAATGTCACTAAAACTTGACATAAGAATATCGTAGAGATAGCATATTGTTTTCATAGCTAGGTAGATAACATAAGAAACTCCCCTCGTAACATCCAGCAGAAAACTGCATTGTAATGAATTGTAATGCAATACAAAATCGGGGGACGGAACGTTTCGCCGGCGCCGTTTCGCCGCCGCGAGTTCGGCGTAGGGACAGTTCGCCGCAGGCCCAGTTCGCCATAGAACGTAACGGAGTTCTCTAAGCATAATTGTGGGGCCTTTTCTCACGTATAACCGCTTACAAGTTTCTAATTGTGGCCTTTGTGGACATTCCCCGTCATTGTAAAACCTTTTGGCAACAACTCAATTAAGAGAAACCCCTCCGCGTCTCAGAAAACTGTGGTGCATAGATTCTTATTTCGTGGGAGGGTCCTAGTGGTGTATCCAGGCCTCATTCCTGGTTATAATTCTATAGAAACAGCCTTCATCTAGGGATAAAGCAGTCAAATTTTCCTCGCAAATTTGTTGTCAGCACGGTTTTTATTCGGGACTTAGCAGCCTGGGAATCCATCGTGCCGACACTTTACTCATTCTCAGAGTTTCATGTAGAATTTTAAACACAGATTTTTCTGATATTCCTATTTCTCTACCAATAACTGAAACTTTTACTCCGCGATCGGTCAACAACAAATCTTCAACTTTGCTGAGGATTTTCAGTTCGTGTTTCCAGAGGTCTTCCACACTTTGGGTCATCATGAATGGATTCCCTGTCGCATTTGAACTGCTTGTACCAATGTTTGACTTGAAAATAGAATCAACTATTTTTTCTATGCACAGCCATTCTCGGGGCTGGTACCTTTTTTCGATGAAAATTTCATGTCGCTTCTGTGTTCAAGATTCAAATCGTCCATTTTCGCTTCTTTAAACTGATATATAAAGACAAATATTAAGCGATTAGAACCAGACTTAGGGATGAAACTATAAAATGTCACAGAAGCTTGGCATAAGAAAATTGTCGAGATAGCATAGTGTTTTCATAGCTAAGTAAATAACATACGAAACTCCCCTCGTAAAACCCAGCAGAAAACTGCATTGTAATGAATTGTAATGAAATATAAAATCATAAATGTATTCAAATTGAATATATTGTATGTAATTCAATCGCTCCTTCTTTTGAACTCCATTCCACAATAGATTCGTTACAATATAATACGAATAATTAATTACCATCACACATTTTAACATTTTCGTTGCGAAACCTTGAACATTTGATGCAAATATATACACTTACATATTCTATACTTATGCAGGGTCTGCCTGAAAGCATCGACAGATTTTTCAGGTAGCTAGAATGACACCTTGACCTTTTCTTGGCAATAGAAAAGCTATCTAAGTTATTCAAAGTTAGCCGATACTAAAGATTAAGGATTTTGAACTGTTTTCAGAAGATTCTGCCATATTAATAGGTTAACTAAGTGAAAACATTTCCTAGACCCTTCAATGGGTCTAGGACGTGTCGCCGTCGCCGATTCGCCGTAGGGACAGTTGGCCGCAGGCCCAGTTCGCCATAGAACGTAACAGAGTTCTCTAAACACAATTGTGGGGTCTTTTCTCACGTATAGCTGCTTACAGGTTTCTAATTGTGTCTTTGTAGACATTCCCCGTTATTGTAATACCTTTTGGCAACAACTCAATTAAGAGAATCCCCTCCGCGTCTCAGAAAACTGCGGTGCATAGATTCTTGTTTCGTGGGAGGGTCCTAGTGGTGTACCCAGGTCTCATCCCTGGTTATAATTCTATAGAAACAGCCTTCATCTAGGGATAAAGCAGTCAAATTCTCCTCGCAAATTTGTTGTCAGCACGGTTTTTGTTCGGGACTTAGCAGCCTGGGAATCCATCGTGCCGACACTTTACTCATTCTCAGAGCTTCATGTAGAATTTTAAGCACACATTTTTCTGATATTCCTATTTCTCTACTAATAACTGAAACTTTTACTCCGCGGTCGGCCAACAACAAATCTTCAACTTTGCTGAAGATTTTCAGTTCGTGTTTCCAGAGATCTTCCATACTTTGAGTCATCATGAATGGATTCCCTGTCGCATTTGAACTGCTTGTACCAATGTTTGACTTGAAAATAGGATCAACTATTTTTTCTATGCACTGCCATTCTCGAAGCTGGTACCTTTTTTCGATGGAAATTTAATATCGTTTCTGTGTTCAAGATTCAAATCGTCCATTTTCGCTTCTTTAAACTGATATATAAAGACAAATGTTAAGCGATTAGAACCAGACTTAGGGATGACACTATAAAATGTCACAGAAGCTTGGCATAAGAGAATTGTCGAGATAGCATATTGTTTTCAAAGCTAGGTAGATAACATATGAAACTCCCCTCGTAAAACCCAGCAGAAAACTGCATTGTAATGAATTGTAATGAAATATAAAATCACAAATGTATTCAAGTTGAATATATTGTATGTAATTCAATCGCTGCGCCTTTTGAACTCCATTCCACAACAGATTCGTTACAATACGAATAATTAATTACCATCACACATTTTAACATTTTCGTCGCGAAACCTTGAACATTTGATGCAAATATATACACTTACATATTCTATACTTATGCAGGGTCTGCCTAAAAGCATCGACAGATTTTTCAGGTAGCTAGAATGACACCTTGACCTTTTCTTGGCAATAGAAAGACTATCTAAATCAGTCAAAGTTAGCCGATACTAAAGATTAAAGGTTTTGAACTGTTTCCAGAAGATTCTGCTATATTAATAGGATAATTAAGTTAAAACATTTCCTAGACTCTTCAATGGGTCTAGGACGTTTCGCCGTCGCCGATTCGCCGTAGCGACAGTTCGCCGTAGACCCGGTTCGCCGCAGACCCATTTCGCCGTAGGACCAGATCGTTGTCGACACAATTCAAAATTGTGATTTAAGAGATACTACAACAAAATTTATTACAACTCAAACGCTAATAGCAACAGACAATTACAACTTAGATAATAAATATGTATTTATTTTGCACGTCTGAACTAGTTAGCGATCAATCTTAATAAGCTCCTAGATCCCTGTCAGCAGTGGCAAAGCGTGTAATTTATGTTAGGGAGACTAAAAATATGAATCTAAGATAAAATGTCTATAACATTTTCTTTAAATGTGTAACCATTAGATATTTCGCTCAATAATTCATTCTTTATGGACAATACTAAATGTAAACTATCATGTCATTTGTCATAGAATTCTCCACATCGTTTTTAATGTGCCTGCCATACTCCTTCTATTACTTACCCTTGTAGCAGATACTGTGAGCACTAATTGTAGAAGTTTTGTGGTTTTTTGGTAGATAAGATCTAATTCATTGTCTACAAGGTATCTTAAAATTCAGTAAGGTAATGAGTGTTTTTTTTATAGATACGGAATATAGTAGCGATCCACAATTTGCTTTGAACGTTAGGGTGTTAACTTCTTTGGTGTTTGTGCCCGCTGCAAATACGGACGAAGCTATTAATATTCTTACCCATGCCTTACCTGCGGGTCTTTTACCACTCCTCAATTTGTTTGAAAATAATTATGTATGACGTATGAACAGGAATGCATAATTTTTGCACGCAGAGGAATGTTTACTTGTATCTAGACTGTCCGCCTTACTTCAAGACAATTATCGCTTTAATTATCCACGATAAAATTACTGTTTCAAAGCAAAGGAAATATTTCCTTAGGGTTTTTTACTTCGCTTAAGAAAAGTATATATTTCTAATGAAGTAATTGTATTTCTTCGTTTAAGAAACTTGATTCAAGATAATATACCTATTGAATATTTTCTTAACTGAAGACTAAATGATTTACTTCGAAGAAACATATTTCTGTTTTGAATTTTATGATTTTCTAACCTCAAGAAAATATTTATTTGATACAAATAACATTATTTTAAGTGTAGATAATAAATAATTTAAGTTACATTAACCCGGCATCAGACAGGTCGAATTTTGTCACTAGTTGGGACAGATGGGGTGTGGTAAACCCCATATTCCCGTACGCCCTTTATTAATGTATGATGGAACTTTGCCTTAAATGCAAGAATTTCATGTTTCAAAAAGGTTGTTTTATTTAGTAGGTGCAATACATTTTTTCAAAATATACATTTAAAAAAACCAAATTGTGCAAAACCTGGTTTTATATGTAAAGAATACACGACTTTATTGTTAATTTTTTTTTTTAAGAAAAAAAACAAATGAAGATCGGTAAAAACGCAAAGAAGTTATTGTGTATTGAACTCTGCACAATCTCTGCAGTATATTGGTGCATGCTGAAGACAAATAAACTTGCCACATGCTTCTCGTACGTATCTCGTTTTCCTATCCTTAGCACGGGGACACTCGAAGCACCTTCCTTGCTGATTTGGTTTTCTCTTCCTTAGACTTGGCTCTATATTTTCTGATACTCCTTCGTAAATCGCGTGTCAGTCTTGGATTTGACATCCTATTCTTTTGATGCCCCTTTATTAATTGCACGCCTAAGTTTAAAGTTTAAAGGTTAAATGATTTCAGGTAGCTTCTTTTCGAAATCATCAACTGCATTATCGTGGTGAAGTGACGAGATTAGAAGAACTCCCTTTCCTTTCTTGGGTACGTAAGAAACAATTGTGCATCCTTCTTAAAAACCAAAGATGCTGGAATATTCTTCCCTATCTTTAACTATCAGAAATTCAGCAGGTAGGTCCGGTTTATTCTTTCTAATGGTACCAACTGCAGTAAATTTGTGAGCGTCTCGGAGTACCAAGAGACTGTGACTAGTATACCAATTATCAAATGTGATATTACGTTTTATATCCAACACCGGAACAACAAGGCGATTTACTATATCTTTCTGACTATTGCTAAGGCGAAAGGGACACTCAGGTTGTTGTCCTACATATACCTCCATATTCAAAACATAGTAGGTGCGTGCATCTATTAGAGCATGCACTTTTATGCCATATTTTGCCGGCTAATTCGGCATATATTGGCGAAAGGAACATCTACCTCTAAATAACTCCAATTTTTCATCGATAGTCAGATATTGAGATGGCGTATAAGCTGTTTGGCAGTTATCGACAAATTTCTCAACAACCGCTCTTATGTGAGCTAGTTTATCTAGCAGTGACCTTTGCTGGCGATATTGTATCCTCAAATCGCAAACACGACAGTAAGAAGGCTCTTTGGCCCATTGTGGAGCGAAAAACTTCTAACCCAGTACCGTCAGTATTTCGTAGGTCGCATAAATGACGATGATTGCTTTTGAATACACCTGCTAAATATAAAAGACCGAATACGGCTTTCACTTCTAGAACATTAGTTTTACCGTAATGAGGAGATTCTTTCCATTTTTCTGATTTTTCTTCAATTCTTTGATTGGTGTGGTCAACAATGTCAGTAATCATCTGTTCATCAATGAATAACAGAAAACATTCTAGAGGAGTCATCGCATTTCTTGCACGCATACGTACTCCTGGTAAATGCGTAATAACATTTTCCGCTCTAGTTCTAACATTTCTGTTGCTCATTTCTTTAAACCATTTCATTCCATTTTTCCCTTGAAAAAACCTTTCACTTTGCTCCGTTTCACGTCTTCTGCGTCATCTTTTTTCCGAGATCTTCTCTCCTCTTCTTCATTTTCTCCAGCTTGTTCCAAGTCAGGAAGTAACTATGTACATTTACATTATCTACTTCTCCATCATCTTTTGAATCTTCTTCATCTATCAATTAATCCTCACTCTCTACTTCCTCCCAAAGAGCCAAGAGACGCACTTGCTCTTTTTCGTATTCGGCCATTATTCCTACATGCCAAATTAAATTAATCAAGCAATAAATAACTTCAAAACACGACTGCCAGTCACAAAATGCCTCTAACAATAAAAATTATCGCTCGATAAATAATGTTGCGTATTCCGACAGGTGTGGTGGTGAAACCCCAAGTCACCTAGAAGCAATACTACTCCCACTAAATGCACTTTCATACTGCCACTTGTACTTGAATTGTATAGGCTAATATATTTCTGAGAGCTACTGAGACGCTGCAGTCGTTTGGAGGGAAATTCAAATGTTTGTTGAATTGTTTTAGGGAACTGGGGTTTGTTACACCCCATGTGTCAGATGCCGGGTTAATTGGCATTTTCTCAACATTATACCTACATTTGCTTTTGAGATCTAAGGCTAACCTGAATTTTTTATATAGGAAGGAGGACCAGTTTTATGATTTTTGAAAAGAGCATTTTTTCCGAATTTCATCCTCTGAATCTTGTTGGACAGACAGCAGCTAGTGTATATGTAGAAGCTATATCTTTTTTTGGAATTGTACAAACATTATACAATTTCTTGTCAGGTTTCACATACAGGTGGAATTTGCTAAAAGAAGAAATTAATACAAGAATTTAATTAAATTCTAATGCAAATGAAAGAATTTTTGTGATGAAATCTCTGTCTGACGCAAGATGGTCAGCGAGATACGATGCCTTAAAGTCATTAAAACAAAATTATCATGAAATTTTAATAACCTTAAGAAAATTATCTCAAGATACTGACCAAAGTTACGATACACGAAATGAAGCAACAAATATTATGAATAAACTGTGTGAATTTGAAACATGTATCCTTAGTTTATTTTGGTATTTATATTTTAAATTTGATATTTCAAAAAGGTCTTATTTTAAAAGAAGTTGTAAATCAAATTACCTCTTTAACAAAAGAAATTAAATCTTTAACATATTCGTGAACATTTTGACCAGTATGAAGAAGAAGCGAAACTTATTTTGAAGGTTTCGACTGAATTTGAGTTTGAAGTTTCTTATAGAAAAGAAAATACACGCCAAATTAAGAAAAAAGTATTCCACGATGATTCCTTCTATTCAGAAAACTTTTCTCCAAAACAAAAATTTACAGTAGAGGTATTTTTAATAATATGTGATAGCATAATTTCTGAAATAGAAAGAAGATCTTGTTGTTATAAAGAATTGCAAGTATATTTTTCGTTTATTTTCGATTATGAAAAGACAAATTTGAATGACAAACGATCCGCAGCTCAACGGCTTCTTAAAAAATATTCGTTAGATTTGGAAAGTGAATTAGAAAACGAAATAATACATTTTCATAAACATCTGACAATAAATGAGCTTAAAAAATTGCAACAACCAAGAAATATTAAAAAGTGTTAAAGAAGTATTAAAGTCAAACCTCTTTGTGAAGGAGAAAGAACATTCTCAAAACTGGCGGTAATAAAAAACCAAAACAGAAGCGTCATAAACCAAAATCGGCTGAATGCTTTAAGCTTGTTATGCATAGAGCATGAATTCGTAAAAAAAATAAATTTTAAAGAAATTGTCCAAAAATTTGCTGCTTCTATAGTCCGTAAAGTTAATCTGCTGTAGAGCCCTAATGTGTAGACTTCATTAAATATTTTTAAGAATAAAAAATATTTTTATTAGGAATGTAAAATTTTGTTTAAATATTTTTATTGAAAATAAGTTTGTTTACAATTTTTTTGTTTATTGTTATATTATTAAACATTATTTACAAATATATGTTTTAATAAAAAATTCAAACGTTCATTTTACCTACTTGTTTACACATTTTTGAAATTGCTTATTTTACAATTTGCAATAAAAGATGGAGGGGGGCCCAGTTATTACTTGTACCTAGGGGCCCCGAAGACTCTTAATCCGCCACTGACTTTAAATCATGCAACTATTTTTACACATATATATGAAATAGACGCCTGAATATAATAGAATGCTTTCATATCAACAGGTACTAAGGCTACGTACAAAGTCACTAATACTTTGTACTCCTGTCAACTTATCGATCAATTTCAACATCAAAGTGATAAAATTCTACCTCTTAATTAGAACTTGTTTTTGTTTTACATCTATCAATAATTCCGAAATTTTAAATCTAATCAACTTCTTGATCTTAAATAAGAACTTAGTCCTTGTATTACACTTGTCAATAAATTGGCATAAGTTATAAGTTGTGTCTAGTGAAGCCTAGTGTTCGATAGTTACCTGTTCCTTAACAGTATTTGAATTTTGAAATTATTTCATTTTATTCATAAAGTGATTATTATTAACTTTTCTTTCACAGTTACAACAATTCTAAAAAACGTATCCTCGTTTGAAATCGTATCTTTGACTGCATTCACTAGTTTATTAAAAGAATCTTCATCCAACCGAAGGTATTTCTGAAACTATTTTGTTTTTTTATTTGTTGTAAATTCTGATACAACTAATGATAAAATTCCTTTTTTTTTTTAGTTTCAGCCACAGTCTAACCCATTATCTTCTTGATCACTTCGATTTTGTTATAAGGTTAGTTATCTTAGCTAACAGCAGAGAAAACAATTTTTTCTCAAATTTATTATTCGCTTTTCTTGCCTTATCGACTTTATCCTCGTCATTCTATGTACAAAATCACAACCTACGTACACGCACTCCCCATGTGACACATTGACAGTAATTACAATGACTAAAAAGTTGAAGAAAAATTGAAGCAAAAATCGAACATGTTCTAATTCGTCAGGCCAAGTCCTTATAATTGATTCATTTATTGACAGATGTCAAGTAGTACATCAATAACTTGAAATTGAAGTGAGCTAGAACTTAAAATTGAACTGGAAATTGCCAAATGTAAAGACATAACTTGAAGTCACACCATCTATTTCTAGAAATTGATAGGTGTAAAATCCTCTTAATATAATACTTCCAAAATCGAAACTATAGGATTTTACTTAGCTAAAATAATTTAATAAATAACTGCTTTTCAGTGTTGCCAGATATCCCAGAAGCTACTAAGAGGATGTTTTTTTTTTATGGCAACACAATATTTTTAACATAGTTTAATAAATCTCACAATTCTGAATAAACAATTTTATATGAAATAAAAGAAAAGAGGCCTAAATTATTAGAATATTTATTTTTCAATAACATTTCTTTGCTAAAAAAATGGTAATAATAAAAGCAACTGTAATAACCTAGTTAAGAAATGATGTTTTTCAATAAATGTTCAAACTAGTGTCCCTTTGTAGTCTACAAAAATGATCTCGTTTTACAATAAATTACTAACATTTTCCAACATATCGGGTGCAATCTTATTGATTTCTCGCCCAATGGGTTGCTTCATATCATCAACAGAACTAGAAGCAGTCACATAAACATTGGTTTTAAAAAGATCCCGCTTCATCGGTATGAAAGATATGCTTCTTAAAATTGGGTTACTGCCGCTTCTTGTCCAAAAACCAGTCACAAAAATCCAGTCTTCTATCACAACGAGCATCAGGCAATTTCTGGGCGGTTATCATTTTGTATGGAGAAAATGTCTTTCCTTGTAGAGTTGTCCACACCTTTGACTGAGAGCAACCTACTTCTTGTGCTATTTTGTATGTTGATTTATGAGGATTTTCCACACTACAAACAAGCAACATTTTTGCGCCTTTTGTGAATCCTTGGTCACCCATTGCTCTCAGTTTTTCTAAATTACATCTTAAAAACACCAGATCTGGAAGAGGTTTATCTGGATATCGCCAACATTACTTCAATTTTCTCTCTTCATATAAAATTCTTTAATTTAAAATTTTGAGATCTATCAAATTATGTTAAAAAATATAGTGTTGGTATTTATTATACCATTATTTTAGTAGCTATTGGGATATCAGGCAAGACTGAAACAGAGTTATTTGTCAATTTTGCAACTTAAAGTACCATTGTCTTAGTAGCTATGGGGATATCAGGCAACATTTAAACAGAGTTATTTGTAAATTTTTCTTACTTAAGTAACTTCCTACAATTTTGCTTTTGAATGTACAAGTCTACTTGACTTGTACATCCAAGCCATGACAGCCACTTTAAATAAAAAAGATGCCCAATGGGTTTAAAAAAAATTCCACTGGATGTATTGGTATAGCTTTTAAGGTACTTTTCTATTCTGATTTGTTTTAGAGCTTGCTTAGAATTATTGATAATCTGATTCAAAAATAACTGAGGAAGTTTTCGCACAGCTCTTTTATAGTAAGACCCTAAACGCGTTTCAGAAAGGTTCTTAAGTAGACAAATACGTGATATTTGCTAATGGAAAACATAAATCTAATGTAAGTTCCTTTTTATAAAACTGATTTGCTCACCAGTCCCATCCTTTTCAAGAAGATTAGAACACTTGTCAAGTAAAACGTTTCCCAAACTTTATGATATCATTTTTGAGTAACAAGGTAGTAGCACAATACATGACCAACTGTCTCCTTCTTCTCTAAATGCAGCCAGTAGTCCTACTATCCGATTAATCTATTTATGCCCAAATATTCCTTGGCAGAATATTGTTATCCAACTGTGAGAGTTTCTTATCTCGACTTCTGAGAAAAGCCACCAAAGCCTTCACCTTGGCTGTGACTAAAGGAATGACAATTATACAGCTTCTGGTTCCAGAGTAAATTGCATGGTTCCAATTTTGACCTTCTACGCACATTTAATAGCGAATACATTCAAAACTCTTTTAGCTCCTACGTCATTTTATATGAGGGAAAACTTTTGAGTTTTTACAAAGACAATGAAAGAAAAAAATTTTTGGTACAAATCGTTTTATTGATTTTCAAAATATTTACCATTAAGATTTTTACACTTTTACATGGGTTCGAACCAATTCTCAAAACATTTTTTCCACTCCAATCAATTGTTTGACGTGCCGTTTGGAAGCTGGCATTGTCGATAACTTCTGGCAAATAAATTGTTGTATACCATTCAACATTAACTGTTCTTAGATCATCCAAAGCAATGCTTGGGATATTCAGTACAACGAAAGAAGCAATCATTTGTGTGTTATATGTAATGTATCCAAGTTTCGTCATTTCTTACGACGTTGTATATGGATTTTGAAGTTACTATATCGAATTGCTTGAGCATTTCTTTACTGTATTTTTGGGTTCATGTTCTTAATACTTAGCACTGAATTAATATATTACTAACAAGGGAACACCGGCAACCCGCACTTCTCGATTTCGATGAAACTGCACAGACTGAAAGAGTACCTTGGTATAAGAAAACCATTTTTTTCTTACCTAGCGTATTTCGCCGATTTGGGGATACAGCCCCCTCCAAAGATTTTTGTTTTTTTTTATTTGTGTAAATATCTCGGAAATTATAACAGATATCTTTTTCTTTTTAGAATATAATTTAAGGTAAATTACATAGTCCCATGGATGACGCGAATTATTTTCGCAAAAAATTTATAACCCAGGACCGCCCCCCCCCCTTTGTTTTGAATTTTTTTTTCTTCAATAGAAACTAGTAACGGGGGACCGGGTACCCCGTACCTCCCTTTTATTTAATTTGTTCTTCTTTATTTTTCAAATAAAGAATATTACATAGTCTAAAGGATGGCGTGAATTATTTTCGGCAAAAATTAATAACGGGGGACCCCATTTTTTTACATTTTATATATTTATTTTTTCACAAATAGAGTCGGTTTTATGTAGAATATGTATGTGGTCAAATTAAGACAGTTAATAATAGAGACATTAAAAGACGATAATAAAACTTTACTTGTCATTGATTGTCGTTATAAATATATATTTATTTAGAAATTAGTTATTATTTCGATACATGCTTCAAAAAATACTATAATATAATGTGATTGAAATGACCACAGGTGGCCGTTTAAAATAATGTATGAGAAGCGTTCTTTCGTGCAGTATAAATTTACAGCTCGGCATATTCTATAGAGTAATATTCATATAACTAACTTGTTTGTAACTAACACATTTTCGGAAAACAGTGGAGCAGAATAAAAAAGAAAGTGTAATGCTTATGAAACATTCAATACACTACACACTGTAATGTGATTATTGAAATTATAATTGTGACTGGTAGTATTATACATATCGTAATTATGCTATGTAATGATTACAGTGATGGTAGTCAGTATAACAGTGTTCAAAACACAGATATTGCTTGCACCACGAACAACGCACAATAGCAGGTTTTTCACGAACACTACACAAGGGCGTACACTCCGCGTCTTTAACAAAACAAAACTGTGCTGGATTTTTAAAGAATCCCGGTCTTTCATCCACGTATCCACTCTTATACCACGAGTATTTGAAGACATCGAAAAATCTCGGTGAAGAAAACTGATTGTGGGTCAACGATTGCAGCTTAATAATACTATTTCTCTGATGCAAATCTATGTCGTAGTTCATAAGAATCACTGCATCAGAAAACGTTCTAATAAAATTTTTCCATAATCTAAAACCAAACACATCTAGAGGTTGTACCTTGCTGTTGTTTTCTTAGGGATATTTAAAATGTTAACAGTTTTATCTTTTGGCACCAATTTCTGAAGTTCAGCAACATAATGTCCACTCCAAGAATCAATCAAGGGAACACCTTTTGGTCCGATATTTGGTAAGAAAACATCTGTTAGCCAGGTTTTGAAATGATTTAAAATGAGCTTTCCAGACGTCGAAGAAGAAATATACACATTTACTGGTCTAAACAATGATTGCGCAACTCGAGGTCCAAACGTATTCATAGATTCCTTTAATACCAAAAATAATGACGAAAGTAACCGTCCATCTGCAGAAATGGTCGGTAAAATTGTATAACTATGGGTTGTTGAGTGCAAAGATTGCACAACAGCTTCAACGGTTTTCTCACCCTTTACTACCAAAGTACGGCCGGACTGCGTTTCTAGATTAAATCCACCTTCATCGGTGTTGTATACGTTGCTTCTGTCGATACTAGCGATATGGGGTTTAACTTCCTTAATAAAATTATTGTTTAACAATCGTAGGTCTTCCATACCAGCACGAGTCGAGCTAGTAATAAATTTTGTTATTTTGCGTGACACAATATTATGTACTTTCTTGAAATGCCATATCCGCCAATGTCCTGCTTTAAATTTTGTATAAACGTGTTCTGTAATAAACCGTAGTTTATCCGTATGCGTGCCGCCTCTGTTAACACTTTCTTCCCATCTATATAATTGGCGTAGCGATTTTACCTTTTTGAATTTTTGTTTCACGCTTTCGACAGAACGTCGCTCGCTTTTACCACTTCTCCAGTATTCAACAGCTCTAATTTTGTAATCTAGGTCAACAACACTGCCTCCTTCTTCAGGAACACATGCAATATTTTCATAATTGTCTTCTTCATCTTCTGCTACATCTTCCACAAATTGCGCTTCATGTGGTTCTTCTAATAGTTCAAACACCAATCCTGTGACATCTGCTTCAACGCATCATGCAACCCAAATTCTTCAGACGTCAAAGGAATTATTGCGATGTTGGCTACTTGAAACGTTGCAAGTAACATGTTCAACACCTTAACTACATTAATCGCTGCCATAATGCCAAACTACAAATTTACACTGCACGAAAGAATACTTCTGACATATTATTTGAAACGGCACTTATAATTAATCCATCTCAATCGGATTATTTTATGACGATTTTTGGAAACGTTTTCGAACTAATTCATTAATATATGTCTATTTAGAACGACAATTATCTATGTACGTCAATCAATGACAAGTAAAGTTTTATTATCGTCTTTTAATATCTCTTTATTAACTGTCTCAATTTGACCACATACATATTCTACATAAAACCGACTCTATTTGTGAAAGAAACATAAAAATGTAAAAAAAATGGGGGTATGGGGTACCCGGTCCCCCATTATTAATTGTTCCCGAAAATAATTCACGCCATCCTTTAGACTATGTAATATACATTATTTGTGAAAAATAAAGAAAAAAAATTAAAAAGAGGGGGGGGGGGCGGTCCCGCGTTATAAATTTTTCCCGAAAATAATTCGCGCTATCCTTTAGACCATGTAATATACTTTATTTGTGAAAAATAAAGAAAAGAAAAATTTAAAAAAGGAGGGGGGGGGGCATCCCGGTCCCGCGTTATAAATTGTTTCCGAAAATAATTCGCGTCACCTTTGGGACTATGTAATTTACTTCAAATTATATTCTAAAAAGAAAAATATATCTGTTATAATTTCCCAGATATTTACACAAATAAAAAAACACAAAAAACTTTGGAGGGGACTGTACCCCAAATCGGCGAGATACGTTAGGTAAGAGAAAAACGGTGTTCTTATATCAAGGTACTCTTTCAGTCTGTGCAGTTTCATCGAAATCGAGAAGTGCGGGTTGCCGGTGTTCCCTTGTAAGTATAGGAATTAATAAATTTCACCTGATTTTGTTTGGAGCCTACTTGATTAAAGTGTAAAAACAATTAATTTTATTGATATTTTCAATCAATCATACGTTATCTTACAAATATTTTATTTTATTATACACTTTTAAAATAACTTCTATCGGGTTCGACATTTTGAATTTTTTCAAACAGATTTTAAATCAGCACATAAAACTGCAAAACACTGCCCATTTAACCAAATGATAAGAAAGTTACCCATGCAATCCCACTCGATCTGGGACACTCGCATATGTATACATGATTATACATCTCAAATACAACATTTTTCACATTTTGGCATAACTTCAAGCATATTTAGGAAATAAAAAGACAACATCCTCGGTTTAAAAATCAATTTATTTTTTCAGAAAAAAAAACACAAAATTTTCCTTTCACTCAACACATAACAAATTGATTCTCCTATAACTAACTCCTTAAAGATTATGCTTTAGTTGGTACCTTGCAAAACTACATTGATTCTATTCGCCAGATCGTCATTCTCCAGTAAAGTCACGTGATCACCCTCGACGGTAACGACTTCTATTCCATCCCGGAATATTTTGGATAGCCCGTAATCAACGGTCGTCTTCTGTACGGAACTAGACTTGGCTTTGAACAGCGTTGCAGACGACTTAAGTCCCTCGTTTAACGTTCGATCATACTGATATTTCTTTACCGCTGTAAGTCTTTCATAAATCGAAGCATATATGTTCAGTATATGAGTCCTAGAGGTTTCTACCCTTGGGGAAACGCTCAGGAGGTAATCGATCTTTTCCTGGTAGGTAGGGAATTTCATCAAAGTGTCCTAGAATTCGATATCGATTAATCAGAGGTAACCAAGATTCGCCTTTAAATGAAGGAAATCACCTGCTGTATCACAATGTCACCGTAAGGCATATATCTCGTCATGATCATGAATACCATCATGGTATGAAAGTGACTGTCGTCGTCTATCGGAACAAGTGTGTTAACCATCTCTACCATAAAATCCGGAGAACCATCTATGAAGAGGACCTTGGCCATTATCCCTTTCGCTTCAAGTATTCTTAGCACTTCTAGGGCCACTATGGTTCCGAAAGAGTAGGCTAACAGTATCAAATTTCCTCCGGAAGACTCGATAAGCTACAAGAAAAATGTGAACGCTAATGCAATAACAAGAGATCTATCATGCCTTTTTAAGCATTTGAAGCGAATATGAAATCGATCAACAACAATAAAACTTATATTCTTTGGATATCAAAGTTGACACTGCATATGGTAGGGATAACAATCTAACAGTATCGATAGAAAACGCGTTGTGTATTAAAGGATGTATCTGCAACATATGTTTTGTAGAATCTCGAGCAAACCCCGAACTAAACGTCAGAATATTGGAAAGTTTAAAAAAGAAACCATTGGCAAATCGTCAGATTCAATACCAGAAGTACAGGTCACCAAAACCAAATGATAAATATGCTAAACATCAAAACAACTAGCTCTTATCTTCAGTCGATGTACCATCGAAATGTATTCAAACATACCGGTATTATGTGCTCCGCTAATTTCTTAATAGTATCCGCTTTATAGTTTGTACAAAATTGCAAACAAGAAACATGCGCCTTCAATTTCATCGACAATGGTTCAAAAATGGTGGCCATTCCCTCAATTCCAGGCAAGGCGATCACATGCGGACCATCTTCGTTTTCCTTGATCAACGTTTTGAGCTTTGTAACAGGCGTGTTGGCGAATTCTTCATTACCGATTATACGAAGTAATAATTTTGCATCGGTGGGCATACCATCCTTTACGACAGTATGGGTTGTTATCCCAATATCTTCTGAATTTTGATTGCTAGCCAAGTCTTTGAGTCTGAAACCGTATGGATAAATTTGCATTATAATCTGAAGCGTTAAGATTTCTATATATGTATTACTTGGCCAGCGTCATCCCTCTAATATCGTGCGTGGACAAGAACACTTCGTATTCCCTTTCCAGAGTCTGTTTAATGTCTACCGCCATCAAGGAGTCCATGCCCAATTCGGGAAACGGCGTATGCAAGCTAACTGATTTCAAATTGGTTAAACCTGAAACAGGAATGTTAAATTTGGCTTTAAGTTTCATTATGCTCTTCATTCGAACCTAAGATATTTGTAACTGCGTCGAACAAATTACTAGCATGCCCACCATAGCGTTTCTCAGCCACCAACATGCTACCGACGATTGGTTCGTTTTGAGCAATGAATTTATCGATAACTTGAAGACAGCTAGATATCTTCTGCTGTAGGGTTCCTCCAATGATCAACTCCCGATGATCTTCTTGCATATCCGCAACTAATCCCACCTGTTTAGCAAGAGATTAGTCTATAATTTACATATCTAATCCAACGTACTTCTCCAACAGCACCCCATTGTATGGCCAAAGCAGGGTATCCCTCCCTTTTTCTTTTCTCGCAAATCCTCTCCATCACTGAATTGGCCATGCCGTAATTGGTTTGACCCATATTGCCACGGCCGCAAGATATTGAGGAGAATATAACAAAATATCTAAGATTCTGGCATAACCTCCTGCTAACGTTGTCCAGATTCTTGGTGCATATCGCTTTTGGAACGATGGGTATCTTGAAA
Organism: Dynastes maya; assembly: GCA_029619315.2. Classification (NCBI taxonomy): domain Eukaryota; kingdom Metazoa; phylum Arthropoda; class Insecta; order Coleoptera; family Scarabaeidae; genus Dynastes; species Dynastes maya. Next base: position 28,137,163 of record JAROYE020000001.1, read on the forward strand.
TCATCTGCACTTAAATTTTCGAAGAGGGCATCCTTTAGGACAACGGCCAAATTGAATATACCATCAACGGGACCCATTTTGTTAGCAAGATTTAGTAATTCTATACATCCAGCTTCTGTGGAAGCATCCATTCTACTTGTTATCACTGTTACACCATAACCTTTCCACATTCTAATAGAAAGAAGGTTTATTTTAGACTGTAAAATGTCGAAACAATTCGTCTTACCTTATCCTCAAATTTTGATATCCATTAGACAGACCTGATCTAGAAGTTAGAACTAGCTTCTTGGCACCTCTTATCACCAGTAAGTCAGCTAGTTCCAATCCGAATCCGCCAAGACCTCCACATATCACATATGAACTTTCTGGTTTGCAATGGAATCTGAAAGTAAGAGCGAAGTTTAAGGACTTTACAATACAGTATAAAGCCATACCTAGGCGTCGCCTTAAAAAGTGTCTTAGGCATATGACACACCCTCTGACCTTCCTCATCTCTAATCTTAATCAAGACCTTTCCTATGTGCTTACCAACACCCATATACCTGAAAGCATTTTCCACCTCATGTTTTTGAAAGACAGTCCTTGGTAAAGGCTTGATGGCACCGCAATCAATTAATTCTTGAATTTGTTTTCCGTGTGCATTCATAACCACTTAGAAAGTAATATTTGGTCTTTAAATAGAGGACTTCACAGGATCAAACCGAAATCTACTTACTTTCACTGCTATTGATGTGTTGATCCAATGCTACACCAACGAATTGAGCTTCCTTCTCCAGCAGTTGCAAAGTTAGGGCAGTGTTACTCGCCAAATCAAATCTTCCGATCTCGAGGAATTTGCCACCTCTCGCTAAGCAACGAATCGACGCAACCAACTTTTCCTCAGCTAGAGAGTTCAATACGTAGTCAACACCTCTTCCGTACGTATATTTGAGCACCATTTCCTCGAAGGATGTATCCCTTGAGTTAAAAACGTGCTCCTCTTTGATTTGGGGGTAGTGTTGCTTCAGAAATTCCCGTTTTTCACGGGTACCAACTGTGACGAAAACCGTAAGACCATAATAAAAGGATAGATTGATGGCAGCTTGCCCTACACCACCGGTTCCAGAATGAATCAAAATTGTTTGACCCGCTTTCAGATTCGCCTTCTGCCAATCAAATTTTGAATATTAGTTGATTAATTGAGTTGGTTGCTTAATGGAAAATACCGACATTAACAAGAGCTTCCATTGCTGTACCGTAAACCACAGTCACCGTTGCGGCATCTTCCATGGTCCAGTGATCCGGAATTCGGAATAACAATTTTTTACATTGCACCAAAGTTGCTAAGGCACCGCTAGTACCCATGCCAACCACACGTTCACCTCTGTAAAATATACAAAAGAACTTATGAAAGAGGATTCTGCTTTGTAATACACCTAAATGAGCTAAAAATTGTTCGCGCAAGTGGTCAGACTTACTTCAAATTTCTTCCGGCAAATTCAAACCCTTGAACACATTCCAGTTCGATCCTGTTCCTAGTGGTTACTTCTGGAGCGATTTTACCCGATGCCGTCATTAAATCTTTAAAATTAAGGGCGGCATAGTAGATCTAAATATTAAAAAAAAAAAGGAAACAGTAAAGGAATGACAATCAATCACAACCTGGAAGTCTAGCTATAACCTACATGAACCACCTCTTCATCTTCTGGAATTGTTTCAACTGTATCAACATTTCCCTCCAGCCAACTCATTGTCGACAGATCACCTGCAGTTGTGACATTCACATAGCAATGCTCACTTTCCACTAATTGAGCTTCAGGCAAGAGCAAATGTCTATAGGTTCCCCAAGCTCCATCTTTCCAAATATTGAAAACTAATCCCTTTTCCAATTGGTCCTTATAAAAGCCCAGTTGTGGATCGAATTTTGGAGCATTGTCCATTATGAAGACGCAAAATATCTTATTTCCATAAGTTTCGCGTCTAAGGCAAGTTACTAACCCCAGAATACCGCACAACTCATCGCTTTGTACATACAACAAAACTTTGTTGTCCCCCACGAGAAGGCTTTGCAGTTTTGGTATCCATGAATCTAAATTGTCGAGGGCATCTGTCAGGTCTAGATAATGGGTTTCTTCCGCTGATTTATAGATTGGTCTTAACAGAACCAAAGTTTTTGTTTCGCAAGAGTTGCTACAAAGTAAGGTATAGGGACCTCCGGAGAATTTACCGAGATCAACCTGGGGGGATTCTTTAGATATGATGAAACCTTTGGCATCCTTAACAACGTTGTTAGCCACTACCGCCTTAAAAATTAAATAACAGTGCTTTTAATTATTAATTTTGACACTTACTTCAATGTTCTCTAGAATATTAGATACCACCAATATTAAACAGTTTGACTCTGTGTTTAACGGCTTATTTCGAACTGTAATTCTTGGTAAATCCAGCACGCTTTGCGCCAAAACAACAATGTCTTGCTGTATTAAAGGTAAATCGTCCAATGCTTTTTGAATTACGGGGCAAATGAGATCATTTTCGGTCTGATTTTCGGTGGGAACTTCAACTACTTTCACTTTGGCCGCGTTGGTATTTTCCAAAACGACTTGGACGAAAGATCGAATCGAATCTTGGGAGTTCATTTCAGTTCTGTTGGGAATGAACTTAGAGATCTCTAGAACTGGGTCACCGCATTTTCTTCTTGGTACGGGGCTAGCACCTAGACCTCGCAACTCAATACCTTTGCATCTACAATAATAATAAACAAAATACAAAAGTAGTAAATTTAAATGGCAATAGAACAATTTAACAACGCTCTCACTTTATAACGCGCAGGTCTTTGTATGTCCGAATGGGGATCATATTGCCAAATTCATTAGCAGCAGCAAGATGGCTTGGACTATCGACCACTAAACGCTGTATACTGGTCGGCACAAAAAGACTCCTACTGTCTTGCTGGAGGAGCGTTAACTGCATTAAGCAATCCACAAAGGAAATCCAGTTGTCCTCCCATTCGATTACAGCATGCGTAGCATCCAAGCTGCACTTCCTGATCCCTCTAAATTTACCGCTAGAAACGTAAGAATTAACTAACCTTCTCACAGAGGCCAGACTCAGATATCATTACGTATATTGGTATCCCCTTATTTTGAACTCTTTGTAGATATCTCTCTCAGTTAGGCACAACTCACTTTCTTCTTCTAAAGTGGGGATATCCCAAAAATCATCTTCCTCTGCCTTCTCATAAATTTTACCTATCACTATGCTATCACCATTTTCTGTAATCTGAAAATTAAGATAGAAGCGGAGATATGAAGGTCGAATGTGCTTTTCTACCTCGAAAGTTTTCGCGCCCACTTGTACAGTGACGATCAACTCCAAGTTATTGTCTTTAGGTACGTTGGCAGCTCTGATATACTTTACGTCTTCGAAAACGACCTTCATTTCGACCCGTGGTTTACGAACAATCATGGCTAGACTTTCCCAAGCTAGAAATAAATACCCAGTGGCTGGGAATAGATTTCTACCTAAAATTTAACAATTTAATTAAAATAGCGATTCATTATGAGAAACTTACCATCCACAGTATGCCCAACAACGAAACTCCATTCATCCATTTTCGGCGTGATATGCACCGCGATGTGTTCACCTTTAAGTTCGGCTCCATGCCGATAGAAATATATTTTACAGTCTCTCTGCTGGTTCCATTTGATCAAGGGGGACAGCATAGGAGTACCTCTGCTGACGGGGAGCTTTATCGGAGGATATAATTGACTTAATGCTATGTCAAAACCATGTTGGTGCAGTCTACAAACATCAAGGCAACCACTCTCATGGTATATGTAGAACTCTACAACAAATTACCTTCCCAAATTAGTTAAAAAGATCGAGATATAATCTTTAGAATTGGCGTCAATTAATTGTATTGTATTGCTGGAGATTTCTTTCATTAGAGGACCAATTACCAAAGGCACAGCAACTTTCGAAAGTAACTTTCTAATATCCCTCCCACTGCTTGAAGCGACAATATTATCAGCAAAGTATTTCGCGTTATTTTGATACAGCTTCTCCTTATGGATCGGTATCCACTTATCATATGCATTTTTTGTGGTTGAGAATATCTTTTGTAATTTATCCCAATCCATCATCTTGGCTAAGTTGGTTTCTACATAAAATAGACCCAAAACAACTTGTTTCAAAGATAAATAATCGTCAACATAAGCTGCAATTAACTCTCCACTTCCTATTCCAACTATCTTATAGGGTACCAACTTGATTTCTTTTAGAATATTAGCCAGGCCAATCTGAATAGCAACGGTTCCTAGAATTTGATTAATTGAACTACTTTTTGAATTGGACACAATGTCTACCATGGTAGCATCTCCTTCCTCATGTAGAACACTATGGATGCTGTTTGATGTAGAAAATGTTAATTAGTATTGCAAACACTTAAAACTAACACTTGACCTTTTAATAGTCTTAGCGAAACTTGGAATTTCCATCAATGCAGGTCCCACCTTCAACCATTCCTTGTCGAAATGACTAAATACCAAATATAATTTTTGCCTTTCAATACCTCGTTGAACCGGTGACCTTTCAACCTCGCCGTTTTTATCATATATAGCATATCCTCTATAGAAATGCCCCATGATTGATTTTCTACAAACATACCAACGCTTTATTAAAAGAAAATACGTTTCCATATTTATTTTGCACAACCTGAAGACCTGGTGGATCAAATAAGCATGCTCGGCATCACATTTCCTGCTTCTGAAGTCGTCTAAAATGGAGTTAACACCTTCATCGGTCCGGCCACTCACACAGATCAAACGTGGAAGATGATCTTCGGGTGTTCCTTCATCCTTTTTTATTTTACGGTTCCAGAGAAGGAGCATGTGGGAGTTAGCGCCTCCAAAACCGAAGTTATTCACCGCTAAATGAGGAAATTATCAATGGTACATTTGGAAGAAATGAAACAACTTACCAAAGTATCCGTTTTGGTCTGGTATCGGCATTTTTTCTGTTACGACCAACATGCGACCCTGTTCTAAAGCTTTCGCGCCCTTCCTGGGTTTTTCGTAGTTGATATTGGGCGGTATCAATCCGGTTTCCATCCCAATCAACACCTAATTGTAAGAAAAGTATTTGGAGTCATTATTCACATTTCATTTTCTACGATTATACCTTGACAATGGAGCATAGGCCTGAAGATGGTTCGCTGTGGCCCATGTTGGATTTTACTGCTCCGATATGTAAGGGTTTACTCCTCCGTTTGCAAAATATCTCATCTAGAGTACTAAGTTCTTCCGGATCACCAATAACAGTTCCTAATGTAGAATACACTCTTTTAGAATAGGGATATAAACATTAAGACGTTAGGAATGATAAATATCTACCAGTTGCATGAGCTTCAACAAATGTTATAGCAGTTGGATCGATCTTGCAATCATCGTAAAAGTTCTTCAGGAGGATTGTTTGAGCAGCCGAAGATGGAAAAGTGATCCCTTCCTTTTTGTAGCCGTCACAATTTGTTTTGGTATGCACTACCTAAATTTTGAGCAAATTTAGTTTTCCTATTAAAGGGGCATATTCACAGCAATTACCTCGCAATAGATTCTCTTAGCTTCTTTAGCTTTTTCCAAAAGAATTACAACGACAGCTTCAGATTTAGCGTAGCCATTTCCGCTGTCGTCAAAGGATTTACAAGAAGCATCCATACTAAGGACTCCCAGCCTACATATGCGAATGATAAACGTGAGAATATATCCTTCTTGGAATTCTAATGGTACTACCTTGCGAACTGAAGGATAAGCATTGGATGTAGGCAGATATGCGTACCGCAGACTAAAGCCTTGTCACACAGTCCTTCTTTCATCGCAAGGTAGGCCTGTTCAAAAGCAAACATCGAGCTACTACACGCTGTGTCCATGATGCAGGATGGCCCTTTAAGTTTCAGGTGGTAGCTAATTCGTTTTGCGATCATAGAGCGTTGAGTTCTTAAAAGAAAAACTGAACAATATAAGGAACGTCATCAAAGAAGTCTTAAATGTGTCATACGCAGTAATTGCATCTGCTGTTGGGATCAAATCTTCATAGAAAACAAATTTTTCCGTTTCGGAAAAGCAGGAACCTACAAAAACAGCCGTACTGGTGTTCTCCAAATCAAACGGATGGTGCCCTGCGTCTATTAGGGCTTCGATCGCTCTCTCGAGGACTAACCTAACCTGTGGATCCATGCTTTCAGTTTGCAAACTGGTTACGCCTACAAAACTTTCCGAATTACCTTTTTAAAATGCAGATATCGAATATTAGATGAATGCTAAAAGTAATATGAAGGTAAGCTTTTCAATCACGCCAGCGAGCCAGCGACTAGCCAATCACAAAGTACGAGTATGCATTTGATGCGATGAAACGCAACTACTAATGAGAATGCAGTATTCTCTACAGCTCTACATAAATTCTTTTATTCTATTCTGATGATTGAATTGTGTGCAATTTGAGAGCCTACACATAGAAAAATATATACTTAAAATAACAATATACAGATTGTTGATGTATTATTTGGCGAAACTCCAGTTTACGGAATACACTTCGCACTTCTGGGTTTCGCTTACTATGAACATTAGCCAACCCTACTAGAATTTTGCCGAATTCACAGCTACTCTAACCCCCGGTAAGGATTAACGTGCTAAACATAGTATTGAAACAGAGCCTGCGGTTTTATTTCCTTATTCGGGAAGAGAGCACACTTCGATTTTTATCCGTAATTAAAAAGCAACCGTCCCGGCCAGGATATGAACCCGTGCCGTTCGGATCGAAAGGCAAATTCGACCACCGAGGCGGCCATACAAGTTGTTCAAAGTTATCGGACCACTATTGGTAATTTGTCACTATTGTAGCTACGATGTTGGTTAGATTAGCAAAGATGTAATGATTTTTTCGCTGATCACAATGGTGTTGAGAAAAGAATAATTGCACATCGCATTTCAGCGCTAACCTCAATTATTTATATTTTTAAATCGAACACCCTGTATTTTCAATTATTTGATAGGAAATGAAACTTAGCCTTAAATATCCTTATAGTACTATAGCCCTAAAATGAAAAACAAAAAAGATACGATGAAATTTATATTGGACATTTGAAACTGTAACAACATTATTAGACCGGCTATTGAGATAGTCGAAACATGAAAAATATGTAATTTATTCCGCCCATTAAAATGATGCACTTTTATTAAGCACCCTGTATATTTTTCACAAATCGATGTAGAGTGACGTCCATACAAATTGCTCTTATAACGCTACGGCCCCGAAATGAGAGGCAAAAGACATTTGATTTTAACTTGATTTACTGTTTACAAATCCTCTTCAGCATTGCGATCAGTTAGAGAATTTATTAGTGAGAATACAGTAGAGTCTCGATATAGTGAACTATCCACTACAGTGAACACAAAAATTTTAACATTGACCTCCGAATAGTGAACCTATTGTACTTCGCTAGAGTGAACTGTATGTATTCACGGGATTGGTAACACCCTGAATTTTTCTTCGAAAGAGAGACATTTACGTTTCGACATTATGAATAGAGACGGGATTTTAGGCAAAATGCCTCTTTGTCTAGATTCAAGGCAAATTAAAAAAATACAAAATACATGTTCTCGACGAACCAAAGCGATCTAGCTATGTTTTTTTTTGCCTAGTTCCCTATTTGGACTTTAAAAAGCCAAAATCGGGGTTTCCCCTATTTTGCGTAAAATCATTTTTAGGGTCAAAACTTTTTTTTTTTTTTTTTTAATTTTTAAAATAAATATAGTTTTCAAGCTGATTTTTCTTAAATGTAAATTTTAGTTTTACAGCAAAAAATGTATAAACCAATACAACGAGGGGTTTTTCCCCGTCATTGTTGAGGGGCAAAGTTTGGATTTGCCTGCCGTAAAATTTATATACTACCCTATTGAAGATATATCCCCCAATTAGGCTTATTCTGGGGTTTCATTTCCCTGCCCCCACGTTTTATTTTGGGGGAATCATATCGGCTGTTTCCCGCCCTGTAATTTAAAACCAATAAGAAAAAATTCTTCCCCCTTTTAAAACGGTTTAAGAATACACGTCCCCATTATAATTTATAAAATGGACATCTGAATTGCATTTTAAAATTTTATATTTATTTCTTAATGTTTCTTGGAGCGTATTTTGTGTGTTTTCCTGTAGCGAGGGGGACTATTGACGAATCAGTATATAGTGAAAGACCGTATTTTAATTTCATTTATATCGTAGTTTGCAACGAATATTATTCGGTATTTTTCTGTTTTTTTGTGTTTGTTTATCTATCAGTGTTTTGTGTTTTTCCATCTACAACAATCCCAAAACAAGGAACACATAGCAAAAAAAAGTTCAAAAATGGTGAAGGCAATTGGAGGCACTACGTCTTTTCAGCTGAATCCAAGCAAAGTGAAGATTTGTTTGTAAAAGCGTGGGAAAAAAAAGGTAAAGGACGTTTTTGTTTTTTTTTCCTAACTTGTTCAAAAATATTATTGTAGTTAACTTGCAAAAAGAAAAATCTTTTTACAACATGTACTGCCCCTAGACATCAGGCAAATCTTGGGAAAACCGTTGAGGAACCAAATGTTAATAGACACCAAAAATTCAGAGAAATCGACGTTTTTAAATCGAGTTTTATGCGACGTTTATGTTGCAAAATTCCTGGACAGTTTAAAAATATTAAAAAATGCGAAATTTTCCCTAAAACTGCCAACAAGAATGGGCAAGCGTAAAAACCCTTTAAGAACAAATATTGAACAAAATGTTACAATGAGGTAATTAATAAAATAAATAATAATTAAAATGTTTTTTTATACTTTAGTGTATTAAATTTTTTTACACCCAAATTTTATTAATTTGTTTAAAACTATTTAAAACTATTCGCGAAGAAATTGGTAACAACGATATTTGGAATTTTAGATGAGCGAGACCTAAAAAGGGGATATGGGAAATATGATTGGGGGTACATTTTTTTAAACACCAGGGGAAAAACCCTATTTCTGGCTACAAAGCAACTTGAAAAAAAAAAATTTCAAAACAATGGGAAGATTTTCGTGAACCAAATTTAGGTAAGTAATTTTTCAAAAAACTTACTTTAATAAAATTGTAAATTTAAAGCTAGTTTTTAAGTTAAAAAGGGAACTCTTTTTATTTTAGGTATTTTTAGCCAAAAATGGAATTTAAAATACGAAAAAGTCAAGTTTTAGTCAGGTGGTGCTTCTTTAGCTAAATGTGGTACAAATTTGAAATTTTTTATAAAAAAATTTTAAACATTTAAAACGTTTTGCCAGGACCCCAAATTTGCTGTTGAATTCTAAGAAATCAAAATTTCTAATGTTAAAAGTTTAATTTTAATACCAGAGAGTCTTTTTAAAAACCCACTGCGGGGCAGTGTATAAAAAAAAATTGTCAGACTCCTTTGCCTCCCGAACCTGTCTTAACACCCTTTGGGGAAATTGGTAGAGGCGGTAGTTTCTTTTTGCTAAAATTTTGAAGCAATAAAACAGAAGTACTTTTTTAGCAAAATTTTTTAAAAAAGATTGTTTGACAAAGATTAGCTAACTGTAGAGCAAACGAAGAATACTTTTCCAATCAAAATGTCAAAAAAAGATCTTTTTAATCAAGTGCATTAAAATTTCTCATTGAAACATCAAAGGATTAGAAGCATTCGGGCCCTTTCCCCTTTTAAAATCTGTTGCAGTAATTAATAATGCCCCAAGCAATCTCAAGAATGCCCCCCGGAAAAGTTGGGAAAAATAATTTTTTCAAAGTTTAACCAAGTGATTCGAAAAAACCAGGTTTCAAAACGGTTTTAAAGAGTTTGCTGAAAATGCCAGTGGCGAAGCAGTTGAAGTACCGCTCATACACAGCTGACTGGTCAATTTAAGTTTTTTCTACAACCTGTGTGACGAGAACGTTCATTTTCTTCGTACAAAAATGCGTTTTCCGACGAAGAAAAATTTTACTAACGGAAAAACATTGTGTGCTACGCAAACGCTAAATTGAGGACAGTTAACGGCGATTAATTTTTAAAATTTTATTTTAAACCAAAGAATTAATATTTAGTTTCTAGTTAAAATTTGAGTTTTATTTTTTTTTTGGGTGAAAGGTACCAAAAAAACATTAAATATCGTTTCATTCAGTTTTTTAAAAAAAAATTATTTTGTGGGTTTACCGTTTTTTTTAAGTATTTGCCTAACTGCCTAAATCACAGTTTTTTTTTTCCTAAATACATATTTTTTAAAGGGCCCAAAAAAGGGCCTTTTTAGTGTTTTTCGTCCTAAAAACGCGTCTCAATTAGAATTACGAACTGTACAACAAATGCTGCCATTTAATACAAAAAGTCTTTAAACCTACATTGCAGGATAATTTAAAGAAGATAACGTCTTTTAATGTAGAAAAGAAAAAAATATGCCCCAAACGTATTCTTTTATATTAAATCAGTTGTCTTGCTTTTAATAAGTTGTTCCAAATGAGGCTCCATTCAAAATTTAAAAAACGTCGTTTGCAGATTATTAATACAATACATATATTCTCGCTTAAAAAATTATTCCAAAAAGATTATTATATAGAGAGTGTCACATACAGAGAAATTATTAATTAGAAAACATTGTGATGATTTAAATAATGGTGATAAATGTGAGGTGGTGATATGTTTATTTCTCAGTTCAGTTTTAGCAGTGATCCTGAAAACATTGAAGTATTTTATTTTGTTCTGCTAGGTTTAAATTACCTAGGTATTGTACATGCACCTATACAGTTATCCAAAAAAAAATGGAGTTGCTAAATCGACTATTACCTCAATCAAAAATAAGAGATGTCAGATTTTGAAAAGCATTAATAGTACGTTTACGGGGCCGCGAAAAAGAAAAACAGTGAAAATATCAGTTTATCCAAAAATGGAAGAAGCTATTTATAAGTGGTTTTTGAAGCAAAGGGGAAAACACGCGCCTATTAATGGAGACATGATCAAAGAGAAGACGAAACAGCTGCATGCAAAAAGCGTAATGATTAGAGTTTGTTAAAAAGGTGGTACCGAATGGCAGTAGCGTAGCGGTAGCGGCGTGGGTAGGGGTAATTTTCATATCGACAGTACCGCGAAAGAGTTCAAAGCGACAGTACGTTGCACGCAGCACCCCAAATAAGTACGCGGAGATGGGACGCCCAAAGGGTGTAACGTCCCCTTCGAATGTGAATAAATATCTCAGGCGTTTCCCTGGATTAGAATATAGAAGTCCGCATATTTATTGCGCAATATGCAATAGCGGAGCTAAGTCGCGATAGGTTTGAATGTAGAAAACATTGTAAAAGAAAAACGTCATGCATAAATTTTAAGAAACAGTATTCCATACTGGCAATTTTTTTATGTTTTTGTTTTATGTTAAGTGTGTGCAACATCCCACAACATCTAGTATCTAATGAACATTTTTCGTTTTTTTTGGGCAAAGTACGTTCCCTCATGGAAGCTGCCAACATCTATGCAATTACGATAAAATTTTGCCACGTGGGGCAAGGTACAATAGAGGAATGTATAAAAAGACGAGTTGAGAAATAAGAAAATCTGCCTATGTGCGGATGAAACAACTGATGCTCAGAAACACAGCGTAACTCATGTTGTAGCGCGTCCTTTAAAACGTGATGGTCCACCAGCTTCTTGTTGTTATCCAGTAAAATGATTCAGAAAACTAATGCAGAAACCGTTGTCAAGATAATAAAAGATTCGTTGAGAGAATTTTGTATCACAGGAAGCTAAGTCACAATGTTCGTTACTAACGGAGCCGCAACAATGCCGAGAGTTGGTAGGATGTTGAAAATATGCTTTCCGACTTTTCTTCACATAACATCCCTCATACACGCATGTCACATCGTAGTAGAAACCACTCGAAAGAAATATCCGATGGTGGATAAGGTAATAGCATCTACCAAAAAAATGTTCATCAAATCTCCCAAACACATCCGTGTATTGAAACAATTGTGTCCGAAATTACCACCACCACCTGAGCCTGTAATAACGCCATGGGGAACATGGCTCCAGGCAGTATCTTACTACCAGAAATATTTTTCACAGTGAAAATGCATCTGAAAATTGATTCAAATGATTCTGCAGGAGTTTGAGATAGTCAGCAACTTTTTTCCAATTCGGACGTTCAACAACAAATAGATAAATTTCCATGAATATTTTTGAAGTTGCACAAGCTATTGAGCAATTAGAAAACAGTCACTTATCTGCACGAAACCCATTAAATTGGCATAAACAAATTTACAAAACCGCTCTAGAAAAACTTGGACGAACACTTTTAGGAGTCGAGTTGCTCAAAAAATTTGGTGCAATTTTAACGAAAAAATCCGTTTTACAAAAGGTTTGGTCTATAACTGAAAATCAAGAGTGCCCAGATGAGGAAAAGGAATATCTGACATTTGCAGATCTTACTTCACTGGATGTCGAACGATCATTTTCGAAATACACGACAACGTATTCACAACACCGTCGACGGCTGAATGAATCGACAATGGAAGCGTTACTGATGTTGCAATTCTACGCAGCTTAGTGGTGCCTAGTAGTACCACCCTATCCGGAAATGTTTCGCTGCAACACTGTAAGGCTCTTTCGCAGTTCCTACTGCAAGCAAAATATGCCTCAGGTATCTCACACTTAGTAACAATAATAACAACTATAAAACACAAAATCAACACAAAAGAAACAAAAATAAAAAAACCGAAGGCAAAAAGCAATTATTCTCACTAAAAAATCCTTGATTGAACGCAATGCCGAACAAGATTTGCAAAGGATCAAAAAAGTCAACTAATTCATATTTTAAATCTTTCGTCTTGAAATCTATCAAATCTCTTTTCTCTCTCATTTCCAGCTCTTGGCGTTATAAAAATAATTTATTTGAAACGTCACTCTCTATCGATTTGTGAAAAAATATATAGGGTGTTCAATAAAAAAGCGAGTTAGCTAACTAAACGCTGAAATACGATACACAACTTATCTTTAGATTATACCATTTTATTGGGCGGAATAAATTACATATTTTTCATGTTTCGACTATCTCAATAGCTGCTGTAATAATGAAGTTATCACAATTTCATTTGACCAACATAAACTTCATCGCATCTGCGCATTCCATTTCCTTTATATCATATTCGTTCTACTTTGTATTATGCTTTAAACCCTCTTCATTTTCACGCGGTAAGGTTCACACAAACAACTAGCTGTACTAACCACATTCAAGAAGGTAGAATTCAATGGTTTTTTAGAAGTAAGCGAACTGTGTTGAAACTTCACCACGCCAACGAAAATCTATCGCTCGTCCTTTCAAAACCTTAACAAAGTCATTTTGCACAGATCGTGTATGTCTATAGGTACAGGATGTCCAATGACATGATTACCACAGCTTACGCAATTTCAAGTCAAGAATGTCTAATGAATATATGTATGGCCAAAACTCTATGGTAACTGAGCTAGGGTAATTTGAATAAATATCAGGTAAAATCTGTTATAAAGAAGTTTATTGCATTAATTGTTCAAAATGCTCACCCAATTGCTGTATACACACTCTAACTCTTCTCGGAACTGAAACACGCCTATTTCTCTGCGGTATCCATAACCCTAGCAACAATTTGTTCTCTATTTTTAGGATTTTCTGCATAAAAGAAAACTTCAAATGCTTGTAGCTCAGTTAGATAGAGTTTTGGGCATATGTTCGTTAGTAGTTTATGACTTGAAATTGCTTGAGCAACATGTCCTTGAACTGTAAACATTTACAGTGTTTCTTAGAGGGATGCTTGTTAAAGCTAAAGCTTCTAACCTGCCTAACAGATGCGTCAAGTGTTCAATAGCATCTATTTTACATTGTGATTGCTTGATAGAATATATCTGCAAACAAAAGAAAACATAGTGTGCCTTTCTCAAGTCTTTCAAAATATGAACGCATGTAAGTAAATGGATCACATTTCATGACTAAAATCTTTAAACTACTTTATACATTATAACGCAAGTAAGCACATAGTGTAATGAAAATGAAAGCTCACTTTTGATAGCGCTAAGGTGTGAAGATTCCTAAGAAAAGCGTATAATTTTTCATACGCTTAGTCTTTCTTCAATAATATTAAACACTAGATACAGTCAGTCACAAAATGTTGAAGAACGTCAAATCTAAACATTCCATTACGCTGCAGTATTTTTATTTCTTTTTAGTAAAGTTAGAAAACACTAATTACAACATGAAAACAATTACTATTTAAAACTATGAAAGAATATAATAAATATTATATAATGGAATTCGATAAATCCACTTTAGAGGTCCGCGTACTTGCGAAAAATAAGCATTCGATTTATTTGCAAAGATGGAGCATAGATGAATCCTAAAGGAAAACACATGTCCATTGATACGAGTGAAGTAATTATTTTAATGAATGTAATTTGTAACCTAAAAGTAAAGTTTATTACCCATATGTTATAAATTTTTATTAGCATTATAGTTATTTTGATATTTCAATACAATCATTAGTGTTCCCGCATGGGCCCTTTAGGCGTTTCCTGCTTTTTCATATACTAAATCCATAAAATTCTATTTTAGTGGAATATCGCTTCAAGAAGCTCTTAAAATTTTATATGATGAGGAAAATGTGGCGGATATATATATACAAGGTATGTCACGACGAGCTTTGGTTAAAAGTATATGGGAAAGTGAGTAAAATAGAAATTTGAAAATTTACAAACACAAATTATCCTTTAAAACTAGTTCAGCCAAGATATTTACAACTGTCGGTGTCTCTCTCTTACACCGGAAGTAGCCATCAACTTCCCTATTTTAAATAGAACAGTACCATTTTTATGTCGGATTTGGATTCTGTGTTGAATTTTAAAATTATTTTATGCAACATACCCTATTCTTAGAATTCACTCTTAAAGAGATATTGCATCTTTTCAAAAAAGTTTGACAGATGTGATGTATTACAGACTTTTAAATAATTTACAAATGTAATTCGCCAAAAAAGTTATTCTTCTTGCTGGTAATGTTCATAAAACGATGTTTCCACAGCAACAGATAAATTTGCTAAATTATACAGTGTGCCGGTAGAGAGGGGACAATGTCAGAGATATTTAAGCTGATATCTCGATTTTTTTAAATAGCAACTTCTAATTTCCTAAGCGGTATTAGATTCTGTATCAAAAAATAAAGCAAAAATGTATTGTAAGTGCTATTGCTAAAGTTAATAGTTTAAGAGATATTTTGTGAAAACCTCCTCAATATTAAATATCGCATTGTTTAATACCAGTTTTGGTTTGCAATGGTTAAACAGTTGAAGGTGGCTGTCAAATGTACTATCAACAGTAATAAACACAGTAGTGGTCTTCGGTAGTAATTAATCAACATAATTAACTCTCAATTATTCATCCTACAGCACAATTATTCGAAAAATAGAACTTTCAAAAACCGAACATTTTATTAATAAACAAAAAAAAAAAGAAAAAAAGGCACGAAATAAACAAATGTACAAATAACAAAATAAAATTGAATACGTATTTCATTATGATAGTAAATGCTCGAAAACACCATCATTACAATTATTCGTAATTACTCATAATTAGTTTAACGAAATTGTTGCGGTTAAGATTTTCAAATGAAAATTATTTAAATCTAATTATAATGTACGGTGAATGCAATCGCATTATCAACAGAACGTGCCGGATTTTCATAGGGAGATACCTTGACAGACCAAAACCTACTCGAGATACTAAATTTTTTCTTGGGGGGTTACATTAAAAACGTTGTATACGGAGATCCAGTTGGTACAAAATATGACATGATTGACAGAGTAAGAAAACCTTCAATGAACTGGCTGTAGGATCCGTTCAACGAGCTACTCAACAGGAATTAATGCGAAGAGTAACAGCGTGCATGGAGCAGAATGATGGTGTTTTCGAGCATTTACTATCATCATGAAATACGTATTCAATTTTATTTTGTTATTTGTACATTTGTTTGTTTCATGCCTTTTTTTCTTTTTTTTTTGTTTATTAATAAAATGTTCGATTTTTGAAAGTTCTATTTTTCGAATAATTGTGCTGTAGGATGAATAATTGAGAGTTAATTATGTTGATTAATTACTACTGAAGACCACTACTGTGTTTATTACTGTTAACAATACATTTGACAGCTACCTTCAATTGTTTAACCATGGCAAATCAAAACTAATACTAAACAATGCGATATTTAAGATTAAGGAGGTTTTCACAAAACATCTCTTAAACTATTAACTTTAGCAATAGCCCTTACAATACATTTTTGCTTTATTTTTTGATGCAGAATGTTTAAAAAAATCGAGATTTCTTAGTTTAAATATCCCTGACATTGTTTCCTCCCTACCCTGTATAATTTTGCAAATTTATCTATTACTGTGGAAACATCGTTTTATGAACATTACCAGCAGTAAAACAACTTTTTTGGCGAATTACATTTGTAAGTTATTTGAAACTCTGTAACGTATCACATCTGTCAAACTTTTTCGAAAAGATGCAATATCTCTTTAAGAGTGAATCCTAGGAATAGGGTATGTTGTATAAAATAATTTTAAAATTCAAATCTGACATAAAAGTGGTAGTGTTCTATTTAAAATAGGGAAGTTGATTGCTACTTACGGTGTAAGAGAGAGAGACACCGACAGTTGTAAATATTTTGGTTGAGCTAGTTTTAAAGGATAATTTGTGTTTGCAAATTTTCAAATTTCTATTTTACTCAGTTCCCCATATACTTTTAACCAAAGCTCGTCGTGACATACCTGCGTATATACGAGAGATGATCGTAAAATAAGGTTCCCAAAGCCCTACGGCAGCAATAAGACGTGTTAGACGAAATCCGACAAGATTGGCGTATGTAGCAGCTCTTCCGCTCTCTATGCGTACCACTTCCGTCTCGCTACGCCGCTCAGTGTTGGCTAAGCATCCGTCCGAGATGGAACTTCCGATCGCCGCTACCGCCAGGTGCGAAATTTGCGCTGTGATACGTTTTTTAAACGCGAAAGGGGTTTCGCCTATGGACATTCATCGTCAATTAACAGAAGTTTATGGAGAAAAGTGTATAGCTGTTCAACACGTCCGCACGAAATGTGGATGTTTCATTTCACTCCCGAAAACAAGCGACAATCATGCAAGTTCGCCGAAGGCAAAGAAGTTTAAACAAACATAGTCTGCTGGCAAAGTCATGGCAACCGTCTTTTAGAACAGGAAAGGGCTATTGTTGGTCAGGTATTGCGATACACTGACCAAACTCAGACGTGCGAGCCAGAACCGCCAGAGAGGAAGACTGACTTCAGGTGTGACGCTTCTTCACGACAACGCTCGGCCACACGTCTCTCGTCAAACCCAGGAACTGCTGACAAAATTTGGCTGGACTGTCATGCCCCACCCCCTCCTACAGTCCGGATTTAGCTTCAAGCGATTACCACTTGTTTCCAAAATTAAAGAAACACTTGGGTGGCGTACTCTCCGAGACCGACGATGAAGTCAAAGAAGAGGTTATTCGATTCTTGAAAGCACCGGCGACAGAATTTTACGACATAGGGATACAGAAGTTGGAGCACCGTCTGCAAAAATGCTTGGATAAAAATGGCGATTATATCGAAAAATAGCTTAAGTTTTTACCTTTAAAACGATGTGTAATGTTAAGGAAATAAAGAAATAAGCTGTCTATTTAAAAAAAAAATGGGAACCTTATTTTACGATCATACCTCGTAAATTGAGCCTCCTGAGAGTACTGTTCTCACAAATGAGGACTTAGTAAAAGGGGATAAAGGAGGTTTAGCGGATAACTTGACTAGACGGCAGTTAACTACTAATGCAGAAATTGTTTTCCCGCATGGTGAAAGATTAGGAAGTCATTTTGCTGATGCTGAAATAGAGGAAACCTCCATAAGCAAGGAACATATCAGTAGCAGTAGTCATATAATAAATGTGGTGACTAAATCCCCTAGACGTAATTTTATATATATTGGAGGCTCCATGTCGTGGCTCAAAGCGAAACTACTGGAAAAATTCAAATGATGTAATGATATCAGAAGTAATGAAGCGTGATAGGTTCTTACTGATTTGCAGATGTATTCATTATGTCGATAACAATAGCATTGATGTATCAGATAAAATATTTACGATCGCTGACAGATGCTATGAAAACAACATTTTTGGAACATTGTATTTCCGAACCGAATCTTTCCTATGATGAATCAATGATCCGATACTTCGGACGGCATTGATGTAAACAATTTATCCGTAGGAAACCAGTCAGGTTCGGATATAAAGTCTGGTGTCTGAATGCGTCTAGTATATACCGCGTGTTCACCCAGTGCATGGACGAACGATAATTCTCCTGAACAATTTAGAGAAAAGGTTTTCAAATAAAAAATATTCGGAGTCAAATGCTGCACAACACAAAACTATATCCAAGTATACAGGGTGTTCAGTTTCCGCTACGCGTTTTTGTTGCAATAATTAAATACTATCTGCTTATTTAAATCTACAGTGAAAGCTCAAAATTCCTTCCTTCCGCCTCAATAAATTTGCGCAATTGTTTGTAAAAGCTGTTATGCATTCTTCTTAGCAGACTAACTGTCCGGAATTTTTGCATCAAATCCCTAATTTCATACATAAATCATATGCATTAATACCTTCTAATAGCTACTTAGACTTAAAATTCTCGAATAAACAGTTAAGAACAGCAATCTCAGTATGTTTTGTTCACTGTCAATATTAAACATATGCATCATAAATAAAAATGTTAAAGATATACATTTCCTATACGATGGATACAGAAAAAATATATGGTGCTGTTTATTCAACAGCACAACTACCATTGACCTACCGAAGAATCCCGGATCAAATTTATTGATATCAAAGAGCTTCCCCCTTCTTATCGGCAACTCTTCATGGCTGAATCTTTCAAAATCTTCGGTCACCAGATCAACTTTATTGAAGAGATTATCGCGGAAATGGTAGATATCATACGAATTTGGGAATTTCCCTGCCATTCCTAAATTAAGATAACACGATTAATACTTACTTCGAATCATTAACCTATGTAGGTACCTGTTATTACAACTTCATCCCCTTTTTCTGGTTGGAGGAAAGGAGCTCTTCGTCTCTGATTACGAGAACCCCGACCGTGCATCTTGCCTTGATAGTACTTCCAACTTCTTAAGCTCGATAGTCGCAAACTGCACTTACAACGAGTAATTGCATGAGATTTGCACAACACCAGTTTTATACTTACTTTCCTATAAATATGCATACAATGTGCGTACGTATTACGCACAGTTTGCATATACAGGCCCCAACCTTCTGGAATTGTAAAATTTCACCTATTGTATGAATAGTGGGAAGCTAAAATTTTCTGTTGACATAATGGACCTCATTAATGCAAATACATTCTAGCATAATTTTTAAGGGATTAAATTGCATACTTGCCTCCAACTCAACATTGTATTAGAGCGCCTTTGAAATATACAGGGTATTCAGTATTGAACACCAAACTGCCAAATTCAAACACTAGAAACGTCGTTTTCTTAAATAGCAACATATATTTTTTATGTAACCACCGCATGGGAAATTTATATTTCTAACGTTTTTGTATAATGATGCATATGTACTAGGCGCGAATCCTGCATTTGGGTGTATCTAAGTGGTCTCTGATATTAATATTGCTTGGTTGTCATGACAACAGTAAACAAAATATATCTCAACATGGTATCCATACAGGCTGTTCAGTATTGAACACCAAGCTGCCAAATTCAAACACAAGAAACGTCATTTTCTTAAATAGCAACATATATTTTTTATGCAACCACTGTATAGGAAATTTATATCTCTAACGTTTTTGTAAAATGATGCATATGTCTGATATTGAAAGTAAAACAGATATTTATAGTTAGGCGCGAATCCTGCATTTGAATGTTATATCCAAGTGGTTTCTGATATTTCTATTACTTGGTTACCATGACAACAGTAAACAAAATATAGTGACTTTACTATTCTTAACTACTGATCCAAAATTTTAAATACTAGTAGCTACTTACGAAATTAACTACTTGAAAAATTGTTAATGCGCAACTTATACATCCGACTAGCTAAACTACAGTATTTTTTTACCTTTTTCCACATGCACAAATTTTACCAACCACCTAACTTCTCTTTACTTTGGCTTGTTTTCGCAAATTGTATTAAGGTACTTACTATCCTATAATTGCCTCATTTTTAAGTTAAATGCTGCTAATTTTTTTCAATTCCTAAAACCATTGAATCCTACTACTATTGAAACACTCTAGATTGACAAATAAAAAAAATAATTTTCACTTAGTTAACCTATTAACATAACAGATTCTTCTGAAAACAGTTCAAAGCTTTTAATCTTTAATATCGCCTAACTTTGACTAATTCAGACAATTTTTCTATTGCCAAGAAAAGGTCAACGTGTTATCCTAGCTACCTGAAAAATCTGTCGATGCTTTTAGGCAGACCCTATATAAGTACAGAATATTTAAGTATATATATTTACGTCAAATATTCAAGGATTCTCGACGAAAATATTAAAATGCGTGTTGGTAATTAATTATTCGTATTAGATTCTAACGAATCTATTGTGGAATGGAGTTCAAAAGGAGCAGCGATTGAATTACATACAATATATTCAACTTGAATACATTCATGATTTTGGATTTCATTACAATTCATTACAATGCAGTTTTCTGCTGGACGTTACGAGGGAAGTTTCTTATGTTATCTACCTAGCTATGAAAACAATATGCTATCTCAACAATTTTATTATGTCAAGTTTCTATGACATTTTATAGTGTCATCCCTAAGCTTGGTTGTAATCGCTTAACATTTGTCTTTATATATCAGTTTAAAAAAGCGAAAATGAACTATTTGAATCTTGAACGCAGAAGCGACTTAAAATTTCTATCGATAAAAGGCACCAGCCACAAAAATGGCAGTACATAGAGAAAATAGTCGATCCTGTTTTCAAGTCAAATATTGATACAAGCAGTTCAAAATGGGTAGAGAATCCATTCATGATGACCCAAGGTGTGGAAGACCTCTGGAAGCACGAACTGAAGGAATCCCTAACAAAGTTGAAGATTTGGTGTTGACCGACCGCCGAGTAAAAGTTGCAGTTATTGGTAGAGAAATAGGAATATCAGAAACGTCTGTGCTTAAAATTCTACACGAAGATTTGAAAATGAGCAAAGTGTCGGCACGATGGATTCCCAGGCTGCTTAGTCCCGAACAAAAACTGCATAGACGACAAATTTGTAAGGAAAATTTGACTGCTTTATCCCAAGATGAAGACTTTTTCTGTAGAATTATGGGGATGAGACCTGGGTACACCACGAGAGCCCTCCCACGAAACAAGATTCCATGTAATGGATTCATAAGGGTTCTCCGCCATTCAAGAAGACGAAGGTTTTACGATAACGGGGAATGTCTAAAAAGGCGCAATTAAAAACTTGAAACGGCCGCATAAAGGACGAATTGTTCAAGCAACAATCAACGGACGCGGCATTAAGGAGTTTCAACATCCGCCTTACAGTCCTGACCTGTGACTATTATCTTTTTCCAAAACAAAAAACACTTGAGAGGGCATCACTTTTTATCAAATAATTACTTCGAAAAAGGCCGTGGAGTCGTATTTTTCAGAATTACCGAAAAATTTTTTCGAAGGCATAGCGTTATTAGAAGAACGTGTTATTAGAAACGCGTTATTAGAAAAACGTAAGTGTGTTATTGCTAATGGTTCTTACGTTGAAAAATAGAACTTTAGAACTTTTAGAACTTAGTGTTCAAAAACTTCTATTGTAGGATCCCAATTTCATTTCAATCTAGTGACAATGTTTCTATGAGGGATAACCTTTCATAAAACAAAAACTTGCATTTGGAAAATGAAAAATTAATTCGAAAAATGGAAATCCAAGAAATTAAACAATAAGGATAGACCATTAAAGACCATTAGAGAATACTTTGTGAAATAAAAAAGCAACATTTTGAGACATATTTTTCTTATATTATCTTCAAAAGAAAACGAGCATAATTCTCCTCCACATAATATATAGCAAAAATTAATTTCTCTATAACCAACTGTTTAAAATCAATGCTTCAGTGCTTGCAAGACAGCATTGATTCTATTCGCTAGTTCATCACTTTACAATATTGCCACGTGATCATCCTCGATGGTGTCGATCTTTATCCTATCCAGAAATACCTTAGATAACCCGTAATCCGTGTCTATATTCTGTTCGGGCTGTACTAGATTTGACCTTGAACAGCGTAATAAGCACGATTGTTCCGTAATGGTCATAACTAACTTGGATATCTCCAAAGTTGGACGACCTTTAAAAAAACTACATAAATTACATTCTCATTGGTGGGTACTCCTTTCTTTAGGAGAAGATTGTGTTTTCTTAAATATCTTGAAAAGTTTTTCTTGGAAGACCAACTTGGCAAGAACGAGAAAAATAGGTAATTGTATTAAAAAAAAAAATAAATTTTACACTTTTTCTATTTGAAAGTTTAATTGTAATTGTCGTATAACGTTTTCAAAAAATTAATTATAAAATTAATTATATGGTCAACAGTTCTGCAAAATTTCAATTTTCCAAGTTAAACACTTCCACAGTTATAGAAGTTTACATCCACTCGTCCATCTGTCAAAAATTTTCAAAAAATGCAGATATTTCAAATATGATTAGAAATAGCAACATAGTTGTTGTATCAAACAACCTTAAAATTGAACTAGAAATTCAAAAATCTAATAACATACAAGTGTTCTGTTTAAAATAACAAAGTTAACAGCTACTTCCGGTATAACCGGAAGTCTTAAATAATTGAAAATATTTTAGTCCAATAGTGTAATAGCAACAACTATAAAACACATAATCAACACAAAATTTAAAAAAAATAAAACCGGAGGCAAAAAGCAGTTATTCTCACTAATAAATTCCCTAATTGATCGCAATGCCGAATAAGTTTTGCAAAGGGTCAAAAGAGCAAGTCTAGTTTGCTCTGATTCATATTTTAAATCTTTCGTCTTAAAATTTATCAATTTTTTTTTTCTCTCTCATTTCCAGGCCTTACAAGAGTAATTTATATGAAACGTCACTCTCTATCGATTTGTGAAAAAATATACAGGGTGTTTAATAAAAGAGGGAGCTATTTAACCAAACGCTGAAATATGATGCACAATTTCTTTTTAATTACACCGTTTTATTAGGCGGAATAAGTTACGTATTTTTTGTTTTGACTAGTTGCTCTAATAATGAAATTATTACAGTTTCAAATGTCCAATATAAATGTCATCGTATCTCTTTTGTTTTTCATTTTAGGGCTATAGTACTATAAGGATATTTTACGCAAAGTTTCATTTGCTATTGAGTAATTGAAAAATATACAGGGTGTTCAATTAAAAAAATATAAACAATTCAAGTTAGCGCTGAAATGCGATATGCAATTATTTCTTTCTCAACACTATTGTGATTAACAGAAAAATCACTACATTTTTGCTAATTAATCAACATCGATAATAACAAAGTTAGCAATAGTGACCCGATAACTTTGAGCAACCTGTACAGAATATCGACTGCATTCTATCAAGAGTATGCAATACATTGTGATAACACTTTACTAATCTTAAAAATCACATCAACTGGCATGTCGTGTTCTTGAAATACTTCTGCTTTTTAGAGCTCCTATGAAATATATGGCTGGAAATAAAAATTGTGCACGGAAAACTGAGGCACAGCCAAATCCAAGGGGGCGTGGAAGGAGCCAATCAGGATGTGGAAAAGATGCTTACTACTTGGATGCAACAAAATAGCTCAAACAAATGGAGAAAAGGCTTTCAGTTTCTTCGGTTTATGAAAAATCATTCTGGTACCAAAGAAAAAACCCGTATAAGACAATGTTTGATGTAGATCCAAAAGTTGATTTAACAAGTTCCTTTCTGGAAAAAAATAATTGATTCATTACAGGATGAAGAACATTTACACAAACTTTTGCAAAACATGGAAAAAGAAACTGAAGAACTAAACATGGGAGAAAGTGATAAAGAAACTCTTGAAAATGAAACTAAAGCTAATGGAGAAGACCGTGAAGAAAATTAAGACAAAAACTGTGTCATTTCACTTTGCACTGACTGCCTAAAGCCGGTTCAAAATTCACGATGTATATTGTGTCACAGAAACACGTCGACAATAAATGAATCTACGAGTTAGGCGCTATAAATTCTCGGGCTAACAGGCTTATACACGTTCTAGCGTGTTCAAACTCCGTTGCGTCATAGTTGCACATGTGCGAGGCCTACACTATATACATTACGACTCGCAGAGTAGTAGTTTTTAATAGCCAACCAGACAACGTGGCTAGTGCATGAAACTGTCTCAGGTAACGAAAATTGAGTACCACGGTCATTAAATTTTGAACAAAAGAAGGGCATACGCCTAATCCCATTAAACAACATTTAGACGGCGTTTATGGTAACTTATCTCCTTCATATTCCACTGTGAAAAAGTAGGCAACATGTTTGCGTTTGGGGCAAGAATCCCTTGAAGCTCATGAGCGCCCCGATGAACTGATAACACCTCAAAACGTTTCAATTATTGAAGAAATGGTATTCGCAGATCGCCGTTTGAAAGTGAAGGAATTAGCAGTGCCATTTCTGAAAAAAGTATTTGCCGAATTCTCCATAACCATTTGAGTATCTTCTTTCTGCTCTCCAACGTGAACGTCGGCTCTAATGCGCGCGCTCGTTTTTACACATGTGTGGAGACTGCCCGAAACCAATTTTAGAGTCCATTGTCATAACAATGGTTCCGTATTATGATTCTCTATCCAAGGGGACGTCGTTTTAAGAACGATAGTAAGTTGCAAGCATGTAATACAACATTTTGAAGGAAAAACTATAGATTATTTTTACATATTTTTACATATTAATTAATCGTTGTAATAAATGTATTGAAGTTAGGAGACATTATATTGAAAAATAAAAATTGTTATATTCTACCAAGTTTATTTTTTCTATATCAGGCCAAGAATTTATGGCGCCTACTTCGTAAAGCTGCTAAAGGTTTACCCCAACAAGCGAAAAAAGAAGATTACTTCAGATAAATTGGAATTTTTTGATTAAGTTTAGAAAGTTTAGTTTTCGAAATTTTTAGTAAACCTTCTTAGAGGAATAGGTGTCAATTTAAGTGAACATTAGGACTCTGTTAAATATATTTCTTATAAATGTAATAGAAATAATTATGTTGGCCTCTAATATAAAGGAACTTATTACATTTTTCACGCAAAAACTTAGTTTTCTTCTTACATTGTGGGCAGCGGAGAAACAAACAAGAATATTACAACCAGTAGATGTCAATAAGGTAGTTCATTTGAAACCGAAGGATAAAGGTCCAGACACTGTCAGTAAAGGGAACCGTCGATGTGGAAGGAATCATTCACCAACTACATGTCCAGCCAAACAGTGGAAATGTTTTATACGCAAGAAAACAGGTCACACCTCGAAGATATGTAGAATTAACCGAAACAAGAAGATCAATGCAGTCAATGACAATCAAAACACTCGAGAACCAGTCGAAGAAGAGGAATATAGTCAGACTAATTATATAAATTTTGAAACTGAGTTAAGTAAGTTAGAAATAAGTCACAAGGATAATATAAACAATGTAGCAATAGAGTCAAACGTAAGTCAAACATTCAGTCCTTGCATGCATCTGTAATTAAACAGATTTTTGTCATGGAATATCTTTTAATATGGAAGTAGATACAGGCGCTAGTATAACAGTAATGTCAGATAAGGTTACTAGGTTAGAAAAATGTAGGGTAAAACTGAAAACAGTGTCCGGAATAGAATTAAAGGTCTTAGGTCAAGTTGATGTCAATGTAAGTACAGAAAATAAATATCCTATTTTTAAATTACCATTAGTCATAATAAAAACTGAATCTTGTCATTCCTTGTTGGGTAGAACTTGGATAGATAAATTATATCCAAACTGGAGGAAGTCATTCAGTGTTGATAATGTACTTGAATTGAATGATGTAGGTAATATTGTTAAAGACTTAAAAGATGCATTTAAATGTGTATTTAACACTCATGGGCCAAGTTACATAAAAAATTTTAACGCAAAATTAGTACTAAAAGAAAATGTTACTCCAGTATTTCACAAATCTTACCATACACCTTATTCCATTAAGGAGGTTGTGGAGCAGGAACTGAAAGACATGGAAAAGTCTGGAATCATAGAACCTGTCCAATTCTCAGAATGGGCAAGTACGATCGTAGTAGTACCTAAGAAGTCTTCAAAAAAGGTAAGAATCTGTGTTGATTTCAAAGTAATTCTAAATCCAAAATTGAAAACTGAGCACTATCCGTTAGCAACTTGTAACGACATATTTAATAAGATGTCAGGTGGAGCTTATTTTACATTTCTGGATCTATCAAATGCTTATCTTCAACTACAAGTCAGTGAAGAAAGTAAAGATTTATTAACAGTCAATACTCACATGGGACTGTACAGATATACAAGATTACCATTTGGGGTCAAGACGGCTCCCGCTATATGTCAATCATTGATGGAGAACATACTAACGGGAATAAAGTACTGTGCATGTTACATAGATGACGTAATTGTATCGGGAAAAGACCTCACAGATTGTGCGAAGAATGTTAAATCGGTATTGCAACGTCTTAGTGAGTATAACATTAAAGTAAATGTAGATAAGTGTATTTTTTTTAAACCATTGAGTGTCTTGGCCATGCCTTAGATTCTTATGGAATAAGACCAGTCAAGTCGAAAATTGAAGAAATTGGCAGACATAAACCGCCAGAAGACATTAGTGAATTAAGATCGTTCCTGGGCTTAGTCAACTATTATCATAAGTTCCTACCTATAAGTTCATCACATTTGAAGGTATTGTATGACTTAGAAAGGAAGGACGTTAAATTTCAATGGAGGAAGCATTTGATAATTGCAAAGAAATGATAGCTAAAAGTTCAGCACTTGTACACTATGATGTTGGAAAACCTATGGTGATAGTAGTGGCCGCTAGCCCATATGGCGTTGGAGCAGTAATGACCCATATATTCGACAATGAGGAACATCCGGTAATGTTTGCTCCCAGTTCTTTGTCCAAAAGTGAGCTAAATTACTCTTAAATTCACAAGGAGGCACTAGCGATAGTGTTGGCTGTGCGTAAGTTTCATAGGTATATATTCGGTAGGAAATTCACATTAATATCCGATCATGAGCCTTTGAAAACTATTTTTAGTCCAGAAGCAAATATACCTACCTTAGCAGCTGCACGTTTGCAGAGATGGGCCATGCAGATGCAGATTGTCTTAGCAGAATACCAAGTGGTGAAATCTTGTCAGAACCTATATATTCCTTTATGGAATTCAATAGCGTTCCATTAAATATGATGTGGCAAGAAAAACGAGACATGACATGAAAGGAAGGAGTGGCCAAACAAGTTGAACGATTCAGATTTAAAGCCGTACTTCTTAAAAAGATACGAATTATCAGTGGAAAATGACTGCGTATTGTGGGGAAATTGTTTAGTCATAGCAGTGAACCTAAGAATAGATGTACTCGAACTTATGCATGACCGGCACATTGGCATTGTTAAAATGAAAATGTTAGCCAGAAGCAAATTTTGGTGGCCAAATATCGACACGGATATTGAACGATTCATAAGTAAATGTGAATCTTGCCAAATGAGCCAAAATAAGCCAGTACCGTATACTCCTTGGCCGAAATCTTCTCGATGTTGGAAGAGTTCACGTAGATTTCCTGTAGTTTAAAACTCATCACATATTATTACTTGTTGATAATTGTAGCAAATGGCTTGAAATTCATATCATGCATAATGGAACTACAGCTGATAAAACCATAGAGAAACGGGAGTAAGATAGTTTGTAAAGTGTACAAAATACATTTGATGTCAAATAAGAAGTGGATTGATTGATTGATTGATTGATTTTCTACCAGAGCAGGGCTGGTCTTTACATCCCTAACACTGAAGCTTAATAGCTTATTGTATTATTCCTGCTTCGGTTTTGTTTTACTTAAACAGGTTAGTTCCCGCAATCAGGTTTAACAGCCTATGTAGTAAATCTTTCTCCATTGGTAGTTCAATTGTG
Organism: Dynastes maya; assembly: GCA_029619315.2. Classification (NCBI taxonomy): domain Eukaryota; kingdom Metazoa; phylum Arthropoda; class Insecta; order Coleoptera; family Scarabaeidae; genus Dynastes; species Dynastes maya. The sequence goes on from JAROYE020000001.1 coordinate 28,165,371, forward strand.
CTTCGCATAGCGAATCTGCGTTGAGCTAACGCTGCACATTCGAAAATAATGTGAGAGGCTGTTTCCTCCTCCTCATTGCAAAGTCTACATAAGGGCTCATCTTTGTAGATCCCCATCTTATGCAAGTGGCCTCTCAAACAGCCATGTCCTGTTAATAGACATGTTGCTGCTCTAAGCTGTATCTTGTTTAATTCAAGCAGGGAGTGGAACTATACAAGACACGTAAATTCCGCACAGCATAGAAAACGAAAATTGGGCATGCCACCGAGAAGTGTAAAGTGCATGCTTTACATCTTGTGGCAGAAACCATTCGACAATGCTCTCCTGAAGTAGATGCATTAATAGCAAGCACAAAAAAAGGATTTTTGAAATCTCCCAAACGCTTACGATCATTTCACAACTTTTTGCCACTCTTATCCATATGATGTTAATACTGATAATGGTGCTTCTAGTTTCACTGTTCCGTAGCCAAGGCTGCTTAAAAGAGTGAGCCCTGTTACCGGGCTCCAGTCATCACCCACCGCTAATGCTCACACGCAGGTCTATTTTCATACAGTTTTACAAATTGTATTATTATTGTACTGTATCTTTTTTTTTTTGGCTGGTGCGACTTGTGAGGCTTGCAAACATGACTTGTGCAGCCGTCCACAATATAAAATCACGAACATGCACATTAGTACTCTGTAGGTACGCACTTTAATATATACAATGTATTAATAACTATTGGTAACATTTACAGAATTATTAGTGCCTGGAAACGATATTTCTCCCTAAAACAATAGTAGATTAGCATACAACTTGAAACGAAAATATTCCACAAATGTACGTTCCATTTGACATATGGCTATACGTAAGCGTTGGTAAAACGACAAATTGTGAGAATTAGGATAGCGTGAAATAAAATGAAGAGAAATTTACCGAATTGAAATAAAAACACAGGAATAGCCAAGGTAATCAAGACGGACAAATCACTAAAGTAAACGCTTTTTTCACTCTGTTAAGAAGCTTAGATACGTATGCCTGGTGGCATAAGTTTTAATAGTTCTACAAAACCGTTGTATATAACTAACATCGAATATTAAGTGTTTTTGTACGTAAAGTCGTTAAAACAATATAATTTCGCCGTATGAACTTGTATTGTGGATAAAGTTTTAAAACAAAATCGAGCTTCATAACTAGGTGCGGAAAAAAATTTCTAAACCGTTTTGCAACAGAAAAATACAAAATTAAAAAAATTGAGAAAAACGTTACTTTCTGTAAAAAGTACGATGGTCCGTTATATGGCGCCCTCTATAGATTACTTCGCCAAGTCACATACCCATGAAAAACGCGTGCGTTAGTGGTGACATATGTGCATCGTACGTGTTTGTTATATGAAACATGCATTTGATCAGCTAACACAGAACATATGAGTTCGGTATAGAGGGAACTAATAATACAGCAAAGCAATCCGGAGAGGGTACCATATAACGGGCCGTCATATGAAATTCTTGCAGAAACAAACAGTTTTCTTGATATTTCCTTTTCAATTTTATATTTTCTTGATGCAAAACGGTTTAGAAATGTTTTCTACAGCCGGTTATGCAGCCCAACTACATTTTCATAGTTAATGGATGTTTTGCAATTTTGACCTACAATTAATATTCGATGTTAGTTATATACAACGGTTTTTTAGAACAATTGAAATTGATGCAACCAGGCATACGTATCTAGGCCTCTTAAACCAAGGTTGGTGGCGTACATTTATTCTAAAGGTGGTCTCAGTTTAAAAATAGCTTTCGCAATGACGTCAGAAGTAGTGGAATATAAAACATATGAGATCCATCAATTTAATTTGCGAATATCTATATATCTGGCCATAAAGGCCAATAATAATAATAATAATTATTATTATTATTATTATTATTATTATTATTATTATTATTATTATTATTATTATTATTATTATTACTATTATTATTATTATTATATTACTACCAATGACGTCAAAATATGCGTCTTTTCCCCTTCCGTCCTCAAACTTTCGGTCAAGTATTGCAAGATAAGAACTGAGACAACCTTTAGAATACATACATCTTACTCTGCTCAAAGCATTTGTCATATAGTACATACAGTATGTGTTTAAGGCCGATTTTGATGTCTGGCCCGCTGACCTGATCAACGGTGGTTCTCAGCTACCTCAGAAGACTGAAGGACTACAGAGCCAAGTCATAAGGATGATTGCCGGAGCTCCATGGTTCGTCCGCAATAAGCGTTTAAAGGCAAACTTAAACATTCACACCTTGATTCAGCATATCCGCAAGCATGGGTGAGAGCAAGCACTCGACTAGTAAAGTGAGTGTATGTCAATCTGCTTCCATCAGCGTCCAATAAATGGGCGCGTGGAAAATGGGTTTAACCATCACAATGGAAATTGCTATAAATATTATTGGGAACGTTGTATCGCCTTTGTTCATCTTCCCACGAGTTCACTTTAAACCCAACTTCATTAAAAATGGCCCATGTGATTCTAGTAGTGCTGCCCACCCAAATCAATGCATCAATTTCTTTTATAATGTATATGTAATGTATTTATAATGACATTTTTACAAACGCGTACCTTCTTCTCTAAAGTTCCCTATATTATTATTTTTAGATAATCACATATCGCACTTATCAGTATCAGTAAGAAATTTCTTTAAATTAAACGGTATCACTCTTTTATCCGTTCCCCCTTCTATGTCACGTCGTCTTCAACCGCTCGGAATCAGCTTTATGGCTGATATAATAATGCTTCTTAAAGGGTTAAGAAGTATTATTACGCAGCTTATTCTGATTGTCCAACTCAATCCCTGCACATTGCGGTAACATGTTCTAGACATAAAAATTTGCTACACTGAATACACTATATTTTGTTTTCCGACTTTTTTTCGCGCTGCAAAGGAAACATCTACCATAGGGTCTGTCCTGTCTTGGCCAATAACTTCGGATTCCATTTGACAGATTTCTCTTTTCAGATACGGGATAAACGTGGAACTTGTTGAACTATTGCACACCTTTTCAGATGATCGGTGACCAAGTCAATTGAAAGTTTTTCTGGGGAAACTCTTCGGGGCATATTTTTGTCCCGATTTTTTGAATTTAAGACTGCAAATGCGTTCCGTTTTGTCAGCGTATCTTTACCAGTAAAGAAATGATCTACAAACTTTGCTAAACTTTGATATGAAGCTTTGTTTCCTAACTTCAGTTCTAACTCTTGTTCCGACGAATTTTCTTCGCGCTCTTCTACATGATCCTCTTCTTGGTTATCTAAAACATTATTTTGATCTTCCTCCTCACCTAACCCCTCCCACAACCGCCGCAGTAGCTCCTGTTCTTTTTCATTACTCATTTCTAAAACAAATAATTATGTATGAAGTTGAGAGTGTTAGTGTTACTGTTCCAAAAAAGTGCAGAAAAGTTTTTGCAAACGACTGACAAATGTATCGTTGCGGAAGGAAGGAATTCCAAGCGTTCACTCTAGATCGATAAATAAGTGGATAGCTAATATGGATTACTAATAAAATGCCAGGGATAGGGAGAAGGGAACTCAGGGATGTGGGTAGTCGGACCACACTTGGGTGAACGCCGCTCCACGCAGCGCTACCTTGCATGATGAATTACCAAGATAATAATTCAAAAACTTAATAATATGTAAGGTGTTTCATTTAAAACCAAACCTGTGTCATTTGCAGCAGAAACTGAACAGCTTGGCATAATTTTATGACCAGCAGAACTCGTTCCTGAATATATTTCACTTGAAAACTGTTTCTGTACATTGCTCAGGTAACGAATTATCTTCCATTCATACATTAGCTGGACATGCTGTATGGGTGTCCCAGATCGAGTGGTTAAATGGGCAATGTTTCGCAGTTTTATTCGCTGATTTAAAATCTGTTTTGAAAAAGTTCCAATGTCGAACGCTTCAGAAAAACCTCAAAAAACCAAAAACCGTCATTTTCTTGTATGTCAAATATCTTCGTAAGTCTAGGAGATACGAAAAAAGTTTCATACGAAAGTCGCTGTTTTCGATAAGTCCAATTTAAAATTGATGTTGAACTATAATTCAAGAAGACAGCTTTTGAGGTACTCGTATCAACTTCCTTAAGTTAAATGGACGCCATATCGGATTTTTAGGTTACTGAATAGAATTTTTTGTTCTCTTTTCAACGATGTAAGTTAACGTAAAAATACCAGTAAAATTAATTGCTTTTCCATTTTAATCAAGTGGGCTTACACAAAAAGACGAAATCTATATAAAAAACGAAACTTGTCCCAATAATCAGACAAAATGTGCAAAATGCTGGCCATTGTTAGCTAAACATAGTTGGTACCGTTTGACGACACTTCGGGTTACTTTGCACATCGTATTTCTATTAATACTAGCACACACTTTTAGCACTGCTTCGCGCAGTTCCTCAACATTATCGTAACGGTAATTACTTCCATATATTTTATTCTTTAACGTTCCCCACAAAAAAAGGTCAACAGGCGTTAGATCCGCTGATCTGGCTGACCACCGAACATTAGTATTGGTGGAAATAGCCTTATTGCCAAATCGATCAATTAAATAATCTATCACGCTTCTTGAATTGTCGGCCGGGCAGCCATCTTGTTAGTAGTGGTTTGGAGAATTTCTAAATAATAAATTACTTTCCATTATGCAGCGAAATACATTCAATCCGAATCGAACTTGATTTTGACGTGGAACTACAACATATGGTTCTTCCTGCGACCAGTAGTGTTCATTGTGTTGACTAAACACTCGGCAGTTAGAAAAATAAGACCCATATGTCCATAATACTCGACTCATAAAATTACTATTTACAGTACTATTGCAGATAAACCACCTACAAAACGCTACTCTGCGATCATAATCTTCCGGCCGTAAAGTTTGGGCGATATATAACTTATATGGGTGAAACCTGTGCCTTCTTGAAATTCGCAATGCTCTTGATTTAGATACACCAACCTATACTTCTATTTCTCGAGTTGAAATATCTGAATTAGCCGCGACACAAGCCATTGTTAGTAACTCACCGTTATTATGATCTTCCACTAACAAGTTGTTTTCGCTAGTTTTAATGGGCTTTTCTAACTTCCATACCGCTATATATTCTTGTCTAGTCTTTTAAACGTTTTGAAATTTGGTTGTTTTCTTTCCGGAAAATTAGTTAAATAAGCTTGGGCAGCAAGACGGGAATTTTTATAACACTTGGTAAATATGCAAAACATATCATAGCTTTCAGTAATTGGAAAATTTGCCATAATTTTTAAAATTTTCAATGCAAATAACTGCAAATAATACTTTAGCTTAAGTACCTGCTTTTAGACAAATTGTAGTAAACTTTGTTATTGTTTTTCATCATAGCTACATCCTTATCTACTTGATTGGGCATTTAAAACAGTAATGTCACAATGTTTTTTGTGGTTTATGTTCTTAATACTTAGTACTGAATTAATATATTATTAAGTATTATAGGAATTACATACAAAGTTTTTCTAAAATAAATTTCACTTGATTTTGTTTCGATCCATGTACTAGTTTTATTGGTATTTTCGTTCAATCGTATGTTATCTTACATCGTTGAAAAGAGAATAACAAATTCTATTCAGTAACCTAAAAATCCAATATGGTGTCCATTTAACTTAAGGAAGTCGATACGAGTACCTCAAAAGCCATCATCTTGAATTTTAGTTCAACATCAATTTTGAATTGATCTCATCGAAACAGTGACTCTCAATGAAACTTTTTTTCGTACCTCTTATACTTACAAAGATATTTTACATACAAGAAAAGTTATTGTTTTTTTTTAAATAATTTTCTTCGGGTTCGACATTTTTAGCTTTTTCCATTTAACCAAACGATAAGAAAGCTACCCGTGCAATACCACTCGATCTAGGACACCCGGTATATGTATACATGACTTCACATTTCAGACGCGACATTTTTCACATTGAATCGCATTTTGGCATAGCTACAAGCATATTTAGGAAATAAAAAGACAACTTTCTCGGCTTAAAAATCAATTTATTTTTTCAGAAAGAAAAAACAACAAATTTTCCTTTCACTTAACACATAACAAATTCATTTTCCTATAACTAGCTCCTTAAAGATTATGTTTTAGTTGGTACCTTGCAAAACCACATTGATTCTATTCGCCAGATCGTCATTCTCCAGTAAAGTCACGTGATCACCCTCGACGGTAACGACTTCTATTCCATCCCGGAATATCTTCGATAGCCCGTAATCAACGGTCATCTTCTGTACGGAACTAGACTTGGCTTTGAACAGCGTTACAGACGACGTAAGTCCTTTGTTTACCGTTCGATCATACTGATATTTCTTCACTGCTGTAAGTCTTTCATAAATCGAAGCATATATGTTCAGTATATGAGTCCTAGAGGTTTCTACCCTTGGGAAAACGCTCAGGAGGTAATCGATCTTTTCCTGGTAGGTAGGGAATTTCATCAGAGTGTCCTGGAATTCAATATCGATTAATCAAAGGTATCCAAAGTCCGTCTTTAAATAAAGGAAATTACCTGCTGTTTCACAATGTCAATGTAAGGCATATATCTCGTCATGATCATAAATACCATCATGGTATGAAAGTCATTGTCGTCGTCTATTGGAACAAATGTGTTAACCATCTCTGCCATAAAATCCGGAGAGCCATCTATAAAGAGGACCTTGGCCGTTATCCCTTCCGCTTCAAGTATTCTTAGTACATCTATGGCGACTATGGTTCCGAAAGAATAGGCTAACAGTATCAATTTTCCTGCGGAAGATTCGACAAACTATAAGAAAAATGTGAACGTTAATGCAATAACAAGAGATCTATTATGCCTCTTTAATAATTTGAAGCGAATATGAACTCGATCAACTAAAACTTGTATTCTTTGGATATCAAAGTTAATACTGCATATGCTAGAGATAACAATCTAACAGCATCGATAGAAAACACGTTGTGTATTAAAGGATGTATCTGCAACATATGTCTTGTAGAATCCCGAACAAACCCCGAACCAAACGTTAGAATATTGAAAAGTTTAAAAAAGAAACAATTGGCAAGTCGTCAGATTCAATATCAGAAGCACACGTTACAAAAACCAAATGATAAATATACTAAACACCAAAACAACTAACTCTTATCTTCAGTCGATATACCATCGAAATGTATTCAAACATACCGGTATTATGTACTCCGCTAATTTCTTAATAGTATCCGCTTTATAGTTTGTACAAAATTGCAAACAAGAAACATGCGCCTTCAATTTCATCGACAATGGTTCAAAAATGGTGGCCACTCCCTCAATTCCAGGCAAGGCGATTACATGCGGACCATCTTCGTGTTCCTTGATCAACGTTTTGAGCTTTGTAACAGGCGTGTTGGCAAATTCTTCATTACCGATTATACGAAGTAATAATTTGGCGTCGGTGAGGATACTATCCTTTACGACAGTATGAGTTGTTATCACAATATCTGCTGAATTTTGATTGCTAGCCAAATCTTTGAGTCTGAAACCGTATGGATGAATTTGCATTACAATCTAAAGCGCTAAGATTTCTGGGTATGTATTACTTGGCCAGTGTCATTCCTCTAATATCCTGCATGCTCAAGAACACCTCGTATTCCCTCTCCAGAGTCCGTTTAATGTCTACCGCCATCAAGGAGTCCATGCCCAAATCAGGAAATGTTGCATGCGAGCTAACTGACTTCAAATTGGTTAAACCTGAAACAGGAATGTTAAATTTGGCTTCAAGTTTCATTATACTCTTCATTCGAACCTAACAAATTCGTAACTTCATCGAACAAATTACTAGCATGCCCACCATAGCGTTTCTCAGCCACCAACATGCTACCAACGATTGGTTCGTTTTGAGCAATGAATTTATCCAGAACTCGAAGACAGCTAGATATTTTCTGCTGTAAGATTCCTCCAATGACCAACTCCCGATGATCTTCTTGCCTATCCGCAATTAATCCCACCTGTTTAGCAAGAAATTAATCTGTAATTTACATATCTAATCCAACATACTTCTCCAATAACGCCCCATTGTATGGCCAAAGCAGGGTATCCCTCCCTTTTTCTTTTCTCGCAAATCCTCTCCATCACTGAATTGGCCATGCCGTAATTAGTTTGACCTATATTACCACGGCCGCAGAATATTGAGGAGAATACAACGAAATATCTGAGATTCTGGCATAACCTCCTACTAATATTGTCCAGATTCTTGGTGCATATCGCTTTTGGAGCGATGGATATTTTGAAATCATCTGCGCTTAAATTTTCAAAGAGGGCATCCTTTAGGACAACGGCCAAATTGAATATACCATCAACAGGACCCATTTTGTTAGCAAGATTTAGTAATTCTATACATCCAGCTTCTGTAGAAGCATCCATTCCACTTGTTATCACTGTTACACCATAACCTTTCCACATCCTAATAGAAAGAAGGTTTATTTTAGACTGTAAAATGACGAAAGAATTCGTCTTACCTTATCCTCAACTTTTGATATCCGTTAGACAGACCTGATCTGGAAGTTAGAACTAGCTTCTTGGCACCTCTTATCACCAGTAAGTCAGTTAGTTCCAACCCGAAACCGCCAAGACCTCCACATATCACATATGAACTTTCTGGTTTGCAATAAAACCTGAAAATAAGAGCAAACCTTAGGAACTTTACAATACGGTATAAAGCCATACCTAGGCGTCGCCTTAAAAAGTGTCTTAGGCATATAACACACCCTCTGACCTTCCTCATCTCTAATCTTAATCAAGACCTTTCCTATGTGCTTACCAACACCCATATACTTGAAAGCATTTTCCACCTCATGTTTTTGAAAGACAGTCCTTGGTAAAGGCTTGATGGCACCGCAATCAATTAATCCTTGAATTTGTTTTCCGTGTGCATTCATAACCACTTAGAAAGTAATATTTGGTCTTTAAATAGAGGACTTCACAGGATCAAACCGAAATCCACTTACTTTCACTGCTATTGATGTGTTGGTCCAATGCTACACCAACGAATTGGCCTTCCTTCTCCAGCAGTTGCAAAGCCAGGGCAGTGTTGCTTGCCAAATCAAATCTTCCGATCTCGAGGAATTTGCCACCTCTCGCTAAGCAACGAATCGACGCAACCAACTTTTCCTCAGCTAGAGAGTTCAATACGTAGTCAACACCTCTTCCGTACGTATATTTGAGCACCATCTCCTCGAAGGATGTATCCCTTGAATTGAAAATGTGCTCCTCTTTGATTTGGGAGTAGTGTTGCTTCAGAAATTCTCGTTTTTCACGGGTACCAACTGTGACGAAAACCGTAAGACCATAATAAAAGGATAGATTGATGGCAGCTTGCCCTACACCACCGGTTCCAGAATGAATCAAAATTGTTTGACCCGCTCTCAGATTCGCCTTCTGCCAATCAAATTTTGAATATTACTTGATTAATTGGTTTGGTTTCTCAATCGAAAATACCGACATTAACGAGAGCTTCCATTGCTGTACCGTAGACCACAGTCACCGTTGCGGCATCTTCCATGGTCCAGTGATCCGGAATTCGGAATAACAATTTTTTGCATTGCACCAAAGTTGCTAAGGCACCGCTAGTACCCATGCCAACCACACGTTCACCTCTGTAAAATATACAAAAGAAGTTATGAAAGAGCTGCTTTGTAGTCCACCTAAATGAGCTAAAAATTGTTCGCGCAGGTGGTCAGACTTACTTCAAATTTCTTCCGGCAAATTCAAACCCTTGAACACATTCCAGTTCGATCCTGTTCATAGTGGTTACTTCTGAAGAGATTTTACCCGATGCCGTCATTAAATCTTTAAAATTAAGGGCGGCATAGTAGATCTAAATATTAAAAAAAAAAGGAAACAGTAAAGGAATGACAATCAATATCAATCTGGAAGTCTATCTATAACCTACATGAACCACCTCTTTGTCTTCTGGAATTGTTTCAATTGTATCAACATTTCCTTCCAACCAACTCAGTGTCGCTAGATCACCTCCACTTGTGACATTCACATAGCAACGCTCACATTCCACTAATTGAGCTTGAGGCAAGAGCAAATGTCTGTAAGTTCCCCAAGCCCCGTCTCTCCAAATATTGAATACTAATCCCTTATCCAATTGGTCCTTGTAAAAGCCCAGTTGTGGGTCGAATTTTGGAGCATCATCCATTATGAAGACGCAAAATATCTTATTCCCATAAGTTTCGCGTCTAAGGCAAGTTACTAACCCCAGAATACCGCACAACTCATCGCTTTGAACATACAACAAAACTTTGTTGTCCCCCACGAGGAGGCTTTGCAGTTTTGGTATCCATGAATCCAAATTGTCGAGGGCATCTGTCAGGTCTAGATAATGGGTTTCTTCCGCTGATTTATAGATCGGTCTTAACAGAACCAAGGTTTTTGTTTCGCAAGAGTTGCTACAAAGTAAGGTATAGGGACTCCCGGAGAATTTAGCGAGATCAACCTGGGGGGATTCTTTAGATATGATGAAACCTTTGGCATCCTTAACAACGTTATTAGCCACTACCGCCTTAAAAATTAAATAACAGTGCTTTTAATTATTAATTTTGACACTTACTTCAATGTTCTCTAGAATATTAGATACCACCAATATTAAACAGTTTGACTCTGTGTTTAACGGCTTATCTCGAACTGTAATTCTTGGTAAATCCAGCACGCTTTGCGCCAAAACAACAATGTCTTGCTCTATTAAAGGTAAATCGTTCAAAGCTTTTTGAATTACGGGACAAATGAGATCATTTTCTGTCTGATTTTCGGTGGAAACTTCAACTACCTTCACTTCGGCTGTGTTGGTATTTTCCAACACGAGTTGGACGAAAGATCGAATCGAATCTTGGGAGTTCATTTCACTTCTGTTGGGAATGAACTTAGAGATCTCTAGAACTGGGTCACCGCATTTTCTTCTTGGTACGGGGCTAGCACTTAGACCTCGCAACTCAACACCTCTGCATCTACAATAATAATAATAAACAAAATACAGAAGCAGTAAATTTAAATAGCTTAGAATGTAAGAAAAAGATGCAATAGAACAATTTTACAATGCTCTCACTTTATAACGCGCAGGTCTTTGTATGTCCGAATGGGAATCATATTGCCAAATTCATTAGCAGCAGCCAGATGGCTTGGACTATCGACCACTAAACGCTGTATACTAGTCGGCACAAAAAGATTTCTACTGTCTTGCTGGAGAAGCGCTAACTGCATTAAGCAATCCACAAAGGAAATCCAGTTGTCCTTCCATTCGATTACAGCATGCGTAGCATCCAGGCTGCACTTCCTGATCCCTTTAAATTTACCGCTAGAAACGTAAGAATTAACTAACTTTCTCACAGAGGCCAAACTCAAATGTAATTACGTATATTGGTATCCTCTTATTTTGAGCTCTTTGTAGATATCTCTCTCAGTTAGGCACAACTCACTTTCTTCTTCCGAAGTAGGGATATCCCAAAAATCATTTTCCTCTGTATTCTCATAAATTTTACCTGTCACTATGCTATCACCATTTTCTGTAATCTAAAAATCAAGATAGAAACGGAGATCTGAATGTTGAATGTACTTTTCTACCTCGAAAGTTTTCGCGCCCACTTGTACAGTGACCATCAACTCCAAGTTATTGTCTTTAGGTACGTTGGCAGCTCTGATATACTTTACGTCTTCGAAAACGACCTTCATTTCGATGCGTGGTTTACGAACAAGCATGGCTAGACTTTCCCAAGCTAGAAATAAATACCCAGTGGCTGGGAATAGATTTCTACCTAAAATATAACTATTTATTATAATAGCGATTCATTATGAGAAATTGACCATCTATAGTATGCCCAACAATGAAGCTCCATTCATCCATTTTCGACGTGATATGCACCGCAATGTGTTCACCTTTAAGTTCGGCTCCATCCTGATAGAGATATATTTTACAGTCTCTCTGCTGGTTCCATTTTATCAAGGGAGATAGCATAGGAGTACCTCTGCTGACAGGGAGCTTTATTGGAGGATATAATTGACTTAATTCTATGTCAAAACCATACTGGTGTAGTCTACAGACATCAAAGCAATCACTATCATGATATATGTAGAACTATACAACAAATTACCTTCCCAAATTAGTTAGAAAAGCCGAAATATAATCTCTGGAATTGACGTCAATTAATTGTATTGTATTGTTGGAGATTTCTTTGATTACAGGACCAATTACCAAAGGCACAGTAACTTTCGAAAGTAACTTTCTAATATCCCTCCCACTGCTTGAAGCGACAATATTATCAGCAAAATATTTCGCGTTATTTTGATACAGTTTCTCCTTGTGGATTGGTATCCACTTATCATATACATTTTTTGTGACTGGGAATATCTTTTGTAATTTATCCCAATCCATCACCTTGGCTAAGTTGGTTTCTACATAAAATAGACCCAAAACAACTTGTTTCAAAGATAAATAATCGTCAACATAAGCTGCAATTAACTCTCCACTTCCTATTCCAACTATCTTGTAGGGCATTAACTTTATTTCTTTTAGAATGTTAGCCAAGCTAATCTGAATGGCAACAGTTCCTAGAATGTGATTAATTGGACTACCTCCATTTGAGTTGGACACAATGTCTACCATGGTAGCATCCCCGACCTCATGAAGGATGCTATGGATGCTGTTTGATATAGAAAATTTTAATTAGTACTGCAAACGCTTAAAACTAACACTTGACCTTTTAATAGTCTTAGCGAAACTTGGAATTTCCACCAACGCAGGACCCACCTTCAACCATTCCTTGTCGAAATGACTAAATACCAAATATAATTTTTGCTTTTCAATACCTCGTCGAACCAGTGACCTTCCAGCCTCGCCGTTTTTATCATAAATAGCATACCCTCTATAGAAATGTCCCATAATCGACTTTCTACAAACATACCAACGTTTTATTAAAAAAAAATACATTTCCATATTTATTCTACACAACCTGAAGACCTGATGGATCAAATAGGCGCACTCGGCATCGCATTTCCTACTTCTGAAGTCGTTTAAGAAGGAGTTAACACCTTCATCGGTCCGGCCACTCACACAGATCAAACGTGGAAGATCATCTTCGGGTGTTCCTTCATTTTTTTTTATTTTACGGTTCCAGAGAAGGAGCACGTGGGAGTTAGCGCCTCCAAAACCGAAGTTATTCACCGCTAAATGAGGAAATTATCAATGGTATATTTGGAAGAAATTAAACAACCTACCAAAGTATCCGTTTTGGTCTGGAATCGGTATTTTCTCTGTTACGACCAACATTCGACCCTGCTCTAAAACTTTCGCGCCCTTCCTGGGTTTCTCGAAGTTGATATTGGGCGGTATCAATCCAATTTCCATCCCAATCAGCACCTAATTTTAAGCAAAGTATTTGGTGTAATTATTCACATTGCATTTTGTAAGATTATACCTTGACAATGGAGCAAAGGCCTGAAGATGATTCGCCGTGACCCATGTTGGACTTTACTGCTCCGATATGTAAGGGCTTACCCCTCCGTTTGCAAAATATCTCGTCTAAAGTACAAAGTTCTTCCGGATCACCAATAACAGTTCCTAATGTAGAATACATTCTTTTAGAATAGGGATATAAACATTGGGAGGTTAGGAATGAAATATCTACCAGTTGCATGAGCTTCAACAAATGTTACAGCAGTAGGATCGATTTTGCAATCGTTATAAAAGTTCTTCAGGAGGATTATTTGAGCAGCCGAAGATGGAAAAGTGATCCCCTCCTCTTTGTAGCCGTCACAATTTGTTTTGGTATGCACTACCTAAGTTTTGAACAAATTCAGCTTTCCTATTAAAGGGTCATATTCACAGCAATTACCTCGCAATAGATTCTCTTGGCTTCTTTAGCTTTTTCCAATAGAATTGCAACGACAGCTTCAGATCTTGCGTAGCCATTTCCGCTGCCGTCAAAGGATTTACAAGAAGCATCTCTACTAAGGACTCCCAGCCTGCATATACGAATGATAAACATGAGAATATGTCCTCCTTAGTAGTTTTAGGGTACTACCTTGCGAACTGAAGGGTGAGCATTGGATGCAGGCAGACATGCGTACCGCAGACTAAAGCCTTGTCACACAGTCCTTCTTTCATCGCAAGGTAGGCCTGTTCAAGAGCAAACATCGAGCTACTACACCCTGTGTCCATAATGCAGGACGGCCCTTTAAGTTTCAAGTGGTAGCTAATTCGTTTCCCGATCATAGAGCGATGTGTTCTTAAAAGAAAAATTGAACAACATAAGGAACATGATCAAGGAAACCTTAAATATGTCATACGCGATAATTGCATCTGCTGTTGGGATCAAATTTTCATAGAAAACAAATTTTTCCGTTTCGGAAAAGCAGGATCCTACAAAAACGGCCGTATTGGTGTTCTCCAAATCAGACGGATGGTACCCTGCGTCCATTAGGGCTTCGATGGCTCTCTCGAGAATTAACCTAGCCTGTGGATCCATGCTTTCGGTTTGCAAACTGGTTACGCCTACAAAACTTTTCGAATTACCTTTTGGATTCGCCAAAAATTTTGATTTTGTTAACTATTGATTATATTGGAATTTTCGTATTTTGAATTTTTCAGAATGGATTTCTTCTTAGGATTCTTAAAGAACACCAGGTACAGGCAGCGATATAAAAACACAGAGGCATTGCAGAACGGAATTAAAGAAACCATAGAAAATATAATTACAACTCATAAATTTAATAAATATAGTACTATTTTACACTGTTCTTTTCCTGGATAATTGAAAAATATAGAGGGCGTTCAATTCATTTATGATTACGCTTTTATTAGATCGCTTAGCTTTAAAGGTTCTCGTGAAATTTTCGAAAGAGCCGTGAAAAATATGTTCCACTAAGTAGCACCCCATCCGGAAATGTTTCGCTGTAACACTGCAAGGCCCTTTCCCAGTTCCAACTCCAAGCAAAATATGCCTCAGGCATCTCACACTTATACATATAACAATAATAACAACTGTAAAACACAAAATTAACACAAAAATAACAAAAATAAAAAACAGGAGGCAAAAAGCAATTATTCTCACTAATAAATACCCTGGTTGAACGCAATGCCGGACAAGATTTGCAAAGGGTTAAAAAAATCAAACACATGTAGCTTGGTTTGATTCATATTTTAAACCTTTCATCTTCAAATTTATCAAATCTTTTTTTTCGAGGCCTTAGCGCTATAAGAGTAATTTATTTGAAATGTTATACTCTATCGATTTGAGAAAAAATAAACAGGATGTTCAATAAAAAAGCGAGCTATAAACGCTGAAATACGATGCACAATTTTTTTTGATTACACCATTTTATTGGGCGGAATAAATTACATATTTTTCATGTTTCGACTATCTCAATAGCTGCTCTAATAATAGCGTTACTACAGTTTCAATTGTTCAATATAAATGTCATTGTATCTTTTTTATTTTTCATTTTAGGGCTATAGTACTATTAAGATATTTTACGCAAAGCTGCATTCCCTATCGAATAATCGAAAAATATACATACTGTTCCATTTAAGAAAATACAAAGAATTCAAGTTAACGCTGAAATGCGATGTGCGACTGTTTCTTCTTTTCGACACAACACAACAATTTAACATCGTAGCTACAATAATGACACAACCTAGATAGTACTGCATATTTTGTTAAATTAAATGAACGTGTTGTAATTCTTAATATAAATCGTTCTTATTTTTAAAATACGAGGGTTGCTGTGCCAAAATCTTTCTCTGTGTAATATAACCTTAATATTTCAGTAACAGAAGGTTTTAATCATTACAAAATGGTAACAATAGCATTGATGTATCAGATAAAATATACAAGTTACGATCGCTGACAGATGCTATGGAAACAACATTTTTGGAACATTGTATTCCCAAACCAAATCCTTCCTATGATGAATCAATAATACGATACTTCGGATGGCATACGTTGATGTAAACAGTTTATCCGTAGGAAACCAGTTAAGTTCGGATATAAAGTCTGGTGTCTGAATGCATCCAGTATACACATAGATAAACTTTGATGAATACCAAGGAACAAATTCTAGATCAAATACAAATTTTGAAGCGGTACTTGGTGTAGGTTTACCAAATGCCTCTCTAATAATGATTGAGGAATTAGGTGAAAAGAAGAATTTACCTTATAACTTTTTCTTTGATAATCTATTTACTGGGTCCAATCTTTTATGTACCTTGAAAGCAAATGGATAAGAGGCGACTGGTACATTACGAGAAAATCGAATTCCAAAAAGTTGCCCTGTTATTCCAAGAATACAATTAGAGAAAAAGGCAAGAGGTGAACTTTCGTATTCCCTAGACAAAGAATGTGATATAATCTATGTAAGATGGGTGAACAACAGGTTAGTACTTGTTTTGGAGTAACGCCAGTGAAATAGGTGGAAAGATTTTCAAGACAACAAAGAAAAAAGGTTTCCATACCAAAACCACATTTGATACTGCAATACAACAAAAACCTGAGTGGTGTCGACCAAATGGATAACTGGTAGTCAAAGAATGTCTACAAGATATTTTGTAGTATCTTTATCACACCTAACTATTTTAGCCGCCTGATTGAAATTAGATCTAAAAAATGGTATTGGCCGATTTTCACGTATTTGATTGATGCTGCAATCCAAACGCATGGTTATTATATGGAAAAAGTGGACCCAACATCAGTTATTTAGAGTTCAGAAGAAGCATTGTCTACAAAAAAAAACAGTTTGTTTTTATTATAAAATTGCATTTCTTGAATTGCAGACATATCTAACAAAATACAAAGTACCACCTCGAAATCCAGGTCGAGCGCAAAGGGCTGCAGGCAGTGACTTCAAAGGTAGTAACTATGTAAGGTTTGATGGTTTACACGACTACAGAACAATGTGTTCTAAGTGTTGTATTGGACTGTGTACCGACTGCTTCAAAAAATGTCATTTACAATAATGTATTCGAAGAGATCATCGTAGATTTTCAATAATATTAGTTTTGTACTTAACGCCTAATGTTTGTAGGCACATTATTATTTCTTATTTTGCATTGTTTTAAATAATAAAATTTGTTTAACTACATACGTTTTTATTGAATTTTAAACACTTGACGCAAAAAAAATATTAAATTCTGTTTTTCATTTACAGGCGTTAATGGGTTAAACGCAAACCGATCAGATTTGGATTTAAATGTTGATGTCTCAATAAACCTAACGCTTACTATACCCGTTTCAAGTTGTACGAGGGTAAAGAAAAACGTAATGGTGGTATGGGATTCAGTAGCTCTGCTGCAAAATGCATGACTGTATCCTTTACTCCGGAAGGAAGTCAGTTGTTTCTAGATAATTATTTTAACTCTTTACCGTAATTAGAAGACATGAAAAATGCGAAACTGCACGTCACAGCTACCATTCGGTCAGATCAAATCAAGAGAGCCCCTTTAAAAGACCCAAAAAAAGTTCACGTTCTCAGAGACCAATTGGCACGATAACAGCCATGTTACAATGGCTACTAATCCCAGCGACGTACTAATAAATACAAAATCAAAATGACAGTGATATAGTTCGTCTGCTAAAGGAAGAGTTGATGTGCCTCAGCCATTTATTATCGCCCAATACAATTGTTCAATGGGCGATGTTTATTTATTTGATCAGTTTAGAGGAACCCATAGAATAACCATTAGAAGTAACACACTGTATTAGTCAATAGTATGATTTTGGCTGTCTGGATCAATTGTTAATGCTTAGCTGTTATACAGATTAGTAGAACCTGGAATTACCCAACTAAAATTTATTTGGCGAATCACAATTCACTACTATCCGCTACTGTCAGCTTCTGTAATGTATAGTGGCTCCGCATCGCAACAGTAATGTTATGTTAGAAGTCTGTTTTGACAGAAAGGGCCACCTAAAATCCCCACTCAAAGAAGATACGCCGTCACGCATATACACATTGGGAATGTGAAATTAGCTATATCTACATATGTACGGCGAGAGAGCGAGAAGGGGATTGAGTTGAATCCAACCGATTCGATGCGCGTCGTTAGTACGCTTCTAACAATGTTGGAATGTAGACCTACTATGTGCAAGAACACACGTAATAACTTAAAGTCACGGTCACTTGGAAATGAGAATTTCGCATGTTTATTTTGTTGTTTAGACGAAACTAATAAGAAATTCTAAAGACGAAAATAAAAACAGATTCTGATGAAATAAAAGAAAAGAAAAATAAATACTCTAGATATTCTTACTAAGATTGTCCACACATAATGCAGTCTACCTCGAAACTAACCACATCGGTAACCGTCGTGAGCTGTCGACTGCCGCTAACCCCTACGCTAAGAGTTATTTACGGTTAAACGCGATTCCTACATTTGCATATCGCATCCAATGGTTTCTAGTGTTAGTATAGTTTGGTTACCACGACAATGTAAAGAAAACATATTGACATTGACGATCTTAGACTGTTAATTCAAAATTTCAAACCTAATGAAGTGTTAGGTAACGGGTATAATTTAGCAAAGTTTTGATGCTTCTGGAAACATGCATTTTACTGATATAAAAATAAAAGAGATTTAGAGTACTAATACATTTTTAGCGAAAAGGAACAAAGGAAACAATATTTTAATAAACGTTCATACAGGCTAACAATAAATATGTCAGCATAAATTTGAAATCAAAAGAAAAACTATAGTCTGTAACTCAATTGAAATGAACAAACTTAATAACCTTTATGGTAATTTTTCCTAGCACACTAACTGTCCGGAATTATCCCTAACTTCATACATAAATCATATGTATTAATACCTTCTTCAACTGTAAATATTTCTTTTTCTTTCAATATTAGACATATGTGTCATTAAATAAAAATGTTATAGATGTAAATTTCCTATACGATGAATACAGAAAAAATATATGGTCCTATTTATTCGACAGCATTGACTTACCGAAAAATCCCGGATCAAATTTATTGATATCAAAGAGTTTCCCCCTTCTCAGCGGCAACTCTTCATGGATCAACCTTTCAAAATCTTCGGTCACTAAATCAACTTTATTGAAGAGATTATCGCGGAAATGGTAGATATCACACGAATTTGGGAATTTCCCTGCCATTCCTAAATTAAGATAACACGATTAATACTTACTTCGAATCTGTAACCTATGTAAGTACCTGTTATTACAACTTCATCCCCTTTTTCTGGTTGGAGGAAAGGAGCTCTTCGTCTCTGATTACGAGAACCCCGACCGTGCATCTTGCCTTGATAGAACTTCCAACTTCTTAAACTTGACAGTCGCAAACTGCAGTTACAACGAGTAATTGCAATAGCAGCTTTATACTTACTTTCCTATAAATATGCATACAATGTGCGTACATATTATGTATTATTTGCGTATACAGGATGTTCAGAACCTTCTGGAATTGCAAAATTGCGACTATTGTATGAACGAATTTTATGCCGACGTAATAGGCCTCACAGAGTATGCTCCAAAACTATTTTCATATACACCGGATGACCGGAACACCCATATATTATTAGGTTTTTGGGTTCCCCATCTGGAAATAAATCAACACAATATGCGTTTCATATATCTATTTCTAACAGATTTTGAGATATTTATGACTTTGTCTTCAATCGCCTAAATTTTGATATATACCTATTTCCTTCAAAAAATCCGAAATACATTCTGGCATTTTTTTAAAGGATTAAATTGCATACTTGCCTCTATCTCAAGATGTTACCTATACAAGCTGTTCAGTATTCAACACCAAGCTGCCAAATTCAAACACAAGAAACGTCATTTTCTTAAATAGCAACATATATTTTTTATGCAACCACTGTATAGGAAATTTATATCTCTAACGTTTTTGTAAAATAATGCATATGTCTAATATTGAAAGTAAAACAGATATTTATAATTAGGCGCGAATCCTGCATTTGGGTGTTATATCCAAGTGGTTTCTGGTATTACTATTACTTAGTTACCATGACAACAGTAAATAAAATATACTGGCTTTGCTGCTCTTAACTACTGATCCAAAATTTTAAAAACTAGTAGCTACTTACGAAATGAACTACTTTAAAAATTGTTAATACGTTTGATTTATATATGAAGTTAAGGAGTGTAATACGAGGTCGAAGGAATGAACTTCGAGCGTTCACTGTAGATAAATAAATAAGTAGATAGTTCTCAATTATTGCAATAAAAGTTACAATAAGAACTGTTATAGAGTTTGTCCATACTGTATTTCAACTGTGTTACATGTTATTGTTTTCTTTTATTTTCTGATTTTTTGTTTTGATTTTAAATTTATGCTGACATATTGATGCATTAGATTGCATAGATGCATTAGCATTATAATTCTTTTTTCTATATCAAATCTTAGTTTCGATTTGACAAATGTTTTCGAATGTAGCCATCATCGGTCAGGATAGCGCAACTTATACATCCGACTAGCTAAACTACAGCAAACTAACTTCTTATTACTACTACTAAAGTACTTTCTTTCCTACAATTGCCTCATTTTAAAATTAAATGCTCCTAAATTTTTTCAATCCTTAAAGCCATTGAATCTAGGGATGGAACGTTTCGCCGTCACCGCTTCACCGTTTCGCCGTCGACAGTTCGCCGTAGAGACAATTCGCCGTAGGCTCAGTTCGCCATAGGACCAGTTCGCCGTCGACACGATTCAAAATTGTGATTTAACAGATACTACAGCAAAATTTATTACAATTCAAATGCTAATGGTAATAGAAAATTACAACTTAAATAATAAATATATATTTAATTTGCATGTCTGAACTAATTAGCGATCAGCCTTAATAAACTCCTAGATCCCTGTCAGCAGTGGCAAAGCGTGTAATTTAACTTGGGAGACCAAAAATATTAATTTAAAATAAAACGTCTGTAACATTTTCTGTAAATGTGTAACCATTAGATATTCATTCATTCTTTATGTACAATATTTCTAAATGTAAACTATTATGTAATTTGTCATAGAATTCTCCACGTCGTTTTAAATATGCTTAAGTGTAGCCACACTCCTTCTATTACTTACAGTTGTAGCAGGTATTGTGAGCAGTAATTGTAGAAGTTTTGTGGTTTCTTGGTAGATAAGATCTAATTCATTGGCTACAAGGTATGTTAAAAGTCAGTGAGGTAATGAGTGTTTTTTTCTGGATATGGAATATAGTAGCGATCCACAATCTGCTTTGAGCGCCAGAATGCTAACTCCTTTGGCGTTTGTGCCCATTGTAAATATGGGCCAAGCTATTGATATTCTCACCAATGCTTTACCTGCAGATCTTTTACCACTCCTCAATTGGTTTGAAAACAATTATGTAGGACGTATGAACAGGTATACATATTTTTTTATAATTCCCATATCCATATTATATTTGTATTAATCATTTACGGACGAGGAAATGGTCCACCACTATTTCCTTATGAAATGTAGAACCTTTACCAAAGGACGTTAGATAGACGAGATCGAACAAATAACCGTTGTCCTACATAATTATCTTCAAACCAGTTGATGAGTCATAAAAGCTCTGCAGGTAAAACATTGGTAAGAATATTAATAGCTTCATCCATATTTGCAATGGGCACAAACGCCAAAGAAGCTAGCATCCTGGTGTTCAAAGCAAATTGTGGATCGTTAGTGCACGCAAGAAAATGTTTACTTGTATCAAGACTGTCCACCTTACTTCAAGACAATTATGGTTTTAATTATCCACAATAGAATTACTGTTTCAAATCAAAGGAAATATTTTCTTAGTGATTTTTTACTCTGTTTAAGAAAAGTATGTATATGTTTGTAATGAAATAATTGTATTTCTTTGTTTAAGAAATTTTTTAACTTGATTCAAGAAAATTTACCCACTGAATATTTTCTTAACTTAAGACTAAATGATTTACTTCGAAGAAACATGTTTCTGTTTTGAATTTTGTGATTTTATAACCACAAGAAAATATTTATTTGATACAAATAACATTATTTTCTTATATTAAACATGTTTTTAGCTTTTTAAGTAAAAATATTTTCTTGGATAGAGACTGATTTTTGCAAGAAAATCTAGCTTCTTGATGCAAGGAAATATTTCTATTGGCGTATATTCTGTATACAGAAAAAAACACTTACCCCACTGCCTTTTAAGGTATCTTGCAGACAATGAATTAGATCTTGTCTACTAGGGAACTACAAAACTTTTACAATTAGTGCCCACAATACCTGCTACAACAGTAAGTAATGGAAGAAGTATGGCTACACTTAAGCATATTAAAAACTATATGAAGAATTCTATAACAAATGATTGGCTATCGAGTTAGGAATATTATCCATAGAGAATGAATTATTAAGCGAAATGTCTAATGATTACATACTTAAAGAAAATATCATAGACTTTCTATCTTGGATTGCTATTTTTAATCTTCCCAACATAAATTACACGCTTTGCCACTGCTGACAGGAACCTAGGCGTTTATTAAGGCTGGTCGCTAATTGGACCAGACTCATTTATTATTTAAGTTGTAATTTTCTATTATCATCAGCACTTAAGTTGTAATAAATTTTGCTGTAATATCTGTTAAATCAATTTCGAATCGTGTCAACGGCGAATTGGTCCTACGGCGAACTGGGCCTACGGCGAACTGTCCCTACGGCGAACCGGCGACGGCGAACCGGCGACGGCGAACCGGCGACGGCGAACCGGCGACGGCGAACCGGCGACGGCGAACCGGCAACGGCGAATTGACGACGGCGAAACGTCCTTAACCCATTCAATCGTACTACTATTGAAACACCCTAGATTTAGAAATAAAAAAAAATATTTTAACTCAGTTAACCTATTAACATAACAGAATCTTCTGAAAACAATTCAAAACTTTTAATCTTTAATATCGAATAACTTCGACTAATTTAAACAGTTTTTCTATTGTCAAGAAAAGATCAACGGGTTATGCCAACAACCTGAAAAATCTGTCGATGCTTTTAGGCAGACCCTGTGTAAGTACAGAATATTTAAATGTGTATATTTGCATCAAATGTTCAAGGTGTCTCGA
This sequence comes from Dynastes maya, assembly GCA_029619315.2. Lineage (NCBI taxonomy): Eukaryota > Metazoa > Arthropoda > Insecta > Coleoptera > Scarabaeidae > Dynastes > Dynastes maya. The sequence continues at coordinate 28,188,485 of JAROYE020000001.1, forward strand.
CGAAAATATTAAAATGCGTGATGGTAATTAATCACTCGCATTATATTTTAGCGAATCTATTGTGGAATAGAGTTCAAAAAGAGCAGACATACATACATTACATACATACAGTACATTCAACTTGAATACATTTATGATTTTGTGTTTCATTACTTCACAATTCATTATAATGCAGTTTTCTGCTGGATGTTATGAGGGGAGTTTCTTATGTTATCTACCTAGCTATGAAAACAATATGCCATCTCGACAATTTTCTTATGTCAAATTTCTGTGACATTTTACAGTGTCATCCCTAAGCTTCGTTCCAATCGCTTAACATTTGTCTTTATACAGGGTGTTTGGCATAACGATGTAAAGTTTTGAACAGCCGATAAGCGGTCTCTAAGAACCATATTAACCACATTTACCTTAGTCCAAAGTCTAATGGATTTTAAGATATTTAAACTTTTAGTAAATTTTGATTTTCCGGCAAAAAATCGCCATTAAACATTAATAACCCTTCTTATTTTTGTGGGATCACGCTAAAAGTTGTTTTTTATGAAAGTTTAATGCATCTTCCTTTAAAAAGAGGCAATTAACTAAAGTCCGAAGTTATTTAGAAAAAAATATAGACCTATATATCTCACTTAACCAGATAGAAAATTTATAATTCTCAAGTTTGTGGTGATTTCTTCATTTTAAATAAAACAATTCGAATGTTGAAATCACTTTAAAAACTTCCTTACTTTATGCCCTTTCGAATAATAGGGCATGCGTTAGATGGTCATTAATATAATCAGATATTGTGTTAGTAAAATGTTAGTAAAAATAAGAAGAGTTATTAATGTTTAATGGCAATTTTTTGCCGGAAAATCAAAATTTACTAAAAGTTCAAATATCTTAAAATCCATTAGACTTTGGACTAAGGTAAATATGGTTAATATGGTTCCTAAAGACCTCGCCTATCGGCTGTTCAAAACTTTACATCGTTGTGCCAAACACCCTGTATATCAGTTTAAAGAAGCGAAAATGAACAATTTGAATCTTGACCACAGAAGCGACATGAAATTTCTATCAAAGAGGCACCAGCCCCAAGAATGGCAGTGCATAGAGAAAATAGTTGATGCTATTTTCAAGTCATATATTGGTATGTACGTACAAACGTACTGGTGCTTGTTCTCGTGAAACTTACAAGTTTCCAATGAACCGCCCACACTGCTTGTCTAGCTCGTTGGTTGTCTCATGCTTGTGAGGAACTGCTAATTTAGTATTAATCCACAATGAGCAACGACGAGCGTATTATAGCAGCAAGTGCCAGTTTGATTATTTTGCAATCTTTACTTTCGTGGAAGAAAACATCGTTGATGGGTGACATCTCTTTATAAAAGTTTTGTAAGATGTCTCCGACAGACTTTGAAAATCTGTTGAATAATGTTGGTCTGAAAAGTTATAAAAAAATATAGAATATATCGAAAAGCAATTCCTGTCAAGTAAAAATTACCAATAACATTCTAATTTGAGTTTTCTTTTCAACTTTTTAAAAGAACTCATTTCTGGTTCCAACAATGTGCTGCAATTGTTGGATGTGAAAGAAGTAAAAATAGGCCTCGATTCTATTAGATATTTCTATCTATTATTATTTCATAACAAAACTACAACTATCGCTTCTCGCAATAAATGTAAAAAATAGAGAAACCTCTAGCGCCAATTTGAAAAAAAATTTAGTGTTTCTACGATAACGCGTCGCAATTATTATTTTGTAATATTTATTAGTAGTGTCCCACAACCAGTAGCGGTGGGTGATGACGTCAACTGGAGGGCGCGGACAGCGATTCGATTCCCTCGTGTATTTTCCTTGCATATTGTGTACATTGTACTGTGCAACGGAAATACACGAGCAAATCGAATCGTTGTCCACGCCCTCCTGTTTACATCATCATCCACGGCTATTGCTCACAACACAGCTCTATCTTCATACAGTTTTATAAATTGTATTATTATTGTATTGCATCTTTGTTTTTGGCTGGTGCGACTTGTGAGGCTTGCAAGCATGACTTGTGCAGCCGTCCATAGTATAAAATCACGAACACGCACGCTAGCAGTCTGTACGTACTTTAATATATAGATACAATTAATTAATAACTATTGATAACATTTACAGAATTATTAGTGTCTAGAAACGATATTGCTCCTTAAAACAACAGTAGATTTATAAAAGCAATATTAGCATATAAATTGAAACGAAGATATTCCACAAATGTACGTTCCATTTGACATATGGCTATACGTAAGCGTTGGTAAAACGACAAATTGTGAGAATTAGGGTGGCGTGAAATAAAATGAAGGGAAATCTACCGAATTGAAATAAAAACACAGGAATAGCCGAGGTAATCAAGACGGACAAATCATTAGTAAAGGCTTTTTTCACTCTGTTGTTAAGAGGCTTAGATACGTATGCGGCATCTTTCAATAGTTCTAAAAAACCGTTGTATATAACTAATATTAAATATTAAGTGTTTCTGTACGTAAAGTCGTTAAAACAATATAATTTCGCTGTACAAACTTATATATTGGATAAAGTTTTAAAACAAAATCGGGCTTCATAGTTAGGTGTAGAAAAAAAAATCTAAACCGTTTTGCAACAAAAAAATACAAAATTGAAATAATTGAGAAAAACTTTAATTTCTGTAAAAAGTACGATGGTCCGTTACATGGCGCCTTCTATGGATTACTTCGCCAAGTGACATACCTATCGTGTGCATTAGTGGCGACATATACACGTCGGTCCAGATACGAACGGGATATTGCCTTTGTGAATGGCAACAGAGCATTCGAGTCTCACTGATAGATCGCATCCAATCGCAGTATATCATAAAGCGAGCAGTGGTACGCACGCTTGTCCGCTCAATCACGTAATATTATAATTCAACGCCTTCTGACAAAATGTACTAATACAGAGTTACTGGGTAATTTTTCTGTATTCTCAAATTATGTTAGAAAGTACAGTTTCTTATATTCATTTTGTTCCTACTATACGATGTAGGAGAACGAAAAAGTAATTCTAAGTAGGAAAACAAACAAGGATTCTTATAAAATTAAACTAAAGAAAAGTAAATTCGATAATTATACACAATAAATTGAAATTCTAACAATGTTACTTTATTAAGGGGAAAAATCCCCTGGCAATATTGAACTTTGTAACTTTTGTATTTGTTGCGTTTCAAAATACGTTTCACAGAACTACTACTAATACCGATTTCGTCTGAAATTTGCCGGCTAGAGCAAGGTTCGCCCATTTCAACTAACGGACAAACCCTCACTTCTCTCTCCTCCCGCTCGGTATGCGTTAGAGGGATTTGAGGCTGTTCGTCTATTTGTTAGCATTTGTTGGCAATTCACAAAATACCATTTAATGATCTGTACCATCTCTGCGGTTGTAGAAACTAACATAATGTATTCAAAATCCACGATCTCTTGTTAGAACCTTACGAAGGCACAGAAAGACAAAGAGTGCGTCAGATAGGCTACAGCAGTTGCGCGCGTCGATGACTGGCTGTCAGTGTGCAGTTACTGTGCAGTAACTAAAACTATGCGGTAAATATCTATTATTTTAATTTTGCGTTGCTAAATGAATAACGCTTTATTTGTTTGTTCCTAATACCAGATATGAAATATATTTTTGCCCATAGTAGTATTACTGAAGTTCTTATTTTGTATTTCATTTCTTACACTTTGAAATAAACAATCAAAAGCAAATTGTTGCTATATTGAGCCAAGAAACCATACAAGTCCAATCGTTTATTTAAGAATATCTCTCTTGCAAATTGCAGAAGTCAAATTTTAAGTGCACAGGTATCAAAAATATAAGTATTACAACTATATACTTTTCAAATCTCTAAAATTGATAGCTGAAAAGTTAGACACCTTTATATTTTTGTAAAAACTGTATTTTTGGACTTAGACTGTTTACCAACTCGCTAGTTCTTACCCAGGCAACAATCCATATTTGATTTTTAAAAAATATCGTAAGTTTGCATTTTTAGAATCAAATAATGTTACAAGGCTCAATTTAGAGTAAATTTATCACGAACTGCAATTCAGAGCACAAGGAGCGGTTACAACTATCGTAAAACTAGTCTGTTTACTCTACACATATAAATTACTTTGCGTATTACAAACTACATTTGTCGTATATACTACATTTGTCGTAACTACATTTGTCGTATATGCTGTGTGTGCAGCAAGTGCTTTTGTTTCGTTTAGTGGTTTTTTCGTTATTTATGAAGGAAAATACCTACAACAATTATCAAATTTTATATCAATCTTATTAGCATTACTTCCAGATTTTAATAGTGTAAGTAGCTTTGGAAAACCTTGCCTGGTTCTTTGGATATTCGCAGTTATTTAGTTCGTTCTTTTGTAACATTCCTTAGTCCTGTTTTAGTCGAGTTTTTTTTATCGTCTTGTTTTTGCCGTGTTTAAAGTTTTATTTTCCGCTTACTTATACAGGGATTCGCTTGAAATAAAAATAACTGGGGTATTATACATATTATTATCTGTTTAAGTATTTCCTTTGTAATCCTAAATTTTTCTTTTCGCGGCGTACGTGTGTTTGTTTAGAGTCAGCCACCAGGACGGGGCCCCTTGGTGTGAAGGTATTGTCCCCGTCTTAGTCCTATTCCTTTGTAACTTTCCATAATAAAAATAACCATGGATGTTAGCTGCAATGTCTGCCATGGGAGTTTAATACCGGAAAATGAGATATCGTATGATTTGTACAAGGAATTAATTCATACAACTTGTAATGGTTTATCGAGGATTGAGATTCAATGCGTAAAATCTAAAACCCGCAGACTAACATACTTTTGTATATCTTGCTCTGATTTTAAACGACAACTCGCTAACCTGCATGAATTGACGTCTCAAGTCGTGTCACAAGCCCTCAAATCACAAAAATCTTCCGTAAGCTTTGATACGAACAAATTGGATCCGTTCGATGTAGAAAACATTGTTCGAGAAATTTCTGAGCGGGAGAAGCGTAGAAGCAGTGTAATAATTTTTAACATTCCTGAGTTGGATAGCGGTCGATCAAGTAGCAGCCGATATAGTTTCAGTTAGTGGAATTCTCGAGCACCATGTATCGGTTGGTTCTCTTACGCCAGTTAGGCTGGGTAAATTTAATCCAACGAAGCGGACCGTAAGCGACCGATAAAGATTACTTTGCCGAATCACGATGATGTCATTACTGTTTTGCGTGGTAGCAAGAAGTTAAAAGAGCCTGAGAAATATAAGCCTGTCTTCCTTAGTAGAGATAAAACTCCATTCCAGAATTCACTTTACCAATCCGTTAATGTTCAACTTAATGAACGTTTGGCAGCGGGTGAAACTGGATTGACTATCAGATACATTCAGGATATACCGAAGATCGTTAAAACTAATCCGCCGGAAAACTAGATCAATCCAACAGTTACTCCTCGTCTTTGCATGTTTACCAGAATGTTCGCGGCCTTCGATCAAAATGAGATGATGTTTACTGCTCTAGTTGCTGTTCTGAAGCCGATATTGATGATTGCGAAGTACTGGATAGCCGCTACGATATTTTCCGAAAGGACCGAGATTGTGATACCGTAGGGAAAACGATTGGTGGTGGTGTTTTATGTGGAACATCGAATGAACTGTATGCAGTTTCCCTGGATTTAGATGTGGAGATTACAAACCTCGTTCCAAGCATTGACTTTATTACGAAATGTGCTTTGCCATCTTTAACTATCTATATTATTGTAATATACATACCACCTAATGTTACAGATAAGAATTTCGAGTTATTTTTTGATGCGCTTTTTTTTTTAATTATTAAATAAGTCTATTATTATTTGCGGTGACTTTAACTGTTCTAAGTTTAATTCTGATGAGAAAGTCACCGACTTTAAATGCACTATGCTTGATGGCTTTACAAATACGCTAAATTTGTGTCAATATAACAATATCACTAATTGTAAAGGCAAACTACTGGACTTAGTATTCACAAATTTTGATTGTTCTGTACTTGTTACACACAACAACGACAGTTTTGTGCCAGAGGATGGTTACCATCCAACCCTAGATATTGTTATACATTTGTTATCCAGCACTAAGCAAAAAAAAATTCCTTCTAGTAAGAACACTGTATATAATTTTCGCAGCTAATTTTGTGGAATTATATAATGATATGACAAATGTTGATTGGTCATTCATAGATATGCATACTAATGCTAATCTGGCTGTAAATGATTTTTACTCAATAATTTATTCTATTGTTGATAAACACGTCCCTAAAGTTTCGATATCGCCTCGGAAATTTCCAATTTGGTTTGATAGAAAACTTATTCAAACAGTAAAACTAAAATAGTATTACTTTCGTAAATGGAAACAGTATCGCACAGATAGATATCGCCAAGAGTTCGTTGGGTTGCGTAGTCACTGAAATTAAATCTCAAGATGCATATAAGCAGTTTATGTCAAGTACTGAATCTGATATTGTGGCGGATACGAAACAGTTTTGGCAGTATGTTCACTACAGAAGTGGCAATACCAGAATTACAGCTACAATGAAGTATGGCCCAGAGACATTGGATAAACCTCAAGACGTTGTTGAGGCTTTTGCAGATGTGTTCGCGCGCGAATACCAAGCATCAGATATACCCAGCTCCCAATTCATGGAAAACATTCCCCTTGCGTTCAGCATTCCTAAAATCTCAGTCGAGGAAGTTTTGTCCGCAATGAAGGAAATAAGAGCCGATACCACTGCCGGACATGATGAACTTCCTAATTTTTTTATTCGAGACTGCGCAACTGTCTTGTTTACACCATTAACTTTCATATTTAACTTGAGTTGTAAAACCTCTACCTTTCCCGAGTTCTGGAAATTAAGTAAGGTAACCCCTGTTTTCAAACATGGTGACAAAAGTGATATATTAAATTATCGTCCGATTAGTCTTCTTTCCACCTGCTCGAAAGTGTTTGAACATTTGCAGCTATACAACGTTGTAAAATCTTATATATCTCCATATCAACACGGCTTTATTTCTGGTAATTCAACTATGTCAATCTGGTGGAAATTGAAACAGTTCACTAAAAACCACAACACTTAATTCGTACTGGACGCACGTTTCGATAGTTAAGCTATCATCAGCAGCAAGGCTGAACTGTTTCAGTGTTCCAGTGCCACAGTTTCAGAGTACCCGATTAGTGTGGTAGAAATTACTCAATACATTAGCCAATCCCTTGATAGTAGACAGCAAGTCGATGTTATTTACACAGATTTTGCCAAAGCACTCGACACTATTGACCACTCCATACTTGCCTCCAAAATTTCTTCATTTGGTTTTACATCTGAAATTACAAATTTCATTGCTTCCTATTTAGAAAATAGATCCGCATACGTCTGCTATAACGGCTTTACCTCTAATGTACACTCTGCTTCTTCGGGAATTCCACAGGGTTCCAATTTGGATCCCCTTTTATTTAATATATATATTAACGATCTCTTATCCTGTCTTGATTGTGGAGTTCTCGCATACGCAAATGACTTAAAACTATTTTCTGAGATATCGTCTACCGCTGAGTAAAATTACAAACAAACCTGAACAGAATCCACTCTTGGTGTATTAACAATAAGGTTCGTCTCAATGTTAGTAAATGTGCTGCTGTTACGTACTTCAAAACCAAAAATCCTGTGCTTTTTGGCTACACGGTGGAGAACGTCGCACAGTTTAAAGACTTGGACGTTCTATTTAATTCACAACTTCAATTTTCTGAGCACATAATTACTATTTGCAATTCTGCCTCTCGATCGCTAGATTTTCTTATAAGAACATGTCGAGGATTTTTGAATCCTCAAACTATTAAAACCTTGTTTTTTAGCCTGATGGTCCCTAGATTGGAATATGCTTCTGTTGTTTGGTACCCAATATACCTTTACCAACAACTTGCAATTGAGAGGACACAAAAGAGGTTCCTAAAATACTTAACCTTTAAAATCACAGGTCCGTATCCACCACGCGGAACAGATTATAACATGCAAACTATAACTACTCGTCGCTAAATTTCTGGCTAAAATAATTACTAACAAAATTGATGCCCCGAACATACTTGCTGCAGTTGGGTTTCTTGTACCTCAGTACAAAACTAGACAAACGGAAACGTTCTTTGTCCCCACAGCGAAGACTAATATTTTACTTAAAGCCCCAATAACGCGCATGTCGAGGAACACTAATAAACTTTATGGTGATCTTTTTTTAATTAAGTACTAGAACTCTGTGGCACTGAACTGATTCAGTCTTTTCTTCTTAATCAATATCCTTTTTTTTTTTTGCTGTTAAAGTTATGCCTGTTTTACAACAACTGGCGTTTGCATATGTGTACGCTGTATATCATGTCCAGAAGTGCTCTGCACCTTTTTTTTTTCTTTATTATTATCCTGTAATTAGACTGTTTTCTGCTGGATAATAAAGACCATTATTATTGTTATTATTATTACTACATTGTTACCAATAAAGTGTAGGAAATCATTTGAAAGCCATATAGAGTTTCAGATAACTATATTTAAATATAAGGTATTTATGGGTAATGTAATATAAAACATACATTCTAAAAAACTAAAATATTTCACACTCGTTACACACTTTGAATGCAATACCAAGAACACTCCTTTATTTTTTCTTTAAAGCGGGATCACAGGATCACCGGATATTACGTTAACAACTGTACTTGAAGAATTACTTTGATTAGCAGGTGGTATCGAAAATAATATTGAACGAATCAATCCGTCTCTAACGGAATCGCCGCATTGTCCTTGACCAAATGTGAACACTATACCATTGCACGTCGAACATGTTGGGTACGAACCGATCGGGTACCATCCTATCTTATTTAGTACGACACCAACCTTGTAAACCTAAAATTATGATCAATGTATACTGTAATAATTTGCTACAACGTGAAGGTTAATAAAATGATTCTTTACGATAATGACCTTATTCTTCTGTATGTACACGGGTCTATTAAACGAAATATCAATCAAAGAACGATATGACACTCGACTAGTAAAGTGAGTGTATGTCAATCTACTCCCATCAGCGTCTAATAAATGAGCGTAAAGCAATTCGGTGTATGAACTAGAAGAATACACTTGCTGGGGACGTTCGTCTACGTCAACCAAAACTTGCGCTGGAACCTGGAAAATACCATAAGGAAAATAAACACACACATCGGGGAGACCGGGGCTAGTTGCTACAAGGGACAAGTTGTTACAATAAATGTTTAGGTATCGTCACCAGACAGTGGCATGATATAGAAGATTTTGTGTTTCGGATTGCAATCATTTTAGCCGTGCATGTTATATAGACTTAGCTTTTTCACTAGTACTAATTGAATAAGTTACATAGTTCCGTAATTAGGTGTTTCTATATAATGGCGGTACACGGGGCTAATTGTCAGTTTGTTAGTGACAAATTGTTACACTGTAAGAACTAACCCCATTAAAGATTTTCAGTTATTTTTAGAATAGTGCGAACACGTAAAAGAAAAACTACTAAAGGAAGTACGGATGTATAACCAAACGAAAGAGCAGCAAAAAGCGTTGAAGACGGTACTTTTTCGCTAAGAAAATCAACTGAAGATCGTGGTATGAATTTTGACGCTCAACGGTACATAAAAAGAAAAAAGGTGCCGAACAATTAACCACTAGTGTGTTATGCTAAGCAGCAAAAATATAGCTGGTGTTTTTTGTGTGTTGTAGTATTATACCAAGTACATAATTAGTGTATCGTTTCATATAGAACTAATATTTACATACCTAAGAAAACAATGCCTCGTAATAGATTTGCTACTAATGTACATAAGTATGTGTCACTTTTTCCCCATTTAAAATATGACGGTAGTGCAGTTTTTTGCTTAATATGCAATGTTCGTTTGGCTGCATTGGACAGAACTGATTGCCATGCATTTATTAATTATGTTTACCTCTTGTAATCTTTCGTTGTCGTTGGTGAGAAAAGCAGCTTTTAAAACGTTTTGGCGACAATACGTTCCAAAGTACCCATTACCCTCACAAACACAATTACAGAATCATTTGCCGCGAATGAAAAAGATGCTAGAAAATGTGTGTAAACGTGATTTGGGTTCCAAAAAAATATGGACTACCGTGGATGAGACGACCGATATAAAGAAAAACAGTATTGTGAATGTAATAGCTCGCGTTTTATCTAGCGAGAACACAGCATCTCGATATTTGTTAGCTTGCAAACGTGTTCAACAATGTACCGCGGAAAATATTCAAAAAGAGATAATGAACGCTTTGAAAAAATTTAAAATTGCCCAAGATCAAGTTGTGATGATTGTGACAGATAGTGCAGCAACGATGTTAAGTGTTGGGCGATCCTTAAAACATATATTTCCTAACTTAATACATGTAACCTGCGTGCTGCATGCTTTGCATTTAGTTGGTGAAGTTGTTCGACAACATTACGGAAACGTTGATCGGATGATTGGAAGTACTAAAGCAGTGTTTCGTAAATCTCCTAAACGTTTAAAAGAATTTCGTAAATTTTGTCCAGGTATTCCAGAACCTCCTGAACCAATTTTAACGCGATGGGGTACTTGGCTAACAGCAGCTTCTTACTATTTGGTCCATTTTCAACAAAATCAATCAGTTATAATGCGATTTAATCGGAATGAATCCAAAGCAATTAGAGAAAGTCAGAGAATTTCAAATTCCTCAACTTTTAGAAGATTTAACAACAATATGTACCAATTATACAGTATTACTAGATGCCATCAGAAAACTACAATGTACTGAATTGTCATTGCAGGAATCATTAGACATAGTGCAGAGTGTAAAAAATAAATTACACACATTAAATGATACGCCAGGATTATGCGCTAGTCAAAAGTTGGCAGATGTTTTAAGGAAAAATCCCGATTTTAATACTTTAGAGGCCGTTTATAATAAGTGTAAGAATAGTGAACTTTTATGTGATTTTGGAAAACAGTTTCTACATGCAAATGTAACTTCCTTAGATGTGGAGAGATCGTTTTCTATGTATAAGATATTTTTTCTTGTCGACGCACAAGGTTTAAAGAAGTAACTGTGGAAACATATGCAATGATGCAAGTTTACAGTAGTTCACATCCTGATGCCTCTAATTTGTTGAATAATTAGCAAGTAGGTTTATTTATGAATTTTTCGTATTCTTATATTAACCCGTAATACCGACGCCTATGCGAGTCCGCAAGTTTTGGTTACTCTAGTTATAATCCTGTACCTATAATCCCAATAAATCATCACGTGTAACAATTTGCCCCATACCTGTAGCAACTTACTCCACAATGGAGCAAATTATTTCAGTTTGTTACCTTTTGGAATATGAAAAATTTGTACGCGTTAATCAATTAACGTCGTAAAAAAATGTAAAATATACATGGCTACACCCAATTATTGCTAGAAAACTCATTTATATTCAACAATAAGCTCATAAAAAAATATTAAACTAAAAAGGTAACAACTAGCCCCGATCTTCCCTATACATCTGCATACCTGAATACCATAGACGCAAACATTCTTATCGCAAGTAAATGTTACGGCACAATCCAAAACGCTAGTGTTCATACATTCCGTCAAACGTAAAACCTTCCTCGTGCACCGAAATTTCCTTGCAGATTCATTTGTACCTTCTCCACCAGACGAACCGCCGGGTTGGTTATAAAAAGTAATCATTGATGTCCTAGATGTGTCCATTACATTTCCCTTGCGTTGACAAAACATAAAACGGTGAAAATATTTTATATTTTACTGTTTTCATAACTCACTGTATACAAAGATTCATTTAAAGATGAATTTTTTCTTTGTCTGGGAACCGTCGACGTAGAGAAACCTGCAGGCATTGCCACCTCTGTACTAGGTGACGATATGTTCATTAAAATTGCAAACTTTTCCGATTGCGATAATAAACTTGATGTAGCTGGCCCTTCGGCAAATTGTTGTGGCGACAAAGTAAGAAATCTGATTTTCATTAAAGCATCGCGAATTGTGGGATGTTGCATGTAGCCTTCTTGGGGTTGGTTTGCTGTATGGAATAATTGATATAAGTATTGACATTTAATCAACATATCTCATCATATTATTTACACTACTTCTAGAATTCCTGCGAAAATATGTAAAAACAATGTAGTTAATATCAATTCCTCATGAGCACGAGATCAAATGTATGAAATGAAAGCAACGATTTTATGTGCAGAGTGTCCAAAAATCAATCGCCAACAAATTTATTTCTTGACTTTTTTTCCAATACCTCACTTTACCCACGGTGAAATAAACTTGTAGCTCTACTATCTATGAAAGATTGTCAGTAATTTTTAGATGGATCTCATCAAGCTGTCCTAAATAAAATATCCAACAAGGGACATATAGTATGTTTGTGCGAGGTCGCGCTTTATAAAAACTATTTCCTCCATTATACAAGTATGTAACCGAGGAAAAAAAACGAAAAAAGGGCTAACTTTTATTTTTAAATGTAGTTTACAGAAAAAAATGATAACCTGTCTAGGGTGAAAATTGTAGCCAGGGTGGCGAAAAAGAGGTGAAATGTTTCTCCCTCTGCCCCACTAAGGGGGGAGGGCATTCATCTATGGTCCGTTTGAAAGCCCCTTTGAAGTAGAGCATGTTGATGAAAAATGCGTTTTGGGGGGTAATTTCAGACGCACCCTTCATCCCTTAAGGTGAATATCAGCCGATAAAAAAAAATACGTGTCCTTTACTTTTTGATTGTCTACCAATATACCAGGTTTCATCGAAATCGGAGGGGGCCAGTTCTGTCATTTTGCTTGTCAGCGCTAGACACAGACACAGAAAGCCGCAGACCTATTGAAATTTATAATAAATTTCCGTCGAAAAATCCCATGTGAAAGTATGGGTTCCAACTTTACTTTGTTGTGAAAATTTTAACACCAGCCTAGGTCTTTCAAGCTGTTTTATTTTCACCTTTTCTGCCAATTGAACAGCTTTCTGTAATTTTTCGCATTAATTAACTACACAAGCTTATAATAACATTAAAAATAAGAAACTAAACAGCAACACAATCACTGCAATATACAAACATGCAACACTTTGTGGGCAGTGTTGCCGAGTTTTTGGAAGATTAAATTTTTCCCTTCGATTTGTTAACGCTATCATTAAAATAAATATGTTCAAATTCAGGAAAAAGTTGAGGTTGCATTTTTAAAAAATAAATAAGATATAAATCGTACAATAACGCATTTACAAAATCTCTGAAAAATGTTGTTTCACCCACAAGACACCGGCAAATAGAGTTCTATTATTTAACTTTAAAATTGAAACAATCAGTAATCAAAGCTTGCTCTCCATCGATAATGCACTTTCTAACTTGAAACTATTATTGCTTCCATTCCTAGTAATATATTTTTTTTATATTCAAAGTATATGATAAATAAAATTCATAAAAAAATATGTAATTCTAAATTGAAATCCGTTTTCGATAAACACAAGGATGGTATGAGAAGTGCCCGTGTTTGGAGACGGATGGCGATTTGTGTCAACATCTCCATTACTGACTGTGAGTACTATTCCTTAGTCGACGTCTGACAAAATTTCTGAGAGATTCATCGAATAGTGTTTATTTGAGAGCTGTTGGATGTGAGCAAGTTTATGTATTTGTGGGATCATGGAAAAAAATAATACCGGTCAGTTATTCGATCTCTTTTTTTGGATGGGAAAACGTGTGCAGAAATCAAGGAGAAGTTGGATTCAGTTTATAAAGGCCATGCACCTTCGATGACTACCATTAGATATTGGTTTAATGAATTTAAGTGTGGCCGAACATCCGTCTTTAATGAGGAGCAGCCAGGTCGTCCATTGATCAAATACGGAATAACGTGATAACTTCAAAACAACGTTTAAATATGTTTAAGCGCAATACGAGTGAATTTCTGCGGCAGTGTGCGACTGTAGATAAAGACATAGATACATCATTATGCGCCAGAAGCCAAAGGTCAGTCGGCAAAATGTGTTTTTGCCGGCGAACGTGCACCAAAGAAGGCGAAGACGATTCCATCAGCTGGAAAAGTTATAGGGGCGATTTTTGGGATTCGCAAGCCATAATCTTAATTGATTATTTATAGAAGGGAAGGACAATCACGGGACCGGACAGTACTATGTTGATTTATTGGATCGATTCGACGTTGAACTAAAGATAATACGATTCGACGTTGAACTAAAAAGAAAAGGCCCGACCTAGCGAAGAAGAAAATTCTCTACCATAACGATAACGCCCCGGCCCACTCATCGGCAATTGCGACAGCAAAACTAGTCCAGTTACGATACGATTTGGTGCCTCATCCACCATATTCGCCAGATTTAGCCCCCTGTGACTTCTTTCTTTTTCCAAAGGAAACAAATTGCTTGGCGGAAAGCGGTTCACGACAAATGAAGAGGTCATTGCCGAAACAGATGCCCATTTTGCAGTTTGCTTAAAAAAGTTGGAACATTGCTAGACTAATTGTAAGTGTATAAAGCGACAAGGAAATTATGTCGAGAAATAAATTTACTAAATGCAAAATAATTGTGTTGTCTTCCTTAACACAGATTCAATTTGATTGAACCCATAAACTTGGGTTCGGACAACAATCGGCTTTCACGCGAAGGGTCACTTTTAAAAAGCCTACCAACCAATCACGTGCCGTTACTAGTTTCTATCCACTGTACGTAGAACTGTACATAGAACTGTACGTAGAAGAAATGACGTTAATTAAAAAAAAATGTACATTCTTCTAATTAACTCACTAAACATTTTCCTCAGATTCTGGTAAATCCTAAGATGTTCAGATATATTAAATATGCCGAAAAGTATTTAATCATACGTAATGTAGTTATTTTTTTTTCAATCGGCGGTTGTTGGAAGGCTTGAACGTTTGACTTAGCTTAATTATGTTGACAGTGTACTCAGTCTGTAATTAAAGATCATTTGCTATAAAGATATGACTATTTTATAGGATGTATTCTGCACAACACTTGGGCTATATTCATTACAGGATAGTAATCACTAGAAGTCAAAAAAAAATATTTTACGTTATTTTCAATTTATGAATATGTTATGTGTCAAAGTTATTCAAACAACAATACATACTAGATTAATGCAATGTAATACTTTTATTTTGAAATGTGATCAGAAATTTTGAACATGATTAAATAGTTAATTTGTACTTTGTGATTACTCTACTCTACCCACTTAAAATAAGAAAAAATATTAACTAACAAGGGAACACCGAAGTTATACTAACCGATTTGAATGAAACTTTGTGCGTTTACAGACCAATTTAGTGTAAGAATACTGGTATTTTTGTGGTGCCCAATCGCCTGTTTTCAAGGTGTAAGGTACCCTAAACGCAAAACAGTCCCTCGCTATTTCTTTTAATAACTTTGAAACTATGAGAAGTATTAAAAAATACTTTGGACAACTTTTTGATAGTTTCACTAGTATTAAATGATAGCGTCAGCAGATTTCCGCCAGCTACTATGCACCACACCTGCTATCTCATGTATATTTACTAAAAAAATATAAAAATTACGTTGAATTTAAACATGTACATTAGGTTTGCCGTGAAATAATCCAATTTGCGGAAAAAAAATTATTACCTACCGTAAGTCTATTGTTTAAACATTAGCATTCGATCTGATATACAGGCCGATTTATTTTCGACCCTCACCATGAGGATCTCGCTTATTATTGAAGATAGAGGGTAGGTTTGAATTTGGCAGAGTTGCTAAATATTGTGTTGGTATTAACCCGAAGAAAAAATTTACCTGTGACAAATAACGTTCGAAATTAAAAAAAAAACACGAAAAATGTTTATTTTCTTCTTTTATCTCTAGCACCTTTGTTTGGCATTGAAAAGAAAAACTAAAACCACGTTCTCAAGGCCAATTTTGATCCTTTATCTGTTTTTATATGACGTTTCGGTTCCTTCTGGCAATCATCAACTTTCTTAATCCTTATCGGCGCCATATTGGATTTTGACACCATCAGAAAGAGTTTCTTCTTCTGATTTCAACCATATATAACATGTTGACAAAAGTTTTCGATATTATACTTTAATTGACAAAGAACACATTTTTAGATTGCAAAAGGTACCCATGAAATTTCAAACTATCAAACACTTCAATTGTCGTTCATTAGTAATAAAACAATGTACACCAACGCAGAGAAACAAGATGTGTTAAGTACTTTTTATTCATAGAACCAAAATACAACTAGTGAGCACAAGATATTTACATTGTATCCAGAACGACAACGGTCATATCCTATAATTTGTCGAGATCTTGGTCGAGAATGGATGGTTTACCGAGTTGCGTAATGTTTATATTACTAGGAATTCGAATGAAAATCAAGAGCATATTTTACAAATGGTAAATTAAATGTGTGTTTTTGCAAGGTTTATGTAAATTTTGTATTTCCTAGATAAATCAACATCTACATCCAAAGTGGCGCCAGAATTTACTTTGCTCCAGACTCGAGTATGGAGAACTTTATATCGAAGTAAGTTTAAACCATAAGATTCATGTTAGCCACAGGCTGATGATAATTTAAAGCGACTGGAGTATTGCAACTAGTTAGTGTTAAGATTAGAAGACGACGATTTTTTTCAACGATCATCTGGTCAGATGAATCAAAATTTACCAATTCTGGAACCTTTAACTGAAAAACGGAGCACTATTTGGCAGTACAAAATCCCAGACAAAATAGGGCAAGGAGACCACAACATCGTTTTGGATTAAACGTTTGGATAGACCTTTTGGAAAATAGTCTCATAGGACTAGTTATGTATGAAGAAACATTAAATGGGGAAAGATACTTAAACCTTCTTCGCACATACGTACTTAACTTCTTAGTTAACAATATTCCATTGAGTCAGTTACAGCATTTATGGTAGCAACAAGACAGCGCACCAGCTCACAATGTAGCAATTCTGAGGAATTACTTAAGTCAAGAGTTTCCGAAAACGTTGGATTGGAAATAGAGGAGTTACTGAATGGCCGGCGAGATCTCCTGACTTAAGTCCTCCGAAGTATTTCTATGAGTTGTTAAAAATCTTTTCGATGCGTGCAGATATGCTGTAATATCTGGACAAATATACATTCAAGCAAATCACGGATTTTCACATTTCGCCGACATAAGCCAATATACCGATTGGGAAAATGAGAAATTAGGTATATCGGTATCCCATCTCGCTCTCGCCATACACGCGAGAGAGCGTGGAGGGGACTGAGTGAAATCCGAGCAATTCCTGCAAGTACACTTCGAACAATGTCGGGATGTAGACGTACTGTGCGAAAAGCGTACGTAATAATTTGAAGTCAAGGTCGCCTGGAAATGAGAGTTTCCCATATTTATTTTGTTGTTGTTGTAATTTCGCATTTTTCCAATCGTTATATTAATTCTTTGTTTTAGTTACTACCATCTAGCTGTATTAGATGTCCGCATACTGGATATTACAAACGTATTTGCCATAAATGTGCAATATCGTCGAAAATATTGGAAATAAGTATTACGTTATTGGTACCATTTTGAAGGTAATTTTACAAGAAAATTGCTGGCAATATCAAAAAATATCGAGAATAAAGGTTTGAATTTCGATAAATGTTGCACGACATATTTAACACCCTATACATATTTTTACATTATACCACCTCGAAATGTATAAAGTATTAGTCCTCAAATTGACAACAAAAGAGTAACTCGCGACAGTGTATATGTCTTAAAATGTCAGAGTCCTGTAACTCAAAACGATCAATAAAAAATATAGCAATTCATTTAAAATAAAAAAGTTGAAAGCAGTTGCCGAAATTTGAAACACTGTATATTTGTAGATAATTTTACAAAATGCGCTGTGGTATACTATATACGTACAATAAATCTCATTTCTCCATCTTTGATAGTTTTTACGCTAAACTCTGCCGACACACTAATGGCGCACCTGGTATATTAACGACGAAAGGATTAATCCGTTACAGTAGCTGGGCGAAAACTATTAACATTTAATACTACTAAAACAGTTACAAAGTTGTCCAAAGTCTTTTTTAATCCTTCCCATAATTTCAGAGATATCTATAACAATAATTTGGTTAACAAAATATTATTAAAGTAAAATTTAAAAAGTATCCTATTGGGCTTACATACCAATATTTACTTTACTTTTCTTAGTCTATCAACTCTCACTAAATTATCAACTGGTTATTAAAACGAAAGTTTTATCTATTCCTACTGTTGGAAATGTACTCCAATAGGGTTAAACTAGAATATACGGCGTATCCACCTAGTGCGTGGATTGAAGATAATTCATTCTCCGGGTAATTTAGTAAGAAAGTTTCAAAAAAAAATATTGTAAGACTAGCGCTGCGCAACATAAAATTATAGTCAAGTATACGGGGTGTTCAATTTCCGCAGCAGACGGTACAAGTTTGTTTTTCTTTTTAATGCAACAGCCTGTGTATTCTTGCGATTAAATGCTTCTTTTCAATTCATGTCAATCAACTTCCATCAATATTTCTTATGCCTATCTATCTTAATTTTTGAGATAATTGACATAATTTGAATTCCTTGCGAAATGCCGTTGTTTGCTTAGGGACCAAAATTTGAAATGTTTTAGAGTGATGATACAAATTTTATTCGATTGAGTATTTCCTGCAGATTTTGGCAATGCATCGGAAAGTTTTTTTATATCAACTAGTGCCTGCAAGATGGCCATCATAGTCGTCGCCATGTTTGATCTATACCATTTCAATTTTTTTTAATGGAACACCCTGTATATTTGTCCAGGGTCTGATAGAGAATCTGTTATAGAATTCTTTTTATAAACATTTCCCTATACCTAAAATATGTCGTTCATTGCGAATCTATACAGATAAGTTTTTTTGTTGAAATGCATACCGTGCTGCGTCGAAGTACTATAGACTTTTGTTTTTCTAAAGATATTCGTTAAAAATAATCTGTAAAATTTAATTCATGTGTACATTCATTTTAACATCTATTCGAAGTGAACATCATTTTCCTTCATACAAACTGTAACACGATTCCAAGCATTTTGCTAAACATTTACCTAACATTTCGGGAGTAATATTTTGTGTAATCTCCATATTACGCATTGCCTTAAGAAATTCATCCAGAATGTTTTTTATAAACATTTCTATTTAGCTAAATCGCAATTTTTTTTAACAACTTTCAGTGTGATATATTTTTTATTGCTGCAAAAACGTAGTGTGTAGTAACTTGAGTGAATCTATTCGTTTTATAATGAGCTCCAATCAAAATGTGTCTATTTATTTTGGCTATTCACTTATAAGTGATGGTTTAACTTACAATGTACTAGACAATGTATGAAGGGAAAATGATGGTTACTTCCAGCAGATGATGGAATTGTACCAAAAAAGATAACGTCTACACATTTGCTTTAATGATTGTCTTTACCGAGAAAGGAAAGTTTATAGTATTTCGTCACAGCGCTCTACGTTTTTAAACGAAAAACATATGGATAGCTTTATATTCAATTTACTAAAGAAGGATGCATTTTATGTAGAGTTTATAGAAAAGATTCTAGAGAAGCTTCTCTATTATATTTTGTAAAAATGTAGTGTGTTCCATTTAAAAAAAATTGAAATAACCTGGATCAAACATAGCGGCGATATCGATGACCTCTTTATAGAATCTAGCTGAAATAAAAAAATCTTCGATGTCTTGAAAACTTGATGAAATACTCAATCAAATAAAATTTGAATTACCGCTCTAGCATGTAAGGCCTTTAAAATTTCGCCATGAAAGAAAGCTAGCTTTCACAAAAATCTCAAATCATATCGATTATCTCAAAAACTAAGATAGATAGATATAGGAAATATTGAAGGAAGTTGACATGATTTGAAGAGATGCATTCAAAAATGCAATACTATACCAGGTGTTTCATTTAAAAAACCACACTTGTATCGTGCGCAGCGGAAACTGAACATCCTGTAGTCTTCAGCGTAATTTTATGTTGTGCAGCACTCGTCTCCAAATATTTTTTATTGTAAAGCTTTTTTTCTAGATTGCTCAGGAAAGGAATTATCTTCCGTCCACGCACTACGTGGACACGCTGTATATTTTGTTTCGTTACATAATTAGTACATCAATTATGTACACAATTTCTCTTAATGGTAAGGATCGAAATTCATGTTAACAACTTATAAAAAAAACCAATATTTTCAATTTTCACGTATTTAAACCGCCGTAAGATAAGCACAATTATGTTAGAGCAAATTACATATAATGCTTTTAAACTAGTTAATAAATTATGCACAATTACCTATACCATCTAGTCTAGGTACTTTCGCACCTGAACTTTGATTATGGCGAGCAGCATATCGTGTCAGCGCATTGAAAAGTTCTAATTCAGAAGTTATATTCAAAACTTCTTGATCGAAAACTGTCAGTATTGTACTAAGTTCCACATCATCAAAACTGCTCTCTGAAAGAACTTCTTGAGTTTGGTTGCATATAATCTAAAATAAAATATATTGTTACTTTAAGATTGCACATAGCAAGTCATGAAAAAACATTTTCTTATTTACTTAACTTGATACCTGTGAATATTCAACACTTACATGTACGCATTTTTCCATTAAAACAGGTTCCTCAAAGAGCTTTGCAAATTCATATGCCCGACAAGCGTTTTTTGGATATAAATCTGACCACAGATATTTGGTACATTCTTCTACCAAATGCGGCAACATATATTTCTTTGCTCCATAACATAACTCACACGCCTGATCAAACGATGTTAAGTTAATCTTATCAGTATATATATACCTAAACAAAAAAAAAACATTACACCTATTGCTCTTATATAAGTTGGCAATCTTACTCTAACAAAGCTTTAAATGCATCTGGTTGAACGTCAAGAATTGCAATAGGATCTTTTTCAGCCATACCACCATAGAACATAGCCTCAAAAACTGGGCTAGCCATTGCTAGAAATAATTTGTGTCCTTCCAAGACTTGTTGATTCGGTTCTGTACCAACAATGAATCGACAATCGCTCCATATTCCAGATTCAAGCAAATACTGGCCTCTTTCCTTAACTTCTCTTCTCGTAATTTGCCAATCACAAGGAGGCGGTGGTGCACTCATCTAAACCATAAAAATAGAAAGTCTTAACAGGGAAATCAAACTTATGTTGTATTAAAACTTACTTTCTATATCTCCAGATTGTTAAGCAACAAATAGAGTTTCCTTTTGCGTCAAATGAGCGTCCGCATATATTTTTATTATTTTACATCACTCCCTCATTTCCCACAACTATCTTCAAAGATTTGTTCATGTAGTACCTTATAAATATTTTTAGCTAAAAGGCAAAATACATTCTTCCTTGGATTAAGGCCAACTTCTAAGCTAAGAAATAAACCTTTTTAAATGAAGGTTAGGTTGTGAACTGTGCTGTAAATACATATGCTGTAAACAGCAGGTTGGTTCGTTTGTCTTGCTCGCGATAGTTCTAATGTGTGATAGGATTATGATCACGTGATCGTTTCGATTGCTCAGAACTACTCTAAATGGGTACAAACGAACAATACAAGTTGGTGTTTATTAGTGTTGGGCATAATCGATATATTTCAATAATCGAATGAATCGAAATAATCGTTTAAAATAATCGAATGATCATTCGAAATTCACTAACGATTTCGATTATTTTCCACCACTATTTGACAGAATCCGAGTGACGAGTGAATTATTTCGAACATCGGATTGCCAGTTTTTTTTACAATCGAACGCGCTATTTAGAAATTCGAGCTACTCCGTATTGCACTAATTGACAAACGAACAAACCTAGTGTAAACGTTAGAATTGTAGGATACCTTAAAAGGTCGGTAGGCAACCCTATTTACACTATGTAGTAGACATATATATATAACTTGGTAGAATATATTTACTCCAAAGATGGTCTCAGTTTAAAAATAGCATTCGCAATTATGTCAGTGGCAGTGGAATATATGAGATCCCAAGGTTGGTGGAATACATTTACTCTAAAGGTGGTAACAGACAACCAGATGGATCGGTGGACAGATTGATAGAAAAAAATGATTAGGACAAACTTAGTAGATAGTTTAAGAATTTTTTTGAAATTTTTGATCGATCGCCATTTTATTAGAAAAAATAAAAAAATTATTGTAAATGCAAACGTGTTAAGAGTGCCGAAAGCTGATTTTAAAAATTTGTTTTTTTTTTTAAATAGTCCTTAAAATAAGAGTTATGACGATTTTTCTAAACGCGAAGGAACTCCAGTAACTACGAACCGGGGCACCAAATCAAAAATTTGAACTAAGAAGTTTGTTTTAATGAATTCCAACTGCCATTTTCGGGTGTAACGATTTAGTATTTACATTCTGTATAGACAAAATTGTTCTATAATTCAATGTTGTACCGGCGATGCCAGATCTCACGATAAATCACGATAGACATCAAATCTCACGGTTTTCAATGTACTTAAAAAAAACTCTCGAAAGTAAGAGAAATGTTTTTTGGACCTACATGAAGTTATAAATCGGAAGATTTAACATCATTTAAGTACTTTTAGAATATCATTAAAGTGACTAAATATTAAAGCATTGCAATAAATAATGAACTTGTGTTAGATAGAGAACTATGTGCAGTTTGGACCCAAAATGGCGGCTCCGATACTATTAATGTAATGCATAAATGACAGAGACAAAGATAACTCCTACTTTTGTATTCGTGAATTAACTGAGGTATAAAAGTGTTTTTGTTTCTTTCAACTATAAATTTATATGCTTTTTATTAGGAATATAACATTATGAGTAATAAAAATAAAATCACATTTCTATTGTTTTTTTATTGTTATTTCTAAAAGATCAACGTAACGGTTTTAAATATGTATATATTTCAAGTTGTACATTTATACCTTATTTATTTATTAAAATAGCAATTGATGCTCATAACTCAGAACTAAGGTTCGACAAACGAGTGCAACGTCATATTATTTTTTAATAATATTATATATATCTCACGTACTTACTTTTGCGCGATATGCCTCTGACGTTGCACTCGTTTGTCGAACCTTACTCATAACTATTAAATAAAATATATCATGCCTAGTTTTGGACTCAAAGTGGTTCCCTACTTACTTTAAATATCACCATATCCCCATACCATTTACAATAAATTAATAAACTAAACCAAGGTGTTTTTAGTATACGCACCTTAATCAAAAAAGTTAGAGCAATAGAAGCATTTACAGGTGAGGCTAACATGAAACAAAAATATTTACACCAAACCAAGAGTCGGAAATTGCGATTAGTGTCGTTACTACCGCTAATACAAAGGTAACCAGCTTTGACGTTAGCAGGTTGTGACGTATTTTGATGTAGACCATAGACGCGTTTACACACTCAGACCGTGTCTGCGTTTTGAATTGGTTTATCCAAATTATATTGGTTTTATATACAAAAATACTGTGTAGTGATATTTTCGTACTTTGTTGGTGACCTGCAATATTTTCTATATTGTATAAGCGATAAAACCTTTTCTGAAACGATAAAAACGGGGTAACCAAACCTAAGAGCGTCGGTTGTTTTGTATGTTTTGTCTGTGAGTTTACACTGTGTAAAATAAAAGAAGATTTTATTTATTTTTCAACAGCTACAGATTGAAGAACCGGTGAAACTATAACTGTAAATTTAAAATATCCTAGGCTTAAAAAGGATGCTATTCCAACTCAATTCCCTAACTGTCCGTTGTATTTGACAAAAACGTGAAGATGTTATTGTTCAAATAGTTTTATATTCTTACGTTATATTAAACAAATAAACGTTCTGTTTTAATACAATATATTTTAAATTATATCAACGAACGTACCAATTTTGGATAATATATGTAAATGTCATAATCACAGCAGTAAACGTATTGCAACAATTATAATAATTTTTTCTACAAATACCCTACTTAAAAATGATTGTAGGAAAAGTAATGATAAATTAGGTAAACCACCACATAATAGGAAAGGTAGATAAGGTAAAACACCACATAATAGGAAATTCAAGACCCTGGTTAAATAGCATGTCTGTAAATGTTTTGGTGAAATTGAACAAAATTTCGAATAAAATTGCAATTACTGTATCATTTCAACCTTAGCTTCGTCCAAATACATGTAGAATTACAAGTAATAGTAATTAGTCGATTAAATATCCGTCACAAAAACAACTTTCACGAAAACGGTGCTCGGTTACGCGCTTGATTTTTGCTTTGAAAGTTCGTTTTTCCGAAATAAAATCGTATGGGATGCGAAGAAGGGTTGCTCAGTTGACGACTGGCATCCTGTCTAAACTGGAAGTCCTTCAAAACTTAAAAAGGAAATGCAAAAAAACGTTCCTTTACCGCTTAGGCTAATATCCTGCATGGCGATACATCTCCTAAACAGCATCACGTCAGCGAAGAGCGGGAACCTTCTAGTATCGGTGGTAACGGTAGTGTGCGATGCTGCTATTACTTTCAGTTTTTTATTTTATAGCAAGATGGCAGGGAATTATGGAATTATCAAATTTTAACGGCCAAGTTAATGTCTGTATCAAAAGATAGGTTGATACAAATTTTGAATTCGAATATAATTTTTGAAGCATTTATAAAAGGCCCTCGTAATATTGCAAATAACCTTTTGTGTTATATTTTATTTGATGTTTATTTTAATAGCTTAAATTATTATTTTGATATAATTTCTTAATATTCTCGCATAAAATATGAATTGACCGCTATTTGAACGTAAAGGATGATTTCTCAGGATTTTTCCTGATCAAGCCCACGAATTTTCTATTTTTTAATCTGGCAACACTGTTGTGCCTTATAATTGTGTTCGAAACGTTGTTTAAATTGTCAGGTTAGAATACATTTTTCAGCTTTTTCAATACGATAAATTATATGAAAATTATGTTCAGAAATATTGACTGCAAAGGCCGAAAATAAGAACATGTAGCATAAATACATACATATTATATATCATCTTTTTAACCAAATAAAAATTTTGTGATTGTTTCAAAAATATTGTCATTTTAATGTTTTCAGATCCGTTTAGTGGCACCATATCCTATCATAACATTGTCCGATCTGCGACTTCTGTGAAAAATCATTCAAAACATCTTTATAAATTTGCAAGTGATCTTTTTTTTTCGTTTATTAAATGAAATAGCAATACACTTAAAACAGTAAGAAAACATAATACATCATAAAAATAGTCACATAAATCAATTAAAATAAAAATAATGGATGCATCATTTTTAAGGTTAACCTTTTCCTGCAGGTTGGACATTTCTTTTGAGACTTGATGCAATTTTCAATACATGGAGTACAGAAAATATGTCCACATATTGTTGATGATACAGGTGTTGATCCTAATGTTTCTAAACATATCGGACACTGCGGTTTTATTTTTTGGCCTTCTTCGAGCGACTTTGACAAATCAATAGCTGCTGCCTCTGAATTATTCTCTTGTAAATTATGTTTTGGTTGCTCTTTTTCAGTACATACATATATGACCGAATCTTCAAAACTTTTATGATTGCCATCATTATTAATTAAATCCCAACTGCTAGCCAATAATTTATCAGTTTGCTCATTTAACTCCTTGAAAGATGTAAGATAACTGTCATCTAAAAGGTCTTCATTTGAACATAACAAATTGTTTATAAAATTTGGCATATCATTCTTATTCTTCGTATTAGACAGAGTATGAGATGTTGATGGACGAACATAATTTTCACTGCTCTTAATATTTTCATTATCTTTCGTTACTACCTTTCCATTCTTTTTTGTATCACATATTATTTCATCTAAGATATTCGTCTTATTCTCCATTATACTATCATCTGTTTCACATAAGTTTATAGGTTCCATAGCAGTACACGTAGTTCCAATTTGCAAATCATCATCTGTATCAGAATCAGATATTTGATACACTTTTCCAAGCGTTATACGTCTTGAATTGCTGCTTTTTAAAATATTATTTGTTATAGAAAATGTCTGTCTTTGTGCTCTCTTTTTAGAAGTCGAACTTTCAGCAAAGGTTGGACACTTGTATTCAAATTCATCATCAGAACTATCTTTCGTTGCAATGTTTAAAGACATTCGCTTCTTCGGAGCCTTTTTTGTGATCTTAGTAATTGCCTTTTTTGCTGCACCGCGTGTTCGTTTCGCAGGTGTTAGCGTTGCTAATCTTTTAGTCGGCTCTTCAGTTTTTATACGCCGATTCATTTTAAATTCATTAGTTTAGTACGTACGTAAAAGATATATTAGTAACAATTTCTTTCACCACACAATGAAAACGATAGCTCGGAACAGTTTATGTGACATTTACAACAGTGTGTAACCAAACGTCAACAGTAGTACCAATTGCTATTACATTTATCTGTAATTTTTCTGAACTAAAATAAATGTACAGCTTGTGTATGAAGTAGTATTTCTTCCTTATTTAGTGACGTATGCATATATATCTTTACGTTTTCTGCGTTTTCGGTTTGTAATGTTAATTTTAATGCACTTTGGAGTCATGTTGTTGGGAAAAGCGTCCGACAATTATCAACTGAATTTTATTGAACCTACAAAGATAAAAATTCTAAAATTACGCGGACAATTTAGTTTGGTAGTTGAGGGAATATTATTCTTATTGTTGGAAGTACCAACTTAAATTGTCTGCTAATATACAAAAATGCCAATGTAAACGCGTTCCTACTTACAGCAACAGTAAGAATCTTTTAAATACGCCAAATATCGCATTAGTGCGGGGCTTACTTTTTATTCGAAAACTTCTAAATTTTTGTTTTATTAATTTGTAACTGAGGGCCATAACTCATTTTTCCCCGTTCAGTGTGGTCCCCTTTAATGTTATCACTTCTTTATTGTTATCGTTTCAATCAAGTAGATATTTTCTATTACATATTTTAGAAATTAGAAAATAAGAAATTCATGAGCTTGTTTCTGAAAATTATTGAGATGCTTTTTG
Source organism: Dynastes maya (assembly GCA_029619315.2). Taxonomy (NCBI): domain Eukaryota; kingdom Metazoa; phylum Arthropoda; class Insecta; order Coleoptera; family Scarabaeidae; genus Dynastes; species Dynastes maya. The sequence continues at coordinate 28,215,548 of JAROYE020000001.1, forward strand.
CATTTAAATAAACGTCAATTCATATTCTACAAGCGAAATTAAAAAAGTGTGTAAAGGCGACAATTTAAAATATAAAAATAGAAATAAAATAAAATACAAAATTTAGGTTATTTTGTTCGGATTCTTCGACATGCGGGAATCTTTTTTATTAATCCAATGCACGTAAAATTTTGCTTGATTCGTTTTTGTTTAAAAAAATGGTGTCAAATAAGGTGCACATAAGCAATCACGTGACTTTTTCAACTGCCAAATTCGAATTCTTGTCGAAGAAAAAAGTTGCTTGTTTTTTTAAGTTTCAGCAACAATTCAATACCCATAAGAAATATTCCTTCTCATTGTCTTCAAAATGCGTCCAAACTGCAACCTTTATCTCTTCGTCATCACTGAAACGGCGCCCGCGAAGGCTCTTTTTCAGTTATGAAAACAGGTAATACTCACTGGGGACCATTTGCATGCCCGGGCACATTCACATACAACAAGTGCACGCCTCTGGCTACTTGCCCACGTCTTTTCCCCCAAATATTTTGTCGTAATTTGTGCAAGAGTGCTGCATAATATGCCCCGTTGACTGTGTATGTATTTCTTGCCTTAAAGTCTATAAGAAGAACGCCCTCACAATCCCAAAAAATCTAATACAAGATCCTCAATAAGAGCAATGTTGTCGTCCGACACCACTCGAAACCATGTTAATCAATCTTTTACTGCAGAATAAGACGAACAATTTTCTCCATACACCCCACGCAATCGATCTTTGAGGCTTTGAGGAGAAAGACCGTCTCGAGTAAGGAATTTGATAACTGCACTATACCCAATTTTCCTGACTTTCGACAGCTTCCGACATCGTGATGAACGAATGACAGACAGTGACAGAAAACTAATTGATATAACATCCATGTCCGTTTTTCCCAAGACTAATAAGGCTCGAACCGAAGTGTTAGCAAAATTTTGATCCGCTGCGATACCTAGATGATAGGTAAAAATAATATTTGTCTTATAATCGAAAAATCTTTTGGGATTTTAAAACCGTGCAATTCGATATCTCTATTACGAGATCGTGAAATTTTTTATAATATCGTTAAATCTTGCATCACTGATATTAAATATAAATTCAACCCGCCCACTATACGTTGGCAAACACATACCATTTTAAGAGTCCTCCGTGAAATCACAAAGTGAATAATGTCTGTTAAATATCTGCAACATTAGATATGTTTCAACTGTTGTTTCGGCAAAACTAGTACGGCATGAGGAAAAAATGCGTTTATATGCAGAGAACGAACGTTCTACATCTAGTGACGTAATATTTGCGTAAGTAAAATAATCTTTCAAATAACTTAACGATTCTGTTGATGCACCTTCACAAATGTGTCTTAATGTGCCAAAATCAGAATTTTTCTCAAAAACACTCAAATTTTTCTAGAACAGAAACATTTTTTGCGTCTTCAATCGCGCATAGCTGTGCGTGAACATGTTGCACTATTTGTAGGGATTCTTCTAACGGCACCGCAGGATTTTATAATTTTTCTATTTCATCTGCTAGCCCGAAGTAATTGTCGTGAATGATTTTTAAATCCATTTTAACCTGACTATCTTGAAATTTCGACTGGCTTTTCTGGATAGCGGCAGCTTCCTTTGTATCGAATTGTAAAACCACGTTCTTAATATTGTCAAAATATTTATGATAATAAAACGCGGCCTGCAACCAAGTTCTCCAACGAGTTAGAATAGGTTCTGGTGGCTCTAGTATACGGGGGCACAGTCTGTGAAATTCGCGAATACGTTTCGGTGATTTGACAAATACTGCTTTGGTATGCGCTATTAAAGTGTCTACCTCAGGATAACATTTTCTGATATTATCCGCCACAAGATTGAGAGCATGAATTTTACACGTAATGTGTAACAAATTAGCAGAATGCTTTTTAAGAGACCGGCCTACAGAAAGCATGTTTGCAGCACCATCACTCACTAACATCAAGAGTTGGATTGTTGAAAGTTCAAACTTGTCCAATGTATTTAACACTAACTTTGAAATTACTTCGGCAGTACACTGTTGTATTCGTTTGGAGACTAATAGAATTGAAGGTGCCGATTGATGAGGTTCCAATTTGCGTGCCATTACATTAAGAACAGAATGTTTCTTCCGATCTGTTGTTTCGTCGACACATAACCACAATTTTTGATCTTTCAACTCCGATTTTATTTTTTGTTCAATATGTTCGCGCGCAGATGGCACAATTCTTCGTAACGATGTTCGACTAGGTAATTTGCACCCCGAATAGTTATTCCAAAAGCAGATAAATGGTTCCTTGTCTAGTAAATTAAACGGTATATTACATGCGATAAACGTAACACATAAATTAAATATAAATTTTTCATTGTCTCGTGCGCAACTTCTTTTTGAGACATGCTTTTCACTATTTACGTGTCGTAGACAATGTTGTCTGGACCAACACATTAACGAGATTTTACAGATTACACATTTAATTTTAGCACCTTCATATATTAAGTCTGGAATTTCTGCAATAAATTTTCGAAGTTTGTCCGACCGCGGTCGTTTTGCTGACGAAATCATAATTTTTCTAGGACAGATAAATAATTGCGCAAATGACCGGCAGCGAAAATGTCCGTACTGCTCCGCAGACGAAGTAATACAACCGTTCCTTTCGGTCCGAACTGATTCTACGCCGATGCGCGGTACCGCTCGTGGCCAGCGTTAATTATGAAGATGCATCAATACATCATATCACCGTAATAAAATTTTATGGAATATTAGCTTTTTTGTTTTGAGTAGGATAGGACGTTTTCACATTTACCGACACTATAGCAGCACGACACTGACAACGACACCAGTGGAAATCTCATATAAATATGTAAAACGAATCCTTTCTCACTTACCGACATGTCGGTATCATCATAGCCTGTCGTTGGGTATCAGTCCTCCCGTCGGTTTTGTATCTAAGCCTGCCCATTATTTCATCTTATGAGCTCATCAGATCGTCTGTTATGGCATTAAAAGTGACTGCATTTAAATACGATGCTATTACATTAATATAGAATTAGTGTTTTTGGGATAACACCAATGAAAATAATAAAAACAAAATAGTCAGCAATGAAATTGGTCAAAGACTGGTGGGTAGATGTGAATGGTGTCGTGTCACGTCACCGATGCTAAGGTGACCTGACGTAATCGTGTTGGTGCTGTTGCTGGAAAATGTAAAAATGTCCATACGATGTCCGGCAAACAAAAGACCCGAATACAAAAAGAATCCGTACTTCAGAAAAATACTTTGCCATATTTTTCTAAAATACCAAAGATAAGTCAAAGAAATGCAATTACCTGCAATTCACCTTTGTACACGATGACAACTTAGGTTATGAAACATGGTTAACAGTCGGTTTTCGTTTACGGTTAATACACACGGCACAACGTTGGAGCGTCACTTATAGAGATTAGTTTCAGACGTTTATTTAAAATATAAAATTACATCTAATTTAACTAACTCAAAGAATATAAAATTTGTAGGTTCGGTCGTGTGTAACGCAACTCTATCGACTAACTGCTTCTCTGGTTATGCGCAATGTAGCGGTGCGCGCGTCGTGTTACAAAGTTCTATTTAAAAAAATTGAAAAAAAGTGTTTGAATTTCGATAAATGCACGACATATTTAACACCCTGTATATATTTCTACATTATGCCACCTCGAAACATATAAAGTGTTAGCCTCTAATCGAGTACTCTAAATCTGTGGCACTGGAACACTGAAACAGTAACAGCAGTAAAACTGAATTCAGTTTTACTGCTGATGATGATAGCCTGGCTATTGAAACGTGCGTCCAGTACGAGTTAAGTATTGTGGTAATTGTTTTAGTGAACTGTTTCAGTGTTAGCCTCTAAATTGATTAAGCTCCAATTGCATCAAGTTTAACGTATTTTAACCGCCTTTGAAAATGCTAAACGTCTATATGTATCGATAACTTTTATGAATATCTAATAGAAGAAAATTAACAAGAAACGGAAAAATCGCCAATTTTCAAAAACCGATTTCATCTTTCGAAACCGTTTTTCAGCAGAAAAGGAAACCGTTGTTTTATATAGTCCTATAAGGTCTACAAATCACCCAAGCTTCATTTATTTCTAAATGTGCGGGTTGGGAACTTTTCTTTGTCAATCCTATTTCTACTGGTGTAAACATGTTACAATCGTATTAATGATAATACGCCCGACGTTACACTGAAGTGACAAATGCCATTACGCACTATACGAAGTATAGAAAATTTCACTCCCATTGAATAAACACTTCACAAAATAGATAAGGGTGTAAACGGCATCGCTTATAATGCCACGTTGTCATTTTAAGATTAATTTATACGCACTTTACTCACCAAATATGGTTTGAGATGATTTTTTGGTATTTTAAATTTAAAAAATTAATTTCAGAGCTCAGTACATACATATTATGTAGAGCAAAATAGGATATTATCGTTGAGCGTTTCCAAAAGACAGGCACATATATTACAATTTGGCGATCAACTGGCATGTATAAAAAAATATTCGCCTTGATTACCTTTTTACCTTGTTTGTTCATATACTTTATTTTAGTACCGTTATTAAAAAAATTATTTCGTTTTTAATAACTAATACCATATGATCATAAAATCGAGAGGGTCATGTTTTCTCTTGAATTATTTTTGATGTTGGTTATAACTACGTCTGACAGGTAAATCCAAGAGGGAAACTTCAAATTACGTTTGGCAAGTTTGCTTAGGCGCAACACCATCTTGCGTTAAGCAGTCCATGAGCTTTATTAGAAATGCAAATATCGCATCCCTTACATATAGCAACTACTACGAGCCCCTTCCCATACCAGTTATACTTTACATGCTTTTTTGAGTCCCAAATTTAATAACAGCGCGTAATTAATTACATGCAGCGAATAACATCTACTTTAAAAAATTCGTCCAATTATTATATTTTTTTCAATTCTAGAAAATCAAATTTATTGGAGTTATCTCGACTAGAAGATATAAGACTACTGGTTCAGTAGCCGCAAAGCCCCGATATGTAAGAAAGAGCAAAATTACAGATGCGAATAACAGAGTACCAAGAAGAATTATTGTGAAAAAACGACGTGCTAGTTATCTTGAATTAAGTGCTTTGTGGAGCAATGCTGTTGGAAGGCGAATTTCGAGATCCACATGTCATAGAGAGGCCCACAAACTATTTTTTGTTTTAAATGAAACTGGTATTTTATAACCGGCGGTTTTATTTCAGGCCAAACAAAAGCCACTTTTAGCACCACGCCAGAAGAAAAATAGATTACGATGGGCGAAAGAACATAAAGATTGGATACCTCAGCAATGACATGCAACATAGTGGAGCGATGAAGTCGGATTCGAAATGTGTTGGAGACAGTAGAAATCGAGTTATCCGCAGAAAACATGAGGCGTTCCATCATGATTGTCTTAAAAGAAAGGTAAAATGTCCGGCATCGATTATGATATGGGGCAGCATGTCAAACGGGGTGGGTAAACTTAAATTTATTGAAGGAACTGCCGAGACTAACAAATATTTAGACATTTTGAAAGAATCACTTTTACCGGTCATGGAAGAATACTTGACATTCGCTCAAGATTTTGTGTTCCAGCAGGACGATGCAGGATGTTACACTTCAAAAAAGCTTTAAAATGGATGGAAGACAAAAACATGCCACTTTTGGAATGGGTTTCTAGCAGTCCCGATTTGTCTCCTATCGAAATTTTGTGGCACGAGATGAAAAAAGTGCTCCGAAAACATCCTGCTAGAACAATTCCTGAACTGAAGCAAAGGTTTCAGGAAATATGGGATTCTTTTACACCAGAATTTGGTCAAGGCTTGGTTAACACTATGTCCCGAAGAATTTTGGATATCTTAAAAAATAAAGGCGAAGTTACACAGTGGTAAACTGTAAAATAGTCTTTTTGTTAATTTAAGGTTTGTTGAATTTTTTTCTATTTATGCACATTTTGGATTATATATCGAAGTCAGTAAATACATATTTATTTTTGTTTAAAGATGTTAAAAAGGTTGAATAAATAAAAAAAAAATAATGTTCTTGTGGTATATTACTTATAATTTTTCTTACAAATTACAAATTTAAAAAAATTCTAGGTTGGGCCAACTAATATGGGAAGGGGCTCGTATATCTTGGCATCGTGGTAACAAAAGACAAGAATTTTTCAAATCTGCCAAGATTCCAACCAAAATGTATAGTTAACTTTTATTTAGTTACCCACAAGTGTTTTATTAACTTTAAATTAGAAATATAGTAATTAATAAATATTCTCACGGTCAAACATTTATTTGTAAATATATCCGATTTTTGAATTCTGTTAATACATGATATAGAGTCTTTATCTCACAGAATACATAAATAGAATGTAATATCCACTTATATAATTACATTTTTGGTATTATACATAATAAATATAATAAATTGATAAAAATATATTCAACGTTCTGTTTTAATCACACTCTTGACAACGGCTAGACATAATATGCAGCATAAGACAATAAAAGCGTATCATTGCAAACAGTACCATAACTATTTTTTTAATATCTTCTGCAAACACTCATTTTCAATTTATAATTAGTATTATTTACGATACATGGCGACATTTGAAATATCCATAGTTTCATGCATTGTGCAAATTTGAGAGAGAAACGTGCTTGGAATGGAATGCTATACGAATAGTGAATTATATACTACTTAGAGGAAGAATTTTTATATACTTGAACATTGTTGAGCACTAATTTGAGAGAAATTAGAATGTAATACTTTCCTTAAATATATAGAAAAAAATTGACATTGTTGATTCAAAATTTGTGCAAAAATTTGAGGTGATAACATACATTTATAATAGACAACGAATATGTAGTTAAGATTCTGTTTGCTACACGTAGAGAATTCAAAGTATACTTTCTCTGTAGATTTTCTTCAAATTATGCCATTTGCTCGTACTTTGCTTTGTTAATTACACTCGCTAAGCAACATGAAAGTACTACTCCGACCAGCGGAAAGAATGTAATTCCAATGGCTGATCCGGCGACTATCGCAATATTGGACTTCATAAATTCGACGAGTTTATCATAACAACCCTAAAACAAAAATTGGATGAGCATTAATACTTTATTATTATTTATATCATCATTATATTATTTATTGTCGAAAAAAAGTAAAAGTTTACTTCTGTGTAGATTTGGGTTTCGTCGGCAACATCACAACTTGCTTCTTTGCAGCAACTTATTGGTATTGGTACAGGCGGATTTAAATTAAACCAATCGTTAAATCCATGGTTACCGCAGCAGTGCAGCTGAAAAAGACATATGTTAAAGAAAAATTCAAATAATAAATGCTAACTTACAGTTCTCTGCATGGAGTCCCAGATTTGAGCATCGGTTGAATTTGTGTAATAATAGTTAGCCATGCTCTTATTGAGTCCTTGGTCAATGCCTTGAGGAAATTGATCTCTGTACGCGTAAATAGAAACGCCTGTTCCAAGCTCTAATACAAATATGATGGCCAAGAACGCACCGTACTAAAGTCAACAAATAATTCGTAATTAGGCAAATACAAAAAAAAAACTTTACAGAGTTAAAAACGTACCACATACAATAATACGGGTTGTCCTTTAACAGTGCAGCAGCAGGCTAACGAACCTATCAGGATTATAAACGCTCCGGTGCCAATTAGTACATAAGAAGCTGTTCCAGAAAACTCTGTGCTCAAAGCCATATACTGGTAAAGACTCACCCGCATGTATATTCCTATTGCAAGAATAACAATACCAGAAGCCTAAAACAATTTAAATTAAAAGTTAATAAACGCATTGCTTTGTGTATTAACGATGAAAACTTACAAAACTCTTATTCGTAACTTAGATGCTTATGTTCTATATGATTATAAAAAAACGTTATCGAGAGAGCCATGTTTTCTTTGAATTATTTTTTACGTTGGTTACAATTATATATATCTGACAGTTAAACCAAGATTGAACTTCAAATGACGTTTCACATTTATTGACATGTTTGACAATTCAAGTTACATTTGATGTTTATTGACGTATCTTGTAACTTTTAAAAACAAGTTTACTGCGTATCACCAAACATTGATCATTGAAAGCTATATTCGTAATGGACAAAAGCAACAAAATGAGGATTGGTCTCATTCTATGCAATTATGTATGGATAAATTTCGTCTTCAGTTTCCACATTTTGCAGTATCATACCTTGATTTACATCAACAAATTGTTCGCTGCGTTGTTCAATTTCGTAAAGCTGGTGCAGTAAGTCGCAAACCCGGTAGTGGTAGACTCCAAAAGAAAACTGCTGAAACTATAGCGCATATGAGGAGGCGTATAATAATAATAATAATACTTTATTTTCTACAGGATGAACCCAAGTACAGAAAATTTTATAATTGTTTAATGTATGCAAATAAAAGAAATGAAAAAAAAAACAACAAATAAACGTATAAACGTGTAAAACAATGAAAAGGAAAAAAATAACTAAATATTTAACATATTCTTGGTACCACCTCTTCCGCTATTTCAATTGCGAGAGTATATCTGTTAAGGAATCAAAATTTATATCAGCACTAACAGAAATAGAGTTATAATTTGTACACATAATGTTTATGGGTGATTTTAGCATTATATTAGTTCTACTTGCTTGAACATAGAAGGTAGAGTGATGCCGCGATTCCAGACGGGGTATGTTGAAACTTATTTGATTAAGCAGCAAAGGGCAATCAATTTGATTATTCAAGATGCCATATAGAAATTTTATGCTTATGACCTTCCTTCGTAGCTGTAGAGATACCATGTCGAAACGATTTAGCATAATTCCATAGTCATAGCCTCTCTCCGAATATGTACCGTCTCATAGAAAAATCAAAAACTTCAAGTACCGCCTCTGAATATTCTCAATATTTCTTGTGTGCGTTTGATAGATCGGGTACCATATTAATGCTCCATACTCTAGTTTGGATCGTATAAAGGCGTTATACAATGAAATCAAGCAACCCATATTCCTGAAGTCGCGACAATTTCTATATATAAAACCATACATGCGGTAAGCTGACGCAACCATGTTGATGATGTGAGAGATGAATGTAAGTTTGCTATCAAATGTAACTCCAAGATCTCTCACTTCACTGCATCTCACAAGCGCCTCCCCCTCGAAAACATAGTCAAAGTGCAATAATTTCAACTTCTTTGTGTATGTTGTAGTTTTACACTTGCTAACATTAAGGTATAAATAATTTTTTTGACACCAGGTTCCTATGCTGTTGAGATCGTTTTGAAGTAAAGAACAATCAGTTCTACTGTTTATTCTATAGAAGATCTTTAAATCATCAGCAAAATCATTCACGCAAAAAGTCAATTATAAAACTTTCACAGGAATTTATCATATTTGGTATTTATCAGCACATTCTTACAAAAGATCTCGACAAATATCCATGTAAAATTCGTGTTATGCAAAACTTCAAGCCCATTGATCACGCAGTGAGAGCATAATACTGCACTTGGTTTGAAAATCAGATGAATTATGACAATATCCTTCTTCTCATACGAAGTTTAGTTCCATCCTAATGGTTTCCAGTGAAAACCTTCAAATCATGATATAGATGCCATTGCATTCTGAAAAAATTGGTGTTTGGATAATAGCTTTACAGTTAAGAATTATTGGTCCATTATTTTTTCATGAAAGGCTAAATACAGAAAGACATCGTAATAACTTATTGCAACCTTTTCTAAACCCATTGCATGATGTCTAATTAAGGAATGGATACGTCCAACAAGATAATGCCATAGCTTATAAAATATTACAAACTCCTGATCTAACTATTTTAGATAATTTTATTTTTCCACACAAAAAATACACCACACACAATACAAGAATTTACCGAAGCAATTCAAAGTGTTTGTGACACGATAACGCCCTCGCTAACGAATTTAACAAGTTGAAATGACGAGTAAGGATTTGTATTGAAACCGGAAGAGATCACTTTGAGCATTTACTATAATTGTTTGGTAAATTCTTTTACTTTTACTAGGAAATAATTTATTTATTCTGCTAGTTTTATTTACTTAAATTACCATATTCGCCATTTACCTTTTTAAACTGGAATTTATTTGCATTAATACTGTCAAATATTGCAAACTTAATTTAAAATTCCAATCTTTATATGATTTAAGCAAGGTTTAACTGTCAGATGTAGTAGCCAGCATAAAAAATAATTAAGAAAACACGGCCCTCTCGATTACGTTTTGGTATCATCAATTATTGATCATATGTTATAAAAGTAAGGAATGTGCTCATGATACCAAATATCTGTTTAGCTCTTTCGATAATTGAATATACTTCTCCGGTCCATTTGTTATTTCTTTCCTTTTTGGAAATTGTTTCGGTAATTTATTTTAGGGTGCAGAATATTTTGGTACCATGAAATTATTGTTTTCAGAATATTCGACATCGATTATCATTGACATTAAAGGTTATTATTATTTTTCACACACAATAATAGCTCAAACTGCTTATGCCATATAGTATATTCTTTTTTCATCAGAAAGCCGTTGTTATGGCATGTTAAGCATATAGAGAAGTAAAACATGCCGTAATTTAAACAATTTAAATTTATAGGTGCATACATAAATGTAAATATTTTAATAAATTTATATAGAAAGATATCAATAAATTGCTTTCTCAATAAAAAAAATGTTTGCATGATGTATTTTATTCTTCCCCGATCAAATTTTGAAAAGATTTATATTTAAATCTGCAACATTGACTCTCCAGTCAGTAAATGTTTTCTTTATATACTTACATAATTGTATTAATTGGATAATAAATACTATTATGGTTTTAGAAATATAACAATTATAAAGTTCATAAACGCGTAAAGATTTAATAACGTAAATGTAGAATCGTTCATACGAAGCAACTTTTCAAAATTGATTTACCCTGATTTTGTTCATAATCGTCTCTTACTTTTTGTATTAGAATTAGTAACTATATATATATTAAAACCAATTTTTTACATTTCCAATGGTTACCCCGCACCCATTTAAACTTACCAACAAGTACTCACACACCGATGCAGTCATGTAATCGGCTCCTGTAGCATCATCAATGTAAAACGGTAAAGAAACACGAAATCTTACAAAATTTGGTCTGATGAATAGTTGAAAAAATGTTGAAGATGGCAAGCTTTTATTACAAATAGAAAAAAAAATACTCATGACAGTAGGTATTCAAAATGTTGAAGTATTTAAAGAATACTTCGAGTCAAAAATGTTCGGCAAAAGAACGACGCATGTTTGATTTCAATTGTGAGTAAATCTTCTGTTTGAAAATATCTACATAAGTTTGCAATAAAAATATTAATAATAGATATTAATTGGTTATACATAAAATATTTAACGAAGTATTTTATTTAACTTTTTATTTTGTACTATATAAAGGATAGGAACGGTTTTGGTTTCCAAAGCTACATTAACATTCGAAACGGAAGTTCGATATCAAGAATGTAGATATGACCTAATATAGAAATCGGATAAAGTCGCACTTATGTATACATATACGTAAAAAAACAAATTGTATTACAATGTGTGTGTGTGTATATCAAGGGCAGGACACTATTGATTTTATGTTCTTCACGTATATTACATTGATGCGGCTTATTCATAACAGTCAGAGAAAGCAATATGTCTTTAATTCAAATATATATACTGGGTGTTGTAAAATACTATATGTTGATATAAATTGACGATTTTCGTCAAAAACTACTTTTCAATTTCGTTGTCATCACCTACATATCACAATACATTCGCTCAGAATTTTGGAAATAACTGTTTATCTTCCAAATATTTATGTAGATTTCAATTATCTTATCGGAACTTCCTTACATTTCAACAAAAATTACAATATACCAATGTATAGAGAGATTTTCACGTATAAAAATTATAATTAATTGTCATATGTATTTTTCCTGGTTTTATTACATTATTAAATTACAAACTCAGCGACATTCCATTTAGATATTTATAAGTCGGTGTATGTATGTATACTAGACTTCAAAGAATCTTCAAAGAATCTATCTGAGAAACTTCTATTTTTTTTTGGTTTCAATAAAAACTTGTTTTGGTTTCAGTTGGTCTTCAAAGTAGTTATCATTCATAGCCCATCAACGAATAGTATGGCATAGAAATACGGTTAGAACTGAATTTATGTACAGGTGCCCCAATCTTCTAAACTTTCTTTGCGTCTGTTGTGTAAATAGTAAGAAGGTAAAATTTTCTGACTACTTAATCAACTCCAAGGAGTATGGCGATCGTTAAGAACTAACACGTAGCTTAAAATTGTCTGGATGACTATCAAGGTTTCACAAAAATGTAACTCTTTTAAATTTCGCCAATATTTTTATTTAAAGCTTCATCAGGGTCATAAATAAGTTAAAGTAGACAGACCAAATTTGTGAACTAAAGATTTAACGATGTTCATCTGAGCAGCTATGACTGATCCATTCATCAGTTGTGTCTATGCCAATTTCAAACTCCAGAAACGACATTTTTTCAAATGGCACCATATACAGTGCATTTCAGATAACACTGGCCATAGGTACGTATTTACACGGTAAAATCTTTATGTGACGTTAATGGTTTTCCTACGAGGAGTGTTTAATTTATTTTTTGTCCATATATAATTTACATAATTGGAACGATTTTTATGAATTTTTGAGACATTTTATGCTTTGGAACAAAGTAACGTTGAAAATAAAGAAAAAAAGTAGCTGCCAAATTGTGTCTCATTATCTCCGCTAAAAATTCCGGAAATTGCCACTAAAACTGCTGCTCTTTTTTCTTTAACTTCGACTTTACTTTTTTGTTCTATGGCATAAAAACCTCATGAAAATTGTTTCAACTGCCTGTGGACAATCACTTCCCGTAATTTGTTTGGATACCATGACAACAGTAAACAAAATGTACTGACATTGCTGTTTATAACCGTTGATTCAAAATTTTAGAACGAAGTAGCTACTTACACAATAAATTACATAAAAAAGTATGTACGATTGCTCAGGTCTAACGAGCCGCAAGAAAAGAATTGCGATAGCTACTAATTATTACAATAAAAAATACAATGAAGGCTATTAAGTTTGATCATAGTGTATTTCAATTGTATTACATGTTGTTTTTTTTTACATACAGTATATATGTTTACATCATTTATTGTTATCCTGTATGACTTGTTATTAAAATATTGTTTCCCTTGTTCTTTTACGCATTATACCGGGTATGCCATTAGTGTGTCGGCGGAGTTTAGCGTGAAAACTATCAAAGACGGAGAAATGAGATTCATTGTACATATATAGTATACGGTAGCGCATTTTGTAAAATTATTTACAAATACACAGGCTGTTCCAAATTTCGGCAACCACCTTCTTTATTTTAAATGGATTGCTATATTTTCTATTGATCCTTTTAATAGCCACTTAAATTTCGTTTGCAGTGATATATGGTTATGTAGCACTTTCGCTAATTACTTTTGGCTATATTTTGTTAAAATTTTGACAGTTACAGAACTCTGACATTTTAAAACATAGCCTGAAAATAGATATAGTATGGGAAGTTACTCTTTTGCTATCAATTTAGAGGCTAACACTTTATACATTTCAAGGTGGTATAATGTAAAAATATATACAGGGTGTTAAATATGTCGTGTAACATTTATCGAAATTCAAACGCTTTTCTTCGATTTTTTTTAAATTGAATCTAATTTTTTTATATTGCCAGCAATTCCCTTGTAAAATTACCTTCAAAATGGTACCAATAGCGTAATACTTATTTCCAGTATTTTCGAAGATAGTGCACTTTTACGGAAAATACGTTTGTAATATTCGATATGGGGGCATCTAATACAGCGAGATGGCCATGATTTTCAAACAAAATCAAATATCATATGGTGCCTTTGATATTACGCGCATTTATAGTCTTACTTATCATAAAAAATATTAAATTGTTATATCTAGTCCCAATACGTTCTAAGGTATCACAATTTTAATATGTATCACCGTATAACGTAGAAGGCAATAATTAAGTACCACGTTTCTTTAATTTGGTTTTAAAATTGTGAGATAATAAAAACAGAACCATTTACCTCCACTCAATTCTACTCTTTTACGCAAATTGTTTGGATTATGTTCAAGTAATAAGAAACCGTACGTAATACAAAGCTACTATTGTTTTCAGTTTCTAAAATGCTATGTACACTTTTAGATTTTTTCATAATAAAATAATTTTAATTCAGAATGTGCTCAAATATGTCTCCCATTCTGCTTTGTGCATATTCTCAACCGTCTATATACGGACTGGCTTAGTTTTCAGCCAAGTTGTCCTCGTTTAATCGAAGAGAGGCGTTTCTTGTTCGCTGTTACATGTTTTCTATCATTGTAGGGGGTGTCGTGTTAACAGTTTTTATAGTAGGCCATAGAAAAACATCACAAGGGGTATTTAGCTGACATTCTTGATGCTAAGAATGGATTTCTGTTGCAAGTTCCAAGAACAACTACCATGTTTATGAACTCTTCTTTCGAGAAATTCATTTTTAGTTAATGAAAGTTAGTAGAAAATAACAGCAAAAGTATTATTGACAACATGATTAAAGCAGTACGTAATAACTAAGAATGAAGATATAAATAATTCAAATTACAATAAATGGGCCTTAATAAAATTACAACAAAGACTAAAACGCGTTGATAGCAAAGAAAAACTACAAAAGACAACTTTATGCGAAAACGTTATTCAGAGACTTAATGTTTGGTTAGATAGTTGTTTTTGTTTGAAAATTATGACCATCTAGCTGTATTAGATGTGTCGCATATCGAATATTACAGACGTTTTCTCCAAAAAAGTGCAATATCTTCGAAAATACCGGAAATAAGTATTACGTTGTTAGTACAATTTTAAAGGTAATTTTAGAAGGGAATTGCTAACAATATCAAAAAATTTAGGTTATATTTAAAATAATCGAAAAAAAGCGTTTGAATTTCGATAAATTTTGCACGACATATTTAACACCCTGTACAAATTTTTACATTACACCATCTTGAAACATATAAAGTGTTAGCCCCTAAATTGATAGCAAAATACTAATTCTCGACACTATATCTGTTCTCTGGCTAGGCCTTAAAATGCCAGTCTGTGAATGTCAAAATTTTAACAAAATTTGCAATAGCCAAAAATAATTATCGAAAGTGCACATAACTGTATATCATTGCAAATGTAATTTAAGCGCCTATTAAAATAATCAGTAAAAAATATAGCAATCCATTTAAAATAAAAAAGTTGAAGGTGGTTTCAGAAATTTGGAACACCTTGTATACTTGTAGATAATTTTACAAAATGCGTTGTGGTATATTATATACGTACAGAAAGTCTCATTTCTCCATCTTCGGTAGTTTTCAGTCTAAACTCCGACGACACACTAATGGCGCTGTTTTTTTTTTTGTTATTGCTACATTAATAGCAGTGGTATCAAATCTTAGCTCTAATATTACAAATGTTTTCGGTTGTGGTAAATTTCCTGTTATTTGAAAAATTTACGTTTCTGGTGCTTGAATTTGGCAAAATGTGCCGTTCACTACCGAACGCCCTGTATATTTCGAAGGCGTTCTAACGCCATGTCTAAATAGAAGCAAGTATGCAATTTATTTTCGTAAAAAATACTCTAAAATGTGTTTTCATGTTGGATACTTTTCAAAGAAATAAACATACATATCTACATTTACACAGAGAAAAATATACAGGTCTTGTAAAGCGAATGCGTACAGCAAAAAATGTGGGTGTTTGTCCGAGCAAATAAGAGCGTACATATGTACTTACGCGCGAGCAGGAGAAGGCGCGACGATGTGATTAATTCGTGATCTTCAATCGCTGAGAGGGAGCGGGTGACACTATTTTTTGCTGTACGTATTCGCTTTACAAGACCTGTGTAGTTAATACAACAATAAGTGTAGTAAAATACATGACATCACCACTTTTGTGAGAGCAACTACATATCTTTTTGGATTAAATACACGTGTTCTAATTCTTACTATAAATTGTTATTATTCTAAAAAATACAAGGGTATAAATAGCTAGAGATCTATTAGAAAGATACAGGTGAAATCCATATTATGTTCGTTGGAGAAATCAAAAACGCAATAATATACAGAGCGTTCCATTTAAAATAACACACTAGGAGCACGGTTCGCTATTTATTCATCGTCCTGTATATACCTAGATATTTTTGAAAGATCCTCTATGACGTCTATTGTGTTATAAGAAAATTTTAGCTTCATACTATTTACAATTTTACAATTTCACAAGGTTGAGACATTAATTTTGAATATCAACTGTAATTTTAACTGTTTTGTAACAATTAAAATAATTTTTTATTGGAATTTAAAAGTTTATCGGACAGATTTTTTAACATATTGTATTTATAAATCCACAAATGAGATATTGTTACGTTTAAAATTAAGAGGGAATAACTGAGGAAGACGTCCTTTATCCTAAGAAGTAACTTTCGTTAACGAGTAATTTTGATGAAGTTATATGATAAACTTCTAAGAATTTGCATATCATTTCCTTCATTTGTTATTGCCAATAATACATTACGCCTCGAAATTGTTTTTTGCATCTTTTTTCTACACCTTTGATATTCAAACACATTGGCATATGGGCTGCTATGCAATGTTTCGAAAAATGTACGCGTCATTTATTTCAACAAATAAGAAATGTAGTTTATTTGCTCTATGCGTGCTGTGTTACGTTTAACACCACTATTCAAAATGCACATATAGATTTCACAAGCGGATACATATGGAACCATTTGTATCAATTTAGTGAAACCATTGTATTGTAGTTAACATATCGTTGCGTCTGTATACGCCTAATGTCACATAAATTTTCTGCGTGAAACAACTAAAATCGATATCGTATATAAATATTACCGCATCAAATGAGATTAACTTTTTTACTTAATGTAATATGTGTAACCGGGATATAATATACACAATTAACTCTATTGAAAACGGCGTAAATTCTAATAACATATGTTGAGCAAGCAATGAATTGTTAATTTGAGCCGGTAATTGATATAATTTGTTCGGGATCTGTTTTTCTTTGCACAATACAACATATACTTACCCAAAAGATAAAATTGAATACCATAAGCAATGTTTTCATACACGCCATGGCAGCAACCGTTTGCAGATGTTTGCCCATTTTGACCTTTTTTCTATCACTTCTTCAGCGAATCGATGAAACGACACAGCAATTTTCTTTACTCTAACTTTTCCCCTATCCAAATTCAAACGATCTAACCTGTTAATGGCACAAATTAAACCTAGTTGGATCTGATTCTTTATAGCACGTACCGTTCCTGCAGGAAGCTTTGCGCAGCAGTGTTACGGCGTCAATCACCGCAAGAGAGAACGGGCGCTTTTAGTACGGTTACAAGGAGTGCTCGACGTATGTGGTCGCGAAGACGTCATTGCGCATGATATGGTAATTTGAATCTCGTTTCATTTGCCGAGTTCCTGCTGGGAATCATGTCATTATTAGTATAATTTTATCAGTTTTTTATTTGACAGGATGTATTAATGAAAAGTTTTACATGTTTAAACGGGTTCGGGTATTGGAATGAAAAATCGTTGCCCCGCAACATGTGAACGTAGCTCAATTTAAATGGATCGATGCAGTTCCAGACGGAGTGTGAAAGCCCGGCCGGGCAGTTGTCGTAACCAGAGTGGGTTGGTTACATCGCTACTTAAAATAACATCTTTTAATCTAACTCACGTATTATAATTATGCAATGTATCCTGCAACCGTGTTTCTAAGAGGTGTGAACAAAACACAATTTTTCCGAGGCTTAATAGCATACGAACCTCTTAGAAGTATTTAAACAATTAATACGACGAGTAAATGCAAGAAACGAAATCCGTGTTTTGTAATTACCATTTGCTTACATGACAGCCACTGATCTTAAGCTATTTTGCGTACGATGTATTTAATTAATCTTACCTTAAATTGTTTGTGTTCTGCATTTTTAATTTATTTCATTAAAGTAACTGCAGCAGTGTTCCCAAGTTTATTCTTATTTTTTTTATCTGGTTAGGAAAAACTAAGCACTGGAGCAACAAATTCCCTTAGAAAAACATACATACGTGAAATTTCAATGAAAAAACCCTGCGAAAGAAATTCTTAATACGAACAAATTATATTTTGACGAGGCTAACACTTAATACATAGTAACCTTCTGAGTATACATATCAATAACCTAGGCAAATATGCGATAACAGCCAGAGGCGTGGCGAGCGCATAAAAGTTTGCACATAAAATACATAGAAGGTAAGAAATAAATTATAAAACGTGCTGAAACACTTACCGTTTTAAAAGTCTACCGTGAAATCACAAACTGGATAACATCTGTTAAATATTTGAATCATTAGATATGTTTCCACAGCTGTTTCAGTCAAGTGAGTACGACGTGCGGAATAAACGTTTTTTAATGCCGAAAACGACCGTTCGACATCTAGTGATGTTATATTTGCATATTTAATATAATCTTTGAAACAACTTAATGCATCTTCAAACGCACCTTCGCAAATTTGTCTTAATATAAGAAAATCGGAGTCTTTCTCTAAAACACTTTTAAATTTTCGTATTACACACCAATTTGTTTCGCCTTCTACAGCGCATAACTGTGCGTGAACATCATTCACAATTTGAACAGAATCCACTAGCGACATCGAAACATTTTGTAATTTTTCAATTCCCTCCGCTAGTCCGAAGTAATTGTTGTGAATAGTTTGTAAATCTCTTTTAACCTGACCATCTTGAAATATTTCCTGGCTTTTTTTGATTGCTGCAGCTTCTGTCGGATTGAATTTTGAAACTACCTTCTTTACTTGATCAAAATATTTGTTGTAGTAAAACGCAGCCTGCAACCATGTTCTCCAACGTGTAACAATCGGCTGTGGTGGTTCAGGTAAATCAGTACACAGTTTGTGAAATAGTCGGGTACGTTTCGGGGACTTTAGAAACACTGCCTTTGTACTAGCAATCAATGCATTTACTAGTGGAAAACATGTAGGAATCGTTTGTGCCGCAAGATTTAGAGTATGGATTTTACACGTTACATCTAAGAAGTTATCACTGTGTTCTTTAAGAGATCGGCCCAAAGAACGCATGTTTGCGGCGCCATCACTCATAAACATTAAAAGTTGCTTAGTTGAAACTTCAAATTTGTTCAATGAGTTCAACACCATCTTTAAAATCTCATCGGCAGTTCAATTTATAACTCTTTTGGAAGCAAGTAAAGAGGAGGATGACGGTCGATGTGGTTCCATTGTGCGAACCATTACATTAACCACAGAATGTTTTTGACGATCTGTTGTTTCGTCCACAAACAACCACAGTTTTTTATCTTTCAATTCCGTTTTCATTCTTGTTTCTATATGTTCACGTGCAAATGGCACTACACTTCGTATCGATGTCCGACTAAGTAATTTACAGTCCGCATATTTATTCCAGAAGAAGACAAATGCTTCTTTGTCTAGTAAACGAAACGATAGATTACATAAAATAAGAGTAACACATAAATCAAATACAAATTTTTCTTGGTCTCGTATGCCACTTTTTGCAGAAGAATGCTGTTTGCTTTCGATGTGACGTTGACAATGGCTTCTGGACCAACACATTAAAGGGATTTTACAAACTAGACATTGAATTTTAGCGCCATCAAAAATTAAGTCCGGCATGTCCACTATAAAGTTTTTAACTGTGTCTGCCATTGGTCGTTTTCGCGACGTACCTAACTGCGACATTTTAAAAGCAAATATAAGGGTACAATTACGAAGTAAGTTACGACACCCTACATATACATAAAACTACTCGGATATAGCATCGATTTAGTACTGACGCTGTGAACGCGTGAAATAAATAATCGCCGACTCCGCACCACATATCTACTACACTGACTGTTACCGCTGTTTGCCCAGACTACATATCAAATTAACAAGGAAAAGCATAGAAAATGTTTCTGAAAAGTTTTCTGAACTTAATTTCGTTTTTCTTCACTAGGCTTTGAAAATTATATCAGTTCAAAACATGAAACAGAATTTACGTCTTCAATATACTTCCGCTTTTAACTCTCTTAACGTAGATATATTTGTTGCAAAAAGTGCCAACAAAAATATTTTGCTTTCTTGCTGTCATCACGACAAAATTATATAAAAAGGAATTGTATTTTTCGTAATTTATTAGCTACCATTTGGTACCAATTTATTGCACATTATTCGCAGTTTTTCGGAACAATTCTGCACACAATTTTAAATTATTTTGAAATAGTGTTAGTAATGTTGTAACTAAACCTAGGTGTGGGATGGAAATTAGAATCAGTATTGCGTTTTCGCACGATAGTGAAAGTAAATCGGAAGTGGAAGACAACAGGAAGAAAGAAAACCCAAAGATACTATCATCAGTAGCAAAACACAGGAAACTGAGGAATAACAAAGTTAAAACAGAACCTCAAATTTTGTCCATTTGTAAATTAAATATTTTATGCTGTAAACGTGCAAAACAATTTTATAACAATATGGATTACTATTGCTACAAATAAAATCGTACATGATTGATACATAATAATATAACCGAAATGTATAAATTTTGAATTTTTCTGCTGTAAATATAATAACAATTCAATTTGAAACATTTAAATTAAGTTCTAAATGGTGCATACGACAGTATATCATCTCATAATCTTTGTAACCCAATTCTAAGAGAAAATTTGTGGACCACCTTAATGTCCCTAGGACACAACCTCATTCGCGAAGGATTTGAACTATAGTAGTTTATCGTTACTAAAATTTACATAGTTTTCAAAGAATCATTTAACCTGAAACTAACTACGTATTCAACAACCTTGGATCGAAGCAATATCTTAAGAACATTACAAATTCCTTTGATACCCGATCTATGGGTTTTAATATATTCTGAATTTTATTGTAGTACATACACGATTGACACACTCACACTTTGAAAATACTGCAAAAGAAACAATGTTAAGAAACTAATTTTGTTTCTTACCTTTTAATTATCAACCACGTTCTACCAAAAACTACATATGTTTTTGACATCATTTTGACAGACGTACGACTTTAGTACAAATTGTTCCTAAATTTGAAACTTCATATGTCAGATCTGATTGCACTTTCGTAAGCTTCACTCTAAAGGTTTTTGTTGCTGTTGTTGTATTATTGGACGGAACGTCAGGTTACAGAATACTCCTCGTACATACTTGTAGGCACAGATTACTGTGATCATTAACCAAACCCTACTAGAATTTTGCCGAATCCAGAGATGTTCCAAGTTTCCGTAGCGATAGGCCTACGGTTTTCCGTATCTGAGAAGAAGACGTATTGCAATCTTTATCCGCAATTAAAAACCAACCATCCCGGCTGTATTTGAACCCGCGTCCTTCGGATCGAAGGGCAAGTATGCTATGCGTTCGACCACTGAGACGGTCATTTTAAAGGTATAGTGTTTATAACATTTTGTTTACCATGAAAATATTGAGGCAGGTACGTAAAAATTATTTACTGCTTCTGTTTTTGGAAAATTTATCAACAGTTATAATGTGGGCGGGCAGCTAAACTTATAATTTATTTAAATTCTGAAAATAAGTTTTAAACAATAACATTGTAAGAAAACAAGATTCTAATAGATTATCTACGATTTACATCAGTAAGTAACTAGCTAACATAGAAACTGCAAGCAGTCATTCCACCTAATCTTTTCCACATTCCTTGCAAATGCAGGCAGTACATTCCACACAAACAGGCTTCTCATAACGTTCAAACTGCTTATTGGTTTTCTATCTTTGGATCTTGGACAGAAAGCACATTGTCTTCTCTTATTTTCAGTACGGTCTTTGACTGGCATTGGCAATTTTGTCACTCTGGTTATAGCTACTTGAACTTCTTGGAGTATTCTATTGCTATATAAACGATGTTGAAGGTGAGATAAAACGAGTTGATGAGCCAATCCTTTTAGAAAATTCATTTGCAGTCGGAAAGCAATTAAACAGGATATAAGAATTTACACTAGCTGTTTTCTACAATACCCTTCAAAGATGGAAAATGATTTTTGATAATATGGTGACGGGGCTCTAACAAAAGTTTGGGGCGCAGTGGCTGACCATTTGAATCATTTTTGCCATGATACGATTTACTGTCTCCAGAAGCTTGTTCAAATGTTTCTTTGTCTGTTACATAACCACTTTGCGTCGGTATTTGAAGTATAGATTCAACTATCTGTTTCAGGTTCTCTATTTTTACTAGTTTCGCCGTTAGTACTGTATTCGCTTCTTTCCTCAAAGTCGCTTTCTCTTCCATCACTTTCCATCACTTTCCATCGATTTATACCACCACAGTAAAGTACTTTCAAAGTCTGGACTGTCGATGCTGTAACGTATATAGAATACAAATTGCTACACACTGGTGAGGTGGGGTATTAAATACCCCAAAGCAACTATACGGCAAGGATGACAACATGATTTTATCAATCAGTTTACTGTATCGCTGACTGACATGAGCATATCAAATTAATTTTTTCACTTTTAAATGGCGAAAATGTTACTAGTCAGAGCTTAGTTTATTCTCTACGTCAAGGCAAAAATTAGCACTGTTTTAGAAGATCAGAAAAAAAGTAGCTACTGTTCACGGTGTGCGACGATTCATGTTTTATTTTGTTCAGTTAGTTGGGCCTCGTTAAATGATTGGAGGAATATTTGGTATATGCGGGTCAGCTTTCATTCTCATCAAAAAAATGGGTGAAAATTATTTCACCAGAATTGCAATTAATTTGGCAGGTAAGTAGGTACATCTATTCATCCTTATAACCGTAATTTTACACATATTTGAATAAAACAATACATATCATTATATTAGCTGCTTAAAAAACTCTGGACTAATAACATCTTTGAAATTTTCTTAGTTGTATGTAGGAATATGATGAGATTGATGAGTTAAGGTAGTCATATGCTTGTCAATCTCGAATAACTCAAGAAGTAATGAAGGTAATTGATTCATACATATTTTTCTTTTTACCTTGGTCTACCTTCAACAAGTCGATAAAAATTAACAAAGTTACTAGTAAACTTAATAATAGAAAAAATTGTTAACTATCCAATAAATTAAACTAAATTATGCAAAGTCAATCATTAAAGTTTTCAAATGTTACGAGGACATCAAGGATGGAGAGAAGAATCATTCCTAATGCCATTAATTAAAAGCCATTACATATTCTTATGCATATTAATTTCAGTAGATATCCATAATAGTACTTAACTGCACCACTTAATTTTTTTGTTTTCAGGAATTATTTTCTGAACCTGAGGATTGAACCGGTTTCTTGGAGAACCGCCTGGACAATAAATGGAAGAAGTAAAGAATCGTCAAGTAAACCTGTTACAAGCTACTCCAGATGAATTATCACTTAGCAATTCTTCAAACTCTTCTTCTAGAACACAGAAAAAATTTAGATTACAATATTGATTTTAAAATACACCAGCACTTGTAAGTAATATTAATGGATTTCCCAAGATTTCGTGCTGTTATCTAGAATATATTGAGAACGTTTTTGCAGTATATGCACGCGAATCTAATAAACAATCAACTACAGGTATGTACATTGGAATGATAAATATTTAGCGATTTTAAAATGTTTTATTTCAAGCCAAGCAAAAAAGTTCTCCCTTTAACATTTTTTTGTAAAATCAAAAATAAAAATGTTTTCGCTCTTGTAAACTCAATCCGAGGACAGACTGTATAAATACGTATGTATCTAGAAAAGTACCTTATGTTTCTGCCTTTTTATGTCATCTGACTTCTTTAATTGGTTCTTCTGGTAAATTTCTAAAAGTGTCAACTAACTAAAAACAGAATAAGGAAGGTAAATCGGAGTATGTGCTTCATTCTAGAACGAGCAAGGGCAACTATGCATATGCTTGGTAGTAGCTTCTGCGCTTCTGCATGTAATCACGTAGTAGAACTTAAATGTGTCGATTAACTGCTATTAATAGTTATGGAGATCTAATTTCCGTCATTAATTATAGCTGAACAAATGGCGCCAATTTAATTTGTCACAACATTAACAGCTTCATTATAATGGACACCGTGTCCGGAATTGTTACGTTGAAGTGAATTGGTTCAATCCTTTCCCTGTTCTAAAATGGTAAAGTACGTAGTAAAAAATAATTGCATGTGATATTTTGGAGATATAAAATAAGTCCTGTAGTAAAAATTAATCATCAAATACTAAAAATAAGAAACTTTTTATACGGCGTATGCATATATTATGTTTCCAATTCACAATGAAATAGCTTTAAAATACATAATATTGCTATACAATTATTTATTGTACTCTTACTTGCGAGACTCCACTAAGAAAGCTCATTTTGCAAATGTTGGAAAAAAATACTATTAATTTAGTATGAGCATGAGTAACATCAGTAGGCACCCACTTTATTCACTGTTAGCACTCGTTTGCAGGAACGCACTTAGTTTTAACGGATCTAAAGTGGAAATTGCTGTAGAACTTAAATATACAAATGCTTATCAATTTAAAGCAAAATAGAAGGTGTTACAATTAGTCTCACGTTTGAAAAAGAACCGCAGAATTAGGTGCTGCTAGAATGGTACCTCTTAAAGTTGCTGGAGTAAAGTGGGTCTTCTTTGAGATTAGTACTTATATCTTAAAATCCAGTACAAATTTTCTCAACGTCTCAACTAGTGATTTAGGTATAAGTAAGGTCGCTACGGCTAACGTATATATATATATATATATATATATACGTTAGCTTAGGCTTCACCGAGCTGCGAGATATATCGTACGTAGTGCGATTTAGCATCCTTGCATTTATCCCCGCCGGCCAGCCTCACCGCGCGCAGCTGCAGTAGCTCTGAGAGGCCTATCAGATGCACTTTTTGTCTTTCTGTGCGCTCGTAAGGTTCTAACAAGAGATCGTGGATTTTGAATACATTGTGTTAGGTTATACAACCGCAGGGATGGTACAGATCATTAAATGGTATTTTGGGAATTGCCGTAAATGCCAACAAATAGACGAGCAGCCTCAAATCCCTCTAATGCATCCCGAGCGGGAGAAGAGAGAAGTGAACCTTGCTTTATCCGGCAAATTGCAGACGAAATCGGTGTTAGTACAAGTACTGGGAAACGTATTTTGAAACGCAACAAATACAAAAGTTACAAAATTCAAAATTGAGATTTTTCCCCTTAATAAAGCAACATTGTTAGAATTTCAATTTATTTTGTACAATTATCGAATTTATTTTTCTTTAGTTTAATTTGATAAGAGTCGTTGTTTATTTTCCTACATAGGATTACTTTTTCGTTCTCCTACATCGTATAGCAGCAACAAAATGAATATAAGAAACTGTACTTTCTAATATAATTTGAGAATACAGAAAAATTACGCAGTAATTCTGTATTAACACATTTTGTCAGAAGGCGTTGAATATAATATTACGTGATTGAGCGGACATGCGTGTTTATAATATGCGTGCGTACCGGTGCTTCGTTCATGGTATACTGCGATTGGATGGGAATTGGGATCTATAAGTAAGACTCGAATGCGCTGTTGCCATTCACAAAGGCAATACCCCGTTCGTATCTGGATTAACGTGTATATATGTATATACAAATATAATCTTAATTTTAAATTTTATTTCTGCGTAATTTTATTATATATTCAAGATAGGTTTTTTTTATTTCACGGGATCTCCAACTATTTTTGAAGAACACGTATTACAATATACTGTTTGCAGTTCATTTATAATATGGAGGTATTTTGTATTAACAGTAAGTAAATGTTCTGTTGTCCTTTCCTTTTCGCTTTCCGCTTGTACGCTGTACAATCAATAAATACTTCAAATGACTCTTGGTACAATAGGTAATGTCCATCCCTCAGACTTGAGAAATTCCACTAAAATCAATAACACTTTTGTCGATAGTATTCCAGACATCTCAGGCCATGATGGTATTAATAACGTAGTGCTAACTATTTATCCCCTACATGCTGCCATTTGTCGTTCATATTTTAAACTCCTATTTATTAGAAAATGTCTACCCAGATGATAAGAAAAGCTCTGTCGCCCACCCACTTCCTAAAAAAGCTAAAATAGTATCTTTCACTGATTTACGACTAGTCAGTCTGTTACATGCAATTAGCAAAGTTCTAGAGAAAATTCTTCATGGCCAAATAAATGAACATCTGTGTGCGTACAACATTTTACCATCTTGTCAATCAGGTTTCAGACCTAACTACAGCTGTACTACTACATTGTTGAAGGTTACGGATGACATCCTCTCAGCTAGAGACAAAGGAGATTTATCTCTTTTGGTTTTATTAGATTAGAGTAGAGCGTTTGACACTATAAATCATGACATTCTTCTCAGTATTCTCCAGCA
Organism: Dynastes maya; assembly: GCA_029619315.2. Classification (NCBI taxonomy): domain Eukaryota; kingdom Metazoa; phylum Arthropoda; class Insecta; order Coleoptera; family Scarabaeidae; genus Dynastes; species Dynastes maya. The sequence goes on from JAROYE020000001.1 coordinate 28,242,118, forward strand.
TGTCGGTTTTGGTAATCCTGCTCTTGCACTGATGTCTAACTATCTGGCTAACAGATCTCAGTACGTGAAAACTCCGTCTGGATGTTCTTCGTTACAGCGACTCGGTAAGAGCCTTGCGTAAGGCTACATGCCCAGTCCATTATTATTCTCTATTTATACTACGTAATTACCTTCCCATGTCTTACATTCCAATGTTCAACTGTACGCAGACGACACACAGATTTATAAAAGCTTCCCAATAGCCAATGTAAACTCAGCCGTGAATTTGATTAATCGTGATCTGATGGAGATCAGTAGATTTTCCAAACATCATACACTTAGAGTAAATCTGTAGCAATTCTCGGACGACCCAAGGATATTTATTCTGTTAGCGGACAGATTATCTTAACATTAGGCAATCTCACTATACCGCTTGTTACTCACGTCAAAAACTTAGGTTTTACACTAGATAACTCTCTTAGATTTAAAGATCACATTTCAAAAACTATAAGCAGTGCTTATTTAAAGCTAAAAAACTTTATATCCGTATCACTTCACTTTTAATCGGGAGATCAAGGCTATGTTGTGCGAGACTCTTGTTTTGTCTTTATTTAATTATGGCTTGCCTTGATATGTTTGATAAAACACGCATTCAAAAGCTGCAAAATGCCTACATTCGGTACAGATACGGAATTCGTAAGTATGATAGAGTCTTGCACAAACTCGCTGATCTCCGTTGGTTGAATATGGGTAAGCGCAGAATCTATTATTCCCTTGCTTTATATCATAAGATCACCATAACACAAATGCCCCCCTACCTTTTAACTAAAATTTCCGAACAGACATTCGTAACATCAATACGAGGAGCGCACTGTATATTTGTGAATATAGCAACACTAACAGTAATTGTCAAAAAATTTGAGGTTAGTTTAATGTAGCAAGTGTTTGTGAATAAGTCGCAGTTTATTTGAATTCGATATCTTTTTTCAAGATGCTTACAGAATTTTTTGAAAAATTAAACGATCATTGTGAAATGGAAGTGACCCGAGAACATTTTCGTGCGATGATTTTGTATGATTTTCGTTCAGGTTTAACCTTTAATGAATCATTTGCTCGTTTGCAAAATGCGTTTCCTGGAGAAGCCCCAAGTCGGACGCCCGTGTTTAACTGGTTCAAAGAATTCCAACGGGGAAGATCATCTCTTGAGGATGAAAATCGTGAAGGTCGTCCTGTTTCAGCAACAACTTCAAGCCACATTGATACCATTCGTCGCATGATTAAATAAGATCGATGGGTGACCTACAGTGAAATTCGAGCAACTCTTGGCATTGGAATGACTGCAATTCAGACAATTCTTCACACACATTTAAATATGAAAAAAGTGTGTTGTCGTTGGATACCACATTGTTTAACAGCTGATCAAAAAAAAGCAAGGGTCAACTGGTGCCTAGAAAACCTTGAACGTTATCATGAAGGTACGTCCAAGGCCGTTTATAATATCGTTACAGGTGATTAACATGGATCTACTGCTATGATCCATTAACAAAGCAGCAATCTACACAATGAATGTCTCAAAATGAAATGCGATCCACAATAATAAAACAATCATGAAGTTGTGCTAAACAAATGATTGCCTCTTTCTTCAGCCGTACTGGTTACACTTGCTCTGTTCTTCTAGGGAATAGGAAAACAGTTAATGCAGAATGGTATACCGCTATTTGCTTGCCAACATTGTTGTCAAAAGTTCGGAAAAAACAAATTGTGTTACACCATGACAACGCTCCTGCACACTCTGCCAAGTTGACAACAGTTTCTTCGCTCTGCTGGGATAAAATTAATGTCACATCCACCTTATAGCCCGGATCTAGCTCTGCGTGATTTCTTCCTCTTTCCAACTATTAAGAAGAAATTACGTGGAATCCATTTTTTAACACCACAGGAAGTTGTTAATGCATTTGAAGAGCATGTTAGTGCAGTGCCCAAGGAAACCTGGGTTACCTGTTTTACAGAATGGTTTGAGAGTATGTCGAAGTGCGTTAAATGTAAAGGAGAGTACTTTAAAAAAGAATAAGTATTGCTCGTTTTTATATTTTTTGTTCTTATCCTGTATTCAGAAACATACAGTGTACCCCTTGTATACGCAACAAAAACCTCATAACACCACCACCACACCACACCTCCTTATTTGAACGTTTTTTTCAGTTACAGCATTTACTCGTTATACAATCCCTTACCGAATTCGTTGAAAACCTTGTCCTTGGCAACATTTTGACGTGCGCTCCGTAATTATATTTCCGCTAATTGATGATTTTGTGGAAATCGTAGTACACTTCTATAGGTTACGTTATATGAAATAACAGTTCTGTACCTTAAGTCTCATGTTTCCTGCCCTTGTACGAGGGTAAGTCAAATATTATCTACACTATCGCCATAACAAGCTTTGAAGGTTATCGTAGTGGCGGCTGCTTGCGCATGCGTTGAGTTGGCGCCTCTGTAATCATGTGTGCGGAATTTAATCATGATCGCGTCATTCGTCTGCTAGCTACAACAGCATAAACATATCAGCTTTGCCATTAGTTTGCACCAAAGAGGAACAAGGAGCAGTGCTTTGATTTTTGTGGTCAGAGGGTGTGAAGGTACTGAAATTCACCGGAGACTTTTTTATGGATCGAAATGTTTCAAAGTGGCTGCACGAGTGTAACACAAAAAGAGGCAGCTGGACGGCCGTCAACTTCGACCACCGACGACAATATTCAGCAAGATCGGGAGGTGGTTACAGCAAATAGGCGAGTTAGCAGCGAGGTTGCATCTTCTTTAAACATCAGTCACGGTTCTGCCTATCAAATTATCCACGATGACCTCAAATTTCGTAAAGTGTGTGCGCGATGGGAACCACGAATGCTTACCGCAGAAAACAAAACCAAACGTTTGGACATCTGCCAACGCTTACTGGATTGCTTCAACGCAGAAGGCGACGCATTTTTAAGCAGCATAATGACTGATGTTTAAAGAAAATGCAACTTCACCTATGGTAACTCGTCTATTTGCTGTAACTATCTCTCTAGCTTGCTGAATGTTGTGATCGGTGGTTGAGATTGATGGCCGTCCAGCTCCCTCTTTTTGTGTTACGCTCGTGCGGCCACTTTGAAACATTTTGATTCCCAAAAAATGCTTTTACGAGATAAAGCACTGTCCCCGTATTGTGACAAAAGTCTCAAGTGAATTTCAGCACCTTTCACACGCTCTGACCGCAAAAATCGGATCACTGCTCGTTGTTCCTCTTTGGTGCAAACTAATAGCGGAGCTGACATGCTTATGCTGTTGTAGCTAGCGGACAAATGACGCGATCGTGATTAAATTCCGCACACATGACCACAGAGGCGCCAATTCAACGCATGCGCAAGCGGGCGCCACTACGACAACCTTCAAAGCTTGTTATGGCGAAAGTGTAGATAATATTTGACTTACCCTCGTATGTCGCAGAATACTTACTATTTAAGTTAATACATGCACACTTTTCTTTTTAATTTTTACTTGAAATATTATGGTGCTAATGGAAGAGCAGGTAACGGTGTCCTCAACACCGCTTTCCTGATGTCAGCTCCATAATATTTTTCTGTAGCTTTATTATTAGTTAGATTTCTAAACGTTGTAGTTTGTTGTGGCTACTGGAAATTATATACAATTCGGTATAAACTAATAGAAGACAGGCTACACTCCACAGGACCCAATACTTCCTTCTCAACTTGAAACAGGCTATAGCAGTCTGATAACTTACATTAACATTTAATTTTGGTTTGGGGAAAATTCGCAATGTACTTGAATCATTATACGTATATTTTCACCCCATTCATGTTGATATTCATTTTGAGGTAGTATGTAGTTTATTACACTAGACAAATGTATCTTAAAATTTTCATGCATAAAGACACGTAGCAATAAGTAGGGCTACTGAAAGCGTTAATAAGTTTTCAATGTTTCATGTTTAGAACTCATTATTTCCACGAAACACAATGTGTTCCAAATAGCTAAATTGCTATTTTTGGTGAACACTGTACAGCAAACAACATTAACAATAAATATCGGCACACGTTACGGAACAGCCGTTACGACCGAATTAATTAATAATATAATATGCGTGGTGCAGAGTGTGTCGATACTTAGTGTTGTTTGCCATACTACTCCACAGTTTTTGCTATGATTATTGAATACTGTACAGTGGAAAAAGATTAGTTTCCTGTACATGACAATTTCATTAACGTGATCTAAAGTATAAAGGATGCGTGAATTATAATGTAAGAAAAAGCTCTAACAAGGTTAAAACCGTTTTAACCGTTTTGTAGATCTTTGCTTAAATAGAAAGATACACGTTTAGTCATATAAATTTCTAATTTGCGATTTCTATTATTAACCATATCTCAATAACACTATTTCGTTATACACTATATCTCCGTAAGTGTCTTTTTACAATTTTGTAATTTCTCACAATTTGTCGACGATGATTGAAAACTATACATTGCAAAATGCAATATTTCAATTATATTCAAAGTTTCGTATATACTACTAATGTAAGTACTTTCCACAGATGAAATACTCTAATCTTCATGCAGCTCTATCGCGCAAATTTTGCCTGGGAATTGTATTCAGCGTAACATTGTCACGAACCGTTGATCGCAGAACTTGTTATTATATAGTGCATTGTTTCTTTTCCCAACTTCTGTTACATATCTCTAAGTTCATCGTCTTTGCCGGTATGAAAGTAGAGTATGTAGGTAGTAGGATGGTCAAATGAGTAAATATCTTCCTGTAAACAGAATGTGAAAATTAAATTCATACTTCTTACAGATTATACGCAGTTCACCTCGTTTGATTTAAATGTATGTAAGTGTACACCAGTAACAAATGAAAAACGCATACAGAATCGTTCACAGCAACCGTTTGTTGGATGCGTATATCGCTATAAAATAATAAAAATCTAGTTTTAAAATATTTACTGAGAGATGCAATTGACAAAGGTCTATTTTCCAAAAATATTTTCAAGTTCATACTGCTTTTGTTGAATCAAAAACATTTTACTTCTGATTTCAACTGGAATATGCTGTACATTGTACACTGAGGGAAAGAAATGTGTTAAAATAACAAAATTGATTTTGTTAGCTGGAGAAGTGTTAGTCCAACAAATTTTATGATTAAATTACCTATCACCTTGCGTTGACTTAACAATTACATTTGTGTCAAAAAATTCTGTTCGTGAAACACATTTATTTGGTTGGGAAGTAAATTAAAAAAAAAAGTCGTTTCAGCAGAGCACAATAGTGATGTCAATTTAACAAAATCGTAAAGGTTGAACAAAAATAATAAAAGAATAGCATTAAAGCTAAAAACGGTTTGATTTAACCAAAAAGTTGAATTAAGTTAATCAAACATAATTGTTGATACATAGGGATCAAATGTGCGTCTGAAATTAGTATGGTGTGTTAATTGCCAGAATACGTTTTCCGGGAAACCACTGTATAGAAATATCGATTAAAATGAAATATTTGTTTTAGGATACTTAGACATTAGCAGTTTTTCATGAATAAACTCTTCAGTATTGTATGCAGGCGTTCAGTTGATCAGCTTTTATTGGTTATAGTGGGGAGGCATCGTGTCTTGTCTTGTATTGCATCATCATTCTATTTTTTATTTGGTACAAGTAGCAGTGAGCAGAATTTTTTCTTTAGTTTTTATATTTGTTTTATAAAAAAATGGGGGATGATTATGTGAAAATATTATTAGCGGAATGGGAGTTTGACTGGTTAATACCGACTTTCGCAGGTAAGTAGCTAGAATCTTTTATGAGTAGATACAAAAGTTAGTGAGGAAAATGGAGCCATATTGTTAAATTAACTGTCTTTGAGTCCCAATGTTCTAATAGAAATTACGAAACAATACAAATAATGTATACATTGAACATCTCCGATGTCGTAATACAATGGCTTCAGCTCTGACTTTTACAAAATGGTAAGAATTTCTTTTGTAAATATCGTTTTATTTATTTTGTTTCTTAGGGTAACTAATTGATAAATGACACGTTACAAAGAGTACTAAATAGAATATTGTTTTTATTTGAAATTCGAAAAGTACCAGAAAATGCTTATGAAAACATTTTATTGAAAGTTGTGCTGATAATGTATGTTTAACGAATTGAGTCAGGAATCGTTTGTGCTGTTTCGTAAGTGAAAAGTAGAACTACGGAAAATGTATAAGCCCTGGTTTCGATAATTGTTCTTGTTGATGTTTATATATTTACATATAGATACGTACACGCGTCGTTTCTAATTTTGAATTTATTATGCTACAGTTTATGTAGAAAATTGCTTAGTTGCCAGAAAATATTTTTAAGAAGTTGAGGTAATAAATTTAACAGATGATAATTTATAAAAAATAATAATTAAAGAGAATATGCATATGTAAAAACTCTACAATTATAGAGAAAATAATACACTTCTACCTATTCAATTTGACCCTATAGTCGACGAAATCACGTACACCTTACAATTCACCCTTATTAGCGGAAGTCAGATTTTCCCAAATCAAGTTGCATATTCAATTATTAGCAATAAGCGGTATTTTAATAATTTCCTTATATACCTTCTGTCCAGTGACCATCAACAAGTGAGTTTCAATTATTAACGATACAGTATCTAACGTTTGTTTTTTCTTCAAGAAGTAGTTAATACTATTCAAAACCGACGTTCATCTGTTCAAATTAATACCTTAAATAAAATAAGACCCTTACAATGAAATCTTTAAATATGGAAACGGGAAGAAATTTGAATAAAAATTTTAACTTAAAAATATATTCGTTATTTAACTCAATATTGATGTAACTAATACGATAATTTCTACCATATTCGATGTTTACAAACATCTTGTAATATACGCATTACAAATTCAATTACCCCCAATTACCTTGTAATCATTAATCATACCTGTTTATTAGAACACGAAATTGATGAAGAAGCCCTACTACAACTTGATGAAAATGTGATAAAGGAAATTATTCCGGTCATAGGAAAGAGAGTGAAATTTTTAGCAAACTTGCGACACTAGCAAAATATAAGTGGCGCAGGTTTACTCCTCGCAGATAATATGTCTACTGACACACTTACTTTAAGTCCAGTCACAGAAGCTTCAGCAAGTTCCAGTAGTAGCACCAATTTGGAACAACGTCAGCACACCCTTCACGAGGAATACAACAAATCAAAGCGCTCATACCCATTCTTGGGAGAAGAAAACATTAAACGGGCATTTAGACAGTCTTATCACATTGATTTACAACATTTAATGTACATGTAATTAGGAAGTACTTATTCGTATATATGTGTTTATTATATAACTTTGAAGTTTCAGATTAATATTGTCCTTGTGTTACTATTACATATCTGATGTATTGTCTTTTGCATATCAGTGCTGAATATATTAGTTAGGATGGAATATTGCCTTTTATTTCTTTCTTCCACACTTAAATTTGTGTTTTTAAGTAAAAATATTTCAGGAGTAAATTCTACATGTCAACGTGAAATAGTAAATATTTTGTTGCAAAGTTTGAATTTATAAATACTATTTTATTATAAACTTGAATTCTTTTGAACTTGAATTTGTTCAAAAGAATTCAATTTTGTAACAAAATAGTATTTACATTCATATTCATCAAGATTTTTTAACAAATGAAGGTACTCAAAACAACAAAGAGATTTGTTAAATTGAATAAGAAAAATGGTTGAGCTAACACTTTTATATTCTACACGCAACAAGTTTTGTGTTGACGCAACACTATAATTTTGTTGACCTAACGAAATTACGGGAACAGAATGAACAAGGGATAAGTTTAATTCAATCAAATGAATATGTTACACTAACCACTAAAATTGCTTAAACTGAGATTAAGCGCACTGTTGGATTAACACCTCTGTTACGTTTGATTTAACAAATATATTTTGAAGCAACGTTAAATGTTGATTGAACCAAAAATATCGGTCGACTGTATTTAACCTAAATTTTTTGGTTGGTTGTCCATATTTTTGTTGGATCAATGCATTTTTTTCTCTCAGTGTAGACTGCTAGCAAAACCTTAAATTCAAGAAATTATTTTTTTTCTGCCAATTTTGACAAATGCAGGGTTGAATTTAAACAATAATATCTGTTATTCGGTGTTGACGCCATAAATGAAAAAGGTTTTATATAGAATGTTCCCAAAATCTAATTTAAACATCGAAACATTTAATTAAAAAAAAAATCAATTTGTTCAAACAGCAATACGTATAACATGTGATCAGTGGTCGAAGGGTTACTTGCCTTTCGATCCAAACGACGCGGGTTCAAATCCAACCGAGACGGTGGTTTTCTTATTTACGGATAAAAGTCGATGTATGCCTTCTTCTCGAATAAAGAAGTAAAACCGTAGGTCCCGTGTCAATACGATGTTTGGCGCGTTAAAAATCCCTACAAGAGGTTGGAACACCTTTGGATTTGACAAAATTCTGGTAGGGTTGGTTAATAATCATGGTAATCAATGCCGAGAAGTACAAGGTGTATTCCGTAAGCTCACGCTTCGCCCAACAACAACAATAACATATAACAAGTAAATGGAAATATTGCTGAGTTAGCTGAATTATTAAAATGAATGCGAATTACATTAACATTTACGTTCTGTTTCTACACAATCTACTGAACTTCTTATCAGACCATTTTCTTGCCATACGACCTACGCCATACGACATACGCCATGCGACATACGCTACACTAGTAAAGAGAGCTGCGAAAAGTTCCTAACAAGGGTTTAACAGGGGTCTAACTTAATCTTCATCCGCTTGGCCGGACGACAAACTGGCCGCAATTTTTCATTATAACGCACATTTTTTCCCAGGGAGTTGAGCGAGGCGTGGAATAGGAAGATATTCTTTAGTTGGTACCTTTTAGTACTATTTAATAATAATAATAATAACATCTTTTACAATAGTTATAAAATAATAACAAAAAAGTAGCCGATATAACAAATGGCCAAGTTCAGAAATATCTGATTTTCAATTTGGCCGTATAAAGTGAAATACAAGGAAAAAAGTGCAGTGTAGTAATTAAAGAGAAAAAAAAATAAACTAATTAAACAGATACATATTAAACAAACACAAGAAGATAAGGAAATGAGAACTGTATAGCATACATACAATTCATATACATACATAAATGTATTAAAATTTCTCTAGGACAATAACCACTGGCACCGTGCTAACCCCCCAAGTTAAGAAGAACTCGCAGCCACGGCGACGCTCGACCTCAGAAGAGACAGAGGAAAACCATTGCACAAATGTGCAATATTATAACTAAACGATCTTTCGAACAGGGCAGTACGATGGGCAGCTGGTGTAATAGCATGAGGAAACCGTATATTAATATTGTGCATATCGGTGCGAAATCTGATTTTAAGATAAAGATATGGGAGCGTTTTAAACATAATAATCTTATGAAAGAAGCAGTACGAATGAAATAGTCTACGCTTGCCCATGTTGAACCATCCCAATCTCTCAAGCTTGTGCGACACATGATCGAATTTTTTAATGCCGCATATAAATCTGATGCAGGCATCTTGTATTTTCTGAATTCTGTACGTTGTAAGTGTATCTAAGCACGAACCACGAGCTATATTATCATTACCTTTGGTTAGTATTTATTATAAGTTAAAGTATTAAAAAACACATACGGTAAACTTAACCTATACACGCAGATACGCGCTTTGCTTGGCTATAAGCCCTACAAGTATGTATTGCTGTCGCAAATTTACATATACTACTATCTACCATACATTTTCCAAAGATGTCCATGAATAGCTTGTATATCGTTTACATTTGTAAAATTGCACTAGTCTCGAGAACAATGAGTATTTGGCGTTCACTACGATATCGAAAAACTTTCGAGTTATACACAATTCCAAAGAATGCAGTTGCTAAAATTGCAATCAACTGTATAATTTCATGCATTTTACGAAAAAATTCTCGGAAGATTTAATTTCACACAGTTGTTTGTTCTGGTTTACGGTTTAGCATTTCGCCAGGAAATTTCGCGGTTAGTAAATAACACTCTTAATCTAGTTTTAAAGGTATCAGTGCATGATAAAATTTTATAAACACGTAGCTACGTTCAGTAAATTATCCTATACAGGTATTCATAGGTATATTTATAGCACATTAGTTGATTGTACGATCAACAAACGGAAATATATCGTGGTAAAGATACAATTTGTAGACCAGAAGGATTAAATTTCTTCGGATGTCAACAGATACCGCGTATATATCCTTTATATTTAATTACATTTAAGATGAATTTTACGACTTCCTTTATCACTCTTTTGAATCCATAAGCATATCAAATCCAGTTAATATTTTATGCGGCATGCTCAAAGAATAAGGCAACATTTCATGATAAACTATCGCGTGTGTTAATTGAATTTATTATGCAGTTTCTTTAAGCTTTACCTCATAATTAGAGCCCGGTAACAGGGAGCCGAACCATAGCCGTACCTGCCTAGTATACAAAAACAATAGTAAGAAAATAAAAAAAAAATAAGAGAACTAACACATAATTATAATATGTGAAAAGTAGTGAAACACTCACCCTTTTAAGCAGCCTTGGCTACGGAACAGTAAAACTAGAAGCACCATTATCAGTATTAACATCATATAGATAAGAGTGGCAAAAAGTTGACACCATTAGATGTGTTTCCACAGTTGTCTCGGTGAGCGATGTTTGCCGTGGTGAGAAAATGAGTTTATATTTTGAAAAAGAGCGTTCAACATCTACCGATGTTATACATGCATGATTAAAATTCTCTTTGTACTTAGTCAGTGGATTATTCGATACACCATCACAAATTTGTTTTAGTGTGCTAAAATCGGGATCTTTCTGTAGCACACTCTCGAACTTGTCTAAAACGCGATTATATTTTGCGTCATGTATAGTCAGTAGCTGTGTATGCACTCCGTCCATAATTTGCAGAGACTCCAATAATGATAACGATCTATTTTGTAATTGGTCTATTGCGTCAGCTAATCCTTTATAGTAGCTACGAATATTTTTTAAATCTGTTTCAAGGGAAATATCTTGAAATGTCGACTGGCTCCCCTTAATAGCTGCAGCTTCGGCAGGATTGAATTGTGCAACAACAGCTTTCACTATGTTGAAATGTTCAGCATAATAAAAAGCTGCCTGCAACCATGTTCCCCGACGTGTAAGAATTGGCTCCGGTGGTTGACGAATACCAGGACACTCTGTGTGAAATGATCGTAGGGGTTTGGGAGATTTCAAAAATACTTTTTTTTTGTGCTTGCTATTAATGCATCTACCTCGGGAGAGCATTGTCGAATGGTTTCTGCCACAATATGTAAAGCATGCACTTTACACGTAACATGTAAACACTTGCAACCATGTTCAAGAAGAGAACGGCCTACCAAACGCATTATCGCTGCGCCATCGCTCATAAACATCAACACATTATGTTTTAAAATTTGAAATTTTTCCAACGTACTAAGTACAATCTTCGTAATTGCTGCAGCAGTACACGCCTACAGTCTGTTGTCTCGTCAACACATAACCAAAGAAACTGTTTTTTCAATATGCGTTTCATTTTTTTTTCCATGACATCACGTACAAATGCAATATGCTTACGTGCCGTTTCCTCCGTTGGCAACCGCAACTCGGGATTGTATTTGTCCCAAAAGACCTTAAACGGTTGTTTATCGAGTAGGCCTCGTGGCAAATTACAGTTTATCAACATTAGAATTACATAAAAAAATGCACTTCTCGGTGGCATGCCCAATTTTCGTTTTCTATGCTGTGCGGAATTTACGTGTCTTGTACAGTTCCACTTCTTATTTGACATCAAATGTATTTTGCACACTTTACAAACTATCTTACTCCCATTGTACAACAAATCGGAAAAATCAGAGATAAACCTATTTACTATGTCTTGAAAGGGTCGTTTACTAGCCTTCGACATGTTCACTAAAACTACAATTAATAACTACGTCTCTATCAATAAAATCAAAACGCACTACACTCAATAATAACTACAATTAATAACTACGTCTATATCAATAAAATCAACATGCCTTATCCGCTATTCAATGCTAAACTGAACTGAGTGATGATGATTTCTTGTGTTGCATCATAATCGACCAGCCCTCCCCGCCGACCTAAACACAGTCACATCGCCGCTGCGATTGCTCTCCAGTTACCGGGCTCTAGTTATAACAGAGACGTTGAACCTCTCGTACATTCGTTACATTTAATTGCAGAGACAGAAAGAACACCAATTTGACGAACAGAAAGGACATAACTGTTGTCTTACTGGATGTTTATTAGGGTGGGATGACCACATGTCTCGGTTCGGGATGACAGACCTTTTTCCGCCTTTTCTCCTTATTTTAATTTGCTTTCTAGACTAAACGGCAAAAGTAGGTACTTGTTATATTTTTCTTGAAAAGTAGGGATAGAGCGGGTTCGTCAGATTTAATATATGTTCTCTCACATCAATCGGTACGCGGCTGAAAATGATGACCCGCGTGTCTTCAAAACGGCCTTTCCGAGTTAATTAATAATTTGTGTGGTGCGGAGTGTGCTGATAATATTTGTTTGCCATACTACCCCACAGTTCTTGCTATCATTAACGAAACATTATATTTGTCCCTCCCGCACTTCCGGAGAAATAATTATTTTTGTAAGTGCCAAGAAACCTTATGAATTTTGAAACCCTCAAATTTAGGACAATAGTACCCTATTACTTTTCGCGTCAGAATATAATTTTAAACCATGCCCCTAATCGGACCTCATAACAAGAAATAAACCGTTTTGAAAATCTCCTTTCACAAAGGCACGAGCCATGGATATGGCTAATCCTGTATAGTTCTCGACTGAGTTTATTATAAATCAAATTGATAAAAGATGGCATCCACGTCATGGTGTGTAATCGTTTTATGCAGAACATTAATAATTATTTGTTGCTCTAATTCTTATGAGAGAATATTCAAATCAGCTATTCCGCATTTTTTAGATTCTTTCCCGTAAAACTTTCTATTTCACACACAACAAATTTAAACTTCTCGACTCTTCGGAAGTGCCTACGAATATTTGCAACGCAAATGTGACAAAAATCTGGAACGCTTATTGTTTTTCCCAACGGCGGTTTATGACAACTATACTCTGATTGTGCAAAGCAACAAATTCCATAAACGTATTTACTTGGCGAAACAATAGGAAATCACCACCCCGTACTTCCTGTAAACGGTCTTTTGAACTCGGAAGTAAGGTTCAGGCGTTCGCCATTGAAAGTGTCCCTTGATTTACGAACAATCCCCCAGTACAATGCATAATAAAACTACTTTCCGTGCCAATAATTTGAACAACAGCATTCTATATGCGGCTCTATGAAAATCCGCAACAGGCAGATCGAAAATATGCGAGACTTTTAAACGTGAAGTTAATTCATTTTTAATTATCGTTGAATTTCTAAATATACAGTTTTGAGTGGTATGTTTTTTAAATTTAGTGACTTTTTCTACTAAGTTTATCGGAATGAATACGGTAAGTTTAATTATTATGATTAATTTTTGATTTGCACAAATTTATTTTAATTAAAACAATTTTCTTGTGGCTTCTGACTGAAATAATTGCTTATTCACGCTCTAATTTCTGAAAGCAGCAATAGGATCGAGTAGTAAGTTTTCTTAGAAAATGTTTACCGAGTTCGAAAGTCGTCGTTCAATATTAGAGGGGGTTTACTAAACTGCAGCAGACTATAATATAGATATAACCATATAAAGTGAAATTATTAATTGTATATAATTATCACAACTTTAATCATTAAATGAACTCGGCGTCTAACACAAAGAATAATCAGAATATTTATTAGTGGCACTATAAATTAAAATACTCATAAAAACGTAAAGAAGAAATGAAAACGTAAAGAAGAAATGAAAACGTAAAGAAGAAAATGAAATAAAACACTAAATAAGGAAGCTGGTATTAGACTTACAAGTTCATTAACAATATTTAACCCCCTCCATGCTAACAGTAGGTAACATGTTTTTTTTCTGGACTGATAAGAACTGCTTTGTTAATTTTCACACGAAACATTGAAAATAAAAAAACATATCTAAAGAAACCTTTCACTTAACACTATTGTATAAGTACCAATGCAAATTTGAAGCAGCATACCCCCAAAAATTAAATAACGGTATGAAATCAATGTACTTAGATCACAAAAAGTAAATTTCGAATAAAATCTTTTTTCAAACAGAATTAAAAAGTCGGTCTATAGAGGGTTAAATCTGTCGTAGCGGTGTAAAGCAGATAGAAAATAGCCTTCATCCGTCAATGGTAGTGTTTTTGTAGTAACAGTTTATGGCTTTTTTTCATCTTCTTTGTAGTGGTTTCAGCGTTCATTATATTTTTCATACGTAAATGCTTACATTTGACTTGTAGCTGTAAACCGGTCTAATACAAAGTAGAAGGAAGACTAAATTCTAGTTAGTCCGTTATTGTGGCAAGATGTGTTACCCTTACATATTTATGATTACCAAAAAACTATGTGAAAATATTGAACAAAGATTAAACTTAGAATTAAAAGTAAAACCTATATTTTTGGTTCCGTTTATCGTCCCCTCCCCCCCAGGTTTTAATTTCTTTTTTGACTCTTTAGATCAAGTGTTTTCACAACTTTTGCCTCAACATACTGTCAGGAAGTGGGCCTGCGGCGCTTCGACTTTCTTCCTTCATCAATACTTATGGCTTGACACAAATTATCTCTGCTCCAACCAGAGTTATAGCCAAATCCGCGACATTAATTGACATAATACTGGTCTCAGAGGAACTTCCAGTTACTGATTGAGGAACTGAAGACCTAAACAATATTACTGATCATTACTTAATTTATTTCGTGTTACCTATACAAATAGCAAATTACTACCCGTTCTTTAAAATAATTCGCGATTTCTCCCAGTTTAGGTCCGAAGCATTCCAAAATGATTTGGAAAGTATTGCTTGGATTGATGTTATATATCTTCATGATGTAAATGATAAATTACAGTTCTTTAATACAAACTTATTGTATCTGTATGACCTACATGTTCCTGAAAAAATTATTAGAATATCGCGCCCTTGTGCGCCTTGGTTGACGCCGACAGTCAGGGCCATGATGGATACCTGTGTTGATGCGTTGAAGCAATTTAAGAGAACAAGGAGACCTCAAGATTGGAATTATTATAAAACGATTCGTAACTATGTCACATCGGCAATACGTATGGAACAAAAACATATCTAAATTCTAAATTTCATAATGCTAACTCTAAAAAACTTTGGCGGTGTTTTAATAGTATTCTCTCCTTCAAACCTAAGACTAATATTCCACAGCATTTGTCAGATGTGGTGCAACTTAATGACCACTTCATCAATTCCATTCCTAAATTGCCAATGGACAATAAATTAATTGAATATTACCAGAATAATAAATTACTCAATGTTTCTGAACGTTTCCATTTTAAAACTATTACGGAAACTGAAGTTCTAAGAATTGTCTCGGGTACCCATTCTGGCGCTGTGGGCAGTGATGGTGTGGAAATTAATCTTTAAAAAATGCGTTTTCCTTACCTGGCCAAGTTTGTAACACATATTATAAATTATTGCCTTTTAGAAAATGTTTTTCCTGATTGTTGGAAGCTGGCATTAGTTACGCCTATACCTAAAATTGCTAAACCTGTCGAATATAAAGATTTGAGACCAATAAGCATATTACCTGCGCTTTCTAAAGTTTTGGAGAAGGTAGTTGATGCTCAGATTCGTGGGCATCTGGATGCCTACAACATTTTACCTGCCACACAGTCGGGATTCAGACCTGGTCACGGCTAGAATACTGCACTATTAGATATTACAGACGATATTATCAGGGGAATTGATGGCAGCTAAATAACGTTGCTAGTCGTTTTAGGTTATTCTAAAGCATTTGATATGATTAATCATGATATGTTGTTAGCTGTTTTGGATTGCATTGGCATGAGTGAAGGAGTAATTAAATTTTTTAAGCAATATTTACGGAATAGGAAGCAACAAATTAAGATTTCAAATAATATTTCATCTGCAAAACCCTTGACTTCGGATGTACCACAGGGCAGCGTATGTGGCCCTTTATTGTATACAATTTATACATTTGGATTTTTGAACTATATTAAACATTGTAAATTTCATGCTTATGCGGATGATAGCCAATTGTACTTTACATTTCATTATACCGATGCTGCTCATGCCAATGCGATCATTAATCAGGATATTCACTCACTTCTTGGGGCCTCAACTTCGCACGGCCTTAAAGTCAATGGTAACAAATCTGTCGCCATCCTTTTCGGTAATAAAGATAAAATTGAGGAAATTTTACCATTAATTACTATTAAGATTGATAACGACACTTTGGGTGTTGTAAGTTGTGCAAAGAGTCTGGGTCTCTGGTTGGATAGTGAATTAGGATTTGATACACATGTCAATAAATTGATTCATAGGTCATACGGTATACTTCGGGTTTTATACTCGTATCGCCACGTTCTTTCTGAAAAAAATAAGTTTACCTTTACCAATTCGTTAATTTTGTCTCTCTTTAATCACTGTGATTCAGTATATGAATCCTGTATTAGTAGCGGTGTTAGGATGAGGATCCAGTATGTTCAAATTTCCTGTCTGCGCTTTTGCTATGGTATTCGTAAATTCGAGCGTATTTCATATAAGCTAGGGGAGTGTGGGTGGCTTAACATATCGAATCGCCGTAGGCTTCACTTTGCAGTTTTATTTTACAAAATCATAGCTACAAAACAGCCTGCATATTTGTATAATAAAATTACCTATCGTACGGACATTCACAATATTAATATTCGGCATAAAAATGTCATAACTGTACCACTCCACAGAACAGCTGCATATCAAAAAGGTTTCACGTACCGTATTGCTTCATTTTGGAACAACCTTCCTATACATTTCAAGTCACTTAGTGTAGCAACTTTCAAGAATATAGACATATCTGAATCCGACCTTTTAACCTTATACTAATATTTGTGTAAGCACTTCTACTTGTATATGTTGAGGTTAATAAAATGCATTATTATTATTATATGATGGTAGCTCATAATATGAAAATATTGATTATTTAATGGCACCACAAGGTAGTAGTTTTAATGAAGGTCAGTCTGCGGCAACTACATACACATGAGGAACGAAAATGTCTAGCTATACGAAAAAGCGTACATGCGACAACGGCAAACGCGAATGGGTGATTCACCACAAGCGGAAGCGTTAGCGGCAGTCAACGGTTCACGACGGTTATCGATCTGATTAGTTACGAAGTAGACTGCATTATATGCGGACGATCTTAGTAAGAATTTCTAGAGTATTTATTTGTCTTTTCTTTTATTTTATCAGAATCTGTTTTTATTTTCGTCTTTAGAACTTATTAGTTTCGTCTAAGCTTCGTAGCAACGACAAAATAAATATTCAAAATTCTGATTTCCAGACGACCATAACTTCAAATTATTACGTGCGTTCTTGCACACAGTAGGTCTACATGTCAATGTTGTAAGAAGCGTACTAACATCTAACACGCGACCCACATCGAATCGATCGGATTCCACTCAATCCCCTCCTCGCTCTCTCGCCGTACATATATAGATATAGCTAATTTGACATTTTTCCAATGTGTATGTTGACTGCATTCAATACTTCCCGGAAAACAACATTTAAGTCTGGAGATGGGGTCGGTGAATTCTAGACAATACACTTCCACAAATTTTCCAATTATATTAATTCGAAATTATCAAGATTGCTATTAATTTACATTATTGTTACCTGTACAACGTGTCCATCTAATGCGTAGGTGGGGGATAATTTCTTCCCTAAGCAATTTAGAGAAAAAGTTTGCAAATAAAAATATTTGGAGACAAGTGCTGCACAACATAAAATTATAATCAAGTATACAGACTGTTTAGCTTTCGTAGCGCACGATACAAATTTGGTTTGTTAAACAGAACACCCTGCATATGATTACATTTTTGGATGCCCCCCTCAATTCATGTCAACTTTCAATAATATTCCCTATACCCCATCTAGCTTAGTGTTTGAGATAATTTACATAATTTGAGATTTTTACCAAATGCGGCTGTTTCTTTAACGGTCCATATTTTAAACGCCTTACACACTAAAACGGTGATTCAAATTTTATTCGATTGAGTATTTCTTGGAATTTTCGGCAACCCATCGAATTTTGTTTTGTCAACTAGCGTCCACATGGTCATCATCGATGTCTATATGTACTTTTCTAGCATCTGGAGAAACATTTCCCTGTACCTAACATATCTCGTTCTTTAATAATTTAAATATGGAACTATGCAGGTTAAAATGTAGAGTCTTGCGACGAAATACTATAACCTTTCGTTTTTCTAAAGATATTCATTAAAAATAATCTCTAAAATTTAATTTATGCATACAATTTCAACGTTTATTCAAAGTAAGCACCATTTTACTTTGTACGAACTGCAATGCGATTCTCTGCATTCTGTTAAACATTTGCTAACGTGTCAGGACTGATATTTTGTGTAATGTCCACGTTAAGCATTGCTTAAAGAAATTCGTCCAGAAAATTTTTACGTAAACAGTTCTATTTAGCTAAATTTCGAAATTTTTTTAAGCAACATTCAGGTATGTTGCTATTATATTCTCAGATTTTAATTTTGAAAATGAAAAATGGTCGCTTGGGGCACGGGATTGTTCGGTGGGTGATCGAGTTCCTTGAATCCACACTGGCACACAATAGCCTTCGAAATTGCAGCTGTGTAGACAGGAGCATTGTCGTGCAAGAGCCAGGCACCTCATCCCAGCTTTCCTCGATGTTTCTCGATCATGGCTTGTCTTAACACGCATAGCAGGTCGGTATAAAATATTGCGTTTACTGTAGTGCTGCGTTCTCTAAAGTCTATTAACAAGATGCCCTCGCTATCTCAAAAAATTGTAGTCACCGCCCTTTTTGTGCTTTTTGTGACCTTGGCCTTCTTAGGGATGGATTCGCCTTTCCGATGCCACTCCATTGTTTCTCTTTGAGAGAAAGGATCGTAGTGTAGAACCATTGTTTTCTCCCCAGTGACTATTTGGTTAATGGTCGTGTTGTCGGCTTCGTACAGCTAAAGAAACTTTCAGCTATATTCGACACGTTGTTGCTTCTGAACCGCGCTGAACAATTTTGGAACCCATCTTAAGCCAATTTTTGTTATACCCAAATGCTCATGCAGGATCTTCAAAACACTAGTTTTTGAAATCCCTGCTTGTTCCCCTGTCTCCTTAACCTTCAGCCGTCGATTACTCGATACGACTTCATCGACTAATTTGAAGTTTTCTGGTGTCGTTATAGTATCGGGCCCTCCTTCACGTGAATCATCTTCAAGAGATTCTCTGCCCCAACGAAACAATTTTGACCAAGCATTTGTTTTTGATTACCAGATACATAAGGCTTAGAATACGTTGTTTGCACTTCGTACTCTATTTACTTAGCTTTGTATGTATTTGGCTGAAATATTCATCTACGCAGACTAATCCCTTGCAAGGTCAATTAACTTTTAAGATCATGAATTTCAATTAAGGATAATTTTACTAACAGTAAAAAAATTCACACATACAGGAGAAGATAAATTATTATAACGTTGTTAACGGAGAATAAATATTCAAATTAATCTAATTGTAAGTAGCTTGTAACTGGGATATATATATGTATCGCATAGTAACGGCATTTGTCTGCATCCGTTTTTAATCTTTAGTTTTTAATTCATAATGATGGAACTGCGTCTAAATTGCATAGTTTGCCGAAGCATAGCATAAAATTGCAGTCTTTTCCGACGCTGCTACTTTGGTATTACATGCTGCTTGAAAAAATCTCGCGAAATAGTGAAAGATTTTAGCGTTACTAATTAGTAGGCCTGGTACAGAGCGCTTTGGGCCAGGTTAGAAGTAAGGTTGCGCAGCCCACGACGCGACGTATGTATACAGACGAATCAGCGTGAGCTACCTCACCGAATGAAATTATTGATTTATTACAACAGTTTCTCCTCAACCTTTCGCACCGTTAGACATAATTATAACAATGTATATGTATGTATGTCTAACGTATGCAAGGAAAATAAACGACTGTTGACTGATAAAGTCACTAAATTTATCAGTGAATTTCCGGATTTGAATTATAATGGAGCTAAAGTATTGTGTAAAGTTCACACAGCGAACATTCTTCACCGAGACAAATGTTGAAACAAACCTGATGGTGCAAACTTTTCACCAATCTTATCCACGTTGTTAAGAAGTTACGTTTATTTATTATATTATGTATTGAAGTCAAACATTTTATGTGGCATATTAAAATTAACATAACCTTAGTTTTAAAAAGTAATCAATGTAAATACATATATTCGTTATTTATGAAAAACAAAAGTGCTTTTTACTACATACCTATAGTTACTCATACATTTACAGTAATAAGTCCAAAAGATTTTTGAAGAAACTACTTTGTTACTTAATATATTTTGGCTTCCGTTGGTGAATTATGAAAATTTGTCATTTTCCTTGGAATTTCCGACGTAACTAAATATTTGAGAAAATTTCGTCCCAGTAAGTGATCGAACCTGACACCTCCCGCTTGCCGGACGGACGTGCTAACCACAGTCCCACGAGGACCTTGATGCCAGGAACGCTCACTTTTTAATACCTGGTTATTACTTTTATCTGCAAGTATACCATAATATTTGACAGACAATTTTTAATTTTTACATGCCAAGTACACTAGTTAATTAATATATTTTGGCTTCCGTCGGTGCATTATGAAAATCTGTATCTGTTGGTGAATTACGAAAATCTGCAATTTCATTGGAATTTACCGGGACGAGATTTTTTCAAGTATTTTATTACGTCAGAAATTCCAAGGAAATGACAGATTTTCATAATTCACCTGGTGTGACTGATCCGATTCTGTCGCGAAGACCGATTATGCCAGGCCTAGTAATTAGTATAAGTGGAATATCTAAATATTTGAGTGTAGACTTTTCCGGTCACTTTCCATTGAAGTAGTGTCGTTCGGATTTTACCATGTTGGTTGCACTAATGTACTTGACGTTTTGCTAAACATACTGTCAGCTTCTTCAGAAGTTTACTTCAGACTGGCGTAGTTTTTCATGGATCTTAGTTGTTTTAAGGTCAGGCTAAAAGGAAAATAAAAGCCATTGTTCACCTCTTTGCTGGGATCATATTTTTTAGTCTATAATAGGCAGATGCTTGGCTTTGGAGTTTAATCTCTACTGACCTATGATATCGACTTGTGGCCTCGGTAGGTATACTATCTGTGTTCTGGATCACTTTAATCGAGCTTTTAATCGAAGTTTGATTAGCGGCTCGCGGTTTTAATCCGCGGGTAATTTCGCGGATTCGAAGTTTGATTAAGTTAAAAGTCGTTCAAAAGTCGTTCAAAAGCTGTTCAAAAGCCGTTCAGAAGCTGTTCAGTAGCCGTTCAGAAGCCGTTCAAAAGCCGTTCAGTAGCCGTTCAAAAGCTGTTCAAAAGCCGTTCACAACGGCCGTTGTAACAGATTGCGTCATCCGCCATGACGCTAGAAAAATTCCGAGAACCGCGTCATTGCGAAATTTTCCGCGGTGGAAATTACCTACTGACTACGATCCCGATTTAAAGTGTTCTATAGTGAAATTAAAGTATAATTTCAAAGAAGAAAAGGTTGAAGGTTAGAGCAGCCAGATTCCTGTAGAGGTTATTATAAACAGAGCGTTTATATGACATCGGCTTCGTTCAAATTCAAGGTTAGTTTGTATTTCAATTCTAAAGCTCGTTAAATTCAATTTATTCAATTCGAAATTCGCAATAAAATTGCCCAAAGAGTATCCAGGAATACTCCCGACCCCACAAAGAATTGAGAAATTTAGATTAATTCTAGAAAATTTCCTTTTCTCAAAATTCCTCAGAGATATATATTTCAATATACATATATAACAAATAAGAATGCATACATTAAAAGACAAACTGTAAATTTACAAGTGCAGTATGAATATCACAAAATAATCATCAGTTAACATCATTAAAGTACTCCTTGACAGAATAATAACAGGCATTCATTAAATATTGTTTCTAATATTTGTTAAATTGTTCAATACCTCTGAATTGTTTAATACACTATGGCAATTGATGATAGATAGAGATACACGAAAATGCAGGCCCCTTCTGGTAAGTTGTTGTAGTGTTGAGTGGTACTCGAAGATCATCCCGTCCTTTTGTATTGTACATATGACTGTCACCATTTGTCCTATAATATCGTTCCTGTAATGCTAGGTCCTTCTTAACTACGACGGCCTTTAATGCTGACGCAAGTTTAATAGAACCGCCTAGTTGCTTTATGGGTTCAAAAATAAATTTGTCCAATTGTATTAGCATATCAAAAAGAAACACTTCTTCAATGTCTTAAAATGTGATTCTTCGCTGGCACTACTGGCATACAAGGAAACTCAGGGAAGCACTTATGCATGACATTTGACTACATTGGTAAATATATTATCAATTTTTTAGGGACAACACAATTTCTTCCAAATGTTGCGAATTGTCTCGATCTCTCTCTTTTAAATTATTTCTGCAACACTTTTCGGCTTCACTGGCCCATTTATATACGAATGATTACTCGAAATACATTGCTCAAAATGCAATTCAAAACCTGTGTTACATTTTGTATATACTTGCATTATACTACGTTTATGTTCTTTAAGTCTAGTATTGAAGTTCCTACGCCTTTATCCTATACAAATTGTGATTTATTTTGATTTTCAATAGGATCTTTATTGTTTATCAATACCTCAAGTTATTCTTGTTGTTGAACAATTATTCGTTTAACAATGTCGATCTCAAGGTATTACATCTAGGTAATAAGAGCAAGGACTTAAATTTAAGGGAAATTTTGCATATTAAGAAAGCCGAGATGAAAGGTCTGAATATTGTTAATGATAGGGAATTCCCTTGCTCGCCGCCACTTATGACAGCAATTACACAATAAACCGCTAGTCAAATTATTGCGGTCCGTTTTGTTAACTACTTTTTAAATCTGTATATAATCCCCGTCAGGTGGTTTCCGTGTATATGTAATTGACCATGTTCTTGATTTTGTATTATATATAGAGCGGGCCAAATTGCGCCATCCAACAGAATCGGAATCAGGCGCAACGGCCGCTTATTGTAAATAGCGTATATGTGAGTCACAGCAGATATGTGATATTTCGAAATTAATACACAAGAGTAAAAAAATAAAAGCTGACGCAATAATAATGTTTAGTAATTAGAGCGGATATATATATATATATATATATATATATATATATATATATATATATATGTACACGCTGAGGTGTTTTTATTTTCATTATGATTTTTTATTTGATTGAAAACGGTATGCGTTGTAAATGGGATGTAATAAGGAAATAACTGAGAAACTGAACGCTTTTTTTATTCTGTTGTACTTAATAATGTAACTGTAAATAAATAAATTCTATCCTTCTTAATAATGCGGATAGGCTTGTTTAAAAAGTTGCACCATCAGATAAGTTTCCACATTTGCCTCGGTGAAGGATGTTCGCCGAGACGAAAAAATGTTCTTATATTTCGAAAACGACCGTTCCACGTCTACCGAAGTAAGACAGGCGTAATTAAAATAATCTTTAGACTTAGTCAAGGAATCTGCAGATGCCCCATCGCACATTTGTCTTAATCTCGTGTAGTCCGGATTCTTTTTTAAAACACTATCGAACTTAGCTAAAACTCGTCCACTTGTTGCATCGTTTATACTGTGTAACAATGTACTAACTTCGTCCACGACTTGCACTGATTCTACCAACGACAATCCAGAATTTTGCAAATTTTCTATCGCGTCTACTAACCCTTTGTAATTGTTGCTAATATTCTTTAGATGTGTTCCAACAGAAATATCGAGAAATCCCTTCTGCCTCATCCTAATAGCTCTAGCTTCGGCAGGGACGAATTGCAAAATAACGGATTTGACTTCTTGAAAATGTTCATTATAATAAAAAGCGGCTTTTAACCACGTTCCCCAACGCGTAAGAATGGGCTGTGGTGGTTCTCGAATACCAGGGCATAACCTGTGGAATGCCCTAGTCCTCTTAGGACTTTTGAGAAACACTTTTTTGTGTTTGTTATTAATGCATCCACCTCCGGGTAACACTCTCGAATAGTTTGTGCCACAAGATGTAAAGCATGGACTTTACACGTAACATGTAAAAGTCCTTCACACTTTTCTTTAAGGGAACGGCCTACACTACACATTGTTGCTGCACCATCGCTCATGAACAACAACAGTTGACTGGTTGACACTTGAAATTTTTGTAACGTTTCGAGAACTACGGCCGTAATTGCTTTACTAGTACACTGTTTTAATCTTCTGCTGGCTAACAGAATTGCAAAATTTGGTTTAATAGGATCTAATACGCGCACTATTATATTCAAAATAGAATTTTTTTTGCAATCTGTCGCCTCATAAAGACATAGCCACAGCTATTTATCTTTTAATTCGGCTTTAATTCGATTTTCAATGTCCTCACGTATTCGTGGAATATCTCTCCGTAACGCTGTCCGAGATGGTAGTATCCACTCGGTATTGTATCTACCCCAGAATTTTCGAAATGCTTTTTTATCAAGTATACGAAGTGGTAGACCACATACCATAAACGTTAAAAGCAATTCTAATTGAAATTGACGTTGTTGTGACACACCATTTCTTTTATTTCTGTGGTGTGCGCTATTTATATGTCTTTCACAATCACGTTTGCTCCAGCACAGTAGTTTCTTTTTACAAACTTTACAGAAAATTGTACTCCCATTGTAGTGTAAATCCACAAATTCACTAAGAAATTTATTAACTTTCGTAGGTAATGGCCGTTTATTTTTAATAGTTACGTTAGACATAATCACTAAAGCGAGCACGCCGACGCTTGTTTCTAGTATGCCACGAAGTGGTGCAAACGTAACATCTGCAGACTCGTCATTTGTTGATGAATAGAGCGCGTCATCCGTAAATGAATAAGCGCGCTGTTAGTTCGTAGCCGTCGATGAACGAACTTTTTTTTTGTAGTGGCCCACTGTGAACAACGCCCTATTTATCAAGGAACACCCAAACTGCAGGTGTATATTTGCGCGTCTTCGCGACGTAATAGATAGTGGTTTTGGTCCTCGTCCTAATAATTACATATTTAAATTACCTATGTTTACATACATATATGCGCCCGGCAGCCTGATTGCGAACCTGGCGCGTGGCGCTCTTGGCCCGCTCTAATTATATATCTTGATAAAGTAGTAAAATCGATTGAATATACTATTTTTGTGAAACAGTTACTAAGTGTTTTCTTGTGTTTTTATTTTCTATTTAAGTGCTGACCAAAGAATCCATCGAATTTATTATATTTGCAGTTTGTCGAACAAAATTAACGATAAACAATTTTTAAAGATACAAATACATCTAAAAGTATCAAATCTATTCAGCTTTTTAGGAGATTCGCATAAAGCATAATGAGTTACAAATCATGCGTACTATGTTAACAAAAAGATATTTAAAACCGAGCCGGAAAATTTTTATTTTCTCTATTATTCTAGTAATAATTGCGTTGCCGTAAATACTATTTCGTAGTTAAAAATGTGCCTACGTCACGAAAACGACCAATGTTGGACAAAGTTACAGAATTTATGGCAGAAATCTCTGACCTAAATTATGATGGCGTTAAAATTCAATGTGTAGTTTGTAATATCCCTTTAACGTGTTGGTCCAAAAGGGATTGTCTAAATCACGTAAATAGTAAACAGCATTCTTCAAAAATAAATTGCACACGACACTATGAAAAATTTAAATTTAATTTATGTGTTACCTTTATTGCATGTAATTTACCGTTTAATTTACTAGACAAGGAAGCATATGTCTTCTTTTGGAATAAATATTCGGGCTGTAAATTTCCATGTCGGGCATCATTACAAAGAAGTGTGCCATCTGCTCATGAACATGTTGAAAAAGGAATTAAATCGGAGTTGAAAAGCTGTGATTATGTGTGGACGAAACAACAGATCGTAAAAACATTCTGTGGTTAATGTAACGGTACGTACAATGGAACCACATCACACAACAATGTACTGCCGAAGTAATTTCAAAGTTAGTGTTAAATACATTGGAAAAGTTTGAACTTTTAACAAACCAACTGTTGATGCTAATGAGTGATGGTGCCGCAAACATACTTTCTGTATGCCAGTCTCTCAAAAAACCTTGTGCTAACTTGTTAGATATTACGTGTAAAATTCATGCTTTCAGTCATGTGGCAGATAGTATTAGAAAATGTTATCCTGAGAATAGCGCATACAAAAGCAGTGTTTGTCAAATCCCCAAAATGTATTCGCAAATTTTACAGACTGTGCTCCCGTGTGCCTGAGCCACCAGAACCTATTCACGTTGGGGAACATGGTTACAGGCCGCGTTTTATTATCATGAATATTTTGAGAATATTAAGAACGTGGTTTTACAATTCGATCCAAAGGAAGCTGCGGCTATCAAGGAAAGCCAGTCAAAATTTCAAGACAATCAGGTTAAAACGGATTTAAAAACTATTCAGAACAATTACTTCGGACTAGTGGAGGCAATAGAAAAGTTACAAAATCCTTCGGTGTAGTTAGTGGAATCTCTGCAAATAGTGCAACATGTTCACGCACAACTATGAGCGGGAGAAGACGCAAAAAATGTTTGTGTTCTAGAAAGGTTTGAATGTGTTTTAGAGAAAGATTCTGATTTTGGCACATTAAGACAAATTTGTGAAGGTGCGTCAACAGAACCGTTAAGTTGTTCCAAAGATTATTTTAATTACGCAAATATAACGTCACTAGATGTAGAACGTTCGCTTTCTGCATATAAACACACTTTTCCTCACGTCGCACTCGGTTTGCCGAAACAACTGTGGAAACGTATCTAATGTTGTAGATATTTAACAGACATTATTCACTTTGTGATTTCACGAAAGACTCTTAAGACGGTACATGTTTGAGCACGTATTATATTTTATTTCTGACCATTTATTTTGTGTAAACTTTTATGCGCCTGCCACTGGCTGTTGGCGCAAGTTGAGCAACTCTAGTAATAAGACACATTTTCAGAAATACAAATATTTTTAGGGGTCTAGAACGTATAGAGAAAACACTGTTATTTGACGAAACAAAAACAAAAGTAAACGGTAGCCAATCTGCTACAAAATTTGGTCATTAGAAGCAAAGGGCGAAAATTTATTTTAAAGAAATATACCATGAATGTTTGACTGTTATTGCGAAATGCGCCCATTTCGTATTATTCTTATTTTTAAATAACACCTTCCTTTTAGTCAGAAACTTTAATCTGAGAGTAGTGAATCTGCTTTCGGAACATACTTTTTTGGTAAGAAATTATCATAGTCGGAAATTACATGCCACAAAAATGGCACAAGCGTTTCGCGACACAAAATCATACCGTACACGAAATTTCAAAATTCAGTGGCAGCGGGGGCGGGGACACGAAAAGCCTGAAATTCAAAACGTTATAACTCGGTTAATATTGAAGCATGTCCCCAGCCCCGCCAAAAAGAAACCGTTATAACACCGTTAATATTAAAGCACAAAATTTTCTTTTTGCGGCATAAAACGACACAATATGATAGCGTATAGGAAATTTCAAAATTCGGGGTTGGTGGGGCTGGGGACATGCACCCATAAACTTGGTATTTGGCAGAATAAGGATATCCTTTCTCAATATAGTATTCTACTACCCGCTTAATTCTTAATCCTTTTATTGTCCTGCTGCTCCTCCCATTTTATTTCAAGTTATTTGATTCCTTCACATGTAATGCCCTCCTTTCCTCGCCTCTTTACCAATCCTATAACCATATATGACCAATACGCTCTTACAGAGTAATCTGGGAGGAATTGCAGATAAAAATTCATAATACTCCCATATTTTCACCCAAATCACACAGAAAATGCATATTGAAATTCAAATTTCGTTTAGAATTCCCCTTGTTAACTCTCTTCAAAATTCACCTTTAATACAGTTGTGCTATAGTTTATTACCTGCCTTACTGTTACGTTTTATCTGTAAGCTTCGTTTCCTATTCTATCTCTTTATTATTTTGTTTGTTATTTTCTTAAGGAATCGCCATTCTTTTCGCATTTATTTATGATTTATGTTTTTTTGTTTTAATAATATCCGGGTTTTTCTTTTTAAGTTAGGCTTTTAATTTAATGTTAGGCAAAGTTGTAGGCTATAAATGTGTCATTTTGCAGTGTAGAAAACATACATCATTTAGCTAAAATTTGATTTTTGGATTTTGTGAGATTTGTTATTACACCTCTTTTAAGCTTTTTACGGGAAACTCAATTATATAAGCAACATCAATGCACTTAAACATTTTATTACGCTATACGGTTACGATTTATGTTGACGTCTGTTGATATAACTTGGCAACCGTTGAAAAATTTTTTTTAAAGCTTTCATTTCTTTCTTATATACCTGTACTTTAAACTAAAATTACCGTATAAACTTTTTATATCGGTGCATTTTAACGGGACTCATATTTACATCCTGCAAATCGACTTATATACAGCATGTGTTGAAGATATCAATGCAAGTCAATTACGACGTAACGGCACAGAATTAATTTTAAACGCCATACGGAAAATAAGGCTCTAAATGTCTAGGAACTAATGAAAGTGTGTAGAAATACAACAAATCTAAGGAGAAAGAACAGTACGTGTACTAACGGAGCGTATCAGACTTAAATTTGAAGAGAAAATATTGCCAATCTACATCTAGTTTTTGCGGAGTCACTGTTACTTTTATGGCGTCTTTCACTTGAATTACGTTAGATACGATCGAATGCGCCCATGTTCATTTAAAATGTTTTTAATTTTTCGAAAGTTCGTGAAGTAAATTTATATCTGGTGCACATCATATTGCTACTATTTATTGAATACTTCATTACGAATCATTACTCTATAGCATATTATCAAGAAGGAAAAAAAAATAAATTGCAATTCAAAGAAAACTGTTACCTTTCACTTACTGCATATATATAATTATACTTGTCGTGTAGTTGCAGAGGTATTACTATAGCAATAATGTATAACATTAAATAAAAGCTGTAACAATAACATTAAATAACCTGTTTATTACGTAACATCATTTTACCACGGTCAAATCGACAATCTCGGTCTCAATATTATTCGGTAAACTGTGTTAGGAAATAAATTCATATTCCATTAACCTTATTTGAAAAAAGAAAAAATCGTAAATGATTAAGACCTAATTTTCTTAATAACATTGAAACTAATTGTTTGTTATTATTTCTTGGTTTAATAATAATCTGCTTAATATGCATGAACTAAAACTAATACTGTTTTCTTATAATCTGTTGCTTCATTTCTATGTTCGGTATACAAGGATGGGCTGAAAAGTTCGTAGGTTGACTAAATGAATCACGTGGCTTTAGACGTTTCTGTCGCAAGCGTTGAGAGGTATTACTTTTAACAACGTTAACTGTTTAAGAATTTACCGATGATTAATAAAATGAACGATATGGCTTTTCTATTTTCCGCTGTTGATAAATGTGTTCGTGAATTCAAATGTGGTCGTATACAAGTGTTAAGCCTATTATCCATAAGAAAGAGAAATGTGTAGCGAGAAATGCAAAATGTGAAACAAATGTTAAAATTCAAATGGAGTTCTATTTTTTGCTTAGCTCCGCTCATATAGATAAACTAAATTAATATTCGATCCTTGCACCCCACATTGCTCTTCGTTACGAATAACATACTTTGAAAATGCGCTCCACAATGGAGGCCTGCAATCTGCCACTACACCAGAAATTGTTAAAATAGTGTAGGGCAGAGACGGTCGATTAAATACAGCTGATAATGATATAACAAAGGTTGTAAACATTTTCAGAGAGCGCGGAATGTAGTTTGGAAGAAGAACTGATGATGAAGAAACCGTTTAATAAGTGACTACTTTAATTGCTTAATATTGATCAGAAAATGCCACAAACACAAGTTTAGAGCGTTTTTGAAGGAACAGAGTGGATGTTATTCATTGATTTATAATCGCAGGTGAAATTTAATGAGCAGCACTACTATACGTCGAAAACAAAACAACAATACAAACAGGAACGGTACAGTGGTTCCCCGTCACAGATGAACGTATTGGTTTCTCCATTCTGATTCTATTTCTTATATTCTTCCGATTGATTACTTTCTAAAAAGGATAGGCGAATACTTAGTCAAATTAAAGTAAGAAGCTAAAAAGGCATTCCGATGTGCACATCGAATGTATTATCATGGTCACTGACTTGAGAATCCTTTGTTGATCCCATCCTACTCCTGGAGTTACTGCCATTCCGATCCGTTCTGCATTTTTCTTCTCAATTAGCTATTTTAAGGTTTTTACATCTCGTTCTATTTGTAACATATACTTAAGCGTCGGAGTTTTTCTTTTTCATGCCTCCGTATGCATTTATTTGCTGGTCTATTGTAATGTTTTATTCTCTTGCATTATTTCCACAAGCTCATCCATTGGAATCGATTTATCTTTATAAATATGATTATAGGCGAGCCCTTATACTTTGGAGACAGCTCTCTTTTATACTTTCATACATATACGTGGCGTAGGATTTTCCTTTTGAAGGTAGCTAACAATTTTTCGTCATTTGGGAATAGTAATAATAACAATAATATGCTTTTATTGGGCAAAACTGCCTACACATAACATTAGGTAGTAAAACAAATACAAAAAAATGGTAGTACAATCAATGTGTAGAAAAAAAATAAGAAATACAAAATAAGTAAAGGTATTACAATAGGGTTACCAGACGTTCAGATTTCCCTGGACATGTCCGCATTTTTAGCATGTCCATTTGTTATTTCTTGTCCATTACATTACATCCAAAAATAAGGATTAAGAAAGGTGAGAAAAGTTCAACTAGTCGATTGCACGGCATATTGTTGGCGATTAATAAATGTTTGTTCTGCATTTTGTAGAACCTTGTTAATAGTAAATGTAGATATTAACAGTTACTCATTATTGAGAGAAAAAAAACAATAAACTTACTGAGAAAACGGTCCCATTTAATTTTACACGTACATACGGTAGATCGATGCCGACGTAATCTAATTAATAACGACCGGTTTAGCGGTATTATTATGATTGCCCATGTCGATATTATATACACGCGAACTCAGCGCTTCATGGGAAGTAAAAACGGTATATTACCGTAATAATGCTAGTTATAACCATAATAACAATAACAATAATAAATTATCGAAGGAAATCCATCGATTAAGGAGCGCGAAAAGTTGCTATTTAGGAAAGATCTTGGAGTGCTTCAATCAATGGGTGTCGATGATCGTGTGTGGGGGTCGCTCACTGAACTCGCTTTGAGGAAGCAAACAGTCAAGGTGTATGGAGTTCGCGATTTGCCGGTTATTGTCCGTGCCGTACAGCAAGAAGTGTTTAAGACAACCGGCGAGGTTCGACGCGATCACGAATATATTGCAGTATTGTCGCTCTCGAGATTCGGATATAATCCGGTATTCGCGATAAGTTCTACCTTTCTTGTCGCGTTTATTTAAATGTGATTATCGAACTCGTTTTAATTCAGAATAAATCACTCTATAATAACAATAATTTCCGAAGGAAGAAAACAACATGCAAACTTTCGATCTTCAGCAAGCCGATTACGTACGTTACTGCTTGATTTTCTTTTAACCAAAATTATTTCCAGTGATTACTTTAAGCTTAGAAAGTTAAGAGTACACATTGATTTATAACTTGTTTTGAATTTCCTGCTTCAAATTGGTGATTAAATACGTTCTGTTACTTTTTGTTGCTTTAAAATGAATCTTACATATGAGTCAATCTAACATAAAACATATTTTTTTAATGCTAATGTTTACTTTTAAACTTAATATTTAAGTATTCAATTTCAATTTCAAATTGGACAAATTTGAAATCTCACAAAATTTTACTTACACACCAGAATTTCTTCTAATGTACGTATTGGATAGTTAGCTATGATAGTTAATAGTGCTAATATAAGATAATTTTGCAAATTTTGAATATAAACTTGGTGAATAACCAGGAAATTATTGCAAAATAATGACAATACGCATTGTTTGGGGTTAATTATTTATGTATAATCTCTAGTCTAAATAAATTCTGACATGTTATTTATCAACATTTATTTACTTTTAGGGTTTAGGGTTGATTCCTAACTTATACAGTAGCCGCTATAAAGTCCGTATCAAATAGGAATTTTTTTTATTTTGAATTAAAAAAAATTAAGGCAGTAATTTATGCTCGTCTGAAAACCTATTTAGCCTCTCAGATATGCCAAGCGCAGTTTGGTTATTTAAGGTTTTCCGAATTTGCCAAAATCTAAATAGTGCAATTTTTCCCAAACAAAGCAAGATTTTTTATCGTGTATTTAGCTACCTGAACATTCTGAAGGCTAGAAAACGTTTTTTTTTAACTTCCGCAAAATTTGAATTTTTCATTTTTTGAAGTTTTCAAAATTTCAGGTACCGCAAGACTTAATTTTAAAATTCAATTTTTTATGTGAAAACTTTAGAGTTACAATTACAAAATATAATTGAAATTGTCAATTATTTCTTTAGTTTTCTTTTTGTTTAACAAGAAGTAATATTTTTCTATAGTATTCGCATTTTTGATAATTAATTTCTATTTCAATGATTTCTAAAACCCTACTAAAACCCATGTTAACGTTTTACAGTTGCCTAAATGAGTAAGCTTTTCTCTATTCAATTTAAATCAATTAAGTGGACAAAATATGAAATGGCTGCGGATTGTTTAAATTAAGTTATTTTCAAGTATGACTGTTCTCTTTAACTATTACAGTTAAATTCTTTTTCTATTATCTACTTATTTTGAAATTTGTTTAATTAAAATTTGAATAACATGAATTATTATTGATTCATTTAAATGTTTGGTGTAAAAATTTTAATAACCAAATGATTGGACCATTTTTTCTAAAACAAATTCTTAATTCTGAGAAGCACCTGTATTTCTTCCAAAACGCCTTTTTTAACTTAATAGAGGATATACCATTAGATCTGCCCAGAAAAGTGTATTTTGAATGAGAAGGTCGCCGCAGAGTACAGTTGAAGTTATTTTCTTGAGCAATTTTTCCCCGTAGATGGATCAGAAAATTCCTGGTCTCTTAGTCTCTTGGTCTTCTTGGTCTCCAGACTTAACTTCAAGCGATTTCTTTTTATGGAGAAATCTCAAGAATGATGTCTATAAACACAAACCTTATAGGGATACCATCTTGAAAGCACAATTAGACAAAGTGCTAATCAAATGTCCTCCGTTACATTTAGCCATGTTTCAAACGAAATGCATTCAAAGGGAAGGAGGACACGTCAAAATTTAATTTTTATTTTATTTCTATGTTATTTATTAAACCTGTGCCCACATTTTTATTAGATACATAAGGGAAGAAATTATTGTTATCTGTTGTTATGTTAGTTTAAATAATTTCATATTTTAATTAAATATTATTTTTGACAAAATTTCACGAAAGAGAACTGCTTTAAACATTTCAAAATACTTTTTGTATACCTATTTACAACAACCACCAAACATTGCTACCTGTTTTTAGTCAAGCACCTGTATTTATACAATAAATAACATTCTAAACAACTTTTTTTGTAAAAATTGTACTCTATTTTAACCAGTAAATGACTTTTGCAATTATGTTCAATAAACCTAAAATTTTATAGAATTTTCACCCCTTATTGTGACGACTTGATTTTCTAAGAAGCTATCAGTATTTTTTTCCATTTGACGGCAACTTTTTCGCGGTTAATGTATACTATTAAAACAGTCTAGAATAAGTTCTCTGACACGAAATAAACTAGCGGTTTGTAATACCTTCTATACAGCAAAAAAATTAAAATAATTACGTATATAGATATGACACAGGAATTGAAGAAAATTGTATAGCAGCATCTTAAAAAGATTCAGAAACTGTTAATCTCACTTAGATACTTACATGCAAGCTTTAGATTATGATCTCAACCTGTAAAAACTGGAAGCAGTTTGTCTATAATTTTCTAGCTGCATACATCTGTCGGTTCTTGTTTGGATTGTGGTTTCTTTTTATTTCTTTGAAAAATTATACAACTAAACAGAAGTACTTAAAAAGGACTATTATATTCTAAGAAGTTTACAAATATAGTTGTAAGGGAAGGAAGTTCTCAATGGGAACATCATTTAAGTAGCTTGCTTCTATTCAAAGTTTATCAGTTTCCTTTTGGATCTAAGGTACTAGAGATGATCCAAAAATTACTCAAAGCATTACATGTGTTTATTTTTAATTTAGAAACTTTTTTTCCAAAATAACCAGGGAAAACGAATAGTTTGAAATTGTTACCAGTCTTAAAAGAGTAAATAAATATGGCTTTGCCAATATGTTTCCTGTCTATTGTCTATTAGTTTCTAATCCATTTATTTTATACTTTGTTTCGTTTAACGTAGATTTCTTATAAGCTACATCTTTTACTTCCGCTGCTTTATCCCAAAAAAATTCAATGAAAGATATTTTTGTTAATACACACTATTACACGCGAATAGCATAAGCCATTATACGTTCATTACCTTTTCCTGCTTAAAATTATACACAAATTACTAAAATTGCATCATTTCCGTCGAACATCATCATGTATCCAAACTGTGAAATGTTTCTATTATCATAAATACCTGTAACGATAAATATTACGCTTAATTTCATCACTTGAAACGCTGCCATCCCAAAACAAAGACGTTATACAGAAACGGCTGAGTAGATTCTACTCCAAACGTGTTAATTAAGTGACACATTAAGTACATATATTCCATGTTGGCATCTGAACGATGTGCTAATGCGAATAGAGTACTTTTGTTTTGTGCAAATTG
This sequence comes from Dynastes maya, assembly GCA_029619315.2. Lineage (NCBI taxonomy): Eukaryota > Metazoa > Arthropoda > Insecta > Coleoptera > Scarabaeidae > Dynastes > Dynastes maya. The sequence continues at coordinate 28,277,220 of JAROYE020000001.1, forward strand.
AAATTGCTACATTATCTAACTGAAACATATGTAGATGAGCACTAATAGCAATTACTGTTTACATATAGGGCAAGTCACTTTGTTGTATTTTGCAATATATTTAAATTAAATAATTACAAATATTAACACGATGCATTGAATGTACGAAGATTACGTTGTAAGTGCTTATTAGTTGCTGTTATGATTCTTTATTTGCAAATACCTGCTTGCCTTGGATATACATATTTCTTTCGTGTTTATCTTGTTTGGGCGATGTATTTGTTAAAATGCTGGTGGAGGTAAATTCGCACAAATATGTTTTAAATTGGAGCTACACTATGTATAACAATACACATTCAATATACATACACATGCAATGTTGGTATAGTGCATCGGTAGAATATAATTCCTTCCATGAACAATTTAGTGAAAATGTATGTATATGTAGTGACGTGTAAAACAGCTCGTTTGCGTTAGCAGCTACAACTTGCTACTGCTACTCTTGGTTAGCAGTTTAAAAAGGCTGTTACTTTTGTAGCAGTTTTCCTTACATAGCGTTATACATTAAACTGATAAACAGTTTCTAGGTTTTTACAACTTTCCATTAGAGCTTGAATTCCAAAAAGGTTCGAGTATAACGATATTTTTTTTACCATTGTTTTTTTATTCATTTATTTTTTTTGGTTTTATAGCCATTGTTTTCTCCTTATTTTATGTTTATTGTTCTTTTTAATCAATTTTGTAATCACCATATTCTATTTATTGTTTTTTATATATTTCCATAACAATTATTTTATATCGTTTTTTATTATTACATGTTTGAATTTTCATATAAACTTTCTCTCATGGATCTCGCTGTGCATTATTTTTACATTTATAGTAAATAATTTGACAGAACTAATAAATAAAACTAATAATACCAAAATTACTGCATTTAGAACGCAAGAAGAATGACAGCGTGATTATATATTTAAAAAACAATTAAAATCTACTTGACAATAACTTAGTAATAATTTAATAACTCCATGAAAATAATGATTTTATTACATATGTATGCATCGAATTTTCAACTACAAAGTGCTCCAAATGAATAAATTATATTATGCATGTAACGCAAAGAAACAGATTTCGAAGCAAGAAACGTTTTATATTTTATAGGGCTTTACTGCTATAAATTTACTAATCTACATTTATGTTCCACGACGTGATAACACATTTTGTGTATTCTGCGAATGCTTGGCTGTCCGATACATCAGAAAACCATAGAAGGTAGCAGTTCCTTTTGATATTGATTAGCTGCTACAAACTGCTAACTGTAGTTATAAAATAGCAGGTTGCTTCCTAGCAACTCATCAGTGAAAATGTATTTAGATAAAAATGATTGGAGAAGAAATTTTGTGTTACAAGTTATATTTATTTTGTCAAGATGTTTAATTTTCATCTAGAAAATTTTTTAAAAACATTTTCCTAACCTGAAATGCCTCCTTCCTTTTAGGTCCACAGCTTTGAGGTTTCTTTCCGCGATTCTCTATTTTTGCCTCCGTCTTTCCAGTTCTTTCTCCTTTCAAATCCACCAGCACTAGTTATCGCAACCCTCTTTTACCTATCTGCTTATCTGCTATCTTCTTGATTTAATAATGCCGTATATTTCCTCATTTGTTCTTCCTTCATTTTCCTTGCTCCTGCTATTCTTCGTATCATTTCCTTTTCCATCTCGTGAATGTCTTTTGTACAGGGTGAATCAGCGATAGAGTCAAGTAAGTTTATGATTTATCGGTAAAATTTGCGATAAAGCTGTATATATCGTATGATATGGTTAGTAAGTCCGCCCATTTTAAAAGTATACAGGGTGCAATTAAAAAGTACAGCAACCAAAAGATGTATTTTTTTAAACGGGACACCCTATATATGAATTAGTTTTTTAATTTTACGCCTAATTCTAAAACTTTTTTGTTATGTATTTGTTATGTTGAAACCTAGCAGTTTTCGTGATATTCAGCTTTAAAGGTAAAAACTCACATTTTCAAGCATCTATTTAATTGAAAATTTTACCGTGGGTTTTTGTAAGAAAAACCTTTATATTTGGTAAGTGGACAGACAAATGTTAAGCTAATAGGTACTATATAAAACATTTGAGATATCGGCTACAGGATGTTGAATATAATTGTCCAAACATGAAAAAAATGAAATTTAAAAAAATCACTTTTTTCAAATGGCACGCCCTGTATATTTTTATGTTATCTTATAAAGGACTAAGAACCCTCTAGTTTTTGTTGAATATGTCCTATGCCTATTTTCAATACTTTTTGAGGTAATTTTTTTTTTCATTTTCTTGTATTACCTTCTAGTTTATTATTGTTTCAATCGAATTGCCATGGAAAACAATAGTCAGATTAAAAATCCATGAAATGACAATATAGAGAAGCGCAGTGTTGTGACAATAATATAATATTCTATTATTTCGCTCAACTTTTGTGAATTATTGCGTTTGAAATGGATTATCCAAAAAATGAATTAATTGATATGGTTTATACATTAGGTGAAGCTGACAAAAACTGTGTTCTTGCACAAATAATTTATAAAATTTAGTTTCCTGAACGCCGGACACTAGTTCGCACAGTTTTCATAATTTAAAAGAAAGATTTGATTCTACCGGTAGCGTTGATTACCCTAAACGTAAAGTCGTCAATAGAAAAGCTACTAATGAAAATAAGGAACTTCAAATTTTAATGAATACTCTGGAAAATCCTCAAGTAAGTAGTAGAGAGTTAGCAACGTTATGTGATACCTCACAATCAACGGCGAAACAGACAACAAGAAAGTATAAATATCACCCGTATCACATCGAACTTCGTCGGGAATTACGAGGGCAAGAACAGTTACAGTTAAATGAAAACTTCTTATGTAACATAATGTTTTCCGATGAAGCTTCGTTTAAAAGTATTGGTGTCGTGAATCGCCACAATATGCATTATTATGCTACAGAAAATTCCTTTTGGGTTCGGAAAGTACAAAATCAAAACCATTGATGTCTGAATGTTTGGTGTGGTATCCACCACAACAGAATAATTGGTCCATATTTTTTTAATCAAGCCTTAACTGGTCTTGTGGCCAATCTCACCAATCGGTCCTAAATTTTAAGCAAAGCTTATAACATTAAGTAGTGTCTATTATGTTGCACGGCCCATTTAAGTTCTACTTAAAGCTTCTAAATTTAAGTGCTGACTATTGAGAGCTTAAATGGGTACTTAACCTATAAAATCTGATCTGTGTGATGTATAACTGAAAATTTTGACAGATAGCACGTACACCTTGTATTGTTATAATGATAAACTCCAAAATATGAACCAAGATTTAGAATTGCTGCGATTTAATTACGGTTTAATAGACGTATACTTAGATATTATTAATAACTAGAAAATGACATCTGTATAATATGAAGAACAGCCAATGTCGTAAATTGATCATTTTCTAAGTTATTGCAAAAGCCATCCCCCAATGCCAACCACGGTTATGAAAAAATGTCAATGCAAGAACAGTCAAACTAACAATGGTCGTTAATTTTCTTTAGAATTTTCCTCAAAACTAAAAATATTGACATTGGTTGTTCTTGTTTCAAGGTACAGATATGTATAAGAGAAATAATCATTTGGACAATATCAGATTTAGAATTTTTCCAACATTTTCAGGCGCACCACCAGTTTTAAAGATTTCTAGCCTTTCTTCCATTGCTTCCTATCTTACTGCTTTTTCATATTTGAATATATTCTCTGTTAAGAAGAAACATCTCAAGTGCTTGTCGGCAGTAAAGAATTAAGTCCATTTGCAATCTTTTTCCAAGCCCCTTCTTCATTATTTGTCATCGCATCCGTTTTCTTTTTGTTTTCTATTACCATTTTATGACTATTCACTAACATTATTAGGAAATTTTTCTCTTCCAAAGTGTAGTCGAATCATCTTGTTCTTTTTTGACTATTAATAATGTAGTAGTATATAATATGTGCCGTGCTGACGTTTGTCTTTACTCGTTAATTTTGATATTAGAAATGTGACAAATAAGAATCCGCATAATCAATGAAGTGGCAAATTACAATATTGATAATCAATGCGACATTTTAAGACATTTTTGTATATTTCTCACTTATTTCACATGTATACATTATAACGCATTAGATAATAAGCAGTGTTTATTTTAGTTTTGGGGAAAACAGTTCCATAAATTTGTGCCGCCCGTTTAAATAGTGGCAACGTAATTTAAGGACAGAATAAAATAATCCGCGGCTTAAATAGTGTGGTGCAACTATGTACAATAATAAGAATTATTTAAATTAAAGTAAAACTTAATTTTGGTTCGATATATGAGTGATCGGTGAGATTGGCCATTAGTTATCTAATCTTTCTAAGTGAAGAATTACCACCATTATTTGAAACACGATGTAAATCAGTAGGAAAATATGTGGCTTTTTGAATCAACAATTTCCACAAAAATGGATTCGGCGTGGAAGTTATATGGGGTGTATGTTAATCAACCTACCACAAAAGAAGACATGCAGAATAGAATGAGAGATGTCTGCCGGAGCGTAACACCACTAATGTTGTTAAGAATCAGAGACGACATAAGAAAAGAATAAATATGTGCGTTCAACAAGAAGGTCATTTATTTGAACATTTATTAAGAAGAAATTAGTTATTTTAACCTTTAAGTTTCCTTTGTTAAATATGTTAGATATATACCTGGTATGTTTTTTTGCCTTATTTTAATTTATTTATTGTGTTCTAGATAGTAGGAAAATTGCTTTCTAATACATTTTGATTGTTTTTGACAATAAATTTTTTCATTGCCTATTTTATTTGCTCAATACAAGAAAATGAAAAAAAAATATTACAAAAAGAATTGAAGATAAGTATAGGACATATTCAACAAAAATTAGAGGGTTCTTAGTCCCCTATAAGATAAAATAAAAATATACAGGGTGTACCATTTGAAAAAAGGGATTTTTTTAAATTTCATTTTTTTCATGTTTGGACAATTATATTCAACATCCTGTAGCCGATATCTCAAATGTTTAACTTAACATTTGTCTTTCCACTTACCAAATATAAACGTTTTTCTTACAGAAACGATGGTAAAATTTTCAATTAAATAGATGCTTGAAAATATGAAAGGTGAATATCTCGAAAACTGCATGGTTTCAACATAACAAATACATAACAAAAAAGTTTTAGAATTAGGCGTAGCATTAAAAAAATAATTCATATATCAGGTGTCACGTTTAAAAAAATACAACTTTTGGTTGCTCTACTTTTTTATCGCACCCTGTATATTTTTATATATTTTAAAAATGTGCGGACTTACTAACCATATCATACGATATATACAGCAAATTTTATCGATAAATCATAAAATTACTTTATTCTTTCGTTGACTCACCCTGTATATTTCTGAATAATATTGTCTTGCAAATTCTAATTTTTGTGGTTCTTGATAAATATTTCTATTTCAAAAGGTAATTCATCGTCCTGCGCATTTATTTGCTCTTCTTAGCCTTGCATCAACCGCGACTGCTTCTTCATATTTATTCCTTAATCCTAGAAACACAAACTCATTCACTTTTTCAAATTAAATTTTTTCATACTTCATATCTTTCAAATTTACTTTTACCTCTATTTAATTCTATTCTCATTATTTGTTTGGTCTTGTCCATGTTGTTTACTCTTGTTTCGATTTCCTTGTAGCCCCATCTCGTATGTTACCTGTTTGATTTTCCTCGACACTGTCTTCACTGCCTTCTAACTTTTAGCTGTTCTGTGCAGATCATCAGTTTTGTTTCTCTAAAGATGTTCAATAAAAATATAGAGTAAAAATTCTCATTTCTTCTATTCTCTTGAATGTTTATTAATATTTTGGAAGTAAGAACAAAATTGTTTATTTTTTTAATTAAACAATTTCGTTTTAACTTGTCTGGTAATTTCATTTATAAGGAATTTCTAACATGCGTTATCTTTTCATAATATGTCCCAAATTGCTCTCAGATGTAGTCATCTAATTTTTTTTAATCATTGGTAAGAACATTGGCATAAAGATAGGAAATCATAACACGGAGTTTAGTCAGTTCAGTTTGAAAAAATTCAATTCCTTCTGTATAATTTGATGGTATTCTTATCTCAGATACTGTCATTACTGTTATATAAGTTCGCAATCAAGACAATGTTAACAACAATTAATCCTTTTAGCGATTTCCACTATTGCAATGTCATCTTTCAATATCTATAATTTGCAATTCCAAGAACATGCAATCCTTCGAAAAAGATATTGATATCTGTCATCCACTATTGCAAATTATAGGAAACCTATAATAAAACAAGCGATCGCTATTCTAGTACCTTGGCGATCCACGTAAAAAATTATGCTCGATAACAGGGTTCGTGATTTGTAAATCATTTATCATTCTGCTCCGCTTAATGTCGTACAACTACCTGCTGACCTATATTCTGCGCTAAAAGACATTTCGAATGGGATTACAGTTGGCGAAATGTCAGAGCACTCCTATTTATATGTATAGAGATACACGAAGAAGTTGCCGAAGTGTACCGTAACGACATTTGAAATTAAAATTTGTAGAACAACGATCGACACGAATGGATCATCTTTCATCCATATTAATTAAATTGTTTTTCATTACACCTCGGTTTTCGTGGTAATATAAGTACATTCTTGTAGCTCTAAACGAAAAATAAGTATTTGTCCACCAAAAAGGAATACAAACATGAAATGAAATGTGTTCCTAGATTATTCAACATAGACTAATTTCGAATCTCTACAAAATACCAAATCTTATTCCTATATCCGAATGATTTGTCTTGTACTTTTTAGATCTTAACGCTAACCAAAGAAGCCTTCATAAATTATAATCTTTAATGATATACGGATAGTACCTTTTTCGCACAAAATCTAAACTTTTAATTACTGACAATCCTACATGTACAAGCCAAGACATATTAAATGGAAAAATATTGTAGGGAATTAATCTGTTCCTGAGGCGGTGTTTAGAGTACGAATAGATGTAATTACCCTATCCTTTAAGTTTCTTTTCTTTGCGTCTGTTTTCAGAAAAAATAAATGAGAAAAATATTAAGTAAACCGGAAAATAGTTTTGAAATTAAAACAATTTTATTTACAAAGAGGACGAAATTATTAATATACATATAATAAATATTTTGTGTACTCAAAAAATAGATAATCCTAGGTATGGGAAATATCATTAATTTAATATAATTTATTATACCTTTCATTATCGAGGTACTGCCAGATTTAATAAAAAAATATATATAACAGTATGTATTAAGAAGAGCGTATCAGATATGAAAAGGTAACATAATTGTAATAAAGCTTATTAACATTATAATAAAAGGTTATAAACTCACTTTTATTATCTAGGTTTTATGAATAATTTCTTGAGTGTATATATTCTCGAGTGTATATATTATATGCACAGTGTGTTAAAACACCACCTGAAAGTACTATACCACATAACTTCTGGTAGTTATTCCTCGATTTAATAATAATACGATATAATATATAGCAAGAAATAATAACTTCAAGACCCTAAATGTTTTAGAACCATACAACTAACTACCTTTGACCACTATTTCATAAATATTAAATATTCTTTTTCTAGTAATTTCTTTGTTCTACAGTATCCCAATTAATCAAGCTATTGCCTTTCTTACTTGGATAATCCAAATACATATCTACCTCATTGTCATCTGCTCCAACATACATAAAAGTTCCTGTATATAACGGCCTAACAAGATCGGAATCTTTAAATTTGGCGTCATTTTCGCTGTTGCATTTTGACAGGAAAACCATTATTATAGTTTGATGGTAAATAGTCCGTCGTTATTAAAAATGGATCGATATTCGTATTGTCCAATTTTTGGTAAACGAAATATTCCAAGCGCAGCAACTGTGAAGAGAATAATCGAAAAATTACTGAACTCAGACCATCGACACGTGTTCGTCTAGGTCGTGCAGCAGAAAACATCACGACTGTTCGCCAGAATGTTTACGAGAGTCCGGGAACGACCATTCGGCATCGCGCCAAGGATTGCAGATTTCAAGAAGCACTATTCAGTGTATTCTCACGAAATATTTGCGTATTTATGCCTACAGACTCAACAACTCAAGCCTACAAACTTTGCACAGCGAAGAAAGTTCGTCAATTGGGTCATTGGACAACAAGTGAACAGTGAATTTTCCAACAAAATTATCTTCAGCGATGAAACCCATTTTCATGTTGATGGCTTCGTAAACAAGCAAAAATGCCGCATTTGGAATGATGAAAAGACACATGTCTTTTATGAGAAGGAAATTCATCCCAAACGTGTCACTGTTTGGTGTGGATTTTGGACTGCTGACATAATTGGACAATTTTTCTTCGAGACGCTGCTGGGAATGGACAAACAGTCATTGGCGAACGGTATCGAGGTATGATAACCCATTTTTTTGTGCCTCAAATGGATGGTATGGATCTTGAAGACATGTGGTTCCAACAGGATGGTACCATTTCCCACATATCACGCGAAGCAATGGCACGTGACATTCCCTGGTCGTGTACCCTCCCATTTGGATTTCTGTCTCTGGAGTTTTTTAAAGTCAAAGTTAACCAGCCCACGACCGCCCAAGTCTTGAAGGAGGAGATTAGACGCTGTATCACTGAAATCCAGCTACAGTTATGCCAAACCGAGATTGAAAATTTCGTCAAAAGAACGCAATAAAGTCGAGGAGGGCATTTATAAGATGTATTGATCTATACATAATTCCCATATTTCTACTTTATGACTGAATTAAAATTTGGATATTTTCTCAAAAAAACTGTGTTTTATTCAAAATTTTAATTTTCCGCTTTTATTGGGACACTATTTATATTTCTTACACCTAGAGATTTTTTCGTTTTCTTATTGCACTTCGTATTTCACCCACATTTTCTTTTCTTTGTGTTTAACTGTAGGTCCCGCTAGTTCTATTCCTCAAGCAGTGTTTTGAGCACCTATTGTCTCTTATCTTTGTTGTTAGCTAAAAATACTTGATCATCTAGAAGCTGTAATGTATAAACAAATGTAACCTCAGTAATTTTCACATCCTCCGCTACGTCAATTTTAAGTAACTCTGGAGATATGCAATATCATTGTCTCAACCTTTTTATAACTGCCAACACCCGCAAGAGCTCGATTCTTACCCTCTTGATTTAGATCTATCATGTAGATTTAATATAATTTTAATTATTGCGTAATTTGTATTTGATATTTGCATTAGTTTCCACAGATTTTGAGTAAAGTTTTCTCGAAGCTAACGAAGATAGGTGAATGCTTCATTCAGTGGTGATCGTTCTTTTTGATACTTATTTTAAGCATAATGCATTATCGATGCATGATCTGCTAGATCTAAACCTTGTTCACCTCCAATATATATTTTGCAACCTTAAAGCATGCAGAACAACAAGCATTCTCAAATGTTGCTCAATGATTGGTATACATTAATGTGTAAATACAGTAAAACAAAATTCATACCCAAGTAAAATATCATCGCTTGTATTCTTCACACATAACTTGGTTGCATCATTTGAGTTTCTTATAGAAGACTATTTCGAATTGAATTAAATTTGGACATTTAAAAACTTGCCATATGTGCAACCGACTAGGGCAATTCTCGTAAAAACGACTTACAAAAAGACACCTTAACAATACTAAAGTAGCAAATCCATCCTGCTAGTTAATAATAAGTCATGTGCAGGTACTATTGTTAATAAGATGTTGGAAAGATTTTCATTTGCCTAATAAAGTACGTTGAACTTGACGGATATTAACAAACACGTACCTATGTTTTCCTGTAACAACACATACATTTTACCCTACTCGTTTTATAATGAAAGGTAATATTGGCGAATGCACTTTTGCAACGTATAGTACAATTTTTCTTAAAGTCAAGCCAGTTGTATTACTAATAATTGTACTTGAAGTAATTAAGTCTTTATGTATACATGTATGCAATCATTACTTAATACCCTGTTAATAGGCGCAATATGATTAGCTACACACGGACGTGAATGGTATTTTTGTTGTTGGTAATTCTTGGAAACAAAAAATAAGCACCAGGTGGATAACGTGTACTTCTGAGAGACCTTGAATGCCATGAATGATTTTTCAAAATTAGGTTTCTGTATGAAAGCTGTTTGTTTATAATTTATTTTATTGTGTACAGTTATATAACGATATGTTCAACAAGAACAAACAACGATAAATATTCTTAGCAAGAAATGCTATAATAAAAAATACGAGGTATGGCCATTAAATAACGAGAAATTGTTTCGAACGCTCGAACTGACAACACTGGCGGGTTGTCAACGACGTAGGCATAAACTTCGGCAGTTTTACTAAATGCGTAACAAGTTTCAACTCGGTCGAGTGCTTTGTATGTGAAGTAGTAGGTTTGAAAGGTAGGTGTTGAAGGCCTGAACTAAAGAAATCTGGATGGATCTTTCATCACGACAACGCGCCCGCCCATTCGTCGCTTCTTGTTAGATAGTTTTTAGCGAAAAAAATAATTCTAACGCTGCCTCACCCTCCATACAGCCCAGATCTGACACCACTGGACTTCTGGCTGTTCCCAAAAAAGAAAAGTATCGTAAAAGGACAACGGTCGACTCCATAGAAAATATCCAGACGGAGACGACGACGGTTTTGCAAGGTCTAACTTCGGGCGACTTTCAGACGTGTTTCAAGAAGTAGGAGAGGGATGGAATAAGGGCGTGGCACTCCAGGGGGGTTACTGTGAAGGAATGAATGCGTGATTATGTTCAGTATTTTATAATAAAGCTTTAATAAATAAATTCTCGTTATTTAATTGCCACACCTCGTATACTACATGTAGCGCGAATAGCTCTACTTACATAATTCTGGTATTTATTTGTAGTTTAAAATATAAATCATCACATCCTTTTTTATGAGTAACAACAATCACAACCGAAATAACAATATATTATTATCAGATAAAATAAAATCATGAATTTTTGAATTATAAATGATTTCTGCTATAATACTTTAGATTAAATGGAGGACTGCAGAAAGTTTTGTATGGCTTCAGAATGTTATTGTCCACCAATTCGTTATATAAGTATTGTATTTTGTGTGGTTTAGTTTTACTTTAATTTAATTAACAACATTTGAATAAAAGAAGGTGGTTATATCCAGAAAGTATTTCAATCAGATCCTTACATTATATATATTTGGCAATTCACATATAATTAATAGAGTAACCAAAACTTGCGGACTCGCATAGGCGTCGGTATTACGGGTTAATATAAGAATACGAAAAATTCATAAATAAACTTGCTTGCTAATTATTCAACAAATTAGAGACATCAGGATGTGAACTACTGTAAACTTGCATCATTGCATATGTTTCCACAGTTACTTCTATAAACCTTGTGCGTCGACAAGAAAAAATATTTTTATACATAGAAAACGATCTCTCCACATCTAAGGAAGTTACATTTGCATGTAGAAACTGTTTTCCAAAATCACTTAAAAGTTCACTATTCATACACTTATTATAAACGGCCTCTAAAGTATTCAAATCGGGATTTTTCCTTAAAACATCTGCCAACTTTTGACTAGCGCATAATCCTGGCGTATCATTTAATGTGTGTAATTTATTTTTTACACTCTCCACTATGTCTAATGATTCCTGCAATGACAATTCAGTACATTGTAGTTTTCTGATGGCATCTAGTAATACTGTATAATTGGTACATATTGTTGTTAAATCTTCTAAAAGTTGAGGAATTTGAAATTCTCTTTGACTTTCTCTAATTGCTTTGGATTCATTCCGATTAAATCGCATTATAACTGATTGAATTTGTTGAAAATGGATCAAATAGTAAGAAGCTGCTGTTAGCCAAGTACCCCATCGCGTTAAAATTGGTTCAGGAGGTTCTGGAATACCTGGACAAAATTTACGAAATTCTTTTAAACGTTTAGGAGATTTACGAAACACTGCTTTAGTACTTACAATCATCCGATCAACGTTTCCGTAATGTTGTCGAACAACTTCACCAACTAAATGCAAAGCATGCAGCACGCAGGTTATATGTATTAAGTTAGGAAATATATGTTTTAAGGATCGCCCAACACTTAACATCGTTGCTGCACTATCTGTCACAATCATCACAACTTGATCTTGGGCAATTTTAAATTTTTTCAAAGCGTTCATTATCTCTTTTTGAATATTTTCCGCGGTACATTGTTGAACACGTTTGCAAGCTAACAAATATCGAGATGCTGTGTTCTCGCTAGATAAAACGCGAGCTATTACATTCACAATACTGTTTTTCTTTATATCGGTCGTCTCATCCACGATAATCCATATTTTTTTGGAACACAAATCACGTTTACACATATTTTCTAGCATCTCTTTCATTCGCGGCAAATGATTCTGTAATTGTGTTTGTGAGGGTAATGGGTACTTTGGAACGTATTGTCGCCAAAACGTTTTAAAAGCTGCTTTTCTCACCAACGACAACGGAAGATTACAAGAGGTAAACATAATTAATAAATGTATGAGGAATAGTGTATAAGGTATTTCAGTTCTTGCATTTCTCATATGCTTAATACCATTGACATGCCTCTGGCAATCAATTCTGTCCAATGCAGCCAAACGAACATTGCATATTAAGCCTCTGGCAATCAGTTCTGTCCAATGCAGCCAAACGAACATTGCATATTAAGCAAAAGACTGCACTACCGTCATATTTTAAATGGGGAAAAAGTGACACATACTTATGTACATTAGTAGCAAATCTATTACGAGGCATTGTTTTCTTAGGTATGTAAATATTAGTTCTATATGAAACGATACACTAATTATGTACTTGGTATAATACTACAACGCACAAAAAACACCAGCTATGTTTTCAAAAGCGACACGTAAGTACATAACCTTGACCGTTCGACTAATCTCTGCAACAGCTCAACCGGTACTAAAACGAAATCTCTCTCAGCGCGGTTTAACATGATTTATATTCAAAGTCGACACTACATGCCTGCTTCTCTACCGGTTTAGTTTATTTATGAATTTTTCGTATTCTTATATTAACCCGTAATACCGACGCCTATGCGAGTCCGCAAGTTTAGGTTACTCTAATAATTAATCATCTACTTCATGTACTAAATTTAAAACTTTCTGTTCAATTTCCGGTGCACAATGTTTCAAATAGTTACTTTCTGAATTATAACTTATCAGCCTCACATATTATGTAAATACACCGCAAAGTAACGGTAAAACTATATTTAATTTGTAAAATATCTAACTATGTTAATTGTTGACCGCGATATAATAAATAAATTGCATTCTTAATTACTTGTTATTGTAAAAGTTTTCGATTATTAGAAAGGTGTTCTATAATTAATTACTTAAGCATTAACTATAGTTATTTATTAATTATATAACTATATAACTGTGTTACACAGTAAAAGTAACAAATAAACGAGTTCGCACTTATTAATTGTTGTTGAAAAGTATCTAAATTCGAAAGTTTCAGCACGTGCATAAATCTTGCTTGTTAGAGATAATTATTCCGAAAAGAAACCACTGTTAGTTTAAATTTTGCACCAACAAATAGATCTACTATATTTCTAATTTACTTTTAGGACGATGTATACACCAACGGCACTACCAATGGTATTGTGGACGGGGTCTTCAAGAAGGTGCCAAAAAATTCAACAGGTTTTCATATATGGAGGATAGAAGTATGTAACAAAAGGACTTCTTGCAAGCAGTTTTAGTTTATATGTTCATTTTTTCTGTTGTAGAACATGAACGTTGTACCATTATCAAGGGAGCAGTATGGGGTATTTTACGACGGCGACTCATATATTATCTACGCAGCATCTCAACAAGGACAAGCTTGCGGAATAGACGCTGTTGTAAGATTTTATTTTTACTAGTTTTAGTCGAAGTTTTGCAAACAAAAGCATTCTCTTAAATTGTAAATAATTACACGTGTCTACAATTTACAAATAGACAATTTTAATAATTCACGAAGTTCCTACATAGATTATGAATCTTCGTTTTTTTTTATTTAAAATGTTAAATACTAACTTGGAAATTTTACAGTCAGCAAGTGTTCTAATTAAATTTTAAGTGGAATAGCAAAATAAAGCGCTATTCAACCGCATTTATTTGGTATCAGTTCAACAGCTACTGGTTGCTTTTAGACAGACTTTGTTATTGTAGTTAAAACAGTTAAATAAACAGTTGGAATTATGAAAGAGATGTAACCAAATAATCATAAATAAGATTAATGTCACATTATTCTTAATCATAAACACCGGACTTCCAGTTATGTACATATGCATATGATTCACATCCAGTGCGATATGATGCATTAAGAAATACAATCCTTTATGGTCACAGTGCCGTGAAATTCGAGGATCTCAACTTGAATACCACATCCACTTTTGGTTAGGCAATGCAACAACGGCTGAAAAATCCGGTGCAGCGGCCTATAAGACCGTGGAGCTGGATGGGTATTTAGGAGGTTTGGCTACACAACATCGCGAAACGCAAGGAAACGAAAGCGCTAGATTTAAAAGCTACTTCAAGAACGGCATCAGGTAGGTAAATGCCATGGAAGTAATTATATGGCACTCTACCATAAGGCCCTTTCAATTCTCGTTTACACTAGCAACGGTGCATTCGAAAAACATGCGGAAGAAAATTATTTTTCCTATAATTAGGGGACAATTAAAAGTAATTAGGAGTACATTTTATTAGATAATAACGAAATTAAAGTAGACAATGTAAGGAAGTTTGTATGGTTAGTGTAATTTCTTTAATTTAATTAATAAATTTCGCTGTCTTAGATTCTACATAGCAATGTCCCTGTTCCATTTTTAATATTTAATTTCAGGTATTAATTGTGGAAGAGACGAGGTTTCTCACTTCGATCTGAAATTCTTGCATTGCCGTGGAATTTGATATGAAAAACTATAAAAATATGTCAAAACACATCCAAATATTTGCAAATTCAGTGACAAATATAAAATTCTTCTTACTAACTTGTCATCACGTACTGACATTGCTGCACTCAAAGTTTTATGTGTATGCTTTGTTTTCTTTAAGATTTATTAATTTTACCCAGTTATCAGGTTACGTTCTAAAAAAAATTAATTAAGGATTGCCATAAGATATCAGAACGGATTACCACCATAAGAAATTTACAATTATATGATTGCTAGATTAGTTACTTCTGACCTTTATGTCAAGTAACTAAAACTTATCCAAATGTTAGGTTTGAAAGAGAGCCATGATGTAAACAGGCACCAGGTTGTGATCAAAAAATATGATCAAAATACGAGATTAGTTTGACATTAATCTAGCCTTCGATAGATGGCGTTACGTGAGAACGAATTGCTCTCGGTTTTGACATCTGCCATCCATTACATGACGTCTGTCAAAATTTCAAGGAAAAGACACAATTGGTTTTAACAATAGTCGAAAGCAAGCAACTTTTGTGTTTTTTGAAAATGGAAAAAGTCGAATATCGTTCAGTGATTAAGTACCTTCATTTGAAAGGGAAAAACAATGCAGAAATCAAAGCCGAACTGTATGCTGTTTATGGCGAGTCTGCACCGTCGTTAGCAACAGTGAAATGTTGGAAAGTTGAATTTATTCGTGGTCGTAAGAGTGTGTTTGATGATGAACGTCCAGGTGCCCCAGAAACCGTCACTACACCAGAAACCATCAACAAAGTCCATGATATGATCATGGCAGACCGTCGAACCAAAGTGCGTAAAATGGCAGAGGCTCTAAACATGTCAACTGAGCGTGTACATAACATCATCCACGAACATTTGAATATGAAAAAGCTATCCGCGCAATGGGTGCCGCGTTTGCTCACTATCGACCAAAAACGCACACGTGTGACGGATTCGAATAAGCTTTTGGCAATGATAAAACGCCATCTGAAGGATTTGTTTCGCCGATGCGTCACTGTTGATGAAACGTTGGTCCATTACTACACGCCAGAGACGAAGAAACAGTCAAAGCAGTAGAGGAAAAGCGGCGAAGGCCCACCGAAGAAGGCCAAGACCACCCGATCGGCCGGAAAGGTGATGGCGACTGTTTTTTGGGATGCGAAAGGCATTATTCACGTTGATCACTTGGAAAAGGGTAAAACAATAACTGGCGTGTACTACGCAGATTTATTGGACCGTTTCGATGCAGATTTTCCGAAAAAACACCCTGGTTTGGCTCGCAAAAAAGTTCTTTTCCATCAGGATAAGACGCCCGCTCACAGGGGGGCCGTTGCACAGGGAAAATTGCACCAATTGGGCTACGAATTGATCGACCACACACCGTATTCGCCAGACCTAGCTCCCTGTGACTTTTTCCTGCGACGATGAGGTCATGACCGAAACTTCACACTATTTTGAGGAGCTTGAGCAAAATTACTTTTCGGAAGGGATAAAAAAGTTGGAAAATCGTCTTATCAAGTGTATTGAGGTAAAAGGAGACTATGTTGAAAAATAAATGAGAAAAAGAACAAAAATCATGGGTTTTCTTACTTAGGCTAGATAAATGTCAAACTACCCTCGTTTAAGTGGTGCAGAATAACAGAAGGATTACACCAAGATTTTGAGTTTTTTTTTTGTTGAAAACGTTGATTTAAAATTTTGCCTCACGAATTGAGTCTTAATAAAGTTTTTGCTTGCTGAGTATCTAAAATATTAAAACAAGTCAAAAACACTACAATCACATGATTGTCGAAACAAATTTGGTGATAACAACGCAAACTCAGAAGAGCTTTTGTAAAAATTTATTACGGTAGACAAAATCGGTTCTCCGGTTTAGGACGAGGATCAAAACGGCAAAACATAAAATGCCCTATAAAGGACTACCATTTCCATGAGAATTTTGATAATTTTTTTCACTAGTTAGAGTGTGGTGACAATTTTTTAGAATCCTTGCTTTCTTTTGTTGATCTTTTACTGCATGGGCACACCAATACGGACCAATATTATCAAGATCTTAATGCTTAAAATCAAAGGAATTTTGTTTCACTGGGGAAAGAAAAGTTAGATTTTTGGTGACTGCATCCACAGCAATGATAACAAAATTCTGGAAATGTCTTTTTATTCTCTCGATTTGAAGTTGTAATTGAATATATATGAAAAATATAATTTTTCAATTTCCTTTTATACTGAGAAAACTAGCTTGTGGATTCAATCAATCAATATGGTAAAAGTAATTATTAATTGTGAGCATTAAGAGTGAGAAGTCATAAAATTACTAATTTTTGAGGATAAGTTTCCTGTCAAAATTGCTAAATATTTAAAGAAGAATAGTAATATCATTTACAGAGAAAACTAATGCGAACTATCACCTTTTAATTTTATTAATTTGGATCTTTTAATTACCGTTAATTTTGTGCTGACTTGGATATTTAAAACGACAAAGTTATCAAAAATTACGTTTCTAATCCTCAAATAAAAACTGAAACTTGTGGTTTCCTAATGATGCAAGTTGTTCGAGCGTGAAAAGTTAAATAAATATTCTTTAAAATCACACTGCAAAAGCCATATTAATCTATTCATCGTTTGCTCGTCAATGCTTATTCTTTTATTTCTCTTTTACAGGATTTTAAAAGGTAGCCAACTAGCGAGCGCTCCAGATCAAGAGGTTATAATTAACCAGAAAGAATTCCACTCAAGATTATATAAGGTTAAAGGTAAAAGAAATCCGGTTATGATACAACAGGAGTCCGTATCGTGGAAGCATTTTAACAGTGGCGATGTCTTTTTAATTCTTACCGAGAAGACCATCTTTGTGTGGGTAGGAAGGGCAGCGAACGGTATTGAAAAATTACATGCCACGAAGGTACATATAAACATAAATTACAAAGCAGCAGGCCATAAGAAACACATTCCTCAACCAGATTTTCATAATCTATCTATTTTTAGATAGCTATGCAATTAAAAGCGGAAAACAGCGCGTCAAACATAATCTTCGTAGATGATGGTTACGAACAATCAATTCAAACCGAAGAAAAGTCGGTATTTCAGAAATATTTACCTCTAAATCGCAGGCATGTCTTACCTTCAGAACAGGTTGACGATGAGACTGCAGAGAAACAGCACAGAAGTGATATAAGACTTTATCGCTGTTCAGATAGCAGTGGAAAATATAGAGTTACTGAATTAAAATCAGGTCCTTTACTGCAAAGTGACTTGAATTCTGATGTAAGACTCCAAATATTCAAATGGATTCGTATTTTAATGGCTTGGCATTACTTTGCAGGATGTTTTTATATTAGATCATGGACTATTCGGTATTTGGGTATGGGTTGGTAAACGTGTAAATGATAAGGAACGATCAGAAGCTATGAGAAATGCCAGGGGCTTTGTAAAGAAAAAGAAGTATCCCAATGAGACTACTGTTACTAGAATTATTGACGGCGCAGAACCTATAGAATTTAAAGTGCTTTTTATATCCTGGAAAGACAAGGATGACACTAAAACCAAGACCAATAACGGTAATAAGTTAGCTATTAAATATTATACAGTGAGATCCTAAAGTGTTCCCCATACTAACCTTTGAACGACAAAAGCTAGCGTTTTTAGAAAAAAATAGATCGATTTATATTTTTTGTGAACTAACTTCTGACGTTGTCAGCAGTTCAATTACATTTCCGGTGCCACCGGAAGTGACATCAGCTTTCTTATTTTAAATGGAAGACCCTGTATATTTGAACGCTTTTGGAAAGGTAATCGAAAGGCGAATCCAACGATATCACACATCTTATACTTTAGCTTAAGAAAAATGACGTTATGCAAAGTTGGCTAGGAAAGAGCGCCAAACTGCCTTCTGCAATGCCAGCTTGATCCGAATAGCTCGTTGCTAGGCGGAGTAGTAATAACAATTATCAAATTGTCAAACGTCAATTCTAAAATAGTAAATTGCTCATGATATTTATTATTGTTATTGGTATTTATTGCATTTTTCATATTTTCTTTCTTTGTTTTCGGTATTATTTTCCTTATTTTTATTTCTTTTACTAATAGGTGTTATCTCTTCACTTTATGGAATTTCCTTGGAATTAATTACTAAGACAGGTTCTTTTAAATTTATCAGTTTTTTCAATATATTCTTCAGACTTTTTATGTTGTTACTTTTATTATGTATTATTATGCAAAATTGCTGGGTCAACATTAATATTATGTAATGCTGCTCACTAGCGCCAACGGGCAGTGGCGGAGATTCGATACAACCCTCAGTATAACTGCGAGTCTAAACCAAATCTGTTGTGTATACATGTACGCTGCCGTAAATACTATTTCGTAGTTCTACGTTTGTTTTAAAAATGTTGCCTACGTCGCGAAAACGACCAATGTTGGACAAAGTTACAGAATTTATAGCAGAAATCCCTGACCTAAATTATGATGGCGTTAAAATTCAATGTGTAGTTTGTAATATCCCTTTAATGTGTTGGTCCAAAAAGGATTGTCTACGTCACGTAAATAGTAAACAGCATTTTTCAAAAAAAAATTGCACACGACACTATGACAAATTTAAATTTAATTTATGTGTTGGCTTTATTGCATGTAATCTACCGTTTAATTTACTAGACAAGGAAGCATATGTCTTCTTTTGGAATAAATATTCGGATTGCAAATTACTAAGTCGGGCATCGTTACAAAGAATTGTGCCATCTGCTCGTGAACATGTTGACAAAAGAATTAAATCGGAGTTGAAAGATAAAAAATTGTGGTTATGTGTGGCCGAAACAACAGATCGTAAAAAACATTCTGCGGTTAATGTAATGGTACGTACAATGGAACCACATCAATCGTCACCTTCAATTCTATTAGCTTCCAGACGAGTACAACAATGTACTGCCGAAGTAACTTCAAAGATAGTGTTAAATACATTGGAAAAGTTTGAACTTTCAACAAACCAACTGTTGATGTTTATGAATGATGGTGCCGCAAACATGCTTTCTATAGGCCGGTCTCTTGAAAAACATTGTGCTGACTTGTTACAGATTACGTGTAAAATTCATGCTTTCAGTCATGTGGCAGATGGTATTAGAAAATGTTATCCTGAGGTAGACGCTTTAATAGCGCATACCAAAGCAGTATTTGTCAAATCACCGAAACGTATTCGCAAATTTCACAGACTGTGCCCCCGTATACCAGAGCCACCAGAACCTATTCTTACACGTTGGGGAACATGGATACAGGCCGCGTTTTATTATCATAAATATTTTGAGAATAATAAGAACGTGGTTTTACAATTCGATCCAAAGGAAGCTGCGGCTATCAAGAAAAGCCAGTCGAAATTTCAAGATAGTCAGGTTAAAATGGATTTAAAAATCATTCACGACAATTACTTCGGGCTAGCAGATGCAATAGAAAAATTACAAAATCCTGCGGTGCCGTTAGAAGAATCTCTACAAATAGTGCAACATGTTCACGCACAGCTATGCGCTATTGAAGACGCAAAAAATGTTTCTGTTCTAGAAAAATTTGAAAGTGTTTCTGAGAAAAATTCTGATTTTGGCACATTAAGACACATTTGTGAAGGTGCGTCAACAGAATCGTTAAGTTATGTGAAAGATTATTTTACTTACGCAAATATTACGTCACTAGATGTAGAACCTTCGTTCTCTGCATATAAACGCATTTTTTCCTCATGCCGTACTAGTTTTGCCGAAACAGCAGTTGAAACATATCTAATGTTGCAGATATTTAACAGACATTATTCACTTTGTGATTTCACGGAGGACTCTTAAAATGGTAAGTATTTGAGCACGTGTTATTTAATTTTTATTTAAAAGATGAGCGAAATTATTTGCGGCAGCAAACATCTCTATTAGCAGAATAACTCTAGTGGAACGCGAGGCCTGGTCTACTCTAGGCTACTGCGCAGTACCGCTCGTGGCCAGCTTTAATCATCACTGCAATTATAAAGATACTGCTCAAATTAAAGAATATTTTCTTTTTCGGGAGAATGGGGCCATTTACGGCTTTTAGATGAAGAAACGTGGTTTCGCGGCGCACTTGCCATAACTATCAAATTATTTTTGAGAAATGAGATAATCTAGCTATCTCTCATTTCATCACTTTCAACCTATACATTTCCAAACTCGTTTACCAATTCAACGTAAAAATTTAAAATTTCCAGTTACTAAAACGACAAAAGTGGCAATAACTAAATTCGATGCAAATTTGATGCACGATAGACCAACGTTAGCTGCAGAAACACAACTTCTAGATGACGGTTCCGGAACGACAAGATTATGGAGAATGAATAAGAAAGAGTTTGTCGAGATCAGTAAAGAAAAGTTTGGAAACTTCTTTAATAGCGATTGTTACTTAATTTGGTATAGTTACCAAAACCACGGTCAAAGACATGTATTATATACTTGGTTTGTAAGTAGTACAAGTTACAAAAATCTATAACAATCCTAATACTTACATTTAGGGTTTACACGCATCTCCTGAGGAAATGGCCAATGCTTTTACGAAAGCTGCAGAAATAGATAATGAATTAGGAGGAGTAGCTCTACTTGTGAGAGTTATTCAAGGAAGAGAACCGACTCAATTCCTACAAATATTTAAAGGAAAGATGACAGTATTTCGGGGAAAGGGAATCGATTGCGATGGTAATCTTTTTTATATCAATTTTACACTTTCTAAATTTTAACTTGTTCCTTTTTTGCAAGATACGGGGCGAAACGGCAAAACTCCGACAAATTACTTACTGCATATACAAGGATCGGCAAGTTATAACACCAAAGCAATACAAGTTGCAACAAAAGCAACATCTCTCAATTCCAATTATTGCTTTGTTCTTAGAAAAATTAAGCGTTACTATGTATGGAGCGGGCTAAATTCAACTGGAGACCAACGAGAAATGGCTAAGCACTTTACAGGGAAAGATTTTGAATTAATTGTAGAAGGTACAGGAAACAAAATTCATACGTCCAGATTATGACGATTTCACGCATTTTAGGAAAAGAACCGCAAGAATTTTGGGATCTACTTGGTGGTAAACAAATTTATATTACAAACAAATCTTCTCAAGATGAACACGATTTAAAAAATCCCAGATTGTTTAACTGTTCTATTACATCAGAAAAATTCAAAGGTACCTACAACCTGGAATTTAAGAAACGATTAAAGTGAATATATTTTTCCGTTTTAGTTGAAGAAGTCTTTAGTTTTAATCAAACTGACTTAGTTCCTGAAGATATTATGCTATTAGACGCTCACAATACCATTTTTATGTGGATGGGAAAACTGAGTAACGCGCGGGATCGAAAATTATGTTTTGAAATAGCATTAGAATATCTTAGAACTGGTACTTCCGCACATTTTTTGTATACTTTATTAAATTAATTTATGTGCACTTGCAGATCCCGCAGGGAGAGATGTTAACACACCAATCGTGCAAATTAAGCAAGGAAATGAACCTCCTACTTTCACAGGTTTTTTTAAATCTTGGGACAAGAATTGGTGGACGGTGAGATAATTTTAAAAAGACATGAATTTTGTAACAGTTTAAAATCATTTCAGGAACATATTTCCTTCGATGAGCTACGATGTCAACTAGAAGGAACTCCAAACAAAAAGGATATGATGAACGGCAGTGGGAGAGAGGAAGATTTCGATAAGTTTGAAAAGTATCCCGTCAGTATGCTTAGAGAATCCTCAGACAAGTTACCAAACAAGGTTGATCCGCTCCAGAAAGAAGTACGAGTGTTGATGTCTTCATTCCAATTTTAATTCTAAATATTGTTTATGTTACAGTTGTATTTAACTCATGATGATTTTGTGTTTATTTTCAAAATGAAATACCAGGATTTTAAGAGTTTACCTAAATGGAAACAGCAAGAGCTAAAGAAAAAAACAGGTTTATTTTAAATAGTTTTTAGCATTTATTAGAGGGATGCACAACTCTTTTGTATTATATTGCTGTATTTTATATTTATTTGCAAATACCGTTAAAAATAAATAGTATAAGACAAATAAAGCTTGGATAAAATTATAGATACAAGCCAATATATGAAAACGTTTGCCGATTATATTTAATTTTATTTAATTGAATAGCTACTGAAATAAACTGAAATGTAAAAAGTATGGGTCAATATATACTAGAATGAATCCATGGTCTGTAGAGCTATATAGTATCATTATGTATAAAAGTTTTATTAGTTTACAAATAAAGTATATAATTGTATAAGTATTTATCTTCCTTTTTCTTCGCAAAAATTGATTGTAGATATGCAGAAGAATAATAGATTGCGTGCATTAATTGTTATCCCTATTGGGTGCTACCTGTAATGTTTTAATGTTGGTACCAGGAAACGGGATCGAGATGTCTACTCTATGTATGTAATGTGCATGTCCGTTAATAAACCTTTATGTTACGATTACGCTAATGTTATTAATCGAACCCGTATAAATACACAGCACTACCTTTCTATTGTACACACCTACATAACTTATTCGAAAATCGGGGATTGCAATGCCCATTACAGTACAGACTCCATTAGTGTAACTCTTGACTAATAGCAGACAATTTGTGTATCTAAAATAAGTAATAATTTTGAATTATACATTGCGAAGTTTCTAAAAATAGTACACTGAATTCGTCCTTGTAGATAAGACCATCAATGAAATATATATTACAAAGAAATTCTAGCGTAAAGATTTTAACGTAAGCGTAATGTTTAAGGAATAGTATTCTCCCGATAGAGAAACTCATGTCAGAGGTAACAATGTATTGGTCACGGATGCTCTTTGTGTTTTTTCGACATGCAGGCACAAACGGATACTACTATTATGTTTCGAGAGTACGTTATTGCCTGCATTATACGGATGCATCTGCATGGGTGTTTCCGCAAGGGAAACAAATAACCAGATACTTTGCAGAACTTATCCAAAGATAAAATGAGAAATATAGAGAGATCGTGTTTGTCAATTGCGAGAGCAACATGGTCGTGTTTGTCACCTTAAATAATAGGTTATTATTTTCAGCGTTGTAGTTATTCTTTCCTCACTACATATCCTAACATAACTCCTACACTAGATAACCTTTCACAATGAATATAGTGCATCCACACAGAGAAAAATTTTGGGACAGCAACCCTTGTATTTTAAAAATAAGAACAATTTATATCAAGAATTACACGTTTATTTAATCTAACAAAATATGTAGTTGTCCTAACAAAAATTATAGTTGGTTTTAAGATAAACTGTTGCTGTCACTTATTTTACAGCAAAATATGTGTCAGCAACACTTTTGTTTTGCATCAAATTAGATTATATAATAAATGCGATAGTTCAAAAAGAATCAGAAACTAGCGCGTCAGACAGTAATAGGAAATACCATATATGTCCAAGAAGCAAAAACAAAAAAAGGGAGCTTTATATTCACTCTAAAGGTTTGTTCGAATCTTGCTCGCGTTAGTTCTAGAGTGATAGGATTATGATCACGTGATCGTTTTGATTGCTTAGAACTACTCTAAATGGGTACAAACGAACAGTACAAATCGCCATTTGTATAGTATATATAACCCAAAAGATCGAGATGACATTAAAAAATCCCAATTATTTATTAAGGAGAATGATGAAACCGTGTTCATATCAAGCTCATCATCCAGCAATGAAGATAGGACATTAAAAAATCCATAGTATATAGGACTTGCATTGAAAGTTGTTCATGTTTCCAATAAGAGAAAAGAAGTGACTCAAAAATTATTGTGAGGTAATTTGCCTATTAAAAAAAAAAAAAGCAAATTGATTGCTGGACTTGAGTAGTAGTATATATAATAAAAGCAATAATTCCCTTTATAAATTGACATAGAAAATTTAAATAGTCATACCTGTATAACAAATAAACAAAATTTTCTTATTTCTATATTTGTACCAAAATATAAATCTAAATGAAACAGCAGTCTAGTTTATATAACAATAGTACCTCACTTCTTTTGTGTAAATGATTCCTGCAAATTTTATTTTATTTCATTAAACATATCTTACTTTAGTTTTAACTTCTTTTCTTCACTTCTTTCTTTTAGTTTTGTACGCGTTTTTAATGCTTCTGTCAATTGTTGTATTTCACTTTCAATGATTACAAGGGATTGGATGTTATTTTGTACCAATACGAAGTAAAGTTGGGTTAGGTAAATAATATAAGCTGCTTTCGATTTGACCCAAAGTACTGTACTGAACCTTTTGTACGGTACAAATTCCAAATCCCCTTTCCCTTCGTGTCCCTACCGAATATTTGGTACATTCCGTATTGTTCTATTGACGCATGCGCAAAACATAGGTTTATTGATATTCTCCACATTACACTCACTGAGGTTAGGTTTAGGGTTACACCTGTGTTCATAATTTGAAATTTGATTTACGTTACATATTGAACTTATTTCGGTGAATTTCTTTTTGTTTACATTTCTCAGTATACAAAGTTAGGTTAGAATAATTATATTTATGTCCAGTGCAAAAAATGCATGTTTCATTTAGCTCACTGTCAATACCGTTCAGTACAGTACTTTGAGGAACGATACGGTAAACAAATCGAAAGCAGCTATAATAACAGCTACACCGAACTGCACACACTTACTCCACCAAGTTTGTGCAGTTCAAAACTGACCGAAGCTGCTCAACATATCCAAACGAACATCGGATTGCGTTTTTTTTACAAACGAATACGTAATTTAGAAATTCGAGTTACTCCATCTAACACTGACAAATGAATTAAGCTTAAATCTCTGTGCGCAGAATGCAGAAAAACCTATTTACACGAGCAACGTACACCGGTTGTCTGCCAAATCTATAGATATATACATATCTAGCAGAGATGAGAACTCTTCGTAGATATACATACCACGTTCGTAAGTTTCGTATTAAAGCCAACCGCTTAAATATATGGACAGTGTTACGTTTGCCCGCTATGAAAGTATAAGGTGGGGCGCACGCGTAGCGAATCAAGGAGAAACGGCAACAGTATTCGATAAACGCATGAAACTCCCGACTATAAATGAATGTCCTCACCAGAATATTTTTTCTGTTAGATATCTAGCTATTAAATTAGTTTTGGTTGACAACTGGTAATATCTTAAGTTACCTTTCTACGGCAAAAGGTAGGACAACTCGGGAATTTTAATTAATAAAAGTCTAGAGTACAAATAAGAACAATTTATTTACAAACTGTTCAGTTTTGGTTTACAAGTTGTATGTATAATATAATAAGGCGCTTTATTTCATAAAACTTACGGAATCACTGAATTTGTGTCATTAAATAATCATAACTGTATGTATATACCTATGCTGTTGCATTGAGTATATGATATTATACCATATTGGTGATAAAATAATTTATTGAAAACATTAAGGCACAGTTATTTGAAATCATGAACCCTTAATCAATATTTAGGATATATATATATATGATACTGTACGATATATTAAAAGAAAAGTACGCATTTTAAACCAAGAATAAAAAAAATAATCTAAAACTTCTTTGTACAAATTTAAAACAATATCATTATAAAAACAACAAAAATGTACAAAAAGGTTGTATCTGTGTGCATACCACTATCGGAATGTTATAACTATAATAAATAAGAAAGCAATATACATGATTTGCTATTGGTTTATAAAAGTGCGGACGTATATTTTATTTATTTAAATGGATTCACAATAAAACGTAAATGTGGCAAGAAATAAATTTTTGATTTACAAAATATAATAACACAATAATATAATCAAGAAAATACTAATAAATAATACTTTATAAAGTACTAATTTATAAACCAATAGAATTCGTTTTCTTGTACTGTTGATAAATTCTGTAGCACCTACCATTACATATAGTACTCTGTAACTTTGAACAACAAAGGCGCTGTTAGAGAAAATCTGTTAAGCAAAAAACAACAAGACAAAAAACAGTGTGCATAAAATAAATTATCAGTGCTTATAATTATTGAGCCTCAGGTAATTAGTTGATTACTTAGTAGTGTTTGGTGATTATTGAAATCACAAGCTGGAAAAATACAATCTTTAATATATTAATATATACTTTTAAACTAATAAAGTAAAGCAATCAAGTTATTAACTAAAATTATGTACAAAAATAGTTATTAAGTAAATGTGGCAACAACTGAATAAAACAAAAATGAATGAATGAAGAGAAGGAAAGCGTATTGAAATACAAAAGAATCCGTTAAGATAGATATTAAGAACGAGAATTAGATATATTGAGTTAATTTCACAGCTCTAGTACTTTAAGATCACCAAGAAAATCAACGCTAATGATTCCCTCTTCCTACGGATTAAATGCGTCTTCTTTATTTCCCACTCATGGACGAATTGGCTGGTAACGTCGCAGAACGTTGTTGAATATTCAAGAACGGCTTCATCGACGACCTCGTTGATTCCCTGAATTTCAATAGTAGTATTTTTATATAGCACAGTAATTATTTTAACTAAGTTATACATACATTACTCTCAAAGTAAAGTAAGACCTATTGAAAGCAAAAGAAATGGTAATTAACTTTTATATTAAGCATACAACACATATGTATACAGATAAATCAATTATTAGCATCATATATATCGACATAAAAAATTGTTTAAACTAATCTACGGTATACGTACTAACAGTAGCGTTAAGGGCGTTAAGCAAATAACTACATGCATACAAATTCTTCTCTAGCATATTTCTAGCTTGGTTCAAAAAATAAATTTTTACCGTGTATAAATATGAATAGTTCAAGGACTGAAAATTAATGAAATATAATATATTGTCATATATATATATGACAATATATATATATGACATCTTCATATATAATGTCATCTTCAATATTGCTTAAATAGAAACTAACTTATGCTCTGCTTAGTTTATCATTCTGAAACATGTTATCGAATCTCCAACAGAAAATACAGGTTACTGCTGGAAGTTACCTTTTTGCAGAGTTGTATCACATTATTAGTTGTATCACTTTATTTGACGATATTAAAATTATTACATCAATTAGCTTCTATCCCAGCAGGGACGAGCCACAGAGTATGAGATTTCATCTCAATAATTGTCAGCTTTTTGACCAGTTAATACGTCGATTTAAAGTCATACTGTATATGTTCCGCTTATTAATGTTTGAAAAAGTTAAGAAAATCCAAACAACTTTGTGGTTTGCTGTCAGTAAGCTTATTTTAGGTACAGCATCCGGCATATATCTTGGCGAGCGGGGGATGCGATTTGAACGAATTTAAACCTGGCGTTCTCGGTTAGCGCAGCCTAGTGTGTTAACCAGCGGTTACAGTGGCGTAGCAGAATGAGTACAGTGGACAACAAAATTCTTCACATTCAATCGCGTGAAACTGCGTACTTTTGTGAACATGAAATCGAAGAACAGACATTAAAAGAATATGCTACTCAAACAACGGGGATGTCTGTGAGAACGCGATAAAGGATTGTTCTAGAAATGAACCCAAAAACAAATTTATAACTTCCACGCACGGAAGAATATCGAGTAAATGTGCCAGCTTTACGTGCGAAAATGAAAAATGAATTAGGATGGAATAGGGCAGACAGAACGTTGCTAAGAATTTTAAAGAACATCGATTTTAAATTCAGGTATACGCAAAATATAGGTGTTAATTGAGGGCATAGACATTCGCTCGACGAGGATAGATTTTTAAAAAATGAAATATTTTCGGAAAAACGGATACCCGATCGTTTATCCAGACGAAACATATATTCACAGCAGCCATACATCTTCGAAAGATTGGAGTAATAATAACACAAAAGGTTTGCTTAAAAATATATCTAAAGGGCAGAGGTACATTATAGTGCATGTAAGGGGAAGTATGAGTTCCATACCAAACTATATGTTAATGTTTAAATCTGGCAGTAAAACGAGATTATCATCATGACATGAATGCGGAAAATTATGGAAAGTGATTGGAACAGAATCTTCTATCAAATCTGCCAAAAAAACTCATAAGATAAGACTGGTTGTCATAGATGATGCACCCTACCACAACGTACAAATTAATAAGCCGTCTACCAGTGTTAGTAAAAAACTCATAAAGCATCATAAAAGTCGACACATCTCTTATGCACTCCGCACTACTTAAATCCACTAGAAATTATACTGTAAACAGTAACGCTGCTGCTAGGAGTGTGACTTTTAAAATTGATGATGTGAGAGTGTCAGTCGAGGAAGAATTTGGTAAAATTTCTGTTGAAGATTGGCAAAAGTGATGTCAACAGGTTATAAAAACTGAAGATAAATCCTTAGAAAATGAAATTTTAGTCGACATTCATTATCTAATGCGGCGAAATAAAGAACCAATACTTCTATCTAAAGACCATAATAATATTATAAATAAAATTAGAAACGTTCTTGCAAAATAAGAATAACAGATGTTACTGACACGTGTTGTTTTTGTGGCAAAAGTCACCTGACAACTGTGGTTCTTACGGAATCATCGAACTTTATTTGCCTATTACACTGAAAAATGTTGGTAATCCGGGAAGATGATGAGTTAAATTTAAAGAGTTGCCATAAAATAACCTTACAGTGTTGTCTACTTAATTTCGCATAAAAGTAACATCTGCTGTCTTGTCGGGAAACCCCTCAATTCCCGAAACATTCACTCTGAAGATGGTATCTCCAAAACATGGTTTTTGGGTACTTCAACAGCTTCTTGAAATGATAAAAGTCACTGTCCACATATTTTGCACACGTTTGGCAATCGGAAACAAAATGAAGTCGTTAGGCGATAAATCAGATGAATGGGGATAATAAGACATTAGTTCAATGTTTTTCTTCTTCAAATAATCATTTGTTTGACGCGGTGTGTGAGAGGGCATTGTCATGATGAAGGATGGATGCGACGTTATCGATTGTTTTTCCTGGTTTCAACGAAAGAAACAAGCAATCATTTGCTTGGAAGTACTTTATGAACGAACAATTTTTGCTGGATTCGGTTCATTTGGGAATATCCAAACAATTGATTGTTGCTTAGTTTCTGGCTTGTACGAATATATCCATTCCGTTTCGTCAACTGTTAGGATGTCAGATGTAAGATTTTGAAGTTCCTTTCTCGAATTTTTTTACCATTTTCTTACATCAATTGACACAAGCCTTTATTGTGCTTAGGTAGAATTTTGCGAAACAGACCTTTATGTTCATGCAAAATCGAATGTACTGCAGTCCTCGATATGCCTAAGGATGCCTCTATCTCACGGTAAGTCACATGCCGATCTTCTTCAATTATGTTGCGCACAGCATCGATGTCTTTTGGAACAACAACCGATTTTGGTCGACTTTCACGAAATTCATCACTAGTGGACGCACAACCACGACAAAATTCTGCTAACCAGTTGTGAACAATCTTTTCTGATGGTGCTTCACTATCAAACGATGAACGATGGGATTCGAGGCATTGTTGTAAGTCGTAAAAGATCAGCAAACAAAAACCTTCACTTTAAATTTCAATTTTTTTTACAAAATTGATTATTTTAAACACTCACTATTTGTCCGATTTCTGTGCTGTCACAGCTGCAAAACTAATAAATGTGGGATTTTACGAAAATAGTAATGTAAAATCTTTCCATTTAGTGGTCGTTTGTAAAAACTTAAGTCGCTACTCTCGCCTTGTATTAAATGTATTATTCGTTCAACCTGTTCCGCTATGAAGATCCACGGTTGTTAAGCAATAGCTTTATTAAGGAAGTCAAACCCGATATTGAGCTACGGGGAGAAATGAATGTCAATAGAATGATCGGATATTAAATTGCAAGAGTTGCATAACCCTCTTAGAGGAGACTTTAGCATGATATTGGTTCTAGGTTGGAGATAGTAAAATGTATTATGATATCTGCCAGAAGATTAAGGAACAAGAAAATTAATCAAATTTAATAACTCAGTTCTGTTACGACGGAGATCTAAGGGATCAACATCGTACGAGGTAAGTATGACTATGTAACTATACTCTTGTACAAAATGTACACCGTGTTTTTTGTAGTGTATTTTAGAAGTCTCCGTTGAACTTACTCTAAAGAATATATAAGTTGCTTATAAAAGGTGACCAAACCACAGAAGCGTAAAACAATTTGAAGTGAATGAAAGCAAGGTAGAAAAGCAATGTAGGTCCAACGATCGTAAAGGGCCTAGTAATGCGAACTATAAATCCCGTTGTTCTCAGTGCTGAGCTGGTTATAAGAGAAATATGGTCACCGAAGGATGGCTTCTAGTCAAAAATAAGGCCGAGATCTGTGAAGGATGATTTCCTAAGTAATCTATCGTTATCTATATAGTAGACATGGTGTACTGACTGAATCTTATGTGTGTAACTCACGATTACACATTTATCGACATTCATGTTCAATCAATTATTGACACACCAAGTGAGTAGTTTGTTTAATTGATTTTGTAAATGAATGCAATCATCAATGGTATTGATAACACTATACAGTTTTAAATCTTCTACGGAAAGTAACTTGTGACAATCAAGAAAGTTATATACGTCGTATGTATGCTGCAAACAAAAGAGGACCTAGATTCGTTCCTTGAGGCACTCCAGAAGTGGGGAAGAAATGTTGAGATTCATGTCCGGAAAGAGGTTGTACTTCCTTATCCGAGAAGTATTCTACAATTTTTATCAGTAATTAAAAACCAACCGTCCCGGCGGGATTTTAACCCGCGTCGTTCTGATTGAAAGACATGTATGCTAACTGGCCGACCACCGAGACGGTCCTTGTCCTTTGTTGATGTTATTATTAGTGTATCTGGCAAATACAAGTATCTATCGTTTGTTTTTAACATTTGGAACTCCCGATAATTTTAGGAAAACCGAAGAACCAATTACTTGGGATGGTGTCCCCAATCGTATCTGCATTCGTTATACGCCATTACCTTAAAAGGGATATTATTTTTTTGTCACAACGCGTACTTGAAGTATCAGTATCAAGTGTGAGTACTTAAGACTGAAATTCATGTTAAATGACTTAATAATATTACAAAACAATGGCCGAATACCTTCTACAACAGCTTTACTTTATTGTGAAGATGTTTGACCTTATACGTACTCCTTAATACTACCTACAGTCTGTTTATTAAGAGCGATCGGGCGATTGTGGCCTAATAACGGGTCCAGTCGCCAGCGTTATCCTGGATAGCGCAGCACCGGCGAGGCTTACAGTCCACAAGATTTTGAGCGTATTCCTCGCCGAGAGAGCGCTAAATAGTGCAAATTTGGCGACAGAGGGCTGCGCGGCTTCGTATGCGCTTCCCACGAAGCCTGAGTTTCACGAAAGCCCAGACGTTTTCTATTAGATTTGCGTTTGGACTTTGTGAAGGCCATGGCAATGTGGTAACGTCATTTTCCATTTTCCACCGGGTACTGCGCCGACTGCGATGTTTTGGATCATTGTCCTCTTGCAGTAGCCATGCCGCATGATCCGCGCCAAACGTTCCGCCGAAGGCAGAAGACACCGCCGATAGATTTTCACCAACTTCTCTGCCATCAAATTCTCTGTGAAGACGCATAGTTTTCCGAAGCCGTACCGCGTGAAGCATCCCCAAACATGCACTTTTAAGGGGTGTTTCACCGTGCGTACGACCATTCGCTCGCCCTGTGCACTCCAAGTACGAGTCCTAGGATACATTGCAAAAAAAGACGATTCGTCTGTAAAGACAACATTATCCCAGTCGCGATCCTGGTTTGTACGAGCCCACTCTAGTCGATTTTCCGTATGCCGCCGCGTAAGCATTGGTTTTTGCCTTGTACTACGGTAATGCATCCCGTATTCTTGCAGCCGTTTCCATACTGTATAGAGCGATATGCGGACCCCTTGTGCCGCCAATCGCACTTGCGCTTGTCGAAGCGATAGTGCCGGGTTTCTTTGAAACATCTGCCGAATCAACCGATCGTGGCGTCTGGACGTCACTCGCGTTCGGCCACGATTTGGAAGGTCATCGACGTTTCCGGACTGCTGCCATTTAGTAACCCACTTCCTTACGAAGTACTCCGACTTATTGATATATCGTCCGGTAGCTGCATAAGAGAGCTGCGGTCCCCGGGGATGCGTTACAAGAAAGACAACCTCGAGACGCGAACGATACGGTGCACTCATTTTACGTTCTACCTTCAAACAGTGACAAACCCTTACTACCAGCTTTCGTTTTATTTTTGCATACTAGACTAAACATGTGCCTATCCCACCCCGTCTCATTTATTTATGTTCTTGGTTCGGCTTTTACGTATTCATCCGATCGCTCTTAACAAACAGACTGTAGCTACTAAACTAACACAATACGAATGCGATTTGTAAGACCAACGAATGTCATTACATACTTTTTTTTTTTACAAAAGGAATTTAAAGTTTCAAGAAATATACCACAGAGAAACAAAACAATGAAATTCTTCATACCGTGCAATTAATATCGTTAATAACATATTCAACAAGGTTAGTAAGTTAGTTACTTGTGTTTCCGTTTTAGATATTTTCAATAAAAACTGTCACTGCAGAATAAACACTATGTATAATGCAATGTTACATTAGATTGAATATTAGATTAATTACAGCACTTTCTTTTTATAAATAAATCTAATTAGAAAAACAAAACAAGATTTTAAATACAAGAAAATATTATGATTTCGTGAATTAAAGACTTACTACTTTAGACCATCTTCCATAAATATTGAAGTGCGTTTTTTTGGCCTGAAAGTTTATTTTTTAATTAAATACATAACTGCAAATAGAAAATGAAGACATAAAGATATAATTATAGTATAAAGAATTATATTGACTATTTATTGCAATTCTTTAAGATATTTAACAAATTAAACTTCGTGAATATACAGAAATTTATATTATAACTACCGAAAATTCAATGCCCATCTAATACTACAAACGCAAACATGTATTTTACATTCCAAAAATGAGTGTTATATATGAAAAATATTGGATAAATAATTGTATATGGTATAACAACCATTTTTGGAGAAGCGAATACTACGTTACAAACTAAAAGCAGAAAGATATAATACTGTAGCTGTATGTGAGGAGCTTTATTTGCCTTTCAAAGTCAATAAATTTAGATAAAAGAAACATCCCATCAATTTAAAAGCTCATATATTTATAACAAATATACAATGTTACAATATTCGTTTCTTTTTTCGTTTTCTAATGTATTGAATAAATATATAATGTACAACTACGAGCCATGCAGCCAATAGCACTTCGGATGCCAACGATGCAATCAAGCAAAACTTACCTAGGTGATATTTTTGCAGATTCTAACGTATTTGAATTATTCGCCTTGTAACCACATTTCTGTATTTTTCTACTTAGCCTAGAAACCCAATGTTTTTGATCGTCAATTGACGGCGCAAGTAATAATAATTCTTTGGCATATGTAGGATCATAGTGTAATTTACAAGGTATCAGATTATCTTCTTTTTGGTCTAAATGTTCTTTATGTATTTTAGTTCTGCATCCTATAATTGTAAAGAAAAATATATGTAAAATAACATTCAGTAATCCCTAGAAAAATCACAATCAAAATTATAGAAGATTTACAACAGAAAGTTGTAGAATACAACACAGTAAAGTTTGTGCGATGAAAAATTGAATATGTCATGTAGTCTTTGTTGACACCAGCCAAAGTTTTGTTTTTGAATAGACAATTAAAAGATTGTTTTTTTTACTTGGCTACTCTCACAACGGACACGGACTAGTATTGGGAAGAATGCGCGTTCATTCATTTCCACGGGCAACCACTCGTTCTCCATCGTGATACACAGGAAAGAGTGAGCGCATACATAAATAAGAATTTCGTTCGTTGACTGTCGTTCACATGCAACGTTCTCTGCAAAGCGAATGAACTTTCTTCTTCTCTTATTGAGAGCAAATAAACGAAAGAACGCAATCTTTCAAAATGCGTTCACAACTTCCATACGTGTATTCGATGCAATACGAGTTGTCTTATTTTCTCTCTCATATAATTCCAATTTTGAGTTAAATGAAAAAAAAATTAAATTTTTATGTCGAATAATTGGTTTACGATATTCTGAACTTGAAATGATAAATTTATATATTTAAATAATTTCTACCAACATACAGCGTGTCCAAGAAAACATGCAGCAAATGGGAAACTTTTTTATTATTGGTTTCTCAAACATTTTATTCTTGATAAAACTTAGTGCACGTACTCAAACTTACAGTGAATATAACAGATCTACTCTAAGATTAATAATAACAGCGCTAACAGCGCTTCTTTGAAAACCTCCCAAGAGTAAAGTACCCTTATTTTTAGAGATACGCAGAAATTTTATTAGGAACATTGATTTGTAATTTAGAGTTATACCCCAATACAGATCAAGAACCCTTGATTATAATATTTTGTCTTTTTTTGTTGATAATGATACGCCACTGACCTATTCAGACTTTTTCCGTTAATCAGATGCAATTTGTTGATTAAATTGCTGTTATGGTAATGGAAATAACACTAATTATACTAATTGTTTTTAACTATTTTTCATTTAGGTGTTAACTTTGTGTTGAGCTTTGTTGCGTTCACAAGCGAAACAACTTTCACGGATTAAGTAAAAAATAGGTCCAAGATGTTATTGTGAAGAAGCATAGTCTGCTGGTAAGATATCACAAGATAATACGGTATGTTCATCCATGAAACTCCAGTTAAAAATGGCAGGCCATATAAAATAAAAAGGAATTTACAAACAGTTCAGAAACCGGTTCGTTGGAATTAAAGCACAAGAAAAATCATAACAAATGGGTTGCTGCAGAGGGGAAGAAGGACATTTTGCAAGCATTTATTGAAAACCCCCGAAGTTCTGTAAGAGTTGCTGCACAAAACGTTGATTTCGCAAAAAGCACAATGGATACGTACAGTTCTAAAGGGTAATAAATTTCTGCAATTGTAAACGAAATTTTAGAAAGAGGCTTCCATTTACGACTAGATTTTGCATTTTGGATACAGGGGGAAATTGAAAGTGACGAAAATTAAAATATTGTTTTCAGATGAAGCAATGTTTTGCACAAATATAGTTTCTTCTTAAAACTGTCGTTGGTGGACTGATGATAATCCAAAAATTTGTCAATGCAAGTAAAAGTATTTCCGGAAAACCAACGTTTGGTGTGGTGTCCTAGATGCAAAACTCATGTCCTTTCTTCTTTACAGAAAACTTAAATTCGCAGAAATACCTTCGGTTCTTGAATAATGAAGTAGAAAACGAGTTAGATGATTTGACTCTAATTGGTTAGGAGGGAAATGTGGTTTCAACAAGACGGTGTCCCCCATCTACAGCACTCAAGTCGTGAGAGAATGGTTGAATTAAAAATTTAATGGAAAATAGATTGGTAGGTACTCTCGACATCAGTGGCCTCCAAGGTCACCTGATTTGTCCCCACTTGATTTTTTCGTTTGAGGATTCTTGAAGCAGTGTTCATTCTAAGCGGCCTTTTCAAAGATTTGGATACATTAGAGAATGAAATACGAAGATCGGCATCACTAATTACTCCAGATATACTAAGAAAGGTATAGTCAACTTTTGAACAACGGACGATAATATTTATTGACAGAAATGGAAACCACACTGAACACTGAATTTGTTACTGGTTATTCGACTTAAACACCAGCTAAGTTGTTTTTATTTTTTTATTGTTATGTAATAAATTGTTCAATTATTTTCCTTATACTAACAGAGACTAATTAGTTTTTAATATTTTCATTCTGTAACCAATACTATACGTAGGAGGATGACGTATTATTCTGATCGGTTATCTCCGATAATATCATTCTAAATTAGACCATACTTCACCACAATAACATTTTAGACCTACTTTTACTTAATCCGTGAAAGTTGTTTCGCTTTTGAATGCTCTTAAACTGGTGTGCAACAAAGCTTAACACAAAGTTATCACCGAAATGAAAAACTGTTAAAAATGTTTAGTATAATTAATTAGTGCTGTTTCCATTACCATAACAGAAATTTAATTAACAAATTGTATGTAATTAACGGAGACATTCTGAATGGGTCAGTGGCGTATCGTTAGGGAGTAAACAAAATATATCAAGCGTCCTTGATCAAAATTCTGTATTTGGGTATATCTCTAAATTACAAATAAATCTTCCTAATAAAATTTCTGGGTATCTAAAAATAAAGGTACTTTACTCTTGGGAGGTTTTAGTGCTGTTATTATTAACCTTTGAGTAGATCTGTTATATTCAATGTAAGTTTGGGTACACGCACCAACTTTTATTAAGAATAAAATTATTTGAGAAACCGATAATAAAAAAGTTTCCCATTTATTGCATACTTTTTTGGACACACTATATGTTTATCGTCTGAATAGAATATAACATGTATCTAAATTGCTTGGCCAAACTCTACCAACGCGATGTATGGAACAAAACTGTAAAAAGGTTTCTGTAAATATGTGTCCAAAAATGCTTCCTTAAAAGGTGCGATTTTCAAAATTGATACAAGCAAATATTTATTAACGTTGTTATTTCAACCCTTTATCCGAGTTTTTCAAGTGTGCTGAAGCCAAATTAGATATTACTTTTTTTTTCTTAGCAATTAAGTGACAGACATTTTCACTTAAATGACAGACATAAACAAAGTTTCACATTTCCAAAGTTAGTTATGAATTTTACTAACGAAGAAATGGCAGACATTCATTTCACGTATGGGCGAGCAAACGGCAAGTGTAACTTGGTTCGACGGCTTTATGCCAAAACATTTCCGAATCGAAGATGTCCAGTTAAAGGAACTTTTGTGGCAATCCGCCAGCGTCTTCATGATAGAGGATCTTTTATAAAGGAATACTGTAGATTGTGGGGTTCAAAGGAGCACCAGAACGCTCGAGTTTGAAAAAGATGTACTCGATAGAATTGCAGAGAATTCTAAAAACAGTACGAGGAAATTATCCTTAGAAATAGGTGCTTCCCATAGTACGGTATGGAGAGCTCTGCGTAAACAGCTACTTTACCCCATAACACATACAACGACTGAAGAGTCTCAGTGAAGCTGATTTTCGACCACGAACTGGTTTCTGCAACAGTATATCAATCCAAACTTCCAATCTGTTGTGGTTTTTACGAACCAACCAAACTTTTCTCAGGATGCAACTATTAATTTTCATAATAATCGTCAATTAGACAATCAAGGCCAACAAACTTTTTCATGCAACATTTGGGCTGGCATTGCTGGCGATTATTTAATAGGAGCAATGTTTTTACCAGACAGATTAAATAGGTCAAATTACAGGAATTGCTTGGTAAATGATCTACCTATCTTACTTGAGGACGTTCCGTTGGAAACACGTGACTTATGGTTTATGCATGACGGTGCTCCACCACATTTTATTGGCAGAGGTGATGGCAGTTGCGCTTTCCAGAAGGCAATCTATTAGACTTTTTTTATGGGACCACCTAAAAATCTTGTTTACTTTACGCCGATTCGTAGCTTAGATCTCCGTAACCGAATTCAACATATTTTTCGTGTAGTCCGGAATAACTCCGGAATTCTTGAACGAGTTCGACAATCAACGGTTCGACGATGCGACGCCTGTATTGCTGCTGAAGGAGAACATTTCCAACAATCACCCTAGCGTCTAATCACAGCACATTTAATGAACCGTATTATAGTCGATTCACTCTAAGTTCCGTCTTCCCCCAAATTGAGGGCTGATGATGCCAATCAAGAAAAACAAAATTACCAAAAACATAATTTAAAGAATACAATTGCTTTTTGTGTTAGAAATAATTTAACACCTTTGGAACTATAAGAATATAGTAATTGAATTAAATTGAAACTAATATTTCAATTATTGAAGCTGTAATATAGAAAAAGAAAATTGTATATAAAATAACTTTCACCCCTCCACAATGCTTCGTTGCAAGATAACCAAAACATCAGTTGTTTACTGTTTCTCGTGCGTTGACGTTTTTTTATTCCATTTTGGTTGCATTTTGTTATTATATATCGTGTTATATACGTTTTAATAACTGTTCTTTTCAGAACAAATTGTGCATTATGCCGAGAGGTTTAAATTCGCAGTCAAAAGCGCTGGTCGCGTCACTTATAAATTATTTTGAAAGAGAACGTGATAATGGTGGACCCCTTATTCCATTAGTCTCTGTTCGTCAGGTAAAAATTATAAAAAGTATTATACATATACTACAACTTAATTTTTAGAGAGTTGCAGATGCCCTGTCAATTAATAAATCTACCGTTTGTGGTATCTCGACAGAAGTAAAAGAATGCCGCCCCCTCAGTAGCCCCAAGAAAACCAGACACCGCGTAAAAACAGTGACAGCTGTTGATGATTTCACTGTTGTGGCAATCCGAAATGCACTCTATACTATGTATAGACAAAGTAATACTATTACATATTCTAATGCGGTTTGAAGTGCTAAATTTGTATCTTTTCAGAACAACAAGTAACATTAACTTTACTTTTACAAAAATTGAAGGATGATGAAATTTTCTCTGGGGGGAGAACTTCGTTAATGAAAATTTTAAAGAATATTGGGTTTTCTTGGAAAAAAGACGATCCTCGCAGAGCCATGATGGAACGTTCGGATATTGCTCTTTTAAGAATTGATTTCCTTCGAAACTACGTTCAAAATATTAAAAATAGTTATTTCTGGGACCCGGTATTCCTTGATGAAACATGGGTATTTGAGAATGGCACAGTTGGTCGATCCTGGCAAGATACCAGCGTGCAAAGTGTTAAAAGAACAAAAATTGATGGGAAAAGGTTAGTGAACTGATATTATAGCCCCATGAGGTCCACATGAATATTATTTTTAGATATATCATAGTACATGCAGGTAATCGCAGTGGTTTTATTCCTGGTGCATCATTGATTTTCCCATCAAAAACAAAAAATGCAGATTACCACGGAGAAATGAATGCAGAGACATTTTTGGACTGGTTTGAAAATTATTTATTAAGAAACTTGGAAAAACCGTCTATGATTATTATGGACAATGCCCCATATCACAGAACATGCGTCAATGTTTCTCCAACAGCAGCTTGGAAAAAACAGGACATTCAAACTTGGCTGACACAAAACAACATTGTATATGCTGCTGATATGTTAAAATTGCAACTATTACATTTAGTTCAATTGTAAGTGTTGTTTTACTATTTTTTAATATATACAATACATATATATATATCTATTTTAGACATAAACCAAACAAAATTTATGCTGTGGATGAACTGGCACACCAGTACGGACATAGAGTTTTGCGATTGCCACCGTACCATTGCATATTCAATGCTATTGAGAACATTTGGGGTATAAGTAAGGTTTACTATAACAATCATATCGGAAGAGATGGATCTGGGATGGAAAAAGTGTTGAGTATGTGGCAAGAGTCAATTGACCACATTACAACGGAAATGTGGTCCAATACTGTTAACCATACAGAAAACACTGTCATTGAATGGTGGGAGAGAGAAATTGGTTTTGACCAAGAAGAGGTGTTACCTTTGATAATAAACCTTGAAGGGGAATCTTCAGATGAAGAAATTATCTCAAGTTCGGAACCTGAGAATGAATATTGAGTTTTTCACATATTTAATTACATTTGTACTCATTTCGCACCTATGTATTTAAAATCCAGATAACCACTTGTTTCTCTTGTATATTTCTCACTACAGCAATAAATGACTTGAATGAATTTTATATGTCTTGCATAATGTATTCAACAAATTTAATAAACAGTCTAGTTGTTTCGCATTTATTTCTTTCTGTATTTGATGCATTCCCTTTTTTTGTTATTCTGATAGAGTAATACTTCAAGGTGTATTGGTCAAGTTAATATAACGTCTTGTATCTGAAAATTTTGCAGGTTAAAACCATTACTTATCCTCTAGCAATGTAAATCCGTTTATAATTTCGCAATCGTAATTTATGAATTTTTGAAATCTTGCATTGATAACAGGAATAACTATAGAAATATCCAGAAATTTGCCTAAATTTAACAGAATGACTAATTACTCCCATATTTTTATTGGTTTTATTCGGTGATTTAAAAATCTTGTGATTTCTAACCTATATTGGCTAACGTCAGTTTGGCGGATTTGGCATCACTGTGGAGGGGAAGTGCCCTTTAAAAAGACGGAACTTACAGTGAATGGACTGTAATAATGAATCGTATACGATATGAAATTTGTTCTTGCTGTTTTAATAGAAATTGTTACTGATTATCAGAAAAGGGCAAGTGCAGAGCATGTGCTGTAGGCAGTGATTATTTCAAGATCGAGGAATCAGTGAATGGTGTGTAGTCGTAGTATTCGCATCGATTTAAATACACTAAACCAATTATCTGCACGAGAAATACAAAATTCAAATACAGTGGTACAATTGAACATATAGATTTTTTACATATAAAGTTACGTAGAAAAATCAATAAAAACCCTTAAAGTTTGAAATTAAAAAGAAATAACTTCACATATATACGCTATTTTTAATAAGGACTCTTTCTGGCGTATGGAAGACAATGAGTGTGAGGTGGCTTTTTCATATATACGAAGCACGTCCAAAAACTAAGTTCCGTTTGGTAATAAAAACAACACGAGTACAGATACAGAAAAACTATTTATTGCAAAAAAAAACTACAAACCTTCTTTCCTATCTTTCTACATAGATCTTACCATTTTGTAGGCACTTGTTATAGCATGGCACAAGTTTTTGTATGCCTTCCTCATAAAACATTGCCGCCTGTGTTGGCAACATGTTCTTTGAGCTCTTCATCGTTGTCGAATTTTTGACCATCAAGGAACGTTTTCAGGTGCAAAAAGAAATGGAAGTCGCCAGGGGCGAGGTCAAGGCTGTACGGAGGATGGTCAAACTGGGTCCAGCCAAAGTCTTGTAAGAATTGTTGTATCTTGTTCGCAGTTGGCGGTCGGGCATTGGACCCAGTTTGATCACCCTCCGTACAGCCCTGACCTCACCCCTAGCGACTTTCATCTCTCTTTGCACCTGAAAACATTCCTTGCTGGTCAAAAATTCAACAACGATGAAGAGCTCAAAGAACATGTTACCACATGGTTGACAACACAGGCGACAACGTTTTATGAGGAAGGCATACAATAAGTTGTGCCACGCTATGACAAGTGCCTACAAAATGGTGGAAGCTATGTAGAAAGATAGTTTAAGGCTTGTAGTTTTTTTTGCAGTAAATAGTTTTTCTGTAACTGTACTCGTTTCTTTTTTATTACCAAACAGAACTTACTTTCTGGACGTGCCTTGTATTACAAAATTAGCATGTACGAGTCGCGTGGAAATTCTGCCGAATCTGTAAGTTCTAAGCCGCGTTTCGTATCCGAGAGTACCTTTCTGTTTTGGAAACAAAAATTCATTTAAATTTTCTTCGGTGACCCGAAAATTCCGTAATAAAATACTATGGTAAACGAGGTACCACTGTATATGTATAAAATATAACTCTCTTATATCACATTTTAATTTTGTTCCGCTTAGAAGTTGTGAAGTTGAAGAAGTTTTCGATACTGAAAGACGTATTAACTTCAAAAGATGCCGTTTAATGCAGAAAATATAGAAAAATCTCTTGGGGCCCAATGGCTAATTCATTTCTCTTATTTCCTACTTGAAACAAATTTATTTGCATATGTACATATCTTCTATTTCAATTTATAATTAAAATTTCGTTTAAATATATTTATAAAAACTTCGCGTCTGAAATATCCCAACATACACTTATTTGCGTCTCTGTATCATGTTTACGTTTGCGCGACTCGAGTCATACAGCTTACGATTTTGCCGTTTCCTGCTGATTAATCACAATTTTGAAACTCGTGCGCAACTTTTTAAGGAAATCATTTTTGGACACATGTTTATAGGAACTTCCTTATAAAGATGGGTACAGGCTATGAGCGAAATGAAAGTGAAAGGATTTATGAAGATCTTTTGAATATCAATATATGTATTTATGCAGCCTACTACATTTTTTTTTTATTTCGAATAAGATGCTCCGGATGTAATTTCACAATTCATGATGCATTCATTATCACTCCATCTTTATTAATAAAGTTCATATAGGCCTAAAGTGAAAATAAATTTTTGTTAAAAGGAATTACCTTAAATATTACAGTAAATTAGTGATTGTGTATTCTTTAGTTAATATTTCTAGTATTGAAAATATGTACTACTATAAGTACCTAACAGATAGAGTGAATATTTACTTATATTTCTGCTTTAACACCTCTAATTTCTGTAGCGTTGAAACATTCGTTTTTTTTTTTATGAATTTCCATTCAAAATGAATGCGTTTACATCTGGTAGATTGTCACTTTATGTTTACAGAAAATTCCCTCTCGGACATTTTGCACAAAACAATAATAGGATACAAAAAATCGAAGTAGAATTACGTTTTTAAAACACATTATTTAAAGACGTCATATGAAGAACAAGGTAAGTCCAATTTCTCATAAATTGGATTATAACTGGCATCTACCGTTCATTTTATGAGGTTTATGAGGTTCGGGACAATCAGACTAAACACAGAAGAGTCCGCTAAAATTTAGAAAATAAAATTACTGATTGGGTATCTGTTTATGCCAATTCAGAGAAGAAAGTAAACGAAAAATGGGAAGGGGAAACCAATTTTTTCGGCATAGCGCTTTTTTTATTTTTTAGAGTAAAAAAAGAAAATGAACGTAAAACGAACCCTTTGGTTTCAAACATTTTTGCAGGTATCCCGGTACACCCAGGGAAAAATTAGAGTATTAACCAAAACCCCTTAAAAGCTTAGTAGGGGCTCCTAAGGATCAGCGGGGGAAGACTTAGTTCTCAACAAATAATTGCCACAAAAAAATTTAGGGGATAGGTTTGTAAAAAAACATCAATTTTTTAAAAGGCAGGTTTGTTTCATTAAATTTTTACGTTTTCAAAAAAACTTATCTTCCTGAAAAAATAAAAAAAGCATAAAATGTATAAAAAAAAATTTTTGTGTGAACTTCCCTTGAAAAACTGAAAATATAAAAATTTTTTAAAAAATTTTTTGGATAACCTCGAACGACTCTTTTGCTCAGCGTGTGATAAATTTTGTTGCAAAAATTAAATAGATTGCGACTAAAAGGAAAATTTAAAACAAAAACTAGAAGTGAAAAAGAATGCTTTTGAAAAAAAGAGTATTTTTACACCAAAAAAAAGGAGTGAAAAAGACCAGGCCAAAAAAAAGGTACTTTTTCCAAAGCCATCGCAATAAATTTTTAAAAAAAATTTTCCCTTCAAACGTTAAAAATAATGATGATTTTTATCTAGAACCCTTTTTATACATTTTTTTAAATATACATTGCTTCATCAGGTTTTTGCACTATTTTATACATATCCAGAACTTTTTGGAAAAAAAAAAGGACCCGATGAAGGGTTTCATTTCTTTTTAATTTTTAAAACGAATCAGCTTGAGAAAAAATCTAACATACTTTTCAAAAGCAGCAGGAGGAAAAAACAAAAAAATTTATAATGTTTAGATTACCCATACATTGTCCCCACGTGAAAGTCTTTCATTCCCGTAAAATCACATTTCCCGTAAGAGGGGCACTCATTAAGGAATGTGGCAACAAAGGGGGGGGGATTAGCTTA
This sequence comes from Dynastes maya, assembly GCA_029619315.2. Taxonomy (NCBI): domain Eukaryota; kingdom Metazoa; phylum Arthropoda; class Insecta; order Coleoptera; family Scarabaeidae; genus Dynastes; species Dynastes maya. Next base: position 28,321,936 of record JAROYE020000001.1, read on the forward strand.
TAAAGCAAGATGGGAACCCCCTTATTGTATGAACTGCAAGAATTCCTTATAGAAATCATCTCCATTTGTGGGTAGTCGCAGTTCAACAATCTATGGGAAACAATGGATAAAACTTTTTTCCCCTGAAAAATTTATGGCAAAATGTGGTTTGCAACCTAAAAAAGGAATTTAAAGGCAGAAGGAGGGGAATTTTCCCCTTTACTGAGAATTTTGGACAAAAACAATGGAATTTGGTTCATTGTGTTGTTTTTGTAAATTCCCCTTACAAAAACTACAAAAATCCCATCCACAATTGCACACCTAAGGGAAAGTTTCAATTTCCTTTAATTTAATTTTAAAACTGATTTTTGGGTAAATGTTTTTTAGGATACCTTTTGGAGTTACCTTTTTTTGCTTGTGTTTACTTAATGTTTGACGTTATTTTTACTTTTTTTTTTGTAAATAGTTTGTGGTTGTCATTTGGACAATAAGCATTTATTGCAGCACAAGCAGTGCTATATGAACCAACTTTCAAAAAATTGTATGTTTTTGTATTAATAAAGAAACAAGTCTGTTTTTTCCCCAATTTTCTTAAAACAACGTTTTGAGAATTTCCGTTTTATTTCCTGTTTGGTTCTTCGTGGTAAAAAGCTCACTATGAAGGGGTTCCTTACTTGCAAGGCCAAAATGCATTTCAGCCGGGGACTTGAGAAAATGTTCACTATAACCAAGTTCCCCACTTGACCAGGTCATTTTGAACAGGTCGCAGTGTATTAAAGCAAATATTGATAAAACAAATACCCTTAGTAAAAGATACGGTTTTTAAAGTAAAAAGAGTAAGTAATTGATGCAATAGCCCCCAGTTAAGAATGAAACTCGTATCGGCGCACTTTTCGATAGCTTGGCTATCCGAAACGTGCGTCCAGTACGAGTGAAGGGATTGTGAAAGGTTTTTAGTGAACTGTTTCTGCGTTCCAGATTTCGAGTACTTGATTTTTTGGAAAACAATTGAACTTTTTATCATCATTTTTATTTCAAATGTTAAAAATAATGAAATAAAGTACCAAGACAATTACTTGTTCAACAAATATTATGTCCAAATTTCGATTTCCATAATCAATAACTTTTATAAAAAATGATAAAATCAACACACATTTTTCCCTTTGCATACAGATAATTATAACATTTGTTTAACTCACTCCTACACTCCAATGCTGGTGGCGGATTAACATGCGCCACATGGGTTTCGGACATATTTCGCAATTCGTTGGCATATGGAAAGAGATTTGTAGGAATTCTTTGACCTTTGTGCAGGGTTTTAGTACCCTGTTTGTTATCTTCCCCCCATTGAACAAATATCCAACGTACTAACTGGATCGTCGGCCTTTCGAGCTTCACCTTTTGCCGCATAAACATTTGAAATATTCTTGGAATACTTGAATCCGCAAATAACTCGCCTGAGTTACAGATCGACATGTAAACCTTGCTGAATGCAAAGTAAGCACGCCATGAAATAAATTACGTAATCTATTTTCATATTTGAAATAACTTACCAATAAATCTAACACAATAACTGGACTCATTTTGCTTATCATTCTCTGAATTATAAAATATAATTTTTCGGCTGGATACGACCACATCTGCTTCTCCAACCATGCCGCTTAATATTCTGTTTTTATGGAATAGATAACCAGCCTTCAAACAGCGAATCCGAATTATAATCATCAGCATCGTTTTTCTGCAGAACTTAAGAGCAGTGTCGCAAAATTTAAAAAACTAAGTTTCATTTGTAATTGTTCAATTTCCGAATCTTTCTGTCCAGTTTCCATTTGGAGTCTTTGACGTGCATTATTTTCATCATTTAGCTGACACTATTAAGAAAGGAAAGCTAGTAAAAAGAATTTGGGGGAATGCGTCACTTACAAATTTAGATCATGGATCCCTTTGCTGCAATTTTCTTTTTTCCAACGCTAGTTCTTGTTGTTGTTTTCTTCAAATCCTTTTCTTTTCTTCGCAAATCTGCGTTGGATATCTTTCCTTTACCTTTGGAGTCCCTAAGGTTCTTTCCTATAGTATTTCATGTAATTTATTAACAGCCTGTTGTTTGAAGCAAAGACTCCCTCTTGAGTTCTAAGTGTAATTTGGAAATTTCGTCGTTCGTAATGGATTTTATTTCCAATTCTTCCCGTATTTTTTCATTTCTAATAAAATATCGTCTTTTTCCTTTTAGCAGCTGCTCATTATGCGCTTTTTAGTTCTTTTTCTAATTCTTTACTTGTTGTTAGAGCCATCTCTTTAGTACTTAACTCGCTACAGTGCTTTTTCAGTAAGTCTTTTAATTTTTAATTCTTTCATTGTTTTTTTTTTTTTCTAAGTCGGCAAAACCCTTTCTTCGGCTATAGATCGCGCTAAGGCTTCTGAATCAGCTCTAGCAAATGCTCTTTTGACATTGTTGTTTCCATGACTCTCTTTCCTCTTTCAATTCCTTTTGAGCTTATTCTTTTCTTCTAATTCCTCCTTTAAATTCATTTACCTGGGGTTTTTATATAAAGTTGCAAATATTGCTCCGTTTCCAAGTTTTCTTGTATATCTTTCATTTTCAGTTGTTCCATTGACCAAATCGCGTTTTTTTTTAATAGTTCGTCTTCAATAAATTTCTTAGTTTCTGTAATTGTAATATTTCCTGAGATAGCTGAGTTCTCGAGTTTTTAACTGAGCTATCTCTGAAACATACTGAGTGATCTCCGTTTGCATAAAGTTTTTCTTTTGCTGCTCTTGTTCAATTTGACTCTGAAGCGCTTTTACTTCTCCATTTCTTGACGATGTTCGCCTTCTAATTTTTTGTAGTCTCTGCTGAATCGACCGATAATCTACCGATAACATCGATATTTGTCTTTCCTTTTCCTGAGAGTTTAAATCTGCTTTCTGGCGAGCGCTCTTTTCTTCGTTCAATTTAGTTTTTAAGCTAAACATTAAAGCGAATTAAAACCTCATACATCGATAAGGAAATTTTTTTTTCTTGGAAGGATATTCTTCCAAATACTCAATCTTACCCAATCTTACAATTTAACCAACATACAGGTTACAATGATTTTAATATATGTAACAAACTTTAAGAGCTGATTCCTTTGAGTTGATCAAAAAAGTTCATAAAGAATATATGTCTAAGCACCAGGGGCGTTTCGAATTGTCTCAAACGCTGCAACAATCCGACGTCTTTCATCAACATGTTCCCTGGAAGTCGTACATACTAGCGATTTAAGGTAACCTCAGAGAAAAAAATCTAAATCTGGAGATCGAGGAGTCCACGGTTGTGGGCTTTCTCGGGGGATCCACCGTCTAAAAACTCTCAAGCAATTAAACTAAAATGTGCTGGAGCACCATCGTGTATAAAATACATTGGAATTTAGTTGATACTTATTTCAACGGTGGGGCAGCTCCTCTTCAAGAAAAAGACGGTGTACTGCCCAATTCAACCGCATCGGCAAAAAATGTGGACCTACCAAGTGATCTCCAATTCTGGCCCACACATTAAAGAGGGAATTGATATTTGGGAACGGGCATTCAATGTTCCATGTAGATTTTTTTTCGGCCCACATGCGAATTATTGGTGTAATAAATTATAGTATTTCTGGAAAAAGAACCTCGTCGGGGTAGAATACTACGCCAAAAACTGGCAAAATACCTGTACACGTTGAATGTTATAATGATATGATTATTGACTCTTCAACATCTTCCATACTAGTCGACTTATGTTCATATCAGAAGCATCCTTTTGGTGCTTATAGTAGGATGTTTCTCGATTTCATTTAGTGTGGAGTTCTAACTCGCGAGGTTGTCCATTATCGGCCGCATGTTTTTTTTAATTTCCTGTTTCGCTTGGCAAAGGCAAGATAGCAAATATCGAATAAAAGCGAAATTACAAGGTTCGGGTCCCGTTTTCATAAAGATGTCTAGCTGCATGCTAATTATCATTGGCAAGACTGTTAACAAAATGCATATCACACATCTCAGCATTTGTGTAATTCATTTTAAAGAACAGAAGCTAGCAATAAACTTTAATGAATCAATATTTCGATAAAATATTAAAATAAACGATTGCTTTTGCAGGTCCAGGTTAGAATTAGATTCTTTATTATTAAATATCTTTTGTTTTTATAACTATATAACTATAAACATTTTGGACAAATGGTCATATGAACGTTTAAGATCGAAATAAACCAAGGAATCAGCCTTTAAAGTTTGTCGCAAGTATTTAGAATTAGCTTGTATAATTACCTCAAAGTGAAAATACTTCACAGTTGTCCTTACAAATCTTTAAAGATTTTGTATAGAAATAGCAGGTGTCTATACATACATTAATGAATATTTACAGGATCTTTAAAGTGAGTCTACCAAAACTTGGATTTTCGGTGATATATGAAATAGGCGCCATAAATTCTCAGCCTGATGAAATATAACAATTTTTACTTTTCAATATAAGCTCCCCTTTAACTTTAATACATTTATTACAACGATCAATTAATAATTCTATACCCTTGTAAAAATAATCTAAATTTTTTCCTCAAAGTGTTGTATTACAGTTGCTTGCAATTCACTATCGTCCTTAAAACGACGTCCCCTTGGATAGGGGATCATAATACAGAACCATTGTTTCATCTCCAGTGACAATGGACGTTCACGTTGGAGAGCAGAAAGAAGATGCGGTACCCACCTTGCACTAATCTTATTCATACCCTAATGGTTATGGAGAATTCGACGAATACTTGTTTTAGAAATGTTAGACATCATTGCTAATTATTTCACTTTCAAACGGCAATCTGCTAATACCATTTCTTCAATAATTGAAATGTTTTGAGGTGTTATCAGTTCAATTGGGGCGCTCATCATCTTCAAGGGATTCTTGCCCCAAACGGAAACATTTTGCCACCTTTTTACAGCGGAATATGAAGGAGATAAATCACCATAAACGCCGTCGAAACTTTGTTTAATGTGACTAGGCGTATGGCTTTTGTTTTGTTAAAAATTTAAGACCGTGCGGTACTCAATTTTCATTACCTGAGACATTTTCATCCACTAGTCATGTTGTCTGGCTGGCTACTAAAAACTACTACTCTTCGAGTCGTAACGTATATAGTGTAGGCCTCGCACATATGCAACTATGACGCAACGGAGTTTGAACACGCTAAAACCTGTATAAGTCTGCCAGGCCGAGAATTTATGGTGCCTACCTCGTATATAAAATTTTAATTTAACCAGGAGAATATTTATCATAAACAGCCTGACCATATATTGTAAACTCATGTCATTCTAGTTCTGGTTATATATCGTTATGTATCACAGATTTAAAAATAATATCAAAAGGCATTTTTAGGCATTTTTCATAAATAATATCGCATTCTTCTATTCCTATTATGGCCAATCTCATCGAGATAACTTAATTGTTAAATTAACTAAGTGACACTTAAATTACAGAAAAACTTGATTTTCTAACCAGGTGCATGATGTTTTGAAAAGTATTGCTTAATCTAATGATGGCATCATTAAAATGGTTACGTATAAACTTGTTTAAGTGATACTTAGTGCTTTAAGAACTATTTATAATTTAAGACATGTCGGTGAGACTGGCCATTAATCATATTTTAGTAAGATAAAGTTGTTGGAATTTTGATGAAATTACGGGAATACAGAACGACCCAGAGAGGAAGGTATGTTGTCTAATTGCTTGGATGATTCTTACTTGTTCCACACTGCGGACTACCAAAATGCAAATAAATGTTTGTTGTACAATTATAACAATGGGTAAACCAAAGAAGCAATAAAGATTATGCAGTCAATTTATTGACTAAGAATTTTTATTTTGAATTAGTTTCGGGTTTTGCCATTATTCTTGCACTAATGTACTTGACGTTTCGCTGAACAAACTGTCAGCTTCTTCAGAAGTTTTCTAAATACAGTCTTTAGAAAACTAAATACGGCAAAACTCAAGAGACACTACTTCAATGGAAACCAGTCGGGAAAGTCTACATTCAATAACTTTTATTTTGATACAAAAACGAATATTTTAGAAAGGTAGAATTTGTGCCGTCTTACACGTTACCCTGCAATATATTAAACGTGCGTAATGATCCAAATTAAATGCACATCAATGCTATCTTCGTTCTTACTCTTGTTAAAAAGCAAATTAAATTGGCAAAATAGTTTTTTTATGCTGTATACGTAACTATTATAAACAAATAACGAATTGTAGAGAAAATTCTAATTTTAGTATTTGTTAATACCCTATATATTTTTTAAAATATTAAAAATTAATTTATAATATAGATTAGTAAACGGGAGGGCGCGAACATTTGATTTCCTCGTGTATTTCCGTTGCACAGCACAATGTTCACAATACACAAGGGAATCGAATCGCTGTCCGCGCCCTTCCTTTTAATGTGACCAAGACACATTTTTTAGCCGAGGTAAGTAAGAATAGATTTATAAGAAGTGAATAAACAGCTCCCAAGTTTCATCGTTTCTTAAAATGTTATAACGAATTTGTATGAAAAAAAGACAATAGATAAACAACTTTTATGTAGTGATGGAACGACTCGATTATTTCAACACATTAATACGAGTTGAACATCCAACTCAGAAGCTTGAGTTGTTTCTAATATTGATTCGAGTCGGACTCGCTTTAATTTAAGCCAGGCTAGTCGAACCGAGTCGCATTGATTCGGGCTAATTTCAAATCGAATCGGACTCACAACAGTCGCAACTCGCTTTAGTTTATACCGTGGCCACTCGAAATCATTCGTTGGATAAAAAGAGCCAATTCGCAGGCTTTAGCAATTATTTGATTCATTCCTTTTTTAATGGGAGTATTTATTCTGATCCTTTCGTTCATACGCTTGATAGGTAAATAATACCTCATACCATAATATTGATATAGTCAACAAATAATTTTATATAATACAGGGTGAATCGGGAGCAACGGACCAAACTCCAGGAGTGTATTGTACACGTGAAAATAATTTAAAAAGATTCATATGTTCTTGTCAGATTTTCATTTGTTTTGAAGTTATAGCGTAATTACAAATAAACAACATTTCATACATTAATATTTTTTAATCATAGCGTTCTTTTAATAACTATTAAAAAAATACCGCAATTGATTTTTAAACATTTTATGCTTCGTCTACGAAATCATTTTGAGCATCGAAAGGATTGATTGAAATAGCCGGTGCGTCATGTGATAAGAAACGAAAAAGGCTTTTAATGCAGTACGTGCCTGACTTTTTGTTTTACATGGGATGCAAGGATATTTTTATTTTATTTAAGACGTATTAACTCGAAAACAAGCGAAAATTTGGACCATCTATGTAGAACGTTAGTTATTTTCTTAATTACGCTATAACCTAAACACATATGAAAGCCGGATAAAAACATATGAATTTTTTGCATTATTTGCACGTGTACAATACACTCCTGGAGTTTGGTCCGTTGCTGCCGACTTATCCTGTATACAGGGTTAGTACAAAGCCCCGAAACGGTTGAATAACTTTGTTGTTTGAGAAGTACTTTTTTGAAATTTGGTATGAATATGTAGTTAAAAATAACGAAGTTATAACATTTTCACTTTTCTTCTTGCTTCCGGTTTGACAGGAAATGCTTCTCACTTATTTTTTTTTTAATGGGACACCCAGTATATCGTTACATTTTCAGAAGCAGAATAAAAACCTACTTTCCATAATATCAACATGTTTATTTTTATTGGTAAAACAGCAATATAAAAAATAAAAAAACTACCCAGTAACGTAAAATCAAGATATCTTTGAAAACACCGGCATTTTACTGTAGCTTGTCAGACTGTTGTCACTATACAGGCTGTTCTACAAGTTCTATGACAACGCAGATGATAGCTAGGTTATTTATAAGCATTTTCTCTTAAATGAATAATCAAAATGACACAAACAAACTACGGGACTACGGGCCTCCAGAAATTGACATTAACTGAGATTTACGCCAAGGTATGTAGTTGGTTAGGTTTGTCAATAGATGGCGTCCCGCCGATGCAGTTTGATAGTGTTTACGATAGAGGCGAGGGTTTTTTTTTGAAAAATTTTAGACCCAATTTAAAAATTTAAACGGTTGTCTGAAAAATTTTAAATTAATGAAGATTAATCGTTATTGTTTAGGATCCTCTGTCGCGCACAGCAAGCCGTGACGTGATGGAGAAATAACCCGGCTATCATCTGTCAAAGTTTGTCAGAGGGCTAGTAGAACATCCTGTATTTTGGTTTTGTTGATTAATTATCAAGACAGTAAAACTTACAAATGGACATCTCGGTGATGCGTAGATGTGGTGACCATTAACGTTCTTTTGAAGAATTTCGCTCTTTGTTTAATACTGTTTATTCGGATATCCAAATCCGTAAAAACACGATGTATCGGACAATTCAAAAGTACGAGGCATTTCGTCAAGTAAAAGATTTATCAAGAAGTGGACATCTAAGACCAGCACCGATGAAGACAGCAGTGTGAATGTTTTACTAACAGTTCAAATAATCACGTAGCTATAGCGGAATTGGGACAAATTCTTGATATCTAAAAAATTTGCACACAAAATTCTAAAACCTCCAAAACTGAACCCCTTCGAAGCACATATTGTTCATGTGTTACCTGAAGATGATCCAAATCGCAGACTACACTTTGCGAATTAATGACAGAATTCATCAGAGAACAGCCTAATTTGGTGAATCAAATAGCCTTTTCTGATAAAGCAACGTTTTGTCTTAATGGTACCGTTAATAGGCACAATTGTCGTTACTGGTCAAGTGAAAACTCTCATTGCATATAGGAAGTCTATACGCAACATCCTAAAAAAGTGAATGTGTCGAACGGTCTGGTCATACGACAACATTTAATTGTGCCAGCATTTACAGCTCTCTTTCCAAATCCAAGCAGAGCCAATCATCCAAACGAAAATATTTGGTTCCAACAGAATGGAATTCCACCATCTTTTGCACGTAATGTTTGTGATTACTTGAACGAAATATTTCGTGCACGCTGATCGAACGCACAGGAGCAATTGAATAGCCAGCCCGTTTTTCAGATCTATCGCCGCTGGATTTTTTTTGCGGGGTCACTTGAAATGTCAAGTGTATAAAAATCGATCAAATAATCTTGTGCAAATAGAAGGTATAACTGAAGAAATGGACCGTATTATGCCACAAGTGATATTGAATTCAATGAGACATGTTGATGGATTGCATCTCTGCCAAGTTGCAGTCTGAACATTTATTGTAATTTCAATCAAATTTCACTGCGTTTTCAAAGATTTTACGTTATTAGGTAGTTTTACTTTTTGTATTGTTTTTTTTTCAATAAAAATAAACATGTTGATAATGGAAAAATGTTATAACATATAGGAAATACATAGTATATATCTTATTGTTGGCGTACTTTTTGAGTATTTGTTCAAATTTAAGTTGAATTTGTTTCATTTTATTCAATTACCTTTTACAATTCATACATTTTATTAAAAATGCTGTAGTTTTTATTTAATTTTAGTTTAAGTACTAATATAATAATCTTGTGCAGTACAGTGGATAACATTTATTTTATTACTTGTATGTAAAAATAGATGAATGTATAATAGGCAGATTTTTCTATTTCCTAGTGAAAGAAGGACGTGGGATATTAATATACGTAATTTTTAATTTTAGTCATGTAAAAACAATATTATTACGTTACTCCTTTATAAAAAAAAAATTAAAAGCGGATCCTATATATTTCTACACCCGAAGATGGACTTATGTTTGTCGGTTGACTCGCAAATGTAATTCGAAACAAAACTGATCGAGTTGGGAAATTGTTGATATCGCGTTACTCAATTCAACTTTTATAATATCGAGTCTTCGAATAAGACTGAGGATAATATGGTGTCCTAGTTAGTATTTTTCTTGTTCTTAAGTTACACACCAAATCTTATTTTAGAGAAAGTAACTAGAAGTTACCGAATTAGTATGTTCCTTACCATTGGCGTCGTTAGGTACAGATATTTTATTCGAATATTTTCAAACTTTGTTTTCTTCCATTTTTCAAGTCGATATCATCAATTTTCAGTTCTTTTCAGAGCTAATCTCCAAATAATCAAAGTCTGTGTGGTAAGAATAGATACATTCTAATAACATTTTAGGTTATGAGACGAAATTATTTCAAATAATTTGCATCAGCGATGGTCTTTACACCGGAGCAAGACGCCTCCATTTTGATGGCGCACTTTCGCAGTAGAAACCGAAATGCAGATGGCACCTGGTCATACTCTTTACAGTCACGTATCGAAGAATTTAATGAAGCATTCCGAACGTAAATACTCCATACAAAGTATTTGCAAATCATAAAGACAGAGTTGTTAAACGCTTTGAGAATAAGCATTACATCTGCAAAGGAAAAGCCAGTGGAAGAGCGACACTTCTGACAGAAGATACTATGGAAGACATTGAACATCATATGAGTGTTAGTCCACATAAATCATTAGCTAAACTATCAGCACAAACATGTGTGATAATTGTGATTAGTATTTTATTTATAAATTACAATTGCTCTTTTGCATTTTGTAGGTTTATCAGTTGGAACCTGTTACAGTGCTTTAAAAAAACATCTTAAAGTGACTCCATATTATCCGTTGTTCAGCAGCTGCACCTCTTAAATTTTGAACAACGAATAAGACACTGCCAGTGGTTCAATAATTACTTAAACGATGATAATATCTTAGACTTTACATTTTTTACGGATGAAGCTTGGTTTCATTTGTCGGGATATGTTAATAGCCAGAACTATCATAGGGAGAATCCTCATAATTTTATTGAAACTGATTTACATTCTCTAAAAGTTGGGGTTTGGATAGCAATCTCTAGGAGTAGAATAATTGGCCCAATATTTTTTTATGAAAGCATAACAGCCCAAAGGTACCGTACTATAATTATAGATCAATTTCTCACACACTTACATGAAGATGAGTTAAACATGGATATTTTCAACAAGCGCCGTCTTGTTGAAAATATCCGTTCACACAGCTACGGAGACAATTAAATACCTGTCAGAATTTTATGACAACCGCATTATCAGTGCAGGTTTATGGCCCAGTTGTTCGCCTGACCTTACACCGCTAGATTTTTATTTATTTGGTAGAATTAAAAACAGTATCTATAAAAACCGTATGCACAATCTTAATGAACTTGAAGAAGCTATAGTGCAAGAAATTCAAAATATAAGTGTTGAGGAATTACGTGTGTTTGACAACATGAAAAGAAGGATTAACCTGTGTTTAATGAATCAAGGTGGACATTTTCAACATCAGCTTTAGTGCTTTATTTTAAAACTAAGTGCTTTATGTTTATTAACAAAATTTAACCCAAAAAGGAACATGTCAAATTATTACTTTAATTACTTCTTTGAAGCCTATAAAAATTCGCAACAAACGCTTAACTTTTATACAGTTTAAACCCATTGACAATTGTAAGTATGTTACGCCACAGAAGTTAATAATAATTTTAGTTTTAGGGATTATTAGCGCCTTGTAATACCAATAGTGTCAATTGGGTTGTCTAACCTCTTATCCTCAGCATTAAATGAATGCACTATATTTGATGTGGTTTACACGACATCAAATATTATAAAATGCAATCGCAATTGTATTAAATTGACGTGCTCATTCTTTACAATAATCCCGTGACATGTAAACGTTTTAATTTTAGCTGAAATAACGTATTTGAAAAATCTACTTTTTTTAATTAAACATTTCCCCGTTTGGAAATTTCGAAACAGCCAGTATAAGATTTATGACATTAGTTGAAAATTACAGATAACTATGTCGTTGATAAGAATCCCGAAACTGACTCAGATGGCCAATATCAAATAAATATTTATAGTGTTTTGAGAAAAACAAAACACCTTGAATATCTTTGAAGGAAAATGTTTTTCATAAATTTTCTGAAATAGGTACAAATTTATTTGGAGGGGGATAAATTTTACTAAAGAAACGACCTGTATTCTTTCAATCACCTAGCCGTCGAGTAGCAGCCCTAATTTTTTTTCATTACACTAGGGATTGCGCGACACTTCATTTTAACGTTCACGTTATTTATAATACAACAGAAAAATACATACGATAGTCGGTGTAAATTTAAATTGTACTGCAAATGCTGCTCTGCGTTGATTATTACTCGTAGATATTGTTGAATTATTGATGAACGACTTTTTTGTGATTTAAGGTTGCTACAGAACATTTTGCTTTTTTTATTTTTGTTGTTGTCGAACTAGTGCATTGTTTACAATACAAGTTTTTATGAGTGTTTCTTTCACAATACCGAGATGGTTTATTTAACTGAAGAGTGATTTTAGATAATGTATCCTTATTTTAAGAATAATGACTGTGAAACGAAAATAATCTCCATAAAAATGTGTATACGAAGTACGTGTTAGAACTGATTACAAAACTTAAAAGAAACGAATTCTTTGTCGAATAAAAAAACCGAGCCAAAATGGCAGAAGACGAAGGATTGCAATTGGCCGTGTTAAGATCCATACAGATACATACGCAAGACAATTACCTGCAACTTCCGGTATATCGAAGAGTACTGCGCACACTATTTTATAGAAAACAAAACTTTATCCTTATACGACTTCTTCACAAGTTAAATGAAGAAGACCACGACCGCCGCTTACAATTCTGTGAAATTGTAACTAAACGAACTATAGAAAATCAGAATTTCCTATACAATATTTGTTTCTCAGATGAATGTACGTCTTTCTGCGATTAATCGGCATAATTGCAGATAGTGAAATGAAAATCATTATGTTTACCAAAAGCAACACATCCAAAATCCAAAAAAACTAAATGTTTGGGCGGAAATTCTTAGTAACCACATCGTAGGGCCTCACTTTCTTAATGAGAATTTAAATGGTGCGAGTTATTTGAACCTGTTAGAAAACAACATTGATCCAACGATTACTGAATTCCCCGAAACTCCTTGAACATTATGAAAATCTTATGGCAGGTGAGTTGGTTTTCCAACAAGATGGGGAAGCGCCTCATTTTGCTATTCCCGTCAGAGAATTTCTTAACCACAGATGTGTCGGGCGGTGGATAGGACGGAGAGACCCTACGGAATGATTACCTTGACCACCTGACCTTCCACCACTCGACTTCTTTTTATGGGGGTAAATTAAAAATACCGTCTACAAAACATAATCAGAGCCTTTCAAAAAATCTACGACCTAGGATTTCACAAACATGCTATGCAGTGATGCCAGAAATTTTACAAAATGTACGTCGTGGATTTGAACAATGTTTATATTACTGTATGAAAGTTGGAGGAGGCCAATTCCAACAACTTCTAAAATAAACAAATTATTGTTTTCTAGCTGAACTGTTGTGTACCGTAATTTTTTTAAAAAGCGAATTTTTCAATAAGGAATCGATAAATTCTAAAACGTAATACACTGATACAACGTTAAAATGATTTATCAGTCCACTCCTAATGTAATTTAAGAATTTGGGTGTTGCCCCACGGCTAGAGGGTTGAAGGAGTGTAGATCGTTTTTTCGTCAGAATTTGTTCCCCCTCCAAATAAAAGTTGATCAATTTCAGAAAATTTATGAAAAACAATTTTCTTCGCAGATATTCAGTGTATTTCGTTTTTCCCATGACATTGTATTTAATTGCGGTCTTCCGTCTGTCAAATTCATCTGAAAAACAAATAATTTCTTAAAATTTGCATGTCTTAGAACCAGAAGCATTCCACTTGAAGTAAGAAAGTTAAAATCCGCCTTTGCTTTGATCAAAATTGTAAAGTATTTTTGCAATTAAAGGTATTTTTAGAATATTAAAAAAAAAATAAGATTAGAATTTGTCTACAAAGCATTATTGAATTGCGTATTAAACAGCATTAAAATCACTTCCACTTTGTTAACTTAACTGACAATCTAGAATCAATAACAATGAATATTGCAACGATGTCTACTTAATTTGGATAAATCTGTATACCACAGAAATCATATTTAATAGGGTAATCAATGGGCTTTGTATAATTACAGGACAAAGTAAAAGTTTCAATGTACTTCCTACCTTTAACTACTTCCATATTCGCCTCTTCATTATTTAGCATTCTACTTCTCTCAGTTTCTTCATGTGCTTTTACTTCTTGCAGGTACTGGTTTTGAGTCGCTTTCAACTCAAGTTCCAAGCTGGCACAATCTTTTTCTAGACTGGATATCTTCTCAGCCAACTGGGTGTTATCTGCCGCAACTTTCAATTCCCTTTGCTTACTTCTCTCCAATTCAGCATTAACTAACTGAAGTCTATTCTCTAGTACTATTTGTTGATCTGATGCTTGAGACCGTGAATTTTTCTCTTGAGTCAATTGATTTTGCAAAGAGGTAATTTCAGACTGTAAAGTGTCTCTTTGCGTTTGGACGTTTTGGTACATCGTTTGGTACTCGGAAGCCATTTGTTCGGCAGTTGTTTTGGCAATGGTTAATTCAGCTATTTGTTTTCTAAGTCTTTGACACGCTTCAGTTTCTACTTTGAGTTTTTCTTGTATTTCTGAAACTTGTTTTTCAAGTGAATTTATCTTATCGTTATGTTGCTGATTGTTATTCATTTCCCTTGCTCTTTTCAGTTCTTCTTCTTCTAAACGCTTTTTGTAATCTGCCAATTTTTTTTCAGTTTTTCGACGTAAGTCCGTTTCGTTGTCTACTTTTCTTTGAACTTCTTTATACGTGTGTTTTAGAAGAGTCAATTCTTTTTCGTATTTTGACGCTTCTTCTCTTAAATCGTTTTCGCGTTGAGCTAGTTTATCTAATTGAGTTATTAAAATTCGTTGTTTAGATTCTAAAGAGAGCACATTACTTTTTTCTTGTTCTAATAACGTTTCTAACTTGCTTACTTTAGCATCGTTTTCTTTATCGTTATTAATGTGATTAAAACTGGTGTCAACGTTATCAGTCTTATTGGACAATAATTGATAATCGGAATTATAGGTAAAACCTATGAATGGGAGATGATTGCCGACAAAACTAGTAGGGACGGGGAATATTTCTTCCGGACTTTCATCTTTTTCGTAGTTGTCAAAATTGCTAGTGTCATCGTCACCCGTTAATTCTGGTACTACGGGAGGTACAGACTCCCTTAAATTGTCGAAAGTCCACTGATCATTAACAAAGAATGGATGATTTTTAATTTCATCTACACTGTTTCTCCCTAAACGCTTGGTTCTATCACATAATAAGCCTTTGATGAGGGACTTTGCTTCTTTCGAAATTTCAACTTCTGGAGGAAACGATAGATTATTTTCATGGCACATAATTTTATTATATGTTCCAAGTAAACTATCAGCATAAAATGGTGTCTCCCCAACAAGCATCTCGTAAACGAATATACCTACAGACCACCAATCGCATTCCCTACCGTAGATGCCTTTACCATGACTTTGTAATACTTCTGGAGAGATATAGTCTGGTGTTCCGACTACGTTATTCGAACGAACGAGGCCATCCTCATCCATCCGCATACACGTACCGAAATCAGCCAGTTTTAAATGACCATACTTGTCCAGAAGCATATTATCAGGTTTGACATCGCGGTGTACAAAACCCATCGTATGAATTACATCCAAAGCCAATACTACCTCCATCGTGTAAAATTTTGCCCATTTTTCCGGTATTTCAAAATTAGACATCAAATTTACTATATCACCCCCTGGCATGTAATCCATAACCATATAAAGATGTTTGGAATCTTGAAATGCAAAATGCAATTGAACAATCCATTCAGAACTGGCATGTGCCATAATGTATCTCTCCTCCCAAAAAAATGCAGAATCCGAACGTTTTATTAGATCGGCCTTACTAAGGCGTTTCATGGCATAAACTAGTCCAGTATATTTATGCCTAACTAGCTGTACTTTTCCAAATGCACCTCTTCCAATAACCTTGATATGTTCATAATCATCTGTTTTCATTCGCAAATTTATTACATCTTGGGCGAAGGAATCGTCTGAAAAAAATTAAGATTTAAAAGTAGTCTCATTACAAATATTTTATTATGTATCATGTATCCTTTTCATTTATATTTTAATTATTACTTCAAAAATTAAAAAAAAATGTATTCAAAAAACTTGTTATTTCTGTTTACAGTAGTTACGAGATGCATGTGTAAAATTTTACGATCAATCTTAATAGTAATGTTATTCTTGAGAAGTTAAAATTTCAGACAAGCTCTATAAGTTTTCTGAACTGCTACTTGCATTTGTAATTTGTCTTAAATCTTGGCATCAAACTTCTAAAATTCCAATTTCAATTATCAAATTTAGTTCACATACTTAAGGCAAATAAAAGAAAAAGATACACTAAATTCAGATACCACAGTAGCAGATACTATTATCTCATGCAATTACATTGTTAAAAACGGAGGTTTTAGTAATTGCTTTATTATTTGCATTTGAAATTATTTTATGTTATGGTAGATACCACAGATCTTTTTATCTGTTGCTCTAAAAATCAGAATCAATGGAACTTAAGTTGGGTAAGCTAATAACTTTATTGTTCTACGAGTGTGTATTAATAATATTCATAATTTTTATTCAAATGAAAAAGTTAGTACATACTATGTTTATATTTAACATCTAAGTCTAGTGTTTTGGAGGTATTTGAAATAACAGCATCAAATATTTTATTAAAATGATTGCATAAAATTAACACTTTGTCATACCAAAATGTAAAAAATTAGGTAAGTATGATTTTCTTATGCATTCTTATGAGACAGTATTTGAAAGCTGTCAGGTGAGGGTATGTACAGACCTTAACGAAAACATCCATAAATTTAATGTATATTACTAATATAAAACTATCATTAAACGATTATTTTTTATCTTGGTTTTTATAATATGCAAGATCAATATTTTTTATTACATAAAAAAACTTACATCGATTGGTGTATACTTCAACATTCTTAAGCTTCTTAATCGCTGGATGATCACAGTCCGCATAAAGAGCCTGAACAGTATCTAACAAACAATCAACATTGGCAACACTCCTTGGATTCTGAATTCGTTCTTCTAAGTCTCGGAGCCGTCTTTTTCGATCCTCATCGCGTATCTTCTCCATGGTAGACTCCCAAAATTTTTATTATAGGGAAATTCTAGTATGAATTGCATAAAACAAAAAATCCTATTAATATCAACTTTATGCTTCTACCATAGTACATTTCAAGCAATTTAATAGTACAATAGAGTGCGAAAAATGCTTTGTAAGTTCAAAAGTTAAGTCAACTTAACATTTAAAAAGAAATTAGATTGACCTGTCAAACTAATATACAAGCATAATATAATGAAACCAAACTACGTAAAATTTATTATTATACAATGAGATAATTACCTTAGCATTCCTAGAAGTTTGGAAGACGTAATATAAATGCCTAAGTAACATATGAAACACTGATAACTAACGTACATTCAAAAAATTGAGCCAAAATTACAAAAATGTACACATTTTCTCGGTTAGTCAGCCATTTTTAATTCATGTCTGGCTAGTGTGTCGTCTTGCTGTCTCTCTTTTGTGTATAGATTGTTAAGTACAGGGCATAGAATAAAGAAAAAGGAGAAAACCAGTGTAGGATTAGAGATGTTATCAGAACGATAAGTCAACAACTATCAATTGCTACTTCTTCACCTTAATATCATATTCCTCAGAAACCTTCCGAAGGTTATATAAATCTCTATTTTATCTGAACATATTTTCTTTTTCCACATATTTGCACTCAATTCAAGTTAACTTTTCGTATTGCCAATCTTTACTAACCCAAAGATAAGATAAAAATATTTTATCTTTTTTGTGTGTGATAAAATAATGAATATTCATATTTGCTTACTCTATTTATTTTTCTGAATTTTATTAAATAATATTAAAATAATCTAAATAAAGCCCTCTTTGCCAAATAAACGTAATTTACTGTGGTAATTTACTTATATATAGATTTAGATATTGGTCATCAAAAATGTCTAACATGTTGCTAACGATGTCTAGTAACTATCACTTCAAACAAATCAAAGTTACGCTGAAGCAACGAAGCTCGGCTACTCCATGTCAAAACATCGTATGTGAAAAAATAATTGTTTTGAGAAAAGTATGTTTTAGTGCTTAAAGCTGTATTTAATATTTTCCCTAGAAATTTTAAATACTAGTTATGTTTCGTTGTCGGATTTACTTGATAAATTAAAAGTTGCCGTATTTTGATTTTGCTTGATTTGGCACATATGGTTCTTGGTTTTGACGTTTAATATATCATTTCAACCATTAACACAAAATAGTAGCAAAATTAAAACATTATTAAACATAAGAGGGGCACCTAACTCAATACAGAACAATATAAACAAGATAATAAATACTAAACCAAAATATTAAACACAACTGTCTTCTATTTGTCGTAATCATAATTTTCGTTCGGTGCAGAATCACTTTCAGCGAGGTTATTCCAGAAATAAATTCTGTTTGTAGGCAATAAAGGTCCTAATATTCTTTAAGAATTTTGTTTTTGGGATTCCAATACTGCACGTATCGGGAAAACCTGATTTAATTTGAAAGTTAAATTTATTTAATAGAAAGTCGTGGTAAAGATGCATATTGTAGCTGATCATCTGTTTTATTTTTTCGAACTTGCCTCTTTCTTTTTTTCCCACTTATGTCATACTAAGGCAGTATAAAGAATCTAATACTTATTCTGCCCTGTACAATTACCAGACCATATGATGAACCCTTTAACATCTCGTTCTTCTTGAAACACTCTAATATCGCATCAACTACAGCTGAGTTCGAGTATTCGTTCGGAGTAGATCAAGAGTACAGAGCACTTAGAGGGGTTGAGGAGTAGAGTGGATCACTCAACCCATACTCTTAAACGAATGGTTGGAGTAACTCTACAACATTTCCGAACGCGAAAGAGCTCGAGTATACCCTACTCGAGCTCTTTTCTTTGGAGTAAATGGAGTTACTCCGAACGAACACCCGAACTCGCCTTATGTTATTATTACTACCGTCACGCCCTGCAATGCCTAGCAATAATTTTTAAATTTTGACTTCTTTTTTAACGAACAAAAGTTTAAATTAAATGTCATTAGGCGACTTACAAAATGATTATCTTTTACGGGAGGCATGTTTGGTATCAAAATTATTACTTTTTGCAAATTCATTGAATACCTATATGCTCTCGTTTTGGTTTTCTAGTATAACTATTCTAAAGACCAACATTTTTCCCAAATCTTAAGTGTGCTCTTTAGGAAACACTGAACTACATTTCTTTTTACATTTTTCAGAACATGGAAGCTTCATCGGATGTTTTTCTTTATCGCAAATAACGGTAATCCTGCGGTTTACGGCTTCTATTTCACGTGTCTCACCCGCGCATGCGCCTAACTAGACAGTTTTGCCAGATTAGAGTATCGATAGGTTTGTTTCTGCAGCCGATTTGTGATAATTTGATCAGAGGTTAATTTGGATTAATGTACGCATGCGCAAACTAAAATTTATTTGAAACTGATTTAACAATTTAACTGCACGAACGCTTTTTTACAATTATCAGGCGATGTATAAGTTACAAGCGTATATAATAGACTTAAGAGAGAAAATATACTCAAATAAGCAGATGAAAACAATAAATTTATCTTACATTCAAATATTTCAAAAAGAGGTAAGCGAAAACAGAAATAACGCGAAATGTTTAGACAGAAATACACATTTATTACAACCTTAAAGGAACTGTTAATTCCTAACAACACCACAGACATGAATAAAACACGCGTGAAGTGTTAACATATACAAAAAAACGTATAATGTGGTATAATGCAACTTTTCACTTCACAATATAACAATGCGCGTTTGATGGATCACTGGACAATAATCTTCAAACTGGAGCAACTATCAGCAAACGGTTAGAAATTAATTTGGAGATCTGCACGAACGCCAAATTACGTCAAACCAATAGTCAGAGTTTGGTGTTTTAACTGCACGAACACTATTTTTGTAATGCGTATGCTCTAATGATTTCAAACGATTTTAAATCACTACAGAAACAAACCTAATATTAAAAGAAACATTAAATAGTCATAATTATTTATTAATTTTCTTATTAAAATCGCAAAATTGCGAGACAACTCATATATGGTTGTTAAAATTTGATCAACTGTCCAATGACTTTTTGCAAAATGTCTTTTCTGTCATTTATCGTGTGATCTGCGGCATTATTGCAATATCGATCATTTAAGTGCCCTTTTTCGCTCTGTAAGGTTAAACCACCTTTTCCTGCTATTTTTAATAGAGTTTATATATTTATATTTCGCTGAAGGATTCTCGAATGATAACTAAAGTAATCGACGAAAATTTGGCAACGTTGCATTGATTTTTGTTGTGAATACTGATCGTATGAAATGGTAACCGTAAAGTGCAGGATTACTTAAATAATTTTTTTTCTTTAGTTACACGTGTGTATTTTGAGATGTTTTTCGCCGTCCTTTAACTGGAAGCTGTGTTTTTGACACGGTTAATTTAATGTTTTTATAACAACCTTATCAATAAAAACTTATAACAAATCCATAGGTGAGTTCGGATATTCGTTCACTACTACTACTCTCGCTCTTTGACATTCGGAAATGTCATAGAGTTACTCCATCCAGTTAGGGTATGATGGAACATTGCTAAAGGTAGTACTCGGTACTCGGTATTCGTTTAGGAGTATTGCTTGAGTGCACTCTTGCTTTACTCCTGGTCCACTCTACACGCTCTTTACTCTTGATCTGCTCCGATCAAATATCCGAATCCAGCTACTCTAAAATCAAAAAAAGACCGGATTATACTCAAGGGCTGGCACACAAAACCACTCACTGACAAAACCTCAACTCTTTCTAATTGTTAACACGCCAAAACACAGCATCTGGTACATACTGTTTTTTGGTAACTCGCAAAGCATATACTTTGTTTTGGGGTGGGAAAAAGAAAGTTGTGTTGATACTGGATTTTGACTAGGCGAAATCACCGAAATTACTAAAGATATTCACAAATAAGACAGATCTAAGGGTGTGCCTTAACATAGTACATACAATAATACATAGATAAAGTAGGTAACGCAATAATGCATAACACATTTTTGACAAATTTGTTGGTTACTAACATTTCTAAATTTTGTATGTGTCTATATTAGAATGCTTGAATTATGTCAATTAGTAAATTATTATACAGAAGAAAAATCGTCAGTTACAAATTGTGGTTTTATTGCTTGTTTTTTTGATAATAATTTAAAAATGTAATCTGTGGCGCCACTGATATAGGAACTGGAATTGGACAGGTGGCTGGCAGATTTTTAATTTGATTGACCAATTGAAGTAAAGTATTTTTACCCGTAACCAACTATAGCACCAATAGCACGCCGGCACGCCCATAACCGGCCATAACCTGCTATAACCTTAATTATTAGTAGGTATTTGTGGTATTTATTATTTATGTTAATATATGGTAGTGTCATACACTAAACAAGTAATGTTATTAAAAGTGAATAATCAATAAATTATGGACAACTAGGTTGATAAGACAATTGTTAAAGAAGAATAGAATCATAGTAGAGTGAAAAATTGCTTTTTACAAATTTTGTAGCACTTCACTTAAAATGCATTATCGAGATAGTAAATTTATCATTAAATAAGTTAGATTAAAGGAATAAATTAGTGAATTATGGTATGATTAATATAATACGTCGTAAACAGTGCGGGCAATTCGGAAGACACGTGTTTAACCTAGAAGGGATTGACAATGGATTCCAAATATGAGTTAATGTCAGGAAAATCTTCAACCTCAAAATTTTCTTTAAAATTTAAACCTACACCAATTGTGTTTCATAACAAAAATGGACCACCATCTCCAAAAAAGATTAAGTTAAACAATGGCAAAGCTGAAATTCCAGTCCCTAATAGCAATAACAACTTTAATTTTGGAAATAAGTGTAAATTAAGTATACAAGAACAAAGAAGGAAGCTTCCTGTGTTTCATAATCGAAATAAGCTACTTGATCTGATTAAAAGACATCAAACGTTAATAATATTAGGAGAAACGGGTTGTGGAAAAACAACACAGATACCACAGTATATTTATTCTGCAAGATTACAAAATAATGGTAGAATTGCTGTTACCCAACCAAGGAGAGTAGCTGCAATAAGTATTGCGACACGAGTAAGTCAGGAAATAGGTAATGGGGTAAGGAACTTATATTTTTATCTTGGAATACAAATTAATAAAAATGTTTAAGGCAGGAGTTGGTGATACCGTTGGATATTTAGTACGATTTGAAGAGGTAACATCCAAAAAAACCAAGATAGTATACCTTACAGATGGGATGTTATTACGAGAAGCAATTGTTGATAATTTACTGATGCAGTATACAGTTATTATCCTAGACGAAGCTCATGAACGTACCATACATACTGACGTCCTCTTTGGAATTGTAAAAAAAGCTCAAAAAATAAGAGACGAAAGAAAATTAACTCCATTGAAGGTGAGAGAATATGTTAATCATATGTAATTGTAGTATAATCTGCTTATAATAGACCATAAGTGACTTCCCATAAACGTTCATTATATATGAGTGTCTATTGTATAAGAAGAGGATAGATGTGAAATGGTAGAAAATATTTATATTTTATATTTTCAATAAATAATTTTTCTTTTTTAATTTAATGAAAACGATTTTATATCGATGAATGAATAAAGAATGTGTTATTGATTCAAAAACGGACAACTGAAAGCAACAGCTCAAATGACTTCAATTTTAAAATAAATTAATGTATTTCTATTATACATATTTAGGAGAATTATTAGAACACTCAGGTTACAATAGTCTTGTTGTAATTTTCCACTATAACCAAAAGTCGATTATAAATGAGTTTATTATAAGAGAATTAAAATGCATTAGACTGTGTATTAATGGTGTAACAAAAAGTGAGCGACTAATACCATTAATTGTTTATCATCCCTCCAACTTGCACATCCTAGATGAACTTTAAAATATTGATTTTTATAAAAAATAATGCTCACTTTTTTTTTGAATTTTCAAATTTTTATTCACAAATTGTCTATAACCATTTCCAGATAATTGTAATGTCAGCAACAATGGACGTTGATCATTTTTCAAAATACTTTGAGTGTAAAGTTGTCTATTTAGAAGGTCGCACATATCCAGTTAACATCTTTTATACAAAAGCACCACAAGATGACTATCAAACCGCCTGTGTAGCAACGTTTTTTAAAATTCATAGACAAGCTCCAGCTGAGTAAGTCACATTTTTTAATTGATAACGAAGATTTAACATTTGGCTATTTTTTCAGTGAGGATGTATTGATATTTTTAACAGGTCAAGAGGAAATTGAAGCTGTAGTTCACCAGATAAGATTGTTGGCAAAAGATCCTGACGTGAATGGCCCTCCAGTTAGAGTATATCCATTGTATGCATCTCAGCCTTCCTCACAGCAAATATGTGTATTTCAATCTGTTCCAGAAAACACAAGGAAGGTTATAGTTAGTACAAATGTTGCTGAGACTAGTATTACCATAAGCGGTGTTAAGCATGTTATCGATAGTGGAATGGTTAAAGTGAGGTAAATAAATAACTCTAATATTTATGTGTAGGGTACTTTGTAATTTTTTTCATTTAAAATTCAGATTAGTGATCTAAAATAATTGCTAATGTTCCTGTTTTTTAAGATCGTATCATCCAACAACTGGTTTAGACACATTGAAGGTGCAAAGAATATCTCAAGAACAAGCTTGGCAAAGAACAGGTCGTGCTGGAAGAGTATCTGAGGGAAGTTGTTACAGAATCTATACAAAGTTCCAGTTTGAGTGTTTACAAAAAACAACGGTGCCGGAAATTCAGAGATGTAACTTATCAGCAGTTGTATTACAACTTTTAGCGCTTAAAATTCACGTTGCTCATTTTGATTTTATGGATAAACCACCTAAAGAATCTATTACATCAGCATTTGAACAGTTGATTATGTTAGGTGCTATTGAAGACGTAGATAGTGGTAAACTAACAGAATTAGGTACCCAAATGGCATTATTTCCCTTAGATCCAAGATTTAGTAAAATATTATTATCTGCGACCAATTATGGATGTTTAGAAGAAGTTTTGACTATTGTTGCGATTTTAAGCGGAGAGTCTGTATTTTTAAATCCACCTGCAAAGCGTGACCAAGTGCAAGCTCTACGGCAAAAATTTTATTCGGCTTACGGTGACCATATAACGCTATTGAATGCCTTTAGAGAATATACAAATATCAGCCAGACCAATAGAAGATCGTGGTGTCATGAGCACTATATAAATATAAGAAACATTACGTACGCGCGTGAAGTTAGAGCACAATTAGCGGATATATGTGGGAAATGCCAAATACCGGCATCTTCCTGTGGTAGCAACATGGATCAAGTCAGAAAATGTCTATTAACTGGATTATTTATGAATGTTGCTGAACTGCATCGTGATAGAAGTTATATGACGGTAAATATATCATCAAGTTTGTATTCCTAATGCTACTATTGATACTGTTTGGTTTTTTTACAGTTAGATAAACGCCAGATTGTGTCTATTCATCCTAGTTCCTGTATTCATGGTCAGAAACCGCCTTATATTCTTTTCACAGAAGTTGTACAAACTAGTAAATGTTATTTGAGAAGTTTAACAACGATTAATGTTGAGTGGCTTCAAGAAATCGTACCTGATTATGTACGAACCCGTAATATTAAATGTGTTGATTAAGTATTAAAATTGTTTCATGTATATTGTACAATATTGATATATCATGTCCTGTTACCTGTTATTTTTAGCATTGTTCAGTGTTTTTTTCTTTTTTAATCTAAGTATTACAAATGTTTTATCTATTTGAAATGTATGTATATTGATCAAACAATGTGTAAAGTTTCGGTGTTATAATGTTCATGTAACAATTAGGGAATATTTTTATATTTTAATAAGATTATCTGAAATATTTTGTAGAAATGTGATTTATTTATGTACAGCATATTCTTGGTAATTCTTGGACTTAAGGACCAGGTATCACCAATTAAAAGTATTAGTATATTGGTGTTTTACGTACATAATACAGATAGTCCTACAGCAGACAAAAATATCGACGCAGTATAAAAAAAGCATATCTAACGCCCATTAAATTGAAATGTCACGAAAGGATGCCCAAAATAAAACAAAATTACCCTGACGCCTTATTGCTATAGATTTAAGAACATAAACATGCCCAGTCATTTGGCCTAGTTGCTGTTTTATTTTCTACGAATGAAATTGGATCTGGTGAAGAAGGACAGAGCCAACAAAATTCTTTCCAAAAGGGGGTCCCACTTAGAAAAGTTTGGGAATCTCTGATATAACTTTGACCGGTCATTTTTGGTCGACGTTTACTCTTTTTTAGCTAATTTTTAAACCGCTCAATTTTAGGGTTTTAAAAGAAAAAAGTGATCTTCAAATATATAATTCTACAGTAATATTTTGTAATTTAAGACCAACTCTTCGATTATTAATTATTAGTTTCTGTAACTATCTCTATAGATACGAACACAACAGTTTGAAGGTTATTACAGTTTCCATTCTCTCTACAAGTTGGTTCTGTACGTAACGTATAGATGGCAAAATAGGCAATTTATTTTTAATTTTTTGAGTTGCAACTGATTGCATCACATTGCGCATAGGTTCTGGAATAAACGACAGCTGATACAAGTGAATTTTGGAATTTGAGTGTCATAGGTATTCAGATTTTAATTACTATAAAAAATTGAGACGAGACGACAACAGCTCGAAGTGACATTACGATTTAGTTTCCGAAATTGACAAGTAAATATTTTCACAGAGAGCATTAACCTGTAAGTTTCTAAAATTATTATCAGTATTTTATTCATTTACTTTAACAATTTCTTGAACACATAGCATATAGCCATAAAAATGGCATCAATGTTGATGTCCCGCTTGTGCTGTGCACCTAGTTTGCACATAAGCGCTGTAAGGAAGTTACCTGTGAGAAGTTTCATCCGTAATTATGCTAAAGAAGGTAGAGAAACACTTGAACGAACAGCTCGTAGAAGAACATTACGTGAAAGAGCAATGGCCCCAGCTACAGAGACATGTATGCAGGATAACTGATTATATTAACTCATTATTAAATATTTACTGTTGCAGCTTTTAATGTCGGAAAAGGTGCCTTAGCTGGTGGCGCAGTTGTTGGCTTAGGTGCCTTATGCTACTATGGTTTAGGAATGTCTAGTGAAGCAGGTGTTTTAGAAAAATCAATGTAAGTATTTTAGTAACGTTTTCTGTAATACCACTTGTTATAACCGTAAAGCCTGTTTTACACGCTGCGATTTATTGGTCAATTAAATGAACGACTTCCTGACCAAGAAATCGGTAGAACTACGCTGCTTTACATGCTGCTCACTATTACAGGCTGTGAACAGCCATGGAGTAGACAACACTGTTTGAAGATGGGTAGGAGCCATGCTCCATGGCAGACAAGTAGAGGCAGCACTGGCAGGTGAGACGATGCAGGTGCCTGTCGCCAGAGGATGCCCGCAGGGAGGGGTATTATCCCCTCTATTGTGGGATATGGTGATAGACGAACTGCTGATCTTGCTAAACGATGTTGGCTACTATACACAGGGATATGCTGATGACATTGTAATACTCACCAGTGGGAGAAACGCCTGCATAATCTCAGAACTAATGCAAAGAGCATTAAAAATGGTACAAGTATGATGTAAGAAGGAGAACCTTAGAGTAAATCCTGGAAAAATTGCACTTGTACCCTTCACCAAGAGAAGGAAATTGGACGGTTTAAGAGAGCCGATTCTTTGCAACGAAGTAGTACAGATCAGTCAGGAGGCTAAGTTCTTAGGTGTAACCTTGGACTCTAAACTGAACTCGAACTCACATTTACAAAAAATCCTGTAGAACAGTGGGAAAAACATGGGGACTCAAACTACATATGACGTACTGTCTGTACACTACGGTGGTAAGACCCATGGCTGCCTGGTTTGGTGGCCCAAGATCACATAGAAGCATGCGATAACTAGCCTCTCGAAAATTCAGAGACTGGCATGTTTATGTATATCAGGAGCTATTAAAAGCACTCCAACAGCTGCTATGGAAACCATGCTAAACCTACCTCCTCTTGAGATTTATATCAAGGGAGAAGCCAGAATGGGTTCATACACACTGAAAAATACTAGCAACTGGAGATCCCACAGTGGATCTGGGCACACCAGAATAGAAGCAGTAGTAACAAACCCTATCTATGATATGGGTAGTGATACAACAATCTCCAGGATCTCCTATGACAAACCTTTCAGTTTTCTTGAATTGAGAAGAATGGAGGGATGGAGAGGGGAGAAAACCGAACGGGAAATATATGCTATACAAACCTGCGCGTGGGAGAGTCTGCGTCGGCGACCGCAAGGTGAGACGATTTGCATTCTCTCTGACAGTCAGGCAGCCTTAAAGGCACTA
This sequence comes from Dynastes maya, assembly GCA_029619315.2. Taxonomy (NCBI): domain Eukaryota; kingdom Metazoa; phylum Arthropoda; class Insecta; order Coleoptera; family Scarabaeidae; genus Dynastes; species Dynastes maya. Next base: position 28,349,505 of record JAROYE020000001.1, read on the forward strand.
GCATCTTATTGTATAACCTCCAAACTAGTATGGGAGTGCCTGCAAACCCTAATGGTTCTGTCTAAACACAACAAGGTCACACTGGTGTGGGTGCCAGGGCACAGGGGCATAGCGGGCAATTAAATTGCAGACCAGCTAGCGAGGGAAGGCTCAAAAATGTATTATATAGGCCTTGAACCGGGTCTAGGTATTACCAAGAGTGCGGTGCGTGGTGCAATTAATGAGTGGATCATAACACAACAATTAAATTGGAAACATGCAGCTGGACAAAAGCACAGCAAACGGATGATGGAAAGACCGTCGCAACATCTGACTGCTGACCTGCTTGAATTAAGCAAGATACAGCTTAGAGCAGCCACATGTCTATTAACAGGACATGGCTGTTTGAGAGGCCACTTGCATAAGATGGGGATCTACAAAGATGAACCCTTATGTAGACTTTGCAATGAGGAGGAGGAAATAGCCCCTCATATTATTTTCGAATGTGCAGCGCTAGCTCAACGCAGATTTGCTATGCGAAGCACAATTGAACTACCAATGGAGAAAGATTTACTACATAGTCCCTTAAACCTGATTGCGGTAACTAACCTGTTCAAGTAAAACAAAACCGAAGCAGGAATAATACAATAGGCTATTAAGCTTCAGTGTTAGGGATGTAAAGACCAGCCCTGCTTTGGTAGGAAAATCAGTCAATCAATCAATCAATACATGCTGCAATAAATTGTACAATTTTTTAACAATTGTGAATACTCGTTTAGTTTCGTTAGTAGCTGAACGGGAGAATTATTAAACAGGAAAGTTTCATCTGGATATAAAAATAGATTGACAATCTGTATTTGTTCAACGTTTTGGCAGTCTTGGTACAGGTACAGATATAGCTAAGGTTAGTTCGGTTTCGGTTAGTTAATTCACTTATCTATTACATCATAATTGTCCTAATTCTTCGAAATTTAACTTCACTTTACTTTAAAGACACTAAACAAAATTGGTAGGCACTTTTCTGTTATTAGTTCGGGATTACAACAGCAAAGTTAGTGAAAAATCGTCGGAAAATCGTGGCAAAAATAGAGCAGGTCCTATTCAATTCAATTAATCCTACGACAGATTGTTCAAGAAATCGTACCGATTTTTGCTGTTTTACACGGTACGATAGAATCGTAGATCAACCCGTTCAATTAATTGACCATTAAATCGCGGCGTGTACAACAGGCTTAAGATAAATGACAGTGAAGTACATTTAATAATGTTAGTTTAATATCAACAAAGTCTTTGTTGTTAAATATTTTATGCTTTTGCATCTTAGGATGTGGCCACAGTATGTTAAAGACAGAGTTAAAACAACATACCTTTATTTTGGTGGATCACTTGCAATTACTGCAGCAAGTGCTGTAGCAGCATTTAGGTCACCAGCAATACTCAGATTAGTTGCAAATAATGGCTTTATGGTAAATTTAAGCGTGCATGTTGTAAACAATTATAAGAAAAAACGTCTCTTTTAGGGTCTTGCTATAAGCCTTGCAGCTATCATTGGTACAGGTATGTTAGCCCAAAGTATAGAATATACTGAGGGATTTGGACCTAAGCAAATGGCATGGATGCTTCATTCCAGCGTTATGGGAGCGATGATAGCTCCAATTTGTTTTTTGGGGGGACCTATTTTAATAAGGGCTGCTTGGTATACAGCTGGAGTTGTTGGAGGTTTAAGCGCAGTTGCAGTAAGTGTTTTTCCTTGGTGTTGAGTAAACTTCGGTTTGCAATTTTTGTAAAGTAGATAAATAATATTCATTGTTTTAGGTATGTGCACCAAGTGAAAAATTTTTAATGATGGGTGGTCCATTAGCTATGGGCCTTGGAGTTGTTTTGGTATCGTCGATTGGTACCATGTTCTTACCACCTACAACAGTTCTAGGAGCAGGACTATATTCAGTAGCTCTATATGGTGGCCTTTTACTGTTTTCAGGATTCTTGCTTTATGATACCCAGAGAATAATTAAACAAGCTGAAAGTCATCCACCAAATCCAACACTGTATGGAATTAGGAATTATGACCCAATAAATGCGTAAGTGTTTGTTGCTATTATTTTAAATTGAATTAATGTGTATGTTATATTGATAATTTCAGTGCAATTGCTATTTATTTGGATACACTTAACATCTTCATCAGAATTGCTACAATTTTGGCTGGTGGGGGCTCGCAGAAGAGAAGATAAATACATTTAACTTTGTCAACTATTTTTGGTATGCTTACAAATTCAAGTTAAGTTGTATATAAGTTTAGATTTATTAAATTTTTCTCTATATCCATTTAGGTTTATTTATATTGAAAGTCGATGTTCGTTTATGTTAATTAATTTTATATTTAAATTAGACGTGGTATATTAAAGATTAAGAGGTTATATTTAGTATTTTGAATTGTACGTATGTATATTTGAAGGAACTGATAATTTTATTTTCATACCAGGAATTGTAAGAAGCTTGGTGCGAATTTCACGTGAATATGTATTCAGAAGTTTGAGTAAATTGATTGAAAGTTTGTATATATTATTCTCGCAAATTGTATAGATGTAATAATAAAATTTTATATTGCAGCACTTAAGATGTCTGGTTTTTATTTTTTTCTAAGATCGCTAAGCTTTTCGGCAAACAATTTCCTACAACAATTACTCTGGAGGTCTATTCGTTGGGGCTGCAGGTTGTACTTGGTGCAACGTAAAATGACGTCCCTAGAGTAATCGGTGCAAGCAAGTGTATGGTCGTGTAGTTTACACCAAGGAGATGCGAACGAATGACTTCCCATTTTTTATCGCAGTATTGGAAAATTTCTGTAATTTTTCGTCACAGTATTGAGCAATTTTTTTGTTCTTCATGATTTTAACTCGTTGTTTTCTTATTCCAACTAACGCTTTGTTACATTTGTATAAATAATTACAGTAGTAATTTTCTAGAACTGTTACTCCATAAGGCTCTTATTCTCTTCCGTGCCGTCGGCCAAAAGAGCAATACCTATTTTCGAACGGTAGCACTATATTTTTCTTTTTGATTTACTATATCAGCAGGAACATGGGTGTTTTCAGATCCATTTGCGATGAATTAATATGATGAAGTAATAGATAAGAACTATATGGGTGTTACAGTCTTTTTATGTTTTGAGGATAGCAGATATATAATTTACTTAACCATTAATTTATACACAAATCAATTTCGTATTATTAGGGAATTATCATTATTGTATAGGTAAGATGTGCGCCGTCTAGTCAGCAACCAAGTATATACGCATAAATTAATAAGTTACAATGTACACGTATGACGCAGTGCGCATGTGCATAACAAATAGATACGAAAGTAGTAGACAAGTGAATACAATCATTACGGTTGTGTTAATAGACATTAAGCGTACATACATGATTAATACAAAGCATAATTTAGTGTAATTAATAAACAAGAAAATAGCAATCAGCGTAGCATTCGATACATATAACATTTTTGGGTCAGATGGCCGTACAATGGTGTGGCGAAAGAGAAATGAAGAACTAAAAATTAAAAATTTGTGCGCGACTAAAATTTGGAGGAAAAGTTTTAGTGTGGGGGTGTATGAGTGCTGCAGGCGTTGGTAATTTAAAATTTATTGACGGTATTATGAACCAATATGTATACATGGATATACTGAGAAAATTTGCAAGCTAGTGCCCAAAAATTCGGTCTTGGATGGTCATTTATTTTCCAGCAAGATAATGACCCCAAGCACACCGCTCAACGGGTCAAGGAATGGCTGATATTTAATGTGGGAAAGCAGCTTCATACACCTCCACAATCGCCGGACATGAATCTTATAGAGCACCTATGGGACGAACTGGAACGAATAAGGAAACATATGATCCGCAACAAGGAGCAGCTATAAATCGTCTTGCAACAAGAATGGAACTCCATTGTTCCCACAGTAACGAACAAATTAGTTGAAAGTATGAAGAGACGCATGTTAGCAGTTATAAAAGCAAAGGGTGGATCAACAAACTTTGTAAATGGAGTTACTATTCTAATAATTCCAGATTTGCTAAGTGTATGATTTTTTTGAGATTGGAATTGTACCTACTTTTGTTCTTTTGTTTAATGTAATGTTACTTGTACAATAAAACATTATCTTTTTATGTTATCTTGTTCATTTGTATCCTAATATACTGTTCACCAATTTTTTGCAATAAATGGGATTGCACTGTTTTTTTAAGCACTCAAATCAAAATGGTGACAGGTGTATGGAGACTTTTTTGTCAGTGTAGATACTCTGTTTTTAATAAAAAAGCAGTAGTGTTTATCTGAAAAGTGAAAAGCATAGCAATAGTAGCGAAAATATAAAAACGTAATAAATCAAAGATGTACTTTAAAGTAGCTTTATTAAGCGCTTTTTTCACAGTGATTATTTTCACTTACACATAAATATATGATAGCACAAACTAAAACACTACCTAAAATAAAACATTAGTATATTACAATGATAAAAGAGAAAAGTACCATCTTAAAAATGGTGCAGTCTTACAATAATTTGAGATTCAAAATTTACAAAAGGAATTCATCTGAAATCCTTTGAAGTAACATACATAGATGCTGTTGGAAAGTTTGTAAGTGTATTACTCTTCAAGTAGGAAGTTAGTTAGTGAATAAATAATAAATAAGGAACAGAGTTTGCATTGAAGGTACATTACATGGCACAAATACAGATTTTGTTTAGAGATACCTATTGCTACTAAAAATGAATTCGTTATCATGTATTAAATCAATAAATATGAATAAAAAGAATTACAACAAAACACTAAATTGCATCCTTAATTTTTACCATAATAAAATACAATATTGAATATTATTGAATTTTGTATCTTACTTCAATAAAGCGAAAATACAACTATAAAATATACCACAATATATTTTATATATATTAGGATTATATTTTTATGTTTATTATTTTCGTTAAGCTTACAATTTGCGTATCTAAATATCTACACATGGCAAAATCTATTAGAAAATATCATTTACAGTATAACAATTATTATGAATGGGTGTGTAAAAATTTTAAAACTAGCATTTAATTGTTTATCATGTATAGTATAGAGAAGAGACAAAAAGAAAATTGCTTGCAACGAATATAAATACAAATAACTTAACCAGTTTAATATTTTGACACACCATTATATACTTTTGTAAATATTTAGTGAAAGAAAATGATATTTCATCTTCCTATATACAATAATTCCAGTTATTTATAATTGTAATCGTATATGAAAACAGCATTTGTAATATTTTCTGTTGTCACCTTCATATTCACGCTTGCAATTGTTGCATAATGTTATGGCAAAATCTCTGTACCACTTCATTCTAATTCATGTAACAATAGAATATGAATGACTAGCATTACTCGATATTAACTACAATTGCTATTTTCATATGGCTATTCTTTTACTACATGGTAACAAATTAAGTAGTGCGGAAATGAGTATGTCTAGAATTTTAGAGACAGATGAGAGTATCGTGTATTATTTTGAAAAGGAATGAAAACAATTGTAGAGTATATTTATTTACAGTTCAATGAAATGATGGAGTTTGTGTAAGTTTCTTATTACAAACAATAAATGGTGATGTGATATGTTGACAAAATGAAGATGATTGAAAGAATTCTTTGGTTCTATATTAAATATCTACCACTTTGACACTTAATTAAAACTAATTCTTCACTTGGCTGGATATTGAACCATGCTATTGGAAAATGATGTTATGTTGCAAATACATAACTCCTCCAACAAAGGAAACATTTTGATTATTTGTGTTCCCTGCAAGCGCTAATATTTTTCATTGATATATAGTGTACTCTCGATTATCCGTGCCTACTGTTAGCTAAGGTATGCTGAATAATTGAAAAACGCGGATTATCAAACAAAACCTTGTTAACAGTGAACGTGCTATGGCTGCCTAATTATATATGAAATAAGTGCTTTCAAGCATAGCCTAATATACTCGAGATTATATAACTAACACAGCATTAATAGACATTTGTGCAATAGCATGAGCAATTTTATTCTTATTAAGAATATTCACGATATTTTTGCTTGTTGGTTGCTCCTCGTCACACTCAGAGTCTTGTTTTTTTTTTCTTTTTTTGTAAAACTTCTACAGTGTCATAATTTGAAGTTCCTCATAATCTTTGTCACAATCGATCCATTCGTTCAGACTTTAGACGCTCAGTGGTCAAGTCTGGAAATTCACGAATTGTTCTAAGGTTTTCAGTGTGCATGATTTGAAAAACTCACTTCTTCTTTTATCGTGTTAATCTGAAAATATTATGTAATAACGAATGTACTTGATGGGATGTTCTCACTTTCAACTTTAATCACGTTTGCTTGGACGAGGAGTATTATCTAATAGATTTTAGTAGAATGGTTTATTCTTGAGGATTAAAGATACACAATTTCCAATGAGACTATTTTTAAAAGTATTTCAACTCATCCAAACTCTTGTTTAATCAAAATAATCGACTGGCAAAATGTTATACTTGATTTCCTCTAAATAATCTTGTATTAGCTTTTTTATGAGTATCATATTACTACTTTCTGAGATATTTGAACAATATATAATAGTAATGTTTCTTGTGCCACTGTTGTCTTCTGAAGCGTCATAATCCACTCTCTTAGCCGTTACAAATTTGCTTCCAAGTTCAATTTTCATATATAACACATTCCATAAAGTTCTTTTCGTTCATTTTCGGAATTCTCAACAAGCTCGTGATCTCCGTACCTTTGCTTAAGTTTACATGGTCAATTTGATTATGTATTTTTAAGACTGTCTTCTCGCAATCTATAGAGCGCGGTAGACATTTGAAACCAGACACTAACGTCAAGGCCACAGTTTCGAAGATAAATCAACATGCATCGATAAACATCAAGCGAAATTAGAGTACATGTAAAATAACGACACTGGTCCCGCTGCATTTAGTAACGTTCATCGGTTGCCATCGATTATATCACCCATTAGTTGATAATTTTGAATACGTTCGAAATTTGATGGATGATAGTCGAGCACGCGCAAACGGTAACGTCACTCGACGTCATATTCTTCATTGGTTGCCATTGTTTGGGTATCCACGGGCATTTTTTTGCAACATAAACAAAGTCACTGCAGTAAACTTCGGTTTAGAAACTTTAGTTTACTAATAACGTCATTAGACCAAAACGCTTGAAAGCGGCTTGCTAAATTTTGAAATCCACATACAACCTTCAATAAATAATAAGAATAATAATAAGCAAAACAATGTGGAGAAGAATAAAAAGCTCCAAAACCTAATATATAAATAATTCTCTCAAAGTATATCACATTAAAAGCAATGAGAGATGAACAAATTACAGTTATTAGATTTCGAGATAGAAACTAATAAACAAAGATGCAGATAGTAAACCAAAGTATATCGCGTAGCAAAACACGGCAAGATGTTTAACAAAGTTAAATTGTTTAACTTGCGACGTTATTATTTTGCACGAACAATTCTTCGGTTACATTTGGTAAGATAACCGCGGTACGCCAAAAGACGCTTCGTATATTTACAATTGTCAGAGTAGTTAATTCGTCTGATTGAAATTGTATGACAAACAGATTTTCCTGCTTAAAGAGCTGGATAGACCAGCGTGGTGGCGGTAGCGATCATAACAACAATCCAATACAACACATGCGAATGTGTGCGTTATTGCACATCAGTGGCGATCGAATCGCGATCTTGCCACGTTCGATCGTGCGTTTATTTTAGAGTGAAAATATTGGGTGTTTTCCTAAGCCCGATAGAACTCAAAATTATAAAAAATAGTACGAAAAATTAAATTCTATTCTAATTTTTGGTACGATTCGAAAGATTTATTTATGGTATTAACATTTGAAAATGATTCGGGCGCATGGCTAATCTTGACGAAGCGTATTCTGGATGTTCAACTTTGGGTGACTTTTTCGAGCACTGCTGGCTGTATGTCACGAATAACACGAACAATGTTGGCTTCTAAGGCGTCAATTCTTGCTGGTTGACGTAAGCCAGTGACTTCACGCAGCCCCACAGAAAATAATCGAGAGGTGTCAAATCGCAAGATCTTGGAGGCCAATTGACAGGTGCATTCCTCGAAATTAGCTTATCGTCAAATTCTGATTTCAATAAGTCGATGGCTGCCATCGCCGTATGGGACGTAGCACCATCCTATTGAAACCACATATCATTCGGATCAATGTCCTCCATATTTTCAAATAAAAAATCATTAATCATAATGCGATAACGATCTCCATTAACAGTAACGCGACCTCTGGCTACATTGTTTAAGAAATAAGGACCAATAATGCCACTAGTATGTGAACCGCAACGAATAGTGCATTTCTCTGGATGGAATGGAGTTTGTAGGGTCTTTTGTGGATTGATTCCACTCCATATGCGGCAATTTTGTTTATTCACAAACCCGATAAGTCAAAAATGAGCCTCATCGCTGGACACAATTTTGCGATAAAACAAGGGTCAGTTTCCAACTGCTCCTGAGACCAATTGGCGAAAGAATGATGCAGATGTTGGTCTCGTAGATTTAGTTCCTGTACTAGATGGATATTATACGGATGTAGGCCAAAATCTTTGTACAAAATTTTCAACGTAGTGGACGGACAAAGCCCCAATAACTGACCGACAACGAATGGATAAATTGGGATCTTCTTCCACACTTTCGTTTACAGCAACGATATTCTCTCCAGTACGCACATTCTTTCGACGTGTTGGTGTTATTGCATCATGTAGAGAGTATGTGGTACGAAATATATCCGCAGTTCGATGGATGGCTTTTCAGAAGGACGATTATGTGGACCATAAAAATCACAAAGTCGTCTGTAAATTGCCCGAATCGATGGCTGATTTTCAAAATAAATTTAAATAACTTGGTAGTGTTGTTCAAGCGCGAGTCTGTTCATGATGACTTGCCAGAGTATACCGATCATAAATGTCAAAAAGTGAACGCAGTATGACAGCTCGTTTGACAGTTAACTCTTTCATAAGTTCTATCTAAGCAAAAAAAAAACACCCGTTACTTGTCCCCCAAGGTCACTGAAATTTAAACACAAAAACCTACTTATAAAAAAAAGAGTGTCGTTGCTGTATCTGGTTATTATTGCGGCTTTACTTGCTAATTCTGTTTGACATTTGTGTCGCGTTTTATTTATAACCTAGAAATTATAACGGGCTGATGCAGCAGGTAATAGTTATAGCCAGGTTATAACCATTCAAAACAACACGCATCGATTACGATGTCAGACGACATTTGTGTATGGCAAGTCAATAAAGTCGATTTATTAATTAATTTAGTAAGGGAACTATACCAACCATACGACCAAAGTAGTCCGGGATATTCTAATATAAATGTAAAATTTAAAAGTTGGGGGAACTAAATGAAGATATTCCTCTAGTTGTTGTGTATTCAAATATATCTGATGTACCCACATTCTACGTTTTTTTCTTATTTTAATAAGGTAATACTGCAATTTTTGAATTAAATTCCGATAATTCAAACGTTTCTATCGACCTAAGGCGTTTTTTGGCGACGAAACAGGTTTGTAGACCATTTCAAACCAGATTTAATTCTGACGTCATCGTTTTACGGAGATAGCAAAATAACTATTTTCCAAGCAGTTATCAGGTGGTTTAACATAACCATCAGCTGTCAATCTTTAGTTGTAGAAAATGAAAGATTTATTATTATTGATAAATTTGTCAGGAGAAGAAACTGCTACAAATGCAGTACAATAGATCATGATTTATGACATAATTAAATAAATTCGGAAGATATGCTATTAATATGTTAATAGATGGAAATTCAAAATCCAGCACGTAGGGATGTTACATAGGAGTATTTAGGATTCAGGAGTATTTGGGTGTTTTTTAATTGTTTGAACTTTTTATCGAACAGTTCGAGCAACACAAATGCGTTTTTTTGTAAGTCGAGTCAAAGAGAGCTGCGATTTGAATAAAATGATCAATGCTACGATTCTGACGTCACTATTGCAACCCCAAAATGTAATAGTTTAAAAAATTAGTAAACCAGGCTCAAACCAACGTATCGCCAAAAAACGCCTGTTGTATTTGTTTATTTTAAAAACCGTTTGGTTTTAGCAACAAAATATATCAAAGATTATTTTTAAATATAAACATTTTTATTGAAAACCACATTGCATTGATGGGGCATTATTATTATTATACTTCACTGATACTGACAGACAATTAGACATTAAATTATTTAATTGTCATAAGACATGTTTAAAATGGATAATGTCATATTAGTATCGCTTCTTCCAGATTTTTATGAAAGCAATGGTATATGGGCAGTACAAATTTAATAGACAAGATTTTTAAATTCTACTTCACTCCACTTGTAATGGTTATCGACGGTGCTCATTTGCCGTCTATTTTGTGGGATCGTGGCTTTTTTTAAGAAGGGAAGAGAATCCGCGAACGATGTGGCACAATCATCGTATAAGTTGTACTTCGTGAATTGGGAAGTGTACTGCACTATCGCGGCCTCTAATTAAGCGCACGCTTGAAATGTGACTTCGCACAGGTTGTACATTTCTCGGGTGACCCTATGTGTCGTTCACAGTCTGTATAGTCTTTCAGAATGCTTTCGCCTAACCATTCAAATGATAGCTTCGATCAGGCCTACCCAAATTGTGCGTTTATTGATTCCATCGCTTTCGCGTTATAGCGATTTCCCGTATCTTAGCTTTCCACTTTAAATGGATGGCAGTATTTGCTTTTTCAGCGCTTTCTAAAATTTTGCGTTGATTTGGAAAATTGCTTACTATCCACAGATACTCCGCACACGAAGAATTTAGGATTTCCTGTATTTTAACTTTGTGCATGCGCACTGTGGTCCTGTAATTTTGACGGCTGCTAAAGCAAATATGACTGTGCAGATGATTACCTTCATACAATTAGATTTGGTTTGGATTTGTTTTAATATATTTTTTATTGTTCTATTCTTTCCTCCGCTTTTTCTTAATTGCTCACAAATATTATTTGGGAAGATACTAAATTAAAGCCGTTATTATAAAAAACTAAACAATATACTTCTAGTCACCTATTAGATTTTTGGAGGAGTTAACATTTATTTTTTATTATTCATATAGCACTTTAACGTTAATACGATTGATCGCAATAAATGTTATCATTAATCAATTAAAAATGCCGACAATAAATGCTATTTGAAAAAAGAAAGGTTTATTTCTACCAGCAAGTGAAGAACTAGATATTAAAAATTTCCCTACAAGAACTACTGCCTGTGCTACAGTTTAAATTTAACATATATGGTACCAATAGTTGCATCTTTGCACAGACGGCATAATTTATAGCGGTACGTTGAAAATATACAAAATCGAAATTTCTTAAAATAAAAGTATGTATCCTACATCAATCGCTCATGAGTTATATACAAATTACAAACTTACATTGACGAAAATGATTACTTTTTAACAAGACTCGCTATCCTATGCAAGTGAGGCTTTACAGTACTGTTTAGAGCAGCTAGTGGAGACGATGGAGCTGGAGACGGTGGTGGTATATTATTATTTTGTGTAGTTACTTGATTTTGTTCTTTAAGTGATTGCTCTTTAGCACCCCTACGAATCAATGAAATACATATGAATATTTAGTTGATGCCTTTGAAATTTGTTGGTGTACTTACAGATATCGAGTTAAATCTTCTATGTCTACCAACATGGAGTCTTGTTCCATGTGTAGATCATCCCTATCCATCAAAAATTTGACCAAATTCTCATTCAATGTTTCGATTTGAGTATGCAGATCGTTGACGATTACTTGAAGTTGAGCTACATTCATTTCAGTCAGAATCTGTCGTGATAGACGTCTTCGGTCTTCAGGAAAGGGTATACCTACTTTCTCTAAACTATGACGTACCATTTCAGTTATGGGACTCTTCTTTTGTCTTTGTCGTTCGATCTGCGATATAATTCATAATATTATAGCCGTTATCTACACATATACAGTATTAGTCAATATTATAACAACTTACTATACTTGAATCGCCGAACAGATGCAGTAGCAAGTATGAGTAACCAACACATCATTAACATGTTACACCCCAAATAACGTTTGCTATTGGGTGATTGGTAAGTTTACGTACATTAGAAAAAACCTATAAGTGAAATAGCGTCTGATTATGTTCCTGTTGTGGTTTGGTTTCCTGTTACTTTACTAATTTCACTTCTAATATTTTATAACTATTAAGGGCGAAGTATTCGTTAACTTTCAAATGTTAAATGATTGTTCATACATACATAATTTGTACACTGTGAATTGGTCTCTTCAATCTTGACGTCAGCGCGACGTTGCTGCTGCATCTGTTCGCCGATTTCAGTATACATGCCATACTACACTATGATGCTTAGTAATAAACGATCGATAATAATGATTGCTGCATTAAATAACACCGTCCTTAAACACCCTTGAATTGCATATTATAACCTATGCTGTTATGTAAAGTAAACGTACAGGATGTCCCAACTTCTTGGAATTGTAAAATTGCGCCTATTGTGTAAATAGTAGGAAACTCACGTAGAGTGTTTTCCAAAAAAATTATCGTATATACACGGTGATCGATAAATAGTGAACCAGACACCTACTTTGTTATTTTAAATGCAACGCCCTATACGTTATTACGTTTTTGGTTTCCCCGTTTAGAAATAAACCAGCATAATATGGGTATCATGTGTCTATTTCTAACAGATTTCAAAGATATTTATAATTTTGTCTAAGCAGTTTCTAGTGTTAGTATTGTTTGGTTACTATGACAACAGTAAACAAAAGACACGAACACTGACGTTTTCAAGCTATTCCTTCAAAATTTTGAGCTCAAGTAGTTACTTGCAGTCAAAGGCGAGTCTTGCATTTAGAAACGACATCCAAATGGTTTCCGGTGTTAATACAGTTCGGTTATCATGACAACAGTAAACAAACAATACTGAGATTGACGACCTTAGACTGTTGATCCAAAATTTCGAACTTAAGTAAAGCAGAGTTAGGTAACATATAGGTAATATTAATGTACTAGGAAAAAGTGAAATGAATTGTGTATTTTACTTAGCAGGATGTATAAACTGCATTATTCTGGTCGACAGGTCGATGTCCACAACCGAGAACATTTGTTAAATTCAAACTTAAATTCGATATTACAGGAAACATTTATTTTACTGATGTAGAAATAAAAAAAAGATTAATTATAATACTAATGCATCTTTTTAGCGGAAAGGAACAAAGGGTACAATAACAAAAGCTCATACAGGCTAATAACAAGTTGTGTAAACATAAAGTTAAATCAAAACAATAAATCTAAAAAAAAACAATTCAAATTCACTATGAATAATAGTGTTTATTGTAATTCTTATTGCAATAATTAATAGCTATCTACTTATTTATCAATCCACAGTTAACGCTCGAAATTCCTTCCTTCCACCTTGATAACATGTTTGCGCAATTGTTTATAAACACAGTTCAACATTATTTTTACCACACTAACTGTCGCACTTCGGAACGCTTGCGTTATCCCTAACTTGATACATAAGCCATTGTGTATTAAAACCTTTTATGTAATTCATTTTGCAAGTAGCTACTTAGGCTTAAAATTTCGAATCAACAGTTAAGAATAGCAATGTCAGCATGTTTTGTTTACTGGTGTCGCGGTAACCAAACATTACCAAGACCAGAAACCACTTGGATGCAATCTCCAAATGCAGTAGTCGCGTGTAACTGTAAACATCTCTTTTCCTTTCAGTATTAGACGTATGCATTATTACACGAAAACGTTAGAGATATAAATTTCCTATGTGGTGCATAAAGAAAAAATATATGGTGCAATTAAAAAAAAATATGTTTTTGGTGTTTGAATTTGGCAAAGTTTGGCGTTCAATATTGATCACATTGTATATTTCGAAGGCGTTTTAATACCATGTCTAGATAGAGCCAAGTGCGTAATTTAATATCGGAAACATTTTCGCTATAATGTTTCGTTGGTTTATTTCTAGATGAAGAAACTAAACATGTAATAGTGTTCTATTTAAAATAACAAAGTGGGCCCTTGGTCCGCTATTTGTCGATCTATATTTAGAAATATCCTTGGAAGATAACTTATAATGTCCATCACAATAAAAGAAAATTTTGACCTTCTGCCATTTGTACATAAGATACAATTCTACAATTCCAAAAGATTCGGATAGCCTGTGTTTTGGTTAAAGAAAAGTTACCCATGATATAGCTAATAAAGTTGAACGGGCGGATGCCATTGTCGAATATCGTATTTTCCAAAATTTTTAAATTGTATTAGCTTTTCACCAAATAGATAGTTATGTTGATCATATTTTAATGTGAAATGTATTTCCGTAGTTTCCTAACATAAACCGGTAACTTTAGACCTATCTTCAAAACCAACATTTATAGAGCAATTAAAATTAAAAAATCGAGAAGTAAAATGGCGTGTTCTTCTTTTCAGAATTCTTGAAATTGCTGCGTCTGAGAAAAAATGATTTTTAATATTTTTTTGTTTTCTGAATTGATGTATAAAAGGTTGCTTTTGAAGATATGTCTGCATTTACTTGCTTACACTACCTTGCAAAGAAAATACTTTAAACCAAAAAAAAGATTCATCAGTACTACTACCTGTCTGTTTTGCAATAGAATATAACATTCGAAACTGGCTCTTGCATGTCAATCTTGAGTAGCAAAATCTCAGACAAAAAAATTAAAAAATATATAAAATATTGTACATTGTTAAGTGGATTTTATTAATTCATAAGAACTTTTTACTACCAATGTTTTCATTTTTCTTAAAAAGTTACTCGGATAATTAAAAACTAAATTGAGACTGCATAATTTGCTATAATGTTGACAAATACTGTAACTAACAATTTTAACAAATCTTACCTCCATTTGCATGCGAGCCATTTCTTTTGCTTGAGCCAAAGCCATTCTTGCTTCAGTTTGTAATCGTGCTTGTCTTGCAAAAAAATCGGTTTCAGTCATTGGTTGCGTAACAGGCTGTAGAAGTGGTTGTCCAATAGATAATGTGGCTGGCCTTGCTGGCTGTAAAACTTTTTCAGTGTGGATTGTATTCACTTTCTTTGCTGCATTCTTTGGCTGTTTTGGGTTGGTCATTGTGCATTCTGAATCCGAACTTGGACTTTCATTGTCAGAAACTGTTTCATTCATGAAGCATATTTGTAAATTCATACCTGAAGAATAAAATCAAATTAGAATTAGTTTAAACAAAAAACTTATTTATTATTTCGAGCTTGGCTAATTACTCACCACTTTGTAATCGTGCTTGTAAACTAGGTTTTCTGCCTGGTCGATCATTGTAATAATCATCTTCTGACCCCATAGCCAAGCGCCTACGAATTTCTTCTCTATCAGTACGTCTCTGTAAAAATACATATTTTAGCATCGTTGATATTACAGAGTTATAGTAAACTGAAGCTCTTACATCATCATCATTAATTGTAATAACTTTAATAAATCTATCTAAAATATTATGTTCATCTAAGGATGGCGGTACATATGGCACCCATTCCATATTGTCATTTATAGAAGGCCACTGTGAACTGTAGTTCAATGAACATGCTCGTGGTGACAAATAATCATTATCGTAATAGTCAGGAATTTCTTTTTGAGACACTGTGTAATAAGTTTTGCCTTTAGATTCTTTGTTTGTAAGTCTATTTTTTAAGGAACTGAAGTTCATTGCCAGTCTTCTGGATTTCGATTTTATATTGTCAGATAAGGAATTTGCTTGATTCTTTATAGATATTAACAAGTTTTCAAACATATCTTCTTTTTTGAAACTGCACCTGGTTGCACTTTATATTGTGTGACTACGCACATTAATTCTGTATAATACAATTGGAATGCATTACTAATAATTTTGATAAAACCAAGCATTGAAAAACTCGCACGCTTGTATATAAATAAACAAGGCTTCAAAGTCAAACTTTCCTTCAACACATACAAGTGATATAATTCTTTATCATTCAAACAAAGAGAAGACGATCAAGCAAATACGAGAGTAAAAGAGATAACTAATATTCCACCTGTCTGTCGCTATGTATTTATTTTGTAACAATTGGCGCGATATTCAAGGGTCTATTTAAATTTAAAAGTGCGCGCGTATTTCAAACGTAAAGCAAAAAGATAATCTTATTTAAAGAATACTTACATATTCACCTAAGCTCTCTAATGATTCGTGATTATCGAACGTTAAAGTATACAAATCCAGTAAATAGCAAGTGTCTTTCTTATAGTGGCGTTTCCGTTTTAATGTACTCATTTTTAACAAATATTAAACAATGTGTTATCACTACAAATCAGAAGAAAGCGGATACTGTTATCAACAGCACCACGGTAACAGAAAGCAACGAACACTTTATTGCGAAGTATAATACCAAAAGTTTAACAAGATATTGTTTAATTATCACTATTTTGCAGAGATTTATTTAAACGTGGCAGTTGAAAAACGGAATACATTTTATCGTTAGTGAATTGGTTTTATTCACTGTGTTCTTAAACCGTAACGTAGTTGTGTGTGTATTACTATTATTGTTTAGAAAGCGGTTTTTGATGATGATGGGGTAATCTCGTTTGCGTATATGTTATTTTGAAATATACTAATTAATCTAAAAAATGTTTCATGCTAGAAAAATTTAATTTTTAGCTAGCTATATTTTATAACTTCGAAAGGCGAGTTTTACTTTGCACAGCAATAGTATCTATAAAAAATAAGTATAATGGCATCGAAAGTGACACAATAAAATCATTAATAATTCTACCACATGCAACGAATTGTCACATACTTTTCTAATTCAACAACGAAAGTGACCTGAAAAACAAATGGAGTCATTTATAAATGGAATATGCAGACTGTTCAATGGTTAATACTTTAAGCTTTAAGTTGTTTACATTTAGTGAGCAATATGCGAAAAATAGTGGAAAAGTGTAAATTCAAGAAGTTAGCATGTTAGGAATAATCCTACTCTTATGAAAGAATGGTAAAATAACATTATACTATCACCTCCTAAAACATTTACATTTCCTTCTGAAACATCCTGTATAATAGTATTGCAAATAGGAAATGAGTATATACATACAAATGGACGATTTGGACCTTTATAATTCAAAGTAAGCTCTGTGAAATTGTAAGCGATGCAGAAGCATAAAGGACATGATCAGTGGCAACTGGTGGTGACGTAAATGTAGTCAGTTACAATGCTTTCATTCCCTCGTGTGTTTCCGTTGCATAGTAGAATGTACATGTGCAACGGAAATACACGAGGGAATCGAAACCTCGTTCTGCAGCTCCGCAACCACAGTGCACCAGCCGCTTCTAGACGTGACTATATTCATTTATTGTTTTAAGGGGTTTATCACAAAAAATATCGCAAAAAAATTAATATTTCACACGCAAAGGTGCCTGTATTTGCAAAAATTTAAGTAGAAAATAATTTACAAAGGAAGAATTATGTGAAACGGATGCCAAAACTTATTTCCTTGGAATAAAAAATCGTATAGCATAACTAATAAGGCAATTTAATTTTCAACTGTTTAAAAAATATGAGACTGCGAAATATTATGTAACTGATTTAAAAAAAATTAATAAAAAATTGTGCTGCTTCTATTTCTAGTATACTTTAAAAATTTAAACATTAATTTTTATTATAAAATTAGAACTAATCACGTTGATAGTTCCATAATTTTGCCATAGTCGTATCTACTACGTTACTAGTAATATGACCAAAGTATTAGTGGAATAAATTTTATTTGTGTTCATGTAATATAATTTCATATACCTTTGTTAATTGATCTAAAAATTCTTGCATTAATGATTCTTATATTAAAAAAATTAGCGGATTATTTTTTATAGACGCGCATGTTGCAAAGTATTGCAAATTTTTGAAAATTACGTTATTCACAAATAACTTACTTCGTCAGGTTTTTGCATTGATATCCCGTAAATAAATAACACTTGACATTTAACAATTATCGCGAAATTTCTACTAACTAGCACACTTGTGCCAATTTTCAGCTGAAATACTAAAATCATGGCAATACAATGGTGTATAATGGATAACCGAATGAATACATAAAAGAAAAACTATTTTGCTTGCGTTGTTTGGTCGATATCATGCAAAGATCCCTTTCAGAATGATCAATTTCTACATACCTACTCTTTAGATTGAATTATCTGGTTTTAATTTTGGTTTAGGAAATATAATACTGCATACCTGAATACCTATAATGTGAAGAACCCAGTATTACCTTCAAGAGAATATCTGCAAACATAGGAGACCTCTTGAGAATCCTTTGTACCGGATCTTTGTCATCTAATTCATATTCTGGCATCATTTTTGTATATGGTGATATATTGATTAAAAAAAAACAAAATGCACAACCGATGTATAACGTTCAGTGACTGCCTGTTATAAGCTTTAGTATTTAGTGTATTTTCGTAGATTTTTTTATCACTTCATTTTAATAACATCGCCACAGTAAGTGTAAGATAATGTTACCGGTGCTTACCTACATTATTTTTATCAAATTAGCAATACATATGGGCAACGCATCATGTATTTGTATTATCTTCGGTTTGATAAGATTATTTTAATCGTTCATACACAGGATTTATATAGGTACGCTCACAATAATTAAAACCAGAATACATTATAATGTACATTGCTAAAAAAAGTTATGGGCATTGTATTCATTATGACAATAGTAAATGTTTAAACATTAAATGTATTTTTTCCAATTCCTATTAATAAAATGATAATTTTATATATTAAATCTCATTTTTAAAACAATAGTTTAATTAAAAGGATGAATAAAATATTTACAGCAACACTTTATTCACACTACTATTGACAGCACGAATAAAATAAAACTTTTGAATTTTTCGTTGCTATGGATGGCTTATTTATAAAACATGTGAGACTTTAGTAATAGTACAATTAACATTTATGTAAATAAATTACCTAAGCAATAAAATTTTTTGAAAATGCAGGGGAATTGGAAAAAATATTGTATGATACACGTCAATAATAGTATATTATTTAATGAGCGGGTAATGATGGCCATTATTCACGAGAATGAAATTTACAACACGAGCCGAAGGCGAGTGTATGTAAATCATTCGAGAGAATAATGGCAATTTCCCGCGAGTAGAATACTATACTTTTTCTACGACTATCACTTTTGACATTATTTACAAAAAAGTTTAAACTTTTAAATTAATCATTTATTTATTATGCGTAACATGAATTGTAAAATTAGAACAAAGTCAATCCTGGTAATTTATTATACATATGGTATTTAAAGAAATATTACAATTTTCGTTATTATAAGTTGCTGAAGACGAGGTTCCACTTATGTGGATATCGGTATTGTGATGAACCGATTGAAGAATTTTATTCGCGGTATCTACTTTGTTCTTCACTGAATCGAATTGATCGAATGAATTGTCGTTTTAGTGCAGTTATGTGACCTCCGGCATCAATAAGCAGGATGGCGGACGATCTGCGAAAACCGTGTCCTGAGTACAACTCTGGATTTGGTAACTTTAGAAATATAGAAACAGTTCACTAAAACCCTTACCACAACACTTAATTCGTACTGGACGCACGTTTCGATAGCCAAGCTATTATCATCAGCAGCAAGACTGAACTGTTCAGTCTTAAGATGTAAGTGATTTTTTTTGTATTTAAAACAACCTAATTTGCTCTAAGAAAGGCCAGAAAATTCATTACAAGTATCATTAACTGTCATTAACTAACATTTTTCTAGAAAGTATCGACTTAAAAGATTTTGACTCTCATATTTACTTTTTACAGCATGAACAGTAACATTTTGACTAACAATATTATTAAATTCAAGTTTAACATTTACTAAACCTACAGGTTCAATTTACAAATATCAATTGCAACTGCTCAATTAAAAAAAGTATATTATCTATAACAATGATAGAACTATCACAATTTACCCGCAAACGGGGTGTAATTAAACACAAGCTTACAAATTACGTAACATTCTTGAAAATCATTGAAGATGCATATGAAAACAAACGACATCGATCAAAAAGCCCTTATAGATCATCAAATAAGGACAGACAATAAGGTCGAACAATTACAACAGGAGTGTGAAGATATTCAAAGAAATATTGAATACATTTGCGATGAAGAGACAAGCTCAGCGAGCAATATGCAGAAAGAGATAATTTCACAGAGACTCTTACTCAGATATTAGCATCGACAAAATTAATATTGCAAAAACACAGCAACAATAATCATTCAGATAATTCAATTAAGGAAAATCCTCAGAATAAAAAACTTCCGATAATTAATTTCCTGAAATTCAAGGGCAACTACAACGATTGGTTAGAGTTCAAAGATACCTTTGAATCATTAATCCATTTAAACGGTTCTATCAATAATATACAAAAATTTCACTATTTACGTGCATCACTTGAGGGTAAACCAATGTAGGTTATCCAAATATTGGAATTTTCAGCAAGCAATTACTTGATAGCTTGGGAGCAAGATTGGGAAAAATTCAAACCTATAAATGAATTCCCCACATTAGACGACAGGTTTGCTTTCCTTAAGTCAAGAGCTGACTTATTAGAAACTTTAGAAATTAACCATAATATTAAAAATACTACAGATAATAAGGATCGAAAGAACATTAGGCATCAAGTTTCATTATCGGTACAAAACCAAAAATGTCATTTTTGTAAGCAATCACACCTGATCAATTTCTGCAACAATTTTTTGAAATTACCAATCCTATCCAGAATTCAAAAAATAAAAGAATTACGTTTATAGGAAAATTGTTTACGTTCAGGTCACAAGAAGAACGACTACCGTTCAGGATCGTGTAAAACGTACAACGGCAAACGCAATTTATTAATTCATATAGACAAATTACAAGAACAAGAATCTCAACTTGCTGTCCTATCTCATAGCTATAATGGCAGTCTATATACACCGATTGGGAAAATGTGAAATTAGCTATATTGCTAGCCCTTCCTTGCTCTCAAGCGGAGGGGTTAGCGGCAGTCGATTGCTCAAGGTTACCGATGTGGTTAGTTACGAGGTAGACTGCAGCATGTGCAGACTTTGGTTTTTGTGTTGGGGACCAATACAGGTGAATCAAGATCTTGAACATCTTCTATATTCATTGCATGCAGTTCCTGAGCACGGTAGGCATCCATTATGCCCATAATTATAGCAACCTTTAAAAAATAATTATGAATTTATTATAAGAATAATTTTTGAAATTGTGAATTGTTTACCTTAGTTGAAAGGTAAATTTCATCGGGGGCCTTAGTAATAAATTGATTTATGTCATCCACAGAAAAGGTTTTAACCCTCTTTGCATGGTAGCCATCACTTTTTCGTTTGAGAAGAGCTCGAAGCTACGAATAGGTTTTTATGTTGAGACTGTGATTAACGCTTAATATGCTTCTCAACATTGAATACCGTGACCACAAGGAGGACGACTTGTATTTATTGGCCAACTCTCCAAAATATGCCAGTAAAACATTTTCCGAAAAAGACGACATTACGGACTTTTTGCCAATCCATGAATTCCTTGTACACAAATTCGTATTTTGATTTAGACTTCTGTGGCAATAAATTCTTTGTGGAGGCTTCTGCCGCTTCCAGCACCTGTAGCGGTGTCAAAACTTCCATCGTTTCATCTTCGCTATCCATTTGTTGATAAATTAAATCAAAATTTTTTCGAAATGATCACAACACAATTTGATTTTACTGATATAAACAATTTGTGCTTCGTTTATGTCATGTCATTTGAGGGTTCTTTTATGAGACCATAGTCAACTATGATTCCCATTTTGAAAAACACAAGTTTATGTCCTAAACAAGATAGCATGTATTAACAACTTGACTATCTTGTTAAGACTGTAATTATCCACAACTTTTACCTTAATTTTTTTTCTTTAAAAATAAAAACAACGGAAATATGCGCACTCAACTAAATCAAAGAACATTGATTTTTTTTCAAAATATCTAGTCAACTATGATCGTTTTTTTAAAAACAAACAGCGTTTCAAGTTGGCCTCACAAAACCACAATTTTTTCCCCATTTTATGATCTCTCAAGCTTCACTACTTTCCAAGATCGCTGTACTAAACATCGAAAAAAACTCACTCTGTATACACATCCTTCGCTCCTGGGATTATAAATCCAGTCGGGTCATTCACAGCCCATACAATAAATATAAAATAGTGGAATAACATAATTTTATTTTTTGTAATAAAGCTTGCTTATGGAATAAATTACGTAGTAAAATAAATTTATACAAAACTAATTTATTTTTTTACGAGAAATAAGAATTATCAAAACGATGTGTTTTCATCAAAAAAATATAAGTAAATTGGATTTTAAATCGCATTGAAAACGTCCTCCACGTAATATAACGTATACTTTCATAATGAAATGTTTCACCTTTAAAACCACATAAATGATTTCATTTTTAAAATATTCTTCATTTACCCGCTTGAACGTTCCACCCGGTATAAAAGCTAGAGCTGTTATCGGGATCCGGATGATTTTGGATCTGGATAATTTACTATCCGGATATCCGGATCTTGGTACTATTCGGATATCCGGATCTTGGTGCTATTCGGATATCCGAATCTTGGTGTTATCCGGATCCATTATCCGAACCCTCAGATCTGGATCCGCTATCCAAAACCTCGGATCCGGACCCATTATCCGAAGCCTCGGATCTGGATCCATTATCCGAAACCTCGAATCTTGACCCGTTATCCGGTAACTCTTACCCGGATCCCCTATTCGAAATCTTCAATTCAAACATTTGCGAGCAAATACCTGCAATAGGTCCAGTAATTATCGAACAATATAGCTGTAATAGCACATTCTGTATTGCAAAATAATAACGAATCCGGATCCGAGAATCGGACAATGGATCTAGATCCGAGAAGGGGATAGTGGATACGGATCCGAGAATGGGATATTGGATCCGATTCCTAGGATCCGCATATCCGGATAGTTTTGGATCCGGATCTCAATATTTTCAGATATCTACAACACTCATAAGAGCCGTCGATTCGATGTATTTATTTGCTTAGTATCTTTTTGTAATATACATTAATTTATTGTACATACTTATCATGAGACGTAAGCATTTTTTACTTTACTTTGTAAACATGTGTCCATTTATACGCTCTTAAAAATCATGCCTACTGTCATTGTGATGTGCCCGTATGACATTTTATGTATTTTAGACAGACGTGCAGAAGGATGAATTACGTAAATTTAGATTTGATATGATATTCCATAAGTGTGTTAAAAATTATATTACATTATTTCGTATTCACAAAGAACATGGGCCAAAGTATAATACAAAAAGTAATGAGACGGAAAATAACTTACAAAAACCATTGGCAGCCAAGACCAAAAAATTTAAACCATGTAGTTCAAGTACACCCATGCCATGTAAACTATCCTACGTAGCAAGGCTCCAGTTACCTTACTATAAGGCGATAAAGACAGTGAAAGATGAACATGCAATGGAGAATAATATTCAAAGATGGGGTCCGTTGAAGGTTACACCAAATCCTACACCAGGTACGCCACCCGATCATAGCAATGTGCAGATGGACGAGAAGCTACAGAAGGCTTTCGACGATATTAAGAGAGAAAAAGCAAGATTATGTGCCAAATTAGAGGAACGTCTTCAAAAGAAGAATATTATCGATGAATCTGTAAAATAAAATAAAGTTAATACGTTAAATTTACGGAAATGTAGTATAGGGAAAAGAATATATTCCAAACTCTTGGTTATTAAATTAATTTTATAATAAGTAACTTTTGGCGATATGTAATTCCAAAAATTAAATTGTTATTGAACTACTGAACTAAGGGAGACAAATAGGGGTCATATCCTGGAAAATAATTGAGATACCACTGGAAAAATTCATACTGTTAATACGAGGGAAAGTCATTAAATAAGCCACAAACTGTTGTGGGAAAGCTGAAAACAGCAGAGAGCTATTTTCTGTATCTGTCATTGGGGGGCAGCACTATCCAGATTAATGATAATCAAGTGACAGTTGACGTGCGCGTACGCAAGCAGTGTTAAAATGGCGACCGTGCTCGAAAGTGTACTGTGGAAGAGCAGCGTGCTGTTGTGCGTTTTTTTCTGGGCAAAAGGACTCCCTGCAAAAGATATCCATAAGGAAATGTCTCCTGTTTACGGTGAAAAGTGTTTGTCGCGTAAAGCCGTGTATAACTGGGTCGAGAAATTCTCACAAGGGCGCTCAAAAGTTATTGACGGTCAGCGAAGTGGCTGCCCCGTTCAGATTGTGACAGATGCAACACTTCGAAAGGTGGAAGAGATGATTCGAACTGACAGGCGGGTGACAATAGACAGCATAGCAACTGCAATAGGGTGTTCTCATGGTTTAGCCTACGCACTGATGCACGATCGTTTGAATTTCCGAAAATTTTGCTCACGGTGGGTTCCTAGACAACTGACCGAGGAACACAGAAGGATTCGAATGGGCTTGTCCTTGCAACACCTCTCTAGGTACGCAGAGGAAGGGGAGGACATGCTTAACAGGATTGTTACTGGTGATGAATCATGGGTGCACCACTACCAACCCGAAACAAAGCGTGCTTCAATGCAATGGAAACGTCCTTCTTCTTCGTCAACAAAGAAATTCAAGGTTGCGCCCTCAGCTGGTAAGGTTATGCTTACCGTGTTCTGGGATTCTCAAGGAGTGCTCCTACCCGATTCCCAGAATAGAAATGAGAACGTGACTGCTGAATCATACTGTAGAGTTTTGTTGTTGCTTCTGGATACAATTCGACGAAAACGTCCAGGCCTACTGACGAGAGGAATATTGCTGCATCACGATAACGCCAGGCCGCATTCGGCCCAGTTGACCCAGGCGAGAATTGAAGAAT
This sequence comes from Dynastes maya, assembly GCA_029619315.2. Lineage (NCBI taxonomy): Eukaryota > Metazoa > Arthropoda > Insecta > Coleoptera > Scarabaeidae > Dynastes > Dynastes maya. The sequence goes on from JAROYE020000001.1 coordinate 28,374,555, forward strand.
TAGGGTGGGAACTTCTTCAACATCCGGCTGACAGTCCCGACCTAGCCCCAAGCGACTATCATCCTCTAAAAAAGCATCTTGGCGAAACACATTTCGAGAGTGATAATGATGTTCAACAAGAGGTACGCACGTGGTTCAGACGGCAGCCCAAACACTTTTATGTAGCAAGCATTGGGGCATTAATAAAGCGATGGGATAAGTGTAGACTATGTTGAAAAATAAACCTTGTTTTTGGCTAACTATTTATCTTATTACTTTTATAATAGCTTTTTGTGACTTACTTACTAACTTTCCCTCGTAAAAATACCAAATAATGAATTTTGTAAATTATGAATATATTTAATTTTAATTTCTCATTATTTTATTCAGAATTATAAATAAATATCGTTATTTAGCTTCATATAAGACGTTTCTGAATAAGTTTCACCTATAAATTTCCAAACAATCTGTTATTGTTTCGAATATGCAATGCTTCAATTTGTTTCTAAAGGTTAGGGTAGCGTGTGACTTCCCATTATAAGAAACTAGGCTGGTAAAAATAAGAAAAGGAAAAAAGAACGATTACGGCATATATTAAAGGGTATTTATCAGTACAAAATTTAAATAACGAGTCAAACACTTCTTCAAGTACATATTAAAAGCGAAAATGGACCGAGTCGGGCTGGAATATTTCAGATGCGATCCGGGCTGGGCCTTTCTAAATGGAGCGAGCGGCCTCTTCGGCCCGCCATGCCCGTTCGCTGTTAATTTTGAACATTCTTTTTTGAAATTCAAACTTATTCTTTCCAAAGTTTTCTTATGAGAAGGCGTAGTAAGCATAAATATCTTAGTATTTGCATGCTTTTAAATTTAATAACGTGTAAGTTAAGTACATTGATAATTTGATACCGAAAAATAAAAAAAAAATAAGGAGATATAATTCAAATGCTCACTTAGAAGGAGCAATGATTCACATTTAAGGTCTATTTTCCCTGTTTTATTATCTTTTATTATTAAGTAATTTTCGCTAGTATTGGGGCCGCTTGAGACGGTGCACGATTCTGTGCGTTTCTTCGCAACAGTCTATGTTAGTCCTATTTTATGTATAGAATCATGTATAGAAATAGAACATCTCCTATTTAAAAATGTACATGGGAAAGGTATACATTTTTATGTACATTTTCTGTATGCCGCGGTACATAAAATCATGTACATAAAAAGAATCATGGACCGTGTTAAACCGCCCTTAGTTGCGACAGAAGATGACTGATCAGTACTGATACCAGTCGTAAAAGTTCACGGAATAATATTGTAATGTTTGCAAATTTTACAATAAAAACACTGCTTTGAAAATCATCATAAATTCATTACCGATAATTTCATACAGAAAAATGTATTTGGTAAAATTAAAACTGTGCTGTCATAAAGAAGGAAAAACCTCTTCGCGTTTTAATTAGTTACTTGATCGGACAGGTTTGTCTGTTTGCTATTCAGTGTGATTGCGACGCTAAGAAGATTTTTCTGGTGTTATTGTTGTTTTTATCATTACGTTACGTTGTTATTATTTGTTTCTTTTCCGTTATTATTACAGAATACAGCGACATACTTGTAACGTATGGTCGTGCAAATTGCGAAAAAACATAGGACGTCTTTCATTTACAAATGGTGGCAAGTCCTGTACCAACTCTGGCAGATCGTTTTGTAAAAATTGTAGATAAGTCTCTCCATTGAGGTTGTCGGGCAAATAATATGGACCGACGAGAGAATTACCTATTACACCGGCCCACACGTTTACACTAAATTTGTGTTGAAACGATGCTTGTTGCTTGACGTAAGGATTCTCTCCTTTGTTCGGCCGATAATGCAAAATGTGTAAGTTAATTAATCCTTCTCTGGTAAATCTGCTTTCATCAGTCCACAGGATGCTGCGCAAAAAAATATTGTTAATGTCCTTATGTAATAGGAATCGCGAAAATTTTATTCGTCGGACGTGATCTCCTACTTCTAAACCTTGCAATGGTGTATAGTGAAAGGGGTGCTTCGTTTCCGTGCAGAATATAGATCAGACTTTCCGTGGTGACACATTAAGGTTAGCAGCTACATCTCTAATGCTAGTAGTAGGGCCCTCTTCAAGTACGGCTAAAATGAGTTGATCAACATCCATATTATGTTGTCGAACGTTAATTCGAGGTTCCTGGTGATGAACGCTTCCGGTTTCACGTATACGTCGGTACGTATTGCTAAAAACTTGGTGATCGGGTTATCTTCTCCCTGGATATAATTATCCATACAGTCGTCGGACTTTCGCCTCAACGCAATTTGCACGACTATACGTTACTAGCTTGTCGCTGTATTCTTCGTTGCTATAAGTAGCCATAACGAGTGTAATAAATAATAACGAAAAAAAAACAAATAATAACAACGTAACGTAATGATTAAAACAACAATAACAGAAAAAACTTCTTAGCGTCGCGATCACATGAATGGCAGACAGACAAAACTCGACAAATGTCAACAAATTAGGTTACTAAGTTATAACAACTAGATAGAAATGTAGTGGTCCCTGTTCCCTTATCCCGCAGTACTGATTTATTGCGTTGTCATAGTTAATGTTGAATTTCTTGGTATTATTAAAAGTTTATGTTACAAGTGAGATACTATTCGAAAGGACATAAAGTAAGGAAGTTTAAACTCGGATAAGTAAGTAATACGTAAATTATTGCAATAATTATAATTATTTTAATATTGAAAATAGTACAATACAAAAATGAATTTTCTTGCACCTTTGAAGTAGCATCGAACGGATTTGAATTCTTGTCGGATAAAACGGATTTGTCGAGCCAAACAGACTTGATGGGCCGACAACCGCTGTAGCTGGCGGATCGGCAGGCGGACCGGGCTGGCAAACGTGACGGGCCAGGCCAGGCTGAGTTGACAAACGTGTCGGGCTGGCCCGGGTTGGGCAAATAAAGCAGCAGGAGACAACTAACACGTTTTTAGTTGATAGTTGGATTTGTGATGGATGCATCAGTTATCGTTTTTGTTTGTATTGATGGATTATTGATGGTTGTTTGAAAAGTAGATGTGGGGTTAAAAAAAGATTATTTTTGTCTGTTTTCGAATTTTTTTAAATCATTATAACCAGAAAACTGTTGGTATGATTGAGGAAACTTAAACAAACTTTTTGCTCAGTTTTAACTATGTAAACACATCCTACCATATGTAAATAGACCACCAGATAAACGGAGAGAAGACAACAGAATTTAGTGCAAGCCTAAGGAGCTAAAAGAGGAATTATGGATAAAAAACATATAAATTTAAAACATTAAAAACGTTCCGTTGCTTGGAAAGTGTTTTAAAGAAAAATAATAAAGTGACTAAAACATTCGACAGCGACTTGCGAAGGCAGGACGGGCATTTGGAATATTTAATAGCATATGGATGTGAAACTTGGACACAGTAAATGGGACGCAGTAAATACATACAAATCTTGGTCAATAGATGCTTGTGAAGAATAGTCAAAATTTATTGGCTTAGAATAATATTATGGAGAAGAGCGAATTAAGTCCCTATTCGAAAGGAAACTATGATAACGAAATGGAATTGGACAAGACATACTCTAAGAAAGCTGGAAGGTGATGTAACAATAACCGTTCTGAATAAATGGTTGTCTATGAGACGCAGAAATGGAGGAAGACCTGGGAATACTTATACAAACACTATCCAAGAGAAATTGAGGAAGGTGGGAAAGATACGGAAGAAAATGACAAAGCTAGCGACAGATAAGAGAGTATGGACCCACTTCGTGTATATTCACGTATGAGAATTTCAAAGCAGTTAGTATAGGCCAAATATTGGTGCTATAAGAAGCTGGTATAAATATCCGCATATTTAAAGTTATTCAGACTTTCAAAGCCATTTCGTTTTGCAAGATTCTGAAGAAACTTAATATAATAGAATGTGAAATATTATTATTATATTATTATATACACCATTGTCAGTGAAAGGACAATTGGATTTTGTTAGGAACTGATAGTATTGGAAATAATACCTAGAAGTATGCAGTAAAGCGTATAGAATATCTAATTTTAATATCAAGAAGAAATCGTAATTCACACTAAGATACGTGGGATTAAACAAAAGTCTACTATCAATTGTATAGAAAATGGGATAAGGATCCAGGTTTCTATTCATAAACAGATGCATGTGTAGTGTAAGTAAAGTAGAGACATATAATGATCCCTGCCATTTAATAGTTAACAAAAACGTTAAATTTAGGTATGAAAGAAGGAAGCAGTATGCGTTATTGTCCCTAACTCGTCAAAAACCATATGTTTCTTATTGATTGGTGTCGCAGGTTAATAACAGTAATATATTTTCGATAATAGAAGATTTCAATGAAACATTACTTAAATATCAACGATGAAGTTGATGATTACGTAACACGTGTTAACTTGAAATCCAGATGTCGAACACGCTATAAAAGTCGTGTAACAAAGGCATCGAAAGCATTGAAAGCAGGATAAATAGCAGAGCAAAAATATCTGGCCCCCTTATTGGCTAGAAACGCAAGAGTAAATATTTATGTTAATCCGTCAAGTGTGCTTCTCGTTACGAGGCGGAAATCCTAATTTGATGTGCAATAGGAATTGCGACGAGGATATTCAGCTTTTAATGCGAATGAGTCAACTGGTGTGTAATTGATGTAGATCAAGTTTATTTCGAAACTTCGAAGCCTCTGCTCTAGCGACAGTTGGCCAATGGTGACATTTACGAAGGGGTGGAAATAAATGTTACTCGGCTCATGAATTCCAATGGTAATTGCAGTTATACAAGTATACAATTATAAAAAAAATATATTATTTCACTTGAATGTTTTAAAGTGTTTTCATAATAATAATCATAATAATAATATGGATGTATATACGGTTTTGTAAAACTTTGTTGAACTGATTAGTGTGGATCATATTTCAGGAAGAATAAGCTCGTTCATACTATGAAAAAATTGCCACTGTTTGTGGCAATTCGCTGAAGAAATGTTTATAGTGAGCGAGGAACGTGGAAGCATATAGAGTGCGGACCTAAAGTGACCCCCCCAATCCTAACTTTTGAATGACAGAAGCCAGCGTCCTTAAAAAAAATATTTCTATTTTTGATAACTAACTTTTGCCGTTATTGGCAGTTCAATTATATTTCCGGTGTCACCGGAAGTGACGTCAACTTTCTTGTTTTGAATAGGGCACCCTGTATATTTTTACGTTTCTAGAAAGGTAATTGAAAGGCGAATCCAACGATACTACATATGTTATACTTTAACTTAAGAAATGTGACAATATACAGCAATAAAGGTTTTGGTAATCTGTTTTTGTTGTGACGTAAAGTTGGCTAGGAAAGAGCGCCAAATTGTTTTTATGACGCCAGACCGATCTAAAGAGTTCGTTGCTAAGCAATGTAATTATAACAATTGCCAAAGTGTCAAATCTCAATTCCAAAAGCGTAAATTATTTTTGTTATTTATTGTAATTATAACCTGCATTTGTCACACTTTCGTTCTTTGTGCTCGTTATTATTTTATGTCATTTTAACTTGTTTTGTCAATTGTTGTTTCTCCTTTACTTTATCAAACTTTATTGTAATTAATTAATTGTGGTAGGTTTGTCCAAATTTGTTAGTTTTTGATAGGTAATGTGCTTAAGTTTCAGTTTTTTATGTTGTTGACTTTACAATGGCCTCTCCATGGACCAGGTAATGTAAACATCAAGTACCTAATTTTAATATTCCATGAATTTGGCAACAATTACCACGATGTGTGGAACAGAAGATAATATGATTTAAATTATTGTACAATTTGTTGCACAATTTATTGTACAATAAGGTGCCATTTGTTGCTAGATTTACGTAATATTAAAATTGACCCAGCAGTTTTGCATGGTTCTTGCCGAAGTCATCATAAAAACCTAAAAAACATATTGTCTATCAAATACTAACTCATTTAAACAAACTTACCATAATTACGTATTGTCTATCGAAAACTAACAAATTTAAACAAATCTACCATAATTAATTAATTACAATAAAGTTCGATAAATTAAAGAAATAGCAATAATTAACAAAACAAGTTAAAATGAGAGAAAATAATAACGAGAACAAAGAAGGAACGTATGACAAATGCAGGATATAATAACAATAAACAACAAGAATGATTTGCACCTTTGCAATTGAGATTTAATAGTTTTGCAATTGTTAGGATTACTTTGCTTAGTAACGAGTTCTTCAGATCAGTCTGGCGTCACAAGAAATAATCTGGCGCTGTTTCCTAGCCAACTTTGCGCAACAGCAGAAACAGATTACCAAAACCTTTATTGCTGCATATCACATATTTCTGAAGTTAAAGTATAGCATGTGTGATATCTTTGGATTCGCCTTTCGATTACCTTTCCAGAAATGTAAAAATATACAGGCTGTTCTATTTAAAATAAGAAAGTTGACGTCACTTCCGATGACATCGGAAATACAATTGAACTGCCGATAACGGCAAAAGTTAGTTCACAAGAAATAGAAATCGACTTATTTTTTCTAAAAACTCTGGCTTCTGTCATTCAAAAGTTAGCATGGGGGGAAGAGGCACTTTAGTTCCACACTGTATAAATAATTCTCTTTGTAAACACTTATGGGGTTCTGAAAAACGATGGGGCATAGGAATGTCGGGAGTTAATTGCTATACAAATATCGGAAGTGATGATAAAAAGTTAAAATTTCGATGTACAATAGAATTAAACCAAGACATTATACACTTTTAATTATTTAATTAATTTTTTTAATTATTAGAAAAAATATGTATATAAAATAATAAATATACATATGTAAAGTTTACAGTGATTGTAATCTGTCTATGCCATAGCGTTTGGCAATTTTTAAAAAAAGAACTTTGCTCATCATGAACATGCGTTAATGCTTAAAAGTAAATATTTATGTACATCCTAACATGATGAGGTTATCTAAGCAAAACACGCAGAAAGCCGATTTAAATGTACATTTAATTGAATCTTTGCAATCTTTACCTTATTTTTAATGTACGACGACTTTGGCAAATCCATCTTTTATGTTCACAGCTGATTTTCCAAATTGATATCACAGGAAGGAGCTATTTTCAGTACGCTAACAACTATTGAAGCATTGAAAAGAATTTCAGGCCAACCGATCCGAAGTTCGAGTACAAGAAACATGACGTCAATTCGTCGAATAGCAAATTGGTCGAAATAAATGTGCGTCCATATCGTTTCGACCTCTGCATGTTGGATTTAAAAACCGTCGTCGCACGAACACGATCTTGAAACTGTATTAGCGTTTGCCGGATCTATTTACCAACGTAGGAGAGATATGAGTGTATGAATCAACAATTATTTAGGCGTATTTTACGCCACGTTACTTGCCGTTCCGTATATGTGTACACATGGAACGTTTATCGGGAGCTATTCAAAGAGTGCGTTAGTAGATGCTTTATGTTGCGACTGATACGTTATGTGGGTCATAGTTGAGCAGATCAGTGGTAATCTCGTCACCATCGCGTATAATTATTTTAATCAAATAGAGCCCTGACTGTTGAGCGACGATAAGATGCATTAATATAACAAATTTGTTTGTGCATTCGTTTTATATTAATTGTAACCAATGGAATCTAAACGAATTTTGTGATACGTCTATGAAGATCATATACGGTGCGATTTTTTTTTAAACTGATTTACCTGAATCACATGTTAATTTTTTTAATTTAGCATCTTAAAATTAGATAGGTTAGATCTATGTACATCATGGTACGAAAAATAAATTCCTGAACACTTAGTTATAGGTTTCGAAATTAAATAAGCAAAGCTTCGATATTTTGTCATAAGAAATATCAATAGCTTTCCTCCATTGTTAATTATAATAATTATATACCACCTTTTGTTAGATGGTGCAGTACCTGTTTGATTTGTAAAATTGTCGTTTTACAAATAAGCGTGTAGCATGTTCTTGGTATTTGATAGTTGAACAATAAGAAGTTTTTGTTTTAGTCGTTAGTAAACATTCTATTTTGATGTGCTATTAAAAACAACATAAAATATAAGTGTATATTTATTTTCTATTAAAAAATATAACCCAACAGGTAATGGTCCTAGAACGTGCCCAGTAAAAACTGAAATTAAAAAAAGGAGAGGAAAAAATCTTGTGAAGTAACAAAGTAAAAGAAAGACAGTAGTGAACAACAAAAATGACATCGAATGTCACGGTGGAAGAAATATTACAAATAGAAAAGTTAAAAGATGTAGAACCATTTCAGTAGTGAAATTTTCAAATAACAATTCCATTCAAAGCAAATGTGTTATATGAGATTGTAAAAGGTTGTACAAGATTGTAAGATAGAGTCAGTGAAAACCAAAAAGGAAATAGATATATGGAGAAAGAAAGATGCAAAAGCACAGAAAATAATTATTACTATAGTGGATAAAAAAGCATTATTACATATTATGAATTGTGAAACGTCATGTCAAATGTACACTATACACCATACATATATCAGAAAGACACGGAGCAGCAGAAGTGCTTGTTGTTACAGGAATTCTTTAATTTTACTTATGAGAAGGGAAGTGACATATCAATGCCCATAAGTAAGATTGAAAATCTGGCATTTAGATAGAAAGCTCTTAATCAAAATATACATGCAAGCATGGTAATATCAAAAGTTGAAAGCACATTACCCGATATTTATAAACATTTCCGGAGAGCGTGGGAATTAATACCAACAGAAGAACGCACACTAATAAAATTAACATCCAAGTTAGTAACAGGAGAAACGATGAACAAGAGCACTGGATGTGAAGAGTCAGTAGCTTTCAGTACTTCGGAAAAAGTTTGTTTCAAGTGTAAAAGATCAGAGCACATTGAAGTACTGCAAGTTTACAGAAAGTGGGAAAAAGAAATGGTATAGTTGTCAGAAACCAGGACATTTTGTTAGGAATTGCACTAAAAGAGGTAGAACTGAGAAGAGAATAAACAAACCAGTTCGTGTGAAGTTTGTAAAAAGAATAACCATATCGAGAGATGACAGAAAAGTGTCCTTTTTGACAGAAGAACGTACATAATATATTTGTAGTAGATTCCGGTTCATCCTCATATATGGTTAATGATAAAGATCTATTTGGAGATTTTCAACTTATAAATACAATTGCGAAGAAAAGTGAATCGATGAAAGCAGAAGATAAAAGGTCAGTAGAAGGAGAGAACTGTATTTTGGAAGATGTTCTTTTTGTACCGGAGCTAAGCAAAAACTTACTATCAGTGAATGCAATTACTGGAAAAAAATGGGGAAGTTGTTTTTGAGAAAAACAAAGTGATTATCTCAAAGAACGATGAAGTTATTATCGAAGGACTAAAGTAAAATAATGAACTCTGTGTAGTAAATATTATAGATAATAGTGAAGCAAGTTATTTGAGTGTAAGCAAAGAAGAAAAAGTAAAACAGTGGCATAAAAAACTGGGACATCTGAATGAAAAACATTAGAATATTAATCCAAGGTGATTTGGTTAAAGGTCTGGACATAAGTGAGAAAGATTGTGACTATTTTGATTTAGTATGTGATGTATGCCTGAAAGTAAGACAATCAAGAATTCCATTTCAAACAGAAAGAACCAGAGCTACAAGAGAGTTGGAAATAATTCATGCAGATGTAGGAGATCTAAATCATGGACCGATTGATCCTTCAACATGGGATGGTAAGAAATGTTCTCGTCATTATAGACATACTGTATACAAAGCGAAGAATTGTTTGAAGGAGTATATAGAAGAAGTGGAAGCGTACAAAAGTTTAAGAGTGTCAAAGTTAAGAACTGATAATGGAGGTGAGTTCTTGAATAACGAAATGAGAGCATGATGTAAAAGAAAGGGAATTGTTATAAACTTCATAATACCATATACCTAGTCCACAGTTAAATGGAAAAGCCGAACGGCTGAATCGCACGCTAATGGAGAAAGCTAAATTCTTGATATTTGACTCAGGTCTAGAAAAACAGTTCTGAGGTGAAGCCATTAGAGTAGCGGCCTATTTGTTAAATCGAGCTCCATTAGACACAGTGCCTACAACACCAAGCGAGATGTTGACAAATAAAAAGCCTGATTTTTTGAGATTGCAAATTTTTGGATGTGTAGCATATGTGAAAGTTTTAGGACATCTAAAAAAGTTGGATGAAAGAGGTAAGAAATACATTTTTGTTGGCTACGCTCCGAACGGATATAGATTATGGGACGGAGAAAAGGAAAGAATCTCGGTACACAGGGACGTGGTGTTCGGGAAAAATAAAATTGTAAATGAACCATCGCGATATGTTGATACCCTGTGTGGATGAAGAGGTACAAAATAAAAGAACACACGAGAACGAAGAATATAAAAGTGCAAACGAAGAACAAAAAAATGAACTACTGAATGAGACTATTAAAGAAGAAAAAGAAGCAGAAGAAGAGTCACAGATGCGAAGATTGGAAGAGAAAGTAGACAGACCAAAGTACCTAGATGTTTTGAAGAATTTGCGACGCCTACTTACAGAGAAGCAACGAGTGGACTAGACAGCGTCTTGTGGAAGGAAGACAATGATGACAAACAAGAAAAGAAAAAGACGAAACAAGAAAATGAGAGCAAGAAGAAAAAGCAGAAGAAACGTGATACAGATGCCGAAGAATCTGATGATGGCGACGATGAATGTAAAGAATTAGATTATATATCTGACAGTACAGATAGTGAGCCTGAAGATATAAAACTAGAAGGAGTAACGGAAGAAAAAACATTTAGGAAGTTACTACATTCTGATGAGGAATATTCCGAAAATGAATCAGAGAAATCTGAGAAAGAAGAAGGTAATGAAGAAGAGGAAAATAAAGAGAACAAGGTGAAAAGAAAGAGGAAACTGAAGAAAAGGATAAGAATAAGAAAAAGAAAGATACAAAGAATGATAAAAGTGACAATCTGAAATTACAGAAGATGCTGTTTGTAAATACCTTATGAGAAAACCTGTGACCACTGCAGAATTATTGCAAAAGTTTAAATCTAAGAGACTGGCCTTCAAGTGATCGATTACCAAATTTGGAAAGGTGTTATGTAATTATTAGGAGAAAGCGTTAACTATAATAATTATATATCACCTTTTACTAGACGGTGCAGCACCTGTTTGTATTTGTAAAACTGTCGCTTTACAAATGAATAAATAAATAAATAAACAATAAGTTTTTGTTTTAGTCGTTAGTAAACATTTTATTTTGATGTGCTATTAAAAACAACGTAAAGTATAAGTGTATGTTTATTTTCAATTAAAAAATATAGCCGAAAATCAATTTCCTTGACTGTATCTGCATTGATTTCTGTAAAAACCGTGTACACTACTGCTGAAGGCGTAGGATTTGAAAACCGGCTTTACTACTGCATGGAAACCAATGGTGCTAATTTTGAGTAGTTCTTGTGAATATTGTTTTTACAGTTTTGTTTGCTAATTCTAATTGCAATGAAATACAATATGATCATCAAAAAATGTAATCGAGGGGGCCATGTTATTTTTTTAAAATTATGTTGGTTAGAACTACATCTGACAGTTCCAAGATTGAAACTTCAAATTACGTTTGACATTTATTTACAAGTTTGACAATTCAAATGACATTTGATGTTTATTGACGTATCTTATACATCTTAGAGCATGTTTGTTACAGATCGCTAAACATTTATCATTGAAGGCTATTTTCGTAATGGACAAAAGCAACAGAATGGGTAATGGTCTCAGTCTATGCAATTATGTATGGATGAATTTCGTCTTCCACGTTTCGCAGTATCATCTCTTGAATTTCGTAAACTGGTACACTAAGTCGCAAACCCGATAGTGGTAGACTCAAGAAAAGAATTGCTGAAACTATTGCCGAGGCGTATAGATCATTCATCTAAAAAGTCAATTAGAAAACTTCCACAGGAAACTAATTTGTCATATGGTACTTGTCAGCATATTCCCGAAAAATATCAATACAAAATTCGTGTTGTGTAACAACTTAAGCCCATTGATCACGTAGTGAGAGTGTAATGCTGCAATATCTTTGACAAATTCTTCGTCTCAGATGAAGCTTCGTTCCACTTCACATTACATTCTAAAAAGTTGGTGTTTGGATAGCAGCTTCATGGAGAAGAATTATTGGTCCATTATTTTTCATGAAACGGTAAACGCAGAAAGATATCGTAATAACATATTGCAACATTTTCAACCAATTGCATACTCCCAACGAGACAATGCCACAGCTCATAAAATACTGCAAACAACGAATCTCTTACATGAATATTTTGATAGCCGTGTAGCAGATTTTCCTCCGCGTTCTCTTGATCTAACTATTTCAGATTATTTTATTTTTCCAGATTTAAAAAATACAGTTTTTAAAACACAAGCAATTCAAAATGTTTGCGACACGGTAACGCCTCGATATCTCGTCAACGCATGTAACAACACGAAATGACGTGTAAGGATTTGTATTGAAACAGAAGGAGATCAGTTTGAGCATTTATTAATCTTGCTTGCTAAATCCTTCTTTTACTTTCACTAGGAAATATTTCTTTTTCTGCTAGCTTTATTATTATATTGACTTAGGTTACCACTCTAGCCATTTTCACTTTAGACAGACACTTATTTGTATCGTTACTATCAAATATGTCAAACGTAATTTGAAGTTTTAACACAGTAGAGAGAGAATATAGTAGTGCCAGTCGGCTGTTTTCAGTCAGCCAATTTTTCATAGTTCATTCAGTCCATTTTTTTAGAATGAGCGTCGCAGCATCAATAGCATTTCAAGGTAATCAAAATTGGCTAATAGATTTCATTCATAAATAAGCCAAGTATCATTGCTGTATTCTCCCTATACAGTGGTTTCAATCTTGATATGATTTAAGCAAGATTTAATTGTCAAATGTAGTTATAACCAACATAAAAATAATTAAAAAGGACATGGTTCTCTCAATTACGTTTTTTTATGATCGCACGATACTTCAAAATATTTCCAACGCCTATCTAGATTTTTAAAGACTTATTGTCAGTTTCGTAATGTAGATCAAACTTTTAATTTTCCAGTTTTTGATACATTTTCTTTAAAAAAAAAAGTACACTGGCGTTCTCTTTGGAGAATCAGCTTTCACTTGAGGTGCCATACGATGATTCATACCATTTAAAATTTGAAAACATAGTAATCAGTACTACTAATAAAAATAAGAGTCTTATAGAATAAATACTATCTTTCAGTACATAAGTACAAGATTGTTTTAGGTAAATTTTAAATATTAAAATTAAATGAAAAGAAGTATGATAGATAGGCGCCAAGATAGCCACATGGGTATCGACATATATGAATTTTTGAAAGTTTTGAAAACCTTTTGACGTAATAAAAAGTATTACAATTATGCTTACTTTTTAATTTACGAAAAACTTACGATTAATGGTGCTATAAACTTCGATCACTTCACTTCCTTGATTTTACATCTTTTAAAATCAACTATGGACGTGTATGTATATTGTGATACATTGTGAATAAACGTTTATTTTAACATAAATTTAATCAGATAACTAATATTTGATAAACGATTCTTTTGTTAATGCATATAGTGACTAGGTAATTTTTTTTAGGAAGTGTGCGTTGTAGTTTCCTGACAGTAAATTATTCCATTCTTGGAAATCAAGTAATTAGGAAAATACAACGTGGTTAGATGCTTTCTATAAGTTTTTATTACACGCTGTAGTAGAAGAACTTAAATTTACTTAAGAAACATATGACACAAATGTAAACAGTGTATACTATGTCTCTTTATTTTCCATAACCATAAACACTAAAAAAACATTTACTCTGTAAAATCTGTATGTATGGGGAGAATAAAGTTAAGTTTTATAAAATGTTTAAAATATGACACATTTAGTAAACTTCGGCATGTACGATACGACGGGATGATTTCCTTTTAGTTTTAGAAAGTAGATATATGCATATACAGCGCGTCCGCCTAGTGTGAGAGGTAATTTCTTCCCTGAGCAATTTAGAGAAAAAGGTTTCAAATAAAACGTGTTCGGAGACAAGTTCTGCACAATGTAAAATTATATTCAAGTATACAGAGTTTCCCCTACACACATATAAGCTTGGTTTTTTAAATGGAACATCTTGTATATTATTGCGCTTTTGAATGTCTCTCTTTGACTTATATCAACTTTTTACGAAATTACGTTTTTTAGCGCCCGATATCTTACGCCTTACACACTAGAGTGGTAACTCAAATTTTAATCAATTGAGTATTTCTTGGAATACGTCAACAACATTTTGATATCAACTAGATTCTACAAGATGGCTATCGAAGTCGTTGCCAAGAAACACCCAAACTCATGTTCAAAATTAACGCACCATTCAAATAATTCTATACAATTTTTACAAAATTTTTTAATTGGTGAATTATTTTTTCGTATCATTAAAAAAACAATATAACGGGAGATAATTAAACATCGGTTCATCAATTAACTTCTTTTTAATGGAAGCTTATGAAAAAAAAAAACTCAATTACAAATTCAGAAACAAAACGATATTATTGGAAATCTTAAAAAACCCTATAAGCAAAAAAAGAGCATAAAAGAATAAAAGTTAATAACGCGTGACACATTCCCCAGCTCTGGCAACTGCTTGGATTCGCTGTGGTGAGCTCACTATCAAATTTTGGATTACTTTTTGGGGAATATTACCCCATTCGAAAAGAACAGCTTGTTCCAATTCCTGGAGACTACCAGAAGGTAATAAATGACGCCTTACTGATTTTTGTAGAGCATCCCAAAGGTGCTCAATCGGATTTAAGGCTGGGCTTCGTGGTGGCCAGTCCATGACTTGGATATTGACCTCTTGTAAGTAATCCAAAACTTATCTAGCGATGTGTGGTCTCGCATTATTCTGCACGAACATAAAAATGGTACAAAAAGCATTACGTGGTGCTGAATAACATTCTCTAGGTAGTATTCAGCATTCATTGACTTTTGGTGAATAGGAATTAACTTTGTGCAGACGTCAAAGCAGATACTTCCCCAGAATATTTTTGATACACCACCAAAGGGCTCTCTTTGAAAGCTTTTGCAGTCGAGATATCTTTTTCCAGTTTTTCGCCATACCCTCTCGCGACCATCTGGAGATTTTAAACATACTCTAGTCTCGTCCGAAAGCAAAACTCGCTCCCAATCAACTGTCCAATCTGCATGATTTCTGGCAAATCTTAAACGTTGAACTATGTGTGCTGTGATAAGTAATGGTCCAACTGCACGCCTTCTACTATTCAATCTTAATTCCTTCAACCTTTTCCTTATAGTAAAAGCAGAAACTCTGACATTTCTAACTGCTTCAAGCTGCTTACTGAGTTCTGTGCTTGTTGTTCGCCTATTTCTGAGAACTTGCAATTGCAAGAATGATCATCTCTCGCGCTTATGACTCGTTTCCTATCTTGACCACATTAATGCCTAGCAAATTAACTACATAGCGCATTGTACGTCCTTCTTCTAACAAAGTTGAAGCTCTTACATATTCATTATTGGTTAAATGATGTGATCCATTCATGATTTTCGATGCTATACACGCAAAAAGTTAACAAACTCGTAATTAAAACATATAATGCCTGAACTGTAACTAAAACGACTCAAGAAAATCTGTTTCACAGAATTTTACATTAACTTGCGGCCATTTTCACCAGAAAGGTCAAAATAACTTTCTAGCTTTATTCCTTTTTGAAACATTTGTTGTTTTCTCTTTCTTAACCACATCCATAATATGTTTCTCTATAATGAAAATTATATTTTCTTCATTATTTTTACATTTCCTTTTTCGTTTTTTTTATAATGTAATTACTTCAAAATCTTTACAGAAAAACATTCCTTTTTTTGTTTAATGACATTGAAAAAGGAATGTTTTTCTGTAAAGATTTTCAAGTAAATAATTAAATTATAAGAAACAACAAAAAAGAAAAATAAAAATAATTAAATAAATATAATTTTCATTATAGAGAAACATATCATTAGGGCAGTTGCTGGATATTTTCAGCATCGGTTCTACCCGATTTCGTGTATACGGTTCTGGCTACCCGATTTCGAGTACCCAGGTATTCGGTTCTAGAAACGGGTACCCGGTTAACCTGTGTTTCAGAAAAAGACGGTTTTCGAGACCCCTACATATTATGGATGCAGTTAAGAAAGAAACCAACAAATGTTTGAAAAAGGAATAAAATAAATTCCGAAAAGTTACGAGGAGTGTTTTTAAAGTAAGTACCGTTTTCGAATAAAACAAAAACAAGTAAACTTTTCTTAACATTTTTATTTTTAAATTAAAGCCTGTACCTTATTCCACTTTTCTACATAATTTCCATCAATATTGATGCATTTATCGCATCATACAATCAGCTTTACAATTCCATCGTCATAGAAGTCTGCCACCTGATTTAACAACCACTGCATAACAGTCGTTTTGACCTCATCATTGAAACTCATCAGCTAAGGATGAAATCGTAAAGCGTCTGTTGTCTTTCATTTTTTCGTCAACTTTCTGAACCAAATCTTCAGTAATGACAGAAGGTCGCCCACTTCGTTCCTCCTCACGGGTATTCGTGCAGCCATCTTTAAAAGCTTTCACCCATTTCCGTACCCATTCCATCACTCATAATGTTTTCTCCATACACTTCACAGATCTGACGATGAATGTCGGCCGATTTAATGTCTTTAACACTAAGAAAACGAATCACAGCGCGTATTTCACAGTCAGCGGGATTCTCGATCGGCGGAAACATTTTAAATAGTGACAAACGTAAACACGGTCGAATCTTTCTGCAATGGCGTCTGTAGCTTGTCAACAGATGTAGGTACGCAAGCGCAAGCGTAGAAAGCCGCCGCAGCGCTCACGGTAGCAGAATTTCAAAACGATACTTACTTTAAAAATACGCCTCGTACAACATGAAATAGTCGTTTTATCTTAAAAAAATGAAACTAAAAACCGACATACCCGACAAACATTTTCGATGATTATTTGATTTATTAAAGAAAGATATGTTTTAGGAATAGGGATATGTTTATAAAAAAAATTCTGATTAGATGTTGGGAAAATATACAGGGTTCTTCATTAGAAGAACATGAATTAACACGATTTAAACTTGGCAACGATTTCGATGACTATCTTCTAGATTTTATTTAATGTAAAAACTTTTGCGAAGTGGTCATGTATCCATTGTATTGTGCAGCACTCATTTCCGAATATTTTTTATTTGAAAACTTTTCCTCTAAATTGTTCAAAGAAGGAATTATATTTCATCCACGAATATATAGGAGGCACAAATGGTACGAGAGTAACGTCTTAAGTTTTTAAAAACGACCACTGGATGGCGTTACTGTGATTCGACATTACTATTTTCGTAAAATCTGACATTTGTTATTGTTGAAGTAGTAACAGCATAGAAATAGGCAGAGTAGTTCATTTACAGCGAGCGTTTAAAAAAGTAATTTTGCGAAAAAATTGAAATTTCACATGAAGGTTTTCGTTAAATGGTTCCTTATAATTTTAGTAAAGGCCTAACACAATAACAATGCCTCGAATCGCTTCGTTAAACCTTTGGGAATGTGAATGAAGTACCGGTTTGCAGAATTTCGTGGTGGTCATGCCTCCGTCAGTGATGAATTTCGTGGAGGTCGACCAAAATGGGTTGTTGTTCCAAAAAAGTTCGATGCTGTGCGCAACATGATTGAAGAGGATCGGCATGTGACTTACCGTGCGATAGAGGCACCCTTAGGCATAGCTGAGACTGCAGTATATTCGATTTTGCATGAGCATTTAGGTGTGAAAAAGATTTGTTCTTGACGGATTCCGCATTTGTCCCAGGCACAAAAAAAGGTTCGTGTCAATTGGTGTAAGAAAATGCTCGAAAAGTTCCATAGAGAAACTTCAAAATCTGTACATAACATCGTAACAGGTGACGAAACTTGGATATATTCCAACGAGCCGGAAAGAAACTAAGCAACAATCTACTGTGTGGGTTTTCCCAGATGAACTGAATCCAGCAAAAGTTGTTCGTTCATGAAGCACTTCCAAGAAAATGATTGCTTGTTTCTTTCGTTGTACTGTACATGCCGCAAGCATTGCTTTGGAGGATCGAAAAGCAATTAATGCCGAATGGTATACAAAAATTTGTTTGCCGGAAGTCA
This sequence comes from Dynastes maya, assembly GCA_029619315.2. Classification (NCBI taxonomy): domain Eukaryota; kingdom Metazoa; phylum Arthropoda; class Insecta; order Coleoptera; family Scarabaeidae; genus Dynastes; species Dynastes maya. The sequence continues at coordinate 28,392,780 of JAROYE020000001.1, forward strand.
TCGATGAAATCAGGAAAAACAATCGACAACATCGCATCATCCTTTATCATTTATTATGACGATGACAGCTTTTCATACAGCGCGTCAAACAATTGATTAGTTAGAAGGAGTAAAATATTGTCCCATTACCGGTATAGACCAGATTTACCGCCTAACAATTTCTTTTTGTTCCCGATTGTCAAACAAAAAATGCGTGGACAACGATTTTTATCATCTCAAGAAGCTGTTGAAGTTTTAAAAAAACATGTTTAGGAGATACCACCTTTAGAGTGGAAAAAAGGTTTCGATAATTGGTTGGAACGTATTTAAAAGTGTAATCCTAATAGCGAATGTTTTGAAAACAATAAAGCGATTTGCACCAAAATCTTTTTTCATTGTTTTTGTAAAAGCTTCATTCCTCGTGTGATGTGAAGCTATATAATTGGTGATAAGTGAAAAAGGGTCCGAATGACAATAATCGTTTACAAAATACATCTGTGAACATATACGACAAGGAATAGGCGTAAAATGCTCTTGTTGTAACATTCCACAGATCTAACTATTTTCTTTAGCATCGGAACCTGTTTAAGAACTAATATTTTAGAGAGCAAATTTATCTGTACGCAAAACGTCTTCAGATATAATTTATAGTAAACTATCCAATGAACACAATTTCCAATTTCGAAACTTATAATTTCAATTTTGACAAAATCACTGTAGAAAAAAACAGAAAACAACGTTAGTTAAATGCAAATTTAATAAAGAATTATATGTAGCACCTTACTACTCGTGTTGTGAAAAACATGTGTGAGTATATCTAAAAATCTATCGTGTTTCCAGAAAAACAAATGAGAGACTAACTTTACCGAAAATTATGTAAATTCACATTCTGTTCTCTAGGTCACTAGGAATCTAATAATTTTGAATAGGGGTGGTGAACCTACTTTTGTAACGCAGAGAAGGAAACAGGTAATTGACATAACTCTAAGCTCCCTGTACATTAGTACTCAGGTTACTAAGTAGTATGTGTCTGAGGAACCATCTCACTCAGATCACAGGTACATCATCCTGAAAATCGCTGAGGCTGGTAAAACAGTGAAGATGTACAGGAATCCTCGAAGGACTAACTGCATAAGGTGGGGATCTACAAAGATGAACCTTTATGTAGACTTTGCAGTGAGGAGGAGGAAACAGCCCCTTATATTAGTTTCGCTCAACGCAGATTCGCTGTGCAAAGCGCAATTAATCTACCAATGGAGAAAGATTTACTGCATACATTACTACATAGGCTCTTAAACCTGATCGAGGGAATTAACCTACTCAAGTAAAACGAAACCGAAGCAGGAATAATACAATAGGCTATTAAGCTTCAGGGTTAAGGATGCAAAGACTAACCCTGCTTGGGTAGAGATCAATCAATCAATCACATTCTGATGCTTTTTACTCTTTGCGATGTGTCCACATGTAACCCGTGTACAATATTGTAAATTCACAGAAACGTTTTTGTAGTAGTGCAACTTTGTATTTTCATTAATTAAGATTTTGTAGGTTTTCGAAGCCGATATGTATAGCCTTCCCGTTTAAGTTTGATCTTCAGCCTTCTCCGACAAAAGGTACCGCATATTATTTTTATCTGCTCAGCACGTAAATTCAAATGAAAAAAGGTTAAAGTAGATAACTAAAGTATACCAAACAGGAATTTAGGACTTACCCGTCTTTCCTCTTCCCTAGCGGCTCTTAGGTGAGATTCTATTGCTTCGAGATCAATTTTCGGCATTGCTGTCTCGATATTGTAGACATCGAAACTTCCTACAGAAACAATTTTTCGTCCATTAATTTACAATAAACACTAAATTGTATATACAAAATGTTGGTTTAGATTTCTCATAGCTTGGCAGAAGTATAAAGCACTGTTTTTGAGTGTACAAGTTTTTTGAAAACATATGTATGTACACGTCAACGCAGCTACTAGTTTTGTTTGAGCTATTTATTTTCATACCAAGCTGGAGAAAAATATCAATTTGATATATAAAGTATGTATGTATAGATCTTATATAATTGTAATTGTCGAAAAACTAGTAATTAGTAGTAAAGATCCAAATTTGAATTTATGTTCTGCGCCTTAAATATTCACAAATAATGAATTACTTACTAAATTTCGTTTTCTTTTAGTAACTAATAAATATTTAATGCCTAATTACTTTGTTATAACGTAGTAAGTTCTTGTCAAATAAAGAGATCAAGCATTGAAATTTTATATTATTGTAATTTCTAAAGAATTATTGATCAGAAATTTAAATTACAAAACAAATAGACAGCTAATGACGATATGTATGAAAAATAATTACACCTGTCAAAAATTAATATACCTACAACATTGAACAGCTTCGAAAACATATAGAAGCTTCTATCTATTAAAGATATTTTCTGTTTCAATTATTATCTCAGTGAAAAATCGGATGTCCTGGCACATTTTCTCAACACTGTATAGACAGTAGAATTTCAATAATATATATATTCCTTATCTTTTTACCTTTTCTGGAAGCGCATCAGATGAGTTTATTGTATCCACATCAATATTAATACAATTTATATTTTCCTATTGTTAATTGTCTGCCAATAGGGCAACATTACAGTATAAGATATGTAGTAGGTGGGTGTCTCTGTTAACTAGATTCATTAGTTGACTGGATGTCTCCCAGGATGCGATTACCTACACCCTTGTAATGGTAATGGGAAAACGTGACTATTGTGACACATTATCACACGCATTATATATCATTTCTGGGAACACAAATGTGTCAATTAAGTTGAATAATAGAAGAGCTTCATTAGCACATGTTAGACCGGTTTAATTTAATCCCCACCACTTCATTATTGAAGAACTTAATTAACACTCATAATTTCGTGAATAATAAAGGTCTTCATTAATTTCATGCTAACGCTATAGCGTTAGTTTATTGTGTGCGAATTCTACTCTCGCTGGATACGTGCAAAAACACCCTCGAAACTAATTTGTAAGCCACTTTATCGGAGAATATTGTATCGGGAAAATTATAAGTTTCGAAAATTATTTAGAAACAGTTTGATATGTACTATCTAGCCCATAATGTAGAGATTTATTTCTAATGGATAAAATTTACGTCTAAAGTTAATGAAACAAGGCAAAAATAATCGAGATATTTTAGAAACTATTAGACTACGAGGGTAGTCTCTTAAGTTTTTACAAACGACGATATTGAGATTTGACATTATTATTTTCGTAACATTTGACGTTGAAGCAGCGACAGCACAGAAATCGGTCGAGTGGTTTGTTTACAGTGAGTGTTGAAGAAATGCAATTTTGTGGAAAAACGGAAATTTCACGTGAAGGTTTTCGTTGGATGATTTTTTTTTACGATTTTAGTAAAGGCCTAACATAACAATACCTCAAATCGCTTCAATTTTTGGTAGCGAAGCACCATCAGAAAAGAATGTTTACAACTGGTCTGCAGAATATCGTCGTGGTCGCGCTTCCGTCAGTGATGAATTCTATGAAGGTCGGCCAAAATCGGTTATTTCAAGAAATATCGATGCTGTGCACAACATGATTGAAGAGGACTGGCATGTGACTTACCGTGAGATAGAAGCATCCTTAGGCATATCGAAGACTGCAGTACATTCGATTTTGTATGAATATTTAGGTGTGAAAGAGATCTGTTCCTGATGGATTCCCCATAATTTGAACCAAGTTCAAAAAAAGAATAATGTCAATTGGCATAAGAAAATGCTCAAAGAATTTAGAAACTTCAAAATCCATATACAAAAACGTAACTGGTGACGAAGATTGGATATATTCGTACGAGCCAGAAACGAAGCAACAATCAACTGTTTGGGTGTTCCCAGATGAATCGAATCCAACAAAAGTTGTTCTCGAAGCAATTCCAAGAAAATGATTGCTTGTTTCTTTCGTTGTACTGGATATCTCGCAAGCAGTGCTTTGGAGGATCTAAGAACAGTTATTGATGAATTGTACACAACAATTTGTTTGATAGAAGTCATTGATGACATCAGTAAAATAATCGACATCGCATCATGCCAACTCACACGCTGCACGTCAAACAACTGATTATTTGAAGGAGAAAAACAACGAATTAATGTATCATTGCCCGTGTTCACCTGATTTATTGCCCAACGACTTTTTTTTGTTCCCAAGTGTCAAACAAAAAGCCTGTTGACAGCGATTTTTATCACCCTAAGAAGCTGCTGAAGCCTTCGGAAACCATGTTATGGAGATACTTTAGAGTGGAAAAAGCTTTTCGAGAATTGGTTCCAACGCATGTAAAAGTGTATAGATCTTAAAGGCGAATATTTTGAACAACAATAAAATTATTGTACCAAAAAATGTTTTTTCTTTTACTGTTTTTGTAAAAACCTAAAAGTTATCCCTCGTATTAGTACAAAGTAAGTAAGTGAGTAATTTATTATTATTTGACACATAAGTGCTTATAATACGTCAAAAGTACAAAAGTAGACAATTTCCATAATTTGTTTCAAGAAGGTATGATTGTATGACAACCATTTTTCCAAGATGTGAAGGTGTCTTAATAATGAGATATTCCATGAAGTGTTAATAGTAAAGGAGAACAATAGTTATTATCATATTAGCTACTGCTTTAGTACAATATTACTTTTGTTTGTTTTTTGAAATTATATGTTCAATATATTATCAAAGCTTGCCACATGAATGATATATTTTAAGATGTTTTGATCTACAGATTGACAGCAAAATCTTATTTAATAGCTATACGTACGTATCTAACAAAGAAGAGAACATTTTATAGATCACCATAGTAGGCGGTACTACCCGGTGCCCCTACCAGAATATTCTTTTTTCTGATAGGCACGTAGCTAATTCAATCAATTCTGTTATCGTATCCATTGAGTATTAATATAGGATATATAAGACAGAGATCTTAAACAGCACCATTAAATGCAATAAAAGGGGTACGCGCTCGCACTCCGACTCTTCAGAATAGTAAGGTATGATGTCACCCTGTTCGTTTATGTATTGAATTATAATTATCTATAGCAGTAGAACCCATGTGTTGTGACGATTACAACAATAAAAGGTGTTTCAGGAGGAAAGGTAAATATTTTAGTGGGTGATAGTGTAGATTAATTCGAATAAAAAATTCCATATAACATGTGTCCAATTTTTATTGGTTACTGAGATACAGCTGTTTACAGAGAAAAGTTTTCATTTCGCGTGTTGGTATTCTCCTAGTTGCTATGGGTATTGATTGTCATTTTTGTTTTGAAGTTCAAGTTGTGAGGTTGTGCTTGAGTCAATTTTTTAACTGTGATAAACGTGTATTGTTTAAGCAACAAACTACTGTACTGTTCAAGCATGCCGGACGTATTCACAAATGCTGAGTACGCCGATATAGTATTTGTGTATGGGCTTTTTAATGGTAACGCTGTTGCTGCTTATAGAGAATACGGTAGACGATTTTCTAACCGCACAGTACCCGATTCAAGAGTGTTTAGTCGTGTTTTCAGTAAACTCCGTGAGACTGGTGCAGTGCCCAGCAGTCATATCTCATCTGAACGTGCAACTGAACAGAATGTGAATGAAGTAGAAGACATTATTCAGTCGGTAGAACATAGTCCTTCAATAAGCACACGAAGAATTTCTACACGTATCGGTGTTCCACATACAAGAGTTTGGCGGACATTAAATGTGCACGGCTATCATCCTTATCATTTACAGCGGATTCAACACCTTCGAGAAGGAGATGAAGGTAGACGATTGGAATTTTGTCGTTGGCTAATTGCAAATTGCCGAGTAATCCCATTAATACTGTTTGCTGATGAAGCCACTTTCACTTGTGACGGTATCAATAACACTCGTAACTCACATCGGTGGTACGACGAAAACCCACATGCCTTTGTGGAAACACATTTTCAAGAACGTTTCTCTGTAAATGTGTGGTGTGGTATGATAGACAATCAGTTCCTTGGGTCTGTTATCTTACCGCATACTCTTAGAGGGCCCCGTTATCTAGACTTTCTTGAAAACAAGCTACCAGAATTATTGGAAGATGTTCCTTTGGTTACAAGGATGAGTATGTTCTTCCAGCATGACGGGGCCCCTGCTCATTTTAGTCATCTGGTGACACAGCATCTAAACCTAACATTCCCCGGAAGATGGATCGGCAGAAATGGTCCCGTTTAAATTTTTGCCTGTGGGGATGGTTGAAAGGCGAAGTCTACAAAGAAAAAGTAAACACAAGAGACGAATTGATCGTTCGGATTATGAATAGTGCCGCCCTCATAAAAGAACGCCGAGACAACCTCAGAAAAGCTACACGTAGTGTTGTCAACAGAATTCGAAAGTGCATTGAAGTCGGAGGTGGAATTTTTGAAAATAAACTTTAACTTAATCATTTGCCTTTGCTTAATACCTTTTGTTTTTGGCTTTTGGCTTTTTTTGTGAGTGTAGTAGTTTGGGTTACATTCAAACTGCTGTATCTCAGTAACCAATAAAAATTGAACACATGTTATATGGAATTTTTTATTCGAATCAATCTACACCATCACCCACTAAAATATTTACCTTTCCTCCTGAAACAGCCTGTATAGTTGATATATCATTTTGACTAAACTCTTGAGCAGCACTAGTTTGAATTTTTTATTTTACATTGAGAAATAAATTTTAGGTAAAAAAATTAGCGTTGTGCATAGATTTTTATATACACATCTACATAGATAGATAAGAGTACATGATATGTAGTAAAAATTTAGCTATGAAGATCACATCAGTGTACCATGTACAAAATATGAATAATATAAAAACCCAGTAAACATAGAAGGCATTACATTGAACTTTAAATGTTGTGTGTACTTGGATGAATTGAATGATTTTCTTCTGTAAAGTTTTCACTTACCGGCTTCACTTGGTTTATTTCTTTTCTAAGCATTTATCCCCATGAAAAGTACATCTTCATTTAGAAGAGGAAATTTGAAATAACTTTTATATTTTACTCCATTATTTGGAATCATTGGTCTCTCCAGTTGGGTATCGGTTTATATATATATGTATATATATAACCACAAGTAGAACATTTTTGGCGTAGACACAGGTATAGCTGAGGTTGCTTCGATTTCAGTTAGTTAATTCAAATTATCCATGACATCATAATCGTCGCAAACGTTCTTTTAAAACACTAAATAAAAATTCGTAGGTACTTTTCTGTTACTGGGTTGGTATTAAAACAGCAAAGTTAGCGAAAAATCATCGGAAAATCGTGGCAAAAATAGATGTTCTATTCAATTCAATTTATCGTGTAACGTTAAATTGTTCAAGAAATCGTACGATATTTGTTACTTTATATTTACAATAACATCGAAGATCAACTTGTTCAATTAATTGGCCAATAAATCGCGACATACAAAACAGACTTTAAACAATATTAATGTATAAGTAAGAAAAGTCCGAAACAATAGATAAATATACCAAAATCTGGATTTTGTACACAAGTATGCCCTTCCCACTACCACTTAGCAGCGTATTGTTAATTTAATGCAAATAAATACAAAAAAATGAACACTATGCTGCTCTTTTATACTGTAGTACTTTTTACTACCTTGCACATGTTGATCACTTTAATACGACAAAGTTTATGTTGGCTTCACTTTTGAATGTAAACAAATGCGACTATCACTCCAAGTTCTTTAAAACTAACAATGTACGCAAGATGACAAGACATGTTTTGTAACTATAAAGCATTCTTTTGTTAAATTTAGTTTTATTTCTCAACATAGTCTCGTTGTAAGTCGATACACATTCCCAGCGATGCTACCATCTCTTTAATCCGTCCAAATAGTAGTTGGCATCTTGATTTGCAAAATAGGCATTTGCGAATGTGATGGCTTCTTCATTCGATGAAAACCTCTGTCCTACGAACGATACTTTGAGCTTAGGAAACACAAAAAAGCCCCTGCTGGCAAAATCTGGCGAAGAGGGTGCGTGGTCTATCAATTTGAACCACACTTCATGAATTTTTGCTATGGCAACCACTGAAGTGTGAGGCGGTGCATTGTTTTGGTGGAACAAAGCTTTCCTTTTCTCTAAAATGCGGCAATTGTTCCGGAATTTCTATCTTCAGCTTGCCAAGTAATGATTCGTTGTATGCCCTCCTTATTGTTTTTCTTTTTTCAAGAGGGTCGATTAACACAACTCCATGACTATCCTAAAAAACAATCACTTCCCCGGCCGATGGAACAGCCTTCGTCTTTTTCTGAGCCGATTCATCCTTCGCAGTCTACTGTTCTTGATTTCAGCACTGTCTTGGTTTCAGCAGTGTACAGGTGTATTCATGTTTCATATAGTTATTAATCGACGCCAAAACTGCGGCTTATTTCGCTTAGACTGCTTTAACAGGGTTTTGGAAATGTTCATTGAGTTCATCGAATGCGTTTTCGGTCCTGAGTGAGCAAGCGCAGCACTCAAGGCGCGGTTAACTTTTTCATGCCCAAATACTCAGTCAATACATGACAAACACGTTCTTTTGAGATATCCACAGCCTTTGCTACCTCTCTAACCTTAATTCCACGGTCGTCCAGCACTATTTGGTGAATTTTTCCGACGTTATCAGTAGTGGTTGCAGTTTTCGGCCGTCTCAAACGTTCATCGTCAACACAGTTTGTACGACCACGTTTAAATTCAGGAGCCCAAAATGTCGTTGTGGCAAATGATGGTGAAGAGTCCCCCTAAACAGCTCGGCTTTAATTTGCGTAAGCGAATTGCCTTTCAAATGCAAGAATTTAACGACGGCCCGATATTCGTTTCTTTCAATTTTTACAGAAACAATAACATCGATTGACATATGCAACAACTGAGCGTCCAACGTGGCTGAAACTTTCAAAAGTATCTTTCGCAATTATATTACCGAAATATTTTTGACGAGTAACGCCATCTCTATGTTGGGGCTTGGAACTTTTCAGACTGTCCTCGTATTAGAAGTTTTTGATTTATTCGGGGCAAAATGAAAACTCATATAGCTTGAATATTAGGCGAAGAGAAAGCTATCCAGTTTTTAATAAATTTTACTCGACTTGATATACGTTGCAATTTGGATACACCCAAAAATATACAGTGGTACCTAGAGAAAGGCGTTTAGTATTGTAGAAAATTACATATCCACGTGGGCAAAATTGCAACACGATATATATATTTTAATTTATCTAGGGTAGAGTTCGCAATTGTGTATGTAGATGTGAAAGACGTTGCTGGAGTTATTTTAATTTGAAATTTAAGTAAAATATTAAGCTTTCCCATTGCTATATTCGTGACGAAAGTTTAACACCTAAAATACGCGATGTGAAGTAGGCAAACAAACAAAAGTTAATAATGCTAACGGTTTGTTTACTGTCAGCGCGTATTGCCAAGAGAGCTTTCATATGGTGAAATATCTTGAATTTCGTTCTGATACCGGAAATTTACCTACGAAGTTTCTGTTTCGTGAAAACGAATCTTTGATCTTTAAATTAACGATGACATGGAGTAAATATCACACGCCTTTCTCCCTTTATGTTAAATATACAATGCTTGTAAAATGAGTAAAGCTTTACACTATGCTGTTTATTCCGAAGCTTCTACTTTGATTGAATTTCAGCTAACACCCGCTCAAATATGTACAAATTTGATACACTATATTGAAGGTAACGTAAATCTCGATTGGATCTGTACTTGTAAAGATAGTGTGTTTACGTTTTAGTCGACATCTTTCTGAATTCATGTGAAGAAAGAATTATTTTCTTAAAGAATATATTCTATTTCGACAATAAGATTATTTATAAAACGATGTAAAACAACAGGTGTTACTGCAGATATGATTTTCAAAAAGAATTATTTATAAATAAGGACCTAATTTCAGCAACAAAATAGGTGATATGGAAGCAATTTTCTATTGTAGCTATATGTAAATAAGTTTGGATTTATATCAAGTCAATATAATTGAATCTATAAAATAAGTTTTATTATTTCGTCGTCTTAGAATGGTAGAGTTCTATTTGCTTCAACTTAGAACAATTTTTTGTTCGGGTTTGAATTGTTTAAACAAATCGCCGCCTTGGTTTTTTAAAAAACGTGTTTTTAGTCTAACAAGGTTCTATTTACGATATTTTATTAGCTTTTAAATTTAACAACTAATAAAGGCGACGATTTGTTTAAACAGTTTCAACCAGAACAAGAAATTATTCTAAGTTGAAGTGTGGCGATTAAATAATTTGTGATTCTTTGATGTCTCAAATATCGTAGACTTCTCACTTATTCCAGATGCATTAATATTCAACTCTGTAATGGCTTAGTAGCAGCAATTTTGACGATAAAAAAATATATTCCCAAACCATTTGTAAAATTACAACAGAGACTAATATTTGGGAAGACTTAGGTGCAAGAATTTGTATTTTAAATTCTCTGTTTATATATAATAAACCATTCCATTTATATGCATGTTTTTCCTTAAAACATACTACACATATTTCATTCCCAATGAGCGAGAATAGTGTTATCAGTAAACCATGACAAACGGTTGCACCCGTAGAGGCGCTGTGAATGGAGCTGTGTTTACAAGGAATCGAGTGGACGTTCGGTTATTATCGGTTGATCGGTGTGCGTGTACTATGTACAATGTTCGAGAAACTAGTGGAACCGTCCGGGGCGTACCGCGCAAAAGTAAACACAGTGTTAAAAAAAAATAATAGATTGTTACCTTTTATTGACGTATCGATGACCACTGCGCTAATGTGCGGCTGCCACGGTACGCAATGCTTCCATTGTCGATTCGGTCAGGCCTCGACGACGGTCTGAAAACGTTCTCGTATACCTTGCAAATGATCGTTCAGTATCTAATGAAGTAAGATTTTCGAAATTCAAATACTCCTGTATCTCTTCTGTGTAGTCTTGTATTCCAGATATAGATCGAACCTTTTTTAAATCCGGATTTTTATTTAAAACTGCACGAAATTTTTGCGCGACATGTCCTATAAGATCCGTCAAGCTTTCGAGAGCGGCTGCTAAATTGTTGATGTTATTTAACGAGTCTTGTATAGATAAGTGAGCATTTTCTAACTGCTAAATAGTTTGTGTCACTACAGAATAGTTTATGGAAATGTCATCTATTTCTTTTTGAACGTCCGAATCGGAAAAAAATTTGCTGACTTTCGCGAACCGCTTGAGAATTAGAAGAATTAAGTTTGAAAATGACATCTTTCACTTGGGAATAATATTTGCGATAGTAAGATACTGCTTCGATCCATGTTCCCCATCGCGTCAATACAGACTGAGGTAGTAGCGGAATTTGCGGATACAATTGCTTGAATGCGCGGATATGTTTGGAAGATTTCACAAACACTTTAGGATACCTGCTTCGAATTGTTTCTGCTACGAGATGACATGCGTGTATGAGGCATGTTATGCGAAGAAGAGTCGGAAAGCATAGTTTTAACATCCTACTAGCTTTCAGCATTGTTGCGGCTCCGTCAGAAATTAACATGGTGATTTGGGCTCCTACGATACAAAATTCTCTTAACATATTTTTTATTATGTTTATAACGGTTTCGACATCAGTTCTTTCAATCCTTTTACTGGCTAACAACAAGGAAGTTGCTGGACCATTACGTTTTAAAGGACGCGCCACAATATGAATCACGCTGTGTTTCTGAGCATCAGTAGTTTCGTTCGCAGTGAGGCAGATTTTTAATTTTTCAACTCGTCTTTTATACAGACTTCTACTGTACTTTGCACATGTGGTAAAGTGTACCGCAATTGTCTTTTTGTTGGTAGCTTCCATGATGGAACATATTTATCCCAAAAAAGACTACTAGGTGTTGTGGGATGTTGCACGTGCTTAACATGAAGATAAAGTCATATAAAAATTGCCAGTACAGAATATTGTTTCTTAAATTCAATACATGACGTTTACTTTTAATATGACTTTTACATTCAAATGTCGTGCGACCTAGCAACCCTATACCGCAAAATTTGCAACGAATGTGCAAACCTGTAAATAACAAACCAGGGAAACGCCAAATATATTTCTTCAAATGCGATATTTTCGAAAACAAACAATGAGAATCCGATATATAACCGAACGGCCGAACTCCTCAATGTCTATCGCATTACTAAACTCTGCATCCACATATGTACATACACCCCCCCCCCCGTACAGGCGTCTCTGCAACCGTTTGTCACGCTTTAGTTATCAGATATGGATATCAACGTATTTATTTCGGTTTAATTGTGTAATAATTTAGTAGTAATTTACTCCATTCATGCATCAATCTTATAAAATTTATATCGCTTTTAATCATTTAACTTTTCTTAAAGGTATTGTATGAAAAAAAAACTTACCTAGTAATTCAGGATTTGACCGTTTCTTTTCCTTTACAGCCGGAACAGATCGACGATTCAAATTATCTCTGCCTCTTCCACCGCCTAATTCTTTCCTGGGAATTGTAATTAAACTTCCAATTTGTTGATTGTAATCGCGTCTCTTTTTGACACAGTTTATTTCCATCTTCTCCTTCTTTCGAGGGATTGCGCTATCTTCGTCTTTTTCAGGTTCATCCTTAGTTTTATCCTCTTTACAAAATTTCTCTATCTCTTCGTGTTTAGGCATTTCGTTTTGATTGGATTTAGATTTAACCGGTTCGTTCATTAAAACATCTTCATTTTTTCGATTGGAATCTTTATTTCTTAGACTTTCTTCTACCTCCATCTTCCCCGGTTCTTGCTTGTTTGAATTACTGTCAAGGAAGAGCTTTTGATCTACTGGTGGAATATTGTCCTGCACGCTAGACAAGAAAGCATCTTTTAATTTTTGTTGGAACGCATCTTCATTTTTTGCTTTGAAATTGTCATTATAAGTGGTGTCGTGTGGAAAATGTCGTTTTAGTTCATTGGATGGTGGATGTATTACCGATAAAACCGACATATCGTTTTGTTTTATGATTTTGCTATCTTCAAGGACTTTACTTTCATTGGTAGAAAGGACGCATTTATTGAATGGTTGCTCGTTGTTTGGTTCTATATTATATTTGGCAGCGGTTGGTTGTAAATCATTGGAAATCGATAATTTTTCTATAGCTTCCTCCAGTTCAAGGGCACAAGCGGGTTCAAATATTGCACAGAAAGCTTTATCTATTAACGACTCTGGATTGTTTATGTTTAAATCTTTACTATCATTAGCTATTCCACTGTAATTATTTTCACGACTAATTCTTCCAAACTCTTGTTCGACTTCCTTGCCAAAATCTCCAATTATATTGCCGTATGTTTCCTGAGATTTCGTACTTTGACAATTGAATACTTTCTCTTCATGTGATATATTCAGACCTAATTTCGTACCTGAAGTGGTTTCGAGGTCATCATCACTAACTTGATTCGAGTTTGACGTGCTTGCTTCTTCTGAATCACAAATTATATGCTTAAGATTCTCGCATTCCAAGGGGATGTTGAATACCGGTTTATCGTAAAACACCTTTTGAATATTTTCGACGCTATCTAATCGATTCACGCTGTCGATCTTGTCGATTGGATATTCCGTTTCCTCGTTATTATTGTTATTGTTGTTGATATTGTTTGAAGTTTCCGTTAGAAACTTTGTGCTCGCCAATTCGCACTCGAAGTCATCGTCGGTGAGGTCCGTGTCGGATGACGTCTTCAGACTGTAATCAAGTGTATGGGCAAGATGCTGGAATCCGGGATAATTGGGGTTGACGATGCCTCGCGGTTGTAATGTACCTCTATTAGTAAGGTTCACCTCGTCAGAGATTGATTCTGAGTCGGAAATATCGAAGCCGCGGTCTTCTTCCTGCGGCGATGTATCTATCGATGAGCAACTTTGGTGCGCATCTGCAAGGTATATATAATTGTATTTTATTATGGGAGCTTTGAAACAATTATTGGGGTAGACTTTTGACCAAGTAGTTTACTGCGAAATGGAGTATCTAGTGTCTTAAATTTTGCATGTACAGTAACAAAAAATAAATAGAGAGATATTATAAATAGATAAGAGATGACAATAAACAAATAATAGTAAACTTATTTCCAAGGACATGCTCAATAAGTTGAGAAGGAATAAACAACAATTATAGGGACATCTAATATACATCGATGGTGATTGCTTTTTTACTCACGGTAGTGTACTCATATACAGTGCGTTAAGAAAAAATCGATTTCCTTGAATTGAATATTTATAAATTGGATCTTAAATTCTGAACACCTCGTATGTCATGAATTATTATTGAAAAGTATAGAGTTTCCATTGGATCCGGTATAAATATGACATAAATTCATTCAACTGTATTTCCGATATGTAATTGTAAGGAGTATATCGTAAAAGAAAAAAAAAACTCAAAAATCAAAATAGCTCTAAACCAATTGATTTTAGAGGCAGGGAACCTTTATACAAATCATTCCACAACAATCCATGGAATCTAAAAAAGTAATAAAAAGTATGTCATTTCATATATCAAAGTTGGTTATTACTTCCAGCATAACCGGAAGTAATACGAGTCTAAAAATAATTTGTTATAATAGAGCTCACGCGCTTGCTGCTTGCTACAAAATTTCAGAATTAGGCGAAGACGCTAACTCTGAAAACTTTTAATGAACGGGTTGCGTGAAAAATCCTGTGTATGTATGTTAGTACCAACGTTACATGTCAAATAAATTATTTAAGAAGTCTTAAGTCTAAAGAAATTGTTAATCTTAAACAATACTATTGGTATATCTATGTTATTTAGCACAATTTGTTGGATGATTTGTGTAATAGAATGAATATATACAGTCCCTGGCCATCGAATTAGGACCACTTAAAAACATGATTTTGGGGTAAATTAAAAAAAGAAACAGTCCTCTGTGTTTTATTATTTCCTCAATCCTTTTTGGCATACTGCCAATGCAGCTTTTTATTGCTTTTTTAATTTCGTCGCTATTATGCCATACATCTGCAATATCTTGTTGTAATTTTTCCTTTGTAGTTGAGTTTCGTGTACTTACGATGTTTTTCAACACATTCCACACATTTTCAATTGGTTTTATGTCTGGCGAATTGTCTGGAGAAGGTAGTACACGCAGATTTTTAGATTCAAGGTATCGCATTACACTTTTTGCCTAATGATAAGGTGCATTGTTTTGCATGAAAGTATATGGTCCTTGAGTCGAATCAACGAAGGCAATAAATAGTTTTATAAAACTTTTTTTTATATTGTTTTTGTTCCATTGTTCCGTTAAGGGAATATAGTGGTCCCGGTCCTTCTGTCGTAATACACGACCAAATCATTAGAGATGAGGGGTGTTTAATAGATTTGATCGTACATGCTTCTTTATAACGCTTTGAAGGATGTTGATGAACAAATTGGCTTGTCTCCGTTAGCACTTCTAGCCGTGATTTGTCGTTATAAATAATCTAGGAAAAAGTAAAAAATTTAGGGAACTATTAAGCGAACTATGGGGATGAATTTGACCAAAAATACAGATGATAAATGAAACTTACCTTTCCCCAATCTTCAACTGTATATTTTTTATATTCTTTAACCCATTGAAATCGTGTCACTTTCAGTTTAGATGTTAGTCTTGGCTTCTTTTCCGGACGTCTGCATTTCAAGCCTGCTTCATGAAGACGTCCACGGACAGTTCGGGCTGATATTTGTATACCTTCTCCACTAAGAATTTTAAGAACACCTTTAGTAGATAAAAAACGATGTTCTGTTGTCTGTATACGACGATCATCTCTTAAGTTGTTTTGCGTTTGCAAAACAATATGTTCTGCTGCTACTTGTACTAGGAATATTCTCCTTAATTAATTTCGCGATTCTCAGAACAGTTTGATGTGATACACCCTTTTTTTATGCAACTTCACGTTGAGAGAACTTTCCCGTCTCTAGAAGAGCAGAAATTCGTGCTTTTTTCTTTGTGGTTATATCCTTCTTCTTTTCCATTATGATAATAATTGGCCGCGAAAATAGACCCACACAAATAAAATTAACACTCTTTGAAATATTCTAGTTCTTTGGAAAATCGGTAAAAATACTGTTTTTATTTATATTTGCAATGATACTAAGGAACTAATGAACGACACAATATAATTATTGTACCTACGAATAGCAAGAGGCGTGATTCATAGCAGGTGGATAATTGGTTTATTGCACCCCTAAGCATTATTTTTATAACCAGCAATTATCTGTGACCATAATATATTAGGATATTACTCAAACAACAATTATGCCTGTATAGATTTTCGAAATTAAAATTATATTTAAAAAATATTCTTATAAATTTAATACTCCTCAAGTGGTCCTATTTCCATGGCCAAGGACTGTACATATAGAATAGAATAGATACACCAGGCTGCAATAGCATCAATAAAACTACCATCAAAACGATTCTTCACGTATTTTTTAATTACAGCTCAATTCAACGTTTGTAATTAATGGCCCTGCTTCGCATTTCTAAATTGAAAACACGATGTAGATCATCAACTGTATATAGTAATTGTGTTAATACTGTAATTGCAGATCTCATCGAACAATGAGAAGAGAATGAAATAAGAAATGGGATAAAAACAAATTTTAAACTAAATTTTATGTTGAAGCATATGCTCTTATTTGTCGAAATGGTTACATAATGTTTATTTTGAGAAAAAAGGCAAATGAAAGGACGTACGTACCTTCGTAGTCGAGTAGACTATCATCTGGCGAGGACTCCGAACAAATGGACGAAGCGGTCCCGTGCCGCGTGTTGTTCAAAGAGACAGCCAGTGTGTTGTTGATGTTGAACAATTGATGCCTGTTGTTCACGTTGTTCGTTATCTGATGCAGATTGTGGGTGCGGGCAGGATTGCACCATTGCACCGTGTCTTCGGTATTGTTGATGTTGTTCAGTAAATTCTCATCCGTTGTATTGGTTGCATTAATGGTATTAGTTGCATTTGCGGTAGCGGTAATCGTGATCAATCCATTCGAGTTGTGTATGTCCGAGTTTAGAGTAGATGTATTGTAGGCGTTTGTGGTTACGTTGCTGTTCTGAAGTGTGTTTATTCGTTTAGGAGAATTCAGTAAATTTGGATTGCCATTATAAACGGACAATGGACCGTCTACGTTCTTCAAACGCATCTCTGTTTCCTGTAACAAAGAAAAAACAACTGCAATATACTATATATTGTTTAAAATACTGTTTTTGTACGTAACTAACTATACAAATCTTAATTTATTAGCTAATACTTATATGTTAAGAGCAATAATTAATTTCTGGGGAATTAAAGACTATAAATATATAACTAACTGCTTTTAAATCTTAACGATTCATAAATTAATAAGTTATTTAGACAATTTAGTGATATGGGATTTAGTGACATGGGAAATTTTCGTCTCGGGAATTCATAAGCTATGTGCTAATCCATTTTTTCAAATCTTTCAAGAAAGTGAGATGGGATTGCTTTACCATATCAAAAAAGATTTTTTTTCTTCCAAAAATTCCCGATTTGCAAGCGTACTACAAGCGCCAGTTGTATTTATATAATTTTGTTATAATAGTACTTGATAAACTGGCAAAATTGAATGTAGAAGGAATCGAATATACTCAGTAACAGTTGCAAAAAGGTAGTACGTCTAGAAATATCGTGGTATATTGCTTTAACAAAATCAATATGCGAAAAATGTAAATTTTTGAAAAATGTCAATCCTGGCAAAGTTTATACTACGAAAATGAAAAAGGACTGCAAGGACTGTGAGGTAGTATGGCAAATAGCACTAAGGCATCGGCTGATTAATTCGGAATAGTTGTTTCGAGAATTCATAGATGCTCATTGACAACTGTACGACCGAATGATGTGAGAACATTTCAAAAAAAATCTAACATTCCTATTCTATCCCTACCTCAAGAGGATATTTACAAGCACCTACTTTTGCCGCCTATACATTCTAAAACTAGAGCATGCGAAATATACGGAACATAGACAAAAAGCATCTTGTCTGTGTAGCACGAAACGTAAAACATATGTCCGTTTTACCCTAATAAATCAATAAGAGTCGAGTGGGCTAATAGTATTTCTAGCAAGTTTGTATTCATTTTCATGTAAAAAGTTTCGTAAGCGTATAATTCCCACGGCGAAGTTTCGCTCTTAATTAAATTTAGGTTTTCTAATTTAATATTATGCCCGGTTTCGTTTATCTTGATGACTTGATGATTTAATTTTTCCATATCATTAGCATGCGATGTGCTTCTTGAATCTGGTGCCTATTGCTCGTTTCGTTTATCCAATGTAGCCTTTATCACAGTCACCACGTGCAATTTTATAAATTCCCGACCTTTTCTTCATATTCGGTTTATCTTTCGATTTCTTCTTTTTCGATTTTTTTTAAGTAGAACTTATATTTTTTGATATTGCTAGGAATTTCCTTCTAAAATTATCTTCAAAATGGCATCAATAACGTAATACTTATTTCCAGTATTTTCGAAGATATTATTTTATGGGAAATACGTTTGTAATATTCAATATGTGGGACATCTGATACAGCTAGATGGCCATGATTTTCAAACAAAAATTACTATCCAATGAAACGTCAAGTCTCTGCTTAAAATTTCCACACTAAATTATTCTAGTATTTGTTATAATTTTATTAAGGTCCATTTATTGTAATTTGAATCATTTACACGTTCATGATTACTTATCACGCTTTAATTTTGTTGTCAATTATGTCGTTTTGTTGCTCTTACTTTTTAACTTTCATTAACTAAAAATGAATTTCTCGAAAGAGGAGTTCATAGATATGGTATTTGTTCTTGGCACTTGGCAACACAGATCTGCTCCTAGCACCAAGAATGTTAGTGTAATACCCCTTGTGATGTTTTTCTATGGCCTTCTAGAAAAACCATTGTTTACACAACATCCCCTACAATGGAAGAAAACATGCGGCAACGAATAAGAAATGCGTTTCTTCAATTAAACGAAGACAACTTGGCACAAAATGTAAGCTAGTCCGTACAGTGACGGTTGAGAATATGCACAGAGCAGAATGAGACCCTGAATTAAGATTATTTTATCATAAAAAAATGACCCACATATCGAATATTACAAACGTATTTGCCATTGAAGTGTAATATCTCCGAAAATACTGGAAATATGTATTACCTTACTGGTTTGAAGGCAATTTTACAAGGAAATTGCTAGCAATATCAAAAATATAAGTTCTATTTAAAAAGATTGAAAAAAAGCGTTTGAATTTCGATAAATGTTGCACGACATATTTAACACAACGTATATATTTTTACATAATACCATCTTAAAACCTATAAAGTATTATCCTCAAAATTGAGAGCAACATAGTAATTCGCGACACCATAACTGTTACGAGGCTAGATCTTAAAACGTCAGAGCCTGCAACTGTCAACATTTTAAGAAAGTTAGCAATATAGCCAAAAGTAACTATCGAAAGTACATATAACCAAACATTAGAAAGGTAATATAAGTGGCTATCAAAATGATTAATACAAGGTAATCCATTTTAAGTAAAAAACTTGAAGGCGGTTGCGGAAATTTGGAATACCCTGTATATCTGTAAATAATTTTACAAACTATGCTGAAAATCCAATTTCTTCATCTTTGGTAGTTTTCACACTAAACTCTGACCACGGAATAATGGCGCACCCGGTATATAAAATATCGAACTTTTACGCTGTCATTTTAGCTTTAACAAAAGAAGAAGAGCAAATAACAAGGTAAAAAGTTTGACCTAAAATTTACAAAGATATGATGGGAATACCGGAAAGTGCAACTGGCACTCCAATGGAAGAAGAAGCACCTTATGAACATCAAAAAGAATTTACTATATTTCATTTATTAATGTACTCACCTACTTGGAATATTTTTGTGTTTCATAATATTATAATTAATTAATACTTTTTGGTTAAAAAATTCGACTATTACTATATCCTCGAGGTAGCAAGTTACCTCTTTAGTTAACATCGAATAAATGTTAAAAAAGGTAAAAATCAAAGTCTAAAATTAATTGGCATTAATACAATCAATTTGCATGCCTCTATATGTTCAAACTGTTCTACTTATAAAATTTATATTCTCAAAATTATACTTGTCCAAGTACTATCACCCAATTTTCTGCTTTTTCTCTAATTTTCAACCTCCTGCTTTTAAATCTAAACGCCTCAGATTTAATACTAAAATATTAAGATTAGCAATTCATCTGGGTACTGGCACGTTATCTCTTGTCAGTGATTTTTGAGTACATTTTTGTTTCTATCATCAGAATCTGCGTTTGAAAATTTGGACTTACTTAAATTGAAATCAGAGCTGTTATATTGTACCTCTGCAATCAGCGCAAAAATTTATAGTGACGAGGGTAGTCTGAAAAGTTTAAAGTCTCAATATGAAGATGGCGTTACTCGTAAAAAATATTCTGGTAATATAATTGCGCGTGCGTTGAAAGATACTTTTGAAAATTTCAACCATGATGTTTGTTTCAGTCAATGTTAGTGTTTCTCTAAAAATGGAAGAAATCGCATATCCAGCCATCATTAAATTCTTGCATTTGAAAGGCAATAGATCTACGTAAATTAAAGCCGAGATGAACGCTATTTATGGGGATTCTGCACCATCATTTGCCACAATGAAGTTTTAGGGAGCTGAATTTAAATGTGGTCATACCAGCTTGGTGGACGATGAACGGTCGGGACGGAAAACTGCAACCACTATCGATAATATCGTTGTGAAAAAGTTTACGAAATGGCGCTAGACAACCGTCGAGTTAAGGATAAAGAAATAGCAGAGGCTGTGAGTATCTCGAAAGAACGTGTTTGTTACATATTGGCTAAAGATTTGGGCATAAAAAGGGCCAGGACCAAAAACGCAATCGAATGAACATTTCCAAAGGCCTATTGAAGCAGTTTAAGCGAAATAAGTCGAAGTTTTGGCGTTAATTAATAACTGTAGATGAAACTTGAATACACTAGTACACTCCTTAAGCCAAGGTACAGTTAAAACAATGGACTGCGACGGGTGAGTCGGCTCCGAAAAAAGCGAAGACTGTTTCATCTGTCCGGAAAGTGATGGCGACTGTTTTTCAGGATAGTCATGGTGTTGTGTTAATTGACTATGTTGAATAATAGGGGCATATTATACATCATTACTTGACAAGCTGAAGGCAGAAATTGTGGAAAGGTCGCATTTGAAGAGAAAGAGAAGTTTGTTCCTCCAAGACAACGCACCGTCTCACAGTTCAGTGGTCGCCATGGCAAAAATTCACGAATTGAGGTTCGAATTGATAGACCACCCACCCCATTCACTAGATCTGGTCTCCAGCGATGTTTTTCTGTTTCCTAGGTTCAAAGTTTCTCTCAGAGGATAGAGATTTTTATCGAATGAGGAGGAGAATTTTTGCAGAACAATATGCCAACTACTATTTTGACGGATTAATGAAATGGGAGCATTGTTGGGAAAGGTGGGGGACTTACAGGGAAATTATATTGAGAGATGAAACTGAGTTTGATAAAACTGCGTTAGGCTGAAAACTTTTCAGACTACCCTCGTATTAAGGAATTTCATTTCATTATATTAAGCAATTAAAATTCGTCTCAATATTTTAAATTAAAAAAAAATCTTGTAAAAACTAATGATCAAATATTGATTTGGCTCTTAACCTAGTGCTCAGTGATCGAATGATTGCCGTAAGCAGGACCTAAGAAGCCTTTGAGTAGGCAGCGTTGAAACATTTGCACCACAATATAACGAATTGGGTCTTAAAAATTCTACTCAGGTGATAATTAACATAAACCGTAAAAGTGTTTGAACAGATCCATTTTCATGTGCCCATTATTTTGATTCAGAGTCAAAACTCTAAAGTAAAGAATGATGGCATCAAGATACGAACATTTTGTATCACTTCTTTCACTGCTAACTCTTGGCGACAATTTTTTGGGCAATACACCCGTGATCTTTTAATGGAAAATTCCTAAAATAATAGAGGAAAGGACGAGAAAAATTGCGTCAACGTGCTCTGTTTCGCTGGAGTAATAATCCATTTCATAAAAGTTCTGAATAGTTGCTGTCATCGAATTCTTGATCAACTTTACTATTCTCAAAGCTACTACCTGTTCATTATTAGTTATCCCGTAAGCAGAAGAATTCATTTTTTTATGATGTTTAGTGAACCGTTTCTGTGAATAAATAGCTAGCAGGATAAGAGTCCAAATTTATTTTGCAAAGCATGAGGGAACTTTGACGGTATCAGTGTACTTTAGAATCCGTAGAAAAATATATTTTTTTTAAATGTCCTAGTGGTTTCTTCTATATTAAATAAATAATTAGTAAATACCACTAGTTGGGGAGCAAAATATGTAAAGTTCAAGCCAAATTAAAATTTCATGGGTGGGAATTCTCCTAACAACAAGACTGTTTTGATTTACTTCTGTTTCTAGACTATAGAAATATATATTTTTAATGCATTAATTTCTTGAATTTCGCGAGACCCTATTAAAATATATCAGTCCCAATAGAATACGCTGCTAGTGTAGGAAATGCTATTTATGCATAAATTCAAGAGATAATTTATTTTGCAATGCACATTTTTTCTTAGCCTGTAACTTTAACTAATGCACAGTGGAGTGGCGACGCTAGATCATGAAACAGCTTGTATAAAGAAGAGAAAAGTGATCTAGTTTCTAGAATATCAATGCAAAACTGAAATGAAATTCTTTCAGATTGAATATATTTTTTGATGTATTGTGATGGCCGATCACAACACGTTCATGTAATTGTCGTTTGAACTAATTTGCTAATGGAATTTTGGCATTAAACATGTTCCCGGGTTCCAAAATGTGTTTGCTGGGCTCTATAAACGCAACAAAATGCGAGAACATTTCAGTTATGCTAATTTTAAGGTGAACTGTTATACTTTTATCCCGAGAAATTGTTTCACATACAAAGAGCTAAATCGATAGCGGAAAATGGTTGGCTTAATCAACTAACTCGTCACGTAAACTAATTTGGATTTTAGGTAAAACGCTTGTTTTCGCACGCTTATGCTTAATGTAAATTGTCTAATGCTAGAAAATTAACCAATCAATTTTCAATCCATTCTAATGCGGCTTCATTCGAAATTGTATATTTAGCTATTTTAATTATAATTTACGATTTGTTATCCTATTTTAACAAAGATGTTAAAGATGTTACTAATCTTAGTTTTCTGTTTATTTTATTCCGGTATTTATTTCTGTGACTATTCTTTTATCATCTGCTATTAACTACTATTAATATTAACTGTTTGTTGTTAGTGTTAAAGTTGATAAACAGATGCAAGTAAATTGGTATTTTCTATTGTCTTATTCCCGGAATAAGGAGTTTGTACTGCTAGTTACTGGTAATTTTTTATTCAATGAAATAGTTGTTTAAAATAACCTTTATATTAAGAAATCAGTAACTCACATAAAGACATAAGGATAAGCTTCTACGAAAAGAAATTTTAATGGTATCTTAAGTTAATATGAATACTTATTGGTAAAAAGAGAATTCAAGTGCTAGGTCGTTATCCTAAGGCATCTTGCGTCCAAGACAAACATTATGTAAATAAGAATGCAAAATTTGTCGGAGTAGAATGGATGTAAGCGTACTTCTACCGCTTTGATTCTTAACTATTATGTTGTTTGGTCAAGTTAAATTATAATAAAGTGGATAGTCGTCTACGGTATTTTGTTGTTGTGGGTCTTGACCGTTGTAAATGAGTATGGAATAAGTTTGATAAAACGTGATTGAAGCTGTCGCGACGACGATCAAAGTTTTAGAAATTTTTTTAAATTTCACCAATATTTCGCTTTTATTTTTAAATCATGTAAAAATATCAGCGTCATACTACAAATTCAAATTTACAATTATTAAACTAAAAGATATACGCGCAGAGATTCGCATTTCCTTGTTTAAGACATTTGTTAATTTGATTCAAGAAAATCTTGCAGAAAATTTGAAGAAAGCGATTCTTAGTATAAGTAAATGGCCGTTATAACACAAAGCAATATTTTCTTAAGGATAGTAATTAGTTTTCTTAAGACTAGGAAGCATTTAAATATTGTTCATAAATCAATAGTTTCATTTTTTTAAAATAAAGTATTTATTTACTTAGAATTCTTCAAGTGCATATCATTTATATCCACATTATTAATTACGCTTACCTTGTTTAAAACAGTATGATATATTCGTACATAATGCAGTAAATTATTCTCATTGCTTGTAAAAAGGCTAAGGTAGAGGTTATCTACAGAATAATGTTCAAACAAAAGTGAACTTAATGTAGAAGCACACAGGAACAAAGTGCCCCGGAACAATAACCAAGATAATGTTAATAAATAATAACAATGTGAGAAGAAAAAAGCACTAACGCTTTTTGCTCCTGCCCACATTACTGTTTATCTCTCAATTTATGCCACTATTTCCTGGCGCTACTTATTTTCAAGAGATATAGTCATGCCGTCCTAGATAGTAACGGTAGAAACCGGAATACAGATGCCATACTTACCCATGCAATGATATAACCTTTAATGTACGAAGGCACATAAACAGTTTCAAAAGATACCGGTTAATTCTTTTTTTTACTACTTACCTGCCACGTGTACTAATTTAACTGTAATTTGTTTAAATATATAATAAATAATAATAAAAGGGATAAATATTACCCGTTAATAATTAAACTACATAAGAATAATGCCTGTTTAATTACATTATTAAAGAAATAACTTAATTATACTGTAATATATAAAAAAAACCTATTTCATTAGTTAATTCACTTGCTCCTAATTTTAATTATTAACTTTATTGTAATTTTTCCATTATTGTTATTTTTCTTTTATTGGTTATCCTTGTAGCTGGCCTGACAATGTGTTTTTTGAACACGAAACCAGTCACCTAATTTCTCAATAGGACTTTGTGAGATCTGCACCATTTTTTCATTCCTACCTTCAAAATGAATATTTTCTTAACTTAAAGCTAAATGATTTACTTGGATGAAACATTTTTCTGCCTTGGATTTTCTTGATTTTCTAACCCTAAGAAAATATTTATTTAATCCAAATAAAGTTTCAATAAAGTTATTTTCTTATATTATACATTGCTATAGTCTTGAAACAAAAAGTTGTTATATCAATGTATTTACAAACTGTAGGAATATCAACAGCAGCAAATGGAAAATTAGACATATTGCTCTTGAATATAGACTTTGGACTAGATAGAAATCAGTTGTATCTCCACCATATTGAGTTAAGGAGCAACGGGTGAATAAAAAAATTATTAATAGCGTCAGCGTCATTTAAGTGCTCAGATAAAACAGAATCACTTTGCTTGATATTTAAAGCATTCAATTCTCTCCATTTGGTTTTTTGACTGCAAGATTGAAAAATTTAAACTGGAAATAAGCCTTTTTCTCATGTTAGATTGATTTATTGGTGAGATTACGTAGAGATTTGTAGTAATCAAAATTCGTCTCGAAAATTCAGCCTGGTGGTATCGGTTAGCGGTTACCCAAGGTTTTGCACACAAAATTTTATCAATTCGCTTCGTTCTGATCATGTTTAACAACTTTCTCTTGAATAGAGACTGATTTTTGCAAGAAAATCCATTTTCTTGATGTAAGAAACCATTTTTCTGTGAGTAGTAACAATTAAATTATAATTTTCAAGTTAACTAGATAGCCACACCTGTGAATACAAAGATTCAGAGATACCCATGCTAGGAGCTTTGATTGATGAATGAGGAAACCGATACATGTATCAATGTAAAAATACAAAGCGGTGGCACTTGTTGAAGACACGTGCCCGCGATATTTAAACTGAGATATACTGATTGAACGTAGTAACTTGAAACAAGACAAATTAAATTGTTAAAAATATTATAAATTACAGGGGGTAAAACAGCAATTAGATGTAATTACATTGTTAAGCAGACATTAACAGTACATACGTATGTTGGACTATTTTAATTTTGTTATTTTTTAAAAAACTTTAAATTAAATCTCTACCTATTGTTTAAATTTTTGATAGTATCTAAGTGAAATAAATATGAGTAAATACTGCTTAATCCGTCTATGTCAGATCTGCTCCTAACACTATGTGTTAGGATGCTGATTTATCAGTACCAGTAATAAATCAGTAATAAATGAGACTTGCAATTATTTTCAGTAGTTAAAATTTTTACATTGTTTTACATTTTATGTAAGATATTGTTGGAGTGAATAGCTAACGCACTACTTTGTTTGTTTAGTTTGCAATCACTCGGATGTTTGGAAATTCTAGATTTTAACCAAGTTGATGTTTGACCAGTGTAAACTTGGTTAAAAAATTTGTAAGGAATTTAGTAAATGACATTTGATATAAAATCAAGTGAAGTGGAGTCTTTTAATTTAGCGAATAAATTATTTATTATATCTGGCAATTTTTAAGTTATCCTCCCTTGTCAATAATTGAACTCGTTAGTCGCAGTATATTTGGTAATTTGACTTATGCAATATATAACGGTACAGCAATAGGATCTGTTTCACTCGTTTGGGTGCGATTAGGTGGCGGTAAAGGTAAGCCATGGATCACTCTATTCAAAAGAGCACAAGGATAACCATTATTGAGGACTATATTAAAAATTCTGCCTAATTATCAAGTTATCTCATCTATCATTTCATAAACAGAACTTAGACGAG
Source organism: Dynastes maya (assembly GCA_029619315.2). Classification (NCBI taxonomy): domain Eukaryota; kingdom Metazoa; phylum Arthropoda; class Insecta; order Coleoptera; family Scarabaeidae; genus Dynastes; species Dynastes maya. Next base: position 28,419,495 of record JAROYE020000001.1, read on the forward strand.
CCGGATTCGGAGTTCAACATGGACAATTTTGACAATTATGCTGATAGTGACTGATCTTATTTTCTGTTTGTTTATTATTTTTGGTTTCTGTGAACACAATGTGCCTTTTTTACTTTATTTTATCTTTACCATTCTTCAAGATTTCTGCATTAAAATACGTATTTATAGGACTATAAGTAGTCTGGGCAAACAGTGGTAACAGTCAGTGTAGTAGATATGTGGTGCGGAGTCGGCGATTATTTATTTCACGCGTTCACAGCGTCAGTACTAAATCGATGCTGTATGCGAGTAGTTCTGTGTATATGTAGGCTGTCGTAACTTATTTCGTAATTGTACGCTTATGTTTGCTTGAAAAATGTCGCAGTTAGGTACGTCGCGAAAACGACCAATGGCAGACACAGTTAAAAACTTTATAGTGGACATGCCGGACTTTATTTTTGATGGCGCTAAAATTCAGTGTCTAGTTTGTAAAATCCCTTTAATGTGTTGGCCCAGAAGCCATTGTCAACGTCACATCGAAAGCAAACAGAATTCTTCTGCAAAATGTGGCATACGAGACCAAGAAAAATGTACATTTGATTTATGTGTTACTCTTATTTCATGTAATCTATCGTTTCGTTTACTAGACAAAGAAGCATTTGTCTCCTTCTGGAATAAGTATGCGGACTGTAAATTACCTAGTCGGACATCGATACAAAATGTAGTGCCATTTGCTCGTGAACATATAGAAAAAAGGATGAAAACGGAATTGAAAGATAAAATACTGTAGTTGTGTGTGGACGAAACAACAGATCGCCAAAAACATTCTGTGGTTAATGTAATAGTACGTACAATGGAACCACATCGACCGTCGTCCTCCTTCTTACTTGCTTCCAAAAGAGTTATAAATTGTACTGCCCATGAGATTTTAAAGGTGGTGTTGAACTCATTGAACAAATTTGAAGTTTCAACTAAGCAGCTTTTAATGTTTATGAATGATGGTGCCGCAAACATGCGTTCTTTGGGCCGATTTCTTAAAGAATACAGTGGTAATTTCTTACGTGTAACGTGTAAAATCCATACTCTAAATCTTGCGGCACAAACGATTCCTACATGTTTTCCACTAGTAAATGCATTGATTGCTAGTACAAAGGCAGTGTTTCTAAAGTCCCCGAAACGTACCCGATTATTTCACAAACTGTGTCCTGATTTACCTTAACCACCACAGCCGATTGTTATACGTTGGGGAACATGGTTGCAGGCTGCGTTTTACTACAACAAATATTTTGATCAAGTAAAGAAGGTAGTTTTAAAATTCAATCCGACAGAAGCTGCAGCAATCAAGAATATATAATATTTTATTCACAGTAGTTACTTCGGACTAGCGGAGGGAATAGAAAAATTACAAAATGTCGCTAGTGGATTCTGTTTAAATTGTGAATGATGTTCACGCACAGTTTTGCGCTGTAGAAGGCGAAACAATTTGGTGTGTAATACGAAAATTTGAAAGTGTTTTAGAGAAAGACTCCGATTTTCTTATATTAGTACAAATTTGTGAAGATGCGTGTGAAGTTGCATTAAGTTGTTTCAAAGATTATTTTAAATATGCAAATATAACATCGCTAGATGTCGAACGGTCGTTTTCGGCATTAAAAAACATTTATCCCGCACGTCGTACTCACTTGACTGAAACAGCTGTGAAAACATATCTAATAATTCAAATATTTAACAGATGTTACCCAGTTTGTGATTTCACGGAAGACTTTTAAAACGGTAAGTGTTTCAGCATGTTTTATAACTTATTTCTTACCTTCTATTTTATGTGTAAAGTTTTATGCGCTCGCCACGCCTCTGGCTGTTACCGCATATTTGCCCATGTTAACTATAGGTTTATTTTTGAATGCCACACAATGTATTGGATTTTGCATGGTAAGAAACGTGAAGTTCTAAGCTATAGAAATTCTGCTTATTACCAATGTAAACTTATATCAAAATAATTAATTTTTAATTGAATTATAATACTTTTAAATAAATATAGGTCCATTCCCCACTTCGTGCTTAGGTATTTATAATAAAGAAGGAAACTAGCACAAGCTGAATTAATCTACGTAACAAAAGGCAAGAGGCACGTACTTATGAAGGAAAAACCTAAAGACACAAACGAAGCTTGCTGAAATGGAACTGCTAAAGAATTCATAGTGCGTTTCTCCTCATCCCATCTTTTTCTTTAAACATTCCAGTGGATGTAAAAAATCGGTATAAATTTGACCTAGATTTTGCTTACCGCCTACCGCTGACACCATCTGAACAGAAATTAATGGAAAACGGAATACAACCATGAAAAAAAAGTGTTGGCGCCTTTAATAAAAGAATCAACTGCCAAGAAAACGCTTTTGGATTGTGCCTTTCAATGAGGCTCTTATTAATTAGGATAATTGAAACATGATTCTACGTACACAATATCTTACAAACATCGATACCAACCGAATAAAATTTCGAACACAAAGTATATCATACCTTCAACACGATTGGCGATATGAATATGTTAGTTTTACGGTTTCCACAACTTTGTTAATAAGATTTGCGGCTGCAATGTGCGGTTTTGAAATATCCCTTAGGAAGTTTTCATATTAAAATTTAATAGTAGAACCTAACAATGTGCATAATCCTAGGAATGCGAATTTGTTTTGAAATACTTCAAGCGTGAGCGGTTTGAAAATTTAATCGCTTTCAGTGTACAAATTAAAATCACTTAACATTGCTGAATCGCATAATAACTGCGAATAATTCAATGCAGACTAATGCTGTAATGCGAATATTTGTTCAGCGTATCGAAAAGCTATGATCCGTAATGATTTACCGAGATTCTGTTACTGCAAAATTGATTTTATTTTTGGGAATAATTAGTATATTTCAATAACCGTATTATAAGTTTGCAAATAACTTTTAGAAATCTTATAGCAATGGTTGATGAATACAATGTTTGCGAATTGCTATTTGTAAGTGGTAATCAATAATCATTCACCATCCCCCGAAACTGGATCCTGAAAATAAAGTGTATAACAACTTACAAAAGAGAAACTTCTCTGAACAATATTATATTCCATTTGGGAGTTAGGAAAACAACACGTCATATCCTATGGTTACTATTTTTGTGACCTATTTCTGAAAGTAGACGTAACATCTCATTTTATTGGCTTTGCATTGATTTCTTTACACGATTTTGGTATTTCACTTGAACAATCTGATTTGAAAATTAGTTAATCTCATTCTGTCTAGGAATTCATACAGGCTCTGCCCTGGCTTTACAAAATATTAGGCGTATTACGTAAATGCTGTCCTACTCCGTTAAGAATACAAGAAAAAATAACTATGATAACAATAGTATATTAAATTAAATTTGTAGGACATGAATAACAGCTTAGACACAACCACACACAGTTATAAGAGATACCTAAAGTAATAATAATAGCAATTTATTCATGGAGACATGGAGGTCATAGATAGGTATGAAAAGTCATATATTACATATGTATGCGCTGATAAAATATATATTAGAAGTATATTTGAAGAATAACCAATTGCTTTGCAGCAAAGGTACAATAAAAGCACAATAAAACAACACACAACGAAGTACAGATACATGAACCAAAAATAATGCTAATATAGCTCATGGTATTGGTGGAATCATTCCGGTAAAAACAATGCGAGCAGAGAAAAGAAAGCACTAACACACGGACATGTTTCTGCCCACCCGGCGTAATCAGCGTGGTTACGAGCACTCCCTGTTCCGCTGTCTGCCATCATTCTTAATATTCTTACTGTTCTTTTCAATACATTACGCCGGCGTTGTATTTCAATACTTAATAGCGTTTACTGCTCCTTGTCTATCGTGTTTCCGAGTTTTAATTCTTTGATCAAGTTGGGATCATTTTTGAAATGAACTTCGATGAAGCTTGCCAACCAATTTCATGTAAGGTATGTACCCTGGACAAATTTGTCCAATTCAAACAAGTTTACTCCAGTTTTACTCCAGTTTCTCGAAAAATATTTTCCAAATAACACAGCAAAAACAGAAAACTACATTTTTATTAACAGAATAAATTAGCCAAGGCATTTGAGCTGTTTCTCGATTGCTTAAGATTCTGATATAATGGAAATAGGAAAAATGAAAATTTGACGTGTCTCTAGAAAAATGGTGATTCTTGTTGGGGTCCTTTTTCGATAAGAACTTAACGCATATACTGTGTCATACTAATATTCCATATATGTAGTTGGGTCGGATGAAAGTAATAAATCATTTTCCAGTTGCGTTGTAATAGAGCTACTATTTCACTTTCATTGGCTGCTTCCCATTTGTTCACAACATAAGTTCTGATGAGTAAATAAATAAATATGTATTGAAATGTTGCCCCAAAATTAAAAAAATATTAGGCAACCGCCTCGCCGCGTAATATCACTGCAGGGCTCTGAATTCATACTACATTTGTTCTGCTCTGTTTTGCTTGATCTTTTATAAATCTGCTATCAAAGTTAACAAAAGATGTAGATACATATTACCTACATACGTTTTAAGATAAATTGGGCGAATCTATAACATTTGAATTCATTGACAGGACGGTCATTAATATATAACTGCTCTATTTACGAACTTATTCATTACTTGGTATAAATATAACTTTTGAAGACGCTTCAGAAGGTTGCATGACCTAGTTTCTAAAACGATAATGTTAATTTTTATTTTAAAAACATGTATTATGTATAAAAAAATATCTATATTTTCTTACAGATAGTCAAATTTACAATTTCGAAGTTTATGAGGATATTAATTTAACAGATCTATTCCCAAAAGTTATTGTCCATAATATTCCTTTGATCGTTTTTACATATTTCCTGGATATTTTTCGTAAACTTTTTAGTGTAAAAAAATAGATTTATTTATTTATTAATGAAAAACCATTTGAATTCAACTAATTCTGATTTATTGTGGAAGATAAATTGTTTGTGCAATTAATTTTGCAAAAATTGTACAATGGAAATTAATGCGACCGTCCACATGCGGTGTAGTGCAGAATTAAGAATTAGTGTAATGCGTAACTGTACACATGTCAAACTTTGACACTACCACGGCGCTGCCTGGTTCTGGTATAAATACTTTCTATATTTATTTTTGAATTTCTATGTTATGATTACTGTAGAAACTGCTAACCAACATACCATATAGCGTTTCTGTATAATTCCGTGCATTACAAATTAAATCATTAATATCAACACACAAATTTAGGTTACGTTATGACCAACCAAATCATATGTATCAGTTGTCAAATCGGTGGCACTAATTTCGCGCTACCCTACATTCTACACACAGAGAAATGGTTTCTTGCAAAAATCAGTCTTTGTTCAAGAAAATATTTTTATTTCAAGAGAATAAAAATGTATAATGCAGGTAAATAATTTTCTTGAAATTTTATTTGGATTAAATAAATATTTTCTTAAGGTTAGAAAATCCAAGACAGAAAAATGTTTCTTCCAAGTAAATCATTTAGTTTTAAGTTAAGCAAATATTCATATTAGGTAGGAATGAAAAAACGATGCAGATCTCACAAAGTTCTAATGAGAAATTAAGCGACCAGTTTCGTGTTCAAAAACACATCAACAGGCCAGCTAGGATATCCAATACAAGAAAAATTACAATAATGGAAAGAAAACCTAAAGTTAATAATTAAAATTACGAGCAAGTGAATGAGCTAATGAAAGTTTTTTTATAGGTTACAGTATAACTAAATTATTGAATAATTAAATTATTAATTAGGGATTATTGAATAATTTAATTATTTAATAATCCCTAATTAATGCTTGGGTTACTGGTTTCTGTCGTATGCGGTTTGAGGCTAGCGTATACTTCGACGATTTTTCTGGGTTGGTTCTTTCCACCAACCACAAATGTCTTCATATTTGTTATTAACATTTAAGAAGGATTATTATATATCATATAAAAAAAATTACAATTTGTCACATCTAGTTTTATTATAATAGATCAGTTTTTAACTTGTTGTGTACGTGTTCTTTTTACAATTTTATTTATGTGTTTGTACTTCGATGTAAATTTACATTTAATTTTACAGTCAAAATTTTATTGTCTCATGAATGTAGTTTACACAGTTTTAAATTTTAATTTTAATATTTGACATCACCTCCTACTGCTTATATATAATTGTAAGTAGAATTTGAAGATAATTTATCTCCTCCCTTTCATTATCAATGACCACGTGCACTAATTGCACCACATAATTTGCAAAATCTATATAGTAAGATTTTTGGTAATGAAAGGGGCACCAGGAGGAAGAGTCTTTTTATACATACCTAATAATTTAGTTACTAGACTAAAATCTAATTACATTCTATACTGCAGATGTTTTTATATTGCAACTTATTCTCATATTAAAAAAAGAGAACATCAATTCTTTAATTTCCTTTTTACTGTTTCATATTGTTTGATAGCTTGTATTATGTTTATTCTATCACGTTTTCTTCTGTTTGGATACCCTCTTAGCTGGTCTGAGGATGTGTTGGTAAAAATACCAAACCGGTGGCCCGATATCTTTTAGAATTTTGTGAGAAATTGGACCATTGTTTTTTATTCCTACCTTAATTAAATTATTTCTTTAATAATGTAATTAAATAGGGATTATTTTTATGTAGTTTAATGATTAATGAGTTACTATTTAAGTTTATGTATCCCTTTTTTATTATTATTAGAGTTGCTCACTAACGCCAACGGGCAGTGGCGGAGTTTCGATACAACCCTCAGAATAACTGCGAGTCTCAACCAGATCTGTTGTGTATACATGTACGCTGCCGTAAATACTATTTCGTAGTTCTACGTTTGTTTTAAAAATGTTGCCTACGTCGCGAAAACGACCAACGTTGGACAAAGTTACAGAATTTATAGTAGAAATGCCTGACCTAAATTATGATGGCATCAAAATTCAATGTGTAGTTTGTAATATCCCTTTAATGTGTTGGTTCAAAAGGGATTGTCTACGTCACGTAAACAGCATTCTTCAAAAAAAAATTGCACAGGACACTATGACAAATTTAAATTTAATTTATGTTACCTTTATTGCATGTAATCTACCGTTTAATTTACTAGACAAGGAAGCATATTTTTTGGAATTTTGGAATAAATATTTGGACTGCAAATTACCAAGTCGGGCATCGTTACAAAGAATTGTGTCATCTGCTCGTGAACACGTTGAAAAAAGAATCAAATCGGAGTTGAAAGATAAAAAACTGTGGTTATATGTGGACGAAACAACAGATAAAAACGTAAAAAACATTAATTGGTTAATGTAATGGTACGTACAATAGAACCACATCAATCGTCACCTTCAATTGTATTAGCTTCCAGACGAGTACAACAATGTACTGCCGAAGTAATTTCAAAGTTAATATTAAATACATTGGAAAAGTTTGAACTTTCAACAAACTAACTGTCGATGTTTATGCGTGATGGTGCCGCAAACATGCTTTCTGTAGGCCGGTCTCTTAAAAAACATTGTGCTAACTTGTTACATATTACGTGTAAAATTCATGCTTTTAGTCATGTGGCAGATAGTATTAGAAAATGTTATCCTGAGGTAGACGCTTTAATAGCGCATACAAAAGCAGTGTTTGTCAAATCCCCAAAATGTATTCGCAAATTTTACAGACTGCCCGAGCCACCACAATCTATTCTTACACGTTGGGGAACATGGTTACAGGCCGCGTTTTATTATCATAAACATTTTGAGAATATTAAGAACGTGGTTTTACAATTCGATCCAAAGGAAGCTGCGGCTATCAAGGAAAGTCAATCGAAATTTCAAGATAGTCAGGTTAAAACGGATTTAAAAACTATTCAGACCAATTACATCGGACTAGTGGAGGCAATAGAAAAAATTACAAAATCCTTCGGTGTCGTTAATGGAATCTCTGCAAATAGTGCAACATGTTCACGTACGCGATAGAAGACGCAAAAAATGTTTGTGTTCTAGAAAGGTTTGAAAGTGTTTTAGAGAAAGATTCTGATTTTGGCACATTAAGACAAATTTGTGAAGGTGCGTCAACAGAACCGTTAAGTTGTTCCAAAGATTATTTTAATTACGCAAATATAACGTCACTAGATGTAGAACGTTCGTTTCCTGCATATAAACACATTTTTTTCCTCACGCCGCACTCGGTTTGCCGAAACAACTGTGGAAACATATCTAATGTTGCAGATATTTAACAGACATTATTCACTTTGTGATTTCACGGAAGATTCTTAAGACGGTAAGTGTTTGAGCACGTATTATATTTTATTTCTGACCATTTATTTTGTGTAAACTTTTATGCGCCCGCCACTGGCTGTTGGCACAAATTGAGCAACTGTAATTATTATTAGTATTTATTATATATCTAAAAAAACTATAGTTAAATCAGTACACGTGGCAAATAGTAATAAAATGAAAAAATATTACATTAACCGGCATCTTTTGAAAATGTTTATGAAACGTCGTACGTTAAAGATTATATCATTGCATGGATAAGTATGCCACCTATACTTCTGTTTTTATATATTCGGTACATTCGCTACTCTCTAGCAAAGCACATATGTATATGTGTACTGTCTCTAGGACGGCATGACTATAACTACTGGAGCTACGTGGCGCCAGAAAATATTTCAGTTGTTGTTTTTGAATATTAGTGGCATAAATTGAGAGATGTGAGAGCAATACGGCCAAGTGTAAGAAGCTTTAATGGTTTTATTCTTCAAATATTGTTTCTACCGGTAGTGATTCCATCAATACCAGGAGTTATTTGTTAGCATTATCTGTTTTGGTTATTGTTTCTAGGCATATTTTTCCATCTGTACTTCTACAATAGGTTCACTTTTGTTTGAACGTTATTCTGTATACAACCTCTACTTTTAGCCTTTTTAAAATCACGAGCTATGTGAATAATTTGCTCCATTATATACGTATACGTCGTACTGTTTTAAACAAGGTAAGCGCAATTAATAATGTCCATATAAAAAATATGCATTTCAAGAATTCTAAGTAAAAAATGCTTTATTTTAAGAAAATGAAACTATTGATTTATGAACAATACCTAAACGCATTGTGGAATTAAGAAAACTATTTACTATCCTTAAGAGAACATTGATTTGTGTTATAATGGCTATTTACTTATACTAAGAATCGCTTTCTTCAAATCTCCTGCAAGATTTTCTTGAATCAAGTTAACAAATGTCTTAAGCAAAAAAGTACAAAATTCACCCACAAAGGTATTATTCGTATTGTAGGTGGTAGAAAAGTCCAAATATTTTTGGAGTAATTTTCACCCATAGGGATAAGATTTATCCATAGGGGTAAAATTCAGCCACAGGGATAAAATTACCCGTATTATAGGAGGTAGAAAAGTTGGGGTAATTTTCACCGATTTTTTTACGGCGTATGTCAACTCAGTCTAATTTTATATTTAACAGTCATTTAAGGAAATATTTTATTACGAATCATTATGAGATAGCTATACCATAACAGACAACTTACGAAGTTTACTGGCGCATTAATTTTGAAAAAACTATGGAAACATGATTAGCTGATAAAGTGCCAGTCGAGAAAAGATAAGCCTTGATGTTTGCAAAACTGATAGGAACGCTGATAGTATATTAAAAAATGTTTTTGGCTAGAAGATATCCATGCATTTACGTGGAAATTCAGTTAATGCACATGTTTGCAAAAGCCAATGCATGCTGTTTCGTTTGAGAAAATTCCAACATTCAAATGATCAGTTTCTTCTATTCATCAACTAGTCTAGTGCCTAACTGCTCATTATGTCGATAACATTATCGGTGTGCTTAAGGGTTGAAAACTAATTTTGTCAGAAAGGTCAGAACTGTCCCGAATTTTTCCCAACTTAAGTTTATCGAATGGTTTTATAAGCAATTGAAGGGTTGAAGTAGAATTTTCGAACAGTCAACGAGACGTTGATTCAGTTCTTTGAAGGCAATGTGATTTAAAATAGATACTTTGGTAATTAATTTGAGATGTTAGCTTTATAAAATTTGGAAGGAAAACATGCGACAAAAACTTTTTTCATTTCAGTACATACTTCCGAAGTTGTTTGAAAGGATGGGACTAAATGATTTGTTCACTAAAGCAAATTGAAAGTGTTTCTTTAACATGTATCCAAATTTGTTCTCGCTGAAAGTAATGCGTAGTAATAAACTATTGAAGAACATACCATTCTATTCTCTTCCGACCTCCAAATATTGTTAAACCCATATACATTTTTATAAACAATAACTATTATAATAAGATACGCGTTCTGATAGGCTTAAGCAAATTATTTTAGATAATACCAATCGATCCAATTTGTCAGTACGGTAAGCCGTTAAAGTGTTTATAAATTAAATTCAGTTCATATACACGCTCACTTTAGGTATAGTACAATAAATGTACCGGCGAATTTATCGATAGTCAGATAATGATTTGAATTGGGGCGCGTAAATGCAGATTATAAGACGTACAGTGTAGTTAATTTTCCGCTTGGTTTGACCGAAACGTTGCCTAGTTGAATGAAAACTGATGTAGTCAACGTACGATGGATCCTATCGACCCCATATTGTATATGTATGTATACGCTATATATAATAGTACCATGAATTCGAATAGCACGTGCTATATACGGAAGCGGTTCTCCTGTTTAATGTACTTATTTCTGGTGCGTTGCGTGTTATACAATCTATAAAAACGGTTTCATTCTTGCAAAACGTAGTACTTACAATTAGATGTTTTGACTTTTAAATGGATGTTGATAAAGTAATATTTTGAGTTAAGTGTTAGGTTTACCGTGGTTGGGATTGCATAAATGCATTAAATATTGATCTACAGTAGATATACAAGATTTTTGCAGAGCGCATAGAACAAGATCTTAGATTTGTAATTTTAGATTTTGAAACGTATCAGCCCTCTGTAAAATAATTTCATGGTTCGAAATTAAGACGAATTCACATTTCCTTCAAAGTGTGTAAGCTTAAAATGGGTTCAGGTAAAATCGAACGTTTTTTTGATTAGTTAATCATTGTCAGAGCACAATAACAACCAATAATAACTCCACTTGACCGCAGAAGCAATGTCATTAACATTTAAGCTAAGTATTTATACTACTAAAATTGGGTTTCATTGTGATTTACCCTTTTTAAAAAACGTATATGGTTCGTGAAGCCACGTTTTCGAACTTGCCCCGGATGCGGAGAAAGAACAGATAAAATCTTGGAATACAATTTTGTTGTAACTGTACGAGGATGGTATGAAAAGTACTCGTATTTGAAGATAGATGGCGCTTTGTGTCAAAATCTGCTTTACCGACTGTGAGTACTGTTCCTTAGTCGAGGTCTGTCAAAATTTTGGAGAGATTCATTACGTAGCATTATTTTGAGAGCTGTTGAAATTGAGCAAGTTTAAATATATGTGAAATTATGTGTGTCAGTGATACGATTTCTTGCTCTGCTTAAAATATGTAGTCACTTTGACTTACTATTTAACTATTTCGTCTTTTTCTATTTAGAGATTGTATTGTTTCTTTTTTTCTGTTTTGTCACTTTTCACTGACTTATTTCAAACTGTTCTGGTCCTTGAAATAAAGTTTATTATTATTATTATTGAACAAAAATGAAATCACGTGATTACTTCAAAGCAATGTGATGGCGGTGTTTACCTCCGTGTCCGTAAACAAACGCTAGTTAGTGCGACATTTGTAACGAATTGTTGTATTCTCAATACGCTTTGTATTGATTTGATTTATACGTTGTATGAGAAGGATACCAGTTGAGTTTTATAGTGTTTTGGAGTTTATAAATGTGGAAAGACGGTTAATTTAAAAGTTGTAGGTATGATACAGGTTGGTATGAAAACTCGGGATGTGGCGAAGGCTGTAAATTGAAAGTACAATTGGACGCCCTTGGTAGCGTTATGAAGAAACTGGTGAATAAAAGAAAGATATCCTGGTCCCACCGGAAAAGCAAATGCTGTACATTATAGATTTCTATGTATGCAAATGTAATGGAAATCTTACGGCCAACCAACTAAAAACTGAACTCCAATTGTTCATCAGGCAAACGTCAGTGAAACTGTAAGAAGCAGAATACATGAAGATGGCCTCTATGCCCGATGTACCGTTAGAGTTCCTGTACTATCGCCTGGTGATCGCGCACCCAGATTAGAATGGGCTGAAGATTACGTCAACTGGCAAAAAGAAGACTGGACTCATACGCTTTTCACTGATGAATCCAGGTTCGGTTTGAGACCAAATTCTCGAAGACTGAAGGTGTGGAGGAGACCTGGAAACGAAAATCGTTTGGCAACTGTTCAGGAAGTTGATCGGGGCCAAGGGAGAACTGTGATGATTTGGGCTGGAATTGGAATTTACCGTAGAACTGACTTCACTCTTGTGGAAGGTTAATTAACAGCCAATGCATATCGTGACACAATTGTGGCCCACTTATTCTTCCACAGTCGGAAGAAGCTGGGGACTAGTTCTTATTTATGCGTGACAATGCTCGACCACACGTTGCGAGAACCCTTTATAAATTTTTTCAGGAGAACAATATCACGCTATTACCGTGGCCAGTAAAATCCCCCGAATCGAATCCCATAGAACATGTGTCATAGAAGACGTGTCCCGAATCATGGCAGGGTGTTTCAAACAAAGGAAGAGCAAATTGTTTACGAGACCAGTGGCAAACTAAATAAACAATTTATACTAGAGGTGGCCTGTATTAAACGTGTAAATCTTTCATTTCCGCTCCGATTACGTTGTAATTTTGAAGTTTAGTTTGGTTCATATTTTCTTAACGAAGTTGTGGTCATTTCATTTCAGTTTATGCTATACAAATAAAAGTTCCCTATTAAAAGTTTTGTTTTATTTCATCGTTGTGTAGTTTCAATGACGTTTATTGTTAAATTTAAACTAGACCATTTTGATGTGTGTATATGTTGGACAAACAAAAACATCAATCAGAGTTAGGTGCAAAGAGGATTTAACTCATTCAGAAGGTTTGTGTTGCCTTACATATGCTTAAAAAGAATCAGAATGTTGATAATATAAAATTAATTAGGAACGTAAACAGCAATTGTACATTTATATTGTTATGAAGGCATGGAAGTTTACAAAAATCAAGATATTTTAATAAACTTAGGACACATTTAGGACCCTTTTGCTTTTACTCTTTGTTGAATCAAGCACGTTCGCGGTCAGTGTAACCGTAACTTTAAAAGTGTATAAATAGATTAGCGCTACATTAGATCGCTAGTTCAGTTTTAGTGCTGAAGATGATCTTAGCTATTGAAACGGGCACCAGTGTTAGTGAAGTGCTGTGGTAAGAGTGATAGTGAAGTACTTTAGTGTTCCAAGTGCCAGTGCCACAGTGTCCGAGTACGTGATTTTATATACATATGTACATGGGATTTTCACACAAGATGCAACTTGTGATCAAATCCAGCATAGGATTATCTTGAGCGTAAATTTCAGTTTATACAGTGCGGTCCTAAAGTGTCCAAAAGCATAAATTATTCTTGTTTATTGTTATTATCCTGTTATTATATTTTGTTAAAAGTTAGTTCACAAAATATAGAAATCGACCTATTTTTTCTAAAAACGCTAGCTTCTGTCGTTCAAAAGTTGCCAGGGGGCATATTTCCACCTTTAGGTGACGATTTGTTTGTTTAAGTCTATTAAAGTAGGCAACCTGCAGACTAAAGTGCAATATTGTTAGTATCACTTCTTGGATCGCCACGATAGAAGGAAAAAACTTAAAAATCTGATTAACCTTGGACACAGATACGATATTGGTTAGGTTTAGATGGGTGCATTTTTCGAAATGTATGTAAAATGAGATAATCGTTAAATACTTTATTCTGCAGCTTATGTACAATGAAAAGTATTAGCGAAGTATAATGTTTATTTACCAAAACCCTACGGCATCCCTTAGTAGTTTCTGAAAAGTAACCAGTTACAGTAGGTATCCATTTATGTTTATTTAATATTAAACTAAAACTTAAACTAATTTAGTCCTTATTTATAAAGACATACCCTTCTTATTAAATATGTTATCGTTGTTAAACTTTAGACGACAATTTTTTAAGTAATAAATATTCTTGCTTTAACCTCAATCGGATTATGAAAATTTTTGTTATAAAACCAAAATTATTTCATCACGTCTACTTGTTTTTAGTTAACTTAACAGTTATAGATCAACAATTAAAGATTGTAAATATTTATTCGTTGTGGTAAAGTTCCCTAAAAGGCGCGAAAGAAAAAAATGTCTACCATTTATGCTGACTCATCTTTTTTACTTACTTTTAATCTTGCTAGAATTAGGAGATGGTATTCCAGTTTTAAATTTATTACTTATATAACTTGTACAGTATTTAGTTTATTTCAAAATGCGTAAACAATAAATAGATATTCGTATAAATGTTGAAATAATACTGTTGCCAAATAGTGTGAATAAATAAGCTACTGAATACGTTTGGGTAACAAGTATAATATCTATTACTATGCTATTTATATATTTTTTTGATATTTTCATTTGCATTCGAATGTGTCCACGTAAGTTGTATCTAAGTCACTTTCCTTGTACCAACCTTCTAATTCTTCAAGGCACTCGCAGTTCCAAGAGTGGTTATCGAAGTGTATTTTGCTGACTTTATTTAAAAAGTTTAAACCGTTTGAGATACATTCTATTCCATTGCTTTTCAGTAGGAGCACTCTTATACGATTTATCGAAGAGAATATTTTACTATTTAGGATAATAATCTTATTTCCGCGCAGGTTCAGTGTGTTTAATTCTGTTAGGCCATTGAAAGCTTGCTCATCTATAAAGTTTATCTCGTTGTACTCCAAATATATACTTAACGCTTTATTGGCTGCATTGTTATTTCGCTTCAAATTTAAAAATATGTTGTTTTGGAGAGATTTAATGCGATTATTCCCTAGATATATCTGGCTAATGTTGGTAGAATTCTTAAATAAACCCAAAGGTATATCTTCTATTTCGTTAAAGCTTAAGTCAAGAACCTGCAGGTTTATCATATTATTGAATGCACTAGGAACAATTTTCTTGATTTTATTAAATCTTAGTCTTAGTATTCTTATATTCAATCCACTAAATATACCATTACTTATCACTTCTAAATCATTCCGACTTAAGTCTATTACGGAGAAAGGTTTAGACTTTTTAAAGCTTCCAGCTTGAATTTCTCGTATTCCGCTGGAATTTAAAAAAAGAAAGTTAACATTTGGTGCAGCACTAAATGTTTCTTCACAAATTTTGGTTACATTCTGGTTTGGCTTGATTGCAACTATTCCCGCTGTATGGAGATTATTGTCTAAAACTCTTGCATGGCGCAGCATTCCAAGATTGGTAGTCTGCCATGTGATATTGAAATTCTTTATCGAACATTCCTCACAGAGCACAATAATTATTGCAATAAGAAACGTCACGAGATACTTCATTTTGAAAGTGTAGATGAATGTAATTTTTAATGGACTACTGACATACTAAACTTTTATATATATTATTTTAACATATATTTTTTTTTTGAGATTGGGGTCACGGTAAGAGATAACACTTTTGAACCTAGATTGTACAACAATCTTAACTACGATAATTTTTACTACATGTATACATTTCGAATAGCAAAAAAAGTAGTAAAGATACCATCATGATGATGAGGTACAATGTTGCTGAGCTCTATTAATTGTTATTTTTCTTCCTTATTTAATTTTCTGTATGGTTAAACATTTGTTAAGACAAATTCTATGCCAATTAAATCATTCATAATACCAAAAACAATTTGCAGAATTTACATGTCATTTGATAATATTTTCTATATTACTAACAAGTAAGTTTCGAAGGTGCTATCTTTGTTAAGTCATTACAATGCTGTTCAAATTTGTAGCCACTAAATAAAGGGTTCAGGTTTTTGGAAGTTGCAGCAGAATACTACCATTCAATAGGTTATAGTTATAGTTCTTATTTCCTATATATTAGTGTTGATTTGAATTTTTTGAAGACCTCTCAAGATGTAGCAGGTTTCATGGGATTTTTGCAATTGAAACTGAGTTTTATTTAATTACCTGAGTAGATCAATGTATCACATACAAATTTGCATCGAAATATTAAAGCAACTACACACTTCGCACTTTTCCATCAGTTCTTTCATGCTATTTGTTTCGTCATGATGATGAAAATGAATGGAAAAGAATGAGGTGAGTGGCTGCCTTTAAATAACGTTACACATAAAGGAAACCATTTCTAAAGTTTCTAATTAGATTATAAGTATCTGTGTTGTTATAAAAATGTACTTCTCCGGTGAAGAATTGATAATTTATGGTAACGTAGTATTTCCTAATGATTAAACATCAGAAAATAAGTAGCTTGACTAACTAACAAAATAATCACATAACAATAATGATGCGAGAAAGATATTTTTTCCTTCTTTTTATATAATTCGGTTGTATGGTTGACAATGAAAATTCACGAATTTCCCAAACATAGTTCCAAATTGATATATCCTGCGGTGTGGTTATAACTTTAGCGTTTGCATGACTGTCTTACAGCCCTCACCATGGTTATTTAAACAATAAGAAACTCATGTAATATCCCTAGTATTTATTTTATTTTCGGATGCGGTATACATTTACAAATATAATAGCTAACCTGGGCAAATATGCGGTAACAGCCAGAGGCGTGGCGAGCGCATAAAAGTTTACACATAAAATAAAAGGTAAGAAATAAATTATAAAACATGCTGAAACACTTACCGTTTTAAAAATCTTCCGTGAAATCACAAACTGGGTAACATCTGTTAAATATTTGAATCATTAGATATGTTTCCACAGCTGTTTCAGTCAAGCGAGTACGAGGTGCGGAATAAATGTTTTTTAATGCCGAAAACGACCGTTCGACATCTAGCGATGTTATATTGGCATATTTAAAATAATCTTTGAAACAACTTAATGCATCTTCACACGCACCTTCACAAATTTGTCTTAATACAAGAAAATCGGAGTCTTTCTCTAAAACACTTTAAAATTTTCGTATTACACACCAATCTGTTTCGCCTTCTACAGCGCATAACTGTGCGTGAACATCATTCACAATTCGAACAGAATCCACCAGCGACATCGAAACATTTTGTAATTTTTCTATTCCCTCCGCTAGTCCGAAGTAATTGTTGTGAATAGTTTGTAAATCTCTTTTAACCTGATTATCTTGAAATATTATATATTCTTGATTGCTGCAGCTTCTGTCGGATTGAATTTTAAAACTACCTTCTTTACTTGATCAAAATATTTGTTGCAGTAAAACGCAGCCTGCAACCATGTTCCCCAACGTGTAAAAATCGGCTGTGGTGGTTCAGGTAAATCGGGACACAGTTTGCGAAATAGTCGGGTACGTTTCGGGGACTTTAGAAACACTGCCTTTGTACTAGTAATCAATGCATTTATTAGTGGAAAACATGCAGAAATCGTTTGTGCCGCAAGATTTAGAGTATCGATTTTACACGTTACATGTAAGAAGTTACCACTGTGTTCTTTAAGAGATCGGCCCAAAGAGCGCACGTTTGCGGTACCATCACTCATAAACATTAAGAGTTGCTTAGCTGAAACTTCAAATTTGTTCAATGAGTTCAACACCACCTTTAAAATTTCATCGGCAGTACAATTTAGAACTCTTTTGGAAGCAAGTAAGAAGGAGGATGACGGTCGATGTGGTTCCATTGTACGTACCATTACATTAACCATGGAATGTTTTTGACGATCTGTTGTTTCGTCCACACACGACCACAGTTTTTATCTTTCAATTCCGTTTTCATTCTTTTTTCTATATGTTCACGAGCAAATGGCACTACATCTCGTATCGATGTCCGACTAGGTAATTTACAGTCCGCATATTTATTTCAGAAGGAGACAAATGCTTCTTTGTCTAGTAAACGAAACGATAGACTACATAAAATAAGAGTAACACATAAATCAAATGTACATTTTTCTTGGTCTCGTATGCCACTTTCTGCAGAAGAATACTGTTTGCTTTCGATGTGACGTTGACAATGGCTTCTGGGCCAACACATTAAAGGGATTTTACAAACTAGACACTGAATTTTAGCGCCATCAAAAATTAAGTCCGGCATGTCCACTATAAAGTTTTTAACTGTGTCTGCCATTGGTCGTTTTCGCGACGTACCTAACTGCGACATTTTTAAAGCAAACATAAGCGTACAATTACGAAATAAGTTACGACAGCCTACATATACACAGAACTGCTCGCATACAGCATCGATTTAGTACTGACGCTGTGAACGCGTGAAATAAATAATCGTCGACTCCGCACCACATATCTACTACACTGACTGTTAGCGCTGTTTGCCCATACTAATAATAACTATAATCCTATGCAGGTCTCCGAGAAATTTTTAAGTAAAACAATTGATTAACTCGAAGTTGATAGAAGTAGTTAATTTATGATTTTCGTACCAATTTTCTATCTCTTTAAGGCAAGTACATTTCCAAGGATTATCCTTTATCTCGAAATTTACCATTTTACTCAGGAAGTCTAGGTTGCTTGTAGTACACTTGATTCGATTTGAAGCAAAATCATTGTCCTTACGTGATTGATCGCAATAAAGGCATTTCCATTTATTATTTCTAGTTTATTTTCGAATAGAGATAGCATACCTAGTTCTAAACCGTTGAAGGCATTCACCTCTATGGAGTCTATGTTGTTCGTTTCTAGATATGTACTTAATGAATTATTTGAGTTCTGGTCCATTAAATTATTAAAAATGTTGCCCTTTAAAGCTAAAATATTATTATGTCGTAGATATAGTCGGAGCAATTTTTTAACCAGCCCGTAAGTTTAGGATTTCATTAAAGCTTAAATCCAGCGCAAGTAATTCCGTCATGTTATCAAAAGCTGTAGATGCAATTTCCTTTATTTTGTTACGGCGAAAACTAAGAGCTCTTATTTTCGTATCACAAAATACTTCTTCTTCAATTTTAATCAAATTATTGCCGTTAAAATTTATACCCAGAATTTTTTGGGAATCCTTGAAGCATTGAGGCTGAATTTCTTCTACTCCACTGTTGTTAAAGAACATCATGTACTCGGGATTTTGCAATTTTCTCAATATGTGTATTAACAAAAGGTCTCTATCGAACTTGGAAGTTGGCATTCATTTCGACGAAAGACGTATTATTAACTGAGCTTTTTAAATTTTACATCTAAATTAGTTGTCAAAGTATTAAATCAACCTGTATATGCGTTCAACATTGCCTTAGAAATTTAGAAAGTGTACTTAATTGTAACTTCTATTGACTAATGGCATATCAGTTAATCTACCATCCATAACACCGATTAGCTTTGTTATTTAAATTAAAGTTACTTAGAGGTTGAAAATCTGAAGACTGCGCTCAGCATTTTCCTTTTTTTTCTCAATGCATCTATGTATACCTTTGTCTATGCATACCCATAAGTGAAACACTTCGCTATCACCATTACCACAACACTCCACTAACACTGGACGCATGTTTCATGCAATAATGAATAAAGGCTGGAATTTAAGGATCCTAAATCTAAATTCATTAAAATATGTTTGTTTTTGTAAATTTCCATGCCTTTATAGGAATTTAATTGTACATTGCTGTTTACGTTCTTAACTTTTGTTATCATCCGTTAAAGTTAGTAATTTTGATGGTTATGTGGGATGAACCTATCACTAATAGTAGGTTTTCTATATACAGCAATCGAGCAATCGAGAGTGAGTCTCTTACCAGGCAGTCGTCAGCGAAGTGTGGTCGCTTGTTTGATGTACTACACAAGTGAAATCATAGGAATACGTTCTTTTTTGTTTAGCGCAGCTTAGTTTGTGGCATCTACCCTTTCTTTAGTATCCGATTTAAAATTTTAGATTGCTGTATATTTATAATGTTAATAGACGTATTGTTTAGGCCTTTTATATATTTCTTTTATTTAAATTTGAATTTCGGCGCAACTCGCATGCTCTATAGATGTAATCGCCGCAGCAGTAGATACATAATTGTACCTAAGTAGTGAAGTAGTAGTCAAGCAAGGCGAGAGTTAGAACAAGAAGTCTACAGTTCATTTATAAATAAACACGTATATTTAACGGATTCGCTGAAGATGTAGACCATATTGGAAAGCATAATAATGGAATAGGAGTTATAAATACAAGCATACTGACACGTATTGACAATAGTAATAAGAAATATGTTAAATTACCCATTTACCCATGTTACATAAGAGGTCTTCAAAAAATCTTCTCTAAAATTGATTACAAATTTGTTTTCTCATGAATTAATATCCTTAAAAACTTCTTAGGAAGCCCTAAAGTTCAAGCAGATAACATGGATGAATTAGGAATTTATAAAATATCATGTAAAGATTTTGATTAAGTACATGTTGGGTAGACAAAAAAATCAACCAGATCTGAGTCATCTTAAATTGCATACATAAGCTTGAACAAAGTCATAATGTTGATAATATAAAGGTAATTAAGAATGTAAATAGTGTTGTATAATTAAATTGTTATGAAGGCAAGGGAATTTACAAATATAAATAGAATTTAATGAATTCACATTTTCACAAGTTTATTCTTCATTGAACCAAGCATATTCACCGTCAGTCTACTGTAACTTTAAAAGTGTAAAATAGGTTAATTTTAGCTTTGATCATTAATTCTGTTTTACTGATGAAAATGACATCTTAGCTATCGAAACGTGCATCCAGTGTTAGTGAAGTGCTGTGGTAACGGTGATAGTGAAGTGTTTCAATGTGCCAGTGCCGCAGTGTTCGCGTACGTGAGTTTATATACATAAGTGTTCCACGTAAGATGTAACTTGTGATCGAATCCAGCACAGGATTACTTTGAGTGTGTATTTCAGTTTATATACTTTTCCACCTTTTGAGTGATTGGCACAACGATTTGTTTGTTTATGGCGTTTAAATAGGCAACCTCAGACTGAAGTGTAATATTGTTAGTATAACTTCTTAGGTGCCATGATAGAAACAAGAAAGTTCTGATCTGATTAGCCTTGGACATAGAAACGATAATGAATTTGGAGATTGACGTCATTATAAGAGATAGCACTTTTGAAGGTTGATTGTAGGTCTAGCAATCTTAATCATGTTTATGTTTATTACATGTGTACATTTTGAATAACAAAAAAAGTACAAGGGACACCATTACAATGATATGGTACAACGTCGGTGAGCTTTAAGTGCTGTATTTCTTCATTAATTTTTCGTATAATTAAACATTTGTCAAAACAAATTCAACGATCAATTAAATCACTCAAAATACTAAAAACTATTTGCAGAATTTACACGTTATTATTGAAGCATGCGCACTGAAATGGTGAAGTGAACAATGTTTTCACTAACAAGTATGTTTTAACTATACACTTTGTTCTTTTCTATCCATTTTAATGTGCTATCTGTTCCATCGTGACGATGAAAATGAATGGAAATTAATGAAGTCTGCCGTAGATTTTAAATTACGTTAAACTTAAAGGCAACCATTTGTAGAGTTTCTAATTAGATCATAAGGTCCTAGCTGTTATAAAGATCAGTTTCTCCGCCGAAGAAATAACAATTTATAATAGAATAATATTTTTAATGATTAGACATTAGAAAATAAGCTGCTCTACACTAATTGACAACATAATCACATAATAATAATGATGTGAGAGAACTACTTTTTTCCTTTTTCTTACATGATTCAATCGTATGGTTGACAATGGAAATCCACGAATTTCCGAATTTACTAAATATTTTGCGGTGTGCCGATAACTTCAGTGTTTGCCATACTACCCCGCAGTCCTTGCCATCATTATTTAAACAATGGAAAGCTCATGTTTAAGTCCACTTTTATTTGCATTATATACAGCATCTTTCACTCAGAATATTAAACATTCTAGAGTCCACTTGTATGTTGATGACATTCAACTGTATTGTTCCTTTGCGGCTTGTGATTGGGATGTCGCTATCTCAAATCTCAACAATAATCTAGCGTCCATTTATTCAACTTCCTTTCTGCATTCGTTGACTATTAATCCAGCTAAGTCGAAGGTATTGATCTTTGGTAAGGGATACATTTGCGCCACGCTGAGTACGCTAATCGACGTCAGTATTAATAACTCTTCCATTCCAATTGTAAACAGTGCTAAGAGCCTCGCATTAATAATTGATAATTCTTTCCGGTATCGAGACTTTATTGATAATTGCCCACGGCGACCTAGTATTAATTTCAAAGAATTATATCCGTTTTGATCAGTTTTGAATCATAATATTAAAAAAATTCTTTGTGAAGCTTACGTACTCCCGCATTTACATATTGCTGTGATGTTTATCATCTTTGTTTGGATTATATGACGTCGTATTGTATTCAGAGGGTGCAAAACAGTTGTCTTCGTTATATGTAGAGCGGGCCAAGAGCGCCACGCGCCAGGTTCGCAATCAGGCTGCCGGACGGATATATGTATGTAAACATAGGTAATTTAAATATGTAATTATTAGGACGAGGACCAAAACCACTGTCTATTACGTCGTGAAGACGCGCAAATATACACCTGCAGTTTGGGTGTTCGTTGATAAATAGGGCGTTGTTCACAGTGGGCCACTACAAAAAAAAAGTTCATTCATCGACGGCTACGAACTAACAGCGCGCTTATTCATTTACGGATGACGCGCTCTATTCATCAACAAATGACGAGTCTGCAGATGTTACGTTTGCACCACTTCGTGGCATACTAGAAACAAGCGTCGGTGTGCTCGCTTTAGTGATTATGTCTAACGTAACTATTAAAAATAAACGGCCATTACCTACGAAAGTTAATAAATTTCTTAGTGAATTTGTGGATTTACACTACAATGGGAGTACAATTTTCTGTAAAGTTTGTAAAAAGAAACTACTGTGCTGGAGCAAACGTGATTGTGAAAGACATATAAATAGCGCACACCACAGAAATAAAAGAAATGGTGTGTCACAACAACGTCAATTTCAATTAGAATTGCTTTTAACGTTTATGGTATGTGGTCTACCACTTCGTATACTTGATAAAAAGCATTTCGAAAATTCTGGGGTACATACAATACCGAGTGGATACTACCATCTCGGACAGCGTTACGGAGAGATATTCCACGAATACGTGAGGACATTGAAAATCGAATTAAAGCCGAATTAAAAGATAAACAGCTGTGGCTATGTCTTGATGAGACGACAGATTGCAAAAAAAAATCTATTTTGAATATAATAGTGCGCGTATTAGATCCTATTAAACCAAATTTTGCAATTCTATTAGCCAGCAGAAGATTAAAACAGTGTACTAGTAAAGCAATTACGGCCGTAGTTCTCGAAACGTTACAAAAATTTCAAGTGTCAACCAGTCAACTGTTGTTGTTCATGAGCGATGGTGCAGCAACAATGTGTAGTGTAGGCCGTTCCCTTAAAGAAAAGTGTGAAGGACTTTTACATGTTACGTGTAAAGTCCATGCTTTACATCTTGTGGCACAAACTATTCGAGAGTGTTACCCGGAGGTGGATGCATTAATAGCAAACACAAAAAAAAGTGTTTCTCAAAAGTCCTAAGAGGACTAGGGCATTCCACAGGTTATGCCCTGGTATTTGAGAACCACCACAGCCCATTCTTACGCGTTGGGGAACGTGGTTAAAAGCCGCTTTTTATTATAATGAACATTTTCAAGAAGTAAAATCCGTTATTTTGCAATTCGTCCCTGCCGAAGCTAGAGCTATTAGGATGAGCCAGAAGGGATTTCTCGATATTTCTGTTGAAACACATCTAAAGAATATTAGCAACAATTACAAAGGCTTAGTAGACGCGATAGAAAATTTGCAAAATTCTGGATTGTCGTTGGTAGAATCAGTGCAAGTCGTGGACGAAGTTAGTACATTGTTACACAGTATAAACGATGCAACAAGTGGACGAGTTTTAGCTAAGTTCGATAGTGTTTTAAAAAAGAATCCGGACTACACGAGATTAAGACAAATGTGCGATGGGGCATCTGCAGATTCCTTGACTAAGTCTAAAGATTATTTTAATTACGCCTGTCTTACTTCGGTAGACGTGGAACGGTCGTTTTCGAAATATAAGAACATTTTTTCGTCTCGGCGAACATCCTTCACCGAGGCAAATGTGGAAACTTATCTGATGGTGCAACTTTTTAAACAAGCCTATCCGCATTATTAAGAAGGATAGAATTTATTTATTATATCTTTATTTACAGTTACATTATTAAGTACAACAGAATAAAAAAAGCGTTCAGTTTCTCAGTTATTTCCTTATTACATCCCATTTACAACGCATACCGTTTTCAATCAAATAAAAAATCATAATGAAAATAAAAACACCTCAGCGTGTACATATATATATATATATATCCGCTCTAATTACTAAACATTAGTATTGCGTCAGCTTTTATTTTTTTACTCTTGTGTATTAATTTCGAAATATCACATATCTGCTGTGACTCACATATACGCTATTTACAATAAGCGGCCGTTGCGCCTGATTCCGATTCTGTTGGATGGCGCAATTTGGCCCGCTCTAGTTATATGTATACATGGTATTAGGAAATATCAACATATCTCACACAAGTTAACTGACGCCAAATGGCTCAATATGTTCAATAAAAGGGAAGTTCAGACTCTAACTTTTTATCATAAGATACTAATTAGTAGAGTTGGCTACGCGCGTCAACAGGCAGCTGCGTCGTATCTATACGGTTACATACAAACCTCAGTGTAGCTTCGACCTTCCACTAGCGCGGTATGTGTTGTTTAGAAATGTTGCGTACGTCGCGCAAACGACCCAAGGCGGACCAAGTTAGAGAATTTTTAGCCGAAATTCCTGACTTAACGTATGATGGCGCTGAAATTGAATGCGTAGTATGTAATGTCCCGTTGATGAGTCCAAAAGGGACTGTCTACGGCACGTAAACAGTGAACGGCATGCTTCCAAAAAAACTTGCACACGAGACTCTGACAAATTTATATTTAATTTATGTGTTACTTTTATTGTATGTAATATACCGTTTAATTTACTAGACAAGGAAGCGTTTGTCTTGCTTTGGAATAACTATTCGGAGTACAAATTACCAAGTCGGACATCGTTACGAAGGATAGTGCCATCTGCTCGTGAATATGTTGAAAAGAGAATTAAATCGGAGTTGAAAGAAAAAAAAATGTGCTTATGTGTGGACGAAACGACAGATCGTAAAAAACATTCGGTCGTTAATATAATGGCATGTAAAATGGAACCGCATCAATCGTCACCTTCAATTCTATTAGCTTTCAGACGAATACAACAATGTACTGCCGAAGTAATTGTAAAGATAGTGTTAAACACATTGGAAAAGTATGAGCTTTCAACAAACCAACTGTTGATGTTTACGAGTGATGGTGCCGCAAACATGGTTTCTGTAGGCCGGTCTCTTAAAAAGCATTCTGTTAACTTGTTACACTTTACGTGTAAAATTCATGCTCTCAATCTTGTGGCAGATGGTATCAGAAAATGTTATCCTGAGGTAGACGAGGTAAACGTATTCGCGAATTTCACAGACTGTGTCCCCGTATACCTGAGCCACCAGAACCTATTCTTACACGTTGGGGAACTTGGTTAAATGCTGCGTTTTATTATCATAAATATTATGAGAATATTAAGAACGTGGTTTTACAATTCGATCCAAAGGAAGCTGCCGCTATCAAGAAAAGCCAGTCGAAATTTCAAGATAGTCGGGTTAAAACGGATTTGAAAATTATTCACAACAATTACTTTGGACTAGCGGGGGCAATAGAAAAGCTACAAGATCCTTCGGTGTCGTTAGTGGAATCTGTGCAAATAGTGCAACATGTTCACGCACAGCTATGCGCGATAGAAGACGCAAAAAATGTTTGTGTTCTAGAAAAATATGAAAGTGTTTTAGAGAAAGATTCTGGCACATTAAGACACATTTGTGAAGGTGCGTCAACAGAATCGTTAAGTTGTTTCAGAGAATATTTTAATTACGCAAATATAACGTCACTAGATGTAGAACGTTCGTTCTCTGCATATAAACACATTTTTCCTCGCGCCGCATTCGAAACAACTGTTGAAACATATCTAATGTTGCAGATATTTAACAGACATTATTCACTTTGCGATTTCACGGAGGACTCTTAAAACGGTGTGTTTGAGCACGCATTATTTTATTTTTATTTAACAACTACGCGAAAGTATTTACGACAGCAAACACAATAGCTCTAGCGGAACCCGAGGCCTAATCGAAACAACGCCGCTGCCCGTTGGCGCGCGTGGCCAACTCTACCAATTAGTAAAACTCCACCATATCTTTACAATAGAATTCGCTTTGGGATAGACATTCACAATCTCTCTACCCGATTTCGCGGTTTAATTTCGCCTCTTCACCATAGCTTTATTTGAAAGATCGTTTTACTTTTTTTATAGAAAATATAATAATATTCGAAATCAAGTTCTGTACATGCTTTCAAACATAAGTGTCGCAATTGGATTGACTCCTAGGATAATTGGTGCGCGCTCACACTTACTGTTTAAGAATGTCTTTCTTTTGCTATTTAGTTTGTTTATTTGTTTACTGTGTACTTGGAAAATCTCTGTATTAACTTACATAGCTGCACTTTCCTTATGTCCTTGTAATGTTTACTTTCTTGTTGTGTTTGATTTGGCACACGCGCACTTACTTGTTTTTTTCTTCTCTTTTTCCTCTAGAATTAAGATTAGCATGTAGGCATAAATTTTGTTTCTCATTTTTATTTTTTAATTCGGGGTTGGGTTAAAGCGGTGCACATTAATTTGATGTAATTGGGCCCCACCCTGAGGTTGTGTAACTAATTTATTTTTCTCTTGTTGGCATTTTTTTTTCAGTAAATTTAAGATATTTGCACAATAAAGGCATTTATTATTATATCTCCAGTATTTATTTTATAGTTTCCTTTTATTTTTTGCCTAGAGTCGATGCCTGAATTCCTAAATTTTTATTGATAGATAGGTTCGAAATATATCTAATTAACGATAAAAAACAGAACATCGAATCATGAATTAATATTTATGTATTTTTGAATCTTCTGATGTGGCATACATTCACAAATACAATACATATAACCGTATGTGCATAAAATGATGGTCTCCGAGAAATTCTTAAGTGAAACAATCGATGGATTCAAAGTTAATAGAAGTAGTTAATTTACGATTTTCGTACCAATTTTCTATCTCTTCAAGGCAAGTACAGTTCCAAGGATTATACTTTATTTCGAAATTATCCACTTTACTCAAGAAGTCTAGGTTGTTTGCAATACACTTGATTTGATTCTGTCGTAAAATTAGTGTCTTTACATGACTGATCGCAGCAAAGGCATTTCCATTCACTATTTCTAGTTTATTTTTGAGTAAAGACAGTGTCTTTAGTTCTAAACCGTTGAATGCATTCACTTCTATAAACTCTATATTGTTCCTCTCTAGAAATATGCGTAATAGGTTGTTTGAGTTCTTGCCTTTTAAATTATTAAAAATGTTATCTTTCAAAGCTAAAATGTTATTATCTCCTAGATATAGTTGGAACAATTTCGGAGTATTTTTTAACCAGCCCATAGGTAAGTCTTGGATTTGATTAAAACTTAAATCCAGCAGCAGTAACTCGGTCATGTTATCAAAAGCTGTAGGCACAATTTCTTTTATTTTGTTACGACGTAAATTCAGAATTTTTATTTTTGAGTCACTAAATACTTCTTCTTCAATTTTACTCACGTTATTGTCGCTCAGATCTATATCTATTATTGTTTGTGAACCTTTGAAGCATTGAGGCTGAATTTCTTCTATTCCACTGTTGTTAAAGAACAGGTATTCGGGATCTTGTAATTTTCTCAGAGTATTTGCACAAATTTTTGTTACTCTTTGGTTTGGAACAGTCCTGATTATCTTGGCCTTTTCGAGGTTGTCGTCGTAAATCTTTGCCTGTTTTGGCTGGTCGAGATTAGTAATCTGCCACTCGATAAGGAAATTATTCGTCGGACATTCTTCACAGTGTATTTGCACAAACGTAAGTAGAAGAACCGTACTTACTAGATGCTTCATTTTTAACTAAGTTGTACTTCTGATTATTAACAAGTAAACATTTTATTTATGTAGAGATGAATTTATTGAACCTTATTATTTTTGTAATCGCGGTCGCATTGACAAATAACAGGTTTAACCTTTAGTACTGTGGTATCGGAATGTGTAGCGTTGAATATATACAGAGATGTAAGATAGTAAAAAGTGGATTTGGGAAAGCCCAGTTTACTATTACTGTGTGCGAGTGTGAGCGTATGTATTTGCTTCTGTTTATCTGTTAAATTTTGCTTTATAGTTAATTTTAAATGATTTACCTTAGTCGATATACTAGAACGTGTTTATAGACGCATCCCCGTATTAATATTATTTTATATAATCATTATATATAATGATCATTACATAATTCAAGCAAATACATGACAAGCATTGCATATTGGTGAAAATTGCTAGAACACGGACAGTGAGTAGATTCTTACCTGCAGTTTTCTATGCGAGTCGATATAGCGAATGAAGTTATTTTTCATTATTCAGATTTTCATACAGCGCGAGTACAAAGTAAGGAACATCGATGCTGGAGCCTTTACTATTAGTTTAAGGAGAAAAGATTCTGATCAAGTGTTGAACCTATTATTTGCTAGAATTAGGTACATAATTTTCTATTTTTCTAACGTCAACTCAGTCTATGAAATATTTGCAATGTTTTGAAATAGCAACCCATACATTTTGTGTAAAAATTTAATAGTATTCTTATTTAATAATAATAATAACAGTAATAATAATAATACAACTTTACTGTCCAACAGATTACAAGATCCAAACAAAGGACAAAAATTAAATTCAATTGCAGACACCTTAATATAAAAATACAAAAGAAAAAGAAAAACATTGTTGCAAACAACTTCCAAAACATT
The DNA here is from genome assembly GCA_029619315.2 of Dynastes maya. Lineage (NCBI taxonomy): Eukaryota > Metazoa > Arthropoda > Insecta > Coleoptera > Scarabaeidae > Dynastes > Dynastes maya. The sequence continues at coordinate 28,448,579 of JAROYE020000001.1, forward strand.
CTACAACATTGACAATAACAATAATTAAACATAAACTAAACATTAACTAGACATTAATTAAGATCTACTGCAAGTGTGTCCTAGCAATATCGATAATTTTATTCATTGAATTACAATTTATGTCACAGAATTGAGAAACCGCATTAAAATTTCGGGTCTTGGTTAATAGTGGGGAGTGATACGTCGTATTGGTTGTAACTATTGGGATATAAAATGTTGGGGTTGAACGGGCAGAAAGTCTAGGTACCAGTACATTCAACTGTGACAGCAAGTAAGTAGAATCAATGTTGTTATTCATGATGTTGTATAAACATTTTATACTATTAAGTTGACGACGCTTTTGTAATGATTCTGTTTCAAACTTTTGCAGGAGAAAACTATGATCCATGCCTCGAAGTGGATACGTCCCTTCAGTTTTAAAATATAAATATTTGAGAAATTTACGCTGGACCTTCTCAAGCAGCGCCATGTGAGATGTATAATGCGGACACCACACTACACTAACATATTCAAGTTTGCTTCTAATGTAGGAATTGAATAAAAGTTTGGCGGTGTCAACTTAAAATAAGCGGGAGTTTCGTATAACAAAGCCTAGTGTTTTTAGAGTTGACGAAACAACATGATTTCGATGTGACGTGAAGGTAAGGGAAGGATCAAAATAAACTCCTAGATCCTTTATCGAGAAGCAACGATTGAGTAGAGCGTTATCAAGAGTGTAAGCATAGTGAAGAGTGTTTGTTTTCCTAGAATACCACATTACACTTGGAAGCATTCATCTCAAGTCTATTATCAATGCACCATCGAGAAATGTTATTAATCTGATTCTGTAGGTAACAACAATCGTCTACACTACTAATTTCACAAAATATTTTTAGATCGTCAGCGAAAATACACTTCTTACAGTCAATACAGTCATTGATAAATAAAATGAAGAGCAAGGGACCTAGATTAGACCTTTGTGGTACTCCAGATGTTGCAGTGTATCGAACAGATAAAAAACCATTGTAGAAGACGTATTGCATTCGTTGGTGAAGATAAGATGGAAGAAAGGCTGCAAGATGATTGCTAAAACCAAAGAAATTCAACTTCTTAATTAAAATGGTATGATTTATTGTATCAAATGCCTTTGAAATATCAGTATAGACTGTATCCATTTGACCACGAACATCTAGAACATTTGACACAACTTGGGTGAAGTACATCAATTTGGTAACAGTTGGTCTTTTCTCCATGAAGCCATGTTGATCGGGAGAGATACAACTTTTGATGTGAGGATAGATCCGTGAGTACAATACGCTCTCGAACACCTTTGCAAAATTGTCTGAAAGAGATATTGGCCTATAGTTGAGAATATCTGCTGCTGGTCCACATTTAAGTATCGGACATATCTTAGACACCTTCCATAAGATAGAAAAAACGACGGTGGTTAGAGATAAGTTAAAAATGATCGTTAAAGGCTGTGCCAGAATGATGCTACAATCTCTCACCAAGAAGCTGGGAATACCGTCTGGACCGGAGGTAATTTTGTTTTTCAATTTTTTAATAGCAAGTGAAACTTCAGTTTCAGTTACAGTGGGAATATGAATTAAAGAAATAGACGATTGAGAAGTTACTTGGTAATTACCAGGTATACCAGGCATATATACACCGAAGAAGTAAGCGGCAAAACCATTGACTATTTTCTGAGGATCTTCAAATTTATCGTCGTTCCAAAACATTGAGCCAGGTATGCGCGAATTATTTCTCTTGTGATTGTACAAACATTTCGTAGGGTCAAGTAAGAAAAAAATCCGAGAAAGGACACCTCAAAAATCGTAAGTAGGTATCATCAAATGGCCAGCCCGATCTCCTGATTTGAACCCACATCAATTGTTTTTGTTGTGAGGTCATCTTAAAATACTATATACTAAAACAGACCAGAAAATTTGAAAGAACTAAGGGATTGCATGCAGGAACAGACCATTAATACCAGCAGCAATGGTTCAGAATGTAGTGCAGCATTCTATCATCGGCTTGCACTTTGCGAGGCAGTTAATGGGGCACCGTTTGGAGATTTATTGAAGTATTGTATTATTATTGTAATTTTGATAATAAAACAAATTGTTTCATTTTTATTGGCAGAAATTTAAGCAATGGGATCAAATTAGAAGTGACCCAATTTGAATCATTAATTACACATATGTGGAAACAGTTCTAACATTGTTATTTATGTACAATCAATGTATAAATGTTCAAATTTTATTGTCTTAAGTCTAATATTTAAATATCACGTCTATGAGAAGCCCTCCGTTACGACCAATGCATATTAGTGCACGTTTCAGTAGTGAGTTGATTGTACGCCGATACATTTCAGCTGGAATCTCTGCAATAACTTGCCTGATGTTATTTTTTAAATCTTTCAGGTTTTCCGGTTTGTTTTGGTACACTTTTGACTTAATATAGTCCCACAGAAAAGAAGACGGAAGACCTGGAGACATATCACGCAGGACCTCCATTGATAAATTGGTATGGTAATGGTAATATTTTTCACTAGTAACAGAAACTGCATTTCTTCTTTCATCTTTAAAAATATATGGGCCCTGGATTCCAGCTGAGCAAATACCGTACTAGTTACCTTTTGAGAATGCCGATTTCTCGAATACAGTGCGTGGAAATTCAGCACACCAATATCGCAAATTCTATTTATTCCTTTCGCCATAGAGTTGGAAATGGGACTCGTCGCTCATAGTCATGTTGTTAATTAAGTCCCAGCCTCCTTTCAAGATCTAACGGTAAGCTGATGACGCCGGGTAGGCAGAAACATGTCCGTTTGCTAGTGGTTTTTCTTGTCACATTGCTTTTGCCGTGAGTGATTCTATCCATACCACGAGGAGCTATATTAGCATTATTTTGGTTATTGCTTTTGCCGTTCACATATTATGCGATTTCACAGGGCTAGCACGAGTACAGCTCAAAGAAATGGCCTCGGAATATTTAAAAACTGAAACCTAAGCAGAGCGATTACTCACAAAGCTGCTAGATCTGCGAAAAAGTTAAAACCAATAATGTAAATGATCTAACAATTGAGAAACCACAATAGATTTGAAACGGTCGCAGGGTTAGGCCATTCTAGTCTAATTCAATCTAGGAAGCTGTAATAAGTAGTATTTACTAGAAAAATTTAGATCTAGTGTTGCCGGTGTTGGAGCCAGTGTTGGAAGTTTTTATAAAGAATTTGCCTGATGTCCAATACAATAGTTGCACTTTATATTCCCCTTTCTAATAATTTCGTTAAATACAACATTCTTTTCGGCTATTCGATGTTTCTGTGCAAAATCATGAAAGTGTAGTACGTGATTTTAATATTCCTGAATCTTAAGAATATTCTGTGAACAGTATTGACATTGGCAATGACAATATTACTCCCGATCTGTCTCTTTGTTTACTTCCGTCGAGAAGGATACCAGTCAAACGTCCTCCATATTTGCATATCCTCTACGATGATTGTCTATCATGATTTCCAATGTCGATGCGAATGTTGGTATGTAGATATCAATACTGATACTGTGTGTTTAATTGTAATTTTGTGAAATAGGAAATAGATTTCCTGAAAATATTAAATTATGTAATATTAAATAAAATCCAACTGTATATGAAAGATATGATAGATTATTAATGTCTTCGTGACCCAGCGGTAGAAGGGCCTGTTTCTGACTGTTGCAGAGTTAGGTGCGTTCGAGTTCTGCCAGGGTCAAGTAGCAGTAACACCACAACAAAATTTGAAAACAGTTTTAAAGAGTTTATTTAACATCTTTCATTGATTCCAAGAATATTTGCATATTCGAAGAGTATTTGTAGACTGTTTATTTCTTTTTAAAATACTAGTGAATATTACAAATTAACGAAATTATTCTGCCAATTTGTATTTCTGCAGCTGTCAGTTAATAATCACGCATGTAAGAAAAAAGGAACTTCCACAATTTTAGCTCATTTATTTAGAGGTTTATGTAGCACAACATATCTAAAAATATAATAGTATGACTACAGGGTGTTTGCCATTCCCACGACTTGGACTGGAATTTTGCATATACATATGTATGTAACTCCTATTTTCTTATAACCCTTTGCATAATGAACTTCATTGACAGTCGTACAAATAAATGATCTATAAAATTGTTGGTATCAGAAGAGAGGAAGTATGGGACGCATTAAGATCACACAATATGGAAGAAAATCTTATAGAAGCTATCAAGGGAGTATACAAAACAACAATGAATTAGCGTACGCAGATGACCTGATAATAATTGCAACCAATGAAATAGCACTAAAAGGAAATTTACAAACTTGGAATTATGCACTGAGGTAAAATAAATTTAACATAAACGTAGATAAATCTAAAGCAATGATGATAGGTAGGCAAACAAGAGAAATAAAAATTGAAATAGGTGAAGAAAAATTGGAACAGGTCACGGAATTCAAATATTTGGGGCACATGATAGGTGAAAATGGAGGAATGGGAGCAGAAATTAACAACAGAGTAAAGACGGCAAATCGATTTAATGCACACATTAAATAAAAAGTATCCAGGAGGACAAAGATTAAGGTATTCAAGTCAATATTTATCCCAACCTTACTATACGGATGCGAGACATGGGCAATGATAGAGAAGCAAAAAGGAAAAATACAAACAATGGAAATGCGATAATTAAGGAGAGTGCTAGGAGTAAGAATAAAAGATCGAATAAGAAACGATAGGATAAGAGACAGACTTAAGGTAACAAACGCCAACAAAATTAGAGAGGAACGTCAGATGAGATTGTTGGAACATGTTTTCCGTATGAAGGAGGACAGAATATCAAAAATTTCTCTAAAAATAGGAATAGACAAAAAAAAGACCAAAGGGATGATTAAAAAAAAACATAACATGGAGGGAACAGAAATTTTAGCGCAGGATCGGGGAAGGAAAGAATTGGAAGATAGTAGGTGTTACGATTACCTCTACACTGGAACGACCGGCAAAAGAGGAACCGAACCGACCATGAAAATTGTTAGAAAACATAGCACTATGGTGAAGGGTATATTGTTCAGCAACGAGTTTTACTGGATTAAAAACAAAATGAGAATGATGTCTCCAAACCTTGGTAATTTTAATTACATATGTATGTAATGTCAATTAGTAGTTAAGTGTACAAGTGTTCTGAGTTAAAGTGAGGAATAAAAATAACTCAAACACTTTTAATAATTTCCTTTTATTTGACATATTACGCAGACAATCTACACATTACCATCTGAAGAATTGATGTAGATTTAGTTACCCACATATATTTGCATTTTATATATACTTTAAGAATTCCAAGTGTTTTACGTAACTTGATTTTTATACTAAGCACATATCCGCAATTCCAAGGATTGCTCGTTGTGAGTATATTTAAAGCTCTTTCAAAAATATGTTGCTCCTAGTCCACACGTGTGATACTATTGTTTATTACGTTAAATCTAAAAGAGTAATGTAATCTAAGCCTGCGAAAGTATGCATATTTAGTGCATGAAGGAGTATTCCTAGTTTTTCTAAGCCATCAAATGCCTATATATGTATATGTAAATAAATAAATATGTCACATACAAGTTTACATCAAATTATTAAAGCCATCGCACACTTTGCACCTTTCTATCAGTTTTAGTGCGCTATGTATTTCATCGTGACGATGAGAATGAATGGAGTAGGCGGCAGGTTTTAAATTACGTCAATCTTAAAGGCAACCGTTTGTAGAGTTTCTAATTACATTATAGTACCTGAGTTGTTATGAAGATGAGCTTTTCTGGTGAAGAAATGACAAATTATACTAATATAATACTTCCTACTGATTAAACATTAGAAAATAAGCAGTTTGGCCAATTTACAAAATAATCACATAATAGAAATTATGTGAGAAAAATATTCTTTTCTTTCTTTCACATGATTCAATCGTACGGTTGACAATGGAAATCCACGAATTTCGGAAACATACCTTCCGAATTAAGTAAATATTTTGCAACTTTAGCGTTTGCCGTACTACCCACAGTCCTTGCCATCATTATTTAAACAATGAGAAGCGATATCTCCAGTATTTATTTTAGGGTTACCTTTTACTTCTTGGTAAATTCTTACAAATTGTTGAATTTGTGTTGATTAGTCAGCGATTCATTGATAGATAGGTTAACTAACAATAATATGCAAAACACCGAATCATGAGTTAATAATTTCTGTATTTTTGGATCCTCTGATATGGGGTATACAATTACAAATATGATAACTAAAATTCTATGTGCATAAAATCAAGGTCTCCTAGAAATTTTTAAGTAAAACAATAGATCGATTCAAAGTTGATAGAGGTAGTCAATTTATGATCTTGGTACCAATTTTCTATCTCTTTAAGGCATGTACAGTTCCAAGGATTATTCTTTATCTCTAAATTATCCACTTTACTCAAGAAGTCTAGGCTACTTGTAATACACTTGATTCGATTTTCTGCTAAAAGCAGTCTCTTTACGTGACTCATCGCAGTAAACGCATTTCCATTTATAATTTCTAATTTATTTTTGAATAAAGCTAGTGTGTTTAGTTCTAAACCGTTGAAGGCATTCACCTCTACAGAGTTTATGTTGTTCTTCTGTAGAAATATGCTTAATAAGTTGTCTGAGTTCTTGCGTTTTAAATTATTAAAAATGTTGTCCTTTAAAGCTAAAATATTATTATCACCTAGATACAGTCGGCGCAATTTCGGAGTATTTTTTAACCATCCCATAGGTAAGTCTTGGATTTCATTAAAGCTTAATTCCAGCGAAAGTAACTCCATCATGTTATCAAAAGCTGTAGGTGCGATTTCCTTTATTTTGTTACGGCGTAGGCTAACACATTTTATTTTCGAATCACTAAATACTTCTTCTTCAATTTTAGTTAGATTATTATCGTTTAAATTTATATCTAGGATTGTTTGTGAACCTTTGAAGCATTGAGACTGAATTTCTTCTATTCCACTGATATTAAAGAAGATGTATTCGGGATTGTGTAATTTTCTAAATGTATTTGCACAAATTTCTTTTACTCTTTGGTTTGGAGCAATCCTGATTATTTTGGCCTTTTCGAGGTTATCGTCGTAAATTTTAGCCTGTTTTCGCTGATCGTGAAAAGTAGTCTGCCACTCGATAAGGAAATTATTTGTCGAACATTCTTCACAGTATGTTTGTACAAACGTAAGTAGTAGAACCGCACTTATTAGATGCTTCATCTTCACTGCACATTTGATTATTAACAAGTAACGATTTCATTTATATAGAGATGAATTTATTGAACCTTATTGACTTTGTAATCGCGATTGTATTGGTAAATAACAAGTTTAATCTTTTGTGCTGTGGTGTTGGAAGATGTTGTACATACACACATACATATATAACAACGTCAAATGTATACTGAGAAGTTATGACAGTAAAAAGTATATATTTCGCTGTTTTGTTTTCAAGGTTGAACTTTTATATCTCGGTGTTTTCCACATTTAATCACTTTTCTTTATTGTTCTATATAATCATTTTTGACTACTTTTATTCATGCAAATATTGTATTTTGGTGAAAATTGTTAGGATACATATGTACAGTGAGTAAATTTTTATTATATACATATATTCTTTTTGTATTGGCATTTTTCTGTGCAAGTCGATATTGTGAATGAAGTTGTATGTTAGGTACTATGCAGATTTTCATATAAACAGTACTACGACAATATGTTTCCTGTTTCCTTTGTTTTCATCTACTAATCCTTACCGTAGTCCATTTTATTGTTTGTTTGACAACTAGATTAGCCATCGTGAACGGCACCTCATACAGTGTGATATTTTAGCAATCTAAGTGGATAAATACAAAAAAAATAAGTGCGCAGATATATAACGTTAAGCTATAATTTTTAAATGAAAGCTTAATTTTAATAATAAACGTATGTAATATTGCAAAATACCGTTTTAAAGAATTCGGAATATCTAGATGGTTGGAGTCTTAAATGCATTGGCCCAAATGTTTTCGTTTTATCATATTTCACTTCATTTAGAAATAGAGTAATAAGCTATTTGGCGTACTTAAAATTATATTTGATAATTATGACATTTAACACTTTTTTTGTATGTATGTATGGCAAACAACAATATTCTCGGCACACTCCGCACCACACAAATAATTAACTCGGAAAGGCCGTTTCGAAGACACGTGGGTCTTCATCTTCAGTCGCGTACCGATTGATGCGAGAAAACATATATTAAATCTAACGAACCAGCTCTATCTCTATTCTCCAAGAAAAAATATATACAAGTACCTACTTTTGTCCCTTAGACACAACAGTAAGTTAAAATAAGGAGATTGTAATAAAGCCTATATCGGTCAAACGAAACAAGCGATAGGTACTAGATTCAATGAACATATCAGGTGTTACAGGTACGGGAAGACAGAGGCGTCAAGTATAGCACAACACATAAACGATACCGGACATAATATTAAATTAGCAAACCTAAAAGTGATTAAAAACGTGATTTCGCCGCTTGAACTGGACGCCTATGAGACTATTTACATAACGGTAAAAAGGTCAGTTGATTTATGGTTGTGCTACAACAAGAGGGTCGACACTTTCGTATTTCGGCATATGTCCAGTATTTAGTTGAGGGGTATATGTAAAAAGAACACAATTTTGACGGAAAGAAAGGACATAACCGTTGTCTCACTCGAAGTTTATTTTTATTAGGGTGGAATGGCCATATGTCTTGCGTTTCGCGATGACAAAACCTTTTCCACCTTTTCTCCTTATTTTAACTGCTGTTTAGTCTAAGGGGCAAAAGTAGGTACTTGTATATATTTTTTCTTGAAGAGTAGGAATAGAGCGGGTTTGTTAGATTTAATATATGTTCTCTCACATTAATCGGTACGCGTGTGGTGTGGAGTGTGCCGAGAATATTGTTGTTTGCCATACTACCCCACAGTCCTTGCTATGATTATTGATAATGTATGTATATTTGGAATTAGGAAACAATTCTACTTTGCTAATTTAAACTATATATTTTCTGAGACTAATATTAGCAGAGATAACCTATTGGCTAAAATATAAAGGCACACCATGCTTATGTGGGGTGGTCTATCGAAGGCGAAGCGGACAGGTTATCTATAGATTTTAAGTGAAAATAGGCGCTGGAATGACATGGAGTCATGTATTTTTTAATAGGATTTTAATTGATTTGACAATTCGACTGGTTGATATCCTTCCTGTGGTAATGAAGTTCAGAAGTTATAATCAGGGAATAGACAAATAAATAAGTTCGGTGTGCCTAGTGAATCGACCAAGCCGAGAATGAATATGTTTACCGCGGACGTCACGCAGTAATCGAGTATTCCATTCCAGGGTTATCCAGTGCGGCGCGGAATCTGACTTCAAGGAAAAAAATGTCTTATTTAATAATTGTCTTATGTATAGTACTTTTATTGATTAAATTGTCTTGTAAACATGGTACATATGTCAATAACTAGCAAGAAACTAAAGAGGATGAAGTTTTACATCGTTTGATTTAAATTTGAATCAGCTATGATTGATCGTCATCGTCGCTATTAGCATGAGTATATGCATTTATTATTACATATTTGCGTTCTTTGGGATGTGAAAATAGTTTTGAATTTAGAGAAAAATCTTTCAACCTCACAGCTTTTTGCAGGCGCATAACAGATGTGTGAAACAATCTCTCTGCATTTAATATAGTACTAATTTTGGTCGTTAATTGTATTCTTTGAGACATCTTCCAAAGTATTAAAGTCTGGATAGGAGCATCAATTATTTTGAAAGTATTGAACAGTGGCTTTAATTTTTCAGGGGATTCACTTAGTTTTAAATTTCGGGTTTGTAAATATGCAATAGTTTTTGATATTTCTACAAAATGTCTGCTACCAAATTTTAGTTTATCGGGTAAATCTTCTCTCACAAGTAATTGTTTATATTGCTTGATATTTATTGCTGCACCTTTCTATCTTTTAATTTATAGTTTATAAAAAAAATGTTGGAACGCCTTGAATACCTTCTCAAATCTATAAATATCAGTGAATGAGACTGAATACAGTACAGTGCGGACCTAGTCAGCACCAGACTGCGCTCTGTTCGACGTGTATATGTAAACGATCTTTTAACCTGGGATTCTATTCTACAATTGGGAGAATAAATTCCATAATTAATGAATTAAAAAAGAACAAAACATCTGGACCTAACGAAATAAGTTCGAGTTCTATCAGTGTCAAGTGTCAGATTCTTTTGGTGGATCTGATAAAATATTTAGGCACCATTCGCATGTCGGAGAATAATTAACTGCGCTTCACCCTTAACGGCGATGGGTTGATAATAACAAAGCTATGGAACACTTTACACCCCAGGGTATTGAGGTTATGGCAAGATTTAAAACTTATGTACCCCGCAGGGTCGTCGCCATACGTTCAAAATTACATTTGCAATCCAATATTTGCATATTGCAGACTATTACTTCTTTTTAAAGTGGGAGTAAATATCACAAGTTACCGAACACTAAGGCAGGGGAGCACTCCGCATCATACGAGATATTTAATTAATTCGGAACAGTTGTTTCAGGAATGCCTTAGTCTTTGTCATACTACTCCACAATTCTTGTCGTTACAAGTTAACGAAATAGGAAAGATAATAATTGCCAATTTGTATTTTTGCAACTGTCAGTTAATAACCATGCATGTATGAAAAACTTTCATAATTTTTAGTTCATCTATTTAGTCGTTTATGCAACACAACATACCCAAAAATACAGCGTGTTCACGGATGGAGTTGATAATAGGTATAATGGACAAAAGACGTTTGAGTTGGAATTTGATATTTGGTAAATAAGTCCTGCTTGGTCTCAAATATATTTTTGAATCGTTTTCGACCTTTTAAAATCAAGTAGGCTTTTACAGTTGAGCAAAAACCATTTTCGTTTCAGATAAAGTAGCTTTTTTATTCACAGTGTGCCAAAGTGTTACTAAGAAAAGTTGTTCAGAATAAAATGTTACGGCATCGTGCACATTTTCTGAATGATCGGCCTACTCTGGTAAAATACATTTTTTGTCAATTTGCGTTCAGGTAAAGTACTTTTTCCGTTCACAGTACGCAAATATGTTACTAAGCAAAGTTGCTTATAATGGAGCTATGCAAATTTTCAGAATGATAGGCCTACTTTGATAATCATGATGGAGCATCATGATGGAGCTGACAATAGGAGAAAAACCTGTATTATTGATTTTACGACGAAAAGCCATTCTTTATCAAAAGTTCTGCTCCCCTAAGGAATTTACTATACATTTTACAGATGATTTGCGTCTCATTCAGTTCATTTATTGCTTCCCGTATACATTGTTGTTTTGTACGATTTCATTTGCTTTATACAAATTTTTTGTAAAATAATGAATAATGGTACTTTCCTCCCGAAATAGTTTCCCTGTTTTCTATATTGTTATCTGATCTAAAATTTTTATATGGTAATCATATGTTCGTCGTAAAATTCATAATAAAAGTTTTGCTCTTCCATCATGATTATCAAAGTAGCCCAATCACACAAATTTGTATAATTCCATAACTTTTCATTTCAAGCAACCTTTCTCAGTAACACTTTGGCATGCTGTCAACAAAAAAGGCACTTTACTACAAACGAACTCAACTGTAAGGGCCTAATTGATTAAAAACAAATCAAAAGCAAACTAAAAATAAGTTTCAGACCAAGCAGGACTGATTTCCCAAATATTGAATTCCAATTTAAAATTTTGTTGTCCATCATACCTAGTGTCAACTCCATCCGTGGACAAACTATAGATACAGATTGTTTGCTATTCACACGATTTGGCACGTAATTCTGCACATGTGTACATATGTAATTTCTCACCATCTTATAAGCGATTGCGTACTGAACTTCATTACTAGTCATCCAGATAAATAATCTATAAAATGAATTAAAATGGAAAAGCGAATGTTGTTCAGCAACCAGTTTTACTGGAATGAGAATAAAATGAGAAGGGCGGCTCTAAACGTTGGCTTATGTTAGTAATTGTTTAGAAAGATAAACATTCCTTTTTTAATTACACAAGTAACATCAATTCATAATTAAGAGTACAAGTGTTCTGAGTTAAAGCGAGAAATAAAAATAACTCAAACAATTTTAATAATCCCCTTTTATTTGATATATTACGCAGACAATCTAAACATTACTACCTGAAGAAGTGATGTAGATTTAGTCACCTATAAATATTTACATTTTATATATTCTATATGTATTCCAAGTGCTTTACGTAACTTCATTTCCATATTAAGCACACACTCGCAATCCCAAGGATTGTTCATTATGAGTATACGAGAAGCTTCTTCAAAGATACGCAGATCTTGGTCTACACATGTGATATTGTTGAACATTAAATCTAGAAGATTAATGTAATCTAAGGTTGCGAAAGTATCTTTACTTAGTGTATGAAGGTTATTATTGCCAAGAGAGAGTGTTCCTAGTTTTTCTAAGCCATCAAACGCTTTTGGGTCTATCCGGTTTATTTTGTTTCTATCCAAATATATATTCAACAATTTCGAGTTGTCTGAAGAGATGGCATGCTTGAGATTTCTGAATACGTTAGCATCAAGTGTTGAAATAAAATTGTTGATTAAAATTAGATGAATTACTTTATTCGTATTCTTAAACCACTCAGGGTTTAACGACTCAATCAGATTATCACTTAAATCCAGAGTTTCTAGTGCTACCATATTGTCGAATGCAGATGAAGCAATGTGTTTAATTTTATTGTAATTCAGACGTAGTATACGGATGTTTGTATTTTCGAATACTTTAGCAGGAACTTCTTGTAAATTATTATGATGCAAATCCAGATTATATAATTTTCGATTCTTTTCAAAGCTATCGTCTTCAATTCGTACTATAGAAGTTGAATTTAAGTAAAGAACATACAGATCATTTAATTTTTGTAGTGTTTCTTTGCATATACTTCTTCCTTGCGCCGCACTTTCTTTGGTGGTCGTATTATGATTCACATCTATTTGAACTATTCTAGGATTGTTTGTGTGAACGTCCATGATTTTTCCAGATTTCCATTCTTCAATTTCTACTAGCCGCCAAACAACGTCAAAGTTTTCGATTGTACATTTATCGCCGTACGCAACACACAGAAATATAGATACAAATACAACACTGAACGAGAATGTCATGTTGACGCTCATTAAGCTAGTACTCTAATTGACTTGCTTTGCTAAATCGTTTTATATTGCGATGCGTTAGTATGATATTTTTGTAGACCTGGAGTTATCTGAAGGATAACCTATAATGGCTCTTCTCTGAATAAAAATTTATCTTATTCTGGGAAAAATAAAATCCGCTTATGAAGGTAAACACAAATGCAGTATGTTGTTTTTCAATGCATACATCTGTATATGTACATTTTTATACATACACAGGGTCTGGTAAGTATTTGGGATCGCTTTATTGTTGCTGAGTTTATTGAAAAATGCTTTGATGTATACAAGCTGCTTAGATTTGCCGGTGTGTTATGTAACCTTGTTATTTAAAATCGAATAGCCGTTATGTTATTATAATTTTAGATACTGCGTTTACATATTTTTGGTTTTTCTTTTCGATAGTTCATATTTTAAGCTGCAAAACGGGTAAAAAGAAACAACTATCAAAACAAAAGTAACGAGAATAAGTAACAATAACATAACCAAGTTCGAAAAAGAAATCGCCTGTCTTGGCTGAGGGTTTTGTCATCTCACTAGATTTCGATTCACAGATGCACACACCGTTAGATGGCCAACTTTCCTATTCGTCGTATTATCAAGCTACAGATATTATTTTTCCACCATACATTGGACAACCAAATCATTATAAGCGCTTGGCTTCATCCATATTGCGATATGGAGTGCAATAATAACAGAACTCTTTTATTATTTTTATGGATAGTTCCAAGAGTACTTACGGATGTGGAAGCGCATACCATGTATACATAACAGGGTAATAGGTACATCATTTATGTTGGACTCAGCTGCAAATGTTTTTACAACCGAGGCTGTGGCCGTATTAGAAGCACTGGCATATGTGAAACATATCGATTTCAGGAGCGTGATAATTATCACCGACTCTACTAGTGTTCTAAAAGCGATTCACCATCGTAAGCATATTTCCAAAATGAGTCCTATTTTAATAGATATCGTTAAGACAATTGCTCAAATGAGACTAGCAGGTATTCACACAAGTTTGTATTGGGTTAAAGGTCACAGTGGAATTGAGTTTAATGACATCGTAGAGAAGTTAGCAAAGGAAGGCCCCATTACAGGAGTACATTATAGATCCGTACTTGGTAGTAAAGAGTTATTACAAACAGCTAAGCAACTGATTTTTAATGAATAATGGAATGCCTACTGGTCATCTGTGTATAAGGCCAAAATGACTCAATATGCTTACATACACCCCAATGTGGAGAACAAGTACTGGTATATGGATTCCTCCGTTTCTGGATTTTTTCATGCCACATCAGCTAGGGTGAAATTTGGCTATGGCCAGTTCCCTGCACATTTGCACAGGCTGGGTTTGATTGACTCAGCCAAATGCGCTTGTGGTCATCAGGTAGCTGACCTTAATCACATTCTTTTAGCATGCACAACACACAATAGTATAATTAATTGTTTGTATGGGGCTCTTATGCGGGAAAAGATTCCACTTCCAACTAGTATTATTACTCCACATAATTATAATAGTGGGAAGATATGCAAATCACTAATAGACAATCTGTGCAAAATTATTATTGACTATTAGAGTATAGTCAATTTTCGTCTTGACAGTTACCGAGGCATATGGGCTTAGATCCCGAGTGCCAAAAAACAAAACATAACCAAGTTACACAACGCACCGGCAATGCTTAAACACTCCTCATGGATGGAACTACATGGACTACTTGATCCTGAGTAACATTTACCTAAAATATTTTTAACAATGTGAATGCGTAGGCTGTAATTCACCCTTCCCAGATAATTAATACACCTTGTATATTTATGTTTGTTTCAATATGTATACATATATTTTTAGTGGAAAGCATTGGTTATGATTAAGTTTCGACAAACACGTGCTACGGCAGAAGCGTCGAGAGGGGATTTATGTCGATACGAAGCCAGTGGAGAGATTAGTCATTCGATAGGCGTGGAAGTGAACGGTAGTTCCATAATTATCGGTTTATCGGTGTGCGTCTTTTAAAACATGAATCGTCGTAAGCGAGGTTTATCTTTAGCATCGCATGTGAATAAATATATTAGCCGTTTCCCTGGGTTGGAATGCACAGGTACTACCATTCAGTGCAAAATTTGCAATATACGGTTGATAGATCGCGATAAAGACATATTAAAAGTAAACGTCATGTATTGAAATTAAGCAACAATATTCCGTACTGGGAATTTCTGTATGATTTTATTTTTATGGTAAGTGTGTGCAACATCCCACAACACCTAGTAGTCAATGAACACTTTCGTACAAGCCATATCGCTGTTACAAAACAGTCACTTACCTTTACGAGACTCATTAAATACCTTAGATAATTTGCAAGCCGCTCTAGAAAGCTTGACGGATCCTACAGGACTAGATGTCGCTCAAAAATTTCGTGCCGTTTTAAATAAAAAAACCGATTTACAAAAGGTTTGGTCTATTTCTGAAAATAAAGAGCGCACAGAAGAGAGAAAGGAATATCTGAGTTACGCAAATCCTACTTCGTTAGATGTAGAACGATCATTTTCGAAGTACATGAACACGTTTTCAGACCAACGTCGAAGGCTAAGTGAATCGACAATGGAAGCGTTGCTTATGTGGCAGTTTTACGGGGCTTACCGGGGCAGCAGTATTTTGTCGAAGTGGACATCAAGACGTCAATAAAAGGTACGAATATATTATTTTGTAATAATACTGTATCTCACGTACCTATTTTTGCGCGATACGCCTCTGACGTTGCACTCGTTTGTCGGAACTTATTTATGATTTATTATTGAAAAATTATTTTCGTTTTTAAGCTTGTTGTATATATCATTGGTATATATCGAAGGTTATCTTGAGTATATATGCGGATACTAATTTCTGAGAAACCAGAAACATCAATACCGTCTATCCAAAATATTTATAAAAACCACAAATATCGAAATGTTAGGGATAGTAGGATACTCTTCTAGTATTCCTCGTCAAATCCTTTAGGATGCACACATATAAATATACATTGACCATTGCAATCGGCAATTTGCGTAATCAAAAATTTTATACTAAATGTGTATAAGTAATTCCAAGTCAATTGTTTTTCAACTTGATAATTGTTAATTGTCTCTTAAATTGTGACCATATATTTAACAACTATGAAAATTTAAAGGAAGCACACTTTGTATATTTCAGAATATCTGAGACGTTACAGCAAACTGAACAAGTTATAATCTAATCTCAGGCATGTTATTTAAAATATTAGTATTTATGTAAGCTCTAGGAAGAAACTCGAGAAAGTTCTGTGCTGATTTGGTTTTCTTTATCATATCAAGATCTAATAGTTTATGTGCGCATTATTTGGATATGCTTATATTGATCTGCTAGACAGGATAAAATTGTTCAAAGTTATCTGCTCCCTCTTGCAAACTTTGTTTTTATTGCAGTTGTGAGGTCGATCAAATTAGAATTCTTCTCTGTGAATGATGCAAAGCAATAATTTAATGATTTATTCCTAAGAGACTTACACAAATAACATTCCTTTAATGGGTAATTCACTCCATACACGTATTTTTATGTCATAAATAGAGTTTTATTTCTTTGAGTATTACAGCTCTCATATTTGTTTCTCTTACAGAACCATCTTTCAATTTTTTTGGAGATCCGTATCCTGCAACCAACGATGGTTTAAACTCGGTGAACCACCACGGTACACAATCACTGCGGTTGCTACCTGTTTAGGTGAAAATTTTGCTGAGTGAATAGGAAACGAAGGACTGACATTTTGAAATCTTACACTCTTAGATTTTTCATCATGGGGATACTTCAAGGAAGGAGTCAGTCAGAAGACACCTACAAAAAGCGGATATGGAGAAAGGACAGGATTTATGAAGAAATTAATGAGAAGGCTACAGTAAAAGAAGAATTTTCTGTACGTCTTAAAATGCGCATGGAAACTACAAATCCGTAGAAGTATATATAAATTTGTTCACCTTGGCAATTTAGTTGGAACACTATACCAGTCATACTCTATATTAACTGTCTACCACTAACTCAGTCTTTGATCAATACAACCGTGAAATGTGAGGAACACGATAGATATTTTATTTAAGTTGTAAATATTTCCAAAATTACTAGTGTGTAATATTTGTAAATTGCAAGGAAAAGGTGAAAAGCTTGCGGCCTAGCAGTAAAAGGCTATGTTTTCTAGTTCAAAAATCCATGTATTTTTTGACTTAGCCCCTTTTGGTTCAATGCACTTTGATCAACGTTTCTCCAATGAACGGATTCCATCTCTAAAATACGAATCTGGGAAATCTGGAAAATACCCTACGCTATCACCTCGTCATACGACTCAACACGTTTTCTATCCACAAATTTCTTTAGATTAGGGAATAGGTGGAAGTCAGAGGGAGCTAAATTTAGTGAATAAGGTGGATGCTCCAACAATTCTTACTTCAAATCTCTTAGTTTCCCCATTGCCAAATCACTTTTATGGACCAGTACGTTGTTCCGATGAAAGAGTATTTTTTGCTTTTGCAATTCAGGCTTCTTCCAGCGTTTTTTTTTCATTCAGTCGGTGCATAGTAGATAATTACCGTTTCATTCTTTTGAAGGTAACCAATAAATAGGATACCTCTTGGATTCCAGAAAACACTGTCCATGATTTTTCCGGCAGATGGAATCGACCTCGCAGTTTTTGCTGTAGAACCATAGGCTTCCAACCACTGCTTTGATTGTGTTCCGCTTCTGATGTGTGGTGGTGGAATGCCCTCTTGCCCCCTTGTACAAAGCTTTCTCATATTTAATTCCTGGTGTAAAATGTATCGCGTCCTTTTTTCTGATATGCCTACGGCCTCAGCTATCTCAACTTGTAATCATCGATCATCCAATACCATGTTGCGCATTTTCTCGATGTTTTCGTCTGTGTTTGCAGTTTTTGGTCGCTCTTCACGTGAATCAACTTGAAGAGATGTACGACCACGTTTGACTTCAGCTGTCCATTTCTTTACTATTGAAAACGAAGGAGCAGCATTATAATCCATTTCCAACATTGGATCAATTTTCGTTAGCGATAAACCATCCAAAACGAAGAATTTGATGACGGCACTATATTCTAGATTATCCAGTTCAACGAAACATACAACATGTCTACTTTAACATGCTGTACACTGAGAGAAAGAAATTGGTTCATCCAACAAACCACGAAGTGTTGCACATTTATGTGTTTATTCAACACCAGCGAATCTATCCAACTCACCTTGCAACTTAACAGAACACACTAACTTTGGTTCAATTATTTTTGTTAAATCAAATCAGTATTTGTATTGATTGTGCTCCAAAACATATTACTTTTAGACCATCCACAAAATTCGTTTCGTACGACAGACGCAAATAGAGTTCCATAAAGACTTCTTTCTTTGTTTAATGCAACACAAATTCAAATTTGCACAATCAATTCTTTATTGGAGGACTGAGGACTGTATAGCTTGATACTATATTTTTTTTTGGTTTCTACCAACATTCTTGTGTAGATTGGTTGAACATTCATTTTAAAGTTGATCTAATTAAATAGGTTCAACCAATTTTATGCTGTTTATGTTGTTTTAAACCATATGGAACGTTGAGTATATTTAACAAGAAAATGTTGGTTAAGTCAACTAATTTTTGGTTGGCTCAATTAATCTTTTCTCTCAGTGTATAATGAAAAATATTTCACAGATCAACTTGGCACTGGACATACGTTCGTATGACACCTGTACCAATTTCAAAAAAGAAACATTGATAGCAACGCCATCTTTGAGTTAGGACGAGAACTCTTCACCTTTTCTTCGTATACGCTCACAATTACTATGTTCACCAATGTATGTAAAATGTAAATTTCACTGTTGTCAGGAGAATAAACGAAGTTTGCCAAAGCGTTGACTAATCCAGTATTTTCAAAGAACACTTAATTTTGAACAAGCACGTCTTAATTCATTATGAAGCTAATATCACAAACTTAAGCCTAAAAGGCATTTACATGATAAGGCACACGCTAGGATAATATTCAAGCAAGCTATGGAAGTGACATAGATTGAGGGCAACATAGTCTAATAGGTTTAAATTAGGCATAAATAATTTAGTACTTTAAATGTTGTCTTTTGCGTGATATGGATGCTAGAATCCAAATACTATTTATTTTATGACTAATTTGATTTTTGGGCTCTACCAAATTCCGAAATCGTTGCTCGACAACTCCAGCACTCAAAAAATTCTTCGATGTGTTTGAGATAAGTATGTAATTTTCAGTGATCAATGTCCAATGGCGTTAAACCAATTGATATTACAATAACTCTAATAAATAAAATCGCTGTCTTGCTGAAAGTAAATACCGTTGTATTGTGTAATTTTTACTTAGGACTACTCTTTCCGTAATTATAATAATTCAATAAGTGTATGTGTTATAATATTCTCTTTAAATTGATTTTACGAATGGGGATAATACTTAGGCAAGTTTTAGGGCTTTCGTACACTGATACTACCTTCAGTATCTATGATTATAAGAATTTATGGGAATCTGTTTAGACGTTTGATAATTAAAACCGTCGAACTATATTCATTTACCGTCAGGATGACTGCAATTTATGGCATTATGCATAGTGCTTGTACATTTTATAAAAATATATTCGCACCCAGCAAGATTTGTAAACTCTATGTTTTGCAAAATGATGATTTGACGTTTGATTTTTATATCTTGTATACCTATAGTTATAGGACACCCGCTTTCAACCCTACTTCTTAATATGGTGCTCAAGAAGATTGTAAGGAGTGGCAGGCTGAACAGAAGGGGAAATATACTTTTCAAAAGTTATCAACTAATAGGATATGCAGATGATTTGGCTACGATAGCCAGGAATGAGAAAGAACTCAAAGAAATTACTGAGATATTGATAAAGAAGGCTCACCAACTGGGGCTACAAGTAAATCAAAAGGAAAGCAAGCTGATGAATGTTGGAAAAATTAACGAGGAAGCAATAGAATTCAAAGTACATATACAGTTAGTAGAAGCCAAGTTTGAAGAAATAGATGAATTTGTTTACTTACGTGCAAGAATAATGAGTACATGTGAGGAAGAGAAGGAAATTGATGCCAGATTAAGTAAAGCTAATAGAATTGCTGGGATGATGAATTACTTAATAAGGGCAAAACAACTGTCAAGAGCCACAAAATTTAGAATATATAAAACAGTATTAATGCCAACGGCAGTATACGGATGTGAGGCATGGGTTTTGAACCAAACAGCAAGAGAAAGAATAAGACGTTGGGAAAGGAAAATATTCCGGAGAATAATGGGAGGGAAAAAACGGAGGAGGGATATGTAAGAAAGGCCAATGAGGAAATATATGACTTATATAAAGAACCTCAAATAGATATGGTTGTCAAAGTAAGATGGTTACAGTGGCTGGGCCATATAGAAAGAATGACAAAAGACAGAATGGCCAAGAAAATAGCATGGAAGACACCAGGATATAATAGAAAAAAAGGGAGACCTAGGAAACGATGGAAAGAAGCCGTGTTAGAAGATCTAGAGCATAAAGGAATAACATATTGGAAATGGAAAGCCCAAGATAGAAAAAGCTGGAGAATAATAACAAAGCTTCCCTCAATTTTCCCCTAGTGCGGTATAATTTTATCTCTGTCTTACACAATACGTATATGTATGAGATTTTCGTTCAAAAAAAGAAGACCAGACAACAACGTGTACAGTGAGACACTAATTTTTACTAACAAAGTATAAATTATATTTCTTTAAAAATAATTAATTGGAAATGTACTACAATTGGATAGGCAATTTGCTAAACACTACAGTTAATGGATTTAAAATGATCGTTTTTATGGTAACCACATTTATAATGCACTACCGTACCTACATCAAACTACCGTAACCACGGAAGTGAAGGGACTTTAAATGGACATACAAGAGGCATGCTTATTTATGAAAATATAGTCAACTGGGGCTTCAGAAAACAAAAAGTGATCAGAGAGAAAATAAACAAGTTTTAAAATTCCTCGATAATTTCTAGAAATACTTAAATATAAATGAAATTTTACTCCGGATAAGCTGCAGTAGGACATGTCAAAAGCCTTTCGCAATTGCAATTTGTAAATATCAAGACTCGAAGACGAAGCTTCCAGTCTATCTATTGAAGACCGGTTACGATCCAAAGAAACAGATGCCGAAGTAACACATCAGTGCACAGGTATCGAACATTATTCAAAATTTGGCCAGATAAACAAATAAAATTTTGAAACTAAATTCATTCATTTAATTATAAAATCCGATTTCAAAAATATTAAATTTCAACTTAACAATTTAACTTATAAATAGCTATCGGTTAGGGTTTGTGATATGTTTTTTTTACAACTACTATTGTCTGAAAGAAATATAATTTATCTTCTTTTAAATTTATATCAAAATTATTATTAATAAATCACTGTTTCTCTTCAGACTTATTGAATCGTTCCCACGTTTTACAATAAAAAGTAAATCCTGAGATAATTTAACATAATTTGTTTAATTTAATTAATTAAAATACAATTTTTAATTGATATTTATTCAAAAATATCACTACAATATATATACCTATAATTTAAAATATCCTTTTATTTTTATAATACATGATTGTAATGCTTTTAAGTATTTGTTTGTGTTGTTTTTGTTGATGTCGAAAGCATATTACCTATTCACATAAATTTTTTTGATACTGAAATATTTCAAATCTTGTTGGATAATTATTAGCAATCCTAATCATTTTGAGAGATTTAGCTCGTATTTATGTCTGAAGGACTACTATTTATTTATGTGATTGTTATTACTACACAACCCTGATACCGAGAAATTGTGCAAAGTAATCAAAGAGACCCTATACATATAATACGTGAAATTTGTGAAACTTTTCCAGAAAAGTAGTTCACAACAGGACTATGAAGCTCACAGAATATTGTTCTTCGTCAATAAAAGCTTCCGTTTTATCTGTTTGTCCATATTCGAGAAGTATTCTAATAATATTATCAATTCTTCGTCTTAGGGTCGTATAATTATGTAGTGAATTTACAGTTATGTCATTAGGTGGTAGCTTCCGCATTTAAACGCGGGGTCGTGGCGAATTTTATGTGATAACGTTATACATGATAGCTCCCGGATGACTGGCGCCGGAACGCCCACTAACTCGTTTCGACTTTTATACACGCTATTCCCTGCTTTTACAGTCCCATACTCATATACCGACGGATACATATTGTTCTACAAGCGCGTAGAGCCCTTCCTGGACGTGAATGCGAACAAACTTCGTCCACAAATTATTTTAATTCATTCTCATGCAAATTTTATTAAGATTTTTAAGAAAGAAGAACATTGACTAAGAAACAAATGCGCCCTAGTAAAAGTTAGTTCATGTTGAACTTTGTATTTTCGAAATTATTACATTCGACCTTGCAAACTTTGTGTACTTGTAGAATATTAAAAAGTTTTAATGTGAATTCACTGTCGAATTTTTGGTATTAATTTTTATTTTTCTTTGAGAATGTAATTATTGTGCTATTGTGCTACTTCAGAAGATACGAGGGCGAATCAAATATTAACCGGACATTTGTTTTAGAATATTTATTGGTACAGTAAATAAAATTTTGAATACACCTTATTTTTCTATATAATTTCCTCTTTTATTCACACATGTTTCCCACCGAATCGGAAGTTTTTTAATTCCGTCATCAAAGAATGAACGTGATCGCGTCTGTAACCAATTGTGCAGGAACGTTCCTACACCTTCGTCGTCGTCAAAGTGATGACCTCCCAGTTCTTCTTTGATTAGCCCAAACACGTGGTAGTCACACGGCGACAGATCGGGACTGTAGGGCGGATGTTCCAGTGTTTCCCAATGAATTTTGTCCAATTTTTCTTGGGTTAATGCAGCTGTGTGTGGTCGAGCGTTGTCATGGAGCAGAATCGCACTTCGAATAGGCATGTCTTGCCTTTTTCGTCGACAGGCCAGTTTCACTTCATCAAGCAGTTGACAGTAGTACGCAGCATTGACTGTACGCCGTTCATGGAGAAAATCAACGAGCAATATTCGTCTCACTGGTGCTTGTCCGCGGTCGGCGTGCATGGGTCTCATTTTGCACTGATTCTCGGCCATCGGAAAATTTTTTGTGTCAGTCGTAGACTTGGGTCCTTGAAAGCGTTTTTTCACCGAACTGTGCAGTTAGTCGACGCAAAATTTCGGCAGGTTTTACGCCCTCCCGCGATAAAAATTTAATAATACTGCGTTGTTCAACAGACGTGTGCACCTCTTGCTCAGATATGATGCTACTAACAACCAATCTGCTCTGGCGACCCGAGCCGATTTACTCCCCTCCACTTTACATCCCCATCCAACATATATTAACACGTCACGTTACTCACTTCACCTAGGGAGCGTTAAAAAGAAAAGTTCGATTAATATTTGATTCGCCCTCGTATTTCACACGATACGAAGTTGCCACAGCTTATAAAGCACTACAAACAATGAACCTCTTGCATGAATATTTTGATAACCGTGTAGTAAATTTTCCTCTACATTCTCTTGATCTACCTATTTTAGATTTTGTTTTTCCACACAGCTTTTAAAAGTACACCGCACAGTACAACAACTTACCGAAGCAGTTCAAAATGTTTGTGATGCGATAACGCCTCAATACATCGTCAACGCATTTAACAACATGAAACGATGAGTAAGGATTTTTATTGAAACCGAAAATCACTTTGAGCATTTACTATAATTGTTTGCTAAATTCTTTATTTACTTTTACTAGAAAATACATTTTTTATTCTGCTAGCTTTATTAATTTAGATTACCGCGTTAGCCATTTGCTCTTTAAACAGAAACTTATTTACATCATTCCTGTAATATGTCAAACGTAATTTGAAGTTTCAATCTTGATATGATTTAAGCAAGACGTAACTGCCAGACGTAGTAACTAACGGCCCTCTCGATTACGTTTTTTTATGATCATATTGTATTCTGCATATTTAGAAGCTGACTAGTTCTTATTTGTTGCATTGATTGGTTGTAGTTTGTTAGATTCTATGTACACTACCGGCCATAATTATTTATCCATCCAAAGAAATGCCCATAAGGGGATAATTGAAAAGGAAATTGTAGTTTTGCATTCAATAAAATATTCACATAAATCAAAGAAATTGATAGTCTTTATTCAATTATAAAGTTTAATAGCGAGTTCCTTTCACAAAAGCTCTATGGGATTAGCATCTGGGCTTTGAGGAGGCTATTTGCTTTCGCGTTCCACCGATTCTAAATATTCGCGGCATAGTTTAGAGGTGTGTTTCGGATCATTATCATGTTGAAATATAAAATAGTCACCAATTATTCTTATTCCAGATGGTATAGCATTTGTTTCCAAAATTTCCCGGTGGCGCTCTTTTTTGCAAATTCCATCTATTTTAACCAAGTCTCCTACGGATGCGGCGCCAAAACAACCCCAAACCATTACCGGTCCGCCCCCATGCTAGACTGTAGGTACTACACATGATTCCGCTGATTGTTCTCCTTTCGAATTTCGAACGAACGTTTTTCACTTGGAGCCGAAGAGTTCAAATTTGGACTCATCGGTCTAGAAAGCATTTTTCCACTCATCAACTGTCCAATGTTGATGCTCTCTAGCTCACTGCAGCCGCTTTATTTTATTTTGCTTGCGTAAGTGGTTTACGCAACGCTATTCGGCCGAATAAACCACCCTTTCTTAAACTCCTCTTTACGGTGGTTAAAGTAACTCGTTTTTCACGCCTAATGTTTATTTCAGCCGTTATTTTAGGTGCAGTTTTTCGTCTATTCCGTTTACTCGTCATAGTTATTCGACGATCTTCCGTTGGTGTTGTCAATTTCCTTCCTTCTGTTAGTTTTCTATTTAATAATGTGCCAGCCTTTCGATATTTTTTAACGTTGGAGTCAGCAGTTTGGCGACTTAATTTCTGCGATATCTATGTTACTTCGGCCAAGATTGTGTAAAGCAACAATCATTCGGATTTCTAAAGGCAACTCTCTTGTTTCCCGCATTTTAATACGAATTTTAGATAATTTTATTAACGATATTTACTCTTTAAAAGAACAATAACTACTAAATCCATGTTCATAATTCTAGTTCGGGTAAATAGGCAAATGCGATCCTTACCTGCACTATATTAAATACTTATTAGTGAAGGAGAATTGTATTATGTTTCGCGTCTTTTTATGGCCCCTAATTATCGGATTAAGAAGATTCAATCGATAACTAGGTATGAGAGAAGTCTTTTGCGAAATTATTTAATCTATCTTTCTTTTACTTCTAGGTAAATTGTTATACTCCTTAAATAACAAACTAAAAATCGAGGGAAAAATGTAGGTGGGCAAATAATTATCGCCAGTAGTGTATGACATGTAATAAAAATGCGAATAAAAGCAGAATTTTATCCACTTAGTTATTATGATATAGAAGCACAGTTTAATTATAAATGAATAAGAATGTTCGTTGTTATGCACAACTACAGACAGAAAATATTCCGTGTTTAACCAATATAGAAAATAAATCAGTGTTTGCAGATCAATATCTGGAAGCTTCACATAGCGAAGAAACAGCAGGTGCAGCTTGCGGAAAAAATGTGGTTCGCTGAAAAATAACAAATATTTTACGTCCATCCATACAAATCTCTTTATGCATCAGAAGAGGGAATATAAAGCGTGCTAGTAACTTACAAAAATAAGCTAAGTTTGTGCGCAGAAACATGATTGAGCTTTAAATAATGGTTTCTGGATAATACTAAGAAAGTAAATCGATACCGCAACGAATTTTCTAAACGACCTACATCAATCACTTTACGGATCTATCTAAAACCGATATCAAGCGACGAATAAAGGCAGTCATTTACCTAAATCTTTTGAGAGGTGTTTAAAGTTGACATTTTCATGAAAAAGTCCTTAATATTCTAAATCTAGGAAAGACTGGCTAGAAGATTATGTATTCACTTCACTTGCAACGTGAATTAAGAGTGAATATATTTATTTTTATAATATATGTAGATAATGGGAAGTCTTTTGTGATTATTAGGTAGATGCATATTTAGTTTTATAATTTCAAATATTTTTGAAAATAGTAGTCGTAACATATACGTTTGCTGATCGTATGCTAAAAGCAATTTTGTTACATTTTGTGAATACTGATAAGACGTTTTAAATTTAAAATGTAATTAGATTTACCAGAGTTTACTTTGACTTTAAAATAACTTTGGAACCGTTGCGTTGTATTGTTAGTAAGGTTGCATAAAACAGCACGGTAGGTGTGTCTGACTACATAAGACTAAGAAGATTACGCTTGCATTAATTGTGAAGATTGAACTACGACTGTTTTATTATGCGTTTCCGTTTGTCATTGTACATCCAATTTCTTTAAATATAAAATTAAGAATTACATTTGTCATATAAGTACTTTTCCACTAAACTTGCGCTTGGTTTGAATAATTACCAAGTTATGCATTTATGCAAGTATTCTGAGTGTAAGTGGTTAAGTACAGGGTCCGGCAGAATGATGTATCCATTTTAAATTGAGTCGTTATTATTAACTCACGAAGAAGAGTGACTTTGTCTTATCCTTGCCTGTTTTCGTTATTTAAACTTATCTACATTTATTTTTTATTAAAAAATGAATTGTGCTTTTTGCAATACTCCAATAAATAAGGAGGATAATTCTATTGGTTGTAGTACATATTTGCAAAAAACCGTTCAAAACTTTGTGTGTTGAGCTATCGAGGAATGAAGTAAAGAAAATTAATTCTAATTGTGGCTTGTTTTGGTCTTGCAAGGAATGCTTAAAATTCGGCAACGATCTAATTAGCCTAAAATTAGCTATCTTTGCCTTGCAAGAAGAAATCAGAGTTTTGAAATTGAATCAATCTACTCCGGCGGTTTCCCCAGTTAGTTCTTTGCTGGTAACTGAGGAAATTATTCAGGAGGTTATAGAACGGGAGAAACATAAAAATAGCGTTGTTGTTTTTGGTCTTGCTGAAACAAAGAATAATCCAAAGGATCAACGATTGGCATTTGAAAATAATACTATTGTTGACATGTTTGATGATTTGAAAGTAGCTGTTCCTGATTTTAAGTTTCATGGATTGGGAAAATTCGATACAACTAAATTTGAATCGAAAAAGCCTCTGAAAATTATTTTTACCAGTTTCGATACTGTTCGTGGGCTACTTAATAAGGCTAAATTATTAAAAGATTCGCCCAAGTATGCTAGTATTTCAATCTTAGGTGATCGTATTCCATTCGAACTAAAATTATATAAAGGCTTCAAAGCAGAGCTCTCCGAGCATAAAAATAACGGCGAGAAAGACATCAAAATAGAGTATGTTCATGGTATTCTTAAAATCGTTTCTTTAAACTAAATCAACCCAACAGATTTTCACACCTTAGCATATATTACGAAAATGTCCGTGGTCTCCATAGCAAAACAAATTCTTTCTTCACCTCCAGTTTTTCTTCTCTTCATGACATCCTTCTTCTGACTGAAACTTGGCTCCACAGTTCGATTTCAGATAATGAACTTCTTTCTCCTTTGTATTCTGTTATTCGTTGTGATCGTGATCATCACGCTACTGGTAGGTTTGTTGGGGGTGGCGTCTTAGTAGCCTTGTCGCCTGATGTTGTTTGGGATGTTGTGGATACTACTGTACTTAGGACGCCATTGCCCTTGATTGATTTGTGTTAATGGTGAAAGTTACTCTTGATATTCATTATTATTACTAACTTCTGCTTTACATTCCTCCCGATTCGGATGTGACTTCATTGAAGAACTGTTCATATTAGATAAACATGTACGTAGTTATAGTAGGTGATTTTAATCTCCCTAACTTTACATCTGAACCGGTTTGTTATGATCCAAGATTTAACTTATTTTTGTCTTTTTGGAATCTTTAAATTTTCGTCAATTTAATGATGTTCTCAATTCTAATAACAGGACACTAGATTTAGTTCTGGCTAATTTTATGAATGAAATTCAGACCATACACGATTCACAACCCCTTATTTCTGAAGACAATCATCATCCGGCGCTGGATATTACGGTAGCTAACACTAAGCGACTAAAACAAATCACTTTCCCGTCTAATAACAACTCCAGATACAATTTTCGCACGGCTAATTACATTAAACTCTACTCAGACTGATTTACTGCGGATTGATCTTTTCTTGGTAATCATGATAATGTCAATACGGCCGTTGATAATTTTTATAATAAAATATATGCTATATTCGGTGAGTCTGTTCCTATCTCTCATTCAAATCATAGAGGTCATTACCTTCCTTGGTTCTCAACTACCATTAAGAAAAACCGAAAACTGAAGTCGTACTACCACAGAAAATGCAAAACTATTCAAAACGATTATTTAAAGCTTGAGCTTCAGAGACTTTGCCGACATGTAAAGGCTGACATTAATTCTGCGAACATCTCATATATTCAACGCACAGAATCGAACCTATGTAATTACTAATCCACGTGCTTCTGGTTTGCTCGTTCTAAGCAGGGTATAACTAGAATTTCTGGTAAGGTTCATGATTCAGAGAGTGAGTACGAAGATCCACTGTCTATTGTTAATGCGTTCGCCACAACATTTTCTAGTTCTCCTTCTCGTCAGAATCATTGAACGGTGAACTACTTGATATTAACTCAAATTTGCAACCATTGTGCTTACTCTCTGTTTCGGCAGATGACGTAGTCCGTGTTATCAAGAAATTAAAAAGTAAATTAACAGCTGGCAAAGATAATATTCCTTGCTTTTTAGTGAAAGATTGTGCCTGCATTTTCGCTACGCCTTTATGTAAAATTTTTAATTTGGCTTTACATACGTCCATCTTTCCCGATATCTGGAAGATTGCCAGAATTTCACCGACATACGCAATTGCAGTTATCTGTACTTTTACTAAGCTATTCGAAATGTTGCTCCACCAATGCATCTCCTACGGTGCCAAACCTTTCCCTTCTACTTTACAACATGGATTTATGCCTGGTAGGTCTACCACAACTAATCTAGCGTTGATATCGCAAGAACTAGCGCAAGCTCTCCATGGAAAGTGAAAGTGGGCGATTGGACGTAATTTACACGGACTTTTCCCGTGCGTTCAATTTAATTGATCATCGCATTTTATTGGGGAAGCTAAGTTTTTTTTTGGTATTGGTAGATCATTTCTTGGTTTGCTTCGTTCTTATTTACTTAATAGAGTGAACTGCGATTATTTTAACGGATACAGATCTCGTCCTTTTCTTTTTACTTCTGGTGTACCACAAGGGTCGAACTTAGGTCCACTTCTATTTAGTATCTTTATTGATGACCTTATTAAATCTATCACTTGTCCCGTATTAGCCTACGCAGACGATATCAAAATATACAGTACCATACACTTCTCATTTGATATTAAATTTCTGCAAGACAATCTTAATAAAATACATTAATGGTGTTTGCTCAATAATCTACTTTTTAATATAAACAAGTGTTTTGTTGTGTCATTTTATAGAAAGTGGAATCTCAATACACAATTAACAGCATCAGTATTGTTTGACAGTCATCAATTAAACATTTGGGCCTAACATTTGATGAGAAGCTTGTTTTCCAATCACGTCTTAAGTACTATAAATGCAGCTTACAAGTCTGTCGGTTTTATGATTCGGATCTGTAGAGATTTTCGTAATATTGATACAATTAAGACTGTATACTTTGCCCATGTTGTTTCTAACCTTGAATACGCAGTTAATGCGTGGTATCCTCTCTATAGCATACGAATCGATCTTATAGAACGAGTCCAGTGAAAATTATTGAAATGCCTCTTATGAGAGTGACGGTCGCTATCCTATGGATGGAATAGATTTTGGTGAATTGTTGGAAAGACACGACTTCATTTTGCTTGGTGATAGAGGGAAGAACGTTAGTAGGGCATTTGTGCTGAACATTCGCACAAACAGAATCGACTCGCCCAACCTTCTCTCCGGTCTAGATCTTCACGTGCCGCGTCTCCAAGCTAGATCTAATCACCTTCTCTGTGTTTCAACGGTTCGAATAAATATTTTATGGAAAGCGCCTCTGGTACACGTAGCACGGAATTTTAACCTTTTGAAAGCAAATTTTCCTTGATAGCACTGTATTTATTCATGTACTTGCAGTTATTACCTTTGTACCCTTTTTTGGATTGTAATTTTTTGGGCATATAATAAATATTATTATTATTATAATTGCCAACATTTTATTCAAAAATCAAGTAAAAGGTGCTTGACGAAACATGGAAATTTTATTTTTTGAATATTACAGTCAAATTGCCTCCTCTTCGCTGCTGGCATTCTTGAAGCCTAGCACGAAAGTTTTGCACCACCCGACCCAACATTCCAAAGTTTGCGGTCGATTAGAAAACACCTTTGACTTTAAGAAGCCCCATAAAAAGAAATCGCAAGTTGAGAGATCCAGTGACCGTGCAGGCCAGTTGAGGTTCTCGAATTTAGAAATTACGCGACCAGGAAACATTCTTGGCAAAATTGTCATAATTGTCAAGTGGCTCCGTCCTGCTGAAACCATATGCTTCGAATATTCCCACCAACATTACGAAGTTGTTGTTCAAAGTTACGCAATACCTGTTGATAACGTTGTGATGTAACAGTAACCGTTATGTCATCTTCCTCAAAGAAGAACGACCCAAAAATTTCAAAGACGGATAATGCACACCACACAGTAATTTCTTCACTATGAAGCGTAATTTCGTGTGAATTGCTGAAAATTTTCCGTCCCCCAGTAACCCCTAGAAAGTTCTGTTTGTAAACACAACCGGATAGATGTAAATGAGCTTCATCTAATATCAGCAAGCAGTCAACGTTATCCGGGTTTTCAGCAAATAAACTAAAAATAAACTAAAATCTTTAGGCAGAAGTTTTTGTACGATTTGAATTTTGTAGGGATGGAAGTGTAAGTTCTTCAGAATGGGACGATAACTGCGGTTCGAAATAATGAGTGCTAATGCTTGTCGGTTAGCAGATCGTTTAGGACATCGTAGCACAGCTGCTCTTACCGTTTCAGCATTTCCAAGTATGTGTACAGAACGAATTCTTCCTTTTGGTTTTTCTCTGGCACATGATGCAGTACCGCGAAATTTGTGTACCCACTTTTTAATTATTATTCGATAAGGAAGTGGATTTCCTAGATTTAAATGAAAGTGATGGCAAAATAAAGGCTGGGTGGTCACAAGTGAATTGTTATTTTTAAAATAAGCTTCAGCCGCAAAAGAACGTTGAATATTTGACCAACAGCTAAAGTGACATTTCACGCGAAAGCATGGCGACTTGATTCAAATTTATATCTCATTATATTATGAAATGAATTAACTTTAAAAATAGATACTTTATTCTGCCGGACTCTGTGTCTTTGCTTCATATTGCGTGCGGTTTAATAATAAGAATTTTAATGTTTTAGGGCTTAGAAAAATATAAAGATTTGAGACTGTTTTTGTATTCGACCATGGTCTATTCAAATAAGGATTAGTAACTACGTCAACTAAAAAGTTTCCGCACTAGCTAAAGTGTTGGATTACATCTTGAAGTTCGAGGGAAGATATTCTTATATTACATAACATAAATTAGAACTATTTGTAGGTTGTGTGTACTTGAAAATTAATGCTTCATACAATGACTACAAGCTGCAATAATTTTAAAACACAGTAATGGTGTTTAATATAAGCTAGATTCTTTAATCTTAGATATTAAGGTAGACATTACAAATCCACTAAATTATACAAGATGTTCTATTAAAAAGAAGCAAATTGTTATCAATCGAAATTTGTTTACCATGGAAATTTATTTGAAACACTCTGTATAACGGTAAACCACTTCATCCTAGTAGCCTTTGATCAATATTATTATGAAATATAAGGGAATCTGTAAACACCTGCAAAATCGACATTAAAAAAAAACACAAATAACTCCAACTATTAGACAAAGGTGCAATGTATGCCTAGTAAAATATTACAAAAGTAATATAGCATACAGGGTATTCTACTGAATGTTTTGAGTCTGTGTACTGATAACAGTGATAACTAATATATGTAGGTCTCTATATGTCAAATTCTAATTTTATTTTCGTTTGGAGAATAAATGGAATTCGCCAATCCGTTAACTCACGTGTACGTAAAATAAGTGAATCAGAAAGAAAAATATAGAAGTATGTGTTTGTGTATATAAGTATCTGAGTGTGTGCATGTTTTCAATAATTAAAAAATAAACTAATGATTGCAAAACCGATAACAAACTAAAAATAAACATGAATAGAGATTGTAGAATTCTATTTTCGACTAACTATAAACATACGATATACCTACCAGTTAATCTATAAAACATGTTTCTTACGTTTTAATATACAAGAGTCAAAAGAACATTTAAAATCAAGGTATTAATATAAGAAATGAGTATAATTTCATGCGATGTTAGACTAAAAGCGCTCGTAATTCGTGTAATAAACTTGTCCATGAATTGAAGTAAGAAAGGAAATGCATGACGCTACGTAAGAAAATATTCTAGGAAAGCTATCACGTAATGTAGATCGTTGTTGTAAATTTTTGATATCTTGGTAATTCGTTCAGAGGTTTACATGCAATGGTGGAATTGTAAGGATGCATTAAATTTTTCCTGATATTCTAAGCCTGTATTTTTATATATGGTAATGAATTGCACAAGGTAATACGTTATATACTGTAAAAAGTTTTATTACAATAAATTGCCGGTAACGTTTGAATGGTTTAAAATAATTTTAGACCATTTCAAAATGATCTTAATATACGCCTCATATAAAACAACATAACTCCTTTAGCAAATGTTAGTAACAGTTCACGTAAGACTAACTTCAGTATTGTACATGTGTTTGTAATGAAAGGCCCTTTTACAGAATTGGTACTGCTTTAGTTTAGCTGGAACAGTACAAGCTTTACCAGGCAGTAGTTCACAGATTATGAAATTGTATAAGAAATCTAATCACATTTAGTAAAGTTATGTGAAAACTGGTTTCCTTTGAGCATGTCTTCTCTTTCCGTGACAAGATTTCCAAGTAATGTAATGTGATTAGAGGTGCACTTTAAGCTAGAAGTTCTCTTTTGATGATCGATGCTATTTGAAAGCGCATTGAGGATTTTATTTCCTCTTGTAGAAAGTGAAATTTTGTAGAAGGATTTACAAAGCGGTAAGGTTGAGGAGCGTACGGACTTTAAAAGGTAACTATATAAGGTAATGTAAATACCCTATACATTGCCATGTGTAGGGTGAGCAAATTTGAATGCATTTATATGGTAACTCCTTTTTCAAGATAAATTCATTGGTGCAAAGAGAAATTGGCTACCTTTCTGTTTATAGAGTTAAAAACAGAACTTCGTCTTCGATTTTGTAAGGTTTTGTGTTTGTTTTGGATTATTTAGACATATTTTACAATTAAATTATTGTTGTGGCGTTCGACACTAAACGTTGGCAGTTTCGTCTTTAACTCATATCAGTCACATTATTCTTGCATTAAAATTGTATGAGATGGTTTATGAAAATTACGAAAAATATGATATGTTGGAATGCTTTACTTAACGTAACAGAAATGCTGGCAAGGCGTTCGACTTATACTAAATCTTTATCCAGAAAGAAGACAAACTCATAAAGCTATCCTTAATAGATTAAGAAAAAATCTAATCAATTACGCAGCATTTAAGCCAAGACCAAAATGTTACAATATTGACAACCCGAGGTCACAACTGCAAATCTTTTAATATCCGATCGTGGAATTGAAGCTGTATCAAGAATTTCAATACGGTCATACAAAACTAGGAAGCAACAGATCTTCAACTACAATCAACAGATCCTTAATGACGACTGGAATTTTGCAATTGATATGTTCACAAAGTTCAAAAGGATCAGTTGTTTTTTAGGAGTGCGATTTGGACAAATGAGGCCTATATTAGTAGCACAGGATTTTTCAATAGACATAATGAGCATTACTGATCTTACTTACCTACAAAATCCAAATTTTGTTTATAACTCAAAAACAAAAGATGATAGCTAATTACTCTTTTTACCATTACATCTACCTTGAAGAAGGACATCGAGAATGTATTATCCACTTTTCTATAACTAATATTTACGAATTACCATACAGCAGTATGCAAATTTGCCCACACACGCAGAGAAACGTTTACTTGTATCAAAGCTGTCCGCCTTAATTCAAGACAATTACTGTTTCAATTATCCGCAGTACAATAACTGCTTTCAATCAAAGCGTTCATTTCTCCGCTTAAGAGAAGTATATAGTGTATTTCTTCGTTTAAGACATTTGTTAACTTGTTTCAAGAAAATCCTGCAGACAATTTGGAGAAAGCGATTCTTAGTATATAAGTAAATGGTCATTATATCACAAAACAATATTTCTTAAGGATAGCAAATAGTTTTTTTGATTCAAGAAAGCGCTTAGTTATTGTTCATAAATCAATAGTTTAATTTTCTTAAAATATAGCATTTTTTACTTAGAATACCCTTCTACCAGAATTTGGTGTCGTCGGGTGTCATTTTAAAATCTACAATTTGCTGTTAACAATTACTAATTATTGTCGTAAATGAAATCCGCCCATTCTTTCTTATTTCTAGTTATCTTCTTCGCTTGCTCCCATGTAACTCCTTTCCTCTCCAGTATTCCTTGTATTACTCCGTTCCAGGTATTTCTGGGCCTTCCCTTTTTCTTTTGTTTTTGCACTCTAGCTCTCCAAATTTGTTTAACTGGCGTATGGCTATTCATCCTTTGGAGGTTTCCCACCAGCTCAGTTGTCTTTTTTGGATGAAGTCTAGGATTGGCCCACATTCTAGTTCTTGTCTTATTATTGTATTTCTTATCTTGTCCCTCTTCGTAACTCCTTTCACTCTTCAGAGGTATTTCATCTATATTGCCTGTATTCTGCTTTTTTGTCTCTGGTTCGGTGCCCACGACTCGCATCCAAAAGTCAGTATCGATCTTACTATTGTTTTGAAAATAGTCATTTTTGTTTTCCTCGATATTTCTTTTTTATTGACGAAAGTTTGCGCTATTGTATAATATGTTTTCATAGCTTTTTCTACTCTATCATTTATTTTCAGTTCTTGGCTTCCATTACTTTGAATATTTACTCCCAGATATTTAAAGGCCCTTACTTGCTCTATGTTTTCATTGTCTATTTTGATGTTAGTTTTATATTGTTCGTCTCCCAAAACCATTACTTTCGTTTTGTTTTTGATCATCGTCATTTTATATTCTTTTAGCGTCCTGTTCCATATTTCAAAGTTTCTCTGTAATTCCTCTTCACTGTCGGCTATCAGCATGATATCGTCTGCGTATGCTCCCTCTGAGATGCTTACTCTTTCCATATTTTTCTATCCTATGTGTAGTTTTTTTCTTCTTTGTTCACATTTTTTTATGATTTCGTCGAGATATATTGTAAACGGCAGTGGGCTAAGTCCTCCTCCTTGGATTAGCCCTTCATTCGTTGCGAAAGCTTCTAAGATTCTTCCTTGACTTATAATTTGGTTCTCGTTTTCGTTATAAATGTTTTTTTACTATTTTTACTATTTTTTGATTGACTTTTCTTTCTTCAAGTATTTTCCAAATCCTCTTCCTATTAACCTAGTCTATGCACATTATTAATTGTAGTAATTGCAGTAAATTATTCACATTGCCTTTGATTTTAAAAGGGCTAAGATAGAGGTTTCTCTACAGAATAATGTTAAACAAAAGTGGACTTAATGTTGAAGTACACATGAAGAAAAGTGCGTAGAAACAATAACCAACATAATGCTAATAAATGGCTCCTGTTATCGATGGAATCACTACTGATAAAAATAATATGAGAGGAGGAAAGCACTAAAGTTTCTTGCTCCTGGCCACAACAGCAACTGAAATATTTTCTGGCGCCACGTAGTGCTAGTAGTTATAGTCCTGCCGTCCTAGATAGTAGCGATGGAAGCAGAATACTGATACCATACTTACCCATACAATGGTATAACCTTTAACGTACAACGTTTCATAAACATTTTCAAAAGATACCGGTTAATGTAATATTTTGTTTCTTTTTATTACTATTTACGACGTGTGCTAATTTAACTATAGTTTTTTTTTAATATATAATAAATAACTATAATAGAAAGGGATAAATAAAATTAAATATTAACTCATTAATTATTAAACTACATAAAAATAATCCCTATTTAATTATATTATCAAAGAAATAATTTAATTATACTGGAACTTGTATAAACAAACTTTTTCATTAGCTTCATTTGTTCCTAATTTTAATTATTAACTAGATTTTTTTTCCATTATTGTAATTTTTCTTGATGCAAGAAATTATTTCTCTGCGTGCACCGTACAAGCAAAATTAACTACAAATAGATTTAATTTCGATCAATCTTTGAATTAAATTTGGTTGCAATTGATTTTTTTAATAACTAAATATGTAATTGTAATTGCTAATTAAATATTGCATAACTTTATTTGAAATACAATGCGAGCCATTTGAGTTGCAGGCACCCTTGTAGAACCTACATTTTACATTAAAATGAAACCAATTTTTTAAGTACATCGTGAATCAAAAAGTCTACTTCAACTAACTCCACATAAAATTTCAGAAGTTCATTTAAATTATCAATGCATACTAAGATTATTTTTCGAGTTAAAATGGTATTAACCAAAATTTTATTCAAATATGTTTATTAATAAAAAGCTTATGCGAGAATCATTTTCAATCTTTACCATGAAATATTTCATAAATTCTACTAACCAAGGTCAAAATTTATTGAAAAAAAA
The DNA here is from genome assembly GCA_029619315.2 of Dynastes maya. Taxonomy (NCBI): domain Eukaryota; kingdom Metazoa; phylum Arthropoda; class Insecta; order Coleoptera; family Scarabaeidae; genus Dynastes; species Dynastes maya. The sequence continues at coordinate 28,485,726 of JAROYE020000001.1, forward strand.
ACACAAAAATTAGGCAAACTTATTATTAAATAGCACAAAATTTCAAATAACCATTTTTTAAAGCTACATTAGTTTTTTAGGTAATCTCGTTTTAATTTTATGTCGGATAGTTTTGTATTGAAGTATCTTAAAAAATGTTTTAATTATTAATAGTAATTGTTATTTCATCCGAAAAATACATCTAATTTAAATGAAATCCAAAGTAAGTTATGACGTGGATATTAATAATTTATAAATGAAGTCAAATGCAGGCTGTAACATTAACAGCTACTGCATAATTGTTCATTAACTTAATTAATTGAGTGATTGCAAACTAGGTTTGTTAATTGTTGAAATAAATCTAAACAAGGAATTACATTGGTTACTTCCTAAAAAAGGTTGACGATGTTTGTTCGATTACTAAAAAAAAATTAAATTGTGCGTCTCTTTGGAGACAACGACCGGAGTGAAAGATAAGTAACTAGAATATTTAATGATAGACATCCAAATTGTCTCCCCATTAGTAATAGCATGGTTCATAAAATTAATAAAATATTTGATGAAACTGGAGTAGTAGCTAAATACATTTTAAGAAACAATGTATCAAGAAGAAATGGACAGGGCCTGACTGTATTAAATTACTTTAGAAATAATTCAAATGCTAGTCTAAAAGTGGCTAGCTTAGATTTAAACATGCCAATTAAAACCGGTGAGTTTCACTATAGTCCAATCATCATTTACATAGCTTTAAAAATTATTCGTCTGGTCGATTACTTCGTAAAAGAACAAGAGTTCGCCGAAGCAATATAAAAAGTATAAAACATCGAACTTTTTGAAAACCTTTTATCTCAGCACTTCTAAGTTTCGTTATAGTTCTAACAATCTTTAAAATATGGACTTCTAAAGCTAAAGTTTAAAAATTTGCCAATCATTCATTCTTTATACATTACACTTGCGTATTACGTGGCCGCTTTACGGAAAGCCACTTCAAGCAGTGTCAGCACACTATCTGACGAAGTTTTAAGTTTTTGTATTTTGATTGTTTAAAGTTTTTTAAACATTGTGCATCTTTCAAACGAATCGCATTTTTGGGGGTTTGATACAAAGATTTAAGACTCTTTAAATGCAACATCACGATTTGTACTGTTTTATAACTCCTTGAAAACCCTAATACTGTTATCGTGGTGAAAATGACGTGAAGTGTGGAGAGCGATATACGAATTCCAGTATATTTTAATCATATGGTCACGGGTTCGCTGACCGTTAGGATGCGAATTCGAGAACCATGAAAACGACTGCAAACATTTGACCGTTCAATGATAAAAATGTGCGTAATGCTGCTGTAATACGGCCCATCGGGGTCCTGTATATCTCAATAGCAGTGCAGAGTCATCGTAGCTGATTTCCCTTGCGGCGCTGGTCGAGTACCTAAAAGCTATCTGTAGAACCTAAAGGAAGGAGCGAATTCAAGAATTATAAACTACTTTAGGTGTTGTGTAGTTTCGTACTTGAGTATCTCCTCGATTTTAATAATTTAATAATACGCTGAATATTATATTTCAAATTATTCTGAAATGGTGGATGAATGAATTGCTTTTAGTACTTAAATATTTACAGAATAAATGTATATAATTATCAGTCACGCATAATTCTGACCAAGCCCTTCAATACTTTCTAGATTTGTTTTTAACCCTTAACTGGTGAGGTGCTTAACTTTTAACACAAGTGGTGACGTGGGATCAGACATACCCCAGTAAGTGTTATTAACAGAACACTTTAACAAACTTAATTAAAGTAATGACATACTTACGTCTTTACGAATTCATTTTGAAATATTATTTGTATTTTTTTCTTCAATTACAGCGTTAGAAGCTACATTTTGATGCAACTACTTTAACCACAACAAAAGTATGTAGGTACCTAAACTTATAATTTATTTAAATCTTGAAAATAAGTTGTAAACAGCAAAATTGTAAGAAAACAAGATTCTAATACATTATCTATGATTTACATCGGCAAGTAACTAAAAAGCGTGTTCTAACATAAAAACTGCAAACAGTCATTCCAACTATAATCTTGGCCACAGTCCTTGCAAATGCAGGCAGTACATTCTTGTACAAGCTTCTTGTAACATTCATACTGTTTATTGGTTTTCTACCTTTGGATCTTGGACAGAAAGCACAGTTTTCTCTTATTTTCAGTACTGTCTTTGACTGGCATTGGCAATTTTGTCAGTCTTGTTATAGCTATTCGAACTTCTTGGGGTATTCTATTGTTATGTAGACAGCATTGAAGGTGAGGTAAAACGAGTTGATAAGCCAATCCTTTTACAAAATTTATTCGTAAACCGTTATTGGCAGTCGGAAAGTAAATAAAGAGGATATAAGAATTTACACTAGCTGTGTTTTCTTACAAGACCTAAAATTGAAGATGACTTCTGATAATATTATGATGGGCTGCTCTAACAGAGGTTTGGGGCGCAATGGCTGAGTATTTGAATATATTTTTACCATAGTACGATTTACTGACTCCAGGAGCTTGTTCAAATGTTTCTTCGTCTGGTACATAACCACTTTGTAGGATGCCTGCGTCGGTATTTGAAGTACACTTTTTACTTTCTGTTTCAGGTTTTCCAGCATAAGCTTTAGATATCAACATAAAGAATGCATGGGGTCTTCAATACCCCAGACCACCAGTTAAGGGTTAAATCTGGATGTCACGATTACTGCAGAAATTGCTAATAAATGTACCATATAACGTTTATGTGTAATTCCGTGCATTACAAAAGAAATTATTAATATCAACAAATAAATTAGGTTACGTTATGGTAAAACAAATCATCGGTGTCAGCTATAAAATTAGTGCGAAACATTGCACGAAGTTTGCACTAATTCTTACGCTAACTTCGCACTACACTATGTGGACGTGCTCAAAATTTAAATTACAGATCTAATGCTATGGTATACTGAATGTATTATGTTAAATATCGTCATGCTTGTTATTACCAGGCAACTAAACAGCAGACATTAATAACGGTTGTATGTATCTCGAAAGTTATTGGAGTTAACGAAGATAGCTAGAATTAGCAAGTGGCTTTTCTTACTAGCACAATATCTTCTAAATTTGTTGCTTTGGATGATACCTCTACAGACGATGTAAAGGGAATCAATGAAAAGCACCTTAAGAACGCTCTTGAACCACAAATACCGTTGACACCTGTGGATAAATACTAAAATACTCCTAAAGTAATTGCAAAAATCAAAATTAGTATCTACTAATAGCAGTAAGGAGAAATCTGTCTGAAACAAGTTGCTTTCGAGAAGGTATCACAATCTCTAAGGAAAAATAAGGAAAATAGTCACTCTGAAATTTAAAATAAGAGACAGCAAACAAATTTAGTATTTGTTTATTTCAAATTTTACTAAAATTTGTTAGAAATCAGATAATCCTCGTACTAATGCTGCCTTGGAGAATTTTATGTTGGATGGTTATAAAGCCTATATGTTCTGTAGACCTGGTCGAGGAGGGAGAATCATGGTTTTTGTAAGTAAAATATTTGCAGTCACCCCGCATGATTTAAGAATTGAAAATTGCGAAGTGTTAGGACTTAAGGTAAGTTTAAAACTCTCTGTTACAATGCAAAAATCAAAGGGCTATATTGCTTGGAGACATGAACATTGACATTTCTGAAAACAATGAACTTACGTTGTCATATGAATCACAGTTGGTTAGTCATGGTTTCAAGAACAAAATTAATCTGTTCACCCGTGAATGCTATGTTGAAGACAATTTAAAATCATCATGTTTGGATCATATATTTGTGCGCGGATTTCGGGTTGAGAGCGGTGGGGCTGTAATAAAGACGAATATATCAGATCATTATTTTGTTTGCTGTTATATATGAGTAGAAAAGTGTAATCTGAAAATTAGCGTTACTAAGAAAATTTCGGTATTCTCCGAGAGTAGATTTGCTACAAAGATTCGTGAATACTTCGGGTCGCATGTTCTTTATCAGTTTTCGTGTACTACGGACTTATATGACTACTTTGTCTCATACTATAATAATGCTTTAAAGTTATCGACTACGCTTGGGCATCAAAGACGCAATAAACTAGTTGGGTATTGGATAATTCCAGAAGTTATTGAGTTGATGCATACGAGAGATAATATTTTCAGGAAGTAGAAGAAGAGCAACAATCTGCATGTGAAAAATAAGTTGAGAAACCATTATAAATTATATAGAAATAAAATAAAGAAACTGATACAAACAAAGTAAAAACAACATTTTGCAAATCTATTTCAAAGGAACAAATCTAACATGAAAAAAAACCTGAATGAATATAAATTACGTATTGAGCAAGTGGCGTAAACTACTCTACTCCTGATTTACAAAGCGCTTGTGCCATCTATAAAAAGTGTATAATATTGTCAACTGTCGAGAGTCATTATTAACCTGGGCAAATATGCGGTAACAGCCAGAGGCGTGGCGAGCGCATAAAAGTTTACACATAAAATAGAAGGTAAGAAATAAATTATAAAACGTGCTGAAACACTTACCGTTTTAAAAGTCTTGAGTGAAATCACAAACTGGGTAACATCTGTTAAATATTTGAATCATTAGATATGTTTCCACAGCTGTTTCAGTCAAGTGAGTATGACGTGCGGAATAAATGTTTTTTAGTGCCGAAAACGACCGTTCGACATCTAGGGATGTTGTATTTGCATATTTAAAATAATCTTTGAAACAAGTTAATGCATCTTCACACGCACCTTCACAAATTTGTCTTAATATAAGAAAATCGGAGTCCTTCTCTAAAACACTTTAAAATTTTCGTATTACATACCAATTTGTTTCGCCTTCTACAGCGCATAACTGCGCGTGAACATCATTCACAATTTGAACAGAATCCACTAGCGACATCGAAACATTTTGTAATTTTTCTATTCCCTCCGCTAGTCCGAAGTAATTGTTGTGAATAGTTTGTAAATCTCTTTTAACCTGACTATCTTGAAATATTTCCTTGCTTTTCTTGATTGCTGCAGCTTCTGTCGGATTGGATTTTAAAACTACCTTCTTTACTTGATTAAAATATTTGTTGTAGTAAAACGCAGCCTGCAACCATGTTCCCCAACGTGTAACAATCGGCTGTGGTGGTTCAGGTAAATCAGGACACGGTTTGTGAAATAGTCGGGTACGTTTCGGGGACTTTAGAAACACTGCCTTTGTACTAGCAATCAATGCATTTACTAGTGGAAAACATGTAGGAATCGTTTGTGCCGCAAGATTTAGAGTATGGATTTTACACGTTACATGTAAGAAGTTACCACTGTGTTCTTTAAGAGATCGGCCCAAAGAACGCATGTTTGCGGCACCATCACTCATAAACATTAAAAGTTGCTTAGATGAAACTTCAAATTTGTTCAATGAGTTCAACACCACCGATGTGGTTCCATTGTACGTACCATTATATTAACCACAGAATGTTTTTGGCGATCTATGGTTTCGTCCACACACAACTACAGTTTTTTATCTTTCAATTCCGTTTTCATTCTTTTTTCTATATGTTCACGAGCAAATGGCACTACATTTCGTATCGATGTCTGACTAGGTAATTTACAGTCCGTATATTTCTTCCAGAGGGAGACAAATGCTTCTTTGTCTAGTAAACGAAACGATAGATTACATAAAATAAGAGTAACACATAAATCAAATGTAAATTTTTCTTGGTCTCGTATGCCACTTTTTGCAGAAGAATGCTGTTTGGTTTCGATGTGACGTTGACAATGGCTTCTGGACCAACACATTAATGGGATTTTACAAACTAGACATTGAATTTTAGCGCCATCAAAGATTAAGTCCGGCATGTCCACCATAAAATTTTTAACTGTGTCTGCCATTGGTCGTTTTCGCGACGTACCTAACTGTGACATTTTTAAAGCAAACATAAGCGTACAATTATGAAATAAGTTACGACAGCCTACATACACACAGAACTATTCGCATATAGCATCGATCTAGTACTGACGCTGTGAACGCGTGAAATAAATCATCGCTGACTCCGCACCACATATCTACTACACTGACTGTTACCGCTGTTTGCCCAGACTCCATCCAATTATTACATTAAAAAACAAAACAGGTTTATGAAAGTTTTATTTCCCAACTTAACTGCATATCCGTTTGATTACATTGAATCTCGGCTTCTTCCTGTTAAGTATTTATACCTATGGCAACTTATTCTGTTTTACTACCACACTAATTATTTCAAAATTATGATACCTCATCATAGGGAAACATGAGCTAAAAGCTCCGGAAATTATTTAGTGCCAAATTACAATAATAAGTATGGTAGCAGAACATTGAACGTATTCATTCTGATCATATTTAATAGCATGCCTGCATTCCTTAGGAATTTGAATTCGCTTGGTATTCTAAAGAGATTGTTACGTGCATGGCTTTTTTCTCAGTTGTGATGTAATTTTGAAATTGGCATATTTTTTCTCACGGTTTTGATATATTATAATTACCTGGTATCTTATAACTCTTTTGATTGTAGTGTAAAAATACTCTGCTTTTTTTTCACGTCTACAGAGTTTTTTTTCCGTTGGTGATTAGAATGACCTTTGTCACTGTCAAATTGCTTTCGTAGTTTAGTGGCTTTCTTGTCCTTGGTTACCGCAGTTTTGTTGTCTTTTCTATTGTTTATTTTGATTAAGCTCTGCAGGTTCCTGGGGCCATTTGTCTCCGGTCAGTTTTTACGCCGACTACGTCCCATTAAAAAAATATTGAATTTTTAATAGCACCTGCTAAGTACACCTAGAGAGAGATACGTATTTCAATATCTACTTAAATTTAATTATCATACACATGCACACATCGGTTGCTAATTGCATCTTAACAAGCATTAAATACATAACTACTTTGTTAATTTAGCCTATATTGTAGTATCGATGATAACGAAGTAAATTAAATTAGCAAAATAGTAATTTTTGATGGTGATTGAGATCCATTTAACAAAAAACAATTGCATATTTCATTCTGGAGAAAATTGAAATTTTAATGTTTTTTCAATGTATCTTTTTGAAAAACGATTTAGCTTTCATTACACAAGAATCATAGTCGGATTCGTATACTCTAAACAAAAATAAAGACTTCACCTCTCGAATGCAACAACAACAATATATTGAGATGTTTCAATGAAATATAAAATTAAAAAATAATCACGTCTTTTTTATTCTCAATAATCTACTTACAAATAATTTGAAAAAATTACTTATAGCTGTAAGCCTCCGTGTGTCTTTAAACACTTTTCGTTAAAATCCTCTTTCTTCTCTTTTTAAGTGATGTTCTACGTTCTTCTGGTGTAAAATTCTCCTTCGATTCAATTTTTCTTCTTCTTTCGTTCTGAGTGACTTCAGATTTCTTTTACTGTTTTTTTTACCAAAATACTTTAAATATTTTGCATAAAAAGTTTCTATTTCTGTCTTTTTGTTTACTGGTTGTCACAGGAATGCCATTCCAACGACTTCGATATGTACATGGTTGGCCTATCGATGATCGTATCCGATGTTGCAGATGGATGTTGATTACTAGATTCCATGTAAAAAGTGTGTTTTTTTACAGAAAATGTTGTTTTTTACAAAAAATATTGTTAAAAGGTAAATTATTGAAAATGACTTGTGACTTTGATTATTTCCTATAAATTAATATTAATGCAATTTTTTTTTCTTTTAAGAAACAAAGAATTAATAATATAAATTATCAAAATGCCAAAATTCGAATAATAATTAAAAATAATTCAAATTCTGTAAATATAAAGTGAATTTTGATAATTAGTGAAAATTCAAAATGTAATTCTATAAATTCCCACTATAGTATCTATTAAATGTTTTTTGCTCATTTACAATTAAATGTAAAAGTACTTATTTTTCATTAGACTTATCTCCAAAGGTATTGAAAATTACGCTATGAATGTTTAGCGGAGAATATTATGGATAGAGGTAGGACATTAAAACAGAAGCGGCTGCGATCTTTAACCTAAGTTCAATTCAACCACATGTTATCAGATCTAGAGAGTACCAATTTCGAGAACTTTAATCTGAAAATTTTGATGAATCTAAGGAGAATATGTATCTTACAGGTTTGAAATCCTTATTAAAGAGATATGTAATTATTCATAATACTAAACTAGTATCAAGAACGACTCGGCGACCCAATGGTTAGAGGACGTGCTCCTGGCTGTGACAGAATTAGACGCTGTGCGTTCGAGTCCCATTAGGGTGAAGTGACAGGTCCGATAAAATTGCTATTCACCATTCGCATGTTGACGAACAACTACTTGCGCCTCACCTTTTACGGCTAGAAGGTGACAGTAACAAAGCCATGGAATACTTTGCACACCAAGACTCCTGCAGTTATAACAAGCCCTTAATTTTTTATATCCCGCTGGGACGTCATCACTCATAAAAAAGTTCTATACAGGGTGTTTCGAAAATCTAATACGAAGATATTAAAACAAATAAACGTTGGTTTTTCTGAATAGTAACCTATATTTTTGATCATGCCTACATATTCTGCTTCAAAAAATATAAGCAACACATACTTTACTTGCTTTACTATAGTTTATTAGTTTCCGGGTAATTTTGAAAAAGTCATCATTTTTTATTACCTAGCACGTATTTTTAACAAGTGAATCCGAGAGAAATTTGTAGCGATGATGAGAAAGATAGCCATAGTCGCTCGGTAATTTTGAACACCCGGTATACTTTATTTATAAGATAGACGTATATCGATCAATTTAATTGCATTTATTCAATGAATTTGTTATTGAACTCAGGCTATTAAGCTCTAGGAATTTATTGGGTTTAATATTAAGCACAGTTGTTTTCGCCGTTGCTTTCGACGTAAACTTTCCTGCTTCAGTCAGTAGCATTTATTAAAAATACAAACTCCACATGAAATATTCTTTAAGTTAACAGGTGAGCAAAAGATGAGTTGCTCCTATATTATTCAGGTCAGAATTTCATAATTTCCCTGAAGGCGTGTCTTACATTTGGTAACTTACCTTTGGGGACATGTAGACGTACACATTTAAATATTAATCTGCTGCATGATCTCTTGCTTGCTATTTTTCTTTATTTGAATTGAATTGAAAAAGTATTCCAAAAGTAGTTCCAAGAATTATATCTAAATATAAAGCAAACTATATTTATGTACAGCTATATTGGTTTTGCTTCTGTGTCTCTGAGTATAGTATTACGCTTTATTGCTTCCCAAAAGTAGTGTAATGTGTCAACAGAACTTGTGATCGTAGTGCTGGCAAAATAGTAAAAAGTAAAGGCTCTCTTACGAGGGTCACGCTATATATTTTGAGATACAAGAAAACTACAAGTCTTTTTACGAAAATGATTTTATTTATGTTCAAAATAATCACCTCCTGCATCAATGCACTTTTGTAACCGAAGTTTCCACAACGTAAAAGCGTGAAGCCAGTCATCTCTTGGAATGCTCTCAAAAAATAGATGAATTGCTTCATCTATCTCATCCTCCGTCGTGAAACGTCGACCACGTAAATGTTTCTTTAGGTTGAGGAACAACCAGAAATCACACATGGCCAAATCAGCCAAATAGAGTAAATGTTCAATGGCTTTTATCTTATTTTCACGTAAAAATTCAAAAATTCTACTGCATTGTGTGACGATGCATTGTCGTGATGCAACATTAACCCGCGAATGTTGGCTGACCCAAGAACTGCAGGTAAACATTTTGTGGTGTACCAGTTTGCTGTGACTGTACGTTGATTTTCCAGCTTTATTGCTTTTACTAATCCGGTACTACGGAAGAAAACTGCGTACATAACTTTCTTGACAGCCCTTTGCCTTTTGGCCATTATTAGTGTTGGTGCATCTTCGTGGATCCACACGCGGCTCTCCTGGCGAGTAGGAATATCGTAAAATGGAATGTAAGTTTCCTCACCTGTTACTATTTTTGATAGAATGCGATGTCCACCATTATTTAACATTTCCAATGTTTCCCGAGCGATTCTTACTCGCTCTGCTTTTTGGAAATCGGTAAGCGTGTGTGGCACCCAACGAGTAACAGTTTTTTTCATCCGAAGATGATCATGTAAAATTGAATTTATTGTTGCGGATCCAACATCAAGAGTTGCCTCAATCACTTGATAGGTGCATCTTGGATCTTCGTCGATCATACGTTTCACACTCTCAATGTTTCCAGCGGTATCTGAAGAACAGGGCCTACCGGTACGTTCTTCATCACCAAGCGATATCCGTCCTCTTTTAAATTCGCTATACCAGCGAAACACAGTTGTACGTGAAGGACTTTCATCACCAAATGCGAGTTGCAATCGTTCAAGACTTTGTTGTTCACTTAAACCGACCTTAAAATCGTAGTAAATCATTGCGCGTACATGTTCTCTTGACAAGTCCGTGTTTCGATGACAAATCGTACCTACCACGTTTACTCTATGACAGTAGCGACTCAATTGACAGTCACAGTTTACTACTTAAGGATGGTGGTATTTAGAAATGCAGTGTTGCCAGCTCTAACTTCTCTACTTTTGTGGCATCTCAAAATATGTAGCATGTCCCTCGTAGTGCTCTCCATATACATTTCCCGGATATTTGTAGAGATCTAGATTTCTGATGTTGTAAGAAGGAATAAAATATTTTGATTTCATTGTGGTTAGTGTAAGTGGTTTGTAAATATACATATACCTATGTTACGGTTAATAACTGCTTGATATTTATAATGACTAGATAATGCGGTGATTACTAACAATTCATAGCTAGTATAATGTAAATAATTTTGAATGTGTTGAGTAGGAGACTTTCGAAGAGCGGAGAAATAGGTACTGCGGCCGCGTGCGCAAATATTTGACAAAGAGCCCATATCAACCTACCCTTTGAAGCGTAATTTAACTAAAAGTACATAGTTCCAACATATAAAACTAATTAATTTGCTTATAACTCCATTAACGAAAACAAAGTTCAGAATACTGGCAGGATTACATTTATGTATTATAATAATAATTTTATTGTCTTAAAATTACCTGTGTACATCATATCAGCAATAGCAAATAAATGTAATGTATAAAAAGTATATAACATCTAACAATACACATATGGATAAGCGTACTGGTAAACTAAGTACAAGTAATACAAATGAAGAAAATCAGTTAAATTTAAAAATGCGAACAAGATACAAAGTAGAGAAGTTAACGATCATTTTAAATTGAACAAAAAGAAAATAAGGAAAATGCCTCTTTAAATGTTTAGCTCTAATAAAATTGAATTTCAAAATCAATTAAACATACGCCAATGTTTAGTTAATAATATATACAACGATGTACAAGGAAAGCTTTAACACTTAACTGGTCGTCAGTAGTGACCCCACGTATCTTTCATCTAAAGAATTTTAAGTTGGTGGTACCTAACGTTAGAACCCGGTGATTCCCCGTATTTCTTAAATTTAGGGTAAGGATTAAGATGTTGTGTTGGGGAGTTAGTTCAGTTTTGCGTATCCAGCTGTGAAGTCGTGTTGGGGTCTTATCTGACCCTAGGGTATCAAATACGTTCCCAAAAAGTTGAGTTTTGTGAAATGGCGAAACGACCGCTTACGCAAACGGGGCTGGAATATCTGACAGAAAACCTGTATGATATTCCTATTGATGATGAACCTCCCTATGACACTTTTAATGAAACTGATGATTTGAATAACGTGGAAGTGTAGAGTGAACATTCAGATCCACTAGAGAACTGATTTTATAGGCGCAACCGTTTCAAATGAGCAAAACAACCTCGAACAAGAAGCAGAACAAGATCTGACAACATCGTGCTGCCCGGACTGAAAGGCGCCGCAAAGCCAAGAAAATCAAAGCTTCCTTATGAGCATGGTCACTACTGGTAACAAATGAAATTTAAACGTTATTGAACATACGTACGGCTAGATCACAGAATTGTCTTTATGGAGCAATAGCGACTTTTGTAGATCATATAGGTAAAACAGAACTAAACGCCTTGGTTGGTTCGCTTTATCTAAGTGGAACTTTCAAATGAAATAATGAAAATGTTGAAAGTTTGTGGGCCACTAATGGAGCGGGAAAGGATATTTTTAGACTTATAATACCATTGAAAAGGTTTCCTTTTTTTGCTCTTTGCGACCAGATTTGATGGTCGTAATAAAAGTGACGAAAGAATAAATAATGGGAGACGGGTTAGCAGCAATTTGTAGATAATTGTACTAATAACTATAGCCTGCACATGTATGCTATCGTAAATGAAATGCTGGCGGGAAATGCAGATTGTGATTGTATATAGGTATAAAAAGCAAACCACAACGTTATACGAAATCAACCCTGTAAATAGAAGTCCTTCTGTTCCTACAATGTGTTGAAGTTGATAAAGTTGATAACACCAATAAAAGAAAGCCATAGAAACGTTACCAGTAACAACTGGTTTTCTCCCATATGGCCGCTAAATGAGCTTCAGAAAGTGGGTCTTACATATGTACGAATCATACGTAAATCTAAAAGAGGGGCAGCTTATGCCAAATAGAAATCGTGAAGTGAATTCATCTTTATTTGGTTTCACCAGGCAAAATACAATAGTCCCTTTTATCTATAGGAAAAACAGGTCCGTAAACTTAGTTTCATCCGTGCACCACGATAAAGCAATAGATGATGTCATTAAAAAGCCAGAATTGATTCTTTTCCATAACGCCACCAAGGGAGGACTGGATTTTTTATGCCATGCTAAATATTGCGAGCGTAAATAATCATGTGCCACTAACTTTTGCTAATCCAACTGTTAGAACGAAACACAATATTGTCCTCCATGTAATCAAAATGAATAGTTTAACATTGTTGACTAAGATTAACCCTTGTCACTTGTTGAAAATTGTATTTAAAATTGTAAGTGTATTTACTTTTGTTATCTATAGAATTATTTATTGTTTGTATTTTTTGTCAATAGAACGTTCTCGTCTAATCCTGTTCTAATATTGTTGCAAAATTATGTTTACATTTCTTGCCGTGTCTCTATTATTTGAGAATAAATACGAATTGTCTAAATTCCCTTTTTATTAAACAATGTATAATCACATGACTGCAGACCTCAATTAGATAAAAAATTTTCAAAAAAAATTGAATGACCCCACAATACCATAGCTGTGACCGGAAAGCCACCATACCGGTTGAGGGTTAATACTTCGTTTAAAACATTTCATATCATAGATTTCAGATCACGAAGCAAAGCGTTAAAGAGACATAGTTCCAGAATTCGGGGACACCTTTTCGTTAAAATTAAAGTAAAAGTAGGTATATAGAAATTAAATTTAGATCTAGTATTACACTGATGAACATCGTTGTTACACAAAAGATTAGATTTATTTTTATAAACCTAGATAAACCGTCCACTATCAGGCTTGCCATACATCTAATAGTTATTTTTTGTGCTAAAAAATCTCCTTAATAAGGTTGACTCACGCCTTACTGTGATGCCAAGAAGTTTGTGGCACTGCGCTTGCCATGATAATTTATTTAAGTTTGCAGACTCTGTGTATTTCTATGTAACTTGAAATAATTTTAACACTAAATTGAGTCTTGTTATGAGAATTATGAAATATAATATATTTGGTTTTATTAACATTGAGAAATATTTTATTTTGTGAAAATATTTATAGCCTTTAATAATGAATGAGCCCTACTTTGGCTCTTTGATATAACTTAATGTTGCCCAAGCAATTTCAAGTCAAGAATGTCTAATGAACATATGCCCAAAACTCTATCGTAACAAAGCTACAAGCAGAAGTTATAGGAAAACCCACTAATGCAGGTATAGGTACCGCTGTTAATTTCGTTGTTATTAAAAGGTCGGGGTGGCTGTGATTCATCATTTATTATTTACTGTGGCAGTAAATGTCACTTATAATTTAATTCGGCGTATTTTCCTGTTTGTGTTAGATTATAATAATCTTAAAAGTATGTTCGTTTTTTCACCTTAACCAGAAACGACATCAATAATACCAGGAATTCACATTGTTGGGCACTTGAAAATCCACGGGAAACTAGGGAATCTCATTTTCAAAAAAAGTCTTGTTTATGCAGAAAATTCTGAAAACAGAACAACTTGTTGCTAGGATTATGGATACCGCAGAAAATATTCGTGCTGTTCCTAAGACTGAGAAGAGCCCGAATGTGTATACAGCAATTGGGTGGACATTTTGAACAATTAATACAATAAAGCAGCTTTCTTTTAACTGATTTTTAATGAGATTTTACTGGATATTTATTCAAATTTCGAATTACCCTATCTCAATTATGAATTTTGGGCATATGCTCATTGCATATTTTTGACTTGAAATTGCTTCAGCAACACATTCTTAAGTTGTGGCAATCATGTCATGGGATACCTTGTATTACTGCAAGACACAACAGCACACTAAACTGGACCCAAAATACTTCTTACACGTCCCTGTTGATGGATAGGCTAGAAGATTTAAAACAAAAATTTACTGCACATTGTGTGATGTTAAATATTAACAAATTAACCTCTCAGGAACGTTTCAAATCTTTTATAAACAACATCGCGTATACCATACCAATTTAACTTTGTAATCAATAATTTTTGGTCAATATAGTCCAAAGAAGGGCTCAAATCGCAGAAAATTCCAATAGGGAACTGACCATTCAAATCAAACACAACAAGATCATAAAAGATATAAACCAGCAAAAGCTGAAAATAAAGTGTGCCGTCTATGCAAAGAAGATCTAAAGATAGCGGAACAGACGCTATACGAATATCTACCTAGCCATTAGTCGCAAAAGACAGCCATTTTCCAGTTGGATACTTTTCACATTTACTAGGCTGAAGGAACTGAGAATCCTGTACTAGTTTCAAGGTTTGTTAAACCCGTGGTAGTTCTCGAATATATATTAAGTTACAATAGATGTTCTTAGTTCTCGGTAATTATGGGCATTGGTGTCGAAGTCCGCAACAAGAATACAGATGTACCTAAATCAAGTCGCAATTTGCGTAATTTAATAACTCAAGCTAAGTTTAGCTGTCATAACTTGTATTATTTATTGGTTACAATATACAACCTGATGCAAAGTTACTTGATGGTTTCATTCTCCGTCGTATGTAATTGGTGAAACAATAAATGAACCAATTAAACAGTAATTTTGTACTGTATTTTTCATTCCCTTGTTTGGAGTTTAGGCAGTTATTGCATTCCCCATGCTCTCCGTTAGTTCCTTATTGGTTTGTGGTTTGTTCAAAGGAAGAAGCCTGGAGAAGTTAAACGCAGAAAATTGAAAATGTGTTTCGTCAGTCACTATTAAATTTGAAATGAAGTTTTCGATGCAACGAAATTCCTTATTGAGAGAACTAGAACCACTTATGGGGAAGAAATTTTAAGTCTTTTTTCAAGATTTGTTCTGGTCGATGATTCTGGTTTTCAACACGGCCACCATATAGTACAGCCTACTACTAACTGTGTGTCTGATCACAGTTAAATTTGATGTCTTACTTTGTAATAAAAGAAAAAACGAAAATTAAAAATTATTAGTCATAAGAGGGCTGGTAGAATTACTCTGAAAGATAAATTTGCGCCATCCTGCACTTCTTGATAATATAGCTTCTGTCTCTCCCTAGAGTTTACGCTATTTAGACACCTTTTTGGTGGTCGAACGATTAACATATTTGCCTTCCGATCTGAATGACGCGGATTCAAATCCCGGCCGGAACGATTGGTTTTTAGTTTCGGATAAAAATCAGAATGTGTCTTCTTCTCGGATAAGGATGTAAAATCGTAGGCCCTGTGTCAATACGATGTTTGGCACGCTAAAAATTCCTACCGTAGATTGGGACACCTTTTGATTCGGTAAAATTCTAGTAGCGTCGGGTAATGATCGTAGTAATCGCTGTCTAGAAGAGCGGGGCGTATTTCGTAACCCGACGCTTCCCTTAATAATACAACAACAACGTTATTTGCAGAATAAACAAAAACATTGATGTCGGTGTTTGCAATCTATTACGGATCAAAGGATAGGATAATTTTAAAAGGCAATATTGGGTCACCCCGCACTTCTCGATAATGTAACTCATTTTTTATTAGGAAAATACTGTCAACAAGTGATATTAGAAAACGCATTTTTGTTATATTTACTAGTTTTCACTGGTATTTTTTTTTACTTATTGATAAATGTCATTATTATGTATTGTTAACACTCATTCACTAAAAATGTGGTTGTTACTAATAGTACTAACCGGATTTAATACATGAACCGTAACACATACTTAGTAAACACAAATTAAACAAAAACAATTAAAAATTAACTTAGATTTTCATAAACGTGCTACTTTTGTTTTCGCAGAACAAAACGAAGCAATGGATACTTAAAAGACAAAGAAGGCGTGCTTTAAGGACATTCCTGTAGTCACTTTTATATTCTGAATGAAATAGCTTCGTTGCTAAAGGTGAAATGCATATGTAATAACTTTCTGGAAGCATTCTCTGCGTTAAGAGTGTACTTTTCTCAATGGTGCTTTTATTTCAGTGGATTTAATAAACTTGTTCCTATCCAATTTTGTGAGTATACTATTATTGATTGATCGTTTAATGTATGGAAATAAAATAAAAAGGAATACATATTAAAACATATTTTGTGTTTCTGGAAAATATCTATTACTTGTAATAAGTGCAGCAATTTACTTGTCATAAATAAGTGATGGACTTAATGCAGGGAAATGGATCTTGTTAAGTGTGATATAGTCATAATTGAACCAAAATATTAAGGTTCAGTAACTCGAATCGTTCTCTTCGTGTTATAAATATAGAACTACTGTATAAGGCGCAGAGATTTCAAATCTTCCTTTTTTACCTCTATGCAATTTATTTTTACTAGACTATATGGTGAGTACGAGTTAGATAGCACAGATGAAGTTCGACACCTGGAAGTTTTACTTTAAATTTAAATAAATTTCCCGTCGAGCTAGAATTATAGGAATCTGCTTTTTCTTTCGTAAGTGCCTCAATGTATACAGATAGAACATTACACGAATGATAGTTAAGTCTGCCATTAATTTTACTATTTGCTTTTTCAGTACAGAAATTTATGTGCATAGTTGCTTATTTTTTTTTAGCGTAGTTGTATCGAAATTTTAGTAGTATTTTGTAAGCATTTGTGAAATTTATTAATTTGCAATCTTACGTAATTGAAATAATTCATGGCCATTAGTAATTGTTGAATAAATTGTATTGTTATGGTTAAAGCTGGCCACGAGCGGTACTGCGCAGTAGCGTAGAGTCGACCAGGCCTCGCGTTCCACTAGAGTTATTCTGCTAATAGAGATGTTTGCTGCCGCAAATAATTTCGCTCATCTTTTAAATAAAAATTAAATAACACGTGCTCAAACACTTAACATTTTCAGAGTCCTCCGTGAAATCACAAAGTGAATAATGTCTGTTAAATATCTGCAACATTAGATATGTTTTAACTGTTGTTTCGGCAAAACTAGTACGGCATGAGGAAAAAATGCGTTTATATGCAGAGAACGAACGTTCTACATCTAGTGACGTAATATTAGCGTAAGTAAAATTATCTTTCAAATAACTTAACGATTCTGTTGACGCACCTTCACAAATGTGTCTTAATGTGCCAAAATCAGAATTTTTCTCAAAAACACTTTCAAATTTTTCTAGAATAGAAACATTTTTTGCGTCTTCAATCGCGCATAGCTGTGCGTGAACATGTTGCACTATTTGTAGAGATTCTTCTAACGGCACCGCAGGATTTTGTAATTTTTCTATTGCATCTGCTAGCCCGAAGTAATTGTCGTGAATGATTTTTAAATCCATTTTAACCTGACTATCTTGAAATTTCGACTGGCTTTTCTGGATAGCGGCAGCTTCCTTTGTATCGAATTGTAAAACCACGTTCTTAATATTGTCAAAATATTTATGATAATAAAACGCGGCCTGCAACCATGTTCCCCAACGAGTTAGAATAGGTTCTGGTGGCTCTGGTATACGGGGGCACAGTCTGTGAAATTCGCGAATACGTTTCGGTGATTTGACAAATACTGCTTTGGTATGCGCTATTAAAGTGTCTACCTCAGGATAACATTTTCTGATACTATCCGCCACAAGATTGAGAGCATGAATTTTACACGTAATGTGTAACAAATTAGCAGAATGCTTTTTAAGAGACCGGCCTACAGAAAGCATGTTTGCAGCACCATCACTCACTAACATCAAGAGTTGGTTTGTTGAAAGTTCAAACTTGTCCAATGTATTTAACACTAACTTTGAAATTACTTCGGCAGTACACTGTTGTATTCGTTTGGAGACTAATAGAATTGAAGGTGCCGATTGATGAGGTTCCAATTTGCGTGCCATTACATTAAGAACAGAATGTTTCTTCCGATCTGTTGTTTCGTCGACACATAGCCACAATTTTTGATCTTTCAACTCCGATTTTATTTTTTGTTCAATATGTTCGCGCGCAGATGGCACAATTCTTCGTAACGATGTTCGACTTGGTAATTTTCACTCCGAATAGTTATTCCAAAAGCAGATAAATGGTTCCTTGTCTAGTAAATTAAACGGTATATTACATGCGATAAACGTAACGCATAAATTGAATATAAATTTTTCATTGTCTTAATATAAAAAAAATCGGAATCTTTCTCTAAAACACTTTAAAATTTTTGTATTACACACCAATTTGTTTCGCCTTCTAACTATGCGTGAACATCATTCACAATTTGAACAGAATCCACTAGCGACATCGAAACATTTTGTAATTTTTCTATTCCCTCCGCTAGTCCGAAGTAATTGTTGTGAATAGTTTGTAAATCTCTTTTAACCTGACTATCTTGAAATATTTTCTGGCTTTTCTTGATTGCTGCAGCTTCTGTTGGATTGAATTTTCAAACTATCTTCTTTACTTGATCAAGATATTTGTTGCAGTAAAACGCAGTCTGCAACCATGTTCCCCAACGTGTAACAATCGGCTGTGGTGGTTCAGGTAAAACAGGACACAGTTTGTAAAATAGTCGGGTACGTTTCGGGGACTTTAGAAACACTGCCTTTGTACTAGCAATCAATGCATTTACTAGTGGAAAACATGTTGGAATCGTTTGTGCCGCAAGATTTAGAGTATGGATTTTACACGTTACATGTGAGAAGTTACCACTGTGTTCTTTAAAAAATCGGCCTAAAGAACGCATGTTTGGAGCACCATCACTCATAAACATTAGAAGTTGCTTAGTTGAAACTTCAAATTTGTTCAATGAGTTCAACACCACCTTTAAAATCTCGTCGGCATTACAATTTATAACTTTTTTGGAAGCAAGTAGGAGGGAGGATGACGGTCGATGTGGTTCCATTGTACGTACCATTACATTAACCACAGAATGTTTTTGACGATCTGTTGTTTCGTCCACACACAAGCACAGTTTTTTATGTTTCAATTCCGTTTTCATTCATTTTTCTATATGTTCACGAGCAAATGGCACTACATTTCCTATCGATGTCCGACTAGGTAATTTACCGTCCGCATATTTATTCCAGAGGGAGACAAATGCTTCTTTGTCTAGTAAACGAAACGATAGATTACATAAAATAAGAGTAACACATAAATCAAATGTAAATTTTTCTTGGTCTCGTATGCCACTTTTTGCAGAAGAATGCTGTTTGCTTTCGATGTGACGTTGACAACGGCTTCTGGACCAACACATTAAAGGGATTTTACAAACTAGACATTGAATTTTAGCGCCATCAAAAATTAAGTCCGGCATGTCCACTAAAGTTTTTAACTGTGTCTGCCATTGGTTGTTTTCGCTACGTACCTAACTGCGACATTTTTAAAGCAAACGTAAGCTTACAATTACGAAATAAGTTACGACAGCCTACATATACACAGAACTACTCGCATAGAGCATCGATTTAGTACTGACGCTGTGAACGCGTGAAATAAATAATCACCGACTCCGCACCACATATCTACTACATTGACTGTTACCGCTGTTTGCCCAGACTAATGATAACAACGTGAAAGTACGAAGGCGTAGAGGTACTTTATCTTTCATTATTAGAATTATTATTAAACAACGTAAACGACACGAACGTATTTATGGTTACAAAGCATTAATTGACCTCTGTTTGGATGTGATTTCAAATCTCATTTTCGAATGACGAGATCTATTATGAATGAATTAATTAATAGAGTTGCTTCAAAGCTACAACAAAGAAGTGTTCCCAAAATGATTTCGGTTTGCAATGTTTGATCACAATGTGAACTTTAGCTGGACAAGAAAGTTACAGACCTTTTTCAAAGTAAATTATATTATTTTCATTGATGGCCAAATTGTGGCAATTTCAACAATTATGGCTGCTAATTATTAGCATCCAACATTCTTCATCCATATTTGGAGTTTGCAATTTGCAATAAGCACAACTGTATCCATTTATTTTTATGTTAATATTCCAGTAAATTTACGTCAAATATTAGGTTATGTTTACATATTCTATTTTCATGCACTTCCTGGCTACTGGGTGCACGAAATAACTGATCGAGCAACTGTTCGAACTACATTAGTCAATTTTAAAACACGCAGTCGTGTTATAACGAATTATAAAATGCGTTTTACGCTGTTCGAGAACTCAAGTCACTGTTGGTGCAATTAAAAAACACACTAAATATACCATGTATACAACGTTTTTACAAAATGGTCTGGTTGCTATATCGATCAAACTTCACAAAAGTTGAAAAGCCGTACTTCAGAATGTAAGAGTGATGTCCGTAATGATTTTTATTCAGGCACCTACTCTTTATAGAACTGTCATTCCTTTAATTTCGACGACCTCAAAACATTTGATGTTAAATGGATTTATTTTAAACGTTGCTTTTTGGAAATGTTTTATTATTAAATCATATTAATGTTATTATAGGTGTCTTGATTCCATTAAATATAGAAACGACATCGAAAACCTAAATTGCATTTGTGCAGACTTACTTCAATAATGTTAAATTCATTGTGTTTTTTTGTGGAAATCTTGTATATTATTACGGTATATTATCACATTCGACAAATTTTAGCGATACGATAAAGAAAAATACGCAAATTAGGCTATTCCAGGTTTCTGCCTTTCCTAATTGGTAGGGTCTGTTAACTGGCATTACAATTTAATAAATCAGAAAAGTATTACAACAAATACACGCAGACATTAATTTTACTTTTAGATTTTTTTACAAGAGTATTTTGAAATAGCAATCGTTACTTTAATGACCAATAACAGATTTTCTTACAATGCACCTTAAATGTTAAATTAATCTAACTAGAGCTTTCCTTAAAAGATTATTTTGATCAGGATAACATTGAAATGTGTTTAGTGAAACCAAAATAACTTCTTTATACATGCGTCTTTTCTATTTTTTGCCTTACACGGTGAAAGATTATCTTGCCAACGCGCAACGCCACGTACTAAAGTAAAAAAGTGCGTGATCAAACTTTGGGTGAATAAAAATATATTTGATTACAGCTTTGGGAAATGTATTATAATTTATTACACATTTCCATTTATTATACACGCTTGAAGGTAACAGCAGTGTTAATGCTTAAAGATGAACTATATACGTACATAGCTTTTTCTCTTTACTGGTTTAGGTTGTCAATTAAAACAATTAATATCAGTCTGATCATTACCTAAAAGCACACGTTGCAATATTACTATGAGCATGTTAACATTCATTTTCTCTGTGTATAATAACGAAAATTACCAGTTAATTTTGCCACGCAAAGGTTGAAGTTTTTACAATATTTGAAATTGGATAAATCCATTATTGAGTTCTATAAGAGAGTAAATATCAATTCGGTAAATTTTCAAAATATCTTTTTCATACCCAAAGTAGTTTTTATATCTTCGGGCGGAAATACAACTTCTAATTGATGGAATAGTTACAATATTTCAAGTGGATTTCTAACTCCATGCATTTAATCCTGTATGCTCGTGCTTTTGCGAAAAAGAGGCATTTTCACCCAGGTTCATGCCATAAACTTAAATTACTCAAAACGAGTATATGGTTTCGAAAACGACAGATATGTGAAAATATTTTAGATAAGCTGGATCTACCCATATTAGTAATCACCAAATTTTTAGGCTTCTCCATTTCACTCTTTCTCAGATATCGACACTTGCAGTTCCCGGTGGGATACTCTGTACTCTAGGCTATCCGCTAAATAAAATGTTATTTCTTTTCTGTCCAGATACTGATTTTGTTAAAATACTGTATATCTATACATTATTTTTCGATATAGTCTTCATCTTTAGCAATGCACTTGGTCCAGCGAGCCACAAGCTTCCGTATGCCTTCCTGGTAGAGGGAGCGAGATCAGGGCTGTGGGGAGGGTGTTCCAGGGTCTCAAAGCCCAACCTGTTGATAGTTTCTATGGTGTTATGGGCCGTGTGCGGACGGGCGTTGTCTTGCAACAACAAAACTTTCTTTGAGAGTAGACCACGGCGTTTATGGTAGTCCCCTGTTCAAGTCGTCCAGTATAGGGCCTTTTTCGTCCCAAAACACGGTTAGCATCACCTTCCCAGCCCATGGCGAGATCTTGAATTTTTTGAAACATTTCGATCCACAAAAAAACACTTTTACAAGATAAAGCACTGTTTCCGTATTGTGATAAAAGTCTCCGGTGAATTTCAGCACCTTTCACACCCTCTGACCACAAAAATCGGATCACTGCTCGTTGTTCCTCTTTGGTGCAAACTAATAGCGGAGCTGACATGCTTATGCTGTTGTAGCTAGCAGACAAATGACGCGATCTTGATTAAATTCCGCACACATGACCACAGAGGCGCCAACGCACGCGCATGCGCAAGCGGGCGCCCCCACGATAACCTTCAAAGCTTGTTATGGCGAAAGTGTAGATAATATTTGACTTACTCTCGTACATGATCATGGTATGCAGCAATAAATGTTTTGATAGTCCGTTTTTATCTCTATGTCCAGTTGGCTCGGAAAAAGCTTCTAACTGTCTCCTATGATGCCAGGTTCATTGAAAGACTCGTTGCTGGACACAACAATTTTCAATGTGTTAACTATCAATTTTAAAAGCGAAAATCGTTCTTGATATTTATCCTGCGTTTTTCATATTTTCCTTCTTCGTTCTTGTTATTGTTTTCCCTTATTTTTGCCAGTTTTGCCAATTGTTGTCATTTCTTTACTTTACTCTAGGTTAAATTTTAATTCGTGTCGGTGTAACTGATTACACTGTGCTCGAATGGGAGACCTTTTTTTGCAACAAGCTGGGCACCCGGGGGGTGAACCTAATTCGAGTATGCTGAATCCAATGGTGCTAACCGTTTTTAAAAGTTAGCCCGCGTTTTCGAGCAATTTCAATTTAAAAATGTTAGGCCCAAAAACCCCAAAAAACGCAATTTTTATATTTTTTTGACCATTTATTGAATTTAAATCGATCGAATAGACATCGTATCGCCGAATACACATCGAACAGAAACTATTTGAAAAAAATTTAATCGATTCAGTCGATTTATCATCATTTTTTTGCAAAAAAAACATATTTCTTGATTCTTTTCCATTTTTCATTCTCTAATTGCCCTGATTCTTCTGTATCGTCATCTCCTTCTTGTAAATTCCAACAAATGTCACCCAAAAGAGCATGCAGCTTTTTGCCGCCGTACCAATGTTCGAGCCTCGCCGTCACTTGATGAGAAAGCTCGCCATGCACATCGGATTCGTTTGGTGATTGTTCGGCGAATTTTTTTATATGAGAATGCAAAAACTTAATTTTCAATAACATTCGAACATTTAAACGGTGAAAAGCAGTGAGCATGTCTTCAATTAGTATGCGCCAATTTTCGGATCGATAAATTCTGAGAACAATAGCCGCTTTCACACAATCCCATGCCCATGTAAATGAGAGCACTTTCAAATCGTTTATCCCTCATCAAACGACGAATGTCCGGTTCATTACATATTTTTGTAAAATAAATTTAATACAAAATGATATTTTAATAGATCAACATTCAGATCCAGACATCTACCTTCTTTTATTTCCATCCCACTTAACCGTGAAAAAATTCGACGCAATCCGATGAATGCATTTCTTCCTGTGTTCAATGCTTTTATGAAATTTTTAACAATTCCTAGTTTGATCTGGTGCGGTGGTAACAAAACCCTTTCGATCGGCACAAGTGGAATCTCAATAATGTTGTTTTGTCGCAATCTAAATTTTTCACATAAGGGCCAGTTCCGTTCGTTATATTGGTCGCCGGCAAACGGCTATTCCACATGCATATGTAGCACATATTTTTGGTATAACCCGTTTGCATACCTCTTAAAAGAGTTTAAGCCACTTTTAATTCGGCACAAATTTTCCATTTTTGGTCATTATATTGCACTAAATCGATGATTTTCGGGAATGGAAGTTTTGAAAAGGTTCACGAATGGTCCATGAACGGTCCATCGAAGGTTCTCGAAGATTCCAGAAAGCTCTTCGGCCATTGATCAGATTTTCCAGAAAATTCCGGAATGTTCCAGAAGGTTTTTTGGGCCTAAATTTTAAAATGAAATTGTTCAAAGATTTCCGATTCTACAAGGGTGATGCTCATTAAATTCAACGCTGAATATTAGAATTGCATTATGCTTATTTCGCAACGAGCACTTTGGATGAACCTGGCATTCGAAAAGATAATTCGCCGATGGCTTTCTCATACTCAATTTTTCGTGATGGCTGGTTTACAGATGTTCAATTGAGATGTTTACAATATTAGCAATCTCTCTTATCTTCATCCGGTGGTCTGCTAACACGATATTATGAACTTTATTGATCATATCGTCCGTAGTCACCTCAATGGGACGACCTGACAGCTTCTCTTCAAAGACGGATGTTCGGCCACGCTTAAATTCATTAAACCAGCATCTGATGGTAGACATCGAAGGTGCATAGTCCTTATGAACTGCATTCAACTTCTCTTTGATTTTTGCGCACGTTTCCCCATCCAAAAAGAAAAGAAATCGAATCACTGACTGGTATTGTTCTTTTTTCATGATCACAAATACATGCTGACGTTCAACAGCTCTCAAAACAACACCACTCGATGAATCTCTCCGAAATTTTGAGAGATCTTGACTAAAGAACAGTACTCACAGTCCGTAATGCAGATTTTGACATAAAGTGCCATTTGTTTGCAAACACGGGTACTTCTCATACCATCCTCGTACTCAAAAATCTATGGAGTGTTTCGTTTCTGATAAAAAGATTACTTCCGATAACACCGGAAATGTAATTGAGTTTCCAATAACACCAAAAGGTACGCGAAAAGTACAACTTCAGCAATTTAGGAGCTCACTATATATTTTCGATATAGATTTTGCATGAAAATCTATTTCTCTTACCAAACAATAAATTATTTCAAGCATTTACTAGTGAGATCTACCTATCACAGTGAGTGTGGTTTATTAATACTGTTTGTATGGCATTTGCCGTGAAATAGATGGAACCCTCTGCTTCCTATTTGGCCATTACTTGAAGCTGCACCGTTCATATTTAACCAGGGCTCCGCATAGCGTCGTGAAATATGTAGATGGACCTTACCGATCTCGGAATGTATTTGTTCAAAATTCATCAGTGTTAAAATGGTAATTTTTGCAAAAAATACGTAGGTAATAAGTTTAGTTTAATTTTATTTTCCCGGAATATACTTTCGGTCTCCAAGGATTCCGTTACGCAGAATACATTTCTATATTTAATTTGATATCTTAGAATCCCGGTATACTTCTGTATTCCGTTCGTTGCCATGGATACCGGCGCTTTGGACAGTTTCCATTCTGGCACATATTAAGCACGTGGATGTAAACAGCTAGGAGAAACAGATATTCGCCTTGAGAATATAAACAGAAAATGCGCAGATACCAAATCAACATATTTCAAGATTATGAAGATGCGCAAGATACAGTTTTAAATATTAATTTCTTCCTGTTGTTGTAATAATATCAAATATTGTCCTTCCCGTTTTATTTTTATTTAATAAAATGTATATCTACCTCACAAGGAGCGGTGTTGTATACTTATTAGAGAAGATATAAAATTCATCATTCCTCATTAGACTTTTTGTTTTGTATTTCATAGAATATTTCTGGACACCAAAAACGAACATATATTGATAAAAATCTCGTTTTGAAGATATTGGTTTGTTTTAGAAGTTAGGGCCAAGTTTTTCTATCATTATAGTTAATATAAAATTAAAAGTACATTATTCAGAATAAAAAAGGGAACTACTGAGAAGAAAAGGTACCCAACCCGCACTTCCAGAATTTAATGAAACTTGGGTGGTTTGTAGACCTTATAGGACTATGTAAAATACCGGTTTCCGTTTTGGCTGAGGAACGGTTTTGTAGGGTGAAATTGGGATTTGAAATTCTGCGTTTCTTATTAATTATTTCTTATTAGATGTTCAAAAAAATTATCGATACATACAGGCGTTTAGCATTTTTAAAGGGCTATCGAAATACACTAAATTTAATGCAGTAATCCCCACCCCTATATACAAAAGGGTGTGTATGATTTTGTAGTGATTATATTCTCTTAGGCATACCATTCGAAACAAACCTGTACCTTTTTGTCTTAGCGCCTTCATTACAGTATACCTACCTAAAATAAAACAATTACTAAGGATAGTTTTGACATTCTTTTATTACTTATCAATTACATCTCTCAAATTATATAATCTATATTATTTCCTATTACATATTCATGAAAATTATCAATACATACAGGCATTTAGCATTTTTAAAGGTCTATTGAAATACATCAAACTTAATGCAATAGGGGCTTTATGGGCATTTCCCTGTACCTATGCCCATAAAGCCCCTACCCCCCTGTACCTACAGAGGATGCCCGCAGGGAGGGGTATTATCACCTCTATTGTGGGATATGGTGATAGACGAACTGCTGATCTTGCTAAACAATGCTGGCTACTATACACAGGGATATGCTGATGACATTGTAATACTCACCAGTGGGAGAAACGCCAGCATAATCTCAGAACTAATGCAAAGAGCATTAAAAATGGTAGAAGTATGGTGCAAGAAGGAGAACCTTAGAGTAAATCCTGGAAAAATTGCACTTGTACCCTTCACTAAGAGAAGGAAATTGGACGGTTTAAGGGAGCCGATTCTTTGCAACGAAGTAGTACAGATCAGTCAGGAGGCTAAGTTCTTAGGTGTAACCTTGGACTCTAAACTGAACTGGAACTCGCATTTACAAAAAATGACCGACAAATGTAAGAGGGTGTTAATGACAACCCGTAGAACAGTTGGGAAAACATGGGGACTCAAACCACATATGACGTACTGGCTGTACACTACGGTGGTAAGACCCATGATAACTTATGGTTGCCTGGTTTGGTGGCCTAAGATCACATAGAAGCATGCGATAACTAGTCTCTCGAAAATTCAGAGACTGGCATGTCTTTGTATAACAAGAGCTATTAAAAGCACTCCAACAGCTGCTATGGAAACCATGCTAAACCTACCTCCTCTTGAGATTTATATCAAGGGAGAAGCCCGAATGGAGGCATACAGACTGAAAAATACTAGCAACTGGAGATCCCACAGTGGATCTGGGCACACCAGAATAGAAGCAGTAGTAACAAACCCTATCTATGATATGGGTAGTGATACAACAATCTCCAGGATCTCCTATGACAAACCTTTCAAAGTTTTCTTGAATTGGGAAGAATGGAGGGATGGAGAGGGGAGAAAACCAAGAACACTAGTCTGGTACACAGATGGGTCCAAAACGGGCACTACATCTGGCGTTGGTGTATATGAGGAAAACCAAGGATACAAAGTATGTGTATCACTTGGGCGATACACCACGGTATTTCAAACAGAAATATATGCTATACAAACCTGCGCGTGGGAGAGTCTGCGTCGGCGACCGCAGGGTGAGACGATGTGCATTCTCTCTGACAGTCAGGCAGCCTTAAAGGCACTAGCATTTTATCGTATAACCTCCAAACTAGTATGGGGGTGCCTGTTTAAGTAAAACAAAACCGAAGCAGGAATAATACAATAAGCTACTAAGCTTCAGTATTAGGGATGTAAAGACCAGCCGTGCTCTGGTAGAAAATCAATCAATCAATCAATCAATCCCTGTACCTAAAATGTAGCGAATTGAATATGAAGTAATGCAGATAAATTTCTTGCTAAAATGGGTAGAGTGCAGCGACGGAATACTATCAACTTTGGTTTTCTAAAGACATTCATTAAAAATAAACTGTAACATTTATTCAATTGATTCAATTTCAACATCTATTTGAAGCGAACACCATGTTCGTAATGCGATTCTTTGTATTTTATTGGACATTTGGTAACTTATTCGAAATACTGTTTGGGTAATGTCCACCTTATGTATTTGTTTCTTTGGGTAATGTACCTTATGTAAGAAATTCATCCAGGAAGATTTTTCATAAACATCTCTATTTAGCTAAATTGGAAAATTTTTTAAGCGTCTTTCAGTACGTTCTTATTGTATGCTACTGCTGAAAAAACTTAGTGTGTGATCCTTTAAATAAACCAATTGCTTTTATATTAAATTCTAATCAACATCTGTCCACTTATTTTGTTATTTATTATTTATACGTGCTGGTTAACTTAAATAATGGTTATTTTGAGTAGAAGATGCAATTGTACCAAAGAGGATTGTTTACACACTTGCTTTAGTGAATATCTTTAGCGAAACAAAATTTTATAGTACTTCGTCACAGCATTCTATGTTTTTAATCGAGAAATTTATCTGCATAGCTTCGTATTTAGTTTACTAAAGGGGGACGCAGTTTAGGTATAGGGAAACGTTTAGAAAAAGGATTCTAGAAGAGCTGTCCTATTAGATTTTCTAAAAATATACAGAATATTCCATTAAAAAAATTGAGATAACACGATATAAAACAATCTTGGACGCGTTACCAGAAACACGAAGAAATACTCAATCAAATAAAATTTGAATTACCGTTCTAGCTTATAAGGCGTTTAAAATATCGGTCGTTAAAGAAACAGCAGCATTTCGAAAAATCTCAAATGATGTATATTATCTTAAAAACTAAAATGGATGGGTATAGGGTATATTGAAAAAGTTGACGTGAATGGAAGAGAAGCATCTAAAAACGTAATAATATACAGGATGTTTCATTTCAAAAATCGAACTTGTATCGTGCACTGTGGAAACTGAACACCCTGCGTACGTGAATATACATAATCGTATGTTATGCAGCATCTGTCTCCGAATATTTTCTGTTTGGAAGCTTTTGCTTTAAATTGATCAGGAGAGTCTTCGTCTACGCACTAGCTGACACGCTCCATTATTTAAACACTAAATAAGATACATAACTGCTAAGATATGAGTTCGAGTTTATTTCAACATTGGTATACATAAATCCATCCAACACGTATGTATACGTTAATCTGTAAAACAATGTTTTGATGAGCAAGTCGCATTTTTTATTGCATGTTTTTTATGAAATATTAAGGTGTGCTATGAAATCATTCATAATGGTAATGATAGTTTACATAAAAGTGCTGAAAATATAAAAACTGATTGCCCTTAAACATTTAATAAAAGCAGGCTCCCACCGAATAGAACAATGAAGGAAAAAGCCATCGTTGCTGTTACCAAACTCAACGGGATGGTTAAAACGGTGGGGTCTATTTTCTAAGTAGCAGCTTTTAAACCAAGCACATGCAAATAGATTTCGACAGACGACTAGATGCAGATAACTCGTTATGTATTAATGACTGCAGTTTAATAATGTGGTCCTTTTGTTGAAGATCAACATCATAATTTTTAAGTATTATAAGTAGAGTAACCTAAACTTGCGGACTCGCATAGGCGTCGGCATTACGGGTTAATATAAGAATACGAAAAATTCATAAATAAACTAAACCGGTAGAGAAGTAGGCATGTAGTGTCGACCTTGAATATAATACATGTTAAACCGCGCTGAGAGAGATTTTGTTTTAGTACCGGTTGAGCTGTTGCAGAGATTAGTCGAACGGTCAAGGTTATGTACTTACGTGTCGCTTTTGAAAATATAGCTGGTGTTTTTTGTGTGTTGTAGTATTATACCAAGTACATAATGAGTGTATTGTTTCATATAGAACTAATATTTACACACCTAAGAAAACAATGCCTCGTAATAGATTTTCTACTAATGTACATAAGTATGTGTCACTTCTTCCCCATTTAAAATATGACGGTAGTGCAGTTTTTCGCTTAATATGCAATGTTCGTTTGGCTGCATTGGACAGAACTGATTGCCAGAGGCATGTCAATGGTATTAAGCATATGAGAAATGCAAGAACTGAAATACCTTATACACTATTCCTCATACATTTATTAATTATGTTTACCTCTTGTAATCTTCCGTTGTCGTTGGTGAGAAAAGCAGCTTTTAAAACGTTTTGGCGACAATACGTTCCAAAATACCCATTACCCTCACAAACACAATTATAGAATCATTTGCCGCGAATGAAAGAGATGCTAGAAAATGTGTGTAAACGTGATTTGTGTTCCAAAAAAATATGGATTAGTGGATGAGACGACCGATATAAAGAAAAACAGTATTTTGAATGTAATAGCTCGCGTTTATTCTAGCGAGAACACAGCATCTCGATATTTGTTAGCTTGCAGATGTGTTCAACAATGTACCGCGGAAAATATTCAAAAAGTGATAATGAACGCTTTGAAAAAATTTAAAATTGCCCAAGATCAAGTTGTGATGGTTGTGACAGATAGTGCAGCAACGATGTTAAGTGTTGGGCGATCCTTAAAACATATATTTCCTAACTTAATACATAACCTGCGTGCTGCATGCTTTGCATTTAGTTGGTGAAGTTGTTCGATAACATTACGGAAACGTTGATCGGATGATTGGAAGTACTAAAGCAGTGTTTCGTAAATCTCATAAACGTTTAAAAGAATTTCGTAAATTTTGTCCAGGTATTTCAGAACCCTCTGAACCAATTTTAACGCGATGGGGTACTTGGCTAACAGCAGCTTCTTATTATTTGATCCATTTTCAACAAATTCAATCAGTTATAATGCGATTTAATCGGAATGAATCCAAAGCAATTAGAGAAAGTCAAAGAGAATTTCAAATTCCTCAACTTTTAGAAGACTTAACAACAATATGTACCAATTATACAGTATTACTAGATGCCATCAGAAAACTACAAAGTACTGAATTGTCATTGCGGGAATTATTAGACATAGTGGAGAGTGTAAAAAATAAATTACACACATTAAATGATACGCCAGGATTATGCGCTAGTCAAAAGTTGGCAGATGTTTTAAGGAAAAATCCCGATTTTAATACTTTAGAGGCCGTTTATAATAAGTGTAAGAATAGTGAACTTTTAAGTGATTTTGAAAAACAGTTTCTACATGCAAATGTAACTTCCTTAGATGTGGAGAGATCGTTTTCTATGTATAAGAATATTTTTTCTTGTCGACGCACAAGGTTTAAAGAAGTAACTGTGGAAACATGCAATGATGCAAGTTTACAGTAGTTCACATCCTGATGCCTCTAATTTGTTGAATAATTAGCAAGTAAGTTTATTTATGAATTTTTCGTATTCTTATATTAACCCGTAATACCGACGCCTATGCGAGTCCGCAAGTTTTGGTTACTCTAATTATAAGGTCGAAAAATTTACAAAAAACATACACGGAATCCATACACATCCAGAGGTTCAATCACGCCGGTTGTTTTCTTAAGAATTGTTAATATACGTTCATTTTTATTGATAGAATAAACTCCTTTAAAGAATTAGGGCAATGGTCTGTCTAAGAATCTAATAGTAAGAGACTCTGCGATCTAGAGTTTGGTATATATACGTCTCTAAACCATTGACTAAAAAATTCACTAATTATTTTCCCAGAATGCGGCGCTTCAAATTTTCCCCCGACTTCTTATAAAACTATAAATATCCGAGACATTAGCCGACCTTCCCTTGATATCAGCAGAAGAGTGATGTAACTATGTGTTTTAGCAGAAACTGGCTGTGCAGCACATTCAACTTTTTTTTTGCACCTACTATCGCTAACCTGATTGTAATCTATCGTTTCGTTTACTAGACAAAGGAGCACTTGTCTCCTTCTGGAATAAATATGCGGACTGTAAATTACCTAGTCGGACATCGATACGAAATGTAGTGCCATTTGCTCGTGAAAATATAGAAAAAAGAATAAAAACGGAATTGAAAAATAGAAAACTGTGGTTGTGTGTGGACGAAACAACAGATCGTCAAAAACGTTCTGGGGTTAATGTAATAGTACGTACAATGGAACCATATCGACCGTCATACTCCTTCTTACTTGCTTCCAAAAGAGTTATAAATTGTACTGCCGATGAGATTTTAAAGGTGGTGTTGAACTCATTGAACAAATTTGAAGTTTCAACTAAGCAACTTTTAATGTTTATGATGGTGCCGCAAACATGCGTTCCTTGGGCCGATCTCTTAAAGAACTCCTAAGTAACTCCTTACATGTAACGTGTAAAATCCATACTCTAAATCTTGCGGCACAAACAATTCCTACATGTTTTCCACTAGTAAATGCACTGATTGCTAGTACAGAGGCAGTGTTTCTAAAGTCCCCGAAACGTACCCGACTATTTCACAAAATGTGTCCTGATTTACCTGAACCATCACAGCTGATTGCTACACGTTGGGGAACATGGTTGCAGGCTGCGTTTTACTACAACAATTTTGATCACGTAAAGAAGGTAGTTTTAAAATTCTATCCGACAGAAGCTGCAGCAATCAAGAAAAGCAAGGAAATATTTCAAGATAGTCAGGTTAAAAGAGATTTACAAACTATTCACAACAATTACTTCGGACTAGCGGAGGGAATAGAAAAATTACAAAATGTTTCGATGTCGCTAGTGGATTCTGTTCAAATTGTGAATGATGTTCACGCGCAGTTATGCGCTGTAGAAGGCGAAACAAATTGGTATGTAATACGAAAATTTGAAAGTGTTTTAGAGTAGGACTCCGATTTTCTTATATTAAGACAAATTTGTGAAGGTGCGTGTGAAGATGCATTAACTTGTTTCAAAGATTATTTTAAATATGCAAATACAACATCCCTAGATGTCGAACGGTCGTTTTCGGCACTAAAAAACATTTATTCCGCACGTCATACTCACTTGACTGAAACAGCTGTGGAAACATATCTAATGATTCAAATATTTAACAGATGTTACCCAGTTTGTGATTTCACTCAAGACTTTTAAAACGGTAAGTGTTTCAGCACGTTTTATAATTTATTTCTTACCTTCTATTTTATGTGTAAACTTTTATGCGCTCGCCACGCCTCTGGCTGTTACCGCATTTTTGCCCAGATTAGTTATGACCGATTGGGAACATTGTCTAAATATTTGGAATATGCATTTTTGGAATTCTTGTCAAATTTTGAAACAAAAAGTAATAAAACACTGTTTTCTTAAAATCAAGGTTTGTTATTATGGAAGTGTGCGTTAGACACATATAATTTTTCGTACCTGATTTATGTAGATATAAAAGGACTTAATACATAAGCTTTGTATATTGTCTTAGTTTATTTAGTTTTCAATTTTTGCCAATTTTTATTCGAGTACAGGCACATGCTAAAATTTTATGAAATGTTCAATGTTTATATTTAGCGAACAATTGAATTGTTAAGCCTGATATATGCAGCTACTCTTTTGTAAAATAATATGCACATGTAACGTCTAGTCGAAATTAAATTAACATTTCTTTTAAATTTTATGAGTAATTCCAACCACGTAATTTTATGTGTTAGGAAGTAATTGCTAATATAAATCTTTTATACACCTATTTACTTTACAGTATTAGTTGTAGTTCCCGATATATGCATCTTTATAACATTTCCAACTAATAGAACATCTTCACCTGAAATTTCTGAACGTCGCGTCGTGCAACCCATCCACGCAGCTTAGAATTGTTGTGGACGTGTCTAGTCAAGGGGGTCATTGTTTTTCCAACCCCTAAGTAAAAACACGATGTTTTCCACAACGACACACCGCATCATCGCAAAACGTAGAAATGACGAAATCGGTTTTCCACTCTATTTCGCGGCGAATGATTCGGCTAGAATCTATAAGTGAGGATAACTGACGAGACGTTTCCACCGTCAACTATTATACGTATAGTAGAAAATATGCCATTAATAATGCATGAGAACGTGGTCGTGTTGTTACGATAACGTAAGACTTTGTAAAATATGTAAGTAAAGTATATTTTCCAATTATTGACATAAAATAAACTAGACAGCAATCTAATGAAATAATGGAATAAGATAACACAAATTTTTAAATTTTCATTGAAGTTCATTCTCTTTTTTACAAAATGACGAACGAAATTCGTTAAATTGTGGATATAATAATTCATTATTGTAATTTTTTTGTATTTATATTACTATAATATATACTAATTGTTGTTTTAACTTTTTGCCTGTCCATTTTTGTAAATGATGGGATCCCATTCCAAGCGTCGTTGAGGAGTTTCTTAATTACGAGTAGTCGTTACTTCCCCTTACGTTTATTCAATAACAGCCAGTTTTTTGAACTGTTAAATCTTGTTTTCACTTTCTTTGTTTTTAAAATAACCATAACGTATCATCACAGATCATACCTACTTGATGGGTTATGCGGGCTAATTCATCTTCAACGCTCACCTGGGGATCTTGCTTATTATTATTGGATATAAGGAATAGGTTTAAATTTGGCAAAGTTGCTAAATTTTGCGTTTGTTATGAATACGAATAGAAAATGGATTTGTGACGTTCGAGATTTTTTGTAAGAATTGAAGAAATCTCATTTTGTTCTTTTACCTCTAGCATCTTTATTTGGCCTTACAGACAACAACTAAAAGCACATTCTCAAAGCCACTTTCGAACTTCTATATAACGGTCTATTCGAAATTTTCATATGACGTTTTGGTTTTTTCTTATTTCTTATCGGCTCCATATTGGGTTTTGACAACTCCAGAAAGAGTTTTTTTGTCTGATTTTAACCATGTATAATATGTTGACAAAAGTTTTTGATAATATACTTCTATATAATGACAAGAAACAACCGAAACGTCATATGAAAATTTTCAGTACACCATTAGATACCGAGGGTGGTTTTGAGAATGTGATTTTAGTTTTTGTCTACAATGCCAAATAAAGGTGCTAGAGGTAAAATAAGACAATGAGCTTTTTTCGTTTTTTTTTTTTCTAAAGGATGTGTTCGTTTGAAATGAAAAAGTTTCTACCAATATATCGGAAACCGTCATCTTGAATATCATTTTATTATCAGCTTGTTATCCTAACTAAACCAAACAACTTTTCCCTGAAATACTTTTTTACATCTTTTATAGTTACGAAGATATTTTCCTTTAAAGAAAATACCAATTTTTTTCCCAATAATTTTTGAACTGTTTGGAATTATATGAAATATTTTCCTCAACGGAATCTTAGCACCAGAAATTGTACAACTTTGCTAATTTAAAGAAATCTATAATTGATAATAAGAAAGATAGCCATATTATCCTGCTCACTCTAGGATATTATTATATTATATATATATATACGGTAGATTACATGCAATAAAGGTAGCACATAAATTAAATTTAAATTTGTCATAGTGTCGTGTGCAATTTTTTCTTGAAGAATGCTGTTTAGTATTTACGTGACGTAGACAATCCCTTTTGGACCAACACATTAAAGGGATATTACAAACTACACATTGAATTTTAACGCCACCATAATTTAGGTCAGGCATTTCTGGTATAATTCTGTAACTTTGTCCAACATTGGTCGTTTTCGCGACGTAGGCAACATTTTTGAAACAAACGTAGAACTACGAAATAGTATTTACGCGGCGGATATGTATACACAACAGATCTGGTTGAGACTCGCAGTTATACTGAGGGTTGTATAAAATCTCCGCCACTGCTCGTTGGCGGTAGTGAGCAATTCTAGTAATTAATTTGTATAAGTCAACCGTTTTCCAGATATTTATGACTATGTTAAAATTTTAGCATTTGCACCGCTCTTTTTGAAATTAAATATTTGAATATGTAATGAAGATTAAAGTATTTATTTTTGTGGAGGGAAATGAAAGGTCATGTGCACCATACGTTATCGTTATCGTTTTTAGATTTTATACAAAATATTCATAAATTATTTCCAAATATAGATATTTTCAAACTGAAGAAATTCGTTTTTTCAACTGGACCATGGTATTTTTTACTACACTATTATATTGGGAAGGAAATTCCACATCGATTCATATTAGCGTTTGATATTCCTATTTTTAGTAGTTTTCAAGATATCGATTCTTTCTTTAAATTGCATATAATGCGTTAATGTTTTATAATAGCGTTTACCAAGGAGATTGAATATGGAAGGTATTTTGCTCAGATAAAGCCTTTTCCCCCCGTTTCAATAAGCAAACCTATCAGAGACGCATCCATAGCAATTTGGACTTTAATTAATTAATAGAATTTATAATGATATATCTTAATGACAGTATTTTAAGGTTATATGTATCATTTTAAAATTAACACGCCTTACACTCTAATAAATTTTCATAACAAAAATATGTAGTAATAATTCACAAAAACAATAAAAAATAACAATAAAAAAACATTAAATATAAACATAAAATGAAATGATACGTATAATAAAAACTATAAATGTTCAAAATGTTGACCATAATCTGCTAAGCATTGTCTTTCAAATCCATCAGCTGTCGTACTCCTGAGGGCATTACGATTCAACTGTTCCACACGTGACGCTATTGGACGTGCACAAACTTTGTCCTTTGAGAAGCCCTATAAAGAGAAATCTAGAGGGGTTAAATCAGGAGACCTAGGAGGTCAGCGCCATGTTCCGTTAGGACCTATTAAACGATTATCGAACATGTTCGTCAATTCCCGGTTAACATTGAAAGAAGGATGTGAAGGTGCACCGTCTAATTGGTACCAGCAATACCTAAGTTCTCGAAGGCGTAGGTCAAGTTCTTTCTGCAATTCTGTCATATTCGCTATGGATGTAAAACAAATTCAGAATATCGATATTTTTATATTCATGTTCTCGATTATCATCATTCACTCTGTAATCTTTACTTGAAAGGTCGCCAAGTCGAAAGGTGATAACTACTAAGGCGACAGTTATTGATGCTACATATTATAATGTCATGGTATACTTTTGTAAAACATTAACTAGCAAAACTAGTAAAACATTAACTAACTATTCCAAAATTTCTGAGTTATATAACATAATTAAAACTTCGAATTTCGTGAAATATATTGTATACCTTAAGGGAAAAGGTAAGAATTGTATGAAACAAGCAGTAACAAATAACAATACATAAACCTGTCTTTTTCAAATTGCATTAGATTTATTTAACAAAATAAAAGCTAATTACAGGTATCGAATTAAAATACGTTACAAGAGGACAGGAAACGCTTTACATAAGTGTAATTTGTATTAACGTCATTTTCTCAATCGTGTTCAATGTACTAAAAGAGTGTTGCAGGATTTCAAAAGAAATTATGACATTCCATAATACGTCGTGCATGTGTAACAGCAAACATTTCCTACAAGAATAGTAACAAGTCAGCACTTTAACTAGTTAGCCAATTCTAAGATGTTAAAGCTTCTGAAGGAAAATTATTGCCAGATTACAGAAAGTAACAAAGTATCCATACTCATACTTCCTTTATATAAAATTTTTTTAGTTGAGTATCCATTTACTACATTAGTTGTAAATGATGGTTTCCAACTACCACATTTGAAACAATGCCGTTGTACAATTTACTCAATTTTACCCTAAACCACAAAATTGGGCATTTCATATTTGTCAAAACAAATTCGTTTTCATTGAAAGCAACCTTCTCAGGGGTTCTTTCTATGCAGCTGCGCAATCGTTTGTTGCAGAAATTCTGATGGAATGTTTTATATGCTGTAACGCGTACCATACCTTGGTAAAAGCAGGAAATTTTCTTGACTTTGGGCAAGTACTTTCAGTAATTAAGATGTACTTAGTTCTTGGAAGTAGTAATATTTATTAAACTACAAAGAGGTTATTTGGAATAGTGTCCCATCAAAATGTTATGAATGGACTACCTCTTTTTATCCATTTTTAGAACATGAAGCCCCATTCCTTCTTTAAATCTAAGAATTTCTGTTCTAAACCTTAAATGCTAATTCACAGTATCGTGACAACCACAACATTACGAAGGCGTTTTAAATATATTACCCACTATAGGTTTCCTATTACATTTGAAATAATGCTCTTATTATATAATCACTCTTATTCAAATTGTTATCGGTGCTGTTGGAAGGTATCCATTATAAATGTCAAAATAATTCAAGTGAATTTACGCTCGACATTTTATATTCATTAAACGGCGGTCGCATTATTGCCGGCATTTTTTACACGCTTTTTCATGGGCCACAATGATTAACGATCACGAATTCCGCTATCAGATAAAAATAAAATAATATTTGCACTCAATTTCTGGGGGGCCTACGTATTATTCGCGTTAAAAATGCGACTTTATCGGAACACGTGAAGATTTATAACGAATTGATTGGTTATATTCCTCTTGACATGGCATTGAAAAGATTTGTAAGCACTTATGTAAATGAGTTTTTCACGTTTAACAAAGCTCGCATTTTTGAACATAAGTCTGAATAATTTTTATTTTATTATTTTAAAACAAGCAATAAAATGTTTGTTTCTTTCAAAAGTAAATAGGTCCATAAAAAATGTTACGTACTTTAGTCACTGCTTCGATGTTTTACCACGCTTGAAATACGTTTAACGATGCTTTTACATTTTTATAGCATATTGCTGGAGATAGCAACTAGATAATCGCTATGTAATGCCATGTTAATGTATTAACATTTGTGGCAAACACAACCCGCAGTCCTTTTGATATTACACGAAAGATGTAAGTATGTTTCATAAGTGTTGCGTTAGCTTAAGTTCTCCAATCTGCACAAACTTTGCTAGAGCAAAATTCATCTATGAGGTATATTTGTCTAATAGGCAAATACGATAGAATTTCATATAAGTTGCGAGAATTGAATTGGCTAAATATACAAAGTAGGGCTATATTGCACTCCCTGCACTTGTTTCATAGAATTATTACAAACAAAACTTCTCCATACTTGTTGCATATGATGAGATATAGATCGGATATCCATAATATCAATATTCGCATTCGGAATATCATAACTCCACCCTATCACAAAACTTCCCTTTTTAAAGGATGTTTTTCATATACTATCTACTCATATTATAACAATCTACAAAATAATTTAAAATCTGTGAATATTTATGCATTCAAACACGCTACCTGTGAGCATCTTTTCAGTTGCCATTAGGTATTAAGTTATTAGCCCTCCATGGCGATTCATTTTCTATCAGATTTTCGACGAACACAAAGGAATTGTCAGTTTGTACTGTTGTTTGTACTCGCGAACCTCCGTTACGCTGGTAAATGACTGTTGGTAGTTCGCGGTTAGTTCGTTCCTTTCTCATGGGAACGAACTAACCGCGGTGCAAGTTCATTGTAAAAATAATTTCAACGAACGGTTCAAATGGGGCTTGCGAACGGTTCGGCTCGCATGTCTATACGTATCTTTAAGTGAACATTTTCTCTTGGAATAGGCATTTTCTCCTTTTTGAATTGCTTAAAGACTGCAAAGGGTATGGAAGCAGAACAGAGAACAGTTCTTTACTGTTCACCTGAGCCACCCCTTTAGGTTTTTTATTTGATGAGTATCGTAGTCTTCTGCGAATATTGTAAAACTGATTTACATGAAAAATAAAGACCTTATTATTATTATATACGTTATAATTTGAAGTAGTTTCATAAGCTGAACTGGACAAACATTTATAACACAACCAGAACAGACACTTACAAAAACTGTATCCCAGAAAGTAATAAAGAATCAATAATAGATTGAAATAAAGGGTATCAAGGAAAACGTAAACGGGAAATGACTACGTTTTATATTTAAGTTGCTATAAAACAAAACCTAAGTGGGTTTAAA
Organism: Dynastes maya; assembly: GCA_029619315.2. Taxonomy (NCBI): domain Eukaryota; kingdom Metazoa; phylum Arthropoda; class Insecta; order Coleoptera; family Scarabaeidae; genus Dynastes; species Dynastes maya. The sequence continues at coordinate 28,525,875 of JAROYE020000001.1, forward strand.
GCTCACTACCCAGTGAAGAGATTATATACGTTTGAGGAATTGTGACAGTCTTTTTCAAAGCTGTTCATAAAAATAATAATTAAATTGTTTCTAATATTTTGTCAAAAACGAGATCGGCAAATGAAAAGTAAAAAAAAAGTATTTTATAACTTTTAATCCAATGAAGAATACCATAATTTAGTAATAAGTATGGTTTCAGAGTTACACTTGCTTGATAGGTGCATAAGATTGCTTCACAATTCTTAAAGAATTCTTGCCTTTTTCTGAAGAACATTTTGAAACTATTGTGTCTCCATGGTTATATCTGTCGAACTGTCAAATGTAGAAAGAATTAGAAAATAAAAACATTAATTTTTTTATGATTCTATATAAAAAAGTAAAAAACACTGTTAAGGAATGCCTAAAAGATAATACAGTATGATTTACTGCAGTAAAAGTATTCTTCGTTTACATCTAATAAGTAATATCGGACATACATTGATAACACTGGGGAACAATTTGTAACACAATTTCTGTTGAGTTTGTTTTTTCAGCTGTTTTATAGTTAATTAGGAATGCTGGTTCCAAAACTGTAGTTAGTTTTCCTCTACCACGTCAAGTTTTATCTTTACACCTTATGAGAATGTGACCACTCTCCGCGAAATCGAGCATGAAAAGAATGGTTGGTTGGCATTCAAAAACATTGTTAAAGACTATCTTGGAAATACACGAGCACAGAATTACGCCAAAATTGTCTAGCAACTCTTGGAGAGCTTCAAACTGTTATCCCGAGGTAGACGCTCTAATAGCACATACAAAAGCTGTGTTTGTAAAATCCCCAAAACGTATTCGGGAATTTCATAGACTATGTCCCGGTATTCCCGAACCACCACAACCTATTCTTACTCGTTGGGGAACATGGTTAGAGGCTGCATTTTATTATCTTAAATATTTTGAGAATATAAAGAACGTGATTTTAGAATTCGACCCAAAGGAAGCTGCGGCTGTCAAGGTAAGCCGCTTGAAATTTCAGGATAGTCATGTTAAAACAGATTTGGAAATTACTCAGAACAATTACATGGGACTAGTGAATGCGATAGAAAAACTACAAAATTCTTCGGTGTCGTTAGTGGAATCTTCATCAAATAGTGCAACATGTCCACGCACAGCTATGCGCGATAGAAGACGCAATAAATGTTTGTGCTTTAGAAAGGTTTGAAAGTGTTTTAGATAAAGACTCTGATTTTGGTACATTAAGACAAATTTGTGAAGGTGCGTCAACAGAAGGTAAGTTATTTGAAAGATTATTTTACTTACACAAATATAACGTCAATAGATGTAAAACGTTCGTTTTCGGCATACAAAAACACTTTTTCTTCACGCCGCACTCACTTTGCCGAAACAACTTTGGAAACATATCTAATGTTACAAATATTAAATAGACATTATCCACTTTGTGATTTCACGGAGGACTCTTAAAACGGTAAGTGTTTGAGCACGTATCACATTTAGTTTACTTTGTGTGAACTTTTATGCGTCCGCCACTGGCTTTCAGCGCAGTTGCGTTGCTCTAAACATGAGTACCAAATTGCATTTTTTACATAGCCATCTTGCTAACTTCCCGGAAAATCTTGGTGCAGTCAGTGATGTGCAGGGTGAGCGATTTCATCAGGATTTGAAGGTCATGGAGGCACGGTATCAAGGTAGATGCGATGTACATATGATGGCTGACTATTGTTGGAGCATCAAGCGAGAATGTCCACAGATTAAACATTCCAGAAAAACCTATAAGCGAAAATTTTTGCCTTAATATGTAATTACCGTTCGATAAAAAAACAACTATTTGTATGAACATAATTTAACTTGCAGTAACTATTATAGCCTTTGTATGAATAAAATTATTATTTATAAACAGTATATTTGGTAAGTTTTTACTTTATTTTCCTTTATATGGACAATTTGTATGACTTTTGAGGGTATCCTGTAGCTTAAAAAGTTGACGTGATTGACAAAAACTGCGGTTATTTTTGGATCCACAGGCCAAAAGTTAGTTGAAAACAAGTCACAGATTTAAGACAACGAAATTGCTGTTCCTCAGTGTAATGTATGGAACAACACAACTATAATAACAGAAAATTATAAAAATATTTATATTGGATTGCAAAACCCAAATAAGGGATCAATAGTAGAATGAAATCAACCTAAACGGGAAATAACTTCGTTTCACATTTAGATTATTATAAATGATCAGTATTTAAACCTTGTCCAGTGAAAAATAGTCTCTTGTTCTCAATAATAAAATTATAATTCTGTAGCTATAATTACATGGTTTCTAATAGTTTGCCAAGCGATCGATAAATAATTCATGTTTGTCCTATCAACTCTCTGATATAAAACAGTACGATTAACAAACACAATGATTGTGACCAAGCAGAAAAAAACAAGAAGCCATTCAATAATAATAATAATTTCTAACATAATTAGCAATGATATTACAATTCAGTAATAAATGTGATTTCAGTGTTACAACTGTCTGACAGAGTGGACAAGATTGTGTCATAATTCTCAAGGAATTCTTGGCCTTTTCTGAAGAACAGTTTCAAACTGTCAAGATCCCCATGATTATATCTATCAAAATGCCAAACGTTTACTCAACGCCTTCATCCCCTCAATTATTTGGACTATTTGCCTGTAATCATTCAAGCTATAGTAATTAAAGTACCATATCGATTTCTGCAAGTTTTGAATTGCAGAAATTCAACATTTTAATTAACCACATATACAATATTAAAAAATAATGTTATACAAAATACTATAGGATATACATACGTACTTCCTTTGTCTAATCGATGCTCTTGGAAGATATGCAAGTTACGTAATGAATTGAAGTTCAAATTTGTCTATACTATTAAATAAGATACATTTCATTCAACCTTATTTTCTTCGACAGAAAACATAAATTGTACTGGTTTGCCTACCGCCCAGTTGTTCAGTTAATCCTTTTAAATTCAATTTACATACATTAAGAATGTAGGTGGTACAATTTGTGTTATATTATTTCGGCATAAATCAAACTAGCGCAGTTGCTTTAAGTTGAAACTGAATTTGAAAACTTGTAGGTATGGCTTCCGTATATTGTGCAACTGTAGACGTCAAAATGATAAATAGCCGACGTCTGTGTAGTTAGTTGATGCAGAAAATGTAATTTACCATATTCCGAAGTACAAATTGCCGACGTTGTAAACTATTTCAAATTTTGTATAGTTTTGCGATATTTTATTACTTAATTTTTTCTACAATGTACACATTTACTACAATATTTAGTTTTATTCATTTTTTTGCAGTCATTGATTGTTATGTGGTAGAATCAATGAATACAACGAAATCAAAATTAAAATAATGTTTCTTTACAATAAAATCGATTACCATTTAAAAAAGAAACGTCGAATAGAAATATGTTGTGTTTTCCAGGTGATATTACAACATTAGAAAGAGAATACGAATAACAATAGTTGGTTACGCCACTTAAAATATACAAACTGTCCAGCAAATGAATCTGTTTGGACATCAAGTCTTTTGGCACAATAGGTATCGTTTAGATATTGTAAGCAAATATAAACGTTTTTCCACATAACTTGGTAGAATATCGGTTCAGCATGTGTGCAAGTTTTATATATATGTACTTCAATGAAGAAACTCTTATTTAGATAGTATTTTCCGAATCTCTTCACCAGCGGAACTCATTTCAGCCTATTTTTAGATACGTGTAACCATAAAAGTTTACGGTAACGTAGACGTAATCGCATAGGGGAACTCAACAAAATAGGAGCACATCAAAAGCAGTTCAAGTGTAAACACATATTTGAGAGAGTTAAGGGACACAATATGGGCCAGTCTTAAAGCTCTTGCTTTAGAAGTACCGTAATAAATAACTTACGTTAAAATATGGAATGCTGTTAAAGCTAAGTACGTAACAGTTATGGTTGCTCAAGCGTGTTACAAATGCAACATATGTGTGGAAGAATATGACATTAGCAAACAATGTGCCGATGGGGCACCAGCATTGTTCGCTTTGTCAAGTTTAATTCACTGTAGGCTATCCTTATGGATAATATTACGAATTATTCCTTATGTGTATCTTAGAGTGTCACATTGAATGTCATTAATAGTTAAACTAAATAAGTACAGGGTTGGGATAAAGTACGGTAGCAAGCAAATATCTTTAAAACGGAAACGATGACATTGATGACATTTTTAAGGTAAGTGTAAGGGCGCATAATGCATCTGATTTCGAATTTTTTGTTGTTACTGTATTTCCGGTTTAACCTAATTACCAACTGTACGGTTGAAAATGCTGCATTTAAATGAAAAAGGCTCCGTGGTCTAGTGGTAAGAGGGCCTGCGCTTGACTGGCCAGAGTTAGGCGCTGTGTGTTCGAATCCCGCTAGGATCAAGTTTTCTTAGCGGGTCTGGTACATTCCCGAGTCACCATTCGCGCAGTTGGGGTACAATTAACTGCGCTTCACCCTTTACGACGAGGGGGTGATAGTAACAAAGGAATGGAACACTTTACACACACACAATTTATACACTCAAGGCTCCTGAGGTTTTAACAAGCTTTAAACAGCTTATACACCCCATGGGTCATTACCACACTAAAAAAAAGAACGTATTCAAAGTGTGTCATCTTTTCAACGATTTGCATTCCGAAAGAAATCCTATAACACGTTTAGCTGTTGCAAAAACACAGTTTTAGTTTGACTAGGATGATTATAAATTTGCCAAAAACTGGAAGACCGCAGACCGCAACTAATGATAATATTAGAGAAAACATTGCTATTGAATTAGAAGAATCACCTTAAGCTTCTACCACAACTTCGGCACTATAAGTCGTCGTTCTGTAGGGAAAATATTGAAAACAGAAAAGTACCATCCGTATAAAGTACACTTGATTGAAGAATTGTCACATGATAATTTTGACTGACGGTTGGAGTTTTGCGAAAGAATGAGGAAATTTGTAATGTTAGACGAACATTTTGCAACTAATGTGATATTTTCTGACCAGGCAACTTTTTGTTTAAATGAAATAACAAAAAATTAGAAATCAGACGCTTTATGCGTCATTACACTTATCTGCAAAGTTTCATTAATATCATCGTTTCCGTTTTAAGAACATTTGCTTGGTTTCATCCTTTATCCCAACCCTGTATAAGGCGAATATTCTTGAAAGTCGTAGTAGATAAATATTAACAATAACAATTTTTACTCGCAAACCGGAATTCCCATGGGTTACAGAAGCGATAAAGATTGTGATATCGTTGAGAGACTAAGCTAAACCGAAGTATTTAGAAAACAGAGTATTTAGTGACAGGGAGTATTACAGAGTTAAGAGGTTATACTAAATAAGCAATTAAGTATGAGAAAATAAAACATTTAATTTGTTCAGAAGTAAACGTTGACGATTTTTTTGCTTCATATCCACTTGAGGTGCGTTTCTGGTATGCACGTAATTTCAAATATTGGGTAATGCCAATATTTTCCTTGATATTGAGAGTACTTCTTAACAGAATATGTCGCCCATAATGACGATGGTTGCAATATTTTACCTAAAGTTTCAAAATAGGCAAGTATAACGTTTTCCGAAAACGAGATTATATTTTTCTTTCTTCTCCAACTCATGAATTTTTCATAATTATATTCATACTTTTGCTTCGACTTTGACGGCAGCAAATTACTAATTACCATATTGGCCTGAGCCGTGATCTCAGGAGGTGTAGCCGTAAATTCTTCTTCTGTGTCAAACATTGTATTAAACTGCGCCATAAGCCGCGCAACACGAGCAACAGTTCACAGTTGACACTTGTAAATTGCTACAAGTAGATCTAATACCAGCCCACAAACTCAACACAAACAAATTCACCTATGAATCGGATTTTCAAATCAAAATTGGAAAAAATTTAAAACGATTTTTTTTTTTAATTTATTTTTCGACCACTTTAATGAACTAATTAGGAAACACGTGTAGTCTAAATAGATTATTACATATCGACAATTATTTGACATTTACTTTGACAGTTCGTAATTAAAATACTTAAAACAAAGTGTGCCGAGCATACCCTACCTGCTGTCAAATGCGTAATGAACAATTTAGAATAGAATGAGTAGAAAAAGCCTATTAATTGTTATATAATGAAAAATTTGAAAATGTCTCTACTGAAAAATTAATGATTTTGACATGTATCAACGGAACGATATACCAGGTGCGCCATTAGTGTCGTCGGAGATTGTTGGAGAAATGAGATTTTCTGTACGTATATAGTATACTGCAGTGCATTTTATAAAACTATCTAGGAATATACAGAGTGTTCAATATTTCCGCAGCTGGCGTCAACTTTTTTATTTTAAATAGATTGCTATACTTTTTATTGATTATTTTGATAGCCACTTAAATTACCTTTGCAGGTGCTGCAAAATCGTTGACAAATTCACAGTTGAATTATAGTCAATTGGAGAGAGAGGCCTTTGCTATGCTGTTTGGTTGTAAAAGGTTTCATGAGTACGTATGGGGTTGTACTAGTTTAACAATAGAAATTGATCATAAGCCTCTAGAATCAATAGCAAAAAAGACACTACACGAGGCACCTGCACGCTTGCAAAGAATATTGTTTGAAGTCAAACCATACAACCCAAAAGTACATCAAAGGAAAAGAGCTCTATATTGCAGATACACTGAGTAGAGATTGTGAATTAGATGAAGAAGAAGATGCTGATCCTATCTTTGAAGTGCATTTGGTGGTGCCAATGACAAAACAAAAAAGAGAAGAATTAATAGATTTGACTGAATTGGATGAGGAATTATCACAAGTGAAAAATTATACCTTAAAGGGTTGGTCAGCTGAAAGAGCTGAAGTGTCAGAAACTGCTACTAAATACTGGACCGGTAGAGAACAGTCGATGGTTCATAATGGTATTATTTGTAAAGAACAGAATCTTTATTCCCTCTGCAATGCATAAATTGGTGTTGAAATCTCTTCACGAGGGTCATAAAAGCTACCAATCTACCTTAAGATTAGCAAGAGATTATGTTTACTGGCAAAGTATTACGCAAGACATATTACAGTTTACATCTACATGCAAGGTATGCCAGAAAAGCGGAAAAGACAACCCTCATGAAACCATTATGATACATGATGTACCTAAAAGACCATGGTCAATTGTAGGGATTGATGTATTTGACTTTAATGGAGATAAATATTTAATAATAGCCGACAGTTATTTTGGATTTTATGATTTCGTACGACTTAGTTCGACTACGAGCACCGCTGTCATTGGAATACTGAAAAGCTGGTTCAGCTTATATGGGATACCAGACACGCTACAGTCTGATAACGGACCACAGTTTTCATCAAAGCAGTTCAAAGAATTTGCCGCGAAATTGTCTTTTCAGCATCAAACATCTAGTCCATTACATGCGCGATCAAATGGGTTAGTTGGAAGGTACGTTCAGGAAGCGAAATTATTATTAAAAAGAACAACGATGGACAATTCAGACTTACAATTGGCTTTACTTATTACGCGAAATACACCGAGAGATCATCTAGGTTCTCCTGCACAGAGGTTAATGGGCAGAAGAACGAAATATACAGTACCCGTTTTAGAAGAGTCTATCAAACCTGAAGTTATCCCTGATGTGTCTAAAAAACTAAGGATTACCAGAGAAGAATCGAAGAAATTTGCTGACAGAGGAAAGAAAGAATTACCAGCTTTTAAGTTAGGTCAAAATATCTTATACAGACAAAGTAATAGACAATGGAATGAAGGAAAAGTAGCAGGAGTAGAAGGAAACCGCTCATATATGATAGAATCAGATGGAAAACAACTTAGAAGAAACACGTGGTTCATGAAGGATAGAAAGGTAACGGAACAACAAAAAGAAATTCAGCAAGAACCATCGCAACAAGTAACAGATATGCCCGTGACTGTTCAAGATAATCCACAAGTGCAAGAGTTAGACGTCGATAAGAAAGGTAGTGAAGTGGCGAAGGAACTAACAACTCGTTCGGGTCGTGTAGTAACTGCTCCAAAAAGACTGGACTTATAATAATGTTTTTTATTAGAAAGCGGGAGATGTAAGGACATTGACTATTGGCTGTTGGTAGTGAGTCGGTCAGTAACAGTTGGCAATAATTAGATCTATAGCATCGGTCAATAACATTGATATACATGTGATATATGTTGGTTATGTTTTGTTGAATACAAGTTTAGTCGTTATTCAGTACAGTGTTATTAATAAACCACCTATAAAACTGCTCCTGTTTATACCATATACAATAAATCTTATTTCTCCAGCTTTGATAGTTTTTTTACGCTAAACTCTACCAACACACTAACAGCGTACCCGGTATATTATGAATGAAAACGCATCAATGCTTTTTGGATAATTTTTTCATCTAAAACTTTCAGATGAATAAATGTAAAAATACAGACATATTAATGTGTTGTTGAATCTGATAACATATTGAGTTTCAGATCTGAAACCAAAATAGAAAGCATACATTTAATAGATACAAGGGAATAACTCAAATTAAGTAACATCTAAGGTTATATTTGCAATATTTTATATCTACATATTATCAAACTCTATAAACTGCCATAAAATCTTATTATGCTTAAATACAAGTTTATATGTATTACCAACAGTTGATTAAATTTAACTAGAACGGAGTTTGATGGAGTAAATGTAGTGTGAATTCAAGGGCCTCAGAGTAAATGAAATAATATAGATGAGCTGCGGGCTAGAAACTGTATCGCCGTGTACACACGTAACAAAACGCTCAAAATAGGTAATAAAACGAGCGAAAAGCTGGAATACGAAATCAATTTTACGAAACGTCACTCGCGTGTTAAATCAGCTGAAAAGTATATGGGTTGGTTTATTTAGGGCAACCAAAGGCGTTTTTTGTACAATTATTAGGTTAATCGAAAATGTACTACGCTTAAGAGACTACACGTGCTGCCACTTTTAATAGCGAGACTTTTATATATAGCGATTTCCGTAGTAATCAATCAAATAAATAGAAATCTCAATTGTTACCTTTCTTATTTTCAGAACCTTTTCCTTGCATTTCGTGGAAATTATCTGCAGATTAATGACATTTTAGCTTGGTTCTATGGTATTAACCAATTATCTGATACAGCAAAGGTTGTTTCCTTTTAAGCAATTAAGTATTACTAGATCTGATTTTTGCAGTTTTGCAAAAATTCTATTCGATTATTTTAGTCACCTAATTATGTAATGACAAATGATGCACGGTTAGAAAAGATTTTGTCACTACAGTCCTCTTAATGTAATTCAAAAGTTAATTTTAATTGTATGGAGTACGATGATTGCTGGACAGATTTCATCGTAATCTTATAATAATTTAGACATATTTATTTTTTAAGTATCTCACTGCTTTTATTGGAGTATATTCCGTAATCACAAGTGGGCAGGGAGGTGCAGAAGATAACGGATTTTCTTGTGTATTTCATAGTATTGTATACCGGTCTAACACCAATACGAAGCAAATGAACGAATTTAATAATTTTCTGGATCCTTTTTAAATGATTTTGGTTTTACAAGCAAACATTTCCACGACCTATGGATGTGAATGAAGTGTGCTAAACAAACAAATATTCAAAACATCTTGTAGTCATTCCTGCTACATTTCCCAAGACCCGCTCGAATATGTATAAAGTCACTTTTTTCTAAGAAAGTTATATCTCATCTCTCACGTCTGCATTGTTTAACGTAATTCCTCTCAAACTTGAAATGTTTTAACCCCCAAAAAATGTAATATAATTATATCATAAGTACATTTTATCGTGTTGTGTTTGATTCAAGTCTTTATGTGGGCTTTGGATGTATTTTTACACAGCTAAATGTAGCTTTATACAAATTTGACAATTTCTGCACTGCCTATAACTCTTGTACTTTGTGGCGTGAAACCAGTAGCAGCTCGAGTTTTGAGAATTTACGAGAACCAGACCAAAGTTTTTTCTATTTTCTTGGTTATTGGTTTGCTCACACAGGGTCGCTATGGATTATCTAAAATTTTGGTGTATCACTTAAAATTATTTGTGACTTCTAAGCTTTAATTCAATCGGTCAAAAGGTTTTAGTCTGTGGCAAAAAGTTTCTACTGTTGGTAATATTTGTGGAAGTTGATATATTAAATGAATTGATAAATATATCGCACATTCTTGGATCCCTTTATTCCACATTACGAATTTAGAACATTGGCATTGTATATTAGGGACAGGCTATCTGTATCAACAGTCTTTTACTATTGCTGAAAGAAATTGTAACAACAGTATCTAAAGAAAAGTAGCTCAAATCATGTAAAGGCCTAGCCAGATTACATAATTGGTTAACTATTTAGGGACTGTATATTTTCTTTGAAAAGGTAACATTTTTAACAATTTTAAATTACAAAACGAGATGGATACCCAATAGTGAAAGCAAATTAATATTCCTTGTACAACCTTACATCACTGCTATATTGTGCTTAGTTATTTCAAGTACCAAAAGAAGTCCTTGAAAAAGACGAAGTATATAGGAACTCATGAAAAAGTCAATTCCATACAGTTATTGAATGAAATATTGGAGTATGTAGTAGTATATATATTGGAGTATGTAGTAGTTGGAATTCTGGTCCTTTAATAATTTATATTATCAATTCTTTGATTTTAAGAAAAGACTCCATTAAAGTTAGCTTATAGAGAAAAATCAAAGTCACAAGTTATTTTCAAGAATTTACCTTTCAATTAGAAATGTTGTCAAAAACACACAAACATCATGCGAAACACTATCTTCATTGGATTCTAGTCATCAAAATCCTTAATGTCGTTTGTAACATCACTAACAATCATCGATAGGTCAGCCATTAAAATATGGAAGTCCTTGGAGTTTTCTGACAGAAGACAGTATTGGATTAAACTATTTAGAAATTTAGAAAACAAACATTTTATGTATTTTGATCATTAAACTGCATCAAGAGAAGTTTAAAATCACTTAGAGAACTAAGAAAAATGAAAGAAGAACTGAAGAGCAGTCAAATCGGATTCAAACAGGACTGATCAAAAATGGTTTACAACGTACATAGAAGGTAAAGAAGAGGATTTTAGCAAGAGTTTATTTACACAAACACAACACACCCGGAGAACTTGCAGTCGAAAGTAAATTTTATCAAAATTCTATAAGTAGATTATTGAAAATAAAAAGGACTTGTGACAGTGTCAAATAAACGGGTACTCTAAAACTGTGGCACTGGAACACTGAAACAGTTCACTAAAACCCTTACCACAACACTTAATTCGTACTGGATGCACGTTTCGATAGCCAAGCTATCATCATCAGCAGCAAGACTGAACTTCAGTTCAGTCAGTGTCAAATAACATAACACGCAAGTAATCGCATTACTTTTTAACTGCCGAATTTGACATTTTCTTTAGAAAATTAGAAAATCCAGGTTTATTTCTGAAATTTTTGTTAAATTTTAAAGGAAGAGGTAGCTTGTTTTCTAATCCTTTACTGACATTCTAGCACAGCTTTAGTTTTTTCTTTTTTTCCAACAGGTTAATTTTTCGTAACTGAAGTTAAGCTAAATCTGTGTAAAACTATTTCTTCATATAGAAGTCACCAATCAAATGTATTTTTGTTACTAAATATTATTTTAGCTAGACATTTTTACGTAAATAAGAAATAAAACTGCATTAACTTGCCGGAAAATTGATTTAATTAAAGTAATTGGACACATGAATGGAATTATAAAGAAATATAAGAGAAAAAAGCTACTAAAGTTACTAAAAAATTAACTTGTTAAAGTAAGTAACCTTTTCCTTTGGCACATTATAAAAAATTCAAAAATAGTAATATTTTATCATTTTTAGAAAAAAAATAACAAATTTGGTGGTTAAAAAAAAACAGTTACGGCTTGTAATTTGATACAAAAATAAATGGCAATATCTTTACATTTATTGTTTAATGAACACATCAAAACCATTGTCCTAAAACACTAACCAAAGATTATGTTAATATAGGTCATGGTACTGATGGAATCACTCACTGCAAAATAAATGTAAGGAGAGAAAGCAGTAGCAAAAATGTCTCTGCCTATCCGGCGTCATCAGTGTTGTTCCGAGTGCACCTCCACTTCACACCGCTCTTTGCCTCTTGGTTTATATCGCTAATTTGTAAACTAGCAAGCAGTATATTTCGCGGGATCATCTAGTGCCAAGGGATATAGAAGTCATGCTGTCTAGAAATCAACGACAAGGCGTGAGACCACCCCTCGAGCAGCTTCTGGGCTACTAGTCTCGAGATGGCAGCTCACAAATAAATTATATTTTATTCAATAATTAAAGCAACAATTTGTAATACGTTATTGTTTAATATTAAAACATAATCTATTTAACATTATCTTAATTAAAATCCTCTCACAATAACATATTTGAAAATTATGTAAATCATTTAAGTTGTTAAACTATTTACAGCTACCGAACAGTTGATAAATTGAATTGTCAAATAACATGATACTCCTTTGCAACCTGACGTTTTTAGACTAAGTAACACGTTACGCAAAATTTTAGTATAAGATTTACACATCTACACCGTGTACAAATCTTACAAACTATATTAAGCTTAATTAGTAGTTCAAGAACAAGCAATTTTAGGGTTGCTATTATTTAAACGTGTATACCCTTGTATATCTAGCCTTTTTATTAAGAAGGCTTGTTTGGGGTTACTGCTCCAGCGTAATTTTACGAGGTAATGCCAAATCGATATATCAAGTTACCTCTGACTTTTTATGAGCTACTGATCGTTAGCCACCTTTAGCAAATCCGTCTATAATATTGGTGCGCTAGATGTACATGTGTACATAAGTTATTAAACGTTGAATGTTGAGGACGATAAAAGTGTAATAGACCTGTTCATGGCACGTACCTAATGAAAGTTATAAAGTAGGTAACAAGTTAAGATTAAGAATTAGTAAAAAGCTATTATATGAAGTTGTATGTAATGTATTTAGTTGACTATCATATGCATTTGAGCGCGGAAAAGAGAAAGAGACTATAGTCATAACTAATCGGGAATTAAATGCATTTTTTAATCTTGCTACAGCGCATAGTCTGAAATTAAATCTAGCTAAGTCTAAATTACTGTTGTTTGGTAGAAAGTTTATTGTAAACCAAACTGAGGATATTCTTGTGAATATTACTGGTACATATCTATAAAATTGGTGAATGGCGTAAATAAAAGGAATGATGTTTCATGCCTCTCGGCATTTTGACGTTCATGTATCTCGATTAAACCGAAAAGTTTTTGGCTATATCTGTGGATTATTTTTCTATTTAACTATATGCAGATGATTATGTCATCTGTATTTCCGAGTGTATGTATACGTTCTACGATTGAGTGGAAGAACGACAATTTGTCGAATTTCTTCAAATAAACCAATACTGTAAAATTGTAAATGTACTTTATAAATTACGAAAGAAGAAATAAAATATATATGTTCTCTTTACATAAGAAAATTAAATAGACTTGCTAGAAAAATACCTAACATATCGCATTTAACATCTTTAACATTTTCCTCAATATTCTTTGTGTTTGTGATATTTTGTTTTATGCCTATACTACTCTATTGACTATTACATAAACCAAATGCTCTTTTAATCAATTTTCAGTGAATTATTGATAAAACAATATTTTAAAATAAGTTTGGTCAACGAAGATTATATTAAAAAGTGCAGCTCTCTCAATGGACGCTTTTGTTTTAAGACGAAAACAAGTATTTTTCTTGTCAAATTCAGTTTTATTTTTCAACATAGTCTCCTTGTAAGTCTATACATTTTTCCCAGCGATGCTTCCATCTCTCTAATCCGTCCTAATAGTTAACGAATATGATGGCCTCCTCATTCGATGAAAATCTCTGTCCTCCGAGGGAAACTGTAAGACTACGGAACTGAAAAAGTCACTGGGGGCTAGATCTAGTGAACAGGTTGGGTGGTCTATCAATTCGAAGACCAATTCGTGCCAATTTTTGCCATGGTGACCAATGAAGTGTGAGACGGTGCGTTGTTTTGGTGGAACAAAGCTTCCTTTTTCTTCAAATGCGCCCGTTTTTCTGCAATTTCTACCTTCAGCTTGTCAAGTAATGATGCATAGTACGCCCCTGTTACCCTTTTTCCCGTTTCAAGGTGGTCGATTAACACAACTCCAAGACTAACCTAAAAAACAGTCGCCACCACTTTCTGGGCCGATAGAACAGCCTTCGGCTTGTATCCAAATTTCATCTATAGTTATTAATCGACGCCAAAACTCTGATTTATTTAACTGAAACTGCTTCAATAGGGCTTTAGAAATATTAATTTGGATCCGTTCTTGATTCTGAGTGAGCAAGCGCAGCACCCAATGTGCTTTTTATGTTCAAATCTTCAGTCAATATATGAGGAACACGTTCTTTCGAGATGCCAATAGCTTCTGCTACCTCTTTAATCTTAATTCGACGATTGTTTAGCACGATCTGTTGAACTTTTCCGATGTTTAGGCGTATTTCCTGCATTACTGAAGACAGCCAAAGTAATACCGGTTTACAAGAAGAGGGATAAACAACTTGTCTTGTTTTCCAAAAATATTTAATGTTTTTTTAATGTTCCAGAGAATAATGTCTTTTGTGAATAGATTCAAAATAATAGCACCGAACCAATTTGGTTTCATTAACTTCAGATCTACACAAGATTCTCTTTCTGAGGCTTTAGATCACATCTATAGCCTTCTTGGCAGCGGAACTCAGGTTGGTGACCTGTTTTTTGATTGGACACAGGCATTTGATTCAGTAGATTATGAGCTCCTATGCCAAAAACTGTTAATATGTGGTATACGGGGACGTTGCAAGCAGTGGATAGCATCGTACTTGACCGGCCGTACCCAGCTTGTGTCAGTTAGATGTGGTGACTGAACTCCATACTCTTCTGCTATGGAAGTTTTGCAAGGTGTGCCACAGGGATCCGCCTTGGGTCCATTTTTGTTTGTGTTATTCGTCAATGACCTACGTAATTCCTTTTCAAATAGGGATTTGTATCAATTTGCTTATGATACCACAGTTATAATATCGGACCGTAATGAAAAAGATATATCTTGCACCGGTTGTGCTTACGCTAATGATATGTCATCGTGGTGTGATCGGAATGGGTTATTGATTAATAAGCAATAAGTTTAAAACTGTTTTACTGCGTCTTACAGCCATGAGGCGCCAGATTGATAGATCAACCATTAGTGCGCTTGCGTGGTGAGTCGATTCCCGTGGTGGCATGTACTAAATTCTTGGGTTGTCAAGTGGATACCCTTTTATCGTGGGAAGACCATATTTCGGCGCTTTGTTGAAAGCTGTGTTCGTTGAATTACGCCTTGTTCAAGCTTAGATGTTGCGTTAACGTTGATACACTATTGATGTTTTACCATGCGCACATTTCAGTTAGATTGAGGTGTGGAATTATGTTTTGGAGTCAGTCATCTCATTTTTTGCGTTGCTTTATTATTCAGAAACGACTAGTGCGCACCATGTTTCATTTGGAGAGAACTGCCTTCTGTCTACCTATATTTAAGGCCAATGGTTTAATGTCATTGCCCTCTATGTTCTTCTATAAATGCAGAAAAACACCATTCTTATTTCGCTTTAAATGAGTATATAAATACCGCGTACGATACTAGACATACAAAAATTACTCAATTCCAACTTATAAAACCTCATTATAAGAAAAGAATCCAAGATATGTATGTATTAAGATATTTAATAAGTTACTATCAGAGTTGAGGTCGTTGGATGAGTTGAAATTTAAGAGAGTTGTAAGGGACTATTTTACTGAGAATTGTTTTTATAGCATCTCCGAATACCTGGGTGGCGTTGGGTATCTCGAAACTGTTGTATTGAGTGTTGTATGTTTGTTTGTGTTGTATTTGTTTATATACCAGGATTTACTTTACTTTTTTTTATTTAGTTGGCGAAGCTTGTATCTGTAGGATCTAATAGCAAATAAAGAATTATTATTATTATTATGTTATCGGTAATGGTCGCAGTTTTTGGCCGTCCCGGACATACATCACCAACCAAGCAGGTACAACCACGTTTAAATTCAGCTGTCCAAAATTTCAACATCTCGATATTCGGTTTTTTTTCTATTTTTGCAGAAACATTAACATCGATTGACATAAGCGACTGTTAAACAACAATTGAACGTCCAATATGGCTGAAATTATCAAAAGCATCATTCAACGCATGCGAAATTACATTACCATAACATTTTTAACGAGTAACACCATCTTGATGTTGAGGATTTAAACCTTTCAGACTGTCCACGTATGCCATAAGTCCACTCCTTCTATAAAACTGGTTAGTAGACAACAAATAATTAATTAATGCGTGAAGACATGCAGTTGCTTATCTATTATTACTATATCGGTAACGAAAGAATAAAACGCTTATAAACACTGTTGGTATACAGGAAACGTTTCACAAAAACAGTGAAATATCGTTCCTCAGTGTATTATGTTATTCACTAAAGGTTGTTTTATGTTCACCGTGCATTTGTACTAAAGAATAATAATAGTATGTAGGTAATCCATTAAGTGCCGCGCTAAAGCGGAAAATTCAGTGAAAGTGTATAAAGCTATTGATTAAACTAGAAGCATGGACACATAATGAGTTTCTTTGTCACATCACCCATTTAGCAAACAATACATCAGAATATATCTGGGCGAGATTCTGGGTGAATTCGTGGCTTCAATGCAAAAGCCTATGCTCTGGGAAAACACGAGTGTACATAATTACGATGTATGTATGTGTATTCCCATATGTACAGATACCCAGATGTATGTATATTCAGTATTTTTTATATTAAATTCACGTTTTCGTATTGGCATAAACCGTAATTAGAAGTACGGTGGTAATTTACATACAATAATTACTAGGACATATAAATAGGTATACACCACAAAATCTATTTGTAATTTGTTTGCAATTAATGCGAATATATTGCCAGAAGAGCTACAAATTTTATTTTGGAATATTATATGTATGTATGTATATGTTTATATTTACACTACTAGCTACATTTCGTAATAGTAATAATAAATAATGATTCAAATTTCTGAAATAAAGTGCACAATCTCATATAGATTTATGTGGGAATAATTTTGCAATAAATTTCAAAATGAAATGAGTATGGATTATTTACACAAGAACAACTGTATTTCTGAATAGTTACTGTAAATAAAAAACTAAGCTTGGTAGTATTCTAATTCAAATAAATAATGTATATATGCACTTGCAAAATGATTTTATTTAACTAGTTTGAAAATGTTCTTTAGTTATACTCTACTGGATACGTGTATTTAAGGTGTAACCACGACAAACTTTGGTATATAGTTAGGTACTAGACGCTTTAATAAACTGATTGCATCTTTTTTAGCTGCGGAAGAATGAACATAAAGTTCAGTCAGTAAGATAGATAAATATAGACAGGTTTCATTGATTGCTTATAACATCTATTACCGAAGGCTTGCACAATTTTCAGCATCGCCACCAATGAAATCATTAATACATAATATGTATCGAGAAATAAGCTGTTTTGTATATATCTACAGAAAACAAAGCAGCATCAGATCTACATGTGCACGAGCAAATCTCTAGAAAAAAGTTATGTTATGTTATTACTGAGAAGGGGTATCATTTGTTTCGCCATTAGAACCAATTCAATTAGGCGTAGCCTAAGGTTCGCTGCTGGGGCCCCTAATTTTTCTTATATTCGCGAACGATTTGCCTGAATTTTTCACCTCTGCGCATGTTGTGACATATGCGGTTGATACTTCCGTTGCTGTCTCCGCTAAGTCCTTGACCGAACTAGAATTTAAGATAGCCCGTGCTGTGGACGAGTTCTTTACCTGGTGCTGTAAAAATAGATTGATTATGAATCGCGATAGAACGGTGCTTGTGCATTTCAATCAGCGACGACTTGTCCTTCCTCAGTTTGGCGTTAATCTTGGTTTTAACTTTTCAAACAGTGTCAAATTGCTGTCTTTCGATGAACAAATCAACAACATCTGTAAAAGACTAAATTTCAACTTTGTATATTGCGTAATTGTACATTACGCAATTGTACAATTAAAAAGCAGTTTGAGTACAGAATTACTGCTGACAATATACCATGCCCAAGCATACTCGATTTTTGCGTATAATATTCTAGTATGGGGCGGTGCCGATTACCAACGTGTACTGATTTGTTAAAAAAGATATCTTAGGTTGATTTTTTGGCAAATCCTACAGAGAAACATGTAGGTCCTTGTTAATCGAAAAGATCTTATTGACCACCCCTTGTTTGTAAATATACTGCACGGTAATGTACGTCAGGAGCAATGTGGACCGGTTCAAGATGCCCCCAAATATATACAACACCCTCAGGCCGGCCATTCAACCGCTGGAATTATTTGAAAGATCGCCCTTATATTCATTTGCAAAAATGTATTCTGCACTGCCCGTTATTTTGAAAAATGTTCCTGAACTAAATGCATTTAAGAGTGCAGTAAAAAAGTTCTTGATTTCTAAAAGTTATTACTCTTACCAGAAATATTTTACTGACAATTCCGCTGGGCATTCCTAATTGTTTTGTTGTTCTAAATGTATTTTATATTGTGCTGTCCGTTTTATTACCTTTATTTTAATTTTAATTAAGTCTAACGTTGTCAACACATATTTTGAAAGACAATAAAGCATTTATTATTATTATTTATTATTTTATAAGCTTAAATTTGACAATTATTTTTTTTGTGAAGAAATAGAAATCCTCAAACAAGATTTAATTTTTAAGCATACTTTTTCTTTATAAGAATTTATCTCTTTCAGTAGATTAAATATCAGAAACAAAGCTCATTGAAATCAATATATAAAAGTATTACATAACTCTTTTTTCTTTATTATATTAGACGATACTAGGCGTTTCATTAGCTTCTACTCGAAGTTGATTTTGCAAATGGAACATCTCTTACAATTAAAGGTTTCAGGGTTATTAGCGCTTTTGTTTTGAATGGAAGTTTATAAAAATCATTATTTCCCGGAAAATGCATGTTAGACAAATATGACTTTCGGTTCATTGATTAAATATAAAAGGGCTTAATAATATACGTGTATTTATTTATACTTTTGAATAATAATACCTACATAAGTTCGGGCGACAAATTTTGTTTAGGTAGAATGCCGTATATATTATTTTATTTTTAGTGTTTTTTTGTGAAATTCTAAACCTAATCATTCTCTAATTATAACGACTTCTGGAATTAAAATTACTGTAAATATGTGCATATTTTGTCAGTTTACCATGATGAACTAACCAACTATATCATTGGAACAATTATTTAGTGTGGTGGCAATAAAATTAACAACAACATTATTCTCAACAAAGTTACGTAATTTATCAGTCGTAACGTAATTTATTAGTCGATATGCATCAAGCCATTATTATTTCTCAAATACTGAAGTATTTCAAGGATTAATCCTATGATCATTGTTCTTGCATAAATTCTAAAGTCTGATATTTGTCTCAAGAAAAATTTGATTTATTTGTAACGCCAGTGTCTTTATCTATCGGAAAGATATAACAACTGATCGTGTTAATGACATCGTCTTAGCGTACAAATATTAGCAAGGGGATTAATCAAATCATTTTGCCTTAGATTTTAGTGCCGATTTCCAAACTACAAAAATATTCAGCATCTCACTTTAAAAAATACATAACTTTTAACAGCTAGAAATTTGTGAGGATCGTCTAAGGTTTAATATATTTTTTTCTACTACTGGTTGTGTAAGTCAATCAGTACTGCCTGATTGGAGGGGTGTAAGTGCGATTTACGGGTTATTTATATTGGAGTAGGCGTAAGGTCATTTGAGCGTGGGAAAAAACCGGAAATAGATAGCGAATTCCGAGAACTGGTGTGTCATCTTCATTATGTTGTCATTCCTACTCATACACAACTCCCGAAACAGGTTAAACAACTCTCGAAACAGCTTAAATATCTCCCTGAGCAGCCTGAACAGATCTCTGAACAGCTTGAATAGCTCCCGAAACAGGTTAAACAGTTCCCAGAACAGGTTAAGTGGCTCCCGAAACAGGTTAAACAGCTCTCGGAACAGTTTAAGCGGTTCAGAGGTGCGTGGGTGTGGATGACAAGGTAATGAAGATGACAGACCTATTATTAACGCTTTTCCGACGCCATACCCATCTCTCGGAATTTGGTTGCTCTTAACAGCGGGATGCAATGTAATGTTACGTGCCCAGTGATGAAAAATAACATTGTGCTAGTTGCAAAATGCAACAAGCTGGGCACCCGGGGGATAAACCTAATTCGAGTACGCTGAATCCAATGATGTCAACCGTTTTTAGAAGTTAGCCCGCGGTTTCGAGCAATTTCAATTTAAAAATTTTAGGCCCAAAGAACCTTCTGAAACATTCTGGAATTTTCTGGAAAATTTGATCAACGGCCGAAGAGCTTTCTGGAATCTTCGACAACCTTTCATGGACCATTCGTGAACCTTCTAGAAACTTCCATCCCCGCTACCTGCCACCTGGTCAGCCAAGCCACTTGGAAGTGGTTCTGCTACACAACACCAATTCAAAAAATTCCATTCCGATTGCACTGAGCAGCAATACAAAAGAGACATGCATCGCTAAAAAAAACATCGATTTAGTGCAATATACTGTTTTAAGAGGTATGCAAACGGGTTATACCAAAAATATGTGCTACATGTGCTTGTGAAATACCCGTTTTGCCGGCGACCAATACAACGAACGGAACTGGCCTTTACGTGAGGAATTTAGATTGCGACAAAACAACGTTATCGAGATTCCACTTGTATCGATCGAAAAGTTTCTGTTACCACCGCTCCACATCAAACTAGGAATTGTTAAAAATTTCATACCCAGAAGGAAATGCATTCAACGAATTGCGTCGTATTTTTCCACGGTTAAGTGAGATGAAAATAAAAGAAGGTTAGTTATACAAGCAAATGTTAAATATTTTCGTAAAATGTTGATTTTTTCAGTGAGTTACTAGGAACAATATCATATGACACATGGTCCCATTTATCGCATCCTTAACCACAAAGCTGCACTTACATCCCTTGTGACATAAATAACTATTAAGACCTGGAGGTTTTGCATGTTATAAATAAGTTTTTTTTTCTATTGGTCTGCATTTTTTTGAAATAACCCAAACTCAGAGCAATATTAGTGACTCACAACTATAATCAGAGACTGCAGCACCCAGGTCGTTTGAAAAGGTGGTGAATATACGGAACTGAAATATGCTGGATCCCTTAGGGAACAGATTGTACCAGGTCTATCAGAGTTAGATTTTGATGTAATATACCCTTGACAATATGAAAATATCGATTACTATATAACTATGCCTGATAGAAAATAATGATCAACAGATTCAAAATCGGCGAAACAAATAGTATAAGAATTAGTGTTTTATTTTCATTCAACAAGTAACCAAAATGCATAAAGAGCTAAAGGTATCAAATTATTTCGTCGGAAAATTACTAATTTTTGAAGAATGGAAGCAAAATGATCCATATAAGTTTGCTTCTGATGTTAGCAATTTTAATAAAAAAACTTTGATGTGTTTCAAAATATTGTGGGTAGTTCAAGAAAGATTTTAAGTTGTCTTTCAATGTATAAACTATCTAAAAATAGGACATGCCCAGGAAAATCATCAGCTTTACAAAATATCACAGCTACCTGAAGAAACGATGTTTCTGTGAAGTGCAAGCTAGGAAAACTTAAAATTAAAACTATAAATTAAGAAATTGCTATTACCTAATGAAAATAAAATTTCGTTAGATACTAGATTCAAATTTTTCACTATTTAAGAAAAGTTGTTATAACTGATTTATAACTAAAAGAAGAATTGCCTGAATATTAATACACATCCTTTTGTTTAAAAGGAGTGAACGAAACACAAAGAATTACCTATTCTTATATCAAGGAGCTAGAAGCATCTTTTTTATTACAACGGAAAAAGGCTACACTACATAAGAAAGGTTTTAGAATCCCTCCAGCCGTCTTGCTTTTTTGTTCGTAACAAGTTAAACAAGTTAAAAAATTCTCGGAGAACTGACTTGGTACTCAAGAATGCGCTAGAAGTTTGGAGTTTAGATATCTTTTATGTAAACGTTAGTTCAGATAAGTTTGTACGATTCTCGTTTTAATAATAATAAAGTAATAATAGTGATGCTAATTCTATGGAAAAGAAAATAGAATAAATCTAAAAAGGAAAACATCAAATATTGTATATTTCGAAACTCTCTAGGTTGACTGACATCAATACATTGTTATTAAATATCTAAATAAAATTAAACTAAACATCTAACCTAGAATCTAAAACTAAGTATATAACTAGCAAATAAGAGAAAAGAAAATTACTAAAGGGTATATAATACTCTTGGTTTCCGGGTTGGAACCGTGTCGTTGTCGTAGCTTTGGTCGACGTTTCGTCCACACTCTATGGGACATCTTCAGGACTGTTACTGCACACTGACTGGAGATTTATTCATTCGGGAGGATTTATATACATAGTGCTTGTTTTGGGTCAATGGAGCGGAAATGTTAGGCGTCGATGAAGCGGAAATGTTATACGTCGTTGAAGCGGAAAAATAGTACGTCGATGAAGCGGAATTGTTATGCGTCGATCAAGCGGAAATGTTATGCATCAAAGAAGCGGATATGTTATGCATCGGTGAAGCAAGCGTGACGGTTGCTAGGAGGTTTAATTAGTTGGGATTTCCACGTGTGGTGTAAGGGGTAGCCATCTTCGCGATTTAAATTGTTGGGATGTTTGAAAATCTCTATTGATTCACGAATTTTTCTACCATAATAGTGAGGATTGCGGGATAGGATACGGGTAGAGTTAAATTGGATTTGGTGGCCAGTTTCCAGTCTATGCTCAACCAGTGCGGACCCGGCTACACGCTACAACCGCGTACAACGCTCGTGCTCAGTAACATGAGTGCTGACTGATCGCTTTGTTTTACCGACGTACACACTACCACACGAACATGGAATCTGGTAGACACCAGGGGCTTCCAGATGATTGCGGTCTTTGATGGGAAAGTAGTCTGAGAGCTTGAAATTGGGTTTGAAGATGGTTTTTATGTTGTGCCTGAAGATAATCTTGCTGATGCGATCGGTGACACCATGAATGTAGGTTACAACCTTAAGTCTAAGTGTTGATACGGGTACGTTGATGACACCTTTGTTATTTGACCCCATGGACACGAATCTTTAAACAATTTTCTATCGTTTTTGAACTCTCAGCATGATTCCATACGCTTCACCATGGAGATCGAATCGGACGGTTGCCTTCCTTTCCTAGATGGTCTCGTACATCGGCGTCCTGACGGTGCAGTGAGATATTCCGTTTACTGAAAACCCACGCACAGGGATATGTATTTCAATGGCCTCTCATACCATCATCCAGCTCAACAACGCGGTGTTCTCAATTCCCTTATCCAAAGGGCCACTTCTATATCTCAAACCCAATTCGCTTCCTTAAGAATCGAACCACATCACTGAGACTTTGATCCACATTAACTATTCCAGGAAAGATATTCAAACTACTATTAACCGTTACTCCTGCACACTAAATCCCCTCATCTAACCCTAATTTCCATAAACAAGCGCATCTACCCTACATTCGTGGTGTCATTGATCGCATCAGCAAGATTCTCTTCAGGAACAACATAAAAACCATCTTCAAACCCAATTTCAAGCTCTGAGTCTACTTTCTTATCAAAGACCGCAAACATCTGGAAGCCTCTGGTGTCTACCAAATCCCATGTTCGTGCGGTATTGGATACATCAGTGAAACAAAGCGATCAGTCAGCACTCGTGTTACTGAGCATGAGAGTTTTGTGCGGTTGTAGTGTGTAGCCGGGTCCGCACTGGCTGAGCATAGACTGGAAACTGGGCACCAAATCCAATTTAACTCTACCCGCATCTTATCTCGCAATACTCTCTATTATGGTAGAAAAATTTGTGAATCAATAGAGACTTTCAAACATCCCAACAATTTAAATCGCCAAAATGGCTACCCCTTACATCACACGTGGAAATCCCAACCCATTAAACCTCCTAGCAACCGCAACGCTTCATCGATGCATAACATTTCCGCTTCTTTGATGCATAACATTTCCGCTTCATCGACGCATAACACTTCCGCTCCATTGACCCAAAAGAAGCACTATATAAACCCCTCTGGAATGAATAAATCGCCAGTGTATGTGCAGCAACAGCCTTGAAGATGTCCCATAAGAGCGTGGACGAAATGTCGGCCAAACTTACGGCAACGACGCGGTTCCAACCCGGAAACCAAGAGTGTAGTATTATTGACGACCTCGGAAGCCTACGGATCAAATACTAACGGGTATATTTTGTTTTATTAAATATCCTAAGAAACTCAATACTCAGCAACTTCTAAGTTTGTGATGATGAAAATTGTATTTTGTCTAGTTTCGTGATTATAAAATTCAATTTTAGTTGAATATGTCAAATTGTAACCCTGAAAACATAGTCTCAAATACCAGATGTACAAAGACCGCAATGTTAGTAGATATTCTCAGGCTCCTATCGAATTCCTCTGTACTTTATCAGAGAAACCGTCTCTATAACAGAACACCACTTAATTAATTTAATTCACTGATTGCAAATCGGAAAGATTTATTTAACAAAAGCACAATCATACAATAATTAAAAAAGGTTCGTGTTTAAGAGAAGAAAGGTCTCATTGAACAATATTTCCCTGTTTTATGCAGACTGTAGTGTATGTACCATAAAGTCAAACAGCTAATTTAATTAAAGTTGACACTGCTCTTACTTTGTAGAATTTACGACGTTTACTTTGCCTTTGACGGAAAATCAATTGCAACCATTGAATATTTTATATGAAATGCCGTTTCGTCTGTCTGCAATAAATTCAAAGCCGAAAGATATATGATTCAAAATTGTCCGTAATTGTAGGAATGAAAGATCCGCAGTTTTATTTCAGTCCCATTTCAGCGGCGTACTGAAATCCAAAGGAATTACATTCGAGCACTGTAGTAATGCTATCTTCCGTAAATAGAATGTAACATGCATACATCACGATTTCAAAAGTAGCTGCTAATGTTTCGCTATACTAAATTAAAAGTAAAGCAATTCAATGTATGTAATACAATAACAATGTTACTTTTGAATTTTATAAGGGTTATAAGGAGAAATACTTTGAAATAATAGTAGCTTTAGGTAGCAGTAAATGTTAAGTTATTGCATTTACAAAAAACGAAAGCAATGTTGTTGAGTGCTTTATTGCTTCGTTTATTCTGATATTTGGTTGCAGATTGCCTTCAGTTTTAAATTTATAGTTAAGACTTAAAGATTGGCGAGGTGTACAAAAACCAAATTAATTCGAACACCTCTATGTGTGATACTATCAATAAACTGTACGCTTTCCCAGGCTTAATGCCATATATTATTCTCGCCACTTCTTTTTTGCACATTAAAAAGCTTTTTCTGTTCCATATTCCCATACACAATGAAGTTAATTTAGAGTAAGTCCTTCGAGGGTAGACTGAATTTTTTTTTAATTTAGGAAGAGCTTCTTATCTTTTTTTTTGCTTTGTTATTTGTTAGGACATATTGTCGTAAAAGAGTATTTATGTCTTTCCATAATTTTTTTGTGTGGTGACCGCCCAACGGAGTGTAATTGTTTCCCGACATGCGAATGGTAGCTTGGGATTGTATCGGACCCTGACTCTCTTCTTTGGACCATTTCCTATACTTTTGTAAGTCGTAAGTCGCAGACTCTCCCACCACTGGACTACTGAGCGTAAATGATAATGGTATTATATTTAATCAATTACCTAGTATACAATAGTAAAACAAAAGTAAATAAAAAAACAAACAGAGAAAAGTAAAAAAAATACTTTACCAAAATGTGACCAGTATGTGGGGTTTTGATAACAGCAGTTGTTTTGTTTTGTTCTTAAATTATTCTTTGGTATTTAGATTTGAATATGTATATCATCAATGTTGTAGAAGCTTCCTCAATGGTTGATATAGCATTACGTATTTAAATTTTAGTTGTGTATGATTAATTGATATTGTCAATAACAAAATCCCAGAAATATGATATACGGTGTGAATCATTTGAAATGGAAGCACCCTGCAGAACCTATATTTCACACTCAAATTAAACCATCTTTTTTTCAATATATAGTGGACCAAAAAGCCTACTTCCGCAGAAAATGCCAGAAGTTCATCTCAATTTTCAAGCCGTTCTATAATTATTTTTCGAGTTCAAAAATAGCAAAATTCTATTCGCGATTTTTTTATTAAAAATCTGGTTGCACCACTGCAATCAAAAGGTCCTAAAATGGTGTTAGATTTTTAATAAAAAAATCGCCAATAAAATTTTGCTATTTTCAACCTCGAAAAATAATCCTAGTGTGCCTTGAAAATTTAGATGAACTTCTGAAATTCTGTGTGGAAGTAGACTTTTTGATCCACTATGTATTCAAAAAAATGAGTTTCGTGTTTATGTAAAATATAGGTTTTACAGGAGAGCTTCCATTTCAAATGGGTCACACTGTAGGTACATATGACCATTCTAAATGCAGAATGATACACATATATTGACCTTTTAAAATGCTAAGTACTATATTACAAATTTTATTTCTCATTAGCTAGTACGTAATCAAGTTAACCGCACCTCCTTAGATTTAAACGGACTGTGTATTTCTTAACCCATTCGCTGCGTGTGCTGGCTCCGTGGTCATCCTTAGGAGCTACACAAGATTTTTTAAATAAGAATGTTGTGTAACGATTTTAGCCATTTGGTGTACTTGTATTGTAAGTATAATAATGTGTCAAGGTCATAGGTGACCTTTTCAATAACATACGCCAAAAGGCGTCATACGCACATACTGTAATGTTCGTGGAATTGTGCGTATGACGCCAAATGGCGTTGTGTTAAATAAATTCCGTTTTTATCTGAAAATGGGAGATAGGCCAATAATTCACAATGTACTGCCTAAAAACAAGTCGGCCACGCCATAACACCAATGACTCGTCAAGACACAGAGTTTTGCCTGGGTAATATATCTGTCGCATCTTATTATTGAAATAATTTAAGACTGGTCTAATTTTGTATAGACGATCATCAGGATTGGATTGGTTTGGTTCAGGATTTTTTCCAAAGTGGAGATACCTTAAAATGCCTGAAAACCGATCTCGACCCATTTGCTCAGAAAGGCACTTCAAATTGAATAATCGATGGGTCTTCCAATAGTCCTGGATCCTGTTCAATTTAATTGTCCCCATGTGGTACAAAAGTCCTATGAATTTAAGTAATTCTTCATTTGTTAAATCTTTCCACAAAGAAATTCTAGCTCTTTCGGGTCCACCTTTTATAAGAAAAAGATTAATTGCGTAGTCGTTGGTTTCCTTTACTATATTGCTTAGCAATTCACCGTCCACAAGTAATCTAAAATAATCGTACGCGTCGGCACTTGTGGGGAGATTAATTAGCATTTAAATGGTTTCCGTGAATTGAAAGTGTTTCATATTTGTTACGTCATCTTGCCATTCAGCAATATAATCTTCAGTTTAGGTTTTTTCCATCTCATCAATATCTTCATTCATCGGAACAATATCCACTACCAATAAAAAATCAAATGAAGTATACCGGAGACATAATCACTAAACCGCTAAAACACTTACCATCATCATCTTCCCGGTCGCTTTTTGAAGACTCCTCGTCCTGCTCAGGATCGTAAGTTACTAAGATCTTAGTCATTATCTGAATCGTACAGATCGCATCATTTTCTCATCCGTCAAACATTTGAGATTTTTCACAGAAATTTTAAACCTTACAATGTCATTAAACTAATTTGATTATCTAGTAAAACTCTATTCATTTATTAAATGCGGAATATAGTTCTAATGTTGTAAGGTAAGCGTAAATATAGAAGGAATTTAAAGATTTTTGATAATAATGGAATCCGATAAGAAGGCCGCTCATAACTTCAATTTTTGCATCTAGTAACAATGAAAATGACAATTTCGATTTAGTAGTATATGAACTTATGTGAAAATGTGTACATTAATAATTATTGACGATTATTCAAATAATTCGCAAATTACAAATTTGTGTTCTGGAAATGACGAAATGTGCGATTCGCGATAAGACCCCGATTGTGACTTTTTAATTACGAGAAATAAGTTTGTAAACATTTTATAAGTAAACCTTCATTTAACACTCAAATAGAACAACTTGGTGTAATTTTTTTTTCAAGTTAGCTTTGCAGATCACATAGATAATCCTTGCAAATTTTGCTATGATTTAAAAATTGTTTTACCACTGTAAAATTATTAAAAAGTTAGGAATATTAACCCTCTATAGTACCATCTATATTTGGATATACAAATATGAACCTGGCTGTCCATTGCTTTATATAATTGGAAGTAGTATAAACAACCAGACAACTTGTCAGATATTGGTGCTAGTGGCAATGTAGTTATTCGTTTAGCTGAACGAATACCAAAGAACCAAAATTTGTTGCTTTTCTACGACAATTGGTTCTGTAGTCCCGAATTACAAATAGAATCAGCTCAAAATGGCATCCATAGTTTAGGCACCGTTCGTACAAATACGGTTCCCGCTGCCATCAGACAAAGTACTCATGAAACAAGGTAGAGGAAGTTACGTAGAAAAGATTGCTATTCATAAAAGTGCGACACTTAGATTGGTAAAATGGTACGATACTAAAGCGGTGACATTGCTTACTACATTTTCGAGTGCTCTTCCGGAAACCAATATCAAGAGGTACGATCGTAAGAAAAAAGGAAATGTTACCATCAAATGTCCCAGTATTATTTTCTTGTACAATAAATTCATGGGAGGCGTAGATCTAATAGATTCCCTTTTGGCACTCTACCGAACAAAAATTCGGCCAAGGAAATACTACCTCCGAATGTTTTTTCATCTGATGGACATGTGCGTTATCATTGCTTGGCTTATGTATAGGCCCGCTAATAGTAACTATGGAGTTCCTAAAAAACAACAGTTATCTTTATATGACTTCAAGATAGACGTTGCCCAGAATTTATGCTGGGCTGGTAAGTTAAGAAAAAGAGGCCGCCCATCCAGCAGTACACCATCAATAGAAAGAAAAAAAATGAAAACTTCTGTCTCTGTTAACGTTAATTGCCGCTCTGATAAAATGGACCACTGCCCTCAGTATGAGAAAAAGACTGGAAGATATAAAAACAGGAAATGCCAGAAAATAACGAAAGTAAAATGCACTAAATGCGATTGCTATTTATGTTTTGTCCCAGACAGAAACTGTTTCAGGGAATTTCACCAATAGTTGTTTTTTTTTTTGTTTTAGTTACAGATCGTTTTAGATATATTATGAATAAAGTATAAAATATAACGCAGCTTTTTTTTAACAATAATTGCACAATGTATGTCTCAATATACATTTTTTTTCCAAAAAAATACAAACTTCTAAAAATAAGTAGCTGCTTAGAAATAGTCTGAAATGCCATAGTTTCACATATTTGCCCAAGAAACTTTTTTTCGGGTAGTCTAAAATGATGTGTGCAATAGAGGGTTAACGGTGATAGATAGTTGTATTCTTGAACTGTATGTAACAGGATGAATACGATAAAATGTAGTAATTTTTTTACAGCATAAGATATGAACTATTTAATGTGCTGCCGGGCCAAGTGAGGTGTAATATTAATTTAAACATTTTTAAGAGGAAAGTCTAAATCTACCTCCTTGTAAGTGAATAATCTTTTGTGTAATAGATTATATGTAATTTTAGGTTAGGTACTTGATTGTTATGTTAGTCGTCTCAGCTGTCAGTTGTCTTATTTGTTTGTGATTAGAAATTAATAAAATATTATTATTGTAAGATTTGCAGCAACGTTCAATTTGAAGTGTGTGGCAAGACTACACCCAATTTTGTAATTTCTATGTAATTTGCATTCTTCAGTTTTATAACTCCTAAATATCTCCCGTATGAGGAACGAAAAACTATACTTGAGAACGACTTAACAGCTTAATAAATAACTGTTTTACGAAACAGCTTTTAGATATAAGGTGGGCTTTTATATTCAGTGCTTGGATACCGCTCAAAATCAATATTTTAATTATTTACTTTTATATGTTTTCTACGTTTTAATTCTAATAATAATTTCTAAACTAAGTTGCTGCGGTTTTAGAATTTGCAATTACTGTGAAAATTCAAGCCAAAAGAAACAAATTTTTATAGTTTTCTTTCCGCCAAAAATTTTTCAATTTTTTCATTTTGTTTGTATTACTTAAATCCAATGTCCACATCACAATTAAATAAATTAATAACGTTCCTAGTTCGTACTCCGCATGTACAACGACATAAGTCAATTTTGAAATACGGTAAAATTACTATAGTTTCCTTTTTAATTTGGAGTTCCGTATAATGCATGTAAGTAGAAATTTATGTACAACTACTAAGTACACTTAACGAACTTCTAGAACACATTATAATGAAATTAGTCGATAGTAACATTTCGATTGACACGATATTTGTTGTTGACAGGACTCTTTTTTTAACAGTAGAAGTACACTTATACTGTAATTTCTAACACTGGTTTCACACAAGCGATTTTTAGCGGCGCGGCTAAACAACGCTACGGTAGCTGACAATCGTTTGTAGTGTATTTCATTATATTTGTTTGAGTTTAATAATATTCAAATTTCGCGCCATTATAGTATTTATATATTTTCAAATCTTTGGAGCTTCTGTCTGTTAAGTTAGTGTTATTTTTTCATGTATTAACTGTACCTACACAACGGCAATACAACTGCAATAGTACTAACCAAATTTGTGCAATAAAACATAAGTTAACTAAGCACCAGTGTATTTCTTTTTAGTAGATAAACACATAGCATATAGTGAAGTGCTGAATACATTCAAAACAAAAAAAAAATACAGTCCACACACAAACAATACTCT
This sequence comes from Dynastes maya, assembly GCA_029619315.2. Lineage (NCBI taxonomy): Eukaryota > Metazoa > Arthropoda > Insecta > Coleoptera > Scarabaeidae > Dynastes > Dynastes maya. Next base: position 28,556,986 of record JAROYE020000001.1, read on the forward strand.
TTCACACATGCGTTTGCAGCCGAATGTGCAGCGCTACCGTCTGTTCAAAAGCTGCTGGACGCTGGAGTATTCGCGCCAATCTCGCCTACACACAAGCATTTGGGTGGAGCCGCTAGACATTGCTTGTGTGAAACCAGTCTAAGACCGAGATACAAAAATAAACTAGGGAAATTTTGAGGGAAGGGTCATCAACACTGCTTCGCCTCGTAAACTTGCAACTGTACGCAACAAAAATGTAAACAATAGTGAACATAAATACCTCTCAGTAAGTAAATCGTTAAAAAAAACAGAATATATAGTTTTATTTTATTTTTACGTTGTATACGCTGTTGAGGAAACATACACTCCGTTGCGTCATAGTTGCACATGTGCGAGGCCATCAGACAATGTGACTAGTGCATGAAAATGTCTCAGCTAACGAAAATTGTGTACCGCGTGGTCATTAAATTTTTAACAAAAGAAGGGCATATCACATTAAACAACGTTTAGATGGCGTTTATGGTGATTTATCTCCTTTATATTCCACTGTAAAAAAGTGGGCAAAATGTTTCCGTTTGGGGCAAAAATCCCTAGAAGGTGATGAGCGCCCCGGTTGGCTAATTGAACTGATAACGCCTCAAAACATTTCAATTATTGAAGAAATGGCATTAGCAGATCGTCGTTTGAAAGTGAAGGAATTAGCAGTGATGTCTAACATTTCTGAAACAAGTATTCGCCGAATTCTCCATAACCATTTGGGTATGAATAAGATTAGTGCAAGATGGGTACCGCATCTTCTTTCTATTCTCCAACGTGAACGTCGGGTCGAATGTGCGCGTTCGTTTTTAAACATGTGTGAAGACGATCCGAAACCGATTTTGGAGTCCATTGTCGCAGGAGATGAAACAATGGTTCTATATTATGATCCTGTATCCAAAAAGGAATCGATGGAATGGCGGCGACCCGCTGAACCTTGTCCCAGAAAGACGAAAGTCGTTCAATCAACGCAAAAGATGATGGTCGCAATATTCTGGGATTGTGAGGGTATTTTACTCTTCGACTTTAAAGAGCGGAATACAACTGTCAACAATACATATTATGCGTCTTTTCTAGATAAATTGAGGGACAATATTCGTGAAAAACGTCGAGGAAAATTGACAGAAGGTGTTCGATTATTGCGACAATGCACCCATCCATACTGCCAACATTTTTCAAGCTGCCATCCGCGCATGCGGCTTTCAAGAATTGGAACATCCACCGTATAGTCCGGACATGGATTATTTTTTTTTAAGGGTATAGAATTATTATCTGATCGTTGTAATAAATGTATTGAAGTTAGAGGAGATTATGTTGCAAAATAAAAATTGTTATATTTTATTAAGTTTATCTTTTCTATATCAGGCCGAGAATTTATTGCGCCTACCTCGTATATCTATTGAATTGAATTGATTACGTAAATCTGAAAAACAGAAAATTTTATGTGTAAATACGATGATATTTTTGCTGTTTATGTTAACAATAGTAAATGGTGTTTGTGTAATATGTTAGATTTGTGCGACGCAATAAATTTCTAAATTTTTTACATCATGAATACGTATGTATGAATTTGGCGTTACATTAAAGTCAATGCTTTCGTTAACGAAAAATGTACGTATGTGTATATGTAAATAAGGTACACGGTAATCTGCTGGAAAATGGTGTAACGGTGGATTTTATAATATTCAGGCTAATCACAAAATCGATAATGTTTAATGTATAACGTTGTTTAGTACACATAGCTCGAAAGACTTCTTACTCCTCATTGTTTACTTTCGCTTATAAAATTGGAGTTTGAATATATATTTAATATTAGTTACTGATAATAAGAACATCTATATGGATAAATGTAAATTTGTTGTTTGCATATTATGTTTACGTAAGGAAAATTGTATTCAAAAGTTCTTAATACGAGTGGATGTAATTGTACGCCATTAATTCACAATTCTTTGATTAGATTGCCTCTTATGGTTTTCATATTATTACTTCTTTAACACTATTATACGTAAGAATAAGGTTTTAGTGATAGGGTAAGGCTAGGCAAGAGTATGCACCTAACTTATGTATCAGTTACGCCAGTACTTAATACCTTAACTTATTTATGAAATTGTATTAGTCTATTTCAGCTGTACTTCCAGTAGTAATCGCGCAATAATATTTCTTAGGCACTTGTGAAATTGCTTACTCTTAGACTATGTATCTTATAGTTATAACTAAAGCTGGCCACGAGCGGTACCGCGCAGTAGCGTAGAGTCGACTAGGCCTCGCGTTCCACTAGAGTTATTCTGCTAATAGAGATGTTTGCTGCCGCAAATAATTTCGCTCATCTTTTAAATAAAAATTAAATAACACGTGCTCAAACACTTACCATTTTAAGAGTCCTCCGTGAAATCACAAAGTGAATAATGCCTGTTAAATATCTGCAACATTAGATATGTTTCAACTGTTGTTTCGGCAAAACTAGTACGGCATGAGGAAAAAATGCGTTTATATGCAGAGAACGAACGTTCTCTAGTGACGTAATATTTGCGTAAGTAAAATAATCTTTCAAATAATTTAACGATTCTGTTGACGCACCTTCACAAATGTGTCTTAATGTGCCAAAATCAGAATTTTTCTCAAAAACACATTCAAATTTTTCTAGAATAGAAACATTTTTTGCGTCTTCAATCGCGCATAGCTGTGCGTGAACATGTTGCACTATTTGTAGAGATTCTTCTAACGGCACCGCAGGATTTTATAATTTTTCTATTGCATGCTAGCCCGAAGTAATTGTCGTGAATAATTTTTAAATCCATTTTAACCTGACTATCTTGAAATTTCGACTGGCTTTTCTGGATAGCGGCAGCTTCCTTTGTATCGAATTGTAAAACCACATTCTTAATATTGTCAAAATATTTATGATAATAAAACGCGGCCTGCAACCATGTTCCCCAACGAGTTAGAATAGGTTCTGGTGGCTATGGTATACGGGGGCACAGTCTGTGAAATTCGCGAATACGTTTCGGTGATTTGACAAATACTGCTTTGGTATGCGCTATTAAAGCGTCTACCTCAGGATAACATTTTCTGATACTATCCGCCACAAGATTGAGAGCATGAATTTTACACGTAATGTATAACAAATTCGCAGAATGCTTTTTAAGAGACCGGCCTACAGAAAGCATGTTTGCAGCACCATCACTCACTAACATCAAGAGTTGGTTTGTTGAAAGTTCAAACTTGTCCAATGTATTTAACACTAACTTTGAAATTACTTCGACAGTACACTGTTGTATTCGTTTGGAAACTAATAGAATTGAAGGTGCCGATTGATGAGGTTCCAATTTGCGTGCCATTACATTAAGAACAGAATGTTTCTTCCGATCTATTGTTTCGTCGACACATAACCACAATTTTTGATCTTTCAACTCCGATTTTATTTTTTGTTCAGTATGTTCGCGCGCAGATGGCACAATTCTTCGTAACGATGTTCGACTTGGTAATTTGCACTCCGAATAGTTATTCCAAAAGCAGGTAAATGGTTCTTTGTCTAGTAAATTAAACGGTATATTACATGCGATAAACGTAACGCATAAATTAAATATAAATTTTTCATTGTCTCGTGCGCAATTTCTTTTTGAGACATGCTTTTCACTATTTACGTGTCGTAGACAATGTTGTCTGGACCAACACATCAACGGGATTTTACAGATTACACATATAATTTTAGCACCTTCATATATTAAGCCTGGAATTTCTGCAATAAATTTTCGAAGTTTGTCCGACCGCGGTCGTTTTGCTGACGAAATCATAATTTTTCTAGGACAGATAAACAATTGCGCAAATGACCGGCAGCGAAAATGTCCGTACTGCTCCGCAGACGAAGTAATACTACCGTTCCTCTCGGTCCGAACTGATTCTACGCCGATGCGCGGTACCGCTCGTGGCCAGCGTTAGTTATAACTTATAAGAGTACGTGTATGTAGTGTATATGCACGTTGGGCTAGGCCTCATCGGGGTGCGAGATATATTGTATCTAGCGCGATCTGGCATCCTTGCATTTATCCCCGATGGTCAGCCTCGCCGCGCGCAATTGCCGTAGCTCTGAGAAGCCTATCTGACGCACTCTTTGTTTGTCTGTGCGCTCGTAAGGTTCTAACAAGTGATCGTGGATTTCGAACACAGTATATTTTACAACCGCAGAGAAGGTATAGATCATTAAATGGTATTTTGCCTGAAATTCCTGCCAAAGCACGGCCGATCTATTTGCCGTAGAGTACGTGGATCGTCCTATTCATCTGCATTCGACGATTGAAAGGATCGTTAAAGCGTTTGGGAAACTTAGCTGCGTGGCCGGGAATTGTCGTAAATGCCGACAAATAGACGAACAGCCTCAAATTCCTCTAATGCAACCCGAGCGGGGGGAGAGAGAAGTTTGTTCGTTAGTTGAAATTAGCGAACCTTGACCTAGCCGGTAAATTGCAGACGAAATCGGTGTTAGTAGAAGTACTGTGAATCGTGTTTTAAAACGCAACAAATATAAAAGTTACAAAGTTAAAAATTGCAGGGAGATTTTTCCCCTTAATAAAATAACATTGTTAGAATTTTAATTTATTTTGTATGATTATCGAATTTATTTTTCTTTACATTAATTTTGTAAGAATCGTTGTTTGTTTTCCTACTTAGAATTAGTTTTCGTCCCCCTACATCGTATAGCGGCAAGAAAATGAATATAAGGAACTGTACTTTCTAACATAATTTGAGAATACAGAAAAATAACGCAGTAATTCTGTATTAACACATTTTGTCAGAAGGTGTTGAATTATAATATTACGTGACTGAGCGGACATGCGTTCACAAAGGCAATCCCCCGTTCGTATCTGGACCAACGTGTATAAACACATCGTGTACATCTAATGAAATGTTATTTTGTAGTTATTTTAAATACAACTGCTAATACACATGGCGTAAGGGCGTTTATATATGAATTAGCAGTAACTACTGCAGTTTTCATGCCACTGTTTTTTGCATTTTAAACATCTTGTATCCAGTCTCTCTGAGACTCTTTACACTCAATCTCACATTTTGGGCAAAAGTAGCTTACATTTTCTTGATTTTTATAATACTGCTTGTTACTGGTTAAACCTACATTCAAATTAACTTGCACACGCCGAACGAACTTACCCTTGTCCATCTATGCAACATTTTAAATTTATAAATTTGCGAGGTTATACTTATTTAAAATAATGCTTTTCCATGTTATTATTAACTCTGAGTATTCAATAAAATATAATAATTTTTAAAACAGTAACAAGTATTATTTTTGCGTAAGCACTTACCAACGACATTGCCAAAGTTACAGTTTCAACCTACGAATTTCCTCTGGTAACTTTTGTTACACGAAGATCTGCAAGATATACAAGTCACTTGCTTAAAGGAGAGCTCTGATGAGGTACTTCGATGTGGTGCTGGAAGCACTTTTAGAGCATCAAGCATTGTGCGTCGGTTAATTGTGAAAGAAGGTATTTGGAATACTTTGTATAGGTGGTTATAAAGCATTTTTAAAGTAACTGAAGCGCTTTCAAAGTAAGTGAAGTCCTATTTTTTAGTGTAACTTTAGAAAATAATGGCTTTGAAATTAATTGAAAAATGAAAAAGTTTTTAGGTGGAAAATTCTATTTAAAATTGATATTTATATATTTACAGTGAAAGTATTTATTCTCAAATTGAACAGTAAATGCGAGTAAATATACATATATTGGGGTTATAGAAGAAAAAAAGAAAACATTTTTGTCAGATGATAATATTAACAATATTATAAAAAGTAAATGCTTCTTTACATTTAAATTCATAATTCATTCTTAATCCATTTAATATTACTTATACTCTGATTAATATGTCAAGTGATTGTGTAAGTTTAATGCAATTTTGGTAGTGGTTTTTAATTGATTAATATAAAATTTCAATTACTTTATCATTTCAACCTTTGTTTCGTCCAAATACATGTACAATTACAAATAATAATAATTAGTCGATGAAGTATCAATCACAGATACATCTTTCACGAAAACGGTGCTCGGTTACGTGTTTGGTTTTTGCTTTGAAACTTCGTTTTTTCAAAATAACATCGAATGGAATGCGAAGAAGGGCTCAGTTGACGACTGGCATCCTCTTTAAGCCGGAAGCCCCTCAAAACGCAAAAAACGATTCCTTTACCGCTTAGGCTAATATCGTGCATAGCGATACATCACCTAAACAGCGTGACGTCATCGAAGAGCGTTTAGTTTGTTGTCTCGGTGGTAACGGTACGACTCAGTTTCGCTGTAGAAATTTGGTTTTTTATTTTCAATCCATAGAGAAGCTTCTTGTTCGTTCGCCCTTCACCTACTCACTCATCATCCGCCTTCGGTCTATCGTTCAGCTATTCTGCGTTTCCTGATTCTGGGTTGTGGGCGAACCTGGGGCTGGACATCTGGGCTCGTTCCCACGCTCTGTTACAAGGATGTTCTAAGAATTTTCTTAGAGTAGGGATTTGAAAGTCGGGTCTAATTCCTTGATTTATAACTGCTGAGGATTGCTGGGATTCTAGGATTTTAAATTTGCTTTCTGCGATATTGGACCAGGCTATACCCCGTAGGTCAAAATCGGCCGTTAGTGTAGATTTTAAATTATAAAGAAACAATTTGCTTTCCGGCCCAGGGCGCTGCTGCCCGAAAACAAGGAGAACAAAAGAAGACCTATCCTCCCGATGAATTTTCTATTAATATCAAGTATATGCCCAGACCATGTGAGTCTTTGGTTCGAAATTAGACCCAGTGACAAAATAAACAATAACTACGAAATACATGTTTATCAAATATGACTACCTTTTGTCAAACATTCATTTGATGCCAAACCCAACTTTTAAAAAGATTATTTTGAACAGAAAAACTTCCACGGTTTTAACAAAAATAAAAATAACTGCTTCAAAAAAATTCTTAAGTTTGCCAAATTTTTTTAAAAATTGACTTGGGTTAACATAGCATTTGGAAAAATTGGAATATTAACTTTTTAAGTGAAACGTTATTTACATAATGCCGCTCATTTATCGTTTTATACAAATTTTGTTCTTTGAAGACGATATTTGAAAAAATAGGTAAAAAAATAAAATTTGACATAGGTGGCCATGACTTTAAATTTAGATATAATTTTTAATGCTAAACAACCTTTTGCAAATAGTATTTTTCGATATTTTTTAAAATATGGGTACTCCTGGGACAAAATCAAGTTTTCAGACGTACCTCGTATAATATTAGAAATTTTCCATATTTTATTGGTACGTTTAATTTTAGGGGATGCACTAACTTTTATCAAGAATATTTTTTTTTTCCAAAAACCCATAATAAAGAAGTTTCCCATATGGTGCGTACTTTATGGATGACACTGTATAACAACTTGCGATTGATATGATATTTTACATAAAACGCTCGTTGCTTCTATTTCTTTATTAAATTTTTTTTTCAGCAAAGATCCCATAAGTCTTGCGAATATAAAATTTTATAACCGAATGACATTAGATTGTCACTGTCAACATTCATGGCAACTTAACGTGACTTCACCGCTTGAACTGGACGCCTATGAAACTATTTACAATTCAATTTATATTACAAAAATTGGAAAAGAATCGATTGTGATAATTATCATACATCTTTCTAGAACAAAAACTACAGTAATTTTAGAGAACAACTGTTTTATTTTTGCACAAAAATGATTTATTCTTTTTAGTTTTATTATTTATTATTAGAGTTTGTTAAAAAGGTGGTACCGGATGGCAGTAGCGTAGCGGTAGCGGTGTCGTGGGTAGGGGTAATTTTCAACTCGTAGTCGATCTCGACCGTAGAGAGTTCAAAGCAACAGTACGTTGCACGCTGCACGCCAAATAAGTACGTGGAGATGGGACGCCCAAAGGGTGTAACGTTCCCTTCGACTGTGAATAAATATCTCAGACATTTCCTTGGATTAGAATATAGAAGTTCGCATATTTATTGCACAATATGCAATAGCAAATTGCTAAGTCGCGATAGGTTTGAATGTAGAAAAAATTGTAAAAGTAAACGTCATGTATTGAATTTAAGAAAGAGTATTCCATACTGGCAATTTTTATATGATTTTATTTTTATGTTAAGTATGTGCAACATCCCACAACATCTAGTATCTAATTAACACTTTCGTCTTTTTTGGGCTAAGTACGTCTCCTCATGGAAGGTGCCAACATCTATGCAATTACGATACAATTTGCCACGTGCGCAAGGTAGTGTAAAGGAATGTATAAAAGACGAGTTGAGAAATAATAAAATCTGCCTATGTGTGGATGAAACAACTGATGCTCAGAAATACAGCGTCATTCCTGTTGTAGCGCGTCCTTTAAAACGTAATGGTCCACCAGCTTCATTATTATTATCCAGTAAAAGGATTCAGAAAACTAATGCAGAAACCGTTGTCAAGATAATAAAAGATTCGTTGAGAGAATTTTGTATCATAGGAACCGAAGTTACAATGTTCGTTACTGACGGAGCTGCAACAATGCTGAGAGTTGGTAGGATGTTGAAAATATGCTTTCCGACTCTTCTTCACATAACATGCCCATAACACGCATGTCACCTCGTAGCAGAAACCATTCGAAAGAAGTATCCGATGGAGGATAAGTTAATAGTATCTACCAAAAAAGTGTTCATCAAATCTCCCAAACACATCCGTGTATTCAAACAATTGTGTCCGAAATTACCACCACCACCTCAGCCTGTAATAACGCGATGGGGAACATGGCTCCAGGCAGTATCTTACTATCAGAAATATTTTTCACAAGTGAAAAATGTCATCTTGAAACTTGATTCAAATGATTCTGCAGCAGTTCGAGATAGCAACTTTTTTCCAATTCGGATCACTGTTGGTAATGTCCAGCAGCCACTCTGCGCATGTTCAAATCACCACACAAAATTGCATGTGCGGGATCTTTACTGATTCCAACCTCTTCGCCAATCTCTCGTACTGTCAAACGACGATCTCCCTTTACCAGATTTTCTACCTTCTCAACAACAGCTGCATTCCGAGCGATTTGTGGCCTCCCAGAACGCTGATCACTCTCCACCGATACGCGGCCATTTTTGAATCGGTTGAACTACTCCTTGATTTGTGTTATCCCCATAGCATCGTCTTCAAACACTTGTTGAATCTTACGAATTGTTTCGCTTTGATAATCATCAAGCTATTGGCAAAATTTGATGCAGTATCTTTGCTCAACAATCATCTTGAGAGAAATCAAAAATCCGACGAGCACTTATAACAGTACCTCACTCGGCGGCCTCTAGGCAGCGACTAACACACTCGAACGCGGAGAAAAAAATGCAAGCATGCACATTAGGATATCACCCTCCATTGCGCACAGTGGCGCCGACCTAGCATCACTACTGTGGGTGGGAAAATTCGAGGTCGGATACATTTTAGACAGACCTCGTATACCTTCTTCTCGGATACCGAAGTAAAATCGTAGGTCCCGTGTTAATACGATGTTAGGTTAAAAATCCCTACCAAAGGTTGGAACACTTCTGGATTCGCCAAAATTCTAGTGAGGTGGGCTAATGATCATAGTAATCGATATCTAGAAGTGAGAGATGTATTCTGTAACCCGACGCTTCGCCCAATACAACAACAACAACAACAACAACAACAACAACAACAACAACAACCTTTCTGATTCCAATATCCGCTAAAATGTTTTTTGCTTCCACGGAGATGCTGCATGTCAAAATTTTTAAGTACGATAAATCACAATTGTTACCAAGCATACCACAGTATTTTAAATACTACATGTGAGTAGTCATTATTATTATTATTATTAGTAGTCATATATACACAATGTATTTCATTAAATATAATTAATGTTTCCGGTGGTGAATTTTGTTTTGCCCATTAAATGTTGTTTACTGGGCTCTTTTTTTTTTCAAAACAAAAATAGCATTACCGTCAGGTGTAATACAAGGAGAAGAAATAAATCTGGAGGAAAATCGAGGGATGGGGCTACCTGCATTGCTTCGTCTCACAAACTTGCAACCATATGCAACTAAAGATGTAAACAACCTCACTTTCAAATGTAAATAAACAAGAATAAATATACTTTCGAATAATTATCACAGCAATATATAAGACTTTCGTAGTCTTGCAATATAGGATAAAACGAATATTGCGGATTGCACTCAAAAGGAGTAAATAAAACTCTCTTTTAGAGTGCTCTATGCTTTTGGATTTCTTGATCAGATTCAAAACCTTAGAGCACTCTACACGCAGAGAAACGTTTACTTGTATTAAAGCTGTCCGCCTTAATTCAAGACAATTACTGTTTCAATTATCCGCAATACAGTAACTGTTTTAAATCAGAAGAAATATTTTCTTAGCGTTTCTTTCTCCGCTTAAGAGAAATATATACTTGTATTTCTTTGTTTAAGATATTTGTTAACCTGATTCAAGAAAATTTAGAAAAAAGCGATTCTTCTTATAAGTAAATGGCCATTATAACACAAAACAATATTTTCTTAAGCAAATAGTTTTCTTAATTCCAGAAAGCGTTTAAGTATTGCTCCAAATCAATAGCTTCATTTCCTTAAAATAAAGCATTTTTGACTTAGAGTTCTTGAAATGCATATTATTTATATGCACATTATTAATAATTGCGCTTACTTTGTACAAAACAGTGCGACATATCCGTAGATAATGCAGTAAATCATTCACATTACTTGAGATTTTAAAAAGGCTAAGGTAGAAGTTATCTACAGAATAATGTTCAAACAAAAGTCAACTTTAATGTAGAAGTACACATGAAAAAAGTACCTAGAAACAATAACCAAGATAACGCTAATAAATAGCTTCTGGTATTGATGGAGTCATTATCGGCAAAAATAAATATGAGAAGAGAAAAGCATTATAGCTTCTTGCTCCTGGCGATATTGCTCATACATCTCTCAATTTATGCCACTAATCTTCAAAAACAGCAACTGAAATATTTCCTGACGCCACCTAGTCCCAGCAGTTATAGTCATGACGTTCTAGGTAGTAGAAACCAGAATACAGATGCCATTTACCCATACAATGATATAACGTACAACGTTCCATAAACATTTTCAAAAGGTACCGGTTAATGTAATATTTTTTTTCTTTTTATTACTGTTTACTGCGTGTACTAATTATAATATATAGTTTTTTAAATATATAATAATTAATAGTAATAAAAAAGGGATAAATATACTTAATTATTAACTCATTAATTATTAAACTACATAAAATAATCCCTATTTAATTACATTATTGAAGAAATAATTTAATTATACTGTAATGTATAAAAAAAAAACTTTTTCATTAGTTCATTTACTTGCTCCTAATTTTAATTACTAACTTTAGGTTTTTTTTTCCATTATTGTAATTTTTCTTTTATTGGATATCCTTGTAGCTGGCCTGATGTGTTTTTTGAACACGAAATCGGTCGACTAATTTATCAATAGAACTTTGTGAGACCTGAACCATTTTTTCATTCCTACTTCTAATATGAATATTTTCTGAACTTAAAACTAAATGATTTATTTGGAAGAATTTTTTTTTTATCTTGGAGTTTCTCGATTTTCTAACCCTAAGAAAATATTTATTTAATCCTCTGCGTGTATGCAACGGAAATACACAAGGGAATCGAAGCTTTGTCCTTGAGCTTCCATTTACGTCGCCACCAGCCGCCACTGCTACTAGGGGATTAATGGAGTATAGTGAAGTTGGTGGTGGATGCGAGATTTAAATGGAGGGTGCATTTATGATGGTTAATTTGTCGTTAAAAGTTGAATTGCTCCAGCCATATCGGCCCTATTAAAAAAAATGGGAAATGTTCTGGTGCCAACTTAAAGACGAAAATTCTTAATTTTCATGTACATATGTAGAGTATTAGAGTTCTAAAGCTCATAAATAAGGCTATAAAGGAAGTTGGATTTCTATAAAAGGTCGATGATCAATGTGTTGGAAGTTTAGTTATTTGAGGAGGTTCTGCATTATCTAGGAAATTAGTCTTGAAATAAAATATTTTCTTGAATAGAGACTGATTTTGCAAGAAATCATTTCTCTGCGTGTAAAAGAGAGTTTTATTTACACCTTCAGTGCAGTTTTGACTGCAATCACTAAAACTGGCCACGAGCGGTACCGCGCAGTAGCGTAGAGTCGACCAGGCCTCGCGTTCCACTAGAGTTATTCTGCTAATAGAGATGTTTGCTGCCGCAAATAATTTCGCTCATCTTTTAAATAAAAATTAAATAACACGTGCTCAAACACTTACCATTTTAAGAGTCCTCCGTGAAATCACAAAGTGAATAATGTCTGTTAAATATCTGCAACATTAGATATGTTTCAACTGTTGTTTCGGCAAAACTAGTACGGCATGAGGAAAAAATGCGTTTATATGCAGAGAACGAACGTTCTACATCAAGTGACGTAATATTTTCGTAAGTAAAATAATCTTTCAAATAACTTAACGATTCTGTTGACGCACCTTCACAAATGTGTGTCAAAATCAGAATTTTTCTCAAAAACACTTTCAAATTTTTCTAGAACAGAAACAGTTTTTGCGTCTTCAATCGCGCATAGCTGTACGTGAACATGTTGCACTATTTGTAGAGATTCTTCTAACGGCACCGCAGGATTTTGTAATTTTTCTATTGCATCTGCTAGCCCGAAGTAATTGTCGTGAATGATTTTTAAATCCATTTTAACCTGACTATCTTGAAATTTCAACTGGCTTTTCTGGATAGCGGCAGCTTCCTTTGTATCGAATTGTAAAACCACGTTCTTAATATTGTCAAAATATTTATGATAATAAAACGCGGCCTGCAACCATGTTCCCCAACGAGTTAGAATAGGTTCTGGTGGCTCTGGTATACGGGGGCACAGTCTGTGAAATTCGCGAATACGTTTCGGTGATTTGACAAATACTGCTTTGGTATGCGCTATTAAAGCGTCCACCTCAGGATAACATTTTCTGATACTATCCGCCACAAGATTGAGAGCATAAATTTTACACGTAATGTGTAACAAATTAGCAGAATGCTTTTTAAGAGACCGGCCTACAGAAAGCATGTTTGCAGCACCATCACTCACTAACATCAAGAGTTGGTTCGTTGTTCAAACTTGTCCAATGTATTTAACACTAACTTTGAAATTACTTCGGCAGTACACTGTTGTATTCGTTTGGAGACTAATAGAATTGAAGGTGCCGATTGATGAGGTTCTAATTTGCGTGCCATTACATTAAGAACAGAATGTTTCTTCCGATCTGTTGTTTCGTCGACACATAACCACAATTTTTGATCTTTCAACTCCGATTTTATTTTTTGTTCAATATGTTCGCGCGCAGATAGCACAATTCTTCGTAACGATGTTCGACTTGGTAATTTGCACTCCGAATAGTTATTCCAAAAGCAGATAAATGGTTCCTTGTCTAGTAAATTAAGCGGTATATTACATGCGATAAACGTAACGCATAAATTAAATATAAATTTTTCATTGTCTTGTGCGCAATTTCTTTTTGAGACATGCTTTTCACTATTTACGTGTCGTAGACAATGTTGTCTGGACCAACACATTAACGGGATTTTACAGATTACACATATAATTTTAGCACCTTCATATATTAAGTCTAGAATTTCTGCAATAAATTTTCGAAGTCTGTCCGACCGCGGTCGTTTTGCTGACGAAATCATAATTTTTTTCGGACAAATAAACAATTGCGCAAATGACCGGCAGCGAAAATGTCCGTACTGCTCCGCAGACGAAGTGATACTACCGTTCCTCTCGGTCCGAACTGATTCTACGCCGATACGCGGTACCGCTCGTGGCTAGCGTTAGCAATCACCAATATTCCCTTGGTTCTAACGGTGTAGTACTCCTTCTCATCCTGCAATATATTCCTCTTAAAATTATTAAAAGATGTTGCAGCTCTAAAAATCAATTGCTTTATTGTAGTTGGACACACATAAATACAAATTTAATAATTGATCAATTGCGACTCGTTGTGTTAATCATAATTGGGGTCAATAATAATAGACCACTTTTATTGACCCCAATTACAAATTTAATAAACAGCATTCCTCCTCAAAACACAGTATCCACATAAATGTGTTTTTATGTGTGTATAAGTCAGCCCAAAACCAGAACAAATATGTATGTTTTTTTTAAGGAGTCACTTGTTTTTGCAGTGACTTTAAATTTTAAATGTTCCCGCGTGGGGTAAATGAACATTAGAAAGTGTCGCCGATGTACTTGTGTATAAAAAATGTAGCCACATTGCTAGATAGCTATGATATCTTTAGCTAACTGGATAGACTTACATTTTTAAATAATGAATTTAATTATACTTTCTCATTATATTGATAGTACTTGGTACTTGGTGCTTTACTTTTTCGAATACAATATTTGGCACTTCAAGCACTTTTGTAAGTGGAAGTATTTAATGCTTGTTATCTTAAGTCCTTCTGACTCAATGTTTAGTGCTTGGTATTTGAATCTTTTTACTAAAGTGCTTTACCCAGCTCTGGTTTAAAGCTGCGTGTAAAAAGGGCAAACTCACATTAATTACCATGTTTAAATACATTTGATATAAAAACCCGAAATTCACTTTCATAACTTTTTGGTTCTTCTAAGTTTCTCCGAGCCTTAGTATCTTACGAACTTTGGAATTTCTTCCGGTGAGAGAAAAATCAAGTCAATTCAAAAAATTATCCTAAATGCTAAATTATTTTTTAAACCTCAAAAACTTAGTTAAGTTTACAACACACGCAGTGAACGTTAAAAATTGTGATTATTTTGCGAGCAGAACTATCCATCCTACGCCGAGAAATATCACATGTAATTCAAATCATTCCGCATGCTTTTCATGAATGAGTAGAACAGCGGGCTCCACACTATTTATAACATGGGCAAAATGAGGGTTGCCTATGATGTACTGTGATAACACCGTGTCTTCTGCGATCATTCAGGGTATATGATCTTTTGTCACGAACAGTGAGTACAAAACATTCAATTCCTTACGTATCATAAACCGTCATGCATGTTATTTCAGCGCCTTTGTTTTCCCCCTGGTTTATTTACGACCCCGAAAAGATCCATTATTAAGATTTTACTATATAGAAGGCCGGATAATTTTTGAAAAGCCATCAAATGTATAATTTACGCTCACGATGTAGTATATGTGCATATGGGTATGCATTATATGTAGTTGCAACTAATAATTTGTTAGTTATTTCGTTTTCTGTTTAGGATAGAAATTATAACACTGCTAACAAATTTAGGATCTTGTGAAGAGAGTAACTATAAATCGTTGTTTTAAATGGAACTGTCCGAAACATAATATTTGTTACATGTGAGGATGGTCATTGAAAAGTCGGTCTTGTTCCCTTGTAAAAAGTACTAGGAAATCGACAATTCATTTTCTCTACGTTTGCGAAAATAAAAAAGATCAGATTAAAACAAATTGTATCGGAGTATTACAATCGAATATTTAAAAAAATGTAATATTAAAATATTTGTGCTTTAATATGTTGTCATTTTGTCATGTTGTCACATTGCCCAATTTTACGACAACTTACTATATGGTATGTTCCATGGTACACTATGTTACGTGTTGTTAATGTGTGGTTATGGCATGAACACATTTTTTGACATACAATATTTATTTGGCCGGATATACCGGGCGTCCCATTTTAATCTTAACAGAGGAATATCTCGAGAAATATGAATTTTACGAAAAAGTTCGTCATAATACTGTTTGTTCGCCTCATCGGGGGCCACAAAAAGACGATTTTAGTTTCAGCGTAGAAGGCACTGTAATCGGTGAAAATGGGGTAATTTTACTTTTTTTTGTGGAAACCTCCATTATTTACTACATATTACAATTCTACGCTAAAAAGTAAGTAACTTTTGGCTGAAACATTCTTTTATTAATTTCGTAGATGGCACTGTAATTGGTGAAGAAGGTTACCTTTATTTATTTTAATGGAAACCTCCATTTTGCGCTTTATCAAATTTGATATGTTGCTGTTTACCGATTAGCCAATAAAGACAACAACGTTTTCGTAGAATTCATGTTTCTTGAGATATTCCTTTATTAAAATTAAAATGAGGCACTCGGTGTATGTAGCAACCACTTCTTACATATTGGCAACTTTGTAATACAAAAGATTGGCGGTATGAAACGGTTTGTAGTAAAGATAAGTTCACCTACAAAAATGGGCAGTAGTAAACTTCTAAGTAACAGACTTTGCAGACTTGTATAAAAATGGAATTATGTACACATCGCACCATATCAAAATATAATTTCAATAAGCCCACAGTTTTGGGCTTAATTAATAAATCTAGAATAACCAACAAAATTCTGTTGCAAGAAAATTTTGGTAGACCGAGAAAGAGATCTCAACGCGATGGTAGAAAAACTGACATTTGCTAGAAGTCACCTTTCATTTCATTGCCGTAGGATAGGATTTTTGGTATGAATACATTTCAATCATTTGTAACATGGCGAAGTTGTACTACTTAATTCTACATTTCAACAGAAGAATGACCCCAAGATTGCGATGCACTTGACAAAAAATTATGTTTTTTATATATGTCTTGGATTTTTCACTTGTTCACTTCAAATGGCCGAAAGTCTAAAATATGGTTGACTTATTTTGGAATGACGCAATCGATAGGGCGGGTTTTGGAACAACTACCGAAAAGGACCAGTAATCTATAGATGTTCATACATTAAATTTACGATTTAAAGGCACGCTGACACCATTCGTCCATTCCTCCACATTATTTGAAAGGCTATTTTCATACACAATCAGCCATGTTTACAATAAAATTCCAAAAATTTTACAGTTTAAGGTAAAAATGAAAGCTTACTTGCTTGATAATAACCCTATTATGAGAGTGCAACCTGTTTGATTTGTTTTTGATGACCTGCTGTCCTCTGCTGTTGCCATTTTAAGATTGTGAGACACATACTTATTTCCATGTCCATAATTCCTATTAATTTGATGTTATGCAGATACTGTTTAGTAAGTAGGTAATTGTTAATACTTCGGTTACTATGCTAGGCAGAACAATTATAAATTGAAGTGACCCTAGAGGTTTTCATACTTTTTCTTCTATTATTAGTAGTATTGTATTGTAATAAATTGTTAAATCACGCCAAGAGCCATCAACATATCGTAATATTCACGATTTGAGTAGTTTTGAGCTATGATTTCATATTTTAAAATTCAAAATTCAAAAACCGCGTCCTTTTAATGACAAAAGTAGAAATGTCAACTAGTTATTTACGCACTACATTTGTTTTTATAATGATTTCAAAGCTCTCTTGGTTCATGTTTAGTCATGTTTTGTTTTATACATTTTCAGTTGTCTAATATAAAACAGGTTTACAAGTTTTATTTTTTATTTTTAAAATTGCTATAAGTCAGAAAATATTGGTCACGTTAAAAATGATAAGAGAACATTTGTTTCAGTTTTTGCTACTTAACTTCATCCCACAGTCCGTGTCCGCGAATTTCGTAACACTTTGTATGTATATACAGGCTGTTTCAAGAGGAAAGGTAACTATTTTAGTGGGTGATAGTGTAGATTAAATGGAACAAAAAATTCCATATAACATGTGTCCAATTTTTATTGGACTAAACTACTACATTCACAGAAAAAAGCCAACGGCAAAAACAAAAAGTATTAAGCAAAGGCAAATGATCCATCCCCACAGGCAAACATCTAAAGGAGTAAGGTTCGGGGACCTTGGTGGCCAAGAAACGGGACCATTTCTGCCAATCCATCTTCCGGGGAATGTTAGGTTTAGATGCTGTGTCACCAGATGACTAAAATGAGCAGGGGCCCTGTCATGCTGGAAGAACATACTCATCCTTGCAGCCAAAGGAACATCTTCCAATAATGCTGGTAGTTCGTTTTCAAGAAAGTCTAGATAACGGGCCCTGTAAGAGTATACGGTAAGATAACAGACCTAAGGAACTGGTTGCCTATCATACCACACCACACATTTACAGAGAAACGTTCTTGAAAATGTGTCTCCACAAAGGCATGTAGGTTTTCGTCGGACCACCGATGTGAGTTACGAGTGTTATTGATATCGTCACGAGTCAAAGTGGCTTCATCAGTAAACAGTATTAATGGGATTACTCGGCGATTTGCAATTAGCCAACGACAACATTCCAATCGTCTACCTTCATCTCCTTCTCGAAGGTGTTGAATCCGTTGTAAATGATAAGGATGAAAGCCGTGCGCATTTAATGCCCGCCAAACTCTTATATGTGGAACACCGATACGTGTAAAAATTCTTCGTGTGCTTGTTGAAGGACTACGTTCTATCGACTGAATAATGTCTTCTACTTCATTCACATTCTGTTCATTTGCACGTTCAGATGAGATATGACTGCTGTGCACTACACCAGTCTCACGCAGTTTACTGAAAACACGACTAAATAGTCTTGAATCGGGTACTCTGCGGTTAGGAAATCGCCTACCGTATTCTCTATAAGCAGCAACAGCGTTAAAACCCGTACACAAATACCATATCGGCGTACTCAGCATTTGTAAATACGTGCGGCATGCTTAAACAGTACGGTAGTTTGTTGTTTAAACGATAGACGTTTATAACAGTTAAAAAATCAATGTAAACTCAAGCACAGCTTCACAACTTGAAATTCAAAACAAAAGTGACAATCGATACCCATAACAACTAGGAGAATACCAACATGAGAAATTAAAAATTTTCTCTGTAAGCAGCTGTATCTCAGAAACCAATAAAAATTGGACTCATGTTACATGAAATTTTTTATTCGAATTAATCTACGCTATCACCCACTAAAATATTTACCTTTCCTCCTGAAACACCCTGTAAATGTACATATTAACAGAAATAACTTTATGAGGAATTTTGAGGATCATTAGCACCACGCAAGGACTGCTGAACGACTTGTCATTCCCGTTGCAAGGTTGGAAGTATCTACATTGACACCAGGTTGCATCGGATCAAAATTGTTTAAGTTACCTTCAAATTGTTAATTGCGCTAATTTAAATCACTTCGAGAGGCATTTGAAACCGTATTTACTCGATAAAGTTTTGTATAATTTAAATGAATTTCTTAATGACAATTTTATTCGTTTCAAACGTTTCTACGCCATGCAGAGTTGATTTTGTTATTATTATTATTTTGTTATTTTATTTTCTTTTTTCATAATGTTTCTATTAATTTATTAGCGATCTAGTTTATTTAGCGATCAAGTTTTCTTTTGTTATATTTATTTATTTACCGCGTGATACATTGCACACTATTGTACTTCCTTTGCCAGCCAATTCTACTTATTATTATTATTATTTACTAATTCTTTTGCAACAACAGTGTGTTAAGATAATTGTAATTTTAATAAAATCGTTAAATTTTTGTTAATCTTCAGGTTCATGGTTAGGTTCATGATAATAGATATCTTCTTCAGGTAGGTTTTGAAATCACACTACGAATGAATGAGACACATTTTAGAAAGATGCTCCAAACTTAGGCCTTTTTTAATAGGCAAAGAAGCGTAAGTGGGGCCCAATTTACATCTTGATATCTCAGATATAAAATATAGTTCTAATTTACGTTTCTAACCTAATCAACCCTGCTGTTATTAAAACGGCTAATTTAAAGTATATTCCACCGAATGGTGAAAAGGTGGAAGGAATTTTAGTTACATAAAAGGGTATCCGTATTTTTTTGTTATTGTTTCTTTTTCAACTAAAGGAGACTGATGTATTTTTCGCATTTCAAATACCTAAGCTTTTGCATGTTGTTTAAAGTTGGTGCTTGAAGTACAGAAAATGCAAAGAAGAAGAAATATACATTATTTTGGTTTTAGTCTGACTAGTAATTTTTAAGAAAACTTTACGAGAGGCAAGTTCTCTGGCAAACAATGGAAAAGATTTAAAGAATTTGTTCAATCCTCGGAAAAGTACTCGACTCCAATTATTGATTGATATAAACAAATTTGCGACATTGAAGTGGAACAGAAATTAATAATAAGTTCAAAACAAAATTCAATATCCGGAGATAAATTAATTCCAATAGAATTGATTGATAAGTTCTGGTTATATAACATTTGCTACGAATATTTTACATTTACAGTTTTAATAATTGAAAAGTTGTTCAATTATTAAAGCAATTATTATTCATGCAAATGAATACATTACAATAACTTTTTATTATTTTTTTATATTATTACTTTGAATTAGAGACAGCATTAATAAGAAGTAGAATTACATGTTCTTAAGAAGAAATCGCCCGGTATATAGTCTTTGGTGATGGTAAAAGCGACAAGATCTTATATTTTGCGTGATACAGATCTTATAAGACATAAAAGAAAAGGAATCTGGTTGTTGATTAATATAAATAAATCTACAACATCGAAGTAGAACAGTAGAATTAATTGAAAAAAAATGCAATATCCTGGATTAAATTCAACAGATAAAAATAGGTTACATAACATTTGAAGGAATATTTAAAATTTAAAACTGTAATAATTGAAATTTTACTACAATGGTTGTCTTAATTTTTGTTTAATATTTGAAACAAGAATGACTGAGTTAGTACTTGTAATATACACAAAATTCCACTCACTATGTGTTTCCAACAACAAATTTGCTCTTCTAGTTTGTAACAGGTTAATAATAAAAATGTTATTATTTCCTTAAATAATTTTTTGCTAACGCTTTGACTACTACAAAGAAGTTAATTGCAAATACAATAAATTATTTTGAAATAAGGCATAGATAATCCTAATACTTTCGAATATTTGACGTCACTGAGAAATTACGTGAAAAACATATGATCCGAGCTTTCGGGACTTCGACAACGTTTCTGAATCATATGTCATAACCTTAAAATTACCGATTACCGTCCCGACGCTTATCTATTAATAATGCTCAAAATGATGGAATGCGTAAATGACATCTGAATTATCGTAGACGTACGGTACAAAAAGGGACGATGAAAACAAATTCAACTATTGATAAATTACGACTCAACGTGCGTGAGCCGAAATCTAAATTTAGAATATATTGAAAGGACTTACCGACATCCATGTCGACGACGTACATGTTTAAAATCGGATGAATTATCGAAGGAGAGTCGACGAAAATTTCACACAACGGCGGAAGATCAGCCGGCACGTTCAGTTACCTATATGACAACTGTTGTCCTGCAGTATATCCACCTGTATAAGGTGCAGAGAACTCGGTGTTGCGGGATTGGCGACGCCCTGGTTCAAAACGCCACGTTTGACAGACCGAAGTCGGCGTCTCTCCGGCATGCGCACCCTAATCCCTACGCTTGCCACGCTCCCCAATGCTGTGGCATATTTGTTAGGGCTGACTGATATTATTGTGGTAGAAGATATTGGGGTAGACTATGTTTGCAGGATCCCAATAGAATTAGAATAGTGGTGGAGAGCACGTCCAACATGTAAACATTATTTCCAATTTTTTTCGTCTTTCGCCTTGTCGTTTAGAAACAATAGTGTCCTACTATTTATCCTGGAAATATAGAAATTGACCCATATCGCCTTGATATATAAGTTTAATATTATTACCCCTCGTAACGGTTAAGGGCTAATATTGGACACCGGATGCTACGCGCTCAGCAATTGTAGGACATCGGATACGAGGGACAAGACTATAAAGAATGAAGCAATAACACCGCCTATAGACAAATGTGGCAAAGTTTTATCAGGGATTATTATCGGTGTTAAGCCTTAAGGTGGTAACATTTGTAATTTATACTTAAAAAGACCAGCAAAGCTATAGTTTTTTGTTTTAAGTTTTGTTCTGGATGTGTTATAATATGAAACTATGGATTTTATAGCATAGAAAGAATATGAGTAATCTATTACTTTTCAATACGTAATTATAATCAGTGTGATGAAATTGATCCACAAAATGAACTGGACAATATAGTTCTCTCGTAGGTACAGAAACTAGTGCTGCCAGTATCTGAAAAAACAGAGATACGGATATCCGGATAACAATAAACAACATGAATAATTTACGCTTTCGGAATTGAGATTTGACAGTTTGGCATTTGTTATGATTACTTTGCTTAGAAACGATCTCTTTAAATCAGTCTGGCGTCACAAGAAACAATTTGGCGCTCTTTCCTAGCCAACTTTGCATAACAACGAAAACAGATTACCAAAACCTTTACTGCTATCGTCATATTTCTTAAGTCAAAGTATAACATATGGTATCGATGGATTCGCCTTTCAATTACCATTCCAAAATCGTAAAAATATACAGGCTGTTCTGTTTAAAATAATAAAGTTGACGTCACTTCCGGTGACACCGGAAATACAATTGAACTGTCGTTAACGGAAAAAGTTAGCTCACAAAATAGAAATCGACCTATTTTTTATAAAAACGTTAGCTTTTGTCATTCAAAAGGTAGCATGGGGTGCGGGACACTTTAGGACCGCACTGTATATACATATATCATCAGAACCCAAAAACCTCAGAAAAAGGTACAGGGTGTTACATTTCATTACATACTTAGATGCATTAGGTCAGAATATATCTTTTAATCTGCATGCACGAACTTCGCCCAATCTTTCTTATTGCTTGCTACAAGTTCTGCCTCTTTCCACGTTTTACTTTTCCTCTGTAATATGTCTTCTACAATACCATCCCATATTTGCTTTGGTCTTCCACCCTTCTTCCCCCCTTCTTCCTTTCCTGTGTCTTTGCCTCCTATACTTGCTTTACTTGTTGTTATATCCGCAATCGATCACTGGTTCCAAAAAAGAATATAATGAAATATAAAAAGTGTAACTTACCAAATCCGTCCATGACTGCTGTTAGTGCACCTTTGTTGGGAAGGGATAGGAGGAAAAGAAAGGGAAAACATACAGTTACACCAACAACTAGACAATTTACTATATAAATTAACGGATATTATCTTCTGGGCTGTCGCAGCGCACCCGTATTCCACGATGTCCGAGATTCTGCTCATGCCGTCTTAACAATAGACATGCGCACTGGGATTCCTAAAAAACTAAATTTAAATACTGGCGCGAACACTTGTCTTATCTCATTCATGGCATTCTTTGTAGGTGTTCCCACCAGCTTAGTTGTCTTTTTGTAATATGGTCGAGTGTCGATTGTATTTCCAGGTCTTCTGTTACTCTTGAATTTCTCAATTCATCTTTTTTTGTAACCCCTCTAACTCTTCTAAGGTACTTCATTTCTAGAGCTTGAATTTTACTTTCTTGTCTCCTAGTCAGTGTCCAGGACTATAGACACTTAGTTTTGTCCTTTTTGATATTTCTCTTTTATTTATAAAAGTCCTACTCATTGCAAAGTACAGTGTTTTTTCTATTCTATTATTTATTTCTTTTTCCTGTCCTCCATTTCTTTCTAGGTCTACTCCTAAATATTTAAAACTTGCAACTTATTCTATTTGTACATTATCTATTTTTATTCGTATTTCTTTCGGTTCGTTGCCTACTTTTGTTTTGATGATAAAGGTATTAAAATTATCATTGAATTGAAATCTAATTACTATTCCACTATAGCCTTGTCACAGAAAACTTTAATAGTATTATATTTCAAATGGAGTCATTATTTCTCGATTAGAAAATGTATGTCGCTTTTTTAAATTCTATGGAATAAATAGTTCTTTAACCGACCTTAAAATAAAACGATCAGTTATTTTGTTGGACTTTTCAAAAACTGTAACATTCATAAAATTTATAATCTGATGTAGTGAAACTAAGTATCTTGGAAATAATTATTACGAAGTAGATATACGGAAACTTTAGAAAGTACTGAAATGTTTTATCTCAGGGATTTTGTTAAAAAAACTGGAATTTCGTAAATTGATTAAATTTTTAACTCTTTTGTGGGATTCGGGAGTATTCTTTGATACTCTTTCGACGTTTTTAAAGGAATTTTGAGATCAATAAATGGAAATTAACGAATGTTAAAATTGAAAATGCAAATCTTGATTTTTGCGAAGATGTCATATAAACTCTATGTTCCTTATGTCATTCACAGGAAATCTGCCCGTTCTAACCTCCAACCTTTTCTTCTACCTTGAATTTATTCTCCAATTTATATTTTGGACACTTTAAATTGGGACCGCAGCCAAAATACCGCAAGTAGTTAACTCGAAGAAAGCTTAACCAGGATTGATGAATTTATTGGCGTCCCTTTTATCCTGTAATTTAATCGCGAAGGCGATTGTTTCTCTCCACAGCAAATTTTGATGATATCTACCCAAATATAATCTAACGAGGAATTTTTGATAAATAGAGTTATTTTTAGACGTAGCATGAGAGAATGAATGTAGTCACGCCACTAGATGACTCAAACTAGACGACTGTATGCTAGAAAACCACCACAACAAACCTTAAATACGAAATTTTCCCGACGTAAATGAAGATACCTTAACGAAACATATTTAATATACAAAATAATGTTAGAAATACCCTTGAATTTACCCTGTTGTTTGTTTTAGGAGAATTTTGCATTAATTTTGAAGATTTTACGAAATTTGGAGAATAAAAAGGAGAGTAGTTTCGTCTTCGATCCACCAAGATCGTCATTGGCTGGAGTTAAATAAATTATTTATTACCCACGCTCCAAGCCCAGTCGGCCTGGAGGGAAATTGTGGCTTTCAAAAAATGGTTTTTATCCGCCAAAGGGAATTTCATTACCATCGGGTGGCTATACGTTTTAGATTGCCAGCTGATATTTTCGTTGTAAACGTCTGACATAACAGTACATACGTCGTATAAATTCATAAACTTTACTTGCGCTTTTTATTGGAATCGGCTGGAGTAGAAAATTAATTTGTGTTCACCTCAACCGCTTCATTTTAAATGCAATCACGTTAATTAAATTTATAACGAACCGAATTCGAAAGTTTAGTATTTTGACGAGCGTAGGTATACAATATGTATTGTAAAACCAATTTCTCGTTTTGCTGCATGTTGCATGTAAATTGTTTAATAATGCTGCCGTAACGAAGAGAGCTTTTCCGAATATTTAAACAGTGTGTAGGTCTGTATCAGCACAAACCACCATTCTTGGTTGAAACTGAACCTTCTATTAAATTAGTAGATCTAAATTAACGAAATATTACATTTTTGACTATATTTTAGTTGCTTTTGTATTATGCTTCTTACGTCTTACACAATTTTCAGTTAGTTTACTTCAACATTCGGCTAGGCAAATCCTTGAGTTTTAGTAGACGTTTTGTTTTACATGCAATATTAAATATGTCCTCTAAAATTTTACATCTCCATTTACGTCTAGTACAGACAAAAATAGTACTGCCAGAACGATGTGGTATTCTTGAATATGTCCCTTCGAGAACTTTTTATATGTTCTTTTGGAAACGTAAAGACGTGCAAGTTTTATTACTCCTTCTGTTGGTCTTTTAGCTGTAAAAGTTGTTTTTTATTATTTCAAATGATGTCAGAGCTGCCTTCATGAAAAAATCACGTGGGTTGTAATACACAGTAGAATCCTTCTATTCCGTATTTTAAACGACAATTTTCTTAAGATTTCCCCGAATACGCATGAAGCAAATACAAGCTTTTTTGTCCATTTATAATAGGTCCGCCGGATTTAATTTTAAAATAAAACACAGTAAATTATTATCTAATTGGGCAATTTTTATTTATTTATAAAATAGACTTGTTGAGATTAATTATGAAATATGATGGCTGTGCTGGCATACCTTGACCCTTTTCATCATATTTTCGAAAACTTTTTCCAAGTCACTTGCCCCAATTTCAGCAAGAACGCGTTGGATTTCTGTTTTTAGTTCAGGAATTGTTTGTGGTTTGTTAGCATAGACCTTGGACTTTACAAAACCGCAGATGAAAAAATCGCATGGCGTCAAGTTGCAAGATCTAGGTGGCCAATTAACGTCAGCATTTCCGGAAATCACACGACTCGGAAAACTTTGTCTTAACAAATCGTTGGTAATGTTTCTCTTGTTGTATGCCATGTGGCACCATCCTGTTGAAACCACTTTCCTTCGAGGTCCAATTGATCCCACAAAATGTTCGATATCACGTCACGATATTGCAGTTAAAGCTTGGCCAAATTCATTCTCAAAAAAGAACGGTCCAATTACACCTCCAGCCCATAATCCACTCCAAACAGTGGTTCTTTGTGGGTGCATCGGTCTTTCAAGTATAGCACGAAGATTTTCATTGCTCCAAATCCGACAATTCTGCTTATTAACAAAACCATCCTAATGAAAATGAGCTTCATCGCTAAAGATGATGTTTTTAAAAAAAAATTCATTCACCGTTTGGTTTTCCATCACAATTAGCAAATTGTCTCCGTTGCAAATGGAGGAGGTAAAGGTCTTTAGTGAGAATTCGTTGGAAACTGGTTCTGCTAGTGTTTAATTATTGAGAACGATGACGTGTTGATGTTTCTGGATTCCCATCGATACTCTCATTGACCACCGCAATGTTTTCGGCCGACCGCTAAGGATGAGGACGAGGTAGAGCTTGTTTTCCATAATCGAAGTAGTTTCCTCAAATTTTTTAATTAATCAGTGAACTCATTAAATGAATATGGGTACCAACAATTTCACGAACTTTTCGAACAGTCTTCATAAAACTTTCGCCAAATTTGTAATGTGTTTTAACAGCAACAAATATGTTGTTCTTTTGCGTAGCGATTCATTTTTAATAACTTCAATGACTACAGATGACACATGTCAAACATTAGAGTTGCCAACTTAAATATAAAAAAAAGATGGGAAATTTAAATCCGGCGTACCCGATGAGCTACCCTTTCTGTGTGGTCGGGCGAAAGTATATTTGTGTTTTTTCTTGATTCCTACCTAACATGCTACATTGATATTACACGAGGGTTGTCCCTTGCTGCGTAAAGAGCGCCACCAATGAAACGTCGCCTGTTAAAATTCATTTCAATATTTATTTAAAACTGGCAAGACACTCAAAAATGGAATTGAGCCCAGAAAATTTCACGCAATAATTTTTTATAACATTCGAAGGGAACTATCACAACGGTGTTTTGTCGAGTTAGTTTCTGCTTTTGGTAATGAAGCCCCACATCAGTGAATAATTTCTCGCCGGTACTGCGAATGTTAACGTGGGCCCACCAGTCTCAATGAGGATCTCAGGGCAGGAGTACCAAAGACAGCAGTCACTCAAAAAAACATCGATCCTGTGAGCTAACTGATCGATTATGAAGATCGGCATGTGACATATCGCGAGAATGAGATATCGTTAGGCATTCCAAATACCTCAGTCCAAAAAATTGTGCATGATGGCTTTGAAAAAGTTAGTTTCTCGTTGGATCTCACATCGTTTAACTGAAGAACAAAAAGCGGCTCGCGTTAATTGGTGTCGAAAAACTTTGAGCTGGTTCCACAATGGAAGCTCCAAAAATGTTTATAGTATCGTGAGTGATGACGAATCATGGACTTATTTCTATGAAGCCGAAGCCAAATGTCGATCCGTTGTGTGGGTCTTTCAAGATGAGGGGACGCCAACAAATTTTATCCGTTCCTGAAGTGTATCGAGGAAAATGGTCGTAACCTTTGTTTGAATTTCGGGTCATGTTGCTACAATTCCCTTAGAAGATGAAAGAACGGAGAATTCCGGTTGGTATACAACCATTTGTTTACCAGAAGTGGTTGCTGTGCTCCGGAAAACCAACCTACAACGACGAATCATCCTCCACCATAATGAGAGTTCACATAGAGCTCAAAAGACAACTGAGTTTTTAGAGTAGATTTCTTTACGTTTCTTAAAATTAAGAATGGGCTGCGCGGTCAACTATCTCAGTCGTCGGAAGAAGCAGTCGATGCCTTTAAAATTGCAATTTTGACTGTTCCAACTGATGACTGGCATAACGGCTTTAACAGTTAGTTTGAAAGAATGAAAAAATGTATCAATCTTTGCCGAGAACATTTTGAAAAAAAAAAATAAAGCACTTTAAATCGATCTACTGTTTGCTGTTATGCAAAACTAAAAAAGACGTTTCAATTCTTTCAAGTTTTTACTGTGTTCTATTACGAAAACTTACAGGTATAAGCTCAAGTTTTTGTTTGCGGCCGGAAAAGTTTTTATTGTAATTATCAATACATATGTTGATACTCCCAAAGACCATCATCATGACACGAAACAGGAATAAAAGCGCTTCTGCACCGTTGAATTTGTTAAAATTATTCAGTAAATGAACAGTAAGAACATATTAAAAATAAACAGGTTATTATTCTAATTTGTCTTACCAAGTCTTCCGCATAAATACTCTCTAATATACGATGAGATCTCCCAAAAATTAAAAGTGAAAATCAACGTAGATATTTGTATGTTAAAGATACTTATTTTTTTAAATGCAACACAAATAATAAAATATACTATATGATAATAGCGGTCAGTCTCTCCGACATGTCTTAAATTATAAGTAATTCTCAAAGTACTGAGTATCACAAGTAAATTTTATGGCGCATATTTAAGGCACGTTTACGCGCAACCATTTTAATGATGTTATCGTCAGATTAAGCAATACTTTTCAAAACACCATGCACCTGGTTAAAAAATCAAGTTTTTCTGTAATTTAAGGGTTACTTAATTAAGTTAAGAAGGAACAAATTAAGGCAAAGTCAATGATGTTTAGTTTTGTAGGTTATAATCAGAGGCATTCTAAGATTATAATAGTAAGAATTCAATATTCGATAACGACCATAAACTATCTTATAACTTAGGTTCGTAAATCACAGTTCCCGATCATTGGGGTCCGACTGGGAAATACGTAATTTTGTTTAAGTAAAAAGTTATAATTTATAATTAATATAATACATATCGAGAAACACTTACCTAGTAAATATTAAAATTCCGCATGTGTTGGACTAAAAATGCGAATCATGGTATACGTTTCAATTATCATTTCCTATGCCGATAATGATAGCAAGGGCTGTGGCAAACAACACTGAAGTATCGGCACACTTCGGACCACACAAGTTATTAATTAACTCGGAACAGCAGTTTCAATTACTCGTGGTTCCCTATTCGCTACTCGAAAATCCCGGCAGAAGAACATTTGGTCATACAGTTGAGAATGGGGACCCACGAGTCCTTGAAACGGCTGTTCCGAATTAATTAATAACTTGTGTGGTGCGAAGAGTGCCGATACTTTAGTGTTGTTAATCCTATGCCGAATTTGTAATGGATTTAATATTTATGATAAGTATTTGTAACATTCCGTTTAATGACATCCAAACAGAACAGTTTCATAAGTTTTGGGACAAATATAACCCCAACTTGAAGTTGCTAAGTGAATCAACATTGTGAAATTATCTACCACGTATGCATGAAAGAATAGAGAATACAATTCAGCATGATGTGCAAGGTACAAAAATTGTGCCTAACCGTAGATGAATCAACGAATTCAAAGAAAAACTCAGTGGTACATATTATGGTTCAAATATTAAAACCAAGTGGATCTCCACCTCCATATTTAAGAACCAGTGCAAGACCTCAATCTTGTACCGGTCAAACCATTAAAAACGTGATGTTGGCCACTTTACAGAAGTTCGAAATTTTAGCAACTTAATGTTAGTGATTGATAGTGAATCAGTTGTACTTCATGTTGGCCGCTTGCTTAAACCTACTTTCTACGCTCCGTGCGTTACATCTCCTAGCCAAAATTGCTATCCAGATGAAAATGAATTAATAGCGCAGAGAGTAGCGTTAGATCTTCCAACGAATTCGGCAATTTCATGAACCTAATATCCCAGAACTCCCACATCCATTATTTTCAATATTCCCATCCGCTCTAGTCCCTAATGTTACAAAAGAAATTACGAATGTCACACAGATAATGTGCGAAGAAGGCTAGAAACCTTAAGTCCTGAGAAAAGTGTCGGTGTCAGAGTAAAATTTAATAATGTGCTACAACAATATATAGATTTGGCTAGATTAACACAGATTTGTAATAACAGTGCTCTTACAGATACGTTTACTTGTAATGGTCTTTGAAGCCATTACATTAATGCCAACGGTACGTCATTAGATGTCGAACAGTCGCTTTCGTTATATAAAAATATTTTTTCACCACTCCGAGTAAGGCTCAGGGTTTTTGACCGCGCTTTCTCCATTTGTGGTTTGCGCTATTGACACGTTTTTCGCACTGTAATAATTTCCAAATTAGTAAGTCCCTATTGCACATCAAACACCTCGCATCCGTCGTATTTGAAGTTGAAATAAACTTTCAAGTATTGGTCACCAAGCAATAGTTTTGACGAATTATTTGCTATTAAATCAGGGAAACGTCGAAAGAACCGAAATGATATCTGGAGACTGATATTCTTTACACGACCGTTATATGGCACATACGTAACAAATGGTTTTATACATGGTTTACAAATGGTTTATTACGGCGCATGGTATTACCCGCCTCTCCACATGCCCGTGGTCCGGCACCGGCTTTGCGAACCTTACTTATAACTAATCACAAGCACTTCCATCTTACCACATAGATCTGTGTATTGGCTATTCACTCCCTAAAATAGAAAAATGTTATCCGCACTTTGTTTGTAGTATCTACCTACACATTCATCACAAAAATCAACAAAAACAGAAGTGTTTACTTCGTTTCTATTTCGAGGAATATAACCAATAGTGTTATGGAATATGCGTTTTCGATAAGAGTCCTTTCGAACGTGTCAGATTGGTCAGACACGTCAGTAGCGACAATTCTTATTCCTTTATAAGTTTACAATGTCAGTATGTGTGTGTATCAATTTCTTGTTTGACCGTCAGCTGCCCTGTATCAGTGTAAAGACGGCAATCGTTGGGCGGGATTTAATAAAAGCTCAACATTTCCACCGACAAAATATAGAAACTAATTCAAGTTAGCTGCAGAATTTTTATCGGTTCTGGAACCCCAACGCTTGACGTGATGGTTTTGCTTCCGATAAAGTGTATTTATAAATATTACCTAAACACGATTTTGATAGCTTTAATGTGTAACTGATCGATGTGCGTGACTTTTTTATCTGCGATATTTTTTATCGTTGTTAGATAAATGGATATCGATTGACACACCTAATAATATAGTATCGGATTTTATTTACTGGAATGATTTGAAGACGTAAACAGGAATCTATTAATAGAAAGAAGAGTATATTAGCTAATTATATAAGTATGTTATTACGCTGTAGTTGAATAAACAAAGCTTTTATAAGCTTAAAGTATAATAAGATCTGTATATTTAATATTTATTGAATTCAGCTGATAATTGAGATATGTATATGTAAGTGTTAAAATATATAGACCATCTCACCGAACTGCTCTGCTACAAAATAGATTACTTAGTTCTGACCTTTAGGGAATAGATATAGTTAATTAAGCGCAATTATGCACTGTTTACTGTATTTCTGAATTGTATATGTAACTCTAGGGAAGCTTTCATTGAATATCCCTATATCTAGCGGTTATCGTTTTGTACCAAACACAACGTCCAGACACGTTCCTTGAATGGTGAGATGTATTTACAGTGTCTCCCTGTTGGCCTTATACCTAGCCCTGTTGCGTTATTTCCAAATGAACAAGACCCCAATGTTCCTAATGCGTCTCTTTGGTATCAGCAAGATGGTGCCCCAGCTGTTTATAATCAACCTGTCAACCAGGCAATACCCGGATGAAATATTTTCTATTTGCTGGATAAGGTAGATGTGGCATTGTCTCATGGCCAGCACGATCGCCCGATCTAACACCATCAATTTTTTTTCTTTGGGAGTATCTAAAGTTACGAGTATACATCCAACGACCTAGGACTCTCGAATAATTATAAGAGGGCATAACTTTGGAATGTCGACAAATTAATCAGGCCACTAGAGATAATGAACTACAAGGATTTTATAACCGTCTTTATTTTTGCGAAGGATTGAATGGATGGCCATACGAACAACCTTGATGAATGGTTGGTAAGCTTGTGAGTCGATTTTTTTCTTCTACATCAATTGATATTTCGGAAATTTAGGGCCCCATAGCATACAAACACTTTACCCTAGGCTTCTATTGTCTTCTGAATTCAGCTATGGACTTTTTATCCTTGATGCCAGAAATGACGGGCCCATTTAAACAAATTGATGATGACATCATTACTTAAACAGCGACGGGGGAAGGAATTCATTTTTATGTGAAAAAGGCACTAAACAATATATAGAAATTGACCTGTTCAAAATATAAATTGTCAATACTATTCCATAATTTTTACGCTCACTGGATACTATATTAGTAATAGACAGTGCCAATCAGTGAGGTAATAGGTACCAATAATTAGAATCTTTATCTAAATTTAGCATTTGCGAATCGAACATCTTTCGGAGAGTAAACATTAACTAACTAGAGTTATACACTAATACAAAAAAACTTTTACAATGTAGTTTAGTTCAGTGTTATATTATTACCGCTTGATTTTGATTAAAATTATTCGAAAACATGTCTTAAAATGCCAATTATCTTACTCTAAATGCAGCTTTTGCCTTAGTAAGAAACCGGAAGGAAGTGTGAAATCTGTACACAAGATGCCGGTTCTTATGTGGTAATGAATAACACAGTGTCACACATAAATTCCACATTATATGGGAAAGATATTTGTTAATCTATATAGCTAAATTTTGAGTTCCCCACTTGCTTGTCCTTAAAAAGTCATATCAAATTATATGCATACCACATATTTGCCATATTTTTCCAAATAATTATAAAATATGGCGTTATTTTTAAACTTTTTGGGAAATGTCAAACGGAAAAGTTGCTAATTTTATATGAACTTGCCAATTGTCACCACTCCAATGCAACGTTTCTTTCCATTTCTTGAATTGTTCAAATTAAAGCAAACCAGAATAAAATTATTTCTTTATACATGTCAACTTTTAAATGTAATTTTGTAAACAGAAACATATTAATAAAACCATACTAACTTCAGGTAACATTTATTTAGTTTGTTCAAATAATTAGAAAATCTACTTTATTACGATTTTTAATTATTCTACCACCTTTAATAAAGTATGGCTGAAGAATAAGAACGTATCGCTTAAAAGTGCGCTACTACTAAATTGAGTTTTATAAACGCATCCGCCGGGTCGAGTAGAACAAGTTGATATTAGTAACGCGTGATTCATTTGTACGCTATGAATGGGTTGCTGTCTCGACGCGTCGTGCACTATTCAGGGGATCTCGCCGATCCGCACTCTAATGATACATCATTTTTTAAACACTAACAAATAGGGAAGCCAAAATGCATCTAAATTGATTAATAAAAAGCTGTATTTGGGGCACTGCTCAGTAGTTTACCAAACAGCGCATGTTTAAAATGAAAACAAACTACATAGTAGTGCTGTGTATTTACAAACTGTTTCAAATTCGCAGTACATGGTTGATCTCACTTACTATATAAAGTAGTATAACCTTAAATTTGAGGGACTGGAGCATAATGAAGATCTGTGGTCCCATTTTTTGTTGTCTCATATGTTAAATTGATTGGAAGCATGGCAAAGCTAATATAAACTTAATCTTGTGCTTCATTAACTGGAGCTGTTTTGAACTCCTCCTGGTTTGAAGGGGTTTTTCTTTAAATTTATAACACTTTGTAAATAAAACACCTGAGTATGGATATTCACAAGATATATTTACTCTCGGTTATAAGTTTACACTAAACTGAATTATACGTTGTTCTGATTAACTCACTTGCGACGAAATTGAAACCCCTTTTTGTATATGAGTAAAAATAAGAAGAAATAAAAGCGTTAGCAATTCATATAAGATAATTTAGCCCTGTATTAGGGTCTCTACATCCGCTTCACTTCGTTGCCTATTTTTAACTGTTTTCTTTTTCTGCCGGGTGGCAACTTTTTCTAAGCGTTTTCTTTAACAATCGTCTAATTCCAAGAAGGAAGCAGATATTTTAGCAGGAAAGGTTCAGGTCTTAGAACTAACATAAAATACAATTCCTAAGAGGAGCATTTGACAATTTTGTCATCAGTCAATTAAAGATTCTCTACTGCTATCCAAGACCGATCCAAGATATTGTATTATTCTTTGCCGCCTTCCAAAATCGTGCTATCCTAAGCTTCCACCTAATTCACCTAGTGGTAGGGCCGGACTGATATTGCAATAATATTCAACTTGTTCACACAATAAAGAAATGGGTTTGATTCCACCCAAGCGCTTAATCCTTTGTTTTCCCAAAGTTTATTAGGCATTTAATACTCTGTGTGTTATATTGCTACGATATAATCAGAACAAAAAATAGTTAATCAATGGAAACGAAGGAAATAAAAGAAATAGGCGCTTAAAATGAGCTAGGTGAGACTATAGTGTTTCCGAAACGCGCATAAAAATTGTTACAAAAAAGTTTATTTTCGAATTTTCCTACAGTTGCAAAGGATACAAGCAAAAATCGTAATTATGACATTTCCATTTTCCCGCATAATTCAGTAGGCATTTAAGAAAATTGAAATCATTTGGTTTTTGGTTAGAAATTAATTCAAAAACTTTACCCAATTAAAAATTTACACTCTATTTCCTATTCTAAGCGAGATTTCCATAGTATCCTATGAATTTGGCATAATCTGTAGATGGTAATATTCCTTACCTCCGTTTTCTTGAATATACTTGTTCCTTGATCAAACTTTTATTTAATTCACCACTAACTTAAGTGGGGTTTTAGAATTTTAGATGTTATAAAACCTCTTAAAAGATCTATTTCAGTATTTGTTGCTAGATAAATAATCAATTTCTTATAGACAAATTAGCTTATACTGTTTAGTAATATAAAACTTGTTGAAATAGGAATAACTGCATTTTTAGGCAATTTAAATTTATTATAAGAAATATAGTTTATGTAAATAGTACCTGAATTATGGCAAAAGAAAGCAGTATAATGATGTCTATATATTTTTTTTATTATAAATAATTTAGCTTTAGAATTAAACCGAAAATCTGTAATACGAAACCTTCTTTTTATATTATTTTATATCCTACAAAGTATATAAAAGTAGACGTATGTGAAAAGTTCTGTGTAACAAAATGGAAATGCGACGATAGAAGTATGTAGGTTAAAAAGATTCATACTAAAATCCCGAATATCTCAGAAAAAGTAAACATTCAAAAATTATAATATATTTCTATGTATACAAGTGTATATAGGTACATATATATTCCATAGCGGACTACGGCCCCTTTGGTGGAATTACTTTATTTCCATATTTATACACGCGAACGCTGAATATCAAGGAATATGAAATTCGCCGGTATAATGGTAGTGATAGAAAGAAGCTTCTGCGAACAAATACTGCTTCGAAGATGCTTGAAATGCAATATAACCAATTGATAAAGTAATCAGTATTCATAGGGACGGGACGTCGTTAGTCAATTAAAAATAATCGCGTAAGATCGTTGAATTCTCTGGAAATTAGCAGAACGCTTTTATATACGGAAACGTAATACCGTTATGCACTTGAAAGTTTGAATTAATTAAAATAATAAAATGGCGATCAAGAGTTCGTAAATACCTTTTGTAAATTTAACTAAGCTTACTTGAAATGTACTACTTCTTTTGATGTAGGAAATTTAATGGTTGGAAATAAAAATTGAAATCATCGTTTTCCTCCGAAGTTATTATAGATACAAAAAAAAATGTTCAGATAAAGTTTTTAGTACTTTTAGGAAGCTATCTAAATCTGTACAAATTTGGTAAAAAAAGGAAGTAAATTTTCGTAGGTATTACTACCTTTATACTTTTTTTAATGGTTACACCCTACATATTTACACCAGTTAATAAAAAATAATTTTTGCTTTAAAAAAGTATAAGGGTTTTTCCTTCTAAACATGATAGTTTTTGAGGTATTCCCCGGCAGCGAACGGGTCTCTCAGTCTACCTAAAAGCGAAATAGCCGTATATTTTTTTAAGCGTTTTCAGTTTCTGGGTACCTTTCTAGCATGTCTTTCTACATCCATTATTTTATTATTTATTTATTTGAAGATGTTCCGTTTAAGAAAAAAATGGTTTGTCCTGGGAGACCCCACCCGTTCGTATTTGTAACTTTAGCAGACCTTTGATACAAGGTCGTGTTTATTTGTGTCAAGAGGTATCCGGGTGACACATGTATATTTCTGGGGTTTACCATGATTCCTACTACAGGAGATAACATATATTAAAAACAGGGAAGTGAAGTCGTCCAAGTTTGCGTTCAATCAAGGCATGATAGCCGTCTTGTACATACCGAAGAAATTTAAAAATGTCTTAGTCATATCATCCATGCACCATGATAAAATCAATGACAGTACAGACGAAGCTAAGAAACCAGATATAGTAACTTTCTATGTATAACCACACTAAAAGTGGTGTAGACGCGGTAGACAGAATGGTTTTCTTATATAACACTGCCAGAAATACTCGCTGCTGTTTTATGGAACCCTTAACGTTGGAGCCATAAATGCTGTAGTTATATACAAAGTCAATCAGCCAGAGGACGAGTTTAGTAAAAGTCGAAGGCTTTTTCTAAAGTGCCTAGACTTTGAATTAGTCCATGATAATATGGGAAGGCATCCAAATTGCCAAGGGACGTTCGACAATCAGCAGCACGTTTGGCAGGAGTTACCCCAGCAGAAGATACCTCTTGTTCCCCTCCCAACAAAAGAGGACGGTGCAAGTATTGCAAAAGGACCAAAACACGTTATCACTGCAAAATCTATAAATCCTGGCTCTGCATGAACCACATTACTGCATGTTGCAGTGATTGCCTAGAGAGAAACGCACTCTAACTTTGTATACTCGCACTTTGTAATATTTTTGTAAAATACCGTAATATTTCTAATTTTATATGAGTAAATATAAAGATATTAAATAAATGGCAAGTTATAAGTAAATTATTGCATCAAATTTCAACTTTGGCTAAGCTAACATATTTTGGTACCAATTTATAATAATGGGCGAACAAACACAAACCATAGTTTGATGTTCGGTGCAGAACAGCCAAAGAGAATATACGAATAACTTTTAAACAATGTAAGCAAAGAAACTTTGATCAAAACCCTGTAAAGGGCTACAACGAGGCAAAGACATTTTGTAAAAAACTAATCGAGCAATGTAAATCTAGTCATGCGCAGTCTATTAGACAAAAACTCAATGATGTCAATAACCCGGTTTCGTTCTGGCAATCAATTTCAAAATACCACAAGGTGGCGGCAAACGCAAAAATTATCAATTTAGATACCTGGACAGGTTACTATATAAATTTTTATAATGAAAAAGATGTAGTCATATATATTCATTGAATTTTTTTGACGCAAAAGACCCATATCTAGACGAGGACATTAATCTGTGGGAACTGAACCGGGCAATCACTTATGCTAGAAATAATAAAACGCCTGGTAGGGACGGAATTTCAAGCGAATTTTTTAAAAGTATAGGCAATGATTGGACTCACCAACCTATTACGACTGTTTAATAAAATCTGGGAGCAGGAAGAATTTCCTGAGTCTTAGACTTAATGTAGAATTACACATATCTTCAAAAATGGTAATTCAAGCAGCCCAGAAAACTACAGAAGCATCGCTATAATGAACCACTTGACGAAGTTTTTTACTTGGATAATAAACCAAAGACTTGAAAAGTTTATAGAAAGAGCAAATGTCCTACCAAAGTGTCAGGCTGGATTTCGAAAAGGACGCAATTGTTTGGACAACATTTTTGTATTGACTACTGTAATACATAACAGTATTCGTGAGAATGCTGATATTTACGGACGATTTGGTGCTGCTTGCGGAATCGCTTATGCAGTTGGAACGGAACCTTAGAACTTTGGAGAGCTGCTGTACAATGCTAAAATTGGAAGTGAATATATCTAAAACCAAAATCATCATATTTAGGAGGGGTAACAGAATCAAAACACTATCCAAAAGCTACTATAAGGGGCAATAAATAGAAATTGTTAATTCATACAACTACTTAGGCGTCAAATTCCACTACAAAGGAACCTTTATCGAAGCTCTGGGTGAACGGCTACAAAAACCTAGAGTTAGTTCTGCTGCGATTATTCGAAGTATACGTTCATCGGGCATAGGAAGTTGGGATGCAATTTAGTAGTTGTTCTCTTTCGTGGCGGTTCCAACAGTAACATACGGAATCGGAATTTTGGAAACAGACACTTACAAGACATCGAGAGAGTACAGGTATTCTTTTTTAATAGACTGTTCCTATTGCAGCGATCTACTCCGATCTATGTTGTATATTCTATTAGGTATTTTATCACAAAATTGAAACAAACGTCTTACATACAGGATTGGGATAAGATATTACTCTTCACTTATTGTCCAGATTATAAATACATATATATAGTAATCATTATGAGGTGCCAGGAAACATCTATTATGATTGCAACCTACCGCTTAACATTCAAACTGTGCTCGCACAGTTGAGAACAGCTAACGACACAACACTGAAACTCTATATTTAGAAGAACAGCTATACTATTGCAAGGCAGGAAATATGCACCGTATGTAATTTAATTTGCAAGTTCCAGAAAGTCTCCAACACGTTTTGTTTGCTTGCTCTATATGCAAAAGCCTAAGAAAGGGTATCCTACTGCGAAATATAACGGACAGTACAGTAATTTAACGGCATGAGGTATTGGTACCACAAGCCAGAACATTGTACACTTTCTTTAGGGAAGCACTTAAACTAAGAGCATTTGTACTGTACGATTGGGCCTGATCTGTACTCTGGCGTCGGCGTCTGCTGACTGACACAGTGTAAGTACTACAATGTTACAACGGTAACATTTAAAATTCAGATTTATAGAATATATAATTCATTTACATAAGGATGAGGACGTTTTGTTTGATCTCTTTCTCTTGTCTATAATGCATGTATAGACAATAACTATTATTATTACTATTATTATTATTATTATTATTATTATTATTATTATTATTATTATTATTATTATTATTATTATTATAATTATTATTATTATTGTAATTATTATTATACTATTATTATTATTATTATTATTATTATTATCATTATTGTTATTATTATTACTATTATTATTATTATTAGGCGAACAAATAAACAGCTGCAGTATTTCTATTTGTTATGTTTCTGCATTACACAGATCGAAATCACTATCTGCTTCCAGTTTTTACTGTCGCATGGTAATTGTCCCCACGATAATTTTGAAAAAAGCCGTTGTGGCTGCAGTAAGAATATAAAAAAAGTAACGGAGACTAGTTGTGATTACCAAACCAAACCACTACACAAATTGTTTAAATAATTAGGAGGATATGTTCTGAAGATACATTTCCATTGTCAACCATACGACCGCGTGACATTCCTGAAACATAAATTCCAGATAAAATAAATAATTTCTGTGGTGCGGAGTGTGCTGATACCTTTCATGTCTGTTATACTATCCGACAGTCCTTGATATTATTAGTAATACACTGTAATTTGGGAGAAAGTTAGGAAAAATAAAGTCGGTTGGTGCAATTCATTCTTCGTCGAAGCTTACTGATGACTTCATCAATCAATCTGCTACAGAATAAAATAATATTATAACATTGGCAAACAATATTTAAAATTAATAAAATAATAAAAGAGTACATACTTATATAACTGTGAGTATAAATTTAATTAAACGTTGTAATAGAATAAAAGTACTTGATGAAGGGAACCCAAGAAATCTAAATAGTTTAGTTAAGTTTGCTAGCTGAATCAAA
Source organism: Dynastes maya (assembly GCA_029619315.2). Classification (NCBI taxonomy): domain Eukaryota; kingdom Metazoa; phylum Arthropoda; class Insecta; order Coleoptera; family Scarabaeidae; genus Dynastes; species Dynastes maya. The sequence continues at coordinate 28,596,841 of JAROYE020000001.1, forward strand.
CAGGGTTTTATTTCATAGGAAGATAGAGGATGAATTCCTCAATTATATTCTATCCATAATGAAAAAGTCTTTTAATTAAAGTCATTGTGTTAAATGTTAACGATGCTATGTATGGTGAGCGATCCAAAGAAGTTTGTAGCCCTTTAGTTTTCTCATAACGTCTAGGGTCTAGTGTGTTAATATTAGTCTGCACTGCAAACTAACAAACAATCCCTAACACCTCTAACAATTTTATTTTAATCAATAAATTGTTTGCACTTCTTATTTTTTCCCGTCGTCATGTAGGTATCTTTATGGATTACGCTTTAAATTGGTGGTACCCCCGTAACATCGCACAATGTTAGGAGGGTACCACCAGAAATTCCCGGCATGACTATGAAAGAAACAACGTAGACCCACAATTAAATTTCATTTTTCAATATAATCTCCCTTGACATTAATGCACTTTTTACAACGTTTCAGCAACAATTGTATACCCGTAAAAAATATTCCTTCCCTTTGTTTCCAAAATGTGCCCCAACTGCAGCTTTCACCTCTTGGTCGTCACTGAAACGGCACCCGCTAAGGTCCTTTTTCGAATTTGCAAACAGGTAGTAGTCATTGCGATCCATATCTGGATTATACGCGGGGTCGATTTGTTCGAAGCCGCACGCACGAATTGCGGCTTGTGCAATTCCAGCAGTGTGCGTGGATACATTGTCATGCAGCAAACGCACGCCTCTGATCAGCTTCCCATTACTTTTTTTCCGAATATTTTATTATAATTTATGTAGGGGTGCTGCATACTATGTCTCGTTGACTGTCTCTTTGAATTCTATAAGAAGAACGCCCTCACAATCCCAAAAAATATATAGCCACTGGCGGACCCTGAATTTTAACACGACGCGGGCGCTGAACTGCTGACAGAAGTTTGGGCACCTTCCTTGTACTAACTTCATTCACATCTAAATGATCATGGAAGATTTGACGCACGCTTGTATCAGAAAGCCCCGTCATTTTTTATCTTCAACCGTCGATTGCCTAATACTACATGATTCTCAATAAGGATAATGCTGTCGTGCGTCACCACTTCCATCATCTTTTTTATTCTTGCGGCGTCTGCCTAGGATTCCTGCCCCATTCGAAACCGAATTGACTAATCTTTTGCTGCAGAATAAACCAGCGAACTTTACCCATACTCCCCATACAGCCGATCTTTGATGCTTTAAGGAGAAAGATCTTCTTGAGTAAAGTCTTTGATAACAGCGCGAAGTTCAATGTTCATGACTTTTAACATCGTGATGAACGAGTGATGGTTATAGGAAATCTAATTCATATAAAATCTATTTTTGTTTTTCCAAGGCTAATAAGACTTGAACCAAAGTGTTAGCAACATTTTGATTAGCTGCGATACCTAGATGAATGTTAGGCCGGGAAATTTTGGCGCTTACCTCGTATTATTAGATAGGTCAAGTTTGACTTTTCAAACAAAGGTGTTGTGACAAATACAAGTATTTACAAAACAAAGGGAATAGTACCTTTTTAATTTTTCAAATTACATCTTGCAGACAACAATTGTAATGACATATCCCATAAACCATAGAAAGCTTACCTTTACAAAACCGTGAGTGGGAGTGGTATTGTTGTATACATTCGGTGGAATGGTTGGCAATTTTAGGCTACAACCTATTATCTGAATGAATTCCGGCAGTGTTTACGTGTAGATTTGTGCCTGTGTATGCATGTGACGTATTTCATCGATCTGCGAGGGTCGGACCGATAAAACCGGGTCACATCACCCTTACCCTTGTAGTTTTTACTACTACATACGCCTCTTCAACGAACTTACGTCGCAGCCACGAAAACCTACCTCACATTTTATTTTGTAAGTTGCTATCCGCACTAACGGCAGGTGATTTTTTAATTTTTTTTTTTTGGGGCATTTCGACTTTTCATATGTATGTATACAGCGGACTGTGTATAGAATTTCGATATGTTTTCTATCAGTCTTTAATATCCCCGATCGTGTTATGAATACAATATAACTACTGAGACTTGCATACGTAGCTTTTTACATTTGTGTCAATGCAGTCTGTTTCCAAACAATTCAAGGAAAGGCAGTCTGACATAACATATGAACGTATAACAGCACAAGGAAGCGTATTTATATTTACAGTACACGGCATGTACACTACCGTTCATGGAAGTTCAGGCAAGCAAAAAAATGTACGGAAGTCAAAGAAAATAAGAGAAATATTAAATGGCTATGTATTTAATACTTACTTAGATGATTTTACATATTTTCAAACACAAATTTATTAAAAAGAAAAAGTGAATGTAATACAAATAATTTAAATCTGATTTTCATCGAAAAATCCACCTTTTGCCTTTAGGGCTGCTGCCACTATTCTCGGCATCCGATTCACTAATTTTGCTAATGTTTCATTGGGCAAGCTTGTCCATACCTCCTGGAGAATGGTCCACAAATGTTCCTTCGATTTTGGACACTTTTTCCTAACACATCGGTCTAATTCTTCCCATAACAACTCTATCGGGTTCAGATCGGGGGACTGTGGCGGCCATTCCATAATTTTTAGGGCTCTTTCATTTTCTTCTTGCTGCAGGTAATCTATGCACAATTTAGATTTATGTTTGGGGTCATTGTCCTGCATAAATTCAAATCCACGACCAATTAATCGGACTCCTGACGGTATGGCATTTTCCTTCAGGATTGCCTCCATGCTTCACCGTAGGAACTATACACTCCCGTAACATTCTTTCCCCTCTTGATCTGCGTACGAAAACTCTCCGTCTATTTCCAAAAACCTCAAACTTGGATTCGTCAGTCCACAAAACGTTTTTAAAATCGTCCACTGTCCAATCTCTATGAGCTTGTGCCCATTTCAGTCGTTTCAGCCTATTTCCTCTTCGGAGTAACGGTTTTCGACAAGCCACTTGCCCATGCAACCCAGCCTCTTTCAGCCGACGTTTCACAGTACTCACAGAAACTTTGGAATCTCGCTCATTATTGAATTCTGTAGCAATTTCTGATGCTGTTAGTCTTCCATTGCGCTTACTAATTATTTTTGTTTGTAAATCTTCCGCAGGAGTCGTTTTTCTTGATGGTCCTGGCTGATTACGATCTTGCACGTCACCGGTTGTTTTAAATCGAACTATAGTATCATGTACTGTAGATTTTTTTATTTTTAATTTATCAGTCAAACCGAAATTATTTTATTTTTCACTTGCACAACCACAGATACTTTTACAATAACAATCTCTTCAGAACTACTGCATTTACAAATGTTATAATACTTTACAAAGGGTATACGAATATTTCCAGGTAACACGAGTGAATCAGCTAACCCTCCTAGGGCTTATTATAAAGCTATATTGTCACTGTAATTATTGGGGATTTCCAACATAATTATATATTTTATGATAACGGTCTTATAATAGACAAATACTACCTGGAAATTGGTAAAAGGCTACCAGGAAAGGTTAGTTTTAATAATTCCTCACAGAAACGTATATTATATAATTTTAAATTTTTTTCCTAAACAGTTAATATAATTTGTCAGCTTGCCCGATCTTCCATGAACTATATGTAGCAATGCAAAACATATAATCTAAAGTTTAGACGAAACGGTCACTAGATGGAATTCTAAATTATTACCATGGAAATATATTTAGAGAAAAGTGAAAATCCTGGGTATGCAAAAATGTATGTCCTAAGAATCATTTATCCTCATCTTCGTAGTACCACCAGCTATTTGTTAACTCGAAATGATTCGTGAACATTCTTTTATTTACATTTACATTTATTTAATTATGTACCATATCTTGCTAGCAAAGTTAGCAGATACCATTCTCCTGTTTAATCCTTCACGTTACAATTACGCTTTGGCACTTTCTACCAATGTGACAAATAACAAAGACTTTTTAGAGTTTGATGCTGTGGGTCGGCGGAAATGTGGTTAAATATGGATGCCGTAGTGCCTCCAAGAGATGGTATCCAAACATTCCGGAAATGCAGCGATAAATAAAATGGAAGCATACCAGGAGCACCCTTGGGGATGCAAAAACCGATCCCAGCACCTTTGTCACAAACGGAACGCATTCTGGAAGTCCTGTTTTGTTAATGTGTTCAGCACCGATTTAGCTTCAATCTCCTCTGTCGTGTCAAATCTTCTCCCCATCAACTTGATTTTCACCATTGGAAAGAGGAAAAAGTCGCAGGGTGCTAAATCACAAAACGGTCATGTTGTTTTTGGTAAAAAATTGCTGTACGAAGCGGTATGGGGCCTCGCATTATCATGGTGGAGAATCCAGTCGTTCCTGCGACACTTCTGTGGGCGCTTCCTTCTCATATCCTCCTTTACCCGCATTAAGACGTCACGATGGTATTTTGCGTTAATTGTCTCAACTGGAAGTACGAATTCTCTATGGATAATCCCATCAATATCGTCTGGAACTTTCATCGTCATCAACTGATGCGTGACCATTTTAAATTAGTTATAAGCTTGTGTTTGACAAGAGTTGTCTCCAAATGTTTTCTTTAACATTTTGTATGTTTCTGAGGTAGCCTTACCGAGTTTAAAATAAAACTTGATACTGATATGCGCGTTTTTTACATTTTACCGACAATAGAATCGACACGATCACGGCACGGCACCGATACTAATACGACACCATTCGCATTTACCGACCAGTCACGATGAATTTACAAGTAATACAAATATAATATTGAAATTTACAAAATTACGAAAGCAATATAACTACGAGTTTACAAGATGAAATAAATGAAGAACGGATTTATTGGTGCAAAAACAAAACTAAAATGTTAAGAAACCTTAGCATATCGCCCCCTTGAAGGCACCGCCTTCAACACATCATTCTAGAAGAGGTAATATTGAAAATGAAAATAATTCATAACAAACACTTCACTGTCTTAGCATGTTTTCTCTGGTGTTTGGCCTCGGTTGAGGTCCGCTGCATTCGTGAAGAGGGTCCTATTAATCATGGAGTGTATGTGGTGGTGGTTGGTCTCTTTTCAACTTGTCGTGGAGAAGAGGTGCCCACAACAGCATAGTTGCAGACTCCTTGGGAGGTTTGTACGCTGGTTGCGCGTGCACTACCATCCATTTTTGTGAAGACTTCCATTAGACCTATTACTGATTGCGTTAAATGCGAAAAACTACGCATACAGCTGGCAGGTTGCTGGGAATAACGCCACATCGCATCGGCGGATTGGTTGCTATTAATTGATTGAATTATTTGGATTAGAAGTACGCCATGATAAGCATGAAGGTAGAATGGAACGTCCAATTATGCGAAACTTTTGGTTGAAATTGAGAATGTGTTACAGAAACGTTGTTTAGGATTCTAGGGATACGAAATATAGTTGAAATCGTTTGTTGGTAACGTTATTTGGAAATACATGAAGAGAAGTAGAATTGAATGTGATTAAGTTTATTTGTGAAGTAGGAATTGTGACAGAAAAAATCCATCCCAGTAACGTCTTTTGAAAACAAAGGTTTATTCAAAATAGAATTTATTTAGGAAATGTAAAGTAGTTTGCAGGATAGTTCAAAACCTATTAGGGGAATTAAGGATCGGCTATCTTGGTGAATGATTTGGCACGTTAAATAGTTTATGAGCTATGGAGACAAGTGGAAAATGATTCGTGAATTTTGAACACAAGGCAACTTAAATTTTGTTTGAAACTAATACATCTTGATTTAATTGGCATATCCATTGCTTGTGCAACTTGAATTTTTGTTGGTGTTGTAAAAGTTAAAAACACATAGGTGTGTACTCGCTTCAGGCCAAGACAGTTGGCCATTCTTCTGGTTATTAAATTGGATTGGGACCCACAATTCAGTAAAACTCGGTATTTGCAAGCGCGATCTGTCCTATCTAAATGTTTACCAAAGCTGTCGATAATAATGTGTTTTATTTAGTATTACAGCTATGGCTTATGAATGAGATTAAATCCCCTGACCGTGGCGAATTTGATCGATTTATTTGGCTTTGTTTACTGATGTGTAAAACGGAATAATGCCTCGTATTACAACTCATTTACAACAACATAGTTTTCCAGATATAGCTTTTTGGATTCTTTCATTCGTTGCTAGTGAAAAAAATTTCTTGCCAAATGTGTAACGGATGATTATACTTGCATCATGGATGATCATGGCGACTGCTTTGTTTGTTGTAATTGTGGGTGGTTTTTTCGTTGCGACATTTAAGGTAGCCTTTGACAGTATGTACTTGTAGTTGTGGACTTAGTTATAGCCTCAAGCATTTATGCCGATTATATTTTTGAATGTTTGCATTTCTGTTGACTGTATTTTTGTCTCCCATTTTTTGATCGTTTGTGCATCCAGTTTCATCGTGATAATTGTTACAAGTAGATCATCCCAATGGTCTGTTGGACGTTTGAAAACAGTGAAGCCTGTATGTGTTTTTATACTATTATTTTCTGGTTATAATATCTAATCAAATATTAAATTTACAAAACAAGACAATATAACGACGAGTTTACAAGATAAAATAAATGAAGTAACGGATTTGTAGACATAAAGATAAAGCTAAAATGTTAAGAAGCCTTAACACATGTCTATAAAAAGTAGAAAAGGTTATATCGTAAAATGATTATTATAACCTCATTAATATTCAATAAATCGCCATTTATGTTTACACTTGTTTAATTTTGTGTCATTTCCTTGTAAATTAACTTTTAAACCCATAAAAAAAAAATTGGAAAAGTGTCTCATTTTTACATCACCCGATTGAATAAAAGCATTGTTGCTACCGGTGATACAGAAAACTTAACATGTTTTGAGATATAGAAGACTAGATGCGTAATGTGACGATTTTATAACAATATCACGTTAATATACTTTTTTAATACTATGTTGCTTTGCAATGTTTTATCATTTTAATTGTTATTGGTTAATATTGCTGCAGATATATTAGATCGAAAATAAGCTTCATTAGTTGTATTTCAACGGAATTTATAGGCATATGTTAGCTAAATCTTCAAAACTAGAAATGGTGGAGGCGCCTGTAAATTCATGCAACACTACTGCAATATAGAAGCTATGTAGAGTTCTACAATCAACAACCAGCAACAGGGTAGAGTTCCTGTTTAAACCTCATGCAACAGTATTGATTCAAGTCAAAAATGCATGTACTTTCAACTCTCACAGTTAGATAGCGCTGCAAGGGCTACTCTACGGGAATTCCTTACTACGGAACTAGAGGGCGATAGTTGACGTTCATTCACAATACTATGCATAAAATTTCAAGCTGAGTTTCGGTAGTGTAAAAATTATGGTAATAATTTTTGCAGAAAATTTTTTGCGTATTAATTTTTGCCTCGAGAATTTTAAAAGAAGGTAAAGAATTAGAAATATACTAAAATATACTTGTTTGTTATCTGATGAGCAATAGTATACCTCTAACCAGCGCGAACCGCAGCAAGGTTCAACGATATTCTCTTTATTCATAATAACATGCGTACTTAAAATTTTTAAGCAAATATGATTCATTTTTGTTTACATGTATGCATGGGGAAATCTAATTAGATATCCTCACTTGTACATTTTTGTCGACTAAATTACTGTAAACGCCTTAGATTAATTTTTCTGTTTGTATACGAGGTGTGGCAATTAAATAACCGGACTGGTGCTGCAAAACATTTTATTGATCACCAATTACATTACAAAGTTTCAATGTACTCTCCTTGCCGATCCCTACAACGCTTCGTACGAATTTTCCACTGTCGAAAGCAGTGCTGGAAGTCTGTTGTTGTCAGCTTGTTGAGAACCTCCCTCGCTTTCGCTTTCACCGCTTCCACACTGTCAAATCTTGTCCCCTTAAGGTCCGATTTTACCTTAGGAAATAAAAAAAAGTCTCAGGGGGCCAGGTCGGGCGAGTACGGTGGGTGGTCCAACACGGTGATGCCGGATTTCGCAAAGAATGCCTTCACAGACCTTCACAGACAGCGGAATGGGCGGGCGCATTGTCTTGGTGGAGCATCCAGGATTTGCTCTTCCATAAATCGGGTCTTCGTCTTCTCACTCGTCTCACCTTCGGGGACCCAGGGATGTAGACAATTCCACGCATATAAAAAAAAAAACAATCATCATGGCTTTGAATTTAGACTTGCTCATTTTTGCCTTTTTTGCCGTGGTGAGCTTGGGCTCTTCCAATGCATCGATTGACGCTTTTTTTCAGGATCGTAGGTAAAAAACCACGATTCATCACAAGTAATCACTCTGTTTAACAATTCGGGATCATCATCAATGTTGTTTAAAAGGTCAGCACAAATGTTCATTCTCGATTCTTTTTGCTCTGGAGTGAGAAGTTTTGGTACCATTTTTTGCGCAAACTTTCTGCATGTTGAATGATTCATGCAAAATCTGACGGGCAGCTTATTTGTTAATTCCTGAGGTTTCAGCAAGAGCTCGGACACTCAAACGACGATTTTCGCGGATCAATTTACCAATTTTCTGAATGTCGTCGTCCGTTTTTGATGTTGAGGGTCGTCCAGGCCGCGGATCGTTTCACGTCCCTCTTTAAACCTTTTACATCACTGAAAAAGTTCTGTGCGCGATTAACACTCACTTCCGTACACTTCCTTTAACATGGTATGAGCTTCTGTAGCAGTTTTTCCCAGTTTCACAAGAAATTTTAGGTTAACTCGTTGCTCGATCGAGCACTCTGCATTTTTCCGACGCGACGCTAGCGTAAGGACTTGAACGGGCGATTGCTACAGCGAGACTGAGCGACGTACAACCGTGCCCATCGAGCTCAGGGTGGGGAAAGCATCTACAAGCACAGACATGTTCAAACTTGCCGTATCACGCCTTTATCTCTTTGAAAATTGTTGGTCTTTATTTTAAATATTGGACGTTCACGTATTTTTCCTCATTTTCTAATGTCTGATAACGCAATTTCTATTTAATGGTCTTTCATATCTAGCTATAAACAAAATTTTATTAGACCTACAATATTACAAATATGCTTCCAAAAAAACTATATTATAAAGTGATATATAGAAAGAAACCCGCAACGGTTAAAAACGAAAAAGATAGTACACACAGCATTAAAAAGCGCACCTATTCATGAAATATGAACGATTATTTAATAAATGTCAGTCTTTGTAGGAGCACGTGTAAAGCTAGTTGCTTTAAAACAACGATTCGAAGATATGTTTGCAGCTAGCGTGTGGTGGATGAATACCAGCTGTTGCAACGTGTAAAGAAATATATTCAAAAAAGACGGCGAAGTGAAACAGAAACAAAAGTTTCTTTCGAGAAAAATATAAATCAAATCTATTGACGTTAGTTCATGTTGTGTAACGTTAGCGATGTATCAGGAAAATGCAAACTTTATGGCAGCGCTGGAAAAGTGGCACCTGTGTCGATCGTAAAAATCAAATCTGGAATAACAATTTATACTCAGCCACTTATATATGTGCATGTATGTATGCTAATCTGGTGGAACATTGTATAGAACGATCCATGTTGTAACTTTTCCATTTTGCCGTAAATACGATTCTGCAGTTTGTTATTTTGAATTGTTTGACATGATATAAGGTGTACTTTCCAAAGATTGCTCATAAGAAACTACTATACATATGTTGAGGTATGTACAGTGAGAATTGTATTAGTTTTGCAGCCCCGATCAAGGGAAACAAATTACTTCCACTTTAACTCTTTGCTAAAATCATTAATCAATGATCTGTGTACACAATACATCGTAGATCGTATTGTAACTGCGAAATTTGTAATGCTAAGGTTCCAATGTAGTTTTTACTTTATTAAGGACCACCTTTAAGGTGAAGTGTAGCTCAATACTCATGCTTTCCAAAAACTCTTTTATAAAATGGCCCATATCCTCCACTATGCACTACTGCCAATATTTATTCTGTGAAGTAGTCACCAGAAGAATTATTATTAATAATAATAATGTTTATTGCCCAACAGGTAAACCCAATTACAGGACAAATATAAACATTGTGAACACAATACATATTGATTTAAAAACATGACATAACTATACAAAAAACTATTATGTTTCGTATATCATGGCGCCAACTCTCCGGTGAAAATATCACTAAATATCTTCTCAGCGTTTCTGATCATGTGATAGATTGGCGACCGCAAACGAAGATTGGTCCTCGGTGTCGGCATAGTAAAGGTTAGGGTATAACGGGATGCTATTCGAGGTACGTTGAATCCTATGTGGGAGACCAGCTGCATACAGTCGATCCTATCATTTAATAATTTGTGTAAAAATCGGGCGCTATGGGATGACAATGAACAAAATGGATGCGATTCGAGAAGGGTGTTGTAAGAAGTATGCCAAGGCGGATATTCGCCATTAACTTTGAACGACAAGAATTTCAGGAATCGACGCTGAACACGTTCAATTGGAGCTTGATGGGACATATAGAAAGGATGCCAAACAATAGAGGCGTATTCCAATTTCGAGAGAACAAATGTAAAAGGGATTTTAGCACTAGTGCGTCATTGAAGTATTTGGACGTTCTCATAAGAAAACCCATCATTTTAGAGGCAGATGAACAAATTTGTTCAATATGTATGTTAAACGATAAAGTTGGATCAAAAGTGACACCTAGATCTTTAAGATTGGTAATCTTGTGGGTGGAAATATCGTTGATTTGATAAGTGGAAATATATGGATTTGTTTTTCTCGTGAAGCACATCAAATTGCAAATTGCACTAGAATTTAATGTCAGTGTATTGGATTTTGACCACTCGGTCAGTATATTAATGCTCGTCTGAAGACTCTCGATATCTTGTTGGCAGTTAATATTACGAAACAGTTTAACATCGTCGGCATAAGCGAGGCCATGGCAAGATAAGGATGTTAAGAGGTCGTTTATGTATAGAATGAACATCAATGGATCAAGATTGGATCCTTGTGAGATACCGCTGCTGGATACAAATTCAAACGAATTAAATCCATTAGAAAATACATAGTTAATTCTTTTTGCCAAGTAAGATTTAATTAACAAGGAGAAGTTGGGAGCTAAGCCAAACGAGTTCAGTTTATAGAAGTAATTCATGATTGAGAGTATCAAATGCATGTGAAAAGTCGAAAAGTCGGTAAAGATAACGTCAACTTGTCCGCAGTCATCTAAAGTTTCGCTTATAAATTGTGTGAAACAGGCCAGGTTTGTTACTGTCGAGCGTCCCTTCACAAAGCCGTGTTGGTAAGTTGCGATATGTGAGCGAGTATTCCTGTATATCGTAGTATATATAATATGTTCAAAAACCTTCGCAAAGTTATTAAGTATAGCGATGGACCTATAATTTCGAATTTGAGTAGAATCTCCCTTCTTGAAGACAGGTACAATTCGTGCACGTTTCCATCTATCAGGAAAAGTGGAGGTCCTGATGGCAAGATTAATAATCTGGCATAAAAGTATCGCAAAGGCATTACATAAATTCCTAACACAGAAGCTCGGCACCAAGTCATCGCCCGCGGTGGCCCTATCTGGAAAGGCAGCAATAATTTAATTAAGTACGATGAGATCTACTAAGAGTTGTATCTGTAAGAGTACTAGGTACTCCTTTCTGTAATACAAATGGTTCTTGAGTTCTGTGAAGTAATCGTTTAGTTACGGCCGCAAGAAAACTTTTAAATATAGTTCCTGGGAAATACAAAAGCCATAAGGGCTATATTTCCTTTAAAAATATTTCATTACACTGAAGCTAAATTTGTTATCGAAATTTATCTATTCTAAGTTCACAACATGATTAACTTTTGTGTTATTTGTTTATAATTAAAACCTAATTAAATGCTGTGGCAAATAATCTGCAATATGTTTAAAGGCTGGGGTTTTTTTAAATAATTATTAGTACTTTAGAGAAGCGAGTTAATAGATACGATTGCCACTAGATACCATCGTACGCAATAATTCTTCCAATAACTTACTTGATTCTGTTCCGGTAGACTGACAAATTTCAAAAATCGTCGTAATGAGAAAATGGTTGATTTTAGACTATTAACATGTTAATAGTCTTTTATGTCTTTTTAACAAAAAGTTATCCCACCATCTTTAGGCAATACTATGGGCGTCACGTCAGGAATTTGGATACAAATGGGTGTATATTAGGTCTTTTTATGCCTGATCTAGGTACATATTTGTCTAATCCGTACTTCCGCTGAAATAACGGTTTTTGCAAATGGTGACAAAAAAAATCCTCAATTAACTTAAAACACTTAATTGAAAACAGTAGTACCTGACTTTTTCCTTCAAAATTTGAGGATTCCAACAATACAATAACATATACGACATCCCATTTAAAAAACTCGACTTTAAGTAATTACGAAGTCATAAGACATCCTGTATGATTTAATGTAATTTTAAGCCATCCTCCCAATCGGACCTCAGAACAGGAAAAAAGCTATTCTGAAAATTTTCCATTCTCAACGGCACAATGTTCCGACTCCGTAGAGATGTCCGTATAATTATGATGGGTCATATGCAGCGTTATTGTGAATTCTCAAAAAGTTTAGCTGAAATTGTATAAACTTTAAAACAGAAATAATTTAGCGTCTGTCGGAGCCCACAGGGTTTACAGTATTTTAGAAAATTGGCAAATTTGGAATAACTACTGTTCCTGATGAACAAAAAATCCGGACGGAAATAGTTAATGGTATTAAAAGTACCTTTGATTTTAGAAGTGCTTCCGAAGTTTTATTCCACTTGATAAATCGCTTTGGTTTTGGAAACTAAGTGATGTGGAATGCACTTGTGTCAAACGTTTCAGTTCAAAGTAAATTATTAGATGTTACGTTTATCTTAAAGCGCTTCTCCTCGCGTGGTATTTTAGTTGACATTGTAAGTGAAGTGAAGCGCATGCAATACGAAAGGTATTAATGTTGTTCTGAAGTTTTACGGCAAACCGAAGATTTAGTCGAAATTTACCCCTCTATAGCAGCAGTCAGTAAATTCAATAAATTCCGTTTGCTCTACGAATACATACGTATGTTCCTTTATTCGCTCATCGATTCACCGAAAAGTTACAGCATTATCAATATATACTTATTACCGAGCTGCAAATAATTACAAAACTGGTTCGTTTGTTTTGTTTTTTTGCACGTTACTAAAGAGGCAGCTATTATTAGATTTTCGAGAATTTCTTTAGTAATATGTACAGTTTCATACAAGTAGAGCCAAGGTTCTTATTAAATATTTAAAAATATCTACTGACTGTGTTAAATATTTTCAAGCGAATCTTTTATTTATTTAGGTCCTACAATGTGATATGAAATAATGGGAAAGTGAAGGTTAAAGTTTTACACCTGATGAATAAGGGAAGGCAAGAGTTCCACTTCACACTGTGGAATGCAATATCCGACAAAGCGTAGAGGAAAAGTGGTAGATTTGTTCGATTTTATTCAGTTGGTCCGATAACCGTATACGTGACATTATTGCGAATTTTCGAATAGGAATTAGGTTATTGGGAGACAAGGTGAATAAGTTTGAGAAAAACTTATCTCACAATAATTCTTTCAAGTTATCAAATTACGTACCTATACGCATGCTTTATATAACTTATGTATACATATACATATTGAAATGGGAATTTTCGGGAAAATTTGAAACTTTCTAAATTAATCTAAATTCCTCAATTCTTTGCGAGGTCGGGAGTATTTCTGGATACTCTTTGGGCAATTTTCTTGCAAATTTTGAATTAAATAAATTGAAAATAACGTCTTTTATAATTAAAAATATAAACTAACCTTGAATTCGTACGATGCTGTCACATAAACACTCTGTTTATGTTAACCTTTACAGGAATCTACCAGCTCTAGCCTCTAACCTTTTCTTCTTTGAAATTCTACTTTAATTTCACTATCGAGCTCTTCAGGGGACGACCGTAGTCAGAAACACTAGTTAACTTAATGAAAGTCTAACCAGAATTGATGACTTTTCTGGCGTTCCTATCTTCCTTTGTTTTAATCGTGCAAGCGATTGTCTACTTCCACAGCTAATTTTGATGAAGTGAAACCCAAATATAAACTTTTATGATGCATTTCGATGAAATGAAGTTATTTATAGAAATAGCATGCGAGAATGAATGCATTGACGCTACCAGCTGATTGAATTTAGAGGACTCTATGACTTAAATTGTGACTGACAACATAAATATGACGAAATTCATTAACGATTTACTTAATAATGTTCGGACAAAGATTTAATTTACTAAATGACGTTTGAAATACCTTTCAATTTACCCTGTTGTTTGTTTTAGATGACTTTTACATGAATTTTGACGATTTACAAGATCAGGAGAATAGACAGAAGAGTGGATTTGTCCGTGTTACCCTACGATCGTCGTTCTCTGGACTTATATTTTTAATATAATGTCCTCGCTCTAAGGCCAGTTGGCGTGGGGGGAAATGGTGACTTGGAAAACTACATTTTTACCCGCAAGAGGGACTTTTCATTACCGACGGGTGGCTAACCTGAATACCCTATACGTTCTGAGATTGACAGCCGATGTTGTTGTTGTAAATATTGAACATTACTATACTATTATTATAAGTAAAAAAAAAATAAATTTTCGAAATTAATTAATTAATTATGTGGTCTGAAGGTCCGGGAGTGTCCTAAGCACATGCTTTCGGCAATTTAAATTAAAGTAGATATCAATTAATGACATTTAACGAGTATTAAGACTGGAAAGGAGAAAACTAACCTGGAATTATGACGATCCCATATAAAGTCTATGTTCATGTTACCTACGGGAAACCTGCTTATTCTTAAACCACCAACCTCAACTTCTACTTGGTATTTAAGGTACGATTTAAACGCTGAACACTTATAAAGTGGGAACGCAGCCAAACACGTGTTACTCGGATGACTGTTTTGATTCAAAACGAGAAATTAATTACCGTACCTCCACTCCTCTATTTTAATCGCAACAGCGATTGTTTAAATACAGCAGATTTGGATAATTTTACTTTTCGAAATATAATTCGATGACGAATTTCCAACGAATATTCTTATTTTTAAAAATAACGTAATGCAAAGTTGCTGTGGTTAAACAATCGCCTGCGTGATTAAAATAAAGGAGTGGAGAGACGATAATTAATTTCTCACTTTGAGTCAAAATGTTCATTCAGGCAACACGTGTTTGGCTGTGTTCCTATTTTCTAAGTGTTCAGCGTTTAAATTGAACCATAAATATTAAGTAGAAGTGGAGATTGGTAGTTTAATAGGCAGGTTTCAAGTAGGTGACATATAAAAAATGTAATATAGAGTTTATTTGGGATCGTCACAGTTCCAGGTTAGTTTTTCCTTTTCTAGTTTTAATATTCGTTAAATTTAATTAATTGATACCTGCTTTGTTTTGAATTGCCGAAATAGTATGTTTAAAACTCCCGGACCTTTAGACCAGATAATTAATTTCGAAAATATTTTTTTTTCTTATAATTTTCCACGTTTAAAACATTGCAACGTTTAGGTTTAGGTAGAAAACTTAGGTGAGTCGTAAGATGCCGAGAAATAAAAACAAAGCTGACAGCGGCGATTTTACTAAATCATTGGAAGAATCATTGGAAGACATAAGATAAAGTGTTCGATCAATTCCGTAGCATGACAGAATGCACGCACAAACGCAAACTTTGTGGAATTATAGCCGGTAGAATTGATTTGCCCTTGAAGGAAGGAATTTCATTTCTGATCAAAATTAATATTTTTTATGCACGTTAGAAGAGCAACATTTTAGGCCAAAAAATAGCCTTTTTGTTCAGACGGTCGCTATTTTGTTTACAATCACCGTAAATTAATTTCCTTCGTTCAAGGGCAAGTTTTTTCAGTGTATTATTAATATCAATTTGTTTCGTTTGCTTCAGATAAGCGGTTCCTGAGATAGGACGTCCCCCGCACATCCCTTCCGCTAAAAGGTTCTCCAGGAGCTGGGCCATAACTCAGCCATTTTTGGCTATTTTTATACACAAAATTCATGAATAAAGCCTAAGACTAAAGTATTCGAACGCTTTTTCCTACTATCAAAAAGAGATCGCCGTAAATGTTTCAGGACAGTGGATGATACAAAAGACAATACGACAGCTGCTTTGCCGGTTACACCAAGAAAGAAATTTTAGCGGTACTTTTTACAATGAAAAGTGTGTTTGTGAGACGAAAGTATTGTGAAAGTTACTAGTAAATTCCGGGAATTTTTTTATACTACCTCGTATCTCGTTGTTGTTTTTATTTTTTTTAATAAAATGAAGTTACTTTTTTGGTACGTCTCGCTTAAGGGGTGATGCAAAAGTAGTTGGACATCTTTTAACATTTTTTATACTTTAATCAAAAACTATTAGAAAATATGCGATGGTTTAATCTTAAAACTAGAACTTTTGTTTACAATTATCATTAGGTGAAAATGGCAAAAGGTCCACTTTCTTAAATTTTTCTCAGTTTGGATAGAACCTTTTGAATCATGGCTTAGATGTAATCTGGTCTAATTTGCTTGAGCTTATTGCTAATTCTACGTGCTAACTGATTCTCGTTTTCTGCGGTCCAACCCTTCTCATAAACGAGTCGACTAAGTTCTGCCCAAAAATCTTCGGTAGGACGTGCGTTTGGAATATTTGGAGGATTCATTTCTTTAGGGACGAAAGCGATGTTATTTTCTGTTAACCATGTGGTAACAGTTTTCGCATAATGCGAACTCGCTAAGTCTGGCCAAAAGAGAATATCATCTCCTTGGTGAAATCTTTCAATAAATCGCTTCAGTTTTGTCCTATACACTTCAGCATTTATTGCTGAATCACGCACACTTCTTATGAAAGGACTTGAAACACCGGCTTTTGAAATAGCAATCCAAACAAAAATTTTTGGCTCAAATTTTGCTTTAGCTGCGTATCTCACTTCGTCAGGAGCAGGGTTTTTATTTTTGGTGTAAAATCCAGCATTTCTAGCGATGTTAGTGTTACCAAAGGTAAAATATTTCTCATCATCTAAGAATCAACACTTTTTGTGCAACTTTTAGATTGCTCCTCATCTTCCTACATCGAACCGGAATAATTTTCATTTATTTATCCGTATATTTTGGTGCTTTTTGTCTTTTATAATATTTTAAGCCTTCTTTTTTCAAATTTCTTGATATATAAGACTGAGACACTTTAAACTTTGCCGCCATTTGTCATTGCGATATTCCACTCTTGTTTTCCGTCAATTTTTGTAACTTTACCCTTACTTAGCTTTTTCGCTCTGCCTTTTTTTTCAAGTTAATAGTAGATTTGCCATTGTAAAAACGTTTTATGATGCTATATATGGTGCTCCGGCTAAAATTTTTTTTTGTAAAGTGTCTCACCACTTCCGCCGGGGTCTATCTTCCAAGGGCAGAATAAATACGTTCTCGCAAATTTTCAATAGCAGCAGTTTTCATTCTTACAACTAACAAATTAACGATTTTCTGTTTAAGAAAAACGTTCGAACAAAACATTGACGTTTGACTCATTTGTCAAAAAAAATTCTACAGCTTACTACGCTAATTTTTTAAATGTCCAGCTACTTTTGCATCAGGCCTTATTACTACGCAAAAAGTCGATGATCTTTTATTGTCGCATTTAAGAAAAATTATATATGTACCTGGTGTGTTCTTCGGTTGAGGAAATTTGGGATATCCTTGAAACCCGAAAACTCTTCTTCGGTCCTGTACCTGTAAAATGAATAAAATAAATAGAATAGGAATTTGCTTCCAACCAAGTTAATTAACCGTGATACAAACTAATTTTCTGTATATACATGTTTGAATGTGATGCATTAAAAGTTCATCTTTATTTTACAGAATGGTATAAAATATAATTTCAACGTTAATTTTATAAGGGAGTAATCCTAAATTCATCAGCAAATTTAAGCGAGACAAAAGGTAATTCGGAATTGTTGAATACCTATTAAAATAAAACTCGAGAATCATTGGGAACTTGTCAAATACACTGGGCCTCTTGTTAATGGAAATGTAGAGAACAGGCCCATGTCATACGGTGAATTCATTTCAAGAAGATAATAAAACGGCTATTGTTAAGCAAATTCCCTGCTAATTACTTTTTATTTTGTAAACCCTTCGTTATTTCATTTTATTGCAGTCATAAAACATCATTTCGTTTATAGTCGAAAAAATAAACATTTTACAACTTTCTCTTGATAATTTTAATACAATTAAGCAAGCGCTGTAATTTGAACGGTACAGGGGAATTAAAATAAGAAATCGTGTTCGATAAAGTTATTGAAATATTCAATTGTCCAATTGGATTAACTGTAAAAAATTGAAGCATTTTAATTAAGCGAATGAAATTATAAACTCATTGTTATAGTTTAAAAGCATAAATTTGATTAACCCCACAAAATAATGGTTTTCGTTATCTTTTGCAATTCTAAATCGTTGAAATAGATGCAAAGAGTAGAAAGAAATAAATAAGAAAACTAAGGCGTGTTTTATATATAAAGTCTGACGTTTTAATGGAATTTAAATTTACTGTAGGAGGAAGAGAAAACAATGCCCAACGGTATCAAATGCGGTAACTAGGTTGGAAACGTTGATAAAAAGAATGAATGTGTGCTATCCACAAAAACGCGGTCGACCTACGGATAAGTTTTACTTGATGTTTGTAGATATAATCTAAAAGTTTTCTTATCTACTTCTGAAAGAGTTCAAAAAGTTTTATTCCAACATAGATGTGTTGAGAAATACTACCGCAGCGAATCTCGAACACCTTAGAAAGGAATTCCTTTCTATTTTGTAAATTAATTCTCAATAAATTAGTTATTAGCATTTTTATATTAAATAGGGTTTTCTGAGAATAGACCATTATTATTACCTTCCTCAATTAGTAATATATTTGTAAATAATAAAATGACAATTTCAAATTGAAAAGGAATGTTGTTATGTCATTTATTCTCCTTTTGACAGAAAGTTGGTTTTCTTTAATTTTTTGGTATGTCACTCCTACAAAATCACAACTACCAAAGCCAATGAGACCCAAGTTACATTAAAAATGAAATTATATCGATAATTTTCTTTATCAATTCGTCAAAATCATTACTTTTCGTTACCATGAAGAGGAAAGTATTTTGTATAGATGTTATCAAAGATGCCAAACAAATAAGCTAAAAATCAAAATGGATGTTGGTTATTTACGGAGGGGTTTGATTGATTGATTGATTGATTTTCTTACCAAAGCGGGGCTGGTCTTTACATCCCTAACACTGAAGCTTAATAGCCTATTGCATTATTCCTGCTTCGGTTTTGTTTTACTTGAACAGGTTAGTTCCCGCAATCAGGTTTAAGAGCCTATATAGTAAATCTTTCTCCATTGGTAGTTTAATTATGCTTCGCATAGCGAATCTGCGTTGAGCTAGCGCTGCACATTCTAAAAAAAATGGGGCGCTGTTTCCTCCTCCTCATTGTAAAGTCTACATAAAGGTTCATCTTTGTGGATCCCCACCTTATGCAAGTGGCCTCTCAAAGAGCCATATCCTGTTAATAGACATGTTGCTGCCCTAAACTGTATCTTGCTTAATTCAAGCAGGTCAGCAGTCAGATGTTGCGACGGTCTTCCCATCATCCGTTTGCTGTGCTTTTGCCCAGCTGCATGTTTCCAATTTAATTGGTGTTGTGTTATGATCCATTCATTAATTGCACCACGCACTGCACTCTTGGCAATACCTAGACCCGGTTCAGGGCCTAAATAATTCATTTTTGAGCCTCCCCTCGCTAGCTGGTCTGCAATTTCATTGCCCGCTATGTCCCTGTGTATGTCCCTAAAATCCTCTTAAAATCATAAGTCCTTCAAATTTTAAGAATTATTTAACTTGGTACAAGTGTTTAGATGTTCAAATAACATGAAATGGTGACAATAGTGGCAAGAGTGTATCTCAGGTAGTTGGCAAAACCAACTAATATTTAACAATGTGCCTTTCTTATCTTTGAAATCTCTTTAAAATTTCCAACACTGTGACATTTAAACATTCATAGGCTTACATTTCTGTAGAAGCATCTTGGGACGCAAACAAAGAGCTGTTGTCTGGATCCGGATAATTTCGGTTTGTCTTGCTACCCTCTGGGACGGCGTGACTGTGTCTGTTAGCGATAGGTGTCGCCGAAAGACATATTCAGTGCTGTTTTGGAGATTAGCAACATAAACCGAGAACGCAATTGTAACAGCAGAAAATTGTGCTGAGAACCACGCTGATGACGCCGGGTAGGCAGAAACATGTTTGTGTGTTAGCACTATTTTCTCTGCTACATTGTTTTTGCCGGGAACGATTCCACCAATACCATGAGCTATATTACCATTAATTTTGGTTAAGAATAATACAACTGTGTGTCATCGGCGTAGAAATGACAATTGCTAAACTTCAAGGAATCGGGTATATATACAGTACAGGAGCGGCCCAAGTACAGAGCCCTGTGCTATACCACTGCTTAAGGGAAGAAAATATGACATTATTGTATAAAGTATGTAGAAAGTTGAATCTCAAAACTATGAACCTCGTCCTTTTTCTCACTGCACTTGCACTTAAACTTTTTATACTTATTTGTGAACATGCATATGCAGTTTGGTAATTGTTATAACAAACAAGGTGTATAGGTACACTAAAATTGGAGTATGCTGTACATCTTTTTATTACAATAGAGTGAACAGTGCATAATTCCTATATCAAGCTTGAATTCCTAATGCTACAACAAATGGCCGCTGTGTGATTTTCATATGTGTATTATTTGAATAAAGTTATGGGAAAACATACAATATGTCAGCCAATGTATACGATTAGAGACGTATTTTCAACCCAAATAGCGTGTTTCGTTCGATATACAACTTGATGCACAATTTATTTAATCGCGTCACCGTATTCCAAATAAATATACATATAAACATACATAAACGTAGTAATATTTGCATATGTGCGTTTCAAATGCGGTCAATTTAATTATCTAAATTGAAACGGCATTATCTTTCATGGTAATTGTAAATTTTGGGTACGTGCTCACTGTAATTTATTGTTGTATGTGGTCGCAAATAATGCAAGTCGGTTCTATACATATGGTATTTAACGGAATTCGGTTGTTTGCGGGTGACATCTGTTGGTGTAATATCGAATAACATAAACGTACACTTTCAATATGTGTTACATGAATGGTTTTCAAGCGAATATTATATAAATGTATGTGTTTAATTTGATAATATGTTATATTTTTATATTGATTGTTTTTAAAATTTACGGATATGTAGGTCTTACGATTAAAGTGTTTCTCGAACTATGCGAGTTTCAACGAGCTGTACTGGCATACCTTTAGCCTACTTGAATACGACCGGCAAAACGTCACTCCTTATGGCACTAATGACAGCGATTTTTCATGTTGTATTTTAAATGCTGCAGTACGTAAGGGAGAAAAGAATTATGGCAATGACAGTGGTAACATCTATCTTGTGATGTATACCTTCTCTGTTAGATACCTATGCAGCTATTAAATCAGATTTGGTTGACAATGGGTGTGCAGTCTACTTCAGTATTCTTGTTCTGACCGCGTTGTGCTTTCTCTGGACGAAACTTGGACGTTTCAACACATTGAATGTGAACCAATAACTTTATCAGACATTTTATTAACCAACTTATTCTGAATTTGTAACCAAAATGTAAATAAACTACTTGTTTCCTTGTTTTAAATGAAATATGCTCACGCTTGCCGATGACAGAAATCCTATATTATTGGCTTTATAATATAGTTGCGTTATCCGCCCCTGGATGTTGCTACGTGTATTATGAATATACCTTTCTGTCAACATAGACTCAGCTTTCGTGAAATAAATAATCACCACGTACTTGCAAGCTAAAACAAAAGATGTTTGCGGATTCAGTGGCTAAGGAAAAGCGAGTGACCTTTGATTTTAATTAAGCACGGCGTACATTGACAATTTTACCTGAGGTAGCTCCTGTGTCCAGAGGTTCAGCAAAAGAAGCAAAAAAAGTAATTAATAGCAACCAAATTTTATTTACAAATAATTAACCAAAATAAAATTGTCAAAATTAGGACAAAAAGAAAATAAATTGAGTCTGGTTTCGGTGTTTGCATTACAAAAGAAATCTGATACAAACTCTTAAATGTTTACCATCATTTCAATTCTGGAAAACTATTCTAACATCAGATCCGGACTTTGTGCAAGAGTTTAACGGATTTCTAATATATTTCAAATTATCAAAGAAATTATAAGTGGTAGTTTATTCGATATTACCTCACGGCATGAATACATACAGTGTGTCCCCGGATTAACGCATGGATAGGTAAGGCGACAGGAAATTATTGAGCTGAATTTTCATCTTTTGGGGCTCGGCCATGCTTACACACTAAATACTAGCATAATTTATTATCCTGAACATTGTTTTTAATAGCCCTTTTATCGTATCTCCTACAGAAAGTACATTTTACTAATTGAAAAAATTCCTTTTTTGTAAATTTTCAGGATATACTTGATTTATCAGCAATAAAGTTATGGCATAAGTTACTTATTATTCAAGCATGGCTGAACCCTAAAAGATGAAATTTCATCTCAATAATTTTCTGTCTGCCTTACCTATCCATGTGTTAATCCGGGGACACGCTGTATATGGGTAGATATAAGTCGTACAGTACACATAAACACACACAATATATACAATAAACAAAAATGTAAGTCGTATAAATAAAAGTCATATACAACGATGCAGTACATCTTGTATAGTGTCACAACTATAAAATAACAAAAAAAATCACTTCGGCGATGCAAATGTAGAATATTTTAAAAGTACCTACCAGAGCGATCCAAAAACTCGCCCTTAAAATAACAAACATTACTAATTGAAAAGTTCTTAGCGGTCATTTTAAACTCATTCCTACCCCTTATTTTCCCCTTATTTAAGTTTAAGAAAGAACTGCATTATATATTCTAATAGGTATGGGAGCGTATGAATGTTGATGTGGTGTAGATCTCGAAAGCGGTAATCTCAAAATGCCTGCTTGTCTTGTTCGATAGTTATTATCGTTATTACTCTGTAACGAATCTATATTTACGTGAACATACAGAAGACATTGATACATGTATTGATTAATTACAGCCATACATAATTCTGAAATCTTTAAACAAGGGTCTGTAAGATTTCCTGCTTTCTAGATTGGCGATTGTACGTAAAGCTTTCTGTTGAATCCTGAGTATCTATACCACTACTTCTGCCCCAAAACAGAATGTTGTAGATCAAATTGGTATTAAAATAAGAAAGGTAGATAACATGTAGTATAGGTTTGTTACAAATGTCTCTACATCGCCGAATGGTATAGAGTGTTTTATTTATATAAGTTACATATTACGAATTTTAACGTTTTCGGTTATGGGTAACAAGGCATACGGACTTATACGCTGGTCGGATATCAATGCTTCACAAAAGTCAGCATAAGGCCGCCCAATTGTGGAATATTGACGATTCTCCCATCCAACTTCGCAAAAATCAGCTTTTAAGTGTTGCCCAATTGCATAATATGGATGAATCTCCGTTAGCTCTTGCAAAAATCAGCTTTAAAATGTCGCCCGATTGCGCTGTTCACAGGCGTAAAGACCAGAGCAGTAAAGACCAAGCTATGAAATTTTGCACGGTTTATATATCCGTATCTGGAGTGACGTAGCACTTTTTGTTAATGACGCATCGCAACCTTGTACGAGACGCGTACAAGCAAAACAATTTATGAATACACCGTTGCACAAATTCCGTAATGATTGAATTTACATAATTTGTACACAAAAGCCTAACATAAAACAGCAATATACACAAGAAACACTCTTGCTCAAAATAGTCGGTTCTGGTATTGAAAAATTAAGTAATTAAATAAAAGCTCCCAAAGTTGATACATGATTTAACGACTGAATATAGAGGGTAAAACATAATTTTATGTCCTTTTTCAGATCAAACAGTCTTTAAATCGGACGGACTTCGATGATTCTTCACATCGTATTACTTATATATTGTTACAAGTTGATGCTTATAGCAGCCATGTTGGTATTGACTTACCCATATGAAGGCCAATGAACATTTAAATTATTTTCATATATTCTGGACTGTTTCCATTAAAAATTTTCTTTTTTGTAATTTTTTTGGTGTATGTATTTGACTTACTTTCTTTGAATTTTATGATCTTTTGTTGAAAACGTGACAGAAATATTTGCATTGGGCATTTACGTGACCTAGTTCAAACTTTTTCTTCTATGGATGATCTTTGTTTACGTTTTGTATTCATCCAGCTATTTTTTGTCTCCAGCATAGCACAAAATCATTAACTGTGCAATTGTTCCAATATTTTTTTTCCTGCTCTTTCAAAGATGAGCACATATGTAGATGTGAATAGGTATTATTTTAAAATTGGTACATATGTACTGAAATGCTTTATCTCGGCGAAATTGTTAAAAAAATTGGAATTTTATAAATTAATTAGATTTTTAACTCTTTTGTCGGATTCATACTCTTTCGGCAATTTTTAATGAGGTTTGATATCAATGAATGGAAATTAAGGAATATTAAAATTGAAAAATGTAAACTAACCTTGATTTTTATGTCATTTAAACTCAATGTTCCTTATGACATTCACAGGAAATCTGCCTATTCCAACCTTCTCTTCCACCTTGAATTTATTTCCTAATTTCAAGATCGGACACTTTAAATTGGGAATAAACTAAACGACTGTACTGGAAAACCACCACAACAACCTTTAGATACGAAATTTTACTGCCACAAACGAAGATACCTTAAGGAAGAATATTTAACATACGAATTAATGTTAGAATTACCTTTGAACTTACCCTGAGAATAAAAAAGAAGAGTATTTTCGCTTTCGATCCACCAAGATCATCATTGGCTGGAGTTAAATAAATTTTGTGGTACCCCCGCTCCAAGACCTGTCGGCCTGAAGGAAACTGTGGCTTCCGAAAAATAGCTTTTATCCGCCAGAGGGCATTTTATTACTATTGGGTGGCTGTACTGGATACCCTATATGTTTTATAGTGACAGGTGATATTTCCGATGTAAATATTTAACATAACAGTACATTATTGCTTCGAATATGTAACTACACGTTCTTCCACTGAAACTAAACACACAGCAACATTTGCCGTCTCAAAGTACATAGTATACAACTACAAATAGTTTCTTCAGATATTTCCTTTGAATTTATAAAACTGCTAAGTTGCGATAGTAATAACTATTTCCTTCGTTTTCAAACATTTGTCGCTGCCATTACACCGCACTTTGCCTAGTGTAATACGATTTATTATGCATTATTAGATTTATAATAGCGGCACACATATAAACCTGATGAAATTTTACAGTCAATAGGCAGTCATCGGTAGTTGCTGCGCTGTCATCCCAAGGGTACGCGATAGTCAACCGTGAAAGTCTATGGAACTCGGCTTACATGATTTGACCCGTTAATGGATTTCGTAAGCCCAATTTCGGTTATTTATCTATTATATTGTCCGCTGCGTTCTGCACCGTTTCTAATACATTGAGGGGATGGCGGTTCGGAGTCCGGGGAAATATTTCGATAATGGAACTCCGTAGACCGAAGATAATCGCGTTATATTCGTATTATCCTCAAGAAAGGATTTGCATCCGAGATTAAATTTTCTAAATATGGAATGACGGTAGGACCAGAAGGAGGAAGATGGAAGGAAAAATTGGATAGTGGAAAATTTAACGATGTAGTACTTTGTAGTTTGGAAATAGGAATAAACGGCGTACTAGTGAAGCAGGATGCTAGAAGATTACCTACGTTTATTAGAGTCTCTTTACTGTTTGCTTTAAATATTATGAGAGAGTTTTTATTATGTCTGAACTATTGCGGTTTTAAAATTCTATACACGTGGGTGCTTTATTATCAAACCTTCATCATACATAATTTGGCTGCACATGGAAAACCTTTTTGTTATTAATTTTAGGGAAAAAAGTGAGTTCTTATAAAAGGTTCTGCTTTCTGAGAAAATGATTTTAACACATTCAAATTTGAGGTAGCATGTACAGGTTAGCCAAAAATGGGTATGTCGCATCAGTACATTGCCAAAAATTATCGAGTTTTGAAATTTTGGCTTTAGATTCTTAGAGTTCATAATAAAGTAGTCCTGTAAAGTGATTTTTGTTTTTCAATGTCAAATAGTTTTCGAGATATTCGACTTCGAATTTAAGTTGGAGGTTTGTTCAGGTAAAATTTCCGAAATCATATGACTGTATATTTGAATCTAGTTTCGAATTTTAAACAACTTTTTTTATAAACAATTTTTGAAATTGACAAAAATAAAGGTACTTTGTCATTGTGCCATACAAATATTTATGACAAACAAATTTTAATGTACGATTATTCCATTATGGGTTTTAGACCATTCAGAATTAAAAAGAAAATAAAAATCCTAAACATAACTAACTTCGTTTTTTTTTAGAGCAAGATTTGATGATAAAATGTAACTTACAATTAGATTAAAAGAACATTGTGTTCATGGCCTCCTATTTACAGTCGACCATAATCTGTACGTTTCAATGTATTAATAGATTTTGATTTGTATGGGTGAAATTTATTTTTTTTAATAATTTTTGGAGTAACATCGTCTCTTCACTGGAGACGCGTTTTCGACGTTTGTTATTGAATTTATTCTTAATATCCCCATATGTTTTGAAGTTTTTTAGTATTTTACTGTTGTAATGCCACGAAGGCATTAGGTTAAATAGGCATTTAATTATTAAAGGAAGCTAACCGATTTATACCAACTAGGCATTAGTAAGGAGGGTATTAGGTGGGGCTACGGTTGGTAGAAATCGAGACAAGAGACAATAAAGAATAATCGTGGTGTCCGTACAAGTAACCGGCATTATTATTTGAATATATTATTTGAGCACTTCCAGTCACTAGGCCCGTGACAGTATTGCGTACATTTTTGTTTGGATGTCTGTTGTTAAATATTTCTGCCGTTTCCCGACAACTTTTATCCCTCACAATTAGCACAATTTCTATTTTATCTACCAAACTCAATATCGCCGTTATTTCTGCTTAGTATTTAGATTTTCAAACTAATATTTGGTATTCAATTACAGACATGTAACTGTCATCGCAATTTTGATTAAAAATGTATTAACATCAATGTGCATGTACCCCTGTAATGGGTTAGAGTATGGAAAAAATTACAAAATCATATTTTTTAATAATAGATAGACATGAGTGTATATTTGAACCTAGTTTGTAATTCTAAACAATGTTCTAAACAAACTGGGTTCAAATACACAGTCACATCTATCCATTGTAGACCAGTAGACCAATTTTAAATTTGCGAGCTTTCATTTCCCCAAAATTGGCAATTACTTACAACTTTGTGACTTTGGGAATGTTCAATTGATGGAGCACTAAAATTGTGTAACCTCCCTTGTCCTAGACAACTACTCCAAGTAGAATTTTATCAAATAAATTGCGCTAATCGTAGTATCAAGAATAGTTACAGTAAGCAAAGCAGTGCAAAGAAGATACTTCACAAATATACGTCACGCAGTATCAGGCCCCACCAAAGCACTCAACGTCATGCACTATGCACCTTGCACCATTTTACCAATTAGTCTAGCGGCAATGGTCGAGATCGTTTTACGCATAAAATAGTCTGCACTTTTTGTAGGAGATTTATTTGTAAACGAGAAATTATTTGTGTAGTTCTGATTAGAAAAATCATTGTTTCTATTCAGAATTTCGTTTTGAGTTTAGCAATCTACAACCTAAGTCCTCTTTACGTTTCTGATAATCCAAGCACTTTTCCACATGTTTCTATTTCAATATTTCATTGTTCATAATTTATTTCTATACGAGATTTACTTGTTACGTTTTTTGATAAAATAATATTAAATTAGTTTCATTAATACATATTAACGACCATCATTATTTTGTCATGTCTTTTGTTTCTAAATCTGTTCCTAAACCTCTGAAGTATCTACAATTATTTTATATATTTTAATCATTCTATACACACCCACCAAACCTGTCTCAAGTTCAATAAACTTGTTTTGTGAAAGACACTCGAAAACGTCAACTTTTCCTTTTCAATACAGTTTCTTTGAAATTTTATGCAGATTGGTTTGTGTAGTAAATATGACGTCGTAAACTATTTTCTTGAATAGAAACCCGTTTTTTATTAAACTTTTGAAATCATAACATCTTAAATATATTTGATATAGCTTTTGTGTGAAATTGCAGGTTTATGAAAGCAAATCCCAGACCATATCAAAATTGAAGGAGAAACTTCGACGTGTTGTCGAACAAACCGTAAAGGAATTTTGTGAAACAGTTACCACAAATTTCATCAATATATTGACTGAATCCAGTGCAAGTTGTTAAATCGCAACACCTATCCAGTATCTTCTATATCTATGTGTTCACTCCGCGATTATTATCTATCTCAGTTTCTATGTCGACGTGAATTTTGGTGTATAGTTGCGGGTCCAAATATTGTATATTGTACTTAACTATAGTTCTGACAGTATGTATTTCGAGTTAATAGATTTCTTGTAAATACTTTGCCTTTGTTTACTATGTTTAATTTACCATTCTGGTCTCTTTTTTATAAAGGATTAGATGATAAAAATTTTCAAGTTTAGCTGATTTTAGTCGAATATAGATCAATTAGAGATGGTACTATGTCGATTATAATGCAACAATATAAACATAAATTTTTTGCTATCTTATATCACATCTGAGGGGTATTTAAGCAAATTGAGTTTTTTTTTGTACAGCTGAAACTACTGTAATATCATACTTTTCTGTATGTGAGCCAATAACTTCAATATAAATTAACCCTCATTTTATTCCTGGCACCTCCACCAGAATTATCCTTACTTTGTTGGAACTTGCTTTCAATTCAATGCATTTTACTTATTCGTGTAGCAAACGTCGTGTCGGTGTGAGAATTATGTGTCGACATTGATAAATCGTAAACAGTCAGTAACCAACCTCCTACATAAGAAAGCGAGAGCGGTTGCTCCACCGACAGTCTCTAGCAGGCAATAGCAGTTGAGAGCAACAACAGCAGCAGTACAGCGGGCTCCCAAATATGTAATGGAGACTAAGATGATGACGCCGTCGCTGATTGTTCGTAAGTTTAATTAATGACTTCGTGACCTCCAGTAAACCCCGAAATTGTTGCTGAGTACTTGCGACTTGGGCAATTTTAGGTGGGACGTCTATATTCCCCTCCGCCTAATTATTTAATTACATGTCGCTGACAAGTTTACTATAAATAAATTAGGCAGCCGCGCACTTAATGGAGCCTCATGAAATATACATTATGCAAATAACTTTAATATACAAAGCCGTCGGCGTCGATACGCACTTACCTGGTGCTTAGTATGTAAATATCGCAATGTACTACGGTAATATAGGTTCAGGATTTGTTATTAAGGTACATATATGTTTCTGTGAAGAAAAAGAACTATTATTGGATGCTACTGTTAATGAATTTTATACACTTCCGTGTAATTTTATAAAAAGCCAACAACGGCAAAATTGTTGCAATAAATTTTCTTTACATAGATTTAAGGTATCAAATACGAAATTTAGCACTGTATCATTGGCATGCACTAAAGGTATTTACTATATCAATAAACATTGATATGACACGATATTATTTCTTACGATCAAGCCTATTGCTATATGTCTTTTTTTTTACTACTTCATAACGGCATGAGATTGCTAGATTATGTTAGATTTAAAATTTGGTTAGAATATGGCAGTGTAGATATCGGACGTGAGATACGTACACAATACTTATGACAGAAGGTAGATTGGCAGAGGGTGGTTTGGTCTAGTAGAAGTTGTGATTTAAATGTCTAAAATTGCTTTTTATGGAAGCTGTTAGTGAACATCCTTTAATTAAGAGAAATAATATTTTTAGCGGGGCGTGTCGGAAAGAATTAGACAAACACCTGAAATTCTGGAATGTGCTTCAACAATCTGTGGTTCTACGATGTCAGTTATATGCCCGCATTTAAAGCAATGGGCAACATTTTGAACATTTTCGTGTTTCTTGTTTATTTATTCTTAAGTTTGCAGATAGTTACCAAATTTACTTTCATTTTTATAATTTATCTTCATTTATTTCAATAACATTACTGAAAACTATTTAAATATTCACATTTTATTAACTTAGCATTTGTCAAGTACAAATTCATAATTTTTCTAGATTTTTTCTGGAATTCTTAGAACATTCTAACATTTTTCACGAAGGTTATTTTTGACATTCATTTTTGCAAGCAGCTAAGCAATGACTTACTAAGCTATGCAATCTTGTTAGCGTCCTTGAACTTCTAGCAGAATAACTCAAAATAAATAGAAAAAAATGATGTCTAAGAACAAACCTTCCTTGTGTTACTCTCTGTCATCCTGTCCAAAAGCCTGCTGGTGATTTTCGAACGGACCCTGTAAGTATGAAGGGTCTTTTGAGAAATCACCGATTCTTTTTAAAGAAATGGCTTGAAAGTAAAATGACCTTTCATTTAGTTCACTTGAATTACGTAGCAGAAGTTAATGCACCTTAACGAAGATTTGAATTTGTAACGTGGACATAATATAGTGATTTACCTTCTATCAATGCGTTTTGCAATTAACCTAGTAAAAATTTAATTGCACAACGGTACCAATGTGCCTATATGACTATCCAGTAGAACAATTTAAAGGACTTACTTGAAAGAGATTATCATGGTTGAATAAAAAAAGAAATTGGGAGTCAAATTACAAACAAAAGATAATTCTCGGTCATTTTTGAATGTTTGTGGGTGATTTGCAGATAGATTCCATGTGACTGACATTGAGATAATTTTCAATTTCAATAAAAGTGCATCTGCAGGATTATATAAGTTACTGTATATTAGAAACTTGCGCAGTGTAGATTTGGCAATTTTATCGGTTATTCCCTTAACTTTCTCTATCTTAGAAAAAATTGTATTAAATCTTTCATAAATCACAATTAGTATTTATGTATCGAGTTAAAGCAAAGTGTAGGTGTACACTTAATAGTTTAGCAGATTACTCATTGCTTCCTTTCACGTTAAAAGGAATGGTTTTAAAAGTTTCCAGGCATGATTCAGCGATTTTAAACCTGTTAATTTTTGGGATTTTTACCTACTTTCGTAGGAACGGAAAGTGGTGATAATACCGAATATGTTTTATAAATTAGCCTAGTTTCATATAGTAATAATAATATTTATTTGCTTCATTCTACAAATGTATGAAACACCTCACAAAAGGTATGTAGAATATTCTAGTAGTCTTAATTCTTACGTGTTGTTTTAAATTACTTTGAACTATTTGTGAAGAATTCATCAATATCGTTAATACAGTAATCTATTAGGTACTTTTTTAAACTGATATTAATAATAACAATAAATAGCAAAAATAACTTACGCTTTTGGAATTGAGATTTGATAGTTTGGCAATTGATGTGATTACTTTGCTTAGCAACGAGCTCCTTAGATCAGTATGGTGTCACAAGAAACAATTTGGCGTTGCTTTCTAGCCAACTTTGCGTAACAAGGAAAACAGATTAACGAAAACCTTTATTCCTGCATATCGACATATTTCTTAAGTCAAAGCATAACATATGTGATATCGTTGGATTCGTCTTTCTATTACATTTCCAAAAACGCAAAAATATACAGAGTGTTCTGTTTAAAGAAAGAAAGTTGACGTCAAACCGTGAAACCGGAAATACAATTGAAATCTAATAACGGCAAAAGTTAGTTTACAGAAAATAGAAGTCAGCCTATTTTTTCTAAAAACGCTAGCTTCCTTCAAAAGTTAGCATGGGGGGGGGGACTTTAGGCCCTCACTGTATATCCTTAGTATTCGTGGAATTCGTAAGTTAGCTTTTACACAATCACGAGTATTCTAGTCTTAGTGGATTAGAAACTCATTACAATGTTTCTTTATTGCAAAACACGGGCACTCAAAAATATATATGCCAGTAAGGTGAGTGTTTTATACTTAGCAAATACTGGTCTACAACTTTCCCCTTTTTTCAAGTTGAAGGTATTTCTAAGACACGACTTTTGAAGCACAAATATCCTTCTGGCTTCCACAGAACTGCCCCAGACGATAATTCCGTAAAAAAACCAAAGGCACGATATGCAGCGAGAGCAGCCTCGGTGTTTACCACTACAGAAATCGCAGGGCATACACAATTCCAGATACTATAGTAATTAGTAACCTGGGCAAATATGCGGTAACAGGCAGAGGCGTGGCGAGCGCATAAAAGTTTACCCATGAAATAGAAGGTAAGAAATAAATTATAAAACGTGCTGAAACACTTACCGTTTTAAAAGTCTACCGTGAAATCACAAAGTGGGTAACATCTGTTAAATAATTGAATCATTAAATATGTTTCCACAGCTGTTTCAGTCAAGTGAGTACAACGTGCGGAATAAATGTCTTTTAATGCCGAAAACGACCGTTCGACATCTAGCGATGTTATATTTGCATATTTAAAATAATTCTTGAAACAACTTAATGCACCTTCGCACGCACCTTCACAAATTTTTCTTAATATAGGAAAATCGGAGTCTTTCTCTAAAACACTTTCAAATTTTCTATTACACACCAATTTGTTTCGCTTTCTATAGCGCATAACTGCGCGTGAACATCATTCACAGAATCCACTAGCGACATCGAAACATTTTGTAATTTTTCTATTTCCTCCGCTAGTCCGAAGTAATTGTTGTGAATAGTTTGTAAATCTCTTTTAACCTGACTATCTTGAAATATTTCCTGGCTTTTCTTAATTGCTGCAGCTCCTGTCGGATTGAATTTTAAAACTACCTTCTTTACTTGATCAAAATATTTGTTGTAGTAAAATGCAGCCTGCAACCATGTTCCCCAACGTGTAACAATCGGCTGTGGTTTAGATAAATCAGGAGACATTTTGTGAAATAGTCGTGTACGTTTCGGGGACTTTAGAAACACTGCCTTTGTACTAGTAATCAATGCATTTACTAGTGGATAACATGTAGGAATCGTTTGTGCCGCAAGATTTAGAGTATGGATTTTACACGTTACATGTAAGAAGTTACCACTGTGTTCTTTAAGAGATCGGCCCAAAGAACGCATGTTTGCGGCACCATC
Source organism: Dynastes maya (assembly GCA_029619315.2). Taxonomy (NCBI): domain Eukaryota; kingdom Metazoa; phylum Arthropoda; class Insecta; order Coleoptera; family Scarabaeidae; genus Dynastes; species Dynastes maya. The sequence continues at coordinate 28,630,041 of JAROYE020000001.1, forward strand.
ACTCATAAACATTAAAAGTTGCTTAGTTGAAACTTCAAATTTGTTCAATGAGTTCAACACCACCTTTAAAATCTCTTTTGGAAGCAAGTAAGAAGGAGGATGACGATCGATGTAGTTCCATTGTACGTACCGTTACATTAACCACAGAATGTTTTTGACGATCTGTTGTTTCGTCCACACACAACCAGTTTTTTATCTTTCAATTCCGTTTTCATTCTTTTTTCTATATGTTCACGAGCAAATGGCACTACATTTCGTATCGATGTTCGACTAGGTAATTTACAGTCCGCATATTTATTCCAGAATGAGACAAATGCTTCTTTGTCTAGTAAACGAAACGATAGATTATATAAAATAAGAGTAACATATAAATCAAATGTAAATTTTTCTTGGTCTCGTATGCCACTTTTTGCAGAAGAATGCTGTTTGCTTTCGATGTGATGTTGACAATGGCTTCTGGACCAACACATTAAAGGAATTTTACAAACTAGACATTGAATTTTAGCGTAATCGAAAATTAAGTCCGGCATGTCCACTATAAAGTTTTTAACTGTGTCTGCCATTGATCGTTTTCGCGACGTTCCTAACTGCGACATTTTTAAAGCAAACATAAGCGTACAATTACGAAATAAGTTACGACAGCCTACATATACACAGAACTACTCGCATATAGTATCGATTTAGTACTGACGCTGTGAACGCGTGAAATAAATAATCGCCGACTCCGCACCACATATCTACTACACTGGCTGTTACCGCTGTTTGCCCAGACTAGTAATTAGTGCAGTAACATGATCTTTCCTATTTAAGCGGCTGCCTATTTCTAATCCGAGAAACCCAGTGTGTTCTGTTGAAGTTATGCCTGTGTTGTTGTATATTATTTCCAGTTTTTCTAGATTTTGTAGAACGAATTTTATGAATTTTGATTTATCAGCATTTAGCGTTAACTTGTTCCCTTGAAACCAGTTATTTAATAAAGTTATTTCCTTTACTATAGTCTGATTTAATGACTCATTTTCCCTTTTTTGGATAATCCGTGAATAAAATGATGACCAACCTCCGGGAGATCATTTGCATAGGGCATGAACAGGTAAGGAATGTGTGTGAAATTCTGTGCTTTTTCGTGTCCAATTTAAATGCTTTTCGTTATTATCAAAATTCTCTGTTCGCTTAAAAAGTGGCGGGTAATTTATGAATTGCTCCTCTGAAGCCAATTCCCTCCAATTTGCTTAATAAAATTTCGTGGTTAACGCTGTCAAATGCTTTTGATAAGTCTAAGGACATTCTCACAACTTCTTTATATTCAGACAATGAAGTAGAAATTCTATCGGTTGTCATGTATCTATCTGTACATTCACCTTGTATAGAATAATTCAGTTTTTTTTTGGGAAACTTAAACAACGTATTCTACCAACCAAACTGATGAAAAAACTACATATAGACATATATCCAAAAATGCTTCGTTTTCGACTTACAGCTTGTTGAAGGTTTCTATAATGGAAAATTACATTAGCAAAATTAATCATTTAATAACAAGGAAAATTACATTGGGTTTTATGGTTGCGAATGTTTTATTAAAGTGCTCAAAATACAATCCCATCAGTTTAATGCATTTTCTACAGCGCTGAACCAATAAATCAATCGCATCGGATATTTGTACTGGATTTGGTCCCAATACTGAATTTCATTGCAAGCTTCTTCGATTCTTAAAATTCACTGTTCTCTTACATTGACAGGTGTCGCACATACTTTATCTTTTAACGTACACCACACGTAAAAATGCAACGATGTCAGATCTGGGGATTTTGAAGGCCACAGCGCTGGTGTAAATAATAACACTATCACTAACACTTTTCACAGTATTAAATAATAATTATTATTCAATCATAATTGACTTTACACCTTACAGTTGCAAATGACAACTGAATTCAATTCAATCTCAGCTGGGTTAAGAGATAAAGTGTATTCGGTACCTGTCAATGCAAGAGGACAGTTAATTTTAAAAATGAAGAAAATCCAATACAAATATCCAGCGCGATTGATTGACGGGTTCGGCGATGTAGAAAATGCATTGATGTTATCGGATTTCATTTTGAGCACTTAATAAAATTGTTTATTTGTAACACTACTGAGTCAGATTCTTTGTTATTATAGATTAATTTGCTTGAATGTAATTTTCCTTGTTATTAAATTATTAATTTTGCTTTAATATAATTTTCCGAAAACCTTCAACTAGCTGTAGCTCGAAAACGAAGCAGTTTTGGATATATGTTTATATGTGGTTTTTTCATCAGTTTGATTGGTAGAATATGCTATTAAAGTTTCCCCAAATAAAACTAAATCACCCTGCATATATGCATTTTGAATAGGCGTGAGTAAACTGCACGGTGTTACAAAATTAGTGATGCGATTCAGCATGACCTTCTCAAATATTTTGGCGATTACAAAAACGATAGCAATAGGCCTGTAATTTTCTATGTCGTATTCGTATTCTTTTTTGAATATAGGTTTAACAGGTGTAGCTTTTAGGTGATTAGGAAACAGATTTTGTTGAAAGCAAAAGTTAATTATTACCGATAAAGGTGGGCATAGGGCATCTGCGTAACATTTTATCAACTTAGTACGTAATCCACCTGGGTACTGTGAAGATGTATTTCTTAACGGATTTATAACGAATGAAAATATCTACCGGTTCAGTATCATACAATGTCATACATTTATTAATGGTTTTGACGTTTAATCTGTTTTGCTCCTGTCGTTGCGTTAAGTTCATGCGATTTAGCATATCTTTATGTGTTGTGCTGTGATAGTGAGCTAGATGTTTAATGTCAAACTATCTATTTTCCTTGTTACCAGTTGTCCTATTAATTACATCCCAAGTTGTTACTATTGTATGTATTTCCAGATTGTAGAATATAATTTGTGTGGTATTCCTTTTTTGTCCTTTGTATAAGGTGGTATAAGTATTTGCAGTAGTTTTTGTACTGTGGGAACTTTAGTGGGAACTGTTCTCTTTCAAGACACCTTCATAAAGTTCGATGGGATTTGTTGACAATTTCCTCAGTTAGGCAATGAGTTTGAGGCTATCTAGACCTTTTTATTATTGTTTCATGGCATATCTTTCGGTAAATACGAGCAATTGTTGATGTAAACAAGTATAAACATTTATTAGGGTTGTTGTCTTCTAACATCTCTAGTGGACGTGTTAAAGTTGTTCTCGTATCTTGAGTATTTCTCTGCTTGATTTAATAGGTTTTACCTCAGTCTGTGTTTGTTGAGGTACAACTACAAAGTGACTTTCTTGCGCAAGATGATCTGATAATCCGTTTTTGTTTACGCAACTTTCGAATGGTATAGTTGTGCTAATAAGAATATTATCAATCAGTGTTGGTGTAGTTTCCATTATTCTTGTTGGCTCATTTATACTCCGGTGAAAAGCTTTTCACGTTTCTGTCTCTAGAATGTAGGAGATTTAGGTGGAAATTGCCACACGGTACAATCGCATAGTGGATACATCAGCGAGTTCCACTTGGGGCTTCCATTTTTTGTTTTGATAGTGATAATGGTTAACGGTCCTGTTGTTTTCCTTATAGATTTATTAATTTGTAGTTTTGAAAATATTAAAAATGTTAACAAGTTTAACATTGAAAGTATTTCTGTGTAATTTTACAAATATATATTGTTAAACTTTCCTCGATATTCACGAAATTAAGATTTGCTTCCCTGTACACAATTCTAGTTATATGAAAATTATATTGTATCAATAAATCACAAACTTTCGATTTTGAGTATACTGCTGTATTATTTATTTCGGAATGAAAACTTCTCAATTGAAGGGAGTTGTCGTAGAAAACGTCGGTAATAAATTTTTAGAAGGAATGTTTCTAAATGCGTCATTGTGAGAGTCGCAAATCTACGAAGTTTTCAATTACAAAGTTGGAAACTATACTGATTTTAGTGGCATATCTATGTCGTTCGATTCCAGATATCGTATAGACAGTAACAATGATAGATTTTATTGGTTGCCGAGCATATGGTTTAAATTAATGTGAAAACGTTTCCAGATATGTATTTGCTAGTATATGTTATTTAATCGACAATAGCTTTCATGTCATTTGATTAATGTGTCAAGTTTATCAAGATTTTCTGTACAATTTGCGGACAATCTGGTATTTTAAAAGGAGCGGATGACGCAATAGCTGCTGCATCATACATTTCAATAAAGTCACGCGCCTCGAAAGAATTGAAAAAGCATATTTTATACTCTAACCTCGAGAAAAAATGGTAGGAAACGAAATCCTAAAAAGGGAATGTTTTATGTCACTTCCAATTTAAATTTATGTAAGATCTTTAAAACATTTACATTGGAGTAGGAATGTGCTTTCAGAAAATCCGGGTTCGAATTTAAATCATTTTTTATATCCGGGAAGTGTGCGATCCTGGTAATTCTGTCGCTCGAACAAATCAATTCAAATGTACATACGTATTCACGTTATAGCATAAGCAAAAGATTGATGTGCATTTAGAATTAGTTTTTATCGCCTAACCACATTGCTGAATATGGGGTACTTATTGTTCTACACACACATTCACTTCGGAAACGTAAGTTGATAAAAGCTACTTTACGGTACATGGGTAGGAAGGACAATAATAGTACGGATGTAGCCACATACATTTAGTAAAATTGGCTTTACCATTGAAGCCACGTGCACCAATGCATTTGACATGTTGCAGTTTGAAACTGGCAGGTGTTATTTGCGAAGCTAGAGAACACAGAACACGGATGTACTGATTTTATTGTGTGGCTCTCTCCAGTTTCGATAAACGTTCATATACATAGGTAGGTACAATGAAGTGTACTACATGCATTCACTAATTCACTAATAATAATAGCAATCGTCATTTAATAAACAGAAAGCATTGTTAGAGGAATCAGTAATCCATGAGACTAATTATCACGCAGTAAAATTTATTTTACCGAAGGAAAAAAGATGGAAAGAAAGGGGAGGACATTCTAAGTTTGGATCTATGGTTTGAAGAGGTATCTTGAAATAATCAATGAAGATGTAGTTAAAACCAGTAATCTCTTTACACTTATGAAAGGGAACATGACCAAATCCTATTGAGAAAGACAGAATAAATACAGAATATTAAAAAAAATAAGGAACTTTGGAAATAATCTCCTAAGATTGAACGCATACATATCATATGATTCTTCTCGGATGTAAATCTTTCCAAGCACATTTGTAGTGTCGCTTTAATATTCCTGTCCATCTGTTCCTAATTTTATTGCGCTATTATATTGTTTGAATATTGCTATGAACGACTTTACTATGCCCTAGAATGTGGCAGAACATAATAGTTTCAATATTGTCACAAATAATCGTTTTCTTGGGAGACATACAATAAGGGAAATCCCAATTGTTGAGTGGGTACTCTTGTAGTCGGAAAAATAACAATGGCCAAATAAATAGCAACACGTTTACTGGTGAACATTGATGCAAGCCTGCAGACAGAAATTGAAGATATATTGACAGCAGAAGACCAAACTAGAATTTGAAAGAAAATGTTTTGATCTTTTCAATGTAGAGGAAGCGTGAAAGGCAACGGAAACGATGACAACATAGAAATATAATGTAAAATCTCAATAGAATATGTTAATGTAATAACTAGGCCATAATGTAGAAAGAGTGGACGATGCAAAAATGAAGTTAAGGTGAAAGCGAGGAGCAAGCAAAGAAAATAGCAGCAGTTAATAGCGAATAACAATAAAGCACAAAAGATCACGTGAAAAGATCTAGTTTACTAGATTTATATTTTATAAATTCGTTTTTGATTCACTCCCATTTAAACAAATTGGACTAATAAAAGGTGTGTTTACACAATTACTTTTCAACTGGTAATCCCACTGGAAATTTTCCATGATGCAATAAAAGTGTGGTTAGTATATATATATACTATGTGGTTATTTCTTCTAAAAAAATAAGTATGAAAGGAATTATGTATAGCTTACCAACTTTGGTTGATCATAATATATTTATACAGCCTTTGCCAATGAAACGGAGCATCTTAAACTTTACAAAACTTAAAATTTTATTGAAATATATTTACAGTGGTGACTACATTATAAAATCCTATATGTAAACTAATATAGTGTAGGTCCTCTTCCTGCTTTAATAACTACTTGTATATGTTTAGGCATTGTACTCACCAATTTCTCGAAATGCGCCGGTGGAATATTTGTTGTATTTTGGTCTCACGTGGTGTTTTTGAAGAGTGTTTGTGACTCTTTAGTTAAGTCTTCCCAAAGTGCCAAAAATGCTACTTTGGATTTAAGTCTGGAAATTGGGCAGGCCAATCCGGAAAATTGGAATCCATGTTGGTGTATCTAATCTTTAGCTTCTTGGGCTGAATGACAGGGAGCGTTATCTTGTTGGAAAAAAGGCTAAAAGCTCCTCTGAAAAAAGTTTTGCATACGATGGTCCTAATGTCGCATTTAGAACTTCTATGTATGTTTACATATATGTACTACTATACCAGATTACTATACGACGCACAGACGTACTTCCGCGGATAACAAAAAGCTGAATAAGTAACTACTCTATTCATGAACGGCCATGTTTTATCCTTTAAAGCTAGTATTATCATGTTGATAACGGCTTTTTTCTTGCCTTACAACTTTTTGATATTACACTATTTAAGCGTCTTCTAACCATTCTAGTCGAAATTTTTGGACTACTTTCTGCACTAACTTCTGCAGATAGCTGCATAGATGTTTTCTTTCTGTCTCGAAGGGGAAATCCCTCTAACAGACTTGTCCTCTCTGGTTGTTATTATTTTGGGACAGCCGATTCCTGGTGTATTTTTATAAGATCCAGTAGTCTTATACCTAATAACCAAATAAGAATGGCAGCCGGCTATATCTCAGAAACTAGTAATCACAGAGCTTGCGGGTAATATCTTTTTAGTAAACGTGAACAAAAGAAAATACTGGAAATGATTTTGAAGTTTGTAAAATGATCAGTAGATGGCGTAACGATCACGACTAAGTATAAAATTATCGAAAGTTATCGAAAATATATGCATTTTATTCCCAATCCAATTTCCTTTCTTTTGTGTTAAACATACATTGTCGTATCTTCTTAAGTAAAGTGGTGGGGAGACGTCAATTGCTTTTTTAAATAAATGTTGATTACTCCTATTAGGCTTAACTGATTTTAACAATCTTGGCCTCGTTCAAAAGAGCTTTATTTGATATATCATATGCAGTTTTGGTTTACTTCTTATGAATTGTACCCTCACCACTAGAGGGCGTTATCTGACTTTATAACAAATAAAGTGGTTTTTCGCAAACATTTTAAATACAACAATATGTTTCTTTTCACGCGGAAAAGTAGGGAATTAAAAACTCAAGAAGTCAGTGAAAACCGTAAATTGTTATCTAAGAAGTCCCAAACATTTACCGCAAAATGCGCCTGGTACGCGTCATGCTGAAAAAAAAACATCTGACGGCGATTTGCCAGCGGTACATCTAAAAGAAATGGCAATATGTTTCTTAGAAAATTTAGGTAAACGTATCCAGTAAGGGCTTCATTAAATATAAAAGATCCAATTATTTGTCCACCTAGAATTCCGTACCACCCGTATATGGAACAGTGACCTTGGTGCTGGACTTCCTGCATCCAGTGTGGATTCGTTTATGACCAGTAGTGCATGTTATGGAGATTTATACTTCCATTATTATTAAACGTGGTCTCGTCTGTCTACAAAATCCGCGGTAGTATTTCTCGATCCTACGGTGTCGTCTGTCAAGAAACTGCACTGTATCTACCCTGGCAGCAACAACTGAGTTTCTCATGCATTCAAAGACCCCTGCTATGTCAAATGCTTCGTTTGTGAGACGCCTATTCTGATCATTAAAAATGCAAAAAAAGAAAATTAAAAGCATTAACAAAACGGTCTAAACGAAGGCATGGGCCTTTTCGACATCACACAATGTGTAATTTTTTTATTGTGCACCTTTTATTACTCGTTCTTCAGAATTCTCTTACTAGGTTAATCAAATTTTTATTGTTAATCGCTAAAACAATGAGATTCAGATTATTTATAAGGCACTAAAATAAATAATTATCTTTGCAATAGGGTATATTTTTTATTGTTGCTAATACGGTTATATTTAGAAATTTAAATAAGATAGAAGTCGGCAAAACCGGGTCGTCCAGGTGTAACAAATATTTACATTTTTTCGTTAATATCTCCGGTTGAAGAAAAGATATCGAGATGCGGATTTCACTGACATCTTCAGTTTTTAATTCTCCACTTTTCCGGATGAAGAGAAACATATCGTTCTATTTAAAATTTTTGCGAAAAGCCACTCCATTTGTTATAAAGTCAGGTAATGTCCTCTAATGGCGAGGGTACAATTCATAAGAAGTAGACCAAAACTGGATTTGATAGATCAAATAAAGCTCTTTTAGACGAGGCCAACATTATTACAATCGGTCAAGTCTAGTAGGAGTAACCAACATCCATTTAAAAAAGCAATTGACGTCTCCGCACCATTTTATTTTAGAAGATATCACAAAATGTGCTTAACGCAAAGGAAAGGGAATTGGATTGGGAATAAAATTCATATATTTTCGATAACTCTTAATTAGACAAAACATGATGAAAACTTTAATTTTATACTTAGACGTGTGCGTCACGTCATCTACTGGCCATCTTACAAACTTCAAAATCATTTCCAGTGTTTTCTTTTGGCCACGTTTACTAAAAAGGATTTCACCCGAAAGCTCTGTGATTACTAGTTTCTGAGATATAGTCAGCTGCCATTCTTATTTGGCCACCCGGTTCGTACTTTCAGAGGAACATCTGCATGCTATTTTAGGGTAATTCGCAGAAGAACATTTCACAATTTTTTCGCTAATATTAAAACAACGAGTACCTTTTATACTGCCGTACTAAACGAATGGGAAACATCTAAATTTTTTTCAATACCGAGTTATTAGAATCTAAGAACATAGCTTCCCCTACGGTATACTAGATTGATTTTGTCGAATCTACGCTGGAAATATTTTATTGTAGACTATAAGTTTAGGTGTATCTACAAACATACATCATATACAAGGGTGTATCAAATATCAACGGGACTCGTTTTTTTAAAAATTCTAACTTTATTTAACTAGGCTTACAAATATGGAGTATTATTTTCTACATACTCTACCGCCCTTGAAATACATTTTTTCCGTCGGATTAGGAGCTTTTTTATTCCATCATCCAAAAACTCTTCGGATGTTCGTGTAGCCATTGGAGCACAAACGCTTCCACCACATCGTTGTCGTCGAAACGCTGGCCTCCAAGCGCTTCTTTGAGGGGTCCAAAAAGATGAAAGTCACAAGGTGACAAGTCTGGACTATAGGGTGGATGTTCCAGCGTTTCCCATCCTAATGCATCCATTTTTTGCATCGTGGCGTTAGCCACATGAGGCCTGGCGTTGTCATGCAGAAGAATGACACTTCTGGCCGATTGCTTCTTTCTTTTCCTTTGAAATATTGCGCATTAATTGTGCGTCGGTCGTGGAGAAAAGCAACGTGAAAAGCACCTTGCCGATCAAAAAAAAAGCTGTTGCCATTACCCTTCCGGCTGACAACCGCGTCTTTGCCTTCACCGGCGCCCTCTCGCCGATTTCCCTCTATGAGATTTCGGACCGTCCCGATGTTGGCCTCAGTCATACTTGTCCTTGGGCGGCGATCATGGCTCTCGTGCTCGACCTTCTCACGCCTTCCAGAAAATTTGTTTTGCCATGCAAACACATGGGTTCTTGACATGGTGTTGTCCCCGAACTGTGTCTGTAATTGCCGCAAAATTTCGGTTGGGTTCACCCCCTCCTTGGCCAAAAACTTGATGATATTCCGCTGCTCCACGGAGACTTGCACTTCTTTCTCGCTCATGGTTTCTTTTGATACTAAAGGGACCCGAGAGAGTTGCGGTCGGTTTTCCCCTCGCCCTAACGGTACAGGCTACCTGCGCATCAGCCCCTTCCAAGTCTAGAAGCCCTCCAGAATTTTTAAGAAAATCAATCCCGTTTATATTTGATACACCCTCGAATTTTAGTGGTAACCACAGATACTAGACGAGAACATTTGCGAAAATCTACTGGTGCTGGGTTTTACTGGTCAAGGCTGTATATTTCATTAAATAGAGGATGTGTAGTACTAGATACTGTTTAATCATAATGTTCTTATTTTCAATATATTTTCATTAGGCCAAATCTGCATAAATTTTGTTTATGACACTAGTGCATTCATACACTTGACACAATTATAATTATTACACCCAGAATATTCAGGGAAGTGGAAAATAAAATGGAATAACCTACTTTATTTTCTATTAAAACACATTAAAGGATCATATCATCCGTGGATAATTTAATTTAGAGAAAATATTGCTGCGTTCTTTTTTTATTAGTCATTTTATCGAAGATCTGGAGAGCATCGTTTCCTATTTAACGTTATCTCCCCAAAATCATCTCCGATTTACGATTTATCTCTCCTTCGGCCGTAAAAAGCAACGAAATTATGATTGTAGTAGATCTCGCTTTTCTTGTTTCCCTTCTTCGGTAAAACTTCAATCATTTTTTCAGTACTAAGCTATGTGTTTTGTGTGGATGCCAGTTGCTAACACAAATATTTGAAGTTTCTCATAAATAGAACGTGTTTTCCTCCTGTCTCCGACTTTGATAAGAATGCAAAGTGCTTTAGTACCTACGATAACAAGAAAAAGATGGATATACAAAAAGCCGTATTGTCAAGATTTACTTGAATAACGCCGACACCGTGACGGATTAGAGATTGGAAATTGTAATGTTCCTGACTGTGAGTGGAATCCAAATGTGAGGTATTTATACGGGATTTCGTACAAAGGGCAGAATTTCTATTAAATCCTTAGTGTTGGATAGTGAAAAGGTAGCGTTTCACGTTGTAGTCGAATTTGGATTGCTTCTACAGAACAGTTCCAATGAAATATGTTGTCTTGATTTTTTTAAAAGAAGCACAAACAATGATTGTTACAGTATTAAAAGTAAAAGAATAAGAAACAAAAATTGTAGAGAATTTACAATTATAAAATTTACCCTTCACTATTAACTTCGTTCCCAAGTAAATAATTTATCATATACGAGGGTAAGTCAAAAATTACTTACACTTTTAGTTCTACAACTGTATTAAACAAAGATAGATGTACAACATCTATCTTTGTTTATCTATATATTTTTCGATATAGTTTCCACTTTTAGCAATGCACTTGGTCCAGCGAGCCACATGCTTCCGTATGCCTTCCTGGTAGAAGGTTTTCGGTTGGTCGTGAAGCCACTTTTGCACCGCATCTCGAAGGTCTGTGTCTGAGGCAAATTGACGACCGCTCAAAGCTTCCTTGAGCGGTCCAAAGAGATGAAAGTCTGAGAGAGCGAGATCAGGGCTGTAGGGAGGATGTCCCAGGGTCTCAAAGCCCAACCTGTTGATACGGGTGTTGTCTTGCAACAACAAAACTTTTTTTGAGAGTAGACCACGGCGTTTGTTTCGAATTGCTGGTTTCAGCTTATTCGCTAACAAATCACTGTAACTCGCACTATTTAACACGGTTAGCGTCACCTTCCCAGCCGATGGCGAAGTCTTGAATTTTTTCGTGCTAGAGGGTCCTGGGTGTTTTAATAATCATATTATTCTAGCAACTTTCCAAGGATTTAAATTAATTTCATTAGAATTACTCGCCGTGGCTGTATTATTCCCTATTTGGCTAACAATAATTTAGTTTTCCTCTTTTGATTGGTTAGTATAGAATTAGCTCTGAACTTATTAATTTACTTTATTTTCTTATACACTCAGCTCAAATGTGGGATCGCTATAAAATATACTTGTTTTAATTGCCATAAAGTAATCTTATTTATTTTCGCACTTTAACTTTTTTAAGAAAAGAGGGAGATCTTCTGTTTTAGTAGTAACTTTATTTAACTTATGTGTTGATTTTACCATCTAAATAAAAGTTCGCATTTTCAATTTTTGGCTAAATGTTTCTTGTAGCAGGTGGATACTTGAAATATGCCCCATTTCTTGAATCTTTGGAACACGCAATGCATTTTTTATATCTTGGGTGACCAAAGAATTACTATTTGCAGGAAGTAATTTCAAAGCAGTAAAAGTAGTAAAATACTAAAAGTATTTTGATTATTAATAATAGCAAGGAGTATGGGGTAGTATGGCAAACAATACGAAGTATCGGCACACTCCTCACCACAGAAAATATTAATTAATTAATTCGGAACAGCCGTTTAGAGGGCTCCTGAGCAACCTCATTATTAGCCGAATGACCGAATAAATCTAATTCTATCATGCTTGTTTATCCCTACTCTCAGGAAAAGATATACGTATATGTATTTACAAGTACTTGCTATTTTGCCGTTTAACACTAAACACATGCGAAGTATATACGGAATGAAGAAGGTCTGACACCGTGTCCGTTCCACCCTCATAAAATAGAGCAAGACACTGAGACGTTCACTCTCGCCAAATGCGTTTTTCTTCCGTCTATGCATTTTGCATTTTAAACCGTGCAAGATGTACAGGACGCGACGAAAGAGTCTTTTGTCAATGTAGAACGTTATTTAAAACATACGGTCGTTTTACCCTAGTAAATCAAAAGGACAGGAGTAATAAAGAGGTGGGAGGTCTCTGTTCAGCAGGTTTTGTTAATCAATTTCGTTAATCACTTTCAGGTTTTCTAATTTAATATTATACCTGGTCTCGTTTTTGTGTTGTGCTACATTTGACGCTTCTGTTTTGCCGTACCTGTGGCACCTGATGTGTTCATTGAATCTAGTACCTATCGCTCGTTTTGTTTGACCAATATAGGCTTTATCACAGTCATTACATGCAATTTTATAAATTCCCAACCTTTCATTCATGTCCGGTTTATCTTTCGGATTGCCAAGAAGGTCTTTAAGTGTATTACGTCAACTGAAACATAGGTTCATATCTTCTCCTCTAAAAACTTTACTAATACCTTTCGATATTCTGTGGAAGAGAAGTTTCACAAATTTCTTGACGCGGGTTTCTACCGGAATTTCTTAAGAATACGGTCGACAGCTGTAGAAGAGTAACCGTTATAAATAGCTTCATTCTTTATTGTACCTACTTTTATTCAAAGGGAATTTCACTAGACTATTAGTTAAGAAACTAATCGCGGCCATTTTGTGTTGTCCACAGTGGATAGAATCGCCCATAATGTATCTATTAGTGTTTGTTTCCTTTCTATAGACGTCTATTGCTAGTTTTTTTGTTGTTTCTAATTACTAAACTATCCAGGAACGAGAGTTGATTGTTCACTTCTTCTTCTACTTTAAATTTAATAGTTTCGAATTTTTAATTAAGAGTCGCGAGAAAATCCGGGATAGTGCTCTTCTTAGTGTCAAAAACCGCGAAAATATCGTCTACATACCTGAGCCAAATTCTAGGAAACTGTACGGTGTCCGTTTCAAACACGTTTTAGATTTACTCATGAACAAGTTGCCTATGAAAGGGGACAGCGGAGACCCGAATTAATTAATTAATATGTTGTGTGGCGAGGAGTGTGCCGATACCTCGTGTTGTTTGCTATTTTGATTATATTTCGCTAGTCGTAAGTGCTACTGTTTATTGGAAGCTAGTGGAATGGCAATCCAACGACCTGATATTTCTCGTGGTTGGCCTAACGATGCATGATTGTCTATGATATTACATATAACATTGTGAATTTTGACTACTAGATTCAATGCGAATAGTATTCTGTACGAATTTTGTGTATTTTTTACAAAAAATATTCTCAAGATACAAATTTTTGAAAATAATTTGTGACTGATTAATTTCCAATAAAGTAATATTAATGGAGTCCCATTTTTTTTGAAAAACAAAGAATTAATAATATAAATTATCAAAATGCCATAATTCAAATAATAACTAAAAATAATTCGAACTCTGCAAATATTAAATAAAATTTTGATAATGAATGAATATTCAAACGAAAATAATAAAAAATAATGAATTTAGGTTTAAGTGCCACTTCACTTCAATATCCTTCTATAATACTTATCTAGCTATAAAATTTGTGGAGAAATGTGAAATGTCGTTTATTACGAATAAAGAAATTATTTTGTTTCGATAACACCTTTGCTTGTAGTTGATTTGAATGTGAGAATGCAAGTGTTCTCCATCAGCATAAAAGTTTTGCATATGACTACAGTAAAAGACGAAGCTCCGCGTCGGGTGTTACTTTGCAAATATATTCCCAGAAGAGATATTATACTTTCATGATAACACGAAAGTTATTTACACTACTGGCGTAAAAAGTACTGATGCAGACGACGTCAGCAATTCCTATCTTTATGTGTTCAATATGTATAGTCAAGTTAACGGAGTCCTTAGGCATCCGGTATAGTATAGAAGTGAATTTGGAAGGCGTAACACGAAACAGGACTTGTAGCCCGATATCACGTCTCTGTCATTTTGACTTAGTTCCAGAGCATGCTCCAGTACACACGTTTCGAGAAGTTTAACATGTCAAATTTTAAATGTACCTAGCTTTATACGACTTCCGTTAGGAGTAGTTGCACGTAAAATCTGGTACAGAAGCGGAGAATTATTAATCCTCGGAAGCAGTATTAGGTGTTGTTTTGCATTTTATGCATTATTGGAATTTGCTGGATTAAATTACGCAGGTGTATTTACTGGATTACCTCATCTCTCTTCGCTATTGTAATACCATAGTTCGGAGTATGTTGAAATTTTTAATAAATTATATTACGCTAAATACTGCAAGTTTAAAACGGTTTATTTTTCTTAGGAATTCTCAATTACTAAGAGAGCTATATAAAAAGCAAGTGCAGGAAATACCGTACCGAATACATTGTCTGTGAATGAAAATACACCTCTTAGCAAATTGTTGCTTGGAACCGTATAAATGTGACATTAAACGTAATTAACGAAAGCATTAATTCATTGAACATGATAATAACATAACATTTAATGATGTGTATAACCACTTCTTTTCTTAATGCATTCTTGTAAACGGTCAAGCATTGAATTTATAATAAATTCTATCTTGGGGTATCTGTTTCCAGGTTGCATGAACTGGTTGTCATGATGCCTTCTTGGTAGAACTTGATATGCTGAATTGGTAAAAGATCGAGTAATAGCGAGGGCTATGGAAGACGTGGTATATTGTTTTCGATCAGAAAAACATTAAGTGTGTGAGGTTTTGCCATAGCTTGCTTTCAACTCTATGTAAGAATGATAGCGATAAGACTTGTAAGACATTGTTTATGTAATTTTTAGTAGTCTCTTTATCGCTTTCTCTGTTATTTCGGCGCACCCTCCTATTGCCACTATCTTTTCGTAAATAAATCCGTAACTCTTCGGGGAACACTATGTACCTCTACTCCTCTTGTTACAATCCAACTTGACAATCTAATTTTCTTCTATCGAGGAAAGCTTCAATAGTAAACGGCAACTGCCTATGACCTGTAGCATTCCGTTATCATTGTACTACTCTCTGACTCAACTTTGTGTGAAAATTAATCGTGTGTGAAAATTATTCATTTTAAGAAGAAGTCTTCACGAGGATAGTTTCCCGTCGACCACCTGAGCCTTCTCATATATGATTCGTGAATATACACTAGTTGAACCATATCCATAACTGTATCATCAAACAATTCACATCATCTTTATGCAACAGTTTCATAAAGAACCCCCAGAGACAGAACACCTTAGGAAAAGTAAACCATCAGATCAGTGGATCTCATATTGTAATGAATTGATCATGTCATTATTAGAAATATTTCTGGAAAATTTTAACAAAACATTCTCAAGAATTTCAAAACCAGCATTGAGGATGGCAGTTTTCAGCAAATTCAATTTCTCAAATTTTCTCAACTCCTCCTATTGAAAACCAGAATGATTCTGCTGTAAGTTTTATTATAATTGTGATCATAATTGACACTGGAGATCACTTTTTAATTTCTTGATCTGAAAGTGTACCACTAGAATTTTTGCGTGGTGGTAAATACCTTCTTGCAGCTCTTATTTCAATTTTATCCATTTTTGAATTAATTTCACCACCATTACAGATTTGAGTAAACAAATCTTACACGAAACGAAATAGACATTTGAAAGCTTCTGGTTAGTGAAAAGAAAAAGTATTAATGAATGTATATACCTACCTTTATTATTCTTTCTTAGGTGCATAGATTTAAAAAAAAAACTTGTTCGTTACCTTTTCCCCGAAGTTCCTTTTATCTATTAAAGTATAAGTAAATACGGGATCTTATAATAATAGAAAAAACTTAGCAGCTATGCAACGCTGGTAAATAAATCTAAAAGAAAATAATCGACTTGACAGCGAAGACAGAAGAGAGAAAAGTTAGCGAAAGATTTTCGTGTGCACAAACAAACATGGAGGGTAGGTCCATCGTTGCCTACACATTTCCTTGTTTGCTGTTGTTTGTTTTCGTGTAATGTTATTAGAAGTGGGGGCTATATCATGTAGTGTTTAAAACATAATTACATAGCTAAAAATTTTACCGTTAAGTTAATTTTACTAAATAAAGATGAAGTATTAGGGCATAAAGTTATGCCAGTTGGTTGTGTTCGCTATTCTGTTTGATAACTCGATTGCTAAACTCATATTATAAAATTGTTTTCTAATAGACTGTGTTTTAGATAGTGTCGGTAGGACGTTACGATATCTGACAGTATAATGTTATAGATATATGGGAAATATAGAAGATTAATATTAAAAATAATGCATAGAAAAATAAGAACAAAATATTTATGTTGTTATGGTCGATTACTTGGTATGACGGCATAAATATTGACTTAGTCCAAAGTCTTATAACTAAAATAAATTTTGAAGGCTTATCATTAAAGCGTGACAAACGGTTGCACCCGCAGAGGCGCTGTGAAAGGAGCTGTATTTACTATGTACATACAAGGAATCGAGTGGACGTTCGGTTATTATCGGTTGATCGGTGTGCGTGTATTATTTATAATGTTCGAGAAACCAGTGGAGCCATCCGGGGCGTACCGCGCAAAAGTAGACACAGTATTAATAAAAAAAATAGTAGATTGTTACCTTTTATTGGCGTATCGATGACCACTGCGGTAATGTGCGACTGCCATAGTACGCCGCGTAGTACTGCAACATAAGCAATGCTTCCATTGTCGATTCGGTCAGGCCTCAACGACGGTCTGAAAACGTTTTCGTATACTTTGCAAATGAATTGAAAAAAGTTGCTGACTCTCGCGAACCGCTTGAGAATTAGAAGAATTAAGTTTGAAAATCACATCTTCCACTTGGGAATAATACTTGCGATAGTAAGATACTGCCTCGATCCATGTTTCATATCGCGTCAATACAGGCTGAGGTGGTAGCGGAAATTACAGAGATTTCACAAACCCTTTTTTGGCAGATGATATTAAGTCATTCTTCCTAGGATACTTGCTTCGAATTGTTTCTGCTACGACATGGCATGTGTGTATGAGGCATGTTATGTGAAGAAGAGTCGGAAAGCATACTTTTAACATCCTACCAGCTTTCAGCATTGTTGCGGCTCCGTCAGAAACTAACATGGTGATTTGGGCTCCTGCGATACAAAATTCTCTTAACATACTCTTTATTATGTTTACAACGGTTTCGGCATCAGTTCTTTCAATCTTTTTACTGGCTAACAACAAGGAAGCTGTTGAACCATTACGTTTTAAAGGACGCGCCACAATATGAATCACGCTGTGTTTCTGAGCATCAGCAGTTTCGTCTACAGTGAGCCAGATTTTTTGATTTCTCAACTCGTCTTTTATACTTTGCACATGTTGTAAATTGTACCGCAATTGTCTTTTTGTTGGTAGCTTCCATAATTGAATATATTTATCACCAAAAAAGACGAAAGTTTTCATTATCTACTAGGTGTTGTGAGATGTTGCACGTGCTCAACATGAAAATAAAGTCATACAAAAATTGCCAGTACGGAATATTGTTTCCTAAATTCAATTTATGACGTTTACTTTTAATACGACTTCTACATCCAAATGTCGTGCGACCTAGCAACCCTATACCGCAAAATTTGCAACGAATGTACGAACCTGTAAATTCCAAACCAGGGAAGCGCCAAATATATTTCTTCACATGCGATGCAAGAGGTACACCAGGCTTACGTTCCATGTTTTTGAAAGCACACAATGAGAATCCGATAAATAACCGAACTGCAGAACTCCTCAATGTCTACCGCATTACTGAACTCTACATCCACATACGTGCATACACTCCCCCCTCCCCTCCCCGTACAGGCGTCTCTGCGGGTGCAACTGTTTGTCACGCTTTACTTATTGCCTTTTCGCTAGGTTAGTGTTTATTTAAAATGAAACATATTACTATTGGGGTTAAAAATGAAACTTAATTGCTTTAATAGACTATGTCTGTTCTTGTCCGATTTTAAAATAAAATATTTATGGATACTTTTTTGGTATTCCATTAATTATGCAAGTAATTTGCGTCAGTTCATTCAGAAAACAATTTTGGCAATGCTTTATACATATGTTCATGTAATTGGAATAATGGCACGACAGCGTAATGATAGCGTATTGATATTCACATAAGAAACCTACGGCCTTTCGCCAATTTATCGGTCGCAAAGATCTTGCCAAACGGAGAATTAAATCACGGGACAGCTTGCAGACGTCAATTGTTACATTATTTAAGAGAAGACCCTGACGTCACTGGCTGCCTTATCCTGATACAGCAGTATCGCATTCAAAAGGGGAAGGAAGACACTCTTTTCTCTTCAACGGTGATACGCTTGCTCAACGACCGCCAGCAGTATTACACGAAACGAATCCCTTTGTATCCTTGCTTCAAATTTATAACGTTTTCAATTTAGTCACAATGGGCTTTGCAGTATATTTATAAGTGTTTTTACTGGCTGCATCCCCATTGAGTTATTTTATTGCGCAAAATAATGTTTCTCTTTTATGCCTTATTGCCTTACTTCCTTTTATCGTTTTTGCTATATTGTGTCTCATATATATGCAATTTATTGAAGTTTGGGATTGTATCTTATAATTAAAAATAAACCTAAAAGTCCATTAAATGCATTTAATAGAACAATAATGGTTATAGATTTTCATACTAATCCAGTGAGGCAACAATAACCGAATAATAAATATAGAATAGTTTCTTTCGAATATAGAACATCATCAGCAACTTATGGATTGGTGTGAAGCGAGCATCTATGTATGATGAAACGAAATAGAACATGGCTTTACATTTGAAGTAATTGTTGTAGAGATTGTAACAATATTGTACAGGAAAAATATGCCGGTAGCATATTAAATATAATAAATGTTGAAACCTAGGAAGGTGCTTGTTCGAATATCAATTTCGTACTCTAGGTCTCTAGTCAAGGAATTATTATATTCTCAAATTTTTTACCTTAATTGTTAAACTTTCCAATGTTCATTTCTTGTCTTCTCAAGAGTCCAACATTGCTATGTGATATGAATAAGCTTGTC
Organism: Dynastes maya; assembly: GCA_029619315.2. Lineage (NCBI taxonomy): Eukaryota > Metazoa > Arthropoda > Insecta > Coleoptera > Scarabaeidae > Dynastes > Dynastes maya. Next base: position 28,649,630 of record JAROYE020000001.1, read on the forward strand.
TATTTTTAAAATGAATTTTCTAATGTAGGATCAATTCGACGAATAGTTGGAATCTACTCGATCTATTCTGCTTTCTCTTCGTTATTCGGCTTGGATGCTTACAATGATGGAATTACATACATTCTTTCGAATAATTTGTAATTATAAGATTATTTTGAAAGACTACATAAAATGCTATATTTAGTGACCTTTTAGACATGATTTATATCTCAAATCAAATTAATTTATAAATAATGGAAGGATTAAAATAACCAAAAACAATGCTAATATAGTTCATGGTATTAGTGGACTCATTTCCGGCAAACACAATGCGAGTAGAGAAAAGAAAACACTAGCACATGGAAATGTTTCTGCCTACCCGGCGTCATCAGCGCTGCTACGAGCACTCCCTTTCTGCTGTCTGTATTGTATTTACCTCTCGGTTTATGCCCCCAATGTCCATAATAACACTGCAGATATCTTCCGGCACCCCTAGCGCAAAGAAACACAGTCATGCCACCAATATCATGTGCTATATTAGCTTAATTTTTGGTTTTGTTACTAGGCATTGTTTCACGTATATTTTTATACATCATGGTGAGCCTGAGGGACCATTTGTACGTACAGTTGCCTAGCGCTTAGGCGCAACGGCACCTTGTGTTCAGCAGCCCATGAGCTGCTCGATAGGTGGCGGGCATTTGTACTCCGGTATGTGTCGCCATGGTCTAGGACGGCATGACTGTGTTTCTTGGCGCTAGAGGGCGCCGGGAGATATTTTCAGTGCTGTTGTGGATATTGGGGACACAAATTGAGAGGTGGAGGCAATACAGACAGCAGAACAGGGAGTGCTAGTAATCACGCTGATGACGCCAGGTCGGCAGGAACATGTCCGTGTGTTAGTGCTTTCTTTTTTCTGTTCGCATTGTGTTTGCCCGGAATGATTCCACTAATACCATGAACTACATTAGCATTATTTTTGGTTTTGTTACTAAGCATTTTTTCATGTGTATAATGAAAGGATTAGTTAAAAGAAACCGCGAAATAGATAAAGCTGTTCCCAATGATCGCATATTAATTACAAATTACCAGCGCCCTAAACATTAGACAAAGACAAAAGTACACAAACCAACGAACACATGGAAGAATAACTGTGACTTAGCGCAGTGCTGGAAGAAAATGTGAATAAAAGTATACACAGGATCACCCATGACAATAGCCTGTTAGACATATCTTTGAAAGCAATTAAAGTATTTTTTTGAAATTCTTGTATACGATATTATGGACATGGATCTATTTATTATTTTAATTTCATAGCACTTTTGATTACAACATAAGCTGATATCTACTTTCTTCTTCTTTGCGTAGTCGTCTTAAAGGCAACTTAAATGATGTAGCATATCACGGATCTACCAACTTTGAAAAACTAATTTCTTTCTGAAAGTTTTGATGGATGTGAATTTCAATTAAAATATCAATATTTTCCCTATTGCGTCAGCTATGTAAATTAGTTTTGGAATTTTTATGAACTACACAAAGAGCTATATAGTTATAAACAGTGGCGGCTGGTGGTGACATAAATTGAGGGTCAAATACAAGGCTTCGATTACCTCGTGTATTTCCGTTGCATATCGTGTACATTGACTTAACAGAAAAAATACACGAGGAAACCGAAGTGTTGTCCTTGTGTATTCTGCGGCTCTTTAGCCACAGTGCACCGGCCGCCACTGGTTATAAATAAAGTAAATAAGGATAAATAACAAAATATATGATAAGAATATTCAAAGAGGGACCGAAGAGGATTGTAGAGAAAATAAGGAGGAATCAAAGAAGCATGTCTTAGTAGACGTTTATCGGTCATCATTTTTTTAAATTCTGAAACCCACGTGAATATTAGCCAAACTATCTTTTATTTCTTCATTAAGTAAAAATTTGTAACTAGGAAAAGGTGTAATAACTCAATGCATTGTGTTATTAAAGAGTTATTATGATAATTAGACCATCATTACACCTTTTCTAATTATGAATCACTCACACAGTCATCTTCAATCGTTTAAAAATTTTTATTTAATTTCTTATGCAGTGATTGAATTATTCCCTAGGTCACGTGGATTTCCTATGTATTATTCTTGTTGCATATGGAGTAACATGGATTTCGCATTTTTCTTCAAAGGTGTGAGTCAACAATCGATCCTACAACTAGCATTGGTGAGGGTGTTGCTAGTAGTTTCTGATATAAGATCGTTCGTTATTATCTATCAACATACATTAATTCACACAACAAAAAAATTATAGCATGAAGCTCCACAGTCTTCTAGCAAAACACCGATGGCCATGATGCCAGAGATTTTACGTAGTTTTGAAGTCACCTAGGTACAAAAGGTATACGTATTTAGGTACATATACAAAAATAATAATCACAATTAAATCAAATGTGTAGTACTCACTCTAAATTCGCACGCTTTATCACACCGCACTACAAGCGCTATACTAACGCCACCCGCTTACGCATGCGTAGAATAAAAATGAACACGTATGCAGAAGGAAATAAATATTCTTGAAAACGGAAAGTAAGATAGATGCAAACGCTGATTGTGCAAATGTGTGTTGTATTAAGTAAAGAAGGATGTCTTTACGGAACTCTATTTGCGCCTGTTGTGTGAAAGTGTTGAATAAACACATATGTATAGTGAAACAGTTCACTAAAACCCTTACCACAACACTAGTGTTGTGGTAAGGGTTTTAGTGAACTGTTTCAGTGTTCCAGTGCCACAGTTTTAGAGTATCCGTTTACATATGTATAGTTTATTTCAAATTATAAGAATATAACTGTAGACTTACAAGGCCTTTAATATTTTTATTACACCTTCTGCGACGATAATAACCTGGCAATGCATATTGAATCTAGGGGCCGTATTGACTATAAATTACGGCCCTATAAGATAATTATATGTTTATGTATATATATTTTACAAACAGTATAAATTTACATAGTAAGCAATTCGATGTTACAAGTAATTAAAGAATTTACATATTAAATGAGATTTAAATGTACAAACAGGTAGTTACGCATATCGCAAATCATAATTCCATTTCTATTCAATTCACTTAAATTTTGTCATTACGGTCCTCAGCAGTTTGTTTGCGTATCCAGGTAGTTATTACCGCAGGTGGTGCAATAACAGCATTTAAGCCGTTCAAAGTTATATTCTTATAATTTGAAATAAACTATAAATGTGCAACACTTCGTGGTTTGTTGGATGAACCAGACCAAAAGAATGGCCACAGTTCTAATTATTATAATATAGTAAGCTTAACTTTTAAATTTGTATTCGAAGGGTTCGCATGCCTTTCCTATCGCGAATCTATCAGTTAGCGAATCAATTTAATTAAGTTAGTTATTAATAAGGAATAAACTTTGATAACGACGATTCATTAACGTCAGCAATGACATTTTTAGTTTAAATAGATTTAATTAATCCCGTAATTTAAGGTGTCTCGAAGAATTAATGCCGCGATCACCCCGAAGGAATTGGTTGAAAACATGAAGTTAATAGGACCTATAATACTTTAAGACGTTTCCCTTGTCACTCACCCTTTGCTGCGGATTTCACACGGCGCCACCCCACCGCTGTGAAATAAATGATCTTGATGGCGTTGAGAAGAAAAACACGACGGCTTTTTTGCAGCTGTTTCTTATTCGCGTCCGTTACCCAGACGTGCTGTCAGCAAAAGTTCTACTGCCCCCTAATAATTTATTTCACGCGGTATAGTATAGATCAAGCACTTTCTGAAAAGAAAGCATAAAAATCGATAATGTCCAAGAATATTCAGTGTTGATTGATGAAAATTAAATTCAATTCATTGAAATCTACTAGGGATATAATTATTAGTGATTTATTTAAAGAATTTGATTGCGTTGATTAGTCGACTATATCAGTATTCTCGAATCCCTGGCTGTATAGCTTTTGACGATATTACATATGATAATCCACAAGAGTTCAGCAAAAAACTCCAAAATAATTCACAAGCTATGGTTAATGGTTTTGGATTATATTGTAGTAGTGTATATGCCGACGCTGATCCAAATATAGATACGCCTTGTTGTTCTGGTTACTCATCTTGCATTAATGTCACTGGATTAACTGCAGTACTGCCATAAGAAAATCGAAGAGCAAGTACCTAAAAGCGGATCGTCTTCTGATATGAGAAACTGTCGACCAATTTCTATTCTGAATAACTTTGCCAAGGTCTTGGAAGCAGTTCTTTACTCTCCCATCTATTTATTCGCTTCAAATTACATCTCAATTAATCAGTGTGGCTTCGTAGAGAGAAGAAAATATGCCAAACGAGATCCCACACAATGTGAAGACTATAGAGGAATAAATAGGGCTTACAAAATATTGACATCTATCATAAGATAAAGATTAATAAAATACTCTGAGAGGGAACTGGGAGAATATCAACAAGGATTCAGAATGGGGAGGTTTACTATAGACGCACTACATACTATGACCCAAGTAATAGTAAAAGCTTATGAACACAATATTGAACTACATATACTCTTCATGGATTTTAAACAGACTTTCGATAGTATAAATAGACAAAAATTATTATATGAGATGAAAGCGATGGAAATACCAGCAAAACTCATGTGACTAGTAAAGATGACAATGGAAGGATCTAGCGCAAGAGTTATAACAAATGAGGGAGTAACAGAAGAGGTGGAAATACGGACTGGAGTGAGGCAGTGAAACGCTCTGTCAACTACACTTTTTAATATTGTGCTGGATGGAGTGATCAACGCATCAGAAATTAAAGGAATCATAACAAGTAATTCAATACAAGCCACAGCCTACGCACACGATATTGCACTGATTGCGAGAAGTAAGAAAAGTTTGAAAGAAGCATTTATAACGGTAGTAGCAGAAGCAAAGACTGGAGGTTTAGAAATAAATCAAAATAAAACAAAATATATGACAAGCTCTCGGACCAACACCACTACAAACCAAATTATCCTAGGAAATTATGAAGTGGACCAAGTGGAACACTTTAAATATTTAGGAGTAATGGTAAATGGTAATAACGATAGAAGTATGGAAATTAATTAACGTATAGAAACAGGTAATAGAGCATATTGGGGATATCAAAGATTTCAGAAGGATAAAAGTATAAGCAAAAGCACAAAGCTTCAGATTAATAAAACGTCAATTAGACCTGTTGCGACCTATGCTTCCGAAACAATGTGTCCCACACAAAGAGATGAAAACAAATTAAGAATATTTGAAAGAATAGTACTGAGGAAGGTTCTAGGTCCAAAAAGAAATGAAGAAGATGAATATCGAATATTGCTGAATTATGAAATAGACAATATCATCATATGTAAAAATGACATGTACACACACAAAAAACACGCTGTATTTGGAAAGAACCGTCAAAATCCTTTACGTCACCTGCGACACCGAATTTGATCTTCAAAACATTAAAATTAAATATCAAGTCGTTGGCAATGCCAGGGACGACTAAAAAAAACAGAAACCTAAACATTCTGACAAAAACAAACATCTTTTGACTGATGTATAAAGCTGGCCACGAGTGGTACCGCGCAGTAGCGTAGAGTCGACCAGGCCTCACGTTCCACTAGAGTTATTCTGCTAATAGAGATGTTTGCTGCCGCAAATAATTTCCCTCATCTTTTAAATAAAAATTAAATAACACGTGCTCAAACACTTACCATTTTAAGAGTCCTCCGTGAAATCACAAAGTGAATAATGTCTGTTAAATATCTGCAACATTAGATATGTTTCAACTGTTGTTTCGGCAAAACTAGTACGGCATGAGGAAAAAATGCGTTTATATGCAGAGAACGAACGTTCTACATCTATTGACGTAATATTTGCGTAAGTAAAATAATCTTTCAAATAACTTAACGATTCTGTTGACGCACCTTCACAAATGTGTCTTAATGGGCCAAAATCAGAATTTTTCTCAAAAACACTTTCAAACTTTTCTAGAACAGAAACATTTTTTGCGTCTTCAATTGCGCATAGCTGTGCGTGAACATGTTGCACTATTTGTAGAGATTCTTCTAAGGGCACCGCAGGATTTTGTAATTTTTCTATTGCATCTGCTAGCCCGAAGTAATTGTCGTGAATGATTTTTAAATCCATTTTAACCTGACTATCTTGAAATTTCGACTGGCCTTTCTGGATAGCGGCAGCTTCCTTTGTATCGAATTGTAAAACCACGTTCTTAATATTGTCAAAATATTTATGATAATAAAACGCGGCCTGCAACCATGTTCCCCAACGAGTTAGAATAGGTTCTGGTGGCTCTGTTATACGGGGGCACAGTCTGGGAAATTCGCGAATACGTTTCGGTGATTTGACAAATACTGCTTTGGTATGCGCTATTAAAGCGTCTACCTCAGGATAACATTTTCTGATACTATCCGCCACAAGATTGAGAGCATGAATTTAACGCGTAATGTGTAACAAATTAGCAGAATGCTTTTTAAGTGACCGGCCTACAGAAAGCATGTTTGCAGCAGCATCACTCACTAACATCAAGAGTTGGTTTGTTGAAAGTTCAAACTTGTCCAATGTATTTAATACTAACTTTGAAATTACTTCGGCAGTACACTGTTGTATTCGTTTGGAGACTAATAGAATTGAAGGTGCCGATTGATGAGGTTCCAATCTGCGTGCCATTACATTAAGAACAGAATGTTTCTTCCGATCTGTTGTTTCGTCGACACATAACCACAATTTTTGATCTTTCAACTCCGATTTTATTTTTTGTTCAATATGTTCGCGCGCAGATGGCAGAATTCTTCGTAACGATGTTCGACTTGGTAATTTGCACTCCGAATAGTTATTCCAAAAGCAGATAAATGGTTCCTTGTCTAGTAAATTAAACGGTATATTACATGCGATAAACGTAACGCATAAATTAAATATAAATTTTTCCTTGTCTCGTGCGCAATTTCTTTTTGAGACATGCTTTTCGCTATTTACGTGTCGTAGACAATGTTGTCTGGACCAACACATTAATGGGATTTTACAGATTACACATTTAATTTTAGCACCTTCATATATTAAGTCTGGAATTTCTGCAATAAATTTTCGAAGTTTGTCCGACCGCGGTCGTTTTCCTGACGAAATCATCATTTTTCTAGGACAGATAAACAATTGCGCAAATGACCGGCAGCGAAAATGTCCGTACTGCTCCGCAGACGAAGTAATACTGCCGTTCCTCTCGGTCCGAGCTGATTCTACGCCGATGCGCTGTACCGCTCGTGACCAGCGTTACTGATGTATTTAGAAATTGTACTATAAAAATTAAATCTCGCCGAAATTATTAATTCAAATGTATTGAAAAGCTGTTAAAGTAAAGTATAAATAATCACGAACAATTATCAAGAGTATTACATCAATCAAGAAATTTTAAGAAGTAATCCAAAGAAATTTCATTCAAGAAGACGATCAAAAGGGCTCCAAAACAAGAGGATTTCGGATATCAATATTGCTGAGAAGAGGAAAGAAGGAACCATAAGGATTTTATACCCACACGTATCAAACACCCATCACAACATTAACTGTAAGTAATTTTAATAGATAAATTTCATTTTTGTAAGTGAAAAACTTAAAATAAACGTAGAACTGATTATCTTCCTATTCAAATCTTTTAATCGTTATTTGTAACAGCACAATATATATATATAGTATGTCTAAATTGATATAATATATAGTTACAAAAATACGTTGACAAAAAATTGTTAAAAGGTATGCACTTTTATAAAGGTATATATAAAAACAATAATTATCTATGTATACCTAATTTTGTAATTGTATACGTACAAAATTATTTCGATGAAGGTAACACAACCACAAAATAACTTGCGTGTTGTGTGTAGAGATACATAAAGATTAAAATGATACTGTACTACTTTTGTTTGCAAAGAATATTACAAAACTTACTACCTCGGTAATCTTGTAAGAATCTTGAGAATCGCGAACGAGTGACAGGGATAACTATATGGTTAGGTGCTAGAAGGGTACTAGGCAGCAGATACCTCAACGGACTTATGCATGCAAGCATGTCTTATCACTTGCCTTTACTGAAATACCTGTTATATCAAAAAAGGAGAAATACACCAACAATTAGTTACAAAATATGAATACGGAAAGATCAAAGCATTGTTAAATATGCAGTGAATTGAATCGCAATTTATTTAAACTCCTAACATCGGTGTTACTGGCCTGAAAAGCGATATCAGCGAAATTTTTGTAATTTTCGCTAGTCCCTAATACAAACAGGAATTCTGATATTCACCAATCTGTGGCAACTATTTTATTATTTTTTTTATATAAAAATTTTAAGGTTAGTTATCCAATGGTAAAAATATGTAAATCCATTATCCTACTTACCTATTATTTTCTTCATTTACATCCCATCTTTTGCGAATCACCATCTCACATAACCCTCACATAACCTAAACTAGGACTACCATTGCGATTACACCGCGTTCACGCAAAGGAAATTGCCGATGACGCGCGTAGCACACGATTCTAACATATATTTGTTTGACTAAACAAAACTATGTCAAACAAAAACGTTTGTATACCCACACAAATTCAATCTGTTGTTCTTAAAAAATGTGCTTTCACTCAAATAAACCTTTGTTGAATGAAATAAATAATTTCAAAGGTATATATTTGTGTGATTCAAGAACCCTTTTTTTCTCTGTGCATCCACCAAATGAAATTTTATGAATTTTGAGCGAAATATATATGAAAACATAACCTATTATCCGCTATCGAGAGCTGCTGTTAAGATTTTTACTTTCTAGTGGACAGGTAATTTCAAATCTTCATTTTATAACAAAAATATTAAAGTCAATATGTATTCGCAAAATTATTAGCATAGCTAAGCCAGTGAACCGAATCACCTTATAAACATCTTATTAGTCAATGCAATATGAGACATGAAACTAAGTTGTAACAAATACAATATTCATCGTTGGGATCGATCGTCTTTCCACCCCTAAGGGAGAGTGTCTATTGCATCATCTAGAGACATGCAAGTGATAAGGTAGTTCTCTTGAGGATTGCCTGCGGAGGATGTGTGCCTATCCATACGTAAGAAGAACAGAAAACGTATTCCAGTTTACCAGCAATGCTTTCCTTAGTAATATAGTAAGAAGTGTATATACAGAAACGATCGTTCTTTTTTGTTTTTAGTGACAGAAATTTACTTACATTGCAAAAAAAAAAAAACAGATACTGGTTAAATACTAACTTAATATATGTTGGTATTATATTGCAAATACTCAAGAAGTAACGATGTTTGTAACTGCAGGTGATCAAATCATGATTAATTATTAAGAACAACGATGCTAATAAGGATCTAACGTGTAGACTTCGTATGTTTACTGAAACACGTTCAAAATAGAATATTATTTTGCTATACAGTCAGTTAGAAGCGCAAAACCAGTCTCGCATTGAACGTGTATATAATATAGAAATAAATGAGTGCGTTCAGGTGAACTAATTGGTTTTAGAAAGCATCTCTTTCGCTGGAATACGCGACTAAGTTACAATAGGCCTTGATTAATTTTTGTAATGCCGGGTAATTCAGAAGTTAATTTCATTACATAGCGTGAAATACGTTTATTACATTTTCTCCAAACTTGTTAATGAAGGAACGGTTTGTAATCAATAAAATCAAGATATTTGAAGAGAATATAAATATGGTTTCAGTAACAGTCGGAATAGGTAGTTACTTCTGATTTATTTAAATACTTTTTCTCATTTCCAAGTCAAGTAGAAATAAAGAAATAAAGTTAAAGCGTAATTGAAATGGCTAATTAGGTTTGGCACACGGGGCAGTACCCAGCGGATAATTGAGTTCTAGATAATGCATGTTTCGGTTCTATTTGTGTTTTATGTCTTCACTTTAATAGGGGGCTCTTTTTTCATTCCTCTCTATTTGCTATTAACATTTTATAGTTTCTATCAATGTTGCATTTGGGGATAATGGCCTCACTGGGCTTGTTCGCAATCGGTATCACCTTGAGTTCCTTCAATTGTTTCTGGTAATCTGCACCATGGGATCTGATTATGGGATTATGATAGATTGACTGTTCATTCATTAGTCTGTAGGCCTCATATACCAAGAATAAACTTGGTAAAATATAATTTTTCAATATAATCTCCCCTAACTTCAATACATTTATTACAACGATCAATTAATAATTCTGTACCCTTGCAAAAATAAAGCTTTTCCCTGAAAGTGTCTTTCGGGAACGAGGTTCATCGGGTCACCGCCTTTCCATCGATTCCTTTTTGGGTAGAGGATCATAATACAGAACCATTGTTTCATCTCCGGTGACAATGGACTCCAAAATCGGTTTCAGGTCGTCTCCACACATGTTTCAAAGCGAGTGCGCACATTCGTCCTGACGTTCACGTTGGAGAGTAGAAACAAGATGCTGTACGCATCTTGCACTAATCTTATTCATACCCAAATGGTTATGTAGAATTCGGCGAATACTTATTTTAGAAATGTTAGACATCATTGCTAATTCCTTCACTCTCAAACGATGATCTGCTAATACCATTTCTTCAATAAATGAAGTGTTTTGGGGCGTTATCAGTTCAATTGGCCGTCCAGGGCGCTCATCTTCATCGAGAGATTCTTGTCTCAAATGAAAAGATTTTGCTCACTTTTTTACAGTGGAATATATAGGAGATAATTCACCATAAACGCTGTCTAAATGTTTAATGCGATTAGGCGTATGCTCTTCTTTTGTTAAAAATTTAGTGATGCCGCGGTACTCAATTTTCGTTACCCGAGACATTTTCATGCACTAGTCACGTCATCTGGCTGGCTACTAAAAACTACTCCTCTTCGAGCCGTAATATATATAGTGTATGCCTCGGACATGCTGCAACGGAGTTTGAACACGCTAGAACCTGTATAAACTTGTCAGGCCGAGAATTTATGGCGCATACCGCGTACTTCAAAATTGACCTATGTCGCTGTAGATATGCAAGCTTTTTGGTGTTCGAATTAGGAAGGTTATCTTACTTAATTGAATAGTGGACATTGGATTTGAGAAACAAGCGAAAATGGTGAGAATCAAAATTTATAAAACGTGATTTAAAATCAAAAACTTCATTCAAATAAGCCTGAAATACTATTCGTTAATAAAACTTACGTGTGTTTAGGAGTATGCCTATGTTCGAAAAATTATTAGCTTGGGAGGAATTTGAAGCAGATTTCGCAGTATCCCCAGGATTGGAGTTCGGGAACGGTATTTTTTGACAAACTTATTTTGAAAAGACTAGTAGAAAATACGAACGTTTTTGGCCAATAATTTAATATAATAATTTTAAAATTTAGCTAACGGTATGTGCAAAAATCAAAATTTTGTAAAAGCGACATAATTATTTCTTTGATGTAATACATTTTTATTACATCAATACTTTTGGCATTCAAATTTTGTTTTTTTGACTAATTTGTCTAAGATCACACTTATTTAGTATTAAATTTCAAATTTTCCCTGAGAAAGTATCAAGAGACTCGTTACAATATATATCTAAATGATCCGATGGCTAATAATAATCATTTAGATAAACCTAACTCACGTTATTGACTCGTGAATATCCTGTAGTCCTTATAATTGTACGTGATATTTAGGCAATGGCAAAGACATAATCCTATATCAGAGTAATAACGTTTACAAATACACGTGCACGTTACATAGGAATTTAACTGTTTATCTAGTTGGCAACCGATAAAATGCAATCCTTGGATCGTTATTGGTAAATCACAGTTTGAATATAAATTCTAATACTGTAGGAGAAGCTGTTAATTTACCGAAACTAATGGATGTTTCGAATACAGACCTGCTGAATAATACGTTACAACCTTTCCCTTCTGGTACAAAACGAAATCAGAGATTTAGGTGTATCTGTGACGGTACTAAGCAAAGACCCAGTAACTCGATACTATATTAACAATCAGATACGAAATACGTACATTTATGGAATATAAACAGTTTCAAATACTATTCAGATTTACATAATTTTCAATTTGCAATGTTCTGGTGAGAATAATATCTTGCAGGGATAAAAAAAATACTTCTAATGTCGTAATTAATTCATTCCCTGCGTTAAGTTTGTTGAAAGATGGTTTAATATTATCAGTTGTCAAATTTTGCTTATAATTGTGTTACTGATGCAGTTTCTAGACTTGATGTATTGTCAAATTTTAAATTATTCTAATTTAGTGAATAAGATTTATTATACATTGTTGTTGTTGCAGCTAGGTTTGGGATATCGTAAAGGATTAGAGATATAGAATTGTTTAAATGGGACAAAATGCGTGTGACGTCAGCGCCCTTTTTCTAATAAAAAAAAACTAAAAATCAACAATTTAAATTTTGAGGTTAGCTCATTTCTCCCAGAAGATACCGAATAGTATTTTGACATTATGAAGGTACATTTTTGCCCAGAAGCCAAATACGGTATTGAAACCCATGTAGCTTTTTCGCGTTTCTAGATTGTTATACAATCTTCTTTATTTTAAATATAAATCGTAGGTAGATTTGACTGTATCAGAAAAAGACACAACTTGCTGACTTAAATAACGTCTATCTGCTGAAATAATAAAGTTATAAAAAATAATTCCCATACTTTATTGTTTTACACCGAGCTATTCCTGGAAACAAAATGGAAAAATTACTAAAAAGCAATTAACCTTTAAGTGGAGTTCAATGTACGGCGGGGTCAAGTTTAACCTGTGCCAATTTTTATATTGTAACTGCAACTCTAGTTGCTAGTATATCCCGTTTATCCCAAGTTATAAGTTTTCAGAAGATCAGCAATCTTTTGGTATTTTTGTTTTCCTTACCGAAATCAACGTTGAAATCACCACTTACTACTAAAGTAAAAGACTCATGTCTGCCTTTAGAAGTATACATGACCCACTGATGTTAGCTGTTCTATAGAAACAAGAGGCCATCTCAAAACCATCAAGACTTAAATATTCTGTGGATTTAAGCCAATGCTCGGATAAGCAGATTGCATGAATCACTGAATCTAAAGATTTAACAAATATTTTTAAATCGTCAATTTTATTTCTGACAGACTGAATATTCTGATATAACATGTAACTATGTTTTTATTTCTAATTATGGCATTTTTATTTGTAATAGGCGAAAAGGCTTTAGGTAAAGCTATGGCGTCCTTAATTTCTTTTGAAAGTGATGAAAAAAATAATCATTAACTTTCACCCTCGATGGTTACAACTCAGATTTCTTGAAATCGTCAATTTCTTCGAAAGGAATCGAGACTCTAAATGAAGAGTATTCCTGGGGACGTTTCGCGTCTTTCTAGATGCTAAACTATAAACTTTCTAGACACTAAACTTTAAAAAATAATATATAAGTTTACATTCGTTTATTAGATATAACTTTATTCTAAATAATTTATACCGATTATTACTTTAATATAGTATTTAAATGTAGTTTACGTTGGGTGAAAGAAAAAGAACAATTTTTCTCAATTTTAGAATTTTCTATAAAAGAGAACAAAAACTAGCGAAGGCATCTTATTTATTACAAATAACAGAATTAAAACTAAATAAACAAAAAATAATACCATAACAGGAACTACTACGAGCATGCCCAACAAAAATCTTGATGATTTGCAACGATTCTAGTTAGATTATCTGTGACTAACGTAGTAACCAGAAGGGTTTAGTATCTAGAAAGATTACCTGGCAGATGGTATCGCTAGATCTCATAGTTTTTGCGCGAACTTTAAAATGACTTACCCTAGGGTCAAGATTTTTGCAAAAACAATGAAAAAAAAGAAGGTTTTTGGTGCAAATCGTTTTATTGTTTTTCAAAATATTCTCCATTAACCAATTCAATATCTTTCTACTCTGAGGGTGGTATCTCGAAAACATGGTTTTTAAAGGCTTCAACAGCTTCTTGACGCGATAAAAATCGCCGCGCACGCATATTTTATTTAACATTCGGGAACAAAAGGAATGATACATTAATTCGATGTTTCTCTCCTTCATCAATTATTTGCCGGAGAGCTGGGCATTGTCATCATGAAGGATGATGCGAAGTTGTCGATTGTTTTTCCTGATTTCATCGAAGACTTCTGGCAAACAAATTGTTGTATACCATTCGTTCTTCGATCCTCCAAAGCAATGTTTGCGACATGTCCAGCACAACAAAAGAAACAAGCAATCATTTTCTTGGACGTGCTTCGTGAACGATCAATTTTTTTTGGATTCGGTTCACCTGGGAATACCCAAACAGTTGATTGTTGCTTAGTTTTCGGCTCGCACGTATATATCCCAGTTTCGTCACCTATTGCGATGTTGTATACGGATTTTGAAGTTCCTCTGCCGCATTTTTTAAGCATGTCTTTACACCAATTGCAAATTATGCGGATCCATGGGGAAAGGATCTTTTTCACACCTAAATGTTCATGAAAAATCTAATGCACTGCAGCCTTCGATATGCCTAAGGATGCCTCTATCTCACGGTAAGTCACATGACGATCTTCTTCATACATGTTACTTACAGTATCAATGCATTTTGGAACAACAACCAATTTTGATCGATTTTCATGTTTACGAATTTCAATGGGACAGTGGGAGAGTGAGATAGATCCGACAGCATTTAGGCCAGAATAGGCTTATGATGCATCCTCTCTGTAGCGGGGAGTCTTCTAGGTTGCCAACCAACCTACTGCCTTGGCGTAGATTGAAACGTTGCCCAGAGGAATCGTCCTAATGGCGGCAATTTGTTGCCGCTCGTTACCCAGCATTGTCCTTCTAATTTACGTTTGCGCCGGATACTTGAGGAGCAGGTGATCCACCGGCGTTCTTCAGCTTGACAGCCCCTGCATAATAGGTCTTTTTAATCTGTTATGACTGGTCACCTAATAACCATGAGAGAGTCTCTTCTGGACAGTCTCAAGTATCTTAATGCTGTCCGCTCGTTTGGATACGTCGAAGCGACTTTGGCGATGCAGCATGCATTATTTTCATCAAGTAGTTTTCATGGATGATAGTTCTGATTCTTTCACAAAGCGCAAACAGATGTGGTCGAATGGAGAGTTCTGGGATATGTACACTCACGCTCGATTCCCTCCTCTCCAGTCTGTTCGTATCTTCATCGCCAGGATTTCCGTGGATAGAGCTCTGTGACAGTCTAGTAGTAGATTTGACGTTATTGGTCGGTTCAGTACTGATACTACTTGCTTACTCATGATATTTAGGCGAACAGCCCTTTGTATTTGCATTAGATTTTTGGCTGCAAGCCACCAGGCGACCACGCCGTATGTTAGTATTGGTCTGATAACTACAGTGTAAATCAATATCAAAACTCTGGAAAAGGGACCTATGGTCTTCTTAGCGTTCTGCGGCACTATCCAAACGCAGTACAAAAAGGTTGGATTGATTCGGCGATAAGATTTGAGTGAATTTTAGCCGTTTCTCCCTTGTTTAAGGACGAAGAGAACATTTACCTCTCCCCATATCATAGGAATATGCCGCAAAACAATACTGACTGCATACAGGCCCTTTAATTGTAAGTGAGGTGTCAATATCTCCACCCCACATTAATAAGGCTGATAGGATGCCATCTCGCTTCAGGGATTAGTGTGTTTTTGTATTTCCCCGTTCTATGAAGATATTTTCGAACTTGTACCACACGGTTACTATAGAAGTGAATTTAAACTTTCTTGTTTGAGATAGAATATTCTGTTTACTTTTTAATACCTCGCTTGACTTGAGATAAAATTCATATCACATACTAAGAGGATAAAGGAAACCGTTTGGAAGGTATTAATATTTTTGTTTTTAGGCAAACTTCTCTGCCAACATTTTAATTTGCATACATTTACAGCATAAGCTACGGCCCGTTTAAAAAAAAACAAAAAGTTTATGGCTTCTGCTACCTTATACCTTTTTGATTTGTTGCATTTATTTGCATGGATAAAACCTAAAATTTACTTTTCTGGAACATTCCTAAAATATAGAAGGAAAATTACATTAAAGTTGCTTCCAATATAGTATGTGAATATGCAAAGTGCTTCGTTCATTATAACAACAATCTCATTTTCCTCAAAACAAAAGCAATTAATGACTAGCGACGATTCGAAATGACCTTATCGACTTCGCATTTGAAAATTATGTATGTGTATCGAGTGCATTATAAGTGCCACGAGCGATTTTGTTTGATACTTATCATCTCGACCTGTTTTCACAACGTAGCGGTTGACACTTACGGCTTTTAAAGTTGTAATTTCGGCTCTTTATTGTACCAGGTTGTCAGCGACACATTCCATATCAGTAATAAGTGAGTTTGTAATTCCCTTTTCAACGAGGTAGGGCGCGAGAGGGCTGTAGTGTTGAGCGTTCCATTTATATTCAAGTCATCCATTTATTGTCAGTGACTTTAGGGTAAATGCCCTTTTTCCTATATAACTTTCGCTTCATGTTTTGTATAATTTTCTAAGGTCAATACAGTAAATTACTGTTAGATTGCCTGAGAGTTCATATTAAATGGAATCAAGGACTGAAAGGATTCGTACTAAGGTATATTACAGGAATTGAAAATTTAATTTCTTGTTAATTGCGTCGGAAGTTATGTTCAGGAATGTATTCGTTATTTTGATTGTCAATTATTTTGAAAATAATAATATTAAATCGATTTGCTTAATGAAATACCTTCGGGAGTTAACGGGTCCCAAGCAATATTACTTCCAAACGAAGAATCAACTGTTTGTTGTTTACACATGAAAAAATGCCTAGTAACAATAACCAAAAAATAATGTTAATATAGCTCACGGTGTTGGTGGAATAATTCTCGGCAAAAACAATGCAGCAGAGAGAATATCGCTAGCACACGGACATGTTTCTGCCTACCCGGCGCCATCAGCGTGGCTACGAGCGAGATCCTCGTGGTTACTAGGCACTTTTTACGAGTATTCTTATATTTACATCATGGTAAGCTTTGAGGGATCATTTAGACGTCCAGATGACGTTGCGTAGGCAGGGAGGATCCCGCTCGTAGCCACGCTGACGACGCCGGGTAGACAGAAACATGTTCGTATGCTAGCCATATTCTCTCTGCTACATTGTTTTCGCCGGGAATGATTCCACTAATACCATGAGCTATATTAGCATTATCTTTTTGCTTGTTGTTTGATTCAAAAAAAACTCTATAGTAAAAAATCCTGATTCTTACAGAGAACATTGAAAGATGCTTTTTCTAGAGTAACTTCTTTCACTATGTAAAGTCGCTTTCCAGAAAAAATCAGCTTAATTTAATTTTGGTGGGATCTCTTTATATTTTGTAATTAACAATAGTAGATCTGCAGTTGAATAAACTAAATTATCACAAAATTCTATGGCATTTAAAATAATTTAGATACATTTTCCTATAATGATAGGGATAAAAAGCAATGACTACGAAACGAAATCAGATATCAGTATGCAAGATGTAGTCAGTTAGAAATTGAAGTATATAAATTACATCTTAAAATAACGTGGCATTTAGATGAAAACAATTTTCAAAAATAGTGCGGTTTCCAAAGACGCGTTATCCAATGGATTAATCGTAAATTCGAACTAAAAATAGGATGCCACACAAGAAATTCCGCGAAATTTGTCCTAAAAAATTACGAAAATATCGCATATCTTGTGGAGAGCACACCACTAATCCGTCTGTCATCAGTCATCAGAGACCTTTAATAAAACCGAAATCGCACTGTTAAACAAAGGGCTGAAACATTGTATTCGCGACTCAAAAATCCCGGCGGATGAACTTGTTTCGTCAATAGAAACGTCCAGTAAGGACCTAAATGTCACAACGAATGATTATATAAGAAACGCGTGCAAAATTACGATTTCGAACAACCTGAACGATGCAAAAAGTTTGAGCAACAACACAGGTAATTTCAAGACTATTATTAAAGGCCTGAAAACCAAAAATTGTTTTTTATTTAAAAGCAGATAAAAAGAATAGTCATTCTGGACAAGCCGGATTATTTCAACCGCGTCAATTTGCGTTCATCAGGACCGTATAAAGAATTAAGAAAAAATCCGTTGCCATCCATGATTATTTAATTTTCTTTTTAATGTCACAATCGGTACGCGGCTGAAGATGAAAACACGCGAGTATTCGAAACGGCTGTTCCGAAATGTTCCATTAATTAATAATTTGTGTGGTGCCGAGACTATTGTTGTTTGACATTTTCCTATAGTCAATCCTAATCAAATCAAATTGCAAGTGTTATTAAATTTTGTTTTGAATTTATTTGAATCTATGTGATAAGGCTACTCATAATAGCTAGTCCTTTTTTAATCGTTTTCTTAGCCAAATATTCAAACAGAATTGTTCACGAGCGAAGTGCTATGAACAAAGATGCAGACGCTTTGTCTAGATACCCTTGCCAAATAGCAATTAAAGTGGACGAATAGAGCTCGCTCAAACTTCATGCTCATCTAACTATAGCAGTAGAACTAAGGACATTGCAAGAAGAAGATACGCGCATAAAGGACCTAGTAATGAAATGCTATATCGCCGAAATCCTGCAATTTGAGGTGATATTACATTGGACATGAAATCTTGTACACGAATCACAATGAAGCGGACATTTGGGCCTGGTTAGGACATTAGATAAGATCAGAAGACGTCAAGAGCTATATTCAAAAGTGCTCCGATTGTCAACCAAGGAAAGGACCGACGAATACAGAACCTGGCGGTTTATAACATCTAATAGAAGTAAAACAACCTTTTGAAAGAATAGGAATTGATTTACTAGGACCGTTTCGCAGAAGTCCGTTAGGTAAGACCTTTATAATTGTAGTAGCAGATTATGCAACGAGCTGCACGGTAGAAGCAAAAGCTGTCGAGTGGGAAAGCAGAACCAGTCGCTAAGTATATTATACGATAGAACGTATGTCGTCATAGATCATCTAAAACAGTATTAAATGATTGTGGTATAGAATGTATGCTCACTAATGTTCAGTAACGTTACTATTGAATTGTCTCAGGTAGCTGACTGTGTGAGCAATATCAGGACGTGTTAAACTTCCAATAAGTTTTTGATGGGGATTTCTTTGTCACAAACTTTAGCTTCACTATTGTCAACATTAACAACTTTCGTAGGAGGATTAACGATTTTGCAGTGTGTCGTATTGAATTTCTTTAGCAACTATCTCTCTAATCTTCCTGATGCAATTATTTTTATAGTCTCTATTTATTTTCTATAAATCCTGGAATTTGTTTGGCTGGACCTAAGTTATTTATTTGAAATTCTGAACTCAATCCCTTCTCTAAAAATTTAACATTTTTATCATTATTACAAAAAATAAAAAAGTAACCTATATAAAGTGCAATTATGGTTAATCTATCACTCTCCCTTTTGATAAACAAACACGGTTCAATTTCTGATTTCTTATAGCCTAATCTTAACACGAAAACATTGATTTTATCATGCCACGCTATTGAATATTGCTTGAGACCATAAATAGCGTTTTAACTTTACAATTTTATTTTCATCATCAGATATTCCCTTGTGGAACTGTCATAAAAGCAGTTTCTTTTAAAATTCCGTTTAAAAATGCAGTTGTTACATGAAAATGAAGAATAACTAGATTAAGTTTCATTGATAAAGCAACTAGAAGTCTTAAAGTAGTGTCTCTGGTGGAAAGTTTTATCAAAGTCTATACCCGGTCTTTGTAAAAAATCCTTAACCAGTAATCTTGCACGATATTTTACAGTACCTTCACTGTTACACTTGTGCTTAAATACCCATTTACACTGCACTACCGAACCTCTATTAGGAGCGTCGACCAGGTCTCATGCTCAAATGAATGCAGCTCGTCCTTCATGGCTTGGTTCCATGCACCTGCTATATCAAGACCACTTGATATAGCTTCTTCATACGACACTGGTTCTTCAGCTTCCAAGAAAAAAACCTGCGTGGATGCAAGATTATGAAGTGTTTTTTTTTACTTTATAATCTTGCATCTACACAGGTTTTCTTGCTGTTCGTCTCTTCTTCATCTAATTTTGGTGGCCTGTCTTATTTTGGATAAACTCGCGATGCCATTGTCAATGTTTTCCTTATTTTTGTTCAATGGATCTTCATTCCTATGTTCTCTAATTTCATCATTCCTTTCATTACCTGTTTCTCTATCTTTATCAACACTAATTTTGTCACCTGGACCTTTTGTCTCACCTTCTAGTATTACCGTCTCTTGTTGTATCAAGTTTTCCTCTTCTAGGTTTCCGTTGTTTCATTCCCACTATACCTTTTATACAATATCTCTCTTTTGACTTCTATTTTTCCCCTTTCTGGATAGTAAATTCTGTAACCTTTTACAGTTTCTGAATAACCAACGAATATACCTTTGGTTGCTTTTACGTACCATTTCTTTCATCTTTATTTAGGCGTATGTATATATACTTTTGTACTGAGTTTCAAATTTTCAATATTGTAATTTTTTCCTGTCCAAATTTCATAAGGTATTTTACTTAACGCAAAGAATCAAACAACCATTTACTTTGAATCTCAGTATAAGAGTTTTTTATTACAAATAATACAAACAAATACATGCATAAACATACAAAACGTCACTAGATGTCGCTTGCAAATTATAAAGAAATAATAATAAGTAATACAAAACTAACTATAGTGTACATCTCCCTCAGGCTTTATTGTTGTAGATAGATGTAACAGCAATAGACACCACAATTTTCCATGTTTGTGATCCAAGCAGGGATTTTTTATGAGGGGAAAATAAACCAAGAAAAAATGTTATAACAATTAAAAACATGCAAATGTAGTTACTTAAACTACTTTGAATTTTTATTTATTATGGTACACAAAAATTTGGAAGTCAAAGTAAGGTTTTTACTCAGATATCTCATAACACTAGAAAGAAAGTAAAGCGACAAAGTGGCAGTATTTCGATATTCCAGGTAAATTTAAATAGTTTCTCCAATAGACTCCAATAGACATTGGAGTTACAATAAAAAGCAGTTATTGAGGTAATATGTAGAGTGTAATTGTAATGCTGATTGTACTCTTTTTTCTAGATGTGTATACCATTTAAACAGTTTGTGCGCTGACTATTGAAAGATTGTACTACGATTTGCGTGCATTCATTGAAAGTTGCTGTGTTGTGTAAATGAAATAGCAAAGTTCTAATGTATGCTTTTACAGTGAAAGATTTTTTTTTTGTATTTATAAATCAATCAACGCAAAATCCAAATTTAAACTTTTTAAAAAGCACTTCCCCAGTATTTAACCCCTTCATCAGTATGTAGAGTACTGAAAGCAGCGGAGGAACTACTTTATTATATTTCTTTTCAGGGCCATGATGGGGAACAGTTTTGCATGCACACGGCAACCGTGGATCTGAAAGGATTTTTGAATAGCGCACAAAGAAGCTGCATTACTACGAGTATCCGGGTGTTATCTGAAAACTTCATCTGAAATGCATAAACTAGGGGGATTACCTGTGGAGACCGAGGCAAGAGGAAAGTTCTGTAATATTATTTTTATTTGTTCCAAGCTAGCGTTTCATTAAAACGGACCGCGTTTCAAAACTTTCCATATGGCAGAATTAAACTCCGCATTTCGTGTTCGCAAACTTTCGGTAGGTACTTGCATTGTAATGATTTCTCGTTCTCGTTCTATTTCTCTTAAATGGTTCCCCATATGAATTTGATTGCGTTTGTAGCCACAATGCTTTGATTGCTATAATGAAAGATTAGATTTATTTCGTTTTTTTTTCGTATGCACAGATACATAAAAATGTGTATATGAGATTAACGTGTCAGAAACATAAAATTGTTTCGATGTATGAGTGCTTTAATCGTGTAGACGAATGCTAATGGGAGAGCGGCTAATATTGTATTATAAACCTTTATCTACAAGATACCCGCTATGGTTACATATAAATATTTTTCTTAAAATTATATTGATGTATCGTGTCATGTGATAAATAATAGAACAAAACCAATTGACTGCTGTTTATATTTAAATTTCGTAGTTAATGAAGAGCCTACAAAAATAACAATTCCCCAAATTAAAGGTAGTTGCATGACAAATTAAGTAGTAAGTTTGCCTAATTCTATGAATAGAAAGTATACAACAAACAATCAGCTATCTTCTATAATTATCAACGTATTTTCTTTTTGCAGATAACGATGGTTTTACAGCTTATTAGTCTTATTACTTAGAGGGAACACTAAAAAGTGATGATAATTTTAAGGATGCAGTTCGATTTACAGAGTCAAGAGTTATAACTAGAGTAACCAAAACTTGCGGACTCGCATAGGCGTCGGTATTACGGGTTAATATAAGAATACGAAAAATTCATAAATAAACTTACTTGCTAATTATTCAACAAATTAGAGGCATCAGGATGTAAACTACTGTAAACTTGCATCATTGCATATGTTTCCACAGTTACTTCTTTAAACCTTGTGCGTCGACAAGAAAAAATATTCTTATACATAGAAAACGATCTCTCCACATCTAAGGAAGTTACATTTGCATGTAGAAACTGTTTTTCAAAATCACTTAAAAGTTCACTATTCTTACACTTATTAAAAATAAAGTATTAAAATCGGGATTTTTCCTTAAAACATCTGCCAACTTTTGACTAGCGCATAATCCTGGCGTATCATTTAATGTGTGTAATTTATCTTTTACACTCTCCACTATGTCTAATGATTCCTGCAATGACAATTCAGTACATTGTAGTTTTCTGATGGCATCTAGTAATACTGTATAATTGGTACATATTGTTGTTAAATCTTCTAAAAGTTGAGGAATTTGAAATTCTCTTTGACTTTCTCTAATTGCTTTGGATTCATTCCGATTAAATCGCATTATAACTGATTGAATTTGTTGAAAATGGATCAAATAGTAAGAAGCTGCTGTTAGCCAAGTACCCCATCGCGTTAAAATTGGTTCAGGAGGTTCTGGAATACCTGGACAAAATTTACGAAATTCTTTTAAACGTTTAGGAGATTTACGAAACACTGCTTTAGTACTTCCAATCATCCGACCAACGTTTCCGTAATGTTATCGAACAACTTCACCAACTAAATGCAAAGCATGCAGCCCGCAAGCTATATGTATTAAGTTAGGAAATATATGTTTTAAGGATCGCCCAACACTTAACATCGTTGCTGCACTATCTGTCATAATCATCACAACTTGATCCTGGGCAATTTTAAATTTTTTCAAAGCGTTCATTATCACTTTTTGAATATTTTCCGCGGTACATTGTTGAACACGTTTGCAAGCTAACAAATATCGAGATGCTGTGTTCTCGCTAGATAAAACGCGAGCTATTACATTCACAATACTGTTTTTCTTTATATCGGTCGTCTCATCTACGGTAATCCATATTTTTTTGGAACACAAATCACGTTTACACACATTTTCTAGCATCTCTTTCATTCGCAGCAAATGATTCTGTAATTGTGTTTGTGAGGGTAATGGGTGCTTTGGAACGTATTGTCGCCAAAACGTTTTAAAAGCTGCTTTTCTCACCAACGACAACGGAAGATTACAAGAGGTGAACATAATTAATAAATGTATGAGGAATAGTGTATAAGGTATTTCAGTTCTTGCATTTTTCATATGCTTAATACCATTGACATGCCTCTGGCAATCAGTTCTGTCCAATGCAGCTGAACAAACATTGCATATTAAGCAAAAAACTGCACTACCGTCATATTTTAAATGGGGAAAAAGTGACACATATTTATGTACATTAGTAGCAAATCTATTACGAGGCATTGTTTTCTTAGGTATGTAAATATTAGTTCTATATGAAACGATACACTAATTATGTACTTGGTATAATACTACAACACACAAAAAACACTAGCTATATTTTCAAAAGCGACACGTAAGTACATAACCTTGACCGTTCGACTAATCTCTGCAACAGCTCAACAGGTACTAAAACGAAATCTCTCTCAGCGCGGTTTAACATGATTTATATTCAAGGTCGACACTACATGCCTGCTTCTCTACCGGTTTAGTTTATTTATGAATTTTTCGTATTCTTATATTAACCCGTAATACCGACGCATATGCGAGTCCACAAGTTTAGGTTACTCTAGTTATAACGAATAATTATTTTCATAAATAAATATTTTTTCTGCTAATAAAAGTCAATCGACCAAATTGCGTCAGAAAGCGCTGTCCTTTTAGCTCATGCTCCAAATAGGTATACGTGCACGAAGAGCCAACGCGAATCTTTGTCTTGAAGTCCACCGCAAAGTTAAACAAGAATTACTGAAGAGGCATGTTGTTAAAGTTTATCGCTTGCGTTGGCCCTTATAAGAATACAAAACAGTAATTCAAACTCCACCCGCCAAGACTCAAATTTACCGTCTTAGTGGTAAATCTTGCATTTCTACAACTTAATTACTTACTATCTTTCTTTCCTTAAATTTCCTTAACAAAATTATAATTACAATAATTATGAATACAATAATGCAATAAATAATATAATTATAAATTCGATGAATATCTTGGGTAAAAGTAAATGAATCTAAAACCGAATTAATAATTTTGTTCGATTATTTTAGCACAGTGTGTTTAGGAGTGTGCATTAAATTTACAGATTTAATATTATTGCAACTTCTATTTTTAACATAATTTTATAATTTCTAGTAATCTGATTAATTAAACTTTGTATACTGCTTAAATGACTGTATGAATATACGTAGGAGGTAGGCGCCATAAATTCTCGGCCTGATATAGAAAAAATAAACTTTTATTACAACGATCAATTAATAATTCTACACCATTGTAAAACTAATCTAAAGTTTTTCCCTCAAAATGTTGTACTACAGCTGCTTGCAACTCAGTATCGTCTTTGAAACGACGTCCCCTAAGGTCTTTCTTTAAATGAGAAAAATAATAGTCACTTGTAGCCATGTCCGGACTATACGGTGGATGTTTCCATTCTTGAAAGCCGCATTCGTGGATGGTAACTTGTGAAATGGCGGCAGTATGGACAGGTGCATTGTTGTTCAATAATCGAACACCTTTTGTCAATGTTCCTCGATGTTTTGCACGAATATTACCCTCAATCCATGGAACAAAGATGCATAATATGTGCTGTTAACAGTTGTATTGTGCTCCTTAAAGTCAATGAGTAAAACACCCTCACAATCCCAAAATATTGTGGCCATCACCTTTTTCGTTGACTGAACGACTTTCGCCTTTCTGGGACGAGGTTCATCGGGTCGCCGCCATTCCATCCATTCCTTTTTGGATAGAGGACCATAATACAAAACCATTGTTTCATCTCCTGTGACAATGGAGTCCAAAATCGGTTTCGCAATGGACTCCAAAATCGGTTTCGAATCATCTCCACACATGTTTAAAGACGAGCGTACACGTACCACCCAACGTTCACGTCGGGGGGCAGAAAGAAGATGCGGTACCCATGTTGCACTAATCTTGTTCATACCCAAATGATTATGGAGAATTCGACGAATTCTGCTAATTCCTTCACTTCCAAACGGCGATCCGCTACCATTTCTTCAATAATTGAGATGTTTTGAGGCGTTATCAGTTCAATTGGCGGGCCGGGACGCTTGTCATCTTCAAGGGATTCTTGCCCTAAACGGAAACATTTTGTCCACCTCTTTTACAGTGGAATATGAAGGAGATAAATCACCATAAACGCCGTCTAAACGTTGTTTAATGTGATTAGGCGTATGTCCCTGTTTTGTTAAAAATTTAATGACCGCACGGTACTCGATCTCCGTTAGCCGAGACATTTTCATGCACTAGTCACGTTTTCTGGCTGGCTACTAAAAACTACTATTCTTCAAGTCGTAATATATTGTAATGTTCAATATTTACAACAACAACAGCATCGGCTGTCAATCTCAGAACGATTAGGGTGTTCAGGATAGCCACCCGTTGGTAATGAAAAGTCCCTCTAGTGGAGAGAAAGCTCAGTTCGACAGTCACCATTTCCCCCCAGCCAACTGGCCTTGGGGCGTTGATGTTAAATAATAAAGTTAAGTCCAGATAACGACGATCGTAGTGTAACGCAGACAAATCCACTCTTCTGTTTACTTTCCTAATCTTGTAAATCGTTAAAATTCATATAAAAGTCATCCAAAACAAACAACAGGGTAAATTGAAAGGTATTTCAAACATCATTTCATAAATTAGATCTTTGTCCGAACATTATTAGGTAAATCGTTGGAAATACATGTTTCACGTTTAAACCTTGTCAGACAGAATTTAGGTCATGGATTTGCCCACTTTCTAGTAGCTGGTAGCGTTACTGCATGCGTTTTTCTATGCTATTTTTATAAATAACTTCATTTCATCGAAATGCATCATCAAAATTTATATTTGTGTTTACTTTATCAAAATTTGCTGTGGAATGAAACAATCGCCATCTTTCGCGATTGCAAATAAAAGAAAGATAAGGGACGACAAAATTTTAATCAATCTCGATGCAGCTTTCGTTGAATCAATTTGTGTTTGCTTCACTACGATACCAATTTAAAATGTTCGATAGTGAAGTCAAAGAAGAAAGGGTTGAAGGTTAGAGCAGGCAGATTCCTGTAGAAGTTATTATAAGCAGAGCGTTTATATGACATCGGCTTCATTCGAATTCAAGGTTAGTTATATTTGTAATTCTAACATTAGTTAATTTCGATTTATTAATTTGAAAATTCACTAAAAAATTGCGCAGAGAGTATTCAGGAATACCCCCGATCCCACAAAGAATGTAAAAATTTCAAATTTTTCCCAAAAATCCCTGAGAAAAATATTTCAATATATATAGGTAGGCCTCGCACATGTTCAACTATGACGCAACGGAGTTTGAACGCGCTCGAACCTGTATAAGCCTGTCAGGCCGAGAATTTATGGCGCCTACCTCGTATATATTTCCACAAACACCTTTAATGAATTTATCTACAAGATAAATTCATTAAATCACAGAACTGTTTCTTGTTTATAGTATTCTCGTTTCTTATTTGGATTAATAGCATAGAGTTAATTTTAATTAAAACAATTATGGACCACATTTTTTTCATTATTATAAAGATGCCTATCAAATTATGTAAAAACATTTCAATTAAAACTGAAAAAAATATATGAATAAAGGAAATTTGTTGATGAACGTGATGGTCTAATATTCCGAAGCTTTTTATACAGTATTCAGAGGGGACCTACCATGTAATTTTCAATTTTTCAAGAACTTGAACTTGTACATAAATCATAATTACGCTATCTGAAACCATTAATTTTGATTTTCAATAGCCAATTACGCCTTCGTTATCCGCAGAAACCGCCAACGAACACAGGCATAAATTACAGTCTTTCCGTTGGAAATTATCAGGAGCCCTAGGAAGAGAAATTGTAATCTTTATTATGCCCAATTAATATAATCCTCTGTCTAACCGCGATCACCGCATGGTCTATATGCGTGACATTTTGCATTGTTGTTCTAGGGTAGGAGCTACACCGATCTAGATATATTAAATATAATACGTTGCTTTACTACATTGGATATTGCGGAAAACAATTCAAATTTACGATCATATGTACCGTGCTTTTCTCTATTTTAATTGTACTTGATCTCAAATTACTTTTCTAACTAGTAATGGTTGCATATTTTCCCTCACAGCGAATTTTTCTATGCTCACCTTTAGTAACACTATTTTTAAAATTTAGTATACTTAGATAATGATTCTTCAAAAGATTTTAAAATAATAGCACATATGCGCCGAATTTAATTTGGCTAAACTCCAAGTAACGCTTTCGTATATTTCGCTGAAACACCATCACCAGCCACCGCGAGGAAAAGCAGACATAATCCCGAAGTTTTCTTAAAATTTTATTTTCCTCCTAATAACTTATTAGTTGTCGTAGCCTTGCCACTATATATACATGACGTAACTTAGAAATAATTTGATTGCTTCCTTCTGTTGTTGACATTAATGACATTTGACTTACATTTCATATAATTTCGAAAACTAACAAGGCCCCATGTTAAAGCGCAGGTTTTTAAGCTCCTTTACTATTGGCGTTTGTTCTGTGGGCAAGTGTATCAGCTTTTTTACATATAAATTACGTTCATCTCAAATGATAGTAGATTTGGTGATAAATAAGAACAGTTCAGGCAAAATCAATCATTATGAGCTTCTTTCTTTAAAGCGTTGCACAAAGCATAGTAATAGTAACAATCTTTATTGATTCAAAGTATCTTATAAATAATACCATATAATACACTCAGCGACATAGAAATTGCAACGGCTAGAAGGAGTTGGAATTTCCTGATGAAATTTAGTAGAAATATTTATCTATGTAATAGTCATAAATGACCAAAATTTGAATCCTCTCAGTGAAGCAATAAAGTTGTTATTGAGGTTTTTACCTCTCTCTCAGCACTGATATTGAATGTTTTTTTTGCGGTGTTTTTTATAACTTTCTCGATTTGTGTTGTTGTTCTCATTGAACTGCGGTTCAGTTAAGTGTTAGGCTATGCCTAGAGTAAGAAGACGAGCAGTGTATCGACAATTAAGCGAATTCGACAGAAGTCGAATTATTGGTTTGCGCGAAGCTGGTTTTTAATTTGGGGAAATTGCTAACCGTGTAAATTGAAATCGGTCTACTGTAATGCGAGTGTGTCGTGCATGGTTTGAAGATGGCCAGGAGTGTCGTAGAAGAGGAACCGGGGTTTCAAGAAGAACGAATGAGCGTCAAGATCGTCGCTTAAGACAATTGGCATTTAGAGACCGATTTTCCTCTACTCGGGCAATTGGTGACCAATGGTTTGGTGAAAAAGGTCGCCATGTAACCCATATAATAGTTTATCGCCGAATCCGAAGTTTTGGGTTAACATCATATCATCCGCAACTTGTGCTTCCTTTGACTGCGGAACATTATCAGCAACGGTTACAATGGTGCAATGAAAGATCTCATTGGAATCTTGAGTAGCGTCGTGTTGTGTTTAGTGACGAATCAAGATTTTGTTTAGGCATGCACGATGGTCGTCAGAGTCAGCAGAAGACGGGGTGAACGACGGGATCTTCGATTCACCGCTGAGAAGCATGTACACCGCACTGTGGGTGTCCTGGTTTGGGGTGCGATTACTTAGCAGCAGGTCTCCCTTGGTGTTCATTCGAGGCAATGTGACAGCACAACGGTACATTGCGGAGGTGGTTGGAACACATCTTCTGCCATACTTACAAAGGCTCGAAGATACATTATTCCAGCAAGATAATGAACGTCCTCATGTAGCAAGGTTTTCCTTGAACTTCTTTGAACAGGCCCAGATTAATCTTTTGCCCTGGTCTCCAAGATCTCCAGATCTTTCTCCCGTCGAACATATATGGGACATAATGGCTAGAAGGTTGCGAAACTTGCAGCGTCTTCCTTTGACTTTGGAGGCTTTGAGACATGAGGTGCAACTCGCATAGGAGGCAATACGCCAAGACGAGATAATACACCTTATTCAATCAATGCCACGGTGTGTAAATGAATGTGTAAATCAGAGAGGCGGCACCACACATTATTAATAATTATTATAAAATTTTGTTTAACTAATAAAGATTTTCCTCCCAAATTTTGATCATTTATTACTTTTACGTAGGTGAATATTCCTACCAAATTTCATCCGGAAATTCCAACCCCTTCTAGCTGTTGCAATTTCTATGTCACTGAATATATAATATAATGTAATATAGTGGAACCAATCACAGTCCCCAACAAAAAAAAGGAAAGTGAACAATAGATAAATGACTAAAAGTGAAAATAAAAACAAACTTTAGAATAAAGAAAAACAGGAAATATAAACAGAAACATAATTATGTACTACTGTTGACTAACTATTTAAGTTAATAAACAGAACTAATAAAAGTACACGTGGAAAGAATGCCTAATACAATAACCAAAAAATAAATGCTAATATAGCTCATGGTATTGGTGGAATCATTCCCGGCAAAAACAATGTAGCAGAGAAAATAGCGCTAACACATGGACATGTTTCTGCCTACTCGGCGTCATCAGCATGGTTCTGAGCACTATCTACTGCCGCTATCATTGAGAATAAAAGCTTGTTAGTTACAACAAAAACTCCTCAATACTATAATAAGCTTTAGTTATTAGGATCTCTTTAACTTGCTTTTTAAATAATGTGTTTGTCTTTCCATGTGCTCTAAATTCTTGCCTGTAGTATGTAATTCAAATGTTGGCAAATAAAAATCGTTTGCTCGTTAGGTGTGGTGATCGTTCACGCTTTTGTTTGTTGTATAACTGTTTTTATTTTTATGAATACAGTAAAGAGCTTCTAAAATGTACACTGGTGGCGAAGTCAGAATTCTTAAAAATGTGAAAATTGGCTTGCACGAGTCTGTTATTCGTATCTTCGCAGACGACGAAGAACCCCATAGAAGTATGCTGTAGATTAGTTGATATTGTACCTTTGAGTAATATAAGGATATCAAATTTTGTAACGGTAGAGTTTTTTAAACACCTAAAGTTACCTAATGCTACTATGGGGTAAGCTAATTAATCTGTTACGATGTTTGTTCCACAGTAGGTTATTCTGTATATAAATTCCTAACAACTTTGCGTCATATTCTTGCTCTAATAGGTTAATAATGACGTTTATATTGCTCGTTGTATTATGTAAGGGTTGGTAAGTGTTAAATAATAAGAAACTAATATTTTGCTGATTCAAACTTAATTAGAAAATCATTGATAAAGGCAATTAATTGCAAGGTTCTCGGTTGCTTCTACTTGATTTAAAATGTTTTCTGTGATCAGTAGGGTAGTGTCATCGGTATGCATGAAGACTAGGATATACATTGATTAAATTAAAATGATTGAAAGATATCAAGTAAAGAACTAGATACCTGAAAGGTCCGATAATGTAGGAAGGTCTAGGTTTTCCAAACTCCTTGGACTTCCTCGTGAGAGTGCAAGCTCCAAAGCAAAGTGGAGATGTGCTTATGTTAAATTTGAATCACCTTTCTCCAGTAGAAGACTGTTCTTAATTTTGCTTGCAGTTTTACAAAATAGAATACGTCAAGATATTTCGTTACCTTCATTTACTGTTGTTCCTTTTAAAACTTCCTTGAACAGAACAAAAACAATATTTTACTACGTTTTGCTCACTGATGCAGTAGTTTATGTCTATGTTTCGTATATAGTAAATGCAACTTCTCCCTTCATTTATTTAATATAAATATATTCGTAGGTACGTTAGTCAACAATTACACGATTCTATCACAGCGAGATTATGGGAGAAAGAGCGGTCCCCATTCTGCGAAATCCTTACATGCATCTCCTATCATGTCCATTGTCACCCGAAACGTATAGTATATGGACAGATATTGTAATGTCAATTAAAAATTTAGAGGATGATATAGATTTGTTATTGTCGCCTGGATTTTCCATGGATTCGGGAATATCAGCTTGATACTCTTTCAGCAAATTAATATCTTCGACCGAGAATAAAGTATTCCAGACAATTATCAGAAAACTAACTAATTGGTTGACGTACCGCGTCATTTTTCTCAATTAGGAAACAAATTACAAAAATAGATGACGCCCAATCGTCTTTTCTCGATACTGGCATTGGAGTGCCTCAAGGGTCTGTTTTAGGCCCTTCATTTTACTTAACATATATATAAATGATTTACATCTAAATTTATCCCAGGCACAAGAAATAGTCCTTTATGCTGATGACGTAAGCATAGTTGCAAATTCTTCTAATGTAGCTGAGCTGGTGTGTTAGGTAGAAATCATATTTTCTAATGTTTGTGAGTGAATGACAGACGACAGATTCCTTATTAATAAAGATGAACTCAAGTTTCTTTACTTTCATAATAAAATTAAATTAAATTTGCAAATAAATGTTAACGGCGATACTTGGAATGTTGAATCATCAACAAAAATCTTAGGCTTAATAATCAATGAAAATTTAAATTGGTCCCTACATGTAGATCATTTATGTGAAACGCTTTCGAAAACTTGCTTTATTCTGAGACAATTGAAAGTACTGTGACTTGCATGCCTGAATCAATCATCCGACATTGATAGAGTTTTTAAAATTCAAAAACAGGCTCTTTGAACAATTTTTGGTTTGGGCTATAGAGAGTTGTGTAAAAACATTTTTAAAAGTAACGCCATCTTCACGGTTTACGACCTGTTTATTTTCAAATATAGGGACGAGTTTTCACGATATAATGACACCCATGAATACCATACTCGTACAGATGACTATTTTTTACCTCTCCGTCACAAAAATACCTATCGAATCCTTATTTTATTGGTTGTAAATTTTATAATAGTTTACCACCCAAAATAAAAAATATGAACAATATAACTAGAGATAAATTGCTATAATGTAAACAACTTTCTGTTTAATAGTTAATTAATTCATTTAATAATTTTTAGTTTTAAATATTATCTCCTTTCTTTTTTCTTCGAATTTAGTCATAAAGACTTATTTCGATCATTTACTTTGTTGTATAGTATTATATTATTATATAAACACCGCGTTCTTTCAAATTACCCAAGGTGGTTAGAAAGGAGCTTTAAAATATTTTGAAGGTACTATTCACAATTAAAATTGCTTTTGAATAAAAGTTACTTTAACATGTGCACCCTCTACAAGGCTAACGCAGAAGTCCTCGTTTGTCGAGCGTTCTTTATCCTCATCTGTTTTTTCGAGAGCATTTGTTAATTTTGAACCAATAATCCATTGGAAACTATTTCTACCTAAAGATATTTATTGTTATTAAAACTACATTACTTCATTTAATTTATATAAATAATTTTATTTATGGAGTCTTTTTCAGACCGTAATATGTGCTAGGGTTGGTTGTCAGTCATTAGAGCTGTACCATCGCTGCGTATCTGTAACCTCGAAATATCCAGGTTCTCTAGTGAGCTCGACGACTTATTAAATACCTGCATTTAATTCAGAGAAACATTATCTTATGCTAAATGGAATTATTCTATTTAGAATTTAACGTCAGATTACTTAACATCCGAAATACGAGTATTAAGGGCCGAAAGGATATATAATGGAGATCAGTTATATTTTCGTTTCCCCGGGAATATCGTTGTCTGGAGATATATTTATTGAATAAGATCCCAGGAATACAGAGAGGAGATTAAAAAGAAGGAATGAAAGTGTCGCTCTGTCGTCATCTGCGAACGTACCTGAATGTACGTGGGTGAACGGTGCTAATCATGCGCTAGCCATAACAATTCTGTTAACGTTATTTTAATTACATTGCAAAATCAGTTATTAGTGTACATGAAGTTAGAGTACGTGTAGTTTGGCGATGACTCGCTTAATAAAATTGGCGGGAGTTGGCAGGAATCGAAGGAATAATATATTCTATAAGCAGTGAATTAAACGAGAGCTTTAGAAGGAACTAGACAACAGATATTTGATACTATCGGAATAACCTAATACATAATATAACGAGCCCTAATTTAATTTAATGTTTTCTTCTAAACTAATCATTTTCAGCATCTAGGGATCACTAAAACACACTTTGAATTCATCTGCGACATATCGATTATTAATTTTTTAATATAAGAGATCATGGTTTTACGTATACAGAGGATTCACATATAAACATGTAATTCTTTCCGTCGAATAATAATCTTCGCTGATTTCTCTAGTGTTTAATATTATCGTCTGTCCGATACTACCGGACATTTCACTACTGAAAATAATTTGTGTTTACGCAAATATAACAAAATTGACCTATACATTTAGCTTTGCATTAAGAGCTTGTTTTCCTCGATCTTAACTGGAATCCTTTAATATAACTTATCCTATAGAATCTCTTCTCTAACACCTTCCAAAGCAATCGTATAAAATCTTATTGCGCATTAGCAGACATTTTGATGGATATTTTTCACGGAAAGGAGCCGGTCTAATGTAACCGATAATAGTTTAAATTCTCGCAACGACCAAAACTTGCTTTTAGACGGGAGCTTAGTTGCCAGAGGGCATCCCGTTATATCTATTTTCCACACCCGGGCAATTGAATTGCATCACCGGACTTCGAAGCTCGATTTCCAGAATACAAATAACTACTCGAAGATCGACCGTCGCCTTCCTCCAGACCATTGTAATAGTTTGTAATGGTCCATGAGACGAAGAGTGCGCGCTCTAATGAAACTCAATTTTGCCTCGCCATAATATGGGTTAATGAAGTTTGGGAGTCGTTTGTGTTCCGTTAATTAGATACGTGAAACAGAAAATTTACATATTACTTTGAATAATATGTGACACGGGCACGGCGGTTGTCATATTTAGCGAGTTAGTTGGAAAATGGTGTCCGGGTCTAACATGAACTCTACATAAACATAAATATAGGTACACAAATTCCTGACAGATAGCATTCGTAATATATGAGAAATAATCAAACAATTTATTTACACTTGATGAACATGGGTAAATGTCTGCAGGTGCGTTAATTTTTTTCATTTAATCTTTTCCACATAATCATTGTCTCCCTGGTTTCACCATGTCAAATGGTTGTTGCTTGTTCCAACTTTACTTACTTACTCCATCTTGAAATACAGGGTGAGACATCTCGACAGGCTCGAAAGATTGTGCCTTTCTGAATGGAGATTCTTCAAAACGCCCTGAACGTTTTGTTTAATTTAGTCGCCTCGCTCGTGGTCGATAATTTCGTTGGAAACTATTCAGAGTTTTCGAAGGAAAGGAAGAAAGGATTGTACAAAAGAAATTCAAAACATGTAGCAAAATAAGTTAGCAAGTATTTGATCAAATTGTATATTGAATGAAAGAGCACTATTCAAAATATCATTGACAAAATATTACAAAATTATTTAATATTTCAGGGCCAAAATAATAACTATAAATATTGACAAAGTTTACAAAGAAATGAATAAAAGCGCTAAAGAAATATTCAACGATTCTTTGGTACAATTTTATTATTTACTCATTTTCCTACACACATTGTCTAGTTGCAAGTTAACCAGCGGGTATAAATAATAAATAGCGAAAATAAGTAAACAAATGTTAATTAGAGTTAAACATAAAAGGAATAGATTTATTTAGCGCCGCACGTTAAGTTTTTTTGAGCCGTAAGAAATATAATAAGAACATATTCAAAGCTGTTTAAAAAATTCGCAATTTAGCTAAATAGAAATATTTATGAAAAAACTTCCACGAATCAAACATGGCAATGATTTCGCATGGTCATCTTGTAGACTCCAATTTATATAAAATACTTTTTGATGTATTGCCTGTAACTACAAGAAATACTTAATCGAATAAAATTTGAATCACCACTTTAGTATGTAGGGCTTTTAAGATAACGGGCATTAGAAATACAGCGACATTTCGGGAAAATCTCAAAGTATCTCAATT
Organism: Dynastes maya; assembly: GCA_029619315.2. Lineage (NCBI taxonomy): Eukaryota > Metazoa > Arthropoda > Insecta > Coleoptera > Scarabaeidae > Dynastes > Dynastes maya. The sequence continues at coordinate 28,685,093 of JAROYE020000001.1, forward strand.
TTCTTCAAACTAAGATGGATAGGTATAGAAAATATTGATGAAAGTTGACATGAATTGAAGAGTGGTATCTAAAATCGTAATAATGTGTACAACAATATCCATTAAAGAAACTAAACTTGTATCGTGCGCAGCGGAAGCTGAACACCCTGTATAATAGGATATAATTTTATGTTGTGCAGCATTTGTCTCCGAATATTTTTTATTTGAAAATCTTTTCTCTAAATCGCTCAGAAAGGGAATTATCGTCCGTCCACGCACTAGGTGGACACGCTGTATATTTAGAATCGCTTTATATAGAAATTCGGCATCGAAACGGGGATAAGACAAGCTGACGCACTGTCCACATATCTCTGGAAGGAGTAATGCAGAGTTGCTCAATTTGCGCCAACAGCCAGAACAAAATAAATGGTGAGAAATAAAATATAATATGTGCTCAAACACTTACCGTCTTAAGAGTCTTCCATGAAATCACAAAGTGAATATTGTCTGATAAATATCTACAACATTAGATATGTTTCCACAGTTGTTTCGGCAAACCGAGTGCGGCGGGAGGAAAAAGTGTGTTTATATGCAGAAAACGAACGTCCTACATCTAGTGGCGTTATACTTGCGTAATTAAAATAATCTTTGGAACAACTTAACGGTTCTGTTGACGCACCTTCACAAATTTGTCTTAATGTGCCAAAATCAGAATCTTTCTCTAAAACACTTTCAAACCTTTCTAGAACCCAACATTTCTTGCGTCTTCTACCGCGCATAGCTGTGCGTGAACATGTTGCACTATTTGCAGAGATTCCACTAACGACACCGAAGGATTTTGTAATTTTTCTATTACCTCCAGTAGTCCGAAGTAATTGTTCTGAATAGTTTTTAAATCTGTTTTAACCTAACTATCTTGAAATTTCGACCGGCTTTCCTTGATAGCCACAGCTTCCTTTGGATCGAATTGTAAAACCACGTTCTTAATATTCTCAAAATATTTATGATAATAAAACGCGGCCTGTAACCATGTTCTCCTACGTGTAAGAGTAGGTTTTGGAGGCTCAGGCATACGGGGGCACAGTCTGTGAAATTTGCGAATACGTTTTGGGGATTTGACAAACACTGCTTTTGTATGCGCCATTAAAGCGTCTACCTCAGGATAACATTTTCTAATATTATCTGCCACATGACTGAAAGCATGAATTATACACGTAATATGTAACAAGTTAATACAATGTTTTTTAAGAGACCGGCCTACAGAAAGCATGTTTGCGGCACATCAACAGTTGGTTTGTTGAAAGTTGAAACTTGACCAATGTATTTAACACTAACTTTGAAATTACTTCGGCAGTACATTGTTGTTCTCGTCTGGAAGCTAATAGAATTGAAAGTGATGATTGATGTGGTTCCATTGTACGTACCATTACATTAACCACAGAATGTTTTTTACGATCTGTTGTTTTGTCCACACATAACCACAGTTTTTTATCTTTCAACTCCGATTTAATTCTTTTTTCAACATGTTCACGAGCAGATGGCACAATTCTTTGTAACGATGCCCGACTTGGTAATTTGCGGTCCGAATATTTATTCCAAAAGAAGACATATGCTTCCTTGTCTAATAAATTAAACGGTAGATTACATGCAATAAAGGTAACACATAAATTAAATTTAAATTTGTCATAGTGTCGTGTGCAATTTTCTTTTAAGAATGCTGTTTACTATTTACGTGACGTAGACAATCCCTTTTGGACCAACACATTAAAGGGATATTACAAACTACACATTGAATTTTAACGCCATCAAAATTTAGGTCAGGCATTTCTGCTATAAATTCTGTAACTTTGTCCAACATTGGTCGCTTTCGCAACGTATGCAACATTTTTGAAACAAACGTAGAACTATGAAATAGTATTTACGGCAGCGTACATGTATACACAACAGATCTGGTTCAGACTCGCAGTTATACTGAGGGATATATCGAACCTCCGCCACTGCCCGTTGGGTCTAGTGAGCAACTATAGTAAGTAATAAGTCGGCTTAACTGTGAAGGTTTCATCGCCAATAAATCAGTACAACTCATCGCCTACGCTGATATTGTTATAGTAGCACGAGATGAAAGAAATATGACGGAAGCTCTACTTATGTTAGAAAAAGATGCACAATTTAGGGGACTCAAAATAAATGAGAAAAAAACAAAATGTATGCTAAGCTCTAGACAACAAAAAAACGTACCAAATATTACAATTGGACAGTACAGGTTTGAAAAAGTCAATAGTTTTAAATATCTTAGAGTGATAGTCAATGGAGCCAATGAACGAAGTGAAGAGATCGCAGAACGTATTCAAGCTGGAAGCAGGGCGTACTACGTTTACAGAAAGTTATTACACAATAAAGACTTCAGTAAAAACAGGAAAATTAAAGTGTATAAGGCATGCATCAGACCGGTAGTAACCTATGCCAGCGAAGTCATGTGTCTAACAAAAAAACACGAAGAAAAACTACAAACCTTTGAACGTAAGATAATGAGAAAAATACTAGGGCCGAAAAGAACAGCAGATGGACGGTATAGGAATCAATTTGTAATGGTGGAATAGTCCTAAAAAGATAATAATTGATATAAGCCATAAATGGACTTAACCGACAAGTTTGTTTAACCAGCTCGAGCTTTCTATAGTACGACTACTATTATATTGAAGCAGGATCCAATCTTATATTATTTTTTCTTCGAGGCAAATTATTTTCCCTATATAAAGGTGCAGAAGATTTTTTCCTAATAGCAATTTTAATTGTCTCTATTAATAAACGCCATTATTTTCTTTGTATATATATTTGCTTTTTCCAAACAAAGTAAGGCGATTATTCATTAGCGTGTTTTTCCTCGCTTGTAAATCGCTTCCGCAGCAAAACGATAATTACGTAATTAAGGTACGTCGCCGGTATACAAATGCCCTTAAATTAGGTTAGACAGAAAGCCGTTTAATAATGACAACGAAATACGATGGTGACTTTGCTTGGGTCGCATCACCTAGCTGAGCTGTGTTCACAAGTAACCAGAATACCTACGACATTCATTTTCGCTTCGTGTAATATTTATTCGTTCCGACTATTAAGGGATAATATACTCTTACGCTTGTTTACGCTAATTCTTTTCCAGCCAACCCGAAATGATCCGAGGAAATTAGACTACAGAGAGAAGTAATAATCTAGCTAATACATGGCCGGGAAATCGTTACCCTTGTAGAAGATAAGTAACGCATAAAGAGGTTTGTAATATCAACATTACCATTTATATGTGTCCTCGACTGCGAATGTATATAGCAAATAGCCAAGCACTACACAGTAGCATTTATCATATTTAATTTTGTGTATCTTTATTAAAACGGAACGGGTTGCTTTTCGGAGGAGATTAAATTTTCTGCGTCTGTGTTTCATCTTACTAACATATACTGGCACAATTATATTCGATGGAGAATCGTCAGAGATCGGGTATAACATTTTAATTCCACTCCATTAAAATTTAATGCAATTTCGCAAGTACGACAAACGAATCTCAATTAAATCAATTTTTTAGAAGATAATATTCGTTATGTTATCGGACTGGCGGATAAATTATATAAAATTCTCTGACGTTGATTACACCGAGAGAAATGTGTAGTAAATTGTAGTGTATCCTACCAAAATCGTCGGTTACTATAGTGACAACCATCGTAAGTAAGAAGAAAATACCCTATTATTGTAGTCTTTTGAAGTGACTGCCTGTACTCCATATTTATAGTAAAAATAGTACCCCAAAAGTGCAAGCAGCTCGAAAAACTATGGCAAAAAGGTACAACAAAATTGTAGTTAATTACCATTCACTTATAGTAAAATTGTTATTAAAAAGTATGACTACAAAATATACTCATTACCGTAAGCATTGTTAGTTGCACTATCCTCCTTGTTCAAAAGTAGTACGACATATCCGTACATACTGCAGTAAATTATTCTTTTGCTTGTAACAGAATAATGTTCAAGCAAAAGAGAGCTTACTGTAAAAGTACACATCAAAAAAGTGTATGGAGACAATAATCAGGATGATAATGCGAATAATATATAGCCCGCGTATTGATGGAACCACTACTACCAAAAATCAATGTGGAAAGAAAAATAAGCACTATTGCTTTTTATTAATATTCATTTACCCATACAAAACACAACGTTTCATAAACATTTTCAAAAGATACCGGTTAATGTAATATTTTTGTTCCTCTTATTACTATTTGCTTAACTATAGTTTTTTTAAATATATAATAAATAATAATCAAAAAAAGGGATGAATAAACTTAAATATTTACTCATTAATTACACTGGGGAACAATTTGTAACACAATTTCTGTTGAGTTTGGTTTTTGAGCTGTTTTATAGTTAATTAGGCATGCTGGTTTCAAAACTGTAGTTAATTTTCTTCTACCACGTCAAGTTTTATCTCTACACCTTATGAGAACGTGACCACTCTCCGCGAAATCGAGCATGGATCATAGGAAGCACTATTGCTCTCCTATTGGCTGACACAAACCTTCTCCGATGGGCGCCGGGTGAATGACGCAGAGGAGAATAGCGAGAGGTTTATACTTGTCTGGACTTGTTCAGTTACGCCTGAGATACTCTAGTGAGACGTTGTGTGTCGCTCTGAAACGGTGCAGCCCATTCCGACGTGGAGTCTGAGTTCTTGTTTATATACAAGGTTAGCAGTGTTTAGTGTTTATTTATATATGAACTGAAACTTTTCCTTATGTCTACCTCTGCTAGTTCACGTCGTAAGTGCTTAAACCGCCCCGATTCGTTTTGTTACATACGTGGCAGTTTTAGCATTCCCAGTCAAAGGACAAACATCAGTACATTTGTCAGGCAAGTCTATTTTGCCTATTTTAAAGTGAAAATTGGTGATCAAGATAAATCATGGGCCCCTCACAAAGTGTGTAAGCAGTGTGTTGAGGGTTTACGGATGTGGACCAAGGGAACACGTGATAAACTTCCATTTAGTATACCTATGATTTGGCGAGAGCCCAGACATCATTCAAGTGATGGTTACTTTTGTATAGTGAAAACGTCAGGATATAACAAGAAAAACAAATGTAAAATAGAGTATCCTAGTTTACCATCAGCTATACGCCCAGTGCCTCATTCAGCCGAAATCCCAGTGCCAGTTTTCAATGAATTACCCTCTTTGGAAATACGGGAACACGAGTCTGGTGAAGATCAAAGTGACCCCAACGATGAAGATTTTGAAATTAAAGATGATTCCGTTCGTAATGGATTTGACCAGCATGAGTTGAATGATTCAGTACGAGATTTGGGACTATCCAAAAGAGCGTCAGAGCTCTTAGCATCAAGACTGTACGAGAAAAACTTGCTTGAAAAGGGAGCTAAGGTATCCTATTTTCGATCAAGAGAAAGTGCGTTTCTACAATACTTTCGAAGTGATGATGGATTTGTGTATTGCCGTAACGTACATGGTTTAATGGACGAGTTGGGAATTTCAGCCTATAACGCAACTGTATGGTGACTGCTTATCGATAGCTCAAAGCGGAGCTTGAAGTGTGTTCTCCTCCACAATGGAAATTTATTTGGTTCAGTCCCGATAGGCCATTCAGTTCGTTTGCGGATATACCAAGTATCCCTGCTTTTTGTGTATGTGGGACAGCAGAGCTCGTGAGAAGCATTGGGTGCAGTCGAATTGGCTGCCACCATCTGACCTGAAACCTGGTGATCCAAACATTGTACATCAGCCACTTGTCGACAGGAAGAACATTATATTTCCACTTCTCTGCATATAAAATTGGGTCTCATGAAGCAATTCGTTAAAGCTTTGCCAATTGAAGGAGACTGTTTCAAGTATCTCATTTCGGCATTTCCTAGCCTGTCATTTGAAAAGAGCCGGTGTTTTTGATGGTTCACAGATTCGGCAGCTTGTTAAAGAAGGTTGTTTACTCTATGAGTACAAACTTGGCTCTAAAGTTGCAGCGGCGGCCCAAAAAATATGGAAGTGATTCAAGAAATATTCTTCAGAAGATTTCAACTTGACTGACGAAGCACGCTCTGGGAGACTTAAGATCATTAATTACGAGAATATTCAACAGGTTGTGGGGGCAAATTCCATTGCATAGAGATTGCAGAAAGTGCTATTCTTACAGGACAACGTCAAACCTCATACCGCAGGAGTGACTCGTGAAAAAATTTCTGAACTTGGCTGGGAAACATTACCACACCCTCCTTATTCTCTTGACATGTCGCCAAGTGATTATTACCCTTTTCTGTCTCTTCACAACTGGATGAGGCATAGGCTGTTCCAAACTCGAGTTGCGCAGTCCGTCAATTTTTTGATTAAAAATCCGTAGTGTTCTACAATAGCAGGATACAAAAATTGGTGTCACGTTGGCAAAAGATCATTGACTGTGATGGTAATTACTTCGATCAATAATAGTGTATTGTTGTTTCTTAATAAATAATTATTTTACAATCCCCACGAACTTATTTCGTTACCTGATACAGATGTAGTTTATATGACAGCTCTACGGAAATGTTATTTGCGATTGGGATTAATGTTAGATGAGTTGTTTATTCTATAGCACAAGTGTCCATAGGGTTGGAGCGTCTAACATTACATATAGATTGTTTGGAATTCCTTTGAACGATTCCTTATTAACTTTGAAGTAGTAGGAGTAGATTTATGTATGTGGGTGACACAACAACAAATTTGTTTCAAAAGTCTTAAAAATCAATCAGTATTATGTTTCCTTTTGTTATAATGATTATTTTACTTAAAAAAATAAAATTACTAACAGCAAACTGGTGTAACAAAAGTTGTCTTGCTTGTATATTTTTTTAAATAGATTGCGTCCTGTAAATGTCTGAGCACTACCATTCAGTAAAAGGCTTTTCCTATTCGCATGAAAACATTTTAATCCCAAATTACAAGAAACGCTCTTAAAAAAAGCAAGCTGGGCTGTTCAAACATAAGCCGGGTTTAGCAATAAAGGAAAACTCTCGGTTACGTCTTTGCTATGCCGATTGAGGGAAGAAGAGAAAAAGTAAACTGGCGAATGTAAAATCACGTCACAATAAAAAACAATACGCATTGTGTACGCGCAATAAAAATTGTGTTTCCGCATCACAATGTGTTACAAAGTGCCTGCCTTCAGTATAGGAATTCACATCGAGACTATGATGGAATAAGAAAGAGAACGAGCGGCGGTACGGGATATGAACCAAATACGCGATGTATATGGAGAAGAGAATAATAAATACAAAGTCGTTGCTTCTATTTTACGTAGCGTGCCATGAAAAATATTTGTCTTTATTTTTCAGTGAATAAATACTTCTTATGCTTTCATCCAATCAGGTTTATTATTTTTCGCGTAAAATTACAAAGTATTTTGGTTTGGCTTGTTAGCCTAAATTTTATATAAGAATATCTTGAAGATGTTGTCGCCATAATATCGGAACTCTCATGTCAAAGTGTTTGTGAAATGTGAGCGTGGTTTCTAGGTGCTATACAATATTCAGTTGCGCCATGAATAATTTCCGGCATAGATAATACCGTATTATCCTTTCTCGGAAATGTATATTATATGCATTAAGGGTCTTTTCCCTTAGGCAAACTTATTCTAAATGCGCGTCAAGAGTTTAAACATTATGTTCACTCTGCCAGTCTACACTTTTTGCGATAAAAGGATTAAGAGAGCACTTTTAATGTCTTACTAAATACTAAACACTCTATGAGATACAGATTGCAATAAAAGACGTTTTCAAATAAGCCATCTTCTAGGCCAATCCGATCGGTTCAGTTTTGCTATTGTAATTTTCATCAGTTCAAAATGTAGGTTAGACAGTGGGTCGTACAAAAAACAGGTGAACATCGGTCAACAGTACGCCATCAATTTGGCGTTAAACACATGGAAACTACTTTAATGGAGTTTAGAATATTAAGAACATCACATGGAGATGCGTGTCAGCTTTAAAATAAGTTCTCATGTGGTAAAAGACTTTCAAAAATGATTAAGAAGATTTTGATGAAAATATTTGCCAGACAATTAATAGTGAGAATAGGAGTCTATATTGCGTAACAGTTAAGGTCTTAAACAGGAGACAAGTTTGCTAAAAAATGATTCTCAGAAATTTCCGTCCCAATAAGAAGGAAACCATGTTCGTTAGTCCGAAAATATTAGATTATTTAAAAATTGAATTAAATTTCATGGAGATGAATCAACGTGGTACTGAAATATTCTTATAGCTTCGATTGAAAAAAGCTGTCATGAAGAAAATATACTCCACATTGATCATGTTTTTTTCATTGTCCTGAAATTTTTCCTAGACAATTTCCACACGAAATAATGAGTACATCCTTTTATCCTTAGTAGTAGTGTTCAATCTTTTCGGCCTTTAGCTGCAAGAACTAATGTGCTGCTGAAATCACCAGTTCAAAACATGTGTGTGAATGCAAATAAATATTATACAGATATTTTTGTCGGTGACGCGATGCATTAATCGGTGGAGTATATATTGTTATGTTACGTTCAACGTTGTATTTACGACGACAACAACTTCCCTCGGTTGTCACCTCGGTACTGACCAAATGTCAGTCTGGCCACTCGTTGGCAAACAAATATCCCTCTTGCGAGGATAATGGGAAATTTCTTCGGTACCATCCCCCCTCCGCCAACCGTCCTTGAGGCGAGGACGGTAGAATTTAATTATAAGTCCAGATAATGACGAGTATGGGGTATCATGGACAAATCTACTCGTTTATTAATTTTTTTATTCAATTATTTCTTCCAAATTAATGTAAAAATCGTCTGGAACAAACAACAACGTAAATTGCAAAGCACAACAGATAATATTTCATCAATTAAATCTTTATCTGAAAGGTTTCTATAAATTAGCAGTGGATTTTCTATTTTAAAGCTTGTTGGTGACAGTTCGTACCACAGAATCGTCAACAAACAACCTCCTGGTTAAGTCACTGCATTCGGTCTCGTATACTAATATCATTTGATAGAAAATCATCGAAAAGTTAGTTTCTATTTGGGCAAATTATCAAAATTGGCGCGATTTAAAATAAATGAAAGAGGAACGGCGCCCTAAATTTTCATCAATCTTTATTCGGCCTTGTTTGAATCAAAGTTTGTCGTGAATCCAATCCAAAGATAAGTGTTCGTTGTATATAAAAAAATTATTATTATTAGAGAAGTAAATAGGGTTAAATATCCAGAACAGGCAGTTCCTGTGGTGTGTATATAAACAGAGTGTTTATATACATTGGGGTCGTTCGAAAGTTTAAAGGTTAGTTAATTTTTAAAATCTTAAATATTCGTTAATTTGATTTTACTAAGTTGCAAATTCATTCAAAATTGCCGCAAGGGTATCTAGGGATACCCCCGAACCTACAAAAATCATTTAATAGAGTTAAATTTGAAAATTTAACAAAATTTAGAGTAAAACCCCTGAGAAAGATATTAAAATATATATATATATATTTTTTTATTATTTTTCAGTTATCTTTTATTAAGTATTATATTTTATTTTTCTCTTTGTATTATGTGCACATGTATTCGTATTATTATTTCGTCCTGTGATTGGGGTCTCCTGTTGGGCGAATAAAGTTTATTATTATTATTATTATCCTTAGGGAAAAAGCACTTGCACTATTTTTCTACAGACAAGGAAACACCAGCAACCAAAATTTAGATTTCGATGAAACTCTAGAGTGTTGTGCAATCTTTACACTCTACAGTACATAGTTACACAATGTTATCAGGACTCTTTGCAGAGAAAGGCTTATTTTGGCAATTATTTTTGTTATTAAAGGAATCGACGAATGTGCCTGAACCCCAAATTGTGCAATCACTATTTAAATAAACCCTTAGTGGAAAGCTTACTTCAAATCGTTTCAAAATCTAGCTAACAGATGTTTTCTTTTCAAATACTGGACCGAACAATGTTCTCTTGATTGATTCTTGGAATGGGCATTGTGTGCTGAACTTCAAAAATTGATGACAAAAGATAAAACTGTAAACACTGTAAATATACCCAAAAAAGCAACAGCAATGGTACAACCTCTAGATGTGTTTGGTTTTAGATTCTGGAAATATTTTACTAGAACTTTTTCTGATTCTTTTGAACTACAACATAGATATAAATCAGACAGACAGTATTATTAAGCTGAAATTGTTAACCCACAATCAGTTTTCTTCATCAAGATTCTTAGTCTTCAAATACTCATGGTACAAGAATGGATACGTGGATGGAAACCGGGATTCTGTAAAGTTTTGTTTTGCAAAAGATACGGTGTACGCCCTTGCGGACTGTGTTTGTAAAAAACATGCTATTTTGCATTGTTTGTAGTGTAAACAATACTAATACAATTCAACATTATAATATCAAAAAATGGGGGGTACGGGGTACCCAGTCCTCCGTAATCAATTTTTTTCTGATTTGTTATAGTTTCCTAGATATTAACAAAATATTAAGAATTGTGCAAATTTTGGAGGAGGTTGTAGCACGAAGTCGGGCGAATTTGCCGCTAAAAAATGCGTTGTTCTTATACCAATGTACTCTTTTAGTCTCTAGAGTTACATCGAAATCTTAATTTTCTGGTTGTCCATGTGCTCTTGTGAGAAAAGCATCCACAATTTCTGAAAATCAAAAAAATATGCTAAAATGTTTAATGTTTAATATAACAAGAAAAAAAAATGTGGTCTAGGAATATATAAGATTCAGTTAAAGCAATATTAAAGGTCAACGCAATTAATTTTAAACTAAGTAGCTTAGTTTGTACTAAAGCGATTTCATTAGTAAAAAACTTTAATAGACTGTGACAAGAAAAACAACTATACTATATGACATGGAAATTGCAACACCAGGAAGGGATGCGAATTTTTTGACCAAACTTAGCGGGAACGTATAACTATTCAATGGCGATAATTTCTAAGAAAGAGAACAAAAGATTAACATAATTTAAGTTTATTTTCATTAATGATGTGTTGGGCCTCCCCTATCAGTTTCATACTCCCTTACTCTCCGTGGCATTGATTCCAGTAGGTGGTCGGTGTTCTCTTGGGGTATGGTGTCTCAAGCAACTTACAATTCATGCCGGAGAGCTTCCAGAGTTTGTTGAGGATTCGCTAAGTTTCTCAGTTTTCTCCCCATAATGTCTCACACGTGTTCGATTGGCGAGAAGTCGGGAGATCTAGGTGGCCATGGCAAGATATTGGGCCTCTTTGAACCAGTTTAAAGAAGTTCTCGCCACGTGGGGAGGGGCATTATCCTGCTGGAAGATGGATCTTCGAGCTGCTGAAGATATGCAAGAATATATACATCATCTCATCAACAGAAAATTGAATATCTCGACGTTCCTCATGTCTTCGTCTGACCCACTGGCGACCATCATGCATCCCTATACAAAATCAAGATTCATCACTGAATACCACCCTATGCCATTCCACGTTCTAGTGCATTCGCAATTTGCACCACTCCAAACATTGCTGTCGGTGTTGAGCCGTATGTGGTCGATAGGATTGCAAACCGAAAGCCCTGATTCGGCGATAAACGGCTTAAAGGGTCACAGGATAATCTTAATTACCTAACCATAGATCAGCAATTGACCTGGTACTGGAGAATTGGTCTCAGTGCCATGAGGTGAAGGTGGCAGTTCTCCACCTCATTAGTTCTTCTTCGACTCTCAGTTCCTCTTCGGTGACTTTCCTGGTCCTCCCTAGTCCACGATTAATAACAGTGTATGATGGTGGATTGGTTTCGGTTAAGGCGATTTGCAGTTTCCCTGAACGAAAAATCCCCTTCGCGCAAGCTAACAATTCGACCTCTGTCGAATTCGTTTAATTAGCGGTAATTTTTACGTTGCCGCACTCTAGGCATAATCAAACCATCAAAACACGTTAAACAAAGGTATGACAAGAGAAAATGGCAAAAATTGAATCAAAACTCGCAAGAAATACACCTGACATTAATGACAGAAAAGACTGCATGAAATGTCACCTTATGTCACCTTATGTCACCTTAACAAAATTATAATCAATTATTACCTTTGAATAGTTATACGTTTTTGCCAAGTTTGGTTGAAAAATTCGCACCTCTTCTTGGTGTTGCAATTCCCATGTCATGTAGATCCACAAATTGGAATGAATAATTCAAAGCTATTTGGAACCGATTACGTTTACCTTCCTCTGGATGTTCAAACAGTACGCAAATCTATTACTAATTTGGTTAACAGTAATGTGAGATTTTCAAATTCTTCACAAAGACAAAATAGAAATGTCTATAGTTCTTTATTAATTTTATTCTCATTTCTTCGACAAGTAGGCCTGGACTAGACGGGGTAAGTAGGAGCAAATACTGCAGTGCATACATGCAATCCTTAAAACTAATGGTTATGATAGACTCGTGAGATCTGTTAAACGTTTATTACGTTCTGGCGTACTCGCATATGTGCTATGTTACTCTTTAGGGTTTTTCGAGTACGGCGAATGTTCGTCAAGCAGAAAAGACTACATTTTGATCTGCCTTGGTCAATAGGTGTTGTAAGGAGCGGATTTATGAAGTAATGCAATGTAAAGCTTGAAAAATGATTCATAACTTTTTATTAATAAATATATTTGAATAACATTTCGGTTGATACCATTTTAGGACCTACTGAATTCAGTGGCGTAGATTTTTAATAAAAAAATCGCTAATAAAGTTTTGCTATTTTCGACCTTGAAAAATAATCATAGTTTACCTTTTGAAATTTTGTATGGAAGTAGACTTTTTGGTGCATTAAAAGAAGGTTTCATATTAATATAAAATAGGTTTTAAAGGGGTGCTTCCATCTGAAATGGGTCAGACTGTATAAAAAAGCATTATAATGCAGTAGTATAAACTAAAACTAAAATATATGAATAAATTAAGTTGAAAACATTACATAAGTAAAATTCTGGTCTCTACAATATCCCCGAAGATAGAAAAAAACAAACAAATTACAACCATGAATATACTAATGCGTTAAGGATCCTTTTCTTAGTGCTTGTTTGGTAGTGTTAATTGTTTTTACTAATATTTTGTTTTTGGAGCAAATATGATTTTATCAAGATGTTATCATCGTTAATGGTAAAGTATAGTGACAATTATTTGCGACACCTGCTCTTACTGTTTCTAATTTCGTTTCATTACTTACTCCTCTTTGTAATATAAGTCCTTGCACGTTATTAGTAGATTTTAACGCAGACACGTTAGAGCAGCATTTATGTTATAGAAATTGGAGAGAAATCCTATACATTCTAAATGAAAAGGTTGTAGAAAAAAGAGGGACAAAATTACAGCCATTCTCACACTCACACGTTCTCGTTACTTTAGAAATTTGTAATAAAATGTTGAATGCAGTAAGGTTGTTTGGCTGCGCTTCAGTTAGCGTCTCTTTCGCCACAGAAATTACTTCAACCTTGAAATGAAACCACCGCGTCACCAAATTGCTGTACAGTTCAGCAATACCCTCCTGTGAGCGCACTCTGGTACTCTCTTGTGGTTTAAGGGCCGCATTGGTGGCTGTATTATGTTCGGAGAGTTCGCAAATTAAACCGTGATGAAAGTTAAGCATGTCCAGTCTTTTTTCCGGCGAAGCAGTTTTAGCGTACTTCTTTAATTATGCACGGAGCTATTAAGGAGTATATAGGGAAGAGCGTAACTAAATACTGCAGCCGAATTATGTCTAGATTTAATTTTAAAACAAGCAGTACTTACACGTATTAATAAAAAGACAGAAGTTTGCACATATTTTAACATTTATTCTGCAAATGAATTTGTGATAGTGTATGAGGTGTTGTTTGTCTATATTTGGATATTATCTAGTGTTTAATGATATAAACAAACTTAGAAGAAAACCCTTGCCAACTATAAATATTAAATTCATGTTATTACTTCAATGTAAATTATAATTACGACGATATTTTACATCTTTTGCAATGGATGCTATTAGTTTTGAAACAAACTGAAGGTTAAAAATGTTCTTTCCATCAAACCTTATATTAAGCGATGTTTGCTCAAATTCTTACTGAAGCTTTTTTAGCCGGATTTTCTGAACGAAAGAAACAAAAATAAGATTTTCTATAAGGATTAGTTACCAATTTCCTGTTTCATCTAAATGCTCGTTCAATAGTTTAAATAAATAAATTAACAAAATAAAGTGTTAGGAACAATTAGTCAAGTCACGTTTTTAACTTTAACGTTTTGCGCGCCCTCAAAGGACGGGGTGGATTTAAAAACTTGTACTTGCAAATAATTTTAAACCACAATTCACAGTGGAAATTACTTTGAAATACACTTCACTTCAAAACATGTCTTCTTTCTAACATAACTCGAGCTAAAAAGCCTCGATTATTCTAACGTACTTTCGCACACCTGCTAACAATAGCATTTTTTTAAACTTTCGACCACTGTTCAATGCAATTCGCTTTATATTTTCAAACTATTTATTATTCTTTATATAAAATTACATATAACTTAATTCATAGGAACGATTTCAAATTATTATTTTGCTAGGATTCGTCGTTTAGCGGCGCAGCGACCTATAATCGGGGTGTTAAACATTGAAATATGCCCGTTCGATGGCGAACTTGGCTCATCGTATAGCCTAATTTAATTTGAGATGCTATTACTGAGTCCAATTAGGTATATTGTTTTCTACGTGTTTAGTGAAAAAAGTTACTTTAAATATAAAAATTAAAGACCAAAAGAATACAAAAAGAAGGGGAGTTATGTTGTCGCTTCCCCGGAATTATCGTTAGTTGGAGATAAATAACCCCGGGAATGGAGAGCTGGGAGGTACGAGAGGAACCTCGGCTATATAAACCACTGACACGTCAGAAGAACGTCACTCTGACAGATGTTGTCCGAGCACACGCTGGTATTCATTATATCATATTATTATTATTATTAAAATTTTGAAATTAATCAATAATTTCTCAAAATGGTTTCCATGAGTATCAATCATTGCGTTTGCTAGCTTATCTGTGTGGGTAATGGTTGTTTGAAATAAAATAATTTGTTCTATTTTGCATACGAAATATGTATTTTTCCTCACACAAACGCGTGCCGAAATGAACTTCATTACGATACGCAAATATTTATTATTTAATGTTGGTATTCCTACACATTGATGACAAGTACATGCAACCAGGTTAGGCACCTTTTTTAATGAATGTTATGAAATCTGAAGTACACGAACATATTTAATAAAAATTCGTATGTATTGAAATGTTTTATCTCAGGGAAATTGTTAAAAAAATTGGAATTTTGTAAGCTGATTAAATCTTTAACTCAATAAATGGAAATTAACGAATGTTAAAATTGACAAATGTAAACTAGCCTTGATTTTAGGAAGGTGTCGTATAAACTTTTTTCTACCTTGAATTTATTCTCTAATTTCTATATCGGACTCCTTCAACTGAAAGCGCAGCCAAAATACTAGATAACTCGAAGAAAGCTCAACCAGGATTGATGAATTTATTGGCATCCCTTTTCTCCTTTATTTTAATCGCGATGGTGATTGTTTCTATCCACGGCAAATTTTGATGATTTCTGTCTAAACGTAATATTATGATGAATTTCGACGAATAAAATTATTTTTAGAAGTAGTATGAGAGAACGAATGTAGTGACGCTACTAGATGAATCAAACTAGACGACTTTATGATAGAAAACCACCACAACAACCCTCAAATATGAAATTTCACTGCCATAAACGAAGATACCTTAATGAAACATATTTAATATACGAATTAATGTTAGAACTACCTTTGAATTTACCCTGTTATTTGTTTTAGGAGAATTTTTCATTAATTTTTGAAGATTTACGAAATGAGGGGAATAAAAAGAAGAGTAGTTTCAACGTCGATTGTCGTTATCTGGATATATAAATTTTACAGTACCTCCGCTCCAAGGCCAGTCGGCCTGGGGGGAAATAGTGGCTTTCGAAAAATAGCGTTTATCCGCCAGATAGAATTTCATATTTATCGGGTGGCTATACTGAATACACTATACGTTTGAGATTGACAGCTGATATTTCCGATGTAAATATTTAACATAACAGTATATACAATAGTACAAAAACATAACTTGTGTTTATTAGGTATATTTATTTCATTATGACTTCGATTATTATGATTATTGCATTTATTGTATGCCGTTACAGAAATCTATCAGTCATTTATTGTTATTCCAGGCAAATTATGAGTAGAAACAAACTTTTGTTGAGTTGTTGCATCCTCAGTATCGAATTAGTAACATTAGTGCATTGTGGCATGTGAAACACTCAAATGTTTAGTTGATGTATTTAGCTGGGACGAGCACATTTGTGGAACTTCGATTTTCTTTTTCATCCAGGAGGTATCAATGTAACCCTCGGCTATGGCTGATTACTTGGAGCTGACTGAGAGGAGATATACAATAACTATTGCGATACGTAAGAGAGAAACGCTGATAAGTAACATCTTTTGGTCGTAAATCAGCATACTTTCTTACTGAACCAATCCATGTACTAGTTGTGATCGTAAAAATGTTTAAAATATTATTCTTTGTTTTAGGTATTACAATTTTGTATTCTTTTGTATGTCGTTTAGTGTTGTATTGATTAGTTCTTCATGCCTACACACGCCAGCACAACCTATTATCAAGACAACCGAAATTGAACACCATTATAACAGCTTAAATTGCATGAAACTTAAAGTCTGAATATACTCCATACTTTTAATGTGAGGTACATTGTGTTATCCAGCTTTCTCAATAAATTCGTTAATTTCTTTCATTTCTAACAGTAGTAGTTTATTTCTTAGTACAAGCTGGTAACAGATGCACAAGAAAAACGTCAACAATACATTTACATAAATTAAAAATATAGTAATATATAGTCACCACCTAAGCAAAGAAATGGATAAAATCTTGAATTGAGTAAGCATTAACTAAGGAGGACATAACTTTAGTTTTCGCTTAAAAATGTGCACATTAGGATAATCTTTCATTTCGTTAGGCAAAATATTGAACAATTTCGTTCCCATAAACATAAGACTTATTTGAAAGGTTGATGTTTTGTGCGAAGGTGGCAACAAATAGTTTTTCCTGTTTCTAGTACCATAAGGGTGCGTCAAACTCAGTACTAAGTTATTATTTCTAAAGACCTCTTTGCAAAAATCCCTCTGTCTTAAACCAAATAGTGTTCTAATCGCTCTTTTTTTGTAAGATGAAAATACGATCTGCGTCAATGCAAGAGCCCCAATGTATAATTCCGTAGCGCATCCTTGAATAAAATTCCGAATAGTAAAATGATTTAACGGTGAAGTTATTACAATTGATAAAGCGCATAACATGATCTCGCCAGCTTAGGACATAGTTGCTCTATACGATTAGACCATTTTAAATTCTCATCTATAACGAGGCCAAGCAACCTAGATGTACTACCTAGTTCAAAATCAAAGCTGGCCAAGTTGAGTTGGTCGATTCCGTATTTCCTCCCATTAAAGAAGAGCATACGACTAGTTTTGTTGGTATTTAAAACCAATTTATTTGCACTCATCCAATTACTGATGTCATCAAAAATCGAACTAACTGATACTGGTGTTTGGCATGGAGACAATTATATTTTAGATTTTTTTGGTTCGCAACCTATTGATGAACGTTTCAAAAATGCTTGCGATATAGAGTATTTTGATATGTCCACATTCTTGAAAATATTAACGCAATATGGAGTACATCGGCCATAAAGTAGAAGACTACTTTGTTTTGCATTGTATTTGAAAATATGCTAATAAAATACTCTTGGTTTCCGGGTTGGAACCGCGTCGTCACCGTAGCTTTGGCTAGCTACGAATTTACTAAGTTATAAATTACGAAGCTCAGATGGAGTACAATTTATATTATTACATTCAATATCGCTCATTCCTTGTACGTACTCTTAAATACAAAATAAAATATAATTGCATTTACAAATTTTTGAATTTAAACAACGCTTACGTGACACACCTTTATTTAATAATCAAGTACTGGAACTCTATGGTACTGGAACACTGAAGCACTTTTCCAAAACCCTTATCGCAATATTTCACTCGCACTGGGCGCAGATTTCAATAGCCAAGCTACTTCTAATGGTGATAGCTTGGCTATTGAAGCGTGCGTCCAGTGCGAGTGAAGTATTGTGGTAAGGGCTTTAGCGAAGTCTTTTACCTTTATTCAATGTCAATGTTGGTCAATGTGACTAACCTTCATATCACAAAAGCTAAAATCTCTCCAATAGCTATCAACAAATATATAATAAAAATACATTTTTTGAGTGATATAGATGCAAAATAAAAAACAGTATAGAAAACTCGTTTCATAAGGCATTTCTTACACTTGTCCGTTTGAAAAACTTGCTTCCGCTCTGGGTCGTTTTTTAAATTTCGGACGCATTTGGTATTTTGCTGTACAAAATACCAATTTCACAATCGCATGTACTTACACTGCTTAAATTAACATGGTGTTCAAATTAATTTCTTGTATATTTGCGGCTTCTACCAGCCCCAATGAGATTATTAGGATTTAAATTATAATTTGATGCAATGATTGTAGGTTACAAATAAGCTTAGTCATTAATAAATTACTTATTTAAATTAAATATTTGTTACTATTAATATGATAGCTATACAATATGATGTGAAGAAACTAAGGTTCAGGGATAAATTATCTTCGTGGGTTTCTTTGTTTAGAGAGCATAGGAGAACAGGACTCTCTGAAAACTATGAGATGTACCTACTGTAGAAAAATCTTGGCTTTATTAGCAATGGACCACTTACTGGAACAGATTCTCCTCCGTTTACCCTTTCAACTGCCGTTTCTCTACAAATATGTAAATGACATTATTTGCTCAATCCCTGCCACCGTTGTTTCTTCTACTTTAGAAGTTTTCAATAATTTTAACAATCATATACAATTGACTGTATAGTTAGAGTTCGATAACGTTCCTTTCTTGGACACTAAGGTCATATGTCTTAATAATCAAGATACATTAAATTAGTATACAAAACCGATATTTTCGGCTAGATACATCAACTTCCATTCAAACCATCCAATCAACATGAAACTAAACGCACCTAGGGTTCTTAAGAATAGAATTTTACATACCTCACACGATAGCTTTCATGATGCCAATAAGAGATTACTTTCTGACATCTTTATTACTAATGGGTACCCAGCTAGTTTAGTACATTCGATTAAATTTGGATCACCTACAACTCGTAGGAACAACAACCTTTAAACTAACCTCCCAGAAGGTGAAAGTTTGAAATACTTTAAGTTTCCATATATACCATTTTTGTCTGAAAACATAAGTTTAATTTTTAAAGATAATTTGAATATAAAAATAGTATACTATAATCTACTAACTATTAATGATCAATTTCCCAACAGTAAATGCAAAACAGATCCAAGATGTTCTTGCTAATGCTGTTTATACCATTCCGTGTGTTGATTGCAACAAAGTTTACATTGGCACTACCAAACAATGGTTGAAAAATAGAATCTCACAACACAAACGAGATCGCGTTCGCCTAACTAATGATACAGCTCTTTCCACACACCATAATGACTAATCATAATTTTGACTTCGATAATCTCTCTATAGAGTCACCAACAAAATTATTATAAACGTCTTTCTTGAGATGTTCTATATAAAGACCACTAACCACACCATCAATTTTAGAACTGACATTAATAATCTAAGCGACATTTATAGTTATCTTTTCATATACACATATATATATATATATATATATATATATATATATATATATATATATATGTGTATTGCTCCCATAAAAATAAAAATACTTGAATTAACCTTTAACGTATATAACCAACTTGTTCCATTAGTATTGGGTGGCAATTTAGTCAGTTGTGGTTGGTGACTATGTATTTGTTTATTTACTTATGGTAGTCTAGTCTGTCAAATATTTTTGCCGTCAAATATGTATCACAACCTTGTTATCACATCGAGGGTTGCGGTGCAACCTTTTTACTTCGAAATTTTAATATTTTATTGAAATTTTATTCAAATTTAGCGTAATTTTATATAAATAATGTTATGTCTAGTTGACGATGTTATTCTGATGCTCTCTTGTTTGTTGGATATTATTAGCCCCTATGTAAGTAATATATGGATTTGACTGTGTACGATATCTAAGTGGATTGCTATTTCAACTGATATTCTCTGATGAAGCGTAAATAAAGTATATGAAAGCTTAGAATCTCATAAAAGGGAGTTTTTATTTCGTTTGACAGCTATCCCCAGGATCTTTCTTTCCATCTTCAAAAACCGTTATCTTAACGTGCACAGCCAGTACTTCTTTTCTAACTACTGTAGAAATCCAATCACGTATATATTAAATAGAAATATCTCGCTCTAAGGAGCCCACGAATTATTCGGAAAGCGACATCTGTAGGCCATTTTATTATTACATTTCCACACATTTATATATGAGATATTATGGGAAGCAGAAATGTAAAGAGCAGCAAACCTGCAAGGGTTTTGACAAAAATATTTGATTTTAGATTGTTAATGAAACGTACTTGGTTCACTCAAATTCCTGTATTTGTTTTTGATTGAGAAGTACTTAGGGAGACTGGCAAAATTAAGATTATTTGTTATACTGTTATACTATTTATAAAAAATGTATATTTACTTTCAAAAGTGCGATTTTTTCTAATTACTTCTAAAACGCTTAGTATTTTCGTCAGTATTAGAGGATTCTTCCGCTGTATTGAAAACTTCTTCCTTGTACAATAATTTATAGCACAAGTTCGTTTGGTAAAAAGTATGACACGATCGATTTGGCATATTAAGCGTTAAATCGAAACGGTCGAAGTTTAAATGGAGATCTGAGATGTAGCAATGGCGCGCTATACGACGAATCCGCCTTAGCGGGCTCTAATACCTAACGGAGTAAATGAGGCGATGAAACATTTCTGCGAATTCGTCTCATTGAACACAATAAGAGGGCAATATGTCTAATACCGGTGCGTGTGCCTAATCAGGATAACTAGCAACGTCCTCTGTCTGCCGAGATAGCAGGAAGCTCGTTAGTCGCTATCGTCTCGCTGGGGCAGTTGTCACTGATAAGAAACACTCCGGAATCACCTCTTCGTTGAAATGAACTCTACACCGCATAAAGCTTTCTGTCTTCGCCTAAAGTTTAGTCAACTGGGTGCCATATCCACCTTACCCCTGTTTGATGTCGTTACGCTTTAAAGTTTTCATTTAATTAAAGGGTGTTTTTCATCGGTTCTGCCAAATATTACATACGCATATCTGTTGTTCATTCTTCATTTAAATGTAGATTTCAATGCTAATTGTTGATTTTATGTTGTTTAATTGTAAATTATATTGTTTCTTAAAATATTATCATTATTTTGGTGAAGCAGACTGTAGCCGTATATTTAGATAATAATTGTCACTTATTTCATGTATGTGAAAAGAACATGAAATACAAAGTGTACATATGTTATGTTATTTCGTATAGAAAAAAGTTAAAAAGTTAAAAGTTGTTATATCTTAAGAACAAACGTATTCAATTTTTTGTTTTTGTAGTGTTGAGCGAGATTATTGTAGATTTTCAACATTTGCATAACTGCACTTTTGTGTACTGTCGCCAAACTTGTTTGTAGAATTCCCAGACTTCCTTTGAAACATTTGCTGGTGCCATATAAATCCGTGGTTGGTCTTAATAAGATTTTATTAAATCACTACGTTTTTTAGCGAAACACGCGTATTCATATACAATAATGGGCAAAAGAAACACCAGAATATCTCAGGTATTGCTATGAAATTCAGTGCTTGTAGATAACTAATTATGTGCAGTAAAATGGAAATAATAATAATAATAATAATAATAATAATAATAATAGCATATTTTGCCCAACATGTTCACCCCCATTACAGTACAAAGAAAATATATATATAGAATGTGAATATATTACAAAAGAAAAAATAAACATTGTACATTAAAAGAAAGAAAAAAATACATAAATGCAAAAGAAAATTGTAACAAAAACTATTCATGTGAAAAAGGAACAGACAAAGATATCTTCATATTGCACGTTGGCATTGAGTGTCATGTGTTAGATTGGCGCTTGGAGTAGTAGATTGGCCCTTGGTGTTGGCATACTGAAAGTAGACGCATGACGGTATGCCAGTCGCGGAACGTTAAAACATAGTTAAAAAGTAAGGACAATCAACTTTGTTGTTAAGGAGCTTCTGCAGGTACCGAGCGCTATGGAGCTAGCGCCGATGACTTAATGAGTCCATTTGACTTCTAAGCAAATCATGGTAAGCTATACCTCACTCTGGATAAGTTCCGTCGATTTTCCATGACAAAAACTTCAGAAAACGTCGTTGAATCCGCTCATCTGGAAGCTGATGAGATGTGCAAAAAGGAAACTACACAAGCGTATTGTAATTTACTGACGACAAAAGCATAAAAAAGTGTTTTTAGTAGTCGGATATCATTAAAGTGTCCTGAAGTTCTCATGAAAAATCCGAGCATTTTTGAAGCGGACAAGCAGATAATTTCTATATGGTTAGAGAAGGATAAAGTTGGATCAAAAGTTACGCCTAGATCTTTGATTACATTTAGTTTAGACATAGTTTGTTTATCAATTGAGTAAGAAAATTGATACAGCTTAGTTTTCCTTGTAAAGGACATGTAAAAGCATTTAGCGGTATTGAGCAACAAGTTATTATTCGCTGGCCATCTAACCAGAAGATCAATATTACGCTGCAACTGGTCAGCTTCGTCACGACCAGACACAGCACAAAACAGCTTAACATCATCCGCATAGAGATCGTTTATAAATAAGTTAAAAATCAGAGGACCAAGGTTTGATCCTTGCGAAATACCACTTGTGGATATAAAATTAAATGACTCAAATCCATCATAGAAAACATAGTTTGATCTTCGCGTTAAATATGATTCTATTAATAGGGGCGATCTAGGAGAGAAACCAAAAGAATCTAGTTTATGTAAAAGAAGTTTGTGATCAATCCTATCAAACGCGTGAGAGAAGTCAGTGTATACGGTATCCACCTGTCCTTGATTACCCAAGATTTCACTAACACACTGAGTAAAGGAGCACAAATTTGTCGTAGAACGGCCAGTCATGAATTCATCTTGATGTAGCGATGGGTATTGTTTTATATTGAAAAATAGAGTACAGTACAAGTATTGCTCAAGAACCTTAGAGAAATTATTTAAGATAGAGATCGGCTGATAATTAGTGATTAAAGCTTTGTCGCCTTTCTTGTGGAATGGAACAATTCTTGCTCGCTTCCATCTTTCAGGAAAGGTAGATGTACTAATTACCAAATTAATAATTTTGGCAATAGGCTTGTTTAATACGAAGCGAGCATCTCTAATCAAAAAACTTGGTACAAAGTTTTCACCTGCAGTAAATTTGTTCTGAAACGAGGCCATAATATCTGCATTTTAACTTTTTTTTAATGACTTACGATTTAGCCGCAAGTTATCTTCAATATTGAAATTTTAAATGAAATCTCTGCGGAATTCTACCTCTGCAATAAGCTTTGTTTTCTCTGATACGAAAGCATTTTGTTTGAAAGGGAAAATTCATCAGCATAATTTTCGCCATAGGTTCCAAAATAACCCACATTGGGTGCAGGAAGCCCACACTCGACACCTCCAAAAATTAAATATTTGGGCTGGTGTTTATTGAAACAGGATTATCGGACCTTATCTGCTGAATGGTAATTTAACAGGCAAGTGGTAGAGGGCCAATTACCGGTTGCTATACGATCTCAATAAGACGGAGGTCTATCGTATTATGCATTAGACGTATGACAATGACTAGGTTTTAGATTCCCTCAAAAATTTATTAGACGAAGGAGTGCCATTGAATGGGCTGCCAGATCTTCAGATCGTAGTCTATTGGAATATTTCTTGCGGATCTACCTAAAATCAAAAGTTTATTCTGAGTCATTCAATACTTTAGATGGTGTTTGGGCTAGAATCATGGAAGAAGTGCGAGGTATCACTCGATTTACCACTGAAGCTATTTTTCCTTAGTTTATATTCAGTAGTGGTTCTTGGGGCACAGAATTTTTATCACCTAGACACATTGTTTTCTCCTTTCCTTTATATTTCTTCTGTCATTTCTTCAATTAATCATTTATTTTGCTTTCGACCTACCTTTAGAGCTGTTTGATCCCCATTCAGTACCAACTCTTAGAGTACTATCTTTTTCTCATGCAAGCTTATAGCTTTTTGTAACTTTCCTGTTTATATTTCGCCTGTTATTTCTTCTGTTAACCTTTTACCTTGTTTTCAGTACAATCTTGGAGATATTTTGCTTTGGTTTCCATTCAGTGATAGTTCTTAGGACACTGTCTTTCTTATTTAAGCATACGATTTTGTGCACTTTTTCGTTTATATTTCTTCTTTTAACAGTAACTCCTAAATAATTGATCAATTCCATTTCTTTAGACACATCATTTCCACAAGTTAGGTTTATTAATAATAATAACAATCTCTTTATTTCTGTTTTCTGCAGAAACGCGTCAGTTTAGATTTCAAATAAAAAGTTGTTACACTAGTATTAGTAATAACAATAAAAAAACCAAACCTTGAATGACACATATACGGAAAATTAAAATTTGTATTTAGCTGTGTGTTACGTAGCAGTTACATAAAGAAGTCATCTAACGAATATCAATTGATTTGAATTTGTATTCAGTTCTCCTAACATCATAGCCATCAATTTCCAAATAAAACACAACACATGCAGATTCTACTATATAACCTTGTATTTTGTTTGCTTAATATGGTCTTTTTCCTTGCGATTCTTCTTCTTAAATGTTCAGTATAAACCCATGTTTTACAATTAGATTTTGGTATATGTAGCAAACATATTACAAATTTTACTTGATAAATTGTCAAGGCCACATGACATTAACTTGTGGAGTAAATTATGCTTTTGTTAAGAGATTTTTATAATTTCTTCAAGTACTTATCGTGAATAAGTTCAGTGATAAACGATTTGAATTGATAGATAAGCTTTTCTTCCTAAGTAGCTTCAGTTTCATGAGATGTTATTGCAAATAAACAATTTTAGTAGATACATCTTTGCATATTAGAACTTTCGGCTTATATCAGATTAGCTCTATTGCGAATCTACCTAATGTTTAAGTTATTTTATAATGAGTAGCTAACCCACAAAGTATATCAACATTTGGGTATTTGAAGCAATTATTTCATATCCAATACAATTTGTTTCCGAAAAATGGAATTTTAATGCACGTGGATAACTTTTTAACAAGACTAATTAAAATTCTCTTTATCTCGAATCTAACTGCAATTACATCTAAATGAAACAGATTCTATTCTAATAAATCAAAACAACTTAGTCACATTTCGAAATTAATAACGAAGTTGTATGAAGGAATTCAAGATAAGGAAATTATTTCCGGTATATCCAATAAACGATATTAATTTAAAATTTGATTTATTACCACCGCTAAATATGTCAATTTATTTTATATCGGACCTCTGTGAATATCGCATTTCTTCCGCACATGCACAACGACAAGTGTTTTGATCAATTCCAATACAAAAAATTCCCCTCCAAATACATACAAATGTAACATCCATACATATTTTTTATGACCCCGTTAAGCACAACCATTCGGAAACAGCACCCATAAAGATGGGTACAATAACAACGCATCGTATCTTACTTTTTCATCCCTCCAGTCATTTGCTTTATCATAATTTCTTTTGCAGCGCGTTATAAGCAGTCCCATATTCCCGCAGGTATACATTGCCATCTACCACAGCACGTACGTACGACATTAGAGATAAGAATGTTTGTCCAAACTTTGATGAGATAAAATCTTGTTTTCGAGATATGTGAAAAGACGATAATTATATGTAGTATTTCTTGAATTTGTTGAATATCGAAATCAATACTTAGTCTACAGGGAGTGCGAATGGTTTGGAAAAATCCATTTACTCTCCCAATAAAAATAAAATTAAAATTTGGCGTATATGGAAGCATAATAGTAATGACCAGTAGTCTGGGCAAACAGCAGTAACAGTCAGTGTAGTAGATATGTGGTGCGGAGTCGGTGATTATTTATTTCACGCGTTCACGGCGTCAGTACTAAATCGATGCTGTATGCGAGTAGTTCTGTGTATATGTAGGCTGTCGTAACTTATTACATATAAAAATGTCGCAGTTAGGTACGTCGCGAAAACGACGAATGGCAGACACAGTTAAAAACTTTATAATGGACCTGTCGGACTTAATTTTTGATGGCGCTAAAATTCAATGCCTAGTTTGTAAAATCCCTTTAATGTGTTGGTCCAGAAGCAATTGTCAATGTCACATCGAAAGCAAACAGGATTCTTCTGCAAAAAGTGGCATACGAGACCAAGAAAAATTTACATTTGATTTATGTGTTACTCTTATTTTATGTAATCTATCGTTTCGTTTACTAGACAAAGAAGCATTTGTCTCCTTCTGGAATAAATATGCGGACTGTAAATTACCTAGCCGGACATCGATACGAAATGTAGTGCCATTTGCTCGTGAACATATAGAAAAAAGAATGAAAACGGAATTGAAAGATAAAAAACTGTGGTTGTGTGTGGACGAAACAACAGATCGTCAAAAATATTCTGTGGTTAATGTAATGGTCCGTACAATGAAACCACATAAATTGTACTGCTGATGAGATTTTAAAGGTGGTGTTGAACTCATTGAACAAATTTGAAGTTTCAACTAAGCAACTTTTAATGTTTTGAGTGATGGTGCCGCAAACATGCGTTCATTGGACCGATCTCTTAAAGAACACAGTGGTAACTTCTTACCTGTAACGTGTAAAACCCATACTCTAAATCGTGCGGCACAAATGATTCCTACATGTTTTCCACTAGTAAATGCATTGATTGCTTGTACAAAGGCAGTGTTTCTAAAGTCCCCGAAACGTACCCAACTATTTCGCAAACTGTGTCCTGATTTACCTGAACCACCACAGCCGATTGTTACACGTTGGGGAACATGGTTGTAGGCTGCACATTTTACTACAACAAATATTTTGATCAAGTAAAGAAGGTAGTTTTAAAATTCAGTTCGACAGAAGCTGCAGCAATCAGGAAAAGCCAGGAAATGTTTCAAGATAGTCAGGTTAAAAGAGATTTACTAACTATTCACAACAATTACTTCGGACTAGCGGAGGGAATAGAAAAATTGCAAAATGTTTCGATGTCGCTAGCGGATTCTGTTCAAATTGTGAATGATGTTCACGCACAGTTATGCGCTGTAGAAGGCGATACAAATTGGTGTGTAATACGAAAATTTGAAAGTGTTTTAGAGAAAGACTCAGATTTTCTTATATTAAGACAAATTTGTGAAGGTGCGTATGAAGATGCATTAAGTTGTTTCAAAGATTATTTTAAGTATGCAAATATAACATCGCGAGATGTCGAACGGTCGTTTTCGGCATTAAAAAACATTTATTCCGCACGTCGTACTCATTTGACTGAAACAGCTGTGGAAACATATCTAATGATTCAAATATTTAACAGATGTTACCCAGTTTGTGATTTCACGGAAGACTTTTAAAACGGTAAGTGTTTCAGCACGTTTTATAATTTATTTCTTACCTTCTATTTTATGTGTAAACTTTTATGCGCTCGCCACGCCTCTGGCTGTTATCGCATATTTGCCCAGGTTAATGATCAGAACATAGTTTAAAAATATTTGTAACTTCCCAAGATGATTACTAAAGATGTAGTAATTTTTCCACTGGTCATAAAGCTATTGAGAAAAAAAACAATTGCACAACAGATTTTCGCGCTAACGTGAATTGTTTATAGTTTTTAAATTGAACAGCCTGTATATTTTTCAATTATTCAATAAGAAATGAAACTGCGTAAAATATCTTATATAATATGGTATTGTAGCCCTAGAATGAAAAACGAAAGAGATACGATGAAATCTACGTTTATTAGATTTATAAAAACTTGCAACTATTATAATGTTATAAATCGGGAGAAAAATTCATTGATTAAATTTACAGTGTGTAAGTCGGCAAGTATCCCTAGACACTCTTTCGGCAACTTAAATACAAATTAACACCGAATATTTACGTTTTTCAAGAATTAAATTTGAAAAGAGGAAACTAACCTCAAATTGTGACTCTATGTTTATATGTTACATACACGAACCCCTCGTATTTTGAAAGCACAAAACTTGACTTTTGCTTCGTATTTAAACTGCCAAAAGAGTGTATAAGGACACTCCCGGATCTTCAGGCCGTAAATTTAATTAAGTAATTGTGATAAATCGTATTTTTCTCCCGATTTATAACATTACAAGGGTTACAATTATTCAAAAATTTAATAAATATAAATTTCATTGTATCTCTTTTTGTTTTCATTCTAGGGCTATAATACTATAAAGATATTTTACACAGGTCATTTAACCAACATCGTAGTTACAATACTAACAAAGTTATGCAGCAATAGTGGCCCGATAACTTGAATGAACAACTTGTATATATACTGCACTGAAGTTTTTTCGAAATCTTTGCAGTAAAAAAAATTCTATTTTGCAGGTGTTCACAAAGTTCCTTATATTTCTTGACAGCGTTGATCACAGACTAAACCCTGTGATAGGCACGTAGTGCAGAACATGCGACACCTCACTACTAAGAGGGCCTGTCGTTATACAAGATGTTTGAATAAATTTCCAAAGTGGATAAAATTCGATCTATAATAGCTTGGTCTTTTTTTTTTTAATGGAACATCCTATATATTTGTTGGATTTGTAATAGCCTGAAATGCCCGTAAATGCCTGAAACTTTTATTAACCATATGTTATACCTATCTGGAATAGTTTAACAGACACTTTAATGAATTACATTTACTTATAATTATCTGATTATAAATAATAGTAGTAGTAAATTGAAAAGAAAAATGATATCCGATTTTTTCTTGATTTTACCCATGTAATTAAATTTAATTAATGAAATTAAAAATCTCATTAGACACCGCTTGGATTTGAAGAACCTAAGACTGCCGTTTGTCGGACGGGCGCGCTCCCACTACACCACAGAGTCTCTTGTAGTTTCTAACATTCTAGGTTATTTAAAGGATTTGAATCTACAAGAGACTCTGTGCTGTAGCGTGCCCGTCCGACAAACGGTGTCATAGGTTCGAATCCTACCGGCGTCTAATGAGACCTTTATTTCACTAATAACTAAAGCTGGCCACGAGCGGTACCGCGCAGTAGCGTAGAGTCGACCAGGCCTCGCGTTCCACTAGAGTTATTCTGCTAATAGAGATGTTTGCTGCCGCAAATAATTTCGCTCATCTTTTAAATAAAAATTAAATAACACGTGCTCAAACACTTACCATTTTAGGAGTCCTCCGTGAAATCACAAAGTGAATAATGTCTGTTAAATATCTGCAACATTAAATATGTTTCAACTGTTGTTTCGGCAAAACTAGTACGGCATGAGGAAGTGACGTAATATTTGCGTAAGTAAAATAATCTTTCAAATAACTTAACGATTCTGTTGACGCACCTTCACAAATGTGTCTTAATGTGCCAAAATCAGAATTTTTCTCAAAAACACTTTCAAATTTTTCTAGAACAGAAACATTTTTTGCGTCTTCAATCGCGCATAGCTGTGCGTGAACATGTTGCTAATGCTGGACGCATCCAGCGTGTTGAGAATTTCTGTATACGATTAATCTTTGGCATACGAAAATATGAGCACATATCCCACAAGCTTTCTGTCCTTGGGTGGTTAAACATGGCTCAAAGAAGATTGCTTCGTAATGCTGCACTGTTTTGTGGAGTCATACTTGACAAAGAACCACGAAACCTGTTTTAACGAATTAACTTTCGTACTGATGTTCACACGCCAAATTTGAGGTTCAAGGGTTCGGTTACACCACCTATGCACTCCACTGCTTTGTTTCAACGTTCTTTCTCTTATCAGATTGTTCTTGTTTATAACTCTGTGCATCAATATATTAAAAGGACAAGTACAAGTATTGCATTCGGTAATTTTTCTTGTGTGCGTTCGTCCTGATTTTTTTTCTCTTGGATAAGCTGCAAATACTTTGCTTTGCATGCCGTGTGAATAGCTACTGTAATAAATTCATATTTTGTTTGTTTGGTTATGTGCATGTGATTATTGCAGAATTACTTCTTTAGGATAGGCATTTAATGTTACTTTTTCTTCTTTATTTCTTACTTCTAGTTCATTTGGAAGAACAATTTCAACCACTTCAGTTGAAATTGATTATGACCTAGTGATTTTTCGTAGCTGTTTATATTCTACAATAATGTATATACAATTGTTAATATCTACGAAAATAAATATTATTATTATTATTATTAATATAACTTGCTTATTATTTATTTCAGAACAATAATGTACAAAGCACAAGTTGCATTACCTTTCAACACTAAAAAATATACAGTGTTCTATTTAAAATAGCAAATTTTTACTTTTTCTTTTAATCCGTTATTCAACTGCTTTTCTAGTATCTGCACAATAACTAAGAGCAAAAGTACTGCTATTTTGCTAATTTAACCAATTTCATAGGATAATCACGGAAATGGCAATACTGGCCCATTAATTTGGACCATCCTGTACGGTAAGAAAAATACGTTTTCATGTGCGTTTGGCATTGCAATTAAAACCAAGTAAGACAAAAAATGGTTCAACGAACAGCTACTTTTTCATGTGCGTAAATGATAATTTACAATTCACTTTCCTATTTATTCTATCTAGGTTACATTTTTTTCGAAGGATAAAGCAACAGAAGAACAAAAGCCTTAGTAGTAATCGTTTTCGGATTCTCTCTTTTCTTTCTATCAGTAGTTACCTATCTCAGTTGACATATACAATCTTTTAGCGGTTATATTCTACTTCTCGCACATCCTTCCATCCCAAAGGTCTTAAGTTTTGGGGAGGACGCGAGTTGAAAAAACAGAAGGGGTTACACAAAGGCGAAAGAAGGGAAGCTGCGTTAACAATGGTCAGCCATACGTGTGGGTCATAAGATATGTGCACGAATATCAGAGGTCATCGGTATATCGTCTGTACGGGGATTTAGGAGCTTTCGTGAGGTCGAAGGGTTATGACGTCTTCAAACGCGCTGGGGAGATTGCGTTACGGCCTACACTGACGACACGAATGCAAAAAAAGCGGCAGATTCCATGTCCAGCATTTTAATCGCCGAATTATGCGTATTATCGCTAACTTTCAGAAATCTCGTGCTTTTTTGTTTATTTTTTTTTTGGTTATATCTTTTCGTCACAAATATCAAGAGGATTTATATATTAGATTAATTCGCTGTGTATATACTGAACGAAAGAGCTACGTAAATACAATAAAAAGTACTTTAATGTAATAATTTTTTAATCAAAATTGGAACGAGTTTATCGTTTTAATAAATGACTGTTTATTATATTGATGAACACATACTGACGCAAAAACTGAAATGTTCTATATGTGTGCGATTATAAAAATCAAATTAATTTTTCCTAAATTTGTTAATTAATTATACGAACTGAACACTTTTTTGGCAATTTAAAATTAAACTAGATATCAATTGATAAAATATAACGAGTATTAAAACTGAAAATGAAAACTAACCTGGAATTTATGACGATTTCATATAAACTCTATATTTATATGATCTCTACTGGAAACCTGCCTATTCTTCAGCATCAAACTATACTTCTACCCGTATTTATCGAACGATTTCAAATTTAAACACTTAGAAAACGGAACACAACCTAACACGTGTAACCTGGATGAGAATCTTGACCCAAAGTGAGAAATTAATTGGCGTCCCACTACTACTTTATTGTAATCGCAATAACGATTGTTTCATACACAGAAAATGTTGATCATTCTTTTCCAAATATACCTATAGATGAAATTCCAACGAATACACTTATTTTTAATAATAGCATGATGCAATACATGTAGTGATGGGACCAGAAGGCTAAATTTATCCTACTCTGTGTTACAAAATTCCACTAACTACCCTAGAATAATAAAATTTACTGACGTTCAAAACAATAACCTAACGAAACATATTTAATATTCGAAATTATGCTAGAAATCCCTCCGAATTTATGCTGTTACTTATAGGAAAATATTCCATTAGATTTGAAGATTTACAATATAAAGAAAATGAACAGAAGATGAGTAACTTCTCAATTTCATGTCACCATGTCTGTCGCTGGCTGGACTTTAAGTCCCTAGTACTCCCGCTCCAGAGATCGGAGACCAGGAAAGAAGTAGGAGGTACGGAAAAATTGCACAGCCAGAGGGATTTTAACGTTGAACTTGTGGCCATACTGAACACATTATACGTGCCGCTAAAGACAACTACGTTCGAATTTCTAAATTGCATCATTACATACAATAAGCCGGTTTATTTGTTAATGTCTAATGAAAAATTCCTAAAGTTTGTTTTTTTATTTTAAATGAGAGTAGAAAGTCAAAAATCCGGAGTAATTGTGATATAAATGAACTTTATTCACGCATTTAGATGATGGTATTGAAAACCAAAAGGACGTACGGCAGTCTTTACTTTGTGATACATTTTGCTGACACCGACAGAAGGAAATAGGGGGCCATTCCCTTTTACGATGCGTTTTTCTGAGACCGACCAAAAAAAAATTCCAGTCTCACTTTTATTTAAACTACAAACAATCAGTCCTTATTTTTTATTATTTTTAAAGTTTATGATTAAAGGAGAATCAGTATTTTGAAAAATAAATATAAGATGCATATTTTTTCTAGTAGAGTCGGTCTAAAATTATGTCCCGATTGCCGATAGATAGTTCCAAATATCCAGTACTAAATAGTCTTGGCTCACGTAAGTACAGCTCTGTATAATACAGAAAGTACATTACACACACGCCGCGACGTTCCGTTAAAAAAAAACAACTTCTGCCAGTAGCAATAGTCAAGCATTTAATCACTTTAATAAACGGCTATTTATTATATTGATAAACAGGTTTCAATTTGATAAACGTAGTTCATTATGGTAATACATTTATTAGTTAATGTAATATTTTTTTCGTTTCTTTAACAAAACGAACAAAATTTGTTGAATTAATTTTTTGAGTGTACAGATAGGTTTTAACTAAACTATTTCAGTAGGAGAAATGAGATTATAACTTCTGAAATACAATTTAAATAAAAACAGATGTAAATTTATTTAAACCAATGTGCATTTAGCTCTAAACTTCGTGAATTCATGAAACAGTAACCTGCAAATTTACTTTGGATAGTATTTGTAAATTAGTTGTGCTTATATTGCGCAGTTAATAAGAAATACGTGGGTGATTTCAAAATGTAATACAAGAGAAGGAAGCCTTATCAAATAGCTTTCCTAAATAATTACAAAATGACAACTTAAATCAAATAATGGTGATGTATGATGAACTTTGAGATCACAATTTCTTTTATTCGTTTTTTCATGAATAAATGGAATGATGTACTTGCAACTTTGTCTATTGTATTGGTATCTCTTAAAAGTACCAAAAAACCTGGCGTGTGTTGGTTGTAAGTTTTGAAAGATTTTATATTAATTATACTAAATTCTGCGTACAAATATTTAAATTTCATTTGGTTATCTTGCACTACTTATTATTATAATAAACTAAAAATATTTTTCATGTGTGTTGAAGAAGTTGATTATTTTGACGTACTTTTTTTGGACCCAACATTACTTAAAATTCATAAATATAAAGTTGAGAGTACCTCAAATTCTATCACCATGTGTAACCGTGATGATTCATTTTTTTTATTTCAAAAACGTTTAGGTTTCCTTTGATAATAAAATTTAAAGAATCGAAAGGGAGTCACTTAAATTGTGTATGCAAGTTGATGTGCAATTCAGAAACACCTATAATTTGTGCTGATAAACAGATCTGCACACGAATATTCTTACGAAATCAGACGTGTTCACTTGTAGTAGTTTGGAAAAAATGTTTCTCGTTAGAGTTACAAGTTAAAGTTAAGATCATGCAGCAATGTTTAGAAAACAGTTGGTGAAACACTATTCTCGTTGATCTGTGTAATTACCACAAAAGATCTTGGTTGTTTATGTTTATTTCGGACCAAAATGTTTCAGCATATAGTACATTTGAGCAAAAAATACGAAGCTCTGATTTTAAAATTCACATAAATACTTAATAAAAGTATTTATCCGTGGCATACCGTTGGACCCAAGCAAATGAGATACGAAAAATGTTACCACTCGATACCATCGAGATTGGATTTACTAAAAATGTTTATATTTAGATATATTTACTTTTGCAATATTACATATTTTGATTAGTAGGAGACTCACAAATATCACTGGTATTGATCGAACATCTTGTATTTAGACAATCAGTTAGGTAGTAAAAGGTAGCCCAACACTAAAAAAATTATATAGTTCCATTTAAAAATTTGGCCCCAAAAGTATACAAGTAACAAAAACCTGACAGATTATATTATAGAGCAATATTTTCAGACTACACTAAAATGTAGCTCTTTTTAATTTCCTTTGACCCTGTTGTTTCAAAAATTAAGCTCATTTCCATGAGAAGCTAACAGATTTTAGCATAATTTTCCATTCTTGAAATTTTATACTCAAGAATTCAAACTCCAAATATCCACTTGCCTCTTTTTTACAATTCACGTAATGCAGACGTCGCTGTAGATCATTTCTATGCGGGATGCAGATGTTACTTTTCTGTATTTTTTATGCAGATTGCGTACAAAACGTGAGCGAGTCTACATAAGGCAGCGTTTGACCCATTTCTATGGGGTAACACGCCAATGTATTTTATTTCGTCCTCTTATGTGTGACAAGTCGAGCGTACGACGAAGACTGCAGTTACCAGTTTCCTTTTAGAATAAAAATAATGATGATAATGATGCCTGGCTTTATTTTATAAAGACATTTTTGAAAGTGACATGTCGTCTACGAGAATGTAACGTATTCACCGATGAAAGGATTCCTTTTATAAACAAGTAGGAGCGCGCTTTTAAGCTTAATTTTTATTGGGCCAATTTCGTTCATTGGTACGCAGTTACACATAATAATTATGCCTATTTTCTGAAAGTCACAACCTTTATATATACCTGTATTCACAGTCGCGCGCAATTAGGGAAAAAGGGTGTATTATAATAAATAGAACGGATGCTGCAAGCACAAAACATTTGTTGTGTAATGGATAGTTATGTAGAAAATCTTGGGAGTTATAACTGAAATAACGCTAATATAGCATTAGCGTGGTATTTATGTAATCATTCACGGCAAAAGCAATGTGAGAAGAGAAAGCGCTAGTCAACGAACATGTTTCTGCTTACAGAGCGTCATCAGCGTTGCTCCGAGTGATTTCCTCTACCTCACACCTCTATTTACCTCTTGGCTTATATCACTATCCTCCGACATAGCAAGATGTATATATCCAGCGCCATCTAGTGCCAAGAGATACACGCCTGCCATCGAGAAAACAGTGGAAAAAGTTCCCAAACCAACTCTCGAGCAATTCTTGGACTGCTTAAGTCGAGATGGCGTGCATGTGAATGTGCACGGTAGCTGCACATGTAAATGATTCCTCAAGGTTAACATGATGTATTAGAAACATCAAAAATGCAAAGAAACAATAACCAAGACATTTTTGATGCGTTTTTAATACATCGTGGTAAGGAATCGTTTACATTTGCAACTACCCAGCACGCTTATGTGCACACCATCTCGAGTTAAACAATCCAAGAACTGTTCGAGAGTTAGTTTAGGAACTGTACCGGCACTTTGCCGCTGCTTTCTAGACAGCAGGCGTGTATCTTTTGGCAATAGATGGCACCGGAGATAAACTGTTTGCTATGTCGAAAGGTGATGATATAAGCCGAGAGGTAAATAGCGGTGTGAAGTAGAGAAAAGCAATCGGAGCAACGCTGATGACGCCGGGTGAGCAGAAACATGTCCGTTGGCTAATGTTTTCTCTCCTCACGTTGCTTTTGCCGTTAGTGATTCCATCAATACCATTAACATTATTTTGGTTATTGTTTCTAAGCATTTTTTGATGTGTTTCTTGAGAGTTATGTTAAAATAATTAAGTTGAACTCAGATAAAATAGATTTCGCAAAATTTAGACGCAATCCATTGTAGGCTATGGCGAAAATTCAAAGTAAGCCTCAAAAAAGTAGGCCGCGCGGCATTTTGCTTTACTACCACAATGTGGCAGCCAACAAAAGAACCTTGAAAATTTAGATTCTGAATAACTTCTGAAATTTTGTGTAGAAATAGACTTTTTGATCCACTATGTATTCGAAAAAAATTGGTTTCATTTTAATGTAAAATATAGGTTTTATAGAAGTGCTTCCATTTCAAATGCAATTGAATCAAGTTTTGTGTGTTTTCGCAAAGTCGTCTTAACTTCATCAATAATTATAAGAAGAAATATGTAATCTTCTCTAGTATAAGGCCAACATATGCACGGTATAGAAATACTACCTGTATCGTGTACCTTTCATAATGTAGCAAATCGTTTAGACTATTTTTGCTACAACATTTATGTGTTAGGTTTTTTGAATCATCCAAAGATAATTATCAAGATGCTGTTGTACCAATTATTGCACATTTGTCTGTCCTCTTCTATTCAAAGAAATTTGTAGCAGTTCAATATGAATCCCTGGGAAATGTTCGTTGGAAATTTAATTTAATCTCGGTCAAATAAAGGTGAGGTATAAATTTCAAATAAATTATCAACCTTACTATATTAACGGCTGGGTAATGTCTTTGTGAGTTGGAAAGATTCCGTATTCAGGGACTGTTACATTGGGGACCGTTATTTATTCTACTTATAAAAAAGGGAAATGCATAAATTCCCGACGAATTTTCTAGTTACGCAGGAAACAGAAAGCGACGGTAGAAGAGGAAAAACGGGCACGTCGAAGAGAGTTTGGCCTAAATTTGAAACGGGCCGGGACTGGAGCCACAATGTGCCTTGGGAGAGTGCTTACGTTAAATTACAACCCGTATATGTTCTATATTCTTCGCCTATTTCTTTTTGTTGCTCATGTACATGTGCGCCCGATTCGTGTGTATGAGCTTGTTTCCAAGGTCTTCCTTAAATTGCCTAACACGTATCTTCAGAAATTTAAATTAGATATTTCCTTCTTCGGGATTACTAGAATTATAATAAACAAATGCCAAATATATGGTAGCGACAGTAATTTTAGAGTTCACAATCTCAGTGCATCTGTATGTATCAGTATGCAGTAAATTAAACTTCACAGTTGGGAGTGTAAAATAAAGATACTAAAGCTTCGAAGTGAGCAAGCTACAACAAGAAAGAAAATAAAGCGGTTAACTTAAAATACATATACTTACAAAAACAAACAATAACATAACATTCAAATATAGAAAAAAAAGTACTTGTAATAATGCATATTTGCCATAGATTAGTGAAATATAAACAGAAAATGTTTTATGTACAACAAAACTACACAGATGCAAAACCAATAATGTAAAGTAAATACAATAAACAAAAAAAAAGAAATTTTATTTGACTCTTAAAATGAGAAATATAGAACTCCTCTTTGTTCCTTACCAATTAGATTATTACTACTTAATGGTCTTTTTCTTGATTGTTGCAAGTTGGCACTTAAAACTAAAGAAAACTATCGTGAAAATTACCATTACGGTCTCTTAAAACTTTCGTTGTCAAATTTACCTAACGTTAAGAGAATGAAAATATGTAACAAACATAAAACAATATTGTAAAATTAAACAATTTACATATTGATAGCCATCACATAAGTACTACAGACAAACCTGAAACAGGGAAATGAGCAGTTCTCTTGAAAATTAAGTTAGTTTTATGTGGAGGAGAAATGGATGGGTCCATAAAATTAATTCATAGCCAAAAGAACAAGGTGAATTTCAAATACTCTATTTCGATTTAAAAAAATCATTTCTATGTTTATTTTAGAATAAATTTTTGTTTTTTTTGAGCATTTACTAAATTTAAATAATAATAGATGATGAATGACAAACACAAAAGAACGCGGCCCACTCCGCACCACACAAAATATCCACACATCTCTTAAATTTAACACTTAATTTGCTAAGTTTAATTGAGAGTGATGTAAGCAACACAGTATATTTAGAGAACCCCTATTCATCACTATTTAACACAGGATATATGCTCAGTGATCACATGGAATCGACAGCATTTGAACTAGTGTTGGGCATAATCGATATATTTCAATAAGCGAATGAATCGAAATAAATAGTCGAATGATCATTCGAAATTTACCAACGATTTCGATTACTTTCCACGACTATTTGACAGAATCTGAGTGACGAGTGAATTATTTCGAAACTCGAAACCTGGAAGTTTCGAATACAGATCTCGAATCGTAATCTGTTTGTGTGCTCCTGCGCAGTCGAAACGAATAATGAATGATTTCTGAACCATAATCGAATGATCGATTATTCGGGTATAATCGATGTATCTCGATTATATCATTCATAATCGCTCAACACTAATTTGAACGGCATGCGGCTGCTCTCGACCTAAAAGCTAGATAGCACATTAAACGCTTACGAGCTCGAAAGCATTCTTTTATATAAAGGATGAGTTTTTTCCGATGTTTACTATGGAAATCTCAAAAACTAAAGGAGATAGAGAGACGATCAAATTGAGAAAGAATTGCAGTTTTACGAACTCAATTGAATGAACTTTTTGTTTTTTGGAAAAAATGCACGGCTGACTAGATATCTCGAAGAAACTTTTTTTTTGTTATTCCGTTCGGTTCTTATAGCTCTGTTATTATTGACTTTAGAAAAAAAATATAAAGGAGAAAGTTGTAACCAATTATGTGCTTAATAAGACAATACAACCAATCTTTTTATTTTAACTATAATTTTTGAGGTATGACAAAAAATTTGTGTTTTAATGGAAACCCTAGTCGGTCATGACTTTATAAAAAAGACATTTTCTCAGCGATACCAACGATATTACACTTTTTTCTTGGTTATTTTTACAAATAAATAAATTACGGCCATTTCGACCTTTTAATTTCCGAACTGAATACGAAGTCAGCTATGGAAACAATTTCGAAATTAATTGCAACAGATTTCGAGTACTTGATTAGTGTAAGGAATGTGCTATTAAATTTTTACTGCTCTTGCTTCGGGCAGTCCATTTGTATAGTTACTTATACAGTGCGGTCCTAAAGTGTCTCCCCCTATGCTAACTTTTGAACGACAAAAGCTAGCGTTTTTAGAAAAAATAGGTCGATTTCTATTTCTTGTGAGCTAACTTTTGCCGTTATCAACATTTCAATTGTATTTCCGGTTTCACCGAAAGTGACGTCAGCTTTCTTATTTTAAATAGAATATCCTGTATATTTTTACATTTCTGGAAAGGTAATTGAAAGACGAATCCAACGATACCACATATATTATACTTTAACTTAAGGAATATGATGATATGCAGCAATAAAGGTTTTGGTAATCTGTCTTTATTGTTACGCAAAGTTGCCTATGAAAAAAAATTGTTTCTTGCGAGGCCAGACCAATCTAAAGAGCTCGTTGCTAAGCAATGTAATCATAACAATTGCCAAACTGTCAAATCTCAATTCCAAAAGCGTAAATTATTCTTATTATTTGTTGTTATTATGACCTACATTTGTCATACGTTCCTTCTTTGTTCTCATTATTGTTTTCTCTCGTTTTAACTTGTTCTGTTAATTGTTGTTATTTCTTTACTTTACCGAACTTTATTTCAATTAATTAATTGGTAAGTTTGTTTTAATATGTTGGTTTTTGATAGACAATATGTCTGTTTTTAGGCTTTTTGTGTTGTTACTTACCTATGATGGCTTCGGCACGAACCATGCAAAATTGCTGGGTCAATTTTAATATTATGTAAATCTGGCAACAATTATTACCTTATTTGCTATGGTTGTGCAACCAATTGTACAATAATTTAAATTATATTATCTTCTGTTAAAGCAGTTCGCCCTGTAAATTTTATACTATCTATGCTGACTTAGCGCAGTTCAAATAAAAAGTAGTTCAAATATTTCCGGCTGTACAAGGGCAGTATTGATTATGTTACTGGCTTTTCTAGTTAAAATAAAGTTGACGTCACTTCCAGTGAAACCGGAAATACAATCGAAGTGCTGATAACGGAAGAAGTTACTTCACAAAAAATATAAATCGACCTATTTTTTATAAAAACGCTAGCTTCTGTCCGCACTGTATATCCGCAAAATTTTGATAAGACAGGACAGTTCATCTAATAATTGCATTATTTCTGCTATAATCCTAAGGTCTAGGCATTTAATTAGAGAAAGCAATTAAAAGTAGTAAGAATATTTGTGAATTATAAAAAATAGGAAATTATAGTACCCTATGCATAATCTGCTTGTTTTCCTCCGTGGATTCAAACTTACAAAATTTATTTAAAAACAACATCTGCTCTAATTTCGAACGTTTACTTTAAAAATTCATCGCCCCTTTTTCTTACAAAAAATCAATAATTCCGCAGAAAGTGCACAGGAATACGTTTCGCAGAAAATTAACCGTGTCACGTCCAAGTGTTACGTGTTCGAATTTCAAAAGTTCTACTTAAGGCGTCGCATAATCGGAACGAAAGTGTAAGCCAAAACAGGAAGAAAAAATAATATCCAGTTGTTAAGCTCGCCTTCGTCTGAGAAGATGTGAAAGAATTGTAGGGTTGTCTCAAAGAATTCGAACTATTGGGCCGTTAATAAAACTTATTGGAGTTAATAAAGCGGTCGGTTATTGAATTTAATTTCAGGAAGCAGCGGACATAAAAGAAGAAAGAATGAGAACCAAAGGTTAATGTCGTAAATTATTTATCTTTCTCCGCTTCTACCGTTTCCGTGGACGCAAGAAACGGGATCGGCAACAAAATTGCTTGTCAGCCCTATTTCGTTGTAGCAAAAAGTGTATTGAAGTCTTTTATTAAACGTACGGTTTCGTTTATAATTCATAGATAAATGTAGAACTTGTAAAATATTTATTTTGATAAATTACAACTGTATACCTATTTCTATATTTCTCACTGTAATTATAACAAAGTTCTACGTAAATAATATATCTTAATCCATAGTAATAACAGTAGTTCAGTTGAACGCAGTATTATGCGCATATGATCGACAATTTAGAACCACATAAGTGCGTTTTCATTAGATCCTTTTATGTTTAATCTAGTTACCAAAAATCACATCTATGTAACGCGCACTTCCAGAGAAATGACGGTTTCTGTAAATGTCGACTTTTCAAAGTCCCAATAACCCTGAAATCCTTAGTTTTAGAGCAATAGTACCTCATTACATTTTGTGTTCGAATTTAACAGGCATTCCAAAAATGCAATGATATATAGCATGTTCTATTTTCAAAAATACAACTTTGGTTAGCTACGAATTTATGAGACATGTGAGTTCTTCACCCGCCCTGGACTAAACAACTGCTTGTTTGACGCATCTATAATTAGATTTTATAATCAGATATTGAACTGTTTTGGTTTCATCATCTAGATATTTTATCTGTGCTACTGTTAATAGTTGATAGTGGTAATCTCACACATAGTAGCAATTCTGATTTTGCAAAAGTTACCTGAGTTACTCGTAGCCCATATGCACATGCCACAAATTTTTTATGTTATACAGGGTGTTAAAAGAAGTGTCACAAACCTTAACGGGCGATAGTGTCGGCCAAAAGATTGTCGATTTCGGAGTTATGGAGGATTATTCCTTTCTATAGCATTTGTGATGATGACACTCATCCCAATTGCCAGATTCCTTCAGTTCGTGTTTTTGTCAGACTGCACTAACGATTGCGTAATACCGGTTTACTAGTGAAAGAATCATATGATTCCGGAAGACCAAGCTCAGTGTCCACCCCTGAGGCAGAAGAGGCAATTTTAGCACGGGTACAGCAAAATCCGGGGACGAGTTTGCAGGGAATATCAGCCGAGGTAGGAATTAGCGCTCCTCCTGTTTGGGGAACCCTCCACAAGCAATCTATCATGTACAACGAGTGCACGCCCTAAATTCACCTTATCATAAAACACGTCTGATTTTTTGCCGGCCGCTGGTTTCAATGCAATGATGCTGGGGACCTCAATTGTGCTGCCAGTATTCTTTTTACTCATGGGACCGATCACTGCGTATATGTATGGATGATGACACTGTGTGAATGACAACGCGGATAAATGTGGAAGAAGGGGGTAACAGTGGCGCAAGAAAGGTGAGTTGTCAAGAGATATAAAAAACGTATAAAAGTTAGACAAAACCATATCCAGTATTATTAATAACTGATAAACAAACCTTTACATGGTGTCAGGTGATAAAGTGTTAAAACGAAATGACAGAAGTTAAATATGCAAGTGTTGGGGATCATGTCACCACAAGAACTCACCAAATTAAATGTGCCAACCCCTAAGAAATTCTCTTTCAAGAGCGAGGAATGGGATACGTGGATTGAACGTTAGGTGCCGATGTGACAATTTTGTCAAAAAGTTCCTGCGAAAGACTAAACTTGGTAAATAAAATTAAGAAAACTAGTACACGATTAATGGGACCTGGGCAAAGTCATTTAAAAATAATAAGAAAATATAAATGCCAGGTAGAATACAAGTCCGTTCAAAAGAAAATGAAAATGTACGTAGATGAAAGAAAACCTGTTAGGAAGACCAGCCATCGAAGAATTAAAAATGGTAGAATGGAGGCAAGAAAATGTAAAAGCAAATACTGAAATAAAAGTAAACAAAGTTGAAGTCAGTCAACCAGAGACCTCAAGCCGAGTGCTTAAATCAAAGATAGAAAAAAAATTAACAACGTATTAACGTTCATGGGCATAGGTAAAATAAAAAATTTCAATATGATATTAAACTAAAAAAAGGCGTAGAACCTTATGCGGTTACTACACCTCGAAGGATACTGTTACCATTGTTAGAGGAAGCCAGGAAAGAGTTGAATAAAATGGTCCAATTGACTGGTACGCTCCAATGGTAAGAACAAATAAGAGGAATAGAAGAATTAGGATATGTACTGACTGCACCGAATTGAACAAAGGTGTAAAGAGAGAAGTGTACCAATTACCATCAGTGGAAGAGACATTAGGTAAGCTACAGAATGGAAAAATTTATTCAAAATTAGACTGTTCATCCGCTTTTTGCCGGATAGCGCTTACAGACAGTACAGTGAAATATAAGACTTTTATAACATCTTTTGGTAGATTCGCATACTTACGATGTTCGTTCGATATATCCAGTGGGCCAGAAATATTTCAACGAACACTTCAGAGAATAATTGATACGTGTAAACTTGAAGGTGTCAATGCACGCGGACGATATCATAGTTTCGGGACAAAACATTGCGGACAATGACAAGAAACTGTATAAAGTGTTACAGACGTTAATGAACTACGGTGTGACATTAAATCTCAATAAGTGCAAATGTCAAAAAACGCAAATTAAGTATTTGGGATGCAGTGTCCGACGAAGGTATTTCAGCTGACTCCGAGAATATTGAAAGTGTCCTAAAATTCCCCGAACCGAGGATCGTATACATATAGCCTATAATATCAATTATTGAACAAGAATTTAGGAGGATTCGTCAGCATATGGAATAGGTGGAATATTAAAACAATTACAGACGGATGGAACATGGAGGCCGGTGGCATACCGTTCTAAATCGCTGAGCGCAGCTTAACAACGCTATGCTCAGATTGAGAAAGAATGTTTGGCGATAGTATTTACGTGTAATCGCTTTAATCAATTCCTTATTGGAAAACACTTTGAAATCAGAACTGACCACAAACCATTCATCGAAATTTTAATGAAAAAACCGATTGATAATTTGTCGGTAAGGTTACAAATGCCCCGTATCAAGATGACGTCATACAACTACTATATATAGTGACATATATGCCCGGTAAAGAACTGACTGCTCCAGATAGTTTAAGTCGTTTGTCTTAAAGCATCGGATTAGACGACGAAGAGATGTTAGTCAAAATTAGGACATACAATCAACAATGTATTTGTCGAAAACATGGCCGAGGAACCCATATTTGAAAAAATGAATGAGATATATACAAGAAGGATGGACAGAGGAGCAGAAATCTGAAATGGAAATATTGCCTTGCTACAAATATAGACAAGAAATAACTATTATGAACGACAAATTAACATATCAGGACAGAACAATTGTGCCAATATCGGAGAGAAGAGCATGTTTAGAACAGATACATAATGGACAATTGGGCATTAACAAGAACTTAAGAAGACCAAAAAAAACAGTGTGGTGGCCAGGGATAGCCAGATAGGTTTAGGATATGGTTCACAACTGTGAGCAGTGCATAAAAACTCTAAGAGTACGGTCGAACAAATGTTACCATTCGACGTACCAGCAGTTCCCTGGGCATGCGTCGGAACCGATTTATTCGAATTACACGGCAGCAAATACCTGGAGGTAGTTAAACTAAAAACAAGTAGAAGTAAAGACATTATCAACAAATTGAAAACCATTTCTGCAAGATTTGGAATTCCAGAGATAGTACGAAGCGATAGAGGACCACAATACAACAATTCCGAATTTGAAGAATTCGCAAACACCTACAAATTCAAATGAATACCAGGCAGCGCCAGAGCAAAAAAACAAGGACCTCTAGTCTCTGAGATTTTTATGATAAGCCTCTTTATCTATCATGTCCAGATGAACTGATCTATGATACAGCTTTTTGTTTAAATTTGTCCTTTTGTTATT
The DNA here is from genome assembly GCA_029619315.2 of Dynastes maya. Lineage (NCBI taxonomy): Eukaryota > Metazoa > Arthropoda > Insecta > Coleoptera > Scarabaeidae > Dynastes > Dynastes maya. The sequence continues at coordinate 28,729,988 of JAROYE020000001.1, forward strand.
TATGTTTTTTGTTGAGTCATAGCCCCTGTTGTAACTACAATTTTTTCTAAAAATAATGATAGCAAGGACTGTGGGGTAGTATGGTAAACACAAAATTCACGGTACACTCCGCACCACACAAATTATTAATTAACTCGGGAAGGCCTTTTCGAAGACATGTGGGTCATCATCGTCAAGCCCACGCGTTTAGATTGATCGCATCCCCTTCAATTCAAGAAAAATATATTTATATAACATGACTTGTATATGTATATGTACCTGTTTTTGCCTTTTCGGCTAGAAAATAAGTAAATAAAGAGAGAAAAGGAAAGGTTTGCCATCACGAACCCAGACATATGGTCATACCCTCATAAATACGGCGAGAACAACGGTTGTGTTCTTTCTGTTCGTCAAATTTGTGTTCTTACTTTTTTCTCTTACACTAAAGATGCATGCGGGAGGATCGAAATCTGTCATAGTACAACCACAAATCAAAAAGGCCTTTACTGTAATACATCGAACAAACATGAGAAATATAGCCGTCCTTTTTCTTTATTGACCAAATTTTCGTGCTTATTTATATAAGTAATCTCATAGGCGTCCAGCTCGCGAGGCGAAATCACGTTTTTAATTAATTTTAGGTTTTCTAATTTAATACTATGGCCTGTATCGTTTATGTGTTGTGCGACACTTGACGCCTCCATCTTCCCGTACATATAACACCTGATGTGTTCATTAAATCTAGTACCTATTACTCGTTTCGTTTGACCAATATAGGCTTTGTCACAATCACCACATGTAATTTTGTAAATTCCCGATCTTTCTCTCATTTCAGGAATTGGATTGCCAAGAAGGTCTTTGAGTGTATTTCGTGAACTGAAACACACGTTCATCTCTTGTTCCTTAAAAACTTTACCAATGCCTTTTGATACTCTATGGAAGGGAAGTTTTACAAATTTCTTATCGGGGGCTCCTGCTGGAATTAAGCTCGTGGAGTTTCTAACGTAGAGCCTATGTTGGACTTTCTTAAGCATGCGATCAACATCTATAGAAGAGTAACCGTTGTAAATAGCTATATTTTTTTATGAAATTCAGCTCTTTGTTGTGGCTACTTTTACTCGAGGGGAACTTCACCAATCTATTAACTAAGAAGCTAATCGCGGCAATTTTGTGTTGTCTGCTGTGGTTGGAGTTGTTTCCTTTCTATAGATGTCAATTTCCAGTTTTTTATTATTTCTAATTACTAAACTATCCAGGAACGGAAGTTGATTGTTCACTTCTTCTACTGCGAATTTAACAGTTTCGAATTTTGAATTTAGTGCCGCGAGAAACTCCGGGATGGTACTTTTCTTCGTGTCAAATTGTCTTTCTCACATCAATCGGTACTTGGCTTGATGATGATGACCCACGTGTCTTCGAAAATGCCTTCCCGAGTTAATTAATAATTTGTGTGGTGCAGTGAATATTGTGCTTACTATTTTTTCTCTTTTGTCACGTTTTCTAAATAAAGTACGGGCAAACGAAACCACAAAGGACATACATAATCAATTAATGTAGCATACTCTAAATGTATTACAATAAAAATTAATAAAATAATTCACATAATTGTTGTTAAAAAGTAGTATATATTCAATTTTCTAGTCTTTTTACGAAGTTGGCGTATTATAGTCTATAGGGAGATTCTGCGTACACTCAGGTACCATTATCCTTAAAAACAAAATGTCGTGGCCGGTGTAAACACGTTTTCTATAGAAACATTGTTATAGAGAATGACCATTCCACGTGAAATATCTTATCTATTTATATACGGAAGGTGTGGTTTAACCAGCACCATATACAAAAGAGGAAAACTAGGAAGTAAGTGAAACGTGAACATATTCAAGAAGCGAATGGCCTTTGTAGTGTTGTTTGTGATAACGTATTCGTTCTATAAGCTCCACGGTGCTCGTCTCTAGCGCTTTATCGCACTACCTATTTGTCGCACGTAGAATTTTATTAGACTGTTTTCAAGGAAGCTTGAAATGGAACTGTTAACATACGATGCGGTCGCATCCTTGCTTACTCTCTGAGCGCTAAATTTAAAAGAATACCTTGTGTGATGTATTTCGGCCCCGAACAATAGTTAGTTGAAGATAAGGTTTAGCACCTTTGGGACGAATTGTGTACAATGCAAGCCGTCTTAGCCGAGGTGCATTGCTAGCATGTGTCCGTACATTCTAAGCAGAAATGTAATTTACTGGAATATGCTTTCGAGACTTGGACTAAATTTAGGTTAAACGTGAGTTGAAGTAATTTATTTCGTGGATAGACGTCTTCTTAAATTTATAGTTAGTTATAAGCTCTAAATTCAGTCATAGCACCGATACGGATTGCGGTTCTACAGCTGTAATTGTAATAACAAGGTGGTTTGTAATACTATAATAAAGAAGCATGTTAGTGGGTAAGTGTAATACATAACAAATTACATTAGTAACAACAACAGCAAAATAAAGGTAGATACACACATGTATACCTGTATGGGCAGCTCTGTTGCGGTCTCTCTGAATATTAGACTTTAGTTCAGAGTCTACTAGTTACTAGAAATTATGCTTTGGACTAAAGGCTAGCTTAAATAGAACAGTAATGGATGCAAGTGACATCATCATTATTAATATTCCTACGATTGTTTCTCTAGCAGCCTTGAATGCATCACAACTCTCGGTTTTGTTATTTTGGACTTAATTCTGCGTTTTTAATAGACAACAAACTCTAACGTGAATACTTTGCAAGTACTGCATGACAAAATTTTATTAATGCATTTCATCTTTAGTTACATGTTGGTGGTGGTAGAGAAGAATGTAAAATTTTGAAGCAGGATCTATATAAGCTGAGGAATGTATGAGAATTTCGTAAAAAGACTAGAAAATTGAGTATAAACTACTTTTTAACAACAATTTATGTGAATTGTTTTATTAATTTTTAGTGTAGCACGTTTAGAGTATGCTGCATTAATCGATCACGTGGTTTCGTTTGCCCGTATTTTATTTTGAAAACATGACAGAAAGGAGAACAAATAGTAGTTACAACAGGGGCTATGGCTCAACGAAAAACATTAGTAACAAAAGGACAAATTCAGGTTGATATTTTGGGTGCTAAAACAAACCTTTTTTGTGTCACGGTGTATACAAGTCACAAAAAACAAAATTACCGGTATTCCTTGGACTTATAGAAGCAGCATTAGTTCATATATACCTAAGTATGTACACTGCCGGCCATAATTATTTGGGCACCCAAAGGAATGCCCATAAATAAAGAAGGTGCTAACTGAAAAAGAAATTCTAGTTTTGCCTTTAATAATATAATTAATAAAATACTCTTAAAACAAAGAAACTTTATTCAATTATAAAATTTATTTGACACAAAAAAAATTAAATCTTCGTTTCCGCGAAGTGTCCACCTCGACTATTAATAATTGCAGCACACACTTGCGGCATTCTATCAATTTCGCCAGAGTAGCGGGTTCTATTTTAGGCCAGGCTTCTTGTAGTTGTTTCCACAACGATACCTTGGAAATTGGAGGATTTATTTTTACCTACCTACCGAGTTCCTCGCACAAAAGCTATATTGGATTAGCATTTGGGTTTTAAGGAGGCCATTTCATTATTTTGATATTGCTTTCACGTTCCACCGAATCTAAATATTCGCGGTGTGTCTACAGGTGTGTTTCGGATCATTATCATGTTGAAATGTAAAATAGTCACCGATTATTCTCATTCCAGATGGTACAGCATTTGCTTCCAAAAATTCCCGGTAGCGCTTTTTTCTTCAAATTCCATCTATTTTAACCAAGTCTCCTACGAATGCAGTTTCAAAACAACCCCAAACCATTACCAGTCCGCCCCCATGCTAGGCTCTAGATAATAATAATAATAGAAACTTTATTTTTCAAACAATTATAAAGTATACATTACAAAAACCAAAATAAACACCAAGTTTGAGAAATCTGGCAGAATTCAAACCGTCCCACAGAGGCGTCTGCTCTTCCGCTCAACCAGAATACTACTAAAAACTAACTGAAGCCTATGTCTGTTGAAATAATACAAATAGTTAAAACAATCAGATCGCCGTTGCCCATCCATTCAACCCAAGCGCCTAATGGCTAGCTTTGGAGCAGAAGATGGTATTGAAATAGTTTTTTCTTGAATGATGCTGGTGTTTAAGTTTGCTAATATTGGATGGGTATATTGTTATAGATACATGTAATTCGATATGTGATTTTTAAAAAACTGCGTTGCATGTAAGGGAGGTGTAAGCGTACCTTGATACCTAATATTTAAGTTGTGCACATCAGTTCTGTATCTGACTTTATGGTGACCTTCCTGAAACTAGAATATTATGAAATAATGTAGCAGCATGAAGTACTCTCCGCCCCTTCATATGCAGCCATCTCAATTCAACCAGTTTGTGAGATACATGCACCCGGCGAATAATTCCAAAAATTAGTCGAATGCATGGATTTTGAGGCTTTTGTAATTTACGGATACAAATATTTGAAATAAAAGAGTCGTACTGTACGTCATAGTAATTTGTTCGAGACAAAACTAAGCTTTCATGTAGTAATTTCCTTGTTTTCAAATTTAACATATTTCTATTAAAGAATTTATAAGCTTCAATGATGCGTACGCTCGCCGAACAAAATAATTTATGTGTTCATTAAATTTCAAATCAGAATCCAACAAAACCTCCACAAGACTTTAAAACAACCTTTTGATTATCAACGGTAATATTAATTTTGCCGCAAAAGAAATTATTGTCTCGTATTTTTTTCGGGCCAAATAAAACTAGATCAGCCTTTTTGGGGATTAAATGCAATGACATTTGCTCTGACAAATTCATCCGAGCGCATGCATTCTCAACCGCCGACTCTGGAAAAGAATAATATAATTGGGTATCATCGGCATATTGATGACCTTTACTATGACGCAAACACCGCACTATACCTCAATATACTACACATGATTCTGCTGCTCGTTCTCCTTTCGACCTTCAAACGAACGTTCTTCTCTTGGAACCAAAGAGTTCAAATTTGTATTCATCAGGCTTGAAAACATTTTCTACTCATCAACTGTCCAATATTGATGCTCTCTAACCTACTGCAGCCGTTTTATTTTATTTTGTTTGCGTAAGAGCGGTTTTCGCAACGCTATTCGGCCAAACAAACCACCCTCTCCTAACCTCCTCTTCACGATGTTTAAACTAACTCGTTTTTCACCCTCAATATTTATTTCAGCTGCAGTTTTACGTCTATTCCGTTTACTTGTCATAACCATTCGACGATCTTCCGCTTGTGTTGCCACTTTCCGTCGTCCTGTTTGTTTTCTATTTAATAATATGCCAGCCTTTTGATATTTTTTTAACGTTATAGACAACAGTTCGGCGACTTATTTTCAATTTTCTTGTGATATATCTGTTACTTCGCCCAAGATTATGTAAAGCAACAATCATTGTGCGGGTTTCTAAAGACAACTCTCTTGTTTTCCGCATGTTAGTACTAATTTTAGATAATTTTATTGACTATGCACTCTTTAAAAGAACAATAACTACTTAATCTAAATTCATAATTTTAGTTCGGGTAAGTAGGGAATTGTCATTTTTACCTGCACTATATTAAATATTTATTAGTGAAGGATAATTGTATTTCATTTCAGGTCTTTTTATGGCCCCCATGTTACACCCCATAAATAACAATAAATAAATAATTTTCTAAAATCCAAGCAAAAGTGTAGGTGAGCAAATAATTATGGCCGGTAGTGTATGTAAGTATATAACAGAAAATTGAAAAGCTACCAGAATTCAAATGTAGTACACGTATTAGATATACATATGTACGTATCTAGGGATTACATTCTGTATCAGGTACTGCGATATCTAGTATATTTGTTTGGAAGGAATATGATTATTGTACTATGTATATTTATAAATTTATCATTTTAATATTTTTCTTTCGAAAAGCTTTATTTTCTTATTTAGAGATGGTTTCATTGAAGTTTCATCACTAAAGTTTTCTCGTAAATATGTTTATCTATATAAAACTATTTATAATGCTTCTGAAGCTGTGGGTGTTCTAGAATTTTTTAAACAAGTCGAATATAAACAATTTTATTAAAAGTTCCGCTTGTTCTTATGGTTTCCAAGGATTTATGGCATACGGAGCAAGAGTAGAACTTCATTTCTTACGAGACCGCTTTGTAAAGTAATTGTTTTCGTGCATCTCCCGGTATCAAGTAACTTGTTTTACTTAAAATGTTCGTTTTGCTTTTCTCCATCTTGAATTGTGTTGAATTTGTTTGTGGATGCTACTTACTAATTTTAGCTTTGCAAATAAGTGTTATTCTTACCCCAACTTAACCTGTATCTGCAAACAAAAGAATAGTTCCTTATCGTAATCTTATAAGAGTTTTTGCTATGTGTACATAAACAGTCGAGGCAAGCTATAATCTAATATTTTAACGTCACATTGCTTGAGAACTTATCGGGGTTCGATGCTTGAATGGAGCTTGAGTTTCCCGTCCTCTTTTGTAGACGTCGAATGTGGTGGAAGCAGTCAGTAACGTAGATCGTACAATCACCCTTGGTCGAACTAATATCTACGAGTCTAGAAGTGTATGTGTAAGTGATCTTGACTCGAGACTCTCCCTTGTCAGTTTTTGCGTTGTTTCTTCGCGGCTGGAAAGAAGCGGTGTGTTAGATAGTAGTTCTTATCTAAATGGCAGAGAAGTTCAGCTCCGCCATGTTCTGCTTGATTGATCACTGAAATAATTTATTTGAATAGGAAGGAAACAAATAAGACTACTATCCGATACCAAATAATTTTTTCAGACTTTCTGTAAGCTTTTTAGTTTTAATTTAATTAATGCCACAGATTAAGCTTTTGTGATCTAAGAAGGAGTACAAGTTACAGTAATGATTTTAGTTACTTGATTATAGTTTTAACAGCTTTTACTGGTACCAAGTTGTTATCTTTCTTCTCCATACATTGCCAGGCGATTTAGCTTTTATTTTCTCTTAAAATCCAGTGCAAACTCATTTCAATTTCAACATTTGTTCCTTGCTTTGGTTGGTTTTATACATATTTACTGAATTTCTATTGTTATTTTTTTTTTTCTATTATTATAAAAATAATTAGAAAATTAGTAGTTCTAAATTTTTCCACCGTTTTTTTAGACAGGAGATGTTGAATTAAATAAACAATTACTGTGCCTCCTAGGTCGGATAAAAATATAAAAAAAATATACTGAGAGACAGGAAAACAAGAGATTGAATGTGAGAATTTTGTATATAATAAGTATTAAAGGATACGCAAGAATACTAGTTCATATAGTTTCACCAGGTGAAGTAATTTGTACAGTTAAAGTGTCAATACCATATGTACAAGGTAAGCGCCTGATATAGAAAAGATGAACTTGGTAAAATATAACAATTTTTATTTTTCAATATAATCTCCCTTAACTTCAATACATTTATTACAACTCGCTATCGTCCCCTATGGTCTTTCTTTAAATGAGAAAATAAATAATAATCACTTGGAGCGTCGGGACTATACGGTGGATGTTCCAATTCTTGAAAGCCGCATTCGTTGATGGCAGCTTGTGAAATGGCGGCAGTATCGACGGGTGCATTATAGTGCAATAACCGAACACCTTTTGTCAATTTTCCTCGATGTTTTGCACGAATATTCTCCCTTAATTTATGCAGCAAAGACGCATAATATGTGCCGTTGACAGTTCTATTGCGCTCTTTAAAGTCAATGAGTAAAATACCCCCACAATCCCAAAATATTGTGGCCATCACTTTTTTCGTTGATTGAACGACTTTCGCCTTTCTAAGACGAGGTTTATCAGGTCGCCGCCATTCCATCGATTCCTTTTTGGATGGAGCATCATAATACAGAACTATTGTTTCATTTCCTGTGTCACTCCAAAATTTAATGACCGCGCGGCACTTAATTTTCGTTACCTGAGACATTTTCATGCATTAGTCACGTTGTCTCGTTGGCTGCTAAAAACTACTACTTTTCGAGCCGTAATGTATATAGCGTAGGCCTGGCACATGACGCAACGGAGTTTGAACACACTCGAACCTGTATAAGCCTGACGCTTGCCTCGTATCATGTCCATACATTTTCGGAATTGATAGTTTAAAACAATTTTCAAATTTTGTTACCAATTTTTGAAAAAATTGGAAAATGGAACGATTTCTAAAAAATGTTAATAAACATACCTTTTTAGATACGAAACCTTAAATTTAGTTAAAATTCGCAATAGCACAACATTTATATTACTGAGTCAATTTTAGATATTGAAAGTTTTTAGAAAGAGATAGAAAGCTGCGTTCGGAAAAAGAATAGAAAATATATAAAAGGTTAGTCGTAGGTTATTTATCACTGACAATAAGATTTGAAGTTTATGAATGAATTTCTAGAAAGTAAATTATTACCTATACAAATAAAATATGCAAGCTACTTAATGAGACCAAAAACATGTACCTGTATAAGTCAGACATGTGCGTAAAACGCCTAGTAACAAGAATATATTTAACCAGAGAAATAAAAAAGAAAAGTCTAGACAAATTCTGAAAAATTATATAAAGGAAATGAAAAATATTTTCATGTAAATATATCTAACAGGAAATAAATAAATTTTCAGGGCAATACCAAAATCAGAATTAGATTAATCCATTCTCCTTGGTCTCCCTCAAAGAGAAAATATTTTAGCTTTTTTTTCTTATAAACTAGAGTAGTGAAAATGATCGTAATAAGTTCCAAATTTTAGAACATATCTATGCTGAAGAATTGGTAAATTTTCGTGGCAAATATTTTGGACAATTTTTTTTTACAAAAGATGGGTAAATTTAACCTATTTCTAGCGCGCCATATATCTTGCATCTTGACGTCATTTGTAAACATACATAAATAAGTGATTCTTCGAAATCAGATATTTTAATAGTTAAAATGCCTTGGGATAAGGTAATTCGTCCGGGCGACACAATATGCCACCGATTGACTAATATCGCCGCAAAAATCTATAACATACATAATTTTTACAAACTACTTAAAAAAAGTAAATTTGTATATTGGTCGCAAATACTGACCTTTTGTAATATAGCACAATCGGTGTTGTCGATAGTAATTTCGAGCTTCCTTTGCATGTTGGAAAAGTTGCCTAATATTCTAATTACATTTACTTATGTAGAATTTTACAGTTTTACAGGCAACTGCACCAAATTTTTGTAGATCGACATTTTTACCATATGCCAAAATTTTTAAAATAATATAGAATCCATGAATCAATAATACATCAAATGCAATAATTGCAGATGTGCAACTACGGCTTGAAAAAACCGTCTGCAGTATTACCATCATAAATGCCATTACCATCTCGAAGTTTCTCTATAATTAAACCGAATTTATTAAAAATTTTTCCTAAATGTGTATACCGATATCGAATACCAATGAGTAGAGGCCGGTCGCAGGGAGCCGTGCCATAGCCGTACCTGCCTAGCTTACAAAAACAATAGTAAGAAAATAGAGAAAAAATAACAGAGCTAATACATAATTATAATATGTGAAAAGTAGTGAAACACTTACCATTTTAAGCAGCATTGGCTATGGAACAGTAAAACTAAAAGCACTATTATCAGTATTAACATCATATGGATAAGAGTGGCAAAAAGTTAACACCATTAGATGTGTTTCCACAGTTGTCTCGGTGAGCGATGTTCGCCGTGGTGAGAAAATGAGTTTATATTTTGAAAAAGAGCGTTCAACATCTACCGATGTTATACATGCATGATTAAATACCCTTTGTACTTAGTCGGTGGATTATTCGATGCACCATCACAAATTTGTGGGGGGGATCTTTCTGTAGCACACTCTCGAGCTTTTCTAAAATGCGATTATATTTTGCGTCATGTATAGTCAGTAGCCGTGTATGCACTCCGTCCATAATTTGCAGAGACTCCAATAATGATAACGATCTATTTTGTAATTGGTCTATTGCGTCAGCTAATCCTTTATAGTAGCTACGAATATTTTTTAAATCTGTTTCAACGGAAATATCTTGAAATTTCGACTGGCTATCCTTAATAGCTGCAGCTTCGGCACGATTGAATTGTGCAACAACAGCTTTTATTATTTTGAAATGTTCAGCATAATAAAAAGCTGCCTGCAACCATGTTCCCCAACGTGTAAGAATTGGTTCCGGTGGTTGACGAATACCTGGACACTCTGTGTGAAATGATAGGCGTTTGGGAGATTTAAAAAATCCTTTTTTTGTGCTTGCTATTAATGCATCTACCTCGGGTGAGCATTGTCGAATGGTTTCTGCCACAAGATGTAAAGCGTGCACTTTACACGTAACATGTAAACACTTGCAACCATATTCAAGAAGAGAACGGCCTACCGAACGCATTATCGCTGCGTCATCGCTCATAAACATCAACACTTTATCTTTTGAAATTTGAAATTTTTCCAACGTACTAAGTACAACCTTCGTAAGTGCTGTAGCGGTACACTCTTGTAGTCTTCGGCTAGCTAGTAACAGTGGTAATGTAGGTTTACTAGGGTCTAGTATGCGTACCATAATATTTACAATTGATTTTTTTTTACAGTCTGTTGTCTCGTCAACACATAACCAAAGAAACTGTTTTTTCAATATGCGTTTCAGTTTCTTTTCCACGTCATCGCGTACAAGTGCAACATGCTTACGTGCTGTTTTCTCCGTTGGCAACCGCAACTCGGGATTGTATTTGTCCCAAAAGTCCTTAAACGGTTGTTTATCGAGTAAGCCTAGTGGCAAATTAGAGTTTATCAACATAAGAGTTACATCAAAAGAAAATGCACATCTCGGTGGCATGCCCAATTTTCGTTTTCTATGCTGTGCGGAATTTACGTGTCTTGTACAGTTCCACTTTTTATTTGACATCAAGTGTATTTTGCGCACTTTACAAACTATCTTACTCCCGTTGTAAAACAAATCGGGAAAGTCAGAAATAAACTTACTTACTATGTCTTGAAAGGGTCGCTTTTTAGCCTACGACATGTTCACTAAAAACTACAATTAATAACTACGTCTGTATCAATAAAATCAAAACGCACTACACTAAATAATAATTTTTATCTTTATCTCTTATAGGCAACTCAATATACATGATATTATACATATTATGCATGCATATATATGTAACAGATTTGTTAACCTTATTACTAATATTTATAAAGCCAGCATACGAACCATTGACATACAGCAAATCGCCAGAGTGCAGATTTTAATGGCGCACATATTTTTTTAAAGAATAACGCAAACATACCTGAGTTAGTAATACAACATGTAAACCGAGGTATGACAACTGGTAGTCTGAAAAGTTTCCAGCCCAACACAGAAACAAATACAGCGTACGTTTTATGTTCTAGGCGGATTTTGTTTTTCCGCTATTTTGATTTGGTTGTCATTTGACAGTTCATATTTGACAATTTATTATAGGACATCTAACACCGCAGCAACATGTTAAAATTATCAAATCATTTCGTTTAAATAAGTGTTCAATTGTGAATACGCAAAAAAAAATGCGTGAGTTTTTTTTGTGTTAATATCCAAATCATCAGCTAATATATGACAAAACAGGTTCTATCGAAATACCCACAGCCTCTGCTATCTTTCTAACCTTAATTCGACGATCGTCTAGCACCATTTGATGAATTGTTCCGATGCTATCGGTAGTGGTTGTAGTTTTTTGGCCCTCTCGAACGTTCATCGTCAACCAAGCTGATATGTACGACCACGTTTAGATTCAGCTAGCCAAAATTTCACTGTGGCAAATGATAGTGCAGAGATTCGGCAAACAGCATCCATCTCGGCTTTAATTTGCGTAGGCGTATGGCTTTTCTCGCGCAAGAATTTTATAACGGCTCGATATTCGATTCTATCAATTTTTACGGGAACATGACTGACATAAACGAATGTTAAACAACAGCTAAGCGTTCAACATGGATGAAATTTTAAAAAGTATCTTTCAGCTCGCATATTTTATAGTATACTTTTTAGTTTTAGTTTTCATGCATTTTTGAAGCGATTTTATTTGATTGACTCCATAGTACGGCGGGGATAGACTTGCAATCAATATTTGCATTTCTGATACAAAATGTATTGCAAATTCTAAGTTGTCCGTTGTTGTATTCGACTAAAAATTTACTGGATCGTAGAAAACGAGTATGTTCTATAAACAGCGGTAATAACGAAAACATATTTCAGGAGCGTGCGTTACGTTTGCGACATGTTATACCATTGCACTTCAGTAACAGTTGGGAGCTACATAAAATAGGTGAATAATGTTGCAGTATTTGTGGCTATGGCCCTGTGAACAGCCAAACAGCCCTGCGTTGAAAGATATTTTCACCCGTTGTTTTTCCTTGAAAGCTCGTTTAGTTCGCTTTGTTCTTTTCAATGTAGTGTTTCTCCAAATGAAGTAGATGAACGGACCTTGTGTATACGGCTAAATTATTGCTACTAGCGCGTAAAATTGAAGTACGTGGTAAGATAAAAATAGCGGGGAAACATTGAGAAAATAGACATACAAAGTAGTACTTCGGCGAATAAACGGGTACTGTAATGCATACCCAGAGGTCCTTTGGAGCTATTCACATTCCAAATTAAAGGGTTTCTTTTATTCCGGATCAATTATTTCCTTTGGCACTTCTAATAAAATGCTGGTATATACGAAAAATTGATTGCATTCTGTCAAATCGGTCGCATCAATCATTCTATTACATGGGGATATTTACATCCATTGATTTCTTTCGTATTATTTGCCACTCCTTCTTTCATTTATATTCATACGACCATACATATTTATAGGCGTACAAATAAGGCATTTTATTTATCGTATTCAGTTTGAAAATGTTTCTACTTCTACGCGCTTTTCCATTTGGAGTAATTAATGAACTTGGATTGGCAGGCGAAAGATGGAATATTCCAGATGTATTATGCAAATATTATTTGTATGTCGAAATGACATGCAATAGAATTAGGAATTAGGTAGTTAGGTTGGTAGTTGGTTCTATTCAGCAATGTTACCCTTAAAATGAAGTATATGTAGTTAATTCTGCAGCGTAGCTAAAATGATTGACTTTTTGAATTTTATCCATATCTAAATTTACAAAAAGCTTTTATATTATGCATTAAATCTTGTAGAAATCCATCTTTCTATAATTCCATTTCTTAAAAAATTAACTTAATAGTAACCACTACCACACACAAACAACAAGAAACTCACGTGGACGTGCTCAAGCTACAAAAGTTCGATGCTACCCTAATCAGCAATAAAAGTACAAATAGAAATCAGGACTGTATATCACCACACTTCCATTTTACTTGCAATATGTAAGAATTATGTACATAGTTTTCTCATAGTTAGTGAACGTACTAAATTTGGTGTAAAAATAAGGATAGCGAATAGCACTAAAATTATAAATAAGAAAGTAGTTCTCGATTCTAAAGAAATAATTTAATGTATTCATTCACGCACCGTCTTTTAAAAAGGATACTTTCAAATGTGCCTGCAATGAATACTTATGCAAACATCAAAATATGTTACCTATTACATCAACTATGAAACTATTGAAAGAAAGAGGCAGCTACTATATTTGGGCTAACAAAACGATATATACAGGCGATTATCACCTCATGCTTACAGTAGCTAGGCTAGAGCCTCTAAGATCCTTTGTCACACTTTGACAGATTCTTTCTCTTTGTTTACGACTTGAGAATTAGTTTCCACGCCCAGGAGAGGAAATAATGGAGGAGAGAGACTTGCCGTTTAGCTGAAAATTTTATCAGACAAGCGGACAACTTTACAAAGGGGTGGAGGACGATCGGTGGCCACCCCTGCTACCTGGGTCACCAGGGGATTCCAAGAGTTTTTTGCTCTCTCAAGGATGTTTTTTAAGATATAGCTTTATGCTAGGAATCTCCAGGTCTTGTCGCAACCGATAGTTTTTGACAAACCATGGGGCTTCGGCTATTAGTCCAAAGATCTTGTCTTGTAATACCCCCAGCTTATCAATGTCTGTTGCAGCAGCGGTTGTCCAAGTAAGGGCACTATAGGTTAAAACTGGCTTGGAACAAGACCGCAGATCAAGGAAGCTGTTTTTGCATAACGGAGAAATAATCAAGTTTTAGCACTAAAGAATTTTGCTTCAATAAATTCAATATGTGATTTCCATTTTACTCGCTGATCGAATACCAGACCAAGATATCTCATGGACATGTTCCATGGCATCATGGTCTCGTCAATCTCTATGTTTTTCGAAGGCCTCTTTCTCCTTGTAAACCTGATCTCCACTCAAATAGTTCATTTAGCGCTCTTTGCAGGCGTCTGATAAGCATATCTTCATTCTCATAAGCGGCATAAATCGCCATATCATCCGCGTAAACCGAAAGCTCGACTTCGAGATGATGGGGAATATTGTGAGTGTAAAGAATGAGCTCCGGCGCCAACAGAGACTTTTTGGGTACTCCAGCCAAAATTGGCCTTCTAGAAGAAGCAGCCGCACCACATCTCCCAGAAAAAGTTCTCCCTTGAAGGTAAGAACAGACCAGAGAAACCAAGTTACCATCAATTCCAAGCCTTCTCATTTTCAGTAGCAGACCGCGGTGCCAAACCGTCTCAAACGCGCGCGTGCTATCTAGAAACACAGCCCTAACCGTTTCCCTCCGCTCCCGTGCATCCCTGGCATACTCTGACAGGCGGCGCAGTTAGAAGTCAATGGAAAGGTCGACACGAAACCCAAACTGCTCGTCTGGAAGCGATCCCAGTATAATCAGTAAATTCCTCAATCTAGTAAGAATTTTAGAAGGAGAGGAGAAGATTGGGCGGTAACCCTGCGGGAATTTTGGATCTTTGTTCGGCTTAAGAATTGTAACCACGGTCGCATGTTTCCAGATGTGAGGAAAATAAGCAAGTTTGAGGACAGCATTAACAAGAAGGAGAAAGAAAGTAACGGCTTTAATAAATATGCAAATTGCATAAACAATTTCAGAATAATAAAAGTAATCAAGATAATATTGTAACCAATAGCATTGTATAGAAGCATGGTGTGTTTTAAATAAAAATTCACAAGGTAATTGAAAAGGATCAAAAAAGTAGTAGGAGGGAAGACAACAGGTGATATACACATCAGAAGAAATAAAGTGTACCGAATCTATCAGAAACTAACTCTGGGTTAAGACTCTGGTGAGGTAACAATAGTTTAGAGAAGGTTAGAATACAACAAAATGGAAGACCAGGGTGAAGATATAGGGAACCAACAACTTGAGGTGGAAAAGTAAGAAATATATCTATGACAAACTAACAAAGTTCTGTGTTTGGTAATAATGCCTAAAATACTTAGAATATCGTAGGATATTAAAATAACTACAGCAAAACCTGTGTTAACGGCTACCTGTGTAAAGCGGCCACGTGACGTAACGGACAGTTTCAAAGTTCCCCGAATCGACTATAAGGAAATTCCCATATACGAAAACCTGTTGTTAAATTTTTACAGTCTATCTTCATAGAAATTTACCTGCCGATATTGGTCGGACTATTTATGATATATTCTTATTGATGGAAATATGTACCCAATATTATTTCGTATTTGTGTGATGAATGGGATCTCAGTCCCGGACACGCCTCGACAGCAAACTGCCGGCGCAATACGTGCACGTTTGTCGCTAAAAGACAAAATAAATATAATCGCGGAAAGTGAAAAGTATGCGTTAAGTTCGCGAAAGTTGGCCGAACAATAGGGGTTGGAAAAACACAAATTAACGATATTATGAAAAATAAAGATGAATTAAAAAATATGGTTGATGAAGGTGTTAACTTGGAGCAGAAACGAAAATTTCCGCAGTCGGAAGGATTGGCAGTGGATCAAGTCGTTTACAATTGGTTTTGCAAAGCCAGAAATAAAGCAATTCCAATATCTGGGCCGCTACTTAAACAAAAAGCACTGGAGACAGCAAGCAGTTTAAAGGTGGAAAATTTCGCAGCATCTAATGGTTGGAAAGTTTCTGCCGGTGACACAGTATAACTTTGAAATCAATTTGTGGTGAGTCCACAGAGGTTAATTTGCACGATATAGAAGACTGGAAAACCAAGTTACCGTTAATTTCCTGGAAATTATTCTCCTCGAGATGCCTTTAATGCCGACGAAACAGGTCTTTATTACCGCGCCATGCCAAATAAGACATTTGCATTAAAAATATAGAATTGTGCAGGAAAGAAGGCAGCAAAACAACGTTTGATTATTTAACTGTGTGCAAATATGGATGGTGAGAAAGAAGATCCATTAATAATTGGAAAAAGTGAAAATCCTCGCTGTTTTAAGGGTAACCATGTTGACAAATTACCCTTAGAATGGGTTTCCAACAAAGAGGCATGGATGACAACGGCAATGACAATATGGCTGTATAAATTTGACAATAAAGTAAAAAAACAAAATAGAAAAGTACTTCTTCTCTTGGATAACGCCACATCAGATTCTAAACTTCCATTAAAAAATGTTAAACTAGTCTCCCTGCCGCTAAACACCACTTCGCATTGTCAGCCCTTGGATCAAGGAATAATTCAGAATTTCAAATTGATTTACCGAAATTTTTTGAAAATGCTTCTAACGTTTATTGACAGTGGATGTGATGTTGAAAATTCTGAAAAAAACATAAATTTGGCCAATGCACTTATATGGATTCCAACTGCTTGGAAAAAGGTATCTCCTGCTACAGTTAAGAAAGGTTTTTCCAAGGCCGGATTCTCTGATGTTATTCAAGAAGATACAATGTTTAACGAAGAAGACGAAATACCCCTTGTCCAACATATGTATTATCTATTATATGTATACATATATGCATCTATAATATGTATATGTACATATTATCCATAATATGTTCCTAGTCTATGTTTTGTATTACATACATCAAAATAGTTTTAGTTTTTCGTATACATATGTGTATTTATATAATATTTACTTTAATTAATAAAATAAAGAAAAAAACCTTAAAAATCAATTATGTATTTTATTTGTAAGACGAAAAACCTGACAATTACAGCCACCTTTATATAACGGCCAATACTGTTTCTTTCTTTGGTGGCCGTTATTGACAGGTTTTACTGTAATACGTATCTATATATGACTTTAAATGTACCAGAGCTTTCTTTTTAACGTGTGGTGTCGTCCCAACGGGGTGTACAAGCTTTTAAAGCTTGCCCTAATGCCAGGAGCCTTTAGTCTATATATTGGGTGTCTACGGCGTCCCATGGCTTTGCTACTACCAACACATTTGTTACTACCATGGGATTGTACCGAATCCGCTAAGAACCCATTTGTATCCTTTGCATAAGCAATATTTACTTCCATGAGACATCAATTTGATAAAAAAATAAGTAACCAAATTACATTAAATAAAGACACAATTTGCCTAATTACCTAAAAAAATTAATATTTAAATAAAATATATCGCAAGAGGTAACGATTTCATTATGATATATTTTTTTTAAACAGGGTAATTAAATTAATTATTTAGGACATTCTAACTATATTTAGAGGAACAGTGCTCCCATCATTAACTAAAAAAAGAATAAAAAGGAAATTGTGAAAAAAAAATGAAATATTAACAATCACTATAACACTAAAAGTAACAATGATGATGTATTTAAAACGATTACCTTAAAATGTCAATGTCAAGGAGTTACAGTTCAGTCTCTGTTGAAGTTTTAGCTTCAAGGTGAAATATATCTGATATTTTTAGACAGAAAATCAATATAATCTCTATCCGTGCAGTTAAGCATAAAATTTGTTTGTTACTAGAACTTCTAAAATTAAATAATAGAACCAAAAAGCTTCACGTCGCGCTTTCAATGTCGTTCCTTTTATGCATCTTCGTTTTATACGGTTCTCTGTTGCAGAAAAAGTAGGTGACAAGTACATTCATTTCTTCGCTTACAACATCGTAAAAGGCAACCTTACACAAATAAAAATAATCTTATTTACTAATGGTGTTGCTGTCGCAATGGGAACGTCGGGAAGCAATAAAAGCTTTTGTAAATCTATAAACACTAGTTTAAAGACTATGAAACTGTACTAAGAAGTTCGCTAAAGTTTATATGTGTACTTAGTTCGGTTTCAATGCCCGTAGAAAGTTGCAAAGAGCTTTCGTTTCTTGTTTATTGAGTCTTCCGCATTTATTTACATGTATAAGTTAGTGCGTTTGGTCTAAGAAGCTTTTTCTTCTGAGAAATGTTACATCTTGAAGACTATATTAAATTATTTTCTGTAATACAGCGCATATAGCGGCGTTTATCGTACGAGTAAGCAGCATGCTACAGTTGCTAAGTTTTATAAAATATTACAATCAGCACTAGATTTTGCTAAACACATCCTAACCTACCTTTCAAACAGTAAGCAAAATCAGTATACGTATTCAACGTGAGGGTATTTTCGTAAATAAATACGAAATTTATTAGTTCATGTATTAGATTAGTGTTAGCAGAAGTAGAGTATATTCTTAAATACGGGGTGAATCATTTATCTTGAGACGACTGAATAACTCAGAAACTATTTATTTAATCGAAAAAAATTTAGATAAAAATTTTATCTGCGTTTAATTTTAGAAGTGCCATCAATGTCTTTCGAGTGTAAAGTTAGTTTATTCAAATGGAAACCTATATTTCTTAAAGTCTGATGTACACGAAAAAACAAATAACTTTTATCTGAAACTTCTTTGTATTTAACAACTATTTACGGATATAAACATTAATAAAATGATTAAAACAAACAGAAGAAAACAAGTAGGCTTCACTTTAAAATGACTGCAGTTAAGGAACAAATGAGCTACACGTCGAGGAGGCTTCTCTTGTTGTTGCACACATCTTTCCCTGCATTTATCAGTTTCCTGTGTTTATTAGTTACTTTACAAGCGTCCTGCAAAGCAACCCGGTGGCGATGGTAGACGCATCAGTCCAGAAATCGTACGGAAAACACATGCATTTTTTGTTTATCGTATACAAAAGTGCAAAGATATTGATGGCATTTCTAAAATTAAACATAGACCCTACAATACACTTTCCCCCCTCATATGATAAAATTTTTATCTACATGTTTTTATTCAGTTATTCAGTCGTCTCAGGATAAATCACCCGGTATAAACGATTTAAAAGAGGCTTATCATATTCTTAGTTCAATTAAAAAATATGTAACCTTAAATAACTATATGAAAAATACAAATAGTAAGATGACATAATAAGCCGTAATATTGTTAAAAGAATCTTATTTTTGAAATTTCCCATTCTTTTTCAGGATTTTGGCAAGTGTCGTTTCCAGTGCTCAATGTTCATTGCTTGAGGTAGCTGGTAAGATGGACAACTAAACGTTGATCGTCACAAACGAGATACTGCCAGCAGATTTGGAGAATGTCTGTATAAAGGTGTAATATTCATAACATAAAAGTCTTACTACGCTGATTTAACAGAAACCTTCATTCTGAACCACTGCACTTCCAGTTCGAAATCATAACAACAAAAATTATCTGTATAACCCAAATTAATTACGGAAAGAATTATACAGAGGGTGTGATGGTGGTTTTAAAATAAGAACCGTTGATATGAAATTAGATTTTAACTTGCAAATATATTTTTGAAGTAAGTAAATAATAATCTTGTAGTCGTTTTACCTATATTTAAGAATGCACGTAGCTGTAATAAAATTACCGTAACTTCAAGTTTAATGTATTTAATACTTTGTGTAATAATATTAGATTTCTCCCATAAGTAAAAGATTTTTTTTTTTAGCATAAACTAGATTTAAATTAAACACACTCATATCTTCCATCTGAAGTTTCAAACTAATGATAGATCGCGTTACGTCAAAAAATGTTCGGGTAATATAATTACGCATGCGATCAGAAATACTTTTGACAATCTCAGACATGTTGGAGGCTCAGTTGCTGTTTAACAGTCGCGTGTGTCAACCGATGTTAGGGTTTCTGAAAAATGGAAAAAATCGAATATCGAGCCATCATTAAATTCTTGCATTTGAAAGGCAATATGCCTACGCAAATTAAAGCCGAGATGGTCACTCTTTATGGGGACTCATACTGCATCATAATTTGCCACAGTGCAATTTTGAGCAGCTGAATTTAAATGTGGCCATACCAGCTTGGTTGATGATGAACGTTCGGGGCGGTCAAAAACTGCAACTACTGCTGATAACATCGGAAAAGTTCACCAAATGGTGCTAGACAACCATCCGATTAAGGTTAGCGAGATACCAGAGACTGCGGGCATCTCGAAAGAACCTGTTAATCACATATTGACTGAAGATTTGGGCATGAAAAAAGCTAACCGCGCTTGTTCACTCGGCACCAAAAACGCAGCCGGATGAAAATTTCTAAAGCCCTGTTGAAGCAGTTTAAACGAAACAAGTCGGAGTTTTGGCATCGATTAATAACTGCAGATGAAGGTCGGACACCCCTGACGCCAAGGCAAGTTGAAACAGAGGACTGCGAAGGGTGAATTGGCCCCGAAAAAGGCGAAGACTGTTCCATCAGCCGGAAAAGTGTTGGCGATTGTTTTTTGGGATAGTCATGGAGTTGTGTTAATCGAATATCTTGAAAAAGAAAAAACAATAACGAGGATATATTACGCATCATTACTTGGCAAGCTGAAGGCAGAAATCTCGTAAAGGAGAAAGGAGGTTTTGTTCCATCAACACCGCGCACTGCCTCACACTTCACTGGTAGCCATGACAAAAATTTACGAATTGAGGTTCGAATTGATAGACCGCCCACCCTATTCTCCAGATCGGACCCTCAGCGACTTTTTATTGTATTCTAAACTCAAAGTTTCGCACGGAGGACAAAGATTTTCATCGGATGAGGAGGCCATCAGATTCGTAGACCTATTTTGCAGAGTAAGATGCTAACTACTATTTAGACGGATTACAAAGATGGGAGCATCGCTGAGAAAGATGCATAGCCTTACAAGGAGACTATGTTGAGAAATAAAACTCAATTTGACAAAAGGGTACTTGTTTTTGTGTTAGGCTGAAAACTTTTCAGACTACCCTCGTAACTTCGAATTGAGTATTTGAAGTTGAGTATATTGATATTATTCAGTCTAACATTAACTTTAGTTATCATAGCTTGAAGCAAGTCGATATTTTTGTAAATTGTTTTCAAGGGGCACTGTACAATTAACAGCAACTTTCATAATGTTCTGCAATAACATTTTGCACTCCACCAACACCAAAGGAGTTTATTTCCTTCAACTGTTCAACTGGGATTTTGACCTATATAGCATACAGTATGGAAGTCATCTTTTGAAATACTAATCTCATCTGTACTATCCACGCAAGTTCTAATTACCAGCGTTTAAGCATTGAGCATTGCGATTGTATCAAAGTTTTATATTGTTTTAGTGATTTTCCAATGCTGACGTGGTAACTGTGAACTTAAATTCTTATGTTAACTGGTTTCATGTGAGAAATGCTACTTCAAGTTGCACAGACTTTCAAAACGTAAAAACTTTAGCAATCTCAAGAGAGATTGCTAAAGTTTTTACGCGAATACATCAGATACAGCAAACAGAAATTAATGACTTTTTACATCAAACACAAAGCTATTACTTTATTATTAAGTTTGAATTTATGAATTAGATTAATAATAAATTTCATAAAATAACAAATCACCCGCATTGCAATGACATTTTTCCAACAAACATGTTCTTTATATAACATTTCATATCCAATGTTGAAGCACAAGAGGAGAACTGAAATAAAAATATTAAAATGATATTTTTTCTAGAAACAAAAATACGAGAAAGGTACGAGAAGCATCCGTGTTTGAAAACAGATGGCGGTTTGTGTCAAAATATGCATTACTCACTGTGAGTACTATTCTTTAGTCGACGTCTGTCAAAATTTCGGAGAGATTCATCGAGTGTATTGTTTTGAGAGCTGTTTAAAGTGAGAAAGTTTTTTCGTGGAATCATGGGAAAAGAACAATATCGGTTGGTGATTCAATTTCTTTTTTTGGATGGGCAGGCGTGTGTAGAAATCAAACAAAGGTTGAATGCAGTTTAAAAGGACCATGCACCTTCGATGTCTACCATCAGATACTGGTTTAATAAATTAAGCGTGGCCGAAAATTTGTCTTTGATGAGCAGTGGCCAGGTCGTCCCATTGATGTGATAACTTCAAAGCAATGTTTGAACATGTTCAAGCGCAATAAAAGTGAGTTTCTACAGCATTACGTGACTGTAGATGAAACAGGGATACATCACCACACGCCGGATACCAAAGGTCAGTTGGCAAAACGTATACCAAAGAGGGCGAAGACGATACCATCAACCGAAAAAGTTATGGCATAATTTTCATCGATTATTTGGCGAAGGGAAGAACAATCACAGAGCAGTACTATGCTGAGTTATTAAACTAAAAGATCAAATCATTGCTAGAAGACTAAAAAACAAAGATTGTTTTTATTTAAAATCCGACAAAGGTAACCCTGTAGTCATCTTAGACAAAAAGGATTATTTTCATCGAGTCAACACTACTTTGCCACAAAGTTCTTGTTTAAAATTATCAAAAACTCCTTTGTCTAAAATAATTACAGAAACCAAAAAGACCATGTTAGAATGTAAGGCTGTCATTGGCGATAATTTAAGATTTAGACTAACGGTACCAAACCCAGTACTACCTAGAATGTGTCGTTTGCCTGAGATACACAAGCCCGGAAAAAGTATGAGACTCATTGTTTCGAACATCAACAGTCCAACCTACTTACTTTCCAAGTGGTTATCTGACAAGTTGAACCAGTTACCTGCACAGTTTCCCGATTTGACTATTAAACATTCTTACGCGTTCATTGAAAAAACTAAGGACATTGAGCTTACTGACAAAGAAATTTTAGTATCGTTTGACGTAAGTTCATTGTTCCCTAGTGTTCCAGTTGATTTGACGTTGGAATATTTAGAAACACTTTTGTTAGATAACCAAATGAATAGAGAGGAAGTTGCTAGCTTAATTTCTTTAATAAGACTTTGCATGAAACAAAACTTTTTCCAAATTAACAACACTTTTATCAACAAACGGAAGGAACGGCAATGGGTAACAGCTTATCTCCGTTTATGACTAACCTCTTTATGGGTAAATTTGAAACCGACCTGAAGAATACTTTGGCTTATCCCCTCGGCTTTGGATCAGGTACGTTGATGACATTTTTTGCATCTTTGACATCAGCAAATGTTCAATAACAGACTTCATGGAAAAACTTAACTCAAACTTACCCACGAAGAAGAAAAAGACAACAGGATTCCATTCCTGGATATGTTAGTAATAAGAAATAAAAATAAGTTAGAAATAGACGTGTATAGAAAACCTACTAGTAATAAAAGATTTATCTTACAAGATTCTAATCACTCATATGAACACAAACTTTCGGCTATTAACTTTTTGGTGCACCGGTTATTCAATTTTCCTTTAACTAAAGATAGATATCAAAATGAACTAAAAGAAATCATCAATATTGCTAACTTTAACGGATTTTCTGAAGATATATAGATTAAGAATTAGAAATATAAGCACACTAAAACGCATTGACGGCCGTAGTACTAAGAAATATGTTCAATTACCCTTTTATCCAAATTACACGAAAGGTCTTCAAAAAATCTTTTCTAAAGTTGATCGCAAGATTGTTTTTTCTTCAAGCAATAACTTTGAAAACCTTTTAGAAAGTTCCAAAGACCCAGTAGATAACATGGATAAATCAGGAATTTACAAAATTTCATGTAAAGATTGTGATCAAGTGTATACTGGGCAGACAAAAAGATCAATCAAAATTAGGTAGAAAAAACATTTGGCTCATCTCAAATTCAGAAGGTTTGATAAATCTAGCGTTGCCCTACATATGCTTGCCAATAACCATAATGTTGATAATATAAAGTTAAATAAAAACGTAAAGAGCATTGTTCAATTAAATTGTTGTGAAGGCACGGAAATTTACAAAAACAAAAATCACTTAATGAATTTAGATTTAGAACCACTAAATTCCAGCCTTTATCCTTTGTTATATCATGTTTAGGTAATTGCAGCTGTAAAACCATGTGCAATGAACCGCTCCATTGAAAAACAGGGATTTTAATAACAGGTCATCCGGACCATTTACATTTTAATTTAGGGGTTATTTGTTATTTATCTTTACATTTGCATTTTAGGCTTAGTTATAGTCATGTACCATGAAACGGTTCATCAAGAAACACTTAAAGTAGAAAGGTATATATATATATAATTAAGATATAATTAAGGATTACTATGCTTATTTTAAATTTACATATTGCGCAATTTATTTGCTATATAAAGTTAGTTTTTCACTTAGTTTGTTAAATCAGTTTTACTGCTGATGATGATAGCTTGGCTATCGAAACGTGCGTCCAGTACGAGTTAAGTATTCTGGTAAGAGTTTTAGTGAACCGTTTCAATTAATAAAACATTGATAATATCTTCTTTATTCATTACATCCAATTATACACGATCAAACAAACTGATTGATTGATTAGGCGAATTGAGTTACGTAATTGGCTCAATTAAGGAACGCTACTAAATAACCAAACCGAATTCGTAAATTACATAGGAAATATTCATCGAAATAATCAAATGGTTTTAAAGATAAATACGGATTTAAATTCACTAACGTCCAATTTGGGAATATAAAATCTTTTTGCCGTTATTTGATTAGACGATAGATTTAGAGAGAACGCACCAGCAGATGAAGCAGTGCGATTGTAGTTGCCGTAGTAAAAGCGGCAGAGATCATCATTTCAGATAGCAGTGCAAATATTCCGGAGTAATGCTTATTTTCTACAATTATTAGCTGAATTCCCATCGACGGATTGCGCGATGCTGGTGTACTATGTACTCACATGTATTCAATGGCGGACCATTTGTGCAATCAATTTTCTCTCTGCTTTTCTTGTATGCCATCACTATACCCTATGCATCCAGTACATTCTATGAAGAGACAAATTAGAAAGCAATGATATGGGTTAGGCATAAAAAGGTGATTGCATTATTTGTATGTATAATGGTATTGTATTTAGGTACACTGATAGGAGTATAGTGGTCACCCACGATCACTTGTGGTTGCAATACTACTACACACGTTTTGTGATGTAGCATTCGTTTTTAAAGTCACTTTTACATTGTAATTATAGACTTCCAAGACCGTGTAAATTTACGCTGTAATTTAACGAAATAAACTTAGAATTTGAGGAAATATCACATTTTTTCATTTATTTGCATATAAATTAAAAAAAAAAGTATGCTGTAAGTATCAACTTTACATATTAGGTCACGTTTACTCAAATAAATAAAAGTATTTGCAAGTTGCTTTTAGAGAGATTCACTCCTGGATATGTGCACGCAGAGAAACGTTTATTTATATCAAGGCTGTCCGCCTAAATTCAAGAAAATTGCTGTTTCAATTATCCGCATTACAATAACTGTTTTAAATCAAAAGAAATATTTTCCTAGCGTTTCTCTCTCCGCGTAAGAGAAGTATATACTTGTAATGAAATAATTGTATTTCTTTGTTTGAGACATTTGATTAAAAAAAATCTTGCAGAAAATATGAAACAAATTCCTAGTATAAGTAAATGGCTATTATAACAAAAAACAATATTTCCTTAAGGATAGTAAATAGTTTTCTTAATTCCAGAAAACGTTTAGGTATTGTTCATAAATCATTTTCTTAAAATAAGACATTTTTTACTCTTTTAAATAATCTTCGTCCCTGTAATTTAAACGCGCTGGTATTGTTTATGATTAAAAACTAAGTGGCATCAATGCTGGATTGTTTCCTAATGGGCGTGACTAACAAGGGAACATTCCGAACCCGTAAATTCAAAAAAAATTGAAACTTTGTGGACAAGTAGTTCCCATTCTAAGATGTTCGAAGCCATTTTCCTTATCGGCCCAATTTCGTTTTAAGAGGGTGAAACCACCCTTGAAATTTTACTTGATTTTCGGTTTTTTGAAAATAATTCGATAACGGTTGGACCAAATACATCAAAGTTATATATCAAAATAATCGCCTCTTTGAGCTCTATTACATATGTGAAAATAGCATAGTATTTCTCTTTAAAAATTTGGTGATGCCTTCCCCCGCCCCTTCACGAATGAACCTATTCAAATGCCATACTGTGGATGTTATACAGCCCTTCAAGCAGTTTCAAAAACGTACTTCACTTTTTGTAAAATAATTATTAGAAAAGGATAAAACTTGCCATACGTCGCTTTATGTAATTGTCAATGCCTGTGCAAAACAAAGATATGTTAAAGGTAATCCACGGATATTGTGTGAATAATGTATTATCTTCGATGTGTACACGTATTTCGGATATCTCTATTACTGACTCACAATCAATGTGATAGAATAATTTATGCAATGAGTTTATTGATTCTTTAAAATTCGATATATGAATTTGTAAATTGGTAATGATACTTATGACGGCAGATATAGTGCGACGACAGCTGTACATACATATAGCAACGATAAAGTATGACTTATACTTATAATAAGTGCAATAATCCTTAATGTGAGTAATAGTTAATATGTAATTGTTTAAAATTGTTGATTTGTTTGGATAAAAATAAGTATATAAGAAAAAGTCACTTTTGTAACTTTTTAATACTGCATCTGACTGTGAGAATTGGAGTACTGGTTCAACAATGGTAGTAAATCCAGTAAATGTTCCACGCAGAAAATATTTATGTAACTGCTTCATTATCCGGAAAACTAGCAACAGCATTATTCACGGAATGGTTCACAAAGGTATATCTTCCAAATACAGGATCTCAAACAGTTTTATTGCTAGATTCGTGGACTCGTAGACGTCCATGGATTTCGTGTTTGGAAAAATTTTATTAGGAAATTATCTGATATTATACTCTTACGCAACTACGATATTAATTTGCATACGCATAACAACATTATTAAATTACAGTCTTTAGTGCACAACCAATTATCTTCTTCAAAATATCATAATTTATTTGCTTATGCATGGTACAAAAGTGGTTACAGTGCGGACCGGCCAAATCGTTTCGATAATCCTGTCACTTTTGCCTTCACAGAAGATTTTCAAATTTCATCGCGATGTTCCATATGTGGAGCGCGTGCGGTGTTCCTGGTGCAATAGTTTTTTGTGCTTTAAGCATTTTTATGAAGAAATGCATTATCATACAAATTAGGTAACTACTAACGTATATATAGTTGTATATTAGTTTGAATAAATTTTTCTACCACTATGAATTGTAATATCGACATCCGAAAGGCATGCAATATTAATATATTAATTCATTTTTATCTATATTTCTATTTTCTAAAACATATATATCTAAAAACATCAAGATTTATGTTACATTCCTTCACAGTCTCTAAAGACGACATATTAAATATCATTTTCCTCATTTTTTTAATAACTGTTTTACAAAAAGTGAAGTACGTTTTTGAAAGGGCTGTATAACATCCACAATATGGCATTTGAATAGGTTCATTCGTGAAGGGGTGGGAGAAGGCACCACCAAATTCTTAAATAGAAATACTATCCTATTTTCACATGTAATAGAGCTCAAAGAGACGATTATTTTGATACAACTTTGATGTATTTGGTCCAACCGTTATCGAATTATTTTCAAAAAACCGAAAATCAAGTAAAATTTCAGGTGTGGTTTCACCCTCTTAAAACGAAATTGGGCCGATAAGGAATATGGCCTTGCACATCTTGGGGTGAGGACTACTTGTCCACAAAGTTTCAATTTTTTTGGAATTTACGGGTTCGGGATGTTCCCTTGAAAGTTAGATATACTGAAATTGGACGGCATTAGAAAAAAACAACGTTTTTCTTTGTTTTTGTTTTGTAACAGCAATTTGACGAGAAAGAGAAAAATAGGTAGTCGCATTTAAAAAAAATAAGTTTTTACAATTTTTTCATTTGAAAGTTTAATCAATTGTCGGGCACACGGTATAATGTTTTCGAAAAATTCATTCGGTTTCTAATCCTACTCTACAGGGTCAGTAGTTCTGCAAAATTTGAATTTTCCAAGTTAAACACTTCTACATTTCACATGATATTATTTTGGAAATAATATTAACTGTTTCTTACAAACCTCATGAATTATTTATTAAAATGTTGTACATAATACGAAAAAGAAACTCCTAAAATTTGGGAAATTATGCGGCTGTACCCGTTAGCATGGTTCATTTACATAATTTTAATTTATTATTCTATTAAGTTTCGTATTAAGTAGAGACTGTGTCCGAGAGTAATAAAGCTAAGTCCTAAAATATATAACGGCCCTAGTTGTAAGACAGTTTTATGTTCGTTATACTTTAAATTTATACAACTAATTTCACTGCAATTGAAGCAGCAGATGGTAAAGCATACTAGGTAGATTGTGTGCAAATTTGTATTAATGCATAAAACGTAGATTTTTAGTCGTATATTAGAAAGTGTTTACCTTTCCTAGCATAAATTAGATAAAGTTATCGTTTTGTGCAGTACAGCAATTTCATTAAAAGGGGAAGTTTTATCGCAACGAAGTATGCACGAAATGTTAATTAATTAGATACATATAAGAATGTAACAGGAAAAGAAAAAAATCTCGTTAACTATTTCAAAGTTTTAATTTAGCTTTATTTAACTTAATGAAATTTCGCTCATGAACTTTGTAATACAATTAACATAGGGTGTCTTATGAGAAACTGCATCGATCGATATAAGAAAGAGCATACATTGGAAAATTCTGAAAACTTGGAAATGTACTGAAGCCTAGATGTAGTATTGTACTAAAATATTTTCAATAATCTAAGACTTCCAGTTATACCAGAAGTAGTTGTCAAGTTTGACAGATGGACGGGTGCAAGATGTATTGTGTTATTCATTGATTATACACCGTGTCCGTCTAGTGCGTGGGCGGAAGTTAATTCCTTTCCTGGGTAATTTTGAAAAAGAGTTTTCAAATAAAAGGTATTCGGAGGCATGTTCTGAACAAGATAAAATTATGCTAATTTGATTTTTTTTAATGGAATAGTATGAAGCAAATGTACGTTATTACGTTCTTGGATACCTCTCTTCAATTCATGTTAACTTCCTTCAATATTCTCTATACCTATCTACCTTAGTTTTTGAGGTAATTTACATAATTTGAGATTTTTGCGAAAGTCCGCTGTTTCTTCAGCGACCGCATTACGCGCTACAGCGATGATTTAAATTTTATTCTATTGAGTATTTCTTGAAGTTTACGGCAATATATCGATTATCGAATACATCAACTAGCCTCCACAAGACAACGATCGAAAATATTTTTCCATAAAATTTTAATCATCACTGGCGTGTAGGGCGTTTAAAATATCGACCATCAGAGGAACAGCAAA
This sequence comes from Dynastes maya, assembly GCA_029619315.2. Lineage (NCBI taxonomy): Eukaryota > Metazoa > Arthropoda > Insecta > Coleoptera > Scarabaeidae > Dynastes > Dynastes maya. The sequence goes on from JAROYE020000001.1 coordinate 28,759,462, forward strand.
AATCTCAAATTATCTCAATTGTCTCAAAAACTAAGATAATAATAATAAATAAATAGAGCTTATTCTATGATAAAAACCGTTACATAATAAGTCATAAAGTCTTTACGCATGTGGAAAACTACAATTGTCGATTCATATATATTGAAATGTATTTATCTAAGGAAATTGTTCAAAAATTGGAATTTTCTAATTTAATTAAATTATTAAATGAACGGTGAGATTCGGGAATATTCTTTCACACTCTTTCGGCAATTTTTAATGAATTTTGATATCAAATAACGAAATTAACGAATACAAAAATTAAGAAAAACGTAAACTAACCCCGGTTTTTCGAAGATGTCATATAAACTCTATGTTCCTTATGACATTCACGGGACCTCCTAACCTCCAACCTTCCCTTCTACCTTGAATTTTTTCTCTAATTTCAATATCGAACACTTTAATCTGGGAGCGCTGTTAAAATACGAGTTAACTCGATGAAAGAAGTGATGAATTTATTGGCGTCCCTTTTCTCCTTTATTTTAATCGCGATGGCTATTGTTTCTATACACAGCAAATTTTGATGATTTCTATCTAAACGTAATATTGTGATGAATTTCGATGAAGAAAGTTATTTTTAGAAGTAGCGTAAGAGAATGAATGTAGTGACGCTACTAGATGACTCAAACTAGACGACTCTGTGCTCTAAAACACAACTGACAAGATAATTATGACAAAATTCACTGACGTTCTACTTAATAACTTTATGATAGGTATTTAATTTACAAAACCCTGCTAGAAATACCTCTGAATTTACCCTGTTGTCTGAGGAGAACTTTACATTTTGATTTTCAAGATTTACGAAATGAGGAGAATGAAAAGAAATGTAGTTTCGTCTTCGATTCACCAAGATTGTCGTTGGCTGCAGTTAAATAAATTGCTTAGAACCCCCACTCCGAAGATCGGAGGCCCGGGGAGAAAATGAGGCTTCGGAAAAATAACTAACATCCGCCAGAGGGAATTTTATATCTATCGAGACAGCTGAATTGATGATTTCAATATTTAACATAACAATATATATACCGCGTTCGTAAGTTCCGTAGTAAAGTGAACCGCTAAAATATATAGACAGCGTTACTACGTTTTCCTGCTATGGAAGTATAAGGTGGGGAGCGCGCGAAGCTACATACCCTAGTATATATGTTGTATATTTTATAAAAATGTACAATTAAATGTGTAAAAATAAAATATTTATACCTATTTTTATAGGTACAAAACAAACAATATAACATACTTAAGGACAAAGAACAGATCAAAAGAATAAATAGATAAATAAACAGTTTAAAATCGGCTTGATGAAAAGGATCTATCACGATGCACAAAGGAGACGAGGTGAAAGTAGCTCACTTCTTCATTAAAAATTCATTTACTGTAGATAGATGGCTCAAGGGAATATGGAAGAAAGTTGCCATGAATTGAATAGAGGTATCCAAAATCGAGACTGTTTAAGAATTCAACATTTTAAACAAAGAACAAAAGTATGTAAATAATAATTTTTAATCATTGTTTGGAAGTAGTGAGTTAATAAGAATTACAAACTAAATCATTTCAGATACCTACTATTTTTATGAAATTTTATAGTCATTGCAAACTATTGTTTTCATTGAGAAATGCTGCAGTAATTTCTATAACAAAGAGCGAATATTTACCCCGGTACCTTTTTTTTTGTTCTTTTCAAATTACAACTCTTTAGAATTCGAATATGTAAGCCTAATAAACGCTTTATACGCAAAGCAACGCATCAAAAGAAAAAAACCTCTTATTTTACGTTTCTTTCTGCTCAAACGTTTGTTAATCTAGGCTTCACATCATCATATCTCGATGACAAGCATAAAAATACTCTTTTCGTTTATTATACGCCGCCTATTTCTCGTCAGAAGCAACGAGCGCACAAATACCATGAAACTACAGAACGCGAATCGATAAAAAATAAAAGTAACGTTATTTCGTTTTGTTCGTAAAATCTATCTTTCGCTTTTTCATCGCATTTTCCGGGTCGTCGACAGAAAATCGTGCCGATGGAAGAAGTGTGACAATTTTCTTTTCAAAATCCCTTAATCAAATATTGAGTCATATGTTATCAGGATTGTGTATCGTTATGTTTTGTTATAAGTCACTCGCCTACGCAGGATACAATCGAACAGAATCTAATTTAGAAAGAAACCACAGGAAATTTGATAGATTTGATCGATAACGTTTAGGAACGTATTAAGAAGTTAAAGGTATTGTTCCAGCCATGTTAAGCTTTCAGGTATGCGAATAGTTAGATGATTTCTTATGCCCAAGGCGCCTGTGATAAAACAAATAATAGTGATGTAACATACATTTGTTCAGTCATTTTGCTGTATATAAAATAGACATATTTTATATTTAATTATAGAATAATTGGATTGAAATTCAAAGCAAATATTTCTTTCTGGCTTATATGTAAATATTTCGTACTCAATTAGAAATTGTTAATCTAGACTTGTATATCATGCATATGTGACTTAAAATGATGAACACACAATTATTCAAATAATTTAAAAAATTAAGAAACATCCCAGTATCGAATTAATAAACAAAGACTTCTTAAATGTTAAAAGGATATATTAAGATCATCACTTGGAAGCTAGAAATAAGAAATGAAACCGAAAACATATCCGAAACCCATTAACGACGTCTGCAATGATCACTAGAGAAGTGCATTACTTGGAAACTTCAGATAAATATAAATAAACATTCTTTAAATTAATGATGTATCTAGGAAATGCAATATGAATGCAATAATTATTAAAATTTAGTAACTTACTAATATCAAATTTGAAATCTCATCTTTAAATGACGTTAGTTCATAACTTTTTGTATTAATTCGAATCATCAGCTCACTCAACAACAATCGCAGTATACAACTAGAAGAATCCTTTTTTATATTAACTCGTAACTGGTATGATGGTTTTTTCTTCACGTAGTTAGTAAGGTGGGGTCACTCGGACCCCAAGTTAGAATATGTCAGAAATCAACTCAAAATGAAAAAAATATATATAGTTGTGTGATTTTAGTAATCTTGGATATTTACTTTAATGTAAAATGTAAGGCACAAATGAAGTTCTTTTATTTATTTGCTTTATTTTCAAAAAAAGACGAAAAACACAGGTGACGTTGGTTTTCCTGTCGTGGGATCGTGGACATTTAGCACACCTAACCCTTTTTTCCAGATGCGTTCCTGGTCTTGTTGGTATTTGAGAAATGTTTGTTTTTAGAATTGAAGAAATGTTCTGCCTTAGAAATCTCGGAAGGTGTTTATTTTCCATTCTTCTTTGTAGCTGTGGTACAACTAATTGCAACGCTAGCGCTTTAATAAATTCATACCGCGACTGTTTGGTATTATTTGGTAGCAAAAATAATATAAGAATTAACTAAGGAAACATTTAAAATACTATAGGACACTGTCAAGGGCCATCTTCTAGAACGTCTGTGACAACCATACACAGTACATTTTTCGTCCAAAGCATCGATTCCACCTTTAGTGCAATTATAAAAGTCTATTATTTCAGACTTTTTTGTATCGTCGTCATTTACAGTGGCAGTGTGGTGCATGGACGATACCAGGATGACTGCTTTTCTTAGTAACATACGAAGTTAGAGTTAGGTTATTAGTAAATCCAAATAAAGGAGAGTGCGTAGCTCTGTGTTTAGCTGGCAAAAATTCCGGAGGGATCCCCTTTTTATTTTTTCTATTCTGTAGTTCCGTCACTAACTCGATTGGGGAGAACCAATTATTAGCTGTAAGATTTCTGTTAGTTCCTTCAATCGATTTTATTAGTCGCAGAACAGATTGAGTCGGTTTACTGAATTTTTTCTCTTCTTCTGACAATGTCTTTCCATCACTATCTTTACCAGAATAAATGTAGCCATCGAGAATGTCTTTGCATCATTTAAGGCCAGGGACTTTATCCTGTATTTTCGCGGTTTCATAGGCATATAAATACGAAATTTACACCTTCCACGAAATCCCACGAGCATCTCGTCAACACAAGCGTATTCGCCAATAGAATAATTTTTTTTTTGCAGTTGTTTACGAATCGCCCAAAAATCCACGAAACAGCTGCGACGCGATCAGCTTTTTTTCGCTCTTCCCTAGTTACTTTATTGTCAAATCTTAGAGCCATAAGTAATATGTGGAAACGTTTTTGAGACATTGCACACCTAAAAATTTCACGTCCCGTTCCATCTGTGGCAAAAATTGAATTCAAATCCTCATTATTGCATTTGAAAATTGCTGAATAGAACAGTAAGCCTAGAAAGGCTCTTAGCTTTTAAGTTCATTATAAATACTTCGAGCCCAATCTTCAAAGCGAGAATCATCAGGTCAGGAATAACAACCATTTACTTACTGAATCGTACATAACCTTTACCCTCGCCGTAACGTTGACGAAATATGCTGGGGTCTCACTGACCCCGCCATACCAGTTACGGGCTAAATTGTCTAGAAATTATTCAACAGAATTTCATTATTTTGACGGTGTGTATTTTATAAAAGTTTGATACCTTAAACCTATACTGCAATATGTAACAAATCTGATATATTTACTTTAGTGTATCATCTCAATAACGTTTTACTCATTTTTATTGATCTTGACCAGTGTATCATATTCTTTCCATATTTATGCTAATATTCGGTTTTGTTGGATCCATTGATAAATTCTCCTCGCCGTCGATCGTGGCGGCTCCTCGATTTCTGACATATCTTTTCTTCGTGAATTTACTGAGAATGATGTTTTGCGGTCTAGGCAGCAATTAGAGATTGCAGATTTGTTCTTTGCCGGCCTCTGGTTCATATTTTCAATTTAATATTGAAACAAAAAATGTTTCCTACTTATTGGAAAACGTCTCGTATTACCCCTATCTTTAAATAGGGATGTAAAAATGATATCCAAAACTACCGTCCGATATCAATAATTTCTAATTTTTCAACGGTACTTGAGGCTATTCTCTATACATATCTATACTATCACGTTAGTAATAAGTTATCGCGCGCACAGCATGGGTTTATCAAGGGTAGGTGAACAGCCACCAACCTATGCGTATATACGGACTCTTCCAAGGCCTTTGACAAAGTTCAACATCGCATTTTGTTACAGAAGCTTCATCTCTGGGGCGTTTCAGACGCTGCTGTAGATTTTAGAATCCTACATTTTCCATGGTCGGTCTAACTACGTTGAACACCGTGGCTTTAGATCTCGGTTATATGAAACCATATACATCTAGCGTACCGCAGGGCTCCGTTGTTGGGCCATCATTTTTTACCATCTTTATTAATGACATTTCAGAATTGCTTTCTTCTGACTGCTTGTTATATGCGAACGACCTCAAGATTTTTCGGAGAATTAATACTGCGGCTGACCGCGATGTTCTGCAAAGGGATTTACAATCTGTTCATTGCTGGTGTCTGGAGAATTACTTACCTTTAAATGTTGCTAAATGCAGATGTATTACTTTTATCCTTCGAACTGCTGTAGTGCGGTATCCATATAGTATCAGTGGTGAGTTACTAGTACGCTGCGAAGAAATTATAGACCTTGGTGTTCTTTTCGTCAATAAATTAATATTCAAGTCATATTGTTAGCACATGTCAACAGTTTAGGAACACCCTTCGCTTTTAAATTCGTAACACCAAGCAATTTGATAACAAAGCTCTTATTGCTACTTACAATGCATACGTGCGTTCGAAATTAGAGTAGGTGCTGTTCCGTAGAATCCGTGTAAAATCCAACCTACCATGAATACGAACATTTAATAGCGTAAGTTTTTGAAAACTTTGTACTTTCGTAAGCACAGAGTTGTTTATAGCATGGTTATTCTTACAACAATCTTCTAAATGAATTTGATGTCATTTCCCTGGCAAACCAGCGAGTTATGTCGCAAGTTGTATTCATGCACAGGCATGCTAATGGAACAGTAGAACTAATCTAACTTTTTATCTTCTGTTAGCTAATACTCGTCGCCACTCTCAGTCACCGGTACTTTCGATGTGTGCAAGCGTTAATGCTCATGCAGCTGATCTTGATTTGTTTAATATCAGTCTCATTTCTTTAGAACGTCTTTCGTTTTCCCAATTTGATTTAATTGGAGCCATATTACACTCACTCACTATTATGTGATATTATCCTGTAATAAGTAGCTAATTGCTGCTGTTGGATAATAAACTATTATCATTATTATTAATAACCATAAGGTTCAGTCCTTCTAAAGATATATGAGTTGTATCTCCACCTATTTGTTGTGGTGTTGATATGGCTAGTGGACTTTAACATAAAATCGATGTGTTTCTTGTAATGGACGTTTCCAAGTGTTTTAAGAAATTCAAGGTATGTGTTATAATAAAAAAATTTAACCAATTAAATGTTGTGTCTTTCGACATTATGTACTAGATTTGATGCAACATTTTCTTCCTTTTTTAAAAACAAACGTTTTCCTTAAATATTTTTTACTAATTTTGCCGATATTCTGAAATAATTTTATACCAAAAAAATATTTTAATCAAGTATAAAGAAATGGTGCAGTAAAGGGTTAAAAGCTGCTCGAAAACCTGACACGTGCTGTTTTGAATGCGATGATTAAGATATGAAAAAACGTTAATTGAATTACCAGCTGGCTCGACACGCTAAAGTATTTTGACCAGGATATTGACTCCGATTATACTGAAAGTTTAGTTAAAACAACATCCCCTGCATATTATTGTGCAAAGCATTCGATTTAGTAGACAGACGCCTGCTTTTTGGATACCTAACTAAAAGCTTTTCACCTGGAAATAGGAAAGCTAATAGAATGTTTGATAATTTCTATCTCTTATACATTTTGGTAATCAAAAAATATCGAACGTCTCTTTACATAGTTAGTATGGAAAAATAGTATTCACTGCAATACACTAATTGCAAAATTGGAAAGGTGCTTTATACCCACTAATTTCTTTTCTATAACTTTAAATAGTCAAAAAACCGTTGCGTTTTGCTATAGAGAACTTTACACAAATTTCACTTTAAAATGGTGTAGTATGAATGACTTTTAGTCTGCATATGTACATATTTCAATGAGCTTGCAATTTTGTTCTACGTTCTCTTGTTGCATTTTGCTTTGAAATAAAAGCTATTATTTTGTTATTATGAATTAAGCCAATATTGTTTAAGGGTGAGATTTAAAATTTGAAGTCGGATTAGTTTTAATATACCTGAAATATGGAATAGCGCAAATAGCGTATTAAGGACAAATTGAAGCAGCCTGATATTATCAATAGTAATAATACAGCGAAAATGGCAAAAATTCTTCACTAATACACAGTACTGGAAATAATAGTTAGTTGTAAATAACACTAGTTTTCTGAGTATTTAAAGTACGCAAAATTTAACTAATGTTCTGCCTCACATATTGTACTAAACAAAATAGAAAATACGTTAAATTCAATTGACAATTTTAGATGCCGAGATGGGCTACTAATATACAGGATGTTTATTAAACATACGGCAAAAATTCAAGGGATTATTCCATGAACTATTCTAAGAATATTTTGTCCTTTGATGATTTTTGAAAAGCCCCTTTGTTTTCAAGATACAGGGCGAGGAAAATTTTCGACAAAACCAATTTTGATATTTTTTAAATTATTAATGTTGCCGAAATAAAAATGTGGCGTACAACACTGGACTTACCGAGTATAAAAAAATTGTAAAAACGCGTTGTTATCTTTTAACAACATTCCGATTACAAAGAACGGCTGTTTTACCCACTAACAATAGGCAAGTGCAGACATAGAAAAGTAAATCGTGGATTTCATTTGAATACGTTTCGTGATTGATCATTCTATATGTGTTAAATTTGTTGAGACTGATTGACATGTATTTTCTGTCTTTTAATACTTAAACTTTTGTTAGTGAAGTCCTCTATCATGAATCGCTATACGAACGCCGAGATGACTGACATGCGTTTCATTTATGGACTTGCTGGTAGCAATTCATTAGAAGCTAGACGGTTGTACATTGAACGATTTCCTGACCGTAATGTTCCTGATAGAAAAACCTTCCAAAGTACTCATCAACGTCTTCATGAAACAGGCACATTGAAACGAAGTGGAGGATCAGAAAGGCCAATGACAGTAAGAACGGTAGAATTAGCAGATAATGTGCTGGACATGATAGAGGAAGATCCAGGTACTTCTACTCGAAAAATTGCAAATACTTTGAATGTAAGTAATGGGTCTGTTTGGAGAATTCTTAGGGAGTATTTGTTGTACTCATATCACATACAACGCGTTCAGACACTTCTTCCTGCTGATTTTCCTCCACGGATTGCATTCTGTCAGTGGCTTTTGCACACATTGGTTCAAATCCCTCAACTACTGACACTGATTCTTTTTACCGATGAAGCGAATTTCTCAAGAAATGCAATAAGGAATTTTCACAACAACCATGTGTGGGCTGAAGAAAATCCACATGAGGTACTTGAAGATTGTTTTCAACATCAGTTCTCGTTGAACGTTTAGTTTTAGGAATTGTGGGTGACTGGCTAATTGGACCGGTATTTCTACCAGGAAGATTTACCGGCGAGGTGTATCGAGACTTTTTGGAACAAACGCTACCTCTGTTTCTGGAAGATGTACCATTTGCAACAAGAAATGCAATGTGGTTTTTGCACGATGGAGAACCAGCGCATTTTAGTGTGGTTGCTCGTGAGTTTTTAACAGCAACATACGGAGATTGTTGGATTGGTCGAGGCGGACCTCACTTATGACCTGCTCGATCCCCGGACTTAAACCCGCTGTATTATTTCCTATGGGGCCATCTAAAGTCATTAGTTTATTCTACTCCAGTGGAAAATGTGGAAGATTTAAGAAATCGGATAATTGCTAGTTGTGACTCAATAAGAAACGACCCTGATGTTTTTGAAAGTGTTCGGCAGTCAATGAGGAGAAGATTGGATTCTCGCATCCTAGCTGGAGGTAGTCATTTTCTACAGTTCTTGTAAATTAAGGAACTTTAAATGTAATTTTTGGTAATAAAATGTTGGTTTTGTCGAAAATTTTTTTCGCCCTGTATCTTCGAAACAAAGGGGTTTTTCAAAAATCATCAAAGGACAAAATATTCTTAGAATAGTTCATTGAATAAACCCTTGAATTTTTGCCGTATGTTTAATAAACAGCCTGTATAAATTAAGGTGTCAGATTGTGTATAATACCACAAATAAAAGTATCCATGTTATCTTGTCTGGTGATAATAAATAAATAAATATCATAAAATACACAATCGGCTGAAAAACCAGACAGTACTAAAATGGTGTTCAAAATTGAAGGGAGCTCCACAACACGAATCGCATGAAAAGGCAACGGAAGCACCTGCATATATGTATGCGTATATTTGGGAAGTGATATCTGAATACAAATAGGAATACCGAACGTGTACTATAACTTTTTTTTCTTCAAAAGCGAACATTTCTATCTAGGCATTATGTTAACAGCAAACTTACATGCTTGTTAATAATCTCGTTAAAACAGTTAAAAAGGTTGTTAAAAAATAGCTTGAGACTCTTAGAATATATAATTATTATTATAGTAGCGCATTTTAAATATTGTATAACTGTTTCATTTTGATAAACGTACGCGATATTTATGCCTTCCATAGACAAAGCCCCAATAAATAACATGAGAATATATTTAATGCTAGATGCCAGTAGCTTCAACAACAACGAATATAATTCAATAGTGTTAGAAACGTAAATAATTTGGGGCTAATATTTAGTAGAAAAGCGTGTTGCACAACGGCCTATTCTACAGTGGCTGTTAATTTGTACGGTTTTAAGAAATATTCCAGGTGATTCGATGTTGTCTACACTATCCTTCAACGATGATGAACAAAGCTTATACAATGATGGGCAAATGTCTGGAAACACCTAAACATCTCCAGTAATATTGCAGGTATTGCTATGAAATTCAGTACTTGTAGGTAACTGCTTATGAGGATTAAAATGTAAATATCGACATTTTAATTTGACTCCTGTTTTAACTGGAAATCACTTGCAACTTTGAAGTTTTAAATGAAACGTCCTGTATATTTTTCTATATTCCGATAAAGCACAATATTTCAATTTCAATGTTTAGTTTTCTACATTTCTTTTAATACTATACCGATATTATCTATAATTGCAATCCATTAACATACCATAAAAATGGAATGAAGGAGCGATTTTATGTAGAAGAATGTTACAGCACAAAATTTGTGAACAAAAAAACAACATTCATGTATCAGATGTTCAAACTGGCGGCCACTTATTTCTTGACAGTACGCTGTGGTGGAATTCCTTAATGACGTTTGAAATAGTATCTGGGGTGACACCTGAAACTTCTTCCACAATTATAGCCCTCAAATCATCTTAAGTAGTAAGTGAACTAATATCCGGAGGTCTGGGGGAATCTAAAATCTAATAGTTTCCAATAGATTTATTGTAGACGTTTTCAGTACTTCTAACAAAATTGCGGCGCTTTGTTGTCATCTGTTGCCATTTTTGGCCGTCCTGTCTTGGGCAAATTATGAGCTGATATGCTCAACTGGTATCTTCATGACGTTTTGTCAGTTAAGGAGCATATTATTGGTTGTCGGTTTGGATGTACATGTTTAAATAAATCACTCACTTCGCGGGAAGTTCGTCGTCTATTTCCATAGCCGTTTTCATTAAAATAGCAATTCGTTCTCTTTCATTCAGTTGAGCCATTTTAAATACAAACTAATGCTCAAATACGAAAATGTCATTATTTGGTAGCTACAACTTCAATTTAATCATTGTCTTTCTTATATCACCCCCGGCAACTGAGATCTTGATTCTTGTCTAAATTTAACAAACTTGAATTAATATCTTCGTAGAAAATCATGACAAGTGAAGGAAACTGTACATTTCTGAAATTAGAATATCATACTCTATCAGAATATGAAAATGTACAGATTATTTCATTTAAAACTTGAAAGTTGAAGGTGACTTCCGGTTAAATCGAAAGTCAGATTAAAATGCCATTTTAGTCCTCATAATCAATTACCTACACGCATAGAAACGTTTACTTGTGTCCGCCTTAATTCAAGAACATTTTTCAGAAAATTTGAAAAAGCCAATCTTAGTATAAGTAAATGGCTATTCTCACACAAAACCATATTTTCCTAAGGATAGTAAATAGTTTTCCTAATTCCAGAATGCTTTTAGGTATTGTTTGTAAATCAATAGTTTAATTTTTTTAAAATAAAGCAATTTTTTACTTAGAATTCTTGAACGACACATGGACAGAAACATGTCCATGTAGTAGTGCTCTCCTTTCTCTGCTCGCATTGTTCTTGCCGGGAATAATTCCATCAATACCATGACCTGTATTAGTATTTTTTGGTTTTCCCTATTTGCATTCTAGAAAAATATATGATTACTTTTCGTATTGCAAATATATTACTTTTATTGGCAAATTTGTAAAAATTTCTAATTTTAATATATAAATAAATATATTTGCCAATACAAAAAAATGTGGATGGTAATCCTAACGTTGCGAAAAGGAAGTCACTCCTCACGTAATATTGAGAAATATCAATACGAGCGATACGATATCGATGTGTTAAAACTGTGATCACAATCACTGTTTACAATCACCGTTATTTATAAATCACGATCATGACTCACAAAAAAAATAAATTATATCGCTCTTACAATTTTTATAATTTTTGACATGTCTAAAATAATCCCTACTAGCAGCTATTTTTTTATTGAAGTTATTAACGGTTTTCAAATATTAATGAATTTGTCAAAACGTACAATGTTCTCTTCCCATAGTAATGTCTTCAACGGTAGAAAAATAAAACCTCTTCGACCTTCCGTGCCAAGGATTCTACGTAACCTGCTCCAAATTGATATGTTCCAAATTCGTAGTAAGTGAAATTTCCAATTCTGAAGTTCCAATTTTGTTAATTGTACGATGAAATGTAGTTCGCTTCTTTTGTACGTATGAAATTATCACTAATAAATTAATATTTTTTAAGGATCCGTTTCAGTCAAAAGATTCTTTCAATCTTCTGCTCGCTTGTTTTTTTGTCAATATCCAATGCGCAGTTTTAATTTATGCCAGTTCCAATTAGAAAATGCTTGCGTATCCATGGTGGCACGGGTTAATTATGAAATACGAGAATAATCCATCCAATCTTATAACTTTGTGTTCGAATTAATGCATGTGAATAGAATTGAACAATAACTAAATTCATATAATAATTTCTATTATAAGTAGAAAACGATAGCGAAATTTCTATTTCCACGACTATTACTGTGGAATGAACACTTTTTTTTCTTTTTTAATAAACAGAAATATATGATTATAACGTGCAATATAAGGATCCACAAATGAACTAGGGAAATTTCGAAGGAAGAACCACCAACATTGTTTGATCTAGCAAACTTGCAATTATATGCAATGAAAATGTAAAGATTGTGAACTTGAAAGATGGAACCCTTTCTCGAAGGTATACAAACTCAGTAAAACCGTAACAATATATTTCGCCAACAATTGGAAACAACTAATTGTAAGCAGTTTTCTATTTATACTTTGCAAAAAATGTAAATTCTTAAACCAAAATCTACCTCCCGGCTGCATATTTTGTTACTTGCGTGTGTACAATGTACATATAATTACTGTACTTTATTGATTGGGCCGGAGAATAGAGGCACATTAGTAAAATAATGCCATCCATGTAAGCGGTTTTCAAATTTAATTAAGTAGAGAGACCTTAGTATAAAACTTACTCTGAAGGTCTTAGTAACTTACAGTAGGTACGTCTAAAATAACTGCGTACTAAATTTGTGGCGAAACCCATATTTAAGTGTCAACCGTCGTGCAACCTTTGTACTTTAATATAAATTAATTATGACGGTATCTTTATACGCGAACGTAACGATAAGAGACAAATACTAGCGCATTACCGTTATATATGATTTCTAGAACACACACAATGCCGGTGATATATCATTGTTTATTAGGCTTCCATGTTTAAACATCGATTCAGGGTTATAATGTGGTCATTTATCATACACACAGCAGATATGATGTTCTCTGGTCTTTCCTCCAATACTTTACGCCCACGTTTTACCATTTAAAATGAACTCCATTTCCTGTAAAAATGAAAAATAAAAATGTTCGATTATAAAAATTGAATTTATGAGCGCAGAAGGTACTTTAGAATGATGACAGTGCTACAATGAGACGAAAGAACATCTCCAAAGTTGAATCGGTAAGAAAACGAGACCAAATGACGTCATAATGCGTGAAAATTTGAGACATGTTGTGTTATCGCAAACATTTTATTGGATGTCTTTCGAAAACTCCAACATTTTCTACAAGTTAATATTGAATACTGAATGGCTCATTTCTACCAGTCGGTAGTTTTCAGTAAGTACAAATAATATTTTGTCTTGAATTCCTTTATACATACAGTATGACATTTCTATTTTGTATTTCTACATTTTTGAACGTATGCAGCTAAGAGACAATGTTTCTGGATGCTTACATCTTAGTAATATTATACATCAATTGAAGTTTGTATAGCCATAAAATTTGCCTACGTATCAAAGGAAACCTCGAAAAAGAAACACACATTTTCACGGATAGTTAGGTGACGTCAAAGTTTCTTTAAACCTATACATACCTGAATGTGTACGGAATCTAAGGCAGTTGGGACGTAAAACAGCGAATATGTCTTTAATTGCCCTAAACCCTTTTACTATAGGAGAGCTACTTAAAACAGGAGATTTCAGGCAAGTTGAAAGGCTTCGTAATTTGTAAAACATGCCAGGACAAAAATTAGACTAGAGCATTTATATCAGGTTTGCCAAATACAGCAGAGACAATGATATCTTTTAGCAAAAGGGAGCTCAGATCAGTGGCAGGTTTACTAACATGTAGCCTTAAAAGATGGCTTACACAAACTAGGAAAAGCGGTAGATCAATCCTGTTGTCTCTGTCTAGAAGATCTGAAGACAGCAGAACGACAACAATAGACAATTCTTAATACACACTGGAGGAAGAAAATCTTAGATTAGATTATTAAAAGCTTTCGACTATTCTGGCATGGATTAAAGGCACCCTTACGATAAATCTTCTTAGGTCGTAGTCATTACAGGCACTAGTGTCGTAGCCCCCTTCGACAATAATAATGATAGTAACATAAAAGAAAACGTTATTTGTAATCTAGAAACTATCACCTATGTCAGTGTGCAGACCTATTTACTTAAACTGTGAGGTTAGAGTTTTTGGATTTTTCAGATAATTGTTTTTCCAAAACTTTCCAATTATAGTCAATTCCACTACTTGTCTTTAACATACCTTTGCCTGTCCAAAGTGCTCTTGAATGCGTTGATCTATGTGTCTCTTAGTTTTTTCGCTTTTCCTTTCGTAATTTTTAGTGCAGTTATCTTGCCATCCTATCAACCATGCTTGTTTTCGCATAACGTCTCAAAACTACCCTGACGTTATTTTCCCTCTACTTTCGCATTAATGACGCAGCACGGGAAACGCAGTGTTTATTTTTAAATGTTTTTGGATTGTTTGCGCTCATCTACTGCAACACGTTAGAATCATTGAGATCCATCTGCGTTTCTCGCGCTTCATTTTACACGGACGTCTATTCCTGGCCTAAATCATTAATTACTTTAGTTCTCTTATGTTTTCTGTGTACAATTTTTGAGTTCTCCTTAAGAAATAAACTCGAACTACAGTTGCCTGTATTTCTGGTCCTTTTACTTAGGTACAAGATTTACATTCATATATTGAGGTACTGAAATTACACAAATAATTTTTTCTACTAATGTCTTACGAATAGCTGTCGCTGCATTCATTATTGAATAGCATCGAATTATTGGCTAGACGCCAAATAAATAAGGTGTTGAAGTAATTGCTAAAATTGCACAAGCATACCTATAAATACCCACTCTTTTTGCGTGTTTCATCTTTTTACTTGTACCTACTTATCAGTATCCCATTTATTTAATTCATTTGAACTTTATTAAAAGCTTTTTCAAAATCAATTTTGTATATATTCATTTTATGTGGATTCATTGTTTAGACGCACTGGTTACAGATAAGCAATTTACTTTGTTATTCTAATTTGACGGCAAAACGCAGTATTCTAGAGCTAAACGTAATGAAGTAAGGTGGGTGTATTGTATCAAAGTACTAAATTTTAGTACCAAAATAATTATTTCCATTATTATTAATGATTAGCTCATAATAACCTAACAGCAAAAAACAAATAACCAGCAGAAAATATTACCTACAAAGTCCAACTTTGTTTAAAATGTAGATGGTAAAATGATCTTTCATTTTTGTATTTATTTTATAACAAAGTATATGTATGAGGGCAGAAATTACTTACACTTTTAGTTCTACAACTGTATTAAACAAAGATAGGTGTACAACAGATACATTATTTTTCAATATAGTCTCCACCTTTCGCAATGTACTTGGTCCAGCGAACCACATGCTTTCGTATGCCTTCCTGGTAGAAGGTTTTCGGTTGGTCGTGAAGCCACTTTTGCACCGCATCCCGAACGTCTGTGTCTAAGGCAAATCGACGACCCCTCAAAGCTTCCTTGAGATGAAAGTCTGAGGGAGCGAGATATTTGCTCTAACCATCTCTCGAGCTTGTTGAATGTTGTCGTCGGTGGTCGAGGTTGACGGCCGTCCAGCTCCCTTTTTTTGTGTTATGCTTGTGCGGCCACTTTGAAACATTTCGATCCACAAAAAAACGCTTTTACGAGATAAAGCACTGTCCCCGTATTGTGACAAAAATCTCCGGTGAATTTCAGCACCTTTCACACCCTCTGACCACAAAAATCGTATCACTGCTCGTTGTTCTTCTTTGGTGCAAACTAACAGCGGAGCTGACATGCTTATGCTGTTGTAGCTAGCAGACAAATGACGCGATCGTTATTAAATTCCGCACACATGACCACAGAGGCGCCAACTCAACGCATGCGCAAGCGGCCGCCACTACGATAACCTTCAAAGCTTGTTATGGCGAAAGTGTAGATAATATTTGACTTACCCTCGTATATGTTGGTGAGGTGGAAGATGTTTTTTGGGACAAATGCTGACGTATATAATAATAATTGCGGGTCATGGATGATATTTAAAAAGAGTTGAAATATCTCTTTCCATAAATTTTTAAACACGGACAGAGACCTCATCGGATAGAGAGCTATCATAGGATAAGGTATACACAATGCATTTCAGATAACACTAGCCATAGGTATTTCGATAGTAAAACTTTTATGTGATGGTTTTCCTACGGGGAATGTATTTTTTGTCCACACGTAGTTGGAACGATTTTCATGAGGGTTTGAGACATTTTATGCTTTGGTGAATTTTTGGGGGGGGAATAGGTTGAGCATATCTAAAAACCCAAAGATTTATTTTGGTACACAGCACGTGATCACTGGTATGGCCGCAAATTTTGAAAATACGCTATGAATCAACAATCAGTGAGCTTAGATAACATGATATCCCAAAAAGTTGTTTGAAAAAGTTGCTTAAAATTTAATTCTGAAGCCACACGCAATTTTTTGTAAATACATAAAAAAAATAAAAATCACAATTTTTATATTTTTAAAATAAATTACGTATTTCCTTTTTTTATTTTTTAGTAGCTCAACTGAACATTACTTATCAGTAAAAGTAATATTTGTTAAGCAGTTTAGAATAAAAATTTATTGCTAATGGATACAATCCACTGTAACAGTAACTGCCCAACTGAAAACCTACTTTTTAGTTTCAACTCTGTTAATTTTGTAAGAATTGACAAAACTGTTTGAGTATCAACCAAATTCAGAGATTTTATTTCAGTTGAGCTACTAAAACATAAACGAAAATGGAAGTATGTAACTTATTAAAAAAATTTATAAAAAAATTGTGGTTTTTATTTTTCTTGAAATATGTTTTCAAAAATTTGCATATAGCCTCAAAATTAAATTCTAAGCAACTTTCCCAAATAACTTTATTGGACATCGTGATATCTAACCTCACTTTTCTCGATTCATAGTAAATTTTTAAAATTTCGGAGTTCTTAAACATGCTGAACCTATTCCCTAAAGAAAATTTACCATGTTTTGATAATTAAAAAATGTCGCATATGTTACAACATTGACGCCGGTCAACCAAACTTTATTCAAATCAGTGACTGCAAGTTACGTTTTTTTCTAAGTGGGTTAGTGTCTTCTGAAATTTACTCCGTGATAATATCGGCTGGTACGTTAGAATTTGGCTAGATATTAAATAGAAACGTTCTAGGAAGATAATTATTCAGTTTAGTGTAATGGTTGTAGACAGTGTAATGCACATAGTGCAGCAAAACACAAATCTTTCTATATTAAGCCAGTATATATTTTTTACGAAATTCAGTTCACCATGGCTTACCCAGGACTTACTAATAGCGTTGCTAAGCGTGAAATATCTTACACTCTAACCGTTTATCCTTTAAAATATATAATCCTAATTTTAAGGGGTCTCGAGGATTTGCTCATCCTGCGCCACTACGGAGTAACGATTCCACTATAAAAACGCTCTCATTTTCGTCGTAAAAGCCCGCAGACCTTAATTGCATATATTCCTCTTAAGAAGATATCCCGAATATAATTCCGGCATTAATTTTGGTTTTACTTTTTATACATCCTTTACACGATTTACTTCTTTCGTATCTTCCTAGAGACGGAATTTATGGCCAACCGTAAAAAATAACACCCTCAAAACGAAAAGATGGTGCAGCAATTTAATTTCATAAAATTGTTATAACATTTTCAAATGAATTGCCGTCTACTTACATTTTACAGGGCCATTCATACATAAAACTTTATTAACAAAAAGAACGACGAATCAGGTGCAAAGACCCCAATTTCCTAGCTTATATTCCTTGAAATATGTCTGCTAGGTGATAGTGTAATTATTAAAGCGTGACAAACGGTTGCAACCGCAGAGGCGCCGTGAAAGGAGCTGTGTTTACTATGTACATACAAGGAATCGAGTGGACGTTCGGTTATTATCGGTCGGTCAGTGTACTATTCATAATGTTCGAAAAACTAGTGGAACCGTCCGGCGTGTACCGCGCTAAAGTAGACACAGTATTAATAAAAAAATAATAGATTGTTACCTTTTATTGACGTATCGATGATAACTGCGGTAATATGTGACTGTCATGGTATGCCGCGTAGTACTGCAACATAAGCAATGCTTCTATTGTTGATTCGGTCAGGCCTCGACGACGGTCTGAAAACGTTCTCATATACTTTGCAAATGATCGTTCAGCATCTAATGAAGTAATATTTGCGAAATTCAAATATTCCTGTATCTCTTCTGTGCAGTCTTGAATTCCAGATATAGATCGAACCTTTTCTAAATCCGAATTTTTATTTAAAACTGCACGAAATTTTTGCGCGACATTTTGTCCTATAGGATCCGTCAAACTTTCGGGAGCGGCAGCTAAATTGTTGATGTTATTTAACGAGTCTTGTATAGATAAGTGAGTATTTTCTAACTGCGAAATAGTTTGTGTCACTACAGAATAGTTTATGAAAATGTCATATTTCCTTTTTTGAACGTCCGAATCGGAAAAAACTTGCTGACTCTCGCGAACCGCTTGAGGATTAGACGAAAATTACATCTTTTACTTGGAAATAATATTTGCGATAGTAAGATACTGCCTGGATCCATGTTCCCCATCGTGTCAATATAGGCTGAGGTAGTAGCAGAATTTGCGGATACAATAGCTTTAATACGGGGATATGTTTGGGAGATTTCACAAACACTTTTTTGGTAGATGATATTAAATCATTCACCCTAGGATGCTTGCTTCGAATTGTTTCTGCTACGAGGTGATATGCGTGTATGAGGCATGTTATGTGAAGAAGAGTCGGATAGCATACTTTTAACATCCTACCAGCTTTCAGCATTGTTGCGGCTCCGTCAAAAACTAACATGGTGATTTGCGCTCCTACGATACAAAATTCTCTTAACATATTTCTTATTATGTTTACAACGGTTTCGGCATCAGTTCTTTCAATCCTTTTACTGGCCAACAACATGGAAGCTGCCGGACCATTACGTTTTAAAGGACGCGCCACAATATGAATCACGCTGTGTTTCTGAGCATCAGTAGTTTCGTCCACAGTGAGCCAGACTTTTTGATTTCTCAACTCGTCTTTTATACAGTCTTTTACTGTACTTTGCACATGTGGTAAATTGTACCGCAATTGTCTTTTAGTTGGTAGCTTCCATGATGGAACATATCTACCCAAAAAAAGACGAAAGTTTTCATTATCTACTAGGTGTTGTGGGATGTTGCACGTGCTTAACATATAAATAAAGTCATACAAAAATTGCCAGTACGGAATACTGTTTCTTAAATTCAATACATGACGTTTACTTTTAATATGGCTTCTACATTCAAATGTCGTGCGACCTAGCAACCCTATACCGCAAAATTTGCAATGAATGTGCGAACCTGTAAATTCCAAACCAGAGAAACGTCAAATATATTTCTTCACATGCGATGCAAGAGGTGCACCGGGATTACGTCCCATGTTTTCGAAAACACATAATTGGAAACCGAAATAACCGAACGTCGAACTCCTCAATGTCTACCGCATTACTGAACTCTGCACCCACATACGTACATACCCCCCCCGTGCAGGCGTCTCTGCGGGTGCAACCGTTTGTCACGCTTTAGTAATTATTACATCTGTATTTACATATAAAATATATTTAAATAAAGCAGGGCTATTAAGGTAGTCTAGAAGATGATACCTCAACTTTAATCGATTTGGAGATTAGTCATTTGCGATATGACGTTCCATCATCAGAATCAATTGCAAAGAATGGTTTTGTTTATTACGAGCAACTTTCGATATTTCTTATCTTTAATAACATGCAACATTACTATGTGCTTGGAAGGCTACAGTTCAATAGAGGATAGAATGTATGGGTGTCAAATTATAAGAAATATGGCGTACTAATATTGATTGTACAGTACAGTTGATGAATTGTGAAACACACTAGCTCCTCTGGAACTATGCCTATGCTCAACAAAAAGCAGCTTAGTAGTACAGATAGTAATTTGAAAAGTTGTAAATACATGTCTTTGCACCTGCCCGTTCTATTTAAAATATTTTCGTTATTACGAAAGTGGACTTTAACTTTTCTATTTTAAATGGAATACCGGTGTACTAATTATTTTTTTTCAACTATCCATCTTATTTTAGAGCAAATTCATGTCGCATATCATCCGATTAAAGTATACGACTTCGGAAACATTCGTGTTATATTTTAATAACGGTTGTGGCTGTTAAAAAAGTCATAATTTATTAAATCGATTTGAGTTTGACACAATAAAATTGTAACATGTTATAGGGGGAAGATTTGATCTTTATTACACCCTACTAGAATCAAAGTTATGTTACATACAGGCTGTTTTAAAGTCAAAATGTAAATGTTCAATCCCTCAAATGGCAATCTCATATATACTTTACTGCCTTTTGATTAATGATTATCATTAGCAGTCGCCCCCTATTCTTGGGGTTAAAAATTATTCTATAAAATACGAGGGTGGGTCAATATGTCCGTGAGTTTTTGAATTTCCCTCGTTGCAAATTGAAAAGCAACATTGCTCCCGTCAACCACCATCTGTCAAAGAAAGCTGCGTCGTTTAGTTAAAGTTTAACAGCCATTGAAAACAGACAACGTTGTGCGTTTTGACGAAAATGGAGAAATGTGAATTTCGTGTACTTATAAAGCATTATTTTGTGCGGATGAAAACCATCACTCAAACCAAAGCTAAGCTTGGTAAATACTATGGGGACTCTGCACCATCAAAATCAATGGTACAGAAGTGGTTTACTGAATTTCGCTTGGGTCGTACAAGCACTAATGACGCCCAACGTTCTGGACGCCCAATTTCACTACACGCGACCAAAGTCACTACATGCGAAACAATCGAAAAAATTCACGATATGGTGTTTGCTGATCGGAGATGTGCGCGAGATTGTAGAAGCCATAAGCATATCACATCGCTGAGTTTTTGAATGATCACTTGCGTATCTGCAAGATGCGTGCCGCGTTTGCTCACAATTGATCACAAACGCGATTGTGTGATTTTGAAGAAGTGTTTGACGTTGTTTAACTGTAATTCGCAGGGGCTCTTGCGCCGTTTCATAACCATTGATGAAACATGGCTGCATCCTAACACACCGGAGACCAGCAGTTGAAACAGTGGATTGCTCGAAGAGAATCGGCGCCAAAAAAGGCTAAGGTGGGACTGTCGGCCAACAAGGTCACAACGACAGATTTTTGGGATACACGCGGCATAATCCATATCTATTACCTTCAGAAGCGAAAAACAATCAACGGCGAATATTATCACAATTTATTGGACAGGTTCAATGACGATTTGAAGAAAAAACTACCGCATTTGGCCAAGAAAAAAGTGCTCTACCATCAAGACAATGCACGGATGCATACGTGCGTAGTCGCCATGCCGAAATTGTATGAATTTGGGTACCAACTGCTCCCCAACCCGCCATGTTCTCCGGATTTAACCCCCAGTGACTATTTTATGTTTCTAAATCTGAAGAAATAATTCGGCGGAAAGGGATTTGGCTCCAACAATAAAATTATCGCTCAATCAAACGCCTATTTTGAAAGCCTCGATAAATCTTATTGTTTTGTGTGATCAAAAAATTGGAGAAACGTTGGACGAAATGTGTTAAGCTAAAAGGAGACTATGTGGAGAAGCAAAACGTTTTCTTGCTGAAAAGACTGTCTCTCATTCAAAATGTCACGGACTTATTGACCTGCCCTCGTATTATAGTCAAGAATACATATGTCCGGTTTTACTGTAATAATACAAAAAGTTATTCATTTAAGTTTCTGATGATGTAAGCGATATAAACTTTCTTTATTATTAGATATAATTTAAGAAAATTCTTCAAATGTAGTACAATACATTTGTATGAAGATATTGAAGTTCGATGTAAAATTCCTGTTTTCATTCTCCTAACCTGTCTTCAAAGAAAATCTGCCATCTAACTTAAGCCTCAAACTAGCCTTGCTTCATCCTTAAAATAGCATGCAATTCGCAAAAACTTCCTTGAAAATTTTTATGTATATGTATAGTTTATGCGTTGCAGAATTAAAAAAAGCGAATACGCCTTTTTAACACTGTGATCGATAGCTACAGGATTCCCCACATATTTGGAAAAGTAAAGGTGTGGTGGTAATGTTTGTGTGGTAGCGAAATTACACGGGCTTTCGTTCAACTTCGGCACCTATAAGAAATCATTTTATAAATGAAGTTGACGACTGTAAAGCCCACTTGGGCACCAAATATGAAAACAAAATTTTTTCTTCAATTTAACATTAAAAATATCTAATGTACCTATACAAATAAAGCTTTATTCTTTGGTAACAAACAATAAAACTCTCTCAAAACTTAAAATAAAATCTATATCACTGAAAATCCTAAAGAAGAGCAAATTGTATCATGCGTAAGAAGCTGTCCTGCTGCGTTTGTTGCATACACCGCAAACCCACTTTTTACACAAGATGCACTGAATCCATTCGAAACGTTTATAGCACCGGTAATCACCTTTGCAAAGGGTGCAAATATTATCGTCGTCCTCAGACACATTAGAATTTGAAGCAGGCTGCTGTTCGTCAACATGTGTACTTATCTTGTTTCGCGTTTTTCCAGGAGCTTTTGACTGTTGTTCGTAATTATTAGGAAATTGCTCTGTAAGTGCAGCAGACTGCTGGTTATTTTCATCTTCCTTTCTTTTCCTGCCGCTCTTTCGTCTAGATTCTAATCCGTTTTGTTGGTTTGACGACACTACTTGTTTCATTTGAATAGCGTACTCTTCCTCTGTAAAAGAAATTGCACATCCACAGTATCTTTTTTGAAATTCTTTCTTGGTCCTGCCCTCTTTACTCTTTTGAAGACTCTATTTGAATCCAAAGCCTATCCAGTGCTTTCTGTATCACTTCTTCTGTAGGAGAAATTTAAATCATCTTAAGAATTTCTTTTGGGTTGTACGGAACTAACTCTGTTTTTCTAAAACCAGAACGTGCACTTTCTTCCCCATTATTGGCAATTACTTTGTTATACAAACCATCTAATGGAGAGAGAACTTGATCTTAGGAATTATCTTTTTTATACTGCTCTCCTTTCTTCAAGATTCCAACGAGTTACGCTAACAACTTTTCAATGATTTGAAGAACGTAGCGGTTGTATGAGATGGACTGAATTTGCCAAAATCAGCCATTCTTACTCACGTCGTATTGAGCTCAACTGCTCCAGTTTCGCATTATACATGACAAATGTATGTAAAAACCTCACCTCTAGCGGATATTTCCATTTCCTTAATGCGCTGCATATTCGATTTCCATGCTCCACTCGTTTCGTTGAGCGAAACACTAAGACTTTGTTGGAACCGAGGTCGTCTATTAGGTTAGTCTTGTCGATGTTGAAAATTTTATTGGATAGTACAGTCTCTATCTTCTCTCAAAGGTTATTGAGGAAATCATTCACAACTTTCCGTGTCACTGAAGTATGTGCAGGTTGATGATCCTTGCCAAGCGATTTGAGAGGAACTATAAAAGAATCCATAAAAATATTTTCGGGCACATCTTCTTTGAATGCGGTTATCTTGCCTTGTTTATCTAAATAATCCTTAATGATAAGACGCACATGCGTCATAATGTGTCCACGATTTCGCACTCTTCGGCAATGTTAAGGACATTTGGGTGACCAACGTGGTTGGTATTACGTGTCACGATTGTAATCTCGCTAACAATTTTTGGCTTTCTTACATTTTTTTACAAACAAATGTGCATCCTAGTTGATGCACGTTTGTTCTCAGGAGCAAAACATAATTTCGAAAAAATGTAAACAGCACACTTGTATTATCTGCCGAAATTACCAACAATGGCGAAGTTGTCAACTTGTGAAAATTTTACTGCAGCACGGTAACTATATCATATACTGCTACTACATTTTGTAATTATCCTGCATAGGATGTAGTCAACATAAACTGCATAATACCAATCTCCGGTGACTTACTTTGTGATAATCACTACTGTTACATTTTAAATTTAAAGGTCTTTCTATATAAAGCGATTATGTTACTATTTCAAGTTTCAAATTATTATTTAATCTTACAAACGTTGGAACATTTTGATCTAAGAGAAGTATAGTTGTGGTTGTCTTTTCTATTACTATAAATGCTTTCTATGTTTCTTTTTAAACCATCAGTCTAGAATAAAGTTCTTCAGCAGCAACAGCACAGAAAAGAAAAGGAAAATAACACACTTAAATAAACAACGACGAAATGAGCGCACCATAAAGAAAGAATAGTTGGGCGAATGAATATTGTCGGTGGACGTACCGCCAAGCCGCACCATAGGTAAGCTAAAATCGCGCACTTTGCATAGTTTAGAGGGAAGCGCTCAGTCGAAAAGGGCCGTGGCACATCCGAACTTTTCTATTTTCTCGCTTTCGCTATCGTCATCGTCAGACGAAAGATATGAGGTCTGCTCTCCCACCCGACATAAGGAATTTTACATCAACCGGGATGCGTACTGGTATAGGATGACAATTTGAGGACGAGAGGGCCAGTTCTGGCGATGAAACGCGGCGAGAATTTCGATGGAATGCAATGGGAACGCGGAGGTGAGTTCTTCTGCACGTTGCTAGATAATCTGAAAATTTATGAAACACATATTCCACATATTGCCTTTTTTATTATTATCTACACGTTCGTTCTTATGAATTTATGATAGAACGCCTATAAGGTGCCAGTTAACAGGATTTTTGATGTAACAGCATAACAAAATTTGCACGTATCTGTACTTAATTATATTTCATATTTACTCTAGGAACATCATTTATACTTCTGTTCCACTTTTAAACGAGTGTTGCTATTTTCATTTTGTTTTTTTTTTTAATTTTGTATATTTAATGATTTAAATAAATAATATTGAATTAGAAGAAATTTTACTATAATCTGATGTTTGTTCACTCTTTACCATCGTACCGATTCCAGAAACCATATAATATTTAGTCGAGTTCTAAAACTAAATAACATTGATGATGTCAAAATTGCTGAATACAAAAGATTAAGTTCACATTATATGAATCAAAATCGGTTTCAAATAAATAGCAAGTATTATGAACAACTAGAAGATACGGCGACGGACAATCCGCCGTCCTCTTTCATTGCCAACTTGTTCGTAAGTAGATTTGAAACGTATATGGAAAAGGACACCGCTTATTTTTCTTAGGTACGTACATATGAGGTAGGCGCCATAAATTCTTAGCATGATATTAAAAAAAAAAACTTGGTAAAATATAACAATTTTTATTTTTCAATATAATCTCTCCCAACTTCAATACATTTATTACAACCATCAATTAATAATTCTATACCTTTGTAAAAATAATCTAAAGTTTTCCCCTCAAAATGTTGTATTAAAGCTGCTTGCAACTGACTATCGTCCTGGAAACGATGCCTTTTTGGGTGGAAGATCAAAATACAGAACCATTGTTTCATCTCCTGTAACAATGGACTCCAAAATCTGTTTCGGGTCGTCTCCACACATGTTAAATGAGCGCGCACATTCGACCCGGGGTTCACGTGGGAGAGCAGAAAGAAGATACGGTACCCATTTTGCACTAATTTTGTTCATACCCAAATGGTTACGGAGAACTCGGCGAATACTTGTTTCAGAAATGTGGACAACACAGCAAATTCCTTCATTTTCAAACGGCGATCTGCTAATCCCATTTCTTCAACAATTGAAATGTTTTGAGGCGTTATCAGTACAATTGGCCGACCGGAGCGCTCATCATCTTCAAGGGATTCATGCTCCAAACGGAAACATTTTGCCCACTTTTTTACAGTGGAATATGAAGGAGATAAATCACAATAAACGCCGTTTAAACGTTGTTTAATATTATTAGGCGTATGCCCTTCTCTTCTTACAAATTTAATGACCGCGCGGTACTCAATTTTCGCTACCTGAGACATTTTCATGCACTAGTCACGTTGTCTGGCTGGCTACTAAAAACTACTGCTCTTCGAGCCATAATATATATAGTGTAGGCCTCGCACATGGGCAACTATGACTCAAGGGAGTTTGAACACGTTAGAACTTGTGTAAGCCTGTCAGGTCGAGAATTTATGACGCCAACACCAACAACACCAACCACCAAACAACAACAAAATTGAAATGTATATCAGCTATGGAAAGGAAACCAACATTAATAGATACGTTATGCATAATACAAAATGGTTGTGATTAGTTTCTTAATTAATAGATTGTTAAAATTTCACTTGAGTAAAAATACATGCAATAAAGAGGCAAAATTTATAAAATGTGTAGCTATTTATAATGGTTGCTCTTGTATAGGTGTCGATTGCATCCTTAAGAAAGTTAAATATAGGCATTGTATGAGAAATTCTGCCACTTTAAGTCCAGTGGAAACCCACGATAAGAAATTTGTGAAACTCTCCTTTTACAAAATACTGAAAGGTGTTGAAAAATTTTCGGGGGAACGATATATGAACGTGTGTTTTAGTTCACGAGATACACTTAGAAACTTTCTAAGAAATACGAAAAATAAACCGGTTAGTATATTAGTCTAATAAATTCTTCGACAAGTCATAGCAATTAATATAGCACTATTTACAGCTTACAATTCGCACAAATAAAACACAAAGTAAATGTAAAGAGAATTGCAACAATTATTTGAAATGTTAACACATTTTATATTAACAATTTACCACTTTATGCAGTGTTCTTATGGTTGTACATAATAATACATGAAAGGACGAGTAAACGAAGTAACAATAATTAATCCCTGATTTCGCAACACAGGAAGCATTGGCTGGTCATGGGATATTACGCCTGCGCTCGTAGAGCATCTTAAGGTGTTCACCCCTCAAATATTCGCCAAAAGTTTACGTTGCGACATCAGTTGGTAAATAACCAATACTATCTGGGTCTGGTCCTAAGGCAGGAAATATTTACTGCCGTATTCATAGACAATATGAAATCTCAAGGAAAAACTCGACTTAGGCAAGGACACCTTCCACTTAAGAATTGATGAAAGGATTTCTATTAAACTATACTGCTATAAAATTTGCTACTGAGCACCATTTACTAGCTTCACAGAAGTGGCGATATAGGTAAACTAGTATCTTCTGTAATTGAAGGGACAATTGAATGGAGTTATGTTATAAAAAACTGTTTCTGAATAAATTAGATGTTAATAGTGTTAGTTACTATCCTTTATTGATGATTATTTTCAAGTGCAGTTTGTTTGGTTAGTAAGAAGGGGTTGTGGATTAATAATATGTGGTCAAACATTTGAGTTTTCATGAAACTTATTCGTTACAACAAAGTTATTTAAAAAAATATATGACAACCCCCTCATCCACTTGCCCCTTCAATTGTTCATTAACAAGTGACAATAAAATGTACTGAATGTTTTCTTTGGAAAAACGATATCGCATTTTAAATTCTTAATTTCTAAAATATTCCATAGGATTTTGTACATCTCTAATATATCGTTTATGTTCTCTATTATTGTGTATCATATCAATATAATCAAAAAAACCTTCAGTAGATAGCATATTGTATCGTTATATCCTAACAACCTATTATTTAAAATAACAATGCTTAAAAGTACTGTTAATTCTGAAATAACCTCAAATCAACAGAAAATTTAATACATACAAGTATCACATTATTTATACAAGAAATCTAATAATTAAACAAATTATACATAACAATGCAACTAAATTAACCAAAAATTTTATAACCGATAATAACAAATATGCTCTGAAACGTCCTCTATATGCCCTATCAAGTATTTTGCCAAGGAATGCTTAAGGTACTTGAGGAGCCCCCTTAAAATTTTCGTTATCTAAGGTGACCTTAAGTGGGAAATATGTTCTATGAAATACAAATTTCTTAATCAAGGAATGCTTAAGGAAAAGTATACCTCAAGGAAGAACTATGAATAGGGCAGTTAGTTCATGCATTTAGGTACACTTTGATAATAAAATCGTCTATACAGATAAATGATGATTCACTTACAAACTCACTCATTTTATATTATTTAAGAAGATAAATTCAACGATACTGTGTAAGGTAAGTAATACTATAAAAACCCACAGTTTTGGAGGTAATGATTTGCAAAATATGCGACAGTACAGGCACTATTTTACACAGTTTTATAAAATGTCACACAGAAATCCAGGGAAGATACAATAATTCACTTAACTGGTTTGGCTCGCCAACAATTGTTTGAATCGGTGTAATAGTAAATAACAAAATTTTGAATTTTTGTTAAATAAATTTATTTAATGTTTACTAAAGCATATTCTTTTACTCAAGTGTCGGGAATTAGAGTATTTTGTAAATTTTTACTAGTTTCAAAGCATTTTTTATTATAATAAAATTAGAACAACATTTTAATGAAAATTACTCTTTAACGATGAAACAGCTTTCTACAACTACGTGAATTTTCAATACAAAATCATACCTACAACATTGTTGCAATTATTTTACAGAATTTTTCTCTGTGTAGGACATGTCAGTGAAATGGCACAGCTTAACAGCTTGAATGCCTCCTTCTTGGTATGTATGCCTCTCACGTGTCATGAACTATTTGTTCAAAAAATATCCTGCTTTTCATAGTTTTCATGAGAAAATAACTGACATATAAATAGATGCAGCATGTTCACACGACATTGAAACGTGAATATAAAGAGGAGACTGGAATATGCCGATAAACTATATGTTATACAATGTAGTTGGGAACTAATGAGGAATGCAAAGCCCACAAATTGGCGGCAAACCCAATAAGCGTTAACGAGTGCGATGCAGCGTTAGCATTACAATACAATACATTAGATTGCAATGTTAGATCTGACTGAGTTAAAGCAATGACCCCTCTGTGTGTGTTTCGTTTTCGATGTAGTGGTGGTACAGGCGTTGCACTGGTTCTGGCCAGCGGTGCTGCTTTTACGCTGATGGCTCTTAATTACCCCAGGGGACATATCTAAATGAGTGCGCACTGGCAAAAAAATATCTACCTCGACCAAGATTATTTTCAGGCGGCAAATTTACGTTTATGGCAGCAATTAACAATTCTTAATTAATCTAGGTCTTTAAAGTGATATTCTTGAAAATGGAAATTTAAAAAAATAAATATGAAATATAATTCACGGAATTTTATGATGCTAATGTGAGACGAGCCTATAAAGCATGAATTTTCATTTTGAAAAGCACACAAGGAACGTACACGCATACACTCTCCAGTTAGGAAATTTACTGTACCTCGGAAACTACACAACAACACAGCGATATAATGCAATCATACTTAACCCTAGGATGCATGGGTGTTCGGATATACAGATTAACATTTCTCGGGTCTCTCAGGCCCGGTTATTTTTTTACTTTGTTAAAAATATATAAGAACATTAAATATATTTGAATCATTTATTTGTGCGTATAAAAATCTTAAATAATTAAACAAAACCTTTAACTAAAGATTACAACTCTTATAAATATAAATACATGTTCAAAAGTAGCAATTTTTACAAATCCTTACACTATGTTCGTTACACACATTATTGCGACACTTTTCACAAACTAGTTTGTTTTTTCTGTCTAAACTAGATGGACAAATTTGTTCATACAATTTATTGAATTTCTTGGTATTTTCGGATTTTTTTACCTCCTTATCATATTTGGTATTACCAATTGCTCAGCTAATTCTTTCAAAAGTAGTTGTCTAGCGTGTGTTACATTCCTGTGATAATCAAGTTTCAATCTGGAAAATATAATAAATGCATTTAGTGCTGCAATATCGATCATATTAGAAAAAAGCGCCATAGGCCAATGCTTCGTTTGCCTTTTACATGTATAATTAAACTCCCCATTTGGTCTTGTTATGATAAAGTATTAATTCCGGTTCCTGTTTAACATTTTCACTTACAGACATGTCATTGTGCATGGTGCTGAGCAAAATGACTGACTTGTTTTTCTTAGGAATGTAGCCAACCATTTTGTCATAAAAGCCAAATGTAGAAGAGTAGACCGGTTTGTTCTTTGCATCTCTTATTTAATTTGGTATTTCTCTCTTATTTTTTCTTAGTGTTCCCACCACTGTTCTTTTCTAATAAATATTTAGCAAATGGAATGCTTGCAAAGAAGTTATCCATTGTAACATTTAGTCCAGAGAAGTGGATGCTGCGTACTACAGTTTGCACTACTTCAGAAGCAACATTTGTATGGATAGGTTGATTGGGTCGTCGTCCGGTATATACCATTCCATCAATTGCAAATCTTGATTCTGACTCACACATCCAGAAAATCGTGATACCGTACTTTGATGGTTTATTTGGCATACTGAATAAATGAACATCTCCCTCTATACGAGCGTAACTGCTCGTCAATGGTAACACTCTCATTTGGCACCAAAGATGACCTGCATTGTTGTAAAAATAAGTTCCATATATACGATATCGGAACTAGTCTATCGGTCTGTAGGCGAAAATCACGAATTCTTCAAAACGCAGGTACCGTCTAATATCTTCAAACCGATTAATTCCCATAGTAGCTTGATAAATAGGATTACATTCATCAGAAGAAAACTTATCTTATCGGTACGTGCCAGTTTCTTTCCACACCAGCTTGTATCGGCAAACCTAAGAAAGCATTCAGCTCCATCACATCAATATCTACCCATCCTTTGTCTTTTACTGTAGTTACTCTTCGAGCTTCAAGGTTTGTGCATTTGACGACTTCTTCTAAGATCGTTCTTGTAATAAAACATTTGAAAGCATTTTCAGGTGTATCACAGGACACTGCTTTAGTTTTGTGGCGTATCATAAACGGCTACTTAGAAAAGGGGTTGTTCGGAAAAATCATATTTTATGATCCGAAAGTGCCTTCAGGAGAAGGGACGGTCGGAAGGGACAGTCGGTTGGGATCCTCTGCACAGGCGGACGCGTTTGTTAAAAGATATTTAGTAAATTATATGTTCCCTTGTTAATCTTGCGTATTATTTACCAACCCTCCACAGTTTTTACACCAGGTGCTAAACGCAGTACGTTACGTTTTGCAGTTTTCGTAGAGCTTGGCGGAACTTTATTCCACTGGATACCGGATGGAGAAGCGAAACAGTTGGGATTTTCACTATCGGCCTTCGCTGTAGCTAGATCTTCTTCAGACACAGAATTTGAAGATTCTGAATTGGCTTCTAATGAATCTTGACCAGGTTCTTCAATTTCAGACGTTTAACTCTCTTCCGACAAAACTTTACATTACATTCCTCTGCCCACCGCATTAGAGGTTCCTCGTAATTGGGATCTCCATACCTCACTGTTGCACGTTGCCCGGTCGATTTTCTTGAACTTTCAGCCGCCATAACGAACATTCATAAATAAACACCTCAAGCAAATTTTAGCAACTGAAGTCTTTTTTATGCGTTCGCATATTTATATGATATGCATTTCTGCGTGCTGAAACCTGCATACGCCGTTGAAACTGGCAAACTCCGTTGAGTGCAGAAGCAGGCCTGTTCCTACATGTTACAACATGTTGCAGCCGATTGTTAACACATTGTATTCCAAATAATATTGCAATATGCAGTAGAATTGACGCCAGAAGTAACAAATTATTTAAACAAAGACAGTTTTGGATGCAAATATAAACGATTATCAATCAAAAATAAACCAGGCCTACGAGGCCCGAGAAATGTAAATACGCGGTAGAATTAAAATATCTAAAATAGATTTTCTTATAAATTATATAGATCAAACGCCAATTAGAAATAGCAACAGGAAGATCCAGTTGAGGTATAGACAAGCCCCAGAAGAAGAAAATTTAAAGATAAAGAAGTTATGAAGCTTAGAATACCACGCTGGGCTTCGGAGGCCCGTGTTATGCATCCTAGGGTTAAAGGACGAATGTACTGTAATAAGACGGTGGTTATTCTTCTCCTTTGACAGTAATATCGGAATAATGACAAAATAATCAAACGCTGAATGTACAGTAAATAGTACTTTTTCCATCTTCTTATTATATCACCTTCTTCTACTAGCAATTGACCTTCCTTATCTTTCAATTGGTTCAGACAAATCGGTGTTTTCAACCCTTAAACATGTCAATGTATTGTAGAACAGTTTTTGGTTAGCGTTTACATCTTCTTCCATTCAGCTACCAAATTCTTTCCACGATTGTTTTTTTGCTTCTATGATAATGTTTTTCACTTTTTTTCTTTGTGCATTGTATTCTGAGTAGGTCCGGTCCTCTAATGGATAATTATTGCTTGTTTTTACCGATAGGTGCGATTTCTTTCTTAATGTTTTCGTTCCACCTTGATGATGCCAAATATTTTTCATTTTTGTTATACCACAAATTTTTTGAGCTGCCGATAATATAATATGCCTTTGAATGTCTCCTATATTTCTTCTTCATCCATGTAAATTACGTTATCAATTTCTGCCGCCTCAAACTCAACTTTTATTCTGCCGTGGCTTGCTAGTTCTTCATTTCTGATCTTGTATGACGGAATAAATAACAGAACTCTAATTATAGGTTCTACCACCTGAATATGGATTTCGATATGTTCGTTGTATAAAGCTTACAATATTAGTACAAACGCACAAATATTATATTTGCAAGGCATCATCTAAAGCATCTTGCAAATCATAAAACGGCAACATTTTATTATGAAATGTCAATTGAATACAAAGTACGCGGCTTTGTGTGTATTATTGAAATCCTAATATGCTTTACAATCTATTTCGATAGTATTGAACACTCAGCAAAAATTTTGCATTCAAAAGGGGGTAGGCATCAATGAAAGTTCGCATTTTGTCTACATATACATATTTCTAAAAGGTAGATGAGAGAGGAGAATGTTCTGGTTTTCAGGTTGTATATGAACTGCACATGAAGTTACATCAATTTTAATAGAATGCAGTGTTAAAACAATTAAAAAGTACTACTACGCATGCAAAGAAAACAGAAACGCAATCAAACGTTGAGATTTATAGTTTACTACTTCCTTGTCATATGAAGCGTCAGAACTCATATTGCCGGCACAGTAGAAACCTAGTTTCTGTAGACCTAGAAGGATCGATTCTAGATTTTGCGGGTGCATCTGATAGAAAATACTATTTCGCCTACTGTTACCAATTCTAGTTAATGATATAACTGGGTTAATATCTTTAATTCTATTAGTTTTTAGTAATTATACATAATTAGATTGCACGACCGTTAGCAACACTGCTTATTCCCTTGACTACTTTATTTATTACGTCCCTTTACTTCCCGAAAAGCTATAAAATCTAACCGAGTCGTATTTCTACTATACTAGGTCAAAGCAAATCTTCAAAGAACACTTTCCATTCCAATAAAACATAAAATATATTTAAAGGCAAAGTATTTATTCTACAAGAGAGGGAACTCAAACAATTTAATTCTAGGAGAATGGTTTTTAGGAAAATAGGCAATTTACTTCAGATATTTTATCGGTAGGAAACAGACCGTTTTCAAAACGTTGTCTGTCTGTAGCCTGCGGGCTTTCAGTTCTCTTGTGTAAAGGAAGGAAGGAGGTTTACATCAGAACTATTACTATCCGTATCTGTTCTACAAATTTGTTATGGATTTACATACCACAGACGAGACGTCTTATTTATTTTATATGTATGCAAGTTAACTCATGATTTTATTAATCTTAGAAATATTCATAGTCGGTTCCTCGTCTACCGGCCGTTCCACTGTAGAGGTAGTCGTAAAATCTATCTTCCAATTCTTTTCTTCCATAGTTTTCGATCGTGCGCTAATATTTCTGCTTTCCTACATATTATGCTTTTTTTTTGGTTAATAATTTGATAGCTTCTCGTTTCCATGTTATTGATGGTCTATTCCCCTTGGGCCTTTTTTTTTTGTCTATTCCCATTTTTAAAAAGCCTTAGTCTTAAATTTTAATCTTAGAAATATATTGTAGCGAATAAGCGCTTTGCTTTTACTTTTAGAAAATACGCTAACTGGACTTCTGCTGCTTTGCGTTCATCGTTCATGTTTTTTTGTATTGTAATCATTCTTTGATCGGTGACCGGTTATGATCTCTCGGTCAATTTGAAGACATCGAATGTTGATACTGCCGATCAAGCACCAGAAGGATAGTTAGTTGTTTTGCAAAATAGGCGTTTACGAGCGTAATGGCCTCCTCATTCGATTAAAATCTATATCCTCCGAGCGAAACATGAGCATAGGAAACAGTTTATCAGTTCGAACTTCAATTCGTGAATGTTTGCAATAGCGACTACTAAAGTGTCAGACGGTGCGTTGTTTTGGCGGAACATTAACTGCTTTTTCTTAAAAGGCGGTCATTCTTCCGCAATTTTCAAGATAGTCGATTAACACAACTCCATGACTGTCCCAAACAACAGCCACCGCCACTTTCTGGCCGAAGAGT
The DNA here is from genome assembly GCA_029619315.2 of Dynastes maya. Lineage (NCBI taxonomy): Eukaryota > Metazoa > Arthropoda > Insecta > Coleoptera > Scarabaeidae > Dynastes > Dynastes maya. The sequence continues at coordinate 28,794,081 of JAROYE020000001.1, forward strand.
CTTTGCCTCTTTCGGAGCCAATTCTCCTTCTCAGTCCACTGTTTCGGCTGTGTCTTGGTTTCAGAAGCACACCTGTGTATCCAAGTTTCATATACAGATATTAGTCGATGCCGAAACTCCGACTTAATTCGCTTAAACTGCTTCAACAGGGCTTTGGAAATATTAATTCCTATGCGTTTTTGCTCCTGAGTGAGCAAGCGCGGTACCCAACGCGCAATTAGCTTTTTCATGCCTAAATCTTCAGTCAATATTTGATAAACAGGTTCTTTCGAGATGCCCACAGCCACTGCTATCTTTCCAACCTTAATTTAACGGTCGTCTGGCACCAATTGGTGAACTTTTCCGATGTTATTGGTAGTAACTGCTTTTTTGGCCGTCCTGAACGTTCATCGTCAACCAAGCTGGTACGACCATATTTAAGTTCAGTTGCCCAAAATTTCACTATGGCAAATGATGGTGCAGAGTCCCCGTAAACAACATTCATATCAGCTTTAATTTGCGTAGGCGTATTATTTTATTATAATGCAAGAATTTTATGACGATTCCATATTCGACTTTTTCCATTTTTACAGAAACACTAACATCGACTGATACAAATGACCGTTACGCAACTGAGCGTCCAACATGGCTGAAATTTTCAAAAGCATCTTCCAACGCATGCGCAATTATATTACCAGAATATTTTTGATGGGTAATGCCATCTTCATGTAGAGGCTTGGAACTTAGACTACCCTTGAATGCAACACCCTTTTTTACGTATAAAATTTTTCTTTTATCTCTGAAACTTAAATTTTTAATGTAATGAACCCTTTAGTCTTGGTAATAATTACAAGTGATTGTATTATGTCTAAGTTCCCAATTATTTGAAAACTTGTGTTGGTCATCTTGTTCCCAAAGAATTTACAGACTTCAAAGCGCTCAATCCTACAATTTTCCTCAAGTTTTTGATTTCTGTACCGAAACCGATTTATTTCGTGTCATACAGTTTAAATTTAGTGGTGGACATAGCTCCGAAGCTCTTCTTAAGAGTTCTGTGTGACGTCAACACTTCAAGCGATAAGGATTTTGCTACAATTTTCGCTTTGTTGGATTTTATCAAATGTTGAATAATGGTACATAGTCCTTTAATTAATGTTTTGAGTGAGATTGGCATTCCCACCAATTGCATTAATCTCCTTGATGGTTTCATTTCTTAATGTAGGTGTTCGTACACACTCTAATATCTTTGTCTCATTTTGTTGTGACGCTGTTACCTCAAGAATCAAGTTTTCTCCTTTCATTGGTATTACACCACAGAATATTTAGTTTATGGTTTTAGTTATGTAGGCATGTCTTTCAGTTTTACAGTACTTTTTTCTTCTGTAAGGATTGGACTTAAAAATAGAGGATAACTTAGGTTTTTGGTTCGTAGGCTTCCGCGATCGTCAATAATACTATACTCTTGGTTTCCGAATTGGTACCGCGTCGTTGTAGTAGCTTTGGCCGACGTTTTGTCCACACTCTTATGGGACGTCTTCAGTTGTTACTGCACACTGACTGACTAACCAAGAGTATAGGATAACTTAGGTTATTCAGCTGATCCTCTCCTTAAGATTTCATAATAGCCAATTGTTTCTTTTCTCTTCTTCCCTCTAACCATTGTAGTTTTGAGTGTATTATGAAATAAAGAGATTTATTATTATTATATAAATGATATTCCAAATCAAACCAAGTTTTCTTCTATGCACATATATATACGACGATAATATCAAATTTTATAAGGCTTTTTAACCATAAGATTGGAGATACTCAGTTTGTGAAGCTAATGAAGATTTGAATTTATTGCTTGAACCGTCCAAACAGCCGAATCTGGGCGTTAGTTCATCCAGGCATCACGTAAGCGAACTATATAGGCATAGGCGAGAATATCAAGAAAGCTTGACCAGTATTGTAGCATTGGTTCAAAGCCTTCTAACTTTTTCAGAAAACATCTTGAGATATACTTATACTCAGACTGTTTTGTAGTTATTACTAGTAAAACACGTCTGTGCACATTGCCTAGCGTTACAGTAAACATTCTACGTAAAAACAAGAAGTGCAACTCAAGACTTTGGACAGGCTTGATTCAAAATGGGACAAAATATAGAAAAAAATTAAGTTGTAAAGAACAATTTAAGTATTATAATAAATAATGAGATTTCAATTAACGCTGCTATTTTATACAATTATCTCAGTTAGACACTTTACTATTAACTATTAAGAAGAACTATTAAGATTATATAAATATTCTAGTCAAAAATTTTATTGGAGGAGCATAGTAATAGAAACAAAAGAAGAAATTACAATTATAAATAAAAGAATATATATTTAGCCATTACTAAGGAACTTTGGTGTATTGATAGCGATCATTATTACATATACAAGTGATTCTGATTTGACCATTTTAGAGGTATTAGATTACCACAGAGTAAACAAAAAGATAATAAAAAAAATTGCAAGCTCCCGACATCGAAAACAAAATTTCATGAATAAATAACCTTCATATTTAGCAGCATGAATACCAAATGAGGAATTCTCAAACGTAACAAGCACCGTAGTAACTGGGGGAAACCAACGTGTAGGCGAAAATATTTAATAACATTCATAATAACGCATGACAGACGTATATTTCACAACAAAGCGGTAGCAGGTATTACCATAATCCACAGAACAAAAACCAATTGAAATTAAATTTCAAAATTAATGGCTTTTTCGACCCTGCACACTGAGATAGTTTCATCGTTGACTGTCCTGGACCTTAATTCCCCGTATTTCCTATGGTAAATCCTCTACGGTAAGTGCAGTACCGCTGTCATCATCGTTGTGAATTGTTTCGTTGATGTAGCCACGCTGATCTGATAAAGCTCATAATCTAATTTATTCGAGGTATTCTGCATAGAAGGGAAACAAAGGGTTCCGCATAGCAGCAGCTATTGTAATAAAAGTAGAATTTTGTAACGTATTTGATAGCAGCATATTTACATATTGAATTTAGTAAATTAGTTTAAGAAATATATCTGGAAAACGTCTTTCTTCAATAGTATCGAAAGTAGAAGTTGATTTGGGGTGCATATTGATTTTGTGTAACTATTTGCAGCTTGAGGTTCAAAAACATTAAATCCTACTTACTCTATGTAATACTATTGTAAATCCGGTTTTACCTCAAATTCATTAAGTAAGATACTGTTTCTACTGAATCTGTGTAGTATCACAAACATTCTTTATGTCCTACTTATTTTTTGATTTGTTTTGGCTTATCTTCAAATCTCTTAAGGTCATGCCTCTAACAAAATTTTCTTCAAGCTAAACTTTATGTGGTACATTGTTTGGATGCTATCACATACATTTACGTAAACTACTACTAATACATAAGATTTACCATACATATTTCTATCATTTACTTTATTGAAGAATATTGTTAGAAATAACAAAGAATCTATAAAGACATCTAGTACTTGCTCTTATAAGGCAGAGATTTATTCATGCTATTTCAATTTTTTAAAATGCCACGGCTTGTATATATTTTTCCGCAGTCTGATAGTGAAACTATAATAGAATTTCTTCTAAACATTTCCCTATACCAAAGATGTATTATTCTTTAATTAATTAAATATGAAGCTAACCGGATAAGTTGTTTCATAGAATTGATAGAGTACTATGACAAAATACTATAAACTTTTGTTTCTCTAAAGATATTCATTAAAAGTAACTGCAAAATTTAATTTATGCACACAATTTTACATATATTCGAAGTGAACATCGTTTTGAAAAAATATTCTAGAAGAGCTTTTCTATTATATTTTGTAAAACTATACAGGGTTGGGATATCGATGACGATCTTGTAGAACCCGGTTAATATAAAAAATTCTAGATGTCGTGCCAAACCCTCCAAGAAATACTCAATCGAATAAAATTTGAAGCACCACCCTAGCGTGGTAGGCATTTAAGATATCGGCTGTTAAAGAAAGAACATTTATCAAAAATCTCAAATTATGTCAATTATCTCATAAACAAAGATAAATAGGCATAGGGAATAATGATGTGAGTTTTCATGAATTGAAGAGAGATATCTAAAATCGTAATAATATACACGATGTTCCATTTAAAAAACCACACTTGTATCGCGCGCAGCGGAAACTGAACACCCTGTACAATAATAATAAATGGCTTAGACACCCCTCCTGGGGATTTCGCCGCTTCAGATGAAGGTTTCTAAATCCCTTATTAAGGGGAGGATCAGTCCCTGTTCCTTCCTATTCCACTCTTTCACGTATCCTTCTCCACTCCGTTCTATCTTTAGCTTTTTCTTTTGCCTTATCGGTCCCTATCCTCTTCAAGTCTTCCCTCACTTCACTCATCCAGCTAGATCTAGGTCTTCCCCTCCTTCTTTTTCCCGATGGCTCCCAATTTGTTATTATATTTAATATCTTGTCCTTTCCCGCTCTCCACATATGCCCCAACCACTTTGCTCTTTGCTGTTTTATCTTCTTAACCATATCTTCTCGACATTCTTTTGCTACTTCCTCATTTGTTCTTATCCTATATTCCAAATTTTTCATTCTAACTGGTCCAAGTATTGATCTCAGTATTCTTCTCTCCACGACTCTTGAATTTTCTTCATCCCTTTTTGTCATTGTCAGTGTTTCCGCTGCGTACATTATTATTGGTCTTATGGTTGTTCTATAAATTTTTGTCTTTGTATTCTTTGAAAGATTTTTGCTTCTTAGTAGGTGTTTATTTATATGTAGAGCTTTGTTGGCTGCCATTATTTTCTCCTTTATTTCCATTTCTCTACTATCATCATGTGTAATGGTGACTCCCAAATATTTGAACTTGTCTATTTCCTCAAGAGTATACTTCCCCACTCTAATTTTTCTGTTGCTTAGCTCTTTTCCTATTCTCATTATTTTTGTCTTGTTCTCATTTATTTTCAATCCCATCCTCTTACCTTCATCTACTATTTCTTTTAAGATGTTATTCATTATCTCCTTCTTTTTTGCCACGATTACTATGTCATCAGCGTACGCTACTAATTGTCCTCCTCTTGTTCTTATTGTACCCTTATTGACTCTTCTGGTGATGTACTCCAGTACTATATTAAATATGTTTGCCGACATCGCATCCCCTTGCCTAACTCATTTATTTATAGCAAAGTCTTCAGTTTCACCTTTACTTGTTATTACACTAGCTTTTGTTCCATGCATTGTCATTGCTACAAGTCTTCTTAGTTTTGTTGGTACTTTTAACTCCTTCATCGCTAACATAATCATATTTCTATTTAGAGAATCAAACACTTGCTGAAAATTTACGAAAAGCAGTTCGAGGTTTATATTATGTTGACAAGTTTTTTCTACAATTTGTTTAACTATGTGTATTGCGTCAATTGTCGATTTCCCCTTCGTAAACCCGCATTGATATTCTCCTATTTTATTATCCGTTATCTCTCTTATTCTTCTCTATATTAACGTAGACAAAACCTTGTAGGCGGTTGGTAGTAATGTAATCCCCCTATAGTTATTACACTCAAGCTGACTTCCTTTCTTATGTACCTTTATTATTTGGCCTATTTTCCAGTCATTCGGCATTCTCTCCTATTTCCATATATTTAATATCAATGCGTATATTTGTTTTTTCAATTGTTCGCCCCCATGTTTCAACAACTCCATGTTTATCCCATTCCTTCCAGGTGTTTTTACGTTCTTGGTTTTGTTTATAATTTCAGTCGCTTCTTCTAGGGTTGGTTCCTTTACATCTACTTCCTGTCCTCCTTCCCCTTCTCCTCCTTCTTCTTCCTCTGTTGTTGATGGTCATTTAATAATTCTTTGAAGTGTCTTATCCAAACCTCCTTGATTTGTTCATTTTCTACTATTTTTCCTTCTTTGGTTTTTATTCCCCTTATTTTAGGTTTATATCTTCTTTTTTGTTCCTTAACCTTAACACCCTGTATACTTAGGTATAATTTGATGTTGTGCGGCATTTGTCTCCTATTATTTTTTATTTGGACAGTTTTTCTCTAAATTGCTTGGGAAATAAATTATCTTCCGTCCATGCACTAGGTGAACACGCTATATATGCATGTTTACACTAATGGCAACGTAAACACCGGATGCCCAAAGAAGTACAGCTTACATGAACGTATCATTTATGAAATATCAAGTTTATTTCAGCAGAAATCATAAACTAATCAGACGCAATTTGATTGGCTAAAAAAGTCCGAAACTATTTTCTAACTGATTTCAACAAGGCCATTATTCTCAGTATTCGCTTCTAGACTATTCACACACGGGTGATGTATGATGCCCGGCCCCATACCAAAACGTTGTGATAGTGATTTCGTGTTGACTAATCGATTTTTTGTACACAATGGCGAGAACTAGCGGTGTTCATGTTTGCTTCAAATATGTCAGTATCCTTACTAGACACAACAATGGAGGCATCGTTTGCAAATAATACAACAAAACCCAACGACATTGCAAAAGACAAATCACTTATGAATACTAGAAATATTAAAGGTTTCATGATGGAAGCCTAAGGCACACCTGTACTTGGTTGCGATGATACACCTGATACAAACATGCATCGTTCCATCTAATAAACAAGACGATATTCAATATGTATATGTATATATATATATATATATATATATATATATATATATATCGATCCACTAATACTGATAGAATATCATTTTTCAATAATGAAGTGCTGGCAATTTCAGTAAATTTGCAAATGCAAGGTAAAATATATATTTCTTAGAATAGGACAACTCGCCGCCGCCATCTCGCCGCATGGACATCTCGCCGCATGGACATCTCGCCGTCCGGACAACTCGCCGCGGAGACAGCTCGCTGGGGGGATAGCTCGCTGCCAGACTCCTGAGAAAGATGAAGCCAACTATATCGCTTTATAGTACAAGAAAAACTGATTATTTAAAAACACAACCAGTTTAAGTGATACATTTAAAGCGGCAGTGGAAATAGCCTTGTTAGCATTAAGGTGTACAAGGAATATTTTAATACTTTAAAAGTGCAACTAAAACTAATTATTCAAAAACAAAACCAAGGTGATTGATATTTATCGAAAGGGAGGTAATTGTTAATAGTAAATAAATTTATACCGCCACCTGTTACGTTTTAATCTCTTAATCTTTGTCAATATTAGTAAACCTAATCTACAAACCTTATAAATTGTTCCAAGAACAACCCTAAAAGTTTATTATATATTCCTGAAATGATAATGATGAAATTTTAATTGTTCCCCCTCCAAGAATCATGTTGGTAACTGTGCAGCAATTAAGCCATATTAAGCAATTAATATGGACCTGAAAGTGTAGTCTTGTTGAATTATTCGTGAGTATCATTTCACTATGGAATCAATTTTTGACAAAATGTCGAAAGACGGTTGTACTGAATTTTGGCGATGTGAGAGAAGGAGACAGTGCAAAGGAAGAGTTTATGTGCGTGAAGCAAAGGTCGTTCGAATTGTGACTGAACATTGTCATGAAGCGTGTGCAGCTAAAATTGAAGCAGATAAAGTAATTGGATCTCTTAAACGACGAGCTGCTTCAACTGTAGAGAGTACCTTACAAGTCATCAATGCCTATACCCAAGGGTTGACAGTTGCTTGCCAAGGGCCATTACCAAGTCAAGCTTTGAAAAAAATTATCAGGAGAAAACGCAACCAAATCATGTCCGCTCCTATCAATCCAACGGATTTGATAACACCGGAAATATCGGAGGCATACAAAACATTTAAAACAGCTGCTGAATCTGAAGAAAATTTTTTACTGTTTGATAGTGGACCCGGACTGGAAAGAATTTTAATTTTTGGCAAGAAGACAAATCTTCAATTATTTAACTTGGACGGTACCATTAAAGTAGCACCTCCCTTCTTTTATCAAGTTTATGTGATATTTGCTAAAAAGTACGATGGAATACATCCAATGTTTTACGCACTACTACCCAACAAGCAGCGTGCAACATATGGCAAGCTATTTGGCGCAATAAAAAGTTTGGTACCAGACTTACAACCTGTAGCTATTTCCTGCAATCATGAATTATCTGCTGTTAAAAGTGTTTTGGAAGTATTTCCGAGTGCTAACGTACAAGGATGTTTTTTTCATTTGACACATATGAAAAAGCGTTTGCCTTTACTACATTTAACTCAAACATATAATATAAATGCCGATTTCGCTTTGTGGGCTCGCATGATGCCAGCACTGGTGTTTCTTCCTATTCATTACATTGATGCTGCAGTTAATGCAGTCAGTGATACAATTCCATAAAAACTTAGTTTATTATTGGATTGGTTCGAAGACACTTACGTTAGTTGCCCAAATAGACGTACTCAAGGACGACGTCCTCCGTTATTTGCACCAGAAATGTGGAACGTTTGTACTAGAACCAAAAATTGTCAGGACAGGACCAACAATTTTGCTGAAGTTGTCCATCGACGGTTACAAATCGAATTGGGAATGGAACATCCAACAATTTGGAAGTTTATTGACGCTCTTAGAAGAATTCAGCAAGGAAGGGATTTATTTTATGAGCAGTTAGTAACTGGACATAATCTACCCCAAAAATTAAAACGTTACAGAGAGTCTGACTCGGAAATATTAAACATTGTAAATAATTATGACAGTCGAAATATTATCGAGTATTTGAGAGGGATTGCTCATAATTTTGAAATGGAAACATAAATTTATATCTAAAATTAATTCATTAATATGTAAATAGTAAGTTATGTAAGTTCACATATTTGTAAAGTGAGTAATGACAAGGTTTCTTTTATAGCCGCTTTGGATAAATATCAATTACATTGGTTTTGTTTTTGAATAATTAATTTTAGTTGCACTTTTAAATTATTAAAATATTCCTTGTACACCTTAATGCGGACAAGGTCATTTCCCAGTCGCACTAAATGTACCACTTAAACTGGTTGTGATTTTAAGTAATCAGTTTTCCTTGTACTAAAGCGACATAGTTGGTTTCATCTTTCTCAGGAATCTGGCGGCCAGCTGTCTCCGCGGCGAGCTGTCCCCGCGGCAAGTCGGCGGCGACGAGTTGTCCTAGACCGTATATTTCTTAAGAAGACCATAAAAGATGGGCAACTAAACTTTCAAAAAGTGCAGAAAGAACACTTAATAATAATATATAATAATAATTTGAGACTATTTCTGAAGAGTGGACACAAGCATAACTTTTGAAACTTTTAAAACCAGTAGAATATTTTCTACATTAACTGTTTTATACAATATATGCATTTAACAATATAAATATTGGTTCAATTAATTCTGATTCTACAAATTTAATAACTTCAAAATAAACACCATCAGCACCTGCATTTTGCCTATTTTTTTTAGATTCACTATTGCACCGCTAATCTCATTGTATGTTATTAAATAGACATGGGAGTTTTGTGCGTTTGGTATCCTAGTACAACCAGCCGGAGTAATCAAAGATGGCTGCACAACGCTCACGCTCTCACTAAACCCATTTGCAATACATTATAATTCCGAATGGGTTCAGTTATTGTTTCAACAGGAACTCTTAAAATATGATTACTTTTCCTTACCTTATTGCGCCCTAATTTTTCATTTACGCACCTCCAAGCTTTCTTCTGTGTACTTACCTCCCCTACGGGCTCCTTTCCTCCTGCCCCCGCACAAGTGTTTTACAAGACATTCTTTTTTGGGCTGATTAGTATTTTGCGCACATTCTTGTTTTTTAAATGTACATGTATAAATTTTTCGTAAAAAAATGCGAATATCTTATACAAACTTTAAAATAAGGAAGTAATTGATACATTGCATAATCTGAAGTAAGAGACACATCGAAATTTTTTTAATGAATATGATTTTAATAAAATAAGATTAATGAGTTAATTAAATTTCTAATTAGAGGTAAGTAGTCGAAGCTATACAAAACAGATCCTTAATTCCATTATATCAATTGTTACAGTTATCCTTTGTATTAAATGTTTAAATGTTACTTTTCGTATTCGTTGCAAACTAGAAAAATATTTTACAATCGCATGAATTTCATTCTCGTAGCTTAGCCATAACTTATTGATATATATTTTCGGTCCCTCCGGAAACAAACATTAAAATGTAACCTATATATTGTTTCTATTTCTTTTATTTTAGCAGATATACGCGCAACATATCGCCAACGTGCAGGAATTGCCAGGTCTGTAAATAGAAAATGCAATTGTCGTGAATATATCCAGCAACAAAACGATACAATTTCCAACGAAGCAGTGAGAAACTTCCTAACGACCAGCCGGCAGTAATAAATAAAAAATAAAACGAGAATGGGGAAATAGAAAATCTAGAAACGGAACCATCAATTCTCAGAACAATAAGCTATCAGCATGTGCGCCTCTGTAGCTTCCCAATAAAGGGAATATAGATCACAAAACGTGCGATATATACACGTTGGAGAAGAATGTTCAGGTATTTGGGCGGAAAACTGAACAAGGTGGAAAAAATTAAACATTAGAACATATCGCCTGGTATACATTTTAACATGAAATATGTATATGCATATATATTCCTATAAAAATCAATACCGACCAATCGACTAATCATAAAATTTCAAACTTAACCCTTTCAGTCACGATTTTTTACGGTTAGTCAATTAGAACAGCCTTGGAGTTGGTGTCTTGTGTAGAGGACACGATGAGCAAAAGGGTTAATCAAAGAAGTTGAGCATATTCTATTTATTTTACTAACCATAACTGGGTCAACATCTATAATACAGGGATACATTTCAAATTAATATGTATCTTTTTTGCTGGTGTAAATACATACATATATGTACATGTGTATACTGAAATTTGAATTCTTTCCATACCTGTATATTCCCACTAACTTCAACTCGGAGAATAGGTACTAAATAATTGATTACCTTGTAACACATTTCTGTATCCGATGTTTTGTATTTCGTTGTGTTGATATTACTTCGCCTCCGTTATGTTGTTTCTTTCCTTGTTTTTGCTGATCTATCTCGTAGATTTATGATTCTGTTGCACGTTCCCTTTTATTTTTCATATAAAAACGAGATAAGTTTTCGTTTTCCTTGTTCGCCTGCCTAGGAAACTCCAAGTAATGTACGCTCTATAATGGTAACCGAGTGGAGGACACCACGATTAAGTTTATTGCCCTATTTATGGACTAACGTTACAGGAAGGTGATTAATTAACAGCTGTTCCCTATTAAGTGTTGCTGTTATTGTCGTTATAACAGCTAATTTATATTGAACCATTGCTAATGCATTATCACCACTCCGGTTTTATACGGAGATTTCAAGGTTCGTAGTATAGAAATTACAGTCACGAGTATGTGGTGCAACGAATCAAAAGAAAACTTGTGGGCATTGAGAGTTAGGGTGTATAGATTTAACAGTAAAAATACATACCGCATTAGAAAGTTCCGTGATATACTGAACTGCTACAATATGGGCATTGTTGCAAAATTTGCCGGCTATATGACGTAGGTATAAGGGCTCAGTGATAATCTATCCGTTCTCATGAGAGCATCGCACTAGACTCTAGGCATATACTATGCCCCTAGTTTATTTCTTTGATTGATCATCCTTGTCATTCTCGATCAATTGATCCGTTGTTATTTTTGATTTGCTTTGTATGTATCTCGTAATTATACTGAGGAATAGTTTCTTTTTCAATTACGTTCTTATAAACGAAGAAGTCGTTACATGGTATTACGTTAGAGGCAGTATGCAGTACTGCCTCTTACATAATACCATCTAATAATAATAATAATAATAATATCAATTGATTCCATAATACACAAACTGTATAGAATACGTCACACTTATATAAGAATAAAGTACATCGAAATATGCACATTATTGTATGTTGTAACCCGCGTTTCGAATCCGGAAGTACCTTCGATTTCGGAAACAAAAATTCATCCAAATTTTCTTTCGTAACCCGAAAATCCCGTAACAAGAACTGTTGTAAAGTGAAGTACCACTGTACTTGCATTGTGTTAATGAATCACGCTTTTATTAGATTTCTTAAGAAGTTGGCGAGCCTCTACAGAACCAGATGTCATATCGCAATGAGACCTTCTATAATAAATGCTCATTTGTTAATATATCTTTGCAAAAGAAACCACAAATTCCTTGACTTTTAAATTCATTGCAGGTGCTTATTAATGATAGTCATGAAAAACTAAATACATACTGTGATTTATGTCAATTTAAATAAAGACTTTGATTAGTCATGTGTACCTATATTTTAGGTATCTCCAATTATATCCGATACTGTAACAGATGTTGGGTCCAGTAATTTTGATTTTCATTCAAAGATTATCGTATCAAATGCTATCTTTTATCAAAAAGACGATGGCAACTCATTTAAATTGTTGGAAGTTACAGAGCTATTAAACTGAATGGTCAAATAACTCAGAGTCCCCTTCGCAGTGTCTCCACATATATTTCTGCAAATGGCATTTGAAAGCTCATGAATCTGACGTTTCGACTTAATATTTTCATCTCAAACACACCCTGTATAGTATATAGTGAAATGTTTGTAGAGTAATTAAAATTTTAACTCTTTTGTGGGATTCGGGAGTATTCTTCCCTACTCTTTCGGCAATTTTTAATGAATTTTGATGTCAATAAATGGAAATTAGCGAATATTAAAATTGAAAAATGTAAACTAACCTTTGATTTTTGCCAAAATGTCACCAAAACTCTATATTCCTTATGACATTCACAGGAAATCTGCCTGTTCTAACCTCCAATCTTAAATTTTCTCTATTTTCTATATCGGACACTTTAAATTGGGACCGCAGCCAAGATACTAGTTAACTCGAAGAAAGCTTAATCAGGATTGATGAATTTATTGGCGTCCCTTTCCCGCTTTATTGTAATCGCGATAACGATTGTTGCTCTCCACAGAAAATTTGGATGATTTCTATCTAAACGTAATATTATGATGAATTTCGATGAATAAAGTTATTTTAGACGCTGAATGAATGTAGTGACGCTACTAGATGACTCAACCTAGACGACTCTATGCTAGAAAACCACCACAATAAACCTTAAATACGAAATTTTCCCGACGTAAATGAAGACATCTTAACGAAACATATTTAATATACGAAATAATGTTAGAAATACCTTTGAATTTACCCTGTTGTTTGTTTTAGGAGAATTTTACATTAATTTTGAAGGTTTTACGAAATTAGGAGAATAAAAAGAAGAATAGTTTCTTCGATCCACCAAGATCGTCACTGGCTGGAGTTAAATAAATTATTTAGTACCCACACTCCAAGGCCAGTCGGTTCGGAGGAAATTGTGGCTACGAAAAACAGCTTTTATCCGCCAGAGGGAATTTTTAACTATCGAGTACTTTAGATTAACTGCTGATATTTCCGATGTAAATATTTAACATAACAATAGATAACACTTTCCATGTCACGCATCCAAACTTGGCCTTAGTGAGGAACTTCATAGTTACAAATTTATTGGATGAATAGATTCCCTACATTTAATTGAAACGTATTGTTTAAGAGGATACAATGCTAAAACTCCGGAATCTCCCCACTAAAGTAAAGATTACACAACATCGCAGTAAAGTGCTTGTGACTTGCCTTTATCAAAATAATAATCTGTGATAAAGTTAAACAACCACTAATAAAAACCCATGCCGCCATATACGCTTAAACTATTTTTCTAGTAGGCTTAATTTGATTGAAGATTTCTGATAATTATTATTACATTTTTGAACTAATGTTTTTCTGCCAGTACTTGAAACAGGAATTAATCTGTTAGGGAACCTTACAAAATAAATTTAAAAGTGAATTAATATATCCTGGTGAGAAATATGAAAGGGGAATTTTACTGAAAATATTTTGCTATATCCTAGTTTCATAATATTCTAGAAAGAAACTTTATAAATACTTTGTTACATTCTTGAATACAGTTCATATCACAATATCGAATTTTGAAAATAAATATTTAAATTATGTTCTTTATCACGATAATATGATATAGTCAGATATAGTTATATTACAAACACAGTGGATACTTTTTCCGCGAACTCACGCCCACCTATTGCGAACAGCCACTACAGCGGCTTGTACGCACATAAGCAAAAGCGACAGATAATCCATAGCACTTCCAATTTTTTTATGTAAATTTATATAAGCTTACATTTATAACAATTTACACTGTTACAACGCAAAAAGTTTTAATATTGTAAATTTAACTAAAACTATATGGTTGAAATGACTAGAATATTCAGCACAGGAACAACAATATTAATTAAATCAATCTATGCATGTACCAAGTAGTGAATGTACCAAGCATCTGAAGATTTATATTAGGCAAAATAAATTACATTTTTGTTTGCCAATTATTTCTTAGTTTGTAGAATATATCGCAACATTTTTATACATGTTAGACATCGACATATTCGTATTCTACGCTCGCTGATTTATATACGTCTCAAGAATGCCCACGAAATAAACGTCGATGATAACTTCACATAAAATATTCTTTAACTGCTTCCTGGCAATGTACGGACGAAGGGACAAATCATCTAAGTGGTAGAAGGTCGGATGTTTTACAATTTGCACGATATCTGAATAGATTATTCATTATAAAGCCTAGTTTTTCTAATGGTCTACCTTTTAATAATCTTATTTTTTTGTTTCTTCTTAACCCATTTACGGCTACTGATGCGTAAACGCATCACCTACCAAATATATTTTTTTATACAATCATTGTAAACAAAATCGACTGCCTGCAATTAACAATGTTCTATAAAGATTGTAATACCAAATAAAAAATAAATAACATGTAAACCATTAAATATGTAAAAAGTGAAAATGTTGAAATTAGCGAAAATTGAGATGATTGGCAGTGTATATTTGTATTTTTCTTTTCATATGGTGAACAGTGCAGACCCTTTCGTTTCTCTCATAATGTTAGTCAAAACCTATTACAAAAACAAATAAATAACATTTCATTGGAAAATTTTCTAAATTCTAGCAAAGAATAGCATCAGTGGCCAGTAGAGCGAATCTCACATTTTTGTGTGTCGAGACTTGTCAGGAAAAGCAATGTTGTTCATTCCCTTGTTATTAATTATTATAGCAGTTGCATTCTGACTGTGCTACATTACATTTGTTTGTGGGGTGACATTTGTAAATGTAAAAATATCCCTTATGCGACATGAATTAGAACTTGCTATTGAGGAAATAGCAAACGAAATAGAAAATGAGCAAGGTAAAATAAATTATGTTTATAATAAATTCGATGAATTCTTGGGCCAGCACTTGGTGAAACATAGTAAATAGAAAATAAAACACAAGAAAACATATGTTTTCTTGGTACACTGCACCTACAACGCCTGCATATGCAAAAAAAAAAAACAAAAATTACTTTTTAAAATTATAAAGGTAATAGAAAAATAAAACACAAGAAAACAGTTGTAAAACACAAAAAAACACATGTTTTCTTGTGTTTTACAACTATTTTACAAAATTTGTCAAACAGTTACTAAGTGTTTTCTTGTGTTTTATTTTTCTATTACCTTTATAATTTTAAAAAGTAATTTTTGTTTTGTTTTTTGCATATGCAGGCGTTGTAGGTGCAGTGTACCAAGATGTTGGGGAAGAAGCGGTGGTGGCCTTCTCAAACGCTTTTGACAGTACTATTGTAAATGTTTGGAAAATGTTTAATATCGTCCATGAAAGAAAGATGTTACCGGCTTTTGACAACCCAAAATCAAGAAGTCAAAGAATCTACAAGTCGTGTACCGAGTAATATACCAAATGAAATACGTACAGACACAGTTGGCCATGTGATCATTCGGGAAGCTGCAAAAGCTAGAAGATGTAGAGTGTGCCACAGTGCAACTATCTATATGTGCAAAAAAATATTATGTGCACCTCCACGCTAATTGTTTTGAAGCATTTCACAAGAAATAATGTATTCTAAGACGAAACGTGCACCTAAACCTGTCCCGTTCGCACGTAGGAATAAAATGATTAAGGGTACTATCGTGTACCTATGTGGAGTACCCTTACAAAGAGTAGCGAAAGTTAAGCGTTTTGGGGTGATCCTAGACGGCAAACTAACCTTCAAAGCGCATGTTGAACGAGTTTCAAACAAGGCAATTTAAGGCCTTATGGACCTGTAAACACATGTTTGGGAGAACACGGGGATTAATACCCAAGGCCATGATAACAACCTTAACCACCGCACAGGAGACCCTGCTTAACTTGCCGCCTCTTCACCTGTTGGTGAGGGCGAGAGGTCTGACGGGGCCACACCATTCGAAAAAACTTTTAAAAACGGTTGGCACCATTGGATTCAGCGTACTCGAATTAGATTTAGCCCCCGAGTGCCCAGCTTGTTAAATTTTGCAACTAGCACAGTCTAATTAACTAATTTCTTCTATCACTGATATAACCAAGAAGGGATAGGAAAAGGGCAAACTGCATATTCCAGGGTTTGTCAACATTCACAGTAGTCGATCAACTGTAAAAAAAAACAATCCCCATTGGTAAGCAGGGTAATCCAGCACCTAACCTACCTATTCCATACTCCGACTGTTTATGAAGTCAATTACCGCGATAGGTAGATTGTGATGTTGAAATATAGTTTAGATCTCTGCGTATTCAAGAATTAAGAATGCCTATCTTATGGAAGTGAGCGGGAAAATGACCATGGTAGTGTTTTGTGTCGCCATCATTGTAATAATAGTAAAATCTTGATATATTGTATTGTTTATACTATAGATTGTAATGTATTTGTATCATGAGTCAATGTGTCATTTTCCTTGCAAATAATTCTTGATAGTAAACCCACCATTTTTCTTCTTTAAAAGTTTCAACAATTAAACAACATTATATTCAATTTAAGAATTAGCTCTCTTAGTTGTTAATAGATCATCCCAGGTACTAAAAAAAAACAAAATACTAATCTTTTTACGTGTTTTCATGTTACAATAAGAGACGTAGTAATAAATGCTGAAATGCAATTACACACATGCTTAGTTAATAGCAATCAAAAGCACAACAGCGATGCTCCATTACATGAGTTCGCTTAGTTATATCAACTAACAATCGCTAATAACCCTCATAAAAACGTTTAATTGACCTCGAGGGAAACAATATTGCGCAACAATTTTCTAATTTAGAGAATCTGTCCGTAACAGAAAAAGATACGAAAAAAGAATCCGTAGTGCAGGAAAGGAGAGAGGACGTCCTGCTGAGCGAAAAGAGCTCTGTGATATAACTTTTATTGTGGTCGAGCCGAGATCATATAGATTTCTCTCGCCTCTCTTCTTATCTGTACGTTGTGTGTACATTCAGGGAAACTCAAGTGAACTAAACATTCCACAAACCGCACATCCGCGAAAACACTGGATCTTCCGGGAATATATAGAGCTTTTGTTTTGCGTTGCATTGTTTGCCGCAAATGTTGCCTATTCTTTCAGTTGAATGTAGACCACCTATTTCCATACGGAGCCTCACTTGAAACAAACTGATGGTGTACCTTTTCTCGGCCTATGTAAGGCATTTTGTTAAGCACCGTGCTCATAAAGGGAGGCTTTGCTTAATTTATCTCGTTTTAATTAAATGGATGCGGTATTTTCTTTTCAAGATCCCATAGAGCTTGTAAACCAATCTCGTTTAGAGTAATTTGAAGTAATCGACAAGTGAAAAATTTTATTTAAAAGATTAACTGACGAATTACAGTTACAAGGTTACATGGAAAATACTTTATATTATATGGTGAAGTGTTGTAAATTTTACATCGCCGAACGCAGTTGTCATTCCAACACGTATAATGTATTCAGTGTGGCCACTCATTCAATGTAAAATTCCCTCTGGCGGCTATAACTCTGAAGCGTAGGTACTAACTAATTATTTTAACTGCAACCAACGACAAACGTGGCGGAACAGTGAAGTTATTCCTCATCAGTTTTTTACTTTCGTAACTCTTCAAATTTAATGGAACATCTTCCTACAACAAGTAACAGCGTAAATTCAGAGGTATTTCTAGCATAATTTCATCTATCATAAAGTTATTGTCGTAGTTGTTAGTAAAAAATTATCATTTAAAAGTTGTCTGTGGTATTCTAGGTCATAGAATAGTATAATTTCAGCCGTCTAGCCCCGTCACTACATTCATTTCATAATGCTACTTTTAAAAACAACTTTATTCATCGGAAATTTATCATCAACTTATACTTGGAAAGGAATTATCAAAATTTGCCGTGTATGAAACAACCACCATCGCGATTTAAACATAAAGGAGAAGTAGGACGTAAATAAAGTTTGCTGACCTAGAGTCAAGTTTTCTTCGGGGTAACACGTGCTTGTCTGTGTTGCAAGTTTCCAAGTGTTTATATTTCAAATCGCATTATAAATTCAAGATAGAAGTGAAGGTTGGTGGTTAGGAATAGGCAGGTTTCCTGTAAATGGCACATAAACACAGAGTTTATTGACATTGACATAAAATCCAGGTTAGTTTTTCAATCTTCAGCTTTAAATTTCGTTAAATTCCATTAATTAGTATTAAAGCTCATCTAAACTGCCGGAAAAGTGTTTTAGAACACTTCCGAACTCTCAGTTCATACAATTAATCAATTAATTTTCGAAAATTATTTTTTTTAACAATTTCCAACTTATTATTAAATAATTCAATCGATATAAAAGAACCTACTACTTCTGGTTCAGAAGTTTTTTAAGATCAATTCAGTTAAGGTGGTATATTTTGCGGAGAGGAGTATTACGTGGCAAAATAAATTGCGGAAAAGCGGTCGCATATGAAGAAAAAGGAAGTTTTGGTCGACCAAGACAACGCACAGTTTCACTCTTCAGTGGTCGCCATGGCAAAAATTCACGAATTGGTGTCCGAATTGTTAGACCATCCACCTCATTCACCAGATCTAGCCACCATCGACCTTTTTCTGTTTTTTAGGCTCAAAGTTTCACTGGAAGGACAAAGATTCATTGAATGAGAAGGCCGTCAAATTGGTAAATGCGTATTTTGCAGAATAAGATGCCCGACTATTTGGGCGGATTAAAGACATGGGAACGTCGCTGGAAAATTGCTAGCAATATAAAAAACAGGTTATATTTAAAAAAATAGAAAAAAAGTGTTTGAATTTCGATAAATGGTGCACGACATATTTAACACCCTGTATATATTTTTATAGTATGTCACATTGAGACATATAACGTGTTAGCCTCTAAACTAATAACAAAAGCGTAAGACTGCAACTTAACTTAATAATGAGATCTTGCAGTCCAGTGGCAACCTAAAAGACCTATATATAATGCAGAAACACTACCCTTAATAAAAAGATGTGTATAAAATAAACTTCTGGTTAATCAAACGAAAAAACAGTACTATAGTGTTCGCATAAGCAAATCCCAAGATAAATACAAAGAAATGTGGAAAGCGATTAACGAACTCACATCTGGTGGGGTATCCCGTAATAACGTTGAAATGATTCAAGATCATATGAAGATTAACGATCCTCGGGAACTTTCTATCGCATTCAATTTGCACTTCCAACAATCAGTTGAACATATACTTAACTCTATCCCCGCTGTTACAACAAACACTGTCATTAACCCAACATAAACACGATATTTTTATTTCCTTTTACTGAACCTGAGCTGAGCGTTATACTACACAAGCTTAAACACGCGAAAACACACTTCTGGGATAGATGAAATATTTGTAAAAATTCTTATTGATTCTTTTCATTTATTAGCTGCGCCCTTAACTTATCTCATTAATTTTTCTTTTGCTTACGAAATTTTTCTTAGCGATTTTAAAACATACGCAGTTGTGCCAATTTTTAAGAAAAATTCTAGAACTGACATCAAATTATCGGTCCATTTCCTTAATATCTAATGTTAGTAAACTTTTTGAATATTCGTTTCCTAAAAAACATAAAATACTTAATGACAATTTACATGGTTTTAGAGAAAACAGGTCAACTACTACCGCATTAATACCGGTTCTTATTACATTACCTTAGAAAATATTAACAAACGAAATATTCCACTTTCCATTTTGTGCGACCTTAGCAAAGCTTTGGATTGTGTCTAACATTCCTTATTATTGCAGAAACAATACGAATACGGTATACGAGGCAATGCTGCTGAGTGGATACACTCATACTTGGAGGGACGTGTACAATTTGTTTTCATTATGCACTTTTCAAACAACAGACTCAAAAAATACAAGTCAATCTGTGTGCCTGTCCACCATGGGGTTCCTCAAGGGTCTGTTTTGGATCCCCCATTTATATATGAATGACATATATAACTTTGTAAATGATTTTCTACTCTATATATATATATATGCGGATGACACCACTATACTTATTTCTGGTAGCGATTCCAATCAAGTTGAAACTGCAGGTGACGCAGTAATGGATTGTATACATCAATGGTTTTGTGCAAATAAATTATGTTTGAACGACAATAAAACTAATTTTTTATTATTTCACACCCTTCAGCGTACCCAAAATATTGTAACGTCCATGTTGGTACTAAACCTTTGCAGCAATTACACTCTGCTAAGTTCCTAAGGATCGTTCTGCAAGATAACCTCTTGTGGAATGAACACTGCGATTATCTTACGAATCTCTTGCATCGAAAAGCTTATTTTTTCCGTTTCTTAAAATCTAGCTTGTCTTTGGAAATCCTTATTTCTGTATATTATTATGAAATTCAATCTCGGCTTCATTATGGAGTTTTCCTTTGGGGAATTTCTTCTGCAGCGAAAAGTGTTTTTATAGCTCAAAAGAAAATTTTTAGATCTATTAGTGGTATAAAGCTGTAAACCTGTTTTTATCTCACACAATTTTTTAACTCTACCATCTCTTTATATTTTGGAAGCTCTCCGCTACATACATAAGAATGAAGATCAATACTTAAAAGACAAAAATGTTCACGCATACGAGACTCGTCACCACAACAATTTCTACTTACCAACGCTTCAATTAGATGTTTATGCTAGGAGTTTCTAATATTTAGGCAGAAAACTTTATAACGAATTGCCATCTCATTTTAAGGAAAGCAATAATTTTAAA
The DNA here is from genome assembly GCA_029619315.2 of Dynastes maya. Classification (NCBI taxonomy): domain Eukaryota; kingdom Metazoa; phylum Arthropoda; class Insecta; order Coleoptera; family Scarabaeidae; genus Dynastes; species Dynastes maya. The sequence goes on from JAROYE020000001.1 coordinate 28,815,198, forward strand.
CGAACAGTTAAGAAATTTCTAATTAGTAAATGTTATTACACCATCGATGAATTTTTTCTTTAGTTCAGCATATTCTATTTGTCATTCCTACTTCTACTTCTATTATTCATTTTGCGTTTGTAGTTATTACTTTCAATTAAAATCATTAAATCTTATTGTTTATTCTTAAATTTCTAATTTAATTCTTTTAATTAAGGATTTTCTTATCTTTAGGCTTTTATTGTTTTTTCTCTTTTTTATTCACATTCTCCTAAGTTTTAGGTTTGGGTTTGTTTCTTTATAGACGCTTTCAGTTCAATTATTTTTTTTTTCTTTTTTTGTATTTTATTTAGACTGATTCTATTGTCATTTGACACTTTGAATCAATTTATTGTTATTATTATTATTGTTATTATTATTATTAACTGTTAAAGTTTCAACAAAATTTACAATATAGCCAAAAGCAATTATCGGAAATACACATAACCATCGTTGTAAGGGTAAATTAAGTGGCTATCAAAATAATTATTAAAAAAATATAGCAATCCCTTTATAATAAAAGAAGTTGAAGGCGGTTGCGGAAATTTGGGACACTGCATATTTACAAATAATTTTATAAAATACGCTGTGGTATACTCTAACAGAAATTCTCGTTTCTCCATCTTTGGTAGCTTTCACGCAAAGCTCCACCAACTTACTAATTGCGCACCGGGTATGTGTTGTATATGCTTCCTATCCAAAATTTTTGCAGCTTGAAAATCTTGGAACCGTGTCATGAGTTTCCCTAAAAATATGATGCAATGTCGTATTTTTACATCAACGTACGGTTACTGTATGAGTGATGATACACAAGAATTCTTGGATGCGTAATAGGCCTAATTAAATGAGGAGTCTACATGTGATTTGCAAATGTGATTTAAAGAATACAATAATTTGGTTTAATTATCTCATCAGCCTCATTTATTTATATAAAATTTTAGCTGCAAACGCTCGAAGTTTCTTTCTATTTACTTTTTCCATCTCACAGATTATCCATTTTCTGGAAAAGTCTACGTTTTCATAACTTCTGTGATTGAAACAAATTATACAAGGAAACTTTTCAGTTTTGTTTTAGCCCCGGCTCCATTTGTTAATCCTACGTCCTCGTAAGCTCTGCGAACTTTTCCAACGCAGCATTGTATAACGAAGTATAGTAATACTAATAAGAGTTAAGTTTAAATTAAGAGACCAATAACTTCGACCGATCTTCAGTGGCGCGTAAGTAATGAGTCAATAAATCATCGGCTTGCGGCAGCCACGTGACTATAGTCGGAGCTTTTGTGTACACGGAGGGTTCTCCAGACGTTGGAAAAACGCTCTAAAGACGTTGCTGGTTCTTCCGCGCTGCTAGTACTTCGAAATTTCAAAAGTACTCGTAAATTGTCGACTTTAACGTCTTTGCCGCGCATACTTTCTGCTTTGTACCCTTGTCTTTGTGAGGTAGATACGGATGTATATTTGCGTTCCTTTCGCGTTGTAATGAAACCCAATGTAACACTTTCTACGTATGTGAGCACTATCGACCGTATTTTATACGGAAGATCGTGAAATTTAAGGTCCGTTGTTCAAGAAATGACTGGAATATTAATACGATTTATATCTACTTGTTACTGATGAAGTAAAACGTGTGCTATAAAGAATGAAAAAACACGAAGGAAGAAAAAGGAAAAACGCGTATTATCATTGCTAACCAGAATATTCTACCGGAAGGTATACCTCTGGTAAAAGTTGCACCTAATACAACCTACTGTGCAATATGAGCATAGCATTTATAACTAATTATTTAAAAATAGTCATGAATAGATAGAAGAACGTGTCTTCAGGATTAGTAAAACTGCGTGAAGCAAGAGCTGTACATATGTATGAAATCAAGAGAAAAACTCTCTTAAGATACACTGAGAGGAATGTAGAACTACTGTTTCAATTATCCACAATACAATAATTGTTTTAAATCAAAAGAAATATTTTCTTAGCGTTTTTTACTCCGTTTAGAAGTATATACTTGTAATGAAATAATTGTATTTTATATGCACATTATTAACTGAACTTACGCTTCAAACAGTATGACCTATCCGTACATAATGCAGCAAATTATTCTCATTCTCGTAACAGAATAATGTTCAAACAAAAGTGAACTTAATGTAGAAGTACATATGAAAAAGTGCATAGAAAAAATAACCAAGATAATGCTAATAAATAGCTCCTCGTATTGATGGAATCACTACCGGCAAAAACAATATGAGAAAAAAAGCATTAAAGCTTTTTGCTCCTAGCGACATTGCTCTTACATCTCTCAATTTATGCCACTAACCTTCAAAAACAGCAACCGAAATATTTCCTGGCGCTACCTAGTTCCAGTAGTTATAGTCCAGCCATCCTAGATAGTAGAAACCAGAATACAGATGCCACTTACCCTTACAATGATATAACCTTACAACGTTTCATAAACATATTCAAAAGATACCGGTTAGTGTAATCTTCTTTTCCTTTTTATTACTGTTTACCATGTGTACTAATTTAACCATAGTTTTTTTTTTAATATATAATAAATAATAATAATAATAAAGGGATAAATAAACTTAAATATAACTCATTAATTACTGTAAAAATAATCCTTATTTAATTACATTATTAAAGAATAATTTAATTATACTGTAACATATAAAAAAAAATCTTTCATTAGTTCATTCACTTGCTCCTAAGCTTAATTATCAATTTTAGTTTTTTTTCCATTATTGTAATTTTTCTTTTATTGGATATCCTTATAGCTGGTCTGATGTGTTTTTTGAACACGAAACCGGGAGCCTAATTTCTTAATGGAACTTTGTGAGATCTGGACCATTTCTTCATTCCTACCTTTATAGTATGAATATTTCCTTAACTTAAAACTAAATGATTTACTTGGAAGAAACATTTTTCTTTAATGGATTTTCTTGAATTTCTAACTCTAAGAAAATATTTATTTAATACAAATAAACTCGCAAGAAAAAAATTGGGGGCAGGTAAATGAACTAATAAAAAGGTTTTTTTTTAATGTTGCAGTATAATTAAATTATTTCTTTGTAATTAAATAGGGATTATTTTTACGTAGTTTAATAATTAATGAGTTAATATTTAAGTTTATTTATCCCTTTTTTATTGTTACTATTTATTATATATTTAATTATATATACAGAGTGTTTATTAAACAAACGGCAAAAATTCAAGGGGTTATTCCATGAACTATTCTAAGAATATTTTGTACTTTTATGATTTTTGAAAAGCCCCCTTTTCAACAAAACCAGTTTTGATATTTTTGAAATTATTAATGTAGCCGAAATAAAAATATAGCGTACACTGGACTTACCGAGTATAAAAAAATTGTAAAAACGCGTTGTTATCTTTTAACAACATTCCGATTACAAAGAACGGCTGTTTTACCCACTAACAATAGGCAAGTGCAGACATAGAAAAGTAAATCAGTTAAAACGTGGATTTCGTTTGAATACGTTTCGTGATTGATCATTTTATATGTGTTAAATTTGTTGAGACTGATTGACCTGTATTTTCTGTCTTTTAATACTTAAACTTTTGTTAGTGAAGTCCTCTATCATGAATCGCTATACGAACGTCGAGATGACTGACATGCATTTTATTTATGGACTTGCTGATGGCAATTCATTAGAAGCTAGAGGGTTGTACATTGAACGATTTCCTGACCGTAGTGTTCCTGATAGAAAAACCTTCCAAAGTATTCATCAACGTCTTCATGAAACAGGCACATTGAAACGAAGGAAGGCCAATGACAGTAAGAACGGTAGAATTAGAAGAGAATGTGCTGGACATGATAGAGGAAGATTGCAAATACTTTGAATGTAGGTAATGGGACTGTCTGGAAAATTCTTAGGGAGTATTTGTTGTACCCATACCACATACAACGCGTTCAGGCACTTCTTCCTGCTGATTTTCCTCCACGGATTGCATTTTGTCAGTGGCTTTTGCACACATTGGTTCCCTCAACTACTGACACTGATTCTTTTTACCGATGAAGCGAATTTCTCAAGAAATGCATTAAGGAATTTTCACAATGACCATGTGTGGGCTGAAGAAAATCCACATGAGGTACTTGAAGATCGTTTTCAACATCAGCTCTCGTTGAACGTTTGGCTAGGAAGTGTGGGTGACTGGCTGATTAGCCGGGTAGAAATACCGGTCCAATTGGACCGGTATTTCTACCAGGAAGACTTACCGGCGAGGTGTATCGAAACTTTTTGGAACAAACGCTACCTCTGTTTCTGGAGGATGTACCATTGGCAACAAGAAATGCAATGTGGTTTATGCACGATGGTGCACCAGCGCATTTTAGTGTGGTTGCTTGTGAGTTTTTAACAGCAACATACGGAGATCGTTGGATTGGTCGTGGTGGACCTCACTTATGGCCTGCTCGATCCCCGGACTTAAACCCCCTGGATTATTTCCTATGCGGCCATCTAAAGTCATTAGTTTATTCTACGTCAGTGGAAAATGTGGAAGATTTAAGAAATCGGATAATTGCTGGGTGTAACTCAATAAGAAACGAAAGAGTTCGGCAGTCAATGAGGAGAAGATTGGAATCTTGCATCCTAGCTGGAGGTAGTCATTTTCAACAGTTCTTGTAGATTAAGAAACTTTAAATGTAATTTTTGGTAATAAAATGTTGGTTTTGTCGCAAATTTTTCTCGCCCTGTATCTTCAAAACAAAGGGGCTTTTCAAAAATCATCGAAGGACAAAATATTCTTAGAATAGTTCATGGAATAACCCCTTGAATTTTTGCCGTATGTTTAATAAACGCTCTCTATATTATTATAGTTAAACTAGTACACGTGGTAAATAGTAATAGAAAGAAAAAAAAGGTTACATTAACCGGTATCTTTTGAAAATGTTTATGAAAACTTGTAAGGTTATACCACTGTGTGGGTAAGTAGCATCTGTATTCCGGTTTCTACTATCTAGGACGGCATGACTATAACTAATACAAGTAGGTGGCGCATGGCGGTAGGAAATATTTCAATTGCTGTTTTTGAAGATTAGTGGCATAAATTGAGAGATGTAAGAGCAATGTCGCTAGGAGCAAGAAGCTCTAATACTTTTTTCTCTCATATTGTTTTTGCCAGTAGTGATTCCATCAATACTAGGAGCTATTTATTTGCAATATCTTGGTTATTGTTTCTAGGCATTTTTTTCATATGTACTTCTACATTAAGTTCACATTTGATTGAACATTATTCTGTTACAAGCATGAGAATAATTTGCTGCATTATATACGGATAGGTCCTACCGTTTTAAACAGGGTAAATGCAATTAATAATATGGATATAAATACTATGCACTACAAGAATCCTAAGTACATAGTAGTTGCAATGGCCATTTACTTATACCAAGAATCCCTTTCTTCAAATTTTCCACTATTAACGACAATTTTACCACAAGTGAATGATAATTTACCTACAATTTTGTAGTACCTTTTTTACAATAATTTTGGAATACTTTTACTATAAATATTGAGTACAGACAGTCACTTTAAAAAACTGCAATAATATGGTATTTTCTATTTACTTCGATAGCTGTCACTATAGTAACTGTCGATTCTGGTAGGATACATCACAATAATGGTATAATTTACTATACATTTCCCTCAGTGTAGGATAAAAGAAAACTTAAGTGATAAGTGATGCCATATTACATTACTGGAGCATTTCAATTGCAGTGGGCTATGCACTGAAGATTGATGTTGATTGAAGTTTGATGAGTGCTTTATGAACTAAATAAAATTAACCCGTTTACTTACTATTGTCTGGGTACTGTTATTTTCAGTTTTCACAAATTTTGAAGGCTTCCATATTTCATCTCCATAAAGATATATATTAATCCAATATAACGGTACGAGGGGGTTTGAAAAATTCGTGCGAAATCAGAGAGACAGTACCATTGGCGCATATCGAGCTTATTCTCAGTTAGTAGCATCTCTTGGAGGAACTCACACCTTTCAACCATATTTTCTCATCGTTTTGGTTCGTTTGAATCATGCAAGTCAAGTGATCTCCAAGAAAACAGATGAAAGAGAGCTTCGAGTATTGATAAAACATTTCTGCATGAAAGACAAGTTGTCTCAGGAGACCAAAGAAAAGCTTGATAAACTGTAAGCCATGTGAACGCAAGTAACGCTGAACGTTCTGGACGCCCTGTTGAGGCCACTACTCCAAAAATCAATGATAAAATCCATGATCTGGTGATGGGCGATAGAAGAGTGAAGGTGCGCGAGATTGCTAGTTCTGTGGACATCTTGAGCGAATGGATATTATGCACAAACATTTGAACATGATAAAGCTGTCCGCAAGGTGGGTGACGCGATTGCTTGCAGTTAAGCAAAACGAAATCGCGTGACGTGTTCCAAGGACGGTTTGCAGCTGTTTCAGCGGAGTTCACAGGATTTTAGGCTTCGTTTCATTACTGCGTACGAAATGTGGATACACCTCTACACACGTGAGACCAAAGAACAGTCCAAACAGTGGGTTACCAGCTCAGAGTCTGCATCGAAAAAGGCGAAGACAGTTCCTTCAACCGGGAAGGCTATGGAGGCTGTTTTTTTAGGGTTGTCAAAAAATAATACTCGTCGACTAATTGGAAAAGAGTAAAACTGTTATAGGTGCATATCGTCCATCGTTATTGGACCGCTTGAAAACCGAGTTGCAAAAAAAATCAAAAAAAGATACTGTCTACGATAGATAGTCCTTATGGAAATGTCTGTTACAACTCTTTTTAGAATTCTATTTATCAATGAGACGGAGCATAACCAGATTTTTTAATTATCAATCGGTAGTGGTCAGAACACGTCCTGTTAATTTTTATGTAGGTATTTTATGAGCAAATCGGATTTGTAGCATTATCTTTATATAGTTGACAGATGGATGCTTTTCATGTAAATTATTCGACCATTCCTACGAGGCGTTTCGCAGTCGATTTGGCACGATGTTAGGCGGATAGCACGTTACTCATATTTATTTCCAGACAAGTCCGTAGATTTACGGCATATCGACCGTCAGCTCTTTCCTCGCGCATATTTCATATACATACAAAATTCCTATTTATTATATATAACCTTCCTCGAAAGAGATGTTCTCGTAAGCTATATAGAAAGCAAATCGATTCTTCGTTTTTCAATTACTAACGGAACCGATAAAGCAACGTATAAATTTGTAAATATTATTCCCATAACTGCGCCTTCGGATGTATCAAAATGTACACCGATAAAATTGAAAGATGAAAATTATATGATGGATAACGTAAGAACAAGTGTGAATTTGAATTGTTCCTATCAATTTCTATAACACTCTAATATTATAATATAGGGGAGAGTGGGGTTAATTGTAATGCAGGTCAATTGTAACATAGCTCAAAACAAAAACTGCTTTGCGTCTTTTCGCCATCCATTTCAGATTTGTGTTGGTTAACCGGTTCATATACAAGGTGGGACAATAGTGCGAGATTCTTTAAGAGCACCTTAACTACTAGTAACAGGAAAAAGCTTCCTATACAAATATCATATATGTATATGTACTATATGATAATCTAAAATTAATTTGGGATATATGTTCTTGAAATTTAGGAAAACGCATGTAACATGTATTAGTCTATTAGTCGTATTAGATGATGAGAAAGACGCCTTTTGTATTGTTCATATAATTAGGACAATCGTCGTGAAGAATGAAAATTGTATGGGTAATGTAGATGAACTTTATTTTTATTGTTTAGGTAAAGAACCCCAGAGTAGCATTCTGTACTGTAACTTCGATTGAACTTCAGCGTGATATAAGGATATTAGAGTGTCTCTGGAGACTTGTTTTCTTAGGCATCGGAAAAGGTAGGCCTTACTTGAGATTTTTTCCGGATAAAACTTCATAATTACCTTTCCATTACTTGACAATGTGTCTTGAAGTGTAACGCCCAGAAACTTTGTTGAATCACATTGTTGGGTGTCTTCTCCGACAATTCGTACTATTAAGTAGTCGATATTCCGCTGCCTTGTATAGAGAGTCATATGCTTTGCTTCCTCGGTGCTTATTGCGAAACTGTTTTGAGTAAACCAATTGCAGAGAATTTCACCTAAGTTATTAATCATTAGATTTGTGTCCTCAACTAATATTGATATATCATCGGCATAGATGATGAGGTATATGTTGCGAAGCTATACAGCAATATCGTTGATATACAAATTAAAGATAACTGCACCGAGCACTGAACCATAGACAACGGCTGTATTCACTGGCAATGCTGAAGAATCAAAATATTGAGTGAGGCCACCATTATCACGTCATCGTATACGAACAAATTGTATTGGGTTCTGCAGGTAAGATTGAAACCATTCCGCTATTTTTCCTCTAATTCCATATGATCGCAACTTCACTAATGAAATATGTTGCGCACAGTCAAATGAGGTTTTGAGAACGCAGAAAATAGCAATTTGAGTTTTCCTCATTTCGATATATCTCAAAATTTCACTGTAGGATACAATAAGGGCTGATGGAGTAGAATAACCTTTCCTAAAACCGTGTTGGTTGTTCGCAATAATACTATTTATTTGAAAATGAATTTGAAAATTGAATGTTGATTTTAGCGACTTAGTTAATATAAATATTTTTCATGGGTTCATAAGCATAAAAATGACATTTTAACGTTTCGACAATTTTTTGTCTTTTTCTGAAATGTATGTTTTATTTTCGTTGAAATAAAACAGTTCAACGAACACATTAAAATTCTTTTTAAAACCATACTTCGATAACTTCGCAGATACTCAGGCAATCTGATATTTAACTTTTTACCCACATAAACAAGTGATTTTTTTATAATTTAACATTTCATAATCCATCTACTTTGGCGTATGCATACATAGATTTGCATGTACGACATATCTGCATTTATTAAAACTAAAATTATTTTCTTAGTTACATTATCTTTTAATATCACAGACTTTTTCCTCTTGAGAACCTGATATTAATTTAAGAACGTTGGCCCCTCTTTCTGTTTCTCATTAACTAGCATTAAGCACACTTGTAATAATTTGCGGCTGTATTTTTTTAAGTTTGTATTTCGCCCTATGCTTTTACACTTTCAACATTTTGCAATATAACTTCTATGAAGTTTCAACTTTCGACTGTAAGTACTGTACATTCCTTTCTAATACAACTCCTTTGAGGTATATACATTAGATTCTGGCTGATGATGGCATATTGCCGAAACTAGTTCCATTTTTGTATGGAGTAAAGAAGATTTCTGTATTTTATTTTGTCTGGCATATTAGAATAAATATAGCTTTCTACTTTTTTTGAGAAAGCTACGTACTTTATTCGGTATAATTTCTTTAACCAAACTGCTTAGTGATGCTCGAAACTGAACCTTATCAATCACAAAACTGTACGGGCAAAAAGATAAAAGGATGTCTAAGTTTAATTCTTCATTGTTTTAATGCCAAATTTTCGGCTTTGAATAAAATCTTGATCAGACTTCGATTGTCATTGACAAGGAAATGCTGAATTTCTGGATATGTTAATTCAATTTTTGTAAGTAACTTCAATTAGTTTTTTTTGTATTTTCATATAATCACTTAATTGTTTTTCGATGAAAGCTTTGTCGAAAACCGAAAATTTGGCAATAAACAATAAAGAATTAAATTTGGGCAGTCAATCTTTTTACCTGTCGAATCAGTCCAATAAATTAACATAGTACTATTTCCTAATTGTCCTTACTTCTCCAAATAATCAACTAAGACAATAATAATAATAATAATAATAATAATAATAATAATAATTTATTTATTGTAATCAAACCATTACAGAAAAAGTCAATTTGTTTTTTTTTTTACATGCAAATGAATTGCAATTGTCAACGTGTATAAAATCTAAAAATTACAGAAAAGGATGTATAAAACAGACAATGTAATAAATAAAAGACAAACAAAACATAAAAAAAAAATACTATGACTATAACTCCTCGATACTGTAGCACTCTCTCTCCAGCAGCATTTTCTTCACCTCTCTTTTAAAATTGGTAGAGGGAAGATCTTTCCATTCTTCTGGTAATTTATTGTACAGTTTAACTCCCCAATAATCAAGAGCTTTTTGTGAGCTTGTAAGACGGTGATACGGAACTCTCATTTCGTGACGAGAACGTGTAGAATATGTATGATGACTTCCATTAAAGGGAAATGCTGCTTTATTCTGTTGAACAAAAGTAACCGCTGCCATAATGAACACAGATGGTAGGGTGAGTATTTTTTCTTTTGCAAAGTGTCTTTTGCAGCTCTCTGTATATTGTAGGTTACAAGGTGCCTTGCGAATTCCAAAAAATCGTTGCCACAACTTTTCCGGCCGATGGAATCGTCTTCGCCTTCTTTAGTTCACGTTCGTCGGAAACCCATTTTACCTGACTGACCTTTGGTTTCTGGCGTGTGGTAATATATCCATGTCTCATTTACAACCACATAATACCGCAGAAATTTGCTCGTATTGCGCTTTTAAACATATCCAAACATTGCTTTGAAGTTATCACGCGATTCCGTTTCTAATCAATCGTCAGCAGAGGCGGCACCAATCTTGACGACAGTTTTCTTATGCTCAGTTTTTTGTGAGGGATATTACCATATTAGCAATCTCTCTAACTCACCCAGCGGTCTGCTAACACGATATCATGAACTTTATTTATCATTTCGTTCGAAGTCTCCTCAATGGGACGACCTTGTCGCTCCTCATCGAAGACGGATGTTCGGCAACGCCTAAATGCATTAAACCAGTATCTGATGGCGGTCAACGAAGGTGCATGGTCCTTATAAACTACATCCAACTACTCTTTGATTTCTGCACACGTTTTCCCATCCAAAAAAAAAGTCGAATCACTGACCGGTATTGTTTCTTTTCCATGATTCTCCGAATACACAAACTTGCTCACTTTCAACAGCTCTTAAAACAACACCACTTGGTCAATATCGCCGAAATTTTGACAAACGTCGACTAAAGAATAATACTCACAGTCGGTAATGCTAATTTTAACACAAAGCGCCATCTCTCCGTAAACACGGGTACTTTTCATACCATCCTCGTATATATGGTTATAGTCTCGATGAAATTTAAGTATTATTATACAGGATTATAGGAAGACTTATCTTTATGATCAGTTATTTACATCATGGTTTAAGAAGAAATAATCTAACTATTTATTCATGGGTCGATGCTAATTTGGAATACATTTTCTTTAACATTTTTAAATCTGTGGAGGAAGTATTAAAGAACAGTTTCAGATATTTATTCCGATAAATGATCTATATTATACTTAATACAGGATAAAACTGATTATAATTATTTTGTTTGTTTCAAAACTTCTAAATTTTATATAACTACTTAAACTAAAAAGAAGTTCTTAATATACCTACTGGAAAAGTCAATTCAATAAGTCGTGTTCGTTGGCTTCGTTTTGTTAAAGCAACGACAAAAATTGTCATGTTAACTAATAAATTTATTACAATAATGAACTAAGTTTATCAATATAATAAATACCAGTTTATTGTAGCGATTAAATGCTTTAATAAGAATAAAGACTAATTGTTTGTAGTAAATAAGAGTGTGAGACTGGAATTTTCTTTTTTCGGCCTCACGCAAAACGTATTATAAAAAGGAACGGTCGCCTTTAAATTTCCTTCTGTCAATGTCCTCAAAATCATCAATATCACGAAGCCATACGTTTTCTTTTGTTGTCAATACCATCAACTAAATATGTGAATAAAGTTCATTTATATCCCAATTTCTTCGGATTTTTGGCTTTCTACTGTAATTTAAAATAACTTAAAAAATTGTTACATTAACGTATTTTTTTTATTGTATCTACGTACCTTTTTAGTTCAGTGTATTGATAGCAAATGCTAGAAATTTACAATAGCGCATAAGGTAGCAAAGAAAACATCTTATAATAGCATCTGCATTCAATATACAATAATTTCTCATTTTTAATAAATGGTGCACTTTCAGCAACATCAAGAGACCCAACTAATCAAAATTTATTAATATTACAAGCCTTTGCTCGTATTACGTACATAAATAATATAAATTCAATAAATGAACGGCAGGCAGCAAATGAACTGAATTTCAATGAAAAGTTTAATTTACATTTGCTCCAAGAAAGCTTCAAAATTCTTATAATTCTACAATCGAGTTCTAAAACTTTCACGCCATGTATTAGTTTCCGACATTGAAGTGCACTACAACATAGTAGTATACCATACTTTTGGCTCAGCCACTGCTTGTTTTTTTTTTACTGTGCACATGCTTCCGCTGTTCGTAACTTTTAAGGCAACTTTCGTGTTCCCTAAATTCCCCCTATACAACAAGTTATATACGTATTATGTAATAATAATACGAGATCTCGGAAATTCAACAAATTTTTCTGTTGGTGATAAAGTTTTCAAAGCTTGCGATGTTCTTACGCAGCGTAGGATTTTCCTTCATTTCGATAACATTATTTCGAAGTGAGTTATGAAAGGTTATATTTGTGTTCTATTTAGTGGATTATGTTACAGGAATCCCCAATGTAATCTCTATTAAATGACACTTTGATGGATTATAACTTCTAAATCAATCTCAAAAATTCTTTTACTTTCAGGTAATGCTTTTGCGTAGGTTGCATACGTTTTTCATACACAATATTTAATCAGACTTTTTTGTTCTGTCTGGTGTGCTGTACAGAAGAATTGTACACTAAATGTGCATATTGTCTATGTAAAACGTTCCACAAATTCATTATTATTACCCTGTCACCGTAAAGACTGAAGCGTAGTTAATTATTTCATAACATATGCGAATAGGCATAGAGTACTGTTTTCACCTAGAACTCGAACCTTCGTCTTCTGACACAATTCATTGATTAAAATGGACATTACTGCTTTGTATGCAATTTCTGTGGTCCAAGCTACCTACGTAGCCTTAGAGATATTATCCGCCCAAACCTTTTAGAAAGGGTTTTCTGAAGTAAATGACAACAAATCATTAGCCATTTATAATCAACAAGACATCAACAAGGTATTCCAATTTTCTGAAATGTTGCCATATACTGACATTTATTTTTTGTTGTACAAACAGTCCTTATCTTAAATGACCAAAGTCTTCTATATACCGGCGTATGCATAACTTTCTAATCTTCCGATGTTTGAACTCTTAGCTGAACGAGAACGAAGACGGAGAAGATAACACTGGTTAGTAAGGGTTTTGTCTCAAGTATAAAAATGCCTGTTTCCTATGTACTTTTGCACGCTGAATTCAAATTCACTTCCAACATTACTGCATCACCCACAGTTTTTGAGTTCCAGTATGTCCACGTAGCATAATAATGTGTGCTTTACAATAAAATGCCGATAAGTATGCCAGTGATATTTAGGCATTTGAAAAAAAATCTTACACAATATTGCGCAATTCTGAGTAATCTTTCGTCATTCGGAACAGGCAGAACAGGTCTCGACAAGCTGGCCGAGAGCAATATAATATCCTTGGCCGGGAGCGCAGTTGCAGTAAATTGACCGGCTAGAGAACATTGCAGCACCACATTTGCCTTATTCTAACCCTTGAGAAAGTGTGCTGTTGTGCTTAAAGTGTTGTGTTGATACCCCAAGTGCCACTGAAATGCCGAAAAATTGTAAAAATAATCCAAATTCGCTCTGCTACGTCTGCGGCGAGTTGACTTTTAAAACCCAGAAACGTTCGTTTATTTTGGTTGTAAAGTAGGCGACCAGGATAAAAGTTGGGCCCCCCATATTTGGTGTGTCACATGTGTTCGGCTTCTCACAGCATGGGCAAAAGGTTCACGTCATATGCCTTTTAGAGTTCCAGTGGTATGGAGAGAACCTAAAGACCACGTTTCGGAGTGCTACTTCTGCCTGACAAATATAACGGGTATTACATCAAAATCTAAACACACTGTTGTATATCCTAATCTACCATCTGCACTGAGGCCAGTACTTCATAACGAGGAGTTACCTGTACCAGCACCTGCAGAAAACATGACTTTGAGTGATGATGAGTCTAGTGATAAGAACGCACATCAAGTAGCAGAAGAAAATTTGGATTCAACATTTGAATCAGGATGTTCTTCAAATGAACCACATTTGCTGACTCAAGAAGACCTTAGTGACCTCGTTCGCGATTTAAATCTGTCTAAGAAGCAAGCCGAACTTTTGGGATCCAGATTGAAGGACTGGAATCTATTTCAGAGTGACAGAAAAATTTCGTTTTATCGTAGTCGTACCTTGAAGATAACCTAGTGTTCTGCAATGATAATGTCTCGGTTATGAGTGCACTTGGCCATGAATATCACACTGATGAATGGCGTTTGTTCATTTATTCATCCAAAGTTAACTAAAAGCCGTTTTACTTCACAATGGGAATAAATTGCCCTCAATTCCTCTGGTCCACTCAGGCAACATGAAGGAAACATACGACGACATGAAGATTCTTTTAGAAAAAATCAAATACGATATCTAAAGGTTGTGGTGCTATTACTCGAATTGCAACTCGGCTACACGAAGTACTGTTGTTTCCTATGTGAGTGGGATAGTCGAGACAAAAAAAAACCATTATGTAAAGAAAGCGTGGCCAACACGAACATCATTGACTCCAGGAGTTAAGAATGTCATCAAAATTTAGCTGCCCCCTTTACATATAAAAAAAACGGTCGCGGATTCCCGTATTTGAGGAATAAGTTCCCCAGAATCAGTGATGCTAAGTAAAGGAGGGTATATTTGTAGGACCCCAGATCAGGAACTTGTTTCGAGACGAAAAATTCGATATAGAGCTGAACAAAAATGAAAAATCCGCCTGGCTGCCATTTAAAAATATTTGTGAGAACTTTTTAGGCAATCACAAATCCGAAGATTACAAAAACATTGCAAAAGACCTTTTGACTTCGTATAAAACATTGGGGTGCAATATGAGTCTAAAAATTCATTTTTTAGACTCACATTTAGATTTTTTCTCGGACAATCTTGGAGTCGTCAGTGACGAACATGGGGAAAGATTTCACCAAGATATTTTGGACATCGAAAAGCGCTACCAAGGCAAGTGGAGCCCCTCTGTGCTGGCAGACTATTGCTGGACATAGATGAGAGAAGTTCCTCATGCTAAATATAGCGGAAAATCATCATACATTTATACATTTTAGAAACATTTTCAGTTGTTTTGTAAATAAACACATTATACACGTTGTTCTACTATTTATTGCGCTGTCACTTAGAAACCCTGCCTGATAGAATATTTCTGAAAAAAGATTTGAATTCAGCATAAAAAATGCTGCAAGGTTCACACATACAAATTTGCGGGACAATAAAAAGTTTAAATTTTGTTAACCAGTGTAATGGGGCAACAGCCGATTATAAAAAACAATTCTTAGCTGAATGTACAAACAGCCAAATATGTCTCAACTTGAATTAAGATACTTTAGAGCTATCGTGGATGAAATAAAGCGAATTTAAACTTTCCCTGAAACAGTTCACTAAAACCCTTACCACAACACATAATTCGTATTGGACGCACGTTTTGATAGCCAAGCTATCATCATCGGCAGCAAAACTGAACTGTTCATAAATTTTTTTCAGGGTAATTAAAAAATTTATTGATTCTGTATGACAGTAAATTTTTTTATTATTACTAAACTATTTACTTTTAATTCTAAAAGGCTTGCAAAGGTATTTTGAACCCAAATCAAAGAAATGCCTCTATATTTATTTTCCCCTCGTTTAAGTTAGTGATGGACTGATCTCTTAGACCGGGAAATTCAAAGACTTTCAACGGTAGTTAACATTTCATTATATCTATTAACATTATGTTTGCAATATACTCTTGGTTTCCGGGTTGGAACGGCGTCGTTGTCGTAGCTTTTTCCGACGTTTCGTCCAAGCTTTTGTGGGACATCTTCAGGGCTATTACTGCACACTGACTGGGGACTATTCATTCCGGAGTGGCTTGTTTCGGGTCAATGGAGCGGAAATGTTATGGTTGAATGAAGCGTGGTGGTTGCTGGGAGGGTTGATAAGTTGATAAGTATTTCCACGTGTAATGTATGGGATAGCTATCTTCGCGATAGTTGTTGGGATGTTTGAAAATCTCTATAGATTCACGGATTTTTCTGCTATAATAGTGACGGTTGCGAGATATGATACGGGTAGGGTTAAATTGGAGTTGGTGGCCAGTTCCCAGTCTATGCTCGGCCAGCGCGAACCCGGCTACACGCAACAACCGCGTACGACGCTCGTGCTCAGTAACACGAGTGCTGACCGATCGCTTTGTCTCACCGATGTAAACATTACCGCACGGACATGGAATCTGGTAGAGACCAGGGGCTTGCAGATGAATGCGGTCTTTGATGGTAAAGTTCTCTGAGAGCTTGAAATTGGGTTTGAAGATGGTTTTTATGTTGTTCGTGAAGAGAATCTTGCTGATGCGATCGGCAACACCATGAGTATAGGGTAGATAGGCTTGCTTACGGAAATTATGGTTAGATGAGGGGCTTGCTGTGGATTGGGGTAGCGGTTAATGGTAGTTTTAATGTCTTTCCTAGAATAACTATTGCGGATCGAAGTTTCAGTGATGTGATTCAGTTCTTGAGAAAGCGAATTGGGTTCAGACAGGGAAATGGTCCTTTGGATAAGAGAATTGATAATACCGCGTTTTTGGGATGGATGATCGTGTGAGAGGCCATAGAGATATCTCTCCGTGTGCGTGGGTTTTCGGTAAACGGAATGTCTGAGCGCACCGTCAGGACGCTGGTGTACGAGAACATCTAGGAAAGGAAGGCAACCGTCCGATTCGATCTCCATGGTGAAGCGTATGGATCATGTCGGGGAGACTTGCTCCTAGTATTTATCTCGAAACTGGAAATAGGTAGAAGAAAGACAAGTTTCAACCAAGTCAGTCAGATCATCCGGTTGGTCATTAGAGATGAGGAACTCTCTAATAATAGATACAGTATCCCGTATGGGAACTTTGGTGAATAGGGATTCGACATAAAAGCTGACAAGTAAATCACTAGCATCTACTCTCTTAGTCGTTGGACAAACAGTTTGGAATTTTGGATGAAAGAGTCGCTGTGTTCAGCGTAAGATTTTAGAAGGTTAGAAAGGTATTTCGATAATTTGTAGGTAGGGCTACTGATAGTGCTGACAATAGGATGTAATGGGATATTGGGTTTGTGAATTTTATGGAGACCGTATAACTTAGGGATTGACGAATCGCTAGGGAGGAGCGACCTCTGGTTATCGGAAGGGATAAATGGCGTTTTAATGGAGTTAATGATGGAACGCTCAATTTGGGAGGTAGGATTACATTGTAGAAGTTGATAGGTGCCGTCTTGCAGTAGGGGAAGAACTGTTTGCTCATACTCTTCACTGTCCAGGATTACCGTAGCATTTCCCTTATCAGTACAGCAATTTTAAAATCGGATTTCAGGTTTCATAAGGCCGGGCTTTCTGACTTAGGAAGGTTTGATTTCGGAGGTTTGGCGCACGCGAGGATTTTGGGTGTTTCAAAGCCAGGGCAGACTCTATGCCAGTAATGATGACTTCAGTAAGGATAAGTTTAGCCGTAGGGGCAAAGTTTGCCGTACCAGATTATGTTTGCAAATCTGAAACTACATGTAAATGTACGCACCAATGTATTGAAGAAAAATCAGCCAAGTTCCTAAGCACTGAACAGACAAAAACGTTATTTAATAAAATCAATGTATTCATTTTTGTAGAACCTAACTACTAAGTTGTTATTTTTGCGCCACTTATAAATTATGAAACAATTTTAGTAAATTTGCTTTCTATAAGAAAGTTCTATCGTCAACCGTCGTCAAGCTATTGTATTGTTTAATACCGTACATACTGCTACCTAGATTTATAATTCCAAACGATCAACCTGTTATCCGCTTCTGAAATTGGTTTTACAGTTTGCTATTTCCCGTATGTCCCTTGGAAAAAAATCGGATGCAATCCAATATCGCATGATTAAACATAAAAGGGAAATTTCGTCGTATAAGTGAAACACATTCCGGACTCTGATCTTTTCCGAAACTTTTTCAACCATATCCGGTAAATTTTAGTCTACATTGAAAGTTATTTGAGCTGAAATTTTTAAGTAGGGGCGAGCTTTAGCAATTTAATATTTCAAAATCACTGGAAAACTTTCGTAAAGTAATATATATACGAATAGATTTGATATTTTTCTCTGAAAGTATTCGTTATTCTTTGGTAGTATAAGAATAGCATAAGCAGGAAAAACGCTGGGCTCTTTTTATTCTATTTATAGAATCAATTTGTTATACTTCACCGCTACTGTTTGTATACATAACGGTAGGCAGAGAAATTGATGTGTACACGTGTGTATGTGTTTAGTGAAATGATAAACACTGCTCTATTTGAACTTTTTGAAGCGGTTCATTTGCAGTATAATCCCTATCTGTGTTTATGACACACCCGTTAATTCCCAGTAATCAAAGCAAAGGTCAAAGTTGGCGATCGATTTTAATCGAAATTCGTAAATTAGTTCGGTTTACGTGATTGGGAAATTGAAAGTACTGATTGCTTAAAATGGGAAGATAGAAATCCTTTAGCTTGTGGTAGGTTTCGTTATATTCATTTTTAGTACATACTAAATAAACTAAAAACTCGGCAAGCAATTATTTGATTAAAACACAAATCTCAAATTTACCTTATTATTAATTTCACTGCTGAAATTAATAAACTAGATAGTTGAAGAGGTTAGAGGCAAATAAGTTCATGGTAGCCCTCATGATGTAAAGAATGGAAATTTAAAGTCTTTACAAAAGCATTTTTGTTGCGTGTGGTAACGAGGCTTTTCAGCTTGTCATAACGTGAGCAGCCTTTTAGTTAACGTAACCTATAAGATGATTTTAATGTTTTGTTGAATATCGTTTGTAGTGTTTCTGGTTTTTAAACACGAATGGCAATGAAAATAGACGATAACAAAAGTAGTACAAAAAGCATATACTTCCACTAATTAGAGAAAACGAAAACTTTAATTATTATTTTCAAGTATGTTTCTTTTCTTATATGTATGTCAATAAAATACTAAATTAAAAAATGTGTATGACGAACTACT
Source organism: Dynastes maya (assembly GCA_029619315.2). NCBI lineage: Eukaryota > Metazoa > Arthropoda > Insecta > Coleoptera > Scarabaeidae > Dynastes > Dynastes maya. The sequence continues at coordinate 28,834,365 of JAROYE020000001.1, forward strand.
AACATACATGCAGACAAACAATCATATAAGTTAAAGGCACATATTGTAATATTCGAAGAGTGTGAAGAATTCGTTGATGTTATAGCATTCCATATCGCACAACGTTTTCTTAACTGCGTTTTTGAACTCGTGAATGGGAAGCTGTTTGATCTCTGAAGGAAGTGGATTATATAGCCTGGACCCCCTGTGGTCAATTGAGTTCTGTGTGCGATTCTAATCTATGGTGAGGTAATCGAAAGTGCTGTGTACTGCGCGCTGTGTAAGTGTGATTATTTCAATTCTGTGTGAATTTCCTGTACAAAAACAGAGGTCAATACGTCAAAGTAAGTATACCTTCCCTCTCCAACCTGTACATATCTCATTATATTTCAGCTTGCGCAACGCTTAACTAGCTCTTTTTTGGAGGATAAATATTCTTGACTCATCATTCGAACTACCCCAAATGAAGGGAATGTGGCGAAATAAGTAGTCCTGGCCGCCCTGTGTCCGCTGCTTCACTCCCCTCAAGTGAATAACAATCTCGATGCCAATCCATCAATATGTGGGGTCCATATCCACTTGGAATCTAGTGTCAAGCACAGAAATGTTACATGGACATTGTCTCCATTATTCTTTGTGAGTATTAGGTTTTGGTATTTTTCTCTATTCACTTTCAATTTATCAGCTGCCTTCTGATCTTTTGTTTAGATTTCAGATGTTCGATATATGGACGACCGGATAGGTATAGTTCCATCTCATGGACATTTGCAGGTAGATCATTAATGTATATAATAAACATTAGAAGCCCGACTACGCATCTTTGTGCGACGCCGTGTTTAATTTCCTTGATTTCCGATTGCATGTTGTTTCATACCGTAGCCATATTTGTTAGTTAAGCGTTTTTCCTCACATGTTGATACTGTAACTGACGGACTAGTAGTTCAGATAGAATCAAATATATTCGACGGATCTAATAGGTTCATGTCGGAGTATTCATTACTGGCAAATGGACTGTGAACATACAGCTTACTACCTCTAACATTCCTGGTAGTACAGAACGCCTTTTTCGGTACCCATATTATTCCTCCGATGTTTGACACAATGTTTGACACAATTGTTTCCTGAAACACCTTTGGTATTTCAGTCAGGATGCTAATTGGGCGATAATTACTATAGATGTTTTCATCACCCTTCTTTTGTATGGGTATTACCTTGGCAATCTTTAATTGTCATATTAAATAGATAAGCTAGAATCTCACTAATTTCATGTTTCATATGCATTCAATAGCGGCGTGATATGTTGCACTGGGCATATTTATGCTTTAGATTACCGATTATTTGTTATATTTCGCGTGCCAGGATTGGTGAGAAGAAAAACGGTTGCCTGTTTTGAAGTTGCAAGTTGTGTAAGAATTTCATTGTCGAATTATAGGATTGTATGCTACTAGTTATTTGTTCTCCGATGCTACTGAAGTATCCATTAGTTTTTTTTTGGCATACAAGTCAGACGATCCAATCTTTGGGTTTATTTTTCTTTTTGCTTCGTTATTTATTACTTTCCATACTGTCTTATATTTATTATCCGAGGACTAATTATTAATTACTGGGAAGTAATAATTTAGTGTTTCAAATAATATTGCTAAGTATTGCTAACTAACTTAAAAAGCTCTCAATATCTATCATTTTATGTTCATGGAACACTTAACAATAAAAATATCAACCGTCTTCTCCTAGCGACATTCCACGAGCTTTTTGTATACCTTCTAACAAAAACAAACTTATTTGGTAATCATAGGCAATACAATACGTTATGTACTTACAGCCCTCTCTTATTAATTTATGTAGATTTTTACATAGTATTGTCAGAACATCTGAAACAGTTTAACTAGTAAGCTCAATATGTTGTTTAGTAGAACTGGAATTCTTGTTAAGTATTCTAGTCTAAACATATATTCGTTCTAATGAGAATATTTTATATGGTCGGCAATTTACATCTTTAACCAAATATCTGAAATGCTAGTTCATTCCTCTTTACACGTTTGCAAGAATTTATTCAAGATACGGTGTCGGAGAGGGTGTTAAAAAAAACAGGAATTCAAGTATTATCTTGGGATACGGCGTTCGTAAAAAACTTTATCAGGAAGCTACTCACCTATGCAATACATGCATTTTGAACACCTCGATTATTAGTTTTGTTCCTAAAATAGTCTGCCTGTTTTGTTTATATCACCTGTCAAACACGGTTCATTGCTTTTTGTATTTTATTTAGTTTAATCTTTTCATATTTCGTCGGGAGGTAGCATTTTTAGAACAAATAGCCCGATTTCTATGTTTTGTGAATTAACTTTTTCCGTTATCGGCACTCCAATTGTATTTCCGGTTCCACCGGAAGTGACGTCAACTTTCTCTTATTAAACCAACATCCTGTACATTTTCACGTTTCTGGAAAGGTACTCGAAAAGTGAATCCAATGATACCACATATGTCATACTTTAACTTAAGAAATATGACGATGTGCAGCAATAAATGTTTTAGTAATCTGTTTTTGTTGCTATCCAAAGTTGGCTAGAAAAAATGGCCAAACTGTCAAATCTCAATTCCAACAGCGTAAATGCATTTGTCCTGCATCTGACATACGTTCTTTCTTTGTTGTCGCTATTATTTTCGCTCATTTTAACTTGCTTTGTTAATTGTTGTTATTTGCTTATTTTATCAAACTTTATTATCTACATAGTATTAATTATGGTAAGTTTGCTGAAATATGTTAATGTTTGATAGACAATATGTCTGTTTTTAGGTTTTTTGTGTTACTTTTATGATGGCTTCGGCACGAACCATGCAAAATTGCTGGGTCAATTTTAATACTATATAAATCTGGCAACAATTATCACCTTATTTACCATTATTGCAGGACAAATTATACAATAATTTAAATCATATTATCTTCTGTTAAAGCAGTTCGCCCTGTAAATTTTATACTACCTATCCTTACTTAGCGCAAAGTGGCTGTATTTTCGGCTGTACAAGGGTAGTGTTCATTGTGTTCCACTTCGCGGTAATTGTTGCCAAATTCACCGAATATTAAAATTAAGTACTTGATGGTTATCTTCCGTGATCCATGTGGAGGCCATTGTAAAGTCAACAACATAAAAAAACTGAAACTTAAGCACGTTGCTTGTCAAAAACTAACAAATTTAAACAAACCTAACACAATTAATTAACTACGATAAAGTTCGAGAAAGTATGACAAGTGCAGGTTATAATAACAATAAATAGTAAGATTAATTTACGCCTTTGGAATTGAGATTTTGACAGTTTGGCAATTGTCATGATTACTTTGCTCAGCAACGAGCTCTTTAGATCAGTCTGGCCTCACAAGAAACAATTTAGCGCTCCTTCCTAGCCAATTTTGCGTAACAACAAAAGCAGATTACCAAAACCTTTATTGCTGCATATCGTCATATTTCTTAAGTTAAATTATAACATATGTGGTATCGTTGGATTCACTTTTCGATCATATCTTTCCAGAAACATGAAAAATATATAATTATACAGGATGCTTAATTTAAAAAAAAGAAAGTTGACGTCAATCCCGGTGAAACCGAAAATACAATTCAAATGCTGATAACGGCAAAAGTTAGTTCACAAAAAATAGAAATCGACCTATTTTTTCTAAAAACGCTACCTTCTGTCATTCAAAAGTTAACATGGAAAGGAGCATTTTAGGACCGCAATGTATAATACCGGTTAACAACCAAATCTGATTCAATAGCTACAAACGTATGTAACAGAAAAGAGTATGTTTCATAGAAACACATGCATCACATGGTACTGGTACTGGTAGGCAGTAACATCCAATGGCGCCACCACAATATTCTTTTCTCTTTTGGATACATAGCTATTAAATCAGATTTTGTTGTCAATCGGCACATTTGAGTGTTGTTATATTTATTATTATTATAGTTTTTTACGTGTCGTAGTGGCCCAATGGAGTATATAATCCTTGAAGCTTGTCATAGCCTCAGAAGCCTTTAGTAATTTTTTTATCTTTGTATGTTATATGTGTATAAACTGCAAATGCATCTCTAGATTTTGTAATAAATACAATCAAATTGCAATTCAATTTAATATTTTATTTTATAAAAAACTTAGGTTTGCGGAACACATCTCTCTTGTAACTACATCAAACTATCTTCTAATTCCAAACAGATTGTTGCTTTCCTGACAGATATCCTGACCTGTAGAATCGACTGATTCGAGCTCCTGTCTAAGATTTATTTTGAAGTGCCTCGACCATCTTTGAGGCTGATCAATACTTCAACGTACAAAAAACTTTAATTCTCTGCTCATGTCAAATTCCTAATGTATACAAAATCATTTTGGACGTATAAATAACCTATGCAGAAGATTTTCTATTTTTAATGTCATGTAGTTATATTTGAAATGATCCTTCGACTTTACTTTTAGAAATTTTGCAATAGTACTTTCTGAAGAAAAGCAATACGTCGACCTCTGTGTAACACAAACTGTAGTGTGCTTTATATCAAAATTAATTTAAATTGGTTTTATCACTATACATATTCATATTTTTGGATACTTAGGTTATTTGTTCTCTCAGCAGTTTCAGGGAATGAAGTAGATATATTTTTACGTCAATGTGCTTAAAAATAGTCGCTTCAACGTGGGTAAAAAGAATCACTTTAGATACAGAATGTTCTTGTCTCCCCTTAATTAGTGTTATTGTTTAGTATCTTAAGACATCCACAAATCAACTGCGCCTGACATAAATCAATATTTTTAACCAAGAAAAGAAAGCATTACAATAGCAATTGGTGATTCCTCAAATAACATTTATTTTTATATTACATCCATAACGATCCTATGAAAGTTATCGAGAAAATCAATTTCAATTTGAGTTTCACAATGACGCCTGCCATAATCGCTGCAGGGAACGAAACGAGCCTAAACATTTAATTTAACGGGATAATCTGGACCACGGGTAATTTCCTCGAGTGCGTCGTCCCGGTCTGCCCCGGCAATACGCAAAAGTCAAATCCAATCTATTTGGCGGTTGAGCCGCGAAAACGACCGCAGGCAAATTGCTTTCTCGGGCGACCTACGTAAGGCTGTTCGCTAACGGTTCGTTACTTCGTTCGCTCTGAGTTTTGCGCGTATTAGACTTTTTTTAGTCTGTCCTCCAACTCGCCAACTCTTCTATAACTATACTACACTGTCTCAATTCCCTATACAACATCGATATCCAAATGCAATACGAGAAAACCAATCCGCTAGAGATTTTAAGTTTACGCTCGTTGAGAGGTTCTCTTGAAACTACGATTGTACCGAAATTGAACATATGTTAATCTCTTAATCAACACTGTTCTTTAGAGAATTGTAACAGATACGCAAAATTACAAATTTTCTATCCAATTCTCGTACACAGAGAAAAACAAGTTCCTAAAGCTAATGAAAATGTAATGAAACAACAGAGATTAGGTCACTTCCTAAAACTGCCAGCTTCTGTCTTTCAAAATTTAGCATTCACACCTTTGAACTGTAGTAAAGTAGTAGAAATCTAACATTTCCCGAATGTTTCTTGTTATTTATTTATCATAAAGTTTATAAATCCACTGTATTTTAACATACATAGATATTTATAACATAATCTTAATCCTCTTCTATCTTAAGATATCGAAGTTACAAATTTCTTCCATTCGTTTCTGTTTTTTACCATTATATTTACCTTTTTTCCCTAATATTTCTTCCACTGTGCTATTCCATGTCCTTCTTGGCCTCCTTCTTCTATTAATAATAATAATAATAATAATAATAATAATGATGTTTATTGTCCAACAGGTAAACCCAATTACAGGACAAATATACACATTGTGAACACAATACATATTGATTTAAAAACATGACATAACTATACAAATAACTATTGTTTCGTGTATCATGGCGCCAACTCTCCGGTGAAAATATCACTAAATATCTTCTCAGCGTTCCTGATCATGTGATAGATTGGCGACCGCAAACGAAGATTGGTCCTCGGTGTCGGCATAGTAAAGGTTGGAGCATAACGAGATGCTATTCGAGGTACGTTGAATCCTATGTGGGAGACCAGCTGCATACAGTCGATCCTATCATTTAATAATTTGTGTAAAAATCGGGCGCTATGGTAATCACGACGGGATGACAATGAACGAAATTGATGCGATTCGAGAAGGGTGTTGTAAGAAGTATGCCAAGGCGGATACTCGCCATTAACTTTGAACGACAAGAATTTGAGGAATCGACGCTGAACACGTTCAATTGGAGCTTGATGGGACATATAGAAAGGATACCAAACAATAGAGGCATACTCCAATTTCGAGAGTACAAATGCAAAATAAAGGGATTTTAGCACTAGTGCGTCATTGAAGTAATTGGGACGTTCTCATAAGAAAACCCATCATTTTAGAGGAAGATGAACAAATTTGTTCAATATGTATGTTAAACGATAAAGTTGGATCAAAAGTGACACCTAGATCTTTAAGATTGGTAATCTTGTCGATGGAAATATCGTTGATTTGATAAGTGGAGATATATGGATTTGTTTTCTCGTGAAGCACATAAAATTACATTTACTAGAATTTAATGTCAGTGTATTGGATTTTGACCACTCGGTCAGTATATTAATGCTCGTCTGAAGACTCTCGACATCTTGTTGGCAGTTAATATTACAAAACAGTTTAACATCGTCGGCATAAGCGAGGACATGGCAAGATAAGGATGTTAAGAGGTCGTTTATGTATAGAATGAACATCAATGGACCAAGATTGGATCCTTGTGAGATACCGCTGCTAGATACAAATTCAAACGAATTAAATCCATTATAAAATACATAGTTAGTTCTTTTTACCAAGTAAGATTTAATTAACAAGGAGAAGTTGGGAGCTAAACCAAACGAGTCCAGTTTATATAGAAGTAATTCATGACTGAGAGTATCAAATGCATGTGAGAAGTCGGTAAAGATAACGTCAACTTGTCCGCAGTCATCTAAAGTTTCGCTTATAAATTGTGTGAAACAGGCCAGGTTTGTTACTGTCGAGCGTCCCTTCACAAAGCCGTGTTGGCAAGTTGTGATATGTGAGCGAGTATTCCTGTATATCGTAGTATATATAATATGTTCAAAAATCTTCGCAAAGTTATTAAGTATAGCGATGGGCCTATAATTTCGAATTTGAGTAGAATCTCCCTTCTTGAAGACAGGTACAATTCGTGCACGTTTCCATCTATCCGGAAAAGTGGAGGTCCTGATGGCAAGATTAATAATCTGGCATAAAGGTATCGCAAAGGCATTACATAAATTCCTAACACAGAAGCTCGGCACCAAGTCATCGCCCGCGGTGGCCCTATCTGGAAAGGCAGCCATAATTTTAACCAATTCGTCTTCTGTTGCCGGAACCAAACTAAACGATTGTAGTTGTGGAAGATTGGGCGGAGGGTCGGTAACGTTGGACAAAGTATAAACTTGAGAAAATACTGTTGCAAAAGCGTCAACAATTTGTTGAGGATCGTCGAGGGCTACTCCATCGAGCACCAATCTACCGGGTATGCGTGTAGTTCCCTTCCTACTTCGTACAAAAGACCATAGCCGTTTTGGTTCTACTTTGATAGCAGCTTCCGTTTGAGAAATATAAGCTTCATATGCACGTGATATTTGCGTTTTTGTTAATGAGCGAAGTCTTCTAAATTCATGAAGAAAAGTAGAGTCTTTCGTTATTTTCCATTTTTTTCGATAGTAGTCTTTTAGTTTCAGATTACGTCGAATTTCCAAAATTCCTATTCTTCCGTATTGTTCTTGCTTTCCGTATCCTTTTCACTTGTCTGCTCTTTGGCATTCTTAGTATATGCCCGAACCAGCCCAGTTATTTATTTTCCAGTACTGTAGCAGCTGGCTTCACCTTCAACCTTTCTCTTATTTCTACGTTCCTTTTCTTATCTGTTGTTTTAATTCCCGCTTTCCTAAGAATTTCATTTCTGATGCTTGTATCCTTTATTCTGGTCTTTTTACTAGTGTCTAATTTTCTCCACCCTGCAACAATGTTGACAAATACAGTGCCTTATAGACCAATATTTTCGTCATTGCTGAGACTTCCTTGTGCTTTAAAAATGTTCCCTCTAAAACATAATACACCTGATTTGCGGACTGTATTTTTCCAATAAATAAGATTATTTTTTTTAAAGTAGCATAATGGAATATGTAGTAGCACGACTGGATGACTGAATTCATGGTATTCTATGATACAAAATAACATCGATACCCAGACAATACTAATACTCATTGACGTTCTAGACGGAAACATTACGATAGATGTTCATATGGAGAAATTGTACAGAAGAGTAGTTTCGTCCCCATTACCCCACATTTGTCGTTGTCTGGACTTAGTTTAAATATTTAGTACCTTCACTCCGTAAATCGTAGGCTGGGAGAGGAGTAGAGGCTTTCGAAAACGAACCAATAGCCGCCAGAGGGGATTTAACATTAACCGAGTGGCTACGCTGAATACACCATACGTGCTTGAATGACAACTGCGTTTGACGATGTAAATAAACACCACTTCAATACCTTGCATCGCTCTAATTAGTTGCACACCTACTTTTTTACTTGCCAAGCTTTCCTATATTTTCTCTCCTCTACTAATTGAGTCGAAAGCTTTCGTCACGTCTAAATAGCATATGTAGATGTCTATATATGTAGATGTTTTTAACCTTTCGGAACTCGTGCTTAATTTTGTAACAAATAAACTCGCCGCGGATTCACACTCCGCATTTCCTGGGACAATGATTTTTATGTTAAAATTAATTTTTAATGATCGAATTAAATACAGTTTGTGTTTATAACTAATATCTTTATTAAAAATAAGAATTACATCCAGCACTGAACGTAATTAGATAACTGAAAATCAGTATTCTCCTTCTTCTACGTCTTCGGATTGCTTACATTGTAAACAAATAAAATTGCAATGCTGTAAACACATCCACTTTCCACAAAGTCCGCAAGAATACCGTGTAGGTCGATTATTTTTTCTGTCACAAAAGTAACATCGTCTAACGACGCTTGAAGTAGTCGCCACCATTTGCGGTTCTGCAATTTGCAAGACCTGCCTTATTCTTGATGCAATTAGTTTTGGTGTTCCACGTTCTCTGCACGTCTTCGCAAGTGACTATCAATAAGTTGATAACCTAGCTCACGTAAGAATATCCTTCTCTTTCTGCTTTCATCAGCATTGTTCATAGCAAAAATCACGTAGGAGTTTATGCCAGCCATGTTCAGTAAAGAATAGAATATAACCATAGGCCACCTTCTTTTGTTTCTTGCACAGTTATAAGTTGCACATAACTTATCTAGAGCATCTACACCACCTTTGGTGTTACTATAGTCTAGGACCATGTCTGGTTTGCTAGTAGTTGCATCTATTTTGTCGTCACGATGTAAGCTGGATATAAGAAGAACACTTCTATTTTTTCTGGGAATATAAGAAACGAGAGTAGCAACTTTATGGAAGGCAAATATGCTAAAATTAACAGGACGTGGGATGAGATTAAAGAATTCTTTAGGAATTTCTTTTCTATTCTTTCTGATTGTGCCGAGCAAAGTAAGTTGTTTTTCAAATAAAGCTTCTAGCAATTGCAAACTTGAAAACCAATTATCAGTAGTAATATTACGACCACTACCATACACAGGTTTGCAAAGTCTTAACACAACATCAGTTGGTGAGTTGCTAACAGCACTTAGAGCATGTGGTTGTCGTCCTACATATACTTCTAAATTTATCGCGTAAAAGGTTTTCGCATCTACAAGTGCATATATTTTTAACTCATATTTATTTGGCTTTTTTGACATATATTGCAAGAAACTACATCTTCCGCGAAATGCTTGCAATTTCTCGTCAACCGTAAGCAATTCCAATTTGACTGCACTGAGTGATCAGATTCTATAGCAGAACTCTTACAATTGCGCTAATTTTTGCAGGTGAATGTCGAGCGTTTGTTTATATTATCTTTCATTACATCAGAGGGTGTGCTATTGCTACAACGAAAAATTCTAAACTTACTGTATATGTTTTGCTCCACTTAGTTATACTTTCTCTTATAAGATGAATGTTATTTGTAAAAGCAAAAGGAGAACTTAAATAGTTTTGTTGGAGAAGATTTAAGAATATTTAAATTAACGGGATCTTGTGTCAAGGAAAATATTGCCAAATAAATATGCAACATTTCAAAAGAACTTTGTTTAATTTTCTTAGAAATTAGTAGTGGATAACGATTGCTTTAAGTTAATTAAATTGCTGGCGTGAACCACGTAGATGTGGCCTTTATTATGTAGATCACACAGACATGCATATGTATGAAACACAATAGTTCTAGTAATAGGAAAGTTTAGTTGCATTATGCATACTCTTATTCATACGATTCAGTTTAATGTTATTATTTACAACTGATATCGTACATAAGTGGTATTTATGTTATATGTTACGTTGATATATTACATGTGCCTCTAAGAGTCGGCATTTAATCTTTCACTAAAACGAAATGGAAAACGTGCTTCAGTTCACTTAACTTTGTTTGCGAAGTAAACGCGCGACACAACAATCTCATGTGTATATATAGACGATAAGGGATTATACATTAATCTTATGGATTTACGAAGTATCTCAGCAATAGAATTTGTTCCATTACAGAATATTTGAAGCACTAGTGTAAACACATACTCTACACTACTATCTGTTTCCAAAGATGTATTGGCTGGAGTGAAAACATCAATTAGACTGATAGTTGAAATAGCTAAATTGTTTTTTAAGGAAGTTTGCTTGGGACAACTATTTATTTTAATTCAACTATATTTTGATTGAATCAACACGATATTTGTTTGGCCGTATTTAAACAACGTTGGGTTGTTCAGTGTGGTGGTGTGACAAAACGTTATAAGTAGAGTAACCAAAACTTGCGGACTCGCATAGGCGTCGGTATTACGGGTTAATATAAGAATACGAAAAATTCATAAATAAACTTACTTGCTAATTATTCAACAAATTAGAGGCATCAGGATGTGAACTACTGTAAACTTGCATCATTGCATATGTTTCCACAGTTACTTATTTAAACCTTGTGCGTCGACAAGAAAAAATATTCTTATACATAGAAAATCTCTCCACATCTAAGGACAGTTTCTACATTTGCATGTAGAAACTGTTTTTCAAAATCACTTAAAAGTTCACTATTCTTACACTTATTATAAACGGCCTCTAAAGTATTAAAATCGGGATTTTTCCTTAAAACATCTGCCAACTTTTGACTAGCCCATAATCCTGGCGTATCATTTGATGTGTGTAATTTATTTTTTACACTCTCCACTATGTCTAATGATTCCTGCAATGACAATTCAGTACATTGTAGTTTTCTGATGGCATCTAGTAATACTGTATAATTGGTACATATTGTTGTTAAATCTTCTAAAAGTTGAGGAATTTGAAATTCTCTTTGACTTTCTCTAATTGCTTTGGATTCATTCCGATTAAATCGCTTTATAACTGATTGAATTTGTTGAAAATGGATCAAATAGTAAGAAGCTGCTGTTAGCCAAGTACCCCATCGCGTTAAAATTGGTTCAGGAGGTTCTGGAATACCTGGACAAAATTTACGAGATTCTTTTAAACGTTTAGATTTACGAAACACTGCTTTAGTACTTCCAATCATCCGATCAACGTTTCCGTAATGTTGTCGAACAACTTCACCAACTAAATGCAAAGCATGCAGCACGCAAGTTATATGTATTAAGTTAGGAAATATATGTTTTAAGGATCGCCCAACACTTAACATCGTTGCTGCACTATCTGTCACAATCATCACAACTTGATCTTGGGCAATTGTAAATTTTTTCAAAGCGTTCATTATCACTTTTTGAATATTTTCCGCGGTACATTGTTGAACACGTTTGCAAGCTAACAATATCGAGATGCTGTATTCTCGCTAGGTAAAACACGAGCTATTACATTCACAACACTGTTTTTCTTTATATCGGTTGTCTCATCCACGCTAATCCATATTTTTTTGGAACGCAAATCACGTTTACACACATTTTCTAGCATCTCTTTCATTCGCGGCAAATGATTCTGTAATTGTGTTTGTGAGGGTAATGGGTACTTTGGAACGTATTGTCGCCAAAACGTTTTAAAAGCTGCTTTTCTCACCAACGACAACGGAAGATTACAAGAGGTAAACATAATTAATAAATGTATGAGGAATAGTGTATAAGGTATTTCAGTTCTTGCATTTATCATATGCTTAATACCATTGACATGCCTCTGGAAATCAGTTCTGTCCAATGCAGCCAAACGAACATTGCATATTAAGCAAAAAACTGCACTACCGTCATATTTTAAATGGGGAAAAAGTGACACATACTTATGTACATTAGTAGCAAATCTATTCCGAGGCATTGTTTTCTTAGGTATGTAAATATTAGTTCTATATGAAACGATACACTAATTATGTACTTGGTATAATACTACAACACACAAAAAACACAGGGCTATATTTTCAAAAGCGACACGTAAGTACATAACCTTGACCGTTCGACTAATCTCTACAACAGCTCAACCGGTACTAAAACGAAATCTCTCTCAGCGCGGTTTAACATGATTTATATTTAGTTTATTTATGAATTTTTCGTATTCTTATATTAACCCCTAATACCGATGCCTATGCGAGTCCGCAAGTTTAGGTTACCCTAGTTATAAGCAGAGAACGGTAAAACTATATGGGATGACGTCAACCGCAGCAGAACCGTATGCAGAGTATGTGATTATTTCAAGATCAAGGAATCAGTGAATGGTATGCAGTCATAGTATTTGCATCGAGCTTTCTCCTCAAATGATTCTACATATATTTACTATATCTATACTGTATTTCGTTATTGGGTTTTTGAAGTATTTATATTCCATATTAAACACTTAACAGCGACGATAGAATACTTCGAAAGTCGAAATATAAAATTGAGAGAAGCGTTCAATACGTTAAACGACACAGTCAATAAATTAAAAAGTATTCCAGGTGATACTAGAAATAAACTGGTTAAGTTGATGTAATCTTCAGCAGAAACCTCGATTTAGATACACTAAACCAATTGTCAGGAGAAATATAAATTTCAAATACAGTGGTACCTCGGTTTACGGAATTAATTGATTCCAAAAACATTTCGTAATCCGAAATTGAAATTAAATGTTCTTACAAGAAATAAAGGAAATAGAGATAATCCGTTCCCGTAACCAAAAAAATAATCACAAATTCGTTTTATGTATTTTAAATATAGTTGAACATATACAAAATAAAGTTACATAGTAAAATCAATAAAAACTCTTAAGATTGACGTTGAAAAGAAGTAACTTCACTTACATACACTACTTTTGATAAGGACTCCTTTTGGCGTATGAAAGACAACGAGGGACAAAATTAACGACAGATAAGAAATTGTTTGACCGTAGAACTCTTGGCTTTATTCTTTGAAAAAGATTTTACACAAAAAGGGATTTTTGGATAAAGTAAGAATAATATTAACTATGAATTCAAGTCAGATGCGAAACGGTGGAATAATGGGAAGTTAACCACACAAACCATCGCATTATATTGTATACAACTATCTCTTTAAAGCATGTACACGATTCTGCCGAATCTGTAAAAGTTCAAAGCTGCGTTTCGTATCCGGGAGTTCCTTTCGGTTTTGGAAAAAGACATCCAAATTTTCTTCCGTAACCCGAAAATTCCGTAATAATACATTTTAATTTTGCTTCACTTAGACGTTGTAAAATTGAAAGAACGTTTTCGATACTGGAAGATGTACTAATTTAAAAAAAAACCGTTTTACTGCAGAAAATATAGAAAAGTCTCTTGTGGTAATGGCCAATTCCATTCTCTTATTTCCTATTTGAAACAAATTTATTACATGTGTACATATCGTCTATTTCAATTTATAGTTAATATATGAATTTCGTTTAAATACATTTATAAAAACTTCTGTCTGAAATGGGCAACATACACTTAATGCGTCTCTGTATCATGTTTGCCATGCGCGGCTCTGAGTCATACCTCTTACGATTTCACCGTTCATTGGTTATAACTTATAAGCTTATAAGTAGAGTTGGCCACGCGCGCCAACGGGCATCGGCATTGTTTCGATTAGGCTTCGGGTTCCACTAGAGCTATTGTGTGTAGATGTTTGCTGTCGTAAATGCTTTCGCGTAGTTGTTAAATAAAAATAAAATAATGTGTACTCAAACACTTACCATTTTAAGAGTCCTCCGTGAAATCGCAAAGTGAATAATGTCTGCAACATTAGATATGTTTCCACAGTTGTTTCGGCAAACCGAGTGCGGCGTGAGGAAAAAGTTTGTTTATATGCAGAAAACGAACGTTCTACATCTTGTGACGTTATATTTGCGTAATTAAAATAATCTTTGGAACAACTTAACGGTTCTGTTGACGCACCTTCACAAATTTGTCTTAATGTGCCAAAATCAGAATCTTTCTCTAAAACACTTTCAAACCTTTCTAGAACACAAACATTTTTTGCGTCTTCTACTGCGCATAGCTGTACGTGAACATGTTGCATTATTTGCAGAGATTCCACTAACGACACCGAAGGATTTTGTAATTTTTCTATCGCCTCCACTAGTCCGAAGTAATTGTTCTGAATAGTTTTTAAATCCACTTTAACCTGACTATCTTAAAATTTCGACTAGCTTTCCTTGATAGCCGCAGCTTCCTTTGGATCGAATTGTAAAACCACGTTCTTAATATTCTCAAAATATTTATGATAATAAAACGCGGCCTGTAACCATGTTCCCCAACTTGTAAGAATAGATTCTGGTGGCTCAGGCATACGGGGGCACAGTCTGTGAAATTTGCGAATACGTTTTGGGGATTTGACAAACCCTGCTTGGCCAACACCGGTACCTCCACCAAATTTTAAGGGCGATTGCAAAAAGGGAAACAGTATGATCAATGGATATATAAGCTTACAAATTATTAACGTCCTACTTATTTAATCTATTAACGTCAACACGTGTTATCTCAATTTTGTAGCATTTATTAAGATTTAGATTATTTTATACCACTTACTGGTTTTCCGTCATAATTAATTCAGCGGTCTTGTTATGCTTTCTTCTAATTTTATGTAGATAGAAATTTCTTGTTGAATACAAATAATATTGTTACTTATAAATCACACAAATATTAATGGATGAAAAATAACCAACAAAATGAATTATTCATTTACGTAAATTCCCCTTTCTTTTCGGTGAACCTGCAATATTCATAAGCAAATGTTACCACTTGAGTGTTTCTTCTTCACAGTTGAGTTGTTTTGGAATAAATTACTTATCAAATCTATAGTAATGAGCCAGAAAGAAACGCGATCTTTCAGATGAACAACGTTGTTACTTTCTCTATTTCGTTTCAAGCTCCGCGTATTACAGCCAACAGCCACCAAGGAAGATTGATATACTACATTGAGAATTAATCGATACCAACGAATAGTAACGAATTCAAGACTTACACGAATAAATTTCGAACTTCACCAATTATTCATAAATCTCCTATATACATTCTAGATGAAAAAATTTACCACATCATCTAGAGAATTCAAAAAATAGTAAATCTAAACATCACAAACTTGTAATTTTTTGAAATACAAGTAATGAGATCCTAAAGTATTCCCCATACTAACCCATGAACGACAACAGCTAACATTTCTAGAAGAAACAGGTCGATTTCAATTTTTTGCGAACTAAGTTGTGGCGTTATCGTAGTTCAATAACATTTCCGTTATCATAACTTTCTTGTATATTTTTACGCTTTTGGAAAACTAATCGAAAGACAAATCATATCACATATATTACACTTTAGATTGAGAAGTATCACGATATACAGCAATAACGGTTCGGTAATGTATTTTTATTGTTATGCAAAGTTAGCTAGGAAAAAGCGATCAATTATCTTCTGTAACGCAAGATTAATCCAAAGAGTTCATTGCTAATCTTAATTACCAAACTGTCAAATCTTAACAACAATTTTAAAAGCGTAAATTTTTCTTGTAATTTGTTACTATTATATCCTCTATTTCTCATATATTTGTTCTCCGTATTACTTTTTCTTATTACCTGTTTTATTAACGATTATTATTTTTTTCACTTTCTCGAGTTCATTAGTTATGATATATTCTTTTAAATTTACCGAATTTTGACAATATGCCTGTTTTCTTGTCTTTCTATGTTGTTACTTTTAAGATGGCTTTGGTGCGAACTATGCAAAACTGATGGATTAACTTTAATATTCTGTAAATCTGTTGTTATGTTGAAGCTTTCTACAGGCATGGATATGGTGGTGATGCGCCAAGACAATGATAAACAAATTATTTATAATGTGATAGCGATAAAAACACGTAGAAACATACAGCCAATTTACATAAACATATAAAAAGCGTTGCGGTAGGAGACATTCTCTATGGAAAGTGTTAAACAAGTGAGTAGTAAACAATGATTTAACAGAAAACACCTAAAAACTGTATAGAGATACAGTTGAAAATGAGATATCAGAGAAATTTACGTATGCAATAGGACTAAAACAGGGATGTACTCTGAAATAATTTATCAAAATTGCCTGCATAATATTCATATGCCTAACCTTGACACTCATGGCACTGTATCCTTTGGTATTTTGACAACATTTTCTAAGACAGTGTACATAAATATAGTATTCCATTACCTTCATCAGAAGAAGAGTTTGATTCTTCCCTCTGCCGGTTTTCACAATACCTACTTTCTTCCTTTTTGCCGATCAAATACATGAAAAGGTAATATGGAGAAGTCCCAAGGTTGCTACATGGCAGAATTCCCACCTTCTTCTTCTCCGCAACATCCAACGGTTGTTTTTATAATACAATAAATATTTAAAGCATGGACCAGTCTGAGCGTTTTTTATAGAAACGAGTTGCTAAGACAATGTTTAATTTACTCCTTTCCTTGTAAATGTAGTATATAATCCCTCATAACATTGTTATTATTACTTATTTCCATGGTGAACGTTAGAAATACACAGAAGGAAACTGATAAGCATTAAAACAAGATTTCAGAAAAATCAGAGGAAAAACAAGAGAAGACAAAATGCAAAATAATAGTGTACAGAGTTGTCAAGTCGACAGTGAAGTAAATACAGTTAAGTTACTTTGGCAATTTGGAAACGATGGGGGAGGTACGCCTAGTTAGAAAAACATACGAAGTTAAAGAAAGGACAGAAGAGGAACACCCGAAAGATATGGAGAGAAGAAATACGTAAGGCGGTGGAAAATAGAGGTGTAATGCGGCCGGGAGTGTTCCAAATTGCAAGCGATAGGAAGGTATGAAAGAAAGTATGGAAAACGGGGTTTAATGCAAATTAACTCCATAACCCCATACGGAATGTATATTAAAAGTGCAGCGGTTGTATACTTTGTCGTATACCACACGTACATCAAAGGACATTATTTCAGTATAACATTTTTGTTTTCACTATCTTTAAAGATTATGGGACGCATGAGTTTATTTGTCAGATTCTTACTTATGTTAAGGGTAGAACTCTATTCGTACGTCAATTTAATTACTGAATTATTTGCGGTATGACCCCTTGATACAGATCATGCCTGTAGGTTACTTATCTACTGTGAATTAAAGTTATTATATGCTATTCACTTGCTGCTGATAATTTAATTTTTAAGAAGCGAATTTCTCATTTAAAGGGTCATTAAATTTTCTGTTTATACAATCACTGAAATACAGCAGCCCTTTGGGAAAGGATTAAAATTCGAACCCTGTTCATCAGCTGGTATCTTATAAAATATTTGATTTTTTAAAATAATTTATTCCATTACTTTAATCAAGATTGCCTCCTTTACGCTAGATAAACATACTTTCTTCTTTGAAAAATAGACACCACAAGGTATCAGTTTGAAACTTCGACGTTAATTAAAGAATCTCCATAATGAACCCGGCGAGCTGCGGGTCGAGATCGCTTTATTCTTTTCTTATTTATCTTAATTATTCTTTGGCAATGTCGGAGCGAAGAGAAAGAAAAGATATATTGCGCGCTCAGGCGCCTTTCGACGCACTTTTGAATTTTAAACGCGCCCTTATAATTAGGTGGCGGTGGTGGCTGCATCCATAAAAGTTTATTTCCTTTCAGATGACCCAAATTTTACAACGCCATTATTTTATTTTGCAACGTCGGCCGATCAATAGGGTGCGTAAAACTTTTATTCTCTCGCTACCGTTGCTTTTTCTTACGTAGAAAAGCGTCTCCGAATAGTGCTACCGAATTTACTTCCGTCGATTGCATTTGCGTAAACATTCGTTCGCAGACAAACTTCCAAATTTTCAGCAACTCACTTCTGGAATACATTACTATTATTTTAAAGTTTTATTCCTTCGCTCCTGCAAAATTCACGTATGGTATATAGTAAATAGGATTTCCAAAGTAGATAGGGTGCTTTATGTAAGTATTCGACTAAGTGGCTGTAGATAAATACTAGGTGAACATTCAAAAATCAAACACATTATTTTTAAAAATAGTACATTCTGACAAAAACGGCGAAATGTGTTAAACTTATTTCCGATAGAGAAATAAATTATTTGATAAGAATTTAACATCCCAACTTTATCCCCAGCGGCGGTGCGAACCTCTTCGCTTATCCTCAAACCTGCTTTACATGCCGAAATTTATTGGTCAATTAATTGAACAAGTTCTTGACCAAGAAATCGGTAAAAATATGCTGCTTTACATGCTACAATAAATTGAACAATTTTTTAAGGATCGTGGATACTCGTTTAGTTTCGTTAATAGTTGGACGGGAGAATTATTAAGCAGGAAATTTTCAACCTTATAAAAGTAGATTGGCAATCCACCATTGTCAAATGTTTAGGTGGTTTTGGTATATGCACAGATTAGCTAAGATTGCTTCGGTTTCGGTTGCATAATTCAGATTATTATTACATCATAATCGCCGGAAATTTTCGAAATTTATTCTCACTTTATAAACGCTAAACAAACCGTGGGTACTTTTCTGTTACCGGGTTGGTATTAAAACAGCAAAGCTAGTGAAAAATAGTCGGGAAATTATGGCCAAAATAGAGCATGTTCTATCCAATTCAATTGATCGTACGATAAATTTTTCAAGAAATCGTACCGATTTTTGCTATTTTACACGGTACGATAAAATCGAAAATCAACTTGTTCAATTATTTGACCAATAAATCGCGGCGTGTAAAATAGGCTTCATAGAGAGAAGAGTTGTGTCCAACATCAATTTAAAGGTAATCAAATTTTCTTCACAACGAAGTCCCATTTGTTTAGGTTTAATCGCAGTTAAGAGGTAAGATCTGATGTTAATTCCATAAGGGAGTGATATTATGCAGCTTGAAATTTGATTTATTAGATTAGACTTAGTATCGACGTACTCGATTTTATCCATAGTTACCCATAGTCATGAACATTACCTGATTTTTCGAATTGTTGATTAACTTAAAAATTTGATTTTGTCGAATAACATTGTACAACAAAATTTGACATTCTGTTTGTTAGATGAGAATAAAAAACCGATCCTGGTAGCATATTTTCTGTTGATTCAAAATTGATTTATCATTATTTCCTATTGAGCATAGTCTCGCAATATTTGATACTTTGTTTTGAATGATCTCATTATCACATTAATACTGACATAAAATGGACTTCCTGTAGTATTCAGCTTCAGATGCATCTGTCTTAAAAGTCCATCAAGTCAGCCATCATATTTGACTCCCACATTTTCACTATATTTTCGACTGACCGTAGCTTCAGGCTCACCCAAACTGCTTTCAAATACGATGTGATTCATGCAATTATATGTTGTTATATTTTGTAAGTTGAATGCAATTCACCATTGATATTGCGCTAAGGTTGATATATTATACCAAAGATACCTTTTAAGTTTTACAAAATCTATCAAAGAAAAAGAATTCGGCACAAATCGCTTTATTGTTTTTCAAAATATGGCTTTTGAAGGCTTCGGGAACAAAAGGCAGTCGTTAGGTGATAAATTAGGTGAATATGGGCAATGAGACATTAATTTTATGTTTTTCTTCTTCAAATAATCAATTGTTTGACGTGCTGTATAACAGCTGGCATTGACATGATGAAGGATGATGCGTCGTTGTAGATTGTTTTTCCTGATTTCATCGATGACTTCTGACAAATAAATTGTTGTATACCGTTCAACATTTCTTCGATCCTCCCAAACAATGCTTGCGACATGTCCAGCACAACGAAAGATGCAAACAATCATTTTCTTGGAAGTGCTTTGTAAACGAATAACTTCTGTTGGATTTGGTTAATCTGGGAACACGCAAACAGTTGGCTGTTGCTTAGTTTCCGGCTCGTACGAATATATCCAAGTTTCGTCACCTGTTACGATCTTATATAGGAATTTTGAAGTTCTTCTGTCGAACTTTCTGAGCATTTCCTTCCACCAATTGACACGAATCTTTTTTGTTCTTGTGTCAAATTATGCGGAATCCATCAGGAACAGATCTTTTTCACACCTAAATGTTCATGCAAAATCGAATGTACTGCAGTTGACGATATGCCTATCGATGTGTTTTTGGATCAACAACCGATTATGGTCGACCGTCACGAAGTTCATCACTGATGGAAGCACGACCATAACGAAATTCTGCAAACTAGTTATAAACAGTATTTTCTGGTGGTGCTTTATTACCAAATGTTGAACGAAACAATTCCAGGCATTGCTGAATGAAAACCTTCACGTGAAATTCCAATTTTTTCACAAAATTGTTTATTTTAAACGCTCACTGTAAACACCCGATTTCTGTGCTGCCAGTGCTTCAACAATAACAAGTGTCAAATCTTAATAGCGCTATCTAGTGGTCGTTTGTAGAAACTTAAAACGCTATCCTCATATAACAATGGAAGCCAAAGAAAAATAATAAAGGTAGAAATGAAAAAATCTCAAAAATTCTATTCCGGAATTAGGCGACCGGTTTCGTGTTGAAAAAGCACATCGTCAAGCCAGAGTTAGATGTAGCAGTGGAAGATTCTGTCAAAATTTAAAATAATTGCATACAATTGTGCGTACTACTGCAATGTAAGAAACGTATCCCACCTTTGCACTAGTCATTTAAATTAAAGAACAATTGTAAAGATTAAATTGTAAATTGGGACAGCACACAACGGATTAAAGACTTGATGATAGCGCAAATGTGAAATACGTTTGTTACATCGCAGTAATACGCACAATTATATACAATTATTTTAAATGTTGACAAAATCTTCCATTGTTACATCTAATTCTGGCCTGGTGATGTGTTTTTTCAACACGAAACCGGAGGCTTAATTCCTCAATAGAAATTTTGTGAGATCTAGACCATTTTTTCATTTTTACCTTTCATACTTCATCTCACACAGAATCACTATGGATTATAGAAAAATAATATTGGACACCGGAGCGCTCACTTGAGAAACCCCGAAAATTGTGCGTATTACAAATCCACAGTTGGCCAGTGTATTTGCAACTTCTTTCGGTTAATTGTTTGTTTAAGCGAAAATATATACTGTTCTAATGCGATAGTTTTTGCGTTCATACTTGTTTAAGCTAACAGAATATTTTCGCTCCAAATTTGCAAATCTGCTAGGTTTGCAATGTAGTTAAAGCTACTACAAGAAAATAATGTAGAATCTACCACTGACGGTGGTTGTCACAATGAATGCGGGAAAAATAAATGCAATTGCGTTGGTAAAGTACGGTGCTTTATTCCCTATTAAAATTAAAAACTCAGTTCTTTAGTTACAGTACGTTTCATACTTTCTCAATATTGAACGCGTTATTTATTATACTACGCGCCCATACAATTTTAGCATGTCATGTGCAAAACGCCGTAAGCGCTAATTTCTAGAATATACGTTTTATAATGGTTTTATATGCAGAAAGGTACTAAGCGACGTACTTTACTTGTATAATTTTACTAAAAAAACTGGCAGTTGTGTTGCAACATGTTATCACACTCAAATAAAGCTCTCTTAAACAAAGTGCGATTGTTAAAAATAAATTTTATCTTTCTCCTGTAAAATTTGTTACTGCAGCAATTACGACCTTTTGCATATGATACGCTTCAATTACTGTTGTACAGGTTAAATCAACGATAGAGCAAAGTAAGTTAATATTTTATCGGTAAAATTTACGATAAAATTGGATATATCGTATGATATGGTTAGTAGGATAAAAAAGTAGAACAACCAAAAGTTGTATTTTTTTAAACAGGACATCCTATATATGAATTAATTTTTTAATTCTACGCTTAATTCTAAAACTTTTTTGTTATGTATTTGTTGTGTTGAAACCTTGCAGTTTTCGAGATATTCAGCTTTAAAGGTAAAAACTCACATTTTCAAGCATCTATTTGATTGAAAATTTTACCGTCGTTTCTGCAAGAAGGACATTTATATTTGGTATGTGGAAAGACAAATGTTAAGTTAATAGGTACTCTATAAAACATTTAAAATATCGGCTATAGGATATTGAATATAATTGCCCAAACATGAAAAAAAATGAATTAAAAAAAATCACTTTTTTCAAATGGCATAGCTTGTATATTTTTATTTTATCTTATAAAGGACTAAGAACTCTCTAATTCTTGTTGAATATGTCCTATACCTATCTTCAATTCTTTTTGAGATATTTTTTTTTTCATTTTCTTGTATTGCCTTCTAGTTTATTATTGCTTCAATCGAATTGCTATGGAAAACAATAGTCAGATTAAAAATCTATAAAATGTCAATATAGAGAAACGCAGTGTGGTGACAGTAATATAATATTTTAGTATTTCGTTCAATTTTTGTGAATTATTGGATTATCCAAAGAATGAATTAATTGATATGATTTATATATTAGGTGAGGCTAACAAAAACTGTATTTTTGCACAAAGAATTTATAAAATTAAGTTTCCTGAACGCCGAACACCTAGTTCGTACAGTTTTGATAATCTAAAAGAAAGATTTGATTCTACCGGCAGTGTTGATTATCCTCAAGTCATCAATAGAAAACCTACTAATAAAAATAAGGAACTTCAAATTATAATGAATATTCTGGAAAATCCTCAAGTAATAGAGGGTTAGTAACGTTATGTGATATCTCACAATCAACTGTGAATCGGACAGTAAGAAAGGATAAATATCACCCGTCTCACATCGAACTTCATCAGTAATTACGAGGGCAAGATTTTGAAAGACAAGTGCTGTTTTGCCATGTAATGATTGAACAATTACAGTTATAAAAACCTACTTTACTCTATTATTGACTCACCCTGTACAATGCAAAAGTTGTGCCTATATTTTAAGTAATATACACCTCTTCCCCCAAGCATATTGAAACATAAAGGAGAATAGATGACAAAATTGTAAATTGTTATTGACACAATGAGTTTACCTTTCACTACGTTTACATTCAAGCATAAATTTTAAAATAGAGCGACTTGGACTAATTTTCAACTGTTTTGTAAACAATTGGACATTAAGTTTCTTTTCAAAACATAGGAGATCTGAAATTCTAAAATTTAACTAAAGTGCAATAAATTTGATGTAGCATAATGAACTATTGGAGAACAACAAAATGCCGGATTACTGTTACAGCTGTCACTTTAGCTGATAACTGATAGCCAATAAAGCTATTTTCCTCATAAGTGTTTTTTTTAATCTACTCAAATTTTCCTTTGATTTGAAATGATCATTGAAAATATAAAGAAAAGGAGGCTGGTAAGAAACCAAATTAGTTGCCATAACAACTAAGCAGTCGCAGAAAATGTATAAACGAAAGAATATCGAAAATAAGTTAGGAAACTATTTTGAAAAAAGTATCCTTTTTGCAGCTATATATTTATTATCTATGAACTATCATTGATTATTTACGAAGAACTCTACACATTTAGGAACTTATTTATATTTTTGTGAGCAGAAAAAAGTGACAAACATTTATAGCTCCCATTTTAGCTTCTTTTATAAAAATTTGTATGCAAAAAGCTGTATGTAACGCTAGAACGCTCGCTGTTTGCGTACTTTACTTCCGATTAAGTTGTTCCAAGGTACCAATCACCTATAAAAGGTCATACCACCGCTGTCAAAGGAAAGCAATCAGGGTAAGGGTAAAACCGCAATCTCTAGGACGATATAAGCCATGAAAGCAAGGTAAACTGTGTACGGGTAAATGCAACGAAATATAGTTAAGGAATTGTCACAATAACACTAGTAGGTTTAGTTAGCGTAATCTTAAAGGGATTTAATTGACACTGTGGCCTGAAAAGAGCACTTTCTAAAAGAGGATTGATTCGTTGAAAGAACTAATTTTAATTAATACTAGGAGTACTATTTTAATACCGACATGCTACACGCAAAGAAACTCGTAAATCGCATTTACCTCCGCCAATTAGGGCAGTAATGATTGACTTAGGTAGCCGGTAGTAAGAAATTATATTTTGTCCAAGATCAATTGCACTAATCAATAAAACGTAATAAAACATGACAAGCTTCGAATAAATTCCCAGTGCGGAAAATAATATCCTATGCTGGAGAGCGGCCGTGAAAGCCTATGTAATTACTATTACGATTTTGTTAGAATTTTTTCATGTTCTCCCTTGTTTTTCATATCCACGCACCAGTATATAACACTTGCAGAAAGACCGCCAGGTGACACCTCTAAAGGAACACATCCATAAGCTGGCACGCGATACTCTTGAAAGAGTACGGACCTCCTCAAATACGCTTTTGGCGAAGATAGCAGCCGAGCACTAGGACCGTGTCCCTCCCTGAGGAAAGATGACCAGAGTGACCGATAGGATTTTTTCCGTATGATAGATCCACCCATGAGGATCACATCATTATGATCTCCTTTTGGAGAAAAACAACAAATCTTCAGACAAAATAAACCTACCCTGTCTAATTGTGTTAGGAGAGCCGAAAGGCCAAAGTCCTGGCTCTAGAAAGAGGAGCAGATCACCGGCAGTATATAATTGCGAGAAGCATGGGGTTAATGATATGGGGTTTAAATGGAATGTCCTGGTACGTAACTGTGAATGTAGTCAGTTTAAACATTTTATTTTAAATCCATGCTACTAGAAAATATTTCCATTTTTACAGTTCATATCAACTTTTAATTTAAAGAAAGTAACGGCTTTAAAGTATAACCTAACCATACAGGTGCACACGTTTATATAAATTTCTGAAGTTGAATGACGTGCAACAATCACTAGGAAGTGTCAAGTACTAAAAACTATCGATCAAACATCCTCCGCGTTCATTATAAATATTTAGTAAAGTTAAATAAGATTCAAGTTTCCAAACTTCTTTCAGTGCTTTTTATGGTAGACACATTTAATGAATAAAAGATGAATCGACGGTGAGTTCTCATTGCTGAAATTTTAATTTCGGAACTTTCTACTCAAGAACCAATGCGAAAAAAGTTCTTGGATTTTTTATGAGTGTATGCTTTTATACTTACAGCAGTATAATGGTAAACAATACAAGAAGATCTATTATTGTAGTATGATTTTCAGGGAGTTATTTTTTCCCCGAATTCTTCATGCAAAAATTTAAATTGTTCCAGATACTGTTTTAAGCATCTGCTGAGTTGTATAAGTTATTTATGATTTTATAATTTTAGCTGTCTTTTCAAAAGAAATTCAACGCGAATCACTTTTGTATATAAAATAAGGATAGTAGAATAATATATAGTATAAGTATGTTTTGGGATTTATATAGTTGTTAGATGTGAATTTCGTAAAAAACGTAAACGTAATATCTCGAAGATTCTGAAGGTACCATAAATGACAGAAGTAGCTCAACCAATTTGTCAGAATCATGTTCGATAACCTTGTGTTTTAATTGATTGATTTGATTTGATTAACTTGATTTCTACCAAAGCAGGGTTAGTCTTTGCGTCCTTAACACTGAGGCTTAGTAGCCTATTGTATTATCCCTGCTTCGGTTTCGTTTTACTTGAACAGGTTAGTTCCCTCGACCAGGCTTAAGAGCCAATGTAGTAAATCTTTCTCCATTGGTAGATCAATTGCGCTTTGCTCAGCGAATCTGCGTTGAGCTAGCGCTGCACATTCGAAAATAATATGAGGGGTCATTTTCTCCTCCTCATTGCAAAGCCTACATAAAGGTTCATCTTTGTAGATCCCCATTTTATGCAAGTGGCTTCTCAAACAGCCATGTCCTGTTAGTAAACATGTTGCTGCCCTAAGCTGTATCTTGCTTAATTCAAGCAGGTCAGCAGTCAGATGTTGCGACGGTCTTCCCATCATCCGTTTGCTGTGCTTTTGTTCAGCTGCATGGTTCCAATTTAATTGGTATTGTGTTATGATCCACTCATTAATTGCACCACGCACTGCACTCTTGGTAATGTGTTTTAATTACTTTTTATTCACGCTGCCGTATGGCCAAAAATGTACAAGATACGTAAAAACTAATAACCTGAACGAAGTAGGAAAATAAGTAATATAAGACAATAATTGTAATATTACGTATGCTGTTGAATGGAAGAGAAAATAGTTTCAAAGTGTAAGAAATTTATAGGTTTAAATTTCAGAAAATGATTTCGAGGCATAGAAGTTAAGAGATAGATTATACAACGAAAACAGAAAATATCTACTTTATTTCTTACTCTTCCTTATAATTATTGCAATTTATGTATTTGTGCCTATCACCTATCAGCATTTACTAATATTTTTACAAGGTTTGGTTTTGTTACATGAATCCAGTTTCTGTTGCGTAAAGTATTATAAAATAAAATTACGTATCTGTTCAGTTTCAGACGTACCAGCTATAAAAAGGATAGACACTGCAGAATATTTGCCATAAGGCATTTAATTAATTTTTAATTTTAAGCCAATAACAAACTAGTTAATCGCATTATGATGGACTTGGAATAAATAAATTAAATTCACTATCACACAATAATTTTATATCAATAAATGTAATCGTATTCAAGAAGTACTTCAATTACTTTTTCTGCCATGACACACTGATAAAATAAATATTAACAATCGGTTTCAAAGATCACTATAATAAGAAAATCGTTGATTTTAGACTAGTAATATGTTAATAACTTTTTGATTGATTGATTGATTAGTCAATTTATGGCTGTAGCGCTTGCCATGGCCATAATAACTTTTTGTCCAGAATTTTTCCAAAAATTCAGAACTAAAGGCTTTTTTTACGTGTTTGTGTTAGTCCCATTTACAAAGATTTTAATCATTTTTTACATCTTACATCTTATTATGGTAATCCAGTACAGTATACGTGATAAACTTACTTTACTAAGACAAATTCTACTGTAATTCTACTGTAAATAAATCTAGTCTTAGGATGAGCGAATGCCCGAAACCGATAGCTTTGTGATTTCATATTAAAGAATTTTTGTGAATAATAGACCTTTTACTATATATACTATATGTTATGAATAAGTCACACGGGGTCACCATCAAACATCTAATATACAGACTGCTCCATTAGAAAAAGACTTTTCACAATAAATATGTCATATCAACGTTAGCAATTTGGAACCACATAAACGTGTGTGTATTAGGTCCTTTTATCGTTAATCTGGGTACCAGAAGTCACATCGGTTTACGCGTACTTCCGTAGGATTTCTGTAAATGTCGACTTTTTCTAAAAAACCCTAATAGCTTTGAAACTCTTAGAACATTTTGCCTCAGAATTTAATGAGGGCTCCAGAAATGCAGTAATATATAGCATGCTCCATTTAAAAAATACAATCTTCCCAGCCCGCGGAGATGATTCACCCTGTAGGACACTAAAACCTCAAAGAGAATACCAAAATGCGAGTGTAATAGTAAATAGTTTTAAAACCTATGGCAACATGCTTGTAAGGTATTGATTTTGACAAAATAATTTTGGGAAGATCCTTACAGGAAAATACACTTGGTTGTTTATGATGAAAAGGCACCCAAATACAAAAAAAAATGAACAAAGCAAATAAAGAATTGTGGAACTAAAGAAATCTACAGACTCTAAGATCAGGGCAATCTCCAGACAAAATTGAAAAACCGGAACGTGAAAGCATATTGAAAATGGTGTTAAATAGAAAATTCACAAGGAAGATCAGAGGAAAACATTGTTCGAGAGCTTCTAAGAAGGTCCGAAAATTTTAAACTGGCAAGAGAAAGCGAAAAACAAATAGAAATGGAAGGGCGTTGTAATATCACCTATACACTTGCATTCTTCTTGAAAACATTAATTTCTTTGACCTAAGCTTTAGAAGTAGAACACAATCAATTGATGCTAAATCTTTGTTGATAACTGTTTATGGTTGCCCGAAATAAAAATATTTCGAGTATAAATATTTACCTTCAATGCTGTTACTATTCTAAAATGCAAAAACATTTTTTGAGGTAACTTCCCTTCTTTAACTTAACTGGTGCGTGTTAAATATTTATCTTCTATAAAATATTCAGTCATATGAAGGAGAAACTCCATTACGCTAAATCTCTCCGTTAAGTACTTTTATTTCTTCATTGGCCGATTTTCAGTGACGATAATAGCGCTTTTATGAAAAAAATATCTTGATGACAATATTATATGTAAATTCAGATAACCGAGGAGGATAAAATAAAGGGAAATAGGCTCAGTTCCACACAAGAAAGTGGGTAAAAATGAGGCCGACAAAACAAGAGACCCGCTTATAATGATACCATAAACTCGTTTTATGAAAATTTCCTCGGAACAGGAAACCCAAACATTGCGCAATTCGAAATTAAATTCCCTTCCAGTCCGTAAAGCGATTATCTTTATGTGCCGCCATTTTTCAAACTCAGGTTTAAAAGACATTTCCCAGACAGAAGCTTGCAATATGAAGATAATTATTCTTGTCATTTGGAGGGCCTCCGCTTCTTCTGTCTTATTTGTTTCGTACTTGTATCTTAGAGATACGAGCGAGTTTTGAAAATTAGAGAAATTAAAAATAAGCGTTCCAAAGGAGAGATGTACAAATCTCCCTATAGTCCGTTAGTTTTCGAAGAATTTAAATTCCTCGGAAACTTTGTATATAACACCAAAAACAACACTAAATGACACGATGTTTAATTAAGTAATCTCTTCAAGTTGTCTTTAATGTTGAGATGTAATATATTGGCAATGGCTGCTCTTTTTTTGCATAGGACTTTTGAAATTAATACAACGAAAATTAAGCAGTTTTATTTTGTATATTTCCAAAAGCCCCCTGAAATATTAGACTGCCCCTATGACATCTGAAAGAGTTTATAATCTTTTACCAAAGCTGCACTTAGGCGAGTAGAAAAACAGCTAAACCTGCTGCACCTTTACTACCTAGAAGTATACTTTTTAAGGAAACATACAGAATATTTGAGATGCACTAAAGCAGCAGGTGGCAGAGCTTTCCTTTACTCCCCGAACAAAATAAAACAGTAGACACAATATCCAATTAAATGACAATAAATGGCAAAAAAGTAAATGAAAGAATGAAAAAAGTAGGAAGAATATACAATTCAATGAAGGTAGCATTCTTGGGGAAGATAAATTCAAAAGAATATCAAAACAGAGGTAATTAAAAAATAGTTAGACCATCAATGCTCTGTAGTTGGGAATTCTGAACACTAACGGTAAGAAATAAATCAAGAGTAAATGCAATGAATTCCTAAGAAAAATAGAAAACAAAATAAGAAAGAACAAAATCATATAATATTTAGGAACGAGTTAAAAATAAAACCAGTACAAGACAAAATAGAAGAGGAGCAGTGAGAGTGGTTTGGTCATGTTAGTCTCACGCCAAATGCAGAAATGACCAAAAAAGTGTATGAAGCAGGGATAACAGGATAGAGTGTAAAAGAAAAAGTCAGATAAACATGGGATGACGGGATAAGAGAAACAACAGCAAGGAAAGGAATAAGTTGAGATGAGGCAAGAGAACTGACGAGGGACAGAGGGAAATGGGGAGAAAAGATCAGGACTAGAGAATGAACTCAACCCCATAAAGCCTTACACCTAACGGTAAAAAGTTAGTTTTCACAAACGGATCCTGTGATTCATTTCTTAACACCGCGGCCAAGCGAGCCTATTGTATTAATCGTGCTTTTGTTTCATTCACCCGAAGAAGATCACCGCCTTGATCAGACGTAGTAACCTACGATGGACCAATGGTGCTTAGTGGAGCATATCTACGCTGATTTCCTCGCGCATTTGAAGATAATATGAGAAGTTCTTTTTTCCTTTTAATCACAAAGTCTGTATACTTTATTCACCATCTTGCGCGACTGTCCTCTTAAACAATCATGATCTGATTAGACAAAACTTTTTCTCGCTGGATGGACTGTAATTTCATTGCCCACTATACCCTTATGCCCTAGCACCCACACCTAAGTGGCCTTGTTATGTTAAGGCAGGGCTATAAGGTTTTACAAGCATTCCCATACTATTAATTTCGACATTTTAAGTGGTTAGAGTATCTTTAATTAAATACTCTCATCCATACAGGGTGAGATAATGCTCTTAAGACTGCTTGACTACCAGAGAAAATGTTAAACGGACCCTTAGGAGTAAAATTTTCGTATACAGATAATAGTCATAAATAATTAAATTAATTATTTAATTTACTGATAAATCAGCTTATTGGAACCTAAAATACAATCAGGTCATACGCACAGACATTTAGAAATAGTGGTAAAAGAAAGGACTATACAAAAAAGCAAATATGAAAACCATATGAGTTTGAGCAATCGAAGCTGATGTCATAGTTATTACTAATACTTTGCATCTACAAATTTCGTTTTTGTAATTATCACTAATCTATATTATTTTATTTTCAATGGTAAGAATAAAGTCCAAATTTCTTCACAGGAACTTTATTAAAAGTTGAATGCACGTTTCACAGCTCTTGGCTGCATCATCAGCGACGCACTGACGCGTATACATCATGCCCAACAATAAATAACAGCATATCGATTATAAAAAACATTCTTACAAATGCTCAAAATATAAAAGTCGAAAGTGAAACGAGAGTAAACAACATTATACAAGGACAGCGAAAACAAAGGCTAAATTTCATTCAACACATCGAACAAACTGTAATTATAAATAGAGGACAAGTCAGTCAATTAATGTTTGTTCATGTATTTTCTAATATAAATTACCTACAATATATCCAAGTTCTGATTTGTACTGGATTTTAATAATCTCGCGAAATCACCACTAAAATTATGTCCGCTATCAACAAAATGTTTTACTGGGATCGATTTTTCCGCGATTTATAAACTATATTCTGTTATTTATTGTTATAGAGTTCAACACGTTGCTGATGATGCAGCGAAGAGCTGCGAAATGTGCATTCAACTTTTAATAAAATTCCTGTGAAGAAATTTTATTTTATTAAAATCGTAAGTATTACCTATATTAATTAAATCAGTTTCTTACATATAAAAAATCAAAAGATAAGAAATTTAATTGCAATTCATCTTTGTTATACCTAATATATACAAATTAAAACAAAAAAAATATTTACACAAAATAATAAAATTTAAATTAAGATTAATACATAAATTAACACTTTATTAATTAAATATAATTTTTCAACTAGTTTAGATATAGTATATATAATTTTATTGACCCTACTATTAAATTTTATTTTATTTTTACCGTTGAAATTTCATTCTTCACACTCGCAATTTTAATTTAGTTATTTCATGCCCAGATTGTTCAGTTGACTTTGCTATATATTGTTATGGTATTTATTTACCTATGTTGGAAAGTGTTGCACTTTGACAGTTGAATTTATTTACCTATGTTGGAAAGTGTTGTACTTTGACAGTTGAACATAAACTGTTCACATCTGTTTTTTTATTCTGTTATCCAACACAGCATGCGCGGATGACATCATCATACTGGCAAGAACTAAAAAAGAATTGGTAGACGTGACGAGGAACCTAAAAAAAGCGTGCTGAAGAGTAGGATTAGAAATAAACCAAACAAAAACGAAATATATGAGGATGAACAAACCAGGTGAAGAGGAAGACACAAGAAATTAACTTAACATTGAACGTGAGGGCGGAACAACATTAAAAATTGAACAAGTCCTGAATTTTACATAT
This sequence comes from Dynastes maya, assembly GCA_029619315.2. Lineage (NCBI taxonomy): Eukaryota > Metazoa > Arthropoda > Insecta > Coleoptera > Scarabaeidae > Dynastes > Dynastes maya. The sequence goes on from JAROYE020000001.1 coordinate 28,866,581, forward strand.
ATAGGAACATGGTCGTCAAGTATAGGCGACTCTAAGAAGGAGATAACAGCCCGAATGGTAAAAGGTGATAAATGCACAGGAGCCCTCAGCACAATATTAAGGTCCAAGAACGTATCACGAAAATAAAAAATACAGCTTTATAAAACTGTACTACGCCCAACTGTAACGTATGGATACGAAGCGTGGGTACTGAGCAAAAAGGAAACAGAAAGCCTGGAGATATGGGAAAGGAAAATATTGAGAAGGATTTTTGGAGGAAAGAAATTAGAAGATATATGGGTAAGAAGAACCAACGAAGAATTAAGGCAACTGTGCAGAGAACCAGTGATAACAGAGTTTGTAAAAGCTCAACGTATAAGATGGCTGGGCTATATAGAAAGAAGGGAGGAGGACCGGCTAGTGAAGGAGGTTATTTTTTTGAGGACTGCGGAGAATAGAAGACGAGGACGACCAAGAAAAAGATGACTGCAAGCGGTAATTGGTGACCTGCTAGAAAAAGACATAAACGACTAGAGAGAGAAAGCAAAGAACCGCGAGGAATGGAGAAATATCGTGAAGCAATAGGCCTAAAGGCCTGTTAAGGCTATATATATATATAACACAGATAACATAAACAAGAAAAAAGCTTTGAGGATACTTAAACCCATAGTTGTCGTGTCAATACGAAATGATGATCATACAACATTTTTCGAGTAGAATAGATGGACTAAAATTATAATTTACTGATTCCAGTTAGTTAGGCTCGCAAATATTCTAGGTGGCATGATGGTTGTTTTCTTAAATTCAATATTTTGCTTATCAAACTGTCATCTTCTACAGAGGATTTTTAAGAGGTAATAGTAAACCCAGTAATGTGTCAAATAAAAGAAAACTATTGGGCTCGCAAATTCATTAATTATATTTTCTTTGAAATTAAATAGTTTAGTCAAAAAATCAATTAGTGGTCAATTATTTATGTTTGACGTGTCTAAAATAATTGTTTTGTGTGACAGTGTAGTACTCACAATGAAACAATACCTAACAAGGCTCGAATAATAACATTAATTTGATTATCCTTATTACGTTTAATGCATACGATTTTGCATAACATACTTGTTCGGCAAATTTACTACTGGCGTAGTGAGTACCACGATATTAACCCTTTCAGCGTTTGCAACATAGTTATTTAATTAACATTTAGTACAATGTCGTGTTTTGCATTTACATAGAAAGTTAGGGTGTTGTTAAAGCAAACAGTAATTTAACAGAACGTCACTTTCCTTTTACGATCTCATAAAAATAAGAAGCGCCCTTTTAATTAAATCCTTATCTTAATAACGATCTTGAACTTTTTTTGAGTATTCTGCAATAATTGACCAATAAAATTAAGACGAAGGAGATACGATTTTAATGCATCAATCCCAGTTATTTCAGCGAAAAAGGTCCCCACTTAGTATTTTATAAAGTCCTCACGATGACAAAAGTTTTAATGAGTTAAAATTATAACATTCGAGTTCCAATTTAGTCCGACAAAGTTATAATTGATGATAAAAATTCTCAATTACGTCTGGCGCTTGCTTCCTTTTATCTTCTCTCCATCGACAGTTGGGATTGTTGGAGCTGTTTGTAGTATTATGGAGAAATGTATGCAAACGTGTATACCGCCGACGTCAGTATATGCAAAACATTGTTTGCCAGCGCATTAAGGATTATTTGTCGACTCATGAATCATGTTAAAACGTCGATCTGAACTGTTGCAAAATCTACAGTCTTCACGTCGTTCCGATGAGAGCAGAATAAACAGGGAATTAATAACGTATATGTCTGGAAGCTAGATAAGAATATTTGCTATGTAATTTACCTCCGTATCTGTACCAATACTCGATTCGTATACGTATCAATGCTTGTAATTACATTTGCGATGTACAGCTGACAAGTTTGCTCTCTAGTTTACGGTATGGAATAAACTTTTATATTTTCCAAATAGTTTCGAAACCAATTTCACTTACCAAGATGTTTATTAAAGTTTGATTAGTGTACCACCTACATATATGCGGGGATATTTCAGTAATAATAATAATAATAATAATAATACTTTATTTTCTACAGGATGAACCCAAGTACAGAAAATTTCATAATTGTTTAACGTATGCAAATAAAAGAAAAGAAAAAAAGACAAATAAACGTATAAACGTGTAAAACAATGAAAAGGAAAAAAAAACTAAATAGATAACGTATTCTTGGTACCACCTCTTCCGCTATTTCAGTTGCGAAAGTATATCTGTTAAGGAATCAAAATTTATATCAGCACTAACAGAAAGAGAGTTATAATTTGTACACATAATGTTTATGGGTGATTTTAGCATTATATTAGTTCTACTTGCTTGAACATAGAAGGTAGAGTGATTCCGCGATTCCAGACGGGGGATGTTGAAACTTATTTGATTAAGCAGCAAAGGGCAATAAATTTTCTTCTTCTTTGAGACGAGCAAGTTTTTGTTCTTGCTCGTCTCAAAGAAGACGGCGAAAGCAGATGTTTATCATAATATCTAGTAGTCGTAGATGTTCTGATTATCCTTCTATTGGAACAGAGGGTTAGCGGAGTTTTCAGCTCACAGGCAGAAAGAAATATACAGCCAAATAATGACAGAAAGGCTCAAAGACTAAAGCCTAGCTTTAGAAGGAGAATGAAGATCGTGTACTTATACGATAACAATCCAAGTTTAAAACTTGAAAAACTAAAGTAATTTATTTCTTTCATGGATTGTATGATTATATTAAACCTTGATTGTTTCCTCTCATAAGCAACTTATTGTTGTGAACGTTTGTCAGCCACATAACCGTTGTTTTCTTGTTCGAATATAACATTATACATCCTAGCTAGTTTACTGCCCTTGATGAGGGTCTCTGAACACTTTCCTAAAAACAAAATAGTCAACAGGAAAAAGCAAATTAATGAAAAGAAGTACAATTGCATGATCATTCATCAACATTTCAAGGGATGCCCAATTTTTTCAACAGGAGTGCAAGTATAGTCAATTTACATTGTGAAAACCTGATCATTACCACTATGATACTGGAAACGGAAGGAGCATACATACTTTAATGTTCATTTCTAGGTGCATATAAAGGAAGATCGAAAAAATTATTCCCACAGCAGACAACTGAAACAATAGCATACTATGTAGTACAGGTGCGTGGTACTACGCTAACCTGTATACTGCCTTATAAATCTAAGCAATAACAATTAATTTCGAATAACATACAGCTAGGGCGAGTATAAGCTGCTATTCTGTTTATTTAAGAAGATAAAGTAATTTCATGTATCGCTTACGATTAATATTATTATTGTTACGTCCCATTTAATCGAAAGAATATCCATTTGAATATGTAAATGGCGATTTTCCATCTTCAAAACGTTACGCAATTTTTATTAAATCTGAATTCAACTCTATCATAAAGAAGCGGGCAAAGCACACTAGTCTGAAGCACAGGAAATTGCCAAAATTACAATAAAATTACTATTATCGTAACTATAAAATCACTAAAATCTCCTATTCGACGAGGTAAATGGGACCTGTAGTACTCCTTTTGGAACGCACTATGAATTGAAAGCACAGATTAATTCAAATTCTATACATTACATTAAGACTATCTGCGAGATATTACGCTATCCAGGGAGAAAATTTGATTTCTAAGGCAGTCGTTCCCAATAGTTTTAGATCAATGGATCAGCCGTGCGTAATTTGATGACCTACTAAGATTGCTCAGGATAGAATACATTCATTGCTATGCATTATAGACGTGGATATATTCTTAGATTCACAAAAACCTATATGATGAAATCATTGATGAGATTAATTATTATTTCGTCTTACTTTGTATGTCGTTAATAATTTATTGAATAACAGTAAAGCCGAGAAAAACAATTCATAATATCTACAAGAATGTAGTTACAGAAAAAAACATTGGTGACGTAATCAATCTAAATTCACTCAGGGGTTATTGATTTCTGCTTGAAGATTGCAACAGGTAGTATTTACTTTCGTATCAAATCGTCAATGTGGAAAACTCGCTGGTGGATGCTTATTTTAGAATTTTAATTGTTAAAAGTGTCAAAGTTCAGCAAACCCACATTTTCTCATAACATATTTATTATTTGGGCCAACGTAGGTGACGGAATTTTATCATCCATTATTGATTGTGAAAGTAAAGGATCTTTACAATCTGTCCTCGACATCGAGAGTCATATTAATGAGTCTAATTATATTCCAATAGTTATATTAAAGTGTATGAATCATGCTCTACGCATCTGTACCTACAGGTGGACACAAGTAAGTATAGAGAAACAAACGAAAAGAAAAGAATCGTTGTATGTATATCAGCTTTGAGCCATCGTATTGTTAGTTTCATTGCAGCGAAAAATATCTGATATTTTGCATACTATTGTTAAGTATTTTTTCAGTAAAGAAAAGAAAATTTAAAGTTCGCATTAAAAGCACAAGCTGTCCAAATGACGAAATGTACTGGGTCGAATGCTAGAAACAATTGGGTGCATCGGTAGCTAAGCAATTAAGACTGAAAAACGAAAATTGGCTGGAAGAATTTTCCCACAAGTTCATTCAAATTCTCAGGGTATTTACTATTTACTAACCACAGAGATGCCTCGGTTTACGATGATATCTTGTTACGGAATTTTTGGATTACGAAAGAAAATTTGGATGAATTTTTGTTTCCGAAATCGAGAAGCGCTCTCGGATATGAAACGCGGCTTACAACATATGAATCGCTGAGTGCAGAAAGGGTACAAGTCATGTTTTCTAGCATTTTGTGATTATGACGTCATTCGACAGGTCAGGCCAGGATGGACACAAATAATCCTGTTAATAATCGTTGAGTGCAGAAAACGTCTAAGTCATACCCTTCCTGCATTTAATTTTTCTTGTGAGTAAAAGGTGGCGCGCGTATTTTGCTTGCTTTTTCGGTAGCTGTACAGAGCTTGGTTATACTGCCAATGCTAAACTCAAAGTCAAGGAAGACTTGACTAAAAAACGGAAGAAAGATGTAAATTGTGATATGTATAAAAGGAACATCATAAAAAATTGCCGGTAAGCTTAATATTTATGAATAAGGAATATTACATTATTTTAGAATAATAATATAATCTTGTGTTCTCTAGGGTTAAAGACCAGGAGTATATGAATTATAAAGGTAACATTATTACTTCTAAATCTATAGGAGCTCCATGTAACTGCAGATTAAAATGCGTTGACAATATTGCTGTTGAGAAACAGTTTGAGGCGTTTGAAAGATTGTATGGTTTAGCAACAATGGATGAACAAGAGAGTTCACGCTGAAGGTATTAAAACCCGTCGTCCCCGGACACCACAAATGGAGGACAATAGGCATAATACCACGTTTAAGTATTACGTTATAGTTGGAAGGGTAAGGTAAATGATTTGTAAGAAGGCATCCTTAAGTCTTCATTCCATGAGTAATAAGCGGTTACAACGCTATGCCTGCCACAGAAAGGTGGTTAAAACTCACTATTCATCAAGAGAGTACCATTATCTCAACTCTAATTTGACGGTGAGCACAATGTGTTCAATGTTTGAAGAAAAATATCCAGACTCAAATATTAAGTATGAATTCTACAACAAGCTTTTCAAGGACAATTTTGATTTGCAGTTTGGTAGGCCACAAGTTGATACATCCTGCATATGTGAGAGGCTTTCAATCAAAATTAAAAGTAAGGATCTAAACGAAAATGCCGCTACTGCTGAGATGCTTGTGCACAAGAGGCATAGCAAGAAGTTTTATAGTGCTTTGCAAGAATCGACAAAAAATGCAAGGAATCTTACATGGTAGCCCTAGCGTTTGACTATATGCGAAACCTGCAGCTATCAAAAATTCCGGTGCAAGATTTGTTTTATTTGCGACAATTAACAGTTAGTGTTTTTGTATCCACTGTATCTCTTTAGCGACAATTATCCCGGCCAGAACAAAAACAATACCTTGATAAAATGTATCTGTTTTTGACGAATTTTGGCAAGAAATTTTCCAACGGTCCATTGTAGACTAACAAAACTTGTACCCTTTTGTAGTTTCTTTTTATTTTTGCCTGTATTTTGTGTTAGTAAACTGTTACCCATAATATTACTCAGATCATACTGCTGTAAAAAATAGTGTTTCAATATATTTTTGATTTGTGTATTAAGTTTCTTCAATATAAATACGCAAGTCCCAAAAAACAGTTTTTGCGTTTTTCTTAAAACTTCAGTTCACTGACTTGTACCCTTTCTGCAATCAGCGATTCATATACAGATTTGGCAGAATTTCCGCGCGACTCATGTACACGCTAGAAGGACACAGTTATATATAATGTAATGCGATCGTTTGTGTGGTTTGCCTCCCACTATTCCACCGCTTCACATCTGTTTCGAATTGATAGTTAATATTATTATTACTTTATCCAAAAATTCTTTTATCTTTGTGTAAAATCTTTTTCAAATAACAAGAAAATTCTATAATTGCTATTAAAGAATTTCTTATTTGTCACTAATTTAAATTAAAAAATAATGAAAGGTGCTGTATGTAAGTAACGTTATTTATATTTAATTTCAATTATATAAATTGTTATTGATATCTCTGTGTAACGTTAGTCATGTTAGATTGTATATTTAAAATACATAAAATTAATTTTTGATTTTTTTGATTATGGGAACGAAGTATTTCCATTTCCTCTACTTATAAGAAAATTTGATTCCAGTTACGAAATGAATAAAATGAAATAAATTACTATTAAACTACTGTTGATTGCTTACTAAGTTTTGTTTTATTTCGAGGTACATTATAGTACACTGGACTAACTCACTTAGACAACAAACACCTTCAACTGTATACAATGGCAAAAGTAGTTTAAGGAAAAAGATATCAAACATAATTGAGAATTGAAGTAACATGGGTACATCGCATTTAAATTATTGAAGGTAAAATGTGTGAAAAATTTATCTCTGCACCTTATCACTCATACTGTACGAAATGGCAAAGGGGTTTATAGATGAAAGAAGAGTGATAAAAGAAAAAGTAACACGTTCCTGCACAATTACCAAATTCCTAAGATTTAAGAATGATTTTTGGTATGTATAAATGTGATTTTTACATTTATTGTAGAGAATAAAACAGAAAATTGTCATTGATATAAATCAATAGAAAATGCACTTGAGTTACTGAACTTTATTACTGGCAACCATTTTCTTTTCTATTTCATTTGACTATAATTTTATTTACATCATTCAGTTTGAACTTATCGTAAAATACACTAACACAATCCAAATATGATAACAAGAGAAATCCAAGGAAACGATTTGTATGTAATGACACAATCAATACAAGTTAGTAAGGATGGCATATAGCCAAACAATTAACTTTTAAGTTGACCATTACACGCGAGAGATGAAACTTTAATCGACAATTACCGACCTGAATGAAACTATAAGTCGAAGATCCATTGATTGTGACAAGTTATCGACATTTCCATTAGTTCTATCATTCAGCAAATGTAGTTAGTGGAAACGTAGGACGCAATCAGCCATTTCGACAAAAAGGAAGATATTAAGTTTTATAAATGGCATACGCGCTTCTGCTGATATTCAATATCATACGCTTTACACTGCTAGAACATACATTAACTTTAGAACGTGACAAAATAGTGGTAAATAATAAACTTGTTAAAATAATAAATCTACTCATATGTTGGCATAAACTTACTGGCAAAATTAATATAGATTTTATCCCTTACAAATGTATGCAAAGTATTAAAAACGGATTTTACCTATGATCCTTTGAGAGATTCCAACAATGCACATATTTGTAAAGGGAAACGTTATACTCTTTCGAAAATGCCTGGCGACACGACAATTGTACAATATACATCTTAAATTCTTTACTGTAACTACTTTGAGCTATCTACGAGTCTAGAATAAACTCGTGACTTTAAACAACCTAAGAATGTCTAGAGAATTCAAGTCAAGCAATCTCAATGTCCAAATTATTAGAGCCCCTCATACAATGATCTTTATCTAGAGAATTAGGAATAATCCACGTTAAATCTAGAGGCACACATGCAAGTATGTACTGAAATATCTGTCTTGGGGGTTTTTCTTCAATTTTGTTAAATTTTCTAATTTAATTCGAATAAATGATTCTTGTGGGTTCGGGGGTATCCCTAGATACACCTACGGCAATTTTTGAATGAATTTCTAACTCAGTAAAATGAAATTAAGGAATTTTAAGATTTGAAAATTAACTAACCTTTAAAGTTTCGAACGATGTCAATGTATATAAACCCTCTGTTTATATACCCACTACAGGAACTGCCTGCTCTTGATATTAAACCCTTTTCTCTTTTCTAATAAAGACTTTGAATACACAACGAACACTTATCTTTGGATTGGATTCAAGACAAACTTGATTCAACCAAGACCGAATAAAGATTGATGAAAATGTAGGGCGTCGTTCATCTTTCTTTTATTTTAAATCGCGAAAGACCGGCGATTGTTTTATTTCACAGCCAATTTTGATAATTTAACCCAAATAGAAACTAACTTTTCGAATACTTTCAATCAAATGATATTGGCATACGAGAACGAATGCACTGACTTAACCAGGAGGTTGTTTGTTGATGATTCTGTGGTCCGAAGTGTCACCAACGAGCTTTAAACGAGAAAATCCACTGCTCATTTACAGAAACCTTTCAGATAAAGATTTAATTGATGAAATATTATCTGTTGTACTTTGCAATTTATGCTGTTGCTTATTCCAGACGATTTTTACATTAATTTGGACGAAATAAGTGAATAGAAAAATTAATAAACGAATAGATTTGTCCATGATACCCCACACTCGTCATTATCTGGACTTATATTTAAATTATAATGTCCTCGCTGCAAGGACGGTTGGCTGAGGGGGGATGATAACGAAGAAATTTCCAATTATCCCCGCAAGAGGGATATTTAGTTACCAACGAGTGGCCAGACTGACTTTAGTCAGTACCGAAGTGACAACTGAGAGAAGTTGTTGTTGTCGTAGATACAACGTTGAACATAACATAACAGTATATACATACGTATAACCTATCAAGAAGAAGTACGTCTTCTAATAGGGGCGGCAAAATGCTTTTGAAAAAGTTCAGATGAATTTGGCTAGAGACATTAATAACAATTACACTAAAATGGGAAAAACAACAATTTAAACTGGTTTAATTTTTTAAGGGTAAACGATGATTAAAGTGCTGTCTCTGAAAGAGTCAATTTTTGGGCCAATGTTTACTAAGACTATGTTGTTCGTCTTAATGCGAACTATAAATTAGTAAAATATGTGCACACCTTCTTAGTAGATAGATATACAATCTCAAGAAATGACTATGTTGGTTGCATTCAATTATAAACTATAAAATTGTAACGCCAGTCAACGAACTTCATCAAATGGGATAAGCGAAAAGTTGGGAAAGCCTAATTTGTGTATTTTTTTTTTATTTTATCGCCCAAATTTTTCGAGTGTAAATGACCAACATCGGGGAAAAATATGTAAAAATTCTTCTAATTATTTATCGTATTTTCACATTTTGATAGTTGAGTTGTGCTCTGTTATTTCTGCTCAACTTAATTTCGTTTTATAATGAAATTAAGTTGAGCAGAAATAATAGAGCACAACAATATAAAAATTAGTTTCAAACGACATTACAATACAAAGTATTACTTTAGTGTCTTTGAAAGGAAAGGTGAACCCAACAGCTTCTGGAACTATTTTGGTATAAATCATACACATTGTGTGAACTACTATCGATACATTTAATTTTCTTTTATTTCAGTAGTCAGTACCTACGTCGTTTGGGTGAACTAGAACGTTTTCTATCGTACTTCTTTTCATTTTGTTACTAAACACTGCAGTATTAAAACTGAATGTTTTGTGCGTGTCCTTCCATTTTGAATAAAGGGAATAGTTCCCTTTTATTCAAAACAACAAAATCACCTTTCCGTTTGTTAAATGAAAATCTGAAGCTGATTCCTACAGAACTTTTTCTGCTGATTTTAAAGCTCTTTGATATTATTTACTATACGACATTGTTTTTCAGTAAATAATATTATCGTTTTCGCAGATTCTTAACTACTTGAAGTGAATACTGACTTAATACTTACCTCTTGCGGACTTTTTAATGTATCTACTCAAGATACATCTTTCACCGCCTAAAAGTAGTCAATCAGCAAATTTTAAATTCAAACTGGTTTCAAATAAGGTGTCATTACGAATATTCCGTTATAATATTGAGAATCGGGGCCCACAAATACACAAGAGATCGCAAGAACTGTGTATTTCTGCATTATCGTACGTATTCCATTAACCAACAGAGTGTTGGTTAATAGAATAACACCTCCTGGAGAGAAAACCTGTTTTGATTCTTACTTACAAATATATGGCTTAATGGTTCAGTTCCAGTAGCCAGAAGTCAAGTATTCCTGTGCCGGTAAGGCCAAACTCCACCAAAATACATCAGAGGTTTTTGGGGCTACGATAAGCAATTTAGCTCTAACCCCGTTGGGTCGTTCTTCACACGACAAAACATATAAAAAAATCAGCCAAACACATCCTTTGTCGAGTTGCAACATTGTTCAATATCTTTTTCCTAAATACGATAAATGTCTCTGCTTTTAGTACACATATGATAAGTTATACCTTGTTACGTGATTGTGAAAATCACGTAACCTCTTTTGCATCTTCGGTTATAGATCGGTCGTCCGTAGGCGCGAGAGACGGGAAAGAGGCTCGACAGGGAGCAAACTGTACGCGAATGTCGAAAAGCGGCGTGCGAGATGGACGCGCGCGATCGACGTAGATCGAAAGGAGGCTATTTTTCCTATCAAATAAGCGTATTTTCGTTCGAAACGGGGGCCCGCAAGTTTACCAACCGGTGCTCGGTAATTTGTCGCGGTAGTAGAAAAAACACGCCGGACGCTGCCTGGGTAAAACGTGAGATTTATAATAGTTTATTATATCCGATTACAACAAGTGTTCCATGGCTTACTAGGACGAGCGTTCGAATTCGCTCCCTTGAACGTTTAAGCGTTCGGCTTCGCATCTGTCGTACGATATCACTTTTTTTATTGCTTTGTTCGAATAATGTTTGCTTTGAAATCGTTTTATTTACGAAATTTATAGACTTTTATTTAATTCGTTGTAATATATTATTTATACCCATTATATCGAAAAAATATCCTTAAAAGCTATTATTTGAAAAAATATCTTTTGTACTTTAAAAGGGATCAATAGCATATTATCAAATTACGAATTTAAGAAAAACAATTTTAGTAAAACAACTAAATAACGAGTCAGCGTTTTATCATGCCCTAGTTTTAATAATCGAGAAATCTGGAATTGCACATTCACCTACAACTATTCAATAACAAATTAAAACGTCGTTGAAAAGGGAAAATTTACGGGCGTACGTGAGAGTTCACGTACGCTAGCACCAATTTCAATCATCACGTGAGGGAATTCAATTGAGAATTGTAATGCCATTCTTTTCTATTGCTGGGAAACTCTGCGCCGAGAATATTCTACACCAAATTAAATCGCTTTACTGTTTAATGTTGTTTCTTTTTAGCTATTAGAAACCTTTTTCCGAGCGGATGCATTTTTCCTGTATATCTCACTTTATACTCAAGAAATGTTCACTTGATTGTATACTATTTGCTAGCGATAGCCATAGAATAGCAGCGCTTTGGATTTAGAGTTCTTACAAGCGCAGCGCTTATTCTCGCTCCTTTAACACAAAAGCGTTTAACATTTTAGTGCAGAAAATGTGTAAATTTTAAGATTTACAAGTAATTTTATAACAATTTACACTTAGTATTTGCTTTTTATAAACTTATATACATAATTAACACAAACTTTATATTAAAATTGATTATATCTAATTTACATATTCATATTTCTTTGTATTGAGTATGTATTTCTGTTCCAGCTGGCCTAAGGATGTGCGGTACGCACGAAACCGGTAGAATTTTTAAAGACTTAATTAAATAGAATTTTGTGAGCAAAAGATTTATTTTCACCTTCATTATGAATGCCTTACACAGTCACCATGGATTACTTTATTTTCAACGAAGTTACACCGAAATTTTTGTCAACTCATTAAAATAAAATCATAACCTTAAGCACTTCAAAATTACAATACATCTTGTTTCGTTTAAGATGAATTAAAGTTTATCTGAAGGAGTGTTTATTCAAACAGGTAAAATTGAAATGAAAGCCCAAGATTCAAGGTCCATGGCTTGAATCATGATCAAAAATCAAAACCAACGTCGACATGAGAGACGACATAGTTAAAACTTCATTAAAATTCATAACCATCTAAAGTGGCTTTTCAGAAGTCAGTGTTAAGTCCTGTAGGAGATTATGCTGAAGATAAATTTATTCGTACCGTAACTGGATTAGTTTTGAGTGGGCCGAAACGGTATCATGATGGTAGAGAATTTTCTTCTTCGCTAAGTGGGGCCTTTTTATCTTCAGTTCAGCGTCGAATCGGTCCCTTAAATCAGCATAGTACTGACCCGTGATTGTCCTTCCCATCTCTAAATAATCAATTAAGATTATGCCTTCGGTGCACCTTCGCCGGGAAAAAAAAAAAACATTTTTCCTACTGACTTTTGGTTTCTGGCGTATAGTAATATATCCATGTCTCATCTACAGTCACATAACGCCATAGAAGCATAGAAGCATAGAAGCTCACTCATATTGCGCTTAAACATGTCTAAATATTACTTTGAAGTTATCACGCAATTCCGTTTTTGATCAATCGTCAGCAAACGTGGCACCCATCTCGCCGATAGCTTTCCCATACCTAATTTTTCGTGAAGGATGTTTTGCAAACGTTCAATTGCGATGTTTACCATAATATCAATCTATTTCATCTTCACTCGGCAGTCTGCTAACGCGTACCATGAGCTATTTTGATCATATCGCCCGTAGTCTTCTCAATAGGACGACCTGGCCGCTCCTCATTAAAGATAGACGTTCAGCTACGCTTAAATTCATTAAACCAGTATCTGATGGTAGTTATCGAAGGCCCTTATAAGCTGCATCCAACTTTTCTTTGATTTCGGCACACGTTTTCTCATCTAAAAAAGAAATCGAATCACTGACCTGTATTGTTCTGTTGCCACGATCCCACAAATACATAAATTTGCTCATTTTTAACAGCTCTCAAATCAACGGTACTCTATGAACCTCTTCGAAATATTGACAGACGTCGGCTAACAAATAGTACTCACAGTCGGTAATGTAGATTTTGGCACAATGCGCCATCTGTGTCCAAACACGGGTACTTCTCATACCATCCTCGTTTCAACAACTTACCACCATTAGGTTGGTATTAAATTTTGCTTACTGTGCAATCCTGCTTATACTTGGGTGGGTTTTTTGTGAGAATTCGTAGCATTTATGTGTAGAAATACTCTACATATACTACACCTTATGTGTAGAAATACTCTTAGTCATCTAAATACCTAGGAACTAGAACTTGTTTAGTTTAAGATAATCGAGTAGCATGCCATGAACTGTTTATGCCACATATAGGGCGACGTTAGACTTCCCAGATTCAGCAAATCTGAAATGAACTATGTGCTCTTTTATTTATGGGAAACATTTTGTTACTGTAACATATTTTATATCACATTCAATGTATTTTGATTTTCAAGATAGTTTACTATTATTTTTCTTCATTTAAATTCCGCTACATAACTTGGCTTCTATTTCAAATATTTTATAATATGTAGACACCGGTGCTCCAAATGTATGTAGCACATTTAAGATATGAATTTATAGTTTATTGTGCTTGCTTGTCTTGCCCTTTGTGCTCTGCATTTTCTGCAGTTTGCACTCATTCGCCTACCTTAGAAATAGAAAATGGATTTCAGTTGCGTAAATTTCTCGAGAAAATGTTAATTGATATAACATTACCTTTGTTTGATAACGGTAATCCTTTTCCTATTCAACGTTGCTAGAAAACCTAGTTGAGATATACATAAAACGGATTGTATCAAAATGCCGAGCAACACGGGATTCATTATTTCCGTAGTCGTGGTAATGCTGTCTACACCAATTTTCCCTTTCTCTCTGGTGTTTAATACATTTTTTACTACGTTATACGCTCTAGCAGTTCCTTCAATTAATAATTAGTGGTTATCGTTTCTTACAAAAAAGAGCAATAGACACATTTGTTTACAATCAAAAATTAAGCCAACATAAAGCCAAAATAAATATAATTTCAATCTTCGCCCGGTGATTTTCGGCTATTTGCCTCTAATCTTAATATCCCGTTTTGCGCATTTGAACGTATTAAGGTGATAGAAACCTGCAATGTACAATTTATTTGACATATAAATTCCAGAAATGCATTTCCGATATACTATTCTTTATGAAAGTACAAACTTTAACTAGTTTATTTTTTCATTAGGTCGTTTGTAGAATATATCTCATTTTGTTGTTTTTGTATAGGTTAATAAATATGCAATTTCACAAGGAGATTCGAAAATAAGAAAAATGAACCAGTCTTCCAATATTAAGAGAAGTCACTAATAGTTCAATACTGTTAAAGTTAATAGTAGCATAATATATATTACAATTAGCAAACTATAATTTCAAGAATACTTTAAAAAATATCCCTACTCAGATTTGGTGCACCCTCTGGCCCACTTTTGTAATAATTGCATCACAAAAATGCAGACTGGCATTGTTTTCTCCGAAAATATTCTTTCTCTACTAAATATATCTCCGAAGTATTTCCCTTTGTTCCTGAAACATTCTAATGAGACTCTCTAAAAACTTTCTTCCTCAGAGATTACGTAAACGTAAAATTAAGTAAGTGGGAGTTAGATGAATGTTGTAATTTAGACGAGTTTGAAGTCAAATCAAATAATTTTTCAATGCCAAAAAAAGAGTACAGGATTTTGTTAAATAGAAATAATTGTACTCCTTCTACAAATTTTACAATTACCCAATACAAAACCTGCCGACAGCTAAATTTAAATTTATTTTATTAAGTTTTTCCAAACTTTAAATTTGTTTGCCAAAATGCTAACTACCCGCAGCAGTTTTTCTGGTTAAAATAATGTTCGAAATCCATTCTAAAACTCCTACCCTGTCGATATTTCCAAAACAGCTCCGGAATAGTCGTTATTTAAATCATTCAAAGGTCAGTTTTTGTATAAACCATTGTGTTAACCTGTATTGCAGTACCACTGAGGTGTGATAAAGTAAATATTATCAGAAAATATGGTAGTAGCTAGTGTTTAAAAATAAATTCCTATTTTTACATTTTTCACTGAAAAGGTACAAATTTCCTGCACCGCAACGGCACGTTATCTATTTCTGCGTTCTATTTTCCTTGACTACTTTAACACCTCTATTTCATCACCGCATGAAATTTGCATAAAGCACGATTCGCATACAAACTATCTTTCGTAACAATTAATTACACAAAAGTGCGCTGCTATGCACACAAAATAGCAAAAGCGTTTTCACAAGGCACATCGTTTGCGGTATAATTAATGTGCTCCAATATTCATAAAAGCATTGAAAGCTTTTGCGACAAGGGCAAAAAAAGATAGGTACAACAACGAAGTAGATATAGTGTATCTTCTTAATTAATATAGGTCCCGTTTGTTTGAAGGAGTAAATGTTATCTTTTTATCGTTACTCACTACTAGCTTTATAAAATTGCATTTCCGCTACGATATTTTATGAGCATTAATATCTTACAAAGTAGTGTATTACCGAACAAAAGACTTTCATCTTAAAGAGCAAAGGAGTAATTGAGATGTTGCTAAACGTTCTATTTAAATGACGTTAAAGCTCGAAAAAGTATTCCAAATGAATATTTGTAAGAGTAGACTAAAGATTTAGGTATGTGCAGATTTCTTGTACCATTAGCCATTTGCGTAAAAGGATATTTATTGAAGTTAGATGTGATTCAGAAGTGTAACCCTTAAAGAGTTTCATATTTAGTACTATCGATACCCTTAAATAGATCCATCTTATTCCATACAATAAATCCGCCCCACATTAAAAATTCTGACAGTGACATTGACCAAAAATTTTAAATCGAGCGTCTCTGAAGCCGGCAATCACCCTCCTACAGAAAGACATTGTGTAATGAAGCTTTTTCGTAAATACGCGAACCTGGTACCCGTCAGATTTAATAATGATTAATTGTTCAGCATGAGTACTAAGAGAACAATTTTCCATGTTTATTACCGTCGGAATAGCCAACGTACCATTTAATGATCCCGGAAAGTGTAAAATGTATGCATATTTTATGCCCCAATTTACTCAGTCTGGCTTAGTGCATGTAAGATAGACAGAATATTTATTTTAGACGAGGAGAATTTTTTGCTAAGTAATTTTGTATTTTCATTTCACAACGTACAATGGATTATTAAAAAATGTTCATAAGGCTAACGTGATAAGTGGTTGCTTGGAATGGAACAAATCTTTTAGATTGCGTATAGTACTACTAAAATATTAGCTTCTATTAATTTCAATTACTTAAAAAAACATGATACAGAGTTACTAAGAATAGGAAAACTAGTTTATTGAGGCAATTTCCAATTTAATTCTAATAGAAAAATTTTTGAACAATGTGTATTTGGTACCTTGAATGTTCAGCTAAGACAAAAATAAAAAATAGTGATATATGTATTTATATTTAATATAGACGTGTTAATGAGATTATGGTGCGTAATACATAGAACTTTGTTTGTAAAGGACAGTGTGAAAATGCCTATCTTTCTACCACGCATTTAAAACACATAAAAACATTTGAAATAGACTGTTATCCTGAAGGATAACATTTAATCGAAATAAGATCTGAAGATTTTACTTTGATTGAATTACATCCAAAAATACGTGCTAAAAAATTGTTAAGTAATTTGGCTCCTAGAAGAGAAAAGTTCAGCACATTGTTATCCAAAATTAACTAAGTGCAATAAGTAGATGATAAGCTACATCATACAGAGTGTACTAAGCTTCTGAAATTGTGGAATCGTGCCTATTGCATAAATGGCAGGGAATCAAAACTTTCAGATAATGTAGTAGATCCCATAACATATCTCTTAAAGATATCTTCATATATACAGGATGATCGATAAGTAGTGAACCAGACACTTACTTTGTTATTTTAAATTTTAAACATCCTGTATGTTGCGACGCTTTTGATTTTTCCATCTAGAAATAAACCAATATAATACACCTCTCACTTGTCTTCTTTTTAGAAAGTTCCAAAGTTATAAATCGATATGAGAATAAGAACTTATTTTTTCCCACCGCCGAAGCGAACGCTGCACCCCATTGCGCGGCGACCGTAGCCGGCGCGCCAGCTGCTCAGACAGAAGCTGCTGAGACAGAAGCAAATTAACACATTAGAAGCTGCTATGGATGCAGAAGGATTGCTATCTGGACACGGCGCAGATTACTATGTAAATCTATTTTTATGAATATTATATACATTTTATTTAATTCTGAAACTTTAAAGCCGTTTTTTCTCGAAACGACATTTTTGAAGTCGATGTACACGATTACAGACAAACTTCCCAACGGATTTCAATAAAACTTTGTGGAATTGTGTTCGATAGAATTGTCTTGCCCTTGAACGAAGGAATTTTATTTCTGATCAAAATTAAATTTTTTATGCACGCTAGAAGTCATATTTTAGGCAAAAAATAGCCTTTTTGTTCAGATGGTCACAACTTTGTTTACAATCACCGTAAATTAATTTCCTTCGTTCAAGGGCAAGTTTTTTCAATGTATTATTAAAATCAATTTTTTTTGTTTGTTTCAGACAAGCGGTTCCCGAGTTAGGACGTCCACCGCACACCTCTTCCGCTGTGAGGTGCTCCAAGAACCGCGCCATAACAGCCATTTGTGATTAATTTTACACACAAAAATTCAAGAATAAAGTTTAAGAAAAAAAAATTCAAAAATGACCTCCAATTGGAGGTCGTGACTGGAGGTAATCCCTTAAGAACAGGTGTAATTTATGTACTAGGAAAAAGTGAAAGAAATGTTGCATCTCAGCTAACAGGACCTACAAACCGCGCTATCCTGACCAACGATACCCACAACCGGAAACATGTGTCAAAATATACATTATTAATAATAATAATTCCGCAGCATTCAGCTGAAACTTTATTGAGTTATTGTACTTTCCGTATCAATCAATTTCCATTTTCAAGAAGACGGCAATTTCACACATCGTTTGCCAGTCTATAAATGATCTGAAAATGGTGCTACGGTACACATTTCTTATCCTTCCTTACTTAGCTTTCGAGGATCTCTTCCATTGAAGCATTTAAAAGAGTTTGAATGGAAAATTGATTATTTTGCTAATACTGTAATAAATAGTAAACATTTCTATTTTGAATAAAATTATATGATATTGGAAAGCATAACAAATCCTTGAAAATGGTTTGTAAGCGTCGCCCTGCTTTGTATTTTTGATACTATGGTACTATAATAAACTATAACAGCTGCATAAACACATTCAACATATTCCTATTGTTAAATAATGATAGCAAGGACTGTGGCAAACAACACAAAGTATCGGGACACTCCTCACCACACAAAATATTAATTAACTAATTCGGAACAGCTGTTTCGAGGGCTCCTGGGCCTCATTATCAACCGAATGGCCGAATAAATCAAATTAATTAATTATTTAATATTTTATATCTACCTATAGCTTTGATTTATATTACTTCCTTTGTTGGCAAATTTATTTCTCAATGTTCATGTTATTTCAATGCATATTTTAATTATAGACATATGAGCTATGAAAATTACGTTACAACAAAATCAATATTTGCATTGCATTTCAGTTTGAAATGGGATTTTAGTAAAATTAATAGAATAATATTTGCACTGTAAATGTTGTAGTTCCACGAAGATTGATTTTGTTATATACATACACAGCGATACGTGATTAAATGAAGCGATGTGGGCAATAAATCAATTTTCTTCGTATGATTGTATTAATCAACATGCTATCGAAAATGGCACCTGTATTCAAGAACTTGCGAGAAATTCTAACGTTAGCCCTTCTGTCATCTATCGTATGTGGAATCGTTACCTGGAAACTAGAAGATATACACATAAGAAAAGAAAATGTCTAGCTGTACGAAGAAACGTACATGCGACAACGGTAAACGCGAATGAGTGATTCACCACAAGTGGAGAGGTTAGCGGCAGTCGACGGCTTATCGATGCGGTTAGTTACGAGGTAGACTGTATTATGTGCGGACGATTTTAGTAAGAATTTCTAGAGTATTATTTTTCTTTTCTTTTATTTCATCAGAATCTGTTTTTTTTTCGTCTTTAGAATTTCTTATTAGTTTCCTCTAAGCTTCGTAGCAACAACAAGATAAATATGCGAAACTCTCATTTACAGGCGACTATGACTTCAAATTATTGCGTGCGCTCTTGCACACAGTAGGTCTACACGCCAACGTTGGTATAAGCGTACTAACGACCTGCATCGAATCGGTCGGATTCCACTCACTCCCCTCCTCGTTCTCTCGCCGTACATATATAGATATAGCCAATTTGTGTAAAAGACGTATTGTACAAGTTTCTAAGAGGAAGGCAAATCGAATACAGGACGATTTTTAGTCTTTTTATTTTTGCGTTCTCGCACATCCGTAGCATAAGATCTTCAAATTGGGCTCAGTACGAATCATGGATAAGAGATTTCCGACCAAACAGGTAGGAATAGATTGAGAGAAGTAAGCCTGAGACCAAGAAGATCCGAGCAAAAACCTGTTTTAACTCCAAGCCACATAATATTTAAATTTCGCTCATGAACCTGTCGCATGGCAACTTCGACGTTGGAGGCCAATACTTTCACAGATGAGTGAGGATTTCATTTAACTCGTTGTGGTGGTCGAGTACGTGGATATCGACGCGCATATGAACGCCATTCTGTAGCTACCGTAAAAGTAGTCTTAAAATTTGATGGTGGATCTATAATGGTGTGGGGCAGAATTAGTCTTGATGAAAGAACAAATCTTGTGGTAGTCCCAGAGAAAGTAACCTCTCAATGATAAGTTGGTCTCATTCTGGAGGATCATGCTACACTAGCCGCTTATTTTGCATGAATGGAAAATAGCACTAGGGCCCATACTGCGACTATCACCAAAAACTTCCTTCAGTACCACGGAATTTAAACTATGGATTGGCCTTCACTAAGTTCCGATATGAACCCAAGTGAACATCTTTGTGATTTGTTAGACAGATGTATTAGGAGGCGCTCAAATTCTCCAATAGCTCCTAATCCAGAAATGAAGGAAGATATTTGTAGAATTCTTCAGAAGAACTTTGCAATATATAAGCAGGATACTTATCATTTACCTTTGTTTCTTGTAGTTTCTTTGAATTGTTATTGTTATTTCAAAATGATATAAAAACCATATTTTGTTTTTTTTTTCAAATTTATTCAAACAAAGTGTAACTTTTTAAGGTAAACTTTATAAGATTTCCAGTTTATTATAGAAAAGTTATTGAGATGAAAACAAATGTTCCTCTATTTATTTTGAGCAGTATATTAATAGCGAAAAGACTTTACGTCAAAAACTGTAGTAATTTCATAAAATTTCGGACATCTGATGTAATTCAATCTCTTTTCATATTTTTATTTTTTGGTTTTACAATCAGAAATGCCATGATGTCGAAGCAGTATTAAAAATTTGTAACATTTTCTCGGCTATCCAGCATCAATATTTAAACTCGCTATCCTCTGTTGGTTGCTGCAAATAGACCAAGGCGTGAAGCAGCGGCCTAAGCTAGGAAAGTCTGTCGGGAACGTGTTTATATTTCATAATAAGGCAAAGAGCTTTTACAGTTAACTACGACAGGACTGGATCTTAATATTAAACTTTATTAAAATATTCTGTATACGTTCTTTGTCACAAACCGGTAAGGGAGTTTCATGTTAGTAATATTACTTTCCAACCTTTATTTTTACGAGGTCACCGTAAGGAAACTGTATATGTTAAAGAAAAGATGCAACGCATTTTGTTTAAATGAATATTAGGGCGTGTATGGTGAAGTTGTGAAAATCTATGTTTTAATGCAAACTAACTCTATTTCTTTCTTATTATTATTCACATATCAACAATACCTAGAGCAGGATACACATTTTTCAGAAACAACTGCCATATATGTATTAAGAGTAGTAATGATTCTACATTTAAGTAACTTTAGGAACCGAAAATGCAGGTTCCTCGAGGTAATTAATGTCTACAGTAATTCAATAGCTTCAGTAATGCAAAAAATAGTTTTCATCAAGCCTAGTGTAATCGCCTCCAAAAAGAGACTGTGAAAAGTAAATATTCCGACAATTTTATAAGATATTGTATCTTGCTATTTGTCTATTCGAGTGTTATTCTTTCAAGTTACTATTTTCAGCTGAAATTATAATTTTAAAATTAGAAGTGAAGCTAGAACGATTAACATCCTCCAATCAAGCAAACGGTCAAAATCAAATCGGGCAAATTAAGAACAACCAATATACATACATGGGAGTTGATGTATTTTCAGTAACCTCTTAGAATACATCCTCAAAATAATAAAACAGATTTATAGCGAAATGCCGTTCATACAGTTCCACAGAGAACCAATGACAGTTATAAGAATGCGAAGCATTTATATTGGTAACCGTCAATTTGAATTTCATATTATATTTAAATTTCACGTCGTACGCTGCGAATACATTAGAATATTTAAATTCCAATATTCGAATAAGACAACTTTCCACATTTTTCCATTTTAAGCACATGAAAATGATAATGTTGGTATTTCAAATTTGTTCTGTTTTATTTAAGTTAAAATTATTATGCAGGGCTGTTAACGACGATTGCCTATTAAAAGAATCTCTGAAAATAATTCAAACGTATTTTAAACATTTTAGGTATTATGGATAAGGGATTATTTTTTTTAATATTTTCAATTTCATGGTACTCGATTAAATTTCTTATTTCAAATAGAACGCTCTATATATCACGGTTCCTTTGTATAGCTCTCTTAAATGCAAGTTAAAGGATATAATGTATTATGGGTCTTCGATGTACCAACTTCTGGAATTTTGTCCCAAAAATGTTGACAGATGCGAACTTCAATTTAACATCATCATTCTTTGGCACTAACTATGCAAATCAGTTGTGAGATTCTGATAAACCACATAAACAGCTATTTATAATTATAAATAAATATCAAAAATGTTTTATAGAGTTTTCCGAAAATCCAGTCCAAACATATATTCAAGTAGGAAAGTCATTTTTTTTTAAATGGTAACCCCTATTTTTTATCATTTGCACAAATTTTGATCCCAAAAAGAAAGATAAGACACACCTTACTTCGAGTACATATATAAATGCACTCGCTTCTGAATTGCTTCAGAAAATCCATAAAATCAATGTCTTTTCCAAAAAAATAGAAAGTAGTCTTTGTTTTCTACCTTATACGTAGTGCATCATACGTATAAGTGCATCTACTAATAATTATTTACTCAAGAATAGTTACAAAAAAAAAAACAAACCTAACAGGGACGTCCCCAATACGAAGAAATTTAAGGAAAAGAAGAAATCATATCATATTAAAGGGAACTCGTAAATTACATAGATTTGACAGTTCTCTCAGCTACCTGAATGTTGCATTTTTTTGTATAAATTACAAGTTGCATACCAAATCTCCATATTTTTGCCTCTACTGCTTTTGTAACGAAATAACTATGTAATGCACGCTCAAATTGTTGAAAAGTCGGTTACTCCTAACATATGTGTTATGTTTGAACCTTTACCGGGGTTGTAGTTTCTAAAAGGTTTAATTACGGAAAAAGCAAGGAAATCACATTTCACCGATGGAAGGCAATATATTGAGATGTTTTTTTTTTAATGGAATATCAAATTAAATGATAATCACAAGTCCTGTTTTATTATTTTCAATGCTCCACTTATAAAGATAATTTTGACTTGTTAAAGTAAAGTGTATCGTTTATTCTTCCTTCAAATCCTGTTTTCTTCTTTTCAAGTTAGTGCTCCAAATCCCCTTCAGTCGTTTTTCTTAGCTTCTTTAACTTATTTTTCTTGGTTGTTTTCTTCGAGATGTTTTTGTCTGCTTTTAACAGTTTCTAATACTTTTAATATTGTTTTAAATTGAATTTCTAGGCGAGTTTGTCAAAAAATATCTGTTGTCAGAAAAATATTTTTCCACTTGTTTACTCGTTGTCACAGAAATACCAATCCAACGACTTGATACTTTTGGGGTTGGCTTGACGATGATCATTTCCGATGTTTTAGATGACATTGTGAACTTTGACTACTGGATTCCGCATGAATTTTGTGTAATTTTTGTAAGTTTATTTATGAATTTTTCGTATTCTTATATTAACCCGTAATACCGACGCCTATGCGTGTCCGCAAGTTTAGGTTACTCTACTAATGAGTAAGGTTCGACAAACGAGTGCAACGTCAGAGGCGTATCGCGCAAAAGTAGGTACGCGAGGTACAGTATTATTAAAAAATAATATATTCTTACTTTCTTTTGACATATTGGGGCAGTAGTATTTTGTCGCAGTGGACATCAAGACGTTAATAAAAGGTAAGAATATGTTATTTTTTAATAATACTGTATCTCACGTACCTTCTTTTGCGCGATACGCCTCTGACGTTGCATTCGTTTGTCGAACCTTACTAATGAGCCACAATCGTGAATGATCCTGTACAATAGAGAAACTAGCATTTTTACTGGTAGTTCATAATTATTATATTCTGCATAATGGATACTCTCACGTATGTGTCCTTTTCACTTAGATTGATCATAAAAGTTGTGTTCTATATTAATGATTTTTCCATTAATACAGAATTTGAAGACACTTCTGCTGAAACATATATGAGGATATATCCTCTCATATAAAAGTTCGCACAGGATGATATATCTATTTTTCGCCGTAGTTCTGTGAACGTGAACGCCAGGTTTTCAAAGCTTGCTCCTACATCGGATTTTATACCAGTCACGTACAATCGTGTTTGTCTGTATACGAACGTATATACTACATACATATATACCTATATTCGGGGAGAGCTTGTATTTCGAGCGGTGTTAAATTAGGAGTTACATTTATATGTATATAGGGATAATTGAAATTTGTGTGTTTCGGTTTTGGGTGACAATTACGGGTTAGAAACGCTCCAAACTAATACACGGAGTCTTTGCCAAATAATAACATATTCATGAAGCGTTATTACAAATTCTGAAACTTGAGAATTAAGTTAGTGTGCCTCTAATAAAACTGGTTCCTGGTGTAGATATATGTTTCCGTGGTGGTATGTACATATATATACCACAAAATAATTTGCCAAGAACATAGAATGCACTCTACTTATCTATAGCTAAGATGATCATAAATAAATGTAACTTAGTTAATTTAGTAAAAAAATTAAATGTCATTTAAACAGTTGCTAAAATTTTAGATCAAAAGATGGAGTGTGTTTTGTTTAAAATAAGCAAATTATACTCCATAGAATTTTGTTCACTTTAGCTGCTTAGAACATATTGTATAATGGCAAACCGTGTTATTATAGTAGTGAGATGTCTTGCTCTACTAACTACCTACTACAGAATTATATCTGATGAATACTGCTACGAAACGTAAGGAAAGCAGAAGAGGTATTTTTTTAATCCCTCTCATATTTTGATTTTGTCTTTATTTGAAGAATTAATAGACTTTACTATACCTTTGACTCACCCTATATATAGCACATACGAGACAGGGTTAATTTAATTGCAATGAACACACTTATAACACTTACTTTATTACTAAAAATGTAACAGATTCGAATTATAAAGGCTGGCCCATCGGGTATGGCGGATTTAATTTTAAAATGAAGCACAGTAAATTATTATTTGATTGGGCAATTTTTGTTGATTTATAAAGTAGACATGTTATGATTAATTATAGAATATGATGTCAAATGGCCGCCGCGGCTGTGCTGAAATACCCTGACCCTTTTGATCACATTTTAGAAGACTTTTCCCAAGTCAGTTGGCTCAGTTTCAGCAATAACGCGTTGGATTTCTGTTTTCAGTTCAGGATTGTTTGTGATTTGTTAGCATAGACTTTGGACTTTACAAAACTCCAGAGGAAAAAATTACATGGCGTCAAGTCGCAAGATTTGGGCGGCCAATTAATGTCAGTATTTCTGGAAATCACACTACCAGGAAAACGTCGTCTTAACAAACCCATTTCTCTTATCGTATGGCATGTGGCACCATCCTGTTGAAACCACATTCCTTCGAAGTCCGTATCGTCCAATTGATCCCAGAAAAAGTTCGATATAATGTCACGATATCGTACTCAATTAACAGTTAAAGCTTGGCCATACTCATTCTCAAAAAAGAACGGTCCAATTACACCTGCAGCCCATAATCCGCACCAAACAGTGGCTCTTTGTGGGTGCATCGGTTTTTCAAGTATAGCACGAGGATTTTCATTGCCCCAAGTTCGACAATTGAATTAAATCTTTAGCGATCACCGTTTGGTTTTCCATCACCCAATTAGCGAATTGTCTCCGTTGCAAATGGTCTCGTGGCTTAAGCTCCTGAGTTAATTGGACTTTGTAAGGGTGGAGGTGAAGGCCTTTAGTGAGAATTCGTTGCAAACTGGTTCTGCTAATGTTCAATTGTTGAGAACGATGACGTGTTGATGTTCCTGGGTTCCTATCGATACCCTCATTGACGGCCGCAATGTTTTCGGCCGACCCCACAGGACGAGGACGAGGTAGAGTTTGTTTGTCCATAACCGAACTAGTTTCCTCAAATTTTTAAATTAATCTTCGAACAATGGACTCATTAAATGAAATATGGATACCAACAATTCCACGAACTTTTCGAACAGTCTTCACAAAACTTTCGCCAAATTTGTAATGTGTTTTAACAATAACAATACGTTGTTCTTTTGCGTAGCGATTCATTTTTAATAACTTCAATGACTATAGATGACACATGTCAAACATTAGGGTTGTCGACGTAAATCAACTTAAATATAAAAAAAAGTGGAAAATTTAAATTCGGCGTTTCATTTTGTTTTCATTTTGGTAGAGGGAAACTTTATATTTCGCGTCTACCTCAAGCACTCAGCATCCCAGAAAAAAATCTAAATAGGAGTTCTCAAAATTGATTTTTAAATGTGCTGTACTCCAGAGTTTTGGTTAATAGCAATAACTCATCTAACTTCTTTAGCAGAAAAATATCGAAAATATTAGATAAGTTATTTAATAAATTTTACAAATGTGTACATTTTATTGCCATAAAATACTGTACAAGTAAGAAAATTTTGTTTTAGTGCGCGAGGCGTTTCGTTACCAGGAGAGAGTTGTTTGAAATATGATGAAATGAAACATATAAAACAAAGAAAACAGGAGTATATACATTTTTACTAATATACTTCAGTTACAAAATCATAAAGGAAATATTACCAAGAAATTAATTAAAAAAGGTGATAGCAAACAGTGCCAAGCAGTGTCTCGCTAGGTGGAGAAAAAACCATTATTCTATTCAAAGTTTTTACTTGTTGCAAATATTGAATATATTTAAATAAATAATAATAATTCATCAATCCTTAATCATATTTTGTTGTTTTAGCAGGTAGTATTTTATTATTTCTTACCATGAAAAATATTGTATCAATCGAAATAATATATGTATATCTTTTATCTGAAGCGTCAAGTTTCGCCTAAATACACCATTTCGAGCACTGTGCGCTGTTTCGCTTTCTATGCTGCTACGTTTGTTGTTTGGGACTGATCTCCATGCCAGAATAAAACATCGGCAGACCAATGCAGTTTTTATGGGGTTACCGCCCGGAGGGTTGCCACAAAGTAAGGGATATACGTCAAATTCTTATACAGTTTTAAGAAATTGAAATAGTTGGATCCTAGTTGGTAGAATAATGGGATTTTGGTGTACATATCTATGTAAAACAGAAAGTAATGTATGAATGTAAAACAGAAGTTTCGCCATGGTAACTACTGTGTTTACAGGTGTCAGAAGAAAGCGATTGCAATTTAGTGATTTATTCTCAAAATAAAACTGATCTTAACGTAAATTTAAACGAGTTGAACTTAAAAAAAATGGATCTCTAAACAAAACCAAGCTTAGTAGAATACTAAGATTGTGGCAGAAATCACACTGTTGGTTTACGAAGATTTCATATGAGAATGGGTTAGAGAGCAGCTCTCTGTAAAATAAAGGCGTACCGTATTTTGATTAGCAAATTTGAAAGAGTCTGTAATTGACCTCCCGGGATTAGGAAGACCAAGGATTAGTGATGTCCAAATTACAAATGTTCTTCAGGAAAATTAAGACATAGCTAATCTGCTAGAAATCAGTAGTGTTAATGCAGTGGAAAATTTTACGCAAACTCCTAAAGTTGTCTCTTTATAAACTGTAACAGCTGTTTGATTTAAAGGAGGCAAATTTGTAATCAGGTACGATGTTTCATTGCGAATAATGGCTCAGGTTGAAATTGAACTCAAATATTTATCCTGCATTTCAGTATACAGATGATGTCCATTTTTCTCTTAACGGTGGACTCAATACTAAAAACTATCGAATATGGTCAACCGAAAATCCATAGGCAATCATATAGGAAGGTCTTCATGACAAGAAAGTCACTGTTTGGTGCAGTTGCAAAACTGCCATTTGAATGCAAGCAGTTACTTGGACTCAAAATTTTGAATCAATATAGTTTAAAAACGCCAATGCCAGTATCTTTGGTTTACTGTTGTCATGGCAACCAAACAGTACTAACACCAGAAACCACTTTGATGCAATATCCGATTGCAGAACCCGCGTTCAACTGTAAATATCACTTTCACTTTATTACACAAAAACGCTAGAGATATAATTTTTTATACCGTGGATATAGAGAAATATATATAAAAATGACGTTTCTGGTCTTTGAATTTGGCAAAGTTTAGCAGTCAATACTGAACACTGCGTGCTTCGAAGATATTTTAATGCCATGTCTAGATAGAGCCAAGCATGTAATTCAATCTCGTAAAAATTTGCGCCAAAATGTATTTGCATTTCGGCTATTTTGAGGGAAAGAGATATCTCTACATATAGGTGATTGAGCACAAAATTATAAATACATATCTCGAAATGTATTAGAAATAGACATACGGTCTCATATTATACTGGATTATTTCTATATAGAGAAATCAAAAACGTAATAATATACAGGGGTTAAAATAAAATAACAAAGTGTGTCTGGTTCGTTACTTGTCGATCACTCGATATATATTATTAGCCTCGAAATATTAGCCAATATTTTTGAAAAACACTCTCTGATATCTATTATGTTATCAGAAAATGTTAGCCTCGTACTGTTTATACAGTAGGCACAATTTTACAATTCCGAAAAGTTGGGACAGCTAGCATATATGGTAGAAGAAAAAATAAACAATCTTCATAGTAGAACTGTGGGTGATTAAAACAATTGCGACTCTGTAGGTATACACTTAAAGTAGGTATGGTCTTTATTAGAGATTTAATTTTCCCCCACGTGCCAGAAACATTATTTTGACTTACTTTATACACGTCTATGCAAAATGGCTGTTTATTTAGGATAGTTAAACCTTTAAAATATAAGTCGCCTAATTTACCGTTTACAACAATGTAAGGCAAAAATCTACGTAGTGTTTCAGGTTAATGAATTAAGTATTAATAAAAAAGTATATAAAACACAACTGCTAGATACAGAAATCGATTGATACAACAGAAGTAATCATATCTTGAATTTTCCTGCAAAATTCCTTCTTTATTATAATATTAAAAAAAAATATTCCCACTTGAATTTAGTTTAAAACCCAAATTCAAATTTAAAATACTTTCGAAGATTCCCAGCGACGCGTCGTTTATTTGTAAAGAGCAAAAGAACGCAGAGGATAACATTTATTGCCGAATATAGCAGTTACGCTTACGGTATTGAAATTCGAAAAATTGTCGGAATAGCAACGACAGAAGTAATTTGAATATCGCACCCTCCAGCCCGGTATTGGTAGGCAAGGGAGTGCTGTCACGTTCTTATAAAATACACACTCTTGCTGAAATTATTCACGCATAGTCGTAAAAAATTTACGGCGTCCAACTCACCGTTGATGGCGGGGAAGAGATTTACAGTGGAAGATGTAACGACTTCACGCCTCGGGCACCTGGAAAAATAAAAATCAAAACGGATGAACTTTATTGAGGTAGTCGCTACTTTACATTTAAAGATGCTGTAATCGAGTTTTGTTTTAATTGCTAAAGCATTTGCAAATATCAGACAAATTTCAAGTATAGTGTTAGTTAACAATAAGTAATAGCTTTAGTATAGTAATAATAGTAAAGCACTTTAAACAATAATAATAGTTTACTAGCAAAAAGGATCGTCTCTATTAGGTACCACAGAAAAAATAATATCTATATTTGAATTGTTGGTTTAGTTTCTGTTGGTTTTTTTATTCTTTAAGTAACTTTTAACACAACAGGTTTCTAGTTGTAATTTTCGTAATTTTGTTTGTCTATATAAATATTACATTATTTATATATTGCTTTCGTAATTCCCCACCATGCACTTCCCCAACAGAGTCATCTGGCATGCACCCATTTGCTATTAAGACATCATTAGATCATCACGAAATTCTTTGCAACAGTTATGCAACATGCAGCCGAAAATTATTATTTTTTTATTTTTATTTAGTAAAATACATTATAGATAGTTGTTATTCTCTAATTGAGCACAATGTCTGTTATAATAGAAAATAATAGAATCATTAATTTGATGAATATAATAGGTTCTATATTCTGTAACCACCGACGACATTACTGTTTTTAAACCGAGGCAACCTTAACAATATACATTCTACCAACCTTGTGTAATGAGTGGTTGTACTAAATATTTGTTACATTATTAAAGGAGTATTCCGCAAGTTAGTGCTTTCTTATTCTCACCAGTCAAAAAACATTACAGTAAGATCAAAATTTACACTTGTTTAATTAAATCTAGTTTATGTTTTTACTATAACAGTTATATTTCCTCGCATGCCTATTCTTTAATATACATGTGTTGTTTATTACTTCTATTTCGATAATTTAATACATAATTTATAGATGTAATTCCTAACATAAATTCTTATTCTAACCTTTTTTAATTATTTAATATCTGTATTGAGTCTGGATCGTATTAAAACAATTTGTTAGCCCGTTTTTGTATTGTATCTACACGTCTGGAATTAATAATGCAGTTAAATCATCAGTTTTACTAATGTATACAGATCTATTATTTTTTTAAGCCGGCGGATTGGCAACAAGCTGGTTCCAGTATAAGTGCATTCTCAAAAATTGAGTAGTATGAGTGTCTTATTATAATTTTATTGCAACCCATAAATCAAAGGCCATGAGAGCTATCGCTTTCCTTCTCTATACTAATTCCTTCTAGTAGATTTCAACGATTTTCTTAACATACCTGCGAGAAGAGAGCGCGTGCGTTGGACTACGCCTCTCTTGGCACTACCTTCGCGCCCTCTCCTACACGCGCGTATGTATGTATGCTCCCACTTGCTCGCTCTGACACCCACATTTTTCGCTGAACGCATTCCTTTTAGGGGCTATTGCCGCTAGCCTCCCTACAGGGTACAACCTCGGCAATCTTCGGGAGATCTCCCTTTCACGAGGCTACGTCATTTCTTATTGGGCCGATTTTACATACCAGGTTTTTTATTTATTTTGATAACTACCTACATCCGTTATTATTGGAGATATATAAAAAAGGGTTCCAATTAAAAGATGTACTGTTTTATCTCTACCCTTTAAAAATGTGATAACTATCAGAATTGCATGTAGGCGCGCCCAGCAAAATATGTATTTGGTTTTTCAATGGAACATCTTGTATATTTTTTATTTTTAGATAGCCCTCTCAAAATATATAATATTATATAAGACTATTTTAATTAATTAGCGACTCATTTTATTAAAAATCGCAAAAATATTATTAGTAGAAAATAGATGCAACAACAAACAAAAACTTATCCACTACTTCATTTAAACTTTAAAGAACTACTCAAAGTGACCCCCATTGTTGTCTATGCACAACTGATATCGTGCTCTTTGAGTTTTGTATAGCACTAACATGCAATTATTACTTCTTTCGTTCAAATTATCAATTTCATTCTGAATGTTCTGATAGTGCTAATTGGATTCGAAATTCACTTTTTCTATTAAGAAACAATCTAATGTTGTTAAATCGAGGTTGTTCGGTGGCCACTGGATTTCTCGCTTGGATTGGCAATGCCGAATTGCCAATCTAAACGGAAATTCATCGTCTAAATTCGAAAAGGGCCATTGTTTAAACTTCCAATCATTTATTGGCAAAACTTTAATCTTCTTCTCCTCTGAACTTCTGTGAACTTTTCGACTGCAAACGTTTTATACGGCTTGTAGTTATATTTTCTTAAAGTTCGATTCACAGTTTTCTATAATAAAATTGTGAAATGTGTTGCTTAATGAGACGTCCTGGCAAGCACTTAATTTTTGCCTTCAAAATAAGGAACATATTAAGGTGTTTTTACTCTGACGTAACGTTTTTTTCGTGCAAAATTTTACGGTATGATAGTAAACATTTACAAATATGTTTGCAGGGGGTTGCAGATTCGGATGCGGCTCCGTATATTCCGTCCTTAGAACATATTTGTTTTAATTATTTTTTGCGTAAATAGAGAATATTTTTACTTCTTCGGCTGTAGTATAAGACATGTTAATTTATAGATTGGCAGTTAGGAAATAATTAGTAATTGTTTTATTTTGACATATCATTTTCAAAGCCTCCTTGTTTTCTAACTCAGAATATTTCCTGATTTTATTTAGTAAAATAAGCCTCTAACAATTCAAAATAGTCTTATATAGTAGAATCTATTTGAAATCAGGAGATGAAGGAGTATCCAAAAATATGTAGGGTCTTCTATTAAAAAAAGCAAATCTATGTCTGTAAAATACTAAAACTTTTATTTGAAACATTTTTTGTATCTGCAATAGTAAGCCATACGAGCAATGGTTTTATTTTTTAGATTTCGATGCTAATTGATTTTGTTTCCTCGAATTACAATGCACCCGTTATTACTTGTTAAAAGTGTATAAATGCAATGGACTTATAGGAAGACGTTGAAGTAGTCTAACAAAAACAGTTGGGTACCGATGTTTGAAAAAACAGTAATTTACTTACACATTATAGTAACAGAAGTACAATTTAATCAATTTGAGGAAATCGTCACCAGTTGTTTGCTTTCAATGCATCTTTTGTTGAATTTTAATTTCCCATACGAATGTAATTGGTAGATACAAAAACACTGCGATTATGATTATTATAGTTTGCGCGTTGCAGTAATTTGTAAAAATTCGAATTATACGGAATATCGAAGTATCAAGACTTGAGCTATCGGGACTCTACTGTATACCATGTCAAAAAAGCTGTTAACACAAGTATTTTTATCTCTGTTTTTACTACTACAGTCTAGCAAAAGCTCATTTCTGTTTTTAAGCTAATTTTACATTTATCAGGAAATTGATTAATAATAAAATTGGTTAATTTGAAAACTTAAGTATAGCAATTGCGGTTATCGATAAATTGATCAAATCTTCCTTGACCAATTTTTACTTACTACTGAAGCAATTTGCACAGTAACACGTTTTACATTTGTCAATGTTTAATTATGTTTTATATTGGTAGAAGGGGCATAAAAATCATAGCCATCAACATAAGTTGAGGGTATATAAATACCTTTATATAAGACCAAACAACGTAAACAGGCAATAACAAACTATAAATCTAATCTTAATCTATAATGATGTCAAACATTAACATTGCAAATTAAACTCAGTATACATACCAGAGTGTAATACTTTGTTCAAATTGATCAGTTTCTTGATAAATGTAAAACTGACTTTAACAAGTTCGAAATAAAATTTGAAGTGCAAATATACCTAACATGACCGTACGAAATAATTCCTAATTATAGTCTTCCCAAGTATCTATATGATAACGCTAATCACGTTAAGAATTAACTGTGGTGTTTAAATCCAAAGGAAGGGGAAGCAAGTCATCACTATGAAATAATCTGTAATGATCCCCTTTCAAATAGATTTGATAACGGCATATTTGTTCAATTTCTCTAAAGCACAGTTACCACGAAAAAAAATTGAAGTCATCTGGAAAAAACAAAAAGTTTAAGTTTTTGTCACAGACCCTGGTGGAATATAGGCTTTCTAGGTCGCAATGCAATGTACAAATGCCCAGGTGCGTAAAGCGTTTAGAGACTCTTTGAGGCACTCAGTACCACGATTAGCAAAACGTCCAGTTTAAGAAGACTACTACAGGAAACCTGCAAGACACTTCTAACTTTTGGAATAGGAAGTTAGAACCTCATATATAACCATGTAAAATGTAGGACTGCACCTGTGTAGTAACTGCGATGGTAGGTAGGTTTATATATGTACTGAAATGTTTTATTTCAGGGATTTCGTTAAAAAAAAATAGAATTTTTAACTCGTTTGTGGAATTCGGGAGTATTCGTTGATACTCTTTCGTTGATTTTTATGAATTTTGATGTCAATAAATGGAGATTAACGAATATTAAAATTGGCAAATATAAACTTGATTTATCGAAGATGCCATCTAAACTCTATGTTCCTTATAACATTCACTGGAAATCTGCCTATTCAAACCTCCAACCTTTTCTTCTACCTTGAATTTATTTTCTAATTTCTATATCGAACACTTTAAAGTGGAACTGCAACCAAAGTACTAATTAACTCGAAAAAACTTTAACCAGGATTGATGAATTTATTGGCGTCCCTTTTCGCTTTATTTTAATCACGATGGCGATTGTTTCTTTCCACAGCAAATGTTGATGGTTTCTACCTAAACGTAATATTATGATGAATTTCGATGAATAAAGTTATTTTTAGAAGTAGAGTGAGAGAATGGATATAGTGACGTTACCTGATGACAAATGTTACTGAAGATCTACTTAATAACTTTATTATAGATATTTAATTTACGAAAAGAATAGAAATACCTCTGAATTTACGTTGTTTGTTGTAGGAGGATTTTACATTAATTTTGAAGAGTTACGAAAATAGGAAGATAAATTAACTACGAATAACTTCACCGTTTCTCCACGTTTGTCGTTATCTGGACTTATGTAAGTTATTTAATGTCCACACTTCAAGGCCAGTCAACCTGGGGCGAAATTGTGGCTTCCTAAAAATAGCTTTTTATCCGCCAGAGGGAATTTCGTTACTATCGGGTGGCTATACTGAATACCCTATACGTTCTAAACTGACAGCTGATATTTTCGAAGTAAAAACATAACAGTACATAATCCATGCATGTACATTTTCACAGATTCTGTTTTGACCTAACCATTAAGAAATTTTAGAGACAATTTTTGGTAACTCGTCTTCAATGACAGCGAATATTTAGGGACTCGGTGATTTTTCTAGTGCGTACAGTTAAACTCTAGAGTCGCCATTCGTATGTTGAGAAATAATATACTGCGCTTTACCCTTTATAGCGAAAGGGTGATAATAACAAAGCCATGGAACACACAAGCTTTAAAGCTTATTTACCCTGTAGGCCATTGCCACACGTAAAAAATACACTAAACGGGCTGCTTAACACTGATTTATTGACGCGACATAAAGTTTTATACGTACTGAGCAGTTTGTTACACTTTTATTACAATCCTATAACATACACTAGTTATTCGTTATGTACAACGTTACTGAACTGTTACGTTCGAATAGAAATTAGTGCTGTATCAGCTGAAGGTGAACTGCTCCTAAATTATTTTAAAGTCTTTGTGGATTTTATATTGAGTTGACTTGTAATGGTTTTTATGTATCATTTGATGATAATGATATTACCTTCACGTTGTATGAAAGTAATGCATTCTCAGACCTATATCCAAGCTGTACTGTATGTCGAGGATGTGGTTTTATCCGTAAAACTTACTTATAAAATTAATTTCGGTTGTGTGTACACAGATATACAATGTTTTGTAGTGAAATTATCTTTCGAAAGCTTATCAGCTTTACATGTTCGTATTTAGTTACATTATGGTTGCAAGTTTTCGAGACGAAGCAGTACTAGTGGCGTCTTCCCTCGATTTTCCCCTACTATAGTAAGACCTATTTTCTTCTTGAAAAGGAAAAGAGTCCAATTAACCACTTTTGATGTGCAAACCAAAATTTATTATCGGAAAACATAATTGTATCCCTTAAATTCAAAGTTAAGTAAATGTATTTTGTATTAATGATTGTACTACTACTTACATACAATATTTGAAATGCTAAAATAAACATGGTAGCCATTGAAACCATACCAAGCTTAAAAATCTTGACATGCAGGATCACCACGAAAGCGAAATACATTACCGCTCATTTTAGATTTTGTATACAAAGAATGTGTTTAGGAAATACATTTCAGCATTATTGAATAGTATGCTAATAATCAGTAAAATTCACTTAAATTCATTAAATAATATCGGTCTATTTACTTCTTTTATCTGTATGAGAGATAATACCGTCATAAAAGCGCAAGTTGTAGCGACAACAAAGAGCGTATTTCTGGAAATTCAAGGAAATGTGTAACAATTTTACTATGAATCATGAAACTATAATAAAGCCATTTGAAGTAATATTTTTGAATTACGGTCAGCTATCGTTCCATGTTAGTAGCGACAACATCTCTTAACGAATAGTGTTTATAATTTCGTTTAAAATTTTAAAACATGCCGAAAAGGAAAGAAATTAGTGTTGAAACCCGTGAT
This sequence comes from Dynastes maya, assembly GCA_029619315.2. NCBI lineage: Eukaryota > Metazoa > Arthropoda > Insecta > Coleoptera > Scarabaeidae > Dynastes > Dynastes maya. Next base: position 28,902,535 of record JAROYE020000001.1, read on the forward strand.
CTGATAGTGGCACAACATAACTTAGGCATAAGCAATCGTCAATTTGCTAGAAAATTACATATAAAACTATCTGCTATTGACTATAACATTAAAAAATACAGTGAAAGTGGCAATTTTCTAGTGGTAGACCAAGATTGATAACATAAGCTCAAGATATTGCAATCTTGGAAATCAGAAATCGCCGCAAAAATCAAGCCATATATATAATTTTAGTAAAACTGTAAACTCTAATTGGTTGATTTTGTTTTAACTCTATTCGGTACATAACAAAATTTATGTAGATCCTACTTATTTAATATTTCAATAAACGTTTAACCTTGAGAAGTTCATTTGTAAAAGAGCTCATTAAAATATGTACGTCTAATAGTTATTGAAGAAGAATAGTTCCTCTAGTTATTTATAATAAATTTTCAATATGATAGAAACTAATTCAGAAACCATCTGCAGAACATTGATAACCTTAGGTGCAAAAGTTTTATCTTTTCCTAAACAAAAGCAGTCGTATTTTCCCAGTGCTTTTAATTTTTAATCTACCATGCAACCGTGGAAAAGGTACCGAAATAAATAAGAAGAAAGAATTATAAATAAGTAAACCCCAGGCTTACTTAGATATTTTTACATATATTATCCCTTAACCATCTCTTGCCTCTTGCGTCTATTATACGGTTTCTTCATGCCCTTGGAATTGCTACCTTGGGAGATGTAACGAGCGCAATCCTAATTAATTTTATAGCTACGAAGAGGGAAGAAAAAGGAAATGGAAACGGAAAGAAGAGAAGAAAATCGAAGTAGGTTACAAGCGACGCTAACAGAGTTTTCTCATTCGAATTCATTATCATACCTGCCTATCGTATATACGTATGTATATATGTATCTAGGGCTTTCGCTAGCGAAGTTGTATTATACGATATTTCGTTTACCTTAAAACCCTGAATTCACTTTATAGGACATGGTGATTTAGTTTTCCCAATTTTGTTTAAGATTCCCAAAGTTGAAACAATCAGTGCGTAGATATAAATCTTCAACACCTACGTATTATATTTTGATTACTTATGGTTAAACTAAAGAATCATTGTGATCTACACTTGAAAATAAAGAAGATATTACCTAGTGCTTTGATGTCTAACCTGCCAGATAAATATACATTTGATCTTTTCGACACACAACCACGATATTGGGCAAATCAGTGTTACAACATGTAGACGAAACAAAGATATGAATAAGACTAACAAAAGAAACATACAAGCTATAACAATTAAAGGGACAAGTGGATGAAGGGATTAAGTCACATTTTTTAGAAGGTAAGATCAATGTATGAGTAAATAACACTAATGTGCAAATAAAATAAAAATATAATTAAAGTCAATTTATAAAAAGAAATGATTATCGGTCTTCCATGTATTCATCAACACTGCAGAAACAATGTTCAAGAAGGTATTGCTGTGTTTTATTTATAAACAACTTAATATTAGTAATATTTTGTATATTTACAGGTAGTCTATTATACAGTGCGGACCTAAAGTGTCCCCCCCCGCATGCTAACTTTTGAATGACTAGAGCTTTTAGAAAAAATAGGTCGATTTCTATTTTTTCTGAACTAACTTTTGCCGTTATCGGCAGTTCAATTATATTTCCGGTGTCACCGGAAATGACGTCAACTTTCTTATTTTAAATAAAACATCCTATATATTTTTACATTTCTGGAAAGGTAATCAAAAGACGAATCCAAGAACATCACATATGTTATACTTTAACTTAACAATCTGTTTTTGTTGTTACGCAAAGATGGCTAGGAAAGAGCGCCAAATTATTACTTGTGACGGCAGACTAATCCGAAGAGCTCGTTACTAAGCAAAGTTATTATAACAATTGCCAAACTGTAAATTATTCTTGTTTATTGTTATTATATCCTGCATCTGTTATACGTTCCTTCTTTGTTCTCGTTATTTTCTCTCATTTTAACATGTTTTGTTAATTGTTGTTATTATACAATATGTCTGTTTTTTTAGGTTTGGCTTCGGCAAGAACCACGCAAAATTGCTGGGTCAATTTTAATATTATGTAAATCTTCTGTTAAAGCAGTTCGCCCTGTAAATGTTATATTACCTATTCTTACTTAGCGCAAAGTTAAAATATTTCCGGCTGTACAAGGGCAGTGTTCATTATATTCCACGGCGTGGTAACTGTTGCCAAATTCATAGAATATTAAAATTAGGTACTTGATGTTTATCTTACGTGGTCCATACGGCGGCCATTGTAAAATCAATATAAAGAAAACTGAAACTCAAGCACATTGCCTATCAAAAACTAATAAATTTAAATAAACTTACCACAATTAATTAATTACGATACAATAATGTTCGATAAAGTAAAGGAGAAACAACAATTAACAAAACAACAATTAACAACAATTAAAATGACATAAAATAATAATGAGCACAAAGAACGAAAGTATGACAAATGCAGGTTATAATAACAATGAATAACAAAAATAATTTATGCTTTTGAAATTGAGATTTGACAGTTTGGCAATTGTTATGATTACCTTGTCCAGCAATGAGCTCTTTAGATCAGCTTGGCGTCACAAGAAACAATTTGGCTCTCTTTCCTAGCCAACTTTGCGTAACAACAAAAATAGATTACCAGAACCTTTATTACTGCATATCTTCATATTCCTTAAATGAAAGTATAACGTATGTGGTATCGTTGGATTCGCCTTTCGATTACCTTTCTAAAAATGTAAAAATATATAGGCTATTCTATTTAAAATAAGAAAGTTGTCGTCACTTTGGGCGACACCAGAAATACAATTGAACTGCCAACAACGGAAAAGGTTAGTTCATAAAAAACAGAAATCGATCCGTTTTTTCTTAAAGCGCTAGCTTCTGTCGTTCAAAAGTTAGCATGGGGGGGGGACACTTTAGGTCCGCACTGTATACTAAAAAAAGAAATTGGCGATTTCACAGGATTATCGTCGGTTATTTGTTGCCATCGATTAGCGTAATATCATTACATCTCAGTATAATGTTCAATAGTGTAGGAAAAATTTACATCAAATATGGGTCGTTACAATAACAGTGACGTAATTATCCTATGTGTAACAATGGATTTCTTTCAGAGTACATGGCAATACCAGCGTATGTACACCTCTCTTCAATGAAAAAGCGTACAGTTACATTTTAGCTGTGTAATTTAATCGTAACACGTTACTGGTGCCCAAACTTCGGGAAGATTTGCAGTAAATGTGTGGGCGTGGATAAGTGTTAATGGAGTTGGTGTTTGTTGGGGACTTGATGGTGGAAATTTCAATTCTATCATTTATCGCAACATTTTAAATGATGTTATTTTGCCGTCGGTTCAGGAAATATACGGCGACAATAACTTCATTTTTCAACAGGACAATTGCCCAATCCACACGGTAAACATTCAGCGGTGGTTCGTGGAACAAAATATTGAAAATTTACCGTGGCCATCTAATAGCCCTGACTTAAACCCAATAGAAAATGTTTGGGGTTGGATGGTCAAAAAAATGCACAAAAGTAATTTTCGACCACGGAATAGGGAGAAATTGTGAGAAGCCATTGAAAATGCTTGAGGAAATCTTCATTTGAATGATTTTTTTTTTAATCTAATTGAATCTATGCCCACAAGACTCCACAAAGTTTTAGAAAAGAATGGGGCTAGGATTAATTATTAGTTTATTCCTTATTTCTTATCAGACCCCTCACTGACTATATTTAACTTTCTTGTTGTTGTCATATTTTGTTATTATATGCTTTTACAATGATTTAGTAATTGATTTGTTTAAATATTTAATATTTGTATACCTGATTGGCTGCAACCAGCAAAGTTCAAAAATTAGAAATGAAAAGCCAGTTACACATGAATTAAAAATTGAAAAATCGACCTTCATCCCTTGTACGCTTTTTCTCTGAACAGAAGTGTACATATGTATGTAGGACTGCTCTTATACAAAGTCATTGTCAGTCGATGATTCGGAGTCAACAAATTTGTACCGTGTGTAATGGGGTAACTATTGAAGTTATGTCTCTTCAATTAACCTCCGAGCGGCGCGTTGTCGTAAATTTTACGACATTCTTTGTATTTTACACTTTAAAATTATCTGTCTCTAGTGGGTAATGCCAAACCCACTTCCATTTTCAGAACAATGTATTAGTGATAACTGGTGTCGGAGGTGGTGTGGTGAATTTGCTGATTTAGTCTGTGCGAAGATGTTTCTACATAAACACATCCAACGTAAAATTTACGACTCGCGCTCGCTGACGGTAAGTAATGCGTTTTCTAATTTCATTAATTTTTTTCTTAATTGTTTATTACTTTTAATTAGTAAAATAGGTACTCTGCATTTATTCTCTCTCTAGATTTACAGAAGATGGAGTCTCGACGGCCTCTTTCTCAACTTTTACATTAGAAGGATAGGTCCACCAAATGGCGCGAAGTGAGCTATACTAATTTCTTCAAAACAAAAAAATGTATATTATAAAAGAGCCTTTTGGTGTTAGAGAGTAGTGAATTGAACGCATTTTTTTAAATTATTGACCAACTTAGAGCACGCCAGAGAGCGAGACTGCAAGAATACAATAAGAAGTGAATTTATGGCCTATTTGGAGTTATTACTTACGATAGGAGTTAAAAAATTAAACCATACCAATGAAGGAAATTTGGGTAAGTGATAGAACTGGAATTGAAATTGCTAGAGCAGTCATGAGCTATAAACGATTTTTATTTCTAACGCCTTGTTTGAGATTCGACGATAGAACGACAAGACCAGAAAGGCGCAAAACCAATAAATTGGCAGCTATTTATAATGCATTTGTCAACAGCAGTAAGGCGTGCTTCAATCCAAGTGAATATACAGCTACAGATGAGGAGCTATATCCTTCCAGAGGTCGTTGTAGTTGGATTCAGTATATACCTGGCAAATCGGCCAAGTATGGGTTATTTCTTGAAATAAAAAAGTTCATTAATATACTCATCGGTGTTTTAATTACTCCAAAATAATCTTTTAATGAGAACACCAAACATATGGTAAATGAAATACTACATCTAATACATGTAAAAATTATGACATACGCCCGCTGGTGCTAAAATGTATGGCGCGCCCGCTCGAAGGTTAATTAATAGTTTGTTTAATACGTTTTGAATAGAAACACGGCCCAGGTAGAATACTGTAGTGCCCAAACGGTGTACGACAAGATGCCGAACTTGGCATACCTGCAATGATACGAATAGCTCGCTTTTAGATGCGGAATATTAGTTTTAATTACGAATCTGCTCCTCAATATGCAATAAACCCTTGACTGAAAGTAATCATGATAATAATGTTATAATTTACAACATCGAACGTAGCCGTCATTAGCGACACATATAGTGCGTTCAGTATGTCCACTCGTTCAACGTCGAAATCCCTTTGGCGGCTATGAGCTCTTTCTCAGTAGCTCCAAATTTTTCTATGGTCTCTTATCGCTGAAGCGGGGGTGCTAGAAGATTATTTTAAGTCCAGTCAACGACGATCATGGTGGAACGGATGAATAACTTGTCTTTTGTTCATGTTCTTCACATCCTAAGTCTTCAATTTTAATGGAATATTTTCCAACAATTGACAGTAAATTTTAATATTGTACAGTTGTTGGTGGCGTTAAATATCATAAAGTAGCATAGATCCAATCGTCCAGTTGCGTCCCTGCATGGCACGCATTGTGCTATTAAAAAAAATTATTATCAAATTATACTTCAAAAGGTATAGTTATCCAAAATAGCAGTGATTAAACAATCGCTATCGCGAATGAAATAGAGGAGTAAAGGAACTCTAATCAATTTCTCACTTTTAATCAAAATATTCATCCAGGTAACACATATTTGGCTGTGTTCCCATTTTCTAAGTGCCCAGCGTTTAAATTCTGCCATAAATACGAAGTAAAAGTTAAGCTTGGTAATTTAAGTAGAGTTCCGGTACGTAATATATAAACACAGAGTTTATATTGGAACACACCCATAATTCCAGGTTAGTTTTCTCTTTCAAATTTTAATATTCGTAAAATTTCATCATTTGATATATAGTTTAATTTAAATTGCCGAAAGAGTATTTAGGAACACTCCCGGGCCTACAGACCGTGCAATAAATTAATTAATTTCGAAAAATTATTATTCTCTCTTATTTTCGCTCGCTTAAAGCATTACATAAGAGATTAATACATCTTTCGATATTATAAGGATAAAATATATATAACGCAAAGCACACAGATGATAGAAAAGGGGATAGTGCCCTGATGTCTGCATCCCAAGCAATCTCGCAATCTGCGCGGAGTCCTAGAAACTTCATTGATGTTGTCTGTTCAACAGACGTGGAATGAAGTTACCAAATAACTAGCATTACGTAGCTTTGTACTAAGTTTAAAATTTAGGAATTCAAAATCAATTTGCTTGCTGTAAACCGTCTATTGAATTTATTTAACATCAAAATTAAGTAGAAAGAAAATCTCCTAGATCTATTTCAAAAAAGGTAGTTTTTCCGTGAAAATTTTAGTTGGAATTATAACTCCCAGTAAAAGAGAAATATAACTAGTAAATTTGTTATTTTCTCAGCAAATATCTTTGATACTGTTTACAGCATTTTATACGTTCTGAATAGTTCCGATGTGTTTTAATGCGTGATAATGCACTTCAAATGCAAATCACGCTGTTTTAGTTTCAAATCGAATGTAAAAAAAATAACGATATGATGTTTTGAACCGTATAGTACTGTATTCAAACCTAGGACAAGACGCATTTACATCAGAACACCAGTATACTAACGCAAAACCTAAGCATCCGATGAACATTGTTACAGGTCAGTTCATATTACAACCTAAATTTCGGTTTAATTATTTGTTTCATAAATGCATATCAGTGTTGCGACAGTTATCAAGGAATCTTTGTCATTTTAAGAAATTGTATTTTGGGTTCGCTAAATATAAGCACTTCCGCGAAAACTCTTCGCAACACTAAACCAATTATAAAACGATATGAACTAACTTGATCATTTTTGTAGAACATTGTGGGTGGTAATTCAAAAAAGGATTTTGATTTCAGGAAAAGAAAAGAGCAGTCGATTATTAGCGTCGTAAATAGACAAGCTCGGTTTTATATATAGTAAGTTTAAGTTTTAGATGTAGTCAATTTAATATTAAGTGTTCAAATAAATATCAATAGGACTAGTAAATTTATGACAATGAAAAAGATCCCACTAAGTTTAGTGAACCGTTAAACCAACCATGTAAGTAGGAAACTTGTGAATTTGGCCATAAGCAGTAGATAGGTCCGCATAAAATTGACATTGATTTCTCAGCTCAAGTGTTAAAAAACACGGCTGTAACAACATTAAATTATAAAAATTTCAAATAATTTACGAACTATAGAGCGTCTCAATTTCCGTATACAGTATGAGATTGAATAACAATGTGGCTTTTATTTTATTAAGTCTATTAATAACGCTATCTTTATTTTCGGTTGCAATGCTGCGATATCCCACTTATACTTACGTTTGTAGTTGTATAAGTTGTTTTGTTCAGCATATTCTATCTTTCAAGTGTGTACAGATAAATATGAATATTTCCCATAGTTCTTATAAATGTGATAACATTTTACTATAGTTTTCACTGCATTAATGGGGCCTATAGATAGAAATCGGCGTAAGGGAAAAAAAATGATTAATTTATAAGGGAAGCGCATATGATTGCAAATGTGTTGAATTGTTTTAATAAATCTATAAATGTGAGTGCTGCCGTTCAAGAAATAAAAGTTTAGGTTGCTCAGACCGTACGATATAAAATATAAAACAGAAGCAACAAAAAAGTTCATTATCAAGACAAAAAGCACTAGGAAAAGCATACAAGTAAATTACCGGTCACGTACATATGATGAGGCACTTATTCGATAGCAAGTGTAGCGTTTTTTTTTGTATAAAATACGCTGCCTACCTTAAATACAAATCTTGTTCCTGTCAATAGTGACGATAATCTACCTGATTTCACACGATCAACTTTCCATACATTGTTACACGATTCTAAATTCAGAAATACTTTTTCTGAATAATTCCGTATCAAAAATTTTATTTACAAAGGAAAGATATACCTAAAAAATTTTTGAAATTTTGCGAATTACTGCATGCACCCATTGCAATTTTCAAAAATCAGCTTTAATCTAATTATTGAAACAAAGTAAATTTTGTTTTCGATAAGTACTTTGCATACACATGGTTGTACCGCAATAATGATCAGTAATATTCTGTCGAACAAAATTTAAACACATAATAATCACCCATACAGTAACAATCTATTACTCTAAAATGAAATGTATGTTTGACATGTTTGATTGATGAATGGTCTAAAGAATGTAACGCACATTCATGTATACTAAAATTGTCACAAACAAGTTAGATATGATTAAAGGTCGGTATGTAAAACGGGCAAAGATATACGCATGTGGACAACACAATAGTTATTGAAACTAACAATGAAATGTATCATTTGTAAATATTACAGGCCCATTAATTCACCTTAAATGAATTCAAGGACTTTGTGTTGCATTTGAAATTGAAAAAATATAGACAAACAAATAATAATGTTAATTTGTCTCATCGACAATTATCGCATAAAGAAACTAGAGTAGGTACATACATTCCTACTCTCTATTGGTGCTAAAGAACTGATACAATCCATATACGAGGGCAAGTCAAAAATTACTTACACTTTTAGTTCTACAACTGTATTAAACAAAGATAGGTGTACAACAGATACATTATTTTTCGATATAGTCTCCACCTTTAGCTATGGTCCAGCGAGTCACAAGCTTCCGTATGCCTTCCTGGTGGTTTTCGGTTGGTCGTGAAACCAGTTTTGCACCGCATCCCGAACATCTGTGTCTGAGGCAAATCGACGACCTCTCAAAGCTTCCTTGAGCGGTCCAAAAAGATGAAAGTCTGAGGGAGCGAAATCAGGGCCGTAGGGAGGGTGTTCCAGGGTCTCAAAGCGCAACCTGTTGATAGTTTCTATGGTGTTATGGGCCGTGTGCGGAGGGGCGTTGTCTTGCAACAACAAAACTTTCTTTGAGAGTAGACCACGGCGTTTGTTTCGAATTGCTGGTTTCAGCTTATTCGCCAACAAATCACTGGACCTCGCACTATTTATGGTAGTCCCCCTGTCCAAGTAGTCGTCCAGTATAGGGCCTTTTTCGTCTCAAAACACGGTTAGCATCGCCTTCCCAGCCGATGGCGAGGTCTTGAGTTTCTTCGTGCTAGGGGATCCTAGATAACGTCTGTCCCCGTACTGTGACAAAAGTCTCCGGTGAATTTCAGCGCCTTCCACACCCTCTGACCATAAAAATCGGATCACTGCTCGTTGTTCCTCTTTTGTGCAAACTAATAGCGGAGCTGACATGCTTGTGCTGTTGTAGCTAGCAGACCAATGACGCGATCGTGATTAAATTACGCACACATGACCACAGAGGCGCCAACTCAACGCATGCGCAAGCAGCCGCTACTATGATAACCTTCAAAGCTTGTTATGGCGAAAGTGTAGATAATATTTGATTTACCCTCGTACATATATGCAAAATATAAAATATTATTTACAGTTAATACAGAAATTTTGTTTCAATTATCCCCTGGTTTTTTTCTTAACCGATAATGTTAATTCTAATGAATAAAATTCCTAAGTTTCCTGGCCTTATCCTTTTACTTAAACTTTGTTTAAATAGTCAATACATTAAACATTTTTTTGCTTGATGTTTCGATGCAACATGTCATCTTTTTTTTTTCCTTTCCCTTTTTTTAATTTGTTGGTAAAGATGTTGAATCGAAACGTCAAAGAAAAAATTAATGTGTTAATTATTTAGACAAAGTTTAAGTAAAAGAATAAGGCCATGAAACTCAGGAGATTTATTTATTAGAAATAAATACTATTTAAACCATAAATACTATTCAACATACTACGAAAATCAATAGTCATATGTAACTATATGTAAATTAAACGTGAAATAGAATTATAATCCTCGATGATAAAATGCAGAGCCATTTGCTAATCTAATAGTCGAGTGACCAAAATCAAATTTAACCTATAAAATAGCATCTGACGGATTAAATCTCAAATCCGATCTTTTATCTGCCAATTAATCTCAGCGATTTGAAACAGCTTCCCGCAGAAATAAACCATGCGTGTTTTTAGATTAAACACGTTCCTTAGGTTCACAAGAAGAAATATAAAGAGTTCTCTATAATTTGTTCTTTTTTATTTATTGATAATAATTGATCATTTCTAGTTCTATGCTCATAAGTCATAAGTTTAGTAAATTTCATACATGAACGTGGTTTACTTTTGCATGAATTGTATATTATTTTGTCCTGTAATTCGGAGTAGTGATATATTGCACTTATGATTTGCAAAGTTATGTAGTTGACATGCAAATTTCCAGATTTATTTGCTTAATAATATATGTGTGTTGCCAGGGAATTTTGCTTGTTTGCGGAGACTTGTCGTAGTGGCAGTCGCGGGCGTGCCTCTCGTCTTGAGCGCGCGCGTGCGAGGCTGTGGCTGCAACCAGTTCCTCCGCGTAAGGAACCCCCGGAAACGCCGACCGTACCACGAGTGCAGGAGGATTCCTTGGATTAACGTTGAGGTTTGGAGGAAATAAATTTGTATATTGAAATATAAATTTAATTTACAATAAAATTCTTATGTATATTAATATAGAAAAAATTATTATTATTATTATTCAGCGATTCATAAATTTGTCGATTACAGCTGACCCGATACCCACAACACAAAAAGCCGCCACTGTAAGGCTTATTTACAAAAAGTGATCACATGATAACTGTGCTAACTACAGGCCGATTTCAGTGCTTCCTGCAGTGCAAAAATTACTAGAAAAATATGTTCAGGATAATTTAATCAAATACACGGAAAAATTTGACATGCTTGACAAAAACCAATATGGATATAGGATTGGTAGAGGCACAGGAGATCCCTTGGATAAATTCACTAATTTAGTAAACCAAGGACTTAGGCTTGTATATGATATGCATGTTTTGTCGGTTTTTCACGTGCTTTCGTTTCATTGAATCACACGAGGCTGCTATCGCAGCTTGAGAGAATAGGAATAAGAGGTTTCTTGTTGGAGTAGTTCGCATAGTATCTGTCTAACAGAAAATTCACAGTGAAGTTAGGAAAAACATTTGGAGCCAGTTATACATATGAATCAGGAGTCCCTCAGGGCAGCATATTGGGACCGTTGTTATATCTAATATACAGGGTATTAAAAAAAAACGATAATACTTAAGGGACATATAATATGATCAAAAACAAGTAAAAAAGTCCTAATGAACATGGGGCCGCAAATCAACCGTTTTCGTGATAAGTGCATTTGTCTTTTTTGAAAATCAACGAGGACCACAATTTTCATTCAGTTTAGTGTTTTTTTTTTTGGTAGCTTTAGTCATAGAAACCACGACATTTTCTAATGTAAAACAATTGTTTTCATAAATTTTATTATCAGTTTGCAGTGCTATGCATACGCCGTTTTTCAAATAAATGCGATTTAATCAGAAAAGAACAACAACTTTAAGTAAAACATGTTTTCATATGACATTTGCGTTATTAATCAGTTCGCTGTCAATTCATAAGCTGTTTTTTGGTAGAGAATTTATTTTCGACCCAATGCCTTATTCAAATGCTGAAATGGCCGACATGGTTTTCATGTATGGTCGTGCCGATGGGAATGCTTCAATGCGTTAACGGCCTACGCATGTGATCTTCGGAAACGTTTACCAGCGGTTGAGGGATAGTGGTTCCTTCAAAAAACGCGCTTACGAAAGCGGACGTCCCTTGGCAATAGTAGATGAAAACCCCGAAACTAGGGTGAGAAAAATTTCGGCGGAAGTAGGCGTAAGTAGTCCTCTTGTTTGGAGAACCCTCCACCAACAACTTTTATATCCGTACCATATCCAACGGGTACAAGCCCTTACTCGTCCTGAGAAAGATATTCTGTCAGTGGTTTTTAAGGAAATCTGCCAAACACCAGAATTTTTCTTCTAACATCTTTTTCACTGATGAAGCCGGTTTCACTAAAGATGGGATTTTCAACTGCCATAATAATCACGTTTGGTCGTACGAAAATCCGTATGCTGTTCTTGAATCCAGACATCAACAGCGTTTCAGTCTGAAAATCTGGCTAGGTATTATAGGAGATCAGTTACTAGGACCGGTTGTTTTGTCACAATGTTTAACAGGTCCAGCATACCTTAACTTTCTGGTAAACACCTTGCCCGAACTTTTGGAAGATGTCCCTCTAAATCGGAGATTGAATGTTAGGTTTATGCAAAATGGGGCACCGCCACATTTTACGCTTGTTGTTAGGGAGCACCTAAACGAAACATTTCATAGGAGATGGATAGGTCGAAGGGGCCCCATTCCATAGCTTACTAGGTCTCCCGACCTAAATCGCTTAGATTTTTGTATTTGGAGTTACTTGAAAAATTTAGTGTACGAAACACCAGTAAATAATCTTGCCGAGTTGCAACAGCGAATTGAACAATGCTGTCAAACAATTCAAGCAAAACTGGACTTTTTGGAAATGGAAGGAGGACATCTCGAATATTTGGGATTATCGTGTTCTGTAGCGCTAAACGCTAAAAAATGCAAAAGGAAAAAAAACAATTGCACTTATCTCGAAAACGGGAGTTTTGCGGACCCATGTTCATTAGGGCATTTTTACTTGTTTTTGATCGTAATATATGTCCTTTAAATATTTAAACGTTTTTTTTAACACCCTGTATATTAATTATATAAACCTCTGCTTCGGCCAGTGCAAATATTTTTTATTTGCAGATCACATACTAATTGTTTCTCCTCGCAGGGACTTACGAACTACAATCAAACGATAAACAAAGAATTTAGTGTATAGACTTACAAGGAGACATGTTGAGAAATAAAACTGAATTTGACAAAAAATACTTGTTTCTGTGTTAGACTGGAAACTTTTCAGTCTCGCACGTATACGGAACATTTACCATTTTTGTAAGGATTTGAAAACTCGGAGATGGTAGGTTTACTGGATATTGTCCTACGCCTATATTACAGTCAAACATTAATGCACTTTTATCTACATTCTCTAGGCAATGAGGAATGAAGAATTCAGTTTAATACAAAATCCGCAATTTACATATCATTTACCTTTTGTTGCCTGCTTTAGTTTAGTAAAAGCAGGAAATTTCATTCAAATAGTAAAAGTATGAGAGATGTTAATATCCCCAATCAAAAGTATTTAACGTTACTAGCATGGTAAAAGGGGTTTTACTGGCGGACAGAAGAGTATGACCGGTGAGCCGAAGGCGAGCCAGTCACCTTCTGGTGCCAGTAAAAACCCGTTACCTTCCGTGTATTGTTGAATATTTTATTTGTTCCTCACTTGTAAATAATTATTATAAACTATTAAAAATTCTATAAATTCCGGTATATAATAATATTTGAAAAAAAAAATCGTAAGAGCTTTAGACGTATTGCTTTGGAAACGCGCGTCACTTATTTTGTTGTTTAGTTATGTCATTTAGATTTATCGTTTTCGATTTGTTAAAATGAGTGTGCCGCAAGCTATTATTAATGAAGCAGCAAGCGTGACTGCAAGTTTGTTGTCTGAAAAATCTTCAGCAAGGTACGAGCACGAGTACGCTGATTTCAAAAAGTGACAAAGGGTGTTTTCCCTTTGTCACTCTTTGAAATCAGGGTGATTGGTGTCACGGAAGACGTTCTATTAGCGTATATCAATAATTTGTCCAACAAATTCAGCCCGAATTCTTTATGGTCGAAGTGGTCAATGGTTAAGAGTTGTTTGGAAGTTAGAGAAAACATTGATGTTCGCAGGTTTGTTTTTTTGTTTCTAATTTTTTAAGTCAGGTTTTTATTTGTTATTTCTAGATTTCATAAAGTGGTAGTGTTTGTAAAAAGGCGAAATGAATGCTATGTTCCCAAGAAAGCTAAAACTCTGATGAGGGAGCAAGTGGAAAAATTTATACTAGCAGCTCCTGACGAGAATTGGTTGCTTGCCAAAGTCATTACTATTTTTGATATATTTGATTGTTGTCGATACGATGAACTTTTATCTCTCACTGTAAATGACGTGGAGGATTTGGACAAATATGTTACTCTTACCTTACACGAAACCAAAAATTTAACAACTAGAAGGTTTACAATAATGGATGATGGGTGTAATTTTAAACCTTGTGTCATTTATCGAAAATATGCGGCTCTACGGCTTCACAAAAGTAAGGACCTGCGGCTGTTCTTGACGTACCGGAATGGAAAGTGTGTCGCCGTAAATACAGGTCAACATACTGTTGGCACAATACCTAAGAAAATCGCTAAATATTTAGGATTACAATAGTCTGCACTGTATGCAGGTTTACATTTAGACGGACTGGAGGTTGTTGATGCGGGTGGTGATATTTTAACTTTGTAACGTGCAGGGGGATGGAAATAAACAACAATTGCAGAGAGCTACGTGGATGACTCAATTAATAACATGATTGATTTATCAAACAGAATGCTCCCACTTAAAGAATCCACGCCATCCACTGCTACAGAGTATACACGTGCAAATACAAGTGACTTAACATCGCTTGAAAACTTCAATATTAGTGGAAATAACAACTGTCCTATTATATTTAATGTATGCAATAATAATAAGACACAATTTTCAAATGTCAATAATAAATAAATTGTTAAAAACTTTGGCTGTCATATCAAATTATAATAGTATAAAATATATGAGCACGGGTGTAAAATGTTACTGACTAGCCAGTAAAATTTTTACAGGCTAGTCAGTTAATTTTCACTACTATAATTTTCTACAAACAAAATTGTCTAAATTTGATCCTCCTCGTAGATTATATCCTACTAATTAGTTTGAGTGTATCCCTAATGGACATTACTTTTCCTAATAGCGATATTGCTAACATTCAGTGGGTGTTATTATTGCCTTATACTTGGCAATAAATTATGTTCCAATAGGTACACGCTTCGATAATACTGCTAAGAAAGCCAGTAAATCTTCAGTGCTCCCTCGTTTTGTCTAATCTTGATTATTGCAGTGTTGTAGTGAACCCATATTACCTAAAATTTATGAGCTGATAAATTGGAGGAGAAATTTATGAAGTATATATATAGGTGCTTGGAAATGCGTTTTGTAAATTTGGTAATGAATAAAAATGATCTACGGCAAACAAAACACAAAGGTTTGTGGGAGTTAAGTTTAATTAAAGTATTGATTTTCTGGTAATGACTGCGGTCGATTGACATTTTAATTGGTATTACTTGCTGTGCATTAGTGTTCAAAAACCTGTTTCACTGATTTGAAGTATCACTGCTGTGCGTTGGTCTAAATTCAAAAAGTATTATGGAATTCCGCTTATGAAATAGTAAAGCTTAAATTTGGCAAGTTGCTAAAAGTTGGACGTGATTATAATGAAATGATAAAATTTGTTTACTTTCAGATCCTATTGAATAGTCTAGGAAAAAATACAAATGTCGTAATTACGATTTTCGGTTGCTTATATCCTTTATAACTTGTAGTAAAGTATATTACACTTTGTTATGGCGCTTTACACACAGTACGTGGGATTTGTTCATTGTTTGTACTAAGCTTTTGGAAATGCCAATTCATTAAGTTAATTATTTCAATAACCGTTTACTTCTTTTATTTTTCAAACGAATTTTGCTTATATGTAAGCTAAAATGAAAATTTGGGAAATTCTTTATAAAAACCAACTCTTCAGGACTCAATCAAATTATTGAGTCTTCAACATTCAATAGTAATAACACTGTGCTAGTTGCAAAACACAACAAGCTGGGCACCCGGGGGGTAAACCTAATTTGAGTAGACTGAACTCAAAGTTAGCTCGCGTTTTCGAGCAATTTCAATTTTAAAATGTTTGGCCCAAAGAACGTTCTCGAATATTCTGGAAAATCTGATCAATGGCCAAAGAGCTTTCTGGAACCTTCGAGAACCTTCCATGGACCGTTCATGAACCATTCGTGAGGCTTCTAGAAACTTACATCCCGTTACTGCCGCTTGGTCAAATGGGTATATAAGCGGCGCTGTTAACCGCTGAGAGCTCAATCTGTTTTCAGAAGGCAAAGTGTTAACATCTAAATATTAAAGCAAATAACCTAAAACGAAGTGGATAGTGAAAAGTTCGAGATTGTTCATTGTATTGGCTTGTAAAATCAATTAGTTTGAAATACCAAAAATGGATAAATGTTCTAAATTGAATACCTTTTGTTACGTGTGTTTGTAATTAAGACCACTCGGCGTAAAATAAGTGCTGAAACCATTGATTTGTATCAACAATATTTCTCACAAAATGTTTTTACTGATGTATATTGGACGCCGTCTATTGTTTGTACAATCATACCGTCGGTGAACAGAAGAAAAAGTGGTTCTTTGAAATACATTCCAACAACATATGCTCAATTGCGACTGCCGCATTCAAATACAAAATTCCTGTTCCAAGACCAATTTCAACAGAACAATCTGAGCCATCAGCATTAGAAACCATGAAAACCGAAGAAGCAGGCATATGAACCATCAAATGTCACTTCGAACAAGAAGAGGATGACGATACAGAAGAATCAGGGCAATCAGAGAATGAAGAATGAAAAAAATCAAAGAAAAATTATGAAAAATCGACTGAATCGATTCAATTCTTTTCAAATAGTTTCTATTCAATGTGCGTTCGTTGATTGATGTCTATTCGAACGATTTCCATCGATTTAAATTCAATAAATGTTCAAAAAATTATAAAAATTACGTTTTTTGGAGGACTTTGGGCCTAAAATTTTTGAATTGAAATTGCTCGAAAAGGCGAGCTAACTTTTAAAAACGGTTAGCACCATTGGATTCAGCATATTCGGATTAGGTTCCCAGCTTGTTGCAAAAGAAAAGTCTCCAATTCGAGCATAGTGTAATTACTAAGTAAAGTGTTATAAGCATTTTCACTTCAATGGTAATAGTAGAAAACATAAAGTATTTCAAGCATATCCATGTAACAAACAGATACCGACAGTCACATAAAAGCCTTTCAAATATTTCAGTCAGTCAAGCAAATAGACCCTACTTCAACTTCTTCCTACAGATATAAATAAAGCTTTTTACGGTGTCTCGACACGAACGGCACTTTCTCTATTGAAGCTTTTATTTCCTTCAATATTTCATCTAAACTTCGAGCTACTTTTAGAAATGGTGAGACACAAGGCCCTTGGATCGAAGAGGGTACTCAAATCAACAGCACAGCCCTAAACTAACATCGAATCCCTCCTTTACTTCGCCTACAGCGGTCAAAGGTTAATAACGTCCGAGTTACAGAAATTTAAAACACATATTGTATTGTATTATGTTGTTTCTTATTTTACACCGAATTATACACAAAACATTAAAACAATCTTGAGTAGAAGTAAATTAGTATATGAAAATATTTACTCTTTACTGTTAACTAACAAGGAAAGTCTTCGATTTATCCCCTACAGATTTTGATAATACCTAACGCGTTAACTGCTGATTAATGTGCTTTATAATTGAAATTTACATGTAATGAATTTGTTACCTATATCCTTTAATTATTAGAATCTCCGTATACATAGGTATTGTATATCGTTATTTCTTCATTCACGCAGAGAAACGCTTACTTGTATCAAAGCTGTTAGCCTTAATTCAAGACAATTACTGTTTCAATTATCCGCAATACAATAACCGTTTTGAATCAAAAGAAATATTTTCTTAGCGTTTCTTTCTCCGCTCGAGAGAAGTATATACTTGTAATGAAATAATTGTATTTCTTTGTTTAAGACATTTGTTAACTTGATTCAAAAAAATTGAAGAAAGCGATTCCTAGTATAAGCAAATAGCCGTTATTACACAAAGCAATATTTTCTTAAGGATAGTCAATAGTTTTCTTAACTCCAGAAAGCGTATAGGTACTGTTCATATTCAATAGTTTCATTTTCTTAAAATAAAGCATTTTCTACTTAGAATTCTTGAAATGCATATTATTTATATGCACATTATTAATTGCGCTTATCTTGTTTACAATAGTACGACATATTCGTACATAATGCAGTAAATTCTTCACATTGCTTATGATTTGTTGCTTTAAAAAGACTAAAGTAGAGGTTATCTATAGAATAATAATAATAAAAAAGTGAACTTTATGTAGAAGTCACATAAAAAAAGAGCCTAGAAACAATAACCATTATCTTGGTTGGAATTGATGGAGTCACTACCGGCAAAAACAGTATAATAAGAAAACAACATTGAAGCTACTTGTTCCTGGCCACATTGCTCTTACATCTCTCAGTTTATGCCACTAATCTTCGAAAACAGCATCTGAAATATTTTCTGACGCCGCCTAGTGCCAGTTGTTATAGTCATGTCGTCCTAGATAGTAGCGATGGAACGGGAATACTGATACCATACTTACCCACACAATGATATATTCTTTAACGTACAACGTTTCATAAACATTTTCAAAAGATACCGGTTAATGGAATATTTTTTTCTTTTTATTACTATTTACCACGTGTACTAATTTAACTATAGTTTTATAAATACGAGGGTAAGTCAAAAATTACTTACACTTTTAGATAGGTGTACAACAGATACATTATTTTTCGATATAGTCTCCACCTTTAGCAATGCACTTGGTCCAGCGAGCCACAAGCTTCTGTATGCCTTCCTGATAGAAGGGTTTCGGTTGGTCGTGAAGCCACTTTCGCTCCGCATCCCGAACCTCTGTGTCTGAGGCAAATCGGCGACCTCTCAAAGTTTCCTTGAGCGGTCCAAAGAGATGAAAGTTTGAGGGAGCGAGATCAGGGCTGTAGGGAGGGTGTTCCAGGGTCTCAAAGCCCAACCTGTTGATAGTTTTCATGGTGTCATGGGCCGTGTGCGGATGGGCGTTGTCTTGCAACAACAAAATTTTCTTTGAGAGTATACCACGGCGTTTGTTTCGAATTGCTGGTTTCAGCTTATTCACCAACAAATCACTGTACCTCGCACTCTTTATGGTAATCCCCCTGTCCAAGTAGTTGTCCAGTATAGGGCCTTTTTCGTCCCAAAACACGGTTAGTATCACCTTCCTAGCCGATGGCGAGGTCTTGAATTTTTTCGTACTAGGGGATCCTAGATAAAGCACTGTCCCCGTATTGTAACAAAAGTCTCCGGTGAATTTCAGCACCTTTCACACCCTCTGACCACAAAAATCGGATCACTGCTCGTTGCAAACTAATAGCGGAGCTGACAGGCTTATGCTGTTGTAGCTAGCAGACAAATGACGCGATCGTGATTAAATTCCGCACACATGACCACAGAGGCGATAAATAAACTTAAATATTAACTCATTAATTATTAAACTATATAAAACTAATCCGTATTTAATTACATTACTAAACAAATAATTTAATTATACTGGAACCTATAAAAAAACTTTTTCATTAGGCCAATCCTCCTGTTAAAGTCATGTACATTGTGTTGCAGCCATACTTGTGTAGTTTTTTCTTTATGAGTAAGTGCTGTATCCTACTAAACGACCCAGCGCTCATTATTAAACATTGTCTGGGTTAAAGGTTTTACAGTATTCTCAAGGACAGTCTCTTGATACACTTTTGCATCTGTTTTAACTTTTTTCACAGAAACGTAGTTGAGTAGCACCACACTCCCAACCATACCATTACTGCAGCTGGAGGATGGCCTCTTTGAACACCGGGAACAATTTCAGCAGCTTCTCTACTAAGTCAAGCATAGACGTAATCATTTTAATGGTTTGTTCATCGGAAAACAAAATACGCTGATGTTCATTACGCGTGCCGTGTTATGACTGCTCTCGCTTTTTGTAATATTAATCCTTTTAAACGGTTAGTAAGAAAATTACCCTTTTTCTCACAGTAGACACGAAGTTTCAAATCTTCATTCGGCACCTTTTTCAAAGTTTCCTTAGATACATTCATGTGCATGACAGTTATTTTCTGTTTCCTAGCAGGGTTACGGTGAATTCGTGCTTTCAGTGCTTTGATTACGCTTGGAGTCCTTACAGAACGCGGCTGATAAGATCTCTTATAGTCATCGATAGTAGAGGATTAATTTTATCGTTTAACAAAACGTTTGTTAATACACAACCTTCGGAGAAGTTTGAAAGCCGTACTAGGCGACGACGGTCCACATTTATGTAGAGCGATTACCGCTATTCTGTTTTATTTGACGTACCACTCTCTTACTACTTTTAGTTTTAAGAAGCAAACCGCAGTTGTTCTAAACACCTAATGATTCATACAATAACCTAACTTTATCTCAGAATCGATAAGAAATCTTACCAAGTTGAAGTATTATATGATAATCTGTGGCAGAACTTCTTACCCGACTACGTAATTTAGCTAATTGCAAATTATTTGAAAATCAAAGCACATTATTTTGCCTATACACCGACTCATTTTAAAACCTTGGATTTCTTGATAATGAAAAAAGATCCACATTCGCTGAGATAAGTCGATATTCGTAGGGAGAATTTTTCTTGCCAAACGTACAATATTAATGTGCGTCTCCCCCAGCTTCTCACCCACGTTACTATTACTATATATCTTTCTTCCATCAAAGAGAAATGACACTTAGCAGAAAGATTGCCAAAGTGGCATGTAGTGATGGTCTTGCTTACAGCATATATGAGCAAAATTATCTCAAGTCTCTCAAATCTTAGTGCAGTTATAGACGATAAATTACCATATAAGATCATATAGGATAAAGATTATACAGTTAAAAGAGTTGCAAATAAAATCAGTTTTTTAAATAATTTGAATCCGTAAGATTGTTTTATTAGTAAACTTTGAATTCGTAAACACCGAATTTTCAACAGTGTTTTATAATCAATATAATTTCTAAGCATTGGAATAATTTTATTGCGTTTTCTTCAACAATTGAGACTACAGAAACTCATCTTTATAAATGAACTTAACGATTCTTAATTAAAAACGATGAACAGATCATAAATTTTGGAATGGTAGCTTTTCTAACTTGACAAAATTATAAAGTGAGCGTATAAAAGGTAAATCCATTAATAAACCCGTCGCAATAAACATATTTTGAAATGCGGCTTAGTAATGACCGACTTAATTGTTACAGTATATTCTCGAGCACCTACGGGATATAAAGTTTAAGTTTGTAACAATTAGCCAACAGACAATATCGATTTTGTCGTCTAATTAGGACGCGACCTAAAGGGATTTGTAACTCAAACAACTTCGAAGAACAACGCCTTCGAAAACGTTTTAATTTGTTTCAAACATAAGATTCGCAGAGAACACATAACCTGCAGCATAAATTTAATTTGTTTGATACAAACTTTTAGAATT
Organism: Dynastes maya; assembly: GCA_029619315.2. Taxonomy (NCBI): domain Eukaryota; kingdom Metazoa; phylum Arthropoda; class Insecta; order Coleoptera; family Scarabaeidae; genus Dynastes; species Dynastes maya. The sequence goes on from JAROYE020000001.1 coordinate 28,923,975, forward strand.
TCACGCCCTTAATAAATCTCACTAAGCCGTTTTAATGTTCTATCGCAGGTTATAGTACTATGTCGTCTCGACTTTATCAGTTTCTTAGTAATTGGTCGTCTATAAGCGTTCAATAACGCTAAACGTCATCTATTCCAGGAGAATAAATTTAACTATGTCTGCATATGCAAATTGTCTTTCGCTAAATCCTGTGCGGTATGCTAGTGTTTGCTCAGAATATAAGGGGAAATCATGCATACTTCGCATAGGATAATAATGTCCGTCGCTTCAATATGGATTAAGACTTTCTGAACAACATTAGAGGATTAAGTTTCGTGAATGTGTAATCTTGGTAAGTCGACTTACATTTTCTGGTTGAAAGTTGGAATACAGTATATAGGGAACTTTAATTCTAGAACAATTGGCTTATCAAGGCAAATGCTACTCCGAGATAAACGAGGCCGAATGGAAAACATTAATTGGTAAAGTTTTAAATTTCAATAAAAACCATTTTGTAAATGATTTCTATAATTGTAACAAATTTTGTTCTTTTAAAATAAAAATTTGTTTAATGATAAACGATATAATGCTACAAAATTACTAATGTCATCTAGAAGAAATCTAAAACCAATGAAAATGCCGTACAACGTTCAAAGTTAAAATCACCTTCAAAATTACAATTTTGTCACCAGTATCGCCATATGCTTCTTCCACTTACACTCTTGTGAAATACAATATTTATTTCGACTGGATTCCCTACAACTTTAACCATAACTAGCGCCTCCACCATATTTGTTGAATTTTTGTATTATTTTTTCTACCACAGTCGTAAATGTTCTCTGCTTTTTAAATATGTCGTGTTAGTAGTAAAACGACTACATTTCCGCATATGCACCAAATCATATAAAACTTCCTCCGTAGCTAATAAAAGTAATATCTGAAGTTTTATAGCTTATTATTCCGGATAAATTTTCCTGCCGGTAGGTGAAAGTTCAAACACGTTGACGTCTCGGAGGGAATTTAATCTTGCTACGTGTTAAGGTGAAATACCAAATCTTCCATATTTTGCATGAAGTTGTAATAAAATAAAATAATATTATTCTTGGTAGAATATTATCGAGGTAACAGTATTGTTTTTAATACCTTGCTAATAAAAATATTTTTACGCCAAATATTTATACTTATTCTTCTATTTAATAATTCTTAAAAAGAACTAACTAGTATCATTTATAGAACGCATATTGACAAGAACTATTCTGTAATAATAATAATAGACTTGGAGTTAAGAGACTGTGAGAAATCCACAAAAGAAATGGACGAAGAGAGACTCAAATTGATAAACTCAAAACAAAAACAGGACATAGGAAATTCTAAAGTAACATATAAGATAGTAAGAAACAAATCGAATGCAATAAACAAAAGGAAGAAAAATATATGGATAGAGAAACAATTAGAGGAAATGGAGAAAGATAGAATGTACAACAACCACAAAAGATTCTACAGAAAACTAAGAATGGAAAATAGGAGACCCGCAACCAGGTTGAGAGGAATGAAAAATAAAAATGGTACAACACAAAACAGACTACAGGAGATGAAAGAAATATGGAAAGAACACTTCCAAATAGCACTAAATTGGGAAGAAAAACAGAAGATGAAGAGACGGAGGGAGAAGAAGAGGATTACGTGGAAGAGGAGGAGGAGGGATGAATTGGCATAAACCCAAGGGAGGAAGAAGATATAAGATGCCCTACAAAAGAAGAAGTAATAAAGGAAATACAAAGAGCAAAGAACGACAAAGCACCACGAAAAGACACTATCGTATACAAACGCCTAAAGCACAGGGGAAATCAACTACACGAACAAATATACCAGCTAATAAAAGACATATCGGATCAAAATATACTACCTAGGGATTGGAACAAAGGAATTATAACGCTAATCCATAAGAAAGGAGACAGGAAACTATGTGAAAATTACAGAGCTATCATACCTATTGAACCTATAAAATTTTAGCAAACTTAATAAATAAAAAACTGAAAAACTGCAGAAAAAATGTTAGCAGATTATCAAAATGGATTTAGACTGGGAAGATCTACAATAAATGCTATACATATTTTGAAACAGATACTAGAAAAATTGTGGGATTATAATAGAGATATGCACGTCGTGTTCATTGACTTCAATACACAATTCAATTTGGTAATTGAAAAAATAAGGAGAAGACTAAAAATGGATAAAAAACTTATGACATAGCAGTTATAGGAAAAACAAAAACCAGAATTATAAAAGCAATTGGTACAATAGAAAAATAAGCGAAAAAGCACGGATTACAGATAAACGAAAAAAATGCCAAAATATATGGAAAAAAGGAAAAAACGTGAAAATAATGACAGAACACAGACTGGTAACCTTGAATTTGAAAAAGTAGAGAGCTTCAATTACTTGGGAGTTACAATAAGGTAAAGAGGGAAAGAAAGAATTTAAGAAAGAGTAACCAAAGGTAATCAAGCGTTCGGCAGAAACAAAAAAATGCTGAAAACCAGAAAATTAAGTAAGAAAAAAATAAAAATATACAAAGCATTAATAATACCGGTAATTATATACGTCGCAGAAACAACAATAATAAACAAAAAAGAAGAACAAGGCTTGAGAAGACTAGAAATGAAGATTATGCGAGCAATACTAAGACGGGATAACGCCCCAGATGGAGCGCGGGTACCCTTTTGGTGTTTTTCATTTAATAACACTGCGCACACTGCTACAAAGCACACCCCTTATGTGTTGGTATTTGGTAAAAGATGTAGATTACCAACAAACATAGCTGACAATGTAGATCTGTAGATAACTTTCACAATTACGTTAACGAACTTAAATTTATGTAAACTACAAACTGCATGGAAGGATACAAAAGATAATTTAGTAAATTCTAAAATCGCGAGAAAGAGTAAATTAGATAAGAAAAAGGACAATACTAGTTACAAGTTTAACGATAAGGATTTATTAAAGAATCAAGTAGGGACTAGTAAAATAAAAAACAAGCTAGGTGAATATGCATAAAAATAGCCTAAAAAAGTATTCAAAATAAGTTATAAAGATAATTTTTTATTAATTTAACAAGCATCATCAACAGCTATTCATTGATTTTGTTTTAGATCATAATTATTAGATGTAAGTTATGTAAGTAATTTATGAACCTAAAATTTAAATGTAATAACAATTAAATTTTTCTTCATTATCCAGAAGATTATTGCCGACGCGTATCGGAGTAATGTCTGCTGATGTCTTATTAAGCATTAATAATATAAAAAAGGTGATGAAGGAAAATTAACGTATATTACAATAGTTAATAAGTAGTAAATAAGCAGATATTTAAAAGTAAACACCTAAAATAAATAAAATTTAAGTTTCTTTAAAAAAAGTTGAAGAACAAAACGTAATAAGATTCATGTAAATTGAAATAAGTTTATTTTAATATAACCAGGACGTCATTGTGTTCACAATAACGACGACGAAAGTTTCATTTTCAAGACGAAAGATGGCATTTTAAAATAACTAATTGAGGTGCTCATGTTGCACCAAACCAGCTATACAGAGATCCTGCACCTAACGCGTGTTATTTTCATTAAATGATTTTGTAGGGATTATAAAAGGAAGGGCTATATAATTGCTCAATTACAGAATTTTATTACCGCCCTTTTAAAAAGAGGATGAAGACAAACATCACCCTTGTGAGCTGTATGTTATGAAAATTGAGAAGAAATATGGGCGCAATATACAACATTCATATTCACAATAATTTTGAGTAAAACATCTTCCTATACAAATAAAAAGTAAGTAACAAACAATGAAATTACAACTAATTGCCACCAATCACCATACATGGACGCGTTTCGCTGTTATACAGCACTTCAGCATGCCTTTGTGGAAGATGGCAATTTAAGTTGATAAGTCGTATATATACGAAGTTCATGATAACTTGTATGGATGAGAGTATATATGCAAATGTCGAAAGTAAACGCTATATTAGTTGTAATTTCATTGTTTGTTAATTAATTGCCTTTGGTGAGATACCACTTACAAGGGAACACAGGGAAGTGTCCCTCACCGATTTAAATGAAACTTGGTGGGTTTGTAGACTGATGCAGTGTAAGAACAACGGTAACTTTCATAGATGCTAAATCGCCCGTTTTCGGGGATGGGGCGGCCTGCAGCCAACGCTACCTTTCGCTATTTGCTTTAATATCTCCAAAACTATAACACATATCAAAAAAGGTTAAGACAAATATATAACTGTTTTATGAGTACTAAAGGATAGCGACAATAGTTTGCCTGTCATAGTTTTTGTTTTCCAGAAACAACCCCCACCCCCCGTATTTTTTTTAAATTTTAAAATTTTTATTTGCTGGAGAAATACACAAAGTTATGCAGAATTCACCCATATATATTAAACATGCTATAAAATAACTCAATTAAAAAAAAAAACAATAACATACGAATTGAGTAGGTATACCTTCGTATGTACATATGTATGTAGGTATATATGTAAATAATATTACTTATTGTTATTGATGTGAACAAATCGTAGAGATACTTATCTAAAGTATCTGTCTAAATAGCGTTAATACTTTTTAGATCATTTATACCTTATCAGCATTACATTCCATTATTTATTTTTAAAAGTATTCGATTAGCGTATTATCCGTTATACTTATAAAATTCCGCATTGAAACTTCAAGTGCTGATTTTCACGTGCAGATTACATGATTTCTATAGTATTTAAATTTTATCTAGATTAATGTAAGTATTAGGATATCTTGTATACCATAAATGCTTTTGCATACGCATATATATAAAGCAAGGCAAGTTACAATTAGTACTTGCAGTCTTCAGTTTATTGACGACGAATACGTTTCGCAATTAGGCTGTCGAAAAGTGTTTCTTGAAGTCGTGAGAATCAACGTTGCTATTGTTCATACAATTCTTTTACTTTCACTTTGTGTAATAATATTGAATACAATAAAAATATAGTGCCTAAACTAAACTAACTAACTAATGAAAATGCAGATAATTAAATTGGTACCTAATAACAATTTTAATGACAATAATAATATTTATAAGTTTTACGTGTATAGTCTCAATTATCCAAATAGGTTGGGACCTGGACCTCGGTTCCCCCTCAGATAATCCGAAGAAAGGTAAAAATAAATAACAGGCTACTCTGCATAGTTATTGCAATAATGGTAATCTGTGTAGAAATGTTGAAAACAAAGAAATTGCTTACACCACGCACAACGAAGAAATGCAAGTTTGCCACAAATACTGCATAGTGGTGTACTTTGTAAATCCTTCGGGAAGCAGAATCGGACAGGATTCTCAAACTTCGGTGGCCGATCTTCGATGTATCCACTTTTATACCACGCATACTTAAATAGATTGAAGAACCTCGGCGATGATAATTGATTATGTGTCAAAGATTGTAACTGGATAATAGTGTTTCTTTGATGTAGAGTTAAATCGTATCCCATAAGCAGTACGTCATCTAAAAAAGTTCTAACAAAATTTTTCCATATTCTAAAACCGTAGACGTCTAGAGGCTGTACCATTGAAGTTGTCTTCTTAGGTATTGTAAAAATATCGACTTTTTTGTTCGTTGGTACTAATTGTAAATTGCTCACTTCTTTAGGACAATGCCCACTCCACGAATCCAATAACAAGACACTTTCAGCGTTAATATTTGGTAAGAAAACATCTGTAAACCAATCTTTAAAGTGCTGCGAGGTCAGTTTCCCTGATGATGATGCAGATATATACACGTTAATAGGCATAAAAAGTGTTTTTGTACGTTCGGTCCTAATTGACCTGTTGTTTCTTTTAACACAAGAAAGAGGGGGGATAATAGTCGTTCATTTGACGAAATTGTTGGCATGATTGTGTAACTATGTGTAATAGATGATAATGATTGCACGACCGCTTCCACTGTTTTTGTTCCAATGGCGGAATGTATCTCTAAATTAAAGCCACTCTCGTCTGCATTGTAAACGTTGTGTTGTCCGACAACGCTAATTTTAGGTTTAATTTCATTAACAAATCGCTCGGCTGTGGATCGTAATTCGTCAACATCCCTATGAGTGGATCGTGTGATAAACTTTGTTATTTTACGAGCAACAATTCTATGTACTTTTTTGAAATGCCATATCCACCAATGACTAGCTTTGAATGAATGATACTCTATTTCATTTTTGCCTGTAGCGCCCATCTGCGAAGATCTATGTCATGGATAATATTTCCGCTGTTTAGCACTTCTTTAAATCTTATCAGAACATATTCTGTAACGTATGTACTTTTGTCCTTGTTGGTGCCACCCCGGTCAACACTTGCTTCCCATCTCTGAAGTTGCCTACTTGATTTTACCTGGAACAAATGGACGCCAAAGATACAAATGCTATTATTAGTATTGATGTATCAAACTGTACAAGATATCTTTATGTACTAGTTTTAGAAACTTTCCCTTACGTATTTAAATGTTTAGATAGAATAAGAAATTTACGTATTATATTACCTTTCTAAATCGATTTTGGACAGATTCTAACGAACGTCGTCTCGCTTTTCCCGTTTCCCAAAACTCAATGGCTCGCGTTTTATATTCAATATCAATTGAACTACCTCCTTCTTGGGGTACACAGTCTTCATGTTCATAATCTTCATCATATTCACTTCTTGGTTCAACGAATTGCGGTTCCTGTGGACCAACCAAGTCTTCAAATTCCAGCGCTACATCTGCCTCAAATGCAAAAGATGCCTCTTCTTGAGCTCTCACAATGATATCCGTTATAGCTTCGTGTAACTCTTGTTCTTCACGTGTTATAGGTGTATCAGCGATATTTGCAACAAGGAATGTTGTACGTAGCAAATTCAGTACATTAGCAACGTTGATTCTCATGACTTCAAGAAACACTTTTCGACAGCCTAATTGCGAAACGTATTCGTCGTCAATAAACTGAAGACTGCAAGTATTAATTGTAACTTGCCTTGCTTTATATATATGCGTATGCAAAAGCATTTATGGTATACAAGATATCCTAATACTTACATTAATCTAGATAAAATTTAAATACTATAGAAATCATGTAATCTGCACGTGAAAATCAGCACTTGAAGTTTCAATGAGGAATTTTATAAGTATAATGGATAATACGCTAATCGAATACTTTTAAAAATAAATAATGGAATGTAATGCTGATAAGGTATAAATGATCTAAAAAGTATTAAAGATATTTAGACAGATACTTTAGATAAGTATCTCTACGATTTGTTCACATCAATAACAATAAGTAATATTATTTACATATATACCTACATACATATGTACATACGGAGGTATACCTACTCAGTTTGTATGTTATTGTTTTTTTTTAAATTAAGTTATTTTATAGCATGTTTAATATATATGGGTGAATTCTGCATAACTTTGTTTATTTTTCCAGCAAATAAAAATTTAAAAAAATACGGGGGGTGGGGGTTGTTTCTGGAAAACAAGAACTATGACAGGCAAACTATTGTCGCTGTCCTTTAGTACTCATAAAACAGTTATATATTTGTCTTAACTTTTTTTGATATGTCTTATAGTTTTGGAGATATTAAAGCAAATAGCGAAAGGTAGCGTTGGCTGTAGGCCGCCCCATCCCCGAAAATGTGCGATTTAGCATCTATGAAAGTTACCGTTGTTCTTAGGCTGCATCAGTCTACAAACCCACCAAGTTTCATTTAAATCGGTTAGGGACACTTCCCTGGGTTCCCTTGTTAGTCAAGTTGCTACCTTCGCAGAAAACCAATGCAACGTTGGTTGCTCACTTCTATAGAAGTCGATATAGCGTTTACTTTCGATATTTGCAGTGATTAAGGTGTACTTAATTATATACTCTCATCAATACAAAAAAAAAAAATAAGTACTTTACCGAAAAAAGACGTAACGAAAAGCTAATTAGCGAGTTACTCAAATACATCAAAAGGAAGTTGCATACAATGAATATATTGTTACATAATTACTAAGGTAAGACCTTGTAAAGTTGCTTTGGATTCCGTAATATATACCAACGTCATTATCCATAGTAAATTCTCTTGCACTACGTAACTAAGCAATGAGATTAATTTAAAACCATACTCAGGTGAAACGAAGCTCGCGTTATAATTTAAAACCGCGTAATTGTAATTTACAGCGACAATAAATAATAGCCTTATACCTAAGAAGAGTAGACGATGAAGCGTGTCCCGAACACTATTTTAACGAAGGGCTGCCGGAGACTTAAGACGAAGTGTATACCTACGAAGGCGATGTCGGCTGAACAATAGGGTTTTACTAAGTCAGCCAACCCCACGCTCATCCGCCTCTCGTGCAACTTAACAAGAAGTTATACAAGTATTTCGACGCACAAATTACAAATTAGCATATTCCCTGAGTACTTTGTAATTTTACATTTAGCCGGGTCGGCGCGTAAAGAAGATACGAAATGAGGAATCCCGAAATTCACGTAATCGAATTCTACGCGCCTGATTGTGTTTTACGTTTCTTCAATTAAGTAAGGAAACTTTGTCGATCGATGTTTGGAGAATCTTTGGCAAATAATTAACGTCTAAGTCGTACGAATAACAGATTGCAAAGGAATTCAAATTGGTAGTAATTTGATTACTCCCAAGAGATTGTTTCGGTTTTTGGTAAAAGCTGTCAGAAAGCTATCAGTTATGAAAGTATAGAAATGATTGTAAATACGTATTTATGCCAAGAATATATCAATTTGAATTTATGTAGTAGATATCTATGTTTCACTACTGCTGCTGTCAATACAGGGGTTTCCGGGAAAAACCACATTTGTCAAATAATCAAATTTTTTAGGAACAAATAAAAATTGTTTTTCTTGAGTTAGAATGCACTCACTCGCAAACTGACAGAACTGACCCCCTTCGAATTTGATGAAACCTGGTATATTGGTAGACCATCAGAAAGTAAAGGACCCGTATTTTTTGATCGGCTGATATTCACCTTAAGGAAGTGAAGGGTGCGTCTGAAGTAACCCCCAACAACGCATTTTTCATCATAACTATATAAGCTATCGGGATGAATGAAAAACCAAAATGTTCTACTTCAAAGGGGCTTTTAAATGGACCATAGGTGAATGCCCTCCCCTCCTTAGTGGGGCAGGGGGAGAAAAATTTTCCCTCATTTTTCACCACCCTGGCTACAATTTTCGCCCTAGGCAGGTCATAATTTTTTTCCGAAAACTACATTTAAAAATAAAAGTTGCCCCTTTTTGCATTTTTTTCCTCGGTTACATATAATAGAGGACATATTTTTTTATAAAGGGCGACCTCGCACATACATATATTCCGTTATTATACATATCTGATTGGTCTTCCGTTTATTATTTATGTGCATTTGGCATCTACTATTAACGATCTATTAGACAGTGATAAATTCTGCACTTCAGTTTATTTCTAACAAGGAGAAGTGACTTTAAAATTCGCGAAAAAATTTAAATAGAGAACTTGTGATTATATAATACAGTACGAAGATATATTAAAGTGCGTCATAATGTCAGTAAAATGTCGGCTTTTTTTTACAAGTGACTGATTTACTGCCTATATTTTAGCTTTGTTTTCAGAATATTTTCAGATACACGTATTCATATTCCTAAAATAGCTTTGAAATTGTTTCAGAAGGAGTTGATATTAATGCCAAAAAAATTACGTGTGTGTATGTATATAAAAATGAAATGGTCGAAAAAGAAACAGTGTCTAGATACATCAGCCATGGCTGGGTTCGCTTTAAATTCACTTAACATCTTAACAATATTAAACAACAAACTTTTCATCTTACATATTATTATACAAAAGAATAATATTTTATAATTTTTTTTAATGAGGTTGTGAGTTTGCATTATTGATGGGAAACTCCACAATTGTGGTATTCAACGAAAAAGTATTTTATACATAAATATTTTTTACACCATCCGCACCTGATTATAGCTGGTTCTCCACATTCCTCACAGTGGGACATTTGGGAATCCTGGAAAGAGAATTTTGATGGGGTCGCGAATTTTATCAACTTTTATACCAGGCATATTTACGCAAAATTGCCGCCTTCCTATTCATCTCCGCAATCTTCGTCCGAAATTATCACTGCCGCCAGAGGTTCAATAAAGACACCTTCGACATCTCTAACATCTGAGTCTTCTAAAATATCTACTATAGCCTCTTGCAACGTCAATCCGCTAAAAATGAGCGCGTAGTAGATACAAATGGTATAAATATACACATTGCTAAAATGTTATCTAATGCGCCTAATGTGATCATATCAACACACACGTATACTTACAAAAGAAATAACCGCTAATCAGCAAAATTATTTATTAATCAGCTACAACAATATCGAACTTATATTTTACTTAGTTAATTGCTACCATTTAAGTCATAATATATATACGTTAACAAATGTGTGCATACCGAAAACGAATGTCCGTGGCCGCTTGCGTATCAACAAATACACTTGTACTCGGTTCCATTGCTTATACAAATCCGCCAAGTCTTAAAAAAAAACCCTCAATGCGTATATGGGCAATGTATACTGTTCCCACGAGTCCCTTATCAGTAACCTGGGCAAATATGCGGGAACAGCCAGAGGCGTGGCGATCGCATAAAAGTTTACACATAAAATAGAAGGTAAGAAATAAATTATAAAACGTGCTGAAACACGAACCGTTTTAAGTCTTCCGTGAAAGCACAAACTGGGTAACATCTCTTAAATATTTGAATTATTAGATATGTTTCCACAGCTGTTTCAGTCAAGTGAGTACGACGTGCGGAATAAATGTCTTTTAATGCCGAAAACGACCGTTCAGCACCTAGCGATGTTATATTTGCATATTTAAAATAACCTTTGAAACAAGTTAATGCATCTTCACACGCACCTTCACAAATTTGTCTTAATATAAGAAAATTGGAGTCTTTCTCTAAAACACTTTCAAATTTTCGTATTACACACCAATTCGTTTCGCCTTCTACAGCGCATAACTGTGCGTGAACATCATTCACAATTTGAACAGAACCCACTAACGAGACATCGAAACATTTTGTAATTTTTCTATTCCCTCCGCTAGTCCGAAGTAATTGTTGTGAATGGTTTGTAAATCTCTTTTAACCTGACTATTTACTAAATATTTCCTGGATTTTCTTGATTGCTGCAGCTTCTGTCGGATTGAATTTTAAAACTACCTTCTTTACTTGATCAAAATATATGTTGTAGTAAAACGCAGCCTGCAACCATGTTCCCCAACGTGTAACAATCGGCTGTGGTGGTTCAGGTAAATCAGGACACAGTTTGTAAAATAGTCGGATACGTTTCGTAGACTTTAGAAACACTGCCTTTGTAGTAGCAACCAATGCATTTACTAGTGGAAAACATGTGGGAATCGTTTGCGCCGCAAGATTTAAAGTATGGATTTTACACGTTGCATGTAAGAAGTTACCACTGTGTTCTTTAAGAGATCGGCCCAAAGAATGCATGTTGCGGCACCATTACTCATAAACATTAAAAGTTGCTTAGTTGAAACAAATTTGTTCAATGAATTCAACACGACCTTTAAAATCTCATCGGCAGTACAATTTATAACTCTTTTGGAAGCAAGTGAGAAGGAGGATGTCGGTCGATGTAGTTCCATTGTACGTACCATTACATTAACCACAGAATGTTTTTGACGATCTGTTGTTTTGTCCACACACAACCACAGTTTTTTATCTTTCATTTCCGTTTTCATTCTTTTTTCTATATGTTCACGAGTAAATGGCACTACATTTCGTATCGATGTCCGACTAGGTAATTTACAGTCCGCATATTTATTCCAGAAGGAGACAAATGCTTCTTTGTCTAGTAAACGAAACGATAGATTACATAAAATAAGAGTAACACATAAATCAAATGTAAATTTTTCTTGGTCTCGTATGCCACTTTTTGCAGAAGAATGCTGTTCGCTTTCGATGTGACGTTGACAATGGCTTCTGGACCAACACATTAAAGGGATTTTACAAACTAGACATTGAATTTTAGCGCCATCAAAAATTAAGTCCGGCATGTCCACTATAAAGTTTTTAAATGTGTCTGCCATTGGTCGTTTTCGCAAAGTACCTATCTGCGACATTTTTAAAGCAAACATAAGCGTACAATTACGAAATAAGTTACGACAGCCTACATATACACAGAACTACTTGCATACAGCATCGATTTAGTACTGACGCTGTGAACGCGTGAAATAAATAATCGCCGACTCCGCACCACATATCTACTGCACTGACTGTTACCGCTGTTTGCCCAGACTACTCATCAGCGAAACCGTCTTATCTGTGCAATAAATCACGCAAGATACTTTTTTCCCTTTGCCCACGAAGTGTGATCATACGTTCACGCAGGGCGCTAATGGGTTAAAAAATAGTTCACCCATCAAACAATTTTGTAAAAATTATATAGAATTATTTGGGTGGTGGGTTAATTTTGAACATGAGTTTATGACAATAAACTACGGATTTTACATTTATTTATCATTGTATAAATACACTCAAAGCATTTATGGAAAGTGATACAATTTACTTGCAATAAATTAATAATCTAGCTAAAACAAATATCTTCATAACATTTCCAAATAAATAGCCATAAATCAAACGAAACATAATTTAAAAGCCACCCCAAAATTTATTGTCTCATAAATTTGCATTTAATTAAATTCACATGATAAATTCTGAGTACCATCTCACAGTATTCCGCATAGAAAGATCCCCGTACGCGAAACATACATACATAAGCTAAATGAAGTTGAGCGTTTTCAAAAATCCGTAGATTAAGTACTTTGCACACGTCAACAATGTATACATTTGCATACGCGAGTTAAACGACCACACATTTTCCAACACACTGCGGATTTTTTATTGCCCAAAAATTAATGTAATGATCGCAAAAAATAGATCCAGTTGCAGAGATAAAACTCGCTTTACACTGTAGTCACCTTTCAACGTACAAAAAAGCGAATAACTGCTTCATAATAAAATTCTGCATCTAGGAAAAGTTGTTTCTTTTATTAGACGAACACTAACTGAATACATGAGAAAATACTGGACTGAGCACAGTAAAACAAGGAAATAATATTACTTTCATGACGAAGTCTGGCATTACGTTCTTTGTGGTGATTATTAGAGCCCCGCAACTGGAGAGCAATCGCAGAGGCGGTGTGCTGGTCGATTATGATACGACACGACAAATCATCATCACTCATTGTCAGTTCAGTTTAGCATTTAGCGGATAGGGCGTGTTGATTTTATTGATATAGACGTAGTTATTAATTGTAGTTTTTAGTGAACATGTCGAAGGCTAAAAAACTACCCTTTCAAGACACTAAATAAGTTTATTTCTGACTTTCCCGATTTGTTTTACAACGGGAGTAAGATAGTTTGTAAAGTGTGCAAAATACATTTGATGTCAAATAAGGCTTACTCGATAAACAACCGTTTAAGGACTTTTGGGACAAATACAATCGCGAGTTGCGGTTGCCAACGGAGAAAACGGCACGTAAGCATGTTGCATTTGTACGCGATGACGTGGAAAAGAAAATGAAACGCATATTGAAAAAACAGTTTCGGTGGTTATGTGTTGACGAGACAACAGACTGTAAAAAAATTCAATTGTAAATATTATGGTACGCATACTAGGCCCTAGTAAAACTACATTGCCACTGTTACTAGCTAGCCGAAGACTACAAGAGTGTACTGCTGCAGCAATTACGAAAGTTGTACTTAGTACGTTGGAAAAATTTCAAATTTCAAAAGATAAAGTGTTGATGTTTATGAGCGATGGCGCAGCGATAATGCGTTCGGTTGGCCGTTCTCTTCTTGAACATGGTTGCAAGTGTTTACATGTTACGTGTAAAGTGCATGCTTTACATCTTGTGGCAGAAACCATTCGACAATGCTCTCCCGAGGTAGATGCATTAATAGCAAGCACAAAAAAAGTATTTTTGAAATCTCCCAAATGCCTACGATCATTTCACACAGAGTGTCCTGGTATTCGTCAACCACCGGAGCCAATTCTTACACGTTGGCGAATATGGTTGCAGGCAGCTTTTTATTATGCTGAACATTTCAAAATAATAAAAGCTGTTGTTGCACAATTCAATCCTGCCGAAGCTGCAACTATTAAGGAGAGCCAGTTAAAATTTCAATATATTTCCGTTGAAACAGATTTAAAAAATATTCGTAGCTACTATAAAGGATTAGCTGACGCAATAGACTAATTACAAAATAGATCCTTATCATTATTGGAGTCTCAGCAAATTATGGACGGAGTGCATACACAGCTACTGACTATACATGACGCAGAATATAATCGCGTTTTAGAAAAGTTCGAGAGTGTGCTACAGAAAGATCTCGGTTTTATCACACTAAAACAAATTTGTGATGGTGTATCGAATATCGGTTATGTTAGCACATATTCTAAATTTGAATAAATGTGTGGCATTTTCTAACAAAATAGTGTACAAACTCGAAAATAAGCGTTAAAACACTGTCACAGTACACTGGCACTGACACATATCAACAAAGTTATTGAAATAATTTTGAGCGAAAAAAGTGTACCCGACTTTTTCTTTTTTTCCTTCAAGGATGTTTTTATTTTACTTAAGACGTATTAACTCAAAAATTTGGACCATTTATAAGAACACTAGTTAAATTTTTTTAATTACGCTGTAACTTGAAAACAAACGAAAATGTAGACATATAAGAACATATGAGTTTCCTAACATTACTTTCGCGTGTACAATACACTCCTGCAGTTTAGTCCGTTCCTCCCGACGCACACTCTATAAAATTATTCGAACCCTTTTAACTTTTATTATCAGTTAATTATCAAAAATACTCCTGAAATTCTTTCATAAATCTGCTTTTTTATCACGGAATAGCCATCGTAATTACTTTAACTGTTAACACTAGTTATCCAAATCCTACGCCAAATACAAAATCATTAAAAACTTATTTACCTTAAGACTCTACAACCGCTCCAATAAGACAAAAACGCCGCTTAGAATAAATTTGAGAATTTCGTTTGAAAACGTTCGAGTAACTACAGCAATCTGGCGGTAGACATAATTAATTTGAACAGAACAAGAACAAAACTAACAGGAAGCGTTAACTTCATAACCGAAACTCGGTTTACAAATTAATATTCCGGCAGAGGGCAAATAAAATTAAAATACTTGTCAATGTTTGCAGTAATTTCCCAATTCTAATTAATTGACGGTTAATTTAAGCGAAAACCTTTTGCATACCCTGTTTTTGAAAATAGAACTAACTTTTGTAATTATGTGAAATGTCAATGAACGTGAAAGATGAAGAGGACCTGATCTGCTACTGATATAGTAATAACACATTTTTCTCACACCTCATGCCTGTGAAATAAAAAGGGCTAACCTGGAATTAATTCTGAGATAATAAAATAAAGATTGCTTTTCATTGGTCCTAACCTATTTTGTGGTCTCCAAATGGACACATAAAACAAGCAATTAAGACATGGGAGGACAATCAAAAGGCCTCGTACTAGCAATGTGTTCCAGGACGAAAACAGGCAAAAGCAGTCACATCAGGCTCGCCAAAGAGAGCAAAAATAGCGCCACCATTCAGCAAAGAGAACCTTAGATTACTGGAAGGATTTTTTACAGGTCGTGTAGCCCTAAAATATCACTTATTTAAATTAGGAAAAGCTGAAGATCAAATCTGTTGTCTATGCCAAGAAGATCTGGAGATGGCAGAACACATTCTATGTGAATACGTTGCCATCAGTCGCACACGACACCAACATTTCAGAAGACCATTTGTTGCACCTATTGAACTGAAGGAAGCAGATGCTAGAGTAGTATTAAGCTTTATTGAAAGCCTCCAACTATTCTAACACACACAAGGGCATTTTGATACAATAGATCTATTAAGCTCGCAGTGACTAAAGGCATCTGTGCCGTGGCTCGACTATAATAATAGGAGATGTTGTATATTGATGACGAGTTTTTGTTGAGGAACAACTAAAAATAGAACAGTAACAAAGTTCGCAAAATTAGGTAAAAGGTTTTTAGATTATTTTAGCTAGATATATTTTTATAGAAATGATGCATATGCTTAAAAATCATATAAGGTTTTCAATAGCAGGGCGTACCTCGATCTATAGAGTTGATATTTTGACTACTTCCAAGTAATCCAATATTTCCACAGTGGATCAGTTGCCATCTTATATCCATATTTCTATATATTACTAAGGTTTCAATCCCAAAGTTTTGCAATAGAACTCAAGTTATCCTTTAATCAAAAACTTGCTAAAATGTAAAACATTTTTTATTAATATCTTAGCCAACTTTACGACTGTAATGAATCAGCATTTAATTTGAGGCAAGGTCTAACACTTCTTGCCCTAAGAAGGTTTACCTAACTTGTACGATAGCAGTTTGCAAAGACAAATGTAGGACGTGGACTTTATTAATCCGAATTTTAGCAGCCTACCACCGCAGACGCTACTCTTGCCCGAATTACTTATGTATAATTGGGGTTTAAATTGAAAATCGATGGTGAAAACCGACTCCCCTTGTTCCGCATTCCCATTCGGAAAACCGCGAGCTCTTTACGTTTAACTTTTATGCTCCTGCAATGACGTCGTCCTTGTAGGAGGTTGCTGCGAGAGTACAGTAGTGAAAGGGATTAGGAAAATGATGTTATTGCTGTTATTGGTATATTTCTTGAAAATTAATTAAAAAGAACATTTTAGCTGGAAATATTGAGTATATTTTTCTCATATTATTTATTACAAAATAACCAATATGGTGCCAAATAAAATCATGAAAAATTCACTTTGCGCTAAATTCGTTGCAATATGTTCAATCGTGATCTATGCATTAAATATTATTCAGTTTTCAAGAATAATTTACCCAAAATGCGTCAATCTGGCACGTTGGAATACGTTGGGCGCCAAATTTGTAATGCTTTAAAACAGGAAAATTGTTAAAAAAATTTATAAATTAGTTAAATAATTAGATGAACTGGGGGTTCGAAAGTGTTCTTACACAGTCTTTCGGCAATGTCAAACGAATTTTTAGATCAGTAAATGGAAATTAACGAGAATTAAAACTGAAAAATGCAAACTAACCTGAATTTCTAAGACGATGTCATATAAACTTTATGATTATATGGGATTCACGAGGAACTGCCAATTCTCACTCCAAACTTCACTTTTACCATGAATTTTTACTATGATTTGAATATTACACACTTTGAAACTTGGAACACTCAAAATACGAGTTACCTCTTTGAAAGCTTGACCAAATGTAATCAAATTAGTTGGCGTCCCTTCACTCCATTATTTTAATCGCGATGGTGATTGTTTTGTCCACAGTAAATTTTGATAATTCCTTTCCAAACATAATTTGATGCTGAATTTTCCGATTAATAAACCTATTTATTAATCTAGCATAACGTAACAGTGACGCGACTGGATGACTGAAATATAATATTCTGTGATCCAAAATTTCAATGGCAACTATCCAATAATAGATTTCACTGACGTATTAAACAAAAACGTTACCAAGGATATTTAATTTACGATATCATGCTCGAAATGCCTCTGAATTTACCATGTTGTTTACCACGTTTTTCATTGATTATCAAGATTTACGAAATGGAGAAATTGTACAGAAGTGGATTTTTGTCCCCATTACCCCACAATTGTCGTTTTCTGGACTTAATCAAATTATTTAGTACCCCCACTCCATAAATCGTAGGCTCGGGGAGGAACTCGAAAAAGAACTAATATCTGCCACAGGGAATTTCACATTGACCAAATGGCCATACTGAATACACTATACGTGCTCGAAGGACAGCTGCGTTTGACGATATAGGAATGCACCACTGCACACATATATTCATAAAGATACGTCCACCGCCCATTTCAATCTTTTTCAAATAGCATTTTTTAATTCTAACGCTTTTCGTTCTAACGGCTCAAATATGCACATGTACATTAACATACAGAAATTATTATTGTAACAATTATGATAATTGCCGACCTATCAGCATCCTGTCATCCTTCTCCATTATTTACGAAATTAGTGTAAATGAAAACCTGACTAAATATCTTAGCAAATTTTAAATATTGTTCCACAACCAACATTGGTTTTGTCTCAGTAAATCTACGGATACTACCCTTGTATAACTTTTTTTGTATGTCTAACGAAGACCCTTGATACGGTTAACTATTCGATTCTTAGAGTGGCATCCAGTATAAGATTGGTGGTGTTGCCGGTGGATGGTTCGAGCCGTACTTATTACAGAGGGTGCGGACTGTCACAGTAAGTAGAGGAAGGCCGAAAAATGTGTACGCGTTGGTGTTCCACAAGGGTCTGCTCTTGGACCGGACTTTTTCTTAATTTTCATCAATGATCTTTCAAGTTGTCTAAGAACGCTATGTAGGGATGTGATTTTGTATGAGGTGTATGAGGTTCTTCTAACTGCTAATGAGGTACTTGTTGATATACTTACTTACTTAATCCTTGGGCCTTGTACCTTTCAGTGTTGGTTGGTGGGAATTGAGTTCTATTGATTTTCTCCATATTTCTCTCCAGTTTATTCTATTCTGAGCTAATCCTGGAATGTCTTCCCACCTTACCCCTCTTCTCACCGCTGCCTCTCTTACTTCCTCTTTCCACGTTCTTCGCGGTCTTCCTCTCCTTTGTTTTCCGCTTTCTCTTGTTTCGAACACCTTTTTCACTAGCCTGTCTTGTCCCATTCTTTGCACATGTCCCATCCATCTCAGTTGTTCCTGTTGTATTGTCTCTTCCACTGGTATTATGTTGAACTGCTCCCTGTATTCTACATTCCTTATTTTATCTCTCCTTGTCTTTCCTAGTATTTTCCGCAGATATCCCATTTCTGCAGCTGTCAGCTTACTCCTCTGCCTTTCTGTTGTTGCCCAACTTTCACATGCGTAGGTGTGCGTTGGTTTCACAACTTTTCTAACTACTTCGGCCTTTACCTCTTTCGGTATTTCCTTCTTGTTGAGGAATTTCGTTTTTATTATGTTGACAAGTTTTCCCGCTTTTGCAATTCTCTCGTTAATTTCGTCCTCCATGGTTCCCATCTCATTGTTGATTGTTCCCAGGTAAGAGAATTTGTTTACTTGTTCTACAGCCTTTCCTCCAATTTCAATTTTGTGTCTTTCTTTAGCTGTTCCTATTACCATTGTTTTGGTTTTCTTCAGGTTTATTTTCATAATTAATATACAAAAATGGATAAAGGCTAACAAACTAGTAATGAATTTTGAAAAAACTGAATATAGCATAAAATACAATATAATCGATATTTTTTTGAACAATTACATCACAATCCTTGTAGAGAATTTTGGCTTCAAGAGTTATATATAAATAGAAGAATTATTTTCTCAAGATAGTTACATAATTAAAAAGTATATTTGTATAACTTTATTAGGAAAAAAGACAAAAGCAAAAAAATTCTGTTGAAGAACGGTGAAAGTATTAATTTCTATAAATTTCAGATAGATGGCTCATTATATCCTACAATTTGTATAAAATAATAGTTAATAGTATTCATCTTATGAAGGAAAATTACATTCGAGTCTAAAACGTTAATGTACAACATTTACTACAATGTATTCTAGAAGAAAATCCTTCGAGTTATTAATCCACATAATTCGAAGTGAAAGGAAGTTTTTGGCGTAGGTGTGGTATATATTTATACAAAATGTATGCATACACTGACGTTAAATTAATATTCCCACACATTATATCCATGTAAAAGCCTGAACGCACCCACGTATGTTATATTATTAGCGATTCAACTACTTTGCGTATTTTAATACGAACAAAGGAGATATGATGCCTTTTCTAAAGAAATATTCGCCCTTTATCAATGATTCCACCCTTCAAAACGGAATAATCATAAAAATTCAAATTCTCTCCTGAATCGAAAGGTTCTGGTTGCTACGATCCTCGATGATCTCTTTGGCACTTTTATAAAACGTCTTGGGTTGAAAATGATCCCATTCATTAATCTTTTGTGCTCCACAGTGAATAATTTTCTCTCCGACTTCGTGTAATTATCCTATCATTAATGAAATTCTTGTAGACCGACCGAGGAAATAGAAACGAAAAATATGCTTAATCGAATTGAATTTTAATATTTTATTAGGTGGAATATCTCAAGTTCTTTCGATGTTCTTGAAAGTTGTAATGAGAAGAAAAGAATATAGACCGGAAAGAATTTGAATATTAATACATTTATGGTAGACTGCCTTATGTACTGTAATCAAATTCACACTAATAGAATTTGTACTACTGTACTACTGGGAAAAACCTAATAACTCTCCAGAAAGCATCCCCAATTGAAACTGTTGCAGTATAAGTTATAGCATCTATTGCGTATTACTGCTTATTATTATACGTCTTTAAATGGTGTTTGGATTAATATATTTATTTTTCGTTAATATAGCTCCCTACTAACTAAACGCAATTCATCTTCTAGTACTTTCTCCTACAATGTATGTACTTTTCGGAAAGGTTTCCACGTTGAAACTGCGTCACACATACACTACCGGCCATTGAAGTTAGGATAACTATTGGAATTTTAAAAGATAGAATTTTTTCAACATTCAATGTTCTTAGTATTACTGTAAAATGGTGTCCCATACACTATATTCGCCAGATTTGGCCCCCTGCGACTTCTCTCTTCTTCCAAACTTCAAAAGAAGGCTTGGCGGGAAGCGGTTCACGTCGAATGTAGAGATAATTGCCGATACAAAGGCCTATTTTGCAGAGTTCAACTGGTCCTATTATTTGGATGACAAAAAAGTTGGAAAAGTTGTTTTCCTTAGCTGAGGTATTTATCATACTACCCTCGCATATAGGGCAGTTTTATAAGGCACCTTCTGTTACATTATGGACATAATTGCTACATACAATAACTGTAAAATTTGTAAATTAGCAATTACATTCCTTTTACTTATCTTTGGTACAATTCGTTTTCTAAAATATTGATATTTTTTTTGTAACCACGTGAGAGAGGTGATGCAATGCCATGCATCTTCATCTGTTGACAGCGAACATGTACTGGGCGGATGTAATTCAATGGCTATAAGAGGTTCATTATTAATCACTGAGCTATAACTCGATGAATGGAATCTTCTTAGCAGATTGGACACCATACAGACAAGGGGCGATACCAATAATAAACCAAAAGACTTGCGTATTTTAATACATCGTTGGTCTATACTTAACCAAAACTATAATAATACGCGAGTGATAACATTAACCAGGAGTGCATTATGCGAGATTTGCTGTTCTTAAATTATTTTTTTTTTCTTGAATCAGGGAATTGAATTTTAACATGCGATCATTTTCAATGTGAGTTATTGTACCATTAACCGCTTGAATCGGCCAAATAATATCTGATTCACGCAATAGCGAAGCTCCTAGCATCATTCCGTATTTCTATTCAGTTTTTGTAATTGTAGTGTAATAATTTGCAGAATACCTTTTACTAAGTTATTTACACATGTTTGTGGCTCTTAAACAAGTTTTAGCATGTTCTGATAATACCTATCGTCATCTTAAGTAGATAAAAATGTTTCTGGAAGTCGGCCGAAGACATATTCTCTAAGGCTTTGCCTTAGATAGAGATGTTAACCCTAACACTGCAAAATATTTATTTCAGAAAATATTGAGTGATTTTATTATTATATTATTATTAAATAAAACTCATCATTAGAGTAACCAAAACTTGCGGACTCGCATAGGCATCAGTATTACGGGTTAATATAAGAATACGAAAAATTCATAAATAAACTTACTTGCTAATTATTCAACAAATTAGAGGCATCAGGATGTGAACTACTGTAAACTTGCATCATTGCATATGTTTCCACAGTTACTTCTTTAAACCTTGTGCGTCGACAAGAAAAAATATTCTTATACATAGAAAACGATCTCTCCACATCTAAGAAAGTTACATTTGCATGTAGAAACTGTTTTTCAAAATCACTTAAAAGTTCACTATTCTTACACTTATCATAAACGGCCTCTAAAGCATTAAAATCGGGATTTTTTCTTAAAACATCTGCCAACTTTTGACTAGCGCATAATCCTGGCGTATCATTTAATGTCTGTAATTTATTTTTTACACCCTCCACTATGTCTAATGATTCCTGCAATGACAATTCAGTACATTGTAGTTTTCTGATGGCATCTAGTAATACTGTATAATTAGTACATATTGTTGTTAAATCTTCTAAAAGTTGAGGAATTTGAAATTCTCTTTGACTTTCTCTAATTGCTTTGGATTCATTCCGATTAAATCGCATTATAACTGATTGAATTTGTTGAAAACGGATCAAATAGTAAGAAGCTGCTGTTAGCCAAGTACCCCATCGCGTTAAAATTGGTTCAGGAGGTTCTGGAATAACTGGACAAAATTTACGAAATTCTTTTAAACGTTTAGGAGATTTACGAAACACTGCTTTAGTACTTCCAATCATCCGATCAACGTTTCCGTAATGTTGTCGAACAACTTCACCAACTGAATGCAAAGCATGCAGCACGCAGGTTATATGTATTCAGTTAGGAAATATATGTTTTAAGGATCGCCCAACACTTAACATCGTTGCTGCACTATCTGTCACAATCATCACAACTTGATCTTGGGCAATTTTAAATTTTTTCAAAGCGTTCATTATCACTTTTTGAATATTTTCCGCGGTACATTGTTGAACACGTCTGCAAGCTAACAAATATCGAGATGCTGTGTTCTCGCTAGATAAAACGCGAGCTATTACATTCACAATACTGTTTTTCTTTATATCGGTCGTCTCATCCACGGTAATCCATATTTTTTTTGGAACACAAATCACGTTTACACACATTTTCTAGCATCTCTTTCATTCGCGGCAAATGATTCTGTAATTGTGTTTGTGAGGGTAATGGGTACTTTGGAACGTATTGTCGCCAAAACGTTTTAAAAGCTGCTTTTCTTACCAACGACAACGGAAGATTACAAGAGGTAAACATAATTAATAAATGTATGAGGAATAGTGTATAAGGTATTTCAGTTCTTGCATTTCTCATATGCTTAATACCATTGACATGCCTCTGGCAATCAGTTCGGTCCAATGCAGCCAAACGAACATTGCATATTAAGCAAAAAACTGCACTACCGTCATATTTTAAATGGGGAAAAAGTGACGTACTTATATACATTATTAGCAAATCTATTACAAGGCATTGTTTTCTTAGGTATGTAAATATTAGTTCTATATGAAACGATACACTAATTATGTACTTGGTATAATACTACAACACACAAAAAACACCAGCTATATTTTCAAAAGCGACACGTAAGTACATAACCTTGACCGTTCGACTAATCTCTGCAACAGCTCAACCGGTACTAAAACGAAATCTCTCTCAGCGCGGTTTAACATGATTTATATTCAAGGTCGACACTACATACCTGCTTCTCTACCGGTTTAGTTTATTTATGAATTTTTCGTATTCTTATATTAACCCGTAATACCGACGCCTATGCGAGTCCGCAAGTTTAGGTTACTCTACTCATCATTCATGTACCGATCCGTATCATCATCCGTACAATATCAACCTTCTTGAGTATCTAATGATTGTCACATTATCACGTCCTAAAATAGGCAGAAGGGGTAACATTTTTTTTGGTGGATTTTTTGTTCAATGAATTTCATTAGGACGTGTTGCTCTTATTTGATTTTATGTATTGTTAGTTAATTCCATATATTTATAAGTACCATTTAACTGTGATTTTTGTTAAGCTGGCCCTTAAGTTTGAAATTTTGAATTATTTCTTGTTAAACATAATCAAAACAGAATTTTTATTAGAAGATTGCTGTTATCCCTATATTTTTAATGTGTAGCTGATGCGGAGTTTAGCATGCCAACATGCACTTACCTAATATTGATGGGTAAGTGCGCCACTATAGCACATTTTTTTTCTTAAGGTACTTTTCTCAACTCACGTGGTTTAATAGGAATTCATTGTACTCAATACATTAAATATTTTGTTAGAATTAATATTCTCACTTTTAGGTTTGATTTTTATTACTGGATATCAACTAGGCCAATTTAGGAGTGCAATTGCCCCATCTTACCTTACTTGTCTATTGTCTGTGTTATACAAATAATGTTGAAATGTAATCCGTTCAAAAAACTAGCTAAAGCTAAAATTTCTCATTGAATGTGAAATATGTTTTATAGCCTTTTCACTTTCCTCTTTTCTTATTTCTTTTTACTTCCGTCAAGGAAATTTTTCTCGCATAAGTTTATATATTTTCCATGTAAATCTGTAAGAATAGACGTCTTACTTGGATGAAAGCAACAAATAGCTTCTCATATAGAAGCATTCTATCAACTAACCTTTATATATTTTCCTATACATTTCTCTTCGCACATGGAAAGCCGGAAATGTTGATCATTCACTTGTCGACCTTCCCTTTTTATTCATCTAACGGACCTTTTCAAGCAAACAGATAGGTAAATCATTACTAAGCTTCTACATTTTGTGCAAAACAGAAGAATAGAAATGTGGACATGGTTATAACAAATATACCTTCTTATTTTTTGAGCTTGTATGGAAAATTTCCATCCTTCTATTTTTTCACAAACAGAAGATATTCCTGGCGACTCTCAGCTACGAACTTTAGGTATTTTGAGAGCACGATTTAAATATGAAATAGTTTTTCAATAGTACGTGTTTTCAGTTAGAGATAGAATCTTCGATGGGCTATTTAAAATGCACCCTTCGGAAAATAAAGAGGATTCCATCTTCAATTAGATAAGGACAAACATATAAGATAAGAGGGAACTGATGTAGATAGCATCGAAAATTCTTCCGGATTCCGCTGTTGTTAAGAAAAAAATATGTTTACGTTGTGAATGTGTGCGGAAAATAAAACGTTATTGCTGGTTATAAATTCTTTAAATGTTGACAGTTTAACGGCATTACGTTCTATTTATAGAGCAACTAAATTAAAAGAATGCGCTAAAATAAAATATCGTTAGCTAGAAATTATGAAAAAAACGAACGGCGAATCCATTAAATAAAAATGAATGGTCATTTCGGCGGCACTGCAAATTGCAAATTGTTCGTACATAGCAATAAAAATTCTAAATACGTTACCTAACATAGGTGATAAATTGTTAAACGGAAGCATGGTATGTAACTAGCTTGATTATTTTACCAATCAACACTCTCGAAAAATTTGTCGCTAAAGGAAATTACATTTTATCAATTTTGCATAAACCTCTTATAAAATTTTAACGAAAAACGTTTATCTATAGTTATTTATTTTTAATGCGAAAATTACCTAAACATACAAATATATTAAAAAAGGATGAACTTCATCTTAAATTTTCGATTTGTTTGAAATTAATTTACCATAATGTCTTAAATGAACATATAACAAAAAAAATTATTTACATTGAACTTACATAAAATCTACAAACCTTCATCAAAATATAACAGCGTTTGTGAGAGAAACATTGCTCATCTGGGATACACATTTTATTTTTTTGCAATACTTTAAATAAATCAAAAGGAGTCGCTCATCTGTATACAGAATCTTTAAAATTCAAAAATGTAATATATATATATACCAATTTAAAATAAGCAAATCTACTATGAACTTCCACATACAGTGAATTTCAGATAACACTGGCCATAGGTATTTAACATAGTAAAACCGTTATGTTATGTTAATGGTTTTCCTACGGAGAGTGCTTAATATATTTTTTGTCCCAACGTAGTTGAAACGATTTCTATGAGGTTATGAGCTATTTTATGTATTGTAACAAAAAATAACGTTATACAGAAAAAAAAGCTACAATAAGTTACTTACAATTAGAGCAACGCTAACGGCGCTGAAAGCCTGTGGCGGACGCATAAAAGTTTACACAAAATAAACACGGCAGGGACAATTCGGTATAAGCGTCACTATAACTGCGACTCGAAAACCGATCTGTTGTGTATGCATCTACGCTGTCGTATACGATATCGTAGTTCTACGTTTGTTTTGAAAATGTTTCCTACGTCGCGAAAACGACCAAAGTTGGACACAATAAGAGAATTTATTGCAGAAATGCCTGATTTAAAGTGTGGTGGCGCTAAAATTCAATGTGTAGTGTGCAAAATAGATTTAATGTGTTGGTCGAAAAGTGATTGTCTACGGCACGTAAATAGTGCAGGGCATGTTTCAAAAAAAGATTCCACACGAGATTATGACAAATTTAAATTTAATTTATGTGTTACCTTTATTGCATGTAATTTACCATTTCATTTACTAAGGAAGAAAGCATACGTCTCGTTTTGCAATGAATATTCGGACTTTAAGTTACCAAGTGAGAGAACAATACAAAGAGTTGTGCCGTCTGCTCGTGAGCACGGCGAGAAAATAATTAAAAAAAATAATTAAATCGGAGTTGCAAGATAAAAAACTGTGGTTATGTGTGGACGAAACAACAGATCGTAAAAAACATTCTGTGGTTAATATAATGGTACGCACAATGGAACCACATCGACCGTCAATTTTACTAGCTGCCAGACGAATACAAAAATGCACTGCCGAAGTAATTTCAATGTTGGTGTTAAATACATTGGAAAAGTTTGAACTTTCAACAAATCAACGGTTGATGTTTATGAGTGATGGTGCCGCAAACATGCTTGCTGTAGGTCGATCTCTTAAAAAACATTGTGCTAACTTGTTGCATATTACATGTAAAATTCATACTCTCAGTCTCGTAGCAGATAGTATCAGAAAATGTTATCCCGAGGTATAGCACATACAAAAGCTGTGTTTGTAAAATCCCCAAAACGTATTCGGGAATTTCATAGACTATACCCCGGTATTCCTGAACCACCACAACCTATTCTTACTCGTTGGGGAACATGGTTAGAGGCTGCATTTTATTATCTTAAATATTTTGAGAATATAAAGAACGTGATTTTAGAATTCGACCCAAAGGAAGCTGCGGCTGTCAAGGTAAGCCGCTTGAAATTTCAGGATAGTCAAGTTAAAACAGATTTGGAAATTATTCAGAACAATTACGTGGGACTAGCAGATGCGATAGGAAAACTACAAAATTCTTCGGTGTCGTTAGTGGAATCTTTGCAAATAGTGCAACATGTTCACGCACAGCTATGCGCGGTAGAAGACGCAAGAAATGTTTGTGTTTTAGAAAGGTTTGAAAGTGTTTTAGATAAAGGCTCTGATTTTGGCACATTAAGACAAATTTGTGAAGGTACGTAAACAGAACCGTTAAGTTATTTGAAAGATTAAACACTTTTACTTACGCAAATATATTCGGCATACAAAAACACTTTTTCTTCACGCCGCACTCACTTTGCCGAAACAACTTTGGAAACATATCTAATGTTACAAATATTAAATAGACATTATCCACTTTGTGATTTCACGGAGGACTCTTAAAACGGTAAGTGTTTGAGCACGTATCACATTTAATTTATTTTGTGTAAACTTTTATGCGTCCGCCACTGGCTTTCAGCGCAGTTGCGTTGCTCTACTCATTATCTCTGCTAGAAATTCCTGAAATTGCTGCTAAAACTGTTAGTCTTCTCTCTTTTGTTCCAATGCATAAAATGTCTCAAAACCACATGAAAATGGTTCCAACTACGTGTAGACAAGAAAATTAATCAAACACTCCCTGTCGGAAAACCATTAACATCACACAAGATATCGACAGCTAATAGTTCCTGCTGAGATTTTTTACATATCCATAGATTTGCCTCGAACAGCTTTTGATAAATTTATTATGCATTTTTGACCAATAAGGTTTTTAGCTCAAAGTTAGCAAAATGGAATAAAGCGAGTACTGTAAGTATTTTGATCTGAACAGCATACAACCAATATTTAGTATTTTATGCAATTTTAACTCTGAGTTCCTTTGCCTGTAATTAGAAGGTTTTTTCTGTTTTCACTATCATTTGATTCTCGTGTTCTATGGCATTGTAGGTGCAAAATTTAAAAAAATGATAATAAAATGAACCGCAACATAAAAAGTAATTCTGTTATGAAGTTGTATTGCAATAGTTGTTAAACGCCTAGTATATTTTTAAAAGTGTATTACTATTTGATAAAAGTAATATATTGTAGTGCTGGTGGCCTCTTCCCTGGATTTTCCCCGAGATCAAATCAAATTTGTCGTTGTCTGGCATATGAGGGTAAGATCTATTTTTGTTTAATAAATTTTTTATTATTTTTTTTTTTACGAAAACGACAATTTTAAAAATTCTTCGAATGAGTAAAAGATACAAAAAAATATCAAAGTATATTTACATTGAAGTATAAACGTTGTATATAGAATCATTTTGGATCCCTTAATTTGAAAATTGTGGGACTAGAAAATTTTGGGAAACAACTATATTTTGGACTTGATTTGGATACAGCGACAGAGCAAGACATTCGCTAAAAACATGGAACAACATTGCATCTTGCACTAACAATAAGTGAGTAGTTAGAAATTCCTTAATTTGCCCAAATAAACACAAAAACTTGGAAACACCTTAATCAAATAAATTTTTAAAAAGCAGCTGTCGGTTAGGGTTTGAATTAGGAAAGTATTCGATAGCTTTTGGTCTTTATGTACAACGAAAACCCTGCGTAAATATTAAAAAATAATGAAGTGTAGAGTATGCACTTACAAAAATTATTCCTTTTAAACTTCCCAAGATGTCTCCTGACGCTTCACACAGAAACGAATTCACCTTCATCATCTGACATTCCCTTAAAGATGCCAGACTGATGCCGTCAGACCGGTTGAGTCGTCTGGAGAGTTAAATCTTAATACTTTTAAAATGGTCCCTTCTGGGATTTAAGCAAGGAAAACAGAAATCCACCATGACGAACCAGAAATGTATTAGCAGATATTGATTTTTTCGACTTTCCGGAAATTTTCCGCTGTACAGAGATAAGACAACGGGGGAAATATCGGAACTCGAATAAAATATATACTCAATCGCTCAAACAAGAGGGGAGAAAGTTATCGGGCCGTCTTCCCCATAACTAATTTAGTGATGCAGGTGCCCTTGTGTGAGAGGGTCCATTTCCATCGAATGTGCATCAGACATGCAACCGGCTGATGATCTTGTTCCCTAGCAACTGAAACGTAACGGCTGTTCGTTGCCATGTTTCATAAATTATACATAGATAAGACAACACAGTTAAATTACTACACAAAGCCGTATACAGACGAAAAATAAAAATTTCGTCTCAGCTGCCAGCCCTTAAATAACAACCGCAAAAGGTGATGGTGCTTTTGAAGAATGTATACACAAACACTTTCGAAATGCTTCAATTATACGACATTTGCCAATATATGTGTCCCTTCTAACTAAAAAAGGAAGAACTCGTGAAAGAAACTAATAAATGTTGCATATTTATCCATAATGTAGTCAGATATTCCAAACGGCTAGAAATACATATTTGAAATATTTGAATATTAGTTCTGCTGCAATGTATGCCTCAAAAACTTTTTTATTATATTTCTTGATACATTCTAAGTATTTCACTCAAAAGTGTCGCATTGCTTATGCAATGAATCTAAATAACAACTTAAAACTTTAGGTATTGTCGTTCTTGACCAACAATTCTATTTTCTATTCTACAGCGCCTGAGCGAAAGATAATTCCTTTCCTAAGCAATTTAGAGAAAAAGTTTTCAAATAAAAAATATTCGGAGACAAATGCTGCACAACATAAAATTATATGCAAGGGTGTTCAGCTTCTGCTGCGCACGAAACAAGTCTGTTTTTTTTTTTAATGGAACACCCTGTATATTACTATGACTTTTGGATACCTCTCCTCGATTCATGGCAACTTTCATTAACATTCCCTATCTATTTTAGTTTTTCAGATAATTCACATACTTGCGCTGTTTCTTTAACGGCCTATGTCTGAAACGCCTTATACGCTAGGATGGTGATTCAAATTTTATTCGATTTCGTCTTTTCTTGGAGTTTTAGGCAGTACATCGAAATTTTTTTTACATCAACTGGCGTCTACAAGATGGCCATACAAATCGTTGTCATGTTTGATTCATGCTATTTCAGTTGTTTTAGATAGAACGCCCTGTATATTTTTATAAAATATAATAGAGAAGCTCCTCTAGAATCTTTTGTTAGAAAACCATTATATTCTAACAAAAATCTGCTTATATACTCAAATAACTTTTATCATTAATGGAACAGGCAGCGTAGCATTTACTACGCCAAACTATCGGTTTCGGATCGAGCCCCGAGCTCACAACTCTCTCAGAGTAAGGTCCTTCGTAGTTTACCTTACTCGTCCAAATTTGCCGAATGCCTGGATGGGTAAACACATACCTACGAGCTCAGGTGTGCTATATTCTTATGGCCGGCCAATAAATCCTTGTAAATGGTAAAAACTGTTGGGAAATTATGGAATAGTTATTGTTATTACATTTACTTGTTCTTTCAACAATTGTAATTATAAGAACAATGCATAATTTGTGCTAATTTAGTATAGAATGTTTTAGTTACTCAAATAATTGTTGCAATTTGTGTAATCTAATGTAATAACTGCCAAAATTCGTTATAGTAGCATTTCAATAAATAAGATACATATACTTGCACAATTGTTGGAAAATGTGTTTATTGTAGCAAACGTTGCAAGTTTCACGCCACTCTCATTTCCTACAATATTGCTACAAATTGTAATATGAGAGACTTTTCATTACAAAGTCTACACAAGGGTTCATCTTTGTAGATCCCCTTCCTATGGAAGCGGCCTCTTAAACAGCCATGTCCTATTAATAGACATGTTGCTTCCCTAAGCTGAATCCTTTTTAGTGCAAGCAGGTCACCAATCAAATATTGCGACGGTCTTCTCATTATTCATTTACTGCGCTATTGTCCAGCTGCATGGTTCCAATTTAATTGGTGTTGCTTTATGATCCATTCATTAATTGCATTACACACTGCATCCTTGGTAATGCCTAGACCCGGTTCAGGTCCCGTAAAATTCATTTCATTCATCACAACGTAACCTTGTTGTGTTTTGACAGAACCATTAGGTTTTGCAGCCATTCCCATACTAGTTTGGAGGCTATATGATAAGATACCAGTGCCTGACTGTCGGAGAGAATGCAGATCGTCCTCCCTCGTGGCTGTCGATACAGGCTCTCCCACGCGCAAGTTTGCATAGGATATATTTCTGTTTGACATACCGTGGTGTATCGCCCAAGTGTTGAACATACTTTGTATCCCTAGCTTTCCCCATAAATACCAACTCCAGAACTAGTACCAATTCTTGACCCATCTGTATACCAGATTTTAGTTTTCGGTGTTCTCCCCTCTCCATTTCTCCATTCTTTCAAATTCAAAGAATCTTTGGAAGGTTCACCATCATAGAAGACCCCCACAATTAGTAATCATAGGAAATCCTGGAGACTACTCAATGTCGCACGGTGTATATTACTAAGGGACAAACGAACAAAGCATGCTGTATAGATATGTTGCATTAAATATTGGAATCGTCTATCGTAAAAATGTTGGAAATCTTCCAGGCTATTACTTCCAATTAGATAACATATATATATTATCAGTTCCTCTTCTACCCGTAGGTGTAGAGGTTGTCTTACGTCTCGTTCACCACCTTCCTCCAATTCTTCCTATTGTTTGATAGTGCAACTGCTTATCTCCATGTCAATTCCTTTTTCTTCAGTATGTCCGCCATTTTTTACAGAAAAAAGTCATTACGGCATCACTAGTATGCCGAAGGATGCTTGGTAAGAAGTGGGGTCTTAAGCCTCATATGACCTTCTGGTCCTATACAGCAATAATCAGACTCATGATTACCTATGCCTCTCTGGTTTGGTGGCCAAAAACAACTCAGAAGACTGAGGGGAGCAACTTCAACACGTACAGAGACTTGCATGTTTCAACATCACAGGAGTGATACGTACCTGTCCCACAGCAGCTCTGGAAGTCCTGCTGAGAATAACGCCGCTTCACATCTATATTCAGAAACAGGCTATATCGAGTGCCCTCACTCTTAGTAGAACGAAGGGATTGCAGCCTGGGGATCTTAGAGAGCATCTCAAAATCCTTGAAGAACCCAACATAAATTATCTGATGTATATTGCAAAGGACACGATCCCTCTGCAATATAATTTTGATCAACTTTAAAAGTCATCATTGATAGTCGTACTGAGTGGGCATTTGGTGAGCCTCAATGTAAAAGAGGTACCCTGAGATGGTACATGGGCAGACAGAGAATAGAAGGTGTCGGAACAGGTATAGACATTAGTGGTCCTAACTTCCACCTAAAAATGCCTACAGGACCACAAACCAACGTATTTCAAGCAGAGATTTCTGCTTTAAACCTGTGCGCCATAAAGAGCCTCGAGGAAGGGATACGTGGCGCAATTATTAATATATTCAGCGACTTTCGCCGCTTTCTACATCATTTTCACTTGTCTGCTTTCGTCCAATCTATTTAAATGTCCCCACCATCTCAAGTGAGCCTTTTTCATAATTTCATATTTTTTATTATTTCAATATTTAGCCGTTCCCTAATAGTGTTCATATTTTGTCCATCAAGGTTACCCCTCACACTCTCCGTAAATATTTCATTTTTATGACTTTTTTATGACTTGTAAACATGGGTAAACATGGGTATTATGTTTCGCATCCAAACAGCAACGTTGGTAAGGATACTGTTTTATATATCGATAATTTAGTGTGGACACTTGTGCCTTTTCTATTCAGGAATCCGTTCTTGATGGCATGGAAAGGTTTTGTAGTTGCTGCTCTTCTGTTTTCTATTTCTTCCTCTAGTTTCCCAGTTCTTACCATCACTGCCTCCAGGTATTTTACACTAACTTCTTGTTTGCATCTTCTCCATGTATTGTTATCCTTATCTTTTTTCCTTTGACACTACTTTCTGATTCCTTTCTGTTTTAGAGTTTCCAATTAGATAACAACCAACCTTTATCAGAAAACACAAGTTACCAAGTGGCTTTACGACAATAACGATAATTGCTCCTACGAATACAGAATTTGTTGTTTAAAACTTGTGGCGATTATCTCTGGCAGTGTGACGACAGTAGTTCTCCAAAAGAGTTCAAATATTAATTTTCATTATTGAAATAAGGTTACTAGCACCACCAGCATAAGTTTAGTGTTAACTTTTGTTGTGCCTTTTTATAGCAGTGTTAAGGAATTTACCTTGCTTATCTATTATAACCGCAACTGTACAATGAATTGCATCTAATATTTGCATATTATATTATCTACTCAAGTAATTGACGGTGTAAAAAGATGTACCAATTTATTTTAATATC
The DNA here is from genome assembly GCA_029619315.2 of Dynastes maya. Classification (NCBI taxonomy): domain Eukaryota; kingdom Metazoa; phylum Arthropoda; class Insecta; order Coleoptera; family Scarabaeidae; genus Dynastes; species Dynastes maya. The sequence continues at coordinate 28,957,426 of JAROYE020000001.1, forward strand.
TATAAAATCTCCGTAAAGTTCTCAGTTCGGAATATTATAGCCATACAGGAAAATTTATTTATATTGCAGCTTCTAAAATTGGAAATAAGATAATAATATAACCGATAACGGCCAAGAGTACAATATTCGCGTATATATATTATTAAATCAAAATGTTGGTTCATAAATTTTTTACTTCCAGCCGTTTCTTTCCACTATGTAATATTCGAAATATTGCAATTTCAAGCATACATATTTTATTTTCTCGCATTTATTACGTAAGCTTTACATGGTTCCGTTTCAAAATTAAAATTAATAACAAAAAATAACTTAGTTTTCCTCCATCCACTAACCAATAAACAAAATTGTTAAGTCCGCTGACAATAGGAACCGATGCCAATTTAATTTCCAAGCCGATGTCTGCGTTACCTTCAGAAAGCCTTTTCCTTCTTTTTAGTATTCGAAACGCTATTCTTTACCTTAAAATATGTACGCTCAAGTTTAGACTTCTATTTGGCTTATTTTTGCCCTCTAAGATTTATTGCCACCGGAAAAGTGACATTATCTAGATAGCCGTGTTTGAAACCCGGGAACTTACTAAAATATCGTCCTGTAGCACCTTTCCGAATTAATGCATTGTTTATCATTTGGTGTGCGGTAATAACTGTAATCATTTATTTCTTTTGTAGCACTATATGGGAAATGGTGAAAAACTAGATTAATATTAGAAATGTAAAAATTCATTTTAGAAAACAAGCAAAAGAAGTAAGTATATTAAAATTAAGTTTTATTAAAAATTTAATATTCGTTTGAAAGATTTTTTCGTTTCTTAAATATGTCCGATATTGTTAAGTTGACATAAATATTGATAAAATATCTAAAATATAAAAACAACCTACTAACCATAAGAACAATTGGATTATCAGTCAGCAACTATTAGTAAATCATCCACTACTATATTCAACATTGGATAATGATTTGTATTTGCATGTTGATTCTTGTTAGAGGGTTGAAAGTTATCATTAGACAGATTTTATTAATACCGTAATGTTGTCAGCATGTGATATATTGATGTGGTTTTTTATGAACGATTTACTTATTGAGAAAATTTTCGAGTATTTATGTTTCCTACACGCAGAGAAACGTTTACATGTACCAAAGCTATCCGCCTTAACTCAAGACAATTACTATTTCAATTACCCGCAATACAATAACTTTTAAATCAAAAGAAATATTTTCGTAGCGTTTCTTTCTCCGGTTAGGAGAAGTATGTATATACTTGTAATGAAATAATTGTATTTCTTTGTTTAAGACATTTGTTAACTTGATTCAAGAAAATCCAGCAGAAAATTTGAAGAAAGCGATTCTTAGTATAAGTAAATGGTCATTATTACACCAACCAATATTTTCTTAATGTGCATAGAAATAATAACCAAGATAATGCTGATATATAGCCCATGTGAGAAGAGGAAAGCATATTCTTGATATGTATCAAGAATATATACACATTTTAAATTTTCATAAGAAGAGAAATTTCAACCCCACTGGGCGTTGTAAGGGGGTGATTGGGTGGTTGAAATCAGTTCTTATCGTCATATTCGGTTTCAGCGCACCAAGAAGCCTAATAATATACATATTTTTCAAATGTGGAATTTCAAACCCCAAAGGGAATTGTAAGGGGGTGCCAGGGGAAAAATTAGATAATTAAAACCTTTTTTTATTGTCATATTCGGTTTCAGCGCCCCAAAATACTTGGGAAAAGGGAGGTTTACCCTCTGGGTTTCGATTTTTTTTTGTGTGCCTGTGTTATTAGCAGCGACTTTCTAAAATATGCGCAAAACATAATGTTTCTACTTACTTTGCAATCAATATTTAGTACAGCACAAAATTCAACCGCCAAATCGACTTTTTTAACGAATTAATTTCGAACACGAACAGACCAAATATTGCGCTCAACGGTCAACAACTCATAAATATTTTAAAAATTGTCGCAGGCTTTTATATTATCCACTAATATAGGTATTTCACCGAAATAAAAGTTTTTTCTTTTAAAAACAGAGAACGAGAATCGTTTAAAGCAAAATGAAGAGAAAAGACAAAGATAAGAGAAGGTCCAACACCGTTGACGGCGTAACCTATTTCTTTCGAGGCTTCCCAAAAAATGCTATTTTGCAGCTGTCTTTGATGGTATTTTTTTGTAATTCCCCGATTTCGTTTAAATATGAAATTAAGGATTTTTTTTACTGTAAAAAAATTTAAAAGGTATGAATGTTATTTACTCCTTTTGTGTCATATTTTAATTTTTGCATTATTTCTTTTTGGGTTCATGTATTTTCTTGTCCGTGCCGCCTGCCGCCTCCCTAACTTTGCCGCCCCGTGTAATTGCACGTGTTGTCCCCCGCACTGGTAATAGAGGTCAGGTAGACGCAATTTACATGGATTACTACAAAGCTTTTGATCGCTTGGGACACGGTAATATTAAATATTAAAACGCGTTGGGTTTTGCGATGACTTGGTGGAATTTCTCACATCGTGCTTACTTAATCGCAAATAATACGTCTTTGATAATTGTAATACTTCGGTTACTTGTGTGGCAACGTTTGGAGTACCCTAAGGTTCAAATCTGGGATCCTTCATCTTCAACGTTTTCATTAATGACATCGTCGACGTAATTACATTCGAGAAGCTTCTGTTTGCGGATGACCTTAAGATCTTTACAAATATTTATTCTTCTAATAACCGCATTTTGCTATAAAGCAACCTTAACAATCTTCACGCATGGTGTAAAACTAACGACCTCAGTTTAAACACAAATAAATGTAGGATTATATCTTTGCAATCCAGTCGTTTTTAACTACAACCTAAACAATGATTTGTTGTTACGATGTAAGGGTATTAAATATTTGAGAGTTTTTTTTGATGCGAAACTTAGCTTTATACAATACGTGAATGCCATCACAAAATCATAGGCTTCATCATCCGTAACTGCAAGTCTTTCAGTAATGCAGGCTCTTTAAAAAAATTTTACTTTGCGCTGGTCCGCCCTCGTCTAAAATATGCATCTTTACTGTGATATACTTTTTACGTTAACCAGAGTTGAAGGATTGAAGTGGTTTAAAGAAAATTCGCTGAATCATTGTGGTTTAGACAAGATCATATTTATCCACCTAGAAATTTTGATCATTTGTTATCAATGTTCCGGTTTAATTTAACATCTTCACAATTCAGAAAAATAAATTTCAGTATTGTGTAGTTGTGTAAAATCCTTCATACTAATGTCGACTGTCCTGTTTTACTTCAGTTTCTTGACTTCTCGGTTCCACATTTCAATTCCCACCAATTCGATACATTTTACTTGAAATCACTTGAGTACACAATGACTTATAACTACAACAAAATCTGTGATAGATACCAACATATGTTCACTTGATGGACTGAAAGAGGTAGTACTCCATAATTTTAATTCTTTTGTGTAATTTATTATTAGTGTAGGAGTTTTTTTGTTAATCTTTAAGTTTCAGCATGTGTATTTTTTATATATGTATACGAGGTGTGTTAGAAAATTAATAAGACTGATTTTTTATTTACCAAATTTTTTTTTTTTCAAATAACAATATTATCCCCTTCAAAGTAGGTCCTTTGAGCAGCTATACACCGGCGGAGTCTTTGTTACCAGTCTTGGTAGCAGCGCTGGAAGGCTTCAGCCGGTATGACCTTTAGCATGTCCGTCACATTCTTTTGGATGTTCTCCAAAGTCCCAAAATGCCGTCCTTTTAAGACACTTTTTAGATTGAGAAAAAGAAAAAAATCGCAAGGACTGAGATCAGCTGAATAGGGGGACTGAGGAACCACGGGGATGCCTTTTGATGTCAAAAACTCCGTGATGGAGATGGCCGTGTGACATGGGGCGTCATGATGGAGCATCCACTTGTCTGCAATGACTGGTCTCATACGAATCACCCTTCTTCTGAGTCTTTCAAGGACACCCTTGTAAAAAGCTTGGTTGACAGTTTGCCTTGGAGGTACAAATTCTTCGTGAACGGTACCCCTACTGTCAAAAAAGCAAATCAGCGTTGATTTGATCTTTGATTTGCTCATTCGAGCTTTCTTCGGTCGGGGAGAATCCTCAGTGTGACACTCCTGGCTTTACCGCTTTATCTCCGGGTCGTATTCAAAAATCCAGGTTTCATCACCTGTGATCACACGAGTGAAGAAATAGGGATCTTTGGCAATTCTTTCAAGAAGATCAAGGCACACGTTTTTTCGAATGTCCTTCTGCTCAATTGTGAAGTTTTTAGGAACCATTTTGGCACAGACCTTTCGCATATGCAATTCTTCAGTTAAAATTTGATGAACGGTGAAACTGTTCAATTGTAACTGGTCACATCGTTATTGTTAAACGACGGTCTGACTTCACAAGAGCCCTCACACGTTCGATGTTTTCATTGGTTTTTGAAGTTGAAGGCCCCCCTGAGCGAGGTTCATCTTCCACCAGTTCTCGCCCACCCAAAAATGATTTGTGCCAGCGAAAAACTTGTGCTCTTAATAAGCAATGTTCCCCATAGGCCTGCTTCAACTTTTCAAAGGTTACACTCGCGCATTTCCCAAGTTTGACACAAAACTTAATGGCATAACGTTGCTCCAAATACCGCTGTTCCATTCCACAACAAAAACACAACTTCACTGATAACGCTCTCAAAAATCACGCGGTGACAGTTGGAAGTTCAAGCTCGGACTGAGCGTCTGGAGCGGACTAACAAACGTGCCTAGTGAGGGAGGACAAGTACAGCGTTGCCAGATCGCTCGCAATGGTACCAGTCTCATTATATTTCTAGCACACCTCGTATGTAGAGTATTATGTATGTGTAGTTGTATTGTATTATGTATATGTAGTTTTTGTTGTCCTATTCTTGGAATAATTCTTATTTACACTTAGATAATAACAAGCTATGAAAACAAATAATCACTCGTATGTACAAACTCGACCTTGACTTCTCCCTGGAATTCTAAGATAGAAAAAAGAAAGCTTTCACAGAAATCATATGTGAAGAAACGGGTGCGCAAATGTAGAATAGCGGTATTCCATATTCCCAACAACCCACATTGTAAATATTTTAGATTAGATTTCGTTACGTATTAAAAAATAATTAATGGCAGTAGTATTTTTGTAAAACCCATTTCACTTACTAGTCAATAGTGGCAGACACTTAGATAATAACAAGCTATGAAAACAAATAATCACTCGTATGTACTTAGCTGTTAAAATTTGAAAATACGCTTTTAAAATATCGCTTCTGTTAAACCGTGAAAATGCTAAATTTCTTCATGGACCACTGTAACCTTAGTAGTAGGTCTAGGCTAAAAGTTCATGACTCGTTTGATAGATGTAACGACATATATTATTGAGAAACCTTGATATTCCATATTACCAACATATTCCATATTTGCATCTTTTACTCTATTAATTGTTATTTTTTTCATATTTAGTAAATATCTTTCGTTCTATTTTATTGTTTTATGTTTGATTCTTTGGTGTCCTTCTATGGATTTATACCTCTAAATAAACACTATTATTATTATTATTATTATTATTACTATTATTATTATTATAAAATTTGAAATTTCAAAAAAAAAATTAAAAAAAATCATTATTATTATTATTATTATTATTATTATATTATTATTATTATTATTATTATTATTATTATTATTATTATTATTATTATTATTATTATAAAATGACATTGATGAATTTTTTATAATTGTAATTACTATTGTGATTATGCTAATAGTACATTGAATCGTTTAATTATATTTAAAGTTTCATAGGAATGCACTTATCAAAGGTTACGTATTGGTATGAGAAGCCATTGATTGACTGATTGACCAATTTGATTAGTCGATTACTAGCACCAATAAATGGAAGTATATAACTTTACTGTAATTCCATTTTTGCAACATACGACTTTAACATGCAGTGCATTGCAAATTACTAATAATACATTGTGCCTTTAAGAACACAACTGATAAATTACAATTGCTTGATTGTCATTAATATATATTATCACTAAAATATGATAAATCTGGAAATTCATACATTTTTTGTTTCTTACAATGTAAAACTATCTTTCAAATTTATAATTTTTTTTGTATTATTTTCGTTATTTGATCATTATATGAGTAATATATATTTCGTAAATTAATAATCAATTCTTCCACATTCACCATAATCGATTCTAATGTTGTCAAGATATAATAAACTCCTTTCGTTCTATTACATTACTCTAAATTAATGTCAAGTGTCATTAGAGAGCAGCACATACTTTACGAACCCTGCAACAATATTACAACCTACGTTTATACAAATGCTCCTCGAAAATAATTCGAACTAAAATGTTGACGGTTCACTTGAAACAAGAGCGTACTCTATAAATGTACGTAGTTATTATATTACTGTAACAAGAGAGAATAGAACTCCTAAGTCCTATTCTGATGATGTTAAATACTCCTAACGTGATGCTGCTAAATAAGGGAATTTATTTCAGGGTTATTGCTGACGTCAACCAAATCGAATGCAACTTACAATGTTGTGCAACTATACATTTAGCAAATTTATAGACTTAAATGATTGCGCTCACAAAATATTTATATACAATGATCAATAATTTTTATATTATGATAGAAAATCCTAATTAGTGTGTATTCCTAGCCTCTAGTGACTGGAATTTCATTTCGCCAACATTAGCGTTGCGTGAAGATCCACACGCGCAAAATAGAATAGAATAATATTTATTTATATGAAGAGCTACTCTAAAGTTTTGCAGTAAGAGTTTTAGTGAACTGTTTCAGTATTTATATTAACATAAAATGCATATAAATTGTCACAAAATAAACAGAACGAAATCAAATTTATGCAAGTAAATAAAATATACAACAATTAATCCGTTATTCTGACAATAAAAAATTAATAAAAGTAATACACCAAGAAAGGTAATGATAGCCAAAACTGTGGGGTAGTATGGCAAACAACACAAAGCATCGGCATACTCCACACCACACAAATTATTAATTAATTCGGAACAGCCGTTTCAAAGATTCGAATGATCTTTCGGTCATGCCGCTGACGATGGGGACCCACCAGTCTTTGAAAAGGCTGTTACGAATACCGCATGACGGAATGATCATTCGGTCATACGGCTGACGATGGAGACCCACGAGTCCTTGAAACGGTTGTTCCGAATTAATTAATAATTTGTGTGGTGAGAAGTGTGCCGATACTTGTGCCGACTGTTGTTTGTAATATACCAAAAATTTAAAAACTCTAAAATTGACTAAAATGTGTATTCCAAGCGATAGTTGTTTACTTTTCCTGAAGATATTACAACTTCCAAGGTTTTTTAAATCGGTGAGTAGTTTGTTATAGATTCTTGTACCCAGATTAAGTAGTCCCATGCTTCTACATTGAGAGCGGCCGTGGGACTCTCTTATTATAGCATTGTAGTCGTGAACGTCATAATTGCATAAATGAGTATGCCTATTAGCAAATATAAAAGTAGCTGTCTCAAGCATACATAAGCACGACAGAGGAAGTATATTTAATGGTTGAAAGAGCTCTTTGCATTAGTTCCTAGAATATGCGCCTACAACGCAGTGAATAACTGCTTTCTACGCTATAAAGATATAGTATGCATTAGGTGATGACACCCATAGCAAAATTCCGTATTACAGTCGTGATTGTATCTCAGCGTAGTACAAGGAGATTGGAGTGCGAGTTGATACTTGTGAACGCAGACAATGGAATAAGTAAGCTTTGCTAGATATTTTATTTGCTAGGGCGCTGCAATGTTCTTTGAATTTCACTGTCCCGTTGCTCTATCATTTCTCCGGCGACTTCCAGATCATCACAATTAACGCTTTGCTGTCTTGTTTGAAAGGTCACAAACGTTGTTTTCTCTGCACTTAAGACTAATTTGTTTCGTACAAACCAGTCATATGGAATCTCCAACAAGTGACTTGTTATAAGATTCGTTTCATCAACGAGAACTGAGATATCATCAGCCTACAGCAATGTCCATCTCAGTTGTTGCTTGTGTCCTAAATGATTTAATGACATCTATCCATAGCGGGATGACTACTGTGCTTATTTTACTCGATTATTCCAAGGCGTTTGATACTGTATGTCACTCATTGCTAAGTTAAAGTATTTAGGATTTTGTGAGACTTATGTTGGTACGATCTTATTTGTCTAGCAGAATATTTACAACAATAGCTCTAATATTCCAGATATTTTGTCTAGTGTTCCTCAATGTTCTTGACTTGGACCACATTTTTTTTCACTACTGATACTTTAAAATCTATCAAAGGTTGTCGTATTCAAGCCCATGCCGATGACACACAGTTACTTCATTCTTTTCCTATTCATGAATTTCATCGGGCAATGAACACCATTAATAATAGTAAATTGGTTTTTAAAAATTCAACACACAGGAAGCTGCTATCAAGTTGAAAGTGATTTACAAACTATTTTCAGTAACTACCACGTAATAACGAATGCAATCACAGCATTACAAAGGTCTTCATTACCGTTAGTCGAATCGTTGCAAATACGAGGATAAGTCAAAAATTACTTACACTTTTAGTTCTACAACTGTATTAAACAAAGATAGGTGTACAACAGATACATTATCTTTCGATATAGTCTCCACCTTTAGCAATGCACTTGGTCCGGCGAGCCACAGGCTTTCGTATACCTTCCTGGTAGAAGGTTTTCGGTTGGAAGCCACTTTTGCACCGCATCCTGAACGTCTGTGTCTGAGGCAAATCGACGACCTCTCAAAGCTTCCCTGAGCGGTCCAAAAAGATGAAAGTCCTAATTTGATAGGCAGAACCGTGACTGATGTTTAAAGAAGGTGCAACCTCACCTATGGTAACTCGCCTATTTGCTGTAACCATCTCTCAAGCTTGCTGAATGTTGCCGTCGGTGGTCGAGGTTGACGGCCGTCCAGCTCCCTCTTTTTGTGTTACGCTCGTGCGGCCACTTTGAAACATTTCAATCCACAAAAAAACGCTTTTACGAGATAAAGCATTGTCCCCATATTGTGACAAAAGTTTCCGGTGAATTTCAACAACTTTCACACCCTTTGACCACAAAAATCGGATCACTGCTCGTTATTCTTCTTTGGTGCAAACTAATAGCGGGGCTGACATGCTTATGCTGTTGTAGCTAGCAGACAAATGACGCGATCGTGATTAAATTCCGCACACATGATCACAGAGGCGCCCACTCAACGCATGCGCAAGCGGCCGCCACTACGATAACCTTCAAAGCTTGTTATGGCGAAAGTGTAGATAATATTTGACTTACCCTCGTAGTAGATGACGTACAAAGAGGGCTAGAAACGTTAAGACACGAGAAAGGTGTCTGTGTTAGAGTAAAATTTAGTGGTGCACTATAAAAGAAATATAGACTTATAATAACTAGAGCCCGGTAACTGAAGAGCAATCGCAGCGGCGGTGTGTCTGTGTTTAGATGGGCGGGGAGGGCTAGTCGATTATGATACGATACGACAAATCATCATCACTCAGTTCAGTTTAGCATTGGATAGCGGATAGGGCGTATTGATTTTATTGATATAAACGTAGTTATTAATTGTAGTTATTAGTGAACCTGTCTAAGGCTAAAAAACGACCCTTTCAAGACATAGGAAATAAGTTTATTTCTAACTTTCCCGATTTGTTTTACAACGGGAGTAAGATAGTTTGTAAAGCGTGCAAAATACATTTGATGTCAAATAAGAAGTGGAACTGTACAAGACATGTAAATTACGCACAGCATAGAAAACGAAAATTGGGCATGCCATCGAGAAGTGCATTTTTTTAATGTAATTCTTATGTTGATAAACTCTAATTTGCCACTAGGCTTACTCGATAAACAACCGTTTAGGACTTTTGGGACAAATACAATCCCGAGTTGCGGTTGCGAACGGAGAAAACGGCACGTAAGCATGTTGCATTTGTAGGCGATGACGTGGAAAAGAAAATGAAACGCATATTGGAAAAACAGTTTCCTTGGTTATGTGTAGACAAGACAACAGACTGTAAAAAAAATTCAATTGTAAATATTATGGTACGCATACTAGATCCTAGTAAACCTACATTACCATTGTTACTAGCTAGCCGAAGACTACAAGAGTGTACTGCTGCAGCAATTACGAAGGTTGTACTTAGTACGTTGGAAAAATTTCAAATTTCAAAATATAAAGTGTTGATGTTTATAAGCGATGGCGCAGCGATAATGCGTTCGGTAGGCCATTCTCTTCTTGAACATGGTTGCAAGTGTTTACATGTTATGTGTAAAGTACATGCTTTACATCTTGTGGCAGAAACCATTCGACAATGCTCTCCCGAGGTAGATGCATTAATAGCAAGCACAAAAAAAGGATTTTTGAAATCTCCCAAACGCCTACGATCATTTCACACAGAGTGTCCTGGTATTCGTCAACCACCGGAGCCAATTCTTACACGTTGGGGAACATGGTTGCAGGCAACTTTTTACTATGCTGAACATTTCAAAATAGTAAAAGCTGTTGTTGCAGAATTCAATCATGCCGAAGCTGCAGCTATTAAAGAGAGCCAGTCGAAATTTCAAGATATTTCCGTTGAAACAGATTTAAAAAATATTCCTAGCTGCTATAAAGGATTAGCTGACGCAATAGACCAATTGCAAAATAGATCATTATCATTATTGGAGTCTCTGCAAATTATGGACGGGGTGCATACACAGCTACTGACTATACATGACGCAAAATATAATCGCGTTTTAGAAAAGTTCGAGAGTGTGCTACAGAAAGATCCCGATTTTAGCACATTAAAACAAATTTGTGATGGTGTATCGAATAATCCACTGACTAAATACAAAGAGTATTTTAATCGTGCATGTATAACATCGGTAGATGTTGAACGCTCTTTTTCAAAGTATAAATTAATTTTCTCACCACGGCGAACATCGCTCACCGAGACAACTGTGGAAACACATCTAATGGTGTCAACTTTTTGCTACTCTTATCCATATGATGTTAATACTGATAATGGTGCTTCTAGTTTTACTGTTCCGTAGCCAAGGCTGCTTAAAAGGGTGAGTGTTTCACTACTTTTCACATATTATAATTATGTATTAGTTCTGTTATTTTTTTCTATTTTCTTACTATTGTTTTTGTATACTAGGCAGGTACGGCTATGGCACGGCTCCCTGTTACCGGGCTCTAATAATAACAGTGCTCCTAGAGAAACGTCTACTTGTTTCAAAGACCATTACAATTATGCAAACACTACGTGATTAAATGTCGAACAGTCGTTTTCATTATATAAAAATATTTTTTCGCCGCACTATGGTTGAAAAACCTTCAAAAGTGCACTTTAGTCAATTTTACGAATACAGTCTTGTTTGGTACTTCAACTATCCACATCAGTAGTATTATCCCGATCAAGTAGCTTTGAAAATTGCTTCAATCTTTGAGCGACATGAAAGAATTGAAAATTTGTGTTTTTTCTTTGATTACATCTTATTTAACAGTAATTATTATAAATAGAATCACACCACTTTGTAACTAGAATTTAAATGTTATTTTGTATGTAATGGGATATAGAAGTCTTTCAACTTTAAAAAAAGAATCTAAAGCTCTATGGGGCTTTAAGTTTTTAATAAACTAATAAATTCCTGGTGAAGCAAAACCTTTATAAAGCTTAAAAAATAATACGTCTGCACTTAACAATTCATTAGGAATAGTAATTTCTCCTATATTACCATTCCTTAACCAAAGTGGATTTTGTGACAGGTAATTCCAAAGACAACAGCAAATGTTTCAACAATTGTCACAAGTGAACTAAAAGAAAGCAAGCTATAAATAACATTTAAGAATCGATATTACGCTCAAATTGAAAAAATATTTAGCAATACATATTTCTGGCTGTTAAACACTAGAACCGTAAAGACAACGGTTCTTAGTATTTATACACAATAATCTACATACAACCTCTAAATGTTGTGAATACATTTTTTTTAAATCCTCGAAAAAGTTGTACGAACACGTATTTTCGCTTCTTGCACATAATGTACAAGTAATCTATCAACTCCTTCCACAAAACAAAATTTGAGCAATTAGTTTTTACAATAATGTTGTATGCTACACTTAGTAACAAATATTTTAGTCTGTAGTTTTAATATAAAGTAACTGTAACTGTAAGAAAAACTATTAATTTTTGGTAAAATTTAGGAAAAGTATCTTTCTTAATTTTGTCTAGCTCTGAAAAGTAACTAAATGTCGGGTTACACTAGAAATATTGTGAGAATAAGAGCTCTTAAATATTTCCTTCAAAACCCTTTCATCGAAATTCCCATGCAAAAAGCTTTGATTTTGGGAATGAAGTGCAAGGAAACGACAGTGGAAATGTACGCCATGATTCGGATGTTTAGTCGAACACATTCGGAATTTTAATAATTACTAGGTAAGTGTTTCTTGGGGTGTGTTATATTAATTATAACTTAAATTCTTACTTGATCAAAGTTACGCACTGCTCAACCGGGCGCCTATGATAAAGAAGCGCGACTTGCGATATTTTTCAATTCGTCAAAGACAAAAATTCGTTGTAAGTAAAATAAGCAGATTTCCCAAAGAAGAGTTAACAGTTTCACTACATGTGCATAAATTTCAATCTGTTGGCGTTGCCTATTAATCGTTGGTTGTACTCTAACCAAAAGCTGTAACATTAGTGATAAAAGTTAACTCTAGGATTGGATTTGGATCGACTCTAGTTTGGGTTGCAATTTTTTAGTGTCTAGTTCTACTTAGAACATGTGAAGTTATCGATAAACGTCTTCTGAGTTCGCCAATAATGTTAAAACAGCTGAAAAAAGTATATTAGGCGCAATAAAGACTGACAAAAGGGTTTCAATTATTTGACAGAAATCGACAACAGTATATTGTCATCGAGAATTTCTTCTCTAATCTACAGGCAAAACATACAAGCATTTATACGTGCAGAAAATGTCTCCTTCTTATCTCTTATATTATATGCGTATTTCACACGTCTGCTGCGCTTTACTTGTGCAAATATGCTTCCCAAATCCTAGGTTGTAAAAATTCTAAACAGGATATATGGCGTTATAGTTGATGTATAAGAACGCGGCGGGATGTTGCCGTAAATAAGCTGTACAGTATATACGTTTTCTACATGCTGTAAATTTCAATTCCATTGGTATTCTATGTTTATACAGACATGCATATACCAGGTGCGTACAAAATATTGTCCCAAGTGTGATTGTATATAAACTGTTTGACATTTAGCTTCGACAATTGGTGGAGTTAAACTATTCATAAAAACGAACCTTTTGACATGTTTTCTGTGGTAAATGTTTGCAAAATACCGTCACCTTCGATTTTTTATAACAATAGTTTAATTGTCTATTCTTTGAAAGGTATTAACTCTAGAAATACAAAGAGGAAGGAACGACAATGTATACAGAATGATATAAATTCACAAATCACAACGGAGATCTCGTTTATTATAACAGGAAAGGTATAAGTTTAAATTGGCAGAGTATCTCAATTTAATTCTAATAAATAAAGCGAGGTAATGTCTCTGCGCGGCATAGGCGTACACTTCCTTCAGTAAGTACATTACCAAGAAATAAGTAGTAACTCGAATAATAATAACAGAACCAATCAAGAATTATAATATCTGAAAAGTTGTGAAACACTCGCCCTCTTAAGCAGCGTTATCAAGTAGGTTGGCGGACTGCATCGGAATTACCGAACTTTAAAAGTAGAAGCACCATTATCAGTGTTACCAGCCACTGGATAAGAGTAGTAAAAGGTGGACAGCATTAGATATGTTTCCACAATTGTCTCGTTGAACGATGTTCGCCGTGGTGAAAAACGGGCCGTGGTGTTTATACTTTGAAAAAGATCGTTCGACATCTACATGCATGATTAAAATATCTTTGAATTCAGTTCATGGATTAACCGATGCACCATTACAAATTTGGTTTGATAAGATAAAATCGCAATCTTTCTAAAATGCAATTATGTTTTGCATAATGTATAGCGCGTAGCAGTATATGTACTTCGTCCACTGTTTGCAATGACTCCACTAACGACAACGCTCTATTTTGTAATTGTTCTATTGCGTCATGCAATCCCTTATAATTGTTGTAAATAGTTTGTAACTCTGTTTCAACAGAAATATCTTGAAATTTTGTCTGGCTCTCCTTAATAGCTACAGCTACGACAGGATTGAATTCTAGAATAACAGCTTTTACTTATTTAAAATATTTAGCATAATAAATAGCTGCCTGCAACCATGTTCCCCAACGTGTAAGAATCGGCTGTGATGGTTCACGAACACCAGAACACTGCGTGAAATGATCGAAAACGTTTTGGAGATATGAGAAACACTTTTTTTGTACTTGCCATTAATACATCCACCTCGGGTGAACATTGTGAAACATGTAAACACTTGCAACCGTATTCAAGAAAAGAACGACCTACCGAACGCATTGTCTTCTCTTTAACCACGCTCCCGATGAAAAAGTCCATCGGCGTGAGATCAGGCGAACGTGGCAGGAAACCAATTTCTGTGCGCCGTTCAATCACTCTATTGCAAACGAGCCTCTCTAGCAAAATGAGCTCCATCGTGTTGAAAATAAAGTTTATCAAAATTGTCCATTAGCATAATAATTCCTGGCAGAACGCCCTGAAGTAGATCCAAGTACTTGTTTCCATTGAGATTATCGTCAATAAAATATGGCCTTATTACTCCACGTACCGAAATTGCGTCCCAAATACTTACACCAGGCTGATTCAGCTCTTGCTCTAAAAGAACATGGTGATTTTCCACTTGCCTGTAAGATATAGTTATATCGATTTACATGTCCCGACATCTTAAAGGTGACCACAGTATGTTAATAAGTTAAGATCATCTCGATACTGAACAAGTGCAATTCCTTAAAATTATGCTCGCCTGAATGTGCACTTCAAGCTTATGCAAAATCCTTTGAATTGGTCGACGTGAAATGTCGGGATACTTTAACAGCTAATCGTCTTGTGAACTTCTTTGGGCTCTGCGTGACAGCCAAACACACAGACAGTTTCTGTTCTTCGGTCCAAGCTGTTCTAGGTCGCCCACTACGCAGTGTATTTAAAACACTACCTCCAGTTTCAAATTTATGTAATAGATCGTAAACAGCTCTACACGATGGTGGATCGTACTAAATCTAGAATTTACTTGTTTTTATATTTTTATGAACTATTTGTTTGTGCAGAAATTGTACACGCTTTTGTGTAATCTTTGCATTTATAAACACCCCTAAGATAGACGTGCGTGTTGTAGTGAACAAGCATTTTTCACAATTATAAGATAAACAGAATGATTGCTGAATTTCATTTATTAGCATATAGTTAATCCTTACATTACTACGATACTTTCATTAAACTTTTTATATAAGCTTTTTGTTTACAGTAAATATAATTTCCTGAAGTAGTTTTCTTCTTTTTTACTTATTGAAAACACTAAACTACCAGCACACTCCTCACCACACAAGTTATTTGGTTTATTCGGAACTATCGTTTCGAGAGTTCCTGGATTCCCATTGTCAACTATACGACCGAATGATTGACAATGGGAATCCACAGCGCCTAACTCTGTCGCAATCAGGACCAGGCTCTCTTCGAGCGAGCCCTTAAAATTTAAACTGCATAATTGCAAAATAGTAATGTACCTTCAATACGGTGGTAGTGTTACAAAATTGTTCGCGTTGTAAAGTGCACTGTAATGCAGCACTATGTTGTGTAGTCATTCTATTTACAAGGTAGGCGCCATAAATTCTCGGCCTAACAGGCTTATACATGTTCTAGCGTGTTCAAACTCCGTTGCGTTGTAGTTGTACATGTGCGAGGGCTATACTTTATATATTACGGCTCGAAGAGTAGTAGTTTTTAATAGCCAGCCAGACAACGTGACTAGTGTATGAAAATGTCTCAGTTAACGAAAATTGAGTATTGCGTGGTCATTAAAAAGAAGGGCGTACTCCTAATCACATTAAACAACGTTTGGGTGGCGTTTATGGTGATTTATCTCCATATTCCAATGTAAAAAAGTGGGCAAAATGTTTCCGCTTGGGGCAAGAATTCCTTGAAGGTGATGAACGCCCTGGTCGGCCAATTGAACTGATAACGCCTCAAAACATTTCATTAATGAAGAAATGATATTAGCTGTCAACTGCACATATTATGCGTCTTTGCTGCGTAAATTGAGGGACAATATTCGCGCAAAATGTCGAGGAAAATTGACAAAAGGTGTTCGATTATTGCACGATAATGCACCCCTCCATACTACCGCCATTTCACAAGCTGCCATCCGCGAATGTGGCTATCAAGAATTGGAACATCCACCGTATAGTCCGGACATGGCTCCAAGTGATTATTACTTATTTTCTAATTTAAAGAAAGGCCTTAGGAGACATCGTTTTAAGGACGATAGTGAGTTGCAAGCAACTGTAATACAACATTTTGAGGGAAAAACTTTTATTTTTACAAGGATATAGAATTATTAATTGATCGTTGTAATAAATGTATTGAAGTTGGGAGAGATTATATTGAAAGGCAAAAATTGTTATATATTACCAAGTTTATTTTTTCTATATCAGGCCGAGAATTTATGGCGCCTACCTCGTATAGTAGTATTCGTTTTTCACTAAGCATTACGCTAAAATAATGTTAAATTTTTAACACTACTGGAGAAGCTCCTTGCTATTTTTTTTCGCTCAAAATTGTAACAGTTAAATAAGCAAAAATGTGTTTTGAAATATTTCGTAAATTTTACAGATATTCAAAATGTTTTATTTATTAGTTAGGACAAAATTTAACAGTCTTGGCAAATTCGAACTAATGGATATATTTTGTATAAAAGGTATGATTTCA
Organism: Dynastes maya; assembly: GCA_029619315.2. Taxonomy (NCBI): domain Eukaryota; kingdom Metazoa; phylum Arthropoda; class Insecta; order Coleoptera; family Scarabaeidae; genus Dynastes; species Dynastes maya. Next base: position 28,974,381 of record JAROYE020000001.1, read on the forward strand.
TTGTATTCAAACAATCAGTTGCATAGCCCCCAATGCGTGCAGTCCAGAAAGTGATTGAATTTAGCTAAATATTTTAAATTGCAAAATTTATAGTTTTATCCACCTAACGTTTTTAAAATAACGTATAAATGGTTTATAATACCTAGAATGAATATGAGACAAGAAAAAAGAAAAACAAAAATACACCAGAGTAGCTTTTACCATAACGTTATCCTTTCTCCTGCTATCACAATCTAGAATGAATTAATAAACATCTACATTATACAAATTTCATATCAGCTTAATAAATTTGCGAATTATTCAAGAAGAAAGCAGGAATACATTAAATAACATCAATTCAACTACAATACGAGATACATACACATGAATATGTAAATCATTTAAGCCACCTAAAACAATACTTACATTAATGAAGCTTTTAATGTTTATAATATTGATGAATGTGTATAGGTACTACAATTTCTCAGAAATCCACTCGCATTGAAACAAAGCAGTAGTTAAGTTATTCCAGATAGTGGCTTGCTTCAATAATGGAGATCTGATATTACAAGCGTTAAGAAACCAGCCTGCGCTAGCAATGTAGGACAGGCTTTACTAATTACGTAATCTCGAAGGTCTCAACAACTTCGCCTGTTCAAATTATGTAGACGATTCAGCCTAAACTAGAAAAGGGAATGTCAGTGTCTATCCATTTAGCATTGTTTAGATGAATGTAAAACAGCGCTAAACATGGGATATCAGCTCAAGCAGATATCAGAATTAACTTTAATTGTTCAGTAATATATATCCACGACATGTTTCTAACGTAATTTATATATAATAGTTTGAAAATGAACCAATTGTAAGCTTTGCGTTATAAAATGATGACATTCGGTATGAAAAGTGTATTAAAGAATATGCAATTAAGTTATAAAGTTATCAATTGAAAAGTAGTGGTCTAGAAATAAATCAAAACCAGTGTTTAAAATTTCAATAATAATAATAATAGTAATAATAGTAATAGTAGTAATAATAATAATAATAATAATAATAATAATAATGATAATAGTGTTTATTTAGAGGTATAAATCCATAGAAGGACACCAAAGAATCAAACATAAAACAATAAAATAGAATGAAAGATATTTACTAAATATGAAAAAAATAACAATTAATAGAGTAAAAGATGCAAATATGGAATATGTTGGTAATATGGAATATCAAGGTTTCTCAATAATATATGTCGTTACATCTATCAAACGAGTCATGAACTTTTAGCCTAGACGTACTACTAAGGTTACAGTGGTCCATGAAGAAATTTAGCATTTTCACGGTTTAACAGAAGCGATATTTTAAAAGCGTGTTTTCAAATTTTAACAGCTAAGTACATACGAGTGATTATTTGTTTTCATAGCTTGTTATTATCTAAGTGTCTGCCACTATTGACTAGTAAGTGAAATAGGTTTTACAAAAATACTACTGCCATTAATTATTTTTTAATACGTAACGAAACTTAATCTAAAATATTTACAATGTGGGTTGTTGGGAATATGTAATACCGCTATTCTACATTTGCGCACCCGTTTCTTCACAAATGTTTTCTGTGAAAGCTTTCTTTTTTCTATCTTAGAATTCCAGGGAGAAGTCAACGTCGGGTTTGTAAAAAAAAGAAAGCAGAACAGTGAAGAAGAAATGAGTCTGGCAATTACAGCAGTCAGGGAAAGAAAGACATGACGTGCAAATAATTATGTTATTATTGTAATCGCAATATCTGTAGGTTTTATCAATAAATAAATGTTGTGTAGCAAATTCTCAGTGTATTCCATATTTTTGGTATTTTGGTATTTTTTTCAAGAATGTGTAGGACCATAAGGAATCTAAGCAAATATCTTGGTCCGTAACTATTTTCAGTATACTCTAGTGAAATTGAACTTTATATAACTTGATTTACAACGAATATGTACTGATAAAACAAAATGGTATTCCATATTTGCATCTTCTACTCTATACCTACGTGAAAAAATAACTGCTGACATAATTGCATCCAATTTTATGTTTTAGAAACCACAAAAAATGTTCCCCAGTTTAGTTATCACTGCAATAGATGAACGCTTCATTAAGTTTATCTTGGCTTGCGGTCCACGGTGGCGTAAAGGTGATCTTACTTCTGGAGTTTAAACGTGGAACGTGATGCTTCCCAAAAGATATGGACAACCTTATATCTTATTTCTGAGTAGGTTTAGTAAGAATTTGCTGCATGGTTTACCACGTCGTTTCCCATGCATAAAATGGGTATTATACCAACAGTGCGTACTCTAACTTACTAAGGACATATGCATTGTGTAAAATCTTAAATAGTTGAACATCGGCAAAGTATTGTGATACACACGTTAGAAATCCAAGAGACCCTGACGCATTTTTGCAGTCTGACATAATTTGCGGTTAAAAGATTTCGATAAATGAATTAACGTATTTAGATATTATTGTTTGTTAAATGTAAAATAGCCTAAGAAGCTTTCGGTATGTATATTATAAATATGTAGTCTTTTATTAAATGAAATTGGTTTTTTATATAAAAATAAAGTTTTGATAAAATGTATATCTGGATTTAAAATTTTAAACTTTGACTAGGATTCTAAAAGTGATCTAAAGATTTCAAACTTTATTAGAAATACTTCTATAACATTTTATTTTATGATACAATTGAGAAATTTTGTTTGTGAACTTGGGGAAGAAAGTTTTGTTAAGTGGCGAGTGGCATGGAAAAGAATAACTAACCGTTTAAAATTTGCCTTTTCAGGTTTGATTTTCGAAGGTTTAATGAATGCTGTTCGTATAATTAGCATGAAAAACCAACCTTTGGTTGTCCAGAAACTGATTAAGTAAGTGAAATCAAAATTAGAAATACCAAATTTAACTGAACCACAACAAAAACGTCTCAAGAGAAAATTAGACTCGTTTTACGTTAATTAAAAAACAATATGGTCACATGTCCGGTGTTTGGTGCTGCAATAACAAGGGACCTTTTCGTCTATTTTTCCGTATATTTCGCATGTTTTAGTGTTAAGTGGCAAAAATAGATACTTGTAAATATTTCTCTCGAGAGTAGGGATAAATGAGCATGGTAAAATTTGAATTTTTTTCTATCATTCGGTCATGCGGCTGACAATAGGGACCCACGAGTTCTTGAAACGGCTGTTCCGAATTGATTAACAATTTTTGTGGTGCGGAGTGTGCCAATACTTAGTGCTGCTTATCATACTACCGACAGTCCTTGCTATCATTATTATGGGAAAGATGTTCAAGAAATCGTGGATAAGTACGGAGAATGGGTAAAAGAAGATTTCGAGATACCAACTACGCTAAGAATAAAAAGAAAACAGAAACCAGGACGACCGACAAAGAGATAAAGCGTAAAATTCAAACTGATAAAAGTATTATCGAAAGGTTCCGCGTAATTTTGCCGGCAATTTCATTAGGATATGAATTAAATTCTAAAAGATATGATACTTATGCCAAAGAGAAAGCAAAAATATTGATTAAGTACCTATAATTGGTATTTTATGCTGATTTCTATCCATAAGTTGCTTGTTCATGTAAGTGAAATAATTAAATCTGTAATGATTTCAATCGGTGACTTATGAGAAGAAGCACAAGAATCTAGGTTTAAGGATTTCCATAATTTTAAAGTTAAGACCAGTATTGAAGAGAATACCAACATTCTTAACTCTGTTTTTCGTTCTAGGGAAATATTAATGACATTGTAATTCGCAATGATTGGGGAGTTGGTACGTGTATATGATGACATTTTCCAACGTTGGTATTTTGTTGAGACTGAGAACTAAAATTTTCTCATTTTTAGAAGGCTGATAGTAGAATGCCAGAGAGAAAACCTCAATAGATAGGTATACCAATGATAACTGGAAACTCTAAATGTAACCAATTTGAACAGCACGTAGAAATTTTAGACAGTAAAATTCGCCTAAAAGTCGTTTTGGTTTAGAACAAAGGTTCTGTAAGAAACTTACACTGAAAAACGAATTAATTGCGGCAGGCAGAAACGGACATGTACCCGGGACATTAACGTTGCATCTTGTGTTCAGCAGTTCACGAGCTGCTCGATAGGTGGTTTAGCATCCGTACGCGGTTTCTTGCCGTGAGCTATATTAACTTCATTTTGTTTATTGCTTCTAGTATCTTTTCTGATGTGTAGAGGTATGTGTAATAAATTTAAATTAAAGGTATTATATTTCTCATACCTGGTATTATCTAATTTTTTGAGTGTAGTGTTAAAAGTTCCTCTATTAAACTCAATTCTAGTTTGAGTAGGATTTAAGAAAAATTTTTACTCAACATTTTTTAGTGTATATTGTCGCTGAGAGAGTAAACGGGCACTTCGATTAAAGCAATTTACTTGTCTGTTGAATTGTTATAAAGAACTTCACTATACGATGATAAATTGACCAAGCTTTAATTTCTAATAAAATGAGGGAATACCCTCCGTTGTATAATGCTTCTGGTTATTGAACTATGAGAACAATATTTAGTTCGCTTTAGTCCTTAATGGAAGCACGTATACGTATGTTTTAATTATAAATGTAATAGGGACGACCGTCTTAAGGAACAGCTGCAGTAAGGATCCATCTGCATCATTCCATCGGCAGCGCATCATCCATTGCAACTTGGAAATTGCACTTCTAGTCTGCATAGAACTAAAGCTCGGTGTCGAGTGCTATCCACGGAAACTGTGATGTACATTTTAATATGGAAACCCTTTTAAAGCTTGAACGTACGGATGCGTATAAGAGTAGTTTTAATTACTTTATTTTTATAGTAGACTATTTCCAACATCGGAGCAGCGATGTTCTAGAGCTGCATATGATATTCCGTACACCTCTTTTGTCAAACGAGAAATTGGTTACCTTTGAAATGAAGCTGTTCTAGTTTTACATATACGTTTTATGATAAAAACAAATATGGAACACTTCACATAGTTAGAGTTAAATTTATATAATTTAAGCTTGTCTGAATTTCATTTTCAACGTAAAATCGTCACATTGTGCTATGCTTATACATCTTCATTGAAATGTCATAACTAACACGTTAAAGAACTCTACATTAATAACAGACAGGCCATAAAAATTATTACAAATGGCTTGCATTGGCTCAAAATATCAAAATTAAAGAGCTGTAAATAAGAAGCAGCTGAAAAGTATATTTTCCGTGTTTCTTCTACCTTTATATCATAATGTGCAAAAAGTCTATATTAAATAGTGACCGTGTTTATTTTATTCATCTTAGTTGCTTAATTTTCATTTTACATCACTGATCAATAGAAAGTACGCAATGAGAAAACACACCATTGTTCTGTATATGAAGAGTTGTACTGGGAATTGTACCTAACAGTATTTGAAACAGTATGAATTGAAGGACTCTAAAGGTTTCTAGCAAGTCAGAAACAGTAAACCTAATTCGTCTAAAATATTACGAAATGTTGCTTTTGGCTGTACCGGATGCTAAACCAGAGGCTGATATCTACTAGCTTATTTTAAATTAATTGAAACTTTACGGTGTTGCTTCAACACAGAGGAGGGATATTCCTCTATAGTTACTGCAGTCTTCCAGTCCTCCGGTATTTCCTGGGTTTCCCACGATATTTCTATTGTTTGATGCAGTAATTGAGTTCCTTCTGCACCCATGCACTTTAACATTTCAGCTTTAATGTTATCTAGATCGTGGCGATTTTCCATTCTCTTGTGTTTTTATTGCTTCATGTCCTTCTAGTTGTATCTTCTCTCTTTCTTTTGGAATTTTGGGTCTTATTCTTGTTTTTTTTTTGTTTTGTTAATATTGTGTGTGTTGCCTCTAGTATCTCCTTGAAGTATTCGCCCCATCTTTTAGGTATTTCTGATGTTTCCGTTAGTACTTTTCCGTCCTTATCTTATTTGCTTGACGCTTTTTGCTTTGTCATTTCACATGTTTTTTAATATTCTATAGAAGAACTTTTGATTAGTTTTACTTCCCAGTCCTTACTTTTCACTAATTTGACTTTTTCTTGAACCGTTTTCCTTATTTTTTTGTATTTCGTGTAGGACGCCTCGTTTTTTTCTCTTAAGAATTTTTTCCAAGTTTTCTTTCTATTTTTGGTGATCTGTTTCAACTCTTCGTTCCACCAATTTGTTCTTTTTTTGGTTCGCCTTATGATAGTGTATCCACAGACATTTATAGCTGCATACTTCAATATATCTTCAAAGATTGCCCACTTTTTTCCAGGTTTCCTTCTTATACATACCTACATCCTTATTTCTTTTATTTATTTCCTCTTTCACTACTTCAGAGTATTTAGTTCTAATTTCACTATTTTCTAGTTTATATATTCTAATAGATTTTGTCTCTTTCCGTATCCTTAATTTTGTTTTCTATTGCTTCTAATTTTTTTCTCTCGTTTTTAGTTTCCAGATATAATAGTATATAGTATATAATGGTCCGTACTTAGTTCAGCGCTTCTATGTACTTTGATATCCATGATCTCTTTTCATTGCTCTCTTTCTGTCAGAATATAGTCTACTGTAGATTGTTCGCTTCTTCCTCTTTTTTTTCTTGTATACTTGTGACAGTATTTGTGTTCGAAGAATAAGTTATGGATTATTAACACAGAAGTCTATCAGTCTTTTACCATTATTGTTCTTGGCGTTTTCCCCATGCTAACATTTTTAACAAACATTATTTTAACACTTATAATTAGAAAAAATTGTTTTGTCAAGCAGCTAAAAAAACGATACCATCTATTAAAAAAAATGAAATAATATTATATCTACTATTGTATATAAAGCATTTTTCCATACAACGTGCTATAGTGGCTGAAGAAGCGTTACTCCATAAAATTTGATTAACATGCTGTATATAAATTTATGTTACAAATGTTAGATTTTAACCAGCATCGTTAGTTTTTATAAATTGTCTAATCCCTTATTAAAGTATGTAGTTTTTTTTAATTTTTTGCTATATTTTCGCATGGTTAAATATCACAAGGGATAATAAAATCGCAACGTTTTATAGTTTTGTTATGAGACAAACATTTTTTGGTGAAAACCACGATTACGATATAAACGCAGAATTAGCCGCAATGGCAAATAACATGCTTTAATTACTGTTTGTTTATTTTCCATTAGGGAGCTTTAAACAGTAATGTGTAACACAACAAAGGAAAAATAATTTCCATGTATTTCATTCGATTTCTTGTTCATGAGTGTATATAAAAGTTGTTTAAAAGATAAAATAATATTTTAAAATTTACGTTTTGCTTGCCTTTCAGTTTAATCGCGGATGAAATTTTGGTAAATTTATTAGCACACAGGATTCTATAGCATACACAGGTTATACTTTACATGATCAATTTATAATCTCCGCTTACATCGACCAATATAAATCAACTGTTTGTAGAGATTCTATGCTTTGTTTAGGTCCGTGCTAGTTATGTGCTGGACATGCAGATTACATGGCTCATAAACAATTTTCTGTTTCTCTTTCCACGGCACCATCTAAACTGAACACCTGATTATTTACCATGAAATTAAATAAAAATTACTAAAACAGTTACAAAACAAGGCGGTTACAAATATATCTACATACATATATGGTGATCCAATACCGTTAACTAACAAATTTAATAATACCTTTATTGGTACCACTACTTGAAAATAAATTTGTCTGGAATATGTGGCAAGATTAAAAGTAAAAAAAAATTAATGCTAATATAGCTCATGGTATTGGTGGAATCATTCCTGGCAAAAATAATGTGGCAGAGAAAATAGCACTAACCCACGGACATATTACTGTCTACCCGGCGTCATCAGCGTGGTGTCGAGCACAATTTTCTGCTGCATACAATTGCGTTTACCTCTCAGTTTATAGCTAATCTCCAAAAACAGCACTGAATAAGTCTTTCGGCGACACGTATCGCCATGCCGTCCCAGAAGGTAGCAAGACAAACCGGAGTGTAGATATCCACCACCTATCGGGCAGCTCCTGTCTTGCTACCTTCTGGGACGGCATGACTGTGTCCCTTGGCGATAGGTGTTGTAGGAAGACACATTCAATGCTGTTTTTTGGAGATTAGCAACATAAACTGAGAGGCAAACGCAATTATATGCAGCAGGAAAATGTGCTCGAAACCACGCTGATGACGACGGGTACCTCATCCTGTGACAGCCTACATAGATATCGGTTAACCGCACATCCAAACGATGTAGGTGACAAATATTTCAAACTATTAGGGACGGAATTTAAAAAAATGTAAATCTTGTAAGTAAACAACCTTTCAGAGAAGGTCTTGTTGGGTAAATAAATAGGCTTCCTATAAAACAAGATCTTGTTATCCAGCAAATTTTCGCGGGCAATAAGCTGATTTCTTATTTCAATGTTTCGGAGATGTCATATTTATTTTGGTTTTCCATTAAATAGCTGATTTTCTTCTGGTTATAACGATATGGACCATTCAAGGAATAACTGAACAGATAGAGTCTTTTTGTAATTTTAAACCACAAGGCTCAGACTATCAAGTAAAAGATTTTTTATTTTTCTAAAATACCAAATAGCTACTGAAACCTCTTGCAAATACTCTCAGAATAAAATTTAATATTTTTCAAATTGTGCGACACACTTTTAAGGTTCAATTTCTTCAGAAATGAGTCGAGCAACTGTAATCACATTGCCAAAAGTAGCAAAGTATCTCCTTTGACACACATACTTCTTCATTTGAGTTAAATATGTAGCTAGGGTTTATCGGTTGTCAAAAACCGGCCTCTAAAAACAGATTTTTTAATGGAATTGCAAAATTCGAAAACCGGTTTTTAAATTTCGAAAAACATGCTAGAAATTAATTAATAAAAAACTAATTAATTAATTAGTTAAATGCGTTAATAGATTATTGGAGTAAAAGTAATTTTCTTCAAATATTGTGCTATTTCTTGTGACAGTTCAAACTTTCCATTCTAAAAAATATTCTTCTTTGATCTTCTGAATACATCCTCGAAGTACTTCCCTTTATTCCTGAAACATTTTTTTTTTGTTTGCAAAATTAGCCATAAATAATTTCTTACTACAATATTTGAAATAACTTTGCCAAAACATTGTATAAAATAAAATATTAACCCCCAGTTTACACAAAGTGAATTAAATATTTAATTTCGGATTATCGCCTTAACCCCCAACTTAATTTGGTGACGTCACTAATGACCATTAAACAACTTTAATAAATTCGATAAAATAATTCATTGTTAAATAAATTCTATACATGTCCCTTATAACTAGAGTAACCAAAACTTGCGGACTCGCATAGGCGTCGGTATTACGGGTTAATATAAGAATACGAAAAATTCATAAATAAACTTACTTGCTAATTATTCAACAAATTGAACTACTGTAAACTTGCATCATTGCATATGTTTCCACAGTTACTTCTTTAAACCTTGTGCGTCGACAAGTAAAAATATTCTTATACATAGAAAACGATCTCTCCACATCTAAGGAAGTTACATTTGCATGTAGAAACTGTTTTTCAAAATCACTTAAAAGTTCACTATTCTTACACTTATTATAAACGGCCTCTAAAGTATTAAAATCGGGATTTTTCCTTAAAACATCTGCCAACTTTTGACTAGCGCATAATCCAGGTGTATCATTTAATGTGTGGAATTTATTTTTTACACTCTCCACTATGTCTAATGATTCCTGCAATGACAATTCAGTACATTGTAGTTTTCTGATGGCATCTAGTAATACTGTATAATTGGTACATATTGTTGTTAAACCTTGTAAAAGTTGAGGAATTTGAAATTCTCTTTGACTTTCTCTAATTGCTTTGGATTCATTCCGATTAAATCGCATTATAACTGATTTAATTTGTTGAAAATGGATCAAATAGTAAGAAGGTGCTGTTAGCCAAGTACCCCATCGCGTTAAAATTGGTTCAGGAGGTTCTGGAATACCTGGACAAAATTTACGAAATTCTTTTAAACGTTTAGGAGATTTACGAAACACTGCTTTAGTACTTCCAATCATCCGATCAACGTTTCCGTAATGTTGTCGAACAACTTCACCAACTAAATGCAAAGCATGCAGCACGCAGGTTATATGTATTAAGTTAGGAAATATATGTTTTAAGGATCGCCCAACACTTAACATCGTTGCTGCACTATCTGTCACAATCATCACAACTTGATCTTGGGCAATTTTAAATTTTTTCAAAGCGTTCATTATCACTTTTTGAATATTTTCCGCGGTACATTGTTGAACACGTTCGCAAGCTAACAAATATCAAGATGCTGTGTTCTCGCTAGATAAAACGCGAGCTATTACATTCACAGTGCTGTTTTTCTTTATATCGGTCGTCTCATCCTCGGTAATCCATATTTTTTGGAACACAAATCACGTTTACACACATTTTCTAGTATCTCTTTCATTCGCGGCAAATGATTCTGTAATTGTGTTTGTGAGGGTAATGGGTACTTTGGAACGTATTGTCGCCAAAACGTTTTAAAAGCTGCTTTTCTCACCAACGACAACGGAAGATTACAAGAGGTAAACATAATTAATAAATGTATGAGGAATAGTGTATTTCAGTTCTTGCATTTCTCATATGCTTAATACCATTGACATGCCTCTGGCAATCAGTTCTGTCCAATGCAGCCAAACGAACATTGCATATTAAGCAAAAAACTGCACTACCGTCATATTTTAAATGGGGAGAAAGTGACACATACTTATGTACATTAGTAGCAAATCTATTACGAGGCATTGTTTTTTTAGGTATGTAAATATTAGTTCTATATGAAACGATACACTAATTATGTACTTGGTATAATACTACAACACACAAAAAACACCAGCTATATTTTCAAAAGCGACACGTAAGTACATAACCTTGACCGTTCGACTAATCTCTGCAACAGCTCAACCGGTACTAAAACGAAATCTCCCTCAGCGCGGTTTAACATGATTTATATTCAAGGTCGACACTACATGCCTGCTTCTCTATCGGTTTAGTTTATTTATGAATTTTTCGTATTCTTATATTAACCCGAAATACCGACGCCTATGCGAGGCCGCAAGTTTAGGTTACTCTACTTATAACGAATCAGGCAGATTCATATCTTAGTTATCAGTTCCACTAAGATTTGCAGAAGGCCTATTTGTTAGTAAACGGCCTTTCGTTAATAAATATTTTTTAATTTACAGTTTTATGTAATTTCCATCTGTTTTACTTTCGACTGTCAAATCTGCCTCTTATTTAAAAGTACTACATTTTACTATAAAAGGTGGTTTATTTGATATTTCCATTGGAAATAAAAACAAACTATATGAAAATTTGTTATACTTAAATATTCATTTGAATAGACCCCCATTTATTTCAATTTCAGCACGAAATTTAGAGGGCCACTTAGAACCTCAAATACACGGGAAGTTGCCTCCCTATATCAATATACATATAAATTAGTTAACCTATGCTTAAGTGCTATTTAAGTGGTGATCAAAACCAAATATCAATTTGAAAGAAAAGCAAAATACCACGGAAATAACGGTTACCTGCATAAATCTAACAAGAATTTCTTCAAAATAGAACAGGTAATCGTCTAAATATAGCCGTTAACACACGCTGTTAAGGCTTCCTAACATCTTAGTTTTATTTTTATGCCAATAAATTCGTTACTTCACTTATTGTATTTTGTAAATGCATCATTATATTGTTTTGTTTTGCAAATTTAATATTTCATTTGTATTACTTGTAAATTTAGTATTTCATTTGTATTACTTGTAAATTTAATATTTCATTTGTATTACTTGTAAATTCATCATTTTTTTTTGTTCTATTTCTTGTAAACTCATATATATTGTATTTACATTCATTTAACATATTGTACGTATTTATCACAGAAGCATATTGAAATTCATTTAATATATAGGACCATTCGCATACAAAGTAAAAATCGACGTAAAATGCTATTAAATCAAATAATCGTAACTTCGGCAAGCTTTTATATTGCAAACTTCGAGATAAGATGAACGTTGGACAGAGAACCACAGCGGTCGAGCACTGAACAGACAACGCACGATGTTTGGTCTTTAACTTCTCCCCTTCTATAGGAGGCAGTAGCATGGACCATACATACAAGGCACATAGCGTATAGATACTAACACGAGAATGTCTGGGTAACCGTCTTCGGCTATATTCTACCATTGTGTCTGTGACCATAAGTTCAAGCTTAATTTTTAGTGGTGGCCCTAATAATACACAATACATACAATAAACGTTGCAAATTTAATATACATATAACCGTTGCGATACTGAAGATACATTAAGGTAGCAAAATGCCTCGCACTCCTACTAGGTGCATTTACAATTATAAATACACATACAAACGTTGCGACTTAATATTCATTGAAAACACTCTTAAACAAACATACATACATAGAAATACCGCATTATAAAATGTCTGTAATACTAAGGTATATGCATATTTTGATATTATGTAGACGAGAGGGAAACCTCACATTTTCTAATTTACTTTTTATTATTATAAGGAAAACTATTTCAATAAATTTATTTTTATACATATGAACTGTGTTTCATTTCGAGAGGTATTGATCTATCGAACAAATAAGCAAGTATTTTATATTTCAGAACTAAAGCAATTGGTCCTCCCTCTTTGCGCCCAAGCAGACGACTAGGGACAATGTTCTTCAAACCAGGAGAACGTAACACATGTTAACATGTTTTTTGAGCTGCGAAACACCCCAAATGTCATTTTAATTGTAATTAGTTAATCACCCACATCAACTCAAACTAACCGGCAATTAATTTAATCACGTGTTAAATTTTAATTAGAGATTAACTAGATGTAGGATTAAAAAGTGTTCTGTAAAGCGAGAGTAAATGTATCCTATCCTTTATATAAACAATCAGCTAAATTCTCTTTGAAATAAATACCAGTGTGCCACTAGTTTTATTACTGTATCATGCATGTCTATGTTCGATTGTTATTATTTTATTTAAGTGGCATTAAACTCTTAGATAGCGATAATCATGATATCTTTTTGTGTTTCCCGAGAAAGCTCCTGGATTTATTATGACCTGTATGTAGTGCAAAATAAAATAATTGCATTACTTGATGAAAACATCACAAATGCACTGCTACTACCACATACTAACTAGTTACTTGAATACTAAATCAAGTAAATCCTCATACAACATCAAACTATCGCACAGAACACTGAAACAGTTCCACAATACACCCATGCCACAATACTTAACTCGATCTGGACGCACGTTTCGATAGCCAAGCTATCATCATCAGCAGTAAAACTGCATTAACAAAATAAGTGAAAAACTAACCTTATGTAGCAAATAAATTACGCAATATGTAAATCTAAAAAAGCATAATAATCCTTAATGATATCTTAATTATTATACATATATACATATATACCCTTCTACTTTAAGTGTTTCTTGATGAGCCGCTTCATTGCACATACTATAATTAAGCCTCTTTTTAAAAAAACCAACTAAGTGTCTTTTTCTCGCATCATTAATTTCGGGTTTACTTGTTTTTTTACTCCTTTATCCTGTGATGAAAGCGCTTCAAAACTATATAAATGTAGATAATGTATTTGACCAATCGCGCAATGCATAATGTATGAAGTGTTTTCAATATGACGGTAATTGACTATCTGTTCGTAATGTACACAATCAAACAAGAGCTGCTAATTCAATATTTACTTTGAATGTAATTTTGTGTAGGTCGAACGTAAAAAAGAATCGCACGTTTACCAGCAAACTTTAATCACGTTCGCACTGCAAATTGAAGGGTGAGATTAAAAAGCGTCCGAAACTAAATTTGAACATTTCAATTGAAACAAATTGCGGAATGATTGTATGATTATATCGAGGCTTTTATTACAGCAATAAACAAGGCAGGTGCTGCTTTTTACAAACAGTATAACGAATTGAATTTTATTTCTAGCATCACTTTTGATCTTAAATAGAGCAGCCTACATTTTTAGAAAGGTCATCGAAATGCTATTACGTATGTTATACCCTAAATTAAAAATATCGGGAGATGCAGCAATAACGGTTGTGGTAATTTGTTCTAGTTTTATGGAAAATTACTTTAACATAAACAACTGTAAAACAAGCAAATGTTAAAAAATGTAAATGAACTCACGGTAGTAGCTATTTAATTGCAATAATGTTTTTTTTGTCTATTTCTGTCAAAGACACAGATCAGTAAAATCAGGGATAAGGTTTTGTTGATATAAAAAAAACAACGCTTCACCGTTTTTTCTATAGAATAATAGTGAAACTATATTAAGAATAATGTTGAAGTTAAAGAAGAAACAGTTTGACACGAAAAATAGGGCAAGTGGTTTGATGAAGTTTCTATTACCTTGCAACAGGGCTAAGAAATTGCGGCCTTTGTTTATGTATTGACTGCTCATCGACAGATTCAACTACGTGCTGTAGAAGAAGATTCTAGAGATTTTATTGAATTTAGGAAGATAGAAAATATAATGTATCCCACTATTGAGACAGTTTTAGCGGATTAAGAATCGATAAGCTAATACAGGTTTTAATAGAATCTGCTACAATTGTAGAGAAAGAAGAATTTATGGAAGGAGCCACAATCGCTACTGACTGTAGACATGCTTTGTTGGAATCTTTAAGTGTAAGAACTAAGGACGATGAGTAACATTGCTGCTTGGAAAATCACTCCTCATAGCACTAATGACAGCGATTTTACATGTATTTTGAATATTACAAGATATATGGAAATTCAGTTTATTTTACCTTATATTTTTTTTAACCATCATATTAATTTTTCTTTTTAAAATAGATATTGGATTGCATAATTTGCATGAATATTGTTCTGAATTTTTATTTTTTCCGTTGTTTTTTTGTAATTTACAGTTTATAATATTTATTTAATTCTTTTATAACCTATTTTATGCCTTTTAACCTACAAAATAAACAATTTCGGCTTCCTGAGTGAAATTTGAAGAAGTGATAAAAGTGGTATGAACTGCATCTATTAGGATATATAGCGTGAATAGGGTGTGACTAGGAACAAAAGCCTAACGAAATCTATGAGCCATACATAGATGATAAGATTTGAAATATTGAGTACCGTTAGTTTCAAGTATATACAGCGCGGGCCTAAACAGAAGATAATATGATTTAAATTATTGTACAATTTGTTGCGCAACCGTGGCAAATAAGATGACAATTGTTGCCAGATTTACAAAATATTAAAAATGACCCGGCAATTTTACATGGTTCTTGCTGAAGTCATCACAAAAACCTAAAAAAACAAACATATTGTCTATTAAATACTAACACATTTAAACAAAATTCGTTAAATTAAAGAAATAATAACAATTAAGAAAACAGGTTAAAATGAGACCAAATAATAACGAGAGCAAAGAAGGAACGCATGACAAATTCAGGATGCAATAACAACAAACAACAAGAATAATTTACGCCTTTGGAATTGAGATTTGACAGTTTGGCAATTGTTATGATTACTTTGCTTAGTAACGAGCTCTTTAGATCAGTCTTTCGTCACAAGAAACAATTTGGGGCTCTTTCTCAGCCAACCTTGCGTAACAACAAAAACAGATTACCAAAATCTTTATTCCTGCATATCGTCATATTTTTTTTAAGTCAAAGCATAATATGATATCATTGGATTCGTCTTTTGATTACCTTTCCAGAAATGTAAAAATATATAGGGTGTTCTATTTAAAATAAGGAAGTTGACGTCACTTCCGCCGGAAATATAATTGAACTGCCGATAACGGCGAAAGTTAGTTGACAAAAAATAAAAATCGATCTATTTTTTCTAAAAACGCTAGCGTCTGTCATTCAAAATTTGGAGGGGGAGGGGGGGGGGACACTTTAGGTCCGCACTGTATATCTTAACATGCCACATACCACTCATAAGATAGGCCGTAATCCAATCAACAGCTTTTCCTCTCGCACCCTAGTTGAACACTTTATTCATTAATGCACTTTGGTCTAGACAATTGAAAGCTTTAGTTAGATCACGAAATACTAAGCGAGTTTTTGTTGTTAATTCGGTTATAATGTAATTATAACATTGTAGTAAAGTTGTTGAAATAGATTTATGTTTATGAACAATTTGCTCTTTTATGTATAATTGAAATTACCATTGGCTGATTGACAATTGCTATGATTACACTTTTCTTCTAGTCAGTTTTATATAAAACAAGAATAAATTACCAAAACAGTTGTTGCTGCATATTGTAATACTTTTAATTTAAGGTACAACATACGTTGGATTCGCTTTTCTAAAAACGTAGAAATATACTGGATGTTTTATTTAAAAAAATAAAGCTGGCATCACTTGCAGTGATACCGCAAATGAAACTAGATTGTCGACAACACCAGAAGTTAGTATATCAAATATTAAAATTGACTGACAGATTTTGTCGTTCAAAAATGAGCAGGACAAGGAAATAGTAGAGCATATAGCAGTACATCAATAATCACTAACAGCAAGCAGCTGTTATTTGTTAATTTGTTTATGTTGTTTTAACAATTGTAATGATATATCCCATATTAATAAAAATTACAAGCAGTTCCGATATTATTTGTAGCCCTCCCGAAAAATTTTTCAAATTATTATTCTTTAGATTCTTGAACTTAGTTTTGTAAAATATATGAATTTAGAATGAAGGCATTGACTGTGGGAATTTAATAAATTTGTAGGTCTTCTTTTTCACTTGAATTTACAAGACCTGAGAGGCAGAGTTTACCATAACAACTGTATTGGGACTTATTTTAGAGCTAAGTTACAATTGCATAGTGTTCTGACGACGACCATAGTCATTCTGGTTTTAATTGTAAAGCTACAATATGCTTAAAAGCTTTTGATAAAACTTCAAACCTTACTTATAATATGACGTGGCACTTACACAATATGTACTTATACCTATTTTTCTCCGTAGTCACCCTTGTTTATTACAAAAAATTGATAACATACTTGATTAATACTTTATTAACAAACGACTTTATCAAAATGTGTAAAGAAGTCAAACCAAATATACTTAGCAACGCATATGGAAGATCAAAGAATGTATGCAAAATGATAATAATAGACTAAGACAAAAAATACTGTTTCACCTTAAACTAATATAATATAGCAAAATGTTATTCAATAAGCAATGCTATTAACTGAAGCAGGTTCTATATATGTAGATAGATACTTTCATGCAATCTCACTCGATCTGGGACACCCGGTATATGTATGTGTATCTGGGAATACATTCTATGATGCTTTTAGAATGAAAATATCGATTATTGATTAAACTCGTGGAACAGAATAAGCAAAAAGAAACACTCTACAGCAGTAAACACTTACGTGAGATACTACACTTTGCATTTAAAAGCGCAATATTGCGAAACGAGAAACGACAGAGAAATACACATAATTTGAGTATAATTGGTAGCTGGATGCAGATTTTACAATTTAGGAGAATTGCGTTGGATTTTTGTTTAAAAGTCTTTTAACGATATGCAAGTAGTACCTAAGTATTGTTAATGATATTGATAAAAACAATAATTATACCCAAAATTGTTTTTTGGACAAACAAAATGCATATTGTTTCAAATTTATATTCAGTATGCATGTACGTATGTTTGTATATTCAACGGAACATTATAGCAGCCAGTTTGAGATAATTTTGTTTTGTTAATTTATACTGCTAAATAATAATTGAGATAATTTGGGACTTTTGCGAAATTTTTTTTTAACACCCGATATACGCCTTTCATGCTACAATAGTGATTCAAATTTTATTCAATAGAGTATTTGTGTGAGTTTTCAACAGTATGTCGGAAAATATTTTACAAAAATTACATTCTGCAACATGGCTATTCGAATTATTTCCAGGTATATTTTTCCAGAACCTGAGAAACTTCTAAATGTTTTTTTATACCTTATTTAGTAACTTGAATATCAAACTATGAAGACAAGTTTTTCTATTAAATACTTAGAGGGCTCTGACAAAATATTACAAGCTTCTGTTTTTTTTAAAGCTATTCATTAAAAATACCTTCTGAAGGTTATTTTTTTCACAATTTCTACTCCAGCATGTTAAAAAGTACGTATAAATAATAAGTCGCTAAATTAGCGAACCAATACTGACTATGATTTAATGTAAATCTGGAAGATTTATTTAAAGCATCACACTCTAAGGTTTTTCAATTGCAAAAAAGATAATAAGACTATATTGAATAACCAAAATTAATGCAAATATAACTCATGCCATCCGGCGTTAAGCAGCTCATGAACTGCTCGAGAGATGGTTGGCATCTGTACTCCGGTTTCTGTCACTACCCTCTAGATAGCATGACTATATTTCTTGGCACTAGGTGGCACCAAGAAATATATTTTAGTCCTGTTTGTGGAGATTAGTGGCATAAACCCGAGAAGCGAAAAACAACGACGAGGAAGCGATTGTGCTCGGGGCGACACTGATGACGCCGGGTAGGCAGAAACATGTCCGTTGGCTAGCACTTTTCTCTTTTCACATTGTTTTTGCCGGGAGTGATTTCACCAATACCATGAGTTATATTAGCATTAATTTTGGATATTGAAAGTTGTTTAAGAAATTTGCAATTTAGCTAAACAGAAATGTTAATGAACGCGTAACTTGGACATTACATAGAATATTACCTTCGAAATATTAGTAATTGTTTAGTAAATGTTTAACGAAATTCAAGAAATCATATTCGAGTTTGTATACGCGAAAATTGTGGTCATTTCAAGTTCATGTTTGAATTATACGTGAAAAATAATTTTCGGGTACTATTTTTAGAGAAACGAAGATTTTTACTATTTCATTACAGCATTCTGTACATTTAAACAAAAAACTTATTTGCATAACTTCATATTTAATTTACTAAAGAAGGACACATTTTAGGTATATGGAAATATTTAAAAAAATCTAGAGGAATTTTTCTTCTAGGAAAATATACCGAGTGTTCTATTAAAAAAATTAAATAACGTTAATCATTCTTGATAACTAGAGCGGCCACTTTTTAAATTTCGGTGATGATTTAAGTTGGTAGTTCCGGCAATAAAGGATATATTTGTCTGTATTACGTTAAGAAATTGGCGTAAATGTCATTTATTGCCGGAACTACCAACTCAAATCATTCGCGAAATTTAAAAAATGCCCGCCCTATTGATAACGATTTCGATAGCCATCTTGCGGAATCTAGTTGATGTAAAAACAATATTGGTATACTGCGGAATACTAGAAGAAATATTCTATTCACTTTTGCTACCAAATTTTTTTAAAATAATTTTTTTATATGTTCCTATAGGTAACGTATTGAAATATTGGGAAAAAGCATATGCATATGCATGCACTTTATAATACATGGCATTATTATTGAAATGCTAATTTGAAATATTTATTAAATTATTCAATTTTTAGTCGAGTTTTAACGAATTGAAAAGGGTGCCGTTTCATGTTTTTGAAAATGCCAATTATAGATTCATTTTTGATGCTACGGTTACATTTATAAAAATAGAACTGATTCGTTGAAATTCGCAACTTTCAACGATTAATATTTTCAGCATGAGTACAAACTTTAAGGCAAAATTTTAGTTTTTTGACAAGGTCATACGTCGACATTTTGTTCCAAATCTTGGTTATACATGCCTTCAATAGAAAATAAACGTTTCAGAAAGATTTATATTTTCTTTATTTTTTTTAAAGCGATGACATTCTGTAATATTTTCATTTGAGTTTGGTTTCTTCAATACCAATTTCACTACTAAATTAGAATTCGGTATTTGTGGCAGGTAAAGCTTCTTGTAGTTGTTTCTCCTTATTTATTGCGAGATAAAACATAGTCTCATAAGGAGACGTTTCTGTACCAGAGCAAAGGGACGCGTTTTTCCTAAACTGGATAAATTTGAATTAACTGCTCCAAGAATTAGATTTTGATGTATTTAACTGATCAACATATTTTTAATATCCTGGTTAGCTCTTTTTACATTATCTCGACTTTTATGAACGATTTTAAGATGTGGTCAAGTCAATCCTTTATAAGTTTGCTACAAACTTCTCTACCATTGAGGCTGAAGAATTTATAGAGCACTAAGCAACAGAAATGTATCTGTTCTTCCTCAACTCGCAACAAGTAATTCTAATTTTAGTTTTATTTTTAACTTTTATAAAATTCAACGTTATCAACATTATTAACATTTCAATTAATATTAAACTTTTGACGATTTAATTTCAACATTTTATAAAGATTTATCGCTCTCACTATTCATAAAATCAGTGGAAATAAAGAGGAATTTATTTGTTTTTATATTTTTAAGAAATATATCAAGCAACTGTTTTGTTTGAAGGATATTTACAATTGAAAAAAATGAACGAACATATTAAACGAAGTGCAAATCGTTATTCTATGAAATAATTAGGTGAATTGTGGAATATTTTATCAATATAAATTACATAATTTATAAAATACCTAGTTATTTTATGCAATAAGTAATTTTTTACTTTAATTTTAATTTTTTAGTAAGACAATCTCATACCTTCAATTATATTTGCATCATGGCTGTACAAATCCAATTTTTCTGTTTTTAGAAGCAACCTGCAGCAACGCACTGCATCTATTCAAAGTATTTTAATTAAGAAGGCGCTAAAATAAAAAAAAAGGTATAGAGCGCTTCTCAGGGAATTGCAATTAATATAAGATATTCTTAGTTGTAGAAAGGATCTTTAGAAATTACTAACCTTATTTTTGAGAAAATTGTGACAAACTAAGACGGTAATTTCCTCAATACTTTTTTTCATTATTTTAAATGTTTATATATTGCTTTCTGAGTTTTATAATTTATAATGTACATAAGTGGGTAAACAATTAAAATAGTAATTATATATGTCCATTTGATAAACTATATTAATGTATGGGTATTTATGCTCATTAGTTCTTACAGCACAAAATATACCACAAGTTTATGATAATAGACTTTCTTAGTTTGTTAAGGGAATTTCTTTAATAACAGTGCAAATATAAAAGCTATCATACAAGTATGCTATTGTAACATGATAAAATCATTTCGTAAAATGAAAACATGAAAAAAATTGTATCCAAAACTCAAAACGTGCACGTAATTTTTGTTCTTTTATTACTGATATCAAATGCTATTACTAAAACATATGTTGCTTGATAATAAGTGTTTATTGTACTTATTTAGATCAGATGATTTGTATAAGTATCACAGTATTTTACAATAATGATTTAGAACATATTAAAGCCTCACATAAGAGACTCACTTAACAAGCGATATTTTACCCCCTTAAAACAAAAACTAATCGACGGTTTACTGGGATTTTTGCACGTCTAATCCCTAAAGAAATTGCTGAAACTTTCGTAATAAATTCAATAGGGTTTTCGGTATAATATTTTGAATTTTTCATGATCACTAAACATAAAAATGAAATTTGCGTCCACAAAAAAATTACATGCAACTTAATAACTTAAAAATTCTTTTTTGCGATATGTTTTTATTGGATATCAATGAGGCAATTCAAATATTGACAGAAATCGACAATGAACACAACGAATTAAAAGCAATCTGAATTTACAACGATTTCAACTCTAAATTAAAAGAAGTCAACGTGCCACCAGATTTGTGTAGTCGATCCACGTAATTAAAGAATCGATTACGTGAAAGAACAGACTACGTTTAAAAAACTAGGAGGGATTTTTATACGGAGGGAACTGACCCTCTTCATTTCACCTTATCCCCTTGATCGTACACCACAAGGCAACTGACTACACAAAAAACGAACATTTATAGGATTGATGGTTTCTTTGCGTCAGCGTTATTGCACTACAAAAAAGGTAGACAATTAAAAAATAATAAAAACGTAAATAAAACTAAAAGCATTCTTCAACAATATCTAGGAAACAACTTTTTATTAAGATATAATAAATACATTCCAGGATCAAAACTTAAAAACTTTTTAGGGTAAAAAACATTCAACAACCAGACAAATCTACTTTTGTAAATTAATGCAAGACATACAATGAAGATTTGCCAAGTGGATTCTCGAGAATCAGTTGCCACACGCTGTCGAGTCCGTACAGCACCTGAAATAAAAAGAGCGCACGTTCAAATAATGAGTTCACGTATCCCCGACGCGACCGTTACTGAAAGCTCCTGAGCTTTCCTTACATTTATATACGCACCATTTCGAAGTTACTTCTTCTAGAGTGCGCGCGCTTGTCCACTATATGCGAACGATAACACCTCACTTACAATAAATATATTTTTTTGGCTTCTTCTTCGGTTTCCTTTTCAAGCTGGTGTACCGCAAGTTAATTAGGAGCGCTTATGCACCCACAGGTATAGTTTCGCAACTATTTCCCTTTGAAGTGCGCCTGCATAATATAATTTAAAATAAAGCAGAGTTAATTGTAATATGGATTACCAATACAAAAATAGAATTTCAAACTTTTATAGGCCAGGAATAGACGACTGCGTAAACGCAGGGTTTTTTGAAATGGAATGGATCTCACTGGTGCTGTGTTGCAGTAGATAAGCGTTGACTTAGCGCGATGCGCGCAAACAATCCCAAAACAGAAAAAAAAACGTTGCGTTTCTCGCGCTGCGTTTGCCGCGGTTGTCTATTCCTGGGTTGAAAGATTTGCTTTTCAGACTTTGTTTGGTTAATTACCGACACAATGGAACTTTGGTGCAAAAATAATACTGCCTTTGAAGCATTCATTTTAAATATATCGTAGATTAAGAATCATCAAGAAATTGTGGAAACTTTTCTCACATCTTTTAAACAATAAGTTGTGCGATGGGGACCGTCGGGTAATGATGAATTATTTAAAGTGCAGAAATACAGTCAAAAGTTCAATTTAGTGTAATCAAAGAGGATAAGTACAGCGTCTTTTTATGGAACATCAAGGATACCTTAATGGTGAACGTAAGAGAATATGAATTTCTATATTGTTTACTATCCCTTCAATTGGGGAAGTAACATCTGTTCATAATTCAGACGATTTTAAAACAATTACCAGCCGAATATTAAGGATGAGGTTAAACGAAGAAATCTTTGTTTTGAAAAGGATTTCAACAAATCACTATACAGGCTGTCCCACGAGGAACTGCATCGACCGATTTATGAAAGAATGTACATTGGAAAATTCTGACTACCAAGTTGTCAGAGTATACTAAAGCCTGCATCATGTAGTATTGAACTAAAATATTTTCAATTATCTATCTTCCGGTTATACCAAAAGTGGCTGTCAACTTTGTTACCTACTTTAAATAGAACACCCTGCATATTTTAAAATTCGTTTAATAGAACAACTACGTTGCTATTTCTAACCATATTTGAAATATTAGCGTTTTTTTTTAATTTTTGAAATGGACGAGTGCATGTGAACTTTTATAGCTGTGAAACTGTTTAACTTGGAAAATTGAAATTTTGCAGAGCTATTGCCGGCATAGGGTAGAATTATAAACCGAATGAATTTTTCGAAAACGTTACAGATAGTGTCCGACAATTACGATTAAATTTTCAAATGGAAACATTGTCAAAACTTATTTTTGTTTAAATACAATTACCTATTTTTCTCTTTCTTATCAAATTGCTCTTATAAAAAGAAATAAAAAAATGTCATATTCATCACGCATCTAAAGTTCAAGGTATTTGGGAAAATTTTCTTCAAAAAAATGAGTATCCACCAATGAGAATGTAGTTTATATAGTTTTTTACAATGGCATCCAACTTTCGACATATCCAAATTAGTTATAACCACTACGGAACAAACCAGCATTGATGAAAAATATATGTCACTTACTTTTCAATCACAATGATAATTTATGGAGAATGTAACAAACATCCAGAACCATTGCCGGTCGGTATCCCCAGAAACAGAAGCTGTCACCAAACACAGTTAAAAGAATAATACAGAATTTGAAAAACTTGGGATTGGTCAAGGCAAAGTTTCAAAAAAATAGTTTTTGCGAATTTATTTTAATGTAGTCTTAAGAGCATGAATCATTTGGACAACATTTTCTGGACGAATGAAGCCAAATTTATAAGAAATGGTCTGCTTAACCGGCACATTTTTTATTATTGGAGCAATTTGAATCCTCGTGTATTTAGAACGCAAAATTTCCAGGAGAGTTAGCAATTCAATGTTTCATCGATGCTAGACTGGACCTAATGGTCATGACTAACTTGGATAACATTTTTAAAAACTATATAATAAGCTACATTCTCATTGCTCGGTAGTCTTTTTTTTTTAAGAAAATTGTGTTACAATACACATTTTCCTAAATATCTTGAAAAGTATCCATTTTAGATGCGTAATGAATCCGACATGTTTTTTGTCTTTTTGTGAGAGCAATTTGATAAGAACAAGAAAAAGAGGTAGTTGTATTTAAAAACATTCAAGTTTTGACACTTTCTCCACTTGAAAGCTTAAGCGTAACTGTCGGACGTGCTGTATAATGTTTTCAAATAATTCCTTCGGTTTCTAGTCCTATCCTATTCGGTCAACAGTTCTGCAAAATGCCAATTTTCCAAATTAAACACTTTTACAGTTATAAGAGTTAACATGCACTCGTCAATCTGTTAAAAAATTTCAAAAATGCAAATATTTAAAATATGGTTACAAATAGCAACATGTCTTATCAAAACAACCTTAAAATTGAACTAAGAATTCAAAAATATAATAATATATAGAGTGTTCTATCTAAAATGATAAAGTTGACAACTACTTCCGGCATAACCGGAAGTTTTAGATAATTGAAAATATTTTAATTTAATAGTACCTGTACAGGCTTTAGTACATTACCAAGTTTTCAGAATTTTCCTATGTATACTCCTTCATATATCGATCGATGCAATTCCTCCCGAGACAGCCTGTATATAGTATTTTCGTTTATAGAAACCTTCGACTTTGAAATCCCTTTTTTGGAAATACTACGATTCGAAAACCGCATTTAAAAAAATAAATAATACCAGGTATGAGAAATAAAATATTTTTTAATAAAGGTATATATATTAAAAAGCGCGTATTATATAATAAAAGGTAACACCATTGTAATGAAGCTTATTAACATTATAATAAAGCTAATGAACATTGCGATAAAGGTTATTAACTCACTATTATTGTCTAGGTTCTATTATCTATTTTTGAATGCGATTTTCTCAAGTTGTTTTTTGTAGAAACTATGGTATCTTCACATAACAAAATCAGTCTATTAAGTATTATAGGGTTCCATATACATACATTAAGGTGTTAAAGTGTCTCTCCCTCCTAACTTTTGATCAAGAAGCTAACGTTTTTAGAAAAAAACATGTTTATTATTTTTTTATACTATTTTTGGTTACGGATCCGGTTTCTCTGGAAGTACTCTTTCTTACCTTAAACAGAACAGCTTGCATATTTCCACGTTTGGTGTTCAATGTTACATGTTACACAAATTATTCTGGTCACTTGTTACTATTAAATCCTACGTATTACATTTTTTTTCTTTTCTTTCTTATTGTTACTTTCCTTATTTTTTCCTGTTTTGTTAATTATCATTATTTGTGTTAATTAATTATGGTACACTCAAAAAATAGATAATAAAAGCTATAGATAATAAAAGAGAGTTAATAACTTTTATCGCCATGTTAATAAGCTCTATTGTAATGTTAATAAATAAGCTTTATTACTAGAGTTGGCATTTTTTAAATTTCGCGGATGATTTAAGTTGATAGTTCCGGATCCAAAACTATCCAGATATCTGGATCCTAGGATCCGGATCCACTATCCAATTCTTGCATTCGGAATCACTATCCGATTCTCGGATCCGGGTCCAATTTGGTGATTATTGTAGCTATATTGTTTAATAATTACTCGACCTATTGCAATTACTTGCTTGGAAAAGTTGTCAGAGAACGAGGCTGGATCCATGTTATCGGATACTGGATTCGATCGGATTAAGAATCCAAATTCAAGGTTTCGAATAACGGATCCGGATCAGAGGTTTCGGATAGCGGATCCGGATCTGAGGTTTCGAATAATAGATCCGGATAACACCAAGATCCGGGTATCCGGATAGTAAATTATTCTGATCCAAAATCATCCAGATCCGGGTAACAGGTTTACTAACCACAGAAGATGAAATAGAGTCTGTTTTGATATTTGACAAATCTCGCAAAAATTACCACGTTGTTTGCCATGGTTCCACTACAAATTATCGCACAATTTGAATCTTATTATCTTCTGTAAAAGCAGGTCGCCTTGTAGATTTTATGCTCTCTACATTCAATTTTATCTTCTATGAGTAGACCGTAGGCCATCGTAAAATCAACAAAGAGTATTATCTATCAAAACGTTACAAATTTAAACGAACTTGTCATTATAATTAATTAATTGCAATAAAGTGCAATAAGCAATAATAATATTCGAAGAAACAAGAATAATGAAGGAAAAATATACCTAATAACAAAAACGAAAAATAAGAACATGAAATACGGGATTTAATAACAATAAATAACAAGAATAGTTTGGGCTTTTAAAATTGAGAATTGAATATTATTGGCGGATTGACAATTGTTGTGACTTGTGGTTCTTTTCCAGCCAACTTTACGTAAAATAAGAAGAGACTACCAAAACCGTTATTGTTGCACAGGATATTTTTTTAATTTCAAGATTTCAAATATAACATGTTGTGTCGTTAAATTCACGTTTCCATTATCTTTCTAAAACCTTAAAAATATATAGAATATTTTAATGAAAACAAGGAAATTAGGGTCACAGCAAAAATAAAAAAAACGACCTTCTTTTTTCTAAAAATCCTAGCCTCTGCTTTCTCAACTTGTTCAATTTGTTTTGTTTAAAATTTTAAAATTCCGTGTCAGCACCCTATAGTTAAAACGTTAAAACCATAGACTTGTCGATTAGTTCGATCATATAATAATATGAGTTGAATCCAACAATATTTATATATTACAAAATATATATGGAAAGTATAATAATTTAAAAAATTACCTACAGTAAATATGGAACTGCGAAAACCAAAATAAGATAAGAATGAAAATATACTTTAAATGTGAAAAAAGAATTTAAGAATATAAGCAAAAAAAGGTTAAAATAACAAACACGTTTTCTAAATTTCAAAAGAAATCTATTTACTGGCGTAACAATAATTATCAAGCACTTTCTCTAGAATTACAAACGCAATATTCCTTGAAATCATTTTATTGAGAAACTGCTTAATTGTTCGCCAACATGTTAAAACCGCGATAAGGCAATTCATTTGCGGAAATTGTTATCGGAATACTAACATGGTCTAGTTGCACCTTAATTTTTTTGAATATCCTTAACCAAAATGTATTCCAATTGATTCCAATCGGTTCCAGTTCAAATAAAGCAGGTAACTTCACGTTGCCGCCCTTAAAGTCCCTAGATGAATAAGGTTTCCAACTTGACATTTGACATTTAGATGTCAGAAATAATAAGAAGATGTTTATTTATAAAATTTAAATTATTTTAAGTAAATGTTCATGGTATGTAATTATTCTTGGCCAAGTGTTAAATGGAAGTGAAGTGAAACTAATTGGTGATGTGGAAAGTAGAAGATTTGCTTTATATGAAATTGGAAGTTTACCATAATTTATAAATTCCTTATTTTAAATATTTGTAAAAAATGTCTGGAGTATTCGGTTTCAGCCGTGAAGCTGTACGTGTTAAAGTTAGGGTAATAAAATCAGACTTGTTGTATATATTATTCTTGACGTGTACTTTTTTGTATAGAAATGTGAAGGTTCGTTGCCTCCAGAACTTAGGAAATTCAGTGTTGACCCCCAAATAACATCATTTGAAGTGCTACAAAGCATTTTAGCAAAAGCATTTGATTTGAAAGGCGAATTTACAATATGTTATAGAGTTGAAGATGTAAATAATCGTGAAACTTATTTACCATTATTATCGGATTGGGATTTAGATGCAGCATTTTTAAAGTACGTAGACAAGTATATAAAATTTGTAATAAAAATCAATTTAAATTATTTTAGAGCTCATAACTTATCTACGAATAACACGGAACCTTGTTTATGTTTACAAGTTGATTTAAAATCGTTTGAAGAATGCTCGGATGAATGGGATATAAAATCGGCAGTGCCCATGGTAACACAAATTAAATCGGCAGGACAGGAGAGTAAAAGTGCTCCAAGACTTCATGGAATAATTAATCAGGTCAGTTACATACAAATTTAAAGTATCTAATTTTTACTGTACCTATTTTGTAAAATATCGGCTATAACAACTACATACTTTCACAATTACGATGTAACTTATTGTATGCTAATAAAGGAACATTTCTAGATGGGTAAAACATTGAATATGGTACAAAGAGCATTTAACTTTGGTGATGAATGTAACACATCATATCAACCTCCAAGACCTCCTTTATCAGATGCAGAATTTAGGAGGTTCCTGGATCCTGTGGGACAAATTATCCATTCCAAGGAACTAAGATCTGTTATATATTTTGGCGGTATTGACCCTAGTTTAAGGTAACATTAACGTATACATATCTCATTTTAACTATAGCAGTGATAAAAATAATCATTCAAGTATAGATAATGGCAGTTTTTTGAAGGACTGTAAAAAATTATATTTTAAAGGATGTTTTTCAGTTTTGGGTATTTACCATTACAATTACTTTTAATAATTGAGTAAAATACACTAATATTTGCTTCTTAGTCACTCTAATTAGATGCAATTATTTTAAATTGTTTAGATTCTCTAGCTTTCAGGAAGTAGTTATATAAATTTGCTGCAGCTATTCTCTTTATATTAGCATGCCAGATGGTATTAAACAATGCAATTAGATACTGACTGTATAGTTTCATAAATAAAAGTAAAAGATAAAGTTGAATTAGAAATGCACTACATTTAAAAAAAATACAGTGTCTGGAAAAAAATGGTTTGAAACTCTGAAGTCCAACAAAAAATCATGAAACTCTATACAGGGTGAGTCCTCTCCGCGGTCTCGGAAGATTGTGCCTTTGTGAATGCATATTTTCCGAAACTGTCTTTTTATCATGTCGGCAAATAACGGGTAGTCGGTAACGAATGGTAACTTTATTTGACATCTCTACGTATTATGCATGTTATGCGGATGACGACACGATATTTCATCACGCGACATCTCGCCACGGACACTTTATCACGGCGACAAATCATCACTGTTACACAACACAAGATATCTCATCATTTCGCCAACCCATCACACACAATCTCATCACAGTAATTAGTAAGATCATTTTTAATGTTTATGAAACATCCTGATTGTTTTAAATATACAAAATGTAATATATTAAACAAATTAAAACAAATATGGCGCTCTAAGGAAAGTGAGTCTATTTCGTGTTTCGTAATTGTCAATCATATTCTGTAACCTAAGTTTTAAAGGTGTGAACCTACTCTTCATTGGAACACATTGTCCAGATATATGTTGCAAATAATGTGTGTGTGCTAATTTGGTTTCTTTCACCAGGCCGTCAAAGAAAGTCCACATTGTAGGATATGCACATTAAAAGAGTGACTGCAAGCTATTATGCCATCTTACAACGCAATTTATGGTTCAGGCAATCCCTTCAGTAGCAACATTCCGCTGATACCACATTTGCATTGGAAACATAGCTTCTCTTCTTCTTCTTTTACATAGCTGGCGACCAGAAGTAAATGTAATTTCAAAATAAGCGATTAATTCTTCATCATCCTTGGGGTTATCTGGGAACGTCTCTGATGCTTCTAAAAATGTATCCTTAACTTCTTCCAGTGAAAGAACGCATAATTGTGTTATTTTATAAAGAATAAAAACCTATTAAACAATCTCACTAATTAGTGTGATGAAATTGTGTATGATGGGTTGACGAAGTGATGAGATACCGCGTGATGAAATGTCACAGTGATGAATTATCGCCGTGATATAATGTCCGTGATGAGATGTCGTGTGATGACACGTCCTGTGATGGAATGTCGGGACACCGATGATGAGTATGACATATTTTCTAATTTTATAATAATAGTTTATTTAGTAAATGAATAAAAAAATAAATCTACAGAAGCTAAAGCTTGTATGTAGGTAATTAATTGTAGTTAGAATATGTTTTTATGTATTTAGATTCATCACGTGCGTTTCAGTAATTTCTTTCTGTTTATTATTATTATTATCGGGCCATGGCACAGATGCCTCTAATCACTGCGACCTTAATAGATCTATTGTAACAAAATGCCCTTGTGTGTGTGTTAAAATACTTGCAGACTTTTAATAAACCTTAATACTACCCTAGGCCATAGGCAGATTTGATCTTCAGCTTTTCCTAGTTTAAATAACTGATATTTAAGGGCTACATGACCTGTCAAAAATCCTGCCAGTAATCTAAGGTCCCCTTTGCTGAATGGTAACATTATTTTTGCTATCTTTGGCGAGCCTGATATGAGTGCCTTCGCCTGTTTTTGTCCTGAAACACTTTCCCAGTACGAGGCCTGATTGTCCTCCCATGTCTTAATTGCTTGTTTTATGTGGCTCTTAGAGACCACAAAAGGGGTTAGGACCAATGAAAGGCATGTTCGCTCCTTCTTTGGCCAGCTTATCTGCCTTTTCATTTCCTTCTATCCCTTGGTGGCTAGGGACCCACCGCAAAGTAACGTGGTTATTGCGTCCCAATTGCCTTAAATTATGTACACATTCGTGCATTACAGACCAGATTCGTATGCGTAGGCGTCAATAGCCTTTAGAATTGCGTAGCTGCCGATGAATATATTTATAGTTGCGCCTCGTATCCCTTTCTCGAGGTCTTTATGGCGCACAGGTTTAAAGCAGATATCTTTGCTTGAAATATGTTGTTGTGAGGTCCCATAAGCATTTTTAGGCGGTAGTTAAGACCACTAATGCCTATTCCAACCTTGTTCGTCAAGTTCGTCAACTTCTGTTTTTTTTTCTTTATGTTACATTGCTAATTATCTTTGATATTTCATTTCTTGGCGTTTCAAAAATACATTTTCTCATTCTTCTTTTAAATGCATTTATGTGTACTATTTCTTTTAATTCAGATGGTAAGCAATCGTATAGTTTAAGACCTAAGTAACTATTGTACCTGTTTAATATTGTTTTATGTAATACCAATTTCTTTGTTATAGTTTTTGTTATATGGACAACTAATAAGGGGAGGTCACCGGATGTTAAACTCAATTTTAGTTCCGGCTTTGTCAGCTTATTATGGGGACCCCTTAGAGTACTTCTGCATTATCCATGGATGACGTTTAATTCTTAGGGCCCAAAATAGTTGTAGGGACTTCCTTAAGTGCCCAAATACAAAAGACATTTGTAAGGAAGCGCGATAACTTAACGGTGAAGCTCTCCGCATCCAATACGTAGTACGTATTGTGTGTGTTTGCATCTCGGTGATGGGAATTTTTTTTTTGTTTTATTCGTTTCAAATTAAATATGACAATAAGAATGAAGATACATGTGAACGTTTACTTTACATAGATTGTCTGTAATATGATTATTTAATTAGGTATATCTGTATGTAATTAATAAGAAATTAATTGCAAGTGTAATTGGTAATAATCCTAAGGAAGGTTTAATCTTTTACGTGTAATATATTTCAATTATTCACCTTCACCACGACAAGGGGTTCCCACAACAAACTGACAAAGCCGGGACCATAACTGGGCATTTGGTGACCTGTCCTTGTAAGACGTAAGCATATAATTGTCTGATGTCAAACAAACCACTTTCTAAATATAGCATGTCAGATGGTTAAGAACGGGTTTTCTTAGGGATTACTTTCAAGATCAAGTTGTTTCTAATGATACGATACAGCTATCGTATGCACCGCCCTAAACCACTATTCCACACGACAGCTGTACTTCAATCAATGCGTAGTACAATATTCTAAGTTGCCTAAAATTAAAAAAAATCCCTAACATGTTTAAATTTGCCTATCAAAGAACGGATCATTAACAGAATGTTATTTATACAAATGTTCCATCTCAAGTGGTTACAATACTGGTTCCTAAATGCTTTGTGTGCTTACTAAATGCTATCCTTTTCTGTTATATTTGCCTTATCATCAGTATTTAAAGGTTCATACTTTGGTAATTGTTTTTTATAAAACATGAAGGTCATATAGGTATTTTGTATTTCTTATGTTTAATGAGGTGATTGTAATCTAACCATTCTTTAATACGACGAAAATCCACCTCAACTTTCTTTTTTAAACTTTTCCAAGTCATCCGAATAGAAAATCATCCGCAAAACTCGTAATACTACCCAGTGTATCTTGACACAATATTGAATAAAATCGGTCCTATGACCGTACCCTGGGATACCCCATACCCGATTTGCCTACTATTGCTATAAGCTTTTTTAATAGCACCGTATTTACTGTATCATACGCTTTTGCTACATTGCAGAAAATGCATAAGTTTGGTTTAGAATCGTTCACACTATCGTAAATCATATTAGTTAAATCGCAAATAGCGTCCTGCGTTGCTCTTAAGAACTTTTTCAAATAATTTCGCTATGTTGGATGTCAATGTAACCGGACGATAATTTCCAATATCCAACAAATCTCCGTTTTTAAACAATGGCTTGATTATTCCAATCTTTAATATATTTGGAAGATACCCCTGCACATGCACTCGTTTATAATATAAACTAAGTGTTCTGATGTAAAATCTTTTAATATTTTCAATATCTCTGATGTTGTATTATCAAATACGGGGGCTTTCCTTATTTTCAGTTCATTAATACATTTTTTAGTTTCACTCTCATCTATTGGCTTCAAAAAGATAGTAGTATTTAATGATTTATTTATAAATTTTTTCTCGCCATTTTTTTTAAATTTATTGTTAGATGCTAAATTTTCACCAACAGAGCAATAGTAACGACTAAATTCGTTAGCCATTTCCTTTTTGTCAAATACCAGAGATTTTGCAATCATAATTTTATTTACTTTAACAGTATTGATATTTTTATTACAAAACTCATTTACCGTTTTCTTCATGTTTTGTTATGATTGCCCAGAAACGCTAATTTGTTTCGCGAAATACTTAATTCACCTTTATGTATAAAATCGACCTTATGTTTACTCCAAGTACTTAGTCGACACCTGCTCGTGGAACAATAACAGGATCGGTATTATTTAATTCTTTGCAAAACATATGAAATTAGAAAACAATAGATTAATTGCAAATACTACATATAGAAATATTACATATTCTATTATAATCTCAATGCAAATAAAGCCGATCATCTCTCTATTTTTGCTTTTGTTTTAGTGCCGTACCCGTAATGCGCGTGACTATGTTCCAAATCCTACATGGTGAAAATTGTCGGGATGACGACCAAAGTTTCAGAAAAATGTAACTTTTAAATTTCACCAATATTTCGCTTTTATTGTAAAGCTTCATCAGGGTCATAAATAGAGTAACCAAAACTTGCGGACTCGCATAGGCGTCGGTATTACGGGTTAATATAAGAATACGAAAAATTCATAAATAAACTTATTTGCTAATTATTCAACAAATTAGAGGCATCAGGATGTGAACTACTGTAAACTTGCATCATTGCATATGTTTCTACAGTTACTTCTTTAAACCTTGTGCGTCGACAAGAAAAAATATTCTTATACATAGAAAACGATCTCTCCACATCTAAGGAAGCTACATTTGCATGTAGAAACTGTTTTTCAAAACCACTTAAAAGTTCACTATTCTTACACTTATTATAAACGGCCTCTAAAGTATTAAAATCGGGATTTTTTCTTAAAACATCTGCCAACTTTTGACTAGTGCATAATCCTGGCGTATCATTTAATGTGTGTAATTTATTTTTTACACTCTCCACTATGTCTAATGATTCCTGCAATGACAATTCAGTACATTGTAGTTTTCTGATGGCATCTAGTAATACTGTATAATTGGTACATATTGTTGTTAAATCTTCTAAAAGTTGAGGAATTTGAAATTCTCTTTGACTTTCTCTAATTGCTTTGGATTCATTCCGATTAAATCGCATTATAACTGATTGAATTTGTTGATAATGGATCAAATAGTAAGAAGCTGCTGTTAGCCAAGTACCCCATCGCGTTAAAATTGGTTCAGGAGGTTCTGGAATACCTGGACAAAATTTACGAAATTCTTTTAAACGTTTAGGAGATTTACGAAACACTGCTTTAGTACTTCCAATCTTCCGATTAACGTTTCTGTAATGTTGTCGAACAACTTCACCAACTAAATGCAAAGCATGCAGCACGCATGTTATATGTATTAAGATAGGAAATATAGGTTTTAAGGATCGCCCAACACTTAACATCGTTGCTGCACTATCCGTCACAATCATCACAACTTGATCTTGGGCAATTTTAATTTTTTTCAAAGCGTTCATTATCACTTTTTGAATATTTTCCGCGGTACATTGTTGAACACATTTGCAAGCTAACAAATATCGAGATCCTCTGTTCCCGCTAGATAAATCGCGAGCTATTACATTCACAATACTGTTTTTCTTTATATCGGTCGTCTCATCCACGGTAATCCATATTTTTTTGGAACACAAATCACGTTTACACACTTTTTCTAGCATCTCTTTCATTCGCGGCAAATGATTCTGTAATTGTGTTTGTGAGGGTAATGGGTACTTTGGAACGTATTGTCGCCAATACGTTTTAAAAGCTGCTTTTCTCACCAACGACAACGGAAGATTACAAAAGGTAAACATAATTAATAAATGTATGAGGAATAGTGTATAAGGTATTTCAGTTCTTGCATTTCTCATATGCTTAATACCATTGACATGCCTCTGGCAATCAGTTCTGTCCAATGCAGCCAAACGAACATTGCATATTAAGCAAAAAACTGCATTACCGTCATATTTTAAATAGGGAAAAAGTGACACATACTTATGTACATTAGTAGCAAATCTATTACGAGGCATTGTTTTCTTAGGTATGTAAATATTAGTTCTATATGAAACGATACACTAATTATGTACTTGGTATAATACTACAACACACAAAAAATACCAGCTATATTTTCAAAAGCGGCACGTAAGTACATAATCTTGACCGTTCGACTAATCTCTGCAACAGGTCAACCGGTACTAAAACGAAATCTCGCTCAGCGCGGTTTAACATGATTTATATTCAAGGTCGACACTACATACCTGCTTCTCTACCGGTTTAGTTTATTTATGAATTTTTCGTATTCTTATATTAACCCGTAATACCGACGCCTATGCGAGTCCGCAAGTTTAGGTTACTCTAGTCATAAATGAGTTAAAGTAGATAGCCAAACTTGTGAACTTAAAGATTCATGGATGTACATCTTAGGAACTATGATGAGTCATTCATCATAGCTAACCATAACCTAAGCGTTTACATCCAGCCCTCCAAGAGTGAGGGTAAAACTTTATCGCTTCCAATCGTAATTTATCGTTCTTGTTGTAATGGGCGAAGCGTCGGGTTACGGAATACACTTCGCACTTCTAGTCATCGATTACTATGATCATTAGCCGACCCTACTAGAATTTTGCCAAGTCCAGAGGTGTTCCAACCTTTGGTAGGGATTTTGAACGTGCCAAACATTATATTGACGCGGGGCCTACGGTTTTACTTCTTTTCTCGAGAAGAAGGCATACTCCGATTTTAATCCGTAATTTAGATCGAAAGCCAAGTATACTATCCATTCGACCACCGAGACGGTCGTAATTCATCGTAATGTCAACCTTGGTCTGATGGTTACTAGCTATCTGCCGCTAACCTTCACATCTGGCGCATTTGAACGCATTAAGATGATAGAAATGTGCAATATGTGCAGGAAGTATAGTAACAAAAGAAGGTCGCAGTTCTCACTTATCTGCATTTATTTTCATTAAATTATCTTGTGAGAAATATGTGAGAATATTTATGTGCGTTGGTTTCACCATGCCCTATAGTGATATAGTCTGGACAAACAGCGGTAACAGTCAGTGTAGTAGATATATGGTGCGAAGTCGGCGATTATTTATTTCACGCGTTCACGTCAGTAGTAAATCGATGTTGTATGCGAGTAGTTCTGTGTATATGTAGGCTGTCGTAACTTATTTCGTAATTGTACGCTTATGTTTCCTTTAAAAATGTCGCAGTTAGGTATGTTACGAAAACGACCAATGGCAGACACAGTTAAAAACTTTATAGTGGACATACCGGACTTAATTTTTGATGGCGCCAAAATTTAATGTCTAGTTTGTAAAATTCCTTTAATGTATTGGTCCAGAAGCCATTGTCAACGTCACATCGAAAGCAAACAGCATTCTTCTGCAAAAAGTGGGATACGAGACCAAGAAAAATTTACATTTGATTTATGTATTACTCTTATTTTATGTTTATCGTTTCGTTTACTAGACAAAGAAGCATTTGTCTCCTTCTGGAATAAATATACGGACTGTAAATTACCTAGTTGGACATCGATACGAAATGTAGAGCCATTTGCTCGTGAACATATAGAAAAAAGAATGAAAACGGAATTGAAAGATAAAAAAATGTGGTTGTGTGTGGACGGAACAACAGATCGTCAAAAACATCTGTGGTTAATGTAATGGTACCTACAATGGAACCACCTCGACCGTCATCCTCCCTACTTGCTTCCAAAAAAGTTATAAATTGTACTGTCGATGAGATTTTAAATGTGGTGTTGAACTCATTGAACACAGTGATAACTTCTTACATGTAACGTGTAAAATCTATACTCTAAATCTTGCAGCGCAAACGATTCCTACATGTTTTCCACTAGTAAATGCATTCATTGCTAGTACAAAGGCAGTGTTTCTAAAGTCCCCGAAACGTACCCGACTATTTCACAAATTGTGTCCTGATTTACCTGAACCACCACAGCCGATTGTTACACGTTGGGAAACATGGTTGCAGGCTGCCTTTTATTACAACAAATATTTTGATCAAGTAAAGAAGGTAGTTTTAAAATTCAATCCGACAGAAGCTGTAGCAATCAAAAAAAGCCAGGAAATATTTCAATATAGTCAGGTTAAAAGAGATTTACAAACTATTCACAACAATTACTTCGGACTAGCGGAGGGAATAGAAAAATTACAAAATGTTTCGATGTCGCTAGTGGATTCTGTTCAAATTGTGAATGATGTTCACGCACAGTTATGCGCTGTAGAAGGCGAAACAAATTGGTGTGTAATACGAAAATTTGAAAGTGTTTTAGAGAAAGACTCCCATTTTCTTATATTAAGACAAATTTGTGAAGGTGCGTGTGAAGATGCATTAACTTGTTTCAAAGATTATTTTAAATATGCAAATGTATCATAGCTAGGTATCGAACGGTCGTTTTCGGCATTAAAAAACATTTATTCCGCACGTCGTACTCACTTGATTTAGAAACAGCTGTGGAAACATATCTAATGATTCAAATATTTAACAGATGTCACCCAGTTTGTGATTTCACGGAAGACTTTTAAAACGGTAAGTGCTTCAGCACGTTTTATTTTTTATGCCTTACCTTCTATTTTATGTGTAAACTTTTATGCGCTCGCCACGCCTCTGGCTGTTACCGCATATTTGCCCAGGTTAGTGATTAGTGTGGGATGGTGCTGCTATTCCCGGTCCAAGTTCGTTTCTATTATCCGCGCAGAGATTGTTCCCACGGCACGTAGAATCGACAAAAAATTAAATCGCATCCACGTTAATCCAACGCCTGTATAGTCTCGGCTGTTAGCGTAAGAGAGAGAAAAGTATCTGCGGATGATGTAGTACAATCATCGTATCAGTCACAGTTCGCAATAGAAGTGTATTGCGCTAGCGCTGCCTCTAGTCCAATGCACAGCATGGAAAGTCCATATCGTGTAGGATCGTACATTTCTCGGGCATTCCCATGTATCGTCTGTACTCTATAAATGGGATGAAAAGAACAAACATAAAATATCTGAGCAAGCACTCTCCACAAAATTTCTTGATTTAGTCAAACCACTGATGCATCTATTAATAAATCAACCGCAAACGGCATTACCCAAAAGTAAATAAACTATAGAATCAATATAATGTTTGTTTTAGAAAAGTTGTGTGGAAGCATATCTTAAACGTATACCCAGACGGGATGACGGGCAAAGAAAGAATGGACTATATCAGAAAAAAAGCTGCTGAATATATTGCTCTGAAAGAAACTTGGAAAACTGCGATTGCCACCGGTCCCGTAGTTGGTGAACTTGCGTATACAACCGGAATGGTTAGAAAAGATGTTCTTAGGACCGACAGACATCATCCCTTTTATGCCGGCAGCGATGATAATCAAAATATCGCATCTCTATTCAACATTCTCACAACGTACGCTTTCGTTGGTAGATCTTAAAGAATATAACAACCTTACAATTTCTAGGTACGCATTGAATCATCCCAAAGTCAGCTACTGTCAAGGTATGAGTGACATTGCATCTCCACTATTGGTAACAATGGGCGACGAAGCGCATGCTTATATTTGTTTTTGTGCACTTATGTCGCGATTAAGTACTAATTTTATGATAGACGGTATAGCGATGACGCAAAAATTTACTCATTTAGCGGAAGGACTTCAGTACTACGATTCTGAATTTTATGTATATTTAAAATCGCATCAGGTAAGTGTTGTAGTTTAATAATTTATTCTCAAACAAGGTATAATTATTTCAGGCAGATGATCTTCTTTTTTGTTATCGATGGTTGCTGTTAGAAATGAAACGAGAATTTGCCTTTGATGATTCATTGCGAATGTTGGAAGTCCTTTGGAGTTCATTACCCGCAGAACCACCGATGAAAGAACTCAAGCTGTACGATCTTA
Source organism: Dynastes maya (assembly GCA_029619315.2). NCBI lineage: Eukaryota > Metazoa > Arthropoda > Insecta > Coleoptera > Scarabaeidae > Dynastes > Dynastes maya. The sequence goes on from JAROYE020000001.1 coordinate 29,013,316, forward strand.
GGTTTCAATTAACGCAAGCAATAACGCCGCCTATTAGTCCACTGGTGAAAACACCAAGAGAAAGTCCCTACACTAAAGTTTGTGCATTACGACGACAAAGCTCTTCCATTTCTCTAGCCAGCTACGCAGGAAAAAAGGTACCAATTGTAAAAAGACAGAATCATAGCTTAGATGAATCAATATGTAGATCTAGAAGCAATGTCTTTGACACTAAAATAAAACATCAAAGCCTTGACGATACTAGCTTACTTCGGAGAAACAATAAACTTGAATCACCGCCAAAATCACCGAAACAAATCGATACAAACATAGGCGATCACAGTAGAAACAACGAACAATTGAAAAGTTCAAAATCTGAGTCAAGACCGCGATCTGTCTCACCTTTAGACCAGAAATCTGATTCCGTTCTGTTAAACAACAAAATCAATGCACAAAATGTGCTTTCTAAATCGAGAAGTAATAGCTTGTCTTCCAGTATGACCAATTTGATTAAAACATCCAAAAGAAACGGACACTTTAAAGAACTGAAAGAAAAAATAAGCGGTAGTAAAGTTGGAATATTCTCTTCCTTAGACAAGTTAGACACTACGCATAATTCAAAAGAACCACCAGAAAAACCAAGAGGAAAAATGGTAAAAAATTTGAATGAATTTTTAAATTTTGCTTCTACAAATAAGAACAAAATATCGGATAAGCTAGCGAAAATTGGTAACTTATCGGAAAGTGATAAACCAAAAATTACTCTCACTAAATCTAGTTTTGACGATTCAGAATCTTCAAGCTTAGAGAGAGCTTCTTCGCACTTAGAGCAAGCTAGATATTCCTCGACTTCAAATGAAGACACTTTTGATGAGTGTAGTCCAGATGATTCTCAAGAGTACTTTCCTATGACGACTTCCGTTACAAGGGAGTTAAAAATAGAATTGGAAAATCTAGATCGGCAGGTTTTTGGAAATAAATTTAACGAAAAACTAGTCGATTCTGATTCACCTAGCAGTGACTGTAAGGATTCGAAAAGCGAATGTAACTGTGTAATATCTAAAGATACCTCTGAATTAATTACAACGGATACAAGCACGCAAGTGGCAGAACTTACCAGTACACCGGTATTGAATTTAAAGTTTAAAGAGAATTCACGGGATTCAGACTACGAAAAACGAAAAAGTAAAGGTGACGATGTGTTTTTATGGGAAAATCCACTACATCAATCGAGTCCATGTATACCTAAAACAATACAAACGCCGGATGAACAGGCTGATCTAGAATACGATTCGGAAATGGGTATTGTTGACGAGGTTTCTAGCAGTCGTATAGTCACGCCAATAAAAATATTAAATAGTACGCATTTAACAAAGCCCGATTCAGAAATTGACTCCAAGATAATAGAAAATTGTAATGAATCGCCGAAACGTGTTCAAGACGATTTAGAACTAATAAAATCAGAAATGAACGTTCCACAAATGACGAATTCCTGTGAAGAAGTGACGGAAACAGGAAAACCAAGTTTATTACCTCCACCTACAGAATTTGGCGGTGGTAATCCTTTCTTAATGTTCCTTTGCATTACTGTTCTATTGCAGCATAGAGATCATATTATAAGTAAAAGTATGGATTATAATGAAATGGCGATGCATTTTGATAAGATGGTTCGAAAACATAATGTTACAAAAGTATTGAATCAAGCAAGGCGTATGTATGCACGATATACGAAACAGCACACAATAGCTCAACAAAAGATTGTTAGTCGTAATGAAGATTGTTAATTTTTCTTCAAACTGGCGTTTTAAGTTTCTGTGATACTGACTTGTTCACTTATTATAATTACATTTATCATATAATAGTGAAGATGAGCTTGGGAAAAATTGAATATACTCGAATGTATAAATTGTAAAGTAGATCACTAAAATAATTATGGTTGTCAGGTTATGAGATAAATAGGTTTATAAAGTTACGAATGAATCAGGATATTGTAGATGTTCATTGCGAAATAATGTTACTGCATTTTTATTGATTTTTGGTTTAATTTTGTGCATTCAATTAAATACTTTTGATTAATATATAAATGATGGATTAAATTTTATTTTTCCCAAGAAATCTGTACATACATATGACTTTAGAAGTAAGTAGTGAGGATGGCCTAAGTATAGTAGTCTATATGTCACCAATTTTGGACCGCTAAATATGTCAATTTAATCGTTTGTTTACTTAATATTCACCAATTTCCAATCACATGATTGTGAGCAAGTTTACATGTACATGTGATCGATAAAAAATAAGTTATAAATTCAACTATAGGTTCATTCCAAGTCGCTGATAAAATCGTAAAGCATGCATAAAACGATAGTTATAACGTTTTAAATTGTCTTTGGATAAATCATCTAGAACATGAACTATTTGTATTGTCATGTGCATTGTGCATCCTTATACTACAAAATATACGTAGGATACGATTAACACCCATAGCACTTCTAGGGCGAAGCCTAAATATTCTTGCTAAAAGTGTTGTTGCTTGTGAAAATATGGTACAAAACAAAAAAGCAAGCAGTAGCAGTTTAAAATGCATGCCATTGTTTCTTTTAAATTATATTGATCGATTTCTCTAATTTTTAAAGCGTGTTCGGAACAGATGACCTTCGTTATTAATTGAACCCTGCCGCTTAGTATACTCTAACAATGACAATAGAGATTTTCATCAAAAACTGATTTAATAGCAACGCATCTAGCAGAAAATATTGCGGGGGAGACACCTGTAGTACCGCCTACCATGCGATGTATATCAATGAAATATACTACTCTCTGTTAGATACGGACGAAACTATTAAATCAGATTTGGTTGACAATGTGTATATGTGCTACAATCTACTTTATTATTGTAGAGCTCATATTATTTATTAATAGTATAAGATGAATGTTAATGTTAACATCCAACGTCTAAATGTTAAAACAAAACACCTATGTCAATGAATATGAAAAGTAATTCCAAAACTAACGTAAATATTTTAGTGATGTATTTATATATAATCTTGGAATGTTAATAGCCCGATTACCTCTTTTCTAACTTATCTAACATTTTTGTGTGAAAAAGTCATAATACGTCGGCTATTGTGATCTGCTGATGACAGAATAACGTATTTTGAAACGATAACATGATAAAAGTTTATCTTTTCTAGCAAATATATTTTACATGCTTGTTTGTTGGAAGTTATATATTCCAGATTTCAATTAATAGACCGTGTATATGTACTATCACTTTCATAAAAATTTGGAACAAGCTGCACGATTATGACATTACTCATTTTGGCAAACAACACGAAGTATCGGCACACTCCTCGCCACACAAAATATTAATTAAATTAATTCGGAATAGCTGTTTCGAGGGCTCGTGGGCAGCCTCATTATCAACCGAATGACCGAACAAATCTGAGCGAGAAACTCAAATATAAATCAAATTCTATCATACTTGTTTATCCCTCTCTCGGGAAAAGATATATATACATTTACGAAAGACACATGTATTTACAAGTAGCTGCTATTTTACCGTTTAACACTAAACACATGCGAAGTATATACGGAACGAAAAAGGTCTGACACCGTGTCCGTTCCACCCTCATAAAATAGAGCAAGACGCTACGTTCCCTCTCGTCAAATGTGTTTTTCTTCCGTCCATACATTTTTAATTCTAAACCATGCAAGATGTACAGGGCGCGACAATAGTCAATTAATAACGTAGCACGTTATTTAAAAAACATATGGTCGTTTTGCTCTAGTAAATCAAAGTTTCAAATGCGTCTAGCTGAAACTATATATATATCAAAAAGGATCGAAACCTACTGAACAGGGACCTTCCATCCCTTCATTACTCCTGTCTTTTTGATTTACTAGAGTAAAACGAGTATATGTTATATATTATATAATATAGTCAACCCTCCTATGACGGGGTACTCTTATAACACGGTTTCCATATAACGCGGACCTAAAACTGCGACAGCCCTCCTATAACGCGGGAATTTCTCTATAAATGAAGAAACGGACCATATGATTGGCTGTTGCATATTTGTGTGAATTTCTATATCCAATAGCGGTGCCGAACTTCCGCTGTCACAGGTACCCTCTTTGTCATTTGTTTTAAGTGCAATCTGGTTTGTACCAGGTTAAATCTGCGTTTCTTATAGCGCGGTTTCCATATAACGCGGTACGAATTAATCGCGTTATAGGAGGGTTGACTGTAACATAAATTTGTTTGATAGAACATGTGGAGAGGTACATAAATTATGCATTCTAAAATTACTAGCAATACTTACCTTTTCTGTTAGACAACCTCAATGTCCGCTAATATTTAATCATTATATTCAATAAGGTTCGTTGGTTGAGTATGTGTGTCAGTAGAAACCCCGATACCCCCAACTTCTAGATTGAATATTGGCAGAAAATATATAATTTTACACAATTTTATTAGCCGATTTACTGATGTATGAATTGGCTGTTATGAAGTAGTGAGAATTTTAAGTGTAAAATGGGTGGAATATAATATTTTGAGCAATTTGAGTAATTAGACGATTAGATTGACATATTTAAACTATTTCTGAATGTCTCCGGTTTAGTCATCTAGAACCGACGATATACAGGCTGGCGCACCACATTCGCGTTGGCTTATATATGAAAAGCGGTAAAATATTTTTGTTAAGGGTTATGTGGGTTCATTGGGGGCAAGTTTTAAAATTGTTTTGATACATACTGGGTGACTTAAAAGAAAGTTACACACAAAAATTGAGAAATTTAAATGGAATATTTTGCTAGTGCGGGCTAAGTATAGACAAGCTGTTGTTGTTTCCTATACTTAACCCAAGCCGTTGAAACTATTCTTGGAAATGTGGACCAAAATTTAAGAGGCGCGCCTGTCTTACATATGTATATATACCGATTAGGAAAATGCGAAATTAGCCATATCGCTACCCCCTCCTCGCTCTCAAGTGGGCAATAGATGTCTCAAGGTAACTGATGTGGTTAGTTACGAGGTACACTGCCTTATGTGCGGACGATTTCTAATTTCGTCTAAACTTCGTAGCAACAACAAAATATGCGAAACCCTTATTTCCAGGTGACCTTGACTTCAAATTATTACGTGCGCTTTTCGCACAGTAGGTCCATATCCCATTGTTCCAAGTGGACTATCATCTCCCGCATCGAATTGCTGGGATATCACTCGGTCCCCTCCACGCTCTCTCGCATGTACGGCGAGAGAGCGAGGAGGGGACACCGATATAGCTAATTTCTTATTTTCCCAATCTGTATATACAGCTAGATATTTTTAATTATATTTATTTTTAGTCGGAGCATTAGACTTGATGATAAAGTAAAAATGATCCCTAAAAATTGTACAGGGTAAACGAAAATGTACTTTTGATTTGGAGATCATTAAAGTCAAATAACTTTCTTATATTAAGTGGAACATCCTGCATTCATTATCGTATTTTGATTCTAATTTTAATCATTTCTAAAATTGTATTGAGGTTTGCTGTAATTATCTTATATTTTTTTGTAATTTAGCATTTTCAAATTCGAATATTAATTTATTGCTAAAACACTAGTTTCTTTTTACATTTAAGTTTGTTATTCGTTCAATAAAGTGTATATTTGCTATTTATGGTTGTCTTTTTTTAATTAGTATGAAAGAAAAATCATTTGAAGGGGTAGACTGGTAAATATCATCTATTTGCGAGCAGTAATATAAAAAATTTAAAATACTAAATTATTGAAAAAATATAAGATATAAGTATAGAAAACCTTAATACAATTTTATATATCGTTAAAATTTGAATCTAATTACGATATTACGGAATGTTCCATTTAATATAAGAAAGTTATTTGACTTCAATGATAGTCCAAATCAAAAGTATATTTTCGTCCACCTTGTATAATTTTTGGGGATCATTTTTATTTTATCAAGTCTAATGCTCCGACTAAAAATGAATAATTTATCTAACTTGAATACGTAAGACAGACATGAATTTTGGCTCATATTTTCAACAATAGTTAAATTTCTCAAAAATGGCTTGAGTTAGGTATAGAAAACATAACATTAACTTGACTTTATTTACCCAGTACTATCAAAATATGCAATAATATACAGGGTATTCTAATTAAATTTTGAGTCAGCCAGTATCAAAACAATTTGAAAACTTGCTCCCAATGAACCTGCATAGCCCTTAACAAAAATATTTTACCGCTATTCGTATATAAGCCAAAGCGAATGTTGTGCGCCAGCCTGTATATATTGTGAAGTACTATAAAAAAGTATCGCTTAATATACTACATACGCTCTTTGAACTCTACACCAAAAACTAACCACAGCCTTGGCATATTTGCATTTATTCAATTGTATTATAATCCTTTATATATAATTTATGAAATTGCGATGTATTATATATAATTACAAATATAAAAGGATGCAACCACCTTTCCCAGTAGAAAAGAAAAATCGGACACTGCGTAATAAAGTAAAGTACCTTTCACTATTGCAATAATTAATTACTAATATTGCAAATAGCATTTACTGAACAACTTCAACGGCATTTATCTTTAATTGTTTTCGTATTAACGCCTCATTTTACTTTGAAGGTACGGTTAGCAAAGTATTAAAAACATTTCTTTTTGTACTTAATTTTATCTTTTCCATTATCGAGAGTTAGGAAACTTAATGAACATTAGATCGAAGCGGATATAGTGAAATACTATTACAATTCCATTAAAAATATATTTTTACAATAAAGCAAATGGTTGTGGACTTACGTAATCGTGGAATTTGTACTCTTGACATAGAAACTGACTGACTAAATTAAAAATCAAAAGTGACTTTCAATATAAAATGTGATTACATAAGTTTTTCTTGTAATTTTCGGTGTTGTATATAACTACATTGTTATATTTAAAGCGTCTTATTTCATTACAGACATTGTAAATATACACACTTTTAGATGCATTAGGTAACTTCCTATATTTCCTCTATAGCAATATTAGATATCATTCAATCAACTACTAAAACGTATTTATTTATTATTGTAACAAAGTAGTTAAGTTTTATATTGTATTTGCTTGTTTTATGAAAAAATAAATACAATTTAAAAGAATGCATCGACTTTGTTGGAAAATAATCTACAGTTAATAATAATTATATATACTTATTTCTCAAAATCGTACAATAAATTGTCAGCCTTTTATAAAAATCACTAAAAATATAAAACAAGAAAATAAATATGTACAATACTTGATTAGTGAACACATTTTTAAATAATTGATATATAATGAATGATTATAAGCTTAAGATACGTATATTAAAATATATTTTAATACTTTCAATAGTTAATCACTGCTTATGGGATGTCTAATTCATTACTGATCTTATCTAAATCATAATATTACTTTCTAATACGGGCCACTCTATTTTCTCCGCTTCTTTTGAATTGGCTATCACATAATCCTTTACAATATTTTGCAATGCACTCCTTGCAGCTTGCTCTTCTCTTAGTTGAGTGCTGATATTTGCTAATTGATTTTCACAATTCTTAATTTGTGCTTGAAGAATTTGTACTATTTCTAGAACATGTCGTTCTATCTCGCTAGTCCTTTGTCCATTGTTAGAAACAGTAACTGTAACACACGATATATTAGAGTAATTGATTGCATTCATAACATTTCCAACATCAACATATGTTAATTTCAACAAACTGTGCTCTACTGCTTCTTTCCACACTGATTACGTATTTTTCTAACAAAGCAACTTTTATCCCTCTAAAAACCTTAGTTATACGGAATAGAGCTGTACGAAGGAACTTGGTATAAAAAAATTAAAAAACAATGCAATGTTCTCAATGTTCACCTGTGACTAATGACAAAAATGAATTTTAGGTGTAAAATGCCGTTAGAAAAAATACCACATTTGAATAATTGGATTAAAAATTCTTACAATTGCATCTTGGCAAAATTTGGAATTTTCACCATTAGTATATACATTTTAATAAACTAACGGCTTATTTCCACGGTATTAAAGAACACACCGGAGAAAATTAAAAAACATTTAAAGAGCATATGCGTTGACTTTCGATAAAATTCAAATAGAAAATTCCATTCTAAGTATTTGTCACGTATTTTCTTACAGTTTTAGCTGTAAAATTTCCACTGTGTGGAAGAGTTCATCAAATTCCACACATCGAAGGAAACCGTTTTTTAAATATTGCAACTCAAATAACAAAATATATTATGTTGAAACAGCCTACCTCTCTCTTGAATTTCCTTATATGTCAAATAAACCTTATTTTTATCTTTAATACAAATTTAATTCATTATTTTAAAATCCCATTTTCTAGTCCATCACGCTAGTCAAATTTCCAAACATTTATTTCTATAAATATCTACAATTTTTTACTTTTTTATTTAACTGGTAACTTAGTTTTCTCAAAGTTTATGTTCATTTCATAATCAATAAAGAAAATGTATGTGTCGTTTATTTGATGTATATAATATGACAATACAAGCACAGTCGTGAACTTATATTCAAGTTTCATGAAAATTGAGGGGAAATCGATAATTTTAGAAAACACATCTTTTACTAGTATGCAATTTAGCTTTTTTTACAAGCATCTCTCTGAAGAATAAATTAAATATGCCAATACCCTCCATAATATAAGAATTGTGGGACATCTACCGGTAAATAACTAATAGGAAATTCACAACTAAAGAACGACAGATTACTGTTTTGGTGTTTGCTTTACTAACTAAATGTATTAGTAGGTATACCAATTTTTCTGTTAGCAATGCTAAAAATAGAAAGATAACATTTTTCGCAAATATCAGAGTTTGATAGGAGCATATGCCGCGACAGTGTTACAACGTTTGCCCGCTGTGAAAGTATAAGGTAGGGAGCCGCGCGAAGCGAATCGGAGACGCTTCTAGCACAAGCGACAACATTATTCTCTACATGTATGGGACTCGCGCCTATAAATGAATCCTTACCTACCCTAGTATGTAGAGATGCTTATTTTAAAAATATTATCCGAAAAGGTGAAATCATAGTTCCACCATCAAAGCATGGAATGTATTTTCTGTTCAGAGTAGAGAATCCCCTCAGCCTAAGTTATCTTGCTAGAAAATGAAACATATTCATAAGGGGAAGCACAACATAGTATAGAATCTCTATTGACGGGCCTTTAAGTAGCCTCAACCGAACATTAGGCCTGTTTGTAACGATGCAAGAATTTTCACATTATTTTGTAGGAATCCTTCAAGGACAGAAAGCTGTAGTGTAGCAAGTGTGTCGGTAAGCTGCAATTTCTTGTGCAATAATTAATACAAAATAATTTAGAATCTGCCCTATTTTTCTTATAAATTCTACGCGTGAATCGGCACGGGAAACATTTTACATTCGTTGACAGGTTTCGATTGGCAGGTTTATTCGTGCTTTTGTATAGTTAAATAAGACAGTGAAATTATCGAGGCAGGATATAATTTCAATTTTAATTCAGTAATACTTACAATTTTATTAGCTAATAGTTTCAGCGATAATAGGCAAATTTTGAAGTTTTAATAAAGAAACAGCGAGTGACACCAACATATTCGACCTGAATCAATACACAATTCCAATATTACTAACAATAATAGTTGTGCGCATGCTCCAGTAATATTTTGTGACATTTTTATAGTAAAATCTTGCTGCGTTGCAAACACTTTAATGGATTAGAGCCAAATAAAAATTGAGCATCTTTTGCGTAAAATTGTTTGCAGAAAATTATTCAGATTGTTACAAACTAGCCTTAGAAGTGAAAAATTTGGAGTAATAGAAGCATCTCCAGAAGTAAAACCAACATATAACGAAAATATTTACATTGAGACCTACCACAGCGGGGAAAAGTTGGATTAAAGTCTATTGTACCGGTTGTTTTTGCATCTTATGCATTTGAACATACTAGAATGACAAAAATTTTTCGTAAAATTGTTGAAAAATGTACGTTTTTTAACCCTATTAAGATATGTTACGCCAATGATGAAATATCCGGTAAAAACGATGTTATGTTATCTTCACTCACTGGCACTCCTAATTCTTGCCAGGTGGTGAATATCCAATTCATACGGCACTTCATATCGTAACTCGACATTACGCCAATTTGGGCAAATATTATTATATACTACAGATCTGTCGAGGGTTTTGCTTACAATGTCAAATTTCTCTGTGATACAATACCGAGTCTATAACCACAATTTTAATACAGAAATGTAGGAAGGGCGTGTTCTTTGCCCAAAGATTGGTATGAAATTACAGTTCCGCCATTAGTGTGCGAAGTGAATATCGCTACAAATAAAAAAGAAGACAAGCAACTTTCAGAAATAAATTTCGCATTTCAGACTTAAGACAAAGAACATTGCGGATAGATTATCAATTCAGGTTTGGTTTTCATTCATATCGCCCTAATCGACGTCCTCTATTAACTCTAGCAAATAAAACCTCTAAATTACAATGGCGCTGGGAAGGGCAACAATAGAGGGGATATACTTAGTGATGAATTCTGATTTTCTTTATAGCGGAATTATGGCAGATTAAGAGCAGGGAGGTACCTCAATAGGAGATCAAATTTATACCGTGCGTTGTGAGCCAATACTTACATAATAAGGAGGATATGGTGTAGGGGTCACCTCTAGTATTCGTTTGAGGTTTTCTAATAATTATTACTACAAAACAACACGGGCTGACGGTGTTCTCTAACCTCTGAATTTTTTATTATCAATTATTCATTGGAAGTTTATTTACTTAGAATTTTATCTTGGTACCTCAATTCTTTCTGGATGGTGCGATATTTTGAACATATCGTACTTTATGCTTAACTGTAAGTAAACAATGAAACACTGACGTCAGTAGTAGTTATATAAAGGTTGTAATCAATGAAGAAAGAGCTGTTAAAATACAACATTTTCACATAAAACCGGGTTAATAAATATCTTTAATAAGAAATACTCAAAAACATTTTATTATTATGGGAATACAAGTTCATTAACATTTATATTAAATCACAGCTGCCATAACTGACTCTATATAAAAATACTTATAAACACTACGATTACACTTTATAATTCGAGAAAAAAGTAAATTATTAAATATTCAAGTAACACTAGAAAATATTACTGAAGACAATAAAAAAGAATGTTATACTGATAAGGCACTAGATGAATTATCACTTCTAGAATCTCCGTGTACAGTAGGAAAATAAAACATTTATATAAGCTATTCTAAATGTTGAGTTTTACGTAATTGGCGTATAACTAATGAACCGCAGCACCATGTTGACGCTCTAGGTGCGTGAGGTCTATAGTTTCGCGGATGCAATAAAGGAGTGAACACGGGGGAGGAGGAAGAAGAGGATGAGCTTCCCAAATCTATACTAGACCGGTGTAAGTGCGAACGTGCAAGTTTGTCATGCATCTGTACGTTACCACCAGTTAACAGCTCCACTGCATAATCACCACCCAAAATGGAACAAAGTCATGGGTTAGGACCGTTTTTTGAAAATAGATCTACAGTAACTTATACAATAAATGTAGAGATCAGAAACTAGCGCTTAGAGCAAATATTTATTACAAAATTGAAAATAATTCCAATCATAATCTAAAATCAGTATCATATTCTGCAAAATCCAATTAGCAAATAGTATTATTCAGTGAATAATGGAAAATATATTCATCGATCTAGAATAACTATTTTCCACTTTTTAACATTTTAATCTTACAAAGATGCAACCACGATTACTAGTTTCTTTTCCACTAAATCTCAATGTAATATAAAGAATATAAGCATTAGTTACCACACCTGAATTAACAGTGCTTCTATTTTTGCCAGTAGAACAATATGCTTCAATAACTTCCAGTATCAAAGCGTCTTCTTTATGAACAGTTGCTTTGCGGTTAATGCGAAGAGGAGATCCATTTGGAATAGTTCCTAGGGCAAGACGAGGGCTTAAAGGGGGTGCTGGTCTTAAACAACTTGCAGACCAGCCTTTATTGTTATTTAAAGTTCCGTGAGATGGGGGAGTTGGAGTCAGACGGGACTCATTTGGGGTGATGCCTTGTCGACTGCTTGTGAACATTCCTCTGGTCGGCATCAGTGGTGACATCTAACAATAAATATTTTGCGTTAAAAATTGGTAAAGACCATACTTGTTACTGTCTTCAAAATATATATTAAGCATATGCCGCCTAGGTAACCAAATTTTTTTGGTGCCTAGCGCAATGTCAACAAAAAACGGGGGAATTCTTGAGCATTTGATTTAATTTATTAATATAAATCATTCCTTAGAAATTCTACCTTTGTGTACGAAGCAAATTTTTCTTTGTTATTTATTGATTGTTCATAATAATAGTTCCAGCTATTGTTTTTATTGGGTGAACGACTCAGTTCGATTTAAATTTAATTCTTTTTTTTTAATTTTTTTTTATTCTTTTATTTGAAATATTTAGTTTCCTATTGTAGATAGTAAGAAACGGTTGTTTCCCTTCGCTCTCTGTTTTTACTTCAAACATTTAAGTTTTTTATTTTAGGCAGTGGGAAAAAACAGATTTAATTTATGATTCTGTAATATATTAATTTTAGTTTATTGGTCGTAGATATTTCAAATTAATTCCTTTATTAATTAAACTCAGATTTTCGCTGTTATGTGAATTGTAGGAATAAATATTATCTTGGATCTCGAGTTGGAATAAAGCATAGCGATACACTCGGTACCACAAACTACTTGCGACTGGCTTGCATGTCGATCATAATTGAACTTATGAATTGACAAACATAGTGACGAAAGGGGCGCAGCACCGCGGTTACAATCCAATAACTGTACGTTTAATACATTGCGTTAGGCACCGAAAAAAATTAATTTCCTGGGCAGTATACCGTATAAGTCTTCCTGTATAATACGTTATTTGTTGTTAGTAATAAAAAAAAATGTACTTGTCAATTATATACAAGCCACAACCGATCTACATGTATCAAAAGTTATATTTTAATATCATCAACAAATAATTTTACTGACACAATAAGTTTGTGGGCAGGTTATAAATATATTGTTCTTACTCTGTTTATTTAAAAAATAATATCGCATATAATGACACTTTGGCTTTGTTTAAATAACTTCTAGTCAGTTCTGGAATAGATGCACATACAGATGTATCATTTGATCTTCTAGAGTGAAACAACTATATCACATGCGGATCGCATCTATGTTAATTAGAACCAGCCATTGTTACTGGTTCAAATAAACTTTAACAGAAATGGTATTGAGTGTTGATGAAATTACGACAACTGCTTTATTGCACAGGGAATCGAAAGATGTTACAACAAAATTTCTTCCAATGTCTCTTTAATTGTTTAGTACCGGTTTCGAACATTTCAGGGAATAAGTAGTAATACTTCTTTCTATATATTCTTGTAGGACTAACATTAATTAAGACCAGCTATTGACTGTTCGCGATGCAAGCGAGGATGGAGAAATTAATAACACAAATTTTTGAAAACAAGTAATGCGTTTGCAATGCACATTTGTACGTGTTAGATAATTTATAATTAGAGCCCGGTAACTGGAGAGCAATCGCAGCGGTGGTATGATTGTGTTTAGGTGGGTGGGGAGGGCTGGTCGATTATGATACGACACGACATATCATCACTCAGTTCAGTTTAGCATTGGATAGCGGATAGGACGTGTTGATTTTATTGATATAGACGTAGTTATTAATTGTAGTTTTAGTGAACATGTCGAAGGCAAAAAAACGACCCTTTCAAGACATAGTAAATTTCTAACTTTCCCGATTTGTTTTACAACGGGAGTAAGATAGTTTGTAAAGTGTGCAAAATACATTTGATGTTAAATAAGTGCAACTGTACAAGACACGTAAATTCCGCACAGCATAGAAAACGAAAATTGGGCATGCCACCGAGAAGTGCATTTTTTTATGTAATTCTTATGTTGATAAACTGTAATTTGCCACTAGGCTTACTCGATAAACAACCATTTAAGGACTTTTGGGACAAATACAATCCCGAGTTGCGGTTGCCAACGGAGAAAACAGCACGTAAGCATGTTGCATTTGTACGCGATGACGTGGAAAAGAAAATGAAACAGTTTCGTTGGTTATGTGTTGACGAGACAACAGACTGTAAAAAAAATTCAATTGTAAATATTATAGTACGCATACTAGACCCTAGTAAACTTACATTACCACTGTTACTAGCTAGCCGAAAACTACAAGAGTGTACTGCTGCAGCAATTACGAAGGTTGTACTTGGTACGTTGGAAAAATTTCAAATTTCAAAAGATAAAGTGTTGATGTTTATGAGCGATGGCGCAGCGATAATGCATTCGGTAGGCCGTCCTCTTCTTGAACATGGTTGCAAGTGTTTACATGTTACGTGTAAAGTGCATGCTTTACATCTTGTGGCAGAAACCATTCGACAATGCTCTCCCGAGGTAGATGCATTAATAGCAAGCACAAAAAAAGTATTTTTGAAATCTCCCAAACGCCTACGACCATTTCACATACGAGTGTCCTGGTATTCGTCAACCACCGGAACCAATTCTTATACGTTGGGGAACATGGTTGCAGGCAGCTTTTTATTATGCTGGGCATTTCAAAATAGTAAAAGCTGTTGTTGCACAATTCAATCCTACCGAAGCTGCAGCTATTAAGGAGAGCCAGTCGAAATTTCAAGATATTTCCGTTGAAACAGATTTTAAAAATATTCCTAGCTACTATAAAGGATTAGCTGATGCAATAGACCAATTACAAAATAGAGCGTTATCATTATTGGAGTCTCTGCAAATTATGAACGGAGTGCATACACAGCTACTGACTATACATGGGGCAAAATATAATCGACACCAAATGCATAGTAATTTCACGAAATCGCCAAAAAACAAGTTATCAAAGATGACCATATAACTATATTTCATTTTCGAAAATTGCAGCCTATTGTAGCACCTACTGATTCGACAAATCAATCATTGTACGACTAAACACATATAAAATGTCATCTTAAATAAATACGAGAAACTTCTTCAAAAACACAAAGTCGTTAAAACATAAACTTTAAATAGTATAGCATATTACTTCGTTTATCATTAAAGCGTGACAAACGGTTGCATCCGCTGTGTTACTATGTACATACAAGGAATCGAGTGAACGTTCGGTTATTATCGGTTGATCGCACACCGATTAACCGATAATAACCGAACGTCCATTCGATTTCTTGTATGTACAGCGGGTGCAACCGTTTGTCACGCTTTATTTATCATAGACGTATTTCAAGATTGTATAATGTGTTCATTAGTGAATGGTTTTAGATGAAGATTCATTCCAAGAATCGTTTCTAACTGTCTGAATGCAATAAGTTTTAATTGACATATACTCAAGGACAAACAAATAAGCGGTTATCCATGTTATAATTATATGGTGTTGTTATTATATGCGCTTTTTCATACCTTGTACCAAACACGTTAGTATAATGGTCTAAAAAGCCGTATTATCCCAAATGAACTATACAGTTCACGTCTTCTCATAACAACGATTCATAGGATGATTCTGTGCTTGTTCAAATACCATAATTCTCACTGTTTTACAGAAGCATGTGTAAAGGAGAATATAGTGGGGAGTACATTCGTATATAGTTTGACGTTTAACTAAATAAATACTCTCTGCTCTGTTTTTCTGAGTGAGTCAATCAGTATCAATTAGTGTAGAGCTATGAAATATTCAATCGAAGGAAAAGTATATTTAAAAATTGTACTAGCAAGACCACACACTACTAGGTACTATAGATCTCCCGAGAGAGTTGTTAAAATTAGATTGTGTCTTGTTTAGATGGTATTTGTCAGACAAAAACAAATTTTTAGAAGGTCGTGTTTCACCCACTTCATTCTCATTTGCATAGACTTCTGTAGGAAGGTAGTAGTAGAAAAGTTTCAAGCCTCAACATGAAGATGGCGTTACTCGTTAAAAATATTCTGGTAATATAATTGCACATGCGCTGAAAGATACTTTTGAAAATTTCAGCCATATCGAACGCTCAGTTGTTGCTTAACCGCATTGGTCGATGTTAGTTAGTGTTTCTGTAAAAATGGAAAAAATTGAATATCGGGCCATCATAAAATGCCTGCATTTGAAAGGAAATACACCTACGCAACTTAAAGCCGAGATGGACGCTGTTTGCGGGGACCCTGCACCATAATTTGCCGCAATGATATCTTGGGCATCTGAATTTAAATGTGGTAGTACCAGCTTGGATGGTAATGAACGTTCGGGACGGCCAAAAACTGCAACCACTACTGACAACACCGGGAAAGTTCACCAAATGGTACTAGAGGACCGTCGAACTAAAGTTGGAGAGATAACAGAGGCTGTGGGCATTTCGGAAGAACGTGTTTGTCATATATTGACTGAATATTTGGGCATGAAGTAGCTAATCGCGCATTGGGTGCCGTGGTTGCTCACTCGGGACCAAAAACGCATTCGAATGAACATTTCCAAAGTTCTGTTGAAGCATATATGCCAATACACTCTTGAAGCTAAGCCACAGTCGAAACAATGGACTGCGAGAAGCGAATCGACTCCGAAAAAGACGAAGACTTCCAACAGTCGAGAAAGTGATGGCGACTGAATTTGGGGTTAGTCATGGGAGTTGTGTTAATCAACAATCTTGAAAAAGGAAAAAAAACCATAAGGGGGGCATACTACGCATAGACCCCCCACCCTATTCACTAGATCTGCCCCCAATGACTCTTTTCCGTTTCCTAAGCTTAAAATTTCGCTTGGAGGACAAAGATTTTCATCGGACGAGGAGGCCATCACACACGTCTATTTTGCAGAACAAGATGCCAGCTACTATTTGGACGGATTAAAGAGATGGGAGCATCGCTGAGGAAAGTGTAGATTTACAAAGAGACTATGTTGAGAAATAAAACTGAATTTTACAAAAAAAAAAAGTTGTTTCTGTTAGGCTGGAAACTTTTCAGATTACCCTCGTAGAACGATGTGAATTACTGTTAGTTAACCGAAGAACAGTTGTGCTACGATTGGTTCGGCCGCAGTTTTTAAAATTTTGTGATAGTTTAGGACTCGTGCTGAATGCGTTTTTGCCGTTTGTTCTAAAAATGTTTTCTTTTATGCAACAAATACTAATATGATTCAACGAAAAAGGCAAAAACGTTATTAATTCACAAATCTGTTGCGATTGAATCCACCGGGACGCAACTAATCACAGAATTTTGGGAGGCGCGATTGCTCTTGGATTAAGAAATTAATTTCATAATTTAATAGCTGACAAGAATTTATGATTCGTAGCAAGAATAACACATTATGAGGAGGATTAATATAATCCTCTCAAGTGAGTAATAACGTTAGAAATGCTATTGTGTTATCTCTGTTGGTATTCAATCCAATATGCATCCCTTTTAGATCAAAAGCACATATATGCGCAGTTGTTTATGAGAAAACTTGCAAGTTTATTTTTTTGTGAAATAAAAAGTACTCAGTATCACACTGTTAAACATGTACAAACAAAACAAACAAATCATAGAAAAACAGGCAAGGGTAGCACTCAAGCTAAGGTTGTGTTAATTTCCAAGCACAAAAAAGCCAAAAACAGTACTGCGTACGCCACACGTGCCCACCCTTGCCTGTAGCAGCCGGTCTCGTGTCTTCGTATATTCCTTTTATTACTTCCGGTGGTATTTTCGCTTTCATCCACCAATGCGCGTATAAACCGGATTTAAAGGTTTCCTTTTTCGCTTCTGCATCTTCCTCTCCCAATGTACTCATCGCAGAGCGGCCCAGCAGGGAAATATTGGTGAGGGATTTGGATTTTTGGGCTGGCTGTCCGAATGTATTCTTTTTAGGAATCGGGATATTCGGGCGAATGCTCGATATTTTGGAATGGATTTGATTTTCGGCTTCCCATGGTTGAGGTGCCGGATAAGTATATAGATCTAAACTGGATGTTACTGACGTCCTTGCAGAATCTTGCTGGGAACCAGAATATATATTCTCTGAAGTAGATGCTTGGCAAGATGTTCTAGGCGTTGATCCGAAAGGAGACGTACATTGACATTGAGACTCGTATGTTCTAGCTTCAATTTCGCTTAGAGATAATATATTTCTAGAATCAGTAACTAGTCCGGCTAAATCGTTATACTTTTGATAAAGTACAGACATATCAGTACTTCGATGCTGCTGCGAAGCATACAACTCATTTGGAGTTAAGTCTGGGGAATTTAATGTGCAACTTCCGGCCATACCAGAATCAGATGATCGAGGACTATGACAAATTCCAGGACAACATCGGCAGCAAGATGCTCTAATTGGAATATTTGATTCTTTCTTTGCTAATTCCAGGTATTTGTAACTTATACATCTCCGTAAGTTAGAATTGGCTCTGGTATGTAGTTGAATGTTAGATTTACGTTTTGGTTTATCAGAATTAATACTGTGTTTCTTGAATTGAATATTTCTAAAATTTAAACTTAACAATTCGGATTCACTAGAAGTTAATTCATCATTTGATTGCGAAAGTAAACGGTTTCCGCTTTGAAACATAGGTGGCGGTTTTATTACTGTTTGAGAAGAGAATTCCGTTTGATCACTTTCAACTGATTCCGATTTTTCTAAAACTCGTTGATTTTCTTCTTGATAATTATAGAGTAATTCAGCTACAACCGCATCCGGTAATGGTGCTACATTTACTGGTATATCAATGCTACTCGAATGCGTCGTGCTTCCTTCGCTAGAACTTACTGTCGTTGAAGCTAAGGTAACGTCTTTATCAGTGTTAAATTTTTGTGCACATAAATTATTATCACTGGAAGATTGCCATGTAGGAATATATATTGTTGTTAAACTAGATTTGCTAAATTTATTTCCTACCATTTTCGTCGGACAACTTTGTCGTGTTGTCGGAATATACGCTTGAGGTATTTCTAGTGTTTCCATTTCAAAGCTACTATCTAAATTGGCTAGATCTTCGCAAGCTACTGAAGGTTTGGGTAAAAAATTAGAACTGCTCGCTTCTGAATTATCTGAAGCTTGCTTAGATAATTTCACCTTTGCTGTTGAGGTTAAGATTATACTAGGTTTAGTCGATTGTCTTTGCGCTAACTTTGGTGTTGTGATCTCCCCATAATCTATAACGCTTTCATATTTCGTTTCTTCTCTTTTTTCTCCAGTGCTTGGATTATAATACCTAATGTAGCCAAACGGATTACTTTCATTGCTAGAATTACTATCGTCATCTGAGGAAGTGTTATTTTTGTCAATGGCATTTTGTCTATGTATTTTGCTGGTTCCTTCGTCATCACTAGTACTGTCAGAATCAGAATCACTATCACATTTGATAATACTGTCTCTATACTTTGAATCTCTCTTTATAATAACGCATTCTACTTTATGTTGCCTTCTTTTCACCAAAGTAGTATCAATTTTTGCAAAAAACTCTGGATACAGGAGGGATTTCAATAAGTTTCTATCAATCACCTTTTGCTTGACATTTTTTTGATAAAGCTTAGTTAAAGCAGTATAAGGAGATGTTGGGGGATAGTTTGGTGGTGGATATGTCATTGCATAATTTACTGGTGCACTGTAGCATAGAACAGAAGTACGGGAACAATATCCCCGTTGATTTAGCTATACAAAGAAGGTTAAAAAATAATGAGCTAATATGTAAGGCGAATAATGTTAAATGTGTAATGGTTGCATCATTATTGTTTCTATTTTACTTGGTTATATGATGCACCTTTTTCATTAATATAATTCACAAAAACTTACATGTGGTTGGGGTATTATTTCCGCTTGAGATGGGGATGCTTTCTGATGAACGCTACTAGATCTAGGCATATGTTTTCTTAGTAATTCTACCCAATGATTTGCTTCATCTTTGCTTTGACATACGGCGACTTTCTTTTCAATCATTGGGCCACTTATCTCAAAAGCATTTTTAAATTGATCGGAATCCTCCAGTCTGTTCACAACAATACCAGTCAAAGGAAGTTTTCCCTAGATACATAATTTGCTTGAAGCCCAATACAAAATATTAGTCACAAAGTTTACCTCATATATAAAAGCACTCAATCGATGACTAATAGAAAGCATAAGTAAAGTAGTTGGAAAAAGTACTAAGTAGCGGTCATGATGTTGTGGTCCCATCGCTACAGATCCCATATATATAATATCACCTAATGTCGCCAAACTTTGACCTTCCCAACCTCTAACAGGTCCAGTTAATACTTGCAATTCCAACTCTTTCTGTCTACGGGTAGCTGCACAAGTCGCCTAAAATAACATATTATATTATCAGGATTACTTTGTATTTCTGTCAAAAAGTGCTCAACAAGTCATTTATATATACTAGGGTAGGTAAGGATTCATTTATAAGCGCTGGTCCCACACATATAGCGAATAACGTTGCCACTTGTGCTAGGAACGCCCTCTCCACTCCTCAGTGTCCTTAGACAATCCCACACAGTCGCAAGTCAATCGCCTAGCATACGTGCTCGAGATATCTGCTCGACACAGACTTATGGAAATACGTAGTACATCGTATTTGATTTTTATCCTATTAATGAACTTTAATCGATGATTATTTCCAAATAAATATTTAAATGTAAATTGTCGTATATGAAACAAAGAAAACGTTCTTAATTTCAAAGGAAAAATTATGAATTCCAAAACTAAATAGAACCTCGCATTATAAAATAACTAGATTACATTTTAGCTTTTCCAAATATCCAATATATTAAATATTTAAATGATAGTAAGTGCATAACAAATACATTAACTTTTAAATGTAAATTCCAAAAACGAAAACATGTTTTCTAAATCTAATGGAATTTTATGTCAAAATGAATAGTATTTATATGTGTAAAAATTCAATTGAACTATTATTATAATAGTTTATAAGAATGTAATTAAAAAGATAACTATTGGACAGTATAATTTCGAGACACAAACAAAGCAAATCAAAAATAACCAAGGAGAAAAGATCGAGAAAGGCAAGGATGATCAATTAAAAAAATAAACTAGGGGTGCACGACTAGAGTCTAACGCGATGGTCCTCTGACAGCGGTTGGATTGTTACTGATTCGGATTCATTTCCGTTGCGCGATTCCACGCCCTTTTACTTTCATAGCGAGCAAACATTGCAACAGTGTTCATATATTTTAGCGGTTCACATTACTACAAAACTTTCTAACACGGTATATTATATAAGAAACACGTTGTCTCTTTACAGAGAATGCTGTATTTCACAAAGTTTACTCCAATATCCAAAGAATTACCGACTTTCTCTGAAAACTAAATATCACGAGCTTTATACACGGCTCCGAATTGCTTTTGTATTATTAGTTTTCTACAATAATATGGATCAATAAAACAAAATCTGGAAAAGAATAAGAGAAAAATAAATGTTAGAAGTGATCGCCATTCCAAAAGATTCGTTTAGTTATGCTCTTTGATTTTTTCAAAGTAAATAAAACAATCTTCTTCCAGTTCGAACCTCGATTGTTCAAGTACATTTGATGAATAATAAATTGCCTGCAAAAGTGCCTAAGTTGAAGAAACGATACATAGAAGACATATTAAAGGGTGAAGATTTGAACTGACCAGTTGCCCGATGGCGAAATATTTTGTGGTCAGTTGAATGTAAAGTGGTATTATTTGGATCTGAAAGATTAAGGGAATATCTTAAAAAGCCTGTAGGAATGCAATGCGACAAGCCTGTGTTATGGGATGAACATGTATCTTATATGTTGATGTTGTCACTATCGCTCAATAGTTTAAATACCACATGGCTATTTGAATATACTCTAAACAGGGATACTACCTTACACCAAGGATATCACTAGTTCTTTTAATGGATTAAAGCCAATTGCAGAAAATTCTTTGAATTATTGCATGGTTACAAGCAGGCCTTAGTAGGAAGTGAATAAAAATTTGTAAAAAACCAAATCACATACAGCTATTTCCTTATAAACGACAACTGATCTCTGGGTGTCTCCTCGATCTGGATGGCTCTCTTCAAGATGTCGTTCCAGCTCCTGTAGCATTCCTGAATATTTGTCTAATCTCCTAAAAGGCTTACTTAATCCAGTTGTTAGCACTAGGACACCTGGGCTAGCGGCATTACAAGATTCCATAAATTTCGTTAATTCATCCCTATAAATGAAATTTAAACATAAATAAGAGGCATACTTTCAATGTATGTCATACTTACTTGTATTTATCGAGTATACAGACAGCTCGTGGATGTAAGGAACAATAAGTTTGATGAACAGCTTTAATTTTTGGAGCTCTAGTCAAAAATAAATTCCCAATTCGTGCACCATGTATTACCTTAATATTTTCTTCTAAGGAACTCAACAACTGTTGGTGCGTTTCAACAACTTCTGAGAGGTTGCTTGTAAGTTGTTTAAATTCATCTGATGTAAGACTTTTAAAGCAAAAATCAATACCCCGAAGTTCCTTGTGTGTAGAAAATATATACTTACATAGAACTTTTCTCTAGTGGTACTAAGAAATTAGTAATAAGCCCTTGTAACTCTGCAACATGTGCTTTTTCTGAATCAACTAAATCTTTTATTACTACTTCCTGATATTGTTTCTGTTGAGATATAGGTGTTATTGGCGATAAAATAGGAGCATCTAAAAATGTCATTGCAAAATATTCAGTAAATCTTTTTTTTTTAATAATATGTACCATGGCATTCAATAACGTAATTACTTGGAAACCACCCTGTTTTTCCACCCAATGTTCCTTCCCACCAACCACCATCTTCTTTTTGTGTAACGGTAATTATGTCCCCCTTTTTGAAGCATAACTGCAATTAAAGTTTAATAAGTTAGTAAGCATACATTGCACGATAACATCATGCCAGCATGTCTTCCTTACCTCATCATTATTGGTCCCTTTAAATGAGTACACTGCTTGCACAATTAATGGTTCTGATGCCATTTCTTATAAATTGTGCAAACTAAAAAAAAAGAAATAGAAGAAACAACAATAATTTCAAAATATTCTATAAAAAGTTCAGCCATGACAAGAAATGTTGGCCATGATATGAGAACTGAAGTAATTTCTGTATATTGTCACATTCTTGGCAACTATGTCCATCGATTATGTTGGATAGATGCCAATTAATTAATAAATACAGGATATTTTGTTTACCTTGTTTTTATAAGAATATATGGTGTTAATGTAAGTGTGAAAACAATGCTCTACAATACTTAACATAAAATGGGTTAACACTATAAAAAACCAGTATTATGTATCTATTTTAAGAACCATAAGAGAGTAAACAAATTTCCTAAATTTTAAAAATAGACAATGAGTAAAACACAAATATTCAACACCAATATTCGATTCCAAAATATAATTCTGGAAGTTTACTATTGTTTATAATGTGTAGTTTATTTTGTTACATTTTAGATTGATTTGTAGTTAAAAACAAATTAGAGTTCTTTCGGTGTACTTACAATTTTATATGAGCAAGAACCATTTCAAATTAGTATCTTATCTTACACAGAACAATATCTCACTTTATACGTTTATATACTTAAAATGCAATGAATTAATCTTTTTACAAGAACTATTGACAGTTGACAAGTATTAAGATTAAAGCAGTTCCGTCTACTATTTGTTAGAATATTCATTGAGTAGAAATAGAAAGCGATTTCAAAGTAGCTCTCACTCTACAAATATTCACTGGATAGAAATACATCAAAACAATGAACGAAATAACAGTGAATAGTATTTGGAATAATATTTGTGAGTAATTTATAACACCAATTTTGCTCTATTTGCTTTAAAATACTTTTAAGCTGCAAAGAAAGTTAGGGAATTATAGAGATTATATGTTTAGATATCTCACTTAATGTTAGTGTTGTGGCAACCCGTAAGATTGATTTTTAATTCTATATTTAAAAATTTAAGATTCAAGTCAAGAATTTTTACAGATTTTATCAATGTACGTGAATATATGCTGACACTAAGCTTTAACAATGACATAATTTTACCGTGGGTAATTTAATGCGTATATTTACTGTGTATTACATATAAAATGAAGCAGATACAAATTTTGGATGGTGGATTTGGAACCCAAATTAGTAAAAGAATTAGCAGGTCTATCGATGGAGACCATTTATGGAGTACACGATTATTAGCAACAAATAAAATAGAAGTTATTAATACACATTTGGATTTTTTGAATGGTAGGTAAATTTACAGATCACTATGACCTATATATGACATGTTACTTTATTATAGCTGGATCAAATATTATTTCTACAAATACATATCAAGCTAGTATTGATGGATTTGTAAAACATTTAAAATTATCTGAAGAAGAAAGTTATAATCTTATAAAGGAAGCTGTTAGGCTTGCACAACAAGCTGTCAATATATATAAATCAAAGAATATTTCTGGTACAATGATATACATTTAAATGTAAAGAAATTATAGGCAGTGCTTTATATTTCAGGCAATCAAAATATATTAGTAGCAGGCTCTGTGGGTCCATATGGAGCTTTCTTGCATGATGGTTCTGAGTATACTGGGGCCTATAAAGATTCAGTTGATTTGTTATTTTTGAAGGAATGGCATAAACCTCGTATTTCAGCTTTATTAGAAGGGGGAGTTGACTTATTAGCACTGGAAACAGTACCATGTCAGAAAGAAGCTGAAGTTCTTTTAAGTACTTTAAAAGAATTTCCCAATGCAAAAGCTTGGCTTTCGTTTAATTGTAAAGTAATTATATTCTAGGCTATTGTTATACAGGCTATCCCACTGAATATAACACATAATTTTATTTTTTTCCAATTTGAACAAAAATAGTACAGATTATTATTTATTTATGGAAAAATTGTTATTTATGTCACGAGGGATACAACTGCCGTTTTGCGGCTGAGATTGGTTTTTTCAAAAAACATTTACAGCCTAATTGACATACAATATTTTTGTTGTCACCGGCCAGAAATTTTAAAAAACTAGCATTTTACAAAAATATTTTTCATTTGTGTATATAGGGTGTCCACTTAGTACATGGGAGGCATATAACTCCTTTCCTAAGTAATTTAAAGAAATTTAAAATAAAAAATATTTGGAGACTTTCTGCACAACAATTACGTCCAAATATCAGGACGTTCAGTTTCCGCTACAGACGATACAAGTTTGGCTTTGTAAATGGAATATCCATGCATATTATTACGTTTTTGGGTACCCCTTTTCAATTCATGTCAACTTTCTTTAATTTCTCCCATACCCGTTTATCTTTTTTTTCTAGTTTTTGAGGTAATTTGAGATTTTTGCGACATTCCACCGTTTCTTTAGCGGCTGATATCTTAAACGCCTTACACATTAGAGCGATGGTTCGAATTTTATTCGATTGAGTATTTTAATTGAATTTTCGGCAATACATCGATTTTGTTTCTATTAACTAACGTTTACAAGATAGCCGTTGAAATCTCCCATGTTTGACTCATGCTATTTAATTTTTTTTTACTAGAATACGTATATATTATTCCAGTCTCCTAGAGAAACTGTGCTAAAATGTTTCTTACAAACATTTCTCTATACCTAAAATGCGCCGTTTTTAGTAAATTAAATATGAAGCTATATATATATTTTTTTCGTCTAAAAACCTAGAGTACTGCGACGGAATACTATAAACTTTTGTTTTGCCAAAGATATTCAATAAAACAAATGTGTAAATGTTATCTTTTTTGTACAATTCCAGCATCTGCTCGAAGTATCATTATTTTGCCCTTTAATGGATTCCCAAGTCAACTAATATGACATCAATGGACTAATTTTTATCGATTTTTAGAAAATGGATTATTAATGTTTTACGTTTTCTTGAAAAAAATCTAATTGAAAGCTAATTAGAATGACCGTTTTTCAAACAGTTTTTTGTTAAACAAATTTTCAATATTTTTAAATTTTGGTAGAACTTTGGATTTAAGCTTTTTGGACAATTTTGAACAACTCGTTAGTAAAGTGTTTGTTGTGGTGTTTTACCCGTAAGTAAACCTAGTAGTTGGTTCCAATTGAAAAAATAAAAAATATATAAGCGCGTTACACTCTTATCATACTGGATATAAATACATAGATTAACAGTAAGCTTGTGTTATATCAAGCTTTTCTTAAGCATGTCATCATCATTTCGTATTTTTCCCATCTCGTTTTACAAATTGTCATCCCTAGTTTTATTAATTAACACTTTTGAGCTAGAATTGCATCTCCTTAATTACCTACCCCAGTGATACGATAATATAGAAATGTGGGTGTAAATATGTTGTTGGCTACAATTAATGTGAAAGGTTTAAAAATCAGAGTGTTGTGTTTGGGTTATGCTTTCTGCAATTACTTGCATTGCAAAATAGTAATGGCTACGTATTTATGGTAATTTTTCTAGGATGGAAAATCTTTAGCTTCTGGAGAAAATTTTAAAAAAGTAATTGCAGAGTGTTGCAAAATGAACCCAGAGCAGTTAGTTGCAATTGGCGCTAACTGTGTTGCACCAGAGATTGTAGATAAATTATTTGAAAACGTTCATAAAACACTTGATATACCGCTTTTAGTATATCCCAACAGTGGTGAATTTTACAATGTAGAAACTGGGTAATGTATACTTTTTTAAATCATTAACATTCTGAATTAGAATAATAAATAATCCAATACTATATTTTTTTATTTAGCTGGTATGGACTTGAAACCTGTAAACCTGTGGAGAGTTATGTAGATAATTGGTTAGATATGGGCGTAACATGGATAGGTGGATGTTGTCGCATGTATGCTGAAAATATTGCAAAAATTAAACACGCTGTTACAAATTGGCAAATGAAACATTCGCAATAAAGTTGTCTTTGTGCTTTGAAAACAATAGTGAGATGGTTTTGCCTTAAAATATTTTGTGCCGTTTGCTATAAATGCTATAATATTGCACTTGCGAATTTATATTTTAATAAACTTTTACGTCAACTTAGTTTTGATTACACTTTTACGTTAGTAAGTGGTAATTGTATCTTTTTTAATGTATAATAGGCATATTCATATCTTTAAATGCATTATAAGAAGTGTAACATTCGTCTCTTGATAATAATAATTACTTATGGTATACATATAACACAATTTATCCAAAACTTGTTTTCATAATTGTTTTTGCATACAAAACAATAGCCATACAGCATTAATGGCAAATTGCATCGACGCGAATAAAAAATTAATTTTGAGTTAAGTTAAAACGACAGGTAGAATACGGCAGTCTTCCTATTTAATTGACTGCAATTGTCACATTCCACCTGTTATTTTAACTTAATGTAAGATAACATTTTAATTCGTGTCGGTGCAACTGGCCATCATATTTTTAAAAATTTGATATGTAGATTGAATGGGTGTTTTACTTGGATCTGTGATCGAACAGTTTGAGCAACACAAATGCGTATTAGATTTATAACAGATTTCTTTATTTTGCTCGATTGAGCAAAATAGAAGCTGCGTTTTAAAATTGTTCGATTGAAGGTTGGAGTAATTTAAAATCATACCCAAAATAATTAAAAAGATATTTGTGAAAGGCAATTGTAAATGTCTATTATATCTGCCATCTGTTAGTCAATTTCCTAACTAAAATGTCTTCAAGCAGGTTTTATAGTAATCTTGAATCTTCAATGCCTATCAAAAGGTTGCTATTAACAACAATACATGGCAGCACTATATAGATTTGGTATCGGTCGGTGGTTTGATAGTTTGGTATTTATTTATTAGTAGTCAAATGTCAATTCCTAACCAATAATAGTTCTTATTTGTGTGTTATTACAAATAATAATTTAAAATGACTGCACCAATAGAGAGACTAACAATTTTAGAAGCGATAGAAAAAGATGTAATAACCTGCTTACATAGTGCTGGTATGTTTTCTTTTCTATTTGTTACTGCGATTGAATTACATACTACTTCAATTATAGGTCAGGTCTTTGTGGAGCTAAGTAAAGAAAAATCTAGTTTAAAGCAAGCTGAGAATCATACTCAAACATTCCTAAAAACATTAGGGCAGGTGGAAAGTAGATTAACTGAACAAATTAATTATTTAACGCAAGTATCAACAGGTCAACCTCATGAAGGTTCAGGCTACTCATCACAAAAGGTACTACAAATGGCTTGGCATAGGTTAGAACATGCGAGATCAAGAGTCAATGAATTGGACCGACTTCGAATGAAACATTTGCAAGGTAGAACAGCTACACGACCTATTCAATCTGGTTCTAATGGAAATAATGGAAGTAGCGCTACAACTTCAGGATCTACATCTTGAATTAGCTACGATATTATGGGATAGGATGTAAGATACAAAATATGATTTTTATATTTATTTATTTAGAAAAGATGTTCATGTTACAATTTTATAAAATATTTACAACATAGACTTTTAATTCATTTACTCCTTCAAAACACAAAGTTATACATGTGGTAAGATTCCTAATTTGAGATTTATTATCTTTTACATTGCCACATTTTTACTTGATTTTTGATCCTCGTTACATCTGCTGCATAAGTTCTACAGCATCCACCTACCCAAGTTATTCCCATGTCTAGCCATTTTGGTATGTAAGTGTTTACTGGTTCACATTTATCCCTATCTATCCATCTGAAAAAAGAAACGTTTTTTTTTAGAATAAGGTATCAGTGTAATTTAAATGATTAATTGTCTTATTAATGTAGAGAGAATTGATAACATTTCTATGGACATTTTTCATTTCAGAGTTTCTAAAGCAGAATCATTTAAATGTAGTACTTATTTATGGATAAGGCTGCATATATCGCTTTGTTAAAATTTGGACAGGCACAAAATGGTTCATTTACTGTTGTTACCACGATAAATAAGAAAGATTAAAGCGGGGTTAATGCAACATTAATGGCCAATTTCGCCGATATGCCTCAAATTATAAGTAATTCTTAAAGCACTAAGTATCACTTAAAACAAGTATATTTTACCTATGGGGCATGTTTTTCTTTAATTTAAATGTTACTTAGTTAATTTATAAATTAAGTTGTATCGATGAGATTGGCCCTAAATAATGCATAAATGTGTTCTCGTTGGACCATTTTTAAATTCATGCATTACTTGATGCCAACTTTTCAATAGAGAATTTGTTTTTCGATAACATACATACACTACCGTTCATGGAAGTTCGGGCAAGCAAAAAAATGTACGGAAGTCAAAGAAAATAAGAGAAATATTAAATGGCCATGTATTTAATACTTACTTACATGATTTTACATATTTTCAAACACAAATTTATTAGAAAGAAAAAGTTAATGTAATACAAATAATTTAAATCCGATTTTCATCGAAAAATCCACCTTTTGCCGTTAGGACTGCTGCCACTATTCTCGGCATCCGATTCACTAATTTTGCTAATGTTTCATTGGGCAAGCTTGTCCATACCTCCTGGAGAATGGTTCATAAATGTTCCTTCGATTTTGGACACTTTTTCCTAACACATCGGTCTAATTCTTCCCATAACAACTCTATCGGGTTCAGATCGGGGGACTGTGGCGGCCATTCCATAATTTTTAGGGTTCTTTCATTTTCTTCTTGCTGCAAGTAATCTGTGCACAATTTAGATTTATGTTTGGGGTCATTGTCCTGCATAAATTCAAATCTGCGACCAATTAATCGGACTCCTGACGGTATGGCATTTTCCGATATTCTTCTTTTTTCATTATGCCCTCAATTTTGAGCAAGTCCCCTGTTCCGATTAAGGAAAAACAACCCCAAACCATTACAGATCCGCCTCCATGCTTCACCGTAGGAACTATACACTCCCGTAACATTCTTTCATTCTTCATTTTGATATGCCTACGAAAACTCTCCGTTTATTTCAAAAAAACCTCAAACTTGGATTCGCCGGTCCACAAAACGTTTTTAAAATCGTCCACTGTCCAATCTTTATGAGTTTGTGCCCATTTCAATCGTTTCAGCCTATTTCCTCTTCGGAGTAACGGTTTTCGACAAGCCAGTCGCCCATGCAACCCAGCCTCTTTCAGCCGACGTTTCACAGTACTCACAGAAACTTTGGAATCTCGCTCATTATTGAATTCTGTAGCAATTTCTGATGCTGCTAGTCTTGTATTGCGCTTACTAATTATTTTTATTCGTAAATCTTCCGCAGGAGTCGTTTTTCTTGACGGTCCTGGCCGATTACCACCAGTTGTCTTAAATCGAACTATAGTATCATGTACTGTAGATTTTTTTATTTTTAATTTATCCGCAATCCGTCTTTCTGCGTACCCTTTCTGATGCAAGGTAATAATAGCAGATCGTTTTGGAACAGCTAGAGGCTTTCCACGGGACATTTTAAGCAGTCAAACCGAAATTATTTTATTTTTCACTTGCACAACCACAGATACTTTCACAATAACAATCTCTTCAGAACTACTGCGTTTACAAATGTTATAATACTTTATAAAGGGTATACGAATATTTCCAGGTAACACGAGTGAATCAGTTAACCCTTCTAGGGATTATTATAAAGCTTTATTGTCACTGTAATTATTGGGGTCTTATAATAGACAAATACTACCTGGAAATTGGTAAAAGGCTTCCAGAGAAGGTTAGTTTTAATAATTCCCCACAGAAATGTATATTATATAACTTTAAAATTTTTTCCTAAACAGTTAATATAATTTGTCAGCTTGCCCGAACTTCCATGAACGGTACTGTATATGTCCTGTAGTGATCCAGAGATCAAGGTCAAAATACAAAACGTCGTCAATTGAATACACGCTTTGCCTTTTTGCTCCTATTGTTTTACATGTCATTATTATTGTTTGATGATTTTTATCATGAAATAACCTCAACATTTATAAACGTTCATAAATAAAAGTAATGTAGACTTAAAGAGCGATTGGTATATAGTTGAAATTTGATTGAAATATCCTCAGAGAATGCAAGAAATGCATAAAATTAGAACATGTTCTGAAGCTTGCATTTCGATGTCGCATCAAAAAATGCATTAAGAATTACATCATGTGTATACCTAAAATTCGCTCAATTTCATGCCGCATGTCGGTTGCAACATCGAAATGCGTAGGCCCGACAATGGACTGTTCTAGAGATAAAATTGAGTTTGCATTGTATTAAATACGTGCTACAATTGGAGCTTTCACCGGGCAAACTTATAAAATTATGATCTTTCCTATTTTGCTTCTACCACACTTAATTTTAAGCTTCTATCGCCGTTAACTACGTTCTGCGAACTGTATATTGCGGATGTTGAGAAGACCTTGCAGAAAATCCAGTTTCTTATATTTGAATTTTATTTACCACAAAACCGTGTCCACTAAAGAAAACACTTAATTTTTATGGAAATCGTGTTTGAGAGGTAGGAAGGGGTAGAGTCCAGATCCGGTACTGGTTTGATTTTTTTCAATTTTAAGTTAAGCCCCTGCGCTGTTATCGAATCAGTGTCAGCATTAATACAAGTATAGGGTTCTTTTCTGATCGTTTAACGAGTTAAGTTTATATAGATTTTCCAACACTGTCACTAATATTAAAAAATATACCTTTTTGTTTGAAATGTTATACTAACTTGTGGTCAGTATATGTAGTAACATGATGACACGTCTCAACATTTAGCTTCCATTTTCTATGCTTATTTAATTTTCTAAATAATGATCATAATAGTAGATAGATAGACTCAGTAGAGATCATTTGCTTGTCAACCGAGATCACCTGATTAAAATCATCCAGATTTGCTTTAAAGTCAAAGTCAACAACTAATAAAAAATGAACGTCAAACAAATCGCCTTTTCTCAGAAACCCTTGAAAGAGTGCCACGTTTCTTTCTACAAACTTCTTGGATCTTTATTTTTTTTAATGATGTATTATTATTAAAAACATGACCTAATAAAAACCTGCATTTACTAACAATACCTGATCAAATAATCTGTATCTTTAAAACTTATGTTTATTACTTTCTTAATTGTCCTGATGAGAAGGAAATTAGTAGGTAAAATATCCGAATATACTCTTAACACAATGCATATTATTTATCTAAGTAAACTCTATATCATTAAGAACTGAAATTTCTTGTTATGGTAATGAAAAGTTTATTGTCAGTTCATTCTACTAAAATAGGTGTAAATGTGGTTATTTATTTTTGAAATAGTTTTTGTAAAGATATGCGAATGATAGGCATTTCTGTTGCAGTTTTGTTATTAAACAAATCATATTTATACGCTGTCTTTCCAATAACAGCTTTAACCAAGAAGGTTGCCGCATTTGGAGATCCCAACACAGGGACGTAGCTAGACATTTCATATTGGGTGAGCCACAACTGGGCCTACATTTTTGAGGGTGGACCTCATGTTTTACAGTACACCAATACAATAATAAATCAAAATGATACATGCCATTATTTATGTAATCAAATATGTATGATATAGTTTTTAGACATTTATACTTAATAATATGAAAATTCACCTAATGTAAAATAATTCTCCTGTTGCCATGAAGTTCACCAAACTTATTAATTATTTCGGTGTGGTCCAATAATTTGGCTGTTAATTGTTCAATATTAATTATTGCCAAATGATTCAATCAGTCGTCACTGATTCTGTTTCTAATGTAAGTTTTGTCTTCTGAGACACGAAAAAGTCTTTTCACACCCGGCACTTGACACTGGAATTGTGATCGCAATGACACTCCGTTTGTACAGTTGATTAAACACTATAGTAAATAAATTTTATATTTGTTTTGTAGCTCATATTGCCGTATTGTTTTCGGTAAAATTGTAATTTCTGCTTTAAGCGTGTCAGTATCAACTCCGTAGTGTTCAGCAAGTGACTGCAGTTTCTCGAATTTTAAAAAATCTTCACTTTCTGAATGAAGTGCACAAGTAGCGTTTAAAATGTTAACATTTTTATTAAATCTTTCTTCCAGCGCTTTCAGAATTAAATCAAGACAAGGATTAAATTTTGTTTTTCCAAATTTATATTTTCTGTAATAAAAAGAAATTTAAAATGTTTTGGACTTTTTTTTGAACGTTTTGAGATTTGTGCGGGTCCAGGTCCAGGCATATCAATGCTGTTATTATGACATAATTTTTCAGCTTCACTGTATAAAGATAAAAATTCAAAATTGTTCCTCATCGTTTTAAATGTGTTCTCAACAGATTTTAATAAAACATTTGCTTCGTTTAAATTTGATGTAACTTTTTGCAAGAAGTCACTTACGCCTTTAAACATTTTAAAGATTTTACTGTAGAAGCACAAATTAAACGCAAAATTAATTCACGAAGAAGTCCTACTGCCTCTGAAGCAAGATCACCACTTTGTAACACTATTTTATTTAAAAAGACAAGGATTTCAGAAAATAATTTTTTTACTGCAGAACAGGCATAAACTCGAGCTGTCCATCTTGTGTAGCAAATTCGTTTAAGTTCAATGGGTTCTTTTTCAGGGTGTAATTGTCTGGGTTTCAATAAATTGGCGATGAATCGCTGACCCCGAAATAAAAACATACAGTCATTCGATGAATTCAAAAAAACAATTTTCCGTGTTCTACATTCTTGCATATGTCTACTACAATTGCTGGGAGGGCCTGCGGGTGAGCCGCAAAATTTTCGAGGTGGGCCAGGCCCACCCCTAGCTACGTCCTTGTCCCAACATGTAAGAGAAATGTACAGGAGGATGACCTATTCTCAGCAAGTGACTATTTGGTGTACAACGGTAGTCTGGAAGTTTTCAGCTTGAGGGCCGTTTTACATGACACTAATTTTAGTGCTAAATCCCATACAAGATGTGCGCACGCAAGTTCAGTGGACTTGTACACAAGAAATTAGAGCTTGTTCTATTTTCTTGTATACAAGCTCACCGAATCTACATACCTCTGTTGAAGTCACGTATCACAAGTGTAATATTAATGTGAAAAATGTGTTAATTTTAATACAATATTGATACAAGTTGACACATTTACCAATATTCACGAACCACTTCCAGCTGCTTGTCCAATTTTGTTAAATATAAATAGCACATATACCTGAACTAGTACTAAATTTAGTTATCTGTTACCTTTACGTGTCATACACAATTATAATAATTCAATTAACTTTGATGCCAAATTTTTAGCACAAAATTTTCAGTATTAAAATTAGTATCGTGTAAAACGGCCCTTACACAGAAACAAGTTTTTTTTTGTAAATTTCAGTTTTATTTTTCAACATACTCTCCTTGTAAGTCTATATACTTTTTTCAGTGATATTCTCATCTCTTTATTCTTTCCAAATAGTAATTGGCATCTTGTTCAACAAAATAGACGTTTACGGATGTGATGGACTCCCCATTCAATGAAAACCTCTGTCCTTTGAGCGACACTTTGAGCCTAGGAAACAGAAGAAAGTCACTGGGGGCCAGATTTGGTGAAGAGGGCGGTTGGTCTGTCAATTCGAATCCCAGTTCGTGAATTTTTGCAATGACGACCATTGAAGTGTGAGAGAATGCGTTATCTTGGTGGAAAAAAAGTTTCTTTTTCTTCAAATGCGGCCATTTTTCCGCAATTTCTCAGCTTGTCAAGTAATGATCGTAGTGTGCTTCCGTTGATTTTCGTTTTTAAAGATAGTTGATTAATAAAAGGTAGTTGTCATCACTTCTCCGGCCGATGGAACAGTCTTCGCGTTTTCTAGAACTAATTCACCCTTCGCAGTTCACTGTTTCGACTGTATCTTGGCTTGAGGAGTGTGTTTTCGGTCCTGAGTGAGCAAACGTGTCACCTAACGCGGGGTTAGATTTTTCATGCCCAAATCTTCAGTCAATATATTACAAACATGTTCTTCCGAGATGCCCTTAATTTAACGGTCGTAACACAATTTGGTGAACTTTTCCGATGTTATCGATGGTGGTTGCAGTTTCTGGCCGTCCCGAGCGTTCATCGTCAATCAAACTGGTACGACCACGTTTAAATTCAGCTGCCCAAAATGTTACTGTGCGCAGTTCCCGTAAACAGCGTCCATTTCGGTTTTAATTTACGTAAGCGTATTGCCTTTCAAATGCAAGAATTTTTCCATTTTTACAGAAACGAAATACTAACATCGACTGACACAAACGAGTGTTAAACAACAACTGGGCGTCCAACATGGCTGAGATTTTCTTTCAACATGCGCAATATTATATTACCAGAATATTTTTGAGGCTTGAAACTTTTCAAACTGCCTTATAGCTAATTTATTTAGTTTGCTATTGAGTTATTTGAAAAGTACTCAGTAAGTTCTACTTTACAAGACGAATACACGAAAACAGGAAGTTTAATATTGTGATATGGCGTTATCGAAAATTACGACATGCGTATTGTATTATATATAAATGCAGATATTGTATAATATCTTAATTTCACATATACTGGCAATATTTTCCGCATTTCATCAGTAAACAGGTTATTGTTGAAGTTATAACGTTTTTCTGCATTTTTTCGAGAATTCCTAATCTATACCAGCTGAAGCTTATAAGAATAGATGGTAGGATAAGTTTTTCTTGAGAATGGTGTCCAGTACAGTTTATGTCGAGTTTAATGCCACTGCAGTAATTAATCCGACAGAGTTAACCAATTTGTATGTATGAATGTTGGTTCTGATGAAACGCTTTAAGTACCTATCACAAAATCCACATTGTTTTTCGTTGATTTCATTGCAACTGAGTTTTCATGGACCAAACCGTTATTACCTAGATTTATGACCACATCACAATCTGTTCCCGAAAAAATCAACAAACACAATGCATTTTCCAACGGTTTGTAATATAGTGTTCTGAATTGTTTACGATTTCTGCAGAAAGAAATAGCTTTATTTGTAATTTTATAGCATGATAAATTATTTTTCGAATACAAGCATTCCAATCTTTTGACATTTTTAATTTAGTCGATTAAAAAAAAAGATTTATTGCAGAAACATTACTTAGAAAATCTTATATTTTTTAGCAACATATACTAACAATAATTTAAGTTCCATTTATATCTAGTGCTAAAGGCTTCAGGAAATTGTAACAGAAGTAATGTTTGGTATAATATTCCTATACGTAGGTAGGTATAATTTCCATTTCACTATTCGTATGTAAAGTGGAGTATCTGCTTTCAACAATAGTTATCTGCAAATCTCATTGTAAGATTATATCCATCAAGCTAGTTAAATTAAACCTCTCTCTTATTGAATTGGGAACTTACCCTTGTTCAACGTTGTAACTTTCTCCGCTATTGGGATATACTATCAAAGGGACGGGGTTTTGTCTTCTGCCTTTGTTTATGTCCTTAAATAATGATTCAACAAGTCTTGGAGCAAGACAGTTCGCTCCAACTGCAACTAACTGCCTTGGATTCAGGTCGTAGCATCTACGTACCGTTTCTTGGAAATTTTCACCATTAGCTATCGATTTTCCGTCTTGCTGAAATAAAGCGACAGTATTTACCAAAATATATATTGCGCTCTTGCACTGCACTGCAACTGTTACTTAACAGTATGCAGAACAATTATACTAAGTACGTCTGCCTCTGGCATTGATAAATATGTGGATTTATGTTTTTAATAAATGTTGACTATTTAGAGGAATAATTTGCCTGAAACTGAGATTGAGATATTCAGAGATACTTCATATTTTAATGCTATTGTATAACATAGCTCACTTTTGAAAGAGTATTTGAAACAGAAGACTATATAATTTTTTACTAGAATTAATGTTTCTAGTTTGTACATGAACTCTTTCAATTTTAGTCCTTTATTTATACGAGTATGTCATAATAAAGGAAATACTAATAGTGCTTCTTCTTCGTATGAGGTATTTTAATGGATTGGATCATGCTAGACAAACTGTAAGTTCTGAAATTATTATTCCCAACAAAGCTTCTAACTGTTATTATACTAGAATTTAATAATGGGAAAAATCGTTATTTTAAAATAATAGTTTCAACCGTTATTTTGAAATAACGATTGCAAAATAACAGGTTTAGCGTTATTTCGTAGTCTACAGATCTACACGATAACGCATCATGATTCCACATAGCACATGTGCAACTACTGATCTTGCAGCTTGCTAAAATTTAAATTCAGAAGTTTTTCGTAATATAAATATTTTATTGCGTTTTTTTGCAGATAAATTGTAAACTGGTTAGTAGATTAAAATAAATTAAGGGATAAACTGTTCACTGTTGTACTATCAGATTTAATGCAATCATTATTACAGCAGCGTTTAATTTCCACCATTTTGACTGATCCTACTGTTATTTTTCTTATATTTAATCTTAGTTAATCTTTGAAATGCGAGAACATCTATGTGCTTAAATGCTATATAATAAATATAACGCTTTTATTTTTAGTTTTTATAAGTACATTTTTTATATAACATCGGTCTTTTATTTTGCATTTGATAATTCCAATACATACAATTATTTAGAAAATATGTCCATAATAAACGTCCGACGTCCGACTCGATGTCAACTACCGCTCGAGAGGATATTTATGTAGGTACGTGATAAGTTACTTTTCTAGGGGAGTTGTAACTATTATCTGTAATAAACAGCGGCTTCGATCAGACAGTCGTAGCGCCACGCAGTTGAGTACGCCGCAACCGAGGCCGATGATATGTTCACAACAGTCCGAAAGCAACCGTGCTATACCTGTTATTTTCCCAGCGAGATAACAGTTGCAACCGTTATTGGATCCATAACGGTTATAAAATAACAGATAGTTAAATAACCTATCTCTACTAGAATTTTTAATACCTCCGCTTTCGAAAAATTAAGTTATTATTTGTCAGTACAATCTTGAATGGAGATTTATAGTACGTATGCGGTTGAAGACTGTATTCAAGCATTTACTAATGCTCTTAGTTATTATATTGATCTATTTTTTCTTGTTAGGAAAAAAATACCATAGAAAACCGTGGATAACAACGGTAATTTTGAATTCATCAGTAAATTTAAAGCATTTATATAGTATTACTATCAAAAGTAAAATGAAAGAAGATCTGGCGTATTATAAATTATATAAAAAAACCTATAGCTCAGTTTTAAATGTTGTTAACAGTTATATAATTCAAATTTATATAAAACATCGAGTAATAAACCCATCAATACTGCGTGGAATATAATAAATAAAAACACAAATGTTAAAAAAAAACAGAGAAATTAATGAAAGTAGGGTAGGCGATGTTAATGTTAAAACATTAGTCGAAATAGCTGAAGTATCTAGTAATTTTTTTATAAATAGTGTTACTAATTTTGTACCGGCAAGCTTAAATTGCAATACTAGTGGCTGTAATATAAAGTACAATGACAGAACTACGTATTTAGATAGAGTTACCGAAACTGAGGTGGCTTTTGCTGAGTCGGGATTGAAATTGATATGGATTTGATTAGTAATAACATTGTAAAACATACAATTTCTGGTACAATTACTTACAGCCTTGATTAGTAGATCGTTTACAGACGGTGTTTTTCCCAAATGATTAAAAACTGCTAGGGTTCTGCTGTTATACAAGAAAGATGATAAAACAAATTTAAAGAATTACAGACCCATTTCATTATTGTCACTGGTATCAAAAATAATGGAAAAAAAACTATCTGTGATTGTGCATTCCAATATAAATCAACGGAGATCGCAATGATTTAGTTTGTCAATATGCTTTACAATGAATTAAATAAAGGAAAAGCTTGTTTGGGTGTCTTTATGGACTTGAGTAAACCTTTCGACGTTGACCATTAAATGTTGATACAGAAACTGTATATGTATTTAGTACGCGTAAAAGCACTTGAGTGGCTTGTATCTTATTTAACTGATAGATCGCAAATAGTGGAGATTTAGAGACCTGCGGTCAGACGCCTTGCTTCTTGATAGAGGTGTCCCGCAAGGATCCGTGTTGGGCTCCTTGCTGTTTATTGTCTACGTGAATGACTTGTTGACCACTGTAGCACATTTGAATATGCTTCCTAGTATCTGATGGGACTAGACCGCATTTAATTCTGCTCACACACAGGCTTTTCATGCTTTTGTTAGTTGGTTTAGTTGCAATAAGTTGTATGTTAATAATGAAAAAACTGTATGTATGCGTTTTAGTCAAGTTCTAATAAAATGTACGAATGTGACTTATTAAAAATAAATTCGCGCACAATCCAGCAGGTCCAGCATACTAAATTTTTAAGGGTGTACGTAGATAAGGGTTTAACATGGGAAACACATGCCACAAATTTATGTAAACAGCTTTCATCATCTTGCTATGTAATATATAAATTAAAGACTATTGTTAGTAATGAAGTTGTAATGTCATACTATTATTCACACGTTAGAAAGATGTTTCGAAGACAAAAAATTGGTTATTAGAAATATGGCTTGTGTATCTAAATGTACTTCATGCCGCTCCTAGTTTCCTTTTATGCATATTCTTACCGTCTGCTCTCTATATACTAGAGATTGCGGTGTACGTTAAAGCTAACTTAAGTTTATTTATTAGGAACACTAATTTTCATATGTACATGCTATACTAGGAACAAAGATAGTTTAGGCGAACCAATACATGAATTGTCGACGTATGAGAGATCTACAGTGCATATTAAAGATTTAGAAAATACAAACGTTTTTAAAATAGAACTTAGGGCGTTTCTTTATGTTTTCTATGTGTTCTACTCGCTAAATGAATTTCTTAATTGTTAATCAGTATGTATTTACGTAAATTGCATATGTTACTGTTGTTTTCTATAGGCTGCATGTTACTTGCATACATGTCGTTTTCTTTTTTTTTTCATTGTTATTGTAAATCTACCGTATATTATTTGTTGACTTATTTTATGCATGGTCCAGTAAATCAATAAATTATTATTATTATTTAATTCTTTGGAACAATGATAAGTATACTACCTTACTAATGAGAGGTACAAATTTTCTGATTTCATCATATATATTTCGTACTTATTCTTCGTCACTGGTACTATATATATATATTCTTTATTAATCAGAACTTACGTAACATATGTTAGTGAAACATTATCGATGTTTGCAACGTTCAAATGGCGGGTGCTCTTGACACCCGTTATATATGGTTTCATTAATGTGCAGTTAAAGTAATTTCTCTGAACAAACAACAAATTAAATCGGTTACACGTAATATTCGAAATGCTGCGAACCAGAACAAAAGGAGAATTGCAAAAAATTAACAGTTGCTATTTACAGCTGTGTTATTTTCAGTATACTCGATATTCATATATCTATAATTTGAAATTAACTTTAGTCAGATTCCATATTGCTGTGAGCCATAAAAGTTATATGATGTTTCGTATGTATATTTGGTTGGTTCTTGTTATGTCTATTGAGAAAGATCGTACTCCCTTTCAGGGCGGTTCCATGCCGGGGGTTTAAGGGAGGCGGCGTACGTGGGCGCTTACAGCAAAGAGCACCAAATAGAGGCCATGAAAAAAATAATAAGAAAATGCAAAAAAAATAACGACTAGTTTTCATAATAGGTATTATCTGGAAGAAAGCAGTTTATTACAAATAATATATTCTAGTAGATATTAAACAAGTTCTGACTGTTACTGATAGGCAGTACTACAGTTTCATGTTATATAGAATTGAATATATAATAATATAATAGTATATATAAATAGATTTAGAATATACATAAAAAAAGCGAAAGGGCCAGTGTTCCAAAGCTAACAGTTTATTTATTGTTAATTGCTTTAAAAACTCTTTTTAAGTATAAAATATTTCGTAATATGTATGTTGTTAAGAAGATAAGTACGTATTGATTTACATGTGGAAAGAATGCCTAATAACATAACCAAAAATTAATGCTAATATAGCTCATGGTATTGGTGGAATCATTCCCGGCAAAAACAATGTAGCAGAGAAAATAGCACTAACACATGAATATGTTTCTGCCTAACGGGCGTCATCAGCATGGTTCTGAGCACAATCTTCTGCTGCTAATAATTGCGTTTGCCTCTCAGTTTATGCTGCTAATCTCCAAAACAGCACTGAATATGTCTTTCGGCGACACCTATCGCCAAGAGACACAGTCACGCCATCCCAGAGGGTAGCAAAACAAATCGGAGTGTAGATGTCCACCACCTATCGGGCAGGTCCTGGGCTGCCAAACGCAAGGGGGCGTTGTGCCTAGACACAGCGACATTTATACGTGCAAATGATTCCTCAGGCTAACCATGATGTATAGAAATACACGTGGAAAGAATGCCTAACAACATAACCAAAAATTAATGCTAATATAGCTCATGGTATTGGTGGAATCATTCCCGGCAAAAACAATGTAGCAGAGAAAATAGCGCTAACACATGAACATGTTTCTGCCTACCCGGCGTCATCAGCATGGTTCTGAGCACAATCTTCTGCTGCTAATAATTGCGTTTGCCTCTCAGTTTATGCTGCTAATCTCCAAAACAGCACTGAATATGTCTTTCGGCGACACCTATCGCCAAGAGACACAGTCACGCCGTCCCAGAGGGTAGCAAGACAAATCGGAGTGTAATGATTTAAGTTATTATATTTAGTAAAACATAAAATAAGTGATAAAAAAGGCATTTTCGTTTTTGATTTAGTGTAGGGGGATGACTAAAACTCTGCAAGCGGACGGCCGACGGTCTAGGACCAGGGCTGCACATACCACCTACTTTTCAAAGATGTGTAAAAAAATGTTAAGTTAGAAAGATTACTACACTTCGAAAATAGATAAGAAAACGTAGATAATAACCTTTATTTTTTAGTTAATAAGCTTTATTACAATGATGTTACTTTTTCGTATCTGGTTCGTGCTTTTTAATGTATATTGTTGTACCTCTTATTGAAAAATTTTGCCGTCCCTAGATATTAAAGTGTGATATGTCTCATACCTTATATTAATAATAATAAGCTTTATTGCCCAACAGAGAAAATTCCAATTACTGGACAAGTAATTAATTAAAGAAATTACAAAACGAGTACAAAAAACAAGTAAGAGTAACAAGTTAGAAAAAATTATTAAAGTAAAGAGCAGTGACTATCCTTATTGTATGTAAAGTATCGTGCAAAATATCGTATTGCGAAGATATGAGATTAAAGTTTGTACAAGTCACATAAATAGGTGATTTTAAAAGAGCATTTGTTCGAGGAAACGGTAGATAAAACGTATTCGAATACCGGACACTAGAGCGTGGGATTATAAATTGTAATCTCTGAAGTAGTGCAAAGCAGTCAACGCAGCTATTACACAATTTCCAAAGAAACATCAAACCGGAGGATATGCGCCGAAAGTTAAAAGTTAAAAGTTATTATCTACTTTTAGAGTGTAATTGAACGAAAGTTGATAGTTGTCCTCAATAATTTGATTCAAATTGTCTTAGAGCGGTTTTACATACACATACGTCAATAAATTGGTCAATTTAGGGGTCTTCAATTTCTTGACGTGTGTAATACACTTAAATTTATCAATAAATTGACGAATTCAAATTGACCAAGAAATTGGTGAGTTTAGAACCAGTTCTAATTTTCGTCAATTTCTTAGTAACTTTCTGGTGATTTTATGGTACCATCTCACGGTATTTGACTTTGACGAAGTGATGTTCGCACGTGTTCTGTTGCATACATACATAAATAAATATTAATAATAAAATCGCTTGCAAAGTATATACATACAAGACTAATGACCAAAACCAAATAATATCGTTTAACCTCAAACGTCAAAAAGATTTTATGTAGATTGAAATAATGTTGGTATTCCTATATCAAGGCTGCGTTAACATAGGGTAGCGCGAAATTAGCGTAAGAATTTGACAACTGACACCAATGATTTGCTTTGTCATAAGCTTATGTGAACGCTATAATCGACTAATTTATTGACTAATTATACAAATCCTCAATTTTCAATTTGTTGAACAATTTCTTGACCGATTAATTGATCAGTGTAATACCGCTATTAAAAAGGATATTTCTGGTTATAATTGCGTTCTTATCCTTTTTAATATACTTCAAACGAGTTCATTATGAAAATCAAACAAAAAAGTAAACACATTGTGCATATTGTAATGTTCTGGAATTGAGAAAAATGGCTATTAATTTATCACTTTGTAATATGCAGGGATAATTATTTCATTTACAGTATATCCGCTG
Source organism: Dynastes maya (assembly GCA_029619315.2). Taxonomy (NCBI): domain Eukaryota; kingdom Metazoa; phylum Arthropoda; class Insecta; order Coleoptera; family Scarabaeidae; genus Dynastes; species Dynastes maya. Next base: position 29,056,514 of record JAROYE020000001.1, read on the forward strand.
CTGTACAATACAAAAAAATTACAAAAAAAATGTTAAAAATTTTTACTTTCGCTAAATGAAATTATGATCTTTTAGAGTGATTTAGGAAAGAAATCTATATTCATCGGTTCTTGTTCAAACAAATAAACTTGGAGTACATTTTGTTTGTCTTGCGTCGTTTATCGTTCCATTTTCGATTGACTCAATCTCTTCTCATATTGCGATTTTAATGTGGAAGATTCCTCAGCTAGTTCGTTTTGAACTTAATAAGATAATAAAGTACCATAAGACAGCGTCGACAATCTTATTAGTTTATTCGTAACCTACTTATTCAAGTTATCCACGTAAAAGTCCATATGTCGACGGTTATAAAGCAATCTCTGTCAGCAATAACTTAGACTACATCTCGAGGCTTCCTATAGTATGTGCCCTTTTCTATTAAGGCCGGGTGTCACATATTTTCAGAATTTTACTTACCTTACAGCTAAACGCAAGCCAGGCCTTTATATTTGGGAATTCTTTTATCAGATCTAACAGCATTTCTGCTTCCACCCGACAAGGTATGGTCTCTAGTGCTAATAAATCTACACCAGCTTCAACGAGCGCAGCAATGCGAGGCCTGTGCCATTCCCTCATGGTTTCAACTGGAGTTGTTGCGGCGTAGGAGCCGGTATATTCCGATGCATCGTGTAAAGATGCTCCGTACGGACCCACGGAGCCCACTATTAAAGGTTTCGGTTGATCTGTGGAAATGGTATATATTTCTCTTATTTAGCTATTCTAAATGAGATTTGTGTTAATGTGAAAATGTATTTCATCTTTAGTTCGGGATATGTTCTACTAATATTCATTATTTGTATTAAGATTTGTACTCAGATAAGATAAATTATTTGATTTGCAAGTAAAGAAGAGTAAATAGAATTCCAAATCAACACATAGGAAATGCTCGTATCATTTTATTATATTATTTTCAAAAGGACATCTAATTAAAATATATGGACATGTAATGTGGATGGACCAGTTTGGTTACTAATTTGGAAGAACATCTAACTGAAATGTGCTTGCCGAAGGCTGCTAAAATAACCACTAATTAACTAGTAATTTCGACATTTTCAGTAATTAGAGTATTCTTAATTAGATACTCTCATCCATACATGTAGCCACTAACTTCGTATATATACGACAATTTCTAGTATAACTACCATTACTACTAGGAATACGGCGCCCTAATCCAACTATCAAATTATATTTATTATTTAATACATATAATTTGTGTTATTGTGATAATTATATAAAATCCTATTTGGGTAACATTAGTTCTACCCACACATATAAGCTGATTCCTTTTCGACTCTCACCATGGGGATCTCGCTTACCATCGGAGATAGAGGATAGGTCTAAATTTGGCAAAGTTGCTAAATTTTGCATTTTTTATGAGCCTGAAGATAAAATGAACCTGTGACAAATGACGTTCGAGATTCTTTAAAAAACGAAAAAAGCTCATTTTCTTCTTTTAACGCTAGCACCTTTATTTGGCCTTTCAGAGAAAAACGAAATACACATTCCTGAGGCCAGTTACGATCTTCTATCTATTGGTGTACTCGAAATTTTTAAATGATGTTTCGGTTCTTTCTGGCTACCATCAACTTTCTTTCCTTATCGACGCCATATTGGATTTTGACACCAGAAGATGTTTCTTTCTGATTTCTCTCTGATTTCAATCAGACATAATATGTTGATAGAAGTTTTTGATATTATATTTTAATCGTCGAAGAATATTTTTTTTTAGATTAAATAAGGTAGCTATGAAATTTCAAACTGTCAAACATTTCAGTTATCGTTGATTAATAGAATGTCGTACACCAACGAAAAGAAACGAGATATGTTAAGTATTCTTTATTCATCCACCCTAAATACAACAATAGCAAGTACAAATTTTTTCTAGAACTTGGCTGAGAATGAATCGTTTACCAAATCGCATAATGTCTATGTTAACAGGAATCTGAATGAAAATTAACGGGATACTTTACAAATGGCGAATGGAAAAACAATGATAGAAAATACAGCATTAAAGCAACAATTACCCACAGCAAATGTTCGAATAACTTGCCATTTTCATTAATGGACAGTTGCGCTTTCCAGCATTTCAAATTGCCCTTTGTATGGTCTTTTCTAGGAATTACATAGAAAGCATTTTGGAGTCTACCGCGAAGTTCTTTAACTTTGGGACAACTTTGTAAATACTATTTTTAACAATTACCGGTAAAAAAAATCCAGAGGACTTAAGAGATCTCGCCGGCTATTAAACAACTCCGCTATTTCCAATCCAACAGTTTGGAAATTCTTGACTAAGTAATTCCTCGCATTGTGAGCCAGTGCACCGTCTTGTTGCTACCATAAATGCAGTAGTTGATTCAATGGAATATTGTTATCTAAGAAGTTAGACACGTATGTGCAAAGAAGGTTTAAGTATCTCTCTCCATTTAACGTTTCTTTACACATAACTGGTCCTATGAGGCGATTTCGCAAAATGTCCGTACAAACGTTTAATCCAACACGATGTTGTAGTCTCCTTGGCCTATTTTGTCTAGAATTCTGTACTGCCCAATAGTGTTCCGTATTTTTGTTAAAGATTCCAGAATTGGTACGTTTTGATTTATCTGATCAGATGATTTTGTTTAAAAAATCTTCATCGTCTTCTAACCTTTCCACTAAGCAGTTGCAGCACTTCAGTTGCCTTAAATTATCTCCAGGCGATGTGGTTGTGGTCATTCTGGATACAATTGTAAATATCTTGTACTCGGTATTGTTGTATTTCGATTCTATGAATAAAAAGCACTTAACATGTCTCGCTTCTCTTCACTGGTGTACATTTTTTTTATTGCTAATGAACGATAATTGAAGTATGAAATTTCATGGTTACCATAATGGCTATTATATTTAGTTTAAAATGTATTCTTCGTCAATTAAAGCATATCAACAACTTTTGTCATACATGGTTGAAATCAGAAGAAAAACTCCTTCTGATGGTGTCAAAATGGCAAAAAAACCGAAATGCTATATAAAGTCAATTTTAAGTACATCTTTAGACAGAAGATCGAAAATAGCTTTAGGACTGTGTTTTCAGTTTTTCTCTGCAAGGCCAAATAAAGGTGCTAGAGGCAAGTATAGAAAATGAGCTTTTTTCGTTATCTTAAAGAATCTCGAACGTGATTTGCCACAGGTTCATTTCATTTTCGGGTTCATAACAAACACAACATTTTGCAACTTTGCCAAATTTAAACCTACCGCTTATCTCCAATAATAAGCGTGAGAATCTCGCTTATGGTGAGGGTCGAAAAGGAATCAGCCTATATACCGAATATTCCAAAACTGAAGAAACGGTACGATGTGCGTACTATGTCCCAGATTTAAATATTCGGGAATCATATAAATTGAATACTCTTGCTATGTGTACTGTTGAAGCATTTGCAATTTGGGAAGCATTTGAATTTCTCTTAATCTTCTAATGTAGTATTTGCAACAATCTCCTTTGATTTTAAAAGTGTTTTGGTTGCTATTAAGAATTTCAAACTTTTTAGTAGTAAGCATGCGATTTCATTAAATACATTGTGCTAGTTGCAGTTTTTAAAGGTTAGCTCGCGTTTTCGAGCAATTTCAATTTAAAAATTTTAGGCCCAAATAACCTTCTGGAACATTCTGGAATTTTCTGGTAAATTCGATCAATGACCAAAGAGCTTTCTGGAACCTTCGAGAACCTTTCATGGACCACTCGTGAACCTTCTAGAAACTTCCATCCCCGCTACTGCCATTTGGTCAAATGGGTATATAAGCGGTTTTCAGAAGTCAAAGTGTTAACATCTAAATATTAAAGCTACATGTGCTTGTGGAATACCCGTTTAGCCGGCGACCAATATAACGAACGGAACTGGCTTTTACGTGAGGAATTTAGATTGCGACAAAACAACACTATTGAGCAAGTGTCACCCCTTTTGCCCGTAGTCTAGCATTGTGTTAAGTCGTCACATTGGATCCCATGACGTGAAGTGCGTGTCCCACTAGCGTATCCTATTCGTTTACCTACAAACTTTATTCTCTGGTGTTGCTAGGTCCTTCAAGTATTTTACTGTACACTGATTAATTAATTTTGTAATGGAAAATGGCCTTGATGCGAAGGTCGAAACAAAAGGTCGGACAAAAAATAACTTTTATTTTAATAAACTACAAGGTTATCTTAATCGTCGCTGTTCACTTTATTAGGATAAAATAAAAATGTGTCATGCGTGAAATATGTCTGATATCAGTTACTTCTTTCGTTTCAGTTATATTCATTTATTCATAGTCGGTTCCTCCTCTACCGGTCGTTCCAGTGTAGATGTAGTCGTAACATCTATCTTCCAATTCCATCGCTTCCAAACCTGTGCTAATATTTCTGATTTCCTCCATGTTAAGTTTTTTTTGGATAATAATTTGACTCAAATTTGACTTAACACCTCGTTTCCATGTTATTGGTGGTCGTCCTTTTGGTTTTTTTTTGTTAATTCCCATTTTTAGAGACATTGTTGGTATTCTGTCCATCATACGGTAAACATGTCCCAACCATCTCATCTGATTTTCTTCTCTAATTTCGTTGGCGTTTGTTAAATTAAATCTTTCTCTTATCCTATCATTAATTATTCGATCTTTTATTCTTACTTCTAGCACTCTTCTTAATTATCGCATTTCCATTGTTTGTATTTTTTTTCCTTTTTGCTTCTCTGTCACTGCCCATGTCTCGCATCCGTATAGTAAGGTTGGGATAAATATTGACTTGAATACCTTAATCTTTGTCCTCCTGGATACTTCTTTCCTATTAAGGAACTTTTTATTTAATGTGTGCATTAATCGATTTGTCGCCTTTAATCTGTTGTTAATTTCTGCATCTATCCCTCCATTTTCATTTATCAAGAGCATCAAATATTTGAATTCCTTGACTTGATCCAATTTTTTTTCACCTATTTCTATTTTTATTTCTCTTGTGTGCTTACCTATCATCATTGCTGTAGATTTATCTATGTTTATGTTAATTTTACTTTCCCTCAGTGCATGATTCCAAGTTTGTAAATTTCTTTTTAGTGCAATTTCATTGGTTGCAATTATGTCTGCGTACGCTAATTAATTTTTTATGGCCGGTCTTAATTCATAGCATCCATGTTGACTCTGTATAATGTCTGGTTCTATTTTTCTCCATTAGTTTTGTTCATTAGGGTAATAAATAAGTAATTAGTTATATTCATAATTCCAAATGTATCGCAAAATTAGATACAACAACAAAGATATATCATCATAAAAAGATGTCACCTAGAGGGCCATGTTTTCTTTTTGAATTACTTTTATATGTTCGTTAGAACTACTATCTGACAATTAAATCTTGTTTAAATCATATGAAGATTGAAACTTCAAATTACGTTTCACATATTTGACGGTAATGATGCAAATTAGTTTCCGTTCAAAACGTAAATGGGTAATGTCGTAATCTAAGTCAATAATAATTAAGTCAGCAGAATGAAGAGAATGAGCTTTTTTCCAAGTAAAAATAAAGTAAGAATTTAGCAAACAATTATAGTAAATACTCAAAGTTTCAATACAAATCTTTACTCGTCTTTCATGCTGTTAAATGCGTTGACAAGGTGTTGAGGCGTGATCGTGTCACAAAAATTTTGAATAGCTTTGGTAAGTTCTTGTATTATGTGTACTGTATTTTTAAAAACCGTATTTTTATAAAAACTTTATAAAAGCTTGGAGAAATAAAATAATCTAAAATAGTTGGATCAGGTGAACGTGGGGAAAAATCTACTTCACGGTTATCAAAATATTTATGTAAGAGGTTCATTGTTTGTTGTGTTTTATGAGCTATGTGTTTTGTTGGAAGTATCTATTCCTTAGTGCGCCGTCATGCAACCGATTCAGAAAAGGTTGCAATAAGCTATTACATCTTCTCAAAATAATGGACCAATAATTCCTCTCGTGAAGTTGCACAAACCTTTTCAGAATGCAATGGTTTCTATATCATGACATAAGGGTTTTCGCTGGATCATATCTATATGTATGGTTTGTTTGATAATAAAACCATTAAGATGGAACCAATCTTCGTCTAAGAAGAGGCATTTGTCAAGGATATTATCATCATTCATATGATTTCAAACCAATTGCAGTATTGCACTCTCACTACGAGTTCAATGGACTTGAATTCTTGCACAACACGAATTTTATATGGATATTTTTCTAGATCTTTTTTAAAGATATGCTGACAGGTACCATATGGCAAATTAGTTAAAAAAACATGACCCTCTCGATTACGTTCTCTTTATGATCATATTGTGTAACACCGTATATAAATTTTATTTGTCTTTTGATAGCAATTCCGCAGGAGCAAAAATATTTCGTACTATACGGACTACTAACAAATTCAAAGGATGCAGCAAATATTATACAAACCTAGTTCGGGATATTCCTGTGTGAATCTGTCACATGCCGTCCTAACGTAATGTACAGACTGCATGATGAGATCGTAAGCTTCCTTTTCGGATATTTTGAGGTGTTGAACAAATCCGCTAATGCTAGCTTGATATGTGTTTGTCATTATTACATCTGCGCCAGCTGAAAAAGAGATAGAGAATAAGGAAAGTGTTTCACATACATATCTTTTGTGTAGGTGTCGTTGTTACTGGGAATATAGTCAATGAATCTAAATTATATTTTTTTAAGGAGAAAATCAATTTTATTTATAATCCATATAAAAATATTAAAGGTAATAAAATTTCGTAATTAGTCTTTACTTGATATTTAGTCTGTCGTTTTGCAATAAAATTAATATATTTAGCGCCCATTTAATTTAATTTTTCGGAAACTAAATTGTAGTCTGTTACGATTTTGACAAACAATTGTGATCAATATAATAATAAATCAAAATAGACTATGAGTAATGCAATATTTGACTTGCAAAAGTTGGCGCAATCTAATAAAAGAATGGAATAATTTGATTACGGCTTGTTTTATCTAATTTGAGAGTTTATAACTGTCTTTCCTTATGAATAGCGTTGCTGTGCTGTTAATAATCTCAAAGAGGTTTCATGAATTTTGGTGCCACTAGGATGCATTGAAAATGTTTATTATACACTACTACATTAGTATCCTGTTAAGCCATCTGTTTTTCTTAAAATTACACAACTCCTATCGACTTTTTGGCTACTTTCTTACTTTGTACATTTCCTAAGTTTATTGCCATTGGTTGGGTTGTAAACATATAATCTTCGACTGAACATTGGGGACAACAAAACAAGTACCACGGTGTAAGACTTTTTAAAACAATACACTTAAAGCTCCATAAAATATCGTTTTCAAATTGTAACTAATCTAGTTTTGCTTCCTAAACGTAGCAGATCCATGTTGGTAGTTATAAGAGTCAGTATGTAATAGGAACTTGTATCTAAAATTTTGAATGGATGATTTTGAAAAGTATGGTATTAATAGTAATCCTAAACATGTACTTCTTTTTGGTATAAAACGAAATAGGTTCCAATCATCGGCAAAATATGCACCATAGATTAATACAGATTTTAAAAGCTAACGAATTTAATCTTCTATATATACTGAAATATTTTTCTCGGGGGTTTTACTCAAATTTTGTTAAATTTTCTAATTTAACTCTAATAAATGATTTTTGTAGGTTCGGGGGTATCCCTAGATACCCTTACGGCAATTTTGAATGAATTTCCAACTCAGTAAAACGAAATTAACGAATTTTAAGATTTGAAAATTAACTAACCTTTAAACTTTCGAACGACGCCAATGTATATAAACCCTCTGTTTATATACCCACCACAGGAACTGCCTGCTCTGGATATTTAACCCTTTTCTCTTTTCTAAGAATGACTTTGAATACACAATGAACACTTATCTTTGGATTGGATTTAAGACAAACTTTGATTCGACCAAGGCCGAATAAAGATTGATGAAAATTTAGGGCGTCGTTCATCTTTCTTTTATTTTAAATCGCGAAAGACCGGCGATTGTTTTCTTTCACAGCCAATTTTGATAATTTACCCAAATAGAAATAAACTTTTCGATGACTTTCAATCAAATGATATTAGCATACGAGAACGAATGCAGTGACTTAACCAGGAGGTTGTTTGTTGATGATTCTGTGGTCCGAACTGTAACCAACAAGCTTTAAAAGAGAAAATCCACTGCTAATTTATAGAAACCTTTTCAGATAAAGATTTACTTGATGAAATATTATCTTCGATTTTTACATTAATTTGGACGAAATAAGTGAATAGAAAGATTAATAAACGAGTAGATTTGTCCATGATACCCCACACTCGTCATTATCTGGACTTATAATTAAATTATACCGTCCTCGCCCCAAGAACGGTTGGCTGAGGGGTTGGTAACGAAGAAATTTGCAATTATCCCCGCAAGAGGGATATATGGTTGCCAACGAGTGGCCAGCCTGACATTTGGTCAGTACCGAAGTGACAACCGAGAGAAGTTGTTGTTGTCGTAGATACAACGTTGAACATAACATAACAATACATACTAAGGTGACAGCTAAAAATGAAATCCTACTGAATATATGATGAACTGAAAGTACAACTTATTGTTCTTTCATTGAAAACATGTTGTGTATTGAGAATGAACTTCTCGTATATCCTGTTCATTTTGTTTGGCTGAGTTTGTTCCTCATTTTTTCCTCAATGGGATGAAGTACACACTATTCATCTCTAGTATCCACTTTGTTTAGGGATTTTTTAGTTTAAAGCTACCTAATTATTACGACAAATTTCTAGCTCTTTGGTATTCTATTGGTATTCTAATCGTTTATTACGAGTACGCTGTTCGAACCATGCAGTTCTAAAATTACAGAATCTGAGAACTATTAGTTCGCTGTTAGATTCCCACACAATTTGTGATCCGAATTCCATTCCGAACGGTTCTAACAATTCTTTCCGTAGAGCAGGTATTTGAAATTCTTTCCAAACTTGAGCATGCGCATTCAGTATTTCACGACAAGAAAAATACTGCTGGGACAAATTGATTACGAAATATCATTTTAGTCGTACTTTTAATAAATATTTTGATTCACAGACATCTTAAAATAGAAAAATGTCATATACTACAATAAAGTCATAATATGTGCTGTACTTGTACACAAAGTCGCTTTTTACCATAACTACCGAATTCTCTATCATAAACTCGTTTGAACCTAAGCCCGATGTAAGAATTGGAATTGATGGGCATGCGTACAACTACCAAGAATTAGTAATTCTCGAACGGTTCTGAACTGTTTTAAGGTGTCGGGTTCGAACAAACATGTCTTCATCTAGGATTCCCGGTCCTTTAATTATAACTTTTCTGCCTTGATATATTCAGAGCACAGTGGAGTGCTGCTTTCAGGCTTTTTGCACACTTATGCAATATATTTGTATGCTTCAATATATTCTGATGTTTCAGATTTTCACTTACATTGCATTTATTTATAATATACTTTACAACTCAAATACTATTCGTGTATAGGCACGAAAGATTTATTACATAGGGAAATTGCACAAAACTCTAGAAAGATTACCAAAAACTCTGTAAAGGGAAATATGAGTTGTACTGATAAAATATGATCAGTAGCATAGCATTATAGCATTCAACATAGAGGGCAGATTAATATATAAGGTCTCCAACAACGCCATTGTGTGAGTATCGGGGAGTTCTAACCTGCAAACGGTAATTTCGAACATCTTGTCTTGGCAAGTAAAGTTCCATTTTTTGTGAACGTCGTTGAGAAACAGTGTCATTTATCATAAGCTCGGTTTCTGAGATGCGTACCAAGCAACGATCCGTAATAGAATGTTTAACGCTGGAAGGTTGCGCGCCCATCGAAATTTGCAGGCGTTTGAAAGCTGTTTATTGCAACAAGTGTATGGATGTGAAAAATGTTCTCCAGTGTAAAACATCAGCTCGGTTATTTTGGATCTTCCGTACAACAGATTCAGAAATGACTATAAAGAGATAAAAAAAAAACAAATTTCCTGAACAATTAATACATTTAAGAATTCAAGAGTAAACCGTCATTTACCTCAAACTCCAAATTTTAATCTACTAAACTAAATTTAAGTGATACCTACTAATAAATACAATTTTAGAAAGCAAGGAACTTGTAAGCTCACAAAATCCATCAGATTACAGAAGAAAAACAAAACCTTATTAAATATAAAATAAAATTATTTTAAAATATAAGCAGATTTAGCCCCGAACCACTTCATTTACAAATTCTTAGTTTACGATAAAAAAAGTTTAACGGACAATTAATCTTGTTTCCAAGTTTACAAATCAAGAGTGTTTAATTAAGTAGGTTTTAATTTATGTACCACTTGTCGAATCTAATTTAACATTCAACACGACAGTTTAATTGTCTTTTTCTGCGTCTCGCGACGTCGGTTTTATTTTCACCAATTAATTAAATCTGTTATTTGTTTACTGCGAAAACCTGCTCGCATCGAAACAATTTGTCATCGATTTTCAGAAATGTCGTTGCCTCACACTCGCATCGTATTTGTAAGAAAAACTTAACGGAATAATGTCCTTTTCGCTATCGTGATTGATTGCAAGAAAAGCTATATCGCCGAACGTGAATACAGATAAAGACAGCGTTCAATTACAAATTAATTAGGAAATTGTGACATCTTGCACTAATCAATAAGACCTAAACTTCGTCGCGTTTCAAGCATTCTTATTTTTTAACGGTAGGGCAAACAAGTTCCACCGTGTTTTTTGTTTGCTTTGTATGAGTGTTGGCGTAGCATTAATGAAGAGCGGACGATGTAATGTGCGAGACATTTTCATAACAATTGTATTGTGCGCATCCAAGCAAATATTTGCACGATTTTTACCCTCCTTGTAAATTCAATACTGATGTTGTTAATTGCAGAAACAGACAATTAAACAAAGAGATGAAAATGGAAATGTCGAAAGAAGAGCTTTCTAATTTGCTCGTAATTATGAATAATAATATTTTTTTGTTTTAATTAAAAGGTTTTTAACTTCTTTTACAGCAGTAATTCGTATTCTAAATGGGTATATACACTGAATAACGATAATATAACTAATAAATAAACTATCTTCCTCAATTTCTTTCTGTGTTTTTATATTTTCTGGACCCTTCCCAAATGATGTTCGTTTTAAATACCTCTACTATACTCCATACTATATCAGTTCAGGCTCTTCTCTTTTCTTTCCTATTGCTTTTATCTTCTATATCTTTCGCACTGATCAATTAGCATTCATTGGTTTTAAATGTGTCCAACAGCGAGTTCCACATTGTGCTATGTTATCGACAGTTTACTTTAGGACTAGTTTTGACAGTGGCAGTGTGTATATCATAAGCTAGATGACCAAAACAAAATACTTAGTAAATAATTTCAATGTATCCTACGACTTGTTAATATACGAGGTGCTGCACAAAATATCCAAGAATTTGAATATACTACTTATACCAAAAGCATCACGAGGTCCCGTCGCTAGATGGCTCTTAGTAAACCTTTCAGTCGCTGCTTTATGAAGTTTCGTCATTGCAGGCGCATTTCTTTGTGAGTTATTGCTGTTTGTGTTGCAACGTGTTTTTATGCTTCTGCGAATTTTCAAATGGCTGACGCAAAGGAGCAACGGATTTGCATTGAATTCTGTTTCAAGCTCAAGGAAACTGCAACTGAAACCCACCGCATGTTGAAGCATGCTTTTGGTGAGAATGTCTAAAGTCAAGCAAGAACATCTGTGCGGTTCAAGCTTTTCAAAGAAGACAGAGAATCCGTGAAGGATGATAAACTTTCGGGTCGATCGTCCACATGCACAACACTGGAAATGATCACGGAAGTGATTCGCGTAGGCAGGAGGCAGAGGTTTTGAAGAGACTGAGGGAAGATGTTCTGGCGCAAACGGTCTCAATTGTGAAGGAACAAAGACTGGTTGCTCCACCATGACATACACCTAGCTCGGTTTGAAGTAATTTCTGGCAAAAACAACATGACCACAGTCTGCCACCCTCCCCACCTTCGTGACGTAGCCCCCTGCGACTTACTTCTACCTCTTCCCTAAAATGAAAATCAACTGGAGACGTTTTGACTCTATTAAAGATATTTAAGTTGAATCGCAATTGATCTTAAACACCCTACAACGTTCTGACACCCAAAGGTATCGTTGCATACGTGCCGAATGTGATTGCTTTGAACACAACAGCGGCGATTAAGGTGTAAGGTAGGTTCTCTGCTTTTTGCAAGAAAATTCTCGGAAATTTTGGATAGCACCGCGTACAGTAGACGCAAATGAGGTAAAAATATGAACATTGAAGAATAAACAACCAAATTCAATTTCTGAATTTTTAATAACTGGTGTTTTACACCTGACACAATTTTCTTAGTGTTTGTCACCTTTTAGTTTTAATCAATATTATGATTATTATGAATGACTACAGTAACTGCAATATTTCCAAGCAGTTGATAAGGTCTATCTGTGGGCACGCTGTATACTTAATATTACAATAAGCTTACATGTTAAAAAATTACATAAAGATTGACTTTTTTTCAACTCTAGTACTATATTTATGAATTCCACATCTTTAATACTTTGCCATGGTATAATAGAAATTAGTCTTGAAGTAAATTGAAACTTTGAAGGGACTTTACAGCATATACAAAAGCATATTCTGTCTCTAGTTTGTATTTTTTTGATTTTTTGTTAGGTATTGTTGTGTTATAAAATTGCTAAATCGTTTATTTAATAAAAACAAAATTTCGCGATCGTAGATGTGGTGTTACCTATACGCTCATTCGGTAGTTTACAAATTGTATATAATAATTATTATAATAGTGTCTTCGAAAAGCTAAACTGATAGAATAACAACTAGCCTCAAAAATTGACGTTTAGGCGTCCTCTCAACGGTAACGCGTCATGTACTGAAACTTCGTGTTCGTTTGAATAACCAAACTTTAATTAATCTTGTACTTGAAACACTACCTTAACACTACAACATTTGAATTTGCTTGGAAAATTAATCACTTAGCCAAATACGATTTCACTCAAAGGTGACTCGAACAAATTATCGTAGCGTCTCTTTGCTTCTCTGTTCTCGACAGCATTTGTCAAAAATCACGGCCAATTGCGGTACACATTTCAAATAGACAATATTTTATATTCTTACAAAGTAAATTTCAATCAACGGGTAGCGGCTACTGTACGATGTCGACATTTGCTACCGAATTTGTCCACTTATCTAAAGTAATATTTAATTTGCGAAAAATGATAAAGATAAAATAGAACTTAACCTATACATGTTTACATGAAGATTTTACATCAAGAACGAACATCAAGGACATGAAGAAAATGGAGCGATGACAAGTAATTTAGCTGTTCCGCTGGAATTATCGTTGATTTACCTAATAAAACGCCGGAGACAAGGGAAGGAGACCAAGGCTATCTACGCCGCTGGAGAAACCGAAATGGAAGTCAAATTATACAGGGTGAGTTGGGAGGAACTGACCAAACTCCAGTAGTGTATTGTACATGTGAAAATAATGTAAAGAAGCTTATATGTTCTTGTCCGATTTTCATTTGTTTGCAAGTTATGATGTAATTATAAATAAATAACATTTCATACATTAACATTTTTTAAATTATAGTGTTTTTTTTAATGAATTTTAAAAAATACCGCCATTGACCTCTAAATATCTTATGCTTCGTCTACGAATGGCGTCTGTTGTTTTTCTGATTGCTTCAAGTCTTTCTTTAATATCGGCTGCAGTATTTCTAACACGTCGAATTAGTGCATCCCGGTGTCGACTTGTACCTTGTAAACTTCATTTCTGAACCAGCCCCGTAAACAATAGTCTAGTGGTGTGGGATCTGGAGATCTTGGAGGTCAACTAATAGGATCATCGCGACCAATCCAAACCCTGGAAACCTATAGTCCAAATGTTGCTTGACCTGACGGGCGAAATGTGCAGGAGCTCGATCAAGCTGATAATACATTTGCACTCTGATGTTTAGAGGAACATCCTTAGTTGTCCTAGTAAATCATTTTCTAAAAAGTTTAAGTAGTGCTCTCCTGTTAGGCGATTCTCCAAAATGAAAGGGCGAATTAAATAACTATGGACCATACCATAGCACACGTTTACCGAAAACCTGTGTTGAAAATTACTTTCGACTGTTATGTGGCGATTTTCGTCTAACCATTATTATTTATTCAACGACAAAATTCCGTACACTTAGCATAATCTTCCGGTTGTAGGTGCCTTGCTCGTGGAATATGCTTATTACTCTTTTTTGTGGAATGCCAACTGAGTAGCAATTCCTCGTGAGCTGGTCGTTGCTTCTTCTAGTAAATCCAGAATATTTTCAACTTCTAAACACTGTCAAGTAGCTCGTTCAGATGTTATGTTAGCACTGGGAAGCGTTCCGGTCTCACACAGTTTGTTGAAAACTCTGATAGATACGTTTTTACCAGGATTTCTCTGCAAATCGTTGACGATATTCTTCAACAGCAGCTGTAGCATTCCCATTACAAAAATCATAAACAAGCACTATATTTGCATATTCTAAATTTGAATAATTATGGGGTATTTTGTAACAAAATAATGTACGAACTCGAAAATAAACGTTAAATCACTGACGCAATACACTAGCACTGACATATCAGAACAACAAAATTATTTAAAAGATTATGAGCTTCGAAACGATTGATTCAGATAGCCGGTGCGTTATATGTGATAAGAAGCGAAAGAAACTTTTGATGTCGAATGTATCTGAGTTTTTGTTTCACATGGGTAGTCAATGCAAAGATATTTTTATTTTATTTAAAACGTATTAACTCAAAAACAAGCGAAAATTTTGACCATTTATAAGACCGCTAGCTAAAATTTTTGAACTACGCTATAATTTGAAACCAAATGAAAATCGGCTAAGAATATACGAGCTCTTTTACATTATCTACAAGTGGACAATACACTCCTGGAGTTTGGTCCGTTCCTCCCGACTCACCCTATATAATTTATTTATTTTGAACTCTCCTGCTGTTGTTGGTGACTTTTCCAGTGTCCAGATATGCTTCTACTTCTTAGCTTCAAATATTTAAATTGCATTGTAAAGTCCTTGTATTTTTTAATGAAATTTCGCCATTTTACTTCCTACTTGGAATTTTGTGAATTTCACAAATGATTTAGGTTGGTAGTTCTGGGAATGAAGGATATAGAAATTGGCGAATATGTCCTTCATTACCGAAACGACTTGAATCAACTGTGAAATTTAAAAAATATCAAGTGGGTTAATACGTACAAAACCTAGTTTTTAATACATCCTTTAAAGCTTCTTTGTTAGTAATTGTAAATTATACTGGGTCTTTTGCTTGAGGCAATACAAAAAAAATTCCCCAGTTCATTCCAAAATCTCACATGGCAGTTTGCGTACCTACTAAAGTATTGCTGATTTTGTTCTGTTATTCATGTTTCTGTTTTTCTTAAACGACTAGAGATAGTGTAAATATAAAACAATTGACGATGACATTACGCTACAACATGATTGTAGATATTTCCAAAAATTAGATGTTTTCTTATAGGGAATATATTGTATTCAATTCGTCTTGTAATATTTTATTTTAAGCTTGCATTCATCAGAAAGCTTGTATTTTATACGTTTTACTTCATTAATAGAGACGGTGAGACTTTGTGCTGTTGTCCTCTAATCGAAAACATCAATAAGGAGTATATTAGGGGAGAGAGTATTAATGAAATAATAGGAGGGTTCCTGCGAATTCCAGACCTCTATCTATGGAGCATGTCTTAGGCTATTTTGACAAGGGAAGCTATGTTGGAATGCTACCAAAGGGCCAACCTTTGCCGTCCTACACAGAAAGGCAAAACAATATTCTTTGAGATTTATTAGATAAACTAACAATTAATTTATAACGGAAATTCGGAAACAGTATTACTTTGTATGAAAGATTCTATTTCAATCGATAAATTATCTTTGCTACTAAAGAAAACTGACAGTGACAAATCGGGTAAATTTAATTTTAGAAAATGTTCTTGTTGTGTTTATGTTTACACGAGAAGCTTTTAAAATTATGTGCTTAGTGCACATAAATTGTATAAAATATTGCTTCTCTTGTTTTCTTAAATAAATACATAATAGTTATTATTATTAGGAACATATTAGCATGCAACAAAACTTAATTTTTTTTTAATCGTTTATTATACATATAAGTATGTAATAACGTGGTATTGCAATATACTCTCTCAATGATGTTGCAATTCAGCGATTTATTTTTAGAGATAAGGTTTATTTTCTGTCTGGAACATTGTCTGATCGATAATCGCTTGTTTCATTTTGCTATTTCAGTGGAAGGGGGCACATTGATCCGTCTATGACATATCTCATTACATTAGAATTCATTACAAGAGGATTAGATCTTCTACTATATTAAAATGTGGATAATATAGATATTAAAAATGAGAAATAAATAATGTAAAGTCATCAAATAACTTTAATCAAAGATACATGATATATGACAAACAGCCTGGGGCAATAGTGTGAGACCTTTCTATAGCACGTTTTATTGATTTCCTTTGCAAAAGTCGTAAGTGTGGTCAGTAGCACAATCTAAAATTATTTTGCCATATACAGGGTGAGCCAAGAAAAGTTATACGTCAAAGCTACGCATTTGACTTGTACTCGAGAACCTACAGTCACTTTATATGCAATTAGCTATACTTATAGTCAATTGCTTTCGAAAAAATTGTAGTGTAGTGTTCTGCACAAATGACTAGAGTAATATTTCATATTGCGTTTTCCAATGTGGATATTAAGTAACTTATAGAGCTAGAATTTTTTCCTAGAAATTTCTCAAAATGAAAAAAAAAAAGAGATCGGCGATAATGATTACAGAAGAGGAGAAGTGGATGAAAAAATAGTGTTGCCGGAGACAGACGATGAGCAAACTAAAGAGATGACGGAATTAGAGAAAGCCTTAGAATATGAAGAAGTTGTGGGGTTTATCAGGAGATTGAAAAACGGGAAAGCACCTGGTAGCGACAAAATATACGCAGTACTAATAAGTGAAGGAGGAGAAGAACTATACAGAAGAGTTCACAAATTAGTAGTAGATATAAGGAAAACAGAAAAAATGCCACGGGAATGGAAAGAGGATACAATAGTGCCAATGCCTAAACAGGGTGACTTGACGAATTGCTCAAGCTACAGAGGGATAACGATGCTGAATGTATTAAATTCTAACAACGATAATTAAAGAAAGACTAGGCCAACACATTGAAGTAATGATAGGAGGTTATCAGCTAGGCGTCGGAAAGGAGTCCACAATTGATGTAATTCGCATGATGAGATAGATTACTGAAAAAGGATACGAGTACGACATAGAGAAGCACATACTGTTTATTGATTTTAAACAGGCATTTGACAAGTTAAGAAGAGGAAAGCTAATGGAAGACCAAAAAGAAGATAAATGCACCTAAAAAACTAGTAAGATCGGTGATGATGACAATGGAGGATTCAAAAGCAGTGATAAAACTAAGACAAACGTGTACGGACAGTTTTGAAATTAATAGAGGAGTGAGACAGGGGGATGCATTGCCAGCTTTGTTGTTTATTACACCACTGGATTGCGCGATAAAAAAAAATAGGTAATATAGGACCTATTATTACCAAATCAGTACAAATAATCTCATGTTCTGATGACATAGTGATAATTTCGAGAAGCAAAAACCAGTTAGAAAAGGCATTCACAACGTTGGAAGGTATAGCACGGGAAAGAGGACTGGAAGTAAACGAAGGGAAAACGAAGTATATGCATTTTAATAGAAGAGAAAAGGAAACGCTTCGAAGAAGTAGTCATTTAAGTACCTAGGGGCAATCGTGCATAGGAGAAATAAAAGGACAAATGTACCAAATAGGATTCAGCTGGGTTACAGGGCATTCTATGCAAATAAAAACATGTTAAAGGGTAAAGGAATGAGCATAAACACAAAGATAAAAATATATAAGACAACGATCGGGATCATAGTATTGTACGCAGCAGAGACGGAAAACATAACCTAGTGGGAGGAGGAGAAGTTGAGGATTTTTGAAAGAAAAGTAATTCGAGCCATTATGGGACCCAAAAAAAGTGGGAGAAGACGAATGGAGACCACTAATGAATAATGAAATTAGGAATGTATTGGGAAACGAAGACATAGTCGCAGCGAATGTGATGGTATGGTCACATTTTCAAAGGAGAAGAGGGTAAGCGGATAAGAAGGATAACACAATGGGTGCCGGTGGTAGAAAGGCCAAAGGGAAGACCTAAAACAAGATGGAGGGAACAAGTGGAAAGGGACCAGAAAATGATGAAAGTAAAAAGCTGGAATAAGATTATTAGAGATAGGATAGCATGGAGATAAGGGGTGTTGAAGGAAAAGACGCACCCCGGTCTGTAATAGGAAAAGAAGGAACAGAGAGATGTGGAATAATCCCCCACGACAACAAGATTATTAGAGTTCGAAAGAACAGCTACAGTTGCTATGGAATATTTTCGCTTAGAACAAAAGAACATCTTAAGCGTAGACCATCTCTGACAACATACTAAAGATTTTATTTTTCCAGTAATGTCTTCGTCGTTATTTTAAATGAGATGCCCTGTACGTTGTTAATTTTTGAATTGCTACTGTCATTCTGCGTTAATTATGTGAAGTATTCCCTTTAGCTAAAGTTAGTCATTTCTGAGAGATTTAGTATTTTCGACTTATTGCCACGACTCGCTGTAATTAGGTAAAACAATTTTAATTCCAACACAATCACATTCCTGTTTATTAATTATGTCTTCAACCATATAGTATTGAGCTGTTCTAGGATTTTCTAAAAGTTTAATATTCCTTTGATTCTATTAGGTCTGGATTTTTCCCCGATATTTTCATTATATTTCGGATATTATTTTAATTTTCAGCAAGCTGTAATTTAGATATAAATCTTACTTTGTATCACACATAAATGTTGGTTTGCAACAGACGTTAGATTCTCCAGTAGAAACTAAAGGTGTACTAATATACGGGCTGTTCCATTTAAAAGGACATAACTTTGATAATTGTTTTTTGGTTCACCCTGTATATGCCAACATAATTTTAGATTGTGTTACCAATGCACATGTATGATTTGTGTGTAGGAATTTTTTTTTTTAATTTTGAAAATCATCGTTAATATTTTAAGTGAACTTTAGATTACTTTCAGTGCTACTGCTTTTACTGTTTTCCGTCATCCAAGGTTTTTCTACGGGTTTAGTCACACGTCATTTTAAAGGCAATAAAATTGTGTTTATAACCAACTCCCATTTGTTAGGATTCACCTCGGAAACACAAAGTGACTCGATGAAAAACGTTTGTTTAGTACAATTTGATTATAAGAAAACGTAATCGAGGGGACTACGTTTTTTTAAGTATTTTTACAACTACATCTAACAGTAAAATCTTGCTTAAATCATATCAAGATTGAAGCTTCAAATTATGTTTGACATATTTGACAGCAATGATGCAAATAAGATTCTGCTTAAAGCGTAAAAGGCTAATGTATTAATCTATGTCAATTATAATAAATGCTTAAAGTGATCTCCTTCGGTTTCAATTCAAATCCTTACAACTTGATGTTGTTAAATGCGTTGACAAACGTGTCACAAACATTTTGAATTATTTCAGTAAGTTCCTGTATTGTGGGTGATATTTAAAAACTATATTTTTTAGGTGTGCAAAAATAAAATAATCTGAAATAGATTAGGGGAATGTGGAGGAATGTCTACTGCACGGTTATCAAAATTTCATGTAAGGGCTTCATTGTTTGTGGTGTTTTATCAGCCGTGGGATTGTCTTGTTGGAAGCAGTCTTCCTTTAGTTCGTCATCTTGCAATTGGTGTAGAACAGGTTGCAATAAGTTATTACAATACCTTTCTGCGTTTACCGATTGATGAAAAAATAATGGAGCAATAATTCTTCTTCTTGAAACCGCTATCCAAACACCAACCTTTTCAGAATGTAATGGTTTCTGTCATGACACGAGGGTTTTCACTGAACCATATATACTAGGGTAGGTAAGGATTCATTTATAGGCGCGAGCCCCATACATATAGCGAATAATGTTGACGCTTGTGCTTGTCCCCTCCGCTCCTCAGTCCCCTTAGACAATCGCACACATTCGCAAGTCAGTTTGTGATTCAGGCGCCTAGCATCGAGGTAACAGCATCGGCACAGATTTTAGGAAATACGTAATACATCTTATTTGATTTTTGTCCTATTGATGGACTTTAATCGTGGAGGAAAAATGATGAATTCAAAAACTAAATAGAACCTTTTATTATAAATTAACTTGACTACATTTTTTCATTTCCAAATATCCAATATATTAAATGTTCAAATAATAATAAGTTCATAACAAATACTTACCTACATGTTTTCTAAATCTAATTAATGGAATTTTATGGTAAAATAAATGGTTGTTGTTGTTGTTGTTGTCGTTGTGTATTGGGTGAAGTGTCGGGTTACGGAATACACCTCGCACTTCTAGGCATCGATTACTATGATCATTAGCCAACCCCACTTGAATTTTGCCGAATCCAGGTGTTCCAACCTTTGGTAGGGATTTTTAACGTGCCAAACATCGTATTGACACGAGGCCTACTGTTTCACTTCCTTATCCGAGAAGAAGGCATACCTTGATTTTTATCCGTATTTAAAAAACAATCGCCTCGACCGGGATACGAACCCGCGCCGTTCGGGAAAATGAATGGTATTTGTAGGTGTAAAAATTCAGATGAATGTATTATTATAATAAATGTTCAAAAATGTCATTTGCAGTACTGCCTCTACCGTGGTACCATTTAACGACTTCTTAGTTTATAAGAACATAATTAAAAAGAAAAATTCTACAGTATAATTTCGAGACACAAACAAAGCAGATCAAAAATAACCAAAGAGAAAAGATGAGAGGCAAGGATGATCAATTAAAGAAATAAGCTACGGGTATAATGTATGGCTAGAGTCAAGCGCGATCCTCTCCTGACGGCGATTGAATTATTACTGATAGATTCGTTTCGCGCGACTTCCTACCTTATACTTTCATAGCGGGCAAACGTTGCAACACTGTCCATATATTTTAGCGGTTTACTTCACTACGGAACTTACTAACGCGATATGTATATGGTTTGTTTATTAATAAATAAGGTGGAACCAAGCTTCGTTTGAGAAGATGGATTTTTTAAGGATATTATCATCATTCACGTGATTTCAAATCAATTGCAGTACACGAATTTTAAATGGATATTTTTCGAGCTCTTTTCTAAGAATATGCTGACAAGTATGACATATGACAAACTAGTTCCTGTGAAAGCTTTCCAATTGACTTTTTAGGTGAATGATCTGTACGTCTCCTCACATCTGCAATAGTTTTAGCAGTTCCTTTCTTGGGTCTACCATTACCCGATGTGCGACTTACTTCACCAGTTTCACGAAATTTAACAACATGGTCAACAATTTGTCAATATAAATCAAGATATGATGCAAAATATGGAAACTGAAGACGAAATTCATCCATGCATAGTTGCATAGAACAATACCATTCCCCATTCTGTTGCTTTTGTCCATTATGAAAATAGCTTTCAATGATCTGTAGTAAACATGTTTTAAAATCTATATTAAGATACGGTGATAAACATCAAATGTAATTTGAATTGTCGATAAATGTCAAACGTCATTTGAAATTTCAATCTTGATTAAGTTTTTTTATGATCGTATTGTATTTGATCTGAATATCATATGTGCTAACAGAAGTATAAGTTATTGTTTAAATATTAAGCATAGGTAGTCTGCAAAAATGGGAAGTATATGGACGAAATTTCCTTACAAAAATTATAAATAAGCTTAAATATGTTGACATTTCTTTAAAGATAGCAGAGGCATTAAGTATAAAAATACACTAAAGAACTGATAATAGAAAAACAATCTTTAGCATAAATATCCCAAATGCACCCAAATCACCAACATACAATAATACGGTGTTAGAACTGCCTTTTCAGTACGATTTTAAGACTTTGCTTGAAGGAGAATTGCTATAGGAAGTATTATTCATTTAATTAATAGAAAAAGATCTAACTTTAGAGTTGAAACTGTATGCGAACGACATGTAGACTAGGAAACAGCCTTTCGTATATATTTCGAACTGGAGGCATTTAAATCCACGGAAAGAATTACGAGAGGAAGGTTTGCTTAGGATACTAAATCTTCTTTAGGGCGTTACCCTGTTTGGCTTAAATTAAATGAACACATACAGTGAAATACAATAGACCTAGCAAGTCGAGATCTTAAAACCTGTTCCTTACTTTAGAAGCGGCTGAAAATCCTATATCAACTATAATAATCTTATATTACATAACACGAATTGCAATACAAAATAAAAATGTGCAAAAGTAAATTGGTAATTTTTTTGAAACATGTCTTTCGTGGATTCAGGAATAGCAACTCGATATTCAAATGGTAATTTAATAGGAAATCACAACAAAACTATAAATCTATAGCATATGCCAAACGATGAGGAAATGGAAATTAGAATTAGACTAAATTATTAACGAATTATAAGCCAGTATATTATTAAAATAAATTAAAAATAACTTGAATAATCTAACCTTAAAATAAAACCTTACTGCGCCCTCCGGTTCTGGTTAGGTTTACTACTATACAGCCCGAGTACAAAGTAAGGAACATCGATGCTGGAGCCTTTAATGTTGGTTTTACGAGAAAAAGTTCTAATTCAATGTTGAAGAAGTAATTATTTGCCATAAGTACGTACCTTTCAAATCTTTTCTGACGTCATCAATTTAGTCTATGACGTTATAGTAAATTCTTTGACGTGGCAACCCCAAGTAACCCATTCGTTTTGTGTCAACATTGAATATTATTTTTATTTCTTTTTGTGACAGTTGTAGTGACATTTTGTGCATATTTAACTATTCATAATAAAGTTATTTTTAAACTATTTCAAAAAGCATAGCACGTTTAGCTTTTTAATGATGATTGGAATCGGTGACGAGACAAGATCTCATCGAGAGGTCTCTGCTTCATTTAACGCGGATCATCCATACCGTGAACCCTTTACGCCCTCTACTGTCACGAAAATACATTTAAAGTTCAGAAACCATGGTTATGCTAAAGATTTAGATAAAAGTTGCCGCCCAAAGCTAGCAAGTGACGATAAGGTATTCGATGTTGTTCTATAATTTACTGAAATTCCTCACGTGTCAACTCCACAGCTAGCTTTCGATAATAATGTTATAAGAATGTTACATAAGGAAAAGTGTCAACCGTATAAGATAAAACAAGTGCAGGAATGGTAGGAGGATAACTTCGACAGACGTATTCAGTTTAGCGATGAAATAATTGCCGTGTTTGAAAACATCCCAGTTCTTGCGAACAATATTTATTTTTCCGACTGAGCAACCTTTTCCTTGCCTGGTGCTGTACATAGTCATACCCGTCGTTGTTGGACCCAGCAAAATCCTCATTAGATGGAAGATTTACACACGCAGTACACATAGATTAATATTTGGGTGGGAATTTTAGGGAACAGAATTCTGGGTCCCTTCTTTCTTGAGGCTATGCTAAATGCAGACAGATATTTAGATTTTCTACAATTTGAACTTATTCTTACATTAGCGGTAATGTTTGGAAATGCATCAAATCCTGATATTTCCAGATGGGGCCCCGCCTTATTACGGATTTCGGGTACGACGGTATTTAGATAGGGTTTTTGAAAATAGGTGGACTGGCAGAAGAGGCCAGCCCGATCTCCTGATTTGAGCGGAATCGATTTTTTCTTGTGGGGTCATCATATTTGGAATTATTAATTTGGAAGAAGTAAAAATCGCATACGTGAACAGATACATGTACTGCTAGTTGCAATGGTTCAGAATGCAGCGCAGGGTTTTTATCACTGGCTTGCGCATTGCCAGGCAGTTAATGGGGCACAGTTTGAACATTTATTGTAGTATTGAATTATTTCGTATTGTAATTTTGATATTAAAACAAATTGTTTCATTTTTATTGACAGAAATTCAAATATATGGGACATTATTGAGATGTTCTTTTCTGATTTTTTCTTATCGAATTCTAAAAAATTTGTACACAGCCACAATGAGAAATAAGGATACTATTCAATTTTGACACAAAACCTATAAGTTGCTATTTAAAAAAATTGCCAAAAGAACTTTAAAGAACTTAATTATGGCGAATAATTAGTTCTTCATTCCTTAGAAACTTTTTCTCGTAAAATTATTAATACAGGCTCCAGTATCGATGTTCCTTACTTTGTACTCATGCTGTAGAGTATTTTAAAGGGACTTGAGCTCGCAGACCCT
Organism: Dynastes maya; assembly: GCA_029619315.2. Taxonomy (NCBI): domain Eukaryota; kingdom Metazoa; phylum Arthropoda; class Insecta; order Coleoptera; family Scarabaeidae; genus Dynastes; species Dynastes maya. The sequence goes on from JAROYE020000001.1 coordinate 29,080,953, forward strand.
TATTCAACGACCATCGTAACCAATTTTTTTATGTTTGAAAATTTGAGAGTGGCAACATTTTGTGATTGTTTTGTGCTGATCTGTGCCATAAGGCTTTCGTTTTGGGCTCGTATCGTATCCGAGATATTCAAGATGGTTGGTGAGGATCGATATTCAAAAACCCTGATACCGATAGTGCAATAGTAATTTTCAAATATATTTCAAAAGTTCACAAATTCCAAATTTTAATGTGGAGAACAAGTGGTTGCAAACAAGATTACTGCAGAGATGGACATAACGCCGCAGAACCTCACCCGTATTGCGCTTAAACACGTCTAAACATTGCTTTGTAGTAGTCGTGCGATTCCGTTTTTAATCAATAGTCAACAGACGATCCATCGATAGCTTTCTCATACGTAATTTTTTTTAGCACACGTTCAATTGAGATGTTTACCATATTAGCAATCTACCTAATCTTCCGCATGCACTGCCTTCTATGATATTTTATATACTCTCATCAAATTATTTGTTCCTTTAAAAGTTAATAGGGGATCTCATTATCCCATTTGGTTCAATCAGGCTCATATTAATGGTATAAAGCATAAAAATTACTATCGATTGCGTTATAAAAAGACTAAATCCGAATATGACTTTAATATGTTGTGATTTGAAAAGAAGAGTTAAAGTTAACGCCAAACAGTTATTTATGAAATACATTTCAAATATGGAAAGCTCAATGAAAGATAATCCCCATCAGTTTTGGCAGTTTGTGCGATCTAGCAGGAATTGTAGAGAAATTCCCAATTCTATTGTAGATACGAATGGTGGTTCACTTGAGGATCCACTGTCAATTGTTAATGGTTTTCGTGACTTTTTCCAGTCTGTTTTTCTCTCAGCTTCACGGACGTGTACCTATGCACCTGCATTCATCAGTGGTCTGTCAATTGATGTGCCAACCATCACCGAATCCAATATCCTTCAAGAATTGAAAAGACTCCGTGCTAATTTTACAATGGGATATGACAATATACCCACTTTTGTTTTAGAAGACAGCCAATGTATTTGCATCTCCATTGCGCTACCTCTTCAATTTGTCTTTTGCCACATCCACATTCCCTAACATTTGGAAAATTGCTAGAGTAATTCATGTTTATAAGAAAGATGATCGCCATTCTATTGAAAATTACAGGCCTACAGCCATAATAAACAATCTAGCAGAAAAGTTTGAATCATGTCTACATATATAAATCTATTTATTCTCAGATTAAATCATTAATTTCCATTGACCAACATGTATTTATAGCCAAGCGCTCTACTGTCTCAAATTTAGTAGTTTTAACACAATATTTATCTGACAATCTTGATAATAACAAACAAGTCGATGTTATTTATACTGATATGACTAAAGCCTTTAACCGTATCGACCACTCTTTGCTTTTTAGCAAACTTGATGCTTTGGTTTCTCTACATCCCTAATTTCTCTTTTCAAGTCTTATCTTGCTAATAGAAAACGCTAGGTAGCTTATAAAGTTCACGAATCACAATATTTTATTCCATCATCATGCGTACCACAAGGAACAAACTTAGGCCCTCTCTTATTTCTATTATTTATTAATGATTTACCTCTCCAACTCGATTTAGCTACATTATTATTTGCAGATGATCTAAAACTCTATACATCAGTTGACCGTATTGATGACTGCATATCCCTCCAAAATCAAATTGACATCCTTATAACTTGGTGCGCCGACAATAAATTCAGCGTAAATGTTTCCAAGTGCAGAGTTGTAACCTTCTCTCGTAAAACTACTACCCTAGTCTATGATTATTGTATTGATAGCCTTGTTCTGGAGCGTACGCATTTGATAAAAGATTTAGGCGCTACCTTCGATTCCAAACTCACTTTTAGTGACTACATCAATACCATTGCTAACTCTGCTTTACGGATGTTGGGTTTTATCATAAGGACCACCCGCAAATTTTCTTCCGTTGATTCCATCTTGTCTCTATACTTTTCTTTTGTACGTTCCAAATTGGAATATGCGTCGTTGATTTGGTCTCCCATATATAAATATCAAATAAATCTATTAGAACAAGTTCAGAGATGTTCTTTAAAGTACATGTTCTTCAAAGAATATGCACACTATCCGGAGCAGGGCTTCAGTCACAGGTTACTGCTAAATCGATTCTTTGGAGCTTCGTCGTAATTACGCAGATTTTAAATTTTTATACAATTTGCTAAATAACGGTCTTGACTTACCTAAGCTCTTGGAAAATATTAACTTTTTTGTTCCTCGTCCAGCGTCCAGATCATCCAATGTGTTCTACTGCATCAGACCTAACACAAACGTCATGATTAAATCATCAATTTACAGCGTTTGCATTAACTTTAATTTGTTGTCGGATGTCTCCACTGATATTAATTTCTCTCCTATAACACTTCTAAGAAAATGTACTACCACTTTTCATTACATTTAAGTAATACTGTTTGTTATACTTGTCTTATAATTGGATTTTATCTGTTGGGCAACATACTATTATTATTATTATTATTATCATATCGTTCGTAGTCACCTCGTTGGAACGATCTGGCCTCTCCTCATCAAAGACGGATGTTCGATCACCCTTAAATTCATTAAACTACTATCTGATAGTAGTCACTGAAGGTGCATGGTCCACATAAACTGTATCCAACTTCTCTTTGGACTTTGCACGCGTTTTCCCATAAAAAAAGAATCGAATCACTAACCGGTATTCCTTTTTCCATGATTCTACAAATATATAAACTTTCTCACTTTCAACAGCTCTCCAAACAACACTACTCGATGAATTTCTCTGAAATTATGACGGACGTCGATTAACTTACAGTCGGTAATGCAGATTCTGACACAAAGCGCCATCTGTCTCCAAACACGGGTATTTCTCATACCATCCTCGTACTGGATAAAGGATATGATTTTGTGTGTACAAATCAGCAAACAAAAAGCACATCACTCTGCTATTATGTGGGGGGGTCCCTATCAACCCTCATTTTCGGATATCACGAAAATGGGATGAGCATAAAACGAAATTTTTACGGCATAAATCGGCACAAATCAGCACAAACCGGGAATAAAACCTTGTTACTATCAAATTTAAAACATCTAAAAATTGATGCACAGTCAAAAATAAAGATAGTAAAACAGATAATAAAAGTGATTTTAATAAACTCTATCACAAGCTTTCTTACAATTATGTTACCTTTTCGTATCTGATACATATAGTATTATTTTTATACACATAGTATATTTTTATAGCTCTTATTAAAAAATCTGGCTGTTCCTAAGTAGTAAAGGGTATAATGAATTACATGAAAACGTTTTATATTTCTCATAGCTGGTATTATCTATTTTTTGAGTGCTGTAGCTATTAAATAAGGGTATCCTCCAGCCCTCATTTTCTCATTAAATTAATTCGAGAAGGGGATGAGCACAAAATAAAGTATACGACACAAATCAGCATGTTAGCGAAGTCGAAAATGTATGTGTAGATAATTCCATGATTGTTCCTTGTACATCAACCATTTCCTTATAAATAAAATAAATACCGCATAAACATAGTTAAGTTATATTTTAGTACTTTTAAACTTTTAAGTACGGAGAACGTTATGCATATTATATCAAGCTAGTATTATCTAACTTCCAATTTAACATATAAATGAACCGTTGTAAATTTTAATGGCATTTTAAATTAGGTTTTGAGTATATAACTACATGACTCTGTATTTATGTGTATGTAGTAGTGATTAATAATATTGTTTGCGGGTAAACATCTTCATATCACTGCTTGATTTGTTTCGTTTGATAGTTAAACAATTCTCTGATCTTTGGCGGTAGTTTCACGTTATACAAAAAACAAACAAGAAGGCCATTTGTTCTGTGCTAGATAACCATCATACGAACTTACCTCTTAGAAAATCAAGATGCGTCTCGATAACAGCTTGGGGGTCGGTGGCTAAAAACCTCGCGCTCCATAATACGTCGCCATCAATTGGTTGATTAACGTGGCAGCTCAATTGTGAAGCAAACCCGCCATCCAGAACTATGATTGGAGGGTCTTCCATTTCGACGGTTGGTTCTATTGGTTTTTTTTCTGTTGAGCTGCCGCTTCCCGGGGACATGGTTATTCGTTCTGTAGCAGATTAAAGTCGCCTTAATGAATATCGACAAAAGCAAATTAAGTTTAAGTTTACTCTTAAAGAAAGTATAGGAAAGGAAGAAAGCCTTTCCTGTGGCCTTACATTCTTTCATTCGATTAAATTAGTATGTTGTCTCAAATAGTTATAACTCAATTCGCGCAATAGGTGGATGCTTTAGAATACCTAGTCGGTATTGTAGTAGATAAAACTATTATACATAATAACCGTAGATCTGGAAACATTACAAAAAATAAATAAAATACAACACTCCTAGTAAGATAACTATGGATATCTAGCGAAATACTTTATAGACTTTGGATATTTTTCATTGGAACTGGTACTTAATATAATCACCGTTTTTTTCTGCTTGAATATTTTACAATTATTTTCCAAATACATACATATTCATTAGAGAGAGTGTATATATGAGGAAGCATCAGTAGTTAATTTAATTATATCATAAACTCATCTCATTGAAACAATATTCAACTGCTGCTATTCAAACATCTCTTCAAAAACCTTATAACCAAATTTAACTTAGAATGAGCAATAATATAAAAGTGCCAAAGCGAGGAATATTCATGTAAAACCCGACGATCTAGGGCCAAGCGTTGTATAACACCAAATCGCATGTTGAATTGTAGCAACTGAAATGTTTGGTTTTGAACAAAAATAGAAAGGTATTACTCTTGCCTTGCAAAATTGACAGGTATGACTTTCAGTTAGATGCTGATAAATAACCTGGGCAAATATGCAGTAACAGCCGGAGGCATGGCGAGCGCATAAAAGTTTACACATAAAATAGAAGGTAAGAAATAAATTATAAAACGTGCTGAAACACTTACCGTTTTAAAAGTCTTCTGTGAAATCATAAACTGGGTAACATCTGTTAAATATTTGAATCATTAGATATATTTCCACAGCTGTTTCAGTCAAGTGAGTACGACGTGCGGAATAAACGTTTTTTAATGCCGAAAACGACCGTTCGACATCTAGCGATGTTATATTTGCATATTTAAAATAATCTTTGAAACAACTTAATGCAACTTCACACGCACCTTCACAAATTTGTCTTAATATAAGAAAATCGGAGTTTTTCTCCAAAACACTTTCAAATTTTCGTATTACACACCAATTTGTTTCGCCTACTACAGCGCATAACTGTGCGTGAGCATCATTCACAATTTGAACAGAATCCACTAGCGACATTGAAACATTTTGTAATTTTTCTATTCTCTCCGCTAGTCCGAAGTAATTGTTGTGAATAGTTTGTAAATCTCTTTTAACCTGGCTATCTTGAAATATTTCCTGGCTTTTCTTGATTGCTGCAGTTTCTGTCGGATTGAATTTTAAAACTACCTTCTTTACTTGACCAAATTTTTGTTGTAGTAAAACGCAGCCTGCAACCATGTTCTCCAACAATCGGCTGTGGTGGTTCAGATAAATCAGGACACAGTTTGTGAAATAGTCTGGTATGTTTCGGAGACTTTAGAAACACTGCCTTTGTACTAGCAATCAATGCATTTACTAGTGGAAAACATGTAGGAATCGTTTGTGCCGCAAGATTTAGCGTATGGATTTTATACGTTATATGTAAGAAGTTACCACTGTGTTCTTTAAGGGATCGGCCCAAAGAACGCACGTTTGCGGCACCATCACTCATAAACATTAAAAGTTGCTTAATTGAAACTTCAAATTTGTTCAATGAGTTCAACACCACCTTTAAAATCTCATCGGCAGTACAATTTATAACTCTTTTGGAAGCAAGTAAGAAGGAGGATGACGGTCAATGTGGTCCCATTGTACGTACCATAACATTAACCACAGAATGTTTTTGACGATCTGTTGTTTCGTCCACACACAACCACAGTTTTTTATCTTTCAATTCCGTTTTCATTCTTTTTTCTATATGTTCACGAGCAAACGGCCACTACATTTCGTATCGATGTCCGACTAGGTAATTTACAGTCCGCATATTTATTCCAGAAGGAGACAAATGCTTCTTTGTCTAGTAAACGAAACGATAGATTACATCAAATAAGAGTAACACATAAATCAAATGTAAATTTTTCTTGGTCTTCTATGCCACTTTTTGCAAAAGAATGATTTTTCCTTTCGATGTGACGTTGACAATGACTTCTGGACCAACACATTAAAGGGATTTTACAAACCAGACATTGAATTTTAGCGCCACCAAAAATTAAGTCCGGCATGTCCATTATAAAGTTTTTAACTGTGTCTGCCATTGGTCGTTTTCGTGACGTACCTAACTGCGACATTTTTAAAGCAAACATAAGCCTACAATTACGAAATAAGTTACGACAGCCTACATATACACAGAACTACTCGCATACAGCATCGATTTAGTACTGACGCTGTGATCGCATGTAGTAAATAATCGCCGACTCCGCACCACATATCTACTACACTGACTGTTACCGCTGTTTGTCCAGGCTACTGATAAATGAAGAGGAACATGTTTTATATATTTAAGGTAACGAAAGCTTGTATGGCAATTTTAGTATAAAGCATTGTTTATAGCTCAACACACACAACCAAGTACAATGTTCTTGGTGAAAACTTGATAAATCAATGATATTCAAACTAGACTAAATAAGTGCAAACATTAAGGATGACTTGAAAAATTGTAGGAAAGTAGTAATCATAAATATGGAGCTATATGTATACATCTTAAACAACAGCATTGCCTACAAATAGTTCTGCTTTGCTTTAAAAACGTAAGATAGCTTTCATTTCATTTATGTAAATTTAAAAAGACCAGGTAGCTGCACTATAATTTTAATTAAAACAATGTTCAAGCCATATCAGAATTATAAAAGCGTTTAAATTTACTCTGTTTAAATAGCGCGCGAAAAATAATAGCCAAAGGGTTCTTGAACGATAACTTCCTTACTGTTTCATTGTTCCTTGGTGAAATATTAGAAATTCTATATGCAGAAAATTGCAATTTGGAAGGAGCTAAAGTAAAGTATAAACTAATATAATAATTAAACATCCTTCCCGTTTAGATCATATAGTTGTGCTGTTAAAAAGGGATCGTAAGGAGTTCCTTAATAGAGAAGAATAAATCTTAGGTACGTAACTAGTACGGTAATTTAGTGAGTAAACCACGTTTAGAGGTGAGACTAATTAAGTTGGAGGTTAAAAGTAATCGGCCACAGTAACTTAACATGTGAACTGTGCCAGAGACGAACACCGTCTGCAATTAATTCGGAGATAATATTTGTAAAGATATGTGACATAGAAGTGTACGTAGTTATGAATTATAATTTATTATATTAGAGAGATTTTTTTAAGGCGCGCGTCATAGAAAAAGCCTATACTATGTACGTACATTCATTAAATATCAAGACCCATGTGATCAAAGAATGCAAAATTTTAGTATCTGATGTTCCGATTTTAAACTGACAGTTCAAATACACCTAGAACATAGGCTACTTTTTCATATTTGTAACGACGCCCAATAGGGTCTACAAGCTATTAAGCTTGACATAATCATATGAGCCTTTATTGTGTAAATGGTGTGTGTACTGTTCCAGGGTTTTGTTACTATCACTCCCTTGCCGTAAACCGAGAAGCGTAGTTCCTCAATATGCCAATGACGACCCGGACGCATCAAAAAAAGCACCATCGACCCTGCATTGCATTGTTATTATCTACCATCTGTCACTCTTATGCCAGTTGTGCTTTGTAATAATATTTCATTAACCTCAAATTTACAGTGTTTCGTATTTTTTTATTTAATAACAACAGTTTTAGTTCAGTTTCATTTGCGTGGGTCTTGATATTATGAATGCTCTGTATTTTAATCGTTTTAAATTTTTTTCTAAATCAATAATTTCAGTTACAAGTCAGATTCGATAAGAAAATAACGCAAGAATTGTTTAACAACTTGTACGAGCTAAGCGCCATAAATTCTCGGCCTGACAGGCTTATAGAGGTTCGAGGGTGTTCAAACTCTACACTATATATATATCGGCTCGAAGAGTAGTAGTGTTTAGTAGCCAGCCAGACAACGTGACTAGTGCATGAAAATGTCTCAGGTAACGAAAATGGAGTATCGCGCAGTCATTACATTTTTAACAAAATTAAACAATGTTTAGACGGCGTTTATGGTAGTTTATTTCCTTTTATTTCCTGTAAAAAAGTAGGCATAATGTTTCTGTTTGGGACAAGAACCCCTTAAAGATGATGAGCGTCGGCCAATTGAACTGACAAAACATTTCAATTATTGAAGAAATGATATTAGCAGCTCGCCGTTTGAAAGTGAAATAATTAAGAGTGATGTCTAACATTTCTGAAACAAGTACTCGCTGAATTCTCCATAACCATTTAGATATGAACAAGATTAGTGCAATATGAGTACCGCATGTTCTTTTTGCTCTCCTATGTGAACGTCGGGTCGAATGTGCGCGCTCAATTTTAAACCTGTGTGGATACGATAGTGAGTTACAAACAACTGTAATACAACATTTTGAGAGAAAAACTTTAGATTATTTTTACAAGGGTATGTAATTATTGATTGATCGCTGTAATAAATGTATTGAAGTTAGGGGTGATTATATTGCAAAATAAAAATTTTACCAAGTTTATTTTTTCTAATATCAGGCCGAAAATTTATGGCATTTCCCTCGTATTTATGTAGCGTTTAAACAAACAAAATGGACAAAACTGAAGAAATAAGATCATCTATACTATACTCTTGGTTTCCGGGTTGGAACCGCGAACTACGACATGGTTCCAACCCAGAAACCAAGAGTATAGTAAGTATTATTGACGACCGTGGAAGCTTACGGACCAAAATCATTTATGTTTCTGATATAAAATGATTAAATTATTCCAACAGATTTCTATGACATCACAGCGTTAATAACGTTCTTTGAACAAGAACGTGACAGTGTTCGCATTCGCCGACAACCTCTGGTACCTTTTGATCGAGGGAACTAAGTAGTGTATCTGCACAAATATACCGTTCAAAGAATTATAACCTAAGTACGGAATTTTAGCGTGCTGCCACAAATTTGAATATTAGCATATCTTCTGTTAGTGTCATATCAAAAGCAGTGAAAAACAATGAAGCCCTGACTGGTCCCAAAGCAAATTCGATGATTGTAGAATCGATACCTAACACAAGTTTATCATCCATAAGGAATGTTATATGTGAAATGTATCGAAATAGTAAGTGTATAATGTATCAATTTTGATTTACTCCCAGATATTTTGATATTTTATTAACAACATATTACATGGAATAGTGTGGGTCTCCATATTTTTTTTAGAATACAAAAATCCGTTTATTTTCTATAATATATACATCATTTTAAAGTTTGAATATTTATCTATTTTTCTACATAATCGCCATTTCGGTCGATGTTTTTTTATAGACGCTGTGTCAGTTATTGTATGCCCATGTCATGCCAGGTCGCGGCCATGTCCTTGAGAAAGCGTTGAACCTCTTCTTTCACCTCGTCGTCGGAGTTGAATCGCGTTCGGGCCAAATGTTCTTTCAACTTAGGGAACAGGTGGTAGTCACTGGGTGCCAATTCAGAACCGGAGAAGAGGAGTACTGGACAAGGACGTAAGCATTTTCCACGACAACGCTCGCCCACACGTCGCCGGTCAAACCATCGCTCTCCTGCAACAGTTTAAATGGAACATCACCACCCCTCCATCAAGTTGAAAGAACATTTGGCCGGAACGCGATTCAACTCCGATGACGAGGTGAAAGAAGAGGTTCAACGTTTTCTCAAGGACATGGCGGCGAGCTGGGATGACATGGGCATACAAAAACTGTCACAGCGTCTACAAAAATGCATCGACTGAAATGGCGATTATGTAGAAAAATAGATAAATGTTCAAACATTAAAATGATGTATTTATTTTAGAAAATAAACGGACTTTTGTATTCTAAAAAAAATTGGAGACCTTATTTTTGGGACTACCTTCGTATTTCACGGAAGTCTTTCGTCTCTCGGGATTATTTCAAAAGAAATAGGTTTCCGTTGGAGAAAGGATGATCTTCGACAAGGATTGACGTAATTGCCACACACAGCAGATGCCGGTGTCAATTTTTCGCAATTTACAATTTTTCAAAATGGTTCTGCTTCAAAATGGCCATCACTCGACAAAGTGTTAAGCTGTAGGCAAGGCAAGGCTAATAAAAGCTGAAGGCAAAAGCTGTGTACATGTGCAACATTCGTAGATTAGAAACTTATTTTTTAAATAATTGTAAATTGCATTGCAGGTACATTGTTTTGCACGCTGGCAGTGTCTATGGATTTATACCTGATGGATCCCTGTTGTTATGTTCGAACACTAAAACATTGATTATCATGGAGAAATGAATCATGAAAATTTTATTCATTGGTTTTAGAATCAGCTCCTAAAACGTCTTGAAAAACCATCTAAAATAGTTATGGACAACGCAAGTTATCATAGTAAATTAGAAGTTTAATATCCTACCGCCTGTTGCAAAAAAGAGGACATTTTACTGACTGCGAAATAGAAATTTTGGAGTGGTGGAATAGGGGGATAGGATTTGAGAAGAAGACAAGAAGACAACAGTGAATTTCTCAGGGGAGCAAAGGAATGACATTTCCTCGAAAAATTCATAACAATTTTTCTTCAGCCAACTCCATCATGATTATTAAAGTACTCTGAGAGGGTATTTTACTTTTAGTATTAAGGTACTCTGAAAATTTGCATAACTCCATGACTTTCCGCTCTACCCAACTTTTTTAGTAACACATTGACATACTGTGAAAGGAAAAAGTACTTTACCTGCCACATAATGGATTTTATCAAAGTAGGCCGATCATTCAGAAAATTTGCATTACGCCATACTTTTCATTCAACGGTAAAGGCCCACTTGATTACTTGATTTTAAAAAATCGAAAGCAAACTGGAAATAAGTTTCGGACCAAGCAGGTCTTATTTCCCAAATATTAAATTCCAACTCAAACATTTTTTATCCATCATACCTATGTATTGTCAACTCCATCCGTGCACACACTATATAGCATGTTCCGTTAAAAAACACATCTTTGGGTAACTACAAACTTGATACACTCCGTATTTGTCAACATATTTTTAAACCATGCCCCACTTGGACCTAATAACAAGAAAAAAAAAACGTTCTGAAAAATCTCTATTTATAAAGGCACAAATTCTCCGATCCCGCGCATTAGAAATATGATTTTAGTAATATTACAATGCTCCTCAAAATATACTGGATATAAGAATTTTGTTGAACATATTATCTTACTACAAAATTAATATTGTTTATTTATGATATTCAATGCAACTAATTTTCTACAGTTCAAACCAATTAATTTTGTGCTGTGTATTACAATGAATACCATAATACAGGAGAATAGGGAGAAACTGAGGATACATCGCGTCGGCCTATTCCACATAAAAGGGTATTTAAACGCTTGTGAATCAGTGAAAAGTAATAACATAGAGAATAATACAAACTTACACAAGCGCCTATGTTCTAACCGAAAGGTGCGCACAAATCTCCTAATTAACTAAAGTAGCTTCCTTATGTACTCAAAACACAGTTAATTAAATCACAATAAATAGGACCGTCCTGTGCCGTAGAATGTTGGAGCGCGATTGGAAACCTCTGGTCACTTTTCCATTATCAGCATGGGTACACGACAGCGTTTTGATAATAAGGAATTGTTATGTTTTTGCTATCTAATTGTTTTATCATTAAAAAAATTGGTGTTATTGAACTTGATGTTATCGTATAACGTCGTCGAAGCAGATTCAGTTAAGACCAATGGTGCATTTGCGAACGCAAAGAACTATTTTCGCCTAACTGTTAATATTTTTAAAGCGTACACTTATCGGGTTATCTGCTATCAACCTTGTTTTGACTGAGATCAACGTTGTTATTTTAGCATTCAACGGTGATATCCTGGTATTATTGACTATTTTTTTTTAACAGCACAAGCCAGAGTAAACATGTTTGCCTAATATAAATAAATTACTGAGATTACCATTTAATGACGATTAGTTCAAAAATCGTACAGCATTACATGGCAATGTTTAGTATTCCAGTAATTAATGACGCAATGTTGCATGCAAATTATGCATATGATTATCACAAATTGCTATTAATACCGTGGGGGGTAATGCAATTCTGGCCTTTATGCCCTAAGATAGATAGCGTTTTAATTACAATACGGAGTATTATACATATAAATCATGGACCTATTCTACGTAAATCGAATTATTTGATAGTTAGAAAAAATGTTTGTTAATTTTGTTCTTCTTTTTTGGGATTATTACTTATTTTAGTTACATATGAGTCTAAATGGATAAAATAAGTAACATCATTTCAGAATACAACGAAGTGGACCCCTGAGGCAAAAGAGGAAACAGTTTAAATACAAGTAAGCTCACTGATGAGTAAAGCTTGCCACGAGCGGTACCGCGCAGTAGCGTAGAGTCCTCCGTGAAATCACAAAGTGAATAATGTCTGTTAAATATCTGCAACATTAGATATGTTTCAACTGTTGTTTCGGCAAAACTAGTACGGCATGAGGAAAAAATGCGTTTATATGCAGAGAACGAACGTTCTACATCTAGTGACGTAATATTTGCGTAAGTAAAATAATCTTTCAAATAACTTAACGATTCTGTTGACGCACCTTCACAAATGTGTCTTAATGTGCCAAAATCAGAATTTTTCTCAAAAACACTTTCAAATTTTTCTAGAACAGAAACATTTTTTGAGTCTTCAATCGCGCATAGCTGTGCGTGAATATGTTGCACTATTTGTAGAGATTCTTCTAATGGCACCGCAGGATTTTGTAATTTTTCTATTGCATCTGCTAGCCAGAAGTAATTGTCGTGAATGATTTTTAAATCCATTTTAACCTGACTATCTTGAAATTTCGACTGGCTTTTCTGGATAGCGGCAGCTTCCTTTGTATCGAATTGTAAAACCACGTTCTTAATATTGTCAAAATATTTATGATAATAAAACGCGGCCTGCAACCATGTTCCCAAACGAGTTAGAATAGGTTCTGGTGGCTCTGGTATACGGGGGCATAGTCTGTGAAATTCGCGAATACGTTTCGGTGATTTGACAAATACTGCTTTGGTATGCGCTATTAAAGCGTCTACCTCAGGATAACATTTTCTGATACTATCCGCCACAAGATTGAGAGCATGAATTTTACACGTAATGTGTAACAAATTAGCAGAGAGACCGGCCTACAGAAAGCATGTTTGCAGCACCATCACTCACTAACATCAAGAGTTGGTTTGTTGAAAGTTCAAACTTGTCTAATGTATTTAACACTAACTTTGAAATTACTTCGGCAGTACACTGTTGTATTCGTTTGGAGACTAATAGAATTGAAGGTGCCGATTGATGAGGTTCCAATTTGCGTGCCATTACATTAAGAACAGAATGTTTCTTCCGATCTGTTGTTTCGTCGACACATAACCACAATTTTTGATCTTTCAACTCCGATTTTATTTTTTGTTCAACATGTTCGCGCGCAGATGGCACATGGTTCCTTGTCTAGTAAATTAAACGATATATTACACGCGATAAACGTAACGCATAAATTAAATATAAATTTTTCATTGTCTCGTGCGCAATTTCTTTTTGAGACATGCTTTTCACTATTTACGTGTCGTAGACAATGTTGTCTGGACCAACACATTAACGGGATTTTACAGATTACACATTTAATTTTAGCACCTTCATATATTAAGTCTGGAATTTCTGCAATAAATTTTCGAAGTTTGTCCGACCGCGGTCGTTTTGCTAACAAAATCATAATTTTTCTAGGACAGATAAACAATTGCGCAAATGACCGGCAGCGAAAATGTCCGTACTGCTCCGCAGACGAAGTAATACTATCGTTCCTCTCGGCCCGAACTGATTCTACGCCGATGCGCGGTACCGCTCGTGGCCAGCGTTACTGATGAGACACTGGTGATTTAGAGTTAAGGAATTGAAAACGTTCTCGGTCCAGTTATTTGTCTTTGGAACTGATCTAATCTCATAGGCAATCTGATATCACAGAGGAGCGTATTTTCACCCGACTCTGCACGAAAAAGTAATGTAATACAGATAACAGATAGGTTTGTTACAAGTTTATTTAAAACTTATAACTTCAGCATAAACACGGGAGATGTTTCGAAGTAGAAAAATTTAGCATTTTGCTTGATGGATATTACATCAATGTATTTGAGCTAGCCTAAACGCAGTATTGTTACAAAGATTAGATTTTTGGTAACGAGATGTTGTTTAAGTTGTAATAGTACAGGTTTTTCTTAATCTTTGCTTATACTAGATTTAGAATTATTAGTAGATATTTAGTAAAAAGGAAAAGTAGTGACTATCGCAATAGTTTTACAAAAGATTCAACTAATGGCTTAGCAACTGTAGTGCATTTAATAAGATAACGAAGCGTTTAACTATTCTTATCTTTACCATGGAAAAGTGGCCGCAGTTGCTAATACTGTCATGTAATAGAAACTATGACTTGACTTTGAAACAGTCAAAGGTTACTTGTTTAGCGTTCTAATTGGTTTTATTAACCCATAATTGCAAGTTAATTAGATAATAATTTGATGAATTATATTAAGGTGCGCTCTCATTAATATGTGTAAGTAGTAAGCAGGTACTTAGCCAAATTAAGAGATTGTGAAAAGTAATACTTTATATTACACAATCTAATTCTTTATAGGAAAATTTTTGATGTAATTTTATTACAGTTGTGCTTGGAGGTCGCTTGGGAGTATTTTCAGAATCAAAAAATACCTTGAAACACAAATGCTTTATTGCGACGCTCTAATAAAAAAATAGGGGTATTTTACTCTCATAGGTAAAATTCACATAAATTAGGGTGAAATTTCACCTCTGGTGGAGGAAAACGGAAAGTGATGTAATTTTGCCCTAAAGTATCAAAATGTAGGGTAAAATTCACCTAATGTGAGATACGCGCGCAGACGTAACTTCTGGTGTCAGAATCTGGTATTTTTAGTGATAAACGATTTATAAGTGCATAAACTTCGAAAGGTAAGTAGAGAAGCTGTGATTTAATAGCTAACCACCAATGAATAAGTGAATAATTGGTAGGCATTAGCAATAAATTATGGCATAATAAGCTAACCTAGCCCATTCCATCGAAATTTAGTTTATAATTCGCATTATAGTTTCACATCTCATGGTGTTGTAGTTGTATTTAGTTTGAGTAACTTTACAAAGAAGGATGTATGTCCTACTCTACTGATTACAAGTTTTCATTCAAGAAGGAATAAAATAGTGTGAAAATGACCATTGTACACCTGTGCAACGTGGATACTGTAACGCAAGTCAGATCTTATGAACAGGATAATATATACTTAACCGCAAACTTCACCATCACGCAAATTAAGATAATTTTGCCATAATTTCCGAACAAACATGAATACATTGTTTCTTTTGCATTGTTTGTGGCATATTTTAATTAATACACATACGTGGTTACATAAAATTTTAATTACTATATGTACATTTTTGTTGTAAAATGCTTAATTATTTTTATAATTTACCTCACAGACTACAACCTGTGGAGGGCTGAAATTATTTGGTAAATCCTAATTTATATACAACAATTTAGTATACTTTTTGTTTTGTTTGGGAACTTGATTTACAAAATAATAGCAACAATGTATTGAATGCCCAACAAAACATCTACATTTCGATGGTTGTATCAGCTGCAAAAGAAAATTTATGGAACATTACCGCTATAACAATCACCAGTACTATCTTCGTAATGAATACTCTATATTTTGATAGATTTACAGGTAAACTGTATTTTAATTTTCTATTTTTCAATTAGTTAGATTTGTTTGTAGTATAAATTCGACATAAAAACCATGAAATCTTACTCCAGACATTATATCTTTCAGAAAACTTAATGTTAAAATACTAACTACTTCTCTTTCTGTTGAACAATCCTTTTAGATGAAAACAAAAAGCATTGCATCAATGTTGAAAATGAATTACAACCATTCTATGAAATAAATTACCGAGTAAATATTTGCGATATGAACACATAATACTCAAAGTTGTCCTTAAATAGCTTTATAATGAAACCCTCTTCGAAATTTTGCAGTGATACTTTTGGAAAATATACTTTGAGAAGCGATCGAGAAACCAAAAACCAAGTTAAAAATGAAAGTTTTGACATTTTTGGAATGTTTCTTTAAGTATTGTATGTATTGAAATGTTTTTATCTCAGGGATTATTGCGAAAAAATTGTAATTTTGCAAATTGATTAAATTTTAACTCGTTTGTGGGATTCAGGAGTACTCTTTGATACTCTAGCGGCAATTCTTTATGAATTTTTGATATTAATAATTGGAAATTAACGAATGTAAACATTGAAAAATGAAAACCAACCTTGATTTTTAAGAAGATGCCATATAAATACTTTTTTTCTTATGACATTTACTAGAATCTGCCTATTCAAACCTCCAATCTTTCTTCTACCTTGAATTTACTTTCTAATTTCTATATCGAACACTTTAAATTAGGATCGCAGCCAAAATACTAGTTAATTCGAAGGAAGTCTAACCTGAATTGATTAATTTATTGGCGTCCCTATTCTCACAGCAAATTTTGATATCTGCTCAAATATAATCTTACGAGGAATTTTTGATAAATAAAGTCATTTTTAGACATAGCATGAGAGAATGAATGTGGTGACGCTACTAGATGACTCAACTAGTGACGACTCTATGCTTTAAAATACAACTGACAACATAAATATGACAAATTTTACCACCAAAAATGAAGATACCTTAACGAAACATATTTAATGTACGAAATAATATTAGAAACACCTTTGAATTTGCCCTGTTGTTTGTTCTAGGAGAATTTTACATTAATTTTGAACAGTTACGAAATTGGGAGAATAAAAAGAAGAGTGGTTTTGTCTTTGTTCCATTAATGTCGTCGTTATCTGGACTTAAATTATTTTTTTTACGTCCACACTCCAAGGTCGGTCGGCCTGGGAGAAAATAGTGGTTTTCGAAAGATAGTTTTTACTCGCCAGAGGGACTTTCATTACAATCGGGTGGCTATCCGGAATACCCTATACGTTTGAGACTGACAGTTGATTTTTTTTTAAGTAAATATTGAATATAACAATATACATACGTAAATGGAAATAAAAATGGTTATTTAGCTACCAGGCTTACAATCCAAAGAAGATCTACTTAATTCTCCTAGCCGGAATACAATTTATAAACCTTATTTGAAATTCTTTCTCATTCTAGTCACTTGTTCATATGTCTTTTTATATAAACCTACACATTTCTCAATGTTTGTTCATAAAATTTTAGCCAAATTTACGAATAATAGGAATTAATCTAAGTAGTTCTAAAATAATGCGACCACGCTTTCTCGTCTTTGAACTGTTAGTTATCTCCATTAATAACGAATCTAGAAGAAATGTTGTACACATACTGCTCCTTTCAAGAAAACTATGCAATAAAAGATACGGCCGATCTACGTGTAGCACGTACTTGCATAAGCTTGCAACTTACATAATACAAAAGGTTTGCTATTTCGAGTGATATACGGATAAAGTTTCTACCTTGCACTTTTGTCAAGTACTGCCCAAGAAAAAGAAACCGTATTTAATCCTAGACATGGTTAGCTACTAGATTAAGGATGTTCTTGTTTCATTGGCATAGATCCACGGGCGCCGACTGCACCCGCATGGGTGCATCGAGCTACTAACGTGCATAATACGAGGGTGAATCAAATATAAACCGGAATACTTTTCGTACCGATAGTGAGGTGAACAAAGAAGGACGTGGCTTCTGAGGTTTATCGATGGGGATGTCTCGAGGACATTCCACCGCTAGGGAGCGCCACATTACCACCTAGCCAGTAACTATCGCGATGTCGGAGCGAGAAGTACTGTCGTCTGTTGCGCGACGGATTATAGTTAAATTTCTTACGAAAGAGGGCGTAAAACCATCAGAAATTTTGAGAAGGCTTGAGGCACAGTTCGGGGATAAGACACATAAAAAGACACAAGTGTATTCATGGCACAAACAATTTGTAGAAGGGCGAGAAGCCGTAGAAAATGAAGGTCATTAACGTCGACCAAGAACCAGCGTGACAGCGGAGAACATTCATACTGTTGGTCGACTTCTCGAGGACGACCGACGATTAACAGTAGCCGAAATTGCTTCTGAGGTGGGAATCAGCTTTGGCAGTGCTCACGCGATCATTACTGACGACCTTGGGTTTCGGAAAGTGTCCGCAAGGTGGGTTCCTCGTCTTCTCACCGGACATCAAAAACGGAATCGTATGGAAATGTGCCAACGGCATTTGAACCGCTATGCGGCTGAAGGGGAAGGTTTTTTTTGCACCGGTAGTGACTTGTGACGAAACTTGGGAGCACCATTACACCCAGGAATCGAAACAAGCAAGTATGGAATGGCGAAAGAAGAACAAATATGCACTTGTTTCTCCACAATCGTCGAACTGTACTACTGCCAACTTTTAGACGAGATAAAAAATGCATATCTTCGGAAAATACGCGGCTTTCCCATAAGAGACGTTATCCTGCTGCAAGGCAATGCTCGGCCCCATACAGCTGCCCTAACGCGGCAAAAATTTGAAGAATTGTCGTGGACTACACTAGAACACTCTCCCTACAGTCCGGCCTTATCGCCCTGCGATTACCACCTGTTTGGACCGCTGAAAGAAGCTCTTGGAGGACAACGTTTTGATGACGGTGTTGCAGTTGATGTTTTCGTGCGCAATTGGCTTATGGCGCAACCATATTCGTTTTACGATAACGGGATAAAAAAATTACCCATCCGTTAGGAAAAATGTGTCACGAAATCAGGAGATTACGTAGAAAAATAATTTTAAGTCTTTGTATTTTTATCATGTCCCAATAAATTTTAAAAGAATAATTCCGGTTTATATTTGATTCACCCTCGTATTTATTGTATTACATGTACATATTTACGAATTCTACTGCAAAACCTAAGAAGGTCTAGAATTGTAAATTTTAACAATGTACTGACTTTACTTAATTGTTTTCCCATTAACTGCATGCTAATTAGTAGTAAAAGCAATACTAGTTTGCCAATCTAATTGATTTTTTGGGATCAATAATAATGCAGTTAGCAACAGTGACCATTGACTTGATTTGGCTCAGCTCGTACATTCGCCGACAAGCAAAATGACTGCTGATCCGAGAATCTAATTACAGTCTACCGCTCGCGGATATGCGGACATTGTCGGCATAAGCGGTAGTCCGCGTTCTCTTGCTCGTATGGGCGGACTTACAGTAATTATGAAGAGTAATATATTTTGATAAGTAGCAATGCATTTTAAATGAAACCCAGGCTGTTTTTAGTTTCAAGTAAATTTGAAAAAAGAAATAATGAACAAATGTTTGCCACTCATGGCTATAAACTAAAAGAATTTTTTACATAGATTTTGTAGAGTGCATATGCCATTTTCAACTTTAAATGTGTCTAAAATGCACTTGTGCAATGCTCTAATATAAAACAAAATAAACCGTTTAAATCTATGCATATACCTACTACCGTGGAACAACGTAATTATTTACGTTTTAGCTTTTAGTACAACATATATATCCTGCTTTAAGGGAAGAGAAGCCATTGTATATCCTTTAATACATAAAATTACCATCATAATAGGGAATCGATTTCCGATCCATTCAAGTATAAAAGGAATTAGATTTTCATATGATCATACCATAGGAGAACATGAATAAAATCGGTTTCCTATCAGGTAGTATGTTTGTAAACAAGATGTAAGAAAAAAGATATATAGCAGCCTATTTTGTTATTAAGCCAAAGATTTATTGTCGCTAATTTGTAAAGTAAACACCACAGAATAATATTCATCCTACACGGTTTCTTTATAGGTATTTTACCTTATAATTAGAGTAACCTAAACTTGCGGACTCGCATAGGCGTCGGTATTATGGGTTAATATAAGAATACGAAAAATTCATAAATAAACTAAACCGGTAGAGAAGCAGGCACGTAGTGTCGACCTTGAATATAAATCATGTTAAATGTTAGTCGAACGGTCAAGGTTATGTACTTACGTGTCGCTTTTGAAAATATAGCTGGTGTTTTTTGTGTGTTGTAGTATTATACCAAGTACATAATTAGTGTATCGTTTCATATAGAACTAATATTTACATACCTAAGAAAACAATGCCTCGTAATAGATTTGCTACTAATGTACATAAGTATGTGTCACTTTTTCCCCATTTAAAATATGACGGTAGTGCAGTTTTTTGCTTAATATGCAATGTTCGTTTGGCTGCATTGGACAGAACTGATTGCCAGAGGCATGTCAATGGTATTAAGCATATGAGAAATGCGAGAACTGAAATACCTTATACACTATTCCTCATACATTTATTAATTATGTTTACCTCTTGTAATCTTCCGTTGTCGTTGGTGAGAAAAGCAACTTTTAAAACGTTTTGGCGACAATACGTCCCAAAGTACCCATTACCCTCACAAACACAATTACAGAATCATTTGCCGCGAATGAAAGAGATGCTAGAAAATGTGTGTAAACGTGATTTGTGTTCCAAAAAAATATGGATTACCGCGGATGAGACGACCGATATAAAGAAAAACAGTATTGTGAATGTAATAGCTAGCGTTTTATCTAGCGAGAACACAGCATCTCGATATTTGTTAGCTTGCAAACGTGTTCAACAATGTACCGCGGAAAATATTCAAAAAGTGATAATGAACGCTTTGAAAAAATTTAAAATTGCGCAAGATCAAGTTGTGATGATTGTGACAGATAGTGCAGCAACGATGTTAAGTGTTGGGCGATCCTTAAAACATATATTTCCTAACTTAATACATATAACCTGCGTGCTGCATGCTTTGCATTTAGTTGGTGAAGTTGTTCGACAACATTACGGAAACGGTGATCGAATGATTGGAAGTACTAAAGCAGTGTTTCGTAAATCTCCTAAACGTTTAAAAAAATTTCGTAAATTTTGTCCAGGTATTCCAGAACCTCCTGAACCAATTTTAACGCGATGGGGTACTTGGCTAACAGCAGCTTCTTGCTATTTGATCCATTTTCAACAAATTCAATCAGTTATAATGCGATTTAATCGGAATGAATCCAAAGCAATTAGAGAAAGTCAAAGAGAATTTCAAATTCCTCAAGTTTTAGAAGATTTAACAACAATATGTACCAATTATACAGTATTACTAGATGCCATCAGAAAACTACAATGTACTGAATTGTCATTGCAGGAATCATTAGACATAGTGGAGAGTGTAAAAAATAAATTACACACATTAAATGATACGCCAGGATTATGCGCTAGTCAAAAGTTGGCAGATGTTTTAAGGAAAAATCCCGATTTTAATACTTTAGAGGCCGTTTATAATAAGTGTAAGAATAGTGAACTTTTAAGTGATTTTGAGAAACAGTTTCTACATGCAAATGTAACTTCCTTAGATGTGGAGAGATCGTTTTCTATGTATAAGAATATTTTTTCTTGTCGACGCACAAGGTTTAAAGAAGTAACTGTGGAAACATATGCAATGATGCAAGTTTACAGTAGTTTACATCCTGATGCCTCTAATTTGTTGAATAATTAACAAGTAAGTTTATTTATAAATTTTTCGTATTCTTATATTAACCCGTAATACCGACGCCTATGCGAGTCCGCAAGTTTTGGTTACTCTACTTATAATAACGATAAAAGATACAAGACAATACATAGACGTCTGACCAGAACTGGATAGATTGTAATATTGCGTTAGAGTGGAGATTGGGGATATTAATAGTACAGTACAACCTCGCTAATCCGAACTAATTTGGGAAAGGAAATGTTTAGATTAGCAAATATAACGATCTTTCCACTGAAGGATTAAACTAAAAATACATAGCAAAATCTTATTTCAAACAAAACTTTAGTACTTTAGTAATTTTTGTATATGTTTCAAATTTGATGTTGTTTCGAATCTTAATCATTGTACCTCCATCCCTTTGTAGTGACCTAAGAAATATATCAGCTAATACAAAATCGTCAAGTTTTATAAATCCATAGTTTAAATTTGTCAACCAATGTTCCGTCAAACATAAAATACTAAACTTTGAATATTATTCTTCGTTTTCTTACTTAGTTCATTGTTAATGATGAAATTTTCTCTCTATTCGAAGTTAGAATCTTTTCGTCGCCTCCCATAAGCTACTGTGCAGTCCTATTATCCCAGTTAAATCGGTTTGAAAAACGTCCTTGCAAATATTGGTAATCTCGCGTATTTACTATTATTACTTAGATAATATAAACAAACAAGAGAAACTACAAAACACTACTAATTCATTAATTTGAATTCAAATGTTAGGGGACAGCGAACAACATAATAACATGTGTTATTTTGAAAAGAATGGCGGACTTGGCCAATTTCGTAAAAATTTGCATAGATACACTACAAATACAGACTGAAAATAGGAATTATATAGGTTGGACATTTTATTAATTGGAGATAAGGTGTTTAAAGTTATATGCATTGGAGGTAGAGGCCTCTCTCACCATCAGTGACTTAATGGAATTCGGTATCCTAAGCATCCCGAACATCTAATAATCTACGTTGTAAAGAAGCTAAGGAAATAGAACCCTCATTTTCATCATTGATTTTGAGCAGTTCATTCACATTGAGCCACAGGTTTTTCCATGAATGTGGAATAAGTCGCAATAGTACAGCATACAAAGCGGCTGTAATGGATAGTATCGCTGACAGGAAATTCTTCAAAAAAGACGGTATATCTTGGACATTTTCAGATATGGTAGACATTACAGATTTGGAGTTTCATCTTTTGAATCACATGTTAAGGGGTAGAAACGTTAATATTTAGGCAAGTTCACATCCCTCATTTTCCTTTTAACATCAGGTGTAAGAAATGTAACAATTTACGAAGAACATCTATTGTAACCCTACAAAGTGTCCATCCTTTATTTTGACCAATATACGCAACGGGAAGATTTGGACTCCTCTTAAATCTCTAGGTTTATTTGCCTTCCCAGAAACTAGAAGCTTCAGCTTATGAGGACTGGAGGCACTAAGGCATGAAAGTAAACCTGTCGTTACTCACTTTGCCACCTGGTGTCGCCTTTTCGTGTCGGTGTGCGAGAGTTTTGTTCGGAAAGACTTTCCAAAACAGTCTACTCTCGTCGGTATTGTAACCTGAGGGGGTATTAAATCCATTTCTGTAACTTTTATTGAAAATATTTGCTGGAATGGCTCAACAGCAAAATCACCGCCAGTTAATTTTTCGATAACGATTGACAATCGTTTTTTAAACTTATCCAGCCATCCGAAATTCTTGCTTCAAAATCGACTGCCAGTTATTTGTTGATTAAATCACTCAGCCTTTTCGTATGATATCAGACCAGATATCGAAATGTGCTGCGCCTTTTGTTGTAAAAACCATGTAAAAAGTGTGGTTTCGGTATCTGGAATATGACACGATTTGAAAGCTTTTCTTTCAAACATTAGCAACATTTTTTTGTAAAATATTGCTGTTTTGAGGTACTATTAGAAGAATTATATTTGCCGGTGAAGAGGTCGACCCTTATTTTACTCTGGGCGTTTTCATCCCAGTATTTATTGAGAAGCAGAGATTCGAGCTCTGTCTGGAATGAGTTCTCGATGATACCAAACCATGTGAGTGCGTTATGAACTAGAGATGAACTTGACTAGCATTTGACTCGTGACATTGAGTTTGTTCGATATGACAATACATATCAAACGAGCCCGTAAAAGCAATAAATCGCAAGACATCAAAATAACCAGTTTACGTTTCTTTAGTGGTTATGCATGCACCGCACATTTGAAAACTCAGCTGAAGCTTGTCTGGATCATTGGATGTTTGAATTGTGGCATGTTCGAATTATAGTGGTTAGACTGTAGTAGCAATTCCATGGGATATTCTGCCGTTTGAGTTTACACAACCGGTTCATTATTCATCGGTACACAATAACTAATGAGTATTTAATGCTATATTACACGTCTTTTCTATTATATCTGCATTATGTAGGAGTTCCAAAAGCAAACTCTCCTAGAATATCACACATATGGCATCATGCCTTTTAATATGCTATTCACAAATTATTTGATTTCGATGAATTTTAGTTGAGAAACGCTATTGGCGCCTATGATAAACTAAAAATGTAATATTCAACAATTTACAGGAATTTTATTCTATTTATTTTATTTATTATTTTTAAGTATGTGATAGAAAATTGTTCTTCGTTTATGTCAGTTCATAAGCAAATACGTTTTTGAAATAAATTTATCTAACCAAATATTGGTCTACTTCTTATATTATTGCTACTACTGCATATATGTATATATTGTATGTTGACGTACATCTTTAATCCAAGTTAAATCTAATAAGACATTAATACTTTAGTTAATAAAAATAAATAGTTTTTACAATTGGTTTTATATATCTGTATACATATTCATCATCTTGTTATAATAAAATAATATCATTTTATATTGGGCAAAGCCCAAGTAACAGAAATGAATTCCATTAAAATTCTTATACCTTGTGGAAATAGACGACTCGATCGGGTACACATAATATTTACATATGTATTTGCTTTATGGATAATCCGTTCCCCCCGAAAGAACAAAAGAAAACAACGCTAGCACTAATAAATTATGTTTCCCATCAGCTAGCGGAAAGTTTCTTTTTAAATTAATGAATCACTATATTGATTCACCATCATTACTTGGTCAAGTTCGTTTCATCTTACCTCAATATAACCGCAGGTTATATTGAGTTATGTTTCGCAAGCACGTACAAATGTTTTACTTAAAGCACTATTTAACCGTATGAGTAGAAATGCAAATTGCCCGTATTCTGATACATTTTATCGTTCCTTAATGCATTAGTTTATTTATGATTGTAATTTGTTTGTTTTTTGTTTTTGGAAATATAGTTACTAGAATTTTACTTAATTTACGTTTTTCTTTTCAACTTAATTTACTTAAATTTAAGTTTTAGTTTATACCACACTGCATTGTAATTATTTTCTTTATATATTGCCCTTTTATTAGATTTCTTTTGCAAATCTGTTGGATATTAAAGTTATTATTATTATTATTATTATCAGGTTTGCTTTTAAGAAATTAGTAAAAACGCCAAGCCAATCAATCATTAGTTTGAATACACAGGCCTGTGTTTTTAGACCTTATTGAATATGAAGTGTTGTTTTTAATTAAACTTGGGTAATTTGGTGTCCCTGATTTTAAATCTGTATTTAGATTTATTGTAGCAGCTAAAGTTTCGTGCCAACAGAAAATCTACATAAATAATATAATGCATATAAAAAGATATGCTTTTATAGTATTATATTTATAAAATATATAAAAACTCACAAATTAAAAAAAATACACGAAGCATAGGAAAAATTATACGAACCACTCTTTTCTCTTCTTAAAAAATCTTTCTCTTTTGCCCAAAAAGGCTTCGTTTGTTGATTTATTCTTATACTCGGCCATAGGAACATCCCTCTTCAACACCCAGTAATAGTCCAATAGCTGGTTCCCATTGCTGATATCCCATTGCCCCTGATACCTTTTCTCCATTTCATTAATATCCTGGCGGAGTCGCTCATCCTCCTCTTTACTGACATCACGAAGGTTAGTGGAAAAATAGTCCAAATGTGCGTGTAAAAAGTGAATTTTAATGCTCTTATTGCAACCTAATGCTTAAAATATTCTCCACAATGTCCACATAATTTGGATCTGTAGTATTTCCCAGAAATTTCTTTACAACTTCCTTAAAAGCTTTGCACTCATTTTTTTTTCGGCGATGTTCATTGCCGCTTCAAATTCAGCAGTTTCCATTAGGGTTCTAATTTGAGGACCAACAAAGATACCTTCGCTTCTGACAGACTAGGAACTTTTTCACATAAGAATTGGAAACATCGACTTGTTTTGTCCAAGGCTTTAACAAATTGCTTCATTAGACCAAGTTTAACATGGAGTGGAGGTAATAATATTTTTGCAGGATGAACTAGACTTCCACGCAGCACATTCTTGTTGTCAGGTGGTAAACACTCTCTTGTTGGTCAATTTCTCTTTACCCAGTGTTGGTCTGGCTTTATTTATTCCACTCATATACAAAACACAGATATTTCGTAAATCCAGATTGCTGACCTAAATGTGTAGTCTATTCTGAAGAGAAGTTCTTGAAAATGTTCGCAGTTCCCTTTCAATTGGGTTGAATGGCTAACAAGAACAGAAGTATAAAAGTTTCCGTAACATAAAAGAACAGCCTTAAGGCTTCTTTTTGACGAGTCTATAAAATGCCTCCAGTCAGTGCATCTATATTCGGAAGCACGGAGCGAAATAACTAGGTTAGTGACATTTCTCCAATACACAAGTGGTCCAAAATATTCGACAAATTCGCTCCGCGATTACAATATCAATAAAACGTGGTTCTTGGTGTTTTTATTTCAATCTAGATCCTAGTATTTTGGAGAGATCTTTGGGAAGTCCTAAATCTCTAACTAAATCATTCAGTTCTTCTTGCAAGGTACATTTTGATTTGAAGAAGAAGGGTGAAACACATCAGTCTCTAAGGTATCGTCATTTTCCTCATCGCCACTAATACTTTGTAACACTGTTGGTATCACAGGTATAGGGATATCAACACCATGACGTACTGGTCTTATTGCCAACTCAATATTTGGATACACAATGTATTTTAACGTTCTTCTATTATGACCTTTTGTGCCGCAAAGGCAAAAATGCAATCGTGTGTGGGGTTCTTGGGCTCTTCCCACACCATCAGTATTCCAAAGGATAGAGTTTTCCTTGTTCCTTTAATCCAGTTCCTTATACCTTCTTCACGTATCTTACAAGTAACATGCGGTATCCAGGATTTGTTTCGATCTCCAAGTTTTACTTTGAAGTATGCTAAATACACGTTTTTAACAAAGTGAGTAATAGTTGTCTTGTACTTTTTCACAATAAAGTTACCCCAAATATAACAAAAATCATCAGGCTTATTTTTGAAGCAATTTATTGTCATCAGACAAGAATCAAACTTTTCATTTAAGTGCTACACAATAAGCTAAATGTAGACTATTCGATGTTTTGAATTATACTGGTATTTCAGGGATTCCCCGTCGCACGTCGGATTTTCCGCCGTCTTGTTTGTAGATTATAGAGAATATAGGGATTCCTCGTCGGTATTTCGCCCAATAATACTGTAGTATTACCGGTGTTCCTCAAATAAAGGCAATTTTTACTAAACAGCAGCAAACTATTATCAGTTTTATATAATAAAAACTATGATGATTGTATAGAAAAGAAAGCTGTGTGTGATAGAGACAAATTACCATGGCACTATGGTCGAAATACCATCAAAAGGGCAATTTATTCAATTTTACTAACACAATCTTCATGTTTGGCACATCAGCTATCCACATCAGTAGTGCTATCCTGATCAAGTAGTTTTGAAAAATGTTTCAGTCTTTGAGTATGTACGGATATGAAAGAATTGAAAATTTGCGGTTTTTGTTCTATTACATCTTATTTAATAGTAATTATTAAAAGATTATTAACAGATAGATAAGTAGAATCACACCACATTGTAACTAGTATTTAGTGTGTACAATAAGATATAGACATTTTTCAACTTTAAGAAAAGAATCTAAAGCTTTACGGCGAAGTTTCTAACAAACTAATAGGTGAAGCAAATGTTACAACAATTGCCACAAGTGAACTAAATGGAAGCAAGCCATAAATAACATTGAAGATTCAATATTATGCTCAAATTGTAAAAATATTTAGCAATACACATTATTTCCGACTGTCGAACATTAGAACAATAAAGACTGGTAGAAGTAGATATGCTAATTAGCGCCAAATCCGACACAATCGAACAGGGAACTTTATAAAATGGAAAAAAATCATCCTAAATATACATTTATGAATATTTCTAATTCGGTTGATGTTGCCGAATAAAACCGAACATAGTTAAAAGAAACAGAACCAGACTAAATAGGGCCAACACCGATTGGAACTGAGCATAGTTGAACTCGACCTAACGAAATCGTAGCCGAATCGAGCAGAGTACAACTAAATATAGTGAAATCTCCTATAATGGACATCTCCCTTGAGCGGACAATTCCGTTATGCGGACAAATACTCATTTACATCGCATTTGCTCTGTAGTTTATATGTATTTTGATCTCTATTCTACGGACACCCTGTTGAACGGTGAAAGTACCTGTCTCTCTTAGACGGACGCATACCTACAATTCCGAGTTCTTTCGAAGGTGTAATAAATCGAGGACATGATTTTGAACAGTGGATCCCCGGCAGTAAATTCCCGTCTTAACAGTATGATGCAATATTTGCGTTATATAAGTGTCTTATATGTTAAATATTCAATTAATTACATAAATAGGTAGGTAAGTTTATCAGTTTAAAAAGTTAAGTTTAGTTGCATACGTATACATATATGAATTATTGCAATTTTTAGCTATAATGGCACCAAAAAGAAAAATTTTGCAACTAAAAGAAAAGATAGAACTTATTAAGTTTTCTGAAGAAGCCAAGAAAAGTGTAAGAGAGGCTGCGAAACATTTTGGCATAGGTAAATCTCAAGTGTCAGACATTCTGCGAAAGAAGGAAGAATTACTGAAAGATTTTAATTCCAATTCTGTTTGAACTGGATTAAAAAGACGCTTTGTGTTATCAAACGGTAGCCGTGTCGATGACATCACATTCAGGTGGTTTTCTGCAGCATGCATTAAAAATGTGCCTATTCTGGAACAATGATTAGAGAAAAAGCTAAAATAGCCACAGAAAATTTGGGAATGGGCAGCTTTAAAGTATCGTGCGGCTGGCTAGCAAAATTTAGAAAGCGTCACGAAATTTCATACAGAAGCATATCTGGAGAGGCTGCCGATGTAAACCCAGCAGACGTGAAAAATTTCCTGGATAAGTTGCCTTCGATTATGCAGAATTACAATGCTGCATCTATAATGCAGATGAGACCGGCTTATTTTTCAGAGCACTGCCCGAAAAATCTATGGGTCTTAAAGGTGAAAGATGTACTGGAGGAAAATTATCTAAAGACTGTTTTGTGTCAATATGGAGGGCGAAAAGGAAAGGTCCTTGGTGATAGGGAAAACAAAACGACCACGTGCATTTCGTAATTTAAAATTGGATCAACTGTCAGTAGACTGGAGATACGACAGAAAGGCATGGATGACGGAAGAAATTATGACAGATTGGCTTCGAGCATTTGACAGAAGGATGCAAATTAAGAAAAAGAAAGCCCTACCCTTCTTAGATAATGCTGCCTCACATCCAAAAAGTATTCAACTGGAAAATATAAAAATGTTTTACCTACCTCCGAACAGTACATTTGTCTGTCAGCCTTTGGATCAAGGCATAATAAAAAATTTGAAATTTTTCCACAGATCACTCATCTTAACACACATTATTAGCCGCATCGATAACATCGAATCTGCAAGTATTCTAACAAAAAGTATCAACGTTTTAGATTCAATTTATCTCTTAAATACCGCTTGGAATCAGGTAATATCTGAAACAATAAGAAATTGTTTCCGAAAATCTGGCTTTGTAATAGATGCTCCAGTTGATACTAATGATGGATATGATAAAGAAGATGACTTGTTACTGCCACAACTTGTAGAAATGTCAAAACTGCTACAACAATGTAAATCTGATGCAAGACCTGAAGACATCATTCTACTCGACAAAAACGTGTGTATAGAGAACGATGTAATTGAGCTACTGGAAGATCATGGTAATGAAAATTGCCACGAAGGAAAATGATGGAAAATCGCTGAATCTCCTTGCAGATCTTCAGACACATTTTCAAACGATGTCGACATTTGCAGAAAAAAGACAAACAACAATTACGGACTTTTCTAATAATTGATGTTAATTATTCTAGCATATATCGAGTGTCCCGTGAGGTAAGATACAAACTTTCACGACGTATTCCTCAGGTAAATTCGAGTCGAAAATGTATATATGAACACGGTCCGCAAATGCATCCTTATCGAGATATGATGCTTTTAATTGTAGTAGGTCGGGCTATGTTTTGTTACTTATTTCGACAGATCAGTTGTGTTAGTTTGATTGAACTATTACTTATGGGGACACATGAAGACGTTGCTATATGCGGAGGAATCGCGTACTAGGAATGAACTGCTTCGTAAAATTATTGCAGTTGCTACTGACATAAGAAATAACCGTCATGTTATTCGGAGAGCCATCAATGATATTTATGAACGGAGTAGGCTGTGCTTGCAGTACGGAGGTTTTTTTTTTGTTAAATAAAAAAAAACGATGTTTTGGTTATTGCTCCTTTAACACTACTACAATTAAAAGCATCATATCTTGATAAGGATGCAATTGCGGACCGTGTCCATATAGACATTTTGAACTCGAATTTACCTGAGGAACACGTCGTGAAAGTTTGTACCTTACCTCACAGGTCACCCGGTATATTAGGCTTTATCTTTGGATTTTGTTTTGAATATATATCTATATGTACAAACTTATTTTTATTTCTCATCAGTGGACACTTCCCTTGAGTGGACAAAAATTTTGTCACCGTCGCTGTCCGCCCAAGGGAGATTCTACTGTATACCCAAATGGAACCGAATAAGATCAAATATAACGAAACGTAACCGAATGAAACCGAACAGAATCGAATATAGCCAAACGTAGCAGAGTGGAATCGAATAGAGCCGACCGCAGCCGAATGGAGTCGAACAAAATCATATATAGTCGGATATAGCTGAATGGAACCGAACAAAATATTATAGCGTCCGAATTCTATTCGGATAAAAAAAAATGTTCTGTAATGGGTAAACTGTGTATGTTATCCCTATGTGTATAGAACTCGATAACTGTTTCTTACCAAACCCTTCGGGTTTGGATTAGCAACTAGTTTATGAATAAGGTATAAAATCCAATAACTCTATTGTAGAATATATTTTTTTACAATCTGCTGCTGAAAACTGAAAAAAATATTTCATTGAAGAAAATTTGACATTTAAGATATATAAGGGCGTTAAAGAGACAACGGGATTTGGCAAAATCTTAAATTATCTCAAAAGCTAACAGTTGGATATGTATAGGGCAGGGATCGGCAACCGTTTTTTCGCAAGGACCCATTTTTAGAATTACATTTTTGGAAATACTATTTACGAAGCCGCAAATCAGCAATTTGAATTATTCAATTTTTAAAAACTGAGACTCAAACCTGTTTTTTTTTGTTAAAATCAGTCTATTTTTGCTTTCCTTAAATGTACTTTGATAAAACGCACTGCAACTTAATTATTTACTAACAATTTTACAATAGTCGTAATTACAATTATTAAGTAAAAAATAAGTGATTTTACACATTCTTCCCTATGAATTAACATACTTGGTCAAATAGTAAGCTGGGACTTCACATATTTTATGATTTATTTAACTCATAAAGATTAAAATCTATAGTTTATAAAAAGGGTGACGCATCCTCATAGAAAAATAAGAACAATATATATTTTGGCTTTCGTCGATAAATTGTAAAAATCTAAAAACTACTTGATCAATATCGCAAAAGGCGAAAAATTCAAATCGGTCTATAAGGTTGTCTATTCCTTTCTAAACCGTTCTTTAAATCTCTCATCAAATTCCGATTTCATACCTACCACTATAAGTGATTAGCAAAATTTATTGGTAAAAGTCTTTAAAAAAATATTAGTGGTGTTAACACTGTAGGTACTCTTGGTTTCCGGGTTGGAACTGCGTCGTTGTCGTACCTTTTGCCGACGTTTCGTCCACACTCTTATGGGACATCTTCAGGGCTGTTACTGCACACTGACTGAGTCAGAGAACGACGCGGTTCCAACCCGGAAACCAAGAGTATAGTGATATTGACGACCGCGGAAGCCTACGTACGATATTTTAGGAGTTATTTTTTTCTTTTATTTCAATCTAGAATTTTATTTTGTCATACTAATATTGTTTATTTAATTTAAAAAGAGCCACAGTTATGCATTAAAAGAGCCGCTCAAGGCTCCGCAGCCGCAGGTTGCCGACCCCTGCTGTAGGGGATGTTAAAGAAAGTTGACATGGATTGAAGAGAAGTTTCTAAAAACGGCATAATATACAAAATGTTCTATTTAAATATATCAAGTTTGTATCGCGTGCAGCGGAAACTGAACATTCTGTATATTTTAACGTAATATTATGTTATGCACAACTTGTTTCTGAATATTTTTTATTTGAAAACTTTTCTCTAAATTGTTCAGGGAAGGGATTATCTTCCGCCCCCGTACTAGGTGGACACGCTGTATATAAATAATGTGAAATGTATAAGTGTAATTATTAGAGTGCGGATCGACGCGGTTCCCTGAATAGTGCACGACGCGCCGAAAAAGTAACCCACGCGGCAGCGCTGTCAATATCAACTTATTCTACTCAACCCGGTGGATTCGGTTATAAAACTCAACTTAGCAGTAGCGTACAGAAGTAGGCGACTGATAAATCAAAACCGAAGCTTCATCGATAGCTATCGGTAGTGCACGACACTGTCCACGCGTTTGACTGTATCGAAGAGAGACCGCGTCGATCCGCACCTTAGTAATTATAAATACTTGCCATACAATACCTTAAATTTAACAAAGTACATAAGAGATTCTTGATTTTTATTTAACTTGATCTCTACTTTGAAAACCCAAAATTCATAGTTTCATTAATATTATGTCTAGACTGAGGTGTAGCGGCGTTTATCTTAAAAGGTCTACACACATACAATCTCCTAGGTCGTTTAATTACTGAACCTGCAGTGGGTAAAATAATCAAATTAGGATTTTATTACGAGTCCATGCTTAGTAAATGATGTCAAATCCGTTGCCGTGGATTTACTGTGGTGGAATGTCAGAACCGTAATTTCACGTGTATTACAGAATAGAATGTGGGAGGGCAGATATGTTTCTATTAAACTTCCTTTTTGGTGTTATGTTAATTAAAATATTTTGCGAAGGGAGTCATTTTAGAATTAAATAATAATTTAGTTTGAAGATGCAATAGTATTATAAACGTCGTTCAGGGACAATAAATTATCCTAGTTTATAACATAACATGGCACAGATATTCGGTTCATGAAATCAAATGGACTGTAACGGTTAAATGTTTAGTGGATCCACTTGCTTCCGCAGAACATGTGGTAGGTAATCCCATGTGGATTAAAACGTTTAATAAATCTACTACCAATGTATTATGTATTATGGCAGGTATCTGATGCAAATTGTTTTCAGTTTAAGTAAGGTCGCTCATTGCTAGCTTATTTGGTACACAGGATGAGTCGGGAGGAACGGGTCAAACTCCAGGAGTATGTTGCACACTTCAAAATAATGTAAAAAATCTCCTATGTTCTTATCCGATTTTCATTTGTATTCAATTTATAGCGTAATTAAAAAATTTTAACTTTTCTTATACGTAAATGGTCAAAATTTTCGCTTGTTTTCGAGTTAATACGTCTTAAATAAAATAAAAATATCCTTGCATTGAGTACCCATGAAAAAAAAAGTCAGGTACGTTCGACATTAAACACTAATTTTGTTGTTCTGATATGTGTCAGTGCCAGTGTATTTTTGACAGTGTTGTAATGTTACTTTCGGGTTTGCACAATATTTTGTTAGAAAATGCCACACACTTATTCAAATTTAGGGTATGCAAATATGGTATTTGTTTACGGTTTTTGTAATGCTGCTGTTGTCAATGGTTTCCACAAAGAAATCCCGGTAAAAACGTATTTATCAGAGTTTTCAACAAACTGTGCGAGACTGGAATGCTCCCCAGCACTAACATAACATCTGAACGAGCCACTCGACAAGGTTTAGAAGAAGTAGAAAATATTTTGGATTTGGTAGAAGAAGTTGCAATGACCAGCTCACGAAGAATTGGTGCTCAATTGGGCATGCCACAAAAATGAGTAATAAATGCACTCCATGAGCAAGGTTTATATCCATACCATATTCAGCATATACAGCACTTACAAGTGGAAGATTATACCAAGCGTATGGAATTTTGTCAGCGGATAAATAAGAATCGTCGTGTTGTGTGGCGCATAATTTTTGCGGATGAAGCAACATTCATCCGTGACGGCGTTAATAATACTCGGAACTCTCATGTACGGTCAGACGAAAATCTCAACGCAACAGTCGAAAGTAGTTTTCGGTAAACGTGTGGTGTAGTGTTATTAGTATAGTTATTTAATTGACCCTTTTATTTAAGAGAATCTCCTCACAAGAAAGCACTACTTAATTTTTTTTACAGAATGAATTAACAGGACTACTAGAGGAAGCAACAATTGGATAATAGGTTTCCAGAGCTTTGGATATCCAGATTATACATCATTGTTTGAGGAACTGGTTCAGAAATGAAGTTTACAAGGTAAAGGTCGACACTTGGGATGCTGTAGTTTGACGCAGTAGAAATACTGCACCCTATATTAAAGGAGGACATGAAGCAATCAGGAGAGCAACAGGCGCCCTTCATAGATGAAGCATAAAATGATTAGAGGTCAATAGTGATATTTTTGAACATTAATGATTAAAAAAATATTAATGCATGAAATGTTGTTTATTTGTGATTACGCTATAACATGAAAACAAATGAAAATCGGATAAGAACATGTGAGTTTTTTTACAATATTTTCACGTATACAATACACTCGTGAAGTTTGGTCTGTCCCTCACCCTGTATAAATAATAACTGTATTCTCGTTTGGTGACTAACTCTGCGTTTACACGAACTCACGGAAACTAATTTTAGCTTACGACTTAATTTTTGAATTGTGATGTCAGAATCCTTGTTTATAATAAAGTTTTGCATGTAAATATCTAAACGCCAATTAATACAGGTGTTTATATTCTGCAAGTAGCCCTTTAATTATTGTTTAGGCAATTTCGATAATAGAGATTAGTTTGTAGATGTCAGGAATCCTAAAGCAAAAATTGAATTTGGTGAAAACTGAAAAATATTTTGAATTATGTGCAACAGCTCCACATATACCATCACTGTCATTTCAGGTCAGTTTCACACATGTTGTAAATGCTTTGAAATTTTAGAAGCGACTCTAGTAGTCTTTTTAGTTTTAGGTACAACGTATCTTTTTGCAAATCCTAAATTTGATTGCTTAGAAGAAGTAAGGAAATGAAATATTTGTATTTATGTTCAACACGTCTATGTAGTTTCCATGATTTGACAAGTAAGAGTTAATAAAGCTTAACATCAATTTTGTGTATGTATTTATAGAATGCGTTTAATTCTTATTATTATTTCTTCCAGTAATCATAAAATTATGGAGATATTAAGCAATATATGAGTATTGGTGATATTTTTGTTTTTATATTCCACAGAAGATTTTCAATAATATTTGCTTGATAAGATAAGAGTATTGCCCAGCTCCTTACTTCGTATTATGAATATCTAATATTTAACCTTTAAATATTTGTATAAGATAGTGGCAGTCTATTTATCAGAGGATAATGGTTTGCCCCTCAAAAAATTTAGAAATAAAATAATTATAACAAAATTGTATGCAGTGGTTTCTTAAAGAAGTTTTTTATCAACTGATTACGGTTTCAAAATGGTAAATCCTAAAATTTAATTTAAATCGATTTTTTAAGGTATTGAAAAGAATTACTAAGATTTGAAATACAAGCAAATAGATGGATTAACTATCTTTAATAGTTGAAATAATTACAACATTTGAAGTGTACAAAACATATGCTATTTGACCAGTATATTGTATGTCTGATTTTAAATTTTACGTGGGAAGTGAATTAAGCACGATCAGTAATGAAATAGAGATATTTTGTTTAGTTTGTTAAATAACACGCAACATGCAGCATAAATATACCGCGGAAAACATTTCAACAGCATGTATGAAAATATCACAATATTACGTGTTGTTTACGACAAGTCTAGGCAATTTTCCTAATACATTCACGACTTTGTCTATTAAAATAAACCGCAAACAGTACAAGTGACGTTCGAAGTACATTACAGTAAAAGAAACATTCGTAAATACTTACTGAAATAAGAATTAATATAGAACTCTCTTGCGTGTGTATACTTTGCTAGTCAAGGATTTAATATTATTGTGGCGGTAAATGCACTGTTACCACTAAAACTTCTTTACTGCGGTGACGGGATACGAGCTGTAGCGCCTCCAAGTTATTCCACACATGCGTTTGATGTGCTTAGATGGAGTATGTTTTGCAGCTCTTGCACGCGGTTCTCGTAAACAAGACGATTGAGGCATATCTTACTATAAACGCTGCCCGGAACTACATATGTACGTTTATAACGACAGAGACAGCGATAAATACTTATTTTACATACAACGCCTCTACCTCTATTAATAAAATATACTGTTGTTAATGTTTAATTCCATGTGCATGCATGATCACTGAGTATTTATAAACGTTAGATAGAAGTTAGACTCCTTACGAGATTCTTTGTTTGTTTCTGTACGCGTGTAATGCTAATTTTATCGCGTTGGAGACAGTTCCCATTTTAATATGAATTTTTATTTTATTGACGATGATAATAGTAGTAGTACTGGGCGTGCTAATAAATTTTACTGTCACATTAACGAACAATAACTTTAATTTGTATTTTGGTCCGGCGACGAAATATATAGTGCCTTTCGAATCGCGCTAACAGACAAAAATGTACCACGATATAATAATAAATAATAATAATAATAATTTTTATTGATTCTAAAGCAAAACATACATAGAATCAGTCAACAAAACATAATAAATATTCTAAATATAAGTACACAACGTGTTGAATAACGTAGAGACAGTATGTATGTCAGTGTATTCTATACTATGCACCTCTATTGCATTTTAACGGGCAAGCATTATGGGTATCTAAGTATATACTTAACTAATGAAGTAATACAATACGCCGCTATCATCCTAACCTACACCAAAAAAGAAAAAGTTCGAATATCTGTGGTATCAAAACCAGTATAGTTTGAAAGTCAGTGGCGCGGCTAGAGCCTCGGGGACTCCGGTGCAGAAGATCCAAATGGGGCCCCTAAGTGCGATTGCCAAACACGAGTTCAGGAGTTTTAAATTTAGTTTATATAGTGTTATGTTACAAATAACAATTAAAAGGTTTGAATAGGGAGATAATCAGTTTTATGTTTATCTTAAGCTTTTCACTTACAAAAAAGAAAATGAAATTTATCTATTTAAATTATTTACAGTTATGTAGTAACGGGCGTTTGATAGGTGTGTGTGTGTATAATCCTGACGGTTCCTTGTTTCCTCTTCTTGGTAAAATCTTCTTATTTTGGAGTCCTTTGATCGTCTTCTCCAATGAAATTTCTTCGAATTACTTCTTAAAATTTTCCAACTGATTTAATATTCTTGACAATCGTTGGTGATGATTTATGGTTCACTTAAAACGCTTTTCAATACATTTGCACTGATAACCTTGACGATATTTTAACTTTTATAATGCAATTTCTAAATATCAATCGAAAGATTGTTTTCTGTGAGAATTGTTTTCGTTGCTAACTTCTGTTTTTTCTCGTCGTCCCTAACATTGCCAATCTAACGACTTGATATTTAATTTTGATGTTTTGAAGATCGAACTCGGTGTCGTAGGTGACGTAAGGGATTTTGACGATTATTTCCAAATACTGTGTGTTTTTTGTGTGTGTATGTCATTTTTACAAATAATGTTTTCAAAATGTAAATAACTTAAGATAAGCTGGAATTTTGGATTCTCCCCTGTAATAGATCATTAACCGAGTCTTTTTTTTTAAGAAGTAAAAGATTAATAATATAAATAATCAAAATGTCGGAACTCGAATGTTAATCGAAAATAATTCCGCATAAAACTCTATTAAAATCTAATATCAGCGAATTTTGATATAATATTAATTAGAATGAATTCAGCAACATATTAACATACGCTTTTCACGTCGAAACATCCCACTACAATAGGTACGAATTATATTATAAATTAGACTTAACCATACATAAACAATTATGCATATATTTGGTTTTAGAAATCTGAAGAACGACGGTATCAAATAATAAGATGTTAATTGTTTGATATAGCTTTTTATTTGTCTACAAAGTTCGACACCCACTTATCGTTACAATAGGATCAACAATATCAGAATGGATGTTATTTAGGACTAAAGGTCTTACCAAACTAAAATAATAATAGGCTTTTAAAAACAAAAATAACTTGGTAACTTCTTATAAATTTCAAATAGCTAAAGATTATTTAACTACGTTACTAGTAGGCATTATGTAGTAAACGTAAAACAATTTCAAAAGGACTATTTATAGTAATAAAAACAAAGACTAAAATTTAACCAAGCTTATAAAGTCCAAATTTTCTCGATATCAGGGAAATAAATTATTTATTGAACACAAAAAATCGATTAAACTTGAGATTTTACTATTTTCTTGATTTCATATCGGCAAGATATGAGTGAGTTTATCAACGCTAATCTGTTGTGCCCTCTTGGTTGCTATTCACAGTAGATACAAACCACTTAGGCGTTCTTGAGTGTTCGAATTTCTAAGGTAGTTTTTGATCAGTTTTAATTTAGAAAATAATCGTTCAGCACCAGGATAGACAGAAGTCAAAGAGTTACGTTCAGTCAACGGTAGCAAGTTATTTTACATCACTCATGATTTTAATCTCAGATCTGAAGAAGTTTATAACTGGTAATATTTGTTATATAAACAAAAGGTTCTATAAATTTTTCAGCTTCTTTTCGCTGTTGATCATTAGAGTAGAAAAAGCCATAAAGAGGGGTTGAATTACCCTATATGGATCTACTACTGACGACCTTGAAGCGGTTGTCAAGTTGTACGTACAGTTTCAACCATGGGATAATATATTGTCACCTTAAAACTTGATTTTGGGTCAGTGAGTCTTTGACCTTTACAAAACTCATCAAAGTGACTTTTCACCTTAGTGACTTTCTTGTTTGAAAACTGAATTGATATTTTTTGAGCAGATTTTGACTGCCTCTTCAACTGACAAATCGAAGGTCATTTATCTCTTAAAGAGAATTACATAAAGGATTATAGGCGGCATTTATATCTAGAACTTCTTCTGGTAGTGACTTTGCTTTTTACGTTTTCTAAAACCTTGGATTGAATTACCAACAATAAAACAGATCTGAAGGATTGGAGTGCTTTCTTCATTCTAAGAGCTTAATTTCTTTAATTGAAACTTTTTTTTAAATAATCCTTTCACATGAAATTGCAGCAATAATAGGAGTAACCTTAATTAAATATTGGGTAGACGTGTAACTTATTACAGAATTTTTCACCTTGATATACCTTCAAAATCTTTTTGAACAGGAACCCCATATTTACTGGGAGTCCTCATTCGGGGTCCTTACCTTTGGGGCCCCGGTGCGGTGGTTGCCTCGGTTGCACCACACTGCGCCGCTGTTGAAAGTAGTTTACTTTTATCCATTAGGAATTGCACCTTCCATTGAGGATGTAGTTCCTTGTATCTTTGAGGTAGGTAGGTAAAGTTACCCAAAAGTGACAGAAATAATTTATTATGTTATTTTTGTGAAATGACCTTGTTTCCTTAACGACTGATATCTTAAACGACTTACACGCTAGACCAGTGATTCGAATTTTATTCGATTGAGTATTTCTTGGAGGTTTCGTCAAGACATCGGCGATTTTTTATATCCACCAGGTTCTATAAGGTCATCGATATCATTGCCAAGTGTGATTTATGTTATATCAGAGAAGCTCTTCTAGAAGTTTTTCTATAAACATTCCCCTATACCTAAAATATTTCCTTCTTTAGTAAATTAAATACTAACCTATGCAGATACATTTTTCGTTTAAAAATACAGTACGAAATACTATAAACTTTTATTTTGCTAAATTCATCAAAGCAAATGTGTAAGCGTTATTTTCTTAGGTACAATTCCATCATCTACTCGAAGTACCCATCATTTTCCCACGTACATTGTCTAGTAATTGAACCAGCAGGTATAAATAATAAATAGCGAAAATAAGTAGATAAGCGTTGATTAGAGCTCAAGAAAAAAGGAATAATTGTTTTAGAATATCGTGTTCACATACTTATACATTTATTTCAAATGTAACATTTTCTGTATTTCACAATTTTTTCAATACTACTACATGGAATGAAAAGCCCCGGGCCTGACAAGAAAAAATCAATATTTTACCGTAAAAACATTTTTATTCTTCGGTATAGTCTCTATTTAGAGCAATGCACTTAACAGAGCGGTCCTCCAACATTTTGATGTCCTTTGAAAAAAACGATTTGTCGAGGTCTGCAAAATAGGCCTCCGTTTCGGCGATGACCTCAGTATTCTATGTGAATTTCTTTCCCTGGAGGAATTTTTTCAAGTTTGGAAACAAATATTAATCGCTGGGGGCTAGACCTGGAGAATGCGGAGGGTGATGGACCAATTCGTCCAATTCGACCGTCGCTTTCACCGATGAATGTGTGCCGGTGCGTTGTCGTGGTGGAACAGCACCTTCTTCCTTGCCATGTGCGGCCGTTCTTTTCTTGATTTTGTAGTTCAAACGGTCCAGTAAAGCAACATAGTAGTCGCCAGTGATGGTTCTTCCCTTCTTCACATAATTAATGTAGATTATCCCGTGAGTATCCCAAAAAATGCTGGCCATAACCTTCCCCGCCGACTGTTGGATCTTCGGACGCTTCGGACGGCTGCTACCCCCTTCCAACCACTCTACAGACTGCCGATTGGACTACGGCGAGTAATGGTGGATCCGTGTTTTGTCCATAGTCACGAACTGACGCAAAAGATCCTATCGATTACACCGGAATAAGGCCAAACCGCGCTCGGAATCGTTAGCACGTTTTTGCTTCTGGTCCGTAGTCAGGAAGCGCGGCACCTATCGCGCGGTTAACTTCTTCATACCCAAATGTTCGTACAAAATGTTGTCCACGCGTTCAATGGATGAGCCTACGGCCTCTGCTATCTCTCGCAATTTCGCATTTCGATCTTGTAAAATGATCAAATGGATTCTTTTTGTCGTTTTATGTCCTTGGTGCTAGTACAGCCACGTTTGAAGTCCGTAAACCAGCGTTTCACGGTTGTAATCGATGGTACGGATGAGGGATAACATTTATCTAACAACTCCTTGGCCTGGATGGTGTTTTTTTTCATCAAAAAACAATGTTTTATCAAAGAATCTCGATTTTTCCATCGTTTGTAAACAACCACAACTTGTCTGGCACAATCGACTGTCATTCGAATACCAATGAATGAAATATCATGAAATTTGGAATGAGGCGCTCTGAAGGATGGCTCTCAACGATGACATACACGATATGATACTAGCTGCGACATCTCTGTGTGAGACCTGAGACTTTTCATTCCATGTAACATTAATACTTACGAAAATTTTATATCCTTTTCACCCTGATGAAGAGTGGAAACTAACTCGAAAAATGTTGGTGTTAACATGGAAATAAAGAAAATATATGAATTACGCTTTTCTAACTTTTTGCATTTCTAATTGATGGAGTCTGTTGACCGGCGTTACAATTTAGTAATGTTGTACTCCGTTACTTCTGATCAAATAAAAGGAAACGACTTATTTAATCGCGCTCTAAGTTTTTCCAGCAGTAAAAAATAGAATAGGAACGTACTTAAAATTGTTTAAAGGATTTCGTAATTTTGGTAAATAGAAATGTTTACGACGGAACTTCCTGTATGAATTACTTAAGGCGATGCATAACGTGGACATTATACAAAATCATACTTCCGAAATGTTTGTAAATGTTCCATAAAATACAAAGAATTGCACTACAGTTTATACGAAGAAAAATTGTGTTCATTTCGAATAGATATTTGAAACTGTATGCATAAATTGAATTTCACAGTTTACTTTTAATGAATATCTTTAGAAAAACAAAAGTTTATAATATTTCTTCGAAGCACTCTGTGTATTTTAGCAAAAAAGTTATCTGTGTAGCTTCATACTTAATTTACTAAAGAACCACACATTTTGGATAGAGTGTAATATTTACAAAAAAATTCTATGATAGTTTGTCTATTAGATCGTGGAAAAATATACAGGTTTTAAGAAAATTGGATAGCATGAATCAAGCATAGCCATCTTGTAGACTCTAGTTGTTATAAAAAAATGTCGATGTATTGCCTGAAACTCCAATAAGTGTTACAATACACATTTTCCAAAATATCTTGAAAAGTATCCTTTTTAGATGTGTAGTGAATTACATGCTTTTATTTTTTTGTAAGAGCAATTTGATAGGACAAAGAAATAGGTAGTAAAAAGTAAGCTTTGATACTTTTTCCATTTGAAAGTTTGATCGTAATTGTCGTCACGCTATATAATGTTTTGGAAAAAATCATTTGGTTTCTAATTCTACCCTATACGGTCAACGATTCCATCTGTCAAAAATTTTCAAAAAATGCAAATATCTCAAATACGGTTAAAAATACCAACATAGTTGCTTTATTAAATTAACTAGGAATTAAAAAATGTAATAATATATAGAATGTTCTATTTAAAATAATAAAGTTGACAGCCACTTCCGGTATAATTGGAAGTCATAGATAATTGAAAAAATTTTAATTCAATAGCACATTTAGGCCTTAGTAAATTACCAAGTTTTCAGAATTTTCGCAGTACGGTCATTTAAAATATTCATTTATATTAAATTAAAGTTAATGAATACACGTTTTACCACTGTAATAATTGAGTATAAACACTCTCTATAACGAGCACCTTTTTCAGTAGTTCCCTTGAGACCAACTAACTTCATTCAACCATCATCCTTCTCAACAGCAAATTATTTATTATGTAAGCAATAAGCGTAATTTCCCCGGAAATTCAGCTTCCACATTAAATAGAGACGCACTAGACAACAAACCCTTACAAATCCTTTTAATCACCTAATAAATGTGTAATGTGGAGCGTATGTTAAGTGTAGCCATAATTCTATTAGCCTCTGAGTCAACGATTTGGCGAAGACTGTTTAACCTTTTTGAATTAACTAAATTAAAACTAATACCTTCAAAGCACAGTAACGCAACTGCGCTGAAAGCCAGTGGCGGACGCATAAAAGTTTACACAAAATAAATTAAATGTGGTACGTGCTCAAACACTTACCGTTTTAAGAGTCCTCCGTGAAATCACAAAGTGTATAATGTCTATTTAATATTTGTAACATTAGATATGTTTCCAAAGTTGTTTCGGCAAAGTGAGTGCGGCGTGAAGAAAAAACGTTTTTGTATACCGAAAACGAACGTTCTACATCTAGTGACGTTATATTTGCCTAAGTAAAATAATCTTTCAAATAACTTAACGGTTCTGTTGACGCACCTTCACAAATTTGTCTTAATGTGCCAAAATCAGAGTCTTTATCTAAAACACTTTCAAACCTTTCTAAAACACAAACATTTCTTGCCTCTTCTATCGCGCATAGCTGTGCGTGAACATGTTGCACTATTTTCAAAGATTCCACTAACGACACCGAAGAATTTTGTAGTTTTTCTATCGCATCCGCTAGTCCCACGTAATTGTTCTGAATAATTTCCAAATCTGTTTTAACTTGACTATCCTGAAATTTCAGGCGGCTTACCTTGACAGCCGCAGCTTCCTTTGGGTCGAATTCTAAAATCACGTTCTTTATATTCTCAAAATATTTAAGATAATAAAATGCAGCCTCGAACCATGTTCGGACGTTGGAACATGGCTATCGGCTGCGAGACTGAGAGTATGAATTTTACATGTAATGTGCAACAAGTTAGCACAATATTTTTTAAGAGATCGACCTA
This sequence comes from Dynastes maya, assembly GCA_029619315.2. Lineage (NCBI taxonomy): Eukaryota > Metazoa > Arthropoda > Insecta > Coleoptera > Scarabaeidae > Dynastes > Dynastes maya. The sequence goes on from JAROYE020000001.1 coordinate 29,125,079, forward strand.
CAGCAAGCATGTTTGCGGCACCATCACTCATAAACATCAACAGTTGATTTGTTGAAAGTTCAAACTTTTCCAATGTATTTAACACCAACATTGAAATTACTTCGGCAATGCATTGTTGTATTCGTCTGGAAGCTAGTAAAATTGAGGGTGACGGTCGATGTGGTTCAATTGTGCGTACCATTACATTAACCACAGAATGTTTTTTAAGAACTGTTTTTTCGTCCACACATAACCACAATTTTTTATCTTGCAACTTCGATTTAATTCTTTTCTCGACATGCTCACGAGCAGACGGCACAACTCTGTAATGTTCTCTCACTTGGTAACTTAAAGTCCGAATATTCATTCCAAAACGAGACGTATTTCTTCCTTAGTAAATGAAATGGTAAATTACATGCAATAAACACATAAATTAAATTTAAATTTGTCATAATCTCGTGTGGAATTTTTTTTTGAAACATGCCCTGCACTATTTACGTGCCGTAGACAATCACTTTTCGACCAACACATTAAATCTATTTTACACACTACGCATTGAATTTTAGCGCCATCACACTTTAAATCAGGCATTTCTGCAATAAATTCTCTTATTGTGTCCAACTTTGGTCGTTTTCGCGACGTAGGAAACATTTTCAAAACAAACGTAGAACTACGATATAGTATACGACAGTGTAGATGCATACACAATAGATCGGCTTTCGAGTCGCAGTTATACTGACGCTTATACCGAATTGTCCCGGCCGTGTTTATTTTGTGTAAACTTTTATGCGTCAGCCACTGCCTTTCAGCGCAGTTTGCGTTGCTCTACTTCAAAGATGTACTTCTGTTAGTATTTGATATAATAAGAATTAAAGTTGATATAATAAGATTATAATAATCAATGCTAATAATTTTTAGCATTGATTAGTGACCTCATTCATTATAATGAATGAGGTCACTATCCAAACCTTTTCCCATAATTAAGAATATTTAGTAGTAAAATGAGAGACATTATAGTGTTTATAAATAATAATTGTTGCAAAACGCAGCCAGGTTTTGCGTCGCGTTTACGAAAGTACGAAGTAAGGTTGATAAAATTTAAATTAGTGACAATAGTTAGTTATTTTAAACCGAGAGTAATATAGATTTCGCCCACACTTTAATAAAATCCTGTAAAATTGGACAAGCAGAGTTGCGCAATTGCATATTTATCTACTTAACAATTTTCATTCTACGTTTTGTATTTTCTAGAATCTGTTTTCATTATTATTATTATTTATTACCGGGTGTTCCAGAATTTAATAGTTGTCAACAGTGGCGGTTGGTGGTAAATGAGAGGTCAATTACAACGCTTCCATTTCCTCGTGCATTTCAGTTGGGTAGTCCAATGTATGTACACGATATGCAACGGAAATACACCATGGAATCGAAGAGTTGTAATGCACCTCCCCAGCCACAGTGCACCAACTGCCCCTGGTTGTCGATCTATTACAAAATTCCGCCCTTGTAAATAAGTGTATGGGAGTGAACTATCTTTAAGAAATCGCTTCTACTGGTTACATCCTGATTGGTTTCAGAATCCTTATAATAAGAGAAAGTGCACCATTGCGCAAGTGAGAGATGCGCGTTATAAATATTGCAGAATGTAAATATATTTATATTCATTTCGTACTCAGTACATATTTTTTGTTAATTTGCGTTATGCGACATGATTATACTAATTATATAGTATTAAATAAGGCCGAGTGAAAAATGTTAGGTGACATATTTTAATCTGCATAAGTATAAGTTATATAGCGTACAGCGTTTTGAGCTTAGGGCAAAAGTATTTCAAGAATTAAGTAGAATGGAAAATAAAAATTTGGCGAACGTAGATATTTGATTATACAAAGATTATTGAAAATATTTTTGAAGACATATTATTTCCGGTTATGCCGGAAGTGAATGTCAGCTTTGTTATTTTGAATGGAATGTTTATTATTTTACCATAAATTTGGACTCCTCTTGAAATTCTGGAACAGCATTGTATAAAATTACCTATGCCTAAACTTTACAATTTTGCAAGATTTTTTACAAAAAAATGATAATTGCACTATTAACTTTAATTACTTGTTTTTTATAAACTTCCGTTAAACTAATGTAGAAGGCCCATATTGTTAACAGCTACGTCAATAGATTGAAAATAGTGTGCAGAGTGCTATTTAGAGTCGACAAAATTAGCAAAAGTCGATTTTTCCAATCAAGACTCAAGTACTACTTAAGTAAGTGTAATTTTCAATTCTACGGAAAAATTCGTATACACTTTTTGTACAATATCCTATATCGAAAATCTGTCGTTGCTGTGATATAATTACTTTTTTCTACTCCCATACTTTAATTGATGCATTACATGTGCACTACCTGTACTTTAAGAAGGTTCATTAATTTACAAGTTCTCATTAAGGTACAAGCTCATAACCAATAGAAATACAGCTTACACCCATAAAAGTTGCCATGCATATCCGAGAAACAAAAAATTTGTCAATCTGACAGTTTCGATAACATTTTCGCAACATTTCTCGTAATTTGTTCTATTAAAATAATTAAAATCAGTGAGAATGTCTCTTGATGAAAGTGATAGTGAAAATTTAATACCACCTGAAATTACCGAACACGTCAACAGGACGACAAACGACTTATTGCCGTCAAAATTCCAGAAGACGTATGAAAAGTTTTATTCCCAATTTATGGATTGGAGAAAAGAAAACAAGGTTAGCAACTTTTCAGAAAATGTTTTAATTGTGTATTTCGATGAATTATCCGAAAAATTAAAATCAACAAGCTTATGGACTCATTATTCAATTTTAAAATCTACGTTATCAATTAAACATAAAGTGGACTTGACGAGATATCCCAAATTATTAAAAAGAAGATCTGACGGGTATGTAGCCAAAAAGGCTAAAACGTTCTTAACAAGTGAGATAAAGTAATTTATTGGAGAAGCCCTTGACAATAAATATTTATTATCCAAGGTCACATGTACTATCGGTATTATGGGAGCTTGCAGAAGAAATGACCTGCACAAGTTGGAATATAGAGATATAAATGATTTTGGATCAACCCTTTTAGTTACAATTACACTAAAATAACACGGAAATTTTCTGTTACAGGAAAGTATTACGAAATATGTAAGAGATACATAAGTCTTCGTCCAAAAAATTTATTTTTTTATCAACTATGCCAACGGTAAATGCACCATACAAAACGTAGGAATAAATAAATTTGGAAACATAGGAAAAGGGATTGCCACTTTCTTAAATCTTCTAAAAACTAATTGACGCTGTTGGTGATATAACTTCATTAAAACGTCACGGCGGATGGAAATCCACAGCAGTCGCTGGAACATACATTGATGAATCAGTTCAAAATAAAGTGAACGTTGGAAATCAAATTTTTAATTCAATTGAGTACAACGAAGCTACCAACGCAATCAACATAATGCCTTCAACGTCAAAGATATCCACTCATAATATTATAAAATTGCCCATGCAATTGCACTTTAATAATTGTACAATCCAGAATGTCATTACTTATCAAAAAGAATAACATTTCTTTGTTACTGTTAAGCTTCAAATATTTTGATATTTCAGTTCGTTTATTTCGTTTATTTCCTTTGGTATTTCTAGTTGTAACTAATGAATAATAAATTTTTAAAACAAAGGTCTTTCATTATTGTAATTGGTCCTAGAAAAAATAAAATATACAACTCTCATTTAATGGCCATTAAGACACTTATATTCATTACGACACTCGTCAAGGCTCGTGTCGTAATTCTCATACTCGTGTCTTAATGGCTATCATTGAATGATCATTATATAATATACTATTTGCAAATATCGTTCTTATAAAAATACATTACTGGGCAATGGTAACCTAAGTTGCTGCGGAAAATAATATTAAATGTCAGACATATCAGACATTATTTAATATTTTTACGGCACAAATCAGCACAAAACGATAGCGTAGTCAAATTTTAAAAAACCGAAAGGGCCGGGATAGCGTCAAGTTGGCCCCCACTTTTCAATCTCGAAAATGTAATGAGCACAAAAAATGTTTTCATACAAATTAACACAAAACGGACGCAAAACGTAATTTTCAAATTTGAGAAAGTCGACCAACTTGACGCAGAGCTCTACTCAAAGCTGATTACTAAATCAGCTTTGAGTAGAGCTTTTGATGACTAATGTTATAAAGAAGTTATTTATTCTACCGTTCAAGCGAGATCACATATTTTTTGTTGGCCTAGAATGGATTACATAACTTTATAATTGCGTTCGTCAAACTATTTTACTAATGCAATAACTATACTTACTTGTCATTTATAATACTTAAAAAATTAAATTTTAAAATAAATTACAGAATTCCTCTTCACTCCTTACAAAAATGTTATTCGCTCTGGTACTAGTTTCGGCAGTATGCCATCAGCTAGAATCTAAAGTATCAATGTACAAAAGTAACAATATTACAAAAAAAGGTATGCAGTACTTACACTTGGTAATTAAAACTTCATAGAAGCCATATTGTAAAATGTTAAAGTTGAAATGTAAAGAGAAAAACTGTCGTTGATAAAAGTAAAATGGTGCATTTTTAAGTAATTTAAATGGTAAAATTGATTAGTAGTGAAGTGTTGAAGTTGAGTTTAAATTGAAAGTGCAAATTTAATCACCTATTCTCCATTTCCTTATATTCGCTACACAGAGAAAAAAAGTTCTTGACTCAAACAAATATGCATTCAGTCAACCAAATCGTAACTTTGAATGGCGGCAAATATATATATTTTTAATTTAAACAAATAATTTTGTTGACATCGCTGTTCGATTTAAACATATGATCTCTTAAAACAAATAATCTCAAGTTTGATTTGAAAATATATCTGTTTAATTTAATATACGTAATATGTTTGATTCAACAATACAGTTCTTTTTTTTTAAAGAACTTCGTCAGTTTGAAACAAATATATTTTTCTTAACCATTTCAACATTTCTGATTGTTGATTATAAAAATTTTATGCAGATAATATGATTAATTTAATAAAAATTAGATTTTTTAGTATGTTGCCATTTTGGGAACGTTCGCCATTAAAAGGTTAAATAAATATGCATTTGCTTAACAAAGTATTTCTATGATTTAAAGTATGCTGTTAGTTTGACAAATGTTATTCTGTTGGTATTATTACTCCATTAAAATGGTTAGTACGATAGACGTTTTCTTCTTTTTAGAGAAGAAAGCATCCATTTGTGAGCACATAGGGTAACAATGTATTAAAAATACACAATCTTTTGAAAAACTTTATTAACATTGTGGATAAACTAACAAAAGTACATAAAGAATAAGTATAATGCCGAAAATTAATTTCCATTTGGTAGCGTCGTGGTGCTTTTATTCTTGTAAATAAACTCCAAAAATATCACAATATCATTAACTTCCTCCATGACGTTATAGTGATCTACGTGGGCACAAACAAAAACGGTGAACCTTAAATCCCACAGATTTCCTTCAAGTTTCTTCAAGATTACTCACATTTCCCAAGGACCTGTAAAGTGAATCTGGTATGATTAGGTTAGGTCTCGACGTCTCGAAGTTGTAACTTGATTTTAACAATATTAATAGTATCAAAGTTAGGTATAGTGCGCCGATAACTTTAAGCAGACTGTGCTATGTCCAAACTGTTATAATATATAGCTACAAAAATACGTCGCCGAAAAAGTGTTACACAAAACAACTTGTGCGTTTTACAGGTACATAAAGATTAAAGTGATACTTGTACTACCTTTGTTTGCAAAGAATATTACAAAACTTACTACCTCGGCGATCTCGTAGGAATCCTGAGAATCACGAACGAGTGACAGGGATAACTATATGGTTAGGTGCTAGAAGGGTGCTAGGTATTATGACAAAAAGGGTAGGAGATAGAGCAGCAGATACTTCAACGGACTTATGCATGCAAGCATGTCTTATCACTTGCCCTGTAACAATTAGCTACAAAATATGAAAACGGAAAAATCAAAGCATTGTTAAATGTGTGGTGAATTGAATCGCAATTTATTTAAACTGCTAACATTGGTGAAACTGGCATTGTAAACGATGTGTAATTTTCGCTAATCCCTAAAACAAACATGAATGAATATTCACCAATCTGTGGCTATTTTTTGTTATACAGAAATTTGAACGTTGGTTATCCAGTGGTAAAAATATATAAATTCATTATCCTACTTACCTATTATTTTCTTCATTTACATCTCACCGCTTACGAACTGCCATTTCACGTAACCCAAACTAGGTCTACGATTGCGATTGCCAACGGAAATTGCCGATGACGCGCGCAGCGCAAGATTCTAACATATATTATTTTGTCTCAACAAAATTATGTCAAATAATAACATTTGTACATTCAAACAAATTCAATTTGTTGTTCTTAAAAGATGTACTGCCACTCAAAGAAACCTTTGTTGAATTGAATAAATAATTTCAAAGATATATATTTGTTTGATTCAAGAACCTTTTTTCCTCTGTATATTTACAACTTCCTTCAACATTTCACCATTTAAATTATTTCAAATTTCACCGTTCAAATTTCACTTTACATTTTTTACTTTAACATTTTACAATAGGGCTTCTATGAAGTATTAATTATCGACTCTAAGTAGGTACTGCATACTTTCTTTTTAATATTGTCACATACTTTAGATTCTGGTTGATGATGCCATATAGCCGAAACTGGTGCTAGTGTAAATAAAAAAATCTTATAAGGAGTAAAGAGGAATTTTGCAATTTATTTTAACATAACCGAATCTTCTGTAAGTAAAAACAAATACTGAATCTTTTGCAAATAAAAAATGATTGTTATTTGAAAGTGCACGTGACATCTGCAAATATGCGGGTCTTTGAACAAACTACACAGATTTTTTTATTGTTTTCAGACTCAGCCGTGTATTAGAATAGAAAAACGATTAGTGTTCCAATAAAAATCATTCGGTCAACGCACTCGTACGCGCTGGGTCTAAATATACAAACCTATAAATATAATTGTGCAATTTTCTCTTTCAAACTTACGGAATTCTATTTTAATTCAATGATTCTATGAACTTATAGATACGTAAAGGTAGAAGTCAGCGCTGTTTTCATGACATTGTGTATTAGCAAAAGACTGAGTGCAATAGAAAATCAGACGAATTGTTTATATTCACTGGCTATAAATTGCAATTGAAATGAAATTAGAGGGTTACTAAACCATGTAAAAATAAACCGTACTTCACCATTTTATAGCTACCGTGCTCGCAGTACTAAAGTCAAGCTGGTCAAACGTTTAATGTAGAAAACATTGAGAATTTTAATAATAATAATAATAGTAATAATAGTTTATTATCCAACAGCAGCGGATGTTGCTAATTACAGGATAATCTACAATTTATTGAAAGTACAATTGTTACTTAAACCTACCGAGTATACATATGCATATATATAAAGATAAACAATAATTATTAATTATACAATATTAAAGAAAAATGAAACAGAAATGTATACGTAAACAGAAAAGAAAAGGAAAAAAAAGATATATAGACAAAAGGAAAAAGAATTGTCTTAGGTCGCTGAAAATGTCTCCAGCAAGAGCGCCCTTAATGAACTTAAAGAAATAGTAAACATATCGATGTCCTGACAATACTTATTTAAGCTGGTACAGGTGAAGGTAATCCAATTTATCTAAATTATAATCGTACTTTAACCATCTGTTAACGGTTATGCTGACTTAGCATAATATAAGTCTTATCGAAAGAAAATTATGTTTCTGGAAAAATTCCTGTTGAAAATGTTTGGACTACTTGTTAAGGTTTTAAAGTTAGCTTGATATAAAGTAGCAGCTTTGTAAACGAGAAATGTATAAATAACGGCGTTGACTGCGACCTACGATGTGTTGGTGGAACTAAAATATAACAACAAAGCAATGCACCTATTACATTTTACTAAAGAATATTATGTTGTTAAATTAGTTCTGTAGTGCCAACTGCAGTGTTTTTGTAGTGTTGTATGTTTTGTGAAAATCTTCTATTTATACAGTGAGGTCTCAAACTATCTCTAACCTCTCCCATATAAACTTTTGAACGACAGAAGCTAGCATTTTTAGAAAATATGTTTTTTGTGAGCTAACTTTTGGTGTTCAATCACATTCTTAAGAATAGCAATTGCCATCTACAACAATCGAATTTTTTAGTTGAATATGTTAGTGCTTGGAGTACGTTTTTGGAACAGTCTGTATAATATTTTTTATATGCATTTACGGCAGTAAATAGGAATTTATGTTGCCAATAAAAATCTCAAAACTGGCTCACGTGTGTAATACCGAATAGAAGATATTGATGTTTAAGTTAAACTCTGCCTTTGTCAAATTTTTCAGAAAAAAAATTGAATATCTCAAAGGTGGTACGTCCTATATCTCTGATATTGTATATCGTTGAATTTGTCTTTGAAAGGTCTGTCTAAAGGATTCATAATATGTAGGTTATACCGTTTGAAATAAGAAAGTTGATATTCGTTTCCGGTTTAATCAAGAGCGCCATGAAGTTGAAAATATCTTTAGAAAATACATCATTATCCATAATATCACCCACGTTTAATAGGCCCTCGTCGTGAATGACCCTGTACATGTTATGCTTTAACTTAAGAATTATGACGACATGCAGCAATAACGGTTTTCAAACTTTGTTTTTTCTTTTAAATAAAGTTGACTAGTAAAAAGCGCTAAATTGTTTCCTATGACGAAAGAGTTCGTTGCTAGGCAACGTACTTACAACAGTTATGAATGCGTCAAATCTCAATTTTAAGAGTGCAAAGTGTTGTTGTTACTTAACCCTTTTTCATATTTTCGTTTTATTTTTCATGGCTCGTGGAAGGGCCTCCCTACGAAACTTGAATAAAATTCAAAAATTTCAGCAAGTTTCGATGTAGTGAAGAAATAATAACAAAAAAAAATAAGTAAAAATAAGAGGAAATCATAACGGTAACGAAGAATTCTTAAGCAAAAAGTAGTATTCTTGGATTCGTCTTCCCATTACTCTTCTGAAAGCGTAAAAATATACAAAGCATTCTGTTTAACATAAGGAAGTTGGCATAACTTTTGATGGCACTGGAAATGCAATTGAACTGCCGCCCGACAACACCAAATGTTGGTTCACAATGAATAGAAACCGACCTATGTCTCTTTAAAAAATCTAACTACACCCAGAGAAATGGTTTCTTGCATCAAGAAAATAGGTTTTCTTAAAAAAATCGGTCCCTATTCAAGAAAATATTTTTAAGTCGAGACTATAGAAATGTATAATATAAGAAAGTAATTTTCTTGAAATTTTATTTGGATTAAATGAGGTTAAGGTTAGAAAATCAAGAAAATCCAAAACAGAAAAATATTTCTTCCAAATAAATCATTTAGTTGTAAGTTTAGAAAGTATTCATATTAAAGGTAGGAATGAAAAAATGGTCTTACAAAGTTCTATTGAGAAATTAGGCGACCCGTTTCGTATTCAAAAAAACATCAGGATCTACAAGGATATCCAATAAAAGAAAAATTACAATAATGGAACAAAGAAACCTAAAGTTAATAATGAAAATTAGAAGCAAGTGAACGAACTAATGAAAAAGATTTTTATGTAGTTTAATAATTAATCAGTTAATATTTAAGTTTATTTATCCCTTTTTTTATTATTATTTCTTATATATTAAAAAAAAACTATACTTAAATTAGTATACGTGGTAAATAGTAATAAAAAGAAAAAAATATTGCATTGACCGGTGTCTTTTGAAAATATTTATGAAACGTCGTACGTAAAATTTTATATCATTGCTTTGGTAAGTATGACATCTATATTCCAGTTTCTATATTCGCTACTCTCTAGGACGGCATGACTATACCTTTTGCTGCTAGGTGACGCTGGGAAATATTTCAGTGCTGTTTTTGGAGAATAGGGAGAATGTTGGTAGGAGAATAAGGCGTTAGTGCTTTTCTCTTCTCATATTGTTTTTGTCGGGAGCGATTCCATCAATACCATGAGCTATTTATTAGCATTATCTTGGTTATTGCTTCTAGGCATCTTTTTCACATGTACTTTTACATGAAGTACATTTTTGTTTGAACATTACTCTGCAGATAACCTCTATCTTAGCCTTTTTAAAATCACAAACAGTGGGAATAGTTTACTGCATTTATTAAGCAAGGTGTGTAAGTGCTATTAATAATGTGGATACAAATAATATGCATTTCAAGAGTTGTAAGTAAATAAATGCTTTATCTTAAGAAAATGAAACTATTGATTTATGAACAATACCTAAATACTTTTTGGAATTAAGAAAGCTATTTACTATCCTTAAGAAAATATTGTTTTGTGTTATAAACGGCTATTTACTTATACTAAGAATCGCTTTCTTCACACATTCTTGCAAAATTTTCTTGAATCAAGTTAACAAATATCTTAAACAAAGAAATACAATTATTTCATTACAAGTATATGCTTCTCTTAAGCGGGGAACAATCGCAAAGAAAATATTTCTATTGATTTAACAGTTATTGTATTGCGCATAATTGAAACAGTAATTGTTTTGAATTGAGGCAGACAGTCTTGATATAAGTAAACGTTACCCTGCGTGTAGGATAATTTAAGATTTCATTGTATATATCGTACAAGCCGCTACGTAAATATATGAAACGGAGAATACGGGTGTGAGAATGTCTGACGCACATCCCGCCTATATTCTTTTTAACATTTACGCAGATACGTGAGCACCACGGTATATATTTTATGGTATTGTAAAGTATTTCCTTATAGAATTACCTATTTACTAAACTGAAATAAAAGTAGGTAGCAACAAAAATTTGGAATACAAATAATGTAATTTATTGCGTGCTAGTGCCCTTGATAGATAATCTAACTAACACATTTGTTGTTTACACCATTAAACCTGGCCTAAAGTGTGTGTATTTGATGTAAAATTTCGACAACGTTCAAATCTGTATATACAAATGCAGGGTACCTTTATTCAAACACTGGAAAATAATGATTGGATACTTTAGATCTTATCTTTATCTTGATTTTATAAATACATGAGATTTATGAAATATATTAAACGAATGTTACACGTTTGATAGATTAGTTATGCATTATCGATGTTCAAAATGAAACATATAATTTGTATTCTATATGTAGTATTGCTGTCTGGTATAGTATCCCTTTAATTATTTGTTTTCTATTATAATTTTTTTCATTGGCAGATGTTTACGCAGAAGAGAGACCCCTTATATCCATAAATGATGGTTTAGTAAGAGGTACCTATAAAACGTCATACCATGGCAGAAAATATGCCGCATTTGAAGGTATACCTTATGCGCAACCACCGATCCAGAACTTACGATTTAGGGTAATTATTGATTAAATTTGTACTCATGAGGCTCTCATATATTGTTTAAAGGATCCACAGCCAGTAATTCCTTGGAAAGGTGTTTTAGAAGCAAGTTCCTACTATAAATGCCTCCAGCTACAACTGCAGGATATACGAGTTGCTGGTAATGTTGTACTGCTATCCATTTGAGTCGAATTGTATATATTTACCCTGTATTAGGCCAGGAAGATTGTTTGTATCTAAATGTATATGTTCCACAAGAAAAATTGCGGTCTGATGAAAAATTAGATGTCATAGTCCACGTACACGGTAGCGGCTTCATGTTAGGCGATCCAAATGATATGAGTGGACCATCAAAATTAATGGATAGGGATATAGTTTATGTTAATTTCAACTACCGTCTAGGTCCTCTAGGGTTTTATAGTACTGGTGATAGAATATTACCGGGTAATTATGGCCTCAAAGATCAAGTATTTGTTTTACAATGGATTCAGAAAAATATTGACAAGTTTGGAGGTAACCCAGATTCTGTAACCATAACTGGATCTTCTGCAGGTGGAGCTAGTGTACATTTGCATTACTTTTCAGAACTATCTATAGGTAAGTAACATTTATTATTTGTGAGCAGCACATTCTCACTGAAAGATTTCAGGTTTATTCCATAAAGGTTGGGTATCAAGCGGTAGTGCTTTAAATCCGTGGGTGATAAAGGATGATCCAACTATAAACGCGAGAATGTTAGCAAAAGAAGTTGGTTGTCAAAGTGATTCAGTAAAATTGCTGTTACAATGTCTGCGTGAAAGGTCAGCTCTTCAAATTCAAGAAGCTGTTAAAGTAACATACAAGGATTGGCTTGTACCTTTATCCCCATTTGGTCCCGCAATCGAACCCTTTATACCGACATCTTTTCTGACAGCTCACCCATATTCTTTTTTGACATCTAGTCTTGTAACAGATGTTCCTACAATGTTTGTTGCGACTACTGCAGAAGGCTTGCTTCCAAGTATCTGTAAGTTGATTGTGATGTTTATAGTTTGCGCGGTAATGTTTTATTTCTAGTATATTACGAAAGATTTAGCGAACTAAATGAAAAGCATGAGCTTCTGTTTCCAATCATGTTGGAATATTCGTCTTATAACAGGACATTTCAAGAAGATATAACAGAGAAAATTAGTGAATACTATTTTGAGTATGACCCTATAGAAAAGGAAAATTTTGAGAAATTCGTGAAGGTAAGTAATATGTTTAAAATCTAGCATTAGAAGATAATTTTGCATGGCATCAAATAAACAGACTTTCATCATTCTTGTGGCATAAAATAAAAATGAGGCCCACTTTTGGTGTTCTTATTTTCATTAAGTTTACGTATACATGATGTCTTGTTAGTAATCTACAAATGACATGAGTATCTGGTCTTATTCAACATACCATTCTTATATTCCTTTCATTTTATTATCTTTATTGTTGTGTATTGCTAAATTTGAAGGCGGTTTAAAAAAATTGTGAAATCTGTCTCGTATTTCAAGCTAATTTTTTTTTTGTAGTTATGCAGCCATCGATTATTTGAAAATGGAATCGAAAAATCCATTAAGCTTCAAAGCAAGGCTTCCACATCAGATGTCTTCTTTATGCATATGGGTATCGGCAGTGTTATACCAGGACTTGAGTATTTAGGTAATAATTAATAGCAATTATTGTTAATAAGCTCTGTCTATTTCTGATTTCAATCTTATTAGTGTCTATAATCAATCCAGTTATATCTTAAGAACGACAGAAATTTTGTCTTTGCTTCAGGTGTACCGCACGCAGCAGATACTATATTTTATTTCGATATTGTATTAAATAATGCTACACTGGGTAGTCGAGAAATAAAGATGAAAGATATTCTCCTAAATATAATGGTTAATTTTGCAAAAACTGGGTAAGATTAGGAAATAGTAGGTTGTCAAATTGTTTCTGTCACTGTTATTATATTGCCAGAAAACCAGACGTTGGGGACATCAATTTCGAGCCAAACATGAAAAATGACGAACTGCAGTATTTATTTATCAAAGGACCAAATGATATTAGAGTGAAAGGAAGCCGAACCTTAGGCGGATTGAACTTTTGGGATTCGCTAGGTTTAACTGAATATCAAAATTTATATGATGAAGGCGCTAATACCGATGATAGTAGTACATAACATAATAGAAATTTTATAATAAACATTCAAATTTGATTATTGACATATTTATCCGAATCGCGACCTTTTAACACTCTGTATAGAATCAATATCTAATTAAGGTACGCTCAAACTCAGGTTTCTTTTACATATAGCGATCGATGTTACGTTTACATCATCGTAGCCTTTAAGCGCCGAGTGCATTAATCAAAGACCGATATTGTTTTGAAATTGATAATTATGTAGTAACGTTGCCCGCATAGCTAGGCAGGTACTCTTAATAATAGACAAAGGCATCTGAGGATGTAGGTATATGCTCAAATAAGTATCGTATCTTACTACATTCAATAGCAATTAATGTTATCTATTGCGTTTCCGTCTATTATGAGTCTTCCTTCTCCATCAGAATCTTTGGATTGAATGCCGCACTGTACAGCTTTTCTGCATAGTAAATTTCGACTTCTACATTGAGTTGAATCACGTTTAATTCCTTTAAGGTCTATGTTAGTGAAGTGTTCAAATTAAGAGAATTTAATCCCCCTCTCTAACGCTATTCAAATTCACTAGTTTCTAGGTCCTATTCTATATTCTAAATCTTTCATCTTAAAATCTATCAAATCTCTTTTGTCTCTCATTTTGGGGCCTTAGCGTTATAGGAGTAATTTATTTGAAATGCCACTCTCTATCAATTTGTGAAAAAATATACAGGCTGTTTAATAAAAAAGGTGTTATTTAACCAAACGCTGTGTTTGATATAAACGTGTAATTTTGATATGAAAAATTGCTTACAATGTTCAGTACACATTGCATACCACTATTTTTTTGTGAATCCCTTGTCTCTCTTGGTGGGGGTTAAAAAACGAACGGAAAAGTACAAAATATGGCTGACAATAGTCCTAATTAGTAAAGAAAAAAATGTCTTAATAAACAAATGTTCTAACATAATCCCGCCCGCCTTGAAATATTAAATTTCAACACAGTTAAAAAGAAACAAAATACATAACAAAAATACATAGAACACTTCGGATTATAATTCAATTGGCAAAGGACACAATTTTGGTATTGGCTACTCCATCTTCTCCGTGGAAAAGCGTCAGAATTTTTCCGCACAACCATTTCATGAGAACTATTGAACTAATTATTATCTAACCTGGGGAGTGCTCAATGTAGTCGAAGACTTACACTTCGGTCTCTGTTACAATGTTGTCAAATATTCAATTGACCCTCGATGCCAAAAATGTTATGCCATTTGGGTTAAATGTTGATATCGGGTTAATCTATTTACTCTCTCTTCAATAATCTCGGGCTCAGGTACGGAGACAAGTGAGCCGCCGATCAAGAAATGTCCAGGTGTTAGAGTAGCTAAGTCATCAGGATTGTTGGAATGGGGAATAAGGAACGAGAATTTAAAACTGCTTCGACTTGTGTTAACAAGTTTTGAAATTCCTCATATGTTAAAATTACGTTTCCCAAAACACGTGTCAAATGATATTTAGCAGACTTAACTGCAGCCTCCCACAAGCCACCAAAATGTGGGGAGCTCGGAGGCAAGAAATGCCATGTAATTAAATCTTGCGACAAAAACTCGTGAATTATACTTTGATTTACAGGATTCTTAATAAAGTCAAAAAATTCGTTTAATGCGTTTTTGGCACCTACAAAATTTGTGTTGTTATCTGAGTGAGAACATTTACCACGACAAGAAATTAATCTTTTAAGACAATTTAAAAAACAAGATGTATTTAAATCTGAAACTAATTCAATATGTACCGCTTTCGTAACAAAACGAATAAATATGCAGATGTATGACTTTACTACTTTATGACTCTTTAAATTGCTGTTTTTAATATTGAAAGGACCTGTATAATCAATGCCGCAAATGTTGAATGGTCTTGTCGGTGTTATACGTTCCCTTGGCAAGTTACCCATTATGTCAAACAACACAGAGTATCGGCGCGCTCCTCACCATACAAAATATTAATTAATTCGGAACAGCTGTTTCAAAGGCTCGCTGGGCCCTCATTTTCAACCGAGTTACCGAATAAATCTGAACGAAAAACTAAAAACTTTTTCTCAATTCTACCATGCTTGTTTATCCCTCCCCTATCGAGGAAAAAAGAAGGATATATATGTATGTACATATATCTCTAAACGTGTATGTAGCTGTGTATATCTATTTACGAATACCTACTTTTCTATCGTTTAACTCTAAGATGCTGAGTATATGTGAAACGGAAAAGGGTCTCTTGCCTCGTCTCGCCTTCGTAAAGTAGAGCGAGACAAAAGGTAGGTTCCTTCCCGCTAATTCTCTATCTACGCATTCTAAGAAAACTAAACAAATCAACATATGTTACAGAACACGGCGATTCGGTCTTTGTCAAGTGCGGACTGAAAAGTTTTTTTACCCTAATAAATCAAACAGGCAAGAAAAATAAAGCGGCGCATTATCTTTGTTTAAAAGATTTGTGTGTGCCTTTATATACATGGTCTCAAATGCGTCTAATTTCCGAGGCGAGGTTACGCTTTTAATTAATTTCAGGTTTTCTAATTTGATGACATGTCCCGTATCATTCATGTGCTCGGCTACACTTGACGCTCCTGTTCGACCAAATCTATAGCATCTCATGTGTTCATTAAATCTAGTATCTATCGCTCGTTTTGTTTGTTCAATATAGGCTTTATCACAGTCGTTGCAATTTTATAAATTCTCGACCTTTCTTTCATGTCCGGTTTGTCTTTTGGATTACCAAGAAGGTTCTTAAGTGTATTCCGTGAACTGAAACATACGTTCATGTCTTGTCTCCTAAAAACTTTACCGATACCTTTCGATATTCTGTGGAAAGGGAGTTTCACAAATTTATATATAGAAGAGCAACCATTGTAAATAGCTAAATTTTTTATGAATTTAAGCTCTTTGTTGTACCTATTTTGGTTCAAGGGAAATTTCATTAGTCTATTCATTAAGAAACTAATCGCGGCCATTTTATGTTGTTCGCAGTGGTTCGAATCGGTCATAACGAATTTATTAGTGCTTGTTTCTTTTCTATAGATGTCTATTTCTACTTTTTTATTGTTTCTAATTACTAGACTATCTAGGAATGGGAGTTGATTGTTCACTTCTTCTTCTACTGTAAATTGGATGGATCTGAATTTTGAGTTGAGTGTCGCGAGGAAATCCGAGATGCTACTTTTCCTAGTGTCAAAAATCGCGAAAATATCATCTACACATTTAAGGCAAATTTTAGGGAAATACGCGGTGTCCTTTTTCAAACACGTTTCAAATTTACTCATAAACAAGTTGGCTATGAACGGGAACGGTGGATTACCCATCGCCGTACCTTCCAATTGTTCATAATATTTGCCCCCTATTTGAAAAAGATTTTGGTTCATGCAAAGAGAAGTTAGTCTTTTGTATTCCGCGATTTTGACATCGTCAATGCTGTTAAGTGTTAAGAGTTCAACTAAATATTCTATGGTTTCTGGGATTGGTACGTTCGGGAAGAGTGAACAAACATCAAACGATACTAAAATTTCCCCTTCTTCTAATTCAATATTATGGATCTCTCGAACTCTAGTGGAGCCCAAGGCCTAATCGAAACAACGCCGCTGCCCGTTGGCGCCCGCGGCCAACTCTACTTATTAATGATCTAAATGTGTCATAAAACCTAACCCACTGATCATAACTACCTGAAAAATGTGGTAGGTCTATGCGGCAACTTAACTTGACTAGAAAATGTATTGTTTTGAGGTATTGTTACGTTAGCGAAAAACACCGAATTGTTTGATGTAATCTGATCATTAACTGATGTTTTATTGTAATATTCACTCAGCTTTTGCCTTAATAATGATATAGTTTCCAAATAACTGTCTTCAAATTTTATTCGTTCTTCAAATTGTGTATTATCTAAAAATTCTAATCTCTCCTGTACAATTTCGAATTTAGACCACAACTCCTCACATTTTTGAAGCCTATCAGAAAGCTGAACAGATTGTTCTGCTGTTATTTTATCTAGGAATTTTTTAACATTCGTTAATTGAGATTTTATTGTATCGCGTTTGAATTTAAGTTCTTTTAATTCCATACAAATGTCCATACAAATGTGTTTTGAAAGATACATACTTCTTCAATTGCATAGAACTGCATTTATGCTTTTATGTGCGGATTTGTACATAACTTCAACACGATTTTTATGAAAGTATTAATGCAAATCATATTTTCGGGTACAATGAAATTTTTGGCCATATATATTGGAACGGAACACTTTTTAGGTTAGTTAATACTGATGGCACAAAAACCACGATTTAGCTACGTACTATTTTGGCAGGTTAGGCATATACAAAGGCGAACATAATAAGTATTTACAAAGAGGTAATAAATTTAAACCTTTCGTGTGATGGGGCATGTCCGCGCACCACGCTATACAGTGCAATTTGTAAATTCATGTATAATTTTGCGAATTTATTTGCGAAAGATTGTGTACGTGATATTATTTATTTAATGTGAAATTACTTAAAGTTCTGTAATTTAGCAGTTTCTTAGGAAATTCACGTATATTTATTTGCGCAGTTATATCACATTAAGTTTTATGCACAGTTTACAGGACAAGTTGATGTGATTGCTTTGTAAATATACATCTTTTCAGTGTAGACTAGTGTTATTTTTAATGATTATGGCAAAGGAAACAAATGAATTAAATATACGAAAGATATCATTAACACCTTATTCATGATCTAGTGCATGTTTAGGATCATTTTTATTACCTATATGCGCTTAGCTACAGAATAATATCGATTCTGAGTGCGTGTACACTTACACGTCAAACAAAAGCATGTATTATGATCAAAATGCCCTATTCCTCCTTTTTCCGTATGCGCCATTAACAATGTTTGTTTACCACATATCAATCAGTGTAAGAACGTGAGATATATAAAAGATAAATTTTCCGAGGGCTTTATTGGGATAAGCGAACCGTTAAACTGGGTGGAGTTCGTGAACCGTTAATTTTGTCTCCCTCTTTATCTTCCGCCGTCTCCTTTTTTCTGTTGTGAAAAATAAAGCATTACGGCAATGATTTGTTTTCTATTTAGTGCACGGCTCTTAATTAACCTGAACGGATTTCTAGGTTATTTATTATTTTCAAGAGCAGCCTTCTACTATTTTCTTGTGAGTGATAAGAAACAACAATGAAATTGTTGGAAAGTACGGATTTCCCAACCAACGCATTTATTATTGGCGGATTAGAATAATGTACTTACTGTTCTATGCGCGGTTGCATTTTAATCTCTGTTATTTAAAGCAAAAAGCTTTCGTAGTTGCTTTCTAATATTTACTTAGCTAAAACTGTTTAAATAGGATCACAAAGGATCTATTTTTCGCATTAAACATATAAAACTATCACTATATAGATATGTCTAGGTGGATATTGTTTTAAGTAACTACTGGTAAAGTGAGAAGTACATATTGATTAAAATTACCGATATATTTATTAGTATAAATTGTACAATTTCACATTTTCACTAAAGATTACCAAAGGCTTTTGTATTGATAACTCAGGATAGTTATTCTCAAAGTGGTTACGGATAAAATTAATTTTGTTAACATTGTTTTGTTATTATTAGACCCTTAGAGTTCTTATCACTGGTGTAGCGTGTTGTTGAATAAGGTTATTATTTCCTTTTGATTATTTTCTCACAGATATCTTTCAGGTGTAATTATTTGGATTAGTGCAATAGAGCGGCTTAGATTTAGCAACTTTTTTCCAGAGAGTGTTTCATAATAAATTATTCAAAGTGGAGGTTATAATAAAAGATTTAGCAAATGCAAGAAACCAGGTGTCATGCTATGTATGTACCTATTGTTCTAAATGTACGTAATTATCTAATATTTTAACGACTACAGTAAGAGTGTATTAAATCCTAAAGCAGTTTGTATTCTTTTTTTTGTAATCTACTTAATACCATCGGCAATTTTAGATATTTAATACCATAAGTTTCTAAATTTCATCTCACAGCTACAATATTTGTCAAAATCAAACGTCAATTGTAAATGGAATTAGGGATACTGGTTACATATCCGCTTTATATCTATTGTAATGTTGCAATTGTCACATTTAAAATCACTGTCATTAACGTCACGCATTCCGTTCAGCCATGCTCGCTCCGGCAACATCTGTCAGAGTGACACCTATTCTGACGCTCTTTACGATTCTGCAGCCAATTGTATAGCCGATACTCCTCTTGTGGATTCTCTCTGTCTCTCAGAGTTTTAGCATGTAATTCTTTATATTCACTGGTCCTTATTTCTCGTATTTAATGTAACTTCTTCCTATAAACTCGTAGAAAATAATTCTAGTTTGTCTTCTTAATAATTTCGCATATTAAATATCACTTTTTAATGTCATCAGGTCTACTAGGGACGTGCATATCTTATGCCAGGAATTAAGTGAGATATAATTTTATTCTAAAAATGTTAAATATTGTTAAGTTGAAAAGTAATGGTTAAAATCAGAGAGAGGAATACCACAGGGTTCCATTCTAGGGCCATTCTTTCTCTCTTATACACGAATGACTTACCAAACGTAACGCAGCACAGTGTCAATATGTTTGCAGATGACACCTCGATAGTCATAACAAAGAACACAAACATTGAGGAAGAGATAATTAACATATTATGCTCAATGGAAGATTGGTTTAGTGCTCAAATTAAATATACAAAAAAACAAATATATTGAAATTTGAGCTTAGAGAATCTGAAAACATGACACTAAAATATGAGAATGCATAAGTTGCATCTGTATCGCACGTAAAGTTTTTAGACTTACAATTGAACAGCACACAAAACTGGAACGGGAACTGTCAATGTACTTACCAAAAAGATTGCTGGAATGATATACGCTCTCAGGGTGATCTCTTCTGAGGTCTATATTGAAGCGGGCTTGGCAGCGTATCATGCTTACGTTGGTTCAAGGTTAGCGTACGGAATCGTATTTTGGGGGAATTCTGTAGATGTCAGCCGCATTTTTACTCTTCAAAAATCGTGTTTAAGAAGCATGTTCCATCTGAAGAAAAGAGAAACATGCACACGAATTTTCAAAACATTCCACATACTTACTTTGCCTAGTGTTTATATATGTGAATGCGCGTGTTTTGCTAAAAAGCACTAAAATGACTTAATAAAATCATACGGGACTAATCACGGATACAGCACCCGCGAGTGTTTAAAAGGAAGTCTTTGAACTCCGCAAACACGTTTCGCGACAGTGTACAAAAGTGCGGTTACCCAAACTTTAAAAATATACAATCACCTTCCTCAGCACTATAAAACTCAAAACTTAAAGACGTTTAAGTATAACTTGAAATTATATTTAATCAAAAAATGTTTATACGATATAAGAGACTTTTTTCAAGAAGAAATAACATAATGTATGCAAACAATATATGTACGTATCCATGCTCCCTAACGTATTTCATGTTTTTTACATCTATGAACTAAATAGCAGTTATTATTATTATTATTATTATTATTATTATTATTATTATTATTATTATTATTATTATTATTATTATTATTATTATTATATTATTATTATTATTATTATTATTATTATTATTTATTATTATATTATTATTATTATTATTATTATTATTATTATATTATATTATATTATTTTTATTATTATTATTATTATTATTATTATTATTATTATTATTATTATATTATTATTATTATTATTTTATTATTATTATTATTATTATATATTATTATTATTATTATTATTATATTATTATTATTATTATTATTATTATTATTATTATTATTATTATTATTATTATTATTATTATTATTATTATATTATTATTATTATTATTATTATATTATTATTATTATTATTATTATTATTATTATTATTATTATTATATTATTATTATTATATTATTATTATTATTATTATTATTATTATTATATATTATTATTATTATTATTATTATTATTATTATTATTATTATTATTATTATTATTATTATTATTATTATTATTATTATTATTATTATTATTATTATTATTTATTATTATTATTATTATTATTATTATTATTATTATTATTATTATTATTATTATTATTATTATTATTATTATTATTATTATTATTATTATTATTATTATTATTATTATTATTATTATTATTATTATTATTATTATATTATTATTATTATTATTATTATTATTATTATTATTATTATTATTATTATTATTATTATTATTATTATTATTATTATTATTATTATTTTATTATTATTATTATTATTATTATTATTATTATTATTATTATTATTATTATTATTATTATTATTATATTATTATTATTATTATTATTATTATTATTATTATTATTATTATTATTATTATTATTATTATTATTATTATTATTATTATTATTATTATTATTATTATTATTATTATTATTATTATTATTATTATATTATTATTATTATTATTATTATTATTATTATTATTATTATTATTATTATTATTATTATTATTATTATTATTATTATTATTATTATTATTATTATTATTATTATTATTATTATTATTATTATTATTATTATTATTATTATTATTATTATTATTATTATTATTATTATTATTATTATTATTATTATTTTATTATTATTATTATTTATTATTATATATTATTATTATTATTATTATTATTATTATTATTATTATTATTATTATTATTATTATTATTATTATTATTATTATTATTATTATTATTATTATTATTATTATTATTATTATTATTATTATTATTATTATTATTATTATTATTATTATTATTATTATTATTATTATTATTATTATTATTATTATTATTATTATTATTATTATTATTATTATTATTATTATTATTATTATTATTATTATTATTATTATTATTATTATTATTATTATTATTAATTATTATTATTATTATTATTATTATTATTTTATTATTAATTATTATTATTATTATTATTATTATTATTATTATTATTATTATTATTATTATTATTATTATTATTATTATTATTATTATTATTATATTATTATTATTATTATTATTATTATTATTATTATTATTATTATTATTATTATTATTATTATTATTATTATTATTATTATTATTATTATTATTATTATTATTATTATTATTATTATTATATTATTATATTTATTATTATTATTATTATTATTAATTATTATATATTATTATTATTATTATTATTATTATTATTATTATTATTATTATTATTATTATTATTATTATTATTATTATTATTATTATTATTATTATTATATTATTATTATTATTATTATTATTATTATTATTATTATTATTATTATTATTATTATTATTATTATTATTATTATTATTATTATTATTATTATTATTATTATTATTATTATTATTATTATTATTATTATTATTATTATATATTATTATTATTATTATTATTATTATTATTATTATTATTATTATTATTATTATTATTATTATTATTATTATTATTATTAGCTTGGGCTGTGTTTGGGAGAAAACGTATTCAGCTGTGTTCAGTATATGGAGGGGGTGCAAACGTCATAGTTTTAAAGTTAGTTTCTTTTTGTCACTAATTCGTAATTCGCAAATGTCATGTTTATTAAGTTATTCTCTTATATTACCCCAAGGGTATCTAGTGAACACTCTCGAATTTACGACAGAAAAGTATCTTCTAAATAGTAAATTCAAAAAAACCTTGACCAAGGTTCATCTTTATTCAGTTTCATTCTTATGTAAAATAAGGTAGCTGAGTATTTATGATTTCTAGATTATTTTATTATGCGGCCTTGACGAAGTCTTTCAAGATAACGTTCCAGCGTCAAAACAGTTTAATTTCTGATCTTACTTAGATTTGCGGAATATACTACTCCTAAATATGTTTTTGTATATATAAGATGAAAATAACCCCAATAGTAATTCATGATTTGTGTAGATCAATAAAATAACTTGCTGTCAAAGATTTAGTATATGATGTCACCGACGCCATATATTAAATCTTAAGCAAATTCTCGAAAATTTAGTATCAGTGTAAGAACATGTATATTTCCATACGTATTAAGATGACTACATACTTAAACCAAAATACTTTAGTGTCACCACATGAATTTTTAATATCATAAATGAAACCGTTTCGCCAGAACATCGTTTCCAGACTTTTTACCAATCCTGAATACCACATTGCACGAACTTGAAATAGAGCTTCTAAGTAGAGCTACGCCTACTACTGGCGTACTTTCTTTAACACTTGTCGTTAGAACTTTCATATTAAAACTAAATTCAGTTAATATGTTCTACTTGTACTATTATTGTGTTAAAATTTCCGCGTTGAATTTATTTATGCATTTATGCCTATTGTCTATTCATGCAGCCAAGTGCGGTCCGACTACCTATGTCCGAACGATGCATGTTTCTGTTCCATTTGCAATGCTTCGGCCCCTTATATAAGCCCGGGTTCCCCTCTCCCTGTCCCTGGTATTTTGTTAGTGACATATAACTGCGGCCAACGATAATCCCGGTGAAATGGCTAAATAATTCGTCTTCTTTTCATTTTCTTCACGTCAGTTCTGATGTAATATTTCCCTACAAAAATTTATAGAATAAATTCAGTCGTATCTTTACCACAATTTCGCAAATTAAATATTATTCAGTAACTAAGTCCGGTAGTAAAAGTCTATATTTTGGGAATGTCGATTATCGCTTATGTCAGTTTGTTAGACTATAGAACGTGAACTCTTATGAGAAATACTACAGGCTGTTATATGATATTTTAAGAGAAAGAAAATTTAATTGAAATATTGTATATTCGAAACATATATCATAGTTGGCCGTAATTTGACAAATGCCATCAAGAACAAAGAAGTGAAGGAAAAAGACAATATTTCTGTTTAGTTGAAATCGCCGTTGAATGAAGGCGTATTTGATAATTTTCCAAGAAATTCCAAGTGTTTCAGTGTTTAAAGTGTATTTCAAGTAGAAGGTAAATTCAACTTTTGGTTATTTAAAAGTACGCGGGATTTCAGTGCGTGACGTGCTAATATAGAGAATTCGCGTAGCGTCAAAGTTTGAGGTTAGTTTTTCTTCTTTCAATTTAATTCTCGTAAAACGTTATTATTTGCGTTACGTTATTATTTAATTTGCCGAAAGAGTGTCTGTAGGACACTCCGGACTTATCAACCGTGAAAATTAATTTAATTTATTTAAAAAACAAATTTCTCTGTAATTATAGCATTACAATGCATAATGGACCTACTGCAGCCGAAATGCTGTGAAACTTTTTACCCTCTACTGTCCTTGTATCCATGGAAGAAGTGACAAGCATGTATCAATAGTTAATAACTTGGGACACGTCCTAATTTTCTAGAATATCAAGTATTTTTGTGATTTTATTTGTGATCTATTTACCTCCCAGTTAGTATTTCTTTTGATTGTTGCAATAAGTTCACATTAACGAAGTGATATTTGATGGATTTAGGCAGAAGTACAGTTTGACAAT
The DNA here is from genome assembly GCA_029619315.2 of Dynastes maya. Taxonomy (NCBI): domain Eukaryota; kingdom Metazoa; phylum Arthropoda; class Insecta; order Coleoptera; family Scarabaeidae; genus Dynastes; species Dynastes maya. Next base: position 29,150,220 of record JAROYE020000001.1, read on the forward strand.
TGACGGTACATGTTCTTGTTTTGTTTGAAAATATTGTGTAATTTTTAGAAGTTAATATTAGGTCACTTAATTGTAACGAGAATATTAAACTTGTCAATTGTGCTAATGAGAACAAACTTTTTGTCTGATTGTTATACAAGGAATTGTATTCGAGGCAAAATCGGATCACTTTTGTTGCAGTCTAAATTGTCGTGGTAAATTTATACATTTTAAAAGTGTTGCAAATAATAAACATAGGAGCACGTCACATTTAATAATTCTATAATTAGTAGAGTTGCCCACTAGTGCCAACGGGCAGTGGCGGAGGTTCGATACAACCCTCAGTATAACGGCGAGCCTCAACCAGATCTGTTGTGTATACATATACGCTGCCGTAAATACTATTTCGTAGTTTTACGTTTGTTTTAAAAATGTTGCCTACGTCGCGAAAACGACCAATGTTGGACAAAGTTACAGAATTTATAGCAGAAATGCCTGACCTAAATTATGATGGCGTTAAAATTCAGTGTGTAGTTTGTAATATCCCTTTGATGTGTTGGTCCAAAAGGGATTGTCTACGTCACGTAAATAGTAAACAGCATTCTTAAAAAAAAATTGCACACGACACTATGACAAATTTAAATTTAATTTATGTGTTACCTTTACTGCATGTAATCTACCGTTTAATTTACTAAGCAAGGAAGCATATGTCTTCTTTTGGAATAAATATTCGGACTGCAAATTACTAAGTCGGGCATCGTTACAAAGAATTGTGCTCGTGAATATGTTGAAAAAAGAATTAAATCGGAGTTGAAAGATAAAAAACTGTGGTTATATGTGGACGAAACAACAGATCGTAAAAAACATTCTGTGGTTAATGTAATGGTACATACAATGGAACCACATCAATCGTCACCTTCAATTCTATTAGCTTCCGAACGAGTACAACAATGTACTGCCGTAATTTCAAAGTTATTGTCAAATACATTGGAAAAGTTTGAACTTTCAACAAACCAACTGTTGATCTTTATGAGTGATGGTGCCGCAAACATGCTTTCTGTAGGCCGGTCTCTTAAAAATCATTCTGCTAACTTGTTACATATTACGTGTAAAATTCATCCTTTCAGTCATGTGGCAGATAGTATTAGAAAATGTTATCCTGAGGTAGACTCTTTGGTAGCGCATACAAAAGCAGTGTTTGTCAAATCCCTAAAACGTATTCGCAAATTTCACAGACTGTGCCCCCGTATACCTGAGCCACCAGAACCTATTCTTACACGTTGGGGAACATGGTTACAGGCCGCGTTTTATTATCATAAATATTTTGAGAATATTAAGAACGTGGTTTTACAATTCGATCCAAAGGAAGCTGCGGCTATCAAGGAAAGCCAGTCCAAATTTCAAGATAGTTAGGTTAAAACGTATTTAAAAACAATTCAGAACAATTACTTCAAAATTTAATTTAATATTACAAAATCCTTCGGTGTCGTTAGTGGAATCTCTGCAGATAGTGCAACATGTTCACGCACAGCTACGCGCGGTAGAAGACGCAAAAAATATTTCTGTTCTGGAAAGGTTTGAAAGTGTTTTAGAGAAAGATTCTGATTTTGGCACATTAAGACAAATTTGTGAAGGTGCGCCAACAGAACCGTTAAGTTGTTCCAAATGTTATTTTAATTAAATATAACGTCATCACATGTAGAACGTTCGTTTTCTGAATATAAACACACTTTTTCCTCACGCCGCACTCGGTTTGCCGAATCAACTGTGGAAACATATCTAATGTTGCAGATATTTAACAGACATTATTCACTTTATGATTTCACGGAAGATTCTTAAGAAGGAAAGTATTTGAGCACGTATTATATTTTATTTCTGACCATTTATTTTGTGTAAACCTTTTTGCGCCCGCCACTGGCTGTTGGCGCAAATTGAGTAACTCTAATGATTAAAGAGTTATTGTAAGTTATTTTTGTTAACAGTCGACCGTTTGTTAACTATGCAAGGAAAGGGAAACCACATAAAAAATCATGAGTTACGATTCAGAATGTAGAACTATTAACATTACGGTAATTTGTTTTTATTTTATCTCCTAAATTTGGGCTTGCTCTTCCCGTTACCTGCAAAAAGATATAAAATTCAAAAAACAGTAAATGAAAATATATTTCAGATCGAATTTTTTATTCAATTTTATAACCTCTAAGCTGGGAATCATAAAGTATGCTACGCCGTATCCATTTACGAAAGAGTTTAAAATATTAGTGCCCCCACAATAACAGAGAACATGCAAAAATATTAAACATTATTGCAATATAAATTTTTCATGTTTATCCGCAAGAAGGACAATCTACACGAGATAGGCATCCATCAAAGCTTTGATTATCATTGATGATATAACTTTTACGGCCTATTAAAAGATATGTATTATACTCCCCCATCATCTTCGTGTATAAAATGCCAGTAAAATGTGTACCGTTCAAATAAAAAATTCTAAAAGGAATGTTACCTATTAAAGTTGAAAGGGGAAAAATTAATTTCAAGTAAGGGCGTGCACTGAAAGGCACTTTTGATCTGATGCCATCTTCTATGCTACTAGAAATTACAATGTTACAGTTGAAACTTAACAGAAGCATTTTAGTGCGTAAAATCGGATGAACTACAGACAGGCGATACAATTGAACAATTTAAATTTAGTGCAAACAGGATTTCCTGCGTCCTTTACTTAGCGGCAAACCTTTAGTTAGTACTATACTACAATAGTACTCTATGTTAGCCGTTTTTAATAATAATAGTGATCGTCTTTAATGTTAGTCTCAAAATGTACATATAGAGCAAAATAAAAGAAAAATACTTGTAGGGCCCAGTAGTAGTTCTGTTCTTTCACTTAATCTAAATAACTTAATGAAAATATGGCAAGAAATCCAATAATGTTTGATGGAAGTTCCGCGCATCAATCGTCCCTCCATTCCATCAGAGCAGCCATGTCCTTGCCTCGAACTTTTCTAGTACTTCCCATCCAGAGTTATTTTTATGCCCTCTGTTCCCTATTCTTTTCGATCTGTCTCCATGTTTTGTTCGTCTTGATCTTGCCTCACACTTGTTGCTTTTTCTTCTTTCGTTCTTTTTACGTGCCTATGACCACCTTGCACTTAGCTGACTTTTCTCTATCATCTCTCATTAAAATTAATATTTCTGGTATTACTCATCAATGTTTTGCCTTATATCTTTTCCAGATACTCAGATAAAAATTGAGATGATGAAGATGCAGTGTATCTTCACCATCTCAATTTTTTTTTGTGCTTCTTTCTGAAAAACCATGATTCCGTACCATACGATACACGCAGAGAAACGTTTACTTGTATCAAAGCTGTCCGCCTTAATTCAAGACAATTACTGTTTCAATTGTCTTGATTAGAGACTGATTTTTGCAAGAAGGTCTATTTTCTTGATGCAAGAAACCATTTCTCTGCGTTTAGTATATTAATTACCAACTTTTAAAAATTTCAATTCTTGTCTCTTTCGGTATATCTTTTTTCCTAAAAGCGCGTCTTTTTGATAGTGAATAGCCTTCCAGTTGACGTTGTTGTTCCTCCTACCTCTTCATCTACGCTTCCATTCAGTCCTCGTACCACTTCCAGATATTTGAATTTCTCCAGTTTTTACAGTTGATTCCGTTTTTCCCTTACTCTTGTTTTGTGTTGTTCATCTGTTGTCCCCATCATATCCTTTGTTTTATACGTGCACAAGTTCTTATTTAAGGTTTGTGCATCTTTAGCAAGTAGCACCATATATTTTGCATAGCTTATTTTGGATGTTTGTGTGCGGGTGGAAGATAATTTAGAGAAAAAGTTTTCAAAACGGCTCGGCGGTCTAGTGGTAAGAGGACCTGCGCTTGACTGGGCAGAGTTAGGCACTGTGTGTTCGAATCCCGCTATGATCAAATTTTCTTAGCGGGTCCGATACACTCCCAAGTCACCATTCGTAGTTGGGGTACAATTAACTGCGCTTCACCCTTTACAGCGAGGGGGTGGTAACAAAGCCATGGAACACTTTACACACACAATTTATACACTCAAGGCTTCTGAGGTTATGACAAACTTTAAAAAGCTTATACATCCCGTTAGGCAATTACCACACTAAAAAAAAAATAAAGAAATATTCGGGACCAAGCGCTGCATAACAGAACATTATATTCAAATATACAGGATACGAGTTTTATTTTTTGAAAGGAACACCATGTTATTATTACGTCTTCGGATGCTTTTCCACAATTTATGTCAACTTTCTTTAATATTGCCTATGCAAATTTACCTCAGTTTTTGATATACTAATTGACGTAAATTGAGATGTTTGCGAAATGTCACCGTGTAGGTGGTAGGTATCTTAAATGTCTTACATCCTAGAGTGATGACCAACCCGGGCAAATATGCGGTAACAGCAAGAGGCGTGGCGAGTGCATAAAAGTTTACACATAAAATAGAAGGTAAGAGATAAATTATAAAACGTGCTGAAACACCTACCGTTTTAATAGTCTTCCGTGAAATCACAAACTGGGTAACATCTGTTAAATATTTGAATCATTAGACATGTTTCCACAGCTGTTTCAGTCAAGTGAGTACGACGTGCGGAATAAATGTTTTTTAATGCCGAAAACGACCGTTCGACATCTGGCGATGTTATATTTGCATATTTAAAATAATCTTTGAAACAACTTAATGCATCTTCACACGCACTTTCACAAATTTGTCTTAATATAAGGACATCGGAGTCTTTCTCTAAAACACTTTCAAATTTTCGTATTACACACCAATTTGTTTCGCCTTCTACAGCGCATAACTGTGCGTGAACATTATTCACAATTTGAACAGAATCCACTAGCGACATCGAGACATTTTGTAATTTTTCTTTTCCCTCCGCTAGTCCGAAGTAATTGTTGTGAATAGTTTGTAAATCTCTTTTAACCTGACTATCTTGAAATATTTCCTGGCTTTTTTTGATTGCTGCAGCTTCTGTTGGATTGAATTTTAAAACTACCTTCTTTACTTGATCAAAATATTTGTTGTAGTAAAACGCAGCCTGCAACCATGCAACGTGTAACAATCGGTTGTGGTGATTCAGGTAAATCAGGACACAGTTTGTGAAATAGTCGGGTACGTTTCGGGGACTTTAGAAACACTGCCTTTGTACTAGCAATCAATGCATTTACTAGTGGAAAACATGTAGGAATCGTTTGTGCCGCAAGATTTAGAGTGTGGATTTTACACGTTACATGTAAGAAGTTACCACTGTGTTCTTTAAGAGATCGGCCCAAAGAACGCATGTTTGCGGCACAATCACTCATAAACATTAAAAGTTGCTTAGTTGAAACTTCCAATTTGTTCAATGAGTTCAACACCACCTTTAAAATCTCATCGGCAGTACAATTTACAACTCTTTTGGAAGCAAGTAAGAAGGAGGATGACGGTCGATGTGGTCCCATTGTACGTACCATTACATTAACCACAGAATGTTTTTGACGATCTGTTGTTTCAATCCCGTTTTCATTCTCTTATCTATATGTTCACGAGCAAATGGCACTACATTTCGTATCGATGTCCGACTAGGTAATTTACAGTCCGCATATTTATTCCAGAAGGAGACAAATGCTTCTTTGTCTAGTAAACGAAACGATAGATTACATAAAATAAGAACAACACATAAATCAAGTGTAAATTTTTCTTGGTCTCGTATGCCACTTTTTGCAGAAGAATACTGTTTGCTTTCGATGTGACGGTGACAATGGCTTCTGGACCAACACATTAAAGGGATTTTACTATCTAGACATTGAATTTTAGCGCCCTCAAAAATTAAGACCGGCATGTCCACTGTAAAGTTTTTAACTGTGTCTGTCATTAGTCGCTTTCGCGACGTACCTAACTGCGACATTTTTAAAGCAAGCATAAGCGTACAATTACGAAATAAGTTACGACAGCCTACGTATACACAGAACTACTCGCATACAGCATCGATTTAGTACTGACGCTGTGAACGCGTGAAATAAATAATCGCCGACACCGCACCACATCTACCACACTGACTGTTACCGCTGTTTGCCCAGACTAGTGATGACTTAAATATTATTCCGTTCAGTATTTCTTGGAATTTTCGGTAATATACCGTATTTTTATTTCAATTAGCGTCTACAAAATAGCCACCGAAATTGTTGCCATGTTTGATTCATGCTAGTGAGCACAATTTTCACATAAACTGTAATCCACTTCCTTGTATTTTGCTGAATATCTATTAACACTTCGCGAGCAATATTTTGTGTAACGTCAGCATTGCCATAAGGAATTCATTCAGAAAGCTTTTTCATATTTGTTTACGTAAACAACTTTTAGTATGTTCTTATTATATTTTTTACTGCTGAAAAAACTTAGTGTGCGATACTTTAAATAAGCCCATTTGTTTTAATTCAACTAACATATGTCTGCTTATTTTCACTACTTATATATACGTGCTTGTTAACTTGCTAGACAATGTATGTAGGAAAATGATGGTTAGTTCAAGTAGATGTTGTAATTGTAGTAAAAAAAAATATTAGTTTTAGAATTCGATGGCCATCTTGTAGACGTTGATTGATTGATTGATTGATTTTCTACCAGAACAGGGTTGGCCTTTGCATCCCTAACACTCAGGCTTAGTAGCCTATTGTATTATTCCTGCTTCGGTTTCGTTTTACTTGAACAGGTTAGTTCCCTCGATCAGGTTTAAAAGCCTATGCAGTAAATCTTTCTACATTGGTAGATCTATTTGTGTTTGTGTGCGTATGAGGGGCTGTTTCCTCCTCCTAATTGCAAAGTCTACATAAAGGTTCATCTTTGTGGATCCCCACCTTATGCAAGTGGCCTCTCAAACAGGCATGTTCTGTTAATAGACATGTTGCTGCCCTAAGCTGTATCTTGCTTAATTCAAGCAGGTCAGCAGTCAGATGTTGTGACGGTCTTCCCATCATCCGTTTGCTGTACTTTTGTCCAGCTGCATGGTTCCAATTTAATTGGTGTTGTGTTGTGATCCATTCATTAATTGCACTACGCACTACACTCTTGGTAATACCTAGACCCGGTTCAGAGCCTATATAATTCATTTTTGAGCCTTCCCCGATAGCTGGTCTACAATTTCATTGTGACCTTGTTGTGTTTAGACAGAACCATTAGGTTTTGCAGGCACTCCCATACTAATTTGAAGGCTATATGATAAGATGCTAGTGACTTTAAGGCCGCCTAACTGTCAGAGAGAATGCAAATCATCCCACCCTGCGGTTGCCGACACAGACTCTCCCACGCGCAGGTTTGTATAACATATATTTTTGTTTGAAATACCGTGGTGTATCGCTCAAGTGATGCACATACTTTGTATCCCTGGTTTTCCTCATAAACACCAACGCCAGAAGTAGTGCCCGTTTTGGGCCCATCTGTGTATCAGATTTGGGTTTTCGGTTTTCTACCCTCTCCATCTCTCCATTCTTCCCACTTCAAGAAAACTTTGAAAGGTTTGTCATAGGAGATCCTGGAGGTTGTTGTATCGCTACCCATATCAAAGATAGGGTTTGTTACTGCTGTTTCTATTTTGATATGTCCGGACCCACTATGGGTTCTCCAGTTACTAGTATTTTTTAGTCTGTATGCTCCCATTCTTGCTTCTCCCTTGATATAGATCTCAAGAGGAGGTAGGCTTAGTATGGTTTCCATAGCAGCTGTTGGAGTGGTTTTAATAGCTCCTGTTATACATAGACATGCCAGTCTCTGAATTTTCGAAAGACTTGTTTATCGCATGCTTCTGTGTGATCTTAGGCCACCAAACCAGGCATCCATAAGTTATCATGGGTCTTACTACCGTAATGTACAGCCAATACGTTACTTGTAGACGTTAGTTGATATAAACAATTTTTCGATGCATTGCCGAAACCTACAAGAATTACTCAACCGAATAAAATTTAAATCACCGCCCCAGCATGTAAAGCATTTAAGATATGAGCCGGTAAAGCAACAGCGGAATTTCGCAAAAATTTCAAACTCTCATTTATCTCAAAAACTACATGAGTATATGGAATATAGAAAATTGACATGAATTGAAGAGAGTCATCCAAAAAGATGGTAATGTACAGAATGTTCTATTTAAAAACCAAACTTGTACCGTTTGTAGAGGAAACTGAACACGTCGTATTCTTGGAAATAATTTTATGTTGTATAGAACCTGCATTTTCGTTTGAAATTATTTTCTTCAAGTTGCTCAGAGAAGGAATTATCTTCCGCCTACACACTAGGTGGATACGCTTTATATCAACATTTTGTCGAAGACTTTGTTGAATATGAACAAAAGCAATTATTATGAAATGATGCCAAAATAATTGGAAGCATAAGTTTAAATTTACGTAATAAACCGTTTTTACTGTTTATTTAATTAAATAATTTCTCTTATTTTTGTTTTTCGTTTCTACTTCTTTTCTGTGCAATTGCTGTATGTATATGAACTAACCGTGTCATCTATTACCCTAATTTTCAGTGTTGGTTGCGTACTTATTCCTGTAAAAGTGAATATATGGAGGGAGCATTCTATTAGCATTGATCATTAATAATTTCCTGTAGTTAGTGTAATAAAATTCCTATAACCCTACATCGTGTGCCAACCGTAAACAGTTTGACACGTGTTTGTATAGAGTTTATGGAAATAAAGGTATATTTGAACGTTCTATCGCTTCATAATCATCCGAGCACATTTACGTAATATTTGATACCAAAACAGAATCCTTAATTAGATAATTTCGTGTAACGCGTGCAAAACGTACCTTAGTACAATTGTACGGTTGATACTACAATGACCATTTATTTATACGCGGTTTATAATTACATCCCGACTTACGTGTATCCATTTGAAAGGGATGCAATGCTTTACAGAAAGAAGAGAGATAATATAGGCTTTACTATATTAACTTTGCACAAATTAATTTGTATCAAATTGCTTTTAATGCGACTTATTGTGAAAGCTGCTAGCGGTATACGAAAAATCTTTTCAGAAGTTACAAAACTTTCCAAACAAATCACCAAAAACGCGCCTACCGAAAGTTCAATTAAAATTACAAAGTGTAAAATGACCTAAGAGAATACGTTTGCCGGAATAGCGTTGCTTCCTGTAGCTTTTCCATTAAGTTTAACTTCCCTACGATTTCAAGAAAAGTAAACCGTGCTAATCCTATAATTGAAAGTGGGGGTTAATAGTTTGCGGTAGCTTCCACGTGTTAGTGCTTCCTGTTCAAGTCGTAATACGGAAACTAACTGAAAACATCCACTCGAAGAGAGAAAGAGAATATTTTCCTTGTTTTATTTCGTAATCTGCGTTGAATGGAAATCGAAAAATATACATACATATGCAAAAAATATTTACAAATGTACCTACTGTGTAAGTTTAATTTTGAAACGATTACAGAATAATCCACTCTGAAAACGATATCAGATCTATTTGCATTCACAGCCGTGTTAAATAGATACGCATCTATTTCCAAAGTTAATTCAGGTTTTGCATATGTATGTATGTATTTTTGCATACAATTTTCTGGTCCAAAAATCCAATATTGTTTTTCTGATATCATCAAGATTCGCAGTCTGGTGGACGTACACGTTGCTGTGGCATATATTCAGAAATCCAAGCGCAAAATGAACAAAAATCCGATAAAAGCTTTCAGTAGTAGTGAATGTACGATATGATTTATTTCATCTAGTATGATATATGTGTCTACGTGGGAAACTAATGCAACTGAAAATATGCTGCTAGTTTTATGCTTTGCTTGAATTATTAACTTTTCTTCAATTATTTTTTATAGTTTTCGATGCATATTTATCATTCTAGTACTTTGCAAAAATGTATAGTATTGTGAAATATATCAACTAAAAGAGAAAATATGATTATAAAAACTTTAACTGCATGTGCTTGACCTAACTTTAAATATTTAGAATACTTATTGAGCTAAGAATTTGACTAATTCACCAGCAGTTATTAGTAGGAAGCTGACAACTGTTTTCATTTTTATTCTCTTAACATGCCTACAGTTATGTATGATATGGTCATATGCCCATTCTCTATAGTAGATTGCCGACCCTGGAGGCTGGGACAGATAACATATCTCCTTTCATCTTCGACAGATTCTACAAACCCCTGACACACCAACAAATCGCCAGCCACGATGATAACTTATGACTATTTCATAGATAGACCAGAGGCCAACGAAGGGAATGGTATTGGAGAATGGCCAGAGCAGTTTTATCTCAAAAAATCATGGGTCTGTCAAGTTGGCCCTCACACTTTCGATTATCTAAAATTTGAATATATCCACGTTTTGAGCGCGTTTTGTGCTGACTTGTGCTTCCAATCTTATTTTGTGCTTATTACATTTTCGAGATATTCGAGATTGAAAAGTTGGGGTAACTTGACGCTACCCCGAACTTTCACTTTAAAAAAAAATTACCGCGCTATCGTTTTGTGCTGGTACTTATTTACTTTATGCCTATCTACCCTATGGGGTGCAGGGCGGGGGGAGTTGAGCTTCCTTAGCTTTTCTCCTCCATATCTCTCTCCATTTCGTCCTGTCTTGTATGTCTTACTGAGCTTCTTCCCAGGTTACTTCTCTTCTATTCATTGCTCTTCTAATTTCCTCCAGCCACGTCTTACTTGGTCGGCCTTTAGTTCGTTTTTTTTGTAGTTCCGGCTTCGAAAACTTGTCTCACTATATTACCGTCACTCATTCCTTTCACGTATCCGTACCACCGTAATTGACTTGCCTCTATATTTTCTTCTATTGACCTTATCTTCAAATTTTCTCTGTGTGTTGTGTTCCTCATTTTGTCCAATCTGGCTTTATTCTCTAGGAATGAGTGACGGTAATATAGTGAGACAAGACATATATACTTTTTCTAAGACTTGCACTCTCGTTTTTTTTGGAATTTCCTTTTTTCCCAGAAAAGAATATTTAATGCAGTTGAATAGCTTGCCTCCGAGGGGTAGCCTCAATTTAATCTCTTCGTCTGTTCTACCATATTCTGCTGTGGTTGCTCTGAAGTACTTGAATTTTTGTGTTTGTTCTAGTGTTTCTTTATCTAAATGTGCTATAATTTGGGCATTGGCTCTGTCAATATTCATTATCTTTGTTTTTTTCTATGCTTATTTTCATATTAATTCATTCCAGGGCCTTCTTGTATATCTGAATATTCTTGTTTAAAGTTTTCTCATCCTTTGCAACAATAGGCATGTCATCAGCATAACATAATTCTGCGATTTAAACTTTCTTCAGTTTCCCATCCCAATTTCATATTTCTTAACTTCTTTTTTTGTTTCTTTTATTGCATCGTCTAGAACTAGGTAAAATAACAATGGACTCAGGATGCATCCTTGCTTGACCCCAGGGTTGTTTCAAATATATCTGACCTTTCCTGTATTGTTCCTACGTAATTAGTGGTCGTTTTGTATAAACCCTTATTAGAATTTCCATCACTCCTCTGTTTCGCAACGTTCTCCATATGTCCTGTCTATTAATTCTGTCGAAGGCCTTCTCTAGATCCATATAGCATACATAAACATTTTTCCCTTCTTTAAAAGCTTTTTCTATTACCTGTTTTAGTATAAATACTGGGCCATTCACTCCTCTATTAGGCCGGAAGCCTAATTGGGTCTCCTCTAAAGTTTGTTCTACCTTTTCGCATAGTCTTTTCTCTATAATTCTTGTAAATACCTTTGCTGCTGTACTAGTAAGTGTTATCCCTCTGTAGTGTTGGCAAGTTTTACTATCTCCTTTCTTTTAAATAGGGGTTATGACTCCTACTGGCCACTCTTCTGGGGATTTTCCTTTTAGAGCTTCATTCATTATCCATTTGAGTTCTTGCATAGCGGGTTTTGGCAGAGCTTTTATCATGTCAGCCGTTATTTCGTCATGTCGTATTGCCTCTCTTACCTCCTTAAAATATATTTCCTCTTCTTGTGTTATATCTTCTGCTTCTTCCTCCATACGGCCCAAGTCTAGATCATCTTCTATGACATCCTTCCCCTACAGTATCTCCATAAAGTGCTCTCTCCATCGTCTCGTGATCTTATCTTCTTCCTCAATTACATTTCCAGTCTTATCTTTGATGTTTGCTATCTTCCTTTGTCTTATAGCTTTCGAAGTACCGAAGAAGAACTTCTGGTTGTGATCGTACGCATTTTTAATTTTTTCGCCAAGGTCTTTTCACGTTTTTTCTTTCGCTTCTTTAACTATTCTCTTGAATAATGTACGTTGGTTTTTATATAAATCATAGTTTTCAGTATATCTTGTATGAAGATATTTCTTCCATATGAGTTTCTTATTTTTAACTGCCGTTCTCACCCTTTCTGTCCACCAGTTTTTTTAATATTTTTGTTCATGATTCTTGTGCTACCGCGGTTTTTCTCAGCCGCTTTTAGTATTGCGCGTTTAAAATCTTTCCATGCATATTCTATATTCATTTCCCGTCATTTGCTGTTCAGGAATTCTTCGATATCTTTTTGGAATTTTTTCTCAGTTTGTAGCATTTAATTTTCCGCTTTCCTATTCTCCCTTTTTCTAACACCCCCCCCCCCCCCCCCCGTTTAAATTTCATAGCTAGCAGGAAGTGGTCACTTCCTATTTCTGGTCCTCGTCTCACTGTTATATCTTGTACATTTTTTCATACTTCTTTACTTATTAGAAAATAGCCTATAATTGCCTTGTTATCTTATGTTTTTCCTTTTTGTTGAAGTGCGTATTTTCAATTTTGTTCTCCATTCTTTCCAAGGCACCATTTAATTCCGTCATTCTTATTTCCCACTCTCCCGTTCAGATCTCCCATTACTATTATTTTGCTGTTATTTTTGTCTATCTCCCCATGCAGGTTCTCAAAAAATTTGTTCTTGTCTTCTTTGTTTGCATCCTAGTTAGGTTCATAACCCACTATTAGTGTATACTCTTCACAATCTTTTCCCTCCTTTATATTAATCGACAGTAATCTTTCATTTATCAGGTTTTCTTTTGTCACATATTTCATTTTCTCTTTCTTTACTATCAGTGCCATTCCAGCTCTTGCGTTTTGTTCCTCCTTTACTTCTGACCGGAGTATCCAGTATTCGTTTGGCAGTTTTGCTGTTCCATTGCCTTTTCTCTTTGTTTCTGTAATCCCAACATAGTTCATTCCTATATTTTGTAGTTCTTTGGTTAATTCTTCTTCTTTTCTTGTCATGCTTTTGACATTCCATGTTCCGAAATTTGTATATTGTATTTCCCTTGTATTAAGTTCGCCTTTTTTATTATTCGTTGTAGTTATCCCGTTCTCGTTTGTCCTTAATATTGCTTGGGTCGTACTCTTATTAGTTGCTCTCTCTTTTACTGTTTATTTATTTAATTCTATTTTGGTATCTCCTTTTCTCTATCCCATTTCCATTGCTTTCCACCAATTGTTAGTTTTTGGAATCCCATTTTAGTTATTTTTCCACTCTTTCTTTCTCATCCCTTCTATGCTTTATCTTTGTGCTGATTTGTGTGGTAAACATTTTTTTTGTACTCATTATTAGTGTATACTTGGCACATAAATAAATATATGTCTGTCGAGATGTTGCACTACATCTAGGTATTTATCAAAAAGGATTCGAAACTGCAACAGACTCTGTGGTGTAGCGGTATCACGCCCTTCGCGCAAACGGGAGTCATAGGTTTGAATTCCACGGACGTCTAATGAGAGATTTTTGTCTCATTAATTTAATTTACTTACATCATTAAAATCAAGGAAATACAGATTTTTCATTACACTTTTTAAAATTTGTTGTAAAAAACACAAAAATCATGCGCAGCACTATTTAGGTGGCAATCTAGTTATCAACATTCATTATGTCGTTTGTAACATCGGACATGATCATTCATAGGCCAACCATAAGAATATCGAAATCGTTGGACCTGTGATGAGAAGACGAAAATAACATTTTCTGATAGAAGACAAGTTTTGGAAAAAACTATTTTGAAATTAAGTTTAACACAAACATAAAGAATGTTTTGATTATCAAATACAGTCGAAAGAAATTTAAAACCATTTAGAAGCAAAGAAAAGAAAAGTAACAGTGAGCAATAGTCGAAACAAAATTAAAGAGGATCTTATCTGTTATTGTTTTGCAAATTATGAGGGACGTTCAGTAATTAACGAGACAAACTGCATTAGGGGGAAAACTACAGAATATTATTAGATGAAACTGTCGGTGGCGTAAGCTTGGGGAAAAATTAAGTCAGCTGCTTGAAAGAAATAAAAGCAAACATAACCTCTTTTTTTAATTTCAAAATGTCGGCTCCTCTCGAAACGTGTACGGTTAAAGAGCAACGTTCAGTGATAAGATTTTTGTTATTCGAAGGTGCGAAGCCGGCCGAAATTTATTCGAGATTGTTGAAACAGTATGGTAAAAAGTGTTTAAGCTGACGAAACGTGTATAAGTGGATTGAACAGTTTAAATCGGGCACAAGTGACCAATATTCATCGCTCGGTTGAAGTGTCGACCGACGCGCTACAAAATCGCGTAAATGACCTTATTCTCGATGACAGGCGTGACAGTAGCTGATTTGTGTGACGTTAGTGTTGGAAATGTGTATTCAATCATTCATGACAAGCTGAAATATCGCAAAACGTATTTGAGATGGGTTCTAAGACTGTTGACTCAAGTCCATAAAGACACCTGTGAGAGATGATCGAAAATTTGGGTTGGGAGGTGTTGCTATATCCTGCTTGCAGTCCCAACCTCGCACCGTCCGATTTTCATCTGTTCGACCCGCTCAAAGAGTTTTTACGCGGCACCAAGTTCGAAGATAACCAAGCGGTCGAACAAGATGTTCACAAGTGGCTCGGACACCAAGGTCAATAATTCTTCAGCACTGGAATCAGAAAGCTCACAAAGCGATGGGAGAAGTGCCTAAACATTGGTGGAGACTACATTGAAAAGTAGTGTAAATTTCATTGTCATTGAATAAATTGTTTTGTTTTCCACAGCCATTTGTCTCGTTAATTACCGAACGTCCCTCGTATTAGGTTCTAAATAAAGCAAAGAATATGTAGAGAAAAGATTGCCAAATTGTTGTCTATAAATTAGGATTTATCAAATAATTAATAATAGGAAACAATTGATTAATTTGAAGCAGAAATGTACAATGTACAGAAATGTATTAAAGTTATGTATAACCATATATGTGCGTTTATTGAATTATACCAGAAAACAATACAATATAACAAGATAAAACATTTACTCATTAAACCTACAGAAGTATTGAATGAAAGGGATGTTTGCAAGACAAACAATATATGTATTTGTGTTTGTCCGGAAATTGCTTCCAAAATTATATAAATTTGCTTACTGGTGGAATTTATGGTTAAGTACAAGTATATGATCCTGTTCATAAGTTCTGACTAGCGTTATGGTATTTATGTAGTATCTATATATAATGGTAATTTTCATGCTATTTTATTGCTTTTTGAGTGAAGACTTATAATCAGAATATTCTTCTTTCTATAGTTTCTGAAACTAAATACATAGAGGAAATTAACCTATAGAGCTTATCATCACTAAAAGTGCCAGATTATGACACACTACACAGCACTTTGTTCATGTGTGGAACGTATGCGAGGACTGCTTCTCATAAGTTGCGCCTGCACACATACCTTATTTTGGGTGAATTTTACCTTACATTCTGATGTATTAGGATAAAGTTACTCCATTTTCTGTTTTCCTCCACAATTTCCCTCTAATTTCGGTGAATTTTACCTCTTTAATGAGCTATATGCTTCGAAATACATATCACCCGCTATAACCATATTTTGTTTCCTGAATTCGGATAGCTGGATAATAATTGAGAGCTCTAGTTATTATTCTTTTTTTATACACTTAAACATAATAAAGTTTCTTCACAATAAAATGTAATGTTAAAGTATCAATGAACTGCATTTTTTTGGTTACCGGTACTTTTTTTTACTATTAAATAATTATGACGGCGTTGTTCCATGAAAAAATAAAAGTTGATATTTTTTAAGGCAAAAACAAACAAAAGAGGTTTTCTTAACCTTTTACCTTTCTACATCCACATTATTGAATTTCTTCATAGGATGCGGATGTACTGCCGTATTGAATTACTGCAAGGCTACCGAAATGTAGTGATTTAGTGCTAAAGGACGCTGTTTAATGTCGATATTCGTTCCATATTTTAGCATAGATTACTGTGTTTTGAGTAATAATAATATATACATACATGCACATTACACATTTTAAAGTCTTACAAAAATTACTATTTTTGTGATTTTTTGAGTTAGAGAAATAGGTATAGTTATGTAGGAATAACTGATTAATAACTAGTTGTTTTTAATGTATTAATATAAGTAGAACTGTATTCACAGTGGGATAATTGTAATATTTGGTAACGATGAATCTTTTTATCTGCTTGGCAAGACCATTTATTTCACGTTATCAACAACTGGTGCATCGTCATATTCTTCTTTATATTGTACTATGAGCCCCTCGCTGTGGTTTTTGTTTGTGTCACACGACCGTATTTCGAATCTTTTGTTCCCTATTTTTCTTCTTTCTCCATATTGCGCAAGACCTGACGGTTACAAATTGCTTTTTTATATTTTATACGTGCCCAGAATTTGTTACAATTGGCTTTGGAAAAACGTATTCATGAATATTTAAATTAATTTGACGCCGAAAGCGGATGTCATCAAATTTATTGAGAAAATTTAAGCTGCTTTCCGAGTGATAGGACGGAAAAAATTAACAATCAACGGGAATTTGCATAAATATCGCATCAATCGGTTGTGAAATTAACGTCCGTGACCAAGGTGAACATTTACGAACTAAAAACGTTTGCGAAGTGCTCAAGCGTGATTAGAATGGCGCAGATTGTAGTTCCAAATAATTTTGACTCTAACCCACTCTTGTTACTCTTCTTTACACCTTCGGGCTAATATAGAAAGAATATAAAATACCCACTTAATTCCTCCCGAACATTAACTACTAAAACATAAACTGAGGCAAGTTTGGAAATAATTTCGTGCAATGAGCGAATCTTATTTTAAAAGTCGCTAATATTTTTGGCAATACAAATCGAAATAAATTATTAATAAGAATACCAAATTCTGCAATTGTACCAACTGGTAGCAAAAACAATGGTAAAGGTGGCTAACGTAGGTAGTTACGTAAAAAATCAATCGATTAAAACGTGTTACCTTTTTCTCGATAATTATGTTGTATTCTCCAAGCCCTTCTGATCTACTCGTCAACGTTACAAGATTATTTGCAGTTCTTTTACTTAAACTTTTTTGAAAGAAGTCTCGTAAATATCGAAAATTCTTTTAGGAAAACTAGACTCCCTTTTGCGAATTTTCGCTAGTTTTAAAGAAAATTCTTTCTACAATAAAATTACTCCAATATTTTAATGAAAATTAGTCTTTGACAATGGCGCATCTTTCTACAATTACGTAAATTTTCAATACGAAATTGCGCCTACAACGTTATTGCAATTATCTTCACAGGACTTTTTTGTGTGCACTTCACTCATTACGGAGAGGGGATGATAATAACAAAACCATGGAATATTTTACACATATTTACACACTAAAAAGGCTTCTGAGCTATAAGCCTTATGTAGCAATCACCATAGCTAAAGAAAAATATTTTTCAAGCTTACATCAGGTAAGCGGTAGAATGGTCTAAGATGGCTTTTTTCTTGCACAGTTTCCCATTGACCCGCAGAAAAATAGGTCAAGATACTTATTGAAATAAGAGCAGCATTACAAATTCCAACTTTTCGTCAATTCTGACTGAGTAGTAATATTGTCACCGGTGTTTATTAGGGAGCTAAATTGGAGTTCCTGATAGTTCTTCATGTGTACCTCTTTAGCAAAGATAATGCTTGTCTTTGGGAATTACAGCCCTTCAGAATTTACGCAAACTTATTTCAAATTTATTTAAATATTTCCAGCATTTAATACGTTGTAAAGTTTAGTACTACAATCATTTGAGGAAAGGACAAAGGTGCCAAAAATATGTGTTTCTCCTTAATTGTCACCTTCAACGCACATTTACTAACACAAGGTGTGTATAGTTTATTTCAAATTACAAGAATATAACTTTAAACGGCTTAAATGCTGTTATTGCACCACCTGCGGTAATAACTACCTGGATACGCAAACAAACTGCTGAGGACCGTAATGACAAAATTTAAGTGAATTGAATAGAAATGGAATTATGATTTGCGATATGCGTAACTACCTGTTTGTACATTTAAATCTCAGTTAATATGTAAATTCTTTAATTACTTGTAACATCGAATTGCTTACTATGTAAATTTATACTGTTTGTAAAATATATATACGTAACCAGATAATTATCTTATAGGGTCGTAATTTATACTCAATAGGGCCCCTAAATTCAATATGCATTACCAGGTTATTATCGTCAAAGAATGTGCAATAAAAGTATTAAAGGCCTTGTAAGTCTACAGTTATATTCTTATAATTTGAAATAAACTATACAGTAACGTTTATGCTGTAGCCTTTTTCTTAACTTTTAACTGCTACCCATTTATTTATTAGAATAAAGCGGTTATACCTATTGACCGATAATAACTGAGATTATTTCTAGTCTTTGATTCCCAAACAATTATTGTCATCGAATTTTTAATAGCAATTAATGCAATACATTTTTTATCAAATTCTTTAATATGCGATGTATGAGTGTATACGTAATGAGCATGTATGGGCTTGTATAGAGGTTAACTAATTCACTGCTATTACATATTCAATATTCAAATTGTCTTGGAGCGGATTTTCTGCTGGAACTAACGATCAAATTATATTTATTCGATGAAAGATCCATTTTACGCTGTAATTCAGAATTGTTATATAATTTTACTATATTCCCAGTCGTCTATACATTCGTGAAAGTGGTACGGTTATGATATTTCAAATGCATGAGTGAGCGGAAGCTGCCTTTTCTTTATAGACTAGAATGGAAGATGCACACAAGACGGGAATGTTCATGTTATGCAAATGTTCACAGAGTCGGGTCTGCTAATATATATGTAAATACAATGAGCGACCCACGCTAAAATGTCATAATTATACTCTTCAATCGCAGTAGAGATTGTCTCGTACATTCGTGTGTACGCAGCTGTTATATGCATACTTCGCATGTCATAAATTGCATTTATCTAACAAGAGCAAAATATACAGAGAAAAACGATACTGGAATTATACCTACAATTCTAGAAAATGCCACTACAATTTGTGGCAATTATTGAAGCAATATTGTAGAAAACAAAAGTGGCGTATGCTTCAACAAAACTACAATTGTATTCCCGAATTTTTTCTGTTAACAGAAGTTACTATCCGCAAGCGAAATTTATAAATATTGCTTATTTTCATATAAGTGGATTTATTCCACATTATAAGCATTTTTCATCTAAAATTTTATCAATTTTTTTTTATTATCCTTGGAAATAATTGCAAGGTAATGCAGAAAGGAAACATCTTTGTCGCCTCGTTTTTGTTCTATATGTGAAAATAAAGCTGGTCAATTTCATAAGTTTGTTGCTGTATAAGTATATCTCGTTTTCTTAGCCGTTCCTTGTTTAATAATTTAAAAGATTGTATTTCTATTAACTCTAACTACAATATATTTAACGATAAAGCCGCTAAAATCAAGAAATAAAACCTTTTAAATTATAAGTTTGTTGTATACACCCTCTCCAAATTGACTTAATTTATCACTGAAATTGGAAAATCCTTTAAATTAATGAATAAATGTATTCCATGCCAACGGTAATAACGGGAAAGTGAAAACATAAGTCCTATTCGCTCTATACTTTTTCACAGCGATGATTAAAGCTGGCCACGAGCGGTACCGCGCAGTAGCGTAGAGTGGACCATGCCTCGCGTTCCACTAGAGTTATTCTGCTAATAGAGATGTTTGCTGCCGCAAATAATTTCGCTCATCTTTTAAATAAAAATTAAATAACACGTGCTCAAACACTTTTTAGACACACCATTTTAAGAGTCCTCCGTGAAATCACAAAGTGAATAATGTATGTTAAATATCTGCAACATTAGATATGTTTCAACTGTTGTTTCGGCAAAACTAGTACGGCATGAGGAAAAAATGCGTTTATATGCAGAGAACGAACGTTCTACATCTAGTGACGTAATATTTGCGTAAGTAAAATAATCTTTCAAATAACTTAACGATTCTGTTGACGCACCTTCACAAATGTGTCTTAACGTGCCAAAATCAGAATTTTTCTCAAAAACACTTTCAAATTTTTCTAGAACAGAAACATTTTTTGCGTCTTCAATCGCGCATAGCTGTGCGTGAACATGTTGCACTATTTGTAGAGATTCTTCTAACGGCACCGCAGGATTTTGTAATTTTTCTATTGCATCTGCTAGCCCGAAGTAATTGTCGTGAATGATTTTTAAATCCATTTTAACCTGACTATCTTGAAATTTCGACTGGCTTTTCTGGATAGCGGCAGCTTCCTTTATATCAAATTGTAAAACCACGTTCTTAATATTGTCAAAATATTTATGATAATAAAACGCGGCCTGCAACCATGTTCCCCAACGAGTTAGAATAGGTTCTGGTGGCTCTGGTATACGGGGGCACAGTCTGTGAAATTCGCGAATACGTTTCGGTGATTTGACAAATACTGCTTTGGTATGCGCTATTAAAGCGTCTACCTCAGGATAACATTTTCTGATACTATCCGCCACAAGATTGAGAGCATGAATTTTACACGTAATGTGTAACAAATTAGCAGAATGCTTTTTAAGGGACCGGCCTACAGAAAGCATGTTTGCAGCACCATCACTCACTAACATCAAGAGTTGGTTTGTTGAAAGTTCAAACTTGTCCAATGTATTTAACACTAACTTTGAAATTACTTCGGCAGTACACTGTTATATTCGTTTGGAAACTAATATAATTGAAGGTGCCGATTGATGAGGTCCTAATTTGCGTGCCACTACATTAAGAACAGAATGTTTCTTCCGATCTGTTTTTTCGTCGACACATAACCACAATTTTTGATCTTTCAACTCCGATTTTATTTTTTGTTCAATATGTTCGCGCACAGATGGCGCAATTCTTCGTAACGATGTTCGACTTGGTAATTTGCACTCCGAATAGTTATTCCAAAAGCAGATAAATGGTTCCTTGTCTAGTAAATTAAACGGTATATTACATGCGATAAACGTAACGCATAAATTAAAATAAATTTTTCATTGTCTCGTGCGCAATTTCTTTTTGAGACATGCTTTTCACTATTTACGTGTCGTAGACAATGTTGTCTGGACCAGCACATTAACGGGATTTTACAGATTACATATTTAATTTTAGCACCTTCATATATTAAGTCGGGAATATTCTGCAATAAATTTTTGAAGTTTGTCCGACCGCGATCGTTTTGCTGACGAAATCATAATTTTTCTAGGACAGATAAACAATTGCGCAAATGACCGGCAGCGAAAATGTCCGTACTGCTCCGCAGACGAAGTAATACTACCGTTCCTCTCGGTCCGAACTGATTCTACGCCGATGCGTGGTACCGCTCGTGGCCAGCGTTAGCGATGATGACACATTACGGTGACGCTAGGCGGCAAACCCTAGCATAATGTTACATACTAGAAAGGAATGTGCAATTTAAAATCATTTAATTAAGTGAAATTGCGTTGTAGGTAATGTTACTATAAGAACAATAAGTATTTTAAAAATAGGGAGCGTATTGTGATTATCCTAGTTGAAGATTAACAACGAGATGCTAGGACAATCGAAGTTTGTTAGCGTGAGCTGTTGTAGGGGATAGAAGTGTTGGAAGTGGAACAAGTACTTTTCAAATCTAAATTCTATTTATCTTCAAGTTTTCAAAGCTTTTTTATATAAATAGACTATTACGCAGTTATAGTACTATTATTTGCAATAGGTGCCATATTTTTTACGTATTTATAAATATGCTCTTATATACTCTTATATCTTTTGTATTTGCCATAGTCTCTATGTAAAGTGATTAACGTGTAACTAATTGTATTTTCAATGATTAAAAGCTAGTCATCGCAAACCAGAATAAGCTGATATTTTTATCATCCATCATGATCTAAATGAATTCTGATGAAATATCGCCGCAGCGTTTCGTCATCGAAGTTGCCTTTGGATATTCTAAATTAAAATAAAAATATATCGTAAACATAATCATTGATGTCTCTATTAAATTCAGTGTCTCTTTAAGCTTTTGCTCTTGTCCATTATCCAACATGTGGCAGCGACATAAATACGAAATTGTATCATTGAGAAAAAAATCTTGTTGAATTTAGCGCAGTTGCGTTTGTCCTAACACAACTGCGCGTTACTTATTGTGACAACCGCTGTGTGCGTTAGACTTAACTTTTCTTTTGTTGCAAACTCATTGTAGCAATAGCTAACACAATTTTAACAGTAATATTTTGTGGTATTAACTGCAATTTTATTACAGATTTAAGAAATGTAAAAGTTGCGAAAGGTACAGTTAAAAATAAAAATAATTATATATGTAATTGTAGTCTTAAGTAATTTGGAAAGTAGACAATCGACTTTAATTCTCCTCAATTTATCAATTGTTGCTTTGTGTAAGGAATATTTGTTAAATTCTCTAGGTCCTCAGCAGTTTGTTTGCGTATCCAGGTAGTTATTACCGCAGGTGGTGCAATAACAGCATTTAAGCCGTTCAAAGTTATATTCTTATAATTTGAAATAAACTACACTCTCCTTGCCGATCCCTACAACGCTCCATACGAATTTTCCACTGTCGAAAGCAGTGTCCTCTCAAGTTCCGATTTTACCTTAGGTAATAAAAAAAAGGGGGTCAGTTAGGGGCGAGTACGGTGGGTGGTCTAACACGGTGATGCCGGATTTCGCAAAGAACGCCTTCACAGACAAGGCGGAATGGGCTGGCGCATTGTCTTGTTGGAGCATCCAGGATTTGTTTTTTTCTCACTCGTTCGCGAAGGGTAGTTAGAACCTCGTGTTTCACAAGAAACTTCAGGTTAACTCGTTGCTTGATCTGAACACTCTGCATTTTTCCGACGCGACGCTAGCGTAAGGACTTGAACGGACGATTGCTACAGCGAGACTGAGCGATGTACAACCGTGCCCATCGAGCTCAGGGTGGGGGAAGCATCTATAAGCACAGACATGTTCAAACCTGCTGTGGCGTGCTCGCTGTTTGCTGATAGTCGCACCAGTCCGGTTATTTAATTGCCATACCTCGTATTAACCTCCGATACTATCTATTTCCATAGCTAAGTTCGAACCCTTTGTGAAAACTTGCAGGAATTTCAAATGTTTCAACTATGAAGTTTTTTACGCTGATCTGATTAATTAATGTACCTTTTGCCATGATTTTCGATCTTGACGATATCACAAGATCGCTATGTTTGATTCTTTAATAATTTATCTTTTTGATCTTCATGCTCCTTATCGTGCTTGTAGGATTACACGAGAACGTAAACCATGGGTAATTGATAGCATCAAGACGATGCAAAAGCTAAGAGACAAGGCCTTTCTCAAATTTAGACGTTCTCGCAACCGCGTAAAACTATATGGAGGGACCTTTCTGATATGAATATCATTCATCCCCGTAATCGTTGTACTTCACTCCACTCACACTTATGTGATGTGGAATCTATAAATGACTTCTTTGTAGCTTTATGTTCCTTTGTTTCAGATCCATATCACGATATTATTCAATTCTATTCCAATTCGGAAATTGTAAGCTCTATAGACGAACATTTTTTCTTTCAAGCCGTTACCGAGGGTGATATATTTTCCGTTATCCGTGGTATGTCTTCTAATTCGCATGGTGTAGATGGAATTAGTTTGGAATAGATAAAGTAGTGCTGCCCGCATGTTTTACCGTTTTTATGCCATATTTTCAGTTGTTGTATTTCTTCCAGTGTGTTTTCCAGCATATGGAGAAAATCACGTGTTTTGCCACTTTCAAAGAAGCAACATCCGGCATTATTTGGTGACTTGCGACCAATAAGTATATGTGTGCAATGAAATTACACACCTGCTCGAACCACTGTCGTTATCATTTTTATGCTAATGAAGTTAAGGATTAATGATTCCATTTTAACATTAACCAATTCGGTTAAAAACCTTGGCCTTCTTATGGATTCAGACTTTGGGTACAAAAATCACGTTAGCTCATGCATCCGTTCTGTTGCATCTGATGCTCTCATATTATCGCATTTTAATTTCTGTGATGTTCTGCACCTTGCCGTGACAGCAAGACTTCTCAACGGATTCAGAAACTTCAAAACTCCTGTATTCGTTTCATATATGGCCTACGCAGACGTGAGCATGTTTCCCATAAATTGCGCGAGTTGAGTTGGTTAAGCACGGCGTGATCGTCGACGTTTGCACCAATTTAGCTTTTATTACAAGACCCTCATCATGAAGACTCCTCCCTATTTTTATCTTAGGTTAAGATTTAGGAGTCATGTTCACAACGTTAGCTCGTTATATCACACCGCCTGCCCACCACACTGCCTTTTTTTGAAAGATCATTCTCGTTCAACATCGCGCGATTCAATAATAATCTTCTCACTCAGTTTAAAACTCCATTGTTTTACGACACATGATTTCGAACTCTGCAATTTTGTTTTTTTTTTTAATATAGTTCATTCTTTTTTGTATTTTTTCGACATAAGGTATCTCTTTTTGTTGTTATAGCAGTTATGGGTGTAATGAAAAACAAACACTGGTACATTTATGCTAACTGTTCTGATTTTATCCATTTGCCATATACTACTTTGATAAATATGTATTTTTGTACCAAACAGTTCTAGACTCTGACATTTTATGAACTGAGTGTCGTGAGTTCCTATTTTGCTATCAATTTAGGGGCTAACACTGTATATTTTTCAGGATTGTATAACACAAAAATATGTACGGGGTGTTAAATCTGTCGTGCAGAATTTATCGAGATTCAAACGCTTTTTTTTCATGATATTGCTAGCAATTCTTTTGTCAAATTACCTTTAAAATGGTATCAATAACGTGACACTTATTTCCAGTATTTTCGAAGATATTACACTTTGTCGAGAAATATGCCTGCAATATTCGATATGCGGCATATCTAATACAGCTAGATGGCCATAATTTTCAAATAAAAACTGCTATCTAACGAAACATTAAGTCTCTGCCTAAAATTTCCACATAAAGTTATCTTTCGTAGTTTCTCTTTGCTATCATTGCGTTTTAGTCCTTGTTATATAATTCTATTAGGGCCTATTTATTGTAATTTGAATTATTTATATGTTCATTATTAGTTATTACGTACTGCTTTAATCTTGTCAATTATACAATTGCTGTTATTTTTTACTAACTTTCATTAAATAAAAATTAATTTCTCGAAAGAAGAGTTCACAGACATGGTAATTATTCTTGGCGCTTGCACTCTTAGCATCAAGAATACATCTTGTGATGTTTTCACCAATTAAACGAGGATAACTTGGCTGAAAATGTAAGCCAGTCCGTATAGAGACGGTTGAGAATATGCACAGAGCAGAATGGAGACATATTTGAGCACCTTCTGAGTTAAGATTATTTTATTATGAAAAATCTAAAAGTGCACATTGCTTTTTAGAAACTGAAAATAATAATAGTTTTGTATTGCGTACGGTTTCTTATTACTTAAACATAATCCCAAC
This sequence comes from Dynastes maya, assembly GCA_029619315.2. Classification (NCBI taxonomy): domain Eukaryota; kingdom Metazoa; phylum Arthropoda; class Insecta; order Coleoptera; family Scarabaeidae; genus Dynastes; species Dynastes maya. The sequence continues at coordinate 29,175,986 of JAROYE020000001.1, forward strand.
AATTTGCGTAAAAAAAAAATTGAGTGGAGGTAAATGGTTCTGTTTTTATTATCTCACAATTTTAAAACCAAATTAAAGAAACGTGGTACTTACAACGTATTTCGAATAAATATAACAATGTAATATTTTTTATGGTAAATAAGACAGTAAATGCGCGTAATATCATCATTTGATATTTGATATTATTTGAAAGTCATTAGTGTCATTACTATCTAGCTATATTAGATGCCCGCATATCGGATATTACAAACGTATTTCACATAAAAGTGCAATATCTTCGACAATGAATACCAAAAAAATTACTGGAACACTACATATTTTTCCAGGGAAATTCTTCATAGTTTTTCCACCTGAAAAATTATCAAAACCGGGAATTTTGCTTGAACATTTTTATTACTTATAAAAAGTCCCTTAAAAGACAAGTAAACTAAAATTTCGCTTATTGGTGTAAATTTGAAACGTTATTGCCAGCAATATTACTGTGTTACCATAGTAAAATTACTACATTTTTTTACAGTGAAATTCATCAGATGATGAAGTCTTGATAGCCAACAGCCGAAAGGCACTGAAATAATGAAAATAAAGTGAGGCAATAACGATATGTAATTGAAATCTTTAGAAAATTGTATTAAAACGAATAAGTCAATATATTGAAAATATAAAATGTATTGAAAAATATAATTTCCAAATGATAGCAGCGAGATTTTCTCCACTAAAATCACTTGAAAATGAAAATAAAATGTATGTTTCATTTGTTTAGAGATAAGACAGTGGTGTAACTTGAAACGAAATACACATATATGAACAAACTGTAGAATAGAAATAAAATAATTTTTGATTTATTCAGATTTTTAAACACAATGTTCAATAAAAAGGTCATTAACATATTGCGCGCATATAAGATTAAATGTTTTTGTGAATATGTCTTAATTTTTACCTGTTTTTTTACTGTCTCACTCGATATATAACTTGATTCTAATGAATACCTTATATTTTAGTCGACTAGAATAATAATTTAAAAGCTAGCAGCTGATAGCGGTAGTTATTTACTATTCTTGTTGGATAAAATAAAAGACATTGGAAGATAAAAATGGAAGTGTGAGTGCTTTATCTGTATGGGATGTTTTATAAAACAGTTTTGTTAATCCACCCAATACTTGTTTCACTATATTCTACTTTTACGTTAGTGTCTTGACAAGCCTGGATGTTTTGCGGCTATCACATGCTAATGAGACATGAACGCGACCGCGTATTCGTCTAACACCTACCATTAATAATCTGCATATGTTCGTATTTGTTAGCTTTTGTATCTAGTTCGGTAGTGATCGTGAATCAGACATTCATCCATCAGAAGTTAACTATTGTCCGTTGGCGAACTGAACCGTGTCTGAAATGTAATACACGAGGTATTTGGATGCAAATGGTGTTAAGATAGATGGCCCAACTTCGGTTTTAATCAATGAGACGAATTTGTTACTACACATCGACGGAGCACGTTTTGTTCTTACAAATAACCAAGTACGATTGGAGAGCATCTATTTCTGTGTATTTCATGGCAGCTTCGAGCAGATTGGATTAATCTACTGCACTACCTTGGTTATTTGGCTACTGTACTACGTAAAAGGCTCATCTATTATTGACGAGCAATATTATTATGTTTGGTTGTGTACATTTACGTTATGCTTTTGTTATAAATCTTATACTATCACGTTCTCAAATAGATCGAAAGGTATTCGAACAATATCTGCTTTCAAGAAAGATTATAACGCTCAAACTTAAAACTGTACCTGTATTTCCTCAATAACTTCGCCTTTGTTCAATTCAAATTTCCAGCTTTATAATTGAGACTGCCATTAATGTCGTAATGGAGTAGCGAAGTCTTATGTTAATGTACTACAATCCAGTGACAAAACGTGTAATTTATGTTAGGGAGCCACCAAGGGCAGTGTATGATAGAATGTCTTGAAAGACACCAAGGAGTACAGCGGTCGTTAGGAACTAACACGTGGTTCTAAACTGTCAGGATGACGACCAATGTTTCAGAAAAAAAGTAACTCTTTTAAATTTTCACCAATATTTCGCTTTTATTTAAACCTTCATCAGGGTCAATAAATGAGTTGAGTAAATAAACCGAACTTGTGAACTAAAATTCTTTCTATTACGATGTACATTTGAGAAGCTGTGACTGATGAATTCATAAGTCAAATTTAAAAGAGTTACATTTTTCTGAAACCTTGGACGTCATCCCGACAGTTTTGAACGACGTGTCTTAAAAGAGCCTTGTACCATTCCTTTACATAAGAACGGTACCAAATTAGATAATAGGAATTATCATCCACTTATAATTTGCTTTAGTTTCTCAACAAGTTTTGAGTACGCTACGAGGTAGGCGCCATAAATTCTCGGCCTGACAGGCTTATGCAGGTTTGAGCATGTTCAAACTCCGTTGCGTCACAGTTGCACATGTGCGAGGGTTACACTATACATATTACGGCTCGAAGAGTAGTAGTTTTTAGTAGCTAGCCAGACAACGTGACTAGTGCATGAAAATGTCGCAGGTAACGAAAATTGAGTACCGCGCGGTCATTAAATGTTTAACAAAAGAAGGGCATACACGTAATCACCTTAAACAACGTTTAGATGGCATTTATGGTTCTTTATCTCTTTGATATTCCACTGTAAAAAAATGGGCAAAATGTTTCCGTTTGGGGCAAGAATAGGTTGAAGATGATGAGTGCCCCGGTCGACCAATTGAACTGGAGACGCCTCAAAACATTTTAGTTATTGAATAAATGGTATTAGTTATCAACAACACATATTATGCGTCTTTGCTGCATAAATTGCGGGACAATATTCGTGCAAAATGTCGAGGAAAATTGACAAAAGGTGTTCTATTATCGCACGATAATGTACCCGTCCAAACTGCTGCCATCTGTGAATGTGGCTTTCAAGAATTGGAACATCCACCGTATAGTCCGGACATGGCTTCAAGTGATTATTATTTATTTTCTCATTTAAAGAAAGACCTTAGGGGACGTCGTTTTAATGACGATAGTGAGTTGCAAGCAGCTGTAATACAACATTTTGAGGGAAGAACTTTCAATTGTTTTTACAAGGGTATAGAATTATTAATTGATCGTTGTAATAAATGTATTGAAGTTCGGGGAGATTATATTGAAAAATAAAAATTGTTATATTTTGCCAAGTTTATTTTTCCTATATCAGACCGAGAATTTACGGCTCCTACCTCGTATATACATACTAGTTTTGGAAAGGATTCATTTATAAGCGCGCATGTAACCATATATAACGTTGCCGTCTGTATGTAAGCACGCCAGTCTCACTCTTCAGTTTCCCTACACACATGCCAGGTGCCAGTCAGTCGCTTATTAAACGTATTTGAGTCATGAGCTCGTCTTAACTGCTGATTTTAGGAAATACGTAATACATCTTATTTGACGGATGCGCTTTAATCGTTGGTTATTTCCAAATAAATACTTAATTGTAATGTTGCCGTATATGAAGCAAAGAAATCGTTCTCAATTCAAAAAGATAAATGATAAATTCCAAAAATAAACAGAACCTTTCATTATAAAATAGCTAGATTACAATTCTTCGTTCCTAAATATCCAATATATTAAATGTTCAAATGCATAACAAAAACATAAATTTTTAACTTTAACTTCCTAGAAAGAACATAATTCAAAAAACTATTCCACAGTATGACTACAAGATACAAACAAAGCAAATAAAAAATAACAAAGGAGCAAAAGATCGAGAAAGGCAACGACAATCAATTTGTAACAACTTCATTGTTACGCGGTCTGTTTATTTTGAACCGCGCTGTATGCGCACGAATATTTATTTCGATTTGTTGCAACATTGAATTTTTCTTTTAAGTTTTTTATTTGCGTACGATTTTTACGCGTATCCTCCACCGAAAGAAATTTTCCTTCGCCCCTTTTCTCACGAGCTCTAATAAGGATCAGACGTGAGGCGCATCTTAGTGAATGTGCATAATTACCTTAAATGGGTAAGTTCTTTTGAACGATCTTTTCTCAACATATCTTAATTTGTGATAAAATTTTATTGCAGCATAAATTTTGTAAGTCTTATCTTATCGCTTTGCACGAATACTATCTTTACCTTATCGTACGTGTTTCTTTTTATCGAGCCCCTTGCACGAATTAAGATGGCTTCTTTTTCTTGATATTAAATTGATGGAAAATTTACCTTTTTTGAAGTAGAATGTTACTTCCGTATTATTTTACAATAAACGGCTTATTTTAAAACATTTATATATTCAACAATTTTATTTTTTTTGCAAATTACTGAAGATCCTTCTTTTCTTTCTTTATTTGAGTGTTATATCTTTAGATTATATATGTTCTAAAATATTTTTTTTTTGCGAATTACTGGACACTATAAATTAGTAGTAAATTTCTAGTGAAATAAATTTGTTCTCCCTTTCTCTTAGTTTGATCATCATTTCACTTTTTTTTTCTTTTTCGATATTCATTGAACACAAATAAGTTTTCATTTCATTCTTTCCCTGATTTCGCTCACCTTAACTTCCGTTTTTGCCGTTTTTTTCTGTACTTCTAGGTACTTATAAACCCAGTAACAATTATTCCAACTGTGGTAGCAGACCCTTACCAAGTTACGACCTGAGAAGTGGTACCGTGTGTCAGCAAAGAGCTACTCCACCTGCCCGAGGACGACGCCCAAGAGCCAGGTTTTCAAACAAAACATCTAGAGTGACGACAACATTATTTTAATTTTTATAAAAAACTACACACAACTATGATTTCAAACATTTTTCTTTGTTATATAAAGTTTTTGTCTTTTAAATAAAATTGTTAAAATTTCTAAATTCACTTGTTATAAATATTTCCACATATCAAGTTTTTGGCGCTTTCCTCAAAAAAACTCCTGGCGCCCTTATTATCTTTTATATGTCTGAACTTTGACGGACGTCTGCCATACCCTGCCCTGATCCCTGTCCTAGCTGGAGCACAGTAGAACACTCTTTGGAGGGTTATAAATTAAAGAAATAAACTAGGGGTATAACACATCACTTGACTAGAGTCTAGTGCGATCCTCTCATGACAGCGGTTAGATTATTACTGATACTGATTTACTCCCGTCGCCTAACTCCCCGCCCTTATACTCTTGTAGCGAGCAAATTTTGCAACAATGTTATTAAATTTTCTAACCCAGTTATCAACAGAGGTGGATCCAATTTCGTTTTTAAAATTTGTTAACGATATTACTAACTTTTTATCGGAGTATAACTTGATAATGTTTGTCGACGATACAAGTGCCGTTGTGTTTTGTAATAATACATCAGTGAGCTAAAATAGTGGTAATTCATTGTTAAATGCTATAAACGTAAGGTTTTCCTAAAATAAATTATTTCTTAATGTTGATAAAATCAAATACCTTATATTTCATAATTCTCGAAACAAGACTCAATTCAGTGTCAAGATTGCTTCAAATGATATGGAAATACATCGAGTCTGTGAACTTAACCTTTTAGGATTATGTGTTGATGGTGAATTAACAGTAAAACTTCGTACTCGCATTTTCCTTATTTGGAGCAACCGTCAATGGTAAAATATCTGCAACTATGGGGTTTGCAGCAGGAGTGACTGCATAGCTCAAGAGTGTTCGTTTTAGCATCGTAACATAGCGCTTCTAAAATAGTAATTGCTTCAGCAGTAAAGATAGATGGATCAGCACCTAATCTAAATAATTTTCGATATCTATCGTTAACTAACTAGATAGTCCATCTGCAGCCGCTACTTCAAAAATGTGGAACGCTTTACGATTTTGTGTGTCATCCTTGCTGGGACCATGCTAGTCTTCTCTGTATCGTTCGAATTTTAGTATATATGCACCACCGAAGTTTATATAATTTAGAGAAAAAGTTTTCAAATAAAAATTATTTAGAAACTCTTTGGAGTTGGGCACATACACTATTAGATATAATTTTTTAGAGTGATCGTCACAATCGCGATGTTTTTGCATAAGTTATTAAATGGTAAGATCGATTGGATGTATTTGATCTACATTGCAATCGTCGGTGTACCTTCTATGAATTAATTTTAAATTAAAAAGACCATATTTTAATGACAATGATATTTAAAATTTAAATACAATACTGAGCATCTAATAATACCAACTTTATGTTTATAGTCTTACGAAATATGAAATTTAAGCACAGTATCTTAATTAGCAGTAATAACCATGAATTATTATTTCATGTACGTTTCAGGGCGAAATTTTCTCGTTTGACTAGAAAAAGGGTAATTACTATTCTAGTTGCATTAGACATTACAAGTTTTACGGCAACCGAAAAGATTCCGTCACTCGTTCGGCGCTAGCCTGGCAATAGGATTATAGCTTCTGCCGTTGGCAGGAATCAAAGTGCTTATTATTTTTTCATAGGCCACGTTTTCAGGTTATGTGAGGCAACTGGGAATAAAACTATTGATTGCGGTTCTCCGTGAATTTTCCAACCTACTAAACGGATTTTCAATGCCGTCAATAACTTTAAACGCGGTCCTCCGCTGTTCGACATTAAATTAAAACCTACCTACGCTCGGAATTGCGTACACAGGCACGAAAACTTCCTTTACCGCTTGTGTGTTACCTTTGTTGTTTTGTTGTGTGCGGCATCATTTAAAGCTTGTTAGCTTTTTATAATCGATATTTTTGCGTCGTTGTTTTCGCAAATGTCTAGGGTGATTGGATAAAAAAGTGGAATGAATTTTTTTACTTATACGGGGATGATAAATCCCCATCGTTTCGCATATTTAGATCTATACGTTTTGGGTACTTCAGCAATGATAATACATAGAGCTCCCTTTATTTATTTATTGCTGTATTGATTACCTCCGATATTATTGTTTTTTAGTAAATTTGTGCCTTAACAAATTTCGCAATTCATAAAAGTATTAATTTTGCCATCATCAAAGAACCATGAAATATAATTTCTAGACTAAGCTCTATGTAAAGAATTTTCCAATTAGCGCGTCAGAACTTTAATGCCAAGGACAAGATTGGTTTGGAATGCAAATGTCAAATATTGGTAACAAATGAGTTTAGTGCATTGTGTCAAGTTAATATAGACAGATTAACAATTCAACAGCGCTTAGAAATTATTCGTATTTACCATCAAAATGCATGTTCGATTCGCCGAACATTTTAGGCGTTGCGAGAAGTTTATGGTCAACATAATCGACCAACTGAACGATCTCTGTATCGTTTAACTCAAAAGTTTGGGCAAACTGCCTCAGTTGCAGATAAGTCAATATTAGTGCGTCATTGAGGCGCCCGATCGGTGGTTAATATTACTGCTGTAAGTCAAAGTGTAAAAGATGATCCGAACCTCACTATTCCACGTCGTTCTTAAGAACTTGGTCTTTCTCAGGCTACGTGGAGAATTTTGCATGCAAATCTCCATCTGAAGGCTTGTAAAGTTCAGTACCTTTGGTCTGAACTGATAAATGTTGACATAATCAATGTTTTAATAATAATAATAATAATAATAATAATAATAATAATAATAATAATAATAATAATAATAATAATAATAATAATAATAATAATAATAATAATAATAATAATAATAATAATAATAATAATAATAATAAACATTTATTTCCCAACAGGCATATTGCCCAATAATAGGAGAAATGTAAGTAAGTATATACACTAAAAAAAAAACAATGCAATACATAAAAAAATAAAGAGTAAATTTTTACAAGTTTTACTTAAATATGTCACATCGTTTATTAGCCGCCCTGGACAAAGTATACGTTGGCGCTCGTCTCATTGTGTTAGTCCTTGCGAATGGAAGAATGAAGCCACTATCAAATCTTGAATTCAAACGTGGCACAAAAAAATTCATTCGTTCCAGTATGTATGGACAATCTATGTCATTTCTAGGCAATTTCTGTAGAAATTTCTCGCAGATGCCATCCCTCCTCGTACTCAAAGCCAGCATGTCGTGCCTTACCAGTAGTCCATCCTGTGGAGTACCTCTCTCAGGGTAACTTCCATCAATCTTAAATGACAGGAATTTTAAAAATTTCCGATGGATACGATCTAGATTTAGAAGGTCACAAGTATATAAGGGATACCAAATTAGAGCGGCATACTCCAGTTTACTGAGTGCAAAGGCAAAGTATAACGACTTTAATAAAGAAGGATTATTGAAGTATTTAGAGACACGCATCACAAACCCTAGAGATTTCATGGCTTCAGAACAGATATTGTTAATGTGAGCTTTAAATGTGAGAGTGGTATCGAAGTGTACACCCAAATCCTTAAACTCAAGGTTACGTGACAAATTGGTACCTCTGATTTGGTAGGACAATAAGTACGGTGAACAAGAACGCGAGTACGTAAGTACACAGTATTTATCAGCATTTAACTTGAGCCTAAAAAGCTCACACCATTCTACTAACATATCAAGACCATTTTGCAGTTTCCTCGTGTCATCAACGGAAGATATTTCCGATAAGATTTTAATATCGTCTGCATAAGCAAGGGTGGGAAGGTCAATTTTCAAAAGCAGGTCGTTAATATATGTTTTCTTTCAACAAGACGGTGCGACGTGTCACGAATCTCGTCAGACAATTGCTTTATTGCAACAGCAATTTCCTGGACGCGTTATTTCGCTAACGTCAGTTGGCCACAAAGAGCATGCGATCTCACGCCCTTGGAAATCTCTGGTTTACAAAAATAAGACAGGAACAATTCCTGACTTTAAACAGAACGAGCAGCACACCATTAGAAATACGAGGGTACGTCAAAAATTACTTACACTTTTAGTTCTACAACTGTATTAAACAAAGGTAGGTGTACAACAGATACATTATTTTTCGATATAGTCTCCACCTTTAGCAATGCTCTTGGTCCAGCGAACCACAAGCTTCCGTATGCCTTCTTGGTAGAAGGTTTTCGGTTGGTCGTAAAGCCACTTTTGCACCGCATCCCGAACGTTTGTGTCTGAGGCAAATCGACGACCTCCCAAAGCTTCCTTGAGCGGTCTAAAGAGATGAAAGTTTGAGGGTGTTCCAGGGTCTCAAGGCCCAACCTGTTGATAGTTTCTATGGTGTTATGGGCCGTGTGCGGACGGGCGTTATCTTGCAACAACAAAACGTTCTTTGAGAGTAGACCACGGCGTTTGTTTCGAATTGCTGGTTTCAACTTATTCGCCAACAAATCACTGTACCTCGCACTATTTATGGTAGTCCTCCTGTCCAAGTAGTCGTCCAGTGTAGGACCTTTTTCGACCCAGAACACGGTTAGCATCACCTTCCCAGCCGATGCCGAGGTCTTGAATTTGTTCGTGCTAGGGGATCCTGGGTGTTTCCATTCCATACTCTGGCGTTTCGATTCGGGCTCGTAGTGATGAACCCACGTTTCATCAACGGTCACTATTCTGCTTAAAAATGCGTCGCCTTCCGCGTTGAAGCGATCCAGTAAGCGTTGGCAGATGTCCAAACGTTTGGTTTTGTTTTCTGCGGTAAGCATTCGTGGTACCCATCGCGCACACACTTTACGAAATTTGAGTTCATCGTGGATAATTTGATAGGCAGAACCGTGACTGATGTTTAAAGAAGATGCAACCTCACCTATGGTAACTCGCCTATTTGCTGTAACCATCTCTCGCTTTTACGAGATAAAGCACTGTCCCGTATTGTGACAAAAGTCACCGGTGAATTTCAATACCTTTCACACCCTCTCACCACAAACATCGGATCACTGCTCGTTGTTTCTCTTTGGTGCAAACTAATAGCGGAACTGACATGGTTATGCTGTTGTAGCTAGCAGACAAATGACGCGATCGCACATATCACCACAGAGGCGCCAACTCAACGCATGAGCAAGCGGCCGCTACTATGATAACCTTCAAAGCTTGTTATGGCGGAAGTGTAGATAATATTTGACTTACTCTCGTATATCGCGATATGTGTGGAAGAGTAGTCGCAAATTAAGGCTTCAGAATGCTTTCATTCAGGTAAATTCGATGAGGGCGTTTAAATGATATTGTTTTTGAAACGTAATGACATCGATTGTTCTTCAAAATAAAATAAAAGTTAACGGAGTAGTAGTATTATTGTGTCTCATTTGAAAGTTGTGACGCGCCAATTGGAAAACCCGATAAAATACTTTGCAACTTATTTGGATATTTTTTTAAAGATAGGAAACAATTTCAGCTTCCTATTAAGAAACTTCGTTAGAATATTTTTAATACCTTTTTGTGTAGGAAGTTTTAAGTAAGTAATCCCAATTTAAATTCTTAAAGGCTTAATTGTAACTCATGGTTTCGCGCATCTTTAGCGTTGTTAAGTACAAATTCACACATTATTTTACTATCTACTACGCTTGCGTGTATAGCAGCTAAACATATTAAACTAGTATTGGCGCAAGTGCACAAGATGTAACAAGTTGTTATGGCAGAATTCACGTAAGCAGCAAGCTGAATAAACGTTGGGAACTGTTACCTAATAGTTTTCTTTAATTATTGCATTCATACATCAATTACCGTCCTTCGAAGCAATTACGCTTATTATCAACATTCACGCAACAGGAATATTATTAATAATACCTGCCTCTAGGAATTGGTTATACAGGCTGTCTCTCGAAGAACTGCTTCGATCGATACATGAAAGAGTGTAGCAAGAAAACTCGTTCTGTGTCTGTGGACGTTCCCTAGAATTCAATGCCATAAGATGCCACACTCTGGAAGTTCGCGAAGTATGTGGGCCGCCTGGTAAGTAGAAACGCTCCTTATTCTTCGGATGCTATATATTGCTGCATTTAGTTTATTTACTATTTCATTTATGTGCATTTTCCAATTTAATTTATTATCTACATGCAGACCTAATAGTTTCATGTCCCTTGTTTCTTTACTTTTTTTCATGGTAAATTCTAGTTTTTGCGTTTTACTCTTATTTAATTTTAGTTGGTTTGAAGAAAACCATCCTTCTGCCTCCTTTTGTACAGCATCAGATTTTTTCAGTCTGTTATTTTTAGAAGATTCTCTCACTAAAAGTGAGGTATCATCTGCATATAAACAGACTCGATCCGCTCCAAGATTTATATCTAGGTCGTTGACATATATTATGAACAACAAAGGCCCAAGCATAGATCCTTGTGGAACGCTCTGCTGAACATTCAGCACATTAGACCTTTATTCCTGGTAATATACATATTGTTTTCTCTCTTTAAGATATGATGCAATTAACTGATATCCGACGCCGCGTACTCCATAATAGTTTATAGAAGAATAGAGTGCTGGACTGTATCGAAGGCACGTATTAGGTCGTAGCAGTTCAATTCCACACTGTCATGTTTGTCCAGTGCATCTAGTAGACAATTCAAGATGTCGGCTATACCACTACATGTAGATTTATTCCTTCTATACCCATGCTGCGCCTTGGAGAATAGGTTATTTTTTTCAAAATAGCCCAGCAGGCGATCGGCAATTGCATATTCTAAAACTTTGGATATGACCGGTAAAATTGATATGGGTCTGTAGTTCTTTGGGTTATTGATATCTCCTTTCTTATGGATAGGAACCACTCTAGATATTTTTAATGCATCCGGGAATTCACCTTCTAGTATACATTTATTTATTAGGTCTGTTATGGGGCCATTAATAGCGTCAGAAACGTTTTTCATCATTTTTGTTGATATGCCATAATAATCCAGGGTACTCTTTGTTTTAATTTTAGATATTATCTTGCGCCCTTCATCTACCGTTACTGGTACGAAAAAGCATGATGCATTACTTTCTATGCGAACCTTCGATAGATATTCCTCGTATGTTTTTCTATTGGTGTTTATTTGTAGTTCATTTTGTACGAAGGTGTAATTTAACTGCTCAGCGTTCAACGTTTCTGTACATGTATACCGTTTTTGCTCTTAGTTTCTCTGTTTATAATTTCCCATATTGTCTTTTGTTTATTGTTTGAGCTATTTATCCTATTTAAGTAATTTTCTCAAATTTCTCGATCTACTTTTAGTTTGTATTGTTCCTTATAATCTGTGGTCTGGTTTTACTGCATAATGAAGTAAGGAAAGCTTGTGATAAGTCTGAGGTATGTAGAATATTCTGCCTAGATCTACCTATGGAATTATTTCTGGCATATTGCGACTACATCAAAGAGAATTTTCTTTTTACAGAAGAAAACATTTAGACGTGTGTTATACTTGCTGCAAAAATATTTCCAAAGGAAAAAAATTAGCAACAGCACCTACCTATATTTAAATGCATTGTGATTTTTTTCTTAACATGTCTTAAATCTCAGATCGGTGGAATCAATAAAATACTATTACTATTACTACTGTTAAATAAATAAAGAGATATAAATCTCAGTTCCAGGAAAACACAAGCTCGCATTTTTTCTACAACATACCACGAACCTATTTTCTAACTTCCATTAACGCATCCCCCACAGAGTTTACAATCACATGCAGTTGCGGCAAATCCTCGAGCAGCTAAGTGTGTGTATTCGTCTATTCAAGCCTAGGTCTAAACGAAAATCAATATCTGCGTTTTGGAACACAGAAGTTGAGTGCGGAGATGGAAACATCAAAGACCGGTGTGGCTTTTTTAAACCAGGTGAGAGATTGTCTCACACTAGAGGCGCAAGGGTTGATAGCAGAACGCCTTTTTTCTGCTATAGATGCTGCAGATATTCAAACGGAATCTTTTATCATTTCACTTCCTTTTTACTCATAAATCGAACTGGAGCTATAAAATTATATTTAATAGAATATGTAGTGAAAACAGTATGCGTACATTCACACTGTTTACTTGTACCTCACTGCATATGTATGTAAGACAGAATATAATCGACAATGTTGTTTTATATCGTAAATTAGAGATGTGTTTCAGTTTATATCGTGGAATATCTAGATTTTAACCATCAGATACTTTTTAAATATTTTAAGAAGGAGTAATATGAAAGCTCAATACTATTATTGGAAGTGCCACTTCATAAAAAATTTTACGACATATAAAGACAGGTTTCTTGGGATTGTCCAGTATTGGACATAATATAGGAGCGCAAATATAAATAGACGCTCTGCTTGCAATATCTGAGACAACGTTTGCATTGGAAAAACTGCAATCTTTGCAATTTTATTTGCTGCAAAGGGAAAGATGAATAGAAACGTCTTTCTAAGTATTTGGAGTGTACGTGCTTCGATATTTGTCATTGTTTTATCACTTGCATATATTCTATGTTGCATCCGTTTTCATACGTATCTATACAAATAGTACATGTATATTCTTCTAAGTTTATATGTTGAACTTCTGTTAATCTTGAAGTTGCAACAATGGCAGACTTAATATAAAACAGGAATAAGCAACAAGTGTAGCAACTAGAATATAAGAGATGTGCTTTTAAGGTACATTTTTGCCCATTGTAGTTTTACAGAATGTTGCAATAATTACACTGTGCTCGAATTAGAGACTCTTTTTCGCAACAAGCTGGGCACCCGAGTGGTGAACATAATTCGAGTATGCTGAATCCAATGGTGCCAACCATTTTTAACAGTTAGTTCGCGTTTTCGAGCAATTCCAATTTAAACATCTTAGGCCCAAAGACCCCCAAAAAACGTAATTTTTATCATTTTTTTGACCATTTGTTGAATTTAAATCGATGGAAATCGATCGAATAGACATCGCATCGACGAGTACACATCGAATAGAAACTATTTGAAAAAAAAAATTGATTCAATCGATTTTTCATCATTTTTTTTTTAAAACATTTCTCTTGATTTTTTTCATTTTTCAAATTCGAACGTTTAAACGATGAAAAGCAGTGAGCATGTCTTCAATTAGTATGCGCCAATTTTCGAATTGATGAATTCCGGGAACATTGTCAATAACCGCTTTCACAGAATCCCATGCCACAAGCTCCACGCCAATGAGTGCATTTTCAAATCGATTGTCCCTCATCAAACGACGTGTCTAGTCCATTAAATATTCTAGTAAAATAAATATAATACAAAATGAAATTTCAATAGATCAACATTCAGATTCAGATATCCACCTTCTTTTATTTTTATCCCACTTAACCGTGGAAAAAAACGACGCGATTCCTTGTATGTATTTCCTTCTGGGTTCAATGCTTTTTCAAATTTTTAACAAGTCCCAATTTGATGTGGAGCAGTGGTAACAAAACCTTTTCGATCGGCACAAGTGGAATCTCAATAATGTTGTTTTGTCGCAATCTAAATTCCTTACGTAAGGCCAGTTCCGTTCGTTATATTGGTCGCCGGCAAAACGGGTATTCCACATGCACATGTAGCACATATGTTTGATATAACCCGTTTGCATACCTCTTAAAGGAGCCACCATTGCAACTGTCGTTATCTACAGAAACGTGTCCCAACATTCCTCTACCTGTTCAACCACCACACCTTACAGACTCCATACATCTTTTTGCAATATTTTGAAATATTGCAACGATTTATTTCTAAATTAGTCGGTAATGCTGTTGCAATCACAGTAAAACTTAATTTGGAATGAAATGATTTGCGGCCACAATTATAGTTTATTGAAACTAAATTTAGACAAATACCGGCTACAATTGATATGTTGAGACTCGCTTTTTAACAATGCTAATTACTCTGGAAAAGCTGTAGTCTTTATTAGATTTGAAAACAGTAGAATGGTAAATTTCAAGAAAAAAATGTGCTACTATAAGAAATCTCGGTTTTGCAACTTTAAAACAAGTACTGAATTTGCTAATTCAGACATTCTTTCGCAGTTGTCTACTCTTCCACCCTGATACATATTTGCGCCAATGACAAGCGATGCCGATGTAGATAGATCCTTCTCGAACTTTAAGAATATATTGATTTCAAAAAGAACTAACTTTGTTGAGGAAATTTTAGGGAAATAATATTCTTACGCAATCGACTTATGTATTTTCTAGTTTCCAATAAATGTATCAGAATCTAAACCAATACGCGGACCACTGGATTTGCCACACTTGCACAGTGGTCCAGGTTAGCAATCTGACGGAACTTCGTTGTTAATAGAACATGTAATATATAATCTGCCGGTATTTTGGTAATGAAATTGAACAAAATCCGAAGAAAGAAATGTTAAACAAAATTAACTGCTTAATTCAAGGTAGAAAAACGCCAATAATAC
The DNA here is from genome assembly GCA_029619315.2 of Dynastes maya. Classification (NCBI taxonomy): domain Eukaryota; kingdom Metazoa; phylum Arthropoda; class Insecta; order Coleoptera; family Scarabaeidae; genus Dynastes; species Dynastes maya. The sequence continues at coordinate 29,191,176 of JAROYE020000001.1, forward strand.
AGAATTTTGATTTAAATCGCTTACAATTTCCATGTATACCTTAATAATGTATCCTAATACTGCTCGTTTCTGATTCTTCTTCCCCGTTTCCTTTTTTTTTTCGTCTTCTGATAATATTTTATCGTTTAGTTATCCCTTTATGTCAGAGTTGGACCAGACAACCACTAATAACTTCTCCTGATAAAATAATCGACTTTTAGGAGCTGGAATTCTAGTACATGATATTAATGGGTTGGAAGTAATAAGAAGCATGCACATCAAATCTTTTATCGTACGTATTCTCGAAGATTTTCGTGAGTGATGTTTCCTAAACCTCTTGCAATTCTTGCTTCAGTAACATTTAGCTAGTAAAAGCATATTATATGCAGGATAGCTATCTGCTTTCGTTTCTTGCCGAATTGATACCTATTATTTTTTGGTAAACTTGTCAATATACGAAGCTAATGCTTGTTCATTGGTTATGAATGGTATCCTTCAGGAGACTTACGCTCCATCAAGGAGGCTGAATTCTCCGCCCTCAACCAAGTTCCTGTTGATAGCACACAGAGACGTAGGCACTTGGAAATCATGATTTGGTTGTTTATTCCTAACGAACTATGGTGCCGAAGTTAACATTCTTAATAATTTCGTTTTGAATGATCCCTAATTTACGTAGGTGCCATGTCGTGATTGTCAACCATGTTAGTGCACCTTTGGTAAAAATTGGGCACAGACAAGTTTTATACAGAAGTAATTTAGTTCTAAGATCCATAAACTTATACCTAGCGATCAGTATTAACAAGTTCCTCGCCCTTTAGCATTTTCCTTTAGTCTCACCAATGTGCGGACTCCAGGAAAACCATTGATCAAAAATAAATCTTAAATATATAACCGATGCATTCTATGGAATTCTTATGTTATTTATTTCTGACTTATCCGGTGGCAATCTTTTTTTTTTAGTGAACCTTATGGCCACAAATTTCTTCTCATTGACCCGGAGGAGCCACTGAGTCGATCACTAGACCAACTCATCCAGCGCTCGCTGCAACGTTTTCACCAGTAGATTCTCGTTTCTGTTTGCGCTATACATAGATGTATCATCAGCGTATATAGAGAGTGCAACTTTTGGAAAACGGGGAGTATCGTGCGTATAAAAGTGGAATAACTCCGGCGCTAATAAAGATCAGTGAGGAACACCAGTTAACATAGGTTCCTTAGAGGTGTAAAAGTTCTACTCTGGAGATACGATTCAATAAGTGAAACCAGTCTCTCACCGATTCTTACTCTTCTCATCTTATACGCCAGGCTGTGGTACTATAGACCGGGTCGATTTCTGATTGTCTCCGACAGACGAGGCAATTGAAGGTCTGTGGACAGATCAGCCCGAAAACCAAATTGCTCGTCCATGAGTCGATTCTGTGCCATTATAATCGCCTCTTATTATACATGATATAAATATTTGGGGACCAACAGGGACTCTGTGGGAGTCACGGTTAGGCAGTAGTACCCTAAATCAGAAGTTTTTCCTTTATTACTCATCATCACACGTTACTACTTTGGATCTTACAAATATTTTAAGTAATTCTCCATCAGTAGACATTATTGGTTGTAAATTTACCTTTAAATGTGATGTATTGTGTGTATGCGTGTTATATATACCTCTTGATTTAGCTTATCACGACTTCGAGACATTCTTCGATGAATTTGAGCAGTTTCCTTCTAACTTCTCCAACATTTTCCCTGTTGGGGATTTCAACTGTGCCTATTTCTGCACCAACGAGATTAATGATTTCAAGTCCAATGTAATCAATAATTTACTTAACTTCTGTGAGTTAGTTCAACACAACTCTGTGCATAACAATTTAAATCGGCTACTTGACATTGTTATTGCTAATGTCCCCTGCGACGTTGTAAAAGATTTCTCGCCTCTAGTGTCCGAGGATACTTACCATCCCGCTCTTTTGATGGATGTATCTACTGGCTTTGCCTTACCGTCGAACTTCATGTTTATATAGCTATCTTATCGAATTTTGCCAAAGTGTTTGAACAATGCTTATACACTGTTATTTATCCTTGCGTTAAAAACAGCATTTCTTCTTGCCAACACGGCTTTACTGAGAAAAGAACTACTGTAACTAATCTATGTCAGTTTACTCTGTTTTTATCTCATGCTATAGATTCTCGCGTGCAAGTTGATGTCTTATATACCGATTTTGGCAAAGCATTTGATCGCCTTGACCATTCTTTAATTCCATATAAACTTATGTCTTTTGGGTTTAGCGATTCGCTTGTGCACCTGTTTCAATCATATTTGTTCAATAGACTTCAATATGATTTTATAATGGCTTCTGCTCTCGTCAATACATTGCCTCTTCGGGAGTCCCTCAAGGGTCTAATCTTGGACCTTTGATTTTCAACTTATTCATTAACGATATAAGTACATGTGTATCGTCGAATGCATTACTATTCGCTGACGACTTGAAGTTATATCGTAAGGTGTCCAGTCTCGAGGATTGTTACTTTTTGCAAAGCGATCTTATAAATATTTCTCAATGGTGTACATCAAATAATCTACCTCTGAATATCAGCAAATGTAAAGTTATTTCATTCACACGTGCATCTACGCCAATTACTTTCAACTATGAGCTTAATCAAGTTAACATCGAACGTGTCGAACTAATTAGGGATCTAAGGATTTTGTTTGATAGCAAACTTACTTTTGCGCAACACATTATCAGCATCTCCCATGCGGCTAGAAGATCTCTTGGCTTTATTGTGCGAAATTGCAGAGAGTTTACCAATGAGGTAGCCTTGAAATCTTTATACTACGCTCTTGTTAGATCCCGTTTGGAATACGCGTCTGTCATATGGTGCCCTTACTATTTAACGCATAAACGCCAATTGGAATTGGTCCAACGCAGATTTGCTAAACTCCTCTGGTTCCGGCAAGCCAGAGTGTACTCACCGAGAGGCATTGATCATATGTTACTGTTGTTCCGATTTAATTTACCCTCTTTTACTTGTTTTTTGTACTCGTTTTGTAATTTGTTTAATTAATTACTTGTCCAGTAATTGGAATTTTTTCTGTTGGGCAATAAAGCTTATTATTATTATTATTATTATCATTTACGAATCTTACATTCAAACTTACATATACACTCGTTTCATTTAAAACACAATAATGTTGTGAATACTCAGCTTTTCTCGGGTATTTAAGCTATATGGTCAAGGTTGTAGCAGTATTGGTAGTGGTCATGTTGGCCACGTGGTCGTTAGCGGAGCATTTCGTATTCTTAACGTTTACGGAAAACTGCTGGAGATCACGAAAACTTCATCTTCTGGGAAAATACGGGATTCGAACTTCTGGCAGTAGAAATTGCTAACACATTGATATACATGAGCGCAATAAATTGCTGTTACGATTCAAATTATAGACAATTACGAGAAAATGTTTTATTTTCTGAATTCACCATTCTACAAGCACTTTACAGCATGCATGTCTACGTCTACAATAAACGCAGTCTTGTATGAAGTGTGCGCTGATGGGAAATTGGCACTCGAAAACGAATTCCAATTGAAGGACTGAAATTTCTAATCCCATCACGTATTGATAATGCTCAGATTCACGCTTTGCACGTTTGTTGTATATTGCTGTTGGTGCTGTTTGCTATTGGTACATACTTTCCATTCCTACGGTCGACAGAGAAAATTTAATTTTACCGGGTTAGGTTCACCGGCATTCATATACACGGTTCGATGACTATGTAGTTTTGTATCGCTAACCTCATCATGGATTTTGGAATGATTTAATTTATTTATTACGCGGAGTATATGATGAAGTTTTATGCTACAATAATCGGTGTATTAGTTACTTTTCTTATGAAAAGCAAGTAAAAATAGTATAATTGCGTAATGAAACGCATTAACAGAATTGTAAATAATTTTACTTACATTTACATCAATAAATACGTTTAAATGAGTATATCTTATTATAGGGAGAAATATAAAAATAAATAATTAAATCGGGATGTTCTTTTTTTTAATATACTTTAATGTACTTACGCAAAAGAAGATAAAAAGAAGGACTCTCTATTTGCAATTCTACTTGTTCTTGGTATTACTTCTATCATTAAGCACTAACTGCACGTCTCACAGACGTCATCATGAAGACCAACATGCGATATCTGGTTGTATAATTTTTTTTATTTCTTTCGCACTCACGCAAATTTTACTCTTAGGTTTAAGAATATCTATACATAAGTATACTCAGTGACATAGAAATTGCAATAGTTAGAAGGGGTTGGAATTTCCGGATGAAATTTGGTAGGAATATTCACCTAGGTCAAAGTAATGTTCAAAGAAGTTCAAGGAAAACCTTGCTACATGAGGACATGCATTATCTTGCTGGAATAATGGATCTTCGAGCCCTTGTAAGTATGGAAGAAGATGTGTTCCAACCACCTCCGCAATGTACCGTTGTGCTGTCATATTGCCTCGAATGAACACCAAAGGAGACCTGGTGCCATAAGTAATCGCACCCCAAAGCAGAACACCCACAATGCGGTGTACACGCCTCTCAACGGTAAATCGAAGTTTCCGTCGTTCACCCCGCCTTCTTCTGACTCTCTGACGACCGCCGTGCATGCCTAAACAAAATCTTGATTCGTCATTAAACACAACACGACGCCATTCAAGATTCCAATGAGATCTTTCATTGCACCATCGTAACCGTTGCTGATAATGTTCCGCAGTCAAAGGAAGCACAAGTTGCGGACGATATGATGTTAACCCAAAACTTCGGATTCGGCGATAAACTGTTCTAAGGGTTACATGGCGACCTCCTTCATCAAACCATTGGTCACCAATTGCTCGAGTAGAGGAAAATCGGTCTCTAAATGCCAGTTGTCCTAAGCGACGATCTTGACGCTCATTCGTTCTTCTTGAAGCACCGGCTCCTCTTTTACGACGTTCCTGGCCATCTTCAAACCATGCACGACATACTCGCATTACAGTAGACCGAGTTTGATTTACACGATTGGCAATTTCCCCAAATGAAAAACCAGCTTCGCGAAACCAATAATTCGACCTCTGTCGAATTCGTTTAATTGTCGATACACTGCTCATCTTCTTACTCTAGGCATAGCTAACAGTTAACTGAACCACAGTTCAATGAGAACAACAACACAAATCGAGAAAGTTATAAAAAACACCGCAAAAAAAAATTCAATATCAATGCTGAGAGAGAGGTAAAAACCTCAATAACAACTTTATTGCTTCACTGAGAGGATTCCAATTTTGATCAATTATTACTATTACATAGGTGAATATTCTTACCAAATTTCATCCGGAAATTCCAACCCCTTCTAGCTGGTGCAATTTCTATGTCACTGAGTATATTTTCGTTGAAATCGTGCGTTTTGATGTTTGAGATCAAGTGGCGAGAACTGACTCACAGGTGGTTAGTGTCAACGTTACATTTTTCCCACATCTACTGAGTAATGGCGTTTCTGATTCGATAATTTATGGGCGCATACCTTTTTTGTTGACTTTGGTGTACAAATAAAAAAACTGTCTAATTTTGCTTATTTGCTTTATAATCCTGTGAGAACACAAAAAGTCAATATGATTGACCAAGTACTTCTACAAGTTGCGCGGGTGTAAAATTTATCGATCCCAATTTTGAAGAGATACTATTGAAGTCGTATAAATGGAATATGTAGCGAATATAGCGACGTCGAAAGTAATTGTGGTGAACAGTTTGCTATCAACAGTGTCCATGTAAGCAGCTTTGAATAAGAAGGGAAGCTATTTGCTGTATCTGCTTTTTATGTAGTTATTTATTTCTATTCTTTACTAGCCGAAACTAATGATAGTAACGCTGTCGCTATTACAGATACGTAACATGAAGAAAACTCCGCAAGTTATTTTTATTGAAAAAATAGGTGCTTCAAATGCTTCAATAAATCATCTACGTCTAGCCTACGTCCAACAGCAGCTAGCATAGGAAATAATGATTACATGTATTTGTTTTTTCTTTCTGAAGTAGACAAACTATAAAATTGGGCAAAAGGAAAAAGAAAACCCAAAAATAAAGATTCTCCCACCCTTCAAATCATGTATAGATCCGAGAGGACTATCTTGTGTAGGTACACTAAAAAAAAATAAAAAGGAAATTCCAGCAATTTCTTCTCAACAGCAGCAAGTCCATAGGAGATGCACTATATTGTTTTCCGAAAGAGATTACTATACTTTCGTATACCATCAAACCAAACAAAGTCGTGACTCTCTTATCTACCACGCACCATAACGAATCCAGTGATCGGAGTTGGAGACCAGAAATAATCGGGCACAATTACTGCGATATCTTGCAGGTCATTGAATACAAGCGCTGTCAATTCGTATATACCGTATATAGCGCTTATACAGACAATGTGAACATTTCTAGATTTTTGGAAACGGTTAGCATTTCAGCTAGTTACTCCCCATTTACAAAGGTGTGTACAAAATCCGCATATTAGCCTAAAATTGAGGCTATCCATAACGGAAATTATAGGGAAAAAACAGTCAAAATGCCAACAATTAGAACAGAACAGCTAGAAAAAAGAAAAAGCTGCTTCAATTGCCCATATAAAAAAAGACTAACGGCAAAGACTAACTTTGTTTGGAGTACGCAAAAAGGCAGTGTACATATTGTGCGGAGAATGCAGACGAGTGAGATACTGCAAGTTTAGTTATGTTAGCGTGTATGCATAAAAATATTTTTTGTTTGAATATGTACCTTTTCTTGATACAAAACATTATATCTTTTTCAATAAATGTTTTACTCGAAATAGTCACCACTATTATCTCTAAGGTAATCACAATTCCTCCTGAATCACCCTGTATAACAAGAAAATGTGAATAAAGTTGTTATAAGATCCAAAGAAGTTATTTTAAATTGAAGTTACAGTCTTAACAATTACTTTCTTTTAGATTTTGAAAAATCCCAGGCCAATTTGTCGAATTACACCAAATTACACAATTCATTGGTTTTGAAATAATGCTGTGTAAGTTGTTTTTAACAAATCATTGACACAAAAATGAGAAAGTTTTCTAACAAAGCAGGTGGTAATTTTAATAGAGCAAGGGCTAATCTACTCATTAAGCGTATTCGGAAGGAGGCCAAGGATTTTATCACCCAGAAATGGCATGACAGGGTGTCTTCTTTGATGATGAACGACAACTCCTGGTGTCAAACCTCAAAAATGCTTAAGAATTTCAGTGCCAACAAATTGTACCAGGTTCATGACCGGGATGGCTTGATGTTTGGTTAGCAGAATGTTGCCTCGCCTTACTCGGAGTACTTGGAGAGTGTTTACGGTGGTGTCTCTCCTCGCGATGAGGATAACGATTTCAAGAAGTAGGTCTAGGCTGCTCTCGGAGAGCTTGAAGAATTTCTAGTGATTGATCCCCCTAGTAAGGTGACTAAAGAGGAATGGATATTATTATTGGTCACCTGGAGGTGTGCAAGGCTCCGGGACACTATGTGATCCCCAATCGTGCTTTGAGGTTGTTGCCGCCGTCAGGTCCTTCCGTTCTTCTGGGAATTGGAAGAAGGCCACCGTGATTATGATACCTAAACGAAACAAGGACCCCCTGTTAGTCTGCTTTCTTCTCTATCGAAAGTGTCAGTGAATGTCATCTTATCTAGACTCAAGGGCGAGGTAGAATCGTTGGAGTTGCTCCCTGATGAAGAGTTTGGTTTCAGGGAGGGAATGCTCACCGATTTCCCGTTTCTTCGCATCACAGAGGCCATACGCACTGCGTTTGAGAAGAGCGAGACTGTGGGGGCGGCTTTTCTCGGCTTTACCCGTGCTTTTGAATCGGTTTAGCACGGTGGTTTTATTCGCAAGTTGGTTGGAATGGGGCTTTGATTGAGCGTTCTCTGTCCGAGCTGGATGGCGGCTTTCTTTTTGTCGACCACTTCATTTTGGTGTGCCGCAGGGTTTCCTCTTAGGCCCGGTGTTATCTCCGTTGTATTCTTCTGACATTCCTCGTCATGCTGTGGCCAACTTGGCCACATATGCCTATGATATGTATGTCTCATCAAGTAACGAAGTCCAGATAATCACCGATGACCTGGTGGAGTGGGCTGCTAAATGGAGGTTGTTGATTAACAAGAACAAATCAGTCGCTATCAGATTTATCAACAGACGGAGTCTTCCAGATGACAAGATAATCATCAGCGGTCGCAGATTACCATATGAAAGAGAAGTCAGGTATCTGAGACTGCGGTTCTACAGCCGGTTGACCTGGAGGTCCCATGTTAATAGTGTAAAAAGGCTAAATTACAAGACCAGGCATCTATTGTATCACCTGTCTGAGGCCTATTTTAACCTGGTATTGTCAATTTCAAAATCCCACCTACAGACTCCTGAAGTACTACAGAATAGGATGCTTAGACTATTCACAGGGACTTGTATGTGCCATCGCTGACCGAGTGTCTTCGGAATCTGACCACTGATATCCGGAACAGGCCTATCAACTCCAGAAATCCCGCGCTGGCCTGTGTAGTGGAGGAGCCGCAGGATCGTCCTCCTCTCTGAAAAAGAATAACTAGGGTTCGGGATATGGTCGATGTTTAGTGACACAATTAGACTAATAGGGACGCTTCCGTGTCTGTTTCCACGGGGAGCTATTCCGCAGAAACATTCTACCGAAGCGAGATTATGGAACCCGTAGGCTTGCCGTGGAGACGACCTCAATATGGTAGTTTCAAAGTAAAATTTGGATTGACATGGAAGAATATTGACATTCGGTTTATTATGTGGATTTTAAGGAGAACATTGTTATTGTATGTGTTCCATGGCCAATTAGGTAAGTATTATTTTTAGCAGTATCGAAGCAATTATTATCAGTACATTAGAGTAAACTTCAATTTCGTATGGATTTTCTCAACTTAGGTGTTACAAACAGAGACCCTTAACGTTGCCATTTTCTATAATTCCTTCCTGTAGCGTTTGAAAAGTTTTGTGTGGGGTGAACTAAAATAAATCATTTTCATTCAAATATTAAATGTGAATATAATCTTTTAAAAGCAGAAACCCTACGTTTTCTACTCTTAGAATACACATACGCGGACGTAGTCTTGCAAGTCGATTTATCTACCGCATTGTGATTGTGATGCGAATGTTAAGTAATATCAGAGAACAGAGGATCACGTCCAGATGACAGAGAAAAATTCAATTCCTTATATTGTCGCGTTAACTCCGTAGAAGCGAACGGGATTTTTTTTTGTTCCCATGGCGCTTACAATTCGATAAGAATTTCTTTTTGTATACTCACTTAATTCAACTAGCTATATATCTTTCTGTGTAGCACGTTCTCTCTATGTAATACTCTAAAATTAGTTCCAGATTCGACTTGGAGTATCGCTGCTTGACAATTGAATAAATAAATGAAATGCAACATGGATGCGTATGAATAGCTTAGTGTTTCGAAGATATCATAGCAACTGAAATTTAACTGCATTTATTTATTTTCTTATGCGAAGAAGTCTACAAGTCTTGTGTTAGATTTTCATTATATTTAAATATACGCTTTAATAATTTCCATACGATTTGAAAAGATGTTGCATACTGATGTCCATTTGGTACAAAAAATTGCATGATTGACAATATAAGAAGAATCTTCAACGAACTAGCTACAAGATCTGTTCGAGCATTTACTATAATAATGAATTGAATGTATTCAATTTTATTTTGTGATCTGTACATTTTGTTTGTTTCATGCTTTGTTTCTCTTTTTGTTTATTAATAAAAAAAATCGATTTTTTAAAGTTCTATTTTTCGAATAATTGTAGAGAGTTAATTATGCTGACAAGTACCACTACTGGGTTTATTACTGTTACCAGTACATTTGCCAGCTACCTGCAATTATTCATTTATGGGAACTAAAACTGACAGCGTATTCCATTGGTAATTCCAAAGCGCTTGGCATGCTCGAAGCGGGAACTGCATGTTCAACTGAGAAACTTAGAGCAATAATTTGTGTTCCATTGGTACAGTCAGAGTTGCACTCGGAGCAATTTTTATCGCTCTGGCTAGAGGAGCAAGAGTTAGTCTAGAGCAATATGGCCGACTGATAACAGTTGGTGTTTACAAATACAACAAACTCAATTATGACTTATTATGACTTATTAACCTCTCCAAATAAAACATGACATGTAAAATCGTTCTGCGCAGGAGTTGTACGTTCCATTGGCACTGCTCGTTCCAGAATTTTCGACAAAATATCTCCTAAACTACTAAATTTAGCAATAGCACTTGCTATACATTTTTGCTTTATTTTTTTGACGCAGAATCTTATACCGCTTAGAAAATTAGGAATTACTATTAAAAAAAATCGAGATTTCTCAGTTTAAATATCTCTAATATTGTCCCCTCCCTACTGGCACGCCCTGTATAATTTAGCAAACTTACCTGTTACTAATGAAAATACCGTTTCATTAACGTTACCAGCAAGCAGAATATTTTTTTTGGTGCATTACGATTGCAAGTTCTTTGCAAACCTGTAAGCCACCATATCTGTCAAAGTTTTTCTAAAAAAAAAACAAATGGCACTGTCCTATTTAAAATAGGGAAGTTGATGGCTACTTTCGGTGTAAGTGAGAGAGACCGGCAGTTGAAAATACCATGGCTGAGCTAGCTTTAAAGGATAACTTGTGTACGTAAATTTTTAAATTTCTATTTTACTCACTTGTTCATATACTTTTAACCGACGCTAATTGTCTACATTTGACATGCAACAAATTCAATTAAAGGTTACCCAATATTTTCAAGATGGTCTTTAGTTGATTCGTACAACAAACACATACGAGGGACATATATCTCCGCTAATGTACGACTTTTTCATGGTTTTTCGACTGAAATGGAGACGTAAGGGAATGACTTTGATAGCTGTCGACTCGATCAGCTGGTCTCCACTGGTGCTGTTATCCGGATCCGGATAGTTTTGGATCCTGATAATTTATTATCCGGATATCCGGATCTTGATGCTATCCGGATCCATTATCCGAAACCTTGGATCCGGATCTGCTATCCGAAATCTCGGATCCGGATCCGCTATTCGAAACCTCGGATCCGGAACCGCTATTCGAAACCTCGATTTCGAATTCTTTTTCCGATACTTCGGATCCGAATCCATTATCCGATAACGTGGATTCAGCCTCGTTCTCCGATAATTTTCTCAAGCAAATAGTAATGTGCAGTGACGTAAAATTGCGCAGTAAATTATGAAAACCTGCAATAACTTAAGCAATTATCAAACAATGTAGCTGCAATAATCACCAGATTTATTGAACACCTATGAATGCGAAGTAACTTTGGATCGAGCGGAAATTCAATATTACTCTAAGTTCACAGATTTCAAAAACCATTGCATTTTTTCCATATAATATAAATTCGATATTTTTTTTATTAAGCATTTTCTACATTGCAAAATAATCTTGATTTCGGAACTGCACCTTATTATTTGATTGAGACAATTATCGGAGAACGAGGCTGGATCCATGTTATCAGATAATGGGACTCGAAGTATTGGATAAAGAATTCGAATTCGAGATTTCGGATAGCGGATCCGGATCGGAAGTTTCGGATAGTGGATCCGGATAGTAGATCCGGATCCGAGGTTTCGGATAGCAGATCCGGATCCGAAGTTTCGGATAACGGATCCAGATTCGAGGTTTCCGATAGCAGATTCGAATCCGAGGTTTCGGATAGCAGATCCGGATATCCGGATCTCAATTTTATCGGATATCTACAGCACTAGTCTCCACTCTTCTTAAATGTGAAACTTTAACATAATTTATTTTTAAGGCAAGATAATTTTGTAATAAAAAATTTCATTTTGTGTTTTTCTTTTAATCTTAAAATATTTTTGAAGCTAATATGTATTCCAGCAAACAGCATATCCGTTAATATTAGTCTTACAATATAGTCTAAATTTTCAGAGAGGCAATATTGTTCCAAATTCTTTCGAATTTGATACCAAAACAATTGAAGGAAATTTTTATGTAAGTACTTCTTTTTAATGGAATATCCTATATAAATATAACATATATATTTTAGTTTGTACTCTATTTCTGGATTACGAATATGCTATAATTCTACAAATAATGCTCTAGGAACATAAGAGGAAACTGCATGGCTTCCACATAATGGCTAATAAAATGAGGAAATTTCGAGCGTAATCAGGTCATTCAAATAAGACTTTAATGTTCCAATTTTAGCTGCACGAAAATTATTAATTGTCGACATGACGCGTGTTACAATCCTTTGTTTTACTTTAGTATGACATAAGCGACAACATGGATATTGTAGGAGGCATACTGCTCTGACGATAGGGGGTAAAATATCTTAGGGAAATCCATTATTTTCGAATAGAATTTTATAAACAGTGTGCCTTGATTTATTGCATTAATGTCTACTACGCCCACACGCCCCTAAGTCAATATTGTATTTCAAGCGAACGCATATCCAGTGAAGTGCTTCGGATCTCTAAGCAGATTTCAGATAATGTATTAGTATTGCCAGTTTTTACGATTAACAGACTATTTAAACACATAAATCTGCTAACCAGTAAAAGCCTGTCATATTAATTACTTGCTATTTTTTTTCCGTAGCTAAAGACGAGATTTAGGTTTTACTTGCATAGCTCTGTCATAAACTTTTCCAGTCGACCTCTATCTTATGATGAGGTTGCTGTAGTCTCCAAAGGCCCTAACTTTGCCCCTACGCCTAAACTTATGCCTGCCATTTTTTATTACCATTTCAAAAATGTAAAAATCCAATATGGCGCGCATAAGAAAAACAAAAGTTGGGTACAAGTGCAAAGAACCCAGTGAGCCTAGATTTTTTTTAAGGCAATTTTTGAAGTTCTCAATACTTACCCCTATGTCGAAAACTTGATGATTGTATTTTTTATAACAGGAAAATATTAAGATTTTTAGAAAACGCACACTTTTGGTTTTCACCATGTATCTCAGTAACGGAATGGATTTTTAAAAAAGTAATCCGGGATTGCACTTAGCCGTATAAGTGCATAACTTTTTCCCCATTTAACCGACCTTGTATATCTAACGGTTTCCAGTATACCTATGTACTTCATGTTATCCTGGACACCCAATATACGATCAAGGTAGGTGCGAGTATAGGGCCGACCCTCAATCTGTATGTATATACCTGTTTGGTTACCACGACAACAGTAAACAAAAGATACCGGCACTGACGTAGACGAAGTAGATATATGGAGTCCAGATTACGTTGGTTTATTTATAGAAGGAGAAACGAGATACAGGCTGTTCTATTTGAAATAAAGTAAGTATCTGGTTCGCTATTTATCGACACGGAAATATTTTTGAAAGATACTCTATGAGGTCTAGGCGCAATTTTACAATTCCGCAAGGTTGGGGCACTCTAAATAGCAAAGTTTCTTTTTTGGTCCCCTGTATCTATCCCTAGGGAACTGAGAATATCTCATCTTCGCCCTGTATTCTTTAAGTCTGTAATTTTCAAATTTATGGCAACTTCAACCGCAAAACATGTACAAAATAATTCTATTTAGCATAAAATAATAAGTTTACGAAGTGACGCCAGGAGGTAACCTATAATATTACAATCTGGAAAGGAATATGTAATTTGGATAATTAATAATAATGAATATTTTTAATTGGAAAGCGTATCGCAAGTTACTATTGGTTGAAAGTCAACAATTGTAATCAATAACAGATGAGTGAAAGGTCGCTAAGGCAATTGAGGCATTTTAGCGCTAGCTATCTTGGAAAAGAGACGTGCTTGTAAGTGAGTTGTATTCAAAGATAGCTGAATTTGTGAACTTCGTGGCTAAAAAAGTATTTCATTATATCGAGTCATTTGCTAGAACACGCGGTTTATATATATGACGCACTTAACTAGAAAGGGGATGTTAAATGCCAAATTACAATCGTTCGCAACACTTTACTTTCGTTCGCATTTTAATTATCAAACTTTATCATTTACTTTATGTACTAACAAAAATCTCATCCTCTCTAAATTCCAATTATAGCATTACACTGTATGCATTTTACGTACTAACTTTTTATTAGAACAAATTCTATTAGAAGTAATTTATACAGAAAACGCTAAGTGCGCATACATTGTCATCGCATTTCATTGGAACTATGCATCATAGTTATCACTCCATTATTTTAAAAGGGTCGGATGCAGACAATGAAATTAGAATACAAAAGAGTTCTGTTTTATTATCTCCAGCTCGTAATCAATGCCAGCTAGACATTTTTCTTTCATTTTTTTACCCGGATCAAGCTAGTCATGGTTTATTTCAGAAAGGGAAAGAAGAGGAAATGCATGGTACCGACCGATGCACAAGCAAACGATAAATTGTTCTCGTACAATGCATTGAAGCGATATACTTTATTTTTGCAAAGATTGTATGTAGATGTAAATAGTTCAATCTATGTGATGTTAAAAAAGAAATTAGCAAAATAAGCATATTATCTATTGTTGTTTACCTCCATAAGATTAAATTGAAAATCTAAAATTTAATTTGTTATAAATTTAAAATTAGTTGCTTTATTTATTATTACAGAAAGATACTCGTGTTATAGGGCTGTCCCACATCTCAAATATAGTGTAGTAGTGTACGTTTACATCGTTAAACGCAGCTGTCATTCAAGCACGTATAGCATATTCAATACGGCCACTCGGTCAATGTGAAATTCCCTCTGGCGGATATAAGTTCTCTTTCAATAGCCTCTATTCTTCCCCGAGCCTCCGATCTTCGGAGTAGGAGTATTAAATAATTGAATTAAGTCCAGACAATGATAAATGTGGGATAATGGGGACTGTACAATTTCTTCATTTCCTAAATCTTGAAAATAAATGAAAAACCTTCCTACAACAAACAACAGGGTTAATTCAGAGGCATATTGAGCATGATTTCATATACCAAATATCTTTCGCAAAGTTTTTGCCAAATATGTCAGAGACATTTATCATTTTACAGGTGCAATTGAAATTCTGGATCACAGAATATCATATTTGAGTCATCCAGTCCAAGTCATTGCATTCATTATATTATACGAAATTAATAAATTGGTTTATTTATCGGAAATTCAGCATCAAATTATGTTTGGAAGGGAATTATCAATATTTGCTGTGGCTAAAACAATCACCATCGCGATTAAAATAATGCAGGAAAGGGACGCCAATCAATTTGATTACATTTGCTCAAGCTTTCATCGAGTTAATTCGTATTTTGACTGTGTTCCAAGTTTCAAGGTGTGCAATATTCAAATCATAGTAAAATTTCAAGGTAGAGGTGAAGGTTGGAATGTGAGAATTGGCAGTTCCCCGCGAATCCCATATAAACGTAAAGTTTAAATGAGATCATCTAAGGAATCCAGGTTAGTTTGCATTTTTCAGTTTTAGTTTTCGTTTACTGATATAAAAATCCGTTTAAAATTGCCGAAAGCAAGACCACTTCCGAACCCCCAGTTCATCTAATTATTGAACTAATTTACAAAAATTCAAAATTTTTTTAACAATTTGCCGGTTTTAAAATATTACAATAAATTAAAAAAGGTTATTTCCAGAACTCAAAGGTGAAGTAATAAAAACGAAGAGCAATCACTAAAAACTAGCGAGGACGAAAAATATGGTAAACCTGGTGGTACAAGTGAAATGAAACTGAGAACGTTAAGATAGCAACAACTCTATAAATACCATTGTAATGGATAAATATACCAGATTATTGGGAAAGAGGAATAAGGATTAACACAGGGGCTTTCAGTTAAGTAAATAGCGAAGGAATTTGTAATATTTTAGAGAAATGGAAAAAACCAAAGCGTTCAAAAATTTTCAGAAAAAGTAATGTGGCACAGAAAGTGTAAGTGATTCAATTTCAATAATCTTTAGTATTTAGACCTGTTATTGCTAAACTAAGAAATGATTATGGTCTATACAGCTACCAACCTGTTCCCTTGTTATGCACTACTCCTCTAGGTTGTATACTTTGGGGTGCTATTACCTCTGGTTGTAAGACATCTCTAGTATTTAGGAAACTGTGGGTCTGTATTTTTTCATATATTATCGAACGCTTCACATATGTGACACATGTGGTTGGAGAAATTTTGTCAACGTGTGGCGATGGTCCAATGGAGTATATAAAATATGAAGTTTTTCATAATCTCAGGAGTCTTTAGTGTGTACATTATTTGTGTAAAGTGTTCCATGGCTTTGCTACTATCATCCACTCGCCGTAAGAGGTGAACCACAGCTAATTGTTCCCCAATATGTCAATGATAACTCAAGATTAACCAATTCTATCGTACCTAGATATTGAAGGCTTTTCAGCAAGAACTACAGCTCTTACGGGATGAGATGTCGCCAGACATACCTCACGATACTCATTGCGAGGCGACTGAATAAATCAATAGTACATCCACAAATATTGCCAAGTATATCGCATAACAACAGTATAACGTGTTGTGCACATCGGGAATATTCAAGACACCTCGGTGAAGGAAAAAAACTCCACGAAAATTCGGGGATGAGAAAAAACAACGATACCACATTTTTTCTCAACTTAATTCATCTCTAATGTGAAACTCTAAGTTAATAAATCGTATAATCCTAGCGGTTTCCTCATCAAATAATAGATTCCTTATGAATCTATCCAGGTTGAGCCTTGTCCCAACTTTAGTTGCGGTCACTGTACGAACGAACTTAGTTCGTTCACCGGTAGAGTACCAAACGTCGCTGCGATCGGACGAACAGCTGATGCGTACAGCACACTTTGAAAAAGGGGAGAAAGTGTCTTTTAAAATATAGGCACGTAATATTTTGTCAATCATTAAATTTAAGAAAATTTAATATTGATTACAGTAAGTGCGGAATAGTGCCTTGTGGTGCAGTGTTATCTAAACAAATTTATATTTAAGTTTCATCTGATGGTGAGCTCAGTGAAATACATCATATCCAGGAGTTCTCGGTTATTAATTAAAAGAAGTAAGTGCCTTTACTCTATTTTATTAATGAAATATTTACATAAAAGAATTAAGTTATAGTTCAATTAACAAATAATGGCCATAGTTTGAGTCTGCATATGAGAATCTAAGTCGACAGATTTCATGTTTTGTTGAAATTAAGATGTTGTCCTGAGGTACAACAATTAACAGTTATACTGTCAATCCCTCGTGAAACTCGATCGTAAATAACCTATCACGGTAAAACACCTATCTTGACTTGTAAATTAACGGTTCGACAGAGAGCAGTATTACAAAACTAAGACTCGATATCTACAGAATTGCTACAGCCTCATCAACACGTGGTCAGATACTCAGCTGTTGCAATTCTTTCGACAACTCGGGGAAATAATACGGTAAAATAAGCTATGGTCACGGAATCAGAACTTGTCAACAACAAGTCGTGTTAACTAGCATTGGTATTGGCTAGAATTCGATTAAGATGGTCCCGATAGTAAGTTCTATCAACACAACCAATACGAGTCCAGTCAACTTAAAGCTGATAGCTTTGTTAATGCCATCACCATCCACAGAAATCATACGATTTAGACAAGATTAATGCCCGTCTGACCATCATACATCTTCCATCAGCAACGAAACATTTAACGAGCTACTACTCTCGGACGGCACCCGTCTTCGAAAGCGAGCTCGGCGGTATCTCTCTGTCGGTCGGTCGGTGTACCGGTATTTCTGATGTTTCTCTCTGTTCGTGATCGGGAATCTCTGACATCTATTTATACGGAAAGCGGCTATGACGTTTCAAGTTCTTATATGCAGACGCCAGTCGATAAAACATATTCTGGAGAACGAATAAACATGTTATACGAATAAAATGTTAAAATATTGCGCAACAATATTTCGGGCGGGAAAAACATAAAATATACAAACACGTTCGAATGTACATTATCTTACAAAAGAATTTAAAGGCAAAATAACAATTGAAATTAATAATAATAATTTCGTAGTCTTTAAAAATTGTCCTTTAAATTTTTAGGGTCGAACAGCGGTTCGTCACAGTATTTTTCAAGTATTTTTCAATCGAAAATTGTCAAAAATTGATAAATTATGTCTACAAATAAATAACACAACTCAGTAAATGAATACGGACGTATACACAATATTGATAACACAGGACTGGAAATAAACAAACAGACATCTATGTTGTTGCCATTACTCAGAAATATATTGTGATGTTTCAAATGATGATTAAAAATATTGAATAGGGAGATAATCTGCATTCCTTTTATTTTAAGTTTTTGACTTACAGAGATTAAATTTAGTGCTTACAGTTAATATGTGGGTGTGTTATATGTGTTTGTGTGTTCCTCCTTCTAATGAGTCTCAGTTTTCTTTTTTCAGCAGTATCAATATCCAATATCCTCTTTTAAAACCCCTTTGATCGTCTTCTCGATGAAAGTTTTCTTGATTGTGTTTGCTTGATTAAATACTCTTCATTATTATTTGTAACTGTTTCTATTTCACTTTTACAGTTTTTCAATACTTTAAACTTATTAATTTCAGCCGCGTTTAGTTTTTAAAATGTAATTTCTAGATCTTTCTGTCGGAAAGTGTTTGTTTACTGTCAGAATGTTTACGTAACTAACTTCTTGTTTACCGGTTGTCCTTCCATTGCCAATCTAACAACTTGATATTTAATTTTGAAGTATTGAATATGGAATTCAGTGCCGCAGGTGACGTAAGGGATTGTGATGGTTATTTTCCAAATACAGTGTGTTACTTGTGTGTATACGTGTAATTTTTACCAATAATGTTTTAGAAATGTAAGTAACTTAAAATAACGCGGAATCCTGATTATTCCCTGTAACGCAACGTTAACTGAGTCTTTTTTTTAAGAATAAAAGATTAATAATATAAATAATAAAAATGTCGGAATTCGAATATTGATCCAAAATAATTCAAATTGCGCAAATATTCTGTTAAAATCTAATATTTAACGAATTTTCATATAGATTTCATTAATGTAATCAATAACATTTAAACGTACACTCTTCACGTCGAACATCCCACTACAATATAGTATTTCAATTTGCTCAATCACGTTGAAAGACATATTTATACAGAGTCACTGAATTGTCTGTGTGCATAAACTCGGCACTCGATACTTATGTCACTTATATCAAATTTCTACATTATTACATACAATGTGCGCCATTTGAAATGGAAGCACCCCTGTAGAACCTATATTTTACACTAAAATGAGACTATTTTTGTTTAATATATAGCAGATCAAAAAGCTTACTTCCACAAAAAATTTCGGAAGTACATCTTAATTCTCAAGGCATACTATGATTATTTTTCGAGTTCAAAAATACCAAATTTGATTAGCCATTCTTTTATTAAAAATCTGACTACACCCCTGAATTTAGAGAGTGGTTTTCACCTAAATTTCATTCAAATATGTTTATTAATAAACATAAACAAACGGTACCGTGTATTATTTCATAAATCCGCTTCTTACATCTACCATTGAAGGCAGTGCAATATTGATAAAAAATGCAATTGAAAATTATCTACACTTATTGCCCTAAAAATTTAGGTAAACTTCTGAATAACTAAAAGTTGTTGCTAATATAGCTCATGGTATTGGTGGAATCATTCTGGGCAAAAAACAAAGCGAGAAAAGGGAAAGCGTTTACCCACGGACATGTTTCTGCCAACCTGGCGTCATCAACGTCGCTCCGAACACGGTCTCTTCCTCACCATAAACTCGAGTGGCGAGAAAAGGACTTGTTTACACTGCCAATAGTGCTTTGTCTCTTGCCAGTACTTTTGTCTCATTGTGCATATGTATGTTCCTTCAATTGCAGCAGTTATTTGTGAATACATCTCAGCATTACTGTAACATTCTACGTGATTGGTGAACGAATGTAATAAACCTGCACTACAACATCTATAGCAAAATAAAATTGGTTAAAATTTCTGCTGATGAAGTTTGCGACATGTATATGTAAACGTCACTATGTTTTGTTGTAGGTACTGACAAAGTGTACGAACTGTTACATTTTCAATATTGCATTTACCCGTCAGATGTATATACGATATATCAAAACGGAATATCCGTAAATATAATATGACACGTTTTCCATTGTTTTAATATTTATTCCGGCGGTAGCACTCTTTTGCTGCTATGATTTAATGTATCACAAAACGTATTATGAAAATAATACAAATTTTTAATGATAGTCCATTACAATACATAACCTACGTCTGTTACAGTTATTACACTGTCACAGACGCGGAATTTTACTTCTGTATACAAAACGTAAAGGTTAATTAAAACAATTTTAATTAAAAATTCGAATTTATTCTTCTGCTACTAATTGTAACAGAGTTGCCAGTTATACGACAGAAACAAATACATGTACTTCCATGGTTGTATTTAAGATGAATATTTTGTATTTTATATGTATATATACATATATTGTTTGATATTTATTTACCTTGATTAGAAAGTGTTATATTTGACAGTTGAAGTACTTTTAGTTTCTTATTTTTACGTATCGAAGCAGTATTGATGACCGTTTCCCTCTATATTCTCTTAGTTTGATTTCTTTTCTTCTTCGTTCACATGGAAATAAAAAGTATTTTCATTAAAAAAAGAGTCCAGTAAGTAACAGACAAAGTAAGAATCTAATTTTACTAGTGGAAATTCAAAATATATTTCTTAAGAATCGAAAATATGTGAATCTATCGTACTTGGATAGGCAAATTGCTATTCACATGCAATTTATGAATTTAAAACATCTTTCTCATGGTAACTAGAATTAATACACCGTACCTGGCACTACTCTACATGCAAAATGGAACATCGTCTCCAAGAGAGATTTAGAAAAGTCAAGATTTATTTATTCAAAATAGTTAACTGGGGCTCTGGATAACAAAAACAAATAGAGACAAAAAAAAGAAAAATTCAACTTTGTTTAGTTTATTATCAAAATTCTAACATGTTAAATAAATAATTTAATGCTTAAGTAGCTGTCGGATAGGAATTTAAATTATTTTTTTGTTCATATTTTGTTTTAAAAGAAATATGTTTTTTTCCAAATTTTTCTTTAAACACAATAAAACTTACTGTTTCTTTAAAACAATAAGTTTTTCATATTTTTTTATGATTTGCAAAAAGTTATTAAGTCAGATCTGACAAATAACAAAAACATTTTCAAAACATTAGCCCTGCGATTCATTTAATTTATATCATACTTTAATTTCACATTTATAGCATTACAATATACGTATGTATTGTTATGTTATGTTCAACGTTGTATCTACGACAACAACAACTTCTCTCGGTTGTCACTTCGGTACTGACCAAATGTCAGGCTGGCCACTCGTTGACAACCAAATATCCCTCTTGCGGGGATAATTGGAAATTTCTTCGTTACCATCCCCCCTCAGCCAACCGTCCTTGGGGTGAGGACGGTAGAATTTAATTATAAGTCCAGATAATGACGAATTTTTTTAATTTTTGAAATTATTTAAATAAAAACTGTAGTACAACAGTATCAAATAAATCCATTTTGATCTTATACATCAAAATTATAATCCAAGCAGCAAGACCCAAGGAGTAGGATACCTGGTTTTAAATCGGGAGCTGTTACGAGTTCTAGTAAGGGTACCGAAAAGCTATTTCGCTGTGAAGAGCAACAGTATGCAGGTACCGAAAATTAAATATTTGGCCAAATAATAGATTAAAAAAAAAAGAAAAATTCAACTTTGTTTAGTTTATTATCAAAATTTTAACATTTTAAATAAATAATTTAATGCTTAAGTAGCTGTCGGATAGGAATTGAAATAGGTTTTTGTTCATATTTTGTTTTAAAAGAAATATGTTTTTTTTCCAAATTTTTCTTTAAACACAATAAAACTTACTGTTTCTTTAAAACAATAAGTTTTTCATATTTTTTTATGATTTGCAAAAAGTTATTAAGTCAGATCTGACAAATAACAAAAACATTTTCAAAACATTAGCCCTGTGATTCATTTAATTTATATCATACTTTAATTTCACATTTATAGCATTACAATATATGTATGTATTGTTATGTTATGTTCAACGTTGTATCTACGACAACAACAACTTCTCTCGGTTGTCACTTCGGTACTGACCAAATGTCAGGCTGGCCACTCGTTGGCAACCAAATATCCCTCTTGCGGGGATAATTGGAAATTTCTTCGTTACCATCCCCCTCAGCCAACCGTCCTTGGGGTGAGGACGGTAGAATTTAATTATAAGTCCAGATAATGACGAGTGTGGGATATCATGGACAAACCTACTCGTTTATAAATTTTTCTATTCACTTATTTCTTCCAAATTAATGTAAAAATCGTCTGGAATAAGCAACAGCATAAATTGCAAAGCACAACAGACAATATCTCATCAATTAAATCTTTATCTGAAAGGTTTCTTTAAATTAGCAGTGGATTTTCTCTTTTAAAGCTTGTTGGTGACAGTTCGGACCACAGAATCATCAACAAACAACCTCCTGGTTAAGTCAATGCATTCGTTCTCGTATGCTAATATCATTTGATTGAAAGTCATCGAAGAGTTAGTTTCCATTTGGGTAAATTATCAAAATTGGCTGTGAAAGAAAACAATCGCCGGTCTTTCGCGATTTAAAATAAAAGAAAGAGGAACGACGCCCTAAATTTTCATCAATCTTTATTCGGTCTTGGTTGAATCAAAGTTTGTCTTGAATCCAATCCAAAGATAAGTGTTCGTTGTGTATTCAAAGTCATTATTAGAGAAGTAAATAGGGTTGAATATCCAGAGCAGGCAGTTCCTGTGGTGGGTATATAAACAGAGGGTTTATATACATTGATGTCGTTCGAAAGTTTAAAGGTTAGTTAATTTTCAAATCTTAAAAATTCGTTAATTTGATTTTAATGAGTCGGAAATTTATTCTAAAATTGCCGTAAAGGTATCTAGGCATACCCCCGAACCTACAAAAATCATTTATTTGAGTTAAATTAGAAAATTTAACAAAATTTGAGTAATACCCCCGAGAAAGATATTTCAGTATATACAAATAGCATAATATAAATTACACAAATAAAAATCTTAGTAGATAAAATTGGTGGAGGAGCAGGGTTTTATTATGGATTCAGTATATCATCTATAAGCACTAGCGCTGAAATATGTAAGGATAATATTTGAAGTTTAACTAAATATGGCTCATTTTATCATTAAAGATGGACGACAGGGTGTACACATATACATACGAGGGCATTCCAGAAAATAGTACCCATTTACGTATAATTAAAAGAAAAATGAAGGAAAATAAATAATGATTTTATTTAAATGAAAGTAATACATTTAGTCATTTTTCAATGTAGCCGCCCCCGTTGTTGAGACATTTCTTGTATCTTGAAACCAGTTTGTTCCTTCAGCGTAAGCCTCTACCGCCAAAGTAGCCAGCCAATGCTGTACACCTGCTTTTAAGTGATCACCACTTTGGAAACGTTCTCCTGACAAGAAATCCTTGAGTTTACTGAACAAACGATAGTCACTTGGAGCCAAGTCGGAGCTATCTGCAGGGTGATCAGAAACCTCCCACTTGAAGTTCCGAAGAAGGCCAGTGGTCTTTCGAGCCATGTGAGGACAAGCATTGTCATGCAGAAGAACAATGCCACTTGTCAGCATTCCCCGCCTCTTGTTTTGGATGGTCCTACGCAGCCCTACGCAGCCTACGTCCCTTGGGGCATGAAATCAACTAACAACAGACCTTTCCGGTCCTAGAACACTCAGGCCATAACCTTTTTCAGAATACGACTGCTTAAACTTGCGCGGCCTTGTTGAAGATTGTGGATGGTGCCACTCCATGGTCTTGCGTTTTGTCTCAGGTGTGAAATGGTACACGCAGGTTTCATCCCCAGTAACAATTTGGCCAAGGAATGCATCGCCCTGTTGCTCGTAACGAGTCAAAAACGTCAACGCTGCACCCATGCGGTTGATCTTGTGCTCGTCGGTAAGCATTTTGGGCACCCATCTTGCGCAATTTTTTCTGTAATTCAGATGGTCCGTCACGATTTCATGGAGCAATGATTGTGAAATTTCAGGAAATTGCTTACTCATTTGTTTCAGTTTTACGCGTCGATCTGCGCAGCTGAAATCATCGGCACGTTTCTTCAGATCGTTGGTGATAAGGGACGGGCGACCTGACCGCTCTTCATCGTGCATATTATCTCTTCCTTCTTTGAAATTTCGAACCCAGCGCCTTACAGATGACTCATCCATTGTTCCCGTACCATACACTTTAGTAATCCTGCGATGAATTTTGCTTGGACGGACGTTTTCTGCATTCAAAAAACGGATCACGGGTCGCGCTTCGCATTTCGCGGGATTTTCTATTTTATGCGCCATTGTAAACAGTCATAAAACTCGCACCACGCACCGGAAGAACTTCAACTCTTTTTCCCGCAAGTCTACGATGTTACTGTTGACATCTGCGCCACTTTGCTTTTAATTGGATCAATAGCGCCATCTGTACGACTAAACTGGTACTATTTTCTGGAATGCCCTCGTATTTACTTAGCTAGATGAAAAAAGTTATTCAACCACTATAACAACGTAGCTCTTTGGTACATGCTCTGAACTATTACTTCGATAGTGTTTTAGGTCTGGTAAGAGTTTAACTTGTGACCGTACTTGATATAAAGGTATTACGATGCGGATTAAACTCAAGTCGGCATGGGTTATGGTAATCTTATTTCCGTAATATTTTTCCTTAAGATGTTTTAATACTCCATGGAAGTTGGAAAAAATAAGAGACACTTATTACCGGACTTAGAACTCTAAAGAGATTATTTTAGAATACATGCGCCAAATAACCATATTATTTAACTATCTTATTTAAACTACGATATTTAACATTATAGTGAAGTGGGCTCTAATTGACGTTATCCAACCAAGCAAATGCTTGACACCAGAGTAGACGTGATCGAATTTGGAGATACACATTCCAAAAAAAGATCGGTCAAAGAAGAGACAGTCTGTTATATTTTGAGTTCAATTCATTGTTAGTTGAATCCGGCTTCAATATGTTTACGCTAACAACTGCTTTCGTACACCTGTAGAATAATCTTGCGGGTGTTACTCTATCGATGAGTTTACTCTTGACGTTTCACTGACATCAAAATTGTCTTTAGAAACCTACTGATGATCCTGACAGTGTGTGACGTGACGGCAGCGTCCGGAAGATTACTGTACAGTATATAACAGCCGTGAAAACCTGCACCCAACTATTACTTTGGCATTGGTTTACGTTTCACAGCGGCATTGTCATGGATATCCTTTCACTTTCAATAACATTGATTTCTGCAACAGTAACTAGTTTAGATTTTCACAAGAGGAGCAACAAAATGGCTTATTATCAAGCCAAAAACCACGATGAAAGGCATACCAGTAAACGACCAATTACATACGTAAAACGATAATACGCAAACAATTATTTGATGTAAAGTACTATCTTTTTTTTATGTGGAATATATCACCTACTTTAAATAAAACAATTGCTGCTGTTAATGGTGATGATGATCTCCCTGACTTAACGTAATCAATTTTACATTGTTTCTTACATGATATGGGTTTTACATTTAGAAACATAGGACGGGGAAGTTTACTCATCGAACGAGATGATACTATTCGGTGGAGGCACAAATATTTAGGAGACATCAAGAAACTTAGAGAAGAAGGTACAGTTTACAGCAAACCTAGCAGGTGGTTAATTGGCAGATTTGTTATTATCATGGATATTATTAAGTAATATCAGCTGTGAAACATTGTTTACTTTGCCTTTTCCTTATTTCCCTACATTTTATGTTTACTGTTTGATAGAAATAATTTAATTAGTTGATCAAAAAATTAAATCTAGTTACATTAAAAGTGAGCTATAAGCAAATTAGTGAATAAAACAAGCGAAACCTGTATACCTACGTATATGTGAATCCCATCGCTACTTTTATATCTTCCACTAAAGCGTTGGAACTGGTTTATATTTCATTTCCTAGAGTGTGAAAAAGTCAAAATAAACGATATACATGGAGGAAGATATGAACATTACAAGATTGAGTAATTTTACTGCTAAATGATTAATGATTTGAGCGATACGGTAAATTAGCTATCGGTATAACTTTCCATTTCCATCGAGATTAATTTTATTGATCCGTACGTCACTGAAACACTTTCTAAATTAATGTAAATTACTATTTATACGTGGATTACGACTATAGCTATATTTTCGTTGTGCAAATATCGTATTTCCTTTACATTAGTAAACAGAATTTGTTATACTGAAATAAGCTACCACTATTAATGTCTACGTGGGACCTTTAATTTCAGTCTATGTTTGCGATAATTTAAAGCGATGTTTGACTCTAGCGCGTAAATTTGATTAAAGAAATAGTAAAAGCATTTTATTCATTCAACTAGGCGAGTCTTGCACCGGTGAAATAAATATGGCTACTACATATTACTTTAATTTTTTAGCAATATTCAGTGAAAATTACGTTGTTTTACATAATGGAAGAGCACTAAAACAGAAAATGCTTTTACTCTAACAATTGTACTGCTTCCTCGTCCAGTTCAACATTTATAGGCGTGGATACCTTTCTGAGACTGGATATATAGGGATCTGATGTAAACAATAAGGTATGGAAAACGTTTTCGTTCGTAGCAGAACGCGAACATTTTCTTGCATGATGTAATCTGTATAATTTGTAATCCTTATTGCGCGATTCCTGGGCTTCTTCAGGTAACTGTCCGAGTGGCAAAACTGCATTATAGCGAATTATGTTTTCCCCATAAATCAGGACTTTATGTACTGATGAGGGCATATAGTACCAATTATATTTGCTCACATACAATTATGTAGTTTTAAATGCATACTGACCAAACTTTTGGGAATTAATCTGCCTACCGCATGACATTGTTTGTAGTAATATGTGAAATCTGGAAATAAGCTGTTCATCAACTTCAGTTATATCCGCTGTACAAGCCGGATTAGCGAAAAGTCTTCTAGCGGTATTCCCGTCATTACTGTTTCCACTATTTTGTCGTGTTTTATCCATTATCAGTCCACACTCTTTTCAAAATTTATCTTGAACGAAAGTCTTCTTTGCTTGCCTTTCGTTTTTCATGTCTTCGGTGGTTGCCGTCCATTTCTTAAATGACAAATTTTAGGAAATGTGAAGAACTAACTCCATGAATATTATCCACGCATGCAATGTTGAGAGGCCAAATCTAAAAGGCATATATTTTAAGCTGTAGCACACTTTTACCAATCGTTGACAAAGACTTTCAATATGAGCTTCAAAATTTAAACTAAAGTCGAAAATTACTCCGAGTATTTTTATTTGGGTAGTAAGGGTTGAATGATCTTGTCTTACAGTATGTTCAAAACCTCGGTCTCTTAGTTGAAAAGCTACTAATTGAGTCTTATCAGCATTCAGTTTCAAATTGTTTTTATAGGACCACCAGTCTATGCTTTCGTTTAGTTCAGTCATTCGTCGTAAGAGAGATTCAATATAAAAGTATATTGGTGTCATCCGCATACATATTCAAGTAAATATCATCAAATGACCTCAGGAAGAAACTGAGATCGTTAGTGTAAACTTTGTAAAGAAATGGACCCAGTATTGATCCTTGGATCACACCCTGACTCAAGTTTAAAGCTTCGTTAAGCGTAGACTGATTTATCCTCACCGTCTGTTGGCGATCCGTCAAATACGATCTAATGAATTCTCAAGCAATGCCTCGTATACCATATCTGAAGAGTTTGGCAAAAAGAAGTTCGTGGTTTACACAGTCAAATGCACGGGAATAATCGAGAAATAAACCCAAAACAAAGTAGCCTTTATCCAATCCCTGAATGACCCTGTAATGAAACTCACTTAAGGCTGTATCAACACCTCCCCCCGCGTGAAGCTTGAAAGTAAACTAATAAATTACTATAACAATTGCGATCACCTTTCTTAAATAGTGGTTGAATAATAGCTCTTTTTAATTCAATGGGAAAAATTCCATTTTCGAAACATAAATTTACAACATAAGCAAACACGTCACAGATTTGAGATTTAATGTTTTTCAAAATATTATTCGAAATATTATCAAAACCACAAGAGTCAGAGGATTTAAGGCTGGTAATTATATCTAATACGTCAGTATTTGTAATTGGTGAGAGGAAAAATGAAGTGTTATTGAGTGATACGTTTTCAGAAAATTCATGTCTAGTTTGAATTGTAGGGCTTTGCTATCGCTAGTATCAAAACGGTTTGTATTGAAATCTCCAACTGAAGGTGTGAAGTTGAGTGAAGACAATACTGGAAGTAAGAAGGTCCTCAAACTCGTCTAGAAATAGTTTATTGTTACTTTTAGGTGGGCGATAATATACACCAAATCCAACGCTGGAACCATTCAAAGATAACTTGAGACAAAGAAATTCTATATAGTCAGTAGTGGCTAAGGTAAAAGGAGCTATGGGAAGATAATTTTTACAATAAAATGCTACTTCACCCTCGCGATCAACACGATCCTTCCTATAGGAGGTATATCAAACAGTAAGGAAGGTAACAAATGTGAGAGTCGGGTGTAACATCATAATTTTTATGTAAAAGCAGCTGTCTAAAACCATTAAAATGGGCAGCCAACGACCTAATATTAACATGACCTATTAAGAGACCCATTGTTTCTACACGACATAAAGTTTTGTAAATACGTTCAAATGGACAATAACAGGTTTAAATTTATTTAAATCATTTGACCACCGTTCTGGAAGTGAAATCATCTCCAGTGGAAAGTTTCACTTTCGAACATAAAACCATACCACCTCCCAAAGAAGATTTCCCTAAATCAGGCAAAACAGTGCTAAGGAATGTTATTGTTAAGTTCAGTATGTTAATAAAGTTGTACAGCGAAGTATTTCTTTGTTATTGACGTTTATAATTAGCTCAAGAAGAGGGGTGAACATAAAAGGGATTATAAACGCACCTAAAGTATTAAATAGTGAAGCTTTGTTATTTGAAATACGTCACGAGATAAATGATACCCTTCGCTCTGCTTCTTCCCGACTTCACCCCGCTTTCAAATATTTTTAGGGACTTAATTATAACGCTACGTCTTCGTCTGTCGTGATATAAAACCGTGATTTTAAGATGTATTTTTCGAAGGTACGTCTTACATATTAAAAAAAATAATTGGGGTCATAAAGTTTGTTTAATAATATTAATTAGCGCTACCGGTTCCGAGGCAAGCCCACCCAACACTATAAAAGTACATCAGGAATAAGTATAATATCAAAAATTATGTCATAAACTAATTAACAAAAATTCTATTCTTAACAGTAAATGTAAGTATTTAGAAAACTATTTTAAGATATATTAAATTATTTTTTATAAATAAATTTTAATTTTAATTTAGTATGTAGTAATTATGAATGAAATTAGTTTTTAATATTTGAATTAGTATTTTTTTCTATCTATATAAGAAATGTATATATATTAATGCAGGTAATACTTACCACTTAAATTTAAAACTAGTAAGAATTATGTCAAAATTTAAAAATGTAGGTACTGTAGACTGGATACATATTAAAACAACGAATTAAAAATAGTAATAAGTTAAAATATTTGTAAAAAGAACTATCACACACACTTTAAAAGAGCTGATTTGTCAATGTAAAATACAATACTGTTTTTTACTAACACTAATAATTAATTAATTCAGAGCGAAAACAAGAAAATAGGACAGTTTAAGAAGCGCTAGTAGTTGCATATTTCTTGCTTGGAAATATCACTTTTGTGCAGGCACATACAAAGTGTACCCCTTCGAATCCACTTGCTTGTGCTCTTTGTCAACCATGTGGCATTTTTAGGGAATTATAGCGGATTACTTTCTTAGACAAGTAGTAACTTACACTTCATAAACTTTGTTTTGTTTTTTACATGTAATCTAAAGTTTCAGTGCAATATCATTTGTTTCTAATAATACAGTAATTTTAATTAGTTCCAATAAAATTCGTTTAAATCTTCTCTATTTTAGATTGCTTTTAACACTTTCTAAATGAAATCGTGAAATACATTTTTCACCATATATAATACTATTGAAGCGAAATTTTGTAGTTATCTTTTTAATCTTTTTAAAGTAATACCTAGCCTTCCAAAATTTTGAAATGGACTTCTCCTAAGTTTGTTATTGAAATAACTATGCATGTCTTATATCCTAAGCTTGTTAATATATACATTTTAGAGTTATCATTAGTTATTTCGTCCACGAAAAAAGAAAACCTGAAAAAACAACACTTTTATAGCTAACATCTGTGTTGAATGTTAATTTGGTCAGTCTATATAAATTATTAATGGAACGACAATAGGTACGTAATACATATCGGTATAACAATTTCGAAGACGCATACTTGAACACGATTGGACAACTGGAAGAAATAATCTGAAAGAAATCATAAGATCGTAAAGCTCCTAACTGATACTTTTTTTTCAGGGTAATGTAAAATGTATGAAAGGACGGACCGATTCTTATCAAAAAGGTATAAAGCGAATGGACCTTTTCATTATCTATATAACCGAGGTATCGTTACGATTCAATGCCATATTATAAAAAATGGGAGCACTGAAGGGATATCCATTAATAACAGTTACTTACGTTTTATATTTATAGCTTGTTTGACTTAGAATCTCTGGAAGACCAGCAATATGTTGTGGCTCAAAATTTATTTATTATATACAAGATGGCGTGCAATTTAATGTTTCTATTTATTTACTTTATAGCATACTTAATTTTAGCGTTTTATTTAAGTAGTATTTAAAGCAAAACGGTCTCAATGTATAATTCTTGATAGCTTGTAGCACACTTGGCACGTATTTAATTCTTGTAACTACATAAATTTGAGATATAAAAGAAGAAAAAACGTTTTTGTTTCAATTTTCGATATCTTAATAATAATAATAGGTAAGAGTGGAACAAGTGTAACACGGACTTAAACCGACTACATCCTCTTCGCCATAAGTAAATCAACAATTTTAGTTATATACTCTAATGTTATAAAATTGAAATTCTTTTTTGATTAAAAGGTATCTTTTTCGTTGTAGATTCGGGAGTACCATCTAGATTCTATCGGCAGTTTAAATGAGTAAATTTCATATAATAACTTTTACGGAAAATGAATTAATGAAAAGAAGAACTAACCTCAAAACTTTGACGTTTACGGGCCCTCTCTGTGCTAGCGCGCCACGTAAGAAACCCCTCGTTCTTTTCAATGACAGAATTTGAATTAGACAATACTTGAAATTACTTTGAAAATATGCCCACCAGCGAAATACGTCTTCTGCCAAAGGCGACTCGAGCTAAAAAGCCTCCCTTGTCTTAATTTCAATTCGCTCATTTGTTACCAATAGCATTTGTTAATTATTAATCGCAGAAACCACGATACACATTTCATATAGACATTATAGACAATATTTTATATTCTTACAATTTAATTTACAGTCAACTAAATTTCTTTCCTTTAACAATACCACATTACAGCCTGTAATGTGCTACTAGAGTTCGCGATCTAGCGTCTAACGAACTGACATTAGTGAGTGTCGGTAAAATATGATAACTTATTACAAAGTGATACTATTTAGTAAAGACAATCTTCATCGTCTTTATAGGATGAAGTTAAACTAAAAGCGAACGTTAAGGACCCGGAGATGATAGAGACAAGTTATTTCCTCGGAATTATCGTTGGCTGCAGATATATTTGCCTAATAAAACCCCGGAGCAGAGGGAGGGGAGCTAATAGTTATATAAGCCGCTGCAGCATCAAAAAAACAGTCAGAACGGGGTTACTCTGATAGTTGTTGCTGGAGCGCAAATGGCTGAACGTCATTATTCCTAGTGGCGCCAACGACAGCGATTTCACAAGCATTACTTTCTATAGTACAATACATACAACGTCATTTAGTAGTTAATATAGGCATCCGCAAATTAATGGTTACTATCGAAAACGGCATAAATTTAACTAGAATCCAATTCTAATATAAGCGTTGTGATGTAAAATTCTATGAAAAATTTCAATTGTTGTGAGGTCAGAAAGTTTTTATGCTATAAACAACTCTATGCTTATATAAACAGTGCCAAGAAACTTATTTTATCATCGTTTTGGCAATAAAGCAAGGAAAGAAAAGTATTATTTAAGCCTTTAGATGTCCTTTAGATGAAAATATGTGTTTCTGGTATATTTTTGGCTGAAAATAACGAATCTGTAATTATTTTTTGTTTGCCACGCACCATTTCCCCCAAATCCACATTTTAGCTTTTGACGTATTGTTTTTATTTGTTTTCAGATGTTTCCTCCCACTGTCTTATGTTGCTGATTGAAGTGTTGCTGGTTGGAAAATTATAGTGACGTTAAGTGTGAAGTGTACAAGTGTTGTAAGGACAAGATTATATTACGTTCAGTGCATTATAATGTCTCGTCAGTGTAGAAATAAGCCGGACTTATTTTGTTATGTGTGTGGCGAACTTACATTGAAGACTCGACAGTGTAGCTTGTCACCATTAGTTGGAAAGACTTATGAACTGTACTTTGGATGTAGAGTTGGGGACCAGGATAAGTGCTGGGCTCCACATATATGTTGTAATTCATGTTCCAGGAATCTGAGAAACTGGTCAGAAGGAAAACGTAGTAGATTGAAATTTGCAGTACCTATGGTTTGGCGTGAACCGACCAATCACGTAACGGATTGTTACTTTTGTTAGACAGATGTCAAAGGGTTCTCTTCAAAATCCGAACATTGTATTCAGTGTCCAAACTTACACTCCGCTATGCGACCAGTTCCTTATTCTGAAGATCTTCCTGTACCTACAGCTCCAGATAAATATACAGTTGATTCAGAGGAAGACACCACCGATGACCCAAATCACCAAGATCCTATCAACCATCTACATCTATGACAAGTACACATCATGAAATCACAAAGGCGGAGCTTAACGATCTTGCACGAGACTTAAAACTCTCTCAAACAGATTCAGAATTACTGGGTTCTAGGCTTCAAGGTTGGAATCTATTGGAGAAAGGTGTAAAAATAAGTTCATTTAGAAGGGGAAAAAAACATTTTGGAGGCTATTTTGCGAAGAAAGAAGACATCGTATATTGCTGTGATGTGAATGCCCTATTTCAGGCATTGGGACATGACCATAATCCAGCAAAGTGGCGTCTGTTTATTGATTCGTCCAAACGTAGTTTCAAAGCAGTGCTCTTCCACATAGGCAATGTTTGTCCGTCTGTTCCTATAGCATATTCTACAAATAGAAAGGAAACTTACGAAGTTATGAGTGCTATACTGAAGTTAATTGAGTGCACTACATTCAAATGGCACATTTGTGGATATTTAAAAGTCACTGGGATATTAACAGGCATGCAACAGGGATACACTAAATTCTGCTGCTTTCTTTGCGAATGCGATAGCCGTGACAGAAAAAAATCACTACATCCGTAAAAAGTGGCCTCCAAGAAAAAACTTCATTCCTGGACAGAGAAGGAATGGCTTTCTTGCATCGCAGGAACAAATTCAAAAATTTAAGTGAGGCAAAGGTAAAAGAAGGGGTTTTTATTAGCCCACAAATTAATTTTTCATTCATGATGAAGAGTTTGAAAATAAATTGTCAGAAGCAAAAAAAGTAACCTGGCTGGCATTCAAATCAGTGTGCTCACGTTTCTTTGGAAATGAGAAAGCTAAAAACTATGAAGGTCTTGTTGGTGACATGGTGAAATGCTTTCGTGTTATAGGTTGCAATATGTCATTAAAACTTTTTGGACTCACATCTGGACTTCTTTCCTCAAAACCTTGGCGCAATTAGTGATGAGCATGAAGAGAGGTTTAACCAGGACATCTCTATGTTTGAAAAGCGTTTCGGTGGACGATGGAATGGAAGTATGCTAGCTGAATATTGCTGGTGTGTTATCAGGGACACACCAACAGATGCCTACAAGCGGAAACGGCCTAAAAATTCATTTTAGTGTTTGTGTTTTCTATCATCAAGCCTCTGTTACATTTCTCTGTAATCAATTTGTATAAATATGAGAAGTGGGTCCCCTACAAAAATGGTACATGGTGGACCAGTTTGGTTTTCATATATGAATCAACCACCTTTTGTTTATACAGAATCACATAGTTTCATCTAAAGGACAGAAAAAAAGTTCAAACTTGTTGTACAGTGTTATCAACTTGATTCTATCAAATGGCGTATTTCCCGAAAAATGTAAAGTAGCTATTTATTGTTCAGCCACTATATAAAAAGAGGGACCCCAACGATTATAACAATTATAGACCGATTAGTCTACTATTGGGTTTTTCAAAAATTTTCGAAATGTCAATAGAGAATCAATTGTCATCCTTTCTTAAGCAAAATAACGTCTTGTCTTCGTGTCAACACGGATTTCAAAAATTAAAATGTAAACAAACTGCTTTGTGTGAGTTTCACCATGGTGTTATTGGTGCAGTAGATAGGGGTAGGCTCGTCGTTGGATTGAGCATTGATTTGACATGCTCTGTTCATATTTAAGTGATCAATAACAACGAGTTAGAGTGAATGGGGTTTATAGTGAGGAACGGTTGGTAGAACGTGGTGTTCCGCATGGCGTGTTCTATCTTGGGGCCTCTTTTGTACATCATTTTTGCTAATGATTTCGTTGAATATTTGTGTTCGCAGTTCCAGAATGTCAATGCGCTTTGTTATGCAGATGATACTAATATTTTGGTCGACGACAATGATATTGTATCTTTGAACAAATCCATTTCTGACATTTATTCACACGTACTACGTTGGATTGAAAATAATAAACTAATTCTGAATAAAAGCAAAACATCAGTTATTTCATTTTGCATTAATAAAAACAATACCCCAACCATTGATATTTGCAGCACGGATAATGTTGCTATTTGTCACTCACAACAAATTTTAGGTGTGGTCTTCGACAAAGAGCTGCGGTAG
This sequence comes from Dynastes maya, assembly GCA_029619315.2. NCBI lineage: Eukaryota > Metazoa > Arthropoda > Insecta > Coleoptera > Scarabaeidae > Dynastes > Dynastes maya. The sequence continues at coordinate 29,226,224 of JAROYE020000001.1, forward strand.
TGTGTACATATTGATGAACTATGCAGCAGAATTAGGCGTGATGGCTATGCCTTGAAATTTATGTCACAGCGTTGTAGTTGGAAGGTTTTGCTGACATTGTATCATTCTACTATCGACAGTTATATCAGGTATGGGATTATGAACTGGGGAAATAGTACGCATGCGAGAAGAGTTTTCATATTACAGAAATACGCAATTGGAATTATAGTTGGGTTGAAGAGAACAGAGTCATGTCGGTCAGCGTTTCAGGACCTTGGCATATTGACATATATAAACATATACATATTTGTTATTTGTTATTATGTATATAATAATATAGACATTTTTTGTCAGGGTGAATCACAATTATATAACTAGACAGAAGCACTTATTACACCCACCTGGTCATCGTACTGCTTTGTATCAGAGGAGCTTTTTTTTTATGGGTAGTAAACTAGACAATCATTTAGATGAAGAAATTAGGTCATCTTCAAATATATACATATCTTCAAAAGGCGCTTGAGGGAGTTCCTAATTGTAAAGAATTGTTATACAATAGAGGAATTCTTTGAATAACATTGTATAGTGCTTGCCTGTTTCACGTTTTCTCGACTTTTTTGTAATTTTTTATTATTATTCTCTGTATATACATACATTTGTGACTAAGTTGACGCTTGAATAAGCTTCCAACAATATATTATTATTATTATTATTATTATTACTTCCTGTTCTGTTACTTCTTACACCCATGCTTTCACCGTAGGTAATATGGACCATGTTGATCTAGGACGATCGGTATTACCTTACGTTCTTCTATGTTTACTTTTTCTAGGTGCTCCGAACATATGTAGGTTCGGGTACAAACCAGGAAATCACATTGGTCATCGCGGTTTGAGGTTGTCATCAAATGGGCATTAATGGCGACAAGAGATAATATTAGAGATAAATATAGAACATTAGAACAGCAGCCGTGTTAATATTTCCAAAAGGATCAAAAATATTTCTAGGGAACTAAGAAAACTATAACTATAACTATAACCAGAAAAATATGAAGATAATATTGCAAAAAAATAAAACATTTCATTCTTCCCGCCTTATTATTGTAATTTTAATTAAGTTATTCACCTTTAAGTACTTCGAACTAACTATTCAATAACAGATATGCAAAATACAATTACTGTAAAGCCCATTCAAGCAACCACATAATTTTGGTGAATTATTTAAGTCGAATACTCCACTGCGCCGCATATTTTTCATTCCGAATATTCTTTTAAAAATAAATCGATTTTATCTGGACATTTTCTGTATACATGTATTTGTTTATTAAAGCTTTAATGCAAATTTCCACGTTTCTAATACATAATTAAATTCGTTGGTCCTTGATTAATATATGTGAAAAAAATCCAATTTCAATGATGGTTTTGACAATTTCCTCGCTCAACTTTGAATTTCGATAATCTTGTTTATTATTTACTTCGATGCTATTGAAGTGCATATGAACTCGTTTCATAAATGTTTATAATGATGTTTTACAATAGTTAATCGAAATATGCAATAAACAACGAAAATTAGGAATGAAAAAATTGCTACTAATATTTAAATTTCTATTAGAGATGGAAACAATAATTTTATTGATAACATGAACTCCTCTAATAATATAACTTATTGAACGTTCACGATTAGTGCTAAAATTCAGCAAGCACTTTTAAGAACCTCGCCACTGCGTATTGATGTTTCATCTCTCACGTTGTGCCATAGCCCCATCTTGTTGAAGGCAACCAAGGGTGACTTTCTTCATTAGAGAAAGGGTATGTGATTCTTTTATCCACATATTTCTTATAATAGATGTTCAAATAAGCAGCCATTTGCAGTGATGCTTCTAATGTGGTACCATTTTATGACTTCTTAGTTTATAAGAACATAATTAAAAAGAAAATTATTGCATAGTATAATTTCGAGACACAAACAAAGCAAATCAATAATAATCAAAAAGAAAAGATCGAGAAAGGCAAGGATGATCGATTAAGGATGGACCTCTAAGAGCGATTGGATTCTTACTGATTCTGATTCAATTCCGTCGCGCGACTCCACGCTCCTTTTACTTTCATAGCGAACAAACGTTGCAACAGTGTGCATATATTTTAGCGGTTCACTTTACTACGAAACTTACTAATGCGGTACATCGAATAAATTTCAGTGATGCTCGTTAGGAATGCGCAGATTTCTTTCTTCTCAGATTGTAATTTATTGGCAGTCTATAAGCCTGTATTCAAAAATTCGCGGAGACTACGTGATATTAATACTCAAACAATGTAATATCAGCGACGAGAAATTCGGGTATACATAGGGTTCATCAAAAATCAACAGCATTATGAAATCAAATTAAGTCGTTGTCGCTGCCCACGTTTTTCCATAATTTAAAAACGAAAAAAGTAAGATTCTAATAAAATTAAATCAGCTGCCGAATTAAATGAATTCATCCCGCGTCAGATACTCCATGCATATTCTTCGAGAAATCGCAACGCGGTCTGGATTTAAATACCGCGACACTGCGTCACGTGAGTGGCATTTAAAATCTACATCTTTGGTCAGCGTTAATTGGCTGCTTTATAGGCGAGCGCCGAGGCGCTGATTAGTTTGTACAGGTTACCCAGGCTTAAGGGTCTTTTCAGGACACGCTACTTTGATTATCTTTCATCTATTGTACTTAGTTATACACTTAATTGTACAAGCGCTACCCCTTGTTCGATTTAATGGATTTTGCACTTTCAGGAGGACAGCGTATCATACGAGAATACTGAACATCATCGATAATTTAACGCAGATTTTTGAACAAAGCTTCGATTAGAACGGTTTATAAGTGGTTTCAAAATTTGACGCTGAACGTTCTGGACAACCTATTGAGCCCATTACTCCAGAAATAGTTAATGAAATCTATGATCCGGTTGTAGGTGATAGAAGAATGAAGAAAGTGTGCGAGACTGCTAGTGCTGTGGGCATCTTGAGTGAATGGGTACATACTATTTTGCACCAACATTTGCACATGAGAAGACTGTTCATAAGATGGGTGCCGCGATTGCTCAGAGTTGACCAGAAACGAAATCGTGTTACGTGTTTCGAGCACGGTTTGCAGCGGTTTCAGTGGAACCCACAGGACTTTAGGCATTGTTTCACCGTTGTGAATGACATATGGATACACCGCTATACGCCTGAAACTAAAGAACAGTCCAAGCAATGGGTTGTTAGCGGAGGGTCTGCACTAAACAAGGCAAAGACCGTTCCTTCAGCCGGGAAGGACTATTTTTTGAGATTGTTAAGGAATAATCTTCGTCGACTATTGGGAAATGTCCTTTTCCATCACGACAACGTACCAGTCCATTTTTCTGGGGTTGTGGTTGTTTACCAATATGAAAAAATGGCTAGCGGAAAAGAGATTTCATACTAACGAGGATGTAGTTGCGGAAGCGAATGCCTATTTTGTGGTATTGGAGCAGTCCTCTTATTTGGGAAGTAGAGTTGGGCGAAGTGTATAAGCCTATTCAAACCTCCAATCTTTTTTCTACTTTGAATTTATTTGCTAATTTCTATATCAAACACTTTAACTTGAGACCGCAGCGAAAATACTAGTTAACTCGAAGAAAGTTGAACTAGGATTGATGAATTTATTGGCGTCCCTATTTTCCTTGGTTTCAATCGGGATGGCGATTGTTTCTTTCCACAGGAAATTTTTATGATATCTATCCAAATATAATCTATTTATTTTTAGAAGCAGCATGAGAGAATGAATGTGGTGACGCTACTAGACGACTCAAACTAGACGAATCTTTGCACTAAAATATAAGTGACAACATAAGTATGACAAATTAACTGACTATTTACTTAGTAACTTTACGATAGATATTTAATTTATGAAACCCTTGTAGAAATTCATACCTCTGCATTTTCCCTATTGTTTGTTTTAGGAGAATTTTACATTAATTTTGAAGATTTGCGAAATTAGAAGAATAAAAGGAAGAGTAGTTTTGTCTTCGATCCATTAAGATCGTCGTTATCTGGACTTATATATTTTATTGAATGTCCACACTCCAAGGCCAGTCGGCCTGGAAGAAAATTGTGGCTTTCAAAAATAGCTTTTATCCGCCAGAGGGACTTTCATTACTATCGGGTGGTTATCATGAATGCAAAATACGTTTGAGACTGACAGCTGATATATTTGAAGTAAATATTGAACATACATAACAGTATATATACACAATTAAATATTGTTAGGTGCCCGTTACGGAGCGCCACACAATGCATTCCATGGATTAAGATCTAACATTAAATCTGCAGAAGTGTTATCAATATCCATGGTAATTGTAAATGGTAAACATGTAGTGAACATTTTAGAATAGTGTAAAACCTAATATACTACTATATTGTAATAAGTCATAAGTCATAACTGAGCGCATGCAACTGTTGGAGAACCAAATCATTTTTTAATAGTTTAAAATCTTAACTGGCGCAGTTGTTAGGATTTGGTCATCAATCGCAAGAAGGGAAAACTCATGAAAGTGAGTAAGTAAATTTCCATTCTCTGGGCCGAAATTCGACATCAGCGAAGTACACAGCTGCGAGGATCAACATTTCCAATCACATATTGTCAATGTCCTCGGTAATTGACTGGGTAGTTAGCATTTTAGAATAGTATAAAATCTAATGTAATATTATATAGTTTTAGCACAGTTCGCGACGGATATGTAAGTCGCATGTCTAGCTTCTGTATCTTGTAAACCAAACCATTTATTTAAGAGTTTCATTCACTTGAAAATCTGAACTTACCTATACATTTGTATTTATTGTCTTATCAGCATTTACGTATAATATTCATCAGCATGTTATCACCCTTCGCGCATTAATTTAGTGAAGCTAACTAAGAAATTATATTTTTTTATTGATGAATGCATCGCAAGCAACATCAGTTCACGTCTAGTAACCCTACATTATTTATCTATAATATCCATATCAACAGCACGGAGGGCGTTTCATAATGAAAATTTCTGCAACCGTTTCTCTTGTCAGTCTATTTTGTTTGAATTGGTCACAAATTAATTATTACAAAAGAAATCTTAGGATGCAGAATAATGTAACATTTAATTACATTGTAAACCATTAGAAAACAATAGGACAAAACAGTTATCTACAATATATCGTGTTTCCTTGTTGTTTAGAAAAATTAAAATAGAATGAAAGAAAATATAAAATTAACATAGGAATTTTTCAATTTTCATCTCGTGGTTTGTTTAGAAACCACTGTGACAGGCCTCATTAGTAACGCCCTGCTTCAAACAACAAATTCGGCAGTAGTAATTATAGACCGTATAGGTATTTATTTAACAAAACTTGGAGGTATACGAGATAAGCGCCATAAATTCTCGGCCTGATATAAACAAAATAAACTTGGTAAAATATAACAATTTTTATTTTTCAATATAATCTCCCCTAACTTCAATAAATTTATTACAACGATGTTTGCAACTCACTATCGTCCTTAAAACGACGTTCCCTAAGGTTTTTCTTTAACCCAAATATGCTCAACGTCCTATACGTAGAACAGCTGCATTCATGTTCAGGCTTGCAAAAACACGCATGGTCGAAGCTGATTGTTGCATCCCAACGGTTATTACAATTGAGGACGACTAGACGGACGCAATTGAAATAAATCTTAAGCTTTTATAAGATTAATACAAGATTTTCACAAAAATTACGAACAAAATATTTACACAGTTTGCCTGGGCATATCTGGGTTAAATGAGAAAATGTATAAGTGTACATATGTAAGTATGGACAGGTGTATTGTCCTGCAATAATCGAACACCTTTCGTCAATTTTCCTCGGCGTTTTGCATGAATATTGTCCCTCAATTCGTGCAACAAGGACGCATAATATGTGCTGTCGATAGTTGTATTGCGCTCTTTAAAGTCAACGAGTAAAATACCCTCATAATCCGAGAATATTTTGGCCATCACCTTTACCGTTGATTGAACAACTTTCGCCTTTCTGGGACGAGGTTCATCAGGCCGCCGCTATTTCATCGATTCCTTTTTGGATGGAGGATCATAATACAGAATCATTGTATGAAACAATGGTTTTGTGACAATGGACTTCAAAATCTCTTTCGGGTAGTCTCCACACATGTTTAAAAACGAGCGCGCACATTCGACCCGACGTTCACGTTGGGGAGCAGAAAGAAGATGTGGTTCCCATCTTGCATTAATTTTATTCACACCCAAATGGTTATGGAGAATTCAGCGAATACTTGTTTCATAAATATTATACTTCACTGCTAACTCCTTCGCTTTAAAACGGCGATCTGCTAATACCATTTATTCGATAATTGAAAATCTGGCCTGAGGATGTGTGACTATCGTTTTTTATTCCTACCGTTACTAACATTATCTCACGTTTGAGTCTCAATGGATTATTCAATAATTGAAATGTTTTGAGGCGTTATCAGTTCAATTGGCCGACCGGGGCTCTTATCATCATCAAGCGATTCTTGCCCCAAACGGAAACATTTTGCCCACTTTTTACCTCGTACATGCAAAAGCAATAAGCAGTATCAGCTATAGCGTTCAATGTATACCGGTTGTCAACCAAAACCGATTTAATAACTGTATTTAACAATGAAAAGAATATTGTGGTCTGGGTGGTACCGCCCACCATGTAAGGTATGTCTATGAAGTGATCTCTTTTCTATTAGATACGTATACAGTGAGGTCTTAAAGAAGCTCCCTCCCTTACCAAAAACATCAGAAGCTAGCATTTTTGGAAAAAGTAGATCAATTGCTATTTTTTAGTGAATTGACTTTTGGCGTTGTCGAAAGTTCAATTGCATATCCGGTTTCGCCGGAAGTTACATCAACTTTCATGTTTTAAATAAAAGCACCATATATATTTTTACATTTTTTGGAAAGCTAATCGAAAGGCAAATCCAACGCTACCATATATGAGATACTTTTGCCTAAGAAATATGTGCGAGATGTAGTAATAAAAGGAAAGCAATCAACAATTAACAAAACAAGGAAAAATGAGGGAAAATAACGAGAACAAAGGACGAAAATATGGAAAATGCTGGATATAATAACAATAATAATTTACGCTTTTAGAATTGCGATTTGACAGTTTGGCAATTGTTATGATTCGGGCCAACCTGGCGTCACAGGATGGAATTTGACGCTCCTTCCTAGCCAACTTTGCATAACAACATAAACAGGTTACTCAAACTTCTACAACTGCATATGCCAATATTTATTAAGTTAAAGTGTAACTGTATGGTATCGACGGATTCATTTTTGGTTGCTTTCCCAGAAGTGTAAAAATATACAGGCTGTTCTACTTAAAATAAGAAAGTTCATGTCACTTCCGGTGGCACTGCAAATGTAATTCAACTGTCGATAATGCTAAAAGTTCACAAAAATTAGAAGTCCACCAATTTTTACTAAGAACGCTGGCTTCTGTCATTCAAAAGTTCATATGGGGGAGGGGGATACTTTAGGACCTCACTGTATAGCTATTAAATCAGATTTGATTGACAACCGGTATGCGTCTATAGTCAACGATATGAAATCACGTCTCTTAGAAATAGACTTGAAAACAGTTATATATGTGAAACTGCTTTTTATAAACGTATACCTAGGGAGAGCGTATACATATTTTTCGATCCAATATTGATTCATATTTACAAACTCCTAATTTCCTTAGCAACTTTTTTTTATTTGGTTAGCTGTTACGAGTTGCTAAAGATGGCCAGCAGTTAAAAATAGCAAGTAACGCTCTAACAATCCGTCACTATAATAAAATTAGTAATATACGTATACGCGTTTAAACATAATATCTATGTAAGATATTTAAATCTAAATCTCATGTCAAAGGGTTGCTGTTGCTTATACTAAAGCTTAAACGAAATAAATTGTATTTATTCCGCTTAACAGTTCAGAGAGGATAGGATAAATATAATATGTAACATGGAGAGAATATCTGTAATAGTAGCTGAACTGACGACGTGAGCTGAATTTGTATGTAGTTCAGATTTGCGTGGGGAATAGTTTCAGTTTCACTATCAACTTCATTATTTTATTGTTTCTTCACACGCAATTCTACTGATGATCTGAGAAAGGATACATGTTCCAAGATTTTTACCTCCGGGAGGAATAGTAAGCATATCCTTCCAAATAAATTATATTAGGGTTGGTAACGAGCTGTCGAACTATTTATTATTATCTGTTACAGGCTATCAACGTTGTTGCGGTAAGAATTTATAGTCTTTTCTCTTAATATCTCTACAAACTACAAATAATAGCCTTTGGAAATTACACTCCTGGACAAAATTAATGGACCAATATGTTAAATTATAAAAAACCTTTTCATTAAATAAATTAATAGAACTAAATGAAAAATAAGAGATTGTATTATTTGGAAGTTTTAAAAGTATATTACATGAAAAATGATATTGTTAGAATTGAATTAAAAAAAAGTCTATATTATTTTTAAATTATAGAAAAACAATTATAGCATTGAGATATTAGTAGCATGTGTAGCGCCCTCTACTTCTGCTTACTGCATTTATATGCCTAGGCATGCTTCTAATTAAATTTTGAATGACTTCCTGCGGAGTATTCTCCCTTTCTGTAAGAACTGCATTTTTGAGTGTTCTCAGGTTAGCAGGTGCTGGTCATGATGCACGTTTGCATTAATCATGTTCCATAGATGTTCTATTGAATTTACGTCCCTACTTTTTGGTAGCCACTCGATAAACGGTGAATGAACACCATTAAGATAATGCAGTACGTCTCTAGCGTGAGGTCGGGTATTGTCTGCGTAATTAAAGTCATCTCCTATAAAAGGACCAAAATGCATTGCTTGTTCAACTACAACGTTCTCGAGATAAAAATTTGCATTTGTCGGTTTCGATTGAATAGGGACTAACTATGTACGAGCGTTACAACAAATTTCACCCCAGAACATTACACAGCCACCACCAAATGAAATCTTTAGAGAGATATTGCATTGCGCAAAGCTCTCTCCAAGATTTCATCAAACTTGTTGACGTCCATCAGGAGATATTAGGCTCCCGCTAGTTTCGTCAAGGAATAGAATACGTTTTCAATCATCTACAGACCAATTACTATGATCTCTGGCAAGGCGTAACATGGCCACTCTGTTCTCTCTGATCTTACTGGTCTTCTACTAACCAATCTAGCATCTCTTAATCTTCTCTTGGCTGTTCGAACAGAAATCGAAATATTACGGGTAGTTTTGGCATCATTTCTTAATACCAAGCTAGGGACCAACCAGGTTCTTAAAGTAGATTGCTTGCGAAAATGTTCATCTCGTGCACTGGTCCATCGTTTCCGCCCTTGTCCTGGTCCCCGACAATAAGCTCCCATTTTATTAAACGTCCAACCACATGACTGATTGCAGTGTGATTTACTCCAAACAAATTGACAATATAACGCTGAGAATATCCTTCACTGTGTAATATTACTGCTGGCACTGCTTCATGATCCGTCGTGAAGACAATCTTTACACAGGCAGTGAAGATTCTATTGGGCATTAGAAATTTTTGGTGAATCTTGGATTTGTGCCGAAATGATGCTATTAAGCATATAACGCCTACTACGGGCGTTATTATATGGAGAGATACCATTTATAATAGCATGTTATAGAAAATAGGCAGCCCGCAGTACTCTGTTTCTCCAAGCAATTCTTCAACAGGATAATGCTTAACCACAAGTATTACCAGTCACATTAACTATGGCCGAGCACCTGATATTCCGCCCATCAAAATTGTAGAGAATTTCATTGAGTTAAGAGTACAACGACCATCAACGGATTTAAAGTAGGCTATAACACTGCGTCAAAATTAATGGATTGCAATATTTCGAGCTAGCCTGCGTTTATGCCTTGACGCAGAACCGAAAGAAATAGGGGTAGTCATAACAATTGAAGGTAGTGGAACAAATCAGTAAATTTTTATGTGTATATGTTTTGTAAATTTAATTTTTTAGTTATTTTATACTATTAAATAAATCTGTAATGTTTCATCTGCTTATTTCTACTATATAATTTTATTTATTAGGTAGGTAGATAATAGTAGTAATAATAGTAGTATTTTATTCTTTTCCAAAATTTTATTATTACTAATCATTCCAGAAGTTAACAATTGTACTAGGTAGACGATTTGAAATCTTATTTCGAGAAAGATTTCTTGTTAAAATTATTCTCTTCTTACCAAAAGTAAATTTTTTTCGCCAAGAACATTACTTTATTTATTTTATTTTATGTAAACATTGTAAGTTATACAACAGGGTTAAAAGCCCCAACAACAGCGTAACGTAAATTGTCGTATTTTTCTAATGAAATGTACTACGGTTTTTCCTTTTATAAAAAGTTTTATAATGAAATTCTGAAGTGGTACTTTTAGGATGTCGGTCATAGAAAATTTTACTATTGGATTTAAATCCGGGCATCTCTGGAGTTGCACTTTTCAACCAAGTTATACGAGATAAATCACTTTTGTACGTCGCATTAGTGCACTATTTATTACTTCGAGGTTGCCTGAGAAGAATTTGAATAAAAGTTGCTTCAGCTTGCGTGTTTGAGATGGATAATATATTTTATATCTTCCCATTCCGTTATTTCTTCACATGTCTGCTGAGAATTTATTTGCGACATTATCTTGTGCCTTCATGGATTTCATTTCATATGTATAGTTACATAGATTGACGGTCAATAATGTAATATTTTCTCCAATATATTATATTTCTTCGTACCTGTAAAATTTAGAAATATGTATATGGATATATTGACATTTGAAAGTTGGAAGCTCTATTCTGGAAGTATAAATAGAAAATGACAGTGTTCACCTTATTTTAATACTGTATAGCAGTAGAATATACCAGTATCAGCTAAATACCTTAGAAAATCGACATGGTGAGGTGCTTATTGAGGTTACATTTTCGAAATTGCTGGTTCACCGAATACGTTCGCCAGCACGTAGAAGCAATCAATGGTCAATAGGATATGTCCGATTTTGGTGGTTTCCGGATTATTTTAGTACTAAATCTATTAGTTCTGCTGCTTCAGTGACATTTTAACTGCAACGTGCACCTCATTCGAAATCGGCGTGACCATTGGTATTCTGCCCGAATAACGTTGGTTTATTATAATTGCACTTGCGCTGCGTTAATAATCAAGTGGCAGATAGACAGTAACGGTTTCACTTCGAATACTAAATTGGAAGAATATTTAGCGACAATTACGTACATGCTTGTATACATATGTCAGCATATGTTGTCAATATAAGCACACAAAATAAGTTTGATTTTTATCTTTGAGGTTTAAGAGCCTTAGAAGTAAATATTAATATTGAAGTTGCTATAGTTATTTAAAAACTCAGAATTCAAATGAATTCACAATGAAAAAAAAGGCTGTTGCTTGTCAAGAAACAAAATGTCGGACGTATTCAACAATTCACCTGTCAAAATACAATTTTGTTTTGAATGTACTCGTACATTTTGTGTCACTGTGTGATTTACAAGTTCGGGATTTTAATATTATAGGGAAGAAAGAACAGTACTGCTAATCAAAAGAAAAGAAAAAGGAGAAAGTATTTTAAAAGACAATATTTAAGGAAAATAATGCAACGGCATGCTTCCAACGATACAGAAGCATTAAATGAATTCATTGAAAGTTGCATGGTTTATAGAAACGACTGCACATACATTACTACTGTAGCATTTTGTACTATACTCTGTTTTTTAATTACGAGAGCTATTTTCCATACCCAACCAGAAAATAAAAAATTAAACCTGTTTAACCGTGCAATTCTTGTTGCAAAATTGAATCTATCTGGCTTTAGTGATTCACTTAAACAATTTATTTCATCTTATCTTCATCAAAGATTGCAGTATATTTACTATACTGGATTTTTATCTGAGCAATATGTTGTAACGTCCAGAAGATCCACAGGGATCACATTTTGGCTCCCTTGCTTTTCAGTTTATTCATCAATGACATGCTCGATTGCATTGAATGTAAAACGTGCATTTTCGCTGATAACCTGAAAGTATTTACCGAAATCAGTTGAGTGGGCGACTGTTACTATTTACAAAACCAGATTAATAAAATAATTTGGTGGCGTACTTACAAAAAATTTCAGATAAATGATTCTAAGTATAATGTTGTATCCTACTCCAGGAAAACAAAACCTTTTTCATTTTAACTATAGCATAAATGCCACTTCACTTACTCGTTGTACTGTGATAAATGATTTAGGAATCTATTTTGATCCTTTTCTTAGCTTTACACCTCCCCAAAATTATATTGTCAAATCTTCTCTAAAAACTTTAGGATTTAACGCAATAATCTCAAGTTAGTACTGCTAAATTACTGTTCAATACTTATGTAAGAACCGAGCTGGAATATGCTAGCGTGGTTTGGTTTCCTTTTTATCACAGATAACACTGACTGAAAAAGTTCAGCGCAAGTTTCTCTAATATTTTTATTATAAAACCCTGGGATCTATCCAATGCGTGGTTCTAATCACAATTTTCTCCTGAAGGAATTTGGTATAGAAGAGAGGGAACATTTCTTGTACAACCTTATGCATAACAATGTTGATTGTACCTGTTATCCGAACTAGATTTATTGCTACCTAGATTTTGCGCTCGACAAATCGCAACTTTTTAGGTACCAACTGTTACAATTAATTCAGCTTTCCATTCTTCCCTCATAGTCATGATACGGAACTTTAAAAGTATTTCCCAATGTTGTGATATAAATTCAATGCCCTTACCGAGTTGCTTATCATAGCCAGGTCACGCTTATAGTTATAGGGCTTTATATGCTTTGTTTTTTTATTTCTATATACTACTATAATTTATTGTGCAGTTTATGATTTTGTTTTGTCTGCTACTTAAATGTAAATATTATCCTGTAATTGGATTGTAACAATTTGTTGGATAATATAATCTATTATTATTATTATTATTATTATTATTATTGTTATTACTATTATTATTATTATTATTGTTATTACTATTATTATTATTATTATTGTTTGCGTTTAGTGTCTACCGTTTAGGCTTTTGCTTCTGTGTAGCGCTATAAATGTTGTAAAACGGTACTTCTAAGTACTATTTACTAGGTAGAGCAGAAGTACTCTACAGGAGTAGATGTTAGGATAACGATTGGAAGATAGTAAAATAACACTGGGGATTACAACCGATCGAAATTTAGTCAATAAGATAACTCTCCAATTTAGCAAATCTCCAATTTTACAAAACTAAACTAAAGAATCAGCAGCTATTTTTTTCCATTGTAATATTTTGTGTGTACCTTTAATAATTGCTGACTCTATAGCTAATTTTCTGCTGCTTCGTCGTAATACACTAAAATTCGATGTTCCTTAACTTTCTGGAAATTTGCGAGCTTTGTGGGGAAATGACCAAACGGTTAGTTAGCCGAAGGTGTAGGGCATTATTAATAAGTAACAATTCTCTGAACAGCTAAACTGCGAAAGGCTAGTCGGCATCTTTTATAATGAAAGCTTTGGCAAAGCATTTATTCGTGATAGTATTTACAGCCTTAATATGTTTTAAACAGAAATGGTTGTAGAAGGTGTCTGAGGAATACTGAGAAATTTATGTTGAGATATACTTACAAAATCGCATTCTCTATTGCTTTGTGTAAGGTAAAAATGTTAAACTTGTAGTCAGTAAGAAAAACATATTGGTAAGAAAATATATTAACGCACAAAAAAGTAATATTTTCTTTTTGATTTTTAAATAATTCAATATGTTTTGAAATATTCTAAGGCCATATGAGTTGTGCCAACTAAAAAAAAAATCTGTCCTTGTATCTAGATTTCACGTAATATTAGAAAAAGCATTCTCTTAGTAGATTGTTAATGTGTGCTAAAGTTTGTGCAGATTGATATTCCCAACAGGCAAGTCCTATAAGAACTTGTGAATGACAAAGTGAAATACTTCTCTGCATAAAAACAAGAACAAATGTCAAGAAAAAACATTACGAAATGCGTAGCATATACGTTCTTAAATTAGGAAAATGCATTCTCCGCCAACTGATGATTTAAAGTATGCCACTGACAATATGATTATGAAAAACTGAGTAAGGAGGACAGCCTTGTGCAACTGCAGGATAACGTGCAGATGGAAGCAGAGGTGTTAAACTAAACAGGTCAAAGCAATCCAAAGTAAGAAGAGAGATAGACGCAAGCGCGCTGACAAAAGCACCGAATGTATGGAAAGCTCAGCTTTCACTGGAGCCGTAAGAGTCAGTAGCCTTGCGCTATCCGTTCAGATGGTATAGGGGGTTGTTCGTGAACGCGTGAAGTTTCCGCGATCTTCGCACTTTTTCGAGATGACTGACACTGGGAGATTTTAGTTTTTTTTTTCTCATGGCCCCAGAACTGCAAGCGCTTTTTTCTTTCCCCTTTCAAGGAAATGATTGATGAAGTATCGTCGACCCTTAACACCTGCTAACTGTTATATGTGTTATAGATGTGTTTTGTGTAAACCACGTGATTATAAACGAGCACCTGTTAATTTTTTATGTTCGACTGCACTAAGCACTGATTGTGACGTTTATTTTTTGTGTGTTGCTTTTTGGAACTTCTGCACTGATGGAAGGTTGCTTTGCGTGGGCTGAGGTAAATGTTATTGACTTTTACAATTGGTTTTTAATCACATTTATTTGGAAAAAAGAATGTACGTTGTTGACCGATATCGTATGGGTAATTGTATTAGAACGTGTCAGATAAATACGAAGATGTATATAAATAAGTAAAAATAAATGTATGGCTGAAATATGAGATTAAAAATATTTTTCTCCGTAAATTGAATTCATATTTCTTGCTGAAGATCGCTGAAAATAGTAAATAAAGCTTACATTAATACTTCTTTATAGAAATATTATAACGCTTAGCGCTTCTTCTCCAATGGAACCCTTCAATTTTTTGCACATATTATCTCTTATATTGATCATGTGTCGATTCCATGCGATAGCCTTGATCTTTTTACCCATTAGCGATGACATGTTATGGAGATATGAAGGGCTTATAAATCGATGTTTAAGTAAAATTTGTCGAAATGATTCTCCAGGTATTGTGGTACTGTTGTATTGTGGTGATAAGTGATCGATAAGCGGCGTACAAACAACGCATTGAAGTACAAGCTTAATAACTTCATTTGTTATAATAATAAAATTACCTATAGCTAATTGACAAATAGTTTACTAAGTTGAGCCATTTCAATTTTTAACGAGACTGCGCACAGTTAAACCAATTTTAAATTTCGTATTTGCGCTAATGTTGGCAAATGCAATATTTGGCTTGTTAAATTTGAGGGAAATATTTATCTAACCCTTCAATTTTATTAATGAAACTCTAAACGTTTGTGAAAATCGTTTAAATTCCCCTTAAAATATGTTTTGTTCAAAGCACCTTTTCATTGATCGTTCTTTTTAATCATCTGTTAATTAGTTTTTTTGTTCTTTGTAAACAGATTTTTTTTAAATACACAGACGATACAAATATATAAAAAGGAGACCTTTACCTGGTCCTTGCCGTTAGATTTCGTATATTCCACAAGAAGAAAACCTTTGTGTTATGTATTTTGTTAACGGGTCCTATAATCTTTAAGTTTTAGTTTTCGATATGATCCTATAACAACAGCCTAATTCACAGAGGTTCTAGAACATTTAATAGGTCCTTTTTATTTGAAATTTGTTGGATATCATCAAATTATTGTCCTTTATTGTAAAATTAATTTCTTTCTTATAATTTTTAATAAGAATACTTATTTTACATGTAACAATATTTTTAAAATAGGGCAAGAAAGATCTGTTGCAAAGGCTCAGTTTCTCGACAAATGCCTAATGAAAAGCTCGTACTCGTTCACTGTGAAGCAAAACAATTCCCAAAAGAAATGTAACAAACATTAAGGGAAGCCCATCATTGTAAAACATATTTTAAGATACTTCCGTCTACAAAATTTGAAAGAAATTCCTACGACATCCAATTATAAAGTTCAACTTAGTGAAATTAGAATGTTTATACATAGATGTCTTTGGACAATGTACATTCAATCTTTCTAAATCAATAGAAACGCAGAGATTAATTAAAGGGTACATGTTTTGCTTTATCAAGTACAGGCTTAAGAGAACTCAATATCTGGACAACTATAATATTTAAAGGAATAAGTATGGTAGCTATATTTTAAAATTTAGTGTGACAATGAAGTTTGGGAATATAATAGAACCGCATTTGTAGGTGGTAGGTTAGAAGGTTTAAAAAAATTAATGTTATTGTTGTTGTTGTGTATTGGGCGAAGCGTCGGGTTACGGAATACACCTCGCACTTCTAGGCATCGATTACTATGATCATTAGCCAACCCCACTAGAATTTTGCGGAAACCAGAGGTGTTCCAACCTTTGGTAGGGATTCTTAACGTGCTAAACATCGTATTGACAGGGGGCCTACGGTTTCACTTCCTTATCCGAGAAGAAGGCATACCTTGATTTTTATCCGTAATTAAAAAACAACCGTCTCGACCGGGATATGAAAATTAATGTATTCTTTAAAGTAATCACTCACAAGTAAATCACGAACGTTGGACCAATATTAGCCCAATGTCGGAAATACATTGGTTGTATACTATAAAGGGGTAATTAGTCAATATAAAATGTGAATAATTAGATATTTAGTATTTTTGACACAAATAGAAGCTCTGCAAAAAATAATTTGAAAATTGACTGAAAAGCAACGGGACATTGAATATCCAAAGAAGGGGTGAAGAGGACATTAAACAATACCGAAGAGAATTTCATTACACACACCCACATAACATACGAGAGGGATTAACTATGAGTAAGTTCATAAAAATTTGTACGTAAATATTTGAAAATAACTTATACTTATTTAAAATTATTACTTTATTTTAATTTGAAACATCGCTCATTAAGATTACATCAATATGTATAAGTATCTTCAAGATTCGCGATGAAAAATTATCCAATGTTTAGGAATACAAAACATCGCATATTACAATTACAATATTCGGGGATACCGTGTCCTTCTTACGTCATCCTTTCTCAATGTAACTATATTTAGCCAATATTGAAAGGACCTACTGCCGATATTATATTATACTTGGGCTAATGAAGTGTGAAGTGTGGAATACTATAGCAGAGTTCGAATATTATAATTTTCTCCTTCCTCGTATGTATATTAAAAACCCACTAGCAATTATCAGTAAGGCGAGGCAATTCTGGGTCTATGTGAGTGTGTGCAGCGCAACTACGGCTGCTGGCAATCCGTTACACATTCAAAAGTGCCTCGCTTTTGTTATAAGTTTCAGATATAACAAGGAGTAACATGTCACTTATCAGTTTCAAGTAAAACAAGGAACAACAAAAGTGATTTCTAAGGCATTGATACGTTACACCACCTTAACGATAGTATATAGCGCTCTTGTCATTCTTGACGTTACTGTTCCACATTTTGTTGTATTAGCTCTTATTACATAAGACAAATGTTTGATTGATTACAAATTGTGACTATGTAGTGGGTACACTAACTGGGTAAATGCATCAAACTTATTTCCTTTGAAACATAGTAGTACTTATGGCGTTTAATGCCTTTGGTAAATATTTTATTACACAAAAAGTCGTAAACAAATCTATTACTCAAAAAACTAAAATTACTATTCATTTTACTCCGGGTAAAGACAATTGTAGTCACCATATAATGTCTACACATTTTCTTACTTCTTCAAACCTTTTATCGCATCTACTTTAAGTAATAGGATGCGGCATCTGTTTTGGGATAATGTACAGAATTAAAAATTCACCTGTAATCATCTAGTTTAGGCGCATCTCTTTTAATTGCGCTTTTTAATACCTCAGGCTATTACATAATTAAAAATTGCTTTACTCTTAATGAAATTTCTTCTAACAAAGCACTTTCGGGGCACGTTTTCCCTTTCCAGTCGTCTCTTGGCCTCTGTCGCTCATTCTACGAATTAATGGAAGCGTTTGATGGCGGATTCATTAAAAAACAGGAGTCTAAGGTTTAACGAAAAAAATCAATTTATGCGAAAGAGCAACAGATGTGAACACGTTGCTATAAAATTGTTAGGCATGTTAAGCAGGTAATTTTCTGAGCGAGGTAGGATATTTTCAACACAAAGTTGAAGCTGTGTGTGAACGTGCAGGATTAAAATTTTAAAGCTCCATCTATCTAAAAGGGAACGTAGGTTACTGTATTAGAACTCTAGGGTTGTGACTATAATAACGATTTTTGTTCGTTTATTATTCTGCTTGGGCTATAATTACTAACTATTAGAATAATTTTATGAAAATACTTGGTTAATTTTGTTTAATGAAGAATGTTTGTATTACGATTGAAAAGGGAATCGCTCTCGATTGTGTAAATAATGAATATAATCGATTAAAAGTTTAATAAAAGTAATAATTGCGCTGCAACCGGCTCCTCCGCCAATTTTTGTTGTATAAATAACTGTGGTTATATGCATTTGCCTAAATAGTAGATGTACTTGTTTATAGATAATTGGGTATATCAGTTGAACGTCCACCAAAGGCGCATTTGTGAATTTTATTCTTCTGCTATTCCATAATTTTTAAAATTAAATTTTCCTCATGTTCTTCAGTAATCCAATTTTTATAACAGTACTTATATCTCGTAGAAAAGTATTTTCATTTATCCGCTAAACTTAAATTGTTTAGTAGTTAAAAGGCTCCCTGAACCGTAAGGTAAACGTAACGAATATCGGGCTTAAATGTGTAATTATTTTCTTTCCTTTCTTTACCTTTATTGCACGCAGTGCCTAGCGCGCCGGGCTATCAGTTTCGGGGTACCGGGTTCGAACCCCGGGCCTGCAACTCTCAGAGTAAGGTTTTCTATAGTTCTGCTTACTCCAAATGTGGCTAATGGTGAGGGTGAACACCTTATGATGCTCTAGTAATCAGTACGCCTAGTAATTATTAAGTAAGTCTAGTAATTATTACGCCGCAAGCGTAATAATTACTAATGGCTGGCTGATGCCCCCTGTAATTGGCGAAAGCCATTATTCGAACTCAGCTACCGACAAATCTTGTTTGTGCACTAGTAGGTTATTTTTTTTTTACCCCCACACTATTCTTCACTTCCATATATTTTGTTTTGTCTGTGTTAATTTTCAACCCAATCCTCTCTGCCGCCTGGCTATGTTCTCCAGTCCTTTCCTGTTTCTTGCCATTAGGGCGATATTATCTGCATATGCGAGGCACTGGTGGCTTCTGTTGTACAATAGACCCTTTCGATTGATGCCACTTTCTCTTGTGATATATTCTAGTGCCAAGTTGAATAAGGTTGTTGACAAGGGACCCCCCTGTCTTCCTCTAATCCTATTAGCTATGGATTTTTCGCTTCCAAATATAATTTTCAAATTTCGGATATTATTTTAATTTGTAGTGGGCTAAGATTAAAAGCAGGTATAGTTATCATTGCATTAAAAATTAATTGATAACGTCGAAGAAATATATAAAAAACCCAATTGTGGGTTTATATTAATCTCAGTAGGTAAGTGTTTATTCAACAACAAACAACATCTATTTATTGGGGTGATGTGCATTTAAAAAGTTATCAGCGGCGCGTGTATGATGTGCTGGCGCTTCATCGTGTTGAAACTACATACTTTTGTACGTATGCTTTTACACTGACAATTATGTCTGACATAAAGGAACATGTAGTTTTGAATCCTAACCTACTACGAATTAAAACAATATCCGAAATAATTAAAGGGATACTAAACTTCTAGAAACTGTCAAAACTGTATATTTGAAGAGATAATACATAAACAGGAACACCATTCTGGTAAAATTTAAATATCTGATACCTAATTCCACCGAATCGGGACAATAAGTAAGATGCAAAATATCTCAAAAACGATTAACCTTAGGTATAGGGAAAGCTTTACATAATTAACGTAAAATGTTATCAGCAATTCAAAAATCAAAAAAAAGATACGGTGTTCTCCCGCTATTGCCCCACTCTGCATGTCTTCCTTCTCCTAGCATCTATTTACTTTAATTTCAGTTGAGCTGATTCACTTTCCAATCACTTCCAAATCATTTCAGTTTATAATCACTTTGTAAAAGAAGGACGCCTCTGGTGTTCTGGTCAGATCAGATCAAATCAACATTTGCATAACGTATACATGATCGGGTAGGTTAGGTTCAAAATGGAAGCAGTTATTATAGCGTTTTATTAACCAGCTCTCTAACAATATTGTCAAGAGCGTATATTGCAATTGATATGTTATTGAAAT
Source organism: Dynastes maya (assembly GCA_029619315.2). Classification (NCBI taxonomy): domain Eukaryota; kingdom Metazoa; phylum Arthropoda; class Insecta; order Coleoptera; family Scarabaeidae; genus Dynastes; species Dynastes maya. Next base: position 29,246,593 of record JAROYE020000001.1, read on the forward strand.
CTTGAAAAGCAACCACCTGTAAGATAAGTATCTTTACATTCATGTAACTCGTATATTCACAGATAAAAGAATCACACGGTATAAAGCCGTTGAATATTAATACATCAAATATTCAATAAATGGTGGTAAATTGATTATAAAAACCATACAGTTTTATTTAAACTCAAAAAATTACATTGATGCCTACTCACAATTATTTGACCTTGTGATAATGATAATCTGAGTAGAGTGCTAAAAAAGGAGCACTACATCTACATTCTGAGAACCTAACGAAGGCAATTTTTCTGTATCCAGCATACGAAAATGGAAAGCCGTCAGAAAATGTAAATTTAACAGGGGTTTTGAAACGTTGGAGGTTACTACTACTACTGCCATATGTAGATAAAAAGGAGATTTTATACAATGCTGGTATACAATGTGTTGTTAGCTTCGAAATCGGTAAGATATAAAGTAAGAACATTGTGGAAGATGCACTAGTCGGAGAAACACATTATACAAAAGGAACAAAATGCAACATAAATACATCTGTATCTACGATAGAAATATATTTTAGAAAAATATTCGTCAAGGTTATAGAAAGTTTAATTGGAGAGCGATTGACAAAATGTGTTTAACGGTTACTCTGTTCTCTAAGGTCTGAAGCTAAGCGGTTTTAACCATTTGGCTCTTAGCAATTTTATCAAACTAAAGATAGTTTACATAGCCGATTCCGTCTCGCAAATGTTTTCAAATATTTTTTAAATTCGTCAAACAATACCATATAGTAACTAACAGGCGCAAATTTTTAGATAGTGCATGGCTCTTACATGCACACAACATATTCCTATATGTTGTTTTGATAATTATTCGAAGGTTCACTTATTTTCATTTACTCACGTTTAAAAATGGGTTTGTTGACATTTGTAGTTGCATTTAGTTACATATGTTTATGAGGCGAAGCAGTGCTGGTGACCTCTTTCCTCAAATTTCTCCTTAGACCAACTTTCTTTCTTTGTCTTACACAATAGGTAAGACTTAGTTATGTTAAAAAAAGAGTTTAGTAAACAACTTTTAATGCGAGAAACAAAATTCGCTAATGGGAAGTTAATTTATTTCTTCAATTCAAAATTCATTAACTGCATTGCATATTATCAGTGATTGTAATATTACTCACATGAAGTAATTAAAACACTGTGGTAAGCCTGGTAACCATTGCGACTTACCATATTTCAAAATTTCGACGTGCAACATCCCCATGGAAGCAAAAGGCATTTTTGATGGATACTGAAATTAGAAAGGTTATTATTTGATTCTACTCATGCAGTAAACTTTGGATTTGAATGAAAAAACAAAAATACATGGGATAGACAAGTTTCCACATGAAGAGAAACTTTCAAAATTCTTCAATAAATTAAAACATTTCAAATAAACATGAAACAACGTATTTCAGCAGTGAAATTTTAAAACAGCATATCAAATCAATTTGGACGCTCCAATATCAAAATTATGAAAATTAATCAAAATTTGAAGAAAGAAAACATTTGCGAGCTGCGTCGAAGCAGGACATTCCCAAAGGGACATCGAACTATAACATTCAATTGAAGAACTACAGAGAGTAGTTACAAAATACATTATTTGTCCCAATAAATACAAATAAATTTCAAAAACTCATATAAATATATAATAAACCAGTAGATTAAATAATTCTTCTTCTTCTTTCCCAAGATTAAAAAAATTCAAAAATATTTAATTAAATAAATTCAGAAAAACAGCTGTCGGGTGAGGATAGTTTTAGGAACCTATTAAATTTCAAAATTTGTTAAAAAGAAATATAATATTTTGATTCAATAAATACTGGAAACTGTTTGGCATTAACAATTGTTTAATTTTCATCCAATTCTATTCGGAAAATAAAAAAGTTGGATCCTACATATGTTAATATTTTATATAACTTTTATCCCTGAGAAGTATAATTTTTTATCAGAGTCTCATTACAATGTGTATATGTATACATATGTCATCAGAAGCATGAGAATGTTGTTTATAGCGAACTTATATTTGCAGGAAGAAACGATTTGTTTATTATGTTTTTACAGACACAGACTATAGGCAGGACGCTAAATAATTACTTTGTAGTTATACGGCGATATGGTCGTTTTCGGAAATGCATTGCCCCGTTAGTTTATACTTACATGTATAAGTTGTTCTCTTATCATTAGAGTTGCTCGCTAGCGCCAACGGACAGAGGCGGAGGTTCGATACAACCCTCAGTATAACTGCGAGTCTCAACCAGATCTGTTGTGTATACATGTACGCTGCCATAAATACTATTTCGTAGTTCTACGTTTGTTTTAAAAATGTTGCCTACGTCGCGAAAACGACCAATGTTGGACAAAGTTACAGAATTTATAGCAGAAATGCCTGACCTAAATTATGTGTAGTTTGTAATATCCCTTTAATGTGTTGGTCCAAAAGAGATTATCTACGTCATGTAAATAGTAGACAGCATTCTTCAAAAAAAAATTGCACACGGCACTATGACAAATTTAAATTTAATTTATGTGTTACCTTTATTGCATGTAATCTACCGTTTAATTTACTAGACAAGCAAACATATGTCTTCTTTTGGAATAAATATTCGGACTGCAAATTACCAAGTCGGGCATGAACATGTTGAAAAAAGAATTAAATCGGAGTTGAAAGATAAAAAGCTGTGGTTATGTGTGGACGAAACAACAGATCGTAAAAAAGCATTCTGTGGTTAATGCAATAGTACGTCCAATGGAACCACATCGTCACCTTCAATTCTATTAGCTTCCAGACGAGTACAACAATGTACTGCCGAAGTAATTTCAAAGTTAGTGTTAAATACATTCGAAAAGTTTGAACCTTCAACAAACCAACAGTTGATGTTTATGAGTGATGGTGCCGCAAATATGCTTTCTGTAAGCCGGTCTCTTAAAAAACATTGTGCTGACTTGTTACGTATTACGTGTAAAATTCATGCTTTCAGTCATGTGGCAGATGGTATTAGAAAATGTTATCCTGAGGTAGACGCTTTAATAGCGCATACAAAAGCAGTGTTTGTCAAATATCGAAAACGTATTCGCAAATTTCACAGACTGTACTCCCGTATGTCTGAGCCACCAGAAACTATTCTTACACGTTGGGGAACATGGTTACAGGCCGCGTTTTATTATCATAAATATTTTGAGGATATTAAAAACGTGGTTTTACAATTCGATCCAAAGGAAGCTGCGGCTATCAAGGAAAGCCAGTCGAAATTTCAAGATAGTCATGTTAAAACAGATTTAAAAACTATTCAGAACAATTATGTCAGACTAGTGGAGGCAATAGAAAAATTACAAAATCCTTCGGTGTCGTTAGTGGAACCTCTGCAAATAGTGCAACATGTTCACGTACAGCTATGCGCGGTAGAGGACGCAAAAAATGTTTGTGTGCTAGAAAGGTTTGAAAGTGTTTTAGAGAAAGACTCTGATTTTGGCACATTAAGACAGATTTGTGAAGGTGCGTCAACAGAACCGTTATGTTGTTCCAAAGATTATTTTAATTACGCAAATATAACGTCAGTAGATGTAGAACGTTCGTTTTCTGCATATGAACACACTTTTTTCTCGCGCCGCTCTCGGTTTGCCGAAACAACTGTGGAAACATATCTAATGTTGCAGATATTTAACAAACATTATTCACTTTGTGATTTCACGGGAGACTCTTAAGACGATAAGTGTTTGAGCACATATTATATTTTATTTCTGACCATTTATTTTGTGTAAACTTTTATGCGCCCGCCAATGGCTGTTGGCGCAAATTGAGCAACTCTTCTTATCATTATAATTGTACACTTGATTTCTGTTTATCTGGCATGCCAATGAACAGTATTATTATTAGTATCATACATTTTTTCTGGATCCACGATATAAAAGAAAATATTTCTCTAACGTTTGTGAATACCGATGCAATCTGTCTAATATTGGAAAGCAAAACAGATATTTATAGTTAAATGCGACTCCTGCCTTTGGAAGTTGTATCCAAGTGGTTTCTGGTTTTAGTATTGTTTAGTTACCAAGACGACATTAAACGAGTATATTTGACATTGCTGTTCTTAACAGATGATTCGAAATTTTAAGCCTAAGTAGCTACTTGCCAAATGAATTACATAAAAAGTGCTAATGTATGTGATTCATTTTTTCATCCATAAGTCATATGTCAAGCATTCCAAAGTGCAACATTAGCATTCACAGAGGGTAGCGCGAAATTAGTGTAACGCGAAATTATACACACGTTAAACTTTAATATTATTTTCTGCATTTGTTTTTGAATTATTATGTCATGATTACTTCAGAAACCGCTAATAAACATACCACGTAATTTTTCTGTGCAATTCCGTGCATTATAGAAGTAATTGTTAACGTCAACAGATAAATTTAGGTTAGGTTATGATAAAGCAAATCATTGGCATCAGTTGTCAAATTCTAACACTAATATAGCTACACTATGTATGTACCGATATTAGTTATAAATGTAAATATATATGTTAATATAGACATATGTGTGTGTTTGTGAAAGCGTTTGTATGTGTATTTGTGTATGTGTGGATGTATGTGTGTGATGTTTGTGTGTATATACACACATATAATTTTTGCGCTTTACTGCATGTATGTGCTGTTGTGGTGTCAAATGCAGCTGTCTTTCGAGCACGTATGGTGTTTTCAGTATGGCCACTTGGTCGATGTGAAATTCCCTCTGGCGGATATTAGTCCCTTTTCGGAAGACTCCTTTTCCCCCCGAGCCTCCGATTTACGGAGTGAGTATTAAATAATTTAATTAACTCCAGCCAACGACGATTTTTGTTAATCGGAAAAGAAACTCCTCTTCGGTACAATTTCCCCATTTCGTGAATCTTGAAAATCAATGAAATATCATCTTACAAGAAACAACAGTGTAAATTCAGAGGTATTTCGAGCGTAATTTCGTAAATTAAATATCTATTACAATGTTTCTGTCTAGAATGTCAGTGAGTTTTAGTATTGTTTTCCGTGAATCCCATATAAACATAAAGTTTATATAACATCATCTTAGAAATCCAAATTAATTTGTATTTTTCAGTTTTAATTTTCGTTAATTTCCATTTACTGATATAAAAATTCGTTTAAAATTACCGAAAGAGTGTGTAAGAACACTTCCGAACCCCCAATTCATCTAATTGTTTAACTAATTTACATTAACATTTCAGTGTTTTAAAAAGGCGTAATAGTTAAATATACTTTCCTATGAGTATGTATTTAAGATTCCCGCAATATTAGTCCCTGCAAATGGCACCATGAATGTAGAATTGTATCTAGAGTTGATACGTGGAACAAGAAACGACATACGTTCGAGTAAGAAAGAACAATCGATAGTATTTGTCATCAAATTTATGTTTGAATTTTTTGCAGACCGTCTCTCTTTGTTTACTCAAGGATACCATTTCAAAGCGCGATAGTATAACATCCTGCGATGTACGCCTATCGGGATAGATACCATCACTTTTGAAAGAGATAAATTTCAAAAACCTGCGCTGAATTTGTTCTAAAGATAGTTTATAGGAGGTGTACAGGGGATATCGAATCAAAGCATCGCGTTCAACTTTATATCCTTGAAGTACTTTGAAATGCGTATGACAAAACCCAACAGTGTAGGCCTCAGCACACACTGCGGGGATGTGGGGCTTGAATGTCATGCCAAAAACAAATAGCACACCAAGATCTTGAACTCGATTTTACGACTTAGAATACTGCCATCAACTTAGTACGATGAAGTGTACAGTAAACGAGAACGCCTGTAGGTGATCACAAAACACTTATGAACATTCACTCTCAATGCGGACCCTTTGTGCCGTTCCACCAATATGTCCAACGAAACATTTTTGGAAGAAGCTCAGTGGGAAATTTGAGTTTCGTACAATTTTTATAGTAGGCGCGATTTAACAATTCCAGAGGGCTGAGACATTCTGTATATAAGCCAATTGCGGTTCGTCGGGAAAGAATTTTCCAGCCATTTTCGGCAATAAAAATAAGTTGCAATGATAAGTCCTAATAAGCGAAAAACGTTCTAACACCATAAGAATATGTTCTAAGGCGTTATCTTACTGCTTTCGAATATACGGCGGATAATATCCTATTCAGTTATCTTCCTTTTAGTTTATGCGAAAAACGAATATACTTGCCCCATTAACTTCAATAACTATAAGTACTTCTAGCAGCTGCTTCTGTTATCACTGCTTATACTACATAAATTTCTATTTATTTGGGCATACATTGTTGGTTATGATTAAACAAATGAAGTTTTTTAAACTAACATTTGAAAACATTTACACAAAATGGGAAATATCGAATAGAATTTGAATAAGACGTAGAAGTTTGTGCAAAACTAAACTTTTGCAACGTGCAGACGCTAACTTAAATGAAATTGTTGCTAGTGAACAGATCTCGCAAAGGTATACACAATTTGGAAAAAGTTTCCAAACAAAAACTGTTCGGAGACGAATCCTACACAATATAAAATTATATTCAGGTGTTACAATGTATTCAGTTAATTAATATGAGTTTTAAAATATTTTGTGTGGGTTAGAACTTCTCAGTAGTAGAGCCCGGTAACTGGGCAGCAATCGCAGCGGCGGCGTGACTGTGTTTAAGTGGGCGGAGAGGACTGGTCGATTATGATACGACACGACAAATCATCATCACTCATTCTCAGTTCAGTTTAGCATTGGATAGCGGATAGGGCGTGTTGATTTTATTGATATAGACGTAGTTATTAATTGTAGTTATTATTTAGTGTAGTGCGTTTTGATTTTATTGATACAGACGTAGTTATTAATTGTAGTTTTTAGTGAACAAAAACGACCCTTTCAAGACAGTAAATAAGTTTATTTCTGACTTTCCCGATTTGCTTTACAACGGGAGTAAGATAGTTTGTAAAGTGTGCAAAATACATTTGATGTCAAATAAGAAGTGGAACTGTACAAGACACGTAAATTCCACACAGCATAGAAAACGAAAATTCGGCATGCCACCGAGAAGTGCATTTTTTTTATGTAATTCTTATGTTGATAAACTATAATTTGCCACTAGGCTTACTCGATAAACAACCGTTTAAGGACTTTTGGGACAAATACAATCCAGAGTTGCGGTTGCCAACGGAGAAAACGGCACGTAAGCATGTTGTATTTGTACGTGATGACGTGGAAAAGAAAATGAAACGCATATTGAAAAAACAGTTTCTTTGGTTATGTGTTGACGAGACAACAGACTGTAAAAAAATTCAATTGTAAATATTATGGTACGCATAATAGACCCTAGTAAACCTATATCACTACTGTTACTAGCTGGTCGAAGACTACAAGAGTGTACTGCTGCAACAATTACGAAGGTTGTACTTAGTACGTTGGAAAAATTTCAAGTTTCAAAAGATAAAGTGGCAGAAACCATTGGACAATGCTCTCCCGAGGTAGATGGATTAATAGCAAGCACAAAAAAAGTATTTTTGAAATCTCCCAAACGCCTACGATCATTTTACACAGAGTGTCCTGGTATTCGTCAGCCACCGGAGCCAATTCTTACACGTTGGGGAACATGGTTGCAGGCAGCTTTTTATTATACTGAACATTTCAAAATAGTAAAAGCTGTTGTTGCACAATTCAGTCCTGTCGAAGCTGCAGCTATTAAGGAGAGCCAGTCGAAATTTCAAGATATTTCCGTTGAAACAGATTTAAAAAATATTCGTAGCTACTATAAAGGATTAGCTGACGCAATAGACCAATTACAAAATAGATTGTTATCATTATTGGGGTCTCTGCAAATTATGGACGGAGTGCATGCACAGCTACTGACTATACATGACGCAAAATATAATCGCGTTTTAGAAAAGTTCGAGAGTGTGCTACAGAAAGACCCCGATTTTAGCACACTAAAACAAATTTGTGATGGTGTATCGAATAATCTACTGACTAAGTACAAAGAGTATTTTAATCATGCATGTATAACATCGGTAGATGTTGAACGCTCTTTTTCAAAATATAAACTCGTTTTCTCACCACGGCGAACATCGCTCACTGAGACAACTGTGGAAACACATCTAATGATGTAAACTTTTTGCCACTCTTATTCATATGATGTTAATACTGATAATGGTGCTTCTAGTTTTACTGTTCCGTAGCCAAGGCTGCTTAAAAGGGTGAGTGTTTCACTACTTTTCACATACTATAATTATGTATTGGTTCTGTTATTTTTTTTCTATTTGCTTACTACTGTTTTTGTATACTAGGCAGGTACGGCTATGGCACGTCTGGAAGTTGACAGGAATAATTGAAGAAAGACATCCAGAAACGCTGTAAAATGGTGTTTCATTAAAGAAACCAGATTTGTATTATGTTCAACGATAATACTGAACATTTTATATACTTGAATATAATTTTGTATTGTGTAAGACTTGTTTCCGAAGAATTTCTATTTGGAAACTTTTTTCTAAATTGTGTATGTCTTTTCGAGGTCTACTTACTAGCTACAATGTCATTCAAATCAGTGAGTCCGAGTTGGAAAAGCTTCTGTTTGTATTCTATCTCACTTAAATTTTATTCGATTTTAGTTTCAAGAGCTTAATCCTTTTTCGATAATAACCAACGATGTATGATCACATAGATAGAAGTTTATGTGATATAAACGGTGAAGACAGAAATGGTCGCGGGAAGTACTTACGTTATTCAAGTTAATGCGGCAAATTCGCTTTTCGCATAAACTAGAAGGTAAATAGTGGAATAAAAAATGAAATAGCACATTATTTACCATACATTCCAACGCTTGGAGCATATTTTTATTGGTGCTTAAATGTAGTTGGTCATAAACGTTTCTTATTTTTTTGGACGTAATAAATTTTAAAATTTTCCGAGAAAAAAAATTCTATTACCTGAACATCGACGAAACGCGAGGGGAATGATAAAAGGAGGCTTATTAAGACATTCAATTTGCAATATTCGAACATTATTGCTACTTATTTTTATTGCCGAAGATGGTTGGAAAATTCTTTCGTCGCGAACCGCATTCGCGAGCTCGGGCTTACGCACGAAATTCCTAATAAAATTTAAATAAGACATGGAACGGCGCATTCATTTTTATTATTGGAAAAATGACATAATGGCAAACGACAGACGAAAGAACACAAACAAACGAAATGGAATAATTAAGGAAGATATTGTTGACGTTATTTTGATTTTCCGCCCTCGAATAAAAAAGGGACGTTAAATTCTACGTGCTTTAATATCCATGTTGGATTAACAAGCGAAGCTTTCATGTTTATTTCAAATTAACTTTTTTGGCGGCATTAAGTGAGGAAAATGAAAAGGGGTGGGCAGGCAAGTGAATGTAAAATAAATTTATCAGTTTTGCTTCTGTCCGTTCTGCCTGTTTTTCCCGTCCACTGTGTTAAACTGTTGCAAATTGAAAAAACTCGAGAGCTGTTTCTTTGTGTATCAATTTAATCCTTAAGGAAGAATAAAACCGTAGAAACGTATTTCGTTATATAGAAATTTGATAAATTATGGAAGAATGCGCATGGTACCAAACATGTAAAAAAAATATTAACATTTTGAATTAAATTTTTGTTTTGCGTAGTTTAAAATCAAGAGTTAACAAAATCACTGCAATAATTTTTGACGAACAAGAACATCCTATTAGGGACTGGCAAGCTGTTCGTGTTTACAGACTTTATCTTGTACTGAATGTACATTTTAAAATGTACTAACAAGGAAAGATCTCCGGGTACGAAATCCTGATTTTAATGAAATTTGGACAAACCATTCAAACATTGGAAACTATACAACAGTCTTTTATCAAACTTTAAGTAACTCCACCAGGATTGAAGAATCTCAATTTGACAATAAATGGGGGGCGGGTACGCAAAACTAACTGAAATCGCTTTACAGTGGGCAGAGCATCCGCAGTACGCGGTTTTTCACTAAGGGAGTCATGCCTCCTGAGCCAATGTGCCAAGCGACGTTATTACGTAAGTTTGGCATCTCATCAATTTTGAAAGGAAGGAATTAAAAAATGGTCCAAATCTCACAGAGTTTATATTGAGAAATCACGCGACCGGTTCTATGTACAAAAAAACACATCATCAGGCCAGAATTAATTGTAGCAGTGATAGATTGTGTCAAAATTTGCCACTGCTATAATTAATTCTGGCCTGATGATGTGCTTTTTGAACACGAAACCGGTCGAGTGATTCTCAGTATAGAATTTTGTGAGATTTGGACCGTTTTTTTATTCCTTCTTTTCATATTTCATCCCACACAAAGTTATTATCGATTATTCTGTGATTTTTTTCGTGGAAGCTGTTTCAACTGTACCTCGTTTTTAGTTATGGCAAACTTACGTGAACAGCCGCAGAAATTGTTGAGATGTTCAAAACAGCTTAGGGGACTGCTGCTGTGGGTAAAACTCAGGTGCACGAGTGATCTTCCCGTTTCAAAAGAGGTGAATTGTCGATTGACGTCAACCACGCCCTGGACGTCTTTTAACTTCTTAAATGGACGAAAATATCGAAAAAATTTGTGAAATTTCGTTTGAAGGTTGATGACGTACGATAGAGGAAATCGAATAGTTGCTCGGAGTGAGTTGAAACTCGGTACATCGAATTTTAAAGGAAGATTTGAAAATGAGAAAGATCAGTGCAAAGTTTATGCCTCACACAACCCTCACGGTACGGCAATTTTTAAAAAGAAACGGTATCACTCATTTGTTCCACCCAAGCATTCATCTGATTTGGCCCCATGTGACTTGTTTTCTTTCCCACGGATAAAGAAAGACTTAAAAGGAAATCGTTTTGCCAACGTGGATGAGGTGAAAACAAAAACGAAGAAAACGTTGTCTGACATCATAGTAGATGAATTTAAAAAATGTTTTGAATAGTGGAAGAAAAGACTGAACAAGTGTATTAGGCCTAATAGTTAAATCTTATCTAAAGTAAGACGTCAACATATTTTAGAATGTAACACAACAATGTTAATGATTCTGGCGGATAACAATTAAAAATTAAACAAAAATACTAATAATTTATTACTTTTTCTTTACTTTACTTAATCGTATGCCTTTCTACCGTTAGGTGTAAGGCCGGTGTGGAAGTTGAGTCCATCCTCCTGTCTTGCAAATCTCCCTCCATTTCTTTCTGTCTCGTGTAATCTGCCTAATTTCTTCTCACTTAAGTCCTTTTTTCTCTGTTTCCTCCTTAATAACGTCCTCCCATCTTCTACGCGGCCTTCCTCTTTTGCTTTTTCCCATCACTCGCGTTTCAAACACCTTTTTTGCAAGTCTATCATCATTCGGTCATACGACACACGTGACCTTAATTGTCTCTCCGCTATTTTCTCATTTACCGGTTCAATGATTCACTGCCATACATTAATGACCGTCTAACCACTCTTTTTATCACGTCTATTTTAACTTCTTTAGGATCTCTTTCTTACCTAGGAAAGTTGACTTCATCATATTAAATATTTTTCCTGTTTTTCCCAATCTCTCGTTTATTTCCTTATCTATCTTCCCGCTGTTATCTATTATTGAACCTAAATACTTGTAATTTCTGACTTGTTCGATGTGTTTTCCCATTATCTCTATGTTGTGGACTTTACTTGTGGTTGAAATAATCATACTTTTTGTTTTATCTACATTTATTTTCATGTTTATTTTCATCAACTCTTCGTTCAGCACTTCTATATTGGTTTGTAGATCTTCCTCAGTTTCTGCCAAAACAGCCATGTCGTCAGCGAACATTAGTTTAGGAGTTGTGTGTGTTTCATTTTCCAGTATCCCAGTTTTGGTGTTTTCATCCTATTTCTCGCATTTTTAATGGCTTCGTCTAATACTATATTAAATAGTAGTGGGCTCAATACACATCCTTGTTTGACATCGATTTTTGCTACAAATTCCTTCGATTCTTCGTTGTTAGTTATTACAATGTTTGTATTTCTTTTGTACATTGCTTTAATAATTTTTTTATACTTCTCTCTTTGCCAGTTCTTTCCATGTGTCATCCCTACGGATTCTGTCAAAAGCTTTCTCGAGGTCTATGTAGCACATGTGTATATCTCTGTTCTTATGCAATAGTTTTTCGCTTACTTTCCTTATGATAAATGTACTTCTCCCACTTCTAAAGCCGCATTGTGTGTCTTCATCTGTCCCCTCTACTTTATTTCTGATTCTTTTTTCTATGATCCTTGCAAAAACCTTTCCTGGGACACTTCCTAGCATTATTTCCCTATAATTACTACACTCTCTTTTATCCCCTTTCTTATATATTGGCAGCACTATCCCTGAATTCCATTCTTTTGGTATTTGAATGTTTTCCATTATAACATTTATTAATACTAAATACTAAAATCTTTTATTCCTTCTTCACCCATATATTTTATCATCTGAGCTGATATATTATCTCTTCCTGGTTGCTTCCACTACTTCTTCTTCTTTTATCGGTTCTGTTTCTGGTCTCTTATTTCTTCCTGTTCATTTTCTTCATTTGTTTCTAGCTGTGTTAGTTCTTCAAAGTACTGCCACCATCGTTCCATAATCCTTTCTTCATCAGTTATTATCTTTCTAATAATCTTTTCAAATAATTTATTAATTATTTGAATTCTTATGTCAGGGGAGAGGAAACAAAGTAGTACCACCAGTTATTTTGACAAAGAATGGAGATATGTCACTCTTTTAGATTATCTAATTCAAATTCTTCGTATCGATAATTGCAGTTTCTGGTAGCACACGCTGTATAGAAAACTAGATTTTTCTATGCTACTGTTAAAGCATATAATTCCGGTATTTCATGAAATAACTAGTTATTTAATAAAATACTGATACACGGTCTACGTGAGGAACTTACGCGAAATGTTGAATCAATAGTTGCCGAAGATTTTTTTTATCTGTAATTTTCATCTTTTTCGCTTGTTGAGATAAACCTCCTTTAGCGTTATTACGTTCGTTTATTGTCGATGTGTTTTTTTAAGTAATCAGTGCCAAGTGAAATTACATATTTTTTGTTTTAATTTTCTTCACGGTCTTTTCCATTAGCTTTGTTTTCATTTTCTTGATCGCTTCTTTCCATTTTTGGGTTTTCAGTTTCTTTTTTTATGTTTTGCAAAAGTTTGTTCAAATTTTCTTCGTCCTGCAAGGAACCTATTATTTCTTTTGTCGAAGAAGAACTTGTTGAAACAACTTTTGGATCTGCACCAAACATTGCCTTACACGGGGTTCTTTTGATATCAGAATGATAAGCACGACTTTTCGTAAGTTGAACAAACTGCAGGCTTTTACTCTATTTGTTTATGCTATTCTGTTGCATCCAAGTGGTAAGCATGTTTTTCAGATCCTGATTGGCTCATTCCACGCTCCCTTGGCTTTAGCTGTGCCTCGGCTTTCCATGCAAATTTTTTTAGCTCCGGCCACATATCTCTTTCTATAGTTTTATTGCAAAATTTGCGAACATTGTCCGGTTGCAGAATACTAAGAGCTCTAAAAAGCAGAAATATTTCAAGAACACGACATGCAACTTCCTCAGTGCCTCTTGTTTCCACAGGGTTTAACACAATAGATTTTGTAAGGTAGTCCTGGCAGACCACGATAAATTTATAATTACCATCTGGATGGGATTGGAAATCCAATCAATCCACCTAACAGCGGCTATTTAAATGCTGAAAAATTATTGGTTTCACTACTACTAGCATGTTTTCTAGAAAACTTTTTATCTCTCCCTACGTTATATTTTTATACTTCTTATTTAGTTCTTTAACCATCTGATTTCGTCCTCTACGTCCTATTGCAAAGGGAGTATCATACAGCACGTCAAGTAATCATCATTGACGACGTAGACACGACGAACACCACCTCAGAGTCTTTTTCTTCCATCGGTACAGGTGATTTTTCAATACCTCTTCTCACAGGTACATCGCAATATTGCAGCAACTAATAATCTCGTGAAACTTTATTCTGACATTCTTTGGCAGGATTCACATTATTCAATAAGGTTATACATTTATCACTTGTTAGTAACACACTATTCGTTTTCATTTCTTCTTTATCTACTAAGTCCGTAAACTTTTGATTCATTATCCTTCTTATCTCACTTCCTTGCATGGTAATTTGATTAAACACGTTCTTTTTTTTCACAACGCCAGTTAAAACTCAAGTTGATGTAATTTTTAAGGTTAGCAATGTGATGTGACCCACTTTTGATAGACGACAGTCGATATTCTACAGAATAACTAGCTAAAATATTAAATAAGAAATTTTTCTGCAATTCAACTATCGTAAATCGGTATTTTATGAAATAACCAGTTGTTTCATGGAATATCGGATTTCAAACTTTAACGATAACACCCACTTATAACGAAATTTTCTACTCTGTATATTTAATGTAAAGCAGAACATATTCTCTATAATCAACAGGAGGTTATTTAAGAAAGCAGACTGTAGTATTTTTTATTCATGCTCATAACACTGCGCGAGAATTTTCTGCAATAGCAACTTATCATTCGAAACTCCTTATAAACTTGTCTTGCCCATTTTCCGTATCGTTGCTGTGCATATATCACGGAAACATAACTCAACGTTATGAATACTTTTAATTAACTTTTCTTAATTTTCCTCGTATACAAGCCGGCATTTTTATCTCAAATTGCTTCATGTTTGCTGATTTATAGTGCAATGTGTAAAACTAAACTGTTTGTAGTAGTGAACGAAAAGCAGCGGTGCTGGGAATATACGCAGTTAACATAAGCAAAAGGAAATGGGGAACATTAAACCTAGTTGCGCACTTGCACGGCTTAATTTAAATTATTTTTACCTAAATTACCAGGTTAGGTCACGGCTCGCGTAATTTCAAAACCATTTTAACGATAAACGCGAGCCATCACGTAGTATGGAAAATAAAAAGGAGTAATAAATAATACGGATGATGATTGCGGTTATCACTAAGAAAGTTGGATCGTTAATATTATTACATTATACAAGTATTAAAAAAGTTTAGGGAAGAAAACCGCTGAATGTGCGAAGTACCAAGGGAATGAAACTTTCTGTTATTTATACTGTGTATCCCTAATGCGCCGCCTGATACATTTTACTTTACCTTTTGTTTTTGAAAAGTTTTCTCCTTATATATTCAAACGTATTTGTTGCGTCTCTGAAAAAAAAACTTCAAAAGCATTTGTAAAATGCCAATTTCAATCCTTAAAAAGGATTTCAATTTATATTCGGTGGTAGGTACTTTGACGTATGTATGTTCGTATAAAAGTAACATCGGAATAAGTAAATTGATGGAAAAAAGGAAATAAAATACCAAGGGAGAAAAGTTGGAAAGTATAGGCGGCTTGCATTCCTGAGTTGCTAAACATGTTTCATAGATGATGTCTTGTTGATGTGCTAGTATTTTTTTTTAAACTGTAATGGTTTTCTATGTATATTAAAGCTTTCTGCAATGTAATGTGGCACACTTTGTACTGAGACTGGTAGATATCCATTAAGGCTCAAACTGGTCAAAGTGATGCCTGTACAGTGAGATCCTACACTAACCCCCCCCACCCCCCATGCTAACTTTTGAACGATAGAAGCGTTTTTAGAAAAAAAAAGTCGCTTTCTATCTTTTGTGGTGCCAACTTTTGCCGTTATCAACAGTTCAATTGCATATCCGATGTCACCTGAAGTGACGTGAGCTTTCTTATTTTAAATAGAGCATCCTGTATATTTTTACCTTTTTGGAAAGGCAATCGAAAGGCCACGATGCCACATTTGTTATACTTTAACTTAAAAAAGATGAAGATATGCTGCAATAAAGGTTTTGGTAATCTGTTTTTGTTGTTACGCAAAGTTGGCTAGAAAAGAGCGCCAAATTGCTTAGTGTGACGCCAGACTGATGTGAAGAGCTCGCTGCTAAGCAAAATAATCATAACAAGAATCAATGCGTTCCTAAGGGATCCTCCCACCAGAAAAAGCAAGAACAGTCTTTACTAGCAAAACTAATGGCTGTGGTGTTTTAGGATTCAGAAGGAATATTGTTAATTGAATATGTGGAGAAAGGCACTTCAATAACAGGGGAAGTCTATAAGGAAACAATTAAAGAATTGAAAACTGCAATTTAACAAAAACGACCTCAAAATTCTTAGTGAAAGGTTATGCTGCTTCATGACAATGCCAGAGTCCACAAGGCTCACCAAGTCCAAAAAGTAATCAACGACTGCGGTTTTATAGAGACATCCATCTTACAGTCCGGGCTTGGCAATGAACAACTATTATCGCTTCTCTTAGTTTAAAAACAAACAGTTGAGAGACGGCGTTATTTTTCGGATGAATGTTTGAAAGCGGCGGTGGAAGAGTTTTTTGAAGATCTACCGAAAGGTTCTTTTGGGGGGTATAATCTTATTAGAAACACGTTGCAATAGATGCGTGACCGCTAATGGAACGTGTGTTGAAACATATTTTTTTTAGTTTCCTAAATCTTTTTCATCATGTGTAGGTAAATAATACAAAAATCTCCCCTTATAACTGTGCTATACCTATAAAATTCTGGTAATTTCTTTATTGCTGAGCAAAGTTACAACTCATTGTTGGATGTTCTCGTTGGTTTGATATTTTACAATTATAATTAGAAATGTTTGATATTTTATAATTATAATTAGAAATGTTTGATATTTTACAATTATAATTAGAAATGAACAAGAGAAAGCAAATATTGGTTTAAATGAAACTAGCTTGGAAAGTAGGTGAGTTTTTTCAGATCCAACAACTATAAGTAATTGGGTTTGTATAAATCTCTACATCAATCTCTAAACAACGTCCTAATTTTAAGCAAAGGAACTTTTCCCCATTTAACCAGTTTATGCTATCATCGTCCTTTTTCTTGTGTTAGAATTTTCGTTGAGTATTATAATCGGCATCAAAATAGGCAGTTCGTAATAGGCAATATTAGAGTGGACTCTAACTGTAAGCACACTTAAGTGTGTAGTTCATGTATGAAAATTTAATATGCAATAACGGTATTCCATCTATTCCCTCGTTCAGAAAATATTTAAAAGACTCTCTTATTGCCTGTTTTCCACATAGTAGGTATTCGTAAATTATGTAGTAAACTTTCTTTATTTCCCACTTACCGCAAATTGCTCTACACAAAAGACTCTACGTTGAAGTTCGTTGGAGCTGGTTTTAGTAAAAGTGCAATAAATATATTATGAAAGTAAGTATACGTATTGGTCTTTTGTTTTATTTAATATGGTTAGCGCTAACAACAAACGTTGATATTGATCTTTCTAACTCTCAGGCGTTAGTTTAATGGATTTTGGTAATCGTATGCAATTTTTAAAGTATTAAGAAGGTAAATAGCTTACATATTTTCTTTAAGAATTCGAATAATTTTTTACGATAATCTTTTCTGATACGTAATATTATTTGCCGCTTATGTATCTTACTATTTAGCAAAATTTTCAAAATTTCGTACTCAAGCTTTTGAATGCCCTACTTTTGGGAAAAGCTTATTATGTATTATTAATTTGGAAAGGTTGAATTTGGGAGCTTAACGAATTCGTTCATGAGATGCTATTATATTTCATATTTATCATTGCCTGAAATCAAGGTTTTACTTCTTTCAAGAGAGTGTCTAGGGATTCTGCATTTATACGGTATTCAAATTAAAAACTCTAATACCTTCTTTTAATTTACTCAAATATTAATTGTTTTTTTTTTTTAAATTTTAGGTCGTTAAAAAAAGAGAAAAAAGCTTTTTCCGTTTCTTTTTCTTTTCGTTTTGAAATTTAATCAGTTCCAATTGGCTTCCTTAAAATTTCTGTTTATCTTACGTTATCATCCTGGTTTTGTTTTTGTTTGTATTTTCGTTTATATTTTATTTAGTATCTAAAATAAAAAGAAATTAACGTCAGTGAAGTTATGTCTAAGGATCAAGTCACGTTGGATATTTTTAAAAACATTTTTATCAAATTAAACATACAATGTATACGATAAACAGACAAACCGAGTAGACAGACACACTGAAAATGCAGACTTGTAAATTCTTAAACTTTGTGCTTTATAATATACCCTCTATTTATTTACATTATTCAACAAAAGGAAGACGATATATGGCATTTTTTACGCAAAACTATATCCAAAATGATAAACTTATACAAAGTGTCAAAATGTTTATATATGTATGTGCATTTTTACGCACACTGTTTTTGAAATTACAATGTTCTGCGTACATATTACTATTTTCTAAATACTAAATATATGTAAGATGCAGGCAATAGGCTATTCTATGAAATTACCATGTATATTGAAATATTCTAAATGTGGGAAATATCAAATAGAAATTTTTCACAAATTAGTTAACTAATTATACGAACTGAGGGTTCGGAAGTGTTCTACCACACTTTTTCGGCAATTTAAATAAAACTTAATATCAATTGCTGAAACTTAACGACTATTGAAACTGAAGAATGAAAACTAACCTGGAACCTATTTATAATATACATGGATAGAATATTAAAAATATGGAAAAATTAAAAATCCACTTTTGGCATGGTGGCCGTGCTGAAGCATTTTCGCACTTGTCGCTCAGTTCACAGCATTATATAAGAATTCTGGATGACTGCTGACAATACTATTAGCATGAACTACTGTATGATACTTATTCATATTTATCATAATTTTCTTGAAAGTACTGTGTTGCGAATACTTGCTGCTTTATGTTGCCGGAAACGATGTACAGTGAAACCTCTATTTTCGGCCACCCCTTAAAAGCGGTCACCTCTAAAAACGGCCAGTCAGATTTACAAAACCAATTATATGGAATATCCGTATTAATGACCCTCCTAATAGCGGGCACCTCCATAAAACGGCCACGGCCACTTCTATGAAAATTTTCTTGTGAAAATACCTGCAATTTTACCTCTCATTATCGGTCAATTCTGAAAAACGATATTCAGCTTACCTACCTCAAAGATATCAAAGCTTTCCCGTAATTGACGTTTATTCATTCAATTTAAAACAGATGGAACAATTGTAAGCAGATTTACTTTATTGCACATTTCTAAGATTTGGGAGAATTATATACATACATAATACGTATGTATGATTGAATCTATTTAATTGTTTGTAACTTTTCGGTCGATTCACTTCAAACACATTAGTTTCATAGATTGTGAGTTAGTTTATGTTCGACTGTGCTTTGGTAACGATCATCATATAGCTATAAAGAAGACGTTTGTCTCTTAAAGACAAAATTGATATTATTGTGGAAAGTGAAAAGTTCAGTACCAGTGCTAGAAAGTTGGCTAAAAAGTTTGGTGTTGGAAGAACGCAAGTTTATGAAATTATAAAAAACAAATCCGATTTAAAGAATCGCTTTGAAGAAGGTTCCAATTTAGAGCAAAAGAGAAAGTTTCCCAAAACCGAAGGATCGGCGATTGACGAAGTAGTTTACTATTGGTTCTGTAAAGCCAGAAATAAAAATCTATATCTGGACCCTTACTAAAAAGAAAAGCTTTGAAAGTAGCCGAAAATTTTAAACTGAGGAGTTTACAAGCTTCAAATGGAGGGCTAGAAAAATTTTCTAAAAGACGTGATATACCCTTTAAAACAATTTGTGGTAAGTTGGCTGATGTTGACTTGAACAGTGTTGAAGCCTGGAAACCAAAGCTACAAGTAATATTGAAGGACTATTCACCAAAAAATGTGTACAATGCTGACGAAACCTGACTTTTTTATCTTGCAATGCCCAACAAAACGTTTGCTCTAAAAAACGATAAATGTGCCGGTAAAAAAAATGTTAAACAAAGATTGACAATTTTATTTTGCGCAAATATGGAAGGTGACAAGGAAATCCCATTAATCATTGGGAAAAGTAAAAACCCTCGATTTTTTAAAGGATCTCATATCGACAAACTGCCCTTAGAATGGGTATGTAATAAAAAAGCTTGGATGTCAACAGAAACTATGACTTCCTGGCTAAAAAAATTTGACGAAAAAATAAGAAAAGAAAATAGAAAAGTTTTATTATTTCTGGGTAACGCCACGTCCAATCCAAAAGTGACACTAGAAAATGCGAACATCATTTTCCTGCCTCCAAACACCACTTCCCATTGTCAGCCATTGGATCAAAGGATTATCCATAAGTTTAAGATGAGCTATAGAAAATTTATAATCAGAAGGCTCCTTACATTCACAAGCCTCGAAAGTTCTTTTGAAGATGCAGAGAAAGTATTAATTTAACCAGCGCTTTAGTTTGGATATCAGCAGCTTGGAAAGACGTTTTGCCAGCTACAATTTCAAAATGTTTTGTAAAAGCAGGATTCTCAGAAAATAACCAGCAAGAAAATGATTTCAACGAGGAAGACGAAATTCCACTGGCCCAGCTTCTTCCTGTATTACACGGTGTAAGCCTAGAAAATTGTGCATCTATTGATTGCAATGTTTTGACCGAAAATCTCAGTTTTAACGTTTAAGAAATAACCAGTGAATTAATTGATGATCAAGACTGTAATTCAAACAGTAAAACTGATGTGGAAAAATCTGACATTTGTAATTCAAACATTAAAGATATGGATGAAGTGTGTGAAAAATTAAGAGATGTGCAAAGTTTCTTGTTTTGTAATGATGAAAGTGAACTAGCTATACGAATTGCTCAAATTTTAGCAAAATGTGAACCTCGAGTTTTACAAACAAAAATTATAAACTTAAAATTAAAAAATATTTGAAAAAAAGTATAATAATGCATGTAAAATATTTTTATTTTTTTATTATTATTTAAGCTAATTTTTGATATTTACATTTTTTTTTAAATAAAGAAAACTCAAAGATAACTTTTTTTGTTTATTCCTGACTACCTCTCAATAACGGCCATTTTTACAATAAATTTTTGTGGCCGCTATTTAGAGGTTTTACTGTACAACCAACATGATGGATTTCCAACGGATATTCTTATTTTTAAAAGTAGCATGTAATGACGCAAGTAGAAGACTGAATTAATAATGTTCATTTTTAAATATGTTTATTTCGTGTAATTGTATAAGAAGGCTGATTTATAAATCAAATAGACCAACGCATTTCAATGATATTTGCAAGCAATTCTGGGATTTAATTTATCCTAACTGATGCGAACCTGTTCGTTAATCATTAGGTTTTACCTTACCACGAGACGTGTTTTTAAGATAAGTACCGTTTTGAAATAAAACAAACACAAGTAAACTTTTCTTAACAATTTTATATTTACATGAAAGCCTGACCTTATTCTATTTTTCTACATAATTTCCACCAATATTGAGGCATTTATCGTATCGTACAATTAGCTTTACAATCCCACCGTCATAGAAGTCTGCCGCCTGATTTAACAACCACTGGTCACAACTTCATAGAGAACACTTCTGGAAACTTGAGGAAACTAATCAGATAACGATGAAATCGTAAAGCATCTGTTCTCTTTCACTTTTTCGTCAACTTTCTGAACCAAATCTTCAGTAATGACAGAAGGACGTCCACTTCGTTCCTCCTCATGGGCATTCGTGCGGCCATCTTTAAAAGCTCTCACCCATTTCCGTACCATTCAATCACTCATAATGTTTTCTCCATACATTTCACAGATCTGACGATGAATGTCGGCCGATTTAATGCCTTTAACACAAAGAAAACAAATAACAGCGCGTATTTCACAGTTGGCGGGATTCTCGATCGACGGAGACATTTTAAACAGTGGCAAACAAACGTAAGCACTGTCGAATCTTTCTGTGATGGCGTCTGTGCCTTGTCAACTGATGTAGGTACACAGCGCGCAAGCGTAGAAAGCCGCCGTAGCGCTCACGGTAGCAGAACTTCAAAACGTTGCTTACTTTAAAAACACGCCTCGTACTTTTACTATGTTTACTTACAACATCTTCTTATCGAATGAATGATGAATGAAACAAATGGGAGATTGGATGTACAGCAATTACCATCTCAGATGTCAGCACTTTTGTACTTCTCTCACTCGCATCAAACGTAACTATCTGAGGCGCGAGTGAGAGATCTGCGAAAGTCCTGACATCTGAGATGGACATTGCTGTACAAATGGTTTTTAATTTTTGAGACGCATGAAGATGCTTCAAGAGATTTTTTTTTGTTTTTCGTCATGTTAATAGAAATAATTTCTTAATATCATTGAAATAGCTCGAATACTAAATTTGAAGTTTGAATTTGGAATATGTCGTTTTTGCTTTAAGTTAAAATGATGGAAACAAAATAAAATGAAATCGTACTGTCCATCTTAGGCAACAATTTGTAGTTTGCACTGTTGATAATATTAATTTTTTTTTTACATTTTCTTAATAAGTGTCTCAATGCCACCAAAATAAATATTTTTTTTTTATAGATTAAAGCTATTATTTTGCTCTATTTGGTTTATAATCAGCCTTTTTATACAATTACATGAAATAAAAATGTTTGAAAATGAACATTATTATCTTCTTGTTGCGTCACTACATGTATTGTATCATGTTACTTTTAAAAATAAGAATATCCGTTGGAAATCCATCATCAGATTATATTTGGAAAAGAAGAGTAGAAGGACGCTAATTAATTTCTGACTTTGAGTCAAGTTTTCATCCGTGACTGTTTTGTGAATGCTCTTTATTACCTCTATGATTTTTCTGTTCACTTCAATTTCCTGCAGATATTCCCACATCCTATTTCTGGGCAGTGTATGAAATGCGGCTTTTAAGTTTATAAATACCAGAAAGTATACATATTTTTTAAAAGTCACCATGCATAATTAAATAGCTAATTAAATCATGTTATTTGATAAAATTAAAATGGGCGGGAAACAATGAACAATAGTAACATGATGTAATATAGATCCAATTAAAATTGCAGTGATAAAACTCGCAATTTATAATGCACAAACATGATTTATTAAATAGCGGTTATAAAAAAACGGTGGCAATAACAATTGTTTCAGTGAAAACAAAAATTGGACAAATGCCCTAAAAATAAATCTTGCGTTACGAATGAAATATGCCGAACAATGGTATTTACGTGGAAATAAATGTGTCATTTTATAAAACCCGAAAAATAATAAATCGCAATTATAATTTACACTGCGAAAAGTACTGCTGAAAGCTCGGTAGCGATACAATATTTCGCGTGTACATCATATACCACATAAATTAACTAATTCTATGTTGATTTTTTAAATTGTACGATTTGTATTTGATTAATATGGTGTCTTTGAATATATAATGCCAATTCTATGTTTTCAATTCAACAGCCATTTGTTAATTTAGGATGTTGAGTAAATTCGTTGCTTTCATGTGTGAAATATGAAGACAGGTTGTCTCGTAAACTTGATAAATTATGTCAATTGTGAGCGAATTGTGCTCAGCAATGAGGTAGCAATTACAATAGTGAAGTTATTTGGAAGGAAAGCTTTTAACAGCTTCGTTATGAACCGCATAAATCTTCGAGTTATTCACAAAATTCCTAGTTTAACTAATATTCAAATTGTTTTTATGATTTAGTTGAAATTTAATTACACATTGTATCGTTTGCCACTTTACTCTATACAAGCGCAATACGTAATAATGTAGATTTCGGCGCATCCTGCTTTCATTGCATATTGCAAGTTGGTCTTTGGTATTTTGCTCCAAATCAATTAATGTATATCAAATAATTATGTCGATACGTGATGCGTTTGTCTGGTGATTGCGAATTGTTTCGCTATCCACTATAACATCATCATAAGGTAATCAGTGAAATCTTTGGATATTACGTTCCAAATACTCACCAGTTAATTATATTGGTATCGCGTTTATAAAGCAATGTTATGATTTTGGTGTAATTAGCGAGAAATCAATTTCCGTTTTAAATGACCTTCAACTATATATTCACATTTTCTTTATTTCTCATTAAGTCACTTTTGTCTTTGCAGTGCAAGTTCAAAATAAGGCGAGTGAAAACATGTCGAAACAAATTCAAATTCCAACACATTAATATTCGTTTATTTTCAAGAAAGGCATCGAAGTAACAGGGTGATCCCTCGCTGGATATTTCAATTTGCTTTCCTGCCGATTATCTTTCACATTGCTCCAGCGAGCGTTTTTGGTTGTTATGAGGTCTGATTGTGGGCATGGTTTAAAATTATATTGAAACCGACAGGTGCTTCATAAGTTCGTAGCTTGATCTATTTGAGATCAGCATGTTTCATAAACCGATCGACCAGAGTATCACAGCACACAACGTCACGATGAGGTATTTTAGAATGAGTTGCTGGCAGTGTAATTATATGAAGGTATGAAGATATAAACAAGTTAACTGAGGACAAAAATTAGAAAATTGCAATATAATATAGCTTCTCATGGTATCCATGAAATCACTTACAGCAAAAGCAATGTGAGGAAAGAAAACACAGGTCCAACGGCCATGCTTATAATCACCAGGCGTTGTTCCATTAAAAAAAAAATCAACTTTGGGTTTACATCACAACATCGTATTTCATTTTCACATGCAATTTTGATGATTCTTCTGTTGTGTAATGTATTTCGTGTTAATTATTACAAGATACCTACGTGAAATTTCTTTCAAACATCCAAATATAGAGATTTTTCATAATTCAGGCTAAATGAATATCATTATCTCTTATTTATTTGGTTGTCTAAAATTATAATTTTAAAAACAGAGATTAAAAAAAATTGCACTAAATATCACATAACGATACATAAATAAATATGAAATATTGTTTTGTTTATGAAATTCACAAACCCCATGTCAACCCTTAATGTGGCAAAATATTATTAAGCTTGGCAAAGTTACTTATGCTTTATTACGAGGGAAAGTCATTAAATAAGTCACAAACTGTTGTGGGAAAGCTGAAAATAGCAGAGAGCTATTTTCCGTATTTGTCATTGGGGCAGCACTATCCAGCTTAATGATAATCAAGTGACAGTTGACGTGTGCGTACGCAAGCAGTGTTAAAATGGCGACCGTGCTCGAGGAGTGTACTGCGGAATAGCAGCGTACTGTTGTGCGTTTTTTCTGGGCAAAAGGGCTCCCTGCAAAACATATCCATAAGGAAATGTCTCCTGTTTACGGTGAAAAGTGTTTGTCGCGTAAAGCCGTGTATAACTGGGTCGAGAAATTCTCACAAGGGCGCTCAAAAGTTGTTGACGGTCAGCGAAGTGGCCGCCCCGTTCAGATTGCGACAGATGCAACACTTCGAAGGGTGGAAGAAATGATTCGAACTGACAGGCGGGTAACAATAGACAGCATAGCAACTGCAATAGGGTGTTCTCATGGTTTAGCCTACGAACTGATGCACGATCGTTTGAATTTCCGAAAAGTTTGCTCACGGTGGGTTCCTAGGCAATTGACCGAGGAACACAGAAAGATTCGAATGAGCTTGTCCTTGCAACACCTCTCTAGGTACGCAGAGGAAGCGGAGGCCATGCTTAATAGGACTGTTACTGGTGATGAATCATGGGTGTACCACTACCAACCCGAAGCAAAGCGTGCTTCAATGCAATGGAAACGTCCTTCTTCACCGTCAACAAAGAAATTCAAGGTTGTGCCCTCAGCTGGTAAGGTTATGCTTACCGTGTTCTGGGATTCTCAAGGAGTGCTCCTAGCCCATTTCCAGAATAGAAATGAGAATGTGACTGCTGAATCATACTGTAGAGTTTTATTGTTGCTTCTGGATACAATTCGACGGAAACGTCCAAGCCTACTGACGAGAGGAATATTGCTGCATCACGATAACGTCAGGCCGCATTCGGCCCAGTTAATCCAGGCGAGAATTGAAGAATTAGGGTGGGAACTTCTTCAACATCCGGCTTACAGTCCCAACCTAGCCCCAAGCGACTATCATCTGTTTGGTACACTAAAAAAGCATCTTGGCGGAATACATTTCAAGATTGATAATGATGTTCAACAAGAGGTACGCACGTGGTTCAGACGGCAGCCCAAACACTTTTATGCAGCAGGCATTAGGGCATTAATAAAGCGATGGGATAAGTGTATCAATGTAGATGGAGACTATGTTGAAAAATAAACCTTGTTTTTGGCTAACTATTTTTCTTATTACATTTATAATAGCTTATTGTGACCTACTTACTAACTTTCCCTCGTACGTATAATAAAAATAAAACAGAAGTAAATTCGTCGCTGGTGGGTTAAACTATGGCTTAACTTCAAACGTTAAAAATCTTTATCTAGAATCTGGCGCTATAATTGATTAATGTAATACGAATCTCCATTTTTCTATTTGTTGACCAATTAGCTGACCAGTTTGTTGACCCATTAGTTGATAAGTATACTACCGCTGTTATAAAATAATCTATACAAAAGTGATAGGGTTTGGAAACAATTCCGAGGATTTTGGAATTTTAATCATTAAAGACTTTCGGTTATGTAAGTAACGTTTCCCTTAAATTTCTAAGCTGGTAGTTAAATTAAATCCGAAACTACGTAGCATGAAAATTCTATTACGACCTTTAGAATATATGAAAGGTTTTACAATTAATGGACATATAAACTTGTGTGGGGAATTTAGAGCTTTATCGCATCAGCTTGCGAACCTTTACAAACTGAAGGTTTTTAAAGTAAATCTTGTATGCGAATATGTATTTTTCGTGAACCAGAAAAATTTTTAAATTTTTAAATCATCATTCTGTGTTACCTTACCTTTGAAAGCTGTATGAATTGTTATATTCAATATTTACATCGGAATTCGGCTGTCAATCTAGAACGTATAGGGTGTTCAGGATAGCCACCCAATTGTGATGAAAGTCCCTCTAGCGGGAAGAAAGGTAATTTTCGTAGCCAAATTCCCCGCAGGCCAACTGGCCTCGGAGCGGGGGTACTACAAATTTTATATAAAGAAAAGGTCCGGTTTATTCACATCACAGGTAGATGGAGTAAGATAAAAACACTGCCTATAGTTTTTTTGTTATCATTTTATTATCACTTTGACTGTTTTTAATATGTTGTGTACGTCCCAATTTAATTAAAAAAAAAATTTCATTTACTCTAATTACCCACCACACAAGTAGTCCAACAATTGTTGATATATAGAATGTGTAGTTTTAATTTTTATTTATTAATTTGACAATTTCCTTATTACTACTTTTAACTGTAAGTACAATTGTTTCTATTAGGTTCTCAGCATGCGAAAAAAAATCAAGAAGGATTTATATATTTACTATCCCTAAAAAGAATAGTTGCTTGGAACATTTATTTTGGTATTTTGAATCCTTTTTGGTTCCTTTGTCTTCATCGGGAATGAACCCGGTGTGTTGGAATATGTTTTATAATTAGTTTTTAAAAAATTAGAAAAAAATCTTTTATAAATTTAGCTTAAACTTCATTTTTTACAATTGTTAACATTAATTAGTATGGATTATTTGTTGTCAAGTTACTATCTATTAATGATATAAGTCTACTACATAATATTTCTGGATACTTTCAGCTGAAGATGGGACATTAGTCCCGAAACCAGTCACTCTTTCTTATTAAATTTGGAATTATTGTGAGAAAGTGGACGTTTCTTTTACTCTAACTGCATGATGTATTCCTCACACAGAGCCGCATTGGATCAATTTTATATACGTCCAGATAACGACGATCTTAACGTAACGTAGATAAAACTCCATCTGCTGTGCAATTTCTCCATTTGTAAATCGTCAAAATTAATGTAAAATTCTTCTAAAACAGACAACAGGGTATATTCAAATGCATTTCTAACATTATTCCGTAAATTAAATCTTTGTCCTAATGTTATTTAGTAAATCGTTAGAATAATTTCGTATTTTAAGGTTTCTCTACCACAGAGCCATTAATTTTAATCATTTGGTGGCGCCAGCGCATTCATTCTCTCATGTTACTTCTATAAATCACTTCATTCATCGAAATTCATTAAAATATTACGTTTAGAAAGAAATAATCTAAATTTGCTGTGGAATGAAGCAATCGCTATCGCGATTAAATAAAGGTGTAGGGGAACGCCAGAAATTTCATCATTCCTGGTTCAGCATTAGTTGAATCAACTAGTGTTTTGACCGCGGTCTCAGTTTAAAGTGTTCGTTATTGAAATTTATAGTAATTAGAAAGTAATTTCAATATAAAAGAAAAGGTTTGAAGTTAGAAGGGCGATTTCCTGCAAACGTTATAGGAACATAGGATTTATATGACAGCTTCACAAGATTCAAGTTTAGTGTACGTTTTTTCAATTTTAAATATACGTTAATTTCAACTTATTGATTTCAAAAGTCATAAATTATTGCCAAAAGAGTATCCAGGAATACCCCCGATCCTACAAAGAGTTTAGAACTTTAATTAAATTGCAAAAGTTCAAATTTTTAACAAATTCCCCTGAGAAAACACATTTCAGAATATTTAACTTGATGTGTAACTTAGTTACCTTCTCCCAAGCTTGATATATTAACGATCTACATTAACTACGTTCTGACTTATAAAGTATATCTACGACAACAGATTCATTAACGTAAACCACTGATAGGCTCGTTTGCAAGTAAAATTTTCTGCGCGCTGAAAGCATTTAGTAATCGACAAGAGAGGTTTTAATGTTGATGTTAATTGGATGTAAAAGGACCCTGCACAGAATTTTTATTTTAAAAACGATAAATTATTCAATTTGTCGTATGAAACAGAGCTCTAAAAATATTCTTTATACGAGGGTGTATTAAATATAAACGGGACTGATTTTCTTAAAAAATCCGGAGGGCTTCTAGATCTGGAAGGGGTTGATGCGCAGGTCGCCTTTACTGTTAGGGAGAGGGGAGAACCGGCCGCAATTCTCTCGGGTCCCTTTAATATCAAAAGAAACCATGAGCGAGAAAGAAGTGAATGTCTCCGTGGAGCAGCGGATTATCATCAAGTTTTTGGCTAAGGAGGAGGTGAACCCAACCGAAATTTTGCAACGATTACAGACACAGTTCGGGGACAACACCCTATCAAGAGCATGTGTGTTTGCATTGTACAAAAAATTTTCTGGAGGGCGTGAAAAGGTCGAGAACGAGAACCATGATCGCCGCCTTCTTTTACAGTGTTTTTTGGTTGGCAAGGTGCTTTTTAAGTTGATTTTCTCCACGATCGACGCACAATTAATGCGCAATATTATTGTGAAATACTGGATGCCGCGAAATTGTCATTTCGAAGGAAAGGGTAGAAGCAATCGGCCAGAAGTGTCATTCTTTTACATGACAACGCCAGGCCTCATGTGGCTAACGCCATGATGCAAAAAGTGGATGCATTAGGATGGGAAACGCTGGAACATCTACCCTATAGATCAGATTTGTCACCTTGTGACTTTCATCTTTTTGGCCTCCTCAAAGAAGCGCTTGGAGGCCAGCGTTTTGACGACAACGAAGCGGTGGAAGCGTTTGTGCTCCAATGGCTACACGAACATCCGAAAAGTTTTTACGATGATGGAATAAAAAAGCTCCTAATCCGATGGGAAAAATGTATTTCTAGGGCGGGAGAGTATGTAGAAAAATAATACATATATATTTGTAAGCTTAGTTAAATAAAGTTAGAATTTTTGAAAAAAACGAGTCCTGTTTATATTTGATACACCCTCATAATAAAACAGAAATGTCGTTTCTACAAAACATTATTTTTGCTATTATTTTTAGAATAAACACGCTTGTAATTACACTCAACGTTATAGCAAGCACAGCGTTTACGGACTAAATTGCTGTGAAAAGATGTCGCTGACTTGCCGTTAATCGAAAAGGGATGAGTAAATACGTTTTTGGCACTGTTTTTGACATTGCTTGATGGCCGTACTCTTTGTTATTAAAAGAACATCCTCCAATTGTTCCAAATTATATTTCTAGATGAAAGAAATCGAGCGATTGTTTGCTCCGAGATTATAACACTGCGTCTTTCTGAATAACTTGGGAACACTTACTTATTAATGTCTTTCTCGATGCTTACTTTTATTGGAGGTTTGTAGAATCTTTTTTTTTTCTGAAAACGAAAATTACGTGTACTGTTTCGTGTCCAAAAGGTTATTGCAACTGCGTGAAGGTAATTTACTTTAAAATTATGCGTTAATATTATTGAAAATTTAATGCTATTCAAGTACTTCTTTCTGAGCATGTATATCGTCTCCGCAGATTACCAAACTTGGCAGCAATTCTAGAATTTTTGTTCGGTTCTGCTAATATAGTTAAACACTAATTTATGATATTTTGAGTATTGGCATGGCCGCTACGTCAGGGGCAGAAGGTGCTATATCTGGAGGAGTGGTGGCAATTTCAGGTCGTATACTGTGAACTACCATAACTGGCCATAAAAGACTTCTTGATGCATTAAAAATTTTTATTGTGTATTTTTGTTATGTAAATCCTTTATGAACATTTGCACAGCAGCTGAAATAACCACGAGCATGGACTTGATTTTGAAGGCTCGAATATTCATCCTATATTTTATGTTCTTATTTCTGGATCCATTGTCTTACGTTATTATCCATGTATATAAGGTTTAGTTCAGCTTTTAACTAATCTTAATCAAGCTGCCTAATAAGTAGAGTTGCTCAATTTGCGCTAACAACCAGTGGCGGCCGCATAAAAGTTTACACAAAATAAATGGTCAGAAATAAAATATAATACGTGCTCAAACACTTACCGTCTCAAAAGTCCTCCGTGAAATCACAAAGTGAATAATGCCTGTTAAATATCTGCAACATTAGATATGTTTCCACAGTTGTTTCGGCATACCGAGTGCGGCGTAAGGAAAAAGTGTGTTTATATGCAGAAAACGAACGTTCTATATCTAGCGACGTTATATTTGCGTAATTAAAATAACCTTTGGAACAACTTAACGGCTCTGTTGACGCACCTTCACAAATTTGTCTTAATGTACCAAAATCAGAATCTTTCTCTAAAACACTTTCAAACCTTTCTAGAACACAAACGTTTTTTGCGTCTTCTACCGCGCATAGCTGTGCGTGAACATTGCACTATTTGCAGAGATTCCACTAACGACACCGAAGGATTTTATAATTTTTCTATTGCCTTCACTAGTCCGAAGTAATTGTTCTGAATAGTTTTTAAATCCGTTTTAACCTAACTTGAAATTTCGACTGGCTTTCCTTGATAGCCGCAGCTTCCTTTGGATCTAATTGTAAAACCACGTTCTTAATATTCTCAAAATATTTATGATAATAAAACGCGGCTTGTAACCATGTTCCCCAACGTGTAAGAATAGGTTCTAGTGGCTCAGGCATACGGGGGCACAGTCTGTGAAATTTGCGAATACGTTTTGAGGAATTTGACAAACACTGCTTTTGTATGCGCTAATAAAGAGTCTACCTCAGGATAACATTTTCTAATACTATCTACCACATGACTGAAAGCATGAACTTTACACGTAATATGTAACAAGTTAGCACAATGTTTTTTAAGAGACCGGCCTACAGAAAGCATGTTTGCGACACCATCACTCATAAACATCAACAGTTGGTTTGTTGAAAGTTCAAACTTTTCCAATGTATTTAACACTAACTTTGAAATTACTTCGGCAGTACATTGTTGTACTCGTCTGGAAGCTAATAGAATTGAAGGTGACGATTGATGTGGTTCCATTGGACGTACTATTGCATTAACCACAGAATGTTTTTTTACGATCTGTTATTTCGTCCACACATAACCACAGTTTTTTGTTTTTCAACTCCGATTTAATTCTCTTTTCAACATGTTCACGAGCAGATGGCACAATTCTTTGTAAGGATGCCCGACTTGGTAATTTGCAGTCCGAATATTTATTCCAAAAGAAGACATATGCTTCCTTGTCTAGTAAATTAAACGGTAGATTACATGCAATAGAGGTAACACAAATTAAATTTAAATTTGTCATAGTGTTGTGTGCAATTTTTTTTTTAAGAATGCTGTTACTATTTACGTGACGTAGACAATCCCTTTTGGACCAACACATTGAATTTTAACGCCATCACAATTTAGGTCACGCATTTCTACTATAAATTCTGTAATTTTGTCCAACATTGGTCGTTTTCGCGACGTAGGCAACGTTTTTAAAACAAACGTAGAACTACGAAATAGTATTTACGGCAGCGTACATGTATACACAACAGATCTGGTTGAGACTCGCGGTTATACTGAGGGTTGTATCGAACCTCCGCCACTGCCCGTTGGCGCTAGTGAGCAACTCTCAGCTGCTGTCATCGTAGTTAAGTATTTGAACAATACTGAGCACATATTTTGAATACATATTCAATGACGTAGTTGGTCACCCAAAGCATTGTTCTTCCTCAATATTCTTTCATTTTCAAAAACATTGTGCGATTTTAAAATTCGGGTTAAAGATGAAATATCCTTCTTGGTTTTTGATATTTACCTACATTTTTCGCTTGATGTAGATCATGGGAACATAATTTCGACATGTAGATCGACTTATTTCAACTCGTCACCTAAAATTGTGCAACATTTGGCGACAATTTACAGAGAGTAAAAAAATCATTCCCGCTGCTTTTCTAGTAAAATTCCTGCATTTCCAACGTAAATGTATAGGATTTGCGTAGTACGGATATTGATTTAATATCTTTAGCTATAGATTTAGTAGCAAAGTAAATTAGTAATGTTAACAAAAAGTTTATGCATTATAAAAGAATCAGTTATCATGCCAGCATCAAATTAATATTTTTTATTCAACTCAATATGAACACTTACAACACTTTTTAATTGTACAATCTAACGCTTATTTTAACCCAAAGTTTGCATCACGGATAGTATACATGTGTGGCAAATTTGGGAAAGCGCAGCTCAAGCCCTCAATCACATAAATACAAAAAGCAAACATGCGTATGAATGTATATCTGTCAGTACCAGTGTAGAGGAACAGTGAGTAGGAAATGTGATCTATTACATTCATATTCACGCGATTGTAGGCACACTAAACAAACATACTCTCAAGTACATAGGTTTTGGAAACTTGACCGTATATTTTAGAACTATCGACGAGACCGTGTACGGTATGATAGAATGTATCTATAAATGCCGCATTCGGTTACCGAATGTGCTTGATTTGTGCCTATTTAAAATGTTATGAAACAAATTATTTGATTTCAGTTATATCTAAGGCAAATACATCTTCTTCATTGACTGCTTACGTCTTAAGATTAAAACAGGAATTAAGTAGGCATTTTGTTCAAAATGCAGAGCAGTGTTCGAATACTTTATCGCAATATTAACGAATCAAAGTGTATAAAAATTAACAACGATTAAGAATAACTTTAAAATATTGTAAATGCAAAAGAAACATATTCCTTTAATATGGTTACATGGTTTCCTCAACACATATAAACAAATTTAATTTATAAGACATATTTAAAAGTGGTTGTAAATAATCTGTCGTTATTTTGAATCACTTGTTCTAATCGTAACGGTAAGTATTCTATTAATTCCGGGCAAAATGCTTACGAGGTAGGCGCCATAAATTCTCAGCCTGATATAGAAAAAAAAACTTGGAAAAATATAACAATTTTTATTTTTCAATCACTTGGAGCCATGTCCGAACTATACGGTGGATGTATCAATTCTTGAAAGCCACATTCGCGGATGAGAGCTTGTGAAATGGCGGCAGTATAGACAGGTGCATTGTTGTGCAATAATCGAACACCTTTTATCAATTTTCCCCAACGTTTTGCCTGAATATTGTCCCTCAATGTATGCAGCAAAGACGTATAATATGTGCTGTTGAAAGTTGTATTGCACTCTTTAAAGTCGATGAGTTAAATGCCTCCACAATTCCAGAATATTGTGGCCATCACCTTTTCCGTTGATTGAACGACTTTCGCCTTTCTGGGACGAGGTTCATCGAGTCGTTGCCATTCCATTGATTTCTGTTTAGATAGAGGATCATAATACAGAACCATTGCTACATCTCCTGTGACAATGGACTCCAAAATCGGTTTCGGGGTGGGGTCATCTCCACACATGTTTGAAAACGAACGCGCACATCCGACACGATGCCGACGTTCACGTTGGAGAGCAAAAAGAAGATGCGGTACCCATCTTGCGTTAATCTTTTTCATACCCTTATGGTTACGGAGAATTCGGCGAATACATGTTTCAGAAATGTTAGACATCACTGCTAGTTCCTTCACCTTCAAACG
Organism: Dynastes maya; assembly: GCA_029619315.2. Taxonomy (NCBI): domain Eukaryota; kingdom Metazoa; phylum Arthropoda; class Insecta; order Coleoptera; family Scarabaeidae; genus Dynastes; species Dynastes maya. Next base: position 29,280,775 of record JAROYE020000001.1, read on the forward strand.
GCAATTTGCCAATACCATTTCTTGAATAATTGAAATGTTTTGAGGCGTGATCAGTTCAATTGGTCGACCGGGGGCGTTCATCATCGTTAAGGGATTCTTGCCCCAAGCAGAAACATTTTGCTCATTTTTTTACAGTGGAATATGAAGGAGATAAATCACCCTAAACGCCGTCTAAACGTTGTTTAATGTGATTGGCGTATGCCCTTCTTTTGTTAAAAATTTGATAACCGCACGGTACTCAATTTTCGTTAGCTGAGACATTTTCGCCCACTTTCGTGACATTGTCTGGCTAGCTAGTAAATACTACAAGCCGTAATATATATGGTGTAGACCATCGCATGTGCAACTATGACGCAACGGAGCTGAGAATTTATGGCGCCTACCTTGTACTTCTTTACTTCTTGTCACGTTTTCTTTGTTACCGTAATTTATTTCCATTCCCCTGGAAAGGATAATGTTTCATCATGTTTTTTATGTGACCCCATAGGTTTTCTACCAGATTCGAACTAGAACTCCTCAATAACCAGTTCAGTAGCTCTATGTTGTTTCCGTTTTCCCATTGTGTCATGAACTTCCCAGTGTGAATGATTCAAAATAACGATGTATCGATCCGTTATTGCATTATTGCAACTATTTTGCAATGCATTTCGTAAAAGAGATTCACATTGGATTAGAAGGCAACGAAAAGGTGGACAAATTTGCCAAGTCCAGCTGCAAACATTCAGAAATTCTGCATTATATTTTATAACCGCCTGATGTATTCAATGCTGACAAAAGGTTATACAAACCGAATATGTTGAGTACTATACAAGTGCAGCAACAGGAAGCTTCTATAAAGAATTTGTGACTAAACTACCAACACCATGGTTTCAGAAATGTTATTTTCCTTAGCGTATGGTTCAAGATGTATGCCGATTAAGATCCAATTATGGTGTATGCAATAGTTACCTGAAGAAGATTAACTTGAAATATACTGAGATATGCAAATGCGGAGAAGTGAAAAATCTAAAGCACATTATTATGAATGCCCTAAATATAACATAAGCCGTCAACGGCTTTTTTCACAACATTACCCCACTGTTGCAAAATCCATTTTACTACAGGACGTTACAGGACATCAACATTTTTCAACTTCTGTATTATTTTCTTCGTAAAAATAAAATAAAAGTGTCATTTCCTGATTTTTTTCTTAAGAAATGACTGGTAGTGTGTTTGTATGGTCTAACTAAAGTAAGTCCTTTGTTCGAATCGTGAGCGAGTGTGAGATGATGGCCATGGCAAGCTCTACAGCCATAAACTGACTAATCAGTAAAGCTGGCCACGAGCGGTACCGCGCAGTAGCGTACAGTCGACCAGACCTCGCGTTCCACTAGAGTTATTCTGCTAATAGAGATGTTTGCTGCCGCAAATAATTTCGCTCATCTTTTAAATAAAAATTAAATAACACGTGCTCAAACACTTACTATTTTAAGAGTCCTCCGTGAAATCACAAAGTGAATAATGTCTGTTAAATATCTGCAACATTAGATATATTTCAACTGTTGTTTCGGCAAAACTAGTACGGCATGAGGAAAAATGCGTTTATATGCAAAGAACGAACGTTCTACATCTAGTGACGTAATGTTTGCGTAAGTAAAATAATCTTTCAAATAACTTAACGATTCTGTAGATGCACCTTCACAAATGTGTCTTAATGTGCCAAAATCAACCATTTTTCTCAAAAACACTTTCAAATTTTTCTAGAACAGAAACATTTTTTGCGTCTTCAATCGCGCATAGCTGTGCGTGAACATGTTGCACTATTTGTAGAGATTCTTCTAACGGCACCGCAGGATTTTGTAATTTTTCTATTGCATCTGCTAGCCCGAAGTAATTGTCGTGAATGATTTTTAAATCCATTTTAACCTGACTATCTTGAAACTTCGACTGGCTTTTCTGGATAGCGGTAGCTTCCTTTGTATCGAATTGTAAAACCACGTTCTTAATATTGTCAAAATATTTATGATAATAAAACGCGGCCTGCAACCATGTTCCCCAACGAGTTAGAATAGGTTCTGGTGGCTCTGGTATACGGGGGCACAATCTGTGAAATTCGCGAATACGTTTCGGTGATTTGACAAATACTGCTTTGGTATGCGCTATTAAAGCGTCTACCTCAGGATAACATTTTCTGATACTATCCGCCACAAGATTGAGAGCATGAATTTTACACGTAATGTGTGACAAATTAGCAGAATGCTTTTTAAGAGACCGGCCTACAGAAAGCATGTTTGCAGCACCATCACTCACTAACATCAAGAGTTGGTTTGTTGAAAGTTCAAACGTGTCCAATGTATTTAACACTAACTTTGAAATTACTTCGGCAGTACACTGTTGTATTCGTTTGGAGACTAATAGAATTGAAGGTGCCGATTGATGAGGTTCCAATTTGCGTGCCATTACATTAAGAACAGAATGTTTCTTCCGATCTGTTGTTTCGTCGACACGTAACCACAATTTTTGATCTTTCAACTCCGATTTTATTTTTTGTTCAATATGACTTGGTAATTTGCACTCCGAATCGTTATTCCAAAAGCAGATAAATGGTTCCCTGTCTAGTAAGTTAAACGGTATATTACGTGCGATAAACGTAACGCATAAATTAAATATAAATTTTTCATTGTCTCGTGCGCAATTTTTTTTGAGACATGGTTTTCACTATTTACGTGTCGTAGACAATGTTGTCTGGACCAACACATTAACGGGATTTTACAGATTACACGTTTAATTTTAGCACCTTCATATATTAAGTCTGGAATTTCTGCAATAAATTTTCGAAGTTTGTCCGACCGCGGTCGTTTTGCTGACGAAATCATAATTTTTCTAGGACAGATAAACAATTGCGCAAATGACCGACAGCGAAAATGTCCGTACTGCTCCGCAGACGGAGTAATACTACCGTTCCTCTCGGTCCGAACTGATTCTACGCCGATGCGCGGTATCGCTCGTGGCCAGCGTTACTAATCAGCCAATCAATCATAAAAGAAGTTTATTTATATGTCACATGAAACGAAAACAAAAGAAAAGGATCAAATGTAGAATCTTTGTAGTAAACGAATATGTTTAGTAGGGGTACTTGTAATATTTTGAAGGTATCCTTACATATTTATTACTACTCTTTATACACAAAATTAAAACAAAGCCTTTGGACATTGCTATGCAATTTGGAGAAATACCCACTTAGTTCTAATTTAATCATAATATACGTATAAACAGAAACTATTTTTAAGGCATTCTCAACGTTAGAAGATGTATTTTCTTTGGAAATCTCTAAAACTAAGTAATTTGTTTTATAACATTTTACATTGCCACGGCCTGTCGTGATAGGAATAGTTCTTGATAGAAACTCGCTTGATAGGTAGTGAAATACACAGACAAATAAAACTCTGGATTCAGCTTTACACTAAGTTTAATTCTATGTACAGAATACAATTCGAATCTCGTAACAAATTACCAGTTACAAGTCCAAATAGAATTTTCCTCTCTCTCTCTACAATAAATATGGATTTATGCCCGCAATAAATTACAGTGGCGCAGAGCTTGGCGCGGTATCAGGCACCGGTATCATTGGTATCATGTATCAGTATCAAGTACTGGGCTCGAATCCCGGACTCGCAACTCTCAGAATAAGGTTTTGCTGAGGGTGAAGATCTTCATCTTTCTACTGCATATGTACCTGTGGAGGGATTCTACTTTAAATAAAATCAAATATACCCGTGTCTGAGGACGTGTCCTTGTACGTGTTCAGGGGCACTTGCGGGATATACTCCACTACTTAGCACAATCTGTGCCCCCCGTATGTTTACTTACATTGACAGTCAGAAGCAATCATTAAATTTTTTCTCGGTTGTGTTATCTATTATACTATGAAAGGGTTAAGAGACCCCACGGGCGGTGGTGTGACAATAACACATGGCCGGCTGATGCTCCCTGTAATTGGCGAAAGCTATTAGGGGATGCGAGGTCATGGATTATTTGGGAATTTGTTTACTGTATCTAAAAACATAAATACGTTAAATCACGTTTCCTACCCAGTTACTCTATACTGGTACCTATAAGTATACATACATGTTTTAGTTCTATATATTTGCAAATCTGTCACTACCGTATTGTAAACATACGGCTAAAAATAAGCTTTAGAACGTACAATTAGAAGGTGTTGTACGTGTACATCTGACAGGAATGATCGTTATTATATCAATGTGTAACATTTGCATCCAATAACACTAAATGTTAATTAAAAGATTCTGGAACGTAATACGTAATTGGGTTACATTAATGTAATTCAAAAAAAAAAATCAGAGAAGGATGTTTTGAGTTATTTTAAGTTCTAGAAATTATTTATTTTCAAAATTGTGATTTCTCGAGGATGGCAGTAGGGCACGTTTTCAATTATTCAAGAAATTTTGAGGCGAAATGCTTGAAGTAACAAGAAGAAAGGGTGCTACTAATATTATATATTAGGAATCATAACATTTCAAGCTTATAAACATTAGAAATGAATAAATTGCTTCTTAAATGAAAAAGTCTAAACGAGATCTATTCCTAGTCTATTAGCTATTTAGAGCATGAATTAAAGCTGAAAGGAGCACCGTAAATAAACCTACAAATATTAGTTATTTAATTCCTAAATATCTCTATATTTGTGACGAACTGTTCTCTGTTCGCACTAATTTTTAAGACTTTTAAGCTGAAACAAAAGAATGTAAAATTAGAACATTAACCTTTTCTCACAAATCTTTAAATTAGCTTGCAATTTCATCCAATTTTTATTGTATAAATTTAACTTTTATATTATAAGTTCGTTTTCGAAAACCCTGTATGATATTTTTGTATAACCGTATATATTTTTCATTAAGCAAACCAATCGCAGTTGTGTAACGATATGCCGTAACGAACGTTTTACCTGTACGCGTCACGTACAAGGTCGCCACACGTCATCAACAAAAATTTATACGCCATGGTCAGATAGAATATATAAACTCCCGAGTTTCGCATTTAGGAGACTCGCTGGGCAAGTCGGTTAGCGCTGAATACGGTAAGCTGAAGTGAGTTCAGGGAAGTATCTTCTCTAGAAATCCGGGGAAATATACTTTGTCGGCCGGCTCTCACACCGGTAAGCGAAGAATATTTCCAAGTCCCCACAACGATATCCCTCAGCTATGTAGTAGTCCCTATTGTAAAGACCGCCGCGTGAACTATTCCGTGAACCGCGCTAGCACTTTGCTTATTTTAATCGAAATCACAAGACCGAAATTCATTTTACCGATAACTGTAAAACACGTTTCCGTCGTACGTATATGATAGATGATCTAAACTCATACCGTTACACTTCCCGATATTCATATGTTTATTTTTCCCGAGAAATTATCATTTATTTTGAATTAATGTAAACAGCATCTGATTGAAACAGAATTTTATACTATTTAATGTAGTTTATTCTTTTCCGAAATTATTTCATTGAGGTTGACGTATCTACATCAAACTTTGTAAATAGCACTTACCTATTTCTTTTATTCCGATATTGTATCCTGGACACCACAAAAGCAACCCGGTTAACAATATATTGACGTTGTGTTTAACACCGCAACAGAAACACGTCCAAATCACTAAACCGTAAAGATTAAAGCTAAACATGGTTCACTTGTGAAAAGTTTTAAAATATTCTAAGAAGTTTTGACAGCACTTAAGAATTACCTTAACTCAGTTGGTGATATCTATGAGCGGATGTACCAACTAACTTACCGAATCTATAAGCACAGTAACCTGTAAGTACATGCTATTTTACAGAACCTCTAAGCAGTGTTCTGTATCCATCACCGTTATAAGAATGAGATAAGTTCAGTAGAAAGAATTTCAATTTGACTAATTTTGAGTTCACCAAAATATCCTAAAGACAGAAAAGGACGTTATATTTATCCCGGTACACAATCAGACATACACGACGTATATATCTGGTACTCGAGAGTCGAGACCGACATTTATTATTATTTAGCTGATGTCAACCAACACGAACCGTCTCAGATATATCGGCTACCTCGAGAAGGCACTTGTCACATATATCTGGCACCCCGACAAGCACACGTTACATATTTACCCATCACAATTATTGGAAAATGACCAGCTGGCCGTCAAGTAGTTTTAAGCGTAACAATCGTTTGCAATCACTTTAAGATTTAAATTACATAAATCTGTGTATAACTCAAAAGAAGCGCACGATGTGATATGCTTCCACCTTGTTTTTCTTTGTATTTACAGTAAATAGATAATTCTAGGAAAAGAAATACGAAGCGGAGGGTTCATTTTCAGGAAGCATTGCTGCTGTTGTCATTTCGGGGAAACATGAGTTATTGATCAGGCGGATTCTAAAATGAGCGTTGCCAAACGTGTGAGAATAGGTCGAAAATGTAAGGTGCTTCTTCCTCTTCCTTCTCCTCTTCCTTTTTCTTTTCTCTGTTTATATACGCAATAAGAATTCAATAGGAGATATTTTCAACACTGAAACGTAAGTAAATCGCTTGTATTTTTGCGCCCCTCTTACTTCAGTTCTTTTTTAGCTTCCATTTTTTTCGTCAATCTCTTTCCTATTTTATAGATCCCTGAGAGAAGTATAATAAGGAAATTGAACGTTCCATCCTATTTGTGTAGGTACGTTTCAGATGTAAAATAAATAAATAAGAAGAGCAGATATAAAGCGCGCAACGTTGTTTTTATATCCAAAGAAAAAGGGGAAACGATAAATATTTGCTTTTTGTAGAACTTGCATATTTGATCTACATGTTTCTTGCGAAAAATCCAATAAAGGAATTCTTGCTTTAATAAAAAAATCTGTTACTGTTGAATGGCTGGAAATTTAAATTGAAGTATTCGTTTTCCCCATTTCTCGACGGCAAACAATTTCGCCGGTCTACAGTTAATATGACTTTCACTGGACCTTTTAAAGAAAATTACGGTATGATCAATAAGTTACGATGAAATGTGCACCTTTACTGGTATCTACGTATTACTTAATAGATTTTTATGTTTAATATAATTGTATATAATAAGGAAGGTGTACAACGGATCAAACGTTTACATTAAAACAATTCTTAACTTCATGCTATGAATATGAAATACCTGTACACATGCTGTTCGTTGATTTCAAGAAAGCATATATATGACTAGGTGAATAGGAATGAAGTAATTAAGGCTCTGGAAAAGCTGCAAATCCCAGAAAAACTGGCGAAACTTACAAATATGATACTACAAAGGAGTATGTGTGCAGTCATAGTAAATGGGAACATCTACCGAATCTGAAGTAAAGACCGGTTTGAGACAAGGGGACCCTTTGTCAACTCTGCTTTTTAACGTGGATTTAGGAGACGTAATACGCAACAGTGGGATCAATGCAAAGGCAACAATATTCACGAAAAGTCAACGCGGACGATGTAGTACTGATTACAAGAAGGAAGGAGGGGCTAGTAGATCCAACAAAACAACTAGTAACTGCAGCTAGGAAGAAGGGGCTACACATAAATATAGACAAAAGCAATTATATGAAATGGAAAGTAAAACATAAAGGAAAATGAAAAGAAGGATTACAGGCTAACATTAATCAAGAGGAAAATCTGGAATTTAAAGAAGTAGACAGCTTCATGTATTTAGGAACATTAATTAATGACAAATGCAAGGAAGAAGCAGAGATAGATTTAAGGATAACGAAAAGTGAAAGATGTTTCAATGAACTATATAACATATTAAAGTCGAAAGAAGTTTCTATAAAAAACCAAAATAAGAGTATATAAAACTGTCCAAAGGCCAACTTTATAATACAGATCTGAAACATGGGCGGTGAACAAAAAAAGCATGGGAGAGAAAAATATTACGCCGAATTTTTGGAGGGAGAGAACTGAAGTAGGATGGGAAAGACGAACGAATAAAGAAGTGTACGGCATATTTAATGAACCAAAGATGTGATGTGGTAAAGGCAAGATGACTGCAATGGGCAGGACATCTGGAAAGAATGAAGGAGGAAAGGCTAATGAAAACAATAGGTTGGAGAGAATCGGAAGGGAAAAGGAAGAAAGGTAGACCCAGAAGGGAATGGAGAGAAGCCATCTCGGAAGATTTAAAAGAGAAGTAAATAACAAATTGGAAATTTAAAGCAGGAGATAGGAAGCAGTGGAAAAAAATTACACAGCTATGGGCCCAACGGGCCTGTTTAAAGCTTTTATATATAATCGTGTCTGAAATATGCAAAACTTTCACTGAGCTTTATAAGAGCTAAAACACGCTTTAAGTTTATGGTTCCTACATTGAATAAATCTAGATTTATTAATAAATATTGGCTCTAATAAGAGTTTCTGCAAAAAACGAATTAAAAAAATTAATTTAGTTGGTTTTCATATAGTATTATTTATATGAGTTAACATAATTGTCGCAGTAATCGGTTATATATAACTTTGAAGTTTCTTCAAATTTAATTTTAAAATAATCCAGGCGTAATAAATGTCCAAACTATGATTTACTAACAAAAATTGTTACCAAGTAGCACAGTACCTCCAATAGGTATCCATCTTTGGTCCGTAACAAATCCATACGTACATAAACCTTGAACGGACGTTTTATGAACGTCCACGAGCAGATGTCCATTGTATGTCCTCTAGCGGAAGTATATTGTACATCCGCATTAAGTACAAATGTCCAACAACAGAAAGAAATTTATTAAATAGGGAGTGTCACTTCATATTGTACATATTATAAATAGGTTACCCATTCGACTTGTATTTATTGTCATAGTTATTATTAAAATAAATCAATATTTATGCACTGAGGAGGAGAATTCATGTTTTAAATCAACCAACTCCAGTCACATGATCAGCACATGATGATGTATTGACCAACTACAGGTCTTACTTTTCACTATAATCTCCCATAACTTCAATACGTGTATTAAAACGATCAGTTAATAATTCTATACCCTTGTAAAAATAGTCTAAAGCTTTTCCCTCAAAATGTTGTATTACAGCTGCTTATAACTCACTATCGTCTTTAAAACGACGTCCCCCAAAGTCTTTCTTTAAATGAGAAAATAAATAATCTTTTGGAGCCATGTTCGGACTATACGGTGTTCCAATTCTTGGAAGCCATATTCGCGGATGACAGCTTATGAAATGGGAGCAGTATGGACGGGTGGATTGTTGTGCAATAATCAAACATCTTTTGTCAATTTTCCTCGACATTTTGCATGAATATTGTCCCTCAATTTATGCAGCAAAGACGCATAATATGCACTGTTACACTAACCTTGATTTTGAAGAAGATGTCATATAAGCACTGTTCCCTATTACATTTACTGGAAATCTGTCCTTCTAACTTTAAACCTTCTCTTCTAATTTGAATTTACCCTCCAATTTATATATCGAACACTTTAACTTGAGACCGTCGCCAAAATACTAGTTATCTGGAAGAAAGTTTAACCAGAATTCACTAATTTATTGGCGTCCCTCTTCTGCTTTATTTTAATCGCGATGGCGATTGTTTCTTTCCACAACAAATTTTGATAATGTCTACCCAAATATATTCTCACGAGGAATTTTTGATGAATAAAGTTATTTTTAGACGTAGCATGAGAGAATGAATGACTACGACTAGATGACTCAACTAGACGACTCTATGCTCTAAAACACAACTGACAACATAAATATGACAAATTAGCTGACGATTTACTACTACATTTGAGAAAATTGAACCGTCAATTTTTAATTTTAAAATGCTATTTTCTGGCTTAAAGATAAAACTGATGACGCGCTCATAATTTTGTTGGAATTCTACCATTTACACAATAGGCACAATTCTACAATTCCAGAAGATTAGGAAACTTTGTTTATTTCGTTTGCTTTTCTCTGCCAAAAATTATCAAGCTTGTAGTTATGTAGCGAATGTATTTAATACAGAAACTTTATTCGGCACATATTTATTACAATAAAGTTGTTACTATCAAGTAGAAGTTCACATTACAAAGTTTTGCTTAGTATTTGCGAATAATAGGAAAAGATTATAATTCAAAGATCCTCTGAGTAATCTTTTCCAAAGCGTGGAAGTCGTTAATAATACCAATAACGACAGAAGTAGGTTATCGAAAGCTTATTCAAACTAGAACTGGTAGTAAATCTTAGTTTTGTAGAGCGCTTCTCGTTTTGACCTGGGAACTATCGATTTTATTAGAAAAAACTTAGCGGAACACCTTTGCGGACAACAAATTCTCCGAGTCCTTTCACAAGCAGCGCATTAAGCCGTGAATACTTACGACTTTCGCAAATCCGCGGTCGCCAAATCCCCAAACGAGCTCCGATGGTCTGAAAGCATGTATTCGCCTTTTATTTGTTTGCGTTTTTTTTTTAATTCGGGAATTGCCGTAGTCCCGGCCTTCTACGACAGCGAGGGATAAAATAGTAAAATCGTTCCAAATGCATTATAATTCCGAACCCTTGGAATTAGGTGTACAGGCGGCGTAAAACAGAAAATCGAAAAGCTGAAGACGCTTACAGGCGAAATGAGTAAGAGCTAAGTAAACAGACGAGGAAGGACGAAAAAGGGAAGTAAGGATTAAATCAAATTAGCCGTTGAAGCAAGAAACTATAGATGTAGATCTCAAGAAAGGCTGGACTTCCATTACATGGCGCTGTATTTCTGCGGATATATGTATTTTGCATGCATGCGTCCCGCTTAACTTAACTGGAACATCGAGCACGGGTGTTATTTCCATAAAAATAATTGTATTTAAAATTTTCAGTGAATACGAGTTTTATATTTCGATTTAAAGAGGATTTTGTTTTGTTGAATGGCTTACGTTATACCTCCTTTGGAGCAAATAACTTATCATTTTAAATGTGCTTTTACGAAATTTGCAAAGCAATATCTATACTTTTACAGTAATATTTTTAACTGAATTATCAATTTCTATTTTACCCTGTAAGTTACCATTTATAAAATACCAGGATGATATGAGAAGTGCCCGTGTTGGGAGACAGATGGCGCTATGTGTCAAAATCTGCAATTACCGACTGTGAGTACTATTCTTCAGTCGACGTCTGTCAAAATTTCGCGGAGACTCATCGAGTAGCTTTGTTTTGAAAGCTGTTGAAAGTGAGCAAGTTTATGTTTTTGTGAAATCATGGAAAAAGAACAGTACCGATCAGTGATTCGATTTCCTTTTTTTTTGATGAGAAAACATGTGTAGAAATCAAAGAACAAGAAGTTGGATGCAGTTTATAAGTACCATGCACCTTCGACGACAACCACCTGAGGTGACTACGGACGGTATAATCAATAAAGTTCATGATATCGTGTTAACAGATCGCCGGATGAAGACCAGAGAGATTGGCAATATGGTACACATCTCAATTGAACGTGTGCAAAACATCTCATCCACAGTGGTTAGAATCTGTGATAGTGTATCTATTAGTGTTCGTGTCCTTTCTATATATGTATATTTCCAGTTTTTTGTTGTTTCTAATTACTAAACTATCTAGGAATGAGAACTGGTTGTTCACTTTATACTGTAAATTTAATAGCTTCGAATTTTGAATTAAATGTCGCGAGGAATACCACAATAATACTTTTCTTAATATAAAAAATCCTGAAAATGTGCTCTACATACCTAAGCCAGACTAGGAAAATTTCAGATTTGCTCATGAACAAGTTGGCTATGAAAGGAGACAGTGAATTTCCCATCGCCGTATCTTCCAGTTGTTCATACATGTACTTGCCATCTATTTGAAATCGACTTCGATTCATGCAAAGTGAAGTTAATCTTCTGTATTCCGCAATTCTCATCAATGGTATTAAGTATTAAGAGTTTGATCAAATATTCTGTTGTTTCTGGGATCGGTACGCTGGGGACGAGTGAACAAACATCAAACGATACAAAAATTTCCTCTTTTTCTAATTCAATATTATTCACCTTATTTACAAAGTTGTATTGATCTCATAGATTTTCCTGGCTTGTGAATTTCTAGTAGACGGTACATTTTTGGAACTATCGGATTTGGGATTGACATTTTTAACTAAAGGTTCGCGTTCATAAGTTTTGGCCAATTTCTCAGAATGTCTTTCGTTTGTCTAATCATTAATGGTAAAGGATTCTTTTGTTGACGCGGTCGCGGGTGAAATAATTTAGCATGTCCAAAATGACTATTCTATTCTCTTTATCCACTAACTATTGTTTAATAGGTAATGTTATCCGTTACAATAATTTCCTCAGGGCTTATGGTTCTTACGATTTCATAAGGTTCTTCGTGGCAATGTTAAGCAGAAAATTTATTAATAACTAATAAACTGCTGTTATATTTACTTACTCACGTTGGAAAGTGTTTTATTTTGGCAGTTTAACTACATTTAGTTCAATTTTATTACGAGGCGAAGCAGTGTTGATGACTTTTTCCCTTCAATTTCCTCCAGATCGATTTTTCATCTTTGTCTTACACATTTAAACAGGAAGTATTTTTGTTAAAAATAAGGGTCCAGTGAATAACTTTTAATGTTAGAAACGAAATTTATTAACGGAAAATCTAATTATACTTCTTTATATCAAAATTACGTTATTGTTTCGTTTTTGGAATACTGCTATTCACATGCAGTTATGAAATTAACACTGTTTTCATGGTAACCAATTTAATTTACTGTACCTGAGATTACCTGTACCTGCAAATTTGGACATCGTCACCATGGAAGCGAAAGGGATTTTCAATGTATTTAAGTCATCAAGTGTGATGTTTTATATAATTTAGACATTAAACTAGGACTCTGAATAAAAAAACAAGTGCAGATGGGATAAAACAAATTTCGATAAGACTTATTTTTAAAATTCCTGTATAGATTATTAAAGTTTCCAGTTAATGTGAAACTATTTCTACGAAAGTTCAAGAACTCCAGTAGGCAAACCCATTTTGACCTTTCAATACCAAAATTATTATCCACAGAGTAAGATTTGAAGAAAGAAATATTTGACTGTGGAATCGGGTGCTGCTTCGAACACAAAATATCAAGAACGGACACCGAAGTGCTTCAATTATACTGTCCAACAATGAAGAATTTTTTTTTGCTCTCCGAAATAAAAATGGGTGTTTTTAAATATGTTAAGTATGCTGATTTCAAATATAAAGTTCGTTTTGCTCCATCACGTAACACCTTTTAGAGGCAAATATTAAAAATTTTATATTTAAAGACGCAAACTGTGAGGTACCAAAATTGCTTTTTATATATTGGATTCAAAACTAATAGGGGAAAGTGGTCTCTAACACAACAAAAAACAACATAAAAAATGGAAAGGTCTATTAAAACATTGTAATGTTACGAAATTTATAAAAAATATATAAAACTGGAGTATTGTTTTGCATGCTTTAAAATGTTTTTTTTTTTGATCTTTCGGCTATAAGTAGCTTCCGGAACATTTCTAAGCAGTTGCTAGCAGTGTGTCGGCAAGCATATTCACTGTACTTTTCCCTTGGTACCGTTTCTCCATTTCTAATATGTCCTGATAAAACTTTTCACCGTGTTCATCACTGACATCTCCTAAGTTCGCAAAGAAAAAGTCCAAATGGGAATGAAGAAAACGAATTTTAAGAAATATGTTACATCCCATCGATTTGTATGCGTCTAACAGGTCTTCTATTAAATCCTTATAGTTTTCAGTCCGATAATTTCCTAAGAATTTCTCGCAGATCAGTTTAAAGGTACTCCATATTATTTTCTCCACCGGTGCAAAAGTTTCTTTAAAAGCAGCAACTCTAAATAAATTACGAATCTGAGGACCTACAAAAATTCCTTCCTTGATTTTCGCCTCACTTAATTTTGGAAATTTCTCCCTAAGATATTGAAATCCTCTTCCTGATTTGTTCATTACCTTAACGAAGTTTTTTATTATACCCAGTTTTATTACTTCATAATGGTGTTCTTTATCCCTACAGTTACACTCACATAGGAAGCAACAATACTTATTATTAGTGGAACCAGGCTGCATTCCTGGTAGCATTCCTATAACTTTGAGATCAGCCGAGATCTGCCAACCGTGCCTTGTATAATTTAAAGCTTCAAGAAGGGTTTCCATGTTTTCGTAGGTTTCTTTCATGTGTGTATAATAGGCCACTGGTACCGAGGGATATATATTTCCATTATGCAGAAGTAGGGCTTTTAAACTCCGTTTAGACGAACCTATGAATAGACACTATTCCTAGGGCACGTGTTCTCTTCCTAGTTGAGACATTAGTTCATTTACATTGTTGCAGCACGCCAAATCATTACTTTGTGAAAAGAAGGATGAAAACTGAAAAGTACGTTTTTTAGAATACGTTATTTTTTACATCGGGTTGTAAAATATGTCAGCCACTCAGTCGGGAAGATAAAAGTTCGGATTGATCTTTGGTCAATTTCTTACGAGGTTATTCAACTCGCCTTGTGAAACCAAATGAGGGTACTTTTCTGCTGTAGTAAAATTGGCATCACGTGTATTTTCAGAAGAAGAACTCGATGTACTTGGAAAGGTTTTGGGTTCATCTAGAATCCACTTTTCTGGAGATTTAGGAACCGGCAATGAATCGTCGTGCTGAATTAGCCGAATAGCAGACTCCAAATTGGGATAAGCAATGGCATGTTTATTTTTCGATGAGAAACCTGCCACGTTGGTAACGCAAAAGTAGTAGTCACTTACATGGTCTTTTGGTTCTCTCCATGTCGTTGGTACAGTAAATGGCATCGATTTGTGGGTTCCTTTAAGCCATCCGGTAAAACTTATCCAGCTCTTATCCTGATTGCCTATTTTGCAGCCAAAATATAATTCGTACGCCTTCATAATGAGTGCACTTATGTTCTTCCGTTGGGATTTTGTTGTAAACTCTCCACACACAACAAAATAAATTTGACGTCTTACACTGCCGACGAGACATCACACAATTTTAAATGTAAAATGCAAAACTACAAATAAGCACTCGTGTACACTGTCTTCTTTTCAACGATTAACATTTAACTAAATAACAGCCTAGTCTGCAGGTTCTGAGAAAAGGGCCGGGTTTATTGGCCTTAATTGATATAATTATAAGGATAGGTACATATATAATTATATACGTACACAATTTTATGAACAAATTGAAGCATTGAAATGCAAAGGAGATTTACCGGTATGATTTATTGCTAAATAAATAGCATACGTATCATGGTACTCAAGACAGGTAGGTGATAGAGCAAAACTTGTGTTTCCCTCATAAAAAAAGACAAAAATCACATATTGGAGAAAATGTCATTGTTGGAAGTGTTATCTGAAGTACGTCAAGAACGTACAAGTACCTAAATTTACTATTTGGCCAAATAATCAAATTAAAAGAAAAAATTCAATTTAATTAATATTTTTAAAATCCAAAAATTCAAATAAATACATTAAAATTGTGATAGCTGTTAGTTGGGGATTGCATTAGGCGCTTTGTCTGAAAATTCAAAGTCTGTCAAAAGAAATATAAATATTTTAAATTTAGAATAAATACTGTATTGCTCGAATATTAAAAATTGTAGTCGTTTTTAAAAACGTTAACCCTGAGATACAATAGTACATTCGTTAGTATTATTTAAATATAACCAAATTAAATTACAAAAATTTAAGAACATTTCGAAAATTGAGTTATGTACTATATAACTTAATATTCCTATATAATATAACATCACAGCGAAATGAATTTATTAACTTTCATATTTCAAGCATCGTCGCCAGAAACCATTACGCACCTTATCAAATTAATATGTCCTGTTGTTTCCAAAACATACGGAAAAAGATTTTGTAGTTATGGTAAACAGTTGGAATAATATATACGTGCTTATTGTATGCAAAAAGTTCAACTCGCCGCAGTATGCATGCACATTAATTGAGCTTCAAGTGCATGGTTGATTAAATCAGGAAATTACGGTACACATATACGTACGTATACGTAACGATAAATTACATAACAATTGTTTTATAGTTGTCAAAACAGAGTTAACGTATAGCAGAAACTCTATGCGTACAAGGTTTCTCTGCAGGTATTTCCTAATATATTTACAGAATACCCCCAAGACGTTCTTGGGTAAATGCGAAATTAACTTCTATGATTCCGTACATTATTCCATAACAATATACACGAATGATTTCAACATTAAGCTTTTAGTATTCGTTGAATCTTGGTAAAAGAGGTATGTATGAATCAGAACTTCAAAATGCAACAAAATAGAATGATAGTTTGATGCCAACTAATCAAAAAATAACCACCTTGACCGAAAAAATTTGATTTGATTTTTTTTAAATTATATTAGTTTCAACAAATATTTTCTTGTGGATGTGATGCAAATAAGGTTTGTTTGTTATTCTAAACGGAACGAAATAATAAGACAACTGGTAGATCAAAATCAGAATATCATTACTAACACAGAAGTAGATCAATTGAATAGGTGGGACTAGAAGTGGGTATTTTGAGATTTATGTAGGCTCAGTCCAACACATCTGTCAGAGCAACCCACACGTTGGCCCAACAGTTCCGACGGTTGTCGGCTCGTCAAGCCCGTTCAGTCCAACATGCTCGTTCGGCCCGACAATCCCATTTAACACGACAAGCCCGTTTTGTCTGATAAGAAGATGGTGAAATCTGTTCGATTACTTCAAGATAAGACGCTAAGATACCGCGTTCACCACATTTCATGTTTTATTTCAGGTTTTCTGTTTTTTATATATATTAATTATATATATACGTTATTTGTTTATTGATTGTTAAATGCAAACGTGATGTCAGTTTTACATTTTGTTATTTATTATTTACTTTTATCTTTACGTTATTTATTATTTATTACCTATTTATGTATATGGACATATACACGTTGGTCCACATTTCACAGGGGTGCGAGAGATATTGTACGTAGTGCGATCTGGCATATTTGCATTTATCCCCGCCGGCCATCCTCGCCGCGCGTAACTCCTGTAGCCTATCTGACGCACTCTTTGCCTTTCTGTGCCAACAAATACACGAACAGCCTCAAATCCCTCTAACGCATCCCGAGCGGGAGGAGAGAGAAGTGGGGGTTTGTTTCTTAGTTGAAATGGGCGAACCATGCTTTAGCCCACAAATTTCAGATGAAATCGGTATTAGTAGAAGTACTGTGAAACGTATTTTGAAACGCAACGAATACAACAATTACGAAGTTCAATATTGCCAGGAGATTTTTCCCCTTAATAAAGTAATATTGTTATAATTTCAATTTATTTTGTATAATTATCGAATTTAGTTTTCTTTAATTCAATTTTATAAGAATCGTTGTTTATTTTCCTACTTAGAATTACTTTTTAGTTCTCCTACATCGTATAGAAGCAACAAAATGAACATAAGAAATTGTAATTTCTAACATAATCTGAGAATACAGAAAAATTACGCAGTAATTCTGTATTAGCACATTTTGTTAGAAGGCGTTGAATTATAATATTACGTGATTGAGCGGACAAGCGTGCATACTGCTGCTCGCTTTATGATATACTATATCTATCAGTGAGACTCGAATGCTCTATTGCCATTTACAAAGGCAATATCCCGTTCCTGTCTGGACCGACGTGTATACAAAATTAGTTGATTAATTGACAATTCGTAGTAGTAAACTGCAAATAAGGATACATAAGCTCATGTGCGCCATAAAGAACCTCGAGAAAGACATACGAGGCGCAACTGCAGTTCTAAAGGCTATTAAGGGCTACACATATGAATCTGGCTGATATACGAATGTGCATTGAAGTGGTGTCTATTTACGTCGTCGAGCGCAGCTGTCATTCGAGCACGTATAGTGTATTCAGCATAGCCACTCGGTCAATGTGAAATTCTCTCTGACAGATACTAACTCTTTTTCGAAGGCCTCTATTCCTCCCCGAGCCACGGTTAACGGAGTGTGGGCACTAAATAATTTATATAAGTCTAGCCAACAACAAATGTGGGGTAACGGGGACGAAACTACTCTTCCGTACAATATCTCCATTTCGTGAATCTTGAAAGTCAGTGGAACATCTTCCTACAATAAGCAAATGTAAATTCAAAGGTATTTCGAACATAATTTCATAAACTAAATATATTTCTTCTAGTAGTTAACGTTTACGTAAGTGAAATTTGATATTGGACAGTTGTCGTTCAAATTTTAGGTCATAGAACAGCATGTATTAGTCATTCAGTCGCGTCACTACATCCATTCATTATATGTCACATTTAAAAATAACTATATTAATAAAAAATTCATCGTTAAATTATGTTTGGAAAGAAATCGTCAAAATTTACCGTGGATAAAACAATCGCAATCGCGATTAAAATAAAGCAGGAAAGGGACGCCAATTAATTTGGTTACATTGGGTGAAGCTTTCATCGAGTTAACTCGTATTTTGGCTGCGCTCCCAGTTTCACGTGTGAATATTTCTAATTGAGAAATGAATTCAAGATAGAAGTGAAGGTCGGTGATCAAGGATAATCAGGTTCCTTGTAATTGCAATATAAACGTAGAGTTTATTTTGACATCATCGTAAGAAATTCAGGTTAGTTTCAATTTTTAGTGATCATTTCTTTTAAAATCTCATTTGTTGATCTTGAAATTCGTTTAAATTGCCGAAAAAGTGTTTAAGAACGCTTCCGTGCCCTCAGTTTACATAATTATTTGATTCATTTTCGAAAATTTAATTTTTTTAACAATTTACCATTTTAAAAACATTACAGTATGCAACCTAAGGTAAGTGGGAGGCAGTAACTACTTACGTTACTGTAGGTCCTAATCCACCAAGGGATCGAGGGAAATGAAAAAGCCGATAAGCTAACCAAAGAAGCAGCGAGCATGTCTTTTATTAGTCCTAACCCCTTTTGTAGACTTCAAAAGGGCCACATAAGACAAGCAGTTAAGACAAGATCGCCAAAGACAGCAAAGATAATGCTATCCTTCAGCAAGTGGGGCCTTAGATTACTGGCAAGATTTTTGACAGGTCATGTAGGCCTAAAATATCACTTATTCAAACTAGGAAAAGCTGAAGATGAAACCTGTCGTTTATGCCAAGAAAAACTAGAAACGGCAGAACACTTTTTATGTGAATGTGCTGCCATTAGTTGCACACGACGTCAACATTTCAGTCGGCCATTATTCACACCTACTGAAATGAAGGAAGAAGATCCTAGAGTAGTTAAGACCCTCCAACTATTCTAACACTAACAACGGCATTTTGTTACAATAGAGCTATTAAGGTCGCAGTGACTAACATGAAATGAATTGATTCTTCCAGGAAGTACAAAATTTCATTTAAATTTTAAACTATTTATTGTTTTCACGAAAAGGTTTTTCGTGTTTTAGTTGCATCGAGTTATTTTAACGAATTACATTTCTTCGCATGAAATTATCGGTAATCAATTTATAATGGTTTTCAAAGCAGTGTTTTTACTGTAAAATTTGAAAGCATTACATACTATTCTGTGGACACTTGCAACTGCTAGTACCACTAGTAACACAGCCACTATCTGTAGCAGCTAATGCTGGCGAACATGTTGACTTGATAATACAAGATAATAAAACAGAGAAAATAGGAAATATGCTACTGCCTTGAATGTGAAATATTTATGCTTATTTTTTAATATTTTTCGGTATAAAGCCATCAACGCACTTATTTTACACATTATTAAGTAAACTAAAACTAACTTACCCTACATATACCTACGTATTCTCAAAATGAATGTTTGGGATGATGAGTTGTTGGGACGAAGAGATTTATCGGGCTGAACGGGCTCATTTTATGGGTGGCCCGAGTGGGCCTGAATTTGCAATATTTCTGTCCGGCCCGGCCTATTTGCATCTCTAGGTCGGACATCTAGGAACCAACAACCAAAAATATTATAAAGAGGTAATAGTTTCAACAAGATGGAGAATAAGTTGGGCAAATGAAATGAAGGAGATTGCAAGAGAAGGAGGCAAAAAAATTACTGGTGCATGAACAAAGAATTCAAGAAAGAGAATAACTTACGCAGCTACTTATTGTATGCTCAACAACGTAAATGAGTTAAATTTCCATAAGAGGTACATTGCAAAAGAAATTGAATATTGCTTACATATTACAGATTTATTCCTGTTGATCTCTTGTCTCACCTAATAGGTTTTATTGTATTTCGCATCAGTGATTTATGTTCCAAAATACTTTTATTACTCCTTAAGGAAATATAAAAACCTACTCAAATGAGAAGGTAATCCGATAAATACCTGGGTATTGATCGAAATATTTCTAGCTCAGCACTACTTGCCACTTTTTTAAGTTGAGTTAGAATATCCCTTACCTAATTGACATCTAGGACCTTCAAGTTACGTGAGGTGAAAGCGATATTAGATCCAAGTTTTCTGTAAAATTTCGTTACATGCTGTCCCGTAATGCCGTAAGTCTGCCTCTACGAAGGGATTTCGAATTTATCGATTTAATAGATATAGCTTTTATACTTCTTATCTTCTTTTCGGGAAAATTGGTTAATTTAAAGTAAACTTAGTCTAGAAAAATAGTCAAACATTATTTCTACGGTGATTGGTATGGAAGAAGTATGATGAAAAAGTTACAACTAAATGCAGCGCGCGTAGCGGACGGGAATCCTAAATGAAATTACTTAGGTTGCATAATTTAACCAGTAAGACATTTGCGACGTTATTCATTTTCCTTCTTTTGCATACGCTACATCGCTTCTAATATGCAATCCGATAAATGTATTGTGCAAGGAGTTTTCTAGTTTGAAGTTTATCGTTTCATCTCGTCAATAAATTGATACTCCATTGCGCTTTTTGATTAGTTGCGATTTCATGAAAACACGTTCTCGCTTTAGAAAATGGGAAAAATGAACTGTTGGTTAAAACAAAGATACATTTCCACAACCCTACTTACATAAATATGCCACATGCAGTATTGTCAGTTGCATACATGATTTGTCTAGTGAGTAATGGCCTCTAGAGTTTATGTTAAAATATATGGCGGTAAACAGTTGAACGTTTTTCTGCAATAAGAAGCGCTGCGTCTGCACAAGGTTTGCATAAATTTATGTTAATGTTTGCGTAACATGGTTGTTTAAGAAAAATTTCAAATGAAAACATTTGTGCAAAAGCGTCATATTCACACTATCACGAGCCCATGAAAGAATTATTATATGTGGCTATATTGCGAAACAATAGGTTTGTTTCTGCAGCCGGTTTGTGATAGTTTGATCCGAGGTTAATTTGGATTAATCTACGCATGCGCGAACTAAAACTGATTTAACAATTTAACTGCAGGAACGCTTTCTTTACATTTATCAGGTCATGTATAAGTTATAAGCGTATTTAGTAGACTTCAGAGCGAAAATACACTCAAATATGATGAAAAGAATAGATTTATCTTACATACAAATATTACAATAAGAGGTAAGCGAAAATAGAAATAAACGCGAAATGTTTAGACAGAATTACAAATTTATTACAACCTTAAAGGAACTGTAAATTCCTAACAAAACCGCAGACATGAATAAAACGCGCGTGAAGTGTGAACATGTTATACAAAAAAACCTATAATACAACTTTTCACTTCACAATATAACAATGCGCATGCGTCTGATGGATCATTGGACGATAATCTTCAAAGTGCAACTATCAGCAAACGGTTAGAAATTAATTTGGAGGTCTGCACGAATGTTAAATTACGTCAAACTAGTAGTCAGAGTTTGGCGTTTTAACAGCATGAACACTATTTTTGTAATGCGCATGCCCCTGACGATTTCGAATGCTTTTAAATCGCTGCAGAAACAAACCTAATATCACATTAGTTCAATAGTTTAACAAGTTAGTCAGTTGTGAACAGAATTCTTCGTTTTAGAACTGAACAATAACGTATTACAAAGAATAATTTCCCTTGTCTTCATGTAAAGATCAACATCAAATTTGTTATGCAAATTGTGTAGCCTCAGTCATTTCTTCTAGCAAAAAGTAGGGCCAGAATATATTTTGTTAGGGTTTCGTCTCAAATGTTTCAAAGAGCTGTGCTACTTCGTGCTTTAATAATATTTATATACATTGTGTATTATACATGTACATTCCATTGCATAATTTTTACTGTATTTCAATATAAAATTTATAATTGAGAAAGGTAGTAATAATTGCCTTTTCTCACAAAACTGCATTTAATACAAAAATGCGATCGGTTTCGCTTTACGCTCATCTTCTGGCCAGAGCTACATATTTGCAATAAAAAATTGTTAAAACTGTTTTTCTAAACTTGTAATATATACTTGTAGTACTAAGAAGACTATCTATATTGAGATAATAGTGCAGTTGAAGATGTAGTGTAGCGGATGAACAAAGGCAGCAGTAGAGTCGCGGATTAGAAAGCTTGGGACCGAGTCAACACCGCTAAGTAAACTATCCTTGCTTCTCTTGGGCGTATCAAATATTTTCTCTTCACTGATGTTGCAGATGTTTACATTAAGAAATTAGTCAGTATTATTATCAGACAAATTTAAAATAGACTCATTAGAGTGAATATACACGCTCTTGAAGTTGTCACCAAAAGCTTGTATTATGGCTGCAGAAGAGTCCAATTCATATGAATTATACGACATCCTGCCGGGTATTCCGGTATTACCTCTCTTAGACTGAATGTACGACCATAACTTCCTAGGGTCCTGTACAATAGAAGACTGAATATTGCAAAATGTATTCATTATAAGATACGAGGTGTGGCAATTAAATAACCGGACTGGTGCTACAAAACATTTTATTGATCACCAATTACATTACAAAGTTTACTCCCTTCAATGTATTCTCCCTGCCGATTCCTACAACGCTCCATACGAATTTTCCACTGTCGAAAGCAGTGCTGGAAGTCCGTTTCTGTCAGCTTGTTGAGAACCTCCGTCGCTTTCGCTTTCACCGCTTCCACACTATCAAATCTTGTCCCCTTAAGCTCCGATTTTACCTTAGGAAATAAAAAAAGTCACGGGGGCCAGGTCGGGCGAGTAGGTGGGTGGTCCAACACGGTAATGAAGGATTTCGCAAAGGACACCTTCACAGACAAGGCGGAATGGGCTGGCGCATTGTCTTGGTGGAGCATCCAGGATTTGTTCTTTCACAAATCGGGTCTTCGTCTTCTCACTCGTTCACGAAAGGTAGTTAGAACCTCGACGTAATAATGTTGATTGACTGTCTGACCTTCGGGGACGATTGCCACAACGAGACTGAGCGACGTACAACTGTGCCCATCGAGTTCAGGGCGGGGGAAGCATCTACAAGCAAATATATCTTCAAACCTGCCGTGGCGTGCTCGCTGTTTGCCGATAGTAGCACCAGTCCGGTTATTTCGTTACCACACCTGGTATACTTATAAGGGACTTACATTGAGATCTTGGAACTTTAAAACATTCGTAATAAAAGCCTGTCTTATACCTTTTGAAATTTTTGTGAGCTTTGTCTTTATCGTAGAGTTTGGGTACTTCCGTAAGTATCAGATCAAGAAAAATATATAACGCCGGATGATGTATGTCTTCCGGTATCAAAGGAACTCTTCTTCGACAGCGCATAATAAATTAGAGAGAACCAGGTCGAGCAAGTGGTTATTAGAATTTACTATAGTATTAAACTGATTAAAGTTACATAATTGCTGAAAGATGTTAAGCACCATATATTTGTTGTTATTGTAATCAATATTATATGCTGGTAAGTCAAAATCTCCTAAAAGAATTACATTGCTATGTGCAACAAATTCATTAGTCTCAAATAGAGACAAAAAGTATGTATATTTATCAAGGGAAACACTTGGTGGCACATAAATAACAAATAAATAAATAATTGAGACATTAAAAAACTAAATCTAACACCAACGATATCAATTAATGCAACAGAGTTTCTAATACTACTTAAATCCAGCACAAGTAAAGGTATTTTTTAATGCAATCAAAACACCACCACCCTTAGACACGCTATGAGCTCGTAAGTCGTGATCACAACGAAACACAAAGAAATCCTCTGAAAAAAGTTCTGAACCTAAATTTCCTTCGAGGTCCAAATCTCCGTTAAACACAACACGTCGTAATCAGCAGCTACCGCAGCATTGTATAATGCAGACACTTTGGAGTTAAGACCTTTGACGTTTTGATAGAAACTGACAGTGTGCTTGGGTGTAGTATTTAGTTTTTTGTTTACAATTGTTGGCACTCCTCGAACGTACTTAATTTTAGTATTGTTTTCACCTTTCGCAATTCTCTCATTCAACTGACATTTCAGTTTTTTATAAGTTTCCTGTTGCTTGAGGATTCTGTCTGTGGATATTGAAACATCAGAAAATCTAGAAGAACTCCTCAGCTTATTAGCATTCCGCAAGACCAACAAAACATGCTTTTCTTTAGCTAAAGTCACCCTCGCAGGTCGGGGTCTGGATACTAACGGGTTAAAACGACCAAGGCGACGTGGATTAGAGTCCGAAGCCCCAATAGTAGGAACAACAGATTGAAGTATTGATGATATTTCCGCCCGGTCCGCTGCCATACGTGCATCCGCCTCCGCATCCGAAGCCTGTTCCGGGATTCCGAAAATTATAATATTTTTCCCTCTAGATTGTCTATCAGCTAACTCCTGAAAATTCATCTCATTTCCGGGGTTGGTTAACTGCTGATTTATTTCAATCTTTAATGCAGTCAATTTTTCAGAAAATTCGTCTCTTAAATTAGTAATTGCTTTACAAAAGTCAGTTTTAAGTGACAAAATGAGTGATTTAACATCGTTACATAACGACATATTCTTGTTATAACTACTGCATATTACTTTAATAGAACGCGACTTAGACCTAGTCATTTTAATATCAGTCTCCTGCACATTTAGTATCTATCAAACCATGACAGGCATCGCATTCAATTGAGGATGAAGTAAGTTCAATACCAAACCCGCAGTTATTGCAAGAAGAGAAAAAAATTTGAAAATTAAAAAAATCAATTGTAAATTAGAGAACAAAAAGGAAAATATACATATATAACAGGGACACAAGCTTCACGCTGAGGTGCACAGCGACTTAAAAACACCAAAGAGGGCAACGGAAGGAAAAATCGTGATTAAACAAAGGATAAAATAGTAAGAAAAAGAATTTTATATTATTGTGAGATATAAAATATATGTATTCAACAAAGAAAAGCGCAAATAAAGGCTGTTTGTACGAACTATACGTAGCGCGGACGTAGTATCACGACAATTACACCTGAATAATTGAGAAACTAATAGGTTTATACAAAAAATGACTACACAAAATTATAGGTAATTATTAGAAGTACAAGGTAGTGTAGAAATACCTCGAATAACCCAGCAAAAAGAGGTGATAAACAAGAAGCACCTTTGAACACAACCGTTTTCGTATTCGCTACGCTACCCTTACAAAATTAACTTTATAAGGAAAGGGTTTTCTAAAGAAATCAATTATATTAAAAAAATGCTAGCCAAAAATTCCTTTCTCTTACTACATTTCGCAAGATCAATTTTTTTTTGTGCTTGTAGGTTATATGAAGAGTCTGTTAAAAAGGTAGTACCGGCAGTGGCGCGCCGCATAAAAATAGGCACGTAATGTACAATATTAGTGAAAAATAATATTGTTACCTTTTCCTGTCGTCTTGATATCCACTGTGGCAATCGGCAACCGTCCTGGTAAGCTGCGTAGAATTGCAACATCAGCAACACTTCCGTTGTCGTATACTTCGAAAATGATCGTTCGACATCCAGTGAAGTAAGATTTGCAAATGTCAGATATTCCTTTTCCTCATCTGGGCACTCTTGATTTTCAGTTATAGACCGAACCTTTTGTAAATCGGGATTCTTCGTTAAAATTGCACCAAATTTTTGAGCAACATCGACTCCTATAGTGTTCGTCAAGTTTTCTAGAGCGATTTGTAAATTGTTTATGCAATTTAATGCGTCTCGTGCAGATAAGTGACTGTTTCCTAATTGCTCAATAGCTTGTGCAACTTCTAAATAGTTTATGGAAATTTATTCTATTTGTTGTTGAACGTCCGAATTGGAAAAAAGTTGCTGACTATCTCGAATTGCTGCAGAATCATTTGAATCAAGTTTCGAGATGACATTTTTCACTTGTGAAAAATATTTCTGATAGTAAGATACCATGTTCCCCATCGCGTTATTACAGGCTGAGGTGGTGGTGGTAATTTCGGACACAATTGTTTGAATACACGGATGTGTTTGGGAGATTTGATGAACACTTTCTTGGTAGATGCTATTAACTTATCCACCATCGGATACTTCTTGGTTTCTGCTACGAGGTGACATGCCTGTATGAGGCATGTTATGTGAAGAACAGTCGGAAAGCATATTTTCAACATCCTACCAACTCTGAGCATTGTTGCGGCTCCGTCAGTAACGAACATTGTAACTTGGGTTCCTGTGATACAAAATTCTCTCAACGAATCTTTTATTATCTTGACAACGGTTTCTGCATTAGTTTTCTGAATCCTTTTACTGGATAACAACAATGAAGCTGGTGTACCATCACGTTTTAAAGGACGCGCTACAACATGAATCACGCTGTGTTTCTGAGCATCAGTTGTTTCATCCACACATAGGCATTTCTCAACTCGTCTTTTATACATTCCTTTACTGTACCTTGCACACGTAGCAAATTGTATTGTAATTACGTAGATGTTGGCAGCTTCTATGCGGGAACGTACTTAGCCCAAAAAAGACGAAACTGTTCATTAGATACTAGATGTTGTGGGATGTTGCACACACTTAACATAAAAATAAAATCATATAAAAATTGCCAGTATGGAATATTGTTTCGTAAATTCAATACATGACGTTTACTTTTACAACGTTTTCTACATTCAAACCTCTCGCGACTTAGCAATCCGTTATTGCATATTGTGCAATAAATATATATTACTTCTATATTCTAATCCAGGGAAATGCCTGAGATATTTATTCACATACTAAAGGAACGTTATACCCTTTGGGCGTCCCATCTCCGCGTACTTATTTGGCGTGCAGCGTGCAACGTACTGTCGCTTTGAACTCTCTCGCGGTACTGTCGAAATCGACTACGAGATGAAAATTACCCCTACCCACGCCGCTAACTCTACTACCTTTTTAACAAACTGCAGTTATAGGTTTCCAAATTTGCCTAAAAAAGGTATCTAAACCGATTTATTATATTCAATGCGTTCCGCACAATCTATTCCTTGTTGTTTTTCTTAACACCTGCATCGGATGGATATTGAAATTTTATACTTGTTACCAGCAATTACGTTTCACAATACCTACAGTTAGGTATACTAGTTTACTTTTATCTGATATAAAAGTCTAAACACTAATGGTATTTAGTTGCTTTTAATGAAAAAACTCCACTAAATAGCTTTGTCCTAATATCGTGACGTCTTATACACTTTTAAAAATAGATAGAAAACACGTATTTTGTTAAAACAGTTTAATGTAACTTACCCAACACTAGCTCCCCCAATAAGAAAAAACACGTTTTTACAAATTTATTGTTAAAACATGTCTTATTCAGTTACTAATGTTTTAGGGCTTAGTTTAGCTATTCTCAGAATACTATTACTCGTATGTAATAGGACATTTTCTTCTGACAACCATAAACAACAGCAGTTGTTCTTGTACGTCAAAAATTCAGATGTAACTAAGATTCACCCTGCAACGATTCCGCGTAAGTGGTAACCTACTAAAATGAGATTCTATTTCTGGTACATCGCAATTTGTACTTACTACACTACAGTACACTTCCACTGTTTGTTAATGATCATTCTTTTGGCATGAATATGATGAATTGATGCAATACAAATTTGTCTATGCATAACACAAAGATCGAACTTATAGAGATGTGGTATTGATTGAAAAATATATTTCCAATGCCATTTCCTATTTAATTCAACGACCTCAAACATGAAGAAATACTTTGACATTTCAATTAAATAAACTTGTCATAGCTTAATAATAGTCATAGCTCTTGTAAGTCAACTTGTTACATGTCTAATAAATAAAACTATCCCGCATTTTTCCATCCATCAAAAAGTGTAACATTTTCGCGAAACGTAGAAATACATGACCGTTCGATTCTTCCCGATCTGGAAATTTGGTCCGGAGTAGAATTATTGTTTCACGTGCTGTAGCACAGTCCTGCTGAAACCGCTTGTCGTTCAAGTCCATATCATCAATTTGGTCAAAAGAGAACCTGTTTAACATGTCAGGATAGCGTTCACCAGTTATTGTTACTACATCAGCAGCATCACTTTCGAATCAAGTCACTCCACCACTCCAAAATGCGTAACAAACAGTGCATCTTTGTGAACGCACTTCTTTTTCATGTTAAAGATATGAATTTTTTTCACCCCAAATACGACAATTCACATATCCTTTCAAATGTAAATGTTCGCCAAACATTATTTTATTTTACCGTAAAAATCAGCATCAATTTGTTTGTTTGCCAATACCCAATTGGGAAACGTATGACGCGAAGTTGGAAATGATCTGTAATTTTTAATTGGTTGTGTCAGTTGAATTTTTAGGCTGACAGATGTAGATTTTCCTTTAATATACCATGCATGGTAGCTCTTGAAAGGTTCAATTGTTGTGAATGACGCCGAATCAAATCGCACCTGTCTCCTCAAATTTTTTAAATTAAGTTACGAAGTGATAATTCGGTAGGCGTTTCATAACATTTTAATTTTGTATCAATTTTTCTCTAACCAACTGCGAATGAGCGACCATTTTCATAAAATATTTGTCCACTATTCTTTGTTGAACCTCGAAACGAACCATGTTTGGCTTGTAAATGACATTTGCAAAATATGGGAGCTCTACCTTTGACAAAATAAGAATGGGGTGCCACTCAAATCCTATAGAAGCTATTGAGACACCTTTAAATATAAATAACACAATATGTTGAAAAGCCTCTTGCCACCAAACTTTACGACTAGATGCACACCTGACTGCGGCTATACCTGATTACAAAGAGTAGAGGCGGAAGGGTTCTAAATCTGAATCCTGAATTAAAATGTATTCGTTTGATTGAACATTGTCATCTATACTCTTCACTACATACTATCTACCTTATGGCTCTGTTGATGCATATGTAGGACGACACTAGATTTATCAAATCATTTAAGCTTAAGTTGAGCCAAGCGTTGTTTATAACAAACCATGATTAACCTTCTTTAGTTTGCCCAACTTCAACCCGATCATAATCTTCACATGACGTTCTACAAATTGCCGATTTATCCATGTTACCTACTTAGTCTTTGGGGTTTCCTAAAATATTTTGAGATTTTTATTTGACGAGATTTTTTGAAGAGCTTTCGTGTAATTTAGAGAAAAAGGTGGTTTAGCGTACGACAAGTTATTACTATTGTTATTAGTAGAGCAACGCAAACTGCGCTGAAAGCCAGCGGCTGGCGCATAAAAGTTTACACAAAATAAACACGGCCGGGACAAATCGGTATAAGCGTCAGTATGACTGCGACTCGAAAGCCAATCTGTTGTGTATGCATCTACGCTGTCGTATACTATATCGTAGTTCTACGTTTGTTCTGCTGTTAAACCTGATTGCGGGAACTAACCTGTTTAAGTAAAACAAAACCGAAGCAGGAATAATACAATAAGCTACTCAGCTTCAGTGTTAGGGATGTAAAGACCAGCCCTGCTCTGGTAGAAAATCAATCAATCAATCAATCATCTACGTTTGTTTTGAAAGTGTTTCCTACGTCGCGAAAACGACCAAAGCTGGACACAATAAGAGAATTTATTGCAGAAATGCCTGATTTAAAGTGTGATGGCGCTAAAATTCAATGTGTAGTGTGTAAAATAGATTTAATGTGTTGGTCGAAAAGTGATTGTCTACGGCACGTAAATAGTGCAGGGCATGTTTCAAAAAAAAAATTCCACACGAGATCATGACAAATTTAAATTTAATTTATGTGTTTATTGCATGTAATTTACCATTTCATTTACTAAAGAAGAAAGCATACGTCTCGTTTTGGAATGAATATTCGGACTTTAAGTTACCAAGTGAGAGAACATCACAGAGAGTTGTGCCCGTTTGCTCGTGAGCATGTCGAGAAAAGAATTAAATCGGAGTTACAAGATAAAAAACTGTGGTTATGTGTAGACGAAACAACAGATCGTAAAAAACATTCTGTGGTTAATGTAATGGTACGCACAATGGAACCACATCGACCGTCACCCTCAATTTTACTAGCTTCCAGACGAATACAACAATGCACTGCCGAAGTAATTTAAATGTTGGTGTTAAATACATTGGAAAAGTTTGAACTTTAAACAAATCAACTGTTGATGTTTATGAGTGATGGTGCCGCAAATATGCTTGTTGTAGGTCGATCTCTTAAAAAACATTGTGCTAACTTGTTGCATATTACATGTAAAATTCATACTCTCAGTCTCGTAGCAGATAGTATCAGAAAATGTTATCCCGAGGTAGACGCTCTAGTAGCACATACAAAAACTGTGTTTGTAAAATCCTCAAAACTTATTCGGGAATTTCATAGACTATGCCCGGTATTCCTGAACCACCACAACCTATTCTTACTCGTTGGGGAACATGGTTAGAGGCTGCATTTTATTATCTTAAATATTTTGAGAATATAAAGAACGTGATTTTAGAATTCGACCCAAAGGAAGCTGCGGCTGTCAAGGTAAGCCGCTTGAAATTTCAGGATAGTCAAGTTAAAACAGATTTGGAAATTATTCAGAACAATTACGTGGGACTAGCGGATGCGATAGAAAAACAAAAAATTCTTCGGTGTCGTTAGTGAAATCTTTGCAAGTAGTGCAACATGTTCACGCACAGCTATACGCTATAGAAGACGCAAGAAATGTTTGTGTTTTAGAAAGGTTTCAAAGTGTTTTAGATAAAGACTCTGATTTTGGCACATTAAGACAAATTTGTGAAGGTGCGTCAACAGAACCGTTAAGTTATTTGATAGATTATTTTACTTACGCAAATATAACGTCACTAGATGTAGAACGTTCGTTTTCGGCATACAAAAACACTTTTTCTTCACGCCGCACCCACTTTGCCGAAACAACTTTGGAAACATATCTAATGTTACAAATACTAAATAGACTTTGTGATTTCACGGAGGACTCTTAAAACGGTAAGTGTTTGAGCACATTTAATTTATTTTGTGTAAACTTTTATGCGTCCGCCACTGGCATTCAGCGCAGTTGCGTTGCTCTAGTTATTAGTTTCTAGTGAGCGTACATTTCCAATCCTTATTCTGTTCTTGAGTGGCAAAATACTTATTTAACATGTTCTTCAAATTATTCGCGACTGACGATTAAATTACGTCGAATTTTTATTTATATCCATGTACCTTACTGGGGTAATGTAACATTCTGATAAATTCAAAAGAATTGGGCAGAACCAAGCACAGAATGCATTCGACTATTTAAATTTAAAGTTAGCTTATTAACTAATTTGATTCATTTGCATTTTACTTTGAAAATTTTATTTTCATTTTGTCAACATAATTGAAATATCTCCAAAAGAATTATGTACTTGTGTGTGCGCGGTACGAATATTGTACAGAAGTTTCTTCATTCATGTATCATTTCTATTTCCTTTGTATTCCCATGTTTCTGATTGTTGACTTTAACCCGCCTGGAAAGTTAAGTCGGCGTTCTACTAAACTAAATTATTTCAGGAAGCCATATATTACTTCATGAAGCCACATCATTCAATGTAATATTACAAATTAGGGAGAATATTACAATTCAAATATGTTACAATGCTTACGGGTAAAAGGAACCATTTCCCGTAAGTAAAAAATTGAAGTCGTATAACAGCGTTATGGCAGCTACGGCATGTGAAAACAAATATGTGCCTTTCGTACCTTTAACTATAGACATATATCCAGTACAAATTATTCCGTTTCAATTACTTTCCTGAAATTCTATTACGATTTGCAAGCAAGAGAGAACGTGCATAGTATGAACTGTCCTTAGTTTAAAATGAAAACCAAATTTCTTAACTTAGTACAATTGCCCTACACCATTATTTTGCTAATGACAACTAACATCTACAAAATGTTGCATGCCATTTGTATTTGTAACTGTAAAATGACTGCATTATTTGGTGATTGTAACGTCTAAATTGAGTTATTTTAGTCAATATTTACCTATTTCGGAATAAGTTCAAATGTTTTGCAGAATTAAATACTCGCAACAAATCTCATTTCAAATTCATTCTACTATTAAGATATTTTGAGAAACCCAAAATTTTCCGATTTCAATTTTCCACAATAACTCGATAACACCTGATGTGACCGTTTCTAAAGTTTTACAATGTTTAGACACTTGTTTAAGACAAATTTTTTGTTAACACAAACATAAATTTATCGCTAATAGTATGAAATCAATAAGCTATGAAATTAAACACCAATGAGAAATGAAAGCGGAAAGATACGCTAAGCAATATTGTAAAATAACGAAAAAATACTGACGCTTAACAGTAACAGAAAACAGACTGCCCATAAGATTAGTAAGCCATGGAATTAAACGTCAGTGTGAAACAAAATTATAAGCTGTCAAAGTACAATTAGTGGTGGAGAGATGTGCCACAGATATTATTAATCAATTAATTAATTAAATTGTTATTGATAAGTAATTATCGTTAAGTATTAAGATCGATAAGTATTGATATTGGCACACAAATATTTAAATGAACAAAAAATTTCAAACGTTGGAAGTGTATTTAAAAGCAAACAGAAACTCAGAAAATGCTACTTTTTCCGGAAAAACAACAACCACATTGAACAATCTTTTGCAGGTTAATTC
Organism: Dynastes maya; assembly: GCA_029619315.2. Taxonomy (NCBI): domain Eukaryota; kingdom Metazoa; phylum Arthropoda; class Insecta; order Coleoptera; family Scarabaeidae; genus Dynastes; species Dynastes maya. Next base: position 29,313,667 of record JAROYE020000001.1, read on the forward strand.
GCAACTTACTGAACTTTGGAAAAGATATAACTACGAAGTTAACGATGCTGATATACGTCGAAATATTATTTTGCAAAATGTTACGAACAATTCAAGCACATCAGTTCGGCGAGAAGCTGAAATTCCAAAATCCACTGTTTACAAAGCCTTGTTGAAAAACAAATACCACCCTTACAAACCAACAACTGTGCAAGGTTTAAACGATAACAACTATTAATGAAGATTACAGTTTAGGAAGTGGTACCTACAAAAATGTGAAGATGATGCTAATTTTCCTAGGAAGATACTGTGGAATGTTCAATAGGCATAACTATCATCATTATTCTACTGAAAATCCACATTTAGTGAAATGGTTTTAATCTCCGGTGCGGTTTAATTAGTATAAAACTTTGTTTACACTTTTGTTTATTGCTTGAGTTTCTCTTCGCTTTAGATAGTCACTTAATAGGTCCTTTCATCTTTGATTATAATTTAACTGTTAGTGACTAATAGTGACAGGTGTTTGGAGCAAACGAGGCCGTACAGACAAATTATTAAACCTGATAACATGCAACACATCTGGTTCCAGCAGGATGGTTACCTAGTTCATAACACTCGCGACCTGTGACATTTTCTGAAAGAACACTTTAATGAGAAAGTGGTTTCAAATAATGGGCTAGTGGAATGATCTGCAACCTTACCCTCCTTAACTTTCGTTTGCCGCCACTAAAAATGAAGTGTGTGGAACAGAATGGTCGTCATATTGAACACTGTCTTTAAGTTAATCTAAACTTTTAGTACTCTTTCTTTTACGACCTTTCTTATCTTTTTGTTATTTTACAGTATCGTATCTTTCATTTCTCATTGGTGCTTAACTTCGTGGCCTACTACTTAATACTATTGGAGATAAATTTATTTTTGTGTTAATACAAAAATTGTAACAATTATCTTAAGATTGTAAAACTTTAAAAGCAGCCACATTAAGTATTATTGAGGAAAATTGAAATTGGCAAATTCTGGTCTTTTTTAAATATCTTGACATTCAAAAAAGTTAGAATAAACTTGAAATGAGATTTGTTTAGAGTATTGAATTCGACAAAACATTCCCCATTTAACCGTTGCTCTATGTCTTGTAATAAACGATATACCAATGGTCAGCATCTAAATGTGGACACAATGTATATATTGTTGTTATGTTCAACGTTGTATTTACGACAACAACAACTTCTCTCGGTTGTCACTTCGGTACTGACCAAATGTCAGGCTGGCCACTCGTTGGCAACCAAATATCCCTCTTGCGGGGATAATGGGAAATTTCTTCGTTACCATCCCCCCCTCAGCCAACCGTCCTTGGGGCGAGGACGGTAGAATTTAATTTTAAGTCCAGATAATGACAAGTGTGGGGTATCATGGACTAATCTACTCGTTTATTAAGTTTTCTATTCAATTATTTCTTCCAAATTAATGTAAAAATCGTCTGGAATAAGCAACAACATAAATTGCAAAGCACAACAGATAATATTTCGTCAATTAAATCTTTATCTGAAAGGTTTCTATAAATTAGCAGTGGAGTTTCTCGTTTAAAGCTTGTTGGTGACAGTTCGGACCACAGAATCATCAACAAACAACCTCCTGGTTAAGTCACTGCATTCGTTCTCGTATGCTAATATCATTTGATTGAAAGTCATCGAAAAGATAGTTTCTATTTGGGTAAATTATCAAAATTGGCTGTGAAAGAAAACAATCGCCGGTCTTTCGCGATTTAAAATAAAAGAAAGATGAACGGCGCCCTACATTTTCATCAATCTTTATTCGGCCTTGGTTGAATCAAAGCTTGTCTTAAATCCAATCCCAAGATAAGTATTCGTTTGTGTATTTAAAGTCTTTATTAGAAAAGAGAAAATGGTTGAATATCAAGAGCAGGTAGTTCCTGTAGTGGGTATATAAACAGAGGGTTTATATATATTGGCATCGTTCGAAAGTTTAAAGGTTAGTTAATTTTCAAATCTTAAAATTCGTTAATTTCATTTTACTGAGTTGGAAATTCATTCAAAAATTGCCGTAAGGGTATCTAGGGGTACACCCGAACCTACAAGAATCATTTATTTGAGTTAAATTAGAAAATTTAACAAAATTTGAGAAAAACCCCCGAGAAAGATATTTTCCTCGAGAGTAGGGATAAATAAGCATGGTAGAATTAGATTTGTTTTTTGTTTTTCGCTCGGATTTATTCGGTAATCCGGATGAAAATGAAGACCCAATGAGCCCTCGAAAGAGCTGTTCCGAATTAATTAATATTTTGTGTGGAAAGGAGTGTACTGGTACTTTGTGTCGCTTGCCATACTATCCCACAGTCTTTGCTATTATTATTGAATATGAAATGAATTAAACTATAGGTGCAATAAAAAAAAATTTATAGTAAAGAAAATAAATCATTTTCTTACAAAAGACCTAATAAATTTAGAACTGACTAAATATAGTCGTAGTAATCGTTGTTTATGTACCTGCCAGCCCAATATAAATTATTATAATTTATTAAAGATATAATTTTAATACGGGTTAGATGTAAGATAATCCGCAAATCCTATTCTTTTAGGGCACGTAACCGCACGAACGGTCATTTTTCATCGTAGATATTCTTACACGACATTAGTCGTTTTCCCGGCAATTAAACAGCAAAGATTTCCTTCTCCCCGGAAATAAAAAAATAGCGGAGATCTCATCTTCTATAAATCACGCACACTCGATAAAGTACATACTGCGGTAAAATGGGCATTTGGGTTACTAAGCGAAAAATAGTAACGACGTTTCAATTTTAATAAATGTCTTAAATCACGCAATTACAAACGTTGACAGACGAAATCTTAGCTATTGGGAAGCCAGAACAAAAAAAATATTATTTCTATTTATGTAGTTTTTGTATACCCAGAGATTCTGATAATTAAGTAATGGATATATTTAGTTATTGCCTAACTAACAATTTTCCGTTTTGTGAGATTTCCTTTTTCTTTTCCATTACAGGATTACGGTTAAAAAAAAAGAATAGTTGAATTCATAAGTAGAGCAAATAGAGCATGTAGAGCATCAAATGAATACAAAACTGTTACTTATAAATAACATTTATTGTACTACACCAAGAAAATTATTAAACATTACAGGCAAGTTTTACATAGAAAACAAAAGATTAAATTGTTAAAGACATATAGTACCCGAAGTTTTGCTTAATAAAAATAAATGCTATAAGGAGAGGATTCAAGGAGATTAGAGAAACAACGTCATTGAGATTTTATTTGTGTTGCTGAAGTCGTGTATGGCATTTGTACGCTTCTTAACAGACGACGACCCGGTATTTGAACTCCTGGGTAAGAATTACGATGTTCATAGGACGCCACTGAACGATTTGTTCAATTTTGTCGCCTCGCTGGTGGTTGATAATTCCGTCGGAAACCATTCAGAGTTTTCAAGGGAAAGGAAGAAAGGATTGTACAAATATTCTAAACGATTCAGCAAGATAAAAAGTTAGCAAATATCAGTTCAAGCTGTATATTGAGGGAGCACAATAGAAAAGTATCATTGACAAATTATTACAAAAAGAACTTGTTAAAATCTCAGGGCAAAGTATTAACTATAATATTGACGAATTTTACAGTGAAATGAATAAGTGCGCCGAAGAAATATGCAAATGTTAATATTAATCTAAACAAGTAAATTGCTAAAGTGATTCACAAAATTTCAAAATATGCAGTAGCAATTGCGTGAAGCGCAATTCTTGAATCTTAATACGAACGATAATTAATTAAAGAAGAATGACCAATATTTACGATAAACAACTCAATCAAAAGCGCAAACTGAAGACACGCTGAGGGAGCAGTTAATCAGTTACTTCCGGCGGTGACGACTTTCTCGATGGCGTTGATTCGGAAAGGACGCCGCGCTGATAAACCGGGGAAATAGGTGATGAGCATCGGACAGTAGACAACGGACGAACGCAACTCGACGGAAGAAATCAGTTTCCCAAAACCACAACTCGATGAAAGAAACCAATTTCCAAAACCTGCAATTCTACGGAAGAAACCAATGCCCAGATCCGCTTCTTAAAACGTTATTCCAGGCGATTCGACTCGAAGGCGACTGAATCGCAGAAACCATATAATCGCCGGGAACGTAGACCTTGGATACCAAAAAAAATCACCTAGCAGAGGTTATGTCCGACGACAACTTCTTAGTAAGCCACGATAACACGGTTTTACTTACACTGGGCCACTTATGACCTCACTCAACTACACTGGCAAAAGAAATTAACCTATCACTTGTAAATTCTGCAATAAAATTTAAAGTATTTTTTTGTTGGAATGAATGACTGTGGATAACGAAACTGCTTATCGGGAATAATGTTTGTACACGTGTTCGATATGTTTTGTCGGCGTTATTGTTTATCACTAAATAAAAGAACTGATTTATCAGTATTTTGGCTGCAGCAGAGTTTGATTTATTATCTATTCACGTGATTGTTTCGCGTTACATGGAGACAGAACGTGCAAAATTATAAACATGGATGTCAACGGGAGACATCACCGCAATTTAAGTGTTGAAGAAGCTGTGCATGTAGTTACTCTTACAGAAGAAGGTATGAGTCAGCGTTACATTGCTCAACGTTTTGGCGTTAATCAATCAATAGTATCTCGAGTGTTACAGCGGCACCGGAACACTTAGTCATACTCAAGAAGACCAGGGCAGGGTAGAAAACGAGCAACAAATGCTGTCCAAGATCGTTTTTTTGTCGATGCAAACGCTAAAGAAACGGTTCATTACGGTTTTAAGGCTTCAAAATATGCTCGAGGAAACCCACAATGTTCGTGTAAGCTGCGTTACTATAACAAATCGTTTACGAGGTTTTAATTTAGCTCCCAGAAGGCCCGCAACAGGACCACAATTAACTGCAGAACATCGCATAGCTAGGGTAACATTTGCTCGAGAACATGCCGATTGGTTGGAGGCCGATTGGGTAAACGTTATGTTTGATGACGAGTCTAGATTTTGTCTCCAGTGACAGACGTGTGCGTGTGTACAGATGCCCGGGTGAACGTTATGCGCAATGTAAAATTATTCCAACTGTTCTGTTTGGTGGAGGTTCTGTAATGGTATAGGGAGGCATTACTTTAGAGGCTCGTACAGAGTTGGTGGTACTACCCTGAGGCACTATAGGAGCAGATTCTTACATTACAAACATTTTAGAACCTCATGTGATGCCGTTTGCAGGAAACAATTTCGATTTTATGTATGATAACGCGAGATCGCATGCCGCCAGAGCTGTACAGGTCTATCTTGTAGTTGATTCGTTGACTACTGCCTAACAACTCATCATTTTGGCGCGAAAACACCGCTATTTATGTATTTCCTAACTACGCGCCAAACTTCGCGCTTGCCTAAACATCCACTAATCAAAATTGTAACATACCATGCGTGGTAGCCAATAGAAAATGCAGAAACGGGATGATGTCACGATTTGTGCGTGTACCGAACTGAATAATTGCTAATTACAACTATTAGCTACGGATGAAATTTAATTTAACTGATACCGTAATGTAATGCGGGATTAATACTATATGTTAACAAAGTTTCATTTATGTCCTCTAACAAACAAAGAAGCTACGGGGTTTAAAAAACTTATCGGCGACAGGAATAATTTGCTTACGAACAGTTAGTTACAAAATATCTCATTAGATTGAGAATGCAATTCAAATTTGTTGCTATCATAAGTGGGAAGAGTTTATAACAAAGGTATTAGCGGTGTAGAATTCTGAAATAATGGATATTAATGGTTTTTTTAAATAATATAGATCAGATCCTAGAACGAATTAGGCGAATGACTTTAGTTGGAGCTTGAACACGAATACTACCCACTATCGAGGCGATGAATCCTCACAGGTGTTCAATTTCGTAATATGTTGAAATAAAGGAATTTGCGCGAAATGGAATAATGTTGTTTGAAGTGTTTTAAATATGAATTTAACGAAATTTGCAAATTAAGGTGTAGCAGTATCTTTCACCATTAGGTATCTAGAATTAATTATTTTAATTAAATTTTAAATACTCCTTTTTCCACTCTACATACGAACAATTATGTTCACGTATTCACTGGAATATATTGAAACACTGGATATAGTTTATTTAAAATAAATAGCTGTGATATGCATACGTACATAGATCAAAAGCTTTGATTACATCACACGGTATTGAAAATAGTTATTGTAAATTTGCATACAATTTCATGACAAATTGATATTTTATTTATTTCACGTGTACATAAATTTTATGAAATTAAGTTATTTCTTCTTTTGTTAGCTAAATGCTGCATTCTATGGGAATAATGATCCATTAACCCCTGTAATATTATACACACACGGTGATATATTGCGATTAGATATTCAGGCACACATGGGTATTGCACCTAATTGAATAGTAATTTAATTGTAACTGTGGTAAATTAATTAACAGCAATCTAAAGATAAATACGAAACTGAACAGATATTGTGATATCATTGAAATCTGGTTAAATAAAAGACAATAGTGAATTAATACAAACACCCTAAGCTATATTTTTATACCAATATAGTGCATGTATATATGTATTGTAACGTAATACATCTTTATAACGGGAGAAATTTGTTTTTCTAAATTAAATTAATTAATTTTTCACCGTCTGTAGATCCGTGAGTGTACCCTTGACACTCCTTTGGCAGTTTAAACAAAAATAAATACCGAATAATGACGTTCTACGAAAATTTAGATTGATACAATAAGTACTAACCTCAACTTTGACGTTAGGCGAACTCTATGCTAACGCGTCACGAAGTCGAAACCCCGCGTTTGTTTGTATAACCAAAATTTGTTTATTTTTTATAATTTAACCAATAAAACATTTGGATTTTCTAAAAACTAAAAGATTGTTTAGCGTCCCTTCGTTCCTTTGTTCGCGATAGCATTTGTTAAACCACGACCCATTTAAGATACGCATTTTCAAGGTACAATATTTCCATTAAATGTCAATTAAATATTCTTACTTTAAAAATACCATGTGAGTATTCAACCTAAACACTGACTGTATGGCCTTAGACATTACTGGCAACCTTTGAATATGGACCTTTGCTAACGAATTTAATGACTTTTTACCGAATAATATTTTGGGAAATTACGATAAAGATACATTTGAATTTATACTTCACATTTTTGTAGGGTATTACATTAACAATGAACATTAAGGACGTGAAGAAAATGGAGACGAGTTATTTAGCCGTTTCACCAACACCATCGTTTGCTGAAGTTATATCGTATATAAGTAATAAAATGTCAGAGGCAAACAACGAGAAAAATGTCAGAACTATGTATCGCTTGGCCATAGGTAATTGGACCGTACTTGGTTGAACCCATAGGCAACAGGCGTTAATAACAGCTACCTTTGATGTGAAAGTTTGTGACATTACAATATATAATAATATTAATAAGATTAATAATAATAAACGTTTATTTCCCAACAGGCATGATTGCCCAATAATAGGATAATAGTAGATAAGTATGATACATATATACACTATAAAGACAGAATACAATGTATGAAATAAAATTTACTTAAATAAATCGCATCGCCTATTAGCCACCTTGGACAAAGTATACGTCGGAGCTCGTCTCATGATGTTAGTCCTCGCGAATGGAAGAATGTAGCTACTATCAGATCTTGAATTCAAACGTAGCATAAGAAAATTCATTCGTTCTACTATGTAGGGACAATCTATGTAATTTCGAAGCAGTTTCTGTAGAAATTTCTCGCAGGTGCCATCCCTCCTCGTGTTCAAAGCCAGCATGTCATGCCTTTCCAGTAGTTCATCCTGTGGAGTACCCCTCTCAGGGTAACTTCCATCAATCTTAAATGACAGGAATTTTAGGAATTTGCGATGGATGCGATCTAGATTTACAACCTAGATACCAAATTAGAGCGGCATATTTCAGTTTACTCAGTACAAAGGCAAAGTATAACGACTTTAATGAGGAGGAAGGATTATTGAAGTATTTAGAGGAACGCAGAACAAAACTCAGATCTTTCATTGCTTCAGAACAGATATTGTTAATGTGAGATTGGTATCGAAATGTACACCTGAATCCCTAAACTCAAGGTTACATGACAAATTGGTGCCTCTGATTTGGTAGGGCAATAAGTAAGATGAACAAGAACGTGAATAGGTAAGTACACAGCACTTTTCAACGTTTAGCTTGAGCTTAAAAGCTCACACCATTCTACTAGCATATTAAAATCATTTTGCAGTTTCCTTGTGTCATCAATTGAAGATATCTGAAATATCTTCAATATATATATATATATATATATATATATATATATATATATATATATCTTCTATTTATCACAATAACATTGTATCGTATACACAATGTTACTGTAATAAATTAATATTGCTACTCGTAGCATGGCGGATCGATAATGTTTTGGGATTGTCTTGGCGCCGTATCCGTAGGAGATTTGGTTAAAAAAGATGGAATTTTAAGAAAAGAGCGTTACCGGGAAATTTTGGAAACAAATGCTATACCATCCGGAATAAGAATGGTCGGTGACTATTTTATATTTCAACATGATTGTGATTCCAAACACACTTTCAAAATGTGTCGCAAATATTTAGAATCGGTGGAACGCGAAAGCAATATCAAAGTAATGAAATAGCCTCCTCAAAGCTCAGATGCTAATCTCATAGAGCTTTTGTGGGAGGAACTCGTTAAGCAGGTGAAAACAAATCCTCCAACTTCCAAGGAATCGTTGTGGAAACAACTACAAGAAGTCTGGCTTAAAATAGAATCCGCTACTTTTTATGAAATTGATAGAAAGAATGTCGCAAGTGTGTGCCGCAATTATTAATAGTCGAGGTGGACATTTCGACCAAACGAAGATTTAATTCTTTTTGTATAAAATAAATTTTATAATTGAATAATCAATTTCTTTGTTTTAAGAGTATTTTATTAAATGCAAAACTGCTTTTTCTTTTTCAGTTAACACTTCCTTTATTTATGCGTATTTTTTTGGGTGGGCAAATAGTTATGGCCGGTAGTATAAGTCTATGGTTATATGGCGGTACACTCTCATAGTATGTAGTTTATTCTGCTTTCTATTTCCCATGTTATAAATTTATATCACTTAAGAGTAAATCGGAATGTGTAAATGTGAAACAAATCTTTCTGGTTGAAAATGAATGCACGTCTTCTATTGTATTTGCTTTAACAATAGGTTAATAAGCGAGCACATTCTGCAGAAAAACATACAACAGTCTTGCATATAGCACGCTCAAAAGTACAGAAAGATATAGTAAAGCATGGAAAATTAAGGTCAAGTGGGACATTGTGATTGTGTACGAAGAGTTGTAAGAAACCTGATATTTTTTATAATTCACGAGAAAACTAGATAGTAGTTCAAACGCTTCGGCCTAATTTCTATGCAAACAACGATTTCAAGTAAATACACTCTCCAAAATATATTAAATGGAAATTAGGGTCAATGATTGATGGTAATTGAGACGTACATCATGGTAGTGACAGTTTGTTAGCTATCCCCTAATGTTTGTCTTGCAAAACTGTTGCTGGTATTTTATGCTTTGCTCTGATTATTTTTAGTCTACATATAAAGTTTCACAAAGTAATCTAGGGGGTACATGCATGCAAATAACGACATTGTATGGCAATAAAGAACATGAAACCATAGTATTTGAGATGAAAATAAAGTTTGTTGTTTTATAGTATTAAAAGTAACCATTATTTCTCTTGGATAGTATTTTTTAAATTAAACAGCAAAACGGAGTTGAAAATTACACTTTAAAAGTAATATTTTTACGTACAGCTGGTATCAATTTCCTTTAAATCAAGTTTAACACCGAAGAGATGGTGAAACGTTACATACGCTATGTTAGTGACACATGATTTACGGCAAACAATCTATCAGTGGAAATTCGATTTACAATCGATCTGTGAAGTTAATAAAATGCATGTCTGAACACTGCACATTTTTCTAAATTGATGAAAAGTGTACCTACGTATTTTCTCTTCCAGTCGGTACCAATTTAAACACATTCCTCGTTTTATCCAGCACGCTACGATATTTTTCACAAAATTTCCAATCTTACCTTAACAACTAGACAGGCTGATAACGTTGTAAACAATAGTTCTTGTACTTTTTCGAATTCCAATTGAACATTTTCTCACAAAGTCCGAAGGATGTGATTAAAAATACAAATTTGTAGTTCAGTGCTGTTTGTGACTAATGGAAACGTATTGACATTCACACAATATGTGTTCTATTGTTTCTTGATTTTCACTTTCCTGCCTGACATATTTTCGAATACACTTTAACCACCAAGCTCTCTACTTCTCTTTCTATGTTTTAACCCTTTGTTGACCAATGGTACTTTAAGAAACTAAAGACTGTAGCAGCATGTAACATGTTTAACAGAAAAAGGATCCTTAAAAATAAGAACTCGACCTTTTTACACTTTTTACAATTTTTATTAATGACTTACCTGCATATGTTAACGGTAAGGTTGTGTTATACGCTGATGATGGAGCAGTTGTAGCTGTGGTTGGCAAATTATATCACAATTTGAGCAATGGTACAATAGGAACGATTTGGCACTTAATACAAGTAAGACTAGTTTGGTACGATTTTGCACTAAACAAATATACTTAAAACCATTAGAAGTTCCATATAAAGGTGTCAATCTGAAAGCCCAAACTACTGTAAAGTATCTGGGGACATATATTGATGCCGATTTGACTTGGAATAGTCAAGTTGAACATTTGAGTAAATCCATTAGTAAAAATATGTACTTTCTTATAAATTTTAAAAATTTTATGTCAGGAACACCTTATTCAAATTTATTTTGCTTTATTTCGATCTGTTCTGTCTTATAGCATAGTTTTATGAACAAGCGGAACTAATAATATAAACAGACTATTCATTTTACAGAAACGTGCACTTGGACTAATTTTTAATTTAAAACGAACTTAGTTACAGATGTTTTCAAAGCATACATTATGACACTTCCGGGTTTGTACATATACAGCGTGTCCCAATAAGGGTGGGGACCGGCGATATTTTGGAAACTACAATAGCTGTAGTGATGGGAAAAATTTTTCATAACTAAAATGGCAAAGAGAAGCTTAATTAAAATATTTTTAAATTCCAAACATGACCGCTAGGGGGCGGAGAGCTGGGGTTAACAGTAAATTTTAAATTAGCAGGTAAAGGGTTCTAGGATTAACTATGATTTTAAACGCTTTATTAAAGAGCTAAGTTAATTACGCAACACTTTGGTTAAAGACGTTTTGTCATATTGTGAATAATAAGTGCAGTAGGCGTTGCCGAATCATGTAAAACTGAACCTGCTATAACTTCTGTAGTTTTTACCCGAATTAAAGAAATATGGGCTTGTTTGAAAGGCCATTCAGCGCTGTTTTAGACGCCGCAATTTGTGCCACCTGCCAATGTTCAAGAAATGTGCCAGATGGCGTTATTCCCAAGTGTACGAGTTTTCTCAATTATTTCTAAAAATTCATATGCAACAATATGCTTTCCTTATGTTGTGTTTGAAGAGCTTTGATAGACTAAAGTAGTGGCGAAAACCGCCTAGCGATATCTTTTTCATTAAATTTCCCTTTGCCACTTTAGTTATGAAACATTTTTCCCATTACTTATTCTAGTTTCCAAGATATCGCCGTTCCCTACTCTTAGTGGGACACGCCGTATAAGTATATCAAGCTGGTTTTTAATAACTCCGATAATGCTGTGGATCTAGGAGACATACATAATTACAAGTATTTCACGCTACATCGTGAGCAGATCAAACTTGATAAGCATAGAACCATGACCTTTGGGAAATCTCTTTACTCTCGTAAAAAGTTTTTCAATAAATTACATGAAGATTTTTAAAATGTTTCTCAACACGTATTTCTAAGGAAAGTAAAACATTATGTTTTGTGTAGCTGCCCTTATTCTCTTGGGGAATTTATGGAACAGTGATTGTGTCTGGATCTGCTCTTGCTACACATTGACCAGACTAGAATTTCTGTAATTTGTTGTTGTGGTTGTGTATATATACTTGCTTTTGTTTTTGTCTACCATGTATTTACAATGTAAACTTCTTTTATACACTATGTGTACTTTATATACCGTGTTAGTAAGTTCCGTAGTAAAGTGAACCGCTAAAATATATGGAGATTGTTACAACATTTGCCCGCTATGAAAGTATAAGGTGGGAAGCCGCGCGAAGCTAACCGGGGACGTTTCTAGCACAAGCGACAACATTATTCGCTATATGTATGGGACTCGCACCTATAAACGAATCCTTACGTACCCTAGTATTTATACTTGTATATTTGTTTCTTTTGACTTATCCTATGTCGCTGCATGCACGATCTAAGGATGAAGGCTGCTTTGACAAAAACTGTAGAAATTGTGCAACTATGGCAAAGTCTTGCCTTAAATTCTGTAAGCATTTGTGCATAAAACAGGATTGTAATTGCACGACCGCAAATTTTTTGCAAATGTGTGTAAAGTAAACAGCTTTGCATGACAAGCATTGGAGCATGTGCTTCGAGGGGTATCTTGTACCACTATGTTTCCACACTTTTGGTTAATGGTTTGAGCCGGAAAATAGCTAGGTCTGCTAGATTCCCTCTATACCAATAGAAAAACTAGACGTCCTTTCCTGGTCATAATCTGCAAGCAAGCAGACCACCTAAATCACTTTTAAACTAACGTGAACTCTCTGGTAAGCGTAGTTCTTCCAGCTCGTTGCTTTTGTTGTTCACCAAGACTTTTTTCAGTGCACCTTCCGTTTCTGCTCTCAACATAATTCTTACTATTCGTAAACATCTCCCACGTGCTATTAGTCTGACATAGGCTTCAGAATTTGCGCATTGAACATCTTAAGCTTTGTTTTCAGTTTGCTTGATTGATTCATTTTAGAGTCCTTTCTTTTTCTATGTAGAGTTATTTTAGACACTCTTTTCACCGTTGTCTTCATTCCCTCCTTGCCTTTTCCACTTCATCCTACCAGGTTGTTCTCTCTCAAAATTTTCCTTTTTATCTTTCTCAAACATCGGTTCCCCATCATCTCAATTGTTTTCTGCTCCTTCATGCAAACCCCTGATTCTTAACCGTGTGTTTGTGTGATGATTGATCACTTTGTTAAAAATTTGAATTATTCTTTCTGTCTGTATTTCTTTCTTCCTTAAGAACGCGGTCCTTATAACATCGAACGCCTTTCGGCTGATGTTCCTTTTTCTTGCATCTTCAAGACTAGCCTTCATTTAGTATCGCTCCTAGGTGTTTAAAATTTTTCACTTGTTGCAGTTGAGGTTCCTCCGCTATTTCGATTTTAGATTCTGCCTATTATAATTGTGTTTACTTTATCATTATCTATTTTCATGCTTGCTTCTCCCAGCGCCTCTGTTTATATTTTTGTCTATCCACCTTACAATTCTAAGTGAATAAAAGTGTTTGAATAAATACTTGAAAATAGTAATTTATAATCTATTACGTAAAAAGGAAGGCAAAAATTCAACTAACCAGACATTTTTTTTGCATTTAACGTGGATATGCCATACTATTGTAGAAGTTGTAATAGAAATCATCAGTAGCCTTAAGGGACGAAAAAAGAAATTGCTTACGAAAGCACCCAAAACGTAAAGAGATGCGACGAAAATAAATTGTCACTAAAACCATACATTTCTGTTTTTCTTAATTTTAGGATTTCGAATCTAAGCAGGTCAATGTAATATAAACTCTGCATTTAAAGGGGGTTAAATATGCATAGCGTTTGTTTCCTTATGATTTTCATCACGCAGATTTAGAAGTGCTTAGTGATGTTGACTGGACATTTTTTTCGAATTATACAAACTGACTCAATGAAGGTGTTGAACGTTTTTATTCACATATTAATGAAGTTTTTGAAAATTGTGTCCCAAAGAAATTAATGTGTCCTCGGCGTGACAGGTTTCCAATTTGGTTTACATCTGAAATTACACAGCTTATTAACGAAAAACTACTATCGTAGGAAATGATTGTCTTCGGAAAATTATACATATCAGAACGAATTTAGAAGACTTCGTAGTGTAATAAAGGAAAAAATATTTGCTGCCTATACTGATTATTTATTTAATGTCCAAAAAAACATAAAGTTGGACACTTTTGCATTGTGGAAACACGTTGATCAGAAACGTCATGTACTACTGGGGCACCGGGTGTTCTACATATCGGTGAGGCAACATTTGGTCATCTTCAAGAAATTATTAATTCCTTTGCCAACTTATTTTCTGACATTTACGTTACAAGTAGAGATGTGACACCAACTTTAAAAAAAGGTGATAAATGACAGTTAAAGAATTATCATCTTATATCCATACTTTCAAACTTCCCTAGAGTTTATGAACAAATTCTTTATAATCATATATACACTAGCGTGCGTGTTCATCTCTCGCTACTGTAACATGGATTCATGTCGGGTCGCTCCACTATAACCAATTTAACAAGTATAACACAGTCTATTAGTGAATCCTTAGACACCGGCGGACCGGTAGACGTCATCTATACAGATATATCCCGTGCCTTTGATACGATTAACCATAATATATTTCATAACAAGCTCAATTCATTTGAATTTTCTTTTTCGTTTTTAGCATTGATGAAATCATACTTGAAGAATCGAAGTGGTTATGTGTACTACAACGGATTCACTTCAATGGAGTATAACATGCCGTCGGGTATGCCTCAAAGATTTAATTTATATGGATGATCTAAAATCAATTACCTGTCCTGCATTGGCCTACGCTGATGATTTAAAAATCTATTCGACGATCTCTGAACCTGATTATATTGCTTTGATTCAACACTATTGTATGTGGTTGCTGAGTGGTGCGAGAACAACGACCTGAAACTTAATACTGCTAAATGTTGCAAAGTTATATATACAAAGAAATTAGGACCTCTAGTTAATACTTATTTCCTGTGTGGTACACCATTATCCACCAGTGAAACCTTTCATGATCTTGGAATTCTTGTTGACACTACACTCACATTTGTTCAGCATCTTAATGAGGTGCGTGGGTCAGCATCTAGAGTAATGGGATTCGTTCTAAGAACTTATAGGGAATTTATCGACATCGTCGCGATTAAGCTGTTGTACAACACATTTATCGTCAATAAGCTCGAGTATAGCAGCATCGTATGGTATCCAATTTATATAACTGATTCTCACATGTTGGAGCAGATTCAGTAAAGGTTCATGAAGTTTATAACTTGCAAAACAACTAGCTATTCTGAACGCGGTTCTAGCTTGGACGAAACTAAAAACTAATTGCATATGCAATAATAATATCGACTGCCCATATTTGCTTTCTAGGATATGCTTCATTGTGTCATTTCTTGCAACCTACCATAGTGCGCCATTCTATATGCCTGCAGCCCGGACTAATGTGTTGATACGCTCACCAGTTTGCACGATGTGTCCGAACGGTAATAGACTTATGGTGGACTGACTTTCAAACTAACAGCGTTAATTTGTTACATTTTTTTATTTTTCTGTAATATTTATGAATAGTAACCTATTTTGCTATATTATGACTCTATCATTGTCCTATAAATTGGAGCCTCTGTTGGACAATAAAGTTACATTCTATTCTATTAACGTTAGGATCTAGTATTTATTCATAACAATATTTAGTAAGCAATGGGAAACACCAATTATCTCAATACGGGAAACATCCATCAAATGTATTCTATATGACCATGAATAAATGATTGCTAGATAATTGGATTAAGTTACACATGGGAATTGATAGCAGTTTGCGGTCAGTTGTTATATAATGCTATTGATATCAGTAACTGGAATACATTCTATACAACGGTTATATTATTTATATAATTGAAATGCGGTGAATATAACAGTTCATACAATGTGGTACTCTTATTTCTGAAATGGCAACGAGGAAATCTAAGTAATAGACAACCAGTCCTAATGCTACTCTGTAAACGAACAAAAAATGTTTTACCATTATGGTCAACAGAAAGCAATGTTTGGATGGAAAAATGGTTGAATCTTCTTCCTTTAAAGCATATGTGGTGAGCGATCCAATGGATTTCAGGAGCCTAACATGTGTATATAGTGTGCATAAAATAATAACTTTCGTCCAAGTTTATTATTGACACCCGAAAAATTGGCATAATCCTGGACCAGTCTCGAATCCACGAGCCCTAACGTACTACCTTCAGGAGCAGATACTCCTACCACTGGCCCAGCGAGACATTTAAATATTTATTTAATATATTTGCACATTTTTTAAAGATTTTTTCAGATTTTTTACTACATTTCATTTAGGTATACCTACTTTAATAATGAAAAAGATGGTCACAGTTACTGAAAACTGAGTGTAAGTACTCGACATATTTTTGAAAAATCTGGTTAAAGCGTCCAAAATGCTGCTAAAAGTGAAACTTAGAATAGTGGAAGGGAGCTTTTGTCAGCCAAAGCTCTACAACATTTAAACACGTTATTGAAAACTATGACATTTGAAATAAATAGCTGCAGCTTTATGTTATAAAACGATAATGTTAAATAAATTGAAAGCTAAATTATCAGCTCTAAAACCATATGTAAGCAAACAGTAGTTGTGAATTGTACATAATAAAGCAAAACAGCAGCACATACTGGGAAAATTAACGAATTCATATATGTATATGAAGTGGTAAATAATACAATTTCAATATGGTCAAATTAATAACTCTATAATCCCTAGAGCCGATACACCTAGCTCTTTTATATTTACAATAAAATATAGGTATCCAGTCATAAAGAATCTTTACATAAAAATGTTAGTATGTTTGTAATAATACAATTGAGACCATTTTTTTAATATAGTTTTGTGTAGTAGATATATTATTCCTGGTGTAGTTAATACATGCGATATGCAGACCTCTTATTTTAATAATTAAAGCTAGCCACGAGCGGTACCGCGCAGTAGCGTAGAGTCGACCAGGCCTCGCGTTCCACTAGAGTTATTCTGCTAATAGAGAGGTTTGCTGCAGCAAATAATTTCGCTCATCTTTTAAATAAAAATTAAATAACACGTGCTCAAACACTTACCATTTTAAGAGTCCTCCGTGAAATCACAAAGTGAATAATGTCTGTTAAATATCTGCAACATTAGATATGTTTCAACTGTTGTTTCGGCAAAACTAGTACGGCATGAGGAAAAAATGCGTTTATATGCAGAGAACGAACGTTCTACATCTAGTGACGTAATATTTGCGTAAGTAAAATAATCTTTCAAATAACTTAACGATTCTGTTGACGCACCTTCACAAATGTGTCTTAATGTGCCAAAATCAGAATTTTTCTCAAAAACACTTTCAAATTTTTCTAGAACAGAAACATTTTTTGCGTCTTCAATCGCGCATAGCTGTGCGTGAACATGTTGCACTATTTATAGAGATTCTTCTAACGGCACCGCAGGATTTTGTAATTTTTCTACTGCATCTGCTAGCCCGAAGTAATTATCGTGAATGATTTTTAAATCCATTTTAACCTGACTATCTTGAAATTTCGACTGGCTTTTGTGGATAGCGGCAGCTTCCTTTGTATCGAATTGTAAAACCACGTTCTTAATATTGTCAAAATATTTATGACAATAAAACGCGGCCTGCAACCATGTTCCCCAACGAGTTAGAATAGGTTCTGGCGGCTGTGGTATACGGGGGCACAGTCTGTGAAATTCGCGAATACGTTTCGGTGATTTGACAAATACTGCTTTGGTATGCGCTATTAAAGCGTCTACCTCAGGATAACATTTTCTGATACTATCCGCCATAAGATTGCGAGCATGAATTTTACACGTAACAAATTAGCAGAATGCTTTTTAAGAGACCGGCCTACAGAAAGCATGTTTGCAGCACCATCACTCACTAACATCAAGAGTTGGTTTGTTGAAAGTTCAAACTTGTCCAATGTATTTAACACTAACTTTGAAATTACTTCGGCAGTACACTGTTGTATTCGTTTGGAGACTAATAGAATTGAAGGTGCCGATTGATGAGGTTCCAATTTGCGTTCCATTACATTAAGAACAGAATGTTTCTTCCGATCTGTTGTTTCGTCGACACATAACCACAGTTTTTGATCTTTCAACTCCGATTTTATTTTTTGTTCAATATGTTCGCACGCAGATGGCACAATTCTTCGTAACGAAGTTCGACTTGGTAATTTGCACTCCGAATAGTTATTCCAAAAGCAGATAAATGGTTCCTTGTCTAGTAAATTAAACTGTATATTACATGCGATAAACGTAACGCATAAATTAAATATAAATTTTTCATTGTCTCGTGCGCAATTTCTTATTGAGACATGCTTTTCACTATTTACGTGTCGTAGACAATGTTGTCTGGACCAACACATTAACGGGATTTTACAGATTACACGTTTAATTTTAGCACCTTCATATATTAAGTCTGGAATTTCTGCAATAAATTTTCGAAGTTTGTCCGACCGCGGTCGTTTTGCTGACGAAATCATAATTTTTCTAGGACAGATAAACAGTTGCGCAAATGACCGGCAGCGAAAATGTCCGTACTGCTCCGCGGACGAAGTAATACTACCGTTCCTCTCGGCCCGAACTGATTCTACGCCGATGCGCGGTACCGCTCGTGGCCAGCGTTATTAATAATAAAACGCGAGGTTTTCATACTACCTTAAGTATGTAAGTGGAACAGGCTCCACTGCAACGCTTCACATTTATATACTTTCGAAATTGGGAAAATATTAAGAATCCCCAAAACAATGGTTCCTTACCTTCACATCGCAATATGATTTTGTAGTGAATTTGTAATTATAATTAGTGCGGTAATCCGTTGATTAAGACTTACTCTAAAGACAGTAGTCTTTATATAAATTACATAAATAATCCAAACCTTTTCGAAAACAAATCTCCGATGATAGGCACGTCCCAATAGTTTGCAACGCTTCCATTAAATACAAGGGCGATTCGTAAAGTAAGTTCCGTTTCCGCCTAGTGAGCAGAGGAGTGGAGATATCGGCGCGATCGCAGCGCTGCAGTGTAGTCTGGTTCAACGTGAGTCTGGCAGTGCCAGTGAGAGAATTGTTCGGACATTTTGTCGTGCTATTTTGGTCGTTTAAAGTGACTGCTGCAATTGAAAATCCCGCCGACTGCGTGTTATCCGATTTCTGTGTGCAAAAAACATGAAGGCTGCTGGGATTCAAATGAACTTTGTTCCGTGTATGGTGAAAATGACATGAGTAACAGTGCGGTTACAAGATGGTGCCGTATGTTTCGAGAAGGACGAACTAATGTTCATGATGAAGAACGGAGTGGAAGGCCAACTGTTGTGACGGACGAACTTTTAGGTAATGTCGATGAGAAAATTCATGAAAATCGGCGATTCACAATCACAGAACTGAGTGCTTTTTTCCCTCAAATTTCACGTACACTTTTGTACGAGGCTGTTACTGAACATTTAGGTCACCACAAATTTTGTGCATGATGGGTGCTAAAACTTCTTACCGAAGACTATAAAACAAAGAGAATGGGATCGGCACTAACTTTTCTGATACGCTACGATGTTGAAAGTGATTTCCTCAGGCATATCGTAACAGGTGATGAGACTTTGGTCGCCTATGTCAACGTTGAGACGAAAAGACAGTCAATGCAGTGGGATTGCTTTAACTCGCCTACGAGGAAATCTTTAAAGTGCCGTCAAACATTTTCTGTGAGAAAAGTCATGGTCACTGTCTTTTGGGACAACAAAGACGTCCTTCTTGAAGCTCAGAAGAGCTACTCAGAACAAGCGACGTGCATTATTGAGTTCGGGCATCGTTTTTCTTTATGACAACGCCCGTCCGCATACCGCCGCTCGCACGGTAGGCCTACTCGACAGTTTTAAGTGGGAGGTGTTTGAGTATCCTCCCTGCAGCCCTGGTTTGGCTCCTAGCGACTACAATCTCTTCCCTAACATGAAGAACTGGCTTGGGTCACAACACAATAATTTAAGAGCGATGAAGAACTGTAGGACAGTGTTATAGCATGTCTTAATTCACAGAGTTCTATGAAGAGGGCATTAAAAAAACTGGTTCATCGCCATGACAAATGTTTCATAATGGCAACTATGTAGAAAAATAGCTGATAGTACTAGCTTTAAGTTGTATACAATAAAAGCCTCTTCATGTATTGGTGCTTTTCTTAATAACCAAACAGAACTTACTTTACGAATCGCCCTCGTATATGTGGGTGTTCTACTATGCTGCTTTCTATTCTACAGTGCACACGAAAAAACTATTTCTTCGAAATATGTTAACTGATGTTTAACAGCTACACACGAATCCTACAAAAAGGAATGATAATTCAGCGTTTTCTAAAGTTTGTGTAATTTTTCCGGTTAATTATTATAAATATTATTATTATTATTATTATTATTATTATTATTATTATTATTATTATTATTATTATTCCCAACATTCTATTCAAAAATCAAGCAAAAGGTGCTTGACGAAGCATGGAAATTTTATTTTTTTAATATTATAGTCAAATGACCTCCTCCTCGCTACTGGCATTCTTGAAGCCTAGCACGAAAGTTTTGCACCACCCGACCCAACATTCCAAAGTTTGCGGTCGATTAGAAAACACCTTTGACTTTAAGAAGTCCCCTAAAAAGAAATCGCAAGTTGAGAGATTCAGTGACCGTGCCGGCCAGTTGAGGTTCTCGAATTTAGAAATTACACGACCAGGAAACATTCTTGGCAAAATTGTCATAATTGTCAAGTGGCTCCGTCCTGCTGAAACCATATGCTTCGAATATTCCCACCAACATTACGAAGTTGTTGTTCAAAGTTACGCAATACCTGTTGATAACGTTGTGATGTTACAGTAACCGTTATGTCATCTTCCTCAAAGAAGAACGGCCCAAAAATTTCTAATTTCACTATGAAGCGGAAATTCGTGTGAATTGCTGAAAATTTTCCGTCGCCTAGTAACGCCTAGAAAGTTCTGTTTGTAAACATAATCGGACAGATGAAAATGAGCTTCATCTGATATCAGCAAGCAGTCAACGTTATCCGGGTTTTCAGCAAATAGCTCTTCAAAACGTTCGCAAAAATCAATAACTATATCCAACTTAAATCCAAATTAGAAATAAGTAGAAACACTATCACAACGTCAAATACTTAAAATACGTCCATTTTCCATTATGAAATGATAAATTTGATTTTGGCCAAGACAAATATCGTTTCGTTCCACTGTGCAACGTTTTGTTGGGTATTACATGATTAAATTTAGTTTTGCTTTGCTAGTAATATCCATAAAGTTATTAAAAATGAGCATAGAGTTCACTGTAATACAGAAAGGCTTAAGGGGGGATTGTATGGCACAAAATATGGAGAAAAGTATTAATGTACGTGTGTCCGTAAATGGACGACTTTGGAGTTACGAACACATTTTGCGTTTACATACCTTTTTTATTATGTACAAACAAACAATGCAATTTATAAATAAACAACAAGGGTAAAAACTCAAATGAGATGTTCAAAGTGCCCTCCCTCCATTCTATAACAGGCACGATATCTCCGCCGCAAGAACTTGCGTTGGCTAGGAATCGAGAGCATCGTTGATCTCGTTACAGTTCCTCGCAGTCGTTTACAGGTATAGCGTACAATAAAGTTTTCAAATATACCCAAATAAGAAATCACCCGCGCTTAAATCAGGCGATCTTGCAGGCCAAGATGCAGGTCCGCCCCTTCCTACCCATCTCTGTACAAAAGTTCCGCGTAAATGCTCTCTAAGGTCAATCGAAAGATGCGCCAGAGTACCATCATGCTGGAACCACATTTATTTTGTTGCGTTTGGTTGAAAGGAATGTCATCTAAAAGACTTCCCATTGTGTTCTGCAAAAAGTTTAGGTAAGAAACGTCTGCTAATCGGTATGGTTAATCAATTTCGGATTTAGTCACCCTTCATATGCGTATTGTGGAAATTAAAAACCCCATTTCGTGTGAATCCGATCTCATCAGTAGAAAGAATATTGACAGCAAAATGAGCAGCAAGGTGGATTTAAGGCCTGCACTCGTTGAGCATATTGGTAGTAAAGCTGCTGCTTGTGGAAGATTCTCCAAAGAAGAGGAGCACTAATTCCTACATCGGCCGATATTCTCCACGAACTCATCTCTAGATTCTTCCCTACACGTGCTAAAATTACTTCTTCTGTCTCAGGGGTGAACACCGATCTTGGTCTCTCGGAATCATGGGACTGTTTCGAAAATCAAACGGTATCACGCAATCTTTGGTGCGTTTCTTACAAAAACATGAACTGAGGGGATCTGGCGATGAGCGTTAGCATATAACGTTGCGCTTCTCTGGCATTCCCATTAGCATGGCCACGATCATGCATATCGACTAATTCAACGTTAGAGTAAACTGGTATAGCGAAAATTCGTCAAACTGTGCACTTAGCACTGAATATCAACTACAAACTGTACGTTTCGTAAAACCTATGTCGACTACGATAAGGAAATGAAAGTTTTTGTGAACGAAAGAAGAGATAAGCGAAAAAATGTACAAATTCTACAAAAAGAAGTAATCCTCCGTAACACCGAGGCCGTCCATTTGCAGACCAATGTTCGTTAAGATCCTTCTACATATTTTGCGTCATACTGACCCCCTAAATATTTGTGACACTTCTTTTTAACACCTTGTATATAAAGCAGGTATGTACTCTATTCATTGTTTAACACTTCCATTTAATAGAACAAATTAATGTAGTTTTCCAAATGTGTAGAAATTAATCTTAAATCACCATCGCAAAACAACCTTAAATCAAACTAGGTATGTCTGCACGCGTATATATCAAATCAATAACGTAACATTCCATGGCAGTTCAATCATGAAAGATTTCTAGCCGATTGTGTCAGAAGTACGTGTAATATTGTTAGATTCAGCAAACGATCGAACTCGTTACTTGACTCCTGCAATGTAATAAATTTTAAATGCCTGCTTCATCTTGGATTTATCACGTGAGTTATCTAAAAAGATTGCGAAGGCTCGTACTGGTAAAATTGGAAAGCATCTTGGTAAATAAAAAGTCTGTTATTCGGGTTTTATGAGAATTTAATATAATGGATCCTGGGGAATTTCTATAGAAACAATAAGAGGAGTCGTAGAAACAATCTTCAGGTTAAACTTTTTATCAAACAACTTCATCAGATGAAGTGGATTATATTTTTATCTTTATTAATGAATTCCCGTATTTATCCAATAATAAAAAAATATGTTTTCTCATAAAAAATGCAATATTCAAAATGGTTGCAGTCTCTCTAAGAAAGGAATACCATTCTGAAAATTAGTAATTTGATATTAAGGTTGAATTTGTTTACCTTAAGATATTATTGTATTAGCGCGATCATTTGACCATTTTACAAGGAATTTTAAAAGAAAATATACTATAGGTTAACTTAAAGTTCAATTGTACAGATCATATGGATTAAAAATTATAACACTTTCATTTTAATGCAATAAAATAATTGTATATTTTAATATACTTGAATAAGTGAATTCTATTTTCTTGCTTCTACTTTCCCTAATAACTAAAGCTGGCCACAAGCGGTACCGCGCAGTAGCGTAGAGTCGACCAGGCCTCGCGTTCCACTAGAGTTATTCTGCTAATAGAGATGTTTGCTGCCGCAAATAATTTCGCTCATCTTTTAAATAAAAATTAAATAACACGTGCTCAAACACTTACCATTTTAAGAGTCCTACGTGAAATCACAAAGTGAATAATGTCTGTTAAATATCTGCAACATTAGATATGTTTCAACTGTTGTTTCGGCAAAACTAGTACGGCATGAGGAAAAAATGCGTTTATATGCAGAGAACGAACGTTCTACATCTAGTGACGTAATATTAGCGTAAGTAAAATAATCTTTCAAATAACTTAACGATTCTGTTGACGCACCTTCACAAATGTGTCTTAACGTGCCAAAATCAGAATTTTTCTCAAAAACACTTTCAAATTTTTCTAGAACAGAAACATTTTTTGCGTCATCAATCGCGCATAGCTGTGCGTGAACATGTTGCACTATTTGTAGAGATTCTTCTAACGGCACCGCAGGATTTTGTAATTTTTCTATTGCATCTGCTAGCCCGAAGTAATTGTCGTGAATGATTTTTAAATCCATTTTAACCTGACTATCTTGAAATTTCGACTTTCTTTTCTGGATAGCGGCAGCTTCCTTTGTATCGAATTGTAAAACCACGTTCTTAATATTGTCAAAATATTTATGATAATAAAACGCGGCCTGCAACCATGTTCCCCAACGAGTTAGAATAGGTTTTGGTGGCTCTGGTATACGGGGGCACAGTCTGTGAAATTCGCGAATACGTTTTGGTGATTTGACAAATACTGCTTTGGTATGCGCTATTAAAGCGTCTACCTCAGGATAACATTTTCTGATACTATTCGCCACAAGATTGAGAGCATGAATTTTACACGTAATGTGTAACAAATTAGAAGAATGCTTTTTAAGAGACCGGCCTACAGAAAGCATGTTTGCAGCACCATCACTCACTAACATCAAGAGTTGGTTTGTTGAAAGTTCAAACTTGTCCAATGTATTTAACACTAACTTTGAAATTACTTCGGCAGTACACTGTTGTATTCGTTTGGAGCCTAATAGAATTGAAGGTGCCGATTGATGAGGTTCCAATTTGCATGCCATTACATTAAGAACAGAATGTTTCTTCCGATCTGTAGTTTCGTCGACACATAACCACAATTTTTGATCTTTCAACTCCGATTTTATTTTTTGTTCAATATGTTCGCGCGCAGATGGCACAATTCTTCGTAACGATGTTCGACTTGGTAATTTGTACTCCGAATAGTTATTCCAAAAGCAGATAAATGGTTCCTTGTCTAGTAAATTAAACGGTATATTACATGCAATAGACGTAACGCATAAATTAAATATAAATTTTTCATTGTCTCGTGCGCAATTTCTTTTTGAGACATGCTTTTCACTATTTACGCGTCGTAGACAATGTTGTCTGGACCAACACATTAACGGGATTTTACAGATTACACATTTAATTTTAGCACCTTCATATATTAAGTCTGGAATTTCTGCAATAAATTTTCGAAGTTTGTCCGACCGCGGCCGTTTTGCTGACGAAATCATAATTTTTCTAGGACAGATAAACAATTGCGCAAATGACCGGCAGCGAAAATGTCGGTACTGCTCCGCAGACGAAGTAATACTACCGTTCCTCTCGGTCCGAACTGATTCTACGCCGATGCGCGGTACCGCTCGTGGCCAGCGTTACTAATAACTCCGAAGCTATGGGAAGTAACGAAAAATACTTTGGACAACATTTCAACTGTTTTATTAGTAACCTGGGCAATTATGCGGTAATAGCCAGAGGCGTGGCGAGCGCATAAAAGTTTGCACATAAAATAGAAGGTAAGAAATAAATTATAAAACGTGCTGAAACATTTACCGTTTTAAAAGTCTTCCGTGAAATCACAAACTGGGCAACATCTGTCAAATATTTGAATCATTAGATATACTTCCACAGCTGTTTCAGTCAAGTGAGTACGACGTGCGGAATAAATGTTTTTTAATGCCGAAAACGACCGCTCGACATCTAGCGATGTTATATTTGCACATTTAAAATAATCTTTGACACAACTTAATGCACGCACCTTCACAAATTTCTTCTTCTCTCTTAATATAAGAAAATCGGAGTCTTTCTCTAAAACACTTTAAAATTTTCGTATAACATACCAATTTGTTTCGCCTTCTACAGCGCGTAACTGTGCGTGAACATTATTCATAATTTGAACAGAATCCACTAGCGACATCGAAACATTTTGTAATTTTTCTATTCCCTCCGGTAGTCCGATGTAATTGTTGTGAATAGTTTGTAAATCTCTTTTAACCTGATTATCTTGAAATATTTCCTGGCTTTTCTTGATTGCTGCAGCTTCTGTCGGATTGAATGTTAAAACTACCTTCTTTACTTGATCAAAATATTTGTTGTAGTAAAACGCAGCTTGCTGCCATGTTCCCCAACGTGTAACAATGCGCTGTGGTGGTTCAGGTAAATCAGGACACAGTTTGTGAAATAGTCGGGTACGTTTCGCGGACTTTAGAAACACTGCCTTTGTACTAGCAATCAATGCATTTACTAGTGGAAAACATGTAGGAATCGTTTGCGCGACAAGATTTGGGGTATGGATTTTACACGTTACATGTAAGAAGTTACCATTGTGTTCTTTAAGAGATC
Organism: Dynastes maya; assembly: GCA_029619315.2. Lineage (NCBI taxonomy): Eukaryota > Metazoa > Arthropoda > Insecta > Coleoptera > Scarabaeidae > Dynastes > Dynastes maya. The sequence continues at coordinate 29,340,031 of JAROYE020000001.1, forward strand.
GGCCCAAAGACCGCATGTTTGCGGCACCATCACTCATAAACATTAAAAGTTGCTTAGTTGAAACTTCAAATTTGTTCAATGAGTTCAACGCCACCTTTAAAATCTCATCGGCAGTACAATTTATAACTCTTTTGGAAGCAAGTAAGAAGGAGGATGACGGTCGATGTGGTTCCATTGTACGTACCATTACATTAACCATAGAATGTTTTTGACGATCTGTTGTTTCGTCTACACACAACCACAGTTTTTTATCTTTCAATTCCGTTTTCGTTCGTTTTCTATATGTTCACGAGCAAATGGCACTACATTTCGTATCGATGTCCGACTAGGTGATTTACAGTCCGCATATTTATTCCAGAGGGAGACAAATGCTTCATTGTCTAGTAAACGAAACGATAGATTACATAAAATAAGAGTAACACATAAATCAAATGTAAATTTTTCTTGGTCACATTTGCCACTTTTTGCAGAAGAATGCTGTTTGCTTTCGATGTGATGTTCACAATGGCTTCTGGACCAAGGCATTAAAGTGATTTTACAAACTAGACATTGAATTTTAGCGCCATCAAAAATTAAGTCCGGCATGTCCACTATAAAGTTTTTAACTGTGTCTGCCATTAGTCGTTATCGCGACGTACCTAACTGCGACATTTTTAAAGCAAACATAAGCGTACAATTACGAAATAAGTTACGACAGCCTACATATACACAGAACTACTCACATACAGCATCGATTTAGTACTGACGCTGTGAACGCGTGAAATAAATAATCGCCGACTCCGCACCACATATCTACTACACTGACTGTTGCCGCTGTTTGCCCAGACTATTCATCAGCGATAAATATCTTACCTCAGAACTGAAAATAAAATGTATGATTGATAAAAGTTATTTAAGTTCTCTTCATAACATTCCTTCGTGAACATATTTAAAATATTATTCTTTTCGGAATGGAATTTAAAAATAAAGATATTATTTTCACTCACCAGTGACATCTCTCGTGTTCTGTACTATCTACCGTTCGTGAGCGAAAGGTATAGATTTTGTCACGAGCGATAAATATTCCGTCCGAGAATTTAAAATAAAATTCACAAGTGATTTTTATAAATATGATTCACGAGTGACAAATATGTTGCGCACCCTTCTAACTCTAGACTAAAGGTGCGCTCACATAGGGTAGCGTGAAATTATCGTTAGGATTAGCGGGAAATTATTTCAATATTCTACAGCAATTCTCTAAGTAATTTTAAGGGACAACTGACATCGCGGTTTACTTTATCGTATCATAACATTAATTTATCTGTTAGTGATGTCTTTTGTAATGGATGGAATTACACAGAACGTTATATACTAGGCGAGTTCCGGTATTCGTTCGGAATAACTCTATTTACTCCAAATACCCTACTCGCACTCTTTTGCGTTTGGGAATGTCGTAGATTTACTCCATCCATTCGTTTAATAGTATGGGTTGAGTGATCCACTCTTGCTCTACTCCTAATCCCCTCCTCGTGCTCTATACTCTTGATCAGCTCCGAACGGATACCCGAACTCGGCTACTGTGTTTATTAACAGTTTCTGCAAAAGAAACAAGTGGACTATTTAAATTTGATTCTGGAAATCTTAAATAACGATTCTGATTCCTTTTTCTTGTATGCAGGAATGAATGTTGATTTATTTGAAAATTTATTGAAAATAGTAGAAGCAAATCAAAAATCTGTCAAATATTTCGAGAAACATTTTTAAGCGGTGTAAACTGTACTATAGCCTGTCTACTACTTACCAACAAGAGGCACCCTCCTAATTGTATAAGTCCAATAAAAGACATGCACATTCATATAAAACAACCTAGCAATTCTGGCTCTTTATATTACAATTATAAGAAAACTTAAAATTTTATTTGCTGTATGCGATGCAAATTATAAACCTGTATGTGTGAATACCATGAATCTTTAAGTGATAGAAGAATGAATAGTAGCAAAAAAATCAAAGAAAATGAAACCAAACTACAAATGACAACGATATAAAGATAACATTTTAAGTATGATTTTTGTTTTATAGCAAATTATCATAGAAAGGAATAAAAATGAACACATAAAAGCAAAACAGTTTATTTAAATTTTATTCTATTTACCTTCATCATAAAAGCATAAATGGTAGTTGCAATAGAAATGACTTCAGGTAAAGAAGATATCAAAGAATTATAGCATTTTACTCTTTCTTAAATGATATAGTTAGCAAAAGTTTCTATAGACTCATATCTATTACGTTGCTTATAAATTCAATTCTTACTCTTACATCTCTGCATACTTTGATAGTTCCTTTGTAAATTGCACAATACAATATACGTACCTACATATTGATGATGTTATCGTGTACAAATATACTTGGAATTTTTTTATATCAGATAACCAAATATATGTATATAGTAATTGTTGGGAAAAAAATAAAATAATTCTATAAACTATATATTTGAAACAAATCAAAAATTACAAATGGATGGTCACCAAAGCTCTGACGTATAATATTAATGTCACACAATGCATTAATTGTGTTGTATAACACGTCTAAATCTTTTTCCAGAGCAAGCGTTATGTTTCGAAAACATATTCCATTCAGGTTGTTTCCAATTTATACGGATGCTTTTACGAAAAGCACCACAGCAAATTTTTAAGGTTAATATCGTATACTTCTATCTTATGAAACACTACGATTCCATCTTTACTGTTACAAAACAAACTAGCCTCACTTCAACTACACACAATATACATGCTCGATCTTCCTCTTTACATAGATGATTATTTAAAGTTGTATACGCCATCTGAAACAATCATTCCTCTTAATGTTCTCATATTTGGTAAATGTAGTTGCTTACGTATCATATATCTTTGGTCCCAAGAAATACAGACTTAAAGCAAATACCTAACTTTGCATCTTTGTGTTCTGCGTGAAACTTTACAAAGAATGCTAATTCACTAATTCGGGAGATAACAATGTTACATAGTTGAATGAAATGTTTAAATCACCAGAAACACTTGTTGGAGTCTTCTGAAGCCTCGGCTTCGAGAGCTATTTTGAACTTACATTTTCTACATTTGAGCCTATGGTTTTGTTAATTTACAATTTTACCATGTCACTTGTAGCTGGATTATTGCTATATAAATATAAATAACTAAGTCAAATATTTTTAAATCCTCTTCATGAGCTTCTGTGACCATTCTAGTTTCAAAATCCACTTGTATCTGATATAGGTGCTGTTCTATTACAGGCAAATTAAAAGTTCAAAATTAATTAAGAGAATATCATAACCTCAAAAGTATGTATATAAATTGATAGGAACCGCCACCTGCACTGTGATTGGTCGGTTTTACGAGGGATGATCGTAAAATAAGGTTCCCAAAGCCCTACAGCAGCAATAAGGCGTGTTAGGCGAAATCCGACAACATTGGCGTGTGCAGCAGCTCTCCCACTCTATATACGTACCACTCCCGTCTCGCTACGCCGCTCGGTGTTGGCTAAGCAGCCGTCCGAGATGGAACTCCCGATTCCCGCTACCGCCAGGTGCGAAATTCGCGCTGTGATACGATTTTTAAACGTGAAAGGGGTTTCATCTATAGACATTCATCGTCAATTAACCGAACTTTATACAGAAAAGTGTATAGCTGTTCAACACGTCCGCAAATGGTGTAGGGAATTCACTGGAGGTCGGACGGAAATTCACAATGAAGAGCGAAGCGGAGGACCATCAGTTTCAGAGGAAATCGTTGAAAAGGTCGAGAGCATACTGCTTGAAGATCGGAGGATCACCATTCGTCAACTCGCTCTTCGGATTCCTGAGATTTCCAACACCACAATTGAAAAGATTTTGACTGGCGGCAGAATTTTACGACATGGGGATACAGAAGTTGGAGCACCGTTTGCAAAAATGCTTGGATAGAAATGGCGATTATATCGAAAAATAGCTTAAGTTTTTACCTTTAAAACGTGTAATGTTAAGGAAATAAAGAATGCTGTCTATTTTAAAAAAATATGGGAACTTTATTTTACGATCATCCCTCGTATTTATACAATGCCGTGGTAGCGCCATAATTTAGCATGTGTATAGATTCGCCGTACACCTATTAATAATTCTGTCTTACACCGCTGCACAGTGTGCAAAATCGACAATTTGACGCGACAAAAATGAAGTAGTATACAAATTGATGGATTTTAATGCTCTGTTGTTTATAATGTTATTTTATGCAATATATGTTACATATTAATTAAAAACTAGAAGAATAATGTGTATATAAAATCTTTAAATGCAAATATAACACTAATAATATTGTATATAAAAATGTGAATGTTTCAAGTGCTTTTTAATAAATTTAACACTTCTTTACTGATTGTTTCTTGAGGTTTACTTTTGGGCTTTTGCTTACTACTTATCACAGGATCTAAAGAAACAAGAAGGTACGTAAACAAATCTCTCTTGTTATCTTTTCTGGAAGTTTTTCTGCTATGCCAAAGTCTTATGCGCCTAACATCTTTATCCTTTGCCACTTGTGCTTCTTCGGACATCATCCCTATTGGTATACAACAGGAACTGATAATATCTGGAGCATGGATTAGTATCTTATGTACAGTAGCAAACATCGGATACCAGCTAAGGACAGGTAGTTATGGTAGTGTTTGTACAATCACAAAATGTGTCCACGTCTATTTCAAACCCCGATGAAAGAGTTCTAAGAATAATGTAGAAACGCTGTATCAAAGCTTTATCCACATCGGTAATTGCCGAGCTTACGGTTGCTTTATAAAACAATTTTCTGGCCGTGTTCCCATCATTCGTAACAATTATATTTTCTTCGGAATGTAAGCAACGTTTCTTTGACTTAAATAATTTATAATGTGAAGGATAAAGGTTATAGCCAGGTTGACTAGCCTCCATTTACAGATTTTTGTACTGGGAAATAATTTATTAGAAATAAACATTGAAAGTGCTTCATCTGGAGTATATGGCTTCTGTTCAAGTGACTGTTTCTCAAATAATCTTTTCGCTCTTTGTATATAAGAGATCTTCGACGATTCATATACTTCTTTTATTAGGGATGCTGCTGCTCGCTTTCCTTTAGCACTGAGAGAAGCTACTGACGCTCTTTAGGACGACCACGTATTCCTGATGATGTTAGTGGCATTTCTTCGTCACACTGGTAATTGAAAACAACATCGGTTTGAAGCCAGTCGTGGTATGACTCAAAAAATAAGTCCTACCGCCTATATTTCAACTGAAACCTATAGCGGAGATGTTCTGCCTAATTTATTTTTTCCGTTTTTTTGTAATTTTTCTAAACATTACATACATACATATATCACTTCTTTTCACTGCGCAATGGAACTGATTATACTTTGTAAAATGTACCCAGTGTTCCAGGTAGATTTTGGGTCGGTATGGCTACTTTTAATCCCATATATTCCTTTCCTAAGCTTCCTCGGTGGTTCAATTTTAACATAGAACATAGAATAAGTTGAAATTGCAAAGTTGCAAGATTCCATTTTTGTCGCGTCAAATCGTTGATGTTGCATATTGTGCGCTGTGTGAACGGTCGTATTTAATTGCACTGTGAGAATTTTCTTAATTCCTACCTTACCCTCACGATGCCCTATGTGAATACTACCTTAAGCTAAGAATTATAATTTAGATTGCAGGAATATATAAACTGTATTGAATGTTTTCCTTTATATCTACGTTCTCGTATAGTTTCCTTTTTGAGTCTTCAAAGTTGGTTATAAATTTCGAACAATCCGCGTCAACCGACCTGTGACTGAAGGTTCTTTGTTCTGGTTAACCAAATGCGGTAAATGTTGCTCACTTGTGCTTACGTAGGATATCAACTCAAATGGATAAGTAAAGCGAATGCATACTAGAAAATCGAATTAAAACATGCTTTTCTGTTAAAATTCATACATCCACCTAGTATCTTACAAATACGTACTTACTTGTATATGTATTTTTATACCTTATACTACCTTGATTTTAGAATTTCACATTAATAACACGGAGAGCATAACATCTCCAAAAATAGAGAAATAAGTACGTAAGGAGCGGCACCGTTACGAATGCGAAATTGTCGGTGGAAGTCGACAGGTTTTCTGCAACGCCAGTGACAAACAACAAGCTGTAAATATTAACGGCTGTTAGACACAAATTTTTGTCTCGCAACTCTCCTAGAGAAGCCTAGGAAACGAATGCGCGGCAATAACACTTGCGGGTAGTTTAGCATATAGAACGTTCACGTGTATAGAAGTTTTGTACTGATAATAATGTTCTTGTATCGTTTTGCTCGCTTTTGCCACAATCTGAATTTATAGCACGTGTAACTAGAGCATGGTTTTTATAAACACATATTGTACAGTTGCTTTTTTAAGAAAATGATAATTTTTCATAGAGTTTCATAATGATTTGTTTAGTAAATATGATTTTCATACATATACTATCTACAAAGACTTACCAGAATATAGATTTTAAATAATAGTGTGTCTGGATTTTGGAGTATAACTCTGTTTCATAAGTTGATTTTGATATTTTGTTGTTTTCCTCAAACATTCTTTGAACTAAAAAACACTATTAAACGGTTAATGATATTTGAAGGAGTCAAGCCACCGTTGAAACTTCTTCGGAATGAACTCGGTGTTCAGGAATGCATTGCTAAAGACTTAATACAACAACTCCAACAACTTCTTGGAAATTCCAATTTAGCCAGTACGTGAAACTTTCATGTTTAACACGTTATTGCATTTATGACATTGCGGAAGGTTAATTAAGGTATTAGAAGCTGATCTTCCATTTTGAGTATTGCAGTACAATTCATATAATTCTAGAATTTCTTAAATATTAAGATAGGTAATATAGGTTTCATTGGTTTCGTTGAAATAAAAAAAAAATAGTTTGAGAAAAGTTGCTCTTCTTTGTATTTATCGTTTGGGTAGGCAATTATCCATAAGTGAATTTTAATCATATATATCGAATAATAATATATTTGGTCAAGAGACTTACAAACTCCAGTTAAAAGACAACATAAAAACAGCAAAAAGGTTACCTAACTATGAACAGAATTGGACAAATACATACTGTTATACAAGTATGGATGAGAGTATCTAACTAAAAATACTCTAATCACTGAAAATGTCGAAATTAATAGCTATATCGGCCTATGTAGACGTGAGCAACTCGTAATGCTCCACTGTTCTGTAAGGGTAGCAGTGGGTAGCAGCTCGACTGATGGCTTAACCTGCCAGAGGTATTAAATAATAATGGACTAACTACCGCCAACTACTATGTATGGATACGCGTTCCACCGTATCACGCCTCATCGGCATACCTATGTGGAAGGTGGTAGTTGTATTTGAAATTGTCGTATATATACGAATTTAGTGCATACAAGTATGGATGAGAATATCTAATTAAAATTAGATATTCCAATCACTCTATTAGTGACTAGAGTATGCACTAGTGCTGTTATCCGGATCCGGACAGTTTTGAATCCGGATAATTTACTATCCGAAACCTTGGATCCGGATCCGCTAACCGAAATCTCGGATTCTGTTCTAATAAAGGAGAAACACCCGCAAACCATTACAAATCCGCCCCCATGCTTCACTGTTGGAACTATATAGTTCGGTAACGTTCTTTCTCCTGTTGATCTGCGTACGAAAACTCTCCGTTTGTTTCCAAAACCCCCAAACTTATACTCGTCCGTCCACAACCCGTTTTGAAATTCGTCTACTGTCCAATCTCTATGAGCTTGTGCTGATGTGAGTCGTTTCAGCCTGTTTCCTGTTCGTAGTAACGGTTTTGGCATAGCCACTCACCTATGCAACCCAGCCTCCTTCAGCCGATGTTTTGAGGTATCTACGATCTTGCTCTTTATTGAATTCTGTAGCAATTTCTGGTGCTGTTAGCCTATTGCGCTTACTAATTAATTTTATTCATAAATCTTCCGCCGGAGTCGTTTCTCCAGACGGTCCAAGTCGATTACGATCTTATACGTCGCCGGTTGTTTTAAATCGAACTATAGTATCATGTACTGTAGATTTTTTTTTAATTTATCGACAATTCGTCTTTTTGCGCACCCCTCCAGATGTAAAGTAATGATAGCAGACTGTTTAGAAACATCTGAAGGTCCCACACGGCATTTTAGGTAGTCAAACCGAAATTATTTTATTTTTCACTTACACAACCACAGTTACTTTCTATAATAACAATCTCTTCCGAACTATTGCGCCTACTATTGTTATAATGCTCTATAAAAGGTGAACAATCATTTACAAGTAACACGAGCGAATCTGCCAACCCTCCCTGGGATTATTATAAGGCTTAATTACCACTGTGATTATCCGGGATGTGCAGCATAATTATATATTTAATGATATTTATCTCATAATAGATAAATACTTCGTGGAAGTTTGTGAAAGGCTTCCAGGAAAGGTTAATTTTAATAACCCTTCAGAGAAACATGTATTATACGATTTTAATTTTTTTTCCTAAACAGTTAATATAATTTGTCCGCTTGCCCGAATTTCATGAGCGGTAGTGTATATAGTTTCTAATCAGATTTTTGTTGCTGAATTTCTCGAGAAAGTTAATTTTCACATAACGCGGCAGACTCACACTGTCCAGCTTATTTATAAGGTTTGACAAACGAGTGCAACGTCAGAGTCGTATCGCCCAAAAGTAAGTACGTGAGATACAGTATTTTTAAGAAATAATATATTCTTACCTTTTATTGACGTCTTGATGCCACTGCGATAAAATACTACTGCCCCGGTAAGCCGCGTAAAACTACAACATAAGCAATGCTTCCATTGTCGATTCACTTAGCCTTCGACGTTGGTCTGAAAACATTTTCGTGTATTTCGAAAATGATCGTTCTACATCTAGCGAAGTAGGATATGCGTAATTCAGGTGTTCCTTTATATCTTCTGCGCACTCTTTATTTTCAGTAATAGACCGAACCTTTTGTAAATCGGGATTTTTATTTATAACTGCACGAACTGCACGATTTATAACTGCGCGTCAAGCTTTCTAGAGCGGCTTGTAAATTATCTAAGGTATTTAATGAGTCTCATAAAGATAACTGACTGTTTTGTACCAGCTATATAGCTTGTACAACTGCAGAATAGTTGGAAATTTCGTCTATTTGTAATTGAACGCCTGAATTGGAAAAAAGTTGCTGACTCTCTCGAATCACTGCAGATTCATTTGATTTAAATTTTAAAATCACATCCTTCACATTTGCGATATATTTATGATAATAAAATACTGCCTGGGGCCATGTTCCCCATCGAGTTATTACAGGCTGAGGTGGTAGTGGAAGCTTCGGACACGATTGGTTGAAAACGCGGATATGTTTGGGAGATTTCACAAACACTATTTTGGTAGATGCTATTAAATTATTCACCATCGGATACTTCTTTCGAATGGTTTCTGCGACGAGATGATACGCGTGCATGACACATGTTATGTGAAGAAGAGTCGGAAAGCATATTTTCAACATCCTACCAAATTTCAGCATTGTTGCAGCTCCATCAGTAACTAACATTGTGACTTGGGCTCCTGTGATACAAAATTCTCTTAACGAATCTTTTATTATCTTCACAACGGTTTCAGCATCACTTTTTTCAATCCTTTTACTAGTTAATAACAAGGAAGCTGCTGGATCATTACGTTTTAAAGGACGCGCTACAACGTGAACCACGCTGTGTTTCTGTGCATCAGTTGTTTCATCCACACTTACGCAAATTTTCTTATTTTTCAACTCGTCTACTATACAGTTTTTTAGTGTACCCTGCAAATGTGGTAAATTGTACCGCAATTGTCTATTGGTTGGTAGTTTCCACGAGGGAACATATCTATTCTAAAAAAGACGAAAGTGTTCATTGCCTACTAGGTGTTGTGGGATGTTGCATACACTTAGCATAAAAATAAAATCATACAGAAAATCCCAGTACGGAATATTGTTGCTTAAATTCAGTACATGATGTTTACTTTTAATATGTCTTCTACAGTGAAATGTATCGCGACCTATCAACCGTATATTGCAAATTTGGCACTGAATGATAGTACCTGTATATTCCAACCCAGGGAAATGGCTAATATATTTATTCACATGCGATGCTAAAGGTAACCCTCGCTTACGACGATCCATGTTTTCAAAGACGCACACCGATAAACCGATAATTATCGAACGACCATTCACTTCCACGCCCATCGAATGACTAAACTCTCCACCGGCTTCGCATTGACATAAATTCCCTCTCGGCGCTTCTGCCGTAGCATGCATTTGTCGAACCTCATTGATTTAGTAGTTTATTTTTAACAAAATTTATGTCCTAAAATGTCCGTTCGCATAAATATGTCGATACAAAAATCGACAGAAGTCCAGTTACATAAGCTTTTAGTTGAATATAAGTATCAGGGAACTTGTACCAAGTATCAGAAACAACCTGATTCCTTAAGATTTTTTATCTCAGACCATTTATGTTGCACAGCTGAAGTAGGTTTCAGTCTGCCTACATTTTTTGATTCACTTTTAAAATTTACAAGTTTTGAACTCATTTCTTTGGACTTTTATATCTGCTAGTTGTAGTTGAAAAACTGCCGGATCAATGTCCCAAAAAGGTGAAATATTCAAATCGGTCTAATTAATTTCGGGAAGTCTCAATAAAAACGAAAAGGTTGCCTTTTCCTTTCTAAATTATTTAAATCTCTCACCGATTTCATGTTTATCACTTTGTTATACTTAAAAAGAACCACAATTATACATTAAAAGAGCCGCACCTTGCTGACCACTGAGCTATAGCATTGAAAAGAACGGCTTCGATTTATACGAACATATGTATGTAAACTGGACAATGCAGTAATGGAACGATGTGCGCTTTACAAATGAGTCTCGGTATTGTCTACAAAATTCAAAAAACACTTGAGAGGGGCATTGCCGTTTATCGAATGATGATTTGGAAAACGCTGTGGAGTCGTATTTGGGGAATTACTAAAAGATTATTTTTCGAAGGTATAATGTTATTAGAAAAATGTCGGAACAAATGTGTTAGCGTTAATAGTTCTTGTGTTGAAAAATAAAATTTTATTTGTTCTGTAACTCGTTGTTTTCATAGCCAGGTGGATAACATAAAAATTCCCTATTTTTGACATAAATTTCTGTGTTTATAAAAATATTATATTTATATTTTATTGTCTTTTGGATGCAATGCCCCTAATAAGCTTGCATGATTTCCAAATTACACTAGTCAAAAACAGGAAAAGGCGTTACTAGATTAATGAAACCGTATTTTGATGATACCGTACTGCAACACATTGAAATTACACATTATATTATAATCTATTTAATTGTAACGAGCTGACCGACTAATTATAATCTGCTAATTGCGCGAATGAAGGAAATGAGCAAATATAAAGTACCCCCATTATTGCTAAATAATTATTGCGAATCCGTTAAAATTGCTACTATGAAGAATCAATTAAACACATAAATGTTTGTAATTTTCATGGCGGTATTGAAATGGAATTATTGGAAAACCATATATTACAGGATTCGTAATGGATTAAAGGTTATGTATTCATAACATTAATTGCACGAGTTACATCAAACTGATTCACTTTTGATGTTATTCGCTTCCTATTTCGAAAATATTCTTAAGATGTAAAGAAAATTACTTGTCGAGCTCAATAAGTAGTTTTTTCACCGCATTTTTCATCCCAGATTTAACGATAACTCATAGGATGTTATTACGTTGATGGCTAGGGTTTAAGTGTAAAAATAACTTAAGAAAATACGGTTAGCTAATAACATGTGATTGTGAATTCCAGTATCAACGACAAAATTTTTCACCCTGCATGCAAATGAAATCTCAAAAGCACGGTTGGAATCAAGTACATATTTCGGTAAAACCCTTCTTAAATCCTAAGTTCGCGAAATCTAAAGCCTTTACGTATAACGGTTTTCTTCCCAAGACAACCACGAGTATTACGAAATTTTAAGCAAATTCACTCGAAATTGTATTACACCGTCGAAAGTAGCACCTGATGCTAGGTTCCCTCGCTCGCAGCTAATAGTGCAGTAAGGCCCATATCTGTGTGTGTATAGGTATATGTATCGCTCGCATAAAATTTTACCACCGATAGCAGTAAAGCAAGTGAGACTCTAATCTCTTTTTAGCTCAACAGTTACCAGGTAGTAATAAATAATTCAACGGTAATGGTAGGAATTTTTAAATATATTTCTAGCCATTTTTGGTCGATCTCTTTTATTCAAACTGGAAGTTAAACATGTTATCATCCAACAAAAATCTTAACGAATCTCAATTATAACCATTAATATAATATTCATATAATTTTAATAAAATATGATATCCTTCCCTTCTAATTCACTGTAACATAATCAATTACAACAGGAGTAGAGTAATGAATTTCGTCAAAAGGCCCATAGCATTTTTTAAACCTTTTTGTCAAATTAATTTATTTGGTTTCTTTTTTTTTTATAAATTATAACCAATTTTAATCCTTTCAATTTCATGGTTTCACGTGTTTTAGGAAACTTGTCATTTTCTGATGCCATGTCATTAGGATTAGCTATTCAATATCTATCACCAAGGTGCGTGTTTTTAATTTGCCCTTTTACGAATATTTTTATATATATTGATCAATATTTTAGCTTTTACGTGTTGCTTGGGGTTTCATTATTTAGGATTAGTTAGAATGTTTATTTCATTTCACATTGAGTAGGCATTATTAGAATTAATTTTTATTTTTCTTCATCTTTTATTACCATGACTGCCTTAGATTTATTGTAGCGTTTGTTCACGCACATTGAAATGTTGAAAGAAAACGAAACTAACCCAGCACTTAGAAAGTAAAACACATAGACAGCAAGGTCAACAACCTGATAATTTTTTCACTGAACTCTGCTCTGAACTTGCAGATATACCTTTTAGAAAACTTGACAATCCCATGTTTAGAAAATTTCTTGCTAAATACACTTTTAAACAAATTCCGAATGAATCAACTATAAGAAAAATTCTTTTCTTCCTAATAAGAAAAAATATTTACCTAACAAATATTCAAAAATAATAAATAAAATTACCCACAACATAGCAGATTTGTATTATTGGATTAGCGCAGTTGAAACTATGGACATATTAAGAAGAAGCGTAGTTAACGTTGTTGTCGATGTTTTACATGTAGACGTCCCATCAAAGCCTTTTTTAATAGCACGTAAAATACTTGAACATGTAAACACGAATGCCATGACCGAGCTTATTCTGAACAGTGTTGATAATATTTTTGTAGATGATGTTTCTAAACGACAAAATTCTTTATTATTCCTAAGTGATTACTAGAGCACGGTAACTGGAGAGCAATCGCAGCGGCGGTGTGCCTGTGTTTAGGTGGGCGAGGAGGGCTGGTCGATTGTGATATTACACGACAAATCATCATCACTCAGTTCGGTTTAGCATTGGATAGCGGATAGTGCGTTTTGATTTTATTGATACAGACGTAGTTATTAATTGTAGTTTTTAGTGAACATGTCGAAGGCTAAAAAACGACCCATTGAAGATATAGTAAATAAGTTTATTTCTGACTTTCCCGATTTGTTTTACAACGGGAGTAAGATAGTTTGTAAAGTGTGCAAAATGCATTTGATGTCGAATAAGAGGTGGAACTGTACAAGACACGTAAATTCCGCACAGTATAGATAACGAAAATTGGGTATGCCACCGAGAAGTGCATTTTGTTAATGTAATTTGTCACTAGGCTTACTCGATAAACAACCGTTTAAGGACTTTTGGGACAATCCCGAGTTGCGGTTGCCAACGGAGAAAACGGCACGTAAGCATGTTGCATTTGTACGCGATGACGTGGAAAAGAAAATGAAACGCATATTGAAAAACAGTTTCTTTGGTTGTGTTGACGAGACAACAGACTGTAAAAAAAATTCAATTGTAAATATTATGTTATGCATATTAGACCCTAGTAAACCTACATTACCACTGTTACTAGCTAGCCGAAGACCACAAAAGTGTACTGCTGCAGCAATTACGAAGGTTGTACTTAGTACGTTGGAAAAATTTCAAATTTCAAAACATAAAGTGTTGATGTTTATGAGCGATGGCGCAGCGATAATGCGTTTGGTAGATCGTTCTCATCTTGAACATGGTTGCAAGTGTCTACATGTTACGTGTAAAGTGCATTCTTTACATTTTGTGGCAGAAACCATTCGACAATGCCCTCCCGAGGTAGATGCATTAATAGCAAGCACAAAAAAGTATTTTTGAAATCATTTCACACAGAGTGTCCTGGTTTTCGTCAACCACCGGAACCAATTCTTATACGTTGGGGAACATGGTTGAAGGCAGCTTTTTATTATGCTGAACACTTCAAAATGGTAAAAGCTGTTGTTGCACAATTCAATCCTGCCAAAGCTGCAGCTATTAAGGAGAGCCAGTCGAAATTTCAAGGTATTTCCCTTGAAACAGATTTAAAAAATATTCGTAGCTACTATAAAGGATTAGCTGCCGCAATAGCCCAATTACAAAATAGATCCTTATCATTATTGGAGTCTCTGCAAATTATGGACGGAGTGCATACACAGCTACTGACTATACATGACACAAAATATAATCGCGTTTTAGAAAAGTTCGAGAGTGCGCTACAGAAAGATCCTGATTGTAGCACACTAAAACAAATTTGTGATGGTGTATCGAATAATCCACTGACTAAGTACAAAGAGTATTTTAATCATGTATGTATAGCATCGGTAGATGTTGAACGCTCTTTTTCAAAATATAAACTCATTTTCTCACCACGGCGAACATCGCTCGCCGAGACAACTGTGGAAACACATCTAATGGTGTCAACTTTTAGCCACTCTTATCCATGATGTTAATACTGATAATGGTGCTTCTGGTTTTACTGTTCCGTAGCCAAGGCTGCTTAAAAGCGTGAGTGTTTTACTACTTTTCACATATTATAATTATATATTAGCTCTGTTATTATTATTTTTTTTTATTACTATAGTTTTTGTATACTAGGCAGGGACGGCTATGGCACGACTCCCTGTTACCGGGCTCTAGCGATTACAAACAAATGTAAACATTTTATTAGTAATACGAAGAAAGTATTTTTAAAAGCCCCATTAAGAATATCTTTATATGAAGACAAATACCCGCAACTTCCTTTACTCCCTTCACCGGTAATAACCAGGTAGGGAACATGGCTGCAGGCATGTTCATTTTGTAAATGACATTGCAGATGTAGTAGAAATTTTACCGGTGATCCGCAAAGCATAAGAAAATGTGCAGATGTAATACAAGATCAATCCTTATATAATAAATATATAATAATTTAGAATTTATTGATAAGCATTTTAAAGAGTTATCCAATGTTATAAAACATTTGGAAACCCGAACAATAAAATTGGAAGATAGAATAAACATCTTAAATACTTTATATAATGCTAAAAGTGAGAATGAGTTTGACAATCGTTTAAGTGAAAAAGTAGAAGATGCAGTCTTTAACCGCAATCCAGATTAGACTATATTCAAAATATTGGCAATAGAAATATTGAACGTGTTGATAAAAAAAATATCACAACATTGTACCTTACTTTCAACATACACCTCTTACTAGTTGCGACGTGGAAAGAAGCTTTTTAATATTTAAAAATGTTTTCACAAATAAGCGAACAAATTTTACCGAAGAGAATTTGGAGAATGTTTTGCTAATTTACGTGAACAAAGAGTTATATTGAGCTTCCTTAAATTTTAGGGTATTGTATTAAATATATCAAAGAAACATACGTTACTAGTATTACTTAATATTGATCTTGTGTTGTACCTACGTAAATTACGTAAATATGATGAAGCTTCTGAACGCTACTGCTAGGTAGAGTTTTATAAATGCATCCACCGGGTTGAGTAGAACAAGTTGATATTGACAGCGCTGCGGTATGATGTATTAGTACGCTATGAAAGGATTACTCTCTTGACGCGTCGTGCACTAGTCAGGTGACCGCGTCAATTCGCACTCTATCCATCACTATTCCTTGCTCGAACCTACCTTTATCTTGGGATTAACTTCTGAAGATAGCAGTGCAAACTTGCTTTTTTACTCCGGAATACCGTGTAAAGTTAAAAATACCGCATTTAGAATCGTTGTCAACGAATACCGTTCAGCCAGGAGCGCTCCGAGTCATGCTTTTTCCATCCAGCAGCGGCTTATATAGGTTTCAGTAAGTAGTTATGTTGCCAGCCAACTATAATTGGTAACAGGTGAGCGAAGAGACGCCAAGTGTGTGTTGTTTTTCAAAATAATTTTCAATGTCGATAGTGTTTAAAGTTAATTTCAAGTTCACGTTTGAGTCGAGTTCGGTCATTTGAAAGCACTCAGGGTTTGTCACGTGACGCGCTACCATAGAGAGGGGCATCATAGTTTTAAGGTTAGTTTCATTTCTGTCACTAACTCATCATTCGTAAACCCTGTTTTATTATGTTATTTTTTTAAACTGCTGAAAGAGTATCTAGTTGATACTCCCGAATATATAAAACATTAATTTTTGTAAAAAGCCTCTCCATTGATATCAATGTCGGCTTCATCTGTCTGTATTGTTATCACCGAGTTTTAAAGAGCAATATTCCACAAAGTATTATAGATGTAGTATCAAAAGATACATGAAAAGGTTCAAGGTCCAAGTTTAAAATGTCTCTTCTGCAATATTCAAAGTAACAGTTTGTGGGCCCTTCTTTGAAAGAACTGTAACAGGTACGACATTACCAGTTGCGGTTATTCCCGCCATTGACAGAAGATTTCAACAAACTGATATGGCGAAATGCGTCGCTGTCTAAAAGAGGAGTTCCTTCACCATTGAATTGCCGCCCTCGGTCTCCTCATCTTAGGGTGTGCGCTCTTTTTTTCTTTAGGGATGCATTAAAGATATGCAAAAGTAGCTGGACGTTTGAAAAATTAGCGTAGTAGGCTGTAGAATTTCTTTTGACAAATGAGTCAAACGTCAATGTCTTGTACGAACGTTTCTCTTATACAGAAAATCCTTTATTTGTTAGTTGTAAGAATGAAAACTGCTGCTATTGAAGATTTGCGAGAACGTACAGTTTACAAAAGAAAATTTTAGCCGGAACACCATATATAGCATCATAAAACGTTTTTATGATGGCAAACCTACTACTAACTTGAAAAAAAAGGCAGAGCGGAAAAGCTAAGTAAGGGTAAAGTCACAAAAATGATGGAATTGATGGAAAACAAGATTGGAATATCGCAACGACAAATGGCGGCAAAGTTTAAAGTGTCTCAGTCTTGTATATCAAGAAATTTGAAAAAAGAAGGTTTAAAATATTATAAAAGACAAAAGGCACCAAAATATACGGATAAACAAATGGAAATTATTTCGGTTCGATGTAGGAAGATGAGGACCAATAAAAGTTGCACAAAAAGTGTTGATCTTAGATGATGAGAAATATTTTACCTTTGATAACACTAACATCGCTGGAAATGCTGGATTTTACACAAAAAATAAAAACTCTACCCCTAACGAAGTGAAGGTAAAGCAAAAGTTGAACCAAAAATTTTAGTTTGGATTGCTATTTCAAAAGCCGGTGTTTCAAGTCCTCCCATAAGAAGTGTGCGTGAATCAGTAATAAATACTGAAGTGTGTAGGACAAAATGTCTACCAAAACTGAAGCGATTTATTGAAAGATTTCACCAAGGAGATGATATTCTCTTTTGGCCAGACTTAACGAGTTCGCATTATACGAAAACTGTTACCACATGGTTAACAGAAAATAACATCGCTTTCGTCCCTAAAGAAATGAATCCTCCAAACATTCCAAAGGCACGTACTATCGAAGATTTTTGGGCAGAACTTAGTTGACTCGCTTATGAGAAGGGTTGAACCGCAGAAAACGAGAATCAGTTAGCACATAGAATTAGCAATAAGCTCAAGCAAATTAGTCCAGATTACATCCAAGCCATGATTCAAAAGGTTCCATCCAAACTGAGAAAAATTGAAGAAAGTGGACCTTTTGCCATTTTAACGTAATGATAATTGTAAACAAAAGTTCTAGATTTAAGATTAAACCATCGCATATTTTCTAATAGTTTTTGATTAAAGTATAAAAAATGTTAAAAGATGTCCAACTACTTTTGCATCACCCCTTACGTTACTATTGCTGTAATAAGAACATATTACAGCGTATGTGGGCTAAAACTGGAATTTAATTGACGCAATCACTAATGCTTAGTACAGTCTCAATATTATCTAGAACACCTTCGTTAATTTTTGATGTGTCACAAATTAACTGCATAAGCGGCATATCATCGTCTTCTTCTTCTATCTCCTCTACTCCTTGGTCAAAGTTTGATTTAAAAATCATCCATGATAACAATCTTTTTACCAAAAAACGACGATAAATGTGTTTAAAATTTTTGATAATACCTTGATCTAATGGTTGTGATTCACTAGTGGTATTTGGAGGTGAAAATACTAGCTTTAGGTTTTCTAACTATACGGCTTCGTGTGAAGTAACGTTATCTAAAACTATTAAGATCTGCCGATTTTGGATTGCCATTTTCCTGTCAAATTTTTGAAGCCATTTGTTCATTACTTGTCTAGTCATTCGTGCTTTTCTGTTATGTGTCCAGGATAGTGCAAGCTTTTAATATTGCTATTCTTAAAGCATCGTGGGTTTTTGGATTTTTCCTTTACTTCGCGGCCTTTTCGCCGCTGCATTTATCACCTTCCAATGAAACGATTTTTGCTGACAGAGCTTTAAAAAATAAACCAGTTTCATCTAAATCATAGATATCGCTTGGCCAATCTGTTTTCCCAATTGGTTACCAAATTACTATTTATATTTGCACTTTCGCCACATAAGTTCCTGACTGTGATATTATGTCTCCTGTGAAATTTTTTGAGCCAGCCATTTGACGCTTTGAGCTCCTTAATGTTCAATAAGGTGGTCGCGTCTAAAGCCTTTCCTTTTATGATAGGTCGAGGATGCCTAAAGTTAAATTAATTAAAAAGTTTCTAAAAAATATCAACATTCTAGTACAATACTGTTCATAATATCGAGATCTAATAGAAAATGTAATTCAATTAAAATTGATTTAATCCTACACTTAGAAAGTGTCGACACTGTACGCACATGCCTTTATTGCGGACATAACATAACCAGTAATAAACTACTTCATTAATTGAATCGTTCCCAGATTTGAATATTTTATTTTTCATCTTAATATTATCACCGTTCTTTTAACAAATCCTCTTTGTTTTTCAATAAATCTGTGATCTGAGATTTACCAACTCCAAATTTGGGACGGAAAGTCTGGATTTTTTGGCGTACTTTAGAATTTCTGTTTTCCCTTCTAAACTTAAATATTTGCGCTTACAAGACATTATTTTTAATCCCAATCAAAATGAACAGTAAAAGAGAAAAATGGAAACTAACTTTTGTCGGTTCAAAAAGGCGTACAATAACGCGGATACATACATATATAATAATACTTTTGGGTATGGCACCATAAAAGTAAATTGACCTGCAACACAATAAACGCATTTGTAACATTTGTTTTTCTGGACACAACCGGCTACATCTCTATGTACGTGACTGCTACAAAAAGAAACCTTTGAAAAACTCATTTAGAATACGAAAGTTTCAGAATGCGACAAAATTCATAAAAACTAAAATAGAATTGTCTCCTTATGATGGGCCTTTATGACAATTTCTTTTGTGCCGTAAAGAAAGTACTTCTTTCAGATTTATGAGTTATGCAGTATACCTAAACATAATTATGGTTCATTTATCTTTCGCAGAAAAAGGCAAAAATATTATACTGTAATTAGAGGTAATATCTTATGTAATGATGGCAAGAACTGTGAGGTAGTATGGCAAACAACACAAAGTAACGGCACACTCCGCACCACACAAATTATTAATTAAGTCGGAACAGCCGTTTCGAAGACTTGTGGGTCTTCATCTTCAGCCGCGTACCTATTGTAATTCTAATACTCACATCACCAAAGCGGTTCAATTCCCTCGGCTGGAGAGCCATGGTCAATAATGATGGCAAGGACTGTGGGGTAGTATGGCAAACAACAATAGTGTCGACACGACTCCGCACCACACAAATTATTAATTAACTCGGAACTGCCGTTTCGAAGACTCGTGGCCCTTTATCTTCAACAATCAGTACGCGGTTGAAGATGAAGACCCACGAGTTTTCGGAACAGCTGTTCCGAGTTAATTAATAATTTGTGTGGTGGGGAGTGTGCCGAAACTATTGTTGTCTATAATTTCTTATGTATTTTTACAGTTTGTGACAGAATATGCTGTCCGCGTCCGTTAGACAGAGTGTCCACTAAGTAGAGGTATGCATTAATATAAGATTGAAAGGTAGAAATGAAAAAGTGGTCCAGATTTTCGTTTCTACCTTTCATACTTCATCTCATACAGAGTCACTATGGATTATTTAATATAAGATTAATGTAGCACGTTCGGGGATTTCATAAGTGTCCATTAAATGGCGATGTTCGTTAAAATAGAGGTGTCTGTTAGAGGAGGTTGCACTGTAAATGAGTATCTTTTATCACTTATACGTAGACACAGTTTATGTTTATTAGACTTACTTGCTCATATACAGTTAGATTTATTTTACACTGCATTTCATTACTACAGTACATTGGTAGTTTGATAAATTTAACTTTTATATCGAATTAACTTACAATTGAAGTAACCCCGTGGTGGCTTAATAGCATTTCCAACTACATCAGGTTAAAACACGTCTGATTAAATTGTTATTTTATAAAGTCTAGTGCATGTGTAAAAGAATTCTGCACATTTTTAAATATGTGCTTTGTATAAATTTCCTCATTCTTCTAAACTGAAGACTGAGCTTTGTGTTTCGTATACTACAAGTAGCGTATAAACAATTGCACAAAGCGCTTTCAAAAGAATGGTGCAGATGAAATGTAAAATAAATTAAAACTTGTTGTGCGCATACCTCGAGTACTGATCAAAGAGTAGTAATTTAAAAGTATTACATTTTTGTTTTCTGTAGCAAGTTAGAATAGAACGTAGGTTATGCATATCAGTGTGAGCATCTGTGCATGTATCATTACAATATGCTCTACATAAATGGCGGAAATACGAACAATACGGTTCGCTTCCTTTTTATTTTCACTTCTTTCATACTACCGCTGCAGCCGCTTGCAATACCTTCGGGATTTAAAATATTAATGTAGCTAAATTCCGGGTGCTTATCTATACCGTACTCTGAGGATTATTCGGATTTTTCCGTGCAAAGCGCTGCGTCATTGTTCCTTTTGGCGAGGGATTGGTTTAAATGCATATTTTTGCATTACGGATAAAGCTAGATAGTGCGTCAGATTTCTGCCAGCGATTATCCCGAAATATATAAAATCGTGAAATGCTTAATCCACTCTGCACTGTATCTGCTCAATATACCGCTAACGCGTATATTAATTTCGAAACCTGTAACATTGTGTGAAACTCTGTGGAAAGACGCACGCACTTTACTGACGGTTTAAAACTGCGGACATAATGTTCGAGCTCGCTATTATTTTGTGTGTATAATCAAAATCAGGAAATTACTTGGCGCTATTGGTTATTTTACTACAGATCGGTGTCCGCAATTGTATATGCAATGTATCAGCAAAGGGATAATTTTGTCTATAGATTCATAGATTCATTTCTAAAAAAAAATTTTTCAAGTACATCTTCCCCAAAATAATAATTTTAATAATAATAATACATGCCTTTACACTCGCGTATAACCACTAAAATGCAACTTTATTCCTCACTGCGTACGCAATTTAAAATTTAGGTATCATATAGACTATAGAGGATACAAGTGTATTAAACCTAGCTGCTAACATCAGTAAGTTCTAATTAAGAAAGAATGATTAAAATATATTTTTTATAGCATAATTATAATTATAAGTTGCGGAAATTACACTACAATTTTAAAGAATTATATAGAAGAAAATTGAAAATTGCAAAAGAAAAAAACAAAAATATTTACCATTTTCCCTGTGTTGTAAAAAGTATATTTTGGCTATCTTTAACAATAAAGACAGAACTAGGCTTTGTTGGTTACATTAGAAAAAAAAATGTGCACATATTTATATTATACACATTCTTAAAGATTGTGTAGAGATTATAAGAAGAACTATTCATGCTCTTTTGGCATTAAAATGATAAATAGGAACTAGAGTAAGATAATCTTTCGTTGCGCCATAGGTGTGCGGTACTGAGTGGGCATCTGGTGAGCCTCAATGCAAAAAAGGTACCCTGGAATGGTACACGGACGACTCGAGAGTAGAAGGCGTCGGAACAGGTATAGGCATTAGTGGTCCCAACTACCACCTAAAAATGCCTACAAGGCCCCATACCAACATATTTCAAGCAGATTTCTGCTTTAAACCAGTGCGCCATAAAGAACCTCGACAAAGGGACACGAGGCGCAACTATTAATATTTTCAGCGACAGTCAGGCAGCTCTAAAGGCTATTAAGGCCTACTCATACGAATCTGCTTTGATACACGAATGTGTACGTAAGCTACGGCAATTGGGACGCAGTAACCACGTTACTTTACGGTGGGTCCCAAGCCACCAAGGGATCAAAGGAAATGAAATGGTGGATAAGCTGGCCAAAGAAGCAGCGAACATGCCTTTCATTGGCCCTACCCCTTCTGTGGTCTCCAAAAGAGCCACATAAAACAAGCTATTGAGAGATGGGCAATCAAAAGGCCTCGTACTGGGATAATGTTCCAGGACAAAAACAGGCGAAGGCACTCATATCAGGCTCGCCAAAGACAGCAAAAATAACGCTATCGTTCAGCAAGGGGATCTCAGATTACTGGCAGGATTTCTGACAGGCCATGTAGCCCTAAAATATCACCTATTTAAACTAGGAAAAGCTGAAGATCAAATCTGCCGTCTATGCCAAGAAGATCTGGAGACGGCAGAACACATCCTATGTTAATGTGTTGCCATTAGTCGCATACGACACCAACACTTCAGTAGACCATTCCTGGTACTTACTGAACTGAAGGGAACAGATCCTAGAGTAGTACTAAGGTTTACTAAAAGCCTCCAACTATTCTAACATATATAAGGGCATCTTGTTACAATAGAACTATTAAGGTCGCAGTGGCTAAAGACATCTGTGCCACGGGCCGACCATATTAATAATAATAATAATAATCTTTATTAAAATGTGTTTATATTAGAAATCTAATTATCTTTCAAAATTTTGAAAAATACACTACTCTATTGAATAAATTACAAACATTCGAATTTTCCTAGCTTAGGCAGCAATAAAAGCACTATTATAATGTGCTAACTTAATCTATATTGCATATATAAGCATCATCCACAATAGCGAAGTTAGTCGCAAAGGAATGGAATTCCATGGCCTGTACATTCTCCCTGAGTAACACTCTTTAGTTTTCTGGTGTGATGTTGCATTAAAGATAAGGTATATCACGCTGCATCATCCCCGGAAAACATGCAACAGCCTATCGTTCATGCATGTGACGGAATTAATGAAAATATTTTAATATTGGCAATGTCTAGTTTTTTTTTTAATATCTCATCTAGTGTTAACTTGAAGTTGCCGAAGTATTAATACGTCCTTCATCCCTCATATGTTACAACACTGCATCAAACCTTTTGAAGAAAATGTCCTGAAAGTAAGTTACTTTCAGTACCAAATACCAACTACTCGGTATTTTTATGTGTATAGAACAGAGTTAGTTACATGTATGTAGTCATCCCTTGCTCATATTATGCAGTCGTTTTTAATAACTTTTCTACTGACATGGAATGCAGCTTCATCAGATATAAGAAAGATAACAGAAGGAACTACTTCCACCACTTATAATAAAATTTGTGCAGCTTATCCGCGTGCAATTTTATCAGCAATAGAAAGCGCTTGTACAATCTGAATGCGGCATGGTTTCATTGCCAAATCAAGATGAACAATTCTACGAACGCCTGGCCCAGAAATGTTGTTTTCCAGTAAGTCTTGGGATTGACGTCCTTGGACTATTCAAAGCTGCTCCTTGAACGCGTAGGATGTTGGTTTCTGTTCAAACACTTCTAGGTCTTCTATTGTTTCCTCTACAATTATTTACGGATCCTATGGTCACAATGTCTTTTATGAATTCGATGGATGGTTAAACAGCTCGGAGGATCCCTCCCTGTTATGTAACAAGGATATTGTTTAAATTTATTTCTGACTACTGATAGTGACAGAGACTTCTACACAAGCTGCAATCTTCCTTCTTTCTTCAAGAGTAAGTCGTGTAGCCATATTATGTTTGCAACAAAATAAAATTATATTGCCTATATGTGGTAAAATCTTTTTGACTAACCCTATATAAGTAAAGTAAGCTGTATCCTTCAGATTTTTTACGTTATGGAAAGGAAAATTCCTCGCGTAAACTTAAAAAAATGTGACACATCGCATTAGATGTACGGAAACTTATCTTCTTATATGTATGTATATAATACTTCTCGGGTCTGGTTGGTTTCTTCATCACTCGCAAATTAATGCGTGCGGAAGACCTTCCTTTCCATAAACTTTTATATGCGGTTTCGCAAATTTTCCCCTGAATTATGTATCACTTGTAAATGTAAGCAATGTAATTTAATTTGACGCAAAAGATTTATTGTTGCACTCCGGAAAACGTCCGGCTGTATTTCCTTTTATTTCTTCTTTTTTTTTACAGGTCGACTGGGATGCGCCCGAAGGCGAATTAAATAGTGTGTTTTTATCTCTTTCAGTGCTCTGCCTGAATCATTACTTTCGGAATTAAATGGACAAAACGTACATAAAATTATACCGCTCCTCTCCGTTTTTATTTTGCACCGCAAAAGGTTGTCTGGCAATTTTATTTACTGCTCCGAAACGGCAATGTGTTGCCCGACGGCCAGTAAAAAACTATTTTGTTTATTCTGATAGTGTGTGCAGAATTCATTTGCTTCGCCACTTTTACAAATGTAATCTGCATGGTAAAAAACGTTGATTTGTGAAAGGGAATGTCAAAAATATTGTCTTTCGCTATTTCATTGACGTACTATTTTATCGTGATGATGTGATTGCTGACGGAGAATTGTTACAAACAACGGATATAATATAAATTAAAACCAATGTGATTGGTAGGGATAAATTGATAACCAATATTCAATTGAGATGATCTGTCCTATTTGATTATCTCTGATCGTTCTAATGAATTTGGAATTCACACTGCAAAACCAGTTATAATGTTCTTAGAGAAATTAGGATACTTATTATTATCATTTATTTATTTTCATTACTTTAAATTCTATTTCGAAACAATTTGTCTTAGATAATTTGTTTTATTTTTTATTTCTTTAGCCAACCAACTCTTTTCAATGTATTTAAAGATATTAAATGATTAGTTTAGTCTGGTGTCTGAAGAGATTCTATTTAAGTTAAATCCTTCTTTGCTAAAGGCTCAATATTTGTTTATATTACAATGCAGATCGCTCTTAGACTTTAAAGAGCGCACTACAACTGTCAACAGCACATATTATGCATCTTTGTTGCATGAATTCATGGAGAATATTCGTGCAAAACGTCGAGGAAAATTGACAAAAGGTATTAGATTATTGCATGACAATACACCCGTCCATGGTGCCGCCATTTCATAAGCTGCCATCCGCGAATGCGGCTTTCAAGAATTTGAACATCCACTGTATAGTTCGGACATGGCTCCACGTGATTACTTATTTTCTCATTTGAAGACAGACCTTAGGAGACGTCGTTTTAAAGACTTTTTGAAGAAAGAACTTTAGATTATTTTTACAAGGGTATAGAATTATTAATTCATCGTTGTAATAAATATATTGAAGTTAGAAGAGATTATATTGAAAAATAAAAATTGCTATATCATACCAAGTTTATTTTTTCTATATCAGGCCGGGAATTTGTTGCGCCTACCTCGCAAGTCTTTGATTTGTTTCACTATTACAATTTAACAAACTTAAATTCCAATTCAACAATATTTGAAGCCTTTCATAGTATAATTGTATTTGTCTCGAAAATCCACTTTTTGAGAACATATCAGTAAAGAAGTCCCTGTTTATTAATTATTATGAATGTAATATCGAGCCAATATACTCTACATTATTAGGAATTAAAGTACAAACGGTAGGGGACACCTAAAATAAGAAAATATTTTGGTATACTCCACCAAGAGCCTTTTATATTATAAAAACTAAAAGCAACTGTTAAAAAACTAACACTTAAGTTTATATGGCGTAGGATGCTGTCTACTTATATAGGTCTACTCAAAACTAGGCACCTGTCGTTTTCTCTTATTTGTAGCGTAATTTCTTGGAAAAAGTATTGTTATAATGAATCTAAACGCTAGCGAGCACTAATAAAATCACAGATACGTGATTTTTACACTGCTTATTTACGATGCATTGAGACTAACCTCAAATCGAATCCATGAGGTGAATGGAAATATATTCACTCCAAACAAGGGACAGCTAGGGTACCAGGTGTTCTTTGTAATGGTGACAATGAGTATAACAATCCGAAGGAAATTGTTAACACTTTCTCGTATGTATTTTCAAGTGTTTTCTCACCAAATACAAAATCTAATTCGCCAGATGTCTACACCAATTGTCATTAAATATTAAATCGGAGGGAGGAAGATGTTCTAAAGGGCACATCGGTTCTTCCAAATAAGCAAACTGCTGGAGAGGACCTAATTCTAGGTTATCTAACCAAAGTCTGCAAATTTGTATTGGTTAAACCACTCACATTTATCTTCAACTGGGCTCTAGCTTCCTGTGTCTTCCCTACAGCTTGGAAGAAAACAAGAGTAATGCCAGTTCATTAGAAGGGAGATGTTTCGGACATCTTCAAATACCGACCTATTGCAATTATATGTAATTTTGCTAAAGTGTTCGAACATCTCTAGGATTATATATACTTTTCCAGTACGGTTTCGTGGCTAGAAGATGGAAGGATTAATATGTTTTGTGCAATAAATATTGGTCGTACGAATTCGTGTCTATGGCGGGTGTTGCACAGGCCTTACAATTAGGACCGCTCCTTTTCAACATCTTCATAAGCGGCCTCCTTGAGAACCTTACTTGTCCGGTCTAGACATACGCAGATGATGTAAAGACATATTGTACAATTCATGGAATTGATGATTGCTTACTTTTGCAAAGTAATCTGTTCACGATGATGGACTGGAATGAGACAAACAAATTAAAGCTACTTAGGCAAGTGTTGCATTGCATCATTTTCTAGGAGACCACCACTAACTCTGGCGTCCTATTATGTTGGCGATTATCAGCTATCGAGAGTCTCTATGGTGAGGGATCTTAGTGTGATGTTCGACGCTCGTATGAGCTTTGTTGGCCATGGAAGAACATTTCCTAACAGAGAGCAAAACTCTTGGGTTCCTATATAGATCGACGAAACACTTCACGGATTTACTATACCGCGCTTTCGTCCTTAGCAAACTGAAGTACGCTAGCTTCATATGGAATCCCTACGTTCGCCGTGCCCTCAGTCGTCATTCAAAATTGATGGAGTTTACCCATCGAGGGGTGCCTGCAAAGATGATCGTTTGCGGCGATATGGAACAGATTGTCACATCGGCAGGGTCAAACCCAGCGATGTGACAATCAACACGCAAAACTTTGAACATTCTTCATAATAAGGTCGATTGCGAATTTTTACTATCTCGTCCTTCATTCAGTGTCCGCTTAGCGTCCAGACATCTTGCGACGTTTTTCATCCCAACTGCACAGACAAATGTATTTTCGCTAGCTCCAGTTTCTGCAACGTCCAGAAATGCTAACAGGATTTATGAAGGTATCTTTGTGGGAAGCTAATTTATATCTTTTTTCTTCCTGTACATGATATTTCTCTTTCCTTTTTCTTTATGATCAAATTTAGTAGCCGAATTTATAGTACGTAAAACTGTCCTGTAATTGACTGGTACCTATTGGGCGAATAAATATATTATTATTATTTAAAAAACGCTGCAATTGTTTTGGCGAGTAAAGCACAAAGAGAGATGATTACAGTTGTCTTTAGCATAGAAACCCTAATAAAAATTACTTCTAAATTTCGTCTTTTTATAACAAGGCGGATAAGCACAGTCTTAAATAAACTGTGTAATTGAAATAAATATTTGACCGGATTCCTAGGCGAAATTGGTTTACGTAATTTCTGCAAACACAAAGTTAATGAATATAAAAACATAAA
Source organism: Dynastes maya (assembly GCA_029619315.2). Classification (NCBI taxonomy): domain Eukaryota; kingdom Metazoa; phylum Arthropoda; class Insecta; order Coleoptera; family Scarabaeidae; genus Dynastes; species Dynastes maya. The sequence continues at coordinate 29,368,379 of JAROYE020000001.1, forward strand.
AAAGCTGGAAAGTATCCTCTGAGAACACGTTTCAATATTCTTAAGTAAATAAGGAAATTTAATCTTTTCGTGTGTCGTTGAAATACAAAAATCATCCAAGCGTTAGGAGGTATATCGTTCGGTATAATCTGTACTGTATATTTATTAAGGGCTATAGAAATGAGGTTCTAATATCTCAACAATAGTAAAAATGAGCATATGAAGCGAAACGGTGCCTGTGTGGGTCTCGTAATACCTATCAATCCGGATGAAAGCGATTGTATAGCGGTGTTACGCGAATGTCATTACTCATAGGAGAGAATCTGGATTATAACGGCCTTTTATATGTGGATATTTAAGAGAGATTGATAAGTGAGGTAGTGTTAATGAAATGTGCTAAAATGCAATTGGAATAGTAGTAACCCACATCGGATGCATATGATACAAGAAGCTAACATTAATTAATAATAACGTTATTACTAATAACGTGATTATTATTGAAATCCCATTAACGAATCAGAAAATGCAGAAAATAACAAGCAAGTAAGCGTCTACTAGCAACTACCTTCCGAATGGTGCTCTGTACTTTAATGCACTTTACGAGGGTACATTTATGAATGAGTTGTGAAAAGGGGACGTGTTGCGTGAATTTGTTGGCGTTCCTATGACAGTTGTTCGAGAGACCAAAGCACCAAGCGTGAGATCTGCGTTAGTTGGGGTTTTCAAGAATCTAAGCAAGTAATCGTGGGTGTCACATAATGTCAGCCACGCCACGAATACATGTCCCTTACCTCCCTTTTGGCTGGCAAGATTTCATGAATACTTTCTTTTAACAAGTAGAGATATTCCGAGGTTTTTTGGTACATATGTACCTTACAAATTCTGGAGTGCTTAGCAGTCTCGGCAAGGAAAATTGAGTACCGCGCGGTCATTACATTTTTAACAACTGAACATACGCCTAATCACATTAAACAACGTTTAGATGGCGTGTATGGTGATTTATCCCCTTCATATGCCACTGTAAAAAAGTGGGCAAAATGTTTCCGTCTAAGGCAAGAATCCCTTGAAGATAATGAGCGCCCCGGCCGGCTAACTGAACTGATAACGCCTCAAAACATTTCAATTATTGAAGAAATGGTATTAGAAGATCGCCGTTTAAAAGTGAAAAAATTAGCAGTGATGTCTAACATTTCTGAAACAAGTATTCGCCGAATTCTCCATAACCATTTGGATATGAATAAGATTAGTGCAAGATGGGTACCGCATCTTTTTTCTGCTCTTCAACGTGAACGTCGGGTCAAATGTGTGCGGTCGTTTTTCAACATGTGTGGAGACGACCCGAAACCGATTTTGGAGTCCATTGTTATAGGAGATGAAACAATGGTTCTGTATTATGATTTTCTATCCACAAGGGAATCGATGGGACGTCGTTTTATGGACGATAGTGAGTTGCAAGCAGCTGTAATACAACATTTTGATGGAAAAGCTTTAAATTATTTTTACAAAGGTATAGAATTAGATTATATTGAAAAATAAAAATTGTTGTACTTTACTAGGTTTATTTTTTCTGTCAGCCCGAGAATTTATGGCGCTTACCTCGTACACATCGGTCAGTACTCGTGTTACTGAACACGAGCGTTGTTGTGTGAGCACAGACTGGAAACTGGCCACCAAATCCAATTTAACTCTATCTGCATCTTGTCTCGCAACCCTCACTATTATAGTAGAAAATTCCGTGAATGAATCTCTTTAAAGACCCCAATAATTTAAATCGCGAAGATGGCTACACCTTACATTACACGTGGAAATCGCAACCGCCACGCTTCGTTGACATATAACATTTCCGCCCCATTGACCCAAAACAAGCCCTATATAAACCCCTCCAGAATTAATAGTCCACAGTCAGTGTGCAATAACAGCTCTGAAGATATCCCATAAGAGTGTGGACAGATGGCGGATGCTGCGACAAAGACGCGGTTCCAACCTGGAAACCAAGAGTATTACTGACGGTATGCCAAAGTCTTAGTTGTTTGTAAAATCAAATTGTTCTGGGGGTAGTAAGCCAATTGGTTGGCTAAAGGCACTGTGGGTCTTATATTCAGCGATAAGGTCCTATGAAACTTTGAACGTTATTTGTAATCATTTAATTTATCTCCAGCGAAATTGCAATAGCTATATCGATGAGGCATTTTAGTTTTAGTTGGAAACATGTTTCTAAATTTTGTACACTTTTGGAGGATTATACGTATCCAATAGAATAGCAAAATCAGGCATTCATTTTTGATTCAAACAGAAACCGATAATGAAAGCGAAATAGTAACATTAAATTATATAAACAACCTATTGTTAGCAAGTGAAGAACAGACAAAAGATTAAAAACCCAGTTATTATACTGTTATAAATTGTGCGAAAACCTGCTATCTGGAGCCTACTAACGTTTCTGAGATATTTGATATAATACAATTGTTTGAAAAATAAAATCAGTTGTTTATGATGTGGCCCCAAATGAACTCCTAAAGGGAGAAGCAAGTTATATACATGCTTGAATCGGCGATTGTTCCTAGTGAACTAAAAAGACAATTATCAAGCCAATCTATAAAATAAGGAACTAGTCAAATATTAACAATTATAGACCGATTGCTATATTCTCTAAATCTCTGTAAATGTACTGCATACTATTTTTGTATGTCCTGTTACGGGAACTCTGTTTTGTTGGACAATAAACTATTATTATTATTGTTATTATTATTACCTAAAAAGGTTTTCCTAAAAAAATTAACAACCCCTGAATAGTAATGGATTAGTAACAGGTTGCCAAAATGCCTACAGGAAGAGTGAATCGATGAATGCAGTTATATACTGAGTAATGACTAACGCTGGCCACGAGCGGTAGCGCGCATCGGCGTAGAATCAGTTCGGACCGAGAGGAACGGTAGTATTACTTCGTCTGCGGAGCAGTACGGACATTTTTGCTGCCGGTCATTTGCGCAATTGTTTATCTGTCCTAGAAAAATTATGGTTTCGTCAGCAAAACGACCGCGGTGGGACAAACTTCGAAAATTTATTGCAGAAATTCCAGACTTAATATATGAAGGTGCTAAAATTAAATGTGTAATCTGTAAAATCCCGTTAATGTGTTGGTTCAGACAACATTGTCTACGACACGTAAATAGTGAAAAGCATGTCTCAAAAAGAAATTGCGCACGAGACAATGAAAAATCTATATATAATTTATGCGTTACGTTTATCGTATGTAATATACCGTTTAATTTACTGGACAAGGAACCATTTATCTGCTTTTGGAATAACTATTCGGAGTGCAAATTGCCAAGTCGAACATCGTTACGACGAATTGTGCCATCTGCGCACGAACATATTGAACAAAAAATAAAATCGGAATTGAAAGATCGAAAATTGTGGTTATGTGTCGACGAAACAACAGATCGGAAGAAACATTCTGTTCTTAATGTAATGGCACGCAAATTGGAACCTCATCAATCGGCACCTTCAATTCTATTAGTCTCCAAACGAATACAACAGTGTACTGCCGAAGTAATTTCAAAGTTAGTGTTAAATACATTGGACAAGTTTGAACTTTCAACAAACCAACTCTTGATGTTAGTGAGTGATGGTGCTGCAAACATGCTTTCTGTAGGCCGGTCTCTTAAAAAGTATTCTGCTAATTTGTTACACATTACGTGCAAAATTCATGCTCTCAATGTTGTGGCGGATAGTATCAGAAAATGTTTTCCTGAGGTAGACGCTTTAATAGCGCATACCAAAGCAGTATTTGTCAAATCACCGAAACGTATTCGCGAATTTCACAGACTGTGCCCCCGTATACCAGAGCCACCAGAACCTATTCTAACTCGTTGGGGAACATGGTTGCAGGCCGCGTTTTATTATCATAAATATTTTGACAATATTAAGAACGTGGTTTTACAATTCGATACAAAGGAAGCTACCGCTATCCAGAAAAGCCAGTCGAAATTTCAAGATAGTCAGGTTAAAATGGATTTAAAAATCATTCACGACAATTACTTCGGGCTAGCAGATGCAATAGAAAAATTACAAAATCCTGCGGTGCCGTTAGAAGAATCTCTACAAATAGTGCAACATGTTCACGCACAGCTATGCGCGATTGAAGACGCAAAAAATGTTTCTGTTCTACAAAAATTTGAAAGTGTTTTTGAGAAAAATTCTGATTTTGGCACATTAAGACACATTTGTGAAGGTGCGTCAACAGAATCGTTAAGTTATTTGAAAGATTATTTTGCTTACGCAAATATTACGTCACTAGATGTAGAACGTTCGTTCTCTGCATATAAACGCATTTTTTCCTCATGCCGTACTAGTTTTGCCGAAACAACAGTTGAAACATATCTAATGTTGCAGATATTTAACAGACATTATTCACTTTGTGATTTCACGGAGGACTCTTAAAATGGTAAGTGTTTGAGCACGTGTTATTTAATTTTTATTTAAAAAATGAGCGAAATTATTTGCTGCAGCAAACATCTCTATTAGCAGAATAACTCTAGTGGAACGCGAGGCCTGGTCGACTCTACGCTACTGCGCGGTACCGCTCGTGGCCAGCTTTAGTAATGACAGATGTGTTGAACAGTATTAATAACAGCGAATACGTAGCAACATTATTCATGGACCTTTTCAAAGACCTTTGACAGGGTTTACCATAAAATACGGAATGGGATTTAGAGGTAAAACTCGTAACAATATTTACACGATAGGAAGCAGCACGTAATGGCTAAAGGTGAGACTGGTGAAAAGCTCCGATCAGATGGAGGTACCTTAACGCATGGGGCGCCACAGAGTTCGATTATATATCCGGTATTATTCCTAATTTACGTCAACGACATGCCAAATGTTATTCCACGTGGGATAACATTATATGCTGATGACACTTTTATTGTATTGAGCGCGCCGAGCGTGAAACAACTGCAGAGAAATGTAGTACAAACACTAAAATCTATGAACAAATGGTTTGCACAAAACAAATAGAAACTTAACATAGAAGAAACCACTTATACCTTATTCTCTAGTCAAAACATTGCCTACGGTGTATCTTACGATAATCGCGTATTCATCTCTTCGGATCAAAGTCTCTTCTTCGGCATATGGGTAGGCAGCGGCTTGAACTGAAGGGACATGTCGAACATGTTGTTGGAAAACTCGCTAGTTTCTCTTATGCATACCCAGTACGGTAAGCCCCCATGCCGCCAAGAGTGCTTATTATGCTAACGTGCAAACTAACTTGACGTATGGGATTATCTTTTGGGGTGGTATTCAACGCGTAATGGTATTACAGAAGAAGTGTCTTGGGAGTACGTTTAACCTAAAAACGAGAGAGAAAGAAATCTTTAGAAACAACAGTATACTTACCGTGATTAGTTTATACATGCTGAAGTGCGCCCTTTTCACGAAACAACATAACACCTATTTAAAAAAAAATGGAAACATACCAAGTATATGTGACCCGTGCAACTGCAAGTGCTCAACTGAAACCACCTAATATGGGGTTATGCAAGTGCTCAACTGAAACCACCTAATATGGGGTTAAGTACGATCCAAAACAACGTAGAGGAACAAATTATTAAAATATGTAACCACATACCATATAGCATTTGATTGATTGTGTTTTTTTACAATATAAAAGAGTATTTTAATTATGATTTTGACATGTAGTGTTGTTCCTTGATTAGTTTTACAACTTCTTTCATATTTTATCGACACACATATTGTATTGTATATAGGAGGCACGTCCAGGAAATAAATTCCGTTTGTATTTATTGTAGCTGTAATCGCAGCTTGGCGCATGCGCGGTAGTTTCTCTAAGTTAAAGAGGAGATGACGCCATTTCGAGATGGCTGTTTGTCCCTTACAGTTTATAGTGTTTGATAAGAATGGCGATGTTGATTGAAAATCCCGTCGCTTGTGAGATTAGGTCTGTAATTCGTTCTCTGTATGCGAAGAACACTAAAGCACTCGACATTCATCAACAAATTTGCGAGGTTTCAATGAAGGACGTAATCAAGTGCACGATAACGAACGAAGTGGGCGTCCAAGTTTGGTTAACGAACAATTGGTTCGTGCAGTTGAAGAACTCGTAAAGGAAAACCGTAAAATTACAGTATCTTATCCTTCTACGAAATTTCTGCAAATTTCAAGAGCACTTCTTCATGAAATTGTTTCTGAAAAACTGAATTTTCGAAAATTGTGTGCTTGTTGGGCGCCGAAAACTCTTACAGAGCAACACAAAAGACAGCGTTAAGGCAGTGCACTTGATTATTTGACACGTTACAACAAAGGTAGTGATGATTTTCTAAGCAAGATAGTGTCCGGGGATGAGACGTGGGTCGCTTATGAAGCCTCTGAATCGAAGCGACAATCAATGGATTGGAGGCATCAGGAAAAACACAAAACCAAAGCAAATCTTGACACCTCGAAAAATCATGTGCACAATCTTTTGGGATAGACACGGCATTCTACTGGTGCATTCTTTACCACGAGATGAAACAATCAATACAAATGTTTACTGTGAGACTCTTAGGAAACTGCGTCGCGCAATACAGAATAAGCGCCGAGGAATGCTCACAAACGGTATTGGTTTGATTCATGACAATGCCCGACCTCACAGCGAACAAGACACAGCAACTCCTACAGGACTTTGGCTGGACATAGTTTGACCACCCTCCGTACAGCCCTGACCTCTCCCCTAGCGACTTTTATCCCCTTTTAAACCTGAAAACGTTCCTTGGTGGTCAAAAATTCAACAACGATGAAGAGCTCAAAGGACATGTTATCGCATAGTTAACTACGCAAGCGCAACGTCTTATAAGGAAAGCATACAGAAACTTGTGCCACGCTGTGGCAAGTACAAGTAAAATGGCGGGAGCTATGTAGAAAGGTAGTTTAAGGTTTGAAATAAATGGTTTTTCTGTATCTGTACTCGTTTTGTTTTTATTACCAAACGGAACTTAGTTTCTGGACGTGCCTCGTATATATATTGCTGTGATATTTATTTACATCTGCTAAAAAGTGTTGTCTTTTGACAGTTGAACTACCTTTAGTTCCATATTGTTACGGGCCGAAGCAGTGCTGATGACCTCTTCTCTCTATATTCCCCCAGTTTGATGGTTTTTCTTCGTCTTACACATGGAGACAAAAAGTATTTTCGTTAAAAAAGAGTCCAGTAAGCAACAGCTAAAGTTACAAACTAATTTTACTATCGGAAATTCTAATAATATTTTTTTAAATCAAAAATATGTGATTTTATAGTCATTGGATAGACAAATTTCTATTCGCATGCAGTTATGAATTTAAAACATCTTTATAATTCTAACTACATACTTTCAATATACCGTACCTGACCCTGCCGTACTTGCAAAAATTGAATATCGTCACCAAGGGAGCGGAAGGAATTTAAAATGGATTTTAAAAGTCAAGTTATATTAATTCAGAGAGTAGAGTGGAACTCTGAATAATAAAACAAATGGAGACAGTATAAACAATTTTTCGACAAGAAGTAATTTTCAAAATCCACCCATAGTTCCATTCGTATTTCAAGTAAATATGAAACTATTTATATAAAGACTGGAGAACATTAACAAATAAATCCACTTCAACATTTAACAACAAAATTGAAAACAAGGGAGCGAGATCCGAAGGGGGAGATACATGGTTGTAAATCGAGGGCTATTGCGAGTCCAAGAATATCAAGAACGGACACTGAAGAACTCCTACTTTGCGAAGAACAATAGTGTGCAGGTACCGAAATTAATATTATTTGGCCAAATAATAAGATCAGAAAAGAAAATTCAATTTAATTGATTTGTTATCAAAATTGAAAATTTCAAAAATAAACTTACTGTCTCTTTTTGAATGATAAAAATTGTTTTATATTTTTCAATTAGCAAAAAGTGAACAAATTAGATTCCACAAGACGTAATAATTTTTCAAAAGCGTTAACTCTAAGATAATTCATTTAATTCCTTAATTTCACAAATATCATTACAATATTGTAGTGGGATATATTGGGGTGTGAAGTTACACCTCAATTCATTAATTTTTTTATTTTTATTTCAGTATTCGTTAAATATTAGAATTTAATTTAATATTTGCAAATTTCGAATTATTTACGTAAAATTTCTTTAATTGGCGTTATTGCTCTTAATTGTAATATTATCACAATGAATGCTTCTAGTCTCACATACTTTCTCTGAGTTACAGTCCCAAAGAATTTCAAGTAACCTTCTGGGTATTGTCGTAATAGAACACTAATTCTCATAAAGTGTTTTTCCAATAATAACATTCTCCGACTCTTGTAAATTACAAACTAAGTTTTGAATCATAGCTGATAGTAGGCATCTGGAAAAGGCAAACTCCGATATAAAGTGTACAGTTTTCTTTTGGGCACTCCATGGGTTTCACATTACCAAGTACATGTTACCGTGGTAATACAATGTAGATTAATCTGGTAATCACTGATATCATAATCGGGAAATAGTAATACTGTCCACATACTAGGGTAGGTAAGGATTCATTTATAAGCTCTGGTCCCATACATATAGCGAATAACGTTGCCGCTTGTGTGCTAAGAACGCCCTCTCGACTCCTCAGTGCCCCTAGACAATCCTACACAGTCGCAAGTCAGTCTCCTACCATACGTGCCCGAGATATCTGCTCGACACAGATTTATGGAAGTACTTTGGATAGACTTTGATCGTTGATTATTTTCAAATAAATACTTATAAGTACTTATAAATGTAATATTGTCCTATATGAAACAAAGGAAACGTTCTTAACTTAAAAGGAAAAATGATGAATTCAGAACTAAATAGAACCTATCATTATAAAATAACTAGATTACATTTTTGCATTTCCAAATATCCAAAGCATTGAATGTTTAAATGATAGTAATTACATAACAAATACATAAACTCTTAAATGCAAATTCCAAAACGAAAACATGTTCTCTAAATCTAATTAATGGGATTTTATGTCAAAATGAAACGTATTTGTATGTGTAAGAATTCAGTTGAACCTATTATTATAACAGAAGTTCAAATAAGCAGTGCTGCCCCTAATATGGTACCATTTCATGACTTCTTAGTTTACAAGAATATAATTAAAAAGAAAACTATTGCACAGTATAATTTCGAGACACAAACAAAGGAAATCAAAAATAACCAAGGAGAAAAGATTAATTAAAGAAATAAGCTAATGCAAGACTAGAGTCTAGCGCGATGGTTCTCTGACAACGGTTGAATTGTTACTGATTCAGATTCATTTTCGTCGTCCGACTCCACGCCCTTTTACTTCCATAGCGAGCAAACGTTGCAAGAATGTCCATATACTTTAGCCGTTCACTTTACTACGAAGCTTACTAACGCAGTATGTAAAGGTGCAGCACAGAAAGCGACATACAAAGAGAAATAATTGACAATGAATATTCAGAAAGATATTGTATATGTGCTTCTGCATTGTATTTGTCAACTAAAGCTATTTGCTGGTTGGTGATTGTATGTAAACACAGAATATAAAAAATCGGGAATAATTTAATAAATTTGAAAATGCAACCGTAAGATTGTCATCGCTGTTTTAATGTAGTTTCTAATACAGTATTCGCCAATTCCCGAGTTCTATAAAATCTAAATTATAAATTTAGTTAGCAAAATTTATAGTGAATATTGTTCATGAACGCTTATGAAACGAATAATGTACTTATAGTAAGTATAATTTACATTATTCTGTTCAAATTATCAAAAATAACCTGGGACACATACAATTTATACAATTCTATACAGTATTCAACAGATTATTTCATAATTTGCGCTTATCTGCCGTTTTCTAATAGAATCAGCAGTACAACGTCCGCATAGACGGTGATTCATAGATGAGGTACTGCCTATTATAAAGACATTATCGTCGGAATAACTCACGTACGCTATTGCATTCGTAATTCATGAATACATGTTCAGCTTCAGCACAGGAAGAACGAAGATGCATCGATTTCTAGCTATGGGTAGTGTGTATATCTATGGGTATCTGATGAAATGTGGAAATTGGAACGATAACAAACGATACACCACATAAATAGAGATACGTGTGGTTAATGGATTATTGGAAAAGCGAGAAAACTAAAAAAAGGTGTTATTGTAAACGAATATTTAGCAATCGGTGAAGATATATTATATCCTATATTGCAAGCGGTTGGTTATACTTCTCGTGTGGTCGTATAACTACGTACATATATACAGCTTATATTTTCTCTTGGTAAAGAACGTGACACAAACTTGTCCAATCGTTATTGGTAGTATTCTTAATTGAACTCATAAATACACTGCTAAGAATGATATACGGCAAGAAGCTATTGAGAACTGAACGTATAGCAGTCATTAGCGCTCGGTAGAATGCGTTCAGACAGGTACCTATGTCTACCCGTTCAACATTAAAGTTCCTTTGACCCCTTTCTTAGCGGCTCCAGCTTTGTAGCCTCCTGCCTTTGTTGCAGGGGGGGTTAGAAGATAATGTTATCTCCCTACAGCGATGAACTTGGGGGAACGGCTAAATAACTTATCTTCGGTCCATTTTCTTCATATAAATCTTCAATTTGAATGGAATATTTTCCTATAGAAATCACAGCATCGTGGAAATTAAATATTTCTGATTAAGAAGTAGTCGTGTATGTTTGGAAAAGTCAATGTTCTATGGTTGTTGGGAACGTCAAATGTCATAGAGTATCATACAGTAAGTCTTTCAGTTGTATCCTTGCATTACACGCATTATGTTATTTCTAGAATAAGAAAATTATATTGAAATTTAATCTCAAAATGTAATTCGAAAGGTATATTCTAATTGCCCGTGATTAAACAATTGCTATCGCGAACAAAGAAGTTGAGGGACGCTTAAAACCTTCTTAGTTTTGGTCAAATATTTGTTGTATTTACACGTATTTGACCAAGTGTCTTGTGAATTTAGTTCTCTAGTGCATAAATAAAAAACGTTAATTACGACGTGAGCCAAGTTTGGTAGTTTAAAAATACGCGGGATTTTTGAAAACGCGTAACCACAGAGTATATATTGAAGCGTCACAGATTGAAGTTAGTTCTTTTGTTTCCAAATTTCATTCGTGTAAAATGTATATGTTCGGTGTTAATTTGTATTTGAACTGCTGAAAGAGGGTCTATAGACACTCTCGGACCTACAGACCGTAAAATTATTTAATTAATTTAAAAAAATTAAATTTTGCTCCCGTTTAAAACATTACAATACATACGAGAGACGTTCAGTAATTAACATACCTTGTCATCCAGACGGTCAATCCAAACGGGAGGACCGCAGGGATCCCTATTGGCACCTGAACTGTTCATTCTGTGCACACATCCCGCGTGTTCTACAGGGGTATCTTTCCATGTACGCCGAATATACCACGATTTATACGTCATCCGAGAGTGAGGATCTTGTGGTCAGACTTGTGGACGATTTGGTGGGTGGCTGTTTGATAGTGGTCTCTCGGTTAATGGAGACAAAAGCGTGGCAGTTAAGTTCACGAGAAGGAGGAAACCTTATGATGAGATTGAGATCGATGGTGTGAGGATGGCCTGGAGCTCCTCGGTGATGTACTTTGGCGTCTTTCTGGATCGGCGTTTAACGTGGAAATTCCACGTCGATTACGTGAAGGCTAGGCTCATTCGAGCTAGAGAGAGAGCATGCTGATTTACAAGTCGTATTTCAGACCTGTACTAGTGTAAGGCGCGTTTTCTTGATCGACAGAAGCGGCAAGCTATTTTAAAATAAAACACTTAGGCTTATTACCGAAGCCTCCTGATTCGTCAGGAATGTTCAGCTTCGTGGGGACCTCCAAATCAGTTAATTACAACAATATCCCAGTGAGGCCTGTCGAAACACTCTCGACGGAGCAAGTAATCCCACAAATCCGCTATTGGCGCGTACGGTAGAAGAGCCCCAAGATCTAATGTGGTTAGAATTATAAACCGCATTTTCCAACATCCGGTGAATTTCTCTTAGGTTTCTTAAAACCTCGCCGCGCGGAAGGCCTAGCTCTGGTGCGAGGAGAGGCGCAAGCACTCTTACTACTTAGTCGTAATTATTTTGCATTACTCTGAATTTTTCTGTGTAGTTCGTAGATAGTAATTTATTCCCCTTTTCTATTTTTAAATAAATTTATTTATTCCGAAATTAGTTTTATTTTTACATGAAGCACCACATAGAAAAATAAATTGCAAAATATTTTTTGCACTTGAAGCACAATAATAAAAGAGTCTAGAGGTAACCTTATTGTTCATTTCATTCGTCTGATAACGACGGAACTAGTAGAAATATCTGTGCTTAGCTCGTATCTTTCCAGTTCATCTAATATTACCATAGAAGTGAATCTGCTTGATTCCTATATAGCTTCCTATATAGCAAAATCAATAAGCGCGATAAGTTCCAGGCAAAGATGATTACATGTAGACGCATTTGCTGAAGTGGATCTCCGCAAACGTGAATAATCTCTTCATCTTCAGTACCTCCGTTAGAATTGGCTTTCGATAACTAACAGCTATTTTTCAAATCGTTTTCACTTATAAGATTTCTCTTTCCCGCTAGTTATACTTGACGCGTTATTTATCGTTTGTGTTTTGCTAGTTGCTGTTGCTAAATGGCTTTAATAAGAGAATCATTAATACATTGTTGTGGTAATTATTCATAAGTATGTTTATTGTTATTTACTCTCATTTGAAGGTGAGGCTGTTTATATTTTTAGGTGCATATTATTGCAAGTTTTTCCCCTTACACATGAGAGTAAGACCAATTTTTGTTAAAAAAAGAGTCCAGTAAGCAATATTTAATGCGCAAAACAAAATGTATAATCGGAAACTTTAATTATATGTTTGTTTTAAGTTCAAAATTAATTAAACGCATTGTGAACGTATTACTACCCACATGCAGTATTTAAAATACTATGGTAAACATAGTAACCATTACGACTTATTGAATTTCACAATTTCAACATGCAGCATCACCATGGAACAACAAAGGTAGAGAGGATAAAAATATTTTTTGATAAAAAGAAATTTCAAAATTCTTCGAACGAGTTTAAATTACAAAGAAATAGGAACGCATATCTATAACAAAGTGTAAATATTGTACATTTTTGGATTCTTTAATTTGAAAACTACGTAAATATAAACAAGATTTGAAGAACGAACATTTATTATTATTATTACTATTAGGGTTTGATTTAGGGAACTGTGACATTAAAAATTGTTTAATATTGATTCAACTCTATTTGGAAAATAACAAAATCAATCAACGTTTATCCCTGAGTAGTTCATTACTTTTCAAAATTCTCATTAAAATATGTTCTAGGCTAATGGAAATATTCGGAATATTTAATTGCGTTCTTGGTATACTAACGTTGGAAAGGATTCATTTTAACCACCAGTCCCATACATATAGCGAATAACGTTGTCGTCTGTGTGTAAACACGCCCTCCTCATCCTTCAGTTTCCCCACACACATGCTAGATGCCAGTCGCCTACCACAGTACTTGAGTTGTCAGCTCGGCTTCACTGCTGACTTTAGGAAATATGTGATACATCGTATTTGATTTTTATGGTATTGATGAATTTTAATCGTTGATTATTTCCAAATAAATACTTAATTGTAATATATGAGTCAAAAAAATCGTTCCCAATCAAAAAAAAATGATAGATTCCAAAAATAGATGACCTCTCATTATAATTCCAAACCAAAAACATGTTTCATAAATCTAATTAATGGAAGCTTACATATATCAAAATGAATCGTATTTATATGTGTAGAAATTCAATTGAACCTATTATTATGATAGATAATGGATAGATATTCAAATAAGCAGTCATTTGTAGTACTGCTAGTAACATAGTACCATTTAATGACAAACTAAGCAAATCCAAAATAACAAAGGAGCAAAAGATTGACAAAGGCAACGCTAATCAATTAAAAAGCAAACTAGGGTTATAGCGCATCACTTGACTAGAGTCTAGCGCGATCCTCTCATGACAGCGGTTGTATTATTACTGATACTGATTCATTCCCGTCACGCAACTCTCCGCCATTATACTTTTATAGGGAGCAAAGTTTTCAAAAGTGTCCATGTATTAAAATGCATGGACAATTTAATAATAAATAATAGTGAACCGCTAAAGCGGTTTACTTTATTGCGGAACTTCCTAACAAGGTATATACTCGCGTATACATTCATTACGTTTTCTAAAAACTTTGTTCATAGTGTAATGCCAGGTTATACATAGATTAAAATTGTGAAATAGTAGTATACAGCGTGTCCACCTAGTGCGTGCGTGGAAGATAATTCCTCCCCCGATTAGTTAGTAGAAAGTTTTTAAATAAAAATAGACACAAGTGTTGCACAACATAAAATTATGGTCAAAATTGTCGGAACGTTAATATGAGTTTATTTTTATGAACCTTTAAGAAATTATACAAAAAGGAAGCTTACAGTCAAGTATACAAGGTGTTCAGTTTCTCCAGCGCATGGCACAAGTTTGGCTTTTTAAATTGAATACGTGTATTAGAGTGTCCCAAGATACAAGGGAAAATATTTTTTTTGCGAAATCGGTTACGCATACCCTCTATTTTTTTCTACTTCACCTCAGTTACATAAATAAAATATATTATTACAATAAGATAACGGTAACCCGTGCCGACTTGAGGTCAAACTTGAACGTGAAATCTTGTACTGGGAAAACTATGGAATAATTGTGAAACGTATGTTTCTTTGGTACATAAGACACCAATTTATTCAAAGCAGATATTTATTACTGCACATATTTTCGTTTCAATGTTTGCTTTTTACAGTCAGGATAGATCTTCATGTGTTCTTGTACGCAACGTAACAAAAATTGTTTTTTATTCCTCCTCAACCGTTATTAAACCATGAAAGTCCTGCACCATTTTCACCGCTCTCTCGGCTGTGTCGTTCACTGCTCTAAGCATTGAGACCGTCTTTTTCGCGTTTAGAAACGAAGCGTTATTCGCCCATGAAGAAGGACTCTCATTGAGAAAACTATCATCAATTTTGAGTCTAGAAAACAATGACTGGTTTTTGACTGATATGAAAATATCGATGCTTTTCTCTGTAAGAAAGATAAAATAACAGGTAACAATTGCGTGATATAAATAAATAACTAAATAAACAACTACAATATCAATATATCAAACTCATCATACAGTGAACCACAAATTTCTTCCTTCGATGGAATGTGTCTTTCCTCATGGGTCGAGAAATTTTCTCTATCTAAATTTGCCACCATTTTTAATTTTGTTTCTTCGTCCACATCATCATCAAAAAGAGCTAAGACTGCTATTTCGTCAGTCAAATACCATAAATGCTGGCTAAATTTCTGTAAAGCAGCTTTCGAGATACTTTCATTCACATTTTCGTAAGCCTTCAAAGATTTGAAAAAGCACAAATCTTTGTAGGGTGCTTTAACTGCCAGAATGCATTGAATCCATGGTTTAACGTAGATTGTCACGACAAACAAGCAGACATCTAACAGTGCTGCCTTATCCTTGGTGTTTAATTTCAGTTGAGAACTAAATAACGATATTTTTAGAGAGTAAATCGCTCGACCTATCCATCAAGCTTGGTGCATGACACTCGAAGGTCTCATTTTAATTTTTTTTTTTTTGAATCTCCACCTAAAAATACGATAGAAAGTTCGATCAACTCTCAATAGTCATCTTTAACCATAACATTAGTAAGTTTAGCGCGGTAAAAGTCAAGTAAATGTTCAAATTCGGGTACAGTTAGTAACAATTCTACTGTTTCACCATAGCACTCTATTTTAGTGGGATCGATGTTTTTCCAATTATCTTTCAGCTTTTCAAAGAGTGGAATATCGGGGCTTGTTATCACTTGTTTAATTTTCACGTCGAATACGGCCTTTAGTACCAGGTCGTATACGTGATGGCGGCAAGCGAAAAAAAAACATTTCCCTATCAAATTTTTGCTCGAGGAGCGCACAGGCACCATTAAAACAACCTGTATTCGAAGCCGTAGTAGCACAGCAGAGAATTTGCACTTTGTCTTCGAGATTCCAGTCTAAGATCGCTTTCCAAACAGCCTGCGCCTGTTCTTTGCCTGTAGAATTATCAAGTCTCGGCACAGCAATGAGTTGTTCGTTAAGTCCATATGAAATAACTATATGCAAGCGTTGTTCTTTCGATTTTTGAGCACTCAAAGCAGGCAACAGTTTGCCATCCCACTACATCCGGTATCATTGGAAATCAATTTTTCCGCGCGCTCCTTCCGTTTTTTCTATTCGGATTCTTTGCATTGAAGACTTACTTATCGGAAATTCATCAATATTGCATCCAAGTGCCTCAACAGTAGCTTTAAGAATAAACACAGAATCTCGCACACTTAACTGACACCTGTCTAATGCAGCAACTAACTTTGGAGTAATAAAATCTTTCCTCATTATTGATTTACCTGTCCCAGGTTCTGAGCTTTCGATCACTGTTGGGAAATCTTGTGAATCCATATTTTCAATATAATTCGAAGAGGAATCTTTTTGCAATGGTTCATATGATGCCGAGGATGTTGAAGCGGAAACATATTTGATTCGCCGATTTTCTTCTTTGACAGCTCGAAGTCGCGCCCTTTCCTTTTTGTCGGCCAGTTTTTTATCCTCTCCACCTAAGTGACCGGGACGGCCCGGCTCTCTTTGGCGCTGCAAGAACATCCCATCTTCCTCTATTTTCATTAACTGAAGTGCATCAGCGTATGCAATATCGAACAAATTGTCTAAATTACTTACAAATTCTTGTTGACGCCGCTTGTAATTCTTTGCATTTTTTTGTAAGTCTCTCCAAATTTTTACACGTTAACAAGTTTCCTCACACAATTCGGCAACGATTTGGTAGGTATGCGTGCCTTTTCCCAAAATATACTACATTCGCAAATAGCGAGATCTGCACTTTTAACAGTTAAATTAACTTCTCGAATATTGTACAAAAAAAAACTGCGAGAACTTGTCCATTAGAGGGAAATTTTGAACCCGTTATTTGATGTTTTACGGCCCCTACTAAAAATATCACTTTTTTAGAACTAGGCAATTCCACTGCCACGTTCGCTGATTAAAAACTATACATTTACTAACAAAACAACTTGGCATTATAAGCATATTGACACGTGGACGTACGCTAGCCTAAGTAATCTTGTACTGACACGTTTAGGCACGGGTTGCGGATTGCCACTGTCGAAGCTTTCCAAAACCTGTTTTCTGTTTTGTTTTGTCTTTACCATTTGTAGCTGCTGTGTGCTCCGCAACAGACATGAGCTACGAAGCCGGGAATGCGTTCGCGGAATATGGCCCGTGGGCGTTCGTGGTCGGACTCCAGGAAATCCTTGAGTGTTATAATATGATATAATATGCTTTTATTCTTTATGCTAGATGATTCGGGAATTAACTGTAGAACAGTCAGTATGTAAATTTATTAATAAAGAAATTTGTGGCAATTATATTTGTTTTCCTTTTTAAAATTCAAAGGGTCAAATAGAAATTGCTAACTCACGTATCAGCGTTCGCTCGCCTAAGTACACAAGTACTGACACGTCTAGATGCAAGGGTTGCCGTGGTTCAAATTACATCAAACTTTATTTACAATTGTTTTGACATAATAGGAAAAAAGTAAGAGGGTATGCGAAAAAATAAACGACTTTAATTTTTTTTGGGACAGCCTAACGCGTATATTACCACGGTTTTAGATGTCTCTCTTCAATTCATGTAAAATTCCTTTAATATTCCTTGTAGCCATCTATTTTAGTTTTCGAGATAATTGGTATAATTTAAGATTTTTGTGAAATTCCGCTTTTTCTTTAACGGTTGATATCTTAAACCCCTTACACGTTAGAACGATGATTTAAATTTTATTCGTTTGATCCTATCCTGGCATCAAGCGGCAATTCGAGCTGAAATTCACAGGTCCTAAATTTGAATTCGTTAAAATGTTTGGTTTTGTGGATTTCCATTCCTTCATAACAATTATATACATTGCTGTTTACATTTTTAATCTTGTAAGATGATAGATCCCTCTAACATGGATCTGTCAAGTATATCCGCTTACTTGATTTAACAAGTATATCGTAATAGTGGGTAAATAGGTATTTTACCTAAATCTATTTCTGCACACATAATTCCTACTATTATAAATCGTTTGAGGCAATGTGGACATCTCACAAAAAAACAAAGGAGCTCCACCACATTGTATTCGAATGAAACATACTAATTATATAGGTACTTCTTCACTAATTTGTGGAAAACTCAATTTAATCACTGTAGAATAATCAAAAGGATAATTGAATTTATTATAATATGAATTCTAAATCCTCTATTTGCCGGAGGCAGTGAATCAAATAATTACATTTACATACCTCTAAATGAAACAGGACCCTCTGCATCGATATATTATTGAATGCGACGTTTAGTGTACTCTGGAAGCGTATGTAATTTATGATCATGGACGTTTGTTAGTAAACTATGCGACGTAGATGACAAGAAATAAACATTATGTACATACATATACCTCACCGATATAATAAACGGAATACATTAATGTCATTTTGTTATTATTTAGTTAAACTCATGTTTAAAATTGACGCACCATGCAATGTTTATGATATATTTGCTATAATTTTTGTATTTTCTAAAAAAATTTGGTTTAACAGAACATAATCTAATAGGTTTATGCCACTAGAAAGTTATTTTGACCTTTCTGGTGAAAATGGCCGCAAGTTAATATCAAATTCTGTTAAACAGTTTTTCTTGAGTCGTTTAAGTTACAGTTCAGGCATTATATACATTTTACCAATTTATTAATTTTTTGCGTGTATAGAATTTAAGTCAATAAAGTTTAAATCGAATATCATGAACGGATCACATCATTTAACCAATGATGAATGTGTAAGAACTTCAATTTTGTTAGAAGAAGGACGTACAATGCGCTATGTGGTTAATTTGCTGGGCATTAATCCTGCAACAGCCAGTCGAATGGTTAGAAGATTCAGGGAAACCGGATAGTACTCTAGAAGACGTGGTCAAGATAGGAAACGAGTCACAAGCGCTTTTTGCAATTGTAAGTTCTCGGAAATAGGCGAATAACAATCACCGAACTCAGTAATTAGCTTAAAGCAGTTAGAAATGTCAGAGTTTCTGCTCTTACTGTAAGGAGCAGGTTGAGGGAATTAAGATTGAGCCGTAGAAGGGCTGCGGTTGGACCATTACTTACCACAGCACACAGAATTCAATGTTCGAGATTTGCCAGAAATCATGCAGACTGGACAGTTAAAGATTGGAAGCGAGTTTTGTTTTCGGACGAGACTAAAGTGAGTTCAAAATCTCCAGATGGTCGCGAGAGAGTATGGCGAAGAACTGGAGAAAGATATCTTGACTGCACAAGCTCTCAAAAGAAGTCCTTTGGTGGCGTATCAAAAATATTCTAAGGAAGTATTTGCTTTGACGCTTGCACTGAGTTAATTCCTATTCGCCAAAGATCAATGAATGCCGAATACTACCTAGAGAACAATATTCAGCTCCATGTAATGCTTTTTGCACCATTTTTGGGGAATAATTTCATGCTCGTACAGAATAATGCAAGATCACACATCGGTAGATAAGTTTTGGATTACTTACAAGAGGTCAATATTCAAGTCATGGAGTGACCACCTCGGCCCCAGACCTAAATCCGATTGGGCACGTTTGTGACGTTCTAAAAAGATCAGTAAGATGTCATTTACCAGCTGTTGGTAATCTTCAGGAATTGGAACAATCCAAAATTTGATAGTGAGCTCACCACGACGAATCCAAGCAGTTGTCAGGGCTAGGGGAAGTGTCAGGCGTTATTAACTTTTATTCTTTTATTCCCATTTATTTTTGTTTATAGAATTTTTTAAAATTTCCAATAATATCGTTTTGTTTCTGAATTTATAATTGAATGGAGTTTGTTTCTTTTTCATAAGTTTTCATTAAAAAAGAAGTCAATTGATGCACTGACGTTTAGTTATCTGCACTTATATTGTTTTTTGATGATACTAAAAAACAGTTCACTAACTAAAAAGAAATAGTAAAAATTACATAGAATTATTTGTATGGTGCGTTAATTTTGAACATGAATTTATTTTAATAGCTTGCAGGATTCAGATAACTAGAAATAAGAAAAGGGATTGAAAATGATTGTGGATATATTTAAACAATTACGGTTGTGTGTGCCAAAACGACCCAGTGTAATTCTAGTTTTCGTATTTACTATTCACATCCTTCGACTCTAGTTTGATAGCTAACAAACCTTAGAATTTTTATAGAAGTTAAAAAAATAGAAAGATGAGATATATGAAGAAAAATTTAAAAAAGAGACAAATAAACTTGTTTGTGCATTCCCATAACGATAAATTCACAAACAAGTACTTGAGACGCTAAAGCAAATAATCTAGAATCCAAGTCCGTTACATTAACTGATTAGGTTGGACTTAGAAGAAGGAACAGAACAACAAACACGAAATTTTTATTATTCTGTGCTCTTTTACGCCTGGTGATGGCCCGACAGAGTATACAAGCTTAAAGCTTGTCACAACCTCTGGAACCTTTAGTGTGTAAATGGTGTGGGTGGAAAGTGCTCCATGGCTTTGTCACTATCATTCCCTCACTGTGAAGGGTGAAGCGTAGTTAATTGTTTTCTAACATGCGATTGGTGACTTGAGAGTGTACCGGATCCACCAGGAAAACCTCAATGTCTAAAGTGTAGTCCCCTACACAAATGCGCACCTTAAGAAACATTTGCGTCCAGACAACTAAAGAAAGTAATTCAAATAGGTTCAACGATTCCATACAAATAGAATACAATAGCTACAACAATTTCGATTGTACATTGTTTCAAACGTAATGTCTTCTGCTCATATTTTCTCGACACTGTACTCTTTACTCACATCGTGATTCAAAATTCTATATTCATTAACTATCCGAAGTTGTCGTTAATCTCTTTCTCACTTCTCAAAGATTTTCGTAACTCTCCTTAGCCCATATTCCATGCTTAGCGTTTATTGTGATGTCCTTTTAGGGGCAATAGATAAGTATAATGTAATTGGGGAAATAGTTTTGCGTAATCAATTTCGAAATCTTTTCCATAGGTAACATATTATAGTATCTGGATTTCGATTTGAAAGCTTCATAGGTAGTATAATTAATATATTTTAAGCAGGGATGCTTGCTTTAGACTTGGCCGAAAAGGCGGATATGTTGGCCAAAGAAACTGCCAATATGCTCTTCACTGGTCCAAATTTCTACGGTGGTCTATAAAACAATCACCTAAAACAGGAAATTAGGAAATGGAAGGAAAATCCAAAGGCCCCGTACTGGTACTACGACAAAATCAAGCGAAAGCATTCATATCAACCCCGCCAAAGACAGCAAAATAGATCTTTTAGTAATTCCCTTTACTGAAAAATCGTAGAGCCCTAAGTTATCAGGTACATAGACCAGGAAAAACTGAAGGCCATTTTTGTCGTATGCTAAGATTTGGAAACGGTAAAAGACATTAAAAATTTAGAATTTTCCTTGGAATTTCCGACGTAATTAATAAATGAAAAAATGTCCCGCTGAAGAATCGAACCTCACATCTCCTGCTCGCCGGGTAGGCGTGTTAACCACTACACCACGAGGATTATGCAAGGATCGTTCACCCTTTAATGTCTAAAAAAAATATCTGTCGAAATGTTGTGATATATTTGCAGATAGAAATAACAATCTTATGTATTGAAGAGTGAACGATCCTTGCATAGTTCTCGTTGTGTGGTGGTTAACACGCTTACTCGGCGAAGCAGGAAATGTGAGGTTCGATTCCTCACCGGGACATTTTCTCATTAATTCATTAATTACGTCGCAAATTCCAATTACAGATTTTCATCATTTACCGACGGAAGCCATAATGTGCTGATTACGGTAGAAGACATTCTTTGCAAATGTGTTGCCATTAGTTATAAACAACTTTAAAATTTTAATAGGTTATTCCCAACACCTATTGAATTGAAGGAAGAAAATCGTGTATTAAGGTTCGTCAAATGCATATAAGGGCATTGTTAGAGTATATCTATTTAGGTTGCAGTGACTAAAGATATAAATGCTATGGCTCATCTCAATAATAATAGAAAACCAAATTGTACTTCCCTGTTATTTCAAACGTTGCGGAAAGAAGATATCGGTAATGGACAATATGGTAAAATGTTGTATATTTTACGATATTTAACTACACTTTACAATAGGTTCAGATCTTAAAGAAGTGCGTATAGTGATTAGTCTAGTCTGAGCAAACAGCGGTAACAGTCAGTATAGTAGATATGTGGTGCGGAATCGTCGATTATTTATTTCACGCGTTCACAGAGTCAATACTAAATTGATGCTGTATGCGAGTAGTTCTGTGTATATGTAGGCTGCCGCAACTTATTTCGTAATTGTATGCATATGTTAACTTGCTAAATGTGGCAGTTAGGTACGTCGCGAAAACGACCAATGGCACACACAGTTAAAAACTTTATAGTGGACATGCCGGACTTAATTTTTGATGACGCTAAAATTCAATGTCTAGTTTGTAAAATCCCTTTAATGTGTTAGTCCAGAAGCCATCGAAAGCAAACAGCATTCTTCTACAAAAAGTGGCATACGAGACCAAGAAAAATTTACATTTGATTTATGTGTTAGTCTTATTTTATGTAATCTATAGTTTCGTTTACTAGACAAAGAAGCATTTGTCTCCTTCCGGAATAAATATGCGGACTGTAAATTACCTAGTCGGACAAGGATACGGAATGAAGTGCCATTTGCCCGTGAACACATAAAAAAAAGAATGAAAATGGAATTGAAAGATAAAAAACTGTGATTGTGTGTGGACAAAACAACAGATCGTTAAAAACATTCTGTGGTTAACCTAATGGTACGGGCAATGGAATCATATCGACAGTCATCCTCCTTCTTACTTGCTTCTAAAAAAGTTATAAATTGTACTGCCGATGAGATTTTAAAGGTGGTGTTGAACTCATTGAACAAATTTGAAGTTTCAACTAAGCAACTTTTAATATTTATGAGTGATGGTGCCGCAAACATGCGTTCTTTGGGCCGATCTCTTAAAGAACACAGTGGTAACTTCTTACATGTAACGTGTAAAATCCATACTCTAAATCTTGCGACACAAACGATTCCTACATGTTTTCCACTAGTAAATACATTAATTACTAGTACAAAGACAAAGTCCCCGAAACATACCAGACTACTTCATAAACTGTGTCCTGATTTACCTGAACCACCACAACCGATTATTACACGTTGGAGAACATGGTTGTAGGATGCGTTTTACTACAACAAATATTTTGATCAAGTAAGGAAGGTAGTTTTAAAATTCAATCCGACAGAAGCTGCAGCAATCAAGAAAAGCCAGGAAATATTTCAAGATAGTCAGGTTAAAAGAGATTTACGAACTATTCACAACAATTACTTCGGACTAGCGGAGGGAATAGAAAAATTACAAAATGTTTCGATGTCGCTAGTGGATTCTGTTCAAATTGTGAATGATGTTCACGCACAATTATGCGCTGTAGAAGGCGAAACAAATTGGTGTGCAATACGAAAATTTGAAAGTGTTTCAGAGAAAGACTCCGATTTTCTTTTATGAAGATAAATTTGTAAAGGTGCGTGTGAAGATGCATTAAGTTGTTTCAAGGATTATTTTAAATATGCAAATATAACATCGCTAGAATGGTCGTTTTCGGTATTAAAAAACATTTATTCCGCATGTCGTACTCACTTGACTGAAACAGCTGTGGAAACGTATCTAATAATTCAAATATTTAACAGATGTTACCCAGTTTGTGATTTCACGGAAGACTTTTAAAACGGTAAGTGTTTCAGCACGTTTTATAATTTATTTCTTACCTTCTATTTTATGTGTAAACTTTTGCGTTCGCCACGCCTCTGGCTGTTACCGCATATTTGCCCAGGTTAGTGATTACAATTATCCGACTCCTTTTTTAAGAAGTTTGAATAAGTTTATACATACATATTTACCTATTTTTATGCTCGTATAAATAAAAATGGTAGATTGGTTTGATTCATTGTGCTGCCATATAATTATATGATTAGAAAATTACATATTATTACCTATTAATCTTGCAGTACAAATCATCCGAGTTTTTTATTGTATACATATGTGTAAGTACGATTGACCCAGTTTTAATATATTCGTACAATCAAGCTAAGTAAATCATTTTTACAGCTATCGGTACTTGTAACAGTTAAAAAAATTGCGCTATCATTACGCATAAAGAAGAGTTTTTTAAAAATCGATTCTATACGACAACTTTACCTTAACAGTATTGGAATATATCTGCGCAAACAAACGTAGCATACTAGAAGAGAAGAATTCATTTCAGTTTATTTTTAATGCTCAATTCAATGATTTGCTTACAAACGCAAAAGTAAATAACTTTTATGTGCATATATAGTGAAGTACGGTAACAGGATTAAAGAAGTATGCTTTTATTTATTACTCCTGTTTCTGCTATTTTTCAATAATCTCGTTTTGTAGCTGTTTTTTGTGGAATTGCGCTCACAGGATTATAATCAAATTTTAATAACTTGTGTGTTGTAATGTTTCTCAACATACCTATAAAAAGCATTGAAGCCAAACATGTAACGTTCAACCTGACTATATGGGAATAATTGACCAAAAATTTGCAAAGATATTCACCTTTTAACATAAAAACAAATTCCACATTATAATCTGGCACAAATTTATCTTAAATGGCTGTGATAAATTTTATGCACACAACATTTAAAAGTTAACTGTTAGAAACAACTAATCTTAACAGTAAACGCATACATTTTGTGCCCCGTTAAAATAAAGCAAGTGGCCTAGATTCTGCATTTACGTACGGGAGTGCAAGCGATGGACTTTATAGGTGTAATAACAATAAATCTGGATTATGTACCTCTGCTTTTAAAAGAAGCGTCCCTTTACTTATTTGCAGTATTCAAATTAAGATTCCCTTAACGGCATGGAAGAGCGTTACACCAGAAATCTCAGTTTCAGAATTATAATCATTTTTTACATTTAAGAATAAACAAGTTTTCATGACTTTGCTGAGAAATGGAATTTAATATATTTTATTATAATTTTTTTAATGTAATTGCATTTTCCGGAAAATCATTTGTAACGTTATTAATTAAATAACTCGTTTAATATAGAGCACCAACGGAATTTCAGTGGAATTCGAATGGACTAAATAAAAATCCAACAACGGTAAAACTATGAAGCAAATACATCACCTCATTTATTATCATTCCAGTTAGTATATCCAACCGAGATGCACACATTGTGCCAACTGAATAGACATTTTTATAGAGTTAATTGACAGAATTTGCACCCGCTCTTGTTCCGCTAACCGCATAATAATGTATGGCATTGTAATACGGGAGCTTATGAATATGGTATGCTGCTGTGGCTGAGCTTCATTATACCGAGAAATTTATTTTCGAAACTATTCAACCACAACCAATGCGAAAATTTGAAAACCGCGCTACTTCGTCTTCTATGCAATAACCAGGCACATATTTTGCATGTTTGCGTGGTGTGTAGAAGTTCAGGTGTCTAATAGAATATTGAAAATATGCTTCATTAAAAAGTTTCTACGTGGCTTTCATTTTTTGTTTTTCATGTTGTGCTCTTAAATATCCAGAAGCGCGAATATATATACTGATTTCTAAAATTATGCAAGTAAAATATGTGACGAAATAGTCATTCTTACGATGGAGAAAGTTATAATTTAATATATTATGATAATCTGAATATGTAATATATGCTTCTTGTATTACTAAGATCACTGTAACGCAAACAAATGAAACCAAGATTCCAAAAACACGTCTCTATAAAGATATCATCATTAAAAAATCTGAAAAAAAAGAATGGCTAAGAAATGGAAAATAGACAAATCGTTATCGTATATAAGAAGATAAGACAAGGATGTAATGACACTTTTAAATGTCATAAATAAAATACTGTCCATACTAATTCAATCACAATTTATTACTGAATAGCATAAGGAACAGTGTAGGACAGCACCGGTGTAATTCGATTCAGTAAATAAAAGTAAACTATGCATGAGTCAAAAGTTGGCATAATGACGCAAAAAATCATAGTTAACATTGCAACAGGGCCAGGTGACTATGATCAACTCTATCCAACTTGCTATTAGGTTGTGTAATGGAAAAAGTACGTGGTAGGCTCGATAAATTCTCGGCCTGACAGGTTTATTCAGGGTCGAGCGTGTTCAATCTCCGTTGCGACATATGCGAGGCCTACATTATATTTATTACAGCTTGAAGAGTAATGGTTTTTAGTAGCCAGCCATACAATGTGACTAGTGCATGAAAATATCTCAGCTAATGAAAATTGAGTACCGCGCGGTCATTAAACTTTTAACGAAAAAAGGGCATACGACTAATCACATCAAGCAACGTTTAGACGGTGTTTATGGTGTTTTCCTTCATATTCCATTGTAAAAAAGTAGGCAGAATGTTTCCGTTTGTAGTAAGAATGCCTTGAAAATGATGAGCGGCCCGGTCGGCCAATTGAATTGACAGAGCCTCAAAGCATTTCAATTATTGAAGGAATGGTATTAGCAGATCGCCGTTTGAAAGTGAAGGAATTAGCAGTGGTTTCTAACATTTCTCATAAAAGTATTCCCCGAATTCTCCATAACGATTTGGTTATGAATAAGATCAGTGCAAGATAGGTACCGCATCTTCTTTCTGCTCTCCAACGTGAACGTCGGGTCGAATGCGCGCTCGTGTGGAGATGACCCGGAACCGATTTTGGAGCCAATTGTCACAGAGGATGAAACAATGATTCTGTGTTATGATCCTTTGTCCAAAAAGGAATCGATGGACGTCGTTTAAGGACGATAGCGAGTTGCAAACAGCTGTAATACAACAGGGAAAAGCTTTGGATTATTTTTAGTAGGATATAGAATTATTAATTGATAAAGTTAGGGGAGATTGTATTGAAAAATAAAAATTGTTATATCTTACCAAGTTTATTTTTACTATATCAGATCACGAATTTATGGAGCCCACCGCGTACATAGAGAAAACTCTAAAACAAGTGGAAGTCAAGTAATCGCATATTGTTCATATTCAGTTTCTTATTCAATTTAAAAATGTGGTGGTCTTGGTTACGAAATTAGAGTAAAGAGGGCAGTGGACACAGTTTTGTTCAACCCTTACTTTTACCCGCCCTCTACAAAAAAGGGCACAGTGTTACCCCGCAAGTCGCCATATCGACACACATGTAGATCGGCTCCGCATTAGAAACCCGCTTTGTGTGACCGTGTGTATAAACCGCAAGATTGTATTGTGTCACCGCTTGAAGAGTTCCCCGGTCTTCGCCGTTACAAAGTCGGTAAGTGTTTCACTGTCCCTCATATCAGTTTGCATTGCATACATTTATTACATTCTTAACGGGTATCCATCAGGCAACTCTACAAACAGAGCTGAAATACCAAACAGTATTAATAACAAGGAAAAGAATGACAATGAAAAATGTTAGGAGAAATAACAATTAAAAAAGAAAAGACGGGATTGAAACCAAAGGGTAGAATAAAAATAATGAGATATTGGATGGAAATTCAAAGTAAAAGAATGCAAAGTACAGTACAAACAGCGTATAAATTTGAAAAAGTTGGAAATGTTAAAAATCTAGCGGTCACGAGTGCTGAAAGAATGTGGAAATAGAAGAAACAATAATAGTAATTGGTATAGCTTAACAAGCCAACAAAAAGCTTTCAAGAAGCAAAACACAAAGCAGACAACTTTTTAATGTGTACAGTACGAATGATAGAACCTCGATAACGTGTGCAGCAGAAAGTATGAATTGGACGAAAAAGTGATCCAAGGCCTGAGATTACTTACTAAAGCGAATACAAACGAAGAATGAGTCACAAAGTAAGATAAGAGCTGAATCGATAGAACATAGTTAAATATGATAGGGAAAGCAGTAGCAATAGCAATAATACACTCAGGTGCAACAAATTCGATCCATTTGAATTTTTCATCCAAAAGAAGAAATGTCTTGAGATATAATCTTGTGGTTGGTGATAAGTTTAATAGTAACAGATAAAATTCAATAAAAGATACATTTCCAAGAAAAAACAAATTAATTTATTGAATTATATGAGATTATTTGAGAATTCAGAAAATTAAAATGGTTTCATTAGTAAAAATAAAACAATAACAAAATTTTATAGTATTTATTGCAACTAATACCGAGTATTTCCACCTCGGGTACTTCCATACGTCCCGGCATGGAGTTAATTAAATGTTAAACATCTTTTTGGTCCAATTGCTCCCATTCTGCCTGAAGCGCCGCAGCAAGTTCAGCCAAGTTGTTTGGACAGGGTACACGTGCTCGAATCTGTCTTCTTAGTCTGTCCCAGAGATGTTCTACTGGATTGAGGTCGGGACTGCAAGCTGGACAATTTATACGCATAATCCCGACCTTACCTAAATATTCGTTGACGATTCGAACACGATGCGGACCCGTTATCGTCCATAAAATTAAGCCCTATAAATAGAGCTAAAGGAACCACATGATCTTCTAAAATGGTGTTTATTTACCTTGCAGCCGTCATAGAATCTCCATCAACCACCACCAATTCAGTTCGAGCTTCGCTACTTATGCCAGCCCAAACCATAAGGGAGCCTCCTCGGTAACTAATTCTTTCCACAATGTTGCATTGGGCAAATCGCTCTCCCTGTCTTCTCCAAATTCTTTCCCGGCCATCTGGTGATCTTAGGCAAAATATGGATTCATTCAAGAATAATACGTTGCCCCAATCGGTGTGATTCCTGTTTTCGTGATCTTGTGCAAAAGCTAGAACTCTACAATGTTCCACAGATAGCCGTGGACATTGGGTTTATATTCTACACATTAAACTTGCTTCGACTTGACGTCGACGAACTATCTATCTACTTGTATGTACATTTCTTACTTCGCTCACTCGATTTGCCACCTCAACTGAAGTAAAATGCCTATCCTAAAAAAGCCGAAAGAAACCATAAACCGATTGTCTCATTCGGATGTTGCTCTTCTAAGGCCTGATCCTGGTCTCCTAATATAACTGCCTCTTCCATTAAAATGCAGAACGGCTCTTTGGACGAGTAACGCCTAGTACCTCAGCGGCATAATGTTGGCTACGGTCATCTTGAACTAAAGCTACTGCCCTGGTTGCATTCGTTGTAGTGAAATATATATTTTTAGGAAGAAAACTGGCGAAGTTTCCTGTTTCAAACTCTTTTTAACTATCAAAATGACACTCAGAATGTCTAGCAACAAAAATAAACACAATATATCTTTTTGATTATCGACCTCAATTTTTTTAACAAAAGCATCATTCATCGTTTGTTGGAAAAATGCAAAACAAAAAGTCAGCAAACTGATACCTTTTAATAACACGAGTGTCAATCTAAATTTATATACACCATGTCGCCAACCCAGAGTTTTAGAAGTACAAATAAAGACGAAACATGTAATAGATCGAATTCTTTACACCTGAGTGTATACGCAATATTGATGTGGGAACCAGCTAGTGGAAGTCGTGGGATTCCTAAATCGAGATGGCTATAGGAGTTAGAAAAAATACATAAGAACAGAAGGTTGGAGGCAAAACACAGCTGACAGGTCTGTGTGGAAAAACTGTAGATGGTGATAGCTATTGCAAAATTTCCAAACACACGCTTGAATATTTAGCCAGTCTTTTATCTTTAGCTTTGGTATGGTAATACAAGGCGACTTCATTTATCAAAGCAAAGTACTGTTAGTTAAATTACTTTAGCGCCAAAATATTTTAGAGATCTTTGTAAACCCTAAAAATCACGATAGCACATGCAACGTCTTATAATATATTATGTAAATCCTTCAATTTTTAGATTATGCAATTTCAGTTTTGGGGCATACATTTAGAGGTAATTGGTAACACTTTCATCTGTACAGCCCAAATTACGTGTATATAAGGCGTTATAGTGCTCAGCATACTAAGCTATGTTGGATTCATTAGCCATGTCCTCCCTGTTGCGATAATTATATTAAAATGTATTTATTCTTCTTTACTTGCATTTAAATGTGAGGTTGTTTACATTTTTAGTTACATGTGGTTGCAAGTTTGCGAAGCGAAGCAGTGCTTGTGGCCTCTTCCCTCGATTTTCACCCAGATTAATGTTTCGTCTTTGTCTTACACATGTAGGTAAGACCCATTCTTGTGTTAGAAAAAAAAAAACAGTCCAGTAAACAACATTTAATAGACAAAACAAAATTTCGCCATCGGAAGCCCTAATTATTATAGTAACCTAAACTTGCGGACTCGCATAGGCGTCGGTATTACGGGTTAATATAAGAATACGAAAAATTCATAAATAAACTAAACCGGTAGAGAAGCAGGCATGTAGTGTCGACCTTGAATATAAATCATGTTAAACCGCGCTGAGAGAGATTTCGTTTTAGTACCGGTTGAGCTGTTGCAGAGATTAGTCGAACGGTCAAGGTTATGTACTTATGTGTCGCTTTTGAAAATATAGCTGGTGTTTTTTGTGTGTTGTAGTATTATACCAAGTACACAATTAGTGTATCGTTTCATATAGAACTAATATTTACATACCTAAGAAAACAATGCCTCGTAATAGATTTGCTACTAATGTACATAAGTATATGTCACTTTTTCCCCATTTAAAATATGACGGTAGTGCAGTTTTTTGCTTAATATGCAATGTTAATTTGGCTGCATTGGACAGAACTGATTGCCAGAGGCATGTCAATGGTATTAAGCATATGAGAAATGCAAGAACTGAAATACCTTATACACTATTCCTCGTACATTTATTAATTATGTTTACCTCTTGTAATCTTCCGTTGTCGTTGGTGAGAAAAGCAACTTTTAAAACGTTTTGGCGACAATACGTTCCAAAGTACCCATTACCCTCACAAACACAATTACAGAATCATTTGCCCCGAATGAAAGAGATGCTAGAAAATGTGTGTAAACGTGATTTGTGTTCCAAAAAAATATGGATTGCCGTGGATGAGACGACCGATATAAAGAAAAACAGTATTGTGAATGTAATAGCTCACGTTTTATCTAGCGAGAACACAGCATCTCGATATTTGTTAGCTTGCAAACGTGTTCAACAATGTACCGCGGAAAATATTCAAAAAGTGATAATGAACGCTTTGAAAAAATTTAAAATTGCCCAAGATCAAGTTGTGATGATTGTGACAGATAGTGCAGCAACGATGTTAAGTGTTGGGTGATCCTTAAAACATATATTTCCTAACTTAATACATATAACCTGCGTGCTGCATGCTTTGCATTTAGTTGGTGAAGTTGTTCGACAACATTACGGAAACGTTGATCGGATGATTTGAAGTACTAAAGCAGTGTTTCGTAAATCTCCTAAACGTTTAAAAGAATTTCGTAAATTTTGTCCAGGTATTCCAGAACCTCCTGAACCAATTTTAACGCGATGCGGTACTTGGCTAACAGCAGCTTCTTACTATTTGATCCATTTTCAACAAATTCAATCAGTTATAATGCGATTTAATCGGAATGAATCCAAAGCAATTACAGAAAGTCAAAGAGAATTTCAAATTCCTCAACTTTTAGAAGATTTAACAACAATATGTACCAATTATACAGTATTACTAGATGCTATCAGAAAACTACAATGTACTGAATTGTCATTGCAGGAATCATTAGACATAGTGGAGAGTGTAAAAAATAAATTACACACATTAAATGATACGCCAGGATTATGCGCTAGTCAAAAGTTGGCAGATGTTTTAAGGAAAAATCCCGATTTTAATACTTTAGAGGCCGTTTATAATAAGTGTAAGAATAGTGAACTTTTAAGTGATTTTGAAAAACAGTTTCTACATGCAGATATAACTTCCTTAGATGTGGAGAGGTCGTTTTCTATGTATAAGAATATTTTTTCTTGTCGACGCACAAGGTTTAAAGAAGTAACTGTAGAAACATATGCAATGATGCAAGTTTACAGTAGTTCACATCCTGATGCCTCTAATTTGTTGAATAATTAGCAAGTAAGTTTATTTATGAATTTTTCGTATTATTATATTAACCCGTAATACCGACGCCTACGCGAGTCCGCAAGTTTTGGTTACTCTACTAATTATATTTCTTAAATTCAAAATTAATT
This sequence comes from Dynastes maya, assembly GCA_029619315.2. Taxonomy (NCBI): domain Eukaryota; kingdom Metazoa; phylum Arthropoda; class Insecta; order Coleoptera; family Scarabaeidae; genus Dynastes; species Dynastes maya. The sequence goes on from JAROYE020000001.1 coordinate 29,400,691, forward strand.
AAATGCATTGTATTACTATTCACACGCAGTATTTAAAATACTATGGTAAACATCGGTAAAGATGGTAACCATTGTGACTTATCGTACCACAAGAAGCCATTTTGGTGGATATTGGAATCAGAAAAGTTGTTTGAAAACGACCATCTTTCCAAATTCTTCGATTAACTGAAAATATCAAATAAACATCAAAGTATATCAACCATTAAGGTATAAACACCAGATATTGAATCCTCCAATTTCAAAATAATGAAATTATAAAGGGGATTTGAAGAGCAAATACAATTTGGACTTGAATTGGGTGCTGCGTCGAAGCAGGACTTTCGCAAAAGACATCGAACTGCATCATTGTCATTTGAAGAACTACAGTGAATAGTTAAAAATTCATTTATTTTTCCCAAATTGAACATGAAATATAAAAACACTTAAATAAATTTATAAAGAGCAGCTGTCGGTTAGGGATTGTTTTAGGAAAATTTCAACATTTTGTAAAAGGAAATATTGTTATTAGATTTGATAAAACTGCAAACTCTTTTGGCATTGAAAATTATTTAATTTTCATTTCACTCTATTCGGAAAACAACAAAATTAAGTAGATCCCACGCATTTACAATTTCAGTTATTGCTTTTCGTTGAGAAGCTAATTTCTTCAACAGAGTCTCATTACAATCTATACCGCTCAAATTACGTATATATAAAGCGTTATTGTGCTCAATGTTACTAAGTCATGTTGGATTCATTGTCCATGCCCTTCTATCCTTTCTAAACGAAGAGAAAACCGATCGAGGATTAGCAAGGCAAAACTAGAAAATAAACTTGGCAATGGCGTCACTTCCTTTTAAGGCAATGTTCTGAAGTACACTTTATATTTACAGCTTCCCATAGAGTGTTCCTTTGAAATTTTTCTAAAATTAAGTGTATATTTTAATGATAAGAAGGCTCATTAAAATTATTAATTATTAATATTTTATGTATTATAAATTTACTATAAATTCCTTAAAATATCTCGTATCAGTTCCAGCGAATTTGATCGCATGTACGACAATCATTTGTTTTAGTCTGTTTTGCATTCGCTCATCATCAGGCTAGTGAAACATATCGAACGCAAAGCAATATATTTCGTTTCAATATTTGAGATTTCTTCGATGAGATTTACATAAGGGAATTCTGCCGCAGAGAAATGCTGCAGTTAACTTTTGTAATCTGAAAACCCGTCTACTTGAAGCCTTAATGGAAATTCTGACATACATATCTGCGTACCCTTTTGCCAGTAGCGTCACATTTTCTACTTGCATAGCCATTCTAATATTCAATACGATTTTATAATGAATTAACCATAATTAATGGAAGAATAAACTTTAAGTAGCTACCAAATTATCATTTTGTAATTTGGTGAGTTAGCAAGCCATAATATCCCAAGAGACATAATAGATTCCGTTGTTTAAATGCTAAAAGATTTCAATGTAATAGTTGTACAAGGTATCACAAAAAATAGAAAAAATCTATTACTGTTAATTTGTAATTTATATCGTCAATCATGTTCTGTAATTTCTTCGCCTCCTACCTCAGATGATGGTATAACTTAGTAATCCTGTCGAGAATATTCCCAATTGTATTTAATCAAATCGTGTTGAACTACCATCTCCTCTATAAATCCACCTAACTATTAAATCTGTAGTAATTCCAACTTGCATCCAGGGTTCTGCTTGGTTCCGAATTTCCTGATCGTCCTTAATGATGCGGGGTATGGTAATAATTTCACTTGCGTTCCCAGTGAAACCGTTAATTTTTAATTATGCAAATAAGACCACAGCAGCAAATCACTGTACATGCATGCATGGCACATGTCTCTCCCCTGATGAAATTGAATAGTACAATACTAATGGAAACGCTGAATTGAAACAAATGACTTTTATTCGGTCCCATGACAAAAGTTGACGTTTGTATAATTGAATATACGTACGTAGGATGTGTGCGCCCGTGTTGCATGTTGAATGTTATAATTCTTATAAAATAAATTGGATTACGTTAACTTTGGTGCTTTCCGATTACCCATATACTAATTTGATTGTGGAAAAAAATTATAGCTTTAGATTTAACGCTAACGGACGAATAGTATCCAGACTATTTCAGAATTTCCATTAAAGTTTGAATCTAGTTATGGACAAACGAAACGTTTTATTTAGATATGTGTGGCCGTTAGCCGAATATACGTGACCTGTATGAGAAAACTGAGCCTCATAAGGGAAATATGCGTTTATTTGTTTGAAACACTTCACTAAAACCCATACCACAATACTTCACTCGCACTGTACCCACGTTTCGATAGTCAAGCGATCATCATCAACAATAAAACTGAACTAACAGACGAAACGAAAAACTAACCTTATACAGTGCGGTCCTAAAGTGTCTCCCCGATGCTAACTTTTGAACGACAGTTTGTTGCGAGACTGCTCTAAAGAGCTTATTTCTAGGCAAAGTAATTATAACAATTGCCAATCTGTCAAATGTCAATTCCAAAAGCGTAAATTATTCTTGTTGTTTATAGTTATTATATCCTGCGTTTGTCATACGTTCCTTCTTTGTAACTTTCTATGCCTTCATAACAATTTCATTGAATAATGCTGTTTATGTTTTCAACTGACTTTATATTTATTATCAACTTCATGATTATTTCCCAGCATATGTAAGGCGGCACTAGATTTATGAAACCTTCTGAATTTGAGATGAGCCGAATACTCATTCTACCTAACTCTGATTGATCTCTTTGTCTGCTCAATATACACTTGATCACAATCTTTATGTGGCGTATCATAAACGGCTACCTAGAAAAGGGGTTGTTCGGAAAAACCATATTTTATGATCCGAAAGTATCTTCAGGAGAAGGGACGATCGGAAGGGACAGTTGGTTGAGATCCTCTGCACAGGCGGGCGCGTTTGTTAAAAGATATTTGCTAAATTATATGTTTCCTTGTTAATATTGCGTATTATTTACCAACCCTTCACATTTACATGAAATTTTGTAAATTCCTGATTTATCTTTAGAACTTCCTGAAAGGCTTTTGATGTTACTGTTTGAGGGGAAGACAATTTTCCTGTCAACTTTAGAAAAGATTATTTGAAGACCTTTCGTGTAACTTGAATAAGAGGGTAATTTAACATATTTCTTATTAACGCCGTCAATACGTTCAAGTGTGCTTATATTTCTAACTCTTAATCTATTCTTATGCTTTCTTATAGTATTGTAGACTACATCTTAAGAAAACCCGTTAAAGTTAGCAATTTTGATGATTTCTTTTAGTTCATGTTGATACCTATCTTAAGTTAAAGGAAAATTGGGTAAATGATGTACCAGAAACTTAATAGCCGAAAGTTTGTGTTCATATGAGTGATTAGAATCCTGTAAGTTCTGTTGTCTAATTCTTCTTCATGGGTAAATTTAATAAAGTGAAATTTGAGTTGTTTCATGAAATCAGTTATTGAACATTTGCTGGTGTCAAGGAATGCTGAAAACTTCATCGACGTATCTGATCCAAAGCCGAGGAAAATAGGCAAAAGTATTCTTAAGGTCGGTTTCAAAGTTACCCATAAAGGGGTTAGCCAAAAACGGGTATAAGCTGTTATCCATTGCCGTTCCTTCCGTTTGTAGATAAAGTCCAAGTTACTCGAAAGGTCTTCCAAAATCTTTTCTAAAGTTTAAGGTTTCAGGAAGTTGTAAAGACCCAGTAAATAACATGGATAAATCAGGAACTTACAAAATTTCATGTAAAGATTGTAATCAAGTGTATATTGGACAGAAGAAAGATCAATCAGAGTTAGGTACAATCAGCGTTTGGCTCATCTCAAATTTAGAAGGTTTGATAAATCTAGTGTCGCCCGCCCAACATATGCTGTTCATAATATAAAGTTATTTTTAAATTTATTTGTTTGTAATTTACTTTAAATTTGCATATTGCATAATTTACGTTTTAGCGAAGTGCTTCAGTCTTCGAGTACCACAGAATTAGGGTACCTGATTAGTTTATTCTTTTTGTTTAAAACATATAGCAAAATTTCAAAACTTTAGTGGAAATTCTGGAATACCTTGTGCAAAAAACAATTGATATAGCAAAATAAAAGACTATGATTCTACTCAGGCATAGCCAATGTCTAAGTAGTAGTTGCCTAAATCAATAAACATCTCAATTGAAATTTTATTGATGTTTTACCGATTAATTTGCAAGTAGAGCATATTGATTAAATTAAACTGTTCCCGGAAGTCTACCCGTATGATATTCCATTAGCGATAAACGGCAATCAACTACTAGTAAACAGAATATACGCGATCGCAAATTTGCTTCACTGACTTTATTCATTTATTAATGAAAGGAGGTCGGTTGTTGGATATAGAGCCGAATAGTTAATTACAAATGTTGTTTCTAGGTGCTGGAAATTATCGAAACCATTTCATCAAATATCATATTTTCAATAATATTGGATTAATGAATATTAATTCGAATACCTTATTTACAAATTAAAATAGTTATTTTATAGTTTTTTTTCAAATTCAAATGTTGCAATTAAGTAGTTTCACGTCTGATGTTTGAAACAGTAGTATAGATCAGTACGCCTAACTAGATGATAACACATGACCGTCTCGGTGATTGAACGGTTAGCATACTCGCCTTTCGATCGGAACGTGGCGGGTTCAAATCCGGCCGTGACGGTTGGTATTTAATTACGGATAAAAATAGGAGTATGCCTTCTTCTCGGATAAGGAAGTAAAACCGTAGTCCCTGTGTCAGTACGATGTTTGACACGTTGAAAATCTCTACCGGAAGTTGGAACACCTGAATTCGGCAAAATTCTTGTAGGGTTGGCTATTGGTCACAGTAATCGATGCCTAGAAGTGCGAGGTCATTCCGTAACTTGACGCTCCGCCCAATAATACAACGAAAACAAGAACTAGCTACATGCATGACATTAAATTGATAACTGTTAAAGTCATTACTTGCGTTGAACAGGAGCAAAAGCGATCTCTGTTTTAAAGAAAGGTGACGCAAAGGAATACCAAAAATATCGCCCCATAAGTATTGAAATACCTTTCTCGGGGGTTTTACTCAAATTTTGTAAAATTTTCTAATTTAACTCTAATAAATGATTTTTGTAGGTTGGGGGGTATCCCTAGATACCCTTACGGCAATTTTAGAAAGAATTTCCAACTCAGTAAAATCAAATTAACGAATTTTAAGATTTTTAAATTAACTAACCTTGAAACTTTCGAACGATGCCACTGTATATAAACCCTCTGTTTATATATCCACTACAGGAACTGCCTGCTCTGGATATTTAACTCTTTTCCCTTTTCTAATAGTGACTTTGAATACACAACGAACACTTATCTTTGGATTGGATTTAAGACAAACTTTGATTCAACCAAGGCCGAATAAAGATTGATGAAAATGTAGGGCGTCGTTCCTCTTTCTTTTATTTTAAATCGCGAAAGCCCGGCGATTGTTTTCTGTCACAGCCAATTTTGATAATTTACCCAAATAGAAACTAACTTTTCGATGACTTTCAACCAAATGATATTAGCATACGAGAACGAATGCAGTGACTTAACCAGGAGGTTGTTTGTTGATGATTCTGTGGTCCGAACTGTCACCAACAAGCTTTAAAGGAGAAAATCCACTGCTAATTTATGGAAACCTTTCAGATAAAGATTTAATTGATGAAATATTCTCTGTTGTGCTTTGCAATTTATGCTGTTGCTTGTTCCAGACGATTTTTACATTAATTTGGACGAAATAAGTGAATAGAAAATTGATAAACGAGTAGATTTGTCCATGATACCCCACACTCGTCATTATCTGGACTTATAATTAAATTCTACCGTCCTCGCCCCAAGGACGGTTGGCTGAGGGGGGATGGTAACGAAGAAATTTCCAATTATCCCCGCAAGAGGGATATTTAATTACCATCGAGTGGCCAGCCTGACATTTGGTCAGTACCGAAGTGACAACCGAGAGAAGTTGTTGTTGTTGCAGATACAACGTTGAACATAGCATAACAGTATCTTACCAGCGCCTTTGAATAGGCGATAGCGAACAGGCTCACCAATTACCTGGAAAACAGAACATACTTAACTAACAAACAACATAGTTATAGAAAGGGAAGCTCCGTGTGATCGGCAATACTAAAAGTAGTGAGCAAGTCTTGCCTTGGTTTCGATAATGATCTCTATTCCAACATAGATATGTTAGACCCGTCAAAGGCTTTTGACTCAGTTACCCCAGCGAACCTCATTCATAAATTGGAATATTATGGTATTAGGGGTAATGTACTGGAACTCTTGACAGGCGGCTTATTGGAATAATGTACTTTCTGAAACCAGAGAAGATAATTACGGAGTGGTAAAAGGCTGGATATTAGGGCCACTTTTATTCACACCTTACATAAATTACTTACCTGCCAATGTGAAAAATGCTGAATTATATTTATATGCAATCAAAACACAATCTTTATCTTTAGTACTCACCGCAAAGAAAACGAATGATTCCTAGGTAGATTTTCTGGGTGTAAGACACTAAGCCAAAATGGCAGGCGCAAGTCGAAGTCCTAGCGTCTAAACTATCGTCAGCTTCCATTCCTATTTAAATTATTGGTGTGCTGTTCTGGGGCTCCTCCAACGACCTGTGCAAAAGAAAGCAATCAGAACACTGTGTAAGCTACAATGCAGTGAGTTGCAGAACCCATTTCAAAAGGGAAGGTAAATCTGTAATTTCCTTGGAGACATTCATAGTTCACTGACGGAAGCCAAGATAAATTAATTAGTGTTGGCATGTAAGGATTAAAATTGTCTGTCGAAATATCACGGCATATTTGTAGATAAAATAACTAGGTATAAAAAAATGAACGTTCCTGGCATGAGGTTCCCGTAGTGTAGTGGTTAACACGTCCGTCCGGGAAGTGAGAAGTTGCAGATTCGATTCCTTACCGGGACCAGATTTTTTTTCAAGTATTTAATTACGTCGGAAATTCCAAGGAAATTACAGATTTTCAATTCTAATAAAGCTTTGTGATATGTCATTACTTACATGTTGTGTATAAACCCCAGAGTAAGGAGTATGTCTTTTTTTTTTAATTTTGACAAAACCAATTAGCAACATCATATAACAATAACAATTATAGTTAAAATATGATTCTACTAAAACTTTTAATTAAATATGCCTTTTTATTAAAAAACCTAATCAAGTGGTTCCACTAAATTTTATTAGACCATTATTTCTGGAAACCATAGTAAAACTATTTAATATACGTAGATGCACTTTTAAATACAAAAGAATATTAATATCGGCGACTATAAAAAGCCCCGCTAGGCAGAAGATGAATCAATCCCGTCTTCTTGGCGAAATTACGGCGCGCTCCAACGTTTTAAACTTTCGGAAACTCTCCAAGTAATACTCCGAAATTAAAATCTATACTTCTAAAAGAAGTTGGCATCTCCTCAGAACGTAGTCGCCTTCCCTGAATATTTACGAATAGATCTCTACCCCTACTGTCATGCTGGTTTCCTTTGTGATAAACGCTATGCTTGCTTGTCTATTCATTTCTTTTCTAGGTTGCATACATGAAAATATGACGAATATATGTATATGCGGCCTTGAAAGAAGTCAAATGAAATGCTGTAATTAAATATTCATGTATATAGTTGCTGAAGAATTGCTAGACTATCAGAGAAATAAATGTTGGAAATATTGATTCTAAGCTTTATCTAACACAACGATCTTTTAGATATACAAAATAGGAAAGTAGTCTGAAAGGTTTCCAACCTGACACAATTTTGTTTTGTCAAATTCAATTTTATTTCTCAACATATTCCCCTCGTAAGTCTATATACTTTTCCCAACGATACTCTTTAATCCTTTCAAATAGTAGTTGGCATCTTATTCTGCAAAATAGGTGTTAACAAATGTGATGGATTCATTATTCGATGAAAATCTTTGTCCTCCGGGCGAAACCTTGAGCCTAGGAAACAAAAAAGTCGCTGGGGGTCTGATCTGGTGAACAGGGTGGGTGGTCTAGCTATTCGAACACCAATTCTGGAATTTTTGCCTCGGTGACCACCAAAGTATGAGACGATGCGTTGTTTTAGTGGAATAAAACTTACTTTTTCTTCAAATGCGGCCGTTTTTCCGCAACTTTTGCTTCCAGCTTATCAAGTAATGTTGCGTTGTTATCCCCGTTGTTGCTTTTCCTTTTTCAAGATAGTCGATTAACACAACTCCATAACTATCCCAAAAAAACAGTAGTCATCACTTTCTCGGCCATTCGAACTCCACTGTTTCCAGTGTGCCTTGGCTTCAGGAGTATATTGGTATATCCAAGCTTCATCTACAATTACTAATCGACGCCAAAACTACGATCCTTAAACTGTTTCAACGGAGTTTTGGACATGTTCATTGGAATGCGTTTTTGATCCTGAGTGAGCAAGCACGGCACCCAACACACAGTTAGCCTTCTAATCGCCAAATCTTCAATCAATACATAACAACAGGTTCTTTCGAGATGACCACAGCTTCTGCTCTCTCTCTAACCTTAATTCGAGGGTCATTCAGCACCACTGGGTGAACTGCTCCGATGTTATAGGTAGTGGTTGGAGTTTTTTCCTCAGAATGTTCATCGCCAACTAGGCTCGTACGACCAAGTTTAAATTCAGCTGCCCAAAGTTTCACTGTGGCAGGTGATAGTGCAGAGTCCCCCTAAACAGCGTCCATCTCGGTTTTAATTTGCGTAGGCGTATTGCTTTTCAAATGCAAGAATTTAATAAGGGCTCCATATTCGATTTTTCCCTTTTTAGAGAAAGAACTGACACAAACGACTGTTAAACAACAACTGAGCGTCCAACATGGCTGAAGGTTTCAAAAGTATCTTTCAGTGCATGCACATTTATATTACCAGAATATTTTTGACGAGTAACGTCATCCTCCTGTTGAGGTTTGAAACTGCTCTCGTAGATTGGTAGCTAACGTAGATTGGATCTGTGCAAGGGTTTGACTTATGTAACCTCTTTCACATTGTCCCATTATTTTGTGAACCGACTGAATCTGATTACCTTACAAACATGTATATAAAGTCAACATGAAATTGATAATTTTTATTTCATTGCGCTGGAGTAAAGGATTGCATAAATAAGATGGATTTTGCCACCAGCACCAGCATGCCTACTTTACACACCCCGAATACTCATTTAGTGAAACTGAGTTAATTAAAGAATCGTCACAACTACAAGGAACAACTTATTCAACCATTCAAACTTCCCTTCTTACGATTATTTTCTCTAAGGGGTGTACAGAATAACAACGGAAAGCAGATAGCTACAATTATCAGCCAATTTAGAAAGAAAAAGAAAACCAGTAATTAATTTTATGGAAATATACAACTGGAGCATATTCAGCACGTGATTATTGACTGGGAAAAGGAAGTACATTTGAAATAAACGATAATGTATTGCTGCGTTTTCATGCATTTACTTCTATTTTGAAAGCAGTCTTGTACCTACATTAGCACTTATATGTGCACACATTTTTATTAAATTTTTAGAAAATCTGCGAAAGATGAATTCTACCCCAATGAATTCTACCCCAATCGCATGCGTATATAAAAATGCGTTTAATAAAGCCTTCCTCACCAAGATTATTATATTGATTGTGTATAAAGTGGCGAAAGAACTACACGTAGTGATGTTCTTCATGAGATTCTCAGTCGATTTTCTTAATGAGTAAATGTTGTACATTGATTCCTCTGTATACACGAAGTCACGAAAGTTCAAAAGCATTCTTTTTAGCATCTGTTGCTTAAATAAAAGGAAAAACATATGCGGCAACCTATTGTAATACAATACCGTACTCATGATAATGTAATTTTATTGATTTTGACAGTTACAGTTGCAACTAAGACAGTAGTACAAAATACAAATACTTTAATTAGAGAATTATTACTTTCATAATAAAATAAAATGCTTGTTACTATTTTACATACTATGCATTTTAACATGGAGTTACATACTGAGATGTTGCCAAATGTATGTTTCTTTCAAATGGTACTTATAAAGAAATATTGCATGGTACACTGTTTTAAAATTAAAATATTTTTTTGAGCGCAGTACAAAGAACATCAGTATGAATAATTCTTTCGCCACTCTTCACACCCCCTTTATATGGAAATCCCATGTTTAATTTCCATTTGTTCAAAATCAAAACCGTTTTCGTTGAATACTTTAACCATAAGTATTATTACTTTTTCGCAATTGTGGTGTACAATTGGAGCATATGATTATGCAACACATGGAGCCAATTAAATCAAAAGAAATCTAATCTTACTTAATTAACAAATTTTTCTAAGGTGTTTGAGCAAATTTTATATGATGTTATCTACGGTAACATCAAAATCAGGTTTTCTTGGCACCAACATGGTTATGTGAGAGGTAAATCAACAGTTACTAACCTGGCCTGTGTAACACAAAGTATCAGTAAAATTCTTGATCAACGCTCACAGTTAGATGTAGTCTAAACAGATCTCACAAGAGCCTTTGACTCTATTGATTTCTCGTTATTGCTACGGAAGTTGGGTGCCATCGGCTTTTGCACTTCGTTGCTGAAATTGATGGCATCCTATCTGACTGGCAGAGTCAATTGTGTAGTGTACAATGGTTTTTCCTCTAGGCGTTATCTAACAACATCTGGAGCGCTGCAGGGTTCCAACTTGGGACCCTTGCTGTTTTTAATATTTAGAGATGACCTCTTACATACAATCACTAACGTGGCGCTTTTTAGCGTCTGCAGACGACATAAAGATATTTCACCGAATTGATTCACTTTATGATGCCAGACTTCTACAAGAGAATCTGATAGCTATAAGTAATTGGTGTATTGATAACAAACTGCATCTTAATGTAGAGAAATGCTGCGTAGTTAGATACACTCGAAAGGTGTCCAAAATCGTTTTTGATTATAATATACACGGTCTGAAGCTACCTTCATCGGACACTGTGAAAGACCTTGGAGTGTTATTTGATGATCGACTTTGCTTTGACCAGCAGGTGATGTCGGTGTGCAACAGTGCTTGCAGAATTCTTGGTTTCGTTTTTCGTAGCACACGCACATTTACTGATTACAGTGCTCTAAAGACTCTTTACTACGGGTTGATTCGAAGTAAGTTGGAATACGCAGCTATTATTACACATGTCACCAACTTCGACTTGAGTGAGTGCAACGCCGCTTTTTAAAATTTTTAACATTCAAGGAGACTGGTAACTATCCGCAAAGGAATTACGATTATGGCCAGCTTCTTTAGTCGCACGATGTTTCATCACTCCATGAACGTTATGAACGCACTAGTGCAGTGCTTCTCTACAGGCTCATTAATAATAAAATTGATTATCCAGAGTTACTCTGTGGGGTACCTTTTCATGTTCCCGCTAGGGAATCACGAAATGTATCTTCATTTTACCTGAAACCTGTGAGAACTAATGTAATGCACCTAGCGCCAATAAATCGCATTTGTCGTTGCGCTATGTTATATAAAGACATTTTTCTGGGTCAACTTGTTTAGTGTTACGTGTATATTATGCAACGTATGTACATATGTATGTATTCATCGTTATAGTTTTATGTGTATCTCCAAGAAGTTTAATTTATTTCATTTTGTACTTTTGCTACACTTTAGATAATTTGTATGTACATGTATCTATTTTGGTGTTTAACTGTTGGGCACAAATAAATATTATTATTATTATTATTATTATTATTATTATTATTATTATTATTAAAATTTGAATACATACGTACTACTTATTTAGTAAGTTATTGAAATTCTAGCAGATAATAGCAAATAATATACATGAAATACAATATTGTCGATAATAAACCATCATTTTATGTGTAGGAGTAAAATATAATGGGTATTCCTTTTGGAATAGTTAATCAGCAGAAAATTGTTTTTATGTTTGAGATTTTCCAAAACGGTTTCTTCCTTGACAAGTGATAAGGTACCATTATCCTTAAACTAAGGGTTTTAGAGTTACTAGAGCTTTTTGAAATAGTCGGCATTTGAAGATACCGTTACTTTTCCGGAGGTGGGCATTAGGCATATATAATTTTTGGTAACTAAATTAAGGTTAATTGGACGTAATTGTCAACGAGATGCACGTTTTACTGCGTTAAGTTGGTGTGATATATTTCTGTAATTTTTTTTTTAGTACCGTGTATATTAAATATAGTTTTAAACTATACTCTTGGTTTCCGGGTTGGAACTGCGTCGTTTGCCGACGTTTCGTCCACACTCTTATGGAAAATCTTCAGGGCTGTTACTGCACACTGACAGTCAGTATGCAGGAACAGCCCTGATAATGTACCAAGAGTATAGTGTTATTGACGACCGCGGAAGCCTACGTATAGTTTTTAACTTTTGGTAAAACACTGGCTACAAATTTCTAACATGTCGGTAATCTAAAACCAATCATCTTCTCGCTATAGTGATTTTTGAAATTGAACTATTGGCACTATTTATTTTGTTTCTTTGCCATGATAGAAATAAGTCGGAAGAATTATTAAGATTAATGACATTTACTGATACAAATTATTGTAGTACAGCGAAATTAATTTATATAGAATATAAGGATGAATAAATTGGTAAACAGAAGAAGAGTTATATTAAATTTTGAAATGCATGATTATTCGTTTCTAAGCAGTTCTGAAATTGAAGTAAGTACACAGTTTTGTTCTTGATACAATTATTATTAAATGTCTTTATTAGAAAAAATTCAAAACTGAAATAACATACAGGGTGTTCCGTTTGAAAAGATTAATTTTTTGCAAAAATATGCAATACCAACTTTTTTCTTACGTCTGGTGACGGCCCAACGAGGAGTATAAGCTTAAAGCTTGTCCTAACCTCAGGAATTTGTAAATGGTGTATATAGATTATGCCATGGTTTTACTACCTCGCCGTGAACGGTGATAGAAGAAAAACTGACCTCAAACTTTGACGTTGTGACGAACCATCAATGTTCGTTATACTTTAACGACTGTTAATCTAGAAAAAGATAAAATTAAATTTTATTATCACTTTTTATAACCAGTCTGTAAATCTTGTATGAATTGTTAAACTTTTATTTAATTTACACTAATTCATTTTTCAAAGAACCTGAATCTACTATTCTGAGCGCAAGTGTACTTCGTTTATGTTACAGTTTATGTTGAGCGTTAGTACTTATCATGTTGGTTCAATAATCGCGGGATTGTGCAACAGGGTGTTCGTAATCCACTTTACGTACTATATAAACCGTCCAGAATGCTATTTAGATGTCTCATGCCCGGCCTAAGTTGAGTGGAAGGACCTCTCTCGACCGTGCTCCGCAATATTCGGATTTCTCCAGTTTTTGCGAAGTACGGGCGACCACGTTGATATTTCGCAATCGTACGGATTTATTGGTCCGTGTGAGATAATTGATATCTATCCGCGTATAATTCCATGTATCCGTATTGTCAAAGTTGTAAAATATCACGAGTCCGTGAAGAGCGACGTATTTTTATTTCTTTCCCGTACTTTAGCGAAAATATAAAGTTAATTAAATCGTTGCACAAAGTCCGTAAACCGATGTTAGATAATTTTTGGTCTTATCTCACAAACAAAACCCGTAAATATTCAAATCTGTGTACATTTGCAATACTTTCTGTATAAATGCCCGAAGTTTATTCTGTATATTACATTATCAACTAGGTCCTTTGCAGATTTTGGCAAATCCAGGGTTTTACCCTTGATTATCGTAGGATTCCGAGGAAAGTATATTATTTTATTATGTTAAAGAATTTTATTTTGTTTTTTAATTTATGTAAATAAATTTGGTTAGATGTTACTCACTTGTTTGATGAACTTCTGGACACAGGAGCATACCATTCGGTAAGAGTCGTCAATGTGCACCGTACTCGATTGCGATCGCTAATCACACCCTTTTTCTCAGTCACTATAACCACAGACATCTTTTATATTCTGAATTAATAAACATGTGGTGTTTGTTTATTTCTCGACAACCGATGGGGTTCGGAGCATTTTGATACCCGTGGCGACATCCCGTAGTCGAAGTTGGAGCTATGTTATAAAGCCGATAACATAGGGTACTTGTCGCCGATAAGCACAACGATATGAGCATTTACAATAAGAAAAGCCACGACTTATCAATACGTTACATTGACTGACGGTGTAGGAAATCATTTCACATTGACTGGTGCCCAAGAGCACGGAAACATTATCACAACGTTACATGAGCTCTCTATGGTAACGAATCGCGCACTCAAAACCCCTCATTCGTTTGAATAACCAACATTTTTAATTCTAATTTAGACACTAAACACTTGGATTCGGTTGGAAAATAAGACACATAGCCAAATACATATTCACTCAACGGCGATTTGAACTAAACAGAAAGACTGTCGCCTTTTTCCTTCACTCTTGTGTTCCCGATGGTATTTGTAAAACCACGATTAATTGCCATGCACGTTTCATAATAGACAATATTTGAAATTATTCCAATTAGTTTTCCATTCTCTTAAAATATCATATTACAGCCTCTAATGCTTCTCACTACTCCTGTAATAGTTCACGTTCTATCGCCTAATAGACTAACATAAACAAAAATCGACAAGCTTAAAATATGGACTCTTACTATCGGACTTAACGAGTAATATTTAATTTGCAAAAATATTATAAGGATACAATTGAATTTATTCTGTATATTTTTGTAAAGAAATGTTATATTAGGAACGCGAAGAAGATGGAGAGGAGACGAGTTATTTAACCGTTTCACCGGGATTCGTTAGAATTTTAATTTGCTAATAACACGCCAGGGACAGGGGGAAAGAAAACTCCGAGAAAGAAGCCACTACGGCTCCCACACACAACGCTGCAATAAGTCGATCGATTGGACACCGGCTGAACGACACATCACACTTCTTGGATATTGTAGTTCTTGATTACTATACATAGAACCATCGCATCGTTGTCAGGAAAGGACGAAAGTGAGTTTCATTCAAGATTCACGGTATGCAATGCCTAAAAGACTATAAGAAAAGACTAAGCACATGCTCCGAGCTTGATTTAATAAGCAAATGCTTCTTTGTACGCAAGTTCATACAAAATTCGCAGACGTACTTGCCGAAGTTCCCTCGTAGATAGGTGAAATATGAACTGCAGGAAACGGGCGCAGGCGAAAATGGGAGATTCTTTGATATTATTGTGCCTTGCTAAGTAAAAATTATCTATGAAACTTGTAGCAAGTTTTACGGTATTGTTGAAACATTGGATTTGACTTTTAACACAAGTAACTGCGATTTCTTGCTGATTCCTCAATTTACCAACACGTTTAGTCGTTTATCATTTTAATAATTTGAAGAATTCAATTTAGAAACGCAAGATATGAATAAGATTTACTAAAGATGAACGTTTTAGTACCCTAGCCGTCAGATCTTGTGGATTAATGATACGGGCGTACATGTTGGCAATTCTAATGAATCACTGCCTTAATATCGATTGTTTCTTGCTGTTGAATTCTTAAGTTTACTCTGATAATACACAGAATCTTATATATAGCAACGTTTAACTTAATAAATTTACAGGCGACGTACCAATAAAATTTAGTGTAGCAGCAATTTATTTATAATTAATTACATTCTAACTCTTATCAATAAAAGGATGATTTTTTCTTCAAATAAATGGGATAGTAGATCTTATTTCATTTATTCTAGAAATACTTTCATAAGATGATGATATTTCAGGTTTTTTACGTTGAATTTCAATGCAGGTCTGAAAATAGCACTGGTAATATATCAACTCACTTGGCTAAGTTATTCGAGCATAATATTCGGCGAAAGTGAAAGAATTTCCTGAAAAATACCCCACTTCGTGTGCCGTCGTATAAAACAGAACTCGGTGTATTTTCCATTATCATTCGCTGTACTTATCGATTCTGAGGCGGGAGTATTTTTAAATTTGAAGTAGATTTATGATTTGGAGAAAGCAGAGAGAGGTATTAACTTTTGAGTGGTGAAGCATATTTCAACCTCGAGTTAAACCGATTACTCCCCGCTTAAATTTCATATTTTACACGAAAGTTGGCGTTTTACGAACAGGAAATCTTAAATTATGCCAGGTTAGAAATAAATATCATGCCATACGTTGCAATATTATGTGGTAAATTTTACCATGCTTGATAATATATATACAAGTTAAGATTTTCAAACAAGTGAGAAAAATTATTTTGGTTCACCACATACAAAGGTACTGAACTAAAATATATGACTGACATGAATTCGTCACACGCTCGATTATAATTAAATTACTAAATAATATTACATAGGCCTTATACTACTGTAAATTGCTGATATATGCTTTTCCATATACAATAGTAATACCAAAATCAATGATTAAAGCTGGCCACGAGCGGTACCGCGCAGTAGCGTAGAGTCGACCAGGCCTCGCGTTCCACTAGAGTTATTCTGCTAATAGAGATGTTTGCTGCCGCAAATAATTTCGCTCATCTTTTAAATAAAAATTAAATAACACGTGCTCAAACACTTACCATTTTAAGAGTCCTCCGTGAAATCACAAAGTGAATAATGTCTGTTAAATATCTGCAACATTAGATATGTTTCAACTGTTGCATGAGGAAAAAATGCGTTTATATGCAGAGAACGAACGTTCTACATCTAGTGACGTAATTTTTGCGTAAGTAAAATAATCTTTCAAATAACTTAACGATTCTGTTGACGCACCTTCACAAATGCGTCTTAATGTGCCAAAATCAGAATTTTTCTCAAAAACACTTTCAAATTTTTCTAGAACAGAAACATTTTTTGCGTCTTCAATCGTGCGTGAACATGTTGCACTATTTGTAGAGATTCTTCTAACGGCACCGCAGGATTTTGTAATTTTTCTATTGCATCTGCTAGCCCGAAGTAATTGTCGTGAATGATTTTTAAATCCATTTTAACCTGACTATCTTGAAATTTCGACTGGCTTTTCTGGATAGCGGCAGCTTCCTTTGTATCGAATTATAAAACCACGTTCTTAATATTGTCAAAATATTTATGATAATAAAACGCGGCCTGTAACCATTTTCCCCAACGAGTTAGAATAGGTTCTGGTGGCTCTGGTATACGGGGGCACAGTCTGTGAAATTCGCGAATACGTTTCGGTGATTTGACAAATACTGCTTTGGTATGCGCTATTAAAGCGTCTACCTCAGGATAACATTTTCTGATACTATCCGCCACAAGATTGAGAGCATGAATTTTACACGTAGTGTGTAAGAAATTAGCAGAATGCTTTTTAAGAGACCGGCCTACAGAAAGCATGTTTGCAGCACCATCACTCACTAACATCAAGAGTTGGTTTGTTGAAAGTTCAAACTTGTCCAATGTATTTAACACTAACTTTGAAATTACTTCGGCAGTACACTGTTGTATTCGTTTGGAGACTAATAGAATTGAAGGTGCCGATTGATGAGGTTCCAATTTGCGTGCCATTACATTAAGAACAGAATGTTTCTTCCGATCTGTTGTTTCGTCGACACATAACCACAATTTTCGAACTTTCAATTCCGATTTTATTTTTTGTTCAATATGTTCGTGCGCAGATGGCACAATTCTTCGTAACGATGTTCGACTTGGCAATTTGCACTCCGAATAGTTATTCCAAAAGCAGATAAATGGTTCCTTGTCTAGTAAATTAAACGGTATATTACATGCGATAAACGTAACGCATAAATTAAATATAAATTTTTCATTGTCTCGTGCACAATTTCTTTTTGAGACATGCTTTTCACTATTTACGTGTTGTAGACAATGTTGTCTGGACCAACACATTTACGGGATTTTACAGATTACACATTTAATTTTAACACCTTCATATATTAAGGCTGGAATTTCTGTAATAAATTTTCGAAGTTTGTCCGACCGCGGTCGTTTTGCTGACGAAATCATAATTTTCCTAGGACAGATAAACAATTGCGCAAATGACCGGCAGCGAAAATGTCCGTACTGCTCCGCAGACGAAGTAATACTACCGTTCCTCTCGGTCCGAACTGATTCTACGCCGATGCGCGGTACCGCTCGTGGCCAGCGTTACTTATTATAGTTTGAAAACGAACATCTCACTCTGCGTGTAAACTATACAATATGAATTGTTTAAAAGACCTGATAACGCGAATGTAAGGAGGTGTAATATATTTGTGTCTTTTCTCATAATGGGTGATAATCTAAAAATTGGTTTTATAACACTATTAAGTATGTACGTATGTACAAAAATATTAAAATTAGTTTCGCCTTTCTATATTTAATTGTAGGCTAATTGAGAGTTGAGTGCTTTGATGTTTTGTTCCAAATATCTTTTCATTGTTTTCTGTCTTCCTTTGGAATTCATCGAAGCATTTCTATTCTGTCACTTCTCTTATTTCCTAAGTTTTTCTAGGTCTGTCCCTTTGTTGTTTCACATACCTGCGTTGGTAGTCTATTATCTTTCAATTTACCGATATATTCATTTTACTTGACCCTGTTGTGCAGTTGTTTCTACCAACTTTAAAATTGTGATTACGTTGTCCATTAAGGAACTCTTTAGAGGCGTAGCAACAGATTCTAAATTAGGAACCTCTTATTTCAAGATGCTTGACATTAAGAACAATTCTTGAACACATTATAAAACAGTGGGGATTTCTCATACAGAGTTGTCTTGTGCAATCATATAGTATATAGTGTTACTTTTTGAATTTTATATTATTTTTTCTATTCCGTAAATTCGGGAGTATCAACTTGATTCTCTTTCGGCTGTTTAATAATTAAAATATGAACAAAAATAAAGTGTTAGGAACAATTAATAAATGTGCCACGTATGTAAACCTTGTCTACTTTCAAACGATCGTGTATATGAAAATTACACTTTGAACTATCTTTTTACCACTAAATTCACAAATTATACTACCTTTGAATACAACTCACTTCTATCTTCTGCCATAGCTACCACTAAAGTTCTCGATTGTCCTAGAATCTCTTCGCTCATCTGTTACCTACAGGATTTTTTAATTTTCAACCAATAATAACCTACTGTACGTTTTTTGTTTTAAAATATTTACTAAAAATTTCTTTCCAGACCGTAATATGATGGTTTGCCGTCTAGCGTCACCGCGAAGTATCACCGATGCATATCTACAATCTTAAAATGTGCATGTTCCCTAGCGAACTTGACGACTCGTTAAATAGCGGTATTTGATTTAAAAAATGGTTATTACTACGTGTTTAGTAAATGAAGCTACTTTGAGTTTGAAAATTACGCAACGAAGATGGGTTATGTTCCTCTGAAATAATCGAGATATATTTGTTGAATAAAACTCGCGTGATAGAGGAAAGACGCCAAAAAGAGGAGATTCGACTACATAAGCCGCTAGAACATCGTGTTGGTCGTTGGTAGAGCATCGCTGTTACCTTAACATACTTCACTGCACGCATCTGTAGAGCATATGGTCATGACGATAATCATAGCGACTATAATAGCGACATTTCTACATTACAATAGTTGTCATTTTAACAATTTTTTGGTAACCATTACTAGGGATTTTGAATAATGACAGATTCATTGTGTTTAATAGCACCGTTAACGAATGTCGAAGGTGCTGTCATTATATTTGATTATCGATCTGATTTGCAGAATAAATCAGCAAAAATTAATTTTTTGTCTTGTTTGAGCTATGGCCCCCATTTTATTGTATGCCATATTTTACTGGATTTTACCGGACTTTTCTAAAGCCCTTAACTCAATTAGTCATGAGATAAAATTGATGAAATTACTTAAGTTGGCATTCATAGTAAGAAGGATAGATGAATATAAATTTAATGCTATTGAAATAAAACTTTACCCAGTATTGAATTTGAATTCGTATTCATCTATCCTACTTAGTCCTGAGATAAGGGTAGCCGTTCTTCAGTCCATTCGTGTGGTTGCATCTAAAGTAAGTTTCCGATCAGAACGCAGACAGACGGTTACGGTGGGAGGAAGGAGGTCTGATTCGTACGTCGAGGGGCTCTGCATTCTTTCACCCCTATTATATGCGCTGTATGATGTTAATAGTAGTTGCCCTTTTTACTGGCTGTGAGCACTACCTTTGCACAGATGATGTTCAATTCTATAAATCTTTTTACCCCTCGGAGGTGATTGATGCCATTCTGTCTCAGTAGGACTTTGCATAACATAGGGAGTTTCTCCAAAGACCATTTGTTAACGCTAAATCGCCGAATTGATCCTCTTCGCCGAATTGATCCTCTTCCTGGAAGACACACCGATGGAATTCACTCCTGTTGTTAAGAACTTATGTCTTCTCATGGACGATTTCAGAAGAATACATCATCCTTACTAAAAAAAAAGCATTTGAATCTTTAAAACTAATTTATGACTGTCATAATGTTCTCAATGTGGATTCAAGGAACATTGGTCCTTCCCAATTTCAACTGCATGGATATAATTTTTGAAACTAGCATTCGATTTGCTGAATCATCTAGTATGGTACTATGGTACTGAAAAATGTCAGAGAGTATTTATTGATGGTTCCTTAAATGCCAATAAATATCTAGATTTGCTGCAAAATCAAATAGTTCCCGCTATTGAAAATACTGGAGTGGATCTGGAAATTGTGTGGTTCCAACAGGATGGCTGTCCTGCACATAATGCACTCAGAGTGAAGCAATTCTTGTAGAATATTTTTACTAACAGATTTATTAGTGGAACAGGTAGCCCACGTTCGCCTTCGTGAAATCTCGACCTATCAAATTGTTTCTGTTTGTAGGGATACATCAAACAGAAAGTGTACATTGTAGAAGCTGGTAGGCTTAGAAATGTAAATGTTTTGGGAGCCAGAATAATAGAGGCGGTTCCGTGGCAATCGACAAGCTTCAAAATATGTGAGAAAGTTTTTATAACAGATTCGTACAATGTCTTGTTGTGAAAAGAGGGATTCTTAGGCCTCTTGTATAGAATTCTATTTATTTCTTTTGAAAGAATAAACTATTTTAAAATACACATGAAAAGATTGCCTAGTAACAATAACCAAAAATTAATGCTAATATAGTTCATGTTATAGGTGGAATCATTCCCGGCAAAAAACGCCGGGAATGATATATTAGCATTAATTTTTGGTTATTGTTACTAGGCAATCTTTTCATGTGTATTTGTAATACGTCATGGTACGCCTGGGGAATCATTTAAAGGTGTAGACACGCGGTGCTTAAGCGCCACGCCATCTTGCGTTAAGCAGCCCAGGAGCTGCTCGATAGGTGGTGGGAGTCTGCATCCCGAGTTATTGTCGCTATTCTCTGGACAGCATGACTATGTTTCTCGACGCTAGGTGGCGTGGGGAGATATATCTTGGTGCTGTTTATGGAGAATAACGACATAAACCCGAGAGGTGAAAAACAATAGCGACGGAAGGGCACGTACGGAACCGCGCTGATGACGCTGGGTAGGCAGAAAGATGTCCGCGGGTTACGCTGTCCCTTTCCTCGCTTTGTTTTTTGCCGGGAATGATTCCACCAATACCATGAGCTATATTAGCATTAATTTTTGGTTAATAAACTATTTATTTAATTTGTTAGTTTTTCTTTTTGTTTCATTATAACTAGACCTTACTACATTCCTACGGTGAGACAACGATTGAAGATTGTGCCTCTGCAGTAAGCTGCCATAATCAACACCACGAGGGGGATACACACCATCTGATCTATATGAGAGGTACTTCTGAAATCTTTTTTGAACTCTCTCAAGTTGTAGTTGATGATGATGGTAGTAAGGATACCATACAGTAGAGGCATACTCCATCTTGGAACGAACCAGCGAGTAGTGCACAGCTTTTAACGCAGTATCGTCGGAAAAGTTTCTACAAGTTCGAAATAAAAATCCAAGTGATTTAGAAGCTGAGGAACTAATAGTTTCTATATGTAGGGCGAACGACAACTGCGCATCAAACAGTACACCAAGATCTTTGAAATGGCTAACTTTACGGACTGTAGCATTAGAGACTGTGCAATCAAATATCTTTGGCTGAGAGGAGCAGCTGAAGGTAAGCGTTGCACATTTATCAACATTCAATTGAATATTATTCAAAGAGCACCAATTGTCAATTGCTGTGAGATTTCTTTGTAGATTTAGGCAATCGGATGTTGAAGTAATTTTGCTAAAAATTTTGAAATCGTCTGCATAAGCAAGGAGGCTACAATCCAAAGAGAGCAAAAGATCATTAACGTATATGTTAAATAGAAGTGGACCTAAATTTGAACCTTGAGGCACTCCACTGGATGCAACGAAAGGGTGAGATAAAAATCCATTATAGTGAACGTAACATGAACGATCATGAAGATATGATTGCATTAGTGCAACAACACCAGGACAGAATCCAATTGAAGAGAGTTTGGATATCAACACGTTATGATCAATAGTGTCGAAAGCTTTGCTGAAATCTATATAAATAGTGTCTGTCTGAATTCGTTTGTCAAGATTCTAGCTAATGTACTGAGTAAGCTCAACTAAATTGGTAGTAGTTGATCGTCCACTGATAAATCCATGTTGGTGAATAGATAGGTAAGGTTTAATGCAGTTGTAAAGTCTTTCGTACAAGAGTTGTTCAAAAACCTTAGCACAGTTAGAGAGTATACTAATTGGCCTGTAGTTGTAGATATTATCTCGGTCACCTGTTTTGAATACGGGTGTGATCCTGCTAATTTTCCAAGAAGTTGGAAAGGTAGACGTTTGGATAGCCATATTAAAAATCATACATAATGGTTCACACAAAATTGGAGCGCAGTCTCGAACAAGAAAACTAGGTAAATCGTCATCTCCACGAACCATAGATGCTTTAAGTTTTTTTAAGGCACCAAGAACTACGTTAGGGGTAAAGTATTCAATGTTAAAAGAACAGCAATTAAAATCCGAATTAAGTTGGCTAGGATCAATAGGTACGTTACGAGTGAATACTTTAGAAAACTCGTCTGCAAATGCTTGAACAATATCAGTAGGTTTATCAAGAATTAAGTTGTCAACATCAAGGCTCCCGGGAATTCTGGAGGTGGTTCGCTTAGAGTTTACGAATTGCCAGAATAATTTCGAATCACAGGCTATATTCCTTTCAATAGTTTTATGATATTCCCTGTACGCCGCATTAATTTGCGTCTTAATTAAGGATCGTAAGCGTGAAACCTCGCTACGGTAAGTTGAAGACTTTGTTGTTTTCCACTTCTTGTAATAAAAATGTTTCAATTTTATGTTTTTCTTAATGTCAGAATTGAACCATGGAGGATAGATACGCCCGGAACTTCTGTACTTTGGAACGAAAAGATCTATAATACTAAACAGTTGATTGTAAAATGCAGAAACAGCATCATCAACATTAGAAAAAGCATTCAGAAAGGACCAGTCGACATGTAAGATACTGTCGTACAGTGACATGAAATCCGCTCTTGAAAAACTATATTTTAAGTTTTCATTAGACGGGAGGTTATTTCCATATAATATAAATGAGATGTTTTCTTTATTAAACACTTTCTATATTGCAAAATAATAACGGATCCGGATCCAGATCCGAGAGTCGGATGGTGGATCCAGATAGCTGACCCGGATCTGAAACTGGGATAGTGTATCCGGATCCTAGGATCCGGATATCCGAATTGTTTCGGATCCGGATATTCGGATATCAATTTTTTTGGATAACTACAGGACTCGTAGAGACCCATCACTTATCCTACACAGTCAACAGTTATCCTACGCAGCAAAAAATCAACTGTTAATATTAACACCCATACCTGCATACACTCACGAGAAAAGTTATGCCCAGCATTTTCGAGTGTAAAGAGCTGTAAATCTTCCTATAATGTGAGTATAAATTTGCAACACCCAAATTGGCAAGTACATGTAATTCCAGTAGTAGTTGTATATGTATCATTGTGTTAAAATGGTGTACTAAGTATGAAATTCACACTTTACAGTGTATTGTTATGTTATATTCAAGGTCGTGTTTACGACGACAACAATTTCTCTCGGTTGTCATTTCGATACTGAAGTAAATGTCAGGCTGGCCACTCGTTGGCAACCAAATACCTCTCTTGCGGGGATAATTGGTAATTTTTGCGCTACCATTCCCCCCCTAAGCCAACCGTCCTTGAGGCGAGGACGGTAGAAATTAATTATAAGTCCAGATAACGACGAGTGTGGGGTATCATGGACAATTCTACTCATTTATCAATTTTCCTATTCAATTACTTCTTCTAAATTAAAGTAAAAATCGTCTGGAATAAGCAACAACGTAAATTTCAAAGCATAACAGACAATATTTTGTCAATTAAATCCTTATCTGAAAGGTTTCCATAAATTAGTAGTGGATTTTCTCTTTTAAAGCTTGTTGGTGACAATTCGTACCACAGAATCATCAACAAACAACCTCTTGGTTAAGTTACTGCATTCGTTCTCGAGTACTAATATCATATTGATTGAAAGTCATCAAAAAGTTAGTTTCTATTTAGGCAAATTATCAAAATTGGCTGTGAAAGAAAACAATCGCCGGTCGTTCGCGATTTAAAATAAATGAAAGAGTAACGACGCCCTCAATTATCATCAATCTTTATTCGGCCTTGGTTGAATGAAAGTTTGTCGTGAATCCAATCCAAAGATAAGTGTTCGTGGTGTATTCAAAATCATTATTAGAAAAGCAAATTGGGTTAAATATCCAGAACAGGCAGTTCCTGTGGTGTGTATTTAAACAGAGTGTTTATTTACATTGGCGTCGGTCGAAAGTTTAAAGGTTAGTTGATTTTAAAAATCTTAAAAATTCGTTAATCTGATTTCACTAAGTTACAAATTCATTCAAAATTGCCACAACCTACGAAAATCATTTAATAGAGTTAAATTTGAAAATTTAACAAAAATTTAGAGTAGAAACCCTGAGAAAGATATTTCAGTATATTGTACATTATAGTAAGCAGCGGTCTGTTGCTGTTTTTCTATATTTAGTGTTAATATGATGTTTTTGCAAATAATATAACGTTATCCCATCTATTACTCTACAAAATTTACTTTAAACAACTTAAGAACACACTATAGAAACTGACAATGAGTGAATATGACAACTGTGGCGCAGACCAAAGAAAATAAGTAAGAAAATTGAGACGTTATTTATGTAAGACAGTAAGATGCAATTTGCGTCCTAGCACTGAACGAAATCATTTTACCGCGCTTGATTTTTTACTGTGTAGAATGCAGGGTTTTTCACTAATATATATACTAACCTTATAGTAATTGCCAAAACGTAATAAAAATTTAATTAAGTTAAATATAAAAGTTAACCTCTAATATATTCAATTTACATCCTAATAGAAAGCAGTATTAAAAGATTTAGTCCGAAACAATCTACATTTAAATGTATCTACGTACCTAGCGAGGACATTTACATGACCATCTCTAAAGGCTAGAGTGTCACGGTTATGAATTATACATACATGAAACGTTGGAAGTGTTAAAGCTGACTCTTTACGCTTATCCCTCTGAATAATTTTGTAATATTAAATTCTGGGTAGTCTGCTCGTCGACGCCGAGGTGCACACACACGTCGACTATAGCGCCCACATTTTCACTTTATGAGTTTTGTTAATTTTTGCGCCAGCTGCTGCGATAAAGTGGAAGTAACATCTTGTAATAATGCATTGAAATTTTTAAAATACAATTTCAATAAGTAACTATAAATATTGAGGTAAAGGTGGACTCAGTTGGGTTTAATGGTTTTATTTCATCTGTGCGATAGGTTGGTACGAAGAAGGCATGATAAATACCTGTGTTAAGGAATAAAACGCAATCCTTTTACATCTAGTAAATTTACTTCTCGGCACAATCTCCTTGCAGCCCTATGTACCTAATCCAGCGATGTTCCAACTTTTTAAGTTATCCAAACAATAGGATTTATCGAACTGTGCAAAATAGGTCTCTGTTTCGGTAATGATCTTCTCATTTGACATGAATCGTTTTCCCCCAAGCCATTTTTTCAAGTTTGGAAAAAGAAAGAAGTCACAGGGGTCAAATCTGGCGAATATGGTGGACGGGCACCAATTCGTACCGCAACTGAACTAATTTTGCTGTCGCAATTGCCTATAAATGGGCCGGGCCGTTATCATGATGGTAAAGAATTCTTTTCTCCGCTGGGTGAAGCCTTTCTCTCTTTAGTTAAGAGTCGAATCGGTCCAATAAATTCGCATGTACTGTCTAGTAATTGTCCTTGAATTCTCTAAACAATCAACAAAATAAGATTATGCCTTGCGAATCCCAAAAAATCGTCGCCATAACTTTTCTGGTTGATAGAATCGTCGCACCTTCTTTGATACGCACGTTCCAGGGAAAAACAATTTTGCACACTGACCTTTGGTTTCTAGCGTGTAGTATCCATGTCTCATCTACAGTCACATAACGCCGCCGAAACACACTCGTATTGCGCTTAAACATGTACAAACATTGCTTTGAGGTTATCACTCGATTCCGTTTTTGATTAATCGTCAGCAGACGCGGTACGCATCTCGCCGATAACTTCCCATACTTAACTTTTCGTGAAGGATGTTTTGCACATGTTCAATTGAGATATTTACCATATTCACAATCTCTCTAATCTTCACTCGGCGGTCTGCTAACACGATATTATAAACTTTATTGGTCGTATCGTCCGTAGTAACCTCAATGGAACTACCGGGCCGGTTCTCACCAAAGGCGTTCGACTACGCTTCAATTCATTGCGCCAGTATCTGATGGTAGACACCGAAGGTACGTGGTCCGTATAGATTGCATCCAGCTTCTTTTTGATTTTTGTATACGTTTTCCCATAAAAAATCGAATTACTGACCGGTATTGTTCTTTTTCTAGGATTTCACAAATACATAAACTTACTCACTTTCAACAGCTCTTGAAGCAACACTAATCAATGAATCTCTTCGAAATTTCGACAGATGTCGACTAAGGAATAGTACTTACAATCGGTAATGCAGATTGTGACACAAACCGCCATCTGTCTCCAAACACGGGCATTCCTCATACCATCCTCGTATGTGTCATAAATGTAAATATTAATTTCGTATATCCTGGAAAATGTGGTGTTTTAGTTGTAAGCTTGACCTAACATTTCGAAGTTACGAAGTACTTAAAGAAAGTATTGTAGTTTTGGTTGAAGATGGTGTCTTATTACACCAATACTGGTATTTGCTTGCTGTAATAGGGCCGCCTATTCAAATGTAATCCAAAATAGTGGTAGTGGTTAGCAAAACAACTATTTTTTGCTATTTTTAATGTAATACTTTCATACATTTTTCATCGCAAATATATAAATTGTGCAGTCTTACGCATTTTTCCATTTTAGAATAACAAAATGAAGGGAAGTATTTTAAATGTGTAATGTTTATAAGTAGCATTAGTTTTCATGATAGTGGTTAAATAATGAATTAGATTGAAACGATTCGTTTTTCTTCTAGAAATAATATTTTGCTCACCATTCTGCGCAATATTTGTTTCAATGCTTTGGAGTAATCATCGATATGAGGAAAAGCGGCAGTAGGCGATAACGTGCAAATAATTTAGTTAACATATTATTGGAGGATTATTTTTTCAAAGTTAAAAACATTTTGGCAACTACTATTCGTCGTGTTTTTACATTAAAATCAACGCGAATTGAATAAAATAGCGCAATAATATACAAGAAAGAAAAGGGAAGAATAAGCATCTAAAGGGACTTAATTGTAGCTTCAAATTCAATCGAAGCAAAGGCGCTTTATATTTCGGTGCCAGTTAGACAGATAGTGGTGACATTTAATTTAATTATGCATTTATTTGATTAATCTAGAATATGTTACTGTATACAACACATTAATGGTATTCTACTGACAGTTGATATTTTGCAGTTAACTCTACTGAACTTCGACAATTTGTAAACTTACGAAAACATTAATGTAACAAAATTGCATACATATTTGTAGGTTGCAGCACAGTAATTTATGTTGGTTGTTGTTCGTCAAAATTACTTACTTGTTATGAAATACATTTTGTTGTTAATTAATTTCTAGGCAAGCTCTGCTAAGAAAATCGGTTCGTGTTATACACGTACTTAGAAACTTTGAGAACTAAACTTCAGTTTGTTAATAGTTAAAAGACATGCATGGTACATTGTTTTACTACAAACGTCAAGTACAGGCTTCAATACTAAAATAAAAAAGTAAACGAGAAAGAAGGGACTTAACGCTAGCAGCTAGTATATAGTTCTCTTCAAAAGCTTTAATGTGTATTTTAATCGCTATAATCTTAAATTATATGTCTAAAAAGTTCACAAGAGTATTCCCGGGGGTGCCACCATAATAAACAGCAGCTGAAACTTGCTTGTATATAAATTGCGCTGGAAAAAGTTAAAAGGTTTCTATCATAAGTATATATATGAAAATAAAAAATGAAATCGGTTTTGTTTCAATATATTTGCACCTTTGTAAACTCAATTTCTAATACTTTTTCTGCAGGAGTATGTGCTAAATTGAGTTTTTATGTAAAAGTACCTTGCTTTACCTTCTTTTCTTAATATTAACGTACGAGGGTAAGTCAAATATTACCTGCGCTTTCGCCATAACAAGCTTTGAAGGTTATCGCAGTGGCGGCATGCGTTGAGTTGGCGCCTCTGTGGTCAGGTGTGCGGAATTTAATCACGGTCGCGTCATTTGTCTGGTAGCTACAACAGC
This sequence comes from Dynastes maya, assembly GCA_029619315.2. Taxonomy (NCBI): domain Eukaryota; kingdom Metazoa; phylum Arthropoda; class Insecta; order Coleoptera; family Scarabaeidae; genus Dynastes; species Dynastes maya. The sequence goes on from JAROYE020000001.1 coordinate 29,429,502, forward strand.
ATAAGTATGTCAGCTCCGCTATTAGTTTGCACCAAAGAGGAACAACGAGCAGTGATCCGATTTTTGTGGTCAGAGGGTGTGAAAGGTGCTGAAATTCACCGGAGACCTTTGTCACAATACAGGGAGAGTGCTTTATCTCGTGAAAGCTTTTTTTTTGTGGATCGAAATGTTTCAAAGTGGCCGCACGAGCGTAACACAAAAAGAAGGAGCTGGACGGCCGTCAACCACGACCACCGACGACAACATTCAGCAAACTCGAGAGATGGTTACAGCAAATAGGCGAGGTTGCATCTACTTTAAACAGTCACTATTCTCCTTAAAAATGCGCCGCCTTCCGCGTTGAAGCGATCCAGTAAGCGTTGGCAGATGTCCAAGCGTTTGGTTTCGTTTTCTGCGGTAAGCATTCGTGGTACCCATCGCGCACATACTTTACGAAATTTGAGTTCATCGTGGATAATTTGATAGGCAGAACCGTGACTGATGTTTAAATAAGAGAAGGTCTCTTGAGCTTGCTGAATGTTGTCGTCGGTGGTCGAGGTTAACGGCCGTCCAACTCTCTCTTTTTGTGTTACGCTCGTGCGCCCACTTTGAAATATTTCGATCCACAAAAAAACGCTTTTACAAGATAAAGCACTGTCCCCGTGTTGTGAAAAAAGTATCCGGTGAAGTTCAGCACCTTTCACACTCTCTGACCACAAAAATCGGATCACTGCTCGTTGTTCCACTTCGGTGCAAACTAATAGCGGAGCTGACATGTTTATGCAGTTGTAGTTAGCAGACAAATTACGCGATCGTGATTAAATTCCGCACACATGAACACAGAGGCGCCAACTCAACGCATGCGCAAGCGGCCGCCACTACGATAACCTACAAAGCTTGTTATGGCGAAAGTGTAGATAATATTTGACTTACCCTCGTATTTCATTTATAAAACGTGATTGATTTGATTTTCCCACTATAACGTAGTGAAAATTGAAACTTTGTTTTAAAAAGTTACATGAAAGTTTATTACGCCCAAATGTTCATTCAAATAGACCGCCATTAACTTCATAGTTTCACTACGATTTTCAGAGGGCGTCCCGAAACATAAAATGCATGGGAAGCTGCTTAGCTATTGTCTAATATACAAATTATTTAATCTATTTATGGGCCTCCAGTACCTTGATGTTTTTTTTTAGCTGAATATAGGACTGACTTATGACAGGAAATATTACAGAGGCTTTCAATCTTTCAAGTTTGGCACATTAAAGTACTGGAGGCCTATTTTCACAAATAAAAAAATGCTCTGCATAACAACGGTTTTAATCAATGAATAAGCCATTCTATCTAAAACATACCTTTATTAAATCTGTTCTCATGTATCCGAATATTTGTACGTCTTCATTCTCGTTTTCATTTTAGATTAATGGAATTACATACACCATCCAACTTTCAAACGTTCTCGGAAGTTGATGGAGTACAGCCGTCATAATGAAACCATCGAAATATACTCAAGTAACGAGCCCAAATGGCAACAACTTTTCGGAGTATCAAAGTCGGGAGACGAAAGCGAGCATTTCCGTCAATGATCCCGACATTGATCAGACTACTATCGAGCATGCAGAGCTCATTCAGGGCTGCAAACAGCACGCGGTAACCAACGACGAACAATTACTAAACACTAGTGTCTGTGAACGCGAACAAACTATATATGAAATGCAGCATCTGTGTAGTGAGGCGAACGCTAACAAATATCCGACCGACGAGGAATTCGAAATGATGTGCAACTGTGCGATTTATCCGAATAAACAGAAATTAAAACAATCGTACTCTAGTGACCAGAATATAGCATCGACGAATAGAAATTTTTGTTCTTTAACCAAATTAGACGTTTGCGCAAATTCTAGTCAATTTAGTTTAGATCACAAAGCAAATCAACAACAGGCGAAGCACAGGCACGCATACGCCACATGCGACCAAGGGCAGAAGGCAATGCAAAGGATCGAAAGGGTAACCTCATTGAAAAGAATACAATCTCCGGAGATCATTAATATCCACCGAGGTCCCAATACTGTCCTCTACGAAAGCTATGGCTCGGAAAATTGCCCGATAAAATCATACGGCTACGATAAAGATTTTAAGTGTGATGATTTTAGCTTCAAACGCGGACAAAGCTTCAAGAAGACGAGTGAAAGGTACGTTACTTAAAAATATATTTTTTAAATATTTTCTTGAGTATTAGGTACTATTTGCGTAATGTTTGTTATTATGCTGTATAATATGCAATAAACAAGTACCTTGCTTTTGATTTTCGATATAATTTTTCGAAGTCAGACAATACAGAAACCAATAAAAATATTATTCCGTATATATAGTATTTTAACTAAAAACAGATTTATAGCCTCACGATATAAAAGTCTGTAATTAGTCGCAGGCGTAAAACACAGAAATGTACTTGCAATGCGGAAATTACTTTTGAAGAGAATGGCTCGAGGAGGTCCATTTGGTTTTTTGACATCTCGTCTTTTCTAATGAAGTAATTATTCATAACGTCATTGTTGCTGATCCAAAGATGCAATCATAATTTTTTAAATCTTCATCCACACCTTTTCATTTCATTTCTGATGGATTCTCCAACTATGAATGTATGTTTGATGACGTTTAAAAATTGGTGCCACGCATCACAAGTACACAATTTTTTGTTAAACATCGGCTACTGTTTCAAATTTTAATAAAGACTAACTGTTTCTAAAGTTGGTTTTTATACAATGTCTAAATTTGTTGTTCTACTTGCACATCATCCTCTTGGTAGTCAAAAAATTTATAGAAACGGAACTAAAAAGTATGGGTTGATATTAAAAAAAGATTGGGGAGGTCCTGGTTCGAGAACTGTGAATAAGTAGAACATTGATAACATAAAACTAGTAATATAGAACGTTTAGGAGTAATGGTTACCTTAAATTTATCAATAGTGGTATGAAAAACCAAACAAAAAAGTTACGAGGAGAGTTTATGTTCTTTTCAAAGTTAAATAAATAACCAACTTGTTTACAAATTGATATACACCTGTATAGAATTTTTAATATGCTGTAATAAAATATTAGAAAACACGTTGCAGAAGCCGGTGGCATGTTGTAGATGCTCCATATTCTCGGCCTGACAGGCTTATACACGTTCGAGCGTCTTCAGCGTCAAAGTTGCAAATGTACGAGGTCTACACTATATATATTACGGCTTGAAGAGTAGTAGCTTTTAGTAGCCAGCCAGACAACGTGACTGGAGCATGAACATGTCTCAGGTACGAAAATTGAGTACCGCGCGGTCATTAAATTTTTAACAAAAGGAGGACATACTCCTAATCACATTAAATAACGTTTAGTCGGCATTTATGGTGATTTATCTCCTTCATATTCCACTGTAAAAAAGTAGGCAAAATGTTTCCGTTTGGGGCAGGAACCCCTTGAAGATGATGAGCGCTCCGGTCCGCCCATTGAACTAACGCCTCAAAACATTTCAATTATTGAAGAAATGGTATTAGCAAATCGCAGTTTTGAAAGTGAAGGAGTTAGCAGTGATGTCTAGCATTTCTGAAACAAGTATTCGCCGAATTCTCCATAACCATTTGGATATGAATAAGATTTGTGCAAGATGTGTACCGCATCTTCTTTCTGCTCTCCAACGTGAACTTCGGGTCGAATGTGCGCGTTCGTTTTTAAATGTGTGAAGACGACTCGAAACCAATTTTAAAGTCCATTGTCACAGAAGATGAAACAATGTTCCTATACTATGACCCTCTATCCAAAAGGGAATCGTTTTAAGGACGATAGTGAGTTGCAAGCAGCTGTAATACAACATTTTGAGGGAAAGACTTTAGATTATTTTTAGAAGGGCATAGAATCATTAATTGATCGTTGTAATAAATGTATTGAAGTTAAGGGAGATTTTACCAAGTTTATCTTTTCTATATCAAGCCAAGAATTTATGGCGCCTTCCGCGTATCGCGAGTATCATGAAAAGTTGTCTTAGGAAGTCTTAGGAACCAGGAAACTTGTTGACGTGATTAGAGCTTTCAAAGTTTAACAATTAAAGCTAGAAATAATAGCAATGGATATCAATGCAGTGTTGGTACATTATTTGATTCTGGACAACGTTCCACCAGTTTTTATTACGCACTCGCGGATTAAAAACAAATCCAAGAAACTTCACTAATTAGGCGTGTATTCATATTTTTCTTGTAAAGTTGAGGTATTTCCTATTATTTATAATTATTTAGGTGTATGCTATTTGCTCTTAGACAAGTTTCTGCTTTCCGCAACTAGTCTACGAGGAGAATCCTTTTTACAATTATCCTTTTTACGGTAGCCTCTGCATTTTGCTGGGAATTCTTAGGTAGCCGACGGCTTTAGCAAAGAGATGCAACGACAGATAACCACGTACTATGTATCTAATGGGTTTTTGTCTAGACGCGTATTTCTTTGAAACAATTGTCTAAATTATTCGCCTAAGGTAGACCTAAACATTATATTTCCTCTGTTCACTTTAAACTATTTAGAAATTTTGTGAAATCAACACTATTCATTTCTGCTGCAATTGTATTCTACATGTGAAGTAAATTTAGTAATGTCTGTTTACACAGCGAAAGTCACTTTACATTCGTTCAACAACTAAATAGCTATTGATTGTCAGTAAGTATCGCAATGCCTGAGGTAAACATACAGGTAGAAGCTAACAGGGCCACTTCGAATATACAATTCGCTTCAAATTATGCGTTAACCCTTTCGTAGTTATACAATGTTCGCAACGTTAACTTTTCCATACATAAAATTTACATAAACAGGAATATTAGAGTTTCACAAGAAACTAGAAGACAAATAGTATTATAGTTTGATATAAGACTGTTAAAATAGTTCACAAATCGCAACAACTGATTTTATAAAATGTGTGCATATGTGAGTACTTCAAGAAGAAATTATCACTGTGGTGCTAAGTGCTAAAGAGGGGAATTGTAATATTCAGAAACAAAAAGAGGAAGATCTGAAATTAAGTTAGGACAATAGATACGTAGTAGCTTGTGGGAGGGCGAGAAATTGGACGAGGCATTGCGAAGAACATGTAGCACATAGAAAAATATTTACTAGCCCCAATTAAATATTTAACAACTGGAAGTAAAGAGCTTAATAACATAGGAAACAGATAAATTGTCTATTTACTAGAAATAAACGAAGATTCCTGGTATTCAGTAGCTGTGTACACTACTTCACTACTAATGGCAGCAACATTTATTCACTATTAACGAAGAGCAAGCAAACTGTTTACTTGTGATAGAAAAGCGATCGACATTGAAAAAATAATTTCAATAAATCGTGTTTGTTGGCTTCGTTTTGTGAAAGCAACGAAAAAAAAAAAATTATGTTAACTAATAAATAAAGCTGGCCACCAGCGGTACCGCGCAGTAGCGTAGAGTCGACCAGGCCTCGCGTTCCACTAGAGTTATTCTGCTAATAGAGATGTTTGCTGCCGCAAATAATTTCGCTCATCTCTTAAATAAAAATTAAATAACACGTGCTCAAACACTTACCATTTAGGGGTCCTCCGTGAAATCACAAAGTGAATAATGTCTGTTAAATATCTGCATCATTAGATATGTTTCAACTGTTATTTCGGCAAAACTAATACGGCATGAGGAAAAAATGCGTTTATATGCAGAGAACGAACGTTCTACATCTAGTGACGTAATATTTGCGTAAGTAAAATAATCTTTCAAATAACTTAACGATTCTGTTGACGCACCTTCACAAATGTGTATTAATGTGCCAAAATCAGAATTTTTCTCAAAAACACTTTCAAATTTTTCTAGAACAGAAACATTTTTTGCGTCTTCAATCGCGCATAGCTGTGCATGAACATGTTGCACTATTTGTAGAGATTCTTCTAACGGCACCACAGGATTTTGTAATTTTTCTATTGCATCTGCTAGCCCGAAGTAATTGTCGTGAATGATTTTTAAATCCATTTTAACCTGACTATCTTGAAATTTCGACTGGCTTTTCTGGATAGCGGGAGCTTCCTTTGTATCCAATTGCAAAACCACGTTCTTAATATTGTCAAAATATTTATGATAATAAAACGCGGCAACCATGTTCCCCAACGAGTTAGAATAGGTTCTGGTGGCTCTGGTATACGGGGGCACAGTCTGTGAAATTCGCGAATACGTTTCGGTGATTTGACAAATACTGCTTTGGTATGCGCTATTAAAGCGTCTACCTCAGGATAACATTTTCTGATACTATCCGCCACAAGATTGAGAGCATGAATTTTACACGTAATGTGTAACAAATTAGCAGGATGCTTTTTCAGAGACCGGCCTACAGAAAGCATGTTTGCAGTACCATCACTCACTAACATCAAGAGTTGGTTTGTTGAAAGTTCAAACTTGTCCTATGTATTTAACACTAACTTTGAAATTACTTCGGCAGTACACTGTTGTATTCGTTTGGAAACTAATAGAATTGAAGGTGCCGATTGATGAGGTTCCAATTTGCGTGCCATTACATTAAGAACAGAATGTTTCTTCCGATCTGTTGTTTCGTCGACACATAACCACAATTTTTGATCTTTCAACTCCGATTTTATTTTTTGTTCAATATGTTCGCGCGCAGATGGCATAATTCTTCGTAACGATGTTCGACTTTGTAATTTGCACTCCGAATAGTTATTCCAAAAGCAGATAAATGGTTCCTTGTCTAGTAAATTAAACGGTATATTACATGCGATAAACGTAACGCATAAATTAAATATAAATTTTTCATTGTCTCGTGCGCAATTTCTTTTTGAGACATGCTCTTCACTATTTACGTGTCGTAGACAATGTTGTCTGGACCAACACATTAACGGGATTTGACAGATTACACATTTAATTTTGGCACCTTCGTATATTAAGTCTGGAATTTCTGCAATAAATTTTCGAAGTTTGTCCGACCGCGGCCGTTTTGCTGACGAAATCATAATTTTCCTAGGACAGATAAACAATTGCGCAGATGAACGGCAGCGAAAATGTCCGTACTGCTCCGCAGACGAAGTAATACTACCGTTCCTCTCGGTCCGAACTGATTCTACGCCGATGCGCGGTACCGCTCGTGGCCAGCGTTACTAATAAATTTGTTGCAAATAAAAGTGTGAGACCTGCATCTTCTTTTGTTGGTGTCGGTAAAACGTATCATAACGCACCATTAAGAAATGTTTCATGTAAAGAATATCTTTCCACATACTTATAACAAAAAAAGGTTTTCCTCTTCTGGCACCTATCTTGCAGCACACTGTGCAAGGCTCGTCTCCAGTCTCCAGTACAGATATCAGGCTTTCTTAGTTCTACTACTGAAGACCAGTTCCTGGCAAAAAATACATTTTCTATATATTTTTATACACTAGATTCTTTACAATGAACAATTCATTGAAACATCCGAACCTGAAGAATGTTTAGCATTCGGTTTCAACGACTCCTCATTTTCTCCAAGAGGGTATAGATATCCTACTTGGTTTAAGTATGTTATTTCTAGACTTCAACCCAAAGGCTTAATGTAGTATATAGAATCGAAGATATAACGTATATTACACTTTTGTCTTCGTTGTCCTTCAATACTCAGACCGCTTTGGTCTTTGCTTGTTATGATCACAAAAGTCTATACTATAAATATGTCAGGAAGTATTTAAAATCAACATAGCTTATTTTAGGTGCACATATTAAAGATATTCGTTTTAGACATAATACAATCTTTCAATATGCTTAAGCGAACTACTTCAGACGTCCAGAAAACCATTTATACGGATTTTATAGCAAATCCTTCCACAACACCATTTAAATCGGTTATTTAAAAGTATTCAGACGAAGGGACATTCGCAATGGGTAGTCGGTTGTATTCTAAAAACTTTTCGAATGAAAAAGATGAAGTATTCGACCTATTGAACGATATACTCGAAACTTGGAAAAGGGTCGAAGAAGTTGAGCTGTGATATAATTGAGTAATCGATATCCGACTACATTTCACTTTTGGAAATGAAAAGGTAGAAGGAACCGATGCGCACAGCAACGAGAAAGAGTTATAACAAATAGAAAGAGAGAATGATAAATACTATGACTGGGCAGCGAATAATTGCAACTGTCGGGGTTGAAGGCATTTCACAATGTCACACAGGTGGAGTAAGTAGAATGCAGAAAATAGGTGAGTACAATTAAAGCACTGAAGAATATTTAATGATGTAGTACTCGGCTAACATAGTCTGAAAGTATGCGGTACTGTAATTTAGTTAATCAAATTTTGATCGTGGTAAGAGCAAGTTAAACCATTTAATATCGGCTGTGAATACTTACTAAATCAGAATAAATCATAAAATATAGGAAAGGTTAAAGGGGCATGAGATAATAAATTAAAAAATACAGAGAGAAATACGACTGGAACATGTGTAGAAGACACGAACGACAGCAATCGTATGTTTTACCTGATATAGATTGGGAGTCCTTGAGGTGCATGTAGAAGATCTAGATTTGGAAAGCTACGAGAAATTGAGAAAGATCCAACCAGGGCATGAATTTCTAAATGGAAGAAAGAAAAGGAGCAGTGGTAAAATGTAACTCAAAAAGCCAGACAGAACAACGATAAGTTTGGGGAAAGCCATTAAATATGGCAAAGCCTTTTGTTGTAGAATCCCTAATTTAAAGATTATTTCAATATGTTAAAAAGGCAAGAAGATATCAAGAAATGATATAAGTGATTTGGATGAACAATCAACTATTTTCAAGACAGATATTCCGTACCAGAAAGTACAAAATATAATAACAAAAAGAGTTTTTTCAAAACCTTTTAGCGGCAACATCCAGTTTGGATGTTAAAGTAAAGACAAATAAATATTGTTATCTACACAATTGTAACTTACGAGGTTTGTCTGAGAAGTTTCAAGACCCAATATGAAGACGGCGTTGCTCGTCAAAAATATTCTGCAGGCGTTGAAAGATACCGTAGAAAATTTCAGCCATGTTGGACGCTCAGTTGTTGTTTAATAGTCATTTGTATCAGTCAATGTTTCTGTAAATATGGAGAAAATCGAATATCCCGTTGTCATTAAATTCTTGTATTTGAAAAACGATACGCCTACGCAAATTAAAGCCGAGATGGATGCTCTTGACGGAGACTTTGCCCAATCATTTGCCACAGTGAACGCGGTTCAAAGCCAAAAACTATAACTACTACCGATAACATCGGAAAAGTTCACCAAATGGTGGTCGACGACCGTTGAATTAAGCTTAGAGAGACAGCAGAGGCTGTGGGCATCTCGAAAGAACATGTTTTTCATATGCTGATTGATTTGGCAATGAAGAAGCTAACCGCGTGTTGGGTGCCACGCTCAAGAACGTATGCACATTTCCAAAGGGCTGTTGAAGCAGTTTAAGTGAAATAAATCGAAGTTTTGGTGCCGATTAACAACTGTGGATGAAACTTATATACACCAGTAGACACCTGAAACCAAGAAACAGTCGAAACAGTGGACTGCGACTGTTTTTTGGGAATTGCGTTAATCAACTATTTTGAAAAAGAGAAAATAGTAATGGGGACATACTATGCATTTTTACTTCACAAGTTGAAAGCTTTCTGCCTTCAATTTTCTTGCGGAAAAATGGCCGCATTTGAAGAAAAAGAAAGTTTTGTTCCATCAAGATAGCGCATTGTGTCACACTTCAGTGGTTGCCATAGCAAAAATTTACGAATTGGGGTTCGAATTGATAGATCTCGGAAAAAGTTTCCTCGTAGGACAGAGATTTTCATCGAATGAATAAGCCATCACATTCGTAAACACCTATTTTCCAGAACAAGATGCTATCTACTTTTTGGGACGGATTTAAAGGATAGGAGCATCTCTGGTAAAAGTGTGACTTACACGGAGAAACAAAACTGAATCCCACAAAAAAAAATTTGTTCTTGTGTTAGGCTGGAAACTCTCAGGCTTCCCTCGTATATTCATTAATAATATTCTTAAAAGGAGCTTAATATTTCCACAGAGAGATATTGATATCTCTATAGCAGGACTAGCTATATGCGTAATACATATTTCCAGCCATAATATTTGCAGGTACCACAATGTTTGAATTGGTTACTGTCACCACTTTTATTAGAATTGGACCATCTAGTGGAAGAATACTTTGTTTTTACTACATAAAAGTTTTATGAGTGGTTCTTGCCTTTACCGTACTTGTAACAAATTTCAAGTAAGAGCATTTCTAGGAAAAATATGAGTTTAAATTGATTGTCCACTCTCCGCAACCTATACTTTTGATTACTTATTATTGAAAGCACCTCAATTTCCAGGTTTTTGTTGGTAAACAATGGCATTTTAACAAATACAGATTAAACACACAAATACTAGGTAGGCGCTATAAATTCTCGGCCTGACAGGCTTGTACAGGTGCGAGCGTATTCAAACTCCGCTGCGTCATAGCTGCACATGTGCGAGGCCTACATTATAGCGGGTGGTGACTTGGCCGACGCAGCATAGCAATTATAATGGTAGATCTGGAATGTCCAATTATTTGCTTCCCTAATTATTTTACAGGAAAAATGTATTTAGGTTTTTTGTAGAGAAAAAAATTCTACATTCATGCATACCGTTGCTTTTTAGTTTTTAGAAACCTGAAATCGAAAAATTCGGAAAATGTAAATGCCAGTTTTAGAAAAATCCTTGATGCCATGGAATTATGAAATCAAACAAACGTGCTTGCATTTGTCATTCCTGTTTGACGTTTGTAATTTACGATAGTCAATATTAAATTCTGTTCTTTGCCACATGTATTCAACGGTAGAAATGGTTGAAATGGTAAAATGGTGTTATATGGGCAATAACGCGCGACAAGTAAGTGCGTTGTTTAACGTACAGTATCCCTATCGGGCAATCCCAAGCAGTACGACGATTGAGAGAATAGTACACAAATTTGAAGCTACAGGCACAGTGTTAAATAAATGTAAGTGTACTAATAACGTTCCAAACTTACATAGAAATGAAGAAAATGAAAACACTTTGTATGTTTTGGCGGCAGTGGCTGAAAATCCCAACGTAAGTTTATAGCAAATCGCAAACAACGTCGGCTTGCATCACTCCCGAGTCCTGAAAATTTGTAAAAAGCATAAGTTCCACTCCTATAAATACCAGTTTCTCCAAGAGTTGCATGAAGGTGATGCGGAGAGGAGGAGCGCATTCTGCTTCCAAATGATGGAAAAATGCAACGAAGACAGGGGTTTATAAAAAACATTCTTTTTACGGATGAAGCGACGTTCACCATGAATAATGAGCCAAATATGCAAAATTGCAGAATATGGGCACCCGAGAATCCACGCAACGTTCTACAAACCAGAACCCAATATCCCCAAAAGATTAATGTTTGGGTGGGGTTATTAGGTCATCAAATTATAGGACCGTTTTTCTTGCATGAAAACTTAACAGGAAAACGCTTCTTACAACTCTTGCAAGAATAAATAGCTCTGGCAGTGACTGAAGTTACTAGGGAAGACCAAGAGATTTGGTTTCAGATGGATGGTTGTCCTGCACACAACAGCCGTGATGTGCGTGAATTTTTAAATGACAGTTTTTCCCATAAAATTATCGGTCCAAATTATGCAATTAACTGGCCTGCCAGGTCCGCCGATCTTTCACCTAACGTCTTTTTTCTTTGGGGACATTTAAAATCAAAAATTTATTGTGGACATACATTGCAGAATTTGGAGCAATTAAAAAATCGAATTCAAGCCGAATGTGACAAAATATCTAGGTATCAACTGGCAAATGTTAGACGACAGTTTTATCACAGGCTAGGCCATTGTCTAGTAGTTAATGGTGATTTGTTCAAACATTTGTTGTAATCTGTCTTTTTTGTTTTGTTGTAATTATGTGTTCCTATTGTTAAAATAAGTAAAATTACCGTTTCTGTTATATTTTTCATGGTTTTATTATAAGTCGAATTTAATGACGGAGGTGGCAGATCATAGCGCCCTTGTTTGATTTTATAATGCCAAAGGATTTTTCTAGAAGTGACATTTTTAATTTTCCAGTTTTTCCGATCTCAGAATTCTAAACATTAAAAAGCAATATTAAAAAGCGATATTGCTTATCGTAAACTAAAAACGTCAAACAATGACAAATGCAAGCACGTTTGTTTGATTTCATAATTTCATTGCATCAATGATTTTCCTAAAACTGGCATTTACATTTTCCGGATTTTTCGGTTTAAAATTTCCAAAAACTAAAAAGCAATAGTATGTGAGGATGTAGAATTTTTTTCTCTACAAAAAACCTAAATACACTTTTCCTGTAAAATAATTAGGGAAGCAAATAATTGGACATTCCAGATCTACCATTATAATTGCTATGCTGCGTCGGCCAAGTCACCACCCGGTATACGTTACGGCTCTAAGAGTAGTAGTTTTTAGTAGCCAGCCAGGCAACGTGACTAGTGCATGAAAATGTTTCGGGTAACGAAAATTAAGTACCGCTCCTTCACACCACTGTAAAAAAGTGGGCAAAATGTTTCCGTTTGGGGCAAGAATCCTTTGAAGGTGATGACCGTCCCGCCCCGGCCGATTGAAATGATAATGCCTCAAAACATTTAAATTTTTGAAGAAATGGTATTAGCACCGTTTGAAGGTGAGACAATTAGCATGTCTAGCACTTCTGAAACAAGTATTCGCCGAATTCTCTATAACCAATTGGGTATGAATAAGATTAATTCAAGATAGATACCGCATCTTCTTTCTGATCCCCAACGTGAACGTACGCGTTCGTTTTTAAACATGTGTGAAGACGACCCGAAATCGATACTGTCAGAGGAGGCGAAACAGTAGTTCTGGATTGTGATCCTCTATCCAAAAAGGAATCGAGAGAATGGTGGCGACCCTCGTCCCAGAAAGGCGAAATTCGTTCAATCAACGAAAAAGATGATAGCCACAATATTCTGGGATTGTGGGGATATTTTACTCATTGCATAAATTAAGGGACACTATTCGTGCAAAACGTCGCGGAAAATTGACAAATTGTGTTCGATTATTGTACGACAATGCACCCGTCCATACTGCCGCCATTTCACAAGCTGCTATCCGCGAATACGGCATTCAAGAATTGGAACATCCACCGTATAGTCCAGACATGGCTCCAAGTGATTATTATTTTCTCATTTAAGGGAAGACCTTAGGGAACGTCGTTTTAAGGACGACAGTGAGTTGCAAGCAGCTGTAATAGAACATTTTGAGACAAAAAACTAAATTATTTTTAGGGGGTATAGAATTATTAATTGATCGTTGTAATAAATGTATTGAAGTTAGGGGAGATTATATTGAAAAATAAAAATTGTTATATTTTACTAAGTTTATTTTTTCTATATCAGGCTGAGAATTTATGGCGCTTATCTCGTATGCTTTTGGCTGTAACAGATATTTTCTGTATTTTACGAAATTGTAACCACATTTATTGAAAATGATTTAAATTTACATTAGTTTTGGTCAGCCGTTTTTTTTACAATTGCAATTTCTGCCCTTAAAAACGCAAATATGTGTAAATCAACACGAAAAATAAACAGTAGGTCAAACCCCAGAATGCTTATAAAGGCCGTACGTTTGCATGGAATAAATGTTTAAATCCAATTTAATTTTGTAATATGCGCGACGCACATTCGCTGTGTAATCAATTTATCTAGTTTGAGCCTATGAAACTCGACCTCACCAGTGGAACATGTACCATTACATATATGTGTATACATTATGCATATCAGAGTAATGTTGATATGAAAATAATCCATTGTGACTCTGTATGAGTTATTCATAATGAATTAATAATATTAGCAATTTTCCCTGTACTTGACGTAAAACGATATCCTTATTCTAGAGTTGCTCAATTTGCGCCAACAGCCAGTGGCGGGCCCATAAAAGTTTACACAAAATAAATGATCAGAAATAAAATATAATACGTGCTCAAACACTTACCGTTTCTACAGTTGTTTCGGCAAACCGAGTGCGGTGTGAGGAAAAAGTGTGTTTATATGCGGAAAAGAAAACGTTCTACATCTAGTGACGTTATATTTGCGTAATTAAAATAATCTTTGGAACAACTTAACGGTTCTGTTGACGCACCTTCACAAATTTGTCTTAATGTGCCAAAATCAGAATCTTTCTCAAAAACACTTTCAAACCTTTATAGAACACAAACATTTTTTGCGCCTTCTACCGCACATAGTTGTGCAGACCGACTATCTTACAACCTTAAGCCCAAGTGTTGGTACAGCTGCTTCCATGGACACGAATCTTTAAACAATTTCCCGTCGTTTTTGAATTCTCATGATTCCATACGCTTCACCATGGAGATCGAATCGGAAGGTTTCCTTCCTTTCCTAGATGTTCTCGTACACCGGCGTTCTGACGGTGTACTGAGACATTCCGTTTACCGAAAACCCATGCACACGGATAGACAATGGCCTCTCACACCATCATCCAGCCCAAAAACGCGGTGTTATCAATTCCCTTACCCAAAGGGCCATTTCCATATCTGCACCCAATTCGCTTTCTCAAGAACTGAACCACATCACTGAAACTTTGATTCGCAATAACTATTCCAGGAAAGATATTCAAAATACCATTAACCGTTGCACCAACCCTCCTGCACAGCAATTCCCTCATCTAAATCTAATTTCCGTAAGCAAGCGTATCCGCCCTACATTCATGGTGTCACCGACCGCATCAGCAAGATTCTCTTCAGGGACAACATAAAAACCATCTTCACGCCCAATTTCAAGCTGTCAGGCTGCTTTCCCATCAACGACCGCAATCACCTGAACGCCGCTGGTGTCTACCAGATTCCATGTTCGTGCGGTAGTGTGTACATTGGTGAAACAAAGCGATCAATCAGCACTCGTGTTACTGAGCATGAGCGTTATACGCGTCTATACTGGCTGAGCATAGACTGAAAACTGGCCACCAAATCCAATTTAACTCTACGCGCATCTAATCTCGCAATCCTCACTATTATAATAGAAAAATCCGTGAATCAATAGAGATTTTAAAACATCCCAACAATTTAAATTGCGAAGATTCCAACTGATTAAACCTCCTAGAACCGCCAGGCTTCATCGATGCATAACATTTCCGCTTCTTTGATGCGTAACATTTCCGATTCATCGACGCATAACATTTTCGCTTCATCGATGCACAACGTTTTCGCTTCATCGACGCATAGCGTTTCCGCTCCATTGACCCACAACAAGCACTATATAAACCACTCCCAAATGAATAGATCCAGTCGGTGTGCAGTAACGACCCTGAGGATGTCCGATAAGAGTGTGGACGAAACGTCGGGCAAAGCTACGACAACGACGCGGGTCCAACCCGGAAACAAAGGGTATAGTATTATTGACGACGGCGGAAGCCTACGGACCGAATTCCTTGTATTTTTAAAATAATAACGATTTATAGTAAGAATTACAATCCATTTATTTAATCCAATATAATATATTCTTGCTCTAACAAAAATTGTGTTGACATATATTTTACTGTATTTATTTTTCTATGGACTATATATTTTTCTCCATGTATCAACAGGTAAATTTAGGTTAGGTTATGACAAAGCAAATCATTGGTGTCAATTATCAAATTCTTGCACTAACTTCGCACTACCCTATGTGAACACAGTCTTCCTTGCTCCTGTCATGGCACACTGATAAAATAAGCGAATTATGAAGCTGTACGAGAAAATGGTTGATTTTAAACCACTAGTATGTTGGTCATTGCTTCATATTTCGTTAAACATTCAAAACTAATAATATACTGGCTGTTCTGCTAAAAAAATGACTTACAGAAATATGTACTTTCTTCTACTTTACAAAAATATATAACTTAACGCAATATTACGCACAGCTCATTAGTAATTCGAAACCAAATAAGCGCGTGTGCATTAGGTCCTTTTCTACTTAATCTTATGTACCTATTGTAGTACCTAATCGTACCAAAAATCACATCTGTCTAGAAATAACGGTTTCTGTAAATTTCGACTTTTTCAAAGACAATCTAATATATCTGAAATGCACAATTTTAGGACAATAGTACTTCACTACACTTTGTCACGAAATTTAACGGAAATTCCAAAAATGCAGTTATATATAATATGTTCCCAACAAAAAAATACAACTTTGGACAGCTACGAAGTTATGAGTAGAGAGTGGAATTATATGTATCGGAAATCGACAAAATATGCGCTTATATATGCAGAAAAATTCTTCGAAATATGCACAATTTTTGCTAAATATGCAGGTTTATGCACATATGTTTCTGATACCGATTAACTTCTTGTTAAATGTTATAAAACAAGAATAATCACAACGAAGCATTTCACAAACGTTTATTCTTCTCACATTATTCTCATTTACATTTTAAAATCATAATTATATAAACACATACGTACTTAAATTTGCTAGAATTCTTACTTAGACACTACATATTTTTAGTATTAAAACAATTTACAATTAAATGCTTTTCTAAATTTTCTAATGAAAAATTATGTTGTCTATCTGTGAAAATGCATTTATATAACGAAAAACTTTTTTCAACATCACCGGAAGTTATTGGTGCGTACTTTAATGCATTCATAATCTCAGGACTTAATTCTATACTTATTTCTGTTTCATCCATTCTTAATTCACTAGTTAAAATCAAACTGACTTTTGCTAAACTTTTGTATTCTACATTTTTAATAATTATTTCTTTAAACTTTTGACTTATTTTCTAAATCATTGATTAATTTAACTGATTCAGTGACTGGCAGCGATTCTTTTTCAAATTTTGTTATTCTCAAAGAAACAAATGCATAATTGGCTTTAGTAAATATCAATTCATTAGGCAAAGAAGAGTTTTTCAAAATTTCTTGACATTTTGCAATAGAATTGCAGTTGTCAGTAGAGAATTCTGAAATAATGTTTTTGATCTCTAGATAATGGTTTGCATAAAATATTGCGGTATTTAACCAAGTAATGACGGGTTCAGGTGGTAAAGGAGTATCAGGCAGCTTTTCTCTATAAATCTGAACTCTCAATGGTGACTTTAAGAACATTTTCTTAACGTTACTGACTAATGTATTTCCTGCTGGAAATTACTGCCGGATTTCCTCAGCCACCCTATTTAATCCATCACCCAAACAAGTAACACGTATTAAATTAGGATACAAAAGTTTAAGCTGTTGACCCGCTTTAGTCAGATATGCCGCTGCATGGGACAGCATGACGAAAATTTTTGCTGTGGGAACAACATCGGGAAGAAAAAAATTCATGAAACTTTCATTAACAAATCTTAATATTGTGAGATGGTTTGTTTTTTCTAATTGTTTACAAGCAATTAAATACGATCTACCAGGCTGTTTATTATTTAGATGACCAATTAATAAATTTGCTATATAGCGGCCACAGGAATTTCATTTCATCAACGGTAAAATATATATACTCGTTTTTAACAATTTCCCTAATGCTATTGATCGTTTCAGAATAAATATCAGTTACGTAACATTTTCTGAGCAAACTTTCATCCGGAATTCTCTTTTGGCAGTATTTTTTTAAAAATTGCCGAAAACACGGATTTTGCAGCTTTTTGTGCGGTATATTGGCAGTAACCATCGCTTTGCACAAATCTGTGTTAAATATTTGTTGCTCACTTTGTTTTGAGGTTCCGGCAAAAGATTGTGTCAAAGGCACTTGGCTAAGTTTTAAAACTTAAAGTTTCCGATAGTTTCTTTTATGCATTTCAGTTGCAACATGTTGGGTGACGAAATTTTCGTTCACATGGCACCTGTGAAGAAAAAAAATATCACCAAAAACTTACAAGAAAATCGTATATGGCTGTACAATTCTAATAAAGTTCAAGAAAAATTATTTTTGTTCTAAATTTGCTAAAAAATGCACAAATATGCTCTAGTGTGCAAAAATATGCAATAATCGTTGAAATATGAAAAAATTACTAAAATATGCGAAATATGCAATAATTCATCTACGTTAATCAATTTGAAAAGTTGTTATTCGCATATATACTGAAGCATTTGCTTGTCATAAAAAAAATATGGGATATGCAAATTGCATAAATTCCGTTCTCTAGTTATGAGATAGCCATATAGATTTCAATATAATTTAAACCATGCCCACAATCAAACAACAAGAACGTTTTGATAAAATTTCGATTCACGAAGGTACAAACTTCCGAGCCGGTGGAAATTACTCTTCCTGTATATACATTGCAGGTACGACATAGTAGTCATAATTAATTTGTTATTAAATTACTCAAAGCTTAATTTCTTCGTGCAAATTTAGAGTTTTATGGTTTGGAATTATTTTCCTTGCAATATTTTATCCTGGCCTTATTGTAAAACTAAAATGATATATTATAGCGGTTACATTCAATGCGCTACCTCAGTTCGGGCGCTCGTAAGTTCTACTAAAAGTAATAAGAAGAACGAGCTATATCCGAGCTTTAAAAGAAAAATTATAGTTTCTTAATTAAGTTATGGATACCGCAGCGCATTTTAATTCCAAACCAACGGCTAAATCTCTTCGTAACACCCCAGTCGATACCGGCGATGTTTCTAAATAACTATCTACCCGTAGGATTGAGAAATAAAGTTCCTCCATCTATAACACAAGTCATCCTTGTTTTACGACAGAAATTTAATTCCAAGAGGGAAGGATGAATAAAAGGTCCTGTTTTGCTTTTACTGGCAATTTAGACGGTAGCTGAAATGAAAGGAAAAATGAAATTTGGTAAGAAAAAAATCCAGTTTAGCCCCTACAATTAAATTATATAACTCTATAAAGCAAATCGTGAAATATCGAAAAACCCGTTTAAAATGAATTTAGGATTAAATTAATATGTCTATCTTGTAATTTAGACCGAACGTTATAATTTCTCATGTTTAATTTACGTTTACTAGGCGTTTTGTGTTAAAATAACAATACATACAAATATATATATTTGGAACAAGGTAATATATAAGAGGAATCATGCTGAAATTGTACGGTTTAAAGAGCAATGTTCTCTCTTTCCGCATACCTTTAGGTTAAATATGTGCTGATTCCTATATCAACGCCAGTGCTTAATTTGCAAATGTTTATGTAGTTAATATTTACATATACATAGCCAACTGTAACTGGATATAATTTCTGAATTTATTTACCTTAATGATGAAGGCCGGCTGTACGTGTATATTATTTTACATCCTTCGCATAGAAGAGAGTTCATTCAAAAGTTGGTACTCAATATTAATTAACTAAAATTATTTACTCGTCATGCGGGTTTTTTTTAAACGGTAATAATAGTTACAACGTTTACATATAGTTCAGCATTAACATTTTTTCAATTCTGTACTTTAAGGAATAAATGTAGTGTATGTATCCTAATAAATATTCAGAATTTAAAATTTGGATGCACAATTTTCAGCTTTAAAAATCCAAGACAGAGTTTTATAGCACGAAAGCAATAAACTAGTAAATAAAAGTAATTCTAATTTGAAACCCTCGTGACTTTTCTGTTGTTTATTTTTATACGTTTGTTATGTATAGTTTACTATTGGTTGAAAGGAATTTATAACGACCAAATTGATGTGATTTATATAGATCTTTCTACAGCTTTCGACGTGATTGACCACGAAATTCTGCTCCATAAATTAGGTGCTTCTGGATTTGTTCCTTCCACTATAAAACAAGTGTGTTTTCTGATGAGTGTACTTTAACATCTGGTGTACCACAGGGCTCTAACTTGGGTTCATCCCTGTTTATCCTGTACATTAATGATTTACTTCTGCAAGTGGATTGTCCTGTGCCGATTTCAATATAATTTTAAACCATGCCCACCGTCAGACCTCATAACAAGAATGTTTTGTAAGTAAATTTTCCCCACTTATAACGAAATTTAACTTCATGTGTAAGGTAATCAATTATACGAGGTGTGGCAATTAAATAACCGGACTGGTGCTACAAAACATTTTATTGATCACCAATTACATTACAAAGTTTATCCCCTTCAATGTACTCTCCTTGTCGATCCCTACAACGCTCCATACGAATTTTCCACTGTCGAAAGCAGTGCAGTCCGTTTCTGTCAGCTTGTTGAGAAACTCCGTCGCTTTCACCACACTCAAATTTTTCCCCTTAAACTCCGATTTTACCTTGGAAAAAAGTCACAGGGGGCCAGGTCGGGCGAGTACGATGGGTGGTCCAACATGGTGATGCCGGATTTCGCAAAGAATGCCTTCACAGACAAGACGGAATGGGCTGGCGCATTGTATTGGTGGAGCATTCAGGATTCGCTCTTCCACAAATCGAGTCTTCGTCTTCTCACTCGTTCACGAAGGGTAGTTAGAACCTCGTGTTTCACAAGAAACTTGAGGTTAACTTGTTGCTCGATCACTCTGCATTTTTCCGACGCGCCGCTAGCGTAGGGATTTGAACGGACGATTGCTACAGCGAGACTGAGCGACGTACAACCGTGCCCATCGAGTTCAGGGTGGAGGAAGCATCTACAAGCACAGACATGTTGAAACCTGCCGTGGCGTCTTCCCTGTTTGCCGATAGTAGCACCAGTCCGGTTATTTAATTGCCACACCTCGTATATACGCTGACCGACTAGCTGGAAAATCAGATGCTTGTGTTTCTTCGCCCATGACGTTAGACTAATTGGTACACCAGCAGATAGAAGTATATGACACAAGCGGAATTTTGTACGTTAGATCAGGCTTTGCCTATTGTATTTATTATATAAAGAGTGTAATCTAAATTGCTTGGCCAAACTTTAATAACGTGATGTATGGAACAAAGCTGTAAACAAGTTCCTATCAACATGTATCCAAAATAATCAGTAACAATTTTTACTAAAACAGCAAGAACAAATTTCATAACGTATACTATTTATTATTAACGTGTACGATTTGTTATTAACGCAATTTTTAAAATGTGAAACTTTGTTTATGTCTGTCACCTAATTGTTAAGCAACAAAAAGATAATATCTAATTCGACTTCAGCACACTTGAAAAACTTCGCACTAATTTGACAACTAACACCAACGACCCGCTTTGTTATAACGTAACCTATATTTATACGTTGATATTAGTAATTTCTTTTGTAATGCGCAGAAATGTTATATGATGTGTTTACTAGCAGCTTCTGCAGTGGTCATGACAGACAAATTCGAAAACAAATGCGGAAAATATTGACGCTGCACCGTGATAGTATCAAAGCTTCACGTGTGTATAGTTTGGCACTACACTAATTCTTAATTAATTCCACAATGCGATAACACATTTAAAAAATAAAGGAAAAATAATAATAGTTTGCCTCTATTATTTAAGGAATACTATGAAAAATTATTAAATGATGAGAATGAGCAAAAAGAATTTTCAAAACCGAATGATAAGCGAATATCGAGGAGGTTTTAAGGTAGAAGGGGCTG
The DNA here is from genome assembly GCA_029619315.2 of Dynastes maya. Taxonomy (NCBI): domain Eukaryota; kingdom Metazoa; phylum Arthropoda; class Insecta; order Coleoptera; family Scarabaeidae; genus Dynastes; species Dynastes maya. The sequence goes on from JAROYE020000001.1 coordinate 29,450,982, forward strand.
CGACAGAACAAACATTTACCACAAAAAATTCTCTAGTAGTGCAATAGCTACGAGCAAAATCTAGCAATGCATATGCCATTTAACGATTTTCTGCTAGACTATGATTCTATAAAAAGAAGTAATTTCTATGGGGCAATGACAAGTTTAGGAACCCCAAGCTGGTCAAAATGATTTCAATCAAAACCAATAACAAAGTTCTGGTAGACGATCGCCTTACATAAAACCTCATTGGAAATGAAGGTGTAAAATATCCACTGTCAATGGTGTTGTTTAACTTGGTTCAGTATTCAATAATACGAAAAGTGGCATAGAAGCGGAGGGAACAATTTACCAGAGTCGTTACTAGATTGGTGCGCATGCTGATGCTCTGACGTTAATAACAAAGACAAAAGAGGAACTGGTAAAGGTATTTCGGTATGGCAAAAAGGTATAGATTGTTAGTAAATGAAGAAAACGCAAAATACATGAAGATACGATAAGATACAGCAGGTTAAGGCAAAAGTGAAAAATGTACAGTTTTGAGAAGGTAAACAAATTTGAATATGTGGCTGTAACACTGATTAATAACGTAGGTGAAGGCTTCGAAATAGAGAAACGGGTAACAAAACGTAATAAATGCACTTAATAAAGTATTTAAGTCAAAACAGATTGCTAAGACAGAAAACGTCCCGCTGTAAACTACGCACGTTAAGTCTGGACCATGATGAAACAAGTAGAGATAAAACTAGGAATGCAGAAACGGAAAATTTTAGGAGGAGTAAAAATGGCAGTTGGCAAACGGAGAAGAAGAACGAATAAGGAATTACAGAAAATTTACGGGTAGCTATCTGTCATAGCAGACGTGAAATTCCAGCGTCCAAGGTGGTTAGGCCATATCTGTCATATACAAGTGAAGCGACGCGCAAAGAGAACTGTGGAAGAAGGAATTGGAGCAGAAAAGAAAAAAGGGCGACTGAGAAAGAAGTAGTTAAATGCTATGGTAACGGAGATTAGGAAGTTTGGCATTGAGAATTGGAAATGAATAGCAGAGGACGAAATGACTGGAAGCAGATAATGAAGCGGAGTCGAGAAAGTCTAGCGTAAAAGAGAAAGAAAAGAAACGCAAAGGTAGAGAACAGGAGGAGGGAGAAGCAAGTCATGAGCCTTAAAGGCCTATAACATTAAGCTATTGTAATGTTATAGATATGAAAAAGTGATTTATAAATTGAAAGATAATTTTTATAACCGTAGATCCGTACGTACCACCTAGACACTCTATCAACCCTTAAAAAAGAAGATAAATTACAAATAAAAACGCTTTCAAAAATTAGATCAATGGAATAAAAACACTAACCTAAAATTTCGACGTTTACGCGCCCTCTCTCTGGTAAAGGGACACGTAATAAAACCCTGCGTTCATTTGAATAACCAAACTCAAATTGTATTTGAATTAAAATTTGTACACTTGAATTTACCAAAAGCTATACGAGTCACTAACCGAAAAAGAATAACTCTGAACTGCACACACAGTGTGGCGCTAAAAACGACTCTTGTAGTTATCAATTATTCAATATACTAGGGTAGGTAAGGATTCATTTATAAGCGCTGGTCCCATACATATAACGAATAACGTTGCCGCCTGTGCTAGGAACACCCTCTCCACTCCTCTGTCCCTAGACAATTCCACACAGTCGCAAGTCAGTCGCCTAGCATACATGCTCGAGATATCTACTCGACGCAGATTTGTGGAAATACGTAATATCGTGTATTCTAAATCTGTGGCACTGGAACATTGAAACAGTTCACTAAAACCCTTACCACAAACTTAACTCAGAATTCAGTTTTACTGCTGATGATGATAGCTTGGCTATCGAAACGTACGTCCAGTACGAGTTAAGCATTGTGGTAAGGGTATTAGTGAATTGTTTCACGTATTACTTTATTTCCAAATAAATACTTGAATGTAATATTGTCGTATATGAAACAAAGAAAACGTTCCTAATTTAAAAGGAAAGGTTATGAATTCCAAAACTAAATACAACCTCTCATTATAAAACAACTACATTACATTTTTGCATTTCCAAATATCCAATATGTTAAATGTTTAACTGATAGTAAGTGCATAACAAATACATAAACTTTAAATGCAAATTCCAAAACGAAAATATGTTTCCTAAATCTAATTAATGGAATTTTGTGTCAAAATGAATTGTATTTAGATGTGTACAAATTCAATTGAACCTATTATTATAATAGATATTTAAATAAGCAGCCATTTGTAGTGCTGCCTCTAATGTGATACCATTTCAGGACTTCTTAGTTCATAAGAACATAATTAAAAAGAAAACTATCGCACAGTATAATTTCGAGACATAAACAAAACAGATCAAAAATAACCAAGGAGAAAAGATCGAGAAAGGCAAGGATGATCAATTAAAGAAATAAACTGGGGGTATAATGCATGACTAGAGTCTAGCGCGATGGTCCTCTGACAGCGGTTGGATTGTTACTTATTCTGAATCATTTCCGTCGCGCGACTCCACACCCCTTTTACTTTCATAACGAGCAAACGTTGTAACAGTGTCCATATATTTTGACTGTTCACTTTACTACGAAACTTACTAACGCGGTGTAAAGCTAAGGCCTTAACGTCGATTGCGATTTTCCCAGTAATTCACGAGTAACTTCTTTGATTTGATATAAATAGATCGATATATTTATTTATATATTTTATTTTTTAATTAATTACATCCAATTCCTTCACATTCTAAATCTTATAATCTAAGAAATATAAAATTAAATTGAACATAATAATATAGAATTCAAATAAAAATTAAGTAGTAGATGCAATTCAGTATCCTGAAACTAAGACTAAGACTATATATATATATATATATATATATCACTTTTATCTTTTTATGTATTCATGCAGCAGGATTTCAAATGGTTGGGAACTCAGTGAACTTGATCATTTTTCTTATGAGAAAATCCATTAAATTGCATTTGGAAAGGAACCTAAATCAACAATTTATTTATTATATCGCGCAGTTTTCCTTTAATGAAACAACCTTTTAATAATTGCCTTAATAATATTTCCGACAAGTCTAGTTTCTTATGCTTTTTCATGTTGAAATTTTCTTTGTACTTATAATAAGAATAACTTTATAAATTGTGGAAACAACTTTGTTTCGAAAAATATTGAATACCTTCCCTTGCCTGGACGAGGACTTTATATTTAAGCCAAAGATTTGAAATCCAGCTGCATAATTAATGAGACTAGTTTTAATATTCATTTTTTTTATGTTATCATTAACACCATGACGTTTTCTTACGTGCGTATATAAGCCTTTGCAGAAATTAACTCAAATTAATTAGATTTCATTTCCACATTAAGTATGTAAGTACACATAGCTCATACCATCCCACGTACGATATGCTAATAGCTTAAGCGGATATGTTACACATTTCCGTTAAATTTTCACCCTCGCTAATGATAGTAATGACATAAATAAATTCAAATACAGCTCAGGAGAACTGCATACGTGCAAGCAGAACGTGCATTTGCATATAATTTCCAGCTCCACCGATGTCAGTCTCTAACTTTCTGATATACAAAACTTGTTTTTTGGGTTAAATCAAATTATGAACTAATGAGTAGTTTCATTAATTTGCAATTTAAACTACTAGAATAGCTAAACTACCCACTAGCGAGAATATCGCTTACGTAGGTGCTATGGATAGCGAGGCTTCTATCTTGTTTGCTTGCCACAATAGCCTAATTTCGATATGATATACGTAAGTTGATTTCTTGTATTTATGAAATAGGAAAGTTTCTTTTTTCTAAGATAGACGGAAACACTGAGAGACAAATTTATGTATACATTTCGACTGAATGTGATAAATTCCCCTTGAAATATTTTTGGAGCTTGCAGGATTTATAGTAATTTTGCAACACTTGATGGGGTTCACATTTTGACATCTAATTTTTAGCTAATAGCAGTGATGGATCTCAATTCTTTTTTCTGAATTTTTACGACTCCTTAAATTTAACTATACTATTTTAAATAGGGCTATTATCATGTTGTTGGACCAAAAATCATATTCTCTTATAGAACTTAAAGTGTTCATAGACAAGGGAATACGAGGTTAGTTTGACATTAATCTAGCCTTTGATAGATGGCGTTATGTGAAAACGAATTGCTCTCGGTTTTGACATCTGCCATCCATCACATGACGTCTGTCAAAATTTCAAGCAAAAAACACAGTTAGTTTGGTTTTAACAGTCGTCGAAAGCAAGCAACTTTTGTGTTTTTTGAAAATGGGGAAAGTCGAATATCGTTCAGTGATTAAGTATCTTCATTTGAAGGGGAAAAACAATGCAGAAATCAAAGCCGAACTAGATGTTGTTTATGGCGAGTCTGCATCGTCGTTAACAACAGTGACATTTTGGAAAGCTGAATTTTTTAGTGGTCGTAAGGGTGTGTTTGATGATGAACGTCCAGGTGCCCCAAAAACCGTCACTACACCAGAAATCATGACAAACCGTTGAACCAAAGTGCGTGAGATAGCAGAGTCTCTAAATATGTCAACTGAGCGTGTACATAACATCATACGCGAACATTAGAATATGAAAAAGCTATCCGCGTGATGGGTGCCACGTTTGCTCATTATGCGACCAAAAATGCACACGTGTGACGGATTCGAATAAGGTTTTGGCAATGATAAAACGCCATTCCAAGGATTTTTTTCGCCGATACGTCACTGTTGATGAAACGTGGGTCCATTACTACACGCCGGAGACGAAGGAACAGTCAAATCAGTGGAGAAAAAGCGGTGAAGGTCCACCGAAGAAGGCCAAGACCACCCTGTCGGCCGGAAAGGTGATGGCGACTGTTTTTTGGGATGCGAAAGGCATTATGCACATTGATTACTTGGAAAAGGGTAAAACAATAACTGGCGTGTACTACGCAGATTTATTGGACCGTTTCGACGCTGATTTGACGAAAAAACGTCCGGGTTTGGCTCGCAAAAAGGTTCTTTTCCATCAGGACAACGCACCGGCTCACAGGGCGGCCGCTGCACAGGCAAAATTGCACCAATTGGGCTACAAATTGATCGGCCACTCACCGTATTCGCCAGACCTAGCCCGCTGCGACTTTTTCCTGTTCCCAACCTAAAAAAAATGGCTCGGAGGACGCCGTTTTGCAACGAACGATGAGATCATGACTGAAACTTCACACTATTTTGAGGAGCTCGAGCAAAATTACTTTTAGAAATGCATAAAAAGGTTGGAAAACCGTCTTATCAAGTGTATTGAGGTAAAAGGAGACTATGTTAAAAAATAAATGAGAAAAAGAACAAAAATCGTGCGTTTTCTTACTTAGGCTAGATTAATGTCAAACTACCGCTGCAATCGAAATCATTACCAATTTGTTCGCAGAAAATAAGATCACAAAAAGTTTAAGCAAAGTACTGAGCATTACACTTATGACAAAAGCCTAAGCGAATCCGTAAACTAAATTCTTTAGCTTGAATTCTTCTTCCGCTGTGTACTCCATCAGGAGCGTCAAATCTACGCATGATGGGACAAAAGTAAACGACTGGCAAATGACGTGTAGTATCGGCAATATAAATAAGGCACACTTTCGTATAGATTTACTGCATATCGTTCAGGTTTACTTTTGTGCCATGGTACATACATCCTTTAAGCTGCTTTCTTTATCGCCCGCTCCCACGTCATTTTCTGGGGACTATTAAATAGTACGAACTGAATATCCTTCCTGCGAAAAAAGAGCGTCTATCAAGCACCTAATTAATTTTCTGTGGAATATATAAACGTTACAGCAGCAGAAATTAGTAATTCTAACCTTTGTATTAATAGACCAGTTTCTTGAAAAGCATACTGATTACTAACCTGGGCAAATATGCGGTAACAGCCAGAGGCGTGGCGAGCGCACGAAATAAATTATGAAACGTACCGAAACACTTACCGTTTTAAAAGTCTTCCGTGAAATCACAAACTCGATAACATTTGTTAAATATTTGAATCATTAGATATGTTTCCACAGTTTTTAATGCCGAAAACGACCGTTCGACATCTAACGATGTTATATTTGCATATTTAAAATAATCTTTGAAACAACTTAATACAACTTCACACGCACCTTCACAAATTTGTCTTAATATAAGAAAATCGGAGTCTTTCTCTAAAACACTTTAAAATTTTCGTATTACACACCAATTTGTTTCGCCTTCTACAGCGCATAACTGTGCGTGAACATCATTCACAATTTGAACAGAATCCACTAGCGACATCGAAACATTTTGTAATTTTCTATTCCCTCCGCTAGTCCGAAGTAATTGTTGTGAATAGTTTGTAAATCTCTTTTAACCTGACTATCTTGAAATATTTCCTGGCTTTTCTTGATTGCTGCAACTTCTGTTGGATTGAATTTTAAAACTACCTTCTTTACTTGATCAAAATATTTGTTGTAGTAAAACCCAGCTTGCAACCATGTTCCCAAACGTGAACAATCGGCTGTGGTGGTTCAGGTAAATCAGGAGACAGTTTGTGAAATAGTCGGGTACGTTTCGGGAACTTTAGAAACACTGCCTTTGTACTAGCAATCAATGCATTTACTAGTGGAAAACAAGTAGGAATCGTTTGTGCCGCAAGATTTAGAGTATGGATTTTATACGTTACACGTAAGAAGCCACCGCTATGTTCTTTAAGAGATCGGCCCAAAGAACGCATTTTTGTGGCACCATCACTCATAAATCATAAACATTAAAAGTTGCTTAGTTGAAACTTCAAATTTGTTCAATGAGTTCAACGCCACCTTTAAAATCTCATCGGCAGTACAATTTATAACTTTTTTAGAAGCAAGTAAGAAGGAGGATGACGGTCGATATGATTCCATTGCCCGTACCATTACGTTAACCACAGAATGTTTTTGACGATCTGTTGTTTCAATCCCGTTTTCATTCTCTTATCTATATGTTCACGAGCAAATGGCACTACATTTCGTATCGATGTCCGACTAGGTAATTTACAGTCCGCATATTTATCCAGAAGGAGACAAATGCTTCTTTGTCTAGTAAACGAAACGATAGATTACATAAAATAAGAGTAACACATAAATCAAATGTAAATTTTTCTTGGTCTCGTATGCCACTTTTTGCAGAAGAATGCTGTTTGCTTTCGATGTGACGTTGACAATGGCTTCTGGACCAACACATTAAAGGGATTTTACAAACTAAACATTGAATTTTAGCGCCATCAAAAATTAAGTCCGGCATGTCCACTATAAAGTTTTTAACTGTGTCTGCCATTGGTCGTTTTCGCGTCGTACTTAACTGCGACATTTTTAAAGCAAACATAAGCGTACAATTACGAAATAAGTTACGACAGCCTACATATACACAGAACTACTCGCATACAGCATCGATTTAGTACTGACGCTGTGAACGCGTGAAATAGATAATCGCCGACTTCGCACCACATATCTACTACACTGACTGTTACCGCTGTTTGCCCAGACTGCTGATTACACTTCATTACATGTTGCACACGTTCAATGTTTTACTTTTACAATTATGGCTTGTAAGTACATACATATACTCGTACATTAACCGTGAAGACTTATGGCTGGTATTTCAAACTACAGCCACTATAGGCTTTCGCGAGTACTGTAAAGTGTAAGTTAGTTAAATAATAGGAAATGTACCAGCGTTTTGCTCGCAATTGAGAAGCTTCCTGTAGGTTATTGCATCATTATTGCTGCTGTTACAAGACTCCGTAGACTTCAAACTGTAACAAAGAATCCATAGTAGACAAAAGCTCCTGTCATGTAGCTACATGTACATGAAAGTCCGTGTTTTAGACAAGTTACATATATCTTTCTAGTAGAATCCTGCAGATCTTTTATTTATCATTAACATTTGCTTTTCCTTTATTACCCAGATCTAACGACAGTCACCCCCGAAGTGGTAAAAGAAGGCCTGCCGGAGATGGAATTGATGCCGAAATGGAGGAACCGGAATTAATATTTGAATTGACGGAGCAGATGAGGGACTGTCAGTGTGCTTGTGACCACGTGATTTATGCTCCTGGATATACCACCTGTTTACCGGTAAGTTTCAAGGATCGCTCATTAATTATGTAAAGCGGAAAAGGACTATACGTTCACATTACGTGCGGGTTTGTTGATGTTCTTTAAACCATAACGTTAATGTGTACATATATTTTCGGAATATATTTCCTCCATCGTTTTTGTTTTATTCAAAGATTATCTCTGAAACATGTCCATGCAGCTGAAAATATATTTGATATAACAAACCCAACCAATAATAATAAAAACGATTTTAACGTAATAGGTGAAATAACCTATAAAAATGAGCGCCTAGTCTCTACGTACGTAATAAAGGAAGGTCTATGGACTTGTACTGTACCGCGAAAGTCACCTTTCTCGGCGTGCTAATAAATAAAAATTGAGGCATACTAGAGAACAGAGAAATTGGACTCCCAAAATGTAGAACATGGTACCTTAAGATGGCTCAAGCTTTTTGGTAAATCTCACCAGTATTTTCGCCTGTTTTTCGTAAGTTCTTGGGGTGAAAATTTTAGTAAAAATCATGTTTCAACGAGACAATCCCAAACACACCAGCCTATGGAGAACTAGCCCACGATTCTGATCTTAATTTATTTGAGCACTGTTGGGAATTGTTAGTTAGAAAAGATGCACCATTTTATATCGGAATCATTTAATTCACTGCCAAAAAGGAATTTCATAATGTTCTAGGGATGTTAGATTTGTGACAAATGAATCATGAATACGAAGGTAGTCTGAAAAGCTACAAGCTTCAATATGAAAATGACGTTACCCGTCAAAAATATTCTGGTAATATGACTGAAAATTTTAACCATGTTGGACACTTAGTGTTGTTTAACAGTCGTTTGTGTCAATCGATGTTAGTGTTTCTGTAAAAGTGGAAAAAAAACGGATATCGAAGCGTTTGATAGGCAATATACCTACGCAAATTAAAACCGAGATGAACGCTGTCTACGTGGACTCTATACCATCACTTGACACAGTGAAATTTTGGGTAGCTGAATTTAAACGTGGTCGTACCAATTTGGTTGACGATGAACGTTCGGGACGGCCAAAAAACTGCAACCACTACCGATAGCATCGGAACAGTTCACTAAATGGTGTTAGAAGATCGTCGGATTAAGGTTAGTGAGATAGCAGAGTCTGTAGATATTTCGAAAGAACGTTTGTTATAAATTTTACTGAAGATTTGGGCATGAAGAGACTAATTGCGTGTTGGGAGCAGCACTTGCTCACTCAGGACCAAAAACACATTCGAATGAAAATTTTCAAAGCCCTGTTGAAGCAGTTTAGGCGAAATAAGTCGAAGTTTTGGCGCTGATTAATAACAGTGGACGACACTTGGATACACCAGTATACTCCTGAAACAAAGGCACAGCAGGGTGTACCGCAAATGGTGAATCGGTTCCGAAGAGGGCGAAGACTTTGAGATAGTCACGGAGTTGTGTTAATCAAGTATCTTGAAAAAGGAAAAACAATAACGGATGCATACTACGCATCATTACTTGACAAGCTGAAGGTAGAAATTGCGGAAAAGCAGCCGTATGTGAAGAAAAAAAAGTTTTGTTTCACCAAGACAACGCACGGTCTCACACCTCAGCGGTCGCCATTGCAAAAATTCACGAATTGAAGTTCGAATTGATGGAACACCCACCCTATTCACCAGATGCGGCCCCTAGCAGCTTTTTTCCTTTTCCCAGGCTCAATTTTTCTCTCAGAGAACACAGACCTTCATCGAGTGAAAAGGTAAAATTTGTAAACGCCTGTTTTGCGGAACAAGATGCCATCTACTGTTTGGACGGATTAAATAGATGGGGGCGTTGCTGGGAAAAGTGAATAAGGAGACTACATATGTTGAGAAATAAAAGTGCCAGTTTCTGAGTTAGACTGGAAACTTTTCGGATTACACTCGCAAATCCTCATACTGACATGTAACCTAACTTTTGATTTTTTTTTATAGGAATTGGTTTGAAGTAAAATATTAAGTTCTCTTATTGATGGTTTACCTTTCGCTTACATTCCTAATTTTATTTTGTCAAAAATATCAGATAACTAGATATTATACCTAGTGATTTAAAACATATTCACAATACTGCACTTCTATTGTAACTTAATTTCCAAGATTGTGAGATGATATACCTTATAGAGGGGAATGGGTTATACGTCATATGCGTGTTGCTTCATATTTTGTGGTTATATTGAAAGCAGCATATTTTAGATTGTGTAACCGATACATAGCTTTTTATTCTGTTAAATTAACTTCAAAAAGCCTTACCAGGAATTTTCAGATTCTTACGGCAAATCTGCCAAATATTGTACATGTTTCAGTTTGGTGATTTTATGAAATGGTGGCGGAAAGAAATCAAAAGATTGTACCCGAAATAAATCTGTATAATTTATGCATGCAAAGGTATATGTTATGTTTAGTGTCGCGTGCGTTGCGTACTGAACGCCTTATTTTCATCGTGCAATAGGAAATTTCTGGGTAAAATTTTTCCCTGAAAATGTTGAATAAGTTATATGTCTCTCGTCCGCACAGAAAGCTACTTGCTCCATTTGATATTGTGCAAAATACTCATATTAACGACGTCGCCTACTGTTGAGTGGCGTACTATCGCATTCAGAATATTATATAAAGTACAGCACTTAAATACGCGAATGCTCCACTCAACGAAGGAAAGGATTTTATGTTTTGTCTTTGCCGGCGCTGTGGCGTATAATGTTGGATGGTACCAAGAGATAAAAATAGTCACAAAAGTTAGTTGATTGTCTTGATAACAAGTTTAAAACGTACGAAATATAACTACATAAATTTTGACTATAATTGAGTTTGGAATGACATCAGAGGGCATAACTGGAAAGAATATTATCAGTATTACATTTTTGGTGCTCTCGAAAGCAAAAAATATACAACACCAAACGATGGTATCATCACATTCCCAAAAGCGCAGTTGTTAGTGGTTGAAAAACACTTCTTTTTCTAAAAAATAACTATTTATTATAGAGAAACTAATGCTACACGTGGTTCGGTCGCCATTGCTTTTTACACTCCGTTTTATTTATGGGGGGAGGGGTTAGCGCAACTGAAATTTGTGGCTGCACTACATTTTAGTTTTCAGTTTTCTTAACTGAGCTATAATAGCCGAAGTGATTCTGGATTGGTCTTCGATCAACCTTTAATGAATATGTTAATGAATACAAACACAATTCAAACTATACATAAAGTTGCGAAGTTCAATTAAAAAGAACGGCACGTAAAATTTATACACGGCGTATTCGAATTACTTAGTCAAACTTTACCAACGTGTTGTATGGAACAAAACTGTAAAAGAAGTTCCTATAAACATGTGTGCAAAAGTGTTTCCTTAAAAAGTTACTTGCGAATTCCAAAATTGCGAATAATCAGAAAATGTTTTCTTTTTAAAACAGCAAGAACAAATTACATATCGTATAGGATTTGTTAACACAATTAGAAAAATGTGAAACTTTGTTTTTATCAGGCATTTAGTTGAAAATGTGAAACTTTGTTTATGTTTGTCACTTAATTGCTAAAAAACAAAGAAGGTAATATCTAATTCGACTTCAGCACACTTGAAAACCTCGGATAAACGGTTGAAATAACAACCTTATTAAATCTTGCTTGTACGCGCGTAACTTTTTAAGGAAGCATTTTTGGGCACACGTTTCTTTTGTCAATGTTTACATTTATTAGAGATACGAGGTGTGGCAATTAAATAACAGGACTGGTGCTACTATCGGCAAACAGCGAGGACGCCACGGCAGGTTTGAACATGTCTGTGCTTATAGATGTTTCCGCCACCCTGAGCTCGATGGGCACGGTTGAACGTCGCTCAGTCTCTCTGTAGCAATCGTCCGTTCAGGTCTTTACGCTAGCGTCGCGTCGGATACGCGTGGAATTGTCTACGTCCACTGAGTCTCCGAAGGTCAAACCGTCAATCAACATTATGACGTCGAGGTTCTAACTAGCCCTCGTGAACGGGTGAGAAGACGAAGACCGGATTTGTAGAAGAGCAAATCCTGGATGCTCCACCAAGATAATGCGCCAACCCATTGCGCCTTGTCTGAGAAGGCGTTCCTTGCGAAATCCGGCATCACAGTATTGGACCACCCACCGTACAAACTCCTACAAACCTTAAATACGGCGCATGGCGTGGAATTCAAAAGTTATTTCTAAAAACACTGAAAGAAAAAAACCTCTTGGTAGAAATCGTTTTGTTGTTTTTTAAAATATTTGGCCATTAAGATTTATATACTTTTGCGCGCGTTCGAACTAATTCTCGAAACATTTTTCTATTCTGAAGGCGGTGTTACCAAAACATGGTTTTGCTTCAATAGCTCCTTGAGTCGATAAAAATCGCTGTCCACGCATTTTTTGTTTGACGTTCAGGAACAAAAGGATGTCGTTAAGCGATGACAGGCAATGATACATTAATTCGATGTTTTTTCCCTTAAAATAATCAATTGTTTGACGTGCTTTGTGAGAGCTGGCATTGTCATGATGAAAGATGATGCGACGTTATCGATAGTTTTTCCTGATTACGATAACTTCTGGCAAACAAATTCTTGTATACCATTCAGCATTAACTATTCTTCGATCGTTCAAACCAATGCTTTCAACAGGGCCAGTACAACGAAGGGAACAAGCAATCATTTTCTTGGAAGTGCTTTGTGAACGAACAACTTTTCTTGGATTCGCTTCATCTGGTAACCCAAACAGCATAATGTTATTGCTTAGCTTTTGGCTCATACGAATATATCGAAGTTTCGTCACCTGTTACGTTGTTTTATACAGATTTTGGAGTTCCTCTGTCGAATTTTTTGACCATTTCCTTAGACCGATTGACACGAGCTCTTTTTTGTAGTTGCGTCAAATTATACGCGATCTATCGAGAACAGATCTTTTTCACACCTAAATGTTCATGAAAAATCGAATGTACTGCTGTCTTCGATATGCTTGAGGATGCTTGTATCTCACGGTAAGTCGCATGTCGATCCTCTTCAATCATGTTGCGCACAACATCGATGTTTTTTGGAACAACCTTCGCGAAATTCATCTCCGACGGAAGCACGACCACGACGAAATTCCTCAAACCAGTTCTTTTCTCATGGTTCTTCATTACCAAAAATTGAACGAGGCGATTCGAGACATTGTTGTTGTGTTAGGCCTTTACTAAAACCGTAACAAATCATGCAACGAAAACCTTCACGTGAATTGCATCAAAATACTCGGTTAATTTCTGTGCACTGCTTCAACATTAACAAATGTCAAGTTTTACGAAAATAGTAATGTTAAATCTCAATAGCGTCACCTAGTGCAGCAATATTTTCAAAAGCGACACGTAAGTACATAACCTTCACCGTTCGACTAATCTCTGCAACAGCTCAACCGGTACTAAAACGAAATCTCTCTCAGCGCGATTTAACATGATTTATATTGAAGGTCGACACTACATGCCTGCTTCTCTTCCGGTTTAGTTTATTTATGAATTTTTCGTATTCTTATATTAACCCGTAATACCGACGCCTATGCGAGTCCGCAAGTTTAGGTTACTCTAGTGATGATCATAATAAAAGATAAGGTGCAAATGAAATTAAACATCCGCTTCCTCGAGGAATTTACCAAGATTATGTGTAGCTTGGCGAATAATTAATTTATTTCATGTATATAAATAAAACTTCGCTTAGACTATACTTAAAGATCTAAACTACTGTGATAAAGCATTTTTAATAGATATTGTTAATCTTTTTAATTTGAATTTACTGAATGATGCGTGAGTTCAAATCCGCAACAACAATGCATCAACAGTTGCAAACATTGAGCATCCATTACGTTTACTGATTTAAATAAGTGCAAAAAAAACTAATACGCAAGATAGTGTAATATATTATATCATTATATAACATTTTAAAAATATTCTGCTTTGCTAGGTGTAATTCATGGAACATCGACATAATATAGTACACAACTCGCTGTTACAATGACAAACTTGGAGCGTAGAAACTAACGTTTAATTTTAGAAGTTGCAATGTGGCATGGTTCGCTAGTAAATGTATGCAGCTCCATTGGTAGAACAGGAAATGATCGTAGATAGGAAATTCGGTAAACTGGTATATAATAGGTACGATTTTTAATAGTAAACAGAACTTACCAATTACGCAACTCCGTTCCATACACTATTATATCATATACATTTTAAGCAGAAATGAAACCAGTGCGTACTTTTTTAGTTGAGTATTTGATTGTTGTATACTTTGTTAAAACAACACATTCATATTCGTTGGTAAGTAAAAATGTTTACTAACTACTTGAGCTTCACGTATATGTGTCGGTCATTAAATTAGAAACATTAGAAAATATCGACGGTGTCAAACCAATACCACGTATCTTCATAAGTAAACCTAAGAAGATACGAGGTATTGGTTTGACACCGTCGATATGGCAATTCCGTGTATAAAATAAGTAGAAAACGATTTTTCTGAACTACTTTATTAATAACTATTAAAAATAAACGAAAATACATATAGACTGTTTAGTACTTAGTATGCCCTCCTTTTGATTTCATAACTTTAAATTTAATTATTTTGGACGTGCTTTCTACTTACTTTGGTATTATCAATTTTATTTAATCGCTGATTTTTCAAACTTCTTTGATATTTTTCATTAATTTTCCTTTATTGGTACACTTCCCCAAGTAGTCCTTGAAATGTTGCCTTTATACTGCATAGAGGTAAATGTAACCAATAATTTCATTAAGAGTTAAACCAATTGATAGATTGCTCTTGTGTGAAATCTCTCACATGTATTAGAAACTGGGCATACACGCACATTTGAAAATTTTATATAAAATAAATAAAAGCCATAAAATGAACGTTCTAGAAGGCTACTTTATAAATGAAAGTTTACGATTGAATCCGTCTAATATTCTAAACGACTAACTTAATAAATTCTCCCTTAGTAAATCCTTCAGCTGTTAAGCAGTTTTAACTTGCACCGCATTCTAACGAAGATAACTAACATTTGCGTTAAAGTGTTTTGGTTTATTAAAGAGAACTTAATAGAGGTTTCCACTGCGAACACAATTCTGTTTATTTAACAATTACCGCTCATAAATTGCAAACGTTTATAATTCGTGCTCTCATAGGAAATGACATAGTACTGGTTTTCTATTTAACAACTGGAGTGGTTCCGAGCAGTTTCAAGCTACTCAAGTACTTAATGCTCTGTGTTCCTTTCACTATGATGGAAGAAAACCAGAAGTGCACACGGCTTCTATCGTCGCTCCCCTTGTATTAGTATTACGTACGTACGTGCTGTACTTTTGAGGTTAATTTTAAGTTCGCGCCGTACAGTGGTCGAAATTCCCCGATTAGCCGCTACTAACCTCACGGAGTTTAGAAATTGATATTTCTAAATTCCATACTTTACGAGTGTGGTAAATGTATTGTAATGTATATGTAGTGTAATTGTATTCTTTAAAATTATTCGATGTGTTGTTGAATAGAAAATATTTTGGTTTCTTTGTTCTTCAATAAAGTCCGAATTTTGTAGAACAAATGTGCACAAAGTAAATTATACAGCATTAGATAACCAATTTAATAAACTTTATAAATATGTACGATTTATAGCTATAAAGAACCATATAAGTAAGAAAATTTGGTTTTAATGAACGAGAGTTTCATTACCAGGAGATAATTGTTTGAAATATGGCGAAATGAAACCGACAGCAAGGAAAATAGGGCTTTATACACCTTTACCGAATAGACTTCATTTACAAGAACATAAAGGAGATATTACGAAGAAATTAAATAAAAAAGTTGATAGCATTGCCAAGCAGTGTCTTGTTAGGTGGAAAAAAACCATTATTCTATCCAAAGTTTTTACTTGTTGCAAATATTTAAGCTATTCAAATAAATAACAATAATATATCTACCCTTAATTATATATTTTTGTTTTAGCAAGTAGTATTTTATCATTTCCTACCTTGAAAAACGTTCTACCAATCAAAATAATATTTATCTTATATCCGAAGCGTTAAGTTTCGCCTAAATACGTTATTTCGCCCACTGTGCACCGCTGACATTTCGCATTAGTTTCGACAAGTCAAACACGCTTAAATAGTACGAGGATGGTACCATAAATACCTGCGCTAAGGAAGACAAATTGTTTTGCATTTAGTACATTTATTTCTCGACATATTCCCCTTGTAGCTCTATACACTCAGTCCAACGATGCTTCAACACGATATGAGCTTCATTGACCATATCGTTCGTACTTACCTCCATGGACCGACGTGGTCACTCCTCTTCAAAGCCGCTTAAATTCATTAAGCCAATATCTGATACTATTAGTCACCGAAGGTGCGTGGTCTTTAAAAAATGCATCCAATTCCGCATTGATTTCTACACACGTCTTCTCATTTGAAAAAGAAATCGAATCACTGACCAGTATTGCTCTTTTTCCATGATTTCACAGATACATAAACTTGTTCACTTTCAACAGCTCTCAAAATACCGACAAAAAGGAAATTTTGACGGACGTCGACTAAAGAATAGTACTCACAGTCGGTAATACACATTTTCTTCACTTCAAACACGGATACTTCTCATACCTCTTAAGTGTCATATCAAATATTGGGTAGATTAAGTTAAGTAATACAGCTGACGTTTGACGTAGTGCTTTCCTAACGGGTTGCTTTCGTAGCAAACTTATTGCGCTGGGCATGAAGTCCTAGTACTCAAAACGCTTGAAAGGAATAATACAGTTCAGAAACAATACAAGACCGATTGATGTTCAAATTTGTAGTTCTAAACAATTCTACAATTAGGACCTTATTGCTTTTATGCTCAAAATTAATTTGTACAAATCTAAATAAACTATTCATAACTTTACTATGAAACATTACGATATCTATAAGAATAGCACCTCTAAAAACCGGTACATGGTTATCTTTTGTTAGACCTGAATCTTTATATCTGAGTGGTCAATTAGAATGCTGTGCTCTCACAATGACATTTCAATGGCGATCGTTAGATTACGCTACAAATTGCCATTTGTCCTCACAGTAGGTGTAATTGTCATTTAGTCATTGCAACGTCGTCGATTGTTTAATTCCCTCTACTATCCATGTAATTCTGCTGCAATTATTATGCAAGGTTGTTCCTATTTTGAACAATATCACTTTCTTTCTTGCTCCCTAATAATTTTACCTGCACGAGTTATTTAAAATAAGTGAAAGAAGTAGTGGTATTATGTACAACTCAATTTATAAATAAATATGTGGGCCGAATAAATTTAAAGTGACTTTTGAATTATTTCCAAAGAAAGAAGTTTCATTGTACATGATAAGAAACGAAAGACAAAGGGAGAATCATTCCCAAAAATGTAAGGTTACAATTACGCCATGAATATAGTGCAACGTAATTATATTCCTCATTGCTGCATTGTAATTATATTCCTCATAGTGTAATCCATTATCTTCGTTTCCGAAAATATATAATAAAAGCTATCGTTTCAAAAGGTATACAAGCGGTCAAAATCTACAAGTATACAGCGTGTCCCCGGATTAACGTATGGATAGGTAAGGCAGACAGAAAATTATTGAGTTAAAATTTCATCTTTTGGGGGTCAGCAATGCTTGAATAGTAAGTAATTTATGCCATAATTTTATTGCCGAAAAATCAAGTATATCTTAGAAATTTACAAAAACGGGATTTTGTCATTTAGTAAAATGCATTTTCTGTGGGAGATACGATAAAAGCATTATTAAAAAACAATGTTCAGGGTAATAAATTATGCTAGTACTTAGCGTGTAAACATGGCCCAACCTCAAAAAGATGAAAATTCATCCCAATAATTTTCTGTCTGCCTTACCTATCCAAGTGTTAATCCAGGGACACACTGTAGATTCAAATAAACGATAACGCGCGTTTCAGAAAGCTGCAATATACCATAGATGAATTTTTCTGGTCATTCTTGTATTTTCAATTATTTACATTGATTAAGTATAACAGGTACCCAGATTTCAATGTGTTATTTGTTCGTTTGCAGGTTTGTATATAATAACGCGGAGTCTTCTAACGGCAAACTCCATTTATTCTCCAAACAAACATGAAATTGGAGTTTGACGTACATATATAGAGGTCGACAGTAATTATCTGCGCATAACCTAAAAGTATTTGTAACTTCACAAGGCGGTAATTTACAGTATGGTGCAAATAAGTGATTAACATTTTGAAAATATTTGTAATTTGTGGCTATACATGCTCGTCTAAATAAATTATCCAAGTAAAAATAAATAACCTGCTTATTTTAAATAGAACACTCAGGATATTTTCCCGGATTACACCTATCTGCAGTAGTTTAGCAAATATTTGATTTTTTTATTAAACTAATGATATTTACTTATAATTATATAGGTAGCTATGATAAAAAAATGATATTCGTCTTATTTGGAAAGTGAGTGGCGCTGTGGATACGATTTGGCTGCACATCCTTGCGCTGAAGTTCTTATTTCCGTATTTTTTCTTATTTACTTGTTCATTTGTTGTAACTGTTTATTGTTTCTTATATATCTTGATAATGCAGGGTGCGAAAAAATAAATTTTAAAAAACTTCAGAAATGCTAGATGGAACCAAGATTTTTACAAGAAGTTTTGCCAGGACTGCTGAAAGACGTCTCGGTACACGTGCACCAAGATATGTGGTTTCAACACGATGGCGCTCCTGCACACTTTGCTTATAGCCAACAACAACATTTGGCAAGAAGTGGATTGAAGGAGCAGCGCCCGTTTCTTGGCCTTCTATAAGAAGCTTTTATTCAACATCAGTTGAGTCAGAGGAAGACCTTGATGTTCGCATTATCCAAGTGGCAGAAAATATTACACAGACACTCAGAGTCTTCTAACGAACCCGACAATCCGTTCTTCGCGGCTGGACTCTTTACGTATACAGTTTGAAGTTGGAAATTTTGAACGGTTTTTATATGCACTAACTAAATTAAGTTGTGAGTATTTTATTGGTGTTTTGTTAATTTAACAAAAACGTAGTTCTTATTTGATCATACTGCAATTAATACAGCAGTATTGATTAAAATCACAAGATGATTATAAATTATAAGTTGAATTAGTGCATCCAAAAAAGTTGTCTATCTTTAAGGAGATCAGCGTTATGCAATTTTGATCTTCAGAAAAGAAATTATACATCTTTCACCTATCGTCCTTAGGCTAAAAATGTCTATCTTGGTATACCCTCCACCATTTTTCGAATTTTTTAAAAGTTGTTCTTCCGCACCCTGTAGTTAGTAGTTAGTCAATTATTAACAGGATAATTGAAAAATATAATTTGCGTCCATGCAAAGTAGAATTACATCAAACATTAAAAGACAGACTGCCGATGGAGAGTCAATTTTTGTGATGCTGTGTACAAATGCATAGAAACTAAGACCTCACTTTTGTTACACGTTTTCTTCCAACGAAGCAACTTTAAATCTTATAAAATTCAACAACAACAGCTGAAAACAAATAAGCAATAAACAATAGTAAAATCAAAATTTTCTAGCTAAATGTAGGTCCGACCCGTGTACACAAAGCAGTTACCTCACAAATAAATCGAATATCATCTTTTCTTCTCAATCTATCCATAACTACTTGTACAATTATAAGTAAGTGTAATTAATTTCATATAAAATTGAAATATCTGTTGAACTATTGCAGACATGTATAGCGTATGTTTCATAAAAACTTTAGGTAGTAGGACAACTATTCTAAACCCGTAGAAATATACACTATCGAATCTTTTCCAATTTTAGTAATTTATTTTGAATAGCCTATATAACGGCAAAGCATTTCAGTAAGGTGGTAAGATATCACAGGCTCTATGCTAGTTGCGCACTACAGGATTTGATCTTTACCGATGCTGTCATAAAATATAAGCAAATTTATAAACACCTGCAAAACAAAATCTCTTTTAAATTACTAATATCCCCACAGCTATTAGACCAAAATGTAATCTACCTTAAATAAAAAATTTTCAGAATGTATAAATAATGATAGCAACGATTGTGGGCTAATATGCTTTTTTTCAGCCACGTACCGATCGGTACGTGGCTGAAGATGAAGACGCACATGTCTTCGAAACGGCATTTCCGAGTTAATTAATAATTTGTGTGGTGCAGAGTGTGCTGAGAATATATTTGTTTGACATTCAGAATATAGTACAGAATGCAAAAATGATATAATACACATACATACTGGGTGCTCAGTTTTAAAGAAATACTTTAGTGGCTCCACGTTTGTTAAGCTATTAGTACAGTAATTTCTAATTACTAGGTACGCCCATATAGATAACATTTGAGTTTCATCTTTGTTTTGGGAATAAATAGATTTTGTTAAACCGTTGGTGCAATATTACTGCTTACTTCGTACTTGTATTGAGAATATCCCTTATTTGTTAAAAGTCGTGAATATTACAGCAATAAAAAGCTTTTTTAGGCACGACGTTTCTAATGATAGGCTGTATAATGCACTGTCCTTCTGGAAGACACTTGTACATGAGCTTTGGTCCTGCTGGAGAGATTCACCCTCCTTATGGTATGGTACTTCTAGCAGCACTATGCCTGCGGTGCAACGTCGCAAAACTTGCCCGTGTTTGTTTTCAGGATTCTGTTGCCTATGCACCAAAGCAAATGAAACGCAAACAGCTGCTGCCAGAAGAGACTCAAGAGAAATGTACAAGAAAATACGACAACTCGCAGGAAACAAAAGGAATACCAATGACTTGCCACTGAAAGACAAAAATGGGATAAACATCTACACAGTAAATGAACAAGTAGAAAGATGGCGTGAATACTTTGAAGAAATACTCAACACCGAAACTGTAGACACTCTACGAAGAAGTATATTCAGCCAAACACTCAATAAATACTGATCCTCCTACAAGAAGAGAGATAACCAATGCTTTGCTGGAAATGAAAAACGGCAAGTCTGCGGGTAACGACATGATAACGACAGATATGATACATATAATATATTAAAAGTTGACGTAAACACAACAGCGGCAATCTTGAAACCACTCATTGATAAAATATGGATAGCAAAAACTTTTCCTGAAGACCGAAAGGAATAAATAACCATCAAAATTCCTAAAAAGAGGGACCCACAGAAATGTGAAAATTGGAGAGGCATGACCATTTAAGTGTAACTAGTAAGATATTCTATTGTATCATATTGAACAGAATCAGCAGCATACTACACAACAAGATCAGACAAGAACAAAGTGGCTTCAGACCAGGAAATTCATGCATTGATAACATCAATACAATTAGAATCATAATAGAGCAACTAGAATATAGATCGCCTCTACAACTAGCCTTCATAGACTACAAACGATCCTTTGAGTCCTTGAACCGCGATGCAATTTGGATAGCACTAAAAAACCAGGGGCTTCCACAGAAGATAATTAGATTAATAAAAGAAGGCTACAAGCGATACAAATGTTAAGTACTTCATAAAGGGCAAATGTCGCTGTCTCCAATCCTGTTTCTTATTGTAATAGATCTGATACTCTCCAAAACTATAAGGAATAAAACAAGAGGTGTAAGATGAGGTCTCACTAACGTGCTGGAAGATTTAGAATGTACCGATGATATGTGTCTATTTTCATCAAAAAGTCAAAGGATGCAACTAAAGCTTCAGGATTTAGTAAATGAATCAAAGAAAGTCGGGCTAAAGATCAATGAAAACAAATCTAAGGTGATTAGTATAAATTCAAGAGAAAATACATCAATAAAGGCGAACGAGGTCCCCTTGGAAATAGCAGATGAATTCTCATATCTGAGGAGCATGGTCTTTACTGATGGACGAACAACTATAGACATCTCAAAAGGAATAAATAAAGCAAGAGGAGTGTTTTCAAAAATGAAAAATGTTTGGCGTTCAAGGAAATTGAAGCTGACGACAAAAATCAACGTGTGTAATACTACAGTGAAGCTGGTTTTATTGTACGACTCTGGAACATGGCTAGTAACAAACGAAATCAAAAGGAAACTGCAATCATTTCTCAACAGATGTTTGTGAAACATACTAGGAATATGGTGACCAAATATAATTTCCAACAACGACTTATGTCAAACAACTAGACAAGAAAACATCAATAAAGAAATAAAAAGAAGGACATATGGATGGCGGGCCACACTCTGAGGAAATCAGCAAATACCCCCAGCCACTTCGCTCTGCAATGGAACCCTCAAGGAAACAGGCTAAGAGGAAAACCTCGTGCATCGTGGAGAAGCACTGTCTTTGAGGAAACAAATAAGAACATTCCACAGTTACGAAGAATAGGAATAGCCCAGGGCTGCACACAATGGAAAAAATATACAGAATCAATATTATAAGTTCAACACACACACAATAAACTTTGTATTGTATGTAATTACCCTACGTCCCGCAAAGGGAATAACAATAATGATAATAATAATAATGCTCCAAAGCACGTTAACAAAACATTTCTATATACTTTTTCACTGTTTTTCAATACTAAGCACATGAATAATCATCCCTAAACAGGGATTCTCTCCAGGAATTATCGGTTCCTGGAGGATCGAGTTCTGTCACAAAAATTGCGACACGTGAGTTAAGAAGGCTTGCCATAACTGAATAAAATCAAATGCAACAATGGTTGCGCTAATAGATCAAAAGTATGCCAAAAAGTATTTTGTTCGATGCATAATTGGGCCTGCTAGTAGAATTAAAAGTACTTTTGAAATTGAGCGCGAAAGTGATAGGACCGTGAGTACATTTGGGTAGGGCCCTATCATTAACATACCGCATTAGTAAGTTTCGTAGTAAAGTGGACCGCTAAAATATATGGACACTGTTGCTACGTTTGCTCACTACGAAAGTAAAAGGGGCATGGAGTTGCGCGACGGAAATTAATCAGAATCAGTAACAATCCAACCACTGTCAGAGGACCATCGCGCTTGACTCTAGTCATGCATATTATACCCCAAGTTTATTTCTTTAATTCTGCTTTGTTTGTGCATCGAAATTACACTGTGCAATAGTTTTCTTTAGAATTACGTTCTTATAAACTAAGAAGTCACGAAATAGTACCACATTAGAGGCAGCACTGCAAATGCTTATTTATAATATTATTATAATAGATTCAACTGAATTTTTGCACATACAAATACGATTCATTTTGACATAAAATTCCATTAACCAGATTTAGAAAACATGTTTTCGTTTTGGAATTAAAAGTATGTACTTGTTGTGTTTGTTTTCGCACTTACTATCATTTAAACATTTAATATATTGGATATTTGAAAGTGCAAAAAAGTAATCTAGTTATTTTATAGTGAGAAGTTCTATTTAGTTTTGGAATTCGTCATTTTTCCTTTTGAATTAAGAACGTTTTCTTTGTTTCATATACAACAATATTACATTTAAGTATTTATTTGGAAATAATCAACGATTAAAGTCAATCAGTAGGATAAAAATCAAATATGTAGCACGTATTCTAAGCGACTGACTTGCGACTGTGTGAGATTGTCTAGGGACACTGAGGAGTGGAGAGGGCGGTCCTAGCACAAGCAGCAACGCTATTCGCTATATATGTGGGACCAGCGCTTATAAATGAATCCTTACCTACCCTAGTATGTGAATCAAGTTGACAGAACCATCAAAACACAATCTTTCGTTAATTTTATTTTCAAATCTAGCTGAATGTTAAGTGCAGCTCTACGGATCATTTATTCTTTTCATTTACTACAAATATGTTCTGTTTTTTATGCTTTTAGTTAATGCCAGTCTCTGTTAAACTAATCAACATAACCGATTGCCCTATCAATGAAACGCTTCCCATCCGTACAACATTCCTTATTAAGAAAGACGATGACAGCAGCACACAATCGATCTACGGGAACGCGTCACTCGACCTGATCATTGACAATCGGATCGTAATGAGGGTGTTGAGATTGAAGATGTCACCAAACGAAGGCTGGATACCCGATAAGATTTATATGCACGATAGCAGCTTTTGTAAAATTGCCGATAACTACTTGCGAAGAACGACCGAGACCGCTTTAGGCGCTCATTTAGAGAGCTTTTGTCCCATGCATCGCGGTTCATACCAATTTTACGACTTCGCGCCAGATTTTAAAGGAATTCAATTTCCTGTCGAAATGTTGGGATACGTAAAATTACGTATTGAATTGGAACGTCTGAGGGTCGACAACTACAGCAATGAGCAGCGTGAAATGGTCGCATGCAATGAAATCGAATTGGCCAGCTCCCGGCCAAAGGAGGAATATATAGAGCAAGTTTAATATAGGTTGCGTTGTTTGTGCGTGTGCTCGTTTAACTACCTATACTCTAGCTGTTGCCGGTGTTGGTAATACTGCGACGGATTCAATATTGTGATTCATTACATTTGTATTGATACATTTTGCCCGTACGTGATAGCGAGCGTAACGATCGTCCATGTATTCAACATAGCATTTATGTGTTTTCTCAGTTGAAATACATCACTATTATTCTTTTTTGTCGAATATCCAGGAAATCGGTTTTAGTTATCGTTGCTAAAGACACTCAATTAAGCTAGGTCGCAGTAATGAAATGTCTATTGATTATTTCTAAAGTTATATGCACTGTATTATAATAATATTATAACACGTACTTTCTTTTATATTAAAATCCAAGATTTCCTCCAAGATACCTATCTGTTTAATAGTAATAAGTACTACCATTGCAACGTTTTTGATTTAAACTAATCGTTTGCCCACTAATAATAAGTTTAGTTTCTGGCTATACAGCTCAATTTGTAAATATATAGATTAAAATATATTACACGTTATTACATTCACTTCAATCAATTCCATATCAATATTTGTTAAGTATTAACATTTTAATGGAGCATTTGCAGAATTCGAATTACTTAAAGTTAGTATTCGAATTCTGGCATTTTGATCATTTATATTATTAATCTTTTATTTAAAAAAAGACTCCATTAACGTTATCTTAGAGGGGAAAATCAAAGTTCCGGGTTATTTTAAGTAATTTACGTTTTGAAACATAATTTGTAAAAAAATTACACTAACACGCATACGAAACACACTATATTTGGAATCCAAACAACAAAATCCTTTATGTAATCTGCAGTACCGAAATTGATCATCAGAACATCAAAATTTAAAGTATCAAGTTGTTAGATTGGCAAGCACCCAGACAACGGATAAACAAGAAGTTGGAAACAAAAATTCTGACAGTAAACAAGCATATTTTCGTCTGATCATTCAGAAATTGTATTTAAAACTAAAATGTTGTTGAATTGTAAACTGTGACGTATTGAAAAAAAATTAAAACTAAACAAAAACAGTTTAAAGAAATAATCAAGAGAATTTAATCAAAGAAGACGACCAGGGGGGTTTATTATAAGAGGATATTGAACATTCACTCCTGAAAGAGAGGAAACTAGGATTCCTCAGAAGAGGAACACAACCACACACACACAGTATACCAACAACAATAACTGTAAGTAATTTAAAGAAAAATTATTTTTGTAAGTGAAATACTGAAAAATAATAAACTAAACAGATTATCACTCTATTTAATACTTTTAATCATTTTTTAAAACATCTCAATATATATAAAGTAGTTTTTTTAAACGTCTTGCCCGTTCCATGTGCAGATGTGTCATATACATACATAGGTGTCAGTCTTGGTGTCTTACACAGTAAAAAATTTTAACACTTTTCTGACTAATTTCATAGTCAGGAGAGGTCCACTCCTTTTTGGAGTTAATTTTACTAGACTTATTTGGGTTAAAATTTGACACGCAATTATAGTAAAGTTTTATCTTTTAGAATGGCGTTACTTTGTCGAATGTATTTGTCAAAATCACACAATGCCTCGAGTCAAATTTTACAAATTTTGCTAGACGAGGTGACTAAGCTTGTAGTTAAAGCAGCACTCTCAATATCAATGATTTTACAACTTTTTTAGATACACTGTCTATTGGATCTTGACATATATTATACTTCGTTCTAGTCATTTTATCAAGTTTGTCTTTCTTCGAGTGTTAATTTTATAAAAGGTGTGCATGGGAAAATAAAGGTGAACCAACAAATGTTTATATACCTATATTTAAAGCATAATATTTTTACAAATTTTTAAACTATACTTTATAACAAATACATTTACTGTGATACAAGGTTAAATAGCCTTACAGCAAGGCATACTTTGGTACAATTATATTAACATTTTCATTGTAAGGTTCGTGTAGTTCATAACACCTTGGATGTACCAAATTTAGTAAAGAAACTACTTCACGTAAACCGCTATTGAGCGCTTGAATATGATAGCCGTAATACATTTCTTTAAAGCCAATAATCGTCCATGGGGTACAGAATGCATACGGTTTATCACCAACAGAAAGTAAAGATATAATTTTATAAAATGTTGGGGTGTTATCAAATTTTCCTACTAAGAATCTACCACTTTTAAAAATAACCCCCATTACCTTTATGTAGCTGAAGACATATTTGAGAGTTTGGAAGTTCTATATTGATCACATTCCTAAATTCATGAACATTTTCAATAATTCTGCTAAATGTGATCTTATTCTCATTGATTATCTTATCTTTCCATCTGATATACATCTCTTTTTGGTGTCTGGTGGCTAAGCTATTTATGACAATTTTATAATTTTTAAGTTTATGTACTATATTTTTTAAATAATTATGTTTTGATTCAAATCTCATAGACCAAAGGTGTACTAGTGGCCCCATTTTCTCAATAACATATGGATAATGTATAAAGAAATGATGTTTAGGAGATAAGTTCATGCCAAATTCATTTATGAAATATTTGTGATGATCACCTATCAAAACCTTCAGAAAATGAATCATTGGTTCAGTAAGTTTGGGGGAAAATTGTATCCATATAATTTAATAGCAAAAAGATAAGCTTAAACTTCGAAGGAAATTGTCTTGCTATATCGCTCAATATTAAAGGCAAATTTATTAAGCACCAGGTTTGTGCTGCTCTTTGATCAATTACCATTCCTGTTTTATCTAAATCTACGGGACAAGTGTTTTAACATACCGCTATGCGTATTGAACCTTAATACACAGCGCTTAACACAGCATAACAATTTTACATTTGGCCCTTCTAATAGGGAATGATACTGCCTCAAATGGCGTATAATATTTAATGCATCATTGGTATTGTAAGGACATTTAAAACAAACTAAATTCTTTTCTGGCATTCTGAAAGAGTACAAGTACAAGTACAACGTAATCGAAACTATCTACCTATTGACCACAAAAAAATGTTAAGCAATATTGTTAAAAATGAAGCTTATTCTAAAGCTTCCTAAGATAAAGAAACTGAACCCATTTGTAGTAACTGAACAGAAAATAACAAAATTTCTACTACCTATACTTGAATAATATAAGTATCCCTCAAAGAAAAACGCTGCTTTTCTAAAGCTGGTACATACATATAAGTGTATATTGATAAATTAAAATGTTAAGTATCTACGTATTATAAAATTTGGCTTTTAATTCTTTCGTACGTGGTGTTACGATTACATTTTCCTCAATTCTACAAAATTCCGTTTGAAGAAATGGATATGCCGACTTTAGATTAATGTTGTATTCGACATTAAACACAAAGTGAGATTTAAAAAGGATGTCTATAGCTTCATAGCTGTCTTTTCCTGCTTCAAATAGGTTGTTGTCCAGGCAGACATAATATTTATACAGGGAACCCTTAGAAGTACCCACTCCTACGAGAAATGGTTGTTTGGTCAATTTTTTACCAAATACTTCACTAAGTGAGGTTCCAGTCTATAACAAAAACAATAGTCTTTAGAGAAGATCATATCTTATGTAGAATAATACGTTTTGAAAGTAAATGAAGTGATTTTCCGAATTTGTAGCTGCTTCTCGCTGGGCCTTATAGCGTCCACGAGCTGTGGGGGGTATAATTCATATTTTTGTCCCATACTAAAACGACATAGATAGTAAGTTAATCTTTCACCAAAATAGCACTTATCATTTAATTTTCTTGTCGTCTTTTCCGTCAATTAAAACTTCAAATAACAGGCGAGTAGTATATCTTGACCATTTATTTTTGAAAAAGTATTGCAACTTAGAAGCGTCTTTATATTTTCACATTTATTTTTACCGATTAAGATTTTTCAAACTAGATGAGATACTTTTTAAAAGTAGACGGTCAAGATACAGTATATTACGTTTCTATTCGAAGTTCATTAATTGACCGGAAAGGCGGTAAGAACATCGAAAGATACAGAATATATACATTATTTAATGCAAAATGGTATAATACATACGTTATTGAATGCAAAAATGGTATACGAGGATAATAGTTTTCGATTAAATTTTAAGTACTGTGAACATTTTTGTTCAATATTAAAATCAACATGGATATTATTTGTCTGATGTATTCTACCAAATTAACTTAATCAACAATAAAAATGTAGAATTATTTACTGTCATACATACACTAATGAATGTTGTAATTCTAGAAATTGTCTGTTTAACATAGATAAATATTGTTTACATATTCCCTGTTAATTCAACAAGTAGAATACATCAAATACATACGCTTGTATACTTTTCTTACAATACTTACCGTTCAAAACTTTCTAAATTAGGGTCAAATGTCTTCCTAGTGATTGTGCTGTCATAAATGGTATATAGTTTTTGTCGAAATTCGATAAACTGATTTCTTTCCGGTAAATCTTTATTAGGAAAAAGCAGTTTGAAGTCTTGCTGAATCTAGAATGAGCAGTTTAGTTTCAGATTTGCAGGCGCATAAATAATATAGCATACTAAGCCATAGGTGTCGATGAATCTGGCGAACTCTTCTATTTTGTTTTTTATTTTTCTCCTGTAGAAAAAACTACAAAAAAAAATTTCTTTAAGTGGAGTATCCTTTGCAGCAAATTTTAGAAATCGTATATCTTCTTCAATTTTTGTAGGATCTATATTCTCGCTGTTGTCATTATTGTCTACACATTGCTTCTTGGGCTGTTGAAAGTCAATGGCGGTATTCCTTTTTGCTGTCTTCAGTCGATTCGTAATAAATCCACTTCCGATCGAAGAATTATAGAAAGCCTCCTGAAAATAACTTTCATTCTTGATATCGAGCTGGACGTAAGGTTAACATTTGCATACACACAGCAAGAAGATACCATCAAATCAGACAAACTACATTATTACAAAAAAGTTGTAAAAGATAATATTGATCTACTTTCTAAGGCGAGATTTTAACAATGTCACAAAAATGACGTAAAATTATCATTTATTTACAGCATACACTTCAGGTGAGTGTTAAAATATGCTCATAAAGTTACGAACTGTTGCTAGGAATGATGAATTGACCTTAAATTGCATACAATTCTTCTTGTTAATAATAAATATAGGGAAGAAACATCAAGTGAATTAAAATTTGTCTGACAGCTGACTGACTTACCCCATGCGGTGCTGTTCTGCTAGTTTGACGTTTGAAAGTTTATGAGTAAAGTACAAAAATTATATACATATGTATGTATTTATTACTGAACAAATTTTATTCAAGGAACAGCAAATGATTTACACTCTTTAAATTTGAATCTGTTAGTTTCACACATTAGTATTCCTGAAACTATACCACTTTACTTTTAAAGTTGCTTGAGGGTTCACTGCGAATAACTACCACACTAGGTTGCATAAAGCTGGAGACATATGTATTTCGTCAAAAATGCTATAATCTTCAGTAGTTAAACTAAACTATATTACATTAGATAGGTATTTCGACAATTAAACTCAAAATACAAAATCGTTGTCAAGATACGCTTCGAGTGTAGTGTAATGTGGACTGCATTTATCACTGTGAAACGTGAAATGCCACACCGCCCAAAGGACTTCAAGAGCACATTTTGAAGTGCCTTTAGGTATTCTAGTGTTAGTTATAAACGGTGATAGTTTAGTGAAAATTGTAATTTCAATTGCCTTGATCTTTCTTATTGAACTTTACAATGTTTACCTCTAATAGATTTATCTTTCAAATCTCCCAAATCTGTCAAATACCACCTAGACATTGCAGCGTTCAACGTTTAGAAACACAAAAATGTACACCATCAGCTTTCTTTAAGGACATAAAAAAACAAAGTTGAATGAGATTGAAACAATACAACTTATCTCAATTAAAACACACCTAGTTTTCAATTTACAAGTGTAAAGCAATTGTTTCGGGATACAACGGGTTCTTTAGCTATTTCCTCAAAGATTTGTAGTAAAATCTTTAAATATGAAAGGTACAAACTTAGACATTTTATTAAAAACGTCATTCAGCAGAGGCAGTACTATGAACTATTCGGAAAATTCTTAAATTGTAATTCATTTGTTGAATACATAAAGGTTCCAAATATCTGGTGCCATTTATGTCTAAGATGTGCTTGCTAACACAAGTTTCAGTAACAGCTGAAGTAACTGTGTGACGAAATTAGGTCATTAATTTGTTAAAATAGAAAATAATACTCACATAACCCACTGCACTTCTGATGTCCTTTAATTTTGGGAAGATATCTATTATACATTTTGCAACTACTTCTTTTTCTAGTTTCGTTGGTTTTTTATTTAAACTATTTTGCATCAAATAGCTTACAGCCACATTTGCGAATAGCTTTCGGGAGCGATCCCGTAGTTGCCCAGCGTTTTGATATTCTTGAATAATTTGGTTTCCTGCTGATGCGCGAAGCAGGTACGTCCTCAAAAGCTAATAAATACATAATTATAAAATTACTTGACAACGGAAAAACTAAATGAATACAGAAAATATAACAACGCACCTGCGTGTTCTGAAGTTTCTTCTTCCGGCCCTATGTCAGAGTAGAACTGATCGAACAAACCATTTTCTGCAATTGCAGTTATTGTCGACGGTAATGTGTCCAATTCAATGTAATCTAGGTCGTGCTGCTTAACTTCAATTATTACGCCTTTTTCGTTTATTTCAATATATTCGGTTATGAAATCAGAATCGATTTTTGCCCCGATTTTTGCGTCAACGAAATAAATTTCTTTTGTTTGATCTAGATTATATTCTTCTTGAGCTAAAAATGCACAATAAACAGACTCATTCATTTTTATGTATGACGAAATACTCGCAAAAAATGTTTCAGTGAAATGAAAACCTCATCAATTCTAAGTTTGTCGATATTTTTTTGATATAAAAATGACTTTATTCCCAGTTCGATTTAATTTATTCTTAATACCTATTATGTAAAAGCTTTAGGGGTCGAAGTAAAAAAATTTTAGTTTGTGAATATAGAAAATTAGTAACGAAATGGCAACTAGACTTGATTATTTAAACAAGTTAATATCATTGCTCATCTGCACTCACTGACGTAGATATACAACTGACCCCTAATGCATTCTCTGTATTATTGATTATTTCTATCTTATAAGGTAAATAAATTTAAACATATATTCAAAATTAAGGGTATAGTTCTTTCCTTTTTTACGCGGATAATGTCATCCTTTTTCGCCCAGCTGATGCATGTGCGTGTTCAGGCGATTACGTCGTATCAGCGAAAACAACACCTCTCTATTTAGCGGTCTTTTCTTTGATTTTACTCTAGTTGAACGTAAAATGAACTATGTATATGATGAATATGATTTCTTTTTACAAACACATTTTAGAACAGTTAATAGGACAATGCCAGATAAAACAGACAAGACAAAAGTTAAAAAAAAAAACATATACGACCCATTTCAAATTTTGGGACTTATTACAACCTGCTCTAGTTTTTGCAAAAAGGATCTTGAGAGATAAGTATTCAACAATATGTATGTGATTAAAATTATACCTATCAAATAAGAATTCTAATTTGAACTTCCAAGCCCGGTATATAATACATAATGAAAGCATTCTTGGATATGGCCGATACCGGCGTCTTGCTTTTGCTATAGCTTCAATGTTTGCATTTTTAAAAATAGCAGTTTTCTGAATATGTACGGCACGGTAAACAATTATTCTTTCAAATATGTACGTTCTTGTTATCTACTTATATGTAAGGTACCGAAACTTAATTAAAACATCTTAAAGGCTCGATTTTAAGACAGAGATACATACCTGCATATATCGGTTTCAATAAATAAAATAGAAAATTTATAATGTGTACGAGTATTGATATTTGGGTACTAGTAAATACATATAATACGAACGTAAGAGAAATAGTATCTATATATTAAATATACTTACCTGGACCAGAGAAATTATTGCGCCACTTTTCAACGTTTATCAGACCGTATGCTTTTGCGTTGTGTCTAATGGTCTAATAGGCTGGAAGTGGGAAGGGTGCTTGCAAAATCACATGTCGAATGTATAGGAGGGAATGAATTTGATTGGCTAAAGCATCGCTAATCCTTTTTGTCTAGGAAAATAGTAAATTTTTACATTGAACCAAGCTGTTAACACTACGAAATAGTAACATTTGGCCGTGAAAAGACGAGTGCAAAAATTGTCTTCAGATTTTTGTAAAAATCAACACGAAAACATCTGACTAGGTATAAATTGACACCAACACCGGCAAAATTTTTTACTGTGTAGTACAAGGTGTCTCAACCTTCTGGAGTTGTATAATTGAGCCAACTGTGCAAATGGTGGAAAGTCAACATTTTCAGATAATATGACAGATACCAAAAGCTACCTTCCAAAAATATTTCTGGACATACAGGGTCATCGATAAGCAGCGAGCCAAGAATCTGCTTTGTTATTTTAGTAGAAGTAGAACACCTTCTGTTTTATTACATTTTTAATTTCTTTAAATAGAAATAAACCAACGTAATAAGGGTTTCATAAGTTTATTTTCAGCAGATTTTTGGAATATTTATATGTTTTTCTTTCAAACGATGTAGACTTATCTGTTTCTTTTAAAAAATCCGGAATGGAAGTACATGTATCTAGACATGATATTAATAATTTTTATTTATTTATTCATGGATATTCAAAATATAAATACATGGGAAACACGTCAAAATATAATATATAAACTTACAATTCAAAGTAATCTTGAATGGAGTAGCAGTTAATACTTAAAAAATGTTCTATGACATTAGACTTGCATTTACAGTAGTTGGTGATACTTTATAGGCAATTTATTAATAAGTTTGCAACCCATAAAGAACAATTGTGTTTGAAAACAGGTCGTTCTATGTTGAAGTGGTAGTAAATAATTTAAAAAAGTCATATAATTATGAGAAACATTAACGGAGAATTCGGATCGACGCTTATAATAATAATAATAATAATAATAATAATAATAATAATAATAATAATAATAATAGTTTATTATCCAACAGCAGCGGTTGTTGCTAATTACAGGATAATCTATAATTTATTGAAAGTACAATTGTTACTTAAACCTACTGAGTATACATATGCATATATATAAAGATAAACAATAATTATTAATTATACAATATTAAAAAAAAATGAAAGAGAAGAAGACATATCCCCATGAATAAATGTATACGTAAAAAGAAAAGAAAAGGAAAAAAAAAAGATATATAGATAAAAGGAAAAAGAATTGTCTTAGGTCGCTGAAAATGTCTCCAGCAAGAGCGCCCTTAATGAACTTAAAGAAATAGTAAACATATCGATATCCTGACAATACTTATTTACGCTGGCACAGATTGACAGTAACGGAGAATGAAAATGATGGACAGTAGAAGCGAGAGGAAGATAAAAAAGTTGAGGATGCCTAATACACAATCTAGGAACATAAAAGTCCAATAACTGCAGTAATTCAGGAACCTGTAATGCGTTATTCATTAACTTATAAGCGAAGATTATTTCAGATATGATTTTACGTTTGTTTAAAGAAATGTAGTTAAATTCCACCAGCAGTAAACGTTCGATGGGCGCGGTAGTAAAGAGTTTTCAAAAATTTTCGTTGAACTCTCTCAATCATATCAGTGTATTTACCGTACGTTGGATTCCATATAACCGAGCAATACTCAAGTTTCGATCTGATGAATGCGCTGTAAAAACTCACAAGGGAATCGTTTCCTAAACACGTAGTGTTTCGTGTAAGAAAGCCAAGCATTCTTAATGATTGAGAACAAATAGATTCTACGTGCACGTTAAAAGTTAATTTCGCATCAAATGTTAAACCAAGGTCTATGAAGGAAAAACAACGGTCGAGAGGTACATTACAGAGCCCGTATGGATAGGTAACTGTATTTACTCTCCTCGAAAAACTCAACATTTTACACTTACCAATGTTAAGGGATAAACCGTTATCGGAACACCATCTCACCAGGGACGCTATGTCATTCTGCAAGATTTTGCAATCTTCTTCGGTTGTAATCTTACGGAAAATCTTTAAGTCATCTGCGTATAAAAGATAATCAGATGAAATAGCATTTGTGACATCATTAATAAATACAAGGAAAAGTAGAGGACCCAGCACAGAACCCTGTGGTACACCGGACTGGGAACGGCATTTAAGGGACCTAAAACCATTGTATTCTACATAGTTAGTCCGACCATCCAGGTAACTACCAAACACCTCAATGCGTTCAAAGGAAATACCAAACTTGTCCAGCTTATCAATAATCATAGTATGCTGTACCGTATCAAACGCCTTACTGAAGTCGGTGAATATTGTGTCTACTTGATGTTGATTACCCATAGCCTGAGAAACAAAATAAACGAAGGAGCACAAATTCGTAACAGTTGATCTTCCTTGGACAAATCCATGTTGAAAATTTGAAAGCTGCTGTGCAATATGATTATAAAGAGGTTTATACATCATAAATTCAAATATTTTATAGACAAAACAAACAGCTTTGTATATCTAGGCATCATAAAAAGTTAAGAATTTTCTGGACTTAAAGGTATCTCTACAGGATTCACGACAATTGAGGTCACACATTATACGAATTGTCCTTTTTTGCAAGATGAATAGAAGTGGAGCTAAGATCCCCGTGAATCATTCCATAAATCATTCTGAAGTAAAAAATCCGAATAGTAAAATTTCTTTAAAATCTGATAATTATTAAGATTTTTTTACTTATACATTGCATAACAGCTCTGCGTTAACTTTTTACTAAGTTCGCCAAAATGAATCTTCCAGTTTAGTTCACCATCAATAAAAATACCCAAGATTTTTGCTGAGCGATCAAAAGTTATAAGCTCTTTGTGTAATGATAAGCCCTTGAAATTGTAATTTGAGGTATGATTGAACAGAAGTAATTTTGTTTTAGACAAATTTACTATTAAACGATTGCAAGACATCTAGGTGTTGATTTCGTTGTAGGTAGTATTAGCTTTAAGACACAAATCATGAGGACAGGTAGCGTTAATAATAATATTTATGTCGTCTGTATACAGTGACAGAGCACTAAAATCTTTACTTAACTCACAGAAGTCATTAATAAAAATCAGGAAGAGGGTAAGTCTAAGTATGGAACCTTGTGGCACCCCCATGTTGGTATATTCAGGGCCAGATTCACAACCTTCAATGATTATACGATATGAATCATTCCAAAACCACTCCCCTAATACCATATGCATAAAGTTTATGAATGAGTATGTCATGGTTCATAATATCAAAAGCTTTGGATAAGTTCGTTAAAATAGTCAGAGAGAGAGAGACCTCCCGCATCCATGCCTTCGAAGTATTAAATATCAAACTTTGCCAAACTCAAATATCAGAAACATCGTTTTTTTAAAAGCATAATATATTTTTTCAATATCCACTGTATAGGAAATACATATCTCTAACGTTTTTGTATAACGATAAATATATGCCTACCATTAAAGAAATATTTACAGTTAACCTCGAGAAAGATAAATATATCTAATTATAAGTTTAGACGATTGAGAACAAAATTATAAATATCTCGAAATTTGTTAGAAATGGATATATGGAACCCGTATCATAGTGGTTTATTTCTAGATTAAGAAACTAAAAGTGTAATAATAACCAGGGTGTTCCATTTAGAACAGCAAAGTAGGTACCTGGTTCGCTACTTGTCGATAACCCTATATATATGGAGATATTTTTGAAAGATACTCTCTTCCATCAGAAAATATAGGTAAAACTTTACAACTCCAGAAGATTGGAAGCGTGTACATTTGTACAGATTTGTCATATGGAAATATGTGAATATCAATTCAATGTTGTTGTTTTATAAAAGAAAGACGTCTTAGAATCACAATATGCTGTACCGAATTTCCTAAATTTTTTGAAAAGCGACATTTTCTATTTCCTTCGTTTTCCTTTTTACAGGGATATCTGAGGGCGTATTGAAAACTAATGCCTCCATGGCTATAACTTTATTAGTAATAAATATATTGTTTACTTATAAGTGTGAAATGATAGTATAAACTGTCCTCTATCCACTGATATAATCACTTTTCCACATAATCGCCATTGATAGCAATACATTTACGCCAACGTACTACGAGTTGCGCAAATCCGTAACGGAACAAGTCTGAAGTCTTCGCAGAGCACCATTTCCGCACCTCCGTTATCACATCTGCATCCGAAGAGAAACGCTTGCCCTTGAGATGTTCCTTAAGCTTCGGAAAGAGGAAAAAGTCACAATGCGCAAGATCTGGGCTATAAGGTGGATGAGGTAAAACGTTACGAAACCCAAGCTTCTCCAGTGCTATACGCGTTCTCTGACTTGTGTGGGGCCGAGCGTTGTCATGATGCAGAATTGGCACTTTGTCTGGACGAACCCTACGCAGCCATCGCTTCAGATTTACTAGGGTGTTAACATATCCTTCGGAGTTGGCAGTACAGCTACGTTCCAAAAATTCAATATGAACGATGCCGCAATTACAGAAAACGATAATCATGACTTTCCCGGCAGATGCAACTGCTTTGAATTTTTTCGCTTGTGGCGAATTCTTATGTCTGTACTCCATAGACTGACGTTTCATTTCAGGGTCATAATGATGTGCCTACGACTCGTCGCCGGTCACAATTCTGTGGAGAAGAGCATCACCTTCTACCTCATATCGAGTCAAGAGTTGTTCGCAAATTTGTTTTCGATTGGCTTTCATATCATCAGTAAGCATTCGGGACACCCAACGTGTGCATATTCTCCTGTACCTCAGCACATTGCAGATAATGTGAAATACCCATCCTATTGGCAATGTCAGTTTGTTTACATCGTCGATTCTCATGAACTAGTTCATCCACGAGAACCACCTGCCTTTCACCACACGCAGAGACTGGTCGGCCACTGCGTGCCTAATCTCGGAGATCCGTTTTAGCAGGATTTTCGACTTTCACAGTCCTTACCCACCTCCTAACAGTACTCACATCAACACACGCATCACAGCACACGGCACTCAACCTTCGATGAATGTCAATGGGCGCTACACCCTCTGCAGTAAGAAATTCGATGACAGCTCGTTGCTTTATGCCGGTCGCCATTTTTAGAACTGTCGTCCGCAAACGGGATGTTGCTGAGAACCTCCACTGGGGGGACTTATGTATCAAAAGTTAAGGTAAATGGCAAACCACTTTTGACACTGTCTGGCCCATCATTATAAAAGTTATGGCCATGGAGGCATTAAGTATCAATACGCCTACGAAAATGACGTATTAACAACTATGTAATCATTATTTTTATATTTCTTATGTTAGCCTTCATTAATTTAATGCAAGAAACCTAATTTACCTTCTTCTGTAAGGATTTCCCAAGAACTTGTTGTGTATAGCGGTCTCGGCAGTATGAGCTAAGAGTATTGTTTATAGTATTTTTAAAAAGCGATATACAGACATTAAGTGATTGTAACATACTTTGCTACTCAAAGATTCTTAAAACGTTCGTTTTAAGAAGGCAAGTGGTTAGACACAGATAACTTCTTACTACTTGTATGAGTAAATTGTTAGCTTAAATCTTCCTATACATCTGAGTAAATATTTTCGGAATAACGGAGATATAGGGCCGTCATATATTACAGCGCTAAGAGCTGAAAACCTATCAATATTAAAATACGCGCACCCTACGAACGGTGAAATTTAAACTAGTCCTAAATATAATAATCCTATAACCATTATATCAAAATAATATCTTCGGGTTATCTGACTTTCGCATATGGAAAACTATTTCGGGATTCCGGTCCATTTCCCGCAGGGTAGTCCTCTACACTACCACCAACATCCACTTCCATATTCACCGTTATATTTTACAGTTTTCCTTTAGGTTAACAATATTTTCCTCTTCCTCTCTTTATATATCGGTCTCGACATTTTATCGGGGTTCGTTGGTGACATTCGAGAACCTAACGCCCAGTAAAAGGAAGTGATAAAGTCACGAACCGAAAGCCCAAATCTGCATATGAAGAGAAGTTCGAAGTACGTATGGAAAAGAGCGACCCCCGGCGTCTCTTCTATAATGTTTTAAAAGGATTCTGCTACATACCACCATTTATATTTATATTAAAAAGGAATTTATGAAATAGAAAGTTTGGCTTTACGCTATATGTAAATACATATACACAGATAGGTTAATGCATAATACTAGTAGCATTTCTATTTCATAATAGAATATATAATAAGAAACAAACAATACTGTGAATGCTATTAGTTTATTTGTTTAGAAGAGGTGCGATTTTTTAATAGTTATTGTATGATAAGCAGCTATCATACTCTCGAACACAATATCAATGCAACATCAATTATAAATAGAATTAACAATACATTACAAAAGGGGAATAACTAACAAAACCTGCAATAATAATTTAAAAATGTGAATACACCTAAATAGTAAAATTAGATGAATGAGTAATATTATTTATGTTACTAGCGGGTAAATAACGACTTCAAGGAAGGCACGGACGGAAGAATTGCATTAAAATGAAAAAGGATAATCTTTTAAATATCTCCAAGCTGTGAACGCCTGTTATAAAGAAATCTTTTCAATATAAGCGGCTAAGTTTTTTTTTTTTAATCTTTTACGATAAGGCAATCTAAATAAAGTTCAGCTCTGCACCAGTTTTCTTATACACCTTGTCTATGTAAATATATAGAATATTATATTAAACCAGTGTATTCCACAAATAATTCACAAGAAGAATTCTAGATTATCAATATATTTTGATAACAATAGTTGAGACCCATGCAGAAACTACATTTAGATAATCAGGAAAAGTTTTTTTGCGCATAGTTTGACGTGCATTATCAAGGACTGTACAGCATTACGATTGCTAGAGAATTGAATGAAAGACAAGCGCTGGTTCTAGAGATTCTCCTCGATCCTATTCCCCTTTATACAATCAGAGTAACGTTTACGTATATCAAAGCTGTCCGCCTTAATTCAAGATAATTACTGTTTCAATTATCCGCAATACAATAACTGTTTTAAATCAAAAGAAATATTTTCTTAGTGTTTCTTTCTCCGCTTAAGAGAAGTATATACCTGCAATAAAATAATTGTGTTTCTTTGTTTAAGATATTTGTTAACTTAATTCAAGAAAATCTTGCACAAAATTTGAAGAAAGCGATTTCTAATATAAGTAGATGAATATTAACACAAAACAATATTTTCTTAAAGATAGTAAACAGTTTTCTTAATTCCAGATAGCGTTTAGGTATTGTTCATAAATCAATAGTTTCATTTTCTTAAAATAAAGCATTTTTTACTTAGAATTCTTGAAATGCATATCATTTATATGCACATTATTATTTGCGTTTACCTTAAAAACAGTACGACATATCCGTACATAATGCAGTAAATTAATCACATTGCTTGTGATTTTAAAAATATTAAAATAGCGGTTATCTACAGACCGATGTTCAAACAAAAGTGAATTTAATGTAGAAATACACCTGAAAAAAGTGCTCAGAAACAATAACCAAGATAATGCTTATAAATAGCCCCTGGTACTGATGGAATCACTACCGGCAAAAACAGTATGAGAAGAGGAAAGCATTAAAGCTTTTTGCTCCTAGCAAACTTCTCTTAGTTTGTGCCACTAATCTTCAAAAGCAACAACTGAAATATTTCCTGGCGCCAACTAGTGCTAGTAGTTATAGTCATGCCGTTCTAAATAATAGCGACGGAACTGGAATACAGGTACCATACTTACCCATACAATGATATAATCTTCAACATACAACGTTTCATAAACATTTTTAAAAGGTACCGGTTAATGTAATATTTTTTTTCTATTTATTACTATTTACCACGTGTACTAACTTAACTATATCTTTTTAAATATATAATAAATAATAATAATAATAAAGGGATAAATTAAATATTAACTCATTAACCACTAAACTACATAAAAGTAACCCCTATTTAATTACATTATTAAAGAAATAATGTTTTCGTTCCTGCCTTTAATATGAAAATCTTCTTAACTTAAAACTAAATGATTTATTTGGAAGAAACGTTTTTCTGCCTTGGTTTTTTTGATTTTCTAACCCTAAGAAAATATTTATTTAATTCAAATAAAATTTCAAGAAAACATTTTTTTTATTTATTTATTATACATTTTTATACTCTTGAAATAATAATGTTTTCTTGAATAGAGACTGATTTTTGCAAGAAAATCTATTTTCCTGTTGGAGAAGGAGGACAAGAGAATCTAGCGTGTGCAACAGTGGTCTTTGAAAAAAATTTTGAATGTGGGGCTCTGTCTATGCCTGTGATATGTGCCATCACTGTTGGATAATTCCCCTGACGAATAGGGAGGAAGATTATCATTGGAATTTATTGCCGGAAATTTTTAACTGAACAGGCATACACCCTTAGCAGATTAATGTTTTGTGATGTCCTCATCTGGATACCAGACTTCAACATGTCTGCGAGATGAATAATACTCTCACCAGAACTGGAGCTAAGCAGATACTGGCCGCACTAGAACTCCAAGTTCGCATATCACTGTAACTTTCGATCTTGGGTTCAATCCGTAAACCTCATACGAAAACATTTATTTCGCCTAACCAAGACAGAGCCACAAAGATTGTAGAGTTTGACAAAATGTTTATTAGCGCTCGAACTACATTACTTACCGGCCACGTCCTACATTAAATGAGAGGAAGGAGAGATAATTAAGCGTATTTTTTGTCAGTATCCAGCTGTTTGCAGAATCAGGTTCTCTCTGTCTGCTGATGCTCAGAAGGTCTATAAAAGACTTTACCATAAGGATAAGTCTACCCGGCGAATTTTAATATTACATAATGGTCCTACAACAGACCTTATTAGTCCACATATAACGAACAAAATAGTGTTAACAAGTTAGTAATAAAATAAATTAATACCTAACCTCCAGCAAAGGCTTCTGAAAATCCAAACAACATAATTGGATTAATAGAATCAACTAGATTCCCTTATTTACTGCCAGTGTATATACAGTGTGTAAAGCGATGGGGTATACAAGAGGGATTTTTTTTTTAATATTGATTTTTGTAAAAAAATTATTCTTCATGATATTTTTTGCTTGCTTTGAAAGTACCAGTAATGTTTCGAAAACCTAAAATTTATTTCTAGTAATCTGTAAAAATAAAAAATTTAATTTTTTTATTGTTATCATTTTACATTATAATGAAGATAGCGATGATAAATTGTTTTCCTCAAACTCACGTTTATTGCTATCAAACTGACGATGCAAAGATGCTAACGTTACAGCAAAGAATTTATTTAGTTAAATGTTACGGTATTGGCGATGTATCATATCGGTACGCAATTAATTTGTTTCATCAAAAGTATCCAGATGTAGCTATAATAAAAATGGCTCTTAAGAAATTAATTGCAAAATTCGACGAAACAGGATCGGTGGTTGACAAAAAGAAGATAAGAAAGATGTACAATGAGGATGACGTGGTAACTATTATGGCATTCCAGTCCGTTGAAGACAATCCACGTTTATCATTAAGACGGTGGGCAGCGGAGCTTAATGTCAATCACACCTTATTACAAACAATTTTTAAAAGAAACAAAATTTTTCCATTTAAGTCAAAATTTAGACACACCCTTGAAATTCGCTTATGAATTGGTGAGAAGCTTATGGAAAGCAGAAATTTTTATAAGCACGTATTGTTTTCCGATGAATGTACCTTTTCCACAAACGGTGATGTCTCACAAAATTGCAGAAAACAACGAATAACTTCAGCGTCTGGACAAGTTAACTTGGAAACTTTAGGGAATGTTTATACGGAATTCTGTAGAATGACAGTTTAAAATAGAAAAAATGGTTTTTTTTTTTTTGGTTTTTTTTATTTATTTTTATTTATTTATTTATGATCGCTCTCTTCATTACAATATAGAATGATAACTTACAATAAAAAAATTTAGTTTTTTATTTTTACAGATTACTAGAAATAAATTTTAGATTTTCAAAACATTGCTGGTACTTTCAAAGCAAGCAAAAAATATCATGAAGAATAAATTTTTTTCAAAAATCAATATTAAAAAAATTTTCCCTCTTGTATACCCCATTGCTTTACACACTGTATAACAAGAAATTTGAATTTGAATAGCGTGCATAACATAGGCATAATTATTTAAGTTTTAAAATGACACCCATATTCTACATGGCGCTGCTTTCAACCTTACGTGTAGGATATATAATGGAATGTTACAAATTTACAACATCGAAAATAGCCATCTTTTGGGGCATAAATGCATTCAACCTACAATAATGTATTTAATACAAATACAATCTGTTAACCACAGCTAAGTAGTAGCAATTTGTGCAAGTTGTAGCCAGTCGTATATTCCCAAACAAATTGCAGTGTTCCTCAATTTTAGATTCTTTATAACATTGTTTTCCGTGCAAGTTTCGGTAATTTAAAAGTACGCGCGGTTGTAAATTCATAACGCGTAACCATAGAGTTTGTGCTAAACGTCACAATTTGAGGTTAATTTTTCTCTTTTCAAATGAATACTCGTAACTCGAAAACGTAATTTTTTGATATTTACTTTTAATTTGAACCGCCGGAAGAGAATCTAGGGGACACTTACGGACCTATAGGCCCTAAAATTTAATCAGCTAATTTAGAAAAACCATTCTCCTTTTATAACATTACAATAAATATAGATATAAATATAACAATGCGGGATTGGAAAGCAATTCATACAACTCAAAAGTTTCATAAAAAGCCTGCTTTTTTACCCAACACATTTGATTGATTGATTTCACCAATGATGGTTTTACGATGGATTTGCAATGACCTGTTAACATGAAAAATCCACTATAATAATAACCATACTGACATCAGACAACTTCCCCACTTACCATCCATCGGCTTAAAAGCAGGTGGAAAAATTTGATATTTCATGGAATCACTACCAATCTATCACTATCAAAGAAAATCAATAACTGATGGATTCATCACAAATCCAACTAACACCTAAAAACGTGTTAGTCGATGCCATCGCTGTTTCCATTCGTTGGACAAAAAGAAATC
Organism: Dynastes maya; assembly: GCA_029619315.2. Taxonomy (NCBI): domain Eukaryota; kingdom Metazoa; phylum Arthropoda; class Insecta; order Coleoptera; family Scarabaeidae; genus Dynastes; species Dynastes maya. The sequence goes on from JAROYE020000001.1 coordinate 29,494,536, forward strand.
TACGTAATCTGGTAAATAACTTTAACGAGCAATAATATTTAGTCAGCTGTAATTTGGAAAATAGCAAATGGCGAATCACAATCCGAAATATAAATAAATTAGACTACTGATTTTTATTTAGGTATCAAAATTTGAAAATATTAATTTGTTCTTCAAAGCCAAGTACCTGGATTAAATTTAATATTTTCCCTTTTATGCTTCAAACTCTATTTTAAGCACCGCCACGGTTTTATTTTAGCTTTATTTTTACATTCAGATGTTCTTCTTTGTGAAATCCTTTAAATGAGCATTGGATGCTTTTAATATTACGGATTTTTCCGTCACCGATGTCATTGACGGGTACGGTACCTTTATCTATTCTACCGCACTGCGCTTGTTTTTATCAGGACTAAATTAAGCCCCTTTTAAGGTAAAAAGAAGAAAGAAAGGACGGCGGATCCACCGAAGCGTCTAAATTTTTAAAGGACGCCATTCGATTTTCGCATCGCTCCTCACTTTAATGAAGCATTATGAGAGAAAGTTTTGGTTTGTACGCACCTGTGTAGAAAATTTCGTATTAAGCTTTAGAAAATGCTTAAAAATTCAAGCCAAAACGAATTCGACGAAATAAGAGGTTTCAACAACGGAAAGATACCTGGATAATTATGTTAGACATAAGCAATTTTTACGGAAATTATTCAATGTGAAGATGTTTCTTTCCTTGTTTTTGTACAATATTGGTCTTTAGCCACATGGTGACAATTTAAACAACAGCACTTTACGCAATATCTTCTAGTGTGCATAATAATAGAAAATGTTGCAAACAACCCTCACACTTCCACTTTGACGCATTGCTCCATTTAATTAACAAAATGAGAATACGAGTATGATACCTTCGTAAGAAGGTATCACCTTTTACACATGTTCGAAAAATAATTTAATAACAAGTTCAGTAACCTATTTTACTTATTATAAATTCCATACAAATTATTAAAACAATATCTTATTACTGCATCTGTAACCGTATATCATTTATACATTTGCATATGTAAATATTTATAGTATTTGTAATCAGTTCATGTTGTGTTAAATTTCGACGTAATATTTACAGAAATTGAAAAACTCTTGTTATTTGAATTCTGGCATATTATTAATTCTTTATTCCTAAAAAAATTAAATCAGTGTACAGTAAATGACCTAAATCATAATTTATTTTCAAGAATATACCTTTTAATAGCAATTTCTGTCAAAACCACACAAAATCATGCAAAACATCATCTACGTTGGAATCAAATCAACAAAATTAATAATGTCGTTTGTAACAGCATATCAAAGGCAAATCATTAAAATTAGAAGTCGTTGGATTGGTATTCCTGCGGAGACGAGTAAACTAGCAGATACAAAAAGTGTTTTTGAGAGAAGCCAGGTTTTCGAAAAATATATTTAGAAATTAATTTAAAAACAAATATTAAAAGCGTATAAATTGTAAAATAACATTGAAACAAACACAATATTCACGGCACACCCCGTACCACACAAATTGTTAATTAACTCGGGAAGGCCTCTTCGAAGACACGTGGATGATCATCATCAGCCCAGTACCGATTGCCGATTGATGATGACGCACCTACTGAGTGCAACGTATGCGAGCAAGTCAAGATTATAATGTCCTTTCCATATTATGGTATATCACGTTGCAAGGATTCCTTACTTATTCCATATCATATGCAAAATGTAGTTCAATTACGCACCAACATTTTATTGACAACTCATTTCTTTTGAAAATTTAAAGTGATGTAATAGCGAATTTCCCTGTGCCTAAGGCATGCGATTTATAAGTGTCAGAATTTCTGTTTTTAGCAAATACACGAAGAACTAAAGAAAAATAAATTTGTTGATAAAACCAGACAATTTATTAGCCAGTGCCACCCGCACAGTTATTATATCAAGCAAGTTTTATTATTATTATTTTAATAATAATAAATGATCTCTATTGAAAATCATTCACAATACTTTATATGATGAACATATATTAGGTGAAGTTCAGACTTTTGGCTGTTCTTCAACTTAACTCTATTAAGTTTGCACAAAATAAATCAACTAGTACATAACTATTACAATATGCATGAGATACTAGCTACTTGCTCATCCCTCAACCGAAGATACAAGATAAAATAAGGACAAGAAGCGCGCACATCCGAATACGCCGAGAGAAAGCTTAAAATGCTACATAAACGAAACATTCACCTGCACCGAGACATGTCAACGATTACAACCAAGTATCCAATCAATCTATTGTCGAAGTAGATAGTTGGGGTAATGCAATTTATTGATATTAAGGGAAGAACAACTACGAATAAACAGAGGAAAATTGTTTATAATGCAAGTAAGTAGTGATAGGAAAAACACCTTTTGTAAAATTAAACACCAATTTTGCAAAAGGTGTTTCTCCTATCACGTTACAACGTGTAACTGCGCTGCCTGCGCCCCTTTCGTCACCATATTCGTCAGTTCTTAAGTTCAGTTGCAATCGGCATACAAGTCGCGACTAGTTAGTGGTACTGAGTGTATCGCTATGTTTTTTTCCAATTCGAGATTCAAGGAAATATTTATCCTTATAATTAAAGCAACGCAACTGCGCTGAAAGCCAGTGGCGGACGCATAAAAGTTTACACAAAATAAATTAAATGTGATACGTGCTCAAACACTTACCGTTTTAAGAGTCCTCCGTGAAATCACAAAGTCGATAATGTCTATTTAATATTTGTAACATTAGATATGTTTCCAAAGTTGTTTCGGCAAAATGAGTGCGGCGTGAAGAAAAAGTGTTTTTGTATGCCGAAAACGAACGTTCTACATCTAGTGACGTTATATTTGCGTAAGTAAAATAATCTTTCAAATAACTTAACGGTTCTGTTGACGCACCTTCACAAATGTGTCTTAATGTGCCAAAATCAGAGTCTTTATCTAAAACACATTCAAACCTTTCTAAAACACAAATATTTCTTGCGTCACGCATAGCTGTGCGTGAACATGTTGCACTATTTGCAAAGATTCCACTAACGACACCGAAGAATTTTGTAGTTTTTCTATCGCATCCGCTAGTCCCACGTAATTGTTCTGAATAATTTCCAAATCTGTTTTAACTTGACTATCCTGAAATTTCAAGCGGCTTACCTTGACAGCCGCAGCTTCCTTTGGGTCGAATTCTGAAATCACGTTCTTTATATTCCCAAAATATTTAAAATAATAAAATGCAGCCTCTAACCATGTTCCCCAACGAGTAAGAATAGGTTGTGGTGGTTCAGGAATACAGGGGCATAGTCTATGAAATTCCCGAATACGTTTTGGGGATTTTACAAACACAGCTTTTGTATGTGCTATTAGAGCGTCTACCTCGGGATAACATTTTCTGATACTAGCACAATGTCTTTTAAAAGATCGACCTACAGCAAGCATGATAACGAATTTCTTATCATAAAAATAAAACTAAAATGTTAAACTTTAACACACTTATTCCATGAAATTTAAAATTCGGAAATCGGTTTTAGATAATGAAATTAATATGTAACAATAAATGACCTATTAACAATCTGAGTCGAAATCGTATTAAGCGTAAATACAATGTGTCCCTGGATGGGGTATGTCGCGATTGTCCAGTTTCTTATTTTCGATTTTTTTTTAAATAATTCCGGATCAATAGTTTTGCTTATTTTGGGATGACCAATATAGTGCTCAAACTTGTGGTAAAACATGTACGGCATTATAGAAATTAGAAAATGTGAAATTCTCCTTAAGCTACTGGCCCTTTCCCAAATTTGTATTTGCAATGCAATTGACCAATCTTAATTCTAATCTGATGAGAAGCTTAATTGCTCACTTCAAAGGAAAATGAAGGAAAATAATTCTTCAATGGAAATAAATTAAAATGCACAACTCTTGACAATCTAGAGATAATTTAATAACAAAAATATTCAAATTGATTAAAAGATACTGGAGATGTAAAAAAATAAAGAAAAAGAATACAATGAAAAGGATGCTGCATCTCTTGTGATCACTAATTCAGTTATTGAAGATCCATTTGGAATTTCGTTTAATGACGGGAGAAGTAACTTTAATAAATAGATTTTTCTGTGCAAATATTTTATTCACAGGCGAAACATGTCTTACGACAAATTGAGTGGTATCCGCACAATGTTGTATGTATTGCGCTCAAGAAAATTTTCGACTTATAACCAACGGTCAATATTTTAAAAAAGTATATGTATACACCATCTTGTATAACCGAATAATTGGCTCTTATTTTTTCGTAGGAAACAACCAAAACTTTTATCTAGCAATTCCAAACAATTTCCTATTGGATTAACTTGAGAATTTAGATTTTAGAAATAAAATCATTTTTCAATATAACGGGTGATCCGCGCATTCGACAATTAGAGTTCTAAATTAGTTAGATATTAACTTGAGAGATAAGTGGATTGGCCGTTATATAATAGCCTACGCCGTCACCCAATCTAACCTCTTTAGATTTTTTCCTGGAGTTATCTAAAGCAAAAAATTCATTCAAACGAATTAAAGGACGATCTTGATTCATTGAATGGGAAAATTGTTGAAGTTGTTGCCCTAATAAATGAAGAAATGGTATCCTGGAAAAATGTGTACAAGTTGGAGGTTGTTATTGGTCGGACACATTTTTTTGATGAAATCTTGTATACACATATTAACCAATTTTTCAATTTCAACATAAAAATCATCTTAGATCGCATTTTTTAGTGACATTTTCGGTAAAAAGTAAAATTAATGATGATACTTTGATAAGAGTAGATTTCAATTTTTTAAATTTTTATAACGTCCTGTATGGTTTTTCCGGTTTTTTTTTGCAATTATGAGCACTACATTCAACATTCCACAATAAGCAAAACAATTGATTAAGAGTGATTTTCCAAAAAAAAAAATAAATTTTATAAAAGTGGGGCAACCCCATCCTAGGATACGTCATATACTGTACTAGAGCTAACGAACATTAGTTATCTTGAAACTGGTACGTAGGTTTCTGCGGTCGTCAATAGCGCTACACCCACCCCCGCTACGACAAGGACGCGGCTCCAACCCGAAAACCAAGAGTATAGTGTTTAGTTGTCTCAGCTTCCTATCGGGTTTTGTATGAAGCCTATTTTACTTTATTTGTATGGCATCATAAATCTAGAAGGCTTCTTAGGAGAAGTAAGAGGTTAACCAATATGTTCAAGCTCGATTCTTAGCCATTAGAGCAACAATGACTTCGAATTATTTTTTCATTGAACAATTTCAAGGTTAATGGTAGTGCAATATTTAATACAAGTAACAATAATTTAGAAATGTGTTCCAAAGCATCATTGCCAACTTCAATGATGATCGAGAAAATTATATTGAAAAACACAGGAGTACACCTTGCTTTTGTAGGAGGAAGGCAGAGAAACCTGATATCAAAATTGAGAAATTGAGTGAATGTTTGTCAAACAACAGTAGATGCTACGCCAGAGAAATGTAACGTTTAAAGTCAAATAAGACCTGAAGCAAGGTATAATAGTTATGGATGACGTTATTAAGGAAACAGAAGGAAAAGCTAAGAAGATTTACATGGGATTCAACAAATTAAGACCAGTGAGATAATAGTTAAATGCTTTTGCTCACGAGATCGTTTTTTTTTATTTTACTGGAAGGGAGCAAGTAGGCAGGAACGCTATAATATACAAAACAGTATCAGCTCACTTTCACTATTCTGCGGCGATTCGTGGCTTCTATAGAGGAGACCAGTCCAGTGATATGCAATATCTAAGAAAAGGATAACTGGAGAAGGAGAGATAAATAAGACAGTATGGAACTTGGAGCGGAATCTATTTTGAACGTTATTGAATGAATATATAAGTGGCTTCCATCGGCAAATATTGAAAATCCATATTTCCTTGGTTATTAAATTAACTAATGAGAATAAAATTTACCATTCCCCATTAGACACCTGTAGGATTGATTTGAACCCACAACTCCAGTTTGCTAGACTGGCGCGCTGACCACTACACCACAGAGTCTAATGATTCGAATCCTTTTGTTTAACCTTGATGCTCAAATGGCTGCAGATGTATTGTAACATCTCGACAGATATATATTTATTTATGCACCAAGTATACACTAATATTAACATATAAGTGGCTTCCATCGGCAGATATTGAAAACCGATATTTCCTTGGTTTCTACCAATGTTATTAAATTAACTAATGAGAATAAAATTTTCTCATTAGACACCGGTAGGATTCGAACCCACGACTCCAGTTTGCTAGACTAGCGCAAATATTTAAAATCGATATTTCCTTGGTTTTTACCAATGTTATTAATAGCATTGGTAAAAAAAAAAACAAGGAAATATCGATTTTCAATATTTGCCGATGGAAGCCACTTATATATTAATATTAGTGTATACTTGGTGCATAAATAAATTATATGTCTCTCGAGATGTTACAATAGATCTGCAGCTATCTGAACATCTAGGTTAAATAAAAGGATTCGAATCATTAGACTCTGTGATGTAGTGGTCAGTGCGCCAGTCTAGCAAACTGGGGTCGTGGGTTCGAATCCTACCGGTGTCTAATGAGAAAATTTTATTCTCATTAGTTAATTTAATAACATTGGTAAAAACCTAAGAAATATCAATTTTCAATATTTGTCGATGGAAGCCACTTATATATTAATATTAGTGTATACCTGGTGCATAAATAAATATATGTCGAGATGTTACGTTTAATAACATTGGTAAAAACCAAGGAAATATCGATTTTCGTTATTGAATGATATCAATTTAAATTATTTAGACACCTACTTACCCCGAATTCAATGCCAAAATCAAGTAAGAAACGAAAGTATAGTAAGTGAAACCGTAAGCATTTAAAAAACGTGATATGATAAGTTACTTACAGATCTGAAAAATGGGAAATCACATGCAATGAAAACTTGTTCATACGACAGGAAACAAGAAATCATCACCAAAACGCACAAATATCGAAAAATTAATTTCAAAATCGTGTCCTAGGCATTCGCATTAGAATGCATATATATATACGGACATGAACACACATACATACATCCGTTACATATGTATAAATATTACTACTAAATTATTTGTAGTACCTCGTCTAGTTTAAATGTTGTATAAATAACTACACATACATATATCTGCAACAAATGCTTTCCGCACCAATACTCGATACTTTACTTCGTACAAAGTTTAGGTTACGCGGTAAAGTAGGAATTTAAAAGTTTTACAGTTCCGTGTGCGCGCTCCTTGCATTTATTTACGATTGAATGGGTAGAAATTCGATTCCGAGCTGCAAGTTTCTGCACGCCCAGTAAAAGCAATTCGACATTCGAGGATCTGAAAGGTGGATGTGCTTAAGTTCGCAAGTGTGCACGTAACAAAAACGGGTCAAACAAAGTAGGACTGCCTTAATTGAAAGGAAAGATTTATTAAAAATTATTGCAACTTCGAACTTTAGCTGGGTAATTTAGTACGAAGTTTGAGAATGATCTAGAGAGTTCAACTTATAGATATGTAGTCACTATTCTCATTTATTTCGCTCTCCCACTATTTCAGAAAAAGATCTATTTGCTAATTGAGTTTTATTGACCAGCTTCTCAGCGAAATTCTATTTTTCTATGCTGTAATGTTGATGTACTGTTGGGAAAATCGTCGGGTTACGGAATACTACATCTTGCACTTCTAGGCCGACAAAAAAGTAATTTCGGTTTTGTAGTGTGAAATAAAGCTCATTTTTTTTATACAAAGGATAAACTTAACAATTATATATTTTCAATTTTGTTCAATGACCTTTACCATCTTTCTTGCAGCTTCATGATTCCACGATCATATAAATTTTGGTACTTTACCATTCAAAGAGTTTTGCAAACTTCGAAGTAAATGGTAATCAGATGGTACCAGGTCAGGGCTATATGGGGGATGCGACATCACTTCCCAACCAAGCTCCAATAATTTCCCATGAGTTGCTAAAGATGCGTGAGGCTTTGTATTATCATGATGGAACACAATTCCTTCGCGATTTGCCAATTCTGGCCGATTTTCTTCAGTTGCTTCATCTAGTTTCATTAATTGTTAACAGTAAATATTTGAATTGATCGTCTGGTTTCTTTAGAGCAGCTCAAAATACACAACACCTTGGTAGTCCTTCCAAATTAACAGGATGACCTTTTTGTGATACGATTCAGCTTTAGATGTGGTTTGTGCTAGTTCATCACGCTGGGACCATGATTGTTTCCGAATGATGTTACTGCAGATGATCCATTTTTCGTCATCAGTGATGATTATTTTCAAAAAAGAGTCGGTTTCGTTGCGTTTGAGATGCATATCGCAAATATTAATTCATTGTGTTAAGTGAATCTCTTTCAATTTGTGCGGAACCCAAATATCGAGCTTCTTAGCGAGTCCAAAACATTTTAAGTGATTTTCAATTAAATGTGATAGATTTAACCTCTCTGCAATCTCTCAAATAGTTATATGACGATTCTCTTCAATTATGGTTTTGATTTGGTCATCATCAATTTCAGTAGGTCGAGAACGTTGGTCACCTTTGAGTGAAAAATCTCCAGAATGGAATTTTTTAAACCAATTATGACACGTACGTTCTATTATGTAATCAACACACAAACTTCACATATCTTTTCGTGAGCCTCAGCAGCTTTCTTTCCCTTACGGAAATAGAAAAGTAGAATATACCGAAAATGTTCGGTTCTGCACTCTATGTTAAAATTGGCCCTAAACTAACAGTTACATACAAACAAAATCACGCACAACTTGTTTCTAAAGTTACCTAAATGTCACTGATATCAACAGTCAAACGGAAAAAACCATAATACTGACAGAAGTCTTTCAAAACAATTACAATGCTCTCTATGTCGGACAACCGAAATTACTTTCTTGCCGGCCCAATAGAATCCAAAGGTGTTCTAACCTGTAGAGATGTTCCGAACTTTGGTAGAGGCCTTTAATGTGCCAAACATCGTATTGACACGGGGTGTACGGTTTTACTTCTTTATCCGATAAGGCATACTCCGATTTTTATCCTTAATTAGAAACGAACCATCCTCGCCTTGGTTGGAAGTATGTTAACGTTCGACCATCGAGACAGTTTGTTGTAATGTTAAAGAAACGCTGGTAGAATCGCCATGATCAGCGCTGTTCAACCACTTGCAGTAAAGTTGCTTCAAATATATAGATGTACTAGAAGGGCTTAAGGGAAATAATATAGAAGAAGAATGGAAAAATTCAAAGATACACTATTATAAGTTACAAAGCAAATATGTGGTGCAAGCAAGGCAAAAGAATGGGGAAACAAACTTTATGGTGGAATAATTAAATTAAGAGAGAAGTCAAAAGAAAGAAATGATTTTAGAAAAAATACATCAAAGATAAATCAGAACAAACGCACAATTTATACAATGAACAAAAGTTAAAGCAGTAGTAAAGGAAGCAAAAAATGGAAAGTTGGGAAGCATGGAAGGAAATAGCAGAGAAAACGCAAAATTATTTCACAAAACTTAAAAATTTTCAGCGAGAAGAAAGAAATACCTATAAAATATATACAAAACAAACAAAGAGAAGTCTAACTCTTTTTCACAAGTCTATTTCAACAAACGCATTAAAAGCCATATCTATTGTGATGTTTCAAATGATTAAAAATATTGAATAGGGAGATAATCTGCGTTCCTTTTATTTTAAGTTTTTCACTTACAGAGATTAAATTTATTACTTACAGTTAATAGGTGGGTGTGTTATATGTGTTTGTGTGTTCCTTCCTCTAATGAGTCCTAGTTTTCTTTTTTCAACAGCATCAATATCCTATATCCCCTTTTAAAACCGCTTGATCGTCTTCTCGATGAAATTTTTCTTGATTGCTTGTTAAAATTGTGTTTGCTTGATTAAATACTCTTCATTATTATTTGTAACTGTTTCTATTTCACTTTAACAGTTTTTCAATATTTTAAACTTAATAATTTCAGCAATGTTTACTTTTTAAAATGCAATTTATAGATTTTTTTTTGTCGGAAAGTGTTTGTTTACTGTCAGAATGTTTACGTAACTAACTTCTTGTTTATCGGTTGTCCTAGCATTGCCACTCTAACAACTTGATGTTTAATTTTGATGTTTTGAAGATCGAATTCGGTGCCGCAGGTGACGTAAGGGATTTTGATGGTTATTTCCCAAATACAGTGCGTTTCTAGTGTGTGTTCGTGTTATTTTTACAAATAATGTTTTAAAAATGTAAATAATTTAAAATAACTCGGAATTTTGATTATTCCCTGTAACGTAACATTAACTGAGTCTTTTTTTTTTAGAAAAAAAATTAATAATATAAATAATCAGAGTGTCAGAATTCGAATATTGATGCAAAATAATTCAAACTGCGTAAATGTTCTGTTAAAATCTAATATTTAAGGAATTTTTATATAAAATTGATTAATGTGAATTTAATAACATTTAAACGTACGCTCTTCACGTCGAACATCCCACTACACTATATTCTAAACTACACAATCCTACGAAGTGAAAATCATAATTTTTTTCAAAATATCCGCACTTTCGCCATAAAAAGAAATAAATGCTAATCGCAATCGGAACATTTTTACACCGCAGATTAACCTTGAGTTCAAAAGTGAGCAAATATAATTTTCTTGGATGCCAAGACAACATATATAAGTAAAATTTTCTGGAATAAATGAGCTAAACTGAAAACACGAAGAAGGACTTGTTTCAGTTTGATTTTACCGCTTCTAATTGTTAAAAACAATTAATTCAAACACCTTTTTGTTTATACTGATTTAACTGGTAACCCATCAATTCTGTTGCAAATATTTACAATACGTTTTTTGTTTCTTTGAATAAAATGAAACGCAAATACAAACGAAACGTTTCGCAAAGCAAACCAGCACATAGAAATAAATGGCTCGTTATTTGCAATTTTTTTTTTTTTTGTTATTAATTACCCACAATTTAACCGCCCCTATTGAAGAGAGCGTTTTGTCCTAACTGTCGCTGTTCGATTGTTTCGAAATTAAAAACGGATTGTTAAAAAAAAATAGAGAGGTAGGTAGAGTGTCGAGGAAAAAAGGACAATATCCTGCTGTTTTGATGCTAGGATTATATGAAACGACTTTGGTGACTCTCCGCCGACAAGATCGATTGTATACAATGTGTGTTGGCGTGTTAATAAAGCACATTGAATTCTCCACGAATGACAAGTTTCAGTCGCCTGCATTCGTAAACACTGAATGGGTTACATTACTTGGCATATTGGATATTACATCCGTAAAATCGATAAGCAGCAGAGGGTTACCTGAAGATACATATTAATGGAAACTATAAGTATAAATTCTATGTATGTATCTACAGCACTGCAATTAAATCTTACAAATAACTGATATTACGTAAGAAAAATGGTTTTTGTAGTATCAAACGGTGAAATTACTTCTTAGACGTCTCGCTTACGACGATCCGTGTTTTAAAAGACGCACGCCGATAGATCGATAATTATCGAACGAGCGTTCACTTCCACGCCTATCGAGTAACTAAACTCTCCACTGGCTTCGCATCGACCTAAGTCCCCTCTCGGCGCTTCCGCCGTAGTACGCGCTTGTCGAACCTTAATGATTATTGTACCCGACCGCTACCTCCGATAAATAACATGGCCTAAGCGCTCTGACGTCAGCAGGTTGTGACGTATATTGTTTTAGGTGAACAATCAGCTATAAATGCGTTTACACGTTCAGACCGTCTCTGCGTTTATCCAAATTATATTAGTTTTATTTTAAAAAATACTATGTAGTGATATTTCCGTACTTTGTTGGTGATACCTGTAATGTTTTTCTAATGTTATATAAGCGATAAAACCTTTTCTGAAACGATAAAAACAGGCTAACCTAAAACCGTGACTCGGTTGGTCTATTTATATTGGCGTCGGCTGTTTTGTATGTTTGTTTGTGAGTTACACTTTGTAAAAGAAGATATTATATATGTCTCAACAGCTATAGATTCATGGACCGGTGAAACTATAACTGTAAGTTTAAAAAATCCTAGGCTTAAAAGAGATGCTATTCCAACTCAATTCCCTAATTGTCCGTTGTATTTGACAAAAAACGTGAAGATTTTATTGTTCAAATAGTTTTATATTCCTGCGTTATATTTAACAAAATTATTTTTGAACACGAAGAGTTGTTTTTGAATGTGTGTCATAAACGTTGTGTTTTAATACAATATATTTTAAATTATATCACCAAACATAGCCATTTGGATACTGATATATGTAAATGTCGTATTCACACAGTGAACGTATTGCAATAATTATAATAACTTGTTCTACAAATACCCTCCTTAAAACTTGTGGGAAAAGTAATGATAGGTAAAACACCACATAATAGGAAATTAAAGGCCCTGCAAATGCCTGCAAATTTTCTCGTGAAATTGAACATAATTTCGAATTGTAATTACTGTACCATTTTAACCCTAGTTTCGTCTAAATACATGTACAATTACAAATAATAATAATTAAGTATCAACCGCAGATACATCTTTCGCGAAAACGGTGCTCGGTTACGTGTTTGGTTTTTGCTTTGAAACTTCATTTTTCCATAATAAAATCGAATGGGATGCGAAGAAGCGCTCAATTGGCGACTGGCATCCTCTTTAAATCGGAAGCTCTTCAAAACTTAAAAAAGAAATAAACAATTTCTTTACCGCTTAGGCTAATATCGTGCATGGCGATACATCACCTAAACAGCGTGACGTCATCGAAGAGCGCCGAGGCCTTGTTATATCGGCGGTAACGACCCGACCAAGTTGTCTATGCACACGTGTATTTTTTCCCTGAGATAACAGACTACTTGTCCACATTAAACGATAATAGCAACCAGATTTTTAGAGTGTAATCATTATTTTTTCCTGTGGATATTTAAATTTTATATGAATCGTAAAGAAAGGTTAACCTATCACTACAGTGAAACTACCTCCCAATACCTTACTTTTTTAGGATAAATTACCTTTGGAAATTCAGGATGCTTTTTTATATGAGAATGTTTGGGACGCTTTAAATATATCTTAGGTTTTAAGATATGAGCAGCAATACTTACATAGGTACAAGAGTAAATTTAGATATAACATTGAGGCGGATGGGCTATGATACCAAGTTGTCAATTATTACAAAAAAAAAGAGTAAATTTCTCACATGGTAAACACCTTTGCTGTGTTTATCCATTTTTCATGTATTGGAAAATCAATATGACTGAATGCTCTCCAAATTATAAGAGGAAAATCATAAAAAAGTGAGAAGAAAGCAAAGAAAGCTTTTAAGAGTACTCAAAAGATCCGCTTAATACTCTTACACGAATGCAGACTTATATTAATCTTCCATTTCAAATAAAGCACCTATATATATATCCTATAATTCATAAAACGAAAGTTTGCAAGTAAAGCGTACGATGTAGGTGAGTATCTCTAAATGGAAACTTTTGTTTGATGTATGGTTTCCCGATCGACTTTCAACGAACTGTATGTATGTACGTGCACCACCTCTTCAATACTAATATGTAGTCTTTGGCGCAATTACAAACAATCCCTTGAGTTGAAGTTTGAGTCGATAGTATGGCAACGGATTCGGCATACGAAAAACCCACCATGAATAAAATATTTCGCTTCAAGTGGTTTAGCGGATTTGTCACTTCAATGGCATGTTCCAAATAAAATCGTTGAGTTGTGTCGCGAATACGCAAATGTTGAAACGCCTGTGATAAATGTATGTGTATTTTTTACATGCTTTTTAATGTCTGGGCGTTTCTACCGTGAAAAAAAATTATTATTATTATTGTTGTTGTTGTTATTATTATTATTATTGATTGATTTATATTGATTCAATTGTAATCTATGATCTTATTGTTGATTGACCGAAAATTAGGTTTAACCTGGTTTAATCTTAGAACTGAAGTTGGGTAATTGGATTGCTTTCAGTTGTAATGGGTAGGTTTGCTATCGCGTAAGAGTCATTCGACTGATAAGACTTATGTCTTAGTGGATCTTCGTTGCACCATATGATTTTCCCCAGAATGGAAAAGTGCAAAAAAAACTAAATGAGAACCTATACAAATATAATAATAATAAAAAAACTAAGCTAAAAAATAAACGACATAGGAATACATTTAGATATATTTTGCATTGAAAACGTTTTTGTTTGGGGGGTTTCGCAAGCGGCGTTTCATGGGCCGTACCCTGTGAGCGCGGCCTGCGTTGCTCCCGCGAGAGGACACCGGGGGCGGAGTACTTTGGCTATTTATCCTTGGGCCAGGTGTCGAGGTGGAGGAAGTATATATTTTTTGTGTAAAATAAAAAAAAATCATTTTTATTATTACTATTATAGTGCGAAATAACAAGCAATAATATACATAATTACAAGCAATCTCAGAGCAAGTCACAAAGAGATTCTGCTTGCACAAATCCTGAAATATAATTAAAGCAAAAGTGTGTATTCAACAAAAGCCTATAACTGAGCTTAAAAACTAAAATAAGCAAAAAGGTATGTTGTTGTGATATATTTGTTGAAGGTGATTATTCTTTGACAGTTTGAATTATTTTAGTTCATTATTTTAACGGGGCGAAGCAGTGTTGTTACCCTCTTCCCTCAAAATTCCCCTACTCCGTTATATTTTATCTGTCTTACACGTTAAGACATATGATATTTTCGTTACACTAATTTTACTGATGAAAATTTAAATTATATTTCTTTTTAAACAAATTGTCAAACACATACCATTCATGAATTTAAATACATCGTTTACATGGTAACCACATTTTATTGCACTACCGTACCTACAAAATTAAACCACCGTAACCAAGGAAGCGAATGGTATTTCAAATGAACATTCAAGTTTATTTATCAAAAAATAGTTAACTAGGGCTCTGAACAAAAACAAATCAGAGAGATAATAAACAAAGTTTCAACATATAAATAATTTTCCAAATACTTCGATACTTTCATTAAAAATTTAAATGAACATGAAACTTGACTGAAATGAAACTGCAGTACAACATTTTTTAAGCCCTTTCGACATTTTAATTTGAAAACATCAACCCACGGAGCAAGGCCCGAGGACCAAGCTACCTGGCTTCCATCGAAGACTGGTTACGATTTTAAGAAAAGGATACCGAAGAGCTACAACAGCGCACAGGTACCGAAAATAAAAAATATTTGGCCAAATAAATAGAAATTCAAAAGAAAATTCCAATCATTTAATTTAAAAAAACAAATTTCATGATTTAAACTTCAATTTAATAATTTAGTTTTAAACTAGCTATCGGTTAGGGATTGTTATAGGTTTTTGTACAGCCATGGCTTCAAAATTGTTATCTAAAGTGTTCATATAATAAGTATTTACTATACTTAAATATTATATGAAAATGACAGGTTAGACAAAGTTGCCCTAACTGTTGGTGGCGATATTATCGCCTAAATCTCGTGATAATATTGTGTACATCAGCCCTTTACGTACAAATATGGAGGTGACTTATATAACATAAATCTGTGAAATTAAATCAACATTCTTAACTCACGTCCGTTTTTCATATTTAACCAGTCACATCATTTAATTTATGAGATATGTTCGTATTTCCTACCAAATATGTGTCTATAACGCAAACACGAATTCTGCATCTTCTGAAACCGAATCATAAAGGTAACAACACAAAAAAAAAATTAAAATATAATAAAATAACAAACGTACTCTGCTGCATATGAATAACTTTCTCAAAGATTTTGGAAGTAGTCGGTAGTATACTAGTTGTCGAATTTGTGACATTAGCTAATGGTCTGATTAAAGCATATTTCCAAACTGTAGGCACTGTATATTTCTCTATACCAGTGTTAATATGACTTACGAAAGGTATGAAATAAGGGCAATATTATTTCATCAATTAATTTCATAAATACCGGTAGCCTTTGAATCAATATTCCAAATAATGTTTGTTATTAATCACATGTCAACAAACGAAAATGAGAGGATTACATTAAGGTGATTATAATGAAATAAAATATTCTGATAATTACTGTTTGGTACGGTATTTATAAAATTCTCTTATCGCCTATATATCTAATATAAAGAATGACAATTTTGGTTATTTAAATTTAAATATGAAATGTGCTTCCACAAGGTTTTGGGCAAATCTGTTGTCGATATAAATTAAAATATGCCTTTTTTCACGCCTAAATGTTGATGTCAAATTACGTAAACTTTTATAATAGTTCCAATGAGCGGAATTTGATGACAATCTGTAATTTCCTTGGAATTCGTAATTTACCAAAGCCAAAATATATTATGGATTTGCGACGTTTGGATTTTTCACTACCGCTTAACCTAATAAGCGATTTTAAATTCTCAGTAAATCAAGGAGTACGCTTTTTTGTGAAGTGCTTGGTTACCACAGGCGTAATACCTATTATACTTAGGATAATAGACCTAGCAAACAATTATTTAAGAAGTTAACCTTGTCAATAACATCATCCATGATGACTATAAAATCTAAAGGAAATACATTAAGATATTTTCTACAATTAAATATCCAATTAAATGATAGTCAAGTCCTGTTTATTATTTTCAATTCTCCACTTACAAAAATAATTTTAATTTACTTTAATGTGTGATGAATGAGTGTATCGCTTTGAGTTCTTCTTTTGAATCATATTTTCTTCTTTTGCAGTTAATACCTGAAATCCTTTTGTACTAAATCCCCTCCAGTCGTTTTCTTAGCTTCCTTGGTTAAATTTTCTTGCTTATTTTTCTTCAATGTGTTTTCCCGTTTACTTTTAACAGTTTCTAATACTTTTAAATATTATTTTAAACTGAATTTCTACATGAGTAATCGAAACATTATTTTCTATTTGACTATTTGTTGCTCATTGTCACAGCATTGTTAATCCAACGACTTGATACTTTTGTGGTTGGTCTAATGATGATCATTCCGATGCTGTAGATGAGCTTGTGAATTTTGATGAGTAGATTCCAAATAATGTGTGCTGTATATGAATTTTGTGTGATTTTTACAAATAATATCTTCAAGATGTAGATTATTGGATATAAATTATCAAAATGTTAGAATTGGAATAATAACTGAAAATGATTCGAATTCTGTAAATGTTAAATTAAATTTTGATATTTAATGAATATTGAAATAAAAATAATAAAAATTAACAAGTTGAGGTGTAAGTGCACTTCACCGGAATAAGTCCCACTACAATATTCATTCTTAATACCTACTTTATTCTAAAAAGTAAGCCTAAATAAAACAGACTACCACCAAAACCTGCAAACCCAAAATAGCAAATTTTAAGTGTTTACGTATGCGTAGAGAATACGGAAAAATAAAAAAAAATTGTTTACAAATTTATGGTACCTAACTAGATAATGAAAAGGAACTGAAAATCCTAACGCAATCTTTCCGTCGACATGCGCGTTAGGTAAAATACAACTACAGTTAAGTTTCTACTCCGTAAGGAAGGAAACGTTTTATTATCCAGCTGGAAAGCACGTGTTGTTCCTTTGAGAACGAAGGGGAATACAGGGCAATGTGAATAGAAGCGAACGGAGCAAGTAGATGTTTATATCGGGAAAATTGATTTTAAGCAATAAAAGCAACGAGATGGTAAATGTACATATATGTTGCACTCGTAAATTGGTTTTAAGGCAATAACGAGTAAAATTTAGTCCAAACGTTTTTTAGCATTGTATAATAAGTATCAAAATATACGTACTAGATCTTTATTGACATGTTGCGGAGTAGTTCGATTTTCTAAATGATGTCCTATCGTGGTAAGCCAGTAAAGAATAGTAGCGCTAAAAAACCAAGATAATTACTGAAAAAATTATTGCTGGAATCGTAAAAATGAAATCGTGGGGTCCATAAATTTTTCAAAATACATTTATGTATAATTATATAATTTACTACTAGCTAAAGCTCCAGTTACGTTATGGACATCTAAAAGCAATTTTAAACATCTGAATAAGATTCCATATTTATAAAACCGAATTATGACGAAATCAGAATTGATGCGTATTTCTAGCTTGACTACGTTCACGACATTAGTTTTAAATTCGTAAAAAAATGTAGTTACAAACTAACGTTTCTTAAATCCAAACCAAGAACATTATAATCCTGGTGGCAAATACACAAAACGTGTTTGTTGTCTATTGCCTGAATTCTATAAGTAGCCTGTTCAAAAATTAATTTAATTTAGAAAACAAATTATTATTTATATTATATATATATATATATATATATATATATATATATATATATGTATTATTATTATATATAATTTTGTGATAGCCGTTATTCTATGGTTAATTTCTGTTTCAAATGGGCGGTTTATCAACTCGAACCCCAATTCATGAAGTTTTGCCACAATGAAATGTAAGGCAGTGCATTGTCTTAGTGGAACAGAACTCTCTTTTTCTTAAAATGCGGCCGTTTTCCCTCAATTTTTGCCTTCAGATTGTCAAGTAATGACGCGTATTATGCTCCCGTTATTGTTTTTCCACTTTAAAGATAGTCGAATAACACAACTTCATGATTATTTCAAGGAACAATCGCCATCACTTTCCGGCCAATGGAACAGTCGTCGCTTCTTCGGAGCCAGTTGAAACAATGAACTATGAAGGGTGGATCCCTTTACAGTTCACTGTTTCAACTGTGCCTTGGCTTCGGGTACCACCTTGGCATCTTGATAGCTTACCACCACCCTGACACCTTGGTACCACCTTAGTATCACCTCGGTGTCTTGGTACCACCTGGGTACCTTGGTAACGTCTTAGTACTTTGGTATCAATTTTGTAGTTTGGGACCTTGATAAATGGGTTCTTCCGTACCTTGGCACAACCTTGGTACCACCTCGATAATTTGGTACCGCCTTGGTACCTTGGTGCCACATTGATAACACCTCGGTACCTTGGTATCACCTTGGTACCTTGATACCGCCTCGATATGTCGGTACCACCTGGGTATTGTGGTACCTTGGTACCACCTTAGAACCTAGGTACCACCTTATTACCTTGGTACAGTGGTACCACCCTGGTATCTTGGTACCACTTTAGAGCCACCTAGGTAGCTGGGTACCACCACGATACTTTGGTAGCACGTTGGCACCTGGGTGCCACATCAATATCTTGGCACCAACTTGGTACCTTGGTATCTTGGTACCACCTTGGCGTCTTGGTACTAATTTGGTACCTTGGTACCCCTTGGATACCTTGGTACCATCTTGGTACCTTAGTACCACCTTTGCATCCTGGGACCTTCATACCTGGGTACCTTGGTGCCACATTGGTACTATCTTGGTATCACCTCGGTATATGTCTACTTCTAAATTATTTCTTTTTCTTATTTCTATCATGTTGAGAAAACGAACCTTGTCTGTTCTCTCTTCGTGAAAAAAATCAATAAACCGAAATTTTGAATTCAATGTTTTCTAAAAAATCTGTTATTGAGCATTTGCCGGTATCGAAGATGCAAAATATGTCATTACTGTATCTCATCCCAATCCGTGGAAAATAAGACAAAGAATTCTTCAGTCACTTTCAAAGTAGTTAGACGTAATAGGCGTAATAACATCCGCACACTAATGTATAAATATATTTATTAACATCATGTGTCCCTTGTAAATTGAATTTTCACCTTACGCATTTTACAATACACTCAATAATAAGAATGCATACTTAGCAAGTAAGGCGAATGAACTAATAAGACACACTATTATAACAGCGCCGGCCGAACTTGTTCCCGCTGCGCTACTGTGCGCCGGCAAAACGATCCATCTCTAGCTATAACCCATTGCCGTTTCTTCAGTATGTTGATGAAAGGTTTTATTGATCTGGAAACATTGGACTTACATTAAACGGAATCTTGTGTATTGATCCAGATCCCTTTGAATTTTCCGTACCAATTTTGGAGTTCACGAATATTTCAATTCTCCAGAAGCATTATATATCTGCCAAACTGTTAAGGCTCACTTAATGTATTCGTAAATGTTTCGTCCAAGAGAATATTAAAATTTTTCTCTCATACACCTATTGCTATTATATAGTAATGTTATATATAAGAAGGTGCCGTTTAGAAACCAGAAATAGGTATGTAGATAGAATTGTTATCAAAGCGGCTCTCCAGAATATATTTTTCCGCTGTTTTAGTAAAGGTTTGTTTCCCATTTTACCGTTTATTGCACTACTAACACGTGTAGAAACATTCCACAATGTTTACAATATTAATTCCTCCATATATGAAGCGTCAATAAATAACACAGGCAACACTACACCTACCCAATATTTCTTAGCCATTGGGAACAGAAGGAAGAATCGATAATAACGATAGTGTTGAATAGGCGTATTTCAATTGCAATATCTAAATATTTATTGCTATCTGAAATTTCAGCTTCGACGAGCACGGTGATTAAATCATGCAACACAGCTATACGGTATAGGACTGATGACACGTTGGCTTACAGAAAAGTAGCATTGAGCGTTGGCTCACGCATAAATCTAACATTTATTCCGCTATAGTCATGCGGTTTCCGTTTGACTGTGTGAAATGAATGAAAACTAATACATAAATACTTTAAATCATTGTAGGGATTTGGCTGGATTAAATTACAAGCTTCCAACAAAACTGCAACCAATCAAAGGGACCGCTATAAACGAAAATTACTGTTAATTACTGTAGCAGTCGCAGAAAGACACTTTAAAGTAAATTTAAAGAGAAGAGCTTTATATTAGTAAGCTAGCTCATAATAGAGTTTAATGAACATGAGAATAATTTGATTTTGTTGTTTAATTAAATACCACATAACGTATACCTGTATGTTAGTATGTTAGTTGTGCGTTACTAAAATTGTTTCGCTTAATATACTTAATTTTCACGTGTTTATAATTTAGTAAAATACTTTTGCATGAATAAATTAACAGAAATGTTACAGAAAAAACATGATTCTTAAAATATATTAGTAATCTATAATGAAATATGCAGATATATATATATATCAGTTACTGCCATGAATCTCCGCTGAAATACCAATAAAAACCATGGTCGAATTAACCATAGACCAGTCAGGTCTCTTTTGTAAATAAATGATTTGCGGAAGGCAGAATAGTTTTTGCAACATAAAAATTTTGGTGGAAGACGCATATGTTAGTTAATAAACGAAACACGGGAACATCCTATCTATAACAGGTTATATATGGGACGGCCGAATTAAGTGATTGTGTTTTCATATATCTTTAGAGGCCATGATTTGTTTTTGGATACAACAAGGGCAATGTTTGTAAAAGTATACACCTACATATAAATAGTTATTGGTAATAATTTTTGTTATACTGGTTGTTCAGGGTTCTGTTTACAGTTTCATCGCTTTAAAAAAAATGCACAGACAAATATTTTTCAAAACTTTAATAATGGAATGTGTTAATAAGGACTAAAAAAATCGAAATTCAGGTTTTAAAAATGATATCCTCCAAATGATGCCCATTTGGGCGCACGCACTCTTCGAGCTTCTCCCGAAAGTTCGACATCACTTGCTGAATTATTTGTCAAGGGATAGCTGCAATCTCTCGTCGAATCACCTCCTTCAGTTCTGGTACAGCCCTCGGCTTGTTGATGTAAACCTTTGCTTGGATGTATCCCCAGAGAAAATAATCGCATAGGGACAAGTCAGGGGACCGAGGGGGCCAGGCAACATCTCTTCGCAAAGAAATTACATTTCCGGGAAAAAGGTGGCGCACTTCAGTCATTGACACCCTTGATGTGTGGGTAGTCGTCCCATCTTTTTGGAACCATATTCTTTGCCTATTTATGCTTCTTCTCCGTAGCTCAGGCATAAGAAATGTTCTAATAATTTCCACGTAACGGGCAAAGTTAACGGTGACCGCTACACCACGTTCGTCCTCAAAAGAATAAGGCCCAATTACACCAACACTTTCAACAGCACACCATACAGTCGCTCGTTCACAATGCAAGAGTCGTTCATGCATATGGCGTGGATTTCGTGATGCCCACTACCTACAGTTTTGTTTATTAACAAAACCGGATAGGTGGAAGAGGGCTTTGTCACTGGTTAGGATAACGTTGTCTTCTGTTAACATTTCAAGCACTGTTTGAGCAAATTGCATTCTGATAACGTAATCATGGGGCAACAACTGTTGTGTGATTGCGAGTTTGTAAGGGTGGAAATTCAACTGCTTCAGAATCCTGAGAACGGATGAATATGACATCCTCTGTGCAGCTGCTTGCCTCCGTAGTGAACGCCTTGAACTGGCCTCCACTGCCTGGAGTATAAGTTCCACATTTTCTGGTGTACGCACAGAACGTTGTTCCCTTTGTGCTTTTTTCATTTGGGGTCCTCTTGTCCTGAAGATACTGACCCATTTCAATATGGTAGGCCTCAAAGGAACACGGCCGTGACGCCCGACATTGAAGCGCGTACGGAATCGTCTTTGAGCTACCGTCGTAGAATCGTAATTTTTTAAAAACATTTCCACTGCAAACGTACGGTGCTCATCACTCCACCACCGCTTCATGTTGTCAACTGAATGGCAGGGGCAGGGGAACACAACAAGACCATTCCCACCTTTCTACTACTCTCCCCCCAAAGCAGCGCCTTATTCAAACTGTAAATAGAACCCTGAAACAGCCCTGTAGCAATGATAATAATAATAATTATTATTACACGTGGAAAGAATGCCTAATACAATAATCAAAAAATAAATGCTAATATAGCTCATGGTATTGGTGGAATCATTCCCGGCAAAAACAATGTAGCAGAGAAAATAGCGCTAACACATGGATATGTTTCTGCCTACTCGGCGTCATCAGCATGGTTCTGAGCACTATCTACTGCCGCTATCATTGAGTTTGCCTCTCAGTTTATATTGCTAATCTCCAAAGCAGCACTGAATATGTCTCTCGGCGACACCTATCGCCAACAAACAGAGTCACGACGTCCGAGAGGGTAGCAAGACAAACCGGAGTGTAGATGTCCACCACCTATCGGGCAGCTCTTGGGCTGCCAAACGCAAGGGGGCGTTGTGCCTAAGCACAGCGACATCTATACGTGCAAATGATTCCTCAGGCTTACCATGATGTATAGAAATACACGTGGAAAGAATGCCTAATACAATAACCAAAAAATAAATGCTAATATAGCTCATGGTATTGGTGGAATCATTCCCGGCAAAAACAATGTAGCAGAGAAAATAGCGCTAACACATGGACATGTTTCTGCCTACTCGGCGTCATCAGCATGGTTCTGAGCACTATCTACTGCCGCTATCATTGAGTTTGCCTCTCAGTTTATATTGCTAATCTCCAAAGCAGCACTGAATATGTCTCTCGGCGACACCTATCGCCAACAAACACAGTCACGCCGTCCCAGAGGGTAGCAAGACAAACCGGAGTGTAGATGTCCACCACCTATCGGGCAGCTCTTGGGCTGCCAAACGCAAGGGGGCGTTGTGCCTAAGCACAGCGACATCTATACGTGCAAATGATTCCTCAGGCTTACCATGATGTATAGAAATACACGTGGAAAGAATGCCTAATACAATAACCAAAAAATAAATGCTAATATAGCTCATGGTATTGGTGGAATCATTCCCGGCAAAAACAATGTAGCAGAGAAAATAGCGCTAACACATGGACATGTTTCTGCCTACTCGGCGTCATCAGCATGGCTCTTGCACGTATAGATGTCGCTGTGCTTAGGCACAACGCCCCCTTGCGTTTGGCAGCCCAAGAGCTGCCCGATAGGTGGTGGACATCTACACTCCGGTTTGTCTTGCTACCCTCTGGGACGGCGTGACTGTGTTTGTTGGCGATAGGTGTCGCCGAGAGACATATTCAGTGCTGCTTTGGAGATTAGCAATATAAACTGAGAGGCAAACTCAATGATAGCGGCAGTAGATAGTGCTCAGAACCATGCTGATGACGCCGAGTAGGCAGAAACATGTCCATGTGTTAGCGCTATTTTCTCTGCTACATTGTTTTTGCCGGGAATGATTCCACCAATACCATGAGCTATATTAGCATTTATATTTTGGTTATTGTATTAGGCATTCTTTCCACGTGTATTTCTATACATCATGGTAAGCCTGAAGAATCATTTGCACGTATAGATGTCGCTGTGCTTAGGCACAACGCCCCCTTGCGTTTGGCAGCCCAAGAGCTGCCCGATAGGTGGTGGACATCTACACTCCGGTTTGTCTTGCTACCCTCTGGGACGGCGTGACTGTGTTTGTTGGCGATAGGTGTCGCCGAGAGACATATTCAGTGCTGCTTTGGAGATTAGCAATATAAACTGAGAGGCAAACTCAATGATAGCGGCAGTAGATAGTGCTCAGAACCATGCTGATGACGCCGAGTAGGCAGAAACATGTCCATGTGTTAGCGCTATTTTCTCTGCTACATTGTTTTTGCCGGGAATGATTCCACCAATACCATGAGCTATATTAGCATTTATTTTTTGGTTATAATTATTATTATTTGGAATGTTCTCTTGTTAGTCAAGTTATTTTTTCTGTTTTATTTAATTTATGTATTTATTATAATAGTCCAAAAACTATTCATAATAAACCTTCAACCAGATTAATAGCTCATGGTATTGGTGGAATCACTACCGGCAAAAAGAATGAAAAGAGAAAAGCACTAACCGACGGATATGTTTCTGTCTACCCGGCGTCATCAGCGTCGCTCCCAGCACAAAAGAGCTTCTCGCCGTTGTTATTTGCCTCTATTGGCGCCCCCTAGTGCCATGAGATATTGTCATGCCGCCTAGAAAGTAGCGACAGAAACCGGAGTGCAGATGCTAAACCACCTCTTGGTTTGGCATCTGCACTCCGGTTTCTGTCGCTACTTTCTCAACGGCATGATTATACTTCCTGGCATTAGATGGCGCCAAGATATATATTTTAGTGCAGTTTGAACATTAGTGGCATAAAACTGAGAGGCAAATAACGGTAAGAAAGGATTTTGTGCTTGCAGCGATATTGATGACGCCGGGTAGGCAGAAACATGTCCATCAGCTAGCGCTTTTCTTTTCTCACATTGTTTTTGCCGGGAGTGATTCCACCATACCATGAGCTATATTAGCATTAATTTTGGCTACTGTTACTACTCATTTTTTTCGTGTGAAAAAAATGCCTAGTAGACTAAAGCTACATTTTGAGGGTTCACTGAAAAACATTTAATTTATCCAAATCCGTCAAAATACATAAGCTGTTCTATATAAAATAATAAACTTGTTGCCATTTTCGCTCAAACCGGGAGTGATACCTCATTGTGGTGTAGTAAATTTAACGGACCTATTTTTCTTGACATGAACGGTTACAATTCTTGATAGATCAACCTGTATATTTTCACAATAAACGTGAACTTGAATCATTCGTGTAACCACACACTGCTTAGGTACATTAATTGAACATAATGGAACTACATACATGTATACGACATTAGTTCATTATCCGTGCCAGACCTAATTAGTGTACTCAATTACAAAGTTGTTGTTGCAGTTATGAATACTTAAATTATATGTGGTACCAATAAATAATGGATCGCGCTAAACGTTGATTTGAAATTTATACTTATGGCATTATAAACAACTGTGTAAAGTATGTAGCAGTTACTGGAACGCTTAAAATAATTGGTCCCTGAATAGCAAGAATCTAGACAAATCTATCTACATGAAATGTTGCTTACACCTTACTGAAATTTAAAAACGTTCAAGTATTTAATGACGTGGAAATACAAGATTTTCGATATTCATAAATTTGTTTTTGCACCAACCAATACGATTACGTAAATGTTATATAAAGCATTAGCCTGTAAAAGGGCTCTAGTTATACCTTGCGTGCAGTATATCTTGTATACAAAAGCCGATTTCAGTGCTCAAAGTAGAATGCGTAATGGGGAAACGTTTTCTCAGTTATATTTCAGAGGCTACAATTTACAACTACAAAGTACCTATTGCTGAGATTAAATTCTCCCTACAGTTATTCATGCAGTTTTGGAAATTTTAAATCAATGTGCTTATATATAATAGCATCTAAACTAATTTATAACGATAATATACTGACATGGATATTTGCGTTTCCCTCGAGGAAAATTGAAATACAAATCTAAATAAGTGGAATCTTATTCATTCTTCTTTCGCTAATTTTTAATTAAAATCTAATGTACTGTGTACCATTTGGTCTATTAACCCGTTCCGGTGCCCTCACATTCGCCATGAAACACATTCTCGATCCCTATTCTGCATTTTCTTCTCACTACATCGATGATGTCCTCGTATTTTCCGAAAATGAGGAATCCCACTAAGATCGCCTTTGGCACTACGACTAACTCGTATATTCTTATTTTTGTTCTTGCAGTTATGTCTTGTTTATTGATAAAAGGTTTTTTTATATAAGATAAAATCTGCTAAAAATAAAATCTAAACCTAAGATTCTCCATTACAATGTGCACAGCCTTCGAAATAGGTATGTACGTACATAAGTTCAATATGAAATACTCTTAAACGCCCAAAAGTGTAAGCTATCTTATTAGCGGTAATTTATTTGACTAATCCTTGGGCGACAATTTCACATACTTTATATGGTTCATTATCCATCCTATTTCGTCATTACAGCAGCAAAATAAGCACGTTAGTATTTTGTAGGCAATTTGTCCCTTTTAAAGGAATTTATTCAAATTAGCCTTTAAAGCAGTACTTAAGCCGTCCTGTAATGTTTACGGAACGCCATTACTCGACGCATAAACACAAAAACACAACTCATGTTAGCACATAAAACAAACCCAAATATTTGCCTCGAAACTGTTTGTGAATTAGCCTCTAAACGACTGCCTTAATCGGACACTGTTTCATCCATGGCCATGTTGCAAATTGCGAAATATTTACTGCAGGCGTCTCGTAATCTCAGGTCGTGTGTGTGTGTTCGACTCCGTGAAATAGCGAAGCCAGAAACCTTGCCTGGCAAAGGTCCGTTGACTCGCTCCGTCTGTGCCTGCTCTTTTGATACAGCCAGTAATAATTCATAGCCATTTTCGTGTGTTTCTCCCGTGGTCGAATAAACGCACTGAGTTTAACCTACGCACTCCTATTTTTTCCTCCTAAATAACGAAGCAAACAATAATAATTGGAGTACACGTAGGAAATGTGATTTGGCTTCAATGAACGTTATTACGCTATTATAATTTCATTCATATTGAAAGGACTGTTTACATTCCTGAAAAAGAAAATATTCTCTGAAATTTAATACATGCGTAAGTAATAACACCGTATGCTTTTTAATCAAAATAATAACATTTAATCATTATGTATACGATCAAACTTGTGTATTTTATGTATAAATTAGTTTCCTTTTTCATCTATACTAGTTTTATAATGACAATAATGCTTTCTTTGCTCAACAGAACACAAAATTCCAATTGCAGGGCAAATCAAAATACACTAGTACAAATAATCAATACTCATCGTTAGGTACGAAAAAAATTATAACAGTTAATTACAAAAAAAAGCTGAAGTAAACAAAAACAAACGAAACGCTGGTGATTGCGCTAGCATGCAATGAAATATATCATATGTATTGGACATTTTATTGTAACTGTTGCAAAACGCAACCAGTATAGTTTTAGCAGTAGTACCATAAAACAATTTGTTGTCCCTAGGTGAAAATATAGAGACAGAAAAAAATAATTGCGGCAGATGTGGAGAGAGTCCATGTAGTCCTGTAGTAGAAAAGCGAGACCAGTAATGTTTCTTCGCTTTTCCAATGGGATCACGTTAATAGCATATTATGATCTGCACCACGCAAAGGATAAACGATACAATTTAACGAAACACTTATTTATTGATTCAAGTTGTTTTTTATGAATGTCAAACGTGACCAAAAATACAAACATTTCAGGGCGAAAACATTAATATAGGTATGGCAGTTGCGAACTGTAAAACCGTCCTTCAAGGAGATGTGGCGATGTTGTAATAGGAGTTAAAAGATAACAACTCTTCATCAACGGCTATTTCTAAGTGTTTCGCAGAAATGCAGCAAGCAAGATCTGTGAAATCTAAAGTGTGATCGGATAAGATTGAGCAAGTGTTACGCGTAAAGAGCACTACTTTACTCTTTGAATGAGCGGTAATTTACTCTTCTCGCACCGAACGTAAGTTTTATTTGGTTGAATCTGCAGAAAAGTGCAACCGTTAAAAGTGTTGATCCTCATGAAAATTTTCAAGTCATCAGCAACAGCTGTCACAAGTCACGTTCATTAACAAACAAAGTGCAAAAATGAGTGGATCAACATTTGAGACTTTGGCATAGAACCATTACAGCATACAATTGGAGAATTCATAAAATACGATCTCAACAATAATAACAGAGGGTCGCAGAAGAAAAAGGCATTCAGCTTTTGTAGTAGCATGGAGTGATTAATACGATGAAAGCTAACAAGCTTGGTGCGTCCAAACATTTTAGTTTTGACGTGCATGCATAATATCCAATTCAGTATTAGGATAATAAGTAAACACTATACTTACTCATAGATATGTATACATATCACTTTTTCTAGTAACGCGAACAACATTAAGCTGATACTGTTCAAGTGGATGTACAATGTATAATGTACTTGAATTTGTATAGGAGTTTACCTAAAGAAAACTGAAATAGAAGACTATATTAGCTATGTACCAGTTAGCGTGACGAAAAACTTAAATTTACCTTTCCGGGATTCTAACACAGTATGTTATTTTGATATATGATTACTCTTATCGATTTTTGTCAGTAATTACATTACAGAAAAACCAATTCTGCTGCACTCTATTCTCCAGTATCCTCCAGATATTTCCAAACAAGTTTAAATAGTAAATAAGGTCTACGACTGAGAGTTATAGTCGGCATAAAATAAAGTTGGGGTCCCATCGCTTAAGAGTTTACGAATCAAATTTAGTGCGACGTACGTGTTAGTAAGCATTCTTTCGAAAACCTAAGTCTAGTTTAAAAAACTGTTAAATAATATCTACGAAATTTAAATCACCTACACTGTGGTTCAAGTAAGTAACAAATGCTATATTTTCTTCGATTGTTTATTTGTTGTTTATACATCAAATGAGATGGTGTATATACACGAGCAGTGGCAGCTGGTGGTGACGTAAATGGAAGGTCAATTACAACGCTTCGATTTGATCCTGTTTTTCCGTTGCACAGTGTAATATACACGACATGTATCGGAAATAGACGAGGGAACGAAGCGTTGTAATGCAGCTCCACAGCTACAGTGCACCAGCCGCCGCTGTAAAAGGGGGTATGTGTTGATAACACAGACGGAACTACAGATGGCCAGTTTGTCTGCCTATTACGCGTACGTGCATTCCAGGGTTCGTTACGGTGTTGTTTTTTGGGGAAATTCCGTCGACGCTGCTCGAATTTTTTTATTACAGAAATCGTGCATACGAAGAATCTGCCACCTGAAAAGGGATGAATCCTGTAGAGACAGCTTCAAAAGACAGAATATACTTACCTTGCCCGGACTGTTCGTGTACGAGCGTGCTTGTTTCGCCAAAGAAAACTATGAATTTTTAAAAGACCAACAGATTAATCATGGGTATACTACACGCGGTTACACAAATTCCAATATACTGTTGCCGCAAACGACTAAAACTTTAGTGTCAAAAAGTGTTACACATCAAATTGTGAAAGTATATAACCAGTTACCAGTATCTATAAAAACACTAAACATCCACAAGTTTAAAACAGATCTTCGCCGTCTACTAACAGGAAATTCCATATATACCATTAATGACTTTTTTAACATAAAATTTTAAACTGTTTATGTGACTAGTTAATTTTTATATGTAAACTTTTACTACTTATTTGACGTGTTCTATACATTGCGATGTAATGATATAAGTTATAAGTTATGAATTGTGGAACATTTCCGGTAATAAAATATGCGGACCTAAACAATTTCGGTTATCGGTAATAAAATATGCGGACTTGTTTGGATATCAATGTTTCACAAAAGTCAGCTTGAGGCCGCCCAATTGTGGAACATTGACAAATTTCGATTATCGGACTTCAATATTTCGCAAAGGTCACCCAATTGTGGAACATTGACAAATTTCATCCAACTTCACAAAAGTCAATCTAAGCTGTCCAATTGCAGAATATGGATGAACACCCGTCAGCTTTGCAAAAGTCAGCTTTAAGGCGGTCCAGAGAAGTGTTTTTTCTATCCATCATGAGCCTCTGCAGTAAAGACCAAGCTATGAAATTTTTTACGGCTTATATACCCGTATTTTGGGTGACGTAGCACCTTTTTATTCGTGACGTATCGCGACATTGTACATGACGCGTATAAGCAAAACAACTTTAACATACATCGTTGCACAAATTCCGTATTGAGTGGATTTACATAACATAGATACTAAAGCTCAACATAAAATAACAATACACACTTGCTCAAAATAATCGGCATTGGTTTTAAAAGATTCGTTGGCAAAATGAAGGTTTAAAAAGTTAATATATGATCTAAAGATTGACTACAAAAGATGAATACATAATTTTACGTTCTTTTCTAGATTAAGCACTCTTTAAATCGGACGGACTTTGAAGGTTCCCCACAATTTTAAGATTTATTTCGCGTGTTACCTTCTAAATGGGACACAGTAAATGATTCTATAGTTTGCTTCATATAAAAACAACTTTTGTACCAGCATCCGCGTATGTCGAGTTGTTCATAGTAATTTGTGGTATAGTGTTTTCTCTAGGACTAAAAACTTTTCCAGTCCAGTGACCTATTCTTTCAAACAACTCAAATTAGAGGTTTTTACTTTCGAAACACGAAGAATAACAATGGGGGCATCTACAACACTTGAAGCTATATGCCTCCCAATAAAAAATAAGTAAAACCTCAAGAAACGACTTCACATCGTACAAATGTTATTTATTTCTTGTAGCGCCGACATGGACCGCATATATATGGCATACAGATTTATTGATTTCAATTCACCTCCGATTCCACGATGTATTCGGGGTAAAAGCGAATGCCATTACTATAATTCTGTTATGCTGAATCAGTGCAAAGAAAAGATTTCTTTTTTTGTGTGTGGTGTGGGGTGTTCTAAGGTTGAATCGCAAGAAGATATATTCCATTCTTCTACCCACCTTTTTTAATCAAGATTTATTGCTTCTGAGATAAAAAGCCAGCTGTGCTAATTATTAGAGTTCCTTGACGTGATAGTCTTTATTAAACACATATTTCCTGCTTTCCTTAATCCACTGAATTACTTGACGTTTACGTGCATGCCCACGGAAATTTTTATTAAGAGACTTAGGCGTTGAAAGTAAAAAAGTCATTTGAGAATATTGCGTCTTTGTTTTACAAATACGTTGCTTGCTGTATCTAATTTTACTGATGCCAATGTAAGAAAAGGTTTTTTAGATTAATTATTTCAGAAAGTATAACGTTCTTGTCATTAATTTCCTTTTTGAAAGAAATATCGCTTGTAACTTTACGCATACGGTATGCTCGCAGGTGTAGAGCTGCAGAAATTCTGCTCACTTACACCTAATTAATTTTGTTTAAAACATTAAATTTGGATTTAATAGTAGTATATCAAAACAAAAAATTGAGTTATGCCCCTCTTGTTTTTGGTATTCCAGAAGTTGTTGATTATCGTAAATTATTTAGATGCACATGTTGCAGATTAGAGTTCCAGCGCAGACGTAGATATCCGAACACTTAGTATAAATGTTCTCGGATGCACGTCGAATATGTTGGTATCACTCGCCGTTTCTTTATTAAAACATCAACATTATAAAAATTTGTCTATTATCGCTGTCTGCAACTATTACCTAATAAATTTATAAGTATTACTGAATTAGAACTGAAATCGTATCCTACCTAAATAATTTAACTGTCTTATTTAAATATATAAAAGCACGAATCAACTACAGTGGTACCTCGGCCCTCGGTTTACGACAGTACCTTACGGAATTTTCGAGTTATGAAAGAAAATTTGGATGAATTTTTGTTTTCGGAACCGAAATGTGTTCCCGGATACGTAATGCGGGTTACATATACAAATTCGGCAGAATTTTCACGCGACTCGTGTATATACTAGAAAGTTTGTGTGGTTAGCTTCCCACTAATCCACAGCTTTCATAGCTAATATTATTACCGCAGTCGCTAAAGCAGATGCCTACTGACGTATATTAAAAAACAAAATTTGAACAGTATTTCGTCAAACAACAATATCCTCGGCACACTCCCCACCACACAAATTGTTAATTAACTCGGAAAGGCCGTTTCGAAGACTCGTGGGTCTTCATCTTCAGCCACGTAACGATTGAGGGTGAGAGAACATATATTAAATCTAACGAATCCGCTCTATTCCTACTCTTAAGAAAAATATATGGAAGTACCTACTTTTACCTCTTAGACTTAAAAGCAAGTTAAAATAAGGACAAAAGGCAGAAAACGGTCTTGTCACCACGAAACGCATGACATGCGGCCATCCCACCCTAATAAAAATAAAAATCGAGTGAGGCAACGGTTTCTATCCGCCAAATTTGTATTCTTTCTGCCAATACCCCTCAACTAAATACTGGATGGATGCGGAATATACGAAAGGATCGACGTCTCTTGTTATAGCATAACCATAAATCAAATGACCCCTTTACCGTAATAGATCGGAAAGACAGGAAAGGTATAAAGGTTCCTTCTCTTTATTGATTAGGTTTGCATTTTTACTTATGTAAATAGTCTGATAGGCGTCCAGCTAAAGCGGTGAAATCACGTTTTTAATCAATTTTAGGTTTTCTAATTGAATATTATGCCCGGTATCGTTTATGTATTTAGTCCTAAAAGCACTTTATAGTTTTTGAATGAAACATGTCTGTTGTAATTTTCATTTTTATTTTTACATGGGAATTTTATTTATACGTTAAGTGTTTGTTTGTCTTTTACGTATTCTATTCTATTGCATTTTAAAATAAAAAGTTAATCATTAATCATTACTGCCCTAATTGAAGGTATATACCATTGCTGTCACAAAAATCTGGAACAACTCGTATGAGCTTATTTTAACGTTTTTTCAATCTTATCTTTACATTTAATCTCTGGTGCTCCCTGAAGTATTCCGCGAAGAAATCAAATACACAATTAAAAATGGTCACAAAAGAAAAATCAATAACATTTAAAATAATTTTTATATGGGATTGTGATCAGTAAACGCCATTAATTAAACTTTTTTGTTTTATAGATATATATGTGGTATAGTAAACACACCCCCTATTACTATGAATAATGACGTCATGTACTAGACCGAGTGGTATACAACATGTACGATCTCTCCCGAACCAATACCGGTAAACGAACACATTGGAGCACCTGTGTTCACATCAATGTGAACCCCAACCCTATCGACATATCGGTAGTTCTGCCGATATTTGAGTATTTCTACCGACCTGACGATATTACATAAATGTGAAAATCTACCGACATTTTAATTAAAGTGGAAATATTTTGTTAGATATTTTATCTCTCTTTCGTTAATAAAAAATTCTTATCCTTCCACACTCTTCGGCAAACGTGGAAAGGATTTTTCGGAAATTAATTTACTAAAAATAAAATAGCGAAATAAGTTGGAGACGTATACACTCGCCGCACTTTTACATACAAAATCATTACTAAAAGGAGACCAGTACTACCATAACCTTAAAATAAACGATGCCTTGCTAGAGAATGAAACTTAAGACTTGTGATTTTAAAAATTAAAATTCATTTTTCTTCTGTTTAATAATTCGTAATTCCAAATTTATGTTCTTAGTTATGTGTGTAGTTATGTAATTCTTTTGATTTTTTATATTTAATTAAATATTTATTATATCGCAATATGAATGCCCATGAAAATGCCTAAGGCGCAGTATGTAGGATTTATTTATCAACAGAAGATAATAAATCAAATTTTATGATGCAAAGAGTTTCTGGGACGCACAACTGACCAGAACTTATTTGACGCGATAATGTTATATTTGAATACGTTAAATTTATCATTGGATCAATGTGTCGGTTATATGTACCGACGAAGCAGCATAGTATATGATGGGATCAGTCAAAGGATTTGCGACTTTAGCCAAATCAATCAATCCAAACATAATACTTCATCACTTCCTGGACCTTCAAATGCTTGTCATAAAGACAATGCCTAAGAAACTAACGAAATATTTGATCAAGTGGTTTCCATGGTTAATTTTATTAAAATGAGACCACTGCAAAGTTGAATTTGCAAACGACTTTGTCCATCTATGGACGTAGAATACGAACGTTTACTTTTTCATACGGAAGTGAGATGGTTGTTTTACGGTAAGGTTTTAAATCATGTGTTGCAATTAAGAATTGTATTACTGAATAATCCATTGGGACTCAAGTGTGAGTTTGTATTAGAAAGGAAAGAATAAAAAACTGGTCCAACTTCTCACAAAATTCCATTATATGAAAACAGGCTGTTTTTTTTACTGGTTTCGTGTCTCTACCGACACACCTTCAGGCCAGTTAAGAGGTATCCAAACAACAATGAAAAACGTAAAAATGCAAATATGATACAGTATCTAAAAAAGCATACAGTAAAAAAAATATTTTAAGAATGAAAGTATTAGTATAAGCTGTGAACAAAATGATGTACCTCAAATTGTAATTATCATTAGATATAAGAATGGATAAAAGAGATATTTCCTCCTCCTGTCCCTTCCATCACAAAACGTCAATAATTTGTACAAAATATGAGATCTAACGGATTAACTGTTATTTAGTGATGAAAGGGAGAAGAGTGATGAAAGGGAGAAGAAATTCCAATTAATTAAAAACGAGATATTTCTCTATACTTATAATTAAGAATAGGCAGTAGAAGGTGGTGTCAAGTGTTTTCTTATAATAGAATTTCGTGAGAAGTTGGACCATTTTTTTATTCATTCCTTTCAAATGTATTACTGGTATTTTTCGAAACAGAAAAACACGAAACCTTTGCAAAATATCTGGAAAATGATAATTGATGCAATAGTGTGCCGTATTTCAGAGTTTAGTGTTCGCCGGCTTCAAAAAGATTGAGAACCACTGAGTTATGGTAGTAGGTGACCTCCGATAGTTTGTAGAAGCGACAACTGCTCAGCACTACGTTCAAAAAATTGTGGATTCTCACTTTATTCCATTACATTGAATCTTTTCTAACGGCATATTTCAGTAAGCTTACGGCCGTTCACATGTGGCTAGATAAACTTTGAATCACTATTAAAATACCCAAATTAATCTGTCGTAGCTACCGGTATTGGCAGATTTTTCGTCTACTGAATATATATATTATAAGCAGAAAACTTACTAACTTAAGCCAGAACTTTTTCAGAACTACAATTCGCATGAAACGAAATATCATGATTCGACATGAATCACCTGATAAGTCATGGAACCTAGAAAGAATGAATATGCAAAATATCGGTTATTTTACACTTTATTAATTAGAACTAGCTAGCAAGGCTACATTTCTATTTTCTTTCTTTGTCACCTAGCGTACATACCTAATTACTATTGGTATTATTATGTCTGGTAGTATATCTAGGACATAGCTACGTGGTTGTACAGGGTGGGGCAGAATGGAAGGGTGTTTTTGGAACGGGTAGTACATGCGAAGAGGAGGGGCTAGAGGATCGCAGTTGGCGTCATTCGATTCAGGAGAACTTACCGTTCGTTATAATGGTTATCTGGACGAGAGAGCATCGTGCGTTCGCAGTTGAGGAGTATCTAAAATCGAGCGAGTCTGTTATTGTCGTGCAGCGGCGCTTTCGTCAACGTTTCAATATTGGTCGTAACGGTTTAGTTCCAAAACACGACACAATTAGCAGATGGTACAAAATTTTAGATTGACGGCATCGGCAATGAATTCGAAACCTCGAGGTCGCCCCCGAAGTGTCAGGACTCCAGCCTCTGTAGAAAGGGTGAGACAAGCAGTAAATCAAAGTCCAGAGCGCTCTGTGCGGAAACGGGCTGCAACATTCCGAATGAGTAGTCGAACACTTCGCGGAATTTTACACCAAGATCTGCACTTTCACCACTATAAGCTTATGGTTTTCCAGCAACTGAATGAAGGAGATTTTGCATAACGCAGCTCGCTGAAAGGATGCAAATGATTTTTGCTGATGAAAATGAACCAGTAATAATGATGAGCGATGGGGTTCATTTTCATGTGAGCGGTATGTTAACAAACAGAATTATCGATATTGAGCAGTAGAAAACCCCCGTGAACTGCATCAACGCCCACTTCACAGTGAGAAAGTCACGGTTTGGTGCGCTGTGAGCCGTCTTGGAGTGATCGGACCTTATTTTTTCAAAGATGCAAGAGGAGCAACTGTAACTGTAACCTCCGAGCGATATGTTTTCATATTGGAAAACTTTTTGATCCCAGAATTGCAACGACGAAGAATTAACACAAGAAATGTTTGGTTCCAACAAGATAGTGGCCACTGTACATACAGCGAGAGGCTCAATGGAAGTTGTGTGCCGCATTTTTCTTGAACACGTAATCTCCCGTTTCGGTGATGTGCCATGGCCACCTCGTTCCCCTGACCTCACACCTGCTGATTATTTTTTATGGGGACACCTAAAGGCGAAGATCTACATCGATAAACCTAGAAATCTGCAAGAGTTAAAAGAAGCCATCACGGCACAAGTTAGAACAATTGACATCGACTTGTGTGAAAAGGTGATGCGGAACTTTGAGGAACGACTACAGCAGTGCATTGCAGAAAACGGACGTCATCTGCCTGACATAATTTTCAGAACATAATATCACTTATTCATTGTTAAATGGTAACATCTAAACTTTCATTTTTCGTAGTTAAAAATTTCTTAAGGTTAAAAAATACCTACGTTTTTCTCATTTAAAGAACGCTCTTCCATTCTGCCCCACCTTATATTAAAAATGTTTTTAATTACCTTCTTGCTGTCTCCATTAGATAATCATGGAAGTGTTATTTATGCTTCCTAAGTTGATTATATATGTTATTCATATCATTTTAATGTACCACACTACAAGATGTTTCATTTTGTTTGTTGCTTCTCATATATCCATTTATTAAACTATTAGTCATTACTAAGAATCACCCCTAACACAACGCAGTAGGATATTTCTAACAAATCCTTTAAATTTTACGTGTTTTCTTGAAATAATTAGTATCATGGTTTCATTTCTCTCAAATAACCATTTTCGCGTTATTTCTGAAGATTTTAAGCAAGGACTGAATGTATTTAATTATGTATGTAATCAATATTACGTTAAAGGGATCTCGTAAATAGCTTTTACTTTTTGAAGCTTATTTAATATTATCAGGGCATTAAGATGTATTTGCATTTTAACAATCTACTATCCCAGCGGCGCTAACTGAAATCCTCATAATCCACTGCGTAATCTTATTTTCCACTTACACTTAATCCTATAATTCTATAAGTTGCGTCTTCAAGACGAGTATTTGGCATTGCTCACGTTTGCTCACTAACTTCTCTTCCATTTTGCCTTAAACAGACAGGAAAGGAGTTCCTTTAACATTTAAATATACATACATACGAGGATGGTGTGATAAGTACTTGTGTTGAAGACAACGCAATTGTTTTGCTTTTAGTAAATTTATTTTTCGACATAATCTTTTTGTAGCTCTATACACTTAGTCCAGCAACGCTTCAACTTTTTAAGCTCTCCCAATAATAGGATTTGTCGAACTCTGCAAAATAGTCCTCTGTTTCGGCAATAACCTCTTCATTTGACGTGAACCGCTTTTCGTCAGGCCATTTTTGAAGTTTGGAAAAGGAGAGAAGTCACAATTGGGGGCCAAATCTGACGAACATGGTAGATGGGGCACCAATTACTACCGTGACTGGACTAGTTCTGTTGTCGCAATTGCCGATGAGAGTGCCGGGGCGCTATCATGATGGTAGAGAATTTTTTTCTTCGCCAGGTGGAGACTTTTTCTTTTTAGTTTAGCGTCGAATCGCTCCAATAAATCAGTATAGTACTGTTCCGTGAATGTCCTTCCTTCCTCCAAATAATCAATAAAGATTACGGTTTGCGAATCCCAAGATATCGTCGCAATTTTTTTTTCCGGCTGATGGAATCGTCTTCGCATTCTTTGGTGCACGTTCGCCAGAAAAAAACCCATTTTGCTGACCGACCTTGGGTTTCTGGTGTGTAGTGATGTATCCATGTCTCATCTGCAGTCACATAACACCGCAGAAAGTCATTCGAATTGCGCTTAAACATGTTTAATCATTGCTTTGAAGTTATCACGCGATTCCGTTTTTGATCAATCGTCAGCAGACGCGGCCTCCATCTCGCCGATAGCTTTCTTATACTTAACTTTTCGTGAAGGATGTTTTTCACACGTTCAGTTGAGATGCTTATCATGGCAATCACTCTAATCTTCACCCGGCGGTCCGCTATCACGGCATCATTAACTTTATTGATCATATAGTCGTAATCATCTCAATAGGACGACCTGGCTGCTCTTTATTAAAGACAAATGTTCGGCCACGCTTAAATTCATTAAACCAGTATCTGATGGTAGTCATCGAAGGAGCATAGTCCTTATAAACTGCATCTAACTTCTCTTTGATTTCTGCGTTTTCCTATCTGAAAAGAGAAATCGAATCACTGACCGTTATTGTTCATTTCCCATGATTCTACAAATACATACACATACTTGCTCACTTTTAACAGGTCTCAAAGCAACACCATTCGATGAATCTTTCCGAAATTTTGACGGACGTCAACTAAAAGATAGTACTCACAGTCGTTAATGCAGATTTTGAGACAAAGCATCATCTGTGTCCAAACGCGGGTACTTCTCATATCATCCTCGTATTCTTCTTGGGAAAGAAACTATTAGACTGCAGAGTTAACATCTACGAGGTATATAATATCATTCTTCTTATTGCTTTTCCATAAATCAATATTTTATCAACACTGGCCAATGTAACTTCATCGATATAATTCATCTTTTTTACTTTTCTTCTCCCAACGTGCCACTAAATTAAATTCCTGTTTCTGTATCCATAGTCATTTTCGTATATTTATTGTGATATAGTGAGCTTCAACAAAGGATCACACAAACGCGAACGCCATGCAATCACGCAAATCCGTCCCAGCTGTACAAAACTCATTTGGTAAGACAATCACGTTTGTCAGAACATAAAGAAAGTCGACAAAGAAGAATAGATAGGTAAGATTTGAAACGGAAGGCACAAAAGATCACAGGAAAAAACAGCTTGAATATTAATGGCTAGGTGGTGCATGTACTTTTGTCTGTAGAACATGGGAAAAATGTAATTACGTTCGGAGAGGAATTTAGGTACATTGCAAGTGAGCTTAATATAAATCATTTATTGCCTACAGAAAACCTGCAATTGTTGCAAAAAGTAATTCAACAATAATGCATATCCTTTTGAAAAGATAATTTTTCTCCACAACTTTTGGCAGTATGACACAAAACATAAACATAAATCACCTGTACCTCTTGTAATTAGTAGGAAGTTAGCTCAAACCAGAAACACTATGGTGTCCTTACTCTCTATTTATTCTACATTTGATTCGATTTTTGGAGAATTAAAGTGTATCATGCATTTTCATTATTTCGTGTGCTATCAATATAGTTCTCTTTGACGTTACAACAACTGAATAAATATACTAAAAGTGTATTACTAATAATTAATAATCTTTATTCCTTAAGATGACAAGGGAAAACAGAGCCGTTTTATCCACTTCTGATTGGTTGTACGGAATTGAAAAGGATTCAATAGAAATAAGACCACCTGACTTTTCAGCAGACAATAAAGTTTTACGTTATTACCCTCCTAGTTTATAAATTGCGTTACTTTCCGTTACTCCATGACATTCAGCCAGCTGACGAAGCCACAGTGTGGAGAAACAATATTGTAGTGGAAAGTACGAGGGTAAGTAAAAAATTACTTACACCTTTACAAAGTTCTGCAACTGTATTAAACAAAGATAGGTGTACAACAGATACATTATTTTTCGATATAGTCTCCACCTTTAGCAATGCACTTGGTTCAGCGAGCCACAAGCTTCCGTATGCCTTCCTGGTAAAAGGTTTTCGGTTGGTCGTGAAGCCACTTTTGCACCGCATCACGAGTTCATCGTGGATAATTTGATAGGCAAAACCCTGACTGATGTTTAAAGAAGATGCAACCTCACCTATGGTAACTCGCCTATTTGCTGTAACCATCTCTCGAGCTTCCTGAATGTTGTCGTCGGTGGTCGAGGTTGACGGCCGCCCAGCTCCCTCTCTTTGTGTGACGCTCGTGCGGCCGCTTTGAAACATTTCGATCCACAAAAAAACGCTTTTACGAGATAAAGCACTGCCCCCGTATTGTGACAAAAGTCCCCAGCACCTTTCACACCCTCTGACCACAAAAATCAGATCACTTCTCGTTGTTCTTCTTTGGTTCAAACTAATAGCAGAGCTGACATGCTTATGGTGTTGCAGCTAGCAGACAAGTGACGCGATCGTGATTAAATTCCGCACACATGACCACAGAGGTGCCAGCTCAACGCATGCCCAAACGGCCGCCACTACGATAACCTTCAAAGCTTGTTATAGCGAAAATGTAGATAATATTTGACTTATCTTCGTAAAATAAATTATTTGAAACTTCTACTTCAGTATACCTTATGTGTTACGTTATGAAGTTTCAACAAGTACCTCCCTTATCAACTGATTAAGATTTACTTTACTTAGCTGCATCCTGAAATCACCTTTGGGATCATGTGCACGGGAT
This sequence comes from Dynastes maya, assembly GCA_029619315.2. Taxonomy (NCBI): domain Eukaryota; kingdom Metazoa; phylum Arthropoda; class Insecta; order Coleoptera; family Scarabaeidae; genus Dynastes; species Dynastes maya. The sequence goes on from JAROYE020000001.1 coordinate 29,535,460, forward strand.
CTTCGACAAGGAACTATCGTAGATCTCGAATACTGACTATAAGACCAACAAAGCTAGTACTGCGTTTGGACAATACTGCTGGATGCTGAGAGGGAACTCCCGGGTATCATGGGCACATGAAGATCTACGCCAACGGCGGCTATGGAGATCGTGCTTTGCCTGCCGCCTCTTGACTTAGTTATTGAGGAAGTGGCATTGGTTTCCATGATTCGGCTGCTCGCAATGATATAAAGCAGAACGACATTGTAATACATGGCAAAATGCACTGCAAGTTCTGGAAGTACGCTTGCAATAGATTGCCGATTCTGGAGGCTGGAACGGATAACATTTCACCCCCTTTTGTCTACCATAAACCCTATAAATCTTCGACACACCAGTAAACCGACAGCGATGAAGACAGCTTATGTCTCATCGTACACGGATCAAAAATGGACGGAAGAAATAGAGTATTACTATTTCCTGAAGAGCCCCACCTAAAAAAATCATGGTCCCTGCCCCAGTGTGTTGCTTAACTGATCTTAAGATTGTAGGCTGAGACATCAACTCCAACAGCAAGCAAGTAATATCAGCATTGACCAACAACGTCTAATCTGCCACTAAACTGCCACGGAACTCTATCCTAAGCCTCAGAAACAAATAATAGCAACGTATATGGTTGAAGGGTCACAATAGAAATCCTGGCAATGAAGTAGCGGACAGGCTAGCCAGGAGGGGTGCAATCATGACAGGATACGGTCCAGAACCGTTCATTCAACTCCCTGTATATGCGCTTTGTGAAAGAAAAATCAGAAGAGATGGGATGAAATTAATCCCTTCTGCACCGCTAAAGTCACTTTGACGTATCCCGATAAACAGACAGCATTAGGATACCTGAGACTTTTCAGAATAGACCTTCGCATGGTTTTTGGGTTCTGACAGGACATTGCCTGCTAAAAGGGCACCACCACAGGGTAGAATTAGTTGAAGACCTGTCATGCAGGAGCTCCCAAGCTGAGGACTAAACACTGAAACACTTCCTCTTCAAGCGTTGATGTCAATTAGGAGTACCGCGCTGGGTGACGAGTGGCTACATTTTGCCGCCATTAAGGGCAACGTCCTAACCTACACTAAGGCAGTGGGCTGATTGATGCCTTAGAGGGCTTTGCAGTATAGGGAAGATGCATAGTGGGCCTACTGAGGCCTAAATGCTGTGGGATTTATGTCACCCTCTCATTGTCCATAACCATACATGATATCGATGTTGTTATTGTTGAAACATGTTTAGATTTAGGGCACAAGTCAGCTAATTGTTTTTTTATTGAACAGATGAAATGTAAACGGGGCCACTAGAATTTTTAGGTCATCGCAATTTGATCCTTTTTCTTCAACATACAATTTATTCCAGGACAATTTTTTCTTCTTACAAAATGTTATCCCAAGTAAGTTTTAGTCCTGTTTACTTGTGATAGTTTTTCTGCTCAGGACAAGATCCAGCAACATAGAAACAATGGTGTTAACCTAATACTGTGTTCTATATTTGTAATTATCAAAGTTAATTATGCGCAACGTAATCATTTATTATTATCATTAATTATGAAGATATATTTTAATAACTTTTATTTGCTGAAACTTTAATCTCCTCCAGAGTCATGTAAATGACTTGTCCCAATGATTTTTCAGCTACTGAAAACATGTTCATTGTTGTTCAAAGGAAATGTTCGCTAAGGCCTGCAGCAATTTTTCTTTCACTGCCTCCGCGGAACAAAATCACTTTCTTTTGAATCCCTTTCATATGCCAGAGAAAGAGTAAGGTTAAGCGAGTGATCGGGGTGAATACTTATCATGCATTTTGAGAAAAACTGTGGGATACTGAGGATGGTATAAACTGGGGCTTGTTATGCCGCAGACACCAACTGTCACTCATCAAGAATTCCGTAAGAATCTTGTCAATAATCTGAAGGCGATCTTTGCAAATTGCATTGAGAACCTTTTCGTGAGTTTTGTTATCCCAAATTGTGGAAGGATAATTAAATCTTGATTGACCTTCAAGTGACGTTTTCGTCGCTGTTGTGAAACACTGTTTGTAGACTTGTGTTTTACTGTTTTCACTGAAGAGAACCAAATAAATTTGCTGCTGTTGGTTATAAATCGTCACAAAAATTCCAAAATATGTTCAACAAGCACCAAGGAGCACCGAAACTGATGAACACAACACAACGCCAAAGTACTGCAGGGGGGACAACTCTTGAAATTGAACGAATAAAACTGTTGTTAGGCGCTTTATTGGACAGATCGCAAACTAGCCTGTACTTCCATTATTCGTTTGTAACCGATTTCAAAGTTTGCAACTGTTGTGAAAAATGTCGTTCGCTTCGTTACTATTCAGTTTTGTACCTTTATCTGTGGTTTTCAGTAAATTATGACGACTTTGCTCACTTTGTACTCATCCAATTCCGTTGCTTTTCCTTTAGAAATTAGTTCTTAGAAAGCTGTTGCATGGATAAATTTAACAATTATTAGCAATCACAAATACAACAATGGGTAAGTTTCTTTTGACAGTATTTGTAAGTTATCGTATTTAAAAGGATGATTATTTATAGCATTATCATCAAATATCTTAATTGAATAGATCAGTAAGTTTTTAATATGAAAGCGATATTTGTCTATCCAAAAAAGGATTACATTGAAGGGCAATGCACGTTATGCCATATCTAGCCTTGTGTTTTACGGTTTGATATTTGTATTAAATGCCAAAAGTGTCAAAGATTGAGCGATCTGCCCCTAGTACACCGATGCATTCACCAGAGGCGTTGAAATGCTAAATCTATGGACAGAATTACAGTTCTATTAAGTTATTCTACGAAGTAAAAGTAGATGTCAAATCTAGCGGTGAAATTCGCAACTACATCAGGATTGCGAGCCAGCTGGATATTCCGATTAACTTCGGACACCCCTTAATATACCTTATGCACACGCAGAGAAATGATTTTTGCATCAAGAAATTTGATTTCCTTGTAAAAATCAATCTTAAAAATCAAGAAAATATTTTTATTTCAAGACTATAAAAATTGTTTAATATAAGAAAATAATTTTCTTGAAATTTTTATTTGTTAAATAAATATTTTCTTGGGGTTAGAAAATCAAAAAAATCCAGGACTCTTGGCACTAGGTAGCGCCAGAAATATTTCAGTGCTGTTTTTCAAGATTAGTGGCATAAACTGAGAGATGAACAGCAATGTGGATAGGAGCAAAAACCGTTAGCGCTTTTCTCTTCTCACATTGTTTTTACCGGGAAGGATCCCATCAATACGATGAGCTATATATCAGCACTATCTTGGTTACTGTTTCTATGCACCTTTTTCATGTGTACTTCTACATGAAAGTTTACCTTTGCTTGAACATTATTTTGTAGATAACATACCTTGGCCTTTCTAAATCACAAGCAATGAGAATAATTACTGCATTATGTATGGAACAAGGTAAGTGCAATTAATAACGTGAATATAAATAATATGCTTTTCAAGAATTCCAAGTAAATAAATGTTTTATTAAGAAAATGAAACTATTGATTTATAAACAATACCTAAACGCTTTCTTGAATTAAGAAAACTATTTACTATCATTAAGAAAAGAATCAATTTCTTAAAATTTTCTGCAAGATTTTTTTGAATTAAGTTAACAAATGTCTCAAACAATGAAATGCAATTATTTCATTACAAGTATATACTTCTCTTAAGCGGGGAAAAACGCTAAGAAAATATTTCTTTTGATTTAAAGCAGTAATTGTATTGTGGATAATTGACACGGTAATTATCTTGGATTGAGGCTGACAGTCAAGTAAACGTTTTTTTGCGTGCATGTTTAATTTAAACAGCTACTTGACATTTTTCTTATTGATCGTTATGTCGATGTTCTACAATTATACATTAGAATAATTCGATTGTAAATTACAACAATGAATTTGTATTTATATGTCGAATAAATTGGACGGCTGACAAATATTAATATATTGAGGTCAGTAGTTGTAGTATACGATAAATCATTAGGATAAATTATAAATTTGCCTAAGTCGCCCACAGTTGGAGAATTACATTCGGTGTCATGATATGCCACAAAGGTATTGTAGATCGCAGATAAATTTCCATATCTACGCATTTATTACTGGCAAACCAACACTCATATTTAAGCTCAAATTAACGCTCCTTCTTTTAAATAGTATTCCGCAGGTTTTCTACTTGGAGACTCCTCGAGGATACCTAGTGTTGGGATCAACACGCGATGTGAATAGGTAAAAAAGGCTAACCGTATCGAAGGATATCTCTGCGGTTAGTATTGTTTAAGAAGGGGGTATCATTGTTAGGGCGCAAAATAGATTTGTTATCGTTGAAGTGTACGCGGTTAATTTAGTCCTAGTGATATTAATAAACAGATTAGCTTCCTTAATTATGTTTGTTACATTCTAAGGCTGTATGCCTTCCATAAATTCTGCAGTAAGTGCTTTTGCAAAGAAAAATATTACGTATTACCGAGCATCGTTTCAAACTAGGTCTTGGAGAGAGAGAGTTTACTTCTTAGAATATACATTAAACATTTCAAAAACGTTTACCTTTGTACTTATGTGCTTTGCGACAAAAATATGTACGTATAATCCAATTACATGGGATAATTTACATCAGAGTTTTCCAAACTTTTTCGACCGTGGACCGGTATTTTTTCTAAAATATTTACGCAGTCCCCTTTTATCTAAGAAAACATAAAATTTGCATTTTTGATAAATGTTTAAGATAATTTAAGGCTTCCTTTTGAAAGTCGTTTCCACAGAGAATTCCTTTTATTATTGCTGCATCAAGACCCTGCAAATTTAAATTTAATTCGTTTAATGCAGAAAATACGAGGGTAAGTCAAATATCATCTACACTTTCGCCGTAACAAGCTTTGAAGGTTATCGTAGTGGCGGCCGCTTGCGCATGCGTTGAGTTGGCGCCTCTGTGGTCATGTGTGCGGAATTTAATCACGATCGCGTTATTTGTCTGCTAGCGACAACAGCATAAGCATGTCAACTACGCTATTAGTTTGCACTAAAGAGGAACAACGAGCAGTGATCCGATTTTTGTGGTCAGAGGGTGTGAAAGGTGCTGAAATTCACCGGAGACTTTTGTCACAATCCGGGGACAGTGCTTTATCTCGTAAAAGCGTTCTTCTTGTGGATCGAAATGTGGCCGTACGAGCGTAACACAAAATGAGTGAGCTGGACGGCCGTCAACCTCGACCACTGACGACAACATTCAGCAAGCTCGAGAGATGGTTACAGCAAATAGGCGAGTTACCATAGACTTTCATCTCTTTGGTCCGCTCAAGGAAGCTTTGAGAGGTCGCCGATTTGCCTCAGACTCTTGCATTGCGTTGTTCTAGATGTAATAAATATATAATTGACTAAGTCGCACGTGCGGGTAAGAAACGACCATTTGCTAGGAAAGTGTGCGAGTTTATCGATGACCTTCCCGATTTATCTTATAGTAGCGCTAAAATATTTTGTAAAGTTTGTGATATACCTCTGATGAGTCGGGACAAATACGACTGTAAAAGGCACGTAAATAGTACAGTACACAGATATAAGAAAAATGGCGTGCCATTAACAATTAATTTTATGTTCGATTTACTTTTCATGCTGACTGATGACTTGACGCAATAGGAAAACTGCAAAATTTTGCACTATCATTAGTAGAGTCTCTTCAAGTACTAGACGAAGTAAATACAATGTTACATTATATAAATGACACTAAAAACTGTCTCGTCAAAGAAAAGTGGGAGCATGTTTCAAAAAGAGATTCAAATTTTACAAATTTGTGACGGTGCATTTGCAGATTCGTTAACTCATTTCAAGAATTATTTTAACTATGCCCGTCTTACATTGGTAGATATTGAACGGTCTTTTTCAAGATATAAGAACATTTTTTCATCGCGGCGAACATTGTAAGCCGAGAGAAATGTGGAAACATATTTTATGCTGCAAACGTTTCACAGATCTTATCCAGTTTATGGTACCTCATTTCATAACGACTTTTAAGAAGGTGCGTGTTCTACAATGTTTTTAAATAATATCGATTATTTCTTTTACTATTTACGTTGTTTTATTGTACCGAGCGCAGTGCTACAACTTTACTGCCATATATATACGTGCTATATATATGAATATGTATATCCATCATGCATCTCCGATCGGTGGTCGATGTTAATATTCACTTCACCTAGTCGGCTCTCTGTTTGTGAGTACGTACTACTTACTACGATCCTACCGCGCCACCCGAAAATGCCAACTCTGCTTATGATTGATTATTTTCCAGGATTTCTCCTTTGCACGATTAACGCCAGTCAGCGAATTACTAGAATAGAGATGGAATCACTGCGGACGGTTTCTAAGCCTATGACGAGCAATCGGGTAGATACTTATTTGCGTGATGATTCTTCATAAAAAGAACATTCTGTCTTAATTGATGACTGTGAGAAAAAATAGCGCAATTGCAGCATAGCTAACATTAACCTTCTTCGAATGGTATTCGCTTATTTTGTATTTTAGATTTAAATGTTGTAGGAGGAAAATACACTCAACAATAACGGTGGATAAGCTCTTTATTAAGTAATTTCCGGATTATGAATGTTTACTTTCAGTTTTGGTTTCTAATATGTACCTTTAACTCAAGTCGAACTTCCTTAAATCTCCAATACAGTCTGTAAATATTTGCATTCCTAAATAATTTCACTTTTATTATGAAAGAGTTTACTTCTCTTTCAGCGATTGCCTTTATAATACGCTTATAAGTAACCTGGGCAAATATGCGGTAACAGCCAGACGCGTGGCGAGCGCATAAAAGTTTACACATTTGAAATATTTCCTGGCTTTTCTTGATTGCTGCAGCTTCTGCCGGATTGAATTTTAAAACTACCTTCTTTACTTGTTCAAAATATTTGTTGTAGTAAAACGCAGCCTGCAACCATGTTCCCCAACGTGTAACAATCGGCTGTGGTGGTTCAAGTAAATCAGGACACAGTTTGTGAAATAGTCGGATACGTTTCGGGGGCTTTAGAAACACTGCCTTTGTACTAGCAATCATTGCATTTACTAGTGGAAAACATGTAGGAATCGTTTGTGCCGCAACATCTAGAATATGGATTTTACACGTTACATGTAAGAAGTTAGCACTGTGTTCTTCGAGAGGTCAGCCAAAAGAACGCATGTTTGCGGCACCATCACTCATAAACATTAAAAGTTGCCTAGTTGAAATTTCAAATTTGTTCAATGAGTTCAACACCACCTTTAAAATCTCATCGGCAGTACAATTTATAACTCTTTTGGGAGCAAGTAAGAAGGAGGACAACGGTCGATGTGGTTCCATTGTACGTACCATTACATTAACCACAGAATGTTTTTAACGATCTGTTGTTTCGTCCACACACAACCACAGTTTTTTATCTTTCAATTCCGTTTTCATTCTTTTTTCTATATGTTCACGAGCAAATGGCACTACATTTCGTATCGATGTCCAACTAGGTAATTTACAGTCCGCATATTTATTCCAGAAGGAGACAAATGCTTCCTTGTCTAGTAAACGAAACGGTAGATTACATAAAATAAGAGTAACACATAAATCAAATGTACATTTTTCTTGGTCTCGTATGCTACTTTTTGCAGAAGAATGCTGTTTGCTTTCGATGTGACGTTGACAATGGCTTCTGAACCAACACATTAAATGGATTTTACAAACTAGACATTGAATTTTAGCGCCATCAAAAATTAAGTCCGGCATGTCCACTATAAAGTTTTTAACTGTGTCTGCCATGTGTTTTCGCGACGTACCTAACTGCGACATTTTTAAAGCAAACATAAGCGTACAATTACGAAATAAGTTACGACAGCCTACATATACACAGAACTACTCGCACACAACATCGATTTAGTACTGACGCTGTGAACGCGTGAAATAAATAATCGCCGACTCCGCACCACATATCTACTACACTGACTGTTACTGCTGTTTCCCCATACTACTTCTAAGTAATACGCTTCAAGGTTGTATTCAATAAAATTACGTTTATAAGTACAACCTCTTTGTTTTGGTTACTGGATATGGAGTAGTTGCGTTTTTTCCGCAAATTAGAGTATTTCTAATTTTCTCTTTTATGACTTAATCACGTTAAAATAAGATCATATTAGGAGGTTATCAACAACAAAAGCTGAGTTTTTGGCAATATAAAGTATCATCAATTAATGGCATTATGAACACCTTCAAAACCGGGACAAATCAATATCTAAGTAATGTTTACGTACTCTGTAGGTAATTATTATGATTATTGCAACGCTCCTATTACTTGAAAACAGTAAAATTTTATTTAGTCACTGTTATATTCAGAATGTAATAACTTTACAAAATGATGTAATTGTGTAATTTTTATTTTACTCATGTGTTCTAAAATTACTAAAGATGTGTAACAATACACACGACTATTTGCAAATGATTACACCAATTTACAACAGCATTTGCAAATAATTACAAAGTGCATTTAAAAATGTACAGTAGAACTTGTAAATTATTGCAACTTGTATGGAATTACTTAGAATAAAGGAATTATATCTTTAAAACTTTAGCGAACAGATCAAGTTATTCGATCCTGATTAGCACATGTATAATATACTTCTCTGTCGCTGTTTACTAGATCATCGTAAATACGTACACAGAATCAATATTCAAAGAAGTTGATTAATTAGTACTAATTCACGCTGAGATGTAAGGCGAACCGATATACGGTGACAGAATACGCAATTGCTTTTCAGGCTGCGAAAATAGGTTATCGCCAAGAAAATCCCCGTCCGTCGTTGATGCACATTAGACGTATATAAAAGGGGGGTAAATTGAATCAGTCTACGGACACGAATAGTTACTTCCGAGTCTTCAATGGAATGCGAATTGCGCGATAACCCTCGTCATATATATTCACAAGCGTAATATCTTCACTGATATATGAGATAGGCGCTCTAGAGTGAAAGGGGTAGATATATTACGATAAATTTAAAGTAACCCAGTTTATATAGCGCCAGAAGCACTCACATACATACCAAGGATCCTTGACGTACCGAAACGTCTACTGTACAGATATACAGTTGTAAGTGTCGTACTTTAATAGATGTCAATTAGATACGTTAGCTCGCGCTAATTTCGTTGATAGAGAGATATATTTGATTAAAATATATTGTCCCTAATTAATTAAAGTAGAGTAGCCGAAATCGCTTAAGGCAGTGTAATGCAATATGAACGTAAAAGACACATTAAAATGTAACAATAAAGAAAATAAGAAATAAAAATCTGTAAAAACATACTGTAATTTATTGCCAAAAATCCTTGGATATAAACTGGATCAGTTTGCCAATACATAGCTGCGTCTATAAAGACAAACGAACTGCATAGATAAGCATGTAGACCGATATACGAGGGTAGGTCAAATATTATGTCCACTTTCGCCATAACAAGCTTTCAAGGTTATCGTAGTGGCGGCCGCTTGCGCATTCGTTAAGTTGGCGCCTCTGTGGCCATGTGTGCGGAATTTAATCGCGTCATTTGTCTGTTAGCTACAACAGCATAAGCATGTCAGCTCCGCTATTAGTTTGCACCAAAGGGGAACAACGAGCAGTGATCCGATTTTTGTGGTCAGAGGGTGTGAAAGGTGCTGAAATTCACCGGAGACTTGGACGGCCGTCAACCTCGACCACCGACACTGCCCATAACACCATAGAAACTATCAATAGGTTGGGCTTTGAGGCTCTGGAACACCTTCCTTACAGCCCCGATGTCGCTCCCTCAGACTTTCATCTCTTTGGAACGCTCAAGGAAGCTTTGGGAGGTTGTCGATTTGCCTCAGACACAGACGTTCGGGATGCGGGGAGATACACGGAAGCTTGTGGCTCGCTGGACCAAGTGCATTGCTAAAGGTGGAGACTATATCGAAAAATAATGTATCTGTTGTACACCTATCTTTGTTTAATACAGTTGTAGAACTAAAAGTGTAAGTAATTTTTGACTTACCCTCGTAATAAGCAGTTGCATTCGCGGGCAACAAGTTTTAGCTTATCAAGAAAGAAAAAGATTAAGTGTTTGGAAAATTGGCGAAGCTAGAAGCTTAAAATGATACCCTCCAGCTTAGTTGACAATCTTTATTCATATGATTCATTAATTTCAATTATATAAAAATTGTTCTGCTTTTTTTTTACTTTTTTTATAAACACATCAAAAAGTTGTTTTAAAAAGCTACCAGTAGAATAGTAATCCGCTAATTATTGAGATGCTTCAAGTGAAATATTATTTCAACGCACAACAGGCCATGAAACAAACAGGACTATATTGTTTTACAATATTGGAAATGGTACGCTATATTTCTCCACTCCATCCTATTTATTTATTTATTTATTTCACATTCTGCAACAACGGGACGAACCCAAAAACGTTGTAACGTGAGTAACAGTAAGAATAAAGAATGAGAATACACGTACGATACAAATCACATTAATAATATATATAGTAGAAAAGTAATCCTGAGGGATGTTAACGAGAAAAAATTTATTATAAATGAATTTATTGAAGTTGATCAAGTAAGCTCCTGGCAATTAGAGTTTTAAATGTGTTTTTAAATTACAATGAAATATATCAAGCGAGTTGCTAATACCGAGTTGCTCGTTGTAAGTGCGCATGAACCTGTTAATAGGAGAGTTCTGACAAGAATTTGTGTGACACAAGGGCAGGTGGAATAAAACATCGTTACGGGTATGACGGGAAGAGACGCGAAAAGAAATCGAGGAAACAAGGTTTGGATAGTCAATAGAGGAAAGTACCCTAATATGAGGTAGGCTTCTAATGAGGCCCCTTCATATTTTCAAGAATATAAGTCGCCATCTAACGGTACCTCTCGCAAACACTTAGCATGGAAGCAAACCTTTGCCAGCAATAGAATTTTCGAGGTTTTCTGAATCGCCGAGCCACGTGTGTCGGATATTATCTCTTCGTGGGTAGTGAATGTTTTTAAAGTGCTACGTTTTAAGTGAAATTTATGTCATCTAAGGTAGGATCTTCAAGTTATTATTTCAACCATTCCACTACGCATGACTTAAACTTTATTTTTACTATATAATTTAGGGTTGATCTGCTTTCTTTTTGCTAAAAACTGTTTTTTGTTTTCTATGTAATGTGATCCTAATACGAGATAGCATGGGGTTCCTTATATGAGAGGTATCTTATATTAGAATACATTTTAGGTATTTTAACAAAAAAAGTTTTGTTCTAGATATGCCTAACCTAAGTAAGAAAAGAAAGCAGTGGAATAAAGAAAACATGATCAGGGCGGTGAAGGCCGTTAAAAACAAGGAAATGGGATATCAAAAGGCGTCTAAACTTTATGAAGTCTCAAAAGGTAAAAAAGGGTTTGCATTTTTTATGTTGCCGTTTGGGTAATTTTTTACATTTTAGGAACGTCTTAAAGATGGTATGAAAATGAAAAAGAGCTTGTTAATGTAAGGTTAGGTCGACAACAGGCTCTGCCTTCAGATTTAGAAGAACTTTTGACAGAGTACTGTATAGAAATGGAGAAAAAATCTAAGAAGAAAAGATGCAAAATATATGGCATATCAGTTAGCAATACGAAATGGGCTACAACATCCCTTTAGTAAAGTAAAGGGGAACGCCGGAAGAAGATGGCTGAAAGGTTTTTTGGCGAGGCACCCACAATTATCTGTACGGACTCCTCAAGCTCTATCTGCAGCGAGAGCGAAAGGTTTTAATGCCGAAAGTATTGATGAATTTTTTAACATTTTCGAGAAAGAGATGGAAAAAAATAATTATTCGCCACACAGGCTTTTTAATGTTGATGAAACTGGAAAAACAGTTGTTCAACGTAAACAAAGTAAAATTATTGGTTTAAAGGGGAAAAAACAAGTATGCGCAATAACGTCGCTCGAGAGAGGAAAACTCCTGACTGCTGTCATTTGTATGAACGCTGTTGAGACATTCGTTCCCCCTTTAATTGCATTTCCAAGGAAAAATATATCGGAACATTTAATGAATGGTGCACCTGCAGGATCCATTTGGGCTTGCCATCCGTCTGGATGGATTCAGACAAACATTTTTTCACACTGGTTTGCACATTTTATTAACTTTGTCAAACCAACTAAGGACGATCCCGTTTGCCTGGTCCTTGATGGCCATTATTCCCACACGAGGAACATGGAGGTAATAGAAATGGTTAGGCAGAATCACGTGTCTATAGTTTGCCTACCTCCCCATGCAACGCATAAAATGCAGCCCCTCGACGTAGGTTTTGTGGCACCATTAAAAAGTTATTATGCAGAGGAAATAGAGACCTTCCTTAGAAACAATCCTGGTAAGACAGTGACAAACAATGACATTTATTCGGTCTTTGGAAAGGCCTATAACAGAGCTGCCACAATGGAGGCATCCATTAACTCATTTAGAAAACAGACTCTATGCAACAGAAATATTTTTAGAGATATCGATTTCACGGAAAGGCAACTAGATCAAAGCACGGAACGAGACTACAGGTTCATTGCTAGTTTCTCCACAAGACATCCAGGCAATACCATCAACTTCAGGAACTTGTACAGGCTTGTCTCGAAAAAGGAAAGGTTCGGCGAGCCTAATTACATCCACACCTTATAAAAAAACACTGGAAGAATCTATTGAAGAAAAGAACAAGAAAACAAATCCTATTAAACCAAGAGAAAAAATAAATAAGTGAAAAGAAAAACTTCTAAGAAGATATTGATTCCTAGCAGTTCGGAGTCAGAACCAGAGTCAGAGGTGCAGTATGATGATTACTCTAGCAATGGTGGTGAAGATGACGCAGAATGTCATTTTTGCCGTGGAAGATATTCTGAGGACACAAGGGGAGAAAAGTGGGCCAAGTGTGTCGTTTGCTTCCGCTGGGTTCATGAAGAGTGTGGCCAAGTTAATGGTAAATTCTTCACGTGCCCACTTTGTGAAAAGAAAGGAGGAAAAAGAAAACTAATTTTCGAATAAAGATTTTTTGAGGCGCTTTTGTTATTTAGTTTCTTTTGCAATAGAACAATGAAATGGTTAATGTCTTGTTCTTTATATGAGACAGCCTTATATTACAAACCTCAGATGTCTCATATTAGGAGCCTAAATTGTAACTTGGAAAAAAGAACATTTTTTTCTTTTTCCCATTTTCTGGAAAGCCTGTTTATTTTGAGCTCTTTAAATTATGCGGACGTATAGGTAAAGTAAACATGGAATGTGTTCTACTACATTCTAATTGTTATGACATGTTGACTAGATAATTCAAAAACTAAAAAGGTGTCTCATATTAGGGTACTTTCCTCTACTATTATTAAGCAATTTATGCAGCAACACCAAGTCCGACAGTAGTCTGCGCTTACATAAAGGTAGAATGCGAAAATGCTTGCATGAAATGAAATAATTATCAAAGGGTTGGCCTGACTTTAGACAAAGGTATCTGATGAACTTTCGTTGGACGGATTCTAATCTATTAATATAGATGACATACTGAGGGCACCATGTAAGATATAATTGAGTTTATATAAGCAAAATATAGAGACCTGAGGCACGCAGAAGAAGAAAATTTTTTAGATGTTCTTATAATAAAGCCAAGCAATTTCGTACACTTACTAACAATATAATCAATATGATCACTGTATGCTAATTTAGTATCGAGCATGACATCCAGATCACTGATCTTAGAAACTTCGGTTAAGATATTCCCATCCAAAATGTACGAAAATTGAAATTTGAACAAATTTCTAGTGTATTGAATATAGTTACATTTATTGAAATTTAAAAAGACTTTATTCTAGTTGCAGTACTCACACAACCAGGTCCTGCTGCAGCCCTACACAATCTATAATCGACTTAATAGGTTTAAATATTTTTAGATCGTCAGCGTAGTGAAGAAGAAGAGAATTTTCGAAGCAAGTGAATGTATCACTAATATAAAGATTGAAAAATAATGGTCCCAGATGCGATCCCTGTGGGACACCCGATGTAATAGCCACTGTCCTAGATGTGTAGCTGCTGTTTACCGCTTCCTTTCTCCGAATGAATCCGTTTTCAGTTGTTTCTGCCAGAGTATCTCCCGTTATTAGAATGTTGCATAATTTAACATTAGGCAAATATCGATATTTGGACGTTTGACAGTATAGATATCATTAAAATACAGTAAGAATAAAAGTGGTCCGAGTATACTACCTTGAGGAAGAGAACCGATTGTTGACGGCTTGAAAGATACGATTCAAACCATGTAAGAGCATTCTCTAATTTTAGCAAAAGTCGCCTATGATCTATACTATCAAACGCCTTAGAAAGGTCCAACATGACACCACAGGTAACCTTTTTTTGTTTCAGAGCTAACAAAACTGTCTTAATAAAATTAAAAAATGCAGTCTCAATATTTCTGTTCTTCAAAAAACCATGTTGATGTTTATCTAATACGAGGGACACGCTATATATTTTGAGATGCTACAAAAGTAGAGCAGTTAGAGCTGGCAACACTGCATTTCTAATTACCACCATCCTTAAGTAGTAAACTCTGACTGTCAGTTGAGTCGCTGCTGTCATATAGTAAACGTGGTAGGTACGATTTGTCATCGAAACATGGACTTGTGAAGAGAACATGTACGCGCAATGATTTACTACGATTTTAAGGTCGGTTTAAGTGAACAAGAAAATCTTGAACGAGTGCAACTCGCATTTGGTGATGAAAGTCCTTCACGTGCAACTGTGTTTGACTGGTATAGCGAATTTAAAAGAGGACGGATATCGCTTGGTGATGAGGAACGTACCGGTAGGCCCTGTTCTTCAGTTACCGCTGGAAACATTGAGAGTGTGAGACGTATGATCGACGAAGATTTTATATGATCATCTTCGGATGAAAAAAATTGTTACTCGTTAGGTGCCACACACGCTTACCGATTTCCAAAAAGCAGAGCGAGTAAGAATCGCTCGGGAAACATTGGAAATGTTAAATAATGGTGGACATCGCATTCTATCAAAAATAGTAACAGGTGAGGAAACTTACATCCCATTTTACGATATTCCCACCCGCCAGGAGAGCCGCGTGTGGATCCACGAAAATACACCAACACCAACAATAGCCAAAAGGCAAAGGGCTGTCAAGAAAGTTGTGTACGCAGTTTTCTTCCGTAGTACCGGATTAGTAAAAGCAATAAAGCTGGAAAATCAACGTACAGTCACAGCAAACTGGTACACCACAAAATGTTTACCTGCAGTTCTTGAGTCAGCCAACATTCGCGGGTTAATGTTGCATCACGACAATGCATCGTCACACAGTGCACAGCAGACAGTTGAATTTTTACGTGAAAATAAGGTAAAAGTCATTGAACATCCACCCTATTCGCCTGATTTGGCCATGTGTGATTTCTGGTTGTTCTTCAACCTAAAGAAACATTTACGTGGTCGACGTTTCACGACGGAGGATGAGATAGATGAAGCAATTCATCTATTTTTTGAGAGCATTCCAAGAGATGACTGGCTTCACGCTTTTACGTTGTGGAAACTACGGTTACAAAAGTGCATTGATGCAGGAGGAGATTATTTTGAACATAAATAAAATCATTTAATCTCGTATACGCAACTTTTTCAAATATTTTTGGAAAACTAGTTAAAACATTAATTGGCCTATAATTAAGCAAATCATTCGAACAACCTTTCTTATAAAGGGAGATCACGACTGCATGTTTTAATAATTCAGGAAAACATCAACACAACCTTTTATAAAATTTAAAGAAATGTCACCTGCTCCAGACGATCTAGAACTACTCAGACCCTTCACGATAGATTAGCTTCCCTGAACAGATATGAAAAAAATATAAAATTATTTTCATTAAGCTGCATATCAGCTGTACCGACAACGTTTGAAATATGTGTGTTAGCAAACAGTTTGTTGAATTCATCAGCGAGTTGCTCCAGATCATCTGCCACAGGCAACTCAAAAGATTTATCCCTGCCTAAATGACTATTTAAGATCCGCCACATATTTTTAGTTTTATTAGTAGCTTCTGGTGCTATAAAAATATGTCATTTGTAAAATATTTTTATACCCGTTAATAAAAAATCTGGCTGTCCCTAAGTGAAAGGTGTAATAAATTGTAATAAAAGGTCCTTTATTTTTCATAGTTGGTAATATTTATTTTTTTTGGGTACGGTTTTTGAATTTTACATAATCTATAAAACCGGGTTTTTTTATGCATTCAAAGCGTACCTTTCACATAAACTAAGAACGTCACACTTTTTTTATTCTTTGTTTAACGATCATATCTTATTAGAACGTATATGCTGGCCATTCCATTTAATAAAATACCACTCTTCGAATCTTTTTGACGGCGTTAACTGTATATTAATCACCATAGCAAGTGCTATTGCTTTACTAATTTAACTTACTTAGATGCATTAATAATAGCAATGGCGTGGAGTTCATTTGCATCAACTTTTATACCATGCCCAGTTCCTATGCGATTTAATAATGATTGTAAGGACTGTGGGGTAGTATGGTAAACAACACTAAAGTATCGGCACGCTTCGCACCACACAAATTTTTAATTAATTTGGAATAGCCCTTTCAAGGATTCGTGTGACCCCATTCTCAACCATCATTCGGTCATACGGTTGAGGATGGAGGCCCACGAATGCTTGAAGCGGCTGGTCGGAATTAATTAAAAACCTGTGTGGTGCGGAGTGCGTCGATACTTTAGTATTGTTTGTCTATGTAATTTAGTAATAATATAACGGTGTAATGGAGTGAGGCATCTACTACATATAAGTAAGTTTATATTTCATGTTCGCTATAAATTCTACACATTTATTGCCGCTTGTGGTACTCAACATATTCAGTATGTACCTATAACTTTTTAAAATCGTCCTTACATATTTATGAATAAAAACAATTTAGGGCAGCTTCTAATTCTGTAAATACGTGCTTGAAAGAAGCATGTATACGCGTATCAGGTATGAGAACTATTTAAAAAGGAAAGGATAAACCGTTTTTGGATTTCATGTTGGAACGTGTAGGAAGGGACATCGCCCCGATCGAAGTCAGAAAAATTTGTTTGGATATTTCGGCATACTGTTCATCTTGTTCTTTTACGGAAAATAGATGCACACATTTGAGTGCGTGCTCTAGCGGGAAGTTCATCCCAGACTCTGAAATATCGGCTTAAACCACATCACGTATGTACAACGGTCGTTGGCATTCAAGGGAAACGCTGATATTTGTGTTTCGGCTGAATGTTTTATAGTTGTTGCCTTCGATTGTTTGTTTTTCATTTGTGGTTGTGTAGTAACGCGTGTTTACATACACATCCACAATAAGCCTCTTAATAATTTCCGACAATGAAAATGTCCGTATAAAAATGGCAGTTAACACTAGGCAAATTGTGATATGTTTAATGGTAGCGTAAAAAAAAGCGTGCAATATGAAATTGTTTGGTTAGTAAAATGGATACGTAAATAATAAAAATAATCTAAAGTTTTTCCCTCAAAATGTTGTATTACAGCTGCTTGCAACTCACTAGCGTCCTTAAAACTACATCCTTTAATGTCTTTCTTTAAATGAGAAAATAAATACGATCCATTGTTTCATCTCCTATGACAATGGACTCTAAAATCGGTTTTGGATCGTCTTCACACGTGTTTAAAGACGAGCGCGCACATTCGACCCGATGTTCATGTAGGAGAGCAGAAAGAAGATGCGGTACCCATCTTGCACTAATCTTATTCATAGCTAAATGGTTACGGCGAATTCGGCAAATACTTGCTTTAGAAATTTTAGACATTACTGCTAATTCCTTCACTTTCAAACAGCGATCTGCTAGTACCGTTTCTTCAGTAACTGAAATGTTTTGAGGCGTTAACAGCTCAATTGGCCGACCGGGCCCTCATCATCATCGAAGGATTCTTGCTCTAAACGGAAACATTTTGCCCACTTTTTTACAATGGAATATGAAGGAGATAAGTCGCCATAAACACGGTATAAACGTCGTTTAATGTGATTAGGCGTATGTCCCTCTTTTGTTAAAAATTTAATGACCGCGCGGTACTCAATTTTCGTTACCTGGGACATTTTCATGTACTAGTCACGTTGTCTGGCTGGCTACTAAAAACTACTACTCTTCGAGACGCAATATATATAGTGTAGGCCTTGAACGTGTGCAACTATGACGCGACGAAGTTCGAATACACTAGAATCTGTATAAGCCTGTCAAGCCGAGAATTTATGGCGCTTAGCTCCTAGATCTAATTATGAAACTTTAAATGTAATTCATGGTTATCTAATTTGTCGCTAACAAAACTGCATTTGCACTTGTGTAACATATTAAATTTAATTTTCTACTTGTCTAAAATTCTAAGATTATCTACAACTCCAATTCATTCAACAGATTCAAGACACCAGCAATTACCTCCAAACGTATAGCGACATGCTCAGCGTGTTAAAATGGTCGCATTTATTTAAAGATGCAAACACATTTAACACCTAAATAATCAATAAAATCAGGCGTGTGTTAAAATTTAAAAAATATAATTTATGTCTACGGTTATTGACTAACAAAGGTGGACAAAAATTGAAGTTAACTCTTTTGTACATGCTTTCACAGAAAAGTTAAAGTAGATTGACTTTTTGCAACTTCTTGGTTTAAGGAATCTTGTAAAGAGAGATATGTGCTCTTTATACCATATTTATTATTGTTGCTAAATGTTTTATTTAGGGTGGCATTAATATCAGAGAGATGTATGAAAGAAGCAGGAAGTATGTAAGCTAAATGTATAGTAAGATGTTTTATTAATTTACTATAGATACATTTTAAGGTACAATGTTACTAATATATGGAAAAATATAAGATTTCAATTACAAAAATATAAAAAAGTATATTCTAGTAGTTAATTGTTTAGCTTCATTGTCAAGTTCCATCACTTCCTTTAATGAGAGAATGCTCGTGCTGAATATGTATGGATGTGAAATATATAAAGTAGAGAATGGGAAACATCCTCATTTGTAGCAGCATTTTCGGGTGCAATTTGTACTGCCGTTAATTTTTATTTCGTGGTCCCTGGACATCTTCAGAAAGCTGCCTAATGGACAAAATTGAGTTATAATGTAGATATATTTGCACCACGAATTAGTATTATGTGAACAGATGAAGGCATATAATACCAACTATATTTATTTACATAAATTTCTGCAGTTTTAAATGCGAGTTTCCCAAATTTTTTTGGGGTTAATCACTCTTCCGCAGGCTGTAGTTTGTAAAATGATATGTAGTCGGTGTATTAAGTTCTCGTCGACTCCAGTAATTGTAGATGTACAACTAGAATTAGCAAAGAAACGCTTTGCAGTATTACCGTCATTAATGTTACCACTACATTGTCGAGGTTTACCTACAATTAGACATAATTCACTACGAAACTTTTCCTGGACAAGTTGCCTCTTCATTTGTTTCTCTCGGTTCTGTTCTTCTGTCGTTACAAACCACTTTTTAAAGAATAAATTGTAGGAAATATGAAGAATTATTTCAATAAAGCGAATCCACGCATATCATGGGGAAATCTGCCATTGCAAGAAACATTCGGTGTTGTTAAATAAATCGACGTTTTAATAAGAGAAATAAATATTTTTAAAATTGATTAAGTGTGGTGAGTAAAAGTACAAACGCAAGTTCTACAAACAAAATATGCGTTAAATAGTCACACTAACATTAATATTTAGTAATAAAATAACTATAACTAGGTTGATTGATTGATGATTGATTTTCTACCAGAGCAGGGCTGGTCTTTACATCCCTAACACTGAAGCTTAGTAGCTTATTGTATTATTCCTGCTTCGGTTTTGTTTTACTTAAACAGGTTAGTTCCCGCAATCAGGTTTAACAGCCTATGTAGTAAATCTTTCACCATTGGTAGTTCAATTGTGCTTCGCATAGCGAATCTGCGTTGAGCTAACGCTGCACATTCGAAAATAATGTGAGAGGCTGTTTCCTCCTCCTCATTGCAAAGTCTACATAAGGGCTCATCTTTGTAGATCCCCATCTTATGCAAGTGGCCTCTCAAACAGCCATGTCCTGTTAATAGACATGTTGCTGCTCTAAGCTGTATCTTGTTTAATTCAAACAGGTCAGCAGTCAGATGTTGCGACGGTCTTCCCATCATCCGTTTGCTGTGCTTTTGTCCAGCTGGTTCAGGGCCTATATAATTCATTTTTGAACCTTCCCTCGCTAGCTGATCTGCAATTTCATTGCCCGCTATGCCCCTGTGCCCTGGCACCCATACCAGTGTGACCTTGTTGTGTTTAGACAGAGCCATTAGGGTTTGCAGGCACTCCCATACTAGTTTGGAGGTTATGCGATAAGATGCTAGTGCCTTTAAGGCTGCCTGACTGTCAGAGAGAATGCACATCGTCTCACCCTGCGGTCGCCGACGCAGACTCTCCCACGCGCAGGTTTGTATAGCATATATTTGTTTGAAATACCGTGGTGTATCGCCCAAGTGATACACATACTTTGTATCCCTGGTTTTCCTCATATACACCAACGCCAGATGTAGTGCCCGTTTTGGACCCATCTGTGTACCAGACTAGTGTTCTTGGTTTGTTCCTCTCTCCATCCCTCCATTCTTTCCAATTCAAGAAAACTTTGAAAGGTTTGTCATAGGAGATCCTGGAGATTGTTGTATCACTACCCATATCATAGATAGGGTTTGTTACTACTGCTTCTATTCTGGTGTGCCCAGATCCACTGTGGGATCTCCAGTTGCTAGTATTTTTCAGTCTGTATGCCCCCATTCTGGCTTCTCCCTTGATATAAATCTCAAGAGGAGGTAGGTTTAGCATGGTTTCCATAGCAGCTGTTGGAGTGCTTTTAATAGCTCCTGTTATACAAAGACATGCCAGTCTCTGAATTTTCGAGAGACTAGTTATCGCATGCTTCTGTGTGATCTTAGGCCACCAAACCAGGCAGCCATAAGTTATCATGGGTCTTACCACCGTAGTGTACAGCCAGTACGTCATATGTGGTTTGAGTCCCCATGTTTTCCCAACTGTTCTACGGGTTGTCATTAACACCCTCTTACATTTGTCGGTCATTGTTTGTAAATGTGAGTTCCAGTTCAGTTTAGAGTCCAAGGTTACACCTAAGAACTTAGCCTCCTGACTGATCTGTACTACTTCGTTGCAAAGAATCGGCTCCCTTAAACCGTCCAATTTACTTCTCTTAGTGAAGGGTACAAGTGCAATTTTTCCAGGATTTACTCTAGGGTTCTCCTTCTTGCACCATACTTCTACCATTTTTAATGCTCTTTGCATTAGTTCTGAGATTATGCTTTCGTTTCTCCCACTGGTGAGTATTACAATGTCATCAGCATATCCCTGTGTATAATAGCCAGCATTGTTTAGCAAGATCAGCAGTTCGTCTATCACCATATCCCACAATAGAGGTGATAATACCCCTCCCTGCAGGCATCCTCTGGCGACAGACACCTGCATTGTTTCACCTGCCAGTGCTACCTCTACTTGTCTACCATGGAACATGGCTCCAACCCATCTACAGACAGTGTTGTCTACTCCATGGCTGTTCACGGCCTGTAATAGTGATGCAAATGAGGTGTTACCAAACGCACCTTCTATGTCAAGAAACGCAGCTAATGCAATTTCTTTATTGTTTAGGGATGCCTCCACCCGCGACACGAGCTGATGCAAGGCACATTCACATGATTTACCTGCTTGGTAGGCATGCTGGTTGGAATGTAATGGCCTTTCTATTAGAGAGGTTTCCCTGACATACTTTTCAAGCAGTTTTTCCGTGGTCTTCAAGATGAAGGATGATAGGGTTATTGGCCTGTATGCCTTTGCCTCGGCGTATGAACATCGCCCAGGTTTTGGAATAAACACGACCTTAGCCCTATTCCAGACGGATGGTATGTAACCCAGCGCCAGACTGGCTCTATAAATTCCGCAAAGCACTGGTGCTATTGCATCTTTACCTTGCTGTAACGAAGCAGGAAAAATCTCGTCAGGTCCGGGTGACTTATAGGCCTCAAACGAATCGATTGCCCAGATAATCCTGTCGTATGTTGCCCGTTTAGCTAGCTGCCAGTCATCCTTCTTTGACCTTTGGAAAGGCCATTCGAGGTCCCGGCCACTTGATATGCTATCCAGGTTAACATTCTTTGAACCTGGGAAGTGTGCTTCCAGTAAAACCTCGAGCGTTTCTGTCCCAGTGTTCGTAAATCCTCCTGTGGGTTTTCTAATATTGCCCAGAGGATTCTATAACTAGGTACTAATAATACTACTTATTACACACATGTATTACGTGAAAATAAAATACTTCGTACTGAATATAAAAGTCAGATTCATTTACTATTGATACATATTTATTTTATAACATATTTCGAGTTTTCAATTATTACATTTTTGAAACGATTTTAGTCAGTTCGCCCCATAGTGGCACCGCCGCGAAATCACAATTTGTATGTAAATCGTTTTAATTACAATTTATTATTACAAATTCTACTGTAAAATTAAATAACATATTGCGAGAATATTTTCAAAGAGTGAATTTACTTATAGCAGTATGTACTTTACGCTATTACATTTACTGCATTGTAAAATTTTCACCAAAAAATGTTATATTTTCTTCGTATTCTTCTCTAGTGTACTTTACACATCTGCTTGAGCAGATTCGAGTCGCTATGTATCGGTACATTTACAAAATCGGCGTGCTGTGTAATGGGGTGATGAATAAATCTACATAAGTTTTTATTTCTTTCAGAGGATTTCTGTCATTGCCATTAAACACGGGTCGATGTCGATGTGTTTTCCGTTCGCACTACGTAAATAATTGCTTCCTCTGATCAATCGCACACATAGACAATGAAAAGAACAAAACATGGTGCTATGGACCCTGAAGAATATCAAAAACAAGTTAACTTCAGTATTCTTCATTGTAGGACCTAATAAACTTGCTAAGAAATTAGTGTGGTGTACGACAATGTCGATCTCCAGCTTTTTTGGATTCTAGATACAGGTGATACACTCTGCTAGGGAAGTACCTACCCATCTGTTGAGCAGACCTGAAGAAAGCGTTCGACAAAATCGGAAGAGAAGACGTATGGAGAAGCTTACAAGTAAAAAGGATAGATAAAGGAACCAGTATGATAATAGCAGCTATGTACGATACAACATTAGATATAGTGAGAATACACAATCTACGGAATTATAAACAGAAAACGGGTTGAAATAAGAACACACACTAAACCCACTACTAGTTTTATTATTAGTCCATATAGCCATAAGGGAAAATATACAAAGAATTAGGAAGATGGAACTCGGATTCTGGAAGATGAAGAAGGTAGAAATAGTCGAACTACTATTTGCAGGTGATATAGGACTACTAGCAAACTTAAAAGATAACACAATAGAATTTAAATATACTAAATGAAGAACTAAAAAAGATAAATATGAAGATAAATACATACAAAACGAAGACCATGATAGTAACCCTAATCAACAGAACCCATAGTATCACCACAGAATGACACAACATTGAACAGATTGAAGAATTCTTGGGAACAATAATAAAAGGAAACCGAAATTAAACAAAGAAATAATCAATAAAATAGGAAAAGTTGATAGAGTGTATAACTCTTTAAGAATAACATTTGTCAATAACAGAGAAATAACAAAAAAAGTTAAAGTAGAAGCTGTTAAAAAAGTGATTAACCCAATGCCACTGCAATCTTGGTCCCGCTCCAACAGAAGCAAAAATAGAATAGGTGCAAGCGTGATGAGATTTTTAAGAAAGACATAATGGAAAACTAGAAGATACAAGATTAGGAGCGGGGAATTTAGAAAAATTAGAAGAAAACCTATACTGACGAAGATTCAAGAAAGACATGATGGCTGGGTCACGTCCGCAGAATGCTAGATGAAAATTTAGCTATAAGAGTTTTCGAAGCAAGGGTCCAAGGTAAAATCAAAGGAGGAAGGTCAAGAATAACAAGGATGGATGAAATCACGGAGGCGGCACAAATGAGAGATATACAGTGAAGAAACATGGCAACATTAGAACAAAACAGAGAGGAATGGGAAAAGGAAATCAACTCAACTCGACAGTTTTATTCCCAACGTTAGAAAGACTTAGAATTAAGTAAGTAAGTAAGCATACTCTGTCAGTGGCTTATGTGGCTTTTCTGAAGATCACAACAAGGTCTTTGTCCAGTGGAAGTCAAATTCGCTGCTGTATGTACGAGGTAGGCGCCATCAATTTTGGCAGGCTTATGCAGGTTCGAGCGTGTTCAAATTACGTTGCGTTATAGTTGCATATGTACAGGGCCTACACTATATATATTACGGCTCAAAGAGTAGTAGTTTTTGGTAACCAGCCAGACAACGTTATTAGTGCATGCAAATGTCTCAAGTAACGAATATTGAGCACCACGCGGTCGTTAAATTTTTATCAAAAGAAGGGCATACGCATAATCACATTAAACAACGTTTAGACGGTGTTTATGGTGATTTATTTCCTTCATATTCCACTGTAAAAAAGTAGGCAAAATATTTCCGTTTGGGGTAAGAATCCCTTGATGATGATAAGCGCTTCGGTCGACCAATTGAACTGATAATACCCCAAAGCATTTCAATTATTGAAGAAATGGCATTAGTATTGCCTCGTATGGGTCTAAATATAAATATTTTGCAGTGAGTTTAAAAGAGTTGGCTAAGCGTGAAATGGTTAATTTCAAACATGTTATAAATCAATAGAGATAGTATTGGTAGATAACGGCGGATCCGCAAGGTCTCAAATCCTTTTATGCGGTGTTCTCCAAATCGGTATTACTTCCCGGTAAAGCGATTCACTTCTCCCTCACTAAGATGGAATTTCTTGATAGAATGGATAATGGCAAAACTAAAACCTGAACAATTAAGTATAATTTCGCAGAAGATTAGTGAATCGTCACTGCTACAATAATCATTAAATTACGCAGATCAAGCCGGAATCAGTCAATGGGGCCTATTTTACATTGAGACAATTGTATTGCAAATTCGCTATTATGCTTTGAATACGCCATTTGCGAGCTGTGTATATTGTGAGACTATGAATTAGTAATATTTAATTTCTCGGGGATAACGTCTTCAGAAATATTTAAAGTGTTGGATTTCACTTAATTTATTTTTCCGAAGAGAATTGAATAAAAATTAAACAATTTTTAGTGCCAAAGAGCTTACAGTTTACTGATTTCAATATATATATATATATATTTTTTCAACAAAACTTTTAACAAATACCTAAATCAATTCCTATGCGATTGCTAATTATGTATTTATTTTAAATAAAATGTTTTTGAGTTTTTTAAAATTTATTTTGCATTTATTTGTTTATTTAGCCAAATAATTAATTTTGTACCTGCTCACTGTAGTTCTTCAGTGAAAGGTTGTACTTCGATGTCCGTTTTGAAAAGACTTATTTCGAAGCTGCTCCCAAATCAAAACTAAATGTTTCTTTCTTCAAAAACATGTTCGGGGATTTACTTAGTGGCGTTTATAATTTTATCGTTGGAATACTTTCACATTAACTTGAAACTTTTTAAATTTTATCGAGGAATTTTGAAATAAGTCTTGCCGAAACTTGTTTATCCCATCTCATTTTGTTTTTCAATTCAGATCTACAGTTTACTGTCTGAATTAAATCAAATAACATCATTGCTGTTTTGAATATCCATAAAAAACGTCTTTCGCTTCCACGGAGATGATTATGTCGAAATTGACAGGTACGGTAAGTCTATTCTCTTACTCTCTCTTACTATTGCAATTTAATTAACATAATTTTTAAATGAAGAAATATACTGAAACAGTTCACTAAAACCCTTACCGCAACACTTAATTCGTACTGGACGCACGTTCAGTTCAGTCTTGCTGCTGATGATGTTAGCTTGGCTATCGAAACGTGCGTCCAGTACGAATTAAGTGTTGTGGTAAGGGTTTTAGTGAACTGTTTCAGTGTTCCAGTGCCACAGTTTTAGAGTACCCGTTTAGTGAAGAAATATAATTGAACTTTCTATTGTGACGTACTCTGCCTGTCAGACCCTGGTTTCGGATGCCGATGTGATCATTTGCGCCGACGGTCGCCCACCTTTAGCAAGTAACGTGAAAATTATTCATACCAACCTCTAATTGGAAGAATCGGTTGAATGTAACACAGGTGTTCCCTCTCAGAAGAGATTCGGCAACTTCGGTAACTAATAAAACGTGGATAAATGACTCACCATAAAATTCTCTTTATGTTTCATCTTGTGCCTATGATTCAGAACAAAAGGATAAAACGCTCTTTTAAATCATTTTATACGCCGCCCATTTACTTACGGGGAAAATATGCTTGCGGGGTTAGCAAGTTAACAGACGCATCCACACATAGATGTCGTCTTACGGTATCAATGTGAAAGCACCTGCCATGTGCTTGAAGACTTTGAAGTTCGGAAAAAAAATGTCGGTTTTAAAGACCTTAGTGAAGAATTCAGACTTCTGAAAACGTTACTTTGTTTGAGAAGACCAAGGCACGTTCTAATGACTGAAATAATTAGATAATATGTATAGTTTATTTATTATATATGTAAAATTTCTTTATTATCCGAAGTTTTTGAGCGACAAAAGGCAAAATTGATTTCTGTTAACTACATAATTAAAACGAAATGAATTCCAAGAATAGTGTAACAACATTCAATGTGGATCACAAACTGTTTCCAGTCAGGTAGGAATATTTACATTATCGATACAAAGTTGACGGTACCATTGCTGAAGGTAAAATATTTCGGAATTGTCTGCTGACGCCGACTACTTCCGGGATACTTTCGGAAAAATAAGCTTTGGTTGTGGGCACAAATCCGACTGCCCGAATTAGCCGTGATCTGTCTAAAACGCCGACCAGAGCCTCGCAAAACCGAAACTGTTGCAGCTTATGATCAGTAGCCGGCAACCTAGATCTCACTCCTTGGAGTACGATAGAGCCGATCGATTTGAAAACGAAGACGAAACTCCGGGAGTTTGGAAAAGCAAAAATCGGTTTATATACCGTTCGAGAACATTACGCCACACGTTCTTGTTCTATGATGTTCATTAGCCTTGTACGTGACGTGTACAAGCTACCATACATCATCTCACAATTCCAATCGACTCTAATGGAAAAATACACAGGTTTTCTCAAAAATGAATTTACAAGATAAAAATTAAAATTACTAATTATAAATTAACTTGATTACACTAGAATTGAATAAAATAGTGAAATAATTTAAAACCTTGACAGAAAAGTTGGTTATATGAATTTTAACGCTCTTTTTCTTAACCTAGATGCCTTTAAAGTAGTGCGGGCGGTTAACGGTTCGTCACACTGTTAGTGAATTTTGTTTCTCGCACCAAACATTTTAACAAAAATGGTTCTTGCCTACATGTTTATTTATTTATTTATTTGGATATTTTAGATACAAACAGGTAAATATATCCATCACAGCATCCACTTATACAATAATGAAACAAAATACTTATAGTCTATACAATACAATTTGTTTTCCGTTAAAGATGATATATGATGATATGATGAATAAATTTTAACGAAATGCAAAGTTACAATGTCAGAGGAGGGTTGTGGTCCTGCTAAAGGTTAACTAATTTTATTTGAAGTCTCTTTTTATAATTTAGTAATGAGATGGCAAACAGATCAAGGTTGTTGGCATATTCGTTTAAATTACTAACTATTCTGCAAAGAAGTGAGCCCAGTAACATATTCGTTCGTCTGCAGGGAATTACAGACAAAGCGTGGCATCTGAGTCTACAGAGAGGCACATAAAATTTTATTATTGACAGTAGCTCGGGAGCATCCATGATAAAGTTGAAGATTTTAAAAAGAGTTTTCAGATCGCGAAGAATTCTGCCTATGGCAGAATATTATATCTAGTGCGCACGTTTGATAAGTAAGTTAAATTCATTTTAAAAGTCAAAAGCTTTAAGAATTTGTTCTGTACGGCTACAAGTCTATGTTGGTACTTAAACTACTGAGGGTTCCATATCACCGTCGCAAAATTAATCTTACTAAAGATGAAGAAATAGATTGATTAAGCATTTAATGTTTGTAAACAACTTAATTTATCTGATAATGTACCCAAGCTCTTAAGACTGCCTGACACAATGGAATTAATATGCGAATTAAACGACAAACTACTGTCATACATAATGCCAAGATCGCGAAGCTCTTGAACGCGGCCTAAGATTACATTATTAATATTGCACTAAAAAATTATCGGATGTCTGCGTCTAGAAAAACTGATTGTAGAACATTTTTCCAAATTCGCAGTTATATTATTCAACGCGCAGTAATCTGAAAAACTATTTAAACCTTCTTGTAATCTAGTACAGTCATTAGTGGATGGTACTGCCGAGTATATTTTTAAATCATCGGCATAAAGCAGAAATTTGCTGATTTGAAAACATTGAGTGACGTTATTTATAAAGATTATGGATGACAGTGGTCCCAAATGGGAACCTTGAGGAACACCAGATGTTACTGCATAACTGTTTGACGTGTATCTGTGAACTGAGGGCTATTGCGTTCTCCGTGCTAAGTATGACTCTATCCAATGCAGAACAGCAACCCCGACACCAGCCCGTGAGAGCTGTTTGTAAGATAAAGAAAGATAACGGATCTAGGGAAAACCGGAGGGAAGAGATCACCAACACTGCTTTACCTCGCAACAAAATAGTTCATTCACTTTAAGAATATAGCGTTGGGCAAGCTAGGCTTATATTTTCGACGTTTGCTATTGGTTAATACCTAAAGCAAAGTTACACACGACGAAAGAAGGTGCCTATGCATACGAAATTTATGTTGGATAAAATGAAATATTACTGGTCGCTACGTTTTTCTAATGTCAGTTGTCAAAATTCTTCGTTACTTTAGGTTATTTAGCGTATTGCATTAAAATTGCTCTTGTCAGAACACGATTAATACGATATTTACGGAGAGGAGGTATTTTTTCCCAATTTTGGTAATACAATTGTACTTATTAACTACTATTCCAGGGGTAGTTGAGCAAGATGACCATCTCATGGGTCCATCAAAAAATCGTCAAGGGAAACGCATCAGCAGTGGGCAAAGGCTGATGGCTTATAATTTATATATACAGTGGAAACAGGATAAATCTAAATCGGCAGCTATAAAGCTAACCTCCAAGCATCTAGGACTTGGTGAAGCAACTATATGGCACATTGTAAAAGAAATGGAGTCTACGGGAACTGTAGATTCACCTCCAAAGAAACGTCAACGAACAACAACTTGCGAAGCTTTGGATGAATGGATAAATTATATTTGAAGTAATTTGTACATTTCTATAAAATTATGATTATTGTAGCTATTTTAAAACAGAACTATTAAAGTGCCTCGTAGAGACTATTTTATTCAGAAGTATATAGAATACGTGATTTATAATAAAATATAGAATATATCTGAAATAAACGTAATCGTATATTTGTATATTTTTCTTAAACATTTTACTGAAACATTTGTCATTAGTATTTAGAGTTACTTTCAAAGAAATTGACAAAGGTTATAACAGAACTGACATTTTACTTTCAAATTACCCGCCATTATTTAATCGAGTTAAATTTTGGCAGTTATACGGACGCCGATTGCAGCGTTATCTACTATGTTCTTAAAGTGAATGGACTATAAATACAACTAAAATGTGAACAGAATATGTTTTCAAACGTGAGTAAATAAAAATAAATAACCTCTGAATAATTACCACAATAATAAACTGTACTGCTCAAGCTGCTTCGTATTATATACGCTTTATTCATTCTTTTCATCTAGGAAGAGACGTAAGCACTACTGTATGCGTTTACTATATAGCACGCTTTGAAAGACAGCAGACATCAGAAACACTAACGCAAAGTAAACGTCCAGAATTTAAAAGGTTTCAACGGGATGCCGAAAACCACACGTTGTTTCTAAGCAATTACCGGAACGTAACGTTGGATTGTAATTGTCTTTTCGAGTTTTATCACGCCCGCCGTATCGACGCCTCTTAAAGGATCTAGTTCGGAATACCCAGCAGTAAGGATAAAGTTGAATTTGTAAATAATTGCGAAACGTTAACAGTTACCAACATGTTAACATCCCTTTGAAACCTCCTACTTAGTCGATATTTCCAAGTCTCCTTCACAAGTTAATATTGTTTCTTAGTCTTTCTTTGTAGGTACTTACTTTCCAAATAAATTAATTTCAAAACATTTCCATTTAGTAGTTTTAAACAACGCAATTGTTTTACGTTAGTGAATTTCAATTTACAGGAAGATTGTTGCTGACTAGACTCTTTTCTTTAAATAATAAATTGATCTTACAAAAACAAGCTAGGGGAAAATCGAGGGAAGAGGTTACCAACAGTGCTTAGCCTCGCAAACTTGGAACCATATGCAAACAAAAATGTAAATCTCAAATGAATATGCAGATATATATACGTTGAACGGAGCACAGTCTGGCTATCGCGTATTCCATGTAGTATACATACATACATATATTGAAAGTAAATGCGTTGCCAGAGGTTGTGTTTTAATAATCATTCGTGACGTAAACATGTGCAGGTACACATCCGCCGTTTAAACTTTACCTATGACATATTGTCAACTCAATTAGCTTGACATTTGACATAGAGGTTTATAAGAAATCATTAACAAAGGTTTTCCGTATTGTATACGTATTAATAATAATAATAATAATAATAATTTATTTCTGTCATGACCTATCATAGGCATTAACGTTGTCAATATAAATGTATATATAAAGTGATATATAAATACGTAAATAAATAAAATCTGTGTAGATATAAAAAGTATATAAAAAAGAATAGGACAAAACGCACATGTAAATGTATAACACTTACAGGTAAAGTCAAACACTGTATAAATAAAATAAGTTAAAGTTTATCGTATGGTGTTGAAATACTCGTCGAGTGTGTAAAATTCGCCGTGAAGGAGCAACCTTTTCAATTTCAATTTAAATTGTTTTTCATTTAAAGATTTGTACGTTTCGGGTAGATGATTGTATAACTTCACAGCCAAATAGTTGGTGGAAACTTGCGCCGTCTTTAGCCGATGATATGGTATTACGTAGTTATTCCTGTGACGTGTATTATGCTCATGAAGCATACTGTGCGTTACGTACTTTGATTTATTGGTGTGTACATATAGCGCACACGACATTATGTAACAACACGCCAGAGTAAGTATACCGTTTTTCTTAAACAATGATCTGCAAGATGTTCTGCAGTCTACGTTGCTTAAGATTCTTACTACTTGTTTCTGTTTCAGGAACAGCTTTACGGCCTCAGGTGAATGTCCCCATATTAGAATCCCATACGTAGCTTTACTGTGAAATAAAGCAAAATATGCTGCTCTTGCTGCGTCATATCCTGCTACCGCCATGATCCTTCTAATAGCATATGTTGCAGTGGACAACTTTCTTGAGGTGTCGTCAATATGCACTTTGTAGTCCAGTTTATTAGAAATGTGTAGGCCAAGGAAGCAGATACATTTCTTATTAGGTAATGTTTTAGTAGATAGTAATAGAGTTTGAGTTTTGCTTTTGTTTAAACAGAAACCGTTACTCATGAACCATTCATCTGCTTCCATTAGCGCTAATTCGGACTTTGCTTGCAGATCTCTATGCATATCTCCTCTAGTTAGTAGCGTTGTATCGTCGGCATATAGACATATTTTATCACAATGTATATTGCGTGGGAGATCGTTCGCATATATTAGGAAAAGTATTGGGCCCAAAACAGATCCCTGAGGAACGCCATTACGAACTGGACGCATGTTGGACTCTGTATTTTGCCATACTACTAGCTGTTTCCTTTCCATCAAGTATGACTGAAGTAATTTGAGTGCAGGCCCTCTTATACCGCAGTAATCCAGTTTGGCCAGTAAAATTGGTGCATTGACACAATCGAATGCTTTTGAGAGATCGCAACAGGTCAGTATAACATCATCCTTCTCATCAAAAGCTGTTGTTATCGCTTGTATTATTTCATTGACTGCTGTTATCGTTGATCGTTGATCTACCAGATCGATACCCGTGCTGTTCTTTACAGTAAACGTTGTTCTTTGTGAAGAAACTTACTACACGATTTTTAATCGCTGTTTCGAATATTTTGGAGAATATAGATATATTAATTGCTTTTGTCTTAGAATGAGCCCAATTATAACGGAAATAATTTGAAATTCCGAAAAGTAATAAATGTAGTGACCCTGAGTTAAAAATTAAAAACAAATTCTAAAATTAGTTATTAAAGAACATAACACGAAATGAAAGATAACCATTCTAATCATGAGCGAACATGGAAAACTGAAAAATTAATCAATAGCTGCAAAAAAAAGGAATTCTTCTAAAGAAAATAAACAATTTTAGAAATTGTTTAATATATTTTTGAAAAATGCCTCAATTTTCTGCGTCGCAGTAACCCAGTCTACCATAAAACTCTACGTACATTAGTAAGAGTTACAGGTGATATACTGTTACAGTTGTGTAATTCGCATTCGGAGTTCATCTAATGTTCGAGGTTTTTCATTCTGATGCACATAGAGAGTTTTTGTCAAGTATTCCTAAAGAAAGAAGCCATTAGATAGACGTTAAGCCAGGGACGTTAATCTTGCTGGCCAATGGTATGTGTCCCAATAGCCAATGGTATGTGGAAAATATAAAGAGATGAATTCTCAAACAACTCCCGCATTATGAGCCGGACAGCTACCTTGCTGAAACCAAGTGTCGTCCAAATTTCCAGCAACATTACGTACTGCGGGAATAATATCATTTTACAGCAGTTCTAAATATGACTGCGTAATTAATGTTGTATTTAAGAAAAATGACCCTTTAATACAATGTCCTAGGATTCCTGCTCATGCATTTAGTTTATCGGGATATTGAGTTGTGTCATTCCTACTCAAATGTTCATTGTGTTGAGACCAATAGCATACGACACATGAATGATGGTGTTTGTGGAGGTAAAATATTGATTCATCTGTAAATAAGATATTTTGTGTAAAATTCTCATCGGCATTACATTTTTCCCTCGTAGCTTCACGAAGTTGGAGACGTTTAAAATGGTCATCTAGGAATATTTCCTGATTTTTTTACCTTTATAACACTTATATTTATTCCTTCTTAATATGTCCTAACAAGATATTGCTGATTGCCTTCATTGCCAACATTTTGAGCATCAATTAATACCAGGGTGGTAAAGGTTAAATTGATAAAGTATTTTCACATTAATGCCAGTGAGAACGTTTCACTAGATGGGGCGGTCGTGTGCAAAATGAGAATATCTCGACAGCAGATCAATATTATCGGCCAAGTCAAGTATTTGTCAATTTTTTTTCGTATGTTCAGGCACACGCCATTTTTGTAGAGTTCGTAAGCGTTTTTCCAGTTTCTGTAGTGTTATATTTCTTATTGGAGAGTATGGTTCGATATCGATCTTGTGCAATATCAAACTGTAAGAATAAAGATGCCTTCAGACTTCGGTTCCCGCACCCTACGAAAGATAAGCAACGGTTTACTGAATAGATACGTTTATGTGGAAACTCAAAATTATTAGATTTAGATCCACAGTTGATATACAGTGTGTCTCAGGGGACGTTGGATTGCATGGGTATCTTTGTTATTATTGGAGATAGAATTTTGTTTAAATGGACAAAGTAGTACATATTTATGTGCTGTTTAATAATTCATTCGCAATATAGTTGATTTTAAAATGGTTACGCCGATATCTTGAAAAAACTGAAAAGTACAATTTTCGAAATATGGACGTAACTTCTTTCTTTTTCATTGTAATGAAAAATTGTTTTTACATTGTATAGGCACTTTTTTGTGTATAATCGATTAAGCTAAGTTAAATATTTTTGTTGTCAATAGATTCATTTAAAATAAATCAAACTTATTTTTTTCTTATGGCGGTTATATCCAAATTTTACATATTTGCATTTAGCGCTGTTTTTCTGAATAATTTGATGTATAACATGTTAATTTCAAGCAATCACAAATGTTAGAAATACTTTTTTTTTAACGGAATTTTGCAGTGCGAAGAAAATTATAGGGTGCTGTGGAATAGAAACAATGTTGTTTAAGTATAATTCGTTTTATTCCTAAACTCAAAATCAATTAAATAAAGTTTGATTACCAAAACAAGAAAAGAACATTATTCAATATTAATTGAGCAGATGCTCAAAAATTCCACCGTTTTGCTGTATACATTTTTCACAACGAACGGCTACATTTCTTGTAACCTTTCTTAGAGTTCTGCGATCAACATTATTAAATGCTTCTATTACCGTATGTTGCAATTCTTCAACACTATTATTATTATTATTCAACACTATAATTTTGCACTTGGCACACTTTATTTTTGATAAACCCCCACAGCAAGAAATCACATGGAGTAATATCCGGGGATCTTGGCGGCCATGATATATCACTGTTTGTAGCTATGGCTCTATTCTGATGTACCAAATTTAAACAATTTATTACATTACGCCCGTTGTGCGCAGGTGCTCCGACCTGTTGGAACCAAATATTACTTAATAAAGCTAAGGGAATATCGTCCAACTTCGCTTCCACCTCTTCAATAAGTAGCTGGAGATATCTTTCAGCAGTGAGAATGCCATTGTAAATAATCGGTCCAACTAGCAGGTTATCTATTATGTCGTACCACACATTAAAACCGAATCTAACTTGGTTATTTCGCTGTACAATTTGCGATTAAAAATGCCAATATTAGAAAAATTTGTTTCATCAGACCACAAAATCTTTTTATAAAATTCGCGATTCTCATGAATTTTATTTAAATACATTGACAAAAGTTCATACGTCTAATCGCGTCGCCTGGAAAAAGCGGTTGGTGAACTTCGTATTTGTAAGGATGATACTTATTCTTCTTTAAAATACGTGAAACTGTAGATCTGGAAATACCAGTTTCAATTTCAACTTCTCTTGTCGAAATCTCACCGTGCCTTTCAACGCACGCAAGAACCATTTCTTCATCGAAACTATTTCTTCCCTGTCTTTGTTCACTTCGAATTTTCTTCTTTGAAAAGGCCCCATAATCCATTAAATTTTTATCAAGACTTCTGAATGTTTTTGAATTTGGTTGCCGTCTTTCGGGGAAGTCGTTCTGATATTCATTTTGAGCCCGTGCAATATTTTTATTACAAGGAATGTACGTGACGAAAATGTCATATTTTATAAAATTTTATAAAAATAAAATATAAATGTGAGTATTACTAACAGTTAATTTCACTTGACATAAAACAAGATTCTCGCTTGTTTCGTAAAATCAAATCTATTCCACAGCACCCCATAATTTTCTTCGCACTACAAAATTTCGTTCCAAAAAAAAAAGTCTTTTTAACACTTCTGATTGCTTTAAATTAACATTTTATACATCAAATTGTTCAGAAAAACAGTGCTAATTGCAAATATGTAAAATTTGGATATAACCGCCATAAGAAAAAATTAAGTTTAATTCATTTTCAATAAATCCATTGACAAAAAAAATATTTAACTTAGCTCAATCGATTGTACACAAAAAAGTGCCTATACAATGTAAAAACAGTTTTTCATTACGATCAAAAAGAAAGAAGTTACGACCATATTTTGAAAATTGCACTTTTCAGTTTTTTTAAGATGGCGGCGTAACCATTTTAAATTCAACTGTATTGTGAATGAATTATTAAACAACACATAAATATGTACTACTTTGTCCATTTAAACAAAATTCTATCTCCAATAATAACAAAGATACCCATGCAATCCAACGTCCCCTGAGACACACTGTATAATTCGTGTCGTATGTGTCATATTGACTTCAGAAATGAAAACAACTAATATGTACATTTCTCGTACTTCGATTGCGAGGCTAAACTTGCCAGTTGTTTTAAATAAGTTTTCGTTGGAACTAACAGATAAATATGCTACTATTGTATCTTATAGATGAAACAGTTGGTGAACCACAAGAAGTGTATCCTGGCCCAAGTACATCAAAACAGCAAATTAATGTTGACTTGCCAGAAGAACTTGTAGATTTGGAAATGGCACATGAAAGGTTAAATCTAATTGATGAAGCAACTGATATCGAAAATAATAGAAAAGAAGCTGCAGATTTTACTACTGCAAGTCGAAACAGTTCTACCACACCAGTTAGAAAACGTGCTACAAGTAATTATTTGTGAACATAAAGATACTTTGTCCTCCTATATTATCAATATTATTATTCAAATTTGTATTTCTAATTATTTTGCAAGAATTAACGCTATCCTTGCAGGTAAAGATTTGAGACTTAGACAGCATAGCTGCATT
Source organism: Dynastes maya (assembly GCA_029619315.2). Lineage (NCBI taxonomy): Eukaryota > Metazoa > Arthropoda > Insecta > Coleoptera > Scarabaeidae > Dynastes > Dynastes maya. Next base: position 29,571,929 of record JAROYE020000001.1, read on the forward strand.
TTGTATAGAATTGCAACTGATATGTTTATGAAACGTTTAAGGTCTCAAAATAATTAATGTCGATATACTTTTAATGTTGTCCTAGAACCTGCTAGTTATATTGTTATTTTTTTTTGTAAATCTTGTTTTGTTTCATTTATCCTTTATTCGGTTTTCCATTTATTTCGAAGTTTTGTCATTTATTCGCCTATCCTTACATCCATCAAATACAATATAGACGAGAAAACAGAAATTTAAATTACCCGCTTTCTGATCATTTAGTTAGGGGAACATTTCGGAAGATGGCGCAAAATGAAAACAAATTATTACTAAAAGCTTCTATTCTATAGTAATTCTGTTTCTATGATTAATACGGCCTGACTTTTCAAAACAATGCGCGACATCTAGTATCGTTTGATGACAGGAAACTTGACGATCAGGACGCGAAGCGACAAAATGTTCAATGACTTCTTGCGTACCTTCTTGAGATGAATAATACCATTTAATGATTTATTTTTTCCTCTTTGCTATAAATAAACGGCATGGTAAGTAAATTGAGGTTTACAATTTGAGTGATTGCTAATGTTACATCTGACAGATTGAAAATATTTAATGCTACCCCATTCTATTTATATGATTTGGCATCATCGTAATCAGCTGGCGTATATTTTAATGTAAATTGTATGTGCATAGAATTCTCTATAGCCAGACTGTGCTTCGTTCAACGTGTATATATATATCAATATATCAATATGTCAACAATATGTTGCCAGTATTTATTTGTGAAAAATAGTGTAAAAATAAATCCTTTTCAAAGGATGCAAAGTTGAAGCATTGCTACTATTTAAGAAAATCTATATGTTGTCCAAAGTAACCAGCACGAATCCTCAATCTGAAATAACTTGAAGACGGTGTGAACGAAGCACAAAGCGAAATTTACACGGCTGAAATCAGCACAAAACGAGCACAAAGCGATATCATTATCAAATTTTCAAACACCGACGAATTGGTGCGGTGGCTATTGAATAAGTCTCCGCACGAATTCTCATTCTCAAATACCTATCTCAACGACAGTATGAGCACAAAACGAAATTTTCACAGCGCATATCAGCACAAACAAGTACAAAACGTTGTCATTATCAAATTGTTTTTCTCTCGGTTGTCTCGAGATGAAGGTGAGCATAAAATAAAATCTTTATGGCACAAATCAGCTCGAAACTGGTACAAAATGATAGCCTGGTCATATTTTTAAAAAGTGAAAAGTGCGGGAGCAACATGAAATTGGCGCCCGCTTTTCAATCTCGAATATCTCGGAAACGGATGAGCACAGGCACATATCAGCACAAAACGTGGACGTCTTCAAATTTTAAAAAATCGATAGCGCAGGAGCCAACTTCACGGGCCCGGAAAGAAGAGGATTGTAACAACAACATTCCGCAAAGAAACCAATTATTACGTTTTAACAGATTTGCACACAATAATGCAAAAGAACTAAATAGTGAGTTCTCTAAAATATGTGATTGAGAAATGAAAATCTTGCAATAAAAAACCTTATAAAGCAATTTTGCACAACTTTCAGACCAGTAAAATAAATGGTTTCGATTATTAATTAAATTGAATTAAAAATAATGAAATCATTTAGTGGCAAGGTACTGTTTCGAGGGAAGAAGAATGTAAAAAATGTCATCTCATATTTTAAAGAAAACATATTCACAACAACGTGATATTTGTGATGGAAGGGAATGTAGGCTACTGGAGACCGAATGCCGTCAGACCAACCGCTGATGCTTCTAAAAACACAAGTTTTTTTCTCCTAAGTAGTGAAATTTGAAGGAAAATTTCTAGAAAATCAACTACTTGCATTCCTAGATACTATACTTACAATTTCCGAAGGAAATAAAGCATTCTGAAACTTATAATAATCATTTGTAAATTTTAATTGATAAACATGGCCTCTAAATCCAGCACTAACATAAATAGTTTAACATTAATTAATTATAAAATCGATAAATTCTATGATAAACTACGCGTGTGCCATAAATTCGGAAATTTTAAATGTAATAAATTATCTCAATTTGTTTTGAGCACTTAGGGGGTAATTTGTAATATTCGAAACGTAAATCTGATGGAATTACCATTATAGTACCTGGGAAACGTTCATTTCGCTGCCCTTAAGTGTACAACGAATCCTTGGAGGTTGTGTCTAGCTAATGTAAACATTCCTCACCCCAAATAGACGAATGGTAGCAAGACGATATCGGTATCGTGCTGCTCCGTGTATATGTTGAACATGACATGAAAATGTACCTAGGTGTGATAAGGAAGCTTCAAATACACGACGGACGCACGTAGAGCACAGATGTTGCTGGCGATGGAAAATGATTTATCATAATTACCCTGTTCGTAGCTAATTGAAATTAAAGGCATGCATTTAGCCCTCTTTTGTTTTTAACTTCGTTCAAAATCAATTAATCATTTCCCTTGCGCTGTTACCCCTTGCGCTGCTGCTATAAATACATATAAAGGTGAAAGATTTTCATTAAGTATTACACTAACTTAATCCTACTTAATAACTGATATTACGTTTAATAGGCGCCATGAACTTCGATTGAAAGTTTAGGAAACGAAGCAGAATAGACATTTAAAAATAGAATACTTTTAATTTTTTCATTGCTTGGGAAGTTTGTCTCTTACACATTTTTTTCTATGAAAATTTGATTCCATATTTTCCGTAGTACTTAGATTCTAGGCAAAAGCAACTAAACAAGGGTATCCTCATCCTCATTGAATTTCAGGTAAGGGTACTCCTACTACCTGCACTATAATCAGGCTTCCGTAGATATTATATAAAGGATACTCCGATTCCTTTTATCCCGCCGAAATGTTGCTCTCCAGCAGCTTTACATAAATGTTGAAAATCTTGCTAATTTAGGTTTTGAATTCTGTTTGAAAATAAATCCTGACAAATCCACTCTCCATTTTACACAACTTACAAACAACATACATCAATTAAAAATACCAATAATATTTATTAATAGGAAACTAGGATTTAAAGTTCCATGTAGCTGTATAGGATGTACAGGATGCAAAGGAGTATTCCTTACGATAGTTTTGTCCCCCTCCACTTCAACTACTCTGACTCATCATGCTTTAAACTTTATTATTATTGTAATATGTTGAATAGTTGGTTTTTCATGAACCTTGGTACTAGTCTAGGATCTTCTTCCTCCAACTCAGTGTAGAGTAGTGCTAAGAATTTTTTACTGAAATGTTGTTGTTCGTGATGGCAACATATTTGCATAGGATGTGCTCTACCATTTCAGATCTTCCTGATATAGACGTTCTCATCTGATTTTGTCCTGGTATGTATTGTCAATACGAGGACCTTAAATCGCACTTGGTTCAGTTTTTTGCTGATAAGGACCAAAATTTCTGTGAGCGCGGAATCATGAAGATGGCAAAGGTCATTGGACGAAATGGGAAAATACAATTGATTAAAGATTATTTCACACTACAAAACCAATATTTGCAAACATATAAAGTACCTGAATACATATTAGATAAAAATTCTAATGCACAACAGAAATAATTTAAGGTTAGGTATGAATATACTTATCTACATTTAATAACAATAAACCTACGAGCCAACACGTTCAATCGCTTTTACTACTATTAACTATCAAGAGAGAAATGCAGTAATACACGCTGTGTTGTATCAAAAATGGGAAAACGCATAACGGAATCTCCTCTTTTCTATCTAATATACATACGTATACCCTTTCTATAGAATTTCTGCACACACTAGAAAGGGCTAGTTGCATACATCGTAATGCCATCGTTTGTACGGATGCCGTTCCACTATTCCACCGCCTTGCGTCTGGCTAACTCAATTAGAGTAACCAAAACTTGCGGACTCGCATAGGCGTCGGTATTACGGGTTAATATAAGAATACGAAAAATTCATAAACTTATTTGCTAATTATTCAACAAATTAGAGGCATCAGGATGTGAACTACTGTAAACTTGCATCATTGCATATGTTTCCACAGTTACTTTTTTAAACCTTGTGCGTCGACAAGAAAAAATATTCTTATACATAGAAAACGATATCTCCACATCTAAGGAAGTTACATTTGCATGTAGAAGCTGTTTTTCAAAATCACTTAAAAGTTCACTATTCTTACACTTATTATAAATGGCCTCTAAAGTATTAAAATCGGGATTTTTCCTTAAAACATCTGCCAACTTTTGACTAGCGCATAATCCTGGCGTATCATTTAATGTGTGTAATTTATTTTTTACACTCTCCACTATGTCTAATGATTCCTGCAATGACAATTCAGTACATTGTAGTTTTCTGATGGCATCTAGTAATACTGTATAATTGGTACATATTGTTGTTAAATCTTCTAAAAGTTGAGGAATTTGAAATTCTCTTTGACTTTCTCTAATTGCTTTGGATTCATTCCGATTAAATTGCATTATAACTGATTGAATTTGTTGAAAATGGATCAAATAGTAAGAAGCTGCTGTTAGCCAAGTACCCCATCGCGTTAAAATTGGTTCAGGAGGTTCTGGAATACCTGGACAAAATTTACGAAATTCTTTTAAACGTTTAGGAGATTTACGAAACACTGCTTTAGTACTCCCAATCATCCGATCAACGTTTCCGTAATGTTGTCGAACAACTTCACCAACTAAATGCAAAGCATTCAGCACGCAGGTTATATGTATTAAGTTAGGAAATATATGTTTTAAGGATCGCCCAACACTTAACATCGTTGCTGCACTATCTGTCACAATCATCACAACTTGATCTTGGGCAATTTTAAATTTTTTCAAAGCGTTCATTATCACTTTTTGAATATTTTCCGCACATTGTTGTGTGTACATTGTTGAACACGTTTGCAAGCTAACAAATATCGAGATGCTGTGTTCTCGCTAGATAAAACGCGAGCTATTACATTCACAAAACTGTTTTTCTTTATATCGGTCGTCTCATCCACGGTAATCCATATTTTTTTGGAACACAAATCACGTTTACACACATTTTCTAGCATCTCTTTCATTCGCGGCAAATGATTCTGTAATTGTGTTTGTGAGGGTAATGGGTACTTTGGAACGTATTGTCGCCCAAACGTTTTAAAAGCTGCTTTTCTCACCAACGACAACGGGAGATTACAGAATAGTGTATAAGGTATTTCAGTTCTTGCATTTCTCATATGCTTAATACCACTGACATGCCTCTGGCAATCAGTTCTGTCCAATGCAGCCAAACGAACATTGCATATTAAGCAAAAAACTGCACTACCGTCATATTTTAAATGGGGAAAAAGTGACACATACTTATGTACATTAGTAGCAAATCTATTACGAGGCATTTTTCTTAGGTATGTAAATATTAGTTCTATATGAAACGATACACTAATTATGTACTTGGTACAATACTACAACACACAAAAGACACCAGCTATATTTTCAAAAGCGACACGTAAGTACATAACCTTGATCGTTCGACTAATCTCTGCAATAGCTCAACCGGTACTAAAACGAAATCTCTCTCAGCGCGGTTTAACATGGTTTATATTCAAGGTCGACACTACATGTCTGCTTCTCAACCGGTTTAGTTTATTTATGAATTTTTCGTATTCTTATATTAACCCGTAATACCGACGCCTATGCGAGTCCGCAAGTTTAGGTTACTCTACTTATAATTAATACTATTGACATTTTATGTAAAAACCCTTTCATCTTACGAAATTCATTTCTTTTTCAAAGCACAATGTTCAAAGTTCTACAATTACCTAAAACGGTATTTTATTTATCACGCCGTTAACATTGCAACATAAACAAGAAAATCATCAAAATATATCCGTTCGTCAGTAATTGTACACAACAGTCGAGGCCCTTTATGAAGGTAAAAATCAATTCTATAAGAGAAATGTCGCTTAACTATAAGAAATCCTCACATTTTGTAGGTGAAATACATTAAAGAAATGAAAAAATATACAAGATCTGGTAATTATCGTAAAATCATTAAAAAGTAAAATAAACCAAAAAACCCTGGATTTTTAATTTTATAAAGATAAATTTATACCAAGTACAGTTCTTTACATAATTTTTAGGTTAAAACATGGTTTACCTCAAATCTCAGGTAATATTCAACCATTTTTGCGTGATAATTACAGCTTTCAGAGGTAAAATTCTTGAATTTCTTTGCAGTATAAGCGCTACTTCAAAATGCAAACAGCCGAATATTCCCCAAGGGTGCTTCTCTTATGGTGGCTTCGCAACGGTTACGGGCTGATCCTGTGCATTTCGTTTGAGAGCAGTATATTAGGTCATTGATATATTGCTATTCAAAAACAAATTAGACCAACAAACGGTAGCACTAATCTCAACACCGCATACAGTTGCAGTGGCGATGAAGCAACACGCCGGCCTATGAAGTTAGCGTACCTGTTGCTTCGCCGCAGAAACACTGACACGCAAATTTCTTCTCGGTGCATATGGTGAAGTGTACTTTCCTCCAACGAAATGCACTATACATTACCGAGTCATGTGGTAAATATTACTTCCCCACTACGGTTTCTACGAAGCCGATAATTGCCGATGTAACTATACCTAGCAAGTAAGTATACATCTATTGTTTACTATCTGCTGCAGTGTGTACGTATTGTTTGCTTGTTTTCTTGTGCTGTTTCAATATTTTTGCTGCTGTTTTACGAAAAACTTGTCTTTTTAAAGACAATACAAACATTATTCTTTTTTAAAGTGAGTATATTCATTAGTAAGTACGAGATTATGTGAAATAATTCATATTTTACGTAACCTTCAATTTGATGTGTTTGTTGTTTTATTTTTATTATCTTTTTATTATCTTTACAGTAATCCGGAAGGTATGGATATAGACGAACAAAGGTATTTATTGTCGTTCATGAATAGAGCGGGCCAAGAGCGTCACGCGCCAGGTTCGCAATCAGGCTGCCGGACGCATATATGTATGTAAACATAGGTAATTTAAATATTTAATTATTAGGACGAGGACCAAAACCACTGTCTATTACGTCGTGAAGACGCGCAAATATACACCTGCAGTTTGGGTGTTCGTTGATAAATAGGGCGTTGTTCACAGTGGGCCACTACAAAAAAAAGTTCATTCATCGACGGCTACGAACTAACAGCGCGCTTATTCATTTACGGATGACGCGCTCTATTCATCAACAAATGACGAGTCTGCAGATGTTACGTTTGCACCACTTCGTGGCATACTAGAAACAAGCGTCGGTGTGCTCGCTTTAGTGATTATGTCTAACGTAACTATTAAAAATAAACGGCCATTACCTACGAAAGTTCATAAATTTCTTAGTGAATTTGTGGATTTACACTACAATGGGAGTACAATTTTCTGTAAAGTTTGTAAAAATAAACTACTGTGCTGGAGCAAACGTGATTGTGAAAGACATAAATAGCGCACACCACAGAAATAAAAGAAATGGTGTGTCACAACAACGTCAATTTCAATTAGAATTGCGTTTAACGTTTATGGTATGTGGTCTACCACTTCGTATACTTGATAAAAAAGCATTTCGAAAATTCTGGGGTACATACAATACCGAGTGGATACTACCATCTCGGACAGCGTTATGGAGAGATATTCCACGAATACGTGAGGACATTGAAAATCGAATTAAAGCCGAATTAAAAGATAAACAGCTGTGGCTATGTCTTGATGAGACGACAGATTGCAAAAAAAATTCTATTTTGAATATAATAGTGCGCGTATTGGATCCTATTAAACCAAATTTTGCAATTCTATTAGCCAGCAGAAGATTAAAACAGTGTACTAGTAAAGCAATTACGGCCGTAGTTCTCGAAACGTTACAAAAATTTCAAGTGTCAACCAGTCAACTGTTGTTGTTCATGAGCGATGGTGCAGCAACAATGTGTAGTGTAAGCCGTTCCCTTAAAGAAAAGTGTGAAGGACTTTTACATGTTACGTGTAAAGTCCATGCTTTACATCTTGTGGCACAAACTATTCGAGAGTGTTACCCGGAGGTGGATGCATTAATAGAAAACACAAAAAAAGTGTTTCTCAAAAGTCCTAAGAGGACTAGGGCATTCCACAGGTTATGCCCTGGTATTCGAGAACCACCACAGCCCATTCTTACGCGTTGGGGAACGTGGTTAAAAGCCACTTTTTATTATAATGAACATTTTCAAGAAGTCAAATCCGTTATTTTGCAATTCGTCCCTGCCGAAGCTAAAGCTATTAGGATGAGCCAGAAGGGATTTCTCGATATTTCTGTTGAAACACATCTAAAGAATATTAGCAACAATTACAAAGGGTTAGTAGACGCGATAGAAAATTTGCAAAATTCTGGATTGTCGTTGGTAGAATCAGTGCAAGTCGTGGACGAAGTTAGTACATTGTTACACAGTATAAACGATGCAACAAGTGGACGAGTTTTAGCTAAGTTCGATAGTGTTTTAAAAAAGAATCCGGGCTACACGAGATTAAGACAAATGTGCGATGGGGCATCTGCAGATTCCTTGACTAAGTCTAAAGATTATTTTAATTACGCCTGTCTTACTTCGGTAGACGTGGAACGGTCGTTTTCGAAATATAAGAACATTTTTTCGTCTCGGCGAACATCCTTCACCGAGGCAAATGTGGAAACTTATCTGATGGTGCAACTTTTTAAACAAGCCTATCCGCATTATTAAGAAGTATAGAATTTATTTATTATATCTTTATTTACAGTTACATTATTAAGTACAACAGAATAAAAAAAGCGTTCAGTTTCTCAGTTATTTCCTTATTACATCCCATTTACAACGCATACCGTTTTCAATCAAATAAAAAATCATAATGAAAATAAAAACACCTCAGCGTGTACATATATATATATATATATATATATATATATATATATATATATATATATATATATATATCCGCTCTAATTACTAAACATTATTATTGCGTCAGCTTTTATTTTTTTACTCTTGTGTATTAATTTCGAAATATCACATATCTGCTGTGACTCACATATACGCTATTTACAATAAGCGGCCGTTGCGCCTGATTCCGATTCTGTTGGATGGCGCAATTTGGCCCGCTCTATTCATGAATCTTTGCAAGCCTTACCCAGTTCAAGGTGTCCAGTTGAAGGTAAATGCGTGTCATAAACATGTCATAAACACACTAACCCATGTATTTAGTTCTTTGCACCGTGTTTGAAAACCGGTGCTCTGCAAGAGAAGCCGCATGTAGTAAATGGAAAATTCAAGATTATAAACAGCAAAGTGGAAGCAGACGTATTTGTATGTACTTGTAAAGCTGACCTACCACAACATTGTTATTGTGTTCTGAATGCTTTGTATAATAACACAAAGGGCAAAACCTAATAAAAGAATATATTATTTTCAATCTTTTTCAATTGTTGCAGAATCGCAATGTTATTCCATTTTTACAGATTCCTCAGATGAATGGGAAACCAAAGCAAAGAAATATTTTTAGCCGAACAGTTTTACATGCTGATACATCGATCATGAGCAGATATTAGCAATGATGTCTATCGTTTCTGAAACAAATACTCGTCGAATTCTTCATAACCATTTGGGTATGAATAAGATTTGTGCAAGATGGGTACCGCATCTTCTTTCTGCTCTCCAACGTGAACATCGCGTCGAATGTGCGCGCTCGTTTTTAAACCTATGTGGAGACGACTCGAAACCGATTTAGGAGTCCACTATCACAGGAGTTGAAACAGTGGCTTTGTATTATGATCCTCTATTCAAAAAGAATCGATGGAATGGCGGGGACCCGATGAACCTCGTCCCAGAAAGGCGAAAATCGTTCACTCAACGAAAAAGGTGATGGCCACAATATTCTGGGATTGCGAGGGTATTTTACTCATTGCCTTTAAAGAGCGAAATACAACTGTTAACAGCACATATTATGCGTCTTTTGCTGCATAAATTGAGGGACAATATTCGTACAAAACGTAGAGGAAAATTGACTAAGGGTGTTCGATTATTGTACGATAATGCACCAATCACATTCACATGCCGCCATTTCACAAGCTGCCATCCGCGAATGTGGCTTTCAAGAATTGAAACATCCACCGTATAGTCCGGACATGGCTTCAAGTGATTATTTATTTTATCGTTTAAAGATAGACCTTAGGGGACGTCGTTTTAAGGAGGACAGTGAGTTACAAGCAGCTGTAATAGAACATTTTAAGGGAAAAACTTTAAATTATTTTTGCAAGGGTATAGAATTATTAATTGATCGTTGTAAGAGAGTTTTAAAACTGGGTCAACAACAAGTAAATATTAACCACGGTTGGCATATTCTCCAGGCGGTATCATCTTTGAAAATAATAAACCAAGGAAATTATTAGAAATAAAATGTTCCATATATAGTGGAAAAAATAAGTGCTACAAACTGCATAGATTCGTATAATTACCTGATTTCCGGGGGAAATGATAGTGTTGTAGAAAAAATACTCATTTTTTGCACAAATTCAGTTAGGATTGGTAATATTAAATTTAAAAGAATGTGACTTTGTTATGTTTGGTTCATATGATTCCAGCTTTAATATTTGTTGTTTTAATATTACAGTTTTAATATTACAGTGCAAGTTGATGAATTATAGGTATACAATTTATTAGTACGATACAAAACAAATATGTGAATAAGATGGTGCATGTAATACGTAACAATAAAGACTTAATCAGTTTGAATTAATCTTCGGAAGCCATTGCATTGTAATGTAACAATCAGTAGAAAATAATTTGAAACGCAAATTGCCAATAATAATAATAATAATAATAATAATAATAATAATAATAATAATAATAATAATAATATATTTGGTCCTATCGATCACAAACAGGATATTGGACAAGTCAGTATTACATCGTGTACATAAAACAGAAATATAAATAAAATTTACGAAAGAAACATACATGTTATAACAATTAATCTATAAATAAAACCAACAAGTAAGATCAATGTATAAATATAACTAGTGCATAAATAAAATCGATATATAAACAAACTATTGTGGAATAAATATGGACATATAATCAAATATGTCTATAGAGGAATGGTCATCGAGTTTCCATGTATTCATCAGCACTGTAGAAACAGTGTTCAAGAAGGTATTGCTTGGTTTTATTTCTAAATACCTTAATATTAGTAATATTTTTTATATTTACGGGTAATCTATTATACATCGCAATTCCAGCGTACATAGGATTGCTCTTATACAGACTCAGTCGATGATTCGGAGTCAACAAATTTGCACCGTGTCTAGTAGGATAAGTGTGGTTGAAGTTATTTGTGTTCAATTGATTAATATTTTGTTTAATTAAGTGTAGTACGTTTTGAATATAGAGACATGGCACAAGTAGAATAGAATACTGCCCAAACAGTGCACGACAAGATGCCATACGTGGTACACCTGCAACGCAACGAATAACTCGCTTCTGGATGCGGAACACTACCCCTAATTTCGAATTTGCTCCCCAATATGCAATACCATATTCCACCCTTGACTGAAAGCAAGCGCGATAATAAGTAATTAATACAACTTTCGTTACCACCTGGGACAACCTATACAACGCAAAGCACACAGATGGCAGAGAAGAAGATAGTGCCTCGATGTGTGCATCCCAATCAACATCGCAGTCCACATGAAGCCCCAGAAACTTTACTGATGTTGCCTGTTCAACAGACGTTGAATTAACTTTCAGCAAATAACTAACATCACAGAGTTTTGTTTTAAGCGTAAAATTTATGAATTTTGTTTTTTGTAAATTTAAAATCAACTTATTTGCTGTAAACCATCTATTGAACTTGTTCAACGTCAAATTAGCAGTCATAAGTGCGATATCCAAAGTCTCTCCGACACACAAGTAGGAAACATCATCCGCAAATAATACTAGATTGCCACTATCACACAAACTAGGAAGATCATTAATAAATATTAAAAAAAGCAGAGAACTAAGAACGGAACCCTGACGCCTGCGATCTCCACAGTCTGCCTCCTACCATCAAGATAAGATGGAAACCAATCGTAGATCACGTCTCTCAAGCTGTAGTTTGTCATTTTGAGCAGCAATAAAGAGTGCTAGACCAGATCGAAAGCACTACTCAGATCCATAAATATACCAGCGGTTTTACTTCCACGATCCAAGTGGTGACAAAGACAGTCGATAATACAGCTGATTGTCAATATTATTTTCTTACAAATTTGAGTACATAAAGTAGGGCTTTAAAAAACCATTTCTTGAGGAAAAGACGAATATTAGCATAACATTAATCAAAAACTGGGTACAAAAATGCAAACCCTTAAGAAACACGGTATACAGATCCCTTCCACGCTATCTTTGTAACGATAGTGACGCCGTAAATTCCTAATATCAGTCATCGGGTCGGCATCTGCGATACCGCGAATTTGAATTTATTGGTTTATCGTAGTACTCAAAGAGTGGCTATACACCTTGTGTAACCCAAGTGGAAAACAATCCCATCGTTTTTATACTTCGAAGTCTTTTGTTTTTCTAGCTTTGATGGACTACTAAATATGTTGTATGTTTTTGTATGTCCGATTATCTTTTGGAAAAGTGTTCAGTTATTCGAGTTCACCAACGTTTACGTTCTTGTTGCTTGGCAGTGTTGGTGGCTCTTCTCTCTAAATCACCCTAGTTTATTTGTAAATACTTGTGTTGCAGATTACTATAATACTCTTATTGTTAAAACAATTACTTAATTATATTGCATATATTTAGTGATTATGTACCTATTTGTACTCACATGCATAATTTGTACTCACATGCTTAATTTCAAACACAAAATCATAGGGAAGCCATGGATTTTTACCCCACATCCAAATTAACTTATCACCGTGGAAAGCACTTTGGATTACGAACTAAGCATGTTTTGATGGTTATCCTATCTAATTTAGAAATATACTGTTATGTTAGATATTTAGTTCGAAAATATCAGCTGTCAGTCTCAAACGTATAGGGTATTCAGGATAGCCACCCGATAGTAATGAAATTCTCTCTCACGGATAAAAGCTATTTTTCGAAAGCCACAATTCCCCCCCCACGCCGACTGGCCTTGGCCTTAGAGTGCGGACATTAAATAATTTATATATGTCCAGATAACGACAAACGTGAAAAAACGGTGAAGTTATTCCTCTTTAGTTCACCTTCTGATTTTCGTAACTCTTCAAAATTAATGTAAAATTCTCCTAAAACAAACAGCAGGGTAAATTCAAAAGTATTTCTAACATTATTTCGTAAATTAAATATCTATCTTAAAGTTACTAAATAAATCGTCAGTTAATTTGTCATATTTATGTTGTCGGTTGTATTTTAGAGCATAGAGTCGTATAGTTTGAGTCATTTAGTAGCGTCACTACATTAATTCTCTCATGCTACGTCTAAAAATCAGAAATTCCTCGTTAGATTATATTTGGGTAGATATCGTCAACATTTGCTGTGGAAAGAAACAATCGCCATCGCGATTAAAATAAAGGAGAAAAGGGACGCCAATAAATTCATCAATCCTGGTTGAACTTTCTTCGAGTTAACTAGTATTTTGACTGCGGTCCTAATTTAAAGTGTCCTAAATTCAAGGTAGAAGAAAAGGTTGGAGGTTAGAACTGGCAGATTCATGTGAATATCATAAGGAATATAGAGTTTGTATGACATCTTCGAAAAGATTAAGGTTAGTTCCATTTTTTTTCAAATTTAACATTCGTTAAAAGGAGAAGACAAGTTAAAAATTTAATTTATTTACAAAATTCCATTTTTTTTAGCAATTTCCCTGAGAAAAAAACATTACAAATTTGGCGCTCAACGTGGATCCAAATTTTGAAGAAAGTCAATACAGACGATATCTAAAACTAAATTGGCACAGATTGGCTTGGAAGTAGCGACAGGATGATTATTTTTCACTTTTATAAGAAGACAAGTGTCACACTTATTTACCACCTGTTTACATAAAACCATATCCTTTTCTGATACAATACCTACCTCGAATATTAGATGTAATATTTGTGTGCCAGGGTGAATGTACAGTTCATGAAGATGTTGTAGAACTTCTATTGCATGGCTTTTTGTTAAGACAATTAATTGTGGATTGTCTACGAGCTTTACTAAGATATTGCGTTGCATGTAGTAATTTTTGTAACGATTATTTTGCCTTAATTTGCCTACAATCTTTTGTATCTCATGTGCCTGCTGAACGACTATAATATTCGGCCTGCTATACAGGGTGTGACTAGTATTTTATAACGTCTGAATGTTTATTGTGAATGACTGCTCTTGTGAGCTGTGTGTTTCATACATTCTGTTGAATATGTCGACTATGTAGTTTTGCCTTGTTGTAATGTACTGGATGCTGAAATTATACTCTTGTAGAATAAGAGAGTACTTGTAGATACGATTGTTGCATATTTTTGTTTTTAGTATGGATGTTAGAGCAGAATTATCGGTCTGTATTGAGAATTTTCTTCTTAAGAGGAAGTATCTCAATTTGGTTATACAGTATAATATGGCCAACATTTCTTTTTTCACAATAGAATATTTTACTCCTGCGTTGTTCAATTTTCTTGACACGAAAGCTATGGGATACTCTCCATCTGCGTGATTTTGGTATAGAACGCCTGCTATTGCACTGTTGCTTACATCAGTTCTCAATATGAATAACTTAGAGAATTGTGGATGAATTAGCTTTAGATTTTGACAGAAACATGTCTTGATGTCTTGTAGTGCTGCTTCGTGCTTCGCTTGCCATATGAATTTGGTACCTTTCTTTAGTAGTTCGTAGAAGCTTAGAGAAGTGTGGAATGAACTTATTGTAGTAAGAAATGACTCCAAGAAAACTTCTTAGCTTCTCAATGTTTCTTGGCCTGGGGAAATCTTGAATGGCTTGCAGACCTTCTTCTTCGATGAATATGCCTTCTTTGTTGATGATACAGTCCAAATAAGAGATAGAGTTCTT
Organism: Dynastes maya; assembly: GCA_029619315.2. NCBI lineage: Eukaryota > Metazoa > Arthropoda > Insecta > Coleoptera > Scarabaeidae > Dynastes > Dynastes maya. The sequence goes on from JAROYE020000001.1 coordinate 29,586,936, forward strand.
GAAAAATTCACATTTTTATAGGATTAGCTTTATCCATGCGTTGGCCAGACTGGAGATGACGTATGCTTATGTACGGGAGTGAGTCCTGGGTGCTAACAAGCCGACATAAACAATAAACAAACGCGTGTGAAATGGGGATCCTAAGAAAAATCGCGCTGGATAAAATCAGAAGCGAAACGATTAGGAAAAAATTAAAAATAGAAAGTGTTACAGAAAAAAATAGAAGCACAACAATTGGGATAGTTCCGACATATAGATAAGATAGATTATAAAACGTGGAGTGGAGAAAACGATTTGAGAAACGGAAATACATGCAAAAAGAAGAAAAGGAAGCCCGGGAAGAAAGTGGAATACAGAAATTGCAAAAATACTAAAAAAAAAAAAAAGGTCTAAGCTAAACAGCGGCAAAACGAGAAGCAATTAACAGAGAGAACTCTACACCAATGGTAGAAGAGGTAGAGGATAAGTAAGTAAGTAAGTAAGTAGGTAAATAAGTAAAAGTTTTTCAATTAAACTAAGAAAAGGCATAATGAAGGTGTTTTAAAGGGAGTATAAAAGTATTTTAAACACGCGGGAAATATTTGGTAAGCATATTGTTGGTACTTCCGAAGGTTACAGCGCTTATTTTGGTTTACGATATAAGAAACCTACTAAATATTTTATTCAATTTCAATTAAGAATTTCTTCTCTTTTCTTTTTAGGATAGCACTCCATTATAGCTTTTGCATTATACACTTTTTTTTAATTTTCAAAAATATGCAAGGTAGCCCAAGTAGAACACAAACGTTGGACCAATATTGGCTCTATGTTGGCAATATGTTGGTTGTACATTGCAATAAGTTATTAATCAATATAAAACGTAGGCTGCATATTGGAGAACTGTATTACTCAATAAATTTTTTAAACATTATTGAATAATTGAATACGGTAGCGATTAACATCAAATGAAGAAAACTTTGACTAAATTACTATCGGCTAAATATGTGTTTGAATTACCACTGGATATGAAAATTATTTTTTTCTTGGTTCCTGTTGAAACTGGGGGTTCTAGTCCATGTGGTGGCCTTTCCATCTTCAAAGTAATAGTAACTGTGCAAATCTTTTGCAAATGGAGGAACAGCGCAGTAGCCCGATGACTAGATTTCAACTCTTAGATCATAAAAAATATCAGCCTAATTTTGTTTTTTTTTTTGGTATCTACATTAATACAATATGTATTTAATACGTAAATTTCTTCTTCTTGGTAATATATGGCAGCAATCTCGAAGGAAAGAACTATAGTCATACGAAAAAAACATTGACTTACAACGTCCCTACCAGATTTATATATTTACATCTTCACAATTTATATTGCTGCTTTTCCTTAAGATTTTCTTTACAATTGCCTACTTCAGCTTCCGTAATCGTTCACTTCTTCCTAGGATATCTCCTTCTTTCTCTTCCTCGTTTTCCTCTCAATGAAATTTTCTGCCGCAACCATCTGGCTATTTATGATATACCTCTACCATACCTCTTTCTATCATTATCCAGATTTCACAGACATAAGTAACAATATCTGCTGTTGTTGTTGGCGGAATATTATCAATCGGTTAGGATTTTTAAGGTTGTTGAATTTTCAGCGACTTTACTTCCTTTCGCTAATCGTTTTTTTTATCTCTTTTTCTTCGTCTGTATTATTCGTTAACTAACAATCCCTATTCTTTTTACTTCCAGTAGTTAAAATATATTTATTATGTAGTTCTTCCTTTGGTCCAGCTACAAGCACCATATCGTCAACGTAAGGCAGATATTGATATCTGTCTTCATTCTTACACCGCTTTCTCTTAGGATCGCCTCTTGCACTAAAAGGAAAAGAACTGTAGATAGTAGGTCTTCCTGCTGCATTATCTTTTTAAGTGAGTTCTTCCACGTGTCATCACCAACCTCCTTAACCCTTTAGCGCCGTGCGTGTCCATATGAGCACGGCAGATGAGCGTCTAAAGAAAAAATTGTAGCAGGCAAATTTAACTGAAATTTGCCGCTTATCTCTTTGAAGTGGTTGTTTACGTTACACCTTTATGCATCCCATACGCATTTTTCTCCTAGTCTGTTTCGTTACTTGTGTGTGAATTATGGAAGCAGACACAAGTTTTTTCATTGACATTGAGACAGCTGCCGCTCTAAATTCCACGTAAGTACATTTATATCTCTGTGTTTATTACTTTAATTTTTGTATAATACTTACAATAAAAGTGTACTAATTATTGTATAACATACCCAAATCAAAATATTTATTATTTCAAATTCTACAAGGAGAAATATATCAGCGTGTTCATACTATCACGCTAGGCGTATGCCATATCACAATTCGATATTCGCGCTCTATTTTATAAATATACTCTTCTAGAAATCTGACGCTGTAAGATGCAATTTTTATTGAAGCACCAGAACCAGTTACTTATTCTGACGAGGATTCAACTGATGAAGATGAAGGAGATCTAGTTGATAATTTGACTGGCCGTCAATTATTAAGTCAAGCAGAAATAGTATCAATGCATCCTCGATTAGAAGCTTCAGAGGAAGTAGCACAAATACTACCAAAAAGTAAAAAAAACAGAAGAAAAGTGAGTCTTCATGGCAAAATAAAGATATAGCATGGTACCAGAAGTAGACTTATACTGAATCTAAGTATAATAAATTTATGACAGGATGAACCAGAATATATTCTATTATAGAATAGGCATACGTGCCAAAAATGGTACTGATCACTATTTACATGGATGCTTGATGCAATAGTACATAACTCATGGTTATTGTTGACTAAATTGGAAGGAACATATCACAAATAGACTTTCGCCGCGAAATAGTAACTACATGTTTGTAAAGATACAGAGATATGTTTTCTGGATCTGGTCGGCCTTCTGTATCCAAATTTAGCAGCATAATGGGTAAAGCATCTGACAGTGTACGTCTAGATGGAATTGGACACTTAGTGACTCAGTGTAGTAGACGTCAATCTGCTGGTATCTAATGCTCTAGTACCGTGCGCACCCGATGCGTCAAGTGTTATGCAGGACCCTGTATAAATTGTTTAATCGTATTTGACACAAAATAGCAATGTAAATATCTATAATGAATATATACATTATAAAACACATAAATTAGATATCTAAAATTACATATTTTTATTCAGAAAAGGAAATGAAAAATATCCTTACTCTAGCGCCTAGCATGTTCATATGAACACAGCTTATATTTTAGGGGTGGAGGGATAATATTCATATTGAACACCATATTTCACTTACCAATATCAAAGTGAACACAATTTATAAATATTTAGCTTATATGTCAAAATAAAAATATTCCGGCGCAGTTTAATAAAATCATATGCTTGGTTGTAGTCAATGAATTCTGTTTGTATGTATGCATTTTTTGGAACAGCTTTATGATAAAAATTGTTCTGTAATCAACCCCTCCTTGATATGGTGTCTGATAACCCTTGCCAGCACCTTATGCGTTATGTTCAGAAGAAATATTTTCACGACTGCGAAAATCTTCAACGTTATTTCAGGTTTCCGTGTTCAAGATTAACAATCACATTCAATTTTAGAATAACAGACACCAATAAGTTCTGCAGTTCTTTAATTATGTGAATTTAATAATTAAGAGAAGCAACGTAAATGCGATGAACATAATTACATTCGTAGTTAAAGAGTTAATAAATCATCTTAACTGCTCAACACAACTTAAATTACTTTAAAATCAACTCCTACCCAACTTATAAGTTTTTACATATTTGTGGCTGCGCTCTTAGAAATAAATAGTGAATTTTATATCTAATCTCTGTACATAATTAATAGCATATGTAGTTGGAGTTTTAACTTTTTCAATCGTACGGTATTCCATTACTAAAAGACTCGTAGGACTTTAGGAAATTGAAATAGTGGTAAATAGGAATTGGATCCTAGTTGCCACAACAATGGTTTTTTGTGCATCTGCACGCAGAGAAATCGTTTCTTGCATAAAAGAAATAGATTTTCTTTCAAAAACCAGTATCTATTCAAGAAAATATTTTTATTTCAAGACTATAAAAGTGTATAGTATAAGAAAATAATTTTCTTGAAACCTTGTTTGGATTAAATAAATATTTTCTTAGGGTTAGAAAAACAAGAAAATCCAAGACAGAAAAATGTTTTTTCCAAGTAAGTCATCCAGTTTTAGATAAGAAAATATTCCTGTTAAAGATAGGAATGAAAAAATGGTCCAAATTTCACAAAGTTCTATTGAGAAATTAGGCGATCAGTTTCGTGTTCAAAAAACACATCATGAGGCCAGCTACAAGGATATCCAATAAAAGAAAAATTACAATAATGGAAAAAAAACCTAATGTTAACAAATAAAATTAGGAGCGAGTGAATGAGCTAATGAAAAAGTTATTTTTTATAGTTTACAGTATAATTAAATTATTTCTTTAGTAATGTAATTAAATAGGGATTATTTTTACGTAGTTTAATAATTGATGAGCTAATATTTAAGTTTATTTATCCCCTTTTGTATCATTATTATCTATTGTATATTTTAAAAAGCTATAGTTAAATTAGTACACGTGGTAAATAGTAATAAAAATACTGAAATATTACATTAACCGGTATCTTTTGAAAATGTTTATGAAACGTTGTATGCTAAAGGTTAAATCATTGCATGTGTAAGTACGGTAATTGAATTCTAGTTCCGTCGCTACTGTCTAGGGCGGCATGGCCATAACTACTGGCACTAGGTGGCGCCAGGGAATACCTCAGTTGCTGCTTTTCAATATTAGTGGCATAAACTGAGAGATGTAAGAACCATGTGGCCAGGAGCAAGAAGCTTTAATTCATTTCTCTTCTCATATTGTTCTTGCCGGTAATGATTCCATCAATACCAAGAGCTATTTATTAGCGTTATCTTTGTTATTGTTCCTAAGCACTTTTCATGTGTACTTCTTCATTAATTTCACTTTTGTTTGAACTTTATTCTGTAGATAACCTCCCTTTTTAAAATCACAGGCAATATGAATAATTTACTGCATTATGTACGGATATGTCGTACTGTTTTAAACAGCATAGGCGCAATTAATAATGTGCATATAAATAATATGCATATAAATAATATGCATTTCAAAAATTCTAAGTGAAGAATGCTTTGTTTTAAGAAAGTGAAAGTATTAATTTATGAACAATACCTAAACGCTTTCTGGAATTAAGAAAATTATTTACTATCCTTAATAAAATATTGTTTTGTGTTATAGTGGCCATTTACTTATACTAAGCATCGCTTTCTTCAAATTTTCTGCAAGGTTTTCTTGAATCAAGTTAACAGAACAGGATCTGTAATTGACCTTCCAACCATTACTGTTTTTCAATATCGTGTTATAAGCAGTTTGAAAATTCATAGCCACCAAGATCTCCTGATCTGAACCGAGCGGATCTTTGGTTTTGGGGTTATTAAAAAAACTTAGTGTTTAGAATACGACCAAACACGCTGGAAGAATTAAAAGACCGTGTAGGGAGCAAATTGCTGCAATTCTACCCGAAATGTTGCATAATGTGGCGTATAACTTTGAGGAAAGGTTGGTGCTTTAATACCACCAAAATGTAGGTCATATCGAACAGTTGCGGTAAACAGTGTTGGAGATAAGAAATCCTATTATTCAAGAAATTTGGTTTTTACTGATTTTTGTTGCTGGCTTAATTTGTTGAAGTTTTATAGTAAATTGAAACATATCCCCTACTTTGTGATAACCTTGTACTTGGCTTTTGGACCCCCTAACAATGCCCCCATGCTTATACTCGCTCTTTCAATGGGAATTACAAACTTAGAAATATGTGTCTAATATTGCTTCTGCTTTTTTAATTTATTTTACATGGATAAAAAGTCATATATTGTGAAATCGATAATTCTTTGAACAAAATTCGCAAATGAGAAACCAAACAAATGTAGACCAATATATTCGTAAATATGCTATATAAATTTAGCTAACAGTAAATCGTTCACTTCGATGCGTTGTAAAACTTTCATATAGCAAATTTTAAACGACCACTTCAAAAGTATAGGGCCCATATACTAAAATATTCTAAAAGGCAATATACTTAAGATTTTATAGATGGGATATCGACCGCACCGCATGAATAAAAACCTGTATTAAGATAAATTTACTTTGTGTCCGGGAAATGTTTGTCATCACAAGACCGCCTTTGACCCAAATGCCAATTGACCGGGCTACTTGATAAAAAGAATGTTTCCCTCGTCGGCCCAATATAACGTCCGCGTGACGGTTGATTAAGTTCGGATCTTTTTTTCTTCCCCTAGCGGCATTTGTTAGATTAAAGACCTCAACGTAAATATCTGGCATCTTTAAAAATTAGATGATCTTTTACCTTGTTGATATAATGGTTCCCAAAAATTATAAATGCAAAATTGCCCTTTCGTACTTTACCAATCTACACAGACATCTCTAATACATTGCTTAACGTTTTTTTGTTACCACGATCATATGTAGATATTTATTTTAATTTCGAGCGAGCATTAAATTGATTTTACTATACTTTAAAAAGCTACGTAACACTCTTGTTTCGAGTTAACGTATATTTGAAGTAGAATATTTAAATATATGTATTGTTTAGTTAAATATTTACATCGGAAATACCAGCCATCAGTCTAAAACGTATAGGGTATTCAGTATAGCCACCCGATAGATATGAAATTCCCTCTGGCGGATGAAAGCTATTTTTCGGAAACCACAATTTTCCCAAGGCCGACTGGCCTTGGAGCAGGGGTACCATAAAGTGTATATAAGTCCAAATAACGACGATCTTGGTGAATCGGAAATGAACCTACTCTTCTTTTTATTCTCCTTATTTCGTAAATCTTCAAAATTAATGTGAAATTCTCCTGAAACGAACAACAGGGTAAATTCAGAGGTATTTCTAGCAGGGTTTCGTAAATTAAATATCTATCGTAAAGTTATTAAGCAGAACGTCAGCGAATTTTGTCATAATTACGCTGTCAGTTGTATTTTGGAGCATAGACTCGTATAGTGTGAGTCATCTAATAGCATCACTACATTTATTCTCTCATGCTAGTTTTAAAAATAACTTTATTCATCAAAATTTGCTGTGGAGAGAAACAATCGCCATCGCGATTTAAAAAAAGGAGAAAAGGGACGCCAATATATTAATCAATCCTGGTTAAGCTTCCTTCGAGTTAACTAGTATTTTGACTGCGGTCCCAATTTAAAGTGTCCGATATAGAAGTTAGAGAATACATTCAAGGTAGAAGAAAAGGTTGGAGATTAGAATGGGCAGATTTTCTGTGAATGTCATAAAGAATATAGAGTTTGTGTGACATCGTAAAATTAAGGTTAGTTTTCATTTTTCAATTTTTAACATTCATTAATTTCCATTTATTGATATCAATTCATTAAAAATTGCCGAAAGTGTATGAAAGACTACTCCCGAATCCCACAAAAGGGTTAGAAATTTAATTAATTTACAAAGTTCAAATTTTTCTTAACAATTTCCCTGAGACAAAATATGTCAGTATATTCTGCTCTAAAATTAACTGTCACAATGCAACTCCGACGTATATAACTTTAATTTTGCAGTATATACCAGGCGAAAGTATAGAAAATTACAGTGTCAACTATAAAATTTTATTTTCACAACGAGTTTAGGCGAGATTTCTTTCCTTGCCTTTTTTCTTTTCTTCCTTTTAGAATACCACTATAATAGCGTGATAATAGTTACATTTCCTTAATTACCAGTATCAAGTGCAAATTGTATCCTAGCACAGATGCCATCGGAAACAAGATATCCATAATACCAGAGATAATTGTTGTCACGCCACCTCGGCACCTAAGGTCCGAATCGATAATCTCATTCGAAGTGATTTAAAAATCAACAGTTAGGGGAGAGACCAGCTGTTATTCTAGGAACGTCTACGTGGTATCTCTTACCATGTACGAAATGCAATTATTCAATTGATAACATGTACAGTATATGCATCTTACAGGAGACTACGCATATCGAGCTTTACGTATATAATTATAGTCATTCGTTGATATATTGGAAGCCATTGCACAACATTTTCAATTTTATTGTTCTTTCATATACAATCACCCACCATATTAACCTTGTAAATGTTAAATATATTGTCATAGAAACCTAAATAAGTGAAAAAATTGCAGTTACTATTAAGTAACAATATCTTAGTACCAAAAAAGGTATAAAATTATGTAACAATTCACAATTATATCGCCTTTACAAGTTTTAAAATTTTTAACCATCGCCTAAATTAAACCCTACCGATAAATAATGTTAAGTTTATTAAACAGTGCGGTCCTAAAGTGTCCCCCCATGCTAACTTTTGAACGACAGAAGCTAGTGTTTTTATAAATAATAAGTCGATTTCTGTTTTTTGTGAGCTAACTTTTGCTGTTATCGGCATTTCAATTGTATTTCCCGTTTCACGGAAAGTGACGTCAACTTTCTTATTTTAAATAGAATACCCTGTATATTTTTACGCTTTTGGAAAGGTAATCGAAAGACGAATCCAACGATACCACATACCTATGTTATACTTTAACTAAAAAATATGCAGTAGTAAAGCTTTTGGTAATTTATTTTTGTTGTTATGCAAAGTTGGTTAGGAAAGAGCGCCAAACTGTTTTTTGTGATGCCAGACTGATCTAAAGAGCTTGCTGCTAAGCAAAATAATCATAACAATTGCCAAATTGTCAAATCTCAATTCCAAACCCGTAAATTATTCTTGTTATTTATTGTTATTATAACCTGCATCTGCCATACTTTCGTTCTTTGTGCTCGTTATTATTTATTTCATTTTAACTTGTTTTGTTCATTGTTGTATCTCCTTTATTTTATCGAACATTATTCTAATTAATTGTGGTAGGTTTGTTTAAATTTATTAGTTTCTGATGTGCAATGTGCTTTAGTTTCAGTTTTTTATGTTGTTGATTTTACAATTGTCTTCGTACGGATCACGCAAGGTAAACATCAAATTCCTAATTTTAATATTCGTTGAATTTGGCAAGAATTACCACGAAGTGAAAGACAATGAACACTGTCCTTGTGCCGCCGGAAATGTTTGAACTTTGCGCTAAGTAAGAATAGATAGTGTAACATTTACAGGGCGAACTGCTTCAACAGAAGATAATAAGCTTTTAATCATTGTACAATTTATTGCTCAACCATGACAAATAAGCTGGTAATTGTCACTAGATTTACATAATATTAAAATCGTGCCGAAGCCATCATAGAAGTAACAACACAAAAAAACGTGAAAAACAGACATATTGTCTACCAAAAACTAACACATTTAAACAAACTTACCATAATTAATTAATTCGGCAAAGTAAAGAAACAACAGCAATTAACAAAACAAGTTAAAATGAGAGAAAATAATAACGAAACAAAGAAGGAACATATGACAAATGCAGGATATAATAACAGTAAACAAGAATAATTTACGCTATCGGAATTGAGATTTGACAGTTTGGCAATTGTTATGATTACTTTGATTAGAAACGAGGTAAATTAGTCTAGCGTCACAAGAAACAATTTGGCGCTCTTTCCTAACCAACTTTGCGTAACAATAAAAACAGATTACCAAAACCTTTATTGCTACATATCGTCATAAAATAAGAAAGTCGACGTCACTCCCGGTGGAACCGTAAATACAATTGAAATGCCAATATCGGCAAAAGTTAGTTCCTAAAGAATAGAAATCGACCTATTTTTTCTAAAAACGCTAGCTTCTGTTGCTCAAAAGCTAGCATGGGTGAGGTACAATTTAGGATCGCACTGTGTACAATACCTTTCAAACTTTAAAATAGTTATCCAAAAATAATCGGTTCCTTTGTCTTTTCTAAGTAAATACAACGATAGGAATCCTTTTAGAATGCCTGCCTTGTCGATACTACCAAATCTACTTGGAATTTAATGTTTCTTCTTAAATCTTGTTTGTAGTTAGTTATTTCCGGAATAAATTAGTTTCAAATCAATTCAATTTAGTAGACTTACAGAATTACATACGGAATATAATGCAACGCCTTTTCCCTACTTAATTATTTATTCCATTAATAATTGTATTTTACAGACACTAAAATTTCTTCGAAATTATACAATTGTAAATAAAAAATTATAATTTTTTTACTTTAAAATTGCCAATATAGTTTTCTTTCTAGACGATCTGTAGATGCAGCTGTATTTACGCTTATTAGTCAAATATCACTGGATGTTGATTCAAAATTGTTTCCTTTGGGTATGTTTGTATACTTGACAAAGGTATTCGAGAGTGTTGAACATAGTACACTATTGACTAAATGGGAGAACTATAGCATAGGAGATATTTTTCTGTCAATGTTCCAAAATGATTTATCTAATTGGAAAAATGGGGTATTTTTGAACAATTATGAATCAAAGCTCTCTTCAATTAATAGAGGTGTACCTCGGGGCTCTACCCTTGAGCTAATTCTCTTTTTAATTTTAGCGTCGATGCCATAACTCTACTCTCCAGTGACAACAATTTTACATCATTATTTCAAAAGGTGAATATCGCATATTCCCACTTATGTCAATGGTTAGCCTACAATAATTTAGCAATAAATCCAGACAAAACTCACTGAATCCTTTTTCGTAGTTGTTTTGAATACAACATCGAATTTTTTATGTTAAATGATGACAGCATGCATGATGCATTTAAATCTGCAAAACGATTGGGCATCCTAGTAGATGAAAACCTCAAAAGGGATTCACACATTGATACTCTGTATGAAGAACTTTTCAAAATTATGCTACAAGGAACACCTTTTAAGTTTTTACAAAAAAATGAAAGAAAAACATTTTTGGTACAAATCGTTTTATTGTTTTTCAAAATATTCGCCATTAACGCTTATACACCTTTGTATGCGTTCGAACCAATTTTCGAAACATTTTTTCGACACTGAAGCTGATGTCTCTAAAACATTACTTCTTGTGATAAAAATCACGGTTCACGCATCTTCTGTTTGGGAGCAAAAGGAAGACGCTATGCAAGAAATCGAGTGAGTACGAGCAATGAGACACTAATTCGTTGTTTTTCTCCTTCAAATAATCAATTGTTTGACGCGTTGTGCGTGAGGCATTATCATGATGAATGATAATGCAACGCTGTCAATTGTTTTTCCTGATTTCATCGCTGACTTCTGGCAAAAAAATTGTTGTATATCATTCAGCATTAATTATTCCTCGATCCTCCAAAGCAATGCTTGTAACATGTCCAGTACAACGGAAAAAACAAGCAACCATTTCCTTGGAGGTATTTTTGTTGGATTCGGTTTAAATGGGAACACCCAAACAATTAATTGCTGCTTAGTTTCTGGCTCCTATGTACGAACATATCCAAGTTTCGTTACCTGTTACGATATTGTATACGGATTCTGAAGTTCTTCTGTGGAATTTAACCTGAATCAGTTGTCAAATTATACAGAATCCATCGGTACCAGATCTTATTCACACCTAAATGTTCAAAATCGAATGTACTGTAGTCTTCGATATGCTTAATAGATGCCTATCTCACGGTAAGTCAAATGCCGATCCATTTCAATCATGTTGCGCACAGCATCGATGTTTTTTGGAACAACAACCGATTTTGCCCGACCTTCACAAAATTCAGCACTGACGGAAGCACGACCACAACGAAATTCTGCAAACCAGTTATAAACAGTTTGTTGTGTTGGGCCTTTACTAAAATTGTAAAAAAGCATCCACTGGAAACAAACTACTTGGCCGATTTCTGCTATCACTATTTCAACAATAACAAATGTCAACTTTTACGAAAATAGTAATGTTAAATCTCAATGGCGCCATCTAGTGGTCGTTTGTCAAAACTTAAGGCGCTACCTTCGTACATTTTATACAGCTTAAAGCGAACGTGTAATCATTCTACTTTTCTCACCTTCACGCTAGAATGGTTTTTGGAATAATTCATTGGGGTGCTGGTATTGACGTCGAACGAATAGTTATGCTACAGAAGCGAGCAATCAGGACTATATATGGTCTTGATTTTCACGAAATATGTAGGCAAACTTTTAAAAAACACAAAATCTTTACCTGTTATGATAGCTATATACATGGTACAATGCTTTGTATTTGAATATAATAATAATAATCTTATTATTATTGTTATTATTATTATATGCATGTTTGTATGAAATTCGTTTTAAAGAACTCAATAACAAAAGTTAAGTAATCTCTCCTTAAGTCAAAATTTTTAATCCTCAATCCCAATACTCACTTAGTTTCTTGAAGCCAATACTCACTTAGTTATTAAACACCGAAAAGTATTCCGCATCCACAGCAACACACGTCACTTTTGATGTACGATATAAAATACGATGGTCTCCATTTTTACTTAAGAATTCGAAATACCGTATGTGAGTAGTAATACGTGCATCAACACAGAATATATTCAATAAATATAATAATATTTTCAATAGATTTAATATAAAGCAATATAATTACGTTTTACGTTAGTGAAATTTCAATTTAGTCAATAATTGTTGTTGACTGGAAAAATAAGCTGGGGGAATTTTGAGGGAGGGACCACTAGCACTGCTTCGTCTTGCAAACTTGTAATTGTGTGTAAACAAAAGTGAATTTTTAATGAAAATACAAACTCACTTTTTGCTATCACAGCATAATACCCTATAAAACATTCAATTTTATAATTTTCATAAACTAACAAACATTTGCATTATTCATCTTTTTCAAGCAGCGTAAATTCAATTTCAAATAATATTTGGTAATATTTCTTTAAAATTAGCGGAAGAATATAAAATTTACCTCAAGATTATTCCATCCTAGTACTATGAAATTCAGGAATGTGTTAAGGAACTTGTCACAATCTCTCACCCTTAGCTAATAACATTAGCAACACTTCCTTCGCGCTTCTCTTTTACGCCCGAAGAAATTCAGCGATTGAAGAGGGCAAGAGCCTAGCAACGTTAGTGAAGCGCACAGACAGATAACTCTCCAGGAAATAAATTCCGTTGCAGACGCAATTCTGTAGTATATTATTATTTTTGTAGGTTTGTTTGGTGAGATAATAAGAGAAGCACGACGATTTGAAATAACACATGCGTTAATTGTTTGAATTTTACGTGTGTGTTTTTATTTTCTCTAATAGGAGAAACAATTGGTGCTGGAAAAACCTTAATTTCAAAGCGATATTTCGAACACCTATAAATATGTTTGTACTATAATTATAGACCATTTTGCGTGTGTTGCTCTGATATTACCTGCACATTAACTTAATGGAAACTTTCCTATAAATTACAGTTTCTGGGTTGATTTTGTTTTTTTTATAGAAACATTTCTATGTAGCAATAAATTTATGATTTATAACACCACAATTTTATGAATATTGTATGGTAGTTAAGCTAAATAGTTATGATAACATTTTCCTTAGCCTATTTGGAATGTATTTTGCCTAATTTTAGTATTTTTGGTAACCCAAAAACCAGTTAATCTAGAATTAGTGCATCTGTTTCGAAAGGTTATAATTTCACAGATCAGTAATGGAAATATATTGAAATTGAAGTAGTGATAGTATGTTCAGCTTTACGTCAGGTACATTAGTGCAAAAGACATGGCAAAACCTGGAAGACATTACTTCAACGGAAAGCAGCCGCGAAAGCTTGCACTTAGATATTATGAGGAAGTAAAACGCAGATACGAACAATCCAGTTAACCGTTTTGTTTTCAAGATTGCATCGTTGCTTAGAAATTACTTATATAGAAATTTTTAAATGATTCTTCATTCGTTTTGATTTTGTCAAATTTGTTTATTTCTGTTTCACGAACAACAATATGATAACAACATTTTTCTATTATGATCTATTCCCTTACAACGGATCAATCTACACGTAACATTAATGCCAGATTATGCATCTAGTGTTGATAAATAATTATTTGAAAACTGTTTCAGCGAACCTGAGGATCCTGCGCGGGGTCATTTGCAATGGTGGTGTAAATATGAAATTCAAGTATTGTAGTTGATTGGAGTTGGATTTTTCAAAGTCCACAAAAGGTAGATTTTAAATTGATATTCAATATTGGTACATAATTAAAGATCTATCCAGAAGGAACGTCAATCACTGCAGAACTGTGGCTGATAGACAATAATGGTAAACATTTAAAATCACCAGAAAAGTAATCAAGACGTTCCCTAAAAGTACTCACATAAAGAAGAAGCAAATGAAGCTTAATCATCAAATCCCTTGTTTATATCAATAATCAATTAAATTAACTCAAAAACACAGTAGTCTTCGCAGACACAGCTTGTTAACAACATTATTAAAAAGATGCAAATTTAGTATTGATTTTTGAAGTGATAAAAAACAGGTATTACTTCATTTTGTTATATTATTGTTGAATCGATTTTGGTTGGAAAGTTTTGTAAAATTGTTAACGACAATGGTAGATAAATGATGGGTACTTCCTCGGGAATGTTCGTAGAATTTTGTGGATCTTGTGGATTCGGAACCGCTTCTACTCACGTTTTTGATCCTCAAAAATAATAGGAATCAACTTAAAGAACCACTGGCATTGATGGCAACGAAGTAGCGGGTCTTCTAAAATGAACGGGAGCTGAACAGACTGTGCTGGGGTCAGAACCTCTACTCGTCATATCATATAATGCTGCCAGAATACATATTACCCACTGAGCCGAATAAGAATTTCTTCGAACTTGGGGCAGTCCAAGTCATGTGAGAGTATTTATATTGCTCAGCTGGGACAGAACCATGAACGTTCAAGAGTTTGATAAAAGATCCACCTGATCTCTAACTGCAATCCCTACCAGCCATGCTCGATTAAAGGAGCACCTATGCAGATTGGGACTCGTTTGTGTTTGGGAGAGTAGGGGCAAATGAGTAGATCTTTTGTAACACCAGGAAGTCTGAACACGTCGCCAGAAGGAAGAGTTTACTCGACGAACTTTAGTAATACACGCCCGTCCTACAATAGACCTTACCAAGATCCGGCGGACCAATAGCTTGGCCTGCACGGTCACTCAATCTAACCCCTCTAGATTTCTTCCTCTGGGGTTATCTAAAGCAAAAAGTTTATTCAAACGAGTTAAACGACAAATTGTTGAAGCTGTTGCCTTAGCAAATGAAGAGAAATACTTGCGTACATTGGATTTTCGAATACCTGAATTCAGCTTCTGTCTTTTTATCTCAGTGATAGCTATGTCTACTACAACAGATTCTCTTCCAAACTACTATTTCAAATTTACACTGGTGTCTCTCAAGGTCCAAACTTGGAACCACTCTTATTTAAAATCTTCGTCGACAATGTATTATTCTCATTAAACTAATATATTGACGTATGCGGATGACTTGAAAATTTATCGACATACAACGAATATTACAGATGCAGATGGTTTACAAAATTGTCTGGAAAGCATGCATAAGTGGTGTAAGAAGAGTGGTCTAATACTAAACGTAGACAAATGTGCTATTATATCATACTCTAAAGTAGAGAATCCTATACACTACAATTACTATATAGACAACAATTTGTTAACATGCAAATCAACCGTAAAAGATCTAGGACTAATATTTGATGATTAACTTTGCTTTTTGGAATACATATTCGCAGTATGCAGCTCGACGTCTAAAACAGTCGGGTTTTTGTTGAGATCTTGCCGTTCGCTTACCACCACTGCTCCTATAAAAACCTTGTTCGCCGCAGTAATAAGAAATAAATTAGAATATGCACCTCTGGTATGCTATTCAATTTCCACCTACTTAAATCTAACACTAGAAAGATCCAAAAACGTTTTCTGAAATACTTTTGGATAAATGTATAAATTAGATAGTACTTACCCTGCAAGGACCTCAGGCTACAACCAGCAATTACAAAGCCACAACTTCACATCGCTTACTAGTCGTAGAGAACGCTACAGTGTAATGATTTCTTTGTAATTTATTAAACCAAATGGATTTATCAATCTATTAGCATTTATACATAGTAAAAAATTTTTAACACTATTCAATACTAAGATAGAACTACGATTTGTTCAGAGGAGTCCACACAAGTATTGTTAAAAATTGAACCTACTCTTAGTGTAATGGTTAGTGTAAAACTAACACTACTATAAATAAAACATCTACACGACATAGTGTTGTATTCTTGTGCATTTTACAATATGAACGTAGTGTAAATTTGTAGCACTGCCACTGTGTTGAAGGTACACTATTGCTTATTAGAGTGCATTTTAAGTTACGAGGTAGGCGCCATAAATTCTCGACGTGATATAGAAAAAATAAACTTGGTAAAATATAACAATTAACAATTCTATATCCCTATAAAGATAATCTAAACTTTTTCCCTCAATATGTTTCTTTCGTCTTTCTGGGACAAGGTTCATTGGGTCGCCGCCATTCCATCGATTCCTTTTTGGATAGAGGATCATAATACAGAACCATTGTTTCATCTCCATCATAATACAGAACCATTGTTTCATCTCCTGTGACAATGGATTCCAAAACCGGTTTCGGGCCGACTCCACACATGTTTAAAAACGAGCGCGCACATTCGACCCGACGTTTTCGTTGGAGAGCAGAAAGAAGATTCGGTACTCATCTTGCACTAATCTTATTCATACCCAAATGGTTATGGAGAATTCGGCAAATACTTGTTAGACATCAGTTCAATTGGCCGACCGGGGCACTCATCATCATCAAGGGATTCTTGCTCCAAACGAAAACATTTTGCCCACTTTTTTACGGCGAAATATGAGGGAAATAAATGACCATAAACCCCGTCTAAACGTTGTTTAATGTGATATTAATGTGAAGTTAACATGTCCATGATGGTAAAACCTGAATATAGTACTTTAAAATATTATATATTATATTTTAGAATATATCCAAATAGTAGTATCAATTGTCTACTCTACTTGCTTACAAAAGATGTCCATTTAAGCAAGATAGTGTATAATCGTACAATTCTCCAATTTAAAGACTCCATACAAATCTTTACGGACGGTGCTAAAAATGAGATGGGCAGTACTTATACCGCAATTGCAGTATAATAGAGGGTACTCATTACCCATAGAAGTCAGTATCTTTACTGCAGAAGCTACCGCTATAAAAAGGCTCTTGAATATATACTTACGACCAAGCATAACAACCTCTGCATTTTTAGTGATGCCAGGAGTGTACTCATGAGTCTCCAAAACCTCAATCGTAAGTCGTCTGCAATTATTGGCGAAATAATCTACTTAGATTATTATTTAAGCAATTTGAGTTACCATATCAATTATGTATGGATAAAAGGCCACTCAGAAATTCATTTTAATGAACAAGTAGATATTTTAGCTAAGAACGCATGTGAGGAAGATATTTCCGAAGAGTGCCTTATCCCACACACGGATTTTTTTGCAATTTTGAAGCATGAGATGCATGGAGATTGGCAGACATTATATACCAACTCCTATATAAACAAATTATCATTTGTTCTTCCCCAAAATCGGTGAACGGCGATGGTATAATAAAATCCATGTCCAAAAGAAAATGCTTCTTCAAATTCTAAGGATTGTAATCATGGGAGGTTTCCGGCCCATCTGCACAGAATTAATTTGTCTGAGAACGACACTTATAGGTTTTGTCGGAAGGAGTGTGGAAACATCAATCATCTCTTTCAAGGATGCAAAGTGCATAAATGAAATTAACGAACTAATAGGTGATCTAGTACAATTGAACATGCAACTTCCACTGAATGTTAACTACCTAATTGCCCAGGAAAATATGGATGTATATTATAGAATGTATAAATATATGCTCGACACCAATTTTACGTTTGATCCTTTATGTCTTTCCTGTGTGGGTATTCCCTTTTTCCGTGGCCTACCTGTCTTTGTGTTTGACATGTTAGTCACCTGATCGGTCCCAGGTGTGAAGGGGGTGTTCTGTTTGTCCTGATGTCCGTTCGGGTGGCTAAGAAAGTATGTATGTGGCTAATGATTTCCAGTCAAGGCCAATAATAATAATAATAATAATAATTTAAAAATTACACAAGGGATTAATATACAGCGCTGTACTTTCGGAAGTTTTGTAATTGGTTTTTGTAGGGGGCGGAGGAGGGAGACATACTGAATAGTTTTGTTAGTCGAACATTTGTTTTTTTTTAATTCAATTTTGTATATTGACCATTTTTCAATTTTAAAACAAAATTATGTTAAATCACATTTTTAAGTGACATTTTCCATAAAAAATAAAATTAATGATGATACAAGAGTCGATTTCACACTTTTTAATATTCATAATGTTTTTTTCGCAAGTGTGTCCACTGTATTTAACATCCCAAAATAGGCAAAACAATTGATCGAGAACGACTTTTTTGAATAAATAAAAAATAAGAGAATTTATATGAGTGAGGTACCCCATTCAGGAGCACATTGTACATATAGGAAAATGTTCAAGCGCACGTGAAAAATTTCACAGTCACAACCAGGCTTGGTGGATTTTAATTTGTATTAGCTTCCCTACATCGTCTCTCCCCTATACGAAACATGAAATAATCCAAAATTGAATCAAGAGCACGAGCATTTGCATCGGAAAAGTTTTGCTGGAGTTTATGTGTGCGCATACATACACGTATGCACGTATATCAGTTAATGTGTTTTGCAGCAGTTTAATTAAATCGAATTTTAACCGTAACCCTAATCCGTCCTCTCGATAGCACACTATGCATTAGCGATTCGATGCCTGCAAAAACAATTGAAAGGGTTCACCCGCGGTGCTTAATTTGTTACGGTAGTCACTTCAGTCGGTAGCGGTTTTGTTTGCTCAAAATGTCTGAAACAAAACATACAGATTAGACCTTAGCGAAATAGATGTGTATGCTTAATTACAAATAAGAAATTGCGAACCCTTGTACCGTGTTTCTTGCTTTGTAAGCTGCCCCAAGGATTCGCTCCGTTTCGCTATCTGATGACTCACGAAAGCGAAATGGTGAGTTAATGTTGTGTCTCTCGCTATAAGTATTAACGCAGATAGATATCCACCGCTAAACGTATTAAATGTATTCTTTCTTGCAAGAAGTAAATTAAAAGTTGTAATTATGTAAAGTATCTACACTATGACGTATAAAATGCAACACAACAGTTATTTATGTAACAAGTCGCAGTTTTGCGAAAGCACTTACGACCCAAGTGACATATTATATTTTTCCGACTACCGCACAGTGGGACGAAGTGACGAAAACGCGATCAAAATTCTAACGACACCAATTTTTAAAATAAATGAAACAAAAATTATTATTACTGAAAAAATATCATCAATTAACAATTCGTATTAGTCATTGAATCACTTGTATCACTAAGGTCTTCATCTGAAGCGACGACGTTATCCACTGTCGCTATGGACGGAATGTCCGGTTGATCCAGCAAACTAGAGGCTTCAACAGGGAGGCTGTTATTTATTTTTAAACGAGGGGAACGTAGACTGCTAATAAGTGGATCTGAAGACACAAGAAGTAAATGTATCAGATCTGTATTTGTAGCCACCCTAGATGTTTTTCGTGTGAAATGTGTTCTGAAGACTTTGAAGTCTTTATTTCTAGCTTCTTGGGCTTCCGCTGATAATTGCCCAATTGGTAGTAAAAAACTAGATATAACAGAGGACCCACGCAAGAGAATTTTGTGTATACTGGCGGGCATGTAACACCAACAGTATTCTTTTACGTAAAGTTGGGCGGTTTCTTTGCAATATTTATCAAATTCGTCTATCTTAGTCTTAAAGCCAGAAACTAAAACTTGTAAAATTACGCCAAAGCGCCTTATTTTTTCTTCATTGACTCCAGTGATTTCAGCTGTTTTTTATAATTTTGAAAGAAACGACGTGCGGTGTTTCCGTCGTTAGAGGTTCCAGATCCTTCTGGCTGCACCTGATCAACTATGAATCCTAATTCTTCTCTAAGTCGCGTTTGGACAGAGACCTTCTTTTCCTTCAACTTGTTCAAAAATTCGCCTCTAGCCTGCCATTTCTTAAAATCCAGTCGATAAGAAATATGTAGAATACATTCAAGAAAACGTATCCAGGCGTGCAATGTGGATAAACCAAAAAATGTACTTTCATCTGTAACTTTTGTTGATACTTTATTTAAATCATTCATCTCTTTTGATGTTGCGTGGCATATATAACATTTTTGAGATGATAAATTTGTTATTGCAGCACTGCAAATTTTTCCATCCACCATCGTTAACAGCATTGTGCACGTAACTTGTATCTTTTTTGTTTAATTACAAGTTCCGTAGATTTTAAATTTGAAATTTGTTCCTCGATGTACTCGACCTCTTTTTGAGAAACAACGGTCGTTTCTTTTATAAATTCATTTTTTATTGATCTACAGCACCGCACAGAAGACGATCTTGGATTCTTCCATAGCAATATATTTTCAGACTCCCTAGGATGTAATACCAAAGGAACCATAGAAGTTATAAACATATTGCCGTCATTCACGGTTTCTAAGGACTTTTGCTTGTACTGACTGTGGCCAGTACTTCTATCACAGCCCCATTTGCATGTGAGAATTAAATCAAGTTTGTCTTGAGAAAGTGTCTGCAGTACTTCATTTTGAAGTTTTAATATCCTATAAACTGTATGGTCTATGAGCGACTGTAGTTTTACTTCAGCTTTTCTTTCAGTTACTGTAATATTGCTTGGGTAACAATCATGTTTAGCACTTAAGTCTATGATATCTGGGATATATGTCAGCTTGTCTTGATTTAGCACCTAGTCTAATTTGTATATATTGATTCTTAGTCATCTTCGTTTCTACAAAAAGCGATAACGCTTCATCAGGTGAATAGGGTACGATACTGCATTCTGTTGCATGTTCCCAGCTATCCAGAATCTTTTTTGGTCTTGTAGGTGTTGTTTGACAAGCTAAATGTATAAGATTTGCAGCTTCTCTTTTCCCAGAGGATCTCAACTTCATCTCAGCAGCGCATGTAATTGTGTCCGTATCATAGTTTTCGCGGAGATCTTTCGTTTTTCTTCATTTGCTTGGTGCACTGCTTTCGGAAAAAACGCGCGCTTGGACTACCGGCAGATGAAGAGGAAGTTGAAGGCGTTGGCTCATCAAGAACTGTGACCGGAAAGACAAATGGTTTGCTGAGCCACTCTGAATGTTTTTTCTTAAACGTGCTCATTGTTCTTTTACTGTCGGTCTACTTTTGGGCTATTTTACTGCAAAAAACAAAAACGCGTTGACGAATATCTTTTAAAGTTTCTTCCCTTAATGACTCATCATTCACTTGTAATCTCTCTTAAACAAAGTCCTGCAAATGTTGACACTTAACTTTGTGACGGCGTAAACGTTATGCTCTGGGCACCTAAAACGAATATGTTCCTAAGAGCGGCAAACAATGGCAGTCAATTTTTTTCGGTCTTCACAGCATACAAGTTAATGTAACTAATGCAGAAAGAAAGAAACCAGAAGTATGCGGAAGTAAATAATAAAGTCAACTCAATCATCATTATAACACAACCACAAATGTTTCTGTACGGACAAAATCAAAAGCATTTTTGATGATTGTGGCTTGGTTTTGAGCAAAGCATTATAGGTTTTGGTGAAAATACATACCTTGCGCTTCCTGCATCATCGAAAATTCTTTTGTGCTAAGTGCCAAACACGAGTAACACGTATTAAAACGCGACACAATATTGAATTCACTAAACGTTTATGAGCCACCCAACACAGTCTAAGTTAAATCGCTTGCACATCGTTTATTGTTTGATAACCAACAAACAGGAATTGGATTCCTGGCGGCTCAGTTATTTAAATTCTTAATCAACACTTAGTTTGCAAAAATCGCAAACTTGCATATCAGGAATTTTGAGCGCGTTTTCAAGATTTTGTCCCACAGTGTACCGACCCAAAATGTCGAAAAAATCAGCGCTTTGCGAAAAAAAATTGACATTTACTCATATACTTCCATAATGATTAAAATTGTCAATTTCTGTTAGGTATTGACACCTATCGCCATATTAATATATGTAAAACTCCATTACATCCCGCTATCAAGGGCAACTTAGGTAGATAACCTATAAATCGCACTTACGTCCCTCCAGTCAGGGCAGTAACGATTTTCCTACGTATCCGATAGTAGGAAATAGTTGTTTGGCAGCACATAGATATGGTAAGCTGCAAATATTTTGAATGTAGGATAATATCTTGGCTCTCCCTGGTTATTTACACACTCACGACTGCAATAAATGGTCAATGCTTTCGAGTGATGTCGCTTGCCAGGCATTCCTCATGTAGCTCACATCAGAAAACTCCCTAAGTGTGCGGTGGAAATGATAAATTGCTTAACCTTGTCGTATACGTACTCCATTCTATACATATTGGAAGGTTTTGGATGGTTTGGGACTTGTGGCTTCCGAAAAATAGCTTTTATCCGTCAGAGGAAATTTCATATCTATCGAGTGGCTATACTAAATACCCTATACGTTTTAGACTGACAGCTGATATTTTCGATGTAGATATTTGATATAACAACATACATATATTAGAACATATATATTAGAAAATAATATATAATATATTTAAATTTAATATATTACTATATTTATTCTAAATTTAAAATTTATTTAAAATTATATAAGGTAAATACAGTTTTCTTAATGAAAGGTATTGTATGTTTGTTTTCTCCGTGTGTACATGACATAATTTGCTTTACAAGGATTTCGCTTTATTTATATTCATATTTGCAAGCAATTTATAGACACGCTTTTTCTTAAAACAAATGGAATTTCGAGATTTACGATGACAAACAAACATTACCCATCGAGCTTTGTACGTACATCTAGGATAAGGATGACATGCATGTCAGATGCCAAATATATATCAGAGCTATAAATCATGCTCGTTAGATTCCGTGCTATGCATAAATATGGACAAGAATACTGACGTTCGAACACTATAAATAATGCTACCAGCAAGTCTGAAAGCCGAAGCATTAGTAAGAAATGTCCAGACGTAGTTAGAATGACGAATTGTAATCGGTATAAGTTGTCATAGCTGAGATAACTGAAAACGCTCTTTGAAGGGATATGAAAACCTTTGACATTATGAGTACGCTAATAGGAAGAAGTGCAACTCTTAGATACTCTGAAAGATATGTAGACGAATAAAACTGATACACATACATAAGTAATGTCAACATAAAATTAATGTCTCTCAATAATGTGGCGTAATACCAAACCAACGGACAAAATACAGGATCACATATTTCTAAAATGCAATCATAGAAGAGGTAATGGAAAATCGTTTGTATAAATCTGGTACTTCATTTTTTCAACCTTCTACATTGCGCTATTAATTGTCCATTGAAGCATAGACATATGTACATACGCATAAATAACCATTTTATTGTTTGCTATGAATCATACAGACACCTACAATCATGTTAGCCTGTGAATAAGGAAATATTCCTCAGAAATGTTCGTTTAAAAAGATAATAAAGGTGGACGTTTGATAATTTACTTGTTCTTAACATTTTAACCAACCTACGTTTTATTTATATAGCGTCGACCATATACAGTAACTGCCAAGTAGTGGAAATTTAATGGAAAGAAATTATTTGTAAGTTTTTAGAAAATCAATTCCGGGCGATAAGAGACGTCTGAAAAAGATTATCAATTGGTCAAATAAAAATTGTATCGTGACTTCGGTTACCTATACAATTTTTTAGCAATAATTGCAAAACCTTAATTTATTAGCTAAAAATTAGAAAAGCTTTACAGACAAAATTATTCAGTCAGTATACAGTAACAATCCTGAAGATGTCCCTGTGGACGAACCGTCGGCAAAAGCTACGACAACAACGCGGTTCCAACCCGGAAACCAAGAGTGTTATTGACGACCGCGGACGCATACGTACCAAAAAATTATTTAAAATGTGATTACTTATTTTAATCTAAACATTTTTGATATAAAATCATAATTCAAAAAAAGGTAAAAGTAATTTTTTGTTGTGTCAAATAAGTATTTCAAAAATGGTAAAAGATTTTTAAAGCTCAACTCTCAAAAGTAATATTTAGTTTAACTTGATTTAAACAATCCAGAGCTATCCCATATCCTGTCAACTTAATTGATTTGTACATGTAAACGGAATAAAGAAAAACGAACTGATTTAGGCAACAACATAACATTAATAAGGTTTTTGTAAAGGTAATTAATTAACATTAGCGTTGATAAATATTTCTCCAGAAACGCGCCTTGTTTAATATTACAGTAATCAAATTATTCTTTGTACGCACATATTTATTGTTTTGTATGAATTATTAATTCTCAGTCTTTGTATTAGAACTTATCACTAGAGTCCTGTAACTGGAGAGCAATAGCAGCGCCGATGTGACTGTGTTTAGGTTGGCGGGGAGGGCTGGCCGATTATGATACGACACGACAAATCATCATCACTCAGTTCAGTTTAGCATTGGGTAGCGGATAGAGCGTGTTGATTTTATTGATATAGACACAGGTATTAATTGTAGTTATTATTTAGTGTGGTGCGTTTTGATTTTATTGATACAGACGTAGTTATTAATTGTAGTTTTTAGTGAACATGTCGAAGGCTAAAAAGCGACCCTTTCAAGACATGTAAATAAGTTTATTTCTGACTTTCCCGATTTGTTTTACAACGGGAGTAAGATAGTTTGTAAAGTGTGCAAAATACATTTGATGTCAAATAAGAAGGGGAACTGTACAAGACACGTAAATTCCGCACAGCATAGAAAACGAAAATTGGGCATGCCACCGAGAAGTGCATTTTTTTATGTAATTCTTATGTTGATAAACTGCAATTTGCCGCTAGGTTTACTCGATAAGCAACCGTTTAAGGACTTTTGGGACAAACACAATCCCGACTTGCGGTTGCCAACGGAGAAAACGGCACGTAAGCATATTGCATTTGTACGCGATGACGTGGAAAAGAAAATGAAACGCATATTGAAAAAACAGTTTCTTATGTGTTGACGAGACAACAGACCGTAGAAAAAATTCAATTGTAAATATTATAGTACGCATACTAGACCCTAGTAAACCTACATTACCACTGTTACTAGCTAGCCGAAGACTACAAGAGTGTACTGCTGCAGCAATTATGAAGGTTGTACCTACTACGTTGGAAAAATTTCAAATTTCAAAAGATAAAGTGTTGATGTTTATGAGCGATGGCGCAACGATAATGCGTTCGGTACGCCGTTCTCTTCTTGAACATGGTTGCAAGTGTTTACATGCTACCTGTAAAATGCATGCTTTACATCTTGTGGCAGAAACCATTCGACAATGCTCTCCTGAGGTAGATGCATTAATAGCAAGCACAAAAAGAGTATTTTTGAAATCTCCCAAACGCCTACGATCATTTCACACAGAGTGTCCTGGTGTTCGTCAACCACCGGAGCCAATTCTTATACATTGGGGAACATGGTTGCAGGCAGCTTTTTATTATGCTGAACATTTCAAAATAGTAAAAGGTGTTGTTGCACAATTCAGTCCTGCCGAAGCTGCAGCTATTAAAGGGAGTCAGTCGAAATTTCAAGATATTTCCGTTGAAACAGGTTTAAAAAATATTCGTAGCTACTATAAAGGATTAGCAGACGCAATAGACCAATTACAAAATAGATCGTTATCATTATTGGAGTCTCTGCAAATTATGGACGGAGTGCATACACAGCTACTGACTATACATAACGCAAAATATAATCGCGTTTTAGAAAAGTTCGAGAGTGTGCTACAGAAAGATCCCGATTTTAACATACTAAAACAAATTTGTGATGGTGTATTGAATAATCCACTGACTAAGTACAAAGAATATTTTAATCATGCATGTATAACATCGATAGATGTTGAACGCTCTTTTTCAAAATATAAACTCATTTTCTCACCACGGCGAACACCTTTTGCTCTTATCCATATGATGTTAATACTGATAATGGTGCTTCTAGTTTTACTGTTCCGTAGCCAAGGCTGCTTAAAAGGGTTTCATTACTTTTCACATGTTATAATAATGTATTAGTTCTGTTATTTTTTTTCTATTTTCTTACTATTGTTTTTGTATACTAGGCAGGTACGGCTATGGCACGGCTCTCTGCTACCGGGCTCTACTTATCACTTCTGCATATTGACCAAATCTCAATTTGTTTGTATTTGTATTGAAATGTCTTCAAACATAGTTTGTCTATATTACATCATTCTTTGTTCTTAATTCCTCTTAAGAGTAAACAGTTAGTTCGCTAGTTATCAATACGCCAAATGCATCTTATTCTATCTTAACCTTTGAATCTCTCTTTGTGACAATTCCTTATATATATATGTACATCTGAACTTAGAGCATCAGAATCATTTCTTGTATCATACCGAGCAACGTCATTATTATAACTTTAAATATATTAGTTTTAGTAGTTGTTAATAAAAATTTAACCAAACTTGTGTTCCACTTCTTATTTGACATCAAATGTATTTTGCACACTTTACAAACTATCTTACTTCCGTTGTAAAACAAATCGGGAAAGTCAGAAATAAACTTATTTACTGTCTTGAAAGGGTCGTTTTTTAGCCTTCGACATGTTCACTAAAAACTATAATTAATAACTACGTCTGTATCAATAAAATCAAAACGCACCACACTAAATAGTAACTACAATTAATACCTGTGTCTATATCAATAAAATCAACACGCCCTATCGGCTATCCAATGCTAAACTGAAGTGAGTGATGATGATTTGTCGTGTCGTATCATAATCGGCCAGCCCTCCCCGCCCACCTAAACACAGTCACACCGCCGCTGCGATTGCTCTCCAGTTACCGGGCTCTAGTGATAAATTCTAATACAAAGACAGAATTAATAATTCATAGAAAACAATAAATATGTGCGTACAAAGAATAATTTGATATACTGTAATATTTAACAATATTTAACAGCCTTGCATCAAAAGTGCACAAATATTACTTTTCGCCAAAGAAAAAGAGAACTAAAGAAAGAATTAACAATTTCAATTATTTTTTTACAATTATTACTTTAGAGTTTTCAAACAAAAACATTTCAATTTAGAAAATTTTGGCGTGTGAAATTTTGAAGACATTTGAAAAAATAAAAACCTTAAACACACAACCAAAAAATCTCAATGAAATTTTGCTTAGTTTCCGAAAAGTATCACTTCTTAGATTTTGACAATTTCAAAAAACCTCCTTTCTTTAAATAACTAAACGTCACTTAGTATATTTAATAGGAGGTAAATAGGTTTTCAGACAAGCACAAATTACTGCTGTATCTTTTTATTAAAAATGTTCCTTTTCCCATTTGATGTCGACTTTATGGCAGTCACATTTGATTCAAAAGCTTCTCAATAGTTTTCATTTAATGATAACTGCTTGTTTACTTAAATATTCCAAGATTCAGAAAGAAGAATGTGATGATCGGAATATAAATACATATGTAGCATTCATTCATAAAACCCATACAAATGACAATAAAATATTTGATAGTTAATAATGACTTCTTCTGCAAGAAAACAATAACAACGAGTTATGATTTTCATATAGCTAAATATGGAGAAAATTGAAACGAAAGAGTAATAATTTTGACATCTTGTTATGTGGTATAATTTAAACCGAGTTAGATCGGTGTGATGGGCAACGAAACGTAGGTTGCTACTATCATCTTTTCTTAAACATTCTTGAACATTCTCATTTCTAACTGCCAATAATAGACCTGGGTGTATACTTGAACATTAATCATGCATCAAATAATATAATTTTACATAGACTTTGCATATGTTCCCAATTCCATTTAATACACAAAGTAATTCATATACTGGTTGTATAAGTTGAATAACTTGAACAATTTTATAAACCTTCTTGTTTATAAAGATGTGTTCCATAAAGGACAATATCTCTGCCAAAAGATTTTTTTATTTAGATTTCTGGCAATCCATTTCGGCAATTTATACCATTTGCATGTATGTTGGATCAAGTAGAATGTTGAAAATAATATTAAAGAACAATTAAAAGGAAAAGCTCCCAAGTGTCACACCTACGATATTGGTAAAGCCTGCTACTTGCACAGGTCTTTTCTAATTGCAAATGTTTCTTTCTACTCCAGCTAAAATTTACTTTTGAAGGATGAAATTTCCGTATTTCTAAATGATTTAATTAACACAATTATAAATCTAAAAAGGCATTTTTATCTGTGTGAGTTTACCACTTCACACCAAACCAAGCTATTAGTCACTTATTGGAGTAAAGAAAAAGGAAATACTTGAAACTGGCGAATTTTATGTGGAATTGAAAGTAAATTTGAGCTATAACGGAAAGTGTCTCTTGATATAATGAGATAAGTACAAAAATATCAATTTCATAAAAATTGCGAAGACACTTGGGGAAACCGCCTTGTTAGTTGCTATTTTAGAACTAAATACTTCACAATACTACATTCAAGCCCCCAATATTGCGGAAAGCTCTTCGGCCTCACCTATACAATCAAATTGACTTCATTTATATTTAACGTCTATTGCGAAAACGTCAGATCGGATTAAAAGGTTGAATATAATAATAGGGTACCGTAACCGTTTTAGCTTTGTAAATATGCATCCATCACTTCTAGTTTATATGTCGGAAATGTATTCAATTTGCCTAAATAAGCGGAAATGCATTCTGTTAGGTTGATATTTGTGTTTTCAGCAAACAATATCGGAAATCATTATTGGAAGTTTAATGATTTTACTAGTTGCTACCATTTGAAACTTGAATAAAAGCAAAACACAACCCGTCAAATATTGAATTAAACAGAAAATGTCAAGCTGGGATTCGATTGTTTTTTTAGAGTGGTGATTGCCCAACGGGGTATATAAGCCTTTTAAAGCTTGTCAAAACCTCAGGAGCCTTGAGTATGTAAATTGTGTGTGTAAATGGATACTTTTCCACACACAATTTACAACCCCCTCGCCGTAAAGGGTGAAGCGCAGTTATTGTGTCTCAACTACGAATGGTGACTCAGGAGTGTACCGGACCCGCTAAAAAAATTTGATCCTAGCGGAACTCGAACACTAAGCGCCTAATTCTGCCCAGTCAAGCGTAGGTCCTCTTACCACTAGACCACCGCGACGATTGCATACAATAATTTTATTTCATTACAATTTTTTTGAAAAGTTTAGCTGAAACGCATATGCGGCAATATTTTTCAAGAAACCATTTTCTTTTAATTTAAGTTATTTGTGTTCCGTAATTATACCCAAGATTTTTTTGTAAAGTCAAGCCTGAGCTTTTTTCAAAGGCTGTTCATTTAAAATATAAAACATTAATTTTTCACTATTTTAACTTTCAAATATGAGGAATATCTATCGGTAGAAATGTGTTAGTACGAACTAACAGTATAAAAACTACTTCAAACAAATTCCATCGAATTACCAATTTTAGACAGCATACATATGCATTTGCCGAAAGTGTCCTCAAAGTTGCTTAAATTACTACTAGAAACATTAGGCGAAGAAACATTAAGGAGTATTAAAGTTAGGTCGCTAACTTTGCCAGCACTTTGGAAGGACTTGTTAAAGACCGTACTCTGAACTCATTTAATAAATCTTAATATATAACATTGCTTGTTATTAAGTTAGAAAACTCTTCATTCCGTAATTTGTACTTTTTTTTTAATCATATATTTGTGGTAAGTGCTAAGAGTATGACAGAAGATCAGCATATTGTAGCGTAGAAATAAATCTATGGAAAAAATATTTTGTAGATTTTAACATAGAAACTGCACAGCTTTAACCAAAATAATGAAATAATTGATTAATGATGATCAAGGAGTAAATTATAATTAAATAAACGCAGAATGGATGAAGTATTTGCTGAATCTTGCCTCTCTTTTGAAAGCGCTAATGAAGCACTTAAGTAACTATATATTTTGTGGAAAGTAGTTAAGCAACCGTATCTTAACAATCAAGGGTTAAAAGAAAACAAAACGAATCAATGCACTTTAATTTTTTTGCCCCAAAGTGAAATGTGACAACGCCAAAAAAAAATATGAGAAGGATCAAGCCTGAATGTAGCAACGTTTTACTTTTCACACCTAGTTTTTTAATTCGCTGAACCTCCGACATAATGAACTAAATGTGTACAATATTTTCCTGCTAATGTGCTACTCTTTTTTACATAACTAATTATCAAAATCCTCTAGCAGCATCAAAAATGTCATTGATGTCATTTTACCAGAAGGTAGGAGTTCGTTTTACTTCACAATATTGATTTTTATATCAGCTCTAGTGAAAAATGGGTTACAATTAGATTTGGTTTGTTTTCACAATGTTCCAAAAATTGTTTACGCATCCCCACTCCAATACTGGTGTGAGACTGCATGAATGCACTAAGTAGACTGGATAGCCGGCCTAGGGTGACCTTGGTGCAGGTATCAGGACTTAGGCCACCAAGGTAACGTCAAAGTAGACGAACCAGCTCGAATAAGCTAATTAATCAGCCATCAAACATCTGAGGCACTCTGTACTAAACTATGAAAAGAAAGGAAATCTTAAGTGGTGGAAAAATATTCCAGGTCAGTGACAGGCCAAGCAATTTCTAATTGGATATATGTCTAAAGTTACAGCCAACCTACTAGGCAGAAACAGAATAGCAGGCTTGCTAATATGGCATCATATGCTCAGAAAGCACATGATCAGCCTTGACCTGACGGAGGAAATAATACGCAGATTCTTCATGTGGAAGAAGATACTGCCGTCAACGTGTTGTACGGTTGCACAAGACTAGCAGGCTCTCAGAAATGGGCTCGAAATGACTAAAAACCAAAACCTGCGCAGATGAATCGAGCTCACAAAGTTCTGGTGAAAAAGGCAAGGCTAAATGGTCTAGCAATTGGGGAATAGCAATAGAACAGGCCAGCGTCTACCTCTTACCTAATCCAGCCTACGCTAACACGTATTTGGAATAGCGAAAGCATTCAGGAAGTTTGCACTAATTTTTATCATTCCAAGTGGTTCATGTAGAATAAGTGCCAGAAGCACTGATTTCAGAAACTGGTAAAGCTGTTATCCTGCATCTCCATTGCTAAACCTATTATTTTTAACAGTATTTCAATTGACCACACATATAGGGCGACGTAAACGTGGGTCACCCATTTATTCACGACCACATTCCTGTATATGGCCAATATGGTTTTAAGAATACTTTTTGATTTTGTTCCTGTTTCGTGAGGAATTTTATAGCAGTTATGGATTTGATTCTATTCAATTTAATAAATTATCAAATAGACCAGGTTGCAAGTGGTTTATAAGTTGCTTAGTAAGTTGCTAAAGAATATGTTATACAGAGACGTAACAGAAAATGGCATTATAATTGAAAACTATCCCCTCAAGGATTATAAAAGCAGCCCCCGCCCTAGATATCCGAAATGTAAGGAATAAATTAGTAATATTTGTTAACCTTTAACGTCTATTTTAATAGTCTATATTTAATATTACAGTCATAGAAGTGTATGTGCTGACCACCTAAAATAGCATCGAACAAAATGTTAATACGCGACCGACGGCTTTAAAAGAGCACCACTAATGCTGGATGTTTGTTTTCGTACATTGATTTCGCTTTCTAAAGTTATAGGTAGCTTAAATTCTACTCCAATAGAATATTGCAATACTGACCTCAAATCTTTCAAGTTGCTAAATTTTGGTCGTCATCCCATCAAACCACGTGCTCATTCTTCTAGACATACGGACTACAAGGCTTTATCATTTCCTTTAGTCTTACACTTTATTGCCAATTTGTGCGGATATTTCCTTTCAAAATTCTATTAACTGTATTGGGAGATGCTTACGTCTGGCTTGTCAAGGAACCTCATATATTTTCCATCGAGTTTAAATCCTCTAAATATCCGGGACAACTTCCGGATTGAGTTTGTTATATGGTAGGGTTCCTCATCCTGCACAAATGTGTACGGTCCTTGCTCTTCATCTAGCGAGCCCAGAAAAGGCAAAAATTGGTTTCAATCATTATTTGACATTGGACATAATTCATTGCTCCTACCACAAAATGCAGAGGTCCACTGTCATTATGCATGACGCTAGGCGGATGTTTGAGTTTCTTCTGAATAATCTCATCACTTAAGGCATTATCTTAGGAAATCGACACTCTCCGTCATCGCTTCAAAGCGTGATGCAGCACTGAAGGCCAGCTATCCTAAAGAAAATAGAAATGGAAAAAATCAAGTTTGGGATGCAGATTGATACATCTAAGAAATTATTAATTAGTGATAATGTTTACGTCTACCGGTATATGTACTTACAATATTTCAATGAAACCATAGTGCATGTCTAATCATATTTTTTAGGATGAAGCAACTATTTTCCTTTATATTTCGTTAACTTCCTCTTGAAAACAAAAATTGTATTTTTGAATACTTACTGAGACGAATATCCAGGAATAATGTAACATATCGAAATACTTTCAAAATCTGAAGAATAAAGATAGATGATAGTTTTTTAATATGCGACGGCAACTGAAGGATATGTGACACGATTTCCGTCCTTGTTTATTATTCTCTTTTGTCTTATAGTATTGTTTCCCTGAATAAATTTCAAGAGAGAAACCCTTTGATTCTTGTTGACATGGTAAAAGTCAAGATTTAAATTCCGATCGATTGACTCCACTTGTATACATAAAATTTAACAGGCCCCTCAGAGCAGATATAAACGAATAAGGTTAAAGTAGTTAAAGCCAAACATCCTGAAGCGAATTCCTAGATTCAATTAGTTAAGAGAAACTAGAACCACCCTAGCTATACGTCTACAATGGCAACGGTGATATCCATCAGTGTCGTAGCTTTGATTAAAATACACTCAGGTGCACTAAAAAGTTTCCACCTATTTATATTGTATTTTTTTTAAGATTAAACGAGAAGGTTATGTTCTAAATTTATACAAATAATAATTTTGTCTCTGAGACACGCAATGATTAGAAAAATAAGATAGATGGTGCACAGGAGTTTATTTATCAAAGGAAAACTGGGAATATATGAAAACAGTGGGAAAATTTAAAACACAAAAGTTAAATTAAACAGTTGTCATTAAGAACAGATGAGAGCCAAGGTACTTCAGCACCTGGTATTACCTCTTCTGGCTCTAACTACAGCTTGTATGCGCCTTTGCTTACTCTCAATTAAGTTGCGGAAATCATCTTGAGGGATATTCTCCCATTCTTCGAGAAGAGCAATACGCAATTCATTTAGTGAAGCTGGTGATGCAGGCCTATTTCTTACTCGCTTGTCCAACATGTCCCAAGCATGCTCTACAGGATTTAAGTTAGGGGAGCATGCTGGCCAATCCATACGGGTAATCCCGACTTCGTCAAGATATTCATTAACACGTCTCGCAAATTGCGGCCTTGCATTATCATGCATTAAATTATTGCCAGTAAATGGAGCAAATGGGACAACATGGTCTTCCAGAATGTCTGTAATGTATTGGTGTGCTGTTAAGGACCCTGCTTCCACACAGACATATTTCCTACGAGCTTCTAATGAAATGCCAACCCACACCATAATTGAGCCTCCGTTATGATTTACTCGTGGTATGACTGTACAGGGTGGATATCGTTTACCAGCTCTTCTCCATCCCCGTTGTCGACCGTCTGAAAAATATAAACAGAACCTAGATTCACCTGTGAATAATACAGTACTCCACTGCTCTATTTCCCACGCCAAGTGGTTACGAGCAAATTGTAACCTCGCTGTTCGATGATGTGGTAACAACTTTGGCCCATGAGCTACTATGTAGGACTTCAATCCTGCTTCTGCTAATCTTCAGTGAACTGTCGACACACTTTCATCAACACCACACATCTCTCTAAGTTCACGTGTATCTGTCAGACAGTAGGAAACTAACATTTTCCCATGACATAATAGACATCGTATCTTTCAAAAATATCTTCATGTATACAGGCTGATTGGTAAACACTTTGTTATTTTAAATGAAACTTTTTGTATATTGTTACCTATTTGGCTACTCTAAAAATAACCCATAATTATAAATTTTAAGTCAACAGTTAAGAACAGCAATTCCGATGCGTTTTGTTTACTGTTGTCATGGTAACCAAACAATACTAATACCAGAAACCACTTGGATACAATATCTAAATTCAGGACTTGCGTTTAACTGTAAATATCTCTTTCATATTTCTGGTGTTTGAATTTGGTAATGTTTGGTGTTCAATACTGAACAGCCTGTATATTTCGAAGCGTTCTAATGAAATATCTAAATAGAGCTAAGCACATAATTTAATCTTGTAAAAATTCATGCCAACACGTATTTGCAGTTCGAATTGTTTGAAGGAAATAAATATATCTAAATTTAGGCGATTCAGGGCAAAATTATAAATATCTCGAAATCTGTTGGAAACAGACATATGAAATCCATATTATCTTGGTTTACTTCTAGAGGGGGAAACTGGAAACGTATACACCCTATTCGTATACCAAAATATTGTTGAAAGATACTCTATGATGTCTGTTATGTTATCAGAAAGTTTTAGCTTCGTGCCATGTACACAATAGACACAATCTTACAATTCCATAAGGTTGGGACACCTGTATGTATTGTACAGCCACACAATAGATGAATGGTGCTTCCACTCAATAACTGTGTATCAAGATAACCTTCCACAACCGCTTAACGAATTGCTTACCAACTGCGATACCGAAAATGTCTAAAGAGCTTCTGAAAGATGGTATTGGTATATTGTTTTCGAATGGGAGAGACATTAGTTTTTTGTGTCGCTGTACATGAAATTTTCAAATCTAAGTTGTTTATGGCCTACACCATATTTCTATACCGACTGATTTCTTTTATCAAGGAATTTTCTTTGGCCAAAATGGAATGCCATTAACAGAAGCGGACTTGATTTTGAAAGATACATGGCGTATATCACAAAAGACCACAATACAACAAGTATGTTCTCTAAATGGATATAAGATAAACATTTTTTATAAAAATGTGTAGATTACTAGACAAAAATTTCTTGTTAAATATAATGCAAGTATTTTGTTTACGTTTTTATAACTGCGTGTTAACTACTGTGACAATCACAATCAGCGGTTATTGTATACAATTAACATTGTGCAAAATGGCCACAAATAGCACCGTTTCTTTCTGCAATTCTAATACTATCATGCTGCAGTACTTACAACATCAATTGCAACCTCCAACAAACAATAATACAACATTTGTGTTGTAATTTTGGCAAGAATGTTTTTTTTTCGTTGCAGCATAAAGATATATATGTAAAGTGTATGTAAAGTATAAATCAGCGAATGTCGATTTCTAACATGTTATAACACGAATTACATAGATACTGTATCTGTTACGATGGTGGGGTCTTTTATTAATAGCGATAATAATGCTCCGAGCTACGTCTAGTATTGGTAACTCACTAATGAAGCAAGTATTGGTGTATGAAAATACCTAGCTTTACAAATCATGAATTAGCGCACATTCATTATGTGTATCGGTATTACAACGGCAATACCAGATAAATTTTTCCAAATCGATGAATATCCGATAAAAATATATTTAATGATATTAATACGGGTTTGCCGGAACCAGGTTCTTTTTACCCGTATCATGCTGATCACCTTATGTAGAACATAATCAATCATCAACAATTTCTACATCTGGTCACACATCAGTAGAGCAACGCAACTCCGCTGAAAGCCAGTGGCGGACGCATAAAAGTTTACACAAAATAAATTAAATGTGATACGTGCTCAAACACTTACCGTTCGGCGTGAAGAAAAAGTGTTTTTGTATGCCGAAAACGAACGTTCTACATCTAGTGACGTTATATTTGCGTAAGTAAAATAATCTTTCAAATAACTTAACGGTTCCATTGACGTACCTTCACAAATTTGTCTTAATGTGCCAAAATCAGAGTCTTTATTTAAAACACCTTCAAACCTTTCTAAAACACAAACATTTCTTGCGTCTTCTATCGCGCATAACATGTTGCACTATTTGCAAAGATTCCACTAACGACACCGAAGAATTTTGTAGTTTTTCTATCGCATCCGCTAGTCCCACGTAATTGTTCTGAATAATTTCCAAATCTGTTTT
This sequence comes from Dynastes maya, assembly GCA_029619315.2. Lineage (NCBI taxonomy): Eukaryota > Metazoa > Arthropoda > Insecta > Coleoptera > Scarabaeidae > Dynastes > Dynastes maya. Next base: position 29,623,135 of record JAROYE020000001.1, read on the forward strand.
AACTTGACTATTCTGAAATATCAAGCGGCTTACCTTGACAGCCGCAGCTTCCTTTGGGTCGAATTCTAAAATCACGTTCTTTATATTCTCAAAATATTTAAGATGATAAAATGCAGCCTCTAACCATCTTTCCCAACGAGTAAGAATAGGTTGTGGTGGTTCAGGAATACCGGGGCATAGTCTATGAAATTCCCGAATACGTTTTGGGGATTTTACAGACACAGCTTTTGTATGTGCTATTAGAGCGTCTACCTCGAGATAACATTTTCTGATACTATCTACTACGAGACTGAGAGTATGAATTTTACATGTAATATGCAACAAGTTAGCACAATGTTTTTTAAGAGATCGACCTACAGCAAGCATGTTTGCAGCACCATCACTCATAAACGTCAACAGCTGATTTGTTGAAAGTTCAAACTGTTCAAAATGTATTTAACACCAACATTGAAATTACTTCGGCAGTGCATTGTTGTATTCGTCTGGAAGCTAGTAAAATTGAGGGTGACGGTCGATGTGGTTCCATTGTGCGTACCATTACATTAACCACAGAATGTTTTTTACGATCTGTTGTTTCGTCCACACATAACCACAGTTTTTTATCTTCCAACTCCGATTTAATTCTCTTTCTCGACATGCTCACGAGCAGACGGCACAACTCTCTGTAATGTTTTCTTACTTGGTAACTTAAAGTCCGAATATTCATTCCAAAACGAGACGTATGCTTTCTTCCTTAGTAAATGAAATGGTAAATTACATGCAATAAACACATAAATTAAATTTAAATTTGTCATAATCTCGTGTGGAATTTTTTTCTTAAACATGCCCTGCACTATTTACGTGCCGTAGACAATCACTTTCGACCAACACATTAAATCTATTTTACACATTACACATTGAATTTTAGCGCCATCACACTTTAAATCAGGCATTTCTGCAATAAATTCTCTTATTGTGTCCAACTTTGGTCGTTTTCGCGACGTAGGAAACATTTTCAAAACAAACGTAGAACTACGATATAGTATACGACAGCGTAGATGCATACACAACAGATCGGCTTTCGAGTCGCAGTTATACTGACGCTTATAGCGAATTGTCCCGGCCGTGTTTATTTTGTGTAAACTTTTATGCGTCAGCCACTGGCTTTCAGCGCAGTTTGCGTTGCTCTACACATCAGTCGACTTTAAGTACACGGCAAATTGCTATAGAATTAGGAATTAACAAAAAAAAAAGGTATGGAGGGTTTTAATAACCTATATAGGTATATGTGTATATTAATTTACTATTCCAAATACGTTTTAGTTTTAATTTGAAATTTCTAAATAATCGGTCGAAAGTACGTCTTCTGTCAGAAAGTTATTATCTTATGCATTGCCCCAGCATTGCCAATCCAACAACTTGATACTTTTAAATTTGGCGCTACGATGTTCATTTTCAATACTGCAAATGACCTTGTGGATTTTGACGTTTGGATTCCAAATGGTATGTGTGTTTTATGTCATTTTTACAAATCATATCTTAAAGTGTAAATTACTGAAAATAATCCGGTACTTTGATATTTTCCCGTAAAATAACATTAAGGGAGTCTTTTTTTAAGAAATAAAAGATCAATAATATAAATCACCAAAATGCCAGAATTCGAGTACCAATCCAAAATAATCCGAATTCTGCAAATGCTACGTTAAATTCTATATTCTGCGAATATTGATATGAAATTAATTGAAATTAATGTATTGAAGTGCGAACGCACGCACTTTAAGTGGGATGTCCCACGACGATATACAATTACAATAAATATTTTTAAGTCTTCTTGATAAGCTTCTGCGACCATTCTAGTTTCGGAATCCATTTGCACCTGATATAGGTGCTGTTTTATTACAGAAAAATTAGAAGTTCAAAATTAATCAAGAGCATACCATAACCTCCAAAGTATGCATAAAAATTGAGACAAACTTATTAACTGTCATGAATTGAGCAATCGTTTAACGCCACCTGCACTGTGATTGGTCGATTATATTGATACAACGTCGTGGTAATGCCATAATTTCGCCGTACACCAATTATTAATTCTGCCTTATACCGCTGTGTGAATGGCCGTATTTAATTGCATTGCGCGAATTTTCTTAATTCTTTCCTTGCCCCCCACGCTATCCTATGTGAACGCTACTTAAGACCAACATTACTAGATGCCTAGTAATCTTGAGGTGATCTTTACACGGCATATGCGATTCATCAAAGCAAAACATAAAACATGTCGGAAATAAGGAACTTTTCAAAGCTTTTAAAACTTCTGTACTTGAAAAAAAAAAAAAACTAAATGTAATAGTATATTCTGACTACGGTGTATTCAATGAGTAAATTACTCTGAGACACTATAGACATTCTACATTTCAATATAATTAACGGACTTGTATGTAAAAGTACTCTATATTATTCAACAGATCTCACCAATATATTTCCATTCATTACCCTGCGATTGTGGCTGCTACCTTTTTTCCATCACATTGATTTACGGGAAACTAGGAAATGTGACGGTTTTGTATCGCACGCACTTCCCTTACGCATTTATAGACGATATATTTTCGCGTTGATGTTTCGGCGACCCCTGTCAGTGTGAATGGACATAAAGAGTCTAGATTGCAACAGCGTCATTTCGGAAGTGACCCAACAGCGGCGAACATTCGAAATTGTTTCGGAAATTGAGCGGTTATTCCTTACAAAATTTCACTCCTTTGTGTTTCTATTCATTTTAAAAATGAGGTTGGTTAATCTACAAAAATTGTAACAAGGTTTGCAATTTCTTATATTTCTTAAACAAAGTCAAAAAGTACGCACCATATAGGATTTTTTTTTGTTATGGACTTTGATAAAATTATAGTAATGCAGAAAATTTGAGCACCTTATAAAACCAACTTGACACCCATTAAACGCGGTTTATCTTCTACCGTATTCAGGGTGAGCATTTAAAATTGAAAGAGGCTCAAGAGTAAAGTACTCTTATTTTTAAAAATAGAGGAAAATGTTATTAAAAAAAAGTTGTTTATAATTAACAGTTATACTCATATATGACCCGCCTGCTATCTCAAAAATAAAAAAAAAATACATAAATGGAAACTAATCTAGAAATTACACTAATAAGTAATATTTCAAAGTATAACCTTTTTTCGTTAAAGAATTTAATTATTTACAACTAACAGACAGCTATTTCGTTTATTACGTTTGGTAAGTATTTTTTGAAATTAGTACAGCAGACTCTGGAAGCAAATGCTTCAATTCTCGACAATGACATTTACTGTATTATTTATACAGATTTGTGTGTTTTGTGTGGTTAATTTTTTGTATTTAAGATACCTTCTTTGCAAACAAGACAAAAATTATGTTACCTTGTGGTGAGTCAACGTCTGATATGACTCCAATCAGCCATAACAAGAATTTTGCAAAAATTTAGACACTGGTTCTATTGTAAATAGACACAAAAAACTTCATGATAAATGCGTCACTGATAAGGGTACGGGTTTAACTGTTTTATTGGATGTTACTGAAAATGGTAAAACATCTTTACAAAAAATTTCTAACAGAAGAACTGTATCAGTTAAGAGCTACAGTCGAATACCAAAAAAGATCGTTTTCGCCCTTATAAACCCAACTTTATAAGCACTCTAAAGGAAAGGAATTCTGTTCCCCGATTTGACTTTTGTGCGTGGTGTGAAGGTAAGCGGGAAGATAACAGGATGTTTCCAAATCAAATATTATGGTCAGGCGAAGTCACTTTTACGTCAAACGGCACCGTGTGTTCTCAGAACTGCAGGTGGTGGGTCCAAGAAAACCCGAATTTCATTATAGAATGTAGGGACCAATATTCGTTTAATACTAAAATGTCTGGTATGGTATTTTGAATAGTAAAATAATTGGTCCATTTTTATTTCATGAGAACCTCAACTCATAAAGGTACCTGCAGTTCCTACAGAATGAACTTGGAGACATATTAGATGAAATGCCTTTAAACGTACGACAAACGTTATGGTTCCAACAAGACGGAGCACCTATGCATAATATCTTGCAAGTACGAAATTTTTTGGAGCAAACGTTTGACGGTAAGTGGATTGGACATTTTTCTAACTATCCATGGCCAGCCCGATCCCCGGGCCTGACCCCAATGGATTCTTTCCTGTGGGATTGTTTGAAATCTAAGGTTTATCAAGATCGACCCTTTTGCAATCATGACCATCTTAAAAACGTTATTGCCGAATATGCAGCATCAATACTCGAACGTTTCATAATTAACGCTATTAGTGATGTTTCGCGGAGAGCCGCAGAGAATTATCTGCATGGAAAGAGGGAGTTAATTACATTTCTGACATCCGCCACTGCGGAAACAAAATAATCACTACAGAGACCTCCTGAAATATCAGAACAATATGTGTTCTCAGATGAATGTCTTGGACAAAACGGCAATAATACGGTATTACATTTTTATAACCTTTGGAGTGACAAATCGATTTACAAACTATTTATCAATATTTTCCAACTTGCGGGCATTCGTTTCTGTCATATGACCGAAATTTTGGATGAGCAAAAAGAATAATCAAGAAGGTACGTTCGGAATATGACGAAGTGATAAATGCTGCACGGAAATCAAATCCATTTGTGATCACACATAACATATAATAATATTGTTCGCTTGTTTTAGTTTTAAGATACGTTAAACATTTGATGAATATACTGTTTTGTTTCAATTATATGACAGGGTTAGTGCAAGCAGGATCACTCTGAGACATTATTATTATTATTAGTTAAACGTAGATAAATGACAAAGAGACTAAATCTCACAAATACCTTTTATTTAATGATTAGGCTGCCAGTTTCCTGTGTACATCACACATTAGGCCCAGATATTTGATAATGTGTGATGTGCAAACGAAACCGGTAACCTAATCAATAAATAAAAGATATTTGTGAGATTTAGTCAATTTTCCAATTATCTACGTTTAATTACTATGAACTCACACCGATTCATCAAGTTTAATGTATAATGATATTAACTTCACACCTGTGCCTACGAATTCGAAGAAAATTGATATCAAGAAAATTGTCCAGCACATATCTGGAGAACAACTTTTACTATTTTATTTTACTATTATGTTACTTATTGGAAAACCCGTAGTAGAGCAACGCAACTGCGCCGAAAGCCAGTGGCGGACGCATAAATGTTTACACAAAATAAATTAAATATGATACGTGTTCAAACACTTACCGTTTTAAGAGTCCTCCGTGAAATCACAAAGTGGATAATGTATATTTAATATTTGTAACATTAGATATGTTTCCAAAGTTGTTTCGGCAAAGTGAGTGCGGCGTGAAGAAAAAGTGTTTTTATATGCCGAAAACGAACGTTCTACATCTAGTGACGTTATATTTGCGTAAGTAAAATAATCTTTCAAATAACTTAACGGTTCTGTTGACGCACCTCACAAATTTGTCTTAATGTGCCAAAATCAGAGTCTTTATCTAAAACACTTTCAAACCTTTCTAAAACACAAACATTTCTTGCGTCTTCTATCGCGTATAGCTGTGCGTGAACATGTTGCACTATTTGCAAAGATTCCACTAACGACACCGAAGAATTTTGTAGTTTTTCTATCGCATCCCACGTAATTTCAAGCGGCTTACCTTGACAGCCGCAGCTTCCTTTGGGTCGAATTCTAAAATCACGTTCTTTATATTCTCAAAATATTTAAGACAATAAAATGCAGCCTCTAACCATGTTCCCCAATGAGTAAGAATAGGTTGTGGTGGTTCAGGAATACCGGAGCATAGTCTATGAAATTCCCGAATACGTTTTGGGGATTTTACAAACACAGATTTTGTATGTGCTATTAGAGCGTCTACCTCGGGATAACATCTTCTGATACTATCTGCTACGAGACTGAGAGTATGAATTTAACATGTAATATGCAACAAGTTAGCATAATGTTTTTTAAGAGATCGACCTACAGCAAGCATGTTTGCGGCACCATCACTCATAAACATCAACAGTTGATTTGTTGAAAGTTCAAATTTTTCCAATGTATTTAACACCAACATTGAAATTACTTCGGCAGTGCATTGTTGTATTCGTCTGGAAGCTAGTAAAATTGAGGGTGACGGTCGATGTGGTTCCATTGTGCGTTCCATTACATTAACCACAGAATGTTTTTTTACGATCTGTTGTTTCGTCCACACATAACCACAGTTTTTTATCTTGCAACTCCGATTTAATTCTTTTCTCGACATGCTCACGAGCAGACGGCACAACTCTCTGTAATGTTCTCTCACTTGGTAACTTAAAGTCCGAATATTCATTCCAAAACGAGACGTATGCTTTCTTCCTTAGTAAATGAAATGGTAAATTACATGCAATAAACACATAAATTAAATTTAAATTTGTCATAATCTCGTGTGGAATTTTTTTTTGAAACATGCCCTGTGCTATTTACGTGCCGTAGACAATCAGTTTTCGACCAACACATTAAATCTATTTTGCATACTACACATTGAATTTTAGCGCCATCACACTTTAAATCAGGCATTTCTGCAATAAATTCTCTTATTGTGTCCAACTTTGGTCGTTTTCGCGACGTAGGAAACATTTTCAAAACAAACGTAGAACTACGATATAGTATACGACAGCGTAGATGCATACACAACAGATCGGCTTTCGAGTCGCAATTATACTGACGCTTATTCCAAATTGTCCCGGCCATGTTTATTTTGTGTAAACTTTTATGCGTCAGCCAGTGGCTTTCAGCGCAGTTTGCGTTGCTCTAACCCGTTAAGATAACGATAACACTTATTTTTTTCATTTTTGCGTTCCTAAAATAATACTGTTCAATTTGTTTCTTCCTAATATCAGTTATGAAACATATTTTTGTCTACAGTAGTATTGCTTAAGTTTTTATTTTATATTTCATAAACTTGACGTTTTAACTAAACAACTAGAAACAAATTAATGCTAATTACCAGCAAAATGCAAAACGAAAAAAGGAGCAGCGTTAGCCGACGGACATGTTTTTGCCCACCCGACGTCGTCAGCGTGGCTTCGAACACAACCCTTTCTCGCCGTTGTTTTTCACCTCTTTTGATTATTATCACTAGGCATTTTTTCATGTGTGTTTAAAAACAAATTGTTGGTACCTGAGTTAAGAAACCATACAATCTCAACTGTTTATTTGGAAATATATCTCTTGCAAATTGTAGAAGTCAAATTCTAAGTACACAGGTATCAAGAACTTTACAATACTTTTCAAATCCCTAAAATTGATAGCTGAAAAGGCATTTTCTGCATTTTTAGACTTGCGCTGTTTACCAACTCTGTGGTTCAATTAGAGTTACGCTTACTAGTAGTAGTAAATAATCGAGTGTAATATTATCTAACCTTGTAAGTTCTCTATATGTCATAATAAATCTCAACTATCTAGACGTTGTATCAGTAATAACAAGGGATTTGAAACCATAAAAAGGATTTGGGCAGTCAATTAAACTTTATTAGATCGAGGCCAATTGGAAATCATTGCGATAGTTATGAACCTATACACCTATGAAGAATTATAGGTACTAAATCTGAAGATAATTAAATAGTAACAGTGTTCATAAGAAATAACTTTGTTCAATAATTTTGGAGGGTTGCTTCCTTAACTTAATTGTATTTATTTATAGCTAAACATGTAGATTTATCAGTTTGATTAAAATGTATTAAATCTATTCCATTGGCTTTGTAGGTTATCCAATCTCCAGGGCATATATTTTTTAGAAGTCACTTTGAAACTTCATAAAAAACAATTCGGAAAGTTCAATAGTAGTTTATGCGTCGGAGAAACTTTTTTAGGGTACCTACTTCGAAAATCCCCTATCGATATATACGGGTACGAATAAGGTGAATAACATATAATCGCGAAGAATTTCCCCTTCATCAGTTTGAGATAGTCATATCTCATGAACTTAAAAAGTTATTTAGTATTCCATAGAGTGGTATTAGAGAAAGTAATCTTTGGAATGACTTTAAAGAAATTTCACTATAGCCAAGTGTATACACACCTAACGTCTTTATTCCTATTTTATAATCCGTATAACGTCTTTATTCCAGAAAGTATCTACAGGAAGTGTTCAAAAGATAAAAAGGTTCATGATGTTAATACATATAGAAACTTATGCACTGATTCACTGGAAAATTCTGACATTATTTTGTTGATATTTGATTCTTAAGACAAAGTGATTCCAAAATGAAACAGTAGGTTATTTTTTTTGCGGAACTGTAGTACATGCTTAACTCGTACTGTATTATTAAAGTATATACAGGTGTGCCAATCTGGAATTGTGCCTATTGTGTAAACGGCAGGAGATCAAAATTTTCAAATAGAAGTCTTTAAAAAATATTTCTGTATATACAGGATGATCGAAGTACCGAACCGGATACTTGTTTTACTATTTTAAGTAGATCATCTGTATTAATATATATTTGATTTTTCCATCTAGATATAATATGGGTTTCATATGTCTATTTCTAACAGATATCGAAATTGTTATAATTTTGTTCTGAATCGCCTAAATTTGGATACATCTCTTTCCTTCAACAAATCCAAAATGCAAACATATTTTAGTGTAAATTTTTACAATATTAAATTCTGTTCGTAGCTCTATTTAGACATTGTATTAAACCAACTTCGAAATATACAACGTGCTCAGTATTGAACACCAAAATTTGCCAAATACAAACACCAGAAACGTAATTTTTTAAGTAGTACCATCGTGTCCTCCGTATAGGAAATTTATATCCATGACGTTTTTATGTAGTGATCCATATGTCTAACATCGAAAGTAAAACAGATATCTGCAGTTAAACAATATAAGATCATATAGATACGTTTTGTTTACTGTTGTCATAGTAACCAAATTATAATAACACCAGGAGCCATTTGGATGTAATTTCCAAATGCCAAACGCGTCTTTGATTACAAGTAGTTACTTGGGTTTAAAATTTTGAATCAATAGTTTAAAAACGTCAATGTCAGAATGTTATGTTTACCGTTGCCATGGTAACTAAACAGTACTAGCAACAGAAACCACCAGAATGCATTACCCAAATGCAGGATTTGCGCTTAGCTGTAAACATCTCTTTGACTTTCAATGTTAGACATACGAGGCGTGTTCGAGAACAAAGGTACACTTGCTTAGAAGATACAAATAAATTTATTAAAAAATAAAAAGCGTATTACAGGTTGAAAGTGCGGTCCTTAAACTATTTTTCAACATAGTCACCAAGCCGATTGAGGCACTTCTCCCATCTGCGGACGAGGCCTAACATACCCTTGGTATAGAAATAAGGTCCCTGTCGACGCAGCCACTGTGTTGTGATTTGGATGACGTCCTCATTCGACCGAAACCGTTGTCCTCCCAAAAAACCTTTCATGTCTCGGAAAATATGAAAATCCGAAGGAGCCAAATCCGGACTGTGGGCTGGGTGAGTGATGACTTCCCATCCGAAATGACGAAGCTTATCCGTGGTGACTCTGACGGTGTGAAGCGTTGCGTTGCCATGAAGAAACTTGACTCCGTGACTAAGTAGACCAGGCCTCTTTCGTCGAATCGCTTCCCGTAATTTATTGAGGGTTTCGCAGTATGCTGCTGCATATACAGTTTCGCCATAACGCTTAAACTGAAGCAGAAGGACCCCTTTGCAATCCCTTAGCCGATGGAGTAACGCGAAATTTTTTGGGAGGTGGACTTTCGGGATGCTTCCATGCCATACTTTGAACTCTATAAGAATATCCATAAGAAACGAGGGGTCGTTATGGTAGCGTTGCAGGTTTTCTAAAAAGCATGCAAGTCTCGCTTCCTTATGCGCATCCGTGAATTGCTTGGGCACCCACCTTGCAGAGACTTTTCGGTAGTCAAGCTTGTTGTGGACAATGTCGTGGATTACCGTCTTCGGAATGTACAGTTCGGATGCCATTTCTCGAATTGTCAAACGTCTGTCGGTGATGATGAGTTCTTGAACCCGCTAGATGTTTCGGTCCGTCAGAGACGTTCTCGGTCTTCCAGATCTTGGAAGATCATCTATGTTTGTCCGACCGTTTCGAAACACTGAACACCAAATCGACACTTGCTTGCCATAACCTCGTCATAAGCTTCGGAAATTCTTCGGTGAATTGCGGTTGGCGATTCCTTCATTGCCACACAAAAGTAGCCAATGATTGCACGAACTTCCAGTGGGACGCATTTTGACAGAGGAGGCTCCATTATTATCGCAATAATTTCCAAAGTACAGACAGGAACAAAATAAACGACGCACTAACATTGAGTGAAAAGATGACACAATAGGACGACTTAATTGTAGGGTTGAAATCACGCGATATCATGCACATGCGCAGGAGTGTACCTTTTTTCCCGGACACGCCTCGTATGTATGCATTACTATACAAAAACCTTAGAGATATCAATTTACTACACGGCCGATACAGATAATATATGGTACTATTTAATAAAATGCATATTTGCACCTGGTGTTTGAAATTGCAAAATTTGATGTTCAGTATTGATCACCCTCTTATATGTCTGGATAGAGGCAAGTATTCAATTTTATCTCCCAAAAATTTCCAGTAGAACGTAATCGCATTTCGGACTTTTTGAAGGAAATAGGTATATCGAAATTGACTTAGGACAAAATGACAAATACCTCGATATCTGTTAGAAATAGACAGATGAAATCTATGTTATGTTGGTGTATTTCTAGGCGGAGAAGCTAAAAACGTAATAATATACAGGGCATTCCATTTAAAATAACAAAGTAAGCACGCGGTTCGCTACTTAGCGATCATCCTGTATATATGGAAATATCTTTGAAAGATATTCTATGATATCTATTGTTTTATCAGAAAATTTTAACTTCCTATTATTTACACAATGGGCACAATTTTACAATTCCAGAGGTTGTGATACTCTATCTAAGGAAGGGCTAGTTTCTAGTTGTCGGATGCTAACGCAAGTGTAAGTACTACCATCGTAGAGCCGCAATTTGTCACCAATCAAATATTAGTGTCATGCACTAAAAATCAAATCAAGGAAAGAATGTAATCACCATGTCAAAATGACTACGTGCTATTGTTCAAGCAAAAGGTGGTGTAACCAAATAAACAATCATAAGTGAAAGATCCTATAAATAATTTATTGTTTATCCAGTTTCACTTTGTTCTCTATACGTATTACACCTGAAAATATAAGGGTCGAGTAGTACATACATACGAATAAAGCAAAATTACGATATAACACGTGAGACTTCTGACTTCAAGAATTTAATCGCAGAAAAGGTTATTACGCGCTCTAGAAATTAAGAGCAGCCAGGTCGTCCCATTGAAGTAACTACGGACGATATGATCAATAAAGTTCATGATTCGTGTTAGGAGATCGCCAAGTGAAGTTTAGGGAGATTGCTGATGGTGAACGTCTCCATTGAACGTGTGTGAAACACCCTTCACAAGAATTAAGTATGAGATAGCTATCGGCGGGATGGGTGCCGCGTCTGCTAACGACTGATCCAAAACGGAATCGCGTGATAACTTCAAAGGAATGTGTGGATACGTTAAAGCACAATACGAGGGAGTTTCTGCGTCGTCATGTGACTGTGGATGAGACATGGATACATCATTACACGCCAGAAACGAAAGGTCAGTCAGCAAAATGGCTTTTTCCCGGCGAACGTGCACCAAAGAAGGCGAAGACGATTCCATCAGCAGAAAAAGTTATGGCAAAGATTTTTTGGAATTAGCAAGGCACAATCTTAATTGATTATTTTAAGTAGGGGAGAACAATCACGAGCAGTACTATACTGATTTGTTGGACTGATTCGACGCTGAATTAAAGAGAAGAAGGCCCCACCTAGCGAAGAAGAAAATTCTGTCATCGGCAATTGCGACAGCAAAACTAGTCCAGTTACGGTACGAATTGGTGCCTCATCCACCATATTCGCCAGATTTGAACCCCTGTGGCTTCCTTATTTTCCCAAGCTTGAAAAAATGGCTTGGCGGAAAGTGGTTCATGTCAAATGAAGAAGGTCATTGCCGAAACAGAGGCTTCCTTATTTTCCCAAGCTTGAAAAAATGGCTTGGCGGAAAGTGGTTCATGTCAAATGAAGAAGGTCATTGCCGAAACAGAGGCTTATTTTGCAGAGTTTGACAAATCCTATTATTTGGATACCTTTTGGAAGATTGCTGAACTACATGGAGATTATGTCGAGAAATAAATCTACTAAATGCAAAACAATTGCGTTGGCTTCCCTATTACAGATATTTATCATACCATCCTCATATTTCTCGGAGTAGTCATCGCAATTAGAAATCAATCTTCTAGATTAGTATTCGAACACACGCCCTCTCATATAAAGACGTTGTATCGTTTCCCCTTAGTTTTAACATCACATCCCTGAAAGGACTGCACTTATTAAATTGCTCTAATTTCATTGCAAACGCATAAAGTCAATTCCTCGAAAAATATAGTATTGATAATTGTGTTATCTATGAAATAAAATCAGTTATTCAATAATATGAAAGAGTTATATAGAGAATTAAGAGGTATTACGCGAGAAATAATGGAGACACTATCATAAAAGTTATGATATATATCTACGGGTGATCAGAAGAGTGGTAAAGGAGACGCCATAAACTACACGAACTTTAATATACCGCAGAAGAATTTTAATGTAAGATCGTATTTCACATTAAGATGGCAACATTAATAATAACTGGGACGGACCCGAAGTGGTAAACCCTGTCACGATTGCGTAGTGTATATAAATGATCATTTGGATACCCTTAAATCGTATATATTTACCACTTACGGTATTGATTTTGAATTAGCGTCTAGCTTTAAGATGCACCAAGACGTTCCCATTTCGAATTGTAAATTTATCGAAAATTAAATTTTACGCTAAAAGAGTATACATAAATTTAAAGTGAGATTCTGCACGAAATTTGCTTACTCGATAATCAGCCTAGCATACAAATAAACATTAAGCTTATTAAAATCTTTACCTTGGGACTTACATACATATATCTCTATAATTACGACTGACCGTGCGAAGGGTTGACGAGAAACTGTTGCAATAAATCAACAATTTCATTCGCTGAGGTAGCCCGTGCATACATACGTCGCGTCGTGGGCGCGTCAGCCTCACTTCTAACCTGGCGCGAAGCTCTCTGTGCCCGGCCTACTTATTGCAAATAGCTAAGTAACTGATTTTTAATGAACAATGGAATACCTACTGGTGATCTGCGTACAAGGTCAGAACAACTCAATATGCCTACCACTGTTTCTAGAATTCTTCATGCTATATTGATATATTAGCTAGAATGAAATTCGACTATGGCCAGTTGGCTGTACATTTGTACTGATTGGGTTTAGGTGAATCAGCTGAATATTCTTACGGTCACCAAGCGGTTAACCTTGATCACATTCTCCTAGCGTGCACAACCCACAATAGTGTAATTAATTGTCACATGAGGCTCTTATACAGGAAAGGATTCCACTTCCAAATAGCGTTATTATTCTACATAGTTACAATAGCAAGAGGAAATGTAAACTACTTATAGACAATTTATGTAAAATCCATACTAGAATGTACTCAGTTTCCGTCTCTACTATATATACCAACCGAGGCATATGGGTTTAGATCTCGAGTGCCAAAGGTAATATGAAAGGAAATTGTACTTTCCAAATACAAAAAGGTCAGAATTTTATAAAATTGTATGACAAAATTGTTGCATTGGCATCTTTGAATGGGAATGGAAATGTTTCTTTAAGTAACTAACTGTTTGTATATAACGCAGTGTGTTCAGTTACTGTATAAGAATTTTATATAGTTTCTGAATCTATATGTTCCAGTACTACCCCCAAACATTTGTAATCTCTCGTACTTCTAATGACGTAGCTGCAATACGCTTCACAAAACAGAAAGCAACTACTTCATTAGTCGCCAATATTTTAGATCCAACTATTGAAATATATAACTCTAACCATCGAATTTATATCCCCATAATTTACGAGAGCTTTTAATGAGATCGCTAAAAGTGGTAATGTAAACGATTGCAAGTACTTATGGTAGATTTTAAATCGAACGAATTTTTTACCGTCGTTATTGATTTTAAATTAAGGGCGTCCGATGTGAGAACACTTAAGAACATCAGTTAGCACCAAGTGAAATTTATTTTCAATTTAGATCTGTCGATGTTTTCTCTTTACCTCTGCCACCACCGCACGAACGCTGTAACGCTTGCCCTTCCGAATTATCGGAGGGTGCCAACGCCAACTTCATTCAGTCTAGGGTAAATTTAAACATGGCCTCAGTTTATTTTGCGCTTTAACATTTGAAATATGCAGGAATTTTAAAAACCGCGACGACCTACTGGCCAGGTCAGCGTTCCTTTCGTGGATATTGCTTAAATTAAATTTGAAAATATTAAAATTGTTGGGCACCTAAACTGTACTCCACCTTATCGCGGTATAAATTCCGTACATTAACTAGAAACAGAAAATTTAGGAGTTAAAAAAACGCTTGGTATGTCTAAAGCAATTTTGTCTAAGTTAGAACTTCAATCACAACTCAGAATCAGATCAACTGGCACATTGAGTTCGTAGGAATTTGTTGGTCTCACAGCTACACAAATACATACACGTCGGTCTAGTTACGAACGGGATATTGCCTTTGTGAATGGCAACAGAGCCTTCGAGTCTCACTGATAGATCACATCCAATCGCAGTATATCATAAAGCGAACAGCGGTACGCACGCTTGTCCGCTCAATCACGTAATATTATAATTCAATGTCTTCTGAAAAAATGTTTTAATACAGAATTACTGCGTAATTTTTCTGTATTCTCAGATTATGTTTGAAAGTACAGTTTCTAATGTTCATTTTGTTGCTGCTATATGATGTAGGAGAACGAAGTAATTCTAAGTAGGAAAAAGAAACGATTCTTATAAAATTAAAATAAAGAAAAATAAATTCGATATTTATACAAAATATATTGAAATTCTAACAATTTTACTTTATTAAGGAGGAAAATCTCCTGGCAATTTTGACCTTTGTAACTTTTGTATTTGTTGTGTTTCAAAATATCATTTCAACTAACGAACAAACCCTTACTTCTCTCTCCTCCCGCTCGGGATGCATTAGAGGGATTTGAGGCTGTTATTTGTTGGCATTCATGGCAATTCCTGAAATACCATTTAATGATCTCTGCCATCTCTGCGGTTGTATAAACTAACATAATGTATCCGAAATCCACGATCACTTGTTAGAACCTTGCGAGCGCATAGATAGTCAAAGAATGCTTCAGACAGGTGTCTTAGAGCTACGGAGTTGCGCGCGACGAGGCTGGCCGGCGGGGATAAATGCGAGTATGCCAGATCGCGCTACGTACAATATATCTCGCATCCCGGAATGAGCTGAGCCTACGTGTATAAGAGATAGTGTAGTTTTTTTTGCTGGCACGTCGGTTACTGTTGCAAGCAAAGAAAGGGTGCAAGCAACGTATCGGCTTTCACTTTATAAAGTTATATGTGATTCATAATGTTTCCTCGTATATGGTTTAAAGTTTCAAATATGTTCGTGCAAAATAAGATGAAGGGACTGTATTGTTTAATATCTGCAAAGTAATATTGTCAGCCAAGACTCTGAAGAAATTTACAGTATTATCAACGAAACGTCAAGAGTAAACTCAACGACATGGCAATACCCGAAATGTTATTCTATAGTAGGCGACGACTGCGAAAGTCTACACTCAACTATTGTTTAATACCTTTGAAGATTTCTTTTTAATTTCTAGACCTACGAACTACACAGGTGTTTGCAATAAATTTTACGGCCACAATGCAAAGCTACAAAATCAATGACATATTATAATGAATTTAAAAGAGTTACGCAGCTGCTTAAGAAAGAAGCTTATTCAGCATGTGTATACTACCAAACTCGCCTGCAAAATGATATTTTAAGTAACCCGAAGCATCTAGCATCTCTAGCATCTCTAGCATCTACGTCTGTAGTTGCAGGGGTAATGGTCTGTGAAGACGAAGAACTCAGTCAGCCATCAGACATGGTGTGTAGGTTTGTTAAACATTGCTCCAAGTCATTTTGTGCAAGTAACAGTGTGGTGACGGTGCCTTTTTTTTGATCACGTAGCCAATTGCTTGAATGTGAAACGTCATAAAATATAAATATTTGTTGTTTATTAATCAGTGAAATAATAGTTATTTGCGGGCTCAGTGACTAAGAAAAAATAGGTGTGACTTGTGATCTTAATCAAGCACGGTGCACATCGACGAATCTTACCGAATGGTATACTCCTATGTCCAGAAGTTCATCAAAGAAAAAAGTAACATTAACCAAATTTATTCACACGATATAAATCAAAATCAAATTTCTTTAAAATAATAAAATAACATATGTCTCTCGAGTTCTTACAATAACAAAGAAAATAGCATCAGAACTGCCAATACTTACAATAACTCTGGTCGGGGGATACAAAATACAGAATATACTTCTCTTCCAGCTAAAGCATTACAACTGGACATAAACTGTTAAATATTTACACGGACTTTGTTCATAACATAAGAAAATAAATAATCTAACATCGATTTACAAGCTTTGTGCAAAGTTTAAAGAGATTTCTATTTTTGCTAAATTTCGGTAAAAAAAACGCGTCGCGCTTTACGAACTTGTGGGATTTTAAGACTCCGGCAAACGGATACACAGAATTGTACGTAAACAGGTGTCGCGATCTCGCAAAGGCCAGTTAAATCGGTACGTTTGCGGGATATCGACGCTATGGCCCGAACTTCGCAAAAGCCAGATAATACCAATGATTGCATAGCGCGGTCGGGGAGTCCTTCCACTCAGCTAAAAGCCGGGCAATATCAGGTAAAGCTGTGACATTTTGGACGATTTATATAGCAGATTTCGGGTGTGACGCGCCCCTTTTTGTCGCTGACGTATTTCGACCTTGTACAGGAAGTAGTTTACGAGCACGCCGTTGCACAAATTCCACAATTATTGAACTTACATAATAAGTATACTAACGCTCAACATAAACAAGGTACACTTTCGCTCAAAATAGTCGGTCTTGGTTCTTTGAAGAATTAATTAATAAAAATGAAATAAAAGTTTACATTTTTTTTTAAAGGCTGGTTATAAATGTGAAAATAAAAATTTAACAGTCTTTAAATCCGACGAACTTTGATGGTTCGTCACAACGGTTAATCTTGTAAAATTTATCCTTTTAATATAACGGACAAATTTGGTGGGAAAAGGTTAATAACTCTACACATTTACAGAAACCATTTTTTTTAATGCTACAACTGAAATAATAATACATTATGAGGTAACAACCTACTCCTGTCTGAAATTCTTTTAGATGTCAAATATACCTTATTTTCATCTTTAGTATTAATTTAATTTATTATTCTAAAATCCCATTTTCTAGACCGTCATGCCCATCATAGTAACATGTGACGCTCGCCCAATTTTCAAAAATTTATTTGTATAAATATTGCTATTTTTCATCCTTTCTTATTTAACTGGTAACTTCACAAATTTGTTCATGCTTATTACGCAGCCAATAAAGACAATGCAATCATTATATTGTATATATATATATATATATATATATATATATATATATATATATATATATTATTTGTTCACAAATTTGTTCATGTTTATTTCGCAGCCAATAAAGACAATGCAATCATTATATTGTATATATATATATATACAATATAATGATTGCATTGCATTGTATATATATTATTTGTAATTGTAGTACATAAAACTGAATTTTATAAAACTGACGTATGGATCTGCAAATTTAAGGATTAAGATCACCAAAGGGCTATATAACAATTAGTAATTTAAAACCATTTTTTCGAGTTTTAAGATAATTTTCTCGTGCAAATGTCACGCCCGTCTGCGTGGGACGATTTAGGTCTGTCCATAATATATCTTCAATTAAGGCTGTTTGTTATACTATTGTGCGTAGCAAATTGGATTACGCCCCCTTAGTATATAAATCAGCAACTTTCTATTGAACGAATGCAGAGGAGATTTCTCAAATATTTGCCTTTTAAGATCACTGAGAAAGAAATACTGGTTTATTAAATCAGCATAATTTTGAAAGCTTATCTTACCGCCGTGGTGTCACATTTATGCTTAAATTGTTACAAAATAAAATTTACTCTACTACCTTGCTTGCTGTTGTTAATTCCAATGTACAACCTTGGACAAAATTATTAGGCATCCTCGCATATGATTTATATCACAACTTTCACCAGTAAATAAATGAAACGGATGGTATAAATGTAATATTTTATTTAAGAAAAAGTAGAATTCAATATCATGTTGATCCTCCTTGGGAGTTTATTACAGCAGTTATCCTTTTCGGTAATCTAGCAACAAGTTTCTCGCCAGCAGAAGTTGATATTTTATTCCATTCCCCTATTACCGCTCTTTCTAACTTCTGTTTGGATGTACATTTTCAAGTACGTACCTTCTGCTTTAAAATGGCCTACAGATGTTCTTACAGCTTCACATTACTGTCGCCTATTAACTTCCAAACATGCGATATAACTTAGATATACTATTTATAATTTCCCGAATGGTTAAATAACTGCATAGATGGTATCAGTTTTCTAATACAACGAAATATAAGGGGTGCCTAATAAATTTGTCCAAGGCTGTATGTACCACTCCGTAGTTCTATATATGGTGCTACAATTTATGTGCCAAGAGCTAGGACAAATGTTATGAGTTATGATAGTCTTCAGTGTACATAATGCCAAAAAATTTAATATTTGTATTATAACAGCTATTTGGAACCCCAAACGTTTTTCATTGCACCATTGTTTGTGTCTGTTATTTACTACCCTTTCATAGTAGTATGTAAGAAAGTTCAGATGTGATTAAGGTTTTGCTCATATTATTATTTTCTTTCCTTTCTTGTATTTATCACCTATTGTAAGGCAGTGTATATTTATTTCGTTTTCTTAAGTTGTCCTGTAATTGGCTATCGCTGTTGGATGAACAAACTTAAATAAAAAAAAATAAATAAAAAATTGAGGTATATTCTAGAGAGTATATTATTTCAAAACAAAAATCGGATATCATAAATTTAAACGCAATCTCGGTCAATTTAACGGAAAGGAGTAAACTAGTGCCTTACCATAAAAAGCCCAACAAATAAACAGGTAAATTCCAAAAATAAACAAAACTTATCATTTCACAGCGAATAATATTACAATTCTTTCATTTCCAAATATTAAAAAAAATCTCATTGTATACTAAATGTTTAAACAATAGTCAGTAAGTACGAAGAAAATAAAAAAATAATATTTTAAAAACAAATTGAATTCCAAAAGCTGGTGTTTCTTGAAACCGGAATTGAAAAAATATCATCACATCAACCATGTGTGTACAAATTTAACCAAATCTACTATTGTAAAACTACTAGGTAGGCGCCATAAGTTCTCAACCTGATAGGCTTACACTTGACAATCTCGAAGAGTAGTAGTTTTTGGTAGTCAGCCAGACAACGTGGCTAGTGCACGAAAGTGTCTCAGGTAACAAAAATTGTGGACCGCGCGGTTACTAAATTTTTAACATACGAAGGGCATACGCCTAATCACATTAAATAACGTTTAGACGGCGTTTATGGTGATTTATTTCCTTCATATTCCACTGTAAAAAAGTGGCTAAAACGTTTCCGTTTGGAGCAAGAATCCCCTGAAGATGATGAGTGCCCCAGTCGACCGATTGAATTGATAACGCCTCAAAACATTTCAATTATTGAAGAAATGGTATTAGCAGATTGCCGTTTGAAAGTGAAAGAATTAGCAGTGATTAACATTTCTGAAACAAGTACTCGCCCTGCTCTCCAACGTGAACGTCGAGTCGAATGTGCGCGCTCGTTTTTAAACATGTGTGGAGATGACCTGAAACCGATTTTGGAGTCCATTGTCACAGGAGATAAAACAATGGTTCCGTATAGGATCCTCCATCCAAAAAAGAATCGACGGACGTCGTTTTAAGGACAATAGTGAGATGCAAGCAGCTGTAGTACAACATGTTGAGGGAAAAACTTTAGATTATTTTTACAAGGGTATAGAGTTATTAACTGATCGTTGAATTAAATGTATTGAAGTTAGAGGAGACTATATTGAAAAATGAAAATTGTTATATTTTACCAAGTTTAATTTTTCTATATTAAACTGAGAATTCATGACGCCTACTATATATGTCATAATGAATGTGCAAATGGTGTATGGTTAAAACCTAGAGCAAACCTCTCACTCCAGCGAAACTACTGATTTCCCTCTGCCTACCGGGGAAAATTATCACATTTCCTGTTTTGCGTTTTCTGGAAACCCCCTTTGTTAGAAATAATATTCGTTTTACATTTTATACTCTCACGTGCTTTATGAACTATATTTGAGAAAAACTTTTGCAAAGCACCCTCTAGCACCCCCTAGGTTTTATAATTAATTTAATTGAAATTTTATCGTAAAACAACACAAACACATTACTTATTTACAAGTCATCATCTGACTCACATTTATGGCAAATACAAAAGGGATCCTTGTTTTCGTATTCTTCATGAGACTAATTCTACTACTAACGTTACTGCTTTTGCAGCAGTTAGCAAAAGATTAGTCGGTGGTGTTTCGTTTTTGTATGCTCTAACCATCTGCTATAACACGAAAATATGTACGTATTTACCTACACACTATCCAAGCACGGGGCAAATTTTCACATTAACAACTTGCCCCGCCAACAATGTGACATATAACCCTAAAGTATGTCTTTTTGTTTGAACTAACTTAATTTTATTGCCATTTCATAAAACAGCAAGATAAATTATATAAAACTATAGCTAAAAGTTGAAAACATGGGACGTAAGCCTGGTGTACCTCTTGCATCGCATATGAAGAAATATATTTGGCGTTTCCCTGATTTGGAATTTACAGGTTCGCACATTCGTTGCAAATTTTGCGGTATAGGGTTGCTATGTCGCACGACATTTGAATATAGAAGTCATATTAAAAGTAAGCGTCATGTATTGAATTTAAGAAACAATATTCCGTATTGGCAATTCTTGTATGACTTTATTTTCTAGTTGAGCACATGCAACATACCACTACACCTAGTAGATAATGAAAACTTTCGTCTTTTTTGGGATGAATATGTTCCATCATGGAAGCTACCAACAAAAAGACAATTGCGGAATAATTTACCACATGTGCAAAGTACAATAGAAGGCTGTATAAAAGACGAATTGAGAAATCAAAAAATCTGGCTCACTGTGGACGAAACTACTGATGTTCAGAAACACAGCGTGATTCATATTGTGGCGCGTCCTTTAAAACGTAATAGTCCAGCAGCTTCCTTGTTGTTAGCTAGTAAAAGGATCGAAAGAATTGATGCCGAAACCGTCGTAAACATAATAAAAAATATGTATAGAATTTTGTATCGTAGGAGCCCAAATCACCATGTTAGCTTCTGACGGAGCCGCAACAATGCTGAAAGCTGGTAGGATGTTGAATGTATGCTTTCCGAGTCTTCTTCACATGCCTCATAGACGCATGTCATCTCGTAGCAGAAACAATTCGAAGCAAGTATCCTAGGGTGAATGATTTAATATCATCTACCAAAAAAGTGTTTGTGAAATCTCCCAAACATATCCGCGTATTCAAGCAATTGTATCCGCAAATCCCGCTACCACCTCAGCCTCTATTGACGCGATGGGGAACATGGATCGAGGCAGTATCTTACTATCGCAAATATTATTCCCAAGTGAAAGATGTCATTTTCAAACTTAATTCTTCTAATTCTCAAGCGGTTCGCGAGAGTCAGCAACTTTTTCCGATTCGAACGTTCAAAAAAAAATAGATTTCCATAAACTATTCTGTAGTGACACAAACTATTTCACAGCTAGAAAATACTCACTTATCTATACAAGACTCCTTAAATAACATCAACAATTTAGCAGCCGCTCTAGGAAACTTGACGGATCCTATAGGACTAGATGTCGCGCAAAAATTTCGTGCAGTTTTAAATAAAAATCCGGATTTAGGAAAGGTTCGATCTATATCTGGAATTCAAGACTGCACAAAAATTTCGCAATTCTTACTTCGTTAGATGCTGAACGATCATTTGCAAAGTATACGAGGACGTCTTCAGACCGTCGTCGAGGTCTGACCGAATCGACAATGGAAGCATTGCTTACGTTGCTGTACTACGCGGCGTACCATGGCAGTCGCACATTACCGCAGTGGTCATCGATACGTCAATAAAAGGTAACAATCTATTATTTTTTTATTAATACTGTGTCTAGTTTTGCGCGGTACGTCCCGGACGGTTCTACTAGTTTCTCGAACATTATCAACCCATAATAATCGAATGTCCACTTGATTCCTTGTATGTACATAGTAAACGCAGCTCCTTTCACGGCGTCTCTGCGGATGCAACCGTTTGTCACCCTTTAGTTATTACGAATGTGACAATATGCCCCTGTGACAATTAGCCCCGGTCTCTCCTATATCACTCGACTTATATCTTTTCTTTGATCAACTCCACTTCTTTAAAGCTAGACCCAGGGGCCTTTAAGCTCCGTAATCTCCAATAGCCGGCATTCCAACTATCACATATACCAACTTCAGTATCACACACAGGTGAAATTACTAAATTAAGATAAAACATTCTAAGTAGGTACCAATTCATTGGATGCGTGTGATATTATTTTGCAGAGGTCAGGTTTTTCTGTTTATAAACTGCTAAAAGTACAAAAAAATCAATGCAGAAACCTTAAGGGGAGAAATTTAGCTTATAAAGTGACTGTAGCCCTTTTTCTCATTAAATAAGGTAAAAGAGCACTTATACCTAACTGGTATTTTAGTGACACTTGAAATACTTTATGTAATGAAAAGGGAAAATACATCCAAATTGCTTTGTAAAGATAGTAGTGGACTCTTATAATTAACATCCTTTTAATGTTTCATGATGGACGACGTTGTGATTATAATTATTAAAATCAACCTTTACGTATGACAGAAATGCCTGTAAATGAATATTCTATTCAGAATTAAATCACAGATAGCCTTCTAAATTACAACCCTTCCTTGCCCATGCCTTAAAATAATTATATTTCGGTTCCATGTAACTTTCATATTTACTTTGCCCTAATATATCTCGCAAAAGGATTTCTATATTTTACGTTATTAATAATTCTAAAGGTTGGACAAAATTCGTGTCGATCTTAAACTAGTCCTTCTTGGGTCGTAAGTTGTAACGAAATTAAACAGCAAGGCGGGAAAGTAATTCTCCGGCAAAGATTGTGCAACAGCGTCGAGTATTTGATTTTTTAAGCATTTTATCTCTCCCAACCCAGGCCTAATTTAGCTAAAGGCACGCCAAAAACCACCGATAAAAGGAAATGAAACTGGTAAACAATAAAGTTATCAAAAAATTTATGGAGCCATCAAAGCAAATTGCATCTCTTTATAGTCGCGCACGTGGTTGTCGAATTTGTAACAGTGGGACTATAAAGAGTGCTTAGTGTTCCGAACATTAGGTTTTGATGTATACGTACTATGTTTCACGCAAAATTAGAGACATAAACAATTTAAATGTCAATTCGCTCTGTCGAACCGTTGTGTGATTTTGCGTGATTTGTATTGGGAATTTTATGGGCTGTTTCATTAATGTACTCCGAAAGCCCCCACCTTCGATAACACATTACTTTTATGACTTAAACGGCCGATGAACAAACTCATAGTTAATTGCCCGAGTAACGTAATACATGGTTTTTGTAATCATAGAGGACATGAGTATGTAGCGTTACAATGCTTTCCTAACGTACCACGCACATGAGGATGTGATTTATGTTGCAAGATACAAACTTGCAAACAATTTATTAATGGACTAATTTATGACGTTTTTAGATTCCTTGAAAAAATGCAATTGCATTTGCAGCATGTTCTCAAAAATTTGGTATATCTTTTATTTGTCATTATTTTACATAAATGTTTTACTGTCGTTGTGACAATAGTTGAAGCTCAGTAATCAATATCAAATATTCTTATTTTACCATACAGGGTATCAGGATCAATTGGAGCATTTGTAAACAGTTGAAACTCGTTTTTTTTTCAAATGTAACGCCATGTGTATTTTTATCTCATTCGTTGTACGCGGATAGTATGAGAAGTACCCGTGTTTGGAGACAAATGGCGACTGTAAGAACTATTCTTTAATCGGCGTCTGTCTACATTTCGAACTCATCGAGTTTATGTATTTGTTGAATCATGAAAAAAGAACAATGCCCGTCAGTGATTCGATTTCTTGTTTTTCGCAGGAAAACGTGTGCATAAATCGAAAGAAGTTGGATTCAGTTCATAGGGACCATGCATCTTTGATGACTACCATCAGATACTAGTTTAATGAATTTAAACATGGTCGGACATCCGTTTTTGATGAGGAGTGGCCGGGTCGTCCCATTGAGGACGATATGACGATATGATCAATAAAGTTCATGATATGGTGCTAGCAGACCGCCGGGTAAAGATTAGAGAGATTGCTAGTATGGTAAACATTTCAACTGAACGTGTGCCAAACATCCTTCACGGAAAATTGAGCATGAGAAAGCCATTGATGAGATGGCTGCATTTGCTGCCGATTGATCAAAAACGGAATCGGGTAATAACTTCAGAGCAATGTTTCGATATGTTTAAGCGCAATACGGGCAAGTTTCTAGGACATTATATGACTGTAGGTGAGACACGAGTACATCACTACACGTCAGAAACCAAAGGTCAGTCGGCAGAATGGATTTTTCTCTCAGTAAACGTGCACCAAAGAAGACAAAGGCGATTCCATCAGCCGGAAAAGTTATGGCGACAATTTTTTGGGATTCGCAAGGCAGAATTTTAATTGATTATTTTGAGAAGGAAAAGACAATCACGGGACAGTACTGTGGTGATTTATTGGACCGATTAGATGCTGAACTAAAAAGAAAAAAGCTCCCACCTAGCGAAGAAAAGATTCTCTACCATCATGATAACGCCCCAGCCCACTCATCGGCAATTGCGACAGCAAAACTGATCCAGTTACGATACGAATTGGCGCCAAATCCACCATATTCACCAGATTTCGCCTACTGTGACTTATTTCTTTTCCAAACTCGCAAAAATTACTTGGTGGAAAGCGGTTCACGTCAAATTGCCGAATCGATGAACGATGAACGATGAACGATGAACGATAAACGATGAACGATGGACGATGAACGATGAACGATGAACGATGAACGATGAACGATGAACGATAAACGATAAACGATGAACGATAAACGATAAACGATAAACGATGAACAATAAACAAATAAAAACAATAAACAATAAACTTTTCTCTTAGTCATTCAAATGCTGATACTTGAGGACATCTATGTTTCATGTTGAAAGGCTGTCTGCACGTCCCTTTAAAGGAATATTATTTGCATATGAAAGGCTCCAAGTTGGTTCCTTGAACTTTGTCAGGATAATAGAGATGTCCTTTTATTAGAGCTGTCCGCAAGGAGAGCTTTCGCCTGAAGTTGTACACGAAAGCTTATTTGTTAGGAAAAACAAAAAACAAATAACGTATAACAATAAAAATATGAGAAAAATAAATTTTGAAATGATACACATAGAAGAATAATTATTTGCAGATGATTTGACAATAAGACGGATTTTAACAATTAATTAATTCTTCACTTTTTTGTTAATCACCACAGCCTATTGCATTTATTTGGAAATTGCCTATGCTCTTCATTAAACACAATAACTCAAGACGTATTAACGTATGGTATAGGAAGTGTGTGTAGGGATTAAAGAGACTTTAAATATGCATCGAATGGATCGAATTGGGTAAAAATATATAAGATGTTCCACTTAAAAGAAAAGCGTTTCAACTGTTTGAAGATGTTCCAATTAACGTTACCTTTCTGAACACCCTGTATGGTAAAATAAAGATATTTCGGAATAGAGTTTTTATGAAAAGCCACTTCAGACGCTCGAGGAAGCGTTTTCATATCTAATCAAACACGTATCTTGTTTGTTGATGAAAACAGAGTATTTGTCATACATGTGTCCAAATTACTTGCGTGTATTTCAACCAAGATACACTTATCTATAGAGTAACCAAAACTTGCGGACTCGCATAGGCGTCGGTATTACGGGTTAATATAAGAATACGAAAAATTCATAAATACACTTACTTGCTAATTATTCAACAAATTAGAGGCATCAGGATGTGAACTACTGTAAACTTGCATCATTGCATATGTTTCCACAGTTACTTCTTTAAACCTTGTGCGTCGACAAGAAAAAATATTCTTATACATAGAAAACGATCTCTCCACATCTAAGGAAGTTACATTTGCATGTAGAAGCTGTTTTTCAAAATCACTTAAAAGTTCACTATTCTTACACTTATTATAAACGGCCTCTAAAGTATTAAAATCGGGATTTTTCCTTAAAACATCTGCCAACTTTTGACTAGCGCATAATCCTGGCGTATCATTTAATGTGTGTAATTTATTTTTTACAATCTCCACTATGCCTAATGATTCCTGCAAAGACAATTCAGTACATTGTAGTTTTCTGATGGCATCTAGTAATACTGTATAATTGGTACATATTGTTGTTAAATCTTCTAAAAGTTGAGAAATTTGAAATTCTCTTTGACTTTTTCTAATTGCTTTGGATTCATTCCGATTACATCGCATTATAACTGGTTGAATTTGTTGAAAATGGATCAAATAGTAAGAAGCTACTGTTAGCCAAGTACCCCATCGCGTTAAAATTGGTTCAGGAGGTTCTGGAATACCTGGACAAAATTTACGCAATTCTTTTAAATGTTTAGGAGATTTACGAAACACTGCTTTAGTACTTCCAATCATCCGATCAACGTTTCCGTAATGTTGTCAAACAACTTCACCAACTAAATGCAAAGCATGCAGCACGCAGGTTATATGTATTAAGTTAGGAAATATATGTTTTAAGGATCGCCCGACACTTAACATCGTTGCTGCACTATCTGTCACAATCATCACAACTTGACCTTGGGCAATTTTAAATTTTTTCAAAGCGTTCATTATCACTTTTTGAATATTTTCCGCGGTACACTGTTAAACACGTTTGCAAGCTAACAAATATCGAGATGCTGTGTTCTTGCTAGATAAAACGCGAGCTATTACATTCACAATACTGTTTTTCTTTATATCGGTCGTCTCATCCACAGTAATCCATATTTTTTTGGAACATAAATCACGTTTACACACATTTTCTAGCATCTCTTTCATTCGCGGCAAATGATTCTGTAATTGTGTGTGTGAGGGTAATGGGTACTTTAGA
Organism: Dynastes maya; assembly: GCA_029619315.2. Classification (NCBI taxonomy): domain Eukaryota; kingdom Metazoa; phylum Arthropoda; class Insecta; order Coleoptera; family Scarabaeidae; genus Dynastes; species Dynastes maya. The sequence goes on from JAROYE020000001.1 coordinate 29,650,594, forward strand.
ACGTATTGTCGCCAAAACGTTTTAAAAGCTGCTTTTCTCACCAACGACAACGGAAGCTTACAAGAGATAAATATAATTAATAAATGTATGAGGAATAGTGTATAAGGTATTTCAGTTCTTGCATTTCTCATATGCTTAATACCATTGACATGCCTCTGGCAATCAGTTGTGTCCAATGCAGCCAAACGAACATTGCATATTAAGCAAAAAAACTGCACTACCGTCATATTTTAAATGGGGAAAAAGTGACATACCTATGTACCTTAGTAGCAAATCTATTACGAGGCATTGTTTTCTTAGGTATGTAAATATTAGTTCTATATGAAACGATACACTAATTATGTACTTGGTATAACTACAACACACGAAAAACACCAGCTATATTTTCAAAAGCGACACGTAAGTGCATAACCTTGACCGTTCGACTAATCTCTGCAACAGCTCAACCGGTACTAAAACGAAATCTCTCTCAGCGCGGTTTAACATGATTTATATTCAAGGTCGACACTACATGCCTGCTTCTCTACCGGTTTAGTTTATTTATGAATTTTTCGTATTCTTATATTAACCCGTAATACCGACGCCTATGCGAGTCCGCAAGTTTAAGTTACTCTACTTATCTACTTACAAACAAGTAAGTCGTAAATTGCAACCGGTGCAATGCAGTCTATTACGAAAAGCTAGTTTATTCAGTTCTGTCGTTTATGGTATGTTATTAGCCAATGTAAAAACTATTAATGTTGAAAGGCAGCGGCGGCGCGTGAGTTTGATAAATTTATGTTCTGTGACTAGCCATTGTAAAAGAGATCCCATACATATACGTTATAGCTGACGCAGATGATAATGTTACAATAAGAAAAAAGTTTTCAGTGTCTATAATAATCACCACACTTATACTTTTATTTAACGGAAACGTGATTTTTATATTAGAAACTTAACTGGATTTGATGTTTCGAAATATGATATTAAAATTATCAGTTCTATACGATTACTTTTCACGATTGCAAAATTTATCCATAACTTTTTCATTGAAATTTGCAGCTGCAGCTAGAGCGCCCGTGTTATATTCTTGAAGATTAATACAACTCCAGAATCTTTCAAATAAATTTCCTTAACTGATATATATATTTTGAATTAATCTGCTATAACAGTTAAATAATTTGTATCATTTATCTCTGTTACATTGCCTTCTCTACACACTTCTAACATAAGCTGCAGGAATTCATTCTGAATATCCTTTGAAGTTCTCTTAAATGTAGGAGCAAAGCAACTTATAAACTTTCCCGAAATATTTTATCAAGTTGTGCACTAAAATTTATTAAGGCATGAAATACACCGAGTTTATCAGATTCACTAGATTCATAACGTCCTCGAAGAGTTAGTTCAAAAACTCCAGAGAATCGATTTCTATCAACTTGTTCATTGCGTTTCTACATATTAATTAATTAAGGAGAATCCAACTGTTTCTGAGTATTTTGATTTCCTAATGAAGCGAAACCTACCTCGTTTGATAAACGCTTTTTGTTATTTCGTGTCGCTTGATATTTTGACTTAAGTTGCCTATGTCTCTAACACCAGTGACTGTCCAGTTCTTATCACCACCAAGTAATACGCACAGAAAACAAAATAACGCTTTTTTTCTTATCACAGCCGCAAATCCATTTTGTATTAAGATAAATGCTATTATGAAATTAACATTTATAACCTGTATTTCTGCTGCAACAAGCAGCAACTTCGTGTTTTATATCCGTTGTTGATCTGCCCAATTCTTTAATTATAGTTTTATCTTCGCAACTTAACGAATCAAATTTATGCTGTTGTAAATACGATATCGCATTCATGTGGTACGAGCGAAAACTGATACCTACACCGCTAAACATAAGAAACAGTTAAATATAAAAAAGTAAATAAATAAATATAAACGTTGATGAATAACCGTTTGTGGCTGCATTTACTGCAGCCACAAAATCATCATAGTTGCAATAGCTAGCCACGTGCAGCATTGGCCAATGAGAAAACCTTATTTTAGAAATATTGAGCTGTGAACATAATACGATGTGCTTCTGTACATATTCGTGTTGCTTCGTTAATTGGTAGTTCGAACATGTAGATACTCTACTAAAAAGAGATCACGGTAATAAGTTGTAAGGAGATTTCAAATATATGCGTTAATGTTATATTATATATTTTTAGCAAAGTAAATTTGAACAATGTAATAAATGTATAAATGCTTAGAAATGTCTTAATGTAGTCAGCAGCTCTGCAGCCACAATACACCAGCCGTCCCTGTTGAAAGGCAAACAAGGTACTAATAAACCTTTCGGCTGCTTTTAGTTACGTCTTCATTAACCACTGCGCATAAATTCCTCTTACGACACATATGTCTATTGACAACTGTAACTAAAATAAGGCTTTCTCATTGGCCAACGTTGCACGTGACTAGCTATTGCAACTATAGTGATTTTGTGGCTGCAGTCAATGCAGCCACAAACGGTATTTTACTTTATTAGTCAAAAAATTTGCTGAGATGAACTTAAATAAATATAGTATTTTTGTCACGCATGTACATACATAATCCCAATTTATAAATCAGTATCAGTTCCAATGCTTTTGTGTGTACTTTAAACCATCCTGTAGCTAAAAAGGAATATTGAAGGAGGCCATGTGTAATGTAATATTTCCAACTGTTTCAGAATTTATCTCAATCCTACTTTAAATACATAAGCTCTTTCATTTGTCAGGATCACGCGGCTTTCTATTGAATTGCCGGAATGCAACTGTGGAAGTTCTGCGGAATGTATAAACTCCTTTCACATTATACACATTCACCAGGATACGTTGAAGTAAATTCTGTGTTCGCACGGGTTGACAGAAGCACATATAATATAGTTGCTAATATCTAATGACGATACCTTGTCGTAGAGGCAAAATTAATTATTACATCTGAGTAATTTTAGTTCCAGCTATTTGAATAATAAACCTCACCTCATACAGAGGTAGCTCAAATCAATAGCTTTACAGAGGTTATTGGATCTCATCAAAGGTAATGCGACTGACTTTGGCGCGACCGAATTATTAACACATCCCCGGGTTGCGGTCAGGGTAAAATATCCACCGGAAATGTTAATTTAGTGCACATGACCCTAATGCACTGAACTAACGTATTTAATTGGCGTAATACTTCAAATAGAATTCACTTAAATGAAACAAAGGCAAACGTTGTAGGTGGTAACGTAACGAACAATTGCTTAATTACAGTGCAAGAACCTACACAGCGTTAAATGGATTTACTCAGACCGAAGTTTACCAAGTTAGGCTAAAGATGACTTACTCAAATGCATGTCAATGTATTTCAATCCGTAAATTTTAATATTTTCAGGATATTAAGTGTATTAACTTAAATTGTATTAACTAAAGCCGTAGCAACGCACTAAATCAAAAAACACAGCACTACTGATTTGATATATGAAACCCTTGGATTGTGGTACTTCAGATGACCATTGTAAAGAAGTTAAATTTTACGTACAAATACTAAACTTTCCACAACGAATCACTTTGTAAAAGCTAGGCCCTAAATTATTTTCATTTTAATTTGGAGGAGGAAATGCAATAGCCTTTTTCGTTAAAACAGTGCGTTAATAGCAGAATGAGTAAAGCATTTAGTCATTGAATCTGTTGAAGAACTATGCAGACGTGAATTCGCGTTAAGGGAAGTAAACTGTATCGAAGGCATTATGCTTAAATAGATATTTATAATTAGTGCTATGTTAGACATTAGTAGGTATTTCATTATTAATGTAGGCTGACCGATGTGTACCAACTAAGCATTAAAATTTCATTTTTCATTGATAGACCGAAGTATCAATAAAGAGTAGTGTTATCATTGATATAGGTAATTATGACTATTTTAATATATTTTCAGCAGCGTAATAGCAAGTGACCTCTGAGCACCCTCAGTGACCCTGATAAATACATGTAGATGTTTTATATGTTATTCTGAATAAGCAAAATTTTGCCTATTTCCTGACATCGGCAGCGGCTTTGCCTAATACATGTAATCAGCAGTATTATTGCCGCCGTCGCGGCAATAACACACTTGCCGAATTCGCGAAATCGGCAAAAACAAACATGTAAGCAATTGAGGTTATATTGAAATTGACAAATATTGTTACAGTATAAAAGTCAGCTTTCAAAATACTAAGCCAGTGATAATAGTGACCTTAAAGAAGTCACAGCAACACTAAAAAGTGTTGTAGGTACGTTGCTATGCTTTGAAAGATTATTATTATTACTGCTTGCTTTCTTAACGCGCTAGAAATTTTAATGGGTATAAGCCTTATAAAACCAATTATAAAACAATGTGAAGGCTACACGAAGAAAACAAAGAAAATGTCGACTGCAGGTCTAGCAGTACGTCCGATAACAGTTAACGACCTGAATCAATAGGATCAAGTTGACTTGATTGCTTTCCAAAGTTTGCCTGGTGGGCCATATAAATTCATTTTGCACTATAAAAAACATTTAGCCAATTACAGTGTTTTAAGACCGCTAAGGACTTGTAAGAAAGCTGTAGATGTTGCCGAGGAATTGTTTAAAATTTTTTGGACTTCGGTGCTCCGCATGTTCTTCAATCAGATAACGGACGTGAATTTACGGCCAATATTATTTGCGAATTAGCAAGTTTGTGGCCGGAATTAGTGCTAGTCAACGGTAGACCTAGACATCCGCAGAACCAAAGCTCAGTAGAACGAAGCAATCAAACACTGAAAGATTCCTTAATCGCCTGGTTGCGAGATAATAATACATCATCTTGGACTACAGGACTGGGGTTTATACAGTGGGGAATTAATACAACTTGCCATGAAGTTATCAAAATGGAACCGTATAAGGCTTTATTTGGCGAAAAGCCAAAAATTGGATTAAGCTCCAAGGTTCCACGAGAATTTTTATAACATATTTCAAGCGGAATTTTGGAAGAAGACATAATAAACTTAATAAACTCTAATAACGTTGAGAACACAGCCAGTGACGATACTGCTGAACCGAATGAGAATACAGGGGTACCTCCAAAAGAGCCATATAAGAAATGGGAGGACAATAAAATGGCCTCGTACTGGGAAAGCATTTCACGACAAAGACAGGCGAAAGCACTCATTTCAGGCTCTCCAAAGACAGCAAAAATAGCGCTATCGTTCAGCAAAGGGGATCTTAGATTACTGACAGGATTTCTGACAGGCCATGTTGCCCTAAAATATCACTTATTCAAACTAGGAGAAACTGAAGATCAAATCTGTCGTCTATGCCAAGAAGATCTGGAGACGGCAGAACACATCCTATGTAAATGTGTCGCCATTATGTGTTGCCAATTATCGCACATGACACCAACATTTCAGTAGGCCAGTAGCCTCCAACTATTCTAACACACATAAGGGCATTTTGTTACAATAGATCTATTAAGGTCACAGTGAATAAAGGTACCATGGCCCAAATATATAATAATAATAATTTAGAAGTGTAAAATATTTTCTGAGGGGTGAGTGATTCAACTTCTTTGTAAGTTAATAAGCTTTCCCATTAATGCTGAAACTTGGTATATGTACAAATTAATTGCTATTTTCGACTCATGCAAATGGCAGATAGTAAGTAATTACCTATTTGAAGCCGAATATATTTATTTGATTTTCTAAGAATGTATTTAATTTCAATCGAAAGAATATTTTCTTACGCATGTGCAAACCCACTATTCTCTTGATCCAAGTAAGACTTATATTGTTGAAGCAAGTAAGAGAGAAATTCAGCATGACAAGAAAGCAGCCTCTTAATTATAAATAATAAATAACAATTAACCTAGGATTCTAGAGCTTGCACAAAATATTGAGCATTAATTAGCAATTCTGACTAAACAAATAGGCTTACAGATTACGGTAAAGAAAAGCATCAATTCTATCCCAAACAGTTATCCAACTAATCAATAAACACAAGGCTGGTGGGCAAATGCCGACAGACAGGCGGAAAAGTATATCGACCTCACGCGCTTTCCGAAAAGGGTCCAAGTTGATGAATTAGCATTGGCATCTTGGGTAACTAATATAATTTTATCCCCTTGTTTTCAAATCAGTTTATGAATTTTTACTGCCACAAGAACGTGCCATAATGTAACGGGAATATATTTTTCATTACAGTTATTGTTACTTCAATGATAATTTATAATTTGGTAATTAAATCGTAACAGTAGATATGTATTATGCGGCTGTTACTAAACTGCCAGATAATTTCGGCTGAATATCTGAAATTCCCACACAAATACTGTCAATCATGTTCCATCAACCGAATGGCGGGTCGATGCGATGCTTCGGACAACTCAGACCGATTTATTAGATGAATTACATGCAATGTATTGCCAAATATCATCAAATTGCCCAAGGTTATTTGAGTTAAATTACGGTATTAATTCGCTTGATATTCGGACAGTTGCGGACTAATTAGCCAGCATTATTTGCTGCTTTTCATGATTTGCATGGATTGACTAGATTCGATTCGGCTGAATGGGTAAAAAACGATGGAAACAAATACTCTTTTTACTTACTTTTGTAGGTATTAAACATACCATAGAATCTTTTTTGTTTACAAAAAGATTTGGTGTAAAAAGGATTTTGATTATTTAATGTACAAACGGCGCTTGTCAAATTTATTCACACTATGAACATTCTGCTCTGATAGAAACTCGTTGATCTAGAAGTCCTCGGCATATGTCCTACATAGACCTTTTTCGCAGCGGAAATCAAGTTGTCGTCGACTGTCGTATGGACAGCTACAGAAAGGAGAAAAGATTTTAAACGCATAGCAAGTCGCCCGTGCATCGGTTATTGACAACTTAGATCTCCAAGGTGAAAAAGCTCTTCTGTGTGGTTACGTATTTACAATAGTATTTCCATATAACGATGCTGCATAATAACCAAAATTTTGATTATCAATTGGATCCCTAAAGCGATTTAGCACTATATGTAGTAATTCCATGATAAGCTCAATAGACGTGTTACTTTTAAATAAATGTGTTAGGAAATCGGCAAGGTTGTGGTGTAAAAACCGTACTTGTAAGGGATATAATTAGAGCCCAGTAACTGGAGAGCAATCGCAGCGGCGGTGATACTGTGTATAGCTGGGCGGGGAGCGCTGGTCGATTATAATACGACACGACAAATCATTTTATCGTTATAGACGTAGTTATTAATTGTAGTTATTATTTAGTGTAGTGCGATTTGATTTTATTGATGCAGACGCAGTTATTAATTGTAGTTTTTAGTGAACATGTCGAACGCTAAAAAACGATCCCTTCAAGACATAGTAAATAAGTTTATTTCTGACTTTCCCGATTTGTTTTACAACGGGAGTAAGATAGTTTGTAAAGCGTGCAAAATACATTTGATGTCAAATAAGAAGTGGAACTGTACAAGACACGTAAATTCCGCACAGCATAGAAAACGAAAATCGGGCATGCCACCGAGAAGTGCATTTTTTTTATGTAATTCTTATGTTGATAAACTGTAATTTGCCACTAGGCTTACTCGATAAACAACCGTTTAAGGACTTTTGGGACAAATACAATCCCGCGTTGCGGTTACCAACAGAGAAAACGGCACGTAAGCATGTGGTATTTGTACGCGATGACGTGGAAAAGAAAATGAAACGCATATTGAAAAAACAGTTTCTTTGGTTACGTGTTGACGAGACAACAGACTGTAAAAAAAATTAATTGTAAATATTATGGTACGCATACTAGGCCCTAGTAAACCTACATTACCACTGTTACTAGCTAGCCGTAGACTACAGGAGTGTATGCTGCAGCAATTACGGAGGTTGTACTTAGTACGTTGGAAAAATTTCAAGTTTCAAAAGATAAAGTGTTGATGTTTATGGGCAATGGCGCAGCGATAATGCGTTCGGTAGGCCGTTCTCTTCTTGAACATATTTGCAAGTATTTACATGTTACGTGTAAAGTGCATGCTTTACATCTTGTGGCAGAAACCATTCGACAATGCTCTCCTGAGGTAGATGCATTAATAGCAAGCACTAAAAAAGTATTTTTGAAATCTCCCAAACGCCTACGATCATTTCACATAGTGTCCTCGTATTCGTCAACCACTGGAGCCAATTCTTAGACGTTGGGCAACATGGTTGCAGGCAGCTTTTTATTATGCTGAACATTTCAAAATAGTAAAAGCTGTTGTTGCACAATTCAATCCTGCCGAAGCTGCAGCTATTAAGGAAAGCCAGTCGAAATTTCAAGATATTTCCGTTGAAACAGAAAAAAAATATATTCCGAGCCACTACAAAGGATTAACTGACGCAATAGCCCAATTACAAAATAGATCGTTATCATTATCGGAGTCTCTGCAAATGGACGGAGTGCATACACAGCTACTGACTATACATGACGCAAAATATAATCGCGTTTTAGAAAAGTTCGAGAGTGTGCTACAGAAAGATCCCGATTTTAGTACACTAAAACAAATTTGTGATGGTGTATCGAATAATCCACTGACTAAGTACAAAGAGTATTTTAATCATGCGTGTATAACATCGATAGATGTTGAACGCTCTTTTCCAAAATATAAACTCATTTTATCATCACGGCGAACATCGCTCACCAAGATAACTGTGGAAACACATCTAATGGTGTCAACTTTTTGCCACTCTTATCCGTATGATGTTAATACTGATAATGGTGCTTCTAGTTTTACTGTTCCGTAGCCAAGGCTGCTTAAAAGGGTGAGTGTTTCACTACTTTTCACATATTATAATTATGTATTAGTTCTGTTATTTTTTTTCTATTTTTTTACTATGGTTTTTGTATACTAGGCAGGTACGGCTCCCTGTTACCGGGAACTAGATATAATGCAGTCTCTGTAAGCCCATGCTCGATTTATTACGAATATAAAGATAGGCTTGCTATTTACGTTGTGTTTTAATATACAATACCGCCCAGAAATATTGATCTACTTCAATACGAACATATACTTTTAAATTAACTTATAACCACCATAAGGAAACCTTCATTTATATTGCAGCTATGGTGTTGCAGTGCACCAAATTATTACTGGCTGGACTATATTTACTCGTAAGCATTTTCTAGACATGAACATCAATGTTTCAACGATAATAAATTTTGTTTACAATTAAAATATTGCAAATAATGTCAATGACATGTTAAACAATAAATATGCAAGCAAAGAAATGAAATCCCAAAAAGACATGTATTTGTATTACACAGAACAAAATCGACAAAACAAGTGGGAAATCGAACAAAAAACATGTCCGCAAACAGGAAATGGAAACCGATGTATTACAGCTGAGAGACGAATGTTAACCTTCGCGGATGTACGCTTATGTCTTATAGGGGCATGCTGTATCGGTAATATTCGAACACAACAAACCTTCAATTATGCTTCTCTTTACACATCAATCTTACCCTAATTCACAGGTATCTTACTTATATGGTTGGTCGAACGGTGCACTAAACTTAATGGGATCTTTTGAGTTAAATTGACGATATCTACAGGTTACATTTACTGTACGTAATAGCGAGTAGAAATAAATTTAAAAGATAGTGTCACCGTTTGGACAAAATGGTAAGAACATGATTAACTTAAATATAACAGAACTGATGTACTTGTATATCAAAAGATATACAAAAAACACGTAGCATCCAGGGATTGGGCTAAATGAGGAAGACAGTGCAGAACATGAAATATACCTCTTATTAAATTTTAACTAACTGGTGTCACAAACTAACAGTTTGTTCCCGCATTATAATAACTTTAAATCGAGAAAAATCAAAAATTACATTATTATACTTCATCTTATCGATTTCATTCAACAGTTACTATTTAGTTAACTGGTGTTATAAAGTTAGAGTTTGTTAGAAAGGTTACCGCACTACAATTGGTTCAAATCAAGCAAAATTAAAAATTACATTAAAAAACTAATAGTAATAGACTTTATCATAGCTCAATATCTATTTAATCCACTTAAGGTGAGTAAAAAATAATCATTAAGAAAACGTCTAAATGTGCGCGCCCGGTAGTTCGATTATTTCTTTTTTTTATTATGAATAAAAAAATATGAAGTTAATATAAAATGACAAAAAGAACATAACGCGTCCCATTCAATCCGTGGTGTTTTAATTTTTAAAATACTCTTATCTCTAACAACGCATTCATTCGGTTTGTTTACAATCAGTTCTGACGTGTAACCTTGAATAACTTTATAACTGCTGATTTAGTACCCTAGAACATTGTTTGAATGCTACTCTTCCCGTCTTAGAATGGAAATGCTGATTTGCAGTTTTCACACATTTAGGTGTTCGTCCTATTACTTTTAACAATATATAATATGTATAAAATGTAGGTAGTTATACCAATTAGTATGACATATAATAACATAGTCCATGTGCTAATCTTAAAATGTTCTGGAGATTTGTTTCCTTTTAAATTCCTAAATTGTTCCTTTTGCATTTACAGAGAAATCTATTTTTGGAAATAACTGAAGAATGCTTACAATTAAGTATATGAAATTAAGTTAAACGTTCTACAGGCGATAACTGAAGATCCAAATATAAGCCAAAGAAATATAAGTAAGAACACAGGTGTAAGTGGATGATCTGTTCTACGAATATTAAAGAAAAATCGTTTCCATCCTTACCATATTTAGTTACATCAGGAGCTTACTGAACAGGATTTCGAAAAACGTTTTCAGTTTTGTAACTGGGCCAATGATAAATTACAAGAAGATCCCTATTTTATTTTTAAAGTGTTATTCTCTGACGAAGAAACTTTTCCCAAAAATGGATAGGTAAACAAGGATAACTTTCATTACTATGCAGATGAAGATCCTAGAATTTTGCGACAAGTGGATCAGCAACAGAAAATTCTGCAATAGAGTAAGAAGACTGAGAAGGAAGTGAAGAAATAGATAAAAGGAGTGCAAGAGAAAACAAACCAGCTAAAAGTGACAACAGAAGAAACGCTAGACGTATGGCAGGAATACTTCACTAGAGGATTCAAAGGAGCAAAAGAAGAGGAAGAAGAACTGCTGGAGGAAACGAACGAAGAGGTGCAGGTAGAGGTCATAACAAGAGAAGAACTAGAGGACGGAATAAGAAGGATTAAAACAGGAAAGGCATGTGGGGCGGACAAGATTGACCCGGAAATGATCAGATGGTTAATAGAGGAGGGGAAGGATTGGTTGATGGAAGTGTTTAAAGAAGTATGGAAAGGCAACATGATCCCTAAGAACTAGGAAATAAATCTGATAGTTCCTATATACAAGAAAGGAGAAGGAACGGATTGCGAAAACTACTGAGCAATATGTCTTGCCACAACAGTCTTGATGGAAGAACAAGCGGCACACAAAAGGAAAAGGAAAAGGCGAACTTCGGACAATATATTTATATTAAGACAATTGATTGAAAAGGAAAACGTAAGGGGAGAAGAGCCATTTGTTTCATTTCTAGATTTGAAGGCAGCATTTGATACAGTACAGATAACAAAGGTCTGAGGGGTAATGGGGGAAATGGGAATACCGGATAAGATTATAAGATTAGTTAGAAGTGTATATGGCAATGTCTATGGCAGAGTTGTACTGAGAGGGGAAGAATCGAATGTCTTCGAGATGGAAAGAGGAATCAAACAGGTCAGTCCGCTACTATTTATTATCCTAATGAATAGAATAATGAAAGCAACAAGGGAAAGAACAAAAGGATTACAAATGACAGTGGGTTACAAATCCTTGAAACCGATAAAAGTCGATGGATTGCTGTACGCAGACGACATTGTTCTGATGGCGGACACAGAAAGTAAGATGCAATCATTGCTGGATATATGGGTGGAAGAAATAGACAAAATGGGTGTGGAATTAAACATCGGAAAAAGTAAATAAATCAGTAAATAAAATAAACTGCAAGAATCAACCGATTGAAAAAATACTTGGAAGGAAGGAAATTGGACAACAAGTGAAACTGCAAGTTTACAACAAAATAACTATCCCAATATTGCTATACGGATGTGAATCTTGGGTAGCCATAAATAAGCACGAAAGCTCAATAACCAGCAGAGATGAAACACCTAAGGAAAATATCAGGAAAGACTCGGCTGGACGGGACGGGGAACGATGATATTAGACAAGAATTAAACCAGGAAGCAATAACACACAAAAAATGACGAAAAGGAATTGGTATGATCATGTAATGAGGATGAGCGACGATAAACTGGTGAAAAACGGATTGGAGGCCAAAATTGGAAAGAGAAGTAAACGAGGAAGACCGAGAAAAACATGGATGGAGCAGGTGGCAGAGACTGGAAAGATGAAATTCGTTTAACATTACGTGTTATGATCGTATCCTGTAAATAGTGTCCATCGACAATCTTTTTAAATGATGACTCCCGATTTTTTGTTACTTTGACACCACCTAGGTCGTTGTCTAAATGGTTCTATCGATATTGCAATACCCCACATAAAATTTTGAAATATAAAACCATTTAAAGAGTGGAAAACATAAATAAAGAAATTAAATGATGGTTTGCGTGATATCAAGTGTTCATAATGCTATCTACCCGTTCATAAATCTTACTACTTACAAAATGCCTAGCAAAAAATAAGTTGTTACGGCTCGAGAAGTACCAATGAAAAGTACAGAATAATCGGTTGTACACATTGCTATAAGCTAAAGACTCCCTATCCGTAATAAAGAAAAAATTGGAAGTTAACTAAGTATGGATCCTATAAGTGAAACTCAGCGCATAAATTTTAATTCTTGTTGGATGTGGCGATAAAACCGGAACTCAGCAAAATGTATGCAACTTGTTTAGTGCGGAATATCCAGATGGAAACATCAGCCAATTTAGAGTAAGTAAAATCGGGAGACAATTTGGAGAAACTGGAGATGTCAAACCCATTTCAAATGCAGGGCGCCCTCAAAAAATGAATGAAGATGTGAAACTTGATTTTAGTTAAGTGTAGGTGAGAATCCTTAGTAGTGAAAAATCTATCTGTGGAAATAAGCGAAGAATGCTTACAATTAAATATATAAAAGCTCACATCAAGATATTTTATTTTAAAATATAAAATACCCATTTACATGTTCGATTTTTGTTATCATTTTGAAATTCGTTTAACATTACATCTTATTAACGTGTCCTGTATAATAGAGAACAAATAGCTAAATAGCTCAAAACCATTCCTATACATGTATCTCACCGGGAACTGCATCGATCCATATATGACACGTTGCAGAATTCTGAAAACTTGGTAATATACTATAGCCTACGTGAACTATTAAACTAAAATATTTTTAATAATCTGATACTCCGGTTGTACCGGAAATATTTTCTTATTTTAAATGGAACACCGTATGTATTATTACAAATTTTCACCAATCTTATCCACGCTGTTGAGAAGTTACGTTTATTTACTATATTATATTATTCATTGAAGTGAAATTTCTTATGTGGCGTATTAAAATTAACACAACTTTAATTTTAAAAAGCAATCAAAGGAAATACACACATTCATTATCTTTGAAAAACAAAAGTGTTTTTTACAACACATCTACATATAGTTACTCATACATTTACGGTATTAAGTACAACACGTTTAAGTTATACGAACGAAGATTATTTAAATTTGCTTAATATTTATGGAGAATGCAATAAAGTGATATCAAGAACATGGGATACCTTTGCCAGTCGGCGGCGAATTTTGAGACGGCTACTGGCGTTGGCTCTTTGCTATACCTATCTACAACGTGTGTTAAACAGGATTTTTATTATGTACAAAGTACCGCCCTTGGATTGCAAGCTGTATTTCCTTTGCATGCTATCCCATTCTTCGTATGCGAGGCTATTTCACTCTCTTACTAATCGATACCTACACTTATGATAATCAAAAGATATTTATTTGTCTGTCTACTCTCCGATAAGGTATTTAAAATATAAGGTCTCGGTCGGGCAACGGCGGCGCATTTCTCCTTTCTTTTTTCCTTACGACGATAAATTTTGAAAATACAGAGGCCCGGTTAATATACTTGCGAGCGATCGATTCGAACGAAATTACGCCTATTTTATAGGAAAAATTGCGCTCTTTTTATCTAGCTAGATTGCAACCATTTAGCAGATTCCCTCTTTTTCGCAAGTCCCATATAATTTACTTCCTGTTGACGCTCTTTCTCGTCTCTCTCGCGCGTACAGATGACCGATCTATAAACGCGGACGCAAGAGAGATTACGTGGTTTTCACCTCTTATTATATTCTAACGTCAAGAAATACGATTATAGGACACCGAGATAAAATATCTGGGGAAATCCTATGAGCAATGAGAATAAGAATAAGGACATAAAAATATTAGACATACACTAGAATGCTTGACAATGGATAAGTATAAATACCTAGACCGGTAATAGTCCCGATGAAGGTTAGTTAGAAATAGAAACGAATTGCAAGGATGCACCGAAGTATAAGAATGAAGGGTGTAACACCTGCGGGTAAATGAGTCGTTAAGTCTTTATTAAGGATAACATTTCAGTGGTATGGTGCATAGCCAATCCTCATCAAATAACTGTTTACAGTACACCGTATTGCTCAAATGTTTTAGCTTTTGTACAGTGTCTTTCAAAGAAGAAGGACCACTCAACAACTTTATTATCTTGAGATTCACAAAAGAAACGATGTTTTTTGTTTGAAATCATGCGTGCTATTTGGTAGTACTTCTTCTTCTTCCCGTCCTCCTTATACCTTTTCAGGGCGTCGGGGCATCATTGCTATTTAACCATTTCTTCCTATTCTTCCAGTCTCTGGATAGTGTTTTCATTTCTTCTACAGATTACCTATTTCCGCTATCTTTTGCATCCACACCTTTCTAGGCCTTCCCTTCCTTCTCTTCTTATTTTCCCGCGCCCATGTCACTTTCTTTACTAGTCTAGTTTCATTCATCCTGCAAATAGTGCCTTACCGTTTTAGTTATTCTTCCATTATGCCTGTTACAGATTCCACTTGTAATATACCTCTTATCTCTTCATCTCTTACACGGTCGAGCCTCGTTCTTCCTGCTAGTTTCTTTAAAAATGTAATTCCCTTGGCATTAATCTTATATTTTGCTTGTCTTACCCATGTATATTTATTATGGCACATGACACCATTACGCTTCAAAAAAAATTATTACGAAGATCTTTGGCATTAAACGCTTTGAACTAAGTATTTGGATGCAGGTTTATACTGTAATTTTTATATTTTTGGTTACTGTAGGCAATTTAATGTACACTTTTACGTCTAGAATGGTATTAAGTTGCGTAGATCCTTATCAGCAGCAATACACGTCTATACAGAATTTAACAAAACGACAATTTCAACCTATTTCAATGTTTACCTATCAGCAATTTTTGTTCATACCTTAAAAGTAATTTTAAAAGCGAATTGCATATAATTATCGACTGAAAATTTTTCTCAGTGACTAGGTGTAATTTGTTAATTTCTGCATTCGTTTCTCTACAACACTATCATGCTCCAATGAGAAATTTTACGGTTAAAAAACTTTGGAACGACGAAGTTAAAATGGCATACTGTTTCATTTAATTAATGCTGATTGACAGACAGAATGACCTCGGTACAATTTTAATTAAAAAAACTATCCGACCGTAGCAATCGAATTAATTTCCAAATTTCAATCATCCTTTCGTAAAGCGAAAAGTAAAAAAAGAATATTTTCTTGACTTCTCTTCGCTTCCTTTTTCTAGCGTATTTATCTGTTCACGTTGGTGTAATTAATTAAATGACCATTCTTCATGCACTGCCGACAAATCTATTTCTTTAAGTCCTTTAAACTCCATTTTATTTTTATTTGTCATTGTTCTTTCGAAACTACTCGCCAGACTGTTCAGGCTGGACAGCAGATAAATATAATGGAATGTCTGCGCCATTACCTTTTAAGTTATTTGGTCACGCAAAGAACGTTAAGCTTAGCTCCAGCTATTTTGCTGATTTTACTTTCATTGTTTGCAATAAAACCCGGCCGTGGACGTTTAAGCTATAACCACAAACACAGAAATTAAACAACTGCTGCGATGTATTAGGTTTTATGTCGGGTGTTGTCGCACTAATTGTCTGTATAAGCATCATAGGAAAACAGTTTCATTTATTAGATGGAACATAGTAACTTTATACTTTTACCCCAACAGATTAAATACTTGAATGATTAGAATCTGTGTCACAACTATCTTAAGGAAGTTCTTGAAAACAACAAATACACAGACTTTAGTTCTTCTACGTCGTACACAAGGAGCAATTATTCACAGTTACCACCATACCGTGCATTTCAGATAACATTGGCCGCAAGTATCTACGTGGTAAAACCTTTATGTGATGTTAATGGTTTTCCTATGGGAAGTGTTTGATTAATTTTTAGTCCACAGGCCGTTGAAACAATTTTCATAAGGTTTGGCACATTTTATGCCATGGAACAAAAAAGTAAAGTCGAAATTAAAGAAAAAAGGGCAGCAGCTTTAGTAGCAATTTCAGGAATTTTTAGCAGAGATAGTGAGACACAATTTTGCAGCTATTTTTTTTCTTAATTTTCAACGTTATTTTTTGTTCCAACTATGTGTAGGCAAAAAATACATCAAACACTCTCCGTGGGAAAACCATTAACGTCATATAAAGGTTTTACTGTGTAAATATGTACCTATGGTCAGTGTTATTTGAAATGCACTGTATATGCATATGCATAGTATGTACACAAGTTAACTAGTTCAGCCGGTTGTTGTTTCGCATAGCTGGATTCCATGCCATACTTCTTAAAGTCTTGGTTTTATTATTTGCCTCACAGTTGTAATTTTGTCCACTACTAGGGGAGTGGCCGACTAAAACACTTTCTTCTTAGGTCAATATAATTTTCTTAGTATTGTGACGAAATAACTAATTTTTGTACTGTAAGAAGCTATAACCTTTGTTTAAATGTTTATTTCTTAATTTTCGAACTTCTTAAAAACTGTAGTTTGCAATTCTCAGAACTATTTACAGTTGCATTTGTCTCAGTGTTGGTCTGAAGTGTCCAACAGTAAGACACTCTTCATCCAACAGTGAAGCAGGAGGTATCTTTGAAGCTATGTATTTTTTAATGCTGCTACGAAAACAATATTTATTGAAAATCATGTTCCAGTTTCATTTTAATATATTTTGGTGATAAAAAGGGTAACAAACTTACATAATACAGATAAAACTAGATATCTATCGAATATTTAATAAACCGATATCTATTTCGAGAGTAAAAAAAGCCTTTTGAGGGTTTGTGTCCATATAAAATTGGGGACGACATAATAAGTTTAATTTCGGTTATAGAAACCACAGATTCATCAGAAACTTCAGGGAATACGAACTTATTCGTCCACTTCTGGTTTCTTAAGAATGTTATTTCATACTCTTGAGTTGACTCAATTATTTTTAGAACTTTTCCAATGAAATAAATTTTATTCTTTTCTGTTTTGCCGGCAAATTCTACGAGTACGAAATTATTTTCTCTCGGACATATATACACTCATATTTTGATGATGAGTCTAGTGTGTTCTTCTTTTGAGCTTTCCGAATCTTGTTCAAACACTTGTTTCTTAACTTTTTGGATTTTTGATTCATATGCTCTATCTGTCTTACTGATTTTATTTGTTCTTGTAATATTTCTTTCTTCAATTACATCCTTTCCCGGAGTATCCGTGGCTATCATACTTTTCCCTTTTCTTCGGGTATTTTTGGACTTACGAACTTCTGCTTTTGGAAAACTCCTAAATTCTTCAGCACTTTTTAAAACATTGTAATGCCTTTATCTTTATGGGAAATTGCATATACTAATGATGGAGTGCTGGAAGAAGCGGTCTCGGTTCCATTATTTTCATTTTCATTTGGAAGTACACGGTCGGTAACGGCACTTGGTAGAAAGTCTACATCTGAAAACACATTTGCATCAAATGGGTATATTCCACACTTCTTTTTATAATGTTAGTTGGGGTTAACGCCTTTTCATGAGTAATACCAGCACACTCAGCTACTTCATATATAAATAGTCGTTTACCTGGATGTTGCATCATCCAATTATCGACGGATACATCATATCCTATTGAAAACGGTTTATAAACACCCATATCTAATGGTTGTGGGGTGCGGTGGAATGGTCAAAATTGTTACCCCATTAGCCTTGGCCAAATTAAGAACGGCAATGCTAAGGAATATTTTATTAAATGCTTGAGTACCTCTAAAAATAACTTTGCATTCATCCAGCTACTAGGGGTAGCAAGCCTCAATGTACCAGTGGAGATCCTTGAATCATGTGTTTTTTAAAGTGAGGTCTCGGAAATACCATTGCCGGAGGGTAGTATTGGCCCTTAGCATTTATTATACAACAAGTTGTAACAAGGTTACCCCTCTCTCCACTTGTTACCTTGTTCACCTGCTTCACGCCCTTCCCGTTTCGTTCAGTTTAAAAATTCTTCTTCTATCAGCGAAATTGGAACTCCTTGCGTAAATACTTTCTAAATTCTGAAAAGATACCTACACATTGTGCCGATTAATAGACGTTGGTTGCACGGGACAAGCTATATTCTTCTGGTGCCTCGAAACCATTTTAGCTCCGCCATTTTATCGTCATGCCATTTGCCAGGAATTTTCTTTTTGTTATCAGCAGCCATTTCATACGCAAGTTTTCTACAATCGATAACCGACAACCCATAAAACATTTGTGAACAATCTATTATTATATATTTCTCAAAGAAGGCTTCTTCTGCGACACTGAATATTTTATTCACACTATAATTGGGAGACATTCGTCGACAAATTCAACCTGCCTGACTTTTTTAACGTACCTAGACAATGTCTGAAACGAGATACCTTTTGAAGCAGCTACTTTTCTTAGACTTCTGCTTTCTGTAACAAAATTTACTGATTCTCTCATAGTTTCTTCTAAACAATTACCAATTTTCCTCTTCTTTGCTTCCATGTTTGATCTGAAGAAACAGTAGTTCACTTTCAAAATTAGAGTAATATATATGTCCAACACTGAGACACTGTCTCACTGTAGGGCAAGGCGGGTTGTCTCACTGTTGGACAAACATGCTAGATAACCATTTTGTGTCACAGCTCATGTAAAAAATGCATAACCACATAAATAACAAAACATACATACATTCATAAAACATACCTTTGTGTTGATCAGTTCACAAAAACACCTTTTTATGTGCTGTGTATTAAGAAAATAAGGTAGCTGCAAAAATGTACTTTCACTCGTATAAATCACAAATGGCTCAACGTCAGATACATCAATGTTCGCGGCGTTATTTGTACTGGCACAAAAAGACCGTTGATTAGTTAGACACGTAGTAAGTGCGGGATACTCAATGTCTCACTGTAGGACCTGCCCCACTGTTACACACCCTCCCCTACCTAGCAGGTAATTAATACACATAATAGAAAGCGTTATGGACAACTCTAACCCTTCTGGGAATTAAATCTGATCGCGCAGAGGAAATACACCGTACTTCGCGAAAACGAAAATATCTTAAAACGCTTTCGGGTGATCTTCGTGCTTGAGGCTCTGATCCCTTTTTAATTTTTTAAGCATTACTGACGACCAAACGAGAACCACTGCTCGAAAATAACCCCAGATCATCTCTAAAATAACTTTCGTTCCTCTTAATTTGTAAGAAGTTAAAACATTTACGAGGATGGTATGAGAAGTACCCGTGTTAGGAGATAGATAGCGCTTTGTGTGTCAAAATCTGCATTACCGACTGTGAGCACTATTCCTTAGTCGACGTCTGTAAAAATTTCGGAGAGATACATCGAGTAGTTTCGTTCTGATAGCTGTTGAACGTGAGGAAGTTGATTTGTGAAATCATGGTAAAAGAACAATACCGGTCAGTGAATCGATTTCTTTTTCTTTATGGGAAAATATGTGTAGAAGTCAAAGAAAAGTTAGATGCAGTTTATAAGGACCATGCATCTTCAACGACTACCATCAGATACTGACTTAATGAATTTAAGCGTGGCCGAACATTCGTCTTTGATGAGGACCGACCAGGTCGTCCCATTGAGCTGACTTCGAACAGTACGATCAATAAAGTTCATAATATCGTGTTAACAGCCGCCGGGTGAAGATTAGAGAGATTGCTAATATGGTAAACATCTCAATCGGACGTGTGCAAAACATCCTTCACGAAAAGTTGAGTACAAGAAGACAATTGGCGAGATGGGTGCTGCGCCTCCTGATGATTGATCAAAAACGCAATCGCGTGATAACTTCAAAGCAATGTTTGGACATGTTTAAGCGCAATACAAGTGAGTTTCTACGGTGTTCACTACACGCTAGAAACCAAAGGTCAGTCGGCAAAATGAGTTTTGCTCAGCGAACGTGCACCAAAGACGGCGAAGATGATTCCATCAGCTGAGAAAGTTACGGCGACGATGTTTTGAAACTTGAAAAAATGACTTGACGGAAAGCGGTTCACGTCAAATGAAAAGGTCATTGTCGAAACAGAAACCTATTTTGCATAGTTCGACAAATCCTATTATTTGAATGGCTTAATAAAAACATCGCTGAACTAAGTGCAAGACGATTATGTCGAGAAATAAATGTACTAAATGTGTTGTCTTTCTTAACACAGATATTTATCCTCGTATGTACCTGCGTAAGTACCAAATACCAGTGATTTCATAAATAAACTCTCATATTATAGTTAAAAATAAAATTACATTACATTCCGTGTGGCATGCTTTTCGCTGTCACACACATACATACATGCGTATGTGGGTGACATTTTATTATTTTATTGCTTCAGCTTTATGCTGCTATTATCAAATCCTTTTGAATAGGAAAAGGACGCTTCCGTTATAAATCAAATCAACAATATTCAGTTCAATTAAGATAAAACCAATCATAGGAGAAGTCGCGATAAAGCTGATTTATACAGAACATTGTATTTCCGTGCATGCTTATCCAACAGTATCGCGTACAAAAGCAAATTTATCACCCACATAAATATTAAAATAAAAGAAAAAGGAAAAGCGTAAGAGAGTTATTTGAACTTCACATTCGAACATTGAAGTCGCATTTAATATGTTGCGTTTACTTCGACATTCATATATTTATTTTAGAATTTATTGAAATTATCTATATCTGAAAATATTAAAGGACTGTAAATTAATGGTATACATATGTAGTTTAAAATTTGTCAGTGTTGGGTCAAATTTGTACATAGTCAAATAACTCGCTGTTTATTTTAACTAAACAAAATGTGCGAGTTTATCTCATATTTGAATATTGAGCAAAACACACAGTTGATTTGACATGTTAGTATCGAGCGATTCAAAAACACTGTCGGAAAAATACTGGGCCCCTGGTGGCAGCTCAATATTTAGTGGCATTGTAAGTGTGAAGTTAGCAGCTATAAGGAGGCGAACTAGGACATGTCATAATTTGTCATATTCGTTATTTTCGTATGCATATACATTGGTGTTTCGTTTTTGTTTTTTATTTGTATTTTTTTATTTTTTTGCTTGTTTTTCTCAACACTACCTGTCCCCTTTTATAGAATGTGTACGTAAGCACACCAATGAAAATAGTTTCAATAAAGCGGCATTTTTGAAAGTAACTTTTGTATGGTAGCGGCATAGATAATCATTTTGGATCGCCCGATATATAAAATTAGTTTTGTTAATGCGTTACTACCAATCTCCATCAACTCATTTCGAATTAGATCAATCTGCGTACCTTACATGATTTTAAGTAGCTCCTTGTAAAATTTTCCGTACTACTGTTAAAAATGAGATGCTGAAACAGTTCACTAAAACCCTTACCACAACACTTAATTCGTACTGGACGCACGTTTCGATAGCCAAACTATCATCATCAGCAGCAAGACTGAACTAACAAGCTAAGTGAAAAACTAACCTTATAAGGAAAATAAATTATGCAATATGTAAATTTAAAATCGTAAAATTTAATGAGCCGCTTCATTGCACAGGACTGTAAATAGCCTAGAGGTAAATGAGCCGAATGACGTGAGTTATTAAATCCTAGAAACTGACCTGAAGAATAATTTCGCTTATTTCCCTCGGCTTTGGATCAGATACGTCGATGACATTTTTTGCATCTTTGACATCAGTAAATGTTCAATAACGGATTTCATAGAACAACTTAACTAAAAATTTCCCTCTATCAAATTTACCCACGAAGAAGAAAAAGACAACAGGATTCCTTTCCTCGACATGTTAGTAATAAGAAATAAAAATAAGTTAGAAATAGACGTATATAGGAAACCTACTAGTAATAATAGATTCATCTTACAGGATTCTAATCACTCATATGAACACAAACTTTCGGCTATTAACTTTTTGGTGCACCGGTTACTCAATTTTCCTTTAACGAAAGATAGATATCAAAATGAACTAAAAGAAATCATCAATATTTCTAACTTTAACGGATTCTCTGAAGATGTCGTCTATAATACTATTAGGAAACATAAGAATAGATTAAGAATTAGAAATGTAAGCACATTAGAACGCATTGACGGCCGTAATAATAAGAAATATGTTAAATTACCCTTTTATCCATGTTACACCAAGGGTCTTCAAAAAATCTTTTCTAGGATTGACCGCAAGATTGTTTTCTCTTCGAGCAATAACCTTAAAAACCTTTTAGGAAATTCCAAAGACCCAGTGGATAACATGGATAAATCAGGAATTTACAAAAAGTGTATATTGGGCAGACAAAAAGATCCATCAAAATTAGGTACAAAGAACATTTGGCTCATCTCAAATTCAGAAGGTTTGATAAATCTAGCGTTGCCCTACATATGCTTGAAAATAACCATAATGTTGATAATATAAAGTTAATTAAAAACGTAAGGAGTACTTCTCAATTAAATTGTTATGAAGGCATGGAAATTTACAAAAACAAAACTCACTTAATGAATTCAGATTTAGGACCACTAAATTCCAGCCTTTATTCTTTGTTACATCATGTTTAATCATTTATAGTTGTAATTTTAACCATGTGCAATGAACCGCTTCATTGTAATCTAGGATTTAATAACTCGCGTCATTCGGCTCATTTATCTTTAGGCTATTTATAGTCCTGTGCAATGAAGCGGCTCATTAAATTTTACGATTTTAAATTTACATATTGCATAATTTATTTTCCTTATAAGGTTAGTTTTTCACTTAGCTTGTTAGTTCAGTCTTGCTGCTGATGATGATAGCTTGGCTATCAAAACGTGCGTCCAGTACGAATTAAGTGTTGTGGTAAGGGTTTTAGTGAACTGTTTCAGTGTTCCAGTGCCATAGTTTTAGAGTATCCGTTTAAAAATGAGATGGATCATAGAGTAGCATGCAACTATTAAATTTCATGAAACATTTTAGACCAAACGACGAAAAAGTGGCTAGCAGCAATATCAAAAAGTACTAGTCATTCTACCGTAACTTGAAAAACTGTAAACAGGTAGTTTTCGCTTAGATTACTAGTTCATTTCCACTGCTGAAGATGATAACTTAGCTATCGAAACGTGCGTCCAGTGTAAGTAAAAATATTGTGGTTCAACTAACCAGGTATTTGTATCTTGCAATTTGGACAGCGCACTTTTAACCTAGCAGGAGCTGTTAGGGTAACTCTTTTATCATAAAAACATACATAAAATGCTTTAAATTTGAGAAGAGTTAAATGGTTGTGATCAAATTACTATAAAGCAATGTAATATACTGAAATATTTTTGTCTAAGGGGATTTTGGGAAAATTGTTAAATTTTCTAACTTAAACTAAATTTACAATTCTTAATGTGTTCGGGAGTATCCCTGGATACCCTTTTGGCAATTTTCTAACGAATTTCCAAATTGATAAATCGAAATTAACGAATTTTAAAATTATAAATGTAACTAACTTTGCAATTTGAACGAAGCCAATGTTATATAAACACTCTGTTTATAATAACCTCTACAGGAAACTGCCTGTTCTGGAAGTTAACCCTTTTTCTCTTCGAATAAATACCTTGATTTCACAATCGAACACTTTGAATTGGGATCGGAGTTAAAATACACTTTAATTCAACGAAGGCTGAATAAAGGTTGATGAAAATTATTGGCGTCGCTCATCTTTCTTTTATTTTAAATCGCGAAAGACCGGCGATTGTTTTCTTCCACAGCAAATTTTGATAAATTACCCAAATAGAAACTTTTACGATGAATTTCAATGAAATTAAATTATTTGTAAAAGAAAATAGCATGGAAGAACGCATGCAGGAACTCTACCAGCTGACAGTAGGCAATATTTATGACCTACAGCTGGCTGACAAATATTAAACGTGAAATATCTCTAACGATTTTCTTAAACCTTTCAGATAAAGATGTAATTGATGAACTAATGTTTAAAATACCTTTCAATTTACGCTGTTGCTTGTTTTAGATTAATATTCCATTAATTTTGACGAATTACAAATGGAGAAATCGACCGGAAGATGAAGTATAATTTTAATTCCCCTACGATCGTTGTTATCTGGAATTATATTATAAATATAATGTCCTCGCTCCACAGCCAGTTGGCTGGGGGGAAATGGTAACGAGGAAATTTCCATTTCTTACCGCAAGAGGAATATTTAATTACCGAGTGGCTAACCTGACCATCTTACTCGTTCAGAGGTTGACAGTGGATTCTGTAATTGTCGTAAATATTGAACATAACAATACATACTTCCTTTAAATCCATTTCTTAGTTACATATTCATAAAGAATTTGAAATAATATGGTGATACAATTGAACACCAATTCAGTTTTTCATTTCTTCTAACTAAATCCAATGTGCATTACATAAAATACAGTTATTTCGGTTGTTTTGTCCTACACAAAGCTTTTGAAAGATTTGAATAAAGCGCACTTTATTCATAAAAAATGAAACCTGAAAACGAGTAAAGCGAATAGTGTGTATACGTAAGTGGAAAAACGAGAATTTATATCTCAGAGGAAGGCGAATTTATGCTAAAGCCATGTTGAATGCACTACCTGAATATTTCATACATCTATTGAATAGATTTACTGTGTGTGCTTAAACTTTTATCACGCGACGTGACATTACTGACAAAACCCACTCCATACTATAAAGGAACTGCAGTTCCTCTTTTCATAGACTCCTCTAAACACGCACAGCTGCTCATCTTTTGCAATTTCGAAGCTTTTATCCCTATGGGGCAGATGGGTACTTTGTAAATCTCATCGTAGCCGTTAATTATAAATTGTACCTTTTCATCGTTACCAACGTAAGTACTATATTAGTCTAGGTATGTAGAAGTTGTGTTAATTATTCAAGTACATAGATACAAATATATTTACGCTCGAAAGGATTCACAAACTTAACAATGGTGATTTTTCTCTTTTATCAGTTATAAACTTAAGTGCATCCGTATGTATACATATTATACGCATATCCTTTTTCACTTGTCATTTTTAGTTCTGAGGTTGAGTAGTGAAGTAATGACGATGAACCGCCAGGGGCTCTTGATGCGATTACAGGTAAAAGATCTTACGCAAAGCAGACTTAATTTAAATTTTGAAATAGAAATTTCCAAAAGTTTATAGGGCACTTCTTTAGATTAGTTTTTTCAATGTACTGAGTCTGAAAGGTTAATAATTATTGAAAATGACCCATAGATGTTTGAGTTAGTCGGTGGGCCCCATAGTGCGGTCGGCCAATTGTAAGAATGCCTGCTCCTGTGGTGTGTGATTGTGGCGGAGCTAGACGCTGAGAATTCGAGTCCTACCAGGGTCAAGTGGCAGATCTTTCTAATGGATCCCGTATAATCTTGAGCCCCTATTCACATATTGAGGAATAATTAACTGCACTTCACCATTTACGACAAAAGAGTTATAGTAACGAAGCCAGGGAGCACTTTACACACACCATTTCGGCGTAAGCTCTTCCAAGATTGAAAGCTAATATACCCCGTACAGCCATCACCACATGTAAAATAATAGAGTAAATTAGAATTTATTAACTTATTTTTTTACATTGTTGTTTTAAAGTTGTAAAAAGCAAATCTAAAGTATTTAATTTCGAATTAAAAAATTTTCAATTT
Source organism: Dynastes maya (assembly GCA_029619315.2). Lineage (NCBI taxonomy): Eukaryota > Metazoa > Arthropoda > Insecta > Coleoptera > Scarabaeidae > Dynastes > Dynastes maya. The sequence goes on from JAROYE020000001.1 coordinate 29,676,740, forward strand.
GTATAACCTTCAATAAAACACACATACACACACATATATGAATACGGGAGGTGTAAATATTGATGTATTTTTATCGAAGAGGAGCTGTTTATAGAGCTGGTGCAGAGTGAGTGCAAAATTGTCCAATTTACTAGCGAAGGCGATTAACACTGTCTCGTTGTAATCAACCTGAAAGTTAATGGAAACGTTCTCTCATTAAACCAACTCACTACGGGTGCTCCCACTCCGACGCGAACGAAGTTACATAATCGGATCATCGGAGACAACTGCGCCGAAAACAAAGGAAGATGAGGTTGAACTTCGAGTGTAAAGTGCTGCCCATGATTTTTTCTTACCTATTTTGTAAAATTTCAATCCGCTGGGGTCAACCGCCCGTACACATTTTAGACGTTCCCACAAAAAGGGGTATACATTTGCGTAGTGTGTTTTCGTGTCCTTTTTTCCTTACGCACTGCTAAGTAAGTTAATGTAAAAGGGATTTTCTCCGGACGTCCTTCAGTTACGTGCAAGTATTTCAGGATTTGCTGGAATACAGAGTTATGTAAACTACTGGAGGCGTTTTAGTATGGTAGTAGCTAAATCCGACAAGCAACATTCGCCGTTTACATTAAATTCTGCAAAAAGGAACACAAGCCTAACGATGATTGAAGAAATGTAAATAAGCCGTTGTAATTTCTATGCCCCTCTCAACACAATGAAATAATACTTCACTATTTCGGTATGTAATTTTCTGGGAAGGCTTATTCATGAAAATAAATTATGCATAGATACAAGAAATTTCGTGCCAATACAATTTCATGAAACAGTTGCTTTAGTCCAGTGGTCTAGGTTGTTTGGTTTGCATCAGTCATATTTCGTATTATCGGTTAACCTTGTTGAAATAATTTGGTTAAGAGCTTTAGAATTTCTTTTTATTTTGTCAAGCTTATCATTACTTTAGATATTTGGTTTCTTAGTTTAACATCACATTTTTCCTCTTATATTTATTTTTATAGTTATAATTAAATTAGCAGTTCTTTTTACTGTATTGGCAACTTTCTGTGTTACTGCTGTCATCTGTTTCTTGTTTATTTGATACGATTTCTTCTGTACAAGATGGTATGACTAAAAAATCTTCTTCACGTGGATAGATTGTGAAAGATTACTTTCTTATTACTAATGAATCAGCCATTTGATTTAAATTTTGTTGCAAAGAATTTATCTCAAAAGGAAATTGGATAAAATGCAGCACATAAACTAGCATCCACAAGAATTTAATTTGTTAAGACACTTCAGATCCTCTTACTTTCGAAGAACTAGATAATATAGGGTCTTTCGACAAGAGGTATCATTCTAAATCAACAGAAAAACGCAATATTTTTTGTAAAAAGTGGTTATATTTTTACTTTAATCCAAAGTACAAACTCTGAGGTTAGTAATGGAATACATCTGCCAAATGTCCGCTTCAGCTCTACCTACAAACGGTCATTCTTTTGATTACATTTTTCATCACATTTTCGCATAATAGCGGCTGTATTTCTTAAACAGCAGCTTTAATATTGCCTTTGAGTGATTGAATCGTTATTGGAGCATTGGCGTAGACCAATTGAAGTCTCCATTTCGAGAAATCACACGTCCAGGAAATTTTTCACGCAATAGAGCCATTTCACAAGCTGTGTGACAGGTAGCGTCGTCCTGCTGAAAATAAACGTCCTCCACATCCATAGCATTAATTTCAGGCCAAAAATAGTCAGTCAACATCTTTCGGAAACGCAACCCATTCACTGTAATGGTCGAACCGGCAGCATTTTCGAAAAAGTATGGGCCGATTACACCGCCAGCCCAAAAACCGCACCAAACTGTCACTCGTTGTGGTTAGAGAGGTTGTTCAACTATTTCTCTAGGGTTTTCGGAACCCCAGATGCGACAGTTTTGCTTGTTTGCAAACCCAGACAGATGATAATGAGCCCCATCACTCAAAATAATTTTGTTGAAAAAATCATGATCTCGTTCATGCATTCCCAGCACCCAATCAGCGAATGTACGGCGTTATACGTGATCTGCTGGCTTCGATTCTTGTGTCAACTGCAACTTATACGCATGTAGGCGAAGATCTTTATGCAAAATGCGGTGCAAATATGGTATCCCCAATTCCTATGATCGTCTCGAAATGGACAAACCTCGGTTTTCAGCCACACTCTCAGCTACATCGGCGATATTTTCAGCTGACCTAGCCGGACGAACACGAGTTGGAGTCTTCACATCACTAACTTACCGAGACGTTCGAATTTATTAATTAAATTCACTATAGCTGTGCGAGAAGGCGCTTGATGAGAGCTTGTGCAATCAAGATATCTTTCTCTAATTCTTCACCACACTCTTTCATACCCATCTGGAGTTTTTAAATTTACTCTAGTCTCGTCCGAAAACAAAACTCGCTTCTAATCTTCAACTGTTTTATCTGCATATGTGGTAAATCTCAAGCGTTGTGCTCTGTGTACCGCGGTAAGTAATAGTCCAAATGCAGGCTTCCTATTGCTCTATCTAACTTCCCTCAACAGTTCCTTACAGTTAAAACAGAAACTTTGACATTTCTGACTGCTTCAAGCTGCTTACTAAGTTCTGTGCTTGTTATTCGCTTATTTCTGCGAGCTTGCAATTGCAAAAAACGATCATATCTCGCACCTATGACACATTCCCTACCTTGTCCACGTCTTCTAGAGTGTGATCCGGTTTCCTCGAATCTTCTAACCATTCAACTGTCGCATGATTAATGCTCAGGGAATTATCCACATAAAACATTGCACGTCCTTCAGCTAACAAAAGCGAAGAAATTATGTGATCGGTTCATTATTTTCAATTTAAACTTTATTAACTTAAATTCTATGCACGCAAAAAATTAACAAACTCATAAATAAAACTTAAATGGTGCCTAAACTGTAACATAAACGACTGAAGAAAAACTGTTTAACAGAACTTGATATTAATTCGAGGCCATTTTCACCATAAATGTTAAGATAACTTTGTAGTGAAACTACTATATTATGTTCTGTTAAACCAACAACTTTTAGAAAATCGTCAATACTCAAAAGACATACCAAATATCTGTCTCCGTTGAGAATACCATAATTGACCTCTCAAATTCTACTAAATTGCTGGGTGTGTATTTTAATGCCGATATGACATGGCTAGAATAACACGATCATGTCTGCAGTGCGTTGAGTAAGACGAATTGAGTGTTGTAACAAATGAAGAGAAATGTTAGCACAAAACATTTGCTCGACATCAATTATGCTCTCGGCTACACCACATTTAACTATAATGTCATCAATTGGGGTGGTGCTACTGGCTCTGATCGACTGTTGATTCTGCAAAGGCATATTCTACGCTTATTATTTAATATGGAAAGAAGGACGCATTTGAAACAAATAAGCTTATGACACTTCCTTGCATATATGTTTATATTTCGATGTATACTTTACAGTGATAGATATGAGACATTGTAATCTAACTTTGATACACATCCATGTAGCACAAGAACTGGTCATTTGTTAAGGTTAAAAGTCCATAAAATGGCTCTATATAAGAAGAATCCATATTATGTTGAAAGATACTTTTATAACGCCTTACCGTCTGCATTGAAAAAACATGCAATTTAAACAGCGTCTAAAGACATTTTTAATTAAGATGGCTCTCTATTCTGTAGAGGAGTTTTTAACATCTACTGGGACACAATAATTAAATTATTTGATTACGTTTCTGTATGTTATTAGTCTGTGTTTCATGTTTATACAATGTGCTATGTCGTTTACATACTTTTTACATTTACATTTGTATTTATTCGATGATTTGACTTGTCCTACATCAATTGCAGTTTGATCAAATGGAGCAATAAAACCTATTACCTATTACATTATTGCTGCAGCATCACGGTGGGGATGAGTCGCAGCGAGCCATTGAGAAAAATGGTAATTTCAAATCATTCATATAGATTGCGTAATTCTATTTTAAGAACAATAAATATTTTTAAGTAAGAATTATTTCCTCAATTATTATTGGTCGAAAATTAACAAATGTTATTGATAACAGATGCGCAAAGGGACGCTAAGACAATCGCGGACTTTGGCGATAGCTGTTGCAGAAGATAAGCATGTTTGTATACAAAAGTAGCTTAATTTGAGAACTTAGTGGTTGAAAAATATTTCACAGTACAATTTTCATTAAATCCAGTATTTTGAAACTGCTTAAACACAGAGCGCGTTAAACGTGAGTCAAAAGTCAAAAAGGTTGCATCCTTTAATCTATTAATCGCCTATGGGACCATTTCCGTTCGATTTTGTGAAACTGCCGAGGGAGTATCAAACTAATGCACCAGACTTTATGTGATAATAAGGAATATATTTCTACCTCACCTCTACTATAATATTGTTTATCATATACCAATCTGGTATTTTCCGATATTTGGTATAGGGATCTTGGAAACTAGTAGAGGGACAAACAAATGGGGAAGAATTGCAGTTTTACGAGCTCAATTGAATGAGCCTTCAGGTTTTTGGAAAACAATGCACGGAAAACTAGATATTTTGAAAATACTGCACCAAAAACAAAGTATAGTACTATATAACACAATTGTAGCAATCTGTGATACAATTTATAGCAAAATAGGCTCCAGGCGTAGTTTGTAATACTTTTCGCCAAAAAGTACACACAAAGATTGTAGTAATTCTTACCACATAGATCCCATAACCAGCCAGGACCTGCGCAATATCTTAGCACAACAACAACGTTAACGTATAACATGGAAGAATTTACTCCAAAGAGAATGCTATAGAAATATACAATAAATTCTAAAATGCGATGATAATACTTGATGTAATTGTAATATAAGCCTTTCTTTTCGGTGCGTTTTTTGTTATTTCGTTCAGTGCCCTTTTACTTCAGAAAAAAAGTGTATTGAAGAAAGTTGTAGGCAATTATGAGATTAAGAAGGCAGTCAAACTGAATTGTTTATTTAATCTATAATTTTTGAGATATGAAAACATTTTGCGTTTTTTTAATTGAGAGCAGAGTCTGCCATAACTCCATAAAAACTGAATTTTTTCTACGATTCCAACCCTCGACATAGTTATTTTTACCAATAAATAAATTACGGCCATTTGCTCCTTTTTAATTCCGAAATGTTCGTGTAGTAAGCTGTGGAAACAATTGATAGATGCACATCGCGTTTGGTAACAAATTTTAAGATAGTTATTAACATTTTTCTTTTAATTTCGAAATTACATAGAATCATAATTATTTTGGTGTCAAATGTTTATTCCGTCGGAATTACGATTTTACATAAACATAATTTCGAAGAAACTAATAAATAGAGAATGACAAATGAAAAATTAAGAAACGATAAAGGAAATTGTGATACAAAATTCAATTAGTACCTAAACAATGTAATTAAAGTAGGTAAAGTATTTAAGACCAAATATGTTCAAAAGGTTTACCATTATGATTAATGCACACGTTACACCTTTTTCATTGAATTTGTTGCTTTTCTAACGGAACGTCCATTAATATTAACAAGAGTTTCTAGTGCAGCTTCTCCAAGGTCGTGTACTGTGTCGTATGATTTTCAATACACGCTATCTTTTACTATTCCCCATAAATTGAAATCTAAAGCAGATAAATCGGGGTATCGAGGTGGCCATGCAACCGGCGGGTTTTTTCCTATCCACGGGTTCGGGAATGCTCCACTTAGATAATTTCGTACCGTTAGCTGACTATCGCTCTGTGGATCAGCGACCGCCTCTATCGTCGAGGCTTGAGATAGAGTGGGGCACGATACATTCGTCCAACCGCGGCATGTATATGCGTTAGGGAAAACGGTACACAGTCGTACGATACTACTTGTGTAAGTTTGTCCGACTACAGACGCTCAATCTAAATGTAAAACATCAATGGCGTTGATGCATCGAACGGAAAGCATTGGCGACTGACTTGCGTGGAGCGCGGTGAAGAGAGTGTGTTGGCTGACGAACATAATCGGCACGACGCGGTCGCCGATCCGCAGTGTGCTGATTATGCTGTGGTGCTCCATTGTGTTGAAACCATTCGAGCATACCACCTATCTGTAAGGGTAATTTATCTAACATATTATCAAAATAGTTCCGCTGAAAGTGAAAATGGCGATCACTAGTGAATGCACCGTCAAAAATGTACGAACCAAAAATTGTTGAAAAAGTGACGCCGCATCTAACTTTAGATCCAGACTTAACTTGGAGTCTCCTCTGTTCAACATGATGCGGTTTTTCTTGCATCCATAAATGTTCGTTATGACTACTAAACAAGCTGCAATTTGTAAACCATATTTCATCCGTCCACAAAACATTAAATTTAAGCTGTGTCAACTTCACGCATGTTAGTAAGCCTAGTACAAAGTCAAGACGCCTAATGTCATCATCAAGGTGTAGTGTTTGAGCAACTGGTAATTTATCGGGATAAAACCAATGCTTCTTCAGTACTCATACAACAGTACATTGTGCAGTGCTTGCTCCTATTGAAATTTGTCGGGTTGAAATCGATGGATTTGACAATACATATGCCTGTACGTTTGCCTATGTTAATGCTTCTTGCAGTCTTATTTAATTTGCAGGGAGGACCATACCCCAAATTATCATGCAGTTAGAGAAGCCTGACAACAATCGAAGTACCGTTCGAAATACTGTTGTGCTGCTTGTATAGCATTTTTATGGCACGAAATATAACATCCAATCATTTCACGCTTTCCTTGAATAAAAAAAAATATGTTGGTAACTTAGGAAACCTCAAACAACATTAACCTTTAAGTACTAGCATCTCTTGGACATACATAAGTATGCCATACATAAGTATGCCTACGAGGCACCACTGTAATGTTACTGCTATAAAATGAATGGTTTAACTTTAAATGTTTCTTGTTTTAGGAATATAGGTACCTGATATGATACAAAACGGTAAAATAACATATAAAAGAAACTTCAATAAGTATTATGTACTATTTATTCATAACATTCATTACACAATTTTTTTGTATGCTCTGAACAAATATTTTTAAAACATTTAGAGCATATTTGTTTAGAATGGCGGTTATTTTTTCTAGGGCACAAGTAACACCGCTTTCTTAAACTTGTAGTTGGAATTTCTATAGGTTGAGGCTCAATTTTTAAACGCTCGTTTAGAACTTTTCGAACTTTTCTTGGCAATTGAGGGTACTCCAAGCGATCTAATTGGTATGGTTTTACAAGTCCTTGTCCTAATATTTTGAGGAAATTTCTACGCGCAGTGACTGATTCTATGATGTTTATAAATAATGAAAGCATTTAAGGCGTAGACATTAATGAGATGGAAAAATAAAGCCAATGGCCATCTCCTTGTTCGCCGTCCCACATTGTACGTAGCACAGAGTTTATCTGTTACGTCCACTCCACCCTTAGTTGTATTATAAAACGTCAAAATTTCCGTTTTTTTTTCTTCTCCGGTATCTTGGTCAATGTTTGCATCATGGTCCACTGTGGAGAGCAGAAGAACTGCCTTAGATTTTTTTGGTACATAAGAAATCAACGTTGAATTTTTTGAAAATCCAAACAGTCTACTTTTTACAGTTCTATTCTTGTTGGGAAGAAACACTGCTGGAATTTCTCTTTTATTTTTGCGTATTGTTCCTACTAATGTTAAATTATGGTCCGACAATAAGCGCTCTGATAAGGATACACTTGTGTACCAGTTATCGGTTGTCACATTTCTGCCAGCCTTATCGATAGGCCGGATCAATCGAACTACAATTTCCTCTGCAGAGTTACTGACTTTATAAGGTCCTTTTAGCTGAGTTCCGGTGTACACTTGCATGTTTACAATATGAACATTTTTGGCGTCACACAGAGCAAACATTTTTATTCCATAGCGATTTGGTTTTGACGGAATATATTGTCGAAATCTGCAGTTACCACGAAATGCCACCAATTGTTCATCAATGGTAACGAATTCAGAGGGCGAAAAAAACCCAGTGCATTTAGAAATAATATTCTCGAATAAATCCCGTATTGAGGCGAGTTTATCTATTTGACGACGTTCAATACGTGTAGTAATGTCATCAAATCTAATACAACGAAGTATAAATAAGAATCTTTCATAACTCATTGTTGTATAAAAAAATTGACTGGCTAAATCATTATCAGAGAATAAGTCTCTGAAATTCAAATGAGATGATCGCAGTACACCGGCGACAATGAGGAGTCCTATGAAAGCTTTTATTCCTTTGTGTTTCATGGAATTTGCACAACTAGGTTCTTTGAAAGTTGGGTCTTACTTTCAACTCAATGTATTTATTTGTATTTTCCACCAATATTCCAATTACCCAATCGTCAAGGAATAGCGCGAATATAGCGGAAATGTCTTTTACATTCTTCGCACAACCTTTGCAACCAGGAAGATGAACAACAATATTACTTTTTCGTGTTCGTGATGTTGGAGGGGGTACTTTATTCCACTTTGAAGTTGTATTTTTATCTATGAAATTATAAACCATAAGAGCTAAGTATTTTACAACAGTGTTTATTTTTACATACCTAAGTAAAAATCTGTAACATCAGACAACTCTTCCGTATTGCTATCATCTTCTTCAATGACTGAATCACTATCATGACTAGATACACTTTCATGATCTGAACCTAAGTCGCTTTCGGGATAGATGTTTTCGTTATCAAATTCTATCCAAAAATCGTCACTTTCAAACAACTTCGCTACTTCTTCATCACATAATCCACGTTTACTACCCATAATATCAACTGTGCACATTAAGGCTCAACGAGCTATTCAATGGGCATAAATATTTGTAAATACTGTACTATAAATTACTCACAAAAACACCCGTTATGTATAATGAAAGCTCAACAAATAAACAAACGTAACTACTGACACGGCGCCTTTCAGACACCACCGAGTGCAGGGTCATAAATTATCTTTTGTTTACATTTCAATGCTTGCAATATCTGGACTATATCATGTTACATAGGTTTTAGAAGCACCATTCGAGGAGTATATATTAGGTAAACTGACGTAAATGAAATTACTAGATAGTACTTAAAGGTTAATTGAAAACTAAGGTGATTTGCACCTGTCAATAGTTGTCGTTTGCATCTATCAATTGCTTCTATAGCTTACTAGTTACGTGAATAGTTCGGAAATTAAAAGAAGGAAATGGCCGTAATTTATTTATTTGTAAAAATATGTAACTATGTCAAGTATTATATTGTTTAAATTTTTACAAAATGTTTTATTTTGTCATAGTCGACTATGGTTTCCATTAAAGACACAATTTTTTTGTCATACGTCAAGAACTATAGCTTCAATAGAAAGTTCGGTTAGACTGTTTTATTAACCACATTATTACCTACGACTTTACCCTTTACATTTTTTTTATAAAATTAATAATAGTAGAGCTGTCGGCACCGAACTAAATAACAAAAAAAAAAATTTTGATATCTAGTTAACCGATAACATTTTTTCCAAAAAAAGGGTTATTCAATTAAGCTCGTAAAACTGCAATTGTTTCCCCATTTGATGGTTTCTGTATCTCCGCTAGTTTCCAAGATCCCCATACTAAACATCGGAACAAACTCACCCTATATAACGTCACCATTAAACTAAAATACTTTTAATCTATACAACGCACAAGTAAAATACTTAAGAAGTTATACTCTCTAGATAGAAGAAGCAAGAAAGTAAATGTCGTGAATATAAAACTGATTTTAACTGAAACTAACATTAAAAGATTTCGGTCGTAAAAGATAGATTACGCAGCGCTTTAAATTAGGAGACGAGTTGCAACAAATTTCCGCAGTAGGTATCTTAATTTAATTATAGCTATTACCGTCAAGTTAAGATTTTCAAGAGAACTACACGGTAACATTCATGCTAAACTTTTATTTCGGAAATGGAAAGAAGTCGTAAAAAATAAAATACACCTGCAATTTAAGCGTCATCGAATTCAACTGCAAGGAAAGCACGGAATACCGTTAAGAACTTTCAAATGAGTTTCAAGTTTCATATAACTACAAGTTGTAGAAAATTAAAAGTACAATTAGGGATTTATCGTCTCCGGAGAGTAGTATAGAAAGTGGGAAGAATGTAAGGTAGCAACTCGAAAGGGAGCTATTTTTCTTACACCTTAATATTTTGCGATAATAGAACTTAATTGTAATTGTACTGCAAGTACGTGCGAAATTTTGTTGCATTGAGATAAAACCCTGGTATAATATCTTTACCACTACATATCGTCAACGTGAGGGTGATATGACTATGTTATAGTCAAGTGACTGGTAAGTGGTGACATCGACCGCCGATCGGAGATGCATGATGGATATATTGTTGTGATATTTCTTTTCCTTTGTTGAAAGATGCTTTGAATTGACAGTTTGAATTATTTTAGTTCCATATTTTAACGAGGCGAAGCAGTGTTGTTCTATTTTAGTTCCATATTTTAACGAGGCGAAGCAGTATTGTTGACCTCTTCCCTCTATTTTCCCCTAGTTTGTTTTCTCTTCTCTGTCTTACACATGAAGACATAAAGTTATTTCGTTAACAAAAGCCAATCAATAACGTACAAAGTGATACACTAATTTTACCAACGAAAAATTTAAATTATATTTCTTTTAAAACAAATTGTGTAAATGTATCACATATGGGCAGGCAAATTGCTAATCACATGCAATTAATGGATTTAAAAAGAGCATTCACATGGTAACCACATTTTATTACATCGTACCTAGCAATACCGTACCTACAAAATTGAGCTTCGTAACCAAGGGAGTGGATGGTATTTCAATTGGTGATAGAAAAGTCAAGTTTTCAAAATAGTTAACTGGGGGTCTGAATAACAAAACCAATCAGAGAGATAATAAACAAGTTTTCGACACAAAGAAAATTTCAAAATTATTCGATATTTTAATTTAAATCTTGAAATAACATGAACATTTTCTAAAATAAAACTGCAATACATCATCCAACAAACCCTTTTCGATATATAATTTGAAAATTACAATTCAAGGAGCAAGGGCCAAGCACCAAGCTACCGGGTTTCCAACGAAGACTGTTACAATTTCAAAAAAGGACACCGAAGAGCTGTTTCGCTTAGATTGGCCAAATAAATCCAAAAGAAAAATCCAACCATTTTTTAATTTAAATATTCAAATTTCAAAACTAAAACTTCAATTTAATAATTTAAAACTAAAGAGATTTATTTAGGTTTTTGTCCGTTTATTGTTCACAAGAAATATAATTTATCCAAATTTATTTATTTAAAATTACAAATAAACTCACTGTCTCTTTTAAAAACGATAAAATTGTTTCATTTCTCTTAACATTTGTTGATTTCCAAAAAAAAACATTAAGTGAGATACCCCACGATTAACGAAAACATCAGTTTTAAAACGTTAGCCCTGAGATTCATTTGATTCATTTAATTCTTTTAATTCACATTTAACTTTATTTACACACAAATATCGTTACAATATACACTTCACGCGTCCAGTACGAGTATTGCGGTAAGTGTTTTAGTGAACTGTTTCAGTGTTCTAGTGCCTTAGATTTTTAGAGTACTTGATTAATTTTACACTCAGTGAATTATTTTATTTTCTTTTTGTCTTTGCAGAAGCGGCTTAATGATGTCTATAAATTGTTATAAGGTTGTCAAAACGACAAGAGCCTAATATACAGCATGTATAGTATATCTAGTATCTTCATCGAAAACGATCATGGTAGTCCTGATGATTATAGACTTTATTAATTCCAATATTTAACTAAACGTTTCGACAATATTGAATGTCTTCTTCAGTAGCTACGACAATACAAACATTAATTTTAGCTACTGAAACAGACAATCTTATTTGTCAGAACCTTTAGTTAAACATTCTAATTAAGTCAGTAATCACCAGGACTACCATATTTGCTTTTGTTATCTCGAAATTACGACCACGGTATACTCCCTAATTCCTTAATGCATACATACGAATGCATTTAGTTTACTAAAGAAACGCACACCTTAGGTATAGGGAAATGCTTGTAAAAAATTTCTAGATAAATTTCTCATATTGTAGAAATACAGCGTGGCCACCTAGTGCGTAGACGGAACATAATTCCTTTCCTGAGTAACTTAGAGAAAAAGTTTTCAAATAGAAAATATTCGGAGATAAATATTGCATAATATAAAATTTTATTCAAATATACAGTATAACCAATGTATGTAGGAAAATGATGGTTACTTCGAGTAGATGATGAAATTGTACTAAAAAAGATAACGTTTACACATTTGCTTTAATGAATATCTTTACAGAAACGAAAGTTTACAGACTTTCATCACAGCACCCTACGTTTTTAAACAAAAAACTTATCCGCATAGCTTCATATTTAATTTACTAAAGAACGACACATTTTATGCATAGAGAAATGTTTACAAAGAGATTCTAGAAGGGTTTCTATATAAAAAAAAATGAAATAATATGAATCAAACATGGCAAAGATTTCGAAGGCCATCTTGTAAACTCCAATCGATATAATAAACTTCGGTGCAATAACTGAGACTCCAAGAAATACTCTATCGAATAAAATTGGAATCACCACCCTAGCCTGTAAGGCGTTTTAGGTATCGGCCGTTAAAAAAACAACGACATTTCACAAAAATGTTAAAGTATGTCAATTATGAAAAAAAAAAAAATGGAAATAAGTATAGGGAATATTGATGAAAGTTGCCATGAATCTAGGTGAGGTATCTAAAGTCGAAATAATATACATTCCATTGAAAAATTTTAAAAAAACCAAGCTTGCATCGTGCGCAGCGGCAACTGAACATCCTGTATACTTCAATATAATTTTATGTTATGCAGCATTTATCTCGGAATATTTTTTAACTGAAAACTTTTTCTCTAAATTGCTCAGGAAAGGAATTATCTTCCGCCTACGCACTAGGTGGACACGCTGTATATACAGGATATTTTATAAAAAAAAATTAAATAACCTGAATCAAAGATGGCTTATATGATTTAGAATTTGGCTCATACAGTGTCCCAACCCTCTGGACTTGTGAAATTGCACTTAATATGTAAATAGTAGGAAGCTAAATTTTACAGCTGACCTCACAAAGTAACTTTCAAATTATTTGCATATATATAAGGTGATCGATAAGTAGCGAACTAGGCATCTTGTTATATTAAATAAAACACCTGGTATATAATCACGTTTCTGGTTCTCCCATTTAGAAATAAACTAACGTAATATAGGCTTCATATGTCTATTTTGAGCAGATTTCGAGGTATTCATACTTTTGTTTCCAATAAATATACATATTATTTCCTTCAAAAAATACGAAATGCAAATATATTCTAGCGTAAGTTTTTATGAGATCAAATTGCATACTTGCCTCTACCTGAACGTAGTACTAGAAAGCTTTCCCAGGGCGTTAATATTCTGGGTGTTCCATTCAAAAATTAACTCGTGTTGTGTCCACCAAAAATTAAACATAAATGGTTTTGTTTCGTCCCCTCTTCGGCGTAAAAGAAAAATTGCTACCACCTTCGGCCAGAGCTCGAGCGTACGACTTTTAGCTCTTCCACGGGAGTAGAGGGTCTTACCACTTTTCTATTTAAACCAAGTAAAGCCACTTATTGTTAGATAATTCTTATATTAATTATTAATTACTTGAAACAAAAAACTTAACTCTTAAAAATAAATATAATGTACGTATACCGCCCGTCAACCAAATCTAATTTAATACGTGGATATCTACCAGCAAAGAAAACAAAAGAGAACAATTCAAAAGTATGCATCACATAGGAAGCTGTGCCACCACCACAATATGCCTTTTTCTATTCGATGCGTAGCTGTTAAGTCAGTTTTTATTTAAAACCGGTACACGAAAATATCGTGCACAACATTTATATAATACCCAATTGTTATTTTATGCAATTTTCAATAGTTGTTGTTACAGTTTCTAATTACATATACAAGAAAATCATGGGGAGGATTAAATCCTTGCGTCGAATAATACGCAAGTTAGCATCCTCTGTAGAAGTTACCAAGCAAGATTCCTGACTAAAATAAAATCTTGGAATGTACGGGTTTGGGACACCTGTACTTTCTGGAATTATAAAATTGTGCCTGTTGTATAAATAATACGAAGCTAAAATTTTCTGACAACATAACAGATGTCGTATATTCAGGATGATTGACAAATAGCGAACCACTTACTTTGTTATTGCAAATGGAATGCCCCGTATATTTACCTTTCCTGTTTCCTTATCTAGAAATAAACCAACATAATATGGGTTTCATAGATGGGGATAGTCAGGTTTTTGAGGAGGGGTGGGCAATGCTTTGATTTCTTAAAAGGCGCAGTAGATACAGTTTTTCATTTCTGCGGATGCAACCTAGGCATTCAGGTGGGGGGGGGGGGCGAGCGCTTAGTTCCATGTGTCTATTTCGTGGTAGCAATTTTTCTTTTACGCCGAAGAGGGGACGAAACAAAACCATTTATGTTTAATTTTTGGTGGACACAACACGAGTTAATTTTTGAATGGAACACCCAGAATATTAACGCCCTGGGAAAGCTTTCTAGTACTACGTTCAGGTAGAGGCAAGTATACAATTTGATCTCATAAAAACTTACGCTAGAATATATTTGCATTTCGTATTTTTTGAAGGAAATAATATGTATATTTATTGGAAACAAAAGTATGAATACCTCGAAATCTGCTCAAAATAGACATATGAAGCCTATATTACGTTAGTTTATTTCTAAATGGGGGAACCAGAAACGTGATCATATACCAGGTGTTTTATTTAATATAACAAGATGCCTAGTTCGCTACTTATCGATCACCTTATATATATATGCAAATAATTTGAAAGTTACTTTGTGAGGTCAGCTGTAAAATTTAGCTTCCTACTATTTACATATTAAGTGCAATTTCACAAGTCCAGAGGGTTGGGACACTCTGTATGAGCCAGATTCTAAATCATATAAGCCATCTTTGATTCAGGTTATTTAATTTTTTTTTATAAAATATCCTCTATAATTTTGTGTTTAATAGCTTAAATACAAACGTACCTATTTTCCTCAAAATATCCGAAATTCCAGTATATTTTGGGATAAGTTTTTACCAGATTAAATTACATACTTGGCTCTATCTAGACATGGTATTAAAACCCCTTCGGAACATACAGAGTAAAATGACCTTTGTTCGCTACTTATTAATCACTCTGTATATCTCTGTATATATTATCTACAAATGTTGACCTTCTACTATTTACACAGTAGGCACAATTCTACAATTTCGGAAGGTTAGGGCACCTGTATACTGCTCATCAGAAGAATAACACCGTGTTTGACGCTATTTTGCGAAATAACTTGGTCTAACATATTAAAATTGACTTAAGAATTACACAAGAAAACAGTATAATACATACTAATACAATCACAAAAACAGGAGAAAGCAATTAGCCATTCTATTGCCTGAATGGTATTATGTAACTAAATCAACAGAAAAACAATACAAAAATTGCAATATTCAATTTGGTTTTAATAATCTCCAAGATTTAATTATATTTCCAAAATTTAATAAAAAAATGCATCAAAATAAAAATAAGAGTTGATTAAAAAGTCTCCTCAATATTTCTAAATAAAATTACTAAATTACTAAATTCAATGTGTTCCTGAAAACCATATAATTCGGTAATCGTATTTAAAAACAACAAAAGCACAGGATAGCGCTTTTTTTTGTGTATTTGTTTATTGGCTAGTAAAATTTGTTTTATTTATATGTCTACTATTTAGTTACTGTGGAACTGGAAATACATATATATGTAGTTGATTTATTACCTTTGTTCGGTATTCTAGCAGCGTAATGTAGTAGACCCGCATCACTGTTTTTATGAGATAAATTTTATTTCTATTCATGTAATCCTACTGTAGGGTAAGGTCGATATCGTATAAAAAGTATATTTACCTTCATAGAGAAACTTTAGAGCGGAAGAATGTCAGTCGCACAAAACTCACGCTCAGCTCCCATCAACTTCCCTATTTTCAGCCAACACAATGTCGTAGAATAAAGAAGCGAGATAGTCATAAGTGTGTTTATATTGCCTCAGAGAGAGACTCTACTTAATCGTGGAAGTGTTATAAGTGCGAAAGTTATATTATGGTATTGTTATGGACGGTACTTTCGTGAAACCAGAATATTTTCCAACTTGAAGAGGAAAAGTTCTTTCTAGATATCGATCGTACTCTATTAAAATACCTTAAGCGTCCGTCATTAATCCTTCTTGGGAGATAATGAAAGTTGTATAATACCACGATTGTTACTAATTAGGTGGCTAATAATAAAGTTGTTAAGATCGGCTTTATTTAACATGAAACAACAAAATACGAAAACATTACAAAAGCTTTTGCTGTTCATTTTTAATTAATTTATTTAAATTCTTCCTTGCACACTTATACAGAAATTGTAGAAATATTTACAATGTATACATGTGTATAGTAATCCAGAAAAGAAATCATACCAACATCAGAATAAACTTTGCTGACAAGTTCCTCGGAGCGACAATTTTATTAGGTTTGAGGTGACAGTATCCTTATTATAAAGTTTGACGTCTAGAAAATAATCCTTTCTAGAAGGAGTGGCGTCTACTACTAGTTGAAAGAAAATATAATATAAGCGCTTGTCAGACAAAAAGAATTCAAGCGAGAGAGTTATTGCGTGAAGAATTGGAGTTGACTGTACATAAGATGCAAATTGGGCAAACTTATTTATAATAGCAGCTTTCCGGCTTATTTACAACAAAGGCTTTTATGAGGAAGGAAAATATCTAATGAACATTACGATGTTTATGTTTAGCGGAAAACACCAATTAGTTTACTTTTCGGAAGAGATCTTCAATGTCTAGTAAGGAACCGTCACTCGTAAAAGTGGGAAATTAGTTTTCGCATGCAAATTTTGAATTGTTAAAGTTACTATAACTTGGAGATGTTTCCTTACGATACTATAAACCTGCATGAAAACTAATTAAAACTGACACTTTTAATAATATACGTTAGAGTGGTTGGAGGTTTCTAATAAACCTTAATACTACTCTACGATCTTCTTTCTTCAGTCCAGTGAGTGTGAGAAATTACCCGCTGAAGTGTTGATTTCGTGCATCACTGGAGGCAACATATTCATATAAGATGTGTTCTGCCGCTTCCGGATCTTCTTGTCATAGATAGACGACAGATTTGATCTTCTGCCACTCTTAGTTTATATAAATGGTATTTTAGGACTACATGGCCTGACAGAAATCCTGCCTGTAATCCAAGATCCCCTTTGCTGAACAACAGCACAATCATTGATACTTTTGGCGAGCCTCTTATGGCTGCCTTCGCCTGATCTTGTTCCAGCATGCTTTGCGAAGCCTCTGGATTATCCTCCTACTTCTTGATTACTTGTTTCAAGAGGCTATTTTGTAGTTTCCAAAGGGGAGCTAGGACCAATACTGCTTCTTTGACCAGCTTAACCGCCTTTTAACTTCCTTCGATCCCTCGGAAGCTTGGAACCCACCGTAGGGTTACGTAGTTATTGCGTCTCAGTTGCCTTAGATTATGTACACATTCGTGTCTTCGGTCAGGTTCGTATGTATAGGCTTTAGGCCTTTAGTGTTGCCATACTGTCAGTGAATTCGTTTATGGTTGCGCCTCGTATCCCTTTCTCAAGGTTCATTATGGCGCATAAGTTTAAAGCAGAAATCTCTACTTGGAATATATTTGTGAGGAGTCTGATAGGCGCTTTCTCGAGCCGTCCGTGTACCATGCCAAGGTTCTTCTTTTGCATCGAAGTTCGCCGGATGGCCACTCAGTACGGCTTTCAATTATCACCTTATAAGGCTGATCAAAATTGTATTGCGTAGTGATAATGTCCTTTGCAAAGTTTACGTTGGAATTTTCAAGCATTTTAAGAGTTTTGATGTTAATACTTTTGTCAAACGTTACTGCTAAGTATTTAGCTTCATCACCGAAGCTAATAGTTTTTCCTTCTATCGAGGGTGATTTAAGACAGACTTTTCTTCTCGCCGTGAAAGGGACAATTGTAATTTTTTGCGGGTTTATGCGCCGACTATGATTTTGACACCATCTGTAAGTGTAGCTAAGAGCTCTTTGCATAAGTTACGGTATGATGTTTTCATGTTTTCCACGGATCATGATTACCAGGTCATCAGCGTCACTCTTGCGCCTCATATCCGTTGCTAGTTCAATTCTTTAGAAAATCATCTACAAAGCACCTTCTTGACGGCAGCCTCTGTTGACTCCAATTGTTGTTGTTTCGAATTGAGTTTGAAACATGGCTTTAATCAATTTTGTAGACGATGAGTGAAAGCCTTTGACAGATGCTGCTCTCTCTATGCTTTTGAGAAATGCATGGATGGAAAGCTATTTCTTTTGCCATAGGCGGCTCTTCCAATTTGCTTGTGATAAATTGGGGCGCCATTATTGATTTCGCCTTCTGATAGGCATGTTGGTTAAGATGAAGCGGATTTGCTGCAAACACTTCATTGCTTTGGTACCGATCTAATACGTTTTCCATTCCTTTGAGCAGGAATGACGAGGGTCTAATGGGTCTATACGCTTCAGGCTCTGCGAATGATTTTCTTCTTCTTTTAGGTACAAATACCACAATATTGGTATATAGCCGAAGCTATGGTAGACGTTGTTTAACCTCGCTAGTATTACATGGAGAACAAGATTTCCGCAATAACATACCGTCTCCTCCAGGTGATTTGTAGGATTTGAATGTCATTAAAGTCCATCTGGTTCTCATTACCGTGAAGACTTTACTTGTTAGACTTTGATGGACGAGTTGAATCCACTTCGGGGTAGTAGTATTTGCTAGTAGTGTGAGTTTTTCCTTTGATTGAGTGCAAGATTTTAATTGTGGTTAGAGGGACCGTAAGACAATACAACAAGAGGTATGTGATCTCCTATCCCAATCTCCCGCAATAAATCAGTTTTGTGCAAACAAGCCAAGTGTTCGAACTCTGTGGCACTGGAACTCTGAAACACTTCACTAAAATCCTTACCACAATACTCCACTCGCACTGGACACACGTTTCGGCTATCGAAACGTACGTCCAGTGCGAGTGAAGTATTGTGGTAAGGATTTTAGTGAAGTGTTTCTTTGTGTAAGCAAACTCCTAAACAAATTCAACAAAACAAGAAGTTTGAAAGACAGACGCAGATCAGGCAGACCAAAAATAGTTACTGGTGGTAATAAGGCTCTTAATATTAATTGATTTAATTGATTTCGTGAAGGAAGCTTTCTTTACTTTAAAATCAATTTATCCACACCGACATCTCTTTGACATTGATACCAAGAAGCTCCTCTGCGAAACACTGGTGCTATCTCAATTCGACTATGGTGATGTGATCTACACGCATTGTATTACCCAAGGTGACGCCAAAAGAATCCAGAGAATTTAAAATTCTAGCATTAGGATGATCTACAGTATGCCCAAATATAGTATGGTAGAGTTTCATTTCGCCTAAAAGAGTCAAACACCCTCAATATGGTCAACAGACGGAAGTTGCATTGTGTTGCTTTCTATTGAACAGTTTATAAAAAAAATCGCAGATTGCGAAATCGTCGCCAAGTGCACAGTGTTAATGTTCCTAACAAATCGTTATTAACCATGCTAAAACATAGGCAAGAGATCTTCAAACGTAGTTCTTCATAACATTGCTAAAACACTAAACAGATATTATTTCAATACTACTTCTATAAATTGCCTAAAATTTAAAATAAAACACGCCTTGCTAGAAACACAGTAATGTAGTAATTACTTGCCACACACCTTATGTGTAACTTTGTTTATTGTTTATTATTGTTATTGTTTTATTTTATTTCATTCAATTATTATTATTTTTTTACAAAAATAGGCTATAGGTAGAACGCTAAATATAGTCTTATTATATTATACGGCGATATAGTCCTTTTTGGTAGCGCGTACTACATTAGTTATATAATTACATGTGTAAACGGATACTCTAAAACTGTGGCACTGGAACACTGAAACAGTTCACTAAAACCCTTACCACAACGCTTAATTCGTACTGGACGCACGTTTCGATAGCCAAGCTATCATCATCAGCAGCAAGACTGAACTAACAAGCTAAGTGAAAAACTAACCTTATAAGGAAAATAAATTATGCAATATGTAAATTTAAAATCGTAAAATTTAATGAGCCGCTTCATTGTACAGGACTATAAATAGCCTAAAGGTAAATGAGCCGAATGACGTGAGTTATTAAATCCTAGATTACAATGAAGCGGTTCATTGCACATGGTTAAAATTACAACTAAAATGATTAAACATGATGTAACAAAGGATAAAGGCTGGAATTTAGTGGTCCTAAATCTGAATTCATTAAGTGAGTTTTGTTTTTGTAAATTTCCATACCTTCATAACAATTTAATTGAGAAGTACTCCTTACGTTTTTAATTAACTTTATATTATCAACATTATGGTTATTTTCAAGCATATGTAGGGCAACGCTAGATTTATCAAACCTTCTGAATTTGAGATGAGCCAAATGTTCTTTGTACCTAATTTTGATGGATCTTTTTGTCTGCCCAATATACACTTGATCTCAATCTTTACATGAAATTTTGTAAATTCCTGATTTATCCATGTTATCCACTGGGTCTTTGGAATTTCCTAAAAGGTTTTTTAAGGTTATTGCTCGAAGAGAAAACAATCTTGCGGTCAATCCTAGAAAAGATTTTTGAAGACCCTTGGTGTAACATGGATAAAAGGGTAATTTAACATATTTCTTATTATTACGGCCGTCAATGCGTTCTAATGTGCTTACATTTCTAATTCTTAATCTATTCTTATGTTTCCTAATAGTATTATAGACGACATCTTCAGGGAATCCATTAAAGTTAGAAATATTGATGATTTCTTTTAGTTCATTTTGATATCTATCTTTCGTTAAAGGAAAATTGAGTAACCGGTGCACCAAAAAGTTAATAGCCGAAAGTTTGTGTTCATATGAGTGATTAGAATCCTGTAAGATGAATCTATTATTACTAGTAGGTTTCCTATGTACGTCTATTTCTAACTTATTTTTATTTCTTATTACTAACATGTCGAGGAAAGGAATCCTGTTGTCTTTTTCTTCTTCGTGGGTAAATTTGATAGAGGGAAATTTTGAGTTAAGTTGTTCTATGAAATCCGTTATTGAACATTTACTGATGTCAAAGATGCAAAAAATGTCATCGACGTATCTGATCCAAAGCCGAGGGAAATAAGCGAAAGTATTCTTCAGGTCAGTTTCAAATTTACCCATAAAGAGGTTAGCCATAAACGGAGATAGGCTGTTACCCATTGCTGTTCCTTCCGTTTGTTGATAAAAAGTGTTGTTAATTTGGAAAAAGTTTTGTTTCATGCAAAGTTTTGTCAAAGAAATGAAGCTAGTAACTTCCTCTCTATCCATTTGGTTATCTAACAAAAGTGTTTCTAAATATTCCAAAGTTAAATCAACTGGAACACTAGGGAACAATGAACTTACGTCAAACGATACTAAAATTTCTTTGTCAGAAAGCTCAATGTCCTTAGTTTTTTCAATGAACTCGTAAGAATTTTTAATAGCCAAATCCGGAAGTTGTACAGGTAACTGGTTCAATTTGTCAGATAACCACCTGGAAAGTAAGTAAGTTGGACTGTTGATATTCGAAAGAATGGGTCTCACGCTTTTTCCGGGCTTGTGTATTTTAGGTAAACAATACATCCTAGGTAGTACTGGGTTTGATACCGTTAGTCTAAATCTTAAATTGTCGCTAATGACAGCCTTACATTCTAACATGGTCTTTTTGGTTTCTGTAATCATTTTAGACAAAGGATTTTTTGATAATTTTGAATAAGAACTTTGTGACAAAGTGGTGTTGACTCGACTAAAATAATCTTCTTTGTCTAAGATGACTACAGTGTTACCCTTGTCGGATTTTAAATAAAAACAATTTTTGTTTTTTAGTCTTCTAGCAATGATTTGATCTTTTCGTGCAATGTCAGGTGCATTCCTTTACATATTTTCCAAAATTTGACTTTTACGAGCGGTACGAATAAAATTTTTTGTGTTATCATCAAAATTACTGATCGCGTTTTCTATGCCAACTATAATTTCTTCAACCGGAGGCTTATTAAATTTCAGGTTGTATTTCAAACCTTTGTTTAATAAGTCGATCTCTTCTTTGCTAAAAGACTCATGTGACTCGTTTTTAACTAATGCAGTTGGGTTAATTATCTCGGCAGGTTTCGGTTTGTTAGTGGTGACTAATTTGGAAAACTTTTTCTTGAGAACCTTTTCTTTATCTGAAACTTTCTTAGCAATAACGTCTTCAATCCTGTTGAGATAATTAATCCATTCAAAATATTCTAAAATACATAGGTTGTTACAAAGTTGTAAATGTAAACTATATGCTTCTAACTCTAGTTGACTAATTTTAAAATACTGATACTTAATTTCTGAATTGGCTATCGAAACGTGCGTCCAGTACGAATTAAGTGTTGTGGTAAGGGTTTTAGTGAACTGTTTCACAATTACATGTGTAGTTAACTTGTTCCCGTATCATTATAACTGCACATTTGATTTTTGTCTGTCTGGTATGCCAATAAACTGTATTATTATTATTATTATCTACAAAATAATCCAAACCAATTACTTCGACAGTTTGAGCCCACAGTATGTGTTGCCAGTCGGTTGCAAACTTATTCGTGCTTTGAAGATTCACCTGATTCAAAAACCGATAGAAGATGACTTCGATAGATGAACAGAGTTTTGCGAAGTTTTGACAGACAGGAGCAGTGCTGATCCTGATTTCGCCCATAACTCTTTTTTCCGTTGAAGCTACCTTTGTGCTTGGTCTGCAGATAATTCCCATGATGGATGATCGAAGTACACACGCAAAGATCAGAAAAAGCTAATCTTTGAGTGGGGCCGTCACATTATTGAACCATTTTTTACATCCGCATTTTGCACGGAGCTATTACGCGAACAAATTATTCAGACCAAAGAAATATCTGGTTTTAACAGGATGGCGCTTCCGAGCATTTTGGTTTAAAAGTGCAACAATTTCTGAACCAAACGTTTAAAATCAGTGGATATGAAGGAGAGGCGAAGGCTTACAAAAGTAGGCCGCTTAATATTGAAGATTCAAAGGCTCGAATTAGAAATCCGATACGTAAAATTCGATGGGATACTTTTGCCAATATTTTAGTCTTTCCCTAGCTAACAATGGCAGACATTTTGAACATCCCATAAAGTAGTATTTGTCCAATTTTGAGGTGTTTCTTATTTTGATTGCGTTGTTCATTTATTTCAAATTTGTGTTCATGTGTCATTTTAACAGATAAATCCTTGAAACTCTACATCGTTGAATTTATCTTTCAGAGGATTATTGGAAGTTGGTATTTTTTCGCCCTATATACTTACAGAACCTGCTTCACACCTTTAAGATACACCGTTTTTAATTATATTGATATACCAATTTTCAAAGCGAAACATTTAGTAGTTCTTAAAATATCTGCATATTCCAGACTTTTTGGGCACAGTGTGTATTAATGGACACAAATTGCTATTTACAACTGCATGCCTATGTGTAAAACAAAGATAACTTAATACAACACCACCTAATACGTAGGACTGACATCAATTATTTTTAGAGACTGCATCATTGACATTTGTAACCTCTGAAATCAAACGCAAGCAGGAAAACATGAAAACATCGACGTATTCTGTTTATGTAGTCCTTGGAAATGTTATCTATTAATACGTTCGATCAAGTACTAAGTTTTATTTGTAAGAAATATCAAAATATCTGTCCTATATCAATTACAGAGTATCTTTATCTGTTTACAAGTAAGACCTCATTTTGCCATTTGATGAAATCGCCCTTTAAAATTGATTTGTTTGTGGCGCTAAAATTACTGGTAGTGCTTTTAGCGATTGAAGTAGTTTTCTTATCGCTTCTGAACGTCACTTACTTCACTTAGGACACTCGAACTAGAATAAATTTGCTTTCAAATGTTGCCGGAACAAGAACTCTCTGGAATCGAATACGGCTAAAGTTTCAAACTTTTATGCTTACCTTTCATTGAATTGGAGTTAATTTTATACGTCTTATTTCCTTATATATGCACATACTAATACGCTAATTAAATTAAAAGGAGCAGGTTGGAAAGTCAACATCAGCACACATTTTCTTAATGGAAACATCAAAGCTTACTTAGCAAACAGATACATTCAAAATGTAATTCATTACTGGGATGAATGAAGCTTTTATTTAATTTTGTGGAAATATTGTTTCTCGTCTTTTATCGAAGGTATACAAACTGAAGATAAGCTAGAAAGTATGGAGAAGGAACAACGAAAAGCTAATATCAAAGGCGCAGAATTTGCGGGCAAAATAGAAATAGGAGCTGTCCAGAAGTTTATAGAAGAGAAACTAGGAGTTACAGCCAAGATAATAGAACTTCAACAAATTGGAAGAGGAAAAGGGAGAAGAAAAGTTCTAAAAGCAAATGTGGAAAGCATGGAAAACAAAAGAATGATAATGATAAATAAAAATAAATTAAGAGGCACAAGATATTATATTGATAATGACCTAACTGAAGGAGAACAAAAAATTCAGAAAAATCTAAGAGAAATATTGAAAATAGAGGGAAAGAAAGGAAAACAGACTACTGTTGGCTATCAGAAAATAAAAATAGACGGAGACTGGATGAGATGGGATATGAAAAATGAGAAGATAAGAAAATATATGGATGTAATGCCTCAAAAAAAACTGATAAAAGAAAACGGTGACGAACAGAAACTAAATAAGACCAAGGCAAAAGAAAGGATGACGAGAAAGGAAAACAATTTAAAGAAAAAAACGAATAATAGGAAAAAACGTGAAATAAGATTAGAAACATGGAATGTGAAATCAATGTTAAGGGTAGGCAAGATGGATGAAATAGCGCGAGAAATGGCAAGGTATGAAATATGTATATTAGCATTACAAGAAATAAGGTGGAAAGACGAATGAGGAATAAATAAAGAGAATTATTGATTGACATATGGAGGAGAATCACAGCAAGGGAAAAATGGAACAGGGTTTATAATTGACAAAAAATTTAGGAATAACATATTGTCATTTAGTAGGAGAAACAGTAGAATATCGACGTTATGAATTAAAAACAAAGTTGTGAAATGTAACCATTATAAATGTATGTATATGCTCCAACAGAGGAAGCTGAGGAAATTGAAAAAAATGCCTTTTACGAGGAGTTAGAGAGAACATACGAAGAAACACACAAGCATGATACAGTCATAGTAAATGGGGATTTCAATGGAAAAGTAGGGAAAGAAGATTATATGGAGAAAGTGGCAGGGAAGCACACCATACATAAAGAAACCAATAATAATGTGCATAGAATGCATAACTTTGTGGAGGAAATGGGCATCTACATAGTAAGCACTAAATTTGAACACAAAGAGATATACAAAGTAACATGGCTACTACCTGGAAGAGCAACAGGAAATCAAATTGATCATGTTATAATAAAAACAAAAAGGCAAAACATGATACGAGATGTACGATCATACAGAGGCGCAAACAGCGACTCAAACTACATACTGGCAGTTGCTAAGTTGAATTTAAGAATTCTAGACATAAAATCAGCAAAGACATCGATGGAAGATCGAAGAGCTAAAAGGGGAAGAGACAAGAAGAACATATGAGAGAGAACTTGATCAGCAACTAATAGAAAGGAAAGAGAGCAATCACATAGAAATTAATTGGGAAAACATTAAAAATAGTTTGATAGAGTCAGCGAAAAGAGTAATTGGAAAAAGAAAAGACAGAAAAAGGAAAAAGGCTGGATAGATGACGAATGCAAGAGATCAGTAAAGGGAAATAATGAGGCTAGACAGAGGTAGCTGAGGACAGGGTAACAAGAAAACCATGAAGATTACAAACAAAAAAGAAAAGTAAGTACGAAGTTAATACAGGAAAAAAGAACACAGTGGATAGATAAAACGATGATGAAATTTGACAAGGACTCTAATAACAACACAAAATTATACCGGTACACAAGAAATCAATACAAGAAAAAACCCACACTAAGCATAAAAAAGCAAGAATAGGAGGTGTATCTGCAAGAAATAATGATAACTAGTGAAGATGAAGAAGAAAGTCTAAGGGAAGATGATGAAGAGGATTATCAAAAACAATCAAGGGAGAAAGAATGTGACGAAGCCATTAATAAACTGAAAAATAACAAGGCCGCAGGACCCGACAATATTTGCAGTGAAATGATCAAAGATGGAGGAAGGGAAATACAGAAACGAATATACAACATGATAATACAAATTTGATAACAAGAGCAAATGCCTGAAGAGTGGAAAAAAGGGTTGATGGTACCAATATACAAAAAGGGGAACGCAATAGAATGTAGGAATTGCGGAAGTATCATGCTGCGGTTACAAGGTCTTAACAAACATATTACATGAAAGAGTAAAGCGCTACAGCGAAAAAATTATTGGCCAGTATCAGAATGGGTTCAGAGGAGGAAGATCAACCGTAAATGCGATACATGCAGTGAAACAAATCATCGAAAAATGTTATGAAAATAGGATAAACCTACATGTTGTCCTTGTTGACTTCAAGTAGGCGTTCAATTCATTTAAAAGAGATGTGTTATTGCGCTAGAGCAACAAGGCGATGGCCAATGGTAACATTTTACAGTATCCTAAACGTTGCTGGAATAAATGCTTTTACAATATATAATGCTAATATCCAAAACGTGAAGACTACTAGAAGTACTTTTTTGGAATCCTTATCTATTTTACTGTTGGGGGTTAATGTAAAACGTCGTGTCTATCAACAGCAATTGCCGCGTTCAATAAAACTAAGAATTGAAGAGATTTTTAAAATTGAAAAGCGAGAAGAAAGACAGGAGAATGAGCTAACCCAAGGAAGGTGTTCTTATTGTGGATCTAAGAAGAACAGAAAAACCAGGTATTTGTGCTACATTTGTGTGTCTCGAACATGTGACACCTATTTGTAAAGAATGTGTTGATGAAAGATAGACTAAACAGTGACGCAATTTTAGTAAGTAACAATTGTAAACAAAAAGAAATGTGATCTGCTTTTATGCATTTTTTTATATGTTGTTAAAGATTGATGGAAGAATAAAGTAGTATACGCCAAATTTTGGTTTAAAATTTAATTAACCTAAGAAAGAAAGAGTAAAAATGAAGAGTAACGCAAATTAGAACAACCGGGCATCTATTTCAGTGATTCTGTTATGAAATGAGTAACTTTATTGCAATCTACTATGCGACGGTCTACGAGACCGACGTTAGTATTCGTGACATAAAAAATCATATTAGTAGCGGAGGGTTAATCTTTTGAAATGAGAAGGCTGCATTAACTTTTCTGTAATGAATGAAAATCTTGGCGGTTTGAGACCCACCCATAGAGTAACGTGATTATAACGTCCCGGTTGCTTTAAGCTCTATATCTATATACATATTAAGTCAGACTGATACGTCGAGACTTTAAACATTGTTAGTGTTGCCTGACTGTCTAGAAGTCATTTCTCGATGTTCGCCTTGGTGATGAGGTTCAAAGCAAAACCTTCTGTTTGGAACACATGATAGGGTATTGTACAAACCCGCCATGAGTTTGATTTGAATTACATTAGGTTAGTATCCTTCATCAAATAATTTCTGGTTTTCCTTTTATTATACTTTTGTATAGATTTTTAGTTTTGCATTTTTCGTTTGGCTTATCCTATCTTAGAAGCATTTCTTTACAGTGTAAAATTCTACGGCTATTTATAGAAGTATATTGAACTATTCACAAAAAATATACCTATGTATATTTTTATTAATACCATTAACTGATGCCTAATAATGGTATTACCACACCACTTGTGAAACTTAAATCCAATACGAAGATTGCTCACAGGTAGGATGTGCACATTAACTTTCAGCTACCTCGCCTGCATGATTTAAATCACAATAAATTCGAAATTCCGTCTTTAAACCATAATACATTTATTGCCAAGTAGTTATTAATCCGCCTAGGGTATTAAAAAAAGGTGTCTTTTTATGCTCAGATTAGAGCCTGAAGTAACGTGCGCACTAAATAAATCTTTAAAGATACTTACATAGGAATGATGCACTTTAATTTTATCGACCCTTAAATCGAGATATAGCTCTATGTGCTACTGGTCTTGCTGCTATACCGAACGGTCGTTATTGTCCTGGAAGTAAAGCTTAGGAGAGGAAGTAAAGCATTTGTTGCAATGGCTCGTAATTCATTCTTTATGACCCGTCGAGATAGTTATGTTGGCCGTTGTATGTGTACGTGCGGATTCGTGACATCCTACTAAATCTAACCAACCACCCGACAACCAACTAACCAAACAACAATAGTCTAGCAGCTAGGGGTACTACTTCGCCGGCAGTGATTTATATATTTTTAACAATTTTCACTTACTACTTAGACTAGAACGGAGCCAGTTGCGGAACGCGAAGAACATACGTAATTTACCGGATAATATATTGGAGAGTACCGAGACGTGATTTCATAAATTTTATCATTGGTATAACTTCTGTAGTGCACGCACACTACACGCAGTAACACGAACGTGTACACATACGTGAGTATGTGTGGATGTCGTACATTTTAGGTAGATCGTAATATATCGGCTGCAAGTTTTATGTGACAGGAATTATCCCATAATTTATCAGAGGGTTAGATTTTCGGTAGCCTCGTTTTATTTTATTATGGATACTTCCGAAACACTTTATTTTATTATGTGCTCTTATTGAATTTTACAAATCTCACATCATGAATGCTCAGCTCAACATAATCGAAATTCCATCAACG
Source organism: Dynastes maya (assembly GCA_029619315.2). NCBI lineage: Eukaryota > Metazoa > Arthropoda > Insecta > Coleoptera > Scarabaeidae > Dynastes > Dynastes maya. Next base: position 29,705,701 of record JAROYE020000001.1, read on the forward strand.
AAACTCATGCGACTCTTGATATTTCTTAAGATACACTCACAGCATATCTGTTTAGATACAACAACCAATTAATTCAGTTATCTTCGTACAATTACGCAAGTGAACCGATAAATAACACGTGGAAACTACTAACATCTCACTCATTAACATCCCCCTTGGCTTACAACGAGAGGTAGCCAGCCTGCACCTACAGAATTGAATGAAACTTGGGTGGCTCCTAGATCTTTTAGGACTATGGACAATACCGGTTTCCGTTTCGGCTGAGAAACGGGCTTGGAGGGTGAAATCGAGTTTTAAAAGTCGGGGGTTTCTGCATTTCTCCTTAATTATTTCTTATTAAATTCATAAAAAATTATCGACACATATATAAGAGGTTTATACGAGGTGTGGCAATTAAATAACCGGATTGGTGCTACAAAACATTTTATTGATCACCAATTACATTGCAAAGTTTATCCCCTTCAATGTACTCTCCTTGCCGATCCCTACAACGCTCCATACGGATTTTCCACTGTCGAAAGCAGTCCGTTTCTGTCAGCTTGTTGAGAACCTCCGTCGCTTTCGCTTTCACCGCTTCCACACTGTCTTGTACCCTTAAGCTCCGATTTTACCTTAGGAACTAAAAAAAAGTCACAGGGGGCCAGGTCGGGCGAGTATAGTGAATGGTCCAACACGATGATGCCGGATTTCGCAAAGAACGCCTTCACAGACAAGGCGGAATGGGCTGGCACATTATCTTGGTGGAGCATCCAGGATTAGCTCTTCCACAAATCGAGTCTTCGTCTTCTCACTCATTCACGAAGGGTAGTTAGAACCTCGTGTTTCACAAGAAACTTGAGGTTAACTCGTTGCTCGATCTGAACACTCTGCATTTTTCAGACGCGACGCTAGCGTAGGGACTTGAACGGACGATTGTTACAGCGAGACTGAGCGATGTACAACCGTGCCCAACGAGCTCAGGGCGGGGGAAGCATCTACAAGCACAGACATGTTCAAACCTACCGTGGCGTGCTCGCTGTTTGCTGATAGTAGCACCAGTCCGGTTATTTAATTGCGACACCTCGTACATAAGAAGGCACATATAGCAATGGCATGTTTATAGAGAGATTGGGGAGCAGCATCAAGTCATTTATAAATGATCATTATGGAAGCATGCATATGAGGAACATTTTGTTGTGAGATGTTGTGGGGACCCCAGATGGGACGGACCCCGAGAACTTTCCTTTAGTACCCTCGGTTGGTGCATCGCCGCGAGGGTTCCAAAGACGGATGGCACCTTGTTTCGTACTTGATTATAGAACGGTTTTGAGGCGTCAAATAAAAGTAAACAAAGTAAGGAAACACTACATTGATTAAAAAACCGAAATAAATATTAAATCTGCTTTTTGAGCTCTATATTTGAAATGGTTAACAAAGTAAACCCAAAGTAAAACGCACTCGAGTCTTTCATCACCTACTTTGAAAATCTCGAAGTTCCAAATGGTAAAACAAAACCAATTAACGACACCCACAGATATCAAACAAACAAAGGTTTGAAAGAATCTTTAATAATTAGTTACATATTCACTTTTAACATTCGCACCATTCTCTTCAAAGAGCACGGATTTACCTCCTTACTCCTTCCCTTCAAAGTTTCCTCTCTACTTAACTCTACGTCTCATCCCGACAATACCTTATCATTTTTTTTACAACTCCGACCCAAGCTGAATTGTTTTAATAAAAGTTCCGAAACCTTGATAAATATTATACTAAACTGTTAACGGTTTCCTTGCTTGTCGCGATAACAGAAAGTACCGCGGTGAATATAATATACATCATTACCTAAGTCGTAATAATAAATAACACAATTATGTATCTATCAGTTGTCGCGTTCATGTTTAAAACAATCACATGGAAACGCAGTCGTATGCTGGTAACAAAAAGGTTGTGGGAGAAATGTTTATTTTTCTTGTCTGGAAAAATACATCGTGTATACATACATACGCTCTGTGAATGTTTCATTATCCAGGACGCGTTGTGAACGGTTCCTGAATGCCATGTCGCGTTGCGATCAATTAAGATCCACACGCCGAAATAATTTCGATGTTTGGACAACCTGTACCGTCCACAACTCGTTATCGCTGTTTTTCGTTCAAGCGATTTCAATATTTTACCGCAATATACATGTTACAATAGCATACATCCAGAAGTATACGATAATCGGTAACCAAATTCTGCTGCACGATTCATGTAAATTATAATTTTGAAAGGATACTATATAAAAATAGATTAAGGCATCTAAAACTGCGGCCAAAAGTTTATTTACAGGTGTTGCCTCTGCTAACAGTATCACAGCCTTAAAAATGTTCTCCTCTTTTAGGGAAAGCATCAATCTTCTGTCATCTTGGAAATAAACCGACATGTTAACTTTGAAATGCTATCCTAATATCATATACGATGTGAACTGCCAAGCTTCCTATCACTTAAATATGTTCAAAAGATTCTATTAGAAAGGAAACCTTCTTTAACGTGTTATAAATATGCGATAACCTGGTTAGGACAGGCACATAAATCCTCACGAACATATGTCAATGATATTTGGTGACTGTTCATAATTCATGTAATCATTTAAAAACAATTTCAGCGACGATAATAAATATAAAACTAATCAATTATGTGCAAATAACAAATATTTATTTGATTTCAATTGATACGCCCCGTATAAATAGATACATATCCAAATGTTTACCCTAAAAACATACGAGGTATGTTTCCAAAGTTCTAGGAATTGGGGTCCAGTTTAATTACGCAAAATGTTTAGGTTGCGCTAAGGATCAGAAACAAGTCTTAACATATTGACGAAGCGATCCCGTGCAATACTGGTTAGTCTAATTCAGTCGCTGCACCGATATGAACGCATTTCTGTAGCGCTGTTTGTATAATAATCAAAGACGCGGCTAAATCACAAGGAGCAATCATTTTCGTTTTGTAGAGAGAGGGTGCTAAAACAACTGAAATCGTTCAACGTCTGCAAGGGGTACTTGGCCAATTCGCAGAATATAAAGGTACTGTTTATCGGTGTGTAGGTCGTTTTAAAGATAGGAGAACATCACTAGAAAATGCGCGCAGTGGACGCCCAAGCACCTCTGTGCGAAACATTACTGTCATGGAGAATCTATTGAAAAACAACAGACGAATAACTATTAATCTAGGAATAGGAAGATTACAGGTTCATGACATCTTACATGAATGTTTGGGCGTCAGCAAGGTTTCAGATCGCTGGGTATTAAGCCTGTTGGAACCTGAAGAAAAACTTAACAGGAGCGACACTTGCCGCCAACTTCAAAAGCTTCAGGAGACTCGTTACAGTGACAAATTTTGGCAACGGATAACAACTAAAGATGAAACATGGATACCCTACTACAATCCTGAGATCAAAACTTAGTCCGAAGAGCGTAAGGAGGGCCTCCACCTAACCGCGTGCAGTTCCGTTGGTTGGGAAGGTAATCACTACTGCATCCTGGGATTGCGGCAGGCCCTTTGCGGGGACTATCTTGAAATACTACATTGTAATATCGACGAAAATGGATGAAATAAGAAAACTCTAGACAAACTCGTACAATTCCATGAATCCTCCGCAAATGCAGATTTTGTATGAAACGAAATAAAATATTATTGCCGAAGAGACAATTATGAACAATTCAAACAAAGAATACTGATATCAAATTTAGTAAGTATTCAAAACAAAAACTGTTGAAGCTGCTATATTGTGATGAGTAAATATGAGCAAAAATTTGAGAAAATGTATTTTAAACTTGTACAAAAGTGAACGAATATTTAAAGTGCATAAAGACAAATAAATAAAATGTTGCATCAAAAGTAGCTTATAACTGCAGAAAACATAACAGAGAGGAATAAATTCTGCAAGACAAACGCAAGAATGAGTTGCCTAGCAAGAAAGCACCTTCTACTGGGATGTAATACTACTGCAGTTTGTCAAGAATATCTGCGCCGGTGAAATGCGCAGACGAGGAGACAGGATAGAAAACTACAGTACAGAGAGAAACAGCCCCCACTTCGCCGAAACGGTTCCAACACGACGGAATGGAATATGGAGCGCTCTTGAAGATCCCATAGTAGATGCTCATTGCATTGAATGTATTAACTCTGCTAAACTGAAAACATCTACCTACTATGTTTATAATGACAGAAAAACCCTGAATGAGACCGTCAGCTTTTTAGCAGACTATATTGAAAATATACCAACAAGGACTTGAAAGTGTTGTAGTTTCTTATGATGAATGTGCAATTGAAAATAAAAACCACAGCTTAATGCAGTATCTGTACTGCTTGGTCCACAATGGTAAATTCGATAATACCGTACGTCGGTTCCCAGAGTCCGGTCATAATTTCTTACCATGTGACCGACTATTTAGAAGAACAGAAAGGTATATGCAAAAAGTAGATTGAATCTACACCCCTCAAGAGCATATAAATCGCCTAAAGAAGTCAAAATAGGCTAATATCGTTAACGTTACTTAAAATATGATTCTGCATTACGTTAACACGCTGTATCTCTCCTTTAAAGAAATATTATTGGACAGAAACAAGCAGAAGCACGGTATATGAAAACAAAAACCAAATTTGACTTCGACTGATGTTAAGCGTGGCATGTCAACGGGAATGGTGCTATCTTCCCATAGCAATATCAGAAAGAAGAACGTAACAATTCCATTTGTTCTTTCTGGGACTTAAAATGGGCGTATTATGATCCCAATCTCTTTTAAAGAAACTGAAATATAAAACGCTTGCAAAAACATACGTATGTTCCTGAAAATTGTATGTAGTTCTATTGAGATTTGAAATACGATGTAGACCAATCAGGTAAAGAAACTAATGTAACAGGTGCACAAGAGTGCGATTTGGAAGACTAATAAGCGTCCAATATGTGTTGTTTTTAGTTTTGTTTGTATGTTTACGTAAATCTGCATTAGTCATCAAACAAATAAAATAATTTTGTCTGGGGGTAATTTAGTTTCCTCTCCAAATATCTTTGCGAAACAATATATTTTGAGGGTAAAAAAGGGACAAGTACTGATAAAATATTCAAAAATAATGCCCAAGATTAGCAATTCCTACTCTAAAATGTTAAAACCCTACTCTAAAAAGTTAAAACAGTTCAGTAAACAGTATGAAAGACTGCAATTTATTATGTAATAATAATAATAATGTATGGTTTATTTCCAAGATCCTTTGCTACAACTCACCACTCAAAAAATTTAAACAAGTAAATATATATAACTACAACAGAGCATTGGAAAATGGAAAATCACAAGGTGTAGTTTGGTTCATGAGAGTACTCACTCAACATTCTTCCACTAAACCTTGAAGATAAAATGCTATAACAAAAAAGTTAAGACACGCCTATAGTTAACCTTAAATCTAAAGGTTTTGTGTATGCAGGAGTAAATAAGTTTTAATGCATGCATCTCAAAGGCTCGTGCATTTAGTGTTGTTTTGAGAGCAGCACATGGAATAACCTAGATTTAAAACCCTTAACTGGGAACAGTTTCAATAATGTGGGAATGGAGTTGTAGATTTTGCTGATGTTGTAACTAATAGATCTCCCGAATAAGGCGGACATGAAAAGGTAGCGTAATGAGTAGACCCCGGTAAGAGGGAGCCGTTCATAGCCGTACCTGCCTAGTATACAAAAACAATAGTAAGAAAATAAAAAAAAAATAACAGAACTAATACATAATTATAATATGTGAAAAGCAGTGAAACACTCACCCTTTTAAGCAGCCTTGGCTACGGAACAGTAAAATTAGAAGCACCATTATCAATATTAACATCATATGGATAAGAGTGGCAAAAAGTTGACATCATTAGATGTGTTTCCACAGTTGCCTCGGTGATGTTCGCCGTGGTGAGAAAATGAGTTTATATTTTGAAAAAGAGCGTTCAACATCTACCGATGTTATACGTGCATGATTAAACTACTCTTTGTACTTAGTCAGTGGATTATTCGATAGACCATCACAAATTTGTTTTAGTGTGCTAAAATCGAGATCTTTCTGTAGCACACTCTCGAACTTTTCTAAAACGCGATTATATTTTGCGTCATGTATAGTCAGTAGCTGTATATGCACTCCGTCCATAATTTGCAGAGACTCCAATAATGATAACGATCTATTTTGTAATTGGTCTATTGCGTCTGCTAATCCTTTATAGTAGCTACGAATATTTTTAAAATCTGTTTCAACGGAAATATCTTGAAATTTCGACTGTCTCTCCTTAATAGCTGCAGCTTCGGCAGGATTGAATTGTGCAACAACAGCTTTCACTATTTTGAAATGTTCAGCATAATAAAAAGCTGCCTACAACCAGGTTCCCCAACGTGTAAGAATCGGCTCCGGTGGTTGACGAATACCAGGACACTCTGTGTGAAATGATCGTAGGCGTTTGGGAGATTTCAAAAATACTTTTTTTATGCTTGCTATTAATGCATCTACTTCGGAAGAGCATTGTCGAATGGTTTCTGCCACAAGATGTAAAGCATGCGCTTTACACGTAACATGTAAACACTTGCAACCATGTTCAAGAAGAGAACGGCCTACCGAACGCATTATCGCTGCGTCATCGCTCATAAACATCAACACTTTATCTTTTTAAATTTGAAATTTTTCCAACGTACTAAGTACAACCTTCGTAATTGCTGCAGCAGTATACTCTTGTAGTCTTCGGCTAGCTAGTAACAATGGTAATGTAGGTTTACTAGGGTCTAGTATGCGTACCATAATATTTACAATTGAATTTTTTTTACAGTCTGTTGTCTCGTCAACACATAACCAAAGAAACTGTTTTTTCAATATGCGTTTCATTTTCTTTTCCACGTCATCGCGTACAAATTCAACATGCTTACGTGCCGTTTTCTACAATGGCAACCGCAAAACGGGATTGTATTTGTACCAAAAGTCCTTAAACGGTTGTTTATCGAGTAAGCCTAGTGGCAAATTACAGTTTATCAACATAAGAATTACATCAAAAAAAATCCACTTCTCGGTGGCATGCCCAATTTTCGTTTTCTATGCTGTGCGCAATTTACGTGTCTTGTACAGTTCCACTTCTTATTTGACATCAAATGTATTTTGCACACTTTACAAACTATCTTACTCCCGTTGTAAAACAAATCGGGAAAGTCAGAAATAAACTTATTTACTATGTCTTGAAAGGGTCGTTTTTTAGCCTTCGACATGTTCACTAAAAACTACAATTAATAACTATATCTATATCAATAAAATCAACACCCCCTCTCCGCTATCCAATGCCAAACTGAACTGAGTGATGATGATTTGTCGTGTCGTATCGTAATCGACCAGCCCTCCCCGCCCACCTAAACACAGTCACACCGCCGTTGCGATTGCTCTTCAGTCACCGGGCTCTAGCAATGAGTCCCTTGTTGCAGATATTTAAATTATGCACATCAGTCCTAAATTGAATCTTTTCATATGAATACGAGGGAAAGTCATTAAATAAGTCACAAACTGTTGTGGGAAAGCTGAAAATACCTGAGAGCTATTTTCCATATCTGTCATTGGGGGGCAGCACTATCCAGCTTAATGATAATCAAGTGACAGTTGACGTGCGCGTACGCAAGCAGTGTTAAAATCTCGACCGTGCTCGAAGGGTGTACTGTGGAAGAGCAGCGTGCTGTTGTGCGTTTTTTTTTTTGGGCAAAAGGACTCCCTGCAAAAGATATCCATAAGGAAATGGCTCCTGTTTACGGTGAAAAGTGTTTGTCGCGTAAAGCCGTGTATAACTGGGTCGAGAAATTCTCACGAGGGCGCTCAAAAGTTGTTGACGGTCAGCGAAGTGGCCGCCCCGTTCAGATTGCGACAGATGTAACACTTCGAAAGGTGGAAGAGATGATTCGAACTGGCAGGCGGGTAACAATAGACAGCATAGCAACTACAATAAGGTGTTCTCATGGTTTTGCCTACGAACTGATGCACGATCGTTTGAATTTCCGAAAAGTTTGCTCATGGTGGGTTCCTAGACAACTGACCGAGGAATACAGAAGGATTCGAATAGGCTTGTCCTTGCAACACCTCTCTAGGTACGCAGAGGAAAGGGAGGACATGCTTAACAGAATTGTTACTGGTGATGAATCATGGGTGCACCACTACCAACCAGAAACAAAGCGTGCTTCAATGCAATGGAAACGTCCTTCTTCACCGTCAACAAAGAAATTCAAGGTTGTGCCCTCAGCTGGTAAGGTTATGCTTATTGTGTTCTGGGATTCTCAAGGAGTGCTCCTAGCCCATTTCCAGAATATAAATGAGAACGTGATTGCTGAATCATACTGTAGAGTTTTGTTGTTGCTTCTGGATGCAATTCGACGAAAACGTCCAGGCCTACTGACGAGAGGAATATTGCTGCATCACGATAACGTCAGGCCGCATTCGGCCCAGTTGACCCAGGCGAGAATTGAAGAATTAGGGTGGGAACTTCTTCAACATCCGGCTTACAGCCCCGACCTAGCCCCAAGCGACTATCATCCACTAAAAAAGCATCTTGGCGGAACACATTTCGAGAGCAATAATGATGTTCAACAAGAGGTACGCACGTGGTTCAGACGGCAGCCCAAACACTTTTATGCAGCAGGCATTGGGGCATTAATAAAGCGATGGGATAAGTGTATCAATGTAGATGGAGACTATATGGAAAAATAAACCTTGTTTTTGGCTAACTATTTCCCTTATTACTTTTATAATAGCTTTTTGTGACCTACTTACTGACTTTCCCTCGTATATTGGTATCTTATTTGGGATAATTGAATGGTACAAGGTAGAAGCATATAAAAGAAAGCGGTTGTTAATTTTTAGCCAACATAGCTGTTGCAGCGTGTGTAAAATTCGTTGATATTTACAGATACCAAAAATGAATCTTGCACATGAGTTTTGGACTCTCTGAATCCTATTATATGAGTCCAGATCTAAACAAGGCCAATATACACTCAGACAGTACATGAAGTGAGACATAATTAAGGTATTACAAAGCATTATTTTTGTCTGTCGTGTTAGATAGTGCCGATGAGGATATATTTGCTTCAGTACGTAAAGCGTAGGCTTTACGAATATACAAAGACACCTGCTTTCTATACCGAGACAAATTATCAAAGTGTAATCCCAGATTTTTATAGGAAGCTACTGTTACTGTTACAGTACCGTTCAGAGTCAAACGCATTCCATCTCTGTATAATTCAACTTGTTTCGCTTTACCGAATAGCATTACCATACACTTAGAAGCATTCAAGTGTAAATGGTAGTTTTCACACGAGAGTGCTATTGCATCTAAGGCAGTCTGAATTTTCTCTATTGATTCAGTGAAATCGGGGGGTCTAAATGAAAAAAAACAGCTGTGTGTCAACAGCATACATCTTAACTGAACAGTGTTTCACGACATTGAAAATTTGGGAAGTGTACAACGAGAATAAGAGGGGGCTAATACAAGAACCTTGTGGACGCCACTTTGTACATTCAACTTAGTAGACTAAGTTATAATTAAAAGTTGTTAGATTGTGATTTAGATCCTTTAGAGAAATAAATGTTTCAAATAAAATCCAAAACAATTCAAACCAGGAACCTATGTAAAGGGTTTTCCAATAGTAACGCTCGATGTTTGGCAACGGCGCATGACGAAGTCGATAATCGCACAGGTGATATCTTTGGCAGCCGTATTCAGTTAGTCTCTGCATTTCATTATGGAGCGTTACACGACCGAGCAACGCGTCGAAATGGTAAAAAATTATTATCAAAACCAATGTTCTATTCGTCAAACGTTTCGTGCACTCCGTGCAATTTATGGTGTCAACGATCGTAATTCAGAATCCACAATTCGCCGGTTAATAAACAAATTCGAAAAAACTGGGTCTGTGGCAGATCGGAAAGTGCCTATACGTCAGCGAAACGCAAGATCCCTTGAAAATATTGGTGCAGCCCAGGAAAGTGTGCATGAGAATCCGCAACTGTCCATTCCGCGTCGAGCTCAAGAACTTGGCCTGTCTTCGACGACAACTTGGCGAAACCTGCATAAGGACTTAGGGCTTCACCCTTATAAAGTGCAATTAACCCAAGAACTAAAGCCCAACGATCATAAACAGCGGTGTGCATTCGCGAATTGGGCGCTAGAGCAGTTGGAGGTCGATCCTGATTTTGGCCGAAAAATAATGTTTAGTGACGAGGTTCATTTCTGGTTAAGTGGCTTTGTTAACAAGCAAAATTGCCGAATTTGGAGCGACGAAAACCCACGGGAGATTCATGAGGTCCCACTACATTCCGAAAAAGTTACGGTATGGTGTGCACTGTGGTCCGGCGAAATAATCAGTTCCTTATTTTTTCGAAAACGAAGAAGAAGTGGCACTCACTGTCAACGGTGAGCGATACAGGGCTATGATAAGAGATTTTTTTTGCCTTCAGTGGATGGAATCGATCTAACAAACATTTGGTTTCAGCAAGACGGTGCTACGTGCCATACGGCACGTGATACAGTGACACTATTGCATGAGAAATTTGAAGGTTTCGTTATATCGCGAAATGGTGATGTTAATTGGCCGCCCAGATCCTGCGACCTAACGCCACCGGATTTTTTTCTCTGGGGCTTTCTAAAATCCAAAGTCTATGCTAACAAACCGCGAACGGTTGCTGCCTTAAAGGCCAACATTAGGCGCGTTATTGCTGAAATTGAGCCACTTTTATGCGATAACGTCATCACAAATTGGGTATCCAGGATTCAACAAACCGGGCAAAGCCGCGGCGGACATTTACTTGATATAATTTTTAAAACATAATGTTAATACATGTACTTTATAATAAAAACAAAAATAGATCACTATCATTCTCACAATTTGTTTTATTGCGTTACAAATATCGAGCGCTTCTAATGGAAAACCCTTTACATTACGTCGTTTAGAATTAAAACTAAGTAGAAGCATGACGATCTAATACGTCGTTTATAACATTTTTTCGAATAAATTACTACATACAAATCCAATGGAATTATAGCATATTGTGATACTTAAACCCTCAGTCAACAGCAACTCGTTACGATGAATTCTCGTTATATTTCCTCCAATCCGGTAGGATTACATAGCGAACTCGTATAACCTGCGTTCCTTGTTTTTATAAGCTACGTTCCATTCCCATACAGATTGTGATTTATCATCCTTCATTAAGTGTTTTTCGTACTACCAACAGTGTGTTATTATATCGACTTCTCCTTATGCGTACCTCGTAAATTTCCATTCAACACACCCTATTTTTTATCTTTCTAACTCAATTATTGTAACATGATAGGGTACTAAGTTGGGGTAACATTTTTCTTACTTTCCTCCCAATTTCTTTTTCATGCTCCCCCCGACGACAAAGTATCCGTAGAGAGAAAAATGGGATTCCTCATCTACTCTCAACTCCTGTTATAGCGGAGGCGGTGATAAATATGAATGAAAAAGAGGATGAAGAAAAGGATGCTGCTAATAAATTGGCATCGCCTCAGAGATTAATTAAGGATTGTGTAACGCATTTTCCTACGGTCCGAAATCTGCTGGCTCCGATATAAGTCGAAACAGTTTAAATATTTATACGAGGGATGTAAACCCCAGAATTCGACTGTTAATTATCAACTTATTGAATTTTCACTAACTGTAAGGGCGGATTAATTTTTTTAATGGCGTATTTTATTGAATAAAATCGTGAAAAGGAAAAGGAAACTTAATTTATAACTAAAAAAAACGTTATTTATACGTATTTTAAATCCGCTTTAACACATTAATCCCGTCCACAAAAATTACCAAAATTATCTAAATATCTTACACGTAGAGAAATGGTTTCTTGCAAAAATCAGTCTATTCAAGAAAATATTTTTTTCAGACAATAAAAATGTATAATACAAGAAAATATTTTTCTTGAAATTTGATTTTGATTAAATGAATATTTTTTGGGGGTTAATGGAAAAAAACCTAAAGTTATTAATTAAAATTAGGAGCAAGTGAATGAGCTAATGAAAAAGTTTTTTTTTATAGGTTACAGTATAATTAAATTATTGAATAATTAAATTATTAATTAGGGATTTACCAATAATTTAATTATTCAATAATCTCTAACTAATGCTTGGGTTACCGGTTTTTGTCGTATGTGGTTTGAGGCTAAGGTATACTTCAACGACTTTTCTGTAATTTTCTGTAATAACAACATTTTGTTGTAGTTTATCCAGTTTTAAATTTTAATTTTAATATTTGACGTCACCTCCCACTGCTTATATATAATTGCAAGTAGAATTTGAAGATAATTTTTCTTCTCCCTTTCATTACCAATGACCTAATTGCACCACATAACTTGCAAAATCTATATGGCAAAATTTTTAGTGATGGAAAGTACAGGAGTCTTTTTATACATTTTGATACTTAATAATCTAGTTACTACTACAGTGCAGATGTTTATATTGCAATTTATACTCATATTTAAAAAAAAAGAGAACGATTTCCTTTTCACTGTTTCATATTGTTTTATAGCTTGTATTATGTTTATTCTACTACGTTTTCTTTTGTTTGGATACCCTCCTAATTGGCCTGAGGATGTGTTGGTAAAAATAGAATTTTGTGAGAAATTGGACCATTGTCTTTTATTCCCAGCTTGATTAAATTATTTCTTTAATAATGTAATTAAATAGGGATTATTTTTATGTAGCCTAATAATGAATGACTTAATATTTAAATTTATTTATCCCTTTTTTTATTATTATTATACACATGGTAAATAATAATAAAAAGAAAACAATATCACATTAACCGGTATCTTTTGAAAATGTTTATGACACGTTGCACGTTAAAGATTATATCATCGCATGTGGAAGTATGCCATCTATATTTCGGTTTCTATATTCGCTACTCTCTAGCAAAGAGTATACATATATGTATACTGTCTTTAGGAAGGCATGACTACAACTACTGGCACTAGGTGGCGCCAGAAAATATTTCAGTTGTTGTTTGAAAATTAGCGGCATAAATTGAGAGATGTAAGAACAATATGGCCAATAATAAGAAGCTTTAATGCTTTCATTCTTCAAATATTGTTTTTGCCGGTAGCAATTCCATCAATACCAGGAGCTATTTGCTAGCATTATCTGTCTTGGTTATTGTTTCTATGCATTTTTTTCCATATGTACTTCTACATTAAATTCACTTTTGTTTGAACGTTATTCTGTAGATAACCTCTACATTTAGACTTTTTAAAATCACAAGCAATATGAATAATTTGCTTCATTATGTACGTATATGTCGTACTGTTTCAAACAAGGTAAGCTCAATAAATAATGTGCATATAAATAGTACCCACTTCAAGAATTCTTAGTAAAAAATACATTATTTTACCTAATAATACCTAAACGCATTCTGGAATTAAGGAAACTGTTTGTCTTTTTAGCAAATTTAGAACAAAAATACTTTTTTCTTTGAACTTTATTAGTGTTTTCCTGTAATACAACAAAACTTTTACCAACGAACATTTTATCGGACACCTGTGTATTAGATGCGGAGTCGGCTCTTCTGTCGCTGGACCTCCCCTCCGACAAAGAGCCTACTTCGCAAAGAAGCCGCCATCCTTCAGGTGGTGGGCTGTCGCGAATTCGTTAGATAAAATTATCATATAATTTTCAACAACCCCCATACCGGCAACTGTCTGATTCATGGGAAGTCTAAGTATTTACCAAAATGTTTCTTATTCATTGTATAACCAGACGTTGAAGTAGATTGGTGCAGTAGTGAAAAATACCAAAAGTGAGTACAAGTTTAATTGTTTCGTGGATCAAAAATGTTCCTGAACTGTGAACTGTGAACGCAAATTTCAAGTCACCCAACATGTTGCAACTGAAATGCATAAAAGAAACTGTCGGAAACTTCAAGTTTCAAAACTTAGCCTTTGACACAATCTCTTGCCGGAACCTCAAAACAAAGTGAGCAACAAATATTTAACGCAGATTTGTGCAAAGCGATGGTTACTGCCAATATACCACTCAAAAAGCTGCAAAATGTATTTAATTGCCTGTAGACAATTAGAAAAAACATACCATCTCACAATATTAAGATTTGTTAATGAAAGTTTCATGAATTTTATTCTTCCCGATGCTGTTCCCACAGGAAAAATTTTAGTCATGTTGTCCGATGCAGCGACATATATGATTAAAGCGGGTCAACAGCTTAAACTTTTGTACCCTAATTTAATACATGTTACTTGTTTGGCTCATGGATTAAATAGGGTGGCTGAGGAAATTCGGCAGAAATTTCCAGCAGTAAATACGCAATATTTTATGCAAACCATTATCTAGAGATCAAAAACATTATTTCAGAATTCTCTACTGACAATGCAATTCTATACCAAAATGTCAAGAAATTTTGAAAAAGTCTTCTTTGCCTAATGAATTGATATTTATTAAAGCCAATTATGAATTTGTTTCTTTGACAATAACAAAACATGAAAAAGAATCGCTGCCACTAACTGAATCAGTTAAATGAGTCAATGATTTAGAAAATAGTGTTTCAAATATTCCGGGTAGAATAGGAAACTCAATAAGTCAAAAGTTTGAAGAAGTAATTAATAAAAATGTAGGATACAAAAGTTTAGCAAAAATCAGTTTGATTTTAACTGGTGAATTAAAAATGGATGAAACAGAAACAAGTATAGAATTAAGTCCTGAGATTATGAATGCATTAAAGTACGCACCAATAACTTCCGTTGATGTTAAAAGAAGTTTTTCGATATATAAATGCATTCTCACAGATAGGCGACATAATTTTTCATTAGAAAATTTTGAAAATCATTTAATTGTAAATTGTTTTAATAATAAAAATATGTAGTGTCTAAGTACGTATTTTAGCAAATTTTAAGTACGTATGTGTTTATATAATTGTGATTTTAAAATGTAAGTGGGAATAATGTAAGAACAACAAACGTTTGTAAAATGCGTCGTTGTGATTATTCTTGTTTTATAACATTTAATAAGAAGTTAATCGGTATTAGAAGCATATGTGCATAAAACTGCATATTTAGCAAAAATTATGCATATTTCGAAGAATTTTTTCTGCGTATATATGCGCATATTTTGTCATTTCCGATGCATATAATTCCGCTCTCTAGTGATGACGTAATGTAGGTTCACGTTACAACCAATAATAATGTAGCGCCGAGTTCCCGGCAATTTTGCCATTTGTCTCGCGTGATTGCTGGGCCAAGTAATTCCATTTTCTTTAATAATTTATTTAAAATGGAAGATTATTTAGTGAAAGTGAAGCTCTCGGAGTTATTTCTAACTTTTCAAGGTATATAGTTTATATACATAATACATATGATTGTTATTCAGTTTTGTTGGTTATGTTGAATACTAGCGTATACATGATAGATCTATAGCATATAACTTAATGGAATAAAAATTGTTTATTGACAATACATTAAAAATTAAGTGACTAGGTAAATGTGTTCGATATCATTTACTGGAAGCAAAAGAATCAATCTAGGATTTAACGAACATTCTATTGTTAGTGTTTTTACAATGAAGAAAGCATAGTTATGGAAGAAATGGGTTAATTTTATATTGTACTAACGAAGGTATAAAAGCATTTGTTCTGTGTACTACACAGGAATTCCCCGTTTTCTTTCATGTATGTTGTATTTGTTATTAAATATCGCGCAATTAGCAGACTGCTTCATTTGCAGAAAAAACAAAATTGTCTGAGAAGACAAGAAGGAAATTAACAAAAATAGTAACCGAAAACTTTATATTTTTACTTATATAGTTTGTATTTATAAATTTTGCAACACATGATATCCACGCCTATTATGAACACTGCTCGGTAAGTAGGTTATGGCTATAGGTATTTATTCTGATGTAACTGCAAAGCGTAAATATTAGCAACTGGAAAACTATACCGTGGATCACTATGATCAGTCGCAGATGGTGGTGACGTAAACGGAAAGTCAGGGACAAGACTTCGGTTCCCTCATGCATTTCAGTTGCATATCGTGTACATCGTACTTGACAAAAAAATACACGAGGAAACCGAAGCGTTGCCCTTGACATCCCATTTATGTCGCCACCAGCCGCTATTGACTATAACTAGACCTTTACAGGTGCGAGGAATACATATGTCATATGTTAATTTTGCAGCAGTGATACATATACAGTACCGTTCATGGAAGTTCGGGCAAGCTGACAAACTATATTAACTGTTTAGGAAAAAAAATTAAAATTATATAATACAGATTTCTGTGAGGAATTATTAAAACTAACCTTTTCTGGAAACCTTTTACCAATTTCCAGGTAGTATTTGTCTATTATAAGACCGTTATTATAAAATATATAATTATGTTGGAAATCCCCAATAATTACAGTGACAATAAAGCTTTATAGTAATCCCTAGGAGGGTCAGCTGATTCACTCGTGTTACCTGGAAATATTCGTATACCCTTTATAAAGTATTATAACATTTGTAAACGCAGTAGTTCTGCAGAGATTGTTATTCTGAAAGTATCTCTGGTTGTGCAAGTGAAAAATAAAATAATTTCGATTTGACTGCTTAAAATGCACCGTGGAAAGCCTCTAGCTGTTTCAAAACGATCTGCTATTATTACCTTGCATCAGGAAGGGTACGCAGAAAGACGGATTGCGGATAAATTAAAAACAAAAAAAATCTACAGTACATAATACTATAGTTCGATTTAAGACAACCGGTGACGTGCAAGATCGTAATCGGCCAGAACCGTCAAGAAAAACGACTCCTGCGGAAGATTTACGAATAAAAATAATTAGTAAGCGCAATAGAGGACTAACAGCACCAGAAATTGCTGCAGAATTCAATAATGAGCGAGATTCCAAAGTTTCTGTGAGTACTGTGAAACGTCGGCTGAAAGAGGCTGGGTTGCATGGGCGAGTGGCTTGTCGGAAACCGTTACTCCGAAGAGGAAATAGGCTGAAACGACTGAAATGGGCACAAGCTCATAGAGATTGGACAGTGGACGATTTTAAAAACGTTTTGTGGACTGACGAGTGCAAGTTTGAGGTTTTTGGAAATAAACGGAGAGTTTTCGTACGTAGATCAAGAGGGGAAAGAATGTTACGGGAGTGTATAGGTCCTACGGTGAAGCATGGAGGCGGATCTGAAATGGTTTGGGGCTGTTTTTCCTTAATCAGAACAGGGGACTTGAGGGCATAATGAAAAAAGAAGAATATCGGAAAATCCTGGAGGAAAATGCCATACCGTCAGGAGTCCGATTAATTGGTCGTGGATTTGAATTTATGCAGGACAATGACCCCAAACATAAAAATAAATTGTGCACAGATTACCTGCAGCAAGAAGAAAATGAAAAAACCCTAAAGATTATGGAATGGCCGCCACAGTCCCCCGATCTGAATCCGATAGAGTTGTTATGGGAAGAATTAGACCGATGTGTTAGGAAAAAGTGTCCAAAATCGAAGGAACATTTGTGGACCATTCTCCAGGAGGTATGGACAAGCTTGCCCAATGAAACATTAGCAAATGTAGTGAATCGGATGCCGAGAATAGTGGCAGCAGTGCTAAAGTCAAAAGGTGGATTTTTCGATGAAAATCAGATTTAAATTATTTGTATTACATTAACTTTTTCTTTTTAATAGATTTGTCTTTGAAAATATGTAAAATCATGTAAGTAGGTATTAAATATATGGCCATTTAATATATCTCTTATTTTCTTTGACTTCCGTACATTTTTTTGCTTGCCCGAACTTCCATGAACGGTAGTGTACATATGCACCCTAGAATGTCATAGTTAACCCATTGAACTTTCCATAGTATAGCTGAGTCTGTTTTAAGCATGATATTCTATAGTAGAGAAAACTATATGCAATATTATTGCAGTGAAATACAAAAACTGCGTGATTTTCCCATCGCAATCGCACAGTCCCATAATAAAGCACATTACATCAGAGTATACATTATTTTTAAAATTAAGTAATACTGTTAGATGTAAATACCACCTTTTTCAATGCGAACATACCTACTATTTATTTTAACAACACATGTAAATTTAAAAATTGTAAGGGCGATATAATAATTTCGGTTATAGTAAATTTGTACCCCTTTTGACACTTTTTGTTTACTTTGTTTACAATAATTTTTTTTACAAAATTCTAAAATCCCCACCAATACTTATTTTGTAGCTTATTTATCTTTCTAGTAGTAATTTGCAAAATTTTTATTGTTTAGATGTTTTATAGTTTAAGCATACCACGATTTGCTAACATACAAAAACCCTCCTTAGAAGAAACCCACCTTAAAAGTTGCCCTTTACGTTTTTTTTTTACCGTAAAGGAATGACTAAAAGCTAATTTTACCAGAGAAAGTATTTAAATATTACTTAGGTAATTTTAAATTCACGGCAACCAATAAACGCTTCCAAGCAACAACGTTCTGTTATTCTCTTTGTGAAACAAATTCCTTCTAATCCCTACAATTCTAGTTTTCAACCTTGATACGGAAAGCCACCATCGATATTTTTTTATTCTGAGCGCTTTCAACGTTAATAATTACACATTTACTGAAAATACAAAGGTTTAATTACGTACATCTTCTTGCGACTAATTACCATTTAATTGGTAAAGGTATTATTTCCGACATTTGTTAGATGCTATATCACTGCCAACCCGAATATCCTTTATCGTATATTTCGTGTAAGCTTCAGTAAACAAGAAAACATTTTTAATTTCCTGTAGCTGAAACTAGATAAACTTTTCGTGTATTATTCTGACTTGATACACGTCATCTTAGACTCTCTTACAAAAGAACCGTAGGGCTGTATAGATTGGGAAAATCGATTGGAAGTCTACGTGATCAACATAAGTTTGTCTGAAAAGTTTCCCAAGCTTTGTTATGAACACTGGACACATGCAACCAAACATCTGGCACGTTCGCACGGCTAATATAATTCGGATATGGTAGCTAATCAATTTAATAAATTGTTTGTATGCATAAAACAATTATTTCCGAGCTATAAATAACAATCATAATTAAATATAACCTACACCGATGAGCAACCGATAAAATAAAGAACTTATGAAAAATATACGAGACACTTGTATTTTCCCGAGCAGTAGTTATGTATATTCTATTTTTAGACTACCAACAACTCGTTTACCTTTATAGACTACTTTCTAAATTCACAAAGGGATTTTCAGCAGGACGTTTTTAATTCCCTTATCCTACTTTTTAGGAGGTAAACATATGGACAAACTTCTGTTGTCCTTCGTAATGTCATGCAAGTACGTGAAAGATTTAACTAATTACACTATGCTAGTTACAAAATGCAACAAGCTGGGCACCTGGGGGGTAAACCTAATTCGAGTATGCTGAATTCAATGGTGCCAACCGTTTTTAAAAGTTGACTCGCGTTTTTGAGCAATTTCAATTTAAAAATTTTAGGCCCAAAGAACCTCCTGGAAAATTCTCGAATTTTCTGGAAAATCTGATCGATGGCCGAAGACCTTTCTGGAACCTTCGAGAACCTTCCATGGACCGTTCATAAACCATTCGTGAACCTTCTAGAAACTTCCATCCCCATCTAAATATTAAAGCAAATAACCCAAACCGAAGTGAATAGTGAAAAGCTCAAGATTGTTCATTGTATTGGCTTATAAAATCAATTCATTTGAAATATCAAAAATGGATAAATGTTCTAAATTAAATACCTTTTGTTACGTGTGCGGAAAATTTATAATTAAGACCACTCGGTGTAAAAAAAATGCTGAAACCGCTGATTTGTATCAACAATATTTCTCACAAAATGTTTTTACTTTATGTGTATTGGACCCCATCTACTGTTTGTACAGGGTGGGGCAGAATGGAGTCCCCAGTTTTAAAAATTCACTCAAGGGGCACTGGAGCAGATAGAGGGGTGGGGGTTCGGGGAACAACGCCATTTTCGGTAGTCACCATGCGATGGTCGGGTGAGCAACGGGGCTTTGTCCTAGAGACCTTCTTTAAAAACGGGGAAAGTGTGGCGGCAACGCAGAGTGCCTTTCGCAAGCGGTTCGGTTTAACTCGTCACGACAGTGTTCCTGACTCTAAAACCATTCGCAAATGGATCAGTTATGTAAGGGCGACGGGATCTGCACTTCCTAAAAAACCAGCCGGGCGACCTAAAAGTGTAAGAACTCCCGAAAACATCGCGGCAGTTAGAGTGTCTATCGAACAATCTCCAACGCGTTCTGCGCGAAAATATGCTGCTGCCCTTGGAATATCGTCGAGAACAGTGAGGCGAATTTTACACACAAACCTTAAGTTACATCCCTATAAAGTAATGATTGCTCAGAGATTGAACCCGCAAGACTACGTGAAACGTAGAGATGCTTGCAATGCACTGTAAACAAGCAAAATCTTCGCTACTGGTCAAGTGAAAACCCTCGTCATTTGCACCAAAAGCCTCTCAACAGCCCTAAAGTGACAGTTTGGTGCGCAGTGACCTCTATAGTCATCATTGGGCCTTATTTTTTTGAAGAAGGAGGCTCAACTGTTACCGTGACTTCAGCGCGTTATTGTGAGATGCTGGAGAAGTTTCTACGCCCCAAAACGGAAGAGTATGACGGAGAAGCCTTCTGGTCTCAACAGGATGGAGCAACGGCCCATACTGCCCGTCATTCACGTGAAGTTTTACAGGAGATGTTTCCCGGTCGCCTGATCTCCTTACGAGGGGATATCCCATGACCAACTCGCTCCCCGGATTTGAGCCCCAGCGACTTTTTTCTGTGGGGTTACCTCAAAGCTGTGGTTTACAAATTTCGAGCTCGGACCCTGGAAGTCCTGAAGGTGGTAATTGAGGACTTAATCACCGGAATTCCGCAAGATATGCTGGCAAGAGTGACCGAAAACTTTGTCGAACGACTTAATATGTGTATCGCCCGTCAAGGAAGCCACATGAATGATATCATTTTTAAAACTTAAACAAAAAAGAGGCATGATATGTGCTTTCCTAAAATAAAAACCTTTTTCTTTTATCTTGAAGCGATTTGTCACAATTCAAATGGGGGACTCCATTCTACCCCATCCTGTACAACATGCTCCGATGATATGAATAGATCCAAGAGAACATGATCCAGCTGAATGTTATGCGTGCGTGAATTATACTGACGGTATGAACAGAAGAAAAAGTGGTTCCTTAAAATACATTCCAACAACATATACACAATTGCCCCTGCCGCATTCAAATGAAATTCCTGTTCCAACAAGACCAATTTCAATATAACAATCTTAGCCATCAGCATTAGAAACCATGAAAACCGAAGAAGCAAGCGTATCGATGTATGAGCCATCAAATGTCACTGCGCCAAGCAATCGCATTGAAATCACGCAATCTCGTTTGAATAATATGATAACAAGCCTGAAACTATCACAGCGACAATCCATTCATTTGGCAAAGGACTTGAAACAAACGAAAATTTTAGCAGGAGATGTTCGGATATACCGGGGAATCAATCGTCATCATCGTTTTACAAAAAAAATGATGAAAAATCGACCGAATCGATTCAATTTTGTTAAAATAGTTTCTATTCGATTTGTATTCATCGATGCGATGTCTATTCGATCGATTTCCATCGATTTAAATTCAATAAATGGTCAAAACACAAATTACGTTTTTTGGGGGTCTTTGGGCCTAAAATTTTTGAATTGAAATTGCTCGAAAACGCGAGCTAGCTTTTAAAAACGGTTAACACCATTGGATTCAGCATGCTCGAGTTAGGTTCACCCCCCGGATGCCCAGCTTGTTGTAAAAAAAAGTCTCCAATTCGAGCACAGTGTTATTACCTTTCTAATTTTTTAGCAAGTATTCGTGAGTAAATTTGACAAACAAAAATGTCAGAACTTGTTCAAGAGCTTGTGTAATACACAACTTGACAATAAATAAGCTACAATATATGAATGAAGTGTATACCGACACACAAAAACACTGAAATGGTATATACGTTACCGCTCATATGTCTGATCGAGCACAAAATGCAATACAATTTAGATTAATAAAGCAGAACAAACAAGCTGGATTTATAAAATGAGTTATTGCGAACTGTTTAATTACTTAGCTTCAGTAAATACAAAATCTATTAGGAAATAGATATGAAATAAATTTTGGAAGTTGCGATATGTATTTCAAGCTGTTATTCTTACCTTGTCCCTCAGCATTGTCTAAAATAACAAGTAGTTAGTTGTGGAACAATTAAATTGTGTAAGTTATTATTGCGTATGCCCTGAGGAAAGGAAATAGACATCGAGACTAGAGTCAGAATTTGTGCTTTGCACTAAATCAATGTTTTCAGCCTCAAATCGTTTAGCGGGTAGAATATTCTGAGTATTGTATATGCCAGACTGTAAAACGAAAAGAAAAAGCAGGACAATATAGAGCCGCAAACGTAATGGACCACCATTAGTTACTACAAGAAATAAGGTTATTTAGATATAAATTTCTGCGAAATCGCACTAGCAATCGCAGCGGAGTTTAGTGCATAGATTAATTAAATATATACAGGATGTTTATTAAACATACGGCAAAAATTCAAGGGGTTATTCCATGAACTATTCTAGAGAATATTTTGTCCTTTGATGATTTTTGAAAAGCCCCTTTGTTTCCAAGATTCAGGGCAAGAAAAATTTTCGACAAAACCAACATTCTATTACCAAAAATTACATTTAAAGTTTCTTAATCTACAAGAACTGTTGAAAATGACTACCTCCAGCTAGGATGCAAGAATCCAATCTTCTCCTCATTGACTGCCGAACTCTTTCAAAAACACCAGGATCGTTTCTTATTGAGTTACACCCAGCAATTATCTGTTTTCTTAAATCTTCCACATTTTCCATTGTACAATAAACAAATGACTTTAGATGGCCCCATAGGAAATAATCCAGGGGGTTTAAATCCGGAGGTCGAGCAGGCCATAAGTGAGGTCCACCTCGACCAATCCAACGATCTCCGTATGTTGCTGTTAAAAACTCACGAGCAACCACACTAAAATGCGCTGATGCACCATCGTGCATAAACCACATTGCATTTCTTGTTGCCAATGGTACATCCTCCAGAAACAGAAGTAGCGTTTGTTCCAAAAAGTTTCGATACACCTCGCCGGTAAGTCTTCCTGGTAGAAGTACCGGTCCAATTAGCCAGTCACCCACAATTCCTAACCAAACGTTCAACGAGAACTGATGTTGAAATCGATCTTCAAGTACCTCATGTGGATTTTCTTCAGCCCACACATGGTCATTGTGAAAATTCCTTATTGCATTTCTTGAGAAATTCGCTTCATCGGTAAAAAGAATCAGTGTCAGTAGTTGAGGGATTTGAACCAATGTGTGCAAAAGCCATTGACAGAATGCAATCCGTGGAGGAAAACCATCAGGAAGAAGTGCCTGAACGCGTTGTATGTGGTATGGGTACAACAAATACTCCCTAAGAATTTTCCCAACAGTTCCATTACTTACATTCAAAGTACTTGCAATTTTTCGAGTAGAAGAACCTGGATCTTCCTCTATCATGTCCAGCACATTCTCTTCTAATTCTACCGTTCTTACTGTCATTGGCCTTCCTGGTCCTCCACTTCGTTTCAATGTGCCTGTTTCATGAAGACGTTGATGAATACTTTGGAAGGTTTTTCTATCAGGAACATTACGGTCAGGAAATCGTTCAATGTACAACCGCCTAGCTTCTAATGAATTGCCATCAGCAAGTCCATAAATGAAATGCATGTCAGTCATCTCGGCGTTCGTATAGCGATTCATGATAGAGGACTTCACTAACAAAAGTTTAAGTATTAAAATACAGAAAATACACGTCAATCAGTCTCAACAAATTTGACGCATACAAAATGATCAATCACGAAATGTATTCAAATGAAATCCACGTTTTAGCTGATTTACTTTTCTACGTCTGCACTTGCCTATTGTTAGTGGGTAAAACAGCCGTTCTTTGTAATCGGAATGTTGTTAAAAGATAACAACGCGTTTTTACAATTTTTTTATACTTGGTAAGTCCAGTGTTGTACGCCATATTTTTATGTCGGCTACATTAATAATTTCAAAAATATCAAAATTGGTTTTGTCGAAAATTTTTCTCGCCCTTTATCTTCGAAACAAAGGGGCTTTTCAAAAACCATAAAAGTACAAAATATTCTTAGGATAGTTCATGGAATAACCCCTTGAATTTTTGCCGTACGTTTAATAAACAGTCTGTATAACGAACTTTACCGTAAAGCCGTCCAAACTAGGAAGTATAGCACCGTGTTCAGTTGATGTTTCCCCGCCTATATTTGAAAATATATCGTGTTGCGATAGTTTTCAATATCACGACTTGAAATTAAAATGGCTCTAAAAGGGGACAAATGACATTAAAGTGTTACTGAAAAAATTATTTTACAGCTATTCAGTCGCATTCAAAGGCAAATGACGTATATTATAGCGATTAAATTTAAAAAACCTATGGTGTATGTTGGAAAGATATTCTCAAATGGACTGGTGTTTTTAAGAGAATTATTTTTTGCGCAGAAAATATTTTTTAACTAACATATGTACGGTAGAACATTCTTCCAAAAATTGCAGTCCAGTTGAAGCAACATAAAAGTATTGATGGTAAAAGTAAACACATAGTGTTTAAGGGCTAAAAATATAGTAACTTCTTCAAAAAAACCATTGGCTATATTTTCAATTATATACAATATGTACATATATTAATAATGTATATAAAAACATAAAGATACAAACGGATAACATTTGAAAATAAAATACAACTATTGCAGGTGATTTCCTCTTCCCAAACTGTCTTTTTTGGCTTTGTTTTCTATAACAAGCTAACACAAATTTCTTTCTAGGATCATTGATATTTTTAGTTTCTACACCTTTCACAGTGTTGGTAATGTTTTTGTATATTAGCACAAACTCCCACACAAATATTAAAAAAAAATTATAATTGTTGGATTTAAAATTAAACATTACAAAACGATTTTCTTTTTCTGTGTAAATTGAAACTTTATTTTGCTATTGTAACAACTATTTAGTTAATAAAACTGTGCCATCTATACTGAATTGTTTTATCTCACGGAAAATTGTTAAAAGATTGGAATTTTGTCAGTTAATTAAATTT
Organism: Dynastes maya; assembly: GCA_029619315.2. Lineage (NCBI taxonomy): Eukaryota > Metazoa > Arthropoda > Insecta > Coleoptera > Scarabaeidae > Dynastes > Dynastes maya. The sequence goes on from JAROYE020000001.1 coordinate 29,730,882, forward strand.
TTAATTCGCTTGTGGGATTTGGGAGTATTCGTTGATACTCTTTTGGCAATTATTTATTTTGAAATTAATAAATGGAAATCAACAAATATTATATTGAAAACGTAAACTAACCTTAATTTTTAAGAAGGTGACATATAAACACTATGTTCCTTATGTCATTTACAGGAAATCTGCCCTTCTAACGTCGAGCCTTCTCTTCTATTTTGAATTTACTTTCTAATTTCTATATCGAACACTTTAACTTGAAACCGCAGCCAAAAATACTAAATAACTCGAATAAAGTTTAACCAGGATTGATGAATTTATTGGCGTCCCTGTCCTCCTTTATTTTAATCGCGATGGCGATTGTTTTTTTCCATAGCAAATGTTGATGATATCTACTCAAATAATAATAATCTCACGAGGAATTTTTGATAAATAAAGTTATTTTTAGACGTAGCATGAGAGAAAAAATGAGGTGACGCTACTGGATAACTCAACTAGACTGCTCTATGCTCTAAAATACAACTAATAACATAAATATGACAAATGTTACTACCAAAAACGAAGATACCTTAACGAAATATATTTAATGTACGAAATAATATTGGAAATAACCTTGAATTTACCCTGACGTTTGTTGTAGAAGAATTTTGCATTAATTTTGAAGATTTGCAAAATTATGAGAATAAGAAGGTAGTTTTGCCCTTATTCCACTAATATCGTCGTTATCTAGACTTATATTAATGATTTTACGTCCACACTCCAAGGCCTGCTGGCCTGGGGGGAAAATTGTGGCTTTCGAAATTAGTTTTTTCTCCGCTAGAGGGAAATTTCATTACTATCGTGTGGCTATCCGTAATACCCTAACTGTCTAAGACTAACTACTGATTTCCGATGTAAATATTGAACATAACAATACATTTATTAAACAAAGTGAGATATTCTGTATTTGGTTAGTGGGTTGCTTAGCAGTATGCTGTCCCGCTTCTATTCATTGACGAACAGGTTCTGAATCAACAGATATTAACTTGGATTTGCACTCTGCACAACTTCTAACAATTCTTTATAAAATGCAGTATTATTTCCAAAACAATCAAAAGACAATAATAATCATATCGATAGACAAAAATAAAGAATTAGATTAACATCATTGGGAAATAAATGCACTAGTATTGCATCTTGCTGAGAGCTTCTGCAACCTGATACCACACATTTAAAACCCATTTTGAAAAGTTCCGGTGCTATTGTTTAACCAAACGCACACACAATACTGTTACTACCAGAAAACAACATTATGCAAATCTTATCACAAATTTACCATATATTTATCCTTACTAAAATGTTTAATGTTTCTTTTTCAAGAACACACCAACAAGATTTACAAAATGTAATTTGACAAGAATAAAAATATGGAAAATATGGAAATTTCATTATATATATTTATCGCCTATGTCTAAGAAATCAATATGCTAATGTTAATGGTTTAATTTCAAATACCAAGAGAGTTTTTTTAAAAGCTCCACTGCGTGTGGCAGTGTATAAAGAAAATCTGCCAGATCTCCCTTTGCCTCCCGAACCTGTCTTAATACGTTGGGGAACTTGGTTAGAGGCGGTAGTTTTTTATGCTAATAATTTCAAAGCAATAAAATCAGTAAGTACTTTTTTAGCAAAATTTTTAAATAAGATTGTTTTTATTTAACGCTTTATGTTTTAGGTTGTAATATCGTTTGACAAAGATTCAGCTAACTGTATTGAGCAAGCGCAAGAATACTTTTCCAACCAAAATGTCAAAAACGATCTTTTATACATCAAGTCGCATTATAAATTTCTCATTGATAACATCAAAAGATTAGAAACATTCCTCTTACAGATTCTGTTGCAGTAATTAATAATGCCGAAGCAGCTCTCAAGAATGCCCCAGGAAAAATTGGCAAAATAATTTTGTCAAAGTTTAACCAAGTGATTTCGAAAAATCCAGGTTTCAAAACGGTTAAAGAGTTTGCTGAGCTGCTCAGCGGCGAAACAGTTGAAGCTACCGCTCATACCACAGCTGACTGCTCCATATTTAAGTTTTGTCCTACAACCTCGTGTGACGTAGAACGTTCATTTTCTTCGTACAAACTACTGTTTTCCGACCGAAGAACAAATTTTACTAACGACAACTTGGAAAAACATCTTGTGCGCTACGCAAACGCGAAATTTGAGGACATGTTACCCGGCGATTAATTAATTTATTTATTATTTTAAACCAAATGAATCTACATATTTTAGTTATTGGTTAAAATTTGTATGTTTTATTTCTTTTTATGGCTGAAATGTACCTAAAATTACATAAAATATCGTCTTCTTATTCATGTTTTTTTAAAATAAAATGATTTTTGTGTTTACCGTTTTTTTAGTATTTGCCTAACATGCCTAAAGCACAGTTTTTCGTCCTAAATACATAGTTTTTAAGGCCTAAAAAGGGCCTTTTTAGCTGTTTTTTACGTCCTAAAATCCCGTCTCTACTTATGAGCGGCAGTATGAAAGTATTAAATATTTCAGAAGTTCCACTAAAGCTTCAGCTAGCCATATTTCCCTAGGCGTTCTGATTAGAAAACCTAATTATTCCATAAAGCTTAGTTTTTTCACATGGATGTAACACCTATAACATCGAATATTCAGGTAATAAGACCAGCAATTGTTAATAAACGAATGTTAAACAGGGTGCAACCGAAGATTGTGGTACAAGCTAATGAGCTGCATTGAAGATGATGTAAGACATTTTGAACGGATTATTAATAAATTTATAGTAAACAAACCATTAATCTCAGTGCGCTCTTTCACTTTAAAAAGTTTCAAAAGAACATATTTTAATTGATTTCATTTAGTAACCACAACAATCTTGCCAAGTTTATTTCCAATGCCAAGAGAAACATTTTGTTCTTAAATTTGTATTTTGAAAGCCTGAATGGATTAAATCAGTGGTAATGTTACTTTAATGGGAACCTTGTATATTTTACAATAGTATTTATAAACATACAGTTCCTGAATTTAGCATTTTACATTAAAAATGGCAATTGAAGTAATCTTCAATGCCTCTTTTGATAGAAAATTTATAAAATATCTTTAAAATGATCTCTTGTTAGATTTCGGATAGATGCTGGAAGATGATTTAGCAATATTATACTTATATAATTTCAATTTACTTTGTAGTAGTAATTATATTTCATGCACACAATAATTTCGCATCTATCTCATCCATCTTCCTCGAAAACCCCATCGTGAAATATGCTTTTACAATTTACGGACACAAAGTGACATGATCTCCTAAAGGTGACCTCATTCCAATGCACTACCACTATATTTTGTATACATGTATAGTGAAATATTGACAATGCATAAAGTCCTCGTTTGTGAAGCGCCTGAATACCGCACTGCTCAAAGCTTGTCTGTCGAAGCAAGCGATATATTTTACCTCGGGGACATGGTCAGCTATACAAAAGCATGAAGCCAAGATAAAGAAGCGTGCTCTCCAGTGGAGTAGAAAAATAAAATTTTCGAACAGCAAAATTGGCGTTTATATAGATAGGATAATACGGTGAAGCGAAAAAGTTAGTTCCTGGTAAATGATGGATAAAAATTGATAGTGCTTCATGGAAACTAAACATGTTCTACTAAAGCAGTAACTTGGGGAAATACTACAAATATCTTTATAATAATACATCGCAGCAGCAAATATATGCATTGAGTTACAAAGCAGGTTTGGCAAACAACATTCAGAGTTTCAAAATTACCTTTGTAATACTAACCCCTTATCGGCCAAGAGTGAAAATATTTAAAAACGAATTTGAAAAAAGTTGATTTATTGTTGAAAATACGAGGGACGTTCAGTAATTAACGAGAAAAACTACATTAGCGGGAAAACTACTGAATATTATTAAATGAAACTTTCTGTGGGTCAAGTTGGCAAACTTGGAGACAAATTAAGTCAGCTGTTTGAAAGAAATTGAAGCCAATATAACTTCTTCAATACGAATAAATGCAATAAATGCAAATAGTCGAAAACAGCATACAATAGCGTTATATAGAATATAATTAGAATTAGAATATAGAATATAGAATATAGAATATAGAATTTATAATTCTTCTCTTGTAAGGTGTGACTTTGACGAAAAATTAAATTTAAATTTACATATCTATGACATATGTACTTACTCTGGAACCCGATTTATTTTGTTTATAAAACGCAGCTTGAAAATGTCCAAATCCTTAGTAATCCTTAGCTACTAGACGCTCTGTGCATGGTTTAAAGTTCCTATTTAGTGTTACTCACGGGAATATTCACTGTCCTCAAATTCTAGAGAGTCTGTTGTTTTTGGTGCTTAGGCAATCTAGTCGATATCCCTTAACTTTCTATATATCTACTCCGCGATCAAATTTACTAATTAAGTCCCCATTAAGATTTATTTGTAAAACGTATAATGGTATCAGCTCAGCTTGTGATATATTTTGTTGCAGTCTAAATAATTTGATTCAAACCTTTCTCCAGCGCAGTACTGAGTAGTTAATTTTTTCGCATTTTTGATTAGCCTCACTATTACCTATTACTTTTGTTTATTTGTATGATCTATGTGTAGCATTATCCTTAATTTGGTTAATACTGTTGGACAATAAACCATTATTATTATTATTATTATTATTATTATTATTATTATTATTATTACTCTTTAGAAATGCTTGGATTCCTTATTAGAAACACAAAACGTTTGGGTAATAAAGCGCTTATAAGTTTTTTTAATGCAGTTATTAGATCTAAGCTTGAATATTACTCTATAGTATGGAACCCGGGTTATGCTAAATATAACGAGATGATAGGGAAAGTTCAAAGAAAGTTTCTAAAAACCCTGTACTACCGCACTCATTCTGGTTTTTTGCCTAATAATTTCTCCTACAGCCTATTGTTATCAGAGTTCGGTTATAATTCATTGGCCAATCGCAGGGTTGATCAACAACATGCTCCTTGCTCCGGAATTGTGGGAGCTTTTGAGATTTTACGTTCATCGGTTAAGTATTAGGCATTAGAAACTTTTTTATCTTCTCTCATTTGCTACTAGACGTCACTCTTTCTCGCCTATTCTTTGTATGTGTCAAACTGTAAATACATATTATGCTGATATTGATATGCTTAATGTTTTGTTGAATTCTTTAAAAAGACTTTTGTACAAGTTTGAAAAAAATCCTTAGTTAATTTACTTCGTGTGCTATTGCATAATTGAATAGACTTTTTCCTTTTTCTGATACATTTTGTAGTGTAATTCATATGGTTTTTTTTTCTTTCTGTTTTTTTTTTTTGATATTTTGTGTTATCCTTTAATTAGCAGTTTGGCTGCTGTTGGATAATAAATATATTACTGTTATGTTGCGGCGATTGCTTTTTAAATACTTTGAAATGAAACGACACTAGAACACGTAATATTTGTTGTAGAAGAACTTGCCAGGTAGTTCGTTATGTTACATTTCGTGACATCTCTTCATCTATTAGTTCATTTTATTAAACATTAGAAAAGCAAACAGTTACAAAACGATATTACTACCTTTGGTAGTTCTTAACAGTCGGGAAGTTTAAATTTTAAAACAACTGATTTAACGCCTCAACAAAGCACAAGCGGAACAAATTCGTAATTTACTTAGGTTAAGAAGCAAACAAGAAGGATGGAATAGAAGACAATTCCTCCAAGAATTAACGATAGAGCACTTACAACGCAGAAATACTTCAACGAAGTTTACGATTTGGCAAATACCGACGAAGTTTTTAACAATGAGAATGTAAGCATCAATAAAAGAAAATGTATGACTTGCACCACTGAAAAGGAAACAAGGATCACCAAATGTCATTGTTTAAGAGGCGGCAAATTTATTTTTGTTCGCAGCATTCGAAACAAATATGCTCAACTTGCTAAAACATTATTCATGAAATGCGATATTTTCAATTTTTCCCGTTGTTTTCGTAGCCAAAATTTTTTTAAATGTTTATATTTTTACTGAATATATTAAGATAACACATTTACTGCATTTACTTCATTCATCCCATCAATATCTTCCATTCAAACGCAAAAATTCAGTAGTGCGATCCAACGGAATGTATTAGTAAAAAAAATTACATAGCAACTAAGTCGCAAATCAACGCATTATTTCAAAATAATCAATGAAAATCGGTTTCAGTTGTACAGACTGTCCACCGGAAGATAATTCCATTCCTGAGCAATTTAGAGAAAAAGTTTTCAAGTAGAAAATATTCGGAGACAAATGTTGCAAAACATAAAATTATACACAAGTATACAGGGCATTCAATTCCCGCTGCGCACGATACAAGCTTGTTTTTTTTAATAGAATACCCCGTAACGGTCCCCAAAACCCTTACCACAATACGTAACTCGTACTGGACGCACGTTTCGATAGCCAAGCTATCATCATCAGCAGTAAAACTGAATTCAATTCAGTGTTCCAGTGCCACAGATTTAGAGTACCTGATTAGAATACCCTGTATATTATTACAATTTTAGATATATCCCTTCAATTCATAGCAACTTTTATTGATGTTCTCGATACCTATTTATCTTAGTTTTTCAGATAAATGACATAATTTGAGATTTTTGCGAAATGTCGTTGTTTCTTTAACAGCCAACATCTTAAATGGCTTACACGCTAGGGTAGTGATTCAAATTTTATTTGATTGAGTATTTCTTGGAGTTTTTGGCGAAACATCGAAGTTGTTTTTATAATAATCCAATTCTACAAGCAGGTCATCGATATCGTTCCCATGCTTGATTCATTTCGTTTTAATTTCATTTAAACGGGACACCCTGTATATTTTTACATAGTATAAGAGAGAAGCTCTTCTAGAATCCTTTTATAAACATTTCCTTGTGCCTAAAATGCGTCATTCTTTTGTAGATTAAAGATGAAGCTATGTAGATAAGTTTTTCGTTTAAACACGTAGGATGCTGTGACGAACTACCATAAACTTTTATTTCGCTAAAGATATTCACTAAAGCAAGTATGTAAACGCTATCTTTTTTGGTACAGTTTCATCATCTATTCGAAGTAACTATTTTACTACATACATTGCCTGTTAAGTCAACCAACACGTACTAATAATAAATGGCGAAAATAAGTACACAAATGTTAGAGTTCAACATAAAACGAATAGATTTATTTAGCAGCGCACGCTATGTTTTTTCAGCATAAGAAACATAATAAGAGCATACTGAAGGTTGCTTAAAAAATTTCGCAATCGAATAAAATTTGAATCACCATCCTAGCGTGTAATGCGTTTAAGATATCGGCCCTTAAAGAAACAGCGACATTTCGCAAAAATCTCAAATTATGTCAATTATCTCAAAAACTAAGATAGGTATATCGGATATTGATGTAAAATTAATAAATTATAATTAAATTATAATAATATACAGGTGTTCCATTTAAAAAGTCAAACATGGATCGTGCGCAGCGGAAATTGAACATACTATGTACTTGAATATAATTTTATGTTGTGCAGCATTTGTCTCCGAATATATTTTTATTTAAAAACCTGTTCTTTAAATTGCTCAGGAAGATAATTATCGTTCGTCCGCCCACAAGATAGACACGCTGTATAAGAAAATTAATTCATTCAATGCTAGACATGTATTAAAAGGGATTGAGGTGAGAAAGAAGAGTAAACTAATGGATTAATTAAATTTGCCTTGCTTTTTTGAACGCTTTAATTATTAAAGTTGAATTGATCATTCTAAGTATAGAATCCAAAAGATATATAGGGATAATACAAAAGTATAAATAGATACTTGTTTTTACTTTTATTTATACTTGAAACGGTCTTGCTATGCCAATGCTTATCTGGCGCACTTTATGGAATTAAAATTCCAAACTCCACGTTGTAGCCATTTAATATTGAAGAGGATATTAAAATAGATGTGTGGCCTCTGAATTATTACATGACCATTGTTGCAACATTTACTACGTTTTGATTTTGTGAATTGCTCCAATGTCGACGCTTTCATTAGAATTTATCTTTCAAATAAAGCTAGCGAATCTGGCTTAATAATTTTATAACCTCTAATAAAATCAATACTATGGTGCTTTCCAGTTTTACTCTTCTAAACGATTTCTGTATTTCATTTGACTTCGATGAAATATTGTTTAATGATTCTGTAAACTATTTAAACTGCAATTAACTTGAAAGTTTCGCCCAGCACACCTCGAGTTGACATTTAAACTACTTCCGTTATTTATAGGAATTAGATAATCCAACATTTCGCTGTTTATCCGCCTTTGCGATATACCTTGGAGAGAGTTTTGTTGCTATTGTTGTCTAATTGTTTGAAAATGCTTCCTATAATTTAGCCTGCAATAGTAAGTAAGTTACATAAAGAATTGCAAAGCTCGAATGAGATTTTCAGATTTGCATCGATTATAGTAGAAACGGCATCTTTTGAGTATACGCTTTTCATTCGTTATCAGACATTTAGCTAAATGCTACTTGTTTTAGTGCTACACTGAAAAACTCATTTAGTTGAGTCAACCAAATTATAGTTGATCTAGCTTTATTTGAATACGGGGAAACAAATATGTTGTTTCAAGCAAATATCATGTTAATCAAACAAAATATAGTTAGATTAACAAAATAAATAGGTACCCCGAGCAAATTCTCTTTAACAAAATTGCTTTAGTTACTTCAACTATATGCGTTTTTCAATGTAATGGATATACAGAGATATTTAGGGTTATACCGTGTGGTACTAAAGTACCCCCCCCCCCCCATACTAATTTTTGAACGACAGAAGCTAGCGCTTTTAGAAAAAATAGGTTGATTTCTATTTCTTATAGACCAACTTTTGGCATTATCTGCAGTTAAATTGCATTTCCCGTATCACAGGAAGTGACGTCAACTCTCTTATTTTAAATAGAACATATTGTTGTGATATTTATATACCTTTGTTGAAAGTGATGATTCTTTGACAGTTTGAATAATTTTAGTTCATCATTTTAACGAGACGAAGCAGTGTTGTTGCCCTCTTCCCTCAAAATTCTCCTACTTCATAATTTTATCTTTGTCTTACGCATTAAGACATGATATTTTCGTAAAAAAAAGAGTGCGGTGAACTATGTGCACAGTAATACACTAGTTTTACTAATGAGAATTTAAAATTATATTTCTTTTTAAACAAATTAATTTTACTGTACTGAATTTGGATGGGCAATTTTCAAAACACATACAATTCATTGATTTAAATACCTCATTTACATGGTAACCACATTTTATTGCACTACCGTACCTACAAAATTAAACCACTGTAACCAAGGAAGTGAATGGTATTTCAAGTGGATATTCAAGAGTCAAGTTTATTTATCAAAAAATAGTTAACTGGGGCTCTGAACAAAAATAAATCAGAGAAATAATAAACAAAGTTTCGATATACAAATATTTTTCCAAATACTTCGATACTTTCATTAAAAATTTAAATAAACATAAAACTTTACTGAGAATAAACTGTAATACAACATTCTATAAGCCCTTTCGACATTGTAATTTGAAAATAACAACCCACAGAGGAAAAGGAAGGCCCGAGGACCAAGCTACCTGGTTCACAAATTAAAAAAAAAAAATTCCGAAAGCATAAATTAAACTTGTTATATTGTTATTATCTCCAGCATTTGTCATACTTTCGTTTTCTGTTCTCGTCATTAATTTCTCCCATTTTAACTTGCTTTGTTAATTGTTGTTTATTTTTTAATTTATCAAACTTTATTATAATTAATTAATTATGGCAGGTTTGCTTAAAATTGTTAGTTTTTGATAGACAATGTGCTTAAGTTTCAGTTCTTTCTGTTGTTGACTTTACATTGGCCTCCGCATGGACAACCTAAGATAAACTTTAAGTAACCAATTTTAAATGTTCAATGAATTTGGACACAATTACCACCAATCATTGAAACATGATGAACACTGCTCTTGTACAGCTGGAAATAGTTGAACTTTGCGCTAAGTAAGGATAGGTAGCATAAAATTTATAGGGCGAACTGCTTTAACAGTGCCAAAGCCATCATAAAAATGACAACAAAAAAGCCTAAAGAGCAGAAATATTGTCTGTCAAAAACTAACAAATTTGGACAAACATACCATAATTAATTAGCTGCAGTAGAGTTCGATAAAGTAAAGAAGTTACAACAATTAACAAAACATATTAAAATGAAAAAAGAACGAAGGTATGACAAATGGACAACAAGATTAATTTACGCTTTTGGAATGGATATTCAATATTTTGACAATTGTTATGATTACTTTGCATAGTTACTAGCTCTTTGAACCAATCTGACGTTACAAGAAAACATTTTTGGCGCTCTTTCGTAGCCAATTTTACGTAACAACAAAAACAGATTACCAAAACCTTTATTACTGCATATCGTCATATTTCTTAAGTTAAAGTATATCAGTGGATTCGCCTTTCGACTGCCTTTCTAAAAACGTAAAAGTATACAAGGTATTCTATTTAAAATAAGAAGGTTAACGTCACTTCCGGTGATACTGAAAAAGCAATTGAACTGCTGATAACGGCAGAAGTTAGTTCATAGAAAATAGAAATTGATTAATTTTTTCCAAAAACGCTAGCTTCTTTCGTTAAAAAGTTAGCATTGAGGGGAGTGGTACTTTAGGACCACACTGTATACTAAAATTACTTTACATTAATTGTATTCACATTCATTGTCACAGACAATAGTCCATCTACTAATCGTAATTCTGCTACGTACATATTTGTAGTGGGGTCATCGTCTTATCATTTGTTATTGTCAGCAAAGTAGGACGTGAAAGTAGTACCACTTCACGTTATTAGCACTGTTAGTTCAAGGCAAATTTGCGAACAAATTGGTTTTGCCGCGGCCTTTGCGCGACTTACAAATACATTATTAAAAGCGCTGATGCTATAAGATTTTAAAGGAAATTGTAATTGCAGAAAACATGCGTTTGTAAGCACTTGAAAATGAAATTGTAAACCAACTTATGTTAGATTAATGTAAATAAATAAGATAGCTTCCAATTTTATATTCGTGTAAATTGTAAGAAAATAATCTGATAAATAAGATTTAGTACTCCACGTTTGCAAACCTGCTCGAGTTCAATCATTTGGAATTAATAGATTTCTAGTAATTTATATTTAAAAGATAGAAAACATTAACTGAGTAACAAATTTTACTATTTTTGGACTCCTGGGCATATACAGCGGGTAACAAATTAATCATCGATAAAACGATTTTAAAATGTACGGCTTTTGTATGAGCTACATCATTGCATAAAACGAAGGAAAGTTGTACAGAATGTTCGCATCGCTTAGTCATCGTGCTGCAATAAGGGATTTACCCAACACAGCACCATGTATACTGCAATAAGTGATGGACAAGCACGACCAAATATCCAAAATTGAGATTGCTTCAAACATAATGTTATGCCAATTCATTCTAAAAATGACGTTTTCAAAAAACACCATGTTGATGTAACACGTTTCCGTGTTTTTTAAAGAACTGCTCCGAGAAATAATATCGGTACGATGTTAATATTTTTATTTTGGGTATTAATCTAAATAAGTCGACAGTAAGCTCCAACATATCCATATTTACTAGCATTGAAAACAAGATATGTCCATAAAAACCTTAGAACAATTTAATTTAGTAGTAAGGGTAAATAGTTCGAAGTATAAAAGTGATTATTAGAGTTGCTCAATTTGCGCCAACAGCCAGTGGCGGGCGCATAAAAGTTTACACAAAATAAATAGTCAGAAATAAAATATAATACGTGCTCAAACACTTACCGTCTTAAGAATCTTCCGTGAAATCACAATGTGAATAACGTCTGCTAAATATCTGCAACATTAGACATTTTTTCACAGTTGTTTCAGCAAACCGAGTGCGGCGTGAGGAAAAAGTTTGTTTATATGCAGAAAACAAACGTTCTACGTCTAGTGACGTTATATTTGCGTAATTAAAATAATCTTTGGAACAACTTAGCAGTTCTGTTGACGAACCTTCATAAATTTGTTTTAATGTGCCAAAATCAGAATCTTTCTCTAAAACACTTTCAAACCTTTCTAGAACACAAACATTTTTTGCGTCTTCTACCGCACATAGCTGTGCATGAACATGTTGCACTATTTGCAGAGATTCCACTAACGACACCGAAGGATTTTGTAATTTTTCTATTGCCTCCACTAGTCCGAAGTAATTGTTCTGAATAGTTTTTAAATTCGTTTTAACCTGACTATCTTGAAATTTCGACTGGCTTTCCTTGATAGCCGCAGCTTCCTTTGGATCGAATTGTAAAACCACGTTCTTAATATCCTCAAAATATTTATGATAATAAAACGCGGCTTGTAGCCATGTTCCCCAACGTGTAAGAATAGGTTCTGGTGGCTTAGATATACGGGGGCACAGTCTGTGAAATTTGCGAATACGTTTTAGGGATTTGATAAACACTGCTTTTGTATACGCTATTAAAGCGTCTACCTCAGGATAACATTTTCTAATACTATCTGCCACATGACTGAAAGCATGAATTTTACACGTAATATGTAACAAGTTAGCACAATGTTTTTTAAGAGACCGGCCCACAGAAAGCATGTTTGCGGCACCATCACTCATAAACATCAACAGTTGGTTTGTTGAAATTTCAAACTTTTCCAATGTATTTAACATTAACTTTGAAATTACTTCGGCAGTACATTATTGTACTCGTCTGGAAGCTAATAGAGTTGAAGGTGACGATTGATGTGGTTCCATTGTACGTACCATTACATTAACCACAAAATGTTTTTTACGATCTGTTGTTTCGTCCACACATAACCACAGTTTTTTATCTTTCAACTCCGATTTAATTCTTTTTTCAACATGTTCACGAGCAGATGGCACAATTCTTAGTAACGTTTGGTAATTTGCAGTAAAAATATTTATTCCAGAAGAAGACATATGCTTCCTTGTCTATTAAATTAAACGGTAGATTACATGCAATAAAGGTAACACATAAATTAAATTTAAATTTAATAGTGTCGTGTGCAACTTTTTTTTGAAGAATGCTGTTTACTATTTACGTGACGTAGACAATCCCTTTTGAACCAACACATTAAGGGGATATTACAAACTACACATTGAATTTTAACACCGTCATAATTTAGATTAGGCATTTCTGCTATAAATTCTGTAACTTTGTCCAACATTGGTCGTTTTCGCGACGTAGACAACATTTTTAAAACAAACGTAGAACTACGAAATAGTATTTACGGCAGCGTACATGTATACACAACAGATCTGGTTGAGACTCGCAGTTATACTGAGGGTTGTATCGAACCTCCGACACTGCCCGTTGGCGCGAGTGAGCCACTCTAGTGATTATTTTCTATAAACCTACTGCATGTATAAGTAGTTTTCTTAATATTAGCTTTAAGCAATGAAACAATTCAAGGCTTACCATTCTAAAACCTCTTACAACTAATAACCGTGCTTTTAATGCGACTGTACGTTCGCTGCACTGGAATTATTTTCATATAGAGTAATGAATTCTTAGCAATTATCTGCTAATTTTGGCAATAAATGCAAGATGTTGGGATCTCTCGTTGACCCATAAAGCCTGTCTTTAGGAGCGCGTATACGTACATGACTAATTGACGTACACGACGGAAACGTATACATCCGTTAATACAAAAGCAGCTTAAGCGTGCAAATTCACTTTGTTTACGTTCCGCAATAACCGTCAGTATTCATTTCTCCTTGCAGAACTGCGGCGAACTCGGCAAGTACCCGGATTAATTCCCTTCAGTGATCACTTTAAAGTCCTCCACAACCGCGTAAGGAATCCGCTAGTTCCTTGAGGCATTTTACAGTCCTTTCAAATGCATAAAGAATCCTAGTGCGCCTTATCCACCGGAGGAAATTAAACTGCACGTCTTAAAACAAAGTATGTGTCACATTTTGCTCCCAAGTTATAAGATATTTTATCCGTAAGCGTATTACATTCTATAGAAATTGAGTACTAAAGAGGGAGACATTTGTTTGCTCATTACGTTCCACTATAGCCCATCTGTAAATGTAGAAGTACGCTTGAAATTAAATAAGAAATGTATAGTCTTCAAAAAACCGTGTTTAAATTATAATCACATTCTTTCGACCGGATGCATTTGTAAGCAGTGCAGGTGCAAATGACCTTTTTCCAAATTCACTCATTATTAGAGTAACCAAAACTTGCGGACTCGCATAGGCATCGGTATTACGGGTTAATATAAGAATACGAAAAATTCATAAATAAACTTACTTGCTAATTATTCAACAAATTAGAGGCATCAGGATGTGAACTACTGTAAACTTGCATCATTGCATATGTTTCCACAGTTACTTCTTTAAACCTTGTGCGTCGACAAGAAAAAATATTCTTATACATAGAAAACGATCTCTCCACATCTAAGGAAGTTACATTTGCATGTAGAAACTGTTTTTCAAAATCACTTAAAAGTTCACTATTCTTACACTTATTATAAACGGCCTCTAAAGTATTAAAATCGGGATTTTTCCTTAAAACATCTGCCAACTTTTGACTAGCGCATAATCCTGGCGTATCATTTAATGTGTGTAATTTATTTTTTACACTCTCCACTATGTCTAATGATTCCTGCAATGACAATTCAGTACATTGTAGTTTTCTGATGGCATCTAGTAATACTGCATAATTGGTACATATTGTTGTTAAATCTTCTAAAAGTTGAGGAATTTGAAATTCTCTTTGACTTACTCTAATTGCTTTGGATTCATTCCGATTAAATCGCATTATAACTGATTGAATTTGTTGAAAATGGATCAAATAGTAAGAAGCTGCTGTTAGCCAAGTACCCCATCGCGTTAAAATTGGTTCAGGAGGTTCTGGAATACCTGGACAAAATTTACGAAATTCTTTTAAACGTTTAGGAGATTTACGAAACACTGCTTTAGTACTTCCAATCATCCGATCAACGTTTCCGTAATGTTGTCGAACAACTTCACCAACTAAATCCAAAGCATGCAGCACGCAGGTTATATGTATTAAATTAGGAAATATATGTTTTAAGGATCGCCCAACACTTAACATTGTTGCTGCACTATCTGTCACAATCATCACAACTTGATCTTGGGCAGTTTTAAATTTTTTCAAAGCGTTCATTATCACTTTTTGAATATTTTCCGCGGTACATTGTTGAACACGTTTGCAAGCTAACAAATATCGAGATGCTGTGTTCTCGCTAGATAAAACGCGAGCTATTACATTCACAATACTGTTTTTCTTTATATCGGTCGTCTCATCTACGGTAATCCATATTTTTTTGGAACACAAATCACGTTTACACACATTTTCTAGCATCTCTTTCATTCGCGGCAAATGATTCTGTAATTGTGTTTGTGAGGGTAATGGGTACTTTGGAACGTATTGTCGCCAAAACGTTTTAAAAGCTGCTTTTCTCACCAACGACAACGGAAGATTACAAGAGGTAAACATAATTAATAAATGTATGAGGAATAGTGTATAAGGTATTTCAGTTCTTGCATTTCTCATATGCTTAATACTATTGACATGCCTCTGGCAATCAGTTCTGTCCAATGCAGCCAAACGAACCTTCCATATTAAGCAAAAAACTGCACTACCGTCATATTTTAAATGGGGAAAAAGTGACACATACTTATGTACATTAGTAGCAAATCTATTACGAGGCATTGTTTTCTTAGGTATGTAAATATTAGTTCTATATGAAACGATACACTAATTATGTACTTGGTATAATACTACAACACACAAAAAACACCAGCTATATTTTCAAAAGCGACACGTAAGTACATAACCTTGACCGTTCGACTAATCTCTGCAACAGCTCAACCGGTACTAAAACGAGATCTCTCTTAGCGCGGTTTAACATGATTTATATTCAAGGTCGACACTACATGCCTGCTTCTCTACCGGTTTAGTTTATTTATGAATTTTTCGTATTCTTATATTAACCCGTAATACCGACGCCTATGCGAGTCCGCAAGTTTAGGTTACTCTACTTATTATATTCTGCACTATTCTCTTCGATATAGACGCAAATGCACGAAGGAAAATCTCGCGTTAAATGAAATTGTACACTAATGGAAACATATTTTAGAACAAATGGGAACGATTTTATATTCTGCGAAGAAGGAGCAATTCTCGTAGTATAGCAATATTTCTGCTGCAAAAAAATGGGCTGTCGGACGAAATAAATATATGGTTATAAAATGCTTGATTTATACTATTGGTTTAGAGCGTCTGAATAAAATATGTTGTTCGCTTTTCTTTTATATCTCTTTACATGTAGTTAGATGCCTCTATAAATTAAGATTTATTGCTAGATGACGACTGCTAGAAAACCATGATAAATTTATTGGCTGGCACTTTTCAAGGCCAAAAATCTTATATATTGTAGTGATTTTGTCATTCAGAAGCGTATGGAATTTCGTTTGAGATTTAGGTGTTCATTTTTAACCTTTATTTGTGAATTTAACTATCTAAGAAATTCCCTACAATACTTACTGTCTTTTACTTTGCTGTCAAAGTACACGCTAGCTTAGTTAAATATTTTCAAAGTGATAAATAAAAAACTCAACAAAAAGGCTTAATTATACAACGTGTCCCAGCGTGGGGACCGGCGATATCTAAACTACAGTAGCTATAGTGATGGGAAAGAAATCATAACTAAAGTGGCAAAGATAAATTTGATTAAAATATTTTTAAAAGGATTAACTATGATTTTAAATACTTTATAAAAAGTTTAGTTAATTACGCACCACTTTGGCTAAAGACGTTTTGTCATATTGTGTATAATAAGTGGAGTAGGCGTTGCCGAATCATCTAAAACTGAACCTGCTATAACTTCTGTAGTTTTCACCCGAATTAAAGAAATGTGACTTGTTTGAAATGCCATTCAGAGCCCTTTTTTGATGCCGCAATTTGTGCCACCTGTTAACGTTCAAGAAATGTGCCACATGGCTTTATTCCCAGCTGTACGAGTTTTTCTCAATTATCTCTAGAAATTCAAATGTAACAATATGCTTTTCTTATTTTGTGTTTGAAGAGTTTTGAGAGACTAAAGTAGTGGTGAAAACCGCAAAGGGATATCTTTTTCCCTTATCCAGATAATAACGAAAACAGCCCATTATCAGTAATAGTTTCTCTATCAGTTACAAATACCTACTTGATAATATCGAAACCTATCTTAGTTAGCCATGAAACAAAGGAATGATAACTTTTACTCTTTTACACACAAAATTGTGTCGGTATTAGTTTAATATGACAATTTGTTTTTGATCACTTTTCAAATAAAAGAAACAAAATCTAGTATGATTTGAATACAACAGCAGAATTTAGCATGCTATGGAAACAATTATTTATTTGACAATTATGACAAGTACAGAATTTTACAGCGCACCGATCCTTAAAGATTGCTGCGTAGCCGTTGAATGATAAAAAATGTCGTTTTATAACACAAAGTGTGCTTGCAGTGTATTTTCAATGTTTTTAAAACGCGTGTGTTGTTGAAAGTGAATATGCCGTTAAGTATCCAGAAAGAAAACATTTCAGCTGAGAAGTATTCTAACGTTTGGCGATACGATTACCTGAAACAGGGTATGTTCAAGCTCGTGGAAATCCTACCAGAGCACGTGTAGCTAAAACTGAAGCTAATGTGATAAATGTCCTTGCATATCTTGAAGTTCATTCTCTCACAAGCACTAGAGAAATGTCTTCCGTTGTAGGTATAAGTAAGTCATCAATTCATCGCACCTAATAGACACTACGTCACACACATACAGATTTTGACCATAGACTCAATAATTGTAATTGGTTAAAAGATATCTACCATGAAGATGCTGCCTTCCAACACTGCGTGTTGTGGACTGATGAAGCTAATGATGGGTAGGTAAATTTGCATAATATGCATTACTGGTCCAGAGAAAATCCTCATTGATCATCAACATAAGTGGAGTATAAATGTTTGGTGTGGCATTTTAGGTAATAAAGTTATTGGACCATTTTATTTTTTGATGCAACTTAAACAGCGAAACACACTTGAACATTTTACATAACCAATTATCAATACTTTTAGGAGGTATTTCGTTGGAAACTCAAAAAACACGGTGGTTTCAGCATGGCGGCTGTCCAGCTCATTGTTTACAAATCGTCCTCGACTATCTTCATAATATGTCTCCATATCAATGGATTGGAAGGAGATCTATTTTCCATGGCCAGCTAGATCCTCAGATCTGACTGTGTTTGACTTTTATTTATGGAGAAGGAAAACAGATCTGGTTTACCAAACACGTCCTACAACGAGAGCTGATATGATTCAAACGATTCACATGCTATCGCCAGCCTACCAAGAGTAGATATCGAAACAGCCGTTATTAGCACTCGTCGTAGATTAAATCTGTGTATAAATAATGACGGCAAACAGTTTGAACTTTTAAAATAAATTTAAATTGTTGTTTATTTTCATTTCAAATAATACTACATTATGTACTGTCTTCGTTTTGCATTGTTGTCATTTATTTGTTTATTTTGTGACTGCTACATTTTGCTATTGTTATCATTCCTTTGTTTCATGGTCAACTAAGATGTTTCGATATTATTAACTAGGTTTTTGTAGCTAATAAGGAAATTATTGCTGATAATGGGTTGTTTCCGTTATTATCTGGAAAAAGGAAAAATATATCACTACGCGGTTTTCACCACCAGTTTGGTCTGTCAAAACTCTTCAAACAAATCATAAGAAAAGCATATAGCTGCATTTGAATTTTTAGAGATAATTGAGAAAAACTCGTACAGTTGGGAATAACGCCATCTGGTACATCTCTTGAACATTAACGGGTGGCATAAACTGCGACTTCCAAAACAACGCTGAATACACTTTCGAACAAGTCCACATTTCTTTAATTCGGGTAAAAACTGCGGAAGTTATACTAGGTTTAGTTTTACATGAATCGGCAACGCCTACTACACTTGTTATTCTCAATATGACAGAACGTCTTTAGCCAAAGTGCTGCGTAATTAACTAAGTTTTTTAATAAAGCGTTTAAAATCATAGTTAATCCTGGAACTTTTACCTGCTAATTTAAAATTTACTGTTGACCCTAGCAACTGCGCCCCCTAGCGGTCACGTTTGGAATTTAAAAATATTTTAATTAAATTTTTCTTTGTCACTTCAGTTATGAAAAAATTTTTCCCGTCACTATAGCTATTGTAGTTTCCAAAATATCGCCGGTCCCCACCCTTAGAGGAATACACCGTATAATATTTGCTAATTTTGTTGAGTTTAATTATTGCATTATGTCTTGTATCTGTATAGTTACTGCAAAAATAAGTTTTCATCCATTGTGCATTAATTGGCAACACTATAAAGTGCTTTAATTATTGTAGGCAAGGAAGAGAAACGATTATAAATACCTATCAGCTCCTTATGTTACTTTATATCTGACGTATTTTATTCGTATTAATTAAATATTAAGGCAATGAAAATTCCACGTACTTTATAAAAAAACACAAATGTATTTGTTTCAGTACAGCTTTATATACAACAGTCTATTTTATCTTCTATTAGTCTGACATTTCAACTCAGAACTAATTGAATATATTCTTTCTTAAAAAACTACTTCCGACTTTTATCAGTAATTTGTTTCTACTTACTTTCTATGGACACGTCATCATTCTGTGAAAGCATTACACACGTTTCACGTTTTAAAAATACATAGAATGGTCTCCTATACTTTTGTACAAGTATAATTATGGAAACGAGGGCGGTACATGCTCATAGCAGCTGTGTATAATTTATTGATATGAGAAACCAGTGTATGCGCGCGGTTTGCTAGCTTGCTTTAATATTTCACAAAAAAAGAAAACTATAAATTTTAATACTACAGGCAGGGAAACCCTTGCTTAATTTTTCAGTAAATGGTCCCCAATGTGCACTTACCTAACAGGTAGGAGAGAGGGCTTTTCAAAACTTACCGAACGCAGTATCAAAATTTAAACGGCGAATGGTTTGACCCAGTTTATCCGTCGTAACTTTATACAATAAATTTAGATTTAGTATTGATTTAGAAAATTACAAGACTATCTATTACTGTTAACCTTATTTCGCGTAAATCCGTTTTTCTCTTCAGTAATAGTCTGCCTGTAGTAATGAATAGCCCCTATTAATGAACAAGTTGCTAGACGTAAGAGCACATTAGTCGAACTATTGAAAACGTTGTACAATTGGATGACGTAGCTATAATAAGCCACTCATTTAAGTGTATCAAGTTACCTGGAGAGGAGTGCCTTCTTTATTACGAATTAGCTCGTGCTTGCTCTGGTTCAAATAATTCTAACAGGGCAATACTCTGTAAACTTTCCAAACTGGAGTTGTTATACGAGGGTAGTTTGACATTAATCTAGCCTAAGTAAGAAAACGCACGATTTTTGTTCTTTTTCTCATTTATTTCTCAACATAGTCTCCTTTTACCTCAATACACTTGATAGGACGGTTTTCCAAACTTTTCATCCCTTCCGAAAAGTAATTTTGCTCGAGCTCCTCAAAATAGTGTGAAGTTTCAGTCATGACCTCATCGTTCGTTGCAAAACAGCGTCCTCCGAGTCATTTTTTTAGGTTTGGGAACAGGAAAAAGTCGCAGGGGGCTAGGTCTGGCGAATACGGTGGGTGGTCAATCAATTCGTAGCCCAATTGGTGCAATTTTGCCTGTGCAACGGCCGCCCTGTGAGCGGGTGCGTTGGCCTGACGGAAGAGAACTTTTTTGCGAGCCAAACCAGGGCGTTTCTTCGTCAAATCGGCGTCGGAACGTTCCAATAGATCTGCGTAGTACACGCCAGTTATTGTTTTACCCTTTTCCAAGTAATCAATGTGAATAATGCCTTTCGCATCCCAAAAAACAGTCGCCATCACCTTTCCGGCCGATCGGGTGATCTTGGCCTTCTTCGGTGGGCCTTCACCGCTTTTTCTCCACTGCTTTGACTGTTCCTTCGTCTCCGACGTGTAGTAATGAATCCACGTTTCATCAACAGTGATGTATCGGCGAAAAAAATCTTTCAGATGGCGTTTTATCATTGCCAAAAGCTTATTCGAATCCGTCACACGTGTGCGTTTTTTGTCGACAGTGAGCAAACGCGGCACCCATCACGCGGATAGTTTTTTCATATTCAAATGTTCGTGTATGATGTTATGTACATGCTCAGTTGACATGTTTAAAGCCTCTGCTATCTCACGCACCTTGGTTCGACGGTCTGCCATGATCATATCATGGACTTTGTTGATGGTTTCTGGTGTAGTGACGATTTTCGGGGCACCTGGACGTTCATCATCAAACACACCCTTACGACCACGAACAAATTCAGTTTTCCAAAATTTCACTGTTGCTAACGACGGCGCAGACTCGCTATAAACAACATCCAGTTCGGCTTTGATTTCTGCAATGTTTTTCCCTTTCAAATGAATGTACTTAATCACTGAACGATATTCGACTTTTTCTATTTTCAAAAAACACAAAAGTTGCTTGCTTTCGACGACTGTTAAAACCAAACGAATTGAGTTTTTTTCTTGAAATTTTGACAGACGTCGTGTGATAGATGGCAAATGTCAAAACCGAGAGCAGTTCGTTCTCACGCAACGCCATCTATCGAAGGCTTGATTAATGTCAAACTAACCTTGTGTTGTGTTCTGTATAGTACTAGGTGCATCCCTATTGATAGCACAGTCAGTTCCCAAATGATGCTTCGGAACCACTTGTTAATTTAAGAACTTTCTCTTTTCGTATTTAATTCAACTCTAGAATCTGTTTGCTATTCCTTAAACATTAACAGTATGTTGAGGGAAACGCTTTTGCATATGTTTTCATATTGTAATTTAGAAGGTACATTACAAATTTAATGTAAAAATATTGGCTGCAATTTTTTGGCGTTTTCATATATTTCAATTAACACGTCATTTAAGCAAAATTGAATTAAGCATCTAATATGAAAACCAGGGCAACTTAAACTAATTAAATGCAGTTCAAATGGATATCTAAATCCAGCGTGTATTAATGCTGTCAAACATGATGTCTTTATTCTATGAAATGCTATCTTCTTACAGTTAGCATGCATTCCTTTTTGGAGTAATACGGTATAGTGTCTCCTTTAATACATACTAGGGGGACAAATATCGCAAATAAATTTTTAAACCCTCATTGTAAATATCGACAGTAACGCTCTAATGTCATTCAGTGAAAATACTTTCTATTCACATATGTTTTGGAGGTGAAACAGCGAGTGTTTTATATAACATATCATATTTCAATTGTAAATTATTATTGTACAAGAACTTTTCTTTTCTTGTTTTTTTATTACGTGAAATGGTTTCTACTTTATAGATATTGTAATGTTATATATCAAGCTAAAATTTAATTTATGGAAATTAGTTAAATTAAGTTTACGGTCTGTGGGTCCGGGAGAGCTTCTAAACACTCTTTCGGCAGTTAAAAAAGAATAAATACCAACTATTTACGTTTTACAAGAAATAAGTTTGAAAAAAGAAAACTAACCTCAAATTGTGACGCTTCAATATAAACTTTATGTTTATATGTTACATACATGAAGTCCGCGTATTTTGAAATCACCAAACTTGAGTTTTGTTTCGTATTGAAAGATGATTTAAGCATTAAACACTTGTAAAATAACACCTAGCCAAACATGTGATGAGTTTGATTTGAACAAAACTGAGAAATTCTAAGCGAATTACAATTTAGTATTTAATTTCAATCTAATTTTCTTGTTCTAGAAATAGCATAATGCATGCCATGCAAGGGCGCAACTGAAGAACTGATTCTATGATACTCTATGATATTTGACTGACTTTTCCTAACGTACACGCCAACTTAATTACAAACGGTATTTAATTTACAATATTACAACAGAGATATTTCATTAAATATGAACATTTTTAATGTGAAGAAAATTGGAAGAAGAAGAGTTACTTGGCCGTTTCCCTGAGACTTGACTGGACATAAATTAATCTCCTAACACTTAATTAATCTCCTAACACTTCCACGACAGGGAAAGAGAGAACCGAGGATATAAAAGGAGCTGGAGACGCTGAGAAAGTGGTCAGAGGAACTTTGGCGTTGAACGAGTGTACATATTGTAGTTGGTTGAACGCATTATACGTGGCGCAAATAACTACGTTCGATATAATTTGTAACATTACATACATTGGCGCAAGGTAAAACGTCTCTACTGAGAGTGAATATGAAAAAAAAATGTAGTAACATTCACTGAAATTAATTTGAAAGTGGTCTATTTTAGTGAAGCTAGTAATATACATAAAATTGTATTGTTTATATGTAATAAGAAATTATTATTCTTGATTACTTCGATGTGTCATTCTAGAAGTTAGTCTCAAATACGGCTCCTAAAAAATATATTACTTTTTTGTCCCACTTGAACAAAAATTATAAAAGAATACGGAATGAAGAATTGTGTAGATAATATTTATTTTTTATTTTATTCCGATACCTGTCATAACTTTAGAGAAAAACGACGTTGATGCTAGAGGCTCTCTCTAGAACCAAAATGTAGGAAATCTTGACTAAACTATAATAAATTTGTACTTTGTAATATTTTTTTAAGAATATTCAATAGAGTTTTTTTAAGGATGTAGGTAAATTAAAACACAACGTTCTAATATATTGCATTCAAAATAACTGCAACTGTCTTGTACAGCTTATTTCTTTTCTTTCATCTAGTGAGGGAAAATTAATTACCGGAAGACATTTTGTTCTTAGATATTCTGTTCAGAATGCAAAGCAAAGCAACAGCTAACTGAAGTGAAATACAATAAGAAAGTCGAAACATTCTGTATATAATTTTCTTGAAATTTAATAGATTTATTAAAGTTTTAATAAATATATAATATAATACATATATAATAATAATAATAATAATAATAATAATATATAATATAATTTCCAGAAATAGCACTAAAATATTTGCTGGTGCCACCTGGTGCCAAGAGATATAAACATGCTGAAAGTAGCGACATAAACCGGAATGTAGATGCCCACCACCTATCGAGCAGCTCATGGGTTGCTTAATGCAAGATGGCGTTGCGTCTAAGCGCTAGGGAGAGTACATTCCGTAGAGGGTTCCTGGCGCCAGGAAATATTTCAGTGCTGCCCTTGGAGACTAGTGGCATAAACTGAGAGGTGAACGCAATGTAGGCAGCGGAAGATAGCGCTCGAAACCACGCTGATAACGCTGGGTAGTTAGAAACATGTCCGTGAGTTAGTGCTACTTTCTCTACTCACATTGTTTTTGCCGGGAGTATTCCACCAGTACCATGAGTTATATTAGCATTAATTTATGATTATTGTTACTAGACACCTTTTTCACCTGTATTTTCAATACATCATGGTAAGCCTGACTTACGTGTGTAGATTTCGTAGCGCATAGGCGCAACGCCATCTTACGTTTAGCAGCCCATGAGCTGCTCGATAGGTGGTGGGCATTTGCATTCCGGTTTGTATCACTACTTTCTAGGCGGCATGATTATATCTCTTAGCACCAAGTGGCCCCAGGAAATATTTCAGTCCTTTTTTTGGAGATTAGTGGCATAAACTGAGAGGTGAACGCAATGTAGGCAGCGGAAGATAGCGCTCGAAACCACGCTGATGACATTGGTAGTTAGAAACATGTCCGTGTGTTAGTGCTACTTTTTCTACTCACATTGTTTTTGCCGGGAGTATTCCACCAATACCATGAGTTATATTAGTATTAATTTTTGGTTATTATTACTAGGCACTTTTTTCATGTGTATTTTCAAACATTTATAAATATTTCATATAACACTACATACGTTTTGAAGTACTCTTCCTATTCCTTACTCCTTGTTCTTCATTTTTATTGACAATCAACGTAGTTATTTTCACCGTATTACCTTAATTGTAAACAGAATTTGTTCATACAATAAAATAAAGATAAGTTCATGTCTTTGTCTCCCTAGCATCTATTAAACGAAACGCTGTGTGCCATTCAAACCACACACAAAAGTTACTCATAACACAAATTATGCTTATGGCGTGTTACATTTCGAAGGCTACGCCTTGCGTCTCGAAATAAATATTCTGTATAAATGCGATTATTCGTATGCCTCCTAGTTCACAATTGATGCTCATAGTCCGTGCTATTTTCTAAAGTGGACATAACAGAGGGATTGCTGACAACAGCGGCTGCTCCTTGACCGCCTAACAAAGGGTAACCCATCTCCTCTGCTGACTCGTGTTCCTGAACGAACACACAATTTTTCTTAAAGCGAAAATGCAGCGCTGGATTAAATACATACAGTGAGGAGGAAGTAAATTAGCCAGAGTAATCCCGGTTATTTTCTATTTGTCGGTTGAGATACTCTTATTAAGGCAATCCATTTCGGAAAAACGCTGCTTAGAAGAGGATGTCGGGTTCAATTATAAATTTTAATATGATTTAGTGTCAATCCATTCGTTATCCATTTACAAATAAAGATTAATATGTAAATACTAATTAACTTGACTCTTAAAATACTATCATGTATCGTTTATGCGAGCCATATGTACTGTAATGCTACGTTTTAAATTTTTGTATCTATCACATAAATATTTTTCTCCCGATGAATTAATGATAGAAAAGTAACTAATCTTAAAACTATAACCTTACGCGCTCTCTTCATGCTAGCTCGCCGCGTAATAAATCCTGTTTTCTCTCAAATTACCGAATTTGATTCAAACTTGAACTTAAAACTAAATTTAAACACCACTGGCACAAGAAATTACTTCAAAAATACCGCACACAGCTAAACAGGCCTTTCCTCAATCATAACCATGGCCACCTACGATACGCTTTTTGTTTTTAGCGATATCAAATTATATTTAACTTAATTTCTTTTTCTTTTAATATAGTTGTATTACAGATTGTAACATGCTACTGGAGTTCGAGATCCAGTGTCCAACAAATTTACATTAGTGATTACCGATAACCGTAAAATATGCACGTTCTCAAGTGGCATTGACGACTCGTTACAGGATGATATTTAAATTGAGAAACTAGTTTTTAAAACCAAAGAAACTTATTCTCTATGTATATATGGGTATCATCGGCGAAATAGTGAAAAATCAATCTTTCTGTGATTTTCTCAATTTACGCTGTTGTTTTAGCTTAATTTTGCATTGATTTTGACGAATTACAAATGGAGAAATCGACCAGATGGAGTTTTATCTGCGTTCCCCTACGATCGTCGTTATCTGGACTTATAATGTCCTCGCCCCAAGGCCAGTTGGCTGGGGGGAAATGGTGACTTAGAAAATTCAATTTTTAACGGCAAGAGGGATATTTCGGTACCAACGAGTGACTAATCTATTCGTTCAGAGGTTGACAGCCGAAGTTGTCGTTGTCTTAAATATTGAACATTACAATATACGAGATATGTTGGAAATATAATAAGACCGGCACCATTGCGAGAGATCTGACAACGCTGTAGTTGTTCTCCCTCACTAGGCATGTTTGTTAGTCCGCTCCAGACGCTCAATCCGAGTTTAAACTTCCTACTGTCACCACGTGATTTTTGAGAGCGTTATCAGTGAAGTTGTGTTTTTGTTGTGTATCACACAGAATGGAACAGCGGTATTTGGAACAACGTTATGCCATTAAGTTTTGTGACAAATTTGGGGAATGCGCGAGTGTAACTTTTGAAAAGTTGAAGCAGGCCTATGGGGAACATTGCTTATCAAAAGCACAAATTTTTCGCTGGCACAAATCATTTTCGGATGGGCGAGAACTGGTGGATGATGAACCTCGCTCAGGGACGCCTTCAACTTCAAAACTTCATACCACCCATGAAGCTAATTTTTTTCGGTGCCTAACGAATTGTATTAAACGTACATACATAGTTATCGGATTGTAATCGCAGTGCTGCGCCCCTTCCGCCAACATATTCGTCAGTTCATAAGTTCAATTGCGATCGACACACAAGTCAGTCGCATATGGTTAGCGGTATCGAGTCTATCGCTATGGTTAATTGCAGTTCAGTATTCAGAAAGTATTTATTTTTATAATTCATATAATAGCGAAAATCTGGGTTAAATTAATAAAGGAATTAACTTCAAAATACCTACGACTTATAAGCTAAATGTGATGTATTACAGAATCATAAAATAAACAATATTCTGACACAGAGCCAGAAAGTAAACAACGGCTTGTTACTACTTAAATCTTACTATCTAAAATAAGAAACTAGACATTACAAATAAAAATAGGATTTTACAATAACAAAATTTTAATTGAACTGTATCGTTCACCCAATAAAAACAATAAATGGAACTATTATTATGAACAACTAATAAATAATACGGAAAAATTTGCTTGATACACAAAAATAGAATTTCTGAGGAAAGAGATATGTCAATAAATTAAATCAAATGCTCCAAATTTGGTTTCCTGAGTGATGTGTTTCATTTACTAAAGCGTTCATTCTGGAGTGCCGCAGGGATCTGTCATTGGACCTCTGTTGTTTTCTATTTATGCTTCCCAACTGCATACATCACTTCATCATGCACAATTGCATTGTTATGCTAATGATACCCAGGTTTATATATCTTGTCCACCAGATGAGATCGAACGCACCTGCGAACTTTTAAATTCTGACCTTACTAGACTCGCAGAATTATCGGAACGGCATTCATTACATTTAAATCCCTTGAAATCAACTGTCATGCTCTTTACTGGTAAAAATATTAAAATTAATATTGATATTGGTGAAATTAAAATTTGCGATGTTGAGATTGGGGTAGTAAATGAATCAAAAAACCTGGGGTTGATTATCGATAATAAATCGAACTTTAACGCGCACACCTCTAAGTGTATTACGGTGCTTTAAAGTTAATGTATCCACATCGGAAGACTCTTAACAAAAACAATAAAAACTTTGCGGTGTAGATCTCTGGTTCTATCACAAGTAAATTATGGCGATGTCATTTAAGGCAAAAAGATGCTCATCGCGTCCAAAAATTGCAAAATTCGTGTTTGTTTATTTTTGGTATCAGCAAGTATGATAGAATCCTTCATCAATTGAAGGAAGTTTGTTGGCTTAATATGGAACAGCGAAGACACTTACATAGTGCGTGTTTATTTCACAATATCATATTGACCCACAGCCCTGTCTATCTTTATAATAAGATCACATTTGGAACTGATGTTCATAATTTGAATTTGCGGTTCAGGGGTTTGCTGACTCCACCGTCTCATAAACTGTGGTCATTCAAAAGGTTCTTCAGCTACAATACTGGGAACATCTACAATTCACTTCCTTTCTCGTTAAAATGATGTCACCTATTTTACTTAAAGCTAATTTAAGGTGACCTTTGCCTCAATTAGTATGACCTATGCATCCGCGTGCCCTCCTGCTTTGCTTTCGTTTATTTTTTGTATTAATCTTACTAATCTGCTTACTGACTTGTGCATGTGTATGCCTATTAGTTGTTTCGTCAGATTTTTAGTTCATGGTTAAGTATAAACAGCATTGCTGAACTTCGCCATTTGGCACATTTGGTATGTTTATTGTTCCTAAATTTTCGTACTGCTGTTTTTCTCAAATTTTGTTAAATTTTCTAATTTTAAATAGAATAAACGATTCTTGTAGGTCCGGGGGTATCCCTAGATACCATCACGGCAATTTTAGAATGAATTTTCAACTCAGTAAAGTGAAATTAACGAATTTTAAGATTAGAAAAGTAACTAACCTCTAAACTTTTGAACGATGCCAATGTATATAAACCCTCTGTTTATATACCCACTTCAGGAAGCTGCCTGCTCTGGATATTTAACCCTTTTCTCTTCTAGTAAAGACTTTGAATATACAATCGAACACTTATATTGGGATTGGATTTAAAACACACTTTGATTCAACCAAGGCCGAATAAAGATTGATGAAAATGTATGGCATCGTTCATCTTTCTTTTATTTTAAATCGCGAAAGACCGGCGATTGTTTTATTTCATAGCCAATTTTGATAACTTAACCCAAATAGAAACTTTTCGATGACTTTCGATCAAATGATATCAGCATACGAGAATGAATGCAGTGACTTAACCAGGAGGTTGTATGTTGATGATTCTGTGGTCCGAACTGTCACCAACAAGCTTTAAACGAGAAAATCCACTGCTAATTTACAGAAACCTTTCAGATAAAGATTTAATTGATGAAATATTATTTGTTGTACTTTGCAATTTATGCTGTTGCTTATTCCAGACGATTTCTAGATTAATTTGGACGATATAAGTAAATAGAAAAATTAACTAACAAGTAGATTTGTCCATGATACCCCACACTCGTCATTATCTGGACTTATATTTAAATTATAATGTCCACGCTCCAAAGACGGTTGGTTGAGGGGGGATGGTAACGAAGAAATTTCCAATTATCCCGGCAAGAGGGATATTTAGTTACCAACGAGTGGCCAGACTGACATTTAGAGTCAGTACCGAAGTGACAACTGAGAGAAGTTGTTGTTGTAGATACAACGTTGAACATAACAGCATATATGTTGGTTGTATAAAATATTTATGTGTGCCAATAAAGTTTATTATTATTATTATTATATATATATAAGCTTATTTATTTACATGTTCTTATTTACTTTTTATGTTCAAATGACATGATTTGTAATTTTTTTATTACAAATAAAGAGCATTATTATTATCATTAGTAGTATTAAAAAATACTAAAATTCGAATAAACACCACAGCGCGTCACTTAACTGATTTTTTTTTGTTAATTGCATATTAATAGAGTTGCTCAATTTGCGCCAACAGCCAGTGGCGAGCGCATTAAAGTTTACACAAAATAAATGGTCGGAAATAAGATGTAATACGTGCTCAAACACTTACTGTCTTAAGAGTCTTCTGTGAAATCACAAAGTGAATAATGTCTGTTAAATATCTGCAACATTAGATATGTTTCCACAGTTGTTTCGGCAAACCGAGTGCGGCGTGAGGAAAAGCGTGCTTATATGCAGAAAACGAACGTTCTACATCTAGTAACGTTATATTTGCGTAACTAAAATAATCATTGGAACAACTTAACGGTTCTGTTGACGCACCTTCACAAATTTGTCTTAATGTGCCAAAATCAGAATCTTTCCCTAAAATACATTCAAACCTTTTGCATAGATTCCACTAACGATACCGAAGGACTATCTTGAAATTTCGACTGGCTTTCCTTGATAGCCGCAGCTTCTTTTGGATCGAATTGTAAAACTACGTTCTTAATATTCTCAAAGTATTTATGATAATAAAACGCGGCCTGTAACAATGTTCCCCAACGTGTAAGAATAGGTTCTGGTGACTCAGGCATACGAGGGCATAGTCTGTGAAATTTGCGAATACGTTTTGTGGGTTTGACAAACACTGTTTTTGTATGCGCTATTAAAGCGTCTACCTCACGATAACATTTTCTAATACTATCTGCCACATGACTGAAAGCATGAATTTTGCACGTAATATGTAACAAGTTAGCACAATGTTTTTTAAGAGACCGGCCTACAGAAAGCATGTTTGCGGCACCATCACTCATAAACATCAACAGTTGGTTTGTTGAAAGTTCAAACTTTTCCAATGTATTTAACACTAACTTTGAAATTATTTCGGCAGTACATCGTTGTACTCGTCTGGAAGCTAATAGAATTGAAAGTGACGACTGATATGTTTCCATTGTACGTACCATTACATTAACCACAGAATGTTTTTTACGATCTGTTGTTTCGTCCACACATAACCACAGTTTTTTATCTTTCAACTCCGATTTAATTCATTTTTCAACATGTTCACGAGTAGATGGCACAATTCTTTGTAACGATGCCCGACTTGGTAATTTGCAGTCCGAATATTTACTCCAAAAGAAGACATACGCTTCCTTGTCTAGTAAATTAAACGGTAGATTACATGCAATAAAGGTAACACATAAATTAAATTTAAATTTCTCATAGTGTCTTGTGCAATTTTTTTTAAGAATGCTGTTTACTATCTACGTGACGTAGACAATCCCTTTTGAACCAACACATTAAAGGGATATTACAAACTACACATTGAATTTTAACACCATCATAATTTAGGGCAGGCATTTCTGCTATAAATTCTGTAACTTTGTCCAATATTGGCCGCTTTCGCGACGTAGGCAACATTTTTAAAACAAACGTAGAACTACGAAATAGTATTTACGGCAGCGTACATGTATACACAACAGATCTGGTTGAAACTCGCAGTTATACTGAGGGTTGTATCGAACCTCCGCCACTGCGCGTTGGCGCTAGTGAGCAATTCTATATATTAATCAATATTAAAAAACAGCATTAGTTTGCAAATCTGACCTACTATGTAACGTCAATAACAACGAAGATAACAAAGGTGAACACTTAAAATTAGTTTGCATCAGCCTGTATATATGGGTTTTTTAGGACATGCAAATGGTGGAAATCAACTGTGTTATCCATAAAATGTCTTACCTCTACCTAACTGTCTTACACATCGAATTTCTTTCCTTTTCGCGATAATAAGTTCTACTTATCTGTGAGATATTTATTGAAAAACATCATACGCCTTTGAACATAAGTTATACACGGGAAAAAATAACTTGATAGAATGTACTACAGTACTGTAGGAAAAATATTATAGCAGCTTTAATACAATTGGGTTACACAATTGTATTACATTTTTGTTAATTTTTGTTAATTATTACATGTTGTACATGTCATAGATGATACTTCAAAATTATGGTTAAGTTTCTATTGTACTGGTTCACACAGCCAGGCCAACGGCCTTTAGGCAAATAATCTTTAAGTCGAAACGTGCAGGACAAGATTGTGGCAATTTTTTATATAAAGCTTCCTAATTTTTTCAAAATACATAATAGAAAGTGAGTGCGTTTATAAGTAAATTATCACTTATCTGTACAGGTAATCGATCGAAGTCTATCTAAATGCATGAACCAAGTGTTTCCTGCCTTACGATTAAACCCAGATAACCAATGGTGAATAACCAATATTCACCACTAGATGTTGCAAGGAAAACTTAATTTTGTTTCTAATAAATCATCGCGTTTTATAGTCAAATAATTTCCATCGGGTTCACAATTCCTTCGGAATAAGGTCTTCCGTAGTCTTTTTACTCCAAATTTGTCGAAAGTTTGGGGGGATGGTATCACATACCTTTAAAACAGCAGAGGTGTTGGTAACATTCTCGTGGCGACCAATGCTACCTGTAAATTGGGAAGCTGTTGGAGATCCGGAAACATAAGAATAGTTATTGTTATTGCGTTTTACATGTTCTTTCAACCATTATAATTATAAGAACACTGCATGTATTATGCAATACAATCTTTAGAACAATATTGTTGCATTTTCTTTACAGTGTGTAACTAAAACTTGTACACTATTTTAGCAACCTTTGTAAAAAATCATTAATAAAATGTTTCAACAATAATGTATTTCGAAACAGTTCACTAAAACCCTTACCACAACACTTAATTCGTACTGGACGCACGTTTCGATAGCCAAGCTATCATCATCAAGACTGAACTGAGTTCAGTCTTGCTG
Organism: Dynastes maya; assembly: GCA_029619315.2. Classification (NCBI taxonomy): domain Eukaryota; kingdom Metazoa; phylum Arthropoda; class Insecta; order Coleoptera; family Scarabaeidae; genus Dynastes; species Dynastes maya. The sequence goes on from JAROYE020000001.1 coordinate 29,763,566, forward strand.
CTGATGATGATAGCTTGGCTATCGAAACGTGCGTCCAGTACGAATTAAGTGTTGTGGTAAGGGTTTTAGTGAACTGTTTCAGTGTTCCAGTGCCACAGTTTTAGAGTACCCGTTTAGAATAATGTATTTAATAGAAATATAATCCGTTAACCACAATTGAGTAGTAGGGATTTGTGCAAGTTGTGGCCAGTCGTATCCTCTCAAATAAATTTTAGTAACTTGTTCTGCAGTTGTTTGATTCGTTAACATCTTTTCCATGTAGGAACTTCGTATTTGTATATGTTTTCTTATATCACAACCGAACCTACAATTTTACAACAATCTAAAAATAGTCCCTGAAAGCAGTCCATAGCAACCGAAAGATATTTCCACGAACTTAAATCAGAAAATAAAAGTTTTATTAAAAGAATAACGTAAGGAAAATTTCTAGTTAGATACCTTCCTTCGCGTGACCTTTTGAGAAGAGAAAACAACAAACAATAAAACTTTTTATTTGGAACAGGTGAGGGATGAATCGCATATTCAACGCCCCTACGAATTTAAGCAAAGACGTTTACCTTGCGATTTGATTCCGCCCTTCATAAAAATTTCACGAAGTATCGTGTCATTGTTTGCGCTACATTTTGCGCAAATAAAATATTTAAATATGTAATTTTGATATGCGTCTAAAGACATCTCTTCCACTTTTTTTTTTTTTGGCATTAAGGGATCAAAGCCCATCAGCCACATTACCATCGCAATGTATCAAATTATAAAAACTTCACCTATTAAATTGTAATTCGACAGTCAACCAGAAACTTAATAAGAACTCTGTAAATTTCAATGTTGTTAGACCTTAGTAGTAGTATTATAGAAGTGGGTAAGGCTACTTTATGTGCTACTAAATTCTTAGACAGATTTCGTCTTTGGTGCTCATAGACGCGGCATGCTAAAATAAGGTGATTTCAATCACCCACCTCATATCCACATGTGCAAGCTGGAGAATCCAAAATCTTTAATTTGTGTAAATGTGAAGGGAAGCAACCATGTCCGAATTTCAATCTAGCAACAACAGAATATTCGTATCGTGACACTCTAGAGTTACTATGCCAACGTGTATGAAAGATCGAGGGATGGATTATGGCATACTGCGTGGGATGACATTCATATGAGGCTTGCCACCTACTTTCCCATTTTCCTTCTAGAAAGAATCTTTTGGGGTTACATAAAACTTCCGATACGTAGATACTAAGATCTGCGACTTCGCCGTTAGCTGCTGACGACTTAGCTAAAAGGTCTGCTACCTCGTTAGGGGAGATCCCCACATGACTTTTAACCCAAAATATTCTTACGTTGGTATCTTGTAATTTAAGCTCAGCACATTTGGCAATTATACCAAGCACTAGGGGATGAATTTTAGCAAACCACTTTCTGCGTCTCAGTGCACTGAGTACACTTTGAGAGTCTGACATAACCACTGCTTTAGTAAAACCCATTTCCTCTATATATTTAAGTGCCTCTAAAATTGCTCTAGCCTTCGCGGAAAAAATATTCAGCAAGTTATTTAATCCAAATGATCTACTGATATTATTGTTAGAATCAAAAATCGCACAACCACAACCATTTTTCAATTTAGAGGCATCGGTATAGACGATAGCAGAGTCAGTAAAATTACTTAGTACTCAAAGTGGAGTGCTTTATCTTTCACACTGCAACCTGTGTAGTTGGGAAAGAAAATGGGAATGGGGGTGATATACTCACTGTAATCAATTGCTGGCAGACTTGGCTGACCAATGATGTAATTCAAGTTCGAAACATATCGATAGGCTTCTGCAAGTAAGGGAGATTTTTTCTTTACCCCCTATGGAATGGTCAAATCTAAGGTGGACAGTCGATGGATATTATTAAAAACAGTTCTCTGACCTTTGATCCTCAATTTTACTATATATTTGGCTCCCAAAAATTGCCTCCGCAGTTGAAAGGGAGGTTCTTGCGCTTCCATATATAAAGCCTGCTGTGGAGTCGACCGCATTGCACCCACGCAGATTCTTATTTTGAATTACTCTCAGTCTATCCAAATTTTTATTACTTGTATCGCAATAAACAGTACACCCGTAATCTAAATGTGACTTAATACACGTGCCACAAAAATGTCAGCTCCCCATCTGACTTTAACGAAAAATCTAAATACATTGATATACCGTTCGCATTTAGCCACTACATGATCTATGTGATCGGACCACTTTAATTTATTGTCAATAATAAAGCCTAGGTATCTAACGACTTCTTTAACGGCTACAGCACTGTTGTCTAAGTCAATATGGTTGCTGGGTTGAATTCTATGACACGAGACCAAAAGAGTCAAATTTGTAATTTCAAAAATTATCCTATTAAATCAACATAATTAAGTTGCTGTAACTGAAAGGTCTGTTGGGCTGGAGAGAATGCATAATTTGTTTTTGAAATCTTTTAAGAGGAAGCTTATAATTTTAAAATTCATTTATCAGTAAAAGCCTAGAAACGAAGTTCAAATTAATTTGCTAATTAGCACATCCGAAGTTAACATATAAACTGAAAAGTTTAATCAAACCCTACTCGTCGTCGACAGCAAAAGAAAGAATACGGATGCAATTCTGCCGGGGAAAGTATTACATTTTGCGTTCCGACATTGCTCGTTTCACCGGCGAAATTTACATATTATCTCTAATCCTGCACACGCACTCGCTATTATGAAGCATACATCGCGGAAAATTGTTAGAGCAAACGTTATGAGCACAGTAACTGGTTTCATTAAATATTCCGTGCGGTTGGTTCTATTCATGAATGAAAAATTTGTCATTAAATTACTAATGTTTACGCAAGTACAACTTTTAAAATAGCATTTATTACTCCAATTCAGTGCAAATTCCGATTTATTGCAGATGTAAACAAATATAACGAAATTTCTTAAAAATCTAAAAGAAAACTAACAACAAGGAAACTTCAAAATCAGGAAAGTAAACCTTTATGACAATATTATGGGATTATAAGAAAGTCAAAAGTCGGAAAAATACAGGAAAAAATTGAAATATTGTCATGCAGTAATAATAATAATACATTTTTATTGCCCCACAGTATCTTCCAATCAGTGTGATTTAAATGAAGGTTATTGGTCCTATAAAATCGGTTAAATTAACAAGCTAGTTCCGCTTTTCATGCTAATTCACAAACAGGTGACCGTCTTAGTGGTCGAACGGTTAGCATACTTGCCTTCCAACCTGAACCACGCGGGTTCAAATCCTGTCGGGACGATTGGTTTTTAAAGACGGATAAAAGTCGGAGTATGCCTTCTTCTCGGATAAGTAAAACCATAGACCCCGTGTCAATACGACGCGACGTTTGGCACGTTAAAAATCTCAACCGAAGGTTGAAACAGACTACAGTAAATAATAAAAGCTCTAAAGTGAATAATAAAAAAGTTACAGCGGTTTCTATTTTGTATCACGCTGTATAAACATAAAAACAAAAACTGTACGTACAACAATACAGCAGGTTCAATGTAGAACAAGAAAGCAAACTTGTAATATGGATCAATCCTATTGTATATCAAAGCCTTAGGACATCTGACACTACTAAGTTCTCATGTCTATACTAGTGAACTCATTTAATATCCCTCAATCAACATATTCTGGTCATATCCTCGACAAATACTCCAAAAACGCCTATGACGATCTAGCTGAATATAATGACAAATATGATGTAGCACAATCTGGAGAGTACCTAAGCGTACATAATATAAAGTTTTCAGAATATGTTTGTCATGCTCTGGGGGTACGAATTCGGATTTGAATCCAAATTTAAAGTTTCTTTCAAGTTCAATGCCTCTCACACTATAAAATCCTATTGGCTGCAATATTTGTATGTAACTGGCTATACAACACTTGCCTACATTGATCTTTAATCCTGCATCTCACACCACTCCACCATTTTATTAATATTGGACTGTAGACCATCGACGTCATCAAGGCCAACGTCTTACAAGAAAAACAAAAGAGTAAAAGTTGCTCTAAATTAACACAACAAATTCATTGCTTTATGATTGTTGTAGGTTTGTAGCTGTTGCTCGTGCAGGGATAAGTCCATATTGATTTAATAACAAATTTACAACTAACACGAATGAAACATAAATTTACATAATAAAATAATACAATGATGGATTTACAAAGTATAATAAATGCAATAACAAATTTGTTAGCATAAAAACATAAACTAAAATGTTAAGCCTTAACACAAGTTGTTTTAAGGAGAAAAAGATTAGAAAGAGAAAGTTTCAGTGCACAACATACGCCAAGTCATTACCCAATTTACTCAACAGTTCGCTGATCTAGCTGCCAGCTTGCACAGTAGTGTTCCAAGAACAAACCAAACCTTGAAGGCACGTCTTCAAAGGAAGACGGTAGTGAAAACCTCTAGTCTTCAATAACATCCACATTTTTTGTCGTTTTATATGGAATTCCATATTTTGCTCCCGCTCGAAAAGAACTAATTTAGGATTAGTGTTCGTCGGTGTGTAAAAAATCATTTTTGTTTGGAGCCGAGTCGGCTGTAAGCGTATTGTAGTAAAACTAATGTTTCTAAATCAGACAAGAAGAGAGGCTCCCGAAAACGTAATAATGTAAAGAATGTTCCATCTAAAAAACCAAACTTGTACCATACGCTACGGAAACTAAACACCCTGTATTCCTGAGTATAATTTTATGTTGTACAGAACCTATCTCCGAATATTTTTTATCCAAACACTATTTCTCTAAATTGCTCAGAAGTAGAATTATCTTCCGCTCACGCTGCAGATGCTAAGTAATAGTAATAACTAACCTGGACAAATATGCGGTAACACCCAGAGGCGTGGCGAGTGCATAAAAGTTTACACATAAAATAGAAGGTAAGAAATAAATTATAAAACGTGCTGAAACACTTACCGTTTTAAAAGTCTTCCATGAAATTATAAACTGGGTAACATCTGTTAAATATTTGAATCATTAGATATGTTTCCACAGCTGCTTCAGTCAAGTGAGTACGACGTGTGGAATAAATGTTTTTTAATGCCGAAAACGACCGTTCGACATCTATCGATGTTATATTTGCATATTTAGAATAATCTTTGAAACAACCTAATGCATCTTCACATGCACCTTCACAAATTTGTCTTAATATAAGAAAATCGAAGTCTTTCTCTAAAACACTTTCAAATTTTCGTATTACACACCAATTTGTTTCGCCTTCTACAGCGCATAACTGTGCGCGAACATCATTCACAATTTGAACAGAATCCACTAGCGAATTCGAAACATTCTGTAATTTTTCTATTCCCTCGGCTAGTCCGAAGTAATTGTTGTGAATAGTTTGTAAATCTCTTTTAACCTGACTACCTTGAAATCAAGAAAAGCCAAGAAATTTTCTTGATTGCTGCAGCTTCTGTCGGATTGAATTTTAAAACTACCTTCTTTACTTGATCAAAATATTTGTTGTATATATATAAATCAAATGTAAATTTTTCTTGGTCTCGTATGCCACTTTTTGCAGAAGAATGCTGTTTACTCTCGATGTAACGTTGACAATGTCTTCTGGACCAACACATTAAACGGATTTTACAAACTAGACATTGAATTTTAGCGCCATCAAAAATTAAGTCCGGCATGTCCACTATAAAGTTTTTAACTGTGTCTGCCATTGGTCGTTTTCGCGGCGTACCTAACTGCGACATTTTTAAAGCAAACATAAGCGTACAATTACGAAATAAGTTACGACAGCCTACATATATACAGAACTACTCGCATACAGCACCGATTTAGTACTGACGCTGTGAACGCGTGAAATAAGTAGTCGCCGACTCCGCACCACATATCTACTACACTGACTGTTACCGCTGTTTGCCCAGACTAGTAATAACCATCCAAATATGCATATTTAAGATTCTGAAAGCCTTTGGACTTCCTGCAAACTACAATATAAAACCTGGTTTGTTGCATGCTTCTGTATTGCAGTAAAAGATTTTGCAATTTTCTCGGAAACCATCAAGAAAACCTCGTTTATTTATTTATCATTTACTTATTTTACTTCATATTTCCCAGATTTTGTTAATTTATCTTCATTCGCAACAGCATTATATAATTTTCACACTGTTATTCATGGAGATTAATCAATAAAGTTTAGAGGACTATGAATTCCCGAAGGATCCGTACCTAGCAAATCAATTAATTTAACCAATTGGAAATGTACCAACTCGGTATTGCTGTTATATTCATCCGCAGTACTCGTGTTCATTAACGATAGTCTCAGATTGAGAAGCTTTAATAGAATACCAAACACAAATATCTATTACAGAAAACACATATTGCTATCGTAAACAACATTCATAGAGTGTGATTAGTAAGCTAAATATGCTTATGTTCTTCTTACGATTAAAAAGTTAAGCATTGAAGGAATTTCTCCTGCGTTATACATAAAAGACATCCGCACATATTTTTTATAATCGCGTAAGCTTCATGGAAGATCGCTGGCTTGTGGAATTGGCTAGCAGCGAGGATTTATCCCTCAAACCAGAGCTGCTTCGTTTTTTCAACCTACAGATATAGAGGATGTTTCGAGTTGTTTTCTATCTCGACTCCGTTTGTGTCATGCTATAAGAAATCTTAAGATAGAAAACCTTTGTTTTATATCCATACATCGTTAGGATGAAAAGGAAATTGCCACAGATACATGTTCCTTTATTTTGATTCATTTCAGATGAGATGTGGACGTTTATGTTCAGCCCACTGACAAAATCGAATAAAATTTATTGTCTATATGTATTTTTCTCGAGAATATAACTTTTTCTCCGGTTACACAAAAAACATCAGTTAATGTGCACCTAATTGAATGGAAATGACGTCGTATATATAAAGTTTTTTGTATGATTCTTAAAAATTCTAGATAAATTAATAAAAAATAAGTATAAAGCCACGTCAAGGATGAGCCAGTTTCTCTATTGAAACCACACAGACTAAGGACGCCCAAAATTAAAACAAAAATTCCAAAATGCCTAATTGGATATTTGTAAATTTTTCAAGCACATTTCAAGAATTGACTTCAAATTGAATCACATTCAATCATCAAATAACGAAGTTTTATTTTATTTCGATAATATTGTTTGTGAGGAAATATAAATACCAACCAGCACAACAATCTGCTGAGCCAAAATGTGTTGCCATCTCGGGACTAGCAGCCCAGGAGCTTCTCGAGAGTTGTTTTGGAGTCTGTTTCCGGTTTCTTGTCGCTAATTTATAAACAACATGGCTTGTATCTCTTGGCACTGAATGGCGAATATACAGGGGATATACAGCATGCTAGTTTGGAAATTAGTGATATACTGAGTAGTAAATAGCTATGTGATATAGAAAAGTCCTCGGAGCTGGTGGTTTCTCTCCTCACACAGATAGATTCCTTTAGGTAAAAGAAATTCATTCAGTTAAAGAAATAATTCTCTTCAATAGTGGCAAAGCATCCTCTTGTTGAAACAAAGAAATAATTTCTTTCATATAATAATTGTCACTATTATATATTTTCAATATTGTAAATTGAAAATCATTTTGTTCAGTCAAAATGTAGACACAACACTTAATGAAAGAATGTTTTCCTTCAGTTACACATAATTAACATAACAATAATTAATAATTAAGAATTCGAAAACTTTAACTTCAATTTCAAGAAAATTAGTGACATTGACTGAAAGTAACGTATTTGCTTAAATCAATAAAGAAAATGGTTATATCAATACCACTATTTAATTAAAATCGCATCTGTGGCTTTCTTATAGAAAACGTTTCGTCCGTTGTGCTATGGTTTTCCTCGGAGTTTCTTCAGCTGAAGAAAACACTAAGAATGCCCATACAAACGAGGAAAGAACCTCGACTAAAGGAAGGTCCAGAACACGACTTCAACGTAAAAGAAAGAACAACCGGCAGCGGTATATGAATTAAACAATAACAGATTCAACACCAGTAGTGTTTATTACATATGTATATATGCAGTAAGTGTATTACATACTTTTATATTAAACACATATGTGTATGCATTGTAATGTTTTAAACGAGAAGCAAATTAAGAAAGAATGTTTTCGAAATTAATTAATTAATCGTACGGTCTGTAGGCCAGGGAGTGTTGCTATACACTCTTTCGGCAATTTAAATTAAACTATCGGTTAATTAAATTTTACGCGTATTAAAACTTGAAAAGAGAAAACTAACTTGGAATTGTGACGTGCCAATGTAAAATTTATGTTTATATGCTACATACTGGAACCCTGCGTATTCTTGAATCACCAAACTTGACTTTTGCTTCGTAGTTATGGCAGAATTTAAACGCTAAAAACTTAGAAAATGGGAACACAGCCGAACACGTATTACCTGAATGAATATCTTGACTAAAAATGAGAAATTGATTAGCGTCTCTTCGCTCCTTTATTTCATTCGCGATAGCCATTGTTTAATCACGGCTAATTTAGATAACTATATCTTACGAAATACAATTTGATAATAACTTCCAATCGAATATTCTTATTTTTTAATAGCATAATGCATGCCTTGCAAGGACGCAACTGGAAGACTGAATCTATGCTACTCTATGGCATTTAACACCATCAACAACTATACAATCGTCGTTGACTGGACATAAAATAATCTTCTAATACCCTCCAGCGATAGGAGGCCATAGAAGAAGTTGGAACTACTGAGAAAGAGTTCACAGCCGCCAGTGGAATTTTGACGTTGAACGAATGAACATATTGAACTCACTATACGTGCCGCTAATAACAGCTACGTTCAGTGTTGTAAATTACAACATTACAGTATATATAAATAAGACATAATTCTACATGCAAACTTTTAATTTACATCAAAGAGTTCAGTAAGTTTTACTGTCTTAACAGTTGTAATAAAAAAGTAATCCACTATATTGTAATCGCTTTCTCTCAATGTATTATGGTCGAAAAAGATAAATAGAATCACACCATATGTAATTAGTACTTTAATTTTATTTAATATATAATAGGATATAGAAGCTTTTTAAAATTAAGAAAAGAATTTAAGGCTCTATGGGGAAGTTTTCAACAAACTAATAAATTCCTAGTGAAGTAATCTCTATCCGATAGCTAGTTTAAAAATAAATTATGAAATTGAAGTTTAAATTTTGAAATTTGGATTTTAAAATTAAATGATTGGATTTTTTTTTTTTAATTTTTATTTATTTGGCCAAATATTTTAATTTTCAGTATTTGTGCACTGTTGTAGCTCTTCGATGTCCTTTTCTTGAAATCGTAACCAGTCTTCGCTGATAACCAGGTAGCTTGGTCCTCGGACCTTGCTCCGTGGGTTGATATTTTCAAATTACAATGTCGAAAGAGCTTATAAAATGTACTGCAATTTTATTTTAGAAAAGTTTCAGATTTATTCAAGCTTTTAATGAAAGTATCGAAAAATTTTGAAAAATGTCTGTGTGTCGAAACTTGTTTATTGTCATTGTTTATTGTTTTTGTTCAGAGCCCCAGTTAACTATTGTTGAAATAAATAAAAACTTAACTTTTCAAAGACCATACCAAATACCATGCGCTTCCTTGGTTACGTAGTACAATTTTGCAGGTACAGTAGTACAATAAAATGTGGTTACTCTGTAAACCATGATTTAAAATCCATTAATTGTATGTGTTTAGCAATTTGCCTATCGATATTCAATACAGTTAAATAATTTGTTTTAAAAGAAATATAATTAATGTATTACTGTGCACGTTTGCAGAAATTAAAGAAATATGGGTAACAAAATATATTTCTTTCAGTTAAGGAATCCTTTCTATTTGTGCACATTGCTTTTAGCGTAAATAAAAAGAAATTAAATCACAATCTGCGGTTACTGTCCATTATAAAAATGGCCTAACAGTGCACACATCTTTTTAATTCATGCGCTGAATAAAAAGGATGAGAATATTTTCTGCAACCTGCGAACCTATTAGAAGGATGTTGCTGCATACAAAAGAAAGTGTAAGCGTACTGTATTTCGTACGAGCGCGCAAGTGTTGGCAACACTTCCTATACCATAGAGATAGTAAAGTCAACGGGTAAGTACTTACATATGTATTGAAATATCTTTCTCAGGGGTTTTACTCTACTTTTGTTAAATTTTCTAATTTAACTCTAATAAATGTTTTTTGTCGTGTGCCTTGCGGCAATTTTGAATGAATTTGCAACTTAGTAAAATCAAATTAACGAATTTTAAGATTTTAAAAATTAACTAACCTTTAAACTTTCGAACGACGCCAATGTATATAAACACTCTGTTTATATACCCACCACAGGAACTGCCTGCTCTGGATATTCAACCCTATTTACTTCTCTAATAATAATTACTTTGAATACACAACGAACACTTATCTTTGGATTGGATTCAAGACAAACTTTGATTCAACCAAGGCCGAATAAAGATTGATGAAAATTTAGGACATCGTTCCTCTTTCTTTTATTTTAAATCGCGAAAGACCAGCGATTGTTTTCTATGACTTTTTATCAAATGATATTAGTATACGAGAACGAATGCAGTGACTTAACCAGGAGGTTGTTTGTTGATGATTCTGTGATACGAACTGTCACCAACAAGATTTAAAAGAGAAAATTCACTGCTAATTTATAGAAACCTTTCAGATAAAGATTTAATTGATGAAATATTATCTGTTGTGTTCTGCAATTTATGTTGTTGCTTATTCCAGACGATTTTTACATTAATTTGGAAGAAATAAGTGAACAGAAAACTTAATAATCGAGTAGATTTGTCCATGATACCCCACACTCGTCATTATCTGGACTTATAATTAAATTCTACCGTCCTCGTCCCAAGGACGGTTGGCTGAGGGGGGATGGTAACGAAGAAATTTCCCATTATCCCCGCAAGAGGGATAATTGGTTGCCAACGAATGGCCAGCCTGACATTTGGTCAGTACCGAAGTGACAACCGAGAGAAGTTGTTGTGGTCGTAAATACAACGTTGAACATAACATAACAGTATATACCTTTTATTACGATCCTTTTAAATAAATGGCGTTGCCGTAGGTATAAATTAAAGCACGAGGCTTCAATGTCAAATCACAATAGTTTACAAAAATAACTACTTTCACCCTTCAAATTAACATCCTTTTTAAGTTCATGAAATTACAAGCACTTATAGTGCAATTATAGAAGATAGTTACCGGCAGTTATCTCCAGGCACCTTTATTTGCGTAGCTTGCTAGCCTAACCTCCCCTTGAATATGTAAATGTAGTGGTTCTAGGTTAAGGATGAGCTCCAAAGCAGCTGTCGGCATAGTTCTTATGACCCCTGTGGCACACAGACATGCTAGTCTTTGTATGACACTTAGCCGCCTAATTGCCTCCACCTGCAATGTCTTTGTCCACCATATCACCGAGCCATATGTTATCATTGGTTTGATGATTCTCATGTGTAACCACAACTTCGTTTTTGGTCTTAGTCCGCACGTTTTTCCGCACAACCTTCTACATCTGCCTAAGACAATAGTAGATTTGTTAATGGTTTTACTGATGTGAGTATTCCATGTGAGTCTTTGAGCGAACCATACACTAAGGTATTTCGTTTCTTTGATCAATGGAATCTCCACTCCTCCTAGCATAATTGGCTTTAAGTCTCGAATTATGCGTTTCTTTCTGAATACAATGATTTGTGTCTTTTGGCCATTAACTGTAAGGCTTTCCTGTTTACACCAGTTACTTACTGTATTTGGGGCATTTTGCATTCTTTCTGATATTAGCACGGCAAATTTGCATTGTATTCAATAAAATAATAAATCTTTTATTTCATCATATCAATGAGTACATACACATGTGAAATCAATTTTCTTAACAACCAACGCATTGAGTGTTATTAATTAAATCGCGTAGGTTCTTACTATATTTGTTAGCACTACAGAGCTTCATCTTCATTATACATTCCATTATTCTATTTAAGAAAATATCTTTATAAATATCTCAGAAAAAACAACTTACTTGGTTTTCAATTCAGTAACTTCATTGACCTTGCATCCTTAACAATATCAAAGTTGGTAAAGGGCAAACAATTCGGAACACGACCTATTAAGTTGCTTGATAATTTATAACTAGAGTAACCAAAACTTGCGGACTCGCATAGGCGTCGGTATTACGGGTTAATATAAGAATACGAAAAATTCATAAATAAACTAAACCGGTAGAGAAGCAGGCATGTAGTGTCGACCTTGAATATAAATCATGTTAAACCGCGCTGAGACAGATTTCGTTTTAGTACCGGTTGAGCTGTTGCAGAGATTAGTCGAACGGTCAAGGTTATGTACTTGCGTGTAGCTTTTGAAAATATAGCTGATGTTTTTTGTGTGTTGTAGTATTATACCAAGTACATAATTAGTGTATCGTTTCATATAGAACTAATATTTACATACCTAAGAAACCGATGCCTCGTAATAGATTTGCTACTAATGTACATAAGTATGTGTCACTTTTTCCCCATTTAAAATATGCAGTTTCTTGCTTAATATGCAATGTTCGTTTGGCTGCATTGGACAGAACTGATTGCCAGAGGCATGTCAATGGTATTAAGCATATGAGAAATGCAAGAACTGAAATACCTTATACACTATTCCTCATACATTTATTAATTATGTTTACCTCTTGTAATCTTCCGTTGTCGTTGGTGAGAAAAGCAGCTTTTAAAACGTTTTGGCGACAATACATTCCAAAGTACCCATTACCCTCATAAACACAATTACAGAATCATTTGCCGCGAATGAAAGAGATGCTAGAAAATGTGTGTAAACGTGATTTGTGTTCCAAAAAAATATGGATTACCGTGGATGCAACGACCGATATAAAGAAAAACAGTATTGTGAATGTAATAGTAAACTTACTTGCTAATTATTCAACGAATTAGAGGCATCAGGATGTGAACTACTGTAAACTTGCATCAATGCATATGTTTCTACAGCTATTTCTTTAAACCTTGTGCGTCGACAAGAAAAAATATTCTTATAGAAAACGATCTCTCCACATCTAAGGAAATTACATTTGCATGTAGAAACTGTTTTTCAAAATCACTTAAAAGTTCACTATTCTTACACTTATTATAAACGGCCTCTAAAGTATTAAAATCGGGATTTTTCCTTAAAACATCTGCCAACTTTTTACTAGCGCATAATCCTGGCGTATCATTTAATGTGTGTAATTTATTTTTTACACTCTCCACTATGTCTAATGATTCCTGCAATGACAATTCAGTACATTGTAGTTTTCTGATGGCATCTAGTAATACTGTATAATTGGTACATATTGTTGTTAAATCTTCTAAAAGTTGAGGAATTTGAAATTCTCTTTGACTTTCTCTAATTGCTTTGGATTCATTCCGATTAAATCGCATTATAACTGATTGAATTTGTTGAAAATGGATCAAATAGTAAGAAGCTGCTGTTAGCCAAGTACCCCATCGCGTTAAAATTGGTTCAGGAGGTTCTGGAATACCTGGACAAAATTTACGAAATTCTTTTAAACATTTAGGAGATTTACGAAACACTGCTTTAGTACTTCCAATCATCCGATCAACGTTTCCGTAATGTTGTCGAACAACTTCGCGAAGTAAATGCAAAGCATGCAGCACGCAGGTTATATGTATTAAGTTAGGAAATATATGTTTTAAGGATCGCCCAACACTTAACATCGTTGCTGCACTATCTGTCACAATCGTCACAACTTGATCTTGGGCAATTTTAATTTTTTTCAAAGCGTTCATTATCACTTTTTGAATATTTTCCGCGGTACATTGTTGAACACGTTTGCAAGCTAACAAATATCGGGATGCTGTGTTCTTGCTAGATAAAACACGAGCTATTACATTCACAATACTGTTTTTCTTTATATCGGTCGTTGCATCCACGGTAATCCATATTTTTTTGGAACACAAATCACGTTTACACACATTTTCTAGCATCTCTTTCATTCGCGGCAAATGATTCTGTAATTGTGTTTGTGAGGGTAATGGGTACTTTGGAACGTATTGTCGCCAAAACGTTTTAAAAGCTGCTTTTCTCACCAACGACAACGGAAGATTACAAGAGGTAAACATAATTAATAAATGTATGAGGAATAGTGTATAGGGTATTTCAGTTCTTGCATTTCTCATATGCTTAATACCATTGACATGCCTCTGGCAATCAGTTCTGTCCAATGCAGCCAAACGAACATTGCATATTAAGCAAAAAACTGCACTACCGTCATATTTTAAATGGGGAAAAAGTGACACATACTTATGTACATTAGTAGCAAATCTATTACGAGGCATCGGTTTCTTAGGTATGTAAATATTAGTTCTATATGAAACGATACACTAATTATGTACTTGGTATAATACTACAACACACAAAAAACATCAGCTATATTTTCAAAAGCGACACGCAAGTACATAACCTTGACCGTTCGACTAATCTCTGCAACGGCTCAACCGGTACTAAAACGAAATCTCTCTCAGCGCGGTTTAACATGATTTATATTCAAGGTCGACACTACATGCCTGCTTCTCTACCGGTTTAGTTTATTTATGAATTTTTCGCATTCTTATATTAACCCGTAATGCCGACGCCTATGCGAGTCCGCAAGTTTAGGTTACTCTATTTATAACACACCGTTGTTATTGCGGCCATATATTTGCATTATGCGCGGGTTTGATGAATATTACGTACACAACTGTAATTACACTAACACGTGTGATTTTGGTGTTAGAGCAAGAAATTACCAGTCTTGTTACACTAACCGTTAACGATGTCCTTAACCTTCTTTCCTTCCTCCGTCGACTTTTTCTGTTACCTAACGCTGCCACTATTTGAAAGTTAATTACTCTAAATGAAATTGAAGTACTTCATTTACATTGAGATGCGCCAATTAGTAATTACAACTACGCTATCTAGTGTACAATTACGAGACGTACATATTAACCCCATTACCATTATTGATTTTATGCGATCATGTTTAATAAACCGGAAGGGTTTATCATCGCAACTAATATACCATCGGAATGTTATGTATTTCAAGCCCAAATCGTTGGTAGGTTCTGCAATTGTTAATTTTATATACATATTATTGCACTTTTAGATTCCCCATCTATAAATAAACCAACATAATTTGAGCTCCAATATCCTCGCGTGCACCAAGCTTCCGAAATCAAACCTTCCTATTGCTGACTGTAGTACTAAGAGCTGATAAGAGAAATGCTACGGTGATCCTGGACAATGAAGAGTATGAGGAAAAAGTTCTTTCCTTACTGTAAGACAGCACCTACCAACTCTTTAAACGTGATCCTACTTTCTAAATTGGGCACTCCATCATTAACTCCATTAAAACGTCATCAGAGGTCACTTCTCCCTAATGATTCGTCAGCCCCTAAATTATACGCCCTAAAATTCACAAACCCAATATCCCCTTATATCCTATTGTCAGCACTATCAAATGCCCTACCTACAAATTATCGAAATACCTTTCTAACCTTCTAAAACCTTACGATGAACACACTCTTTCATTCAAAATTCCCAACATTTCGTCAAACGAACGAAAGAGTTGACGGTAGGTCCTGGTCATTTACTTGTCAGCTTTGATGTCGAATCCTTATTCACCAAAGTTCCCATACCGGATACAGTGTCCATTATTGGAGAGATCCTCGTCTCCAATGACCAACTGGATGAGCTGCCTGACTTGGTCCAAGCTTCTCTTTCTTCTACCTGTTTCCAGTTTCATGGTAAATACAACGAGCAAGTCTCAGCCGCAGCTCTGGGATCCCCTTTGTCTCCTGCGGTCGCCAACATCTTTATGGAAGCGTTCGAACAAGCCCTATTATCTTACAACCTTTAGCGAAAGTGTCGGTACAGGTACGTTGATGACACCTTTATCATCTGGATCCATGGACACGACTCTTTAAACAATTTCCTATCGTTTCTGAACTCCCAACATGATTCAATACGCTTCACCATACACCGGCGTTCTTACGGTGCGCTGGGGCATTCCGTTTACCGAGAATTCACGCACATGGATCGGTTATCAATTCTCTTATCCAAAAGACTCTGAACTCAATTTGCTACCTCCAAAACTGAGCCACATTACTAAAACTCTGATCCACAATAACTATTCTAAGAAAGATATTCAAACTACCAATAGCCGCTGCACCAACCTTGCACCACAACAACTCCCATCATCTAACCTTAATTTCCGTAAACAAGCGTATCTTCTCTACATTCAAGGCGTCGCCGATCGCATCGGCGATCTTCTCTTCAGGAATAACATAAAAACCATCTTCAAACCCAAATTCAAACTCTCTGACTACTTTCCCATCAAAGACCGCAATCATCTGGAAGCCCTCGGTGTCTACCAGATCCCATGTTCGTGCGGTAGTGTGTACATCGGTACAAAGCGGTCCGTGAATCATTAGAGATTTTCAAGCTCCCCAACAGTTTAAATCGCGAAGATGGCTTACATCACATGTGGAAATCCCAACTGATCAAACCTCCTAGCAACCGCCTCGCTTCATTGATCCATAACTTTTCCGCTGCAGTGACCCGAAAAAAGCCTGTATAAACCCCTCCAGAATGAATAGTCCCCAGTCAGTGTATAGTAACAGCCCTGAAGATATCACATAAGAGTGCGGACCAAATTGTCGGCAAAAGCCATGACGACGACGCGGTTCCAACCCGGAAACAAAGAGTATAGTGTTATTGACGGTAACGGAAGCCTACGTAGCAGATTCCATATAATATAGGTTTCATGTGTCTATTTCGAGATTTCGAGATATTTATAATTTTGTCCTCAATCGCCTAAATTTAAAAATAACTGTTTCCTTCAAAAGACCCAAAATGCAAATACATTCTAACGTAAATTTTTATGAGATTTGAACACCAACTTTTCTTTTAATAGCACAGTATGTTTTTCATAATCCACTGTGTAGAAAATTTATATTTCTAAAGTTTTTATATGATGTACATATCACATATCATATCATATGTACATATGATGTGCATATCTATAGATATGATGTACATGTGTATCACTAAAAGTAAAACAAACATTTACAGTTAAGCGCGACCATGACAACAGTAAACAAAAGATACTAACATTAACGTTTTAAACAAGTGAGCCCAAATAACTTGTTGTCAAAGGCGAGTCTTGCATTTGGAAATTGCATCCAAATGGTATTGAAATATGTACTTTGGTTACCATGACAACAGCTAACAACGATCTTAGTCTGTCGATTCAAAATTTCAAGCCTATATAAAAAGGTAATCTTTAATGATAACCATATTTCTATATGTTGAATGGATTACTTAATTTAATACCAAAAGATTTCCGTTGGTATTGTGTGTTAGTATAGTGATCAAATACTGAAAAGATACATCCGCATAGCGAAGAATTATTTGTGTGATACATTATATTATACAGAGAAACACATGCTTCCCAAAAGAACAATGTACCGTACGACATCGCGTAATGAAGTGGAAACAACAGAATAGCATATGTATTCTTTCCTAGTCGCAGTTCACAGAACTCATTCTGGATCATCTAACAAAGGAATTAAAGAAATGCGTCAGTTTTTCAAAGCAATGAAGATCTAAAATTTCAACATTTGTATTTGGTAATTATATTGGTACACTTTCCATCCGTTTTAAATCCATAAAGCATCTGCTACAAAATGCTAGTTATAAAGTTAAATTTTACAGATTTTGATTATTACAATAAGACTGAAACGGTTGCTGCAATACTCTAGAAAAAAATTGAAACATTAAGTACTATATACCAACAGTAAGTAATGCGGTACTGATACTGACATTTAATAAGTTTAAATGGTTACTTTGAACCTGCCTGTTTTTACCAAAAGAAGCAATTCACTTACCGGCGTTCAACATTAAGCAATGTTTTATGGGTATATCTATCAACGTCAATGCAATGTCTTTGTCCACCGTACCACTGAGCCATATGTTATCATTAGTCTGGTGGCCCTCATGCATAACCACAGCATAATTTTTGGGCTTAATCCCCACGTTTCTCCACACAACGTTCTACATCTGCCTAGGGTAATAGTAGATTTGTTGTTGGTTTTATTGATATGAGAGTCCTATATAGGTATTTGATCGAACCATACGCCGAGGTATTTCGTTTCTTTGACAAATGGAATCTCCATTCCTCCTAGCATAATTGGCTTTAAGCCTCGAATTATGCGCCATTTTGATAAAAGGCACAAATCTTTGCCAGAACCTGGACCATATGTAGCGCATTCTCTAATTGCAACCGTCGCTATGTTAAGGCAATGCAAATCATTATTGGAGTATCGGTCCAATTGAGAATGAAACGCATATGGAACTGAAAAGAATCATTATATATGGAGCCCAAACCAAAGGAGGCTGCCTATATTTATTTGGTTTATTATTGAAAAAAACACACGTATTGACAGGTTATATGTTGTTTACAGATATCAAAACACGTATACTTACAATAACTTATTTTCAAATATCAATTGTAAATGGAGAAATTAATGAAACTTATACAGTGTCTATAATGGCAACGAAATACAATTTATACATTTCATTACATGATTAATATAGTTTTGCCAATTCAGAGCAGAGACGTTTGCATATCCCTCTTCGATAAGTTTCATTAATTTCGAATTCTGAATTGTTACGTTGAATGTAATTTTTAACTTATGGTGGCAAATGCAGTATGGTATATCCCATATCAGCAGCTGCTTCATCGAGCGTGTTTTTTGGTAAACATAGTGGGTATCTTGTCCATGTTACAAGTAAAGTAATGCATTATCAATGACTCACCGAATGGACAAGTAATTTAGACGTTGTCAGTCCAAGATCTTAGCACAAATAGGTACAAAATGACCAACATTTACCCATGATTCATTTGTAAATACAGTGCATTTCAGATCACACTTGCCATAAGTATTTACATAGTAAAACCGTTATCTGATAATGGTTTTCCTACGGGGAGTGATTGATTTATTTTTTATCCACGCGTAATTGCAACAATTTTGAGACATTTTATGCTTTGGAGCAAAAGTGCAAAGTCGAAATTAAAGAAAAAAAAGTAGCAGCTTTAGGGACAATTTTAGGATTTTTTTTGGCAGAGATGATGAGACATAATTTTGCAGCTAAAAATCTCAGTCCGTGTTGTATCAATCAAGGCTAAAGCTCGTATTACAAGCAACTTACTACAAGCAGACATGTAATTCAGAATGGTTCTTATTTATTTAAACAAGAAAAAACACCGATAACATATAAAGGAAACAAACAACTGTGAGCGAAATTTTATCAAAAATTAATTACCTACCTAAACTAAAACAACAAAAAAATACACTCAGTACAAAAAGGTAACAAGCAATAAATTATGAAAAAAATTATATCATGAAATAAGTTAACTAAGCAAGTGTTCAAACTGTTGACCAAACGCTGCTAAACGGTGTGCTATTCTTTCTTGAAGGTGACGTTTCACATTCTGAAGATTTCTTACTGCTATTTCTCTAAATGCTTCCACTATTCTCTTCCATAAAACCCTCCTTGCAATGTAACCCCACACAAAAAAGTCCAACTGAAATGAAGACTTTCTGCCAGGTTACTTCAGGGGTCAATGACGACCTATCCACCCATCTGGAAATTCATTATTCAAAAATTCTGTAATTTCTCTGGTGCTATGTGGTGGTGCTCCATCGTGCTGGTAAATGATCCTCCCGTTTACAGGAATATTGCCAATAGCTGGGGGAATTGTATCTCTCAGCAATTCCAAACACTTTTGGGCATTCAGTGAACCGTCGATAAAAAACGGGCCAACAATGTGATTACATAGGATGCCGGCCTACACGTTGATCTCCTGAGGAGTTTGAGTATGGGTTTCTAGAGAAAAATATAGGTTTTCTCGTTTTTTTTTTCTTTATTTTCAACGCTACTTAAAAATATTTAAAAATTTTAAAATATGGACAAAAAATAAATCAAACATTCCGAGTAGGAAAGTTATCATCACATAAAGGTTTTCCTATGTAAATACCCATGGCCAGTGTTATCTGAAATACACTGTATAATATTTCTTCTCATATTACGGTATCTTCTGACAGTTTGTAAATACTTGTGACATCATTTTATTCTATTATGACAATCCATCAATATTACTTTCTTGCCTACCTTTTCGAATGTGAAACCAATGTCTTTCAACAATCTGTAACATGTAGTCCTTGAAAAAAGAGGCATTTACCATTTATAGCATCTCATATCATATCTAAGGTAGATGGGATGTTTCATAAGAAGAAGCTATGAACTTACCTTTTTTCCTACAGTCGCAAGTGAATGATCGCCTTTTTGCTCTCGAACTAAATATATAACTCTTTTGCTACATCCTAGTGCTTTGCTTGTTTCTTCAACTGCCTTGGAAACATTCATAGTTTTGCAAAATATGTAGTCATTGAAAATCAGTCTCTTAAATAGAATAGCTTTCGCATTGGCACCTTCTCTTGCAGGCTTCCATCTTGAAAACACAACGAAAAATGGAGTGAAATTGACAAATGATATAAACGTAAACAAAACAAACGTAATAAGGCTCGTTGTATCACTTGGCAACACTCCTAGTTCTAAAAAAGATAGTTATATTCACATAGATATAGACTAATAAACGAAGGCTATACTTCACAATACACAATACCCCCATCTCAACGTGAAAGCGGTTATATGTAGAGTAACCTAAACTTGCGGACTCGCATAGGTGTCGGTATTACGGGTTAATATAAGAATACGAAAAATTCATAAATAAACTAAACCGGTAGAGAAGCAGGCATGTAGTGTCGACCTTGAATATAAATCATGTTAAACCGCGCTGAGAGAGATTTCGTTTTAGTACCGGTTGAGCTGTTGCAGAGATTAGTCGAACGGTCAAGGTTATGTACTTACGTGTAGCTTTTGAAAATATAGCTAATGTTCTTTGTGTGTTGTAGTATTATACCAGTACATAATTAGTGCATCGTTTCATATAGAACTAATATCTACATACCTAAGAAAACAATGCCTCGTAATAGATTTGCTACTAATGTACATAAGTATGTGTCACTTTTTCCCCATTTAAAATATGACGGTACTGCAGTTTTTTGCTTAATATGCAATGTTCGTTTGGCTGCATTGGACAGAACTGATTGCCAGAGGCATGTCAATGGTATTAAGCATATGAGAAATGCAAGAACTGAAATACCTTATACACTATTCCTCATACATTTATTAATTATGTTTACCTCTTGTAATCTTCCGTTGTCGTTGGTGAGAAAAGCAGCTTTTAAAACGTTTTGGCGACAATACGTTCCAAAGTACTCATTACCCTTACAAACACAATTACAGAATCATTTGCCCCGAATGAAAGAGATGCTAGAAAATGTGTGTAAACGTGATTTGTGTTCCAAAAAAATATGGATTACCGTGGATGAGACGACCGATATAAAGAAAAACAGTATTGTGAATGTAATAGCTCGCGTTTTATCTAGCGAGAACACAGCATCTCGATATTTGTTAGCTTGCAAACGTGTTTAACAATGTACCGCGGAAAATATTCAAAAAGTGATAATGAACGCTTTGAAAAAATTTAAAATTGCCCAAGGTCAAGTTGTGATGATTGTGACAGATAGTGCAGCAACGATGTTAAGTGTTGGGCGATCCTTAAAACATATATTTCCTAACTTAATACATATAACCTGCGTGCTGCATGCTTTGCATTTAGTTGGTGAAGTTGACAACATTACGGAAACGTTGATCGGATGATTTGAAGTACTAAAACAGTGTTTCGTAAATCTCCTAAACTTTTAAAAGAATTTCGTAAATTTTGTCCAGGTATTCCAGAACCTCCTGAACCAATTTTAACGCGATGGGGTACTTGGCCAACAGCAGCTTCTTACTATTTGATCCATTTTCAACAAATTCAATCAGTTATAATGCGATTTAATCGGAATGAATCCAAAGCAATTAGAGAAAGTCAAAGAGAATTTCAAATTCCTCAACTTTTAGAAGATTTAACAACAATGTGTACCAATTATACAGTATTACTAGATGCCATCGGAAAACTACAATGTACTGAATTGTCATTGCAGGAATCATTAGACGTAGTGGAGAGTGTAAAAAATAAATTACACACATTAAACGATACGCCAGGATTATGCGCTAGTCAAAAGTTGGCAGATGTTTTAAGGAAAAATCCCGATTTTAATACTTTAGAGGCCGTTTATAATAAGTGTAAGAATAGTGAACTTTTAAGTGATTTTGAAAAACAGTTTCTACATGCAAATGTAACTTCCTTAGAGGTGGAGACATCGTTTTCTATGTATAAGAATATTTTTTCTTGTCGACGCACAAGGTTTAAAGAAGTAACTGTGGAAACATATGCAATGATGCAAGCTTACAGTAGTTCACATCCTGATGCCTCTAATTTGTTGAATAATTAGCAAGTAAGTTTATTTATGAATTTTTCGTATTCTTATATTAACCCATAATACCGACGCCTATGCGAGTCCGCAAGTTTTGGTTACTTTAGTTATATGTAATTTTATCGATCATGTTTACGTAATTACAACCGTCGGTCTTATCGACGATGCAGAAGGTCAGAACAACAACATTACCGTCCTTCCCTAAGATTGAGTTTCACACTAGTTCAATATTGTACATTGAGTTTGACGGGCGAAACGTAGATCCGACATCAGTTGTTAAATGCATCAAGATTATAAGACGATGAAGCTCGGTATCTGACTACCGCTGAAAGGAATTATCGTAACGAACGGGCTCCCTAGTGATGAAATTTATTGAAGCGTAAAGGTCACCAGGCAGATTCTAAACCGCCGTTTTCCGTTTCGCCTGCGATCTTTGCGTAATAATTCAACAGGCAATTATCGTGTAGCAATCTGTGCATAAATCATTTGTTCGTTGGAAATGCTTTATCCCGTTCATATCTGATTTCCGGGGTCGGAGGGATTACGAACGATCGATCATCACATTCCTCTCAATACATTACTCATTCATCTAACTCATACTTCGCCAACATTCGCGCATTATGCAAATTAAGTTCTGATGTGCACGTTCCGTTGATAAACTATAAGATGTGGCTGAAATAGTTGAGATGCTGCTTACTAAACGCCTCTAAGAAGTGATCGGGAAAAGAAATTTGTATAAAAATAGCAAAGTTTCCCAACTGTTTGGGTTTTAACAAAGAAAGGAGAACTTGATCTTTTAAATAATGGTAGCAAATATAGTTGGGATATTCTCGAGCATTAATCTAGTGGAAAAAATATTAAAAGAACTTATTACCTATGACAATAACAGCAAACTATCGGTGATTGTTACTATTGCTATTCTTAGCATTTCCGATTGCATTCTCTTCACTTTCTAATCGCTGTGGTCACGATCCTACGAGGGTAGCATCTTAAGTTTCTACAAACGACCGCTAGATGGCGCTATTGATATTTGACAATACTATTTTTGTAAAATTTGACATTTGTTATTGCTGAAGCCATAGAATAACAAATAGAAAGGCAACTCTGACCATGGACGTGGACCCATATTTCGGCGCCTCTCGTAAACATACCGAAAACTATCAGCAGAATATGCGGTTTACGGCTATTTATTTTAAATTTTCTTCAATTCTTGTTCTGTATTTAATACAAATAGCGCAGAAAACACAAGTTTTCATTTTCATATACTTTCATTAGTGAAATTCAAGACTAGATACGATACAGTACTCATAGGGTGTATGAGTGTTCTTCGATGTAATGCATTTTCCTGTAGGGAAAATACATTGTCCACGTTAAAGCAAATGTTTTGCATTACGAATTTCCATAGAACGCTAAAAAACTTACTAGCTCATTAAATTGAAGTCTATGATGATAGTGCTACAAATAAACATATTTTCAAATAACATAATTTACAAATGCCATAAGTAATAAACATTACCTATTGCTGCAGTTGTAATACTTGCTAAATTTGTGCGTCTGAAACGAAAACTTCAAGCAGCAGAACTAAACGAGTACGAAATGAAAAAATCCATTATAATTCACTGAAAATTACAGACAAACGTGCAAACAGGAACGCGGCATGAATTTGGCGAATGCCACTTTCAACGACGGTTACTATGGTTACGAATTTCGAAACCCTAGTTACAAACCAACTATGAAAGAGATAGGTGTAGGTTAGTTGCGGTATGTCTATGAGCGGGCCAAAAATAGTTTTCTCGTTCGATTCCAAGACTCCCTACCCCCTGGCTGAAGCAGTGACAGCGTAGAAATCGGCCCAGTAGTTTGCTTACAGCGAGCGTTTAATAAAAGCAATTTTGTGAAAAAATGGATATTCCACGTGAAGGTTTTCATTGGATGATGTTTTACGATTTTAGTAAAGGCCTAACACAACAGCAATGCCTCCAATCGCTTCGTTCAAGTTTTCGTCATGAAGCACCATTAGAAAAGACTGTTTACAACTGGTTTCAAAATTTCGTCGTGGTCATGCTTTCGTCAGTGATGAATTTCTTGAAGATCAACCAAAATTGGTTGTTGTTCCAAAATACATCGATACTGTGCGATGCAGTCCGCATAATTTGAGCCAAGCACAAAGAATGATTCGCATCAATTGGTGCTCACAAATGCGCATAAAACTCGACATAGGAACTTCAAAATCCGTATACAGGGCTGTTAGTCATAACCGGAGCACGAATTTCAATATGCATCTTCTGTGTAATTTGGGTGGAAATTACACGCACCATTTATACATTAAAAGCTATAGAGTTTATGTACTATCACTTGCATAAAAATTTGGGACAAGCGACATTACCTATTTTAAACATGTCTTTTGTAAACTATGAAAAAAATATGTCAAATTGTCTGTCAGTGTCAATCGTAAATGGCCAAAATGGTGAAAAGAAGTCAAAATGAGCTCATAAGAGTTGTTCCAGATTTTTGTGCAAATGATGGTACGTCGTGGTGCCATCACCATACAGAAAGATCTACAGTGTATTCATACTGAAAATTTACTAGTGATATTAAAATTCTTTACTATAGGAAAATAAAATTATGTTCCGTATTACTTCCTCCTCTATACAATGATTACGAATATAACAGTTACTTTCAACTAATGCCATAAACATTAAACATATATTTCATTTTAAATACACAATATTAGGTACCAGCGTTGCTTGCTGGATATATATGAAAAATGTATGTAATGAAAGCCATGTCGTATTCGCTAGAGTAAGAACAAAAGAATTTACGAAAAACAATGAAAATTTCCTTGAGAAATTGTTAGAAATCAATTTTCGAAGTACGCTCAGAAAGAATTGCTATATTTTTGCAAAGTTGTAACTTCAAGTTCTAGAAAACATTCCAAGCAGTCGTATTTTGTTGTTTGCGGTAGTTAAACTATTATTATAAGTGCTATTGGCGTCTGAGACGACAAACTATGATATTTTACGTTAAACGGATTATCGACAGAAACAACCGTTCTACCTTGAATTTACATAGCGCCACAGTAAAGAAAAAAAGAACCATGATTACAATGTGTTTCGCTAACTCAGGCGAATTGAAAATGTTGACAAAACATCCTGGTAATAGTTGAACAAACAAACACTAAGTCGATATCGATTTTCGAAGCATAGGAAACGAGAGTTTCCCTAAGTTTTATACTTCTATTTTTTTCATCCGAATCATTTGTGTGAAGTTTGAACCTAACTTTATAATTAACTATCAAAACAACCAGCATTATTCTGATATATTGGCATTCGGGTTGCCATGGTTGTACGTGATGCGCCTTTGATTAATGAATCCAAACTTTCAGCTAATTGTATTAAAACTAATGCGCTTGAAAACTGATGCACAAGCAAGAAATATCGCACACAAAAAGCTGCCGTACACCGTATGAACATCAAGTGTACGTATAAAAAAATTGGCAAACTGCTGAAATAAATTTGAAAACAAAAACCGTTTTGATTAATGACTTTCTGTCTATTAACTTGTCACCATTTCTAGCGTTACATTTAAAATTATCGACTTATTTATAGTGGTGACGAATTACCGCAGGTTCAGCGTGAATTAGAATGGCATTGGTAAAGCTTTGTCAAAATTTTGTTTTGTCCGTATCATTGATCTGATTGAAAGCAATTACATGTGCTTGATAAAGTGCTCAACCATTTATTGTGAACGGGACGCAATTGATTATTTTTCGGCGTTTAAATATAGAATTTTTTCCGATATTTACGTTCATACTGCAATGTAGTATAATATACATATTTAGTATGTTAGCAGGAATGAAGTACACATTTTTTCCTTCTTTCATAACGTAGATTTATCGTGAACTCATCAGTAAAGCAACGCAACTGCGCTGAAAGCCACTGGCGGACGCATAGAAGTTTACACAAAATAAATTAAATGATACGTGCACAAAAACACTTACCGTTTTAAGAGTCCTCTGTGAAATCACAAAGTGGATAATGTCTATTTAATATTTGTAACATTAGATATGTTTCCAAAGTTGTTTCGGCAAAGTGAGTGCGGCGTGATGAAAAAGTGTTTTTGTATGCCGAAAACGAACGTTCTACATCTAGTGACGTTATATTTGCGTAAGTAAAATAATCTTTCAAACAACTTAACGGTCCTGTTGACGCACCTTCACAAATTTGTCTTAATGTGCCAAAATCAGAGTCTTTATCTAAAACACTTTCAAACCTTTCTAAAGCACAAACATTTCTTGCGTCTTCTATCGCGCATAGCTGTGCGTGAACATGTTGCACTATTTGCAAAGATTCCACTAACGACACCGAAGAATTTTGTAGTTTTTCTATCGCATCCGCTAGTCCCACGTAATTGTTCTGAATAATTTCCAAGTCTGTTTTAACTTGACTATCCTGAAATTTCAAGCGGCTTACCTTGACAGCCGCAGCTTCCTTTGGGTCGAATTTTAAAATCACGTTCTTTATATTCTCAAAATATTTAAGATAATAAAATGCAGCCTCTAACCATGTTCCCCAACGAGTAAGAATAGGTTGTGGTGGTTCAGGAATACCGGGGCATAGTCTATGAAATTCCCGAATACGTTTTGGGGATTTTACAAACACAGCTTTTGTATGTGCTATTAGAGCGTCTACCTCGGAATAACATTTTCTAATACTATCTGCTACGAGACTGAGAGTATGAATTTTACATGTAATATGCAACAAGTTAGCACAATGTTTTTTAAGAGATCGGCCTACAGCAAGCATGTTTGCGACACCATCACTCATAAACATCAACAGTTGATTTGTTGAAAGTTCAAACTTTTCCAATGTATTTAACACCAACATTGAAATTACTTCGGCAGTGCATTGTTGTATTCGTCTGGAAGCTAGTAAAACTGAGGGTGACGGTCGATGTGGTTTCATTGTGCGTACCATTACATTAACCACAGATTGTTTTTTTACGATCTGTTGTTTCGTCCACACATAACCACAGTTTTTTATCTTGCAACTCCGATTTAATTCCAAAACGAGACTTTCTTCCTTAGTAAATGAAATGGTAAATTACATGCAATAGACACATAAATTGAATTTAAATTTGTCATAATCTCGTGTGGAATTTTTTTTGAAACATGCCCTGCACTATTTACGTGCCGTAGACAGTCACTTTTCCACCACATCAAATCTATTTTACACAATACACATTGAATTTTAGCGCCATCACACTTTAAATCAGGCATTTCTGCAATAAATTCTCTTATTGTGTCCAACTTTGGTCGTTTTCGCGACGTAGGAAACATTTTCAAAACAAACGTAGAACTACGATATAGTATACGACAGCGTAGATGCATACACAACAGATCGGCTTTCGAGTCGCAGGTATACTGACGCTTGTACCGAATTGTCCCGGCCGTGTTTATTTTGTGTAAACTTTTATGCGTCAGCCACTGGCTTTCAACGCAGTTTACGTTGCTCTACTCATCAGTAGTCACATTTTCGGCAGCTTAATACGAGGCGTGTTTTTAAAGTAAGTACCGTTTTCAAATAAAACAAAAACAAGTAAACCTTTCCTAACAAATTTATTTTTACATGAAAGCCTGTACCCTATTCTACTTTTCTACATAATTTCCACCAATATTGAGGCATTTATCGTATCGTACAATCAGCTTTACAATCCCATCGTCATAGAAGTCTGTCGCCTGACTTAACAACCACTGCACAACAGTCGTTTTGAGTTCATCATCGTCATCGTGGCGCTGACCACCAAGATGCTTCTTCAAATGCAGGAACAAGTGGTAGTCACTGGGCTCAAGATCAGGACTGTATGGAGGGTGATCAAGCTGCGTGTAGACGGGCATTGACGTGAAGCAAAACGATTGCACGACGCAGTTTTTTTTAAGGTCTCACAATACGTCGTAGCATTTATTGTGTCACCGCGAGGCAAAAAATCAAAAAGCAACACCCCCTTTCTGTTCCAAAACACAGTACACATGATTTTCCGGGCTGAAATTGTTTGCTTGAACTTCACTTTCTTTGGTGATGTTGAATGTCGCCATTACATGGATTGCTGCTTCGAATCCGGTGTTACGTGAGCCACACACGTTTCGTCACCTGTGACAATTTGGCTTAAAAAATCATCGCCCCACTCACTGTACCGCTGAAGAAAAGTCAACGCACTGGCTACACGTTTGGTTTTGTGCACCTCAGTCAACATTTTCGGTACCCAGCGAATCCACAACTTTCGATATTGTAAGTGTTTGGTCACAACTTCATAGAGAACACTTCTGGAAACTTGAGGAGATAACGATGAAATCGTAAAGCGTCTGTTCCCTTTCACTTTTCGTCAAATTTCTGAACCAAATCTTTAGTAATGACAGAAAGTCGCCCACTTCGTTCCTCCTCATAGACATTCGTGCGGCCATCTTTAAAAGCTCTCACCCATTTCCGTACCATTAAATCACTTATAATGTTTTCTCCATGAACTTCACAGATCTGACGATGAATGTCGGCCGATTTAATGTCTTTAACACTAAGAGAACGAATCACAGCGCGTATTTCTCAGTCGGCGGGATTCTCGATCGACGGAGACATTTTAAATAGTGACAAACAAACGTAAACACGGTCGAATCTTTCTGTAATGGCGTCTGTGGCTTATCAGCAGATGTAGGTACACAGCGCGTAAGCGTAGGTAGCCGCCGCAACGCTCACGGTAGCAGAATTTCAAAACAGTACTTACTTTAAAAACACGCCGCCTCGTAATTAAAATATGAGCGAAAATAAAGTGTTATAAACGATTGATTAATTAAAGAAACTTTGATATTTCGCATTCTTTGCAATCACCCAATATAATAAAAATTGCTCTTTGATTTATTTTTCGACCACTGAATTTACAAATTATATCACATTTATAATGTGAAACCGTGGGTGGCTCAATCCACACTTCTACATCGATCAAGGTCTACTGTAGACCGGCAATGCAATTTTAGAGTTCACCGAGCAGTCATATCCTTCGAGCAAATTCCAATAGTTCGAGCGAAAATGAAGTATCTTTTTGAACGTCAAGAAGCATATCCTTTATTATGTCGTGTAGTTCTACTTCGTGGTTATTCACAGGTGTTAGATTATTGTTATTGGCAACGTCAAACGTTACCATGAGCAAGCGAATTACATTTAAAGTATTTACGACAACCATTTTCAACACCACAGGTTTGTTACACAATCTAACAACAAATACTATTAATATCAGGTGGGGAATTTATATAAGCAATATTATCATTTATCATTGCATTTGGTTGATTATTGACTTAAAAAAAAAATGTTTACACCAGTAGATAAAAACTTCGAATGTAATTACCAAACAAAACAATGTGTTATCTAATCAATAAATCAGTAAATTTCATTAACTTTGCATGTGGTTTACATATTCTCAAATTTCATATTTTAAATTTGTGGGATTGAGATCATTCCTTGCAATAAGTATTCAATAATATATATACCTATATATAATAACATAGTACATGAAGTTCTGTTAGATATAACCAAGGATATGGTGATATTTACTTTAGGAACACCCTGCATATTGTAACACCTATACAGTTTTAAATAGAATTAAAAGTCACACAGATTATATCTTAAACTTTTCTTTGTATTGTTACAAAAACACCACCAGTGTAAGCGCAGGGCTTAATGGAACACCCTGTATATATGATAGTCACATATTTTGAAAGAGCTTGATGTATGCTGCAACTATTGCATTTACACCTATCTTCTATCTTTCTTTTACTGGAGTTGTATGGAAAAAATTGAAAATCTGTTAATTTTCGATGGGGTGTTTCACCCCTTAAAAGTGAATGTTCGCACAAAAAAAAAATTGCGTATTGCACACCTATATATGTTCTATATATTCCCAAAGTTTCAATTTTTTTTGAATTTCCGGGTTCGGGATCTTCCCTTGTTAGTTTAATTTATATAAATGATTTAAAATTGCTAATTTCTTTCCAGACTGTAATTTTGCCGTTTAGTGTCACAGGGAAGTGTTATCTCTGCGTATTTGCAACCTTGAAATGAGGACGTTCTCTAGCGAACTTGCCAACTGGTTAAATAGTCGTGATTAATTTAGGAAAATCTTTTTATGCCAAATAAATAAATTATCTTCTGCGTGTTTTGCGTATGTAGTTATTTCAAATTTGAAAATTCCGGACCGAAAAAATATGGGGCGAATGTTCTCACTTCTCTGAGATTATCATTGGCTGGAGATATATTTATTGAATAAAACCCCCGGAACAAGACAAGGGTACCAAATAGAGGAAGGTTGGCTATACAGGCCGTTGCCATGTTAGACTTCGGTAGAGCATCGCCGTTATCTAAACGTACTTCAACACAGTGGCTGAACAACACTAACGACACACTAATCACATCGTTTATAATAGCCTTACTTTTAAGATTACAATGGATAACATTCTACTGCCTCAAGAATGTGCACCACCAAAACGCAAAAAAGGGATTAAGAAACTATAACAGTATATTGAATGCTCAGCTTATGTGAGTATAAGTATTTATATTTGCAAAAAGGGAGCAATTTAAAAAGTTACTTCGCGGTAGAATATTGGATGCTAATCAAAGGACCGTATACTATTCAAGAAATGAAGCTTCTGATTGTAATTTGAGTACAACTATTCTCGCCAACACAGGAAAGACTAACTGCCATTGGTAGTAGAGGCAAACCGCCAGAAGATTACTTCTACTCCTTACTGGCGTTAGTTTTGCAAGTTTGATTGAGTAATTTGTAGATTTTGCAGCTTTCGTGCAATCACCATCTTCACCATAAACTCTGAATCTGGTCGTATTTCGTTGAAACTGATTTTTTTAGTGCTCTATTCTGAACAGTTTGAAATGGACTTGGTTCTGGTACATCTTCTTGT
The DNA here is from genome assembly GCA_029619315.2 of Dynastes maya. Lineage (NCBI taxonomy): Eukaryota > Metazoa > Arthropoda > Insecta > Coleoptera > Scarabaeidae > Dynastes > Dynastes maya. Next base: position 29,795,028 of record JAROYE020000001.1, read on the forward strand.
TCCTCAAGTTGCAAACCAATCAAACAGAGTCGTTCGAATTTTCCATTAAGAATGGTCGGAGATTCCATTTGGTTTCATTTTTAATGCTATTAGTTGTTCGGCATTCGCATACAACATTGTCTTTGGGACAGGTCCTTTGCAAGTATTTAGTATTTTCTGAAACGCCTAAGCTAACCACAACTTAAATCCATTTCACCTCCAATCTATTAGCCCACCCTTCATCTAAGAGCCGAACCATTGCTTTATGTTTGAACGGTGGCTTATAATGTCACTAATTGAAAGTAGAAACAAAGAACGGTTGACAATTAACTTACTACATTTAGTACAATTCGCCATAATGTTAACACTTGAAATCACAAGCAATTGGTGCATAAAGTTTACACCGTATGTACACACATAAATATCCTCATGTTTATATAAACAAAAACTACGAATATTTCCCAACGTCGACGCTTCCCGTAGCTCGGATTGCAACATGCTCTTCTAGTGCGATCTATGCGAAATTACAAACGTATGTATCTACACGTCAAACTGTATAATGAAATATCTAGAGATAGGTAGGTTAACCGTAATACTTATTCACATTACACATAACATCACCAGTTTGAACCAAAATTGAATTTGAACAAATTCAAAGAGATATACGAGCCTCTTGTTCCTTGTTTGTAGCACAACAGTACATCTACATTTCCCTGATTCAGGTACTGACGTTTAGGTCTGTGTCTCTTTCTTTGTACTCTATCTAGTACTCTAACTACGAGTTATATTGTATGATTGATTGTAGCAGTTAGTTACCATTGGAAAAACGTGAGTTCACTACTATACCTCTTCCGTTCTTACCACTCTGCAATTTCAACGGCAAAATCCACGAATTCTTCTTCAAATTAGATTTTAAATTCAACTATTTTCTAATAACTTTTGATTATTTCCAAATCTAAAAATAAAATTACGTTCAAATGAAGCAAATCATTTTTACCTTTCTGAGGTGTAAACTTTCTCTCTAAACTGACCTCGATCGTTGTAACCAGCTAAGACACATTTCCAACTACATACGCCATCGTTAAACATGGTGGTGATTATATCGAAACTAGTGCATAATTGTAAGACAGTAATCGATTAAGAAGGAAAAAATCGCCGTTATCCCTAGATGTACGTATTAATACGGAAACTAAAATTTACATTTGAATACGAATAAAGAAATATTATGTTATTTGAAACAAAATATAGTTGGAATAACAAAGAAAATAGTTGCTAGCAGATAATTTTTTTGACAACATAAACTTAATTGACCTGAACAGATTAATAACAATAGGATTTGTCGAACTTTGCGACATGAACCGTTTTCCGCCAAGCCGTTTTTTCAAGTTTGGAAGAAGAAAGAGGTCACAGAGGGCCAAATCTGATGAATATGGTGGATGAGGCATCAATTCATTTCGTAAGTGGACTAGTTTTGCTATCGCAATTGCCGATCAGTGGATCGGGGCGTTATCATGATCGTAGAGAATTTTTTTTTCGCTGAGTGAAGCCTTTTTCTATTTAGTTCTTCGTTGAATCGGCATAGTTCTGGCCCGGGATTGTCCTTCTCTTCTCCAAATAATCTATTATCGTCGCCATAACTTTTCCGGCCGGATGGAATCGTCTTCGCCTTTTTTGCCGAACGTTCGCCGGGAAAAACCCATTTTGCCCACTGACCTTTGCGTTCTGGCACACATTTATCCATGTCTCATCTACAGTCACATAACGCTGCAAAAATTCATTCGTATTGCGCTTAAAAATGTCCAAACATCGCTTTGAAATTATTACAAGATTTCGTTTTTGATCAATCGTCAAAAGACTGGACACCCATCTCGCCGGTAGCTTTCTCATACACAATTTCTCATGGAGGATTGCACACGTTCAGTTGAGATATTTATCTTGTTAGCAATCTCTCCAATCTTCACCCGGCGATCTGCTAACACGATATTATGAAGTTTAATGGTCATATCGTCCGTAGTTACCTAAATGGGATGACCTCGCCGCTCGTCAACAAAGACGGCTGTTCAGCCACGCTTAAATTCGTTAAACCAGTATCTGATGGTAGTCATCAAAACTGCATGGTTCTTATGAACTGCATCCAAAAAAAAATCAAATCACTGACCGGTATTGTTCCTTTTCCATAGTTCCACAAACACATAAACTTGCTCACTTTCAACAGCTCTCAAAAGAACACTGTGCTACATATAATAAACGCGGTACACTCGTCGATGTGTTGTACGTGTGGGAGGAATGGTGATGAAATTTTTTCCAGCGTGTTTTAAGCCGATGTAATAGGTTGCATTATTATCGGGATGTTTAGTGTACTATCGCATGGATCTGTCGCCTTTGTTAATATAAACTGAAAAAGAAAATATACGTACCTGTGGGTCAATATGACATTAGTGGAACATTTACATATTTTACTTTTAGAAATACAATAAACAATCTGAAACAGTTCACTAAAACCCTTACCACAACACTTTACTCGTACTGGACGCACGTTTCGATAGCCAAGCTACCATCATCAGCAGTAAAACTGAATTAACAAACTAAGTGAAAAACTAACCTTATATAGCAAATAAATTATGCAATTTGTAAATTAAAAATAAGCATAGTAATCCTTAATTATATCTTAATTATATATGTACCCTTCTACTTTAAGTGTTTCTTGATGAGCCGCTTCATTGTACAGGACTTTAATTAAGCCTAAAATGCAAATCTAAAGATAAATAATCACTAAATTCAAATGTAAATGGTCAGGATGACCTGAATTATTAAAACCCTTGTTTTTCAATGAAGCGGTTCATTGCACATGGTTATCATTAACCTGGGTAAATATGTGGTAACAGCCAGAGGCGTGGCGAGCGCATAAATGTTTACACATAAAATAGAAGGTAAGAAATAAATTATAAAACGTGCTGAAGCACTTACCGTTTTAAAAGTCTTCCGTGAAATCACAAACTGGGTAACATCTGTTAAATATTTGAATCATTAGATATGTTTCCACAGCTGTCTCAGTCAAGTGAGTACGACGTGAGGAATAAATGTTTTTTAATGCCGGAAACGACCGTTCGACATCTAGCGATGTTATATTTGCATATTTAAAATAATCTTTGAAACAACTTAATGCATCTTCACACGCACCTTCACAAATTTGTATTAATATAAGAAAATCGGAGTCTTTCTCTAAAACACTTTCAAATTTTCGTATTACACACCAATTTGTTTCGCCTTCTACGGCGCATAACTGTGCGTGAACATCATTCACAATGTGAACAAAATCCTCTAGCGACATCGAAACATTTTGTAGTTTTTCTATTCCCTCCGCTAGTCCTAAGTAATTATTGTGAATAGTTTGTAAATCTCTTTTAACCTGACTATCTTGAAATATTTCCTGGCTTTTCTTGATTGCTGCAGCTTCTGTCGGATTGAAATTTAAAACTACCTTCTTTACTTGATCAAAATATTTGTTGTAGTAAAACGCAGCCTGCAACCATGTTCCCCAACGTGTAACAATCGGCTGTGGTGGTTCAGGTAAATCAGGACACAGTTTGTGAAATAGTCGGGTACGTTTCGGGGACCTTAGAAACACTGCCTTTGTACTAGCAATCAATGCATTTACTAGTGGAAAACGTGTAGGAATCGTTTGTGCCGCAAGATTTAGGGTATGGATTTTACACGTTACATGTAAGAAGTTACCACTGTGTTCTTTAAGAGATCGGCCCAAAGAACGCATGTTTGCGGCACCATCACTCATAAACATTAAAAGTTGCTTAGTTGAAACTTCAAATTTCTTCAATGAGTTCAACACCACCTTTAAAATCTCATCGGCAGTACAATTTATAACTCCTTTGGAAGCAAGTAAGAAGGAGGATGACGGTCGATGTGGTTCCATTATACGTACCATTATATTAACCACAAAATGTTTTTGACGATGTTCTTTCGTCCACACACAACCACAGTTTTTTATCTTTCAATTCCGTTTTCATTCTTTTTTCTATATGTTCACGAGCAAATGGCACTACATTTCGTATCGATGTCCGACTAGGTAATTTACAGTCCGCATATTTATTCTAAGGAGACAAATGCTTCTTTGTCTAGTGATTGAAACGATAGATTACATAAAGTAAGAGTAACATATAAATCAAATCTAAATTTTTCTTGGTCTCGTATGGCTTCTGGACCAACATATTAAAGGGGTTTTACAAACTAGATATTGAATTTTAGCGCCATCAAAAATTAAGCCCGGCATGTCCACTATAAAGTTCGATGAATCTCTCCGAAATATTGACAGGTGTCGACTAAATAATAGTACTCACAGTCGGCAATGCAGGTTTTGACACAAAGCGCTATCTGTCTCCAAACACGGGTACTTCTCATCCCATCCCTTAGCTTCGAACCATTTGATCTTCTAGACATCTAAAATTGTATCGATATTTAAGAGAAGCGTTTGAAAATATTTTTCAAAGTGAAACCATATCTTGAAACATTCCGAGTAATTTGTATGGTTTTTTAGTATCTCTCTGTTCATTGGCAAGTCAAATATACGATTTATTTCGTAGTCATTTATAGTCGCGACTCTCCGCTTAAGGTAAAGCAGACAATTGAGCTTGCAAATTAATCACTTCCGCAGCAAAAAAAAGATAATAAACCGCGAGAATCCGTTTTTATTTAGAGTCGCGTCGAAAGGCGGCATCTTCTTCAAACAGAAAATTCCCCCTGATTAAATTTCCGTTGGCAAGTTCAACTTAATTAAACAAGTTTCGGCCGACGCAATGATATCCGAAGCTAAAAGAAACTCGATTATGTCTAATATTAATATTAATTTCCGTCGTATTTTTGGCGTCACGCAAATAATTACAAAACTTAATGAAACTTTATTCTCTGGCTGCAGTTACGCTCACTTACCTTAGCGAACCTCAGTTAATCTCGGTAGCTAATCTAATTATCTGCTTGTTACACCAAAGCCGACGATTTTCAGCCGACGAAAGCTATATCACACAGCAAAGGAAGGTTAAAGACGTTCCAACAGGATTTATGCATCATGTTGCTCTTGCTGATATAGTTTCTAGAAAGTACGAAAATTAATAGAACTAGTGGCTAAACTTGCATTAATCAAACGATCACTGTTTTAGTTCAGTAATTCGCGTATTATACTAATACAATTACCAAAGTTTAATACTCAAATGACTTTTCAAAGGTCGACATTATTTATCTTTGGAGGCAAATTATATACATTTAGTTAGTCAAGTTAGGCTTTCAAATGCCACAAACCTACTTCCCTTGTTCTGCAAAGCTCATCATCTACTGTTTGTGCTAAAAAGACATTACTATAACCTCATAATCTTGATTAGAATAAGGTTACTACGATCGTTAGTGTGATATGTTCACACTTGTGAGCTAATATAAGAATGCTTTTGAGCAGCAAGTGCCTTATAAATACCGTCCTGGGTTCTTCTATAGTACTAGATGAGTTAATAAAAAATAATTGCTCTCTTAGGGAAAAATAAAGATATTAGTGTGAATTTTGTAAACGTTCGAAACATGCATAAAACAGATATAATTAATATTAATAAAACAGCTGTTATTAAAAAGTTGTATGGTATGTCAAGTAAAGCGCTCTAAATTTGTTATTAAAATAGTTAATATACAGTGTGTCCCTAGATTAACGCATGGATAGGTAAGGCAGACAGGAAATTACTGAGTTGAATTTTCATCTTTTGGGGTTCGGCTATGCTTACACACTAACAAGGGAACACCGGCAACCCGAACTCAAAAAAAACGAAATTTTGTGGATTTGTAGAGGGCTCCAAGGTAAGAACATCCCACTGATTTTTATCGGCGGAATCCTCCGTAGGTGGGGTGGAGGGCGCTCTTAAGAAAAAACTACCCGTTTATATTTGTGCAAATATCTCGAAAACTATTGGAGATATTGAAAAAAAGCTAAGACAAGTTTTTAATTGTTTGAAGAGGACTATATAATAGCATAACCCTTATTTCGAAAAGTATTAACTTTAGTAGAAAAATAACCCCCACCCCAATCCTTTTGAAAACTTTAAAATTTTTAAATATCGGAAAAGAGGGGCTGTTCCATACTGAATTCAACCGTATACATTGTTATCATTGAGCTTTACCTTTCATTTCAGAAAAAAATATTTTGTCATGTGAAATGTGTACCAGAGGACGTACTATTTATTATAATTGAATATGTAACAACAGTTTTGCAGTAGGATGTTCAGTTAGTTATCTAACCATACTAACTTTATCCGGTTGTGTTACTTTAATATCAACAATATTACAAACATTTTTTATGATGTAAACAAACATACCGATTTGGGAGTTGGGAAATTTGGGTTAGAGGAGAGAAAAATAATCATCTATAAATTGAATGTTATTATAAATACCTCCGGAACTGAAATATAGCCGGAACTAAATATAACAGAGTAACTAGTTGTTTTGCAGAATGACAAAGTTTACATTGCAATTTGTATTTGCAAACATATAAATTTCACACATACATACATATATACGTTCATATATTATTTTCTTTCAAAGTTGCAGCGTTAACTAAATTATAATGTGTGAACCTTACAAGATAAAAATGCCTTACATTTATTGTACAGTGGTATACAAAAGAATTAGTACATTTATTAAATAATATAACATATATTATATATATATATATACATACATATATACATACATATATACATACATATATACATATATATGTACAGGTATCGCCAATTTTATCATACGTACTTATATAGTACATTACATGCATAACATACTTATACAAATGTTATTCAATATAGTGGTTACAATAATGGTAATCTAAAAAGAAATGTTTAAAACACCAATTTTTTTGGGGAGTGCGGGTTGCCGGTGTTCCCTTGTAAGTACTAGCATAATTTATTACCTTGAATATTGTTTTCTAATCCTTTTATCGTATCTCCTACAGAAAAATTTCTTTTTCTTCTTTACTAATTGAAAAAATTCCTTTCTTTGTAAATTTCCAAGACATACTTGATTTATCGGCAATAAAATTATGGCGTAAGTTACTTACTATTCAAGCATGGCTGAACCCAAAAAAAAAAGATGAAATTTCAAATCAATAATTTTCCTTCTGCCTTACCTATCCATGGGGTTAATCCGGGGACACGCTGTATGTAATTCATTTGTAAATATGTGGCCTTTAGAAAAAGTTTGGTAGGGCGGGAAAATATAATTCATAAAGATAAGATAGAAAATGATGATGAACTTTATGTAGAAGAAAAAAGATTTAGCAGAAGTAATCGTACGTTAGGGAGTCCCTCTGAGGTAATTTTTAATAAAATCGCACAGGAAAAAGAAATGAATCCACAATTATTAAGTCACTACAGAGTAAAAAAATGTATATGGGAGTCCCTAAAACATTATTTGGTACTTCAACTGTAAAAAATGCAGATCATTTTGAAACATCTATAAATTCTGTAAACCAAAAGATAGATACTGCCACCAGCCTTCTTCGTACGCTGACATACGTAGTTAAATCCTCTTTGGAAAATATGAATGCCATTGGTCATTTAGAGCATAATAAAGACTTACTGCCAGACAGGTTAAAGAAACTGGGAAGTAAACTTATTTTTGCAGTAATTAGATGCACCAATGTTATTCTCAGCTCACGCGGAGAACATAGGGAAATTCGATGAACTTGAGAGGGTTGCCGACAGAAGGGGCACAGATGGGTTGCATGTGACACAAAAGCACAAATTTATTAAATGATATGATTGCATTGTTTTCACGAATTTTAAATTTACCAATGGCTAATAAAATTTATGTACGAATTTTTTATTTAAAATTTTGACAATATTTTTACTACTTTAAAAACTTGCTACTAAGATCCTTTTGGTTTCATATAATGTTTTCTTCTTTTTATCTTACACGCAGAGAAACGTTTACTTATATCAAAGCTGTCCGCCTTAATTCAAGACAACTACTGCTTTATTTATCCGCAATACAATAACCGCTTTAAATAAAAGGAAATACTTTCTTAGCGTTTCTTTCTCCGCTTAACGGAAGTATATACTTGTAATGATTGTATTTCTTTGTTTATGACATTTGTTAACTTGATTCAAGAAAATCTTGCAGAAAATTTGACAAGCTATCATCATATGATGTGATGATAGCTTGGCTATCGAAACGTGCGTCCAGTACGAGTTAAGTATTGTGGTAAGGGTTTTAGTGAACTGTTTCATCAAGTGCTCTTGCTCATTGACCCGTATGATAGGTTGTAAATATAACAACAAAATACTTTTACATAGGTCCTGTGTTACTAGAACATTCGGTCCCGTGTCTTCTAAACAGTTCGCGAGAGATCGTCGACGATATGTAAGGAGCCAGGCTATCTGCCCTATTTTGGATTTCCTATGTGCCATGGGTACCACGCTCAGCTTGTGAAAATTGCAAAAGAACCTTATCGAAATGGGAATTGGGCGATATTGTTTGATCAAAGTTTGGAATACAATGCTGTAGCGAGAACCGTGGAACTAGAAAACGGACCGCTACTTTTGTTTGACACAGTTACTTTTAACAACAAAATACAAGCAACATATACAGCACCTAAGTATCTCCTAAGTGACGGAACTTGGCCTCCATTCTCCTTAACTATCATTTCCAGTTCCGGGTGAAGTATTATATATATATTGTGGAAATTGAAAAGGAAGGAAACCCAGAGAATTCACAGCAACCAAGTACTACTGATAAATATACATATAGTGGAATATGGTGAACCACATTCGATATGCTAGAATAAACTTAATGATGTTTTTAATTTTTAAAAATATTAGGATATTTACAACTCTCTAAATATAAAGCCGACTGACTAGGCTAAGGTGAATTCTGTTATTACTACTATACAACTGGATTTCTTCAAACTGTGAACCAGCCACACTTTTCGAATCAATCGCTTTTACTTATTGATTCATCGAAAACATCTTTGAAAGCAGTGCTTTTACATAATAGAAATCCGAAGCAATCTATTTCTGTTGTCCATGCTGTGAGTTGTAAAGAGTTTTATGAAACAAATTTACTAGGACTTATTAAGTATCAGGAACACAATTGGAAGGTTTGTAGAGATCTAAAGGTAATCGGTTTATTGCTGAGTTTACAAGGTGAATACACAAAGTATTCTTGTTTCCTATACTTATTCTTGTTTTCTATACTTACGCTCCACATTAAGCTAACTTTGTACAAGCACTTAACCAAAAGGAGCTGCTTTCAAGTACTTACAAAATATTTTTACAAGGTTATCGGAAGCCAAACTGAAAAAGGCATATTTGTTGATCCTCAAATTGCAAATATTTGAAAACTGGCGTGGTTGAAAAGGCTGTAAGGACATCTTTTAAAATAGTAATAAAAGAATTCTTGGAAAATAGAAAAGTGATAACTAGACAAATTGTTTCCAAATTTTTGGTTAATTACCACAAAAAAGGTGTTAACATGTCTTTAAAAATCCACTTTTTCACATTTTGATTCTTTGCCTAAAAATCTAGGAAGTATGAGTGATGAACAAGGTGAACGTTTTCATCCGGAGTTAAGACAGCTTGAGCAGCGGTACAAGGGATTTTGGGATGATTATATGTATCACCAACCAACAATAGCCCCTATTGTTGGCTGCTGATAAGAGAAAATAACTAAAATTTACACAAAAAGGGTAAATCGGTTCATTTTTAGTTATTTTTTGTGAATAACCTATTGGAATGGGAACAATTATACATTTTAAAAATGTGACGCGATTGAAGTTTTTTGAAAAGCTTTGAATTTAGCGACCTCAAAAAACCTCCAAAATAATTGCTGTTATCATTTCCTAATTAGTAATTAGCATATGAATTATTCAAGCATTGGGATGCAAAGTAAATTAATTTTATGCGTCAAACTGGAAAATTATTAGTTTGGTGGTTATAAGAACAAATCAAATGCGTCAAAACTAATTAAGAGATGTCACGAAATTTTCCAAATTTACATACATAAAAACGTGGAACGAATAGTATAACTGCCTAGCGTTATAGTATTTTAAGTCTTTTTATTGTTTCGTCGGAGAAGTATTGATATCTTCATATTTTGCCATAATGCTGCGAGCTTTAGAAAATAATCAGTAACTAATTCTATTGCATCCCGAGATGTGTCATAAAAATATGAAAACTGTAGAGGAGCGGTATACGAAAAAGAAAAGTAGATAATTTTTGTTATATTATTATAATTCAACTTGCTATTATATTTTTTAGAAAATAATTCCCTACTGTACTATTGAGTATTCTATAGACCTTACTTTTCAATTTATTTCGCTTTTAAATTAGTAGCAAATTTTCGCAAATTTCTCATTTACAAATACCGCAACAGAATCTCACCGCATTACAAAATCAGTTAAATCGAAGAAACAATTCATGTGTCCTTTCTTATTTCATTGTGTGCCCTGGTAAACACCAATGAAATAGCAACGGACGGTTGATCTTGTTTGGGGTCGTCGTAAACAGGAACATTCCCCCGTTTAGATGTTGAAGGTCGTTGACTAAAGTAACCGCACTGTGTTGTGGTTTCAGGAGGAACGTTTCCCGCCAGCGCCCGATGTCACTAGACGGTTGGGTGCATCAACTCCTCTTGGAAAACCGGAGTCAGGCACACCTCCCTATTACCGCTCAGCATCCGCCGCCAGTTCAAGTTCTAATTCGGCATCCTCTAGTGAGTATACACAGCCACTGATTTATACGAGAAAGGCAAGTCAAGCACTCGGGTGAATTTATTTTATTCGATTTTAACAGTTTGAGCTCAAGAACTTGAAATTCTATACAATTTGTGCACTATAAAGTACATCTTCTTAATACCTAAATATAAGAACAAACTTAGCTAGTTGCATTATAAATAGGAACTGTATTTAAACACGTAGCTTATTTAATATCTCGATTATAAATCAAATTGAAGTCGTTATTTTAAAATTAGTTAATTCCATTGTTACAGAACTTTGTATTACTTACAAAGTATTTCCGCATGCTATGAAGATATGAATTTAACAGTAATTTCGTAACTTTTTTAAAAATAAACACTAAAAATGCTTTCCTGATTAAAATCATTCACCAAAAATATCTACCAATTGTTTATTTTAAAATTGTACTTGTCAAACTCATTAAGTTTTATGCTTAGGTGCGTACAAAGAAATCATCACTTTTACAGGTTAAACATGTAATATCACTAACAGAAATAAAACAGCCAGATCGATATTTGTTTAGTGTGAACAGAAAATAACCCAGGAATATGAGAGAATAGGAAGGGATGTTTTATGTTAATAATAATAATATATGGTTTATTTCCAAAGTTCTTTGCTACAACACTAAAAAATCTAAACAAGTAAATGTACATAACTACAACAGAGCATTGGAAAATTGAAAATCGCAAGGTGTAGTTTGGTTCATGAGAGTACTCACTCACCATTCTTCCAATAAACCTTAAAGATAAAATGCTATAACAACAAAGTTGAGACATGCCTATAGTTAAACTAAAATCTAAAACTTCTGTGTATGCAGGAGTAAATAAGTTTTAATACATGCAATGCGTCACAAAGGCTCGCGCATTTAGTGTTGTCTTGAGAGCAGCGATCTAGAACCCTTAATTAGAAACAGTTTCAATGATGCGGGAATGGCGTTGTAGATTTTGCTAATGTTGTAACTAAAGATCTCCCAAATAAGGCGGACTTATGAAACGGTGGCGTAATGAGTCCTTTGTTGCGAATAGTTAAATTATGCACATCGGTCCTAAACTGAATCTTTTTATATAAATATATTGGTATCTTATTTTTGATAATTGAATGGTACAAGGTAGAAGCATGTAAAAGAAAACGGTTGTTCATTCTTAGCCAACATAGCTGTTGCAGCGTGTGTGAAATTCGCTGATATTTACGGATACCGAAAATGCATCTTGCACATGAATTTTGGACTCTCTGAATCCTATTACATATGAGTCCAGATCTAAACAAGGCCTATATACACTTAGACAGTACATGAAGTGAGTCATAATTAAGGTATTAGGCTCTAAGAATTTAGGCTCTACGAATATACAAAGACACCTGCTTTCTATAACGAAACGAATTATCAAGGTGTAATTCCAGATTTTTATAGGAAGCTATTGTTGATATTACAGCACCGTTCAGAGTCAGATGCATTCCATCTCTGTATAATTCAACTTGTTTCGCTTTACCGAATAGCATTACGGCACAGTCGGAAGTATTCAAGTGTAAATGGTAGTGCTATTGCATCTAAGTCGAGAGTACTATTGCATCTAAGTCAGCCTGTGTTTTCTGCATTGATTCAGCGAAACCGGAAGGCCCAAACGAAAAAAGCAGCTGTGTCATCAGCTTTAACTGATTAACTGATCAGAGTTCACGACATTGAAAATTTGTTGGGACGCCACTTTGTACATTCAACTTAGTAGACACCTCCCCATCTGTCACCACCGATTGCGCGCGGTTACTCAAAAAACCAGCAAGCAAATTCACAACATGTTTTCATCATTTTGTAAACTATTATACCTACACAGCAGTAGTAAAACGTATTTTGCATAATATCAAGGAATCTTAAAACGCAATGGTTATACTTGGCTGCAAACGTGAGGGACTGGGCTAATAAATTTGTCAGACCGAGCAAACGAAACATAAATGAATATCGTTTTCTGAATCAAAGAAATAAAGTATCGAGCCTTTATTGGGAAAATACCCAAATTGACGAATAATCAACAATTAACCAAAAATTAATGCTAATATAGCTCATGGTATTGATGGAATCCCGGCAAAAATAATGTAGCAGAGAAAATAACACTAACACACGAACATGTTTCTGCCTACCCAGCGTCATCAGCGTGGTATCGAGCACCGTACGTTTGCCTCTCAGTTTATGTTGCTAATCTCCAAAAATAGCACTGAATATGTCTCCCGGGGCCACCTAGCGCCAAGAGACACAGTCATGCCGTCCCAGAAGGTAACAAGACAAACCGGAGTGCAGATGTCCACCACCTATCAGCCAACTCCTGGGCTGCCGAACGCAAGATGGCGTTGCGCCTAAACGCTCTGTCATCTGCACATGCAATTGATCCCTCATGCTTACCATCATGTATAATGATATACATGACAAAAATGCCTAGTAACAATAACCAAAAATTATTGCTAATATGGCTCATGGTATTGATGGAATCCCGGCAAAAATAATGTAGCAGAGAAAATAGCACTAACACACGGACACGACGATGTGAAAATCTACGAAAAACTATATTTACACATTAAAAAATCAAGAGGTGGTAAACATGATTTCACGGAAGGTACATGCTTTTTCTACAAATTTTGACACTCAGATATTTCACGCATAGCAAGAGTAAAATAGATTATACAAGAATTTTACTCTGAGTCAACGACATTTTACTTAATCGATGTTAATCTTGTTTTACGCTCCTGCAAGTTTGTGAAGTTCTGAATGTTAATCAGTCAGTGTAAAAAGGACTGCTAAGGAGTAAACTAGATATTATTCTCTTAAGTAATGCCTCAAATTTGTTTTAAGTGTCATTGTTTCCTTTTAATCAACAGAAACACAGTAGCTAAGAGTTAAATTTATGTACCGCTACCTTTCCACGTCTCTACAATTTCTACTCCCACAAACACCATCTTACCACTAAATATATAAAAACAGCAACAGAAGAATATATCATCGTTGCTAGTACGTGTAGTATACACTGTAAAATGTGAATTTTTTACACTCAGTACTTAATTAGACGGTGTACAGAGTGAGGTCCTAAATTATCCCCCCATACTAACTTTTCAATGACAAAAGCTAGTTATTGTCCAACACGTATTTCCACTGATACTGAGAAGGAGAGGGAACATGTTTTTCTTGGCACTGCTTTCCCAAAGCTTTCCTACTTCATTGTTGAGTATTGTTAGAATCTTTCATTTGAACATCCTCAGTTGTGTGACTAGACTTAAATAAAAATTCCAGTACATCATCCAACAAACCCTTTTCGACATATAATTCGAAAATTACGATCCAAGAGCCAAGGCCCAAGCTACCCGGTTTTCAACCAGGGCTGATAAAATTTCCAGAAGAGGACACCGAAAAGCTGTTTCGCTGAGATTCTGCTACAGTGTGCAGGTACAGAAAATTAAATATTTGGCCAAATACGTAAATTCAAAAGAAAAATCCAATTATTTTTAATTAACTATCCAAATTTCTTAAAAAAGCTTCAATGAAATAATTCAAAACCAAACTAGCTGTCGGATAGGGATTGACTTAGGTTTTTGTCCATTCTTTGTTTATAATAAATATAATCTATACAAATTTTCCAAAATTCAAGGGGTTATTCCATGAACTATTCTAAGAATATTTTGTACTTTTATGATTTTTGAAAAGCGCCTTTGTTTCGAAGATACAGGGCGAGACAAATTTTCGACAAAACCAATTTTGATATTTTTGAAATTATTAATGTAGCCGAAATAAAAATATGGCGTACAACACTGGACTTACTGAGTATAAAAAAATTGTAAAAACGCGTTGTTATCAGTTAAAACATGGATTTCATTTGAATACGTTTCGTGATTGATCATTTTGTATGTGTCAAATTTGTTTAGGCTGATTGACGTGTATTTTCGGTCTTTTAATACTTAAACTTTTGTTAGTGAAGTCCTCTATCATGAATCTCTATACGTACGCCGAGATGACTGACATGCATTTCATTTATGGACTTGCTGATGGCAATTCATTAGAAGCTAGACGGTTGTACATTGAACGATTTCCTGACCGTAATGTTCCTGATAGAAAAACCTTCCAAAGTATTCATCAACGTCTTCATGAAACAGGCACATTGAAACAATGACATGATAGAGGAGGATCCAGGTTCTTCTACTCGAAAAATTGCAAATACTTTGAATGTAAGTAATGGGACTGTTTGAAAAATTCTTAGGGAGTATTTGTTGTACCCATACCATATACAACGCGTTCAGACACTTCTTCCTGCTGATTTTCCTCCACGGATTGCATTCTGTCAGTGGCTTTTGCACACATTGGTTCAAATCCCTCAACTACTAACACTAATTCTTTTTACCGATGAAGCGAATTTCTCAAGAAATGCAATAAGGAATTTTCACAATAACCATGTGTGGGCTGAAGAAAATCCATATGAGGTACTTGAAGTTCGTTTTCAACATCAGTTCTCGTTGAACGTTTGGTTAGAAATTGTGGGTGACTGGCTAATTGGACCGGTATTTCTACCAAGAAGACTTACCGGCGAGGTGTATCGAAACCTTTTGGAACAAACGCTACCTCTGTTTCTGGAGGATGTACCATTGGCAATAAGAAATGCAATGTGGTTTATGCACGATGGTGCACCAGCGCATTTTAGTGTGGTTGCTCGTGAGTTTTTAACAGCAACATACGGAGATCGTTGGATTGGTCGATGTGGACCTCACTTATGGCCTGCTCGATCCCCGGATTTAAACCCCCTGGATTATTTCCTATGGGGCCATCTAAAGTCATTAGTTTATTCTACAGTGGAAAATGTGGAAGATTTAAGAAATCGGATAATTGCTGGGTGTAACTCAATAAGAAACGACTCTGGTGTTTTTGAAAGAGTTCGGCAGTCAACGAGGAGAAGATTGGATTCTTGCATCCTAGCTGGAGGTAGTCATTTTCAACAGTTCTTGTAGATTAAGGAACTTTAAATGTAATTTTTGGTAATAAAATGTTGGTTTTGTCGAAAATTTTTCTCGCCCTGTATCTTCGAAACAAAGGGGCTTGTTAAAAATCATCAAAGGACAAAATATTCTTAGAATAGTTCATGGAGTAACCCCTTGAATTTTTGCCGTATGTTTAATACACAGCCTGTATATATATATATTGTACACACAACAGCAGATCCGATCCTATGGCACCGCCTAGAGTGCCAGCTCTACACTCTACACAATGGATAAACTCGTTAAAAAATTTAAATAACCTTGGTAGATACAAAGTTTACAACAGAAATGTAGAACATTTTCAATATACAATAATTACTGAAAATGTTGACGTTGGGAATAAGCGCCCACACATAAAATTACCATAAAAATATGATAATTCGTTGAGGTTGCTTAACATTTGCATAGCGAGACATTAAACACAACGTGTTCACCGGTGTGAGATGATAAATTGACATTTTTTCTATGATTTTGGAAAATGGAGAGATACTCTGGGACGGAGCATTTATCATCTAGTTTCGGGTACGCCATTATTCATCGTCCATTAAAGCTTAATTATAGCGATTAGGAAGACTGAACGCTGGTATAAATGCAGAATATACATATTTATTACACAATACATTTCATGGGGAGTTTCCCCAGAGGTTTGTTTATATGTTCGTTCTGAAATGGAGGGAATAATATAAGATACTCAATTATGTTAGTAGCTAAATTTTTTTAGTATATATCTACATTCAAACAAATGTAATAATTGATACATCAAATTTCAAGCAAGAAAGCAGTCTTTATAACACACGGTTTCCTACATTTAATCCAGTTTCAACGTTCCATTTGGCCCGGATACATGTGGTTTTTAATATTAGCTAGTTTTATTATTAGTAGGCACTACAATTACGAGCCATGTGGTTCTGGAAACTTAGTGAATAAGAAGGAATTCATATATCTAACACGTGGCGCACTATCACGATATTAACTTAAATTAGCAGAACGTAATATGTCGGTTCAATACCACGCCGGTTTTCCAATTCTGAGGTTAAAGAAATTACCAAAAATCCCCTTAATACCCGAAATTTATAGAATCGTAGTATATTTTTGCTGTAAATATGCTAATCTACCCCATTTTCTCGTCCCATTTCCCATTTCACTGATAATGTTCATTAAAATTCAGCCCTACTTTACGTATACTACTGGCCATCTACCTTTCGAATTTTATTAAAAATTTTCGCGTATTTCTGATAGTTTCTATTCTCATCAGTAACAGTTGTTACATATGTTAAGAGTGAAAAAGTTTATAGACAAAAATCTTGTTGCTATTTAAACAAAATTATTGCAGAACTTCCGTTACTTTTCGATATCAAAGCACCAAAAGATTAAATATAATTAAAATCGTTTTTGAAGCAACACTATACCTTATTATTTAAAACTATCTTGAAAACTCTAAAACTTAAGAGCAGTTGCACAAGAAAGCATAAGCGAAAACTCAAGAAAGTGAATACGTATGGCAATGTGGCAACGATGAATAAATTACAATTATCTTGTTATATTGAAAATATTCGATTACTCGCGAATTTGTAGAATCAAGATTATACAAAATGGAGAAGTGACTTTCGCTTCTTTTACAAGCAATCAAAATATCAATACTCCTAGTTCCACAGGCGTACTTGTTTTAACAATTTTCGTCTTCCTTATTTTATTACGTTCAAATACAGCTTGTATTATAGCAGCCTGGAAAGTTGAAAATATATTTCTGAGCAAATGTTTCCTATTTATTATTCATTTTACATGAATGATCTACTAAAATCACTTACTTGCCCTGCAATGGCTTACGTGGATGATTTAAAAATCTACTCAATTGGCTATATATACGGTGTGTCCCGGGTGGAGTTGACAAGAGAAAAAAAATCTTTGTTATTAATTTTATGACGAAAAGTTGTTCTTTATGAAAAATTCTGTTTTTCAAAGAAATTGACTTACCGTGTTACCATGAAAAAAAAACGAGATCAGGGTGTTAGTAAATTAAAAAAACGTAAAAGCTCCTCAAAGGAGAAATGCTGCTGAAAGTTTGCAATCCAAAACACAAATACCAAATTTTATGTCGGAATTTTGAATTGTATTTTTTTAAGTTGAGTCCATAAAAATTGACAATAAATCCGGATAGCATATGTGGCGCACTACATTTTGTACTTTGGATTGTCAATAACAACGAACTCATAAACATAATAATGATGCTTCTGACAATTATTGTTATACATAGCTCCCTCCAACTTTGTTTTAGAACACCCCACAAGAAAAAGTTAATCGGTGCTAGATTAGGAGATCCAGTAGGAAAATTAAGTAGACCAAACCTTACCATCCATCTTTCTCCGAAGTGATTTGTTAATCACTTCCGTACCAGAAATGTGGAATGAGCAGGGCGCCCGTCTTGCTGCCAAAAAGTGTAGCATCGCATTTCTGACTCCAAATTGTCAAGAAATCGTGCAAAAGACGCAAATACACGCACATGTTCATTTAAGATTTCATCAATAAAATGTGTACCAACGATTTAATCACAGAAAATTCCACACCAAACATTCACTTTTTGAAAACGTTGACTTCGTTAGTGAGCGATGTGGTTTCGATTTCTAAAAACTCGAAACGACTATTTTGTGATGAAACATGATCGTTGGTGCAAATAGTTGCTTTATCAGTAAAAGAGAACATTTATGTGAAAGCTTTTATCTACTAAGCAATTTTCACCAACCCACAAACAAAAACCCAATCGCTTCTCTTTATCTCCATTTTCAAGGGTATGTTTGAATGTTGGTTTAAAAGGAAGAACTTTATTTTCTTTATAAATTCTTTGTTCTTATTTGTAATCTTTGCGAACGTTTCTTTAAAGATAAGTTCGGAGTGTCTTTTATTGAATCAATTGTTCTGTTTCTTTGATTTTTTAATATCCAGAGTAGATCCAGTTTCATCAAATTTTTGTATCAGTTTACGCAATGCTTCACGCGATACAATCGTATAAGGGAACCCTGCTCGAAAAAGATCAATTGCATATCGATAGGAGACATTTCTGAAGCCATAGTACTTAATTAAGTAAGTTCTCTCTTCTTCGATTAACATCTAAGGAAAATCAACGGAACAATAACACAAAATTATGAACAAATATAAATTAAAGGCAGTTGAGAGATTTCGACTGAGAAATATGACAGAATGGCGTTTATCAGATAAATATTGACAATATCATAATCATACACATTCTCAGTTTTTAAAGCTTTGTAAATGGACAATAAAAACAATGAAAACATAATATTCAAAATTCCGACTATAAATTTGGCATTTAATTTTTCATAAAGAATCATTTTTCGTCGTAAAATTAATAATAAAGATTTTTTTCCTCCTGTCAACTCCGTCCGGAGACGTACTGTATATACCCTACGAGCGAGCATGTTATAATCACCCAAGGTTGCTAAAATGTAAGTATTCTAAGGGTTGTCTCAGTTCCTGTCTTGCAATACTTGACCGAAAGTTGACGTTATTGGTAGTAATATATAAATATACTTGTTCGTAACAACGTTTAAATTGATAGATCTCATATGTTCTATATTCTACTACCAATGACGTCATTGCGCAAACTGAGACAACCTTTAGAGTAAATGCATTCTAGCAGCCTTGATAATCAGCTAGTGTAATCGGCGTTTTTTCGGAAATGCGAGAGCAAAGTCGCGGCTTGCTACGCTAGTAGCCGACGCGATGTCAGTAACAGTTATATTTGGGATGCGTGCAGATTTAAGGCTGCTTCATAATTAACGTAAACATAAACTCAAATGTGTACGTGAGCGAATAGGCCATTTATAACGTGAACAAGGTGCACAACTGAATTTGCGTTCACGTAATTTTGACATGCAAATGACATTCAACACACGTTCAGTACACGTTTAGATGCGCTGAGTTCGCGTAAAATCTGCCGATCATAGGACGGTCGCTCTTACGGTATAGCCAATGCAAATATTACGGAGAATACAGAATGTTACATTAAGGACGGTAGTGGAAATAATTACAAATCAATATACGAGGGACGTTCAGTAATTAACGAGACAAACTGCATTAGCGGGAAAACTACTGAATGTTATTAGATGAAACTTTCTGTGGGTCAAGCTAGCAACCTTGGGGACAAATTAAGTCAGCTGTTTGAAAGAAATAAAAGCAAATATAACCTCTTTTATTCATTTCAAAATGTCGGCTCCTCTCGAAACGTGGACGGTGGAAAAGCAACGTCCAGTGATAAGATTTTTGTTATTGGAAGGTTTCAGGTTCATGGCAGGTTATAACGCGGTCCAGAAAGTCATTAACTTCCGTTAAAAACCGTCGTTTGAGTTCAGAACAAATACAAACACGGGTGTCTTTGTGAACTTGAATCAACTGTCTTGGAACCCATCTCGAACACGTTTTGCGATAATTCAGCTTGTCATGAATTTTTGAATACACAGTTCCAACACTAACATTACACATATCAGCTATTGTCACGATTTTTATACGCCTGTAATCGAGAATAAGGTCATTTATGCGATTTTGTAGCGCGTCGGTCGACATTTCAACCAGTCGTCCGGAGCGATGAATATCGGTGACATTTGTTTTGCTCGATTTAAACGGTTCAATCCACCTATACACGTTTCCGCAGCTTAAACACTTTTCACCATCTTATCACTAAACTTGCTCGTTCACCATACACGTTTCGAGAGGAGCCGACATTTTGAAATGAACGAAATAGGTTATGTTTGCTTATATTTCTTTCAAACAGCTGACTTAATTTATCTCCGAGATTGCCAACTTGACCCACAGAAAATTTGATCTAATAATGTTCAGTAATTTCCCCCCTAATGCAACTTGTCTCGTTAATTACTGAACATCCCTCGCACATAGCTATCACTATTTTTCTCGACTACTAATTACTGAATAAATACGAAGCATGGTGAAGAAACTTTCGTAAGTGAATGACATTTATGTATTCAAAATTATATGAGCGGTGTTTACGAGACTCTAGTCCAAACTAAGTCAATTTACTTGGAATTTTGATTAAACCTCCTTTAATCTTTTAAAAGTAGAGTGAATGAAAATAAACTACTAAATTAAACGGAACCTCTTTAAAAAATAATCAGGAATATGTAGATTATTTCGTTTTCAAGATACTCCAACTATTTTGCTTTCATTGTAAAATTCTTCTCGCACAGGTACTAGAAAACAAATAGAAAATAATCGGGTATTCCGAATTTGCATGTTTTCTAGACAATTCGAATACAACGAGAAATGTGCCTGACATAAAAGTGTTAGTTCTAGCAAAGATTCAATTTGACAATTTTTGTAGAGGCCTAGCAAAAGCTGCCAGTTGTGATTATTAGAGTTTGTTAAAAAGGTGGTGCCGGCAGTGACGCACCGCATAAAAATATGTACGTAATATACAATATTAGTGAAAAATAATATTGTTACCTTTTCCTGTCGTCTTGATGTCCACTGTGGCAGTTGGCAACCGCTGCGTAGAATTGCAACATCAGCAACGCTTCCATTGTCGATTTATTCAGCCGTCGACGGTGTTGTGAATACGTTGTCGTATACTTCGAAAATGATCGTTCCACATCCAGCCAAGTGAGATTTGCAAATGTCAGATATTTCTTTTTCTCATCTGGGCACTCTTGATTTTCAGTTATAAACCGAACCTTTTGTAAATCGGGATTTTTCATTAAAATTGCACCAAATTTTTGAGCAATATCGACTCCTATAGTGTTCGTCAAGTTTTCTAGTGCGGCTTGTAAATTGTTTATGCAATTTAATGCGTCTCGTGCAGATAAGTCACTGTTTTCTAATTGCTCAATAGCTTGTACAACTTCAGAATAGTTCATGGAAATTTCATCTATTTGTTGTTGAACGTCTGAATTGGAAAAAAGTTTCTGACTATCTCGAACTGCTGCAGAATCATTTGAATCAAATTTCAAGATGACATTTTTCACTTGTGAAAAATATTTCTGATAGTAAGATACTATCTGGAGCCATGTTCCCCATCGTCTTATTACAGCCCGAGGTGGTGGTGGTAATTTCGGACACAATTGTTTGAATACACGGATGTGTTTGAGATATTTGATGAACACTTTTTTAGTAGATGGTATTAACTTATCCACCATCGGATACTTTCGAATTGTTTCTGCTACGGGGTGACATGCGTGTATGAGGCATGTTATGTGAAGAAGAGTCGGAAAGCATATCTTCAACATCCTACCAACTCTCAGCATTGTTGCGGCTCCGTGAGTAACGAACATTGTGACTTGGGTTCCTGTGATACAAAATTCTCTTAACGAACCTTTTATTATCTTGACAACGGTTTCTGCATTAGTTTTCTCAATCCTTTTACTGGATAACAACAATGAACCTGGTGGACCATCACGTTTTAAAGGACGCGCTACAACATGAATGACGTTGTGTTTCTGAGCATCGATTGTTTCATCCACACATAGGCAGATTTTCTTATTTCTAAACTCGTCTTTTATACATTCCTTTACTGTACCTTGCACACGTGGTAAATTGCATCGTAATTGCATAGATGTTGGCAGCTTCCATGAGGGAACGTACTTAGCCAAAAAAAAAACGAAAGTTCCTGTGATACAAAATTCTCTCAACGAATCTTTTATTACCTTGACAACGGTTTCTGCATTAGTTTTCTGAATCCTTTTACTGGATAACAACAATGAAGTTAGTGGACCATCGCGTTTTAAAGGACGCGCTACAACATGAATGAGACTGTGTTTCTGAGCATCAGTTGTTTCGTCCACACATAGGCAGATTTTCTTATTTCTCAACTCGTCTTTTATACATTCCTTTACTGTACCTTGGCAAATTGTATCGTAATTGTATAGATGTTGGCAGCTTACATGAGGGAACGTACTTATCCCAAAAAAGACGAAAGTGTTCATTAGATACTAGATGTTGTGGGGTGTTGCACACACTTAACATAAAAATAAAATCAAATAAAAATTGCCAGTATGGAATACTGTTTCTTAAATTCAATACATGACGTTTACTTTTACAATGTTTCCTACATTCAAACCTATCGTGACTTAGCAATCCGCTATTGCATATTGTGCAATAAATATGCGGACTTCTATATTCTAATCCAAGGAAACGCCTGAGATATTTATTCACACTTGAAGGGAACGTTGCACCCTTTGGGCGTCCCATTTCCGCGTACTTATTTGGCATGCAGCGTGCAACGTACTGCCGCTTTAAACTCTCTCGCGGTACTGTCGAGATCGACTACGAGTTGAAAATTACCCCTACCCACGCCGCTACCGCTACGCTACTGCCATCCGGTACCACCTTTTTAACAAACTCTAGTGATTATTAACGTTAACCTAATTTATTCAAACTGAAAAGAGCAATGCGATAATGTTCCATTAACCAAAGCATAAGATATCAAAGTAAAGTTTCAAATAAGTAGCGAACTAAGTAAAATACTTACCGCACTTTAATTTTCCCTAAGCCGTTCGAAAACTTCATGCGCATCTTTATATTATTCATTATATACAATTTATTCCAACTAGAATCGATCAAAGTTGACTTAATCAAATCCGTCAATATGTAAACTTCGTAATTACATTGAAAAACCCATTTAGTTAAGTCAACCAAATACATTATCCAACTAAAATCGACGTTTGAATACGAGCAAATAAACATCATGTTGTTTCAAACAAATATCATGTTGATTCGAGCAAATTATAGTTGAATTAACAAAATAAATAGCAGCCAGAAACAAATTCCTTTAACGAAATCAATTTAGTTTAGTTACGACGCAAACATATTGGCTTTTCAATGTACAAACAGTGATTGAATTTCAGGAAGTACCTTATCTTTTTGAAAATTGGGATTTTTAAAAAGTTAATTAACGTTCCAAAGTAACGAAATATTTATCTAATGGAATAGATCAAACAATAACTTTTTGATTGCTTACATCTTGGGAAATAAAAACCACCCTTCCCTGGCTTAATTCAGTCTTAATCGGAATCCTTCTGAATTAATTCGCCAATTTAATTAACTTCTAAAAATTTAAATTGCAGCGTGGGGTAATTCTTAGATTTTCTATTAATATTCATGGGCGTTAGATATTTACTTGATTTTAAATTTTAGGAGTTATAAAAAAACCGTCCCCTAATAATCCCAACGTCGTTCTGCGTAAGTTACTAGTGTAATTAATTCTGCGGAGACAATAGATAACTATTTTATTCTCGGACAGCTAAATTGAGTTTTGTGAAGAAGGTAGAATCCCAAGTTTAAACGGAAGTATATGTACGTTGGCTGCTGCCCTACTGGGTAAAGTAATGGAAAATAAACTTGTGTTCCGCAAAAATAGCCAGCAATTTCAGAATAAGAAATATTTTAACTTACTGATTTAACAATGTGTTATACAAAACGAAAGTAGAAAACAAATATTAGTTACTAATAATCGTGTCATTAGTGAGTATACAATATAGTCTCCAAGAATATCGGTGCTTTGCAACCTACAGAAAAACCATGAGCTAGAGAATAAGTAATCGACGGAAATAGTATTGCTATTATTGCTATTTCCGCTTCCCTTCGAAGATTTTAAAAGTGAACTAGAATTTAAATTTTGTAGAGCAACCACCTTCTCAGTCTTTGTAACCAGTCCTCCCTGCATTATATGGTCCACCAGCCATTTCCTTTTTTTTTTTGAGCGGCATAGTGACTTTTTTCCTCTGTTTGTTATATTTCCTTATTGCTTCCTCATTCCTACTCTGTAGCATTGCCGTCCGTAGTTTTTTCTTTTGTTCAATCTCCCTTTCGCGCTCTTCGTCTAACCACGTTTTTTTTTCTTTTGGTTTCTTCTTCTTTATATTCTTTCTTGTAGCTTCTGCTATTGTCATTTCGATCCTCCCCCATTTTTTCTCCGGATCTCTTGCCTGCATCTCGGCTTGGTAACTTTGAATTTTGTCTATTTCGGCGGCGTTTCTTCTTGCAATAGGTTCTTTCTGTAGTTTTTGTGTATTGTACCTCATTTCGTGGACCCATCTCTGTTTTCTTTTGCTTTCTTTCCATAGCTTTAAGTTTGCTCCGAGCAAGAAGTGGTTCGAATCACAATCTGCCCCTCGGTAAGACCGTATCTTGGTGATTAACTTGGAGAATTCTTCCTGGATTAGAATGTGGTCGATCTGATTTGACGTGTTCCTTCGTGGTATCATCCACGTTCCTTTATGAATATCCTTCCTTTGGAAGTGAGTACTCATTATCTTCATGTTTCTTTCCATTGCTAGGTCTATCAGTCTTTGTCCATTATTCTTCGAACTTTCGTGTTTGCTTTGTCCTCCTGTTATGTTTCTGAATACCTTTTCCCTTCCTATTTTCGCATTTGCATCGCGCATTATTATTGTGATGTCTTTATTAGCAATTTCATCCAGTACTTTTTCTAATTCTTCATAATAGACATCCTTGACCTGGTCTTCCTCTGTCGGTGCAT
This sequence comes from Dynastes maya, assembly GCA_029619315.2. Classification (NCBI taxonomy): domain Eukaryota; kingdom Metazoa; phylum Arthropoda; class Insecta; order Coleoptera; family Scarabaeidae; genus Dynastes; species Dynastes maya. The sequence continues at coordinate 29,820,284 of JAROYE020000001.1, forward strand.
GTATATTTATTATGGTTAGATTTTTGTTTTCTCCTCTTATCCTGATCGTACACCGTCTGTCTGATATATGTCTGAAATCCGTTATCCTTTCTTTTAACTTTTGGTCCACCACAAATCTCATCCCAAACTGCCTGTTTTGGTGTCCGCTTTTGAAGAGGGTATGGTTGTCTATTACTTGGATGCCAATTCCTGTTAGATGCGTCTCTTGGAGGGCCATAATTCCCATTTCATATCTGCTTATCTCCCTGATGAGGTTCTTAATCGCTCTCTCTTCATAGATGCCGCGTACGTTCCATGATCCTACGTTTGTTAAAGTTTTTTTCGGTTTTTGTTCATGTTCTCTTTTCCTTTCCCTCTTTTTCGCTTCACCCTCTTCCGTTTCTATTTTCTCCTTACTCGTTTCCATTTTCCTCACCTGGTCAATCTCAAATTTGCTAGTGTTGATATTTACACTAAAGGTTACTAGTTTCTTGGGACAGTATTTTTTCTCAGCAGTTTCTCCTCCTTATCCCATTTCTATTCGACCTTTTCTATGTACAGTTTCCTATAGCCTGTTTTTGTAATTTTCCCATTCTCCTTTTCTTCTCTAGACCTTATACGGCTTTGTTTTTGAATTTCTCTGTCTTTCCTTAACAGGTCATCCTGTATGTACACTTTTTCTTCTGTTTTCATCTTCAATCTGTTTTTATTTTGCATCACCTTAATTTTTTCCTCGTGGTTCATTAATTTTACAAGGCATATTCTTTCCCCTAGTTTTATATCTGTTCAATTCGTGCCTTTATCTGTAGTTCCTTCTCCATGAAATTTTCCATTGCATTCTTCAGGAATTCTTGGTCTATTGAGTCTATTTTTGATCCTTGGAACACCACCTTATTCATCCTTTTCTCACTCTCTAATCGCCCCAGTCCGTTGTCCAGCTCCGTCACCCTGTCTTTCATTTTCTTATTTTCTTCCTTCAGCTGCTTGTTATCCGTTCTCAGCTTTTTTATTTGCTCTGTATATTCTCTTTGCTCCTCCCTTGCTTTTTTTACCTCAGTAGCCATAATATTGTTTTGTTCTTCCATATTACGCATCATTTCCATCATCATCTGAATGTTCTCCTATAATCTCTTTTGATTCTTTACCGGTGACCTCCTTGTCTTTTTGCTCCTCCTTAATATGTCTTCGTCCTAGGCATTGTTACCATCCTCCCTGTCGCTTTTCTTTTCCTACCAGTTTCATTCAAGAAGAGTTGATGGATGTTTCATAACAATAAAAGTATTTGCCTACCAATACCACTTTCCTCAACCAACCCATGGACCAGCAAGTTACTCCACACTTCAAAAAACCATACAGTAAGGCAATGTTTCAAAAGTGGTTTGAAATAACCAGCGACAAAGAGCTCACTCTCAGAAAATTTTAGAAGGAGCATTAGAATATTCTACTTTCTTCAAAAATCATCAACCGAGCATAGAGAGCAGCTTAATTGAAAACGATGACTGCTGCATGGAAAAAACTTTCGCCAAATTGTACTTCAATCAAGGAAGTAGAAAGCTGTGGAGATGAGTCTGTTCTGGTTGAAATTATATTTTTGAGTAGAGCTATCGGATTATAAATGACTGACCAGGATGTAGAAGAATTGATAGAAGACCACAGTACCGAACTAAGCACAGAAGAGCTGTGCCTTCATAATCAACAAGAAGGACAAGTGGAAAAAGTTTTTGTGAAAATAGATGGCTCTAAGGAATGCATTTCCAATGCTGTTCTTAAAGAACTTTTCTCTGTTCGGGCCAAAACGCAAGCCGTTATAGAGAAATAACACCCTGATAATAAGTAACTAGGAGTGTCAACTTGTTTAATGACAACGAGTTGAATTATTTTAGAAATATCCAAAAGTGTCGTCAGCGTCAAATAACATTAGAAAAATTCTTCTCCACAGGAAAAAAGAGAAGGTGAACCAATTTCAGCTAAAAAGCAAAATTAATATTAATAAAATAAATTATAAATTGTTTTGTTCAGTTTGGTGCCTCTAGCATCGCTCTATGTTATTAAACTTATAAGCAATAAATATAACAAAAAAGTCGTTCTACTGTGATATTTGGCTTATTTCTTTTTCCGCTATTTCTCGTTTAAAATCTTGATTTGAAATTCGTACATTTCATAGTCCGAACGGGTGCTTGGAATGAATTAAATACGAAGTAAGAGGCACCACTGTACTTATTTGGTTTACAGAAAACTTCAAACAGATTTAATCTTGTTTTAGCTATAATCAAAACTGCTGAGAGCTCCATTAAGAGATGTATTCATAATCTACCAATCATGAATAAACAACGACTAGATGTATTGTTAGCGAGCAATCATCTCATCACTCTTATATACATAAATTATGCATTTTTATGTGGTAACATTTATTACCACATAAAAAATTATTCCTGTTAAAATCTCATTAAGAGATTCTAATGATTCTTTTCTGATGACTTGCTATTTATTTCAGCATAGTATGAACAAAAGGCAACTGCAAATTCATTGTTTCCCAGTTCACAAATATCGAATAGGTATGCCAAAAATACTAAAATCCTATAATCAATTTATTTTCAACAATAAACTCAGATCGCGCCTCAAATGAATAATGTTTTCATCTTAATTCACTGATTAAAACGAACGGGGCCAACTCATTAGTGCTATCATTTTAATAAGTTCTAGATATTCCAACTTGCAGTGACTTTATGACTAAAGTTAAACGTATAATCATTAAATCAAGGAAATGTGCCAAATGTCATCTACACGAGTCGATTCAGTTCGCGCACACAAGACGAAGTTTAAGAAGTTTATATATGTAGTTTCTATTGCAATTGGCCGGAAAATATAATAATAAGTAATTGGATTAATTTAATCACTTAGCGACATATGACACCTATGTACTAAGGTTAAAGCCGTAAAATTACTAACACCGAGAGGACTCTAACCGAACAGTACCAAGGAATGAAGTAGGACATATTCGTGTAATGTTATTGAAGTTAACGAACTGAGCTTATTAAATCACTTATACGTTTTCTCCACAATTGGGAAACTAACCGGCTCCTGGCATACTACCAAAATGGTAATTATTTTATTTATAGACTGCATGAGGTCACGTATCGATTTCTTCGTTAGGTAAGTTAAGATTTCCGATCGCTGAGCTGGCCAACGTAATAATTTATTCCTTTAGCTAAATAATTAACAACTACTACGGTCAATGGAGAATTTTATTATTACCCCCAGTGACAAAGTTTTAATAAAACAAAACACTAACATTCTTAACAACCTATAACGCAAACTAATAACAATATGTAGTTTGAACTATTGGAGTTATTATTTTATATTGAAACTTACAAATTTGTTCGGGAATGCAACTGAATTTTGATAAAGCAATAGACTGTTTTAAAACTAATTTGCGACCGCTTTATTGCAACATAGATTCCATAGCCACACATCATAAATTTAAACTTTAATTGAACTTTTCTGTTAAATTTAGTGTAACTATTTATATATTAATACATTGCTTGTTTTTCAGATAACTTAATAATTTATTAAATAATTATTAAGGGAGAATCGCAAAATATATGTGCGTCAACAATTACGATTAAAGTGGAACAATGTAAAGATTTTTACAACTATATTAGAATATATTGAAATGGTTAAATGAGTCTCCAGCACAACATGGATTTGTTCCCAGAAGGTCCACTATGACCAACCTCAGCTGTTTGATATAATACGTTTCAGAAACTTTAGACAAACAGGGACAAGTTGATATAATCTACAATGACTTCCAAAAAGCCTTTAACAAGATAGACCACCATGTTGTTTTAATGAACAAATTAATCAAGGTAGGCTTTTCGGCGCGCCTTTGCGAATTGGTTGAGTCCTATCTTTTTGAGCGCCGTCAGTATGCCGGATACCGTAATTTTACGTCGGAAACATTTATTTCTAAATCCGGTGTCTCTCAAGGATCCAATCTGGGCCCGATTTTGTTTTTAATTTTCGTCTATACAGTCGTTTCGACGTAGAAGCCTTCTTTTTGCGGATGACATGATGATTTTCTGCAAAATCGATACTTTTAACGATTATTTGTTGCTTCAGAATGATTTGCGTAGCGTAAGCTCATGCTGGGGCTAAACAGTGAGGAGGTGCGTGAAAAGTGCACCGTGTTTTTAACCAAAAATGTCGGAGTAAACCAGAGTAGTTAAATTAAGTGAGATATCAGACACATCACAAAAGTATAAGCAATAAGTAGAACTAAAATCGTCATGAGTTAATCGCCAATAAGACGGAAAAATTGAACTTAAATATATAAAAATAAACTGAAACCAATATAAATACTAGGACAAAAACATCAGGGAATGATAAGAGGCGAGTCTCCGAACGGTTGACCTGGAAATTTTCGCTCAAAAAACTAATATCACCAAACGACAAGACGGACAAACTAATAGATGCAATCAACATAAAGGTAAAAAAACCTGAAGTAAAAAAAGAAGCAAAGAAAGTATGTAAAACAAAAAAGAGAAGTAATCTAGGGAATAATCGTGGGAATAATTAAAGAAATCGAAAGGGAAAACGGAGCAAATAACACGAAACCACTGCATAATTACCTAAAAATAAGAAAAAGTATAACAAAAGCGATAACAGCTATTGGAGAAGCTACCTGGAGAAAACACTTTGAAGAATTATATAAAGGAACTGAAATAGTGAAACAAAGAGAAATAAGATTGGACGAAGAGCATGGGGAGAAAGCAGAAAGGCAGCGGGCTATGATGGTATATGTGGAGAGCTAATAAAATACGGGCGAAATGAGCTGTTCAAAAGAATTTATGAATTAATAGGGGTAATATGGAGAGAAGAGAGAATGCCAGAAGAGCGGAAGATTGGAACAATAGTTCCAATACCTAAACAGGGAGATTAGGCGTTATGTAGAAACTACCGGGGTATTACATTACTAAATGTGACATACAAAATGACAGAAATAGTTAAAGAGAGACTAACTCAGTATACACGGAAATTTATAGGAAATTACCAGTTTGGATTTAGAAAGGAGAAACTAACAATAGACGCTATTCACATATTAAGACAAATATTAGAGATGGCTTATGAATAGTCTGGGCAAACAGCAGTAACAGTCAGTGTGGTATTTCACGCGTTCACAGCGTCAGTACTAAATCGATGCTGTATGCGAGTAGTTCTGTGTATATGTAGGCTGTCGTAACTTATTTCGTAGTTGTACGATTATGTTTGCTTTAAAAATGGCGCAGTTAGGTACGTTGCGAAAACGATCAATGGCAGACACAGTTAAAAACTTTATAGTGGATATACCGGAGTTAATTTTTGATGGCGCTAAAATTCAATGTCTAGTTTGTAAAATCCCTTCAATGTGTTGGCCCAGAAGCCAATGTCAACGTCACATCGAAAGCAAACAGCATTCTTCTGCAAAAAGTGGCATACAAGACCAAGAAAAATTTACATTTGATTTATGTGTTACTCTTATTTTATGTAATCTATCGTTTCGTTTACTAGACAAAGAAGCATTTGTCTCCTTCTGGAATAAATATGCGGACCGTAAATTACCTAGTCGGACATCGATACGAAATGTAGTGCCATCTGCTCGTGAACATATAGAAAAAAGAATGAAAACGGAATTGAAAGATAAAAAACTGTGGTTGTGTGTGGACGAAACAACCGATCGTCAAAAACATTCTGTGATTAATGTAATGGTACGTACAATAGAACCACATCGACCGTCATCCTCCTTCTTACTTGCTTCCAAAAGAGTTATAAATTGTACTGCCGATGAGATTTTGAAAGTGGTGTTGAACTCATTGAACAAATTTGAAGTTTCAACTAAGCAACTTTTAATGTTTGAGTGATGGTGCCGCTAACATGCGTTCTTTGGGCCGGTCTGTTAAAGAACATAGTGCTATCTTCTTACATGTAACATGTAAAATCCATACTCTAAATCTTGCGGCACAAACGATTCCTACATGTTTTCCACTAGTAAATGCATTGATTACTAGTACAAAGGCAGTGTTTCTAAAGTCCCCGTAACGTACCCGACTATTTCACAAACTGTGTCCTGATTTACCTGAACCACCACAGCCGATTGTTACACGTTGGGGAACATGGTTGCAGGCAGCGTTTTACTTTTTAAGGAAAGCCAGGAAACATTTCAAGATAGTCAGGTTAAAAGAGATTTACACACTAGTCAAAACAATTACTTCGGACTAGCGGAGGGAATAGAAAAATTACAAAATGTTTCGATGTCGCTAGTGCATTCTGTTCAAATTGTGAATGATGTTCGCGCACAGTTATGCGCTGTAGAAGGCGAAACAAATTGATGTGTAATACGAAAATTTGAAAGTGTTTTAGAGAAAGTCTCCGATTTTCTTATATTAAGACAAATTTGTGAAGGCGCGTGTGAAGATGCATTAAGTTGTTTCAAAGATTATTTTAAATATGCAAATATCACATCGCTAGATGTCGAGCGGTCGTTTTCGGCATTAAAAAACGTTTATTCCGCACGTCGTACTCACTTGACTGAAACAGCTATGGAAACATATCTAATGATTCAAATATTTAACAAATGTTACCCAGTTTGTGATTTCACGGAAGACTTTTAAAACGGTAAGTGTTTCAACACGTTTTATAATTTATTTCTTACCTTCTATTTTATGTGTAGACTTTTATGCCTCGCCACGTCTCTGGCTGTTACCGCATATTTGCCCAGGTTACTTATGGATATGACATTGACATGCACATACTGTTCCTAGATGTCCAACAAGCGTTTTACAAACTAAATAAAGAAAAAATGATAGAAGATCTAAAAAACAACAGCATAGAAAATAAATTAATAAGGATAATAGAAATGACAATGAGAGAATTGCAAGCAGTAATAGAGACAGGAAAAAGGATAACAGGGAAGATCAAAGTAAATAATGGTGTAAGACAGGGTGATGCATTGTCAGCAGTTTTGTTAATTACATCATTGGCTAGCGTAATAAAAAAAATAACAAATAAAGGGACGATAAATAAAAACACAATAGAAGTAGTAGGACATGCCGACGACCCAGTAATAATTTCTCGGGGTAAAAGAACATTAAAAATAACGTTTCTAGGACTGGAAATAGAAGCAAAATCAAGGGTTTGAAGATAAATGAAGAAAAAACAAAATACATGCACGTTAACAGAGACAAGAAAACACAATTAACAAGAATGGTAGTGGATGCGTATAATTTTAAAGAAGTAGAAACCTTCAAATATCTGGGAGTAGTGGTTAACAGAACAAACGATAGATTAGATGTGAAACAAAAATTACAAACAGGAAGCAGGGCATTTTACAGAAATAAACATATATTGAGAGATAAGAAGGTAAGCAGAAATACAAAGATGAGAATCCACAAGACAACAATAAGAACAATCGTGACGTATGCCACAGGAACAGCTAGCTTAAGACAACAAGAAGAACAGCAATTAAAAGTTTTTGAAAGAAAGATAGTAAGAAATATAGTAGGAGTAAAGGCAATACATGGAAATGAAGCAAGGTCCTGGATAAACCATGAAATAGAAGAATGGATGGAGGGTGAAAATATAGTTAAAACAATTAAGGTACAAAGAATAAGATGTTATGGGCACATAAGAAGGAGAGAAAAGGAAAACCCAGAGAGATAAGCTTAAATATCTTCAGACACAACATTATGACTTGCACCCGGAAAATTAATACTATAGTATTCAACTACACTATTCAAAACACAAATATGGAATGTTGCTTTAACAAAAAGGATCTTCGAGTAATATTTGATGGTAAATTAGCGTTTTCTGAGCACATAAATGGCATCACTAAGAAAGCTTATCAAATGTATGGTTTCATTTATATAAATTGAAAAGATTTTAAAAGTTTGAACTGTCTGTTATTGTTATTTAATAATTAATAAGGACCAAACTAAAATACGGTACGTTAATTTGGAATCCGATATACGATATATAAGACTCGCATTGAAACAGTCCAAAGGCGATTCCTTAAGAATATGATTTTTCTTTCAAGTGCTACATATCCGTCCAGAGGCTACGGATATTTACTTATGTTAAATCAATTTAGTGTTTCATCCCTCGAGAATTGGCGCAACGTTGTAAGTGTTGGGTTTCTATTCAATCTTTTAAATTACAACATTCGCTTTTCATGGCTTCTATCTAAACTATATTTTAATATACTGAGACTAAATTCCCGTTATGAATGAACCTACCGCAAATTATTAATCTCTTGTTCAAATCTCCGATGTACAGTATGTGTAACAACTTGAATTTAATTTCGTAATTCGTCAGATCTATATTTCAATAGTATAGGCGATATTATTAAAAATATACAGTAATTTTGTTCATTTACTCTTTTTTCTCATTTATAATGAATTGTTTTCTTTGTTTTGGTCTGCTATATGTAATGCATTAATTTTGAGTTTGCTAATTGTATTTCTTTGTCTAGGTCAACCATATATTTACTTATATTTTTTTATATTTTCTGTTCTTGTGTATTTATACCTGTTGAAAATAAAACCGTATTATCATTATTATTAAAAATTAAAACCAAAACAAACAATATTTCAGTGTCAAACGGAGTATTATACTCATTGTACTAGACAAAATAGCTGTGTCGCTTAACTTATTATTTATCCAAATCCATGTGTTTTCATAGAAATTCTTCGTAAGTAACAAATTTTCAAATTTTGAAGTAAAAAATCTATTAATTATACGCTTATGTGAATGCAAAGTTCGATTTTTAACTCTTAAATAGATTTTGATAATTAGTAGTTCTGCCAAAAATGTTGAAATATCTCATTTTGCTTGATTTTACTTAAAATCCATTATGCATCTCTCAATACGCTCCATTAGTCCCTGGCGCCATTTGTTGAGAAAAGTTAATGCACACAGAAAACTGATTTAGACTTCAAAATATTCTTTCTTTCGTTAGAGGTGAAATTAAATAAAAAAAAAGAACACATAAAGAACAAAGAATTTTCAAACAAAAAGGTTTTAAACAAATACGTGGTTAAAAACAGTTGCGAACCAGATAGATCCATGGACATTTTTATAATTCTGTGGATGGAGGGTGCGCATTGGGGAGTAAATTTTGTCGTATAAATTTAATATTTGGGTCTAAAAATTCAAAAAAAAGGAAACTTTTGACATAATAGCCAGGTTTTGAAAATCAATGAAGGAAATCATTGCTTTTCTCACGTGCTATTCTGTAAAGCTTACCACAGACTTGCATTTTTCACCCGCTTGCATCATCGCGATGTGGTGGAGTTTACATTAGACCGGCTTCTAAGGCAGGCTCGGCTCAAACAGTATGAAAGAACTTTGATGCTTTGGTGGAAATACCAGAACATCTTATATCTTTGGGCAAAAGATTTTAAAGCAACTGCTGATTTGTTTGTTCATTTACGTTATCCTTTCAACACTTGCAGTTGGATTAACTTAATCTATTTATTAATTGTATTGGTATTGCAAACAATAAATAATTGATTTTGAAATTTACCTGACAGACTTTTAATAAAGCATATTATTTTGATCGCCTTTTTCTTTTAGAGTATGATCAATAAGATTTTATATCACACACTTTAAGGACTCCAGACGTCATGATAACTGGAGCATCCATTTTTACAATTGGGAGCTAAAAATAAATTGATATACCTACTAAGTTGTTTTTCGAAAGTATATTATTTTAACTATATTTGTTTCATGTAGGTATAAAAAGATTGCAAAAAAGATACGGTTTAGAATTTGTTAATCCATTTGAAGCATTTTACATGGAGAGCTCTTGAGAATATGGGGACGGTCTGCAACCACTACCGATGACATTGGAAAAGTTCACCAAATGGTGTTAGATGACCATTGAACTTAAGATTAGGAAGATACCAGAGACTGTGGGCATTTTCAAAGAACGTGTTTGTCGTATTTTGATTGATATTGGCATGAAAAGCTAACCGCGTATTGGATACCGCACTTATTCACTGAGGGCCAAAAACGCTTCAAGTGAACACTTCCAAAGCCCTGTTGAAGCAGTTTAAGCAAAATAAGTCGGAGCCTTGGCGCCAATTAATAACTGTAAATGAAACTTGGATACACCAGTACATTCCTGAATATAAAAGCACAGTCGAAACAGTGGACTGCGAAGGGCGAATCGGCTCCGAACAAGGCGAAGACTGCTTCATCGGTCTCGAAAATGATGGGGACTGTTTTTTGGGTTAATCATGGAATTGCGTTAATCGACTATATTGAAAATGTAAAAGCGATAACGGAGACATACTACGTATCATTACTTGACAAGCATAAGGCAAAAATTGTGAAAAAACAACACTTCAGTGGTCGCCATTGTAAAAATTCACGAATTGGGAAATTCACCCTTGGGGGAATCTCCCAGCGAATTTTTTCTGTTTCCTAGGCTTAAAGTTTCGCTCGGAGGACAGAGATTTTCATCGAGTGAGAAGGCCCTCGCATTCGTAAACGCCTATTCTGCAAAACAGAATGCCAACTATTATTTGGACGGATTAAAGAGATGGGAGAATCGCTGGTAAAAGTGTATAGACTTATATGGAGACTATGTTGAGAAGTAAAACTGAATTTGACAAAAAAAAATACTTAGGCTGGAAAATTTTCGCACTGCTCTCGTAAAATACACTTTCGTAGAATCCGAATATAGCTAACGAAACATTTGAAGCTGCTAAGAAGTTGACTCTAATTTAACAGAATGCCATTAATGATAGCGCCCGAACTATACCGCAAGAATTGATATCTGCGTATTACTGCGCTTTGAATATTTTCTCGTGTCACCTATCCTGTTTTCTATTTTACTTCCGGTGTACTATAAAAATCTATTCCATGTCAGCGTAAACAATGTCTGGAGCTACGGTGCGCCACGTACTTACGTGGAATTTATAACATGCATAATGCACGACCACAAAAATTCCTGTGGCGCTCTAGGACGAAATAAACGAGTATTAAGAAAACCGGATGCTGCTAGATTCGAAATTATATGATATTTATTATATCTCGGTATGTTGCTTTATAATAGGAGACAAATTATGGTTTTATACCGGTCATAAAATATTACAATGAATTCTCTATAGTTGTGGAATTCCCATTAGTCTAAAAGCTATGGTTATATAAAGTGTTTTAACCAGTAAGACTGAAACCCATAAAATACACAAGTTTTACGACTACTAATGTACTCTTATTTAAAAAAGATCTGACAAGTCAGTTGCAGTCATTGCAAAATTTTTGACAGTTTTTTAAATTCGTACAGTGGTTGTCCTTTTTTACTATAACCTATATCGATGTTACATACCGTAGTGCTCACGTCTCTACGTAAATATTGAAAAGGGAGAATATAAAACGGGGTATACACTTATCATGCGACCGTCTCGGTGGTCGAATGGTTAGCATACTTGCCTTTCGATCCGAACGGCGCGGGTTCATATCCCGGTTGAGACGGTTGTTTTTTAATTACGGATAAAAATCGAGGTATGCCTTCTTCTCGGATAAGGAAGTGAAATCGTAGACCCTGTGTCAGTACGATATTTGGCACGTTAAAAATCCCTACCAAAGGTTGGAACACCTCTGGATTCGGCAAAATTCTAGGAGGGTTGGCTAATGATCATGGTAATCGGTGCTTAGAAGTGCGAGGTGTATTCCGTAACCCGACGCTTCGCCCAATGCACAACAACAACAACAACAACAACGCTTGTCATGCTCCCACCCGTATTCTCTGTTTCATATATCTGCGTAGCGGCTTGACCAGTACGGTGTAATTGTAGACTGTACCTGCTAAATATTTTTTGGAGAAGCTGTTTCGATGATTTGATTAAAATTTAGTAGACTCGAAGGGAAAATTATAATATAACTTCTTAGTCTAATTAACTTTTTAAAAATTTTATTACCCATGTTTTTAATATATTTTGTTTTCAACCTCAACTCACCTTTAATCCCATCAATATTATAAAATAAGTTTTTACTCCCAAAAAATATCCGAGACGAAGGTATTAAACACATAAATTTTATTCTTTTTAATATTAAATAAATAATGTCCATAAATCAGTACAAAATATAATAGTGTTGTAACTTATATTACTCGTATTCACTGATCAATATAGTTATTTATGGCTTGAGCTGCAATTTTGCTGATTCGTAGATATAATACATGTCACACATACGTTTATCGAAAAAGCCATTTTGTCAATTTCAATTTCCAAATCGTAAAATCAGTTTTATTTAGGAGAAATGAGTGAAGGATTAATATAGGTTCATACTGAATAAATTTAATTTTTGTATTCTCATAAATAAATCTACAATATTAAAATAAAACTATGTAATACAGTTTCTTTAATGTCGCATTGTAAATTCATTATTTTTGTAGAGATTACTTGACCGCGTAATAATTTCATCTATCTATATAATATAGCATGTTTATTTTATTGCTCAAAATAGGTTTCCTGCATACACACATAAGGAAAGAAAATGTCTAGCTATACGAAAAGGCATACATGCGACAACGGTAAACACGAATGGGTGATTCACCACAAACGAAGGGGTTGGCGGCAGTCGACGGCTCACGACGGTTAACGATGTGGTTAGTTACGAGATCAACTGCATTATGTGCGGACGGTCTTAGTAACAATTTCCAGAGTATTCGTTTTTTTTTCTTTTATTTCATCAGAATCTGTTTCTATTTTCATCTTTAGAATTTCTTATTAATTTCGTCTAAGCTTCGTAGCAACAATAACACAAATATGCGAGGCTCTCATTTCCAGGCGACCATGACTTCAAATTATTACGTGCGTTTTTGCACACAGTAGGTCTACACGCCAACGTTATTACAAGCGTACTAACGATTCCCATCTAATTGTTACTTAGTTTTATTCGTAAATTGAACTTTGGATGTGTATTCGAAAACAAAACTGGGATAAAATAACTTTTTAACAAAACGAAAATTTCAAAATTCTCCGAATGAGTCAGAAGTAAATACGGAAGCACAATAAAGTGTAAATACAATTTTTGGATCCTCTATTTGAAAACTACGAAATATTAACAAAATTTGAAAAACAAATACCTTTTGAACGTGATTTGGATAAAACGACAGGGCAGGACTTTCGCTGAGGGCATTGTATACCGTCGCATTGTAAAAAATTAATTTGGCCCAGTTAAACAAAAATTTGAACACATTTCAATTAAATGAATTTATAAAAACAGTTGTCGGTTAGGGTCTGACTTAGAAAACTGTAAAAGTTTAAAATTTTGTAAAAAGGAATACAATTATTACTAGAGTTTGTTAAAAAGGTGGTACCGGTAGTGGCGCACCGCATAAAAGTAGGTACGTAATATACAATATTAGTGAAAAATAATAATGTTACCTTTTCCTGTCGTCTTGATGTCCACTGTGGCAATTAGCAACCGCCCTGGTAAGCTGCGTAGAATTGCAGCATCAGCAACGTTTCCATTGTCGATTCATTCAGCCGCCGACGGTGTTGTGAATACGTTGCTTTATACTTCGAAAATGATCGTTCGACATCCAATCAAGTAGGATTTGCAAATGTCAGATATTCCTTTTCCTCACAAAATTCTCTCAACGAATCTTTTATTACCTTGACAACGGTTTCTGCATTAGTTTTCTGAATCCTTTTACTGGATAACAACAATGAAGTTAGTGGACCATCACGTTTTAAAGGACGCGCTACAACATGAATGAGACTGTGTTTCTGAGCATCAGTTGTTTCGTCCACACATAGGTAGATTTTCTTATTTCTCAACTCGTCTTTTATACATTCCTTTACTGTACCTTGGCAAATTGTATCGTAATTGTATAGATGTTGGCAGCTTACATGAGGGAACGTAGTTATCCCAAAAAAGACGAAAGTGTTCATTAGATACTAGATGTTGTGGGATGTTGCACACACTTAACATAAAAATAAAATCATATAAAAATTGCCAGTATGAAGTACTGTTTCTTAAAATCAATACGTGACGTTTACTTTTACAATGTTTTCTACATTCAAACCCATCGCGACTTAGCAATCCGCCATTGCATATTGTGCAGTAAATATGCGGACTTCTATATTCTAATCCTGGGAAATGCCTGAAATATTTACTCACATTTGAAGGGAACGTTACACCTTTTGGGCGTCCTATCTCCGCGTACTTATTTAGCGTGCAGCGTGCAACTTACTATCGGTTTGAACTCTCACACGGTACTGTCGAGATCGACTACGAGTTGAAAGTTACCCCTACCCATGCGCTACCACTACGCTACTGCCATCCGGTACCACCTTTTTAACAATCTCTAATTATTACATATTAATAAGACTATAAACTCTTTTGGCATTAAAAATTTAACATCTCAATTAACGTTTACCCCTGAGAAGTTCATTTTTTTTTTCAAAAGAGCCTCATTACAGCATGGAAGCAGTGGAAAAATTAAACTGTTACATTGTCAGTAGCCACCTTGTTATAATTTAAACACATTGTATACAATGGCAACCGTAACATTATTTTTGTCTTTCTACAAGGGTAATGGAAACTGTTATGTCCACGTGCGGAATGTTATGGAACAAGGAAGAATATTTTGTCCAAATATTGTAGCGGGTCTATATTGTCATGAAGTAAATGGTATACAAATTTAAGGTCCATCTGATTAAGTCAGACTACAAAGTACTGTAGTGCATATTTTCAAATCATCAGCAAAGAGCAGCTTACCACAATGAAGTTCGCTACATAAGTCATCAATGAAAATCGGACAAAGCAAAGGGCCAATATTACTTCTTTGTTGAACACCTTAGTCACAATAGAAGCATTCAAACTGATGACTTCTGCATACAACGTATTACCTGCAGCTCTTAGTTTCACTAGGAATAAAACCATACAAAAAATTCGCTTAAAATGCTAAAGTGGTTTACTTTAATTTTATTTTAGTAAACGTAACCTGCTCACGACCACCGTAAGTAACATTATTTATTATTTTGGGAATTATCGCCATTCCGTATCTTTAATAATCCCTAAAGCTCACAACAGTAGTCTTGATTCTACCCACATCTCGTCTCACAACCCTTACTATTATAGTTGAGAAATCCCTGAATCAATAGAGATCTTCAAGAAGATTACTGCCCATTACATCACACGTGGAAATCCCATCTGATTAAACCTCCTAGCAGCCGCCACGCTTCATTGGTTGATAACTTTTCCTCTCCATTGACACGAAGCAAGCCCTATATAAACCCTTCCCCAATGAATAGTCCCCAGTCAGTATGAAATAACAGCCACGAAGATGTCCCATAAGAGTGTGAACGAAACGTCAGCAGAAGCTACGACAATGACGCGATTCCAACCCAGTATAGTAATTTTGAAGGTTTAAAGAATCATTTTTTGTGTGATACCTTCGTTATTTATCAAGTGAATTTATATTTTTTAATAAATTCAACGCAAGAATGCTTTAAAACGAGATATTACGAAAAGCACTGTACAATTTAAAATGTTTAAGTTGGAGCTCTTGGGCTTAAACGTGGAAATAGAAAATATCCTTAACAAGTGCCGAAAGAATTTCAAAATAATTTACAGCAAATGATGACCTAATTTTATCGCTATTAACTTTTGGGATAAGTTGTATGGTCCAAACAATGTATCTGTATGCTTTGAGGCTTTGGTTGAATGCCATTCTGAATCAATTTTGTTACAACCAGATCAATTTTAATTAAATTACAATTCACCCAATGCGAATATCCTGCGTTAAATCGAAATATTGCAACCGGAGTACATTTGCGTCAAATTACATTTAGAGACTAAATAAAAGCGCCAAATAACGCAATAATTTCCGGTTATAATGCTGTACAGCGCTTACTACTGAAAGATATATTATGAACCGGATAAGTAAAGACATATAAAACAAACTTTTAGATAATAATTACAATTGAACAATGAAAAATAGAGCTGAAAAGTAACAAAAACAAAAAAAAAACAGGAGGAAGACAAAAATAATTTCTAAAATCTAGACAGACGTTCTTTAAAAAATTCAATTAATGATTTCATTTATATTCTTGTTCCCCTACTTTTTACGATGTATCTCGAACAGTTTCAACAATCCTCTATTCAAAAATATAATGGAAACTTTTTCCAGAGAAGATATTGCACGTAGGTTTCGGTAGAGTAAAATATACGATATACTTCACCTGTTTAATTTAGACAAAGTGCAATTTTGGTGACCTAAAAACCCGGAATTATCATATGAAAGAGCTAAATCTTTACGGTCGATTAAATAAGGGCGCTTCTTAAGTATTTCATTTCAATCTAAGTGCTACATAGTCACAAAAAAGTGGAAATTTTGCCCTACACTTATATTGATCAATGTTCTCAGAAAAATTTTAAACTTTTCTACGCGAGGTGTTTATTATTGTCAGAAAAGAACATGGCTAGCAATCCTAATGAAATGTTACATCTCACTCTATCCTGAGTGTGAGTGTATGTGTGAGTAATATAGAATTATATATAAACACATGCATAAATATACTGTAATGTTATGGATATCAGATATTTGTTTTCTAAAGAAATTACACTGGGTCGTTAGGCCCAGGAGTGTCCCTTAAACACTAAAAGCGGTTCGTAAGTCCACACTATTTTAAGTTAATTTTGTGCTGTAAATTTTGGTTGTAAAGGTCAGCAAAGCGATATAGTAAAACCTACGCCGCTCTAAAACGTGTTAATGTGTTACACTCAGTGTAAAATGCTAGAGAATAAGGAACATCGTTGCATGTTACTTTTATACTTAGTGTTCGGCAATTTTGTGAATGCGTTTTGTGTGGTATCACAATTGTCAAAGTACTGTTTTTCGGCTTTTTTATGTTTATTGCGCTAATGTACTTGGCATTTCGCATTTATTGTGACATACGCTAGAAAACCCGAAAGATACTAGTTCATTGAAAAGCAGCTGCCAAGAACCTACACTCAATCATAATTGTTGCCACTTAGACTAAACAAAAACATTTATTGCCTGTATTACATTTGTATATTCTATTTATGTAATGTGTAAAACCACTTTTCACAAAATATATAAGCTACGCATTGTGATAAAGTACATAAATTACTTCAAATGCATATATGACGTAAGTTTCAATATCCATGATGCAAGTTAACATTATGCAACGATCTGTTAACATGTTCTTCCTTTGTTATTGTTGTTGTTGTTCTTTATTGATGTATTCAAGAATACAAATCATTGTTAAAAATAATAAAAAAATAAAATAAGAGCAGGTACTGGCAAATGATTATAAAAAAGATCATGAGTCAAATTTGAGAGAAAAACTTAAAAAACTAAATAAATAAATAAATGTATACACAATTAAACAGGCACTAAACAAAACAAAGAAGAAAACTAATAAAGTTGTACAAGAGACAGGAGTCTCGTCTTCTCCCAGCAATCCTCCAAGTACTCTGTAATGGTGTGGTACTCCTTTTCCAGTAGTATTGCTCGGGTTGTTGTAGAAAATTTGCTAGCATCCAGCTGTTTAAGTTGTTGTGGCAAATGGTTATACAACTTGATACCCCAGTAGTGCAGGTTGTGTTGAATGGTCACTAACCTGTGCTTAGGAACAGTCAAGTTATCACGTCCACGGGTGCCATACACGTGTTCTGTTCCATTGTGTTTATAATCGTGAAAATGTGTATGGATACTTTAGCGCGTGATATATATATATAGCTACGACAAGGTAAGTATATGTAACTATTTAAAGTAACCCCTGCACGATTCCCTGTTGTTCAAATTGCACAATATTCGTGTCATCTTCACTTTTAGTGTTGATAAGTAGGTGTTGTGTCTTATCTGTATTAAGTTTTAGTTTATGCGCAGTAAACCATGTGTTGGCGCTTTCTAGGGCCAGCTCAGACAGCGGAAATAATTCATTCTCTCTACTGCTTCTAACAGTGATGGAAGTATCATCCGCGTACAAGCACAATTCCACATCCGACAGAACACTGGGTAAGTCATTATATAATAAATAACAAAGGACCTAAAATAGGTCCTTGTGGTACACCACAGGAGATGTGTTCTACCTCTGCCCTACACTCATTCCAGCTGACTATTCGTCGTCTATTAGATAGATATGACCTAAGTAGTTCAATTGTTTGGCCTCTTATTCCATATAACTCTAGTTTTGACAATAATACGGTATGATCCACTGAGCCAAAGGCCTTACTTAGGTCTAATAGATTCATCCTAGCTACTTTATTTTCATCAAGAGCATTATTTACGAATCTTAAAACACTTACGCGATATTTTGTGCGATGTTTCTCTATTGACTAATTCCCAAACAGTCTCCACCTTATTTTCGCTACATGCAATCACTCTTTCATTTTCCTGTTTCTTATCCATCCTTATTGTGTCCAGATATAATTTTTTGTAGTTCTTGTATACGGTGTAACATATATCAAGTTTTGCGTCAAGAGCGTCTGTCTACTTTGTTTCTTATATCAACAATTTCATCTTTTTGTGTTTTGTATCTATTTTTGGAATCTAATCTTCTTTGTTTCTTTCATGAGAAAAGAAGCCTCAAGCGTGGATAGAACAGCATAGCGGAAGCCATCGTACAGCTTTTTAGCATCGGCTTCTCTCTCTGGTAGACTCATTAGCTTTCTTCCAAGAGCATCCCTAAATAGTGCGATGTTATGTGCAAAAAACTTTCTGAAGTGGCCTCCGTTGGACTGCCTAAATGAAGTAGCTATACTAAACGTCAACATCTGGCCCATATGGTCCGACATATGCAAATTAAGAGTCTCAGCAGACAAGTAATTTCCACTAATATTAGTAAACATGTTATCTATATATGTATTTGAATTGTTTGTTACTCTAGAATACTCATTAAAGATTTTACGTAGGTTAAACGTAGCAAATATGTCCAATAATTTCTCTGTATTGCTATTAAATATCGAAAAGTTGATATTAAAATCTCCTGCAATGATAATTTGCTTCATAGCATCGTCAATACTCAATATATCAATTATATCACAGATTCCCTCTAGAAATATGTCCATATCACCAGAGGGAGGTATGTAATTCGAAATTACTATAGTTCTAAGTTGTGCTATTTTAACCGACCCTATCTCTACGTTCTTCTCTATAGATAAGCTCTTAATGTCCTTTCTTTCTATTCCGCTGAATTTGTTATTGAGCATTATTAAAGCTTTAGACTTATTACTAGAGCGGGCCAAATTGCGCCATCCAACAGAATCGGAATCAGGCGCAACGGCAGCTTATTGTAAATAGCGTATATGTGAGTCACAGCAGATATGTGATATTTCGAAATTAATACACAAGAGTAAAAAAATAAAAGCTGACGCAATAATAATGTTCAGTAATTAGAGCGGATATATATATATATGTACACGCTGAGGTGTTTTTATTTTCATTATGATTTTTTATTTGATTGAAAACGGTATGCGTTGTAAATGGGATGTAATAAGGAAATAACTGAGAAACTGAACGCTTTTTTTATTCTGTTGTACTTAATAATGTAACTGTAAATAAAGATATAATAAATAAATTCTATCCTTCTTAATAATGCGGATAGGCTTGTTTAAAAAGTTGCACCATCAGATAAGTTTCCACATTTGCCTCGGTGAAGGATGTTCGCCGAGACGAAAAAATGTTCTTATATTTCGAAAACGACCGTTCCACGTCTACCGAAGTAAGACAGGCGTAATTAAAATAATCTTTAGACTTAGTCAAGGAATCTGCAGATGCCCCATCGTACATTTGTCTTAATCTCGTGTAGTCCGGATTCTTTTTTAAAACACTATCGAACTTAGCTAAAACTCGTCCACTTGTTGCATCGTTTATACTGTGTAACAATGTACTAACTTCGTCCACGACTTGCACTACCAACGACAATCCAGAATTTTGCAAATTTTCTATCGCGTCTACTAACCCTTTGTAATTGTTGCTAATATTCTTTAGATGTGTTTCAACAGAAATATCGAGAAATCCCTTCTGGCTCATCCTAATAGCTCTAGCTTCGGCAGGGACGAATTGCAAAGTAACGGATTTGACTTCTTAAAAATGTTCATTATAATAAAAAGCGGCTTTTAACCACGTTCCCCAACGCGTAAGAATGGGCTGTGGTGGTTCTCGAATACCAGGGCATAACCTGTGGAATGCCCTAGTCCTCTTAGGACTTTTGAGAAACACTTTTTTTGTGTTTGCTATTAATGCATCCACCTCCGGGTAACACTCTCGAATAGTTTGTGCCACAAGATGAAAAGCATGGACTTTACACGTAACATGTAAAAGTCCTTCACACTTTCTTTAAGGGAACGGCCTACACTACACATTGTTGCTGCACCATCGCTCATGAACAACAACAGTTGACTGGTTGACATTTGAAATTTTTGTAACGTTTCGAGAACTACGGCCGTAATTGCTTTACTAGTACACTGTTTTAATCTTCTGCTGGCTAATAGAATTGCAAAATTTGGTTTAATAGGATCTAATACGCGCACTATTATATTCAAAATAGAATTTTTTTTGCAATCTGTCGTCTCATCAAGACATAGCCACAGCTGTTTATCTTTTAATTCGGCTTTAATTCGATTTTCAATGTCCTCACGTATTCGTGGAATATCTCTCCGTAACGCTGTCCGAGATGGTAGTATCCGCTCGGTATTGTATGTACCCCAGAATTTTCGAAATGCTTTTTTATCAAGTATACGAAGTGGTAGACAACATACCATAAACGTTAAAAGCAATTCTAATTGAAATTGACGTTGTTGTGACACACCATTCCTTTTATTTCTGTGGTGTGCGCTATTTATATGTCTTTCACAATCACGTTTGCTCCAGCACAGTAGTTTCTTTTTACAAACTTTACAGAAAATTGTACTCCCATTGCAGTGTAAATCCACAAATTCACTAAGAAATTTATTAACTTTCGTAGGTAATGGCCGTTTATTCTTAATAGTTACGTTAGACATAATCACTAAAGCGAGCACACCGACGCTTGTTTCTAGTATGCCACGAAGTGGTGCAAACGTAACATCTGCAGACTCGTCATTTGTTGATGAATAGAGCGCGTCATCCGTAAATGAATAAGTGCGCTGTTAGTTCGTAGCCGTCGATGAATGAACTTTTTTTTTGTAGTGGCCCACTGTGAACAACGCCAAACTGCAGGTGTATATTTGCGCGTCTTCACGACGTAATAGGCAGTGGTTTTGGTCCTCGTCCTAATAATTACATATTTAAATTACCTATGTTTACATACATATATGCGCCCGGCAGCCTGATTGCGAACCTGGCGCGTGGCGCTCTTGGCCCGCTCTACTTATTACCAACAACTACGACCACTACATTACAACAAGGAGAAGCATTTTTGTTTGTATATTTTCACTCACTATTTACTTCGTTCCTCTTTTATACTGCGAGTGGTTTACGCGGTGGCGTCGAGGTGGCCCCCTTTTTCGAATAAAATGAATAAAACCTCTTACAAAATTGACTTTCGTAACAATGTGTAACCTTGACCAAACTTGATGTTAGTTTTAACACGCAAATTTTTTACCCCTTACATTTTCATCTTTACACCAGAAACATTTCAACTGTTTAGAATAATAACGACTACATTTTTGGATACCAAAGTACCATCAATTTTTAAAGAATCCGATATCAACATTAATACTGAACGATAATGATGAAGTTTGACACTTTTGCACATGTTGCTTATAATTTTCGCGGTATATAACTCGAACGATTTAAAATCTGCTTGCCCGCATCCAACGATTTTTGAAATATTCAAACCAGTCGTAAGCTGATCCAAAGTGCGGTTCCCGAATGTTCCCTTTTGTTTGTTTCTGAGACAGTCTTGCCGAGTTTAAAACAGAACTTAATACAGATACGCTGTTGCCTCAGATCGGCCATTGAAAAATCACAAGGACAAGTAGGCGCAACAATCAAAAACTTTCCGCAAAAATGCAAATATGAATCATTACCTTTTATATAAAATTTGTATTACATACAAATATCTCTGAAGAGTATTTATTTTTTACTTCCAAGCGGAAGAAACAATAAATTATTTAATGATTATACAAGCTACCAACATCCACCATGTACATTATTTATTTAACTGAACATTGATTGCTAGTCTGGGCAAACAGTGGTAACAGTCAGTGTAGTAGATATGTGGTACGGAGTCGGCGATTATTTATTTCACGCGTTCACAGCGTCAGTACTAAATCGATGCTATATGCGAGTAGTTCTGTGTATATGTAGGCTGTCGTAACTTGTTTCGTAATTGTACGCTTATGTTTGCTTAAAAATGTCGCAGTTAGGTACGTCGCGAAAACGACCAATGGCAGACACAGTTGAAAACTTTATAGTGGACACGCCGGACTTAATTTTTGATGGCGCTAAAATTCAATGGCTAGTTTGTAAAATCCCTTTAATGTGTTGGTCCAGAAGCCATTGTCAACGTCACATCGAAAGCAAACAGCATTCTTCTGCAAAAAGTGGTATACGAGACCAAGAAAAATTTACATTTAATTTATGTGTTACTCTTATTTTATGTAATCTATCGTTTCGTTTACTAGACAAAGAAGCATTTGTCTCCTTCTGGAATAAATATGCGGACTGTAAATTACCTAGTCGGACATCGATACGAAATGTAGTGCCATTTGCTTGTGAACATATAGAAAAAAGAATGAAAACGGTATTGAAAGATAAAAAACTGTGGTTGTGTGTGGACGAAACAACAGATCGTCAAAAACATTCTGTGGTTAATGTAATGGTACGTATGTACAATGGAACCAAATCGATCGTCATCCTCCTTCTCACTTGCTTCCAAAAGAATTATAAATTGTACCGCCGATGAGATTTTAAAGGTGGTGTTGAACTCATTGAACAAATTTGAAGTTTCAACTAAGCAACTTTTAATGTTTATGAGTGATGGTGCCGCAAACATGCGTTCTTTGGGCCGATCTCTTAAAGAACACAGTGGTAACTTCTTACATGTAACGCGTAAAATCCATACTCTAAATTTTGCGGCACAAACGATTCCTTCATGTTTTCCACTAGTAAATGCATTGATTGCTAGTACAAAGACAGTGTTTCCAAATTCCCTGAAACGTACTCGACTATTTTACAAACTGTGTCCTGATTTACCTGAACCACCACAGCCGATTATTACACGTTGGGGAACATGCTTGCAGGCTGCGTTTTACTACAACAAATATTTTGATCAAGTAAAGCAATCAAGGAAAACCAGGAAATATTTCAAGATAGTCAGGTTAAAAAAGATTTACAAACTATTCACAACAATTACTTCGAACTAGCGGAGGGAATAGAAAAATTACAAAATGTTTGATGTCGCTAGTGGATTCTGTTCAAATTGTGAATGATGTTCACGCACAGTTCTGCGCTGTAGAAGGCGAAACAAATTGGTGTGTAATACGAAAATTTGAAGGTGTTTTAGAGAAAGACTCCGATTTTCTTATATTAAGACAAATTTGTGAAGGTGCGTGTGAAGATGCATTAAGTTGTTTCAAAGGTAATTTTAAATATGCAAATATAACATCGCTAGATGTCGAACAGTCGTTTTCGGCATTAAAAAACATTTATTCCGAACGTCGTACTCACTTGACTGAAACAGCAGTGGAAACATATCTAATGATTCAAATATTTAACAGATGTTACCCAGTTTGTGATTACACGAAAGACTTTTGAAACGGTAAATGCTTCAGCACGTTTTATAATTTATTTCTTACCTTCTGTTTTATGTGTAAACTTTTATGCGCTCGCCACGCCTCTGGCTGGCTCTGTATTTTCATATTTTTTGCTTGAACTTTGTTGTTAAGTAAACAGCACCTCATGTACTATTCTTAGGTTAGTACTTTCGTTAGCAAATTCAATATATTATAAAAGTAACAAATATGAAGCAATAGAAACATTATACGTATTGTGCAGCAGTAAATTAAAGGTGATAATTTAATTTCCATAGTTATGGGAAGAAACAAATATTTGAATATTAATTGTGAATAAGGGAAGAAGTATCTTAATTATGTTGCATAATAAGCATGCTCGCCAAGGAACTAGAATATTCGACACTTTTTTGTAAATTTAATGGCTTTAATCTTAATCAGCGACGCAAGTACGTCGAAGATACTTCAATTATTTAACGTAATTGCTTTTTTCCTTCACTACGCCACCGGCCGGAAATTTAACAACGTCGAATCGGAAGAGACCAAGTCAAAGCGTTCTTGGAACCGGCTTGGAAGCCCAATTTTTACTAGGTCTCGCCATTTTATTTGAACTGACAACAATATAAAGGAAATGGGGTTGTCCCATACTTTACAATGGAGTACGTCACCCTTAATAGAGTTAGTGACAATATTTTATTGGAAACGGCTATTGTCTGCTCCGGACTTGAAATAAAACCGACAACATTAAATCGCACAGATTATTGTTTCACTATTTATATGTTATCGGAGTTACCCTATCGGACGCAATAAATACCAATTTGCGTAACGGAGCCCGAAACGCTAACTTTACGCATTTGTTTTCAGAATGTCGAACTAGTATCTCACAATTTTCCTTTACTGGTCTCAATCCTTATCAACTTCGTAAGTTAGTGCACAGCCAACAGTAAGTGCTAAATCCAGCCATTGCGATAACTGAAAAGTATAAAGTCGAGAAGTACAGAACCAAGTATAAGTTATATAACCTTTATCACAAGAAATATTTCAATTTTTCCCAACTACTTATCGAGTTTGCATTGCATCAACAAATTATCAAGTTTCGTAAACCCATTAGGCGACCGCTACTTTTGAAAGAGCCTTTAAAAATACTTATTTTGGTGTTAGCCTCATATACTCTCGTTACCCCAAGTTTGACGTAGATTTAAATAAGATTTGTTACACGGTCAAAGATTTTTGATTGTCATAAAACGAACAACATTAAAAATAAATTAATAGATGAATTGCTTTAAATCTTGCAATTAACATTTATAGCTTCGCATGTTGCTGTCCATCAGTAATTTGCTATCATAACAGGATCCTGCTTTGCAGTAGCGAAGCGGGAATGAGGACTCAGTCGACCCAAAAATAATAGGTATTCTGTATTGTTATGGTATATACCGCGTTAGTAAGTTCCGTAGTAAAGTGAACCACTAAAATATATGGACAGTAACAAGAAAAGAGGTTGTATAAGCAAAACCCGCAACGAAGTAGCCGTATACACGTGTTTCGGACTTATTAGTCTTGATCAGTACGGCGTAACTAGGAGCAAGTTAGGAGCTACCTAGGGAAGACAAACAAATGGAGCACGCCAGGAGGCCGACCACCATTTGCGACATTTGCAGACATAACCAACTTGCACGACATCAAAGCCCAGGTTCTATGGGCAAAACCTGCAACGAAGTAGCCGTATACACCTGTTTCAGACTTATTAGCCCTCATCAGTACGGCATAACTTGCCCATAGAACCTCTTCTTTTGTCATTTACCTCCCCGCGTTAATTTCGTTTTTCCTTGTTCTCCTTCCTGGGCTTGGATGTCGCGCAGGTTGGCTATGTTTGCCGCGCGGCGACGTCAGTTGTTGTGCTTCGAATTAGGCATCTTGTGACCGAAGTCGCAAATGGTGGTCGGCCTCCTGGCGTGCTCCATTTGTTTGTCTTCCCTAGGTAGCTCCCAACTTGCTCCTAGTTAGAACCTCTTTTCTTGCTATTTACCTCCCCGCGTTAATTTCGTTTTTCCTTATATGGACAGTGTTACAACGATTGCCCGCTATGAAAGTATGAGGTGGGGAGCCGCGCAGAGCGAATCGAGGACGCTCCTAGCAAAAGCGGAAAGATTATTCGCTATATGTATGGGACTCGCACCTATAAATGAATCCTGACCTTCCCTAGTACAAAAACTCATCTATAACGCGATTAGAAGATAAGAGGAAAGCGACAGAAAACAACTCAGGAGGACAGGATCTCGAAATACTTACAAAATTTGCTGATAAGATACACAGCGTTAAAATATCACTTCTACAAAAGAGCAACCTTATCGTCTATGTCAATAAAATCTATATTTGCTAAACTGAAGGATGGGGATCGTAAGCAGTTTCTAAGGTTCATTAAATGCTCGCAAATTCTGCAGTGCTTATCAAAAGTATTGGTAGACTAAATCAATTTCTCCCCTCTTAGTTTAGAATTACGCAGTGGCAAAGCGGACCATAATACTGAGGCTCTATCTGCGTAGCTCGATCGAGACATTATCATAATTCACTTCCTGCGGGTAAAATCCCTATTGACCATTTTTAATATATTGTTACAACAATTAATGCAGTGATAACTAGAGCCCGGTAACTGGAGAGCAACCGCAGCGGCGGTGTGACTGTTTAGGTGGGCGGGGAGGGCTCGTCGATTATGATACGACACTCAGTTCAGCTTAGCATTGGATAGCGGATAGGGCGTGTCGATTTTATTGATATAGACGTAGTTATTAATTGTAGTTATTATTTAGTGTAGTGCGTTTTGATTTTATTGATACAGACGTAGTTATTAATACTAGTTTTTAGTGAACATGTCGCAGGCTAAAAAACGCCCCTTTCAAAACACAGTAAATAAGTTTATTTCTGACTTTCCCGATTTGTTTTACAACGGGAGTAAGATAGTTTGTAAAGTGTGCAAAATACATTTGATGTCAAATAAGGAGTGGAACTGTACAAGACACGTAAATTCCGCACAGCATAGAAAAATTCTAAACTGTAATTTGCCACTAGGCTTACTCGATAAACAACCGTTTAAGGACTTTTGGGACAAATACAATCCCGAGTTGTGGTTGCCAACGGAGAAAACGGCACGTAAGCATGTTGCATTTGTACGCGATGACGTCGAAAACAAAATGAAACGCATATTGAAAAAACAGTTTCTTTGGTTATGTGTTGACGAAACAACAGATTGTAAAAAAATTCAATTGTAAATATTGTGATACGCATACTAGACCCTAGTAAACCTACATTACCACTGTTACTAGCTAGCCGAAGACTACAAGAGTGTACTGCTGCAGCAATTACGAAGGTTACACTTAGTGCGTTGGAAAAAAGTCAAATTTCAAAAGACAAAGTGTTGATGTTTATGAAAGATGGCGCAGCGATAATGCGTTCGGTAGGCCGTTCTCTTCTTGAACATGGTTGCAAGTGTTTACATGTTACGTGTAAAGTGCATGCTTTACATTTTGTGGCAGAAACCATTCGACAATGCTCTCCCGAGGTAGATGCATTAACAGCAAGCACAAAAAATGAAATATCCCAAACGCCTACGATCATTTCACACAGAGTGTCCTGGTATTCGTCAACCACCGGAGTCAATTCTTACACGTTGAGGAACATGGTTGCAGGCAGCTTTTTATTATGCTGAACATTTCGAAATAGTAAAAGCTGTTGTTGCACAATTCAATCCTGCCGAAGCTGCAGCTATTAAGGGGAGCCAGTCAAAATTTCAAGATATTTCCGTGGAAACAGATTTAAAAAATATTTGTAGCTACTATAAAGGATTAGCTGACGCAACAGATCAATTACAAAATAGATCGTTATCATTATTGGAGTCTCTGCAAATTATGGACGGAGTACATACACAGCTACTGACTATACATGACGCAAAATATAATCGCGTTTTAGAAAAGTTCGAGAGTGTGCTACAGAAAGATCCTGATTTTAGCACACTAAAACAAATTTGTGATGGTGTATCCACTGACGAAGTACAAAGAGTATTTTAATCATGCATGTATAACATCCGTAGATGTTGAACGCTCTTTTTCAAAATATAAACTCACTTTCTCACCACGGCGAACATCGCTCACCCAGACAACTGTGGAAACACATCTAATGGTGTCAACTTTTTGCCACTCTTATCCATATGATGTTGATACTGATAATGGTGCTTCTAGTTTTACTGTTCCGTAGCCAAGGCTGCTTAAAAGGGTGAGTGTTTCACTACTTTTCACATATTATAATTATGTATTAGTTCTGTTATTTTTTTTCTATTTTCTTACTATTGTTTTTGTATACTAGGCAGGTACGGCTGTTGCACGGCTCCCTGTTACCGGGCTCTAGTGATAACTTATCATTGGATTTATTTTTCAAAATTTACATAATTATCGATAATGAAGATATAATCATCCATTATATTTACTTTTCATGACTACAGAAATTGGCACAATGTGGACTGATAGCTGTTACATTTTTTATGTATACACATATTTAGTCGTTATCGTGTAGCGAACATCCTCGTTGAAGTTTACGCCCTGTTCTGGTAATAATTATGTATCGTGCAGATCTGAGACATTCTCGATACATTTAAAAAAACTTTCGATTAAATGATTTTATTTCAACTATTAACTTGAACAAGTTTCCACCCTACATCTATTAAGGAATGAGTGGAAAGAATGATTTAAAAAGAAAGCACATCTCTGAAGAAGCGTATATAGGTTTATTGTACCGGCACACCCACCAATTCTAAAAATATATCTTTTCCCACTGGTAGGTTATCTTGTATTGTTTAACATATACATTTTAATGAGCTGCAGCTACTAGTTCAGTTTTAGAAAGACACATGTTGTTCTGCCTGTAAAACCATGGGCAATCGTAGCTACATTAGTGCTTATACTGTTAATATCGCAGAATTAAAAGTACAGTAGTAAAATCAGTAACGGTATCTCTCAAGATATTTTGATTATGGCGATTTTGGATCTGTTATAGTATGTGTGAGCCAATAAAAGCACGTTCTTTGCTTTAGTTTTGCTGACTCTTAGGAATTTGATTCTCGGATATTGCAATACCGTTTTTTTCAGAATCTTCAAAAATAATCTTCATCAAACCGGGAGGGAAAGGAAAATTTGAGGTTCCAGCAAAACACATTGATTTAACCTAATGATCTAATTGAACAAAAGCAATTCATACAGTATTCGGGATGTCCAAAACGGATACAAAAATCAGATCTCTACAAAGATAACTTTAAGACAATGAAAATAATAATTCTAAAGATATATTTACATCAGGGTATCCATGGATGGGGTTACAAAGAAGAAAAACTTTTTTAATATGCGTTTTACAGAAAGAAAAATATTCTTTATAAAAAATTCTGCTTTCCTCAAAACATCCAAAAACATACACTTACTTATAAATTCAATGCCATTGCAGCGGATACTCTTATTTATCAATTAAACAGTCACTCTTTGAAATAAACAAGTGAATAAGTACTATTGGCTATTTTACATTTATTGTTGTTTATAATAACACCTGTTTCATAAGTTTTAAATATCGGAACACAATCAGGTGCGCAGGTACGCGTACTCGGTTTAGTGTCTAGAGATACTAACAATTTATCTTATTAAAATAAAGTATATAATGACTTTGCTTTGTACTGTCATTAAATTAGTTTTAGGCTGTGTCAAATACTTAAAATTTAAGTTCCAAAATGCTTACTAAAGAACAACGTCCCATCTGGTTAAATGCTATGGTATTGTCTTACACAGATATCCCACTCATTTATTTAATCAAAAGTTTCCCAATACATCTGTCTCGCGCATAGCTTTACGTAAACTTTTAAATAAGTTTGACGAAACTGGATCAGTAATGGGTTTAAAAAAATAAAGTAAAAAGTATGATGAAAATGACGCTTCGACATTATTAGCAATTAATTCGATAGAGGAAAATGCGAGTCTTTGAGGAAACGCCCGCGAGAGTAAAATGCTTCTAAAAGTTTGTTACAAAAAAATTATAAAGATAAAATCTTGTCTCACAACAATCCATACACTTGCAGATGGAGATAGTGCAAATAGGTTAGGCTTTTGTCTATAGGTCGGAGAGAAGTTCGTTGAAGATAGAAGCTGTCATAGAAAAATTTTCTTTACTGACGAGGCAACATTTTCAATTTACGGTCACGTTTCTTTTCAGAACACAAGACATTGGGCTACAGTGATTCCACAATTTGAAATTCGATCAAGAAGCCAACGTTATAAAAAAGTGAACGTATGTTCTGATATTTTCTATGGCGGTATTATTAGTTCATATTTTCTAGAACAAAATTTAACTCAACACATTTATTTGGATTTGATAGAAACGTTTGCATTACCTCAGTTGCACAACATTAACTCTGACATACGAAGATATGTTTATTGGCAATAAGATGGATGTCGGTTCATCCAACTGTATTGATAAAACATTTTTTGAATGATTAATTTCCTATGAAATGGATTGGCAGAAATGGCCCAGTTGAATGGCTTGCTAGGTCATCTAATATTATACCAATGGATTTCTTTTTGTGGAGAGCGTTAAAACAAAAACTATATAAACATATGCTCGTGGTGTAGAACATAATTCAGATCCATTTGAAGAAAGCAATAAGGGATGCGGTGGATGAGATTAATATGCCCGCTACGACACACAAAGTTTACAATAAATTTACTAAAAGAGTTGAAAAATGTGTACAAGTTCAAGGCAGCTATATATATAGAATAGTAATTCTTAGATCTGTTTTAAGTTCAGAATGAATACTTATTTACCTACTTGTTTATTTCAAAGAGTGATTGCTATTTAATTAAAAAATAAAAGTATCAACTGCAATAATTGAATTTAGAAGTAAGTGTACGTCTGTAGTCAAATCTAAATTATGCTTTTGGACATTTTGAGGAAAGCAGAATATTTTATAAAGAATAACTTTTTTTAGAAAAACGCATATTAAAAAAGTGTTTCCTGTATACGTATAAATGTTTATGTTTCTAACCCAATTTCTGACATGATAGTAATAAAATAAATGTTTTTAAATAAAAGATAAGTTTATATATGTATATAAGCGAGAAATACAGAATGTACGGAGTTTTTGTATGAGGAAATTATGCATATGTTAGGCTGGTCTGTATTTAACTGAAATATAATTTTATTACACGTCTTTGTTTGAACAAATAACTGTACACTTTGCTGCATGTCACGCTTCCCTAATTCTAGTAACATGTGTCAGGCTAGACATTGTCATATCTTGAATTAATTTTGTAGCATCATATTGCCCTTCAAAACGTAAACTTACCTCAGAACTAAACTACTTACGCGTAATTCTGAAGAAGATTTCGACGTATCTTTGGTTTTTCTACTTTTAGACCGCTCAGTCGTTGCTTGAAATTATGTTGCCGGTCGACTTATTGATGTTGAAGACACACCAACTGCGTTGCCTGCTAAATCTCCTCTAATTTGTATGGCTCCCTTACATATACATAACTGGGGATGAAAGAGATTAAATATTGCGGATTATGAATATTTGGAATGTTCTCTGATAATCGCTAATATGCAAACTGGTGCAGGTACTTGTTCTGAACACTGACTATCGCTTAGACACGAAGCACATCGTATACAGAATGTTTCACAACTTCTGCTAAAAGGTAGTAGTATTATTGTGTTTTTTGAACAGAGAAATCTAAAGACAACATTTTTCTTTTGGGGTTTAACTTCCATTCAAGAGACAAGGGGAGGAAAATAAACTTGAACTAGATTCATTCTCGAAGTGTTCTTGACCTATCCCACTGCGACCTTTTCAGATCTATCATTAGATCAATTACGCTAGCCTTGCCTTTTTCACCAGACCTAGTAGCCTTATAACCCTCTGCGTAGGTTTCGACTTTTGGATATTCCGATCCCACTTCTAAGAGCCGTATTCTTGCTAGTGTTGTACAATCGCACAGCACGTGGATGGCAGTCTCTTCTTCCACCTGGCAGAATCTACACGCTGTTTCCTCTATCGGGCCTAAGTTGCTCATATATTTCTTGAGTATACAGTGTCCTGTTAGCAGGCCTATTATTGTTCTAACAGATTTTCTGTCGCTGCTTAATAGGTCTGCTGTAAATTTAGGGCTGTGCCAGAAATTGCTTGGCCTGTTTCTGACCTCTTCCACCAGTCTTGAGATTTCTCATTTTTCCATTGTTTAGTAGTTGCTTTAACTACCGTGTATGCTATACCCATCGAAGGTTTTGGGTTTCTGTTAGCATTTGACGAGTCTGCCCAGGCTAATTCGTCTGCCTTATCATTCCCTCGTTGACCTTCGTGCCCTGGCACTCAGACCAGGGTCACCTTAGATCGGCTACCCAGCCTATTGAGGGCATTCATGCATTCCCACACTAATTTCGACTTTACCTGTGTGGAGTCCAGTGCTTTTACCACTGCTTGACTGTCTGGATAGATAGCAATAGATCGATAGTTACTATCTTGCTTGTCTAGTTCTTCTGTACACCCCAGCACTGCTGCTATTACGGCTTGAAATACTGTGGTGCTTTGAATTAGACTTAGCGACTTAGTTATTTTTTGTCTAATTCCGCAAATTCTGGCTCCTACTCCAGTTTCCTTCTTTGAGTCGTCTATGTACCAGATAGATTCGGCTTTGGTAGGAGTACTTTTTTCCATTCTTCTCTATCTGGTATTACCGTTTTATAATTCTTATCGAAGCTGTATTTGGGATTAACTTGGACTATCTTAGTATCAAAAGAAGATCACTGAAATTAATATCTTCTTTGTTATTTTGCTATAACATACTGAAAATCCGCTGGATCAGTTTGATAGCTTACATAATAATCGCCAATTTCACGTTTGAGACATAGGTAAAGTAATGTAAGGTAGACTCTGAAAACAAAATAATTTCAGGTACGATCAATGACTTACTAGTCACTTCACATGCTTAGTTAAGTTAGTTTTGCTCTTGCAGTGATCTTAGGTAACAACGGTAATTTATGAATTATTTTTATTATCGAAGTATCTAGAATTAGAGCTCCCTTTATAAGAAAACTACGTTTTAGAGACAACTTTCCCTTCTTTTAGTACTAGAAAACACCCATCCAAAACCCTAAGAAATTGTAATGAAAAAGTTACTTGAAATCGTTTACTTTTATATTCAATGCAACAACTGAACATTACTAGAAGCTTTACTTGAAAAATGTTAGTATTTAAGACATTAGAACTTTTATACATTCTACCTCAATATAAGGTTCTAATTACTAATAAGTTCATTAAAAGTTTCATAGCACATAATGGCCAAGCTCAATTTCTATTACAAAGTTTAAAGTAAATGAAGAGATAAATTGCAATTACTAACACTACTCGATTTTCTCGCTTTATTTCGTAAGTATGCCACGCTCTAATACTACGGTGGCTTCCAAGCCCCTGCACTGATTGCCAAGAAAATTACTTGCCAAGAGAAAAATAACCACACATCAATAAATTCTGCATTTAGTTAATACGCTGGTTCGCCTACGAAACAACGTTCGGCGAACTGTTTATACAAAAGCCCTAGGCGAGATGCGACAGTGTTTAAGTTGTGGAAAATTACAAGGAATATTTACGCATTATATTCACTGCGTATACACTACGTATGCTACGTACGTATATAAGAGAATCTGTTTTGCAGCAGATAATACGAACTTAGCGAAAGGGCTGCTTTGAGAAATGGCTCCTCTTATCTATAAACTTGGCACCAACAAATTTGACAGAAAAGTTTTAACGGCGTGGAGCTTACTTATATTCATAGCACTATGACGAGATCATCGTAAAGATTGTAGTCGCTTTAAGTTTGGAACATATATTTCAGTTAATGTTGTAGTGCTCCCACCAATCCTGAATAGATTAATGACAGTAATGTATGTTTTGGGGGAAATGAATGAAGGGTGGAAAAGGGAGACACGTTCCACTTATGGTAAACATAAGGGCAAAGTTATGGAGACATCATTTAATTTCAGACATTCCCGAAAAACACAAAGCAATATTATTTCAGTGTAATACATCAAAACTAGCAGTAACAATCATTTTCTGTTAATAAATCTACAGAACGAGCAATCTCCACCGCAGATTATAGAAATTTGGTGTTTGAATATGTCTGGAGAACGAAAAATATGATGACAGAATCGCATAAAATATGTTAGTGATAAGTAATACTAAATAGACCATAAATTCGCAGTTTGTCGTTTTAAATTAATATAGTTTCATCTAATAATAAACAACTTAAATGAATATGAATCTGCAGTGAGTTTTATGACGCACTTTAATACACTTCAATCGACTACGTAAACAAAGCCACAATAAACATTGTGGTGGCACTAAATCTCAATAATCGCTTCAAAGTTCGTATTAAATCTCCTTAGTTCTCTGTTAATAGTAAGCGATCGCTCTATTTTTAGTCTCTTACATATTACCAATTAAAATTTATACAGTGAGGTCCTAAAGTATACCCCTATGCTAACTTTTAAACGACAGGAGCTATCGTCTTGGAAAAAATAGGTCGACTATATTTCTTGTGAACTAATTCTTGGCATTATCGGCAGTTTAATTGCATTTCAGGTGTCACCGGAAATTACATCAACTTTCTTATTTTAAATAGAATACCCTACATGTTTTTATGTTTTTGGAAAGGCAATCGAAAGGCGAAACCAACGATACCACATCTGTTAAACTTTAACTTAAGAAATATGACGGTGTGTAGCAATAGAGATTTTAGTAATCTGTTGTTGGTGAGCAAAGTTGGCTAGGAAAGAGAGCCAAATTATTTCTTGCGACGCCAGACTGGTCTAAAGAGCTCGTTGCTAAGCAAAGTAATCATAACAATTGTCAAACTGTCAAATTTCAATTCCGAAAGTGTACATTATTCTTGTTGTTTATTGTTATTATAATCTGCAATTGACATACCTTCGTTCCATGTGTTCATTCTTATTTTATCTGATTTTACCTAGTTTTGTTAATTGTTGCTTCTCCTTTATGTTATCGAACTTTACTGTAATTGATTAATTTTTGTAGGTTTGTTTAAATTTGTTAGTTTCTGATAGACAATGTGCTTAAATTTTCGTTTTTTGTGTTGTTGATTTTACAATGGCCTCCGCATGAGCCACGTAAGATAAATATGAAGTACCTAATTTTAATATTTTTAATAATTTGAATATTCCGCGAATTTGGTAACAAGTACTAGGAAGTGGGATATAACGAATATTGTTCTTGTACAGCCGGAGATATTTCAACTTTGCGCTGGGTAAGAATAGATAACAGGCGAACTGCTTTAACAGGATGATTTAAATTATTGTATAATTTGTTGCGCAACTACAGCAAATAAGGTAATAATTGTTGCCAGACTTACATAATATTAAAATTGACCCAGCAATTTTGCATGATTCATGCTGAAGCCATCGTAAAAGTAACAATACAAAGAACCTAAAAAGCAGACATATTTTCTATCAAAAACTAACAAATTTAAACAAACTTACTATAATTAACTACAATAAAGGTTGATAAAATAAAGAAGTAACAACAATTAACAAAACATGTTAAAATGAGCGGAAATAATAACACATAAAACATTAAACAAATCTATCATAGTTAATTAATTGCAATAAACAAATCTATCATAGTTAATTAATTGCAATAAAGTTCGATAAAGTAAGGAAATAACAACAATTAACAAAACAAGTTAAAATGACAGAAAATAACGAGTGCAAAGAAGGAACGTATAACAAATGCAGGATATAATAACAATAAACAGCAAAAATAATTTACGCTTTTGGAATTGAGATTTGACAGTTTGGCAATAATTGTTATGGTTACGAGCACTTTAGATAAGTCTGGCGTCACAAAAAACAATTTGGCGCTCTTTCCTAGTCAACTTTGTGTAGCAACAAACAGATTATCAAAAACTTTATTGCTGCATATTGTCATATTTCTTAAATTAAAGTATAACACATGTGTATTGTTGGATTCGCCTTTCGATTAACTTTCCAAAAACGTAAAAATATACAGGGTATTCTATTTAAAATGAGAAAGCTGACGTCACTTCCAGTGACACCGGAGATACAATTGAACCGCCGATTACGGCAAAATTAGTTCACAAAAATAAAAATCGACCTATTTTTCCTAAAACCGCTAGCTTTTATCGTTCAAAAGCATGGGCTTCTAAGATGTCCCCCACTGTATATTTTTGAAAACAAGTTTCATAAAATATAAAATACGTATACGTACTACATAGAAACAAGCACAGCATCTCACATGGCTTTTGTTTAGCACTTTCGTTCTCCCTTGTTCAATCGAAGCGTTGTCTCACTCGAACTTCCGAGATCTGGATCGCAGCTACTGAATTGCGATGAGTAATTTGTATCCATTTTCAGTGTAAACAGAACTGATTACAGACGCGTTCAATAGATAGTTGTCTTTCGATGTCAATACGTAGCGTTAATAGGTAGTAAGTTAAATACACCTCCGCACACGTGTCGATAATTAGAGAAGGATATTAAGGATGATCGCGATTTATGTGACATGAAACTTACTGAAGCAGTAACAATAGTTGTCAAAATAAGTAGTAATAAGTAGTTTCAACTTTAACGCAAAAAATACCTGAAAGAATAGAAATACTAATAATTATTTAATTTGAAGATAGAAGAGCAATGTTCATCCGAATTGACAAATATCGCGTTCGTTCGCTAAAGGGACTTTGCAAGAGTACAACACAAATGACGCAGTCGGTAATCTACCAAACAATGGACATGCCAACATTGCCACAAATGAAAAAGGTGCTCAGAATATTGCTAGATCTTTAGAGGAAAACCGGTTGTTGTCCACTACTGAATTCACCAATATGCACGAAATTAGCCGTCGTTCAATAGGAAGGATATTAAAATGAGAAAAATATCATACATACAAATTGTTTACAAACCCTCTAATGACTATTTCGACAGACAGACGGTTGGAATTTTGCAAATCAATAATGGATATTTCTAACCGTGATAAGACATGGGGTGTTTTCTGACGAGGCAACGTTTTGTTTGAATCCTACAGTTAATAAATCACGTAATCGAATACTACGACACTGGAACACTGAAACACTTCACTGAAACCTTTACCACAGCACTTCACTGACGCTAGACCCACGTTTTCATTGCTAAACTATCATGAGCTAACGAAGAGTAAAGGCTGGAATTTAGAAGTCCTAAATCTGAATTCATTAAAATATGTTTGTTTTTGTAATTTCCATGCTTTCATAACAATTTAATTATACAATTTTGATGACTTTTTCGACTTCGTTTTCACACCCGTCTTTAGTTAAAGGGAAGTCGAGTAAACGATGTACCAAAAAGTCGAAAGTTTGTGTTCCCATCAGTAATTAGAATTCTGCACAGTGAATCCAGTATTTCTGTTTCTTATTCCTAACAGATCGAGGAAAGGAATCCTGTTCTCTTCCTGTGTTACCTAGAATCTATTGTTTACCTAAGATACACAAGCCAAGAAAAAGTATGAGACCCGTTGTTTCAAACATCAACTTACTTACTTTCCATGTAGTTGTTCCGATAAACTGAACGTTGCCAGTACAGATTCCTGATTTGCCTATTAAAAACTCTTACGCGCTGATTAAAAAGTTAAGGAGATCGACCTTACTGATACGAAGTTTTAGGTTTGTTTGGTGTAACTTGACTGTTTCATGGCGTTCCGGTCGATTTCACTTGGGAATATTTGGAAAAAGCTTTTGTCAGATAACCAAATGGATGGAGAAGAGGTTGTCAGTTTAATTTCTTGGGCAAGACTTTCCACGAAACATTTTTTTCTCCAAATCAACACCTATTATCAACAAACGAAATGAACGGCAATAGGTAACAGCTTATCTCCTTTTAAGGCCGACCTCTTTATGGGTAAATTTGTAATTGAACTTAGGAATACTTTGACCTTTTTTCCTCGGCTTTGGATTAGATATGCCGATGACATTTTTTGCATTTTTTACACCAGCAAATGTTCAATAATTGCTTTCATAGAACAACTGACTTCAAAATTTTTCACCATTAAATTTACCCGCGGTTTAATATCGTTAGTGTACATCTTAAACTATCGCTAATAACAGCCCTACATTCTAACGTATTCTGTGATAATTTTTGACACAGGATTTTTGGTTAATTTTAAGTAAGAACTTTTGTGACAATGTTATATTACTCGACTGCAATAATCATTCTTGTCTAAGATGACCACAGTGACATCTTTGTCAGATTTTAAGTAAAAACAGTTTCTGTTTTTCAGTCTTCCAGCAATGATTTGATCTTTGCATACAACGTCGGATATATTTCGTTGCTAATTTTTCAAAATTTCAGCTCTACAAGCAGTACGAATAAAGCTTTTAGTGTTATCATCAAAAGTCGACCGAAGGCTTATTAACCATTCAATGACAACGTGGGAATAACAATACAATAACAACAACATGGGGTCACACACAACGCCGCGTTTTTCATAGGGTTTTATAATAATAATAATAATGATGATTTATTTCCTACTACATGTTTCAAATTATAAAAGAAGTTTAATTGTAATGAAAGATAGTAATTACGGTTACATAAAAAAGTAACAAAATATTCTAGAAAATTTCAAGATTTTTTTGTCAAGGGCAGCCGTAACTGACCTTGCTCTTCCCAAAAAACCTGGATGTGTATGACATAATCTATTAAACTTAATGCCTAAAAACGACAAGTCTACGTGCAGAAAATAGAGAAAAAGACAAAAATTGAATATAAGACAAAATGCAAAAATATAACTAAACAAATACTATCATTCTAAACTGGCATAGTTCAAATTAAAATGTTAACCCAAATGTGTTAAAACGTAATTTTTATTTTTTGATTGTGTTTACAATTGAAGACAGTATTAAAAATAAAAGTAAATATTTGCAAAAAAATGATATTACAGTTACAGAGTTACAAAACTGGAACATAACGAAAGATATGAAAAGGCTTTGTAAAGGAACATGTAAACCATGTATTATTTGACGCGATCAGCTTCTTATAATAATAATTTGCAATCTTCATATATCGTGATTTGATGCTCTGCACACAACCGTTTTTACAAGCATGACTTCCTTTACGGCCAGGTGCTCGTGGATAGTACGCACATTGACCAGAAACCTTAGGTGGTGGTTGTGTTATTGTCACGGACTACCGTGATAGGGAGAACTCGGAGTAAATACTCGCTTAAAATATATATATATATAAATCCAGCTACCTGTTAGAAGGGGGGTGCTGCTTAGGTACAAACTCAAAAAAAAGAGGAAACTTCAGAATAAGACAATTCCAAACGCCATTTCACGCTCTTTATTCATAAACAAAGATACACGATCAATAATTCAATACAGCTCTATGCCCGTAATAAAGAACCTACTCCGGATAAAGAGGCTCCTCTTAGAGTTCTCCCCATTACTACAAAGTACGTATATTTATAAACCACCTAATCCCCTCTACTAACCATCCTTCCGGCGCTTAGTCGGGAGCATCAAAGTCCTCAAATTGACCAAGAGCTCATAATCTGTCATAGCGACTGTCCAGATGCTTAGTCAGCTGGGTGAGACCGGTCACCGATCGAGGAATGATTACAACACACAATGTCCGCAAAGGAGCAAAAGTCCAGTTAGCGTGTTTCCTAAAAGTAAAAGCAAAGCGCTTATTCGCGACATTATATCCCGTTCTATAAATCCAAGAAAGTCGTACTTGTATGGCTTACTGGGAAAGTACGTTTTGAAGGGCCACCTGTCCCTAAAACTGTTCGTTGGTTGTGACGTTTTCAAATACTGCGTAAAGTTCTTTGCAACCTTCAATAAACAATTCCCACACCTTCTTAATCGGAGCAAATTTGTCGATAGCTTTCGTTCGGCATGTATAGTTTTGTCATCGAAACGAAGACAATTTAAAAAAATTCATATCGATTTTTCGACATTGAACATCAAAAAATCGGAATCATAAACTTTTGGAACCACGTGTGATGTGTATTTAGTGTAGAATTCTAATCTCCAGTAAAATTGAACAAACCAAACAATATTCAGATTTTTTTAGATGTTCTAGTATTCTTGGCACGAAATGGATGTTTGTGCCACTTGTGGTCATCCCGGTCGTAAACTACTAGTTTGCTTGAAGCAACAGCATCTCATTCAGATGGTACACATGGTACACCTATATTAACAGAAACAATAAGTGCAAAAGTGAAAATAAATAGAATAAAACTCACAGATATTTCAATTTAACACAAACAACAACAAATATATGTGTAACTTTTGCCACAACAGAAGCAAATCGCAAAAGGTAACTAAAACAAATAACCTCCGTTTATGTCGGGTTTTGACATGTAAGGAAGGTACTGGAGATCACAATCCTCAAAATTAAAAATACGTATTCGTATAAACAGAAGCAGTACTACGAAGACCACCACCGTCTCCACGTTGTCACTGTAGGATTAAATTTCAAGCTGTGTTTCAAACCTTTGTCTAATAAGTTGATTTCATCCTTACTAAAAGACTCGGATGACGCATTCCTAACTAACGCAGAGGGGTAATTATCTAGACAGGTTTTGGTTACCAACAGTAACTAATTTCGATAACTTTTGCTTGAGAATAGTTGGTTTATCGAAAACCTTCTTAGCAATAATGTTTCCTATCCTGTTTGGATAATTAGTCCCTTGAAAATGTTCGATAGTACAAAGATCCTTAGTTAATTTTAAATGAAACTGTATGCTTGTATTCTAATCGACTAATTCTAAAATATTGCTACTTAATTTTGGAAATCTTAAGCGTTCAAAGAGTAACCTTAAACTTCATAAAATTATATTTCCCAAAGAGACACCAAACTGTGACTGCGAGTGACAACC
The DNA here is from genome assembly GCA_029619315.2 of Dynastes maya. Lineage (NCBI taxonomy): Eukaryota > Metazoa > Arthropoda > Insecta > Coleoptera > Scarabaeidae > Dynastes > Dynastes maya. The sequence continues at coordinate 29,860,959 of JAROYE020000001.1, forward strand.
ATAATTATGGAAAGGGAATTGGATCGGAACATTCTTTAAACTTTCAACGCCCGTGTCTTCTTTTAACCACCGTGTATATGGGCTTTTCAGTTAACAAACAGTAAGCTCTGGTTAGAATTTGTAAAGCGGATTTGGGGACACCTTGCATACCTTTTACTTGATACATTGTTATTTTACTCAAGATTACTAAAAATCAATCATCAATCAAGATTACTAGATCACTTAAGTCGCAAATTAAGCGTTACCTACAAGTCACATTCTTTTTTTAATTTACATTACAATAAAAAAGCTTTAAAAAAGTACTTGCAATTTTGCAACACACTGTACAAAACACTTTTTCGTTATCCAAACGAAGTTTAGAGTGAGATTTGATCCAAGCCAATGTACCACTACTAACTTTCGGCATGATGAACGTTTTCACTGTATTTACATATGATTGTTTGGGTGACTCCTCGTTTGAAGGCACTGACTTACTTTTTTAAATGAAACCACAACCTTACACTTAAACTGCATTTATTTTCACTATACAACCTGGTATAACTTTCTTAACCGTTTATGAGACGTCTTTGCTGAACGAAGCAGAACTGCCGCTTTTGAAATAAAAGCTTCTTGATAATACCTCGGTAGGCAATAGCAAATAAACTTTAATGGCCGTGGATTGGATGGAAATCGGAAATTTTAAATTAGACAGAGTGACGCACAATTTACTAAAATTTCATACAATGGCTGAACGTAAATAATATCTTAAATAAATAGCTTTAACGCGTACAATGCCACACTATCGCTTTGAACGGTCGGGGTAAACAAAGTGGCTGTTGTCCTCTCCAGTTTAACACATTGAGTGCCGTGGGGGACATACCGTGTCCCCCAATTTGTACGCAACATTATTTCTAGCTACATCGGACAGAGTCTATGCGACATATCAATGCATTTGTTATGGGAACCGGTGGCAGATGACTTAGACAGTCTGGTAGTGGCCTGAATGTTTTATACGTTTGTAGGCAGTTTTATGGAAGGAGGTAGGAGGTAAAATGAAATATCATTTACTCACTGAAAACTTTGCTTAATAATAATTTTGATGAATGGGTATCGAAAAAACAATCTAAACAAAAATATTTGTCACAACTGCTGCACTTATACTTTGTCTTAGATGCTTTATTTTTTGCTACGGATCTTCCGGAAGGAGCTGCGACATGGGCATAACATTGAACACACGACCTCGTATCACTACTCTGCTCAAGTCTGTGATCTAAAGATCCATTATTGCAATTATCTGCACAGCTAAAAGGTTCCTGAATTTTTAACAGACCTAAAAGTAGATATTATTGCTTGGTTATGAGCGCATACAAAAATTAAAAAAAAAACCTTTCACAACCTCCTCACGAAATTTGGTTATGCTCATTTTTTCGTTAGTTGCATGGTGATGTAATATGTACGCGTTAACTAAAGCAGAACCAACTACCAATTCAATCGCCAATTTTCGATACCATTTCACCCCACGGCGCAGTGAAGAATTGTAAGATTTATCTGAAAATATACATAGTTGTAATTTTAACATATTGTGTTAGTAGGATTATTACATATGATTACCTGATAAGTCTATGTAAGCCTTGTGTATATTATATTCTACAACAGTATTAGGCTTTTGAATATCCCCAGTTCTTCTTTTTACAGTGAGCATCTCGAGCATAAATTTGGTCGTTAGCATTACTACATCCCTACTATCTCGTCATTTTTGGATGAATATTCCACTGTTACTTTCTTCAGAAATTTCTTCTCCACTTCTTAACTTTTTCTGTACAACAGTTTTGGGTTGGTACGTAAAGTCCCCAGAATATAGGTTTTTTTTTTTTAACAATGCATGAGCCAGTTGGACAGAAGTGTAGTAATTATCTACAACGACCTTGGTTCAACAACTTCTCAGTCAGTTTCAATGCAACATTAGTGGCTACTGAATTTTCTTTAGAGAGGTCTTGCTATTGACCAGAATATACAGACAGATCATAGAGAAAGCCATCATCAAGGCATAATTTAAAAGTTTTATACCAAATTTGTGTTTTTTATTGCTAATATACTGTTTAAACCTTAATCGACCTTTAAACGGGACAAGAGTTTCATCAATGCAAATAAATTCGCTCGGCACTATGGACTAGGAAAGCTTCCAACAATTTGTTTGTTAGAGGTGTTATTTTGTATAATCTATCACCATCGTGTACATTTTGGTTGTCTGCAAAATGCCAGTTCTTCAATAATAGTTGAAAACGATTTCTTGACATAACTTTCTTTGTGAAGTTGTCGTAAATGTAATTCTTAGACCAATATGCAGAGTGGCGGCAACGAAACAAGCTCCAACCACAGCAGACAACCAATAATGCACTCCATTTCAGTTTTATCTGTATCTTTCCAAATTTGAATGCGAGACACTGGAGTTGACTGTTTCGCTTTTTCATTTTGAGAGTACAGATTTGTCTGAGTGATGAAAAGCTCAAATATTTCGTCAGTAATCATTACTTTGTAAAAGTCATAAGGCGACTTTTGATATATATCATAAACAAATTTCAGGATTTTGTTCGGTGAACTGAAATCTTTTGAAAAATCTTCCTGTTACTGGTGACCAATTTATGACATCATGCCTGTGTTCATTCAACGTGTTTATATCCTGTTCATCATTCTCACAATATGTGCTGTATTACACAATTGCACTATAATCTCATCAATTTCGTCCGAGTCATCAAAATTTGGATGTGATGATGTTGTTTCAGTTACATTATTATCTGTTGGTACTTGTTCAGCCGATGTAGAAACTGCAGGAGTAAGAGATGTCACAAAATCAGATCTAGCCAGGCGGGAAAAGTAAGTTTTTTACACCGGTTTTTACAGTGATTTTTACAGTTTATGGTGCAAAAAAACAATCTAATTTTTTTCTTTGGAGTTTTTGAGTCACCGTTAGAAAAACTTGAAGTGTCTGATGATTCATAATCACTTACGTCGGGTGAAAAATCTTCTTCGTCAGCAGATAAAATATCATCCCACAGTTTCTATAGCCTTTCCTGTTCCTTTTCGTAGAGTCCTTTACTCATTTCGCACTTTACACTCATTCAAGATACTAAAAACGGCTAAATATATTTTAACCTAACTAACATACGCACATTTTCACAAACGTTAATATTACGGCAACAACCATTCAAAATTGTGAAAAAAAAATTGTGGCTACAGGGGATTCCTATATCGATATCCCATGGTGGCACCCAGCGTATTAAGGTAATTCTTGAGGCTTACGCGTGCATTTGACTACTATTAAATAATAAAACCAGGAATTCCTACTATTCACAATCTATACGAACTGGGAATTCGTACATTATTTAGACAAAGGGTTGTAAATTCGAAAGTTGCTGTTTACTGCCCATCCTCCAAATTTTTCTGCCCGGGTGTCGCACAACCGAAAAGAAAAAGCCGGCGCTGTTGGTGAAATAATAAATTATGCAAATTTTAAGCGGCACTGTCATCTCCCGTAACAGGAAGGGAAAGCCCAGAGAATTTTGTTTACATTTAATTATGTATTTACTAACGTAATTTGTATTTTACAATTTACCTATAACGCTTTCTTTATTATTTAAATGTGGGAACCAAAAAGAACAGAAATTATGCATTAATATCCAAAATTCTTTCAGATATGCATTAAAAGGGATAAAATATGCACATTTGCATATAACCCGGTCTTTAGTAATAACATTTACATCAAATAACTTTTGACTCGTATGTTTACTTACACATATTCAATGTTATTTGCCATTTTATACTTATGTATACTTGACATGTTTGCATAATGGAATAAATGTCTATTATACATTACCTACTATCTTTCAAGTAAATGTAAAATTTGTTAAAGGTTGTAAATTTAAATATATCAGAAACTCAAATACACGAAATGTTTAAAGTGTAAAGTTCACAGCATAGATCTAATGCTCAGTAGTTTGTGAGGATCATCGGTCATATAGGTAGTTGTACACAATAATGAAATACATAAACAGACCCAGCGTATGAATGTAGATATCAAATAACTAAATACGCAAACGCCTCTGCGTTAGCCTACTATATAATACGATTGAATGAAAAATCGTCAGCTTTTTAAATTTACCTTATACTAAGAACTTAATGAACGTATAACTAGAGTTACACTGTTTCCATCGGTGACTATAATTCTAAAAACAAGGTCTGCCAAGAAAACCTGATATAAAAGATATGAGATACTCACAGGTGAAATATGTTACCAAGAAATTTGACATTCCTAAAGTACTTTAATTTAAACTTTAAGTGCATGAAATTTTTCCACTAAAATTGGATTTGTGAACAATTTCCCGTGAAATATTAACGGAAACTTGGCGATATGTCGATAAGAAAAAGCATTCTTTTAATGCTCTTGCGAATCTGTATTTCGTTCAGCTAAATATCGATTTTCCAACATTAATTATTTATCCTTCATGTTACCTTTGTTAAATTAATGCACTTAAGTATGTTTTCTTATATTGAAGCAATTGTTGCGACATAGCATTTAAAAGTTATGTATTGTAATGTATTAAAACAGGGAAATTGGACAAAAAAATGGAATTTTTGTAAATTAGTTAAATAATTAGATGAACTACGGTTCGGAAGTGTTCTTACGCACTCTTTCGGTAATTTTAAACGTATTTTTAAATGGAAGTTAACGAAAATTGTAACTGAAAAATGCAAACTAATCTCCCTTTCTTTGACGATGTCATATAACTTTATGTTTATATGGGATTCACGCGGAAATGCCAATTCTCAAACTCCAACCTTCACTTCTACCTAGATTTTTTTTATGATTTGAATATTACACACTTGGAAACTTGGAACGCACTCAAGCTACGAATTACCTCGATGATAACTTGACCAAATGTTATCAAATTATTTGGCGTCCCTTCACTCTATTATTTTAATCGCGATAGCGGTTGTTTTGTCCACAGCAAATTTTAATAATACTTTCCCAAACATAATTTGATGCTGAATTTCCGATCAATAAACCTATTTATTAATCTGGCATAATGTAATGAATACAGTGACGCGACTAGATGACTGAATTCATGCTATTCTGTGATACAGAATAGCATAGACAACCAAACAATATTAAAACTCACTCACGTTCTAGACAGAAACATTACAATAGTTGTTTATTGTAGGAATATATTCCATTGATTTTCAAGATTCACGAAATAGAGAAATTGTACAGAAGAGTAGTCCCCATTACCCCACATTTCTCGTTGTCTGGACTTAATTTAATACCACCACTCCGAAGATCGGAAGCTCGGGGAGGAATAGAGGCTTCGGAAAAGGAGCTAGTATCAGTCAGAAGGAATTTCACATTGACCGAGTGGTCATACTGAATACAGTATACGTGCTCGAATGACAGCTGCGTTTGGTGATGTAAATATACACCACTACAACATTTAAACAAATATGCTACAAACATAATTAAGTATTAAATAATTTTGATAAAATTTGCTCAAAATTTCATTTGTATTTATGTATCTATTTGTTTTGTGTCAGTTATTTTTGCAATAGAAAAATCCTAGCGGATTTTTAGACTTCATGCTACCAAAATAACATCAGATAATTGACGAGTATTATACGATTAATGTAATCGTTTTGGTTGAAATTTAATTACTTAGATTTTCCGCTCATCGCAACCTTCCTTTCATTAACAAATTGATTAAAAACCATCCCGTAATAAAAAGCGGAATCATAAAAGCAAGCACTAAAAATGATCTTTTGTTAAAACAGTTTGAGTAAAATTATTATAAAACAGCGTATCTCCCACAGGAAAATTTGATTTTATAATAAATGGGCAAGGTAATACGGATAATTATATAATTACGAGCAAGTGCTACGATTATTAGTGAAAATAAATTTGTAGATGTACTAATTTTAATAGTTTTGTGTAATACGTGCCTATGAACCTATCTGAAGAGAATATATGATTTTTCAGTTTGTGTTATTTTGAATATTCAAACGGGTACACATACAGTGTAAAACAGTACGATATAACATTAGGAAATCGTGTTTAAATCATTATTCTAATTACAGAATAATATAATAAGATTGTAGTAAATTAAACTAAAGACTAATTGTCAAAAAGAACTTAGAACAAACAATATTATGAAATATTATAAATCTATAAAAACGGAGCTTATTGTTGAAATTGACCATTTTCAAATAAATGTTACTTTTTCACTCACGCAATTCTTTTAATCTGTAAATGACAAAATTAAAGCACCAATACATTAAATTGCAAAAAAAACGTTTTTTTATTAAATAAGTTAATGGAAATTAAATGAGATGTAACAAATCGCATTATTTAAGAGTTTAGAAGTGTATTACGAAAAATTACATTGTTGGAATTTAATTTCATGGAAATTAACGTTCTTAAAATTATAGAAAAGGTGAAAAACAATTAACTGGTAATACAAATGAATGGATGATAGTATTGGAATATTAGTAGTGTGTGTCGCCTCTACTACTTCTGATTATTTCATTTATATACATGCGAAGTGTTCTTCCAATTCTGTAGGAACTACATTTTTGAGTTCTCTTAAATTAGCAGGTGCAGGTATATGATGTCCTGGTGGTCACTCGGTAGATGGTATATGAACATCATTGAGATAATCCAGTAACGTCTTTACCACGTGAGGTCGGGTAAGACAATTGCTTAAAAACAATATGTTCAAGTACAAAGTCTTCAAGAGAAGAATTAGCATATGTCGATCTCGGTCAAATAGGCGTTACAATAAATTCCACCCCACAACATTCCAGAGCCACCACAAAATGCAATCTTTGGAGAGATTTTGCGCAAAGCTCCCTCCAGGTCTTCGCCGGACTGGTTCATTTGAGATTTGGAAGATTTTAGGCTCATCCTAGTTTAATCAGAGAATAAATCACGTTTTCAATCATCTATAAACCAATTACTATAATCTCTAGTAAAACGTAATCTCACAACTCTGTTCTCTCAGGTAAGCAGTGTCGCAGTTGCTGGTTTTCTACTACAGTGTAGCTTCTTTTAAACTTCTTCTGACTGTTCAAGCAGAAATCGGAACATTACGGGTAATTTCGAGATCATTTCTTAACACAGAGTTAGTGACCGACCTGGTTCTTAAACAGATTGCCCAAGAAAACGTTCATCTCTTGCACTTATGCAATATTTTACGACGATAAACACGTTAAATTGAAAAAAATGCAATAGTCTCGATTTCCAGCAGATATTATTATAATTGATAAACAAGGTATTGCTAAACGTAATGACGTACTATAAAATTTTCAAAGAAATGCAATTTGTTTGTAGAATTGTTAAAAAAGTCCAAAGTCCTATTATTATTATGAACATTCCCCGTAGACATACACATGAATTAAAAGATAAGTCTTGAGGTTTATTGTATTGATGCGTTAATTTCGTCCAAGATGGTATATTAACATTTGTGAAGATAGGAGCCAAATGTCAACAGAAATGAAACAGACAAAATTTTAATACCTGTATAACACTTCTAATTCTTCTAATTTTTCTCAAAGGTCCTCTAATTTCATTATAATTAACATAATTTTAGAAATACGATTATGTGCTTACAAGAATTCCGACTTCATATTGAAACTTGGCATTGGGGAAATGTATATACTAACTTTCTATTTTTTGTGAACTAATTCGTTACCACCGATATATAAGGCCTAACAGCTGTTCGATGAGGTCACGCTGTTTTTAGGCGATGTATCACCATACACGATATTAGCCTAAACGGTAATAGAATCGTTTTTTTTTTGCTTTTTTTTTAAGTTTTGAAGGGCTTCCGGTTTAAAGAGGGTGCTAGTCGTCAACTGAGCCCTTCTTCGCATCCCATTCGATTTCATTTTGGAAAAAACGAACTTTTAAAGCAAAAACCAAACATGTAACCGAGCACTGTTTTTGTGAAAGATGTATTTGTGGTGGATATTTAATCGACTAATTATTATTTTTTGTAATTGTACATGTATTTGGATGAAACTAAGGTTGAAATGATACAGTAATTGCAATTTTATTCGAAATTTTGTTCAATTTAACGAGAACCTTTACAGACATGGCATTTAACCAGGGTCTTTAATTTCTTATTGTGTGGTGTTTTACTTAATCTATTTTTCCCATTATGTGGTGTTTTACCTAATCTATCATTACTTTTCCCACAATCGTTTTTAAGTAGAGTATTTGTAGAACAAGTTATTATAATTGTTGCAATACGTTCACTGCTGTGAATATGACATTTACATATATCAGTATCTAAAATGGCTACGTTCGGTGATATAGTTTAAAATATATTGCATTAAAACAGAACGTTTATTATACACATTTAAAAACATCTCTTCGTGTTCAAAAATAATTTTGTTAAATATAACGTAAGAATATAAAACTATTTAAACAATAACATCACGTTTTTTGTCAAATACAACGGACAGATAGGGAATTGAGTTGGAATAGCATTTTTTTAAGCTTAGGATTTTTTAAACTTACAGTTATAGTTTCTCCTGTCCTTGAATCTGTAGCCGTTGAAAAATAAGTAATATCTTCTTTTATTTACAAAGTGTGACTTACATACAAAACCCACCACGCCATGTTAAGTTAGGTTACCTCGTATTTATCGTTTCAGAAAAGGTTTTATCGCTTATACAACACTAGAAAAACATTGCGGGTATCGCCAACAAAGTATGGAAATACTACACAGTTTTTTCTTTTAATAAAGCCAATATAATTTGGATAAACCAATTCAAAACGCAGAGATGGTCTCAGTGTGTAAACGCGTTTGTATGGCCTAAATATAGCCTGCTGGCGTCAAAGCTGTTGATCCTTGTCTTAGCGGTAATAACGACTAATTTCTTGTGTCGCCGCAAGTGACATCAACTACCTTATCTTAAATAAAATGCCCTATATGTTTTTACATTTTTAGAAAGACAATCAAAAGGCGAATCCAACAATACCATGTATGCTATGCACTAGCTTAAGAAATATGACGATATGCAGTAATAAATATTTTGGTAATCTGTTTTTGTTGTTAGGCAAAGTTGGTTAGGAAAAAGGCCAAATTGTCTCGTGTGACTCCAAGTTGACTCAAGGAACTCGTTGCTAGGTAACGTAATCATAAATTATTATTGTTATTTACTGTTATTATATCCTGCATTTATCATATTTTCGTTCTTTGTTTTCATTATTATTTTCTTTTATTCTGCCTGTTTTCTCAGTTGTTATTTCTACTTCATCGAACTTTACAATTAACGAATTATATTTATTTATAAGTTTATTTGAATTTATCATTTTTTAGAATACAGTGCTCTTATTTTCCAGTTTTTACGTTGTTAATTTTACAATGGTCTACGTATGGACCATGTAGTATTAATTAATTACCTAATTAATTCGAACGAAGTTCGATAAAGTGAAAAAATGACAAGGATTAATACGACAGGTAAAAGTAAGGAAAAATAATATGAAAAATGCAGGATGTAATAACAATACAAAACAAAAATAATTTACTTTTAGAATTGAGATTTTACAGATTGACAGTTGCTCGGCAACGATGCCTGGCTTGGTTTCAAAGATCTAAAAATATATAGGATGTTCTATTTAAGATAAGAAAGTTGACGCCGCCTCCGGTAATAATAGAAGCGAATTAAATTGCCGACATCATTAATCCACACAGTATAGAAATCGATCTTTTTTCTTCTAAAAACTTTAACTTCTGTCGTTCAAAAGTTAGCATAAGGTGGGAGAATACTTTAGAATCCCACTACATAATAATAACACGGAGCAACCATGAAATTGCCTCTTTGATGAAAATACCCAATTCTAAACGAATTTAACGCGCCGAACACTTTGAATTAATTGTCTCTCGTTCCAGAGGTATTTGCGTTTTGTCCGTTGCATAGGTGCTATCGTGTAATAAAATGCAGTTTAGTAAGATAAATACATGGCATCTTTTAAGCCTGGAGAAGCGAATACACAGCACCCACCATTAGCAGAATCGCACAAAATCACCATTCCTCTTTTACATATAAAGCTCGGCCTCATGAAAAACTTGGTAAAAGCTATGGATAAGAATGGACCAGTACCTGTTCCCTCGGCTCAGTAATGCCAAAATTAAAGAAGGCGTTTTTGTGGGGCCTTAGATTACACAACCCTTCAGAAATCCCAACTTTGAGTAACTTCTTCAAAATAAAGAAATACAGGATTGGGATGCGTTGTGTCAAGTGGCAGCAAACTTCTTTGGGAATGAGAAGGCCCAAAACTACAAGGAACTGATCAAGTACATGTTGACTTAGTTTCATAAATTCGGTTGCAATATGTCCTTAAAGATCCACTTACTTCACTCCTACTTGAATTTCTTCCCTAATAACTGCGGATGTGGGCACGGCGAACGTTTCCATCAGGACGTTGCCAAAACGGAGAAACGTTATCAGGGAAAGTGGTCTACATCAATGCCGGCTGTCAATTACAAACGACAGGCAAAAAGAAAGCAAACGTCCTAAGCAGATTAAGGAATTCTTAACCTGTATTAGAATATCCACAAATATACATTTTATCTCAAAAATACGTACTCATTATAAAGAAATCGTAGCCAATTCAGCTTTTTCTTAGTCATAATCGTGCTCAGCGTATTGAATTCACTAAGTAGTTACTATTTTAATCTTGGAATTCGAAATATCGTTGCCCAGTGTAATTATAATAATATACTGAAACAGTTCACTAAAACCCTTACCACAGTACTTAACTCGTACTGGACGCACGTTTCGATAGCCAGGCTATCATTGTTGATGATAGCTTGGCTATCGAATTCAGTAAAACTGAATTCAGTTTTACTACTGATGATGATAGCTTGGCTATCGAAACGTGCGTCCAGTGCGAGTTGGGTGTGGTAAGGGGTTTAGTGAATTGTTTCAGTGTTCCAGTGCCGCAGAGTGCCCAATTAATATAATAATATAGTTACAGAATAATATGCGACACAATATTTAAATTTTGCCTAGGGTGAGTAAACCGTAATTCGATACATTAGTGAACTCGGAAATAACTAATGCTACTTTTGCGAAAGTTATTGAGAAATTGCATGACTCCAAGTTTCCCTAGAAGATAAAGTAAAAAACAAATGCGTAAGCATACTACGTAATGTAGAAAACTACGTCTTCGTTCTGGAAAGCATGTAGTTTCTAAATATTATCATTTTACATCTTCCAATAGCATCTGATCTTTCCTACCATTTTCACTGCTGTATATTTTCTTTAAAACATGTTCTCCGTGTTCTAAAGAGATTTTAATTACCATTTCCATTTCTTCAGCTAGACAAATAAAGCAAAATATTTTATTTATGCACTGGCATGCAGATAGCGATGTAGTTATAGCATTTATTCATAAAAAAATAATTTTATGAAGATTTCCATATTTAGACGAAAATAACGTTCAACATGTTATTTAAATTCAACACGTTATCCTGTTATATATTTATTACGAACTGAGTTATTCTACATTGAAATTTAAAGAAGATGCCACGAGGAGTTTATTGAAGCATCTCAAACTAATAAGCTGCCACAAACTACTGCTAGTTAATATTGATCAAAGGATTCCTTCGTAGTATAGAAGCCAACTTACCATCAAATTTCAGTCACTGTGAAAGCATCCACATGAGAACTAATCGACGAGTTAATAGTTTAGCATGGTTGAATTTGCATTTAGCACAAATACGATCAATTCCTCAAAATGTACCTATGGAAGGAAGGAAATTTATTAGAAATATCAATACGAAAAGCATATGTACATTTAAAAATATGTTAAGTACAGAATTATATTTACTAGCGGATGTTACTAATACTGAAGGACTAGTCGAGCGGCTTCAGGGCTCCTTCTTTGGAATATTTGATAAATGTTTTCCAGAAAAATACGTAAACACTAGTAATGCAATCCCAACTAGATCTTGTACACCTAATCAAGATAGTGCTAATCTTAAAACAATCTTGACGTCCGAACTTATCTAACGAAGATAACCAAAAACGAAAACCTATATAAACAATATATATAGAGACATTCTTGGTTTCCGGGTTGAAACCGCGTCGTTGTCGTAGCTTTTGCCAATGTTTCGTCCACACTCTTATGGATCATCTTCAAGGCTGTTACTGCACACTGACTGGGGACTGTTAATTCCGGAGGGGTGAATATAGGGCTTGTTTCGAGTCAACGTAGTAGAAATGTTGTGGATCAATGAAGCATGGCGGTTGCTAGGACGTTTGTTTCAGCTGGGATTTCCACGTGTGATGTAAGGGATAGCCATTTTCGCGATTTAAATTATTGGGTGTTTGAGGATCTCTATTCATTTACGGATTTTTCTACTGTAATAGTGACGGTTGCGAGATAAGATGCAGGTAGAGTTAACGCACTCGTATAGATATCTCAATGGCCTCTCACACCATCATCCAGCCCAAAAACGCGATGTCATCAATTCTCCTATCCAGAGGTCCATTTCCCAATCTGAACCCAATTCGCTTCCTCACTGAAACCATGATCAGAAACAATTATTCTAGGAAAGATATTCAAACTACCATTAACCGCTACACCAACGCTTCTCCATAGCAACTTCCCTCATCTAACCTTAGTTTCCATAAGCAAACGTATCTAACCTACATTCATGGTGTCACCGATCACATCAGCAAGATTCTCTTCAGAAACAACATAAAAATCATCCTCAAACCCAATTTTGAGCTCTCAGACTAGTTTCCCATCAAAGACCGCAAACATCTGGAAGCCCCTGGTGTCTAACAGATTCCATGTTCATAGTGTGCGGTAGTATGTACATCGGTCAAACAAAGCGATCGGTCAGTACTCGTGTTGCTGAGCACGAGCGTTGTACGCTGTTGTTGAGCCTGACCAGGTCTCCGCTGGCTGAGTATGGCCACCAAATCCAATTTAATTCTATTCGCATCTTATCTCGCAACCTTCACTATTATAGTAGAAAAATCCGCGAATCAATAGAGATTTTCAAACATCCCAACAATTTAAATCGCGAAGATGGCTATCCCTTACACTATACGTGGAAATCCCAAATTATCAAACCTCCTAGCAGCCGCCACGCTTCATTGATCCATAATATCACCACTCCGTTGACCCGAAACAAGCCCTATATAGACCCCTCCGGAATGAATAGTCCGCAGTCAGCATGCAATAACACTCCAGTCTATTGAGTCAACAACAAGTCTGTCGAGTCGCCAGCATAGATTCTCCGTACACTGACACTAAAGAATCACCAATCACTTTTCCTCCTTTCAGTAACCCCTGAAACGATACAACCAGTTGTAGCTAGTTTAGTACACAAGATATCTACAGCGTGTCCATCTTGTTACGTAAACAGTGCACCTACTAAGTCAAAGAATTCTGGACGTATATGTTTAGTGCGTACATAGAGCAAGGAATTTTCCCGTTCCGTCTAGAAGTTACCAAATTTGTACCTATTTATAGAAATGGCGAAATTTATCGGTGTTCCTATTACCGACCCATTAGTATTCTACCAGCTGATTGACTCATTCATTATCTGGACAAAGCTAGATGTTGGACGTAGATACAACATGGCTACAGTCCAGATAAATCTCTTTCGTCGGGTGTATTGAAAGTTGTTAACAGCATACTTAGGCATACTTACAACATTGTTCTTGATGATGGTAACCGTTACACAGAATATGTTGACTTGTCAAGAGGTTTGGGTCTGCATATCCGGAAATCGTACTTGGTAAGTTGGTATTCTACGAAATCGAAGGCAAAGCTCTAGACTTGCTTGGCTCCTATAAAGGTAACAGACTACAGTCTGGAACGAAACATGGTCAAAAGCAATGGATATCCATATTGGGACCAGCATTATTCATTCTGTATATCAATAACTTATTTGCAAGTGTTCTTGATGCAGACGTGTATCAATATGCAGACGGTACGTCTCTTGTAGTGCATACATTAGATTTTCAACAACTCGCATGTCTAATGGTGCCCCAAATAAATCAAAAGTGAAAAGGGAAAACTCAAAACATAATATTTACAACAAGAGATATTAACGCTACTTCTGAAGCCAAATTTCTCTGTTCAGCGTTGGATACTAAGTTGAAATAGATTTCACACAGTGACTAGGTGGTGTCCAGATTATCAAATTGACTTGTTTTGAAAAGATTGGAGAACATTGCAACTCACGAAGCAGCCAGAACGGCATACTTCTCCATGCTACGGTGTATCGTTTTGGAAATTATCGCGTGAGGCCCTCAGATCGCTGTGTAACCTGCTAAACCATCAAACATGCAGAACATACTTTAAACAGGAACGAATACTAACCTTGGAGTCAGTGTTGGGATTGAACACTATTACATATGTAGACAACAAGAAGTACAAATTCACGCTGAATGGTTGGGATCACTGTTATATGACGCTGATGCGCAACGATTTAAGAATACCGCATCACACACTAACGCACTCACAGAAGCCAATCGATTACTGGGGTGGCAAACTTTACAACGCGTTTCTCTGAATTCCCTGAATTCAAAACATGGAGCTCAAATAGATTACAAACAAAAGTGAAAAAAAAATGATTGGATGGAATGCTATAATATATATAAATTTATTAAAAACTCAAGACAGTAGACGGACGCCCAGATTCTAATTTTTAACCTGTGCGTGCGTGCAGTCGTGCTTTTTCCGACTATTGTATTTGCATCCTTGTACGCTATTTATTTATTCATATTTATATATTTCATGTTTTTATATATTTCATACGCTATTGGACAAACCCAAAAAAAATCGATAATTGAGTCAATAGCCTACATCACTCCAAGGGCTGCTATGGAAACCATGGCAAACCTACCTTCTCTTGACATCCACAACAGGGGAGAGGCTAGAATGGGAGCATACAGACTGAAAAACACTAGTGGGTCGGGGCACACCAGAATAGAAACAGTAGTAACAAACCCTATCTTTGATATGGGTAGCGACGTAACAATCTCCAGGATCCCCTATGATAAACCTTTCAATGTTTTCTTGAGTTGGGAAGAATGGAGGAATGGAGAGGAGAGAAAACCGAAAACCCAAATCTGGTACACAGATGGGTCAAGAACGAGTACTTGTTCAGGCGTTGGTGTTTATGAAGAAACCCAGGGATACAAAGCATGTGCATCACTTGGGCGATACACCACGATATTTCAAACAGAAATATATGCTATACAAACCTGCGCGTGGGAAGAGTCTGCGTCGACAACCGCGAGGGGGGACGATTTGCATTCTCCCTGACAGTCGGACAGCCTTAAAGGCACTAGCATCCTATCATACAGCCTCCAAACTAGTATGAGAGTGCCCGCAAAACCTAGTGGCTCTGTCTAAACACAACAAGGTCATCTTGGTGTGGGTTCCAGGACGTAAAGACATAGCGGGCAATAAAATTGCGGACCAGCTAGCGCGAGAAGGTTCAAAAATGAATTTTACGGAATCTGAATCAGGCTTAGGTATTACCAAGAGTGCAGTGCGTGGTACAGTTAATGAATGGATCATAAAACAACATCAATTAAATTGGAACCATGCAGATGGACAAACACACAGCAAACGAATGATGAGAAGACTGTCGCAACATTTGACTGCCGATAGCCTCTCATATTATCTTCGAATGCGCAGCGCTAGCTCAACGAAGACTTGTTATGCAAAGCGCAATTGATCTACCATTGGAGAAAGATTTACTGCACATGCTTTTAAACCTGATCGAAGGAACTAACCTGTTCAAGTAAAACGTATCCAGAGCAGGAATAACACAATAGGCCCATTGGGTCGCAGTATTAAGGATAAAAATGATTAATCCTGCTTTGGAAATAATTAATCAATCAATCAAAAGTCTACGTGCTTTATATTTTCTGAAATTTAAATAATTGCGTATAATTACAAATCTTTGATTGTAAAAACTCCATTACAAATCTGGTGTTATGCGCGGGATAACCGTCCATCAAAATCGGGGTTAAGTTGACGGACTGTAAGAATAATTTGCGTTCGCAGCAAATCCAAATATTTCACTCCGTTCAAATTGCCGTCGATAACAAATGGCCCTAATGTTATCACAGTTCTTACATACTCGTCGGAAAACAGAATATTTTTTATAAAATATTCGCCTACGTTAGCCCTTTTCACCACGGACGCACGAAACATTCTTGCAAAATTGTCTTCGGGAAAAATCTTCTGGTATTTTTAGTTTTGTAACTTTTGTATTTGTTGCGTTTCAAAATACATTTCACAATACTTTTACTAGCACCGATTTCGTCTACAATTTGCCGGCTAGCGTAAGGTTCGTCCATTTCAACCAACGAACAAACCCTCACTTCTCTCTCCTCCCGCTCGGAAGGCATTAGAGGGATTTGAGGCTGTTCGTCTATTTGTTGGCATTTACGGCAATTTCCGACCACGCAGCCAAATTTCCTAAACGCTTTGACGATCCTTTCAACCCTACGGCAAATAGATCGACCGTGCTTTGGTAGGAATTACCAGCAAGATACCATGTAATGATTTGCACCTTCTCTGTGGTTGTATAAACTAACATAGTGTATCCGAAATTCACGATCACTTGTTAGAACCTTGCGAACGCATAAATAGACAAAGAGTGCTTCAGATAGGCGTCTTAGAGCTACGGAGTTTCGCGCGACGAGGCTAGCCGGCGGGGATAAGTGCAAGTATGCCAGATCGCGTTACGTACAATATATCTCACGTCCCGATGAAAGCTGAGCCAGCGTGTATACGTTAACAATTTACCGCACTTTTTTAAAAACATCTCTGTGAATGGAGACTAATTCTTCAGCAATCGGCTCGTCAGGGCGGTAATCACGACTCGATTATTCATGACTACATTAGTCAAGAGATTACTTTCCTCATGATTAAGCCGGTGTGATTATTTTTATATTTTTCCAGTCACAACTACATTAGTCAACGAAAGTAGTCGCGGCTGTTATAGTCATGACTACCGCCGTAAGATTAGTTTACTCATAACTATACCAGCGTGATCGTTTTTATGATTTTTCTAACCATGGCATTAGTCTACGAAAGTAACCACAACTATTGTAATCATGACTACCGCGTTAAGATTACTTTACTCGTGATTAGGCCGGTGTGATTATTTTTATGAGCTTTTGTAGTAATCACTGCAGTAGTCATGACAAGATTAGTCGACTACTGTAGTTATAACTAAGTCAATCGGCGAAAAATTAAGTCAAGCGTATAAAATAGTGGACTAACGCCCATCTATGGAAATTATTATGTTTTTGATGAAAAATATTTTTATTCTCTTTTTTTGTAACTGAAGACTTAATTAGAAGAAGGAACATTGTTACATTGTTATTTGTACTTAACTTATACCATTTTTTCGGTCAACGGGATTAATAAATTATTATTATTCTTATTATTAAGGGAATAAGTAATTAAACAGGTAATCGGTCTGTGGTGGTTTGAAGAAAAAGTGCGTCTCCTTTAATCACCAACTGAATATTTCGTTCTTTATTTAAAACATCAGGAGTATAAACTACAATTAAGAAAAATACAAAATAAATCTATCAATTGTATTTACTTACAATGGAGATAATTTGATCTTCGATTAGCCATCACGAAAAGTTTTTATATATATATATATATATATATATATATATATATATATATATATATATATAAGATTTTAATATTATTTAACAGGAGGAGAGAAATTATTAAAATGTCAAACAGTAGAACTCTAACAACAATTTTAAAATACAAAATGAAAAATCGATATGGGGCTATTGTAAAAACCAACTAAAAATGAAAAAAACCGAAAACAGCTGGCCAGAAAAGGGATATACAGGGTTTTCCAGAAGATTAAAGCATTCGTTATTGTGCTGTAAGATATTGCTTAATTAATTACCTATTTGATTAGTGCCCGACTTGAAATTAACTGTACGATTTTTTTGGATGGGATATATTTCAAGGAATGTCTGTTGTTGTAGTTAGCCTCAAAACCTAAAATTTTAACGTTATCAAAATCAAAATGGTGATCTCTTTCGTCTGTGTGATTGGTCAAAGCACAAAACCTTTTGCCCAAATGACAATCACTTCTGTGCTGGCTTATACGATGGTTGAGCCATTGTAATGTTTGACCTATATAACTATAACTACCTATACAGGGTGTTTTCAACAGTTCGTATCGATTTCTCAATTTGTATTTTTAAATTATTGTCAGAGTTTTACTGTTTGACATTGCTCTTGCTAAATAATATTAAAATTTAACCTTGAAATTATTTTAAAATGTTAAAAAATGTTTCGTTTATTTTATTGTGATAACTTATCGAAGATCAAATTTGCTGTTTCAAATTAATTGTAGTTTATACTTCTGTTGAAGATTTAAATAAAGAGCGAAATATTGAGTTGGTGAATAAAAGAGACTCCTTTTTTCTTCAAACCATCACAGTCCGATTACCTGCTTAATTACTTATTTGCTTCCTGACGTTGTGCGGTCGTAGTATTTCTTTTCCAACTTGTTATTATTATTATTATAGTGTTAAAATTGGAATCAAATTACTTCACCTTTTCTAACATGTCTTGGACGTAATTTAAAAAAAAAATACGTGATTGAATTAGTTACAAAATAATACTTTTTCAGTCTAAACATTGGCCCTATTATAACACCGATTCGAAGGGCAATAATTTACTCTAATGATATTTATGTGTGTAACACATTGACTACTATTTAACACTGCATTGATGTACTTTAATATGCTCAACTAAAAGTTCAATGGAATAGTCAACTGAATGATCAACTAACTAACGATCGTATGATTAAGAATATGGCAAAATATTACCTCAAGCAAACTATTTACGAAACTAAACTTGCAAAATGAACACATCAAATAAGTAATCGATATGCATGAGTAGCAGAGGTACCTCCAATGTGACTTTTGCGATAACATTTCCCGCCGTGAAATAATCCAATTACATGGTAAATAATAGCGGAATCGAAATAATATGATAAGCGGTTAAAACTAAATATATCGATGGTAGCTGGGGAGATTGTGTCTATTCCCTCTGCGTGAGAATATAGCGCGTGAATTGCAGTTATCAAACGCTTGTCGGCTGCGAGCGATAGAGCTTTTATCACGTGAAACTTTTTAATTTTACGGCTTAATTTAATTTATGTGCGCCCTCGCAGACACACCGTTTTACTATTAGCCGCTTGCTACCCCCCTTCCCAGCCGCCTTTCCTAACGCTCAGTGCAATTCGGCACCCATCTTTGCCTTTAATATTGTAATATGTGCGAGGTACTAAATCAAGATTTTAACTCGTGTACCCTCCGCCTCATCCCATTTTCTTGCCTTCCGTCCCGGTGGATCCCTCATAAAACATGATAACAAATGTAAATCGTCAACCCTGCTCCCTTGATTAATCAGTTCGCCGCGTGAACCGTACTCGATGTTTAATATTCACCTGGTCGGCTAAAATATCGGTTCCCGGCTTTTTCTCATTGCCTCTTGTACTAATAGGTATTACGGAACTTCGTAACATTAATTTAATTTTTTACATGTAGGTTTCTCCCACGCTCTGTTCTACTCTTGTCACTTGCGTCGCTGCTGCGCAATAATATATTTCGTCCTTCCTACCACAGAATAGGTAGAGAACGGTGTCAAATCTCGCATATTATGGTACTAAATCATCCACTGCAGCATCCTTTCACTTAGGAAGCGCTTTAAGCATGGCAGCAATTTTTAAATATTCTCATGAAGCTTACCCAAATTGCAATAAACCTTGTAGACTGACTCATTAAATAAAAGTATAGTAAGAACTTACGTCAATTATATTCTTGATTGAAAATTAATCACATCACTAAATTTCAAAAATCAATGATTTGATTTTTAGTTTTAAGGAAGGAATTTATTATTAAAAGTGAGTTGTTTTTTATGTTTTTGCGCGTATTGAGGAATAATTAACTCCGCTTCACCCTTTGCACACTTCTCTATTCCATTGAGCCGTCAACACATCACACGTGCCTTCTCTATTTTTGCAACTGAATTCAACATCGGGGTAAGAAAGAATAGATTGTTCACGAACTTTTTTCTAGTTTATTTGGACTTGCATCGTTTTAATCGACAAATACTGCTCAGACGTTTTGTTTACTTTTGTGCCTCCACTGCCAGACAGATGGCAGGAAATATCAATCATGCAGTGATGTATCCAAAATAACCAGCAGTATACTTAAAGCCGTGTTCTCACTTACGCCGTATTCGCACTTATTCCACCCTACCAGTGACATTGCAAATATATTTTGTAAAATAAGACATTTGTAATTTACGTAACAGTTTGATAATGTATCATGTTACAGCAAGGACTACAATACTGCATATATGTATGTATACAAACTCTTAATTTGATCTTTTAGAAAACAATTACTGTTGCAATTGAAGACACAAGTGGATAAAGGTGTCATATAACATTTTTTCGAAAACTGTAAACTAACTTTAAGATATAATATTTTCATTCTATTGTTACTTTGTTTCGAAAATATAAAGGTGTTATGTAATTTATTTTTTTTTCTATAGAAAAATTTTTTTTTTCTATAGAAAAAAGTGTCAAGGAAACATGACATCTTTATCCACTGAAATTCATTTAGAGCTTGGAGGTGCTCGGAGTGTACATGACACCTAAATTTGAGGTGATATTAAATGTTGTTTCATTGACAAATTGTTGCGTGTGAAAGTTATCTCAATAATTGGTTGAACATTTTTTTTAAGATCAGAGTTACAGAGGAATGCCTCGAGGAAAACTTATTTTATCCTTGGTCGAGAAGCAACAGGAACAAAATGATTCAAAAAAAGGTAAGAAATTGCTCGGTTTAAAAAAAATACACCTTGGGGTTAGGAAGAGTACTATTTTTAATTTTGTTTTAGAATCCCAAAAGGATTTCCGTTCCATCAAATCAGGTAAAATATAGTAAATTTAACTATTTTCAAACACTCTAATTTTTGGATTGCAATTTAAGGTCTTGAAAGTTATACGCTGTCCCAAAAGTGATGAAGATGTTACATCAGGATACATACCTAACCGGGGCGACTCAGATGATGAACCATTATCTAATATTCAAGATAAGGCGAATCTAATTAATTAGAACTCTGCTGTGAACTTACCACGAAAGGGTTTGACCACTCCACAAAATAAAATTATTGGCCACATTACAACTGATAGTGATGTATTGAAAGATGTAAATGAAGATCAAGTTTCTGAGAAAAAAGACAGAAGGTGAAAAAAAACGGTATTTGAACTTGAGGAAAAGGTTCGTAGACTCCAGAAACCCAGATAACTGGAAGAAAAGAAAATCAGTCATTACTAGACAAAAGGGTGAACAATACATTTCTCAAGCAGGAAGGGTTATACCAGAAAAGAAAATTAAGTTGAGAATATTATGCAAAGAAAAGTGTAGACGAAAGTGTTCGGAAAAATTTAACATACAAGATAGGGATGTGATTTTAAGAAAGTATTATTCGCTGGACGTGAACTCCAAAAATTCTTTGTTGTTTAGTAGTGTTAGCATTCATCCTGTTAAGAGACATGGAGCTGTTAGCATTTCACAAAGTTGTCCCATTGAAGAAAGGAAGTAGAATAGTGAATGAAACAGTTCACTAAAACCCTTACCACAACACTTAATTCACAGTCTTACTGCTGATGATGATAGCTTGGCTATCGAAACGTGCGTCCAGTACGAATTAAGTGTTGTGGTAAGGGTTTTAGTGAACTGTTTCAGTGTTCCAGTGCCACAGTTTTAGAGTATCCGTTTAGAATAGTGAGTAAGGAAGATAATATTAACGTCGGAAAAATTAAGGGAAGAAGGGGTGGACTCACAGCTGAAAAATTATCAAACTTGCGTGAACAACTGGTGTTTATCAAACAAGAATATAAATGTTTTTATGAATGTATCTTGGAAGAAAACGAAGAAAATCCTAAAAAAAGAGAAAAACTAAATAAAATGTTATAATGTATATTAATTGCTTTTGTAAGTTTTTTACTTAACAAAAATAAATATTTTTGGACACTATTCCTTCTCCTTTTTTAATAGATTATAATTTTCTTATTTAAGCCTATGGATAAAGGTGTCATGTACATTCAAACCTTATTTTTCTATCAAAATAGCATCTTTATATAAATTTTAATATTATCCAAAACATAGAATGTGTAATTTTTATAATAAGGTATTACAACAAATATTTTAAATTCAATGAAATAAAAAAGTTCAAAAAGAAAATTTTTAGAGACAATTTTTTTTACAAAATAATCTGGTTTGACAACATTTAAAAATGTATGCTTAGGTACATACTTCAGTCAAACCTCTAAACAATACTCCGTCTATGCACACAACAAAAAGAAGCCTTACATATACAATAGCAAACAACACGAAGTATCGGCACACTCTTCATTACACATAATCTTAATTAAATTAATCCAGAACAGCTGTTTCGAGGGCTCCTGGGCAACCTCATTATCAACCGAATGACCGAATAAATCTGGCTGTTCTGGATTAATTTAATTAATATTTTGTGCGGTGCGGAGTGTGCCGATACTTCGTGTTGTTTGTCATACTACCCCACAGTTCTTGACATCATTATTAATTATTTATTTTATATACATATACAATAGTATATCAACATATTTTTTTTAATTAGGATAATGTGGAAACCTTAGATAAACCATACTATTAAAAAATCTATGCAATAAATTGCAAAAACAGGGACGAGGATAGATGGGAAGATAAATTGCATGATAAAGAAAACGCTTAATGGTGCGTAAAGTGTTGATAAAATTCTAAAATATCGAGTACGATAAATATTAAGCAAAACTCATTTTTACTATCTCAAACTGCCAATACTATGTATGATTAATATTGCTTGTTGAACAACGAAGTTTCACAGTTTTTGGGTGCAATTTCGATGCTACAAACTGATTTATTCGTTATAAACTAGACCTCAATATCCGTGTTTTACTATTTAGATAGGTATTACTTCTTTAAATAACTTCTTTAATTAGATGCACATTCCTTCAGAATTAAAATCAGCAAAATCACTTACTACACACTTATAAAAAGAAGCAACCGAGAATTAATATCTATAATTATAAATCTATGTCTGTAATTGCTTCTGTTTCCTTTTGATCAAAATTAATTATTTGCAAACAGGCAATGTGGATGTATGAAATAAAAATCAATATATGAGGCATTATTTATGAGTTTAAATAGCATACACGATCAGCTTTTTTTATAAAAACGTATGATACGTTTATTACTGTTTGTGTTGGAAAATTATGGGAAAAACAGTAATGCTAGTGAGTAGATAAGAATATATACACAATCAAACACAAATTGTAATAATATCTGGTAATTCTGTAGGTTTCTCTAAACTGTAAAGGCCAATAGAGAAATCGTGCAAAGTTCAAGTTTGAGGTAGGAATTGTTTTTGGTAATCGCAAATGATTGATCGCAGAACGTTAAATTGCTGTTAATCTACCATTCTGCGAATGATACCTTGATAACATTAATTATTGTAGAAAAATTACGAATATTGAGTCGCTTGTTTCTATTCCAAAAAAAGATAATCCGTGTATAAATATCACCTGAATTGAAAAGCAGGGACACGTATAGATCATATCTTTTTTAAAACAATATTTTTTACCATCATCACATTTGTATAGAAGTAAATTTAACTCGGTTTCTATGTAATGATCACTAGTCTGGGCAAACAGCGGTAACAGACAGTGTAGTAGATACGTGGTGCGGTGTCGGCTATTATTTATTTCACGCGTTCACAGCGTCAGTACTAAATCGATGCTGTATGCGAGTAGTTCTGTGTATATGTAGGCTGTCGTAACTTATTTCGTAATTGTACGCTTATGTTTGCTTTAAAAATGTCGCAGTTAGGAACGTCGCGAAAACGACCAATGGCAGACACAGTTAAAAACTTTATAGTGGAGATGCCGGACTTAATTTTTGATGGCGCTAAAATTCAATGTCTAGTTTGTAAAATTCCTTTAATGTGTTGGTCCAGAAGCCATTGTCAACGTCACATCGAACGCAAACAGCATTCTTCTGCAAAAAGTGGTATACGAGACCAAGAAGCTACTATCACATCTTGAGTTTAAGTGTGGCACATCTCACAGCAACTTCTATAAAAATCTCTCACAGATGCCATCCCTCCTCGTGCTCAAAGCCAACATGCTATGTCGCTCCAGTGGTCCATTCTGCGGTGTACCTCTCAGGAAAATTTCAATAATTTTCGATGGATGTGATCTAGACTGTAGAAAATCACAGTCATCTAAGGGATACCAAATCAGAACGACATGCTCTAGTTCGTTCAGTACAAAAGCAAAGAACAACGATCTTCTCTATCTTCAACAGAAGATAGAGATCTTTTATATGACCGCATAATTAAAAATCAAGAGGACTAAGATCAGGAGATCTAGGTGGTCAAAGCCAAGGTCTACTGGGGCCGATCAAAGATATTCGTTATTTCCCGATATTGATCATGTGACAAGTGTGCAGGGGTTCCATCCATTTGAAACCAACATTGACGAAGCATATTACGTCGTAGATTGTTTATAAATATGGAAATCACTTGTCGTAATATTTGTAAATATTTTGCATTTGCTAAGTTTTCGTCCAGGAACCTGATCATCGACGACCAATGTGAATATGTATATTGAAATTAAAAGTATCCTGAAAATGTCTTTCTTGTATGACGTATGGATTTTTTGTGCTCAATAATGAAAAGTGTTTGTATTTGCAATTCCCTCGCGATTGAATTTCGTTTCATTTGTCCATGTAATTTTAAATCGAAAATTAGGACCTTTTTCAACCACCATAAGTTCACAGAATTCAATTCTTCTAGCTTGATCTCCTGGACAAGAGGTCTAAACTTTTTGAAAAAAGTATGGATGCATTTTATGCCCCTTTAAAATTCCAAGTACCGACGTATGTGAAATTCCAGTTAACCAGTTCGCCATGGAAAAATGAATTTAAAGCAGTTGTGAAGCTATAAATAATGTATCGAATGCGCAAGCCTTTTTACAAAAAAATCTTAAAAAAAGCTAAAGTGAAACATTTTAAATAAATTTTTCCCATCAAATAAAATTTAAGCGCCAGATGTAATCCAGATTTACGTGACCGCACTCAATAAATTTAAGTTGGGACCGTGTAAAATAGAACTTTAACGAGTAGTGGATGTTTCCATTTCCATTCAAATTATTTTTTCAAAACGAGAGAGGAAAGTTATGCGCTCAGTTTACGGACTACGCGAAAAATATATAAATATTCCAACATTAAATTGTATTACCATTTGGTTTTGCTTCTAAAATGATACACACATATGCTGTCATTGATTATCTCATCTTATTGTCCGCTTGCAGGAAACGTGACATGTGAAGCAATTAGTAGTCCAAATTTGTTTTTCCACGAGTTTATTAACTAGTGCTGTTGGAAGGTTGCAGTAAAATCCAGTGGCATTGTACATAAAATTCTATTATCATATCACTCCGTAAATTTGGTTAATTATTATTACCTATTTCGTGTAAAACTTAAATTGTGTTTGATGCATTTAATTTTTAAGCGTAAGTTACGAGCAAACATATGGACAAAGTCAACAGAACTAATGACAGCTACAACATCGAAATTTCAAGCAACAAATCCTTCTGCAATGTACCATTTACTAAATAATGTGAATGGAAAATACCACATACCTAATTAAACATTCAATTCTAAATAATACGCAAATATTATTTGCGCCAATAGAAACTGATATAAATTGCTGTTAGAATGAAGGATATGTTATATTTATCTCATTTGCTAAATCATTTGGGTAGCAATATACATTTTAAACTGTTTAATTCAGCATTTACTTATAAGATTAATTTCTTGAAAAATTTACATTTGATTTATGTGTTACTCTTATTTTATGTAATCTATCGTTTCGTTTACTAGACAAAGAAGCATTTGTCTCCTTCTGGAATAAATATGCGGACTGTAAATTACCTAGCCGGACATCGATACGAAATGTAGTGCCATTTGCTCGTGAACATAGAAAAAAACAGAAAAAAGAATGAAAACGGAATTGAAAGATAAAAAACTGTGGTTGTGTGTGGACGAAACAACAGATCGTCAAAAATATTCCGTGGTTAATGTAATCGTACGTACAATGGAACCACATTGACCATCATCCCCCTTCTTACTTGCTTCCAAAAGAGTTATAAATTGTACTGCCGATGAGATTTTAAAGGTGGAACTCATTGAACAAATTTGAAGTTTCAACTAAGCAACTTTTAATGTTTATGAGTGATGGTGCCGCAAACATGCGTTCTTAGGGCCGATCTCTTAAAGAACACAGTGGTAACTTCTTACATGTAACATGTAAAATCCATACTTTAAATCTTGCGGCACAAACGATTCCTACATGTTTTCCACTAGTAAATACATTGGCTGCTAGTACAAAGGCACTGTTTCTAAAGTCCCCGAAACGTACCCGACTATTTCACAATCTGTGTTCTGATTTACCTGAACCACCACAGCCGATTGTTACACGTTAGGGAACATGGTTGCAGGCTGCGTTTTACTACAACAAATATTTTAATCAAGTAAAGAAGGTAGTTTTAAAATTCAATCCGACAGAAGCTGCAGCAATCAAGAAAAGCCAGGAAATATTTCAAGTCAGGTTAAAAGAGATTTACAAACTATTCACAGCAATTACTTCGGACTAGCAGAGGGAATAAAAAAATTACAGAATGTGTCGATGTCGCTAGTGGATTCTGTTCAAATTGTGAATGATGTTCACGCACAGTTATGCGCTGTAGAAGGTGTATAATACGAAAATTTCAAAGTGTTTTAGAGAAAGACTTCGATTTTCTTATATTAAGACAAATTTGTGAAGGTGCGTGTGAAGATGCATTAAGTTGTTTCAAAGATTATTTTAAATATGCAAATATAACATCGCTAGATGTCGAACGGTCGTTTTCGGCATTAAAAAACATTTATTCCGCACGTCGTGCTCACTTGACTGAAACAGCTGTGGAAACATATCTAATGATTCAAATATTTAACAGATGTTACCCAGTTTGTGATTTCACGGAAGACTTTTAAAACGGTAAGTGTTTCAGCACGTTTTATAATTTATCTCTTACCTTCTATTTTATGTGTAAACTTTTATGCGCTCGCCACGCCTCTGGCTGTTACCGCATATTTGCCCAGGTTAGTGATCACTATAACAAAATTTATCATAAAACTTAATGTTGTTATCCAACTGAAGGCAGACAAGTCTTGAGTATATCAGCAGTAAAATATTAATCAACCCAAACATGTGGCTTGTTTATATATGGACAAGCAAATATTGATTTCCTTTAGAAGGTTTACTTTGTCACTACGCAATACTCAAATATGTATGGTATTTGTTTTAACAAGGTAAATTGTATCAATTCAGCTATTCCAAGAAATTAGATTAAATGTATATATTTATTTAAATCAATTAGTTGATTATTTCAACCATGTTAGTTATACACAGAAACTAATTAACTATCTGGTTATATAAGTTGTAGGTTTTGATGTATCGCTTCAGCATGATTCGTTAAAACAGCTGATTTACAACATACGGGCAACTAATTAAATAAAATTTATGGAATCAAACGCGAACCTTCAATTCCGGTCCTTCATAAATACGACGCAGACTCGAAAAAATGCTATTGAAAGATAACATTTTGTTATTTGTGTATGTACAACATTAGCTATATGTTTAACTACGCCGGAGAAATCGAACCACAGACTGTTCCTATATGCAGGAATAGAAATGCATGCAGACTTACGCCACGGGCCGTTACTTCCGATATTAAAGAAAGCCCAACACCTTTGACGTCAGCAGGCTGTGACGCTTATTGTCCTAGGTGAACGATCAGCCATAAATGCGTTTAGACGTTTAGACCGTCTGTGTATTTGGATTGGTTTATCCAAATTATATTGGTTTTATTTAAAAAATACTGTGTAGTGGTATTTCCATACTTTGTTGGTGATACCTGTAACGTTCTTCTAGTGTTGTATAAGCGATAAAACTTTTTCAGAAACGATAAAAACGGTGTAAGCTAAAAACTGTGGCGTCGGCTGTTGTACATGCTTTGTTTGTGAGTTACACTTTGTAAAATCATTTATTTTTCAAGATTCAAGGACCGGTGAAACTGTAACTGTAAGTAAAAAATCCTAGGCTTAAAAGAGATGCTATTCCGACTCAATTCCCTAACTGTCCGTTGTATTTGACAAAAAAGGTGAAGATTTTATTGTTTAAATAGTTCTATATCTGTTTCCTACTTGTGTGTCGGAGAGACTTTGGATACCGCACTTATGACTGCTAATTTGATGTTGAACAAGTTCAATAGATGGTTTACAGCAAATAAGTTGATTTTAAATTTACAAAAAACAAAATTCATAAATTTTACGCCTAAAACAAAACTGCGTGATGTTAGTTATTTGCTGAAAGTTAATTCCACGTCTGTTGAACAGGCAACATCAGTAAAGTTTCTGGGGCTTCATGTGGACTACGATGTTGGTTGGGATGCACACATTGAGGCACTATCTTCTTCTCCGTCATCTGTGTGCTTTGCGTTGTATAGGTTGTCCCAGGTGGTAACGAAAGATGTGTTAATTACTTATTATCGCGCTTGCTTTCAGTCAAGGGTGGAGTATGGTATGGCATATTGGGGAGCAGATTCGAAATTAGGAGTAGTGTTCCGCATCCAGAAGCGAGTTATTCGTTGCATTGCAGGTGTACCACGTATGGCATCTTGTCGTGCACTGTTTGGGCAGTATTATGTTCTACCTGTGCCATGTCTCTATATTCAAAACGTACTACACTTAATTAAACAAAATAGGAATCAACTGAACACAAATAACCACACTTATCCTACTAGACACCGTGCAGATTTGTTGACTCCGAATCATCAACTGAGGCTGTATAAGAGCAATCCTATGTACGCTGGAATTGCGATGTATAATAGATTACCCGTAAATATAAAAAATATTACTAATATTAAGGTATTTATAAATAAATATAGAGAAATAGAAATAAATATTCTACAGTGTTGATGAATACATGGAAACTCGATGACCATTCCTCTATAGACATATTTGATTATATGTCCATATTTCTTCCACAATAGTTTGTTTATATATTGATTTTATTTATACACTAGTTTTATTTATACATTGATCTCACTTGTTGGTTTTATTTATAGATCAATTGTTATAACTTGTATGTTTCTTTCGTCAATTTTATTTATATTTCTGTTTTATGTACACGATGTAATACTGACTCGTCCAATATCCTGTTTGTGATCGATAGGACCAAAATATATTATTATTATTAAACATAAAATGTATTGTCAAACAAATAAATGTGTTAATTTAAGCAAATGGCTACATATTTGCTTGATATCTGTCTTTCTAACAAAATACACTTTGTAGTTTTAACAACTCTCTTTTCCCCGTGTGTAAACAGAGTCCAGTTGTATAAACCTACTTCAGACTATTGTATAAAGATTTACAATGCCAGTAATCTAAACCGAAAAATCCAAATTAGTAAATTTGATGTAGCTATCACAATCACCAAAAAACGTCCTTAGTGCGTGGCAATAACGTTTATTAGCAATCAAACGGTCAAAGAGGAAGTGTGACAAAGTTTAACACGTTTCTATTTAATCGTATACATTAACATAACTATACACGCAATTCTATGTGGAATGTATCTTCTCATTTCAAATGCACGTAATCACGTACATACAGCGGATAGTACGTGTAGTTTCACTACGGGCTATTGGCACTACAGGCGGAACAATCCGAGATCAGACATTGTCAGAGCATACAAATAATACACGTGTGATTAACAGGTGATCGCCGCATTTATTCGTCGAATATGGCACAACGCGTAATCCAGTAATTCAAATTCTACAATTCCAATTCGTAGTCCTGTAAATATGAGTACAGCTCGTAGGTAACACAATGCGCACAAAAGCATAAATATGTAACAGTAGCTTCTCTGAAAGACATTTAGGGCTCCATTGAAGTTTATGCTACTATGGACCTTTTGTTAATCTGTCAATATAAATAACACTGCGGACTAAGGCAGTAATAGTTCCATAGCCGCCGTTCATTATGAGCCAGTTTATTTGATTATCGAGTAAACCTACAAGTATAACTGACGTAATTGTTTTCAGAATTCGCACAAAATGCCTTTTGTTATGTAAACTAATATATGCAGCATACAACCAAGTATCAACCCACGTCAATTATATTTTTACTGTTTCCAAAAAAATTATGCAATGTTTATTTATTAACACACTTTATATTCTAAGATTCAATACAAAAATGTTGTATAAAATCATTAATAAAATCGTTTATAGTGTTCATTTCATTTCACTAAATCTCTAATATCCTTTTTGATTCTACTATGAATACTAACGCTTTCTTCTTCGTAGTTTTCCTATAACAAAAAGAACATCGTAAGTTTGCTGGCAACGTTGTAACGCGTATTTCCCTCTTTGGACTAGATATATCGACTTATGAAAATTTCAACGTTAGCAAAATGCGAAGAAAGAATGCTAACTATTTTCTTAGTAAACTTATTTTACATTTGTAGGCAAGATGAAAATTATTTTTTTACACTCTGTAACATATTCTTATTCTGGATAATAACAGGATCTCTTTATTAGCGGCCTTAGCAATATATAGGGTGTCTCCAAAATGTTGGGACATAGCTTAACTATAGACTCCTGGGATTAAGATAAGAAGATTTAACCCAACTTACCTATATCCAAAGTCGCCTCGTTAAGTTGGTACAAGACGTGAAAGTTGTTTCTCCGGAAAAAAATCTTAAATACGTTATAAACAAAAAAATACAAAATATATGGTATGGCATGTAATGCATTCTTTTATTAGTGGCAACTACATAGTCTTAAGTAATAGAAATTGTTCAACATGGCCCCCATTTTCTTGAATGCATAGATTGATCCTTCTGTAGGTTCTGCAGCATTTGTCGATTACTTTTAATTGTTTTGTTAGCAAACAAATGGTATTCATTTGCCGTTAAAAGATAGTATTCCGGTTAACTATATTATTGCTAAAACAGTTCACTAAAACCTTTACCACAACACTTAATTCGTACTGGACGCACGTTTCGATAGCCAAGCTATCATCATCAGCAGCAAGACTAAACTATATCCAGTCCAGTCCATAGTCCAGTTCAGTCTCGCTGCTGATGATGATAGCTTGGCTATCGAAACGTGCGTCCAGTACGAATTAAGTGTTGTGGTAAGGGTTTTAGTGAACTGTTTCAGTGTTCCAGTGCCACAGTTTTAGAGTACCCGTTTAGATTATTGCTAGATTATTTCTATCAAAAAAAGCATATCATCAGATCAGATTTTATTTTTCTGCGGAGAAACCGTAATAGTTATCAAAAATTACAAAGATACAAAAAATGTTCCTAAAGAAAATATCTTTTTGTAACAAACAGTTGAAAGCTCTCAGCCTAAGCACTAGAACGTTATCACCAAATTTGTATTGCGACATTTTAATTTAATACACTTACAACCTACCGATGAAGACCAAAATCATCTCGAAACGTGACTTATAGTCACAAAACACTCCATACCAAAAATTATAACAATCGATCAAAGCCTACAATTTTTATACGTAAAATCAATTTTTTTTCAAGCAACTTTCACGTCTTGTACCAACTTAACGAGGCGACTTTGAATATAGGTAAATTTGGTTAAATCTTCTTATTTTAATCCCAGGAGTTTGTAGTTAAGCTATGTCCCAACATTTTGGAGACACCCAATATATAAATAGCTGCGCTTCTCGCTACTAGATGTCGCTAAGGATATTTATTTATCTATATTGAGAAATGTCAAAAGTGTGGTATGATTAAATATACTGTCACCACGTGGGTGATAATTAATTTTGTTGATTGCGGACTTACTGAAAAATAATTTGCGGTGGTGGGTACAGCATTCGTCGACGTTCCACCTGAGGTAGCTATTATTTAGAGTTCTTCGAAATAAAACGAGTAACTTATAACAACTAATTTTATTTACAAACGAAACGAAAATAAAAGTAAAACAATCAAATAAATCCAAAAAATTTGTCCAATGTCTATGTACAAGAAAAGAATTAACGAGCGATGAAAATTCTCAAGTATTTACAAACGACAAAATATATATCAAGATAAACGAATGAAAATTAATAAATCGTTCTCTGGCGGAGTGTCGGTTGCCGGAGGCGCCTACCATGGGCGGCCTTGGCCGTCTGCGAAGTAGACAAGGAATTTCCGCCAATGATAGTTTAGACCATCAGCGAGGTAGACAGAGAAAAACCCACACAGGACAGCTCAGCTTGCAGGATACTGTAATACAGCTCGAGCCGTCTGCCGTGCATAGGATGTTGCGGGAAGTACAGTAGAGAACTGTCGAATGAGATCCCGCATGGTGCTTTTATACCTAAAATTCAGGTGACGTATCGTTTCTTGTACATGACGTTGGAGGCAAAAGCAATTTCATAATAAAATGTTACACACGCTCTAGAACGATCGATTGGTAAGTCATACACTATTGCTCAAACGCAGCATACATAAGTGTCAAAAATTAAGTAACAAAATAGAAGTAAAGAAAAATTCAAAAATAATAATATACATCATAGAGTATCTTTCAAAAATACATATTGTTTGTATACATAGGCCGACTGATAAGTGACGAACCAGATGCCCTCCTTCATCTGAAAATAAATCAATTTAGTGTGCGTGTCATATGTCTGTTTATAATAAATTTCGACATGTTTATAATTGTATCCTCAATCGCATAAATGTGGAAATAGCATATTTCTTTTAAAAATTTACTTTTTGCGTGATTCCAATTGAAATTTTTGTAAAAAAAAACACCAAACAACGGAATGAAATCGATCACATGATTCTCTTCAAGCTTTGTTCGGTTTTGGGGTTGGGTTTAAAGCAATTGATTTTATATGATTTTCTTAAGTGAATTATGTTTGCTATGGTGCGAGCTATGCTGGTATTTTCCCATACAACGCCTTAAATGAACATCAAAACTGCAAAATATTTTAATTTTAAAGCATTTTATAAATAAACGCCGTAGGATCGTACAACAACCCTTTTCTATGCAAAAGTAGCAAATATCGTACCTATTCTAAATTATTATGCTTTTTTTATAGATGCCACGAAAATACGTAAAGAAAATGAATGCTTATGGTAACCCATCATGCCAAACAGTTTGCTGATTGTCAGCAGGATTCGATATGATGATGCACAGAAGAAGTTCCTTGCAATAGGGAGCGACACATCGGTATACTGACGCACAATTGACGCGGTTTCAATCCGGGAACATTTCTGAAAAGAAAAATCGACTGTTTAAAGCGCTCAAGAATAGATGTTTGTTCTTTGTTAATATGTAATTGTTGAATATCTGCACAGGGTATTTCACGAAACTCGTTAGTTAGAAGTTTTAACGATGTTATTACGAATGGAACTCTGAAATTTTGGAATAGGTAGTTATAGCACCGGATCTATTGATCTAAAATATTTCCGCCTATGAAACACTTCCGGCTGAACCAGAAGTGGTTACCAATTTTCTTATTTTAAATACCATGGTATACTTTTTATCAGCTTGATCGATTGTACGCGTTGCATAAAATAATTTGTATTAGGGCACCCTGTAGTCAACCCTAAAGTCAATTGCTCGAGATATTTACGATTATGTTAAAATTTTAGCATTTGCAGCGCTCATGTTGAAATTAAATAGTTTACTTTGTCATCCTCCTCAATATCCACAAGCTCTGGCCCAGGAAAATCAGATTGTGAATCAAAATCAAGGGTAATGGCTTCTTCAGCTTCATAACCTGGATCGTTACAGCTACTCACGATTACGTCAAACAGGCTATGTGCGACAGCTGCTTCAGCAGCATTGATTTTTATTAAACCGGTTAAAACGTTAAGACGTTAAGTGTATTTAACGCAAAAAACACCATTTTTGACATAGTAATTATGTGCAAGTGTTCAATATTAATTCAAACGAAGACGACGATGTACTTACAATGAATAGCACGACAATAAAACATTTATATATAGCAAAAATATGTTTCTATTTTTATGGGAGACTTTGAAACAAAAACAAATTTAATAAAAAAACATATTTACATAAACTATATATTTATAGTTCAAGTGTTTAATTCGATAAATTTCCACTGTATAGTGTTGTAGATAAAATCGTGTGTTTCCCTGATTATAAAGTATTTATTTTTTAAGGGTGATAGTCAGTAGACTATGCTTTCATATGAAAGTATTCATATCAACGAATAATATGCAGGCAAAATTTGTTAATAAAATTTGTTTGACCTACGTTTCAATGTTGTGTCGCCCTCCTTAAATTGAAGGAATAGGAGATCGATATATACATATGTATTATTATGTTCAACGTTGTATGTACGACAACAGTCTCGGCTGTCACTTCTGAACGACTAAATGTCAGGTTAACCACTCGTTGGTAACTAAATATCCCTCTTGCGGAGAAAAATTGAAATTTCCTCGTTACCATTTCCCCCCAGCCACTGGCCTTGGGGCGTTGATGTTAAATATTAAATATAAGTCCAGATAACGACGATTGTAGGGTAACATGGACAAATCTACTCTTCAGTTAATTTTTCCATTCACGTAATTCGTCCAAATTCATATAGAAATCGTCTAAAATAAACAACAGCGTAAATTGAAAGGTATTTTAAACAATATTTGATCAATTAAATCTTTATCTGAAAGGTTTAAGTAAATTGTTGGAGAATTTTCACGTTTAATATTTGTCAGCCAGCTGTAGGTCGTAGATATTGCGTACTGTCAGCTGGTTCCTGCATGAGTTCTTCTTCCATGCTACTTTCTTTTACAAATAATTTCATTTCAACGAAATTCATCGTAAAAGTTTCTATTTGGGTTAAATTATCAAAATTGGCTGTGGAATAAAACAATCGCCGGTCTTTCGCGATTTAAAATAAAAGAAAGATGAGCGACGCCATAATTTTTCATCAATCTTTATTCAGCCTTCGTTGAATCAGTGTTTCTTAACTCCTATCCCAATTTAAAGTTCTCGATTGTGAAATCAAAGTATTTATTTGAAGAGAAAAAGGGTTAAATTTCCAGAACAGGCAGTTTCCTGTAGAGGTTATATAAGCAGAGAGTTTATATAACATTGGCATGTTCAAATTTCAAGGTTAGTTACATTTGTAATTTTTAAATTCGTTAATTTCGTTTTATTAATTTGGAAATTCGTTATAAGATTGATTGCCAAAGGGTATCCAGGGATACTCCCGAACCCACTAAGAATGGTTAATTTAGTTTAAAATTAGGAAATTTAACAATTTTCCCAAAATCCCCTGAGAAAAATATTTCAGTATATTTCATATAAATTTTTGTATAATGCAACATAATCGATATCAAAGAGTTTTTACTTAAAATACAATAGGATATAAAATTAGTTTTCAAATTATAGAGAAAAATGGATATCGGGGGGTACACAAAATGACGATAGCTTCCTTGAGAAAAAAATCCAAAGATAGATAAGTGTTATTTCTTTGTGTGGTTTAAAGGTATGAAGGGGAAAAATACATTGACTGACAATATCTGTGGGCGGGGGCGAAAAAGAAGTTAAATGTTTTTAATTGATTAACGATGCCAAGGGTGCCCCACTGTTTTTTCTCGCCTTAAATGTAGTGCCAGTAACAAGGAACAATCCCTTTTTAAATGAATTCGATATTTTGTCTTATTCCTGAGATATAGCAAAAAAATGTATTATCGGGGGGCAACTTTGAACGACAATTATACATTCTTAAACTGAAAAAAGCAATTAAAAAATACGTATCTATTTTTTCAGTGTACTTCATCCCCGCAAAATTTTATCAAAATCGAAGTGGTACAATTGACTACGTTTCCTAGTTAGTGGTCCTTTTGGCCGATGAATACTCTACTCGCTGTACTCGAAGAACCCCAAAGAATGAATGACGTTATAGCATATACATATGCGAGTACGCCAGAGCATAATAAACGCTTAATGGATCTCGCCAGTTTATCGTATCCCTAAGTTTTAGGATGACATAATATGCATTGTACGACATAATTCATATGCTCGGACCAAGACAAATTACTATCGAAGAAGACACCCAGACACTTGGTCTCAACCAATTCTATGCTTCTCGGCAAGTGTGCAGAGAAACGTATGACTTTTGTTTCACTGGCTTTTAGTAATTAATTTTCTTCTTTTACTTCAACCTTAGTTTCCTGACTGTGCTAGTAAAATATATTAAATATTGTCTAAACTGTTATACTGTCATTAATATTATTTGAAAAAATAAAGCTATAGAATATTTTCTTTTCTGCGACTGATGTGATAAAACCGAAGAGGAAATATAACAAAACTCTATTGTGCATGCGTACACGGATAAGAATTTTTAAATATAAGAGTTATTTAGACAAGACGGCGCTAAGCTATACTTCAGTTACGGTGCAAACGGTCATTAAGTACTCCACCTCTTAATAGTTTCATAAATACGAATATAATCTTTCAAACATAAGATATTGCAAGAAATATATGGCTAAACAATAATATATCGCGCATACATATGTATAGAAGAAAAGTGAAACCAACTTCTGAAATTATGTCTGTCTGATGTTAATTAACATATCACTAGTCTGGGCAAACAGCGGTAACAGTCAGTGAAGTAGATATGTGGTGCGGAGTCGGCGATTATTTATTTCATGCGTTCACAGCGTCAGTACTAAATCGATGCTGTATGCGAGTGGTTCTGTGTATATGTAGGCTGTCGTAACTTATTTCGTAATTATACGCTTATGTTTGCTTTAAAAATGTCGCAGATAGGAACGTCGCGAAAACGACCAATGGCAGACACAGTTAAAAACTTTATAGTGGACATGCCGGACTTAATTTTTGATGATGCTAAAATTTAATGTCTAGTTTGTAAAATCCCTTTAATGTATTGGTTCAGAAGCCATCGTCAACATCACATCGAAAGCAAACAGCATTCTTCTGCAAAAAGTGATAGATTTATGTGTTACTCTTATTTTATTTAATCTATCGTTTCGTTTACTAGATAAAGAAGCATTTGTCTCCTTCTGGAATAAATATACGGACTGTAAATTACCTAGTCGGGCAACGATACGAAATGTAGTGCCATTTGCTCGTGAACATATAGAAAAAAGAATGAAAACGGAATTGAAAGATAAAAAACTGTGATTGTGTGTGGACGAAACAACAGATCGTCAAAAACATTCTGTGGTTAATGTAATGGTACGTACAATGCAACCACATCGACCGTCATCCTCCTTCTTACTTGCTTCCGAAAGAATTATAAATTGTACCGCCGATGAGATTTTAAAAGTGGTGTTGAACACATTGAACAAATTTGAAATTTCAACTAGGCAACTTTTAATGTTTATGAGTGATAGTGCCGCAAACACGCGTTCTTTGTGCCGATCTCTTAAAGAACATAGTGGTAATTTCTTACATGTAACCTGTAAAATCCATACTCTAAATCTTACGGCACAAGCGATTCCTACAGGTTTTCCACTAGTAAATGCATTGATTGCTAGTACAAAGGCAGTGCTTCTAAAGTCCCCGAAATGTACCCGACTATATCGAAAACTGTGTCCTGATTTACCTGAACCACCACAGCCGATTGCTACACGTTGGGGAACATGGTTGCAGGCTGCGTTTTACTACAACAAATATTTTGATCAAGTAAAGAAGGTAGTTTTAAAATTCAATCCGACAGAAACTGCAGCAATCAAGAAAAGCCAGGAAATATTTCAGGACAGTCAGGTTAAAAGAGATTTACAAACTATTCACAACAATTACTTCGGACTAGCAGAGGGAATAGAAAAATTACAAAATGTTTCGATGTCGCTGGTGGATTCTGTTCAAATTGTGAATGATGTTCACGCACAGTTATACGCTGTAGAAGGCGAAACAAATTGGTGTGTAATCCGAAAATTTGGAAGTATTTTAGAGAAAGACTCCGATTTTCTTATATTAAGACAAATTTGTGAAGGTGCGTGTGAAGATGCATTAAGTTGTTTCAAAGATTATTTTAAATATGCATATATAACACCGCTAGATGTCGAACGGTCGTTTTCGGTATTAAAAAACGTTTATTCCGAACGTCGAACTCACTTGACTGAAACAGCTGTGGAAAGATATCTAATGATTCAAATATTTA
The DNA here is from genome assembly GCA_029619315.2 of Dynastes maya. Classification (NCBI taxonomy): domain Eukaryota; kingdom Metazoa; phylum Arthropoda; class Insecta; order Coleoptera; family Scarabaeidae; genus Dynastes; species Dynastes maya. Next base: position 29,899,332 of record JAROYE020000001.1, read on the forward strand.
ACAGATGTTACCTAGTTTGTGATTTCACGGAAGACTTTTAAAACGGTAAGTGTTTCAGCATGTTTTATAATTTATTTCTTACCTTCTATTTTATGTGTAAACTCTTATGCGCTCGCCACGCCTCTGGCTGTTACCGCATATTTGCCCAGGTTACATATCACATCAGTAACTAAATGTAACATAAAACTATAATGCGAATCTAATTAAACGTAACCTTAATGTAATCCGGTATCGCTGACGCACAATCTAGTGCTACAATGTTATTATTTCAAAGTTATTAGAAATAGCGGTAATGATAATTCCATAATTACAACGTAAATCACTACTGTCAACTTGTGCTCGTACTGATTAATTACACAGATACGGCTAGATGACTGCATAACGCAACATGTTCGGTCAACTTAATCTCTTACACCAAAATGCATTTATTACATAAATTGTAATAAATTGTAGGATACAAGTTACTCTAGAATCGCAAAATTTAAGATATGGTCCGGTATTAATAGCGCCTCTATTACGATCGTAAATATCTCCTGAAATTAAAGATGTTGATGACATTGTAGATAGTAAAGTAGATCACGTTGATGTTGTGTATTAAGCGAGGAAAGTCAATGTGTGTTTAGCGAGGAAAGTCAATGTGTGACTCTTAGCTACGATGTCTTTAGCAACGTAAACCGAAAATTAACCCTATTGGTGTAATCAAAGTGTAATGTGTAGTACATAAAGTCGTAATTGTTTAACAATTGCCATGCAGATATATGTACATCATTTTGTAGGTAATTCATTAATTACAGTTTTAATGCATACCTACATTTCTCGGCATAGAAAATTTAATTTGCGGTAAACACTAATGAAATACGGAAACAAGGATTTATTACTTATGGTGGGGTGACATCTTAGGAATTATATCCGAAGAACTGTAATGGTAATAATAATAAACAAATTATGTGTTATTTACGAGCGATACAAGATACCGATTTACGAGCCCAGTTGGCAATTATGAGTTTATTAACTCGAATAATTTTCTAATTGGTGGAAATTAATGTTACAGCTGCCCTTAATTTGGGATATAAAATTACGCATAATTAGTCTCTCAACTTTGACAATGCGTTTTGTTTGCTTTACAAATGACGTTTCGTTTCTTGTTCATGTCTAATATAGTTGGCTATATATTGGCTCATAATAAAATTATTCTCTTCCTAGAGAAGCGTTTATGATTTTCAAATTATCAAAAATTCTCAAGCTTAACTAATTAAAAATATCTTAATTGCCACAGGATAAGAAACACTGCTATAGAACTTTCTTGGTCTGGTATCAATGTTGTAAAGTACAATATCTTAAAGAGGAAACTAATAATCATCAAAGTTTTTCTATGAGAATTCAATATAATCCAAGTTTCTCTAAAACGCCTGCTGAAAGCAACAAGCGCTTAATTGATACCAAATAGTTAACAAACGGTATCACAGTCCTAATGTTTGAACAATTCAGCTACCTCAAAAATTAATTTTCAGAAGGACAAATAATATGATTACGGACGGATCTTTTTCTGCCAATAATAATTGGAAAAATAATTCTACTTCCCTCAGAAACAAACCATATGGCAAAAACGAAGTAATCAAGTGGATGAAAGTTTCTGACCCTAAGGAATTAATTACTAAAATTGTAAAAATTACCACACATTATAGTCTGCCATAAGTTAGATTGCAGATATTGTTAAGAGCACACAAAAGCATTAAATATATTGTTAATATTGGAATCAAGTTATAAAAATCTATCTACCTAACAGACGTACAAAAAGGTATTTTGTCATTAAAATAACGATTTCAAGAAAATCATTCTAAACATGAAACATATGTTAAACCAATTTGGACACATTTGGAAATTAAGAAAAGGGGATTCGATTCTATGTAATTTCCTCCAAACCTCTTATAAAGATTCTTGGAAATAAAATGGTCACATGATTTATTAGAATTTGCACTTTTGTTACTACTTTGAAACATTTCATTATACTAACAAATCGATGTTATTCAGCATCTAAATATAATTTCCTATTTCTGTAATAATTCTTTAGCTACGGCTATCACTACACAAAGCCTCACGCAAATGTTTGAACTCTACCGTACATTTACAAAATTATTGCACAATAGCTCCGGTTGCGCAAATTTGTTTGATAATACGGCCCCACAAGGAATTGTAATATCACTTATAACAACTATACATCTTTAATAGCAACACTAACAGTTTCGTAAACAAATTGGGAAAAGATATCCAAATACATTTAGCGGTCTTAGAATACTATTGCTGAAAATCTGCTCTAAATTAGGATTATAAATTTACGCGCAAATTCCTTCCAATTCCTTCTTGACTTATTACTAGAGTAACCAAAACTTGCGGACTCGCATAGGCGTCGGTATTACGGGTTAATATAAGAATACGAAAAATTCATAAATAAACTTACTTGCTAATTATTCAACAAATTAGAGGCTTCAGGATGTGAACTACTGTAAACTTGCATCATTGCATATGTTTCCACAGTTACTTCTTTAAACCTTGTGCGTCGACAAGAAAAAATATTCTTATACATAGAAAACGATCTCTCCACATCTAAGGAAGTTACATTTGCATATAGAAACTGTTTTTCAAAATCACTTAAAAGTTCACTATTCTTACACTTATTATAAACGGCCTCTAAAGTATTAAAATCGGGAATTTTCCTTAAAACATCTGCCAACTTTTGACTAGCGCATAATCCCGGCGTATCATTTAATGTGTGTAATTTATTTTTTACAGTCTCCACTATGTCTAATGATTCCTGCAATGACAATTCAGTACATTGTAGTTTTCTGATGGCATCTAGTAATACTGTATAATTGGTACATATTGTTGTTAAATCTTCTAAAACTTGAGGAATTTGAAATTCTCTTTGACTTTCTCTAATTGCTTTGGATTCATTCCGGTTAAATCGCATTATAACTGATTGAATTTGTTGAAAATAGATCAAATAGTAAGAAGCTGCTGTTAGCCAAGTACCCCATCGCGTTAAAATTGGTTCAGAAGGTTCTGGAATACCTGGACAAAATTTACGAAATTCTTTTAAACATTTAGGAGATTTACGAAACACTGCTTTAGTACTTCCAATCATCCGATCAACGTTTCCGTAATGTTGTCGAACAACTTCACCAACTAAATGCAAAGTATGCAGCATGCAGGTTATATGTATTAAGTTAGGAAATATATGTTTTAAGGATCGCCCAACACTTAACATCGTTGCTGCACTATCTGTCACAATCATCACAACTTGATCTTGGGCAATTTTAAATTTTTTCAAAGCGTTCATTATCACTTTTTGAATTTTCCGCGGTACATTGTTGAACACGTTTGCAAGCTAACAAATATCGAGATGCTGTGTTCTCGCTAGATAAAACGCGAGCTATTACATTCACAATACTGTTTTTCTTTATATCGGTCGTCTCATCCACAGTAATCCATATTTTTTTGGAACACAAATCACGTTTACACACATTTTCTAGCATCTCTTTCATTCGCGGCAAATGATTCTGTAATTGTGTTTGTGAGGGTAATGGGTACTTTGGGACGTATTGTCGCCAAAACGTCTTTTAAAAGCTGCTTTTCTCACCAACGACAACGGAAGATTACAAGAGGTAAATATAATTAATAAATGTATGAGGAATAGTGTATAAGGTATTTCAGTTCCTGCATTTCTCATATGCTTAATACCATTGACATGCCTCTGGCAATCAGTTGTGTCCAATGCAGCCAAACGAACATTGCATATTAAGCAAAAAAACTGCACTACCGTCATATTTTAAATGGAGAAAAAGTGACACATACTTATGTACATTAGTAGCAAATCTATTACGAGGCATTGCTTTCTTAGGTATGTAAATATTAGTTCTATATGAAACGATACACTAATTATGTACTTAGTATAATACTACAACACACAAAAAACACCAGCTATATTTTCAAAAGCGACACGTAAGTACATAACCTTGACCGTTCGACTAATCTCTGCAACAGCTCAAGCGGTACTAAAACGAAATCTCTCTCAGCTCGGTTTAACATGATTTATATTCAAGGGCGACACTACATGCCTGCTTCTCTACCGGTTTAGTTTATTTATGAATTTTTCGTATTCTTATATTAACCCGTAATACCGACGCCTATGCGAGTCCGCAAGTTTAGGTTACTCTACTTATTACTGATAAAAAATAAAATATTTATATTTTCTTTAATAACCCTTTTCATAACAAAACGATTCAAAAGGATTCTTTACTTAGAAGGCGCATTAGTATTTGAAATACAACCATTTTATATGCACAACTAAAAATAAGAACTTTGTGCGTATATAAATGTTGCAACACAATTGATTTATATTATTGGTAAAACAAAAGAACTTCTTACGCAAAAGTTATGGCTATCCATAAGCTGTATGGTTCCAGATTATTTTAAAATATATAGAGTAAACAAATTCTACCTTTTAGCTTTCGCACATTTCCCCCGAAATAGATGTCTACGCAGCTATAGTTTACCACATATTTAACATTGCCTTGCAAATACTATTTGAAGACATGCCTGCCACATTCAAATTTTGCAAATGAGCGATTGCATTTGTCAACAAAAATACCCATGCTTTTCCTTGTATTCTTGTTTCTTCGCTTTTCGCATATCGTATCTTAGACAACACTGGAAATAGTGTAAGTATTATATATATGATGTGATGCAACGCACCTTCAACTAATGACTGCCAACTTATAATGGAAGATTAAGTTTATATTGAATAGCAATAAGATGCTTTGTGCTAATCACCGATATGATTTATAAAGCGAAATCTCAATAGGTTTGTTTCTGCAGCCGATTTGTGATAGTTTGATCAGAGGTTAATTTGGATTAATCTACTGATGCACAAACTAAAACTGATTTCAAACTGATTTGAAACTGATTTAACAATTTTACTGCATGAACGCTTTTTTTACAATTATCAGGCGATGTATAAGTTACAAGCGTATGAAATAGACTTAAGAGAGAAAACATACTCAAATATGCAGATGAAAACAATAGATTTATCTTACATTCAAATATTACAAAAAGAGGTAAGCGAAAACAGAAATAAACGCGAAATGTTTAGACAGAATTACAACCTTAAAGCAACTGTTAATTCCTAACAAAACCACAGACATGAATAAAACACGCCTGAAGTGTGAGCATATACAAAAAAACCCTATAACACAACTTTTCACTTCACAATATAACAATGCGCATGCGTCTGATGGATCACTGGACGATAATCTTCAAACTGGAGCAACTATCAGCAAACGGTTAGAAATTAATTTGGAGATCTGCACGAACGCCAAATTACGTCAAACTAATAGTCGGAGTTTGGCGTTTTAACTGCACGAACACTATTTTTGTAGTGCGCATGCTCTAACGATTTCAAACGATTTTAAATCGCTGTAGAAACAAACTTAATATCAATTTATCCTCAAATTGGAGACCATAGCAAAGTGTTAAAACACTAACCGGGAATAACATTATCCACCACATTAAACAGAGAGAATGGTAATTTTCGTTCTATTTTACACTCACCGCAAATTTCTACGTAAAAGGGAATCGTTATCCACGCGGTTTGTACTTCGCGCCTGGGAACAAAAAGAAATCGTTAGGGGTCATATCATGATTATAGGGTGGGTGAGTCATCACGTCAATATATGGGAGCGCGCATTGTCATGGTGCAAAATGATCTGGCGTCGAGTATTCGGTTTTTTGTATTTCTGCGAAGACTTTTGGCAAACAAATTGTTGTGTAGTCTGAAACCACGTCTAAAGTCGCATCATCGCACGAAAATTTTCAGGAGTTCCATTTTGTGGTCACAAGAACTCAATGAAAACAAAACAAATAGCGTCAGTAGGACAAAACGTTCTGAGGACATAAGCCATCACGACTGTCAACTATATACCGGTAATGGTGTGCTATTCGGCAATATTTGACAGTAAGAGAGATGCACACCTTATTTCTTATGTACGCTTCCTGGATGATAATATTATTGTTGAAGACCTTCTATTCTGAAAAGCATAATTGGAAACGCCAAGGTTTGAGACTTATTTGAAATGCTTGACAAGTTTATAATTGAAAATGATTTGGATTGGGAAAAGTGCATCGGTATGTGTACTGATGGAGCTCGATCAATGTCTGGTCGCTATAGAGGATGGCAGGCGTTTATTCGCGGCAAAGCAGAGCATGCTATGTGGACCCATTGCATCATCCATAGGAAAGCTTCTGCATCAAAGTCGAGCTCTCAATTGAATCTTGTATTAGAACGTGTTGTAGACGTAGTAAACTACATAAATACTAGGCCACAGAAAACCAGATTTTTTAAAAAGCTACGCATTCACATGGGAGGTGCATACACGGCCTTGCTATACTAGTGCAGTTCACGATGGCTTTCACGTGGCAACGTCTTATTCCGTGCATTCGAGCTACGTCAAGAAATTCACACTTTTCTACAAGAGGAAGGTCATAAGAACTCCAGGTACTTTGCCGAACCCGACTTTTGCTGAAACTAGCGTATTTGTGCGATATATTTGACAAGCTGAATACTTTCAATCGGTCGCTGCAAGGCAATAACATGCATATTTTGAAACTTTTGGAGAAGGCTGCGGCGTTTAGGAAAAAGCTTAAGTTTCCCTGAATTGTACAAATACACGGCTTGCAATAAAGTCGTTGTTTCACAAGACTTGCTGTCCCTTTTTATGGAACACCTCTCAAAGCTCACTGACTGGTTTGGAAAATACAATGTCGAGAAATTTGCGTGCTCAAGCTCCACCATAATCCACTTCGCAGAAAGAAGAGAGTCTAATTGATCTCTCTTGAGACAACAGCCTAAAAACAAAATTTGCTTCTTCCGATTTAATGGAATTCAAAAGCTGTAAGGATCCTTAATCCCTTTACGACAACCTATTTATGCGAAGCCGGATTTTCAGCTGTAGCTGTAATAAAAAGCAAATATCAGCAAGCTCACCCGTCACACTAACTTACTTGTCATTGAAAGTTTCATATTTTTTGTAGTTTTATATTTTAGTTTGATGGATCTTATGATTCAATTTTTATAAATGTGAAGTTTATCTTAAAAGTTGTTTTCATTTCTGTGCCTGGTTTTTTGTCATTGTACATATATTTTGAAAAGGGCGCCGGGACAAAATACTAAACCTGTAAGTGCGCCACGGACTGAGTTTGGGAACCACTCCTTATGATTTTGACAGTTCATGCTCATTATTACCAAACTCTGCATTTAGTACTTCTGTATATAAACATTAAACAAATAATTATTTAACTTAGAAAAGCTTATGTTACGACACCTTTTTAAAGTGCTTAAGAATAAAGAAAACGTGATACAATTCAGTTTAATCTTTTATTTGTCATTTACTTAAGGAATCAAGGATACCTTTGTAGTAAATGTAATAAACGTTCCACAACATTCGCCTCGCAGGATTTTAAATTCCTCTTCCCTACGGATACCGGAAACATCCTTATCTCAGTCCGCAGAAATCTGCAAGCGCCCCTTACCGGCAAAAAATCAATCATCCGAACCATTAATAATTCAAATATCAAACACAAAACATCTGTTGTTGCGTAATATCTCGACTTTTCTCCTCCGACTTTCGTTCAAATTAACGAAGGAAAGCGATCGTGCTCGTAAAATTCTGTTCGGGAGATTTTAATTTCGCAATTTTTTCCTCGTTTCACCCACAATCCTGACATGACTATGAGGGACGAAAAACATGTTTACGTAAAGTTGTGTAAATGCGGCCTGGTTATTTAAAGATTTAATTAGTCGTTTTGTTTAATTGAGTTCGTAACAACGTATTTAAAAAGCAAACGTAAATTTAATTAAAAAGAAAAGTAGGTTGTCCTATCCTACCTACGCATATGTAAGCAAATAAAATGCGAAATTCGAATGAGCAGCAGGAATACACGAGGCATTTCGCTGTACTTGATGGAGAACCCGTTGGAAAAGAATCTTTTCGCAAAGTATTGGTATTTTATATAGATGACTGCGAATAGTTTATTTCATGATAATTCATTGCGAATTGAATTAGCTTTAGTAGCAAAGTTAAAGTAGCTGCTTGTCACTAAGGTGCGGATCGACGCGATCCCTTTTCGACACAGTCAGACATGTGGACAGTGTCGTGCACTACCAATAGCTATCGGTTAAGCGAAGACGTATTTATGCTCGTCTTGGGTTTTTATTTATCAATCGCTCACAGATAATGAGGTGGTATGCACGCGCGCTTTTAACTTGCCCTTTTACGAATATTTTCACATGTTAGCTTGGGGTTTCGCTATTTATAGTCCATTCACTTTAAGAATATCGTAGATAGCGCTGCAATCGGCGTCCGTATAACACTGCTAAGATTTGACTCGATTAAATAATGGCGGGTAATTTAAAAGTAAAATGTCAGTTCTATTATAACCTTTGTCAATTTCTTTGAAAGTAACTCTAAATACTAATGACAAATGTTTCAGTAAAATGTTTAGAAGAATATACAAATATGCGTTTACGTTTATTTCAGTTTATTTAATCAAACCAAAGAAATTGAAACAATTTTATTTCAGACATATTCTATATTTTATCATAAATCACGTATTCAAACATACATCTGAATAAAATAGTCTCTACGAGATACCTTAATAGCTCTGTTTTAAAATAGCTACAATAATCATAATTCTATAGACATGTACAAATTACTTAAAAAAAAAATAATTATGTTAATAATTCAGAAGCATCACTTAGTGAGGACATTTCCGATGATGATCTAGTATAAGCGGTAATAATAAATTCTCCCATCATATCTTCTACGATGTTATCCAGCTCATACATCTTATTTTCATCGGCAATATTGCGTACGATGTAATTTTTGTGATAAAGTTTGATAAAATAATTTTGTTACAAAATCAATATTACATTTACATTCAATATTTCAGTGCATGTTGGCAATTCATTCCTTAAGGAAAACGAATGTATATGTCTGCGAATTGCGGACTTTTGAGTATCATCCAAAGCTTCGCAAGTTGTTGTTTGTTGACGTTCCTTTGGAGGTGAACCTACAATTCCCGTACACTCCATTTCTTTTACAGTGTTCCATACAGTTTCTTCAACAAGCCCTAGCTGCTTGGAGGTTAGCTTGATATCTGCCGATTCAGATTTATCCTGTTTCCACTATATATAAATTATAAGTAAGGTAAGATAATCGTGTCGTCCCAGCATAACCGTAACAGCTGGAGGAGCCAACGGAACTCGGTGCGCGCCTGTCTGATGCGATGTGTAAACACCTACCGGGTTTAGCAGTTTAAATTCGTACACATTCATCATCACTACCGCGGCGTGTGTGTGTGAATTAAATTAGGCGAGCGGAATACTAATTATTCAAGAAAATTTTTAATTAAAAATGTGCAGTGTGCGCAAGGCTATACAACGACCCTTTGCTGATAAAGTAAAAAACTTTACCTGTGAGTTTCCAGATTAGTTGTACGACGGTGCTAAAATAGTTTGCAAAGTGTGCGAGAAAACTTTGATGTGCTGGCAAAAGAACGATTGCAGACGAGTGTGAAATAGAAAAAAACGGCGCGTCAAATAGAAATAACTTTATTTTCGATTTACTTGTCATGATGATAACATGTAATTTGTCACTTAACATACTGGGTAAGAAATCGTATAAGAACTTTTGGAACAAATACAACCCGGAGTTGAAGTTGCCAACTGCGGCAACAGCACGTAAGCATGTTTTATTTGTACGCAAAGAGGTGGAAAATAAAATCATATCCATATTAAAAAATCAGTTACTTTGGTTGTGTGTTGACGAGACAACAGATTGTAAAAAAAATTCTATTATACATGTTACATCTTGTGGTACAAACTATTAGATAATGTTATCCCGAGGTAGATGCATTAATATCAAGTACAAAAAAAGTGTTTCTCAAATCTCCAAAACGTCTTCGAACATTTCACGCACGATGTCCCGGTATTCATGAACCACCACAGCCGATTCTTACACGTTGGGGAACCTGGTTGCAGGCAGTTTTTTATTGTGCTGAACACTTCAAGAAAGTAAAAGCTGCTATTCTACAATTCAATCCTGTCGAAGCTGCAGCTATTAAGGAGAGCCAGTCAAAATTTCAAGATACTTATGTTGAAACAGATTTGCAAAGTATTCATAGTTACTATAAATGCTTACATGACGCACTGGAACAATTACAAAATAGAGCGTTGTCGTTGGTGAAGTCACCGCAAATAGTGGACGAAGTACATACTCTGCTACGCACTATAGATGACGCAAAAAATATTCGCATTTTAAAAAAGTTGGAGAGTGTTAGAGAAAGATTCCAATTTTATCACAACAAATTTGTAATGGTACTTCGACTAATCGATTAATTGAGTTCAAAGCTTATTTTAATCGTACATGTATTACATCGGTAGATGTCGAACTATCTTTCTCCAAATATAAACACATTTTTTCACCACTGCGAACACGATTCCACGAGACAACTATTGAAACATATCTAATGCTATCAATTTTTACGATCCTTATCCATTGGGTTATAATACTGATGATGGTGCTTCTACTTCTCATGTTCAGTAATTCCAATGCAATCTGCCAACCTACTTGATTACGCTGCTGAAGAGGGTGAGTGTTTCATAGCCTTACAGATATTATAATTCTTTTTCGGTATTATAAATATTGAAGAAACCGCACGCCTATGGCGCGACGAACGATTATCTTACTCTAATTATAAGCCATTAGTCTTTGCCCACTGCTGATACGTTTGTCTTGAGGATTTTTTGATGGACCGACGAGATGGTCTCCACCTTGCTCAACGGTCACTTCTTCAGCCATATCAAAGATGTAATAATCCTGGAATAGTAGTTAATAAGTACAATTGTATTATCAAAATTGGAAAAAAAATTCCTTCTCTCCGTAATTTTCGTATTAATCGTGTTCTGACAAGAACAATTTTAATGCAATATGCTAAATAAATAATAATATAACGAGAAACACAAGAAACAACCAAATATAAACCTAAAGCAGCGAAGAACTTTGACAACTGACATTACAAAAACGTAGCTGTTAGTAATATTTCATTTTGACCAACATAAATTTCGTATGCACAGACGCCTTCTTTCGTCGTGTGTAATATTGCCTTAAGTATTTCCCAATGGCAAACGTTGAAAATATAAGCCTAGCTTGCCCAACGCTATATTCTTAAAGTGAATGAACTATAGGAATAGTTAGAATATTTTTACCATTTCAAATTGAGTAGGCATTATCAAAATTAATTTTTATTTTTCTTCATCTTTTGTTAAGAATTTTTGTTTCTTCTTTCGTTTTCTATACGTATGTATATACAAATGGCTTCCTGCAAACGTCCTCGTAGGGAGTTGATGAATACATGGATCAAAGACCATGACTGCTTTCGATACTGAATGATGCTGAGATTTATTGTAACGTTTGTCCAGGCACATTGAAATGCTCAAAGAAAACGAAATTAATCCAACACTTGGAAAGCAAAACACATAGAGAGCAAGGTCAGCCAGCTGATAATTTTTTCACTAATCTCTGTGAAGCACTTGCAGCTGCAAATATACCTTTTAGAAAACTAGACAACCCCATTTTTAGAAAATTTCTTGTCAAATACACTTTTAAACAAATTTCGGGTGAATCAACTATAAAAAAAAAATTATTTACCTAACACATATACAAAAATAATAAATAAAATTACCCACAACATAGCAGATTCGTATTACTGGATTAGCACAGATGAAACTATGGACACATTAAGGAAAAGCGTAGTTAACGTTGTTGTCAGAGTTTTACATGTAGACGTCCCATCAAAGCCCCTTTTAAATAGCATGTAAAACACTCGAACATGTAAACGCTAATGCTATGGCCGAGCTTATTCTGAATAGTGTTAATAACATTTTTGTAGATGATGTTTCTAAACAACAAAATCCTTTATTATTCCTAAGTGATGCTGCAGCTTACATGCTAAAAACAGATAGATTACTGAAAACGAGTTTTCCCAACATGCTACATATTACATGTACTGCCAATGGGCTGCACAGAATTGCGGAATTTATAAAGGACGAATTTAAAACGAAATAAAATTCGAAATTGTTGATGTATCTCCAATCACAGAAGCAGTGCCAATGATTGATTTAGTAGTACGTAATTCTTATGACAACCTGTTTTCGTTACCTACCTTATTCTGTTGTACATTTCCCCTAACCTAAGTTTTAATGACCTTGAGCTGCTTTTTGATGCTAGAAGTTACTATTACTGGAAAAAATGTTTTGCTTGTGGGAAATTTCGATTATCCACAGTTTTTTGACTCTGCTACACAATCCAATGCTTGGAGCTATTACTTTCTTTCGTGGTGGGCGTGATACAGACCCTCTAGTTTCTGAAGACCATCATCCGGCTTTGTGGTTTGATGTTAAATCTCCTTCCTCCACAAATACTCGTCGCTTCCCATCTAATAACAACATCAGGCACAATTTTAAAAAGGCAAATTTCCCAAAACTGTATTCTGATCTACTTAATGTCGGCTAGTCTTTTCTTGATAACTATACGAAAGTAAACAAGTGCCTTGATGCCTTCTATAATAAACTATATTCAATTTTTAACTTGTCTGTTCCCTTGGGAAGATCTCCATCGGGCAATAATAATGCGCCCTGGTTTACTAACTCTATAAAAAGTAATCTTAGACCAAAATCTTACTATCACAGAAAATGAAAAGCTACTGGAAATACTCATTTGCAGTAGTTTTCCATTTTCTGTGATAGTAAGAAAATAAATAAATAAATTAGAATTCCAAAGAGTGCAAAAAATCGTTAAGGCAGAATTATCTGTTGCTTATAATTCAAAATATGTCCAACAAAATATTATTGGCGATCCCTCTGGTTTTTTTGAGGCTTTATTAATTGAAGAAAGAATATATCGAGAATTCCAAATAAATTACACTATGCTAATAAAGAATTCACTAATCTTCAGTCTATTATCGATGCGTTCGCGTCTACGTCTGCCAGCAACTTTTCACCTAAGAATTACACCGCTGACTTGCCTGACTGTCTTGCAAATTTTCCTCTTTTTTCAATCCCTTCTGTAAATCTGGCAGATATTACTCGGGCTATAAAACACTTGAAAGCAAAACCTACTGCTGGATATGATAATGTTCCTACTTGCTTAGTTAAAGATTGTGCCAACGTCTTTCTCACTTCGTTGTATAAACTTTTTAAGCTATCAATACAAACCTGCACTTTTCTACAAGTTTGGAAGGTCGCTCGTCTATGTCCGGTATTTAAAAATGGTGATAATACAGACATTTCCAATTACAGACCCATCTGTTTTTTATAGAGTAATTTCACTGAAATGTCACCCTTTGGTTTCAAATCGTTCCACTACAACAAACCTATGCTGCATAACACAGGATATAGCCGAGACCATAGACAACGGTGGCTTTAGCAATTCGTTAATTATGCTTATGAATTCATATCTTGCGGAGAGAGTTAACTACGTCACTTACAATGGTTACAGGTCAAGACTCTTCTATTCCACGTCGAGAATACCCAAGGTTCGAATCTGGGTCCTTTAATGTTCATTCTGTTTGTGAATGATTTAATAACTTCTCTTAATTGCACCAGACTTGCATACGCAGATGATTTAGAGATTTACCATCAAATAAGAGACCCGCAAGATGCGGAATTTCTTCAGAATAACCTGAACACCATTTACAACTGGTATTTAGTGAATAAGCTCAATTTAAACACCAGCAAATGTTGTGTCATTCGCAAGGAAACTGAATGCTATTCATACTACTTATTACATCAACGTTCCCATCTAAAGAAAGGACTCAGTTAGGGACCTAGGCGTCACATTTGATTACAAACTTAGCTTCACTGATCACGTGCTAAATATCACTACCTCTGCATACAGGTCGCTAGGATTCATTATCCGATGCACTAGAAATTTCACTAACATCGCTGCTCTAAAATCTTTTTACTTCACGTATGATATTAGCAAGCTTGAGTATGCATCTGTTATCTGGTATCCTATCTACGAGACCCACCTATATGGGGTTGAACGAGTCCAGCGAAAGTTTTTGAAATTTCTGAACTGTAAGGAGGATGGAGTGTATCCGGATCAAAACTGGGATTATGACACTTTGCTGGAGAGACACGGGTTCAACAGGCTTTCAACAAGACAAGTGAAAAGTGCTGCCCTTAGTGTGAACCTTTTAAACTGTAAGTTGGATTCACCTATCCTCCTATCGCGTATCGTCTTTCTAGTGCCACAGACTGTGACATGTGTACAAAGTTTTGTCCTTTCAACAGCAAGAACTAACATTCTTCAAAGAGTTCCGACAGTACACTCGATGAGGAACACAAATGAGTTACATAGTGATATTTTTATGTTATAGTAGCAAAAACTTAATTTCAATTTACATATTTACACATATGAGCGTGTATCTTTGTATTTCTTTGTCCGAATTGAATTATTCTGCTGGGCAAATATATGTATATTATTATTATTAAACCTACATCTTAATTATATTTTCATACTATTTCGTATTATACATTCAGTGTTTTTCAACATTGAAATTGCATACAACTTCAAAATAGTAATTGCCTATTCCTCAGTAATATTAAAACGTAGCGGTAAACGCAAAAGGTTCCACTACATTCTCTAAAACATTCATATATGTATTCATTTATGAAAATTTCTATGCTTAGTGGTGAAAACAATGCTCCAAAACTAACTTGAATACGTGAAGCTTTAGAGAATCGAATGGAGTTTGTTAGATAAAGAAAGCATACCCTAGCTATATTTGACTCTTTCTACTTGCACACATCTATGTGATAATCCAAATTACGTATACTGCATGTTGTTAGTAGAGCTTCAGTAAAATGAAGCAAATCTAATAATTGCAAAATTGTATTACGAATATACTTACGTAATAATTTTATTTTACGTCTCAAAATACCAAAACACATAGAGATGTGATCTCATTACTACTTGATGTACAGAGCTATGCAATTTACGAAATTAATTAAAGTTTCTGCATGCTTTTATTGTGTTACATACTCTCTTTAACACTAGAACCGCCGAGAATTCCTCATACTTCGAACCGCCGCCCCGGTCAAATTAACCGGTGATTAAAACTCAATTCTGTTTCAACTATTTTTACTAATTAACATAATTTGTTTGCATAAAAGTGTATATTTATTCACAAAATATGAAAATAACTTCTAACTTAACTTTGGTATTTTAAATATCGTTACAATTTCTGCAATAAGTAAATTACTTTAAATCCACATTTTCCACATATGTTCTTGTTACAGTTCTTAAATCTATTGTAAGTCTTATTTTCACATTTCTTTTCTTGACATGCATGTACGTCTTTTGCGAGATTGCTTATCTGTCTTTGATCCAGCCTGTAAGTTCTTGTTGCATTTTTGATTCGATATTCCCTCCTGAGGGTCTTCTTCGTTGTTATTGGATTGTTGCGAAGGTTCTTCTGCCAGTCGCAGAATGAAGTCGCGACGTTTTATTTTTGTGCCAGTAATGTCTTTGTACACAGCAGACGCATTGATTGCAGCAAGATCCAATATATTATAAAAAAACATGGACTGCCATCTTCTTGAGGGTGCCCTCACGCTGTATTTTCGGGCCATTTGATCTACTACGCCAACGCCATATTTTGTGCTATTATAGTATAAAACTGTTTCTGGCTTTTTCTTAGTACCGGCATCAATCGAAACTGTTGGATGTTGCGTACTTAGAAGAAGAACATTTCTGTTTATTTTGGCTTGATACACTGTCAAAGTGCAAACATTTTCTTTATTTGTGAATAGAACAGTTTCATATAAAGAACCCTTGCTTTTTTTGATTACTTCGGGAATTTCTTTTCTCGACCTGTTCACAGTACCAACAATTGTGATGTTTAGTTTTGCTAATTTCTTTGCGAGTTCCAAACTGGTAAAAAAATTGTCCATTGTCACATCTCTTCCTTTCTTGGTATAAGGCTCTAATAATTTTAGAACGACGTATTCACCAAGTGGTTGTCCTATTGGTTTCGAATCATCTTTTCCTAAATATGGGAAGGCATTCAATACATATTTAGCTTCAGTGTCAACAGCAAGCCAAAATTTAATGCCAAACTTATCCGGTTTATTGGACATATATTGCGTAAATCGACGTCTTGCTTTTGGAGGAAAAAATTGTTCGTCTATTGTTATGTTTTCTCCGGGCACATAACAAATTTTGCAATTATAAGCAAATTTTTGCCATATTTCAGAAACCAAAGCAAACTTGTCATGTTCCAATCTTTCTTTCCATATAGACTGATATTCCTCACTTTTTAGACCACCGGGAATCTAATTCTAAGTGACTGAAACCCTGAGCACCACTGGAACCCTGAGCACGTGCGTATAGAATGGCAATAAGGGATTCTAGATCTCCTAAAGATAATTGCCAGTCTTGACTGTTTAGTCTTCAAGCTTCAGCCTCGGTGCATTGTTTTATGTGTCTCAGCATCGAGTCATCGATAAATAATCTCCAGAAACTACTCACATTTTCCGCAGTTACTTTTTGTTTTGCATAGCCTGTTGACCCTGGATTCTCCCTGAATATGTTGGGTTGAGTTTTTCTACCTGCAGTAGGCTGACTCGCAGAAATTACTTGCCATTGGGAATTGTCTTTTGATTTGCAAACTGCACCGAGATTGAAGGAAAATCCTTTTTCTGTTGATTTCTTTTGCTGGCAATTAGAACGAACAGACGTTTTCTTCAACCGTTACATCACAAACTGTGTCATTGTCAGATGCATCACTATTTTGTTCCTCACTCGCAACAACTCGAGAACGAATTTCGTTTTCACTGTCTGTACTAACTGATTTAGAATCATACTCGGAATTTCCTGGTGAAAGGTTTTCCAGTTCATCTAAATACGCTAAAGCTTGTGCAGCCGAGAGGCCTTTACTGGACCACATACTGTTCAGTCTAACTAAATAGGACGCATGCACTACCGATCTTTTTATATGTTCACAATAGTGCAGATTGAAACTTGCAAAATATTTTATACGCATGCGCCAAATTAAGTATGCGCATGTGCGACATTAAAAAGAGCACGAATAGAAACAGGTTCTTTGTTGAGGGCAAGGCTGAACATGTCGAAACAAGTACGAACAAGTACTAACAAATAGGAACAAGCTCTGATCGGTTGATGCAGATGTATGCCTTGTTTTATATATAATAAATGTTTGAAATTATGTATATATTTACATGCGGTACATGCCTAAATGTTTATTTCATTCAAATGTTGCAACCAAGAAAAAGAATTGACAAATAAAGTTTGTCAAAACATTTTTTAACGTACCGGTCAATTTGACCGGGGCGGCCGTTTAAGGTGAAATTTCTCAGAAAAATTTTGTGAGAGCATTGCCAAACTAAATTTAGGAAAAGTCACATGATTTCAAGATCATATCAAAATTAATTCCGTTGAAAAAAAACTAATATTGAAAGACGGTCAAATTGATCGGTGCGACGGTTCTAGTGTTAATGTAAAATAATAGTATAAGTTGAAGTCTGCAGCACAAAAATACAGATATTTTCCGTTTACCACCATAGAAGTAGCATGCTACTTTCTCCACATTGTTACTTGAGAATAAATCAACAGAATTTTCGCTATTGTTTCTTTACCTTCATTCCATTCAAATAAAATACTCTGCGCAATATATTCTTAACACAAGTACTTTCCAGATCGAATATACATCTACTTTAATTACAAATTTTATACACATTATGACACATTTTTTCTATAAAACACTGTACAACACGTGTACAAAAAAATCGATGTTTACATACTGGGAAATACTACAGATGAATTAAAAATAATACTTCATAATCATGATACTAAATTTAAAGTAACTTGTAATAAATATTTTAATTAATTATCATCAACTAATACATTGTTTTCTCTAGGTTCAACATTCCGATTGCATGACGTAATACTTTAACACAATTCTAGACGAGTGGCTATTCTTGCAACTACGGATTTTTATGAAATTTTATGTACTAAATCTATCATACGATTTATTAGATTCTTCAGTGAAATATCTGTGGAAATAGGGGTGTCTATTACCATGATATACTATTACTTTATTCATTATATTTAGAAACAAGATGAATGGAAGATGATATAATATTTTATAGCATTTAATGACAAATTTCACTTTGGATTTCGGAGCCGGTATGCATAAAAATATCAAAGTATGAAGAAAAATAGGAATATGTAGATAACAAATGTAATGTGTAGTTTTTTTTTTGATTATTTAATTATGGCCCCCAGGAAATCTGATCGATATGACTTTGTCTTTAAACCCGTCTTTTACAAGAAATCCACAACATGGCAATTTTTTGCCGAATTTCTTAAAGAAAGTCATTTTGAAATCTTTTGGAATAGATTCTATTAGAAACCGCATGTTTCAGGTTGCACAACAGAAGTGATTTTCGGTTTTCAACTTGAGGAAACAATGCCTAAAATTAGGAGTCAGAAGTAGCGTATGGGTCAAACACGTTGGTTATACATTTTTTCTTCTTTTAATCCGAGCTCTTCTACCTAATGGTGTAGAGGTGTTAGGAGTAGAGCATTCTTCATTCAATTCTGTTGCGTGTTATCATTTCAGCTTCCCTCCAATTAAACATCCTTTCTTGCAGCTTTCTTGCAATATCTTGTTATTCTATTCCTTGTTTCAGGACTCAATTCTCCTCTTGAATTGGTAATGGAACCCAGATATTTAAAATTATCAGCTTGTTTAATAGTGTTTAATTGCTTTAAGGCTGATGGCAATCTGTTGGTCGGTTTTAGCTGTCGCCAACACTTCACTTTTTTTCACATTAGTGTTCATGTTAAATTTTCTGAAACTACTATTCCACTCATTGACGTTCCTTTGTAAATTTCCTTCAGGTGATGCAATAACCGTTAAGTCATCCACATATAACAATTCAGAAATTCATACCTATTACTGATTTCTCACATCGATTCATAAGCTTCTACATTTTGCTCGGCATACCTTTGTAATATCGTCCATAAGCATTATAAACAACAAAGGACTTAGGACAGTTCATTGTGTGTTCTGATTTCTTTCCTTGTGCATTTGTACACACTCTTAATTGCACGAATTAATTGCCAATCAACATTACTGCTTTCTAAAATCTTCCATAATTTATATCTTAAGGCAGTATCGAAAGCTTTTTCTAGATCGATAAAACATAAGAACAAACGATTCTCATACTGCAATGACTTTTCTATTAACTGTCTCGCCGCAAGGATTAAATCTGTAGCATCTCTGCCAGGTCTAAAACTACACTAGTTGTCATCCACGGTATATTCTATGATTGCTCTTAGCCTCCTTTCCAAAATTATCTCATAGATTTTAACAACAACTGATAACAAAAAGACTCCTCTGCAATTACTACATTTCTTGGCATCCCCCTCTTTAAATATAAGCAAGACAATGCAATAGCCAATGTCCAGTCCCTAAGTAAGCAACCCGTCCTTCGTGCAGTATTTATTATTTTATGGAGTAAGTACACTGCTTTACCGTTTATACATTTTACTAACTCAGCTTTTATATCGCCACATGGCAGCTTTCTCTTTCTTTAGACTGCTAATTGTTTCGTTTATCACATCTTCAGTTATTTCAGTCAACCTATTCATATCACTTAGCACTGCTTGTCCATCTTGTTAATCACTCAATCCAATGTCCAGATCAGCTTTCAAAATTTCTGCAAAACATTGTCTCCATCTTTCCGGAATTTGACTTTCTGTTACTAGCAAATTTCCATACGAGTCTTCAATACAATGAATCTTGTTTGTTTTGTCTCATATTTTTCAAGGTGCTAGGCAGCAATTTGGCATTACCTCCACCGTCCCTTTCCATCTACTCATTGTTTCATGTTTGCTTCTCTAACTACATCTCTAACTTTCATTCTTTGCTCTTTATACTTCTTGTAATTACTCTCCGTCTTATTACTCCGATATACTTGCCATAATTGTTTACTTTCCTTTATTTCACCTTTGATATCATTATTCCACCACGCTATTCTATTCTTTCATCCGCTCCTGGTCACACCACATACCTCTTCTGCCACCTAACAAACTGCCTCCCTAAATACCTTCCACGACGTTTCTAAATCGTTTTCCTCCTTCTATATCTTATTTACTATTTCCACATTTTGTCTCTCACAGTACTTCACTTCTTGCTGTTGTAATCTATGCACTCCGTACTCTTCTGTTTACTCTCTTATGTTTTGTTTAATCCGTTGTTCGCATTGCTAATATATTTTTGGCCGCTTAAATTCTTTCAATTTTACCACAACAAGAAAGTGACCAAATCCAATTTCATGACTCCTTCTAACACGAACGTTTTCAATCATTTCGCTCCAGTCATTCTGCACCAATATTAAATCGACAGTTGATTTTTTATTTCTACTTTCCATAGTCCACGTGTACTTATGAATATCCCTATGGTTAAAAAGCATATTGAGTACGTTGCCTGTATATTTATACCAATTAGTCAATGGTATTCGGTTGCTACATCTCCATGTGTGCTTTATTTTCAGATTCCTTTCAGTCTATACTTGCTCTTATTTTAAATCGTAACTAAAAAAAACAATACCAACTGTCAATTGTAAATCGTATGTATGAAACAATGATGTAATATTTTCCCCAATAGTAATCACAGGAAACTATCTCTGGACTTCCACACATTTGAATTAAAAATTTATATTTAAATTTAAATCCCCAATTACGACATAACAGTACGCCTAATAGGCATTATCAAATAGTGCCGTTTAATCAATCTAGTTACGCAACGATCGGATTAGTATCTGTAACGAATTAATTTAAGTTAAAAAAGAAATGCAATTTTCATTCTGTTCCATTTACTAATTAAATTGAAATGCCGCAGTTATTGCAAAATCGTAAAACGAAAATTTAATTAAAATTATAGATTTTAGCGTTTAACGTTTATAATGCATCTGAGGACGCTAATCAAATAGAATTTTATTTTTCTTTGCTCTTGCGCATGATTCCTCAGCGAAATACGGTGATATGAAATATTATTACCCTTTGCCAGCTGGTAGATATTCAAAGTTTAAATGCCACTGAGGACAGGTGGTTAATGCAAGAAACTATGTTTATGACGGTACAATGCAATGTCGCACAATAGCACAATTTTTGCAAAAGATAAAGTACCTTTCTTTAAAAATCTAAATCTGTCCTCGAAGGGTAAAATAATTAGAACATAGGTTACAGTTAGACAATCCACAAATAAAGTAATATTACAAGTACTGTGCTTAGTTGCCGATTGCATTATTTAAGATAGTAATGCACACTATGAAAAATAGCAAAAACCAATTGCACGAAATCAAGAGAGAATCTGTAACGTTAATATCATAATGTTACACATGTATAAAAGGGATATCCGCTATCAAAACTAAGGTAAATTTGAATTACACAAAAATCAATCAAAAAGAAAGATTACCATATATAATATATACCACGGTGATGAATCAAAATCGTTATATTTTCGTCAAATTTTTCAAATCCTGAAAATCATCTGTTTTGGGTACAAAATAAATTTCGGAGAGAGCAGCCAGGGGATACGAAATTTACTCTTTCTTTGTTAGCTCGAGCTTTCGTAATAGTTTATTACATCAGGAGCACTAACTACAATGCGTATACCAGAAAACAGTGCATCGTAAGTGATGATAGTGATGGCTACTTACATAGTAAATATGGATGTAGAATGACATATAAAACACGTATTGATGTTGAATTTTAAAATTCCAAAGTTATAATTCAACCAGAAGTATTTAAAAAATACTCCTAGTTTAAAGTTATGTCAAAAATGTTATTATTTTTTTAATTTTTGACATAAGTTTAAACTATTTTATATATACTTCTGACTCAATTTCTATATCAATACGTGTCTTACGTATCACTCTACATTGCTAAGATATACTATTTTGTGGTCTATATATTGTAGATTATGCTCCTGATGGTATAATAAATTATTACAAAAAGTCGAGTTAACAAAGAAAGAGGAAATCGCTTCGTATCCAATGGTTTCTATCCTCGAAAGTTATTTTGCACCCGATATCGTACTCGCAACCGTGTGAAATGAACTTCTTTTAATTTAAGTGAAGTAACTTCGTACATTTCACTAATATATCTTAGAAATGAAAATCGAGAGAGCTTCTTACAAGTAGTAGCATTATTGAATGTGATTAATACTTTACTTATTTACATCTTTTACATTTGATGTCTGTTTATCGATTCCAACTTCTATTTCCCTTCATCACCTTTTTTATAGACTTAATGCTTAGTAAGACATCAGCGGACATTACTCCGACATGCGTTCGCAATAAAAGCAATCTCAGCGTCTGTCTTCTTGATGTCAATACACTACACTACTCCTACCCTCGCTGAATTCTTTTATTTCACAACATCAAAAATTGTTGCAATTTCCATAACATTCAAACCCACTTTCTGCATGTATACAGAATAAGTTAACGATTTGGAAAGATCCATTTCTTCTCCAAATAAAAACAAAATTAAAATTTGACGTACACAATAATTATTGTACGTAACCTAAAATTATTTGTAACTTCAAAGGATGATTATTCATAGCGCGGCGCAACTAAGTTAACTTTTTTTTAAAGAAGAACACTTAGTATATTATATCATTTTTGTATTTTGCATCACAGTTTTCTAAATAAGAGTGAACAAAATTCCATCAATAATTACTTGTTTATTTTAAATCGAACAACTTGTCTATTTTGGCGGATTGCTACGTTTGCCCTATTACTTAAAACTTTTATTCATCATTAGGCTTAGGATAATTATGCATTTGCATATTTGCATATGCAAATGCTGTCAAGAAATTCGGTCTATCAACAACTGAACAATGTAAGTGGAGTTGGAAAATGAAACAACCATTAATGAAAAAAATTAACATTTAAGTGTCAGCGACGTAAAATATGAATTTGTACCAATAGTGTCTTGTGATGAGAGAGTTTTAAAATTTACTTTTGAAAATTTTGCAGTTAAATAAAATTATAATTTGTTTGTACAATTTCATTAATTTTAATTCAATAATTTTGCGTTTTTAATTAATTTTAACAAAATAATTTTGAATTTAAAAAGTTGCTTTTAACGGAAAAATAAATATGTGTTAATATAAAAGTATGCATGTTTAAATGCATATTTAGGTGCATATTCTTGATGGTTTTTGCGTGCATATTTTAAAGATTTTTAGTGCATAATTATCGTAATCCTGTTCATCATATGCTGTACCTATCGGAGATAGTATAGCAGGTATTTCAATTTCTTATTAAATGAATTACATTTACTTATAATTATCCAAGTAGCTGTGGATAAATTGAGAAAAAATATGATTTATTTGTGAAATTGCTGCTTCGTGCAATATGATCCTTTTATTGTTAGTATACAGGGTGTGTTTAAACCTCCGGTCAACTAGTAATAATGAAAATTATTACTAGTTGAATGCTGGAAATTTATCTTCGAGGATTTTTGATACTGATCTTTCAAATAAAAATATTAGCAATATTGAATGTCAACTTGCTTATTTTCAGTGAAACAGCCTATATATTTCGTCATTTTCTGATACCACATATTATTCTATGTAGGTTTTTGAAAAATACAGATTTTAATGAATTCTGACGGTTTAGTGATAGCGGAATGAAAAATCATTAACTAAGAAAATGTTTAAGTTACAAGGTTGAAACTTCCTGGTTACGAAGTCAATACATTATACTACTATACAAAGTTAAAAAATATAAAATTAATAACACATGGCAGAATTGAACACTTTGTATATTGTCAGCGTGTATGATTTGTCTGATTATTCTCTGTAAAAGTTAATAAACACTTCCTACATCTAACTCTAATAGTTTGAGTTCTTTAAACTTTTTCCTGTTTGGAATAAATTCGGAAAATTTTAGATTGTATTTGAAACAAGAACGTAGCAAGCAAACAAATTGCAATTAAACAATAAAATTTTATAAAGGTTGTTATAGTTAATAAAAATTTCCATCGCCCAGTTTTAAACATTTGTAAAATCTTTTTAAAATGCTATGACTTTTTCATTGGAAATTATGGCATTTAATTAATATTTTAATATTTCAAAAAATAAAGATAAAAAAATGAATGTTATTTGAAGCTAATTGCTAATTATTTAAAACTAGATATTTATCTAGTTCACAAGATATAGCTGTCTTTAGAATTTGTTTTTTTTATTGACTTTCTTAAGAGCGCTATAAAACGATTTTACATCTCCCGACATTTCAAACACAACACGATTAGAAGGGTGCTGCAAGCCTTTAACTCTAGAACCCTTGCAAATCATAGCATTTTAAAAATAATTTACAAATATTTAGAAGCGGGCAGGGAAATTTTGAATACATTTGATAAAATTTTATTGTTTATTTTCAGCTTGTTTTCTTGTTATGTTATTGTTTAAAATATTTTTTTCCTTTTATTGCTTAATTTTCTATCCGAATTTACTCCGAACATGAAAAAATTTAAATAACTTATAAACTATCAGAGTTAGATATAGGGGTGTTAATTAACCTCTACAGTAAATAATCAGAAAAATCATATGCGCTGATAATATACCAGTTCTCCTATTTAAAATAAGTGAGTTATTGCGTCTTATTGATCAATATAAGTCAATAACCTTTTGCATCGCCCTTATTATTAATTTAATATTTTTTTAACTTTGTGCGGTAGCACAATATACTGACTACATGGCCAGAAAGTTTGACGCTCAGCTTAAATATTTTCTCAGCTATTGAGTTTTCATTCCGTTGTCAATAAAACGTTAAAATTCATTAAAATCCGTTTTTCTCAAAAATGGTCTGAAGTTAGATATTTGGCAAATCTTAACAGAACCTATGTAAAACAATATGTGCTATCAGAGGATAAACAAATATACAGGGTATTCTATTTGAAATAAGCAAGTTGACATCCGTTTCCGGTATAACCGGAAATAATTCAGTATTGACAACGTTTTAATTTGATCAATATCAAAAATCCCCGAAGATAAATTTTCAGTATTCAGCTAGTAATAATTCCCAATATTCGGCTAACCAACGGTTTAAACGCCACTCACTATGTATGTTCAAATATGTACGTTAAATTTTATTTTATCTTGGTTTGGAGAATAATTCGACATTATCAAAACCGTTAACTCACCTTGTAGATAGTATTAACTTTAAACAAATGAGGTGCAGAAAATTGAAGAACCTTTACTCTTATTTAACGGCAAATATTTATCTAAAACTGCTGAATTAATGCACGTATAATTTTTAACAAATGGTGAAGGCGCCGGTTCGTAACAGAGATATTTCCGATTGTGACTTTGTATTTGTAATGCGTGCTTGTGCGTATTAACGTTTTAATTTGTACGGCTGAATGCATCTTTATCCGTCCTTATCCGTACTTATCCGTCCTTATATGTACTTCTCCGTCCAAACAGGACTAATTGCATCACATATACGCGCATTAAACTTCTTGCATTCCAGGCGGTTAAGATCGTATGCATGCACGTCTAATACTAACACTAATATGTGAACTCATCTCAAGTAACACCAAATAATTGATCAAGTTTAACTCTGTATGTGCACTGCTTAAGCGAAAGCTCTCACCAATTTGTTAGTGTTCATAAACTACATGCTTGCACCGTAATGGTCTAAACATACATTCGTCCTTATACCCACTCATACTTAGGTAAATGCGAACACACCCATAATCCAGATCCGTGCATTTCAAGCTTTACCGAAACTAGGAGTTGTTTCTCTCAGCACAACGTAGCGCCATTACCGTAGAACTGAATGCGCGGTGGAAGGAATGATTGCTTGAATTACTAAAACTATCAGGGGTTGGATATTGACCAACCTAAACAATACTCGCGCGTTATAGAGTTTCAATGGTAACATTATGTATATTGTACAGATTGTTAAAAAGCCGCGAGAAACATACTAAACGATATATTTGTTCATGTTGCAATACTTTCCGTTAAAACTTATTTTCAGTATTTTTATAGTGCCATAGGAATACGTTATCTTGTAAATAATTGATGTTGTGCAATTATTCTTGTATGTACAGTTTAGACCATACGTGTGGAAATCATTTTCCTAACGAGTGGATACAATTTTATCTAAACCCAATAAAGAAGGGACTCCTACTTATTGTATGTGAAACAGAACAAATTCTTGGAAGAATACCTGGATTTCATTCATCTAGGCCACCATCAAAGTAGTCCCTTGGGAATGCAAACACCGATCCCAAAGCATCTGCCACGAAAGGAATGCATGGTGAAAGCCTTGTTTTTTAATGTGTTCAGCGTTCGCGATTCAGCTTCAACTTCCTCTGTCATGTAAATCTTCGCCATTTCGATTTGATTTGAAAAAAAGAAAAAGCCACAAGGAGCCAAGTCAGGCAAGTACGCTGGATGAGGAACAGCGGCCATGTTGTTTTTCGCCAAAAAGTGGTGTACCATGAATATTGTATGTGGCTTCGCCTTATCATAATGGAGAAACGAGTAGTTCCTGCGTCAGTTTCCTAGACGTTTCATTCTCACATCCTCCTCTTATGTCTTGGATGGTCTGCCTAGGATCATTTACAACTTTGCTTCAAACAGCAACATGTGTAGTATCGGTTGATGATCCACCGGAACTTTCATCGCCATCAAATGATGCTCGTCCATTTTTGAAACATGTAAACCGGTCGTAACTTGTGTTTGATCCAAAGTGTTGTCCACGATTACCGAGTTGAGTCTAGGACATACTGCCGTCGCCGATTCACTGTCGCCCTAGGGCCAGTTCGCCGTATTAAACTACAACTTTGTCTAGCGACGGTGTATCGGGTCGACCGCGAACTGGCCTTACGGCGAAACGGCGACGACGAAACGGCAACAGCCAATAGTCCCACTATCTACCAATGTACCTATGTAAAATTATTATACTTTAGGTAAAATTCAGCGTTTGGTAAAGAAATGTCTTTTCGTTATTTTTACTTTAAATAATAATATTAAAAATAGTAACTGCTATCGATTGCCTTTTGTGACACTCGCTGAAACCTGGCATATTTTCCGAAATTTGGATAATTTCCAATTTGGTTGGACTTACCCTTACATAACTAATCGTTTTTTTACTCTAGCAATCAAATAAAGTAACATGGTTTCCTAAATCCCGTAATGTGATAGTATATCAACTGACAACATTATCATCATCAATAGTATTGATTCAATACGATTCACGGTGACGGGCGTGATACTGACGCGCGCAAACTATCCTAAAACTCGAAAAAAATACTAATTGTTTGATAACCATTTGGTGATTTTAGTTTTTGAATTTGCCCTCTCGGCGCTTGTGCCGTAGAACGCGTTTATCAAACCTTAACCATAAATAAAGTACTAAGAGGTATGGCGGTCGTTAGGAACTAATACGTAGTTAATACTGTCGGGATAATAGTTTTTGGCTATCTATTTTAACTCATTCCTGAAATAATGGTGAAACTTAAAAGAATAACATTTTTTTTAAATTGTGGTCGTCATCTCGACAGTATCAACCACGTGCATAAATAAACTGGCTTGTTAATCAATTCCAGAGATATTACATTTTTTATGAATCTTACATTGTCTTGAAAACAGCGAGAGGCAGACATAACAAAGTCAAGACAAAATTACGAAAAATTAATCAGTATACAGGTGTTCCATTGAAAGAAACATAATTTTGATATTCCACGGTTTTTTGAAACAGCTTGTATATAGAAGATTATTTGTTAAATGTACATCTAAATGGCCCAGATGCGCCTACGGAGTTGGTTTCCAAAAAAATAACAATATTTGCTCATTATAATCCGAAGTGTTACTCATGAGATATCCTACATATTTTATTTCAAATATAGTTCCTAAACACATCAAAAAGTGCCTAGAAACAATAGCCAAAATAATGCTAATATAGCTCCTCATGGTATGGATGTTATCATTCATGACAAAAGCAATGTGGCGAAAGAAAACACTAGCCAACGAATATGTTTCTGCCTACCCGGAGTCATCGACGTTACTCCAAGTGCTTTTCTACCACACACCGTCATCTACCTCTCGGCTTATTTTCCTTCGAAATAAGTAAAATACCTTTTGGTGCAATCTAGTGCCAAGAAAAATACACCTGCCGTCTACAAAGCAGCTACAAAAACCGGGTACAGTTCTCAAACCAACTTTCGAGCAGTTCTCGGACTGCTGAACTGAAGATGGCGTGCACCTGAATAGTCTGGGTAGCTGCACATGTAAAAGACTCATAGAGGATTGCCATGATATACTAAAAAGATTTCAAAAATTGGCTAGAAGCAATAACTCCTCATGATATTGATGGAATCACTCACAACAAATGCAATGTGAGGAGAGAAAACACTAGCCAACGGACTTGCTTCTGCCTGCCTACCCGTGACTTTAAATGTATACACCTAAGTTAGTTTTAGCTTAGATTGTTAGTTCAGTTTTACTGTTGAAGATGATAGCTTAACTAGCGAAACATGCGCCCATTGTTAGTGATGTGTTGTAATAAGAGTGTTAGTGAATCGTTTCATTATTTAAATTATAGGAAAAACTATTAAAACGATTAACATACGATAAAAAAGAAAACGTAACAATTCTATACAATCATGTGTCTAATGGTAATGCTTAAAATGAATGCTACAAAAGAACCATTCAAATGAAACATTAAAGGTTAAAGACCTCTAAGTGTTTCCATTTATGAAATTCCAAATAAGAAGATTCTAGCATCGATTAAGTTTAATGAACTGGTTATGTTCGCGTCAGCTTTGGGTAATGCACGCATTATTACTGGGTTGAATGTTTCAAACGATTTTTTACGCCACTAACAGCCCCTATAGTTGAACCTTACGCATGAATGAACTACTTTACGTAGTCATACAGTTTTTGTTCTAATCCTCTTTGATGTCGATTATTAACACATGCTTGTGCCAGTAAAACTTAATTGGATTTTTGCTTATTTACTCTAGCGTTTTTACGAATCATAATCAGTTTAACTACTCTACGCAATAAGAGTTCGTTCGAAATTTTAAAATCAGTTTGAGAAACACTTTTAGTAATTTTGTCACGTAAAACACTTCTTATTCCTTACACATTCATTCAGAAATGAAGTAGAAGGTAGTAAGATATTATCCTGCCATCGACTTTTCTCGCAATTAACTTTAACCAACTCCAGTTTTATTATTCATGATCCTCACTCTCACCACCCGTTCCCTTTTCTGTGTCTTAACGTTTTATAGTCAAAGTTGTTTTACGGTTATCGCGAAATTTAAATCCGTCGAGAGGATTAACTACAGAAAAACGTTTATACGTCCCTTGTGCAAGCGTCAAGTATTCCGAAAGGTATTTTATCGAGTACTAATATTCAGGATTCGATCATTTACCTCACAAACTAAATTGTGAATTTGTATACACAATGTTTTAATAACGAGATAGCAATATTCTATCGTTACGAAATGGAAAAAGGAAGCAAACAGCTCTATATTTTGGGTTCTAGTATTGCTAAAACATAATATAATAATAAAATGAGGTAGTCGAACTTAATATTAGTACCACTTTTGGCAGTGATCTTATTAACGATAACGTAAACACAAACTTTCGGCTAACTTTTTGGTGCACCGGTTATTCAATTTTCCTTTAACTAAAGATAGATATCAAAATGAACTAAAAGAAATCATCAATATTAGTAATAATATATTTGTTCCTTCATTACATCGCAATGTATAGAACACGTTAAATAATTAATAAAAGTTTACATATAAAAATTAACTTGTCACATAAACAGTTTAAAATTTTATGTTAAAAAAGTCATTAATAGTATATATCGAATTTTCTGTTAGTAGACGGCGAAGATCTGTTTTAAACTTGTGGATGTTTAGTGTTTTTATAGATACTGGTAAGTGATTATATACTTTCACAATTTTATATTTGCTAACTTTAACCGATTCTCTGAAGATGTCGTCTATAATACTATTAGAAAACATAAGAATAGATTAAGAGTTAGAAATATAAGCACACTATAATGTTAAATTACCCTTTTATCCAAGTTACACGAAAGGTCTTCAAAAAACCTTTTCTAAAGTTGACCGCAAGATTGTTTTTTCTTCGAGCAATAACCTTAAAAACCTTTTAGGAAGTTCCAAAGACCCAGTAGATAACACGGATAAATCAGGAATTTACAAAATTTCATGTAAAGATTGTGATCAAGTGTAAATTGGGCAAACAAAAAGATCAATCAAAATTAGGTACAAAAATAAATCTAGTGTTGCCCTACATATGCTTGAAAATAACCATAGTGTTGGTAATATAAAGTTAATTAAAAACGTAGAGAGCGTTGTTCAATTAAATTGTTATGAAGCCATGGAAATTTACAAAAACAGAAATCACTTAATGAATTCAGATTAAGGACCACTAAATTCCAGCCTTTATCCCTTGTTACATCATGTATAGTTAATTACAGCTGCAATTATAACCATGTGCAATGAAGGGCTTCATTGAAAAACATGGATTTTAATAACTTACGTCATCTTAACTACTTACATTTTAATTTATGGATTATTTATCTTTCGATTTATATTTTAGGCATTACAGTAATCTGCAATGAAGCGACTCATCAAGAAACACTTGAAATAGAAAGGTACATATAGTATATAATTAAGATATAATTAAATATTACTATGCTTATTTTAGATTTACATATTGCGTAATTTATTCCCTATATAAGGTTTGTTTTTCGCTTAATTTGTTAATTCAGTTTTACTGCTGATGATGTTAGCTTAGCTATCGAAACGTGCGTCCAGTACGAGTTAAGTATTGTGGTAAGGGTTTTAGTGAAGTGTTTCAGTGTTCCGGTGCCACAGAGTTAAAGTACCCAATTAACGTAAAAAAATGTTTCAAAATTTAAATTAACATATTTAATTGAGCGTGTGTAATGGCCCATCTTCGGCAGCTTTGTTTGTTTTATTCTGAAAATTTTTGAATAGAGAGCAATAGTAATTACCATCAAATTCTCGAATTTTCATACGTATGCGCTGCTTCGGCTATCTATTTGTTGAAACCAACAAATTGTCACTATAAACTTTTTGTTTCAAGTGAGACCAAAAACCCTCTATAGGATGCAGCTTCCATACACTGCGGTGGATTTTCATTCTTTAATGTATATTTTATGTTCAACTCTTTATTCAATGTTAATTTAATATAATGGCAACTTGCTCCATAAGGTCAGAAGATGTATCGCCCAAATTGTCAGCAATAAATGGTTTTAGCCGACGTTTTATGCATTGATGGGCATATTCTTGAGCATTTAATGCAGAATTAGCCTCATCAAAATAGGTTCCGAAACACCTTTTTGTAAAACGGCAATCCAATCACACAACTGCTCCTTTGATTTTTTTTTTCGTAATTTAAATTAAGTATTGGGTACTGCGTTCTTTTTATTTACAGCGAAAATATTTACTGTATGTCAGCTCACTGTTTTGAAAAGAGAAGTAGGACTCATCATCTAGTATAATTTTCTTCCCACCATGTTCGAAGTGAATTAAACTCAACTTTCGCAAGCGATAAATTCACCATTCTTGCTACTCCAGTGAACACTTTGGAGCATCCATTTTACAGAAAAACTTTATACTGTTTTGTCATTGTAGCACTTTCCTTTTTGGCCATATGTCTAATTTGGATTTTCATTCAGCTTTCTTTTTGTCTTTCTTGTTGAACGTAGTCATTAAGAGAAGTGTAAAAAAATATTACATGCCTTGTGAAATGTCAAAATAATAAAACTGTGAAACTTGTGAATATTATTGCTAATAAGGGTTTCCGATACATAGTTTTTATTGTTTCGGGTCAGATTCAACCCCAAGAACGTATTCCAGCAAAGAAAAATAGAAAAAATCCAGCTCAACGAAATCTTTACCAGGGCCTTGTTGTTTTACTTAATTTTAGTATCAATTTTCGTTTTTGTAACTCTGTCAACTTTGCTAATTGGTAAGCGTTTCCACTCAGCCACCGAATTTTGAAATTTAATTCGTATGGTTTGATATATCAATTTGACAATTATGGCCTGGCGCCATCGAAGTATTGCTTTCAGAACTGAAAGATATTTAAATGGCGCCAATTTTTTAAGTTCGTATACCTTTATTTTTTATACGTTTTTAGTTTCTAATCCCTTAGTGCAAATTATTTAAGTATTCTACTGTTAGCCATTACTTGTGTGTGATGTATTTTTCGTTTGCTCATGGCCTCCATATTATTTTTGCTAAAATAGCGTTGCTCCAACCTTTTCCCAGCAATCAAGTTCTTTCCTTTCCCACCTTAAATTTCTTGCGTTTCCTTGTTAATCACCCACGTTTTCACTGTCGCACAATTGCTGTTGCACACAATCTTAAATTAGTTTTTTGATAATTATTATTGAAAAAATAATGCCAAGAAATGATCCATTGTAGTTCCATATCCTTATGTTATTTATTCAATTCCAATATGCCAACATCTTCGTGCGCCTTTACTCTCATAAATTGACTTGCTCCTCGATTACACTTAATTCAATTCCTAGTACCGATACTCTTCAATATCTTCTTAGCCATAGCTATTAAAGCTACATCGTCAGCATAGATAACTATCCATCTGGTTAAAACTATTTTTTGCCACAACCAGGGGTACTTCTGCTCCAGCTCCTTCGTTGGTTCGTGATTCATCTACGAAGAAACATAAGCTATCCTCATGGTACTCGGTCTGTTGATGTATTAAAGATTTGTAGGGTTGATTGGAGACAAAACAACGTGGAATATTATTCACCATAGCCCTCGTATCGGGAAGAGCTGTATGAAATTATCGCATCATACATCTTGGTCAATTCCCTTTCTTATTTCCTAGTCTGTCCAATTTTATCATTCCCATTTCTTAGTTTTACATTTCCCTCATGCACTGTTTCCAATTTCTCATTCGCCTTCGTAAACTCTTCTCTGACCTACGCTCTCCATCGTGCGTAATAATCTCTAAACTACGCATATTTATAAACCTGTTTAAATTCGTTTAACACAGCCTTCAATGATGGTTAATAGCCAAAAAAGTGGAAGAATATAGAGTCTCCCGCTTTGGTTCTTTTTATTTTCTTTTAAACGCTAGCACTAAACACGTTGAACTTCGCTAACACAGGATTCGAAATTTCAAAGAAAATAGTATGAACAATACATGTCAACCTTTACTAGGATCCTCTAGTTACAAGACTCTTCGTACAACTGTAACAAACATCGAGACATTTACCGAACTATTAGCAAACTAATACACAAATATACAGCTACATATCTAATAAAATTACCAAGTTTAAATATTGCAATATGAAACCATTCATCTCAGTTTTGAGGGGGATAAACGCACCACATAGTGTTACAAACTCCTTTCAACAGTACATATTAATATTCTTTTTCAATTTTTCCGAACCAGAAACGTTATAAGCGGCACATGTGTAAGCAACATTCTAATTAAAGTTTCCTTTCCGGACATAAACAATTTTAAGCGACTATTGCTATTATTTTTTACATATTTAGGGGTGCCAAAATTTGCAGCATTAGTGAGCATGACTCCCGACCTTTGCTACGATAATTAAGAATCCTACCACAGAAATTTCATCCTACGGCAGGATTCTTAATTAGATTTTCACGCGTACGTGTTTCAGTTCACCTTACACAGATGCTCCTCGTATAATAGGAACTAGTACAACCAGAAAGCCATTGATGTGCTTCCGAATAGCAGTTACAATAAGCTTTTATGGTTAATTAAAGTTTTCCTAACAACTATTTCAATAAAATAACACGGTATTATTTATAAAACGAAATACCTCTTTGAAACAAAAAATAATGAACGACAGAACTAAATATTTTTTGTAAAACATAGGAATTAACAAATATCATATTGTTAACTTTTTTGTGACAATTTGTAGAACTACAGTTCGTATCTGATACATCTTCAAGAAGCTTTGAAACAGCTATTTCGAACACATATTATTAAAATTGCGATCATTTGGATTTCAACAACAGCAAATATTTCTGAAAATATCGCGAGCGGTGTGTGCAAAGAATAGCGAATAAATCAAATTAAAGACTACCAGAGTTAAAAAGTATGTATAGATGCCGAATGTTCGTTGTATACGCCACATATACCAAACGATTGCTAGTGACGTCCGGGGATTGAAATATGCCTTTCCGCTTTTGAAAAATTGAATCCGCGTTGACGAAGTTCTGAATTCATCGCCTTCACAAAACGCAAAATCTAAATATGGCAATAAATTCAGTTCATCCGCTGCATGGCACTTTGTGCGATGTAGTGTACGTTCTTGCTATGATCATTCCGACCCCTTTATACCACGGTAAATATTGATCAGTGTTTTTAATCCCTCTTATGTGCTTCCGGTATGCCCCGTTCGCAATGGCTATTGTTTTATGAGGCGTCAATATCAGCCTAGCATAAATAGGCAAGCCGAAGTATAATGTTAATAAAGGTGTAAAAAATATGTTTTGGGAAGTAAATGGTGTAAATAAATTTAGAAAAAATGGCGCTTAATACTAAAAGGTGAACCAAGAAACAAACCACCAGAAGAAATATCTCTCAATAGAACTAAACGGTGATATTGTTTAATCGTTGAAAATGTTTACATCACTTACTTCTGAACGTATGTTATCGTCAAACAATATTACTGAATAGGCCAAAAGCAGAAATCAAAAGTTTCAACATATCCTTCATTTCAAACTCCCTTATATATTTCACAACGAACAAAATATATGACGTTACCATTTTCAGCACAGTGCTACCATATGGCAACAACTAATTTTGAAAGTGTCAAAATATTATAGGATCACAAAATTTGGTTTATCATATAATAATTTAAAATTATTCCTGAAGTTGGAGGAAAAGAAAAGTCCACTTTCTCACAATTACTCAAAATTTTATAAGAAAAAAGTGACCGGTTTCGGGACTAACGTCCCATCTTCAGGCTCAAGTTAGAAGTAGTAGTAAGGAAATTGTCAAATTAATAAATAAAAATAAAAACTACACATTCTATATATCAACAGTTGTTGGACTACTTGTGTGGTGGATAATTAGAGTAAATGAAGTTATTAAAATACTTGTAAATTGTAACGATCAAAATTGGATGAATTATATATTTCCTTTCATTTAATGCAAATCTAAAAACCAAAAATTATTTCCCTTAAAGTATGTTTTGGTTCGAATAAGTATGTCGTATTATCAAATGAGTGGATCTAAAAAGCAAATAAATTTAGAGAAAATATATAATGTGCATTTGCAATTACTGAAAGGTTCGAATATTGGGAAGTATTACTAAATTTGCTAGAAAATGTTCAACAGGAAACGAATGGTGAACAGTTTGGTATTTTTCGGAAACAAAATGAAATTGAAAACGAAAATAATTCCTTTTTGCTGTTACTGACTACTTGCACTTGATAGTGGGATGTAATGAAATTTTACGTGCCTAGGCACGTATTAATACAATTAGTATTAATTATAATAATATTATTATGAAATATGAAATAATGAAAAACAATTTTTTTTGATCAGTAGTGTACGTAATAATCAAAATGGCAATTTGTTGTGAGACCAAGACGGAATTCCGATTTCCAATGAATCAAATCATTAATTATTAATAATGCCATGAAAGCGTAAAGAAATTAACCCCAGAGAATGTTTTGAATGCTATTAGTAGAGAGTAATAAGTGTTTGAAAACTTTCCGTCTTTTGTGCTCTTTTATATTGATGAATATTCAAATACACACTATTCCCACTATTCTATAATTGTAAAATATATTCACACAAGAATTTATTTTATAGTTTTTTCTACATAGGAACAATCTAACCAAATATAAAGCTAAACATTTGGTTTAATGGCTTACATTATACTACGATTTTATTTCTAACAGCAAATTCATTCTCAAAAAATCATTTAATACCTCCCTCTCGTCATTATTGAAGGACAGAATATTAATATCAGCTTGGTTTTGAATAACTTCTGGTAATGGACGTTCTACATGCTGCAAATCTTTTTCATCGCCAGGATCTGAAGCACACGACATACATAAATAATTCTCAGTATCACTCTGTTTAAAATTTGCATTGATCCCTACAAATTTCCGATACAGTTAGATAATTTATCGATATTTTTTATATTTACATGCCTTAGCAACACAATCTTCTTCTTCTTATTGGTCAACAAAGCCCTAGAATTTATTATATAAATTTCCCAATACCTAAACGGTGTCGTTCACTAATAAACTAACTATAAAACTATGCAGATAAGTTTCTTTGCTAAAACGCAGTGCTACGATAAAATACTATAAACTTTTGTCATTAAAAATAATCTGCAAAATTTAACTTTTGCATAGAGTTTCAACATCTATTCGAAGTGAACATAATTTTCCTTCACAGAAACTGTAATCTGATTCCTTGTAATTTGTTGAACATTTACTAACATCTCGGGAGTATTATTTTGTGTAATGTCCACGTTACGCATTGTCCTAAGGTATTCATCTGGAAATTTTTTAATAAACATTTATATTTAGCTTCAATTGCGAAAATGTTTAAACAACACCTATTCATTTTACATTGAACTCTAATCAACATTTGTCTGCTTATTTTCGCTGCTGATTATTTATACGTATTGGTTAACTTACTAGACAAAGAATGTAGTCAAGTGATGGTTATTTCGAATAGATTATGAAATTGCACAAAGAAGATTGTATTTATACATTTGCTTTAATGAATATCTTTAGCGAAGCAAAAGTTTGCAGTATTTTGTCCCAGCACTCTATGTTTATCAACGAAAAACTTATCTGCGTAGGTTCATATTTAATTACTGAACAAGGACGCATTTTAGGTATAGGGAAATGTTCATAAAAAATTCTAGAAGAGCTTCTCCATTAGATTTTGTAAAAATATACAGGCTGTTCAATTAAAAAATAGAAATAATATAAATCAAACTTGGCAACGAAATCGATGACCATATCATAGAATCTGGTTAACATGAAAAAATCTTCCATGTATTGTCGAAAACGCCAAGAAATACCCAATCGAATAAAATTTGAATCACCACTGTAGCGACTAAGGCCTCTAAAATTGTGGTCTTTAAAGAAACAACGGCACTTCACAAAAATTTCAAATAGACATATATTGTAGAGAGAGATCCAAAAGCGTAATAATATTGTGCAGCACTCTTCTTCGAATATTTTTTATTTGAAAACTTTTTCTCTAAATGGCTCTTTTACAAGTAAATAGTTGTTATTTTTCCAACAAACAAAATAAAGCTATGCAAGTGTAAGGAATTCAATCTCCTCACTTTAAGAATTCCAAATTTATTTAATTAATCGCCGTACTTCAATTATACACTGTGTCCCCAGATGGACTGAACAAGAAGAAAAAAAATTTTTTATTTGTAACAACGCAAAAATGTCATGTTTATAAAATTTTTGCTTGTCTCAAAACCACCAATTCTGAAACAAAAATCAGAATATTCTTTTTAGCAGCTGAGAAAATTACAAAAACACACAAAAATTTAAGCAAAAAAAGTTTCATGTTTTTGATTAAATCAGATTATCCTGTTATCTCCCATGATAACCAAATAAGTAAATCAAGTTACGTGTTATTTGTCAATGTCATTACGTTTTTGTGAATCTTTACTGAGACTTACTTAATAGTAATGCTAACTTTAGAACAAAGAGTTTACCTCGTTCAATGTTATGGAACTGGTGAGGCTTCTTATAACTTTGCAATTTAAAAATTTCAACAGAAGTTTCCTAATGTTCACGTGTGCGTTAATGCTTTACGAAATTTGGTAGAAAAATTTGAAAGAAAACGTAGAGTACATGACATCAAGAAAAGAAAAAGGATACACGATGAAGAAGATGCTGCTACAATACTGGCTCTAAATTCTGTTGAAACAAATCCAAAATTATCCTTACGAAAAAGGTCTGCGCAATTAAATCAGTTAATTAGCAAATCACATTTACAAAGAATTTTTAAAGAAAACAAAATTAAACCTTATAAACCGATTTTTGTACATGAATTAAGAAATGGTGATGATGCTTTGCGTTTAGACTTTTGCTTATGGGTAGGAGAAAATCAGTCTGTAAATCGAAATTTCTGCATAAACATTATTTTCTCGGATGAATCGACATTTACAACCAATGGGAAAGTTGCAATGCAAAACTGTAGATTTTGGTCGTAGAGAAAATCCTAATTTCAAAATTGCAACTGGAAGTCAGTATTACAAACAGGTTAATGTGTGGTGTGGTGTTATGTATGGAAAAATCATCGGTCCGTATTTTTTTAATGAAAATGTGAATTAACATACGTAACTGGAGTTGCTTGAAAATTTTTTGTTGCCTGCAGTAAGAGACGAACCTAACTTTGTGTATTTTTTCAACAAGATGGATGCCCTGCTCACTCAACAGTGTTGATAAGAAATTATCTGCAAGAACATTTTCGAAACAGATGGATAGGTCGTTACGGACCCGTCAATTGGCCGGCTCGTTCCCCTGATTTAAGCCTATTGGATTCCTTTTTATGGGGATATGTTAAACAGCATGTTTATAATACTAATTTGGATAACAATATCGAAATTTTAAAACAAAAAATTACGGAAACGGTACATTCTGTCACTGAAGATATGATCCACAATGTTTATAAAGAATTTGTACGTAGAGCTGAAAAGTGTGTAGAGGTTGGAGGATACCACGTTGAATAAAATAAAATGTTTTTCTTTAGCTCAAGTGTGTTTTTGTAATTTTCTCACCTGCAAAAAGGAATATTCTGATTTTTGTTTCAGAATTGTTGATTTTGAGACAAGCAAAAAATTTTATAAAGGATGACAATTTTGCGTTAAGTTACAAATAAAAATGTTTCCCCTCTTGTTCAGTCCATCCGGGGACACACTGTATAAAGGCGATAATAAAAGATTTCATTGAAGCTCTGGATGTTGCATTTAACTCTAGAGTGTAATGTAAGCATTGTCTAATAGGAATGTTCTATTACTTATCCATTTTATCGTAATTACCTTAATCTTCGCGTGAGGTTAATGAGTCTGTGCGTGAGTAATTACTTGTAAGGTATAATCAGGAAGTTAAAATTAATTATTAGTTACAAGGGGAACGTACATAAGGGTACGACACTATACGTCATCAACATGTAACAGTTGGTTCTGCTTACAAGGCATGTAATTAATCACATGTCATATGAACTTTACCGCAACCGATAAGCAAATCTA
Source organism: Dynastes maya (assembly GCA_029619315.2). NCBI lineage: Eukaryota > Metazoa > Arthropoda > Insecta > Coleoptera > Scarabaeidae > Dynastes > Dynastes maya. The sequence goes on from JAROYE020000001.1 coordinate 29,938,810, forward strand.
ACAATGATGTGACTAAACATCAATATTAATTTAAAACCTTACAATCTGTAAAATACCTATGATGCTACCGTTTTTAATGCATATTTAGCTTTATTTTGTTTTATACGCGAAAGTAACTATTATTTCGAATGATGGTGGTTCTCGTATTAGGTATAAGCATATAAAGTATGGTAGAAGGCCAAAGATTTATTTAGAAAACTATATCCGAAGTGTCATGTCATCTACTACATTGAACACAACTCAGTATAAACAATTACGCTTGCGGATCGACTAATTAACAGGACCGCAATATGCAATAAATATCAGGCCTCAAAATTAATGTCGATGCACTTGAACACAATCTGCGTATCCTTATCTTGCGGTATGATAATACGATACAGTCACATTACTTACTTGATTAACAATCTGCAATTCGCGCCTATGTAGTTTAAAAGTACTTACCGTTGTAAATTATGAAAAGTGCTGCAATACAATTAGAGGTCGCATTATTTCTTTGAATAAAATTAATAAACTACGTTGTGGAATTGGAATGACTTTCCGAATTAATTATAAATCTTAAAAACAGCAACATTCGTGTTGGGTAGATATACGAGGGTAAGTCAAAGATTACTTACACTTTTAGTTCTGCAACTGTATTAAACAAAGATAGGTGTACAACAGATTCATTATTTTTCGATATAGTCTCCACCTTTAGCAATGCACTTGATCCAGCGAGCCACAAGCTTCCGTATGTCTTCCTGGTAGAAGGTTTTCGGTTGGTCGTGAAGCCACTTTTACACCGCATCCCGAACGTCTGTGTCTGAGGCAAATCGACGACCTCTCAAAGCTTCCTTGAGCGCTCCAAAAAGATGAAAATCTGAGGGAGCGAGATCAGGGTTGTAGGGAGGGTGTTCCAGGGTCTCAAAGCCCAACCTGTTGATAGTTTCTATTGTGTTATGGGCCGTATGCGGACGGGCGTTGTCTTGCAGCAACAAAACTTTCTTTGAGAGTAGACCGCGGCATCTGTTTCGAATTGCTGGTTTCAGCTTATTCGCCAATAAATCACTGTACCTCGCACATGGTAGTCCCCCTGTCCAAGTAGTCATCCAGTATAGGGCCTTTTTCGTCCCAAAACACGGTTAGCATCACCTTCCCAGCCGATGGCGAAGTCTTGAATTTTTTCGTGCTAGGGGATCCTGGGTGTTTCCATTCCATACTCTGGCGTTTCGATTCGGGCTCGTGGTGATGAACCCACGTTTCATCAACGGTCACTATTCTGCTTAAAAATGCGTCGTCTTCCGCGTTGAAGCGATCCAGTAAACGTTGGCAGATATCCAGACGTTTGGTTTTGTTTTCTGCGGTAAGCATTCGTGGTACCCATCGCGCACACACTTTACAAAATTTGAGTTCATCGTGGATAATTTGATAGGCAGAACCGTGACTGATGTTTAAAGAAGATGCAACCTCACCTATTTGCTGTAACCACCTCTCGAGCTTGCTGAATGTTGTCGTCGGTGGTCGAGGTTGACGGACGTCCAGCTCCCTCTTTTTGTGTTACGCTCGTGCGGCCACTTTGAAACATTTCGATCCACAAGAAAACGCTTTTACGAGATTAAGCACTGTCCCTGTATTGTGACAGAAGTCTGGTGAATTTCAGCATCTTTCACACCTTCTAACCACAAAAATCGGATCACTGCTCATTGTTCCTCTTTGGTGCAAACTAATAGCGGAGCTGACATGCTTATGCTGTTGTAGCTAGCAGACAAATGACGCGATCGTGATTAAATTCCGCACATATGACCACAGAGGCGTCAACTCAACTCATGCGCAAGCGGCCGCCACTACGATAATCTTCAAAGCTTGTTATAGCGAAAGTGTAGATAATATTTGACTTACACTCGTATTTAAGTTTTATAGAGGATTAATTGGTTGTTAAAAAATAATACCTATATTTACCTACTCTTACATTACCTATTGCTGAATTCCAAAACACAAAATGTTACTAAGGAAACCAATCTGAACTAAATAGGAGAAAAGCTACATATACAAGGTGATCCAAAATTCAGAGTAACAATTAGCATGTAAATAACTGTTACTTTCTCCTGGTTTGGAGAACAATGCCGCTAGTCGTCTGCTTCAGTGTATCTTCCTTGTGATGAGGGAGGACCAATTGCTTTTGCTTATTCGTAAATAATACTTATATGTTTTTTCGCTCATTCGGTTGCTCTCTAAATTAAACACAGTACGCAGGCATAAAACATAAATTTATTATATAAACAGTCCCTTTGTACAAAAAATACAAATACATAATATATTAATTACATAATTCGTTTCCTTTGCATGTACGCATTTATATGTATCTCAACATTTCTAAATGCTCGGTCTACCACCGCAATCCTCCGGAGCCTGAACGTCTGGTAGGCCGACAGCAGCAAAAAAAAGCCGATCACTACCGCAAAAATATGCTATTTAACTAACGGCTTCCCAGACACTCGTGTTATTTCATGTAATTATACCACCTCTAGGATCTATTGCTCCTGTTGCTGTCCCCATACATAAGTGAGAAAGCGGAAAACCAAAGATTGTGTGATGAATAGACGCTATGTAATGCGTAAGCGAAGAGGTGAGGAGTGACAATAGTGGTTGTGGTGGTGTTTTCCTTCTCGGCGGCAAATACATACCGAGCGCTTGTTCCCAATACATACGCTAGCGGTAGCTCCAACATACGAATATATAAATGACTATTAGGCAATTGTCAATTTGTTCGTTGACGATTTCGATATTATTTACGTATATTATAAGAAAATAAATGTATTTTAACATTAAATGCGTACACGTTAAGGTTTTAATGAATATAAATATTAAATATATGAATTTACACAACAAAACAAGTAAAATATTGAACTTATAAGAAAATAATAATAATGGTTTATTGTCCAACAGTATTAATCAAATTAAGGATAATGCTACACATAGATCATACAAATAAACAAAAGGTAATAAGTAATAAACACACAACCAGCATAAGATATATAAATAGTGCGTGCTATTTGAGGATAATCATAAATGCGAAAAAATTAACTGCTCTGTACTGCGCTGAAGAAAGATTTGAATCAAATTATTCAGACTGCAACAAAATATATCACAAGCTGAGCTGATGCAATTATACGTTTCACAAATAAATCTTAGTGGGAACTCGAAAGTTAAGGGATATCGACTAGATTGCCTAGGCACCAAAAACAACAAACTCTCTAGAATTTGAGGACAGTGAATATTGTCGTGAATAACACTAAATAGGAACTTTAAACCATGCACAAAGCGTCTAGTAGCTAAGGATTGCATATTAAACATAGTTAGTAACTGCTCCTGCGGGTAACACGTTCAGGATAAGCTTTCTGTGTACGAAAATAGATATATTTTCAAAATCTTCTTTAGACATTTTCAAGCTGTGTTTTATAAGCAAAATAAATCGGGTTCCAAATTAACGCCGCACACTCCAAACGGGACTTGACAAGGCTACCAAACAACGTAGACATAGTTGCTACACTATTAAACTGTTTATAGGTAGGTACCCAATACAAAGCCCAACATTTTATTAGCACCCGAAACAACCCCTGCAATGTGTGCACCAAATGATAATTTAGGGTCGAAAATTACGCCTAGATCAGTGATCGTAGGTGGACGGTTCAAAGGTATATTCTCAAGGTGGTAATCATACACAATTTGAGATTTTTTACGTGTAAAAGACATTACATTACACTTGGATACCTAATTTATTTAGAATACTCCATTCGTACACTAAATTTAAATCTTCTTGAAGACAAATAGTATCGCGCAAGGAAAGAATGGCTGAAAATAATTTAACATCGTTCGCAAAAAGGAGGCACTTACAACTCAGGAGTCGACTTAAATCGTCAACAAAAGGCAAAAACAAAAGCGAGCCTAACCTGGGTCCTTGAGCGACTCCTGATGCCGCAAATACTGAGACTGAATTATATCCCTTATAAGATACAAATAGCTGCCGTATGTCCAGATAGGAATTAAGCAAGCAAACTAGGGAGTCAGAAAAACCTAAAGCCGACAACTTTGCAAGAAGAACTGCATGGTCAAGTCGATCAAACGCTTTAGGAAAATCCAAGTAAATGACATCTACTTGACCGTGTTCATCCAGAATACTGGAAACAAACTGAGTAAAACAAAACACATTTGTTATTGTCGATCTTTTGGGTACGAAACTATGCTGGAAATCTGAAATACATCTGAAAATATGGGTACTAATTATATAGTACATATACCTTAGAGAAGTTGCATAGTATAGATATGGGCCTATAATTACGCACATCATTCACATTGCCTGACTTGAAAACCGGGCAAACTCTTGACAATATCCAGACAATCGGAAAGATACTTGTGCGAAGAGACAAATTAAACATGGATTTTAAAGGTTGTACAAATACATTTCTACAATCACGGAAACTCGATATTAGGTCGTGGCCGGCGGTCATCCCGTCTTTCAGTCCTGCTACGGAATGCAAAATGTCCTCTTCGCTCACGCTATCAATACCAATACAAAGTGAATCGATATGCTCATCGGAAACAGAATCGACGTTATCTGCTGGTTGAAATACACTACTAAAATGGGTAACGAAAGCGTCAACAATCTTTTGAGGATCAGCCAACTCATTACCATCTAAAAACATTTTATTCGAATAAAACAAACGATTCACAAATAAGGCACATAAAATGTCGAATTTATAAAATAAAACAAATAAAATTATAAGTTTACAGAAAATGAATAAAATGTTAAGTGTTCTTAACAATAACTTTTTTGCTAATGAAGTAACATTGGCATTATAAACAATGAATGTTTAACCTATGAACATTCAATTAGGTATAGAAACTAAGGTACTTTAAATAAGTTCCATTAGTCACTTCACGCTATCAAATCCTTTCTATAGCATCGTCAACAATAACGTTATATTTTTATTAGTTTATTGTTCATAACAATAGAAGTTATGTTTTGTCAATAATTAGTTAATATAGATAACAATTAGGTATTATTTACTAACTGTATGTAAAAAAATATTAACGAGCTCTTAGTAGTTTTAAGGTTTTTTGGTTGCATAATATAAAGACGTCTCATATCTATTTGTCAGACACACGATTCCAAATTTGTGGAGAGATGATGCTATTAAACCCAAAGATCAAACACTTCTAAAGGTGTATACAATAGAAAGTCATTATGTTAATTAGCAAAAGATAAATTTGTTGTTAATCATCAACCGTATTACCCATTTTGCAATATAAAAGGTCTCCTTATACCAAATCCCTTGGTAAAGATACGTCAACGCCTACTAAGTATTGCTCTATTTGTAGTTCATGCAGATCTTCTTCTTGCTGTATGCCTTTTACGAACTGCCATTTATTGGTATGGTCTGCTGAAGTTTGCGTCTCAAACGCTCGATGCCATCTTTCTATAGAGTTGTGCGTTGAGGGTCCTTGGTAGTCGCGGTGAGCGGCGATGGCAACAGGGATCACTTGATGTTACCAAGTTTTCACGTATCTTATTATAAAGTTTTTCTACTTTGACATCTGAAGTATGGTTACGTTCTCCATTTTTTTAACAACAGTTCCTCCAAATGTTATAACTTGAGCATTGCACTTTACTTTATAGTAATGGTCACATTTCACAGGTGTGTAGGAAGTCATCCGTCAAACTTTAAATATCAGGGGTACTCATAAGTGGTCAATTATTTTACAATAAGATACAAATTTTAAATTTTCAAAAAATGTTTTATTTATCAATCTAAGATATAATCGCCATCATTATCTAAGACACTTTGGCATCTTTTCTGCAAATATTCAATTTCGCTTTTGTAGAACTGCGCTGGCTGGGATGGGATGAAAGATAGTGTTCAAGGTGGCATGGAACATCATCGATTGACCGAAAATTTTTATTACTTAGTTTATGATCTTTAGGGGTTGGAACTGGTGGTTGATTTACAGAGAGCCACAGCCTGGTGCGATGGGGATTGGAATAAGGAATCCACTTTTCATCACCAGTTACAATCCTGCTAAGAAATGGATCATTTTTTAGTCGAGTTAACAGTGAACTGCAGATTGTGTGACGTTGATCTTTGTTCGCATCCGACAGTTAGTGTGGAACCCGTTTACTTTGTCTGGAGACCGTACCAATTTCATGGAGATGTCTTTGAATTGTCGATCATGTAAAGCCTAGTGTATCCACTAATTCCCGTGCACTTAATTTTGGATCAGTCCCAACTAGTCCTCTTAAAGCCTCATTATCAAATTCCACAGGTTTTCCACTATGAAGTTTACCAGAGAGATCGAAATCACCTGAAAGCAAATTGTCTGAACCAAGGTTGACATTTGTTTCAAACGTCACCATAAATATGGCAAATATTCTTAGTTGCAACTGTTGTTTTCATTCTGGTATGAAAATTAAACATCATACAATGACGAATATGCTGTTCGAGTGGTTGAAAATCCGCCATTTTAAACCACAGTGATAAAAAATGTTTTTTAATTGCGCAATATTGTGATTACAGTCTAGGTTAGGTAAGAAACTCACAAGGAGCGTTTTAACACTTCCACTATTGAAACAAAACTAAACACAACGTAGTGTCAGAAAGTAATTGATTACTTATGGATACCCCTGATATGAGTTATAAAAGAAGTTTCACTGAAGTGCGACTGCGTACTGGAAATAAATTCAAAATTTTTTTGGCGAAAATAAGAAATGGTAACGAAATCTTTTTTCAGATATCTTACTCAATTTTCCAGATGAGATAACCGGTATTATATATGTTTTTCCTCCTCTAGATTAATTCTCCCCGAGGCCAAGTTTGAAATCCAACTTGCATGACCATATAGATACGACGTCTTAACTATTGTGATAAATAACCTCAAACTCTCAGACGATCCCAAGAGGATAAATGTTGGTTACGGTTCCAAGCCTTCAAGACAGCACGTGCTTCTAATTTAGTAATATTATTATTACAAAGTAATCTAATGTTACCTCGATCCCATTAGCTTGTGTGCATGCTTCTAATGATGCAACAAACGCGTGCAAATGAACAATGGAATTATGTATGGGTATTTCGTCGTCAATATTGTCTGGTTACAAACGCAACCAAAGCCTAGGTAAATAGGAAAGCGATAGAGCGTTTACCGTTAAGAATATTTGCAATCATCTTATGAGAAGGTGTACGATTTTCCTGTACTGCATTGTGAAGCTCTAATATTATTCATTATTCTATTAGTGGTAAAGAATAGGAGCTATCGATAAAGATTGAATGATTCAGAATTATCAATTTATTTGCATTTCTGTTGTTATATGTATTTTTTATATCTCATACGAACAATTCTTTGTTCCTACTAGTAAATATAACATATTCATATATAAAAAGAAACGTCAACGTCAGGAAGCCATAACCTTTAAACATTGGAGCGCAAGAAATGAGAGGACTGACCCCAAAAAATTACACCATATCCCAACTTGGACGCGTACATGGTATAACATTAGTAGCCTCTCAGAGTTAACTACTTAGACTCTGCAGTCTACTAGCTGCATACGCTATTATACGACACCATAAGAATCTAGGCCCCAGCCGTACCAACAGCGACTTACCAACTACGTAGCGGGTAGAATGGAAAAAGAGGATGGGCCATTTGGCATCGATAACCATCAAACCATCATCACGACACCATGTGGACATTATCACCGTTCACGTAGAGATTTACCTCACTACTTACTGCAATGATGATGGTGGTGTCCTCCACAAATTGATAGAAGTTACCAGGAATATGGTGGTGAAAGTCGTTAGTAAATAATATAAATAAGCATGGCCCCAGAATAGAACCCTGCGGGATTCCCTGCACCACACCCACAACCGAAAATAAGGCATCACGTGTACTACCCTTAATCAAAATATATTACGAACAGTCAGTCAAATATGACAGTCAATTCAATGCAGAACCCCTTTATTCCGTACAGAGAAATCTTACGTAGAGCCTTGCATGATTTACAGCATCAAATGCCTGAGGCAAATCAAAATACAATCCGTTAATTGGCTTTCCCTCGTCCAGACATTTATATACAATATTCAGAGCATCAAAAATTGCGTTATGAGTCGAGCAATTAAATTGTTACGTAATGGATATTATACTCTTTTGTACATTGATTTCTGGAAAATGTTGAAGATTTTTTATAGGTAATAATGTATTAGGCTTTTTTTGTTTTCAAGAACTTCGGGAACCGGTTTTTACACTCAGAAAACCAATTTTGTATACTAAAATTAATACGTAAAATAAACCAATAAATTATTTAATTAAAAGCACTAGCATGTTGATTTGAAATGGTGTTGGGGATAACATTCCTCAGGAGTACACTTGACATAAAAATCCTGGAAAGGTATTTCTTTTGGTATTTTTTATGACAGAGTATATACTATTTTGTTAGATTTTGTATATAGTTTAACAATATAAGATTCCTTCATTCCATAATTTTAAAGTTAGTAGTAACAGAAGTGGCAAAAAATAATTTCAAGGATACTTCGGAAAACGTCACTGCCAAGATTCCATCTTCTAACTTATTTGCAAACTACTTAGGTGGCATATTAAATAAAACGGTGATTACTTTTTTATAATAGCGGTACCATGCAATCCAGTATTGCTTGCTTCAAAAATAATATTCCTTAACCTTTTGAATGTATTCTCCAAGTATTTCCCTTCGTTCCTGAATCAGCATGTACGATGGGACAAAAGTAAATTTGAACGAATGGCAAGCGACGAAGTAGTATTGGCAATATAAACGAGGCTCAATTTCATACAGGTTTACTGCGTATCGTCCATGTTTACTTTTGTGCCATTGTACATGTAATATTGCTGTTGTTATATCGCCTTTTTTGTTACAATTACTTCAAAGTAAATCTTTAATTCTAAAAGTACATTGGTTCCGTCATAAAGTAAATATAAAGTGTAACCTATCCCCTTTTAAATAAACTGAGAATTTAACGATAAATCAGCAAAATATTTAAAATACATTTACAGTCACACAATCAATCAAGAATTGCTCTTGGCTAGAAATTTTATAGCTGCGACTACGATTGACAGGATTCCGTACTTCCGATTTTCCGAAGTCAACTACATAGTTGTCTTTTTCTTATATATTACAAACGTTGAGAGTTGCCGTAACCAACAGTTTTCCGCTTAGTTACTTACGCCTGTGGCGTCCTACATACGTTAAATCACCGTGTTAGACTATCCCGCTTTCTCTTATAAAGACCTTTGCAGTTGCAGCTGAGTAATGCGGTTAAAACCGAGAACATATGTGTTCAGTGATTCTGGATGTGGAACTCTGTGTGATAATTGCGAAAGGTTTTCTTCCTAATCCTAATGCTGTACACGTACCACGCTCACAACAGCTACCTAGAGAAACACTGCAATTAGAATTCGGTAAAAATCCAAAGCATAGAATTAATCATAATCATAAGGAAGATGCTTTTGAGGATAAATTATGATATGGTTACGATTTATCATGATAGACAGTAAATGCCACGTTTGCACTTTGTTATACAATTTCTCTACAGTTTTACACTAAATTGAAACATCCTACATCCTTGTAAATATAACATGTACTTAATTGACAGTTCGATTTTGTAATAAAAATCAAAGTGCTTTAATCAGTCATACCTCATCTAATTACTATTATTTTGATTTTGAAAAACATTACAATTCTAAGAACAGTATTAATCTTACATCAAATATAGAAGGTCTATACAGTTGTTATTAACAAGAAAATTGAAGCGCTATGCATGTTCAATAACTTTTATTGAATTAACCATAATATTTGCATAAAATGTTTATATAACCAAAAAATTAATGTTAATATAGCTCATGATATTGGTGGAACCACTCCCGGCAAAAAAACAAAGCGAGGGAAAGGGACAGCGTAAACCTGCGAACATGTTTCTGCCTACCCGGCGTCATCAGCGCGGTTCCGTACGTGTCCTTCTCCCTCGCTACTGTTTTTCACCTCTCGAGTATATGTTGCCACTCTCCACGAACAGAATCACGATATATCTCCCCCCCCCCCTCCTTCTGTTCAATAGCGAGGGAGAAGGACACGTACGGAACCGCGCTGATGACGCCGGGTAGGCAGAAACATGTTCGCGGGTTTACGCTGTCCCTTTCCCTCGCTTTGTTTTTTGCCGGGAATGATTTCACCAATAAAATAAGCTATATTAGCATTAATTTTTTGGTTATTGTTACTAGGCAATCTTTTCATGTATATTTTAAATGTTTATATGTTTTAAAATATAGATGTAAACTTTCCTGATTATGAATTTTATGCAAATAATATGCGAATAATATGATATTTTAGTATCTTATTTTGGGAACGTTCGCCACTAAAAGGTTAGATAAATATGTATTTGCTTAAGAAAATATTTCTGTGATGTTACTTTAACATATTGTTATGTGACAAATTTAATTAAAAGATTTGAATTGAGGAGATAATCTGTTTTTGTATTTATTTTAAGTATTTACTTACAATAGAAAAATGAATTTAATCTAATTAAAATTACTTACAGTTATTGAGGCGTGTTTTTTTTATGTGTGTGTGTGTAAAATCCTACTAGTTGCTGGTTCCTTTTTCCCTCTTCTTCGTGAAATCCTCTTATTTTTTATTCCTTCTTCCCTCTGCTTCGTAAAGTCCCCTTGTTTGGAAGCCATTCTGATGATTTTCGTCGGTTAAGTTTCTTCAAATGGTTTTTTAAAATTTTGTGACTGATTAAATATCGTTAACAATCGTTGAATATCATTATAGTTCACTTGAAATGTTTTTTATATATTTGCAATGGTGACTTTCACGATGTTTTCACTTTCTTGTCTCAAACATCTAAAAGTCAATCGGAAAGATGTTATTATCTGTCAGAATTGTTTTTTGTTGCTGACTTTTTTACTCGTCGTCCCTAACATTGCCAATCTAATGACTTGATATTTTAATTTTGATGTTTTGAACTTCCAATTCGGTGTCGTAGGTAACGCAAAGGATTTTAACGGTCATTTCCAAATACAATATGATTTTTGTGTGTATCTGTGTCATTTTTACAATTAATGTCTTTAATATATAAATAACTTAAAATAAGCTGAGATTTTGACTCTCCTCTGTAACATGTCATTGAGCCTTTTTTTTTTTTAAGAAAAGATTGATAATATAAATAATCAAAAATGTCGGAACTCGAATATTAATCGAAAATAATTCAAGTTCCGCATAAAACTCTATTAAAATCTATTCTCGGCGAATTTTGATATAATATTAATTATAGTGAATTTAACATATGCTATTCACGTTGAAACATCCGACTACAATATATATTATTCTGTTGGTATTATTGAAATGATTAGTACGATAGATGCTTTCTTTTTTTTAGAGAAGAAAGCATCCATTTATGACCACATAGGGTAACAATGTGTTAACAATACACAATCTTTTGAAAAACTTTATCAACATTGTGGATAAACTAACAAAAATACATAAAAATAAGTATAATGCCGAAAATTAATCTCCATTTTGTAGTGTCGTGGTACTTTTATTCTTGTAAATAAACCCCAGAAGCCTAAAATACCATTAATTTCCTCCATTACGTTAAAATGTTCTTCAAAAGTACGGGCCTGGTATGTGTAAATAAGTTGGGTGAACAGAAAACAGTTACAGCCAAATGGTACACCGAAAAATCTTTGCCAGAGGTGTTCAGTAGACTGTTCTATGGGCTTAAAAAACCTTTGAGAGGTGCGAAATTTTCACCTGAGGAAAAAGTTGATACGGTCATTCATCAGTATTTTGCAGGTATTCCAAAAGAAGGTTGGTTTGCGGCCTTTAAGAGGTCGAAGAGGAGGCGAATGGTCAATTGTATTATTGCTGAAAGAAGTTGCTGTGAACATATTTAAAATAAAATTCTAAAATATATCAACAAAATATATCATCTTTTTTTATTCTCAATAATCAGCTTGGCCCCAGTATTAACTTTTTCAGTATCTTACACTGTTATTGTTACGATAATCACCAATCTACATACGCGTTGACTTTTTTTGAAGGCATGTAGTTACAGTGATAATTTTCGTGGAAACAATTAGAATTCTCTTCCAATGATGTCACAAATTTGAGAAAAGTGAGCTGTAGGTATCATTCAATTTGTTGGTGGCTCGTACATTTTCAGAAAGATTTCAGCTCCAAATCACGATAAAGAACGTCAAAGTAATAATAATAATTATGTTTTATTACGTACTTTGTAGTCTTACAAAGGCGAACGCCAAAGTAAAATGCATGCTTTAAATGTAAGCAAAAACAAAAATTAACATTTATCTACTAGCTGCGAATTTAGGAATTCCGCAATGCTGTAAGATTCTTATTTGTGTTACTGCATGGGGCAAACTGTTGAAAAATTTTAAACTTACATAACCCTTTCAGTCAATAGTAATCTATGTTTGAGGTAGCAGTAATTTGTTTAATAAATTGAATAACAAGGATGATTTTCAGCCAGTTTTAGTTGTCCACAAATAACGTAAGGAAACAAATAAGAGAAATTGAAAGAATTTGTTAAATTGTATGAAATACTCTCGGTTTAAATACGGACTTTTATTACTTAAAATGTCGTGGTTTTTGATTTGATTAATATATACTCCGTCGCTGTGCTTTTTATTATCCTTTAACAACGTGCATTTGTCAAATTACCACCATTTCCTTCCACAATTTATACGAACAGACTCATACATATACCGATATATTACCTACGTATATTACATTGAACAAAACCACACATATCACCCACATGCAGCTCGTTCCATTATATTTTTATTGCCACACTCTCATAAACATTATTGCCGTATTCTTTTTTATTTTATTTGTTTCCAGGGATAGATCTATCGACAAGACACTGGTGGATTATAGCGACCGTTTTATTATTAGCGGCAGCAGCCGGCGTAGGAGTGCCTATAGCCTTAAAGATAAGTTCCGGAGCCTCGCTTGACGAACGACTCGAATTCGCTTCGAGGCTTTTACAGGAAGTGCCTCTCATCGACGGTCACAACGACCTGCCGTGGAACATCAGGAAATTTCTGCACAATCGTCTTAAGGACTTCAAGTTTGGCGAAGACTTAAGAAACGTGTCACCGTGGTCCACGAGCGCTTGGAGTCACACCGACCTGCCCAGATTGAAGCAAGGACATGTCGCAGCACAGGTACGTTTCTCGCATGAGGATTGACGCACTGAAAATATTTGTCTTGTGGACGACGAAAGGGACTCGAGTGGAATTTACCCGGCGCGGATGGGATTTGAAATGTTTTGAGTGAAAATAAGAAAGAGAAATTTTATATTGCGTATATGTAGGCGGAGGGATAGCACGGAAGGTGTTTTTACTGCTAACACAATTTCGCTTCGGTGTGAAAAATGCAGTAGCAGAAATGTTCGAGTATCCAATTTATTTGATTACATATGCTTTCACTTATTTTTTCGTGTAAATTAAATATCAAGGGTATTAAGTCCACGACAATATACATATGTATATAAGTTAAAATTTGAATTCCTGTTTGTAGACTAGTAATACGTAAAACAGTTTTATTGGGGAATAAAAGGAAATATTTTTATCTATCTAATTGTTGGCAAATACAAATTAATAAAATAAAAATGTTTTTTTAAAATTGCTGCGCGTTTTTGTCACTTTTTGAAAATGAGAATCAAATACGTGCTATAATGTAATTTAGCCAAATTTATGTAGTAAAATAAGTGAATTGTGTGGGACTGCTTAAGATGAAATTATTGAAAAGTTTCAAATATCCCCGCAAATTCCTAAATTCTATATTATAAAATAAAATTTAACCACACATAGATAAATGCAGTAAAATTACATTACATTTGCGTAAATTTAAAAAAAGTTCGCAATGTTCCATCGCTTTTATACTGCGATTAGCAAGTATTCTTAAACCGAAACCCTTCAGTATCACCAATACCACAACACTTCACTAACACTGGACGCGCATTTCAATAGCCAAGCTATCATCTTCCACAGTAAAACTGAACATTCTAATCTGGAGCTAACCTATTTATACACTTTTATGGTTACGGTACACCGACCGCAGGTCATGCATAGTTCATCAAAGAGTAAAAGCTGGAATTTGGTGGTCCTAAATCTTAATTCATCAAAATATGTTTGCTTCTGTAAGTTTTCATTCCTTCGTAACAATTTAATGGTGCATTGCTGTTTATGTTCCTAATTATCAAGATCAGCCAGATGCTCTTTGTACCTAACTCTGATTAATCTTCCTGTCTGCTCAATATACACTTAATCACAATCTTTACATGATATTTTATAAATTCCTGGTTTATCCACGTTATCTACTCGGTCTTTAGAGTTTCCTATCAGGTTTTTGAGGTTATTATTCAATGAATTTAAGCAGATAAAAAGATCAATCAGAGTTAGATACAATGAACATCTGGCTCATTTTAAATTCAGAAGGTTTGACAAATCAAGTGTTGCCATAATTATGCTTGAAAAGATTTCTACTGTTATAATATTAAGTTAATTAAGAACGTAAGGAGCAGTGTACAAGTAAATTGTTATGAAAGCATGAAAATTTACAAAAACAAGCATTCTAATGAATTCAGATTTAGGGCCCAGTTAGATGGTGGACTGTGACATTAAAAGTGTATAAATAGGTTAGTTTTAGCTTAGATCATTACTTCAGTCTTACTGGTGAAGGCGATAGGTACAGAAACATGCGTTCAATGTTAATGAGGTGTGATGAGGTCGATAATAATGTATTTCAAATTCAATGAAGTGTTCCAGTTCCTGATTAGTATTTTTAAACATGATTATCGTTTATTCAATTGTATTGAAGTTCAATTTTTTAGTGCACCTATTTATAATTGGTTTATTGAGTCTCACTGTCTGTTTTCTTTGTGTTTATAAAGTATATGTGCTGTTAGCGAAAAATTGAGGTTTAAGATTTACACATTTCTGAGCTACTTTTTAAAAAACGAGGGGCGATATAAATTGATTTTCGCGAGATCATTTGATTCTCGAGCTACAGGGTGAAGTTGAAACTTTTTGAGCGCACCTAGTGTATAGAAAGGGTAAAAAATGATTCAACTTGTGCTTTTCAAGCGGAATTCGTTGCAATAGAAGAATTGGTTTTAAGAAGGTAATCAGGAAGTTGTTTTGTTGAATCAAACACGCCGCACATTTTTTCTAATTCAGATTAAACGTTTTGTAAGATGACAACCCTATAATTTAAAATTCCATAACAATAATAAACTTTATTCAGCTCATCTACAACAACGGAACAAAATGGGATTGCTCTAATTGTCAATATTATTGTGCCAATATTTTCACAATTTTCCACTCTGTACCTAAGAATATGAGCAAAACATGTAGCTTGTGAGAATTTCGAAACAAATACGTAATTCTTGAGAGTTTATCAATTCTAATAAAAGTGCTAATGATGTAGACGAATTTTATTTGAACTTGAAATTATTTGAGAAATATCATAAAAAGATATTAAATGGATATATCAGGAAATGCTAACACATTTGAACAATAATTGTGTCCTACTGGCAACCAAAACATTATACAGGGTGTCTCATGAAGAACTGCAGCGATCGATATATGAAAGAGCACACATTGGAAAATTCTGGAAACTTGGCAATATACTAAAACCAGCATGTACTGTCGAACTAAAATATTTTCAATTATCTAAGACTGCCGTCCCGCTCACTTTGTGAGCACTCGATCAACTTTGAAGACGTTCTGACCTCTTTCTCGACGTCTCCAGCCACTTTTATAGCCTTGGACTCCACTCTCTCTGTCCCTGGCATTTTATTAGTTATATTATCTCCATTCAATAATAATCCAAGTGAAACCGCTAAATAACTCATCTTCTCTCCATTTTCTTCACTTCCTTAATACTCAGTTATAATGTAATGTTTCCTTACAAAAACGTACAGAATAAATTCAGTTGTATCTTTGCCATAATTTCGCAAATAAAATATTACTCGGTAACAAGACGTCAAGTTCAGTATTAAAAGTCCACTTTAAACCGTTGCCGGAAATATCGAAGGTCATAGAGTCAGTATTCGTACTCGCACGGCACATTAGATACTGTAATGTGATATTTTTACACGTATTTGATTGTCTTATTTTCCAGGCGTTTTAGTGTTTAAATTATACTTCAACTAGAAGGCAAATTCGAGTTTTTAGTTATTCAAACGAACGTAGGGTTTTGGGTGCGTGACGCAATACCATACATAGTTCGCGTAACGTCAAAGTTTGGAATTATTTTTTCTTCCATCAATTTAATTCTCGCAAAATGTTATATTCTTTGCAATTCATTTTAATTTAAACTGCCAAAAGAGTGTTCAGGGGAGACTACCGAAGCTACCAACCGTGAAAAATCAATTTATTCGTTTAGAATACAGTTTTTCCTCTAATTATAAACATTACAATATCTTTCGAGAAAATGGATCCATGCTAGAAATAATAAATCTGTAGCAACTATGATACAGAAATCATACAATAATGCACAACGTGTCGATTTTGCTATTATGTACGTAGGAACATGTTTTACAACATTATTAAATTTCAGATCGAATTGATCTTTCAGAATTAGTTTCCGGAAAATAGAATAAAATATGTATACTATACGGTAGTAAGCGTCTAAATGTGTGTAAGTACTTTCGGAAATACAAAAATAAATAATGAAAAAGCGATTTATACTAAAGAAGATATATCTCTCGGGAGAAGCATCGGCATAGCTTTTGAATATTTCAGCGTGAAAAGCTCAGATTCAATAATAAACACATTCTTCCCTTTCAAAAATACCTATCAATTCCAGCGTATTACTTCGCAGAAGCGATAAGGCTAAAAAAACTCACTTTATCCCAGTTAAGATGCGATAGGTATTCTGTCCGAATATTTTATTTAATACAACATTTGCAGAGAAATGTGAGTGCGTAAATAAACAGTTTCCTATTATTATTCCCATAACCGGTATAAATATGCAGCCGCTAGAAAATATGTCGCAGTTTATGTGGTCTGCTATTTCTATTTCTTATGGCAAACGTAGGCTATTTGCCGAGATGGATTTCTCCTGTTTCAATTTAAATGCTAAAAGAGCGACCGTACCGTTAAGGAAACTATTCTTGTAAGCGTTTCTCAGCTGTATACGTATAAACTTTGTTGCAAAAAGACCGAAGGAAAGTTAAATGTAGTCAGTTCGTGTCGTACATTTAGAAAGCACAAATATCTAAGATAAACAGGTGGTTGATCTTCCGGCAGTGTTGCGATATTGAGCAAAAACTTTATTACAGAAGATAACACAGTAGAATTGCTGTTGCAACACGAAAGTTATCTGAAATTAAATAAAAAGGGTTATAACGATGGACAATAACAATTGCTTCAATCATTTGGAATATAGGTAGTGCTTTCTTGTTATAATTTGCATTAGAAGTACATTGCAAAGCTAGTTACAAGCTGTCGACTTATGAATGCTATACATGATATCCTATAGCAACCTGATAAAGGTGCTCCGAGCTCTTAATAAACCTATCAGTGCCACTGGACCATCATGCAGGTCAATGGTCCACTAGTAAGGGAAATACCTAACATAACACTAAATAAACAGTAAAAAACTGCATATTACATTAGTTGATGATATTACAAGGGTAGTCTGAAAAGTTTCAAGCCTCAACATGAAGATAGCCTTACTCGTTAGAAATATTCTGTTAATATAATTGCGCATGCGTTAAAAGATACTTTCGAAAATATCAGCCATGTTCGACGCTCAGTTGTTTAACAGTCGTATGTGTCAGTCGATGTTAGTGTTTCTGTAAAAATTGAAAAAATCGAATATGGAGCTGTCATTAAATTCTTGCATTTGAAAGGCAATACGTCTACCCAAATTAAAGTCGAGATGGACGCTGTTTACAGGGGCTCTGCACTATCATTTGTCATAGTGAAGTTTTGGGCTGCTGAATTTAAACGTGGTCGTACCAACTTGGTTTGATTTGGGCATGAAAAAGCCAACCCACGCGTTAGGTGCCGCGCTTACTCACTCAGGACCAAATACGCATTCGAATGAACATTTCTAAAGTCCTGTTGAAGTAGTGTAAGCGAAATAAATCGGAGTTTTAGCGTCAATTAATAACTGTAGATGAAACTTGGATACACCAGCACAGTCCTGAATCCAAGGCACAGTCAAAACAGTGGATTGCAAAGAGTAAATCGGCTCCGAACAAAGTGAAGACTGTTCCATCAGCCCGGAAAATGATAGTAACAATTTTTTTGGGATAATCATGGAGTTGTGTTAATGGACTATTGTGAAAAAAGAAAAACAATAACGTGTAGTATGCCCCACGCATCATTACTTGACAAGCTGAAAGCAGACATAGCGGGAAAACGGCCGCATTTGAAGTAAAAGAAAGTTTTGTTTCGCCAAAACAACGCACAGTCTCACACTTCAGTGGTCGCCATGGCAAAAATTCACGAATTGGGGATCACCCACCATATTTACTAAATCTGGTCCCCGGGGACTTTTTCTGTTTCCTAGGATCAAAGTTTCGTTCGGGGATAGCGATTTTCATCGATGAGTAAACCATCACATTCGTAAACGCCTATTTTATAGAGCAAAATGCCATCTACTATTTCGACAGCTTAAAGAGGTGAGATCATGGCTGGGAAAAGTATATAGACTTGCGAGGAGACTATGATGAAAAATAAAACTGAATTTGACAAAAAAGTACTTGTTTCTATGTTAGGCTGGAAACTTTTCGAACTACTCTGACATATATTTTTCGAAATTTTGATAATTTTTAATTTCTCTAGATTTCAAAACCTTAAGTAACTTCAAATACTTGACAAGGTGCACTGCTCATGGTTTCCTAATAAAAAATACAGGAATAATTGCACAATCGGAATTGTGTAGTACTAGGGAACGGATACCTGTAGAAAGCCCACGCAGTGTTAAAAATTTACAATCAGTTTAACTTAATATTTATACACGTTTCAATACTTTAACGACCGATTTCACAGTAAAACGTTTGGTGGAAGTAAACCTGAATAAGCCCAAAAAACCGCAGACTTCCTTTTTACTAGAAAATATAAAAATTGTGCCAACGCATCTTGGAAAAAGTTCTACCACCCTTACTTTTCCTAATTTTTCGCTAAAAATAAATTTGCGGTCTATTTTCTTTCGATACTTATATCGTATGTTTCCTAAAGAATTGTAGCCGCGCTGTTTGGACTGAAAGGCAAGTATACTAATCGACCACCAAGACGGTCACAACTAAGAAAAGAAGAATGTATAATACCGAAACAACTTATTTATTTATCCGTTACCTAAAAGATTCATGGTTTCTGAGCTTATATAAAGTGCTACAAACAACCGCAGAACATTAACATAAAATCTGAAACGTCAGTTAAGTGTCAGCCCGCTGCTTTTCGCTTTCCTTTTTCTGTGAAAATGAACGACAACGAACATACCGAATGCGATAAAACACGAAGCTGTTAAATTATCTGCTTTTACTGGGACAGATTGCCCTTTGCAATTAATCAAAGGAACTTTGAATACGGAATAAAACGTAAAGTTTTCCAGGAAGACAGTATACAGGTTGTCCAAAGTTATCAGGCTACTAGTGCCAACTTTGTTATTATGATAGCTACAGTTTAATTTCCAAAGATGTAGTAATTTTTCCGCTGATCACAATGGTGTTGAGCAAAAAACAATTGAATATCGCACTGTAGCGCTAACTTGAATTGTTTATATTTTTTACATTGAACCCCCTGTATATTTTTCAATTACTCGGTAGGAGATAAAGGCTCTGCGTAAAATATCCTAGTACTATAGCTCTAAAATGAAAAACAAATGAGATACGATGAAATTTACATTGCACAATTGAAACTGTAATAACTTCGTTATTATTCCACCTAATAAAATGGTGTAATCAAAAAAAATTGCGCATCGTATTTCAGCGTTTGACTATATAACTCGCTCTCTTGCATGGGATATCCTCTGTTTCCTGTCGTCGCCAACATCTTTATGGAAGCGTTCGAACAACAAGCCCCAGTATCTTACAACCTTAAGCCAAAGTGTTGGTACAGGTACGTTGATGACACCTTTGTCATCTGGCCCCATGGACACGAATCATTAAACAATTTCCTATCGTTTTTGAATTTCCAACATAATTCCATACGATTCACCATGGAGACCGAATCGGACGATTGCCTTCTTAAATGTTCTCATACACCCGCGTCCTGACGGTGCGCTGGGACATTCCGCACACGGATAGGTATCTCAATTGCCTCTCACACCATGATCCAGCCCAAAAAACGCGGTATTATCAATTCTCTTATCCAAAGGGCCATTTCCATATCTGAACCCAATTCGTTTCTTCAAGAACTGACCCACATCACTGAAACTTTTATCCGCAATAATTATTCTAGGAAATATATTCAAGCTACCATTAACCGCTACACCAACCTTTCTGCACAGGAACTCCCCTCGTCTAACCCTAATTTCCATAAGCAAGTGTATCTACCCTACATTCATGGTGTCATCGATCGTATCAGCAAGATTCTCTTCAGGAACAATATAAAAACCATCTTCAAACCAAATTTCAAACTCTCAGACCACTTTCCCATCAAAGGCCGCAATCATCTGGAAGCCCCTGGTGTCTGCCAGATTCCATTCCTCCGTTATAAGAGTTATTTATTTAAAATATCGATTTTTGAAAAATATACAGGTGCTTAATGAAAAAGCGAGTTATTTAATCAAACGCTGAAATACGATACGCAATTGTAATTAAACCATTTTATTAGGCAGAATAAATTACATATTTTTAATGTTTCGACTATCTCAATAGCTGCTCTAATAACGAAGTTATTACAGTTTCAAGTGTTCAACGTAAATTTCATCGCATCTCTTTTGTTTTTCATTTTAGTCCTATAGTACCATGTGGACAATTTATGCAAAGTTTCACATCCTATCGAATAATTGGAAAATATAGAAGGTGCTCAATTTAAACAATATTAACAATCAAGTGAGTGCTGAAATACGATATGCAATTGTTTTTTTTTTCTCGACGCTATTATTCTCAGCGGAAAAAGCACTACATCTTTGGTAATTTAACCAAGATTGTAGCTACCACAATAACAAAGTTAGCAACAGTAGCCCGTAAACTTTGAACATCCTGTAAAGTCCTGACTCTTAGAAACCAATTGCCTACATAGGGAATCGTAGCGATATAATTGGGTCATCGAGTTGGTCGCATTTGTTTCTTGTATCTACAGGATGCCCAAACCTTCTGGAATTGCGCCTATTGTATAGATAGTACGAATCTAAAATAACACAATAGACACCATAGGGTATCTTTCAAAAATGTTTCCGTATGTACAGAGTAACTGACAAGCAACGAACCAGACACCTACTTTATTATTTTAAATGGAACCTGTAGATTATTGCGTTTTTGGTTTCTCTACCTACAAATAAACCAATATAATATGCTTTCATATGTCTATTTTCAATAGATTTCAAGATATTTATAATTTTGTCCCCAATTACTTAAGAGTAGATATACTTATCATTAATAGCTGCGCAGGCTTAAAATTTCGAATCAAAAGCAGAGAATAGCAACGTCAGTATGTTTTGTTTACTGGAGACATGGTAACCAAACATTACTAACACCAGAAACTTCTTAAATGCGATGTTCAAATGCAGGAGTCGCGTTTGTTTTTTTCCGCTGTGTCACCACGTTATAGAGGCATTCTAAATTTTGGTTGAGTAACTATAAATTGTATAAACAAGGGTCGTAGGTAATTTTATCAACACTGTTGTCACACACCTACGAAACCGTAATTCGCTACATAATTTTGCGTACAATCGTGAAATGGCAACATTTTATGGCCATTTTTTGCTGCGACTTGCGGATTACCAATTCTCTAATAGGCTCTCTATGTAGCAGTTGTCAACCAAAACTGATTTAATAGGGTAAAGAATATTATGGTGGGGGTAACCAGTTTGTACGAATACTCCTTGGTAGTTTCGGCAATATTGAAATCATCGATACCAAAAATTTTGCGCCTGTTATGTTATAGTTTTAACATCTCCTATATTATTATCATAATGAAAAGAGTTGAAACAAGGAAAAAATGGCTTCAAAATATATAGGGTTTTCTATTTATAAAAAGTTAATTTTATTCTAATCCTCCGTTGTTATAATAATTAATAGAAACTAACCACTCTAATGAATCCTACAGACAGCACAGTACGTATATGACTATTGATTTTGTTATTGTTGTTATAACAACCGAGATATAGCAAGTTTTAAAAACACAAGCAATTTAGATATCACCCTGTAATTTCGACAACGTTCGTAATAGTTATCATCTAATGGACCTATCATCATTTTCTTGACAACTATTGTGGTTTGGATGTGTTTCAGAAACATCGAAAATCATAACTGTACTTTTATATTTTCCGTTAATAGAATTCTATATAATCAGATATATGCCATGAAATAGGCTATAATCTCAATATACCTCATATAAATTAATAATTTAATCCTAAAGCTGTTTAAAATATGGTTACCGCAACAAATAACAATAATAACGCTGCATTAATTATTATACTACTGTAGAATGCGTCAATCTTTTATATTTATTGTACTATACTAGTCGATATGAAATTGATATGAAATCGACAACTATACACCGCAATATGTATGACAAATAATAAAATAAAGGTTATTATTTTAATTAACAAATAAATAATCAAACAAAATATTGAGGGATACATTGCAGATCCCAGCGATATTGATTATAACATTTATCGTTGTGTCACCAACAATACTGCTACTACACTACTCAGACTTGAATCGTAATAATAATTTAAAAAATTGCAGTCCACGTTGTAGCAGCATACTAGATATAGATTTAAGTTTTATTTAAATATTTACAAGTTAAAGCAATATTCATATATGCCTTTGTAACACATTAGTTGATAAAAAAGTAGATAATTCAATCAATAATCATCAAATTAATATAAAGATATAACATTTCGGAAAGCACCACCTACACCGATTAATTGTAAGTACACAGAATTTAAAATAAAGACTTATCATGTGCTAAGTTCTTCGCAATTCCGTTATCTCTTCATTATCAGAGAGCAAGATTTATGAAATCCATTCTAATATCGAATTCAATTCTGATAAAATATCAATTTCTTTGGACCGATTGAAATAGGTCCTTATCGAACTTTTACAATGACACCTTTTCGATTAAAAGGGGAAGTAAATTAGGATAATTTTCTAATATAAATTGTGAAAAAGGGAAGAAGCGGGAACGTTGCATCATCCATTTATGTTGGCTTCTTTCAGACATAGCAATTCTAATAATGGAACAAAGAAAAGTATATGTAAAGCAGTAAAAGCGAATACTACGTTCAAGAGTAATGGAATGTTCAGCTTTAATTAGCATAGCACCATAACTTTCGTTTCTTAACTTCCTTCTCATTAAATTCGCAGTAGATTCCTGTCTAGAGTGGGAAGCTGTGATTTATGATAGCGAACCGCAAACATATACGGACAGATACATATTTAGCTTTATTGATGTCTGTAATGATCCTTAATGTCCTGCATTGCGATTGGTAAACGTTCTCTCCTATCGATTTTACCCTCCCTTGACATTCCTGCAGGTATAAAGGCACATAGCACTGTATTACTATATTTGCAATAATTATCAAAAATTAATAATGATACAATAATCTCTTAGTGTGTTGCCACTAGTCGACGCCTGCTACCCTCGCAGAACGTGGGGCATTGCTCATTGCTCACTTTTATAGAGGTAGCTATAGCAATTAATTTCGATATTTTCGATGATTGGAGTATCTTTAATTAGATACTCTCATCCATGCATGTAAATTAACAGAAAGATCAATCAAAGTATTTCTCCAGACATAAGTTACGGTAACCCTTAGTTAATCACATGGGGTGCTAGCGATTCCGAAACATTTTTAAACACATATTGCTTGGTTATGCAATCAAATATACATAAGTACAGCATACTAATCTTCTAGCGGTTTTTCGACAACATGATAGTACAGCAATTTGTTAAGTAAGTTTACATATATTTGCAAAAATACGTTTTAAGAACATTTTTATCCTATGCAACTAATTGTATAATTTATTTTAAATATACAAGTATTTATTTCCTTAATAAATTTGCCGTTAAATGCGAGGAATATCAACCAAGTCAAAGTTTCCTTAGGGATTTTACTGATGCTGGGGGCCGCCCATCTAAAGTTTTTGGATATGTGGACCACATGCGTTAATATATTTAAATTTTGTAGAAATGTATTATCAGTGTCCTCTGCACCAAAAAGAAATCAGTCTACTGTTCTACCCTTGACTATGCACCACGACCAGAAGTATTCTATACTATCCCAAAAACTGAAGTTGTTGGTCAGCTATGCGGCTCGTACTTTGTTTATTATTTTGGAGACCCGAAAGAAATACTGAGATGGAGCTTTCTCAAAGAAGTTTCTTTGAAATTAATAGAATAACTTATTTCAGAGAAACTTGATACACATCCAATATTCCAAGACGCCAGAAATAGAACCAAACACATCAAATAAGAAGTGAATAAAATGCTACATTTGTCCAAGAAAAAAGTGATAAAATTAACGAGAAAAATGCAATGTGATGTCTCGTTCACATACGGTAGTTCGAAATTGGTGTAAGAATTCGACAACTGGCACCAATGATTTGCTTTACATGACCTAAATTGAATTTGTTGATATTAACAATTTGTTTGGTACTGCAGAACCGTTATACCGGGTGAGTCATGTTTCTGCATATGTGAAATAACTCGCTGAATATTAGTGATAGAAGAAAATAGCATTAAGAAGAATTAAATTATAGTTACACGGCAATTCTATTTGATCAGATGTTTCCGAGTTTTAACTGTTTTGGCGTAGCCACGCCCCCTTATTTTTTTTTTAGGGAATTATTTTCTCTTTCTAATGATCTAAACATTTCAACACCTTACATAACAAAAATCTCGAGAAAAATGTAAACAAAATTTCCATCGTGGTAAGTGGTTGATTGATTGATTCTTCTACCAAAGCAGGGCTGGTCTTTACATCCCTAACACGGAAGCATAGCAGCTTATTGCATTATTCCTGCTTCGGTTTTGTTTTACTCGAACTGGTTAGTTCCCGCAATCAGGTTTAAGAGCCTATGTAGTAAATCTTTCTCCATTGGTAGTTCAATTGTGCTTCGCATAGCGAATCTGCGTTGAGCTAACGCTGCACATTCGAAAATAATATGAGGGGCTGTTTCCTCCTTCTCATTTGCAAAGTCTACATAAGGGCTCATCTTTATAGATCCCCATCTTATGCAAGTGGCCTCTCAAACAGCCATGTCCTGTTAATAGACATGTTACTGCCCTAAGCTGTATCTTGCTTAATTCAAGCAGGTCAGCAGTCAGATGTTGCGACGGTCTTCCCATCATCCGTTTGCTGTGCTTTTGTCCAGCTGCATGTTTCCAATTTAATTGGTGTTGTGTTATGATCCACTCATTAATTGCACCACGCACTGCACTCTTGGTAATACCTAGACCCGGTTCAGGACCTATATAATTCATTTTTGAACCTTCCCTCGCTAACTGGTCTGCAATTTCATTGCCCGCTATGCCCCTGTGCCCTGGAACCCACACCAGTGTGACCTTGTTGTGTTTAGACAGAGCCATTAGGGTTTGCAGGCACTCCCATACTAGTTTGGAGGTTAAACGATAGAATGCTAGTGCCTTTAAGGCTGCCTGACTGTCAAAGAGAATGCAAATCGTCTCACCCTGCGGTCGCCGACGCAGACTCTCCCTCGCGTAGATTTGTATAGCATAAATTTATGTTTGAAATACCGTGGTGTATCGCCCAAGTGATACACATACTTTGTATCCCTGGTTTTCCTCATATACACCAACGCCAGAAGTAGTGCCCGTTTTGGACCCATCTGTGTACCAGACTAGGGTCTTCGGTTTTCTCCCCTCTCCGACCCTCCATTCCTCCCAATTCAAGAGAACCTTGAAAAGTTTGTCATAGAAGATCCTGGAGATTGTTGTATCACTATCTATATCATAGATAGGGTTTGTTACTACTGCTTCTATTCTGGTGTGCCCAGATCCACTGTGGGATCTGGGCACACCAGAATAGAAGCAGGATCTCCAGTGGTAAGTGGTGGACATGATATGAAAATCGTAGACCTGTGGATTTTTTCACGCCTTAATGTTCATTCAAAATCGAATGTACTGCAGTCTTCGATATGCCTAAGAATACCTCTATCTCACGTTAACTCACATATCTATCCTCTTCGTGTATTCGATATACTCGCATTTTGATCGACTTTCACAAAGTTCATCACTGACGGAAGCACGACCAGATCAAAATTCTGCAAACCACGCAGTTGTAAACAATCTTTTCTGATGGTATTTCATTACCAAAGTCGAACGAAGTGATTCGAGGCATTATTGTTGTGTTAGGCCTTTACCAAAATCGTAAAAAAGCGTCCAACGAAAATCTTCACATCAAATTTCCATTTTTTCAAATTGCTTTTTTTAAACGCTCACTTTGAACAAACTACTTGGCCGATATCTGTGTTGGCACTGGTTCAGCAATAACACATATCGAATTTTACGGAAATTGTAATGTCAAATATCAATAGCACCATCTAGTGATCGTTTGTAAAGACTTAGAACGCTACCCTCGTATTATATGGTATACAGTGTACGTTTTACGTTTCAGGCCAATTTTGTTTTTCCGCCATTTTAGTTTGGCTATCATTTGACATCATTTGACAGACGCAACAACGTATTGAAATTATCAAATCATACGCAGGAAAATTGCGAGAGTTTTTTGGTGTTAATCATGTGCCAAGCAAGTCAACCACTCAGCATGTAATGAATAATTTTGAAAATTTGCATACACTGGGAGATAAAGCAAAGTCTGGACGAAAATGTGGCCAACGTACGCTAGAAAATATTGATACAGTGAGACAGATTGTTCGTGAACGCCCGGTCGCCTCTCATCGACACCGTGCACAAGAATTCGGAAATTCTCAAAGCAGATTTGCATTTATTCCCGTATAAAATTCAATTGACACAAGGGCTACAGTAAAATGACCATGAACGGCGGCAAAACTGGAGTACTCAGGTTTTACAGCTCGGTATAAACGACCCCAATTTTTGGCAAAAAATCATCATAAGCGACGAGGCACATTTCAATTTGGCTGGCTTTGTTAATAAACAAAATAGCCGCTACTGGGGTACTAAAAATCCTCATTTAATACACCAACGATCATTACACCCTCTCAGGGTGACTGTATGGTGCGTCATTTGGGTCGGCGACATCATTGGGCCATATTTCTTTGAGGGTGCTAGAGGTGATGCTGTAACAGTAACTGGTAATTGTTATCGTGACATAGAAAACATTGTTGTACCCAAATGGAATCAACTGGGATTACAGCACATGTGATTCCAACAGAACGGTGCCACGTCACACACAACTCGTGCTACGATGCAAACTTTGCGAGAAACTTTTCCCGGTCGAATAATGGTGGTATCGGCTCGCCCCCACGATCTCCTGATTTGACCGCCCCCGACTATGGGGATACTTAAAGAGAAAGGTGTACAGCAGCAACATTCGATCAAAATTGCCGAAATAACACCAGAAGTCTGCGAGAATGCTATGAAAAACATGCTTAAAAGTGCCTCCGTTTGCGTCATGGCCAGAGGTGGCCACTTAACCGACATCATTTTTCATAAATAATGTTAAAGACCACATAATCAATAAATAAAATATAAACTATAATTTTCTTTCTCATTTAAAAGTTATTATAAAAAAAAAACATCAACCTGGAACATAAAACGCATCCTGTACTATTGTACTATTGGAAAGTGAAGTACGAAATCACAACAACAGCTTCACGGTGTGACAATTAGCAACATTGTTTGGCTTGTTTACAAGTACTTAATGAAATTCCAAACATCGAAGATGGTACGTTAAAATTCCCGCTTACAAAAAAATGTATTGTACACATTTAGATTACGAACGCAAATTAAATAGTACAATTAGTAACCAAACTTTGCCAAGTCATTAAAAGGAAACTTAGCCTTTTAGTCAGACGAAGCTATTAAAATTAGTGATGAGTTTCAATTTTGCTGCGCGAGAAAAACCGTGAAGCGACACTAAAATGAATTCTTTGGAGAAGAAAAATGTATGTCTAGCGAAGCAACCAAGAGGAGGAAAAACAAAACAGCAACGACGGTTTACAACGACGCTGTTTCGTCAGCATAATCGTTTCGCGGGGGATTAAAATCGACCGTCTGAAATGTAAATTTCTACAAATTGCACTCTGAAGGTAGCGTGAAAGGAAACAGAGATGAGATTTCTGATTGAAAGGCAAATATGTAATGAAAAAATTGAATCACTTTATAATAAAGCTGGTAGATACATAGCTCAAACGATCAAATGACAGTTTCTTATTATTTCCGGCGAAAGAAATCATTCGATTAAATCAATCCATTAAGGAGGCGAATGGAGAAATGCCAAAGGCGATTTGCTATAAATTCGGTAGGTGCAATTCTAATAGTATGTGAATTTCAACTGAACGGCTATCTATTACTAAGTGGATTTTCGGCTTTTGTTTTCCCTCGCATGAAACGAGGAGAAAATAGTTTACGACGACTCAGTGTTGCAATTGAATCGATATTGAATCGTTTTTGGACGTACATAGTTTAGTCTTATAAAAGATAATTATATGCACTATATCTTTGTATTCCCTTAACTATAAGAATTGACCCGTTTTTCTGCGAACGCAGTGCGATCTATTGGTGAGTTAATACGTAAAACCAAACTTCTTGGTAAAATTAAATTTGCTTCTACCGCCTTATTTTGTAACTTAACTAACTAACCATCTAAAATAACAAAGCAGGTGCGTGGTTCCTTATTTATCGATCACCCTGTATAGACGAAAATACTTTTGAAGGATACTGTATGACGTTTATTATATTATCAGAAAATTTTAGACTCGTACTATTTACACACTAGACGCAATGTTACAATTGTATGTGCTACCTAATACCCTTCCTCTTTGCATCGTATATAAGGAATAGCAAACAATACTCTACACACCCCAATCTGAATTCTTTTGCCCTATTACTAGCGTTTCATAATGGAATAATATCGGTTTCTTACTTTTCTTGATAATTAACAATGATCTTTTCAAGAATTCCAGTGTAATATTTTTATTTGTGTGATCTTTGCACGAAACTAACAAGGCAACATCCCGAACCCGAAAATTCAAAAAAAATTGAAACTTTGTGAACAAGTAGTCCACACCCAAGGATGTTCGAAAGTATTTTCCTTATCGACCCAATCTCGTTTTAAGAGGGTGAAACTACCTCTGAAGGTTTAGTAGATTTTCGGTTTTCTTAAAATAACTCGGCAATGGCTGGAACAAATACATCACAACTATATACCAAAATAATCGCCTCATCGTGCTCTCTCACATATGTGAAAATAGCACCCTAGTTCTATTAAAAAAATTTTTGGTGCCCACCCCCACCCCTTTGATAAAGAGCGTATTTAAATCCCTCATTATGTACGTTACGAAGTTCTTCGAACAGTATAAAACTTATATTTTATTTTATATAATACTGGTATAAAAAAGAAATAGGAAGAATTATGTTTTATACGTTAATATATAAGAGTGAATGACATATAAAATACATATTACATGGCATATTTCCTGAAATATAACTTATGTATACATGCATATATGTGCGTATACACAAATAATTACTTAATATGTATGGTAATGTCCCTCTTCATGAAAATGCTTAAAACATAAAAAGCGGTTGCACCGTTACACCGTATTATAACACGGGAACCACATATAGCACATCACGATGGAACTTGAAAATCTTCTGTGAGGGCAAAATGTGCAGGATTATCGAAATCATTTGGGTGGTTCTCAATATAACCGCTTTTGTACCAGGCATAAACAAATAAATCATGAAATTTTGTAGAAGATAATTAGTTATGCATTAAATTGTAGTTTAATAACCTTGTCACGTGAATGCAAATTAATATCGTAATTGTGTAACAGGACCATATCGGAAAATTTCCTAACAAAATTTTTCCAAACACGAAATCTATAGACGTCCAATGTTTGTATCATGCCAATAGTTTTCTTTGGTATTGTAAGGATGTTCACGTCGGTCGATATATGATTTCTTAAGGTAGATGGGCAATGACCAGTCCATGAATTTAGCAATAAAACTGTTTGAGGTCCAGTATTTGGAAGATATACCTTTATGAACCATTCCGTAAATAATGCTGTTGTTAGTTTACCGGATGCTGAAGCAGTTACATAGATATTTGCTGCTCCGTATATTGATGCGGCCACTCGTGGTCCAAATGTGCCACTTTGTTCTTTTCAAACCATAAATAGCAGTGATAACAAACGTTCGGACGCGGATATTGTGGGAGGTATGGTATAGGCAGCTGTGGGTTGTCGCGAATATAGACTGTACAATACTTTCAACTGCTTTCGATTCTTGTGGAGCTAACGTGCAACCAGAGTGTAATTCTAGGTTGAATCTACTTTCATCAGCGTTGAATGTGTTACTAGGGCCTACTTTCGCAATATAGCGTTTTACTTCTTGTGTGAAATCCGACGAAATGCGATTTAGCTCTGCCGTGTCTGTACCATATGAACGGGTAACGAATTTAGTAATTTTTTTGGAAACTATCCTGTGTATACTTTTTTAAAAATCCATAACCAATGTAGAGATGCTTTGAAATTTGTTAACCCTATTTCTTCATTGGCTTCCAAGTGAATCATGGCGCCCGCTTCGCTGTTAATAACAAATTTATTAAACACATATTCAGAAATCTTTAACAATTGCTCTCTTCTTGTTCCCTCTTTTTGTAATGATGCCTCCCATCTAAAAACGAAAAAAATGTATGAAAAGAAAAATGTATGGAATTTGGCCTGCGATTTCTTATCTGTATAATTGATGTGAAGACTTTACTCTCTTAAATCTGTTTTACAGCTTCATATGAGCGTCGTTTTTTTCCATTTCCCCAGCAGACAACGGCTTTTTCCTTATCTTCTGAAGAGACAATATCTTTTCCCGCAGGTACACATTCTTCTTCTTCTTCAAATTGTAAAATTTCTAATATTTCTTCCCGTGAAGGTGGATATCTGTCATCGACAAATTCTGCAGAATGTGGTCTAAATTCTTGCAAGAACTCTAGTGTTACGTCATTATGTACCACAAATGTTGCGTCGTCTCGAGATCTAATTAATATGTCCCTTAATACGTCGTGAATTTCACCTTTTTTATTGTTGAAACCTATGGGGCGCTTATCATTTACAACACTAATTGTTGCAATAAGTATACGAACTACATTTACTGTATTCTAGGCACAAATCCAATGCTTCTACAAGCATTCCAATGTTAGATATTGGACCACGCCAACATCTAACACTAAAATATACCGTATTTTGTTCATCATTCAATTTCTCTATTAAAACGAGCTAAATGGCGTACGAAACAATATAAAAATAGGTGGACACGTAAATGTATTCCAAATAAATTTGTCAATTATACGAGGGTGTATCAAATATAAACGGGATTGATTTTCTTAAAAATTCCGGAGGGCTTCTAGACCTAGAAGGGGTTGATGCGCAGGCAGCCTGTACCGTTAGAGAGAGGGGGAGAACCGACTGCAACTCTCTCGGGTTCCTATAGTATCAAAAGAAACCATGAGTGAGAAAGAAGTGCATGTCTCCATTGAGCAGCGGATTATCATTAAGTTTTTGGCCAAGGAAGGGAAGAACCCAGCCGAAATTTTGCGGCGATTATAGACACAGTTCGGAGACAACACCCTGTCAAGAACCCGTGTGTTTGCATCGCACAAAAAAAATTTCTGTAGGGCGTGAAAAGGTCGAGAACGAGAGCCATGATCGCCACCCAAGAACAAATGTAACCGAGGCCAACATCGAAGAAGTTGGAAATCTCATAGAGGGAAATCAATGTTATTGTGAAGTAGTGGATGCCGCTAAATTGTCATTTCGTAGGTAAAAGGAGAAGCAATTGGCCAGAAGTGTCACTCTTCTGCATGACAACGCCAGGCCCCATGTCTCTAACGCCACGATGCAAAAAGTGGATGCATTAGGATGAGAAACGCTGGAGCATCCACCCTATAGTCTAGACTTGTCACCTTGTGACTTCCATCTTTTTGGACGCCTCAAAGAAGCGTTTGGAGACCAGCGTTTCGACGACAACGAAGCGGTGGAAGCGTTTGTGCTCCAATGGCTACACGAACGTCTGAAGAGTTTTTACGAAGATGGAATAAAAAAGCTCCCAATCCGATGGGAAAAAATGTATTTCTAGGGTGGGAGAGTATGTAGAAAAATAATATATATTTGTAAGCTTAGTTAAATAAAGTTAGGATTTTTTAAAAAACGGGTCCCGTTTATATTTGATACACCCTCGTATATATACATACATTATTAAAGTCAGCAAATTACGTTCTTTCTGATCAAAAGTACTTGCGATCTAGTTTTAAAATGAGTTTCTTCAAAAATCTCACAACATTTAAAAGCTGCATAGATTTCGCTACCATATTTGAGTTCTACATAAAAATATACCTTTATAATGTCAAGATACTATTGCAAGATTAATTACCTGAAATTTATTTTTCTAGAGCTTTCAATAGCGGTTTTGATGTAAAAGTGAAAATCAACAAACATATGATGAAAAGCACTAGCCAAATGTAAGTGAAATTGGAAAATATGTCTGATCTTAACACCAATCTGCAAAACATATCCTCTTTTCAACGACAGGGTTACTTTTTAGTAAATTACAAAATGATGCTCATATTGTATGTTAAATTGTAGTTACGGTATTTTGTTTTTGTTCAAATGAAGTAGTATCAGACAATATTACTGCTTACATCGTTTTGTCAGTGCCCTTACAACCGTCACTCTGCAAATCTATCGCTTTGTATCACTGCTTATCTTATGCTATACTACTAGACGACCATGTTCCTGGTATGGTCTAGGAAATTACAAATGTAATT
The DNA here is from genome assembly GCA_029619315.2 of Dynastes maya. Classification (NCBI taxonomy): domain Eukaryota; kingdom Metazoa; phylum Arthropoda; class Insecta; order Coleoptera; family Scarabaeidae; genus Dynastes; species Dynastes maya. The sequence continues at coordinate 29,972,003 of JAROYE020000001.1, forward strand.
CATGAAATATTACTAAATAGTATTTTATGAAGACTGTAAACGGTTTCCTAATTTTTTACATATATTTGATTCAGGGTCCGATTTCTATTTAAAAATCCCGGTATATATCATTGACGGATTGAGTCACATCAAGCATAACTCCACACACTTTCAAAGCTTTTTAGTTACTATATTGTAATGATATATCCTAAATAAAATGATTTTTATATCTCAGGGTTAACGTTCCTAAAGAATTACTTGTTGTGTGGGATCTACTTATGTATTTTCTTTTGCTAATCGAAACAAATAGAAAATTAAACAATTTTTAGTGTTTGAGGGTATTTCATTTTGAATTTAAATAATTATATTTCTTTTAGCAAAGTTTTAAATTTTTAGACAAAGAACCTAACACGATCCCTAACCAACATTATTAAAATTTTAATGATCTTATTTAAACCTGAATTTTCAAAAAGAAATAATTAAATTGAATTTTCTCTTTTTATTTGTTTATTTGGTCAAATAGTAAATTTCGGTACCTGCACACTGACGTTCTTTACTTCTCAATTGAAGTACTTCGGTGTCCGTTCTTGATATTTTAGGCTGGAAGTAGCACCCGTTTCACAACCAAATATTTCTTTTTTCGAATCTTGTTCCGTGGATGATAATTTTCATGTTAAAAGGTCAAAATGGATTTACTTATTGAAGTTCTTGAGTTTTTCGTAGAAATAGTTTCATATCAACTGGAAACTTTAATAATTTATCGAGGAATTTTGAAAAATTAGTCTTGTCGAAATTTGTTTATCCCATCTCCATTTGTTGTTTACTCAATTTACTCATATACTTACCGACTTTTAAATCGACTGAAAATTCCTTTCGCTGTCATGATTACGAGATCCAAATTTGCAGGTACGGTAATGTGAGATACAGTAAATTAAAGTGGTTACCATGAAAACGATGCTAATTTTTTAACAGCGTGTGAACAGCAGTATGCTGTCCAAATACGATACAATAACATAATTCTGGTATGAAGAAATATAATTACAATTTCCGTTAGCAAATTTCGTTTCTAACATTAAAAGTTATTTACTGGACTCTTTTTTTTTTAATATTTCTTGTCTACATGTGTATGACAAAAAGAAAAATTGATCTGGGAAAAATTGAAGGGAAGAGGTCATCAACACTGCTTCGCTTCGTAATAAAATGGTACTAAATGCTGCTAAACTATGAAAATAGAACACTTTCTAATGTGAGTAAATAAATATCATAACAATATATTGTTGAAGCAACAATTCTCACAGTTACTTGAAGAACTAATGAACAATTAATAATGATTACTAGTATGGATGAGAGTATCTAATTAAAGATACTCTAATAACTGAAAATGTCGAAATTAATAGCTATATCGACCTCTTTCAAATACATCTACCAACTTCCACGGAGGAACGCCGATGAGCCGTAAGACGGCGAAACGGCTGGTGGTCGTTGGTAATTGATTTCACTATTAATTAATAATGAATTATCCTAGTAACTATTGGAATTCTAACCGTAAGTACTTTAACTTGTGCTTCTAGTACAAAGTTATTTTTATTAAATTTTCCCATCATCTTTATAATTATTAAATAAATTATTAAAAACCAAATTATTACATGTATCCATGTATAAGCAAAATCAAATGGTATACCCTAGTCAAAAATGCGCTATATACAGCAATAATTTACGGTTTATTCTGAACACATAAAATTTTACAAGTGCTCGTAAAGCTTTCCAATAAGGCGAGGATTTTATTGTTCTAAACTCGAATTGCTTTTATATCCAACAAATAAACCGCCCTTATTCGATTGACAAAACAAATATCTAATGTACTTCATACGTGCTCCTAAGACGAACTATGTACAGTACTTGATGAAATGTGAAATATTTAAACAGTTCCTTTTATAGTCGACTCTACGAAGCATGCCAAAACTTGCATCGCGGAAAACAGTGCTCTCGCGTTTGAACCATATCATGGAGAGCTTGTTACATATTTCACGCTACCGCAAACACTTGACACAATCTTAACAATTTACAGCAAGTGTTACTACTTTACGGCGTCGGAGCGTTTCCGTCAAAGACCGACGTAGTCAATGAAAGAAGATTTAATGAGCTCTTATCTAGTCATCAACGCGCTTGTTTTCATCGTAATGTTTGCTTTATGCAAATTAATCCCAAAAGCATTGTATAAATTTGAGAATACAAACTGCTTCGGCCCATTTTAAAGAGCTTGTGTTATTCTTAAATATTGATTTCATACAAAGAATTCATTAAATATGTGAACAAAAAATGGTAAATTTGATAATAATAATAATAATGTATTTGTGTCAGCATACATAAAGTATTTACACTCGTCAATAAAGCAAAAAAGCAGAGATATAAATAAATCATTACCAAATGCAATAAGTATGTATATGTAAATATGTCAAACTCAATAAGTAAAACAAAGAATATAACTACAGAATATAAAACAAACAAAACAAAAAATTCAGGCAAACTAGAGTATAAATTAGGGGTGCAATGATTCTAAGTTAAAGTGTGTGAAATATTCATAATAAGAGTAGAAAGCTTGTTCAACTAAGACAATTTTTACCCTGTTTCTGAATAGTTTAATTTCCAAATTCCTAATGTTTATTGGAAGGGCATTAAAGAATCTAATAGCATGGCAATAGGGCCCGTTTTGACTATTTGCTAGACGTCAGTGCCTAATTGTCAGATCCTCCCCATGCCTAGTACCGTAGCCATGAAATGACTTGTTTTTCGGATAATTGTTAATATTTTGTTTCACATGCATAAGGCTTGCAAATATAAACTGAGAAGTGAAGGTGAGAATCCTATTTTCAATAAATGTCTCTCTAGAGTCATCGCGATATTTTAGGTTTGCTATAAGACGTATAGCTTTTCTTTGCAAGCCAAATATCCTATGGCGTGACGAACTATGACCCCAGATCAAGATCCCATAAGACATAGCCAAATGGAAAAGAGAAAAATAAGTTGTTCTTAATAGATTTTTTGATACACAAAGAGATAAATTTCTTAATAAGTACAATGTTTTGGAAAGTTTACCGGCTAGGTACTGACCATGTGATCCCCATCTTAATGTAGGGTCAAGGCAAAATCCAATATATTTGACTGAATTATAGTTGTTAAAATCAGTCGTATCGCGCATAGAGAATACGATTGTTTGCGTTTTCTCCTCATTCATTACTAATTTATTCCTTCCCAGCCAACTCAACGCATCTTTCCCAGCAGCAACACTTCTAGTTGTCACATCAGCATTGCAGTTTGATTTTACAAACAAAGTTGTATCGACGGCAAAAAGAATATATTTATCACAAGAGATACTCTTTGGAAAATCATTTATGTAGATTAAAAACAACAGAGGGCCTAATATGGACCGCTGCGGTATTCCAAGCTTCACGATAAGTTTATTTGAAATAGAGCCACCTTCTCTAACTACTTGATGTCTGTTGGTCAAATACGAACTAACGATTATCTGATGATTAATTTTAATCTGGCAGTTGAAATACTCCAAGAACAGTACCTAACAAATTAATAAATTAGTTCCCTAAATATTTCATTGGCGCACTACTAATTAAAAGAAATTAAAGAGCTGTATTTCAAGGCTTCAATTTTTACCAAACTATGTGTTTTATACAAATATTGAAGCACAATATGTAATGAGAACCTCAAGAATACCCCCCATGGTAACTTTTAAATAACAGAAGCTATCTTTCTTTTAAAAAACATGTCAATTTATATCTTTTGCGAACTAATTTCTTGTGTTGTCGACAGTTTAGTTACATTTCCAGTGACACCGAAGTGCTGCCAACTGTCTTATCTTAAATAGCATATTTTATAATATTATTGTATTATACCTTCTCTTAAGAAATATTTCCAGGCAACGTAATCATAACAATTGCCAAACTATGAAATCTCAATTCTACAAGCGTCAATAATTCCAGTTATTTATTGTTATTACTTTTCCTTATTTTACCTGCTTCATTAATCGTTGATATTTCTTCACTTCACGAATTTTGTGCGAATTAATTCCTTTTAATAGTTTTCTTTAAATTTAACCATTTTCGGTGGACAATGTTTGTTTTTCAGGCTTTTTTTGTTACTTTGTTATGGCTTTGGCACAGATCATACAAAATTGCTGGGTCAATTTTAGTATTCGATATATCTTGCAACAGTTAACACCTTATGTATCGCGGCTGCACAACGAATTATTCAATAATTTAAATCTTATTATCTTCTGTCAAAGCATTTCACTATCCTTACCTAGTGTAAAGTTCAAATATTTCCGACTCTATTTATGTAGAGGTAGCGTTCATTACGTTCCACTTCTTAGTATTTTTTGCCAGATTTAATGAATATAAAAATAAAATTACTAGTTTATCGTATATGGTCCATGCGTACGCCATTATAAAATCAACAACATAAAAAACTGAAAAATAAGCACATTTTCTATCAAAAACTGACAAATTTAAACAAACCTACCGCAATTAATTAATTGCAATGGAATGCTATAACTATAGTCAGTCCAGAAGAATGAGAATCCAATAAATAACCTGTAGAAATTGATATCTTCTGTCCTTCCAAAACTGTTTCTATTTTTGTAAATCTTCTTATAGTTTGGCTCACCCTGTAAACTATAGGCGTTGTGATTAAATGCTTTCATAAAAGAACTGAAAAGAACACATCAAGAGAATATTTATTAACAGAAATTATAAAGTTGAAGAACCCAGAAATTATGAAGTTGAAGAACCTAACATTATCGAAAGCATATTAATTTATATCCAAACGCTTAAATGTAGTTAATTTTTTGCTTTATAATTTGTGAGTGATGGCTTGTGTTAGGGGTAAACTGTTCACTTTAAAATGTACAAGACGTGTTGAACAAGACATGTTGAACATATCCAGTGTAAACGTTGCTATAATTATATTCGTACTTTATCTCACACGTATTACATATTAATTTAATACAAAATAAAGCCTTATATCAACCTTTCATAAATTATCTAACTGTTTTGCGTTTTGCTTTAAATGTTTTCCGAACAGTCGAGAACCAACTTGCCGTGAATTTGTTTTAAAAGTAATTTTATACCACTGATCATTTGAAAATATTTACGTTCAATTTGGGTTATATTTATTCAGGATAACATCTCCTTTTAATGACAACCTGTTTAAGTTCCAACATAATATACTGACTTCCAGTTTAGTGAACTCCCTACGTACCTACAAATTTAAATGGTTATCATTAAGTTTGTATGGAATATTACGTAGTTTGCAATATTTACAATTTTCAACAACTGTACCGTTGTTTTGTCATTATGCACTTATTTCGGTGCACTACTAAAACAATTACTTTTCGTAATCAGCTGAATGAAATGTTTATGCTATAAATTGTTAACGAACTTTGTGCAAGAAACTTTCGTAAGCACATATTGTGCCTCTTAACCAGCTTGTCGCTGTAATTTTCACATGTTCTCTAACTGACACTTATTGATCTAATCTAGACCCTGAATAGCGTAATTATAGCGTAAGCGTACTGGCAATGTACTTGGTTATTGAATAAAATTTCTCCTCTGTTATTATGTCGGATAATGGCTTTCAATGCAAAATTTCTACCTTCGGAGCTTGAAATTATGGACTGAGTAAAGAGCTTGCTTAACTGGCTTTAATCACGAAATAGTTTTCAGTACCTAATAACTTATTCAATGTCATAGTATAACGGTATTGAAAAGATAGATTGATGTAGCGAATACACGTACGAGGTGGTATTTAAAAATTCTCGAAACGTAGCGATAAATGAAATTGAAGAATACCACGTGTTCATGCAGATCCATCACCTTCATAGTTCCCTTAGGAGTACAAACACTGATCTCTGCAATGAAAGGAATGCATTCTGGTCTGGCAGTCTTGTTTTGTTAATGTGATTCCGGCCACGATTCAGTTTCAATTTCTTCTATGTATCAAAGTTTTGACCCTTCAACTTGATTTTCATCTTTAAAAAGAGGAAAAAGTCGCAGGGTGCCAAATCAGGCGAGTACGCTGGATGAGGAATAAAGATCATGTTGTTTTTTGGTCTCGGATTATTTTGGTGGAGAACCAAGTCATTCCTGCACCACTTCTCTGGAAGTTTCCCTCTCATATCTTCCCTCAGCCGCCGATGTCACGTTAGAACTCTGCATTAATCGTCTGACATGGATGTACGAACTCATTGTAAATAATACCATTAATATCGAAGGAATAAATCGGTAAGGACTTGATGTTTGTTGCTTTTCATTGATGGGCTTTTGTTAAACGTTAAATCCAGTCATAAGTCATAACATAAGTTAGCGTTTGACCTGAAACGTCAAACGCTTTTTCTTAGTTGATACAGATACGCTATTCTCTCAAATTGGCAACAATAAAATCGCAAAGACAAGCAGGTTAGAGCACTGCACGGGGCTAATTTTTACAGCCCGGCCCGCCTGCGGCCCGTTATAGTATGGAGTGTACCCGCCCGTTGCGTTAATTACCTCGTTACAAGACCCGCCCGGTCCGCCCGTTAGGATATTTAGGCTCGTTTGGCCCGTCTAAATTATTTTAGCCTGCACTGTCTACTTCCAAACATTTTTCAATTACTACATTATGTAGAGTATGTATTTGTTGTTAATAAATTATATTGTCTAAATTTCATTTTTGAACGATAGAAGCTAGCGTTGCTAGAAAAAATTGATCGATTTCTATTTTTTACTAGCTAACTTTTGCTGTTATTGGCAGTTCAATTGAATTTCCGGTACTACCGGAAGTGACGTCAACTTTCTCATTTTAAATAGAGCCGCCTATATATTTTTACGTTTTTGGAAAGGTAATCGAAAGACGAATTTAACGATACCACATAAGTTATACTTTTATTTATGAAATATGACGATATGCAGCCATAAATGTTTTGGTAATCTGTTTTTGTTGTGACGCAAAGTTGGCTAGGAAAGAGCGCCAAATTGTTTTTTTTTTTTACGCCAGACTGATCCAGAGAGCTCGTTGCTAAGCAACGTAATCATGGCAATTACCAAACTGTCAAATCTCAACTCCAAAAGCATGAATTATTCCTGTTATTTATTGTTCTTATACCTGCATTTGTCATACTTTCGTTCTTTGTTCTCGTTGTTATTTTCTTTTATTTTAACTTGTTTTGTCAATTGTTGTTTTTCCTTTACTTTATCGAACTTTATTGTAATTAATTAATTATGGAAGGTTTGTTTAAATTTGTTAGTACCTAGTTTTAATGTTCGGTGAATTTGGCAACAATTATTACGAAGTGGAACATAATGAACACTGACCTTGTATAGCCGGAAATATTTGAACAATTAAGGATAGTATGCAATTTACAGAGCGAACTGCTTTAACAGAAGATAATATGATTTAAATTACTGCACAATTTGTTGCACAACGAAGGCAAGTATGGTGATAATTGTTGCCAGATTACATAATATTAAAATTGATCCAGCAATTTTACATGGCTCGTGCCGAAGCCATCAAAAAAGTAACAACACAGAAAATCTAAAAAACAGACATATAGTTCATCAAAAACTTTCAAATTTAAACAAACTTACCATAATTAATTAATTGCAATTACGTTCGGTAAGGTAAAAAAGAAACAACAATTAACAAAACAAGTTAAAATGAGAGAAAAATAATAACGAGAACAGAGAACGAAAGTATGACAAATGCAGGATATAATAACAATAAATAACAAGAATAATGTATCCTTTTGGAATTGAGATTTGACAATTTGGCAATTGTTAGGATTACTTTGCTTAGCAACGAGCTCTTTAGATCAGTCTAGCGTCACAAGAAACAATTTGCGCTCTTTTCTAGCCAACTTTGCGTAACAGCAGATTACCAAAATCTTTATTGCTGCATATTGTTATGTTCCTTAAGTTAAAGTATAACGTGTGTGATGTCGTTGGATTCATCAAACAAGCAATCATTTTTTTGGAAGTGCTTTGTGAACAACTTTTATTGGAGTTGGTTCATCTGGGAACACCCAAACAGTTGACTGTTGCTTAGTTTCTGGCTCGTACGAATGTATCCAAGTTTCGTCACCTGTTACTGACAAAGCACAACCCCGAAACAGTTTCTACCAAACAGTTTCTTGTTTATCACGCCGCTAATATTGTAACATAAGTAAGAAAACCACAAATCAAAATAAAACGTGCGTGAATAGATCATCCGTTTCTCAACAAATCTACACAATAGTGGAACCTCTTTATTCCACAAATGAGTTATCGCTGTCGCAAGTTTCATCCGCTAAATCTCTAGACTACCAGAGACTAATTAATCATCCTCTCTCTCGTTCACTCAATCTACATATTCGTCTCATTTTCTTGAGCGTCATAAAAAATATTCGATAACTTAATAATAGTAAGTATTAATAATCGCGTGTAACTAACGTGTGCTTAACGGAAATGTTTAATTATTTCGCATAAGTTCCTTCCACTGAATCGTTATAGGGGAAGTTTTCAGCGTATCTTATTTTTACGTTGTTTCTCAAAAATTTATGAAAGAAGTTTCACGTAACTTTTCATATCGAAGGAAGAATTTGCGTTGGCCCTTTATTGTGGACGAGATTCTCGTCTTACTTTGTGTTTTGCGACATTTTTTCGACACATACATGCTGGGCGAAGTATCAGTGGCGTCCCGCGAATTCTATGAATGTTTAATATGTCTCCGAATGTATAATATTGTGTCACCAAGCTAGAATGTAATATTAACTCGACTTTTGTTGAACAGTAAATTTTATTCCGAGCACCAGTATTTGTAGTATGATATAAGCATGATATTAATTGGTTCTAACTATGAAAAGTATTTAATAACAATCCTCCCAATGATAATGCACATCTCATTATACTACAAGCGTAGTATGACGAGAATCCCTGGAAAAATGACCTGGAAAAATTTAGAACTTAACAATCCCAATGATATTGTGGAAGCCTTTTGCGATCAATTTTCAGAGACCTTCCGATTACCCTCTCAAAATGCCCGCTTAATAGAAGAGGCTACACTCGCAAATTACTTCCATATAAGATTTTTCACCGAAAATGATGTTTTAGACGGAATTAAACATCTGAAGTCTAAAAGAACTGCTGGCCATGACTCTGTACCGAGTTTTCTAATACGTAAATGTGCTAATTGTTTCACTGTACCACTCACTCGAATTTTTAACTTATCTGTTAAAACAGGAGCATTTCCAAAGTTATGGAAAATCGCCAGAATAACACCAGTCTTTAAAAATGGCGATCCAACTCAAGTGGAAAACTAACGACCAATTGGTATTTTATCGAATTTTGCAAAGATTTTTGAGCACTTGATATACACCGAAGTCTCCAGATACGTCAAGCCCTTTTTATCACAATTTCAACATGGATTTCTTTCGGGTAGATCCACTATTACTAACTTAGTGACGATTACGCAATTTTTAAGTGAAGCATTGGATAAGAGACAGCAAGTCGACGTAATATATACAGACTTCTCCAAAGCTTTTGATATTATAGATCACACATTGTTAATTAAAAAACTTGGACGCTTTGGATTCTCAAATGGCTTGATTCAGCTTCTGTCTTCGTACCTCAATGATAGGTCTAGGTACGTCTACTTCAACGGATTCTCGTCCAACCTATTTCAAATTCACACGGGTGTCCCTCAAGGTTCAAACTTGGGACCACTCTTATTTACCATCTTCGTCAACGATCTGTTATCCTCATTAGACTGTAATGTGTTGGCGTATGCGGATGACTTGAAAATCTATAGACAAATAACGAATATTGCTGATGCAGATAGCTTACAAGATAGTCTGGAAAGTATTCATAAGTGGTGTATGAACAATGGTCTATTATTAAACGCAAACAAATGTGCTGTTGTATCGTACTCTAAGGTACGGAATCCTATACACAAAAATTACTACATAGGCAACAATCTGGTCTCGCGCAAATTAAGAATGAAGGACCTAGGGGTAATATTTGATGATCAACTCCTCTTTTCGGAACACATTTTCTCAGTATGCAGCACATTAATAAGAAGTAAACTGGAATATGCATCGGTGTGGTATCCGATTTTCACGTACTTAAACCTAACATTAGAAAAGATACAGAAACGTTTTCTGAAATATCTGTTGTATAAATTAGATGGCACTTACCCTACACGAAACTCAGATTACAACCAGTTATTACAAAGGCATCACTTCACATCACTTTCTAGTCGTAGAGAACGTTATAGTGCACGATTTCTTTATAATCTATTAAATAACCAAATGGATTCACCGCATCTATTGGCGCTTATAGCAATAACAGTACCTGAGCATAACACCCGCTTAACTGATCTTCTACGTGTTCCTAGTTATAGAACGAACGCGCTACTTAAGGCTCCTCTAACGCACATGACACGTAACCTTCATAAATACTATCCTGATCCTTTCCACTAATACTTTTTTCCAGTTTTTCCTTCACTCACTCTTTCCCTTTTCTTGTACCTATTCACACTTTCTTGTTACCCTTGTATATGTATATTCAATAGTAGCTCTGTACTTTTGAAAATTCAATGTATCTATTATATTTGTCCTGTAATCGGTTTTTGACTGTTGGACAATAAAGATGTATTATTATTATTGATTATGAAACTCAACATAGAACAGATTATTTATGTAAAAAATCACTAGCGAAGCCCATGATCTAAATAAAAATCAATTCTATCGCATAGATTCACCGTAGCTCCTAGAAAACCGTATGCGACATTGGAGGCCTACTTCACAGTGAATAAAAACATCTTCAAAATATCTACCACAATTTCATGATTGTTTTGTACTTCTTCTACAAGAAGTCTGATTATTCTAACTGCTTGCGTCACGAGATATAACGATTACCATCCGTCGCTCCTTTGTTAATGCGCCACGCATCGCTTAGACCCGCACTATGTATGGTTTTCGTCTTTGTCGCTTCTACAGGAGGCAGTAGCACGGAACAATGCATACTGCTCTAATTAACAATAAAAATGTTAATTTTGTGTGGCAACTAAATATTAGGACAAGGCACGAATTTTTATTTCTGAAATGGAGTAACATCGCCCTTATATTTTATGACTGCTCGAATTCGGTTAGGCATTGAATTAGCAAAGGATCTGCACTTTTCAGGAGCAAATCCATTCCATATTTGCTCTATTTTGGCTCTAAGTTGTGGTAATGTCCGTTGTGGGTTGTTGCCCAATATTTGTTTCATTTTATGGCATACTGTTTCAATAATATTAAGATCAGGACTGTTGGAATGCCAAGAAAGGACAATTACGCTGTGGTCGCCAAACCACTTTTTTGTGGTTTTGGCAGTATGACAGACTGCCCCATCCTGTTGAAAGATGTAATTTTCACTAACATTAAACTTCGCGGTACTTGGTAGCAAACTGTTTTACAGTGTTTGTTGATACTTCCCAGCAATCACAGTACCATCAATAAACTCAAAGCATCCTAATTCTGAAGCTGTCATGCAGCCCCAAATCATTACTCCTTTTAGAAATTCTACAGCACGTTTCGGACAATCCTTATGGAAAGCTCCATGTTTAGTGCAAAGCATGCGTTTGGGGTAATCACCAACTCATACGGCGAAACTCGATTAGTCGCTAAAAATTACTCTTGACCAATATTCTACCCACCAAAATAGTTTAGATTTTGCCCATGTGAGCCTAGATTTTTTTTTATTTTCCCGTCATCAATGGCTTTTCCTTTGCCTATAAAAAAATATACTTTTTTAAATATTCTTTTATATTGTTACTTGTAATTCAACCTTATAAAACTTTAATCCACATTTATGAATCCACCGGCGGCAGCATTCCGTTGACAGATTTAGTTTAGTTTCATGATTCCATTCAGCCGTAATCTCCCTTCTCCGGCCTTTCTTAGATAGTTTTACCAATATTCTTTTATGCCTATCAAATCTAATTTTGGACGACCCACACTTTTGCGTTTTTTATCGAGGATATTTGCAGTTTCTCCTTAATGCTTAATTATATTCCACACTGTAGTTTTAGGAATATTAAGTTCATCCGCCACTTCACGTATTGTTCTATTGTAGCAATAATTTTGAAGCACTAACTCACGAATTTTTGAATTTGTAGAGATACCACGCACCATTTTGTTCAATAAACGCAGCAATTCACTTAATACAATAAGAAAGCAACTGCCGGTTAATCTGACGTTTCGTTCTGCATTGTTTTCGCAGCACACTTGTCTTATTTTGTTTCACTTTTGACAGTTACTTAATACTGTCCTAATATTTAGTTATCACGCATTTTCGTTATTTTTACATATTATAAGGTTTGTTATTCAGAACCAATAAGTATGTTTTGTGATTAATTGACATTTAAACCATTGCTTATTCACCATTATTATAATTGATAAAAAATAATTCAAAAAAATAAACTACCAAATACCCGAACTACACATGTACGTATTTTATTTTGTCCCAATATATAATTGTTAGAGCTCGTAAATAACAAGAACGTCTGGGTAGCCGTCTCGGCTGTATCTGCTATGTGCCTCCGCTACCAGACGTTCAGGCTCCTTCAAACATGTTTGGTGGTGGCCCTAATGTTACATACATATGTATAAACATTGTGATACTGAAGACACATTTACGGTAGCAAAATGCCTAGCACTCTTATTAGATGCGTTTGCAATTATACATACAGATATTATACGTTGCGAATTCAAGACACACATAGAAACGTTGCGATTTGTATATACTGAAGGCACATTTATGCAAATATACATAGAAATACGTACACAAAATGTATACATAGACAAGTAAGGAAACCGCATTATGCCATATATACAGGTCTTGTAGAGCGAATGCGTACAGCAAAAGATAGTGGGTCACCTGCTCCCGCTCAACGATCGGAGATTCCAAGTCAATCGCGCTGTCGCGCCCTCTCCTCCGCGTGTATGTATACGAGGTGTGGCAATTAAATAACCGGACTGATGCTACAAAACATTTTATTGATCACCATTTACATTACACAGCTTATCCCCCTCAATGTACTCTCCTTGCCGATCCCTACAACGCTCCATACGAATTTTCCACTATCGAAAGCAGTGCTGGAATTCCGTTTCTGTCAGCTTGTTGTCGCTTTCGCTTTCACCGCTTCCACACTATCTAACCTTGTCCCCTTAAGCTCCGATTTTACCTTAAATAAAAAAGAGTCACAGGAGGCCAGATAGAGCAAGTACGGTGGGTAGTCCAACATGGTAATGCAGGATTTCGCAAAGAACGTCTTCACAGACAAGGCGGAATGGGTTGGCGCATCGTCTTGATGGAGCATCCAGGATTTGCTCTTCCAAAAATCGGGTCTTCTTCTTCTCACTCGTTCACGTAGGGTAGTTAGAACCTCGTGTTCCACAAGAAACTTGAAGTTAACTCGTTGCTCGATCTGAACACTCTGCATTTTTCCGACGCGACGCTAGCGTAATGACTTGAACGGACGATTGTTACAGCGAGACTGAGCGACGTACAACCGTACCCATTGAGCTCTGGGTGGGGGAAGCATCTACAAGCACAGACGTGCTCAAACCTGCTGTGGCGTGGTCGCTGTTTGCTGATAGTAGCACCAGTCCAGTTATTTAATTGCCACACCTCGTACATGCTCTTACTTGCTCGGCGTAACGCCCACATTTTTTGCTGTGTGTATTTTTATACATATGTATAAGAGGGAAACCTCACATTTTAAATATCTTTTTTGTTGTTATAAAGGGAACTGTTTTAATAAATTTATTTTTATACATACGTACTGTGTTTAATTTCGAGAAATACTGGGCTATCGGACAGTATTACAACCACATAAACAAAAACAGTTGGTTCTCCCAAGGAAATGTTAATAAATGTTCCTGTTTGGAAAAATTTTCTGAAATTTCCTTACCACCGCACCGGTCCCAGATAGCATAGAATACCTGGTTGAGTTACAGTTAATACAAAAGACTAACTTCACTTTGCACGAATCAAAATCGTTTTCAAATAGAGGACAAGTATTATGAAAACTAGAGGGTACGGCGATGGACAACCCCTTCCATAGCTAACTTGTTATAAGCAAATTTGAAACGTGTATGAAAAAGGACACCGCATATTTTCCTAGAATCTAGCCTAGAAAAAAAGTACTATTCCGACACTTACATAATTCAAAACTCGAAACCATTAAGTTTACAGTAGCAGAAGAAGTGAACAGTCAACTCCCGTTCCTAGATATTTTAGTAATTAGAAAAAACAAAAAACTGGAAATAGACATATATAGGTAGAAAGGAAACAAACACTAACAAATATATTATGACAGATTCTGACCACTGTGAAAAACACAAAATGGCCGCAATTAATTTGTTAATTAATAGATTAGTAAAATTCCTCTTGATTAGAAGTAGGTATAATAAAGAACTTATATTCATTAAAAACATGTTGTTATTTACAATGGATACTCTTATACAGATGTCGATTGCATCCTTAAGAAAGTTCAACCTAAACATTATCTAACAAATTCCACAACTTTAATCTCGGTAGAAACCCGCGACAAGAAATTTGTGAAACTTCCTTTCCACAGAATATCAAAAGATGTTAGTAAAGTTTTTAGTGGACAAGATATAAGCGTGTGTTTCAGTTTGCGAAACACACTCAAAAACCTTCTTGGCAATCCGAAAGATAAAAAAGATGTGAAAGAAAGGTCGGGAATTTATAGAGTTGCATGTAGTGACTATGATAAACCCCACACTGGACAAACGAAACAAGCGGTAGACACCAGATTAAAATAAGAAAATGTCTAATATTAAAATAAAAGAAAATTAAATAAATACTCTAAGCTCAATGTGATATACCTCGCATCCTATTCCTGACCCAGAAAATGTGTACTCCGTGAAACAGTCCTGATCTTGACTTGAACGGGCGTTAATTAAGTTGTTACGGTTTCCTATGGGCGTTCCTTAACCGCGCTACCGTCCTGTATCCCATAAAATAAGTACAGTACATTAGAAATATTGTTAAGCTGTTTCAATTTATTTAACAAAAATTTTCGATTTTTCCGTATGAGATATAATTATTTCAATATACATATTTAATTTTATATCGATATATCCAGTCAAATGTTAGGTTTTGCATTAAAAATCAAATATAATTCAGTTTTATTTATTTGTTTTATAAGAAACCCTTGAACGGAAGTTCATAAAGAAGACATTTTCATCATTTGTCTTAATCAAAATTGCAAGTTTACGTTCCGTGTGTTTTATTACCACTGTTATTACAAAATAGAGCAACCCACCATATTGCTTTAACGAAAACTTTCAATGAACTAGCCAAGGTTAGATTTTAAATTTTTCAAAATTAATTACATATCACTCCCTTAATAAAATAATTTTACACTTAAATGTAGATCATATAAATATTTACAATAATACTTCTAACATAGATTAGAAGTACTGTTATACACTTCTGGTGGTGACAGTGAAGATGCTTCAGAAGTGGACAATAATACAAAAGAAAACCTCAAGCTGTCTATTAGTAGAAGCCATGCACAGGAAATTAGGGACAAAAAAAGACACGTTCCTATGATAAATCCGCCAAATCCGCAATTGTGTAAAGAGAATACTTACTGTAATAGTTATAAACAAATTAAAATTTGTTGTAAAACGTCATCGAATAAAATACGGTTAATTAACTGTTTTATTACAAAGACCCAAAGATCATACGGGAAACTGATCTTTGAAAGGAATAAAGAATTAAAATAAATAAGTTTAAAATTAATTCGGATGTCATCTGGTAAACTCCATTGTTTCTAATGGAGCTCTGAACTCTAACAAATATTTAAATCCCTTTATGTTGCATGAAAGGCATCTCGGCCTGTTTTTAAGAACGTCCTACAAAGGCACCTGTTCTCATCTGCAATATTAAGCGAGCTATGCTTTAGAAATAATCCCTCATTTTATCCCGTCGGATGTATAAAGGAACATGTATACACATCCATGCAGGATACTTGCGCACCTGTGGATAAAACCATCCGCAGACAGCTCACATGGCTTGCAAGTTTATCATCCACTAACATCAGAAGTATATGCTAGAGTAACATTTAGACGTAAAACTATGGGATTACTAAACATTTATATACATATGTAGTGACTCTGCTGGGTTACCTTACCTGTTGGGTGTATGTATATGTTTGTAAATTTATCTTCAGCATTAAACCTTGAAATATAGTATATATATACTATATTAATACGTATATTATAAATTGCGTAGTTTAAAAGCCTGTTCTGGTATAACATTAGTAGCAATAAAGTAAAAGCACGAGTGAAGTTACAGTCCAGTAAATACATATATAGGGTGGAAATAAAAATTTGAAACACCGTTTTTCTCCGAAATTATTATAGATACAAAAAAATATTCAGATAAAACTTTTAGTACTTCTAATGAGCTACCTAAATCTGTACAAATTTGCCAAAAAAAAATTAAGTTTTCGAATATATTACTGGTTTTATACTTTTTTTAAGTGATGGATCCTATATATATTTTTACACCAGCTAATATAAAATATTATTAAATATTAATAACTTATTAGTAACGTAGTATTTGAGGAGCTTTTGCAGGAAATGCAGGAGAGGGATAACCGAAAACAAAATCTGGTTGTATTTAATCTTAAAGCATCAACATCTAATAATGCAAATGAAAGATCAACTGATGATCTAATGAAAATTCAATCCATATTAAGAAGTTTGCCTAGCGAGGCTGTTACTGGTGATGTGGAGGTTTTCCGCGTCGGTCGTCGTGACAAAAACCAGCAAAAACCCAGACCACTCAAGGTTAAGTTTGGTAGCATCAGGGAGGTGCATATGGTCATTAAAAACGTAAAAAACCTTCGTAACTCTCCTAACTTTAGGGATATTAGAATCTTCCTGGATCGTACACCACGACAATCAAATACTACAGGCTTCTAAAAATCGATCTAGACGAACGTGTAGGTAATGGTGAGACCAATTTGAAAATAAAATACAAACGTGGGATTCCAACAATAGTACATTTAAACTGAGTTAGTCCAACAACGATATCAACATCTACTATCAACACGTTACGAGTTTGCGTTCTAGATCGGACAGTGTCTATTCCAATGACTTCCAATGACTTCGACATAATCTATCTCACTGAAACATGGTTAGACTAGAGCAGTGCACGGGCTAGGAAAAACCCGGCCGGCTCGGCCCGCCCGGGGCCGCGCGCGCGCTCGGGCGCGCCTCGTCTCTTTTCATTGCGGGCCGGGCCTAAAACTGTACGGGCCTGAGGGGCCGAGAATGTTTTATTAACTACATCGAATGGATATAACGTATGCAGTAAATGCTGTTTAGTTTGTACGATATCGTTTTGTACTAACAATTTTAATGTATGCAATGTTATGTTACGCTTTCTTTTGGTTTCATACAATATAGTATACAAGAACAAACAAAATAAATGTTTCATTCTACTCATTATAATGTAGTCATTAAAAAATGATTGGAAATAGACGGTGCAGATATAATTACTTAAACAGGCTAAAATAATTCAGACGGGCCAAACGGGCCTAAATTTCCTAACAGGCCGGGCCGGGTGGGCCTTGTACCGAGGTAATGAACGCAACTGGCGGGCCTACTCCATGCTGTAACGGGCCACGGGCGGGCCGGGCCGTGAAAAATAGACCCGTGCAGTGCTCTAGGTTAGACCCAGACATTCAGTCTGGTGAATTTTTCCCAACTTCTTATACGGTGTTACGCCAGGATAGACGCTTTGGACTGGTAAACAGGAGCAGAGGTGGAGGAGTCTTGCTCGCGTATAAATCACACTTACGCACACGACAGGTTGATGTTTCGGATATATTTGTCACTTTACCTCTTATAGATGTGCTTGCTTGTACTTTGGATATGTACTTCCATAAGATATTTATTTATGTTGTCTACATTCCACCTGATACCCCACTTTGTGACTTTGAATCTTTCTTAAATTTGTTGGAAATATTAAACGAAACTCACAATGACAAAATATTTATTATTGGCGATTTTACTGCACCTCATTATAACAACTCTGATATCTGCGACAGTAAATCTACAGCTATTAATAATTTCATGGGTTTTCTAAACTTAAACTAAATAAACTCCGTGGTAAATTCGCTTGGGCACTTGCTTGATTTGGTACTAACAAACATAGACAACTTTGATGTTACTTTAGATACTCTCCCACTTGTGGAAATTGATCCTCACCATCCTGCTGTAATTATAGTGTGTGCTTCTACATCCAATCGCAGTTCTTCATTGCCCCCAAGTAACAATAGAATCTATAATTTTAAACGCGCCGACTATGTAGGATTGTATGATGCTCTACTACATACTGATTGGTTTTTTCTATATGCGTATACGGATATTAATTTGGCATGTAATTGCTTCTACAATAAGATCTATGACCTTATAAATCAATATATTCCTTTGAAAACTCTTAGTAGATCGAGATATTCCGTATGGTTTACTCCAGAACATATTAAAAACATTAAATTGAAACATAAATACCGCGTAAAGTATAGAAAATTAAAAAAAAGTTGGATGATATGAATCGGTACACTGAGATGCGTAAAATCGTGAAAACTAATTCAGCCATATTATATAATAATTATATGCTTTACATTCAGAATCAACTTAAATACAATCCACAATCGTTTTGATCATTTGTTTCCTCAAAGAAACGTAATTTTGGAATACTTAGTAACATGAGAAATGAGCAAGGTGATATCTTTTCAACACTAGCATCTATAGGTAATGGTTTTAAGAATTTCTTTCAATCGGTACACGTTCTTTCCCCCAGGAAACCATTTTTATCTACAGTTCGCACAAACAATTTACTGATTGATGTTCCATCCTTCAGTGAAGTGGAAGTTGTTAAAACACTTAGGAAGTTGAAAAACAGGAATACAATGGGTGACGACAACATTCCCAGTTTTTTGATTAGAGATTGTGCCGGCATACTCGCGACCCCATTACATTACCTGTTTAGTCTCTCGCTGAATACATCTACTTTTCCGGAATGTTGGAAAGTTGCTAGGTTGTGTCCAGTTCATAAATATGGGTGATACTGACTTGTGTGAGGCCGAGCGTTGTCATGATGCAGAATTGGCACTTTGTCTGGTCGAACCCTACGCAGTCGTCGCTTCAGATTTGTTAGGATATTAACATATCCTTAAGAGTTGACAGTACAGCCACGTTCCAAAAATTCAATATGAACGATGCCATCGTAATCCCAGAAAACGGTAATCACGACTTTCCCGGCAGATGGAAGTGCTTTAAATTTTTTCGGTTGTGGCGAACTCTTATGTCTGTACTCCATGGACTTACGTTTCATTTCAGGGTCGTAATGATGTGCCCACGACTCGTCGCCGGTCACAATTCTGAGGAGGAAAGCATCACCTTCTGCCTCATTTCGAGCCAAGTGTTGTTCGCAAATTTGTTTTCGATTGGTTTTCATTTCATCAATAAGCATTCGGGGCACCCAACGTACGCATATTCTCCTGTACTTCAGCACATTGCAGATAATGTGATGTACTCTTTCTTCTGAAATACCAACCCTACTGGCAATGTCAGTTTGTTTACACCGTCGATTCTCACCAACCAGTTCATCCACGAGAGCCACCTGCCTTTCACCACACGCAGACACTGGTCGGGCACTGCGTGCCTGATCTTGGAGATCCGTTTTAGCAGGATTTTCGTCTTTCACAATCCTTACCCACCTCCTAACAGTACTCACATCAACACACGCATCACGGTACACGGCACTCTACCTTGGGTGGATGTCAATGGGCGCTACACCCTCCACAGTAAGAAATTCGATGACAGCTCGTTGCTTTAACCGCACGTCCATGCCGGTCGCCATTTTTAGAACTATCGTGCGCAAACGCGATTATGCTGAGAATCTCCTCTAAGGAGACTTATGTTCCAAGAGTTAAGGTAAATGGCAAACCACTTTTGACACTGTCTGGCTCATCATTATAAAAGTTATGGCCATGAAAGCATTAATTATCAATACGCCCTCGTATATACTGCATTATGCATACACGTTATTGGTGTGATTCTGTTGGAGGTTAGATTAAACAATTCCTCCGAGCGAAGAAAAGGTAGGATAATGCGAGAACTCGTAAGTTACGATTCATTTAGACGAAACTTACGATCAGAATTCCACGATTGTTAACGCTGAAATAGTATATAATTTCCTTCGTCGCTGATAAACCGTAATTTACTACTTTAGATTTCCACACTCAATTGGACAAGGAGCGCGAATGTAGCAAGGAGGAAATTTCATCGTGCTTTGGATTCGGAAAATGAAACCATTGTAAACTAAATGTGCCCAAAAATGTGCGAAATTACATTACACATTATGTTTCCAGAAAATATTGCAGTAGTTTCTAGAGTAATTTTATATCGTTGCGTTTAAGAACTTTTAGTAACTTCAGCTTTTGAGTATTCAGGAACTTAGCAATAATCCAATTGCTTGTGGTGCTATAGAGTATAGAAAGTACTATAAGAAAGAACACGTGGGAATACCAATAAGCTCTACAAATAAAGTATGCAAATATATGTCAAGTGATTACCCTTCACAGAATTATATGAAAATTGATGGAACTTGTTTTAACAACCTGGAATTGGAAATTCTATAATCCGAATCTACTTCTTATTACCTTCAACGTTTCTAACCAAGTAATTTAGTATAAATATCGATTACGGTTACATCGAAGGTAAGTTGGGGAATGAATCGCAAGCTACCAGCATCACTGTAATAATTCACGTCATATTGCATAGGTACACATACAACTAGAAAGCAATTAAATGCGGTAAATACATGAACTCCCTTTCTAAAGACGCTGCAAGGATGAGCTTAGAAATACGGTAACATGCATATCGCACCAAATTACTGCTATACCACTACTAATTTACTGTAATTGCAATGCATAGGAATTACGTATGCACATATTTATCGAGATTTTGTATTATTAACGAATCACATCTCCATCTCATAACTTTCTTATTGTTAGAATTAATAGGAATATTAATTTTAACAGATAAGGTATGCTTATGTATCGCGTGAGTCAACGGTTTGGCAATTTCACTACTTATTCTCAAACAAAAATAGAAATAAAATTCAGGGTGTATACGATTTCGCCAATAACCATCATTGCCTCCTAATCCAACAGCCGAAGTCGCCAACAACTTTATAAACCGGGCTAATGCTGCAGGTGTTTTCGCCAATGCATTTCTCAGAATAATAAATGTAACTTTAATAAGGGTGGTAGGGATGACCGTTATCGTTCGATAATGACGTAATTAAATAAAAGGTCAAAACAAGAAAATTTCTGCACTTGTATTATAAGTCTGTTATTCCAAAATGGATGTAAACATTATTAAAAGTATACGCGGGAAGAACATGTTAGTTGTAAATAATTATAAATTTAGTTTTCATGCGAAAATTGAATCAACTGATGAAAGTTTGTGGAAGTGTATAAATCGAAAATGTAAGTTTACAATTCACAATCTTGGCGAACTTAATTTAAATGTTTTTGTAACAAAATCGAATGGACAACATTGCCACGAAGCAAATGTAAGTGTCCTAAGCAGGCAAATTATCAGTGAGGCATGCAAAAGGAAAACGACCGAAGATTTGGCTAAAAAACCAGCCAAAATTATTCGAAGTGTACTAGAAGAAAACATTCCTCCTTCATTAACTACCGTGGACGTAGAATATATAAGAAAAAACATGTATTAGTGAACTACATCGTAGTGTTTGTGATATGGACGTAAAAACAAACAAAGGTGAGCCGTTTTTATTTATCAATGACGATCAAGAAAATATTATTGTTTTCTCCTGAAAAACCAATCTTCAACTTTTAAGTAGCATGACACGTAGTTATTTGGATGGGACTTTCGATTATTGTACGCAGTACTTCTGCCAGCTTTTTACAATACATGGCTTTAAAAACGGTCATTACGTACCTTTACTGTTTTGTTTATTACCCAACAAATAAACAGGCACGTACAAAAAGTTGTTTTCTTTAATACATTACCAACGTAAAGAATTATTTAACATATTAGAAGTCGTTGTGCATTTTGAAAAAGGTATCCACAAGGAGGTACAAGAAACTTGGCCAAATATTACAGTTATTGTCTGTCGATTTCACCTTTTGCAATCATGGTACGGTAAAGTACGAGCCTTTGGTTTAATAGAAGAATATAAAGACATGTCTAGTCCAATCGGGAAGTGGATACGAACAACATTTGCCTTAACATATTTGGACTCAGCCGAAATCGGGAACTGTTTTGCCTTGGAGCTATTTGAAACAATGCCTCAGGACGAGAACGTTGCAAAATATGTCGATTATTTAGTGGATAATTATATATCGGAGGATTCCCTGTTTCCACCAACCGTTTGAGCCGAAAATTCAGCTAGTATTACGCGTACAACTAATGCATGCGAATCATTTCATCGACATTTAAGTGACTCCATGTATAAGGCGCATCCAAATCTATTTATTTTCGTAGAAAAAATTAAAGAATTTCAAATAGATACATATATAAAAATAAAAAGAGGTTTACATTTCGTTCCAAAAATTCATAACAACAATGTAAAAAAAAGACAATTATTTATTGACACTATGATTAAATGTTATAAAAATAATGAAATAGACAGATTCCATTTTTTAAAATGTTTATCCTTTCATTGCTGAAAATAAATATATAATTGATTTATTTTTAAGTTTTATTGACGTATACCTATGTGAGCACCTATGTATCAATATGTATCAATGTTTATGTTAATAAATGTGTGAAAATGAGTTACTCCAAAAATTACTTATACCCCAGAAGGGTCATTATTATCATTAAAAATACCATTGGCGAAATCGACCACAGGATTAACAGAGATTAAATCGTTTAAGGATTAAAATGCCGGTTATTGGCGAGTTCGCCTGTCCCCAAAATTCAATATATACCTGGTGCTGTATATTTTTACATTTTTGTATCCCTCTCTTTAATTTATGTGAATTTTATTCAACATTACTTATATCTATCCAGCTTGGTTTTTAAGATAATTTAATATTTTTGCGAAATGCCGTTGTTTCTTTGACACACAATACCTTGAACGTCTTATGTGCTACAATGGTGATTCAATCAATTGAGTATTTCTTGCAGTTTTCAACAAATATTGAAAAAACAATTACATATATCAACTAAATCATTACCTTGGTTGATTCATATTATACAATTTCTTTTAAATTGAGCACACTGTAAATTCTTCCAGAATTTGATAGACAAACTCTGATAGAACCTTATTATAAACATTTCTCTATACCCAAAATGCGTCTTCCTTTAGTAAATTAAATATGAACCTATGAAACACTATAAACTTTTGTTTCTCGAGATATTCATTAAAACAAATGTGTCAACATTGTTTTCTGGTACAACTCCAACATCTACTCGAAGTAGCCATCATTTTCTTACAAACGTTGTCAAATAAGTTAACAAACACATATAAATAATAAATAATGAAGTAATTTAGAGAAAAAATTGTTAAACAAAGAGTATTTGGAAACAAGTTTTATACAACATAAAATTATATTCAAAAGTGTTCAGTTTCCGCAGCGCACGATATAAGCTTTCTGGTGCCTCTCTTCAATTCATATAAACTTTCCCCAATATTCCCTAAATACCCACCTGTCTTAGTTTTCGAGATAATTTGAGATTCTGCGAAATCCCGCTCTTCCTTTAACGGCCGATATTTTAAATGTCTTGCCCGTTAGAAAGGTCATTCAAATTTTATTCAGTTGAATATTTGTCGGAGTTTCCGGCAATCGAAAAGTCTTTTATATCAACTAGCGTCTGGAATATGGCCATAGAAATCCTTGCAATTTATGATTTATGCTATTTCATTTTTTTTTTAGTTGAATACCGTATACATCTTCAAGAGTCTGATACAGAAACTACTCTAGAATGTCTTTCGTAAACATTTCCCTACACCTAAAATATGTCGTTCTTTAGTAAATTAAATATTAAGTTATGTAGATAAGTTTTACTTTTAAAAACATAGAGTAGTATCTTAACGAAATACTAAAAACGTTTGTTTCGCTAAAGATATTCATTAAAATCAATGTGTAAATATTATCTTTTTTGGTACAATTCCAGCACCTACCTTTCACTTGCCCACCTTTCAACGTTCAATGCTCAAAACTCAACACTTTACGCTTAACGCCGTAAATGTATAGGCTGTTCTATTTAAAAAGTTGCAATGAGTCAGACATGGTAACGATTTCGATGGCCATCCAGTAGACGCTAGTTGGCATAAAAAATGTTCGATTTATCGCCGAAAACTCCAAGAAATCCTCAATAAAATACAATTTGAATCATCGTGTAAGGCGCTTAAGATATCGATTGTTAAAGAACCGGCACTCTCAAAAATCTCAAATTATCTCAATTATCTCAAAAACTGAGTTAGATAGGTATGGGGAATATTGAGGAAGGTTGACATGATGAAAAAAGATCCAAAAGATAAAAGTATACAAGATGTTCCATTTAAAAGACCAAATTTGTATTGTAGACAGTGGAGCCTTGAAAACTTTTTCTCTAAATTACTCAAGCAAGGAATTATCTTCCATTAGGTGGACGCGCTATATAACATATGTAACATTTATGAGTATTACCTAAAAGTATTTGTCATTTCACAGGATATTTATCTACAGAGTGACACAACTAAATTATTTTTTGTAATAGAATCTACGTTACATTGTCAATATTTTTTACTCAGGGTACATTATACCTTAGTCTACTGTTTTGAAGATACTTGCAATTCTTAAGGAGATTTTTTGGAGGCGTTTGTAAAGTTCCTTATATTTCATGACAATATTGACCAAACACTTAAATCCTGTGGTAAGTAGTTGGTGTAGGATATGTGGAACCTAACTACTGCAATGAGACAGCTTGTCGTTATACATGGTTTTATAGATAATGAAGTTGAAGGAAAAGAAAGGTCCACTTTCTCACAATAACTCAAAATTTAATAAGAAAAGAGTGACCGGTTTCGGGACTAACGTCTCATCTTCAGGCTCGCTGAAAGTATCCAGAAATATTATATAGTAAACTTATATCATTAATAGATAGTAACCTGGCAACAAATAATCCATACCAATTAATGTTAACAATTGTAAAAAATGAAGTTTGAGTTGAATTTATTATTATTAAGTATTTTTTCTTTTTTAAAACTAACTATAGAACATATTCCAACACACCGGGTTAATTCCCCTATAAAAACATCAATTTTATAGATAAATTTCCAAAGTGAACAAACTTCAACGGACAATAGCATATTTGTTTCATATAGACCAACCAGCCTACATATATATATATATATATATATATATATATATATATATATATATATATATATATATGTATGTCTACAGATTCGTAATACAGTGAAATCCGTTTATTAGAATATCGGATATAAGAATATTTCGCTTATTGGCTAAAATTGTTAGTCCCGATTCAGCTGCATTCAGTACTTTATAAAAATTTCCGGTTAAAGGAATACCGCATAATCTAATAATACAGTATAATAGAATAACCGTTTATGTATTACTAATCAGTTTTAACCGGTTAAAGGAATAACGGCTGGATAGTTCGTGGAACTATAAAAGTTTGTTTATTACCCGTGTGTCCTGGAACCGTAGTTTCCCTCTTCACATCTTATTTAATGCAGTTAAATAAGATGTTTTAGGTTTTTGTGTATTTATTTTTAGTCTGTAAGATATTTTCTCATTTATTCATTGATTCTCCTGTAGTTTGCAAGTGTTGTGTGACATGTGCTTCTTCGTTGCGTGTAGGAAAATAATGGCTTCTACGAGTTTTAAGAGAAAAGACCTTACACTAAAAGAAAAAATGGAAGTGATTGATTATGCAGAAAGAATTAAATGCAGTCAATCAAAAGTGGCTCAGAAGTTCGGAATTTCCCAAGCTCAAGTGAGCAAGTTACTGAAAAGGAAAGAGGAAGTACTGCACCACTGGCAAGAAAATCTTAAACCGACACAAAAAAGATACCGGAGCGGCAAAGAATCTAAAGTTGAAAATGAGCTCCTAGGGTGGTTTAGAGAAAAACGAGCTCGTAACATTCCTATTAGTGGTCCACTTTTAAAGGAAAAAGCAGAGCAGATAGCTAAGAAAAATGGAATTGCAGAATTTAAAGCTATGAGCGGGTGGTTCTGTAGGTGGAAAGATCGTTCTCAAATTTCATTCAAAAAAATTCAAGGCGAAGCAAAAGACGCAGACATAATTGGAGCTGATAATTGGGTAAATGAAGTGCTTCCTGGTTTAATCAAAGATTATGATGCTAGTTGCATTTACAATTGTGACGAAACTGCACTCTATTATCGAGCTACACCAGATGCAACTTTATGTTTCCGCAGAGAAAAGGCAGTTGGTGGGAAAATACAAAAAGATAGGCTAACAATTCTCTGTTGTGCAAATGCTAGTGGCATACATAAGCTTCCCATCTATGTTATAGGAAAGTTCAAAAATCCAAGGTGTCTAAAAAACGTAAAAACTTTACCCGTGAAGTACGCTTCCAGTAAAAATGCTTGGATGACAGCAAACTTATTCAAAGATTGGCTCATACAGTTTAATAAGCAGATGGTAAATATGCATAGAAAGGCTCTCTTGTTTGTGGATAATTGTACAGCTCACAAATCGGTAGTTAGGTTCAGTAATGTCACAGTACATTATCTACCTGTCAATACGACTTCTTTGATACAGCCGATGGATCAAGGAATAATTTCTGTCTTCAAACGAAATTCTCGAAAAAAGTTAATTAGAAAATTTATATTAAGTATGGATGTATATGATACCACCTCGTCAACAACTGTTACTGAAATTTGCAAGAAAATATCTATTTTGTCAGCAATTCACATGTTGAATAACGCATGGAATAGAGTGTCTGAAAATTGCATAAAGAATTGTTTTATCAAATGTAAATTTGTAATAGAAAATTCTGGAGTACTGCATGCAGAAAATATTCCGCCTGCTCCGGAGGGTATGAGCGAAGAGGAGTTCTCTGCATTTGTTGATTTAGATAATCATGTAGCAGTTTTTGAGGACATAGACGTTAAAGACACTGTGAATAATGAAAGTGGCGAGGTGAACGACGCTATAACCAAAGAGAAGGATAATGAAGACATTCCGGATGTTCCATCATCACAAGAAGTGAGAGCAGTTTGTGACTTAATTCGAAGATTTCTTGAGAGTAAGTCTAAAATTGACTTCAACCCTTATCACACATTGGATCATCAGATAACTAACATTTTATTTCGCGAAAAGAAGCAGTCCAAAATCTCAGATTATTTTGACAAAAAATAATTTTATACGTATGACCTCCAAACTAGTATGGGAGTGCCTGCAAACCCTAATGGCTCTGTCTAAACACAACAAGGTCACACTGGTGTGGGTGCCAGGGCACAGGGGCATAGCGGGCAATGAAATTGCAGACCAGCTAGCGAGGGAAGGTTCAAAAATGAATTATATAGGCCCTGAACCGGGTCTAGGTATTACCAAGAGTGCAGTGCGTGGTGCAATTAATGAGTGGATTATAACACAACACCAATTAAATTGGAAACATGCAGCTGGACAAAAGCACAGCAAACGGATGATGGGAAGACCGTCGCAACATCTGACTGCTGACCTGCTTGAATTAAACAAGATACAGCTTAGAGCAGCAACATGTCTATTAACAGGACATGGCTGTTTGAGAGGCCACTTGCATAAGATGGGGATCTACAAAGATGAGCCCTTATGTAGACTTTGCAATGAGGAGGAGGAAACAGCCTCTCACATTATTTTCGAATGTGCAGCGTTAGCTCAACGCAGATTCGCTATGCGAAGCACAATTGAACTACCAATGGAGAAAGATTTACTACATAGGCTGTTAAGCCTGATTGCGGGAACTAATCTGTTTAAGTAAAACAAAACCGAAGCAGGAATAATACAATAAGCTACTAAGCTTCAGTGTTAGGGATGTAAAGACCAGCCCTGCTCTGGTAGAAAATCAATCAATCAATCAATCAATCAATCAATGTTTCATATATTGTAGATTACTTTAGTTTTGAAAATAGATAATACTATAGTGAATATTGCATGCATATTTCAACTTTGGTCATGCATATGTAAGTTAATATGTACATATGTGTGTATGTTTAATAAAACCATATACATAATACATTATTTTCGTTTTCAGTCATTTTCTAATTCAGCATAATTCGAAATATAATGTGCGGTGGGTTTGTATATTCTGTTTTTGATCTATTATTATCACATACTATATTTAATGTACACGTGCAGATCAACTCGAATAATGGAATAGCCTGTTTATTAGAATAATTCTGCCAAGCAAAATCGTTATTCTATTAAGCGGATTCCACTGTAGTTGCCGTAATACTCAAAACTTTTATTAACCAATACCTGCAACAGTTTAATATATTGTTATGATATTTAAACGGGTACTCTAAATCTGTGGCACTGGAACACTGAAACAGTTCACTAAATACCCTTACCACAACACTTAATTCGTACTGGACGCACGTTTCAGTCCTGCTGCTGATGATGATAGCTTGGCTATCGAAACGTGCGTCCAGTACGAATTAAGTGTTGTGGTAAGGGTATTTAGTGAACTGTTTCAGTGTTATGATATTTATTTACATACCTATATTTAAAAGTGTATAATTTTCGACAACCAATTCCAGATCAAAATGCCTTGTTAAATTTAAAAGTTTTGATAATATACGAAACCATTTCATCACAAATGCTGTAAATATCAATTACTAAACTTATTGCGATCCTTGAACAAGAAAATTACGAAATTAATCGAGAATTGAAGAAGGAACATATTTGGTTTGGAATCGAGTACAACTTCGAGCAATGACTTTCAAGAACGGACATCGAAGTACATCATTTCAGTGAAAAGCTTCACTGAGCAGATACAAAATTTACTATTCGACCAAATAAATAAGAAAATTCAATTTAAAATCAAATTTTAAAATTTCAAAAACTTAAATAAATTTATAAATATTTTAATATAGCTGTCGGATAGGAATTGGGTTAGATCAACATTTAAAATTCAAAATCTTGTCAAGAGAAATGTATATTTTTTTTAATTAAATAAATAATACTGTAGCTCTTAATCGCTAAGAATTGTTTAATTTCTATGGGTTTCTCTTAGCAAAAGAAAATAACTTAGATCCCGCACTTTTAAAATAATTTATAAAACCCTGAGTAATTAAATAATTTTATAGTCTCATTACAATATGTTTCCATTTTTTTATTAAATTGATTACACTTCCTTATTAGTTATCTATGTAACAAAGAATAAATTGAAATAAAAAGCGATATACCACTTATGTATTTGTAAAGTCACTGCACTTGCGTAATTTACGCTTTTAGATTTGAGATTTGACGGTTTGGCGATTGCTATGTTTACGTTGTCTAGCAACAAACTCTTTAGACACAGGAGTCACAGGAGACAATTTGGCGCTTTTCCTAGACAACTTAACAACATAACAACAGAAGCGGATTGTCTTTATTGCTGCATATTGTAATATTTCTTAAACTAAAGTGAAGTAAGGAAGAAACAGTTAACATTAACGAAACAAATAACAAACAGTGTTACACTGTATATTATATTTTCATGAATATATTTTTGTTTCTTTTTGTTCCAAAAACATATTGTAATACTAGAAAACAATTTTAACGCACTTAATTCTCTCATCGGTTAATAATCCGATACTTTTCTGCTTTATATATAATATTGTATGACTAGATTACAGCTGGGGTAGTTCGATAATGCTAAATGAAAACGATGTTAATTGTATACTCACTCAGAGAACAACCATTTACATCTACTATATGAGGTATAGAGGGTTGTTAATTGAAACAAATCTCCCGGTTGTGCTAGCGTTAGATGAATAATTGCCAATTAAAGTTAGACATTTGTAACCGTTGTTTTTGGTTTTCTAAACGTGTCTACATCGAAGGGTTCTAAAACGCCGACCTTGTTTAGATCAATATTTACAGTGTGACAGGGGTACGCTCGGTATACATACACAAAAACTAATTTATCCTTAACGTATAACGCAGTTAATCACGGTATTATGTCTGTAGTATATTTAGCATTTGTTTATCGATAGTCGTCTAAACGATACATACATGCAAAGCGGCTAATTAATGTAGAAGCAAAATTAATAGAAGGAAGTAAATTTATTCCGTACCATTTTATATTATATAAGATATCTAATAATATTTACACGGAGAAGTGACATGCGAAATGTATACTTAACAACACTCAACTGTAACAATATGCTTAAGTTAATATTATTTCTGTGGTTGTGACTCGAAAATGGACGGTCAAGTTAGCACCAAACTTTTACAAAATTACAAACAGACCATAGTAACATTTCACACTGGCAGTAGCATAAACATAGTTCCAAATTTCTGAAGTACTAAGAAAAGATCTTATTTGTAGTCGTAGTTCCCAGACGAACTTTGTAACTTTCTGGTAGTTTTAGTGTTATTTACCTTTATATATATATACAAAAATTTCAAATACATTAATTGAGGACAGACCAGCAAAAATAATAATAGTTCATGTCTTCAAATATAATACGAGGGGAGTTTTTGTGTTAGCTACCTAGCTGTAAAAGCAATATGCTATCTTGTGTCAAGTTTCTACAACATTTTATCCCCCAACTTTGGTTCCAATCAATATTAGTTGAAAGAAGCGAAAATGAGTGATTTGAATCTTAAACACAATTAATAGTTCTCACGTTGAAAAATAAAACTTTATTTGTTCTCTAATTCGTTGTTGTCATAGCTAGGTAGATAACATAAAAAACTCCCCTCGTACCTAAGAAAAAGTTTTCTCACACTGACCACAGATTATTAAAATACATAAATTGAAATGAGGATTCATACTGTTTTAAAACAATACTGTTTTAAATGAACACAAATAAATTACGAAGAAGAAAACGTAGTGCAACAAGTTAATAAGAAAAATAAAAATTTATTTTCCATAAAATTCCTAAACCAATATTGTTTAATTTGTTTCTGAACGAAAGTAGTTACAACAACGAAAGTAACTTTTAAATTACATTTCCTCTGCACAGCATGAAGTATTTCAGTACGTAAGCAGATTATAATCATAAATTAAGTTTCGTGCAAGAAATACAGAGCCTTTCACTGGTACCCATCGCGACACATTTCGCGTGTCTCTGAAATTGCAATGAAAATAAACTTGGAGATTCCGACGGAAACAAAATTACCAAGCGAAATTTCAATATCACCCCCATGTCGCAGGCGTGTATACATAATAGGCTGTCAACAAACTCATCTTCTAGATTCTTGTAATTTTCGATAATTTGCTGTTATACATCGTACATATACATACATACGATTTGGAATTCTGCAAAGTTTTTAGATGCGTAGATTCGAATCTATAATTCAATTTTTTTAATTGAATTTAAAGATCGATTTTACCAAAATCTAAATTTAATAATTAAAAGAATTACTGTTCATTTGTGACTTACAGAATTCTCTAAGGAAGATAATGTAAATAACAAAGTGATCTGCAAGACTGCAAATCAGTATGCGCAAATTAAAATATATTCTCAAAAAATCTTAACGCTAGACATACTTCATATACGTAAAATAGGTAGGTTGTTGAGCAAGTGTAGATACCATTACCTACTCAATTTATCAACATTGCACAAAAGCTGCTTAGATATACAGAATTGTACGAACTTTCCTAACAGTTCGACTTAGTAAGCTTGCTGTATTCCTCCATATTAATTCATTGGACTCACTTAAACAGACCAACGTCCCTAACAAGGCTTAGCAGGTTTGATAATTTTCACTGTGCTCTCCTTTTGGCATTTGAGGCTGCTTTTCCTCTGAAATAGAAAGCAAAGCAATTAGTCAATAGAAACATATATGTAAGACAACAACATGAGATGACTAATATGAAAAACAAACTCGATGCGAGGTCCATCGCCCAAGAAAATAATTGTATAAAAATTTTGTACAAGTAAGGCGAAGTGGGGAGAAGCCCCATCATTCTAAAAATTGTAAATATCCTTCTCCAGTAATCCACGCATCCAACGCAAGTGGACCATTTGACTGATTATTAATTATGCCATACCAAAGTTCTACACAAACGTAGCGTGGGAATTTTCCACTGGCCAACGGTTGACAAATCCTTTCCCAAAATCGAAATTTTGGGATGTGATCGCAATCTTCAAGTTGTTGAACTGGTCGAACAATGTAAAGGTTTTAAACCATTCTTCTTAAACGTATTACAAACAACTTTCTGTGATAGTCTGAGTTGATTTCCGATCTTCCTCGTACTTTCACTTGGATTTTCTTCAGCAATTCTTAGAATATTCTATTCATTTCGTAAATGAATTCCTCCCCTTTCAGAAAGAATCCTTGCGCTTGGAAATATAGCGGCCACCTGAACAGTAGCAAACGAAAGTTTTCTACTGGGAACTCTTCCATTTAGAACACAGCGTCGATATTCGCTAAATGCTTGAACTGCACTTCCACTGCATAAACCATAAACGAAAATCATATCTGCATATTCTCCATGAGTGAATATTCGAGGCGTCTTGTTAACAAAATCCAAGGTTATCACAAAATAAGGGACATATTTCACCTTATTGTATAGTATGTTTGTATTGTATAGTAACTTCAAGAAATTAGACCAACAATAAAAATCAAAAGAAACTGAATACAAGGAATTATAGTTTACATAAGAAATCCTATTATTCAAGAATGTGAATTTCTTGAAAAATAGGATTTCTTATGCCCAACACTGTTTTCCGCAACTGTTCGACATATCGAACAGTTGCGGGAAACAGTGTTGTGCATAAGAAATCTTGTTGTTCATAGATCATAGTATCCATGTTGGCGGTGTAAAGCGACCAACCTTTCCTCCAACATTTCGGGTTGAATTGCAGGAATTTGCTCCTTATTACTTTCTACAACTTGAACAACATTAATCCTTAGTCTTCCTAATCTTGGGAGGTCAATTACAGTCCCTGTTCTTTCAAATTTGCTAATCAAATTACGGTACGCCTTCGCTTTACAGGGTCCTGCTATCAAACCCATTCTCATACGAAATCTTCATAAACCAACAGTGTAATTTCTGCCACATAATAACATTATACTAAATTTATTCTTGATTAAAGACCCACTTTTTTTTAAATTCAACTCCTTAGAATCCATGTTGAGATCAGTTTTATTTTGAGAATAAATCGCTAAATTGCAATCGTATTGTTGTAACACCTGTGACAGTAGCTGTCATGACCAAACTTTTGTTTTGCGTCGATACACTAAAATCCCATTATTGTAACAACTAGGATTCAATTCCTACCTACAATTATTTCACCTTCCTAAAACTATGTAAGAACAAACAAGTTAGTGTCAAACCAAGAGACAACTAATTATGTTAAATTAATCTATCAAAATTAAACTGTTGGAAACAGAAACGCTTGATTTTTTGAGAGTTCACTGTAAAAAAATCACACCATTTCAAGAATGGTTGACAATCGGACTATAACTTATGCACGCAGAGAAACGTTTACTTGTATCAAGACATTTTCTGTTTTAAATCAAAAGAAATATTTTGTTAGCGTTTTTTTCTCTGTCTAAGAGAAGTATATACTTGTAATGAAATAATTGTGTTTCGTTAAGACATTTGTTAACTTGATTCAAGAAGATCTTGCAGAAAATTTGAAGAAAGGGATTCTTAGTAGGAATAAGTGGCCGTTATAACACAAAACAATATTTTCTTAAGGATAGTAAATAATTTTCTTAATTGAAGCAAGCGTTTAAGTATTGTTCATAAATCAATAGTTTCATTTTCTTAAAATAAAGCATTTATTTACTTAGAATTCTTGAAATGCATATTATTTATATCCACATTACTAATTTCTACTTACCTTGTTTAATACAACATATCCGTACATAATGCGCTAAATTATTCTCATTGCTTGCGATTTTAAAAAGGCTAAGGCGGGTTATCTACAGAATAATGTTCAAACAAAAGTTAACTTTAATGTAGAACTACATATGAAAAAAGTGCCTAGAAACAATAACCAAGATAATGCTGATATACGAGGGATGATCGTAAAATAAGGTTCCCAAAGCCCTACAGCAGCAATAAGACGTGTTAGGCGAAATCCGACAACATTGGCGTGTGCAGAGGCTCTCCCGCTCTATATACGTACCACTCGCATCTCGCTACGCCGCTCAGTGTTGGCTAAGCAGCCGTCCGAAATGAAACTACCGATCGCCGCTACCGCCACGTGCGAAATTCGCGCTGTGATACGTTTTTTAAACGCGAAAAGGGTTTCACCTATAGACGTTCATCGTCAATTAACTGAAGTTTGTGGAGAAAAGTATATAGCTGTTCAACACGTCCGCAAATGGTGTAGGGAATTCACTGGAGGTCGGACGGAAATTCACGATGAAGAGCGGAGCGGAAGACCATCAGTTTCAGAGGAAATCGTTGAAAAAGTCGAGAGCATACTGCTTGAAGATCGGAGGGTAACCATTCGTCAACTCGCTCTTCCGATTCCTGAGATTTCCAACACCACAATTGAAAAGATTCTTGAAAGGACTGGCGGCAGAATTTTACGACATGGGGATACAGAAGTTGGAGCACCGTCTGCAAAAATGCTTGGATAGAAATGGCGACTATGTCGAAAAATAGCTTAAGTTTTTATTTTTAAAACGATGTGTAATGTTAAAGAAATAAAGAATGGTGTGTTTTTTTTTTAAATATGGGAACCTTATTTTACGATCATCCCTCGTATATGGTGGTAACAGTGTGAGAAGAGAAAAGCATTAACGCTTTTTGCTCCTCTCCACATTACTGATCATCTCTCAGTTTATGCCACTAATCTTCAAAAACAGCGCTGATATATTTCCTGGCAACACCTAATGCCAAGAGATATAGCCATGCCGTCCTAGAAAGCAGAGACAGAAACCGGAATACAGATGCCCTACTTACCTATACAATGATATAATCTTTAACGTGCAACGTTTCATAAACATTTTTCTGGCTTGGATTTTTTTTTATTCTCTAATCCCAAGAAACTATTTATTTAATACAAATAAAATTTCAAGAAAATTATTTTCTTATATTACACATTTTTATAGTCTTGAAATAAAAATATTTTCTTGAATAGAGACTGATTTTTGTAAGAAAATCTAATTTATTGGTGCAAGAAACCATTTCCCTACGTGTGGGTTTCCTTTTCGTATTTTGACTCCCTGTAGATACAGGGAAGTTTTTGTAGGGTTTTGTAGGTAGATGCCTACAAAATATTTCCTAATCTTTGGATTCATCCTGTATATTAAATGCTGTCATCTATCAAACACCTATGATAATGGAAATGGAAAAAAAGAAATATTTGTTATCTCACAAAACATTTCAAGAATTATGCATCAAGCGTGTCTAAAATATTTTATAAAAGTTTGAAACATATTTAATACAAATTTAATATCAATCAGCTTTGGGTCTTTCAAGGTTTCAAGAAGTCCTGGAACAAGACTAATTTTAAATTTAATTCTCCCTGTACACAAACACACTTGCTAACCAAACTAATTTTAAAACGTATATTAAGTTTATTTAAAAAACAAGATTCGGTTAAATCTACAAATTAACTGGAGCTTGCAAAATCTTCCACCGTACGTTCTACACTGAGAATTATGCCAAAGCACACCTTCCCTCATTGTTATTAAGTCTGCATAGAAGTTATGTGCATCAGAAAACAAAGAAAGTAGTTTATTGCAGCCGGAGCTGTACATTACCCCTGTCTACTCAGACGGCGTGAAATATACACTTGCCCTGCGACATAATAGTGAGAAAAGTATCTGGTTGTTTCTACGTCACGCTTCAATTACACGTATACCTTTATTCTGAGCTTTTGTTAAAATGCGCAAATACCGATTTTAACGTCAAAGAGCAACATCTCTGCTGCATATAGAGCAGACATTCCTAGACTTGAATACGAAGTTTTTTATTTGGATGAAAGAGGTAGAGATTTATACGAATAATTAAGGGTATGCGTATTACAATTCTGCTTAGATTAATATCGAGAATTAAATTATATTCGACAAAAAGATAATTATCATTGTCCACCAAATTCTAAAAATTAATTTATTGTATTAGCCAAGATACTTTGCACTTAAGTAGATTACTCTTCGAAATTTGAAAATTGTGAAAATCATATCAAGAAACAAGCTAAAACCTAATACAGTAGTTACAAGGATAACATGTTGTTCAATTTGAAATATTAAACCAGGCAACAAGCAAGATGGTGAATATTATATACCTCCTAATATATAGCATAACTTTTATTAAAAATTAAAAAGAGCCAAAGGTATAAATATTAGCGTAAAGCGTAGGTAACACATAATCTCGTATATGCAGAAGTCAACAAAATATGTAAAGCTAATGCCGTATTTAAGCAATACTTTTGTCGTGTGAAAACTTAATTTAATCCACAATAGCACAATAGCAGGGATTATATTCCCTGCATATATTTTCGGTGAAGCAACTACGTATTTATTAAAACGCTCCTTTGCACAGAGCGTAAGCTTTAAGATTTTACTTTTAAAGGTAAATAGTAAAACGTAGAACATTAAATTTGCTTATACTAAATTAACACAAAATTAATTTAGAATTATTTCACTAATAAATAACCTTTTAGATCTTTTTTATAGACTTTTTATTTGCAAGTAGTGGCATGGTCAGGTATCACACATAGTAAACTAAAGTATTACTTATATACAACGTGATTTATAACGTGCAGAGGAGATTTTTAGGGTAGATAGTGAGGACTAAAATAAACATTTTTAGTAATACTTTGTAGAAAAACTCAATAATTAAAAAGTTAGAGTGGTTTAAAGGTCTTAAAAAAGATTCCCACTTATTGAGTGCTGCTGAGATTTTTTCTAAAGGAACAAGACTTCTTTGTTTCTTTGGAAACGATATAACTTCAAACTTAGAGAAAAAAGACAGAGTGCTCACTCCAATGCAAAATTCTAAAACTAATTTCGATTTTTAAAATTACATAAATTTAACAAAGACAAAAAATATTAAAAGGAAACAGAACAATAACTACATAAGTATCAAAATTTACCAAAATCACTAAAACTGCTCAAAATGCTGCCCCTGCTTTTCAACCCACACTTGCGGAAATTGTTCTCGCAAGTCCTCTGTAGCAACGTTGATTCGATGGCGCAACTCTTCAATAGTACCAACTTCAGTTGCATATACCCGGTCTTTCATGTATCCCCATAAGAGGAAGTCCAGTGGGTTGAGATCAGGGCTGCGTGGGGACCATGTAGAAAGCTTTTGACAGTAGTATTCCATAAGACGTATTCAAACATATCTTTGGAAATTAGGGTATATTTGCCTTAACAGACGGCCTGCTAGCTATTTTGAAGCACATTAATGTATAATGCTTAAACTAAAGAGCTATAAGCAACTCAGCAATTCATTATTTACTTAATCTTTTGGTTTATTTTGTTTAGATTTTCATAATTACCTTTCCACTTTATTCCGGAGTGCGCATAAACAGAACACATACATTTCCGCTTTTCAAGGGTCGTTGTTTTTCTTTCAAAGCGAACCTTAGTAATACTCTCCAGAAAAATGGTTAACCATGCAGAAGCATATCTTCAGAAATTATGAAGCGAGTGCATGTTAAAGGAATACATTCACTGAGATTTCGCTTTATTGAGTGGTACAACGTTTCTAATCTACATTTCCTCTTGCGATTCTGAAACTTATTTTTCTTTCATTCTTTCGCGTGTTCGCACTAAACGATATTGAAGTTTAAATTAAATTTATACCGCGAACGCTGCTTTGAATATTTAGGTAGATTCCTTCATAAAAAATGTACATGCCTGCAGATAAC
Source organism: Dynastes maya (assembly GCA_029619315.2). NCBI lineage: Eukaryota > Metazoa > Arthropoda > Insecta > Coleoptera > Scarabaeidae > Dynastes > Dynastes maya. The sequence continues at coordinate 30,010,085 of JAROYE020000001.1, forward strand.
AGGAATTCCTGTTATGTAGTGGATAATATACAATGCATGCTGATACATATGTACAGGCTGTTCCAAAATCTGGAGGTACTATGAAAATCTCGCTTACTATAAAGGAGTTTAAGAGATGCTAAATTTTGTTTTTACAAGCAATTACGTACACGTCGAGTGTCTTCACAGCTTATTAGATAATAAATTAAGTTAGAAATCTTACCCATTCTACCGTTACACAATATACACAAGGCCTGAGCGCTTTGACGTCAGCAGGTTGTGAAGTAGGTCGTCGATCATTCACACATTCAGATCGTTTCTTACGTTTTGAGTTGGCTTATCCAAATTATATTGGTTTTATTTTAAAAAATATTGTGCAGTGATATTTCCGTAGTTTTTTGGTGGTACCTGTAATGTTTTTCTAGTGTTGTATACGCAATAAAACCTTTTCTGAAACGATAAAAACGGGATAACCTAAAAACTGTGGCGTCGGCTGTTTTGTATGTTTTGTTTGTAAGTTACACTTTATAAAAGAAGATATTATTTAATTTTCAACAGCTGCAGGTCCAAGGACCGGTAAAACTATAACTGTAAGTTTAAAAAATCCTAGACTTAAAAAATACATTTACATTTACAAATAATAATGGATGTTCAATGGTGACTCGTTGCGAGTTGTTCATATTAGGAAGAAGGGTTGATAAAAATGTCCTTTTACTCGCAAAATTCTTTTTTAATATAACTAAGTAACGACTGGTTTCGGGTCAAAGCCCTACCTCAGATTAAGAATTTTTATTAATAACAGTTCAAAAGTCGTCTAACAATAAAAAATATATTCCAGATGTAAAGCGATGAATGACCATATCAAATTTTGTAATTAATGTAATATTAAAATTAGATTAAAATCAAATGTAAAAAAAAAGAAAAGAAAACAACAATTGTGTTTTAACTTGTTGTGTTCGTTCCCTTTTTACATTTGATTTTAATCTAATTTTAATATTACATTAATTACAAAATTTGATACATCCATTCATCGCTTTACATCTGGAATATATTTTTATTGTTAGACGACTTTTGAACTGTTATTAATAAAAATTCTTAACCTGAGGATGGGCTTTGACCCGAAACCGGTCGATATTTGGTTATATTAAAAAAGAAATTTTGTGAGTAAAAGGACCTTTTTATCAACCCTTCTTCCTAATACAAATAATAATAATTAGTCGATTAAATATCAACCACAAATACATTTTTCACGAAAGCGGTGCTCGGTTACGTGTTTGGTTTTTGCTTTGAAACTTCGTTTTTCCAAAATAAAACCGAATGGGATGCGAAGAAGAACCCAGTTCTTTAAACAGGAATCTCTTCAAAACTTAAAAAAGAAATGCAAGAAAAGGATTCCTTTACCGCTTAGGCTAGTATCGTGTATGGGGATACATCACCAACCCAGCGTGACGTCATCGAAGAGCGCTCAAGCCTTGTTATAGTATAGGTAACGATTCTACACAGTACATTGGATTATTCAGGAATACATATAACTATATCATCAGCCAGCGATCATCCCAGGAAAGCGAGAACATAACTCTCCATAATATAGTGTTTCAGTTAATTTTCGAAATCAAGGTAATCTAATACAGAACTCGTAGAAAATAATTCCATCCAGTCTAATAGTTTAGTAAATTAAATACGACTATTTAGTTTATCGTCAAATTCGTTAGGGATCAGCATCTTTCGATGCTTCATATATGCGGCGATGACACTTCGCGGCGCCACTGTATAGTAAACCCCAGCATACGTATTACAGGTTCGAAAGAAATCGGTAATTTGAAATCGCATGCATAAATTAACTTATACGTAATTTTACTTTAAAAATAATAGATATTTTTTAAATATTTTTGAACAGAAATCATTTTTTAAGTTACCATTGGCCAAAAACTATCAAATGCTATCGATCGTAGGTGAGCTAAGGGACCCTAGAACAATCGAAAGTTTTAGTTCTAGCTGTGTTAAAATTGAGCATATTCAGAAGTGAGTTATACTCAAAAGTAGTATAATTGCTTAAAAAATATTCCAAAATACAGTTTTCACTATATCGGTTCATTTGAAAGAACGTGGGGTCTGTATGTGTGGCACTCTTAAATATAAAGTCAAAACACAGGGTTGGTTTTCTTTAATTTATTGATCGTCGGTAACATTCAATTTTTGTTATCTTTCTTTAATTATTGTCGGAGCAGTACCAAATGTAAGCAAAAAATCTCAATACTACTGGAATTCCAATTATACGAGGTGATTCATTTATCTTGAGACGACTGAGTAACTCAGAAACCATTTGTTTGATCGAAAAATAATGTAGATAAAAATTTTATCGAAGGGGGAAAGTATATTATAAGGTCCACGTTTAATTTTAGAAGTGCCATCAATATCTTTTAAGTGTTAAGTTACTTTTTCCAAATAGAGACCTGTATTTTTTTTATAAGTATGTATGTTATTGTCCACGAAAAAAGAAAACAGGTAGGCTTCGCTTGAAAATAACTCGCGTTAATTTAGTAGATGTTCAAAATATTGCCCATTTACTTCCATGCACTTTGGTCATTTTGTTCCTTTACTACAGCCATTTTAAAGCGAAACCCACTGTTTTTTTCTGTTCGTTTTAATTACTTTATTAATGTTTATATCCGTAAATAATTGTTAAATAAAAAAAAGTTACAGATAAAAGTTATTTGTTTTTTCATTGACAATAACATATTTATTAAGAAAGTATAGGTTTTCATTAAAAAAAAAGTAACTTAACATCCGGAAGACGTTGATGGCACTTCTAAAACTCAATATAGACATTACAATACACTTTCCCCCTTTACATGATAAAATTTTTGTTTACATTTTCTTTCGATCAAATAAATGGTTTCTGAGTTATTCAGTCGTCTCAAAATAAATGAATCACTCGCTATATAACACCACAGTACATATGTATATACTGTTATGTTAAATATTTACATCAGAAATCGGCTATCAGTCTCAGACGTTTAGGGTGTTCAGTATAACCACCCGATAGTAATGAAATTCTCTCTGGCGGATAAAAGCTATTCTTCGAAAGCCACAATTTCCCCCATGCCGACTGGCCTTGGAGTGTGGACATTAAATAAAATATATAAGTCCAGATAACAACAGAAACGGTGAAGTTATTCCTCTTTAGTTCATCTTCCTCTTTTCGTAACTCTTCAAAATTAATGTAAAATTCTGCTACAACAAACAACAGGGTAAATTCAAAGGTATTTCTAACATTTCGTATATTGAATATGTTTCGTTAAGGTATCTTCGTTTTTAGTGGTAAAATCTCGTTGTTAATTGTATTTTAGAGCATAGGATCGTCTAATTTGGGCCATCTAATAGCGTCACTACATTCATTCTCTCATGCTACTTCTAAAAATAACTTTATTCATCAGAATTCCTCGTTAAATTATATGTATCTGGATAGATATCTTCAAAATTTGCTGTGTAAAGAAACAATCGCCATCGCGATTAAAGTTGAGGAGAAAAGGGACGCCAATAAATTCGTCAATCGGTTAAGCTTTCTTCGTGTTAACTCCGATAGAAACTAGAGAATAGATTCAAGGTAGAAGGAAAGGTTGGAGGTTAGAACAGGCAGATTTCCAGTAAATGTTATAAAAAACATAGTGTTTATATGACATCCTCTTAAAATCAAGGTTAGTTTATATTTTTCAATTTTAACATTCGTTAATTTCCATTTATTGACATCAAAATTCATCAGTAATTGCCGAAAGAGTATCCAAGAATACTCCTGAATCCCACAAACGAGTTAAAAATTTAATTAACACGCAAAAGTCTATTTTTTTAACAAAATCCCTGAGATAAAACATTTCAATACATATACATAGCTGAACCGATTTTGTTACAAGTAAAAAGCTAAACTGTGATAAATGCGAATGTTTTCTACTTACTTTTCTTTGTCGGTTACAAGACCGGTTTTTTACGCGTACTAACGACCTTACGGGATATACAGACTTTGAGCTTGTCATGCAGCTCATACAGCGCTAATTTCCATTCAAATGTAATAGTTTAAAATATTAGAAGAACTAGCTTTGATAGCTTTCCCAACTTCATACCTTACGAAAGAAATAAATCGGTTGCAAATCTACTGACCGTAGAGATCTGAGGGTACACCTCACCAAATTAAAGCCAAATATTGAACAATTACTATCAAAGCATTATTTGCGTATTACCTATGTACATTCTGAACTTGTTTAATTGTATGTAAGAATTTGTAATGTTTTTCTTTACATTGTGCACTCTTCAAAAACCCTACTAAAGTGAGTAGCTGTAGGTTTAGAAAAATTAAATATTCTACAGATAGGGGATCTGCGAAAACAAAAATCCGCAAGTGCTCTACAAGACATAAAAGTTTGGAAATCTCTGGTTTATAACGAACTAATATTTTTAAAAAGCTGTCGCTGCTTTTAATTTTTTCTCAAAATGATGTACGTGACTATTTTTGCAGAAATATCAAATATAACAAAACTATGCTGTGACATGAGCTGCGCTCCAAGTACCCATTTGAATTACTTATTTTCTTCTTTTTTTTAATATCACCTATTCCTTAAAGGGTGCGTCACGTTGGGCCCTACTTGCGTATTTATTAACTAGTATAAAATTAAGAATATCCTTTCTCATTAATAGACTCCATTCTATTAAATACGATGATGCTGTCTCTGATACTTTAGGCATTAAGCAAGAAATAGCACAAGGATCCGTCCTTGGTCCATGCTTCCTAATTGCATGCATTCCCAATTTACATTAACGATTTAGAGTGCTATGATACAAACACAAATTTTATTTTTTTTGCTGATAATACCACAGCTATTAATTATAATTATTCTATCAGAGACCTGAAAACGAACGTTGAGAATACGACTTCAAATATTGAAAATTGGTTCCTCATAAAAAAGCTTAGTCTAAACGCCTTAAAATCACAAACACAGCTGTTTACTAACCATACAAATTTTTCAGCTAAGAAATTGTCATCCAGACTTTATTTGTTACGATCCTTAAGTTATAAGTTAGCCATTACGTCTCTTAAGAATGTTTATTTTGGGCTATTCTATTCTCTACTGAAGTATGGTATATTAAATTGCGGTCGTACTCAGAAAATATTTTCACACAACGTAAGTGTGTAAAAACATTGGCCGGTATAGGTTATACAGCTGATTGTAGAAACTGTTTCAAATCCCTGAGAATTATAACAACCCCATGCGAGTACATTTTTGAATGTGTGAACTTTATTGTACTGAATTTAGATTATTATAGCTTTAGTTCTGCCTACCATAAAAATCCTACAAGACAAAATAAAAATATTCGATTAAGATCTAAGTCAACAGATCTACAGATGGAACTAATTATCACGCCATTAGATACTATTAATGAGTTGCCAAATGTAATTTGAGACTTACCATTATTATTATCCCTCAAACGCACCTTAAAGAAATACCTCCTTTTCAAAGCATTCTACTCTGTAAATGAATTCTTAGACAATAATTTTAATGATATTGTACAGTATATATAGTTTAATGAAAATTAAGCATATCTTTCCACATTGTTCGTTCCTTCTTTTTGACCTGCATAAACACTCTTGTGTAACAGCACTAATAAATATTATTATTAACTTAATCCTATAAGTCTTTATGTGTCTTGTGTAAGAATGAGTTGTAGTCACATTCTTTGGCGTTTTTCTCCGAATCATTGATTTTCTCTCTTCTTTTACTTCGTTTTCTGCGATTTTCTACATTTACAAAAGAATGAGTGCTTTTGCCTTATAATGGTAGTCTAAAACCCTCGTGTTCTACTGTTAGATTTTAATTAACCTTCTTGTACAAATAGTGTAATTTTATCTTTTCGTGATTCTCCTTCTATTTTTTATCTCTGTTGGGGGCCCAACATTCACATCCGTCTGACAATGCAGATTTGATATTTCTTTTTCCCCCAGAATTTTTATTTCTGTAAGATTACATCTACTTTTTTCCAGTTTTCCCAGTTTTTAATTAATTCCTCTTTAAGATCTAATCTACAATAGTGTTCCCCACCATATTTTATATTATTATTAGCTAAAAACCAGATAAAGCATTGTGTTCATTTCATTGAATTGCTGACAAATTCTACATAGGTATACACAAATAACTTACAATAGCTACTAAAGCGTGTGTAATGCGTATAATTTCCAACAACTTTTAATTGATAAGAATCCTTAAAGAGTGTAATTCTCCTAATTTAACGCAGTTTATATTAGCATGTTTGTCATATTCGATGTCGAATCAGAAAAGAAACTTTCGCGATAAAATAAGTACTTAAATATAACTCAAAAAGTTTTAATAAACATGCCCTCTGGGTCTCTTGAGAGAATCGATCTTTCTTCGTATTCTTTCTTTATGATGCTCCTGTCCGATCATATTTTCGTCGGAATATAATGTAGACAGAGAAAGAGCGCCTCCATTTTAAATATTTACCTCTCCCGATTTTACGAGACGATAAAGTTTGTTAAAAGATTTACAATACTTAAACGTAAATTACAAGCTTTTCATTTTCGTTTAAGTATAACATAAAAGCACAAATATAAAGACCTAAAGAAGATGCCCAAATATAAAAAAGGAAAGCTAATTTATTTATTATTTCGTTTAATAATTTTGCGCTCAAACATTAGTTACTGCTGTTAATGCTAATATTCATTCAACATAAATAATTCATTTTAAGTTTATTCCAACGTTAACTTAGCTATGAAAATGTAATCATCCTAGTAACATGTTGATAAATAATACCTCATCCCACAGCGGTCAGTTCGTTACTCTCCAGAAAGCACTCTATCCAGTATTCTATTTGAATGGACCTCGTGTCCTTTCCGTTTACACATCGACTAGATCGAGCAAACAATTGCGCCTGGCAAGAGTATCTGCTTGGTTCGTTATCTTTGGAAGGACAACGTCCGCATACCCAACACTTCAACTTCAAGTGCTGGCTAATGATTTATTATGCCTCCTTAGTATATACACTGGAGGACGAGCGTCACTTTCTGTTAAGTAGAAATGCTCGCCAACATAATTAAGGGCAAAGCTTTGCATTAGTGAAAAATGCTTGACCGAGGGTCTTCTCCCTCCATCTCAGAATTCAATTTATCATAATTTGAGCCTGTAAATTGTTATTGAATACTCTTGTCTGCGTTTTTCCGTTGTAAATTTTTTTCAGGGAGTGCTTATACTAAATGTAATAATTTCTATATGTGAAAGATATGAAAAATGGCTTATGAAACCTACACATGCTGTTTGTTCTTCCTTACTTTTGTGGACTTAACAAAATGTATTTCATTTGGTTGTACGTTATATGCTGACAGTTTTAAAACTTCAGTTAGATAATATGTCAAGTTAGATAATATATCAACATTAAATACAAATTTAAATAAACATTTTTACTAGAGAACAATTCTTTTCTCGAAAAATGTCACTTCCTTAAGGATCGGGGGGTAAATTATAATAGACAGCTAAATTGAATATATGTATTGTTCTATCAAGAACTAAAGCTCGTCCTTTACCATTTGGCATTTTTTTTTTCAAAATCATTTACTAAGTTCACTGAATCAAGTAGAGACAAATTTTTGCTTTCGAGCTTCGCTATTATACATACAAAATTGTAATTGGTTTTGATAAAAATTAATTATTGAGGTAACAATGGTGACTTTAAAATACGCTTACTATTTTCAAGGGCAACGCACGAGTTGTCGTGAATGTCATAACTATAGGTTTGATTTCGTGTAAATAATCAGAATAAAAAATTACAGCTTCTAACCAAGTGCCCCATCTAGTTACAACGAATTGTGGCGGTAAGGCAATGTTAGGCAATTTTTCCTTATAGCGCTGGATTCTTAAAGGCGCTTTAACAAATTTCTTTTTTAATATTACTGATTAAATCATTAATAAGTGGAAATTGTTTCCTGATTTCTTCCGCTACTAAATTTAGACCGCGAGCTAAGCAAGCCACATGAATTAAGTTTGCATAAAGAATTCTTAGATTGCCTACAGCCTTAGATATGATTTAGCTACGTATTCTTCGTGTAAACCCCCTAATTACAAACATAAAAATAATTATTTCCAGTAATATTACGTATTTCCTTTAGTATGTTATTGTAATATTTGTGCACATAATTTTTTCTTATTGTGCTTTTATCATCTGCATTATACTCAGCAACAATTCCTTCAAAAACAGGCAGATTATTTACACGAAGTTGAGCTGCGCAGATAACCTGCATTATTCTGTACCGGGAAAAAGCAATGGATAATCTGTTAATTGCGTTATAGGTAAACAAGTAAATACGAAAGATCCTAATAGGATAATTTTTCCAAATTACCTGACATTAATGCCGTTCGTTATAATAAATACCGTACGATCTGAAAGTAAATGCACATTTTTTTTAAATTGAATTATTTTCCAAAATGGGAACTTATGAATGAATATGGAATTTTTAACAAAATATGAAACAAGTACGAAAAATACGCAACTTATGCAAAAAAAAAAGATTGTTTTTTACCCATATTTTAATTGTAAATATGTTGAAATGAAAAAGGATAGGTATACTTATATGCAAAAAACACAAGATATGCATTTTTCATAAAATCCGAAGCCTATTGATTAGTTAGTAATATCTACACATTTTCGGAATCGCTTCACCTTCAAATCGGGAGAAGGAATATTAAAATATGTGTCTAATAACTAATTTCAAGTACAATGCGAGGCATATCCATTCACAACTTGTATTTTGCATTTATACGTCCCATATACGTGCTCACTCCAGAACAACACGTTTTAAGCATAGGAAAATGTTTATTAAAAAATTCTAGAACAGTTACTCCATCAGATTCTGAGAAAACATATAAGATGTCCCAAAAAAATAAAATAGCACGAACCAAACATGGCAACGATTTCAGTGGTTATCTTGTAAACGCTGGTTGATAGAAGAAAAAAATTGGTGTATTACTAAAGATTCCAGAAAATACACAATCGAATAAAGTTTAAACCACAGCTGTTGCATGTAAAGCGTTTAAAATATCGGCCGTTAAAGAAACAGCAGGAAATATACGCTCAAAGTATCTGAATTATCTCAAAAATTAAGATATTATCGTTCTAGCGGATCTTTGTACTTATGTCATCGATTTTGTCTGTATGAATCAAATCAATTATTTTTTATCAAAAGACGTACTATATTCGCATAAGTGGAAAACATTATATTCAACAATTACTTACAATTTGTTCAAAAATCTTGTTTAAATGTTAGAATATTATATAATATAAAACATCTTGTACAATTTTCCCTATTTTCATTTCCTAGTACTCAATTGATATAAATGGCAAAGTCACTTGTCATGAATTTAGTTAAGAATCCAACCTTTTACCAGCAATACATATTTTATTTATTATCAAAATTAAATACTTATATTTGAATTTTGTAAACGTCTTGTTCGTTTGAATTAAACAAAACCGAGGTTTCTTTTTTTAAATATATCAAATACTGAGCGATTCCCACTACTTTCTGTATTTGAGTGCAACAGTTTATCCATCTTTATACTTTCAGAAATCTTTTTACAATAGTAAATTGTCTTTTTACTTTTAGGTCAATTAAACACAGTAAATATATTCTGAGATATATTTACTGTGTTTAATCGTATGTAGAGTTCTAGAAATACGAAGAGCATCTGCTACCCTCTAAAATAGATATTCGTTACATGCTAATTCTATAATTTTATTTAACATCATTTTACATCATAAACAGCATTGACAGAAATTAAGGGAGCCCCGTTTCTTTTTTCTCTTTCGAAATAATCACACAGGTTTAACACTAGTTCCTGCGCCTGCGAGTTTAAACGTTTACCAGGCATTCTTTGTAACAATGAAAAACAAAAATAATATTCAAATATACAACGAACCTGTGTGAATAAATAAGAAACGATTTTTAAAACATAATTGTACTAACCACAAAGTGAATTCCAGATATCGTATTTGCTCTTAAAAGAACAGTTATTTAATAAGATAATAACAAAATACTATGTAGAATATTAGAACGATGAAAACCAAACGGAATTTTTAAGCCACACAGTTTGTAATACTAATCAGCTGTCAAAACGCCGGAAATAACACAGATGTCATAGGAACTGAGTAAATATAAACGTTCATTGTACTTCTTTGTCTAACACATTGTCATAAATTGTGGAATTATTGAAATATACTTCATAACTTAGAACACAAATGTTTTATTGGTAGTCTTTGTCTAACATACAGAATTTTGATGGGTCGAATATGTAGTATTTGTCTCTGCTAATACTGTTAAATAATGACGTGAGTGCAAAGACGCTGTATTCTTACGCTGTATATGACACGTATTTTTTACAGCTACTGAATTTCATTCTAGTAGGATGAAATCCCCCTTCAAAATCAATCTCTGCATTTTTTACTATAATTTTACGACGCTTACGGGTAGAAAAATGTTTTAGAAACGAAAATGTTTCATTCTTTATACATTATGAACTAAAATAAATGCAGAATTTTATATCTTTGTCCGATGGAAAGTTACAATGAAAAAACGTAGAAATTGTTGATTCTAGAGAGCGGATTCCATCCACTTGAAGAGGAATTCTACAGCTCTAAAATTAGGTATCCAATATTTTCAGTTGCTATAAAATTCTACAAAGTTTCATCGTAATCGGAAATTACACTTGGTGAAGTTCCCTCATGAACGATAATGCTCCCATAAGTCTTTACAACACATTTAATAGTTATAAATGTTGAATACTACACAATACTTTGAACCCAAATAAGGACTGCCCCAGAAAATAGTTGGCCACTAAGAAAATTTCCAAAAATAGTCAAAACCCAAAATTTTCGACAAAATTACTTCTTTAACAAAAAAATGAAAATTTTTACATGAACTAATTTGTGTGTGGTGCTATTAATCCTATTTTCTATAAAATTTGATAACCTTAGATTTTACATTCAACATGAACACTTTGTCCATACCATTCCAAGGTATTGCGATTTTTTTTCAAAATCTACAACAGCGGATTATTTTTTTGTTTTCTTAAGTTTCCTTTTAGAGCCTACTACCGTTTGGTTGGCCGTAACTCAGGACAGTTTGGTGGATTTATCGTTCGTGGTACTACAGTTTTGTTGGAATAATTCTGAAGCTGCTTGACCGTAATGGTATGTAGCCAAATTGGGCCACAACAATACGGGTATTTTATGCGCTTCAATAAATAGATCGTAACGCAAATAACCATAAATATTATAAATTAAAAAAAGAAAAAAATAGTTAATAAATAATATATACATAAAGAAGTACATTACTAGTTCAGAAAAGTAGCGAACAAGACATAAATATACATATATTGGTACTGGGGATAACAATTATTAATTAAAATCGTACATTAAATACTCATTTACGTTATAGAAAACATAACTCAATAAAATGTTATTACAGTTTTGCTAAACACTTTCATATTCAACTGTTTAATTCAGTCAGGTAATTTATTCTATAATTTTACACCACGATAGTCTATTGATTGCTAAATCCTTTTTAATCGATGGTGTAATATAGCTAAGTCATTCCTGTTACGAGTGTCGTAACTATGATAGTCCGACTTCTGCTCTATTAGCAGAATAACTCTAGTGGAACGCGAGGCCTGGTCGACTCTACGCTACTGCGCGGTACCGCTCGTGACCAGCTTTACTTATAAAACATAAGAAAATGTCCGTGTATCTCTCCGCAATATAACACAATTAACCGCTACCACTGAACAATCAAATGTTTTGCGGAACAGTCCGCAAGATGTACCTAAATAAAGACGTGGATGGAAACTTCCCCTTATCTTTCATTTACGTCATTAGCTATAAATAAGCTCTTATTATTGGGGCGCCATCATTGTCAAGCTAAATCGTACAAATTCTTTAATGCGATTAAATAAAATTCGATTGACGTATATAGACTTAATCGCTTAAGCGTTTAAATCATTAAAACTCATAAAAATTACCTACAGGACGTAAGACCCCGGATTTCCTCGATCTAATTTATTTTATTGCTGCAACTATTACGTGGTATTACGTAACCGAAAATAATCTTATCTTAAATTTAACGACACCGTTTTGATCGCAAATGTGATTACAGTAAACGTTAAAAATTGCTTATACGTACACTACCGGCCATATTTATATGCCCACCTACATGTTTGCTTGGATTTATTTATTGTTATTTGGGAGGTATAATTATTTACCTCCAAGTAAAAGAAAGATATCACATTAATTTATCCCCCAAAGGCCTAGTTGTAAACACTAAATACTGTTGCATACCTCAACTAAATTTAACGAAATTAATTTAAGTCTAGTAGTTATTACTCATTACATTGTTTACCCAATTTAGTATCGTTGGTGCAATAAAAATTTGTGTATTTGGTGAAGAATCAATTTACAACTAGACCTTTTTTCCGATCTTAAAACATTAATATCTCAAAAAGTATTGGTCCGAAGGGCATAATGTTATACATTGGTGAAACTGGAATTCCATAATCTATCCAAAAATGCAAAAGAAAATTGGGGTTAGCCATTAAAAAAAAATATCGATTACGTCATTGCCCGAAAACCGACAGAGTTGGAAAATTAAAAATATTCGCAAATTGGTTTTAATGTAAACAATCAATTTGACGTGTCAAACAGTTGCATTAATAGCAAACACAAAAAAGTATTTTTGAAATCTCCCAAACGCCTACGATCATTTCACACAGTGTCCTGGTATTCGTCAACCACCGGAGCCAATTCTTACACGTTGGGGAACATGGTTACAGGCAGCTTTTTATTATGCTGAACATTTCAAAATAGCAAAAGCTGTTGTTGCACAATTCAATCCTGCCGAAGCTGCAGCCATTAAGGAGAGCCAGTCGAAATTTCAAGATATTTCCGTTGAAACAGATTTAAAAAATATTCGTAGCTACTATAAAGGATTAGCTGACGCAATAGACCAATTACAAAAGAGATCGTTATCATTACTGGAGTCTATGCAAATTATGGACGGAGTGCATACACAGCTCTTGACTATACATGACGCAAAATATAATCGCCTTTTAGAAAAGTTCGAGAGTGTGCTACAGAAAGATCTCGATTTTAGCACAGTAAAACAAATTTGTAATGGTGTATCGAATAACCCACTGACTAAGTACAAATAGTATTTTAATCATGCATGTATAACATCGGTAGATGTTAAACGCTCTTTTTCAAAATATAAACTCATTTTCTCACCACGGCGAACATCGCTCACCGAGACAACTATGGAAACACACCCGTAGCCAAGGCTGCTTAAAAGGGTGAGTGTTTCACTACTTTTCACATATTATAATTATGTATTAGTTCTGTTATTTTTTTTCTATTTTCTTACTATTGTTTTGTATACTAGACAGGTACGGCTATGGCGCGGCAATTAACTGGTTTTTTAATTGTTTCAGTTTTTTTGATTTTTCAAAATTCGAATGTACGGTTTTATGATGCCTCTCAATATTTCTTTTTTTTAGCAACGGAGACAGAAATATTACATAACAAGCATACATTTTTACCTTTAACTTCTGTAAAGAAGTATTGTTATTCCCATTCCGAATGGAAATGGTATGTCTTTACCTTCTTACTACTGCTTGCCATAATATTTTTAATTGCAGGCCAACTGTAACCCAACCGCTGGACATTGATTATGCCGCTCAGTTTTCAACTGAGCGCAATGTCGCCGCGCGTTGTGTATATATCCCCTTCAAAACAACCCAGATCGTTCTCGAACACTAGCACGCTGATCGGTTCTAGACGATTCTAGCGTGGTGACGTCGGCGACAGATCGCTCACCGCAGTATTGCCGCGGCTTGTGTTTATTATGAGAATTTGCGAAATTTACGGAAGCTTCTATGATTTTTACACCTTTGTATTTTTAAAATATGTGGTGAGCTACCAGAATTGCCTTTGCGAGCTACCGGTAGCTCGCGATCGACGAGTTGGCGACCACTGATCTAGGTCATCGGCCGATGCGCCGGAAGTCAGATAGACGCTGTGACAGCATGCGATGTCTTCTAGTGTATAAATCGACGAACTAGTAGTCTGGGACTATCTTTGTAAGAGCTATTCCCAAACCCTCTCGCAAGGTAAAGTACCAATATATGTATACAATCTAGATAAGCATAGCGAGGCATTTACGTGACAGTATGTTGGCCATAAAGAACAATCAAAAGCAGGTTGAAACTACTTAGAAGAAAAGAAGAAGAAAAGTTGAACCCAAGGAAATGGAAAAAGTAGTTGAAGAGGGTCTGACATCAAAGGATTAAACAAAAAAGGAGAAAGAAAGGAAGAGGATTTAACGAAGAATATTAAAAAACACATAGACAGGGGCTTACAGCTGTAAGTAGTTTCCCAAAATTGATTGTAAGTAGATTATTGAGAATAAAAACCTGCTAAAGCTTGTATAAAGTAAACATGAACTAAGAATTTTGCTCCAACAAGGGTTGTCTATTTTAACTTGACAGCTTTAGCATTACGAAAAGCGTAAAATACTTAACAATGCTTAAGAGTTTAACGAAAATTAGAAAGGATGAAAAATGCAATAGCATAAGTAAGGGTAGCAAATATATATTCAAAGATTAGAAAAGGCATAAAGTTGATTTTGAAATGGCCTGAAGGTTAAATGACTTAAGAAGAGTAGGTAGATCCTTACAGTATGTGTTACACATACACAAAATAGAACAGGTAAACATACACATTAAAATATGACGATTAAAACTCAATGGAGTGAACAATAATTAAAGGAATATATTTATTAGAATGAGCATAATAGCATATAAACACATCCAGTGAACGAAAATCCATCACTCAAGAAATGGATGCCAAACTAGTTTATTCTAAGCATTACGGGAACAAGAATGTGTAAGAAACTGCAGTAAACGAAAGCAAATTAATTATATGCCACCCGCGGATCCGCTCCAAATCCAAACCTATAATAGCTCAGAGCAATTACGGGGGCGGGCGGCATTTCATTGTGGTTTCATTGAGCACTAAATACGTGCACGCATTCAGATATACATAAAACAGCTCTTGTGCAAATGGAATATGAATATTAAAGGGTGAACTTTTGTTCATGAATGGTCTACGCCTCCACCATTCTCTCCGTCTCCTCCCGTATTTCGTCAAGAGTTCGTGACTTTCTATAGGTGAAACTACTTGTTTAATCATCACCGTTCGGCCTCAGTACGACCTCGTTCTGTCGTCGTTCTGATGAGCAAACGAAAACAATAGAGCCACCCCAAAATGCCGTATAGAATACGTGTCACCGGCCAAAGGGAAAATGAGAGCGAGAGAAGCTAGCGGTTGTCATGTCTTTTCGTTTCAAATCGTCTGGTAGGAAACACATTTATCAGATTTACGTTCAAAATTTCCATGAATATTCAATTTAAAAATGAGAAGGTCTATGCTCCGTAATCATAAATTATAAATTATAAAATGGTGATAAAACTTCTATTGAAGACTAATGTATTTTAATCAGAGCTTGCCTAGGATAATTAACTTTCGAAAAATACGAGGTAGGCGCTATAAATTCTCGGCCTGATATAGAAAAAATAAACTTGGTAAAATATGACAATTTTTATTTTTCAATATAATCTCCCATAATTTCAATACATCTATTAACGATCAATTAATAAGTCTACACTATTTTTTTTTCAGTAATTAATTACGTCGGAAAAGTTCCAAGGAAAAATTATAGATTCATAATTACCGACGGAAGCCAAATACATTAATAATCATTACATTTATTTAATTATATTTAATTGATTTGCTTCATTATTCATGGGATTTGCTTGCCCATAGTGCTTTTTGGTCTTAAGAATAGCTTTGTATCTTGGTTACGTAGTCTCTAAATTAACAAAATTGTTACTCGAATGATTTTTTGACACCTGTCTATTTTTTCATGTAAATCTCCTACCTGGCCTGAGGATTTGTCCGATGTGACACGAAACCGGTCGCCTTTTTTCGATATTAAAGAATTTTTATGAGAAGCTGGAACCTTTACTCATTTCCTTGATATTAATAATTCTATACCTTTCTAAAAACAATCTAAAATTTTTCCTCAAACTGTTGTATTACAGCTGCTTGTAACTCACTATCGTTCTTAAAACGATTTCTTTTTGGATAGAAGATCATAATACAGAACCATTGTTTCATCTCCTGTGACAATGGACTCCAAAATTGGTTTTGGGTCGTCTCCACACATGTTTAAAAACGAAGGCGCACATTCCACTCGACGTGCACATTAGAGAGCAAAAAGAAGATGCGGTACACATCTTATTCATACCCAAGTGGTTATAGAGAATCCGGCGAATACATGTTTCAGAAATGTTAGACATCACGTTGTCTGGCTGGCTACTAAAAACTACTACTCTTCGAACCGTAATATATATAGTGTAGGCTTCGCACATGTACAACTATAACACGGCGGAGTTTAAACACGCTAGAACGTCAAGCCTGACAAACCGAGAATTTATGGCGCCTACGTCGTAGTAACTTGAGTAATTTTAGGTTCATCATGCTTGCGTAATAATAAAAGAAAAATTATACAGATGATTATAAAGTCCGTGCTATGCTACACGTCACTTCTTTCTACTTTCTATTAATGGGATATTTCTTTGTGTACTTTTTAATTAAAATGACTACTGTATGTTGGGTAATGTTAAATATACCGTTATTAGAATATACCCACGACTAACGCTGTTCAGCCACGCGCGCTCAGGCGACAACTGTCACAGTGACACTCTTTCAACGCCTAATGCGACGCTTCTTTATATATGTAGCTCAGTCGCTTCTTATTATTTCTTATTATGCACATTTTATCGATGAACATATCTCCAGTCAACAATAATTCCCCGGAAACGAGAACATAACTCTTTCTTATCTTTGTTTTCTTTCAGTCCACCTTAACACGTAGGGGATAATTTTATGTTGCCTTAACAATAATTTCTCAAATTAAATATCGCTATTTAATTAGGCAACGTGCATTTTCAAGGTTGCAGTTACACACCGATGAAAGCTCAGCACACAACGCTAGACGATACACTAGTAGAATATTACAGTCTGTAACTCGATATGAAATTGCAGAATACTATACAAAATCCAACCACTGCAAATGCAGGAGTAATAGTTAAATTGAGGACGCCGCAAATTTCTAGTATTCAATCTGGTATCTGTGTAAATAGTTGCCATATGTTTGAGAAGGTTACTTCCAAAGCATATCAATTAAAAAAATTGGAAATAAAGTTAACAATTGTATTATTTTACTAAATTCTATGTTACATACCAATATATAGTGAAGTGGTGTATATTGGTGGTGTAGTGTATTCAGTATGGCTACTCGGTCGATGTGAAATTCCCTCTGGCGGTTATTAGTTCTTTTTCGGAAGCTCCTATTCCTCTCCGGGCCTACAATTTTTGGAGTGAAGCTACTAGGAGTTTATTTAACTCCGGCCAACGACAAGCGTGGCGGAGCGGTGAAGTTATTCCCCTTCAGTTCTTTTTCCTATTTTCCTAACTTCAAAATTAATTAAACACGTTCCTACAACAAACAACAAATTCAAAGATATTTCGAGCATAATTTCGTAAATGAAATATTTATTGTAGAATTTCTGTCCAGTACGCCAGTAAAATTTATTATTGTTAGGTTGTCAGTGGTATTTTAGGTCATAGGTTAGCATATTTCAGTCGTCCAGTCGTTCACCACATCCATTCCATTATATTATATTTAAAAACAACTTTATTCATCAAAAATTAATCGTCAATTTATATTTGGAAAGGTATTATCAAAATTTGCTGTGGATAAAACCATCACCATCGCGATTAAAGTAAAGGCGAATGGGGACGCCAATTGATTTTCTCACTTTTGGTCAAGCTTTCATCGAATTAATTCGTATTTCATCTACGCTCCCAGTTTCAAGTACTAATATTTCGAATTGTAAAATAAACTCAAGATGGAAGTGAAGGTGGGCTGTTAACAATAGGCAGTTTTCCACTCAATGTAATATAAACATAATGTTTATATTGACATCATTGTAAAATTCAGGTTAGTCTCAACTTTTAGTTTTCATTTCTTTTAAATTGTCGAAAAAGTGTTTAAGAACACTTCCGAACCCTTACTTCATGTAATTATTTAATTAATTTTCGAAAATTTAATTTTTTTAGCAATTTGCATTTTTTAAAACATTTCAATAAACAAAGAATTGAAACTATTTAACACAGCAGTTCTTAACCAAAGATACACTCACCTCTGGTGGTGTGGAAAGCACATTCAGGGATGTGAGCGAGTTGTAGTTCTACATACAGACTTGACGGAAATTTTATCCAACTCGTGTACATGTTAAAAAGATAATCAGTAAATATCCGATAATCTCGGAGAAACGAGAGCTTTATATTGTTTCATTCCTTAATTTCCATATTTAAAGTAACTTCTTTTACAGTGAATAATTATATTTAGCCTTAATAATAATTTCCCGAATTAAAAATTCTACTTAACGAGTCGTCAATTTCGCTAGGAAACGTGCAAATTTCAAGATTGCACATATTCAGCGATGACCCTTCGCTGCGACGCTAGACAGCAAACTCTACTAGTATTATAATATTGGACCTGGAATCAAATGTTCTTCTTTTTCTTTATCTTTTGCCTTATGCCATTATAGCGTCGGCGGATTCTCGAGCCATTTTTTCCATTTTTCTCTATTCTATGCTTTTCTCTTTAGTTCTTGCAGTGTTTTTGCTCCTTTTTGTGCTATGGAAATTATTCTGTCTTCCACACTCTTTCTCGGCCTCCCTACTTTTCTCTTTTCATGCTTCTTTGCTTCCACTACCTTTCTCGTTATCCTCTCTGGTACCATATGTATCCTAGACACTGTCATGGTACCTCCCTATGTTATCATCTCTTGCCTTATTCTACCACTCCCCTCTGCTTTTCCTGTCTTGATCCTTCTCATAGATTCTGAAATTTCTTCGTCTGTTATGTAGAATCAAACTTGTAATTTAAAATCATTTGCATAATTTAAGTTGTATGTAATTTTATTTTAAAAATAATAAATATTTGTAATTAGAACGCGTATCGTGTCATCGGTCGCGATGAGCGAAAAGACGCTGGACAGTTGGAGCTTTTTAGCTCTAGATGTGGTAGAAGATATACATGTGTTTAGAAGTGAGTTGTATTTAATTTATGACTTAAGAGTATTTGAAAGTGCAATTTCAATTATATCGAGTCGTTTGGAAAAACTCAAAGTTTATGTAGGTAATGCACTCAAATAGTGAAGGCACCTTAAACGTCAAAGTTAAAAGGTTAGTTTTCTGTAATTTATTAATCGCCCATTAGCAAGCTTAGAAGTGTATTAATTGTCATCAAGCTGAGGAGGACCTAAATTATTCAATAAATTTTTTATTTTTATGAATCTGAATCATTTCAGAAGATCCTTACAACCACCATTTATTAGTGATTAATTCATTGTTATTACATTTATTTTGCTTTCTGATTAAACCCATATGTATGCCTACATTCGTCGTCCAGGATTAGTTTTGTTACTTACTGTTATATTATTATGGTTGGTATAAAATAATTCATAGTAAAATTTATAGGAAAAACTCATAAAATACTGAAATGACAATTTCTTACCAATTGAAAAAAAAATGAAATTTTGTATCTAAATAAAGTCGATCATCACCTAGATGCAATGACAAATTATTTCTTCAAAACTTTTTCCAAACTATTTTCGCCAAAATGCTTTCCAATTTTGATATGAAGTAAAATTGGAAATAATTAAATGTTTTATAACTCTATACAAATGAAATACAAAAGAATGAAATATGTTATCACAAAATGACAATACATCCAATTAAACTAAGCTCCATTCTATAATTTTCTCCCTCACCTCCATTAAACAAAATTACTAAAGTTTAAGGCTGTAAAAACGAAATTGTTTCGTCTAAGTTGCACATTTAAACAGTAAAGTTGGAAAATCTTAGAACTTAAGACCTCTTTACCGTTTGAGACGTACAGCCTCAAGCACCTCTTACGGAGAGAAACTTTAAATGTATTGGAAATAAGATGATACGAAAATTATTACAGCAATCATTCGCGGTAGGAATACCGCACTAAAAGATTTCAGGGTATAATGTCTAGAAAACTTAATTTCAACAGATGGAATACTGACATTCTCATTAAAAGCGTAAACTCTTAAAACGGCAACAATTTACTTCGAAAAGAATTTTGCTCTTCGGGAGAACACCTTTATTTGCTACTTAATTAAAGTGTTGTGCATAATAGAGTCAATCTCAAAATTCAATTAAGTACTAGATGCGATTCAGCGAAATAAAGGCTTTCTTTCCTCGCTGTAATTTCAAATGTTTTTAAAATGAAGTTATACGTGTCCATTTTTGTATGTCGTAAATAAGGAGATTTCAATATATTTAAGTTTTCATTCGTCCGTATTACGCAAAAAACGAATAGCTCTTGACAAGTGCGATATATTTTGAAACATCTTGATATAATTTGGAACAAAAACATCCCAAATTTAAACAAAAAAGAGGTGGATTGATGTGTTTTATAATTCAATATACGAGGATGGTATGGTAAATACCTGTGTTAAAGAAGACAATGCAATTGTTTAACATTTAATAAATTTATTTCTATACATAATCTCCTAGTAGCTCTGTACACTTAGTACAGCATTTCAACTTTTTTAAGCCATCCAAATAATAGAATTTGTCGAAATCTGCGAAATAGGCCTCTGTTTCGGCAATGACTTCTTCATTTTACGTGATCGGCTTTCCGCCAAGCCATCTTTTCAAGTTTGGAAAAAGAAAGAAGTCACACGAGGCCAAATCTGACGAATATGGTGGACCATATAAGGTACCAATTCGTACCGTAACTGGACCAGTTTTGCTGTCGCAATTACCGATGAGTGGACCGAGGCGTTATCTTGATGATAGAGAATTCTTTTCTTTGCTTTGTGGAGCCTTTTTATCTTCAGTTCAGCGTCAAATCGGTCCAATAAATCAGCGTAATACTATCCGGTGATTTCCCTCCCTATCTCCAAATAACCAATAATGATTATGCCTTGCGAATCCCAAAAAATCGTCGCTATAACTTTTCTGATGGAAACGTCTTCGCCTTCTTTGGTGCACGTTCGCCGGGAAAAAAGAACCATTTTACCGGATGACCTTTGGTTTCTGGTGTATAGTATTGTATCCATGTCTCATCTACAATCACACCATGCCGCAGAAACTCGCTTACGCGCTTAAACATATCCAAACATTGGTTTGAAGTTATCACGCTATTCCGTTTTCTCATACTCAATTTTTCGTGAAGGATATTTCGCATACGTGTTCAATTGAGGTGTTCACATTGGTAATCTCTCTAATCTTCAGTCGGCAGTATGCTAATACGATTTCATGAACTTTACTGATCATATTGGCCGTAGTCACCTCAATGGCCGCTCCTCATCAAAGACGAATGTTCGGCCACGATTAAATTCACTAAACCAGTATCTGATAGTAGTCATCCAAGGTGCATGGTTTTTATAAACTGCATCCAATTTCTCTTTGATTTCTGCACACGTTTTTCTATTTAATAAAATAAATCGAATTACGGACCGGTAAGTATTGTTCTTTTTCCATGATTCCACAAATACATAAGCTTGCTCACTTTCAACAGCTCTCAAAACACGATGAATCTCTCCGAAATTTTCACATACGGCGACTAAAGAATAGTACTCACAGTCGGTAATGCAGATTATAATACAAAGCGCTATATGTCTTCAAACACAGGTACTTCTCATACCATCTTCTCAAATAAATAAACAAAAAAGCCTTTTCAAATGGTTTTTCGATTTTCCTCAATTATTTTATCACTGCAAACGTCTCGCTTTATTCGAACAATAAGCCCGTTCCGAAAATTCCCCTCCGATAAAATAAAACTAATTAGTTCGGCGATCGATTTTGCAAAACTGCTAATTGTAATCGCTGAAGTCTATAAAACGAGAAGACACGTATTTAGAAATTAACCATTACCGAAGGTTTAACAGGGTTCGAATGGGATGAACAATTTGAAAGAAAATTAAATTTTGCTGCCCTTGCGCTGAGTATAATAGTCCCTTCGTTACCCAATTATGACTCTTGCTAAAGCTTCATCGGTATCTCACAAAATTAACAGTTACAAACTCCGCGCGAAATATAAAATTACATGTAATCTTAGATTTGGTATTAGGGTTTAATTTGAAATAACGTTTCCGTACCCAGTGCAGAAGTTATTTAATATTGCACTTCAAGTGGACTTTATATTGGCTCAAATTAAATTTTTGCTTTTCTGACCTTATTTAAATTACTAATTTGCTGATTTATAAAAACCATTGCATCTAGTAAAGTTTGCATACTGGAATTCCACAAGAGTCTATATCGGGTTTATTCACGTGGAAAAAATGCCTAGTAACAATAACCAAAAATTAATGCTAATATATCTCATGGTATTAGTGGAATCATTTCCAGCAAAAACAATGTGTGTTAGTGCTATTTTTTCTGCTACATTGTTTTTGCCGGAAATGATTCCATCAATACCATGAGATATATTAGCATTAATTTTTGGTTATTGTTACTAGGCATTTTTTCCACCATGGTAAGCCTGAGGGATGACTTGCACGTATAGATGTCGCTGCGCGTAGGCGCAACGCCACCTTGCGTTTGGCAGCTCAGGAGCTGCCCGATAGATGGTGGACATCTACACTCCGGTTTGTCTTGCTACCCTCTGGGACGGCGTGACTGTGTCCCTTGGCGATAGGTGTCGACAAGAGACATATTCAGTGCTATTTTTGGAAATTAGCAACATAAACTGAGAGACAAACGCAATTGTATACAGCAGAAGTATGTGCTCAGAACCACGCTGATGACGCCGGGTAGGCAGAAACATGTCCGTGTGCTATTTTCTCTACTACATTGTTTTTGCCGGAAATGATTCCACCAACACCATGAGCTATATTAGCATTAATTTTTGATTATCGGGGCTATTATTATTCGTTATCTAATATAAAAGCATACTCTGTTACCGTATGCAAATGACATTAAGAAGTGTTGAATCCTAGTGCAAGGACCACGAATTATCCACCAATCCAAGTAAGATGAAGATGGTCTTATTCACAAGGAAAAGAAAGGTAGGCAGGACGAAAGCACCTTTACTTACGAATGTATCAGTTACCTTTGGCTCAAAAGTCAAATACCTTGACAAGAACCTATCGTGGATCCCGCATACTGACCATGAGTTCAACAAAGCTAGTATTGTGTTTCGACAATGTCGAAGAATGCTGAGAAAGAACCTGAAGTCTCCCTCTCAGAATAATTATGTGGATTTACACTGTAGCTACCGCACCAATGCTAAGATCACTTGATGGCCTAGCTTAAGAAACGGGGTCACAGCCAAAAGACGAATATAGAGACAAAGGGCTGCTTGCCTAACTATCACGGGCGCATTAAGATCTACACCGACGGCAACTATGGGAGTCATGCTTTGGCTGCCACCTTTTGACTTACTTACTGAGTGAAGAAGTGGCGTTGGCTACCATGGCACGGCTGCTATGCAATATAGTATAAAGCAGGGCGAGGTTGTAAGGTTGAAATGCGCTGCGTACTGAAGGCTGAGACGGATAACATTTCACCTCTTTTCATCTATGACAAACCCTACGAGTCTTCGACACACCAACAGACCGACAACGATGAAAACAGCTTATGTCTCTTCGTAGATGGATCAAAACCCAACAAAGGAGCTGGAACAGGATTATTTTCTGAGGAGCCTCACCTAAAAGAATCATGGCCGCTGGTGACGGAGACACTGCTCACCAACAGCGCACTTCTTAACTGACCTTAAAATTGTAGACAGAAACATCAAACTATTTACCGACAACAAGTATTATCAACATTGAACTGACCAATCGCGTCGAATTTGCTATTAGACTGCTACAGTCCTTAGTGTCTGAAGCAAACAATATCAACGTAACAACGAAAAATCCACGTTAGCACAAAGCAATCAACTACTTCTTAGTCTCTAATCTAATTAGTTTAATTTCTAAAAATTTTTTACGATAGAAGGCGAAACATTGTGCCGACAGTTATTAATTCAATATACTTGTAAGGTATGCAGTACTGTGTCTTCAAAGAATGTATGCAATTAAAACATATTTCTTACTACGGAACTACTAGGAGAATATGAGAAAAAATATATGCGCCTTTTATAACAACACTCCTTTTTAAAGTTTCTATTATAAATTACAGTGATTTGAAATCTAAAACATCGCACGGTAACGAGCAGTAGCTAACTAAAGTATTTATTAGTTCTCGAGTTGAAAGTGGCAGTTTATTTTTACTAGCTTAGTTCGTTAAATTTATACTTTGTCACGATTTAAAAGTCTCAAGAAACATAAATTTTATTTAAAATTCAAACAGAATATTCAGCACTCGAATAGCACCCGAAAACAACCTTGAATGATGAAATGATTTATGTATTTGAAAGTAAATTGTTGATTGTTGTATGTAAAACCCAACTCTCTGCGCATTTCGAAAATGAACTTGTACGAACTGGAAAATATTTATGTAAATATGAACTGATGATATATAGTTTTGAATAATTTCAATTTTTTAGTTTGTAATAGCCAATTCTAAAACCGCATAAACCTATACTGAATGGGATGCTACAAACATAGAAGGCGAATTCAGTCAATGTATGACAAAACGAAAACGAAGTGAGCCGATAGATTTACCTTCCTTTACGTTCCTGTATGAACGATACATCAAAGAGTAAGTGAACGATTCGCTGTGATGGAAACCATAACGGAAACGAGTTGGGATTGTTCTTCAAATATCTCAATATTTCAAAATTATTGACATGAAAGCAGGATGAATTCGCATTATAATCGACCTTTCAATGTTAAATTTGGTAAGAACGTTTTCATTAGACAAGTTTTAATCACTTCTTTTCTCTTACCACTTTCTATTATCTATCGTATTAACCACCAGTATTGCATCAACTGTTCTGGTCATTGTTAATTATATTGGTCAACACAACTTTAGCATATAAAAAAAAGTCGGTGTCTATAATAGACACCAACTTAGTGTACATTTAAACGTAGAATAAACATTTCTTCATCAAGCATCCAGAGTTTTCTTGTTTGCTCTCCAATACAGGGAAAAAGCCGTGAAAATTGAGGCACATTATTTCACACTTTTAAATACGGGCACTTCTGTATTTACATAAGGTGCAAAACGTATTTAACAATTACTTAGGTTCAGCTGTCGGAACGACGCGTCGTTCCGACGGTGAATGAAATGAGTTCTTGTTGCAGATTGATTGTTAGTCTTTGTCCATAACCACAATTGTTGACATAAAACACCAGTTGAGAGCGAAGCGGTAGTCAGATTTTTTCCTCTTAATGGATGGATGGATCATTGATTGTTCTAAGTTTTGGCTGGCCTGGACGTTTTAGAAAATGCCAAATACCTGTACTGTAAGTCAACTGCAAGACCAAGAGAATACTAGACAACAAATCAATTCCAGCGGTATAAGCAAAAGAAGTAAATTGGGCAACTAGAAGTTTCTATATTCCCAAAATCAAACTGAAATTTTGAATAAAAACCAACAACATGAGCAATGTAATAGACTATATCCCGATGCTATGGTTTTTGAACATCGTGCGATGCAAAAAAATATTTTTTCAAAACCTGTTAATATACATATAATAATAATAATAATAATGTTAGCTTATTCTCCAACATCGCAGGCCAAATTAATCTATTAACCTATACCAATGTAACTGTAACACCTACACATGAAACCAACGGGAGACATAAGCATTAAATTTGTTCTAGCGGTTGGAATCTGAAATGTAGAGATATAACTAGATGACGAAGTTTAAATTGTACAAAACATTCCAGCATTGGATTCCGGCATGCATCACCCCATGCAATACTCGTAATGTGAAGAGCGACCGCCTGCACTACAAAGAGATCACATTAAACCTATCCAGATAATATTCTTGCGGTAAACCTCTATGTGGATACTCACCATCGGATCTGAAAGCTAGATACTCGAGCAGCTCGCGCTATAGCTAATGTATGTAACCAACATAACAGCAATTAAAAAGAACATAGTCCTCTCGATTATGTACTTCTCTGATATACAACATTATCATAACCCGTTAAGTACCGGTACCTAAAATCATTAAAAATGTTATGAAATTTTTGTTTATTACTAATTTTAAAAGCATTTTAAATAAAATAAAAATTAAATTTTTTTATTTATTTTTTTCTACAAGAAAATAGCTGTCCTATATATATGACATTAGTACCAGGTGTATACAATTTTATACCTTATTTCATAATTACGTTATTTAGTGTGATACGGTTCAAAACATTCAACACATAAGGTGATATTGCATTTTCTGCAATATGTCAGAGGTTTTTTTTTATAATTTGGAAATTGACATCTTCGCTGCTTATCTCAACGCCTTATCCAGTAGTTATTTTTATCATATCGTATATCCGGTACCGCGCTGTGGACATTACTTGTTCTTAGAGTCCCAGTATGTCCTAGTTTTAAATAAAACATAGCGACACTTCTCCGAAAATCCAAGCAAGATAAGGAAGTAGGTCCATAAATCTTCCTGTACAAAACCCATACATTGGTTATTGACATATCAATCATTCTGATAATTAGAGGCCAATACAATTTTTTGCCTCTAATTCTAATGGCGTACTTTCCAACCAACCAATCATGGTGATCAACACCTCCCATGTGTTTATTATATGTTTTAATTACATTAGGTTGTGTAACTGATATTTTCTGCTTGCTCGATTTAGACCATCTAGTTGCTTTACCCAGTGGTTCTATGGCATCAAAGTTTGTACCCATTGTGACACACTTGTTATCATTCCATTTTAGAATTAACACTTTTGTCCATTTTTGTCGAATCTGTAATCAAATGTGCCACGGTCAATTTTTGAGAGCTCTTTTGAATTTAGGAGAGGACACTTATCAGTTCTGTTTTCTCTCATTGTTCCTACAATAATTATTATTTTTGAGTATAATATAAGAAAAGATCAGTAAAATGGTATTACCTATAGCTCTAAATCCAATTGACTTCAGGTGAATTAGTATGTCACGACTTGTAAAAATGTTGTCGAAAAACACAACATGGTCATTAGGATTTTGAACAGTTTCCAAAAGATTTATTATAACTTGAGAACCTTGTAATAAACCTGGAGCTGAACTGTTATCCTTGCCGGTGTAAACAGAAAATTTGTAACAATATCGATCTAAACTGCATAGTGCCCATAATTTGTATCCAAATCGGATTGGTTTGGATTGAATAAATTGCTTTAGACGATTATGTCCATAACATCTCACGATCATTTCGTCAATGGATAGAAAAGTAGAAAACACACCCCACTGTAAAAATGCTTCATTTATTTTAGATATCAAGGGCCGAATTATATAGCATCTGCAACATAGTAATACGTGTGTATCATAATAAGATAAGATATTTTGTTGTTATTACCTGTCAGTCAAATGCGCTTCCTCATTATTGCAACAGTGAAAAACAGATTTTAGCTTCAAATACACATTTCGGGACATTGCATCTTTAACAATTTCTAGTCCAGCATCTTCGTCCATACTCCAATATAATTTTTCCGAGGGCAAACTGTGATATCCAGAAAGCAGTAAAAATCCAATACAAATTTTTAACTCGTTAGTAGACACTGAAAAATCACTAAGGTTTTTCACATTTTTAGCATAACGTTCAGTTTCCATTTGAAGGAAATTGTAAACATCATCGGGAAAATATTTTTCAAACAACTGCGCAGGAGATAAATCGTATATTTCCGCAATATTTTTTTAATTTTTTCTTCTGTATCATGCTGTTTAATTTTGTAGGAGTAGGATGGGTGCGATTTTTGCCAAAGCGGGGCAATTTCAGTCAGTTTTTTGCTGCGTGCACTATTTGAAGATTTCTTTTTTTGAATTTTTACTTTGATTTTCCAAGTTTTCGTTATCATCAGAACATACATTACGACCCTGTAGCTGAATTCCTAAATTTCCGGGAACATCAGTAACTTCATTTTCGCCTGTACCATCATCATTGCCTTCATCACAATCACTTAAAATATCAGGCTTCGGTGGTAAAACTATTATGTCAACACCGTCCACACTTTCCAAATCACGAAAAAATTCTTCGTCTTCAAATAAAGCTTCTATATCTCTCACACTTAAAAAGCGCTTGTTTTCAATTTTGACACACAAACTGAATGCCGAAGTGAATATTTGCCACTACTCCTCCCTTATATGTGCTTAGAATCAACGCAAGTACTGACAAGTTCAAACGCGTGCTTAGCCGACTAAGCGTATATAAATCGGACCAGTGTCCTATAAATATGACAATAATGTTTATGCCTGTATATTCTTGTTTATAAACAAAAATTGTCACGAAAAAAACGTAAGGTTATAACAATCATACTTTTCATTTTTTATTTTAGTATAAATACTAAAAGAAATTTTTTCAAAAATGTTTTTCAAACATCTCAACAATTTAAATCGCGAAGATGGCTACCCCTTACATCACACATGGAAATCCCAACTGGCTAAACCTCCCTCCAGGTTTCATCGATGCATAACAGTTCCATTTCTTTGATGCATAAAATTTCCCCTTCATCGACGCATAACATTTCCACTTCATCAACGCATAACAGTTCCGCTCCATCAACGCTTAACATTCCCCCTTCATTAACGCATAACATTTCTGCCTCATTGACCCAAAACAAGCCCTATATGAACTCCTCTGGAATGAATAAGTCTCCAGTCAGTGTGCAGTTACAGCCCTGAAGATGTCACATATGAGTGTGGACGAAGCGTCGGCTAAAGCTACGACAACGACGCGGTTCCAACCCGGAAACCAAGAGGATAGTACTAATAACGACCCCGGAAACCTACGGACCAAATTTAATGTTCATGTCTAGTAACAATATACATGTCATTTTGATTATTCTAAAAACTGAGACATTCATATGGAAAAACTTGAAATAAATCAAAACAGATTACAACTTCTTCTTCGTCAGTATTTTCAATAACCTTGAAGGCTTAAAAGTATTCGGAATACGTTAAAGTTTTCCAACACAAATTTTTCGAATTATGCTTAAATATATGTTCTATTTGAGCAAATATAGGGAAACTTATTTCATCGCCTATACAAGTAACAATAAAAAATCCATCTTTATATGGAATATTATTAAAATATAACGATTTAATAAATACCTCCGACATGTTGTAATTAAAAATAAAAAGCAATTTCTGAACAGTTATATTTTCATAAATTTTCTTCTGTGACCCTAAAAACTATTTTGTTTCCATGCCATTGAACTTTGTTCTAAAGACAAAATGTGTTTGGAATAGTTGATCGGAAGCCTCTAAAGCCTTATCTGTATCCGTTGGTAACAGAATGTTATCTAATACAATGTAATAATCCGCAACAACCTTTTGTGAAGAACCAACCGTTAGGAATGGTTGGATGGATTCTTTTCATTTTGCACCATCTTCTAGTAGAACAGATACCTGAAATAAAACAGTTAAAACAAACATATCTATTGCATTAGAAATTATAAACCTACGTGATGGAAAATAATTAATTTATCTATTGCTTCGGATATAGATATTTTCTTTATACAACCTTTAGCAGTTGGCGGCAGCATATGCAACAGGGTCAACAAGGCATTAGTTTCAAGGTCCTAATCTAAAAATGTATTAATTTGAAAGAATTAAAAATTAAAATACAGATTCAGCTACATATCCGATGGTGGATTGTTTGAAAATGCTTTTGTAAACACAGACAATATTTTGTTCATTAACTCAGGAAATTTAGATGCCATATTGCCCTTGTAGGGTAAGCATGGTAAAAGTCTTGATTTATCTGTAACAAACGATTGGAATTATTTTAATATTTTCTGTCACGGCACTCAAGATCTTACAAATCCAGGAGTATCCGTAAATCGTAGAAAATCACCGAGCATATTGTCGCTACCTCTTCTAACGTTAAAAGTATTTAACATAGAGATCAAAATTTCGCTCTTTTTTGTTATAAGCTTGCACTACTATTTCAAAAATCAAGAAACATATGCAACTAAAAACAGTATAAATCATGCCAAAACGTATAAAAATAAAATGGTCAAATATCTTAAAAGTCGTTCCAAATGACACCATTTGACGAAATTCCGTAACCTATTCTGTTTCTTATAGACTTTTCGTAACATGAGTAACTAAAAATGTGCTATTTCTAATTTCTTTTATTCTATACACACAGATTGTATCTATAAATATTTCATAATGTTTATAAAATTTAGCACGCTACATTCGAACAAATATCTTCAGTATAACATTAACGATATGAGCTGTAAAAGGGTATGCGCAACATACAATTTCCTACCTAATACTATTGGAGAATATTTACTTGTTCTGTTAATTACGTCGAGGTTAACATCTTATCAACAAACAGTATTCTCCATTTTTACCTACTAGGGTACGTAAGGATTCATTTATAGTCGCGGGTCCCATACATTCAGCGAATAATGTTGTCGCTTGTGCTAGACTGCGTTTACTTTCGGCAGACGCCCAAGCTGCGCGAAAATTGTCAGCTGATATGTATTGACCGTCTTAAATATGTTGACCAAAATACGCGCGCTTTTTAAAAGTATACGAGAAGGTTAAACGTGTATTAAATTGTATATAATTGTAATTTTTTATACAAAACAAATTTAGATTCTGATAGTATTAACACTTTTATAATTTATAGTATTTAGTAATAGCATAAATCTTACTTATGTGTATATTAATGTACTTTTTTTTATTTTTCATTTCACTTTATGTATTAAATAATTTCTTTAAAAGAAAAGTAGGAATATTCAGTGCTCAAAAAAAAAATAGGTGAGAAATGTTTGGTCTGTTGTTTATAATAATTAATATTTTTACTTAATAAAAAAGAGTAATCGGAATGTAATTACACCTTTATTTATTATACATTTAAAGATAATATATACATATTTAAATTAACTATATCAAATATAATTTTAATTTAATCATCATCAGAAGAAAAATCAAAATCGCTGTCACTGTCATCATCAAGGTTTATAATAAGTTCATCCGTAAGCTTATCCGTTATGTGTTCTTTTTGTATATAATTTTCCTCAATATTCACTGCATGCCGACAAACATGTGACCATTCATCTTTTGTGATTTTTCCAAATTCTTCTTTAGCGAGTTCCTCGACATCTTTTACTTTAAAACTTATATTTTTAGATGCTACTCTGCCCTTTAAAATTGCCCATATCTTTTCAATAGGGTTAAGTTCCGGATGATATGGGGGCAATCTTAACACTGTATGTCCATCTTTTGCAAATATAGAATCTATAGTGTAATTCTTGTAACTTGGTTTATGCATATGTACTAATCTATACAATTCAACTTTTGTCAAATTTTCATTAAATATGATGCCACGTTCACTTAGCCATTTTATCATTTCTGATTTTTTGCTGTTAGTAGTTGGATGTTTAACTGAGAGAACGTTGTGGTAGCTTGCATTATCCATCACAACAACAGATTTAGGTGGCAAATTTGGAATCAACTGTTTTTCTAACCAGCTTTTATAATTTATGAAGTTCATATCGTCATGATAATCTCCACTTTTTTGGCCGGACTTATAGATCAACAAGGCATTATCAATAAATCCATGTTCACTACCTAAAACAATAAATATACAGTGCATGCTAAAAATTTTAGAAGAAATTTTACTAATGTACCTGCATGTACAATTATTAAACGTTTCCCTTTTGATATAGGGCACTTAAGCCCATTGTTAGAGTTATCAATCCATTCATATGGAGTTGTGTGACTGGCATGGAGGTATGTTTCGTCTAAAATACAATACTTTAGTTTTTCAACATCAAATAAAAATTTATTTTACTTCACCTGTATACACGATTGGTCGACCTTGTAACCGATAATTTGTAACGTTTCGGATATATGAGGATCTTAGCTCACGTATATTTGATCTTTCCATCAAAAGCTTTCGGTTATCAGTAGTCTTCTTCCACCTGTTATTTGATAAATGTATTAATTACTAAAATAATAATAAATTTGAATATTAGTACGTACCTAAATCCAAATTTTAATATTAACTTTCTTAAAGAGCTGCGCTTGCCTACAAAACCAATGGTATCATCTGACTGTATTTTATTGTATACAGCATTTAATGTAGGCCTCTGTTTGTCAGTTATGTGAAAATTGTGAATAACCTGAGGTAAAACTGCTTCCCCAGCATTATCAACAGTAGATTTTGGTGAATGTCTTACAACATTGTCTTTTGAAGAACTGCCACTTTGCTCTGCTTCAACAGAATTACTCTTTCGAATAATTCTGACAACAGTACTTTTAGATATTCCCGTAGCTTCACTAACAATATCTAAAATGTTACCTGTAAACAAACATAATGATTTCACTGATATATGAATATGTAAAAATAGTATTAAAAATACTTAAAAAATATATTATCATACCTTCTGTCTTATATTTTTTAAAATAATTGTAGACATTAAAAACAATGTTTCGTGATTGCTCATGCAAAACCTGTCTCTTCTTAGCGATGTTCGATGATTCGGACATTCTCACCTGTAACTTAATTATTTAATACAACTTAATTAAAATCTGTTTAAATCACAATACTTACAGTAGAATATTACCCCTAATTCAAAATAGTTTTGAGAAAAACTGATTTTTTTATAAATTGTACGCCAATAGCAAAATTAAAAGGAGAGAGCACGAAACGAATTCAACGACAACACGTCAACAACTGACGCCGAAATTAGGTAAATGTTTGTTGGTCTTACTGTAGGTAAGAAATACATAGCTATTTCTCTCGGTTAGCACCAACTTCCCTTTCTAATCCTAAAATGCGTCTTTGCGCTGGTGTCTTCCGAAAGTAAACGGACTCTAGCAGCGTCCTTGATTCGCTTCGCGCGCTCCCCACCTTTTTATACTTTCATAGCGGGCAAACATTGTAACGCTGTCCATATATTTTAGCGGTTCACTTTACTACGGAACTTACGAACGCGGTATATGATCCAACTGCTTCTTGTTAACTGCCTCATACAAGCATCCTCCACCCTTTCCCCATCCACCAAACCCTACATAATACGAAAACTACCGAACACTGATTTTTTAAGAAATATAACGGTTTTATTATATTTTTAACTACATTTAGGAATTAATTTCATTAATTTCTAACAATCTTACGGAAATAATGTTTCAAAAATGATGTATTATTTCACGTTCTGTTTAGTGTTACACTAGCTCCGTTGCTTTGTTAAAAAGTTATCAACACAAAAATTAACTTCTGAGTCGATGTTAAATCAATACTAACACCATAAAGGTGTATTTCATTTCTATTTTTGGTGTTGGATATTTCTAACAACATGACATGTAGTTAGAACTTTCTCCGAAAAGTGTAACATAATTCTTTTAGATGCTATTTCAACATTTTTTTTATGTCAGTTTCACTCTTTTTGAGAGAAACGCAACTCCGTTTTATTTAACCCCGTAATTTTTTTTGTGCGATATCGTTTACATTAGAAGTAACTATAGACGAATTAACAAAATGACTGTTAAAGTTATTGACCAACTCAATTCTTGTCAAATATGACTGATTGAACATTTGTTTATTTTCATGGAACGATAACACCCTTCATTTCTATGTTCTGATATAAAAAACGCACGGTATATGCATCTACGAGCATTAACTTTTGGTCGAGATTTGAAATTGGAAACTAAAATCCGAACTTATAATTCGTATTTAAAATTTGATTTTGAACGAATCAGGTATGCAAATTCTTTAAAGTATTTTATCCTAAAACAAATATTTTAGTGACGTAGACGCCTGTAAGTCGAGAAGGGAATTATCCTTGTAGTCTGAAGTTTTGCACTGCCTGAATAGATTCGGAAAAAGATTGGTACGACAACTACGTCCACATGTAATTCCTTGCAATATTCTGCACTTTCTAATGCAGTCTCTATATTAGCGAGTCATTCGACTATCCGGTTGTGAATCTGACGTGTGTTCGTTTCGCGCTTCAAATGCATCTTCGTTCATTTTCATTACATATCCACATTTTAAAATTCTCTGTATTCAGTATTCAGTAGAAAAAGATGAAATTAAATTCTCTTGACACAATTTGTCAAATGAAATGGAACGTAGGTGAGGTAGCTACATCTCCTTTAAAACGAATCGCATATCCTTCGAATACACGTACGCGAATGTATGCACATAATACCCCGCAGCACAAGGAATTTTATATGTTCTATAATAATGCCGGCAGACTGATAAATTCACGTTGAAGTGAAATCTCCGCAAGCGCGTGTATTCTCAGCTTTCGTGACGTTTATAAAAGACCCCTTAACAAGGGAATGATGCTGCATTCAATTTAAAATTGTAAATATTCGTGTATTCACAAACGGTATGCCTTTAAATGGAATGCAGTTTTTATCAGACGACATAAGACGTCAAAAATCATATCAGCAAACAAATTTCCTTGCAGTAATTTTACTTTGCGCTATGTCCAAGTAAATAATATCTTGGCGCCCGATACAGATTTATTTTGTATCTTTTGTACCTTAGCGAAATTCATGCAAGGCACAAAATGTACATCTCAAAAAAATAATTACGACGAAACATATGTCATAATTCCAGCAATAAGAGTCTAAAAATTATATTAATTTGAGATCAATATTTTTGTGGCTACCTGATTTTATTCTCTTGAATTTTAATCCTACATTCTCTACACAAATCAGTATTATTTATATTCTCTATTTCGTATGTCCCATAATAATCATTTAAGCTTAAATGAACAGCCTGTACACTTTTCAAGAATCGGATCGAGAAAATGTTCTAGATTTCATAAAAATTTCCTATGCCTAAAATGTGTAGTTTCGTAGCTAAGCAGACAATTTTTTCGCTTAAAAGAAAAACACGCACTACAGCACTATTGCTGGTTCTATTCTAAAAACCAGAATTTCACTGGTTTTATTATAATACAAGTACCTTTACAAATTTGAAATGTTTTATTAATAATAAGAAGTATTCTAAAAGAGTAAAGGAGACACTGATTACTTGATTCTTTATCAATACTGGGAAAAAGATAACATCTATTTGACAAAAGAATCGATCTACTCTTTTCGAAATGTTTAGAAAATCTAGTGGAATTGCAAGTGGGTGAATCCCTATCGATGGTTTTAATGCAAGATATCGTAACACATGACTAGATCCCTAAGAGGGCAACAAAATAAGAAAATCTTTGGAAGATGTTGAGGTTATTATCAAATCTAAAAATCCCACCACGTTAAGCGATTTATGCAATATTACGCGGAAAGTAGATATGTAAAATGAATAACGATAGAACATAAAAATTAATAGAAATTAAAAAAAAAAATTTGGAGTAGTTTTCCAATAGAACATTAACTACAAAAAGTAAAATAAGTCAACAAAACCTTTTAAAATGAAATTCTCGTATTGTATCATGCACACGCTGTATCCACTTAAAAATTAAAAATAGGCGGGAAGTAAAATTTTACTTTTCTTATTTCAACTAACAAAACGTTTTAGATTTTTCACATATAGTGTAAGTTACATTACTTATTGTAATAGATTTCAATCACATCCCCCTGCAATATCTCAAATATTAAATATACCATCAATCACTTCCAAACAAGTTTTATAAGTACAAGGTACACAAAAGTTCCCGACCCCACCTTCGTCATCTTCAAACTAGTGCAAACAGCGATCCCAACGTCTCTGCTAAGAAAGGAATGCGTTCTGGAAGCCTTGCTTTGTTAATGTGCTCGGCCCCGTTCGCGATTCAACTTCAATCTTCTCTACTGCGTCAAATTTTTGCCCCTCCAACTTGATTTTCATCCTTGGAAAGGGGAAAAAGTCGCAGGTTATCAAGTGGCGAGGAACAACAGCCATGCTGTTTTTCGTCAGAAACTGCTGTACGATGAAAGCGATATTTGTGGTTACTGCGCCACTTCTCTGAATGTTTTTTTCTTATATCCTCACTTAGCCATCTTAGAACGCCACGATAGAACTCTGCATTAATCAATCGTCTGACCTAGAGGTATGAACTCTTTATGGATAATCCTACCTATACTGGGCGATGGTCGTCCAAAACATTCACCACCATCAACTGATGTTCGGCCATTTTTGAAACGTTTAAACCAGTCATAAGTTTGTGTTTGGCCAAAACCGTCGTCCCCAAATGCCGTCTTTAACATTTTGTGTGCTTCTGCGGCAGTCCTGCCGAGTTCAAAATAGAAATTGATATAGATATGCCGGTCTTTCTAATCGACCACTGAAAAATCGCAAACATGGACAACAATGAAAAATTGTTGACCAACAAAGAACGCTTCCATTTATAATGACGCCGCTTGACAAAGAAAGCGTGAGAACTTTTTGGTATATCTTAGACTATAACTTAAAAATGTTGCGCCTAGCCTCAAGCTAGAACAGGGATCAGAGACTTGGACAGCCTAGGGTCCTACAAGCGTCCTCCCCGGCAGGTAGAGTGGATGTTCCCACACTAGCTCGCGCGTCGCTGGCTCTCTGGTATACCGAACTACCAGTAAGGCTCTGCCACAACACTGAGGGTAATTTGCAACTGAGTTTTTATGTACCTAGAAGTACAAAAGCAACAGCAAAACGGAAGCTAAAGCAGGTAAAGTCAGGGAAAATTAAAAAAAAAACTAAAAAAAATACATGTATTCAATGAACATCGAAAAAAAGTGATGATCAAACCAAAAAAAACAAAAAAGAATATTTAGCTGGTAATTTACTATACAATGCAAATAAACCCAAGTAATTCGCAACATTTTAGAATAGATTAAGGTTTTTAAAGCAGTTCGATAATACAAAATCGCAAATAAAGTATATTGCAACTTCCAATAAATTTCTGCCTCTTTAATATTTAAAAATTCATAAGACAGGAAGCCATTGCAATACGTGCACAATGTTCCACAAAAAGGCTATGCGATAAGGTAGAATTAATTAATGAAATTGATGCTGCAATAAATATTATCACAAATATCGTTAATTTAAATACGTAAGGAAAAAATAGCTCAGACGTACTTACCCACTCAAGGTAATTAAGCACCTTTTCAAAAAAAAGACCACCTCACATCTAATCGTGATCGCGGTTCGTAAAAGAAGGGACGAAGGGAAATTTTATTCGGTCGGCGCGTAAAAATCATACGCAATAAAAACTTAGAAGAAGAACTCGATGCTGTAACAAATCGAAACAATATTTGCACGTATACAGCGCCGTTCAAAATAAACAAACCGCGTAACAATAAAATTGTTACAATACTTATGTTGAATTATCAGCTAATCAAAGCTGACACGAAATATAATATTCAGGTGCATATCACCAGAAGAGTGTTCGTAGTGTTTATACATACTTGCTATGAATAGTTTTTTATCAGAAAAATCGTTTCATGTGTGAAAATAAAACCACTCTAAAAAATACAGTAGCGTGATATCAATATTAACGGCCGCAGAGGTAAAATTTGATTTTGAAACGCCAAACTAGCGATTGGGGGCGCAATAACATAAAACGACGTCCATTCCTTTAATTGTGCAAATAATCGTTGTTTCAATTTAATCTTTTTTCCGTCGGAACTGATTGCATTCAAACACCGAGCTTCGTTATACAAATACTACGTGCATTCGTATAAATCTCGGTCTTAATTACCGTAGCGTGCTGAGTGATAAACGAACTTTCAAATTAGCCTCTGGAACATTAAGCTCGTTTGTCTTACAATTACCCTCTTTTACATTGCTTCGCAGCGTGAATTGTTCTTTTTTTAGGAAATATCATAATTACCGGAATAAAATGTAAAAATCTCTCCGACATTAACATTCCTGGATATGCTTGGAATGTTACGTGGTTGGAGTAAAATATGTTGAAAATGTATTTTAATTTAGTCATTGATTTCTCTATTAAACGAATACACTCAATACAAAATATATGCTTTATTTTCTTTGTTGACAATACCAGTTAGTAAATTTACACGTCAACATAAAAAAAAATTATCATATGTGCAAGATGTAAACACAATAAAATGGTATCAACATGATTGCTGCAAAATAATTAAATTTGGAATCTGAAGTTTAAATAGGCCCTTTTTTGGGTTTGACTGCATCATTGATACGGTTACAGAGTGCTTATAATAATCAAGCCCAACCACTAGAACCATTATGTATGTTGCGCGACGTAAAGCATTGTCCCTTAAGTCCACAATCAGCCATAAACTGGGTGATAACCATGAACATGATATCTTCTTAATTTAAATAGATATTAGATAGGCACAAAAGTTAAATAAAACCAACGCGTTACTGTTAAAGAAACCGACAATGTCATCTGTTGTACTCAACTGATTGCTAGGTCTGAGATTTACTTTGCGTATTATGTCCTCTTTTTTGTTTAGTTAATATACAATAAAAACTAAATGGTAATAAAAATTTGTTAGAAAGGTTACCGCATTACATCAAACAGGGAAGAATCAAAAATTACATTGCAACACTCTACGAGGTATGTGCCATAAATTCTCTGCCTGACAGGCTTATACAGGTTCGAGCGTACTCAAACTCCGTTGCATAGTTGCACATGTGCGAGGCCTACATTATGTACACATTGGGAAAAAAGTGAAATTAGCTATATCTATATGTACGGCGAGCGAGCGAGGAGGGGATTCAGTTGAATCCGATCAATTTCGATGCGGGTCGCGTTAGTACGCTTCTAACAATGTTGGGATGTGGACCTACCATGAGCAAGAGCGCACGTAATGATTTCAAGTCATGGAAATGAGAGTTTCGCGTTGTTGCTACAAAGCTTAGACGAAACTAATAAGCAATTATAAGATGAAAAATAAAAACAGATTCTGATGAAATAAAAGGAAAGAAAAATAAATACTCTAGAAATTCTTACTAAGATCGTCCCGCACATAATGCAGTCTATCTCGTAACTAACCACATCGGTGACCGTCGTGAGCCGTCGACTGCCGCTAACCCCTCCGCTCGTGATGAATCGCCCATCGCGTCGACCAGTTGAACTGATAACGCCTCAAAACATTTTAATTATTGAAGAAATGGTATTGGCTTTCAATGTGTCTTCGCTGCATAAATTGAGGGACATACTCGTGCAAAACGTCTAGGAAAAATGACAAAAGGTGTTCGATTATTGCACGACAATACACCCGTCCATACTGCTGCCAGTTTGATAAGCTGTAAGAATTGGAACATCCACCGTATAGTCCGGACATGGCTCCAAGTGATTATTACTTATCTTCTCATTTAAAGAAAGACCGTATGAGTTTTAAGGACGATAGTGAGTTGCAACCAGCTGTGTACAACATTTTGAGGAAAAACATCAGATTATTTTTACAAGAGTATAGAATTATTTATTTATCGTTGTAATAAATGTATTGAAATTAGAAGAGATTACCATTGAAAGATAAAAATTGTTATATTTTACCAAGTTTATTTTTCTATACTTACCTCGTATCTCACCGATTTCACACACTTTTACGAGGTTGCACATTGTGTAACCCTCGTATAACCACATGTCATCTATGTTCAATTTCAAAATGGCACCTACGCATAAAGCAAACAGCTACTCTGACAGCTGTTTTGCTTATGTGTAATAAAGGAAATTTTCGACCTAAATACGTAATAAGATATTAAAGATTTAATGCTTACTCCAGATATCCCCAAACCCTTTTTGCCCCGTAGACCCAGTAAATTTTTTGCTGCAGACCCCTACACACCAAATGTGTTTCTCACAGCTGATAGTCACTTATAATGGTTTTTGTTCGGCTCCATTCAGCTATATTCGATTCTAATTCGGTTCCATTCGGCTACGTTCGACTTTTTTCGGCTCCGTTCGGTTACGTTCGGCTATATTGGATGACATTTTTTAAATAGCCACACCAAAATAGCACGTAAAGGTGGTAAATGTTATACAGAAGTAAATCTACCTCATATATTAGAATTTGAGTGCTTGGGTGTACCAGTTTTACCGTAACAAATATAATTAGAAACGCTAACGATGACGCGCTCTATTTGAAAAGCCAACGACCCCTTCGAGAACAATTAATTACATAGTCTAATTTTAGAGCCGTAAACTATAATTAAGGGTAAGTATTTGTACGTGAGAGCAAAATATTGAGCGGTAATTTATTATGACAGCGTTACCTACGCAAATCTTCACCAAATTTTGAATTTAGGTCCCAATAATACCCGCGATAATTGTGTGCAACGAATTTTAAATTGATAATGTTGTTAGTAAGACAAGTTTTGCGAAATAGTTATGTTTCGGGAGCGTATAAAATTCCTTGTTATTTTTCGTAGTTACTTCAATTCCTCGTTGGAAAGGTTTTCATCATCCTAAAACGTTTTCGAACAAGTTTAAATTTAATTTTAATACTTTGAAAGTGAAGTTCAGTTAGGTAACGCATTGCATGTATGCACTCAAAAAATTGTACCATTAGCTTTGACGTTAGTGTTCAAACTATTAAAAACTTTGCTGTTACTAAAGCAAGTGAACAATTGCTGTCGTAAACATGCATACCTTATTGTTTTGCGAGAAGTTAAGAACAAAGACCTCTCTGCATAAATTTCAAAGGATGGGTTTCTGATAAGTTTCCAACAAGTGAACAAAGATGAATACATAGAAAATTTATACTTACTTCTAGCTGTACATGAACAACTTTCTCAAATAAAGTGTTATAATATTGATATTTTTCGATGTAAATATCAATAAAATTGGAATTAACAAATTAATTAAATTGATCTAAATAATCTCAGGGTTTACGTTTAAAGTAAAACGTGGGTAATCTCACTTATCGACTTTTTACAAATTATCAAAGTAAATAGAAAAATTAAACGATTTAATAATTTTAAAGAGAAACAGTGAATTTCATTAGTGTATAAATTTAAAATAAGATAGATTATAATTCTTTTGAACACGAGATGTACAAAATACCTATATCAAACCCTATCTGATAGCTAAATAATAATTAAATTGTTAAAATTAAATTTTAAATTTTGAAATTTGGATTTTAGAATAAATAATTGGATTTTTATTTCAATTTTGTTTATTTGGCCAAATATTTTTTTTTAAGTTCGGTACCTGTGCGCGGTTGTATCACTTCGGTATCCTTTCTTTGATCTTAAACCGGTCTTCAATAGGTGGACTGGAAGCTTGGTCCTCGGGTCTTGACATTTTCATGTTACACTTGAAAAAAGGCTTTTGACAAGTTGTACTGTAATTTATTTTTAGTAAACTTGCATGTATATTGAAATATTTAAAGAATCATCGAAGAATTTTGCAAAAATAGATGTAAGTAGAAAGTTTGTTTATATCTCTCTGATCACTTTTTGTTTTTGAAGCCCCAGTTGACTATATTTTGATAAATAAACCTGACTCTTGAGTGACGATTTAAAATTTCATTCGCTTTCCGTGGTTACGGTGGTTTAATTTTATAGGTACGGTAGTGCAATAAAATGTCGTTTCCATGTAAACGATGTATTTAAAAATCCTTTAACTGTATGTGTATGCAATTTGCCCATCCAAATTGACTACATTTTGAATTATTTGTTCAAAAAGAAATATATAATTTAAATGTTAATTAGTAAATTTAGTATGTTACTGAGTATATAGTTCATTTGGCTCTTTTTTTAACAGTAATCCCATTAGTCTTAATGTGTAAGATAAAATCGTGAAGTAGGGAAATTTCAAGGAAAAGAGAGCAACAACGCTGCTTCGCCTCGACTAAATCATAGACATTCATTGTCAATTAACCGAAGTTTATGGAGAAAAGTGTATAGCTGTTCAACACGTCCGCAAATGCTGTAGGAAATTCACTGGAAGTCGGACGGAAATTCACGGTGACGTTTTCAGTTTCAGAGGAAATCGTTGAAAAGGTCGAGAGCATACTGCTTGAAGATCGGAGGGTCACCATTCGTCAACTCGCTCTTCGGATTCCTGAGATCTCCAACACCACAATTGAAAAGATTTTGACCGAAAACTGGGCTACCTCAAGGTGTGCGCGCGGTGGGTACCACGAATGCTCACGGAAGACCATAAGCAGAAACGCTGCAAGTGTGCCCAGGCGTTTCTTCAACAATGTCAAGATAACAAGGAGGAACTTTTTAGACTCTACTGTTACGGGCGACGAAACGTGGGTGTTTCATTTCACTCCCGAAAACAACGACAATCATGCGAATGGCGCCACTCAACTTCGCCGAAGCCAAAAAGAAATTTAAACAAACGCAGTCCGCTGGCAAAGTCATGGCAACCGTCTTTTTGGGACGGAAAGGGCTATTGCTGATCGACTTTTTGCCTCCTGGGATAACAATAAACTCAAACAGGTATTGCGACACACTAACCAAACTCAGACGGGCGATCCAGAACCGCCGGAGAGGAAGCTTCTTCACGACAACGCTCGCCCCATGTCTCTCGTCAAACCCAGGAACTACTGACAAAATGTGGCTGGACTGTCATGCCCCACCCCTTACAGTCCGGGCCTAGCTCCAAGCGATTAACCACTTGTTTCCAAAATTAAAGGAACACTTGGGTGATGTACGCTTCGGGACCGACGATGAAGTCAAAGAAGAGGTTATTCGATTCTTGAAAGGACTGGCGGCAGAATTTTACGGGGATACAGAAGTTGGAGCACCGTCTGCAAAAATGCTTGGATAGAAATGGCGATTATGTCAAAAAATAGCTAGTTTTTACCTTTAAAACGATGTGTAATGTTAAAGAAATAAAGAATGCTGTCTATTTTTAAAAAATATGGAAACCTTATTTTACGATTATCCCTCGTATATGTATATATATATATAATATAATTATTGTTATTATTAAAGATTTCCACATTTAAACGATTGCCTTTTTTATGTTTGTATGCCTTGATACAGATTACGCAACAAATTTAATAACTTGATTCCAACATAGACGATGTGTTGAATGTTATGTTTTTTGGCAAAAAATCGTTATTAGAAAATAAATTCATGAAAATAACTTTTATTGCTTTTTTCTAGTTAATTTTACTGGACTCTTCTTTTAAGAATAAGAAATCGGTAATATAAATCGTTAAAATGCCAGAATTAAAATAGTAATACTAGCTTATTTAAATTCTCTAAATATAATATCGAAATATTTTAAAAATAGAAAATTTAAATTGTAATTATGTAAAATAGTAATATAAATGCATGTACTTCACAGTATAATATTTAAGCTTTAAACTACATTTATGAAAGTACTTGTAATTGTGGATATTAACTTACCCTAAGAACGGATACACCCCATATATTTTGTATATCTACTACTGTCTAAACTTTGCAAGTTTGTGGATAGTATCCATTGGCTGCTAATTTGTTTACAACTCCACTTCATTCAATTTGGGTATAAAGTTTGTTTTGAGGCAACTATGAACCGTACTGATATTGATGTAATAATACAAGTATTGTTATTGTATGCTAAATATTAACTATTCAGTTTCAACCTACTGCGCATGAATTTGTTAAAAATATGTCTAGGATAAATAATTTCAAAATAAAAAGCTTTATGCGCTTCAATATTATAGCACTATGTATCTAATTATTTCTGACGTAATAGTTAAATAAAAATATCTTTTACAGTTTTTAGGTAAAGTTCTCTGTTTCTAAGTAAATTTACTAGTTATTCCAAACGGCTAAGGAACTGTGAGGAAATATTCGGGTATTGAAGTACGGAAATCTACGTGATCTGAAATTTTCTGTGTCACGTTTCAGTTCAAGCAACCTTCCAATAAAAGAACTAAATTATTTCATATACATATGTAAATATGTATATTATCCTGCTGTCCTACTGTAATCAACTAAATCTTTTTCCTGTTTATTGAAAGTTTGATAATTTTAATAACCTCAATTATGGCATCAAGCTTCTAGATACAAAGTTCAGTCTTGCTGCTGATGATGATGATAGCTTGGCTGCTGATGATGATAGCTTGGCTATCGAAACGTGCGTCCAGTACGAATTAAGTATTGTGGTAAGGGTTTTAGTGAACTGTTTCAGTGTTCCAGTGCCACAGTTTTAGAGTATCCGTTTAGATACAAAGGAATTGCGACGAATAACAAAATTTAGAATCTTCTTAATCTTAATTTTCTTGTTTTATACGAGGGTATTTTGATAAATTCTTGGCCTACCATAGAATAAAAAACAATTTTAAAATGAAAATATTTTTTTATTCGATGTATTCCCCTTTCAAAGTTATACACTTATTAGAGCGATCCTGCAACTTTTGTAAACCCCTTAAATAAAATATTTCTTGTTGCTCCGCAAACAAACTCTCGACAGCTTCTATTATTTCTTCGTCCGAAGAAAATTTACGTCCTTTCAAACATTTTTTCATTTGAGGAAACAAATAATAGTCGAACGGAGCCAGCCCCGGCGAATAAGGAGGATGCTCAAGAATTTCGAACTGCAAATCATGGATTGTGTTCATCGCA
The DNA here is from genome assembly GCA_029619315.2 of Dynastes maya. Classification (NCBI taxonomy): domain Eukaryota; kingdom Metazoa; phylum Arthropoda; class Insecta; order Coleoptera; family Scarabaeidae; genus Dynastes; species Dynastes maya. Next base: position 30,054,811 of record JAROYE020000001.1, read on the forward strand.
ATGCGCGATTTGTGTGCAGGCGCATTGTCCTGCAAAAAACAGAACACCTTTAGACAATTTATCAGGTCTTTTTTCAATTATTTTTTCTCGCAGAGTGGTTAATAATGTTTTTCTAAATAATCAACTATAATGACTCCACGAAAATCACAAAAAACTCAAACAAGAACTTTTCGGGCGGATTTCTGCACCCGAAACTTCTTAGGCCTTGGCGAACCAGAATGCCCCCATTCCATCGACTGTTGTTTTGTCTCTGGTTCGTAAAAATAAAGCCAGGTTTCATCCATGGTAATAAGACGATTTACAAGATCAGGGTCGTTGTCAAACCGGGGGCATAAAGAGCGCGACGCTTCCACTCTTGCTCGCTTCTGATCCGCATTCAAGCATTTAGGAATACATTTTGCCGAAATTTTTTTCATGTCTAAATCGAAATGAATTATATGATGTACACGCTCACATGAAATCTTCAATGTCTCAGATATATGTTTTATCCCAATTCGGCGAACTGACAAAATCATGTCGTGAATTGCATCGATATTTTCGGGAGTAGACACAGAAATCGGTCTTCCAGGTTTTCCGTCATCTTCAACCGAAAATTTACCTGTCTTGAATGAGGCAACCCAATTTTTTACGGTCGCGTAGGAAGGGCAAAGATGACCAAGTGTTTCAAACATATCTTCGTAAATCTCCTTACCCTTTAACCCTTTTAAAAACAGGTACTTAATGATTGGTCGTTGGTTTTTTGAAATTTTATCACATAGCAATACGTTTACTTTTCATACTCAAATTTTACAGTGACATTTCAACTGAGTGGTTGTTTGTTGCTATGGCAACGAAAATTCGTTTTGGCAATTTTAAACTATCTAGGCTAACTATTTATCAGAATATCCTCGTATATAGTATTTACATATATACCGGGATATTAGTTATATTTTCACCGCCCTATTACTTAATTTATTATAGATACAAAAATTGTTGCATACTAAAGGGATATGATTATACCTAAATTTTAACGTACAAAAAAAATCCAGTGAGATCTATAAATTAAGTGATACAAAAACATGTTTAAGAGAAACTCTGTATTTTGTGACATATGTAAGTAAACCCTATACCTAGATTATGAATATAATGTTATTTAACTCTCTTTCTACGATTATTGAGTTATCAGACTTTTGTAAAAGGTGTCTCATCCATGGAGAAGTAGGTGGCGATCCATGCCCGGAATTAGCATCAGCGAAAATAACAGGTAGAAAGTAATTAATTACTTAGTCGTTTAATGTGACTTATTTGATAAAAATGCCCTATATTCCACCTGAAAAATTAGAATTATTTTTTTATGTAGAGAATAATAAGAACAAACACGCTCAATCAAGGAAATACATGGAGTTGCATCTACATCGACAATTTCCCAGTTTGCCTACACTTTTTCGTGAATAGAAAACCTACTGTTAGTAAAAGTGAAGAAAAAGCTAAATATATTGTTCCGTTTTAATGCAAACATAACCTCTACTTAAAATTATTAATGACTTACCGTGAAAAAATAGTCATATATACGAGGGTAGTCTAAAAAGTTTCCAGCCTAACAGAGAAGCAAATATGTTTTTAAATTCAGTGTTATTTCTCAACATAGTCTCCTTGAAAGTTTATACACTTTTCACGGCGATTTTTCCATCTCTTTAATCCATCCAAATAGTAGTTGGCATCTTGTTCTGCAAATGCACGTGAAACGGTGCGTTGTCTTGGTGGAACAAGACTTCCTTTTTCATCAAAAGCAGCCGTTTTTCCGCAATTTCTGCCTTCAGCTTGCCAAATAATGATGCGTAATAAGCCCCGCTATTGTTTTTCCTTTTTCAAGATAATAGATTAACGCAACTCCATGACTATGCCAAAAAACAGTCGCCATCACTTTCCCGATGGATGGCACAGTAATCGCCTTTTTGGAGCCAATTCATCCTTCGGAGTCCATTGTTTCGACTGTGCCTTGGTTTCGGGAGAGTACTGGTGTATTCAAGTTTAATCTACAGTTAACTAATTAATAGACGCCAAACCTCCGACTTATTTCGCTTAAACTACTTCAACAGGGTTTTGGAAATGTTCATTCGAATACGTTTTTGATCCTGAGTGAAACACAGTTAGTTTATTCATGCCCAAATCTTTCTATTTTTTGGAGATGCCCACAACTTCTGTTATCTCTCTAACCTTAATTCGACGATCATCTACCACTATTTAGTGAACTTTTCGGATGTTATCGGTAGTGGTTACAGTTTCCGGCCATCCCTGTTCATCGTTAACCAAGCTGGTACGACCGCGTTTAAATTCAGCGGCCCAAAATTTCACTGTGGCAAAGTCAGCCTTTCTTTTACAGAAAGGCTAACATCGACTGACACAAACGACTGTTAAATAACAACTGAGCGTCCAACATAGCTGAAATTTTCAACAGTACCTTTCAACGCATGTGCAATTATATTACCAGAATATTCTTGACGAGTAATGCCATCTTCATGTTGAAGATTGAAACTTTTTAGACTACCCTGGTAATAGCATATGTTCATAATCAGAAAAATGTGTCCTATTCGTGGATGTTATATACACAAGATATTCCGCTGAAAGATGAATGCATCACGTTACCTGTGCACTCCACTGGTTTGTTGAATGAGTTTTATAAAAACTTAGGTATATTGATAGATGTTTCATTTGAGACGTTTTTATATAATATGGGGTCAAAATAGAACCAATAGCCATGATGTATAAACGTTCCTATCAGACCAGCTGTGATGAAGATGTGTTCATGTAATATTCCCTTTGCAGGATATTTGTATTGTTTCTTAGTATATTATGTATTAGACTTCAACAGAAGAACGAGAGCAGGTGATGAAAATACATAAAATAACATTACGGTGACTGAATATAAAAAAATAAAAAAACGGAATATATTTTAAAACAAAGATATCTACGCAGAAAAGACATTGTAAACTAACATTTTCTTCTAGTTGTAGTTGAAAACTTTAATTGAGTGCCAACAATAATTCAAATCATCAAAATAGCAAATCGCAATCTACCATCACGAATTGTGACAGTTTGAATAGAGATTTATTATCAGATACTCAATTAAGCTCCAGGCTACGATAGCCGTGATTGACAGAAAGTGTAAGCCACGTATTCAAAATTTAGCTGATACGAGCCTGTATCGATATCATGCCAAAGCAGATTGCTCTGCACTCGAACTAAAGTCATATACGAAATTTCTTCTTTTCTACTCTTCCAGCAACGACCCAAATATATTGCGGTATTGGCACAACGTAATAGTGAACAAATACAATGCGTTTGTTATACATATACAATAAATCTATTAATTAGCCGGCACCCCCACCAAATTTACACCAAACAGATTTGCATATCATAAACCGTCAATGGGAGTGAAGTCGATCAAACCAGGTTTTCACATTTTTAATGCGTACGGCAACAACACAAACAGTCGGCTGCTTTTTTTATTTATAACAATATAATCGACCGACGAACAACCGTTATTCCAGGGGTGATGGTTAAATGTGAACAATAAGTTTTCCGTAAATTAAAAATTAAAAAGCACTGAGATCAATCAACTTACAGAACATTGTCAAAAGGAGGCTATGGGGTACATACTTCTGTAGATTTCACTTTTCAGAAGTGCTTTGTTATTCTGGGCTTGGATGGTGATGAACTGTTGAGGTCGTCAGGGCCTGATACATGTCACGTCAATTTAGATTTCATGAAAGATACATTTTGAAAATTGGACATGGAAGTTGTCAAAAATTTGAAATGAGAAGCGCATCAAATTATGGATCTTTCAATTCTCTATTTGATCGTATTCCTGAGGAAATTATCTTAGGTTCGTGTTTTTTTTTAGGAAACTCAAACCATTTCCTCCTAATTAAGAGGTTTATTATTTCAAATCAAATTTGAAAACTAAATCACTGCAGTATATTCCACTAAGCGATTGACTAACCACATGAAATCTGCTGACGTTACATAAAATGTTCAATTTACATACGATCCTATCTTTTAGTAGACTCTAGACATTTCCCAACAACAAAAATACCATCGGATAGACGTATAACTACTTTAAACCAATGAGGTCTTAAAAGCTTGACTTGATGAAGATATAAAAAGCAACAAAACCAAGAAAAAGGCTTAAACCACGACGCACTGATTGACACCTGCAAGGCAAACATTCGGTAATAAATAAGTGGATATAACCAAAGACCTGCCACTCACATGAGAAAATGACATACATATTTTAAATTTTTGACAACCTAATTTTCATTTCCATTCAATTAATATTTGCGATTAATTTAGTTTAAAAATCATGCATCTACATATCTTGTATTTTATGATTTTTAGACATGCAATGAATATTACTTTGAATTAATAATTTCTCTGCTTACAAACTTACATCTATCTCTTTCATAATTGATTTGTAGCTAGGGGTTCGAAGGTTGTAACATGTTTGGATGTTTATAACCATAGTAACTGCGATTGAAAATCTCATTCGCCAAGTGAATGCCGCGTTCCTGTTCAGTTTTGCACATTTGTCTGTAGTTTTCAGTGAATTATAATGGATTTGTTGATTTCTTACTGATTTAGTTCTGTTCTTTGAAGTTTTCTTTTGAAAATCAACGCCGCCTGTAAGGACAAATTTAACAATTACAAGTACTACAACTGCAGCAATAGGTACGTTTATTATTCATGGTATTTGTAAATTATGTTACCTAAAAATATGTTTATTTATTATTTCCAATACTCATAGATCCCATCATCATAGGTCCTAATTTAATGGACCGGTAAGTTTTTCAGCCTTCTACAGAAATTCGCAATGCAATATTTTTGCTTTAACGTGGACAATATATTTTCTCTATTGAAAAACGCATTAAATCGAAAGACGCCCATGCACTCTATGAGTACTATGTCATATCTAGTCTTAAATTCCGCTAATAAATGTATATGTAAATAAAAACTTGTGTTTTGTGCTTTAACATAAATACACAATTTGACGAAAATTGAAGAAAATGTAAAACAAGTACACCACGTATTCTACTGATAGTTTCCAGTATGTCTACGAGAGGCGCCAAAATACAGGTCCGAGTCCATGGCCAGAATTGCCTTTGTAGTATGTTATTCTATGACTATTATATTATTGTGTCATATGGTTTGTTGCTTGGTGGAAAATAGTATAGTAACAGCTTTTATTTAAAAGTTACTCGTATCTTATCAAAGTTTTCATCAAAACTTTTAATTGTTAACATGATAAAACGAAAACAACGTACCCGAAATATCTGCAAATTTTTAATTCTTCGACATTTAACTGAAAGCAAATTCTCATTATGAAACTAATAGGAAAATAGGATAGCGGGAATACATTGAGAAAATGAATGATTAACACCTCTACAGATGACAACAATATCGCATCTCTAACATCTATCGGGTAAACGTGATAAAGTGATAATTAATAGTCCCTCTTCACAAAGCGACTACTACACGTGATGGACGTGTAGCACGTCGTTGAACAGCTTATGAACTTAAATGAGATCAAGAGCCGTATTGGGCAGGCGAGTTAGTGCAAAAGACGAACTTTGTTATATTGTCTAAAGCATTGCGAAAGTGTATCGGAAGACCGAGAAAAGCTTTCTTAATTAAAGGTTGTTGAGGAACAAAACCTTGTGTAAAAAACGGAAATAAACCATTAAGATTTTAAGAACTCCTTATTAGTTGTAAATTATATCAAGAAAAGTTAATATCAAATCACTAACAGTTCATACCTCCAAGTACGCGAAAACAAACCATGCAATTTGATTATATTTATTTTGACCTATAAAGGAGGGTTATTGAGAGATACAAATATTGGAATGAACACAGCGTCATAGAGAAAATATTATATAAACGTTTCTCTAATAGAAAGGGTAAACATTTGGAGCGTTACAAGTTATAACAAGTCTACCACCTTGTGAACCGAAAAAAAGCCCCTTTCAAGCGTGGTTTAATGCTCAAACATATCGATTACAACCACTACGCTCAGCGCATTGCACCATTAGACTAGAATGAACTGAGTACTGCAGAAAGTATGTGAGTTACAAACAATGTGCCCAGTATTTGGTAAAATGAATAATTGCGAACATATCATACACCAAAATAGTGTATAAAATTATAATTATGAATGTTATGTCAAATAAATAATCTGCAAAGTAGAAATCTTGCCGATTGCGACTGAAAAGTATATCTTAATCTTAACCCCTTGGGAAGAGGTAATATACTCAATATACTCAATATACATTTGGGTCTAATTGGTAGTTTGTAAAATGAAAGATGGACAAAACACAAACACTGGCAAGGGAATACCAGCGACCAATAACGTAGAATCTGCCACTAGACTGTCACAGAGCTGTACAGTTAGTCTCTGAAACAAACAATATCAACAGAATATTGCGATGGAAATTCTGACAATGAAGAGGCGAACAGGCTAGCCAGGAAGGGTTCGAGTGTGACTCTACGCGATCCAGAACTCTCTGTTCGATCGTCTGTGTATGCGCTTTTTGAATGGATCAGAGCCATCACACATGAAAAATTCTTGAAAAGATGGAATGAGATTAATTCCTGCTGTACCGCTAAAGTCACCTTGACGTATCCGAACAAACGGACAACACTAAGATACCTGAGACTGTACAGAACAGATCTTTGCATGGCCGTTGGGATTCTGACTGGACATTATACATACATACAAGGTATAATCACTCCGAAATTTTTGGACCCATATAAGAGTAACAAACAGATATAACTGAAATTTGGTGTGAGTTCCTTCAAGAGATGTTGCTGATTAACAATAATCTCGATACGCACCACTGGTGCTATCTTACTAGCTTTGCACGGACTTTTCAAACCACCCTAGCAAATAACCAATTAGAAAGCGAGTCGGTTCGCACCAACTACTCAATGTTGTAACTTTCAAGGCTATAATCTTCTAGGTAAATCTACTATAAACTGGGGGACTGGTAGCGCAGTGGCTAACGCGCCTGGCTATCAGTCTCGGGGTACCGGGTTCGAACCTCGGGCCAGCAACTCTCAAAGTAAAGTTTTCCGTAGTTTTCCTTACTCTAAATTTGGCGAATGCTGAGGGTCAACATAACTAATGACCAACCGAAGCCCCCTGTAATTGGCCGAAAGCTTTTGGAGGGGTGTGAAGGCATGAATTATTAACCATGAACTGTGCATTGTTGTAAACGTACGCCATGATACGACAAGACTTACTACACTTAGCATCACTACAGGTAGATTGTTTTAATAATGACAACAAATAAATCCATTCTTAAAGAATAGCCTTAGACTAACTGAAGGAAGAAACATGAATAAAGAAAACTTAAAATGTCGCGTCATAAACGGAAAGACAATGTTTTCGAATATCAAAATGAATTTAATTAATTGTTATAAGAGTCTTTGGCATTGTTTTATTTTTTGGAAATATCTCGGAAATAGAACATTCAATTGTTCTTCTACTCTTCTTATTGTAATCTAACGAACAAACACCACCAGTTCACTAATTTAATTATGTATTTCCAATAGCAATACATTTAGCGATTCTGAGCAAGTAGCTTTCTACAGGGAGCATTGATACGTTTTGTAAATCGAATGAGTTATACCGGAAAGAAGAGATGCGGAGACATCAGATACTTTGTCACTGGAAGAACCCAGAAGAACGTGTTGAAGTTGCTTCAGTGTCATCCGAAACGTTTTAAGCAGCGAATATCAATAAAATTCTATTTTGTACCATTACATAAGAATCATATTTCCAATAGTAACATGATATTCGTCAATACTCCCATCTTCATAATCGCGTAAACATAAAGAACTAACTTCTATGTATAGTCAACCATACATTACATACACATCGTCAGCGAGCTTTTGCACACATCCACCACACTCGAGATATTTTCCTAAGAATACGATAGCCTTCGACGCGGCATATAAAAGGATATTTGATAGCAGAATAAAATGTATATATAGCCTCGTATCTGAATGTAGCGGTTGATACGTAAAATACATAAACATATAAAAAGGCCGCTCTTTCTATTACCTTTAATGTATTTACGGGCAGATGCATTATTAAGCCAGCTCCTGATTCTATGAATGCCATTTTAAGATGTCTTTAAAATCGAAATTATGTGAGAATTTATGGGTGGGATTTGTAATAGCTTCATGGCAACATTGTGATTTCACCGAATAATGATACCATTACTTTTTAATGCAATTAAGAATTTTATAACTGCAGACCAAATTTATAACAGATATTAGCGCTACTGACTACATCTGTTCATAATTAAAGTTGTAAAACGATGTATAAATTTTTAACGAGTTATATACCACAAACATTCTACTTTCCTTGATATCAAAATGGTCCACCAACACTAAAACTTAATAAATAGTTTGACGACTATTTTTATAAGGGTAAACCATTCTCCATTTCATATTAATGGAAAATTTAAGATTACCAGTAGGAGTAAAGTAATAATAATAATGATAATCCGCTTCCATGAAGATGCTGCATGTCGAAATTTCGAAGTACGATAAGTGGCAATGGTTACCATATTTATCATAGTATTTTAAGTACTGAATGTGAGTAGTAATACAATCACCCATACACAACGTATTTAATTAATTTTGAATTTAAAAAATATGTTTCCAGTGGTAAATTTTATTTTGAGCATTAAATGTTGTTTTATGGACCCTTTCCTTTTAAAACAAAAATGATTTTACCCTGTAGGTAAGACAAAGACAAAATATTAATCTGGGGGAAAATTGAGGGAAGAGGCCACCACTGCTTCGCCTCGCAAACTTGCAAACATCGCAACTAAAAATGTAAACAATCTCACCAAATGCAGATAAATAAAAATAAATCCTGTATGGATGAGAGTATCTAATTAAAGGTACTTTAATCACTGAAATGCCGAAATTAATAGCTATATCGACATTTCCGTGATTAGAGTATCTTTAATTAGATACTCTCATCCATATTAGTTCACTTCATCTTCGTATGTATATGACTAAGGTAAGATAATCGTGTCGTCCCAGCATAGCCGTAACAGCTCAAGCAGCCAACGGAACTCGGCGCGCGCCTGTCTGATGCGATGCGTAAATATCTACCGGGTGCCAAAGCAGTTCAAATTCGTACACATTCATCATCACGAGCGCGGCGTGTGAATTAAATCAGGCGAGCGGAATACTAGTTATTCAAGAAAATTTTTAATCAAAAATGCCCAGTGTGCGCAAGGCTAAACAACGACCCTTTGCTGATAAAGTAAAAAACTTTATCTGTGAGTTTCCAGATTTGTCGTACGACGGTGCTAAAATAGTTTGTAGTGTGCGAGAAAACTTTGATGTGCTGGCAAAAGAACGACTGTAGGATGCATGTAAATAGTGCAAAACACAGAAATAGAAGAAACGGCGCGTCAAATAGAAATGACTTTATTTTCGATTTACTTGTCATGATGATAACATATAATTTGTCACTTAACATACTGGATGAGAAATCGTTTAAGAACTTTTGAAACAAATACAACCCGGAGGTGAAGTTGCCAAGTACGGCAACAGCACGTAAGCATGTTTTATTTGTACGCAAAGAGGTGGAAAATAAAATCATATCTACATTAAAAAATCAGTTCCTTTGGTTGTGTGTTGACGAGACAACAGATTGTAAAAAAAATTCTATTATACATGTTATAGTTCGTGTACTGGATCAACATAAACCGACATTTCCACTGTTACTAGCTAGCAAAAGATTACAAGGGTGTACTAGGGCAAAAATTACGACTGTGATACTTACTACGCTAAAAAACTCTCAAGTCTCAACACGTCAAGTGTTGATGTTTATGAGTGATGGTGCAGCGACAATGCGTGCGGTAGGCCGTTCTCTTCTTGAACACGGTTGCGGCTGTTTACATGTAACCTGTAAAGTGCATTCTTTACATCTTGTGGCACAAACTACTAGACAATGTTATCCCGAGGTAGATGCATTAATGTCAAGTACAAACAAAGTGTTTCTCAAATCTCCAAAACGTCTTCGAACATTTCACGCACAGTGTCCCGGTATTCGTGAACCACCACAGCCGATTCTTACACGTTGGGGAACCTGGTTGCAGGCAGCTTTTTATTATGCTGAACATTTCAAAAAAGTAAAAGCTGTTATTCTACAATTCAATCATACCGAAGCTGCAGCTATTAAGGAGAGCCAGTCACAATTTCAAGATACTTCTGTTGAAACAGATGACAGAGACATGACGCACTGGAACAATTACAAAATACAGCGTTAGTGAAGTCGCTGCAAATAGTGGACGAAGTACTACATACTCTGCTACGCACTACAGATGACGCAAAAGATATTCGCGTTTTAAAACAGTTGGAGAGTGTGTTACAGAAAGATTCCAATTTTATCACATTACAACAAATTTGTAATGGTACTTCGACTAATCCATTAATTGGGTTCAAAGATTATTTTAATCATACATGTATTACATCGGTAGATGTCGGACGATCTTTCTCCAAATATACACACACATTTTTTCACCACTGCGAACACGGTTCCACGAGACAACTATTGAAACATATCTAATGCTATCAATTTTTTACTATTCTTCCATTGGGTTATAATACTGATGATGGTGCTTCTACTTCTCATGTTCAGTAATTCCAATGCAATCCGCCAGCCTACTTGATTACTGCTTAAGAGGGTGAGTGTTTCACAACCTTACAGATATTATAATTCTTGATTATTTTTTTTATTATTATTCGCTTTATTACTTCTTTTTCGGTATTATAAATATTGAAGAAACTGCACGCCTACGGCGCGACGAACGATTATAGTACTCTATATATGACAATTTCAAATACATCTACCAACTTCCACAGAGGTACGCTGATGAGCCGTAAAACGGCAAAACGTGCGTCCGTACATGGTGATTGTTGGTAGTTGCTTTCATTATTATTTAAAAATAAATCCACTTTGGAATATTTATCACAACATTATATTATATGTATAGATAAAGTAATACATGTAAATAAAATGTATAAAAAAAATAAAAAAATGGTAGGTAAAACTTACTGAAAACATACATGCAGCCATAGGTATACACGTCTGCATAATAAAAGTTATCATAATAAGTAGGCCTTGCACAAAGCACTTCACGCCAAGTTAGAAGTAAGGTTACGTGGCCCACAACGCCACGTATGTATACAGACGAATCGGCATGAGCCTCAGCGGATAATATTACTGATTCATTGCAACAGTTTTCCCTTAACCTTTCGCGGCCTTATACACAATTATAAAGATATATACGTATGTAAGTATGTCTAACGTACGCAAGGAAAATAATGACCGTTGGCTGATAAAGTCACTAAATTTATCAATGAATTTCCGGATTTGGATTATAATGGGGGTAAAGTATTGTGTAAAGTTCACACAGGCAACATCCTATACCGAAAATGTGAAAACAAATCTGAAGGTTACGTTTATGTATTATATTATACTATTTATTGAAGTCAAACTTCTTATATGGCGTAATAAAATTAAGATAACCCTAATTTTAAAAAGCAATCGATATAAATACATATATTCGTTATTTTTTAAAAAGAAAAGTGCTGTTTACTACATACCTATAGCTACTCATACATTTACGGTATTAAGTGCAATAGATTTTTGAAAAAACTACTTTTTTCTAGTATTTAATTATAATTTACTTTGTTTACATTTTTCGGTTATTACTAGAGCAACGCAAACTGCCCTGAAAGCCAGTGGCTGACGCATAAAAGTTTACACAAAATAAACACGGCCGGGACAATTCGGTATAAGCGTCAGTATAACTGCGACTCGAAAGCCGATCTGTTGTGTATGCATCTACGCTGTCGTATACTATATCGTAGTTCTACGTTTGTTTTGAAAATGTTTCCTACCTCGCGAAAACGACCAAAGTTGGACACAATAAGAGAATTTATTGCAGAAATGCCTGATTTAAAGTGTGATGGCGCTAAAATTCAATGTGTAGTGTGTAAAATAGACTTAATGTGTTGGTCGAAAAGTGATTGTCTATGGCACGTAAATAGTGCAGAGCATGTTTCAAAAAAAAATTCCACACGAGATTATGACAAATTTAAAGTTAATTTATATGTTTATGGCATGTAATTTACCATTTCATTTACTAAGGAAGAAAGCATACGTCTCGTTTTGGAATCAATATTCGGACTTTAAGTTACCAAGTGAGAGAACATTACAGAGAATTGTGCCGTCTGCTCGTGAGCATGTCGAGAAAAGAATTAAATCGGAGTTGCAAGATAAAAAAACTGTGGTTATGTGTGGAAACAACAGATCGTAAAAAACATTCTGTGGTTAATGTAATGGTACGCACAATGGAACCACATCGACGGTCACCCTCAATTTTACTAGCTTCCAGACGAATACAACAATGCACTGCCGAAGTAATTTCAATTTTGGTGTTAAATACATTGGAAAAGTTTGAACTTTCAACAAATCAACTGTTGATGTTTATGAGTGATGGTGCCGCAAACATGCTTGCTGTAGGTCGATCTCTTAAAAAACATTGTGCTAACTTGTTGCATATTACATGTAAAATTCATACTCTCAGTCTCGTAGCAGATAGTATCAGAAAATGTTATCCCGAGGTAGACGCTCTAATAGCACATACAAAAGCTGTGTTTTTAAAATCCCCAAAACGTATTCGGGAATTTCACAGACTATGCCCCGGTATTCCTGAACCACCACAACCTATTCTTACCCGTTGGGGAACATGGTTAGAGGCTGCATTTTATTATCTTAAATATTTTGAGAATATAAAGAACGTGATTTTAGAATTCGACCCAAAGGAAGCTGCGGCTGTCAAGGTAAGCCGCTCGAAATTTCAGAATAGTCAAATTAAAACAGATTTGGAAATTATTCAGAACAATTACGTGGGACTATCGGATGCGATAGAAAAACTGCAAAATTCTTCGGTGTCGTTAGTGGAATCTTTGCAAATAGTGCAACATGTTCACGCGATAGAAGACGCAAGAAATGTTTGTGTTTTAGAAAGGCTTGAAAGTGTTTTAGGTAAAGGCTCTGATTTTGGCACATTAAGACAAATTTGTGAAGGTGCGTCAGCAGAACCGTTAAGTTATTTGAAAGATTATTTTACTTACGCAAATATAACGTCACTAGATGTAGAACGTTCGTTTTCAGCATACAAAAACACTTTTTCTTCACGCCGCACTCACTTTGCCGAAACAACTTTGGAAACATATCTAATGTTACAAATATTAAATAGACATTATCCGCTTTGTGATTTCACGGAGGACTCTTAAAACGGTAAGTGTTTGAGCACGTATCACATTTAATTTATCTTGTGTAAACTTTTATCCGTCCGCCACTGGCTTTCAGCGCAGTTGCGTTGCTCTAGTTATTACACTACATACATAACAAATGCTGTTTTCAAACAAAAAATGGCAATAAAAACACTTCAACGCGTGCATATATTCCCTTTATTTACAAAACATTTTTATTGCGTCAGTTTGTATTTTTTTCCGTAGAGTATTGATTCCTAAATTTCCCTTATGTCTGATTTGAGTCACACAAACACTCTTTATTTGTAATACGCGGCCCATGCGACTGATTCTGTCGCGAAGACCGATTATACCAGTCCTAATAATAAGTAACTGAGCGATAACTGAGCGGTATTTACAGTGGTATGCTGTAACTATTGCAAGATCTCATGGTTATGTTACTATAAATGTCACAGTTTCTAATGTAGTCCGCGGTATTACGCTTATAGAAAACAAGTGACCAAAGACGTAAGATATTAAATTGTTTAAAGAGCGGTCGACTGCATCTATACTAAATCCCGAAGCTATGTCATGCCATACATTGCAGAATATAATTTGGTCTCCAGAAGAGAACAGTAGTCTTCATGGGCATCTATAATCAAGCCAAGAAATATATGTGGCGGTGTTTTAGACATTAATTTGCCACTGAATAAAACATCTATGCTCTTACTGGATTGTACAAGTATCAATCTGCACCGCGCTAATCCTGTTCTATCGCCATCCCATCTCCATTTCATCATCATTTGCACCAACATTGTTGTAGTGATTGATAAATCACTTAATGATGGACTACTTAAAATACAGCTGGTGTCATCAGGGTGCTGTGATAACAAATCACTACTCACACACAAAACTAAGCTCTTTACGAAGACCGTAAACACTGTAGAGCCTAAAACTGAGCCTTAGGGAACGCCAGTAGTTAGTCGAGCTACAGTAGAGTAGGGGGTTACACATTCCACGTCGATGTTATTTTATATACAGATACATAGCAGAGCAGAACAGAAAAAGACATCAACCACATTGTTACCTACCTTTATATAATTGTTTTTGTGTATATCGTAGATTTCTTGAAAGAAATAAATCTTAAGTTGTAATAGCTGTTGATCCTCTGTTGCTGTATTCCTGACAAGTCATCCCTCTCATCCATGGATATCAACTAAGTCGTCACGATGGACCACGTGACGTGAAATTTGTGTCCCATTGTATCATATTCCTTTATCTTGAATCTTTTTTTTCTGTGTGGTTCGGTGTTACTAGGTCTTTAAGTATTTTATTACTTTATTTCCAAAGTCAGAAACGTAAAAAAACACATTGTTCTTCGGATTTGCCAGACATGGAGCCGAACTGATTTCAAGAGATAAGCCCATTTTTTTATCAAGTAAATCGTTAGCCGTTCAATGATTTGATTACTTTCTCAAGGATTTTTGTAAACGCTGTAGATATAGCTGTCGGTCTGTAACTCCCAATAAATCGTTTGTTGCCTTTCCTGTAGACTGGTATTATTTTACTTTAAGATTCCAATTTTATTATCTTTAGGCAAACAAGAATCCACAAAATGACGTTATATGACTACTAAACGGGAAGCAATTATATTTTTAAGGGATAGACAAGTATACACCCATCCATATACCAATATCATTGTTTGTGCAGGATATACATTCTGCCTCCACGAAAGCGGAGAAGTTTATCATCTTGCCAAAGTCACGTTAGTCACTTTAAACAAACTTGTACACTAACTTAGAACAATCAACTCATTCCCCTAAATATTATATTAATCTAATCTGTCATAATGATATAATCGACCATACAAACAGGTTCATAAGGTAAGTAGACCCATAGTACAACAACGTTGATGAATGAAAAGCATGAAAGAATCTTCTTGCAAAACCAAACATAAGTATGTACATGAATACGAGGATGGTGAAGTTCGTGCAAAGTCTGAGAGATGGCACCACACATATGTCAGCCATATTGGTTTATTACGCTCTGTTTAACGTTCGTTTGATTCGTGAAAGTCGAGTGATTTCCAAGAAATAGATGAGAGAAAGTTTCGTGTGTTGATAAAACATTACTATATGAAAGACAAATCGCCTCAGGACACTAACGAGAAGTTTGATAAACATTATGGTAGATCAGCACCTACGATTAGAACGGTTTATAAGTGGTTTCAAGATTTTGGGAGTGACTATGTGAGCACAAGTAACGCTGAATGTTCTGTTGTGGCCCCTAATCCAGAAATCACTGATAAAACCCATGATCTAGTAAAGCGTGATAGAAGAGTAAAGGTGAGTGAGATTGCTAGTACTGTAGCCATCTCGAGTGAACGGTATGTAATATTTTGCACCAATGTTTGAACATGAGAATGTTATCTGCAAGACGAGAGCCGCGATTGCTCACAGTTGAGTATAAACGAAATTGCGTGACGTCTTCCAAAGACGGTGTGCAGCTGTTTCAGCGGAATCCATAGAAGTTTAGGCGTCCGTTCGTCACTGTAGACGAAACATGGATACACCACCACACGCCTGAGACCAAAACACAATCCCAACAATGGCTTATCAGCGGAGAGTCTGCACCAAAAAGGGCAACGACTGTTCCTTCAGCCGGGAAGGTTATGGCGACTCTTTTTTGAGATCATCAAGGAGTAATCTTCGGCAACTATTTGGAAAAGGGTAAAACTATTACATGTGCATATTATGCATCATTTTTGGATCGCTTGAAAACCAAGTTGCGAGAAAACCGTTCACGATTGGCCCACAAAGGAGCTCTTTTCCATCACAACAACGCACCAGCTCATTCCTCTGGAATTGTAGTCACAAAAATGATGGAGTTACGGTTCCAATTCGTTGTACATCCTCTCTACTCTCCAGATTTGGCTCCCTCGGAGTACCACCTGTTCCCCAGTATGACAAAATGGCTGACAGAAAAGAAATTTTCTACTTTGTGGAATTGAACCAATCATATTATTCTGAAAGGATCAACAAATTGGAGCAGCATTGGACAAAGTGTATAAACCTAACGTTAAACTGCGTTGAAAAAGAAACATATTATTTTCTCCAGCTTTTTTACTTATGGCGCATCGGTATTAACGTGAAACCATGTTGAAATAATGGTTACTAGGTATGGATTTCAAAATCACCAGATTTCAGGAAAATAGGAAATATCTTTCAAACTTCCACGTGCAAAACGATAATATATTTTTACATATCTTGAAGACAATTCCTCAACATTTCCCTGTCATTAATGTCAGGCAAAGGTAAGATCATTAATTTCTTTTTACTTCATCTTCTCAAAATGTGTAACTACACAGAGAAAAATGTTGGGGCAGCAAACCCTGTATTTTAAAAATAAGAACAGTTTATACTAAGAATTGCAATACATTGATTTAATCCAGCGAAATATGTAGTTGCTCTAACAAAAATTAGGGCTGGATTTAAGATGGCACTAGTAATACAGAGGAAAATTTGCAACATAATTTGAACATGCTCAACTACGAATTGGCCAAAATCAAAATGAAAGTAAACATAAAGAGAACAAAAAGTAAGATCTACCATAAAAACCAGTTTAGCCATAAAACACAGTATAACCAACAAATATGAGTATTTAAGGTCAATAATTGAAGGTAATCGCAAAATACAAGGGTGGGCCGGGGTCTTGTAGAGATGGTGTTTCCAGAGCCATTTTGGTAATGTCACCTTAAAGTACTATCTTTCCATAATAAACTAGAATGTTTCAGGATATTGTGTTGTTATTATTCTGCGATTTTATAAAGTTTTCAAGTTTTGTTTTCCAAGGATGGAAAAATCCGAAGTGCGTGGCTGTAATAAAATATTTTTTATCAAAGGTTTATCTCCTACAGAGATTAAGGCGGCCACAACCAAAGAAACCGTCAGAAAAGTCCATAGAAATATTACGAATAACAGCAGATTGAATCTGAGATTGCTGGTATATCGAAAGGAAAGGCGTCATTTGTCAGATATCTAGGGAATGAGAAAATTGTCAGCAAAGTGGGTGCCGCATTTGCTAACGCAAAATTGCAATACATAACTTTATCAGAACAGTGTTTGACTCTATACGAGTCCAACCCAGCAGACCTTTTGCAGCGACTAATTACTGTGTACGAGACCTGAATCCACCCAAGACCAAACAGAAATCAAAACAATGGACAGGCAAGGGGGAACCAGCACCGAAAAAAAGCAAGGAGCGTCCCATCTACAGCGAAAGTCATGGCCGTCGTGTTTTGGGGCGCTAAAGCAATTTTGTAAGTAGATTAGCTAGAAAAAGGCAGGATGATTAACGCTGAATATTACACCTTCTGGATCAATTAAAACAAAAAATCAAGGACAAAAGGTCAGGTCTGGCAAGTAAGAAAGTCCTCTTTCATCAAGGCAACGCTCCCAACTACAAGGCTGTCATGCTGATAGCCAAAATTCATCAACTGTAGTTTGAAATCGGGCCTCATGCACCTTACTCGCCCGATATTGCCCTCTCGGAGTATAGCCCCTTCACAACCTTGAAAAAATTCCTTATTGAGAAAAGATATGGATCCGATCCCGAGGTCATCGCAAGGACGAACGCCTATTTTATAGACTTAGACGAAAGCGTCTACAGAGAGGGAATCGAAGTATTGCAGCACCGGTGATCCAAGTATATCTTTAGAAGGAGATTATGTAGAAAAATAATGTAAATTTCCGAAAAGACCTACAATAGCTTGTAACCAAAGAGTAAAAGAAGGTGCAGAAAATAAAGGCATTCAATAGGTAAGAATTAAAGAAGTGGTAGCAGAAATAAATGGAAAAAGATATACAGAATTCAACCTAACATGCCTTAGTATACTTAATAGTAGATAAGAATTCAGTTTTATTTTAGATAATTTAAATTTTTGAAGAAGATTGTCGTTAATGTAAACATATTTAAATGGTATTATTAACAATTCGCGTCTACTTCCTAGTTTCATCATTTCAGAAGTTTCCTTGAAGAGAATTTCAATAAGCCTAATTTCCCTAATGATACGACGGTCATTTAAAATTAAGATGGCGTTCAAAGGGGTTTCCCAAATCCAATGAAACGTAAAAACGTCCCTCCTGATTAAAGAAAAAATAGTTACCGATGTGTATGGGCGTCCGGATTAATGCTGAGGATAATCTGTAATTCTTGGGAAAATTAATGCGCGAATTGTACCCCATAAATCTCCAATTCAAATGAACAATGGGAACGCCGAGAGGGCGGAAGCTTTTGTATGTCTAATGAAAATTCACTCTAATAAGAATTATACCCTGAATGAATTAAGTAATTTTTCATCAATATTGGGAATAGCTATATACACAATTCGTCTTGTTGAGGTACACACAAATGCATGTAATTTTCTAAGAACACAGCGATCTATTCGTATTAAAAAAAGCAATTCTTTCACGAGAATTTGTATTATCTGTCAATACAACCCCTCCTCACTACAGCAAACACTTTAGAATAAATGCAACAACGATGCGTGCTTCTTTTCTGTCATAGCGGCATGAGTTTATATTTGTTATCTAATCCATTTGGACGCAAATGGATCTCCCACCTAAACAGCTTCAATATTTAGCACGTTTTTTGTCAACCTACGTTGACTTGTAGATTTTCCCCATTTAAATGTATTTTCAATCAATACGTTTTATTATAGATTTGGAAAAAAGGATTAGTAACTCATCCAGTATAGTTTGTCAACTATACTGGCAGATTTATTTAATTTGTATTTATTCGACGTAGACTTTAACTAATATTGTTGTCACACAATTAATAATGAAAGATGTACTTACTCTATATCCTGCACTTGATTAGACTAGGAATTTGGCATTTCCACTAACAAACTAAGTTTTTTCTAATAGAATGCTCTCTACTATTAATATGGAAATTTCGCCAAGTTTAGCAACATTATGCTAGTCTGCTAATGATGCGTAGTTATTGTATGGTTTAGCCTTCGTACTTTCCTTGCCTCTGGCTAAGTTGAGGTATACAATACAGCACACTCAGACATGTCTATCCTCCGACGAAGTTATGGTACAAACATTTGCAAATTTTTACGGCCGATATCATCCGTAGTAATAATAATAATAATATAGATTTGGTCCTGTATACATAAAATGTGTAGGACATGTCACAAAATTAGTCTACAGTTACATAACAGATAAAAATATAGAGTTACACACAGGAATCTGCGCTACAGACATCAAAATATTCCCCAATAGAGTATACGCATGTCTGTAACAGGAATGCTTTTACGTTACGCTTAAATAAGTTAACGCTAGAAATAAGTTTAAACCTCTGGAGCAAGGCGTTAAACAGCTTCAAACCCAGAACGCTAGAACAATTTTTAGTCAAATTTATATTCTACGAGGTGTGGCAATTAAATAACCGGACTGGTACTACTATCGGCAAACAGCGAGCACGCCACGGCAGGTTTGAACATGTCTGTACTTGTAGATGCTTCAACCACCTTGAGCTCGATGGGCACGGTTGTACGTCGCTTAGTCTCGCTGTAGCAATCGTCCGCTGGGTCCCCGAAGATCAGACAGTCAATCAACATTATTACGTCAAGGTTCTAACTACCCTTCGTGAACAAGTGAGAAGATGAAGACCCGATTTTTGGAAGAGGAAATCCTGGATGCTCCACCAAGACAATACGCCAGCTCATTCCGCCTTGTCTGTGAAGGCGTTCTTTGCGAAATTCGGCAGCACCCTGGCCCCCTGTGACTTTCTTTTATTTCCTAAAGTAAAATCGGAGCTTAAGGGGACAAGATTTGACAGTGTGGAAGCGGTGAAAGCGAAAGCGGCAGAGGTTCTCAACAAACTAACAGAAACAGACTTCCAGCACTGCTTTCGACAGTGGAAAATTCGTATGGAGCGGTGTAGGGATCGGCAAGGAGAATACATTGAAGGGGATAAACTTTGTAATGTAATTGATGATCAACAAAATGTTTTGTAGCACCAGCCCGGTTATTTAATTGCCACACCTCGTATTTAGGTAAATGAAAGTTATGTTTAAATCTGGTGTTATATGAATGCCACTTAAATTTTCATGGCGCCATCTGATTACATCATCACGGTCGATCAACAGTACTTTCCTTCTAACTTTTTCAAAAGAAAAGCCAATGTCCTTCAGTGATTTGTACAGTGTACTTCTTGAAAGATAAGGTACATGTCCTTCGCTATTTAAAGCATTCAAGATTGTGTTCAATGTGGGTGGAATACTGCACAAAGAGAAAGTATGGACCTTATGTCTAATAACTATTTGCACTTGCTCATCATACAGTTGCAAGCGTTTGTGGTTGACACTCTCATTCTTATTCGCTTGTAGTCAATACCACTAAAAGATGTAATACTTTTTATATAAACGGATTTACTCAATAATAGATAGAAATCAAGACAAAATGCGAAAATGAAACACTAATCAAAACGAAAGAAGAGCTGAAACTGGCTGATGACAAATATTACTGATTTCTCTGGGAGAAATCCCGCCAAAAGACGTGGCAACAGCGCCGTTTCCAAATAAGGATAGTTTTATGCAAATTGTGGTCAACTAGCAAAGAAAGGCTATATACATATTGTAGTGGGATGTTTCAACGTGAACAGCGTATGTTAAATTCATTATAATTAATATTATATCAAAATTCGCCGAGATTAGATTTTAATAGAGTTTAATGCGGAACTTGAATTATTTTCGATTAATATTCGAGTTCCGACATTATTGATTATTTATATTATCAATCTTTTCTTAAAAAAAAAAAAAGACTGGGTTAATGACATGTTACAGGGGAGAGTCAAAATCTCAGCTTATTTTAAGTTATTTATATATTAAAGACATTATTTGTAAAAATGACACATACACACACAAAAATCACATTGTACTTGGAAATGACCGTTAAAATTCCTTACGTTACCTACGACACCGAGTTGGAAGTTCAAAACATCAAAATTTAAATATCAAGTCATTAGATTGGCAATGTTAGGAGCAACTAAAAACAATTCTGACAGGTAACAACCTCTTTCCGATTGACCTTTAGAAAATTGAGACAAAAAAGTTAAAACATCGTGAAAGTCACCAGTGCAAATATATAAAAAACATTTCAAGTGAACTATAAATGATATCCAACGATTGTTAACGACATTTAATCAGTTACAAAATTTTAAAAACCATTTGAAGAAAGTTAATTGAAGAAAACCATCAGAGGGCTTCCAAACAAGGGGACTTTACGAAGCAGAGGGAAGAAGGAATCAAAAATAAGAGGATTTCACGAAGTAGAGGGAAAAAGAAACCAGGAATCAGTAGGATTTTACACACACACACACACATATAAAAAACACGCCACAATATAACTGTAAGTAATTTTAATTAGATTAAATTCATTTTTTCCATTGTAAGTAAATACTTAAAATAAAAAACAAAACATATTATCTCCTCAATTCAAATCTTTTAATTAAATTTGTCACAAAACAAATTTGGCGATCCTGCCAGGATATTTCGATCAAGTCGGAATATTCAATTTTTCAAAATTCAAAATTTGTTCTAAGAGAATTTAGATTCATATTTAGACCACATTGTAATCATTTTATTAGTATTTACATTTTAAAGACTGATAAAATAAATAATCATAATGCTAAAAGCTCGCAGTGATTCTGGAGATTGTGTAGAGGACATAAAAGGTATGTTACAACAGATTACATTAAAACTTGAAACGCTCGTTTCGAATCAAGTAAATTTAGAAAAAAGAATAGAATTGGTAGAGGGAAAAATAGCTCACTCGGATGTATCAATGCCATGTCGTACAATACCTGTTAGTAATGAAGTTTCATCTAATCAAATTAATCATTTTCCTGGCTTCAAGCTGAAGGAAGTTATTCTTAAATTTAACGGACGTAATGGGCAACCTGTGGCATATTTAAATGCTGTTAAGCGAGTCATCACGGCAAGAATGACGTTCCTTGACATCTGCAATGTCATAAGATCTTCTTTTACTAACGAAGCAAGTACATGGTTTTCAATAGTTGAAGTTTCATTCCAAAATTTCGAAGATTTCGAGTCTCACTTTTTATCCAAGTTCTGGTCAGAAACAGAGCAAAACAAAATTAGAAGCAATTTATTCATGGGAAAGTTTAACGCGCAAAAGGGAAAAGGGAAAACTATTTTATCAATAAATTTTCTATTGTCCAACATTTAACGCCAAAACTTTCAGAACACGAGTTGATCAAACATTTAGCAAGACATTTTGATTTTGAAATCACCAAATCCGTTATTGTGCAAAATATACGTACATTTAAAAATTTTTGTGATATTCTAAGACAGTATGATGATCTATACAAATTTTATAAGCATAACAAGCCACATACACAACCACAACATCAAAATCATCAACATTCTTCACATCCTTATACGCCATATTACTATCAAAATCTTAGACAACCACAAGAAAACAAAATTGATTTACCAAAATTGCAAAAACCATCAAATTTTCTTCCAACCTCACAAAATTCAACAAATTCACAAAATTTAAGAATTTCTAAAGAAAATAGACCAAAACAACATAATTTTAGACAGAAAGATTCATATAACACACAACCACAACAACATTCAAAACAACAACGTCATCATAAACAAGCACCAAATACAACACGATATGATTTAAATGCTATTGAAGTTATGGCTGAGGTAGAACCTGAACCACAACAGTTTTTATAAATTCCTCTCAAAATTCTAAGTTTATAATATCTGACAACAATTATGAACATCAAAAAGCGATATTTAAATTTAACGAGGACGAAATTATTACAGAAAACAATACTGTACCATTTTTGAAAGTTAAACTCGAGAATTTAGAATTAATGGTTCTATTTGATTCTGGATCAGAAGTATGTCTTATATCCAACAAATTTATATCTGAAAATATTGCACATTTCAAAGGGAAAATTTTTAATACCAATAATGTAGAAATTAGAGCGTATGTGATTCATTAACTATAAACGAAATATCATATAATTGTAAATTTGTAATTATTAATTGCTTAAAATATGATGCAATAATTGGTGCAGATTTTTTAAACAGTCATGATGTATTAATTGATTATCAGAATTGTATCATTAGAATAGAGAAAAATATCTGCAAATTTCAAAATATTAATCAGGAAAAATGTTCTAATCAAAAGAAACAAGAGATTATTATATTAAACTGTTTGAATGGAGGTATGAATGTAGGGAATAACGGGAATAAAACAGGGGATAATGATTTAAATAATGGATTGAGCCTAGTAGTGCCAGCCAATTCAATGGGAAATAAGAATTTAGACGGATTGAGCCAGGTGCCTGCCGATCTAAGGGGTAATAATTGTTTGAGCATAGCGCCAAACAATCGTAGGTTGTATGAATGTGATATAAAGTATGAATGTTTTGTAGAAGATTTATTATCAAAAAATAAATGTTTAATAGATGATACTGCATGTGTAGCACCAATATTGTATGAGCATAAATTAATAATTAATGAATCACTACCATTTAGGCCAAAAATGTATCCTATTCCTCAAGCTTTTAGAGAAAAAGTGAAAACCGAAATTACTAAAATGTTAAAACACAATATTATTGAAAGAGTAATTACATCGTTTATCAATCCCGTTGTAATTGTCAGGAAAAAGTCGAATATTAATCGAAAATAATTCAAGTTCCGCATTAAACTCACGTTGAAACATCCCACTACAATATACTGTAGACCAAATACTTCGAAGCCAATGTGAAACAGACTTTAGTTGTTGCTCCGACGAAATTACAAACTAATACAATTGCACGTATCTATCCTCCGAGGAAGTTACAGTGCAGGGCCGGTGCCGCAGAAATTACAAGTACTTGATTGAATTTGTAATTGCTCTTTTGTTTGTGTGTTTGTGATTTAGGTACAGTGATTTATATTAGAAGAAAGTAAATCGATTCTTACGTAAATACATGCGTACGAATTTTGAAATAAATATCACGACAAAATAAATATGCCAATTATAAATAGAATGTTAAGGATTCCTAACATTCTATTGTTTGTAGTGCTTTGGTATGACATGCAGTTAAGAACATTTGCAAATTTCTATGAAAAATAGTATGTTTAACTTAATACCAACAAAACTGTACTTATACATTTACATTTAGGGTTCAAAAATGAATTCTACTATTCTACTAATCTCTTGAGAGATCAGTAGAATAAGAAAGAAAGCGAGACAACGCACACTAAATCCTCAACAATCTATTTAGAAAATAACTTAAAGTGAAGGAAAAGAAATTACAGAAATAAATGTGCTCTTTGGACAATTTCATATATCGTTAAAAATTTTTGAAATAACAAATGTGTTAGAAATGTAATGGAGAAAAAAGCTGATTTCTTATAGATCAAGCTTATGTTACAGATAATCGTTGTATGTTAACCGTAACAAAGGCATTCTTATTAGAAATAATCTGACCATTATACATAAGCATAAAGATACGTCTTCATTTTGCTTTTGTCTTGTTAACTAACAGCACCAAGTTTTTTAACTTTAACTCATTTACGAACAGAAATGGATAGAGTACTCAGGGCTTCCAACACTGTGCTTCAATCATTTTTAAACGAAGTTATTTGATACTTGATATTTGAAATACTTTGTTTAAGTACTTAAAGCTTTAGACTTCAATTACTTTTAAAGTAATTGAAGTACTTGTAAAATAACTGAAGCCCTATTTTTAGTGTCAGTTTTGCTTGAACCACTTTGCGAACTGCTTTTTTAGCTATGCTCGAAATACTTTATGGGCTTGAAATACTTTACAATGAGTACTTAGCGCTTCACTTTTTCAAACACTCAATTTGGTAATTCAAGCAATTTTGTTAATGGAATCATTTGATGCGTGTTACCTTAAAACACTGTGGGTCAGTATTTGGTGCTTAGTATTTCAAGCACTTTACTAAAGATTTATAAATTTTTGTCATTTGTTACTTTGCATATATTTGAATTATGAGTTCTTTTTACTTAAGTAACTCTCCTAACCAATTTGCTTCTAAAAAACGGGTAAGATTCTTAATAGAAGCGAAATTATTTTTTTGTAAATTCATTTAAATTTCTTAAGGATTGCAATAAAAGGAAATAATACTTTCCTGGTTTGTGTTTTTACACTCTGAATATTGAAATGATGTGCACTACCAGAAAGGTGTTGTTTACATTTATTCTCTAACCAAAAGACTTGTGCGTTTTATTAAAAATGCATTCTGTAAACTTAAAATACGGAGACTTTTATTAGTCGGAGTCTTCAGTGTATTTCCACTAGGTCAGGAAACGTTATTTATTTATGCTATAAGCGCAAACGAGTACCACCAAAAATTACAATTTCATAAGAAGTGATTACAAAAGGTCAACTTTTGGCATTATTTCAGAAGCAGTAATGTAGTTTTAATTTCGCTTTTTCTCGATAAGTGCAGGTCATGTTGATTTAAGAAAGGCGCCATTTGTAGATGTCGGGAAATGTTAAGATTTTAAAGTGAAGTGATGCTGCTTTTCTTAAGAGACCTCCACCTATCCTTTAATCAACAATGATCATGTTTTAACTCTTAGCTTATACATTTATAGCATTAAATATTCATATTGAATAAACATTATTTTCTCTCATGGGCTTTTACAACTAGCAATAAATTAGCTATGCAACCTTACTAGCAACTGTCAATTCTTAGTAGTGCAACTCAAGGCATTAAAGTGGTAGATTTTAACACCATTGCATTCTGAAATAATACAATATTAAGAGAAAACATCTATATATTAGCCCAAAACTATAGGTTTTGTTACTAGATCAAACAGATTCTAACATTTAGCTGAGGACCCGTATAATAAAGCAGGTATCTGTGCTTCTATTTTCCTTCCTGTTAAATTTAGATTTTATTTTAATTAACATCGACAAAATTAAATAACGAAAATAAGGAACCTCAGGCAAGTAATATTTCAAAATATCCATCACAAAGGAATACGTAACTTTCTAATCATTTACACTTTATAATACCGTAAAAATATAATGCATAGCACATTTATTCGGATGTTGGTAAATTTTAAAACACACCTACTTCTATGCTCCCTTCGTTTCCTTATTCAATTTCAAGCTTCTGTGTGGAGGAAACACTCAATGAATGTTTAATTATTCGCTACGTGTACATTCTTTGTAGCACCGCGAAGTGTTCAGTAGCAAAACCGAAAAAAGTAACAAAATTCTAAACTTCCACACATTATTATCTTCAAGTAAGCAACGATATGTGTGCACGGAAAGGTGATAAAAGAAAAGAAGGATAAGAAAAACTACGATATCTCTGGTATAGTAAACATCCGTTTTCCAAGTGCACGCGGAATAATAATATAGCGCCTGGTGACCATAGAATAACTTAACGAAGTAGAAATAATTTTCTAATTGATAGTAGAAACAAATTCTGTCCTTGCGCATTGTTTTGATAAGTAGAACAGTTGTCTCTTTCTATACAGCCTAATCGAAAAGAAACGGTAATAATTACACTTTTAGCAAAATTATGTATAACAACAGATATACAAGGTCTCGTCTAAAAATTACTAACAGACCTTTGGGAATGGTAGAATTACAAGACGAAGATCTTTCCTCGGCATTTTTTCGTCAAAAGTGTCTTATTGTAGAAGTAAATTACGTAAGTTAGTTACAAAGTTCAACAAAAATACTTACAAAGCATTAACATTTAGTTAATGAAGGGAAATAAAAAGCAGGTCCAATTTTCCCACAAATTCCATTAACTATCAGGCGACCGGTTTCGTGTTCAAAAACACATCATCAGGCCAGAATTCATTAATCAGCGGGAGGAAGTCAAAATTTAAAAAGAAAATCTACTGCAATTGTACAAGTTAACATATAGTACATAGTTGTTGCAAATAGCAACTATTTAAAACTTAAGACTTGCAACGAAACACAATAAGACTCTTAAAAATTGTACAATGGACGTATACAAAACACTTTAAAAATGTATTTTTAAAATGTTATTGTGTTTCGTTCTTAATAATAATAATAATAATACTTTATTTTCTACAGGATGAACCCAAGTACAGAAAATTTTATAATTGTTTAATGTATGCAAATAAAAGAAAAGAAAAGAAAAAAAAAACAAATAAACGTATAAACGTGTAAAACAATGAAAAGGAAAAAAATAACTAAATAGATAACATATTCTTGGTACCACCTCTTCCGCTATTTCAGTTGCGAGAGTTTATCTGTTAAGGAATCAAAATTTATATCAGCACTGACAGAAATAGAGTTATAATTTGTACACATGATATTGATGGGTGATTTTAGCATTATATTAGTTCTACTTACTTGAACATAGAAGGTAGAGTGATTCCGCGATTCCAGACGGGGTATGTTGAAACTTATTTGATTAAGCAGCAAAGGGCAATCAATTTGATTATTCAAGATGCCATATAGAAATTTTGTGCTTATGATCTTCCTTCGTAGCTGTAGAGATACCATGTCGAAACGATTTAGCATAATTCCATAGTCATAGCCTCTCTCCGGATATGTACCGTCTGATAGAACAATCAAAAACTTCAAGTACCGCCTCTGAATATTCTCAATATTTCTTATGTGCGTTTGATAGATCGGGTACCATATTAATGCTCCACACTCTACTTTGGATCGTATAAAGGCGTTATACAATGAAATCAAGCAACCCATATTCCTGAAGTCGCGACAATTTCTATATATAAAACCATACATGCGGTAAGCTGACGCAACCATGTTGTTGATGTGAGAGATGAATGTAAGTTTGCTATCAAATGTAACTCCAAGATCTTTCACTTCACTGCATCTCACAAGCGCCTCCCCCTCGAAAACATAGTCAAAGTGCAATGGTTTCAACTTCTTTGTGTATGTTGTAATTTTACACTTGCTAACATTAAGGTATAAATAATTTTTTTGACACCAGATTCCTATGCTGTTGAGATCGTTTTGAAGTAAAGAACAATCACTTCTACTATTTATTCTATAGAAGATCTTTAAATCATCAGCAAATAGAAGATATTCACAACGCAAACAGTCGACGTTATTTATAAAAATCAGGAACAAAATGGGACCCAGATTAGGTCCTTGGACGACGTCCGAGGTAGAGATGTAGGTATTAGAAGCGGCACCATGATACTCCACATAGTATTCTCTGTCCGTAAGGTAAGATCTAAAAAGGTTGCATAGACTCCTTGAAAATCCCATTTGCACCAGTTTGGCCAAGAGAACGCAATGATCTATTTGATCGAAGGCTTTGCGAAAATCGGTATATATTACGTCTACCTGACCCTGACCATCAACAGCTCCGGAAACGTATTGCGAGAAACAGCTTAGATTTGTGGTCGTTGATCTACCACGAATGAAACCATGCTGGTTTGGAGACAGTATCGTTTTCACGGATGCATATATGTGATTGCATAGTATTGACCCAAACGCCTTCGAAAAATTGCACAAAATCGAGATAGGACGGTAATTTCCCACAACAGCAGCATCCCAACTTTTAAACACGGGATATACTTTCGATATTTTCCATATTTCTGGGAATTTACATTCCGTGAGCATCAGGTTGTAAAGATGACACAATGGACCAACAAATATCGCAGCACAATCTCGAAGAAGTAAGCCTGGGATTGAATCAAAACCCATTAATAAACTGTTCTTAGATTTTTTTAAAGCCATCAAGACCTCATCCTCAGTAATGTAATTTACTACAACACTCACTGTAGCCCCATCCTCGGCCATTAAATCGCTGGGCTCATGCCCATCTGATACGGAGTATACACTTTTGAAGTATTCAGCAAAAGCTGTCATGATTTCTGAGAGGGTATTGACCTTAGTACCGTTATATCTCATATTTCCTGGAATTCGTGTACACCTACGCTTTCCATTAAGTTTTAAATAGTTGCTATTTGCAACAACGATGCACTATATGTTAACTTATACTATTGCAGTAGATTTTCTTTTTAAATTTTGCCTTCCTCCCATTGATTAATGAATTCTGGCCTGTTGATGTGTTTTTGAACACGAAACCGGTCGCCTGATAGTTAATAGAATTTGTGAGAAAATTGGACCTGCTTTTTATCTCCCTTCATTAAAACAAATAAAGTTACATTGACAAGATTTTCAGAAGTTGCTTCTTTAGTATTTGATTGATTGATTGATTGATTTTTTACCAAAGCAGGGCTGGTCTTTACATCCCTAACACTGAAGCTTAGTAGCTTATTGCATTATTCCTGCTTCGGTTTTGTTTTACTCGAACAGGTTAGTTCCCGCAATCAGGTTTAAGAGCCTATGTAGTAAATCTTCCTCCATTGGTAGTTCAATTGTGCTTCGCATAGCGAATCTGCGTTGAGCTAACGCTGCACATTCAAAAATAATATGAGGGGCTGTTCCCTCCTCCTCATTGCAAAGTCTACATAAGGGCTCATCTTTATAGATCCCCATCTTATGCAAGTGGCCTCTCAAACAGCCATGTCCTGTTAATAGACATGTTACTGCCCTAAGCTGTATCTTGCTTAATTCAAGCAGGTCAGCAGTCAGATGTTGCGACGGTCTTCCCATCATCCGTTTGCTGTGCTTTTGTCCAGCTGCATGTTTCCAATTTAATTGGTGTTGTGTTATAATCCACTCATTAATTGCACCACGCACTGCACTCTTGGTATTACCTAGACCCGGTTCAGGGCCTATATAATTCATTTTTGAACCTTCCCTCGCTAGCTGAGCTGCAATTTCATTGCCCGCTATGCCCCTGTGCCCTGGCACCCACACCAATGTGACCTTGTTGTGTTTAGACAGACCCATTAGGGTTTGCAGGCACTCCCATACTTGTTTGGAGGTTATACGATAGGATGCTAGTGCCTTTAAGGCTGCCTGACTGTCAGAGAGAATGCAAATCGTCTCACCCTGCGGTCGCCGACGCAGACTCTCCCACGCGCAGATTTGTATAGCATAAATTTCTGTTTGAAATACCGTGGTGTATCGCCCAAGTGATACACATACTTTGTATCCCTGGTTTTCCTCATATACACCAACGCCAGAAGTAGTGCCCGTTTTGGACCCATCTGTGTACCAAACTACTGTCTTCGGTTTTCTCCCCTCTCCGACCCTCCATTCCTCCCAATTCAAGAGAACCTTGAAAGGTTTGTCATAGGAGATCCTGGAGATTGTTGTATCACTACCCATATCATAGATAGGGTTAGTTACTACTGTTTCTATTCTGGTGTGCCCAGATCCACTGTGGGATCTCCAGTTGCTAGTATTTTTCAGTCTGTATGCACCCATTCTAGCTTCTCCCTTGATATAAATCTCAAGAGGAGGTAGGTTTAGCATGGTTTCCATAGCAGCTGTTGGAGTGCTTTTAATAGCTCCTGTTATACACAGACATGCCAGTCTCTGAATTTTCCAGAGACTAGTTATCGCATGCTTCTGTGTAATCTTAGGCCATCAAACCAGGCTGCCATAAGTTATCATGGGTCTTACCACCGTAGTGCACAACCAGTACGTCATATGTGGTTTGAGTCCCCATGTTTTCCCAACTGTTCTACGGGTTGTCATTAACACCCTCTTACACTTGTCGGTCATTTTTTGTAAATGCGAGTTCCAGTTCAGTTTAGAGTCCAAGGTTACACCTAAGAATTTAGCCTCCTGACTGATCTGTACTACTTCGTTGCAAAGAATCGGCTCTCTTAAACCGTCCAATTTCCTTCTCTTGGTGAAGGGTACAAGTGCAATTTTTCCAGGATTTACTCTAAGGTTCTCCTTTTTGCACCATACTTCTACCATTTTTAATGCTCTTTGCATTAGTTCTGAGATTATGCTGGCGTTTCTCCCGCTGATGAGTATTACAATGTCATCAGCATATCCCTGTGTATAGTAGCCAGCATTATTTAGCAAGATCAGCAGTTCGTCTATCACCATATCCCACAATAGAGGAGATAATACTCCTCCCTGCGGGCATCCTCTGGCGACAGACACCTGCATCGTCTCACCTGCCAGTGCTGCCTCTACTTGTCTGCCATGGAGCATGGCTCCGACCCATCTACAGACAGTGTTGTCTACTCCATGGCTATTCACAGCCTGTATTAGTGATGCAAACGAGGTGTTATCAAACGCACCTTCTATGTCAGGAAACGCAGCTAGTGCAATTTCTTGATTGTTTAGGGATGCCTCCACCCGCGACACGAGCTGATGCAACTTTTAGTAACTTAAGCGTTTGAATGAAGAGTTTTAACACCATATTACTCTGAATTAAGGCAATATTTTCCAAAACTGTTTAATTTAGGATACTAATAAATGGTCTTGATTTTATTGTTCCTTTTCATCGCATGAAAGTGTAACGATAGTTGTTTGCAAATTACAATTATGTTTACGATGGTGTTCTTAGAAAGTAAGCAAATAATTTAACAGAATGAACTACCTACAAGAACAATAGAAGTTATACTTTCTATGCAAATTCATATACAGTCAACTTAATACAACGCTGTACATACCCAAACCGTGGTTGTTATAGAGATTGTAGTTGATATAACTGAACAATTTAAAATAAAACATTGTGAATTTAGTTAATGTTGTTATGGCTATTTACGTAAAAATAATAGCTTTGATGCCAGTGAATAATTTAAAATTGTACATAAGGAAAAAGCATACCACTTTAAACTACTTTATTTTATTCTATAAAATACATTCAAAATGTTTTAAATGTTCAATAAAACAAATGACATGCAAAATATTTTTTTTAATAAATCTTAAAATAATATTTTCTAATTCTATGCTAAAAAAGGTTGCCGTCAACAGCCAAACAGTATTCTAATCTATTATAAAATTAATTTAAAACATTTTCGATTTGTTGCGGCGTAATTTCCTGGGAAACCTCCAAAATTCTATTCTTGAGCTCTTCAATACAGGAACATTATTGTATACTGAAGACTGCACCCTTCCTCAGTAAAAGAAATCCATTGGATTTAAGGCAGGAGACCTTGGTGGCCAACTAATTGGTCCACCTCTTCCGATCCACCCATCAGGAAAGTTTTCGTTTAAAGTTTGCGTAACATTTCTCGAATAGTGAGATGGTGCACCATTACATAGAGTTTAGGTTTA
This sequence comes from Dynastes maya, assembly GCA_029619315.2. Taxonomy (NCBI): domain Eukaryota; kingdom Metazoa; phylum Arthropoda; class Insecta; order Coleoptera; family Scarabaeidae; genus Dynastes; species Dynastes maya. The sequence goes on from JAROYE020000001.1 coordinate 30,087,325, forward strand.
AAGTATTTATAGCTGGAACAAATCTGTTCCACAGTAATTGCAAATATTTGTCTGCATTTAGGTTTCCATCGGTGAAAATGGGCCTGTAGCATACCCATATACAGCGTTGTATTAAGCTCACGGTGTATATTTTCTATTTCAGTTATGCAAGATCCATAGCAACAAGAACCAAATCTTTTGGAAATTAGATTTTTCTCGAATGAGTTAGCACCATTGTTTTTTTTTTATAAATATGAGTAAGCTATAATTTTTGCCAACCTAATCAAGTATTTGAACTCTATGGCACTGGAACACTGAAACGCTTCACCAAAACCCCTACCACAGTACTTCACTCGCACTGGACGCACGTTTCGATAACCAAGCTATCATCACCAGTTCAGTTTTACTACTGACGATGATACCTTAGCTATCGAAACGTGCGTCCACTGTGAGTGAAGTATTGTTTTAAGGGTTTTGGTGAAGTGTTTCAGTTTGCCAACCTACTTTTTATAAGTAAAAAACTAAAATCACTTTCCTACTTTTAATAAGCTTCATGGCTTCAACCGCTTTCAACGAAATCTAAAATTGCACTTTTTGGTAAAATAGTTGGAAGATGTATTGGGTGTTTCACAACTATCGCAGTATGAAATACACTTCACAGAATTACAATGTGATAAGTATGCAGTATGTTCCGAGCAGTTAGTAGTAGTAAGAGAGCACATTTCTGGGATATGTTGACCAATAAACTGTCAATGAAATAGTTTACCTAACAAAAATACCATCCTGAAGAAATCGCTTTCAGCACGCGCTTGAATATGTCTGGAAACTCGCGGCAGACAGTTTGAACGGTTTTTCTAAATATTGACGTATAATGGACCTGTAAAATCAGTGTTAATAAATAATTTCATGTTCTTTCCAATGTTGTCAAACTAGTACATTCAAAAAAAAAATCAGAGGGACATCTATTAGTGTTATTTGCGTGAAATTTTGTCACAAGCATGGCATTGAGCGCGTTCATCACACGATTACATTGCGGTTTCTCATACTGCGTTATTGTTTCATCAGCTGTTGATTGGTAACGGAAAATACAAAAACATAACCTCTTTGTTACCCAGTAATCAATGTGAATCAGATGGAACTTTTAATGCAAGACGATAAAATAGATATAATGAAAATTAAATTGTAGAGAGACAGCGTTGAGAAAAATAGAAATTACTTTGAAGACATAATTCCGAATTACGGAACATTTTCGGATGTCAAAAGCAACCTTATAGGTAATGTTGATTGTAGTTAATTAGTGCCCATCTCTAAGCGAAATATAGTCAGATTTTGCTTAATCGAATAAGCGAGCTCAACCAAGGGGACACAAGGTTATCCCTCTTCATAAGAAACTCCTTTCTTCGATTTGATTGTTGAGCAAGCTAGAAAGTTTCCTGGCTGCCAATGATCGATTTGGTTTGCCCAAAAGCTCAGACCTTACTATTTTGTATGAAACGAAACAATTGCTTTAATTAATCAATTAGTAGGGGAATATATTAGATGGCCCAATAATCATCAGCATAACATAAATGTAAATTCACTAAACAACAATTTGTTCTATGAAAGTATATTGATTATATGTAGGTATTTAGAAATCGATCTCGTGAAATTCCTGGTATTGTTGGAGTAATTAATCACTGCCACATTCCAATAAAACAATCAGAAGGGAATCCTCATGATTATTTCAATAAGAAACAATTCCATTCTATAATTCTTTAAGGTAATTTATAATGTGAATTTATTATAGAAATGTATGCTTCCAGTAAATACTTTACGGGAGTATGTAATGAAAATGCACTATAGCATAGCCTGGAAGGATGTACGATTCCCGAGTTTAAGCTTACTCCGTTGTATAATAGGCTAACAAATTTAGTCAATCCACTTTTACCATGAGATCGCCATTTACTGGGACGCTTAGCGTATCCTTTATTAATCAATTTAATGAAGCCATATCAAGACAATGGCCATTTGAGACCCGAATAAATTATGTTTAACACAAGATTATCTTCTGTACGATCAACAATAGAACGAGCATTTGGTCTGTTAAAAATTAAATTTCGAAAACTAAAGTACATAGATGTTAGAACACCCGAACCAGATGTACAAACAATAGCTGCAGCATGCACCATACATAATTTTATAATATTACAAAACAATGCTGCTGATGACTATAATATTGAAGATGTACCTACAGAAAATGCAGATTTTAATGAATTTGAAGGGCTTGTGCGTGAGGAAAGAGGGTTTGCAGAAATGAACCGGCAGAATTTGGTAAATATACACGTAGGTTCATGCTTCACCGGGTTGCGAGATATATTGCGCGTAGCGCGATCTGGCATCCTTGCATTTATCCCCGTCGGCCAGCCTCGCCGCGCGCAATTGCTGTAGCCTATCTGACGCACTCTTTGTCTTTCTGTACGCTCGTAAGGTTCTAACAAGAGATTTCGAATACGTTATGTTAGTTTATACAACCGCAGAGATGGTAGAGATCATTAAATGGTATTTCAACAAATAGACGAACAACAAATTCCTCTAACGCATCACGAGCGGGAGCAGAGAGAAGTGAGGATTTGTTCGTTAGTTGAAATGGGCAAACTTTACTTTAGTCAGCAAAGTTCAGACGAAATCAGTATTAGTAGAAGTACTGTGAAACGTATTTTGAAACGCAACAAATACCAAAGTTACAAAGTTCAATATTGCCAGGAGATTTTTCACCTTAATAAAATAACATTGTTAGAATTTCAATGTATTTTGTATAATTATCGAATTTATTTTTCTTTAGTTTAATTTTATAAGAATCGTTGTTTATTTTCCTACTTATTGTTAGAATTACTTGTTCGTTCTCCTACATCGTATAGCGGCAACAAAATGAATATAATAAACTGTACTTTCTAACATCTGAGAATACAGAAAAATTACGCAGTAATTCTGTATTAGCACATTTTGTCAGAAGATGTTGAATTATAATATTACGTGATTGAGCGAACAAGCGTGCATACCGCTGCTCGGCTTATGATATACTGCGATTGGATGCGATCTATCAGTGAGACTCGAATGCTCTTTTGCCATTCACAAAGGCAATATCCCGTTCGTATCTAGACCGACGTGTATATAGGATACAATGTAAAATAAATTACAAACTTAGAAAGCTAAATTATTTACAACTTGTACCAATTCCGGTATAAAATAAAATTTAAATACATGTACAAGTTATACGAGTAAAAAAGTTATTTAATTTTTTTATTATTTCGTTCCTCTCATGTTGGATTCTATTGCTTTTTTCCAAATACTCAACAAGGCGATCTATAGCAGCTTCTCTTCTTTCTTCTAATTCTAGTAATGCATGTCGATAATTTCATAGTGACTTCATTTGCTTTCGTCATGTCATCTTTGGCTGCAAATAGGACGCCTCTCAAGTTGAAGGGGTTGCATCATATGTCACAAAGGACATTTTTACTGTTGATACAGACGATTGATTGCGGTTTGCACTGGTTTCTGTGACTGTACACTGTGAGGAGAACAGAGGAGCTTTAAAAGATTGAATATGAAAAGATTGTGATGTAAAAGGCAACTGGCACAACTGAAGGGATGACAGAGGAGATTGTAAAGAATGTATAAGGAAACAGTGTGAAGTAGAACGTGAACAAATTGCTATTGGGGAGAAAGATGCCGGAAGTGTCATCGGTACGTAATCAAATGAAGAAGTTGGAGGATTAATAGTTTTGTCGTTATCAAAGACATCATCAAATGCTTCATAGCGTTCCCATGTGATGTTACCCCTGCCATCTACTATCGTTTTGCAATGATGTTTCAAGTTTCGAAATTTCTGATCTAATACCTCCTCATTTACATTATAACCTTTTAGGTTGATTTCTTTACTAATTTCTCTCCATAAACCAATTTTCTTTCTCTTTGAATTCCAAAACTCACTCTTCCTTTTCGGCCACAAGCAATTTTGTAGAATTTTCATCCCATGCGAAAGCCCCAGATGTATCTCAGTTATTTTAGTTTCAGTCAATATATTACTAACATTTAATAAAAATGTTTTGACTGTTTTCTCTTTCATCTGGTATGTATATCTTACTTATCCTTTAATAAATTATATATTTCTGCACGTTCGGTTATTGTATAAATATGTTTTTGTGTGGAGATTGTCCATAGCCGTTTAAAATTTAAAACTCTCAACACGTCTTCAGTGTCCTTTCAGCACGCTCAGAAAAATGGCGACCGACTACCAAACACGTTTGCAACACAGATGACCGTTCAGTACAACGTTGCGTAACTGCTTGTCAACAGTTGCTTATGTTAGGTGTGTGATGAACGCGCGCAATGAAAACTATATATTAAGTCTATTCGTACTGACATAAACAATCAAAAAAGTTTACATTACTATATTATTCTGCAATAAAGGTTAAAACTTGCACTACTATTCAAAGGAGTAACTGTAAAAAATAAATGGTAATCGTTAAGGTGTAAAGTACTACTTTCAAAGAAAATTACTGCTAGACATATAAATGCGAGATGGATAACGTTTTCAAAGGAATAATTTCCTGAACATCAAAATAATTTCCTTCCAGTGTATTATCCCTTACACTAAATGACAAAAGACATTAGTTTGTGAAATTGCTTCAAAACGAGGAAACATAAAAGACTGCTGTTTTATGGGCACACAATAAAAAAGGGAATGGAAGCAAAATGGCGAAATCGTAAAACTCAAACTACAATTAAGCTTACCAGAAACGGATTACAAAAAGGTTGGTACTTCTCAAGAAATAAAATAGGGTGTTACTGATTGGTATTAAGCACATATAATAACTACTTCTGCAAAATTGTGCTACGAACTACATATGTATGTACAGATCTTGCGTTGTAGGATGGCGAGTTCCGGCGCTGTTCGAAGGTACTGTCGAACATCGTTCGGGAAAATTCAAGTTTCAATGCAACATGTTGTGGCGTAGCTCGACTTGTTTTTTAAATTATGTTAGCATAATAAAAAACGACTATATAATAAAGTCTTGTATTTCCACCGCGCAACTGAAGCGTTCGCCATTCTATAACGCACAAACTGTACCATCTTTCTCAAATTAAATGCGAATCGAAGCTCTACAAATCTTCGATCATTTATGCAACGGAAGCTAGCAGTACGTAATTTCGTAAACATTTATTAATTAATATTCAAGTGTGTACTATTATTTCTCACGTTTATACTATAAGACCTGTGGTATTTCGATTCGCATTTAATTTGAAAATAGCGTACATGGCGTAACACAATATATGAAAAGTACAAACGAGAATAAAATAAATTGACTTTAGTGTAACACGCATATAGGTGATTCTACGATTGTACAGCGTGTGTTGCATACCGCAACTTAAATTTGCCTTTATGCATTACCTTACCTGTCCCCTACGTGATAACTAACGCTGGCCACGAGCGGTACCGCGCATCGGCGTAGAATCAGTTCGGACCGAGAGGATCGGTAGTATTACTTCGTCTGCGGAGCAGTACGGACATTTTCGCTGCCGGTCATTTGCGCAATTGTTTATCTGTCCTAGAAAAATTATAATTTCGTCAGCAAAACGACCGCGGTCGGACAAACTTCGAAAATTTATTGCAGAAATTCCAAACTTAATATATGAAGGTGCTAAAATTAAATGTGTAATCTGTAAAATCCCGTTAATGTGTTGGCCCAGACAACATTGTCTACGACACGTAAATAGTGAAAAGCATGTCTCAAAAAGAAATTGCGCACGAGACAATGAAAAATTTATATTTAATTTATGCGTTACGTTTATCGCATGTAATACATAGTTTAATTTACTAGACAAGGAACCATTTATCTGCTTTTTGGAATAACTATTCGGAGTGCAAATTACCAAGTCGAACATCGTTACGAAGAATTGTGCCATCTGCGCGCGAACATATTGAACAAAAAATAAAATCGGAGTTGAAAGATCAAAAATTGTGGTTATGTGTCGACGAAACAACAGATCGGAAGAAACATCCTGTTCTTAATGTAATGGCACGCAAATTGGAACCTCATCAATCGGCACCTTCAATTCTATTAGTCTTCAAACGATTACAACAGTGTACTGCCGATGTAATTTCAAAGTTAGTGTTAAATACATTGGACAAGTTTGAACTTTCAACAAACCAACTCTTGATGTTAGTGAGTGATGGTGTTGCAAACATGCTTTCTGTAGGCCGGTCTCTTAAAAAGCATTCTGCTAATTTGTTACACATTACGTGTAAAATTCATGCTCTCAATCTTGTGGCGGATAGTATCAGAAAACGTTATCCTGAGGTAGACGCTTTAATAGCGCATACCAAAGCAGTATTTGTCAAATCACCGAAACGTATTCGCGAATTTCACAGACTGTGTCCCCGTATACCAGAGCCACGAGAACCTATTCTAACTCGTTGGGGAACATGGTTGCAGGCCGCGTTTTATTATCATAAATATTTTGACAATATTAAGAACGTGGTTTTACAATTCGATACAAAGGAAGCTGCCGCTATCCAGAAAAGCCAGTCGAAATTTCAAGATAATCAGGTTAAAATGGATTTAAAAATCATTCACGACAATTACTTCGGGCTAGCAGATGCAATAGAAAAATTACGAAATCCTGCGGTGCCGTTAGAAGAATCTCTACAAATAGTGCAACATGTTCACGCACAGCTATACGCGATTGAAGATGCAAAAAATGTTTCTGTTCTAGAAAAATTTGAAAGTGTTTTTGAGAAAAATTCTGATTTTGGCACATTAAGACACATTTGTGAAGGTGCGTCAACAGAATCGTTAAGTTATTTGAAAGATTATTTTACTTACGCAAATATTACGTCACTAGATGTAGAACGTTCGTTCTCTGCATATAAACGCATTTTTTCCTCATGCCGTACTAGTTTTGCCGAAACAACAGTTGAAACGTATCTAATGTTGCAGATATTTAACAGACATTATTCACTTTGTGATTTCACGGAGGACTCTTAAAATGGTAAGTGTTTGAGCACGTGTTATTTAATTTTTATTTAAAAGATGAGCGAAATTATTTGCGGCAGCAAACATCTCTATTAGCAGAATAACTCTAGTGGAACGCGAGGCCTGGTCGAGTCTACGCTACTGCGCGGTACCGCTCGTGGCCAGCTTTAGTGATAACTCAACCAATTTGTCCTCAGTGTATGTATATCTTCAAGCATTAAAGTTTGAAACTAAACTCTGTCAAAGGAGAAATGTTCGAGACCCACTCGTCACCATGCAGTTTGAGATTCACTAGAAAGATCATTCTCTGCGAAATTAACTTCGATTATCAAATGGCACCAAGCAGAATGAAATGAGAATGTAATTGTATTAAATTAATTCAGAACATTCCTAAGCTACACGGCATCCTTTCAAAGCAACGCTAATGCATAGACAGACATTCCATGGAAATTTCCCTATACGATTTTATTTGTGTTTGCGTTGTATACCGTCCCCTGCGCTCACGTTTAAAACAACTATTGGTTAAACTATATGCAATGAAAGTCATCTCAAAATTGATCTTGCGTAATATTATCCTGGTGGAACAAAAACACCAACAAAATGAATATGATAAACAATAAAATACTTTCTGGTTATAAAGCAGTTAATTGATCTTAATTGAATTGTATGTTATGGATCTGGCACATGTTCAACTATCTTTAAAATACAATTTTACAACTTTTGAGATATTACAAGGGATAGCCCAAATGTATAGCCAGAGAAGAATTAGTTTATATTGCCTTCTAGATGATTGTCATTGGCTGATATGGTGAGATGTTTTGCATAGGTGTGTTTTGTGTTATTTTAGATTCAGAAGAAAAGTACTTTTGGAAACTATATAAAAACTTTGAATCGACATGAAGTATTGCATCAAGGTAAGATCATTTAAAATTTACAAGGAACAAAGAAATCTGTAAGTAGTGGCTCAAAAGTTTTGTTGAAAACCTGCCTTAGAACCAATGGAAAGCAATTCGATTGACAGCTGAACAATGGCCAAAGGTTTATGAATAGTTGAAACAACCTTTGAATAGAATTGACCTACTGAGGCCAATAGATAGCATCTGTTAAATTAGATTGCATTAGATTATTTATTAAAACAATGAAGACAATATTCAAGCTACACTGGCAACCTCTTGAACACCCACCTTATAATCCAGATTATGACCATGTGACTGCCACATGTTTGGTGCACTGAAGAAGGCATTAGGAGAGGAATGTTTTGAAGACGACGCTGCGGTCGAACAGTACGTGCGCAATTGGCTACATGGAAGAAGGAAGTTGGCTGTCCCCAACTTCTTTCTTCCATGAAGGGATCAGAAAGCTTTCTAGCCGATGGAGAAAATGTATTTCCGTTTGTATTGATATGTATCACCAATAAAGCTGTGTTACGAAATTCCGGTTTATATTTGAAAGATCCTCGTAGTATGGATGTTGCTAACTTAAGATTAACTTAACACATTGATGGTCCAGTAGTCAACACGTTAGCAGCATCTGCGTACAATACAATAGTGCTGAAGTTAGTCGAAGCATATTGAAATAATTCATTGATGAAATCCATGAGGCATCCTCACTTTCAAATTTTTCACGTCGGACTTCTTTCCGTTCTAAACAACTCGCTACATTCTTTCATTTAAATTTGTCTCACAAGAAACCCAACGGTATAATGAGTCAATAGCCTGATTCACTTTGAAATCGAAGTATTTGAGCCATTGTAGTACCTTTTTAAAAATACTTCCAATAATCTTTTTATTGTTAATATTAACAGCTTTCATGTACTATAACCTACAGAAGCTTCAACCTTGCTCAAATTATGTAGTATTTGCTTTACTAAACAAAAATACTACTGCAAATGTGCAAATAGCTTAATCTTTGATAATTTGGATTATATATTTATTCATTTCCCTTTAATTTAAAGGCGCCCTGTAGGATACCTGCTTTTGATCAACTAAGATTTCTATTAGAAATATGGCCTTCCAATGGTCACCACGAGGAAGTAGGGCATCTAATCCTTTTTCATCGATTGGTAGGTACATGCTGAAGAAGCTTCAGCTTCGATAGTCTTGACTCCTTAATTCTATATATGATGGAAACTACAATTTTAATAACAATCTCTACCACAGCATGGTTGCTATAAGCCAATAATAATAATAACAATAATAATAATAATAATAATAATAATAATAATAATTCACCACAAAAAAAATCATTACAATCGAATTATTAGTTAGCTTTAAGATGTAACTCTGTGAGTAATGGATGAGAATAATCTAGAATTCATTTATAGTTTGAACAAACTGCATACTTTATAAGAACTATAATTAAACTAATAATGCATAGGTACTTGACTATGTCCTATGCAAGAAAAGTAAAAATTTCATGCAAATAATAAAATAAGAAACATCAATTTAGTTAATAAATTGAAACAATATCAAAAGAGGAAAATAGCCCTTACATATTTAAATGTTCGTGATTGTTCTTGAGATTTCCGGAACTGGTGCACCTTCAAAATTAATTTCCTTTGAGCGAGTAATTCTACAGTCAATAATAATCTCCAAAAATAAAACACACATAAAGAAAATATAATACTTCTTTGAAACAAATGAATTCCTGCAATATAATCACTAAGTCCAATTTAGCGTTCGTGCATGCAAAAAGCAATAACGCCATTATTTAAATTGCTTTATAAACTAATTTCAACTGTAAAACTGCCATTGTCATAACAAAATTTGTAAAAAAAGTACTTCTTTGCAATTACTGGCAGAAACGCAAACTTCAGAAACAAAAACAAACGGATAAATAATATTTCATCTAAAATACAACACGATATCTACTTGCAAAATAACTAACTAACTTCACTAACTTTAATAAACGTCCACCTCTCGCTTTGGTTAACTACCTTGTCTGTGCATTCACTAACAATTTCTCGTTATGAATAGAGCCCGGTAACTGGAGGGCAATCGCAGCGACGGTGTGACCATGTTTGTGGGCGGGGAGGGCTGGTCGATTATGATACGACACGACAAATCATCATCATTCAGTTCAGTTTAACATTGAATAGCGGATAGGGCGTGTTGATTTCATTCATATAGACGTAGTTATTAATTGTAATTATTATTTAGTGTAGTGCGTTTTGATTTTATTGATACAGACGTAGTTATTAATTGTAGTTTTTAGTGAACATGTCGAAGGCTAAAAAACGACCCTTTTAAGACATAGTAAATAAGTTTATTTCTGACTTTCCCGATTTGTTTTACAACGGGAGTAAGATAGTTTGTAATGTGTGCAAAATACACACATACGACACGTAAATTCCGCACAGCATAGAAAACGAAAATTGGGCATGCCACCGAGAAGTGCATTTTTTTATGTAATTCTTGTGTTGATAAACTGTAATTTGCCACTAGGCTTACTCAATAAACAACCGTTTAAGGACTTTTGGTACAAATACAATCCCGAGTTGCGGTTGCCAACGGAGAAAACAACACGTAAGCATGTTGCATTTGTACGCGATGACGTGGAAAAGAAAATGAAAGGCACATTGAAAAAACAGTTTCTTTGGTTATATGTTGACGAGATAACGGACTGTAAAAAAATGCAATTGTAAATATTATGGGACGCATACCAAACTCTAGTAAATCTACATTACCACTGTTACTAGCTAGCCCAAGACTACAAGAGTGTACTGCTGCAGCAATTACGAAGGTTGTACTTAGTACGTTGGAAAAATTTCAAATTTCAAAAAATAAAGTGTTGGTGTTTATGAGCGATGGCGCAGCGATAATGCGTTCGGTAGGCCGTTCTCTTCTTGAACATGGTTGCAAGTGTTTACATGTTACGTGTAAAGTGCATGCTTTACATCTTGTGGCAGAAACCATTCGACAATGCTCTCCGGAGGTAGATTCATTAATAGCAAGTGCAAAAAAAAGTATTTTTAAAATCTCCCAAACGCCTACGATCATTTCAAACAGAGTGTCCTGATGTTCATCAACCACCGGAGCCAATTCTTACACGTTGGGGAACATGGTTGCAGGCAGCTTTTTATTATGCTGAACATTTCAAAATAGTAAAAACTGTTATTGCACAATTCAATCCTGCCGAAGCTGCAGCTATTAAGGAGAGACAGTCAAAATTTCAAGATATTTCCGTTGAAACAGATTTTAAAAATATTCATAGCTACTATAAAGGATTAGCTGACGCAATAGACCAATTACAAAATAGATCGTTATCATTATTGAAGTCTCTGCAAATTATGGATGGAGTGCATACACAGCTACTGACTATACATGACGCAAAATATAATCGCGTTTTAGAAAAGTTCGAGAGTGTGCTACAGAAAGATCCCAATTTTAGCACACTAAAACAAATTTGTGATGGTGTATCGAATAATACGCTGACTAAGTACAAGGAGTATTTTAATCATGCATGTATAGCATCAGTAGATGTTGAACGCTCTTTTTCAAAATATAAACTCATTTTTTCACCACGGCGAACATCGCTCACTGAGACAACTGTGGAAACACATCTAATGGTATCAACTTTTTGCCACTCTTATCCATATGATGTTAATACTGATAATGGTGCTTCTAGTTTTACTGTTCCGTAGCCAAGGCTGGTTAAAAGGGTGAGTGTTTAACTACTTTTCACATATTATAATTATGTACTAGTTCTGTTATTTTTTTTTCTATTTTCTTACTATTGTTTTTGTATACTAGGCAGGTACGGCTATGGCACGGCTCCTTGTTACCGGGCTCTACTTATGAAATTATTCAGGTAGCAGAGCGCTTTAACACAATTAAGTACTTTCTGCTTCCTAGTCTTTCTAAGTCTTTCTAAGAAATTAATAGGTTTCATTTAACAAACAAACATTTCGGACTGAGCTTACGAATTCTACGTGCATTGAGTTTAAATGAAACATTTGTTTTAAGGTCAATTATCTTAAGCCTTCAGAAAAGATTGTAGCTAATAGAAACTAAGGAGATGTAGAAAGAACTACATAATTAGTAATAAAAGCTAATTTTCTTTTAGAAACGTACATTTAAAGCTCCATGCTATTGAGAATAGTTATACATGAATAGAACGAGAAGTACCCGTGTTTGGGGACAGATGGCGCTTTGTGTCAAATCCTGCATTACCGACTGTGAGCACTATTCTTTAGTCGACGTCTGTCAAAATTTCAGAGAGGATTCATCAAGTAGTGTTGTTTTGAAAGCTGTTGAAAGTGAGCGAGTTTATGTACTTGTGGAAGCATGGAAAAAGAACAATACCGGTCAGTGATTCGATTTCCTTGTTTGGATGGGGAAGCGTGTGCAGATATCAAAGAGACGTTGAATACAGTTTGTAAGGACCATTCTCTTACTACCATCAGAAACCGCTTTAATGAACTTAAGCATGGCCGAACATCCGTCTTTGATAAGGACCGGCCAGGTTGTCCCATTGAGGTGACTACGAATGATATGATCAATAAACTTCATGATATCGTGTTCGCAGACCGCCAGGTGAAGACTAGAAAGATTGCTAATATGGTAAACATCTCAAGTGAACGTGTATAAAACATCCTTCACGAAAAATTCAGCATGAGAAAGCAGTCGGAAAAATGGGTGCGCCGTCTGCTGACGATTGATCAGAAGCGAAATCGCGTGATAACTTCAAAGCAATGTTTAAATATACTTAAGCGCAATACAAATGCTGTGGCGTTATGTGACTGTAGATGAGACATGGATACATCACTACACGCCAGAAACCAAAGCTCAGTCGGCAAAATGGGTTTTTCCCTGCGAACATGCACCGAAGAAGGCGAAGATGACTCCATCAGCCGAAAAACTATGGCGACGATTTTTTTGGAATTCGCAAGGCATAATCTTAACTGTTTATTTGGATAAGGAAAGGACAATCACGAGACAATACTATGCTGACCTATTGGACCAATTCGACGCTGAACTAAAGAGGAAAAGGCCCCACCTAGCGAAGAAAAGAATTCTCCACCATGTCAACGCCCCTGCCCACTCATCGGCAATTGCGACAGCAAAATTAGGCCAGTTACGATACGAATTGGTGTTCCATTCACCATAATCGCCAGATAAGTTTATAAAGACCACCAAATTCGTCTTTTAAAGTCTACAAGGACATTTGAAAATTTTTTTTTTCTTCCATTTTCGGTCAATCGGCCAAAGAAAGTTTAACGTAGCCTAAAAGATATTCGTAAATGAAATGGCTGAAAATACCATTACCAATACGCATTCTCTACACTCAAACCGCTGACTGTCCTCTATAAAATGAAAAATGAAATTCATACAGCATTAGCATTGATGCAGAGATTTTTTGCGTAAAAAAACAGTAAATGTAACAACATGTTTTCTGCTAATCTTCATAAGTAAATTACTACTTCAGATAAATTGAGTTGTCTAAAGAGTCCTAACATCTGAGCTAGCAAGTAACCTTGGCTAATATTAATGATAATTAAAGCGTGACAAACGGTTGCACCCGCAGAGGCACCGTGAAAGGAGCTGTGTTTACTATGTGCATACAAGGAATCGAGTGGACGTTCGGTTATTATCGGTTGATCGGTGTGCGTGTACTATTTATAATGTTCGAGAAACTAGTGGAACCGTCCGGGGCGTACCACGCAAAAGTAGACACAATATTAATAAAAAAATAATAGATTGTTACCTTTTATTGACGCTGTGTTTCTGAGCATCAGTACTTTCGTCTACAGTGAGCCAGATTTTTTGATTTCTCTACTCGTCTTTTATACAGTCTTTTACTGTACCTTGCACATGTTGCAACTTGTACCGCAATTGTCTTTTTGTTGGTAGCTTCCATGATGGAAGATATTTATTCAAAAAAGACAGAAGTTTTCATTATCTACTAGGTGTTGTGGGATGTTGCACGTGCTCAACATGAAAATAAAGTCATACAAAAATTGCCAGTTCGGAATATCGTTTCTTAAATTCAATACATGACGTTTACTTTTAATATGACTTCTACATTCAAATGTCGTGCGACCTAGCGACCCTATACCGCAAAATTTGCAACGAATGTGCTAACCTGTAAATTCCAAACCAGGGAAACGCCAAATATATTTCTTCACATGCGATGCAAGAAGTACACCATGCTTACGTCCCATGTTTTCGAAAACACACAATGAGAATCCGATAAATAACCGAACGACCAGACCCCTCAATGTCTACCGCATCACTGAACTCTGCATCCACATACGTACATACACCCCTCCGTACAGGCGTCTCTGCGGGTGCAACCGTTTGTCACGGTTTAATGATAATGATAATATTTATTATCTGAGACGTCAGAAAGAAGCTTAAGGGAGATTACAAATGCTCAGGATATGTCTAGTTACAACAAATAAATTGAAGAACCAAAATTCACCGACAGCATGATCTAAACAGTAAACTAAATAGTAATAGAACTACTTACTGGTGTGTAAGAATTCATGTAGAGGGTGAAGTACTTTCCGTTAAGCAACTTTTATTCAGAAATTTTAATTTTTCTTGTTCTTAATACGATATCTATGACGGGCTATATTATATAACATTGTGCCCACTAATAAGCTTTCTTGAAGGGTTACTAACAAAAGAATAGCTAACGGTTTAAGAAAAAAAAGTCTGCATATTACTTAGTTATGAAAACGTTTGCATAATATAATCTTCTCCATAACCACGTGTTCCCATAGCTCTAAAAACGTAACTACAAGAATCGTTGGTCATATTGTCGTGGATGTCTACTATAAATAATGAAGCTATAAATAAACAATAAACAACTTCTAGTCTTCTCTATTGCTAATGCTATAAATAGAAAATAATTAACTTCATAAGGCATTTATAATTAGTTTCTTCAAACTTATAGTAGGAAATAAAAGAATACCAGTAGAAGGGAAAATTAAATGGGTAGACAAACATCAAAGTGTATGTTCATGGTGTATCTACCCCACAGCGTTTCACCAACTAATGTAAGCAACTTTAGTGCTCGAGAATTTCGCACAAACAAATGAATTATACCTCTCCTACTACAATTATTTCAAATTATTATGCCCTCATTGTTTCTATATAACGTTAGAATTAGATTACCATATTGTTTTATCCTGAAGCAAGTGATTATAGAACTCCGTACTACAGTGAAATTATAATATAAACATTCTGCCAGAAATTAAGCTAGTAAAACCAATTTCACATTTACTTCAATTCCATTTAAATTCAAAATAGTATAAATGTATTGAAGCATTTGCTTGATAATTGGGAAATCGTTAATACCATCCCTAAACCCCTTTCAGTTTGTCCCTTCCATTTAACAAAAATTAATATTTTTAAAGAAATATATGTAGTAGGACATATACAGGATATACATCTTGTTTAGGAAGTCATTTAAACCAAAAAAGTTATATGTATAGGTACTATTTTTTCTATTTACATAGCCAGAACAGATTAAAAATTTTATTGAATTAGAAATGACTAATATAATTATTGCATGGATATAGATTAGATCATCTAGTAGGTTATCATTAGGGTTTGTTAAAAAGGTGGTACCGGATGGCAGTAGCGTAGCGGTAGCGGCGTGGGTAGGGGTAATTTTCAACTCGTAGTCGATCTCCGAGAAGTCCGCATATTTATTGCACAATATGCAATAGCGGATTGCTAAGTCGCGATAGGTTTGAATGTAGAAAACATTGTAAAAGCAAACATCATGTATTGAATTTAAGAAACAACATCCCATAACATCTAGTCTACCAAATGAACACTTTCGTCTTTTTTGGGCTAAGTACATTCCCTCATGGAAGCTGACAACATATATGCAATTACGATACAATTTGAGTTAAGAAATAAGAAAATCTGCCTTTGTGGATGAAACAACTGATGCTTAGAAACACAGCGTCATTCATGTTGTAGCGCGTCCTTTAAAACGTGATGGTCCACCAGCTTCATTGTTGTTATCCAGTAAAAGGATTCAGAAAACTAATGCAGAAACCGTTGTCAAGATAATAAAAGATTCGTTGAGAGAATTTTGTATCACAGGAACCCAAGTCACAATGTTCGTTACTGACGGAGCCGCAACAATGCTGAGAGTTGGTAAGATGTTGAAAATATGCTTTCCGACTCTTTTTCACATAACATGCCTCATACACGTATGTCACCTCGTAGCAAAAACCATTCGAAAGAAGTATCCGATGGTGGATAAATTAATAGCACCTACCAAAAAAGTGTTCATCAAATCTCAGAAACACATCCGTGTATTCAAACAATTCTGTCCGAAATTACCACCACCACCTCAGCCTGTAATAACGCGATGGGGAGCATGGCTCCAGGCAGTATCTTACTATCAGAAATATTTTTCATCAAAGGAAAAATGTCATCTTGAAACTTGATTCAAATGATTCTGCAGCAGTTCGAGATAGTCAGCAACTTTTTTCCAATTCGGACGTTCAACAACAAATAGATGAAATTTCCATGAACTATTCTGAAGTTGCACAAGCTATTGAGCAATTAGAAAACAGTCACTTATCTGCACGAGACGCGTTAAATTGCATAAACAATTTACAAGCCGCTCTAGAAAACTTGACGAACACTATAGGAGTCATTGTTGCTCAAAAATTGGGTGCAATTTTAACGAAAAATCCCGATTTACAAAAAGTTCGGTCTATAACTGAAAATCAAGGGTGCCCAGATAAGGAAAAGGAACATCTGACATTTGCAAATCTTACTTCACTGGATGTCGAACGATCATTTTCGAAGTATACGACAACGTATTCACAACACCGTCGACGGCTGAATGAATCGACAATGGAAGCGTTGCTGATGTTGCAATTCTACGCAGCTTACCAAGGCGGTTGCCAATTACCACAGTGGACATCAAGGCGAGAGGAAAAGGTAACAATATTATTTTTCACTAATATTGTATATTACGTACCTACTTTTATGCGGTGCGCCACTGCCACCTTTTTAACAAACTCTAGTTATCATGCTAGAGAATATAATGTAAACAACAAAGAAAATGTAGTTGATGCAGTGTTGGACAACCCCACCCTATGCACTGGAAGCATTGCAGCGCAGTTTCGTCAAAATAGAATTTTTTTTGCAATCTGTCGTCTCATCAAGACATAGCCACAGCTGTTTATCTTTTAATTCGGCTTTAATTCGATTTTCAATGTCCTCACGTATTCGTGGAATATCTCTCCGTAACGCTGTCCGAGATGGTAGTATCCACTCGGTATTGTATGTACCCCAGAATTTTCGAAATGCTTTTTTATCAAGTATACGAAGTGGTAGACCACATACCATAAACCTTAAAAGCAATTCTAATTGAAATTGACGTTGTTATGACACACCATTTCTTTTATTTCTGTGGTGTGCGCTATTTATATGTCTTTCACAATCACGTTTGCTCCAGCACAGTAGTTTCTTTTTACAAACTTTACAGAAAATTGTACTCCCATTGTAGTGTAAATCCACAAATTCACTAAGAAATTTATTAACTTTCGTAAGTAATGGCCGTTTATTTTTAATAGTTACGTTAGACATAATCACTAAAGCGAGCACACCGACGCTTGTTTCTAGTATGCCACGAAGTGGTGCAAACGTAACATCTGCAGACTCGTCATTTGTTGATGAATAGAGCGCGTCATCCGTAAATGAATAAGCGCGCTGTTAATTCGTAGCCGTCGATGAATGAACTTTTTTTTTGTAGTGGCCCACTGTGAACAACGCCCTATTTATCAACGAACACCCAAACTGCAGGTGTATATTTGCGCGTCTTCACGACGTAATAGACAGTGGTTTTGGTCCTCGTCCTAATAATTACATATTTAAATTACCTATGTTTACATACATATATGCGCCCGGCAGCCTGATTGCGAACCTGGCGCGTGGCGCTCTTGGCCCGCTCTAGTTATTACTACGGGCGGCTGCGTGAATGTAACCAGGGTTGTACAGTGAAGCGGGTAGAGAGCCTTCGTGTTTTCATAAACAAAAAAGCAATTACAAATTGAGCGGAAGATGTGAATGACGACATATTCCCAGAAACTTACATAGGAAGTAAATGCTTGAGGACCGCTATAAAACGAGAACGAATATTTACGGAATCTTAACAAAGTTGGAGAATTCCATTTTATTCCAGAAATGAAAGGTATACTAAAAGGCTTTATGTTTCCTTATTATACTAGAAATATAACGATATAAAAATGCGAACAAACTAACAATAGTTAGCTACACTTAGAGCCTTCATTCTTCGAAGAAACATGACCATTCTTCGACGAAACATCGTTTTAGTGTGAATACTTGGCCTAGTCTCTAACGGAGAACTGCTTGTTTACAATGTCAAAATAAACACACACAAACAATTACATGACCAAATAACAATTAGATTTAATAAAATTCCTCAAGATGATGCAACAATAGCGTGTGTTTACCACTCAATGGTTCGTAGGTGTCATACTTGTATTCGAGCTCAAGGAGGGAATTTTCCTTACACAGTCATTTTTGTCTTTTTTTCAGTTATTTATTTTTCTAGTTACTTATTTTTTAAATTTGTATTTTAATAGCTATCTCTGAATTATTAATATTTAAATCTGCTTTAGTTGTATAAATAAAAAAAAGACATGTTTATTTAACATTTTTTGTTTTAAATGACTTCCCGAACAAGGTGTCAAAGTTTCTTACACCTATTATAAATCACCCTGTATAGAGACGGACAAATGTTCCGAAACCACTTAATTACAAGAGAATGACAAATGATAGTGGATCTAGGTTTTCAACAACCTGTAGAACCAAAATTGTGCTATTTTATTATGCCTTCAATATATGAGTGACGTCATCAGTTTTCATAAAGTAGTACCATTTGTCATTTTTGTTATACTTTACATATGTTATACTTAAGAAATATAATGATATGCATCAATATAGGTAATCTGTTTTTGTTCTTACACAAAGCTGGCTAGGAAAGAGCGCCAAACTATTTCTTGTGACGCCATGCTGATCTAAAGAGCTCGTTGCTAAGCAAAGTAATCATTAGTAACAATTGCCAAACTGCCAAATCTCAATTCCAAAAGCGTAAATTATTCTTGTTGTTTATTGTTATTATATCCTACATTTGTCATAGGTTCCTTCCTTATTCTCGTTATTATTTTCTGTCATTTTAATTCGGACCGAAAGGCAAGTATGCTATTTTAATAAAGCTTTTGACTGCGTACAACACGAAATCTTGTTGGACAAGCTTTACAGTTATGGAATTAGAGGTACTGTGGCTGGTTGGATAACGTCTTACCTTAGCGGTCGTCTACAGTATGTAACAGTAAGTCATATGTGTGAGAATAAACTTCAAAGGTATAAGTCGACATATTTACCTGTACTTCATAGAGTAGCCCAAGGATCGGTAATCGGTCCCCTATTATTTAACTTATATACTAACGACATATATAATTTCGTCTCTAGCGCATTGGTCTACATATATACAGATGGCACAACTGTTTTACTCAGCAAAGACAGTCTACCAGAAACAGCAAGGGCCAGCAATGAAGCAATTCATCTCCTCTATCAATGGTTTTCTTCTAATAAATTAAAACTAAATGAGGACAAAACTTATTTTCTACTGTTCCATACTCGTCAGCGTGTTCAAAATATTCTCTGCAACATACTAGTTGACAACAAATCGATAGAGCAGATAAATAGTACAAAGTTCTTAAGAGTAACTATACAAGACAATATGTTGTGGGAAGACCATTGCACCAAACTTAGCAACATCCTTCATAGTAAAGCGTTTCTCTTTAGAAGTCTTCAACATACTTTAAGTGTTGATACGCTATTAAGCGTATACCATGCAGAAATACAATCAAGACTGGGATACGGAATCCTACTTTGGGGCTCATTTCCTTCGGCGAAAATCGTTTTTCTTGCACAGAAACGAATTATTAGAATTCTCGGAAACCTAAATTCAACCGATTCCTGTAAACCGATATTTGTGGCATTAAAAATTCTAACGGTTCCATCTTTATACATTTTAGAAGCAACTTATTACATACACAAAGACAGAAATGATCTTCCAACCAATAGCAGCATCCATCAACATTATACCCGCAATGCATGTGACTTGTGTATACCTAGATGCGATTTACATCTGACCGATAGAAGCCCACAGCACTTGGGTAGGAGGTTGTACAACAACCTACGTGATTACCTAAAAGGCACAGCACCTTTCAACCAAAATGTAAAAAACTTTTTAGCCAAAAAATGCTACTACAGTGTTGACGATTTCTTAACGGATACTATTTGCTAATTCATTAGGGTTTAAATTACGTTTCTCCTTCTAAATGCTCTAAATGTTTGTATTTGTTTTTTAGTTTAATTGAGGTGGTGGACTTTAGTTTAGTTTATTTCAGCTTTTTTTTTTTTTCTACTTGCCTTATTATTATACTTTTTTGTTGACGAATTCTGTTATCCATGGATACTTGGATTAATAAAGATTATTATTATTATTATTATTATTATTATTATTATAACCTTTCTACCATGGAGACGGCCCTTGTTTTTTTCTATAGAGTGGTAAAAATTAACGTGACAAAAGACCGTATCGAAAGTTTTAAACACAAGATTATTATTTATAAACAAATTGATTAATTACTTCCAGTAATGTGTTATGGTGTAAAGTGTATTAGAATGAACATGGACATAGTTCTCTCTAACACCTTTTTTCTGATAGTTTCGAGGCATATCCAAGCAGTTAAATTAAAACTAAATTAAAACATTAAAACTAGATTAAATAAAACAGAAACAAACAAAAAATTACGTTTCCTATTACTCCAAGAGTGTTTTGAATATTGGGGTAATAACATTGCTTATGAATGAAAAATTTTGAAAATGTTACTTGAAAGAGTTCCTAATTGCAAACCCAAAATAAAAAATCATAGCATAACAGTAGTGTTATCTAGTTGATTTAACTCACAACGACTACGATCAACGACTTTACACTATACTCCTGGTTTCCGAGTTGGAACCGCGTTGTTGCCGTAACTTCTGCCGATATTTCGTCGACACTATCATGGGACATCTTCAGGGCTGTTGCTACTCACTGACTGCGTGGACGAAACGTCGGCAGAAGTTGCGACAACGACGCGATTCCAACCCGGAAACCAAGAGTATAGCGTAATTGACAACCGCAAAAGCCTACGTACCAGAATCAACGACTTTATTTTTGTATTGCTTAATAAACATACTCCAAACAGTTAACTATTAGTGTTTGATATCAACAACACAATAGTACACATACAGTAAATAATACAAAAATCAGAAAAACTATTTTATAATTCTTCTCCTGGCTTTTCTTTTTCCTGTTTTATTCTTTTGTTTGAAAAGGTGGTATTCGTCAATGTCAGGAAGTGCATCCGAAATATTTTCGTTTTAAAGCACTCGTTAGAGTTAATGCATTTTGTTAAAAATGCATGCGTAAATATCATTATAACTGTGGCATACGTTGTGATACTAAATTTAACAATTATCTATCTACCATTTTAATTACCTTAAAGACAGACAATAAATGACACAGTCAATCACTTTCTGCCAACAGCATTAAGCTGTGATGATTGTCTTACAGAAAATTAATTGGATTCTGGTAAATCAACCGAAAAACATTTGTATTTTAAATCTGATTTATAAAAGCGGAACATCCCCAGGAAACATACAGCTCCCTTAACAGAAGGAAGATTTGTGCGCTTTTCGCGGATAAAGAACGGCCATCGATAAATAACATTGTTTTCCAACACTGATCAGATCATTTAAGCGGAAGGGAGTGGCTTAGTAAGATTTTGTGACAAGCCGAGAAAGCCGATTTATTGCTAAAAACTTTTTCTTTTTTTCTCATTCTCTCTCGGCATACCTTATTTATTGTTGTCGTTGAGTGAATTTCATTCAGCAGGGGATTGCCCGTTACAACTTTTGGGGAATTTCAAGATGCATTAAAGTTATAGAGCTCTTCTGTGTATCGTATACCTCAATTAATGGCTTTCATTAAGTGTATTTTCTTTTTACTACAACCACATATCCTTCCCATAAACTAAACTAACACAACCTTCACACGAATACCAATCTTATTAAACTAACGATTCGGTAAAACGAAGTACTATTGAACATGCAACAATCGGAAAGGACCTTATTAAAAATCTAATAATTTCCCCCATTTAAATTGTCTCAATTACATTACATATTCGTTGAACTTACTATTATAGTTATCTTACTTAACAAAAGCTTGGCATTCGTTTGGTTTTAGTATCTCTTATCAAATTAGACCAACCAAGCAAAGACGTTTGCGATTTATATGTAGCTAGGCTCTTAACCTAATTCTATCGACGAGCAATATTAAATTTCTTTTTAAATACATCCGGTCCGACGGAACTTTTCTTACATTGGCGCTATTTGTAAATATTTACAAAGTATCTGATCACGGTTCTTCGGTACAATACTTAGGACTTATAATAGTGACCGTCTCGGCGATCGGCGTCCAAGTGACTATATGGCGGCTTTGAATCAATAAATATTCAGTTATGGTAAAAAGCTATGGTAAAAAGAAGACACCTTTTATTGTTAAACATTATTTCAAAAATGGTGAAAGTTTGACTGGCACTATTCGCAAATTGCCTCCAATTATTGGTAAACAAGCTGTTCCAAGTGCATCAACTGTGAAGAGAATGATCGAAAAATTCGAGGATACAGAGTCAATTACTGATGTCAGACCATGGACACGTATTCGTCCAGGTCGTTCAGCAGAAAACAGCTGTTCGCCAAAATGTGGCCGAGAGTCCGGGAATATCCATTCCATGCTCAAGGATTGAACATTTTACGAAGGCCATACAGATCATGCACGGCGAAGAAAGTTCGTCAATTGGGTAATTGAATAACAAGTCAACGGTGAACGGTGAATTTTGCAACAAAATCATCTTCAGGGGTAAGGTCCATTTTCATGTTGATAGCTTCGTGAACAAGCAAAATTTCCGCACTTAGAATGACGAAATACCACATGTGTTTCATGAGAAGAAAATGCCCCCCAAACATATCACTGTTTGGTGTTGATTTTGGGCTGGAGATGTGATTGGACCATTTTTATTCGAAAACACTGCTAGGATTGCACCAACAATCAATGGCGAATGATATTGGGGCTCAGCTTTTTATTATCGCCTTTGACTTCTTTCTCTGAAGACAAAGATTTATGTCAACAAGCCTACGACCACCCAAGTCTTAAACAATCAATCCAAGATTAGACGCTGTATCGCTAAAATCTAGACACAGTTATGCCAAACCATGATTGAAAATGTCGTTAAAAGAGTGGACGTCACAAGTGGAATGAATGCCAGGAAATGATTTGATTTATCTGCCTCATCCTCTTTTGGTTTAGACAAGTCTTCTCTTCCATCTTGCGACAACAGGACGAGCAAAAATGGTATTGCAAAGAAAAAGACAACATTTAATTAAACTTAGATTAGCCAGAGGGAAAAGAAGAAAAAGCAGACGTGTGAATAACACGAGCTCATGAAATTCTTAAGATAATAATAAGAATAAACCCATGCCTTCGCATCTCTCAACAACATTCGCCAATTGCAGAGGCAGCCATGAGTTATTGTTATTGATTATGTCCATAATTAGGCGTTTCAAATAAAAATCTTGATTAATATGTACTTCCTAACTGTTTTAATTGTTTTTGATACATTCACTACGGTAAGCAAAAATTTTTTATGAAATGTATAAGATTTCGTATGTAAATTATTTGTAAAAATTTCCAAAAATTTCATTTTAATATTAATATGGATATATTCATGTGGAACTAGTGACAAATCACAAGCCACTAATTCCACAATTTACATATAAAAATTTAAGAAAATTTTGAAAATTTATAGAACATTTTCATTCACAGTAGTAAATGTATCAAAATTTTAATATATCACAAACTATTAAATTCTTTTAATGCCTGAGGAAGGGTTCTACCCCAAACAGGTCGCATGAGAAAAATTTTGTAAACCATTAAAACAATTAGGAAACAAATATTACTCAACGTTTTTAGTTGTTACTATGCCTGCGCCCGCTGGGTATCTTAAAACATTCACTCTGACCATTTGCCTAACTTGGATTAAGGAAAAGCACGAAAACCTTAAAAATCGATATTTCCTTGGTTTTACCGATGTTATTGTGTATTGGGCGAAGCGTCGGGTTACGGAATACACCTCGCACTTCTAGGCATCAATTAGTATGATCATTAGCCAGCCCCACTAGAATTTTGCCGAATCCAGAGGTGGATTCGAACCTACGGCTCCAGCTTGCCGGACTGGCGCGCTGACCACTACACCAAAGAGTCTATTGATTCGAATCCTTCTGTTTTACCTAGATGTTTACATAGATAGCTGCAGATGTATTGCAACATCTCGACGGACATATATTTATTTCTGCACCAAGTATACATTAATATTAATATCTGAGATTAATAACTGAGCACGCTAGCCAGTGCACATCAGTTTTATAAATATAAAAGAATAAAATGTAATAAAACGACAAGAATAGGTGGAAAGCCACCAAAGTCTAAAGAAATAATCTCGACTCTCCAACAAATGGACGGCTTCTCCGTGGAGAAACTGCAACCCAGAAGAGTGAAGAAGTGTGCTTCGTGGCTCCGTGGAAGTTAATACCTCAATAATGGAAGCAAGACGCAATCTTCAGTATGTTCCCACTTTATATGCTCCAATATTTTAGTAGACTCAATGAAGTCTCAAATTATCCGCAAGTACAAAAGAGCAAGCAAAAGGAAACCGTGCAAAATGAAACTCTTAGTATTGCAATTGTAAATATACATACACCGCTAATAGAATTATTCAGAATGAGTATCATACGATAGCCATGTGAAAAAACTAGAAATATGGGAAAGGAAAATCCTGCCTAGGATTTTTTATGGAGAACAAATTAGAAAGAAATGGGGAAAAGGAGAAGAACGTATTGGAAGGTGAAATAAAAACAAAAAATAGGAGAGCAGATCGAAGAACAAATAAACCGGCGGGATGGAAAAACTAAAAGTACGGAAAATCAGCGTTGAGGGTACATAGCTCGTAGCGCTAACGGTAACTCATTTAAGAATTTTGCAATAACAATTAAAGATAAAATTTGGTAGTAGTTACAATGTGTACAAAGTACAAAGAATGTATTCTCAGAAAGGGTTACATTTGTGATTACAATAATTACTTAAAATTAATCTAACTTACAACGTTTAAAAACGATTGACAGCTCGAATAAATGTGCTTCCCTAATTTGTAAATATTTTCAAATCGTAAAAATTGTAAAACAATTTTATGTGCCATATAACTAAAGAAATTGGAACCATGTTGGGGAAACACAGTAAGTCTAAAGATGTCGCCAGGAACCACCTTATCTTTAATGTAATCTAATCTAAATTTGAGAATCCCCTTAAAGGGGTATGTAAATGAAAAGTGAAAAATATGCAGAAGATTGTAAATATCGGGTATTAGTGCTTAATCCAATTTGTAATTCCGCAAAATCACTAACGTTTAAAGTTACATGTTAGAGCGATATAAATTCTTGTAGAAAATGCAGAGTTAAAAAGATAATCACAACTAAATCTTCACAGTTACCTGAAGATCTGCTTCTAATCTTACCGTCGGCGTCGCGTCGGTATTCTGCTGACAACTTGCTGCAACTTAAAAGTAAAATATTTCTTAAATTTCCATTTAAACAATTAGTCTCAAGAAAATTACTTCCAAGATTACCACGGTTCCTACCGAGTCCATTAATACGAAAGCAGAAAATACGTCATATTTCAGGAGAAGACTGCTTTCCAGGTTTCTGTTTGCCGCTTCGTAACACCGTCACTTAAAATTAAGAGAAAAAAGTTCCAACTTCAACGAAGGAAACTCTGTTTCAGCAAGTGTACAGCTATTTCAATGCGATATACATATATGCGTATTTTGATAAAATTATAGCTGTGGAGGTCGAATTAAAGAACTGGAAGACATACGATACAACAATTTATCTAAATAGTATAATTATCCTAAATGAATTCGTTTATTACACTTAAATAATATCAAATTTAGTGTTATTGCTAGCTTAAATTACATCCAGAAATAAGCACTTATAAATACCAAAAGTAATTTCGTTCCAACGAGGAAAAGGTTCAACTTCTTTTTAATACTCTACAGTAAAGGAGTTATTCAAAATTAGCTAAATTCAGTAAGTACGTGATAAACAAGACCATACACGTTCTCTCTACAATAGAGAAAATTATTACCGAATTTTATGAGAAAAGAGGGAAATGTTATTATTACGTTCTCTTGGTTTGAAGAACAATGCTGCCAGTCGTCTGCCGCGGTGTATCTTTCTTGCGAAGAGGGAGAACCAATTGTTTTTCTTAGATGTATCAAATATTTGCTTATTTGTTCGATGGCTCACTACCTCTCGAAATGAAACACAGTACGTATGTATAAAAAAAAAAATTAAAACCGTTCCATTTATTATTACATAAAAAATATAAAAAAAATGTGAGGTTTCCCTCTTGTAATATATAAAAAATATACATATACTTTAGTATTATATACATTTCATAATGCAGTTGCCTTACTTGTTTGTGTATATAAATGTGTCTCAGTACATACACTTAAATTCGCAACGTATATTTATATATATAATTGTAAACGCACCTAGTACGAGTGCGAGGCATTCGGTTACCTTAAATGTGTCTTCAGTATCGCAACACTTATTTGTATATTAATTCGCAACGTTTATATGCATTATTAGAGCCACCACCAAACCCTTGACGGAGCTCGAACGTCTGGTCGCGGAGACAGTAGCAGAATATAGCCGTAGAAGACTACCCAGACGTTCTCGTGTTAGAATCTATACGCTATGTGCCTTATATGTATGCTCCGTCTCGCTACTGTCTCCCTATAGTAGCCGAGATTCCAAAGACCAAACATCGTGCGAGTCCGAGCGCTGCACGGCACACAGGCGAAGGAGCGAAGGATGGTAATCGTAATACTTCGTACATTACGTTCTCCGACGAAGTTCCGGCACACCGAAATAAGAACATGTATATGTGCGTTATGCTTGCTCTCTCGGCGGGGATTGTCTGTTTGGTGCTCGATTGCAGCGGTCGTCTGCCGTCGTATACCGTGCGTCTGTATAACGTGTGTATAGTTTGGCCGTACACCAATTATTAATTCTACCTTACACCGCTGGATGAACGGTTGCATTTAATTGCATTGTGGAAACATTCTTAATTCCTACCTTACCCTCGCGCTACCCTATGTGACCGCTACTTGAGGGATGGAAACAACTACCGGAAGGACTATAAGTTTATCACTTCTGAATACAATACTAACACTTTAAAATTAAAGGTCGTAACTTTGAGTACTGCAACACCATAAGCGCATGGACGCGAAGGAACACTGAAAAAGTGTTAACAAGGTGTTAAAATTAAATCAACATGTTTTGATACCCGTGCAGACGTTGTGATATAATTAAAAAATAATATAATATTAATTATACATAAGAAATACAGCATACAACAGCCGTGATGTTTAATTCATCTATTGGTCGACAGTGTTAAACATAGCATGCTATTGGCTAAATTGAAAAATATGGTGTAAGTGGTGTTGCTTTGTCATGATTCCAAAGTTCTTTGTCTAGGCGAAAACAAAGAGCAACCTTGAACAATCGTTAATCAAAGCTTTCTTCACATAATAAGGGTGTGTCTCAGGGATTTATTCTTGGGCCAGCATTATTTTTAATTTTTATAAGCCACCTTCCTCCATACTTGGAACACACAAGTAATGATGCAGCTTTGCTTTACAACAATAACGGTTTTAAATCTTTTGTATCCTATTTCGTAATAGTTTTAAATGCAACATTGAATACTTCATGTTAGCTTATACACCCCGTCGGGCCGCCACCATATCTCAAAAAAAGAAGAAAGAAAGAAGAAGGGCGTACATCTATCTACAAAACTGTTGGGTGTCTCGGTAAAACACAACCTCAGATGGGATTCACTCGTTGATACTCTTTGTAAAGAAGCTCCCCAAACACTCAACTCATTCCACTTTTCCCACTTTCACTTACGTTTTCCCTGGGGTTTTTGAAACAATTCACTGAGTGCTGGTATTGATGTGGAGCGGATATTTATACTACAGAAACGAGCAATAAGAACTATTTACGGTTTCAACTTCCGCGAAACATGTAGGCAAACATTTAGATACTACGCTATGTATTTGAATATCAATCTGATTTTTCAGTGTAGTATAATGTGAGGAATTGCATTTACCGACTGCATTCCCCTCATAAGACGACGCTGTTTCAAAAAAATCTAACTTTTTTAGAATCCAAATGATTCAATAAACTTCCTAGTAATATTAAATCACCTAAAACTCAGGTTATTTAAACAAACTATAAGAAATTATTTATTAAATACAATTTTTTCTTCGTTAAATGAATACCTAATGTTGTAATTTAATGTATGATCTCGTTGCGAACTCTTGTTACGGTTATAAAAAAAGAATAGAATGAATTTATGGAATTTAGAGCATGAGAACATAAAAAAAGAACAAACTTATACGACAAAATTTATTGTGAACACAAAGAATAATATTACAGAAATGTTTTACATGGAAAACAATTAAATAATTGAATATAGTGCTCAAGTTTCGCTACATAAACAGACGCTATGAGTAAGGGATTCGAGGATTCAGTCAAACAACAGCGTTGAAAGTTTATTTGTTGCTAAAGTCATGAACGTTCTTTGTACGTTTCTTCACAGAGACGACGACTCGGTATTTGAACTCTTGGGTAAGAATTCCGATGTCTATAGGACGCCACTGAATGTTTTGTTTAATCTAGTCGCCTCGCTAGTGGTCGATAATTCCGTCGCAAACCATTTAGAGTTTTCGAGGAAAAAAATACGAATTATAATTAACCAAATAGAATGGCCGTTAGATACGCCAAATAGCTCAAACCAAGATAAAAGGTTAATTATGATTCGTCGGGTTACATAAATATCTTAGGTTAACTTACATAAAAAAACGTGGTTCAGAACGACACGCTGAGGGAGTAAATCGGCTAATTCCGGTGGTAACAACTTTCTTGATGGCGTTGATTCAGAAAGGACGCCGCACTGATAAACTGGGGAAATGAGTGGTGAGCATTAGGCAGCAGACAACGGATGAACGCAACTCGACAGAAAAAACCAATTTCCCACATCCCGCAACTCTACGGAAGAAACCAATTTCCAAAATCGGAACTCAGCGGATGTCCAGATCCGCTTCTTAGACCGTTATTCCCGACGATTTGCTCAAAGGCGACTAAATCGCAAAACCTTATAATCGCCGGGAACGTAGAACATGGATACCAAGGAAGATCACCCAGCAGGGGGGTTATGTCCGACGACAATATCTTGGTACTCCAGGATAACATTGTTTCACTCACACTGGGCCACTTACAGCCTTACTAGTTGATTCACTAACTTCTGCCAAACGATTCATGCCTCATGTTAGGAAAATGCCTCTATTTATGTATTTTACGAGAATCCAATGGGATCGCGAGATGTTGATAACCAATACCGAAGCACGGATATCGTGACGTAAGCAAGATCTGTGTATAGCGACAGATTCGTGCGTGTATCGAATTGGGTAATTGCTAATTACAACAATTAGCTACGGATGAAATCTAATTTAACTGATACCAAAATGTAAAACTGGATTAGTACTATATGTTGACAAAGTTTCATTTAGGTCCTTTAATAAACAACGAAGCTACGGGGCGTAATGAATAGAAAGAAACGGGAATGATTGGTTCATAAACAGTTAATTACTAGATATCTCATTAACTTAAGAATATAACTCAAATTTGTTGTTAGCGTGGGCGAGAAGCGTTTATAACAAAAATATTAGCGATGTAGAATTTTGAAATAATGAATATTAATGGTTTTATTAAATAATAAAGATCAAATCTTAGGACAAATTAGGGGAATTAATTTACATAGTTAAAACACACGAATACTACGCATTATAGACGCGATGAAGTCATCCTTTGCAGGTATTTAATTTGGCGCGAAATGAAACAAGGTTGGAAAATTAGGGTGTAACACTCTCCCTCCCTTTTTTTGTTTCTGACGTTATTTGATAGGCGTATATTTTTGTAATCAAAATAAAGATTATTATTACATTATTTTTTCATGTGAGTATCTGCCTTTTTTTGACGTAAGATGTTTTTATTATCACATCTATTAATAGAATTAATTTCGATTTCAAGCGATGTAGATAAAATGTACGAGGCTAGTCAATAATAGCGAGCACACTTGCCCTTTGACTAGCACGAGTTCAATCCCTGATCCAGGCAATTGGTTTTTTAATTGCAGATAGAAATCAGAGTACGTAGTAGACAGCGTAGTCAGGATTTTAGAATGAGCAATTTAGCAAAATGTATTATTATTAATCCATTTTTAACACTTTGAACATTCAACAAGGCTGCATACAAATCTGTTGACCGAACAACATATTAGACACCGCCGGAAATACTGAATATTTACATTTATGTTAGATTTCAGAAGAAGTAAGGGCGGAATTTACATCTTTAAGTTCGAATATGTTAATAACATTTTGATGCTTATCGGAACTGTATTTGTATTAATTTCAAAAAGACAATACGAGGTAGGCGCCATAAATGCTTGGCCTGACAGTCCTACATAGGTTCAAGTGTGTTCAAATTCCGTTGCGTCATAGTTGTACGTGGCCTACACTGTATATATTACAGCTCGAAGAGTAGCAGTTTTTAGTAGCCAGCCAGACAACGTGACTAGTGCATGAAAATGTCTCAGGTAACGAAAATTGGGTACCGTGCGGTCATTAAATTTTTAACGAAAGAAGGGCGTACGCCTAATCACATTGGACACAACGTTTAAACGGCGTTTATGGTGATTTATCTTTTTTATATTCCACTGTAAAAAGGAGGGCAAAATCTTTCCGTTTGGGGCGAGAATCCCTTGAAGATTATGACCGCCAACTGAACTGATAATGCCTAAAAACATTGCAATTATTGAAAAATGGTATTAGCAGATCGCCGTTTGAAAGTGAAGGAATTAGCAGTGATAGCTAACATTTCTGAAACAAGTATTCGCCGAGTTCTCCATAACCAACCCGAAACCGATTTTGGAGCCCATTGTCACAGGAGATGAAACAATGGTTCTTATTTATTTTCTCATTTAAAGAAAGACCTTAGGAGACGTCGTTTTATGGACGATAGTGAGTTACAAGCAGCTGTAATACAACATTTTGAGGGAAAAGCTTTAGATTATTTTTACAAGGGTATAGAATTACTCATTGCTCGTTGTAATAAATGGATTTTTCTATACCAGCCCGAGAATTTATAGCGTCTACCTCGTAAATTCGAAATCACATTTTAAGGAAATGTTTATAATGAAACATTTTTATTGTATTAAGATTTTTGTTTTTTTTAATTCCAGTAAATTAAACAATAATATTACAATAGATGTGCCAACGGCAACCACACAAAAATCAGACATTGCTAATGCATATTAAACAGGCATAAATTTTATGATACAACCAAAGGCAACGTATAGTTCCCTACAAAAGAAACAAATTGTAGATATGTAGTAATATTTAGCCGGGATAGAATCTGAATTTTACAAAGGTAAATACATTTAATATTAAATACCTGCACCATAAAAAAGATCCGTTTTCCGTCTAGAAATGAAACATTTTATATAGATATAAAAGTGGGCGCTTCCATAAAATGTAAATCTTTTTATGCTTCCATACTTTAGTACTTTATATCACAATGCAACATAAAGTCAATTGGATTTTCGAGCTTTACTTTCCGTTATTTTCGAAATAAGATTAATATCCCGCTGAAACAAGTTAGATAAAGATTCAAATAACAACATATAGAAAACAAACGTATATCTGTCACAATTGAAAATGCGTTTTATATACAGTAATAAATAACTCATCAAATTTAATATACACTGTGCATTCTAAAAATTCCGGTATTGATTTTCAGAACGCGTTGCCTTTGGTCCACTTTTCAATTTTGGGGACAAAAAGAGTCTAGCAAAACTACACTGAAAAAAGAAATTCCGGTACGGATAACCTGCAATTTAATTACCGGCTATCCATACCTTAATTTTTGTCGCAACATGAAATTTCCAGTAGAAAAGTAAATTTCAATGTGAAAATTTAAATAAAATATAACACTTTTACCTTGTATTTCACCGACGTAAAAATTTGAATATCTACTGCTCATTATTACTACCATAATAAAAATTTGCTTTAGACTTATGTACAGGGTTTTTAATTTAATTTGGGCCACTACTTATTTCCGTTGCTATCGCTGATTCAAAAAAATATTTCAAGTGAAAGTTATAGCGTAACTATCAGAATTGTGTATACAGGGCGTGGCCAACAAAACATAATTATGCCTTTTTTTGATGAAATATGCTATATATTTTTATATCCCTCATTTTCTGATTTCAAATATATTATATTACATATATAAGACTATTTCAAGTAATTAGTGACTTATTTTACTGA
The DNA here is from genome assembly GCA_029619315.2 of Dynastes maya. Classification (NCBI taxonomy): domain Eukaryota; kingdom Metazoa; phylum Arthropoda; class Insecta; order Coleoptera; family Scarabaeidae; genus Dynastes; species Dynastes maya. The sequence goes on from JAROYE020000001.1 coordinate 30,119,938, forward strand.
ATAAAATTAGGAAATTTTTTGACTTAGAAAGCAAAGAGGCTTTGAAAATTATATAAAAATAAAAGAATTACAATTTTGTTGCTAGCTGTCAATCTGCAAATTAACATAGCTTACAATACATCTGAAAAAGTGTAAATAATATTTATTTACGTGAAAAATAATAAAAACAAATAAGCTACAAGGAGAGAATCTATGGAATTCCGAATCTTCAAATTACTTCTGCAAATACGTGTGTAAATGTTTGCTATCATGTAAGATATCTACACTAAAGGCTTTGCACGAAAAAAGCATCACGTCAAAAAAAAATGAAGAACATCTTCATACGTTACTTTATTTTGAAGGTAAAAAGTAACCACTTGCCAGCACGTCCCACTGAATAACATTTCATAGAAAATTCGGAAAGCAGTTTGTTAACTGCTGCAAGGGAGTTAGATAGAAACAGCTTCACAATCGATCAAACTTCAAAAAAGTGTGACTACAAGCAGTACAAAATATTACCGGCCCAGGAGCTCACAGAAGTTCAAAAGAGAAAAAGATTAGTTTGCCAACAAATGACCGAAAGTTTAAACAATGACCCTAATTTCTTTAATTAAATTTAATGATCAGATGACTCCACTTTTTTCGTGTTCCTTCTATTCTGCATATACTTTTTTGAAAATAATAAAGAGGGATAAGTAACTCACATACCATTGCAAATTTTATTCTTTGCAATTTAAAAATCACGTCATAGCTCTAAAGCTAGTGTATTTTTAAAAACTAAACTTAATGGTTTATTTTCCCAGATATTGACAACAATTTGATAGCAAAATTATGAATTTTATTGTCGCATTGTACATATGTATATAAACATTCATAGTCCTTAGTAAACGTATTCTGTTTATTTTAGTTGGTACTTACTTTGAATATATCTACACATTTACTTATTTTTTATGATACAATTAATTAAAAATTTCGTTTAATCAACTGTTTGTTCTTTTGAACAATTTAATGAAAAAATATGGTTCTAGCAAATCTTCCTCCGTCCTCACTTTTTATTTATGTGTACACACATGACTGACGCTCCCAAAAATAACTTGATTTAATCAAAATATGCAAAAGTAGGAGGTTATATTATGATATATTACTGCCGATTTAGTATATATACTTATAAGTACTCTGGGCAAACAGCGGTAACAAAACGGTAAGTGTTTCAGCACGTTTTATAATTTATTTCTTACCTTCTATTTTATGTGTAAACCTTTATACGCTCGCCACGCCTCTGGCTGTTACTGCATATTTGCCCAGGTTACTGATAACTAAACTGGGCAAATATGCGTCTTCCGTGAAATCACAAACTGGGTAACATGTGCTAAATATTTGAATCATTAGATATGTTTCCACAGCTGTTTCTGTCAAGTGAGTACGACATGCGGAATAAATGTTTTTTAATACCGAAAACGACCGTTCGACATCTAGCGATGTTATATTTGCATATTTAAAATAATCTTTGAAACAACTTAATACATCTTCACACGCACCTTCACAAATTTGTCTTAATATAAGAAAATCGGAGTCTTTTTCTAAAACACTTTCAAATTTTCGTATTACACACCAATTTGTTTCGCCTTCTACAGCGCATAACTATGCGTGAACATCATTCACAATTTCAATAGAATCCACTAGCGACATCGAAACATTTTGTAATTTTTCTATTGCCTCCGCTAGTCCGAAGTAATTGTTGTGAATAGTTTGTAAATCTCTTTTAACCTGACTATATTGAAATATTTCCTGGCTTTTCTTTATTGCCGCAGCTTCTGTCGGATTGAATTTTAAAACTACCTTATTTACTTGATCAAAATATTTGTTGTAGTAAAACGTTGTTCCCCAACGCGCAACAATCGGCTGTGGCGGTTCAGGTAAATCAGGACACAGTTTGTGAAATAGTCGGGTACGTTTCGGGGACTTTAGAAACACTGTCTTTGTACTAGCAATCAATGCATTTACTAGTGGAAAACATGTAGGAATCGTTTGTGCCGCAAGATTTAGAGTATGGATTTTACACGTTACATGTAAGAACCTACCACTGTGTTCTTTAGGAGATCGGCCTAAAGAACGTATGTTTGCAGCACCATCACTTATAAACATTAAAAGTTGCTTAGTTGAAACTTCAAATTTGTTCAATGAGTTCAACACCACCTTTAAAATCTCATCGGCAGTACAATTTATAACTCTTTTGGAAGCAAGTAAGGAGGAGGATGACGGTCGATGTGGTTCCATTGTACGTACCATTACATTAACCACCGAATGTTTTTGACGATCGACGTTGTTTCGTCCACACACAACCACAGTTTGTTATCTTTCAATTCCGTTTTCATTCTTTTTTCTATATGTTCACGAGCAAATGGCACTACATTTCGTATCGATGTCCGACTAGGTAATTTACAGTCCGCATATTTATTCCAAAAGAAGACAAATGCTTCTTTGTCTAGTAAACGAAACGATAGATTACATAAAATAAGAGTAACACATAAATCAAATGTAAATTTTTCTTGGTCTCGTATGCCACTTTTTGCATAAGAATGCTGTTTGCTTTCGATGTGACGTTGACAATGGCTTCTGAACCAACACATTAAAGGGATTTTACAAACTAAACATTGAATTTTTGCGCCATCAAAAATTAAGTGCGGCATATCCACTCTAAAGTTTTTAACTGTGTCTGCCATTGGTCGTTTTCACGACGTACCTAACTGCGACATTTTTAAAGCAAACTTAAGCGTACACTTACGAAATAAGTTACGACAGGCTACATATACACAGAACTACTCGCATACAGCATCGATTTAGTACTGACGCTGTGAACGCGTGAAATAAATAATCGCCGACTCCGCACCACATATCTACTACACTGACTCTTACCGCTGTTTGTCCAGACTATTTATCAGTATTTTGGCTGCAGCAGAGCTTGATTTATTATCCATTCATGTGTTTGTTTCGCGTTACCTGAAGACAGAACGTGCAAAATTATAAACATGGATGTCAACGGGAGACATAACCGCAACTTAAGTGTTGAAGAAGCTGTGCGTGTAGTCACTCTTGCAGAAGAAGGTATGAGTCAGCGTTACATTGCTCAACGTCTTGGCGTTAATCAATCAACAGTATCTCGAGTGTTGCGGCGGCACCGGGACACTCAGTCATACTCAAGAAAACCAGGGCAGGGTAGAAGACGAGCAACAAATGCTGTCCAAGATCGTTTTTTGTTGATGCAAATGCTAAGGGAACGGTTCATTACGGCTTCGAGGCTTCAAAATATACTCGAAGAGACCCACAATGTCCGTGTAAGCTGCGTTACCGTAATAAATCGTTTACGAGATTTTAATTTAGCTAGGACCACAATTAACTGCAGAACATCGTATAACTAGGTTAACATTTGCTCGAAAACATGTCGATTGGTTGGAGGCCGATTGGGCAAACGTTATGTTTAGTGACGAGTCTAGATTTTGTCTCCATAGCAGTAACAGACGGGTGCGTGTGTACAGACGTCCGGATGAACGTTATGCGCAATGTAACATTATTCCAACTGTTCTGTTTGGTGGAAGTTCTGTAATGGTATGGGGAGAAATTACTTTAGAGGCTCGTACAGAGTTGGTGGTAATATCAAGAGACACTATAGCAGCAGATTCTTACATTACAAACATTTTAGAACCACATGTGATGCCGTTTGCAGGAAATGATTTCGTTTTTATGCATGATAACGCGAGACCGCATGCCGCCAGAATTGTACAGGACTATTTTGCCGTAGTGGGTATTACCACAATGCAATGGCCAGCCAGAAGTACGGATCTAAACCCAATCAAGCACATTTGGAACATGATGGGCAGACGGCTTAGAGCACTTCCTCGGCGTCCAATTAACCAATAAAAGCTAACACAGGCACTACGAGAAATTTGGGAAGCTATTGACCAAGATGAAATTAGAACCTTAACTTTAAGTATGGGTCGTCGCTGTGAGGCAGTCATTCGTGCAAGAGGAGGAAACACTAGATATTAATCGTAGTAATCAAACGTAAACATTTGTTATAATGTCTTTCGATATTTTCTTTTTGACTTTTTGCTAACAAACAATTCTTTTTTCTTTCATTCTTATGCAATATAAACGAAAATTATTTAGTCATTGTTAACTTTTGTTTTGACACATTTTTACAAATTTTAATAAACTTTTTAAAAGTGATGCGTTAATTTCTTCCGCCAGTGTATATTTTTTTTTATAGAATTTTTTTCTCTCATTAAAATAGTAAATAGGCTACAAAATCGAAAATTCGAATATGCATATTTAAAGTAAGTTAGTAGGCACTACAAAAATTACAAATACGTAAAGATTGAAGTTTTACAAATGATACATCAAATTTAGCAGTGCAAAATTGACAGTTTAATAAAAAATAAAAGGCTAATGAAGTCAATGTCAGTATGTATCATCTCTTAAATGAATTCTCTCAAAAAACTTTTGTAAAATACTTTTCTGGTCACAAATTAAAATCTCTAAAGCAATTAAGGTGAATAAAACGAAAGACTTGAACAGATAGACACACGCAATACACAGAACACATGCGCTTTCTCTGCAGCTGCATACATGTGCAACAAATTGGAAGCAGGCTTTGTGACGAGACATTGGACGCATTTCTTCAAAATCTCGGAGCTATCCCGGGATCTCAGGACTGTCTGTGTACAGTCCCGAAATCTCGGGATTAAAAATAAGAACCGGGATGAAATTCTATAGATCCGAATCACCATTTTCTATAATTTTTAAAGTTACATTATGTGACCACATACACATATTTCAAATATATTCAGCTTAAGTTACCCTCTATGGCTCTACAGAATATGTTTAAGACATATCCCAATTGTTCATTATCATATTACTAGTTATTCCTCAGACAATGTGCACAAATTATACTTACATGTATACATACATATATTAGGGAAATAACCTTTATTATTGAATATGCTCATTCAAAAATTGTATATCTGCAAACAAGGTCCAAACAGATAATGTCTGCTGCTCCATTACCACTGCATACTTTATATTTTGTTTTCTTACACAAGTCTATTTTTGTTTCAAACTTATCCACAGTTTGTCACATATCTCCTACAACATATATGTATATAAGTTTAAAAGCGTTACTTTAAGTTTAGAAAATGTAACCTTTTAATGTTTCTGAAATTCCCTTCGATGCGTTTTCCTTTCGAAGAATGTCTTTATAATATTTGTGGCTTTTATTATATAAAAATTATTTTCACCTAACTAGATGGATAAGTAGTTCGATATTTAGATTCTCCATCACCTTAAAAATTTTATCAAAGAACCACCACCTTCAAAAATTATTAAATTTCTACCACCTATAAGGATTTCATTAACCCAATAATATACAGTGAGGTCCTAAAGTGTCCCCCCCCCATGCTAACTTTGGAATAACAGAAGCTAGCGTACTTAGAACAAATTGATCGTTTTCTATTTTTTGTGAACTAACTTTTGCCATTATCGGCAGTTCGATTGTGTTTCCGGTTTCACCGAAAGTGACGTCAACTTTCTTATTTTAAACAGAACAGCCTGTATATGTTTACGTTTTTGGAAAGGTAATCGAAAGGCGAATCCAACGGTACCACGTACGTTATACGTTTACTTAAGAAATATGACGATATGCAGCAATAAATGTTTAGGTAATCTATAGTTGTTACGCAAAATTGGCTAGGAAAGAGCACCAAATTGTTTCTTTTGAAGCCAGACTGATGTAAAGAGCTCGTTGCTAAGCAAAGTAATCATAACAGTTGCCAAACTGTCAAATCTCGATTCCAAAAGCGTAAATTATTCTTGTTGTTTGTTATTATTTTCTCACTTTTGTTAATTGTTGTTATTTGCTTACTTTGTCAAACTTTATTGCAATTAATTAATTATCGTAAGTTTGTTTAAATGTGTTAGTTTTTGATAGACAATATGTCTATTTTTTAGATTTTTTTTGTGTTGTTACTTTTATGATGGCTTCGGTGCGAACCATTGCTGGGTCAATTTTAATATTATGTAAGTCTGGCAACAATTATCACCTTATTTGCCGTGGTTGCGCAACAAATTGTACAATAATTTAAATCATATTATCTTCTATTAAAGCAGTTCGCGCTGTAAATTTTATACTATCTATCCTTACTTAGTGCAAAGTTCAAATATTTCCAGTTGTACAAAGGCAGTGTTCATTATATTTCAATTCGTAGTCATTATTACCAAATTCCCCGAATTTTAAAATCAAGTACTTGAGTTTTATCTTGCGTGGTCCATGTAAAATCAACAACATCAATAAAATCTAACATCAATAAAAAACTGAAACTTAAGCACATTGTCTATCACAAACTAATACAATTAAACAGGCCTACCATAATTAATTAAAGCAATAAAGTTTGACAAAGTAAGGGAATAACAATTAACAAAACAAGTTAAAATGAGAGAAAAGAATAACGAGAACAAAGAAGGCACGCATGACAAATGCAGGATATAATAACAATAAACCTGAAGAATAATTTACGCTTTTGGAATTAAAATTTGACAGATTGGCAATTGTTATGATTACTTTGCTTAGCAACGAGCTCTTTGGATCAGTCTGGCGTCGCAAGAAACAATTTGGCGCTCTTTCCCAGCCAACTTTACGTAACAACAAAAACAGATTACCTTTGTTGCTGCATATCGTCATATTTCTTAAGTTAAACATATGTGGAATCGTTGGATTCGCCTTTCGATTACCTCTCCAAAAACGTAAAAATATACAGGATACAGGATGTTCTATTTAAAATAAGAAAGTTGACATCACCTCCGGTGAAAGCGGAAATACAATTGGACTGGCGATGCAGTTAACTCACAAAAAAATAGAAATCGACCTATTTTTTCTAAATGCGCTAGCTTCTACCGTTCAAAAGTTAGCAGGAGGGGAGTGGGGGGGGGCTACTTAAGACCGCATTGTATACATACATACACATATCTGCAATTTTAATTAATTACGAGTGTTGCGACTAGAATTAAGACTAGACTTAATTATTTCGAAGGATGTACCCAAAGAACTGTATAACATAAAATAGAATTCGTAAATGAATGATACTCGCGAAAATGAAAACACTTCATATCTTTGTTTACAAATCTTCTGATTCTTACAGGAATACAACCTCTACATTTGATTTTGCACTAGACCTTAATGTAACAAGTACATAAAATTGAACCGATTTCATCTTTACGCACGAGTTACGAATGTCATAACATTAACGTATAACTTACGTAATACGCAAAAATTACGCATCATATTACGATCAGATGTATCTTTCAATCACAAATTAGGATACATTTTACGCATTTCTTACGCCTATGCTCATTGTGAATAAGCACTTGCGTTTCAAAACGCAACAATACCATATCCAACAACTCAACTTCTCTAAACAATAATAACTACAAATCCGAAACATGAATTATGCAACAATTACATTGCATGATAATGGAACATGAACTTTGTCCCTTCAAAAGGATACTGTCATTTATTTATTTATTCCTTTTGAAAAACAAACATTGAAAACGAAACTGCAGTCTCCATTCGGATCTTCCCCCATTTCCCGGTTGCCTTAAATATTAAAATGGGCGTTGCATGTATAATGCCTGCGGCATGAAATCCAAAACCGACGCGGAAACACAATAATGAACGTTAATAACGTGATCTTTTTAAAGTGTATGGAGAAAATCGCATCGGAAGGAAATGCTTGCGTTAATAGCTTTAAAATTCACAGGGGAATTCAATTTATCAGCGTACTATAATTGAGGCCCTCCATAAAGGACATTAACGAAATTAATTCATAGCATGAAAGCTATATATAATAAGGCAATAAAAAAATGTTTAATCCAGAGTAAGTGCTTCATTCCATATAGCATTAATACTAATAATATCAATTAAAGTAGATTGTTGATATTTTGAACTTCAAAAAAGAGTAGTAAATTTGCATTAAATTGAAACAGAAAATAATTTATTGTTACTGTTGCTTGTACTAAATTCCGTCCATCAAAATAACACCATTATAATAGTAAAATAAAAATAGAAACGCGAAAAATTAGTATTTGTATATTTTACAACTTTGCCAACTCAAAAATTTACTAAACGATGATACGATACGTATTTCTGGGATACAACTGCAGGTATTAACTATTTTATTTTTAAATACATCATATATTTCCATTCAAATACATTCATAGGTGATTTAGTAATTAACTAATTAATAGTAGAAATTTATTTGTCAATGATATGCAAAAAAACGATAACTAATTATCTATCAAACCTACGACTAAGGGATTATGACAAAATCGTGTAAGGGTTTTGGTTCGCTTAAAAAATAAATCGTTATACCAGTAAACAGTAAGATTTATCTTTGGTAAGAACTATTTAGAAACTTGTAAATAACTTTTCAAATCAGGTAAAATTTTAACAATATACCCACTTTATATCTTGGAATGCATAATATTCGTTTGTAAACATAAATGTAGTGTTAGTGAATGCTTTTTTGAGCATGAATATTCTACAAGGAACAAAAATAATTACAGACTACCTCAACACAGACGATCTGCTTAGTGAGAAGTCTGTACAATATGCTGGTATGACTTTTTTAATAAGTTACCCAATTGTATAAAAAATATAACAAATATTGGATTATTTAAGAAGCAATTAATAGGGCATCTTTGCGATATTGAGCCATATTCAATACAAGAGTATTTAAATTATTAGAACCATGCAGCTTCCTATTCTCTGCTTTTATTGGGATTTGTCTTTCCTTTCCTTGCGTTGTAATGTTGCTTTTGTATTTACTTCTTATCCAACTAAAGTTACTCACTAGCGCCAACGGGCAGTAGCGGAGGTTCGATACAACCCTCAGTATAACTGCGAGTCTCAACCAGATCTGTTGTGTATACATGTACACTGCCGTAAATACTATTTCGTAGTTCTACGTTTGTTTTAAAAATGTTGCCTACGTCGCGAAAATGACCAATGTTGAACAAAGTTACAGAATTTATAGCAGAAATGTCTGACCTAAATTATGATGGCGTTAAAATTCAATGTGTAGTTTGTAGCATCCCTTTAATGTGTTGGTCCAAAAGGGATTGTCTACGTCACGTAAATAGTAAACAGCATTCTTCAAAAAAAAATTGCACACGACACTATGACAAATTTAAATTTAATTTATGTGTTACCTTTATTGCATGTAATCTATCGCTTAATTTACTAGACAAGGAAGCATATGTCTTCTTTTGGAATAAATATTCGGACTCCAAATTACCAAGTCGGGCATCGTTAAAAAGAATTGTGTCATCTGCTCGTGAACATGTTAAAAAAAGAATTAAATCGGAGTTGAAAGATAAAAAAACTGTGGTTATGTGGTACAACAGATCGTAAAAAGCATTCTGTGGTTAATGTAATGGTACGTACAATGGAACCACATCAATCGTCACTTTCAATTCTATTATCTTCCAGACGAGTACAACAATGTACTGCCGAAGTAATTTCAGAGTTAGTGTTAAATACATTGGAAAAGTTTGAACTTTCAACAAACCAACTGTTGATGTTTATAAGTGATGGTGCCGCAAGCATGCTAGGCCGGCCTCTTAAAAAACATTGTGCTAACTTGTTACATATTATCATAAATATTTTGAGAATATTAAGAACATGGTTTTACAATTCCAGTCGAAATTTCAAGATAGATTAAAACGGATTTAAAAACTATTCAGAACAATTACTTCGGACTAGTGGAGGCAATAGAAAAATTACAAAAACTATACTTTAATGCCCTGTTTAAATTAATTTTCACATTATTCCTAGTACAATACCTTGATATTTCAACATAAATATACCGTGTTAGAAAGTTCCGTAATAAAGTGAGCCGCTAAAATATATGGGCACTGTTGCAAAATTTGCTCGATATAAAAGTACAAGGGCAAGGAGTTACGCGACGGGAGTGAATCAGTATCAATAATAATATAACCGCTGTTATGAGAGGATCGCACTAAACTCTAGTCAAGTGATGCGTTGTACCCCTAGTTTACGAGGATATTTTGGTAAATAGTTAGCCTAGATAGTTTAAAATTGTCAAAACGAATTTTCGTTGCCATAGCAACAAACAACAACTCAGTTGAAATGTCACTGTAAAATTTGAGCAAGAAAAGTAAACGCATTGCTGTGTGATAAAATTAAAAAAAAAGCCATGTCCACCAACATTGTGAAAATCGATAAAATTGAATATCGGCCAAACATTAATTACCTGTTTTTAAAAGGGTTAGAGGGTAAGGAGATTTACGAAGATATGTTTAAAACACTTGGTCATATTTGCCTTTCCTAGGTGACCGTAAAAAATTGGGTTGCCTCGTTCAAGAGGGGTAAATTTTCGTTTAAAGATGACGAAAGACCTGGAAGACCGATTTCTGTGTCCACCTCCGAAAATATCGATGCAATTCACATGATTTTGTCAGATCGTCGAATTGGGATAAAACATATATCTGAGACATTGAAGATTTCATGTGAGCGTGTATATCATATAATTCACTTCGATTTAGACATTTCGGCAAAATGGATTCCTAAATGCTTGAATGCTGATCAGAAGCGAGCAAGAGTTGAAGCGTCGCGCTCTTTATGCGCCCGGTTTGACAACGACCCTGATCTTGTAAATCGTCTTATTACCACGGATGAAACCTGGCTCTATTTTTACGACCCAGAGACAAAACAACAGTCGATGGAATGGAGGCATTCTGGTTCGCCAAGGCCTAAGAAGTTTCGGGTGCAGAAATTCGCCCGAAATTTCTTGCTTCAGTTTTCTGGGATTTCCGTGGAGTCATTATGGTTGATTATTTAGAAAAAGGCAAATCTATAACTAGAGAGTACTCTACATTATTAACAACTCTGCAAGAAAAAATCATTGAAAAAGACCTGATAAATTGTCCAAAGGTGTTCTGTTTTTGCAGGACAATGCGCCTGGACACACCGCGCATTGCGATGAACACAATCCGTGATTTGGAATTCGAAATTCTTGGGCATGCTCCTTATTCGTCGGGCCTGGCTCCATCCGACTATTATTTGTTTCCTCAAATGAAAAAATGTTTGAAAGGACGTAAATTTTCTTCAAACGAAGAAATAATAGAAGCTGCCGAGAGTTGGTTTGCGGAGCAAGAAGAAATATTTTATTTAAGGGGTTTACAAAAGTTGCAGGATCGCTCTAATAAGTGTATAACTTCGAAAGGAAAATACATCGAATAAAAAAATATTTTCATTTTAAAATTGGTTTCTATTCTATGGTAGGCTACGAATTTATCAAAATACCCTCGTATTTCTTTAATTGATTATCGTTGCCTTTCTCGATATTTTGCTCCTTTATTATTTTTGATTTGCTTTGTTCGTATCTGGTATTTATACTGTGGAATAGTTTTTGTGAGTTATGTTCTTTCTAGGAAGTCGTTAAATTCTCTTTCGCACACTATTGGTATCTCTGACTACGGTGTTCCACAATCTAGAAACAGAAAACAACGTGAAAACACTAACTAATTACGAATAAGTGTACTCATTTTCGATTCCGAAAAAGAATAACGTAAGGGAAATCCTGGGAAGAATGTAAAGCAAACGAAAATCCCGATCGGGCGAGCTAGTTTACCTGGATCGCCCGCGTTCCGTTTTATACAGCATCTGATTGATCACAGCTTAACATTCACTTTTAACTATTATTCGTTTTTTATCAATGGTTCGACTGCTGTCGCAAAGGCTAGGAGGCCGAATGGATCGCAGGGCCCTGGGCTAACCCAGCAAGCCCATGCATAAAGATGGGTCTGGTTGCTACATTGAAAAGGTTTTACGTCCACCTAGTGCGCGGACGGAATTAATTTTATACACGTTGGTCCAGATACGAACGGGGTATTGCTTTTGTGAATGGCAACAGCGCATTCGAGTCTCACCAATAGATCCTATCCAATCGCAGTCATAAAACGAGCACCGGTATAACATTGGCAAAGCTCTCATCGTTTTGTAAATTCATTTATCTTTAACACACGTTCAAGGTCAATCTTGTTCTCGTAGTATAAAGATGGCTCTTAATTGTATAAAAAAAATCATGACAATGTTTATTTATCTTCATAAACAATTATCAAAATCTCATTTGGTTGACAAATTCTTTATCACCTTCATCAAGACGCAGAAAATTTTAAAATAACGATATAGCTCCCTTAAGGGTCGGACTTAACGCTCATTGAGCTTTAGTGGGATGAGCCAAGAAACAGCAACGACAAAGTACCCAGCAGCTCTGGAATTATTTACATGAGGTCCCAAGTAGAACCACCAGATTAGGCCGATCTCGGCTACAGAGAAATTAGATTATACTCGTATATAATAAAATCGCACACATATTTTTTTTTGTAAAATGCATTACTGCTTTCAAACTTTGTGACGATAATGAATATGCGATATTTTGGTATGTATACAATGTTTTCCAACTTTATGTGATACACAAATTTCTAAAGCAACCTTACTTTGCTAACGAAAACAAAGGATAAAAATTTGCTACATCAACATGCATAAAATAGAAACTGCTGAATGTGATTTCTGCAACGGAACAATATTGCTAAAACGCAAATGCGTGGAAACATGTTTTCTTCAAGTAATACCGATAACTGGCGTTAATAAAACTAGGTACTATGGTGATCAATTTATTTAAATATTTTTCAAGTAATCAAGTTAGTATCCTCGTCTCCGCCTTGCTCCAGCCAGATTGTCCGTATGATCTCCCTCAGGGATCCATCGACTGCATTTGTTTATTCTGCAACCCTTATCTGCATCTGAACTCGCTATTTACTTAACATTCCGTTACGACGACGGGTCAAATACGAATTAAGGTTAGTAATGATAGCAAGGACTGGGGATTTCCATTGTCAACCGTACGACCGAATACGAATTAAGGTTAACAATAAAATGTCTCAGTGCATTAAATATGAGTCTATTTTCAAACCTAATTTCTATTTGATAATAATCTGATTAAGGATGTACATACATATATGTGTGTTTTTGTTCCAATAATAATTGCAAATTTTCTCTAATCTCGTGCAAAATTGAAAATATGCGCAAACAAGTCATAATTAATTCAACGTCAGCACTACGTATCGTGTTTGTGCGTAGTTATTCCAATGCATTGCATTATATAATGCAAAAGGTCACGTAACTAAATGTTAATAAGTCATAACTTTTTACACTTTGAAACGACAGTAACGTCTAGCTCTTACAAAAGCGCGAATTCTGCTTTCATTACAAATATGTAGACATGAAACAGAAGTACTTTTCTTATCAAGCGGAAACAGTATTCTCTTAGCTTCGAATTATACACATACATACAGATGCGTACATATATAAATACACATAACATGTTGGCCTAAAACCGACACATAAAATTAGAGAATACAATTTAAAATAATTTTAGAAGAAAAACAACTCTCGGACATTTAGATATATTTTTTGGTAACACTTGGTTTTCGTAAAATTAATACAAAATTTTATTTCAACAGCAATTTAACGATTTAATAAAAATTCCTCATAAGCATTGATCATACCAGTGCCAGATACCCCAAGGATAGTAAACATTAGAAGGATTTACCAATCCCTATCTCACAATGTAATCACAGTTAGGTGATTGCGTGACGTCAGCTACATTTCACTATTGCACGTCATGCTTTTCTAAAAGATAAGAGTGTGATTTCGAAGAAACAATAGGCTAGATGCTATCAATGAGCAGGTAAATTCAATCAGGATACAAGTCAAATGTGTTCATTTCATTTTTGCGAAAATGATGGTTTGAAAATATATTTATCTATGTTATACTTCAGTAAGGTTCGCAAATCACGATTCCCGACTATAGACGTCCGACTGGGAAATGCGTAACTTTGTTTAAATAAGAATTTTAAGTCGTATTTTATAATTAACATAATACATATCGAGAGACACTTACATACCTAGTAAATATTAAAATTGCGAATGCGTTCGACTAAACATCCGAATCATGGCGTAGTTTTCGATTGCTGCTTGCTTGAGCCTTATTCGTCGATGAAAAAATATTTCTATATAATGAAAACGGTTGTTCGACATGTAATGATGCAATGTTGGCATAATTGTAATGGTCTTTGAAACGTATTTGTAGGAGCAATGTTATTACAAATGTGTCTTAATCTAGCCAAATCTGTATATTTTTGTGGTACACTGTTACATTTTACTCTAACACAGACACAAAATAGTTTATAAATCAATTTCAACTTGATAGTCTTGAAATTTCAATTGTCTTTGATGCCAGCAGCTTCTTTTGTTGTTGTAACATTAGAGACCCGAGCGAATAGAAAAGTTGAAAATAATAGAACGCAACTTCCAACCGCTTTCCCCATTGGGTCAAAACTGGTTGTGGGAGTTATGAGATATTAAAACACTGTTCATGAAATTGCCGAATTCATTTCAGAGATTTAACAAATACTGCTTTAGTCTATGCTAGTTATTCGTTTATATTTGGATGGCAGTGGCGAATAGTTTCGACTAGAAGTAACGCATGCAGTATTCACATTACATTGATTACATTGATTCGCTGTCAGTCACAAATATTAACACTTGAGTTGCCGAAATTTCAAACTTTTCTAAAATGGCTAATATCACGTTTTTAATAGTTTCACCAGATCTTACACGATTAAAGGGGCTATTAAATACGTAGATGACTATTCAATTGGTTTTAATATTTGAACTATAATATGCAGCGGCGGTTTGTGCTATTGGCATGTTTTTCGCATCGTGATCCCTTCCAAAACAGTAAAGTACCTATTGCACACTAAACATCTCACACGAGATTCGTTGTATTTGAAATCTCGATACTAGGAAATAAACTTTTGAACATTGGTCAACAAGCTGTAATGTTGATGAATTATTTCTTCATTCATATTTGCTATTAAAACAAGGTAACGTCGAACGAACCGAAATGATATCGGCAAACTGATACAGTAATGTGCCATCTTTTGGTGTGTTATTAAAGTTATTCAAAACGAGCGCGGTAATTTGAAAAATACACTAGTATAAAATTGGCAGTTTCGCTTAATTGAAACTTGAAATCGTTTCACCATAAATATCATTGTAAAGCAAATATAGTAATTTATGACATTTTGGTTCTCCTATTATCAAAGATCATAATTCACTATATTTAATTCACAATATTTATGAGAAAAAGATATCAAATTTTATTTTAAAATCATTTATATTAAGCGGTGTAGAGTAATTAAAAATATAATTTTCATTTAACACGCACTTGAAAATATTTCTTAGGCATAGCATTAAAGGAAATATTGAACTCAATAAGAAACTTTATTAAAAAGTAAACAATGTACATTGTTTGAAAAATGGAAATCCTTTTGATATTAACATAAAATACAGTCAGTTATGCATACCATATATACAAAAGAAGATCGGGTACACTAATGACACAATTATTACTGTACGACCTAAAACACATTTTTCGTTGCATAATTGCAACAAGGATAATTTGATACGTTTGTGAAGCTTATATTTTGAGGTACATCAAACATGTCTCAAAATAGAGTTTACTAGCCTTGTTGCAAATATAACGATGTAAAATTACGCAATTACTATAACAACACTATACATTTACATATCTGAAAACTTTCTTCTGTTAATTTTTATATTTCCTCTGTCTTCGTTTCCCTACATATATTCTCGCCTGTTTGTATATCTTAACTTCTCTATATCTTCTGTCGTCTTGACCTTTTAATATTCTATTCAAACCAACACACCAATAAAGACTGATTTTTAAATATAATAAATAACCAAATGCGTAATCAAAACAAAGACCAAAAACACGAAAGAAATAATAAACTAGTAAAGTAAGCAGTAACCAATAACTCCACTAAACAAGAAATGACAATTTACAGACGACAGCGCCAATACGTCATTCGATGTGTATACCGCCACCTGGTGGCTTGTTATCAAACTTAGATCGTGGTTTCATGGCGACCCATTAATCATAATCAGCCGTGGACTGATATTCCTTACGCGGTTGTTAAGTGTTTCCCCCTCTTAGGTCTTTATTCCTACAGCACATGGTATTACCGGAATATTACCCACCTCTCTACACGCCCATAGTCTGGCACCAGCTTTGCGAACGAATTATAATTTTTCAACCTACATTAGAAGCTTGTATTAAAGGAATCTGCTTTGTTATAAAAACTCAGTTGATCAAAGAAATATATGTAATAAAGTATGTTTCTTAAGAAATTCTTTCTATCTGTGCATAAAAAGAAAAAACTAGAAGAAATGAAATATCTAGGAACAATTATTGACGAAAATTTAAATTTCAAAACCCATGCTGTAAATAAGACCGTCACGAAGGACTGCACTCCCATTAAAATCATGTTAGACGTATCATAAATTTAATAGGTTAAACAAAGAATTGCATATAAGAATCTTGTATTCATTCGCAATTATTTGAAGGTTAAATGGAAAATCTACCAACATGTTCAATTGAAAGATTATATTTAGTGGATGAAATGAAAATGATTTAGGTAGTTCAAGATACTGAACAGAGTGGTAACAGGGTTCGTAAAACTTAAAGCACACACTATGTTACATTGAATAATATCTATATAATTCTAGATTTGATTATTATTAATTCGAATAATGCCTTAGGTCTTTAAAAATTACACTTCGAAAGTTAATATGCGGTGAAGATTTTTAAATAGAACCCTATATAATAAAAGCAAAATTTATGTCGATTCTTTTCTAAATTTATGACAGCTTTCCCAACTTTTCCACTTTCCCAGTTATATGAAAAAGAGAAAAACACACTCATTGTTCACCCATGGTGCCACAATATCGCGAACCGCTGCCGTTTTGGTACAATTGTGTCAAATTTGGTACATTTGTTGTACTGCAATGTATAGATACGCTCTTGATAAAATTACTTAAAATTTAGTACATTTTAGGATTTTCGAATTTTGACTCTGTAAATATAATATTAAAATATTAAAATTAATACTAAAGATCCCACAACTTTTTACATTTAGAAAACGTATATTTAACCTATAAAGCGCAAGATGTACAATAATAATTTAATTATACTGCCAATGAACTAATGAAAAGATTTTTTATATATTACAGTATAATTAAATTTAATAATGTAATTAAATAGGAATTATTTTTATGTAGTTTAATAACTAATGAGATAATATTTAAGTTTATTTATCCCTTTATTATTATTATTAAAAAAATATATAACATTAATCGGTATCTTTAGAAAATGTTTATGTAACGTTGTATATTATTGTTTGGGTAAGTGGCATCTGTATTTGTATTTCCACTATTTAGGACGGCATGACTATAACTACTCGAACTAGGTGGCGCGAGGGAGTATTTCAGTTGCTATATTTGAAGATTAGTGGCATAAGCTGTGAGATGTAAGAGCAATGCGCACCGGATTAAAAAGCCACAGAGCTTTTCTCATCCCACATTGATTTTTAGCAATAGCGAATCCATCAATAGGCGTGGGCTATTTATTATTCGCATTATCCTGATTATTTTCTCTATGCACTTTTCTGATGTGTACTTTTACATAAAGTTCTCTTTTATCTGAATGTTATTCTGTTACAAGCAAGGGAATAATTTAGTGCAATAAGTACGGATATGTCGTACTGGTTTGAACAAGGATAGTGCAATTATTAATTCATGTTGTAATGAGTACATTTTGTAGTAATACTTTTTAAAGACAATTTTACTATAAGTGTATGGTAATTAACCGAGAATTTAGTAGTACTTTTTTTACCATAATTTTATAGAGCTGTTTACAATCTTGGAGTATTATTTTTACTATAAATATGAAGTACAGACAGCCACTTCAAAAAACTACAATAATAGAGAATTTTCTACTTACTTTGATGGTTGTCACTATAGTAACCGTCGATTCTGGTAGGATACACTACAAGTATGGTATAATTTACTATACATTTCTCTCCGTGTAGATAATAACCTGAGCGAAATAAATCCTAAAGACCCTACTTTCAAAATAAATTGTTTAAATTTTTACATTTAATTGCGTACTCAAATAAAAAGCAGATTTGCATTTAGTGACGATCTATATAAAAAAATTAACATGGTTAGATCCACAAAATATTGTTTCCGATACTAAAATCCCTTCTATTATCCCCCTAGTTAAAAAGTTTCCAAATATTGTAAGTGAAAATCAATACGAAGATATTAATTCTGAATACCTAAACGCTGCGGTGTCTGCACGTATAAACGATTCCTCAGGCGCTACGCTATCTTGCGTTAAGCAGCCCATGAGCTGCTCGGTAGATGGTGGGTATCTGCATTCCAGGTTAGATAGAAGTCGATGTTCTCTAGACGGCATGACTATATCTCTTGGCGTTAGGTGGCGCCAAGAAATATATTTTGGTGCTGCTTGTGGAGTAATGAGTATGACATAAACCCGAGAGGTGAAAAACAAGAACGAGGAAGGGATCGTGTTTGGAGTCACACTGATGACCTCGGGTAGGCAGAAAAAAGTCCGCAGGCTAGCGCTTTCCTTTTCCTCGCTTTGTTTTTTGCCAGGAATGATTCCACCAATACCATGAGTTATATTAGCATTTATTTTTTGGTTATTGTTACTTTTCTTTTCATGTGTATTTTTAAAATATAGCATGCTTATCCCATGGTAGCGCTACGGCTGAACGCGTTTTTTCCTCATTAATGTTAATTAAAAAAAAAAAAAGTTTAAAAGTGAGCAGCTGCCTTCATTTATTATTGACAAAAGAAATGATACGTTCAACGTGTTGCGATTGAGAACCTCTACTGAACGTGTAAAAAACTGTATTATTTTAAATATTTAAAAGAAAATGGTTTTGTTTTTCTAGTTATGTAATATTTTCTTTTTACATTTTTTGTGTTCGTGTTTTATATAATAAACGTTATATAGCATGGCACCCCTTCTATTTAATACATTAAAATTACAACACACTCCCAATATTTTCCATAACAATTTTACAGATATTTGGGTACAAATACGATGATGTCAGTCGAATATTTGTTGTAAATTTTTTCTAGCAATTAAATTATGTCCGACTAAGCTGTGATTGCTCTATAATCAAACATAACATCTATATATTTGAAAGTAATGAGGAAGTGGTTCAAAGTCGTATTTGAATTTTATTTAACCTACATCCTACATTCCCATCTTCAACTTCTTCTCTGTCAACTATTTTGGCTGTAGAGAAAAGGATGATGCAGTTGATACAAGTGGAAACTACCAATCGTCTGCACATGATCTTCCATCGCATCTAGTAATCGTCTCCTTTTTTCTACTTATTTTTTGCTTTCTAATTATATTGGATAATCTTGCTCTTAACCTTTTTATATACTTTGTCCTACCTCACTCGTTTTATTTTCATTTGCATACCTGCATTAAAATTTTGCCTTTTATTATTAGTATCGTTGAAATCGTTTTACTTGTTAACAGATTGTTTAACATTCCGTTCTTACTGTGCGAATGTTTCTAAACTTCCATGAGAACACTTCTTTGAGATCTTCTCGAAGTACTTGTTTGATCCATACGCAAATTATTAATCTAAATCTTATTGTTCCCGTTCATAATATCAATGCAAATAAGTTAAATAAAAGTAAAAAAGGAATTTCTATGCTTTTACCTTAACCCTTTAGCGCCGTACGTGTTCATATGATCACAGTAAATGAGCGCCTAAAGAAAAAATTGTTGCAGTCAAATTTCACTGAAATTTGTCCGCTTATCTGTTTGAAGTGGTTGTTTATGTTACACCTTTATACCTTCTATATGCATTTTGCTCTTATCCAGGCAGCTGCCGCTATAAATCACGTAAGTACATTTATATCCCTGTGTTTATTAATTTAATTTTTAGATAATACTTACAATAAAAGTATACTAGTTATCGTAATAACATACTCAAATCAAAATGTTTATTTTTTCAAATTATTCAAGGAAAAATATATCTGCGTGTTCATATGATCACGCCAGGCGTATGCGATATCACAATTCTATACTCGCGCTCTATTTTATAAATATTCTCTTCTAGAAATCTGACGCTGCGAGATACGATTGGTATCCTCGAAAATGACGACGTAGATGGAGTATAACGAATTCTTATTGAACCACCAGAGCCAGTTATTTATTCTGACGAGGATTCAAGTGATGAAGATGGAGGTCTAGTTGATAATTTAACTGGCCGTCAATTATGAAGTCAAGCAGAAATAGTATCAAGGCATCGTCGATTAGAAGCTTCAGAGAAAATAGCAGAAATAATGGCAAAAAGTAAAAAAAAAAAAACAGAAGAAAAGTGAGTCTCTATGGTAAAATAAAAATATAACTGGAAGACATTCCACAGCACCAGAAGCAAACTATACTGAACCTAATTATAATAAATTTATGGGAGGGACTCACAGGATGGACCAGAATATGTCCTATTATAGCATAGGCACACGTGCCAAAAATGGTGCTGGTCACTATTTACATGGATGATTTACTATATTGTTTTCTAATTTGGATGGAACATATCACAAATAGACTTTCGTCGCGAAATAGTAATTAGATACATATTTATAACGTTACAGAGATATGCCTTCTGGATCTGGTCGGCCCTCTATATCCAAATTTTGCTGCACATCTGTAAAGTATTTAGTAGTGTACGTCTAAATGGATTTGGGTACTTACAAGGGAACACCGGCAACCCGGACTCCCCAAAAAAATTGAAATTTTGTGGATTTGTAGAGGGGTCCAAGGTAAGAACATCCCACTTATTTTTATCGGCGGAATCCTCCGTAGGTGGGGTGGAGGGCGCTCTTAAGGAAAAACTACCCGTTTATATTTGTGCAAATATCTCGAAAATTATTGGAGATATTGAAAAAAAGTTAAGACAAGTTTTTAATTGTTTGAGTAAGCCCTGCGTTTATGTTAAAAAAATATATATAAAAGAGGTATTTCAAAATTAATCTTTAACCTTTTAGCGCCGGAATGTTTTTATTTTGACATATAAACTAAATATTTAAAAATTGTGTTGACTTTGTTATTGATAAGCAATGATAAGTGAAATATAGTGTTCAATATGAATATTGTCCCTTCATCCCTAAAATATAAGCTGTGTTTATATGAACACGCTAGGCGCTAGAGTAAGCATTTTTTTCATTTCCTTTTCTGAATAAAAATATCTAATTTTAAATATCTAATTTATTTGTTTTATAATGTATACATTTATTATAAATATTTACAATTCTAATGCCACTAACAGTTAGTGGCAAATGTAGTAGATGTCAATGTGCTGGTATTCAATGCTGTACGTAGGCACCCAATGCGTCAAGTGTGATGTAGGACTCTGTAGAAATTGTTTTATCGTATTTCATACAAAATAGAATTGTAAATATTTATAATAAATGTATACATTATAAAACAAATAAATTAGATATTTAAAATTAGATATTTTTATTCAGAAAAGGAAATGAAAAAAATGCTTACTCTAGCGCCTAGCGTGTTCATATAAACACAGCTTATATTTTAGGGATGAAGGGACAATATTCATATTGAACACTATATTTCACTTATCATTGCTTATCAATAACAAAGTCAACACAATTTTTAAATATTTAGTTTATATGTCAAAATAAAAACATTCCGGCGCTAAAAGGTTAAAGATTAATTTTGAAATACCTCTTTTATATATATTTTTTTAACATAAACGCAGGGCTTACTCTTCAAAAGTACCAAGTAATACTACTTACCTCAGTATTATTTAATTACAACAGCAAGTATATTTAAATTTTCAATATTGATTGGATATAGAAATAAATTTAAATTTTATTGAAAATAAAAGATCACTGTGGTGCGTGGACTATTCGAGCTACCGATTCTCCATCCATGTAAGCAATACATTTTTAATTTATTTTTGTTAAAAAAATACAAATTTCCTCTTCCAACAGCAATATTTATTGGCAAAAATAAATATTTTTTTGAAACTCAAAGCAAAGTTTTAGAAAAGACTTGTGAACATAAAATATTTCTTTAATTTTGAAGCACCCAAGATGAATTTACAAAATATACATTATGTACATTCAAATACAAAGTTACGATTTTGTTAATCATTGTTAAAATTAGTATATATTGTTTGTTGTCATTGTTTAGAGTATATATGGGCAACTCCCGGCCCCCGGGCCGAATCCGGCCCTCCACCAGCTTCAATCCGGCCCGCGAGGGAAATTCAAATAACGCGCCAAAAAAATTAAAGATTTAGCACACATAGTTTATTTGTAATTACCGTCAACCAACCTAAAACTGTATTTATTCAAATCATAAAGACTAAAATCGATAAATAATATTATTAAGCGTACGCAATGGAACGCCACAGATCGAGTCAGAAATAGTCGTTAGAAAGAGACAAACAGATAAACATTCGGGAAGCCGCCCGATGACCTCGAAGCGCTCCAGAGCCGACTGTTATTCATAACGCGGCTAGCATCGCATATTCGCGTATGATCGAAAGTATTCTAGTTGCTTATTGCGGGTAATATATAAACCGCTCAACGCGCGTGTCAACTCATTACTTCTTAACAACTGATAAGAGAAGACGCGGGAAATATTCAAGCAAATTCAGCTCAGAAGAAAAAAAATCTATCAAGATGTCTGGTTTAAAAAAGCGGAAAGTGGACACAGAATGTCGTCAATTCTAAAACAAATGGACTGAAGAATACTTTTTTATCATGCACAGTGCTAAACCTATGTGTTTGTTGTGCAATGAAACAATTTCTGTTTTAAAAGACTACAATATGAAGCCGCATTATTCCAGCAAGCATTTCGCTAAATATAAATTACTTACGGGCCAGTTAAGAAAGGATAAAATTAAAAAACTCATTACCGATTTAGGGAAACAGCAAGAAATGTTCCATTCACAAAGATCAAATCTAGACAGTGTTGTTAAAGCTAGTTTTATAGTTAGTTCCAAAATAGCGAAAACATCGAAGTCATATTCTGAGGGAGAGTTTGTTAAAGAGTGCCTAGTAGATTTTGCAGAACTTTTGTGTCCAGAAAAGAAAAAAAGAGTTTGAGAAAGTGAGCTTATCGCGACGTGCTGTTGTTCGACGTATAGATATGATGGCTAGTGATATCAAAAAAACATTGACTGATAGACTAGCTGGTTTTTAAGCATTTTCGATTGCTTTGGATAAGAGTACAGATTTATCTGACACAGCCCAGTTAGCTATTTTTATACGAGGTGTTGATGAAGAATTTGTAGTGACAGAGGAATTACTGGCTTTACGGCCGCTACAAGGGACCACTACTGGAAAAGATATTTTTGCCGAGGTGCAAAGTACTTTTGAGCAATATGGTTTGCAGTGGTGTAAATTCGTTGGAGTGTGCACAGATGGAGCGCCTTCAATGGTCGGTCCACGAAAAGGTTTTATCGGAATTCTGAAGGAAAGAGCAACCGCTATGAATGTTCAAGAATGTGATTTAATAATTCTGCATTGCATTATTCACCAACAAAACTTGTGCTCTAAGTCCATTCGACTGAAGAACGTTATGGATGTGGTAGTAAATACCATCAATTTATTAGATCCCGCGGTCTTAACCATCGCCAGTTTAAAGCATTTTTGGATGAACTCTCTTCAGAACACGATGATGTGACATACTATTGCGAAGTAAGGTGGCTAAGCAAAGACAAAATGCTAAAAAGATTTTATGACCTTAGGAAAGAAATAGCTGATTTTATGGAAATGAAAGAGAAAACATTGCCGCAAATTTGTGATCCAATATGGCTTTGTGACTTGGCATTTCTGGTAGACATCACAGGACACTTAAACGACCTGAACTTGAAGCTTCAAAAACAAGGGCAATTGGTAAATGAGCTGTACAGTCATCTTAAAGCTTTTCAAAACAAAATTCGCGTGTGGGAAACACAAATGAGAAGTAAAAACTGTTTTCATTTTGTAACATTATCCAGTCACGAAAACATTGATTACGGTCGCTATGTTGAAGAACTGAAACTACTGTCAGAGCAATTTACTGATCGGTTTTCCGATTTTAGGAATATGGATAGCACTTTCAATATTTTTACAAATCCGTGTAATGTGGAAGATGCTCCGCTTCACCTACAAATGGAGTTGATCGAGCTTCAAGAAGACTCATATTTGAAGTCTAAATTTGATGATGTGGAACTAAGCGAATTTTACAGAACATACGTTTCCGAAGAAAAGTATCCACAGCTGAGAGTTTTCGCAAGAAAAATAATTTGCACATTCGGAAGCACGTGTAAATGTGAGCAGTTTTTTTCAATCATGAAAATTAATAAAAATAAGCATCGTACACGGCTTACAGATGTTAATTTAGAAAACACTTTGCGCCTGTGTACTAGTGATATTGATCCCAATATTGATCATCTTGTTTCTTAGCTTCAAACTTAAGTCTCTCATTGATTTTCATTTGATTTTTCTATCTTTTTTTGTTAATTTGCTTTTTATATGTTTGATTATGCTATTATAATTCTAATAAATAAAAAAATGTGTGAATTTTTATCGCCTTTGTATTCACTACTACCTACTAATTTCTTACCTACGGCCCGCGACCTGATTAAGTCCTGAAATTACGCCCTCAGCTAAGCAAAGGTTGCCCATACCTGGTTTAGAGTATGTACCATGGGTATGCCAACTCTATATTAAATATGAGAAGACTGATATTTTTTTAATTTCAAATGTCACATAATGGTTAAAGTTTTAAGTTGCTAATTATAACAAAGAAGAAACTGAAAAAGTTGAGATGTTTATTGGTTTTTATAACATACAAAAATAGATAAATTTTATTTACATTCCACTTTCGACGAAGTTTAGCGGTCACAATATAAGGGTACAATGTATAACTTGAATAATATCCAACAAAAAGGAAATATTCTTTGGATAAATACATTAAATTAAATTAATTCAACAATAAACAAGTAGAAACAAAAAACTGGAAACAATGATAAATATGATCCTTTAAATTTACATAAATACAAATAAAAATATGTCGTTACAACTGGAAAAAAATTAATAGATAAAACAAAAAAATGTTTTTGTAAACTAAACTCAAAATGAGCACGCATTAATTACTGAAATTTTAAGATCATGCCACTTTCATCCTAAAGAACACAATGGAAATCACTATGTATTTATTTTTTTAACTGTACCTAGATCCATACGTTTCACTCTAACACAAAGAGGTTTGCACTTTCGTAACTGACTGTACAGCCTTAGGCTTTGAGGAGTCTTCTGATGTTGCTGTTTTTTTGGAAACGTGTAATGGTGAGTCCATTCGTCACTTTGATCTATGGAATACGTCACTGTATAATGCTGATTACTGTTCGCCTCGGGCACTTCTCGAAGGTACCACTCAAGCTTTTGTGTCTTCCATGGCACTTGATTATTTGTAATACCTTTTGATTGTAATCCATATCTTCCTAAATCCGACGATATCGGTATGTTATTGTTTCTAAGAATTCTACTTGATATAGTCCTGTTGTATGTACATGTAGGATTTGTATCTACTTCACGTTTGCCCAAATTAAGGTAATTCAAAAATTCATCCTTAGTGTAATGAACATCTTTTGGTTTCTCGAACAAATCATGTAGTCTTACATGTGTAACTTGTGGTAATAATTTCTTATGTCTTTTCCTATGTTTAGGAGAAGGTAGTTGCTCTGGAACTTTCTTTTTTTCGACAGGATATTTGATAATGTCCACCACAACAACTTCTAGGCTCTTTAACGCACGTAAAAGCTTAGATAAATCTTTCGTTATATCGTAAAGCTTCACAAATGGAACTACATTCCTTTGCAAACTTAAATCTTTAGGTAAATTCAAACAAGCTTTTTCTGTATCTACTTTTATTTCTCTTTTAAGAATAACACTACTGTCTGTACCAGATTTAAATGTCCAGCAGACATTTCTTCTTGACCTTTTTCTTTGCACAGAATTTCTATCAGTAGCTTGTACAAAATTTGGGGAAATAATATTGTGAAGCAAATTAATTCTGTAAAAGTTCGAACAAGAAGCTACTAGATTCCGCAGTGTAGATGCCCATTCCTTTCCTTTAACATTCATTTTTAACTTCTTTATTGGAATTATAAATTCCAAATATTTAGGCCACCATCGAGGTCGTGATTTCTTGGAAATAACATCACCCCTACTGTAGTATTCATTTGGACAGTGCTCTATTAATCGTGTAACAAAGTCTTCTAACCTTAAAGAACTCATTTTCTTCAAAATCATACACGGATAGTAACCAGTGTGAACAGCCGTAAGCAAGCGGATAAACCTTTTCTTTGCAACTTTTTCTTTCTTTCCATTTAATACTTCCATTTTACCAGTACACATTTTCACCAGTAAACAACAAATATGTGAATAATGCTTTTATAGTAGCAAACTGCACTCTGCATACTTAGTGTTTACATAAATAAATTAATACATATGATATAGCAAGAAAATTAATTTAGAAATCGCGTTCTTGACATATTCATTATTTCACATTTAGTCACACAACAGCAACAAACTATCTGACAATCTGTCTAACTGACCGCCCCCTACCGATCAATAGTCGTACTAGTGACTGCGCATAATCAGGGAATTCCATACGAAATATATCAGCTGTTTAAGTTCCTTCACAAAACAATTAAGTGATTATCTGTAGTTAAAATCTTTAAGGACGTAATCTGTACATTTTTGATTGCTACTATGTGGTCATACTTAATAAGTCAGAGCGGACGGCTAGTGGAATGCAGGGCGGTGACGTGTATCGGGTACGGAAAAAGAGAATATATATACTTACATATATACAGCCCGTCCACCTACTGTGTAAGCGGAAGATAAATCCTTCGCTGCACAACATAAAATAATATTTGAGTATAATATAGTGTTCAGCTTCCGGTACAAGCGAAACAAGTTTGGTTTTCTGAATGTTTGCCCCATGTTCCGGGCCGCCAAATTAAAACAGAAAGAACAATTGCCTTTAAATTCATTTATTTTTGTCTCAAGTAATCAGTTCTTTAAAACATGTTTTCTTCGCCTCTGAATAATATTCTAGAAGCCATTGGTATACTGCTAGAATTTACAAATTTTACACTAAACACAATTTTTACAAGCAACTGAATGACCATTTCTGATAAAATATATAAAAATAAGAATAGTTGGCCAAATAAAATTCAAATACTTCACTCATCTGCATTCCAGACAACCTCCTGCAAATGGTTCAAAGAAGGAGATATCGTACATACATCATTTAAACGTTGACGTAGTAACTCGATGGCTTCTCATTCAATCCTCAACCTAGCAAGACGCTTATTCAACATTATGAATTCAAAATTTCAGATGAGAATGAGGTTTCCTATTATATGTGAAATATGAGTATTAGATGAGGTGAGGATGGGTGCTATTTAAGTAGCATTAAAGAATTTGGCCCTAAATTCTTTTGTTAACAAATATCAACCTTCTTTTTTACGCCACACACATGCAATCAGTTTCCTTGCACTCTATTTCCAGTAGAATTTTTTTAAATTCGCGGACAATTTATGTTGGTGGTTCCGATAATAAATAAAATAAATCACTAATTCGGTAAGTTCTTGACGTACTACATACGAATTTGGAATTTACAGCCGGAATTGTCTACTTAAATTATTTTTGTTAATTTATTTACTTACTAGGAACAAACAGGGGAAGCTCCTAATATTAATGTTTCTGTATATACAATATAATAAATACAGTACAAAACACTATTAATTTATTAATTTAAATTCAAATACCACGGGACAGCAAACAGTGCAGCGATATCAAGAGAGTTATTATGTAAGAATCGAGGTATTTTCTACTGTCTCGTATGCGCTGTCGTGTCGCTTATGCACTGTCGCTCTAAAATAAAATTTGTGACATCAACCTCACATTTTATAGAATAGCTTTGTATTGTGGTGTTTATGCGTTACCTACGATATACACAAGGCCTGAGCGCTTTGACGTCAACAGACTGACGTATTTTGCAGTAGGTCGTCGATCATTCACACGTTCAGATCGTTTCTTGCGTTTTGAAGTGGTTTATCCAAATTATATTGGTTTTATTTAAAAAAATACTGTGTAGTGATATTTCCGTACCTTGTTGGTGATACCTGTAATGTAGATTTTTTTGTTCAAATAGTTTTATATTCTTGCGTTATATTTAACAAGCTTATTTTTGAACACGAAGAGATGTTTTTAAATGTGTTAAACGTTCTGTTTTAATACAATATATTTTAAATTATATCACCGAACGTATCCATTTGGATGCTGATATATGTAAATGTCATATTCACGGCAGTGAACGTATTGCAACAATTATAATAACTTGTTCTACAAATACCTTACTTAAAAATGATTGCGGGAAAAGTAATGATAGATTAGGTAAAATACCACATAATAGGAAATTAAAGACCCAGGTTGAATAGCATGTAATAATTTAGAGGATGATTATAACATTCTAGAAAGTCCTTTGTTAAAAATTCTGCTTGTGACGGGCAGAGAGGAATACTTTAATAAATTATTTTCCGCGAGAGAAATGAATGGAGAGTTTCACACGTTATTTCAAGAGCTAGCGGACCAAAGAAATAAATTTAAAGAATATTTCAGGATGTTATCAGAAACATTTAACTATAGGGGCATCAAGGAAAATATTGCAAAGCAATCAAATTTCCGCGAATGTATATCAGCAGAAGAAAGACTAGCCGTAGCATTAAGACACGAATTTATTTTATTTACATTTTAAAATACAAAAAAGCTATTAACAAAACAAACAAATATGAAATGAATTTATTGTTTAGAGTTATTTGTTGAAAAAAATGATGCTATGTCTCCATACGGTTCTTGAATGTCACTTTCGCCACTACTTGGTCCAGATGGAGTCGACAGGACGGTAAATTGTGGGGACCTGTCATAAATGTCCACAGTGTACTGTGGTGGTTCTCCTGGGGAAGGACTATTGAAATAAGACGATTGTCGTGAACTTGGACTTGGAACATTTGAGGAAGAGTATTGTTGTCGTGCAGCATTATCTTCTTCACCAAACACTTATTGCAACTTCATACACACACCCATTTTTCTTGCTGCAGGAGCTTTTCTGAAGTAAGGTACCAAACTCATCATAAAATAATAATCAGCGTCTTCTTTACTTTTGTCTGTATTAGACGCTTCAAGTTTTCGCTTGAATTCTTCTAGCTTTTTCTGTTCAATATCTAAAAGTTTTTCAATTGCATTTGATTTGGTTGTTTTGGCACGTTTCGATTGAGGTGTGACGTTTGAAAATTCTGTGCTTGTTTCTGCTTGCAATTCATCTGCTTCATCATGAATGAAGGATGTTTCAACCTCTAAATCATCTTCGGCTACAGTCTGAGATTCTCCACCGTCGTTTTCAAGTTGAATGTTTGCTTCTAACTCTGGGATACTGCTCTGTAATTTTCTTGGTAAGAATTGGTATTAAAAACATCATACTTTGAAAACATGGCTAAATTGGGTCTTTAATTGGTCCTCCCTCTTGACCAGATCGTTTTTTCGGCTGCTTATGTAATTCTTTACGAAAGGTGTCCTTTAGACCACGCCACTTATTTTTGTTAGCCTCAACTAAAAAAAAAAACAATAATTATATTCACATATTTGTCGGAAATAATCGCGAATTTAGAAACTCTTCAACACGGAGTAAGAAAAGTAATGATGTAGAATTTCACGAAGGATCGATATCAAATGTGGGCAATAGTAATAACTGTAATCATTGCTATGTAGTTTATAGTCGCTTTAGGAAAATACCTGCATAAAAGAAGACAGTTAACCAAGCAGTCGCTTGTCGCTACCATTCCACGGAGGTTTCCGTCTAGGCCCCCAGGAGTTACGAAACCGGGAATGCGTTCGTGGAGTATGGCCCTGGGCGTTCGTGGCCGAGCTCCAAGAAATCCTTGAGTGTTGCAATATGATATAATATGCTTTTAATATTATTAGCTGGGAATCAGCTGTAGAACAGTTAGTGTGTAAATTTATCAATAAAGAAATTTGTGTCAATTATATTTGTTTTAGGGATAATTGGTGGAATAAAATTCAAATATTTCGCCGTTTTTTATCACAGACAACCTCCTACAATTGGCTCAACGAAGGGGACGTCACAGGCACGTAATTTAAATGTGGACGTAGTAACTTAGGCATCTCATCTAACCCATACATAGTGCGACACTTGCCGAGATTTATGAATTCCCATTCAGTTTGTTTTAGAAATTTTTACAAGCAACAAATGCTTTTAATAGCATTTTCGAACTTTATTAAGGTTGCTATTAGCTGCTTTTAGATTTTCTAATGGAATGATTGTTTAATTATCGATCATGCAAAGAACAAGCCCCAAAGCGTAACGCCCACATTTTTTGCTATACGCATTCGCTTTACAAGACCTGTATATTTTCTTATGATTCTTAAAAAAGCACAAAAATTCAACTAATCGGAATATTATGAATATGTCACAACAGGAATTGGAGCGGGTATAATACGTATTAGTATTTATGCGTATAACAACCTCATAGACGGGAGCTGGTACATTTAGCATCTACATGGCACTCTAAATCGATTTTCATCATAAAGCTGAGCCAGACAGTTGGAAATTGGATTACATCTCCAATTATTCTCTCGCTTGTCATCAATCGACACATTTAGCAAGCTTCCTTTCAATTACTGTGACAGTTTGATTCCATTATACGATTGTCACTTTCAATTTTAATTACATATATTCACAGTTGATTTAAAAAATCACCGTGCCTAAGTTCTACAAACCGAAATTTAACGCAAATTCCAAATAACCAGGGAAATTAGGTACAGCAAATAAAATGAAAATACTTGAAAGATATTTAGAAGCCCTTTGCAATGCAAATTTTTGGTGTAAGTAGATAATTATTAAGGTCGGTATCTATGAACACCTGCTATACTATAGAATCTATTTAAAAATCACCAACAAATTTGGCACTGGCAAAAAATTACAAAATGAATATCTTCCTTATCCCAAGAATTCTAATTCCAAATGGTTAAATTATGCAAAAAATGTACACGTATTAATATAATTACATAGCTAAGATATTTCTAAACTAGTTCTGAAAATCTTTAAAAGAAATACACATGAAGTTTTAATAACACTTAAATGAGAACTAATGTATTGGTTTCCATTGGCAAGACGTATTTCCTTGGTTTTTCCGGACATAATTAAATTTCTAATTAACGAAAAAAAATTTGAACTCCGGTAGGATTCAAACCTACGACTCGAAGATCAAGGTATTAAAAAGTTCTTACACAAGGATCTGTGGTGTAGTGGTTAGCCGTTACCACCGAAACTAGAGAGGCCTCAGCGCTCTTCGATGACGTCACGCTGTTTAGGTGATATATCGCCATGCACGATATTAGCCTAAGCAGTAAAGGAATCGTTTCCTTGCATTTCTTTTTTAAGTTTTGAAGGGCTTCCGGTTCAAAAAGGATGCCAGTCGTCAACGGAACCCTTCTTCGCATCCCATTCGATTTTATTTTGGAAAAACGAAGTTTCAAAGCAAAAACCAAACACGTAACTGAGCACCATTTTCGTGAAAGTTGTATTTGTGGTACATATTTAGTCGACCAATTATTATTATTTGTAATTGTACATGTATTTGGACGAAACTAAGGTTGAAATGATAATTAATTGCAATTTTATTCGAAATTCTGTTCAATTTCACGAGAATATTTACAGACATGCTATTTAACCAGGGTCTTTAATTTTCTATTATGTGGTATTTTACCCAATCTATCTTTCCTATTATGTGGTATTTTACCTAATCTATCATTACTTTTCTCACAATCATTTTTAACTAGGGTACTTGTAGAACAAGTTATTATAATTGCTGCAATACGCTCACTGATGTGAATATGACATATACGCACATATATCAGTATCCAAAATGGCTACGTTCGGTGATATAATTTAAAATATATTGTATTAAAACAGAATGTTTATTACACACATTTGAAAACATCTCTTCGTGTTCAAAGATAATGTTGTTAAATATAACGTAAGAATATAAAACTATTTGAACAATAACATCTGCACGTTTCTTGTCACATACAACGGACAGTTAGGGAATTGAGTTGGAATAGCATCTTTTTTAACCCTAGGATATTTTAAACTTATAGTTATAGTTTCACCGGTCCTTGAATCTGTAGCTGTTGCAAAATGAATAATATCTTCTTTTATTTACAAGGTGTAACTCACAAACAAAACAACCGACGCCATCTTGGGTTAGGTTACCTCATTTTTATTGTTTCAGAAAAGATTCTATCCCTTATACAACACAAGAAAAACATTGCAGGTATCACCAACAAAGTACGGAAATATCACTACACAGCATTTTTCAAAATAAATATATAATTTTGATAAACCAATTCAAAACGCAGAGACGGTCTCAGTGTGTAAATGCTTTATATGGCTTATGTCAAAATACGTCTCAGCTTGCTGACGTCAAAGCTGGTTAGCCTTGTATTAGCAGTAGTAACGAGTTAGCGCGCCTGTCCGGAGAATGGAAGTCGTAAGTTCGAATCCTACCTAAGTTGAAATTTCATTTCATTAATTAAAAATGTAATTATGTCAGGAAGAACCAAGAAATCATGGATTTTTTACTTAAATGAGAAATTTTAACGCCATCGAACTTTGAAGTAAAACATTCTCAAGCAGAAAAATTATCATTTTATAATTTTCTACCATCTTTACAAATCTAATTTTTAGACGAACTCTTCATTATTTGAAATTTTTATGCAAAAGTTTCTTGTTATCAAATATAGAAATTTGTTTAAATTAGCAA
Organism: Dynastes maya; assembly: GCA_029619315.2. Lineage (NCBI taxonomy): Eukaryota > Metazoa > Arthropoda > Insecta > Coleoptera > Scarabaeidae > Dynastes > Dynastes maya. Next base: position 30,152,896 of record JAROYE020000001.1, read on the forward strand.
AATTGTCTCTTAAGTACTAACTGAAGTTTTGCCGAAGAAATTTGTTCTAAGCAGTTGTTTCCAGTGAATGTTTGGCCACAAAATAAAAAAGTTAAAAAAAGATGGCGATTTTCAAAATATTGATTGCAACCTTTTCATTTTAAATGGACGCCGTATTCGACTTCACGTAATTAAATAATATTTTTCTTATTGAATATTAAAAATATAGAGTACTTTAATTTTTGAATAAAGCAGATATGATGGTATATTCAGTTCATTTTAGAAATGAATGGAACAAAAACATTTAACAGAGACTAAATATTAAAATTATACCAAACGTTCGAAATGCTAGCTATTATTGACTAAACAGAATCCACACTGTTTTGCAACCCTTTTCGCAAAATATTCCCATTAATACCCCTAAATCTCTAAATTACTGAATAAATAAAAAATCCACAAGTCTATACTGAACTGGACGACCACTGTATAGGAGTAAGTTTAAGTAAGTTGCTATTACACTCAAAAAAATAGCTAATACAAATAGACAATGAAAGTGATACTAATAAACGTTATCATTATATTAACAAGCTATATTACGATTTTAATAAGCTCTATTACAATTATGTTACCATTTAATATCTTATAAAATCTGCCTGTCCCTAAATAATATAATAAATTATAGGTTCGTTTCTGCAGAAATCACAAACTAGCCAGAGCCAATCAATTGTCGTGAAATCAGTCAGAAAATAGTTTGGGATTTTTTTTAGCGAATCAAATTACGTATGACTAGTTTGTGATTGCTGCAGAAACAAGCCTTATATTGAAAGGTGTTATATTTCTCGTAGTTGGCAATGCGTACACAGGGTACAGCAATAGCAAGGTTGGTAGAATATATTTACTCTAAAGGTGGTCTCAGTTTAAAAATAGAGTGTGCAATGACGTCAGTGGTAGTGGAATATAGAACATGAGATCCATCAATTTAAACGTTGCTACAAATAAGTATATCTATATATTACTACCACTGACGTCAAAATATGCGTCCTTCACCCCTCCACCGATAAGATAGCAACTGAGACAACCTTTAGAGTAAATGTATTCTACCAATCTTACAGCATAAATGATAGACAAGGATGTAACATGCAATATGAATGTTTTCTATTGATACAGATACACATTGCGCATGTCAGTACAAACGGTTCTTGCTTGATACGATGTAGAGATATGACCGTAGAGTAACTGGTACTTGTATGATACAAAGTTGAGTTGGAACACTATTATTAGGTTTGTTTCTGCAGCCGATTTGTGATAGTTTGCTCAGAGGTTAATTTGGATTAATCTACGCATGCGCGAGCTAAAACTGATTTAACAATTTAACTGCACGAACGCTTTCTTTACATTTAACAGGCTATGTATAAGTTACAAGCGTATTTAATAGACTTGAGAGAGAAACTATACTCAAATATGCAGATGAAAACAATCGACTTATCTTGCATTCAAATATTCCAAGAGGTAAGCGAAAACAGAAATAAACGCGAAGTGTTTAGACAGAATTACAAGTTTACTACAACCTTAAAGGAACTGTTAATTCCTAACAAAACCACAGACATGAATAAAACACGCGTGAAGTGTGAACATATACAAAAAAACCTACAACACAACTTTTCACTTCACAATATAACAATTCGCATGCATCTGATGGATCACTGGACGATAATCTTCAAACTGGAGCAACTATCAGCAAACGATTAGAAATTAATTTGGAGATCTGCACGAACGCCAAATTACGTCAAACTAGTAGTCAGAGTTTAGCGTTTTAACTGCAGGAACACTATTTTTGTAATGCGCATGCTCTAACGATTTCAAACGATTTTAAATCGCTGCAGAAACAAACCTATTATCGTTCCAGGAACGGTACATAATGTAGTTGAAACACTTCGTTTGCACTCCGCAGGTACCGGACGATAAATTTACGGCTTTATAAGCGTGTTGGAACGAACCTATAATGTTAATTGTGCATCTTTAGAAAATATATTGTGATATGCTGGATGTTTTATAAAAAAGGTAAAAATTAACTTTTAAGCGGAACAGACTGTATATTTTTACATTATTAAAGATCCCTAACTACACTCCATTCACTCCTAGATTATAAGTAACCTGTTTCGTGGTTTTCGAGTTAGAACTGTCTGTTAAAATAGAGTCATATATCCTAAACAGAGTATTCCCACGCTTTCAAATTATAATTTAAAAATTAAGATTTGTTGTGTGGATTAGTTGAGATCGAGTGACGATGTCAGTAAATTGTTTTTATCACTGTATGTACAGGCTGGTCATCGGGAAGGTATTGACTTTACCAATTTCAAAATGATTTTTCTCAAATGGAACACTCTGTATATTATGACTAGAAGTGATGCAGAAATATATTCTGCGTCAATCCATATTAGGTCTCCATGTACATATTTTTAGCAATTTCTACAATAACCCAGAATAATCAAAATTTCAAAGTTGTTAGTAAAATTAATATACCTTAAAGATTATCAAGTTAACGGCTAATAAGAAATGACAAGTTGTCAAAGTATGAAAAGGCGAGCGTTTTACATAGAAATGAATTACTCTAAAGATGATATGGTAGACATGATTTTCATATTGGGCTAAGCATAAAGGAATTCTTTTTTAGCTAGTAGAGTTTAAAGTGAAAAATATCCACACAGGGGACATTCAGAAAAGAGAGTTTTTGAAGAACTAATCGCGAAATTTATTGAAACGGGAAATATCGTTTATAAGGAATGCGAAAGAACAAAAAGAGCAAGAAATGCAGAAAATTCAAATGCAAGCCAAAGAAATATGAGTAAGAACACTGGTGTAAGTGGACGATCTGTTCTACGAGTATCAATGAAAAGTTGCTTACGTCCTTACCATCATTTACATCAGGAGCTTACTGAACCGGATTTCGAAAAACGTTTTCAGTTTTGTAACTGGGCCAATGATAAATTACAAGGAAATGTCTATTTTATTTTTAAAGTGTTATACTCTGACGAAGGAACTTTTCACAAAAAATGGATCGGCAATTAAGAATAACTTTCATTATTATGCTGACGAAAATCTTAGAATTTTGCGACAAGTGTATCAGCAACATCGGTAGAGCGTTAACGTTTGGGGAGGCATAGTCAGCGAGTATGTTGTGGGACCTTATTTTTTGAAAATAATTTAAATCGACCTATGTACTTGAAGTTTTTGCAAAGCGAATTGGCAAATGTCCCTCCTAAAATCTCGGAAGAAATGAGGCTGCAGCATGATGGTGCACCTCCACACTATTCTATTGCTGTACAAGATTATCTGAATAACATGTATCCGGAGATATGGTTGGGAAGGAATGGTCCTGTATGATGGCTGCCTAGCACATCTTGATTTTTATTTATGGGGACGTGTTAAAGAAATTGTATATGCTGAGGCTCCAATAGCAGCAGAGCACAGTAAGCAGGGAATTATTACGCCTTTCGAAGCGTAACATCTGGAGAATTAAGGCGAGTTCAGAGAACTTTCATAAATAGAGTCAATCTTTGTTTGTAACAAGAAGGAAGGAACTTTGATACCTTAGGTTTTTCTTTCTTTCATTATCACCTCTATATTTGATTATCACTTTAGATTAAATTAAGTAGCATATAATATTTTTCGTCAGGTTTTGCATTACTTTTAATAATATATGCTAACATTTTATTTCCACTTTTGCGTTTCAATGAACTTCGTTATTAGTAGGTACTTTTTTCTAACGAGGAAAGAACCTTCGTCCGCTTTATCTTTAAATTAATTCACTTAAAATTTAATTTAAAATAAAAAAAGTTGAATATTTGAATTTTGATTATTCTGGATTATTATACAAACCGATTTTCTGTTAACTACCCTGTACATCCGGTGATAAAAACAATTTACTGACATCATCACCCGATCTCAACTAATCCACACAACAAATTTTATTGCTAAATTTGAAAGCGTTTGGACGTAGGAATACTTTCTGTGAGATATGTGATTTTTCAATTTTTTGACAGAAACACTTGTAACTCGAAAACGACAAAACTCATAATCTGGGGATGAATGGAGTGGAGTTAGGGATCTTTAACAATCTAAAAATATACAGGACGTTCCATTTAAAAATGTGAATTTTACTGTGCCATCTTTTTTTATAAAACACCCAGTATATCGGAATATATTTTTAAAGATGTACAATTAACATTATATTACGTCCCCAACATATCAAGTTGCTATCTAGCATACGGCCCGAGTAATAAAAGACGGACGTAATATTGCTCCACATTGTATACACACTGAGAGAAATGTAGTAGTAGGGCATACAATATATTTGTAGTTAACGAGTTGTGGTAATATCCACTCCATTTATGGTTCTCCCAACAAACATATACGTAGATCTTACTACAATAAACGTAGCCCAAAAATTATTTTTTTTGTAGTTCAAGTTTTAGTAAATCTTACGAACACGCAATATGGCAATAAGTGACATATTGTAGTGAAAAAAACAAAGTATTTGTAGTTGCTTACTGTGGTTGCGCATACTACAATATTGGTACTGAAATATTAGTGCTACTTACATAATAGAGCAAAAATAGGAAAAGAGTTATTTCTTTCTGATGTTAAAGGAATATTTGAGAAAGCGTATACATACTTACACACGTCCGTCCAGATACGAACGGGATATTGCCTTTGTGAATGGCAACAGGGCATTCGAGTCTCGCTGATAGATCGCATCCAATTGCAGTATATCATAAAGCGAGCAGCGGTACGCACGCTTGTCCGCTCAATCACGTAATATTATAATTCAACGCCGTCTAACAAAATGTATTAATATAGAATTACTGCGTAATTTTCCTGTATTCTCAAATTATGTTAGAAAGTACAGTTTCTTATATTCATTTTGTTGCTGCTATACGATGTAGGAGAACGAAAAAGTAATTCTAAGTAGAAAAATAAACAACGATTTTTATAAAATTAAACTAAAGAAAAATAAATTCGATAATTATACAGAATAAATTGAAATTCTAACAATGTTACTTTATTAACGCGTTTAGATGCACGATTTATTACGTCTTTTTAGATACATGTCATATGCTCAAATTATCTAGGAATTGTTTGGCAGAAAAGACAATTCGTTCTAATGCTGGTAGTGTACGATGGCTATATATAAAACAATTACATGATCTACAGCCTTCTGAACGTCTTCATGAACGTTCGGTTGGCGGCTCAAACATTAAGCAGTGAATGATAAAATTTTTGATATTTTAAATAGCAGAAATCTTTTTGCAGCAGGTTTTAAGGCACCTATTTGCCCTGATACATTAAATTACTTTCAAGAAGTTTTCGACTTGTGTTCCAGTTATTTTCAATCTCTTTTTATAGATGATATATCTATTTTATCGCATCCTAGAAAAACTTTTGCGTTAGGATTTATAATTAGTATGAGAAGTGCATTAATTTTGTCAAAGGATTTATTCGCATTAAAGCAAAACCCCTTGCGCTATTTCTTGGCGTATAAAGTGTCGCAAGATCATTTCGAATTATTTTTTAGTTGCATAAGGGCAAGGGGAAGGTGGAATAATAATTCGAATTCTCTACAACTGAGATGGGCTTTGCGACAGCTGCAGTTTAAAAATTATATAGTCATCTATTTCTGCAAATTGCACTGATTATGAAGGTAGTATCACCACACCTCCGTTTGAATTTAGGTCAGATGAAAGATGTTTAGTGAATACTCCGGGAGATGATGAGCAGATTGTGGAGTTTCACACTTTGCAGTTGTCACAGAACCAAGAAAATATTTTGTATTATATTTGTGGCTATGTTAGAAACAGTGCACATGTAGCAACTGTATTGATATTCTTTTGTACTGCAACGGTGTGCAAGAACATTCCTATTGCGCACCAAGTGATAGATACAAACAATTTAATTATTTTGTTAGTCGCGGGGGGTTGCTTAATGCTTCTGATTTGGTATTTAAAATAGTCCAGTTTTGTGAAAAATGTATTCAGGAAGCTAGTAGGAACGGTCTTTTGTATCACAAAAAATTGAAACTTCTTTTAGAAAATGCAGTCGTGCAGTTTTCTGCTTCTTTACATTTATTTCAGTCACCGCATCCACCAGTTGAAGAATTTTTTTGAAAGTTTACATGAACTGCAATTGATGAAGCGCATATGTCATGTATTCCTCCAATGCCGGATGCCCCATTTTGCTAAAATCATCAATGGAAGTGCATATAGTGCGAATATTGGAATTCGCCAGAAACTGCATAAATTCATTCTATTTAATAGTCAATAAAAATAATATAGAAATATGTAAATATTCTGTATGTAAGCATTTGATTTTATTTTTTTGATGTACCTTATTATCAATATAATTATATATGTACACATTTTTAAACGGTGTTATTGATTTCCTGCGGCATTAAATTACAATGAGTTATCAGAAGGACAAGTTCAAAATTAGGTTCAAATAATACAATGCAGGTAGGTACGTATCTGCAAATTATAAAGGACTGTAATATAATAATTTAAAGAATAGAGTACATTTAAGTACTGTTTATGAGACAAATAGTTATGCCGTCAATACGTTGGACAAAGATAGTATCCCAACCATTGCGCGGGTTGCCTAACTGTTGAACTTGCCACAGTTGTTCACCAGACCGAGACCGTTCCAGTTCCTTTGGATACATTTCACTGCATGTACAGATACCGCAGCGCTCAGACGCAACGCCATCTTGCATTAACCATTCCAAGAACTGCTGGAGAGGTGGTTTGGCATCTGTATTCCGATTTCTGACGCTAGATGGCGCCAGGAAATATTTCAGTGCTGTTTTTGGAGATTATTGGCATAACCTAATTTTTAATTTGAAGCATGAACTAAGGATTATTATTAGCTATATTTTCAATTTTCTTCTATGTGTATACTGTTTTTTGTTCTCTTTAACTTATTTCGTATCTATTGTAGTCTGTGGAAATAAAGCTCTATCATTATTAATGTGAGCAGGACAAAAAAGCGCTTGGAACAACGCTGATGACCGGCGGGTAGGAAGAAACATGTCCTTTGATTTAGAGTTTTTCTATTCTCCCATTGTTTTTGAGCTGCTATATCAGCATTATCTTAGTTATCGATTATTGCTGAAACCGGAATAATAATTTATAGATGTAGATAAGAAAGTGTTTGCTAGAATATTATGATAGTGAGTGAGTACATTTTGTAGTACTGCTTTAACGACAATTTTGTGGTATTTTTTTTTACTACAAGTGTATGGTAGTTTACCTACAATTTTGTAGTACGTTTTTTACTATAATTTTATATAGCTGTTTACCATAATGTTGCAGTACTATTTTTACTATAAATGTAGAGTACAGGCAGCCAAAAACTACAATAATATGGTATTTTCTACTTACTGCGATAGTTGTCACTATAGTAACAGTTGATTTTGGTAGGATACACTACAACTGTGGTATAATTTACTATACATTTCTCTCGGTGTATTATTTATAGCGTTCATAATTATTAAGATATTTCACGTTAAAGAAAATAGCGATTTTCAATGTTTGCCCAATAATTTGTGAACTTTTTAAATTTAAATTTCTTCTCAGTGAAATCTTGGTTAGCGTTCAAATCTGGACAACTTTGTCAATTCAGACGAATCTCTGTTTAGCTGCGGTAGACCTATGCTTGTATACTGTAGGTATAAATTACAAAAGTTATGCAATGAAAGAGAGCAATATTACCTAATGTTTTGATAGGCAAATTGCTTACAATCACATAGACATGCATTTATAAACAATCACTACAATTAACTACAAAATTAAAATTTTCCTTCATTAACTTAGTTGCTATTACAAAGCTTTCTGATGCTCCCATATGTATGCTCCCTTGCGAAATTGTTATAAATGTATTTTGAATTTGTTAATAATCGAAAGTACAATAAGACGCTACTTATTAAATCAGATCTTTGTACGCACTTACTGTTAGTTATTCTATTGTTATTACCACCTAATACGTAATAATATTTACCATGTAATAATAGCGGTCGCTTTCCCTTTCATTGTGGATAATTTGCTGATTCAAACGCTTGGTTTATACTACTGGAAGAGCATAAATTTAGAAAAGAACTTTAAGAACACTGCTCAGTAAGAAAAAGGATTTATCAACGTTGTTTGTTCAATGTGCTACGCTGTTCGAGATATATTAAAGTTGTTATAAATAACAAACGCTGTACTACATTTATTCTAAATATGATACACTTACTCCAAAACAGACCAAATCGATATCTTTCTTTATTGATATGAATAATTTATTAACAAGTACATCTGATAAGGAACGGTGTAATAGGGTAGAAATGAAAGATAATTTTGTTGCCGATTATATAGTTCCCTGCTCATTTATAATGTAATCGTGGATGAGTCAGTCATATAACTGAAACTCAATAGAATTCTATTAAAGTAATTGTCCGCATTATCACGAACATTTACGGTCACAAAACTGGTTTGTACTTGATGGTTCTATATTGAAGCAATTTAATATATGTTTTATATTTATTCACGCATATTCATTAAAGACGACACCTAACAAGAATTTAAAAAGGCAAGTAAAGTTAATAGTTTTTTAGTTTTCAGATAGTAGACGCGTGGATATGAAAACTCATATTGAGCATCACAAATACCCTTAGTTGTGAAAACGATGTCGCCGCTACTTATGTAGGTCTTTATGAAAATTTATATATTTATATATTACTTATAATTTATAAGTAGAGTTTGTTAAAAAGTAAGTATGTAATATACAATATTAGTGAAAAATAATATTGTTACCTTTTCCTGTCGTCTTGATGTCCACTGTGGCAAGTGGCAACCGCCCTGGTAAGCTGCGTAGAATTGCAACAACAGCAACGCTTCCGCTGTCGATTCATTCAGCCGTCGACGGTGTTTTGAACACGTTGTCGTATACTTCAAAAATGATAGTTCGACATCCAGTGAAGTAAGATTTGCAAATGTCAAATATTCCTTTTCCTCATCTGGACACTCTTGATTTTCAGTTATAGACCAAACCTTTTGTAAATCGGGATTTTTCGTTAAAATTGCACCCAACTTTTTTTTTCTAGAGCCGCTTGTAAATTGTTTATGCAATTTAATGCGTCTCGTGCAGATAAGTGACTGTTTTCTAATTGCTCAATAGCTTGTGCAACTTCAGAATAGTTCATGGAAATTTCATCTATTTGTTGTTGAACGTCCGAATTGGAAAAAAGTTGCTGACTCTCTCGAACTGCTGCAGAATCATTTCAATCAAGTTTCAAGATGGCATTTTTCACTTGTGAAAAATATTTCTGATAGTAAGATACTGCCTGGAGCCATGTTCCCCATCGCGTTATTACAGGCTGAGGTGGTGGTGGTAATTTAATCACAATTGTTTGAAAACACGGATGTGTTTGGGAGATTTAATGAACACTTTTTTGGTAGATGCTATTAACTTATCCACCATCGGATACTTCTTTCGAATGGTTTCTGCTACGAGGTGACGTGCGTGTATGAAACATGTTATGTGAAGAAGAGTCGGAAACCATATTTTAAACATCCTACCAACTCTCAGCATTGTTGCGGCTCCGTCAGTAACAAACATTGTGACTTGGGTTCCTGTGATACAAAATTCTCTCAACGAATCTTTTATTATCTTGACAACGGTTTCTGCATTAGTTTTCTGAATCCTTTTACTGGATAACAACAATGAAGCTGGTGGACCATCACGTTTTAAAAGACGCGCTACAACATGAATGACGCTGTGTTTCTGAGCATCAGTTGTTTCATCTACACATAGGCAGATTTTCTTATTTCTCAACTCGTCTTTTATACATTCCTTTACTGTACCTTGCACACGTGGCAAATTGTATCGTAATTGCATAGATGTTGGCAGCTTCCATGACGGAACGTGCTTAGCCCAAGAAAGACGAAAGTGTTCATTAGGTACTAGATGTTGTGGGATGTTATACACACTTAACATAAAAGTAAAATCATATAAAAATTGCCAGTATGGAATACTGTTTCTTAAATTCAATACATGACGTTTACTTTTACAATGTTTTCTACATTCAAACCTATCGCGACTTAGCAATCCGCTATTGCATATTATGCAATAAATATGCAGACTTCTATATTCTAATCCAGGGAAATGCCTGAGATATTTATTCATATTCGAAGGGAACGTTACACTCTTTGGACGTCCCATCTCCGCGTACTTATTTGGCGTGCAGCGCGCAACGTACTGTAGCTTTGAACTCTCTCGCGGTATTGTCTATATCGACTACGAGTTGAAAATTACCCCTACCCACGCCGCTACCGCTACGCTACTGCCATCCGGTACCACCTTTTTAACAAACTCTATTTATAAGTAAAAAAAAATCCAATTCAGCAAGGAAATAGATTATGACATTATCACAAATTAAATGCAGGATAAGATATTTACCGATTACATATACGCAAACATCCTTCGATATGTAGATATACAGTGAGGTCCTCCAATGTGTATCTTAAATAGAACGCATTACATAATTCTACTTTTTTGGAAAGATAATGATAAAATGAACCCAAGGTAGGTAGGAAAGAACCTCCAAATTGCCATTCAATATGTATCCTGGCGAGTATGTCGAAGAAATTGGAGCACATTGTTTGCGTGGCTATTTTCAAAACATACTGCAATATGATAAACGTTAATCTTAGGACGTACCACACAAACCAATTTGTTAACGTATACAACATGAATGCTTCACTGGAATCGGGAAAGCAGGTAGACTCGATATATCTTGATTTTTGTGAGATAGATCCCACAGCATTTGGCTCACAATAGGCCCATTATGCATTCTCTCTATACCGGGTAACTGTCTTGGTGGTCAACCAACCCACTGCCTTGTCACAGCTTAGGACGCCCAGAGGAATCACAAGACATAGCCGCTCGTCACCCAGCATAGCCCTTCTAATTGACGTCTGCGCCAAGCACTTGCAGAGGAAGTTTCCCGGTGTTTCGTCTTCAGCTTGGCAGCCCCTACATGACAGGTCTTCGGCTAATCCCATCTTGTAGTGGTGCCTCTTTAGTCGGCAATGTCCAGTTAGAATCCCAACAGCCATGCGAAGGTTTGTTCTTGATAGTCTCAGGTATGTTAGCGCTGTCCGCCTGTTCGGATACGTCAAAGGGACTTTAGCGGTACAGCAGGAATTAATTTCATCCCGTCTTTTCCAGGATTTTTTGTGGGTAATAGTTCTGATCCTTTCATAAAGCGCATACACAGGCGGTCGAATGGAGCGTTCTGGACCGTGTACAGTCATACTTGAATCCCTCCTGCCTAGCCTATCTGGGTGGATTTACATTGCAATCATCAGACCAATGCGAACATACGGCGCAGTCTCTTGGTGACTTAGTGTAGAAAACGCAGTCCAGCCAAAAAACTAATGCAGATACAAAGGGCAGTCTGCCCAAGTATCACGGGCGCATCAAGATCCACGCCAACGGCGGCTACGGAGATCCTGTTTTGCCTGCTGTCTCTTGACTTGTTGTCGGAGAAATGATGTTGGCTACCATGATCCGGCTGCTATGTAATGGTATAGAGCAGGACGACGTTGTAAGACATGTTGAAATGCACCGCAAGCTCTAGGAGACCGCTTGCAATAGACTGCCGGTCCTGGAGGCTAAGACGAATAACGCTTCACCCCCTTTTGGGAGGAGCGGGAGTATGAGTATTTTCTGAGGAGTTCTACCTAAAAGGAATCATGGCCGCTAACGACGAAAACTGCTTTCCAGGTGGAAATCTCGGCGCTAACCCAGCGTACTGCTTAACTTGCCTTAAGATTGCAAGCAGGAACATCAACCTGTTTACCGACAGCACGCAAGCAGTATCAGCATTGGACCGATCAATAACATCAAATCTGCTACTAGACTGTCATAGGACTCTATCTTTAGTCTCTAAAACAAACAGTATCAACGTAATATAGCTAAAGAGCCACAATGGAGATCCTGGCAATGACGAAGTGGACAGGCTGTTTAGCATTAAAGATTTATGTTAATCACATTAAGAATATGTTTTGTATTCTTTGCAGGTTTTATTTTAGTTCAACTGTAATTACATTTTATAACTATATACATTAATTTCCAATGTACTTACATGTAGTATGTGAAGATAGTAATCAATTGCACACATTTTGTATTACACTATTTACTTCAAAATTTCTTTCCACACACACATTCGAACACTCCACTTGGTATTAAATATGAACTTGTTAACAGTTTTTGCTCGCTATATCTCTAGTATGAAACTAATGTTCCATCTAATTACACTTACGTTTGTATATCATATATTAAAGGATTCGCAGCTGTTGAATTATGAAAGGTGAACTGTAGCCTGTAATCGGTTTAGGTCCCCTCAAACAAGGATGCGGGCATAAATCCTAGCAGATATACTAACCAAGCAGAACCTTATGCAGCACCAGGATGAAGCAATCAATAGTTGGATAGAATTCTGTACCATTCACCTTTTGTCTAGACACTAGTAAGGAAAGTACGCAATAAGTTCTGCCACTCACATTAAATATTGAATTGACATTGAGGTATAGTAAAGAGACGGCAAGGCCGTAACAAAATTTGTATATATCAAGAACTTTATTCTTACTTTAGAAAAAAAATAGTCTTTTGATACCTTTCTTAAGCGAAAAATTGATATGAATGATGTAGCACGATAATATTTAACTGAAATAATATTTGGAAATATGGTGTATACAATTCTTAAAACCAGTTCTTTCATAAAACGTTAGATGGACCTAGTCGTCTCCAAATTACATAGTTACATCAAGGTAATAATCAAATAAATGGTTTCGATAATTTTCAATGCCTACTAACAAGGAACACCGGCAACCCGGGCTCCCCAAAAAAATTGAAATTTTGTAAATTTGTAGAGCAATGTAAGATCATTGCGCGCATCCGTTTCTGCGGAGTCCTCCGTATGTGGAGTGGAGGGGGTTCTAATGAAAATACTCCCCCTTGTAATTTGTGCTAGTATCTCGAAAACTATTAGAGATATTTAAAAATTGTTAAGACAGGTTTTCAATTGTATAAAGACAACTAAACGATAGCATAATCGACATTTCAAAATTTATTAATTTGAACGGAAAAACTATCCCTACCCCAACCTATTTGAAGGTTACTTAATTTTTAGGTAGCGCAAGTAAGGGGTGGTTTCATACATAATTCAACTATATACATCTTTGTCATTAAGTTTTACCTTTAAATCCAAAAAAAAGAATATTTTCTTATGTTAAATGTATACATGCGGATGTACTACATATGTATGTAAATGAACGAAAATGTGATAATACTTTTGAAATAATTGTAATTGTAATTGCGTTTTTTTAAAGCAATTTATCGAAACCATAAGGCTTCTTGTTACAAAAATATGTTTAAAGGCATCTACTGAATAGTTTACCTTTTAAAAGGAACCTAGGTAGAAATACTAGCAAGCGATATAAGATCGCAATTATGTGTTATTTGTTTATTATTTATTTACTAACCAGTATTAGAATGAATGCATTAAACCACAATAACAGCGTGTTTACTGCTATTTTTTTCAAATTTGCAAAAAGAAAGAACTCACAAGAGGCCAAATCCGGCGAATATGGTGGATGAGGCATCAATCTGTAAAAGGACTAGTTTTGTTGTCCCAAGTGCCGATGAGTGGGCCGAAGCGTTATCATGATGGTAGGGATCCTCTTTCTTTGCTAGGTGGGGCCTTTTTCTCTGTAGTTCGGCATCGAATCTGTGAAACATATCAGCATAGTACTTTTCCGTGATTATCCTTCCCTTCTCCAAATAAGCAATTAAGATAATGTTTTGAGAATGCCAAAAAATCGTCGCCATAACTTTGGTACACGTTCGCCGGCTGACCTTTTTGCCGACCGACCTTTGGTTTCTGGCGTGTAGTGATGTATTCATGTCTCATCTACAGACACACAACGCCGTAGAAACTTACTTGTATTGCGCTTAAACACGTCCAAATATTGCTTTGAAGTTGTCACGCTATTCCGTTTTTGATCAATCATCAGCGGACGCACCCATCTCGCCAACAGCTTTCTCATGCTCAATTTTCCGTGAAGGATGTTTTGCACACATTCAATTGAGATGTTTACCATATTAGCAACCTCTCTAATCTTCACCCGACGGTCTGCTAACACGATATTATGAACTTCATTGATTATATCGTCTGTAGTCACCTCGGAGACGGATGTTCGGCCACGCTTAAATTCATTAAATCAGTATCTGATGATAGTCATCAAAGGTGCATGGTCCTTATGAACTGAATCATTTCAACTTCCTTTGATTTGTGCACATGTTTTCCCGTCCAAAACAAGAAATGGAATCACTATCCGGTATTGTTTTTTTTCCCATGATTCCACAAATACATAAACTTGCCCACTTTCAACGACTCTCAAAACAACTCTACTCGATGAATCTCTCCGAAATTTTGACAGACGTTGACTAGAGGGTAATACTTACAGTCGCTAATGCAGATTTTGACAGAAAGCCACATCTGTCTCCAAACACGGGCACTTCTCATACCAACCTCATATTTACATTTCCTCTTAAACAGTTATTGGGCTTTTGTTAATAGCTGGTGTGAGTGGTTTATTCATAATGTATATTATATTTTTGTCTTTACTAAATTTTATATGTTAGCAATTGATATTTTCTTGTAATTACCCGGTAATTGGATAACAAACAATAATAATGGTACCAATAATAATAACGGAACGGTGGTGAATATATTACGTAGTCACATAACAAATAAGTAAAGAAAAATATAATGGTATAACGCAAAAAAGGCCAAAGTAATTTAGTTGATAAAATAAGACATTTTACTTCTCGATTTTCCATTTTTAGAAAGGTTTATCTACTGTTTATCACTAACGCTGGCCACGAGCGGTACCGCGCATCGGCGCAGAATCAGTTCGGACCGAGAGGAACGGTAGTATTACTTGTCTGCGGAGCAGTACGGACATTTTCGCTGCCGGTCATTTGCGCAATTGTTTATCTGTCCTAGAAATATTATGATTACGTCAGCAAAACGACCGCGGTCGGACAAACTTCGAAAATTTATTGCAGAAATTCCAGACTTAATATATGAAGGTGCTAAAATTAAATGTGTAATCTGTAAAATCCCGTTAATGTGTTGGTCCAGACAACATTGTCTACGACACGTAAATAGTGAAAAGCATGTCTCAAAAAGAAATTGCGCACGAGACAATGAAAAATTTATATTTTATTTATACGTTACGTTTATCGCATGTAATATACCGTTTAATTTACTAGACAAGGAACCATTTATCGGCTTTTGGAATAACTATTCGGAGTGCAAATTACCAAGTCGAACATCGTTACGAAGAATTGAGCTATCTGCGCGCGAACGTATTGAACAAGAAATAAAATCGGAGTTGAAAGATCAAAAATTGTGGTTATGTGTCGACGAAACAACAGATCGGAAGAAACATTCTGTTCTTAATGTAATGGCACGCAAATTGGAACCTCATCAATCGGCACCTTCAATTCTATTAGTCTCCAAACGAATACAACAGTGTACTGTCGAAGTAATTTCAAAGCTAGTGTTAAATATATTGGACAAGTTTGAACTTTCAACAAACCAACTCTTGATGTTAGTGAGTGATAGTGCTGCAAACATGCTTTCTGTAGGCCGGTCTCTTAAAAAGCATTCTGCTAATTTGTTACACATTACGTGTAAAATTCATGCTCTCAATCTTGTGGCGGATAGTATCAAAAAACGTTATCCTAAGGTAGGCGCTTTAATAGCGCATACCAAAGCAGTATTTGTCAAATCACCGAAACGTATTCGCGAATTTTACAGACTGAGCCCCCGTATACCAGAGCCACCAGAACCTATTCTAACTCGTTGGGGAAAATGGTTACAGGCCGCGATTTATTATCATAAATATTTTGACAATATTAAGAACGTGGTTTTACAATTCGATACAAAGGAGGCTGCCGCTATCCAGAAAAGCCAGTCGAAATTTCAAGATAGTCAGGTTAAAATGGATTTAAAAATCATTCACGACAATTACTTCGGGCTAGCAGATGCAATAGAAAAATTACAAAATCCTGCGGTGCCAAAAAATGTTTCTGTTCTAGAAAAATTTGAAAGTGTTTTTGAGAAAGATTCTGATTTTGGCACATTAAGACACATTTGTGAAGGTGCGTCAACAGAATCGTTAAATTATTTGAAAGATTATTTTACTTACGCAAATATTACGTCACTAGATGTAGAACGTTCGTTCTCTGCATATAAACGCATTTTTTCCTCATGCCGTACTAGTTTTGCCGAAACAACAGTTGAAACATATCTAATGTTGCAGATATTTAACAGACATTATTCACTTTGTGATTTCACGGAGGACTCTTAAAATGGTAAGTGTTTGAGCACGTGTTATTTAATTTTTATTTAAAAGATGAGCGAAATAATTTGCGGCAGCAAACATCTCTATTAGCAGAATAACTCTAGTGGAACGCGAGGCCTGGTCGACTCTACGCTACTGCGCGGTACCGCTCGTGGCCAGCTTTATTTATCACGTATTCCAGGCCTTAAATTTAGATCATTTTAATAATTCATAAATTGCAATTAAATCTTTTTATGTATACGCCATGATACACGACAACAAGAAAAATACATGTACTCCGGATTTTGCATTTAAATTATAATAAATTATAATAAATGAATGCACAGAACTTTGTGTAAATCCAAACTCTTACTGATACAATTTGAAAGGGTAATGCATACATGCAAAGCAGGGAAAATATAATTCATGCTTGCTTTTAATCTTCTCTATGTAAATATTAACTTCAACGATATCTTAATGGTCTTACAATCGTACAAGTTCGTAAGTTTTTCCAATAACTGCGGATGGTAATTACTTGCAATTTACAAGCTATGAAGTTATAAGGGAAATTACGCGTATGCGCTTAAGGACGAATTAAACGTTATCGAAACTGTTCTCTAGTATTATTTCATATTTTAAGCATATTGATATAGCAACGTACGGAATCCTTCACGGAAAATGGAATAAGAACGTAAGTAAAGCAAATTCCGCTCGCTTCTAGCTGATTTAACAGACATTAAAATTATAAATTTCTATTCACAAGAGTGAAATAACTTACTGAGTATTTTATGAAGATTAGAATTACTAAATTAATATTTTTCAGATTAATATCTATTGCTAGCATGATATGAGAAACTGATTTCTAAAATTGACGTTTCAATAAATCTTAACCCTAGCACTTATACAGTGCGGAAATCACGAAATGAAATTCGTAATTACATACGTTATTAAATATTTTAAAGAAGACTGAACAGGAAAAGTACATTTCATATTTAGAAACGCGTATACCACAAGCTTTATTTCAAAAATATTTCTGGATATACAAGGTGAGCGATAAGTAGCAAACCAAGAACCCAGTTTACTATTTTAAATAGTACATCCCTGTATTTTATCGCAATTTTAGTTTCTTTATCTAGAAACAGACTAACGTGATATGGATTTCCTATGTCTGTTTCAAGCAGATTTTGAAATATTTATAATTCTATTTTCAATCATCTAAATGTAAATGTATCTGTTTCTATAAAGTTCCAGAATGCAAATACATTTTAGCATAAATCTTTACGAGAATAAATTGCGCACTTAGCTCAATCTATCGTATTAACACGATGCCTAGATAGAGCCAGACAACATGACTAGTACATGAAAATGTTTCGGGCAATGAAAATTAAGTACCGCGCGGTCAAATTTTTAACAAAAGAAGGGCACACGTCTAATCGCCTTAAGCACGTTTAGACAGCGTTTATGGTGATTTATCTCTCTCATATTCCACCGTAAAAAAGTGGACAAAATGTTTCCGTTTGGGGCAAGAATCTCTTGAAGATGATGAGCGCCCCGGTCGGCTAATTAAACTGATAACGCCTCAAAATATGTCAATTATTGAAGAAATGGTATTGGCAGATCGTCGTTTGAAAATGAAGGAATTAGCGGTGATGTTTAACATTTCTGAAACAAGTACTCGCCCTGCTCTCCAACGTGAACGTCGGGTCTAATGTGTACGCTCGTTTTTAAACGTATGGAAACGACCCGAAACCGATTTTGGAGTCCATTGTCGCAGGAGATGTAACAATGGTTCTGCATTATGATCCTCTATCCAAAAAGGAATCGATTGAATGAAAGCTGTAATACAACATTGTGAGAGAAAACCTTTAGATTGTTTTTACAAGGGTATAGAATTATTAATTGATCATTGTAATGAATGTATTGAAGTTAGGGGAGATTATATTGAAAAATAAAAATTGTTATATTTTACCAAGTTTATTTTTTCTACATCAGACCGAGAACTTATAGCGCCTACTACGTAGCACGATAAAGGAAATTTATATCTCTAATATTCTTGTACAATAATGCATATGTCCAATATTGAAAGTATGCGCAATATTTACAGTTAAACGGGACTCCTACATTTAGTCTTTGCATCTAGGTAGTTTCTGGTGCTAATAATGTTTGGTTACCATGACAACAGCAAACGAAACATACCGTCATTGTTATTCTTAGCTGTTGATTCGAAATGTTAAACCTAAGTAGCTTGTGAAATGGATTACGTAAGAAGGCACATATGGTTTACATATGAAGTTAGGGATAACGTAAGAATTCCGGGATGCACCAGCTAGTGTGCTAAAAAAAATGGAGAACAGATTTCAGAAACAATTGCGCAAACGTACCGAGGATTTCGAGAGTTCGCTGTAGATTGATAAGTAAGTAGATAGCTATTAATTATTGTAATAAAAATTACAATAAAGGCTATTAAGTTTGATCATAGTATGTTTCAATTTTGTTAAATGTTATTGTTTTTTTTTAGACCTTTTATTATGATTTTAAATTTATGCTGATACACTTATTTATGTCTACATCACTTCTACATTGCTAAAAAGATGCATTAGTACTATAATTCTTTTTTTTTATTTTGACATCGATAAAATGAATGTTTCCAATAGCATCAAATCTTTAATTGGACAAATGTTATCAGTTGTGGACGTCGTCGGTCAAGGTAGCGCGGCTTTTACATCCTGCTAGCTAAAATGCACCATTTCTTTCACTTTTTCCTAATATTTTGTAGCTACATGGGCTTAAGATTTTGAATCAATGGTTTAAAAACGTCATTGTCAGTTTCTTTTGTTTACTGTTGTCATGGTAACCAAACAATAGTAATACTAGAAATTACTTTGATGCAATATCCAAATGCAGGACTTGCGTTTAACTGTAACTTTCAATTCTAGACGTATGCATTATTATACAAAAATGTTAGAGATACAAATTTTCTGTGCTGCGCATACAGAAAAAAATGAATGGTGCTATTTGAAAGAATGACGTTTCTGGTGTTTGAATTTGACAAAGGTTGCCAATACTGAACGTCCTGTATATTCCAAAGGCGTTTTCATACCATGTCTAAAAAAAGCCAAGTATGCAATTTGATCCCATAAAAATTTACGCCAAAATCTATTTGCATTTCGAATTTCTTTTTAAGGAAATAGATGTATCTAAATTTAGGCGATTGAATACAAAATTATAAAACGAAATCTCTTAGAAATAGACATATGAAACCTATTATATTGGTTTATTTCTATATGGGGAAACTAGAAACCTAATAATACACAGTGCATTCCATTTAAAATAAGAAAATAGGTCCTTGGTTCGACCGGTACAACCCGAATCGTTAAATCCCACCTAGATTGTACGGAGAAAAAAAAAGTTCTTGACCCGAACAAATATACATTCAGTCAACCAAATCGTAATTTTAAATGGCGGCAAAGATATATTTTTTTCAATTTAAAGAAATAATCTTTTTGGCTTCATTATTTGATTCGAACATATGATCTCTTGAAGCAAATCACCTCAAGTTTGATTCGAAAATATATCTGTTTGATTTAATATACGTAATATGCTTGATTCAACAATACAGTTCTTTCTTTTAAAGAACTTCGTCAGTTTGAAACAAATATATTTTTCTTTAATTTATTTGGCTTCACCTTTTTATGGCGAACGTTCCCAAAATGCGACGTACTACTAAAAATTTTATGTTTATTGAATTAATCATATTATTTGCATAAAATTTTTGTTTTAAAATATACATAGTAAACTTTTCTGATTGTTAATTATAAAAAGTTTATGCAAATAATATGATTAATTCGATAAAAATTCGATAAAAATTAGATTTTTATCGTATGTTCCCATTTTGGGAACGTTCACCATTAAAAGATTAAATAAACATGTACGAGGGCGAATCAAATATTAATCGTACTTTTCTTTTTAACGCTCCCTAGGTGAAGTGAGTAACGTGATGTGTTGATATATGTTGGATGGGGATGTAAAGTGGAGGGGAGTAAATCGGTTCGACTCGCCAAATTTTTGTCGCAGGAGTGCGTAAAACCTGAGGAAATTTTGCGTCGACTAACTCCACAGTTCGCTGAAAAAACGCTTTCAAGGACCCAAATCTACGACTGGCACAAAAAATTTTCCGATGGCCGAGAGTGCAAAATGAGACCCATGCACGCCGACTGCGGACAAGCACCAGTGAGACGAATATTGCTCGTTAATTTTCTCCATGAACGGCGTACAGTTAATGCTGCGTACTACTGTCAACTGCTTGATGAAGTGAAACTGGCCTATCTACGAAAAAAGCGAGACATGCCTATTCGAAGTGCGATTCTGCTCCATGACAACGCTCGGCCACACACAGCTGCATTAACCCAAGAAAAATTGGACAACATTTATTGGGAAACACTGGAACATCCGCCCTACAGTCCTGATCTACCGCCGTGTGACTACCACATGTTTGGGCCACTCAAAGAAGAACTGGGAGGTCATCACTTTGACGACGACGAAGGTGTAGAAACGTTCGTGCGCAATTGGTTACAGACGCGACCACATTCATTCTTTGATAACGGAACTAAAAAACTTCCGATTCGGTGGAAAACATGTGTGAATAAAAGAGGAGATTATATAGAAAAATAAGGTGTATTCAAAATTTTATTTACTGTACCAATAAGTGTTCTTAAACAAAAGTCCGGATAATATTTGATTTGCCCTCGTATTTGCTTAACAAAATATTTCTGTGGTTTAAAATATGCTGTTACTTTGACAAATATTATTCTGTTGGTATTATTACTCCACTGAAATGGTTAGTACGATAGATGCTTTCTTCTTTCTAAAGAAGAAAGCATTCATTATTAAGCATATAGTAATGCGTTCAAAATACACAATCTTTTAAAAAACATTATTAACATTGTGGATAAACTAACAAAAGTACATAAAGAATAAGTATAATGCCGAAAATTCATCTCCATTTTGTGGTGACGTGGTGCTTTTATTCTTGTAAATAAACTCCAGCTCCCTAAATACTATTATGTAACTTCCTTCATTACGTTAAGGTAATATCAAGACCATCCTAAAAATCTACGTGGTCGCAAACAAAAACTGTGAACCTTAAATCGTACAGATTTCCTTCAAGTTTCTTCCAGATTACTTAGATTTCGCAGGAACCTGTAAAGTGAATCTGGTTAGGTTAGGTTAGGTCTCGATGTCGAAGTTGCATCAATTGCATCAATTAACACACAGTTAGAACAACGCTTTAAACACCAGCTCACACCTACGAATTCAGTTAATCGATTTGATTAAAACTGTTTAGTAGACTGTTAGCGGTTAATCAAATTCTTATTTCTAATATGAACATGTAAACGTTATTAAATCCGTTATTTTCTTCATATACGTCTTACCGCTTACGAATTACCATCTCACATAACCTAAATTAGGACTGCGATTGCGATTACACTGGGTTCACCCAACGGAAATTATCGACGACGAGCGAAGCAAATATTGGTTTGACTCAACAAAATTATGCCAAATAAAAACGTTTGTACATTCAAACAAATTCAATCTGTTCTTAAAAAATATGCTTTCACTCAAATAAACTTTGTTGAATTAAATAAATAATTTCAAAGATATATATTTGTTTGATTCAAGGACTTTTTTTTCTCTGTGTAACATAGACCGGAAATTTCGGTTGTCTTAGATGTAGTTATATTAGGCATTGCAATTTTTCTGTTCATGCATCATAAGCTGATCAACAGCAATTCCTTACTATACGCTTCATCCTTTGGAAATCACATTCAAATTCTCAACACCATAATCCTTGGATATATGTTTCCACCGTTGAATATGAAAAAGAACAAAATGAAGCTTGTGTTATAGCAATATACTGTACTGTAACACTGCAGTTCTAGGAGGGATTTATACGTGATTCAGTTTCATCTAACAAACTCTGAATCAGGGAGCTCTAAAATTGTTAAAAGTTTATTTCAATTGAATACGAATCGTACCTAGTAGCAACTAGTAGATATAGTAGCCTAGATAAACTTGTCAGAAGTTTGTATACGAAGCTTTATAAGGGCGAAATTTTATTTTTAATCTGTTAATTAAAAATTTACCATATTATACACTACAGTACGAACTGAAACTTTTAAATTAAGTTCTAGATTGCATATACATAGTTGAATTTACACACGCCTGACAAGAAACTAATAAAAATATAAAAGAACTTTAGATTGTAGAATAAATAAAACCAATGTATTCACTGACGAAATAATATTCTCATTAAATTACAGATGCTTATGTTAATGGAATATATACATACATACATATCAACTTCTGTACTAAGACCAACATTTTGAAGTAAGGATTTATAAGTCAAACTACAGTACGCATTTATACGGAGATATCATTTTGGGATGCAATAAGCATACAGGAAAAATCAACCTGTTTGTCATCAACTTGTTTAACATCAATATTCAGCTTCCAATTAATATGAATTCTTTAATAGCCTTAGAAAGAGAGGATGTGAACTGTTTAATCCACAAACACATGTGTAATTTACGTGTTATTATTTAGTTAAGTTCCTCATGTGATTTGTTCTTTCTGAGTTATCCTTTCCTGCCGGTGGTCTTCCTGTGTGTTTCTGTGTTAGTCACCCGATCGGCCCCGGGTATGAAGCGTGTCTCATGTTAAACCTGGTGTCCGTTCGGGTTGTTAGGTATTAGGAAATAATTTAATCGTTATTTCAAAATAAATACTATTGTCGTATATCAAGCAAAGAAAACGTCCTTAATTTAAAAGGAAAATGACGAATTCTAAAACTAAATGGAACCTCTCATTATAAACTAACTAAACTATATTTTTCCATTTCCAAATATCCAATATATTAAATGTTCAAGTGATAATAAGCGCATAACAAAAACTTACATGTTTTCTAAATCTAATTGATGGAATTTTATGATAAAATGAATCGTATTTTTATGTGTAAAAATTCAGTTGAACGTATTATAATAAATGTTCAAATGAGCAGTCATTTGCAGCACTGCCTCTACCGTAGTACCATTTAACGACCTCTTAGTTTATAGGAACATAATGAAAAAGAAAACTATTCTATAGTATAATTTCGAGACACAAACAAAGCAAATCAAAAATAGCCAGAGAGAAAAGATGAGAGGCAAGGATGATCAATTAAAGATATAAACTACGTGTATAATACATGGCTAGAGTCTAGCGCGATTCTCTCCTGACGGCGATTGGATTTTTACTGATAGAGATAGATTCCCTTCCCAAGACCTTATACTTTCATAGCGGGCAAACGTTGCAACACTGTCCATATATTTTAGCGGTTCACTTTACTATGGCACTTACTAACGCGGTATATATAAATTATGTAAATGACTAATGACACAGTACCAAGGCCAATGTCAACAATAATAATAAAACAGTATGTATTTTTTTTGTTTTTAACTCTTCTAAAATTTCCAAAAAAGTTTTGGAATAACAAGTATTATCTTACTATTGGTGATGGTTGTCTTCTTTATCAGAATTGTCATCATACGGTCTCCTCAAAAGCCAGAACCCCGAGTTGATATTTCCTTGACTCGTTGAACTGAGCATATGTGAGACGCTTTGCGATTCCTACCACAGACCATACCAGGACACTTTTCAAGCTGAACAAGTTATGCTATTCAGGGCACTAATTGTAAGCCATATTCTACAAGGCCTTCAAACCAAATCTCTATGCTTGGTGCAGGAGAAAATATGCACCATTATCCATACAATATATGTACTAGTAACAGGTGAATGCGCAAATGTTTAGAAAAAACAGAATCTCCGTTTCGTGTATTTATTTGGAGATGCTTAACATAAGTCAGCGTTCATTTATAAAATCTTTAATTTGCCGTAACTTTCTTGTTATTGAGTTTTCGCCAACATTTATTTATTTAAGAGGAAATCTTAATCTACTCCATACGTTAAGAATCACCGTGTATACTATGGCTTCCCCATATATTTAATAGAAACTTACATACTACATCTTGTAAATATTATTTACTCTATACGAACCCTCACTCCACACAATCTAAACTAGGCACACATGTGTTTGAAATGTAAATTCTTATTGTACATATGTACCACATTAAGAATGCGTTTTAGATATACCGTCAATCAGGGTGAAGTCGATCGGCCAGGGTAAAGTTTTTAATGCGTGTGGCAACAACGTATAAACAATCAGCTGTTTTCTATTTACAACAGTATAGCCGACTGACGAACAACCGGGATCCCCAAGGTGCAAGTTAAATGTGAGCAGCAAGTTTTCTATAAATTATTAAAAATTAAATGGCAAATTCTTTAATTTGTAAAATATGTGAAATCACAGCCGAATCTATGGAAACTAGACTGGTCCCAACCACTTTTGGTGATAAGGAATACATTCAGTAAAGGTTATATACAAAAAAATTGGAAATTTAAACTGTGCCTATTACAAGTTGTTCCTAAAAATTAAACTAGCACATGAAATCTCAAAAGTGAGAAAAATTGAAATTTACATTCAATTGCAACCCCGATTGTCCAACTGATGTATCGTACACATCTAAATGAGAACATCAACTCTTGAATTAATGGTAGCTATATTTTCAAAAATACTGAGTTCGGCGAATAAGAAAAAAGAAAAATGCCGAGAAAGCAATAAATTCGCGTGTCGCGCCGCTATTAGGTGTATAATTATTTTTATTACAGCAACATTTTACAAAACTCCAAGACAGTTTCGATATTAGCATAATAAAATTCCAGAGGGATTACCGCATATTTTCGTTTAATGAGCACAATTTTGTCTTGCCAAGAAGTCAACGTCTAAGTGCGCGACAATAAAACATTTAAGTATTTGTCATCCAGAACTTAAAGGATATTTTTCAACTCCTTTGTTTCGTCCAGAAGTATTAGTCTTTAATAATTTTAATTTCTTCGTGAACGTATTGCATTCTGATACCTGTTCCGTATACAAATAGAATAATTGATTTCGTTTCGTGGTAGAGGGACATGAGCAGAGTTTTACTCTGCGCGGCGCGACAGGATCGGATCCGCTGTTGCGTGTAGGTAGGTATATATATGCATATGCATCTCCGATCAGCGGTCGACGTTAATATTCGCTCGCTTGTTGGTACGTAGATATAAATAGTTATTAATGTAATTCATATGAATCGCATCATTGATTTGCATAACTAATGCCAAAGAAGAGGTTGTTGTTTAAATTGAAGTTTACATCTGTTAAAATTTTCAGAAAATTTCTCAAAGTTGATACATCCTGGACCCATGATATGTCATTATTTATGATATGCAAAAAATCCATAATATACAGGTTGTCTCACGAGGAATGGCATCGATCGATATATGAAAGAGTATACATTGGAAAATTCCGGAAACTTGGTAATATACTAAAGCCTATATGTACTGTTGAACTAAAATATTTCCATTTATCTAAGGCTTCCAGTTATACCGGAAGTAGCTGTCAACTTTGTTACTTTAAATAGAACACCTATATATTATTAAATTTTTAAGTTTCTGTTCCATTTGAAGGTTTGTTTGACGACATTTTTGACAGATGGAGGAGTGGGTGTGAACTTTTATAACTACGAAAGTGTTTAACTTGGAAAATTGAAATTTTGCAGAACTGTTCACCGTATAGGTAGGATTAGAAACCGTCTGAATTTTTCGAAAACATTATACAGGGTATCCGACAATTACGTTTTTAAATGCAACCGCCTATTTTTTTATTTCTTATCAAATTGCTCTTACAAAAAAACAAAAAAATGTCATATTCATTACGCGTTTAAAATTTATACTTTTCAAGATATTTATGAAAATGTGAATAATAAAACAATTTTCTTCCCAAAAAAAGAGTATCCGCCATGAGAATGTAGCTTATGTAGTTTTTTAAAATGCCATGCAACTTTGGAGATATCCAAGTTAGTTATGACTAGAGTAACCTAAACTTGCGGACTCGCATAGGCGTCGGTATTACGGGTATTACGGGTTAATATAAGAATAAAAATTCATAAATAAACTAAACCGGTGGAGAAGCAGGCATGTAGTGTCGACCTTGAATATAAATCATGTTAAACCGCGCTGAGAGAGATTTCGTTTTAGTACCGGTTGAGATGTTGCAGAGATTAGTCGAACGGTCAAGGTTATGTACTTACGTGTCGCTTTTTAAAATATAGCTGGTGTTTTTTGTGTGTTGTAGTATTATACCAAGTACATAATTAGTGTATCGTTTTATATAGAACTAATATTTACATACCTAAGAAAACAATGCCTCGTAATAGATTTGCTACTAATGTACATAAGTATGTGTCACTTTTTCCCCATTTAATATATGACGGTAGTGCAGTTTTTTGCTTAATATGCAATGTTCGTTTGGCTGCATTGGACAGAACTGATTGCCAGAGGCATGTCAATGGTATTAAGCATATGAGAAATGCAAGAACTGAAATACCTTATACACTATTCCTCATACATTTATTAATTATGTTTACCTCTTGTAATCTTCCGTTGTCGTTGGTGAGAAAAGCAGCTTTTAAAACGTTTTGGCGACAATACGTTCCAAAGTACCCATTACCCTCACAAACACAATTACAGAATCATTTACCGCGAATGAAAGAGATGCTAGAAAATGTGTGTAAACGTGATTTGTGTTCCAAAAAAAATATGCATTACCGTGGATGAGACGACCGATATAAAGAAAAACAGTATTGTGAATGTAATAGCTCGCGTTTTATCTAGCGAGAACACAGCATCTCGATATTTGTTAGCTTGCAAACGTGTTCAACAATGTACCGCGGAAAATATTCAAAAAGTGATAATGAACGCTTTGAAAAAATTTTAAATTGCCCAAGATCAAGTTGTGATGATTGTGACAGATAGTGCAGCAACGATGTTAAGTGTTGGGCGATCCTTAAAACATATATTTCCTAACTTAATACATATAACCTGCGTACTGCATGCTTTGCATTTAGTTGGTGAAGTTGTTCGACAACATTACGGAAACGTTGATCAGATGATTGGAAGTACTAAAGCAGTGTTTCGTAAATCTCCTAAACGTTTAAAAGAATTTCGTAAATTTTGTCCAGGTATTCCAGAACCTCCTGAACCAATTTTAACGCGATGGGGTACTTGGCTAACAGCAGCTTCTTACTATTTGATCCATTTTCAACAAATTCAATCAGTTATAATGCGATTTAATCGAATGAATCCAAAGCAATTAGAGAAAGTCAAAGAGAATTTCAAATTCCTCAACTTTTAGAAGATTTAACAACAATATGTACCAATTATACAGCATTACTAGATGCCATCAGAAAACTACAATGTACTGAATTGTCATTGCAGGAATCATTAGACATAGTGGAGAGTGTAAAAAATAGATTGCACACATTAAATGATACGCCAGGATTATGCGCTAGTCAAAAGTTGGCAGATGTGTTAAGGAAAAATCCCGATTTTAATACTTTAGAGGCCGTTTATAATAAGTGTAAGAATAGTGAACTTTTAAGTGATTTTGAGAAACAGTTTCTACATGCAAATGTAACTTCCTTAGATGTGGAGAGATCGTTTTCTATGTATAAGAATATTTTTTCTTGTCGACGCACAAGGTTTAAAGAAGTAACTGTGGAAACATATGCAATGATGCAAGTTTACAGTAGTTCACATCCTGATGCCTCTAATTTGTTGAATAATTAGCAAGTAAGTTTATTTATGAATTTTTCGTATTCTTATATTAACCCGTAATACCGACGCCTATGCGAGTCCGCAAGTTTTGGTTACTCTAGTTATGACTATTACGGAACAATCCGGCATTAATATATGTGTGACGTAGTTTTCAATTATCAACAATGACAGCGCGTTTAAATTATACGAACGAAGATTATTTAAATTTGTTTATTATTTATGGAGAATGCAATACAGTGATATTGTGAACATGCCGCTCGGTATCCACAAAAACAGAAGCCGTCACCAATCACAGTTAAACGAATAATATAGAATTTGAAAAGCTTCGGATCGGTCAATGCAAAAATTCAAAAACATAGTTTTTACAAATTTATTTTAATATGGTCTCAAGAGCACGAATTATCTTTGGACATTATCTGGACGAATTTACAAGAAATTATCTACTTAACCGGCACAATTCTCATTACTGGAGCAATTCGAACCCCCACGTATCTAGAACGCAAAACTTCCAGGAGAGTTGATAATTCAACGTTTCACCTATGCTGGATTGTTTCCAAATGGTCATGACTAACTTGGATATCTTCACAATTGGATGACGTTTTAAAAGGCTATACAAGCTAATTATAAAGGTTCAGATGCACTCGCCCATCTGTCAAAAAATTTTCAAAAAATGCAGATATTTTAAATATGATTAGAAATAAACCTTAAAATTGAACTAGGAATTCAAAAATGTAATAATATATAGGGTGTTCCATTTAAAATAACAAAGTTAATAGCTACTACCGGTATAACCGGAAGTCTTAGATACTTAGAAATAGTTTAGTTCAGTAGTATATGTCGGGTTTAGTGTACTGTCAAGTTTTCAGAATTTTCCAAAAGTATACTCTTTCATATATTCGATCGATGCAGTTCATCGTAAAACATCCAGTATAGGGAGAAAATATTTTTTTTTTATCGTCAAGAATAACCCTGTATACTAAATTGGTCATTTGTGTTCACAATTGAAGATCGAAAACCTATTCCAGATCTAGCAAAAGAATAAATTTATTTGTCGGCTATGATATGACAGATAATATGCGATAACGGAACATTAACTTTACTCTTATTTTATAGTCACTAAACCAACGAAACGGTCGGCCTCGAATTTTATGTACTGTGATAAAACTGTGTGAAATTGCAAATATGGCCGCATGCGTTCGTATGTATTTCAGTTTTGCATTTAATTTCGTCTTTGCAAATATTTTTATATTGGGAGATACAATGGAACTTTAATATTACTTTATATGTCATACATTATACATTGACGTATGTACGTGATTTTAAATCATGTACATTGTAGCATACTTGCAATATTTAACCAACACAGTACATAACATGTTGTAAGTGACATTCCAACGAAGAGAAGTTAACTGCGCTAAATAACATATAATATATCTTATTTCAAATATGTGACACAATGTCACATATTTCAACATTTTACTGCACTTTAGTATCCAAACTGTTGGTGATCCTTTTACCTAGATATGGTGTGTAGTTGTTATCTTATCAAATAATCAAATATTGCCATAGATAGTTCCACTGGTAAAAGGTGTGGTATCATCTAGATCTATAATATAGAAGAACTAAATTCCACAAAAAAGTTTATTTTAAAAGATTTTTCGACAAAACAACATCAAAATTTAATGTCGTATGTTAATGATGAGAAAGCTTTTAATCTGGACACGAAAAAATTAGACAAGGTTTTCGTCGATGTCGATGATCTGCATGAAACTAAATACAAGTATACCACAAGTAGGATCGAATCTGGTTTAGTGTATGCAAATGATCGTCTTAATACGAGGGTCACGCTATATATTTTGAGATTCAAGAAAACGACAAGTCTTTTTACGAAAATGATTTTATTTATGTTCAAAATAATCTCCTCTTGCATCAATGCACTTTTGTAACCGAAGTTTCCACAACGTAAAAGCGTGAAGCCAGTCATCTCTTGGAATGCTCTCAAAAAATAAATGAATTGCTTCATCTATCTCATCCTCCGTCGTGAAACGTCGACCACGTAAATGTTTCTTTAGGTTGAAGAACAACCAGAAATCATACATGGCCAAATCGGGCGAATAGGGTGGATGTTCAATGACTTTTACCTTATTTTCACGTAAAAATTCAACTGTCTGCTGTGCACTGTGTGACGATGCATTGTCGTGATGCAACATTAACCCGCGAATGTTGGCTGACTCAAGAACTGCAGGTAAACATTTTGCGGTGTACCAGTTTGCTGTGACTGTGCGTTGATTTTCCAGTTTCATTGTTTTTACTAATCCGGTACTACGGAAGAAAACTGCGTACATAACTTTCTTGACAGCCCTTTGCCTTTTGGCCATTGTTGGTGTTGGTGCATCTTCGTGGATCCACACGCCTCTCTCCTGGCGGGTAGGAATATCGTAAAATGGGGTGTAAGTTTCATCACCTGTTACTATTTTTGATAGAATGCGATGTCCGCCATTATTTAACATTTCCAATGTTTCCCGAGCGATTCTTACTCGGTCTGCTTTATGGAAATCGGTAAGCGTGTGTGGCACCCAACGAGTAACAATTTTTTTCATCCGAAGATGATCATGTAAAATTGAATTTACTGTTGCGGATCCAACACCAAGAGTAGCCTCAATCACTTGATAGGTGCATCTTGGATCTTCGTCGATCATACGTCTCACACTCTCAATGTTTCCAGCGGTAACTGAAGAACAGGTACCGGTACGTTCCTCATCACCAAGCGATATCCGTCCTCTTTTAAATTCGCTATACCAGCGAAACACAGTTGCACATGAAGGACTTTCATCACCAAATGCGAGTTGCAATCGTTCAAGACTTTGTTGCTCACTTAAACCGACCTTAAAATCGTAGTAAATCATTGCGCGTACATGTTCTCTTGACAAGTCCATGTTTCGATGACAAATCGTACCTATCACGTTTACTCTATGACAGCAGCGACTCAACTGACAGTCAGAGTTTACTATTTAAGGATAGTGGTATTTAGAAATGCAGTGTTACCAGTTCTAACTTCTCTACTTTTGTGACATCTCAAAACATATAACGTGTCCCTCGTAGGTGTACTAGTACTAAGACGCATCAGAAAGATGAGACAGCCAACTATAGTTCCTCGTTACCGAAAAGGTAACGTCAATCTAGAAGCATTTGAGCATGACACGTTGGTCATACCAGACGGTCGTAATTGTAAAATTAGTTTGAAGCGTGCTACGAGTAATGTAGAATTAGATAACTTGTATTCACGTTCCGATTAACGACATCATTATACCATGAGCCAAAATTATTGTCGCCTGTTTGAATTTCGCGCCTTGCAGTATAGTGCTTTTCATTACATGTCATTGGCGACCCTTGAACTTTTGACAATTTGTCATTGAATTCGTACATAGGCGTTCATTGTTACTGCTATTATTTGGTTTAGTTTCATTGCTTCATTAATAGAGCCCGGTAACTGGAGAGCAATCGCAGTGGCGGTATACTGTGTTTAGGTGGGCGGGGAAGACTGGTCAATTATGATACGACACAAGAAATCATCATCACTCAGTTCAGTTTAGCATTGGATAGCGAATAGGGTGTGTTGATTTTATTGATATAGACGTAGTTATTAATTGTAGTTATTATTTAGTGTAGTGCGTTTTGATTTCATTGATATAGACGTAGTTATTAATTGTAGTTTTTAGTGAACATGTCGAAGGCTAAAAAATGACCCTTTCAAGACATAGTAAATACGTTTATTTCCTACTTTTTCGATTTGTTTTACAACGGGAGTAAGATAATTTGTAAAGTGTGCAAAATACATTTGATGTCAAATAAGAGATGGAACTGTACAAGACACTTAAATTCCGAACAGCATCGAAAACGAAAATTGGGCATGCCACCGAGAAGTGCATTTTTTTATGTAATTCTTATGTTGATAAACTATAATTTACCACTAGGCTTACTCGATTCAACCATCTAAGGACTTTTGGGACAAATACAATCCCGAGTTGCGGTTGCCAATGGAGAAAACGGCACGTAAGCATGTTGCATTTGTACGCGATGACGTGGAAAAGAAAATGAAATGCATATTGAAAAAACAATTTCTTTGGTTATGTGTTTACCAGACAACAGACTGTAAAAAAAAAATCAATTGTAAATATTATGGTACGCATACTAGACCCTAGTAAACCTACATTACCACTGTTACTAGCTAGCCGAAGACTACAAGAGTGTACTGCTGCAGCAATTACGAAGGTTGTACTTAGTACGTTGGAAAAATTTCAAATTTCAAAAGATAAAGTGTTGATGTTTATGAGCGATGGCGCAGCGATAATGCGTTCGGTAGGCCGTTCTCTTCTTGAACATGGTTGCAAGTGTTTACATGTTACGTGTAAAGTGCATGCTTTACATCTTGTGGCAGAAACCATTCGACAATGCTCTCCCGAGGTAGATGCATTAATAGCAAGCACAAAAAAAAGTATTTTTGAAATCTCCCAAACGCCTACGATCATTTCACACAGAGTGTCCTGGTATTCGTCAACTACCGGAGCCAATTCTTACACGTTGGGGAACATGGTTGCAGGCAGCTTTTTATTATGCTGAACATTTCAAAATAGTGAAAGCTGTTGTTGCACAATTCAATCCTGCCGAAGCTGTAGCTATTAAGGAGAGCCAGTCAAAATTTCATGATATTTCCGTTGAAACAGATTTAAAAAATATTCGTAGCTACTATAAAGGATTTGCTGACGCAATAGACCAATTACAAAATCGATCGTTATCATTATTGGAGTCTCTGCAAATTATGGACGGAGTGCATACACAGCTACTGACTATACATGACACAAAATATAATCGCGTTTTCGAAAAGTTAGAGAGTGTGCTACAGAAAGATCCCGATTTTAGCACACTAAAACAAATTTGTGATGGTGTATCGAATAATCCACTAACTAAGTACAAAGAGTATTTTAATCATGCATGTATAACATCGGTAGATGTTGAACGCTCTTTTTCAAAATATAAACTCATTTTCTCACCACGGCGAACATCGCTCACCCAGAGAACTGTGGAAACACATCTAATGGTGTCAACTTTTTGCCACTCTTATCCATATGATGTTAATACTGATAATGGTGTTTCTAGTTTTACTGTTCCGTACCCAAGGGTGCTTAAAAGGGTGAGTGTTTCACTATTTTTCACATATTATAATTATGTATTAGTTCTGTTATTTTTTTCTATTTTCTTCTACTATTACTTTTGTATACTAGACAGGTACGGCTATGGCACGGCGCCCTGTTACCGGGCTCTATCCATTAATATAATATCGTTCCAGCGGATCTTTGCACTCACGTCATTATTTAACAGTACTAGCAGAGACAAATACTACATATTCGTCGGATCAAAATTCTGTATGTTAGACAAAGACTACCAATAAAACATTTGTGTTCTAAGTTATGAAGTATGTTTCAATAATTCCACAATTTATGACAATGTGTTAGACAAAGAAATACAATGAACGTTTATATTTACTCAGTTCCAATGACATCTGTGTTATTTCCGGCGTTTTGACAGCTGATTAGTATTACAAACTATGTGGCTTAAAAATTCCGTTTGGTTTTCATCGTTCTAATATTCTATTTGTTAATATCTCATTAAACAACTGTTCTTTCTAGAAGAACTGTACATACAATTAAACACAGTAAATATATCTCAGAATATATTTACTGTGTTTAATTGATCTAAAAGTAAAAAGACAATTTACTATTGTAAAAAGATTTCTAAAAGTATAAAGATGGATAAACTATTGCATTAAAATACAGAAAGTAGTGGGAGTCGCTCAGTATTTGATATATCTAAAAAAAAAGAAACCTCGGTTTTGTTTAATTCGAACAAGACGTTTACAAAATTCAAATATAAGTATTTAATTTGATAATAAATAAAATATGTATTGCTGGTAAAAGGTTGACATACTAAGATTTCAACATTTTAAGGTTATGTTCTTAGCTAAATTCGTGACAAGTGACTTTGCCATTTATATCAATTAAGTACTAGGAAATGAAAATAGGGAAAATTGTACAAGATGTTTTATATTATATAGTATTCTAATATTTAAACAAGGTTTTTTAACACTTAAAATGTAAGTAATTGTTTAATATAATGTCTTCTTATTATGCAAATATAGTACGTCTTTTGACCAAAAATAATTGATTTGATTCATACAGACAAAATCGATGACGTGAGTGCAAAGATCCGCTGGACCGATAGTAGTTTTTTTTTTCTGTATTTCTGATAATTTTAAATCAGCTCTTCTCTCAGCTATTACACCGTCGTTGTTTGCGTAAGTTATTACGACTGTGTTTAAGGTTATACGTTACATAAGTGTTTACAGCAAATAATGATTTTTACAAAAGAGCAGAAGGCTTTTATTTTGAAGGCTCATTTTCGCAGTGACACCTGAAATGAAGATGGAACGTTGAGTTACTCTTTGCAGTTTTGCATTGCACAATTTAATGAAGAGTTTCCAAATGTGAATATTCCATACAAAACATTTGCTCGGCACAAGGAAAGATTAGTTGAACGATTTAAGAATAAGCAATGCATTTGTAAAGGGAAGTCATCTGGACGTTCCACAGAAGTGACTGAAGAAGCTATTGAAGATATTCGAAACAGAATCGAACAAAGCCCTAAGAAGTTAATTAGAAAATTGAGGGCACAATCAGATTTGTTACAACTATTTACAAAAATAATTTGTTATAATTGGTATTTATTAAATAGGCAAATCATACTGTACCTGTCGTAGAATATTAAAAAACGAAACTGCATATGGATCCACTCTTAAATGAGCTACATGATGATAAGTTAGCGGTAGGATATTTCAACAAGATGGAGCAACAGCTCGTACTGCTTATGCAACGGTAGAGTTGCAAGAATTTTACGATGAGAGAATAATTAGTAGAGGTACCTGGCCAGCTCGTTCTCCAGACCTCACACCACTGGATTTTTATTTATATCCCTATTTAAAAAATAAAATTTTTCAAAATCCTCTTCATAATTTGGATGAGCTACAGCAAGCAATTGAACGAGAAGTGAGAAGCATCACGGTGAATACTTTGCGAAGAGTGTTTGGAAATATAAAACGAAGAGTACAAGTACGCATTGAAAATGGAGGTGGACATTTTGAACACTTAATTTAATGTAACATAATATATGTATAAATTTAATTGCAAGCTCATTAATATATTAAACATATTTTAATAAATTAATAAAACTTTAAACTCCTTTTTCTTAAATTCGACATATTTTTGTAATTTCATTCTTCCTACAATATAATTTTCTTCGTACACCAATGAATGTGTAATTTTTATAATTTGAGTCATAATGCCAAATTTGGTTATGAAAACGTTACGCGGGAAATTCAAACAGGCGACAATCTTTTTGGCTCACCCGGTAGATAACATGCGAAGTAGATATTAAAAATCAACAGCTTGGTAAGTAACTATTTTTTGTTTCATGTATCACTTCGAAAACACGAGTTACTTTCCAACTGGTACATTCACTTATTGTAAAATTGTAAAATGCTTTGATCATCGAAGTACTTCCCAACTCGAAAAACAAAAGTATTTTCTTTATTACATAATATTTTTAAAGCAAACTCATCGAAAAATGTTCCTATTGTAAATTAATATTTTATTTAATTTTTAAATTTAAATTGATATTTAATTATCGTAAAGGAATTATTTACTACAAAACCAAACTCTCACATATTCTCCATTGACTGTAATTAAAATCCAATTTTATACGTGGATATAGTTACAAAATCGCATGATACTGGTCCAGTTTCAAAAAGTCGTAACATATCGAACGTAATGTGCGCCATCAAGCTGCTGGAATTTCGTAATATAACTAACAGCGATAATCTGATATATTTTCATCCATCGTGAAGAGTCATCTCGTTCAAGTTATGTGCGAGTGCCCTGCATCACGGTGCACTTTATGACCTTAATTTACATTTTTGTGCAACATTTTGGTGAAATGTTAAAATCACTCCTCTTCGGTTCGAATGAATTATGGAACAGGTCTCCGAGCCCTGGAATACTCTAACTGCCATCAGAGAACGATCCTGATACATGATTTACCTCACGATTTTCCAGTACTTGATTTTATAAGCACAAAATGTGTAGTAGACACGTACGCTTTGATAGAACATAAATAATACAGTCACTTTCCGTCGGTTCGAAACGTCAGATAAATGCATCAGAAACCTTAGGCTTTGTGTGCAGCATGGAGGATTGTATTGAATCGACAACATCTACCGTACGAAATAAATTAATAATACGTTGGGAGCTTCTTCATATGAAGACTGCCAAGAACAGCAATAATATAATTTATTGCTCAACTAACTGTACAGGGTAACCCAAATTCGATGTGAAAAGCAGATAAATACTCATTGTAGAGAACCGTAACTATGTGACTTTTTAATGAGCAGATTTCGTTATAAATTGATTAGTGAAATCGAATTTTAGATTCATCTTCATTTTCAAGATTTTTTTCAATTTCTATTATGTAATGTAATGTTATAAACGAGGGAAAATTTGATTCATCGAATTTAATGAATTAATTTTACGATATGTAGGTCCGGGACCGTCCCTGGACACTCTTTCGGCAGCAACCCCTTCGCTACCAGGCACTGTTTGCGTGGCGCCCGCTCTGTACCAGATTTCATCAGTCGAAGCGCGCATGTTATACTCAATCAGTAATACATAAGTAATGTTTTATACTGTGTTTAGAATATTTATTGTAAAGTTTAGAAGTCAAAACGTAAGAACAATAACTAAAAGTAATTATTTAATACAAAATACATTAAAAATTTAGTTATGAAAATCAATAAAATGTTCTTGCGAACATAATGCTACATTACATTTATAGCAAAAATTTACAGTATATCTAGTTTTTTTATATTTATTATAACAAATTGTGCAACGTCTTCTTTTTTGCTCGTTTTTTGGTAAAGAAATCAATTTGTGTTCTTCTCTCTGTGGTTGTGAAATTTTTTCATACGAGTTTTTTATTTCTTCATAATTGGGCACATATTTAGCTAATATATCTTCACACAAAAAGAGTGTATAATCTGACATAGGCATTTGCTTCTTTTTATTGTTACAGACACTATATAAAACTCTAGAATTTAGTACCATTCGTTGAAGCATGTGAATGCCAACCTTTTTGAACCAGCTAAAACTTTTGCGTGCAGCATTATAAGGTTCCAAATCCTGATCAACGGCGTCAACAGCCCCCATATTTTGATTATAATGCTCAATATGTTCCGGTTTTTTGTAAATAGTATTCTGTGTTGATGTTTGCCCCTTATTGTGTCGCGATTTTTCTACAAAAGAAGCAGTCAACTTACTCGTCAGAACGTATACTTCTCGTTTATCTCTAAACTTTACTAAAAGCAAATCTTTATTTCTAATAAAACACGATTGATATGGTCGAAGCTGTGTTTCATTTAGTTCTTTGGGCACTCCTCGGTTGGTTCTTATAGTTCCAGTAACGTAAGTGTTTTTAGAAAGCAAGAATTCTGCTAACCTAACTGACATATACCAATTGTCTATAATTACTTCACGACCTTCAGATAGATTATTTTGCAGTAGATGAACAATAATTCTTTCAGACATACTTAGTTCTTCTCCGCCAGGTATATGTGAAACATCGTATATGTCCTTGCCAATGTACAGAGAAAAGTTGTAAGTATATCCTCTTACTTCAGCAGCACTTGGGCAAAGACAAAACAATTTTAGGCCAAATCGAGCACGTTTGGTTTTTATAAATTGCTTGAAATGAAGTCTCCCTTTATATAACATCAGGCACTCATCTATTGCGCATATTTTTCCAACATCTATCAATAGCGTAGTATTTTCTCGTAAATATGCAAAAAACATCGCTAATCGGGTGAGTGGCTTTTTTTGTCTACTGTTTTTGGGTTACTGAATCGTAAAAATTTCAAAATTGTCACAAATCTAGAAAAATATGTCTGCATGAGTTTCAACAATATGACAAAATAAAACTACTCTTACCTGTTTCTACTCATAACTTTTGCTGAAAACACTGGCGGGCCACCTAACAAAAATTTTCTACGCCAATAATCTGATATTCGGGGCAAATGTATCAAACCCATTAGAAAAATAAGCGCCATAAAAATGTACATTTCCTGTTCGGTCACATCTCGCCATTTCAAAGAATTTACTTTCATTTCATAATCGCATTTTTCTTCAAAATACATCATTGCTCGTGTATTAGTCCAACTACATAATTGTCTAACAATTTTTGAAGAAACAAAAGCTTCAAAACATTTTCGTGTTGAATTCATGTCCCCCGGACCGATGGCGGGATGAATGTCGTAATCATTAGTATGTTCAATTAGATCCGTGTCTCTAACATCTTCAAATGGATTTGTAACAATTTTCCAATTTCCAAAACATCTAGGTTCTGTTTCATCTTCAAATTCAGAGTCAGAAAATTCTTCGTCAGAATCTGATATATCACTTTCTTCGAATTCGTCTTGATCGGGTAGGTACTCACTCGAATCTGATGATGACATGATTTTCACAATTTTCACATTTATAACACAAAAGTACACTACAATATGTTGATACTTGTTAAACTGCGGCTGCAATGCGAAATAAACATTTGACACGTTGTAACTGGTAGTGCAACTTAAAACATCTGTTCGCTCCCCCGCCACAAATTTTAAGAAAAATATAGAAAAACCAGGTTTCAAAACACCATCTAGAACACATAGAGCATGAATCAAACGATTGCATCATGGTTTGCTGCAAAATAAGCCATGAATCAACCGTTTGCATCATGGTACCAACAAGGCGCACGGCATGAATCATCCGTTTGATTCATGGTACCGAAGGGGTTAAGTACGAATGAACACCGAATACTTACGTTTTACAAAAATCAAATTTGAAACACTATGTTTATATTTTACATACACGAACCCCGCGTATTTTGAAATTGCCAAACTGGACTTTTGCTTTGTATTTAAAGTGGAGTTTAAGCACTAAATACTTAGATTCACAAAACACTTAGACAAGTACGTGTAGACAGCGCGTATTTGACCTAAACTGAGAAAATTGTAAACTTCCCTTGGGTCCTTTGCTGGCGATAGCGACTGTTTAATCATGGCCAATTAGGATATACCTTTCGAATTACAATTTATTAAATTCCGATCTAATTTTACTATTCTAAAAATGGATTAATTTTAGAGGACATACTCCCTTGAAGGTGCTTAAACATTTGATACTACCAACAACTTACAATATTGACTTTTCCTAACCTTCTTTACGAAAGATATTTAATTTATGATGTCATGACAGAGATACAACTGAATTTATACTGTAAATTGTTGTCCGAAGAAAATTGGATGAAGAGTTATTTAGCCGTTCTCCGAAGATCATCGTTGACCGAAGATAAGCTAATCTCGACAGAGAAAAGAGGCTGTAAAAAGAGTTGGAGACATTGAGAAAGGGGTTAGAAAGATTTTGGCGTTGAACGAGTGGACATATTGTAGTTGGCTGGACGTATTATACGTGGCGCTAATGAGCATGCTCGACATTGTAATTTGTAATATAGTTTCAAATTAAAAAAAAAAGGTTTAGGTATTTCCGATGTAGTTTTGTATGTAGAATTTAACTCAATACCTTTTCAAAATATTCAGCATCAATTTTTGTAAGAAACCCATAGCAAGCGTTGGTATAGTTAAGCAACAAATTTTCTAGATATATAAAACAATATATATGTACATTTTGACTATCGCTCACGACAACCTTAGCTATTACATACATTGCTACAATTGTCCTGGTTAATAAGTTGCACAGGGTGAGTCAACGATAGAGTAAAGTTGGTTTATGATTTATCGGCAAAATTTGCGCTAAAACTGTATATATCATATGATATGGTTAATAAGTCCGCAGATTTTAAAAATATATAAAAGTATACAGGATGCGATTAAAAAGTAGAGCAACCAAAAGTTGTATTTTTTTAAACGGGACATCCTATATATGAATTATTTTGTTAATTCTACGCCTAATTCTAAAACTTTTTTATGCATTTGTTATGTTGAAACCTTGCAGTTTTCGAGATATTCAGCTTTAAAAGTAGAAACTCACATTTTCAAGCATCCATTTAATTGAAAATTTTACCGTCGTTTCTGTAAGAAAAACGTTTATATATGGTAAGTGGAAAGACAAATGTTAAGTTAAATTTGAGATATCGGCTACAGGATGTTGAATATAATTGTCCAAACATGAAAAAAATGAAATTTTCAGAAAATCACTTTTTTCAAATGGCACACCCTGAATATTTTTATTTTATCTTATAACATAAAGAACTAAGAACCCTTTAAGTTTTGTTGGATATGTCCTATACCTATCTTCAATTCTTTTTGCGATTTTTTTTTTCGTTTTCTTGTATTGCTTTCTAGTTTATTATTGCTTCAATCGAATTGCCATGGAAAACAATAGTCAGATTAAAAATCCCTGAAATGTCAATATAGAGAAGCGCAGTGTTGTGAGTAATATAATATTTTATTATTTCGCTCAACTTTTGTGAATTATTGCGTTTGAAATGGATTATCCAAGAAATGAATTAATTGATACGATTTATATATTAGATGAGGCTGACAAAAAATTTATAAAATGAAGATTTCTTAACGTCGGATACCTACTTAGTTCGTGCAGTTTTCAGAATCTATAAGAAACATTTGATTCTACCGGTAGTGTTGATCATCCTAAACGTAAAGTTGTCAATAGAAAAGCTACTAATGAAAATAAGGAACTTCAAATTTTAATGAATACTCTGGAAAATCCTCAAGTAAGTAGTAAAGAGTTAGCAACGTTATGTGGCACCTCACAATCAATTGCGAATCGGACAAGAAGAGAAAATAAAAATTACCCGTATCACATCGAACTTCATCAGGAATTATGAGGGCAACATCTTGAAAAACGAGTGCAGTTTTGCCATGTAATGATTGAACAGTTACAGTTAAATGAAAACTTCTTACACCACGTAATGTTTTCCGATGAAGCTTCGTTTAAAAGTAATGGTGTCGTGAATCGCCAATATGCATTATTATGCTACAGAAAACCCATTTTGGGTTCGGGGGGTACAAAATCAAAACCATTGGTATGTGAATGC
Source organism: Dynastes maya (assembly GCA_029619315.2). NCBI lineage: Eukaryota > Metazoa > Arthropoda > Insecta > Coleoptera > Scarabaeidae > Dynastes > Dynastes maya. Next base: position 30,194,286 of record JAROYE020000001.1, read on the forward strand.
TTGGTGGGTACCCACCACAACAGAATAGTTGGTCCATATTTTTTTAATCAGGCCTTAATTGGCCTGAGTTATCTAAACGTTTTAAGTGAAAAATTACCCCATTACTAGAAACATTTGATGTAAATCAGCAGGAAAATAGAAAACAGAGAATTTTTGAATCAACAATTTCCACAAAAATAGATTGGGCGTGGAGGTTATATTAAATGGCCACCAAGATCTAGCGATATTACCCCATTAGATTTTTTCTTACGGGGTTATATAAAAGACCGGGTGTATGTTAATCAACCTACCACAAGAGAAGACATGCAGAATGGAATAAGAGACGTCTGCCGGAGCGTAACACCACTAATGTTGTCAAGAGTTAGAGACGACATAAGGAAAAGAATAAATATGTGCGTTCAACAAGGAGGTTATTTATTTGAACATTTATTAAGAAGAAATTAATTATTTTAACCATTAAGTTTCCTTTGTTAAATATGTTAGATATATACCTAGTATGTTTTTTCGCATTATTTAAATTTATTTATTTTGTTCTAGATAGTAGGAAAATTGCTTTCCAATACATTTTGATTGTTTTTGACAATATACGAGGGCGTATTGCAAACTAATGCCTCCATGGCTATAACCTTATTAGTAATAGATATATTGTTTACATATAAGTGTGAAATGATAGTATAAACTGTCCTCTGCCCACTGATATAATCACTTTTCCACATAATCGCCATTAACAGCAATACATTTATGCCAACGTACTACGAGTTGCGCCAATCCGTCACGGAAAAAGTCTGAAGTCTTCGCACGGCACCATTTCCGCACCTCCGTTATCACCTCTGCATCCGAAAAGAAACGCTCGCCCTTGAGATGTTCCTTAAGCTTCGGAAAGAGGAAAAAGTCACAAGGCGCAAGATCTGGGCTATAAGGTGGATGAGGTAAAACGTCATCAAACCCAAGCTTCTCCAGTGCTATACGCGTTCTCTGACTTGTGTGAGACCGAGTGTTGTCATGATGCACAATTGGCACTTTGTCTGGACGAACCCTACGCAGCCATCGCTTCAGAGTTGTTAGGGTAACATATCCTTCGAAGTTGACAGTACAGTCACGTTTCAAAAATTCAATATAAACGACGCCATCGCAATCCCAAAAAACGGTGATCATGACTTTCCCGGCAGATAGAACTGCTTTGAATCTTTTCGGTTGTGGCGAACCCTTATGTCTGTGCTCCATGGACTGACGTTTCATTGCAGGATCGTAATGATGTGCCCACAACTCGTCGAGAGAGTCAAGAGTTAAGGTAAACGACAAACAATTTTTGACACTGTCTGCCCCATCACGGCAAACCATTTTTGACACTGTCTGCCCCATCATTATAAAAGTTATGGCCATGGAGGCATTAGTTATCAATACGCCCTCGTATTCTTTCATTGCCTATTTTATTTGCTCAATACAAGAAAAGGAAAAAAAATATCTCAAAAAGAATTAAAGATAGGTATAGGACATATTCAACAAAAATTAGAAGGTTCTTAGTCCTTTATAAGATAAAATAAAAATATACAGGGTCTGCCATTTGAGAAAAGTGATTTTTTTAAATTTCATTTTTTTTATGTTTGGACAGTTATATTCAACATCCTGTAGCCGATATCTCAAATGTTTTATAGAGTACCTATTAACTTAATATTTGTCTTTCCACTTACCAAATATAGACGTTTTTCTTACAGAAACGACGGTAAAATTTTCAATTAAATAGATGCTTGAAAATGTGAGTTTTTACCTTTAAAGCTGAATATCTCAAAAACTGCAAAGCATCAACATAACAAATACATAACAAAAAAGTTTTAGAATTAGGCGTAGAATTAAAAAAATAATTCATATATAGGGTGCCCCGTTTAAGAAAACACAACTTTTGGTTGTTCTACTTTTTTATCGCACCCTGTATGCTTTTATATATTTTTAAAATGTGCGGACTTACCAACCATATCATACGATATATACAGTTTTATCGCAAATGTTACCGATAAATCATAAACTTACTTTACTCTATCGTTGATTCATCCGGTACATTATGAACGAAAACTAAGAAAAGGTTTTCCAGCGATTTGAATACATTTTTGACATCTTACATAATTTCTTAAATAAACTGGTCCTAATTTATGAAAGGCATCGCTTACATTCTCACATAATTCCCCAATGGTATTACTATTATACATTTATAACCTTTATTTTCAAATGATTATGCACATCACATTATTATATTACAATATACAGAATGTCGTCCAAAGATTCAATTAGATACCTTTTTAACAACTCTACACATCTTTGAACTGATAGATTCCCCTAATAAACCAAATAAAAAAGTTTGCAACCTTTCAGAAAATATGCAAGATTGAAAACATATTGTCTTTCTCGTCTAGATCCACGAAATCTAACAACAGACGCAGGAATTGTTAGTTGTTTTATATAACTCAAAATAACATCAAATAGCATAAACAGGAATATAGAACGAATATATTTGACTAACAAAGCATATTTTGATCTACAAAGATAAGGCATTTAGTATTGGACACTACCTCAATAAGAGCAACGTAGAAGTTAGATCAGTACTGATACATAGCCGAAAAACATGGAATACGACACACAATAATATTTGAAAGGAAATTACATAATCTACTAAGAAATGGAGAATAGTGAAAACACTTTAACCATGATTTGTATTAATTATGCAAACGATGTGATATAGTAACATTCCAAAGGCGACGATTATGTCGATGAGCCAATATTCAATGGTTCAATAGTTTGCATAGTAATTCACTTTGTTAGGCCCTACTAAAGCGTTCAATAAGTTCGTATCGCAATAATTAGAATGCGTCAATCGTTTTGATGAAAACATTTAGAGAATGCATGTGAAAGAATTCTTAAATTTCAGTGTATCTGAATAACTAATGCTAAATTATTAAAATATGCGAACATTTTAACTATACATTGGTAATACAGGTACAGGATGACCACGAGGAGCACTTACATTTTGGATGGGACGGTTACCCAGCCTGGGTTGCCGTGTCACAGTGGGGGAGACAGCATTGAACTCCCGAGAGGTGGCCATTTAGGTATCCCAGTCACAAGGGAACAGCCCTGGAATTTGATTGACTTGAAGGCGGCAAATAATTTTTTCAATTGTGTCTAAATTTGTGCAAATGAACTGAATTATTGCATGTAATATTAGGTTAATTTTCCATTCGTCTTTTCTAAAACCTGTTTTACACGTGGCGATATATTGGTCAATTAATTTTGACCAAGAAATAGATAGAAATTGCTGTTTTACATTCTACAATAAATTGAATAATTTTTTAACGATCGTAAATACTCGTTCAGTTTCGTTAATAGTTAAACGGGGGGTTATCAAATAGGAATCATCTGCTTATAAAAATAGACTTGCAATCTGCTCCTGTCCAATGTTTTGGCAGTTTTCAGTTTCGGTTGGTTAATTCAAATTATCCATTACATCATAATCGTCGCAAATTTTAGAAATTCATCCTCACTTTACCTTAAAAACTCTAAACAAAATTCGTAGGTACTTTTCTGTTACTGGTGTTAAAAAAGTGAATAAAAAATTGTGGCAAAAATAAAGCATGTTCAATTCAATTAGTCATACGATAAATTGCTCAAGAAATCGTACGATTCTTACTGTTTTTACACGTTACAATAAAATCGAAGATCAACTTGTTCAATTAATTTACTAACAAATCGCAACGTGTAAAACAGGCTTAAAGAGTGGTCAGGTAGTATCTGATTAAAAAGAAATAAGTACTGCATTTTGTAATAAACATTGGATTTTCTCCTTTGTGTAGGCAGCCTGCAACAAATTTTCTTGATAACAGTTCTCTTATAAACTAACTAATAAATTTGAAATCTTGCGTCATGGTCGTTTATTATTTAGCTTAGACCTTTCAGAAACAAGGAAATGACTTATGCAGTTTTATAAGCAAGAAAAAGATTCTATCCAAATAGACGAGTTATCTTGAGGATAAGTTCTTCGTCAGTATTTTGAAGTTCAAAGTATATGTTCAGGCATCAAGCCAAGCATCATCTTCTAGGAAATTTTTGTTTGACCTCTGTTTACAGCCATGCTAGTTCAGGAACTACATCAAAATGATGGAAATTGTGTGCAAATTACGTATTAATTACAAGTGCAAGTATTAAAGTTAAATCAAAAATCGATAAATACTTCGAGAACTGAAGACTAAATGTGTATGTTTAGAGCATCTTTACACTTGGGGATATGTGTGTCTACCATAGCCAATTTTCGTTAAATAGAGATTTACGTAAACCTTCATTTATTTGATTAATAAGGTTATTTAAATGTATTTTTCGTTAAATCTCTTTTTGAAAGAAGTTGACAATACCAGGTATAAAGTAGATAATTATTGTAAAACTACTTTTTTAATAAGTAGTAAAATTTCCTCTTACTACCGGGATCTTAAGAAGACATAAATCTTCAAAATAACCGAGAGAAAGCCGAATCGCAATTGTGTGCACTGAATTTGAATCAATCTATATAAGGTCACTCTAAAATAAGAACATGCCAGGAAAGAAAAGCGTCAAATAAAATGTATATCTAGACTTATAACTTCTGTCGGAGGAAACGAACTTTTATGCCAGGTTGAAATTGATATCAGAAGGTAAATAGGTCCATTGTTATGCTTACCGACTCTGGACCAAGGGACGTCGAGAAAATTCCGTTTACGATTCAACACTCAACCGGGATTTATCCAGGAAATCGATTCAAGATACTTGATTTATTTTCTTCGACTCATTATTTCCCACTGGCAAGCGTTCACTTCCATTGAATTTTCCGGATCCCGAGTATTTTGCAGCTGGAAACAGATTAAATTGTAAAGTCTGATAAGATTATTTTACTACAGAAGGGAAAGCCAAATCTTTCGTACTTCATTTATCGTAGGAAAGTCGGAATTTCTTATTGCAATTCTAATACTGGTTTCTTACATTTGCATTGTTTGACACATTTTATAACACGTACAAATCTATTTGTAGATCATAAATGTAGTATCAAGTGCCAACTGTAAAAGATTTTGACCATTTCCAAATATAATATGTACTTTATATACAGTAGATACATATATTACATACATACTACCATTCTATACAAAATAATTTGGCAAATTTGTATTTTACGGTTTTCGGTTAAAAAGAAACTAAACAAAGCAGACCACGGAAACACTGTTATTTCCATTATTGCACAATGTCAATCATCTACAATTACCCCTTTTCCACAAATTTGTGTACGATAAAACCTTGAATTCGTGGTGTTTTATTTCAACTTCGATTTCTCACGCAATACAGCAGAGTACAAAAATGTATTTGAAAACCTACTTTATACTTCACCTGCATACATATTCATTGGTATATTCTGCACACAGACCTATAGTTTTACCACGAATTCAGCTATATAATGCCAGAACATATTTTTGTTTATTTATAGGGCTTTATCCGCTTGTTACGTGGTTTTATATTGATAAGTAGCCATGTTTTGAAGCGTTATAGGAACATTCGCACATCTTATCTTTATGTTATTTTGAAATGCATACCATACAACCTTTGTTTCTTCTTATTTGGAAGGTAAGAAACAGTAATAAATTAGCGCACTACTTAGAACAAATAAATAAAAATTAAAGAATTTATTGCAAGCGCTATTTACTTATATTTTTCTACGTATAGTGACAGCCCAACAGGGTATATAAGCTTAAAAGTTTTCCATAACTTTTATGTTTTACTACTAATATATTAATTGTCATGATTTCAGTATTTTATGTTTTTATCTTTCATTATTTGCTACTAAAGGAAGCATATACGGGGTCATTCACGACAACACAACGGCCTATTATCTCTGTTAGTAATAAAAATAATTTTGATGGGGGATGTCATACATAAAGATCTATTTTCTAAAAATATTTTCTTTTGCATATTTATTGATTATATCAGAAAGGATATCCACTTTTCTAGTTCAAACACAACACGCAGTATATTGTAAATTCCTTGCAGGGCCCTCATAGATGCAAGTTAAATTATAGATATCATGGGGTCTTAGATTTACCAACTTAAACAGTTTTAATATTCTTACGAATAATATAAATAGCTATTTATAATCCTAAATAGCAACAATATTACACACAGTGTTCTGAAACACCACTTTAAACACGGACATAGTCAATTAAAAAAAGCCAATTCTTTTCAATACCAATCCCTCTGTTTGGTCATTTCTACATATTCTATTCCACAAAGCCAAACCTAAACGACGTTCCACTTCCTATGGCTAAATTCGCTCGTTTCAAAGTTATTTAAAGAAGTATTTAAAACCATTCTTATGAATTCTAACAACGATGTGCATAGCTAACACAACAAAAGATATCTTGAAGTTTAAATCGAAGTTCGCGTCTGCCAAAATTTTCAGGTAAAAGTTAGTTTCTCAAGATTGGTACATCCTAGATTCATAATTAGAGTGCGAGCCGACGACCGCCTTTATCGCCGACGCTTGAGACAGAGTAGGGCACGATACATTAGTCCAACCGCGGCATGCATATGCGTTACGGAAGGCGATACACAGTCGGATGATACTACTTCTGCATGTTTGTTTGACTGCAGACGCTCAATCTAATTGTAAAATATTAGTGGCGTTGATGCTTCGAAAGAAAAGCATTGACGACTGACTTATGTGGAGCGCGGTGAGGGGAGTGGCTTGACTGACGTACATAATTGGCACGACTCTGTACGGGCGTTTATGCGAAGTGATAGAGGCAGTCGTCGATCCGCACTCTACTCATAGTACGCATATCATTTAACTTGCATTTAAGAGCGTTAAGCAACGAGCCCATAATATACGGAGTATTCCATTTGAAATAAGAAAGTTGATATCCATTTTCGACTTAATCAAGAGTGTAATAAAATTGAAAACATTTTTGTGAAATAGATTATTATTGTCCTTAATATCGCCCACTAAAATGTCAAAAAAGTATTTTCATTACTTTGCCTTTGTAAAAAAGTCTTGCGTAATATCAATATTATTTAATTTAACGTTCAATAATTCCTGTAAATCTACAGAATTTGTTGTTTCTCTTCTTTTATCTTTAACTTTTATATTCCTATGGGGTCTCCAAAGAGCCCACGCGCACTTTAAGGTTGTATTTCCTTGCAATTGTTCTTCATAAAGTTTCGAAAAAAATTTGTCTTCAAATTCATTTAAGTGTAGTTATTATAATACCCAGTGTTTTCAAAAAAATTAAACAAGTTACAGATTTGGTGAATGGGGTGTGTGATATATCAATTGACATGGCGACCATTGAAATGTGAGACGGTGCGTTGTCATGGTGGAACAAAACATTCTTTTTCTTCAAATGCGGCTGTTTTCAGCAATTTTTGCCTTCAGTTTGTCAAGTAATAATGCGTAGAATGCTCCCGTTATTGTTTTTCCTTTTTCGAGATAATCGATTAACACAACTCCATGACTATCCCAAAAAGCTGTTATCACTTTCCGGGGCGATGGAACAGTCTTCGCCGATTCACCCTTTGTAGTCCACTGTGTCGACTGTGCCTTGGCTTCAGGAGTGTACTGGTGTATCCAAGTTTTATCTACTGTTATTAATCGACGCCAAAATTCCGACTTATTTCACTTAAACTACCTCAACAATGCTGGAAATATTCATTCAAATGCGTATTTAACCCTGAGTTAGCAAGCGGGGCACCCAACAGGCGGTTAACTCTTTCATGCCCAAATCTTCAGTCAATATATAACAAACACGTTTTTTCGAGATACCCACAACCTCTGCTATCTGCTCTCTAACCTTAATTCGACGGTCGCCTAGCACCATTTGGTGTTGTCGATAGTGCTTGCAATTTTTGGCTGTCCCGAACGTTTATCGTCAACCAAATTGGTACGACCACGTTTAAATTCAGCTGCCCAAAATTTCACTGTGGTGCCTTAATTTGCGTAGGCGTATTGCCCTTCAAATGCAAGAATGACCGTTCAATATTCGATTTTTTCTATTTTTATAGAAACACTAATATCGATCGACACAAACAACTGTTAAACAACAACTGAGCATCCAACATTGCTGACATTTTCAAAAGTATCTTTCAACGCATACGCAATTATATTACCAGAATATTTTTGACGAGTAACGCCATCTTTATGAGGCTTGAAGCTTTTCAGTATCCCCGTACAGCTGCTGCAAACACTTTTCACATCACAGGGACATGTTCGGAAAGTAGCAAAATTGAAACGTGGCAGGTATTGGGAAAGTCCAAGAAGTTTAGATAAAAAACATTTAATTGTAAAAACTTTCTGTGGAACACCAAATCATTTTCTGTTCAGAGCGCAAATATTGGTAGAAAAACTTTATATTTGTCGTTACTATTATTGCAATAAATTACTTGCAAGCGCTTTGTGTATTTGTTTCTACTACAAGTTGTTTAAATACAGTACATTATTCTTGACATGTGCTCTGCATGGTAGTTGCATGTAATACAGGTCAATCATCACCACATTGGTACTGCGTATCTTTAAAAGAAAACGGTATTATGGGAGTTAATAACATTTTCTAACCAGTAACAAGAATTATTTGTTATCCAACTAGTAGAGGATTAGGAATTATGGAAATTAACTCGAAATAGACAATTCACGTTGTACGTTAATGAAAATTAATAAATTGGGATACGGGGGTGTATCAAATATAAACGGGACTGATTTTCTAAAACGTTCCGAAAGGCTTCTAGACCTGGAAGGAGTTGATGCGCAGGTAGCCTGTACAGTTAGGGAGAGGGGAGAACGGACCGCAACTCTCTCGGGTCCCTTTAGTATCAAAAGAAACCATGAGCGAGAAAGAAGTGCATGTCTTCGTGGAGCAGCGGATTATTATCAAGCTTTTGGCCAATGAGGGGGTGAACCCAACCAAAATTTTGCGGCGATTGACGAAACTTGGGTGCACCACTACACGCCCGAGTCGGAACAGGCGAGTATGGAGTGGAGAAAGAGCGTCGAGAGGGCACCGGTAAAGGCAAAGACGCGGTTGTCAGCCAGAAAGGTAATGGCAACAGTTTTTTTTTGATCGGCAAGGTGCTTTTCGCGTTTATTTTCTCCACGATCGACGCACAATTAATGCGCAATATTATTGTGAAGTACTGGATGCCGCGAAATTGTCATTTCGAAGGAAAAGAAAGAAGCAATCGGCCAAAAGTGTAATTCTTCTGCATGACAACGCCAGGCCTCATGTGGCTAACGCCACGATGCAAAAAGTGGACGCATTAGAATGGGAAACGCTGGAACATCCACCCTATAATCCAGACTTGTCACCTTGTGACTTTCATCTTTTTGGACCCCTCAAAGAAGCGCTTAGAGGCCAGCGTTTCGACGACAACGAAGCGGGGGAAGCGTTTGTGCTCCAATGGCTACACGAACGTCCGAAGAGTTTTGACGATGATGGAATAAAAAAGCTCCCAATCCGATGGGAAAAATGTATTTATAGGACGAGAGAGTATGTAGAAAAATAATATATATATTTGTAAGCTTAGTTAAATAAAGTTCGAATTTTTTGAAAAACGAGTCCTGTTTATATTTGATACACCCTCGTATTTGTCATCTTACAATATCTACTGTAACATATTAAAACTACTACTTTTATTTGTTTCTTGTAGTTGTATGGGCCAGCAATCTACAAAATCATTATCACATTCGCGAATAGTCTTTAACTTAATTCTCAGAGAGGTAAACCCCCTGCAAAACACGGTACTCATTAAATATCTTAGTAATCGTAGCGACACGAATATTAACCATATAGTTTTAGTTGTGAACAATTTACTTCCTTTAATTTCCTTCTTTTTAATTACAGTTCTGGGCCGCTTATGTTCCTTGTGATTCCCAACACAAAGATGCTGTACAGCTTACACTAGAACAAATCGATGTAATTCGAAGACTAACAGAAATGTATCAACCGACATTAACGCTATGCACTTCATCTCAAGGTAACAACAAATACTTTAATTAGAATGAATATTTTCTTATTAGATAAAAATTAACAAACATTATTTTGCGGTGTATACTATGGAAACTCCGAAACCAACAGTTACAAAATCGATACATACAGTAGCACATAAAATCGCTTTGCATTCAAAAGAGGCGCTATCTGCCGTCATCCGGAGAGAAAATATTTTTCAGATAAAGTAAAAATGAAACACTTCGCCGCACTTGTTGATAACTTTGCTAGCAGACGGTTGTCTGCACCTCATTCGCAAATAGAACACGTCAAAATATGTTTCCCAGCGGATAGCGGACGATGCTCGAAAACTATTACATTTTCCTTTCCCGTCCTGTGCTTCTTCCAGAACTAACAAGGTTTGTTTCTCCAATTCTAGATATCAGAGCGGCATACGAGAAAAACCAATTGTGTTCATTAATTGGGGTCGAGGGAGGTCATTCCTTGGCGGGGAGTCTGGCCGTTCTCAGAACCCTCTATCATGTCGGCGTGCGATATCTAACGCTCACTTCGACGTGCAACACACCATGGTAAGAAACTACCAATTAATGTCAAGGCGTTTAAGGTAATTTGAAATTTAACCCTTTACAGGGCTGATTGTTCGCACGCCGATATGCCTGGTAAAAAACCAGAACACGGAGGCCTTACAAATTTTGGAAAGGTATTGTATAGTTAAGAACTAGTATGTATATCTCCATTTATCTAAATGCTTTTTCGATATCCTCTTCTCATAAACCTTTTGAAATAGAAATAGCACTGAAAAAATAGGTATTTCTTGTATATATCTAACTCTAATAGAACTTTTCAGATAAAGCTTGAATATCTAAATAAATATAAAACAGGGTATTGCTAGTATTAACTGAATCAATATTGTAAGAGAAGTAAACCATACAAATGCCCAAAAATAGATTTCTCAATTTCATATTATTTGACAGCAGTTTTTCATCAGAAATATGTGCTAGAGCTATTTGATAATGCATTTTATTACTGCATTGCAGTTAGACTTACTGGCTTGTTCCCAGAACCTCCTACTCATTCTGTTAAACAATGGAAGCAATAAGATGTGATAGTCATTTTTGCAGTCAAAGCACAGCTTATAAGTAATAATTAATTATTCAGTAACTTACCTAAAACCCTGATACTTTGTGACTAACTATGTTAAAGAAATAACAAATTGACCATTGTCTACACTTTTCGACCTATAGATAAGTTAGATATGTTAGGCTTCCTTTCCATGAAGTGCCTCAAGTAATCTCCCAACAAAAAAAAAACACTCAACCTCACGTGCCACGAGTCATGTTAAATTGTCTTGAGAGTAGGAACTCTCTGGATCACCTGATCCTTCACCCATTGAAAACGTATGCAATTTTATTGGACAAAAAGTGCAACCATATGCACAAACCCCAATGAATTTAAAGAAAAAATGGGATTGTCTCAGGCCAGAGGTGAAACAACAAATTATTGAGCAGCTCAAAATGTTTATGTACAAGGATTTTATAGAATTAATTGTAATTTCTTTTATACTAGGTACTGAATAAAGCTTAAAATTTCATTCGTTCATTTGCATTTCCCTTGATGCTGGAATTTCAAAAAACAGTATTGTATTTTCTTAATCTGGTTTGAACGTTCAAACAATACTGAGTGGAGGCTTTTTAATCTCCTAGCCTCAACAGCTGAGGACACACAACTTGCTCAAAGCAGCATTAAATCTCCAGCTCTGCGTTTATCTGCTTTATTAATCAAACTCTCATTTGCCACAACTAGCTTTGTTGATAGATATACTGGGTCTAGACCAAGGTCATCCATAAACATATCAATCAGCAATTTTCTTCTGTTTCCCCCTTTAAAATAGGGTTCACTTTGGATATATTCTTTCTATTCAAGCGTGACAAAATTTAAAACTGAATAAACGAGTAGCAAATTTGTTACAGTGTGTTTTATAAGTACCTTCCCTTGGTATATTTGTGCAAAGTTAATAATAACGTACTTAATCTGCATTAAATAATGACAGCAAAGTCTATGAGGTAGTATAAACTGAAACTTCCTTTTCACATCTTCATCTGAAAGATAAACCGGATGGGAAGGAAGGGTCGGGAATAAAATTGCATGCGGAGATTATGATAAAATTTGTATTGGACAAACGAAATGGGCAATAGGCACCGAGTTCAAAGAACACATAGCACATTATCGGAATAGGAGAATTGAATCATCAAATGTAACATAACACATAAACAAAACCGGGCAAGATATTAAATTATAAAACATCAAATTAATTGGGAATATAACTTTTCCGTGCGAACTAAACGCTTATGAAACCATTTGTATGAAAAAGGACTGTTAAACCAAGAAGAAGGCCCTCTAAGACAACACCAAAAGTGTACTCAAACAGTACACATACTTTTTGCTGTTTGATTAATAAATTAACAAAGCAGTCGGATGAATATGTAGAAGTGGGTATTGTCTTGATATTTTTAAAACATCGATATTTTTTCACGATCATTGTTTTAACGTATCGATGTTTCCATACCAATGGTTTTGTAGGCGTTGACGGCCACTAACTTCATGCTGTCTTTCCCGCACTAACACATACCGCCTCTAGCAAATTAGAGAATTCCTCCAACATTGCAGCTGTGGGTAAATATATATATAATTTTCAGTGGCGTACTGTATAATGTAACAGGGAAGATATAATGTTAATCGGAATTACACATTCAAATATAATATAAATATGCTTCATTTAGAGCTAAACATGCTGAATACAGTCCCTGGCCAAATTACTTGAAACACTCAATATTTTGTAGTTTCTTCATAATAAAATATAAATTATACATGTATTATATTTTTTATTTATAAAATATATTGTAAAAATATGTAACATATGTAAATATTAAATAAGTAATTCATATTTAGTCCATAATCCATGATTTTTAATAACACCCTTAATTCTTCGGGGCATACTTTCAATGCAAGATATGATTGTCTCTTTTATATCTTCATCGATCTCCCATATATCCTTTATATTCTTCATTAATATTTCCTTTGTAGGGTTTTCTCTTTCATATACCTTGCTTTTTAGTCGATTCCATACGTTCTCGATGGGATTGAGGTCCGGTGAATTTCCGGGCCAACGTAAAAGAGGTATGTGATTGTCTTCAAAGAATTTCTTAACCTTTTTTGCCACATGGCAAGGAGCATTATCTTGCATAAATATACGCCCTGTCGGTATGCGACGTGCTGGCTTAAAATACGGTAATAACGTGTTTTTAACACATCTATGTACTGCTCTTAACGCATTGTACCTTCTACAAAATACAAAGGGCCGGGTCCGTCTCCACTAATCACTCCCCAAATCATTACCTGCGAAGGGTGTTTTACAGTTCGAAGAACCGTGGACTCTGTGAGACGCTCGCCAGGTCATCTACGAACAAATTGTGCTCACTAACACACAAAGCGAGCACTCGTCACTAAAGAAAACCTATTAAATAAAGCAAACATTAATTCAGTAAAAATCATGTTGTTAAGTTATTCACCTCTTTCCAATTCTCGTCTGTGAAATGTCGATATTCTCTTGCAAAGTTGAGACGAGCAGATTTTATTTTTTCTGTTAAACGCGGCTTTTTTAGAGGTCTTGAGCCCATTAGGCGATTTTCGCGTAATCGGCACCTGACAGTTCTGCTCAAAATCTCTATTTCTCTCTCTTGTAAATTTTTTTAAATCATTTTAATTGTAGCAAATCTATTGTTCAAAGCCTGATGAACAATTTCACGGTCAGATCTCTTCGAAGTTTTTCTTTTCCGACCGCACTTTGCCCGTCTTTGTGTCGATGTACTAGCTCCTTCGTTTAAGTCTCTAACTAAACACGATACAGAAGAAGGAGATACTTCCTGTAATTTTGCAATTTCTCGTTGTGAATGTTTGTTTGATTGTAGAAGAGCTTGTATAGCGGCTTTTTGTTCACTTGTTAAATCTTTCCCGGGCATTTTCTACAAAAAACCCCAAATATTTCAATTTTTTTTCTAATTCCAAATAATTAATTATTAAGAGAGAGATAGAATAACAATTTTGCCTTTGCAATAATGATATATCAACACAAAACACTTAACGATACTCCACAACTTAGCTTCTATACGATTATGACGAAATATTAAAAAAAATATCGATGCATTCTCTAAACTGTAAACTCGCTAAATGTAAGTTGATAACTGAAATATTTATATATACATACGTACTTTACTCTTCTAAATATCATTTCTCTGGTATTTTTATTGATACAATAACCTAGTCCCCCTATAAATGATCGGATTCAAAGCAAAAGAATATCACTATAATAGGATGGGAATTTCCAGGTAAAAGGGTTGATTTATTACATGTTTCAAGTAATATGGCCAGGGGCTGTAATTATAGTAATGCGTAATCCTTATTCCTATTAGATATTAGTGGATATCTATACTGCTGAAATATTATGCAAATATTTAGAGTTAAATAAGGCCAATTTCAACGATTTCTTTGCTCGCAAATGTTCGCAAAAAAACTTTCATTCTCGAATGCAAAAATGGCATATCGCAATCTAGTACCAAAAATAACTACTTTCTCAACCATTTCTTGACTATGTCCCGTGTGAATTTCGTTGAAATGTTTTCAACGGCGCTTGAAACTACGAATTTCACAAACAAAATATAGACCCAATAGTCCCAATGTGTTATCCACATCTAGTATTTGCAATAGACAGTAAGCAAAGGGGGTAAAGAAACTACCATTCCCATTTACCATTTGTGAATTCGGTAAATGGAACGGATATATTCCAGCGACGAGATACAATTTTCGAAGCTTTCAATAAACTTTATGTCCGGCATAATTTTCGTGATACCTATGTAATTGTTTGTATTAGAAGTTCCTAGTTTCTTCCAAATGTCAGGTTGACAGGTATAATTAACATGTGCTTGCACAACATTTCCACTGCTGAGAATGCTATAAAAATGTAAAACTGTATTCTTTCTTTTTAGGACTATAGGAGCGAAAACCATAAACCATGTAGAACGCTCACGTAGGAACAATGGATATTATAACTGGGACATTTCGCTAAATGTTAATTAAACGACACAAGAATTCCACATTATTCTCAAATATTCTCCATTCTCGCAGCTCCGACAATTTCTTTTGTCTTGCGATATTAAATCTACCGTTCAGTTTCCACCTTTCGAGCGGGGTACCATCATCTAAATTTAATTAAACGGGCGGGAAATGAAAGCGTCGCCTAAGAAAAACCGACAATACACTTAAGCATTTGCAACATCAGATGCCACATCAAATATGTGAAAATTTCAGCTAATTATTGTAATTAAATCTTCGTTAAAGAAGCCTAGTACGAAAATGCTCCATGAAAATTAAAAATTTATTACAAGTCTCGTAACCGGGGCGCAATATGCTACTAATGAACATCAAGTCGATATGCAAACGTTGCAGCGGCAAGCGTTAATGCAATTTTAAATTTCAATTGTGTGAAACGTATATCTCTTCTCTGCCTATTTAATATCTTATAAACGAATTTATATCAATTTACAAAGAATAAAATCAAGGAGCAAAGATATAATGAAGCAACCTTTCTTACTGTAGTTACATCTAATAAGATTTTCTCCTAGATACACACAGAGAAGCTCTGATTTAGACAGACGAAGAGAATTTTGCGAATGGATTCTAGCCAAATATAAATATATATACAGGGTGTTAAAAAAAACGTTTAAATATTTAAGGGGCACATTTTACGATCAAAAACAAGTACAAAAGCCCTAATGAACATGGATCCGCAAAATAATCGTTTTCGAGATAAGTGCAATTGTTTTGTTTTTTTTGCATTTTTTAGCGTTTAACGCTACAGAACACGATAATCACAGATGTTTGAGACGTCCTCCTTCCATTTCAACACAGGATGTACATCTTCTTAAGAAGGAACTCCACACCCTTTCCAAAAAGCCCGGTTTTGCTTGAATTGTTTGACAACATTGTTCAATTCGCTGTTGCAACTCGGCAAGATTATTTACTGGTGTTTCGTACACTAAACTTTCCCAAGTAACCCCAAATACAAAAATCTAAGGGATTTAGGTCGGGAGACCTAACAGGCCATGGAATGGGACCCCCTCGACCTATCCATCTCCTATGGAATGTTTCGTTCAGGTGTTCCCTAACAACAAGCGTAAAATGCGGCGGTGCCCCATCTTGCATAAGTCAAACATTCAATTTCCGATTTAGAGGGACATCTTCCAAAAGTTCGGGCAAGGTGTTTACCAGAAAGTTAAGGTATGCAGGACCTGTTAAACGTTGTGGCAAAACAACCGGGCCTAATAAATGATTTCCTAAAATGCCTAGCCAGATATTCAGACTGAAACGCTGTTGATGTCTGGATTCAAGAACAACATGCGGATTTTCGTACGACCAAACGTGATTATTGTGGCAATTGAAAATCCCATCTTTAGTGAAACCGGTTTCATCAGTGAAAAGGATGTTAGAAGAAAAATTTTGCAGATTTCCTTAAAAATCACTGACAGAATACCTTTTTTGCTCGGTAGTCAGGATGAGTAAGGGCTTGTACCCGTTGGATATGGTACGGATATAAAAGTTGTTGGTGGAGAGTTCTCCAAACAAGAGGACTACTTACGCCTACTTCAGCCGAAATTTTTCTCACTAGTTTCGGGGTTTTCATCTACTATTGCCGACATTTATTCTTCAACCTCAAGCATACACACTGACCTTGGACGTCCGCTTTCGTAAACGCGTTTTTTGAAGGAACCACTATCCCTCAACCGCTGGCAAAAAATGTCACGACCATACATGAAAACCATGTCAGCCATTTCAGCATTTGAATAAGGCATTGCAAAGCGAAAACTAATTTCCCTTGCGCCGAAAATAAATTCACTACCAGAAAACAGCTTAAGAATTGACAGCGAACTGATTAATAACGCAAATGTCATATGAAAACAAAATGTTTTACTTAAAGTTGTTTTTTTTTATTAAATTGCATTTATTTGGAAAACAGCGTATGCATAGCACTGCGAACTGATAATAAAATTTATGAAAACAATTGTTTTACTTTAAAGAAAATCGTGGTTTCTATGATTAAAACAACAACAAAAAACACTAAACTGATAATGAAAATTGTGGCTTTCGTTGATTTTCAAAAAAGAGAAATGCACTTATCACGAAAACGGTTAATTTGCGGACCCATGTTCATTAGGGCTTTTTTACTTAATACCCTGTGTATGTTCAATATTTACAACAACGACAACATCGACTGTCAACCTCTGAACGAGTAGGATGTTCAGGTTAGCCACTCGCTGGCAATGAATTATCCCTCTTGCGGGGAAAAATGTAATTTTCCAAGTCACCATTTCCCCCCTCGCCGATTGTCCTGGGAGCGGGGGTGTTACAAATTTTATTTAAGTCCAGATAACGACAATCGTAGGGGGGCGTAGATAAAACTCCATTATTAAGTAAATCGTTGATAAAATTTCACGTTTAAACTTTGTCAGTCAAATTTTAAGTCCTCTAAATACAACCACCTCGTTGCGTCACTGCCTTCATTCTCGTATGCTATTTCCATAAATAACATCATTTCATCGTAATGCATCATAAACGTTTATATTTGGGTTTACTTTATCAAAAGTTGCTGTGGAATGAAACAATCGACATCTTTCGCGATTACAAAAAAAAGAAAGATAAACCGCGCCAAAAATTTCAGAAATCTTGATTCAGCCTTCGTTGAATTAATGTGTATCTTAACTACGATTCCAATGTAAAGTGTTCGATAGTGAAATCAAAGTGTAATTTCCAGGAAGAAAAGGTTAAAGTCTAGTACAGACAGTTTCCTGTAGAGGTTATCATAAACATAGCGTTTATGTAACATAAGCTTCATTCGAATTCAAGGTTAGTTTAACATTTTTATTCTAAAATTCATTCATTTCGATTTATTGATTTCAAAGGTTACAAGAAAACTGCCAAAAGAGTATTAGGAATACTCCCGACCGCACTAAGAATTTCGTTTAAGTTAGTTTAAGTTAGAAAATTACAATTTTTCCCCAAAATCCCCTAAGACAAATATTTCAATATATATACCGATTCGGAAAATGTAATATTAGCCATATCGCTATATCAGCGTACATATACAGTGAGGACCTAAAGTATCCCCCCCCCCACTAACTTTTGAACGACTAAAGCTAGCGTTTTCGGAAAAAATAGGTCGATTTTTATTTTTTCTAAGCTTACTTTTGGTATTATCGGGAGTTCAACTGCATTTCCGGTTTCACCGGAAGTGACACCAACTTTTTTATTTTAAATAAAACATCCTGTACATTTTTACATTTTTGGAAAGGCAATAGAAAGACGAATTCAACGATACCACACTCGCTATACTTTTCATTAAAAAATATCCCGATATACATCGATAAATTGTATTTGTGTGAGCAAAGTAGGCTAAAAGAAAAACTGAAAATTGTTTTAATTTAATAATATATCTTCATTGTTTTGTCTTTGACTGCTTAACTAACCAATTAGAATAATTTGCGCTTATAGAACTGAGATTTGACAGACCGACAATTGGTGTCACAGGAGACATAATAACAAAAATAGATTACTACCAACTTTATTGCTCCATATCGTAATATTTCTTAAGCTAAAGTATAATAAATGTGGTATAGTTGAATTCGTCTTTCTATTGCCTTTCTAAAAATGTAAAAATATACAGGGTGTTCTATTTAAAATAAAAAGTTGACGTCACTTCCGGTGAAACCGGAAATGAAGTTGAACTCGCGATAATACCAAAGGTTAGCTTAGAAAAAATAAAAATCGACCTATTTTTTCCGAAAACGCTAGCCTCAGTTGTTCAAAAGCTAGTAGGGGGGGGGGGGGATACTTTAGATCCTCGCTGTATATATACCACGTTCGTAAGTTCCGTAGTAAATTTAACCACTAAAATATATGAACAGTGTTACAACATTTGCTCGCTATGAAAGTATAAGGTGGGAAGCGCGCGAAGCGAATCAAGGACGCTCCAGCACAAACGGCAACAGTATTCGATAAATGCACGAGATTCCCGACTATAAACGAATCCTTATGTACCCTAATATGCGCTGGCTATATGTACGGCCGAATCGGTATAAGCTAGAATACCCCCATGGGAGTTGTACTTTTATGATCCTATTGTACGTGGTAGATCAGTCCACATTTCTCTTTAATTAATTTCTTAGTCTCTGGTGCGTCTTTGCCCTCTCTACTATTTTCTTCCACTCTTCTCTATCTTCTATTTTTCTTCTCCAACTTTCTATCCCCATTTTTCCTATATCATCCTTCACTTGTTCCTTCCATTTTATGTTTGGTCTTCCTCGTACTCTCGTTGTCTATGGTATCCATTCCGTTATCATTCTTACTGGGTTTTCCTTTTCTCTCCTTCTTATATGCCCATACCATCTTATTCTTTGTGCCTTAATTGTTTTAACTATATTTTCACCCTCCATCCATTCTTCTATTTCATGGTTCATCCAAAGTCTTGCTTCATTTCCATTTATTGCTGTGCTTCTTGTTGTGTTAGCTGTTTCTATGGCATACGTCACGATTTTTCTTATTGTTGTCTTGTAGATTCTCATCTTTGTACTTCTACTTACCTTCTTATCTCTTAATATATGTTTATTTCTGCAAAATGCCCTGTTTCCTGCTTGTAATTTTTGTTTAGCGTCTAATCTATCATTTGTTCTATTAGCCATTACTCTCAGATATTTGAAGGTTTCCACTTCTTCAAAATTATACGTACCCACCACCATTCTTGTTAATTGTGTTTTCTTGTTTCTGCTAACGTGCATGCAGTTTGTTTTTTCTTCGTTTATCTTCCCGTTGATTTTGCTTGTTTTTCCAGTTATAGAAACGTTATTTTTAATGTTCTTTTATCCCGAGAAATTATTACTAGGTTGTCTGCATATCCTACTACTTGTATTGTGTTTTTATTTATCGTCCCTCTATTTGTTATTTTTTTATTACGCTATCCAATGATGTAATGAACAAAACTGCTAACAATGCATTACCCTGTCTTACACCATTTTTTACTTTGATCTTCCCTGTTATCCCTTTTCCTGTCTCTATTACTGCTTGCGATTCTCTCATTGTCATTTCTATTATCCTTATTAATTTATTTTCTATGCTGTTGTTTTTTAGATCTTCTACCATTTTTTCTCTATTCAGTTTGTCAAACGCTTGTTGGAAATCTAGGAACAGTATGTGCATATCAATGTCATATTCATAATTCGTAAGCCTTCTCTAATATGTGTCTTAGTATATGAGTAGCGTTAGTTATAAGAACACTGCATACATATTGTATTATGCAGTACAGTCTTTAGAATAATATTGTTCCATTTTACTACAACGTATGTAACTAAAACTTGTAGCAACAACAATAATGTATTTAATAGAAATACAATCCGTTAACCACAATCGAGTAGTAGGGATTTGCGCAAACTGTAGCCAGTTGTATATTCTCAAACAAATTATAGTGAAGTGTTCTAATTGGTTGATTCTTTATAACATTTTTTTTCGTGCGTGCAATGTTAAAGTCGCTGATTGCATATCATTACAATAACCGATATTAGCCTAGCTAGTATTCGATTTTACTCCTACATTTTCTCTTCTAATATACATACTTTTCAAAACTAACGTAAATATTCACGTTTCCAATACACGGCCAAACATATTGGTCCTTGTCAAACATATATGAACAAAATCTAATCTGGGGAAGTAAATGATGAAATTTTATCGATAAAATGCCTTAAGTGATCGATATTCATCCACTCTCCCCTATTAGTTTTTCTAAATGTGTCTAGATTTATATTCTATATTAACGAAATGTAAAATGAAAATAAATTTAACTTTATTCTAAGAATATTAAAAATCTTGTAATTGTAAAACACATTTTGCAGTGATCGAAAAACGTCTGAAAGCTATTTATAATTTATATGAGACGTACTTTAGATGGTTATCTAATAGTGAACTTCACAAGATGCTCCTTCTTCATCTATTCAAAGTATTCTACACTTGCAGTCGCCGCTAGGGACAGAGACCTCCGTTTTCCAGGTAGAAATCTTGACGCTAACACTAAGAACGCACAACTTAACTGACATCAACCTGTTTACCGACAACAAGCAAGACTGTGTTGAACCGGCCAATAACGTAGAATCTGCTACTATAGAGCCACAAAACTCTCTCCATTGTCTCTAAAACAGCGTAATATGACTTAAGGGTCACAATGGAAATCCTGGTAGTGAGGAAGCGAATAGACTAGCCAAAAAGAGTACCGGGCATGCCGGTATACAACCCAGAACCCTCCATTCGACCGTTTTATCTGCGCTTTATGAAAGGATCTGTACTATCACCTATGAAAACTTCTTGAAGAGATAGGATGAAATTAATTCATCTTGCACCGTTAAAATCACTTTCACTATCCGAACAAGCGGACAGCATTAAGATACCTGAGACTATCCACAGAGAACCTTCGCATAGCTGTTAGGATTCATACAGAGGATGTCAAACTGAAAACGAAACAGTGGAACACTACCTTTGCAACTGTCCTGCGCTGACGCCAATTAGAAGAACCATGCTCGATATCAAGCGGCTACGCCTTACTGCCATTATGACGATTCCTCTGGACAACGTCCTAACCTATGCCAAGGCAGAGGGTTGGTTGACGGCCTAGATGGCTCCTCGAGATAAGGAGGATGCATAATAGGCCGGTAACGGCCTAAACGGTGTGATATCCATCTCACCCTCTCATTGTCCATAATCATAACCATACACTTGCAGTATACCCACGTAATACCAAAGATATTCCAAACCCCCGAACATCTACCTCACAATAATACCTAAGATTTTGATTCACCTGCAAAGATAAATAAGTCAACAAATTATAATTTATAAACCTCTATTTTGGTATTACTCTCGTTCTGTGATTTGTTTATGTGTGACATCGGTTTGAACAACGTAGTGTGTTGTACCGATAAGGAGCTTATAGAAGATTATAGTAAGAATAACGTCAGGAATGAAAGGTAGTTGAGCAATAATTTGCTAGCATAGCAGGACTCTATTTGGCCTAATATCCCGCATATTTTGAGGACAGATTCAGCTTGTAAATCTTAAACATTTTATATACAAAAACCTATCACTGATGAGCTACCCAAAATTAAATTAAAAGAAAAAACACCAGGACAAATCTGAATAAAAACACTAATATCAGTTTCACTAAGGATAGGAAAAAAAAATGCTCTCTCAACAGAAAGATCAACTCTGCCGTCTATATTAAAAACATCTATGGAAATAGCGGAAAACATGCAAATGTCTCACCATCAGCCACAAACCACACCAGTCCCATGGCAGAACATTTTTAACATCTACGGAGCTAAAGCATGAGGATCCTAGACTAGTTTTAAAGCTCATTATACCAATATAACTAATTTAATTCGCAAGGATACAGTAGACATTTTTAGATCGCACTGGTGTCGAGGTCAACAATAATAGTAATAACTAACCTGGGCAAATATGCGCTAACAGCCAGAGGCGTGGCGAACGCATAAAAGTTTACACATAAAATAGAAGGTAAGAAATAAATTATAAAACGTGCTGAAACACTTACCGTTTTAAAAGTCTTCCGTGAAATCACAAACTGGGTAACATCTGTTAAATATTTGAATCATTAGATATGTTTCCACAGCTGTTTCAGTCAAATGAGTACGACGTGCGGAATAAATGTTTTTTGCCAAAAACGACCGTTCGATATCTAGCGATGTTATATTTGCATATTTAAAATAATCCTTGAAACAACTTAATGCATCTTCACACGCACCTTCACAAATTTGTCTTAATATAAGAAAATCGGAGTATTTCTCTAAAACACTTTCAAATTTTCGTATTACACACCAATTCGTTTCGCCTTCTACAGCGCATAACTGTGCGTGATCATTCACAATTTGAACAGAATCCACTAGCGCAATCGAAACATTTTGTAATTTTTCTATTCCCTCCGCTAGTCCGAAGTAATTGTTGTGAATAGTTTGTAAATCTCTTTTAAGCTGACTATCTTGAAATATTTCCTGGCTTTTCTTGATTGCTGCAGCTTCTGGCGGATTAAATTTTAAAACTACCTTCTTTACTTGATCAAAATATTTGTTGAAGTAAAACGCAGCCTGCAACCATGTTCCCCAACGTGTAACAATCGGCTGTGGTGGTTCAGGTAAATCAGGTCACAGTTTGTGAAATAGTCGGGTACCTTTCGAGGACTTTAGAAATACTGCCTTTGTACTAGCAATCAATGCATTTGCTAGTGGAAAACATGTAGGAATCGTTTGTGCCGCAAGATTTAGGGTATGGATTTTACACATTACATGTAAGAAGTTACCACTGTGTTCATTAAGAGATCGGCCTTAAGAACGCATGTTTGTGGCACCATCACTCATAAACATTAAAAGTTGCTTAGTTGAAACTTCAAATTTGTTCAACGAGTTCAACACCACCTTTAAAATCTCATCGATAATACAATTTATAACTCTTTTGGAAGCAAGTAAGAAGGAGGATGTCGGTCGATGTGGTTCCATTGTACGTACCATTACATTAACCACAGAATATTTTTGACGATCTGTTGTTTCGTCCACACACAACCACAGTTTTTTATCTTTCAACTCCGTTTTCATTCTTTTTTCTATATGTTCACGAGAAAATGGCACTACATTTCGTATCGATGTCCGACTAGGTAATTTACGGTCCGCATTTTTTTTTCCAGAAGGAGACAAATGCTTCCTTGTCTAGTAAACGAAACGATAGATTACATAAAATAAGAGTAACACATAAATCAAATGTGCATTTTTCTTGGTCTCGTATGCCACTTTTTACAGAAGAATGCTGTTTGCTTTCGTTGTGACGTTGACATTGGCTTCTGGACAAACACATTAAAGAGATTTTACAAACTAGACATTGAATTTTAGCGCCATCAAAAATTAAGTCCGGCATGTTCACTATAAAGTTTTTAACTGTGTCTGCCATTGGTCGTTTTGGCGACGTACCTAACTGCGACATTTTTAAAGCAAACATAAGGGTACAATTACGAAATAAGTTACGACAGCCTACATATACACAGAACTACTCACATACAGCATCGATTTAGTACTGACGCTGTGAACGCGTGAAATAAATAATCGCCGACTCCGCACCACATATCTACTACACTGACTGTTACCGCTGTTTGCCCAGACTAGTAATAACAATACAAGTACACTAACTGAGTACCAACATTCATTACTTAACAACTTGATCTAAGTTACCTATGAAACTTAGACTATTTATGAATACTTACTATGCGCTTTTTGATAATATAATTCTACCCATAGACAAAAGGTTTGATCATTATTGTAATTAAAGAAAGATTTAGGCAATTGTTAATAATGTTACTAAGGTGACATAGAGAACAGTCATATAACAATGGAAAAAAATATGTTCAGTAATTAAAAGCCCGTTAAAAAATGTATTAATTCCCGCAATAATATATAAAAATGCCAGCAGCTTTTCTCTTGCAGATAACGTATTAATCTAAGGATAAAGCATGATGATTTTCATATTACGAAATTAATTACCAAATTTTACCTGTAATTTCAAAAGGCGATAAAGCCGATAAATAAAAAGCGCCGGTGCAGACCCGACTGATTCAATTTCCTACTTCCTTCCTTTTAATTAAATGTGCTGCCAAATTTTCTACATCCCCGGTAATTAAAGACTAATGAGGAAACCAAATTATGTATAATTAGTGCCAATGTTTTTTTTAAACATTTTCAATAAACTTCTCCCTCGTTGGTAAACAATTAAAGTAATAACAATAACATTCTTTTGATCTAATGTGACTCTGTGTGAGTGTTACATATTAATGGTGGTTGAAAACAAAGTCCACTCTCTCACAATAACTCGTTTAATAAACCATGAGCGACCGGTTTCGGGATAATTATCCCATCATCAGGGTCGCTGAAAGTATCCAAAATACACGGTTGTAGTATAAATAAAGTTATCGGAGAACGGGGTTTGATAAAGAATCCAAATTCGAGATTTCGGATAGGGGTTCCTATGTCCCCTTAAAGATGCATTGTGTGCGACAGAGCCGTACTCGGACAAACAAAGTTTGGTTTTCGTGCCGAGCTTTCGGCAGATCTCCAACAGTTTCGGTTGTCCGAATTCTTCAGAAACGCTTTTGAACCCCGTGAGACGGTTGAAGCGGTATTTCTAGATATTTCGAGAACTTTTGATACGGTCTGGCACCACGGTTTTTCAGTAATAAACGGTCACGCATTATCATCTAGAAGACCAATTCTGTCCGGAATACAACAGGGTTCCCTGCTGACACCAGAACTCTCTATTTTATACAGCAGCGATGTTCCCCACGCCCCACAAGTAGAACTATCTATATATGTTGACGACACGGCAATTTACTAGTCGTCGAGCAGCGAAGACCTGGTGGTGAGACGACTTCAGGAGGTACTTGACAACTTGGTGGAGTGGCTGACGAAATGGAAACTTGTAGTCAACAGTAGCAAGAGTGTATCGGTTATCGCGGAGAAGGAGACCTGCTCCGGAGAGAATCAACATCGAAGGGGCGGATATTCCTCGGAGTTCTTCGGTCCGTTATCTAGCTGTAATGTTTGACCAACGCCGGACGTTTCAGTTGCATATAGAACATATCAGGGAGAAGTTCTTCCGGGCCAGAAACGCTCTGATCGTTCTTCTCAGAGCCCGCTCGACCTAAAAACTAAACTATTCACTTATAAATCTTGTTTAAGGCCCTTTATCACATATGTATCATGGGTGACAGCCGCGACAAGTAATCTACACAAACTGAAGGTCCTTCAAAACAAGATCGTAAGGCTTATCGCAAACGCGCTTGGTTTGTTAGAAACACACAATTGCGTGAGGACCTCGAGATAACATCATTACTAGAACATATCCGCCAGCTGTCTAGGAGCGCACTGAAAAGAGCAGGGAACTCCTACAACCCGCCAAAATAACCGCTTCGGCGATTTATACGATTTCGTTTTGTCAACGAAAACCGTATGCGGTGGTTCGGTCAAACGACCGATACGGTTACCTGTGGCTCATTGTGTCAAGCAATAGAGTATACATGATGTTTAAAATTAGTGCAGGTATTGCAAGAATCAAATTAGAATGGTGGTTTGTTTAATAGCACTTTAATAGAATTACATTACTGGAGTGAACTGTATACTAGACTAGGTATTGACCGCTAGCGCGGGTAGTTCTAACTCGACTCTTCTTAAAAAAGGGTATACATTCAGTTTTGTTCGCATAACTAAATAAAACAAGTTCTTGTCACTTCTAGTTTGTAAGTCACATAAATTACCTTAGTCGTCATAAACTTGTCAGTCCGAGGAGAATAGGTTTTTTAACGACTACGCTTAGAAAATAATTTATTAGTTCCAACCCAAAAGATTTGATTTATATAGATACATATATCTAACCTAAAATGCATGAACACATGATACGGCTTTTTGGCCGGAAAGTATTGTCGTATTTGGTGTTGAACCCACCGTCAATAAGTTTAGACTTCGATTCTGTGCAATGGAAACAATAGATGTGGAATTTGCTAATCAATTTAGTAAAGGAATGACTTGCAATATGGGATAAAACATTTTTTGCACTACCATAGGGTGCACCCAACACTTTGTACTGATAAATAAATAAATGTTGATTGTTTACTAGACCAATTCGACATAGGACTAATCAAAACACAATCAATAATAATACAGAAGCGAAAAACAAAAAAAAAAACAAAAACAAAACAAACCAATACAGTAGGTAATTTTGTAAATGCAATACAAAAAAAAATTCTATTACACAAAAAGCATTATTATAACTAAGAATTATTAAAACATTCTTCCAAAGTGTAAAACACATTATCCAACAAGAAAGCTTTCAGTTTCTTATTAAACGCTGAAACATTATCTATAATCTATAGCCTTGATATCGTTAGGTAAAACATTGTACATCTTTACGCCCATACATGGGGGGACCTCTCATGAGTTGTTAAGTGATGTTGGGGAATACTTAAGTTGCCTTTATTTCTTGTGTTGTAATTATGGGATGAGCTATGCGTTATAAAAATATTTATATTACTCTTAACAAAGAGTATTTCAATAATATATAAAGATGTAAGAGTTAAAATACCCAGATATTTAAATAATTCTCTGCAGGAAGTACGACTACTAGCTCCTACTGTGATGTTAATTTGTGTTCGCGATACCAATACATGGCTAGAAACGTATTTATACTATTTTACACAGATTTTCAACCTCGAATAGCAGCAATACCGTAAAAATAATGCGTATACAACAATTTGTGGGTCGGCAAAATAATCGATACAGCAAAACAACACCAACCTGTAAATACTTCATCCAGTAAGCACCGATTCGGTAAAATAACCGATACTATAAAAAAACCGGCTCGAATAATGGATCCCAATCCGAGGATTCGGATAGAGGATCCGGATCTGATGTTTTGGATAACGAATTTGGATAATAAGACCAAGATCCAAATAGTAAATTATCCGAATAACAGCTCTACCTTACATATTGGCAAAATTTTAATAGACATTGCTGTCTTTACACACTTGTTGTAAGAGTTCACTATGATTATTGTTAAGAAGAAAAACAATAAATTTAATTTAAGGTATTTTCTTACTTTGTAACAAACTAAGAAATAGAAAGCTGATATCTTTCCGGAAAATTGCCCTCGATTTTAAAAAAATAATTATTTCGCCTAACTGAAAACGCTACAATACAAAGAAACATTGTGTCAGATGATAAATTTAGAGAGACCAACAACTACACTACATTTCTAATTTACTTTTTCACCGAAAGCTATTAAGAACCACTTATTATACCTTTTTTCTAAAACAGCATGCCCCAATTGAAATATGACATCCTTAGATTCAACCCTTGATAAAATTTCATTGTTGATCCGGCAATTCATTAATCTTTCTGAAGAATTCTCGTTTACGTTAGCGGGCTATAGAAAAATTCCTGGGGAAAAAATATAAATTGCAACCTTCAACACGAAAAGGGACTTCACCAATGTTTATTACATCGCTTACAAAGATTAATTGTGCACTGGTGGTTTTAAATCCTCTCAAGGAGCCGACTGCTGTATTCATATCGGTGACAGTTACCGTCATTTACACATTTGTAAGTATCGGACAGGTTTCTTTAAATCAATCGCCCTGATAATTCTTATTGATAAAATTAAGGGCACACCCCAGTAGTCAAAAGGCAAATACCTGGAAAGCCGGTTAGTAGCCGTTTTATTCGGAAGATAAGGTCGAGTTCCGTGTAAATACTGTACAAAACAAAATATCTAATCCGATGTTGACTTATACTCAGTTTATCTATTACATCATTTCACAGACAACAATGAATAGTCCAAGAAGTACTTCATGATATTCACATTTTATTTAATAATCAACAATATTTGCTAGTACGGTTAATATACAGCTTGATTCACGAAACTAGGCCACTAAAGGTTAATGAATGCATAATCACAATTTGATTCTGAAACTTTGAAGTTAAACATACGGTGTGGTATTACTAAAGCCAGGCAATGTCTCTGCGCGGCATAAGCGCGCTTCCTTCAGTAAGTACAACACAAAAAATTAGTAATAAATCGAGTAATATTAACAGAACCAATCAAGAATTATAATATCTGAAAAGTTGTGAAACAGTCACCCTCTTGGCGGGCTGTATCGAAATTACTGAACATTAAAAATGGAAGCACCGTTTTCAGTATTATCGCCCAATGGATAAGAGTTGTAAAAAGTTGACAGCATTAGACGTTTCCACAGTTGTCTGGTTGAATGATGTTCACCGTGGTGAAAAAATGTATTTATATTTTCAAAAAGAGCGTTCGACATCTATGGATGTACAGCTTGGCATGTTCGAAATTTGTCGAGGTAAAATCAGTACTACAATCCAATCTAAAAGTGTATAGTGTTGTGTATGTAAGAATAATGCCGTTTGAATGCGGTAATTTCACACAAATAGTAGTTTCTCTATAATTTTTCAATTTACATTTGGTAATTACTAATTACTTCAGGAAAGATTGTGCAGCGATATGAAGGATTCGTATTCAATATTCTGATCAATTCATACAATTGCCACCACTTGCATCTCCGATTGTACCGACAGGTAGCCGGTATCCTTACGATCGGTCTAGTGCGTTATCGCATCTCCTTTCTTTATCTGCGCGAAAGTGGCATTGAGAGCTCAAGATAGATTTGCCAAGGAAAACACTTTTTGAATTCAGTTAATGGATTAGTTGATGCACCATCACGAATTTGTTTTAATGTGATAAATTCGGAATCTTTCTTTAACACACTCTCGAACTTCGTCCACTATTTGCAGTGACTCCACTAACGACAACGCTCTATTTTGTAATTGTTCTATTGCGTCATGTAATCCTTTATAGTTGCGAATAGTTTGTAACTCTGTTTCAACGGAAATATCTTGAAATTTTGCCTGGCTCTCCTTAATAGCTGCAGCTTCGGAAGGATTGAATTGTAGAATAACAGCTTTTACTTCCTTGAAATATTCAGTATAATAAAGAGCTGCATGCAACCATGTTCCCCAATGTGTAAGAATCGGCTGTGGTGATTCACGAATACCAGGACACTGCGTGAAATGATCAAAGACGTTTTGAAGATTTGAGGAACACTGTTTTTATACTTACTATTAAAGCATCTACCTCGGGTGAACTTTGTCAAATAGTTTCTGCCACAAGATGTAAAGCATGCACTTTACCCGTAACATGTAAACACTTGCAATCGTGTTCAAGAAGAGAAAGGCCTACCGAACACATTGTCGCGGCACCATCGCTCATAAACATCAACACTTGACGTGGTTGGACTTGAAAGTTTTCTAATGTAGTAAGTATCACCCTCATATGTTAATTGCTGCACCAGTGCACTTCCAGTCTTTTTCTAGCTAGTAACAGTGGAAATGTCGGTTTACGAGGGTTCAGTACGCGTACTATAACATTTAGAATAGAATTTCTTTTATAATCTGTTGTCTCGTCAACCCATAACTAAAGCAACTGATTTCTTATAGATTATGATTTTCTTTTCTACGTCTTCGCGTGCAAATAAAACATGCCGTTTTCGTTGTTGGCAACTACAACTCGGGGCCCTACGTATACTAAAAGTTCTAAAACGGTTCTTTTTCGAGTAAGCGAAGGAATAAATTATTCATAGGTTATCATTATGACAAGTAAATTGAAACGAAAGGTAGTTCTCGTTGACACGCCCTTTTTTCTATTTCTGTATTCTTCGATATTTACATGTTTATTCCAGCACATCAAATGTTTCTCGCACGCTTTACAAACTATTTTAGCACAGTCATAGAACAAATCCGGAAAGTCACAGATAAACTTACTTACTGTGCCAGCACGCCTTGTTCACGTTATATATTTGAAATTAATTATTATATATTCATAACGAATATCACGTAACACAAAACACAACGCAAGCTTTCGTTTCCTAAACTGAACGAAAAATAAACAAACGGGCACTAACAAAGCGAAAAAAATTTTTGCGCAGAGCCCGCTACTCTAATGAAACGCCTATGCATCGCAGAGACGATTACCTCGCTCTAGTAATAGAATAAAATTAATTTTGACGTTATTTTATAGTTTTGTGTGAAACGCTCTAACAGATCACTTTTTAATCTAAAAGATATGCCTTCTAAGCGAAATTTGAAATGTGCAGAATGATGAATGTAAGTGCAGTACAAGATGGAACACCTTTATATCTTCACGTATTCATCACCCACATGTCTGCAAAGACTTTTTGCTCTGAAATAAAAATAACCACGCTGAACACATAGGGCAAATTGGGGGAAGTCGAGAGGGTTGCCAACGGCAAAAACGGTACATGTGACACAAAAGCGTGTTCCCTGCGCGCTTACGCACGTGGCTGTCGCCGGTATGCATTGGATGGACCAATGTTATTCCCAGTTCACGCGGAGCACGTAGGGCAAATTCAAGGAAGTCGAGAGGGTTGCCAATGGCAGATGGGTTACATGTGACACATAAGCGTATTCCCATACTATAACGGGGTAGTAAATCGGCAGAACTGTAGGCATTGATCTACGGAGAATCCTTATTGGATGCATGCGACACATACACAATACCCTCAAAAGGTTAATGTCTGGACAGGCATCATCGACAACCATATAATTTGAAAATTTGGTTTTAGCTAGATGCAACACCCTATCTATGCTGTAATTGTAAGAAACTACCTAATGAAACCTTTCCTCGTAAATGGACAAGTCGAAGAGATGCTATTGAGTAGCCAACTTGATCACCAGATCTTACGCCATTGTACTTTTTCTGTGGGGCGCTCTTAAAAATAAAGTACAGTGATACCTCGGTTACGAAATGAATTGGTTCCAAAAAACATTTCGTAATACGAAATTTCATAACTGGAATCAAACTTTCTTATAAGAAATAAAGGAAATAGAAATAATCCGTTCCCATAACTAAAAAATAATCAAAAATTCATTCTATACATTTTACAAACAATTTAACATATAGAAAATAATGTTACATAGAGAAATCAATAAAAACTTATATAATTGTAATTAAAAAGAAATAACTTTACTTACATACAGTGCCTTTAATAAGAACTCACGCCAATGGAAAATGGCGAGTGTGAGGTGGCTTTTTCATTTATATTACATCTACAACGCGGGAAATAAGGAATTGTTTGATAGTAAATTGTAAAACTTTCGACTTTGTTCTTTGAAAAAAATTTTACACAAAGATAAAAGGATTTTTCAATAAAGTAAGCGGTACAACAGTGGGAGGCTAAACACACAAACAATTGCATTAATTTGCTATATATATATATATATATATATACTATCTATTTCTTATCGCAGAGGAAAGGAGATAAATCTTTTTAGCGCCATCTAAATGCTATCAATCCTAATAAGAAAAATAACGCTATTATCCCAGATTGTTTTAATGACGCAGACGAAGTAAATAATTACTTTGTCAATAGTGTGGCCCCGGTGTATCTGGCGCGGGCCCTTACCCTCCAGCCCGGACTTTTCGTGATGATTTCCATTTCTGTCTTCTTTAATATACAACATTAAATGAAAAGCGGCAGGTATAGACGGCATTAACATTTCAATGATCAAATACTGTTGCCCGTTGTTGATCCCACACATAACCCATATAGTTAACACATGCATTT
The DNA here is from genome assembly GCA_029619315.2 of Dynastes maya. Taxonomy (NCBI): domain Eukaryota; kingdom Metazoa; phylum Arthropoda; class Insecta; order Coleoptera; family Scarabaeidae; genus Dynastes; species Dynastes maya. Next base: position 30,226,638 of record JAROYE020000001.1, read on the forward strand.
TATCCAGTGTTTATCCCGACTGTTGGAAGGAAGCACTCGTTATTCCACTGCCCAAGAAATCTTCTGTTAAACATTTAAGTGATTTAAGACCAATTAGCATCCTAGCAGTCCTCAGTAAAATTTTGAAATCTCAATTAAAAGAATATGTTGTGAATAATAGTTTGCCTCCTGACGTATAGTCGAGCTTTAGCCTAGGGCTATAGTTTAGGCTATAGCTGCACAACAGCACCCTTTAACGTAACAGATGATATACTTACAGCAACATATCAGGGTCTTACAATTCTTGTACTTCTGGATTACTCAAAGGCTTTCGATAGGGTGAATTACCAAACACTACTTAATATCTTTGAAAGCGTCAGATTTGGGGAGGGTTCGGTGAGTATGCTGGGACATTTTCTTTCTAATCGGTTGCAGCGTGTTCGTTTGGCGAACAGCATTTCTGGGGCATTACCAGTCAGGCAGGGCGTGCCACAGGGATCAATTATGAGTGCTATGCTGTTCTTCCTTTATACATTCCGTTTTGCAGATGTAATCAATAAGGTTCGATAAACGAGTGCAACGTAAGAGGCGTATCGCGCAAAAGTAGGTACGTGAGATACAGTATTATTAAAAAATAATATATTCTTACCTTTTATTGACGTCTTGATGTCCACTGCGACAAAATACTACTGCCCCAGTAAGCCGCGTAAAACTGCAACATAAGCAACGCTTCCATTGTCGATTCACTTAACCTTCGACGTCGGTCTGAAAACGTTTTCATGTATTTCGAAAATGATCGTTCTACATCTAGCGAAGTAGGATTTCCGTAATTCAGATATTCCTTTATCTCTTCTGTGCACTCTTTATTTTCAGTAATAGACCGAACCTTTTGTAAATCGGGATTTTTATTTAAAACTGCACGAAATTTTTGAGGGACATCTAATCCTATAGGATTCGTCAAGCTTTCTGCAACGAGATGATACGCGTGTATGAGACATGTTATGTGAAAAAGAGTCGGAAAGCATTTTTTCAGCATCCTACCAACTTTCAGCATTGTTGCAGCTCCATCAATAACTAACATTGTGACTTGGGCTCCTGTGATACAAAATTCTCTTAACGAATCTTTTATTATCTTCACAACGGTTTCAGCATCACTTTTTTCAATCCTTTTACTGGTTAATAACAAGGAAGCAGCTGGATCATTACGTTTTAAAGGACGCGCTACAACATAAATCACGCTATGTTTCTGTGCATCAGTTGTTTTATCCACACTTACGCAAATTTTCTTATTTTTCAACTCGTCTACTATACAATTTTTTACTGCACCCTGCAAATGTGGTAAATTGTATCGCAATTGTCCATTGGTTGGTAGTTTCCACGAGGGAACATATTTATTCCAAAAAAGACGAAAGTGTTCATTGCTTACTAGGTGTTGTGGGATGTTGCACACACTTAGCATAAAAATAAAATCATACAGAAATTCCCAGCACGGAATATTATTGCTTAAATTCAGTACATGACGTTTACTTTTAATATGTCTTCTACAGTAAAATGTATCGCGACCTATCAATCGTATATTGCAAAGTTTGCTCTGAATGAGTACCTGTATATTCCAACCCAGGGAAACGGCTAATATATTTATTCGCATGCGATGCTAAAGGTAAACCTCGCTTAGGACGATCCATGTTTTAAAAGACGCACACCAATAAACCGATAATTATCGAACGACCATTCACTTCCACGCCTATCGAATGACTAAATTCTCCACTGGCTTCGCATCGACCTAAATCCCCTGTCGACGCTTCTGCCGTAGCACGCGTTTGTCGAACCTTAGTAATAAAACATTTCAAAATCCATTTATACGCTGACAATACTCAATTGTATAGCTCCTTTCGACCTTCTGGCTGGAGGACCGCGGTTACAAATTTAAACTCCGACTTGAATAACCTACATGCCATTTCTCTTGATCACTCATTGAAGATGAATCCAACTAAATCACAGTTTCTAGTTTTTAGGAAGGACAAGATTTGCAAAAATTTAGGTGACTCGTTTAACTTACAAATAGACAACAATATACCGTTTGTCACGAGAGCGTCTAGTTTAAGACTAATAATCGACAACATCTTTCGTTTTAGATAACAGGTGACCAAATATATAAAAAGCACATTTGTCCATATTCGTTCCATATTTAATAGGAACATAAAACAAAAAGCAGGGAAAGGGTATACCCCGTTATCTGGTGCTCACCATAAGATTTCATACATAAAAACATTTTATTTTATTTTATTTTATTAAGATTATTTAATCAAGAACTCTTGGTTATTTATGTACATTTATTTTCTCCTCTATATGCAGTGTATGAAATAAAATAATGGCATTTATTATTATTATTATCTCTTTCCAACATGTACACACACATGCAAAAATTCTATCGAATCCAACCTCCGTTTCCTATCCAGGAGCACCTTTCGGTTTCGAAAACAAAAATTCATCCAAATTTTCAACAAGATACGGTAAGTCGAGGTGCCACTGTATATGCAACAAAGTCAAATAATAGAAATAAGGAATATTTCACCTCAAGTTTTAGAAAGTCAGGCAGCAGTTTTACTGTAGGGTAGGTTATTGCCAACAAGTAAATGCAGAACATTTCAAAAATTTAATACGTTAAAGAGTAACATTAGTTTAAATAAAATATTTTTGAAAAGATGGAAAATGAATTTATACATTTCAGCAAACCTAATTGATGTACTGCTTAGTTGTCAGCCAATAATTTAAGTTATGATTTAAATGTTTAATTAATAGTGCAGGATAAAGAGTAATGATAATAAATCATTTAGCACCGTTTGGCGTACCATTAATCATTGTTAATATGTTAGTCGTTATACATCCAGTTTATTGAAACATATTAACATTAGGAAACAAGGAAACAACCGCAATACATACTATTAGTAAAAGACTATTAATCAAATAAACGGTCAAATGTTCTGAAGAAATTTCACAAAATTATATTAAAATATTTTAACTAAACCTACATATCTACAAGATGTATAATTTAAAATCGAATATACATATATTCGTGCTTTTTGCAAATGTGTACTTTTTGCTTAGGTGACCATCATGTACAAATATTCGTTTATTCATCCGGTTCTTTAGACGTTGCTACAAGCATCCCTGTTAGCCGCTACTGCGAAGTTATCCAATAAACTACGATCGTGCACTATCACCTTAATCCAGAGAGAAAGGGCAGTCAATAATCAGAACAGCTGGAGGCAAGAACCGCAAGCTGGTATTATACTAAAGTTCACGTGTTCGCTGAACCACCTTGGCCGTATTATGTTTTGCAAATTTAATTTGCGTGGGGCTATTGCTTCCAAACTGTTTATACTTTACTTATATAATAGATTTTACAAAATATTGTATCTATTTTGCAAAATCTCATTAAGGACTAAGCTTGCTTATCTTAAGCCTGTTTTACCTATTAGGTCGCGATTTATTAGCCAATTAATTGAACAAATTCTTGATTAAGAAATCGGCAGAACTGTGCTGTTTTACATTCTACAATAAATTGGACAATTTCTCAACGATAGTGATTACTTGTTTCGCCGGGGAAATTATTAAATAGGAAATTTTAACTTACATATAAAAATAGTTCGGCAATCTACTTTTGTCCAGTGTCTTGGCAGTTTTGATATGGGCGCAGATATTGTGAATATAGGTTAGGTTACTTCGGTTTCGATTAGTTAATTCAAATTATCCATTACATCATAATCGCCGTAAATTTTCGAAATTTAATCTCGCCTTACTTTAAAAACACAGCAAGATTGGTAAAAATAATGGAAAAATAGAGCATGTTCTATTCAATTCAACTAATTGAAAGATAAATTCCTCAAGAAATCGTAGGATTTTTGCTGTTTTACACGTTACAATAAAATCGAAAATCAATTTGTCCAATTAATTGACCAACAGATCGCGAAATGTAAAACAGGCTTTACTGTTAATAAAAGTTAATAAGTTAATAAAATTTTACGACGTAAAATTTTATTTTTTTAATATCCTAATTTGCTTTGGATTATTCAAGCATACCTACTTTTTCTGTTTTGAAAAATATAGGTACGTTTTTAGGGCGTAGTATTCACTTTGTAGGATACTTATTTTGTAAGCACTTTAAGCATTTTTAATAGATTAAGAGAATATCTTATCAATTACGGAACATGTAACAAATCAAGAAACCGTCTAAGTGGTCGAGCGGTAGGCATACTTATCTTTCGATAGACACGGCGCGGGTTCATATGCCAACAGGAACAGTTAGTTTTTAATTACGGATGAAAATCGGCGTATGCCTTTTTCTTGGATAAGAAAATAAAACTGTAGTCCTCGTGTCTGTACAATGCTCAGCTCATTAAAAATCTCTACCAAGAGTTAGAGCACCTCTGGATTCGGTAAAATTCCAGTAGGGCCATAGGAAACTACTGCAAAAGCAATGGTGAAATTGAAACTGTATCAAGAACTTCAAGACGCCTAGGTAATCAAAAAAAAAAATACAAATTCCGGCGATACAACAAATCCTCAACAGTGACTGAAATTTTACAGCTGGTATATTCACAAAATTTAAGAGGACCAACTATTTTTTAGAAATGTAATTTAGACAGATGTAGCTTATATTAGTAGTGTAGGAATTTTTAATAGGCATAATGAGCATTACTAGATTCCTGATGTCAAGCGTCATCGTGTTGTAAATGTCCAATCTCAAGGAAGGTTTAGTTTTAGTGTTTGGTAAGTATTGATCATTGTGTTCTGGCGTACTACATATATCAAGGAAACATTACCGGTCAACGATATTACCAAATAATAAACCGACATATAATAGAGACTTTTATGGATAATATACCTTTGATGAAAAGAAGAAATCAGTTCTTCCAATACGACGGCGCACCACCTCATAATACGCAAATTGTTTCAGAATTGTTAAATATTAATTTTGGGAAAAATAGATAGGGACGAATAGACCAATGGGGTGGCCACTACAATCACCTGACTTCACAGCAGTTGATTTCTTCTTCTGAGGCTTTATTAGAAACAACATATACAAAAGAACCAGTAACAATATCGAAGAACTAAGACAATATTTTATAGATTACGTAAAGTCCGTTTCAAATATTCAGATTCATAATCATAATGCACTTCGAAAAGTTCCAAGCAGGTGCTACCTATGTTCAATAATGATATCAAGGACTGTGGGGTAGTATGGCAAATAACACGACGGGCAACGGACACGGGCCTTTTTCGTTCCATATATACTTCGCATATGGTCAGTTTCAAACGGCAAATAACAGGTACTTGTAAATACATATATATCTTTTGTAAATATATACATTTTTTTCCTGAGGGAGGGATAAACAAGTATAATAGAATTAGATTTATATTAGCGTTGTTTTGTGTTTTCTCGCTCAGATTTATTCGGTTGATAATGAAGTTGCCCAGGAGCCCTCGAAACAGCTGTTCCGGATCAATTTAATTAATATTTTGTGTGGTGAGGAGTGTGCCGGTACTTCGTGTTGTTTACTACCTATGTATTGAAAATAATGGTCATAATTTTTAGCATTTGCATTAATTTACGGTTTATCTTATAAAGGTATATTTGATCCTATTTTAAAAAATATATTTATTTTTAAGGTTCTTCCTAAATATAAATTATATTACGTTTATAACATCACTTAATATTTAACCCCCTATAAACCATATATTTTTGAAGACAAAAGTGAGAGGTCTATTTAAATGATCCAAAAAAAACTATAAAAAAATACAACTTTATGTCGAAATTCGAAAATTTATTAACTTTCATTCCACTAACATTCTACTCAAAAAATTGCTCCAAGAATATCAAAATTACTTTCCTATAGCTCTACAATACAACTATAAATTAGATACCGACATGCATTGAAAACTTACAAAATCGAAACTTGGTTTATAATTCAAACACAAAAGACCATAGCTAATTTCTAAGACATCGAGAATGTATTATCTATTTTATTCTATAACTAATAATTACCGAGTTACCCTATAAAAGTATCCAAATTTGTGCAACCTGTACAGCCTTATGTAACCTTGGTAAATTAGTCGTAGCAAATGATAGATGCAACTAACGGACGGAGTACATTACTTAATTACTTTTTACTTGGAGAAATGAACTTTTGATTATTTTATTAATTTCGCCATCAATATTGAAGTGTATAAAGTGTTATAATCAATGTTTGAGCATAAAATATAAGCCATATCTAACTGCGATGCATATAGTTCTTTACTCAAAGATTATGTTTAACATCATCTAGACTACAATATTGCTCTTCTGTACCTAGGCACTATCCTTTAAGAAATATTGAACAACACTATTTTCATTATTTGCTCTACTCTAAAGTAGTTTTTCATTTTAGAGCGTTGTGAAAGAAATGAATCGCTTAGGAATGATAGTGGATTTATCGCACGTGTCAGTGAGGACTATGCGGGATGCCCTGGACGTGTCCAAGGCGCCCGTAATATTCAGCCATTCATCCGCACATGCTCTGTGCAACTCGACAAGGAATGTGCCCGACACAACCCTACGTAAACTCGCTCTAAATAAGGGAGTTGTTATGGTCAACTTCTATTCTCATTTTCTAACCTGTAAAGACGTGGCAACTGTTGCGGACGCCGTTGGTAAGTATTCTAAATGACAGGAGTGATCGTATTTTGATTTACATTCAGAGCGATGCATTTCCAGTTACCGAATCTGTTGAGAGGAATGTAATCTTTTGATAGTTTTTAAAATATACAGGGATACAGGCGCTGCACTAGCAAACATCCATACTTATAACATAATATGGGTTCAGGGCACCTTAAAGTTGTTCCTATCCCAGAAGATGGAATCCATTTTCATGTATCCAATCTTTAATTTTTCGATCTGTGTGGCAGGGAGCATTATCTTGCCAGAAAAAAATATTTTCTGAAACCTCTTCTGAAAAAAGTTTCGCATACGATGGCTTTAATGCCGCATTTAGAACTTCTATGTACGTTTGGCTGCTCACGCGGTTGTGACATGTGAACATTTCCTCGCCGTCCTATGGTGACATGCACCCCCATATCATAATGCTGCCACCCTCGTACTTGAAAATAGAAACGACGCAATCCTTATGATTCCTCATTAACTCTAAGACGCACAAAGATACTTCTGAGGGTACCAAAAACCTGGACAAGGAACTATGGATGTGATCTATTTATCAATAGCAATGTTTATCTATTAAAATTAGAAAAAAAAAACATATCATTATTTTTTCACTATTATTACTAGTACCGTTTTTATACATATGCCAAATTCTGCAGGTGCTTCGTTTTCTTGGCCAAGGCTGAATATATAATTTTTGCTTTAGTAGTTAGTTTAATAATTTTGGGGATATTCTTTTAAAATATTCTCCTACATTTTGCGATAGTGTTATTATTGTATTGAAATAGCTTGCCGTTATAGAGAGTATTCTAGGTAAATTGCTAAAATGGACGAAATTCGCTTGATAATAACTTGTTTATTATAAATAGAACACGCTGTATATTTCTGCGAGTTTATAATAGTTACCCTGGTACCCAAAATTTGTATTAGATGTATGCATGTCTGCAATAGTGTAACAGATTTCAGATTCTTTTATTAAATTAATTACATTTACCAAGTAGCTGTCGATAACTCGAAAAAAAAAACATCGACTTTTCCTATTTTCCAATTTTCTTATTATTTATTTGTTTTTGGCTGCTGTTGGTTAGTGTTATATTTCATTATAATATGGTGTTGATTTAAACTTCTATTATTTTTAAAACTTGCTTCAACAGAAAAAAGTGTGATGGAAGTGAAATATTGGTTTCTATTTATTTCTACACCTAGTATTTCGAAAATGGACTCTCCTTCTGCAATCTGTCTTTTAATTTTTAATCCCATCCTTTCTAGTTGCTCTGCTAATAGATAAAAACTACTAACTATTATTACAATAAAGAAGTAAGTAAGCAAGTAAAGAATTCGATGAGAACTTCAGGGAAAAACAAACTTTCATTATGGTAGACAAATGTTACGTGCCCTATATAAAAATCTACCATCAGATTCAGTCTTTGATCTACACTGTCATGAAATATAAGGGACTTTCTAGGCTCCTACACTAAAGAGTAATATATCCCTAACAACAATATTCCGAGTGTGATGTAGAATTCAGAAATTATATAATGCACAGGGTGTTAATTTAGTTGCATCACTCTATAGATACTCTTCCTGTGAAGTTATAAATATTTTTAGGTTATGCACGGTTAAGTACCGTATACGTAAGGAATCGAATCTGACATTTCCCGCTTGCCGGACGTGTGCGCTAACCACTAGACCACCGGAACCCTGATGCCAGGAATGCTCAATTTTTAGCACCTAGCTGTTATTGCTTACCGGGACGAGATTTTTTCAAGTATTCTATTACGTCGCAAATTCCAAGGAAATTACAAATTTTCACAATTCACCGACGGAAGCCAAAATATATTAATTAATTAGTGTACTTCGCATGAAAGAATTAAAAAATTGTCTCTCGAAATATTATGATATATTTGCAGATAAAATAACAACTAGGTATTAAAAAGCGGACGTTCGTGATATCAAGGCCTCCAGGTGCAGTGGTTAGCTGTTACCACCGACACTAGAGGGCTTCCCAGCTCTTCGATGACGTCACGCTGTTTAGGTGATGTATCGCCATGCACGATATTAACCTAAGCGGTAAAGGAATCGTTTTTTGCATTTCTTTTTTAACTTTTGAAGGGCTTCCGGTTTAAAGAGGATGTCAGTCGTCAACTGAGCCCTTCTTCGCATCTCATTGGATTTTATTTTGAAAAAACGAAGTTTCAAAGAAAAACCAAACACGTAACCGAGCACCGTTTTCGTGAAAGATGTATTTGTGGTGGATATTTAACCGACTAATTATTATTATTTATAATTGTACATGTATTTGGACGAAACTAAGGTTGAAATGATACATTAATTGCAATTTTATTCGAAATTTTGTTCAATTTCATAAGAACATTTACAGACATGCTATTTAACCAGGGTTTTTAATTTCCTATTATGTGGTGTTTTACCTAATCTAGCTTTCCTATTATGTGGTATTTTACCTAATCTATCATTACTTTTCCCACAATCATTTTTAAGTAGGGTATTTGTAGAACAAGTTATTATAATTTGCTGCAATACATTCACTGCTGTGAATATGACATTTACATGTATCAGTATCCAAAATGGCTACGTTCGGTGATATAATTTAAAACATATTGTATTAAAACAGAACGTTTATTACACACATTTAAAAACATCTCTTCGTGTTCAAATATAATTTTGTTAAATATAACGTAAGAATATAAAACTATTTGAACAATAACATCTTCACGGTTTTTGTCAAATACAACAGACAGTTAGGGAATTGAAGTTGGAATAGCATATTTTTTAAGCCTAGGATATTTTAAACTTACAGTTATAGTTTCACCCGTCCTTGAATCTGTAGCTGTTGAAAAATAAATAATATCTTCTTTTATTTACAAAGTGTAGCCCACATACAAAACAACCGACGCCATCTTAGGTTAGATTACCTGATTTTTATCGTTTCAGAAAAGATTTTATTGCACTACACTAGAAAAACATTGCAGGCATCACCAACAGAGTACGGAAATATCACTACATAGTATTTTTTTAAATAAAACCAATATGATTTGGATAAACCAATTCAAAATGCAAGAATCGATCTGAACGTATGAAAACATCCGATGATAAGATTAAGTTACCTCGTTTTTACCGTTTAAGAAAAGGTTTTATCGCTTATACAACACTAGAAAAGCATTGCAGGTATCACCAATAAAGTATGGAAATGTCACTACATAGTATTTTTTTTAATAAAACCAATATAATTTAAAACGCAGAGATGGTCTTAGTGTGTAAACGCGTTTATATGGCCTATATCAAAATATGTTACAGCCTGCTGACATCAAAGTGCGTAGGCCTTGTGTATATTGTTGGTAACGGGTTAGCACGTCCGTTCAACAAACGGGAGGCGTCAGATTCGATTCCTTACCCGGACGAGATTTTCTTCAAGTATTTAACTACGTTGGAAATTCCAAGGAGACTACAGACTTTCATAATTCATCAATGAAAGCCAAAAAAATATATTCATTACGTCAAAAAAATCGAAATATCATAATTACGCTTTTTGCTTAAGTATGTTAATTAAAACTTTGGAAGAGTTTGAAAATAAAATACACTTTATTGTACCTATTCGTTAGCTTTTTAGTCCATGAAGGTGACACGCAGAATTAATGTCCTATGTTTATTATCTGTAGTGCTGCATTACGGTAGGAATGAGTCACAACGACTCATTTATCATAAACGTTCGTTCGCAGAAACCCACTTAGCCTTAACGGTCCGATATTTGGAAACTTGTTGCGAAACTTAAATACACAAATGCTCATGTGATTCTTGTGTTTCTAAAACAAATTATAGTATGTTCCTTAAACGTCGCAGCTAGTATGTGGGGCGTAGCAAAAAGTTGTGATCAACCCAGTTTATGGTTCTTGAAGTCGTAACCTTGTTATGAAACAAGTTATGGGGTAAGTCAAAACACCCAATGTGTGTAGTTTTTCTCGTTACTTACTTTCAGTTACTATCGAAAATTCACAAAAATGAATGCAAACTCTGCTCATGATTGCAAGTTGAATTATAGGACTATATTTCTATAAAGATTCGCTTACTCTAGAGCTACTGTGGATAAATTTCTAACAAAAGGTGCTTTTTTAGTTTTAGCAAAGTGAAACTAAATTTATTTTCATAAAAATCGTTGTTTTTTCAATTACACCATTCTCTCCTTGACTGATGTTTAAAAATACGAGGGATGATCGTAAAATAAGGTTCCCAAAGCCCTACAGCAGCAAGTAGACGTGTTAGGCGAAATCCGACAACATTGGCGTGTGCAGCAGCTCTCCCACTCTATATACGTACCACCCTCGCCTCGCTGCGCCGCTCAGTGTTCGCTAAGCAGCCGTCCGAGGTGGAACTCCCGATTGCCGCTACCGCCAGGTGCGAAATTCGCGCTGTGATACGTTTTTTAAACGCGAAAGGGGTTTCACCTATAGACATTCATCGTCAATTAACCGAAGTTTATGCAGAAAAGAGTATAACTGTTCAACACGTCCGCAAATGGTGTAGGGAATTCACTGGAGGTCGAACGAAAATTCACGATAAAGAGCGGCGCGGAAGACCATAAGTTTCAGAGGAAATCGTTGAAATGGTTGAGAGCATACTGCTTGAAGATCGGAGGGTCATCATTCGTCAACTCGCTCTTCGGATTCCTAAGATTTCCAACACCACAATTGAAAAGATTTTGACTGGCGGCAGAATTTTACGACATGGGGATATAGAAGTTGGAGCATCAGCAAAAATAGCTTAAATTTTTACCTTTAAAACGATGTGTAATGTTAAGGAAGTAAAGAATGCTGTCTATTTTTAAAAAATATGGGAACCTTATTTTACGATCATCCCTCGTATAAGATGCTAAATTTAAAAAATAGAAATATGTTAGCGTAGAAATACGATGTGTAGCTGTTTTCCTTTTTTGTTTACTGTATTAAAGTTGGCGGAATTTAATGAATGTTATTATACCTATAATAACAAGAGAAGCAATAGTTCGTTGATAACATTGAATAACTTGTGTATCTTGAAATGTGAAAATTATATAACAAAATAAAATTTAGCTTACAAATTTTTGGCTAAGAATCAATACTTTACTAACATAAGGCGAGAGTTCTTGCCACTACAGAATTAAGGTAATTAATTTATGGGAAAATGTGAATAAAACAATATGCTTAATTACTGCTTAATTGCTTCCCACTTCACACCTTACTTTGCTAGTTCAATATTATCTTAATGCTTTTCTGGCGTTAAAAAGCTACTGCTTTTCTAACACTCACAAGTAAACCGGAAAAAGGAAATTTCAACTTTAACCTCGAATGCATCATAAACTTTCTCAGATATACAAAAGTATGTTTCAACGAAAGCTCATCTTTTCGCAATGCTGATGCAACACAACATGAACGATTAAATCCTATTACTTTGTTGTTTCCTTGCATTTCACGAATTTTCTTTTTACAGCTCACATAAATCATATCAGGGAAGTCGCGGGCGTAGATAACGTAGGATTGGGAGCGGGATACGACGGCATAAACTAGTAAGTATTAATTTATCCATCCCACTTGCCTCGTTACTATTCCGGTCCTAACCTTTTTACGGGACTCAGAAACTGTATAATTTGTTTGTTGTGTTAAAGGATCGTAACCATTAATTATAAAAAGGTCTCACTCGCTTGATTTATACGGGCCTATTCGCAGTTCTTATGCGTATGTATGTAACAGATATTCCCGCAATTGTTACAACTAAAGCTAGCAGATCATTACTTAAACGAAATGAATTTCAAGACCAATCCACATGAGAAATTAGTTTGATAAATACATAGATTCCAATAATTCATTATAAATTGATAACCAAACAAATGTTGATAGTCGCTTTGTATCGTACTAGTTGTACCTACCCTTAACCGTTCCTGAAATATTTAAAAAAAATATGTTTTCAGTGTCCCACCGGAGTATATCCTGCACAATAATGCACAAAGTAAATTAATGGAGTGTTTTTGCAAAGTTTATGTAAACTTTACAACTGTTATTATTAATAACAATAAATGAAAGTAACAATAATACGGTAATAATTATAGAATAATATGGCAATAATAATAGAAAACAAAACAATAAACCAACAATGACAGTATTTTCAACAATGCACAATTGCGCACGCTTTTGGGCATTTGTTGTCGCCATAAATGCTGCAGTTCATTTAATGGAATATTATTATCTAAAAAGTTAGGTACGTATGTGCGAAGAAAGTTTAAGCGTCTTTCCCCATTTAATGTTTCTTCATGCATAACCTGTCCTATGAGAAGATTTCCCAAAATGCCCATCCAAGCGTTTGATCCAAAACGATATTGTGACCTCCTTGCCTTATTTTGCTTGCGATTCTGTACTGCCCAATAGTGCTCCGTATTTCTGTTAAAGATTCCAGAATTGATACATTTTGATTCATCTGACCAGATGATTTAGTTTAAAAAATGGTCTTTTTCTAACCTTCCCACTAACCAATTGCTGTATTCCAGTCGGCTTAAATTATCACTAAACTGAGGCTAACATGAATATTGTGTGGTTTCGATGTAAAGTTCTCCCTACCCGAGTCTGGGGCAAATTTAATTCTGACGCCACTTCGCGTATAAATGTTGACGGATTATTATTTACCCAGAAAATACAAGATTTACATAAATCTTAAATTTACATTTTCGTATATATTCGTGTTGCACCAGTACTTGGTAGTTCGAATATGTAGGTACTATATTAAGTAGAGGTCGGGCTAATATTTGTATAGTAAGCAATTCTCGTCCTCCATCAGTTGTAAGGAAATGAATAAAATATGTGTTAGTGTATAAATATCTAAATTATTTGCAAAGTGCATTTCAACAATGTCATAAATATATAAATAAACATTCTTTGGTTAGAAATGTATTAATATATCCTGCAGCTCTGCAGCCACTGACTGCAGACATAGTCCTACTAAAAGTATCGTCCATAAGGAAGATGAATCCTTCAAGCAGGACCAAACCTCATGTCTTTCAGAAGGACAAAGCGTTGTACAATCTACCATTAAACTAGAATTTAAGGTACCATTTGAAAATGTTCTAATTACAAGATTTGAAATATTATTTGGAAAAATATTCGCATTAAGTTAAGAACGAAAATTCCTTTAATTTAACAGCCTGTATATTTTCAATTATTCGATAGTAAATGAAATTCTGCGTCAAATATCCTTATAGTACTAAAGCCTTAAAATGGAAAACAAAAGAGGTACGACATTATAACAATAATAACAACTACAAAACACATAATCAACACAAAAGTTTAAAAAAATTAAAAAATCCGAGACAAAAAGCAATTATACTCACTAATAAAGTCTCTAATTGATCGCAATGCCGAGCAAGATTTGCAAAGGGTCAAGAAAAACAAACTTGCTTGCTTTGATTTATATTTTAAATATTTCATCTTGAAATCTATCAAATCTCTTTTGTCTCTCATTTTGGGGCCTTAGCGTTATAAATTTATTTGAAATGTCACTCTCCATCGTTCTTGATTACACAATTTTATTGAGCGAAATAAATTACATATCTTTCGTGTTTGGACTATCTCAATTACTGGTCTAATAAAAAAGTTATTACAATTTCAATTGTCCAATATAAATTTCATCATATCTCTTTTGTTTTTCATTTTAGGACTATAGTACTATAAGGATATTTTAGGCAGTATTTCATTTTCTATCGAATAATTGAAAGATACATATGGCGTTCAATTTAAAAAACATAAACAATTCAAGTCAGCGTTGAAATGCGATGTGCAATTGTATTTTCCTCAACTCCATTGTGATCAAAAAAATCACTACATCTTTGCTAGTTTAACCAATATCGTAGCTGCAATAATAACATTAGCAATAGTGGCCCGAAAACTTTGAACAACCTGTATACTATCAGCTTTGATCATTGATAGCAGCTATTAAAAATATTAGATAGTATACTTACCACAAGTTGCAATATCACTTTCGTCAAAGTGTCTTGAAGCATCTTTCTCGATTTATTCCAGAATCTTCAGTTTCCCTTGTTTCCCATTCTTAGATTTCTTAGTCAATTTTTTAGAATACTTCTATACCATCGCTGAACTTTCTGTCCTTTCCTTCCGTCTATCAAAATAGCGCGTTCTGAAATAACCGTTCTGTAACGATTTCTAACAATTGAATTACATAAAATGCCGCCAAATCTACTTGAATTGTACTATAATGAAACAAAATGTATCTCATGAAAAGTTTACAGGTTAATTGAAATTATATTTTAATTAGATATAGAAATTCCACTTTTTCTGAACATGATTTGTAGCGATATTGCGTTTGCCTATACACAAAATGAAATTCCACGGTAGTCGTATTATCAAAACAGTAAGTCATATCAAATATAAAGTAAAGCTTTTCATGTGTTGAAGCTTTTGCTTTTAGTGTACCCTTATGACTACTTTACCGCCAATTAAATACCTTGTTATGTATGTGTGTATGCATCAGTTGCATACAGGATATTTTATAGTAGAAGCAATTACGGTATGTAAATAGATATTCAAATGAATACTTGTATCTGTGTACACGCATGCATACTATAGAAACGAGAAGTAAACTGTTAACAACCGGGCAATTAGGCACTCGACTTACATGCTATTTAAGAGATGGGTTTCAATTACTAGAAAAACATATTCGCCCTCAATTAGATAAATATTTGTGCCTTTCAATTTGATTTCATTGATATTCACGTATACGTCTTTTATTCTATGTTGTCAAATGATAATTTGCCAGCTATACAGAATAATTATTTCCAGTTTAAGTACACGATTTTCGAGTAACAACAGATACATACACATATAGAAGGTAAAATGTTCATGAAGTGTAATTACAAAGCATTTACATTTAATCCACTTTTCATACATACTAGGCAGGCACCATAAATTCTCGGCCTGAGAGGCTTATACTGGTTCGTATACGGCTCGAAGAGTAGTCGTTTTTAGTAGCCAGCCAAACAAGATGACTAGTGCATGAAAATGTCTCAGGTAACGAAAATTGGGTACCGCGCGGTCATAAAATTTTTAGAAAAGAAGTAAATACGCCTAATCACATTAAACAACGTTTATACGGCGTTTATGGTGATTTATCTCCATATTCCACTGTACAAAAATGGGCAAAATGTTTCCGTTTCAGGCAAGAATCGCTTGAAGATAAAGAGCGCCCCGTTCTGCCAATTGAACTAATAACGCCTCAAAACATTTCAATTATTGAAGAAATTGCATTAGCAGATCGTCGTTTGAAAGTGAAAGAATTAGCAGTGATGTTTAGCATTTCCGAAATAAGTATTCGCCGAATTCTCCATAACCATTTGGGTATGAATAAAATCAGTGCAAAATGGGTACCGCATCTTTTTTCTGCTCTACAACGTGAACGTCGGGTCGAATGTGCATGCTCGTTTTTAAACATGTGTGGAGACGACCCGAAACCGACTTTGGAGTCTATTGTCACAAGCGATGAAACAATGGTTCTGTATTGTGATCCCCCATCCAAAAAGGAATCGATGGAATAGAGGCGACCCCATGAACCTCGTCCCAAAAAAGGTGATGACCACAATATTCTAGGATTGTGAGGGTATTTTACTCATTGACTTTAAAGAGCGGAATATAATTGTCAACAGCACATATTATGCGTCTTTGCTGCATAAATTGAGGGACAATATTCGTGCAAAACGTCGAGGAAAATTGACAAAAGGTGTTCGATTATTACACGATAATGCACTCGTTCATACTGCCGCCACTTCACAAGCTGCCATCCGCGAATGTGGCTTTCAAGAATTGAAACATCCACCGTATAGTCCGGACATGGCCCCAAATTATTATTATTTATTTTCTCATTTAAAGAAAGACCTTAGGGAACGTCGTTTTAAGGATTTAAGGATAGCTAGTTGCAAACAGCTATGATACAACATTTTGAGGGAAAAACTTTAGATTATTTTTACAAGAGTATAGAGTTATTAATTGATCGTTGTAATAAATGTATTGAGGTTAGGGGAGATTATGTTGAAAAATAAAAATTGTTATATTTTACTAAGTTTATTTTTTTTATATCAGGCCGAGAATTTAGGGCACCTACCTCGTAAGTTTCAATATAATGTGAGCCAATATTTCGGTTTATTCAACGCTTCATCGGGGTCAGAAATGAGTTACATTGGATAGTCAATCTTCTAAAATTGAAATAGATGTCAATACAACAAGATTCATCAATCAATTCAATAAAATATTGGTTGAAATTTAAGAGTTCCTCCTTTTTAAATTTTGGTCGTTATCTCAACATCAAATCACGTGTTAGTTCCTAACGACCGTTATACTCCTTGATGTTTTGTAACTACTATTATATAATAATCCATAGCAACTCTGTGTGAGATGAAGTATGAAAGGTAGCAATGAAAAAGTGGTCCGGATGGCACAAAATTCTGTATTAAAAAATTAGGCGACCGGTTTGAACACGAATCTGGTCGCCTAATTTTAATACAGAATTTTGTGAAATCTAAACCACTTTTTCATTTCTACCTTTCATACTATATATCCAAAATTTAAGTTCATTAAATACTTTTTAAGTCATTAAATGGCATTTCGCAACGAAAAATTATTTAGTAATACAACATGCAGAAATATTTCATTGATGTTAACCTTCCTCTGAATACTGAAGCCTACCTGCCGAAGTCCTTCCTCTCATGAAATTACTAAAGATACAGAGGTATTAAAAAAAAAACAATAAAAAAATTAATAAAACCTAATTCGAAAAAATGTGAGGGTTCAAATCAAACATGCTTCAGCGTTGGTTTTCATTCAAATTACCTGCATACGAAATTTCAGAGCTCTAGTATCACTCAATCGAATAATTTATAGCAAATTACCTATTACGTATACAAATTAGGAGAAAATCGATTTGGTGGAGAAAAGTTGGAAAAAATAATGGCCATGTCAAGATTTGTATTTTAGAGAAACAAATAAACATAAAGATAACAATTTATTGATCCGATATCATTTATAATCCAACACTAACTTTAAATTATCATCAGTATTTCTTCCAAAGGTGGTAGTTATATCACAATGTCGCTGGCAAAATAAATGAGATGGTAACCCCTAACGTCAAGGATCTTTTTCTTAAATAGAACTAAACGAAAACATATTACTTATACCGCGTTCGTAAGTTCCGTAGTAAAGTGAACCGCTAAAATATATAGAGAGTGTTACAACGTGTGCCTGCTATGAAAGTATAAGGTGGGGACCGCGCGAAGCGAATTAAGGCCGCTCATAGCACAAGCGACAACATTATTCGCGATATGCATGGGACTCGAGCTTATAAATGAATCCTGACGTACCCTAGTATGTATATAAGCAATATATCGTTTCCGTTTCGGCACAATATCTCTCATAGTTCCTAGGAGAAGTTACTTTGATGTGGTGATATAACTACCACCATTGTGCATTGGAGAAAACAGTGACGATAATTTAACCTTAATATTGCACTATAAGTCACATCAGATCAATAAATTATTAACGTTAAGTATATTATTCGCTTCACTAAAATACAAATCTTCACATGAGTTACATCAACAACAACTTTTTTTTTAATTATGTTTCACCAAATCTTGTAGGAGGTAGGCGCGATAAATTCTCGACCTGATATAGAAAAAATAAACTTGGTAAAATATAACAACTTTTATTTTTCAATGTAATCTTGTAAAAATAAAGTTTTTCTCTCAAAATGTTGTATTACAACTGCTTGCAACTCACTATCGTCCTTAAAACGACGCCCCGTTGGATAGAGGATAATAATACAGAACAATTGTTTCATCTCCTGTGACAATGAACTCCAAATCGGTTTCGGGTCGTCTCCACACATGTTTAAAAACGATCGCGCATATTCGACTCGACGTTCACGTTGAAGAAGAAGATGCGGTACCCATCTTGCATTAATACCCAAATGGATATGGAGAATTCGGCGAATACTTATTTCAGAAATGTTAGACATCACTGCTAATTCCTTCACTTTCAAACGGCGATCTGCTAATACCATTTCTCCAATGATCGAAATGTTTTGAGGCGCTATCAGTTTAATTGACCGACCAGGGCGCTCATCATCTTCAAGGGATTCTTGCCCCAAACGGAAACATTTTGCCCACTTTTTTACAGTGGAATATGAAAGAGATAAATCACTATAAACGCTGTTTATAGTGATTTATCTCACTTTTATTAAAAATGTAATGACCGCGCGGTACTCAATTTTCGTTACCTCAGACGTTTTCATGCACTAGTCACGTTGTCTGGTTGACTGCTAAAAACTACTAGTCTTCGAGCCGTAGAGTTATTGTGGTTATCGTTAGAATTAAAATCATACTTGGTTTTTATATTTCATAAAATTTATTAATCAATTCACAAATTGTATAATTGTTTTTGATAAGATGAAAGAACGACGAATTGTAGTCTATTATAAATGTATAGCACTTTTATCTCAAATTGTCCCCTTAACATAAATTACACGCTTCGCCAGTTATGCAATGTAATTTGCAGAACGAATTAACCATTAGCACAACAAAGATTAAAGAATTTTTAAGCCCTGCAGATTATAAAACGAACATAATTTCTTAGCTGTATGAAATTGCTCAAAAATTGTAGCCCTACCTAAATCTCTTGATGTTCTAGTGTTCCGCAAGGATTAGAAGATGTATCCTCCTACCCTACGCTGTTTGCTGAATTAATCGGAACTGGAAAGTGGACAATTGAAGATTTAAAGAAGCTAGCAGGCTTAAATTTTCTTCGAGTCTTTCAGGATGTGGAGCGGGTAAGAGATGAGTTTAAAAAAGCAAAAGTGCCGCCGTACGAAGACGTTCTGCTTCCCAGACCAAAAGTAAATAATTGCAGCTCGCAGGATCAATTTTGATCTATGACTAAACGAATTATTCAATGTTCACTAAATATTAGGAGTAATTTTATAAAAGAGACTGAACAGTTGTTACTAACGTTTTCTTATTCTTTGTATGAATTAACCTGAAAGAGAAATAAAAGAAATTAAGTAATAGTTAATAAATTGTATAATTGAAATAGAATTTGTAAGAGATAAAAAGGTGCTGTCATATTTGTTCACTAGATATATTACATATATAATTTTATTCGCAAATTAAGAACTATAAATATAACTAGTGTATGATACATATACCGAAATATTTACAAGCCATTAAGGCGTCTATATATAATGTAATTATACTATATACTATGAAATAGAAGCTACGAAATAAATTAATTTTAAAATTTAACGTTGTAAAAATAAAACTATGCACTGTGTTCATTTGTCAGTCTAATTATGTTAAAATTGTAACATATTTTCTACGTTTTGATACCCATACAAATGTAAAATAAAATACTAATTATTAGAAATATATAAGGAATAAGAAAGATGTAATAATAATTGCTAAATACGAATATTACTACTACTAATCAGCATGTCGTTGTTAATAATTGTAATATGTAAATGTTTTACCAGCTTATCTAGCAATTCCTCAATATTTGTCTATAGATTAATTTTGTTGGGACTGTTGCCATAGTTTATTTTTTTCTATTGTTTCTAATAAACTCCATTATTGCAACATTCCAACGATTACCGTCAAACCAGCGTGAAGTCGATCAAAAAATCACGATTTCTTCAGATAACTGAAAAACAAATTATTATATTTTAATGTAAATAAAAATATAATCTCGTTGATGTTTAGGCTGCCGATTGGTCACTGGATCAGGGCCATACGGTAAGATTTTTTTTTTATAGAAAGTAATAACTTCAGGCTTGAATAATTCGCTAAATTCTAGGTCAATATCATCGCTAGGAAGTTTTTGTTTTGGTTTGTAAGAAACCAAAACCATATTTTCCTGAAAAACAAACATGCTACTTAACAAGGGTATGTCATTTGTGTTCACTATTTTGGAGGCATCTCAGTTTTAATTTTGTTTAAGCATTGCTATGCTTGATTTCAGCTGCAAACTATCTTTGCCCAGAGGTTTGAGATAGAATAGTTGTCCATTATAATGTTTCTGCGGTTTTGTTATACGTTTGACGACTGCGCTAGCCGAGTTATCTAATTTATATGGATCAACGGGCTGCTTTCCAGCATAAATCTCTAGATTAAAAGTATAATATATCCTAGGATCCACCAACAACCAAATTTTCATGCCATACTTAGCGAGCTTGTTTGTCTAAACTTGCAGCGTCCTCTAAAGTTCTCTAACATCAACTGTACACTACTCGCCAATGTGATAGTTGGCTTTGCATTTTTCTGTAAACTCATCAACTACTTGAATTGGTGCCAAGTCATCATACTGCTTCCTCTCTGCTGTAATAGATATGTCATCAAACCATAAGACACGTAACAATAAGTGAAACCTCTCTCTTCACGTTCAACTTAAAATATTGTGGAGCAGGTCCATCGTTACCCCAGGGTTCTTTGGTATTCAAATATTGAGCCTTTTTCACCCCACCCATATAAAAGACCTATTAGCGCTTTTAATTTAAATGATCTTACTTAATATAAAACTAATCCAACGGTAAAATATTTGAAAGGCGAACACTCGCCTAATGAGAAAAATACTCACACCGTACGCATTCGTACGACAACCGTTACAAATCTCATCACAGTCTCGACTAGAGCAACGCAACTGCGCTGAAAGCCAATGGCGGACGCATAAAAGTTTACACAAAATAAATTAAATGTGCTCAAACACTTACCGTTTTAAGAATCCTCAGTGAAATCACAAAGTGGATAATGTCTATTTAATATTTGTAACATTAGATATGTTTCCAAAGTTGTTTCGGCAAAGTGAGTGCGGCGTGAAGAAAAAGTGTTTTTGTATGCCGAAAACGAACGTTCTACATCTAGTGACGTTATATTTGCGTAAGTAAAATAATCTTTCAAATAACTTAACGGTTCTGTTGACGCACCTTCACAAATTTGTCTTAATGTGCCAAAATCAGAGTCTTTATCTAAAACACTTTCAAACCTTTCTAAAACACAAACATTTTTAGCGTCTTCTATCGCACATAGCTGTGCGTGAACATGTTGCACTATTTGCAAAGATTCCACTAACGACACCGAAGAATTTTGTAGTTTTTCTATCGCATCCACTAGTTCCACGTAATTGTTCTGAATAATTTCCAAATCTGTTTTAACTTGACTATCCTGAAATTTCAAGCGGCTCACCTTGACAGCCGCAGCTTCCTTTGGGTCGAATTCTAAAATCACGTTCTTTATATTAAAATATTTAAGATAATAAAATGCAGCCTCTAACCATGTTCCCCAACGAGTAAGAATAGGTTGTGGTGGTTCAGGAATACCGGGGCATAGTCTATAAAATTCCCGAATACGTTTTGGAGATTTTACATACACAGCTTTTGTATGCCCTATTAGAGCGTCTACCTCGGGATAACATTTTCTGATACTATCTGCTATGAGACTGAGAGTATAGATTTTACATGTAATATGCAGCAAGTTAGCACAATGTTTTTTAAGAGATCGACCTACAGCAAGCATGTTTGCGGCACCATCACTCATAAACATCAACAGTTGATTTGTTGAAAGTTCAAACTTTTCCAATGTATTTAAGACCAACATTGAAATTACTTCGGCAGTGCATTGTTGCATTCGTCTGGAAGCTAGTAAAATTGAGGGTGACGGTCGATGTGGTTCCATTGTGCGTACCATTACATTAACCACAGAATGTTTTTTACGATCTGTTGTTTCGTCCACACATAACCACAGTTTCTTATCTTGCAACTCCGATTTAATTATTTTCTCGACATGCTCACGAACAGACGGCACAACTCTCTGTAATGTTCTCTCACTTGGTAACTTAAAGTCCGAATATTCATTCCAAAACGAGACGTTCCTTAGTAAATGAAATGGTAAATTACATGCAATAAACACATAAATTAAATTTAAATTTGTCATAATCTCGTGTGGAATTTTTTTTGAAACTTGCCCTGCACTATTTACGTGCCGTAGACTATCACTTTTCGACCAACACATTAAATCTATTTTATACACTACACATTGAATTTTAGCGCCATCACACTTTAAATCAGGCATTTCTGCAATAAATTCTCTTATTGTGTCCAACTTTGGTCGTTTTCGCGACGTAGGAAACATTTTCAAAACAAACGTAGAACTACGATATAGTATACGGCAGCGTAGATGCATACACAACAGATCGGCTTTCGAGTCGCAGTTATACTGACGCTTATACCGAATTGTCCCGGCCGTGTTTATTTTGTGTAAACTTTTATGCGCCAGCCACTGGCTTTCAGCGCAGTTTGCGTTGCTCTAGTCTCGACTAAATGTTAAACGAAAGCATGCATATTGTAGACCAGATTTAAGAATTCAGCTAGAGAAGGCGCCAGCTTCTTATTACAAGCCGTTCTGAAATAAAGACGGTTCTTACCAAATTGTTAGAGAAAAACTCATAGCACGAGTGTTCCAGGGTTAAAACGAAATTTATAGGTAGCTCACAATGTAAATTCTTGTTTCTCTTTTAGAGGTTATTGTAGAATAATTCGAATGATTTTTGGGAAAGAATAATTCTAAAAGCCTTTTTTTAATTATTATTAGATGGCAGTTAAATCTCATTTTTGATAGAAAATTGAATTACGTGCTTTTCTTACTAAAACAACCATATCCATATAAAAATATGAAAAACCCGGTTTGATCGACTTCACTCCGATTGACGGTATGTATTCATTATTCTCACCAGTGCAGTGTAGGTCTCAGTCGCGCTTGTGCAAAAAGTTTTTCACGCTTCCTTGCCCAAAAAATATTTCATGAAAAAACTATGTAATATTTGCTTTTGAAATTGTCCT
Source organism: Dynastes maya (assembly GCA_029619315.2). Classification (NCBI taxonomy): domain Eukaryota; kingdom Metazoa; phylum Arthropoda; class Insecta; order Coleoptera; family Scarabaeidae; genus Dynastes; species Dynastes maya. Next base: position 30,250,234 of record JAROYE020000001.1, read on the forward strand.
TTCAAAAAAAATCAATGTTATGTGCTAGCATACTATAATAAAACGATTGTAGTTGTTACCATTTTCAAGAACTTCATTGCACCTCGGTTTCTTACCCCTCATACTCGGGTGCCCTTGTGCAGTGCACAATATGCCTATTGGCACAGCGCACAGTGGTCGAAATAGCGTATTTAGATGAAACCTGACGCTTCAGATAAAAGATAAATATTATTTCTATTGATAGAACGTTTTCCAAGCTAAGAAATAATAACATTAGTGCTAAAACAACAAAATATAATTAATAATAGATAAACTATTGTTATTTATTTAAATAGCTCGAATATTTGCAACAAGTAAAAACTTTGAATAGAATAATGGCTTTTTTCCACTTAACCAGATACTGTTTGGCAATACTATCAAATTTTATTTAATTTCTCGGTAATATTGGCTTTATGATCTTGTAAATGACGTCATTTCGCCATATTTCAAACAATTCTCTCCATCTCCTTGCGACGAAGCCCTCACTCACTAAAACCAAATTTTCTCACTTATATGGTATTTGTACATATTTGTAAAACTTATTAAATTATCTATCTAATGCTATATAATTTGCTTTCTGCATTTTTCTGCTAAAAAAGACTCTAAACTTAAAGACTTTAAGAACAAAAAAACTAGTATTTTTTATTCCACAAGACATCAAATAATTTTAAAGAATACAATTACACTACAAATACATTATATTGTATTTAGTATACTCCTGAAGTACGGACATTAGAAATATTAATTTCTAAAGTCCGTGAGGTAAGTAAAAGCTAATTGCCGGAATTTCGACCACTGGGCTCTGATTCTGGCTAACTACCAAAACATCCATATCTGCACCATATGTTCTATATACTTGCTGATCAATATTAGAAACATTTCTCAATCTATTCTAACAATTAGAAGTTAAGAATTCGAGTCTCTAACTTATGGCTCTATATTGTGTAGCTTCTTTGTACTAACAAGGGAACATCCCGAACCCGTAAATTCCAATAAAATTGAAACTTTGTGGAAAGTAGTCCTCACCCCAAGATGTTCGAAGCCATTGTCCTTATCGGCCCAATTTCGTTTTAAGAGGGTGAAACCACCCTTGAAATTTTACTCGATTTTTGGTTTTTTGAAAATAATTCGATAACGATTGGACCAAATACATCAAAGTTATATATCAAAATAATCGTCTCTTTGAGCTCTATTACATATGTGAAAATAGCATAGTATTTCTATTTAAAAATTTGGTGGTGCCTTCCCCCACCCCTTCTCGAATGAACCTATTCAAATGCCATATTGTGGATGTTATACAGCCCTTCAAGCAGTTTCAAAAACGTACTTCACTTTTTGTAAAATAATTATTAGAAAAGGATAAAACTTGCCTCACGATACGTCGCTTTATGTAATTGTCAATGCCTGTGCAAAACAAAGATATGTTAAAGGTAATCCACAGATATTGTGTGAATAATGTATTATCTTCGATGTGTATACGTAATTCGGATATCTTTATTACTGACTCACAATCAATGTGATAGAATAATTTATGGAATACTTATGAAGGCAGATATAGTGCGACGACAGCTGTACATACATATAACAATGATAAAGTATGACTTATACTTATAATAAGTACAATAATCTTTAATGTGAGTAATAGTTAATAAGTAATAGTTCAAAATTGTTGATTTGTTTGAATAAAAATAAGTATATAAGAAAAAGTCACTTTTGTAACTTTTTAATACTGCATCTGACTGTGAGAATTAGAGTACCAGTTCAACAATGGTAGTAAATCCAGTAAATGTAGTTCGATTACTAATACTGACATTTAATGTCGCAAATGATAATCGTCCAATAGTTTTCAACAATGAAGAAAGTGAAATGCACGACGTATTGAAGAATATATTAAATAGATCTCGGGACGATACAACCTTTAAAGTAGATAACGACGTAACGCTTGCAAGAATTTAGGCCACATTCTGCAGAATTTGTTGATGATAGATATCCACCTTCACGGGAAGAAGTCTTAGAAGTTATACAATTTGAAGAAGAAGAATGTGCACCAGAAGAAGGAGATATTATCGATTTAGAATATAAGACAAAAGCTGTTACCTTCTGGAAATCTGGGAAGCTGTAAAACATAGATTTAAGAGAGTAAAGTCTTTACAGCAATTATATAGGTAAGAAATTGCAGGCCAATTTTAAGACATTTTTGTATTCACAAATTGTTTGCTTTGTAGATGAGAGGTATCAATACAAAAAGGAGGAACACGAAGAGAGAAATTATTACAAATTTCGGAATATGTTTTTAATAAATTTGTTCCTAGCAGCGAAGCGCATGCTATAATTCACGACCTAGATCTTCGTAAATGGGCTATGGAAGCCAATAAAAAAATCGGATTAACAAATTCCAGAGCATCCCCACATTGGTTATGGAACTTCAAGAAGTATACAAGATAGTTTCTAGAAAAATTACCAAATTTATAACCCGCTCATATGGTACAGACACGGCAGAGTTAAATCAAATTTCGTCGGCTTTCGTACAAGAAGTAAATATATATTGCGAAGGTAGGCTCTACTAATACATTCAACGCTGATGAAAGTGGATTCAATTTGAAATTGCACTCTGGTCGCACGTTAGCTCCACAGGGATCGAAAGCAGTTGAAAGTATTGTGCAATCTATATTCGCTACAACACACAGTTATACCATGCTTCCTACAGTATCCGCGTCTGGACGCTCGTTGTCGCCCTTATTCGTGGCTTTGAAAGAACAAAGTGGTAAATTTGGACCACGAGTAGTAGAATCGATGTTCCACGCAGAAAATATTTATGTAACTGCTTCATCGTCCGAAAAACTAACAACAGCATTATTCACGGAATGGTTCACAGAGGTATATCTTCCAAATACAGGATCTCAACCAGTTTTATTGCTAGATTTGCGGACTGGTCATTGTCCATCTAACTTAGAAGACCATATATCGGCCGACAAGAATGTGAACATCCTCACAATACCAAAGAAAACCACTGGGATGATACAACCCCTAGACGTCTATGGATTTCGTGTTTGGAAAAATTTGGTTAGGAAATTATCTGATATTATACTCTTATACAACTACGATATTAATTTGCATACGCGTAACAACATTATTAAATTACAGTCTTTAATGCACCACGAATTATCTTCTTCAAAATATCATAATTTATTTGCTTATGCATGGTACAAAAGTGGTTATATTGCGGACCGACCAAATCGTTTCGATAATCCTGTCACTTTTGCCTTCACAGAAGATTTTCAAATTCCATCGCGATGTTCCATATGTGGAGCGCGTGCGGTGTTCCGGGTGCAACAGTTTTTTGTGCTTTAAGCATTTTTATGAAGAAATGCATTATCATACAAATTAAGTAATTACTAGCGTATATATTATATATATACACATGTACACATAAGCCATATATTACAAAATATATCATAATATGTATTTTATATGTTAGTTTGAATAAATTGTTCTACCACTATAATTGTAATATCGACATCCGAAAGGCATGCAATATTATTATATTATTTCATTTTTGTCTATATTTCTGTTTTCTAAAACATATCTATCTAAAAACATCAAAATTTATGCTACATTCCTTCACAGTCTCTAAAGACAACATATTAAATATCATTTTCCTCATTTTTTTAACTGTTTTACAAAAAGTGAAGTACGTTTTTGAAACTGCTTGAAGTGCTGTATAACATCCACAACATGGCATTTGAATAGGTTCATTCGTGAAGGGGTGGGGAAATGCACCACCAAATTTTTAAATAGAAATACTATGCTATTTTCACATATGTAATAGAGCTCAAAGAGACGATTATTTTGATATATGTATAACTTTGATGTATTTGGTCCAACCGTTATCGAATTATTTTCAAAAAACCGAAAATCAAGTAAAATTTCAAGGGTGGTTTCACCCTCTTGAAACGAAATTGGGCCGATAAGGAATGGCTTCGAACGTCTTGGGGTGAGGACTACTTGTCCAAAAGTTTTTCAATTTTTTGGAATTTACGGGTTCCGGATGTTACCTTGTAAGTAAGTTATTCTTGTACTAAAACTAAGTCAATATTCTGTCGTTTATTTCAATAAATTGTATTTACTAATTTCATTGGCTTTCGGGAAGATGACATTAATTTCCTGTACCACCAAAAATGTTGGGAGTGAACAGTCAATAAGTTTATATCTATAGATTAATTTATTTGGCGACCGTTAACAGTTACTTTTTTTAAATTCTGCAAGTCCAAGGACAACGCTCATATAAATTGGTAAATAAAGATAGTTTTTATTGCGAGGAATACAATTTCCAAATATGCATAATCCAAATAACCTCAGTGATAGGAGGAATGGATACTAAACAGAACAGTTATTCGGTAAATTTAAGAAACAATGCGTTGTATAGGATGTAGAGTTTATGTATTTATTATTGTATGTTGTTACCAAGTTACAAAAGTTACAATTTGTGATAGAAATTAATGATTAACTAGTGCAATGCACCCTAAGCTCATTGAAAGAAGTATTAGCTAATTTAATTGTTGCCATAGCAACAGTAGTAACTATTTAGCAATTATATGTTTATGGATTCATAGAAATATGTAAATTGTAAATATATATACATATATTATCTTCATGTTAACATGTTTCACTGTTGTATATTTCATAGATGTATAACATAATTAGATTAATAGAGACGTAGCATTATATAATTGTAACCACGAAAGTTTTATAAGTTTGCGCTTTGTTGGTATTAACTGTAAGCTATTGCAATTTCTTAGGGGATGATACGCTCTATAAATAATTTTAAGGCAAAAAGTGCAAAAAAATAATATATATATATATAAGTTAATACCAGATTAAGAAATTGATGTTGATATTGCTGTTAATAGAAGTTGCATCAGTAATAAAAGAGTAATATGTGAAGCACAACTTCAAACTCTACATTCACAATAATTAGAGAGTAGGTTTTTCAGAGAAATCTTACTACAAATGCATAGCTTTCAAACACGATTTGGGAATACACAGTGTTTTAAAAAGTAAGGTAACAAGGGCTCTAAGAGAAAACCTTTATTCACGAAATCAAAGAGTTACAAGGCAATGAGACACTGATGCATATTACTTCTCCACATAGTCACCGTGATTGTCCATACGTAAGGAGGCACCTGAGCGTGGGAAAAAAACCGGAAGTAAGCAGTGAATTTTAGCTGCCGTTTCCCCAAACTTTTCCTTCATCTTTGCTTGTCTTCTGACTAATTACTTTAATGGAACGGTTGTCTGTTATAGCATCCGTTGTAAAGGAACGGCTTCTGAACAGCTAGGCCTGGGAACCTGGGAGACGAGTGACCTTGAAGTGATCCAGAACCCGCATAGCCTACCTACCGATAGCTCTTCCATAACAACAGATAGCCGTTCAAAAGCCATTCAGGAGCCGTTCGAAAGTCGTTCAGAACCTGTTCACAACAGCCCTTTGCAACAGAGACATGTTCACAACGGCCGTTGTGGACGGGCAGCCGTTCAGAAGCCATTCCTCTACACGGATACTATAACGGACAACCGTCCCATTAAAGTAATTAGCCAGAAGACAAGCAAAGATGAAGGAAAAGTTGGAGAAACGGGAGCGCGTGCTGAAAATTCACTGCCTACTTCCGTTTTTTTTTCCCACGCTCAGGTGCCTCCTTACTACTATTGTCGAAGCACTTTTTCCATTGGTACACTAACAAATCGAAACCGGAAGAAATCAGCGTCAAGATCTTCGAGCCACGTGAGAACGGCTTGCTAAACTTCAGGATCAATTCTGAAATGCCGACCTCTGAGGTGCTTCTTCAACGATTCGAAGAGATAAAAATCACTGGTAGCAATCACAGTCGATCCACAGGTAAGGAATTCAACCAGCAGTACACCTTAATTGTCCCAAAAGCCCGGACCTGTACCAAGCTATTTTCATCTCTTTGGACTGTTAACGAGACACCTTCAGAATCCATGCCGAAGTTCAGCAAGTCGTTTTCACGTGGCCGCATGACCTTGACGCAATTTCTTCTATGCCGGTTTCGATTCGTTGGTGTACCGATGGAACAAATACTTCGACAGCCATGGTGACTATGTGGAGAAGTAATATGTGCCAGTGCCTTACTACGATCTTTATTTATTTAATGTCGTGAATAAAGGTTTTCTCTGAGCTCCTGTTATCTTACTTTTTGAAACACCCTCGTATAATGCGATGTACAATCATAGATAAAGGAAGTTTGCAAATAGCCAATCGCATGCTATTATTTGGACACACATTTTTGGAGACGAAAACGCCTTAGTTTGGAAACAAGCACTGGTAAGAGGGGCGCTAGTGTTGTGTTTCTAGATTTCTGCGGCTTTAGATGTCTGCATTTCTAGATCATGTGTGAATTAGGCAGAAAACACGTTTCAATCTGCGCATAAAATCAACTTTTTTCAAAAATTAAATTAATAATGCGTAGAATCCACGCAAATCCACTTTTAAGATCGTAGTACACAGACTACAACACCAATGCGGTAGACGCCCCCTATACAAGCAAAATCAGAATTATTACGGAAAGAAACTGAAAAAAAAAATAATTGCGCCATCTTTTAAACTTTAAATAAGTTATTAAAATGTGTGTCCGATTGCGGCATATACATTGGTTATCTGTAAAGTTCTGTATTTGTGGTACAATATGTCATACGTTCAAATAGTTTTTTTTACCATTCCACTACCATTTTTAAAATCCTCTCGCATAATAATTAAATTGTAATATTTATCCAATTATTAAAATAATTTGATTTCTCCTAATGCTATTTCTGAAAATCTCTGAATATAATTCATGGAAAATTATTAAAGTGCGAATATTTTGGTTACTAAAATCATTCAGGTCTGCCATCCCTAATCATACAGCGAGGTCCGCCCCCATATCAACGACAAAAACTAATGTTTTATAAAAAAACAAGTCGATTTGTATTTTTTGTGATCTAATTTTTGGCGTTATCGGCAGTTCAATTGCATTTCCGGTATCACAGAGGGTGATGTCAACTTCGTTGTCTTAAAAAGAATATCCTGTATATTTTCACGTTTTTGCAAAGGCAATGGAAAGACGAATCCAACGATATCACATGTGTTACATTTTAGCCTCAGTAAATAGCAGAATGTGCAGCAATAAACATTTTTTTAATCTGCTGTTTTGCTGAATTCACCAGGAAAAAGCGTCAAACTGTCCGCTATGACGCGAAGGCGATCTAAAAAGCTTATTGCTATGTGTAATCATAACTAGAGCGGGCACTTTTAAATTTCGCGGATGATTTAAGTTAGTAGTTCCGGCAATAAGGATATACATATTTGTCTGTAATTACGTTAAGAAATTGGTGTATATGCGTTACCCACCGATATAACAAGGCTCCGCGCTCTTCGATGACGTCACGCTCGATAGTTATCGTCATGCACGATATTCGCCTAAGCGGAAGAGGAATCATTTTTTTGCATTTCTTCTTTAAGTATTGAAGGGCTTCCGCTTTAAAGAGGATGCCAATCGTCAACTAAACCCTTCTTCGCATCCATTCGATTTATTATGGAAAAACGAAGTTTCAAAGCAAAAACGTAACCGAGCACTGTTTTCGTGAAAGATGTATTTGTGGTGGATATTTAATCGACTAATTATTATTATTTATAATTGCACATGTATGTATGTGACGAAACTAAGGTTGACATGATACAGTAATTACAATTTTATTCGAAATTTTGTTCAATTTCACCAGAACATTTACAGACCTGCTATTTAACCAGGGTCTTTAATTTCCTATTAGGTGGTGTTTACTTAATCTATCATTACTTTTCCCAAATAATCTTCAAGTAGGGTATTTGTAGAACAAGTTGTTATAATTGTTGTAATACGTTCACTTCTGTGAATATGACATTTACACATATAAGTATCCAAATGGCTATATTCGGTGATATAATTTAAAATATATTGTATTAAAACAGAACGTTTATTATACACATTTAAAAGCATCTCTTCGTGTTCAAAAATAAATGTTGTTAAATATAACGTAAGAATATAAAACTATTTGAACAATAAAATCTTCACGTATTTTCTCAAATACAAACGACAGTTAGGGAATTGAGTTGGAATAGCGTTTTTTAAGCCTAGGATTTGTTAAACTTACAGTTATAGTTTCACCGGTCCTTGAATCCGTAGCTGTTAAAAAATAAATAATATCTTCTTTTATAAAGTATAACTCACAAACCCTAGTATACATTGTTGGAGTAAAATTTTCCCTATGCAGTGCACAGACCCATTTTTTACACATCTGAGAATCAGAGGGAAAACCGAATGTGTGAGCTTTCGGTTCACTCTTACATTACAGCGGCGCTTAAGTACGCAGCTGGTATACGGCATTGTTATAAACACGTAATACACAAAACACCTTTAGACAGCCGACGGCACAGAACACCTGCAAACCAAACAGCCAACGCCACAGTTTTTAGGTTACCCCGTTTTTATCGTTTCATAAAAGGTTTTATCGCTTATGCAACACTAGAGAAACATTACAGGTATCACCAACAAAGTACGGAAATATTACTACACCGTATTCTTTTGAATAAAACCAATATAATTGGGAAAACCAATTCAAAACGCAAGAAACGATTTGAACGTGTGAATATCCAATCTACAAATATGGCTGATTGACAACCTACTGCAAAATAGTAGTAACCCGGGATATGTCATTTATTGCCAGAACTACCAACTTAAATCATCCGCGAAATTTGAAAAGCGCTCGCTCTAATCAAAAACAACTGTCAAATCTCAATTCTATAAGCGTAAATTCTTGTTTTTACAATTAGTACATCCTGCAGTTTTCATATTATCGTTCTTTATTCTTAGCACTATTTTCCTTTATTTTTATGTTTTATTTAATCGTTATTATTTTTGCACTTTATCGAAATTTGTTCGAATTAATTAGTTATGATAAGTTCGGTTAAGTTTATCAGCTTTTGGTAGACTACGTGCCTGCTTTTCAGGCTTATGATACCTTTAAGATGGTTTTTTCGCACGAACCATGCATCAGTTCTGATATTAGTGGATATACATATTTCAAAATCTTATCAACAGTTTCAAACTTAAAAGTGTATTACCACACTTATTGTATTTGTAATTGAATACTACCTGACGTAGGTACATAAATATTGAATTTGAGGGGGGTGTCTAACATAAATGCATGATATGAAAATAAAGAAGTATACAGAATGCTACAGTTGTTTTCTCCTTTCAAATCGATCGGAATTATACTAAACTACAGAATAGTACTCCAACAAGTCACTAATGCAGAACCAATATTCCCAATCTTCTAAATATTAAAGGGATTCGTTCCTACAGCGTCTATGATATAATGGTAGCATACCCCTCCGGCAAACATAGTCCTATCGATGTCTTGAGAAATTTGGCGGATGATTTTAAGTAGATAGTTCAAGGGATATATTTGCTATTTTGCATATATCACGCTAAGAAATTGCCGGAGCTACAAACTTAAATCATCCGCGAAATTTAAAAAATTCCAAATGGGAAGGAAGTTTGTTTATAAGACATTGTTACAAACATTTTGTATATGATATTGTACATTACAAAGAGCAGCAGATAGCAGAATATTTCTATTTTCATAAGAAACAAGAACATATCCATTACCATGATCTGCTAATTCGTATGTTTTATTCCTTTTTCAATAAATAATAGTCTTCACTAATCTTTATCACCTCTCCATCGTTTTGGTATGTATGTAATGCATTAAATTATCTAGTTAGCAATTAAATAATTTAATTTGTGTTTGAATCGACAAATTGAATAAATTGACAAAGCCAGATTAATGCTAACTAAAAACTTGATTTAATTTGTTTAACAAAAGTTTACAGAAAAAAATCATGCCTTAGCAAACTTATGTTAAGAACAATAACATCAGTTAACATTCTTGCAAAAAGGGCAGTTTTGTGTTGACAACTAACTATACCTGTTATTATAGCTATTACAAGCTTCTCTAAACATGGACTTTACTAAAACCTGCGAACTGTATTTTTATCTAATTACACTGGTTTACACAGATTTTGCTACAGGAACTGTTCTCGCTGATTCTTATGTAATTTTGCCGTTGAATCCAACTATGCCATCAGAATTTGTCCATCACTCACTATTTTTGCAATTATATGTTTTACTACTACTAGATAATTTTGAGGGCCAAGAAAATAAAGAAACGGACCCTGACTTTGTCATGTCCGAAGAGTTTATTAGACAATGTAAAAGAAATATGTACATTCCGTAGTACGCAGCAAGAACTCGCAGTTTCTGGTATTCTGTAACGATTTCAATGCTCCACTAGAGGCAATGGGCCAGCATCACAATCCAGAAGAGTAAAGATTCTTTGTAGACTCTTCGAAAACGAGCCTTAAAGCCGTTCTCCTCATAATGGAAATGAAAATCCTTCTATTCCCATTGCTCATGCTATTCAACATGAAGGAGTCTTGTGAAAACACGAAGCTACTACTAGATAAAACAGAGTACCAGAGATTTCAATGACAAATTTGTACGAATTTAGTTGTACCTTAGTATACCAGGTTTGAAGTTGAGGTGCACGAAGTTTGCCGATTGTTGTGTGAATGAGATAGTAGGGACTGAAGAAATAATTATATTAAGAAACAATGGCCAGGAAGAAGCAACCTTACTCCTGGTTTCAAGAATGTCATTTGTGAGGATCTCGTCAATTCAGAAAAAACTCTGCTGCCACCTCTTCACGTCAAATTGGGATTGATGAATAACTTCGTAAAGGCGATGAACAAACGTGGGGGAAGGCTTTCTTTATTTAAAAAAACAAACCTCTCAGAATAAGCGCCTGCTAGGCAGTTTTTTCAAACCTATGATAACATACACAATCTATGATACAAACTTTTTTGGGAATAAAAGCTGAAAACTATAAACAGGTGATGAACTCTTGCGAAATTACAAAGATTGGGAGCAAACATGCCCCTGAAGATTCATTTCCTCCATTCGCATCCGCTCTTTTCCAGACAATTTTCGTGAGAAATTTCACCAAGGCGTTAGCCAAATTGAATTGCACTACAAGTGAAAAAAAAATGAAAGCATACTTGCGAACTATTGTTGGGGGCCTTAAAAGAGACGATCAGCAGCAATTAAATATAGACGAAAGTCGAAAAAATATTTTTTTTAACAAATTACGTCATTTTATGTAGCTACATTTTTCCCTTTAAAAAAAATTTAAATTTCTGAAATTTCGAACGCGTTTTCCGCAAAAACTTTACTGCTGGGAAAATTTTGAAATCAGATTCGGTATTAGCAGGAAAAATTCTATCAAATCACCTTTAGTTCTTGTAACATTCAAAAAGTTTAATTTTGCATGTCAGTGTTATGTACAAAACTATTATTTTATAAATAAAATTTCTCACAAACTTTTGGGTAATGTTTGCCCTGGACGTGAATACTAGGATCCTAGAAACTCCCCCGACGTTAAATCTTATAAACGGTAAAATAAGTATGGCTGTACAAGGTTAAACCCAAACTTAAATCTTACAGATCTTTCCTTACTGACGAAAGAATTGACTCCGTTTTTTTCTTTCCATCATGCTTTCTTATTTACCCAATGGACCTTACTTAAACTAAATCGTTCAAGGTTTTAGTTTAGTTTAATTGGTTAAACCGAAAGCAGACAATAAAAATTGCCTGGGTATTTAGTTTACCGTTCCATATTCGAACCATTGTCATAAAATTGAATCGACAAAATAGCCAGTCTTCGAATATGTAAAGAAAAAATAGCGTTTAAAACAAATTGACATCACAACAATCCAAGGTAAAAATTAGGTCTATGCTAAAATGAAAGGTATTTTCCAAAAATTATTTACTTCAATAAAAGTGTTTTAAAATAAATAGTAATATAACTATAATATTTACATTTTTCCCATTTATACTCCAAAATAATACCTATGTATATAATTATTATTATGTAATGATAATTGATTAAACTAACTATTTCATGACTTGTCCCAAATTTTTACTGAGATGACTTATACTTGAGACAATAAAAAGAATCCAAAACCGTCTGGCGACTATTGAAATTTGAACTTCTAAAATATTCGAAACCACCGGTATGCATGAAAGAAAAACGGAATTAAAGCCTATATGGATTTGTAAGTGTGGGGAAACAGCTACAAATGCATATACAACCTAGATGTATGTATGTACCTTTTTTCCCCGTAGATATTAAGTAATATAGTTAGTTATAGGTGTGTACATACTGGTAATATTAAAAAGTATAATAAAATATAGATGTAAAAATTTATAAAGAAACCCGGGTTTTTGCAGATGATTATTGACTTCAGCTATAAATTTTCTCTATGATTCGAAGGCGCAGTTATTATATTTTTCTGATTTATAAATAAAATTTCTGAAATTTTACAAAAGTAGTAACCACAATTTCCTGATTATACATATATGAATATAGAATAGGATACTGTATTAGTAGGGCCTGGTACAGAGCACTTTTGCGCCAGGGTAAGAAGTAAGGTTACGACGTATATGTACAGACGAATCGGCATGAGCTACCTCAGCGAATGATATTATTTATTTATTGCAACAGTTTCTCCCTCAAGCGTTCGCAGGTTACACATAATTATAAAGATAAATATGTATGTAAGATGTCTAACGTACGCAAGGAAAATAAACGACCATTGGCTGATAAAGTCACTAAATTTATCAGAGAAACTCCGGATTTGAATTATAATGGGGCTAAAGTATTTTGTAAAGTTCACACAGCGAACATCCTTCACCGAGACAAATTGGAAACAAACCTGATGGGGCAAATTTTCACGAATCTCATCCACGTTGTTAAAAGTTACGTTTATTTACTATATTATATTATTTTTGAAGTCAACACATTTTATGTGGCACATTAAAATTAACATAACGTTTTATTTTTAAAAACAATCAATATAAATATATATATTCGTTAAACTGTAAAACAAAAGTGCTTTTTACTACAACCTTTTAGTTGCTCATACATATAAAGGTATTAAGTACAACAGATTTTTGAAGAAACTACTTGTACTTAAATATATTTTGGCTTCCGTCCCCGGTTTAAATTATGAAAATTGTAATTTTCCTTGGAATTCCGGGCGTACTATATAATAAATACAAAGGGATCCGGGTTTTAGTGAATTTGAAAAGGCGTCAATATTCCCCTGCCTATTTGGAAGTTTTTTATTATTAAAAGTTAAATTAAAAAAAAATAAAAAGTATTTTAAGATATTAAGAGAAAAAAAAAATAAGTTAATAGATACAAATAAAACACATAAACTACTTGGGATAATCAGAAATTTTCGTTTGTACATATCTGTTAGAAAAAAAAGCCATGGTGGATATATACCCTTCAAGTTCACAAAATCTACTCCAAACATTTTCTGGAACTTGACGGGATTCCAAAAATTGCGAGTTTCAGCCAATTTTTTACGTCATTTCCTTCATCGAAGGAACATTAACCACAACTTCCTCATCGTCAGACTCTTTCTTACTTTCCTCATCATCACTTATTTCCGGATCTGTCACTGAAAAAAATAAGATAAAAGTATTTTGAAATAGTAAGCATTTCTTTTTTAAAGTGTTACCTGTTGTGACTGACTGGATAATTTGTTTTCCTGTCAAATATTCTGTTGACATAACGTTGTCATCGGTTGTAACATATTTTTCAAAGTCAAAACCTTCTATTTTCTCTTTATTTCTACTTCAATAGTTCTTTGAAGAACCTTCGCACTTTTACGAACTCTTCATGCTTTTTTAACCATTCATTTAAAGGCAATTCATCATCTGAATCAAATTAGTCTTCTTTTTAAAAAATCCTGCATATTTAAAACATTTTGCAATATTTTTCTCTAGTAACCTCCCGCCAAATCAGATGAATAAAGTTTACAGCATCTAGAATGCTCACTGAAAAATTTTGCCCTTATGATTGTTTCTAACATCTTCATCAACATACTCTTTCTGTAATGGCTTTTTAAGGAATTAATTACCCCTTGAGCCACGGGTTGTAGCTTTGAGGTAGTATTAGGTGGCATAGAAACCAATTTAATTTGGTTTAGCAGAACTTGGGGATGCACTGGGCAATTATCCACTAAAAGTAAATTTTTTTGTTTTTCTTTTTTAATTCTGCATCCCACGAGTTAGCTCTTTAGTAAACAAATCAGATGTCAAACATGCTTTATTATTTGATTTGTATTTGAAGGTAATGTCTTTTTTTAAAACACTAGGATTGCGGATTTTTCGATAATAAAGTTTCTCTTTTCCGTTCCAGACATGTTTACAGCTACCAAAATAATTCTTTTCCCGGCATCTTACTACCAACAAGTTCTCTCCTATGAATTTCAACGTTTTATCTGGAGTCAGTTTTGTAAAAAAGTCCCGTCTCGTCGGCGTTAAAAATGTCTTTACTTCCATAGTTCTGCGGTCAGGTCAAACAGTGAAACCAGTCATTTAAAAACATTCTTAAACAACGGGTGCAGACATTGCGACTCACCAACAATTTTTCCTCTAGTGATAGAATTTCTTTTCTTAAATCTTTCAATCCAACTTCTAGAACATACAAAAGTTGTTTTTTTTTATTTTACTGCCATTTCACCGGGTTTTGTTGAAGAATCGGGCCCCTTATGGGAACATTCTGTTGTCTTTTTGAGTAAACTATTGTAAAAGACCCTTATCAACTTCTTCATGAGTTGATTTTCTCAACCTTTTGCAACTTCAGTTAACTTTACCATATGAGGATAAAATCTCTCTCTTTTTTCCAAGTTATGGAAACAGTTGATTTCGGCAAACTCATTTCACAAAAATATCATTCCGTTTGACTCCATTTTTGATTTTTGGATATCATATTTTTCTTTTAGCGTTAAAGCCTTACGTTTTTGTTTTTCCATTTTGGACGTTCCACGCGATTAAGATTTCTCCATTTACGATAAATTCTGAAAAATACTGCTGAAAATAAAAATTACCTGCCCTCTCTTTGTAGCTTAAAATTCGAGGAATTACCGGGGGAACCCCCGAAAAGTTCACTATAAACGGAAAATTTTACCTTACCTTAATAAAATTCGGTTCACTTTATCCGGAAGTTCATTACAGGCGGGTTCATTATAGCCGGTAAAAAAATACATAATCTTATGGAATTATTTTTGTACTGTACTTGAAAAAATTTCGTCGCAGTAAGGAATCAAACCTGACACCTCCCGCTTGCCGAACGGATGTGCTAACCACTACCCCAAGGGGACCTTGATGCCAGGAACGTTCACTTTTTAATACCTACTTATTATTTTTATCTGCAAATATATCATAATATTTCGACAGACAATTTTTAATTCTTACATGACAAGTACACTAATTAATTAGTATATTTTGACTTCCGTCGGTGCATTATAAAAATCTGTATCTGAGGGTGAATTATTAAAATCTGTATTTTCCTTGGAATTTACCAGGACAACATTTTTTCAAGCATTTAATTACGTCAGAAATTACAAGGAAATTACAGATTTTCATAATTCACCTACGGCAGCCGAAATATATTAATTCATGTACTTGGCATGTAAGAATTAAAAATTGTCTGTCGACATATTATGATATATTTGCAGATAAAAGTAATAACTAGGTATTAAAAAGTGAACGTTCCTGGCATCACGGTCCTCGTGGTGTAGTGGTTAGCGCGCCCGCCCGGCAAGCGGGAAGTATCAGATTCGATTTTTTACCAAGACGAGGTTTTTTCAAGTATTTAATTATAATTTACTTTGTTTACCTTTTACGGCTACTACATTACATACACAACAAATGCCGTTTTCAAACAAAAAGTTGCAATAAAAACACTTCAACGCATGCATATATTTGCTATATTTACCAAACATTTTTATTGCATCAGTTTTTATGTCGGGTATGAGTCACGCATACACTCTTTATTTATAATACGCAACCCATGCGACTGATCCGATTCTGTCGCGAAGACCGATTATGCCAGGCCTACTTATTAGTGTAAAAGTCATTTAAGAAAATATGAAGAAAAAACTTATATAATAGAAGGAAATATTTTCAGTTGTCTTTTCCACATTAAAAGTGTATCTAAAGTCAATAAATCATTCTGTATATTACTCCGTTACCAAAATATCTAAAATTATCTAATCTTTTCTTTTGATTTACAATTTATACATTTCGGAAGTATAATTCTGAAATAAAGCGTAAATATCTAAGAAGAAATGGGAATAATAGGACCAATTTCTTACAATTTATAAATGTTTCAATGTATAGTACCTACAAAAAATAGTACTTAATTCGTAAGTAAAAAATAATTGTACGGCATTTGTGAATAGTAACACTTAAGGCATATAAATTACATAAGCATTAACTGATAACATATCATAGAAATAGGATTTTAAAGCAATATGTAACAGTCTCGTGTGATTGTATGGTAAACTTAAACTTTAAACTGATGTTGAAAACTGTTAAATATAAGTACACACTTCGAAGAATTAAATGTATCTTTATAAAAATTTTGTTTGATTATTTCAATAAATTTTTATAAATGCTTTTCTTCACTGTTTTACTTCACACCCAACTCACTCCCTACCTGAAAAATGTCAAATACAATATCTATATCACTGTTAATTTTGAAAGAATACAATGTTAATTGCTTTAAATAATTTTTAAATAAATTGAAGTAGTTTTATAAATTTTTTATAAAGTACAGTAGGTAAATAAAGTGTTGGTTTATTCCGATATTTGCTCCATTTGAAAATAATTTGAATACTTACAATTTCATTCCAAATAAAAACTAGAAGATCCATTCATGGAAAGTAGTAATTAATTACACGTTCATTTACAGGATGTATTGGATAAAAATGTAGGTAAAGTCCCGTTGCACTGACCACTCTAGTGACGTCATATTTTTATTTTACCTGAATAGAATATATTTTATATAGAATGGAACTGTATACACAAATATTTTAGTTTAATCACAAATATGTAGCGAATACTTTATTGACCCTCTGTACTTCTTCGGTAATCGAAATGTGAAACAAAAAATTTTGAAAGTCAATGTATGTAATGGTAAAAATTTAAAAACAAAACTTGACATCTAACTGATCTAACCTACATTTTGCGTTTAACTTAACCGTGACCTAACATAACCGTTAACATCTGTCATCAAGTTTATGCGAAAGTGAATAATTAGCAAATTAATGCCGACATCATGTATAGAAACATACTTACAGTAAATAAGTGGATTCATAGCAACCTTGCAAGTAATAAAAATGCTCTTGCTGTATTGAACATATCACGATATAAATCTACAGGTTAATAGATATTATTTATTGTAATGAGAGGTGAATCTAGCCTAAAATGTGTATACTTTTCAGAAGAAAAATTTAAATCCCAGGTCAAAGACTTCCCTGGAAGGCCTCTTTACCTAGATGCACAAGCTACAACACCATTGGTATTAGAAAAAAGGTTAATCCAACAATGTATAAATCGGCAACTTTTAGGATCCACGAGTACTAGATGCTATGCTACCTTATTTAACATCTTATTATGGTAATCCACATTCCAGAACGCATGCATATGGTTGGGAAACAGAAAAGGCTGTGGAAAATGCTAGGCAACATATAGCGCATATTATCAATGCTGATCCAAAAGAAATAATTTTTACGTCTGGTGCAACTGAAAGTAATAATATAGCTTTAAAAGGAGTAGCTAGATTTTATGCTTCAAAAAAGAAGCACATTATTACCACACAAACTGTATGTATTTTATAACATAGTATCATATATAGCGTGTCTCACTTTAGACGGCACCACCCTAGAATTTTTGTATATATTATCGATTTAAAAAAAAATCTTTTTTCTAATTGTACCCCTTGCTAAATTGTACATTTAGGGTATGTTACTTTCTCTTCACGCTAAAATACTAGTCTACTACGATTTAAAATAAACAGCAAAATTGAAGAAGTCGTATTAGGGATGTTTTTATCAAAAAATCTTGATGATAAAAGTTGTTCGGAATCGTACAAATAATCTAAATCCGATATTTCATTAAAAACTAGAAATTTTGAAAATCTCAAAAAATTTTTAAGTTCAGAAAATTCAAATAATCTCACAAGTTTGTCATGAGTTTTTATTTTATTCTTTTAATTTAATACAATAACAAAAAACGACGCTTAATTACTTAAATAGCAGTATCTCCAACTGACCCACCATTAGCACATATGCATTTTTCAATTCGTTTTCTGTTGTTTTCGAAAACCGTCCTCAATTCTTCTCGACTTATGTCTTGGCAGGCTTGAGTTATTCTGTCACAAAGTTGTTGAATATTTATTGATGTAGTTTTATATACCTTATTTTGAATAGTTCCCCAAAAATAAAAATCTAATAGTGTGATATCGGGAGATCTAGGTGGCCATTTGATTAGGGGACTATTACAACCTATCCATCTTCCCTGGAAATTCTAATTTAACCATTCCCTAACAACAACTGCATTCTGTATAGGCGCCCCGTCTAATTGATAGTACATTTCCTGTCGTACTGCAACTGGAAGATCATGTAATGCATCCCATAAATCGTTATTTAGAAATTCTAAAAAACGCGGAGTATTTAAATTTTGTCTAAAAAAGAATGATTCTATAATACTATTGTTTAGAATTCCACACCAAACGTTAATTTTTTGAGAAAAGCGACGTTTACAGTTTATTATCCAGTATAGGTTTTCTGTAGACTAATTTTGCAATTAAACTATTCCGTTGGTGGTAACGCCTCATCAGTAAACAACATTTTCTTTAGGAAACACTGATCATTCAAAAAATTACATTATACATTGTTTTTGACGTATTAATGAAGTCATGACAAACTTGTGAGATTATTCGAATTTTCTGGACAAACATTTTTTGGGAAAGATTTTCCTATTTTTTTGTTTTTAATGAAATTTCGGATTTAGCTTATTTAAACGATCCCAAATAACTTTTATTAACAAGATTTTTTGATAAAAAAATCCCAAATACGACTTCTTCAATTTTGCTGTTTATTTAGAGACTAGTAGATTAGCACTTTACTGTGAAAGGAAAGTAACATACTCTAAAAGTACAATTTAGTGAGGGGTATGATCAGAAAAAAGATTTTTTTTAATCGATAATATACTGGGGTGGTGCCGTCTAAAGTGACACACTGTATACATCCAAAATTTCTAGGAACACAAATGCGTATTGGATTCATGTAGAGCATTAGAAGCAGAAGGTTTTAACGTAACTTACTTGCCTGTTGGTCAAAACGGCATTATTTCCCTAGAGGACTTAGAAAAAGCAATGTCTCCTGATACTTCTTTAGTATCAATAATGTCCGTGAATAATGAGATCGGGGTGAAGCAACCTATCTCTGATATAGGAAAGTTATGTAAACAGAAAAAGATATTTTTCCATACTGATTCGGCACAAGCAGTTGGGAAAATACCTTTAGATGTCCAAGCTATGAATATTGACTTGATGTCTATTAGTGGCCACAAAATATATGGCCCTAAAGGTATTTTTACAGTTTAAAAAATATCTATGTATAATTGTACATGACTTTTTGTAAGGTGTTGGGGCACTATATGTTCGAAGAAGGCCACGAGTACGATTAGAAGCAATCCAGAGTGGTGGAGGACAGGAGAGAGGATTGCGTAGTGGAACAGTTCCTGCTCCACTTGCTGTAGGCATGGGAGAAGCCTGTGCTATCTCTGAAAAAGAAATGCCCTATGACCATAAGTGGATCGAACAGTTAAGTGAAAGGCTACTAAACAAAATATATGGCAGCCTATCACACGTCATACGAAATGGAGACCCTGAACAATCATACCACGGTTGCATTAATCTTTCATTTGCTTATGTGGAAGGTATTTCTATAGCATTTCATGTGAAGAAAATGGTTTAAAACAAATTTTAGGTGAATCCCTGCTGATGGCTCTGAAGGATGTAGCATTATCTAGCGGATCAGCATGTACTTCAGCATCCCTAGAGCCGTCATATGTATTAAGAGCTATTGGAGCGGATGAGGATTTAGCACACAGTTCCATAAGGTATACAGTAGTTACTGAACATACCAAAATGAACTCAACAAACATTTAGGGATACTTCAGCTCAATTATTATTTCTTATTGTTAATATCTAAAACTTGGGAATAGAAAAATATTTATTTATTTTTTCATTTAAAATTAATACATACATATATTGACAGTGGCTTTCAAAGACCTGAAAGTTAATAAAAAATATGTAGAAGCTTTCTACCCACTTGATATTTTTTTTAATTTTATAGATAATTGAAGTTGGTAATTCCGGCAATAAAGATTATATTTGCATGGAGTACACTAAGAAATTGGTGAATATTGCCGAAACTACCAACTTAAATCATTAAATTAAAAAATGTAAAATGGATAAAGTATATTCAAAACCATAACGACTGCTTTGAAGCAAGCTGCGAATTGATGTCTCGAGAAAGAAGTAAAGTCGATAGGCAACTTAATGTATTGAAAAGAGATGCAGTGTACTCTGCATATGTTCGAAGAAATATAAAGCGCGTATCTCGCTCTCCTTTCATCAAATATCAATCCCCAGGACCTGCTCAGGGTCACGGTATAGAGGTTGACAACCAAATCTGATTTAATAGCTACATACGTATCTAACAGAGAAGAGTGTATTTCACAGATATACATTACATGCTAGTTCGTACTCTCCCACTACAGTATTCTTTTATCTGTTAGATACGCAGCTATTAAATCAGTTTTGGTTGTCAATCTGTATAGTATCTAAAAAAAGTTATGATCACCGAATGTTAGATAATGATGTTGATGTTTTGTGCGCTTTAGGAACCATATAATTTCGTTAATTTTTCCAATCAATTGCATTTCCGGTAAGACATTATCGTCATTTTTTTTTATTAGTAATTCTTAACTTTTTTTGCTAAATTCCGATACAGCTTGCTTGTGGTATACTGACAAGTAAAATCTGCTACTTGCCATTTATAAATTATTTAGAGATTTTCGCCAGAAATCTTTCCTTTTGTTCAAGAACAGTAAAATGTGCTAAATGCGTTGTCTACAAAGAATCTTGGAGTAATAAAAACGTGCTTCCATTCAAAGGTTACACTAACGTAAAACCAAGATATTTACTCTCAATCCTCCAAGGATGGAGGTAAAACAGGACCAAACTTCATCGGTTCTAATTTGAACTCATAGTTTTAATCCTTTCGCTTATCGTGTCCTGTACACATATCATCAACTCAGAGGCAATTCTAATTAACTAATGACTAGAGTAACCAAAACTTGCGGACTCGCATAGGCGTCGGTATTACGGGTTAATATAAAAATACGAAAAATTCATAAATAAACTTACTTGCTAATTATTCAACAAATTAGAGGCATCAGGATGTGAACTACTGTAAACTTGCATCATTGCATATGTTTCCACACTTACATCTTTAAACCTTGTGCGTCGACAAGAAAAAACATTTTTATACATAGAAAACGATCTCTCCATATCTAAGGAAGTAACATTTGCATGTAGAAACTGTTTTTCAAAATCACTTAAAAGTTCACTATTCTTACACTTATTATAAACGGCCTCTACAGTATTAAAATCAGGATTTTTCCTTAAAACATCTGCCAACTTTTGACTAGCGCATAATCCTGGTGTATCATTTAATGTGTGTAATTTATTTTTTACACTCTCCACTATGTCTAATGATTCCTGCAATGACAATTCAGTACATTGTAGTTTTCTGATGGCATCTAGTAGTACTGTATAATTGGTACATATTGTTGTTAAATCTTCTAAAAGTTGAGGAATTTGAAATTGTCTTTGACTTTCTCTAATTGCTTTGGATTCATTCTGATTAAATCGCATTATAACTGATTGAATTTGTTGAAAATGGATCAAATAGTAAGAAGGTGCTGTTAGCCAAGTACCCCATCGCGTTAAAATTGGTTCAGGAGGTTCTGGAATACCTGGACAAAATTTACGAAATTCTTTTAAACGTTTAGGAGATTTACGAAACACTGCTGTAGTACTTCCAATCATGCGATCAACGTTTCCGTAATGTTGTCGAACAACTTCACCAACTCAATGCAAAGCATGCAGCACGCAGGTTATATGTATTAAGTTAGGAAATATATGTTTTAAGGATCGCCTAACACTTAACATCGTTGCTGCACTATCTGTCACAATCACAACTTGATCTTGGGCAATTTAAAATTTTTTCAAAGCGTTCATTATCACTTTTTGAATATTTTCCGCGGTACATTGTTGAACACGTTTGCAAGCTAACAAATATCGAGATGCTGTGTTCTCGCTAGATAAAACTCGAGCTATTACATTCACAATACTATTTTTCTTTATATCGGTCGTCTCATCCACGGTAATCCATATTTTTTTGGAACACCAATCACGTTTACACACATTTTCTAGCATCTCTTTCATTCACGGCAAATGATTCTGTAATTGTGTTTGTGAGGGTAATGGGTACTTTGGAACGTATTGTCGCCAAAACGTTTTAAAAGCTGCTTTTCTCACCAACGACAACGGAAGATTACAAGAGGTAAACATAATTAATAAATGTATGAGGAATAGTGTATAAGGTATTTCAGTTCTTGCATTTCTCATATGCTTAATACCATTGACATGCCTCTGGCAATCAGTTCTGTCCAATGCAGCCAAACGAACATTGCATATTAAGCAAAAAACTGCACTACCGTCATATTTTAAATGGGGAAAAAGTGACACATACTTATGTACATTAGTAGCAAATCTATTACGAGGCATTGTTTTCTTAGGTACTTGGTATAATACTACAACACACAAAAAACACCAGCTATATTTTCAAAAGCGAAACGCAAGTACATAACCTTGACCGTTCGACTAATCTCTGCAACAGCTCAACCGGTACTAAAACGAAATCTCTCTCAGCGCGGTTTAACATGATTTATATTCAAGGTCGACACTATATGCCTGCTTCTCTACCGGTTTAGTTTATTTATGAATTTCTCGTATTCTTATATTAACCCGTAATACCGACGCGTATGCGAGTCCGCAAGTTTAGGTTACTCTACGAATGACCTAAAGCGGATGCATCTTACTTAGCGTGGAAGGAGTAAAAGAACGAATTTTCGCCTTCTGCGCCGTGGTCATGAGTCTTTGTAGGATCTCTAACTGCATTTATTAGCGCAAAATCACGCTTACAAGCGCTTAAGTGTCTAAGCTCACAAACGGAACGCAACCTTAATTACACTCTAGAACGCAGGTTTTGCTTTTTGTATACAAATGTGATTATAACGTACTTTTTCATGATCTTTCTAAATATATCCCTTTTTCGCTATCATATACCATTCGCTCAGGATTCATTTTCATATGGAATAGTTTAATTTCTTGCACAAAAACACATCCTTGTTATACAGCGAGGGATATTGAAAAAAAAAGCATAGAATGCGTTTAAATCAGTTTGTGCAAACTTCCTTGGTAAACACAAAGCTATTAACTATAAGGGCGTTGCGAATGAAAAATAATGTGTTTTCAAGTAATGAAATGTAACATATCACCGAAATTAAATCGACTCTTGCACCTTTCCTTGAGATTTTGGGAGAGATAGATAATAAACACTGTCAGCGTTTTCCCCATAACATTTCGGTCATGGAAAAACGCTTTGTAAGGTGGAACTACATTATTTTAGCAGAATACTGTTGGACTTTACTGATAGATAAGTCAGAAACGCAGTGGAAAAGAAAAACCAAACATTACATTCTGAACTATATTCTTGGTTTCCGGCTTGGAACCGCGTCGTTGTCGCAGCTTTTGCCGGCGTGTCGTCCGCATTCTTATGGGACATCTTCAGGTAAACTCAAACTCTCAGACTACTTTCCCATCAAAGACCCCAATCATTTGGAAGCCCCCGGTGTCTACCAGATTCCATGTTCGTGCGGTAGTGAGTACATCGGTGAAACAAAGCGATCAGTCAACACTCGTGTTACTGAGCACAAGCGTTATACGCGGTTGTTGCGTGTAGCCGGGTCCGCGCTGGCTGAGCGTAGACGGCAAACTAGCCACCAAATCCAATTTAACTCCACCCTCAGCCTATCTCGCAACCCTCACTATTATAGTAGAAAAATCCGTGAATCAATAGAAATCTTCAAACATCCCAACAATTTAAATCGCGAAGATGGTTACCCCTTATATCACACGTGAAAATCCCAACCGATTAACCTCCTAGCAACCACTCCATTGGCCCTAAACAAGCCCTATATAAACCTCTCCGGAATGAATAGTCCCCAGTCAGTGTGTAGTAACAGCCCTAAAGATGCCCATAAAAGTGCGGACAAAACGTCGGCAAAAGCTACGACAACGACGTGGCTCCATCCCGGAAACCAAGAGTGTTATTAACGACTGCAGAAGCCTAGGTACCGGATTACATTCTGAAATATCTACAAAAATCAAAAACCAATTAGGCAAATTTAAAGATTAGATATCTATAACTATAAAGCTTTGCCTCTTGAAAATGGTATGTGATTCTGAGTTCACATTTTGATTCACTTCATTCATGACAACTGAAATGACAGCTTAATTCAGAGGGCAGAACAGAATTCAAATGTGTTGTAGTGTTATTAATAGTTTGTGCACAAGTATAAGTTGAACATAGTGACTTTCATAGATACTATAATGATTTATGAACTGATAAACTAATGAATGCGGTTTTTTTTTTTTCTTTTTATAAAAATACTTTTGCATATTACAGGTTTGGTATTGGTCGTTTTACAACCATCGAAGAGATTGATTATACAGCAGAAAAGTGCATACAGCATGTTACTAGGTTAAGAGAAATGAGTCCACTTTGGGAAATGGTACAAGAAGGAGTTGATCTGAAAACGATTCAGTGGTCGCAGCATTAAAAATGTTACCAAATATTTAACGCAAAGCGTAAATATATTTAGAAGTAAGAGACCATGTAATTATATATAAGTGTATATTAAATTGTACAATTAAATTTTAAAATATGTTAAAAAACGATTTTTTACATATACATAAGTGTGTTTCTAAAGTCAGTCTACTTAAGCTTTAGGCATACAACTTAGTCTAAAACATTATGGTACAACAATCACCTAAAGATGAGCCAAAATACTTGGCACGAATGCTTTATTGGTGTCTATAATGATGATATGAAATGCCACTTTTCAAAAAACTCCAAGAGGATTTTTACCAAAAAAAGCAAATTCTAAATTAATCACAGTTGTTGGACGTGTTTTTTACTTAAATTATTCTCTAAACTTGAAAAAGTTGTGACTAATATAAAACTTTGGCAAGAAATCAATATTTTAACGTTAATATAAATAATTTTTAAAAGAAGCTGGTTATAAAAATATTTATACAACAAAACATATCTAACTGATGTGTTATTACAAAATCCAACTGGTATTAAATAAAGAAATTCCAAACATGATAATTATTTGAAAATACAACTTCAACACAAACAGGAATCTTCCATGGGTTCTTCATTATTGGATAATTTAAAACCATGTGCTTCCATTGATTGCAATTCTAATTTAGATCTATTCGATTGCACCAACTGTGTAGCAATATCAGAAAACATTTCTTCCAGACCCTCACCAGTCTTACATGATGTTTTGTAGGTCTTGCTAATCAAATTGTGGCATTGTTCACTGGAATGAATTTTAATAATGTATTTAAAGAAGTCAGAACAGATACATTTGAAGATTTACCAAAATGCATCGATATCTGCATCTGATACTTGCGGAATTTTATTCACCAAATCTAATTTATTGCCACAAAGAAATATTTTCGCATTCTCCGCATACGTTACTATATCTAGAAGATGTTGAGAGAGAACATGAAATGATGCAGCATTATCCAATGCAAATACTAAAATTGCAGCTTCTGCAAATTTGTAATAGCTTGATGTCACAGAGGCAACCCTTTCCATACCTCCCGTATCCCATAATTGTAACTAGGAAAATAGATTTAAATATCTCTCAGGCTGTCTTATAATAAAATTACCCGTATATCTCTATCACTGGCAACCTTATATATTTTATCATAATGATCTAACCCTAAAGTTGACTGTCTGTCTGTTGCTGTTACAAATGTATTATTTGTAAATCTCCTAAAGATTGAGCTTTTACCTACACCATATTCACCACACAAAATAACTTTCTGTTCTGGTATTTTCACTGTTGCCATTGGTCTTCGATATCTGTAAATAACAAATAACCAAAAAAGCACTTTCAATTATTAAAATATCAAACTGAATACTATAACACAGAATTAGGTAATATAATACGAAACTTCCAAAGATTATTTTCAAGGGACATGCGTGAAATTGCCATTTTGTAAATGGGGTCATCATAGGTTGTAGCAATATTAACATTTTTGTATACGTTGGAATTGTTTATTATTTTGATTCATTTGTTTCGGGTCTTCCCTAAGAGTAGTGATTTATTTTAAAAACATTTAGTTGTGCCTTAAGTGCACTTTAAGTGTAAGTGTTTACAGTTTGCGTAATTGTGACCAAAAATTCATACTATCACTTATATTCGTAAAACGTTTGTTTTAGGTTTGCTCATATTTATGGACTTCAAATAATAATAATAAATGGCTTTGACACCCCTACTGGGGATTTCGCCGCTTCAGATGAAGGTTTCTAGATCCCTTATTAAGGGGAGGATCAGTCCCTGTTCCTTCCTATTTCACTCTTTCACATATCATTATATCATTTTTCTCTTGCCTTATCGATCCCTATCCTCTTCAAGTCTTCCCCCACTTCACTCATCCAGCTAGACCTAGGTCTTCTCCTCCTTCTTTTTCCCGATGGCTCCCAATTTGTCATTATATTTAATATCTTGCCCTTTCCCGTTCTCCACATATGCCCCAACCACTTTGCTCCTTGCTGTTTTATCTTTTTAACTATATCTTCTCCACATTCTTTCGCTACTTCCTCATTTGTTCTTATCCTATATTCCAAATTTTTCATTCTAACTGGTCCAAGTATTGATCTCAGTATTCTTCTCTCCGCGACTCTTAAATTTTCTTCATCCCTTTTTGTCATTGTCACTGTTTCCGCTGCGTACATTATCACTGATCTTATGGTTGTTCTATAAATTTTTATCTTTGTATTCTTTGAAAGATTTTTGCTTCTTAGTAGGTGTTTATTTATATGTAGAGCTTTGTTGGCTGCCATTGTTTTCTCCTTTATTTCCATTTCTCTATTACCATCATTTGTAATGGGGACTCCTAAATATTTGAATTTATCTACTTCCTCAAAAGTATAGTTCCCCATTCTAATATTTCTGTTGCTCAGCTCTTTTCCTATTCCCATTATTTTTGTCTTGTTCTCATTTATTTTCAATCCCATACTTTTACCTTCATCTACTATTTCTTTTAAGATGTTATTCATTATCTCCCTCTTTTTTGTCACGATTACTACGTCATCAGCGTACGCTACTAATTGTCCCTCTCTTGTTCTTATTGTGTCCTTATTGACTCTTCTGGTGATGTACTCCAGTACTATATTAAATATGGTTGCCGACATCGCATCCCCTTGCCTAACTCCTTTATTTATAGCAAACTCTTCAGTTTCACCTTTACTTATTATTACACTAACTTTTGTTCCGTGCATTGTCATTGCTACAAGTCTTCTTAGTTTTGTTGGTACTTCTAACTCCTTCATCGCTAACATAATCATATTTCTATTTAGAGAATCAAACTTCAAATAATAGCATTTTATTAAATGTTTAATAATGGTAAAAGCAAATATATTTGATTCTTCAGAAAATTCCGAAAGGTAAGAACATGAAAACTATTATTAGTTTAAACAAAACAAATATATCTGTCTTAGATGCAAAAGGTGGATATCAAATTATGGGAAAGCAAACTTATTACAGCTCGATCAATAACAGTTATATTACACCTGTATGTACCAACTTTTTTACTGAGAAAATATTCGAAACCAAGAAAAAAAAGAATGTAAATTCCTATAGCTCCAAATATGTTATACATTTTTAAATCGCAAAAACATATTCATACAGTAATCAATATTATACTACGCATTTTAATATCGTTAAATTATTCATCTCTTCTACCTTTGTATGACCATTTCGTTATTGAAATAGAAATATAAGCAAAGTAGTATTTCAGTTTTAAATAATTAATAAGCATAAATAAAACTGCATTTAGAATTATAATATTACATAAACTATGAAAGGTACACTTACAGCATACTAGAACATTTTAAAATTAACTAATATTACACCGAAGATGAAAACACCTAAATTGAAACAAACTTGCAACATGTAATAAACGAATTCATATATATATATATAACCCCGTTTGCAAAATGACGATGTAAGTACAAGGTCATGTAATTTAATTCCACGAAATCAAAGTCCCAACGGAATTTCCCAACTATTGCGATTTAACATCTGTTGAAACCTACTCTGCCATCTACCCAACACTAGCAAATCTGTAGTAATCTGTGGGTGATAGGTATCTTGATTGAACCTAGATTTTTCACTACCGTACAAACATGTTTGAAGACTTTCTTGCTCATTTGAATGATATCAAGGGCTGTACGTAATTAAAAACAAAATAGTTCGAAATTTAGTTAGACAACAAAAAGTACGAATCATATGAAATTGTGGGAACCATGCGGAAACAACAGTTTTAACACAAATTCTCAAAACTCTTCTAATGAAATGTATCATGAAATGATAAGAATATTAACTCCCTTGCATACAACTCTTTAGTATGAAAAGATGTTTATAAACTTTTTAATCAGCAGGTCCAAAAGTGATATGTATACAATGATTTGCATTTTTATCATCATTTGCAAATGGCACTAAGAAACATTAAGGTTTTAGAATTAGCAGGTCTTGCTCCTGCACCATTCTGTGGAATGGTATTAGCTGATTTTGGTGCTTCTGTGCTAAGAGTTGACAGGGTATATATATAACTTAATATTTAATATTTGTAATAAATACAAAATGTTTCAGGTTGGGTCCAACGTAGATTTGGATGTGTTGGGTAATGGAAAAAAATCAATTGCCTTAAATATAAAGCATCCAAAAGGAATTGGCATCTTAAAACAACTATGTAAAAAATCTGATGTTTTACTTGAACCATTTAGATTTGGTGTTATGGAGAGTCTTGGGTTAGGACCAAACGATTTGTTACCAAGGAATCCTAGATTAATATATGCAAGACTAACCGGGTTTGGTCAAAAGGGTTTTTATAATAAACGTGCTGGACATGATATAAATTACGTAGCTCTATCAGGGTTGCTTTCATTATTTGGTAGATATAAAGAAAAACCAGTGTTTCCTGTAAATCTTGTGGCAGACTTTGGAGGTGGTGGTTTAATGTGTGCTTTAGGTATTGTTCTGGCATTATATGAAAGATCTGTATCTGGTTTAGGACAAGTTGTTGATGCAAATATGGTAGAAGGTACTACTTACCTTGGCAGTTGGTTATATAAATCTCAGAATTTGCCAATATGGGGAAACGAGAGGGGTGAAAATATTTTAGATACAGGAGCTCATTTTTATGAAGTGTATGAAACAAAGGATGGAAAATATATGTCAGTGGGTGCATTGGAGCCCCAATTTTATAAGGAGCTTTTAAAAGGATTAGGTGTGAGTGAATCTGAAATACCTCAATATGGAGATTCTAAAAAATCCAAGGAGCATTTTGCATCTATATTTTTAACAAAGACTCAAGAGGAATGGTGTGAAATATTTGATCTTTTGGATGCTTGTACCTTTCCAGTTTTGTCACTTGATGAAGCTCCCTACCATAAACATAACAAGGAGCAGGAATCGTTTGTAAAGGAATTTGTCTCACAAAGAAATGTACCTAAACCAGCTCCACAGTTAAGTCGTACACCTGCTGTAAGTGTTAGTACAGCAAAGCCACCAAAAAGAGGAGAACATACTGAATTAATATTACATAATTTACATTTTACAAAGCAAGATATCATAGCTTTAGAAGAAGAGGGAATTGTGGAAGGATATAAAAATTCCCAGTTGTAGAGGTGTTTCCATGTTATATTTCTTGTTAAATAAAAGTGCAATGTTATAGTTAGTGTTTATTATCTATACACCTATGAATTATAGGTAATAAGTCATCTTTAACTCCTATGCCCAATGCTTGAGTGATATTGTTATCCAAAAATAATTCCAAAATACATAGAATATTTTTCAAATCAAAGATGGCATGATTTTTTCCTAATTCATAGTTACCAAATGATAATATCTTTACGTTATTTTCAAGAAAATTAATTCTTTTCACAGCAATGTATTTCAGAAATTGGTAAAATTTCGTAAAATCAAGTCCATAAGAAGCTTTCAACATCACTTGACAGTGTTCTTGGAAACCATCCATATCGCAGCAATCTTCGATTTCTTTTTCCACAGCAGCCAAATAATTTTCCAATGACAGCCATACATGTTTTATGTTACAACCATTTATCCAGTTGTGATTTATTGATATTGTGTCGTCTGTATTCCATACTTGGTGATACCATCCAGATGGTACAAATAATGCTTCATTAACATTTTGTATAATTTGGAAATAGTTACAACTTTCTAATAGCATTTCGTCCAAATTGTAGGGCAAATTTCCTAGATCATCCTTTAGTTTATTTTCTTCGCCTGGTGGGAACAGAAACCACTTTTTCTGGCCACAAATATTTATAGACCAACTATATGAAGTAAACACGTCCGCATGAAATGGTGTCCTACATGCACAATATGGTATGGTATATTAGAAAATGATGTTTGGATAACTTACCCACATATAGTTCTCATCAAGGCAAACAAAAAGTCTAAGTAAAGATTGGAAAACCGTTCATTTCAGAGTTACAATTGATTTTCCATTATCATCAATGAACAGTATAACGAGCTATCGTATTTTCTATGAAAATCATCAATTTATGTTGTTTTTTTTTCTTTATTTCTCTTAATTCACAGTATTAAATAAATTGGCAAATTAGTTTTTTGGGAAATTAATAAAATTATCTTTGTGGAAAAGAATAACAGCACTTCCCTAGTTTTGAAGGTTTTACATGAACATCACATTCAAAGAGTGGTACTTTTTGAGAAGAGTGCTTTAAGGAAGAGTGTTGTGGAAACAAAAAAATCATTTTTTCATACTATTATTTTGTTTACTGGCAAAGTTGCATCTGCTAAAAGTGACACTATTAATCTTCGCACAGATATTTTACTCCAGACCTCCAAATAACAGAAAAACTTCAACTGTATAGAAAATACTTGTTATACATTTCTTTAGTCTCCAATTACCCTCAAATAAATGTCACATTCATTTTTACAAGGGTGTGAACCGCGTTTGAAAAGCAATTTAACAAATCCCTCTATACACTAACAATATTTATTCATAACACAACTACTTTTTGGTCAGACCTGTGTTCATTAAAATTTTTTGTTTATCTTGAAAAGAATTACAAATAAATATATATAATGTGATTTTATGTGCATTCTATTTTGTGTTTCTGCAATTTTGCAATTGCCTTTGTTGAAAACTATATGGCATCTACTTCAATTTTATACATTAATTGTTGAATGTCGGAAATCTTTAATTTCACTATTTTACTTACCATGTCCCTACAGGTCCTATATAAACAAATCTATAATCATCTTCTTCATTTTCACATAAAAATTCATTTAACCAATCTGAAGCAAAAAATAATGGAACTTCGTAAAATCTATCGTTGGGAAATTCATTTTGTAAATGCCAATCTTTTACATAGAATGCTTTTACTTTCATTTCGTTCCAATTATTTATGTAATCTTGTAATGAACTTGATTGTGTTTGTTGGGAGTTGTAATTCCTCTTATTGCAATCATATATTGTAATAAGGGAATTTCCATAATTTTCTAGTAGGTAAACAAAATTAGGTTTATTTTCTGTAACCCAGTATTTGCTTGCGATCCATTCGTGTCCTACATTTTTGATAATGCAAGGAAAATTAGTTTTCATATATGTTTGGAAAAAATTATTATAACTAGAATTATTTGAATCCAAGGCAGTTACACAGGAATGCTTTACTTCATTTAGATCTTCTGGCTCGATTTCAAAAGATAGCGCCATTCTTGTTGCCAACACCAGACTCTTGGACTGTGGTTTTAACACAATAGGGTTAGAGGCTAAGAAAAAGTATAATACCGAGTTAATTATAATTAAAATTCATTCCAAAAATTACCTAAATTCAACTATCAGTTCATAATTCCTTCCCTGTCTTATCAGTAAATATTGGTGTGGTTAAAACCACTTGGAAGTTCGGAGAAAAACTAAAATTACCAATCGTAACGTACGTATCAGCAGTATCAGTACGTATTTACGAAGTGACTAATTGTTGGAAAGCATTGAAAATTAGCGACATTAAATACATAAAAGTAATTGTAAAAAGTCTTCGGTGTAG
The DNA here is from genome assembly GCA_029619315.2 of Dynastes maya. Taxonomy (NCBI): domain Eukaryota; kingdom Metazoa; phylum Arthropoda; class Insecta; order Coleoptera; family Scarabaeidae; genus Dynastes; species Dynastes maya. The sequence goes on from JAROYE020000001.1 coordinate 30,282,797, forward strand.
AAAAAGTGAACAAAACGCAATACTTCAAATTTCAAGCAAACGAGTATTTTAAAATGTGCATTTCAAATGTCAAATTTGCCCATTAGCTTCACACGTATGCAAACAAAAATAAACGAGCAAGGTTAACACCGGTTTGAAATGTAGTTACAATTTTCGCAACACTATCGTTTTACATTTTCATTTATAATTGTTATTGTGTAGTATATAGAAGTATTTTAATTATGGATTTCTACGTATATATTTGTTTTATATTAGGACTTTTTAATTTGAGTTCCATTGTGGCACTTGATTCTGCAAAGGAAAAAATTGTTGATCACAATTTGTGTGCATTTTTAAAATCTAAGTGCCAAGGGATTCCAGGATGGGACAATTTCTTAATATTGGAATGCATTCAATCTGATTCTACTATTGTGATAGATGAAAATTGCCAGCATATTATATGGTCTCGTACTCGTGATATCTTGGACAACAAGTATGTACAACAAATTTTATCTTCTGTATGTGAAAATGACTTTCGAAATATAAATTGTAAAACTGATGGAAGTACAGGAACCTATCTAAAGTGCATTGCTACTAACAGAGATGATATAACAAGCAAAGATTGTGTTTCATTAATATCTCGTTTGGAGAATGTAGTATTTGATGATTATCTTTGGGTATCTGGGTTTTTAAAAGAGTGTGGTAAAGCTATTGATGATTTTGGTTGTGGCAGACTAAACCCAAATAGTTCTTCACAAGCAAATACCATAATTTGCTTACAAGATCATTTTTCACAGATTGAAGGTGAATGTCGTAAAGAATTAATTAAACTGACGGAAATACAAGCAGATAACATAAAACTTGATAGGCAACTGTACCTATCTTGCGCAGATGAACAAATGCATTACTGTAGACAATTTCCACCGGGTAGTGGAAAGGTTTTCAAATGCCTCATGCAACATTATGATGAACATTTAACAGATAAATGTAGAAACCATTTATTAAGACGTCAAAGAATGATATCTGAAGATTACCGCATTAGTAAAGGTCTTATGCGTGCTTGTAAAGACGATATTAAAAAAGCACATTGTCGCAGACAAACATCTGATGACAAATCAATTCGATTAGCACAGGTGCTTTTGTGTTTAGAAAATATTATGAAGAATGGAACTAGAGTTGATTCAGAATGTGAAGCTGAAATGAGAGATCATCGTAAAATTTTAATGGAAGATTATAGAGTATCACCAGAAATTGTTGACGGATGCTCATTAGATATAAAGAGATTTTGTAATGATTTGGAAGTTGGAGGGAAGACATTACATTGTTTAATGGATCACGTTCGAGTAAAAAATGGAAAGAGAAGGATAAAGGATACTTGTATGAGAGCAGTAAGTCTAAATTATATAGTTGTTACATGCCTATTTAATTTATAGTATTATTTTTATAAAAGAACTGTTATAAAGACCTTATAAACATAGTGCAATGAAGAACGTAATACCAAAAGATATTTGATTTTTGACTGTTAAAAACTTAAAATACAAACTTGTATTTCATAGAGGAAATTATAGATAAGCACACGCATTTTGATATTTTAAAATATCTTCTACCCAATAAAAAAAAAAACAGGTATTAAAGGTATTTCGTTTCTATCTTGATAACGACATTGATCTGCGAGAAAGGCTCCTTTATCATTGCCCTTATCGCATGAAAACGCCGGCTCAGTCACCATTTCTGGTGATCAAAATTTGTTTTATTTTTATAAAATATCTACCAGAAAAGACGTGAATGTTCTGAATCTGTGTTCAGTATAACTAGAAGGTGCAGGTGATTTAAGATACTTAACAACTGCTTGTAGGATACATTTTCTTTTTATATAATTTACAAAAATGCAGTACGTTTATATAAATCCATTACATACGAAGAAAGCGCCATAAATTCTCGGCTTGATATTGTAAAAATAAACTTGGTAAAATATAACCATTTTTATTTTTCAATATAATCTCCCCTAACTTCAATTATATTTATTACAACGAACAATTAATATGTAATTCTATACCCTTGTAAAAATAATCTAAACGACGTACCCTAAGGTCCCTTAAATGAGAAAATAAATAATAATCACTTGGAACCATGGCCGGGCTATACGATGGATGTTCCAATTCTTGAAAACCACATTGGCGGATGGCAGCTTGTGAAATGGCGGTAATATGGATGGGTGCATTGTCGTGCAATAATCGAACACCTTTCGTCATTTTTCCTCGACGTTTTGCACGAATATTGTCCCTCAATTTATGCAACAATGACGCATAATATGTGCTGTAGACAATTGTAGTACGCTCTTTAAAGTCGATCAGCAAAATACCCTCACAATCCCAGAATATTTTCGCCATCACCTTCTTCTTTGATTGAACGACTTTCGCCTTTCTGGGACGAGTTTCATCGGGTCGCCGTCATTCCATCGATTCCTTTTTGAATAGAAGATCGTAATACAGAACCATTGTTTCATCTTCTGTGACAATGTACTTCAAAACTGGTTTCGGGTCGTCTCCACATATGTTTAAAAACGAGCGCACACATTCGACCCAACGTTCACGTTGGAGAGCAGAAAGAAGATGCGTTACCCATCTTGCACTAGTCTTATTCATAACCAAATGGTTATGGAGAATTCGGCTAATACTTGTTTTAGAAATGTTAGACATCACTGCTAATACCTTCACTTTCAAACGGCGATCTGCTAATACCATTTCTTCAATAATTGAAATGTTTTGAGATGTTATCAGTTCAATTGGTCGACTGGGGCGCTCATCATCTTCAAGGAATTCTTGCCCTAATCGGAAACATTTTGCGCGCTTTTTTACAGTGGAATGTGAAGGAGATAAATTACCATAAACGCCGTCTAAATGTTGTTTAATGTAATTGGGCCTATGCCCTTCTGTTGTTAAAAATTTAATGACCGCGCGGTACTCAATTTTCCTTACCTGAGACATTTTCATGCACTAGTCACGTTGTCTGACTGGCTACTAAAAACTGCTACTCTTCAAGCCGTAATATATATAGTGTAGACCTCGCACATATGCAACTAGGACGCAACGGAGTTTGACCACGCTCGAACCTGTATAAGCCTGTCAGGCCGAGAATTTATGGCGCCTACCTCGTAAATTCCTTTATCCTATCATTGGTTACAACGAAGCTTTGTGTAATTTGCGTTTTCGTGTCCGAAAATTCTAATTAATATGTCGTTTTTGTCTTGTATATTTTCACACACAAATTAATCAACTCTTCACACCGGCAAGCTCCACAAGTTGCCAGAATTAAAGCAACCTTAAATAAAGCAAGATGTTTGCAAATAAACTCTAATAATAAGATAAAACATTTGTGTTTACCTTCATTTACAAATATATTTTGTCAGGAGCTTTTGAAAGATATTTAATCATAATTTCCCTACTAAAAGTTTTTGCTTTTTTCGGTTTCTAATCAAAAGTTTGCTTTTTTTAAGAAACATAAGCTTCTGTTTTTTATGTCAATATTTACTTTTAAAAAGAATGTAATTCTTAATATCGAATATCTTGCCTAAAGAATTGAGTTTTACAAGTGCGGTTAATGTTTATGTAAGTTCAAACGATAACTTATGTATGTACATATAATATTCAGTATAAAAAATTGGACAGTATAAAAAATTAATCTAAGCCACAGTATTTTTTGCAGTTTGTGATTACGTGACCACTAGATGCAGATATATACACCACGTCCAAAATTATGTTATCCAGTGTTAAGATTGTTATCGTTGGAACTACAAAGTTGATTTTAATCTAGTAGATTTTTACATTTTTTGTGACTGGTCGTAATAATAGACTAAATTAATTTAACGTATAAGTATTTGAATGCATTGTCTTCTTTCTCCATACAGTTCTGACTTAATAGCTAAATTATTATTTTAGTTTATTTTTAAAGTTCTTCGTCAATTACCAATAATCATTTCTAGCACCTGCCTGGTTTTATTTCGACCTAAAACATTCTATAACGTAAATGCTTTTGTACATCTACTTTTCTTATTAAGTTTTTACTGGGTTAAGAACTTGAAGTAAATCTTTCAAAAATATTAAAATAAGCAGCATGTTCCACTAACGCTGTTTGTGTAATTTTTTCCAAATTCAATTCTCAGTTTCTATTTTTATCGTCCGGAGAAAAAATTATATTATATTTATTTTGCAAATTATGTTTGTTGTTGTATTAATAGTTAAAGTTATTGCTTGTTAAAAAATTATCATGATTCGATAAAGAAATATTATCAGCACTAAGAGGATATCAGTTACGCAATTGGTTAATCTACTAATACAAAACCAATTGAAACAACTTTCGAAAAAAAAACCCTTTTTAATTTTAAACAAATATGCTTGTTTAATAAAAGTTTATAAATATATTATCACAATTTAATTCTGAAACTTTGGAGTTAAACATAGTTACCTATATCTATTTAAGTAAAATATTTTCACTATTATTACACTTCTGGTTACACAGGTAGTCGCCGACGACTTTGTTACTTTAAATGGAAGCGGCGGTTTTTTCTTCGGCGACTTTACTCTCAATTCCAAGACTCTTTTATTAAACATCTCCACAGCTATCAGTTACCGTTTTAGAATTATCTTCATTTTAATTAAAAAAGTATACAGAACATCATATCGAATAAAAATTGTTAATGAGTACAGCTCATGTACTCATTATTATTAATAGCTTTATATCTTTATACCAGCAAGGTCTGGTGGCACAGTGTCTACGGCGCTAAGCCATTAGTCTCGAGGTAGCGAGTTCGAACCTCGGGCTCGCAACTCTCAGAGTAAGATTTTTCATAATTTTCATAATTTTTTTGGTGAATGCTGAGAGTAAACATCTTGAGAGACGCTCTATGAGCGCAGGCGTAAGAATAACTCATGGCCGGCCGATGCCCCTTGTAATTGGCGAAAGTTGTTGTTCTTCTGAGAAGAAAAATAATTTTTTACACTTACGAGATGGAATTGATAAAAACATTCATTCCTCTAATATAGTTAATTTCTAAATTATAGTACTAATAGTAACTCTTCTTTGCGCCTATTGGAGCATAAGGCATCCTTGTGGATGTTTATATGACTATGTTGGAGGTTATGTCATCAGTCTAACACCTCTTGATTTACTTTATCTATTTTTATTAGTTTGTGTATCCTTGAGTTGATTTAGTCTAGTGCTGTTCGTGGTTACATATCTTATCTACAATAATGTTTTCCATTCTTTTTTGTTCTTTGCAATTTGTTTTATTTCGGCCCAAATTTTATTGCTTCTCGCTGTTTCATGTGTTTGTTGGTCGTCCTCTTCTCCTTTTCCCCTTAACGCTAAAGTCTAAGCTTTTCTTCGTAATATTCGTTTTTTTTTCTGCAACATGTGCGCAATCCATCTCCATTTTCCCCTTATTATTGTTGTTTCCATTCATTCCTGATTCATGAGCTGCCATAAATCTTCGTTTGATATTGTATCAGGCCAATATATATTCATTATTCTTCGTAGGCATTTATTAACAAAAACTTCAATTCCAGCGCTGTCGGCCTTTTTCATTGCCTACGAGTCACAACCATAGAGCAAAACGCTTTTAACATTTGTTATGAAGCTCCCGATTTTCGTTTTTGTTGTTAACCGTTGGTGACCATATCTTCCTTACTTGGCAATCGTCTATTTTCACATAGTCTGTTTCGTTTGAGTTTATTGACATAATTTAAATTTTGTTGGGGTTTATCTCCAGTCCTATTTTCTCTGCATTTCCTCGAAGGTTGTCTATTTTATTCTGTATATATTTAATATTCTCCGTCACAAGGCTCACGTCATCCGCAAATTCGAAATCTTCCAGATATTTGTCAAAACTCCATGTTAATCCATTTTTATTCTTCATTGTATTCTTGATAAGCCAGTCTGTAACAATCAAGAACAAAAACGGAGAGAGTTTAGACCCTTGCCTTACCTTTTTGTTTACGTCTATCTTCTCTATTTTTTATCTGTTACACTCCATTATTACTTACTTACACAATTGTAAACTTAAAAAAAATTCAAAGAAAAATACAGATTCTATAAAATCGTATAAGCTTGAAATATGTGACACGTTAAGTATTAAAATGCGTTATTTAATTACAGTTAGAGCAAGTAATAAAAGAAAGCGATGCCGCTGAAGATTGGAGAGTTGATCCAGTTCTATACGAAGCCTGTTTTCCGGTTGTAAAAATTGCTTGCAAAGGATTGGCAGGTGGCGACGCTAGAATCATGACGTGTTTAATGGATAATATTGGAGACGAAGTCATGACAGAAGAATGTGAAGACGCTCTAATTCAAATTCAGTATTTTGTCGCCAGGGATTTTAAATTGGATACGCAGTTATTTAAAGCATGTAAAGAGGATGCTAAAGCTATGTGCAATGCTGATAGTGACTGGGAAAATCCAAATAAACAAAATCCAGAAAAGGATCCGTTGGTTTTACCATGCCTTTACAGGTAGGTTTAATAATAAGTTAATTTGCGTAACTAATGGCCTTGTTTATTGTTTATAAAACGAACTGGTAATAGTTGGAAATCGGTATATTATGCGCATGTCTGTTTTACAAGTGATAGCAAGCCAAACCAAACGTTCTAAACGTGAAGTTGGTTTAATACCTGAATTATTTTATGGAAACTATAAATGACAATTTCTGAAAGAAGCCATGAAATTGTCACAGAACACATTAAAATTTCCATTAACACCCCTTTAAGTAAATACTTCAGAAAATCCCAAACGTTTGAATAGGCAATTCCTAATACATTGATTCCATTATGTGGTCATCCCCTTAAACGGGCGTGGAAGGTCATTTATTTGATTTTAAAGTATAATTATCTGTATTACTCGTACAAGTAATTAATGCTGTCGGGTAAATCCCCTATTTCTAGTGAGAAAGTCGCTCGGTGATATTAATGGTAGATAACAGGCTTTTGCTTAGATCATGATTTCATTTATCCACGTGGTAAATTATAATTTAGTTTAGAGATATAACGTCTGCTAACAAAACCGAAAGCTTGTATCTTTGTGTAATTCTAAGGACCATAGAACCAAATACGATATTTCCTTGTCGGCTGTTAGGTCAAGAGATTACAAGAATGTTTAAACTTGGTACCGACATACAATTCTAAAACACATTTTGTACGAATAAATGGAATGTGCGCAAGCCGCCTATAAGAACTGTTCGATCCAGAGGTAGGGGTGATATAATTTATAATAAATCTGCATTTAACCTGAATTAGTATAAGTCCATTAGAGTTCCGTTAGAGAAAAGCACATTAGGTTTTTGAAACATGATTATTCAAAAAGGACCTAGCCAACAAACGCTAGCACTAACGCCAACACCTAATACAATTCCAATGACGATCAAGCAACACGCCCGAGTATGATGTTTGCGTATCTGTTGCTTAGCAGTAGAAACTCTGAAACCCAAATTTGTTCGCGGCGCATATGACGTAATAGTTATTTGTCACAAGGTGCGTAAGTGCAATTGTGCGGTCACGATCAGAGACACCTGATACCGCAAAAACACTTACGACCCGAGTATCATATTATAGTTTTCCTACTACTGGCCCAAAATGTTGAAAAAATATGCGTTTTATAGAAATATTTGACAATTGCTTATACACTTACATAATTGTCAAAGTTGTCAATTTCTGTTATGTATTGACACGTACTGCTATTTTAATGTATTGTTACTTTACGTCCCTAGGGACATTGCCATGCCGTTGTCAAAGGCAATCAGGAAATATAACCCATAAATTGCACTTATGATTGATTTACGCAGCCAGTAGTAGGAAAATGTACTTTTCTTTAACGAAATCTATTAGTTCTATATGGGACAGGACCATGCCCACCCATAAATCGTTCAACGTTAGATATTTGATTTTCTACTATACATGTAGGTTTTATGAAATTAAATTATAAAACAGAAAAAGCGCACAAGCCCTTTCGTCTTCTGTAGTACGTCTTTTGCCTCTCGTCTTGCACTTTAACACACTATACGTCTTGCGCTATATCGTCTTACACCTTACGTCTTGCACATCGTTTCCACCATTCCTGCCTCTTCTCCTCGCTCTCCCTACATCTTGCTGCATCTTCTACTCTCTCAATCCCACATACATATATTTGTGTTACATGCTACTATTCCAGATATTATTTTTAGTTGGTGTTTGCAAAATTTTGTTCAGAATAATTTGTTTTTGTTTTAAAGTTTATATGGTTTGTAGTATTTTTTTTTATTTATGTATTTGCTTTGAAATATCAGTGTTGGTTGTTATGCTGTATATAGTCTTCCCAGATTTTTCTTCTAATATCATATCTAGAGCTTTTCATAACTGATTTTCTAGTTATTACTCCCACTGTACATTTAAGCAGAAAATAAAGGGCTATAGAACGTTCAATTGATGGTCACGTAGAATACCTTTCCATTATGAATGAATCGTAAATTTATTGTACGATTTATTCTTCAACGATAAAATATAAAGAGAACTTTAGCGTCCAGCCAAATTTTATTTTTAAAATATGCATCCTCAGACACAAGATAATTACCATTTGACTCAAGAATTATATAAAGCGCGAGATGGTCATCCAAACACTAAGAGTTTGGTAACCTTACCGGCATCGCGTTTCGGCCGTCGCGACAGCTTGGAGGGTTTCGGATTCGCGATTTCCCTAACGTTAAAGCTCTAAGGCGTTCGTGCAGAGTCTGCAGAAAAAATTAATTGCGGAACTCCCGCAGCTTTTGGGCCGACCGTAGCACCTAAACAGGCAAGAGGAACGATCACGCTCGCCGTCAGCGTCGATCCCGCGCGCGGATGACCTCCCCATAGACGGTTATTTGCTGCCCGTTTATCCTATTTTTACCCCGCTTGAATTTTCGATATACGCTGTTATATTAACAAAGTTAGTCATTTCAAATAAACAAACGCGTTACAGTAGGACGTTGAAAATCCGAATATTTCGAACCATCAACAATCCGAACTGCATTTGTAAGATTGAGTAAAAAGATTGAAGTTTATTATTTTCTTACTGGTTTCTACCTACTTTCTACATTATATGAATTACATTATTCAGTCTGGTATTAGTTCTATATGAAAAGCCTTTTTTACAGCTTTATATTTGATCCCTCATTAACCCTCCTATATTAACCATAATGCTAAAGCAATATTAATAGTTTGAGCTTTTTTATAATAGAGTAAATATAGAATATTTTCAGAAATGCCTTTCATGAAGACACCGATCTTAAACTAAAACCTAAGTGTTTTGAACAAATAAAAAGAGTTATGCGCCAAAGAGCACTAAGTGTAGATCTCAATCCGAAAATTGAAGAAGACTGTCTCGAGGATTTAGCTTTGACATGCTTTGACAAAACAGCTAAAGGTGAAGAATTGCTCTGCCTTCAAACCAACATGGATAAACTACACGGCGAATGTAAGACATCTATTATTAACTATACAGAAGCTGAAGCAGAACACATAGAATTGAATCCGTACGTTATGAAGAACTGCAAAGAAGTTATGGAATCCATTTGCCGGAATGAACTAGATAATGAACATGGTGACGTGATGAATTGCCTTATTTCACATAAAAATGACATTGTGGTCAAAAATAATAATAAATGTCGCTTAAGTATAGAACATTTTCAGTTGATCTCTTTGAAAGATATACGTTTTTCATATAAGTTTAAAATAGCGTGTAAACCATATGCAATCAGGTTTTGTCAAAATGAGAGAACTAAAGCAGGAGTCGTTAGTTGTTTAAGTGAAAAGGTTATGAATGATACAATGCAAGGTATACGAAGTGATATACAAAGAGAATGTAGACAACAGCTAAGAGCTCAGCTATTTCAACAGAGGGAGAGTATAGACTATGATATGAAGTTAGCTAAAGCTTGCGAAAATGATATTCACAAATATTGCTCAGATATTCCGCGCGGATCAGCACAGGTAAGTTATTTTACGTCTGGTGTATCAATAGCGATTAATTGACATTTTTAGGTTCTCGAGTGCTTACAATCAACAACAAAACAATTAAGTGATTCGTGCCAAACTGAATTATTCAAGGTAAAAAAGGAAGAGATCACTGACAATTCAGTCGATTATGCGCTAATTACCATGTGCGCCGATACTATTGAACAATTTTGTCCCAAATACGAGAAAGAACACGTCCTAGATTGCCTTAAAGTATCTGAAAAGTTATATCATTATAATTAATTTTCAATGACTTATATGTACATTTTTCTAGAAACACAAAGATGAGACTGGTTTCAGCAAAAAGTGTCGCCTAGTTGTGGTCCATCGCATAGTTGAACAAACTTCCGATTATCGCTTGAACCCTTCTTTGCAAGAAAACTGTAAGCTTGACATTCGAAAATTCTGTAGCGATATAATTAGTGAAGAAAAACCAGATAAAGAATTGAATGGAAAAGTAGTCAAATGTTTACGCGCATCATTCAGACAGTCCCGTTTAACTAATAAATGTGAAAAAGAAATGGTAGGAATTTTAAGAGAAAGAGCACTTGATTTACGTTTAAATCCGTTATTAAAAGCGGTATGTAAAGATGAATTGGAAACAATATGTAAAATTGAATCGGAAGAGGACGATGGAAAAGTAGAGGAGTGCTTAAAAGCAGCGTTTTTAAATAGGCGAATACCAACAGTGTCATGCCAGGAGGAGGTTGCGAATCTAATTGAAGAATCACAAGCCGATATTAATACCGACCCGCTATTACAACAAGCTTGTGCTTTAGATATATTGAAGTATTGCAGTGATATTCCGCAAGGGAGTGGTAGACGTGAGTAGTTGCATACACTGAAATCTCTCTAAAACGGACACTTCCCGTTACACAACTCCTGTCTGGACAAGAGAAATGTCCAGGTAAGGGGATTATATTTACAAATGTACTCTGAAGGAGGATGTCTGTTTAAGAATGTTCGATTTGGAGAGATTTCACTTTATTTATATTTGTTAGGACAATAGGTGCATAGAGAGCCTTCAAAATACGAAAAAATTACCATCTGAAATCATGGCAAAAATTGACTTAGTTCGTTATCTAAAAGCATTGAAATGATAAGCATTCAGATATTGTGTTCGACGATTGGTAGACATTCGTATGTAACTATAGGAAAACGAAAGTAAAAGTTATACCGATTGCGAGCGGGTCCTGTGGTCATGCCTATCTTGATGGGATGAATTCGAAATCGGAGAAAGGATGTTCATTAGGGTGTGTTTATAGTTAAGCTGTGATAGTCGATAAGAGCGACGATACTAGCTGTGGTAAGAGCAACGATACTAGCAGCGATAAAACACAATGGTGGGCAAGCATAAAGAAGTATATTTGGTCACTATTTTACATCTCAGTATGATGTCTATCACGCAACATACAAATTTCAGTTCTTCTTATAACATTGTTAACTGCATTTGTAATATGCTCTGGGTTCATAACCCCCACACAATTAGTAATTAGATTACTAAAGATACGATGATGATCCAAGTGTCTTCGAAGAGGCCTTCCCGAGTTAATTAATTTGTGTGGTGCGGACTGTGCCGTGAATATTGTGTTTACCATACTACCCTACAGTCCTTGCAATCATTATTTGAAGACGATATTTAAAAAATAGGTAAAAAAATAAAATTTGACTTAGGTGGCCATGACTTTAAATTTAGGTATAGTTTTTAATGCTAATTTTTTCAGATAGCATTTTTCGATATTTTTTAAAATAAAGGTACTTTAATCTCGGGACAAAATCAAGTTTTCAAACGTACCCCGTATAACATTAGAAATTTTCCATATTTTATTGGTACATGTTCAATTTTGGAGATGCGAAAATCCAGTAAGTTTTCCATTTGGTGCCTACTTTATGGATGGCACTGTATACATACGTATTTCTTTATATGTACTCTTTCTTTTTGTATTTTTATGTAATTTTTGTGTAAGATAGTAATACTTAAAAATAACGACATCAATTATCGCAATAGTTTTAGTGGTAAACTCTGTGTATTAAAGTATCAGTAATTTCCTTCTTCAGTATGTACAGTTTTTTATTAAAAAAAATTATCCATAGAGGCCATACAACTTATCAACTGATGACTATTGCCACAAGGAACAATAGAAGATTTATTAAATTTAGCAAGACTTTGCTTATTTCGGTTTTTCTTTGAAATGGTAGCTCCTACATTACGGAAGCGTAGTGCTGCAATGGACTCACCATTACCTTCAGTTATTGCTAATATTATCATTAAAACCTTTGAAGAAGCCACACGGAGCAGCATGGAAGAGAAGCACTACAGCAGTTTTTAATACACATAAAACACAACATAAGAGTATCAATTTTACGATGGAAGTTGAAGAAAACGGATGCTTGCCATTTTTGGCTCTAGTGAAACACACCAGCAATGCGTTATTTATTGCATGGTGTATATAGGAAGAAAATTTACGCAGACAGAAACAGACATCGCACCATCATCCGCAGCATAAAATATCGTAGACAAAATCAATGTTTTAAACAGAACCGATACAACAGTAAAAAAGGCTGAACAGCTTGTGTCTTCAAATAAGAAATAAGTTTTGTGTCGAATTGTCTCGTCAACATTTTATTTTGTGCTCATCCAATTTCAAGATATTCAAGATTGAAAAGCGGGAGCCCTGCTCCCGCACGTTCATTTTTTAAAAATTTTACCACGCTTTTGCTTTGTGACCGTTTTGTACGGACTTGTGCCGTAAAGATTTTACCTTGTGCTCATCCCCTTCTCGAGGTAATCGAGAAACAAAATATCTGCTGCAGCCCTGATTTAGTAGCCACCGAATCAATTTTTTGGTTATTAAAAATGTACTAATGGCAACGTTTTGTGCCGTAAAAATTTCGTCTTTTGCTCAAACCGTTTTCGAGACGTATTGAGATTAAGGGCTGGAGTGAACCCTTATTCAAAAGTCACCGCACCGATTTTTTAAAATTTAATAACGGCAACGTTTTGTGTTCAAACCGAAATTGAGGATTGACGCGGACCACAAGTAGGTATTTATAAGTATTGAATAATACTATACATTGTTTAAATATACAATACGTAACAGGTTAAATACTTTACTGTATAATAATAAGATAAGACGTTTTGCGACTCCGACAAGTTTTATATTTTTACATAGTCATCAAATACTTTGTTTGAGTTTCACAGAAGTGATTCAAAATGTGTTTGGACACGAGGAATATCCCACAAATTAAGTTGAACATGCTACCAAAACCCATAATAATAGAAAGCAAAGGATATGGTTTACGTGGTATTGTGGGATTCGTTAAAAGCGGTAAAATCATTTGCGACTCTGTGTGCCATCACGTAGCTTATGCGCTAAGACCGAACAATTTATGGAAAAAATACGATAACTTAAAAACTAAACAAGAGGACATTAAGGAAAGTACCGCTGTACAACCATACATTCTGTATAGAATTTAAAGCTTTTGTAAGTTGTAACACTTTGGGGGACTTTTAATGCCACAGGAAAGGGTCAGAGGCAATTAGGTATACAAAATACCTAGCAGATTACTTTGCTTTAAAAAACATCTAATCAATTCAAATAAAGACGTGCTTAGCTCTTTACCAGTATTGTTAATAGCTAGATATCGAAATTCTTGCTGCTCTATCATCTGAGAAAGTGCGAAAAACTTATATACGAGAGATGATCGTAAAATAATGTTCCCATATTTTTTAAAAACTGACAGCATTCTTTATTTCCTTAACATTACACATCGTTTTAAAGGTAGAAACTTAAGCTATTTTTCGACATAATCTGCATTTCTATCCAAGCATTTTTGCAGACGGTGCTCAAACTTCTATATCCTCATGTTATAAAATTCTGCCGCCAGTCCCTTCAAGAATCGAATAACCTCTTCTTTGACCTCATCGTTGGTCCCGAAGCGTACGCCGTTAATTTTGGAAACAAGTGGTAATCGCTTGAAGCTAGGTCCGGGCTGTAGGGGGGGTGGGGCATGACAGTCCAGCCAAATTTTGTCTGCAGCTCCTGGGTTTAACGGGAGACGTGGGACCGAGCGTTGTCGTGAAGAAGCGTCACACCTGCAGTCAGTCTCCCTCTCCGGCGGTTCTGGATCGCCCGTCTGAGTTTGGTCAGTGTATCGCCCACGTTTCGCCGCCCGTAACAATGGAGTCCAAAAGTTCGTCCTTGTTGTCTTGACATTGTTGAAGAAACGTCTGGGCACACTTGCAGCGTTTCTGCTTATGGTCTTCCGTGAGTATTCGCAGTACCCACCGCGCGCACACCTTGCGGTAGCCCAGTTTTTCGGTCAAAATCTTTTCAATTGTGGTGTTGGAAATCTCAGGAATCCGAAGAGCGAGTTGACGAATGGTGACCCTCCGATCTTCAAGCAGTATGCTGTCGACCTTTTCAACGATTTCCTCTGAAACTGATGGTCTTCCGCTCCGCTCTTCATCGTGAATTTCCGTCTAACCTCCAGTGAATTCCCTACACCATTTGGGGACGTGTTGAACAGCTATACACTTTTCTCCATAAACTTCGGATAATTGACGATGAATGTCTATAGGTGAAACCCCTTCCGCGTTTAAAAAACGTATCACAGCGCAAATTTCGCACCTGGCGGTAGCGGCGATCGGGAGTTCCATCTCGGACAGCTGCTTAGGCAACACTGAGCGGCGTAACTACACAGGAGTGGTACGTATATAGAGTGGGAGAGCTGCTACCCACCCCAATGTTGTCGGATTTCGCCTAACACATCTTATTGCTGCTGTAAAGCTTTGGGAACCATATTTTATGATCATCCCTCGTAAAAATCATTTAACTCTTAACACATAATAATATGTATTTTATAGCACATAAAAAGTTTGCGTATATATTTTTTATTGCTAATTTCGTATAAATAAATGTTCATTTTAAAATTCTGATGTCTGCTAATAAGGTATCAAACTACCAGTACATCAAGACATGTCCTTTGCAGTCACTTCTTCCATACGGAAATTTTGAATTAGTCACCTTTTGAAATATATTTCTAAATTATTATTGAGGTACTATTGCAATGGTTGGTAAACATCATTCCCAGGACGAGCAAAAAATGAAATTCGCACAGCACAAAATGAAGAAAAGTTGCCATTATCAAATTTTCAAAAACCGAAAAATTGGCACGGTGACTATTGAACAAAGGTCCCCAACAACCCTCATTCTTAAAAGCTCGAAGGCGGTTCGAGCACAGAACGAAACTTTTAGGGCACAAATTAGCACAAAACATTGCCATTTTCAAATTTTCAAAAACCGAAAAATTGACACAGTGGCTATTTAACAGGGTTCCCAACAACCCTTATTCTCAAACATCTCGAACATAGTTCGATCACAAAACGAAACTTTTACGGCGCAAATCAGAACAACGTTGCCACTATCAAATTTTGAAAAACCAAAAAATTGGCGCGGTGACTGCTAAATGAGGGTCTGCAGCAGCCTTCATTCCTGTATATTTTGTTTCTCGATTATCTCAAAAAGAGGATGAGCACAAAGTAAAATCTTTACAGCACAAATCAGCATAAAACGGACGCAAAACGATAACGTGGTCGAATTTTAAAAAGCCGAAAGTGCGGGGGCAGCATCAAGTTGGCCTCCACTTTTCAATCTCGAAAGTGGAATGAGCACAAAATAAAATTTCTAAAACACTAGCCACTAGCGTTTGAGCATTTTTACGAGACCTCTTTGCCACCTTCGCCGAAATTTGATGGCCAATTTTAACATTGTATGGGCTTTCGATATGTATGAGCATTATTTTTAATCTAATTAATTTAATATTTTATTCTACAGTTATGTCAGAAATTTAACTTTTATTTAACTATTTCAGATATAAAATGTTTAAGACTTGTCATGACAGACAAGTCAAAGGATTTATCTCCTGAATGTACGTCTATGTTTAGAAAAAGAATAGAAATGTATAGAAATGCCGATGCGGTAATAAATAAGATATTTTTGAAATTTACACATAATTGATGTTGTATATTTATAGTTGGTAGCTCCCGAAAGTCTTCATCAGCTATATTCGCAAGTGGCCGGATCTCCCGTAAAACATTACTTCTTTTTTGTAATTTTGATGGTAATAGGAACAATATTTGTTATTGGTATCTTTTGTGGTCGCGTTTCCAGAAGACATATGTTGCTTAAAAATAAATGACTACTAGTCCATAATAATATTGGAACATCTTTTGAACTCAACACCAAAGGAACTTCGTCATCAAAATTTAGATGTAGTTATCAGATGAAAAAATTCAATTGTGATAGTAATTAATACAGATACACCATAATTTTTATTTACTAAAACTACAAAGTATTTGTGCTTTGCAAATGCTCCAAACCAATCTGAAGAGGAAATTATTATTAAGCTTGTAAGAAACAAAGTATGTTTATACTTTTATTTTTTAATCAATTTTGCTTTGCAATTAATAAAGCAATACAGAAAATTTAAGCCACATAGTGCAAACAAAACATGTAATGAGTAGAGTGCGGATCGACGTAGTCCCCTGAATAGTGCACGACGCGTCGAGACAGCAACCCATTCATAGCGTACAAATGAATCATGCGGCAGTGCTATCAATATCAACTTGTTAGTATGTACTAGTAGTAGTGCACGACGCTGTCCACGCGTCTGACTGTATCGAAAAGGGACCGCGTCGGTCCGCACCTTAGTAATGAGAGAATTATCTGGTATATTGTAATCTCAATTAAGGATTTGCATCCACTCTATAGTATGGATATAGTATAGCATGGTATAAGGTTCGTTCCAACTACCGATTTCTGTACGGTACGCGTATCGGTTCACTCATCGATTACCGCGCATGCGTCAGATATACATCGTTTGTGAGTTAGTAAATGGTGTCGTGGATGTTGGAACGCTTTTTGGAATCGATTGTGTATCGCCATTGAGAAAGAAAACGACAGACAAGGTTGTAACATGCAATATGAATGTTTTCTATTGGTATAGATACACATTGCGCATGTCAGTACAAACGATTCTTGCTTGATACGATGTTCCTATATGACCGTGCAGTAACTGGTACTTGTACGATACAAAGTTAAGTTGGAACACTCTTATTATCGTTCCAGGTCCGTTACATAATGCAGTTGGAACACGCTTATTATCGTTCCAGGTACGGTACATAATGCAGTTGGAACGCTTCGTTTGCACTGCGCAGATACCAGACGGTAAATTTACGCTTTTATAAATGTGTTGAAACGAACCTATAGTACAGCATGTGTGCAAGTCAATGACATTGCTACCCATATTTCCTGCATTGCTTTATTTAATTAATGTACATAAAAATTTAGAATAAACTGCTTCGAAATTTATCCTGTTAGGAGAGTATAAACATATTTTGCTTAATTTGTGTATATATGAAAATAAAAATGATTACAAACTATTTTGAATACATCACAAATATTTATCTATGGCGTATATTGTTACGTATTGTGACGTAATAATGCTAGTAATAAAACACTGATAACTGTTAGTCATTTATTAGGTTGCACGTGTTGTCTGTGTCTGTTGTCAACTGCTGTATATGTGTCGGTTACAATGCGCATGTGCGGTAGTATACATAACACCTTCCTTTTTTTAATAAAATACAGATATTTAAAAACTAATCTTATCTATATCTAAGTGGTAAATTAACAACTCGGCCTGATCTGGTGACGTAACCGTCTTGTGCCTTTGTACTTAATGCGTTGTCATCTTTAAGTGAATACTCAGGTTTATTAGTACGATTACAAGGTATATGCAAAGGTAATGGACTACGATCGTTTAACTTAAATGGTTGATTGGATAAATTATTTTTAATAAAACGTCTGTTTCTAGTAATGACCTTATTATTTTCTAGTTGTACTTTATATGAATTTAAACCTTCTTTACCTATCACTTTTCCTCTTTTCCACTCACTGAGCGGCATCGGTTGAACACTAACTAATTGATTCTTCTTTAGCTCTTCCAATTTCCTCACTCCTCTATTGTCATAGTACTTCTTTTGTTTCTCTCTGTTGTTTTCAATAAAAGTAGCATATCCCTTTCTATCTACATTCTGCGATGTCGTCGGTATCAACTCACGTAATGTTCGTCCCATTAATAATTGGGAAGGAGAGTGCTTTCCATCAATAGGCATGTTTCTAAAGTTTAAAAGTGCTAGATAGATGTCTTGATTGTCGTCCATTGCTTTCTTAATCATTCTTTTGGTAGTTTGGACAAATCGCTCTGCCAACCCGTTGGACTGTGGATAACGGGGGGAAACCAGTATATGTTTAATCTGCCATTGTTCACAGAATGTTTTGAACTGATATGAGCTGAATTGTGGTCCATTGTCACTGATCAACTGCGATGGAATTCCATGTCTTGCAAAAATTGCTTTTAAGTGGTCTATTATGGTTCGTGACGTGATATCTTTGTCTAAATCTGCTAATTCCATATACTTGCTATAATAATCAGTTACTAATAGAAATTGCTTTCCTTCTATTTCGAATAAATCACAGCCTAATTTATACCATGGCTTTTTTCTATTTCGTGTGAAATTAATGGTTCTTTTCTATTAGAATTTCTATATTTCTCACAGATGTTGCAGCTTTGCACCATATCGCTTATTTCCTTGTTCATGAATGGCCAATAATAACTAAGGTTTGCTTTTGCTATACACTTATTTTCTCCAAAATGTCCATAGTGTATGATCTCCAACAATTTTGGTCTGAATGCCTTCGGAATTATGATTTTGGTTCCTTTATAACCAACCCATTTCCTTCTACTATCATCTCTTTATATTTATAGTAATGCTTGATTATGTGTGGGACTTTACTTAGTCTATTAGGCCAACCATCAGCTACCATCTTTCTCAACTCTGTAATTTCTCCGTCCTCATTACTTAGTTTTTTAAGTTCTTTCATCTTCTGATCATTTGCGTATAAATTCAGTTCTACTAATGATACCTGTGCAGTTAACTCTTGATCGAATGCGTCATCACTTTCATTCAGATAAGCTCTTGACAAACAATCAGCTAGAATTAACTGTTTTCCTGGTACAAACTTCAGTTCATAATCGTAAACCTGTAACTGTATCAGCATTCTTTGCAATCTAGCAGGGCAATCATTCAATGCTTTCTTGACTATGCTTAGAAGTGGTTTATGGTCAGTCTCTACCATAAACTTTGTACCATATACAAATTGGTGAAACCTTGTTATGCCAAATAAAATTGCCAAAAGTTCCTTCTCGATTTGCGCATAGCGCTTTTGAGTATCCGTAAGTACTCTCGAGGCATAGGCGCACGGCTTTCCGTCCTGCATCAGTATAGCACCTACTCCATCTTTGCTTGAATCCACTGAAATTGTCGTTGTTTTGTTTATATCAAAATAGTTTAGCAACGTTTCTTCGCTCAATATCCCTTTAACTTCTTTATATTTCTCTTCTAATCTGTCATTCCATTCAAATATAGAATCTTTCCTTACCACATCTCTAAATGGACTACTCAGGTGAGACAGATTCGGTATAAATTTACTTAGGTACGTTAGCATTCCCAAAAAACGTTGTACATCCTCTTTGCTAGTTGGGGAGGGCATTTGTTTTATTGCCTTAATCTTCAACGGATCTGGTAGTACTCCATTACTTGAAAACACATGACCCATGTACCTTACTTCTTCTTTTCCAAAGTTACACTTCGAAAGATTAAATTTAATATTTTCTGCTTCTGCCACTTTAAAAACTTTCTCCAGAATTATATCATGTTCTTGTTTCGTCGTGGCATGTATTAAAATATCATCTATATAAATTTCCACGCCATCCATATTAAATAGTTGTGAATAAATTCTTTGGAATACCTCTGGGGCGACACTAATACCATATGGTAATCTCAAAAATTGGTATCGACCAAACGGCGTAGCAAATGTACATAGATCTGCACTTTTTGAATCTAACTTAATTTGATAAAATCCTGCTCTCGCATCTAAAGTACTAAAAATTTTTGCATTTGCTAACTTACTGGAAATTTCTTCTATTGTAGGTAATTTATAGTACTGCCTTTTCACTGCTTTGTTTAATTCTTTTGGATCAAGACAGATTCTCAAAGAATTGTCGGGTTTTTTCACAATTAGTATAGGATGAACCCAATCTGTACTATGTGTAACTTTTCTTATTATCTTGTCCTTTTCCATTCCTTCTAGAGCTTTTTTTAGACTATCCATCATGGCTAATGGAACTTTCCTTGAGAGGCATGCTTTTGGTTCTGCATCTTCCTTGATTTCTATTTTATATAAGCCTTTTGTACAACCTATCCCTTCAAAAATGTGATTAAATTTAGTTGTTATATGTTCATAGTTATTACTATTACTAGCTATACTCTCAATTCTTTTAATTAAATTAAATTTTTTACAAGTTTCTAGCCCTAACAATAATTGTGTTGTACTATTTACTACATAAAATTCAACATTTTTACTTATACTCTTATATCTACAAAGCAAATTACATTTACCTACAACATCAAGTTGATCATTGGTGTATGATTTTAAGATTTTGTCTGCTTTTCTAATATTGACATTTGTATTTAAAGATTTCAGTACGTTTAAAGTAATTATATTAACTTGAGCACCTGTATCTATCTTAAAACTTAACAGTCTATTACTTACATTTAATTTTACTGACCAGTCATCAACTTTATTATTTCCACTAACTTCATCGATATAATAAAAGTTTGTTTCTTCTTCATCAGTTACATTCTCTTGCACTACGTTTATATTTTCGTTACTGCGACACACCTTTGCAAAGTGATTCTTCTTTTTGCATTTCATGCAAAACTTGTTGAAAGCTGGGCACGCGTTCTTTTCGTGACTTCTACCACAGCGGCTGCATAACTTTTTGTTTCTATTATCACCCTTGTTTATAGTCTTATCTCTTCCTTTCTTCTTGCTTTTGTCTATCGCATTTATATTTTCCGCATTTTCAAACCCTTCTGTCATACATTTAGATCTTTCTTTCGTTTTTTCAATCATCAAGCTGTATTCAATAGCCTTTTCAAAAGATAGCGTGTCATCCTGCAATAATTGCTCTCTAATATAATCATTATTTATACCTGCTATAAATACTGTTTTCGCCAAATCATCTTTCAAATTTCCCAACTCGGCGCTACTGGCTTTGTTTTGGACCTCTGTGATGAATTGATCTAAAGATTCGTTCGCTTTTTGTTTACATTTTAAAAATGTGTAGCGTTCAAAGGTTAAATTCCTCTTAGGTATAAAATAGTTTTCGAATTTGTTTAATAGCGGTTCTTAATTTATTTTCTTCCTCGTTCTCAAACTTGAAGGTATTGTATATTGGAAAACAATCTTCTCCAATCTGTAATAGCAACTGTGCACACTTTCTGTCTTCATCTGCCGTACTTAATCCGGTTGCTTTTAGATAATTTATAAATTTCTGCTTCCAAACAGCCCAATTTTGTGATACATTGCCGGTTAAGTTCAATGGCTTTATTCCTCTAACCTCCATTTTTGTTGAGTGGTTTTTTTTATTCTTTCTTCTTTTATTTTACTTCACGTTTTCACTTTTACTTTACTTCACGCTACTTTTCTTATAGTATTAAATAACTGAACTGCGCCATGTTACGTATTGTGACGTAATAATGCTAGTAATAAAACACTGATAACTGTTAGTCATTTATTAGGTTGCACGTGTTGTCTGTGTCTGTTGTCAACTGCTGTATATGTGTCGGTTACAATGCGCATGTGCGGTAGTATACATAACATATATTAGAATTTCTATTAATATTTGCACTGTTTTATTATTTAAGTGTATAGACATAATTGTTATGTAATGCGCACAAAATAGTAAAAAGAAACTTAAATGCATAATTTACAATTAAATGACTGAGGTAATAAATGTGTACATACATAAATAATTTTTTTTAAATAGATATTTTTATATTATGATCGAATGCACTGACTTAAAATATTACAATGCCAAGTCGTATTTAATTTTTTTACTCCCTTGGTTCTTCATTTTTTGATATGGGTTAAAATACACAAAGACCTTTATGAAAATTACGAGTTTATTTGAATTTATCGAATAAAGGCTCAGGAATAAACATTCTGTATCGCTACATTACTCAGTACAAAAATTAATTTGTTAAAATTGTTTTTATCCATTGAAATCAAAATTGTATTGATTTTAATTACGATGAATAGAGTCAGGCGTTTTGGATACTCGGAAGCAAACACATAAGGATTACAGAGCGGTATATTATACCTCTGCGGTTAGAGATTCTACAACTGATTAGCATAGAATAGTAAAGCAGCCAGAATAGAAGCTCATGTCGGAATCCTTGATTATTCCAGACAAAATCGGTGACCTTGGTGCCATTTTGTCCCGTTTCCGAAACAGCTTTAAAATCTGTTCAAGGCGTTTCGAATTCTATGTACAGTTAAAATAACACTATGAAGTTAATGCAACAGTAAATAATTTTAAAATAGAGAATATATTTCAGTAAATGAATATATTACGTAAAAAAAAACTGTTTTGAAAGGATAAGATTAACTAGAACTCATATAAGCTTGAAAAAACGTTTATTAACACGGATGTTTAAAAATATTAACATATTGTTTGGGCGATTATTGTCATTGTTCATAATAAATTTGCAGGGCAAAACAGAACGTACAGTACTTGCATCATTTATAAAAAGAAGATATCAAACGATAATAATTTATTGTGTAAATAGTTTTATTAATGTTCCCATACAATTATTTTAGTTTTTTTTATTTTTTCCATTTCAGTTTCCATTAATATTTTTTAACTTAATTTGGTCTGCAATATAATCAATAAAATAGTCATGGATGCGTCTGCGGAATGGTTTTTAGCTGCTATTTCTGCAATGTCTTGCAGTACAGAAGTGCCCCTCACTTTTCTTTCCTTTAATGAGTAAGAAGAAAAATTACTAATTAATGTATACTACGATCGCAAAAATGAAAGAAAAACAATTCTGGTAGAAAATAAAGCAGGAAAAAAGACACTTTCTCTGACAAAATCAGTAAAAACAAAGAAGAAAACGCAAAATCCGATAAAAGGAAAGGAGATATTGTCCAAGAAAATAAAAAACCAATGTCTCCCAAAAGCAACCTCACATCGCATGTTAACTGCACAGGCAAATGGTCACTGACGCCAACTGCATCTTGAAAACATGACGGTACGGCTTGCGCGAGCAAGGATGCGTATATCCTCCAAAAATCAAGAGTTTCACTTCTGGGTTGTTTTACTATTACTACTGTGCGATTAGTAGAGTTGGCACTCTGCGCGGCGCGACAAAATGTCTAGCTATACGAAAAAGCGTACATGCGACAACGGTAAACGCGAATGAGTGATTCGCCACAAGCGGAGGAGTTAGCGGTAGTCAACGGCTCACACCAATGTGTACCGATCTTAGTAAGCATTTCTTGAGTATTTATTTTTCTTTTCTTTTATTTCATCAGAATCTGTTTTTATTTTCGTCTTTAGAATTTCCTATTAGTTTCATCTAAGCTTCGTAGCAACAACAAAATAAATATACGAAACTCTCATTTACAGGCGACAATGACTTCAAATTATTACGTGCGTTCCTGCGCACAGTAGGTCTACATGCCACCGTTGTTAAAAACGTACTAAGTGCTAACATGCCACCCACATTAAATCGATCGGATTCCACTCAATCCCCTTCTCGCTCTCTCGCCGTAAATATATAGATATAGCTAATTTCACATTTTCTCAATGGGTATATTCGTGGTATGCATCTCCAATCGGAGGTGGATGTTAATATTCGCTTCGCACAATCGCCTCGGCGCTTGTTGGTGCGTATATACTAGGATGCTGGCACGCCGCCCAAAACTGCCAACTCTAGTGATTAGTGCCAAAGAAGTTGAAATAATAGAAGCAATTTGTTTACATTCACAAGTGAAGCCAACCTAAGACCAAAATATTTACATCGAGCTAATCCTTTTTACGTTATTCTTTATTTTTCAGTTAGTTTCTAGAAATTTCTTTTTAGACACACAACATTTATTATTTCTGGGGGGTTATTCTGTAAGGATCGAGAGTATTGCTTTTCACAGTGTCGTGTCGAAACGTCAAATTTTCCTTTTTCGATTCTATTATTTTGCGACAGTGTACATGCTAATGGGTCTTATAAATAAACGGAAGTAAATGCTTTTACTTCGATATTCGAGAGCAAATGCTCCAAACTATATGAATAAAGTATCAAAGTATTTACTTCGACCCGAAGCAAAAGCTTTTGCTCCGGAGCAAAAGTAAATGCTCCAAAGTGTATGAATAAAGGTGGATCTTTACTACAATCTGAAGCATTTTCTCCGTTAAAATCGTTGGTACCTCGAAGACTACCTTCGTCAGAATGTATATACGAGTATGTAAGTACATACTAGTACTGCGCGAATAGAAAGGAGTAAGGCGTTATAAGTGCTTATATATATATGAAAAATACAAGTAATAGAGAATTGAAACGCTATTACACGTTTATATTTGTTGAAAGTGGCTTTCATGAACCAAATTCGCAGAGAAAAACGATGTAAAACCCATATTGTAACTAGAGTTGTAGATTATAAAACTTTATATCGTTTTGAAGAAGAAAATGTGGAGTAGTTTGCGAACCATTTTATAGGTAATGCTGATGAGAAAACAGGAGGGGCGTTATAGCCTCTACAAAAAATGAAAACCTTTCTAAGATATGTGAGTGATCCGGGTTACCAGAGCGGAGTCTCAGAAAATATAGGCGTGTGTCAAAGTAGTTTCGAAAACAATGACAGAAGTAATCGACAAAATAGGGTCAGAAGCCAATCTGTGGATTAAATTAGATGGGAATCCACTAATGACGAATTAAACCAAGCTAACCGGTTATGGCTAAACCATAGACACTTTCCTTGTGGTACACGAATCTTAGATTGTACTCACGTTCGTATTCGTATTCCCAAACCATCAATTTTCGGTGATGAGTATATTAACAGAAAAGGATATGCTAGTATAAATGTCCAGGCAACATGTGATGCACTGTATACATTCACTAGTACAGATGTTGAATGGCATAGTACTACACATGATAGTAGGATATGGAAAAATTCAAGAGTGTGCACAATACTACGCAATAATGATGCACATACCCTACTGCTTGCTGATGAGGGATATGGCATTCAACCATGCTTAATGACCCCGTATAAAAATCTCAATACACCGCACCAAGTCCAATATAATAACCCATTAAAAAGAGAACGTGTTGGAATTGAACGTTGTTTTGGTCAACTTAAGCAACGATTCTTCATTTTACACTGCAAGGTACGGCTGTACAACTGTAATCGTGTGCTGTGCAGTATTGCATAATGTTGCAAAAATGTTAAACGATGTAGATTTTCCAATTGGAATTGAATTTATTAATAATGATGAACCTAATATTGCCTACGAAAATATTGCTCATGGTGAAAACCTTAAAACGCTGGGAATGGCGCGTCGCAATGAAATTACAGATATAATCCTTCAAAGAAATTTATAAGGCAAAGCCTTTGTAGCTCAGCTGTACTTAATTTTTTTTTGTTTCTTCTGTTTCTGGTAATTGCTTTTCTTGTTCTCGGGCTGTACCACTTGCCGCACTTTTGTCGTCTGACCTCTTCTTTATATGTATTTAGAGAACGCGTACCTTTTTGATACAACTCTAATTTACTATTTATATTGTACTCGCTTAAGTAACGACTGCACGTTTTGTAATATTTCACCAACTGATTCCCCAAACTGCGCAAAGTATATGCTCTGTAGCAAAGCAAAAGGTTATTCATACAAACCGGAGTGTATACTTTTGCCTTGAGCATTAACTTCGAAGCTTTTGCTTTTGCTTTTACTTCCTACTTAGAGTATTTGCTTCGTTTTTATTCATAGGACCCAATGTGTCGTGTCACTTCTACTGCAATTGTTTTCGACGCGTTCCAAGGTGGTGCATTAGGAAAGTGATATCGTTTTTGATGTTTGAAACGTCGTGTCCAATCGTGTTTGCGTCATTTGCGTATAATATACTACACTCGACCAGGGTTACCAGGTCTAATTATTAGTTTCTCTCTAGCTCAACATAAAGAAATTCCATAGGTTTCCTTAGATTTTTTAGTAAAATACAGAGTATGATTCGAGAATTTAAAAAGATATTGGGTTACGTGTTACATATGATATTTCTTATCGCAAGCGCTCGTCTAAATTAGGGATGGACCTCCCACGTTGAGGGTGAAAAGAAAATGGCGATGGTTATGCAATATTTTAGAAAAAAATATCTGAAGTGTTGACTAAGACTATTTGGAGATAGTTAAAGCGTAAATATATGAGACAACTTGAATAATAATTTCACTTGAGAGCGATGAAAATGTGACCTAAGACCATGAAGAGTAACATATGATTTTGAAAAGTAAAAGAAGATAACTTCAAGTGAAATGACAAGATATATTTATGATTTCCTTAATACTATGAAACGTAAAACCAAAGAAAACAAGAGTGGATAACTAAGAGTTTATTTATTTAAAATATAAACTTAACACTAAAACAAAAAGTATTGTTTAATTAAAGAATTATAAAGTATAAGATGTCAAGTTTTAAGATCAAATTTAGATAAATCCGGGAAGGAGGAAAAAGCAAAGGGTTGGAAGGCGAAAGGATGGCGACGAGGGATTTGGCGCTAAAGAGTTGGTTTGAGGGTTTGAGCCTGTAATTACGTTTTATTAAAGTGTTAGTGAGTAGTTTTATTATTAAAAATAGTGCCACTACCACAGTTTTTGGCATTGAAAGGAATAACTGCGAATAACGCAATTTTGTACTCTAGATGCTATTTATGTTTTAATTAACGGGGAAATACCGATTTTCCTAAGCTTAATAATTATTTATTTTAGTTGAAATGCCCGCTCAAGCAGCAAAAATTGTAATTCTTGGTGAAGTGGTTTGTGTCTATTCTGCAATCGAGATCACTACGCTACTATCGGGTAAATAACTGCAACAGTTTTTAAGGAAAATGTCGGTGTCAAAAGTAGTTTGAAATTCAAATTTACTAATTTTTGCCACTTTTGCGGTACAAAAAATAAATTTTCCCTAGAATTAAGGTAAAAAGTTTAAAATTACCCTTTTTCCCTAAGCAGTTTGAAATATCCCTAGATTTAGGCAAATTTCCCTAGACCTGGTGACTGCACTCAACGTTATCGACACCTGACAAAACGACGTGAATCTAAACATGAAACACCACAACACAACGCTATTCTATAAAATGTGAGGTCGATGTCACAAATTTTGTTTTAGAGCGACAGTGTATAAGTCGCACAGTCGACAATACCTCGATCCTTACAGAATAACCGCCCTATAAAGATTTTTATAAAGTTACAATTTATGTATGTGGGTGGATAAAGCGTTCGTCAATTTATTGATCTAGTAAAAAGGTACTTCTACTTCACTTGAACTGATGCACAATCAATCGTTTATAAAAAGACCCATCTAACGCACACCGACGGTGTGTTTCAATATTATTATTGGAATTTTAAATTGAATTACTTTACATATTAACAAAGATACATCAATCACATCTGCATTCGTTCGAATGATGACTAATGACTAATTTTATGACTAATTTTATAGAAGTATTAACATTGGTATTGAATTAAGAAAGCTTTTGCTTCTCTAAAATATTTGCTAGGCACTTTTAAATATATGCTAAGTATGTTAAACCTGTTTTACACGCCGCGCTTTATTGGCCAATTAATCGAACATGTTCTTGGCCAAAAAATCGGTAGAAATATGCCGTTTTACATTCTACAGAAAATTGGACAAGT
Source organism: Dynastes maya (assembly GCA_029619315.2). Lineage (NCBI taxonomy): Eukaryota > Metazoa > Arthropoda > Insecta > Coleoptera > Scarabaeidae > Dynastes > Dynastes maya. The sequence continues at coordinate 30,310,659 of JAROYE020000001.1, forward strand.
TTTTAGCAATCGTGAATATCCGTTTAATTTCGTTAATAGTTGAACGGGGGAATTATTAAATAAGAAATTTTCATCTGCACATAAAAATAGATTGGCAATCTGCTTGTGTTCAATGTTTTGGTAGTTTTGGTATAGGCACAGCTATGGGTTTGGTTACTTGAGTTTCGGTTGGTTAATTCAAATTATTCATTACATCAATACTTGTAAATTTTCGAAATTGAACTTCACTTTATTTTAAAAACGCTGAAACAAAATTCGTATATATTTTTCTGTTACTGGGTTGGTTTTAAAACAGCAAAGTTTGTGAGAAATCGTCGGAAAATGGTGGTAAAAATAGAGCATATTCTACTCAATTCAATTCATCCTACGATAAATTGTTCAAGAAATTGGACTGATTTTTGCTGTTTTACACACTACGATAAAATCGAAAATCAACTTGTTCAATTAATTGACCAATAAATCGTAACGTGTAAAACAGGCTTTACAAATCGTTAAACAAAAGTTCGTGGAAATCGAAACATGCCTGGAAGAAATCTATAAATATCTTGGGCTGGATAGTGCATTTCGTTAGCGAAAAGTCCTCGTTGAAATATCTATTCAAAAAGAAATTAAACCAACAATCTCAACGCCGTATACAACTGCAAGGGCGATGAAACCGTTATGACGTTAGCTTATCTATTGCTTTGCTACAGAAATTTTTAAAGTCTCTCCGCGGAGAGTATGACGTAATCTACCTTTCTCTAACGAAACACGCTATACAATATTTTCAATAAATTTCCTTATATCAATTCATTTAATGTAGTATTTTAAATCAGTTATGACTTAAAGTGTCCGAAGCTAGTCCTCAGCTTGCGCAGTATGATAAAGCGCCGCTTTCATACTTCATCCTTTTGATGTTAAACTAATGTATGTATACAATTGAATATATTTGTACTTCTACACAAAACATTTTTTGTTTTACTCACAAGATGACCTTTTTAGTACAACTTGAACGCGTTATTATTAATCATCCCTACAACACCGTGCCCGATTTCTTATCAATTGCTTAGAAGAAGCTAACGCATTTTGCAGATAATTGCAATATTAATAGGTTTGTATCAATAAATCATCTATTTAAATGAAATAATAGTTTATATTTTCTGACTAAAAACTGATTGTTGAGATTTTGATAATTATTTTAAATTAGTAAAGACGTTACAAGTGTGGCTGTTATTAAAAACGACACTGAACCTAACCAAACGAAAATACTTCTACAGTAGTATAAATTTACATAAATCTGTTGATAATATCCACAGTTTTAAATGTAGGATTCCTTTATACAATACGTATCTTTCTAATTCATTTTAAAATAGTTTTTGTACGAAACATGTTCGTATTTCAAATGTTATTTTCCTATATTTTACAGGTAAATTGTAGAAAATGCATGACGAAGCTCAATATTTCAATAATCACATTGCTTACACACTGGTTCCATTTCACTTGTTTGAATTTCCCGCGAACATATCCAAACGCTCTTATCGGTAAAACAGACGTCAGTTTTCAATATGGTGAAGAGAAGTAAAAACAGCTTCTGCCATTTTGCAAAGGTGTTTTAAATATATTTTTGTTATATTTCGTTAAAAAAGCAACACGTGGATAAACAAACGAAGAAAGAAACAAATGTTTAAATGGACGCATCGTCCATTATTACCCAAGTGTCAAGAGACGACGAACAATTGAACAGTTATCCACCCGAAAAAGGTAAATAACAAATGACAGATTACTTAAATTACGATTGCACCTGTTAACTGACGGGAATACATTAGAACGTGTTTCGAAATTTGATAAGCAGTGTCAGTAATGTAGTTAAGTTTGCAAAGAGGTAAGTGCTAAATTGATGATGTTATTAAATCTCAGATTGAAGTAGGCGTGTATAGTACATGCAAAGGTAAACAAGCGACGGGCGCCTAGACCAGCTAACCTTGAGCTCGACCCTGGGATTGGATACTATTTTTTAAATGTTCTTAGCAAATATGCGTCTCAACAATAAACATTTTTCAAATATCTCGTAAATAAATATGCTAATGATTGAAACATTCCACACCTGTTTGACCTCTTTTGGAAGAGTTAACTGTCATCTGCTTGTGTGTACCTATGTGTATACCTATACATATGCTTTCACATTTTTAGTAGTAATTGAATGGAGCATTTATAAGCTAAATGTATTTTATTCTGATTTAACATCATTCATTTTCCACGTAGGATAATACTAGCAGATAGCAATTGGTTTATCTAAACCATTATTTATATTATACAATAGAAGTGATGTATGTAAGTAGATAATGCACATTTTTATCCATTACATATCAGATCTACATACCGTAGTAGTGACAATAAATTTTTAACTTCTATTAGAAAGGTGATCAATTTTTTAACTAAATTGTTTTAATAAAAAAGTAAGTACTACCATAAGACCGATAATAAAAAATGTAAAAAAACAAAGTAATTTAAGTGCACAGATCAGTGCAGCCTTATTATACTAATCCAGCATAGGTGTGTGTTTAAAGTAGCATTAAAGGTTTCCCATAACTTCTAATGTAAATTCATTTTAAGCTCTTCTATTTTTCAGACAATTACGTTGTGAGAACCTATTTATGCTTTCTGGATGATTGAAGTACTAACATTATTAACTTATATTACTATTTCGGCAATCCTGCAATTTACGACTCTCATTTCATGTCGCTCATTTGCGCATGCGTATAACTAGACAGCGTTGTCAGATTACAATACCAGTACTTATTAAACGAAACATATTAAGCACTTATTTATTTATTTATCTCCCCGTAATTGAAAACACAAGATTGCGACACGACACATACGTTTGTTAAAATATGTTCAAGTATCCACTGACTTTATGCAAAATGCCTTTTCTGTCATTTACAGTATGATCTGCGGCACTGCAATCGTAATTGGAATATTGATCATTTAATTGCTCCTCCTCACTCTATATGATTAGATCACCTTTCCTGCTATTTTCAATAGAGAAAATTAAACTAAATTAATAAATATAAGCACTTGTGACTAAAGTCTTTAAATTTCGCTGAACGATTCTCGAATGACAACTAAAGTAACCAACGACAATTTGGCAACGTTGCATTGGTTTTTGTATACGAACAATAGTCGTATGCAGAATTACGGCTATTTCCAATAATCTCGCCGTATTTATACATTTAGTGCTCTTCTTATTTATAACACTAGCAGTTTAAATTAAATAAAAGTGCATTGAAATGAGATAATAAATTTTACTCTTCGGTATTGCTTACCAAAAGATTTTTAGGTTTAGAAATTGGCAAATAAGGTTACATTTAATTATATGTATATTTTCTTCTTAATATTTTTCCTAGCTACCGATGTGGTTTTTTCGTATTGATAGCGGTTTCTTTCACCACGAAATTGATAAAATATTGATATCTACCTTATCAAAGCAATATGTATTCATAAGCTATATGTATACATTAAAAACAACAATTTTGGAATATTGTTTTATATTTAAAACAAAATTGCCATTTTAAATATGTCATTAATTCTCTATATATTTTACAAATTTCATTCAAATTGTTTAGATTATGTATGCAGATATGGCACTTTAAATGTTGTCTTGGTTCCTAGTGAATACTCGATACTGCAATAATAAAAGCCGATTATATGAAATTGCATGATAAGTTTTCACTCTATTTAATAATGAAACACTAGTATTTAAAATAAGATATTGCACAAGCGTGTAAAATTGAAATAGCAACCTACGGGGTGTTTAGTGTGATGCATCATTAACACCAATAATAGATGAATATGCTTCTAACAAGTCTTTTGTTATTACACTAAAGATTACAGCTTTTTTAATTTTGTCTACTTAATTTTTTTTTTACTGCAGGTACATTACCAAGAAATGAAAATGACATATCAGAAAGTAAAGCTCAAAATAATAAAAAGGCTAAGCGAGGATTTCTCCAGTCGCTCCTTTGTTGCTTGGGCCGCAATAAAGGGAAGGGATCCAATTCGAACGTCTACATTGATGACAAGGAGTCCCCCGCTTTATCGGGACAACCGAGGTACCTTCTACCACCAGTGCGGCATCAAGACATGCACAAAAAGTGCATGGTTATAGACTTAGATGAAACCCTTGTCCACAGCAGTTTTAAGGTACGCTTACCTTCCGCTTTTTTCCAATGTTGTCTTCATTTAGATATTATAAGGCTCTGCGATATTGAAGAATTTGATTCTGCTTTCATAAAGACCACTTTACCAACGCATCCCTCCAACCCTGATATGCTTTTCGGTGGACAAATACAGCTTCTATGATGTGACTACTATTCTATCCTTACTTTTGAGCACCTACAGGAGGTGAACATAAAAACAGAAGATTAGAGCAGCAACACAGAATTTTCTAGCAATCTAGTTTCATTTCTTTTTAAAACATACATTACCACGTTTCATTAACCCACTCTAAAAATATTCTTTTGACTTTTTCCACGAAATGACAGTGGCTGGAAGTTTATGGCCCAACAGGATGCCCTAAGGAAGTGGTGGTTTTCGATAACTGCCTTATCGTTCATTTTAGAGAAAAGTCTTCTGAATAAAAATTATTTAGTTCAAAGTGGTGCGACTCTACAGAGTATCTAGAAAGTAGGTGAACTGTATTCACTGCATTAATTTAAATGGAAGAATGTGTATTATTTCATTTTTTGATACTACGTTAAAAAATAACTGCGTTCTTATTATATACCTATTCTTAATATTAATGTTGCTCGAGAACCTTTCTTTAAATAATGGCGCCGATGTAAGCGTGCTGGAAAAGTAACATAGTAGGCGCGTGCATTAATTTTTCAAAATGAAATTTGAAATACTATGAGCACACTTGTATTATCATGATAGAAGTCGTTAACATAATACAATATGATTATAGAAAATACTGCTTAAATCATATCAAGATTGAAACTTCAAATTACGTTTGACCTATTCGATGGTGCATACTACAACGTACGCAATATGCAACGGAAATACACGAAGAAATCGAAGGTTTGTTATTGAACTTCCATTTACGTCACCACCAGCGGCCGCTGTGGTAATTAATGATGCAAATCAGTTTCTGCTTAAAGCGTAAATGGTTAATGTAGTAATCTAAGTCAGTAATAATAAAGCTAGCAGAATAAAAAATAAAATAAAAAAGTAATACTAGTTCCTAGTAAGAGTAAAAGAAGAATTTAACATACGATTATAGTAAATGCTCAAAATGACTGTTAAATGCGTTGACGAAGGGTTGAGACGTTATCGTCTCAAATTGTGTTAAATGATTTGAATTGCTTCGGTAAGTTCTTGTATTGTGTGTGGTGTCTTTTTACAAACTGTATTTTTTAAGTGTGGAAAAATAAAATAATCCAAAATAATTAGATCAGGAGAACATGGAGGAAAATCTACCAAAGTAAAATTCAAGATGGCCACTTTTAAGGTACTCGTGTCAACTTCCTTGAGTTAAATGGACGCCATATTCGATTTTTAGGTTACTGAAAACGATTTTTTATTCTCTTTTCGACGATGTAAGATAACGTATGATAGTAGTATGAATAAAAAATACCAGTAAAAATAAATTGCTTTTACATTTTAACCAAGTAGGCTTACATGGTTCCAAACAAAATCAGGTGAAATTTATTTTAGAAAAACTTTGTAATTCCTATAATACTTAGTAACATATTAATTCAGTACTAAGTATTAAGTGCTTAAACCACAAAAACATCGTGACATTACTTTTTTAAATGTCCAATCAAGTAGGTAAGTATGCAGCTATAACGAAAAATAATAAAGGTTATCACAATAAGTCAAAAAGCAGGTACTTAAGCTAAAGTGTTGTCTGAAGTTATGGGTATTAGAAACTTTAAAAATTATTGCGAAGATATTTGACGTACAGTTTTTATTTTTTTTGAAATAGCTTTAACGGGTTCTACATTTTGATCTTTTTCAAGCAGATTTTAAATCAGCACATAAAACTGCAAAACATTGCCCATTTAACCAAATCTTCTTCTTCAATGACAAGAAAGTTACCCATTGCGATCCCAGTCGATCTGGGACACCCGGTATACGCCTCCTCGTATGCACAATAGTTTCAGCAGTTTTTTTTTTCTTGACTCTATCACTACCAAGTTTGCGACTTACTGCATCAGTTTCAGTTGACAACACAGCGAACAATTTGTTGATATAAATCAAGATATGTTACTGCAAAATGTAGAAATTGAAGGCGAAATTCATTCATACATAGTTGCATAGACAGACCATTCTCCATTCTATTACTTTTGTCCATTACGAAAATAGCTTTCAACGATAAATGTTTGGCGATCTGTAGTAATACACAATGCTTTAAAATTTATAAGAGACGTCAATAAATATCAAATGTAATTCGAACTGTCAAATTTAACTCAGTAAATGTTAAAAACGTAATTTGAAGTTTCAATCTTGTATTTAACTGTCATATGTAGTTGTAAAGAACATAGAAATAATTTAAAAAAGGCCCTCTCGATTCCGTTTTTTATCATTTTTACTATGTAGCTGTCTACTATAGCATTGAACATTTGATTAATTTAACGTAGTATAACATGAATTTCTTAAACAACACCCTATATATTTGTTTTTACTAGCTGGTACATATCTTATACAAATCTCTTTCATTTAATATTAAACTTTGGTAGCATTCCATATAGAATTTTTTGAGAAAATAACACCTTGTATTAACTGCAATAAGTTATCATTAATTTCTAGTTTGCTATGATACAAGGACCAAACAGAAACATTAAAAAACTCAAGCAAATGTTTAAAAACTTTTCCTTTTTCGTTTAAAAAATCTCTATTCCCCGAAAAATACCAGCCATTCCTAATAGCATTTCCTGTGAAATAGCCGAAATGCTTCGCTGATTTTCTTTTTTATATATTCGACGGTAGTAAGCTGTGTTTTGTAAGCATAATCATTCACAAATCCGCACAAGGAAACGTCACACGGCGATCCGGCGGTTGCGCTGTTCATTCCACCAATTTTCCAAATTTTGCCATACGCGCTCGTAAATGCGGGGAGAGTTCTTCTAATTATTCATGCATACATTTTTAAGAATTTGCTGTAATTTTTTAATGTTTTTCAGACAGTGAGGTCCTAAAGTATTATCGACAGTTCAATTGCATCGCCGGTGTCACCGGAAGTAACGTCAACTTTCTTATTTTAAATAGAACACCCTGCATATTTTTACGTTTTTGGAAAGGTAATCGAAAGGCGAATCCAACGATACCTACGATAACTTAAGAAATATGACGATATGTAGCAATAAAGGTTTTGTTATTCTGTTTTTGTTGTTACGCAAAGTTGGCTAGGAAAGAGCGCCAAATTGATTTTTGTGACGCCAGACTGATCTAAAGAGCTCGTTGCTAAGCAAAGCAATCATAATTGCCAAACAGTCAAATCTCAATTCCAAAAGCATAAATTATTCTTGTTATTTATTGTTATTATAACCTATGTACATTTGTCATACTTTCGTTCTTTGTGCTCGTCATTATTTTATCTTATTTTAACTTGTTTCGTTAATTGTTGTTTCTTCTTTACTTTATCAAACTTTATTGTGATTAATTAATTATTGTCGGTTTGTTTGAGTTTGTTAGTTTTTGATAGGCAATGTGCTTAAGTTTCAGTTCTTTATATTGTTCATTTTTTACAATGGCCTTCACGTGAACCACGTAAAATAAACTTCAAGTACCTAATTGTAATATTCGGTGAATTTGTTAACAATTACCACGAAGTGGAACATGATGAACACTGCCCTTATACAGCCGGAAATATTTGAACTTGAAAATTTACAGAGGGAACTGCTTTAACAGAAGATAATATAATTCAAATTGTTGTACAATTTGTTGCGCAACCACGGTAAATAAGGTAATAGTTGTTGCCAGATTTACATAATATTGAGATTGCCCTAGCAATTTTGCATGGTTCGTGCCGAAGCCATCATAAAAATAACACAAAAAACCTAAAAAATAACAAACATATTGTCTATCAAAAACTAACAAATTTAAACAAACCTACCATAATTAATTAATTACAATAAAGTTTAAAAACAATTAGCAAAACAAGTTAAAATGAGAGAAAAGAACGCGAATGAAGAAGGAACGTATGACAAATGCAGAATATAATAACAATGAACAACAAGAATAAGTTGCGCTTTTGGGAATTGAGATTTGACAGTTTGGCAATTGTTATGATTACTTTGTTTAGCAGCGAGCTCCTTAGTCAGTCTGGCGTAACAAGAAACAATTTAGCGCTCTTTCCTTTGCATAACAACAAAAACAGATTACCGAAACCTTTATTGCTGCATATCGTCATATTTCTTGAGTTAATGTATTACATATGTTGTATCGTTGGATTCACCTTTCGACTACCTTTCTAAAATCGTAAAAATATACAGGTATTCGATTTAAACTAAGAAACTTGACGTCACTTTCGGCGACACCGGAAATGCAATTGAACTACTGATAACGGCAAAAGTTAGTTCACAAAAATAGAAATCGACCCATTTTTTTTTAAAACGCTAGCTTCTGTCGTTCAAAAGTTAGCATGGGGGGGGGGGGGGGATACTTTAGGACCTCACTGTATATTTTTTTAAATTTTTAATATGTAACATATATGTTTTATTTACCTTATATCATTTGTTTGCCCCTTGTATTATGGCATTGTGTTTGACACCTATTGATTGTATTTAAAAATACTGGAAAAAGTGTTCAAAATCATAGAACAAATAAATTCACTATACTGTACCAGAAAAAAGAAGGAAAAAAGTGTTCAGGAGTGTCTGTGTTTATATTAGCAATATTCGTATAGTTTCTTATACCATACTGCTCATGAGTGACGCACAACGCGCTTACATTCTTTCTTTTCATCATTTACATAGAGACGTAAGCACTACTGTATAGAGTAAAATTATGTTTTAGCGTAGAATCAGAAAAAGAACATAACATATAGAGTGCTCCATTTAAAATAACTAAGTTAGTACGTGTTCTCCTTCTTTCTAGACACCATGCAGAGTCAAAAATATTTTTAAGTTATGCACCGCTTTGAACTAAATAGCTTTTATTCTGAACATTTTCGAACGAAGTAATAATCGAAAAACGCCCCTAAAAAAGTTGATAATTAAATCTGGTTCGACCTTACAAAGCACCCATATTTTGAATGGAGAAAGCATTCCTAGAACCCACTTTGCAATAAACTTTGTAATTCCAAAGCATTTATTTAGAATTCTGAGAATCATGTCTTCCGAAACTTCTAACTGCCAACTGTTGTTCCCCGAATCTTGCATCCTTTATTATCAAGTGCTTGGTTTTCTGTTATAATATATGAATGAATCGCGTCAACATGCCGTCCTGGACGCAGAAGATTATTCAGTAAGTTCTTTCTCCATTTCTGTAAAACTAAATGTAAATATCGTCGTTTTATTTTGGGTTCTTTTTGAATACAAACAGATACTTCTACTTCTTTGATTCTGTCTTATGTTACCCGTTACTGTATGGTGGAATTGGTACATAAAACCAAGCTCATCAAGCAAGAACCGTTTGTGCTGACACGTGCAATATGCATCTCACTATTGAACATATTTACACTGTTTTTTGCCATGTATGCATCTACCATAGAAAATATTCATACTGCATTGCATGTTGCATCCTACTGATCATTTTCTTGTCAGTATTGATGCACAATGGACTCTGAAAAGCGTACCAACTTCTAGAACTCCGCCATAATTCTGTTCTCTACATTGCGGCGCAGAAAAAAGTACCGCGAAATAACGTAAAAAAGTAATTCAGAAAATTTCTGAAGCAGAGAAACTCATTCTGTACTACAACCGCAGATAAAAGAGCTTTACAGATAGCCAATGTATATAGCATTAGTGACAATACATTTTAATAACTTATTATTAGTTTAAAAGATGGCGCAATAGTGCGTAATCCTTGTATTTCTCCGTTATAAGTCTTGTTTCGCATATACAGGGGGCGTCTTCGGCATCAGCGTTAAAGACTACGTGCTCCAATTTTAAAAGTGGATTTTACGGATTATTTGTTGCGAGTACGCCCAGTTATATGAACATTAATTCTGTGCAAATCACAATCCCTTTTAAAATAGCATATGAATTAACAAACAACATTAAATACTTTAACAGTAGGTTATGTTCACATGATAAATGTTAAATATGAATAATGAATATTATATACAACTGATATATTTCGTATCCTACATTTCCAATTAATTCGCGATAGATACATACATATTCGGAAAATTGTGCCTTTGTAAATGGAGATTTTTCAAAACCGTTTTTTTTTCTGTTATGGAATGCCCATGATTGTGGGCATGTTTTAAAATTATGTTGAAACCTACAGGTTGTCTCATAAGCTACCCAAAATTGTATTTTTTTTTTCATGGAATATAATGGAGATAATGTGTTAAGTTCGTATACCGCATTTTTGTTAAAAAGTCATTTTTTTTAATGGAAGATCCTGAGTATTATTTTAGTCGTGGTTTTTTAACAAAATTCCAGACATAAAATTACTAGCGTTAGGGGTGGTGTCGCCATAAGGCCACAAGACCGCGCACCTTCCCTGATATACCATTTAAAAATTCAGTTCATAAACAAAATTATTCAAATTTATTTATATATTTATGTATTTATCGCGAAAATATAGTTTTAATATCCCGGGGCTTTCTACTTATTCCGAAGTTAATATTATGAAAGAAATTTATACTTCATACGGTTAATTGGAATTAAATATGAAATCGCGGTCGTCGTTGCTATGGAACCGTAACACGCCTGGCTGAAGAATTACTCACAGTTTAGTCGGTACATGTATTTTTGAACGCATGATTTTTGCGGTCAGTCTTCTTTTAGCTGTGAGATGGAGTGTTGTTTAGTGTAGACGACTCGACTATAACACAACTCTAGTTCGATAAATCAGAAAATCTCTTCATCCGAAATAAATAACTACAGACAAAGATTAACAATGCCTTTTAGAAGTTAGTAAAAACTCCAATTCAATCAAACATTAGTTCATATAATCCTTTTGCCGCGTGGCAGTCTCGCAGTGTAGCATTCCATGGCGTTCTGGTTGTTTTTGACCGACCGGTATATTAAAACGTTTAATATGTTGTAGTAAATTTTGTTCTGCTATTAAACTGTTTCTTGGAGATCATGGTGGTAACGAAATATCGCGGTTTATTTAGGGAATTAATCGATTTTTCTGCTAATTTGAGTTTAATTTGGGTTTTTAAGACCACTTAAATAATGCTAGTGTTTTTAAAGGAACTTTAAATACAATCCAAAATAAAATTTTAGATTCTTTGCTTGCTTTACAGAATAGAAATTTCAAGTCAAAGAATTCTAATTTATTTTTTGACGAAACTACAGATGTAACAAATTGTTGTCAGATGATAATTATATTTAGATGTATCTTTAATGATAGAATTTATGAGCACTTTTTGGGATTTAAACAAACTAAGGATAACATGCGTGTGTTCCATTTAAAAAATACAATCTTGAGTAGCTATGAACTTATGTGACATCCTATAGGTTTCAATATAATTTTAAAACACGCACAGAAACAGACCTCATAACAATAAAAAAAAAAAAAACGCTTTGAAAAATCTCCATTTACAAAGGCACAATCTTCCGAGCCCGCAGAGATGGCTCACCCTGTATATTTATACTTTCCATTTGTTGGCTAGCAATAGAGATTCTGTCTGAGAACCACTTGATTTAAGTTGGTGATTCCGGCAATAAAGAACATATTCGAATTACGCTAAGAAATTTTTCGAATATGTTCTTTATTGCCGAAACTACCACCTTAAATCATCCGCGAAATTTAAAAAATGCCAAGTGGGATATAACTAAAATCATTTTTCTAACCCAATTAAAGACAACAGAATAATTGAAGACTAGTTAAATCTTTAAAACGGAATTTTCTGGAATAAATGGAGGATCGCGGATTACGATAAGATCTGCACGATTCAAATAACCGTAAAATAACCCACTTATTATACAATAAAAAATCTAATAATCTTATAATGTACGTTAATGTTGTGTTAGTTGTAGTGTTTTGTGCAACACAAGACTTTCTTTTGTTATTTGCCCATCTTTTTTCCCGAATAAAATGGCATGCCAATTTATAATCAAAATCGTGGTTTTATTTAGATTAAAACGATTATTGATGCATATACTAGAATAACATTTTTTTAACATAGTTTTCACAAACGATATACAACTATTTTGCAAAGAACACAGTTGAGAAGACAATCATATTAACGTTATTTAACCTGATAACGTCATTTATAATAGGCGACTTGATTTACTTACTACTTGTGGTAGCACTTTTCAATACATTTATTTTGTTGGCAACGTTAGGAGGAAGCTGAGAGGTGATGATCATGCCTTACAGCCTTTTTTTAATGAATATCTAGTCTTTATTATATTTGGAATGTAATACTGATTAAAAATCAGTGATATATATCTTCTAATTTTTTACAACCGTTTCAAATGTTTTTGTTGTGTACTACATTTTAATATAATAGTAGTATTTTTTAATAGTGTAACGTGCCAAAAGTGGTCATATGTATTTATGTACTGGTTCTAGAGCTATAAAATCACATTGTTAAACGTCGGCATTAACTTAACTTTTAAAAGAAGTTGATTTTAATTTTTCGCATTTACAACCGTTTAAAATGATGACATTCAACTTTACCTTATGCACCCAGATTGAAACGTATCCCCCCCCCCCCCATATATATCTCTGATTCACATATAATCATGCAGATGTCTAAAAATGCAAAAATCTAAAAATGCGGCGCTAGTACCCATCTTACCAATGCCTTGTTTCCAAACTGAAGCACTTTTGTCTCCAAAATTGTATGTCCAAATAATAGCATTGGATTGGCTGTATGTAAGCTCTTTTATCTGTCCTACAACAAATAAACCCAATGCGACTGACGTAAAGTTCACAAAATCAACTTTAGTTAAAACCAGAAGTGAATCGAAATTTCAACTTCTTACATCGCTAAACTAAACATTCGTCTACACTCTTACTTAGTTCGTGATGGCAGCTGAGAATTCGTTGCCAGTTTAAAAAACCACTTCGAAAAATTTGATTCGTTGGCTGATAAATTTCGCCAAATATTCAAATAGACGCGTCAGATGTTCATTAACTTTGAAATCCAAAGAGAATAGAGATAATGCTATTACTGCCCAGATCTAACTGCACTTGTCCACTGCACCAAATGAAAACATTTTAGCACTAACGTTTATCTGTATTTTAGCCCATCAGTAACGCAGACTTCGTCGTACCAGTTGAAATTGATGGCACGGTTCACCAAGTGTACGTGTTAAAGAGACCACACGTGGACGAATTTTTGAAGCGTATGGGTGAGCTTTATGAATGCGTGCTATTTACTGCATCATTGGCAAAATATGCTGATCCCGTTGCCGATTTGTTAGACAAGTGGGGAGTTTTTAGGACTAGATTGTTTAGAGAAAGTTGTGTCTTCCATCGTGGGAATTACGTCAAGGACCTTAACAAACTTGGCCGGGAACTACAGCAAATCGTAATTGTAGATAATTCGCCAGCTTCCTATATATTCCATCCAGATAATGCAGTAAGTTGATTTTAATTTTTAAAGGTTTATAATATTAATGAAGCTTAATTAGCATAAGCAATACCTTTTAAGAGACCAACTACAAAGTTTGGTTTTATTACATGCAATCACAGATAAAAGAGCTTATAGATAGCCAATCCAATGCTATTATTGAGACCCGCATCTTTGGAGGCGAACGCGCGTTAGTTTGAAAACAAAGCATCGGAAAGAGGGGCGCTGACGCTGTATCTCTAGATTTCTACATTTTTGGATGTCTGAAAACTAAAATCAACTTCTTTTAAAAGTTAGGCTAATGCCGGTATTTAACAATATGTAACACAAATATATACATAAAATAATAGTGTAGACTTAGAACCAGTACGTAAATATTACCACTACAAGCACGATACACTATTAGAATATACTATTATCAGAGATGGGCATTATTCGAATAACTTTCGTTACTATTTAATAATAGTTTTATTTGCGAATAATTTCATTCGCGAATACTTGATTATTCGTCAATCATGAATAATGTATTCATTATTTTCTATATCGCTAAACTTTAACCTTTTCTGTACTCAATAATATGCAGCTTACTCGGAGTTCATTAGAGCACCGGGCCAGTCAGTCACAGCCTGACAATTTCGGACCCGAACATGTTTAATATTTGATTTTGATTGCACTCGTTATTCTCTATTATTTGTATTAGCTTTATAAAATTGGTTGGCCTTAATGATCATCCGACAATTTATGCGACAATGACTTCTGAAGTAGACCAATTAGTATCGTATGTAACTTTCCAAAAGTATTTGAACATCTTTTGTACCATGTAATATATTGTCACATACATACATATATCGCGTTAGTAAGCTTCGTAGTAAAGTGAACCGTTAAAATATATGGACACTGTTGCAACGTTTGCTCGCTATGAAAGTAAAGAGGCGAGGAGTCGCACGACGGAAATAAATCAGAACCAGTAACAATCCAACCGCTATCAAAGGACCAGCGCGCTAGACTCTAGTCATGCATTATACCTCTAGTTTATTTCTTTAATTGATCATCCTTGCCTTTCTCGATATTTTCTTCTTGGTTATTTTTGATTTGCTTTGTTTGTGTCGCGAAATTATACTGTGCAATGGTTTCTTTTTAATTATGTTCTTATAAAGTAAGAAGTCATTAAATGATACCACATTAGAGGCAGCACTGCAAATTGCTGCTTATTTGTACATCTATTATAATAATAGGTTCAACTGAATTTTAACACATACAAATACGGTTTATTTTGATATAAAATTCCATTAATTAGATTTAGAAAACATGTTTTCGTTTTGGAATTTGCATTTAAAAGTTTATGCATTTGTTATGCACTTACTATCATTTAAACATTAAATATATTGGATATTTGGAAATGCAGAAATGTAATCTAGTTATTTTATAATAAGAGGTTCTATTTATTTTTGAAATTCATCATTTTTTTTTTTTAAATTAAGATTTGTTTCATATACGACAATATTACATTTAAGTATTTATTTGGAAATAACCAACGATTAAAGCCCATCAATAGGATAAAAATCAAACAAGATGTATTACGTATTTCCATAAATCTGTGTCGGGTAGATATCTCGAGCACGTATGCTAGGCGACTGACTTGCGATTGTGTGGGATTGTCTGGGGACACTGAGGGGTGGAGAGGACGTTTCTAGCACAAGCGACAACGTTATTCGCTATATGTGTGGGATCAGCGCTTATAAATGAACCTACTAGCGTGATATACTATACTATCAACATGGATTTCTTTCGGGAAGATCAACCATTATAAACCTTGTAGATAAACACAATACATTAGTAGTGCTCTAGATAACTGCAAACAAGTGGATGTTATACATAAAAACGTTTGACACTGCCACCATTCAATATTGATAAACCTTGTCCCAGATTTTTATGAAAGCGATAGTACTTTTTTTTTCTATTGATGTCTGTTATTCTAATCTCCTGTAATGGGCGTTCGCTGTTGGGCAAATATACGTTATTATGATGACGTCGAGTAGACTCAATCAATATGTTCGAGAAAAGGGTTATTTTGCAATGTGATTTAAATAAAATTTTTACACATCTAATTCATTGTTGATCGTTGTTCAGGGGTCCATTATGTAGTATCTAAGATGAATAAGGTGACAATATATTGTGATATTTATTTTCCTTTGTTGAAAAGTGCTTTGAATTGACAGTTTAAACTATTTTTGTTTCATATTTTTACGAGGCGAAGCAGTGTTGGTGACCTCTTCCCTCTACTTTCCCCTAGTTTGTTTTCTTTTCTCTGTCTTACACATGAAGACATAAAATTATTTCGTAAAAAAAAATAAAAATATGTAAATGTATAGCATTTGATTTGGCAAATTGCTATTCACATGCAATTTATGAACTTAAAACAGCATTCACATGGTAACCACATTTTATTACGCCGTACGTGCAAAAATGAGCTTCGTAACCAAGGGAGCGGATGGTATTTCGAATGGTGATAGAAAAGTCAAGTTTTATTTATTCAAAATACTTAACTGGGGTTCTGAATAACAAAACAATCAAAAACAGAATATACAAATTTTCGACAAACAAAAAATTTTAAATTCTTCGATATTTTTTCAAATTTCAAAATTAAAAACTTCAATTTAATAATTTACAATTAAACTAGCTATCGGATAGGAATTGATTGAGGTTTTTGTCCATTCTTTGTTTATAAGAAATATAATCTATCCAAATTTATTTATTTAAAATTACAAATAAACTCGCTGTTTCTTTTAAAAAGATAAAATTGTTTCATTACTCTTATCATTTGTTGATTTGCAAAAAATTATTAAGTGAGATACCTCACGATTAATAAAAACATTTTCAAAACGTTAGCCCTGAGATTCATTTGATTCATTTAATTCATCTAATTCACATTTAACTTTATTTACACACAAATATCATTACAATATCGTATAGTATTAAAAATTATAACATCAAAGGTAGCGTCATGTAGTGTCGTTGAACCGGTGTCCCTCGATCAACTTCTAGCAGGGCAGAGTCGTTCTATCTTCCTTCTCGGATACTCCAACCGCTTATACAGGCTGTTTGGCACAACGATGTAAAGTTTTGAACAGCCGATAAGCGAGCTCTTTAGGAACCATATTAGCCACATTTACCTTAGTCCAAAGTCTAATGGGTTTTAAGATATTTGAACTTTTAGTAAATTTTGATTTTCCGGTAAAAATTCACCATTAAATGTTAATCACTCTTCTTATTTTTGTGGGATCACGCTAAAAGTTGTTTTTTATAGAAGTTTAGTGCATCTTCCTTTGAAAAGAGGCAATTAATTAAAATCCGAAGTTATTTCGAAAAAAATATAGGCCTGGATATCTCATTTAACGAGATAGAAACTTTATAATTCTATAATAATGTTAAAATCACTTTATAAACTTCCTTACTTTATGCCCTTTTGAATAATAGGGCATGCGTTAGATGGTCATTAATATTACAAGGGTAATCAGATATTGTGTTAGTAAAGAACACTAAAAAACGTAAAGCGTAGTTATTAGTGTTAGGTGTAAACCTAATAAAACAACAATAATTAATAGTCGATTTATTTAAATATCTTGCTCGAAGTGTCCTCCTTCGTGTCTTAAACAAGATCTTAATCTTCTCCTCATCTCTACCGTGGTAATTTTCAGTCTCATTTCTTCCCTCGTTCTATTGAGTGCACTATTGACTTTTCTAATTAGATGGTCCCGATTTTGATTTTCCTCGTTGTAGAAAAGGCTCTTAGCACGCCCCCAAACAAGGAAATCGAGGGTAGTCAAGTCTGGTGAGCGTGGGGGCCACGGAATGGACCAATCTCTTCCAATCCATACATTCGAAAAGGCGTTGTTTAAAAATTCTCTCGCGGTTAAATGATAGTGAGCCGGACAACCAACATTTAAAAAAATATATAGGACGTCTTTCATTTACAAATGGTGGCAAGTCTTGTACTAACTCTGGCTGATCGTTTTGTAAAAATTGTAGATAAGTCTCTCCATTAAGGTTGTCGGGCAAATAATATGGGCCGACGAGAAAATTACCTGCGAAAATTACGCGTGGGCCGGTGTAATGCCCACGCGTTTACACTAAATTTGTGTTGAAACGATGTTTGATGTTTAACGTGAGGATTCTCTCCTTTGTGCCCAATAATGCAAATTGTGTAAGTTAATTGATCCTTCTCTGATAAATCTGCTTTCACCAGTCCACAGGATGCTGCGCAAAAAAATTATTTTCATGTCATCTAATAGGAATCGCGAAAATTGTATCCGTCGGAAGTGATCTCCTACTTCTAAACCTTGCAGTGGTGTATAGTGAAAGGGGTGCTTCTTTTCCATGCAGAGTACAGACCAGACCTTCGACGGTGACACATTAAGGTTAGCGGCTGCTAATAGTAGGGCTCTCTTCAAGTGTGGCTAAAATGAGTTCATCAACATCCACATTATGTTGTCGAGCGTTAATTCGGGGTTCCTGGTAATGAACGCTTTCGGTTTCACGCATACGTCGATACGTATTGCTAAAAACTTAGTGATTGGGTAATCTTCTCCCTGGATATAATTGCCCATACAGTCGTCGCGCTTCCACCGCAACGCAATTTGCACGACCATACGACCAGTATGTCGTTGTTTTCTTCGTTGTTATAAGTAGCCATAACTGGTGTAATAAATAATAACGAAAAAGAAACAAATAATAACAACGTAACGTAACGATAAAAACAACAATAATAACAGAAAAAACTTCTTAGCGTCACGATCACACTGAATAGCAGACAGACAAAACTCGACAAATTTCAAAAAATTAGATTACTAAGTTACTCATCGTCTAGGAAACGAGATATGACAACTAGATAGAAAGGTAGTGGTCCCTGTTTCCTTATTCCGCAGCACTGATTTATTGCGTTGTCATAGTTTGTATTGAATTTTTTGGTACTATTAAAAGTTTGTGTTACAAGTGAGGTACTATTCGAAAGGGCACAAAGTAAGGAAGTTTTTAAAGTAATTTTAACATTCGCTTTGTTTTATTTAAAAAGAAAAAAATCACCACAAACTTGAAAATTATAAATTTTCTATCTCGTTAAATGAGATATCTAGGCCTATATTTTTTTCTAAATAACTTTGGACTTTAATTAATTGTCTCTTTTCAAAGGAAGATGCATTAAACTTTCACAAAAAAACAACTTTTAGCGTGATCCCACAAAAATAAGAAAAGTTATTAATGTTTAATGGTGATTCTTTGGCGGAAAATTAAAATTTACTAAAAGTTCAAATATCTTAAAATCCATTAGACTTTGGACTAAGGTAAATGTGGTTAATATGGTTCCTAAAGACCTCGCCTATCGGCTGTTCAAAACTTTACATCGTTGTGCCAAACATTCTATATAGCCTCGGGTTACCCTCTCCCTGTTCCTTGAATTCCTTGGAGTCTTTAGAGTGAGTACTCGCATGGCAACAGGTTATTTTTAGCGAAAGAAACTTGAATATTGTAATTCGAAATGTGTATCCTAATTGACCGTGATTTAACAAATGCTATCGAGAACAAAGGAGCGAAGGGATGCTGAACAATGGTTCTTGTTCAGTTCAAGTCGTTGTTGAGTAAACATTTTGACTATTTCTATTTTCCAAGTAAATCTGTGTTTACTGTGCAAATTATCTTTCAAGACTTAGATAAAGTGAAGCTTGATTATTCAAACGAAAGTGGAGTTTTGTGTTCGTTGCGCGTTACCATGGAGTTTACGCAATGTCAAAGATTAATTTTTTTCCTCTCAATTTAATTTTCGTAAAAAGTCATTACTTGGCCAAAAATAATACTAATATAGCTCATAGTAGTGGTGGAATCATTCCCAGCAAACATAATGCGAGCAGAAAAAGGAAAGCACTAGCACACGGACACGTTTCTCCCCACCCATTTTTATTGTGTGTTTTTATTACTTGGCATTTATTTTTATATAAACTGAAGCCGAGAGTGTCTACAGGACACTCCTGTACCTGCAGACCGTGAAAAGTGTATTCATTAATTTAGAAAACAAATTTCTCTTGTAGCATTACAATTTATGGGCTTGTATAAAAGGCTTGTGTAGAAGCTGATTTTTTTTGTTTTGTAAACCCTATTCAATGACGTATGAATCCATTATTTCAAGTGGTTATTTAAGACATCTTTGTTTCTGTATTTTATGAAACAGTTCACTAAAACCCTTACCACAATATTTAGTAATACTTAGTAAGTATTGAGGTAATACTTAGTAAGTATCGTGGTAAGGGTTTTAGTGAACTGTTTCAGTGTTCCACTGCCACAGATTTAGAGTACCCGATCTGTATTTTATGCTTTATATTGTCTTTATTCTTTATTGTTCGTTAAATTTATTCTAATATAAACACAAGTTATTGGTTATTTACGAATAATGAATATTTTTTTAATCGTAATCGTTATTCGAATATTTTTTGCCCATATCTGATTTATTATAATAAAATGTAGTACATTACAAAAACATTTAAAACGGTGGTATAGAATATAGGATATTTATAAAAAGAAGGTATTTATAAGAAAGAATTGCCTCTCACCCTTCTCCTATGTTAATTTTTCTAAATTTCGCGAATTGTTTAAGTTAGTCGTTCCGGGCATCTATTTTCGCATTTGACACATTGGTTAATTGCTTTGCATAATACATGTGAATATAATCTTTATTGCCGGAATTGCCACCTTAAATTGTTCGTGAATTTTTAAAAATTCTAAGGATGCTAACAAAATTAATGTATTGGAGTACTACCACAACTAGAAGAAATATCAAGTCGATTGTTATAAATGACTGTATTTATGGTTAAATAATGAATTGTCTGCCTAATTCTGTTCCTTGCAAAATAGTTGTGTACCGTTTGAGAAAAAGTTATAAAAATTTAATTCTAGTATACGCATCAATAATCGTTTTAATTAACATAAAACTACAATTTTTATTACACATTGATGTTTCGTTTAATTCTAGAAACAGATGAACGAATGTTCCATAAAAAAAATGCGCAATGAAATTATCGACACAACAAAGTAACCATTTCGGTGGTCGAACAGTTAATATACTTGTCTTTCTAGTAGGGTCGACTAATGATTAGAGTTGCTCACTAGTGCCAACGGGCAGTGGCGGAGGTTCCATACAACCCTCAGTATAACTGCAAGACTCAGTCAGATCCGTTGTGTATACATGTACGCTGCCGTAAATACTATTTCGTAGTTCTACGTTTGTTTTAAAAATGTTGCCTACGTCGCGAAAACGACTAATGTTGGACAAAGTTACAGAATTTATAGCAGAAATGCCTGACCTAATTATGATGGCGTTAAAATTCAATGTGTAGTTTGTAATATCCCTTTAATGTGTTGGTCTAAATGTGATTGTCTACGTCACGTAAATAGTAAACAGCATTCTTCAAAAAAAATTGCACACGACACCATGACAAATTTAAATTTAATTTATGTGTTACCTTTATTGCATGTAATCTACCGTTCAATTTACTAGACAAGGAAGCATATGTCTTCTTTTGGAATAAATATTCGGACTGCAAATTACCAAGTCGGGCATCGTTACAAGGAATTGTGCCATCTGCGCGTGAACATGTTGAAAAAAGAATTAAATCGGAGTTAAAAGTTAAAAAACTGTGGTTATGTGTGGACGAAACAACAGATCGTAAAAAACATTCTGTGGTAAATGTAATGGTACGTACAATGTAACCACATCAATCGTCACCTTCTATTAGCTTCCGAGTACAACAATGTACTGCCGAAGTAATTTCAAAGTTAGTGTTAAATACATTGGAAAAGTTTGAACTTTCAACAAACCAACTGTTGATGTTTATGAGTGTTGGTGCCGCAAACATGCTTTCTGTAGGCCGGTCTCTTAAAAAACATTGTGCTAACTTGTTACATATTACGTGTAAGATTCATGCTTTCAGTCATGTGGCAGATAGTATTAGAAAAAGAGGTAGACGCTTTAATAGCGCATACAAAAGCAGTGTTTGTCAAATCCCCAAAACGTATTCGCAAATTTCACAGACTGTGCCCCCATATGCCTGAGCCACAAGAACCTATTCTTACACGTTGGGGAACATGGTTACAGGCCGCGTTTTATTATCATAAATATTTTGAGAATATTAAGAACGTGGTTGTACAATTCGATCCAAAGGAAGCTGCGGCTATCAAGGTAACCCAGTCGAAATTTCAAGATAGTCAGGTTAAAACGGATTTAAGAACTATTCAGAACAATTACTTCGGACTAGTGGAGGCAATATAAAAATTACAAAATCCTTCGGTGTCGTTAGTGGAATCTCTGCTAATAGTGCAACATGTTCACGTACAGCTATGCGCGGTAGAAGACGCAAAAAATGTTTGTGTTCTAGAAAGGTTTGAATGTGTTTTAGAGAAAGATTCTGATTTTAGCACATTAAGACAAATTTGTGAAGGTGCATCAACAGAACCGTTAAATTGTTCCATAGATTATTTTAATTACGCAAATATAACGTTATTAGATGTAGAACGTTCGTTTTCTGCATATAAGCACATTTTTTCCTTACGCCGCACTCGGTTTGCCGAAACAACTATGGAAACATATCTAATGTTGCAGATATTTAACAGACATTATTCACTTTGAGATTTCACGAAAGTCTCTTAAAACGGTAAGTGTTTGAGCACGTATTACATTTTATTTTTGACCATTTATTTGTGTAAACTTTTATGCGCCCGCCACTGGTTGTTGGCGCAAATTGAGCAACTCTACTAATGATCATAGTAATCGATGCCTAGAAGTACAAGGTGTATTCCATAACCTGACGTTTCGCCAAATAATACAACATCAATAACAAAATAAAGTCATCTAAAGCTCTTTTATCTGCGATGCTGTACATGTATCTTTACGTTTCACTTAATCTCCCAATGCTTCAGTTATTATTACTCCTACAAAAAAGTAAATTACCGAAGTGTAAGCATTTTTTCTGAACTTCTCAGAGTTATTATCAAAAGAATTGAAGGAGTATTGAAAGTTAGACTTTTTTTGTTTATTTTTATTAAATAATGACTATCAGACCAATAGATAAGATGCATACCAATAGGTAAGATGCTCAATTTTAGTTGGATCTTGTACTTTCATAACTATTGAGAATTGGACATGTGGATATGAACTTTTTTTACTAAAAATAGTCAATATTTCAAATAACAACTCTTTCTGAAATACCCTGCAGGCTTAGCACTCTTTTTGTTCTGCTATTTTTAAATAGTAGTGTAGTATTTAAACAAAACTTACAGAAATTTGAATTCATTGGGTTATTAACAAGTAATCATACAAAACAAAAAGAAAAATATATAGATGAACTACTAAATATTGTCATTCGTTTGGTTCTGGATTGGATTGCCATGCAAATTTCAGTGTCCAATAATCTGCTGCTAAAAAGGAACTTTGTCACTACATATTGCTTGCTCTATATTACTTTACTGTTTTACTAATCGGCGCAAATGAAAAAGAACGATAGAAAATAGAAATAAAGCTGATGTTGACGCATATTTTTCATTACCCGAGTACACTCCACAACATAAGCAATAAATAGCGATACGCAAAATATTTTATTTAGCTTCAGTGAAATATAGAATTTATGTAGTTTATTTATGTTTACTGTTTTTCACTCTAGGACATTACAAACATTTACTATTCACCTATCGAGAAATACTTTTGACCGATACTATACTACCGACGTCCACACTACGATATTCGAGTGATTACTGAGCTTTAATATTGGGCGAGGTGTAAATACTTTAAGTAAATTGCCTGGTTATATACCGATATTATAAGAAAACAATACAAAGCCAATATGTTTTTTAAAGGTTCCAGTCGCGTCGTGGTTCGATGACATGTCCGATTCTGAACTGTTTGACTTGATACCATTTTTCGAAAAACTTTGCAAAATGGACAACGTGTATACAGTGTTGTGTAATTCAAATCATCCGTATAGCAGTAGTGTATCCCAAATGAATGGCCCCTCAGCTCAGACATCGGTTTCCCAGCCACCGCCTAATACGTAGCATAAAGCTTTGGCACGAAGAATAATCAACATTATTTTGTTCGTCGTCAGGTCCTTTTATACTTTAGGAGAATTCGACTTCATGAAGAATTGGTAATGTAGCCTGATTATTCACGAACTATGCATTACATGTTACAGGCGCAGAACAATATTGAAAAGAGAACAATAAAAAATTATTGTAAATATCGTGTGACGTTGTTTTAGAAAAGAATAATTTTGTTTACAATAGTCATTTAACAACAGCATTATTTATTTGTAATATCATTTTATATAAATGTAAGCTTTTAATTTTTTGAAGATTCATCCTTTTCCCTGAAGCTTTATTGTTATTAATAACTACTGCATAATGTGTATTAATTGTATAATAATGTAAAAATACTTATAACGAAAAAAGATTTTAAAGGAAAACAATCTAAATTACTTGAAATGTCTGATTTACAAATAAAACACTTAAAATTGTCTGTGATGTCTATTAAAATTGTAACGTGCTTTGTACTAAAATTGTAACAACCCTGTAATTGTAAAGAAATGCCTTTTTCTTTATCTTTCAAAAACATAGGCATAGAAAAAGTATTTAGAATGTTTTTCTTGATTTGATAGGTACTGTACTCATTGTAGTATTACTGGCTCTATATATACTATATATATACATAAATGTATAATTTCGTAACTATAACAATAAAAATTATTGTAAAACAAATAAGCGAAATATGAAAAATATTTTTACAAGACGACGATATATATATATATAGAAATATATACATATGTAATAAAAAAAATACCATAAAAAATTTATCTAAACATTTTGTATTACATCTTTACAAACCGGTTAAACTATCTATTATTTAATGCATTTTATTTTTTTTATTTCCGATTTCACCAGATTATTATTGTGCCAAGGACATTTTGTTACTGTCTGTAATTGAAACCATTTGTATTTTTCATTACTAATTAAGATACTCGCAGGAGCAACTACCTATTCACATTAACAATATAGGTTTTTAACAAGTCATAAACTCCACGTAAAGTATTTATTTGAAGTTTTTCTGTAGACTACGAGGTGCATTCAAGTTATAACACCTCCGATTTTTTTTCTCACTAACTAATCACGCGAAAACTATGAAACTTGTGTCACTTCTCGACGTAATCTCCCTGCAACCGTACACATTTTTCACAACGTCGACGCCATGATTCCATGACTGTTGCGAATGCTTCTTTAGGAGTCTGTTTTGACCACTGGAAAATCGCTGATGCAATAGCGGCACGGCTGGTGAATGTGCGGCCACGGAGTGTCTTTCATCGTTGAAAACAGCCAAAAGTCGCTAGGAGCCAGGTCAGGTGAGTAGGGAGCACGAGAAATCACTTCAAAGTTGTTTGCACGAAGAAACTGCTGCGACATGTTCGCCCGATGCACTGGTGCATTGTCTTGGTGAAAGAGTACACGTGCAGCCTTTTCCCGCCGTTTTTCGCGCAATGCAGGAAGGAGCTTCTTCTTCAAGACATCTTCGTAGGATGCACCTGCCACCATAGTGCTCTTTGGAACGCAATGAGTAAGGATTACGCTATCACTGTCCCAGAACATGGCCACCATAATTTCTTCAGCACTGGCGCTTACCCGAAATTTTTTTGGTGGTGGTGAATCTGTCCGCTTCCATTGAGCAGACTGGCGTTTCGTCTCAGGATTGAAAAACGGCACCCATGTCTCATCCATTGTCAAAATCGATGAAAAGAAAGTCCCATTCATGCCGTCATCACGTGGTTTGTTGTCACACGTCGTTCTGCCTTCTCTGAACTGTCGCACCCACGCACGCACGTTAGACACATCCATGACACCATCACCACATGTCTCACTCAACTGGCGATGAATTTCTATCAGTGTCACACTGCGCAAATGGAGAAAACGAATGATTACACGCTGATCTTGTAATGAAAACGTTGCCATTTGAAGTGTCAAAAACAGTTCTCACTCTCGCCGTTGCCGCTAAAGGTTGTGTGCCGTACAGTGCTGCCATCTCTGTCACGCATTGACAAAGAGTGCCCGCTTATTTTAAAACAAACCGCATGTTTCTATCTGTTTCCAGTTCTGAGAAAAAAAATCGGAGGTGTTATAACTTGAATGCACCTCGTATACTATATATCTTTAGTAGAATATAATCAGTTAAGCTAACATTTAAATCAGTTATTTTTTATTCTTGCCTTTTTCGGCTTCAACCAAATTGTTTTCTGTGCTGCTATTGACCTTTCACATGTAACCAAGATATACATACGAAGATGTTTCTTGAACGGATTCCAGTAAATACAAAGATATGGATCGTCATGCCATTGAAATATTTAATCTTTCCTACACATTGTTATTACTCGAACAGAGATTAATTTTGTACTCATTAAATTGTATTTAAACAGCTCTGAACATATTCATCGATTATGAACGAAAGGTTAGTTACGGCTCAGCATCGCTTCAATCTAAGTTATTACAGATGTCGCGTCGGTGAAAATCTACACTGTAATTTGTTTTCGCTGAAAACTGTATATAAAAAAATAGTTGCTTCTTAAAGAAAAAGTGATTTACTGCATTGTAATATGTTTTTAATATAACACGTGAATTTACTTATACTTAATAAATTAGTTATCCACTAACAAAAAAGTACTTTTGTTCTATGGTACGTACTATTTATAAAACCAACACGTTTTGTAATTAGTTGTAGTAGATACTGTTGATAGTGTCGATATAGTCATTGTTAGTTTGAAGACGGAACGTACACATTTTCAATCCAATAGTGGAATTATAACAATGATATGTATTTGTTTTTTATTTGTTAGTGTGAAATCGCACTCCTTGTAGAGTGGATAGTATCTTTGGCATTTGGTGTTATTTGTTTTTAATTTCATAAACAAGACGTTAACAATCATATCTCTTTTGAGGTGATTAAAATAATGTGGGAACAACGGTTCCGATATCAACAGTGGCCTTAAGATAATATCATAGTATTTTTAAAAAGCTTTTGATTGTACTGATGTACTGTAGGTGGCAGTTTATACATTCTACTTTCAGATATAAGGCTATAATTTCTCTGGCCTCTACTTATTTGGTAAAATTTGGTTTCGGGAGTTATTAGGCAGAAAACTATGGAATTATATAAGAGGAATAATGCGCCGTTATTAAGTCTACAAGGTTATAAAAAATATACTATCACATCACAAAATGTACGCTACTTGATAAGTAGTGTTAAATGAATTTGGATAGATATCTTTTGGCGTTTACTTGTTTTGTGAATCTTAGAATTATGTTTTTGGATGAATTAATTAATCTGAAGTATGAGCAAATACGGTAGAATGTAACGATGAAAGTATAGAAATCTTTATGACTCCTATAAAAACTTTCAGTTGAGTATATTTTTCTTTTTGTTATATACTCATTTCTTTATGCGATTAGAAAAATCTTAATATACAGTTATGTTTAGAGAATAACTTTTTATTAATTTTTATAGTACTATCACTTGCATAAAAATCTGGGACAAGCGACATTACCCATTTTAAACATGTCTTTTGTAAACTATGAAAAAATATGTTAAATTGTCTGTCAGTGTTAATCGTAAATTAACAAGTCATTGTCACACGATTACAAAATCGTCAAAATGAGCTCATAAGAGCTGTCCCAGATTTTTGTGCAAGTGATAGTACATTCCTTATATTTATAAATTTATTTTTGTTGTAATAAAACCGATTTTTATGTACAAATATTAACATTGACATTTATCAGTAGATATAATACCAGTTCTAGACTATTGAGTGCAAATTTGAAAAATTATAAAAAAAAATTCGGGATATCCAGGAGGCACAGTAGATCCAAAAATTAAATTATGTACATTCGCAAATTATGAACCACTAATAGTCAATTTAATAATCTACATCTTAAGTGTAGATTCAGAACTTAATTCTGAACCGCAAGTGTCAAATTTAAAAAGAAATTCATGTTATGAAAATACTGGTTCTGGGTCACGAACAGGAAGTTCAGAGAATTGCAGAAATGTTAAAATCATATTGTTTATTTATCTTTAAAGCTATCGTGTTTTGCGACTCCAAATAATATGAGGTAATTAAATATATCATTATCTACATGTTTTTGTATTGCAACATACCAGATCACAATCGCAAAAACCAAAATATTTTTATAAATGTTGTAGTATAATGTATATGCATGTAAATAGGTCTTTATTTTATTATATGTTAAACCAGTCTTTTATACATACAGCTCCCTCTATACATTAATAGTGAACTGATCATTGCATCATTAGTGTAGTAGTGACTATTGTAATGGCGTCTTAATAAACGTATTAAATAACTACAAGTGTTTTTATCAAGAATAACAAATATAACATGACGCAGTCAGTGCAGAATAAGTAAGAAAAGTAGTGAAGCAGAAAGAAAGGAAGAAGAATTCAAGAAGAAATTAAAAAGCAAGAAGCGATCAGAACAAATGAAAAATAGAAGGTGATACGGCTTAGGTTAAGACACAGTTCAAAGAAGATTGGCAATTATATGCGTCTACAACCGGATGTATCGGAAAAGCAAAATAAATTCAATGAGCTACTTTACTACGCTGTGTTGGAAAGGGCATCAGAGAAATTCTTAACAACATGGAACTATCGAATGAAGATACAAACAAAATAAACAAATAAAAATATTGAACGCCACAAATTTAATAATTGAGTACAACTACCAGCTGACGATTTAAATTTCTTTCTCGGAGATCTAAGAAAACTTGTAAAAAATTGTGATTTCGGATATATGGAAGACAACTTAACAGACGGAATTGCTTGTGGTATTCATGATCCTCAGATTAAGGACAGATTACTGCGACAAACGGAGGTTCATTTAAAGAAGGTCACGCCTAGAGCTAACAATTTGAAGCAGAGCAGGAGAGAAAATCTGGAGAGAAGGTCATGAGAATAAGGATGAAAGACCGAGGTATAGCAAGAGTGATCGGCAAATTTAAAGTAAAATACATGCGTCATCAAAATAAAACCTAAGGGTGTGTTTATAGTGAAGCTGCAATAGTCGATAAGAGCGATGCGTTAGCAAAATAGGCCAATCAGTGAGCGCTGTAAGTTTGCGTAACCATGGTTACAGAAGTGAGCTGTGATACTCGATAAGAGCGATGATAATAGCGAAGCGATGAGATACATTGCTTGTATGCGGGTGTTTAGCGATAGTGATCAGGGATAAGAGCATTTATAATCGAACTGTCAAATTTTATCTGCTTTTATCACTTCTAATTTTAATGGATATCGAGAATTTAATAAGCGAAATTTACCTTAGGTCCCCCATGCAGGAGCAAAAACACCCAAATCAAAAAAGAAAGGCTCCAATGAAAATATTTTGACAATTGTCAAAGTGACGCGTTTGTCGTAGCTTCATAAACGCCATCCGCGATGCATAGTTTTCGACGCTTTTATCGCTGCTAGTATCGTCGCTCTTATCACAGCTCTTATCGACTATCACAGCTTCACTATAAACACGCCCTAAGGAGAAATACAGATCAGTTTAAAAATATTTGGTACATAGTATAAAATCTGTATGTGGTAATGATGAACTTTGGTTGACTGTTATAAATGTATTGAATATAAAATTGAAAAAAGGGCACAATCAAATGTAATACAAAAACATATTTTAGAGAAATTAGACTTACACCATAAATTATTTCAAACAAATATTAATTTCAAATTACGTGAAACAAAATACAAACCAGAAAAAATATTGTTTTGCTAATTACTCCATCTAGAAGTAACTATAATGAGACAAATTTCGTATTAGACCTACAGATACATTCAATTATTTTGTAAGCATTATTCCAGGAATTGAAAATGAAACGCAAACAGATTCGGAATTAAATCGGTTATTAAAAGTAATAAAACAAGGATGACCTAAGAAAAATTTGCCCGATAATACCAAACTATAAGCCATGGAATAACAGAGCTGAAATTTACGAAGCAAACGAATTTGTTAATCAAAGGTAATCTAAAGGTTAATCCCAAAATGTTACATTATGAGGACAAGGGAATTAATACAACAATTTTGAAAGCGAAAAATGTAGTTTGTTGATCGTTCATGACCATAACACAATATACGAGAGATGTTCATGTGCTATACATCGAAATTTTAGTACCTATGATTGGAAAAGATTACCTTATAGGAATCTATCGCAGCTGATATAAACGAAATATCAAAATTCTGTAATATATTGAACTTTGTATTAATTAAAATGTTTATGATAAAACACTTTGGGAACAATTTTATTATAAATGAAAATAAGAAAATATGTCGGAAGTTATCATTAATATTACAACCTGACCGGCCTGTTTTTAATTCTATATTAGATAAATTCAATATTTTTTTTGAATTTCGGTACTATTTTTTTTAATGTATCTAAAATATGTACATGTTCTTTCAGGTAAAAGAGGAATAAGTCAATGTTCAAATAGATATACAGATACATCAGGTGGTTATCAAATGTTTTATTTAGACGAAAATAATTTATATGGTCATTAATTATCGCAAAAATTACCACACGGATTTCAAATGGATTGCTAAAGTTGAAATAAATAATGAAATTTGGAATAGTATCTTAGAAGCAGACTTACAGTTTTCCAAAAAACTTCATGATAAATTTAATGATTTACCATTTACTCCAGAATGGTAAAGTGCCAAAATTAATTTATTTCTATGAAAAAAGAAACTAACATTAAAACTTTATAAAGATTTAGGAATGAAAGTAACAAAAGTATATATTTACTAATTCGACAGATATTAGCTTGGGATCGCAGTATATAAATAGTAATTATATAAAAAATATACAATACAAAAACATATAGATCATGATGATATATTTAATTACAATAATTATTTGAAAAGTGGCAAAACGTGACACCTTTAAAAATAGACAAAGACATTTTAAAATTTCTGTAAAGTTTTGTAATTCTGGAAACTTCTTGTTGGTGATCCAAAACCAGTATTTTGATAATTTGATTTTTGTTTGAATATTTTAAAATTTCATACCCGTTCAAAACTTGAGTAAATATAGATTTTTTTTTAATTAACTTTCATTGGATATATTGAATGTGTTATAATTTTATGATATTTTTATATCATGAATTTTTTTTATTTTTTTTTAATTTGTCCTTGGTAGTCTAGAACTGGTATTATGATATCTATTTTTATTCTGTGTCTAATCATTTTGATAGATAAGTTTTAATGTTCTATTTTAATTTTTGTTTTAGTATATTTTATTTGGAATCAATTGTACAGTTTCTATAAATATTTATATATAACACAGAGTAGTAATATATTTTATTCATATGTTTAATTTGTATATTTACATATGTATATACTTGTTGAAGATTATTTTAACTAACGTTAAGACTATATATTTTCACTATATTTCTGTGCAATACAAAATGTATATAATTTTAATTAAATCTTTTTCGAAGGTTCATCTAAATATATAAGGGTCACCATAAAATTGCATAATTTATAATTCCATTATTTAAAATATCTTCAAATTATAGTATATACATACATATGTATGTCTTAAAGAGTGTTGAAGTTAATTATAGTAGTTTTCTAGTATTCTGCATACCTCGTAATATGTACTAATAGATTTTTTTTAATTATATCTTTAAATAGATTTGATTTACTTTATGTACACGTATTTGCGGCTAATTACATAATAAAGTAATCACAATACAGGATCGCTGCAATAATAATATACAGGTTGTCTTTCCTAACTTTGATTTATCAAATAACTGGCTTTGCACTTTCATAAGCATTTATTCCATTTTTGTAAATAGATAATGTCATACCTCGACTTGAGGCATATGAAGTTTGTGGGTTTAGCTGGCCATATAAAATAATTAAGAAATGTACTATTTAAAGATATAATTATTTTTAGGAACAAATTAACGCATTTTTCTTTTGCAATTATACTAACCGAGCTATTAATTTTACCGTGGTACATTTGTGCATTAAATGTATACTCATGTAATTACGTGTTTATTATTTTTAATATCGTTACATTTTGATCGAATTCCACTGCAAATTATCAGTTTAAAACATTTAAGCAAATGCATATTTCATGATATAAATATGGATCCTCTCGGTGGTCGAACGGTTAGCATACTTACCTTTGTATCCGAACGACGCAGATTTTTAATTACGGATAAAAATCTCGGATAAGGAAGTAAAACCGTAGTGTCAATACGACGTTTGGTACGTTAAAAATCCCTACCGGAGGTTGGAACACCTATGGATTCGATAAAATTCTTGTAGGGTGGGGTAACGATCACAGTAGCCGATGCTTAAGCGCGAGGTGCATTCCGTAACAACACTTCGCTCAACAATATAAATATGGACCAATGCTAATAAGTAGCGCACTGAGAAAACTGAATATACATATGTAGTGGAGCTATGTTGAGGAAGGAATATTAATTAATAAAGATATTATAGAGATACTAAAAAACAAAGAAATGTAATATTCTTATCCTGTATGTGTGTTTATAAAAAAAAAACAACGTAGCTATTTGCATAACTGTTCAAAGTATTAATTTATTAAAACAATAATATAATAACATTAACAAAATTACCTCTTTTGATGCATTAGTTTCGTATTTTCTAATGTGACGGTTATTACTAATTATTATCTTGTTGTAAAATGATGTTATTTGTATATTGTAATGATTTTACAGTCCTCAAATATTAATACTACTATAGTAGAAGATATAATTTGGCCTATTATTTAAAATGTATATTATTGAAAATGTTGAATCATTCAAATTTGTTAAAGGCAATATAATTATTTTTCTTATATAATAAATTTTCATACTTTTAGACACCCAAACTTTAATAGTAGTTGCAAATTTGTCTAAGATAGCACTTATTTAGTTTTCTATTTCAGTATCCCTGAGCTACATTTTAAGAGACTCGTTAATTCATTACAATATATTCAGGTTAGTAGTATTCTGTACATTTGAAACTTGTAAAAAAATGGTGTTTTCATATTATGTGAATACATATGCCTTGATTTGTAAATAAAAAGCCTGTCATTTATACCCTACGGCAGTGTATTTTTTTAAACATACCCTACTTACATCTACACTATTTAAAAGATCAAGTTTTGATTTGCGTAAAGTTCTGAAATGAGAAGGGAATACGTCGCGCGAGGGGAGACCCGCTTATTAAAAAACAGATCAGCAGGGGGGAGTGGAAACACAGCATACTGTAAAGAAATCAACAGAGAAACAACTGGGAATTAAACAAAACGAAACTCAGAAGGAGTGGTATAATGAGGATTGTCACCGAATAATGGCCGAAAAAGTAAATACTAAGTTAAAGTGGATAAATACAAATAAAATAGAAGACTATACAAGAATAAATAAGGTTGGTAATGGGATAATAAGAAAAAGCAATGGAGAATGGATGGAAAATAATATAAAGGAAATCGAAAAAGCGAGACTCAACGGAAACAAAAAGTTTTTACGAAAAAGTTAATGAACAGAACAGAACATATAAGGTTAAAATAGTAGGAATAACAAATGAAGAAGGAAATTTAATCGAAGAGAATCAATATAAGCAGATTTGAGCGGATTATTTCGACGAACTGTTAAACGAGTCATACAAAATCCAAGAAGAAGAGATTGTAGAAGGAACTAATGATAAAGACGAAACAGCAGAACCAACAACATAAGAAATAAAAGTAATAATTAGTAAATGTCGCAATGGAAAAACCCCAGGAAAAGATAGCATAAACATGGAACTAATAAAGCAAAGAGGAGCTAATCTTCAGGAGCGAATATACCGCTTTATTAAGAAAATCTGAAGAGAAGAAAAAATTCCTAAGGAATGGGAAACGGGACCAATCATTACCATACATAAAAAAGGTGATCAGCGAGAATGCAAAAGATTACAGAGGAATTACATTATTGAACGTCGTATATAAAATATTGTCGGCAATAATCCAAAGACAACTAACAAGCAGCACGAAAAATGTGATTAGACAGTGCCAGTGTGGATTTACGCAAGGCAAATCTACAGTCGATGCTCTTCACACACTAAAACAGATAACGGAACAGGCTCATGACTAAATGACGAATAGATATAGAAATGCTCTTCATAGATTTTCAACGGGTCTTTGACTCAGTAACTCGTTATTGGCAACGCTATTCAACCTATCGTTAGATTTTGTAATGAGAAAAATACATAAAGAAAACCTCAGAACATGTGGAGGCCAAATAATCGCCTATGCTGACGATGTAGTCCTAGTCACAAAAAGCAGGAAGATAATGGAAAAAAATGTTAGAGGAAATAGTGAATGAGGGAGACAGGATTGAAGATTAACCGGGATAAAACAAAAATAATGAGATACGGGAGGGAATTGGAATCCAAAAAAATAAAAATAGGGGAGTAACTAGTACCAGCGAAAGAAGAACAGAGTTCGAGGAAAAGATAATAAGGATGAATAGAGTATACCATACAAATGAACTATTAAAAAGCAAAATACTTACAAAACACAAAACTAAATATATATAAAACGATAAGACCAGTGATGATGTATGCAGCCGAAACGATGACTAACCAAAAGACAGGAAGAGGACCTGAGTATAATGTAAAAGAAGATAATGAGGATAATTTTGGGACCGGTGAGGGTTGCTGATAACGAATACAGACCAAGAATGAACCATGAAATAAAGCAAGAGTTAGAGGGAGAAGATATAGTAACAAACAAAGAAGCAAGTGGTTGGGCCATGTTTGGAGAGCAGGAATAACGGCTACAGCACACGCAATAAAGCAGTGAGCACCAACTTGCAGAAGGCGTGGCAGACCAAGAGAGATGACTGCTGGAGGTAGAAGAGGACTTGAGAAGAGCAGGCGTAACGAGATAGAAGGAAAAGGCAAGCAACAGGAAACTGTGAAAGCACATAAGCGAGACGGTGTAAACGACGATGACGATTAATCCACCCCGCTCAAATGAATTTAGATAGCTTCCAAGACGCGCAACCCCACAAGGGCTGTTTAGTCTTACTTAACCCTGGGCCTCTTTTACCTTAGGGTGTTGAGGGCCATTATGTATATAGGGTAAATATAAAATCAAATAACATTAATCCCGCAATCTCCTGGAATGATGCGGTGTGCCCTAAAATTATACATACCTCTAATTTCAAATAGTAGCTTCTATAGGATATAATTATTGTGACAAAATAATAAGCTTTGATTCTAACAACAGTCTGTTAAATGCTACTGTGTTGTACCAACACAACCAACGATTATTATTTTAATGTATGTACCTAGTTTATTCTTGTTCTGGACACGATTCCAAACAAAGGAATTTCCGAAAGGTAGTATATTCGACCAAAATTTTTAAAAAGTTCCAAATTCTCACATATATCTGCCGGCTTTTCGACATTTTTATTCAACAGTATACAGGTTTGGCCAATAAAACGGAGCACCTGTAGATTTTCGCAAATGTATAAAAAGTACTCGTTTTAATATTACCGAAAAAATAATGAAATTTTATTCTGCGAACTACTCTAAAATGGCATGCCGCTGTTCCTCTAAGAAACCAGATAAAATCCACACAAATAATTCTAAGAATCAAAATTGGCTACGCAATGGGTGTGTTTTTCAATTGCTCGAACAGTTCGAACAACACAAATGCGTTTTTTATAAGTCGAGTAAAACAGGAGATGTGTTTTAAAATTGTTTGAACTGTTTAATCGAAGGTTCCGGCAATTAAAAAACACACCCAATGTTTAGTACTTGCATTCCAGCTGCTAAAACAGCCACTGTCAAAGTATTTTTCTATAAATATTTACAATTATTAGGACAAAAAAATGACAAGGGTACATGGGTAAGCGTTTCTCACCGATTTAAATAAAACTTTGTAGGTTTATAAACCGATGTAGTGTCAAAACAACGGTAACTTTCTTAGCTACCCAATGCCACAGTATAAAGCGTTAGGGCTCGACACTACTCTTCGCTGTTTGACTCCATAACTCGAAAACTGTAAGATATAAAAAAAAAGTTAAGTCAAGATTTAAACTGTTTGACATGCTCTTAACGATGGCGTAAATACTTCCCCCATAACAAATATTTGTTTAGGGAAACAATCCCACCCCTTAATTTTTTTGCAAATGTCAGAATTTTTATATACTACCAAAATAGAGGTTACGTAGAATTTACGTATAATAAAACAGTTTAAATCTTGATTTAACTTTTTTTTTATATCTTATAGTTT
Source organism: Dynastes maya (assembly GCA_029619315.2). NCBI lineage: Eukaryota > Metazoa > Arthropoda > Insecta > Coleoptera > Scarabaeidae > Dynastes > Dynastes maya. Next base: position 30,346,717 of record JAROYE020000001.1, read on the forward strand.
CCGAGTTATTGAGTTCAACGAGGAAGGGTAGTGTCGAGCTTAGGGCCAGCTAATGTGATATTGGGCAGCTAAGAAGGTTACCGTTGTTTTTACACTGCATCGGTAAACCTACGAAGTTTCATTTAAATCACACTTACCTGTGTTCCCTTGTAAATGAAACTGAGAGGGCACAAATTGTGATTTTGAGTTCTCTAGGAATCCCGCAAACTAAAATTACTGAAATATTCGCAAGGAAACGGACGCCCCAAAATAACAACTGCCATAGAGGACGGTCTATTAGAGAGACGGGAAGAAAACTTTTGCAGCTGTCTACAGAATTAGTACAGAAGGTGGTCCAAACATTTCGGCTAGAACGGTTAAAAGACATTTAAATAGTACAGAATTAAGGGTTTGTAAAGTAAGAAAAAAGCCGTTATTGTCCGAGATCAACAGAAAAAAAAAAACATTTTGAATGAACAAAAGGACAGTTAAAAACTGGAAAAGGGTATTATGGTCGACGAAACGAATATAGAGGTAATTATTTATAAGTTATTGTTTTCAAACTGAATCATCAACGCTAATTTTAAATGCTTTGATAAATCCATATTTCTTTTTCAGTGTTTTGGTACCCCTGGAAGTACCTTTGTGCATTGTAGTGTTAACGGGGAATGTCATAAGGACTGCGCCATTCTTATTCTTACGGATATGGCAGCATTATGATATGGGGGTGCATGCCATCACAGAGTGTTGAGGAAATATTCTCATGTTACGGCCGCATGAATAGTCAAACGTACATAGATGCTTTAAATGTGACATCAAGGCCATGGTATGCAAAACTCTTTTCAGATGAGTTTCTAAAAAACATTTTTATCCAACAAAATAACGCTCCCTGTCACACAGCTCAAAAAACTAAAGAATGGATGCATGAAAATGGACTCCATCTTCTGTATTAGCCTGCTGCATTTGTGGCACTTGGCAAAAATTCAGTTAAATTCAATTACTCTTAAAAAACTACTTGAAGCCAAAATTAAAGAAATGTGGAAAAACTTCCCCGACGCATTGCGAAAAATTGATGAGTAGAATGCCTAAACGTATACAAGCAGTGATTAAACCCCGAGGAGGTCAAATACGAAATTAATTTGGATGCAAAATTTTATAATATAGTCACCATTGTTTCAATAAGTTTGAGTTGAGTTTGAGCAAGCCATTCTTGTCCGTGTTGATTAAGAACGATCCAATCTGTCGGACTAATTTCACAGCAGGTTAAAGTAATTAGAGGTATCATCCAGAATCCTACTTTTGAAAATCTAGAATTCATGCAAAGATTACATTAAACGTTCAATTCAATACGTCAATTTTTTTTAGAAAAATCTGGCAACTCTACCAAGCGTAAGTACACAGCGCAGTTGATAATATTGAAAATGAAAATGTTGGAAACTGCAATGATGATACTTTAAGCGAATAATTTATTTAAAAAAACTAAGAACTCCGATACTATTTGACAGTATAGAAGAAAATGAAGATAGCAACGATACGGAAACAAAACCAAAAGTTTACAACATTAGAGTTCATAAAAAAGACAATGATTTTTTTGAGAAAATATCTTGTAATAAACAAGTTTAATAAAACGATGCGAAAAGTATTATTACCATTTTTCCGCAATGATCAATAAACAGGATATACCAGATGAAAAACCGGCAACCTTACAATTTATCACAGTTGAAATGGCTGAAGAAACTACTAACTACACAAATTTGTTAATAAAACATGATTTATTTCGCGAGTCAAGATAATAACAAGTACAAATTATATAGGGTTTGCATAAAATGCAATTAACAAAGCATTAAGTACCAAAAGCCGTTATTTAACCGAGCTTATTTCACAAAAAAATAGTTCTTAAAACACGGGATGGTAGAATGTTAGTGCGAAAAGCTGGTTTTGAGTTGAAAATTAAATAGTAAGTTGGAGGAAAAAAAAAAGTTTCAAAAAATTAAATTGTATGTTGATTACAAATTAAGGTTCTTGGTGCTTTATATTAACAGAAACGCCTTTTTGCAAAGAATATATTAACATATTTTTAAAAAATAATATAATAATTATTAACAAGATGTAAAATATTTTTACAATTCAAAGGATATGTAAAACTAAATTACAGATATATCAGAAAATTATCGAGATATAAAATTTTAATACTTTAAATCACAGCTAAAAGTATGCATATACATATGTTTAATTATTTATGTTGAAATAAAATGTCTAGTACATCACATTTTTTTTATATTCTTTCTAAGATATTTACATTACTTTCTATATTCTCAAAAATATAATAACTTAAGGGAGTATATTATATCCAACTACTTATAAGTAGTCATATCAAAACTGAATACAACAAATTTTGCTACCTACGCATAAATGGACGTACATTTTAAAACTTTCAGAATTGAAGTAATAAACTGAAATAAATTATCAAATTAGACTTAGGCTATCTATTCCAATAAATATTGCTTTTTATTCAGGCAGGAGTATGCAATTAATATGATATAATAACAAAAGTACGTTACATAAACTTGCAGCGCATGTAGGATACATAGTTGGGGTCGTAATTAAAGGACTAAAATGTAAAAATTCTCTTTCTGTTTCATTGAGAGACCTTTAAAAAGTATTTGAAAACACATATTAGACCTTAGCTATTTGTACAAACAGTTCCCGATATGTTGCTATGTCACTTATTCTACTATTACTTACATATTCTATGTTACAGATACCTTTTCTTGTAATATTTGTTGATAACACGCCTTCAAAGTAGTGAACATTATTCCTAATTCTCCGTTTTCTAAGCTAGGTTCCATGAAGTCTTGTATGAAATCTAGTTCGGAGCCTAATTGCAATATTCTAGCTCTAACAACTACATACAGGAAGACAGGAAACAAGTCATCCATACTCCATCTATAATTTTGACCTAATTGTTGCTGAACAGTAGCTGTCATTTTTTGAAATGTTTGTTTAATTACGTATAACTTTTCTATAGGAGAAAATGTAGTTTTTAATAACTGTAGAGTTTCAATAGCTTCAACAAAATGCTGCTCCTTCACTTTTTTAATTGGGCTAAGAGGTTGATCGTTAGCCTCAACATTTAAGAACTTCCTGCAATGTTTATTTCGCTTTAAGACGTTATTTCCTAGAAATGAATATACTTACTGGTCTACCGATAAGAATGCCATTAATGTATAATCGGGTTGCTTATTCCATTCTGTTAATCTTTTCCAATATTGCATATCGTCACGTTTGCTCTTTAGAGTATATAAAATAAAAAGTGATGAATGCACTTTTGGTAAAATTATTGGGTACAGTAAAGACTGGCAGCTTACTATTTCACTACAAATGAAATATTAGTAGTGGTATAAGTGAGAAAATAGGCAAAAATTATTGTTACCTTTCATCCTCATTCTCTAAAGAATACTGTTTATCATATGATGGTAATGCTGGGAAAAGTAAACGAACGATGTCGTATAAACGTTTTGTTATGGAATGTAACTCATTTACTGCATGTAAAAGTAGTAGTGGATGAGGCCTAAGACCACCATAGCTAGTTGTATAGGCTATAGTTAAATCAGCGAGTAATGAACCCAGCGGATGGTAAGGGCATTCAAAGGCCTTAAAACAAATTCAAGAGAATATAAGAACGAAGAATAATCAGCACTTTACGGAATTGGAATTTAAGCTTACATTTATTACATATTGCTTCAAATCCTTGTAACTTTCATTATCTATTTTATCCCTTCCAAATTGCGGAATTGTATCTAAATTATTAACAGAATTTTCTATACCTCTATCGATTTTATTGCGTTTTAAAGTTCCATGGAATGAATTCGAAATAACAACTGCTACATTCTGCCATATTTTCTGCGTATCAGGTACTTTTATATTATTCTTCAAATTGCAATCAGATATACCAAGAATTTGGTAACAGTATCGAAATAGTGCTTTCCACTTTTGATGTACTGGTATACAGAATGATGTAAATGATTTAGGTATGAGATCACTTTCAGTTTGAATAGGTTTCATTAAGGTTAAATTTCCGTTCGATATTTTGATACCTTCGTTCCATGATCCCGTTAGATTACCCTCCAGAACGTGACCAGAGTTAAGTGTGAGAATACCTTTTCCTCCCAAAATTCCTGTTCCTTTAAAATCACCTTCATAGAAGGTTCCATCTTCTAGAATCATTAATCCATTTCCCTGGAAAAAGTATACAAATTCCATATATATAGATTAACAGTTTAACATTTTAGTTTACTTACAATTAAAACATCTTGATTAAAAACTCCCTCGTAATAAATACCATCTGATGTTACAATCAATCCTTTGCCATGTTTTTTATTATCATTCCAATTCCCAAGGTATTTTTCCCCACTAATTATATCATGCATAATGCCGTAGCCACTTTTTGATCCCAGTATCCAATCACCTATATAAATAGATGCCACTGAAGTAGTAAAATTCCCTTGCTTGAAAGAACCATGACCATGGGATACTCCATCCTTAAAATAACCCTTATACACATCGCCATTTGAGTATTTTAATATTCCAAAGCCATTTTGTTGATTTTCTTTCCATTGGCCTTCATATACACCTGCAAACATCAGTGTAAACAAAAGTTTTTATGCTACACTTTTGTTTAAAAACCATGTATATTCAATTAAAAATTTTGTATTTATAATGTTTTTGGTACTTCGGTGTATGTTGGAAATGATTCGCAGTTAATTTTGTTTTATGAAATATGTAAAGTAATTTACCAATATTTGGATTATCCATTCTTCCAAACCCATGCATTTGATTGTTATTAAACTGTCCAGTGTAGGTTTTTCCATCAGGCCATTCTATCTTTCCAGAGCCATGCATCTTGGCATTTAACCACCTTCCTGTATACTTTGCATCCTTATAACATCCAGTTTTTAAGAATGTGTAGCTGGCACTTCTCACCAGTGGAGGTTGATGTGCACTATTCTTGCCTAGTGCACTTTTTATTGCATTTTGCAAAACGTGAAACCACTGTATTTTCTCTTCTGCTTGTGTAGTATACAAATCCATAGATTCCTCTGGCATTTTTAATGATATTTGATATTGTCCAGATGTGTTATCTTGTTGCGGCTCGACCCAGATCGTTTTTAAGTTATGCACAATGGAGGTAGATCCGTTCATGTGTATAAATACATCATTTAGAAGTATAAACCAATGAGACGAAAATAAACCAGCGTTATATAAATGAATAGGGAATTGATGACTTTCTCTTATGATTCTCCTATCTGCGGTCTTCAGATGTTCAACTGTTCTTGTATATGTTGTCCAAAATGTATTTGTTTTTTCTGCTAATTTCAAATTAACTTCTTGCTCATCGATAAATGTGTTCCATTTATTTAAGATATCCTTGTATTTTTGTTGCTTATTAGAATTGCTTATCACGTCAATAATAAACTCATGATAAAATGTAAGTCTAACAAATGGCTTCATGAGGATTATTTGTATTATTTGTTCATCGTTCTTTCTATCCTTTTTTTGAGTATTCAAATCAAATGATCTATACACACAAGCTGGCATATCAATAATTTTTGATATGTATTTACAACCAGATATGCTTATAACACTGTACAGTGCGTCTAAATAATTTTTATATATAAGTATATGTTCATCTGTATATTTAAAAAATAATACATCACATTCAGATATCGATTTATTGCAGTAATCTATTAGTGTTTTTATGTTAGCTGCCGTAAAATATAATAATTCGCCATAATAACGACATAATGACTCATACAAAAAACAATCAGCGCATGTAACATTCTTCTTCTGTAATAATTTAATTACGTTTGTATTCGCAATTAACATGTTCTCAAGATGTTCTTGCTCTCCCAATAAACTTTCTCGTACAATTTGATTATCATTAACGATACTATTTGATAAAATGAAATGTGATGATGAGAAGACGCTGTCGCCGAAATAACTATCATGCATTTGCATTTTCTTATTTAAGTCGTTTGTGTTGACATCGTACATATTCATTTTTCGTATATTTTCTGCCTGTTTTCCAATATAGTACAAGTCATTCTTGTACGTTAAAATGGTTGTATGGTATGTACCACAGCTTAAGTCTTTTACTCTTTCATTTGACTGCGTGTTAAATAACTTTGGTGAACTTTGGTCAATGTCAGATTCTACTGTTACTTGATGATAATCATTTCTTCCCCATAAATAAGCTCGTCCATCCAACGTTAAAACACCTGCATGAAAACTTTGTACTGAAATCTTTTGAGCACCAATATTGGATAATTTCGTTATTATCATAGGCCTTTCCCTTTTGATAATATCTCCTATACCTGCGATAACAGAATTGAAGTACATTGTTAATATATAAAAATGATACTCCTAAGCAGGGATGTGCCGTAGACTATGAAGTTTACTTTACGCCGATTGTCTACGCGTAATCTACGTATTGTTTACATTGACTTTTTTCATGTAGACTACTATGTCAATAATCCTATTTTTGAACGTGCCTACTTTTAAGTTTTTAATTTTTTCTTTAATGTTTTAAACATTGTTTATAGTAATTTTTTTCTAAACTGAGGAGTTTAAAAATCCTTAATGAAAGATAAAGCAAGCGTGAGAAAGACATTTCTTATTGTATTGTAAGATTGTACGTATATTTCTTCAAATAACAAGAACAGTAAATTTAGTAAACAGAAAAATGTTAAACCTAATTAAACTATACCTATTTAAATGTACGGATAAGAACTATAATAGTCTGATAACAAAATTATTTAAATATTTAAATTAGTTTTAATAAATCAACGATAGAATTTCTTTCAGAAGTAAATATAAAAGGTAAACATAACCTAAAAATGCCATCAAAAGTCAAAATGATGCAAAATTTTTATATTTTACGCGTTGTCTACATAGTCTACACGTTGTTTACACTAAAATGTAGACAACCTTTGTTTACGCGTAGAGGCACATCCCTGTTCCTAAGCAAGCATAACGTGACATACGGCTTATGCAGATTATCTACACTTCTTGTTGTGCTGTGAACAATGCTGCACGGCAGTAGCGGCTGATGATGACGTAAATGAGGGTTCAAGGGTAAAGCTTTGATTCCCTCGTGTATCTCCGTTGCGTACTACAATGTACACGATATGCAACAGAAATACACGATAGAATCGAAACTCTGTAAGTGAACTCCCAATTACATCACCACCAGCCACTACTGCTGCACAGTATGTAGTATATGCAGTAATAGAAAATGCAAGCAAGCAGCACTACAGAGCAGAGAACTGAGAATTGTTGCAAAAACTAGTGTTAACAAGAAATATGTCACACTTGGTTATTTTGATGATTTTTATTTTTGCATTAAAATATGCGTTTAAAATAAAATCTAGTAAAGACTTTACTAATAGAAAAGTGGTAGGTGAAATTAAAAATTTCTTCATACTTATACTAAATCTAAATCAAGTTTTTTAATTATAAATAATATACATACGATTACCTAACTGTCCATGAACAATATTTCCCCAAGTCCAAATCTCAGAATTAATTAAATTCGAACCAGTCTTTATGATTGCATTACTTCGTTCTTCTACTCCTTGTTCAGAAATATCTTTCTCGGAAGTGCCTTGACTTAGGGACCACATAAATTCGTCTTTAGAAGTAACCCTGGGTAAGTGCACATCTTCGATGCTTTCTAGTACATCGTTGTTATCAGAACTGCCACTCATATGTCGAGATAAGGTCACAACTTTATCTCCCACAGTTTTAACTCCTTCGTATACTAAACTAGCCATATTGCTAACGTTTTCTTTAATTATGCGGGTAGGTTTTTCTGTACATTCAACTAAATATTCTTCTCCTGCAGAGGACATCCAGGAAAATTGTCTAGTAAGGAATTCTTTGGCTGCCTCAGTATTCCTAAATATAATATTCTTTTCTGATTTACTATTATGCACGTTTTCATCAGAATTTTGTTGATCATGTTCATTCTGGAGAAGTTTTTTGGAGTCATTTGAAGATAAACTATCATTTTTACTACTTGTCGAAGTTGTTTCAATATCATAACTTGCTGGAATTGGAATACCTAAGATATAAAATAACAGGTAACTATTTATGTAATATGAATTGCATATAATAATTGTCGTAGCAAAAATATTGATTTTAATTGATTAACCTTTTACAAATTAAAATTTTGTTTTACAATTATTTCTACCAAATATTTTTAATTTTTTTGTACTTCTGTTCTAAGTCATACTTTTAAGCTAACTTTAAAAAATAGCTACTTATTACACCTGTCTATAGCTGTATAGACATACTGAAAATCTTGTAATTGTAGTAAAAAAGTTAAGAATAGTACTAATGTTTGACATATAAAGCATAAGGACATGACAATATGTAAATTAAATGTTATTCTTGGTATAAAAAAGGTCAATAAATGAGCCATATATGAGTCCACCTTGCATCAAACTGCCAAATTATTTTATAGAATTGATAAAGTTACTTAAGTTGGTATTCATAGTATAGTTTATTTCAAATTATAAGAATATAACTGTAGACTTACAAGGCCTTTAATACTTTTATTGCACCTTCTGTGACGATAATAACCTGGCAATGCATATTGAATCTAGGGGCCGTATTGACTATAAATTACGGGCCTATAAGATAATTATATGTTTATGTATATATATTTTACAAACAGTATAAATTTACATAGTAAGCAATTCGATGTTACAAGTAATTAAAGAATTTACATATTAAATGAGATTTAAATGTACAAACAGGTAGTTACGCATATCGCAAATCATAATTCCATTTCTATTCAATTCACTTAAATTTTGTCATTACGGTCCTCAGCAGTTTGTTTGCATATCCAGGTAGTTATTACCGCAGGTGGTGCAATAACAGCATTTAAGCCGTTCAAAGTTATATTCTTATAATTCGAAATAAACTATATGTAGGATGGAAAAGTACAAATTATATTTTCAATACCAGGAAATCCTTTATGAAAGTTAGCTAGCTATTTCAACTAAAGACTGAGGATGACTAGTAGAAATTGATAGCCAGTTTCTAAAATAACTTTTCCTAGTATTGAAAATGCAATTTATATTTTTCTATTCTACACAATTATTATTTAAGTTATGAATGTTCTAGGAACTACACTGCAACTGTGATGATAAATATCAAATTTTGAACACTATACAACAGAAACAATTACGGAATTAGATACTTCATGAGAACAAACATAATTTTATATTTTGCAGAAATTTTCCAAATCAAAAGCATTCAACTAATACATATTTTCTGACAAGACTCTAGCCTGATTTAAAATCACTAGTTTATTTTGGTGTGGTGATTTATCAATCTCCTGATTATTTATTTAATTTCATTGTAAATTACTCATCAAAGTACCATGAATTAATGCAATAAATACTAAGAAAATTTTAAAAAATATGTGGATTTCAAGAATAAAAATGAATTACCAAGTTGTACCTAAAGGGCAAGATTCAGAACATGAGTTCTGCGAGGCTGGAGATGCAAGTCGAGATGAAGAAGTACAGTGTGGACATGTTGATGAAAATACTTCTTCTTCATACATAGGAAAGATCACCTCTTCATTAGAATACTGTTTACTCACAATAGCTATAGCGAAATCACTTCCGACATTAGCACTGTACACAAATCTATCTTCAAAAAATGTAACTCGCTTTGGTGTTTCACTATTTATACCAATCTGGTGCATATTTCCAGACGCCCATAATTGACCATTTTCGGTTATAAATAAAATACCATAAATTCCAACCGATATTTTATCAACTTTCATTTTAAATTTTGTTCCAGAACTTCCATGACTACATGGCTTTGCATCTTCGATTAACATAATTTCCTTGAGGCATACCAAATTTTCTGTGTACTTAAAAACACGGCCACTTAAATCAATTCCGTACAAATAATCCTCCACACAATCAATATCTCTCAGAAGTAGTCCATCATATCTCGTTAGGTGTATTTCTTCTCGTTCTTCCATTACTTTTATAATACCATGAAGTAAAACATTGGAATGTGTTAATAGGTATAAATGATTCTCGATATTTGTTATTTTCTTGATTTTATCTTGAATTTCATTTTGGATGTCTAGCTTGTTAACCAAATTCCAGAGAAATATTTTAGACATGACATAAACAAACACCTGCTTAAAGACTTACTCATGTAAATTAAGAAACTCAACAAATAAAACTATAAAAAGGATATGTGCAGGGATGAATAATTCTGGCAACTAAATTATTTCCATATCTTATCAGCTGATTGTCAAAGCGCTGATTTTGAATGCAAATATTAGAAAATCGATACAATGCCAAAATTAAAAAAATTAAAGACAAAATATTAATCTTTAAGTTTATTTTATCATTAATAAATCCAAACAAATTATAAGATTTTACACATTTTTCATACAAAATAAAATTTGTTCATAACAACCAAAACCTGTTGATTACAATTATTTAAAAAAATGTTTTATTCAATGAGATAAATCCTATTCAATCCTGTTTATATAAAATATCGCTTAATATGAGTACTTATCACTAAAAGCTATATAATTTATTGAAGTTGTTTTAAAATTATTTTGATTGACATACAAAAATATAGAAAACAGTTCCTATCGTTCCCATATTCGAAATTGATATTTCTCCCCTGTTAGGGAATTATGTGTTTGGTCACTATTTATAAATTTAGGTTATGTCATGTTTATAATTTATAGGTTATGTTATTGATAGTCTCATAATTCATAATAAATGATTCCAGCAGGTTCTAACCAGCATGGCTAAACGGATTACATTTGTAACTGGAAATGTTAAAAAATTGGAAGAACTCGTTGCTATATTAGGCCCTGCATTTCCATATAAAGTAGTTAATGCAAATCTTGAGCTTCCTGAACTACAAGGCAATATAGATGATATATGTATAAAAAAGTGCAAGGAAGCTGCAAAACATGTTAATGGACCTGTAATGGTTGAGGATACCAGCTTATGCTTTACAGCACTGGGAGGTTTACCAGGACCATACATAAAATGGTTTTTGAGTAGCATTGGACCAGAAGGTCTTTATAAAATGTTATCAGCATATGACGACAAATCAGCAGAAGCAGTTTGTACTTTCGCCTATCATGATGGTGGTGCAGCAGATGAAGTCCTATTATTTCAAGGGAAAACTGAGGGTGAGATAGTATTTCCCAAAGGTTCAAGAGATTTTGGTTGGGATCCATGTTTTCAACCCAAAGGTTATGATAAGACATATGCGGAGTTACCAAAATCTGAAAAAAATAAAATATCGCATAGATATAAAGCTCTTAAACAACTACAAGAATATCTAACAAAAAGTGATATTTAGAACTTTTAGGTTTTATTTATTTTGTTTATAAAATATACATGTAAATCTAATAATAATTCTTATCCTAATCAATGTCTATTACAATTTAATTAGTTGAATTATCTGTCTACCACAGATTGTGATAACAAGCCCTTAATAAAAGACTTAAAATCCCAACTGTTTACTTGTTAAAGTTAGTAAGAAATTTGTTGCGTGAGAATCTCTGTATACTTAGGTGTATAATATAAAGCACTTCACCAACTCTGTTTTTATCTAAATAAAATTGTGAAATATGCATATGAAGCTAAAATGAAATTGTCAAATGTTTTTCAGGATTCACATGTTTTTGTTAAGTACATATTAATTTTGACAATAATTTGGAAGAATCCATTTTCAATTCAATTTTTTTTAAGTAAATTACTAATTACTTCAAATACCGTACGAACAAGCGTACTATGATCACCCGATTTTACACGAACTCCGCATCTAAACGTGTGCTGTGTTGAATGTCGCTGTGGAATGACATTCGCTTGACAAAATTGCGTAAACGCAAATTCATTTGTGCACCTTACTCATAAACGGCGTATTCGTTCACGTACATGTACAAGCCACAACCTTGCTCTTGCATTTCCAAAAACACCTTGCTCACGTTATAAACGACATATTCGTACAAGTACACATGTAAAACACGACTTTGCTATCGCATTTCCGAAAAATGCCGATTATGCTAGCTGATTATACTACGCTCGCCCTTACGGTATGTCTTGCTTACAAAAACCCCTTCACCAAAAGTAATACACGCATGGTACATCGACATTTTACAATAGTTGATGACAAATTAGAAGGAAGATGCTGCTTTTATGTTTATCACCAGGTTTTAAAGGTTAATACATTAATACTCAAACAAATTTAAGCTAAGAAACAACATTGAATAGGACTTAAATTTATTAGTCTTCAAATTATGATATGCCACAGTCAATCAACTAAACTGCGTCAGCTCCTTTATGGAATATAGGTAGGTATTCATAACGGAGACAACTCGTTTTTGCACTAAAAATTGTGTATCGTCCTCAATTTAGCTTGTTTCATTTAGATTTCCTTTGATTTTTTCCCTATATTCTAATAGTGCGTGCGAAATTTATACTTTTTTTAAATAATCACAAGGATTGTGTAGAAATCATCAACAGATATTTAAGATAATAGATAAGGAATTATGTAACTGTTCTTCAAATATTTTATCACAAAAATATATTACTGGTGAATTAAATAGTAAAGCCTATCATTTAATTTCTCTGAATTGAAAACTTCTGGACAAAATTAACGCCCAGTAACATTTTTAAGAACATTCAGAGATAATGATCACTTTTAATCTACCAACTACTGTAAGTTGCAACATTTCTCCAAAAGTCCCGTTTGGTGCCAGCTCTGTAATGTTTTGAGGGAATATCTATTTCGGCGCTCATACAAAGTTGGTCCCTATACGTGTGACGTCTATGAATACGGATTATTACCTGGAAAACATCGTACTTGAACACGTAATACCATTTATTCCTTTTGTGGGTCCTAATTTTTTATTCAGGCAAGACAAAGCGCGTGACTACCTGCATGCTGTTGATATTCAATTAATGGAATGGCCACCTAACAGTCCTGACCCCATTCACCACTTATGGGACCATCTTAAAAAAAAGGTCCGAGGTCGTAGTCTCCCACATGCCAATCACAATCAACTGGTGGATGCAGTAATTGACGAATGGGAGAAGATTCCCCAGGATACCATTGAAAATTTAATTGCTAGCATGCTAAGGCGTATAAATGCGGTAATTAGGTATAGAGGAGAACCGGCAAGGTACTAACGTCACATTGGATCCATTAATTCTATTGCTTTCTATTTTTTAAATCTTTTTGATTTTGATTTTCGTTTTCACATCTCTCATTTTCAATAAAAAAGTGTTTAATGGTTTAAAATAAAGTCATGTTTTGTTGATTTCTTTCTCAAATGATTGTATAAATCTATTTTGTAAGTTTTCACTATATTTTAGTTTAATTTTGTTTTCATTGATGTAATTATTTAAGTTTAATAAAGTGGTGCGTTAATTTTGTCAAGGAGCTTACTTATATATCACAAAATTATATATGCTAGTAAGGTTACATTAAACTAACTGTTTATTAATAAGTTTCTAATTGCAAATACGTATGTATCCTTTGGACGCTAGCTTATTAAAATGTTGCTTATGCAACCATATTGTCGTATCTAAATGTTTGGTAGTGCCATTCAAAGCGATTTGAAAGAGTAGACCATTTAACTCAGAAGAAAGATAATTTTAGAAAAAGGCATTCTTAACAAAGTTTTGATTTTATAAATCTCTGTCTGTCTATTGCTTCCGGTTATATGGGAGGTCAATGCCAACTTTCTTATTTTAGATCGAATACACTTTGTATATAACACCCTTGTTTATAGATGTATAAACAAGGATAACACTATACAAAAATGTAAGTTAAAGTTTTTTTTCTGCACCAACACACAACTATTTTCGAGTCATCTAAAGTGTTGTTACGTAAGCGGTTAGTGATACAAATAAAAAGTACCACCTTCTACCGAACGCTCCCATATTTTCAGATGCGTTCTTGAAATTTCGGTGTATCGTTACACAGACTAAAACTGTTTTCTTTATACAGGGCACGGGATATGCCGTTAAGTCGTTATGCTAAATTAATTCCAAAACACAAGCAATAGTCGAAAATTTTAAAGAAAGATTGCCTATACATTTTAATGCGTCATTGAAACATATAAATGTCCTGCTTTTTTATCCTCGACTTTGAAAAGGATTAAGTGTTCATTACTGAATTTTGAAATGCGAAACCTCACTTTATTTTCAACGGAAGGAATAAAAAGCAATTGAATGCACGCTTTGCCCTTTTGTCCGTAGGGCTGATCCGCCACACAAGTTTATGAAGCAATTTCCCCGCGAACAAAGCACCATAAACTGGCGTACTACAATTTTTCTTGGGATTTTTTTCGACCGGTGAAACAGGTGGCCGGGTGGATCTACCGTACCGTGTGTAATCAGCCTTAATACGCCTTAATTTCATGCCGCATGTCAATTGTAGCATTTTAAAAACGCCTTTCCATAGGCGAATAAAGATGGCTAGAATGATATTTTTTAAAAAACCAAAAACAATGTAACATGATACAAATTTTAACATTTTAATATTGTAATTTCTAAAATAAGTAATTTTAAAGTGTTGTGATTGTGACGATGTCTATTTTTTGGATATATTTATACATTACTTTAATAATTAAAAAAAATTTCTGAAGAAGACAATAAAAATTCTGTCGAAACGTTATGGTGCATTTTAATTAACTTAATATATATTATTGATATATAGTAATCAAAAGCCGCTAAAATCAAGAGAAATAATTGAAATTAAAACAATAACGGCTAAGAAAAAACGAAATATACCTTCACATATGTATGTATATTTTTCAAGTTTTATTTCATTTTAGTTAGCAATAAATCTAAAATGTTTTTTTTTTCAATCTAAACTGTAGGTGAAATAAGAATCTTATGGTTTAACCAATGCACCACTCTTTTAAATATTTTTTTATCCAGTTGTGGAATTTGTAGTTAGGTAGCTTTTTTACATCCCATATAGGGGAGAGCGAGATAGTTCGGACATTTTCAAAATTCGCGGTAAAATTCATATTTCCCAACTTAGATACCAATAAATATAGTACTCGCTATGTCACTGTTTTACGTAGGGCCGTTCCTAACCCTTTTGCCGCCCCGTGCAAAATGCAAATTTTCCGCCCCCTATTTTAAGATGTTTACAAAATTTGCTTTCTATTTTTATTTCATGAGGTCTATTTGATTCTACAATTATTGTAGGTACTAAATATAGGTAGGTATTAGATTAATACAAGCAAATAATTTCAATTTATTTATTTATAAAATGTAAATTTTATAAATTGACTTAATTAACTAACTCTTACGTACATTTAATACTACATGGAACAAAAATCAACAAAATAAAACTATATAACAAAAAAAAAAAAAGAAACAGCATTACAAAAATATGTTATGGCTGATTGATGATAAATTTGATCAATCTACAACAAAACTCGTCTTGCTTTTTTTGACGCAAAATTGTCGATAATTTGACTCAAATCATGACTTTGGCAAATGTCTTGCTCTATTGCAATCATCGCAAGATTTGTCAGCCTCTCTTGGGACATTGTGGATCTCAAATAATTTTTTATAATTCGCAGTTTGCTAAAGCTCCTTTCACCTGATGCGACGGTTACCGGTAAATTTAAATAAATTCTGAGTACAACAGCTAAATTAGAAAAACAAGAAACAATATTGTTTTTTATTATGTAATCTAGAATGTCTTATGGTTTTCCAAAACTGGGGATAATTTCTTTGAGAGGTAATATTTCATTGTAAAGTTCGTCTCCGTCAACATATTTCTGGAAATTACCGTTTTCAGAGTGTTTAAAAATTATCGAGATCTATGGAAGATTTTTTTAACACGGTATGATATGTATCAAGAATATATACACATTTTAAATTTTCATAAGAAGTGAAATTTTAACCCCACTGGGCGTTGTAAGGGGGTGATTGGGTGGTTGAAATCAGTTTTTATCGTCATATTCAGTTTCAGCGCACCAAGAAACCTAATAATATACATATTTTTCAAATGTGAAATTTCAAACCCCGAGGGGGATTGTAAGGAGGTGCTAGGGGAAAATCACACACTGATAAGTCGGGGGATCTGGGAGGCCAAGGAACATCGCCAAAACGTGAGATAAGTTGTCCAGGTAACATTTGAACAGTTGATCTAAAGTGTTCGACCCATCTGAGTAGTGTGTTACGACTCGGAACAGCTCCGTGTCAACTGACATTGAATTGTAGACGAAACATTCGCTGCGTAGCTGTCACAAATTCGCCACTTGTAACGAAACTGTCATAGACGAACAAACGATGCTACAAGTCCCACTGCTCCATTGTTACTAAAATGGCGTCTTGTGTGGAGAAGAACTGCCTGTCATACGACCTTCCCCCACCACCGCGCTCTCAGTACTGCGCAGTTCAGAAACGTCCGTCTTCCGTGTGTCACCCTGTATAATACACTTCTTGCTCAGCATTTTTTTGTAATTTCAGACAGGAATAACTACCGTACAAAGGGTGCAAAAAGTCGTAGCTAAGAAAGGACAACACCAAATTGGTTAAGCCACGTCTAGAGAGCGAGGCGAATTAATCACTCAGGTTGGAATAATATTTGCTAATGGTGCAGCTCTACCTCCCGTGTGATTTTTCCTAGAAAGAGATATGATGAAGAGAGGATAATGCGAGGTTTAACACAGACTGGAGCTCTTGGGCTTGTTCACAAATCAGGCTGGATGACTAACGACAACTTTACAATAGTCTTAAAACACATAGTGAAACACACCCATTGTAATCTTGCAAATAAGATTCTACTGATTTTTGATAATCATGAATCTCATGTATCTATTGAATCAATTGATTATTGTACAGCTAATGGTATTGTAATGCTGATATTACCACCTCATACGTCGAATAAAACCCAACCATTGGATCGTACAGTGTTTGGCCCATTCAAAACTTTCTTCAATCAAAAAGCCGACTTCTGGATGTTGGCAAATCCGGGCCAAACACTAACTATCTATGACTTACCACATGTTGATTGTTCGGGCGCATGGGATAAAGCAGCAACCCCTGTAAATATAAAATCCGGTTTCCGTTGCACAGGAATTTGGCCTATTGATAAAAATATTTTCTCTGAAGAAGATTTCCTGTCATCTTCTGTCACAGACAGACCTAACGAACTTGATGTACCTTTAGCTGCCGCAGATTGTTCTCAAACACTTATAGAAACTCTTCCAGGTACAATTTCAAAAGTGAATCCCAATGCTGCCGAAGACATTGATGTGGCAATTTTTATATTTCACATGAAATCACTCAAAAGAATTTGTTAGTCCGGAAATAATTAAACCCTTTCCAAAAGCAGGTCCAAGGAAACAGAGCAACCGAAGTCGCACAAAGAAAAAGTCAATTATTAAAGTTACATACGCAGAAAGTTAAAAAAGTTTCTAAGGCACAAGTAAAGAAAATTAAAAAAAAAATAGTTGAAACGTCATCGGATAGTAAAACAGAGGAGTGGATAGAGAACCATAGTGAAGATGGAGAAAATTTATTTGACACAGAGGAAGAAATCGGCAATGAAAACATACAAAAAGAACAATGTGTTGTCGTCAAAGTTTATAGAAAAAAAAAACAGCTAGACATTTTATTGTGAAAGTGAGAGAAAATATAGTTAAAGGATATGAGATGCAATTTTATAAAAGGCAATTCCCTTCATATCGATTTTTAATAACTGACGAAATTTCTTTTGTATTGTTTGAAGATGTACGTAAACTTCCCGAACCGCTACACGACCGGCGACAAAGATATGCAAATACTATATATTTCAATGTACAAGGGATAATCGTAAAATAAGGTTTCCAAAGCCCTACAGCAGCAATAAGACGTGTTAGGCGAAATCCGACAACATTAGCGTGTGCAGCAGCTCTCCCACTCCATATACGTACCACTCCCGTCTTGCTACGCCGCCCAGTGTTGGCTAAGCAGCCGTCCAAGATGGAACTCCCGATTGCCGCTACCGCTAGGTGCAAAATTCGCGCTGTGATACGTTTTTTATACGCGAAAGGGATTTCACCTATAGACATTCATCGTCAGTCAACCGAAGTTTATGGAGGAAAGTGTATAGCTGTTCAACACGTCCGCAAATGGTGTAGAGAATTCACTGGAGGCCGGACGGAAATTCACGAGGAAGAGCGGAGCGGAAGACCATCAGTTTCAGAGGAAATCGTTGAAAAGGTCGGGAGCAGACTGCTTGAAGATCAGGGGGTCACCATTCGCCAACTCGCTCTTCGGATTCCTGAGATTTCCAACACCACAATTGAAAAGATATTGACTAGCGGCAGAATTTTACGACATGGGAATACAGAAGTTGGAGCATCGTCTGCAAAAATGCATGGATAGAAATGGCGATTATGTCGAAAAATAGCTTACTTTTTTAAAGAAATAAAGAATGCTGTCTATTTTTGAAAAATATGGGAACCTTATTTTACGATCATCCTTCGTAGATTTACATGAATGTAGACTTTTATAAACCATGCAAATAAAACATACTTTATATATACTTTCTTTTTCTAATAATTGAGTGCGGAAACTGCGTTCTATGTGATGTCCAATGTATCCCCGCGTATGGGGTAAGACTAGACAGATGTAGTGACATATATTTTAATCTTAAAAAAAGAGAAAATGTTATTTTTCTTGCTTTTCTTTATAGTCACATGTAAGTTAATAAGTCAGAGAATGATTTGCATTTATTAGATAATGACTTCAATTTCAAGATTACCTATAAGGAGGTATAAACAAAAAAGCGTCCGAACTATCCCCGCTCTCCCCTACAAAGTGTCGCAGAGAGTTTTGCATTTTTATTTTACCTATAGCTTTAAAGCCTGTTGAGATATAATTGCCTGATTTTTTACAATGAGTAAGCATTGGAAATTTAATATCAGAATTGACATATGTTAGAATGGAACGGTTTGATGTTCAACAACGTACGTTTTGCGTTCACAGTTTTTATTAATTAATAAATCGTTCTTACATCGCAGTTCGGCGCCGGTTTCTTCACAACATCAATGAAGCACCTAGTACTAATCGAATGTGTTCGATCCACGCTGATCAGTGCGAAAACAAGCTTGGCTTTGCAATTACGTAGGTCTACTGTTTTCGCATCTTCAAAAAGGACTTGAAACTACACCCTTTTATAAAAGGAAATTGATTACCCTATACGATTCATGTTTGCCAACCAAATGTTGGAAAGATTTGACGACTTTAACAGAATTTTCTTCTCTGATGAGGCAGAGTTTCATCTGCATCGTTACGTCAACGAGTAAAATTATTGTCATTTGTCGAAAGAAAACCCTCTGGAAAAACATCAAACTCCATTATATAGCCGTAAAGTTATTCTTTGGACAGCAATATCCTCCAGAGGCACAATAGGCCCGTACTTCTTTGAAAATAACAACGGACAAACAGTTACTGTAAATGCTGACAGGTACGCCGCAATGATACGTGAATTTGTTGACCCTGCCCTCCTGCAAGAATTTCATGATTTTAATGACCAGTGCTGGTTCCAGCAACATAGTCACACATCAAATACCGCATTACCAGCTGTAAGAGGGTGGTTTCCGGATAAATTGATATCAAGAAGAAACGACAACAACTGGCCATCAAGAAGACCGGACTTGGCTCTAAACAATTTTTTCTGGCGCTATCTTAAGAGCCGAGTTTATAAAAACGCCCAAGCAAATTTGATTCAGCTTAGAAATAGTAACCAGGAAGAGATCGAAGCAATTACTCCTGACTTACACACAAACGTAATGGAAAATCCAAGCCATCGCTTGGAAGAGTGCCAAAATGGGCTACATCTAGATGATTTTTTCATACATGAATTTTCAATAAATGTAGTTTTAAGATCTAAATGAAGTTCGTGGAGAAAACTAATGATAGCTGAGCAAAATTAGAAAGAAAAGTTCAAAAGTCTCTGAGATACCTTGTATACAGGGTGTTAACTAATTGGCGGAAAATGGACTCGTAGCGATATTGTCCGCATAAATTTTCGTAAATGTCTTTGTTTGGCCACAGGATAAATTTTAGTAATTCAGAATTCTGGCAACGTTACATGACGTTTAATTAAATAAGACTATTTATTGATTCAACAAGGTAAATTAAAACAAAGATAGTAAATAGTAACCATGATAACGAACATTTTAAAGAATTATTATGACAAATTTTCAAAATGAAAACCATTAACTTCGATGCAGCGTTGAAGTCTCCGAGGAATAGCATCTTTGACTGATTGTAACATTTCAGGAGTAATTAGCTGGACGGCTGCGTTAATTTTGTTCCTCACGTCTTGTTGATTTATTGCTGGTGTCGCATAAACTTTATCCTTTAGAAATCCCCAAACAAAGAAATCGAGGGGATTAAGATCTGGAGATCTCGCAGACCATGCAGTGGGGCCATTGTTGGCAATAATTCTGTCCCAAAAATGTTCCTGCAGCCAGATGCGTACGGCACGTGCATTATGAGCAGGAGCTCAGTCATGCATGTAATACATGTTTGGTCTTAGCACTAAGAGTAAATTGTCTAACATTTCTTCTAAGACATTTATGTAGCCTTCAGCATTTAATCTATTTTGAATAAATATTGGACCAATAACCTGCAAATTTATAATTCCGAGCCAAACATTAACAGAGAATTTACGTTGGCGTCCAAATTATGAATTGCATGAGGGTTTTCGTCTGCCCAAAAATGCGTATTGTGAATGTTAAAACAACCATCTCTTGTAAATGTGCATTCATCTGTCCATAATATTTTTTGTAAAAAATCTGGTAGTCTATTTATTAATGCCATCATTCTATTGCAGTAATTTACTCTAACAACGTTATCTTCGAGATATAACGGTTGCACTTTTGTTGAATGGTATTGCCGCAGAAGATTCTCAGCAAGTACAGAATGTACAGTGCTACCGGACATATTAAAAGTTCTACCAATTTCTCTCGTGCTAAGTTGAGGGTACACAGCTTCCAAAATACGTTCTTCAACATCCACTGTGCGTCGAAGCCTTGGTGCTCCTGCATTATTACGCATAGATACAAATGTACCTGTTTCTCTTAACGAGTATCCAGTCTTCTAATTGTATTGTAAGAAGGCACACTCGATCGATATTCCTCTACGGCTGCATAAGCGTTTCCATTACAGAAGCCAAATACCATGTACATGTCGGTATATTCATTAAAAGTAAAATCCATTGTAATAGCAACACAAAACCAATAGCCTAATTATAGCAAAAGTGAAGTACAATGGATGTAATGTTCTACTTTGACATTTACAAAAATGACAACTAACAATCAAAAATAGTTATGTCAATTTTCATAAATACATATTACATTGTTGCCAGATCTATTTTTTTATAATTTTCCCTAACAAAAAATTCTAAATTCCTAATTAAGTAATGAAACGGTAACGAAGTTCTCGCATTCTTTACCAATGGCTTCCTCAATGTCAATAATTGACATAAAATCCCAACCATTGAAAGATTTATCTACTTCTAATATTCGAAATTCTGAACTTTGATGAGCCGGTGTAACCAAACGAGGATTTTTATAAGATTTTTATATTACGATTTTCAACTCAAAATTATGCGGACAATATCGCTACGAGTCCATTTTCCGCCAATTACCGAACACCCGGTATAGAATGTATATAGGATATCTGTACCAAAATACTAAGGTCGGTACAAAGATGTTATCAAAAATAATTAAAGTCGATATCAGAACATTTCACAGAAACAAATATGGATACCTATACGTATAAAGAAACCTTATCGAAGATACATATGAAAATACATTATCATCATAGAATTTCAACGAATTAAAAATATGGTTCAATTAAGATATAGGTAGATAGCAAGCAACTATTGCACATAAAATGTGTTGTAGCCGTCGATATTAGATAACAACAGATAATTTTCTGATATGTACTAAATATTTTGTGATGTGACAATATACCTGTACAATGTATTTTTAAGTAAAGATGATGTGTTTCCCTGTTTTGTAATATTTTAAGTTTAGTAAATATGGCTAACTTAAGCAATTTTGTAGTGGTAAGTCTAAAATTCTCAATTTATTATATTCTTCAGCTTTACTTTAGTCCGTAACCGCATTCTAAAGCTCCCTTTGTTTCGTTAATCATTGTTTTGTTTTATTTAATACATTTTTTTAAATAGGTACATCATATATTCTTGTTTTACAAAGGAATGTATACAATTATAACTATTGTCAACCTAATTACTTAGCTATTTTAAATCCTTAAGTAATTTTTACTTTAAACATTTAAAATTCTCTTTCCCATCATATATAATTTGCTAAAAAGCGCTATATTAACTTTGTTTTAAGCGAGTTAGTAAATCAAAACTATGAAAGTCAATTTCTTGTTAAGTATTCAATTTATAAACAGGAAAAAGTAATTTTATCCTTAAAATAAACGTTTGTTACTTATGTATTTGGTTCTATGCCATTTTTTGATCTATCGAAATAATACACTTTAAAGTTTTTCTATTTTGCAAAACCACTCCACTTCATACCTTTTTTAATCCTTATCGGACCGCCTTCTCATGTCATAGTTAAATATACATTTATATTGCAACATGGGATTAGATAATCCTGTGAAATAAATTACTAAGGAACGTTCGCGATCCATCTATTAGGCGAGTTCGGGTATTCGTTCGGAGTAACTGTATTTACTCCATGTGCCCTATTCGCGCTCTTTAACGTTCGTAAATGTAGAGTTACTCCATCCTTTCGTTTAAAAGTATGGCTTGAGTGATTAAGTCTTGCTCTATTCCTAATCCACTCCACGCGTTCTGTACTCTTGATCTACTCCGAACGAATACCCGAACACAGCTATTACTAAATTATTAGAAAAAATGAATTTCATAATTATTTTCTTAAGTATTGGATGACAACATCTTGAAGTATGTAATTAACACTATTGAGCAATATTATCAGTAGATATAGAAAAGCAAACATAATTATTATCCTAAAAGAAGAAGCAATTCCCTTAGAAATTTATCTTTTTTAAATGGATTTAATAATAGTAATAATAATAATAATAATAATAATAATAATAATAATAATAATAATAATAATAATAATAATAATAATCTTTATTGATTATAGGGCAAAAATATACATAGAATCAGTCAGCAAAACGTAATCAATATTCCAAATTTACAACAAAAAGAAATAACAAAAAGCATACAGTAACCATAACAATCAAAAGAAATAAATTAAGGAAAATTCTTATTCAAACAAACTAAAAAATTCTTATTGAAAAATAAACTAAAAAAGAATTATGCATAGCATAATATAACAAAAGAGAATGAAAATGAACTAAATAAAAAGCGTACATGAATCGTAGCAAAGCAAACACTACACTACTCGGAACCGTTCATATATTCCTCAACGCTGTAGAACTAAATACTGTTTAAACTCACATCTAAAGTTAATTGCAGCTTTAATAGTTTGAGGGACTTTATTGCATATTCTTATGCCCAGGTAGTGAATGTGCAAGTCTATGATTTTTAAGTTCGCTCTATTATGGTGTAACTCATGTCTTTGTCGGGTGTTATAATTATTAACCTCACTATTAGCTGCGTTTTAATTTCTGTTTTGATAAAAATAACATCCTACATTCCGGAAAAATAACGAGAATTTTTATGCTCTTTAAAAGAGTCCCTGCAAGAGTTTCTCTGTGGAATGCCTGCTACTATTCGTACAATTCGTTTTTGCTCTATGAAAACTTGTAAAGCTAAACTAGAAGAGAATCCCATAATTCAAGCGCGACTGAATCTCGGCGTAATAAACCGATACTAGCACATACATACTTGGCTAATGATTTTCGTAGACTACGATGTCTGCGCAAATTTGTTGGTGAGCAGTATGCTGTGTTGATCCCAGTTAAGCTTTTCCTGCAGATTGACACCAAGAAATGTAACTAATTCAGCCTGTTTCAACTAATTTGTATCCATCTAAATATTTAAAACATTATTAATTACTTTTTGCCATGGGTGAAAAAGCATATAATTTGTCTTGAGAAACAAGTTGGTGTTCACTTCCGTTTCTTGTATGTAGAAGTGATGAAAGTAGTATCATCAATATACATTAAGCCTGAATTACATTATACTGGATTCGTCTTTTTTTCATGCTTTTTTTAGTAACTAGAAAAAAGCTGGAAAAAGTATGGTGTTTGGTTGCATACTATACTAGTTTCAAAACTAGAACATGTCCTATTCCGATACTATTTTTCGTACTAGAAATGAACTATTCATGTGTCTAGTAACATACCTACTTTGTTTGTATCCTTCATCTGTGTTTATCTATGCTTATTTGTATTGGAAGAAGTTATGAATAGTCCTCTAAAGTACGAGGCGTGTCGGGGAACAAAGGTACACTTGCTTAGAAAATACAAAAAATTTATTAAAAAATAAAAACGTATTACAGGATGAAAGTGCGGTCCTTAAACCATTTTTCAACGTAATCACCAAGCCGATTGAGGCACTTGTCCCATCTGCGGACGAGGTCTAACATACCCTTGGTATAGAAATCAGGTCCCTGTCGACGCACCCACCGTGCAGAGACTTTTCGGTAATCAAGCTTGTTGTAGACAATGTCGTGGATTACCGTCTTCGGAATGTACAGTTCAGATGCCATTTCACGAATTGTCAAACGTCTGCCGGTGATGATGAGTTCTTGAACCCGCTAGATGTTTCGGTCTGTCTGAGACGTTCTCGGTCTTCCAGATCTTGGAAGATCATCTAAGTTTGTCCGACCGTTTCGAAACTCTGTACACCAAACCGACACTTGCTTGCGTGACATAACCTCGCCATAAGCTTCGGAAATTCTTCGGTGAATTGTGGTTGGCGATTCCTTCATTGCCACACAAAAGTAGTGAATGATTGCACGAATTTCCAGTGGGACGCATTTTGATATAGGAGGCACCATTATTATCGCAATAATTTCCAAAGTACTGACCGGAACAAAATAAACGACGCACTAACATTGAGTGAAAAGATGACACAATAGGCCGACTTGATTGCAGGGTTGAAATCACGCGATATCATACACACGCGCAGGAGTGTACCTTTGTTCCCGGACACGCCTTGTATATGTAATGCGACTTGCTGCTATCTTCATTGCACTCTAAATTTATAGTTACTATATTGAAGGTCAAATTCTAGATACTTAACATAAGTATGAAAAAAAGACGAATCTAGTATAATGTAATTCAGGCTTAGAATGTAAAGATCTGCAAAGCAAGCAAACATATCGTTAGTGTATAAGGTAAATAGTGTAGGTCCGAGAACCGATCCTTGGGCTACAATTTTATCCTATTTATCTAACAAAGTTGTAATAAAATCACAAAAATAAATATGAAATTGTTTTTCTAATACAAATACATGAATAATTGCCTATTAAATAATTGGGAATGCCATATATTTAGATATAAATTTTCCGGTCTATTCCCCCAGATTATTTCAAAATACATTTTCGAAATTACGTTGTTTTGTTGCCTTCAAATAATACATTTTGAGTGAATAATGTCGGTATATGCAGCTACCAATAAACACATAAAAAAATATATGTACTTATATTGAGTTCTATGAAAGGATGCGAGGTATTAAGATTAAATATTTTTGATAACTGTGCAAGTTTTTAATACCAATTTTGCGTAGTAAACTTTCCGCATCAGTAATAGATGTTAATTTGCCTAAAAAAAATTTTTACAACATTTTTTACAACATTCATTAAGAAATTAAGGAAATCATTGAATTTTTTTTAAATAATTTTCTTTTATTAGGAAAGGCGAAAAATAAACGTAAAAGAAACGGCTGATAATCACCTACAAGTTGGGTTAATAACACTTTATGATTGCGCTTATTTTAAGTGGTCTGGGGGTAGCATATTTTTTGTCACACAAAAGTCCCTGTAATCTTAGTGAATGTCAATCGATTTTCAAAAACTTCACTCATTGTAAAGAGAATATCAAGTAGGTTAAGAAGATAGATAATAGCGTTTACTTTGTTGCTTTAAATAGAAACTAGTTGTGTGCCAGTTTATCCTATTAACGCGATTTCTCGCAAAATTAAAATGGAATGGCAGTGACGGTTCGCGACTTTTTGACGAGGGGCGCACGATTGTAAAAAATATGATAAAATCTTACTTTCAGCTTACAATGATCTTTGAAAAAAGCGGGAATTGCTGATAGATTATTAAAAAATACGCGCACTGCATTGGGGTGTATAGCAGTGAATATAATATGCAGAAGGATAATTATTTTGTGTGTATGAACGCCGCCCATCCTTAGTACGTTTAAATCGAAGAAAGTGCTCATAAATTCTGCCGTTAAAGGTATATCTGATACCAATTTGTTACATCTGTATAGTTTCGTCACACAATAAATCGGTATTTTTAATTTGACTTGAAATTTCTATTCTGGAAACAGCATAGAATATAAAATTATCTTTTGGATTGTATTTGGAGTTCCTTTCAAAAACACTAGCATTATTTATAAGTTCTCTGGAAAACCGGCTAAATTGGCTTAATTTCCCAAATATACCACGAAACTGTGCTGTATCAGAATATCTGTTTTACCAAGTAAAGCAAATGCCATACAGGCACTAATGTGACCACGAAATTCTTCGTGTTTCTTTATTTTGGTGGATACACGATGCAGATCTTTCACACTAGTTCTAGCCCAACTGAAATCTGATGATTCGGACGCAATAATACAGAACAACACGCACGGAAAACAATATGATAAATTTGAAACTTCAGATCCACCTACTCAATTATTTTTTTGTATAAATGTCCATTGAAAAATGTTGTATGAACGTTCCATTTTTGGCTCCTCTTTCCATTTTTTTTGTTCTAATTTTAGTTAAGGTAATGGCCTATCCAATTTTTATTTTTATTTTTTCTTACAGAGGAAGTTTATTTAAGTCACTTTTTAAAATTACAGAATATTGTTCATTTTTAAGGTTATTATAAACACAGTTGCTTGTCACTATATAAAAACCACGGGAAAATCTATACTAAACGACAACATTCCCTCTTGTAGCTAAAATAAGACTGGACGCGTCCCAGGTGCATATACACCGGCTAGACTGTGATTGGTTGTTTAGTCAGGCGTCGTACCGTTGCCATAGCAACCGTGATTTCATTGCGTCCCAAATATTTCATTCCAACTTATTGTACGTTGTAAGTATGAGGTATAAGATATAACTTAATTTCACATTATTGACCACGGAATAAATAGGAAACTGTGGGATATTCAAACTGTATTTGCGCGCGGTCTTGTGGCTTTATGGACACACCGCCCCTGTGAAATGGTATACCTATATGGTATAACTATAATCAGTCCAGAAAATGAGAATGCAATGACCGACCTGTCCAAACCGCAAATTGATATCTTTTGTCATTCCAAAGATTTTTCGATATATGTAAATTTTCTTAGGTTTTGACTCACCCTATAAATTATAAGTGCTATAATTTCGAGTTCTCAGAAAAGAACTTAAATAAAAAAGAATACACTAAAAGAATATTTGTTAACAAAAATTACGAAAGTTGAAATACGTAACATTATCAAAACCATAATAATTTATATCTAAACGCTTAAATATCAAAAACAACTAGAACTGATTTGTTTTAATAATAGGTTGACAACAAAAAATAACTTAATCCTAAATTTGCAGTTTCTCTGACACTTGCTGTCAAAACGCTTTTATATTTTAGAGTTCACAAGGTGAGTCAAAACTTACAAAAGTTGATATATCCTTGGAACAACAAAAGATATCACTTTGCAGTTTCGACAGATTAATCAGTAATTACATTCTCATTTTTGTGGACTGATTATAGTTATACCACTCAATTCTAATTTGTCGAGGAAATCGCATAAATAGAACAAACTGACACGCTATTATTTACCTTCTTAAGTGGTTTTTTATTCTCTTGACAATGAGCCTAAGTGTTTGAAAATCGATTAATGTTCACCACAGGGATTACAAGTATGCTTTCCCCACCACTTTATAATAGGCGCAATCATTATTATACATATGTGTAGACCAGAAATATTACACACAAATTGAAGTCGGAAGTGAAGCAGAAAGAATATAAAGAAGAGTTACACAAAGTAATCAAAGAGCAGGAAGGCGAGGATAAAGATATAGAGGAGACCTGGAACAACATGAAGATGGCGATAGAGAAAGTGGCTAGAAAAACAGTAGGATACAAGGGTAAGAAAAGTAAGCATGAATGGTATAATGAGAGATGCAGAGAAGCGTTAGAAAGAAATGGCAAGAATTATATGGATTAGGACAAAAAAGCAAGAGCATAGAGAGAATTATAAGATAATAGGGAGAGAATGCTGAAAAATAATACAAAAGAGCAAGAAGGAATGGATTGAAAGTGAAATAAAGGAGTTAGAGAATGAGAAATAATTAAACAAAAAACACGAGCGTATAAACCAAAGATAAGAGGAATAAGAAACAACGAGGGAAAAATTGTACAAGCAGAAGACGAGATTAAATATGTATGAATAAAGCATCTTAAGAAAATTCTGAATGAAGAGCAAGCAATGGAGGAAATATTGATGGGGGAGGGAGAGGAAAGCATGGAATTAGAAGAACTAACATTAGAAGAAGTAAGCCAAATTATAAACAGAAGCCGTAATGCAAAAACACCTGGTGCAGATGCGATAAATATGGAACTATTGAAATACAGTGATGAATCATTAAAGGAACAAATGTATAAGTTACTAATAAAGATTTGGAGCGAAAAAAAATGCCCAAGGAGTGGAGAAAAGGACAGATAGTAACAATACATAAGAAAGGAAGTCAACAGGATTGTACGAACTACAGAGGAATTACTATCAACGGCATACAAAGTATTAACAACGATAATACAACATTGACTGCGCCAAGTAACCAGTAACAAAGTTGGACAATATAAATTTGGCTTTACAAGAGGAAAATCCACGACAGATGCAATACACACAGTAAAACAAATCATTGAAAAAATGTATCAATATAAAATAAATCTTGAAAATACCTACCAACAAAACTAATAAAACTAATAGCAATGACCATGAAGGATTCGAAAGCATATGTCAAAATCAATGGAGCGCAGACAGAAGAATTCACGATAAATAAAGGCGTGAGGCAGGGTGATGCACTGTCGGCAGCGATATTCAATGTAGTCCTAGAATACATAACAAGAAAAGTTAATAAAGGAACAATAAGAACAGGAGGAGGGCAAACAATAGCTTATGCGGACGATTTGGTAATCGTCACAAAAAAAAGGAGGTAATGTGTAAAATGATAAGTGAAATAATGGAAGAAGGAAAAAAAATGGGACTAGAAATAAATATGAGTAAAACAAAATGTATGAGGATTGGAAAACCGATTAATAATAATGAAATTAGAGTGGGTTCCTACACTTTTGAGGTTGTGCAAAAATTTAACTATTTGGGCAGTATAATAACCAGTGATGGACGCAGAGATCTGGAAATAAAAGAGAAAGTGATGGCAGACACTCACTAAAAACACTAAATTCAAAATATGCAAGACGGTCATAAGACCAATAATAATGTATGCAGCGGAGACAATGTCAATGACAAAGAAAGACGAGGAAAATATCAAAAAGCAGGGAGAAAAGTATTAAGAACCATAATGGAAACAAAGAAAATAAACGACAACGAATACAGAAGAAGAATTAATGAAGATATAAAAGAAGAATTCGGCGACGATATTATTAAGAGGATAAAGGTACAGAGAGCAAAATGGTTTGGCCATATACAAAGATCGGAAGAAAATAGCGTTACAAAGGTAATAACAAACTGGAAACCTATGGGGAAACAGAGGAGAGGTAGACCGAAATCAAACTGGTTGAAGGAGGTCAGGGAAGACTTGGGGAAGGCCGGGATCGCAAAAATAAAGGAAATGGTGAAAGACAGAAAGGAATGGAGAAGAAAATGCGAAAGGATTGAATAGATATGGAGTAAGGGGATTGATCTACCCCAAAGAGAAGATCTAGAAAACTTATTTAAGCGACGAAATCTCCAAGAAGATGTATAAGCCATTTAATAATAAAATAATAGTATATAGTGTGACCCATTTGAAATGGAAGCAACCCTGTACAACCTATATTTTACACTAAAATGTAATCAATTTTTTTTTGAATGCATTGTGGATCAAAAAGTCCACCTCCACACAAAATTTCATTAGCGATTGTTTTATTAAAAATCTGACTGCACCATTGAATTCAGAAGGTCTTGAAATGGTTCTGACCAAAATTTAATTAAAATATGTTTCTTAATAAAAAAATTACGAGTGAATTATTTTTTAAACTTTACGGTGCATTATTTCATAAACCCGTTTCTTACAACACCTTTTGGTCAAGGTAGATCAACGTTCATAAGAAGAACAACCAAAAATTAAGTATTCTAAATAAATGCAAGTCCTTATTCAGATTTACTTCAATAATATAATACACTCAACTATCAATGTAGTTAATGAACAATTATGCAGTGACTGTCAATATCACAGCCTGTATTTGACTTCATTTATAAATTATTGATTTCGACGTCATAGCCTACTTTGGATTTTATTTAAATTGCATGTATTTTTTGGATGAAATAACAATTATTATCAACAATTGAAACATTTTTTAAGATACTGCAATACAAAAATACCCCCTTTTTTGCTGTATGCATTCGCGAATACGTACAGCAAAAAATGTGGGCGTTAGTCCGAGTAAGAGCGTACATATTTACACGTAAGCAGGAGAGGGCGCGACGGCGTGATTAACTTGTGATCTCCAATCGCTGAGAGGGAGCGGGCAACGCCGTACGTATTCGCTCTACAAGACCTGTATATACACATAAACTTGAAGTTAATTATCAGCCGTTTCTTTTACGTTCATTTTTCACTCTCCTTAATAAAAGAAAAATAAAAATTATTAAAAGAAACAAAAATTCTACGACAAACGGTTACCGAGATATGGTCAGTCGCCATCCTTAATGAAGCACCCGATATATGGTAATATTTAGTAACGTCCTGTGATAAAACTAGAATTCATATTCTTTCCGAAGCAGAATCCAAATACTTTAGTGAATTTAAAATTTCATAAGTTGCGTATCATAACTGCACTTATGCAAAATTTGATTGTTCTTCTGAAGAAGGTCCGACAAATCGTTCCTAATCAATGATGTTCTTTTCGATATCTGTGAATCTACTACAAATTGTTATTATCTTACTGAGATATCCGCACCGTGTCTTTTGTGTAGTTTAATTCTATTTCATTTCTGTCTTGTCTAGATCAAGATAATCTTATGGCTATAAATTCATCCTTGAAAAATTAAATTTAGCGATAACAGAATTTAGAAATTTCTTTCCAATAAAATTTTACTTGAATTTTCAATTGAAAATTGGACACTTATGCGTTTTTCTAAATTAAATCGGTGTAATTTTATGTGATTACGATCGGTTGAATTGTTAAACTCAGTTTCAAATTAGGACGTTAATAATAAAAATTTAAGTAATAATCCAAATAATCGATTACTGTATTATTTTTTATATGCATGATTTTTTACTTTAATGCAGGTATGGGATTAAGAATACAATTATTCTGTCTTTGTGATTATCCCCAGTTTTATTTGTACACCAATTTATACAAATTTCGTCGACAAATCTATCTCTCTAACGATTTTTGTAATTTTAGCCGAAGCGAATATATTCAGCAGATATGATAAAAGAGAAATCATTATTTGTTAACATATTGGGGACATTACTTCACTTAATTAAGTTGTTGCTATTAGAGAGGTGCTGTTGTATTTGTTTCCGATGACAAGTAATGGTGTATTACATGTTACTGTAAATAATACTACACAACGTACATTTTCAAATAAAACATATTCGTAGACAAATGTGACACAATACAAAATTATATTCAAGTATAGAGCATGTTCAATTTCTGCAGCGCACTATACAAGTTTGGTTTTCTAAATAGAACACCTGAATGTTTTTTTTTATTACGTTTTTGGATGCGTCTTTTCAATTCCTGTTAACGATTGTTAATATTTCTTACACCTTGAGCGCTGATTGAAATTTTATTCGATTGTAAACATTTTTTATATCAACTAGCGACAATTATAACATATTAAAGTTCGAAGGCGTTCTAACACCATGTCTAAATAGAAACAAGCATGCAGTTTAATATCGTAACCATTTACGCTAGAATGTATTTGCATTTCGGATCTTTTTAAGGAAATAGATATATGCATCTAAATTTACGCAATTGAAGACAAAATTACAAATATCAAAATGAAATCCTTATTATATTGGTTTATTTCGAAAAGGGAGAACTAAACCTAATAATACACAGGACATTCCATTTAAAATAACAAAGTAGGTGCCTGGTTCCCTACTTATCGACCACCGTGTACAGACAAAAGTATTTTTGAAAGATGCTGTATAAGGTCTATTATGTCACCAGAAAACTTTAGCTTCCTACTATTTATATAATAGGCGCAATTTAATAATTCCAGAAGGTTGGAACGGTCTGTATACAACTGTTCCAGATAAAAAAGACATCATAAACAAACTGTACAAGAGTATTGCAAATTTAAATCCTAGTGAAATTTGAAAAATTAGGGGAAGTACAAAAAAGAATTCTGCATTGTCTAGAACAGACCGGGCGACATTTCTCACATGGGTCCGTTTATTTGTCAGAATATCCTTAAGTGTCGAGAAACTTTTTTAACATCACATATAATGACAGATGCATACTAAAAAGAGGTATAAGATATGAAATCTGTAATTTTCATTATTTCCAATATTTTCGTTGCAAAAACATTTTAGTAGATTGCGTCAATTTTTTTTATTCAAAGAAATACTAACATGTATATATCCTTCAGTTCATTTAGACTATAGTTTAAAGCCTCAATTCTCTTTTAATTTTATGGTTTGTGTTTTGAAATACTTATATATTAGGCAAATCTCCAAAATGTTCATTGATAGAATTGAAATTATGTAATCTGTGGAAATGGTTTTACATTTGGTTGTACATAGTGTACCGTTATTTAAACTATCTACAGTATGTATCATCAAATACTATTACCCATTGTTGATTTCAAACACAACGCGTATAGTTAATACACGCTTGGAAGGAAGCATTTGTTATTCGACTACCCAAGAAATCCTCTGTTAAACATTTAAGTGATTTAAGACCAATTAGCATCCTACCAGACCTCAGTAAAATTTTGGAAAGGATGTTGGAAACTCAAAAGAATATGTTGTGAATAATAGACTGCTTTCTGTCATGCAGTCGTGATTTAGAGAAGGCCATAGCTGCACGACAGCACTCTCAAACGCGACAGATGATATACATACTTATAGCAAGGGATCAAGGTCTCATTACAATTCCTGTACTTCCGGATTACGCAAAGGCATTTGATACACTGTTAATTACCAAAAACTGCTTAATATTATTAAAAGCGTTGGGTTCAGTGGGTATGTTAGCTTAACCGCTCATATGTTCGTTGCGGAACAAAATTTCCAGGGCACTGCCAGTCAGACAGGGCGTCCCGCAAGTTATGAGTGTTATGCTGTTCTGCCATTATACATACATTCCGTTTTATAGATGTGACAAAATATTCCAAAATCTACTTATACACTGGCGACGCTCAATTGTATTGCTCCTTTCGACCTTCTGGGGAACCGCGGCTGCAAATTTAAACTCCGACTTCAATAACTTACATACCATTTTGTTGATTACTCATTGAAGACGAATCCAACTAAATTACAGTTTCTAATTTTCAGGAAGGACAAAACTTGCAGAAATTTGAGTAATTGCGTCAAGTTGCAAATAGACAATCTCAATATACCGGTAATCGGCAACGGCTTCCGTTATAGAGGAGAGATTTCTAAGTATATAAAAAGCGCGCTTGTCTAGTTAAAAATTCTTTATCTTTATCGATCAATATTTAACAAGAACACAAAACGAACACTTTGCGATACCTTTGTCCTTTCACCTTTGACGTACTGCTTTGAAATATATCGTGCCTGCTTGGATACCTTCATCGTAGGCCGTATCAAATCTTCAGAGTGCATGTCTCTGGTATATCCAGGGAATTCGAAAGCATTGCCACATATCGCACAAGATCAGTAACACAGATTGATTAAACAAGTAAAAGGGGGTTTTTAAATCTCTGTTTGTATCATAATGTCATGATGTACAAGACACTACCTTACTTATATAAAAAGTTCACTTTAGAACTGACGTTCATAACGTTTCGACTTGTTTCATCTCCCTGTCATCGATTGGCTCTTTTTGAGAGATGATTCAGGTTGAATATTTCCAAGAAATACAATGAATTTAACTGAAAAAATATTTAACAAAAATTCCGAGCTGTGTTACGTACT
The DNA here is from genome assembly GCA_029619315.2 of Dynastes maya. Classification (NCBI taxonomy): domain Eukaryota; kingdom Metazoa; phylum Arthropoda; class Insecta; order Coleoptera; family Scarabaeidae; genus Dynastes; species Dynastes maya. The sequence continues at coordinate 30,381,232 of JAROYE020000001.1, forward strand.
ATCCTGTTTTGTTCTCAAGATAATCGTTGACGTGTGACGTATATAGATATCTAAAACGAGGTAATGTCTCAGCGGGGTATAGGCGTGCGCTTCCTTCAGTAGGTACAATACCAAAAAATAAGTAATAAATCGAATTATAATAACAGAAAAAAATCACCCTCTTAAGCAGCGTTATCAAATAGGTTGGCGGGCTGCATCGGAATTACCGAACATTAAAAGTAGAAGCACCATTATCAGTATTATCACCCACTGGATAAGAGTCGTAAAAAGTTGACAGCATTAGATATGTTTCCAAAGTTGTCTCGTTGAACGATGTTCGCCGTGGTGAAAAAATGTGTTTATATTTTGAAAAGATCGTTCGACATCTACGCATGTAATACATGCATGATTAAAACACTCTTTTAATTCAGTTAATGGATTAGTCAATACACCATCACAAATTTGTTTTAATATGATAAAATCGGAATCTTCCTTTAACATGCACTGCGTCATGTATAGTGCGTAGCAGTGTATGTACTTCGTCCACTATTGCAGTGACTCCACTAACGACATCGCTCTATTTTGTAATTGTTCTATGGCGTCATGTAATCCTTTATAGTTGTTACGAATAGTTTGTAACAATTATTCGTCCCCATGACGTGTAAGAATCGGCTGTGGTGGTTCACGAATACCAAGACATTGTGCGTGAAATGGTCGAAGACGTTTTGGGGATTTGAGAAACACCTTTTTTTGCACCTGCTATTAATGCATCTATCTCGGGTGAACATTGTCAAATACTTTCTGCCACAAGATGTAAAGCATGCACTTCACGTAACATGTAAACACTTGCAACCGTGTTCAAGAGGAGAACAGCCCACCGAACGCATTGTCGCGGCACCATCGTTCATAAATATCAACACATGACGTGGTGAGACTTGAAAGTTTTCTAACATACTAAGCATCACTCTCACAATTGCTCCATCAGTACACTTTTTCAGTCTTTTGCTAGCTAGTAACAGTGGAAATGTTGGTTTATGAAAGTCCAGTACATGTGCTATAACATTTAGAATAGAATTTTTTTCACAATTTGTTGTCTCGTGAACACCAAATAACCAAAGCAACTGATTTTTTAATGTAAATTTGATTTTCTTTTCCACGTCTTTGCGTACAAATAAGACATGCTTACGTGCCGTTTTCGTTGTTGGTAATTTCAACTCGAGGTTGTATTTATACCAAAAGTTCTGAAGTGGTTCTTTTTCGAGTAAGCGAAGTGACAAATTACAGGTTATCATCATGACAAGTCAATCGAAACTAAAGGCAGTTCTCGTTGGCACGCCCTTTTTTCTATTTCTGTGTTCTTCGGTATTTACATTTTTGTTAAAGTCCGCCTTATCCCAGCACATCAAATGTTTCTCGCACAGTTTACAAACTATTTTAGCACCGTCGTTAAACAAATTCGGAAAATCACAGATAAACTTACTTACTGTGCCAACAAAGGATCGTTTTTTAGCTTTGTTCACATTACACATTTTAAATTAATAATTATAGATTTATAACGAATAACACGTAACACAAAATACAACCCACATTCTCGTTTCCTAAACTGAACGAAAAATAAACAAGCGGACGCTGTCAATGCGAGAATCAATTTTTGCACATAGCCCGCTACTCCGGTGAAACGCCTATGTATCGTAGATGCGATTACCTCGCTCTTTAGATATCTCTATAGCATGCTTTCCCGCTTCGTGCATAACATGTTCTCCTTCAAGTAACTTATCAGCTGCGTAACTTCTCAAGCTGTGCGCCAAAATAAAAAAATGTGTGGTATGTTTCTTTAGTATGTAGGCAAGTATTGTATACAAAGCAATATACATTTATGGTCAGGAAAAGCAAAGAAAGGATTTACCCCGTTGTCAACTTTAAATTTGAATATTTTGGCCTCCATCGGCGAATACTGAGCAATTGGCTTTTTCTTAATTTTACCGACGCAATTCAATTTAATTAGTGAAATAAAATTTCAAGACGAATCCTTTTAATACCTGAATCTAGGTATTAAAAGGATCCTACAAGTTCTTGAAATTTCATATCATTAATTAAATTTAATTACGTCGGTGAAATCAAGGAAAAACCGATTGTTCAGTGTTCGCCCATTGAAGCCAATATATTCACATTTAAAGCTGATAACGGGGAAAACCCTTTCTCTGCTTTTCCTGACCATACAAGTATATTGTTTTGTATACAATAACTGCATACATACTAAAAGACACAAATTATACAATTGTTTCATTTTGGCGCACAGTTTGAGGAGAATAAGTTACTTAACACTAGAACCGCCGAGAATTCCTCATACCTCGAACCGCCGCCCCGGCCAAATTGGCCGGTGATTAGAACTCAATTTTGTTTCGACTGTTTTTATTAATTAACATAATTTGTTTGCATAAAAGTGTATATTTATTCACAAAATATAAAAATAACTTCTAACTTAACTTTGGTATTTTAAATATCGTTACAATTTTTGCAATAAGTTACTTTAAATCCACATTTTCCACATATGTTCTTGTTACAGTTCTTACATCTATCGTAAGTCTTATTTTCACATTTCTTTTCTTGTCATGTGTGATGTGTCTTTGATCCAGCCTGTAAGTTCCTGTTGCATTTTTTATTCGATGTTCCCTCCTGAGGGTCTTCTTCGTTGTTATTTGATTGTTGCGAGAGCTCTCCTGCCAATTGCAGAATGAAGTCGCGACGTTTTATTTTGTTGCCAGTGATGTCTTTGTATACAGCAAACGCATTGATTGCAGCAAGATCCAATATATTATAAAAAACATGGACTGGCCATCTTCTTGAGGGTGCCTTCACGATGTGTTTTTGGGCCATTTGATCTACTACGTCAACGCCACATTTTGTGCTATTATAGCATAAAACTGTTTCTGGTTTTTTCTTTGTACCAGCATCAATCGAAACTGTTGGATGTTGCGTACTTAGAAGGAGAACATTTTTGTTTATTTTGGCTTGATACACTGTCAAAATGCAAACATCTTCTTTACTTGTGAATAAAACAGTTTCATATAAAGAACCTTTGATTTTTTTGATTACTTCGGGAATTTCTTTTCCGGACCTGTTCACAATTCCAACAATTGTGGTGTTTATTTTTGCTAATTTCTTTGCAAGTTCCAAACTGGTAAAAAAAATTGTCCGTTGTTACATTTCTTCCTTTCTTGGTGTAAGGCTCTAATAATTTTAGAACGACGTATTCACCAAGTGGTTGTCCTATTGGTCTCGAATCATCTTTTCCTAAATATGGGAAAGCATTCAACACATATTTAGCTTCAGTGTCATCAGCAAGCCAAAATTTAATGCCAAACTTATCCGGTTTATTGGACATATATTGCGTAAATCGACATCTTGTTTTTGTAGGAAAAAGTTGTTCGTCTATTGTTATGTTTTCTCCGGGCACATAACAAATTTTGCAAGTGTAAGCAAATTTTTGCCATATTTCAGAAACTAAAGCAAACTTGTCATGCTCCAATCTTTCTTTCCTTGTGGACTTGAGATCGAATCTGAGGTATCGCATGATTTCTCTAAATTTGTTTCTAGACATCGTTTGACTAAAAAACGATGTTCCCTACTTTTTAGGCCACAAGGAATCTAATTCTAAGTGACTGGAACCCTGAGCACCACGTGCGTATACAATGGCAATAAAGGATTCTAGATCTCCAAAAGGTAATTGCCAGTCTTGACTGTCTAGTTGTCTTCTAGCTTCAGCCTCGATTCATTGTTTTATGTGTCTCAGCATCGAGTCATCAATAAATAATCTCCAGAAACTACTCACATTTTCTGCAGTTACTTTTTGTTTTGCATAGTCTGTTGACCCCGGATTGTTCTTAAATATATTGGATTGGGTTTTCTGCCTGCAGTAGGCTGACTCGCAGAAATTACTTGCCATTGGGAATTGTCTTTTGATTTGCAAACTGCTCCAAGATTGAAGGAAAATCCTTTTTCTGTTGGTTTCTTTTGCTGGCGATTAGAACTAACAGACGTTTTCACTTCCTGTTTATCATTGGAACTAGCACTAGTCACTGCAGCCGTTACATCACAAACTGTGTCATTGTCAGATTCATCATTATTTTGTTCCTCACTCGCAACAACTCGAGAACGAATTTCGTTTTCATTGTCCGTACTAACTGATTTAGAATCATTCGCGGAATTTCCTGGTGAAAGATTTTTCAATTCGTCTAAATACGCTAAAGCTTGTGCAGCCGAGAGGCCTTTACTGGACCACATACGGTTCAGTCTAACTAAACAGGACGAATGCACTTTCAGAGTACTGTCGATCTTTTTATATGTTCACAATAGTTTAGGTTGAAACTTGCAAAATATTTTATTCGCATGCGCTAAATTAAGTCTACGCATGTACGACACTAAAAAGAGCACGAGTAGAAACAGGTTCTTTGTCGAGAACATATCGAAACAAGTACCAACAAGTACTAACAAATAGGAACAAGCTCTGATCGGTTGATGCGGTTATATGCCTTGCTTTATATGCAATAAATGTTTGAAATTATGTATATATTGACATGCGGCACATGCCTAAATGTTTAGTTCTTTCAAATGTTGCAACTAAGAAAAAGAATTGACAAATAGTTTGTCAAAACATTTTTTAGCGTACCGGTCAATTTGACTGGGGTGGCCGTTTAAGGTAAAATTTCCCAGAACACCGCTCGGAGTTCTATAAAATATTCAAAATTTTGTGAGAGCATTGCCAAACTAAATTTAGGAAAAGTCACATGATCATATCAAAATTAATTCCGTTAAAAAAAAACTTTAAAATTGAAAGACTGTCAAATTGGCCGGTGCGGCGGTTCTAGTGTTAAAGGAGAAATATGTGAATTACTGAATTTAAAATTTCATAAATCGCGTATCAAGCTGCGCCTACTCAAAATTTAATTGTTCTTGTGAAGAAAGTCCGACAAATTATTTTTAATGAATGATGTCCTTTTCGATATCTGCGAATCTACTACAAATTGCTATTATCTTACTGAGGTATCTGTACCGTGTTTTTTTGAGTAGTTTAATTCCATATTTCATTTGTGATGTCTAGATCAAGATAATCTTGTGGCTATAAATTCATCCTTGAAAAATTTAATTTAGCAAGAATAGAAGTTTGGAATTTCTTTCGAATAAAATTTTATTCGAATTTTCAACTGAAAATCGGACACATATGCGTTTTTATAACTTAAATCGGCGTAACTATATATGATTATAATTTGTTAAACTCAGTTTGAAATTAGAACGTTAATAATAAATTCGTTGGGTGATTTCAAAATTAAAATTAAGTAACCGATTACTGTATTGTTTTTTCTTATATCAATGATTTTTTTACATTAATTCAGGTATGCGCTTAAGAATATAATTATTTGTTTTTTGTGATTATGTCTAGTTTTATTTGTACACCAATTTATGCAAATTTTAGTAATTCATCTTACAATGCAGAAGAAAAGAGAATACCAAACAATGCAGAGGAAAAGAGAATACCAATATATTAAACAAAATCGCTAGATTAATTCAGCATAACTTGATGGCCAGATACTGGAGTAAGAAAGTTTCCCCACCTCTTACATTAGCGTTTATTAATACAGCGGTCTATGATAACCAGATACACAAATACGGTGCACATTTTTACCATCTACTTCCTTATGAATGCTTTTCCTATATACCAACAGTTTGGTTCCCAGTTTACGAAAGAGGTACATCACAATAAACAAATTTTCTCTGAAGTGAAGGCAAATTTAACCGGATTTACTGATATCTACACAGATTGTGTTAAAAACAACAATACAACTGGTTATGCTTTCTATGTTCCATCCGCAGCAAACTGTGTTAAAAGTACACTTCCCGCAGAAGCAAGTGTGTTTACTGCTGAAGCCCTAGCAATCAAGAGTGCATTGCAATATATTCTTCAGACAGATGTAAATAAATACGCTGTTTTCAGCGACTCCAAAAGCGTTCTTCTTAGTTTGAACAATGCAAACTACAGATCATTTCCGATCAACTTAGAAATTTTGTATCTGGACTACATGCTGTATCTGTTGGACAAAACAATTACATACGTGTGGGTGAAAGGCCCCTTAGATATTCGCAATAATGAATTAGTGGATTTGTTAGCTAAAAGTGTCTGCAATGAAAGACCAAAAAGTGGCATACAAATTCCATATACTGACTTTCTACTAAAAATCCGGCAGCTACAACAACAACGCTGGCAAGATAGGTATAATGGAATAAATAAGAATAGACTCACGAATTTCTACAGAATTTACTCGAACGTCGTCAGTAAAAGATGGTATGATAGTGGCTACATTAAGAAGCAGATGTTCTCACAAATTATGAGGCTATCTTTTAATCACGGCAGATTTCCATCGCATCCGGATAAAATAAATTTGACCGACAATGATTTATGCGATCGCTGTAATGTAATAGGAGACATGAATCACATCATATTAGGATGCAAGAAGCACAGTGCAGACAAATTGGTAACAGAACTTAAACATATGGGATTGCAGTTACCATTAAACGTTAATTATATTCTAGCTCAGGATAGCTTTGAAGTAAACTTCTGTCTTTTTACATTTTTAAGTAGAGAAAATATTATGATATAGCTTTTGATACTCCTATGTGTTTCTATCCTTTGTGGGTTTTACCTTTTACACTGTGGGGCCTACCTGTGTTTTATTGTGAGCCACCTGATCGGCCCCGGATGTGAAGTGTGTCTGTGTTTTTGATACCTGTGTTCATTCGGGTTGTTAGGTATCTGGAGTAACTGGTTAATGGCGTCCGCCAAAGCCATATAATAATAATAATATGCAAATTTCGTCGACAAATCTAGGTTTGTTCATTTGTCTTGCCCGGGTTAGTACTAGAGTGTAATAGGATTATGATCATGTGATCGTTTTGATTGCTCAGAACTATTCTAAATGGGTACAAACGAACTGTACAAATTGTCATTTGTATAGTATACATAACCTAAAAGATCGAGAATGGTAGCAATTGGCAATCACAATGGCATTAAAAGATCCTTATTATTTATTAATTGTTGTATTTCACTTTCAATAATAATAATGTTTATTGTCCAACAGGTAAACCCAATTACAGGACAAATATACACATTGTGAACAGAATACATATTGATTTAAAAACATGACATAACTATACAAAAAACTATTATGTTTCGTGTATCATGGCGCCAACTCTCCGGTGAAAATATCACTAAATATCTTCTCAGCGTTCCTGATCATGTGATAGATTGGCGACCGCAAACGAAGATTGGTCCTAGGTGTCGGCATAGTAAAGGTTGGAGCATAACGAGATGCTATTCGAGGTACGTTGAATCCTATGTGGGAGACCAGCTGCATACAGTCGATCCTATCATTTAATAATTTGTGTAAAAATCGGGCGCTATGGTAATCACGACGGGATGACAATGAACGAAAGTGTTGTAAGAAGTATGCCAAGGCGGATATTCGCCATTAACTTTGAACGACAAGAATTTGAGGAATCGACGCTGAACACGTTCAATTGGAGCTTGATGGGACATATAGAAAGGATACCAAACAATAGAGGCATTCTCCAATTTCGAGAGTACCAATGCAAAATAAAGGGATTTTAGCACTAGTGCGTCATTGAAGTATTTGGACGTTCTCATAAGAAAACCCATCATTTTAGAGGCAGATGAATGGTAATCTTGTCGATGGAAATATCGTTGATTTGATAAGTGGAGATATATGGATTTGTTTTTCTCGTGAAGCACATAAAATTACATTTACTAGAATTTAATGTCAGTGTATTGGATTTTGACCACTCGGTCAGTATATTAATGCTCGTCTGAAGACTCTCGATATCTTGTTGGCAGTTAATATTACAAAACAGTTTAACATCGTCGGCATAAGCGAGGACATGGCAAGATAAGGATGTTAAGAGGTCGTTTATGTATAGAATGAACATCAATGGACCAAGATTGGATCCTTGTGAGATACCGCTGCTAGATACAAATTCAAACGAATTAAATCCATTATAAAATACATAGTTAGTTCTTTTTACCAAGTAAGATTTAATTAACAAGGAGAAGTTGGGAGCTAAACCAAACGAGTCCAGTTTATATAGAAGTAATTCATGACTGAGAGTATCAAATGCATGTGAGAAGTCGGTAAAGATAACGTCAACTTGTCCGCAGTCATCTAAAGTTTCGCTTATAAATTGTGTGAAATTCAATGATTGCAAGGGATGTCATTTTGTGTGAATATCAAGTAAAGTTGGGTTAGGCAAATAATATATTGACAGCTGCACCGAACTGCACAAACTTACTCCACCTCCCGAGGAGGTGTAAGTTTGTGAAGTTCAAAACAGTCGGGAGCTGTCCAACATATACAAACGAACATCGGACTGCCAGTTCTTTTTACAAACGAACGCGCAATTTAGAAATTCGAGCTACTCCGTATTGCACTAATTAACAAATGAACAAACCTTCTGTCTCGCCAACGATTTTTGTAATTTGTGCCGAAGGGAATATATTCAACAGATATGATTTTCTGCCGAAGAGACTCTGTGGTGTAGATGGTGGCGCGCCCATCAGGTACGCGGTAGTCGTAGGTTCGAATCCTACCAGTTCTTGAAATTTTATTTCATTAGTTAAATTTAATTGCGTCGGTAAAATCAAGGAAAAACCGATTTTTCAACCTTAAATGTGAAAAATTTAGAGAAGAAGGAATAAATACATATGTAGATAATTGCATAGATAGAGCACGAACGATCCTACAATAAAATTGTGTTTGAGACCATTTAACAGAGCAGCTATGCTATGGTATCATATCTGTACAACAACATTCTAACGTCTTCCCTTATAATAACTGGTAAAGTAAAAACGTATTTCCTTGAGTTGAATATTATAAGATTGAATCTCAACGAATTCTCAACATCTTCTGAGACCTATTACAATATTACTGAAAAATATCAGGTTTGCGCTGGCTTCGGTATAAGTAAATAACACACAAATTCATTAAATTGTATTTTAAATATGTAATCTTAAAGAATACATTGTAAAAGTAAAAAGAAATACACAAAACCTTCTGGTATAATTGCAGGTTGTCCTGGTTTAAAAATATTTTATCATAAAGCGGATGCACCTATTGTCTGTTACAAATATTAAAAACTTAGCTAAGATGATGACTACGAAAATTTTTAATGAATGAATTATCTGGAAAACCCTATATAAACATCCGTCTATCTAAAAATTGTTGACGTTTTCATTTGTTAATTAATGAATTTTCTGTTGGTTTATAAATGGATGTATGGATTTGCAGATATAATTTTGGCTTAGATACATTTGGCTCTAAAACTTCAGCTTTTTATATTGACAGCTAAGATTAAATGAGCTTAATTTCGGTTACAAATACAACCATTTTTCCAAGAAATTTATTGTTTATATACGTATTATCACTAATACAGCCAGGATCCGTTTTGTTCAATAAAATAAATGTGTTCGAATAAAACATTAAATCCAACCCCTAAATGTAACACATACAAGCTCTTTATTGTATTGTGGATATACATTGTTGTATTTGCAAAATGACGTAATTACATGATAATCATGACTACATTAAAATGACGCGTTCTGTGTGCTTATCGGATTTATTAATGGATAAATACTGATGCGTCAAGCATCCATATTTACTCGAGATGTAAAGGTTATTATACTTATTATATAGATATAAATGCAGCCATAACATTATAATCGCCTGACTCTAATCTCATTTTAAATTTATACATTTTATTCTAGTTAGTCAATTCTTCTCCATATTATTGTAAAACTTTTCTTTTTGTGTATACATTTTTTTTATCTTCTGTTTTATTCCATTTTTATGAAAACATGAATTTTTTTCTGAAAATATACAGCTTTATGTTTGGTTTTTTCAATTCATACTTATAGTATAGCACGTGTATATTTTTCATTTAAAGTGAATATGTACTTAAAGTGTACAAGTGTACAAGCAGAATAATTCTTAAAATTATTGCGTATTTTTTCGAATTTCCTGCAACTTGTATATTGCGACAGAATTGTAGTACAAGTATTTTCAAGTCCTCTTTCAAGAACCACTTAAAAATATATTCCTACGATTATCCTTCAAAATTTTATAATTTATTTAACTACTTATAAGTAGATAATTTTGTAACGCAAAAGTCAACCCCTATGTGATACATTGAACATTCCACGCTGCCCAGGCAGGAATACCTATATAATTTGTGATAGAATATTATTAGAACTTCTTGTTTTTTTCTACAATAAATAATAAAAAACTAGTCCGTAGGCTTCCGCGGTCTTCAATAATGCTATATTCTTGGTTTCCGGATTGAAACCGCGTCGTTGTCGTAGCTTTTACCGACGTTTCGTCCACACTCTTATGGGAAATCTCTGGGGATTATTCATTCTGAAGGGAAACCTGAAATCCGACCCTAAAGTTGCTGTACTAAAAGCTGATAAGGAAAATGTTACGATGATCCTGGACAGCGAAGAGTATGAGCAAAATGTTATTTCCTTACTGAAAGACGGCACCTACCAACTTTCTAAACGTGATCCTACTTCCCGAATTGAGCGTTCCATCATTAACCCCATTAAAACGTCATCTATCCCTACCGATACTCAGAAGTCACTTATCTCTAGTGATTCTTCAGCCCCTGAGTTATACGGTCTCCCTAAAATTTACAAACATAGTATCCCCTTACGTCCTGTTGTCAGCACTACCAATAGTCCTACCTACAAATTGTCGAAGTACCTTTCTAACCTTTTAAAACCTTACGCTGGACACAGCGACTTTTTCATCCAAAATCCCAACATTTCGTCCAACGACTAAAAAAGTTGACGCAACATCCTGGTGATTTACTTGTCAGCCTTGATGTCGAATCCTTATTCACCAAGCTTCCCATACCAGATACAGTATTCATTATTACAGAGTTCCTCATTTCCAATGACCAACCGGATGATCTGGCTGACTTGGTTGAACTTTGTCTTTCTTCTACCTATTTCCAGTTTTGGGCTAAATACACGAGCAAGTCTCAGGCACAGCTATTGGATCTCTTTTGTCTCCTGTCGTCGCCAACATCTTTATAGAAGCGTTCGAACAACAAACCCTATTATCTTACAACCTTAAGCCAAAGTGGTGATACAGGTACGTTAATGACACCTTTGTCATCTGGCCCCATGGACACGAATCTTTAAGCAATTTTCTATAGTTTTTGAATTGCCAACATGATTCCATACGCTTCACCATGGAGATCAAATCGAACGGTTGCCTTCCTTTCCTAGATGTTCTCGTACACCGGCGTCGTGACGGTGCGCTGGGACATTCCGTTTACCGAAAACCCACGTACACGGATAGATATATCAATGGCCTCTCACACTATCATCACCAGAGATTTACGTAGGTTGAAAAGCGTCAATAGTCAGTAGAAATTGGCGACTATGCACTACGCATTATGTAATACAAGTAATTAACAGTAATTTAATATTTAAAGCAGTTAATAATGAGTTAAATTTACAAGCACCTGAGCACATATTAAATAAGAAGTCAAGCAAATTGTATAACCCTTAACAATTTCCAGTTACAAAAATCCGTAATACATATGGTGGAGGCGCCGCGCCGGGTAGCTTAAAATCATCAGCATCTTACCAAGAGTAGAATAGTGGACAGTCAATTCATAAATAATATTTGTGTTTTCTCATTTTATATTGTTTTTTATTTACTATAATCGTTTTCGTTTCTTTTGTTATATATTTGAATTTACACCGTTTTAAGGCGTTCTTATGCAATACGCTATTCAGTATACGGATATATTAAAAATTCTAAAACCATTGTATGAAAATCTGGAACTTCAGAAATGTTCTTCGCTTGGAAACATGTACCTACGTAAATACACATACAAAATTATAGATTTTTAAATACATATGAATGTACAAAGGAACGTTTTAATTTACTATTGTGTAAGCTAACAATATAGAAATTTAAATATAAAAAATTAATTTTCTCTAATTTGAGTAGAAAGTGGGAAATATTGAGTTTTGTGTAATGAATAAATCAATTGTAGCGTAACTGCTCGACAGGGGGGTGTAAAAAGTGGTAAAAGAATTACGCATACTGATGTTCTTTTTACTACGTTCAACAAAATACTTAAATTAATATTAAAACATTGTACCGTGCAATATTTTTTACAAGAATTATTTGAAAGAAACATATATCTGGAAACATTTTAATACGTAACTCTATGTTGAAATGCACGAGGGTTGTCCTTTTAGTTTCGCATATACTCATAACAGCAAGCAGTAGATCGACATAAAGTGCCTTATTGTCTTTCAAAGTATTCCTCATAAAGTTGATACATTGTTTCATTCTTTCAAACCAATCGTTAAAGCAGTTATGCCAGTCGTCAGTTGGAACAGTCAAAATTGCCATTTTAAAGGCATCGACTGTTTCTTTCGTCGACCAAGCAACACATTGTTGATTCCAGGGAACGTACAAAAATCGTTGGGATTTGAGTCAGCACTGTACGGAGGATGATCTAATAGCTCGATGTTTTGCTGCTCTAAAAACTAAATGGTCTTTTGAGCTTCATGTGAACTCACATTATCGTGGTGGAGAATGATTCGTCGTTGTGGGTTGGTATTTCGGAGCACAGCTATCACTTCTGGTAAACAAGGTTGTATACGCATCAGCATTAACCGTTCTTCGATCTTCTAAAGGAATTGTAGCAACATGGCCCGAAATTGAGACAAAAGTTGCGACCATTTTCCTCGATACACTTCGGGAACGGTTAACTTTTGTTGGCTTCTCCTCACCTTAAAACACCCACACAGCGAATTGACGTTTGGTTTCGGGTTAATAGGAATAATTCCATGAATCATCACCACTCACGATACTATAAATATTTTTTGAGCACACGTTGTCGAACCGGCTCAAAGTTTATCGATATCACTTAACACGAACCGCGTTTTGTTCTTCATTTAAAAGATGTGGGATCCAACAGCAAACTAACTTTCTCAAAGCCAATTCATTATGCAGAATTTTTTAGATTGAGGTCTCTGAAATCTAAGGGCGTCTCAATTTTGTGATATGTCACAGTCAAAGATAACCTTAATAATTATACGTTATTATTAGAGTAACCAAAACTTGCAGACTCGCATAGGCGTCGGTATTACGGGTTAATATAAGAATACGAAAAATTCATAAATAAACTTACTTGCTAATTATTCAACAAATTAAAGGCATCAGGATGTGAACTACTGTAAACTTGCATCATTGCATATGTTTCCACAGCTACTTCTTTAAACCTTGTGCGTCGACAAGAAAAAATATTCTTATACATAGAAAACTATCTCTCCACATCTAAGGAAGTTACATTTGCATGTAGAAACTGTTTTTCAAAATCATTTAAAAGTTCACTATTCTTACACTTATCATAAACGGCCTCTAAAGTATTAAAATCGGGATTTTTCCTTAAAACATCTGCCAACTTTTGACTAGCGCATAATCCTGGCGTATCATTTAATGTGTGTAATTTATTTTTTACACTCTCCACTATATCTAATGATTCCTGCAATGACAATTCAGTACATTGTAGTTTTCTGATGGCATCTAGTAATACTGTATAATTGGTACATATTGTTGTCAAATCTTCTAAAAGTTGAGGAATTGAAATTGTCTTTGACTTTCTCTAATTGCTTTGGATTCATTCCGATTAAATCGCATTATAACTGATTGAATTTGTTGAAAATGGATCAAATAGTAAGAAGCTGCTGTTAGCCAAGTACCCCATCGCGTTAAAATTGGTTCAGGAGGTTCTGGAATACCTGGACAAAATTTACGAAATTCTTTTAAACGTTTAGGAGATTTACGAAATACTGCTTTAGTACTTCCAATCATCATTAAAATCGTTGCTGCACTATCTGTCACAATCATCACAACTTGATCTTGGGTAATTTTAAATTTTTTCAAAGCGTTCATTATCACTTTTTGAATATTTTCCGCGGTACATTGTTGAACACGTTTGCACGCTAACAAATATCGAGATGCTGTGTTCTCGCTAGATAAAACGCGAGCGATTACATTCACAATACTGTTTTTCTTTATATCGGTCGTCTCATCCACGGTAATCCATATGTTTTTCGAACACAAATCACGTTTACCCACATTTTCTAGCATCTCTTTCATTCGCGGCAAATGATTCTGTAATTGTGTTTGTGAGGGTAATGGGTACTTTGGAACGTATTGTCGCCAAAACGTTTTAAAAGCTGCTTTTCTCACCCACGACAACGGAAGATTACAAGAGGTAAACATAATTAATAAATGTATGAGGAATAGTGTATAAGGTATTTCAGTTCTTGCATTTCTCATATGCTTAATACCATTGACATGCCTCTGGCAATCAGTTCTGTCCAATGCAGCCAAACGAACATTGCATATTAAGCAAAAAACTGCACTACCGTCATATTTTAAATGGGGAAAAAGTGACACATACTTATGTACATTAGTAGCAAATCTATTACGAGGCATTGTTTTCTTAGGTATGTAAATATTAGTTCTATATGAAACGATACACTAATTATGTACTTGGTATAATACTACAACACACAAAAAACACCAGCTATATTTTCAAAAGCGACACGTAAGTACATAACCTTGACCGTTCGACTAATTTCTGCAACAGCTCAACCGGTACTAAAACGAAATCTCTCTCAGCGCGGTTTAACATGATTTATATTCAAGGTCGACACTACATGCCTGCTTCTCTACCGGTTTAGTTTATTTATGAATTTTTCGTATTCTTATATTAACCCGTAATACCGACGCCTATGCGAGTCCGCAAGTTTAGGTTACTCTAGTTATTATACATTATTATACATTTTATTTTTAACCAACGGATGCTAAAAAAATGCTTCTAAGCTTACTAAAATTTCAAACATTCGTCACTTCGTGTATACAGAGAAACCACTGTACAACATTTACAACTTATTATTATTATCAAGAAAATCGACTGAGCATCTCGTGAAGGACATCACTACGTGTAGTTTTTTTGCCACTTTATACACACCGTGTATAACTGAATATATTAGAATAATATTAATGTCTTTTAGGGTGAGCATATTTGGATTCACCCCACTACTACAGGAGAATTCGATGTCCCGTCAGGTGGAAAAATCTTGGCCATCGAGCCGAAACGGATACGAATTAAAAGCGACACCGGTGGCGAAATCTACATTGGAAAGGAACAAGTATTTAAACGTATCCATATTTCCTCCATAAAAGAAGTTGAAGATATGATTAGTCTAGGCGACTTACAAGAATACTCTATTTTGAGAAATTTACATCTTAGATATATGCATAAATTAATTTATGTAAGAAAATGACTTAGATATAAGAAGTATAGTGTAACTAAAATAATTTTTTTTGCAGACATACACTGGCACTATGTTAGTTGCAATTAATCCTTATGAAATCTTACCAATCTACACTAATGCGATAATCAGGGAATACAAGGACAAAAAGTTGGGAGAATTGCCGCCGCATATATTTGCCGTTGGCGATAGCGCTTACAATGATATGAAAGAGATGAATAAAGATCAATGCGTTGTTATAAGGTAAGTGAAACGATGTTATCTTTCTCATTTAATCTCAGGTACTTATAGTATATTTACTAGTTGTTTATCTACCTATTGAAACGTGTAATTAAGGATTTTATTGTAGTGTATGACAAGGTCTTAGAAATCACGCGTTAAAATAATTTTTTAAATGTGCCGATGACGATTTCTATATCTATAAGTGGGCGCTATACTCTTTACTGAAGAATCTGATACATAACGTTATTAAATGCTGTAGTTTAGGAAACAAATTTAGTGGATCTCTACAAACCTTGGTTCCTAAGAATCTATTTATTTGAAAAATAATTTCCTCTTACTGTTATTAGATAACCAGTTAAAATTCAGATTTCGAAACTCCACAGACTGAAAAAGTACCTTGGTATAAGAACAACGCCATCCTTTTAGCGGCAAAATTGCTCGATTTCGAGGTATATACACCTCCTCCAAAAGTTTGCACGATTTTTACATTTTTGTAAATATCTCGGAAACTATAACAGATATATTTTCTTTAACACAATTTGAAGTATATTACACTGTCTCAGGGATGATGCAAATTATTCTTGGAAAAAAATATATAACGGGGGACCGGGTTCCTCATAGCTCCCTTTGTTGTTTGTTATAATTTCCAAAAATAAAGTCGCTTTTACGTAGAAAACGGTGTTGTAAAACGAATTTAGACAATTAATAATAACTTTAATGTAGAAGTACACATGAAAAAAGTGCCTAGAAACAATAACCAAGATAATGCTAATAAATATAGCTCATGGTATTGATGGAATCACTACCGCCAAAAGCAATGTGAGAAGAGAAGAGCACTAACGCTTTTTGCTCCTGTCCACATTGCTGTAACATCTCTCAGTTTATGCCACTTCAAAAACAGCATTGAAATATTTCCTGGCGCCACCTAGTGGCAGTAGATATAGTCATGCCGTCCTAGATAGCAGCGACGAAACCGGAATACAGATACCATACTTACCCATACAATGATATAACGTTTAACCTACAACGTTTTATAAAGATTTTCAAAAGACACCAGTTAATCTAATATTTTTTTCTTTTTATTACTATTTACCACGTGTACTAATTTAACTATAGTTTTTCTAATATATAATAAGTAATAATAATAAAAGGCATAAATAAACTTAGAAATTAACTCATTAATTATTAAACTACATAAAAATAATCCTTATTTAATTACATTATTAAAAAAATAATTTAATTATACTGTAACATAAAAAAAGAACTTTTTCATTACTTCATTCACTTGCTCCTAATTTGAATTAACTTTTGAATTTTAATTATTACCTTTAGGTCTTTTTCCCATTACTGTAATTTTTCTTCTATTGGATATCCCAGCTGGCCTAATGATGTGCTTTTTGAACACGAAACCGGTCGCCTAATTTCTCAATAGAACTTTGTGAGGTCTGGACCATTTTTTCATTCCTACCTTTAATATGAATATTTGCTTAACTTAAAACTAAATGATTTACTTGGAAGAAATATTTTTCTGTCTTGGATTGTCTTGATTTTCTAACCCTAAGAAAACATTTATTTAATACAAGTAAAATTTCAAGTAAATTATTTTCTTATGTTATACATTTTTAGATAAATCTATTTTTTTGATGGAAGAAGCCATTTTTCTGCGTGTATACTTTACGACTACTTTCCGTATGCATAAACATTTAAAAGTAGGAGAGCGCATGCGAACGGAACAGATTATTTAAAAACTTTCGTATGCGATGCACCTTAAATTTCTATGCATATGGAAAGGAAGTATTATTCTATATAAACGGAGAGTGTGAATCGATCTAAGATCTCAAATCATTAGAATGGTTAGAGCGAACCATGTTATAAATTGGGGATTTATTTCCATTAATCAAATTGCATTTGGCAAGTCTGCGATTGCTCTATACACAAGTTTACCACAGAAACGTGTTCACAGCATCATTGAAAAAATACGTACAATACAAATTTACGGTAAAAATTTCAATTTCCATCGAGATCTCTATAAAATATTACTTACTGGCGTGATCCCATAAAATAACACAGGTATATGGCTAAAAGTTTACTGTCACTTTTTACAGTGTACACGTGTCTGTATTTAAATGTACAGAGCGCTCACTATGAAAGTACGAACTCAAAATTAACAGCATTAATAATGTTACCATAAATTCCTTCCGAAAAACATTCACTAAAAACAATATCTAAAAATCTATCATTCAATAGCACCGTTGACGTGTCAATACACAAAATACTTTCCTTATTAATTTCTAACAAAGAATCTTTTATAAACGTATCCTTTGAACAAGATGCTTTTACTGTATACCTATAGTAAGTAAATATTTTAGGCAATTTTCGCTCTCTTGTAACATTTAACTAAAAGCCTAAACATCTTCTGCATATGTTGTTATATATCTAATGAGTACTTACATTGACGAACCTTGGAAAAGACAACTGCAATAATAATAATAATAATGATTATGCATGACGCAAGTGGGTAAACTGTTCCTCCTATAAAAAGAAGATCCAAAGGATATCCACTATTACTATTCATCAGAAATGGGCGTGACCACTGTAGTCATAACTAGAAAACTCATAGAAATAATCACGTCGGCCTAATCACGAATAAAGTAGTCACAAGACGGCAGTCATGATTACAATAGTTGTGACAACTTTCGTTACTAATGTAGTTGTGACTAGATAAAATCACAAAAATAATCACGCCGACTTAATCATGAAAAAAGTTGTTCCATGACTTTTGTAGCCATGAGTTGTGAATAGGCCTGGCACAGAGCGCTCCCCGCCAGGTTAGAAGTAGGATTGCGCGGCTCACGGTGCGACGTATGCGCCTCAGCTACCTCAGCGAATGAAATTATTGATTTATTACAACAGTTTCTCCTCGACCTTTAGCAGCGTTACACAGTTACACATAATTATAAAGATGTATACAGTGATGCCCCCCCCCCCCCGCGCTTCTTTTGCCGTAATCAGCAGTTCAATTGTATTTCCGGTGTCACCGGTGTAGAACATCCTGAATATTTTTACGTTTTTGGAAAGGTAATCGAAAGGCGGATCCAACGACACCACACATGTTATATTTTAACTTAAGAAGTATGACGATATGCCAATAAAGGCACTGGTAATCTGTTTTTGTTGTAACGCAATGTAGGATAGGAAAGAGCGCCAAATCGTTTCTTGTGACGCCAGATTGACCTAAAGAGCTCGTTGCTAAGCAAAGTAATCATAACAATTGCCAAAACTGTCAAATCTCAATTCCAAAAGCGTAAATTATTTTTGTTATTCATTGCTATTATAACCTGCATTTGTCATACTTTCGTTCTTTGTGCTCGTTATTATTTTATGTCATTTTAACTTGTTTTGTTCATTGTTGTTTCTTGTTTACTTTATCGAACTTTATTGTAATTAATTCATTGTGGTAGGTTTGTTTAAATTTATTAGTTTTGGATAGGCAATGAGCTTAAGTTTCAGTTTTTTATGCTGTTGATTTTACAATGGCCTCCGCATGAACCGCGTAAGATAAACATCAAGTACTTAATTTTAATATTCCATGAATTTGACATCAATTACCACGGAGTGGAATATAATGAACACTGCCCTTGTACAGCCAGAAATATTTTAACTTTGCAAGATAATATACAATTTACAGGGCGCACTGCTTTAACAGAAGATAATACGATGTAAATTATTGTACAATTTGTTGCGCATCCATGGCAAATAAGGTGATAATTGTTGCCATATTTATATAATATTAAAATTGACCCAGCAATTTTGCATGGTTCTTGCCGAAGCCATCATAAAAACCCAGAAAAACAGACATATTGTCTATCAAATACTAACACATTTAAATAAACTTACCATAATTAATTAATTGCAATATAGTTCGTTAAATTAAAGAAATAACAACAATTAACAAATCAAGTTAAAATGAGAGAAAATAATAACGAGAACAAAGAAGGAACGTATGGCAAATGCAGGATATAATAACAATAAACAACAAGACTAATTTACGCCTTTGGAATTGAGATTTGACAGATTCGCAATTGTTATAATTACTTTGTTTAGTACCGAACTCTTTAGATCAGTCTGGCGTCACCAGAAACAATTTGGCGCTCTTTCCTAGCCAACTTTGCGTAACAACAAAAACAGATTACCAAAACCTTTATTGCTTCATATCGTCATATTTCTTAGGTTAAAGTATAACATATGTGGTAACTTTGGATTCGCCTTTCGATTACCTTTCCAGAATAAAAACTCTAACTTTTGTCATTCAAAAGTAAGCATGGGGGGGAGGACACTTTAGGTCCGCACTGTATATGTAAATCCAGAGACCTCGCCGGCTAATTAGACCTCCTCAACCAATACAGCGTCCAGGAAAATGATTGTATAAAAAATGTTGTACAGATAAAGTGATGTAGGAAGGAGCCCCATCATGTTAGAAGTAACATCGTTGTCGAATATTTAGAGGAAGAACGCCTAAAATTTCTACTAAATAGTAACCATCCTTCTCCAGTAATGCGCATATTCAACACAAATTTTAATTGATCATTATTTATGCCACACCAAACAATTATGACAAACCGATCTTGAAAGTTGTGTACAAACCTGACATGAGGGTTTTCTTCTGAGCATCGGTACTCATTGTGTGTGATAACTATTTATACCGCCACGATTGAATTGAGTTTCTTGGGTTTTGACGAATCGATTTACAAAATTAAAATATTGAGACGTGATCGCGACGTTCAAGCTGTTAGATTGGTTCAGCATGAAAAGGTTTTACACCATTTTTCTTAAGCGTACTACAAACAACTTTATGTATAATCTGAGTTGATTTCCAATCCTCCTCGTACTTTCACTCGGGTTTTCTTGAGAGTATTCTCTTCATTTCGTAAATCAAGTCCTTCTCTTTCAGAGCGCTTGGAAGTGCATAAGTCTCCTGAACACTAGCAAACAATCTGTGAAAAATTTTCGTTGGGAACTCTTCGATTTGGAAAACGGCGTCGATATTTGTTAAATGCTCGAACTGCACTTCCATTGCATTAAACAAAAATATCAAATCAATCTATCAAAATCAATTTGTCAAAAACAGAAACGCTTGTTTTTTTTTAAGGAAGTGCGGTATACGTTGCTGGTTGTTCTTTAACTTTAGCATAGACAACATAGATACAAAAGCCTGTCTGTGCAAAAGTTTGTTTATAGCTTTAGCTCAGAATATTGAATGATATTTACTTTAGGAATGATATTTACTTTAGGAACATCCTACATATAACCCTATGTGATTGTAAGCAGAATGAAAAGGTAAACAACTACTTCTTAAAAAATTTTTTTCGTATTGTTACAAAAAGATCAACGCAGAAAAGTTAAGCTTAAACGTCACACCCTGTATATACGTTGATCACATATTCCTAAAAACCCCCAAATATGGTACAAATTTTGCATTGATTTCTTCTCTGTCTTTCTTCGTTCTGCAATTATATTGAAAAAACCGAAAATCTGCCAACTTTCGGAGGAGTGATTACCTCCCTTCAAAGTGGGTTTCGGCAGTAAAAGAAAACACTGTGCATATCTCAGTATGTTCTATATTTCTATCAAGTTTCATTAAAATCTGAATTTGACACGCGCCAACCTTTCTTTATATGTCAATGTTGCACTCTATTTATAACAGCAACACTGCTAGTTAGTAAAGTGTTGTAGTTCGATGCATAGTTTCTAAATTTTCTTAGGAGCTTAACAGCCTCGCCTAGTTTAATACCAAATTTTCAACTAGTATAAATTGCTAGAATCATACCCATATATGTATAAATTTACCTGCGGTGTATGTCATGTACATATGTTTTTATATTTCGTAGGTTTCATTATATCTTATCTTATATCTCTATTGTTATTACACATAATATCTAACTGATTTTATTTCTTTTTGTACTAAGTTTTATATTTCTGAAAAATGCTGCATATCGACAATAATTAACACATACATAGATGACATCATCTGAAAAGTATTTCTGGGATTAAACAAGGCGGGATCTTTTTTTTTTGTAACGATAGCTTTTAGGTGGTGCTAAGCAACATTTTTAACGTCTTAGCTTATTAAAAAAATAATAATGGCTAAGGTAATATTACCAAGCTTTATTGAAATTTATATTTTCGATATCTATTGGCGTGATCTCTTAGATATTTTCAAAAATATGCCTTATCTTAAATATATTTGGAATTAGTAAATTCCCCAATACTTTTGTTCTTAGTTAGCCATAAATTTTACAATATTTTCTAATATTACCTCAAAAATTAAATGCACATTTAAAAATGCATATAACGTTGTTTCGCATTTTTAGTGGTGAAAGTGGTGCTGGAAAAACAGAAAGTACCAAATTAATTTTACAATATTTAGCTGCCACTAGTGGCAAGCACACATGGATCGAGCAACAAATTTTAGAAGCAAATCCAATTCTAGAAGCATTCGGAAATGCTAAGACGGTTCGCAATGATAACTCTTCAAGATTCGGAAAATACATCGATATTAATTTCAATAAGAACGGTCAAATTGAGGGCGCCAAAATAGACCAATATTTACTTGAGAAGAGCCGTATTGTTTCGCAGAGCGAAGGAGAAAGAAATTATCACATCTTTTACAGTATGCTAGCTGGTCTTTCGAAAGAGGAAAAAAGTCGATTAGAATTATCGGATGCTAACAAATACGCATATTTGAACAAGGGAAAATGTTTAGCATGTGATGGTCGCAATGAAAGTGCAGAATTCGCCGAAATTAGGGAAGCGTTCAAAATTTTAAATTTCTCAGAAAAGGAAGTTTTGGATGTATTTCAATTATTAGCCTCTATATTGCATTTTGGTAATCTAACATTCAAGAAAACTATCGTATCAAATATGGAAGCATCAGAAATAACAGAAAACGCTGCAATCAGTAGAATAGCATTGTTTCTTGGTACTAATAAGTTTGACCTTACTGAAGCATTAACGAAGAAGACAATATTTGTACATGGTGAAAAGGTTGTTACGAATTTGTCTGATGTACAAGCTTATGAAACGAGGGATGCTTTCGTGAAAGGGATTTATGGAAAATTATTCGTTGCAATCGTAGAAAAGTTAAATTCTGTTATATTCCAAGCTAAAATATCAAGAAAAACTTCGATTGGTGTTCTAGATATATTCGGTTTCGAAAATTTTAATATGAATAGCTTCGAACAGTTGTGCATTAATTACGCCAACGAAAATTTACAACAATTTTTCGTTCAACACATTTTCAAACTCGAGCAAGAATATTATACCAAAGAAGGCATAAATTGGAAACACATTGTATTCGTAGATAATCAAGACATTCTAGACATGATTGGAATGAAATCTATGAATATCATGTCTTTAATTGATGAAGAGTCTAAATTTCCAAAAGGAACTGACTTTACTATGTTAGCCAAACTAAATAATACACACGGAAAAAAATCAAATTATGTCCAATCTAAATCAAATTTGGAACCATTATTCGGTATAAAGCATTTTGCTGGAAATGTTCATTATCACGTTCCAGGTAAAATAAATTGTCCATGTAAGTTAATTATTTTGACCTACACACTGTTTTAGATTTTTTGGAAAAAAATCGTGATTCGTTTAGTCAAGATTTAAGGCAAGTTATTCAACAAAGTTCCAATGAATATCTGAAGAAAATATTCGAAGCAGATTTCAAGGACGAAGTTAAAGGAAAGAAAACATTATCATCACAGTTTAGAGCTTCTTTAGAAGTTCTCATGAAAACCTTAAACTGCTGCCATCCGTATTTTATTAGATGTATTAAACCGAATGAAAATAAAAAGCCATTGGTAAGTTAAATATAAAGATTATGATTTACTTTATTACAGAACAATTTCTAAATGATTTAGGAATTCGACAGAGCTCTTTGCTGCCGTCAATTAAGGTACTCAGGGATGATGGAGACAGCAAAGATTAGACAGGCTGGTTACCCAATCAGGCACGACTACTTTAATTTTGTGAATAGGTATCGCTATTTGGCGTTGAATGTACAACCAGCACACAAAGGAAATACTAGAAACTCTGCAGATATAATTTGTAAGACAATTTTTAAAAGTAACGAAGATTACCAACTGGGTAATACAAAGCTGTTTTTGAAACACGTTGACAATGAACGTTTAGAAGAGGAAAGAACGAAGATTCTGGCCCGATATATCATTGTACTTCAAAAACACATTAGGGGCTACCTATGTAGGAAGCGTTACAAGAAGATGAAGGTCGCAGCTTTGGTAATTCAAAAACACTGGCGCGCGAGAGGTTACAGAAGTCGCTTCTTGAAAATGCGTTATGGATTCAAGAGGCTACAAGCACGCATCACATCAAGACAACTTACTTACTCATTTAATAGAGACCGCACTACAACCCTTAAATTGCAAACAATTTGCAGGGGATATCTTGCCAGGCAAAAGAAACCAGTTGGCCAAATTTACAATATCGTTAAATTAAAGAGTATTGAGGAGAAAGAATTGAAAAAAGCGGGTAATAAAAATTATAAGCACGTTGCCGAAGTTAATATGCAGAAACGATTAGCTGAAATCAATAGAGCCTACATAGTTAAACAAAAAATGAAACCAGATGAGCCACAACCAAACGAACTTGTTGATAACCTATTTGATTTCCTTAAGGATAGTGAAACGCCTCCTTCTGCTAATGATATCAGAGAAAGTGAAGAATTCCTGGTAAGAATAGAGAATAAACTCTTTACAATGCATTGGTAACACATGACATGTACTCTTGATCTATATGGCACCTTTAACGATTGTTAGCTTGTATAATCTTAGACAAACTATTGTAACCACTTCAATGTCTAGCTTTTCAATATGCTTTTTTTAATTTCGTAATTCTTGCAAGAGTGGTTTTGCAAAGCGGTTACAATAATTTGTTTCTAATACATATGATACATTATGTGGAAAAATGAAAAATTTAAGTTATTTAATTTATTGTCGAATAGAAACCATTTTTCATAAATTAGATGAATAAAACCGTATTTGCATAATGATCTGTGTTGCATTGACCTCATTAATATCATTTACGTTTATTTAATACCATATAATAAGAAGTATGTTCCACGAATAAAAATGGGACTTTAGATGCATTGTGTGACCAAGTTATGTGTAGATATACAGATCTGGCAAAGCGAATGCGTACAGCAAAAATATTGGTAATAGCTGGGATGATACAATGTCTCGTTATCGCGAGAACGTCACCCACTCCCTCTCAGCGATTGAAGATCACAAGTTAATCGCGCCGTCGTGCCCACCCCTCCTTACGCGTATGTATGCACTTAGTTGGCGTGACGTCCACATTTTTTACTGTACGCCTTCGCTTTACAAGGTCTGTATATACGTGGTATATATGCATCTCTGATCGGCGGTCGATTTTAATATTCGTTTCGCATACTCGGCTCGCTATTTATGGGTACGTATATACTTACTACGATGCTGGTGCCGCCCGAAAATGCCAACTCTATTTATAATATATGAGTGGTGTTTGTGTACAATATGATTGATTGTGAACCAGAATCTACCAAGGTGTAAAGCCTATTTTACACGTTGTGATTTAATACCAACCCAATAACAGAAAATTACCTATGAATTCTGTTTAGTGTTTTGAAAGAAAGGTGAAGATAAATTTCGAAAATTTAAGACGATTATGATGTAATAGATAATTTGAATTAAGTAATCGAAACCGAAGTACGAGGGTGGGTCAATATGTCCGTGACTTTCTGAATGAGAGATAGTTTTTTCGACAAAAAACGTTTTACTTCTCAACATAGTTTCCTTTTAGCTCAGTACATTTCGTCTAACGTTTCTCCAATTTTTTGATCCCTTCCAAATAATAAGATTTATCGAAGTTCTCAAAATAGGCGATGTTTTCATCGATGGAGTCAAATCTCTTTCGCCGAGCCATTTTTTCAGATTTGGAAACAGGAAATAGTAATTGGGGGCTAAATCCGGAGAATATGGCGGGCGAGAGGGCAATTGGTACTCCAATTCATGAAATTTCGCCATAGCGATTGCGCACGTATGCACCCGTGCATTGTCTTGATGGAAGAGCACTTTCTTTTTGGCCAAATGTGGTCGTTTTTTCTTCAAATCGTCATTGAACCTATCCAATAAATTGCCGTAATATTCGCCGTTGATTGTATTTCCTTTCTGAAGGTAATCGATATGGATTATGCCGCGTGCATTCCAAAAAACTTCTGCCATGACCTTGTTGGGCCACAGACCCACCTTGAGCTTCTTCGGCGCCGATTCCCCCGGAGGAATCCACTGTTTCGACTGCTGTTTGGTCTCCGATGTGTATCCATGTTTCGTCAACGGTTATGAAACGGCGTAAAGAGTCGTCCGGATTACAGTTAAACAACGTTAAACACACCTTCGAAGTTGCCACACGATCGCGTTTGCGATCAATTGTGAGCAAACGCGGCACTCATCTTGCGAATAGCTTTCTCATACGCAAGTGATCATTCCAAATCGAAACCACTGAACCATGTGATATACCTATAGCTTCTACAATCTCGCGCACTTTCAATCTCCCGTCGACCAATACCATATCGTGGATTTTCTCGATTGTTTCGCGTGTAGTGACCTCAATTGGGCGTTCAGAACGTTCGGCGTCATTAGTGCTTGAACGAAATTCAGTAACCCGCTTCTTTACTGATGCAGAGTCCCCCTAGTAATTATCAAGCTTAGTCTTGGTTGGAGTGATGGTTTTTCATCCATAAAAAATAATTCTTTATGAGCAAATGAAATTCACTTTTTTCCATTTTCGCCAAAATACACAACGTTGTCTGCTTTTAATGGCTGTCAAACTTTAATTAAATGACGCAGCTTTCTCAAACTTTGACAGTAGTGTATTGACAAATGGTGATTGACGTGAGCAGTGTTGCTTTTAAATTTGCAACGCGGGAAATTCAAAAAGTCACGATCATATTGACCCGCCCACGTAACCTAACCTACATCTGTGCCTACACTAAAACTGCCAAAACATCGGACAAAAGCAGATTGCCAATCTATTTTTATAAGAAGATGAAGATTTCCTATTTAATAATTGCCCCGTTCAACTATTAATGAAAGTAAACGAGTATTACAATTATGGCTTACAATTATGATTAAGTTTAACAATCCGGAGACTATAATTTTTAATTGTAATTGTAATTCGTGGGAGATAATACAATAATCGTTTTATCACTGACAAAACTTGAAATTCTTTACATATTGTATTTGCACAAAAAACTAGGAAAGCATTTTATTAAAAGTAAGTTTTAAAAGTAATTTTTGGTCACTTAGTAATTTAGGAAAGTACTCTGTAATGTATCAGACAAGTAAATCGCAATTGTTTTATGTTTTGATCAATTGCCTAAAAATAGCAAGAGGATAGCTGTACTTGTTTCACTATTACTAAAAGTAATTAACCAATTTTCTTATCTTAATATGTAACATGTAGGTTATTAATTAACGATATTTTTCTTCGAATATTACGTTACACTATTTGAATACTTCTGCGATACTATAATATTAGTATTGGTTCATATATATTAACCCATTGTATTCGAACTTTAGCAATATATTTTTTTTAATTTATAATATGTTGATTATGCACAACAAATACATTTTGTTAATTTTTTTAATAAATAAAACAAAAACATTAAAAAAACATTTTATTTATCTGCAACAACCAACAAACTACAAAAAACACATTAAAATATAAACAAATCGCATATTCCAATGCTACGAACGGAAGTGCTTTTAGCACTGTTTCATTATGCTGTACCTTAATTTTATCAGATAAGAAGCTTAGGATAACATTCTTTCATAAATAACTTATTTTTCCACATAATCTCTAAAAAATCGATTAAGATCATTCTCATCTCATGTCTTCTATTTTTTGATACCATTATTATGTAGAAAAATATTTTTAATTGATGTTTACTCGCTTACTATCAGAATCAATTGAACAAAAAAGGTCGGGAAGCTGCAGAGGAAACTGAAGTACAAGAGGACTTATCGGTTTACAATTTTAATAAATTTGCTGCTACTTATTTCCGTAAAAATGTAAATCCATCTTATTCCAAAAGACCGTTGAAGGAATCGCTTTTGGAGTTGCCTACACCTGATGACGTTATCGCTGCTCAGGCTCTGTGGATAACAATTTTGAGATTTACAGGTGACTTACCGGAACCGAGATTTGAATCCGAAACGAAATTTATCACTGAAAATTCTATTATTATGAACAAAGTAACAGAAACACTTAGTAGGAGTTTTACCAATAGAAAAGAATTCCAGGTATGCTATTATCATCTTACATTTACGCATTAACGCAAAAGATAAATAGAATTATTTATGTTTGCTCCAATTTTAACCCGTTTGAATTAGTTATAGGAGTTTATATAAACTGCTACTATTTTGCTACTATACAGGTCACATTATTGCTTTAGAAAACTAATTTATTGAACTAATCAATATAAGCTTAAATATTTAATAGAATTGTAGAGTGCACATGAAAGGAACATACCTGCACAACAGCTAAAACACAAATGAGTAACGTTATCTAAATGGAACTAACAATTAAAAATACATATTTTGATAAAATAAAGCCAAATTCCAGATATGAATGGAATTATATTTTGCTATAGTTCATGTTATCTAAAATTAGATAGAGAAACCTACATCGTATTTCAATTTTTTCAAAGGTTGTTGATATGAATCATCCATGCTGTGAAATTTTATTTATAGCCGAAAAACTGTTTTTTACAGGAAATACTGCGTCAAGAAGAAGCATACGCAAAATACAGCAAGGCAGAAAGGCAAAAATATATTAGTATGACCTTAAAGCGAAAGAACAAACTTTTAGAGGATGTTAGACTGGGGATGGTAGAAGATCGGTTTGCTAGTGAAATGTATAGAGAATGGATTCATAATAAAAGAACAACAAATTTGGAAAAACTTCATTTTATAATTGGCCACGGTATTTTAAGGCCTGAACTTAGGTAAAAGTTGCCGTTTTTGCGACTACTCAGTTATCCATGCTAATATAAAAATTATTATTTTAGAGATGAGATATTTTGCCAAATTTGTAAGATTTTAACGGCAAATCCTACAAAGTCCTCGCATGCAAGAGGCTGGATTCTTTTATCATTATGCGTAGGATGTTTCCCACCGTCCGAAAGACTTGTCCTTTATTTGAAAGCTTTCATGCGATCTGGACCTCCTGGTTATGCACCCTATTGCGAGGGAAGATTAAACAGAACATTCAAAAATGGCGCCAGAACACAGCCTCCTAGTTGGCTTGAGTTGCACTCAACTAAAAATAAACAACCTATTAATTTGCAAATTACATTTATGGATAAGAACACAATTACAATTGAAGCCGATTCGGCTACTACAGCTGCCGAAGTTTGTGAAAAGATAGCGTTGAACTTAAATCTAACAGATACTTTTGGTTTTTCTTTGTTTATAACCTTATACGACAAAGTCATGTCCTTGGGTAGTGAAGGTGATCATGTAATGGATGCGATTTCACAATGCGAGCAATATGCTAAGGAACAAGGAAAATCAGAACGATCTGCGCCCTGGAAATTGTTCTATAGAAAAGAAATATTTGCACCTTGGCATGATCCAACAGCTGACGCGGTGGCTACTAATCTTATATATAATCAAATAATTCGTGGGCTACGATTTGGAGAATATCGTTGTCCAAATGACGGAGACGTAGCTACTCTTGTTGCTCAACAATATTACATTGAAAACGGACCGGTGATTCAACCGAAAGTGTTGCATACCAGAATAGGTGAATATACACCCACCTATCTGGTACAAAAAGGAGAATACAATCACGATTGGGAAAGGAAGATAGTTGACGCTTTCAATAGAAGTACCTGCGTAAAAGAAAATAAGCCAGCGGTGAAAGCTAAGGAAGATATCGTAAGATATGGAAAATTAGTATGGCCCATATTGTTCTCCAAATTTTATGAAGCTATTAGAATATCTGGCCCACAATTACCAAAAGATAACATGATAATTGCTATTAATTGGACTGGTATATATATGATTGATGACCAAGAACAAATTTTGATGGAAATGACTTTTGCTGACATTGCTTATGTAAACTATCAACAGAACGTTAAGTTCCAACTACACAATATTACTTTTAATACAATCAGAAACGAAGAGTATGTATTCCAAAGTCCAGATGCGGAAAATATGTATAATTTAATATTATACTTAATAGATGGTCTTAAAGAGAGATCAGTGTATGTTGTTGCTATCCAAGATTACAAACACCCTGGTGAAGCAGCTTCATTTTTATCATACAAGAAAGGAGATTTAATCGTTTTGAAAAATGGTCTTACTGGAAGCGATTTGAAATCATCTGCTTGGGGCCATGGCGAATGCAATGGAAAAGTCGGCGATTTCATTACAGAACACGTATACATTCTTCCTACGTTATACAAACCGCCACCCGATATACTGCAAGCCTTTAAGAAAGACGGTGCTTTCGAAGCTCGTCAGCCTACGGCACCTGAAATATCTACAATTAGGAGGATGAAGGTTCATACGTTGTCCCAATACGCTAACGAGCATTTCCGAAGCGGAAGACGTCTGACAGTAAGACAAACATCTGTTCTAAACACCGTTAGAAGATCTTCTAAAGAAGAACTTTGGAAATATACCAATCAGCCGATCTACCAACCGCATCTGCAGAAAGTCCTTGAAGATTCAACTTTGTCGAAGCAAGCTGTTGAAGCATTTACTGCTGTCCTTAAATATATGGGCGATATACCTGCACCAAAATCAAAAGTATGCAATGAATTAACGGATATTATATTTGCTAGTTGCTTCGCGCATGATTTATTAAAAGACGAAATTTACTGCCAAATTATGAGGCAATTGACATACAACCGACTAACAAGCAGTGAAGAGAAAGGTTGGGAGTTATTGTATTTGGCAACAGGTCTTTTCAGTTGTAGTCCATCTTTAATGGGAGATTTGACGAAGTTTATACAAAGCAGGACACATCCGTTTGCTGAATCTTGTCTTCAACGATTGCAACGTACTAATAAAAGCGGCGCAAGAAAATATCCTCCATATTCCGTTGAAGTGGATGCTATACAACATCGCAGTCTCCAGATATATCACAAAATTTACTTCCCTGATGATAACGATGAGGCATTTGAAGTTGATTCGTTAACAAAAGCGTCAGATCTATGCGGCGCCATTTCAGAGAGACTGGGTATGAACTCTTACGATGGATTTAGTCTTATGGTTATGATAACAGATAAAGTCTTCTCCATCCCCGATAATTATTATTTCTACGACTTTTTGCATGAATTGATTGATTGGGTAAAGGAATCGAAACCTAGTTGGAATAGTAAGCTTTTTATATGTTTATAATTGCCGGTAATTAAAAATATACATATTTTTTAGGTGCAGCACCTGTGCAAGCTCAATACCAAGTGTTCTTTATGAAAAAACTATGGATGAATACAGTACCTGGTCGTGATTTAGCGGCTGATCATATATTCCATTACCATCAAGAATTACCTAAGTATATTCGAGGATATCATAAGTGTAGCAAGCTTGACGCAGTTAAATTGGCTGCCTTAATTCTACGTGTAAGACACCGAGCTAATACTGCACAAGCGATTGAATCCCTTAATCACGAAAAGGAATTAAGAGAAATTGTGCCCATAGACTTGTTCAAAGCGCAAAGCTTCTCTGAATGGAAGAAGCAAATTATAGTTGCGTATAATACCGATGGTAAAATGACTGACCTAGAGGCAAAAAGTAAATTCTTAGAGCTTATCTATCAATGGCCAACCTTCGGATCTACATTCTTTGAAGTGAAACAATCTTCAGAACCATCTCATCCAGAGATCGTTATTATTGCCATCAATAAGAATGGTGTGAATGTAATACATCCACAAACTAAGGTATGATATTATAAATTTAATAATAATGATTATTACTAAACATCATTGAATACGATTTACAGGATATCCTAGTAACTCACGACTTTTCGGAATTGACCAACTGGTCTTCAGGAAACACATACTTCCACATTACTGTAGGAAATGCAATGAGACGGCTCAAGTACTTGTACGAAACCTCGCAAGGGTATAAAATGGATGATTTAATAACTTCATATGCTGACTTCATCAGCAACAACGCGAAAAGGGAAAACAAACCATTTGTATTTTAAAGAGAGAAAAAGATATTATCTCGTTATTTAACTTATTTAAGTTGTTTTTTTTTGGCATACCATTCATTGATAACTGTTAGATGTATCTATGCCAACTGTTGAGTGATTCTAGAAAATAGGCTTAAGGGGCAAAAATTATACATACATGTTATTGTAATATTATACTGTTTTGATCTATATACACATATTTATTTTGTATATTTAATAATTTAAAAATTAAAGAATTTAATCCAGGGACTAAGTGTATCTATTTCCTTTGTGGAGTTGCCCGTAATTCTCGAATAATTTCAATTGGAACATTTTAAGCACTACACATTTTTGTTCGTACATGTTTATTGCTTGTTTTAAATTCTAAATATTTGTGTCGTTTTCTCTTTTGGTGATGCAGATTTCTCGTTTGAAATTAACAATCCATTTACGCTGTCTTATGTAGCCTAGCAATTTCCTAACAACAGTGGCAATTTTCAAAAACAGTTCTTGAAACAATTAGAACATGCTAAAATGAAAATACCTAATACAATAAAATTGACTAGGAATATTGATTTGATAAATTTGAATTAAATTAGAACAGAATAATGTTATTTAATAAACATTTACATTAAAAAAAAGAAAAAAGTATTCATGTATGTTACATTCAGAAGAGGTTACGGATATGAATGAACCAGAAAATTAGAGATTTTATAAAAGGTAGGCTGACAAATGCATTATTATTAAATTAAATAATTATTTATTTATATAATACATATTTGTCGTTACTTATTCCACTCAATTACAGCGTTTATAATATGATCTAATATTTTCTTATCTTTTTTGTTCAGCATATCTATTTCATATTTAATTTCTTAGTTACAACGTTCTGAGAAATACAATATCTATACACCTGTTCTCATTGAACTTGATTTAAATACATATTTATTGCATTTACAAATATGTATTCTAAAATGAATTCCAGTTAAGGTATTCTACAATTAGATATCTACTGCCCTATTCATAGTTCTTTCTTAAAGTATACTTTTCCTTAAGCATTCCTTGATTAAGAAATTTGTGTTTCATATTTCTCACTTAAGGTCGCCTTAGATAACGAAAATTTTAAGGTAGCTCATCAAGTATCTTAAGCATTCCTTGACAGAATACTTGATAGGGCATATAGAGAGCGTTTCAGAGCATATTTGTTATTATCGGTTACAAAATTACGTTTTTGGTTAATTTAGTTGTGTTGTTATGTATAATTTGTTTAATTATCACATTTCTTGTATAAATAATGTGATACTTGTATGTATTAAATTTTCTGTTGGTTCGAGGTTATTTCAGAATTAACAATACTTTTAAGCATTATTTTAAATAATAGGTTATTAAGGATATAAGGAAACAATATGCTACGTATTGAAGGTTTTTTTGATTATATTGATATGATACACAATAATAGACAACATAAACGATACATTAGAGATGTACAAAATCCTATGAAATATTTTAGAAATTAAGAATTTAAAATGGGATTGGAAAAACCATTCCAAAGAAAACATTCAGTACATTTTATTGTCACTTGTTAGTGAACAATTGAAGGGGCAAGTGGATGAGGGGGTTGTCATATTTTTTTTTAAAGGAACTTACTTGTTAGTTGTAACAAATAAGTTTCATGAAAACTCAAATGTTTGACCACATATTATTAATCCACAACCCCTTCTTACTAACCAAACAAACTGCACTTGAAAATAATCATTCAATAAAGGATAGCAAGTAACACTATTAAAATCTAGTTGATTCAGAAACAGTTTTTTATAAACGAAAGTACCCGAATCCGGGCCCCCATTTTGTTTATGAATTTTAGGAAATCCAAATTTGTACAAAACTAAGTCAAAATATTTTCAATGTATACCTTACTTAGTTGTATATAGGTCTATATATTTTATTTACAACTTTTTCCTTTTCTTCGTAGGTGTAAATTTTTTTTGTCAGCATTACATTTTGTTAATTTAAAAAAAAGGTTCCTAATCCCCCCCCCCCCAAAAAAAAAAAAAAAAACATAGAGAAAGGTGTAAATATAAATAAAAATAATGGCAAAATATAGAAGTTTAGCAGTTATACTTGAGAATGGCACAGTCAAGTGCGACAATGCTCACACATGTAAGTATCAGTCTCTGCGCCTGTACATTCTACGTGAGCCCAGAGGGAACACATAAGACACATCACCCAGCGTTCTCCTTTACAGTCCCCTGAAAATTTCACACTGCAAAACAAGCACTCTACATCCTCTTCAGTTGTGACGGAAGATACACCTGGCAGAATTTCTAACTCGGAAGAGCTTGAGGACATCCTGTCGTTGTTCACTGGAACTGGATTCTCCCTTTAGTTTTGTCTTGAATTCAAGGCGTTTCTTAACTCCCTCCTTTTTCGCTAAAGGGAGAGACTTTGATCCACGACCTATGCCGCGTGTGGGTTTTAAGTCTAAAAGTTGTTTACTGGTCTTAGCTTCTTTATCCTGTCTAACTTTTACAGCCTGTTCCAATTCGAATTTATAAGGGGAACAAGTTATGATTGCCGAACTGCTTGCTTTACGCCCTCTAGTGGAAGCCCTTTTCTTAATTTTAGGTATAGGTTTGATTTCAAATGGGCTTGTCTGAAAAGCCTTTCCCTGTGATGCTTCTTCTTTTTCGGATGAGCTGTGTTTGGAGAGTTTTTTCTGCAAGGGTGCCGGGATAATTTGGGAGGTTTCAGATGACGTTGACGGAGTAGCTAAATCATATGCTTTGGATGTTGATGGTTTAGTCAGGTCTATTTCAACATCTTCGTATTGTCCACTGAGAGTAGATTCTGCAATTGTCGCTTGATCTCTTTCTTCTTCCAGTTCCTGCAAAAAGTTAGGCTTTAGAGTAGGCTGTTGTTTTTTATTAGCCTCCGCGATGTATTCGGATTCTGCAAATACATTTCTGTCAATAGGGAAAATCCCTGTAAGTCGGAAGCCATGGATAGCAATCTCAGCCTTCTGGCATGTAATGTAGGCTTTTCCAAAAAACACCATTACATCATACGCACTAACAGGCCGGTCACTATGTCGTAGACATTGTCTAATTTGCTCACTGTACATAACTTTTAGAGGGCCCATGAAAGTCCTGTTAAGCGGCTGCATTTTGTGAGATGTGTGGGGTGGCAGGGACACAACTGAAACGTGGTTTTGTCTGGCCAAGGCAATTAAATCAAAGTTTTTAGTGTGGCTGAAGTGCCTAACTAAAATAAGAAAAACAGGCTTGTCTTCCGTAGGCTTCACAAAAGCTGCGAAATGTTGGAACCACATTGTAAAAAGATTAGCCTGTATCCATCCTGAGAGATGAGCTGAACAATAGAAATACCGCTTTCGTCAACATTGAAAATTTTATCAGGAGTGTATTTTTCTTTGTCATAAAGCTGCTCAAGGAGGTTGAAAAATTTATCGGTATTTTCTTTACTGAATCCCAAAGCTGTTGTATAGGACGTCCCAGTAGGCTTTCATTCAGATAACTTTTTTGTGGTGTTTC
This sequence comes from Dynastes maya, assembly GCA_029619315.2. NCBI lineage: Eukaryota > Metazoa > Arthropoda > Insecta > Coleoptera > Scarabaeidae > Dynastes > Dynastes maya. The sequence continues at coordinate 30,416,665 of JAROYE020000001.1, forward strand.
AAAAAAAGCCTCACCCATTTTTTTCCAGCCATCTCGTTTTTGAAGGGGTGCTGAATGTTATTTCTTTCAGCTAATTGAACAGCCATCCTTCGCAGATCTGTACGTGTGAGACCAAAAAAGGATACTTCCATGGCTAAACAATAGTCAACTAGTTCCTCCTCAAGTAGTTCGCAAAAAAACGGTGGCCTACCAACTTTTGTTTGAGATGCCTCTAACGGATTTCCATATTTTGCTTTGGCTAGCCTTTGAAGTGTTGCCCTAGGCACGTTGTAAGCTTTACTGGCTTTTTTCAAGCCCATTTTCTTTTTTCGGAGAGCATCAATTGCTTTTGTCATGTCTGCAGAGGACCAAGATCTTAGAGGTTTGGTTTTCGCCATGGACTCTGCAACAGAGTTCTTGATAGATACGTAAGTTTCAAGCAACTAAAAACGAGAACTTGTCAAAACTTTGGTATTCACAATTTTGGTTAATGGCCGACTGAACAGCAACACGTGAAGACGGCGACACTAGTGCTAGGTTGCGCTTTAGTTAAGTAAGAAACTACGTACAGAGCTGTAAGCCAGAGGGCTCGCTTTAGGAACCGGGCCCGGGTTTGGGCACTTTCCTCTAACATAACTCCATTCAATTGTCCCTTCAATTACAGAAGCTACAGGTATACCTATATCACCACTTCTGTCAAGCTAGTAAATGGTGGTCAGTAGCTAATTTTATGGCAGTATGGTTTAATAGAAATCCTTTCATCAATTCTACAGAGTGCACCCTTATCCGATAATGACCGAAGTAAATCGAGATTGCAACTATGAAATACAAACTTGTCCTGTGGTGTAAGGTGTCCTTACCTAAGTCGAGTTTTTCCTTGAGATTTCATATTGCCTATGAATACGGCAGCTAGTACTATATAACGGCCCTATTCATAGTTCTTCCTTAAGGTATACTTTTCCTTAAGCATTCCTTGATATAGTAATTTGTGTTTCATAGAAGATATTTCTCACATAAGGACACCTTAGATAAGGAAAATCTTAAGGTAGCTCCTCAGATACCTTAAGCATACCTTGAAAAAAATACTTGACAAGGCGCATAGAGCGTTCCAAAGCATGTTTGTTGTTATCAGTTAAAAGTTACGTTTTTGGTTATTGTAGTTGTGTTATTAATGCTAAGGACGAAATTGGAGGCTTCGGTAGCAATAATATGCTCAACAGCAGTTTTACATAATATTGCTATTACTAATAATTTGCAAAATTTCAACAACGAAGAAGAAAACGATAATCTGGTTGTACCAGTTGCTTATAACGCGCAAAACAAATTAGGATTTGAGTTCCGCAGAAATTTTTTAAATGAGCATTTTGAAATATATGTTGTATATATTGTACATGTTTATGTACACCTAATATACTCTTTTAATATATTTATTACTTTTTTAATGCTCCTGCATTGATTTGGCAGAAAACAGAATTTTATTTTTGCTAAAACTGGATCAATAAGAATTTGGCAGACTGTAGGTATTCATGATGTATATAAACAAATTCTTTTCTAAATAAACTTCAAACACAATTTAACCTAACCACAAACTGCCTCGTGTACCCGCTAACAAATCAAAATGAAGCTAGTAAGTGGTGATCAGTAGCTAACTTTATAGCAGTGTAGTTTAATAGAAGTCTTTTCACCAATTCTACGGAATGCATCCTTATTCGAGAATGACCGAAGTGAATCGACATTGCGACTATGAAATACAAAGTTGATTTAAGTGTAAGGTCTTCTTACCTAAGTCGAATTTTTCCTTGAGATTTCATGTGGACTATGAATACAGCAGTAAGTTACTTCAGACTTCGGTACTTGTTCTTGAAAGTTACGGTACTTAAGTAACAATAAGTGTTTAATAATATTAAGAATTTTTGCCCTAAGGTTTTGTAAGAAAATGCGTAGAATAGCTGCTATGGAGAGTGAATGAAAATGGAATATCGAGAACTGAAGTGCACAAATAGTATTTACGTGAACACGAAATAGTTATTTACATATGTCACAAGCAACAGCTTCGCCTCGGTTTACAATACATACCCATTTTTTTATTACCGGGCAAAAGTTTACATTTCACGAAAATATTTTACACTTACCTATATAAGGTAAATCGGGAGGAACGGACCCAACTCCAGGTGTGTATTGTATACATGAAAATAATGTAAAAAAACTCATCGTGGGCTTATTGCAAAAAGTGACTAAGTGAAAAATTGGGAAAATTGAGATATATGACTAATTTCAAGGTAGCCTGTTGCTGCTAGTCTGGAGAAAATGTCCAGGTAAAATAAGATCAAGAGATGGCGCAACTAAACATTTTTAAAACTGCCCAAATCCTGGCGGCACCATTCTGTACAGCCAAAGTTGATCAAGTCGTCTTGGCCAGTTTGGCATATTAAAAATTAGTGTTAAACGGTATTACAAATTTTACCCGAAGTCAATGAAAGGAAAACACAAAATAAAGTGCAACAGTCAAGACATCTTTATTAGTGCAACTTTCGACTTACAAAGCGTGTTACATATACCATCCTCAAATGTATCCCCAATTAGTGAGCAATTAGTGGGCAAAGAGGAAGTTGCAAATAAGCACGACTTTGATCAAATGGATAACCAGTCTTTCGCCCAAGATTAAACATATCATAATGAAATCAACTACCAACAACCACCATGTACGGACGCGTGTTTCGCCGTCTTACGGCTCATCAGCGAACATCTGTGAACAGGGCCGGATTATCGCATAGACAAATGAGACAAATGCCTAGGGCCCGCATTTTAGAAGGGCCCGGTCAAACTGTCTTTTGAAAAGATTTGTAAATAAGTTTACTTTTCTGTTGGACAAATGTATTTAATAAAAAAAAAACAAAAATATATTGCTTTTTATATGGTTATTCTAAAATCCAAGAAAATTTGTTCTTATGTTTCTTCTTATTGAAACTAATTCTTCCGGTAATTTATAATTCTTTTTATAGCGATAAAAATAATATTAACTAATGTAAACATTACTTCTTCTTTTCTACCCATAGAAAAAGAACTTAAAAAGAACACCAACTTAACAATAAAAAAAAATGTAGATGAATTACAGCGCCATCGAACAAATGCACCTATGCACCTAAGCCGTTAAGGTCCAGAAGAATATGCTTCGCAATCCATCGCTTATATCTCTCAGTGTAACAGGTTCTAGCAGAGAAAGAGCATTAAATGTCAGAGAAAGTTCTGGTCGCCCCAAGTCTGGATGAATGAGTCTGATGATGATGAAATGCTTTCTCTTGATGGATCACCCATCAACTAGCCATAAGGTACTTCAATTGGTGCTACACAAAGTTTAATATTTATCCTATGTCCTATGATAATAAGCAATGAGAGAATATAGTCAACATGCTGGGTATCTGATACATTTCCTGGTAAATTTTGCGTGGGCATGGTACCTGGGACAAGTTCGACATAATACATATCTGATTATCGAAACCATTTTAATTCACGACTAGGACTGGGAAATTTGTGAAATTATGAATCTCGTTTCTGTTTGCATCCAATTACAGTACAATGTCGTTTTGACTGGCACATATCTGTAAACATTACTTGGTTACCATAAAACGATACAAATAAAACTGTTATATGTCGCTTACCTTTAATAATATCTTATTTTCTCTTAGCGATGCATAACAAACTTTATAGTTTTTGGAATATTCAAATATCAGATTATAGTCTCAATGTACCTTACAAGTATTTACACATAATATGCAACAAAAAAATTAGTTTTCACGACCCTCAAAAGGAACTCGATTTCAAAAGATTCTTCAAAAGATGCATGAACACACCTCGTTTGCAGTAAATATTTTTGATAATTTATATGATTACGTTAATAGTTTAAGAAGTTCATTTCTGGAAATGGAAGCAGAGGCATTAAGCATGTCAGAAATTAAGGTTTATTCCGATTTTTAAAAAATGTCCCAAAAAAGAAAACGTTTCTTTGATAAAGCTTATAATGATGAGGAAAATGTCAGGGCCAAGAAATGTTTAAGCAAAATTGTTCCTACGTAATTTATAATAAAATATCTCTTAAATTAAAAGTTAGAAGCAAAAGTTACAAAGATATTGATCAAATTTTTAAAATTCTTCATACAAACGTAGCTGACGGCGACGACGAGGACGTATCAATTAATACCGCATTGCTAAAAAAATGGTACAGTGGCGACATTGGTACTGAAGAATTGGACGAGGAATTGTTGCAATTTAAATTAATTTGAAAATGCCAAAATTTAACGTTGTCATCTGATATGCTGCAATTTATAAACAGCACAAAAATAGTATCAACATTTCCAAATATAGAAATATTATTGCGAATATATTTAACTTTGCCTATATCAAATGCATCCGGTGAAAGGTCATTCTCAGTATTGAAGCGTGTACAAAATTATTTACGAAATTCATTGAGTCAATGAAAATTGAATTCTTTAGCTATTTTATACATCGGACAAAATGCTTTGGATAATATTAATTATGATGAAATAATTGATAATTTTGCTGAATTGAAGACTAGAAAACAGAATTTTTAAATAAAGTTTATTCATATTTATATACTTACTTTTTTTAAACTATCTTGGCTTTTATTTAAATTATCTTTTTCATTATTCAATTTACCTTTCATCGGTAAAATATTATATTATTTAAATATTAACCAAAAAGGTTAAATGAAACAATTAATATTTTAAGGTAATATTGTTATTGTATAACAACTTTTGTTAGACATTTAATACAATAAATTTCAATTTTTTTAAATTTATAAACAAACTGTTCAAACTTTTCTAGAAAAACTAAAATTTATTGTTGTATATTATATATTTTTTATTAACAAAAATTTAAGATTTGTTTGAGTTTTTCACATTATGTATTTACTTTTGCTTTATTTATTGTTTTATATTTTTTGTGTGCTCTACTTCTTGTAGGAAAGAGAGGGGGCCCGGTAAGAAGAAAATGTCTAGGGCCCGAAAGTAGGTTGATCCGGCCCTATCTGTGGAAGTTATGTTGTATTTGAAATTGTCGTATATATACGAAGATAGTGAATAGTAGTATGGATGAGAGTGTCTAATAAACCTCTGGCGGAATAAGCCACTAGTCGAGCTGCTACCCTCGCAGAAAACGTGGAGCATTGCGAGTTGCTCACTTCTGTAGAGGTCGATATAGCTGTTAATCAGTTTATTGCGGCATTGTTTATGTATGTAGTATGTGCTATGTGGACGATAGAAATGCTGGAGCATAATTTTCTGGAAAAGGGGCATTCATAAATGGAAATCGATTCCACGTGCCACGGAAACTGCTAAGAAAACGTATCAGTGTATACAATGCTTAATTACTTACTTACTTAATCCTAAGCCTTTCTACCTTGCGGTATAAGGCTTGAGTGGAGTTGAGCTTATGCTTTTCTGCACTTTTCCTTCCATTGCTTTCTATCTTGAGTCTGGTTTTTAATTTCTTCTCACTTCATACCTCTCCTTTCCATTGCTTCCCTAACATTGTCATTCCATGTTTGCCTTGGTTTTCATTTCTTATTCTTCCCTAACACCCGCACCTCATACACTCTTTTTACTAGTCTATCACTATACATACTGCACACACCGTAAGTGTCCTTCTTCTATTCTTTCCTGTATTGGTTTAATCCCTATTTCTGCCAGTATGCTTCAAGTATGCCTCATTCTTTATTCTGTCTTTCCTGGTTTTATTTCCTATTCTTCTTAAAAATCGCATATCCATTGCATTCACACATGTTTAATTCTCTCTGACATTGTCCATATCTCGCTGCTATCTGCTATTGATGGCACTTTTTCTATTATTTCAGTTTTGATCTGTTTTTGGATTTCCCTTTTTCCTAGAAATGTTGTTCTAATCGCGCTAAACATTTTTCCTGCTTTTTTCATTCTTTCATTTATTTCTTGATCTATTCCTCCTTTGCCTTGTATTATTGTTCCTGAATATTTGTAGGTCTTCACCTGTTCAATTTCTTTTGCTTTTAGTTTTATGTTGTATGTTTTGCTTTCTCCTGAAATTATCATTGTTTTGATCTTGTCAATGATTATCTTCATATTTATTTTTGTTATCTCTGTGTCTAATGCTTCCAAGTTCCTTTGTAAATCTTCTGCTGTTTCAGCTAATATAGCCATACCATCCGCAAACATCAACTCATTCAGATAAGTCGGTTGCATCCTCCAGTATCCTATTTTCAGTGGTTTTATTCTTCTTTGATAGCTTCGTCTAATGCTATTGAAAATAATAGTGGGCTTAGCATACATCCCGGTTTCAATTTAATCATTGTTTCAAATTCTTTAGACTTTTCATTGTTAGTTCTTCCTATGTTTGTATTGTTCCTATATAAAGCTTTAACTATTTCTATTGTCCTCTTACCTACTTGTCTCTTTTCTAGAGTTCTCCGTATACCTTCTCTTCTAACACTATCAAACGCCTTTTCAAAGTCTATGAAGTATATATGTATCTCTTTCTTCTTGGCTATAAACTTTTCGCTGGTTTGTTTTATTGCAAATATTAGATCTTGCGTGCTTCTTGCTCTTCTAAACCCACATTGAGCCTCTTCTATGCTAGCCTCAATCTTTTTTCTTTTTCTTCGTTCCAAAATTCTCGCCAATACTTTTCCTGAACACCTAGATAATGTGATTCCCCTGTAGTTATTGCATTCTCTCTTGTCTCCTTTTTTATATATCGGCAATATTTCACCACTTTTTCACCACCCTGGCTACAATTTTCGCCCTAAAGAGGTCATATTTTTTTTCCACAAACTACATTTAAAAATAAAAGTTACCTTTTTTTGCATTTTTTCGTCGGTTACATACAATAGAGGAAATATTTTTTATAAAGCGCGACCGCGCGCATACATATGTATATTCCGTTATTATACCTATCTGATTGGTCTTCTGTTTACTATTTATGTGCATTTGGCTTCTATCATGAACGATCTATTAGACAGTGAAAAACTCTGCACTTCCATTTATTTCTAGTGCCTATAAATCGCGAAAAAGAATAGAGAACTTGGGATTATATAATACAGTACAAAAATATATTAAAGTGCGTCATAATGTCAGTAAGCTGCATATAGTTTGGCTTCGTTTTCAGAATATTTTTAGATACACGTATGCATATCCCTAAAATAACTTTGAGGTTGTTCTAGGAGGAGTTGATATTAGAGCCAAAAAATATTACGTGTATGTATGTATATAAAGGGGAAATGGTCGAAAAAGAAACACTTTCCGGATACATCAGCTCTGGCTGGATTTGCTTTAAATTCACTTAAACATCTTAACAATATTAAAAAACAAACAACACACTTTGCGTCTTACGAGGGATGATCGTAAAATAAGATTCCCAACGCTCTACAGCAGCAATAAGACGCGTTAGACGAAATCCAACAACACTGGCGTATGGAGCAACTCTCCCACTCTATATACGTACCATTTCCGTCTCGCTACGCCGCTCAGTGTTGGCCAAGCAGCCGTCCGAGATGGAACTCCCGATTGCCGCTACCGCCAGGTGCGAAATTCGCACTGTGATACGTTTTTTAAACGCGAAAGGGGTTTCACCTATAGACGTTCATCGTCAATTAACCGAAGTTTATGGAGAAAAGTGTATAGCTGTTCAACACGTCCGCAAATGGTGTAGGGAAATCACTGGTGGTCGGACGGAAATTCACGATGAAGAGCGGAGCGGAAGACCATCAGTTTCAGAGGAAATCGTTGAAAAGGTCAAGAACATACTGCTTTAAGATCGGAGGGTCGCCATTCGTCGACTCGCTCTTCGGATTCCTGAGATTTCCAACAACACAATTGAAAAGATTTTGACCGAAAAACTGGGCTACCGCAAGGTGCGCGCGCGGTGCGTACCGCGAATGCTCACGGAAGACCATAAGCAGAAACGCTGCAAGTGTGCCCAGGCGTTTCTTCAACAATGTCAAGACAACAAGGTGGAACTTTTGGACTCCATTGTTACGGGCGACGAAACGTGGGCGATACATTGACCAAACTCAGACGGGCGATCCAGAACCGCCGGAGAGGAAGACTGACTACAGGTGTGACGCTTCTTCACGACAACGGTCGGCCCCACGTCTCTCGTCAAACCCAGGAGCTGCAGAGAAGATTTGGCTGTCGTTTCTAAAATTAAAGGAACACTTGGGTGGCGTACGCTTCGGGACTAGCGATGAAGTCAAAGAAGAGGTTATTCGATTCTTGAAAGGACTGGCGGCAGAATTTTATGACATGCGGATACAGAAGTTGGAGCACCGTCTGCAAAAATGCTTGGATAGAAATGGAGATTATGTCGAAAAATAGCTTAAGTTTTTACCTTTAAAACGATGTGTAATGCTAAGGAAATAAAGAATGCTGTCTGTTTTTGAAAAATATGGGAGCCTTATTTTACGATCATCCCTCGTACATACTTTTACACAAAACAGTAATACTAAACATCTTACATTTTTTTTAATGAGGTTGTTAGTTTGCATTATTGACTGTAAACTCCACAGTTGTGGTGTTCAACGAAAAAGTGTTTTATACATAGATATTTTTTACACCATCCGCACCTGATTATAGCTGGCTCTCCACATTCGTCACAGGGGGACATTTAGGAATCCTGGAAAGAGAGTCGTGAATTCAGCAGGACGCTCCGCGAGATATCCACTTTTATACCAGGCATATTTACGCATCTCCTTATGTCGTGGTGAAGAAAACTGCAAATGGGTTAGCCCATGCAAACGTAGAATATTGTCTCTTTGATATAATTGGATGGCAAAGGCGGATAGAACGATAATATCGGACAGCTGTCGAGTAAATTGTTTCCACGAGCGGAAAAAGTACACGTCAAGAGGTTGAATGGTACCTGTGGCACCCTTTGGAATAGTCATAACTGTAACTTGATGGTCAGCCTTTTTGCCAACGTATGGAGCATATGCGTCTTTAGCCCATTGTATAACCAACTTTTAGTTAGTTTTCCGGACTTGGTGGCCACGATGTACGCATTTGGCGGACGGAACATTCTTTGTTGCACAAGTGGTCCCAGGCGGCCGGATACCTCTTTTAAACAGACGAAAAAGGGATACATTAATTTGCCAGCTGCTGATACAGTGGGTTGAATGATATAACTACGCGTGGTCGCTGTAATTGATTGAACTACGGCTTTTACGGCTGTGCCAGCCAGTGTTCGACCCGTATGCATTTCAATATTAACTCCACTTTGGTCGGTATTGGTAACGTTTTCTAATCCATATTCAGGTAATAAGTTATGTATGCTCCTAACAAAGGTCACCGCTTCTGCAGCTACATTTGCAGCTCCACTAACTTGCATTCTTGAACGAAATTTGGTTATTTTGTGGGACACAATGTTATGTTTGGTTTTAAATCTTTGTATTCACCTCTCCGACGCAACGAAGTTAGGGATTTGCAATTCGTGCTTCCGATGCCCATCTTTTCAAATCATAATCATGAATTGTCATTAACTGGAATACTTTGCGGTGGGTAATAATTATTTATCAGAGTTGTTAATATCGTTAAGATGTTAAGTGGATTCAAAGCGAACGCAGCCATGGCTGATGTATCACTGTTTCTTTTTCGACCGTTTCACCTTTATATACAGACATACAGGTAATTTTTTTGGCACTAATATCAACTCCTCCTAGAAAAATCTCAACGTTATTTTAGGGATATGCATACGTGTATCTGAAAATATTCTGAAATCGAAGCCAAAATATACGCAGCTTACTAACATTATGACGCACTAATATATTTTCGTACTGTATTATATAATCCTAAGTACTCTTCCTTTTTTCGCGATTTATAGTCACTAGAAATGAATCGAAATGCAGAATTTTTCACTGTCTAATAGATCGATCATGGTAGACGCCAAATGCACATAAATAGTAAACGGAAGACCAATCAAACAGGTATAATAACGGAATATATATATACGCGCGGTGGCGCTTTATAAAAAATATTTCCTCTATTATATGTAACTGAGGAAAAAAATGCAAAGAAAGGTAACTTTTATTTTTAAATGTAGTTTGAGGAAAAAAATTATGACCTGTTTAGGGCAAAAATTATAGCCAGGGTGGTGAAAAAGAGGTGAAATTTTTCTCCCTCTACCGCACTAAGGAGCGAGGGGGGGCATTCATCTATGGTCCGTTTGAAAGCCCCTTTGAAGTAGAACATTTTGGTTTTTAATTCATCCCGATAGCTTGCGCGGCAAAGCAAAGCAATATCTAAACACGTAACCGAGCACCGCAACTAAGGTTGAAATGAGTAATTGCAATTTTATTCGAAATTTTGTTCAATTTCACGAGAAAATTTACACACATGCTATTTAACGAGGGTCTTTGATCTCTTATTATGTGGTGTTTTACCTAATCTATCATTACTTTTCCCACAATAATTTGTAAATAGGATATTTGTAGAACAAGTTATTATAATTGTTGCAATACGTTCACTGCCGTGAATATAAGATTTACACATATCAGTATCTAAATGGCTATGTTCGGTGAAATAATTTAAAATATATTGTATTAAAACAGAACGTTTATTATACACATTTAAAAACATCTCTTCGTGTTCAAAAATAACTTTGTTGAATATAACGTAAGAATATAAAACTATTTGAACAGCAAAATCTTCACATTTCTTGTCAAATACAACGGACAGTTAGGGAATTGAGTTGGAATAGCATCTTTTTTAAGCTTAGGGTATTTTAAACTTACAGTTATAGTTTCATTGGTCCTTGAATTTGTAGCTGTTAAAAAATAAATAATATCTTCTTTTGTAAAATGTAACTCATAAGCCCTAGGATACATTGTTGGAATAAAATTTTATTTTACACATCTGAGGATTAGAGGGAAAACCGAATGTGTGAACTTTCGATCCATTCTTATAATTACCGCTGCACTCAGGTACGCAGCAGGTATACGGCATTGTTATAAACACGTAATAGACAAAACACCTTTAGACAGCCGACAGCACAGAACACCTGTAAAAGGTCGGCGAACACCTGCAAACAAAACAGCCGATGCCACAGTTTTTAGGTTACCCCGTTTTTATCGTTTCAGAAAAGGTTTTATCGCTTATACAACACTAGAAAAACATTACAGGTATCACCAGCAAAATACGGAAATATCGCTACACAGTATTTTTTTGAATTAAACCAATATAATTTGGATAAATCAATTCAAAACGCAAGAAACGATTTGAACGTGTGAATGTCCAATTTACAAATATGGCTGATCGATGACCTACTGCAAAATACGTCACAGCCTGCTGACGTCAAAGCGCTTAGGCCTTATACATCGGAGGTAACGACTCATATTCCAAATTTTAGTGCTTACTGAACCATTGTTTTTGCTGGAGCAATAAACCTCCTTCCCGCATAAATAATTATTTAAGAGAACACTTTCTCTAAATTTTAAACTGAATATTTAAAACCTTTCTGATTAAATCGAAAAAATGAAAGAATCAAAAATGTATATTCTTCCTAACTCTGTTAGACAATAAATTTTGCAGATTCACAATAACTGTTATTAGGTCTGCTTCGAAATATTATTGTATTACTTAAAAATGCTATTATATTTTTAAGTAAATGCTGACAGTTATGTATCCATCTTTTCAATTATCATGGAGTATATCAAAACATTATTGCTACGACTTCCGCTAAGAGAGTTCTTTCAAAATTCTTCCGTGTGGTTTTTTAGAGGAAAAACCGAAAAAAGTACACATTAATGATTGCGAAAAGTACATATATTAAACTAAGTTATTACTGTATTAATTGTAAAATACAGTCTCATATTTTATTACTGTTGTTTCATGCATTTACCTACAAAACTAAAATCAGTCTTAGGTATTTCAATAAGAAGTTGGTGTCCATTGTAGATTAATTGCATTCCGGTATATCTGTTGAACATAACCAAGGTATTTGAATCTTCCATCTTGGTAAGCATGTAGTTATTTTGGTAGATACTCTCAACTCCACTCAAATCCTTTTCATTAAGTGTAACGGTATATTTATCGCCAGTGGTAGGTGTAATTAATAGAGTTTGGGGCTGTAATACGGCTTTCACAGCCTACAAATAAAGAATAATTTGCAATACAAGTTTATTTTAACAAGAATGGCTTTCTTACCAATTTATCATCAACTATTTTCACCCATATTCCGCGTTTGGTATTATCAGCCTCATCGGCAAGTAGTAAAGTCCATTCGTTAGTTACAACATCGACCAAACGTCCATCTTTCTTGGTAACTAAATCTTTTCCATCAACGATACAAATATCTGTAAGGCCTAACATATGTAATACATGATGGATATTACTGTAATACAAATTGTCTGGATAGATTCCGAATCGTTTAAAATCTTTTGCCGGAAGACCTTTGAATTTGTGAATTTCTACTGGAGTAATGAATTGCATATCTATAATGTCTCTCGCTATCGGATATCTAAACTGAATTCTGAAAGTATTTTCTACAATATCTTGGGAATGATCATCTGAATGTATGTAGTAATTTTGATACTTGGCCATAAATGTTCTCCAATAGCTCATAAGCATGTTTCTAAATTCTTTTGGGAAATTAACAGTTTTAACGTCAACTGTGTAATATCTCAGACTCGACCGATCTGCATAACACATATATGGCCTCATTTCTTCGATTAGTGACATTATAGGTAGATGACAAACTTCGTAGTTATTGATACGCTGCTCTTGCTCAAGCAGTTGTGTTGCTTTTAATGTAAAGTGAATACCAGTTTCGTCTTTGTTACATTTTCCATCAGCGGATTGGCCCATCGTAACGGTAAGATAACCGGTGAGATCTTTATCACCATATTTCTCTGTACCCTGAGCACAAATTTTGTAGTCAGTTTGTCCAGAGATGTGCCTAGTTATATCTAATTTCAAGGAATTTACTGTATGTACGTTATTTAATTCCCATAGCGCATTAATATCCCATGTTTTCAAAGCTTTGTCGTCCTTCTTAACCACGTATGTAGCTTTGGCATTTATCTTCATTGCAGGTAAGTAAACAGCGTAGCTTTCATCTGTTATCTCGTTACTGAATCTCATTGTTAAATCTACACTAGTTATAGGATTTACTGTACTTGGTTCCATTCTGAGCATGATTCCTCTCTCAGTAATAATATCATGTTGGTACTGCAGGTATTTAATGTGCAATACATACTTCAATAGTTGTTGCCAGTATGGCTCCATTCCAGAAAAGAAATCTTGAAGAAGGGGAAATCGTTGGTAATACTTAGGGTTCTGGTCATCAAATACTCTTAGTGTGTACTTGTAGCCAGTGCTGTATTCTTCCATATCGAGCATACTTACGTTGTGTTTGTAATTATCACTATGTCCTATTTCTACAAAGTTTTTGGCAGTTGGAGTGATTTTTTGTAGAATATCTTTGCTTAAATAATCCTTCACGTAAACATAATTTCCGGCATAACTTCTGTAGCCAATAATATCATCACGTGGATTCTGATGCCTTTTCCACGACAATTTTAATGTATTTTGCTCAGGATTTAATGACATGCCTAGGTAAATAGGAACTTGAAGATCTAGGTATATTAACTTTGTAATACCTTGCCAAACAGAGGCAAATGGGTTATGAAATGATAATCCATACGAAAAGTAGTTCATAATACGATATTTATTATCAATATTAATGTTTGTAATTTTATTAGATGTTTCCTTAAATAATTTGGTTTTCGTTTCGTGTATACTCGGTAGAACTGCTTCAAATTGAGCAGGGAAGCCTATGTCTGTTGGAACGAACATTTTTATAATCGCATCATAATGGATTTCCAACGATTTTTTACTTTCAGAAAACTGAGATTCATAAAATATTTTAAAGTAAGTTTTCATATCTCCAATTGTATCTTTATTGAAGAAGCAGTTTTCTATTACTTGTCCGTAACGCATATGTACTATTTCTATTTGTATATCGTCGAATTTTTTCATAGCAAGAGTTGTTAACAGTGAATCAAAATTGATATACTTCATTCCTTTCTGAAGATGCAAATAAACATCATCCAATAAACGTTTATTCATGCCGGTTATTTTAATATAGAAGGTGCTGGGAGTTATCTGAAGATTCATAGCATTAACATCCATCTTCCACATGAAAATTATCGCTTCTTTGGTATTGATAAAACCAATATCATGTGTATGACCATGATTGTATTTCAAATCGGTCAAGTCAAATTTCCGGAACTGAGTAAGCGTATGCACATACGAAATGGGCCAGTATAGCAATAACTGTTTAGCTTGGAGTTTTGAGTTATAATTACATGGGTTTTTAGATTCTAAAAAGGCCATTAAGTAAGTATAGTAAAAATTAAGAAAATCTACATCTTTTTCGTGTTGCATGAAGGAGTATATGTTGACTTGACAAGACAAACTCGGCTTTGATTTCATTACGATATAAAATGCCATAATACGCATGTAAGAAGGTAAAGTTGTATCTGTCATTATAGGCCAATACAACTCATACATTTTGTCGTGATGTACGTGCTTAGTAACAACAGAAGAGACAGCCAACATAGCTTTGTATCTTAATCTGTTATCGTCAAACCATTCACCTCTGATTAGAGGTTCTAAATATTTGATAACAAGATCATTATTCATATTGAACAAAGCATCTAATAACAGATATTGTTCCTCCATTTTCTTAGACGTCTTCAATTTGTTTATAAGCTCTTGAATATATTTATCGAAAATGTTGATAGGTTGACCACCCTGTCTTTTATTGAATTCATTTAACTTATACAACAGTGTAGAATATGACAGTATAGCTGTTCTCTGAACGCTTTCTGGAGAGTTTGTCAAGCGTAGTAATCCTTCCATGTCAGTAAGAAGTTGTACAGTTGGGATTCTAATATAGAAAGCCATTTTTTGAAGCATTTCTGTTAACACATTTTCCTTAGCTTTATTTCCTTGAACTAGTTTCATAATAAATTTTAAACTATCCCTTGTGCCAATCATGGGTATAATCTCTTCGAACATTTTAAATATAATTACGTCTTTTTCTTCAGTTTTAGATGACAATTTGGTGAAGAGGTTTTCTAACATTGTTATGTCTAAATACGATGCAACTTTTACTATGCGATTCACTAACTGACCCTTTGCCATATCAGGTTCCACAGAAGTGATTTTGTCTTCTTCTAAATATTCTGCTAGTTCCTTAAGCATACTTTCTATGACGGGAATCAAAGTTTTTGGATCGCCTATCTTTTCAAACGGTATACTATTTTCTCCTAAAACATAGTTTAATGTAGTATATTTGGCTTCATTTTGAACTTTCATTGGTGTTTTCTTGTCAGTCATTTCCAACATTTTAAATGTCTGATTCACGTATATGTAAAAAGCAGTAGATCTTGCTTGCAATGGTTGAAAATAAACACCGCCATTTGTTTCCATATATTTTAGTTTGTATTCGTTTTGAGTTTTTCTATCGATAATATACAATTTTTGGGTATCGTGACTCATGGGTTCTTCATATGAAGCCTCACAACTCATTACTTTCATATCGATCATCATGTTGTTGTATAGATGTTCGGTTGTTCTCATGTAATGCATTCTAGAAATTTTTAATACATCTGATTTCGGTACGACATTGTACAGAGTAACATCTTCTCCGAAAAGTGATTTTTCTTTCGTAGAGAACGCAAACGGTTTGATGGAATCCAATGCAACTTTCTCCCAGTTCATTTGAAGAACGGTTGCAATTGCCTTTTTCATATTCAGAGCATATTCTGGTTCATTACTTTCCGTCACGATTTCTTTTATTGTACCATTCTCTTCATACACTATCTTGAACGGAGTCGTAATGTGAGCTAGATCTGTTGTTTGCATAGTAGATTTTCTTATTTCACTTTCTCTGCCATTGTCGAGCTGATATTGTAAATTATCTAATCGCACCAACAATTCATTGCCGGATCCCAGTTGAAGGTACAGTTTTCCAACTAAGAGGAACTCTGAAGCGAATGAATGGGGAATATGTGTCGCAGCTTTGACGAGCGCTTTGTATTCATAAACAATTTCTTTGCCTTCTGGTACGATTTGTTTCCAATATGGTTTGGCACTGATACATGCAAACGTCAATAGAACTGAAATAGAGTTATAATATTAGAGTAACTCGACTTATGTACACTTAATGTAATTAAAAACGACATCCAAATGTTTAAAATTATGAATACAACTACATCCTTAATATTAAATATTTATTGAATAAACATTTCCCACCTTTGAATGAATTAATTCTTCATTGATTATTGTAATTTATTTTATTCATCCAGACCTATCATTTTTGTAAAAATTTTTTATTTCGTTTCCACCTAGTGTGTGGGCGGAAAATAATTCTTTTTCTGAGCAATTTTGAGAAAAAGTTTTTAAATAAGTATTCGGAGTCAAGTTCCACACAACATAAAATTATACGTTTTTGCTATCGGATGACGACTAAAGTTTGAAAAAAATGTAACCCTTAAATTTCATCAAGATTTTCTTTTAATTTAAAGGTTCATCGGGGTCATACTACAATTTAAATTAACAAATTGTCGACTTACTTCCAAAATTTCCTAAGTCATTTTTTATTAGTTTTCAGGAGGGAAAAAAAAGACGTTACTTTCAGAATTTCACTATCTAAAAGATGCTTTTTGAGAGATATTTAATTAAATGAGACATTTAATTAAATGACAGCAAGAGATCCCTCCTACTATCAACAAGATTATTAAAAATTAAAATTCTGAAATACTCAAAGATTTTGGTGGTTTTGATTATTTTATTGCAAACGTGAAAAAACACAAAATAATGTAAAAGTATTTAAAAGAATTCCAAAAAAAGAAAAGTCTAGGACGTTTCGCCGTCGCCGATTCGACGTTCGCGTTTCGCTGTCGCCGGTTCACCGTAGAACTAGTTCGCCATCGACCCGATTCGCCATCACAATACAAAATTGTGGTTTAACAGATATTACAACAAAATTTATTGCAGCTTATATGCTAGTAATAATAGATAAATTACAACTTAAAAATAAATATGTATTTATTTCGCACGTCTAAACTAATTAGCGATGAACCCTAATAAACTCCTTAATCCCTACACATGAAAGTGCCTAGTGACAATATCATAAACTACATATATTAGCATTATTTTTGTTATCCTTAATCGCTGTTAGCAGTGGCAAAGTGTGTAATTTATGTTGGGGAGACTAAACATAGCAATCTAAGATAAAAAATTTATGACATTTTCTTTAAATGTGTAATCATTAGACATTTCGCTTAATTATTCATTCTCGATGAATAATATTCCTAAATTCTATAGTCAGTCGTCAGAGAATTCTCTATGTACACGCGGAGAAACGTTTACTTGTATCAAGGTGTCCGCTTCAATTCAAGACAATTACTGTTTTAATTATCCACAATGCAATAACTGTTTTAAATTGTATTTCTTTGTTTAAGACATTTGTTAACTCCATTCAAGAAAATCTTGCAAAAAATTTGAAGAAAGCCATTCTTAGTATGTAAGTAAATAAACGCGTACTCTAAAACTGTGGCACTGGAACACTGAAACAGTTCACTAAAACCCTTACCACAACACTTAATTCGTACTGGACGCACGTTTCGAGCAGCAAGACTGAACTAGTTCAGTCTTGCTGCTGATGATGATAGCTTGGCTATCGAAACGTGCGTCCAGTACGAATTAAGTGTTGTGGTAAGGGTTTTAGTGAACTGCTTCAATGTAAGTAAATGATCATTATAACACAAAACAATACTTTTGTACTTACTTTACAATAGTAAATAGTTTTCTTAATTCCAAAAAGCGTTTAGGTATTGTTCATTAATCAATAGTTTCACTTTCTTAAAATAAAGCATTTATTTACTTAGAATTCTTGAAATGCATATTATTTATATCCACATTATTAATTGCACATTATTCTCATTGTTTGTGATTTTAAAAAGGCTGAGGTAGAGGTTATCTGCAGAATAATATTCAAACAAAAGTACTTAATGTAGAAGTACACATGAAAAAAGTGCCTTGAAACAATAACCAGGATAATGGTAATTATAAATAGTTGATGGTATTGATAGAATCACTCTCGGCAAAAACAATGTGAGAAGAGAAAAGCACTAGCGCCTTTTGCTCGTGCCTACATCGTTCGCTCAGTTTATGCCCGTAATCTTCAAAAACAGCACTGAAACATATTTTTTAAAAAACTTTACTTAATCACGAAATCAAAATCCAGCTCTATCTGTTGTTTAAATGTTTATTTATAACTAAATAAAATAAATATGAGTAAATATTACTTAATCCTTCTATGTCAGATCTAAAATTCATAGTATTAGGACATTGATTAATGTGAACCATTTCAAGCAATAAACGAGACTTATGATTAGAGCGGGCCAAGAGAGCCCCGCGCCAGGTTAGTAATGAGTTTGCCGGGCCCATGACGCCACATATCTATGTACACAGATGAGTCGACACGGCCTTCAATTTATTGATTTATTGCAACAGTCTCTCGTCAACCCTTCGCAGCGTTAGTCGTACTTATTATAGATGAATATAATTTATGTATGTAACTATGTCTAACGTACGCAAGGAAAATAATCGGCCGTTAGCAAGTGACTAAATTTATCAGTGAATTTCCAGATTTAAACTACAATAGAACTAAAATATTGTGTAGAGTTTGTAAAATACCGTTAATGTGCTGGAACAAACGCGACTGTAAAAGACATATTAATAGTGTACAGTACAAAAATAAGAAAAATGGCGTACCACCTCAAACCCAATTTCAGTTGGATTTACTTTTAATGTTTATTGTATGTGGTTTACCGCTTCGCGTACTCGATAAAGAAGCGTTTCGACAGTTTTGGCGTACATACAATCCCGAGTGGAACTTACCATCACGGACAGCGTTACGGAGAGATCTACCACGTATACATAAGGATATCGAAAATAGAATCAAAACACAATTAAAAGATAAACAGCTGTGGTATGTGTGCTGTGTGTATGTCTTGATGAGACGACAGATTGCAAAGAAAATCTATTTTGAATATTATAGTACGAGTACTAGATCATGTTAAACCGAAATTTGCAATTTTATTAGCTAGCAAAAGACTAAAACAGTGTACTGGTGAAGCAATTACGGCCGTAGTGCTCGATACGTTACAACAATTCCAAGTGTCAACTAGTCAACTGTTGATGTTCATGAACGATGGTGCAGCGACAATGTGTAGTGTAGGCCGTTCTCTTAAAGAAAAGTGTGAGCGACTTTTACATGTTACGTGTAAAGTCCATGCTTTACATCTTGTGGCACAAACTATTCGAGAATGTTACCCGGAGATAGGTGCATTAACAGCAAATACAAAAAAGTGTTTCTCAAAAGTCCTAAACGGATTGGAGCATTCCACAGGTTTTGTCTTGGTATTCGCGAACCACCACAGCCTATTCTTACGCGTTGGGGAACGTGGTTGCAAGCCGCTTTTTATTATTCTCAATATTTCCAAGAAGTCAAATCTGTGATTTTACAATTCGACCTTGCCGAAGCTACAGCTATTAAGGAGAGCCAGAAAGGATTTCTATATCCTTCAGTTGAAACAGATTTAAAAAGTATTAGCAGCAATTATAAAGGGTTAGCAGACGCAATAGAAAAATTGCAAAATACTGGATTGTCGTTGGTAGAGTCAGTGCAAATCGTGGACGAAGTTAATAATTTGCTACACGGTATAAACGACGCAATAAGTGGTCGCGTTTTAGCTAAGTTCGACAGTGTTTTAAAAAAGAATTCCGATTACACGAGATTAAGACAAATGTGTGGTGGGGCATCTGCAGATTCCTTAACTAACTAAGATTATTTTAATTATGCCTGTCTTACTTCTGTAGATGTGGAACGGTCTTTCCCGAAATATAAGTACATTTTTTCATCGCGGCGAACATCCTTCACCGAGGCAAATGTAGAAACATACCTGATGGTGCAACTTTTTCAACAAGCCTATCCGCTTTATTAAGAAGCTCTGTTTATTTTTTATATTATTATTTATGGTTACGTTATTAAGTTCAACAGATTTTTGAATAACTACTTTGGTTACTTTTCACAGTTATTACCTTATTACATCACATTTACAACAAATACTGTTTTCAAACCAAAAAAAAAAAAACAATGAAAATAAAATATGTATTCGCTCTATTTACCACACATTATTATTGCGTCGGCTTCAATTTTTTACTCTGCTGTATCGATTTCAAAATATCACATGTCTGCTGTGAGTCACATATGCGCTATTTATAATAAGCGGCCCATGCGTCTGACTCCGATTCTGTTGCGGGGATCGATTTGGCCCGCTCTACTTATGATTGTTTACAATAGTTAAAACTTTTACAGTGTTGAAATGTATTTCAAGTAAGGTATTATTGGTGTAAAAGGCTAACCCACTAGTTTGTTTGTTTCTTTGTTGTTTAACCAAGTTGACCAATGTATGTTTGGTTACAGAATTGACAAGAAATTTGGTAAATGACGCTAGATTAATATCAAGGGAGGTAAAGTCTTGTAATTTAATGAATAAATTATTTAATGGATTTACATTATATCTAGCAAATTTTAAGTCATTCCTCTTTATGATGCCAATAATTGATTGCATCTGTGAATCCCGGCACAGGGTCAGGATTAATTTCATTCGTTTGAGTGCGATTGGGTGGTAGTAAAGGTATGCCACGGATCACCCTGTTCAAATAAAAATAAAGGTAGCCATTATTGAGGAACATATTAAAAAGTTTATCTAAATTTTGTTTATGAAAGAATGGATGAGATAATTTAATTACCCTACCTCTCATAGCTTTAATTAATTTAATTTTTTGATTTATAGGATGTACATACTGAGTTACAATTTATGGTGTATCAAATATCTGAGCATAAATTTATTATCAAATAACAAGTAGCTAACTGTTATTAAAGATGAACATAAGTGATTTAAAGAATACATCCTTGGTCAGATCGCAGTGCTGGGTTATTATGGGCTAATTTTCATCAATAATTTGTGAAATTAAGTTTAAGGGTACATTAGTAAATAAAGAAACTACATCAAGAGAAACTAAGACATGGTTAAGGTAACGTTGAAAATTTCGAAATAAGTTAGCAAAGTGAACGAATCTACGAATCTCTAATGTTGTAACTATTAATAAATGTTTGAATGGCACAGTTAGTGTATTGGCAATGTATGACGAAAAGTTTGTAAGCAGAAGAGTAATTACTTGAACCTATAGGCGTCAGTGGAATGTTAACTTTATGAATTTTTGCAGTAAAGTTTTGGCGACAACGCAAAGAAACTGCTGTTGCGAAAACGCAACGTTGGCTGTAAATGTAGGCAGTGCCTATAGTTTATGGTATTGGCCAAAACACTTTACATGTACTCCACACTTTACAAAAGAGCAATACAAACGCATCTTAGAGGAAAATGCAATACCCTCTGGTGTAAGAATTTCGGGTCAGAATTTTGTATTCAAACAAGACAATGATCCAAAATACACTTCAAAATTATACAAGCAATATTTAGATCGGTTGGAAGAGGAAGGGACACTAACAATCATGAAATGGTCACCTCAAAGCCCGGACTTGAATCTCGGCGAGTTATTATGGGAAGAACTCGATCGAGAAGTAAGAAAAACTGCTCCAACTTCAGCAGATGACATGCGGAACAAACTACAGGCAGCATGGGCTCGAGTAACTGCGGAAACATTGTTCAAATTAATTGAAAGAATGCCCCGATTATGCGACGCAATCATTAAAAGTAAAGGAGGTCACATAGATGAATCTAAAATTTAGGTCAAATAAATAATTTTAATTGTTAAAGTTGTATATTTGTGTATACTTAAATACCAAATACATATTTTAATAGTTCTATTTAAATAGTTAATGATATACCCTGAAATTTGAGATGCCCAAATACTTATGAGCGGTAGTGTATGTCTTTGAAGTTGTTTTCTTCTCACTTTTCAGCAAACTTATTGCGATATAACTTTTTGCCTCATTACAAATTCTAACAGACATTTACCAAAGCATTGGCGATGACACTGATGAAAAGCGGGCACCACCATTTCTTGCCTCTGACTTGCCTCCAACTCTGCAATTGGCGATTGCCTTATCATGTATATCCACCCCGCCCATGTGTTGATTGTATTTTTCGATCATATTTGGCACTATAACCATTGCACTATCATTCCAAAGTACCATTCGCACAAAAGAATTATCACATGCGACATCAAATGTTCCTCGGTCTTAGCGAATTGGAAGGTAGTAAAGGACATTTAGCCGTTCGATTTTCCCGTACCATATCAGTGACGTAAAATCCCTTTTCTTCAAGTATAGCCATCAAAGCATAACTAATAAAAATGCATCCAAATATACTTTGTGGTTATCCCTAGTTCTAATTCAGAGCTTTCCTTTTGGTTTCCACCATACGGGAAACACTTCAAACTGGAAGAATTTTTCATTCAAGAGATCAAATAATGGCCACACTTTGGACAAATTATCATCACACCATACGAAAATATCTAAACAACCGCATTATTTGCAAATTCTTACCCCAGAAAAATATTTGTATGGGATGCCTGTATATCTATTTCACGCCAAACACCAAATTCATTAACAACACTCTTCACTATATGATAAGATATTCAAGACGTATCGCTTTCTATGACATTTTTAGACCTTACCAGAGCTATTTTCGCAGAAAAACAAAACTTGCAAAAGTTGTACAGGATTCAGCAAAATATTCTATAGATGCGTTGGATATTACAAAAACAACAAACACTACATATTTCTTTAGATTAGTGATTAATGTGATTATATTGCAACTTATTATTCCTGAGTAGATGCTAAGATTGTCCAGACTTAGTACTACGATCTGTCACACGTTTTCGCAACGTTGGCATTCAATAGGTTAAGTGTTTATAAGTTTGTAGGTCTAAAAGACCGTTATCAAAAAAAGATTTAAGAAATGCATTTTAATTACGTTGAATTCTAGTTGTGAGATATCTATTTAATAATTTATATGTATTAATATTTGCAAGTAATGGTTTTAGTTGTATAATTATCACGGGCTATTAGTACTAGTGTTGGACCTAATCGATATATTTCAATAATCGAATGAATCGAATGATCATTCGAAATCATCATTCGAAATTTACTAACGATTTCGATTATTTTCCACGATTATTTGACAGAATCCGAGTGACAAGTGAAACCTCTAAGTTTCGAATACAGATCTCGAATCGTAATCCGTTTGTGTGCTCCTGCGCAGTCGAAACGAATAATGAATGATTTCTGAACCATAATCGAATGATCGATTACTCGGGTATAATCGATATACATATCTCGATTATATCATTCATAATCGCCCAACACTAATTAGAACTGTTGTCTGCTCTTAATATACAGCGCATCCATCTAGTACGTGGACGAAAAAAATGTTAGGAGACAAATGCCGCACAACATAAAGTTATATTCAAGTATATAGGGTGCTCAGTTTCCACTGCGCACGATACAAGTTTGGCTTTTTAAATAAGACATCCGATCTATTACTACGTTTTTGCATGCGTCTCTTTAATTCATATCAACTTTCTTCGGTATTCCCTATTCCCGTCTATCTCAGTTTTTGAGATAATTGACATAATTTGAGATTTTTGCGTAACGCCTTAACGATCGATATCATAAATGTTATACACTAAAACGGAGATTTAAATTTTGTTCGATCGAGTGTTTCTTGGAGTTTTTGACAAGACATCAAAGATTCTCTTATATCAACCAGATTCTATAAGAATCGTTGCCACGTTTGATTCATGTTATTTCATTTCTTTAATGGAATACCCTGCATATTTTTACAAAGTATAATAGAGAAAGCCTTTCTAGAATTTTTTTTGTAAGCATTCCCTAGACCTAAAATGTCCTTCTTTAGTAAATTAAACATGAAGCTATGCAGATAAACTTTTCGTTTAAAAACGTAGGGTGCTGTGACAAAATATTACAAATTTTTATTTCGCTAAAGATATTCACTAAAGCAAATGTATAGTAAGTTAACCAGCATATATAAACAATGATAACGAAAATAAGTAGACAAATGTTAATTATAATTCAACATAAAAGGAATAGATTTATTTAGCACAAGTTTTTTCAACAGGATTCAACAAGATTTCGCAATTTAGGTAATTAGAAATATTTATGAAAAAACTTCTTGGATGAACTTCTTAAGGCAATGCATAACATGATGCATAACAAGATGTTAGTAAATGTTCAATGAAACACAAGTAATCAATAATCACGTTACAATTAGTATAAAGCAAAATGGTGTTCACTTAGAATAGATGTGAAACTGTATCCATAAATTAAATTTTGCAGTTTATTTTTAATGAATATCTTTAGAGAAACAAAAGTTTATAATATTTCGTCGCAGCACTCTGAATTTTAGCAAAAACCTTATCCACACAGCTAGTGGCGGATTAAGAGCCTTCGGGGCCTCTAGGCACAAGTAATATCCCCCCCCCCCCCCTTCATCGTTTATTGCAAATTGTAAAATAAGCAATTTCAAAAATGTGTATACAAGTAGGTAAAATGAATGAGGCAGAGGAAGGCGGAGACAGCCAAGCCGTTGCTACTCAGCAGAAACCAAATCCACAAAAATCGGAGGGAAATGGTAGCTCCATAAACCCTACTGACACTGATGTGGAATTGCAAAAGGTAGCTTCAGGCTTCGATCGCCTGAAATTAACCAAACCAAAACTTTCCGGAGCTCAGAAACGGAAAAGGGCTATACAGGCTGCAATTGCTGCTGGGGAACCTGTAAGACCCAGGAAGAATCGATCGAGCCGAGGTTCTAAGGAACAAGAGGCGGGCCCTTCAACGAGTCAGGAAAAGACCGCAAAAAGGGCAAGATCAGAGGGGAGCACTCCGTCTTCGACTAAAAGCCAACCCTCGAAAAAGCTACAGAAATCTAATAGCGGCAAACCTCTTGAGGTAAAACCCAGTACGTCCTCTAACCAGGATACAACTGGGGCAACCTTTAGTCAGGCTTTAACCGCTACCAAGATGGCTGTAGTACTGGATAGATATCCAGAGGAAAGATTGTCAGAAGAACAATCGAAAAATCTGCAAATGGCTATAATGGGGGAGATATGGAAGTGCAAGCCACCAACCGCACCCCAGTTTAAGAACAGCTATGCAGAAAAGGGAGTAGTCTACCTCACCTGTGGAAACGAGAGATCGAAGACATGGCTGATGGAGACGATACCCAAACTCAAAGTGTGGGAGGGCGCAATCCTGAGGACAGGTGTCGCTAGGGATATCGTCAAAACCACAAAGGTAGTTGTATGGGTGCCTACAGAATTCGTTGGGTCGACGGAGATAGAAAAAGTTTTCCAACTCCTCGAAACCCAGAACGAAGGGCTGACAACGAAAGACTGGCGCGTCGTGTCAAGCAAGGCAGATCCGAAAGGAATAACCTTGGTCATTAACATCGACGAGGAATCCTTGAAGGTGCTGAAGGGAATGGGCCTCAAGCCTTATTTTGGATTAAACCAGCTCGCCTTCAAGATTGTGGGGAGAAAGGAATTGCCTGAAAATGTTGAAGGTAATACAGATAAACCTTCAACATAGTAGGGCAGCCTCCGCTTCCCTGTGCAAGCTGCTAGCTTCGGGCAGTATCGACGTGGCCCTAATACAAGAACCCTGGTTAGTCGGGGGCCGAGTGGCAGGCCTTGGTGAAGCCAAAGGTAACGTAATATACGATTTACGCTCTGGCAGAGTAAGATCTTGCATTTACGTCAAGAAAGACCTACAATCATTAACGCTGCTTAACTTCTGTTCTAGAGATTTAGCAGCCATAAGGTTGAAATTCCGTAGCAAAGGGAGCAGCAAGGAGCTAATTTTCGCTTCTGCTTATCTCCCGTATGATGCACCGAAACCACCGCCATCAGACGATGTGGAAAGGTTGGAAAGATACTGCGAGGACTCTCACCTCCAGGTCATCATCGGAGCGGACGCGAACTCGCACCATACGGCATGGGGGAGTACCGACACCAATAGTAGAGGTGAGTCACTATTGGAATACATTGTCTCTAGAAATCTAGTGATTTTGAATAGGGGTAGTGAACCAACTTTTGTAACACAGAGAAGGAAACAGGTAATTGATATAACTCTAAGCTCCCTGTACATTAGTACTCAGGTTACTAAGTGGTATGTGTCTGAGGAACCATCTCACTCAGATCACAGGTACATCATCCTGGAAATCGCTGATGTTGATAAAACAGTGGAGATGTATAGGAATCCGCGAAGGACCAACTGGGTAAGGTACAAAGAGGAGCTGAGTAATAACATCAAACAGGTCAAACCAGACATTAAAAATGAACTTGATATAGAGGCGGCCTCAGAACAACTACAAGAGGCCATAATAACCTCATATACTATAAGTTGTCCTCAGTCAAAACGAAACTCTTCCAGAGCAGTCAGCTGGTGGAATGAGGAATTGTCACTACTGAGGCAACGAACACGCAAGTTATTCAACAGAGCGAAAAAAACCAATGAGTGGTTGGAATATCGGAACGTACTCACTGCGTATAACCAAGCCCTAAGAAGAGCTAAAAGAGAGTCATGGAGGAAGTTCTGTGGAGACATAGAAACCACATCTGAAAGTGCAAGACTTCATAGACTACTCGCTAAAGATCCAACAAATCCTCTGGGCAATATTAGAAAACCCACAGGAGGATTTACGAACACTGGGACAGAAACGCTTGAGGTTTTACTGGAAGCGCACTTCCCAGGTTCAAAGAATGTTAACCTGGATAGCATATCAAGTGGCCGGGACCTCGAATGGCCTTTCCGAAGGCCAAAGAAGGATGACTGGCAGCTAGCTAAACGGGCAATAACATACGACAGGATTATCTGGGCGATCAATTCGTTTGAGGCCTATAAGTCACCCGGACCTGACGAGATTTTTCCTGCTTTGTTACAGCAAGGTAAAGACGCAATAGCACCAGTGCTTTGCGGAATTTATAGAGCCAGTCTGGCGCTGGGTTACATACCATCCGTCTGGAATAGGGCTAAGGTCGTGTTTATTCCAAAACCTGGGCGATGTTCATACGCCGAGGCAAAGGCATACAGGCCAATAACCCTATCATCCTTCATCTTAAAGACCATGTAAAAACTGCTTGAAAAGTATGTCAGGGAAACCTCTCTAATAGAAAGGCCATTACATCCCAACCAGCATGCCTACCAAGCAGGTAAATCATGTGAAAGTGCCTTGCATCAGCTCGTGTCGCGGGTGGAGGCATCCCTAAACAATCAAGAAATTGCATTAGCTGCGTTTCTTGACATAGAAGGTGCGTTTGATAACACCTCATTTGCATCACTATTACAGGCTGTGAACAGCCATGGAGTAGACAACACTGTCTGTAGATGGGTTGGAGCCATGCTCCATGGTAGACAAGTAGAGGCAGCACTGGCAGGTGAGACAATGCAGGTGTCTGTCGCCAGAGGATGCCCGCAGGGAGGGGTATTATCACCTCTATTGTGGGATATGGTGATAGACGAACTGCTGATCTTGCTAAACAATGCTGGCTACTATACACAGGGATATGCTGATGACATTGTAATACTCACTAGTGGGAGAAACGCCAGCATAATCTCAGAACTAATGCAAAGAGCATTAAAAATGGTAGAAGTATGGTGCAAGAAGGAGAACCTAAGAGTAAATCCTGGAAAAATTGCACTTGTACCCTTCACTAAGAGAAGGAAATTGGACGGTTTAAGGGAGCCGATTCTTTGCAACGAAGTAGTACAGATCAGTCAGGAGGCTAAGTTCTTAGGTGTAACCTTGGACTCTAAACTGAACTGGAACTCACATTTACAAAAAATGACCGACAAATGTAAGAGGGTGTTAATGACAACCCGTAGAACAGTTGGGAAAACATGGGGACTCAAACCACATATGACGTACTGGCTGTACACTACAGTGGTAAGACCCATGATAACTTATGGCTGCCTGGTTTGGTGGCCTAAGATCACACAGAAGCATGCGATAATAAGTCTCTCGAAAATTCAGAGACTGGCATGTCTTTGTATAACAGGAGCTATTAAAAGCACTCCAACAGCTGCTATGGAAACCATGCTAAACCTACCTCCTCTTGAGATTTATATCAAGGGAGAAGCCAGAATGGGGGCATACAGACTGAAAAATACTAGCAACTGGAGATCCCACAGTGGATCTGGGCACACCAGAATAGAAGCAGTAGTAACAAACCCTATCTATGATATGGGTAGTGATACAACAATCGCCAGGATCTCCTATGACAAACCTTTCAAAGTTTTCTTGAATTGGGAAGAATGGAGGGATGGAGAGGGGAGAAAACCAAGAACACTAGTCTGGTACACAGATGGGTCCAAAACGGGCACTACATCTGGCGTTGGTGTATATGAGGAAAACCAGGGATACAAAGTATGTGTATCACTTGGGCGATACACCACGGTATTTCAAACAGAAATATATGCTATACAAACCTGCGCGTGGGAGAGTCTGCGTCGGCGACCGCAGGGTGAGACGATGTGCATTCTCTCTGACAGTCAGGCAGCCTTAAAGGCACTAGCATCTTATCGCATAACCTCCAAACTAGTATGGGAGTGCCTGCAAACCCTAATGGCTCTGTCTAAACACAACAAGGTCACACTGGTGTGGGTGCCAGGGCACAGGGGCATAGCGGGCAATGAAATTGCAGACCAGCTAGCGAGGGAAGGTTCAAAAATGAATTATATAGGCCCTGAACCGGGTCTAGGTATTACCAAGAGTGCAGTACGTGGTGCAATTAATGAGTGGATTATAACACAACACCAATTAAATTGGAAACATGCAGCTGGACAAAAGCACAGCAAACGGATGATGGGAAGACCGTCGCAACATCTGACTGCTGACCTGCTTGAATTAAACAAGATACAGCTTAGAGCAGCAACATGTCTATTAACAGGACATGGCTGTTTGAGAGGCCACTTGCATAAGATGGGGATCTACAAAGATGAGCCCTTATGTAGACTTTGCAATGAGGAGGAGGAAACAGCCTCTCACATTATTTTCGAATGTGCAGCGTTAGCTCAACGCAGATTCGCTATGCGAAGCACAATTGAACTACCAATGGAGAAAGATTTACTACATAGGCTGTTAAACCTGATTGCGGGAACTAACCTGTTTAAGTAAAACAAAACCGAAGCAGGAATAATACAATAAGCTATTAAGCTTCAGTGTTAGGGATGTAAAGACCAGCCCTGCTCTGGTAGAAAATCAATCAGGTAAAATGAAAATTTAAATTTTTTATAAAAACATATATTTGCAAATAATGTTTAATAATATAACAATAAACAAAAAAATTGTAAACATATTTATTTTCAATAAAAATATTTAAACAAAATTTTACTTTCCTAATAAAAACATTGTTTTATAAATATGTAATATCTATAAAACCCAGTAAAAATTAAAATAAATAAATTTTTATTCTTAATAAAAATATTTAATGAAGTCTACACATTAGGGCTCTATAGCAGATTAACTTTGCGGACTTTAGAAACAGCAAATTTTTGTACAGTTTCTTTAAAATTTATTTTTTTTACGAATTCATTCTGTATGCATAACAAGCTTAAAGCATTTAGCCGATTTTGGTTCAAAACGCTTCTTTTTTAGTTTTTTATTAGCGCCAGTTTTGAGAATGTTCTTTCTCCTTCATAAACTCCGCAAGCTAAAGTTAAATATATTCTAGATGCTATAGCTACATTAAGATGGAGGTTTGATTTTAATGCTTCTTTAACACTTTTTAATGTTTCTTGGCTGTTGCAATTTTTTAAGCTCTGTTCATTTATTGTTAGATGTTCATGAAAATGTATTATTTCGTTTTCTAATTCACTTTCCAAATCTAACGGATATTTTTTAAGAAGCCGTTGAGCTGCGGATCGTTTGTCAATGATCACAGGATGATGTTCAATTTCCGCTATAAACATATTAAGTTTGGCTTTTAAAACGTTTTTCAATACCACTCTCCAATGTCAACTTTCTTCAATATTCCTTACACCATCTATTTTATTTTTGAGACAATTGACAAAATTTGAGATTTTTGCGAAATTCCTCTGGTTTTTTCACAACCAATATCTACGGCTTACACGCTGGAGCGGTGATTCTTGACGTTTTTGACAATAGGTACATTGAAAACTTGTTTACATTAACTACCGTCCACAAGATGGCCATCCAAATCGTTGCTATGCTTGATTTATGCTATTTTATTTTTTTTAATGTTCTAGATTTTTTTTACAAACATATCCCTATTAGACAACGCAAGTTGAGTTACATACCGTAGGCGCCGACTTGCAAAGTAGATAACCGCATTTCAGTTGTTGGGCAGTATGGATTGTTAGGATGTATATTATACATTAATCGATCATTAATCGATATAAAAGTGCGTCTGTCCCGAATCGTAGCAATTTATTTACTAATGTGTTTCGTACGATGTATATATATATATACTGTAAACAAGAATTATGTTCTCTAATCCCTATACCTAAAATATGTTGTCCCTTAGTACATTGAATAATAAAAGTAAATTGTTCGTTCAAAAACATAAGAGTGCTGCTACGAAATACTACAAACTTTTATTTTGCTAAAGATATTTATTAAAACTAATGTGTAAATGTCTGTCTGTTGATGGGCGGGTGCCATGCTCTATGGCAGACAAGTAGAGGCAGCGTTGGCAATTGAGACGATGTAGATGTCTATCGCCAGAGGGTGCTCACAGGGAGGGGTACTATCCCCTCTATTGTGGTACATGGTGATAGACGAACTGCTGGTCTTGCTAAACAATGCTGGCTACAATACACAGGGATACGCTGATGACATTGTAATACTCACCAGTGGGAGAAATGCCAGCATAATCTCAGAACTAATGCAGAGAGCATTAAAAACGGTGGAAGTATGGTGCAAAAAGGAGAAGAGTAAACACTGGAAAAATTGCACTTGTACCCTTCAAAAGGAAGAAATTGGACGGTCTAAGAGCGCCGGCTCTTTGCAGTGAAGTAGTACAGATCAGTCAGGAGGCTAAGTTCTTAGGTGTAACCTTGGACTCTAAACTAAACTGTAATTCACATTTACAAAAAATGACCGACAAATGCAAGAGGGTGTTGATCACAACCCGTAGAATACTTGGGAAAATATGGGGACTCAAACCACATATGACGTACTAGTTGTACACTACGGTGGTAAGACCCATGATAACTTATGGCTGCTTGGTTTGGTGGCCTAAAATCATATAGAAGCATGCGATAATTCATCTCTCGAAAATTCAGAGACTGGTATGTCTATGTATAACTGGAGCTATTAAAAGCACCCCAACAGCTGCTATGGAAACCATGCTAAACCTACCTTCTCTTGAGATCTATATCAAGGGAGAAGCCAGAATGGGAGCATACAGACTGAAAAATAATAGTATTTGGAGAACCCACAGTGGGTCCGGGCACAGTAGAATATAAACAATAGTAACAAACCCTATCTTTGATATGGGTAGCAACACAACAATCTCCAGGATCTCCTATGACAAACCTTTCAAAGTTTTCTTGAATTGGGAAGAATGGAGAGATGGATACCGAAAACCCAAATCTGATACACAGATGGGTCAGAAGCGGGCACTAACCCTGGCGTTGGTATTTATGAAGAAAACCAGGGATACAAAGTATGTGCATCAATTGGGCGATACACCACGGTATTTCAAACAAAAATATATGAAGAATCTGCGTCGGCGACCGCAGGGTGGGACGGTTTGCATTCTCTCTGACAGTCAAGCAGCCATCTTATCATATAGCCTCCAAACTAGTATGGGAGTGCCTGCAAAACCTAATGGTTCTGTCTAACCACAACAAGGTCACACTAGTATGGGTGCCAGGATACAGGGGTATAGCGGGCAATGAAATTGCAGACCAGCTAGCAAGGCAAAGCTCAAAAATGAATTATATAGGCCCTGAACCGGGTCTAGGTATTACCAAGACTACAGTGCGTGGTGCAATCAGTGAGTAGATCGTAATACAAGATCAATTAAATTGGAACCATGTAGCTGGACAAAAGCACAGCAAACGGATGATGGGAAGACCGTCGCAACATCTGACTGCTGACCTGCTTGAATTAAGCAAGATATAGCTTAGGGTAGCAACATGTCTCCTGACAGGACATGGCTGTTTGAGAGGCCATTTGCATAAGATGGGGATCTATATAGATGTAGACTTCGGAATGAGGAGGAGGAAACAGCCCCTCATATTATTTTCGAATATGCAGCGCTAGCTCAACGCAGATTCGCTATGCAAAGCGAAATTGATTTATCAAAGGAGAAAGATTTACTACATAGGCTCTTAAACCTGATCGAGGGAACTAACCTGTTCAAGTAAAATGAAACCGAAGCAGGAATAATACAATAGGTTACTAAGCCTCAGTGTTAAGGATGCAAAAGACTAACCCTGTTTGGATAGAAATCAATCAATCAATCAATGTGTAAACGTTATCTTCTTTGGAACAATTTCAGCGTCTACTCAGAGTAACCATCTTTTTCCTACATACATTGTCCAGCAAGTTAAGAAGCATGTATAAATAATAAAGAGCGAAAATAAGCAACCAAATATTGAGTAAAGTTCAGCAAAAACCAATAGATTTATTTAAACCATCGCACACAAAGTTTTTCTAACAATAAAAAATAGGAATATATTGAAAATTGTTTAAAAAAATTAACAATTTGGTTAAATAGAAATGTTTATGAGAAACCTTTCTGGATGAATTTCTTAAGACAATAGGTAACGTGGACATTACACCAAATGTTACTCTCGAAATGTGAAATGTTCAAGAAAATACAAATCGCATTACAGTTTGTATGAAGAAAATATGGAATTGGAATAGATGTTGAAATTATAGGCATCAATTAAATTTTACAGATTCTTTTCAATGAATAATTTGAGAGAAACAAAGGTTTGTAGTATTCGGTTGCAGTACTTTTAGCAAAAAAAAATATCTGCGTAGCTTCATATTCAATTTACTAAGAATGACACATTTGAGGTATAAGGAAATGTTTATAAAAAGCTCTAGAACAGTTTCAATATAATTATAATACAACTTTTCACTTCACAAAATAACAATGCGCATGCGTCTGATGGATCACTGGACGATAATTTTCAAACTATCAGCAAACGGTTAGAAATTAATTTGGAGATCTGCACGAACGCCAAATTATGTCAAAGTAGTAGTCAGAGTTTGGCGTTCTAACTACACGAACACTATTTTTGTAATGCGCATGCTCTAACGATTTCAAACGATTTTAAGTCGCTGCTGAAACAAACCTATCAAAAACACCAAACTTACATCGTGCACTGCGGAAATTGAACTGTCTGTAGAGTTGAATATAACGTGATGTTGTGCAGTGTTTCAGAATATTTTTTATTTGAAAACGTTCTTTTCAAATTACTCAGGGAAGGAATTCCCTCCCGCCACGTCCGGTGAACATGCTGTATACATACGCAACTTCTAATAAATTTATTAAACATCTAATGTATGCAATTTGAAGTTAAAATTGGGCAAAATTAAATAAAACAATTACTGTTGCTATATTTCTTGATTTTACAAATATTATATTTTCTAGACCCTGCCTTTATTGCGATGACATCAGCATCGTGTTTTGGTATACAATCAATAAATGCTTGTTTAGATGTTATTGATACTTAGTTCCCAAGTCTTCAACACTACATCATGAGTATCATGACTACACCTTCCAGCAGTTTAATATGACACATATCACATATCTAACTGAAGTTTCCCGTTTGCATCCTTATCCATATTGAGCTGTTATTCGCCAGTTTCGCTGTTGCATTACATTTGTTGTTTGAACAGCATATAGAAAATATTTATTTATTTTTATGCTACTTTAATTTAGAACAGTTTCATTACTGTACGCAGTTAGAGAAATTTCTGTCTTTTATACAATTAGGAATGCGATTTTAGGAATCAATTGCAATAACATGCATAAGAAACTATACAGCTAAATTACAATAAAAGAAATTGCTTAAAAGAAATTCTTACATTTGACAATAAACTAGAAAAAAAAGTTCTAAGTCTAATCAAAACCATTTTCAAATATTTTTGTAGAGATGTAAGTATAGTGTCCACAACAAACAGTCTGATACTAAGTATAATTTTACAAAAAATATTAAATTAACAAATGATAGTAATTGTACTTACGTAGCACCACAATTGCTCTGAAACCATCCATGGTAGTAAAATGCAACTGAGATTTTCTGCATTTTCGTCTTCTTATAAATTGCTGCAAAGTGTAACCTTCACCTCTACTAATCAGCTCTTAAAATAGGCCTTTTTTTATTAAACTGTTATTTATTTCAACGCAAATAACATCCTTTCGATAAGCTTCATCATGTATTTCTTTTATTGGTTTTTGCAATTAATATTTTAAATTTTACCTCCTCTCTGACGTAGTGTCAAAATTCACCTATAGACGGTGCTTTGTGATCAATGTATGCTTCTGTCTACTTCCTGAA
The DNA here is from genome assembly GCA_029619315.2 of Dynastes maya. Classification (NCBI taxonomy): domain Eukaryota; kingdom Metazoa; phylum Arthropoda; class Insecta; order Coleoptera; family Scarabaeidae; genus Dynastes; species Dynastes maya. The sequence continues at coordinate 30,451,291 of JAROYE020000001.1, forward strand.
ATATCATTTTGTGTTTCCTGATGAGGTAGGTGCGTTGAATGTAGTTTTAATCCTTTTCTATAATATTTTATCTATTCCAGCAAACGTATTTTTCGATATTTTTATTATAACTATTGTTTTAGTGAAAATGTTAATTTCTGTTGATTTAGTAGGAGAAAATTTGGGTATTTATTCCTTTTTGTTTTTGAAGTCGAAGTAGTAGTGACGCCATTTTGGACTATCGCGTCTTTTATAGATTTTTATTCTTAATTTCTTGAAATTAGTTTTAGGTACGCATTTAAACGCAAATATCCGAAGTTTTAGTTGTTTTGTAGTCATAGATTCAATAATATTTGAAAAATCGTTCAATATTTGATATTATAGTTTCGTTATATTCTTAATTACTTATGTATGTACTTGCATAGTTACAGGGTATTCAAGGTAATCTAAATTGAGCCTGGTACCTACAAACGGATGACTCCAATGGAGTCAATCAACACAAATTTGGTAACGCAGTCCTTAAATTTTCACGGACAGCAGCTGCAGAAATTGTGGGAAGCTGAACGAGGGGAACAAGACCTTATAAAGCATAATGTTAAAGACCTCAACTATGAATTGTATAACAAAAGAAGCAAACATCTATCTTTCCAAGATAGAGGTAAACGCTTGAAACTGCAACAATTTATAGTGAAGAAAGCAGCAGTAGTATTTTCTAAAGATGCCACGGAAAAGTCTAAAACCTGCGAAGAGAATGCTGTTACAGAAGATATGTATGCAATTATGCCACCGCTTGAAACTTATCTTAATGTTGATAAGCAAGCAAGGTTAAAATATTTCTTTGAGGTATGTATAGAATATAATATGATGAAGTTCATTCCAGTTTATGTTAATGTTTTTTAGAATGTGAAAATCGGCCACTTGATTTTGGGAACCATAATAAGCAAGACCCAATCTGGAATGATGCTTAAAGTGTTGTGTACAACTGGAATTGGAGCAACGGTGCATTATGTAGCAGATATTAATGTGAAGGTAAATTCATTTTTATTTCGTTCCATTAACAGTCAGCATGTTTCTACATATTATCTATTATTTCATTTAACGAAAATTGGTCTATTTGTAGTGTATCGCTTAGTTAATCCTTGTTTTGCTGGTGCTTTGTTCCGAAGGCAATAAACCAACATGCATTCATGTAATATAAAATGCTTGTTTTACTGCCATACATGAATTCTATATATCAGAATAAAATTTAAATATATTTAATATGACAATGATTAAGATTCGGTTAGGTTTATATTTGTATAGTTTGAATATATGAATCATTTTCATGTGCCCCCTAATCCTCAATAAAATAGCGACTTTATATTATCGAATTAATTATAATGATAAATGTAGTTAATAGAGGACTCCATGAAAAATACAGATTAATTGAAGTTGCTGCATTATGAATAATCAAAAGTCAAGTTACTGCATTAATTAGTTTGCTTAATTGTAAGTATAAATTGAAGAGTTGTGAACGTAGCATTAGTTTTTTACAGGCTAAATATCATATTGATAGTTTTACTTTCCATTTGAGAAGAGGGCACACTTGGATTTTTACTGCAATTAAAAATCAATTGCGTGTAATGGGGGTTGAACTCATGTAATTTTACAATATTTCCATTTCCTCCAATAGATTACACAGTACTAGAAGCTATGTAACACAAATCATGAAAAATACTTTAATGTGTTAAAAATACAAAACCCAAAGCCTATATGTGTTGTAAAAACTTTTGTTTCATTGCATAATATAATATTATAAAAAGGTTGTATTCTGTTTTGTATATTAAAAATTGTTTAAAATTGAGGGGGATATTCGAAGAAATCATAAAAATTACAATATCTCGAAAACTAGCAGAAATTGTATAATGTATATTATACAATTCGACTGTAAATGAGCTCTACTAACACATCCTTGAAGAATACGTCTATATATAGTCATCCTGTATATTTTATACGGTATACTCTGTATATGGACCTGTTCGTCGGATTCACAGCTCTAATAATCAGTTTTGTATATATTTTTCATCTGATTTTTGTCCGGTTGTAGTGGTCAAGTTTGTTATATTTCTATAATTGTTTATATCAACAATTATACATTGTATAATTGAAATGTTTGTTTCAGAATATTGATGAGTATTTATTTTTTTCTTTACATTAAACCAAAGATAAAATTTTGCAGTTAGCTGTAACTTGACCTTGTTGTGAATCAAGAAATGTATAAAAAGATTATGAAATATCTAAATATGTTAAAAAGGTACATATATCAGATAATTTCTTTTACATAACTGTAACCTTATTAACCCTTGCAATGCATCCTCTTTACGATATACGCTTATAAAGTAAACATTTATACATATAAGAAATTAATCATTAATTAAATTAAAATATGAATCTTTTCAGTAGTGATGTAATAATGCGTTGAAATGTTGATTTTTATATTTAACTATAAACTAACAGATTTTTACTGTTACAGCCCCGCTGTTGAATACTGTATATCTATATTAGATCTGAGTTTGTTGTTGTTTTATAAATTCTTTGCTACATTTTGTTAATTTTTGGAAAGAATGGTTTTATCGCGCCTTGACATCCCTTTCACAAAAAAACATCGCTTTAAATTATAATAGAAAATTGAATTTATTATTTACAAAAATCGTGTAACATTTGTTGCGTTCTTAAAAAAAAACTAGCTGACATTTTAATTCTTTTGAAACATTTCTGTGTATATTTTTTCTTACACTTTATGGACATTTTTATACACTTCAAACATTACCTTCAAATAGCGACCAAACAAATAAATACGACCTAATTAAAATTTAAAATTCGTCTGGCAAAAACTATAGTGTTCCAATGAAACTACACATGAAATCAACTTGTATTTTTCAAATAAAATTTTTATTCTATTTTAACAGCGTGTTATAATAAAATATTTTAAATAAGTAAAATCCTAATTTTTTCAAATTTCTCGCTGTTCTTTCAAATTTGTAGCGGATAAATGTAGTTACTGTAAGTGAACACTTTTATCCTATTTTTGTCCACCACATTAAATATTTAATATGTTACTCTCATAGTATTGCTCGCTTATGAACATTGCAATTCAAAGCTTAGAACCCATTAGAGAACGCAATTCTTGTTTACAATACGTGAGCGTCGAGTTTCGCAGCGTGTGTCTACTTATGAATTATGCATCATACATACCATAATCATACGAAATATATTAGTAAACAAATTATTGCGATACGGAACGGACGAACTTTTATATCGATTAATGAATAAATATATAATATAAATTATACATCATTGCAAGTCGAGGCCTATAGTATATAACCCAATTTGCGTTCTCTAGAACCCATCAAAGAAGAGTTATTGTTATTATTTTATTGTTATTCTTTGGTCAATACATTTGACTGCAATCTCCATAATATCGAGTCGAATCCTATAATTACATACCGTGTGTTGTTAATAATTTATAAACTAAAAATAATTAAAAAGTACAAATCTCATTAGACGCCGATAGGATTTGAACCTACAACTTCCGTTTACCGGACGGACGCGCTTCAATCCTACAAAAGGACTCTAGGGTGTGATTAGCGCGCCCCTCCGGCAAACGGGAGTCGTAAATTCGAATCCTACCAACGTCTAATGAGATATTTATTTAATCGGTAAAATCAAGGAAATATTGCTTTTATCGATTGTTTACGTTACATGCCTGCGTAAGGTTGTTTCACTTGAAGTAGAATAACCAGTATACGATTCTAAAAAACTTTAATATCGAATTTTCTATCTTTGCTAAATGTACGTTCGCAGCGAATGCAAATGCTTCAAAATGTTAGGTATTGAAATTATAAGAACCTGGATTTAATTTAGATTTGTGTGTTGTCATGCTGTGTCACATGTCATTAAATCACAGTCTCTCAGTCTTTGAATTCTGGACTTTTTTTATGTTTTAATTCCAATTGTAATGTTAATTCATTGATTCGTTATTTTAATTATTATCCTTCCAGGCCTTTTGTCCAGTCGCCAATATAATTCCAGCGGTTGATCGGAAAGGCGTAAGCAGAAGCTACATGATGAATGATTCAGTTTGCTGCGAGGTGCTTGAAGTTATACCAGACACTGACAAAATGGTATGCGGTATGAAAGGAAGTACACGTGACCCAAACGGGCCAGCACATCGTCCGCCATTAGGACTTGTTAGTGCTGATGACTTCCCTTTAGTTTACAAGTAAGTACATTTTCAATGTGGAATATCTAAATTATTAATGTTCAAAATAGTAGCTTCAATAATATCATATTGTATTTTTATGGATCTTTTACGCCATTTTAGCTCTTTCATTTAATAAATTTTTCAAGTTGTTAGATTAATTTTCCATGAATTAATAATTTAAAGCTTACCAGAAAAATCATTTTACTCAAATTTTCAATATATTCAAAAATAGAAAAAAAAAATCTATTAATGGACGATGAAGCTACCTTTCATTAAAGCATTCACATTTTATCTCTTTGGACTTCATTTCTATTGTGTTTATATATACATATGTTTGATGATAAGTAAATAACTATACAATTTTAAAACTTTTTTATCCGTAGGTTTTCATAACAGAAATATATAACACTTTGTTAGTTCATGTTACAAATAAACTAAAATATTTTTAAAAAACATCCCGTACATCACGTTAAAAAACCAAAAAATGTGTTTATGTGTTTGCACAAGTTTAGCACGATTGGGTACAGTATTGTAAAACAGCTGCATTTGCACTGATTATGCTTGTGCATAAATGTTAGTTTGTCCAGAAGCATTGCAGGTGAGAGAGATTTAAAATTGTCTATAAAAGTCAAGTGGAATTTATTCTTGAAACATTGAAAGAAATCTTGTACATTATAGTTTTATTCATATGGAATATTTTTCGCAGTATCAGTGTGTTCCCGATCTGAAACGTTTCATAAAATAAATCTTGGATCGACACTCTAGATTTGTGCAAGGAGATTTTAAAAACAGCAGAGATTGCAGATTTCTTTAAAAATAATTATATGTACGGATTCAAGTTATGGAAATTGTACTAAATATATTTAGTTACTTTGAAATATCTTGGTATGTATAAAACACTTACAGAACAAAGTGTAAACATGTTTAAGCTTCTGTTTGTGAGTCTGGTGCCGTGGTTTGCAATTACCTGTGGATAAACAAAAATAACGTAAACGTTAGCAGTGGTTTTATTGATTTGCAGAGGATGGATAGTAAACAATTTAACAATATGTTTACAAGGCAGTTGAGCAAAATACTGATAAAAGTGGTGAATAAAAAACAATGCAGATATTGCCATTTGATGATGACACTGTGCAATGGGAACACAACAGAGTTCTTCCATCTATCATCGTATATTAAAGGTCAATACACGAGGTCAATGGACTGCTAATACCCAGATTCACAAACATTTTCTTTGTAGGGGGCACAAAGATCTGGCCGAACACCATTTTGTTTAATTTTTCTATTCTGAAGAATAAACGTTTACAAAATTTAATTTGAAGTTGCACTTATTTTACAGGAAGGCTTTGGATCACAAGAATGACAGTTATGAAACTGTCCTCGAGAAGAGTGTTGGTTTCAACAACCCAAATAATATTTCTTATTTGGCTTCTCAAATGGGAATTGACAAACATTGCAGTCTTATGGAAGGCCTAAGGTAGGACGATTTGTAATCGAAATTTTTACATCAGTTGCTAAATTAGTTTAACCGATCTAAATTGCAAAACTTACAACTCCATTCGCAATATATTTTGCTTTCTTATTAATGTTATTGTATGATTTATGAATTTGCCTAGTAACATTCAAAAATCATCGAGTTTTCTTTCCTGCAGTGGTAGATTTCCAGAACAAGAATATGCAAACGAATTACGACAACTTCAAGCTAGCAAGTGGGCGTACAGCAATGTTGCGGATGGCATTGACCATTTTAAAGCTGGAAGGCATACTGAAGCTTTTCAATGCTTGAATAAGGCATTGAATATTGATCCAAAGAACGTCGAAGGACTAGTAGCACGAGGTGCTCTTTTTGCTAATAGTGGTAATTTTCAGAAAGCTATAGAGGACTTTGAAACTGCACTAAAACTAAATCCTAATCATTCCAATGCTCGTAAATATATGGGTGAAACACTGGTTGCTCTTGGTAGAAGTTACGAGGAGGAAAATAAATTAGAAGAAGCACGAAAAGCCTATCAAAGCTGTTTAACCATTATACCATTCCATGAAGAAGCGCAGAACTCGCTTGAATTTTTGAAAAGTAAAGTACAAGGCTCAAAGAATTTAATAGAACCCAATGAATTACTTCTACCAAATTTGTCATCTTCTCAAAATAAACAACCAGATGTTAATGATACTTTAAAGCAACTTCTTAAAGGTGAAGACGAGGAGAAGAAGGAAAAGAAAAAGAAGAAGAAAAGTAAAAAACGTAAAAGTAGAAGACGAAGTAGCTCAAGTTCTAGTTCTAGTTCCTCTGCTAGCAATGATAGTTCAAGCAGTTCATCTTCAACCAGCAGCGATTCCAGCAGCAGTTCCGGTGATTCTGATTTTAAAAAACGAAAGAAGCGTAGATCGAGGTCTCATAGGCGAGAGAAACAAAGTTCCCTATCGCCCTTAAGTAAGCGAATGGCTATGATGGATCCCACACATGATACACCTATGAATTACCAGTTTAATAAACCAGCAGCTACGAGTTCATTCGACTTTGCTTTTGAACAACCTACAGGTTCTAAGAATACCGAGCAAGATGATTATGAGCAAAAGGTCAGAGCATTTTTGGATCAGACAAAAGGAGATTCAGACTATGAGGATAAGGTAAGAAAGTTTTTAGAGGAGAGTACAAAGTGGAAAAAAGAAAAACGTAGTGAGGAGAAAAAGAAGAAAAAGAAAAAGGATAAGAAATCTAAAAAAGAAAGTAAGAAGAAGCGAAAGGAGAAGAAAAGACGCAAACAATTCGACTTAAGCGAATATGAACTAAGAGATGCTTTGAAAAAAGAGTTGGGTATTAAAGATAAGGAAAAGAGGAGCAAGAAACACGGACTTACTTCTGACGACGAAGACTATTTAATTCAAAAAGTTGGTTACAGTAAAAGGTATTGTAATTATTACTCATATATTGCAAAATTTTAAAATGTATGTTTGTTAAAGGTTTTTGGATAGCTTGCCGGATTTAGAAGAACTGGAATCGAAGTTAAATGCTTATTACGCTCTCGAAAAAGAAACCAAGAGGTGAGAATCTATATGGCATTCTGATATTTTAGTTACTTAATCATTATTACATTAATAGAAGTGAATTAAGCGAGAGTCCAAAGAGATCTTTGCTTGATTCTCCATCTCCAACAAGAGAACAAAAGGCGCGCCAAGCAGTAGCAGAGGCTACGGCTGCTAGCGGTGCTCCTAAGTGGAAAATGCAAATTGGTTCTGCAACTGCCGGTAGTTCAAGATTCAAAAAGAAACCGGAAAGAGAAGAGTGGCTTGAAGAAAATGAAAAGCGCATCAATAAGAATGGTGATATGGAGGATCCTAGAAAGATTGTTGTTCCTGTGGCACCAACTGCTCCTGAGAAGAACGGCAGTGTGAGAAAGATGATGGCTATGAAAGAACCCACGCCCAAAAAACCCCCAGAATCGGAACTTTTGAAGAAATTGAAACCTGCACCGCCCGCTCCAAAACCAGTAATTCCACCCGGCCAAGTTGTTTTGGATAAGTTTGGCAATTTCAGATTGATGACTCCTCCAAAGGAACTTAATAGAGGTTCGGATGATGATTTACCTCCACTTCCTCCCGGTGCACCACCAAAAGGGTCATATGCAGGTATTATCTGCTTGTCAGAGGTAGCTCGAGTACTCAATATTAAATATTTTTTCAATTCCTCTTTAATTTTGATGCTACTCAGTATGATGTTATTATGAGACTACTTATAATATATTTTAAAAGTAATATAACATTATTTCTGTATACCTGCAGAAAATTGATCTTAGGTGGTGCCTGTATATAATTTGGCTTAAAACATTGATGTGGCTTTTGTTCTGTATTTTTTTTTTTTTTTTTTTTTTCACTAACACGTGATTTGAGATCAATAATTTGGGTGTATGTCCCTCTCAATTCTGTAGTAAAAAAAACATCTAATTTTTGAATCCAAATCACGTTTGTCATTGTGGATGTGTAATAGAAAATAGCTTTAGAAAAAGATTGCAATGTTTAATCTCATAATATTATCATCACCTATCGTAAGACCTGTTTGTAACGATGCAATGATTTGAAGAATTTTCTACAAATTAATTTCTCTAAAAAAATATGCAATTTTTAACTGGTCCATTAAACTGTTTGCAACACAGCAAACTTTTAGTATAAAAAAGACAAAATATTGTTTCGTGGCATACGTACAATTATTATTAGCAATACTGGGATTGTAGGTCGAATGTGTTGGTAACACTTTCCGTTTGTTTAAAACTTAGATGAAAATTTGCCTACTATCACCAACTATTAGTTGATAAAATTGAGAGTATTACTGAAATAAAATTATAAATAATTTTGGTGTTGTATTTAAATAAGTGTGACAAATTAATTACTTGTTAAACTTTTTATGAGACGTCATAATTAATAAAGTACCAAACACGCTGAGCAGGCATAGCACAGCAGCATACGGCATTTACCTAGCTTAGCCTGGAGTAACCGTAACCCTACATCATCGAAACCTAACAAATACATAAAATTTTCTGTGCCGATTTACGCGCGAAATTTATAAAAAAAATGGAAGAGGTTCTGAATTTTTTTGTATTAATTAGTGCACAGTAAATTGCAGCCTATTTTTGCAGGTGCGACACTGCAATTTTCTGTCCACGAAAAAATTTACGAAATGTTCAAAGCCTTGTATCGTTCCAAACGGGCCTATATTATAAATTCTTTATCTACAATAAAAGATTAGCAATAATTTGCAAATACTATAACACTAAACAATAAAAGTGGCCTACAATTCCCTCTACTTTTTTTATAGTATGTTTGAATGAATTAATTAATTGAGATTATTGTAGATTGCATTGAAAGTAGAGGAAAAATAGGTCTTTAACATTTTGGTTGCTTCTTAGATCACGTAGTTTTGCTTCTGCCGTGATGGGTGTACTTTGTATTTGTATGTTAATACATCACATCCTAATCTTAGGGCGGAGTAAACCACCAGAACCTCCAGGTAGACCACGATCAGGAAGTAGATCTAGAAGTCGATCCCGTTCTAGGGGAAAATATAGCCGCTCAAGATCTTCGAGTATGTCACGATCGCGATCAAGGAGTTACAGAAGTCGATCAAGATCTTATTACAGTCGTTCAAGATCAAGGTCGGGTTCATACTATTCACGCAGCCGATCACGATCTCGTAGTTACTCTGGCGACAGACGACGTTATAGACGTGGTGGTTTTAGGGGAAGGTATAACGATCGCGGTACCTATTATAAACCACGGTTCCAAAATCCACGACCGAACTATCAGAGAGGTAGGGGTAATTACAGAGATTATAGAAATGATCGAGACTACAGAGGTGGACGTGGTCGAGCGTATTACAACAGAGGTAGTAGAAGACCAAGAGGACGGTTCCAGAGGGGAAGCGGCTATAGAGATTATAGAGATCGAAGATACGACAGAAGCAGATCCAGAGATCGTAGTAGGTCATACAGCGGAAGCAGAGACCGAGACTCCGTAGATTCTCCAAAGAAAACTCATGATGAAAAGGAAAAGGTTAACAAGTATATTGACAATGATGGAGAACCTATTAGGCATGAAGGCCCGTTATCTGAAGGTGAAGATAGAGACGACTACACATCAGAGAAGTACGTAGACAGAGAAGCATACGATGGAAAATGGGCAGAAAAAGACGAAGGAGGTGGTGACAATCAAAGTTCGGGAAAGGATATTCCACCAGAAACTAACATAGAAGAAATGGACAAATTTTTAAATAAGGTAAAGAAAGATAAGAAAGAAGAGATGTTAGAAAGAAATAAGGAATTTTTAAAAAATAAGGAGTAAGCGTAACATTTTTTCGTTGAACATTAATTTTTGTTATGGAAGTAGATTACCATTGATTTAGGTATGCATTTCAAAAATTATGTATTACAAAACTGTGTAGTATATGTTTTGTTTTGTCTGCTAATTCAGCCAGTCTAGTTGCTTCAATAATTTTAAGAGATCATTTTGCGAAATAAACTATAGTTGCAATTTGTCTTTTATTCGCTGTTTTAACCACAATCTTTCACTTTCCTTCATATTCCTAGTAATTGTAACAGTTATGGAACATAAGTTCCTCTAATGGTATACATTTTTCTTTACTATATGCCCATGTTATAACTTCTACTTTTATTCTATGGCTATTTGGGTGGTTAAACATTGAATTAGTAGTTACGACTACCATAAACGTTGCGTTGTGAAAGTTAAGTTTTTGCACACATTTTTTGAAATTGCATTTTTTCTTAAAAAAGATGCAGAAAAAGATTCGATGAGCATAACTACCGGTTGTAAATAAAGTAAACTTCCGCTGCACGTAATTGCTACAGCATAACGGAGAGTGTGTTACATTCAACAGATTATAATTATTGGCTTGCTATTAGGGTCTGTTACTTCCAGCTTGTCAATTCGGCCTGTAGCGAGATAGATATTTTGTAAATTATTCACATGCTGGCGAGATCTACCAGAAATGATATCTAGCACATATCCGCAAAAGTTTTGGTCTGTTTCGATACAAATCGTTCGAGACTTAGGTGTACGGCGCCATAGAATGGATCGCTAACGGTCCAAAATTGCGACTAATTGCATCTTTTAGTAGTTATATGTAATGACAGAACGGCAAAATTGTATGGGATATCAGCCGCAGCAGAGCATGTGATGTAGGCGATGTTTATTTCAAGATCGAGGAATCAGTGAATGGTATGCAGTCGTATTCGCATCAAGCTTTCCCCTCAAATTCTACAGATATTTACTATATCTATTCTTTATTTCGGTATTAAGTTTTTAAGGTATTTATTTTCCATATTAGACACTTAACAGCGACGATAAAATATTTCAAAAGTCGAAATGTAAAATTGAGAGGCGTTCAATACATTAAACGACACATTCAATAGATTCCGGGTAACAGAAGTAAACTGATTAAGTTGGTGTAGTGTTCGGCAGAAACCCCGATTTAAATACACTAAACCAATTGTCTGCGCGAGAAATACAAAATCCAAATACAGCGGTACGGAATTAATTTTTTCCAAAAACATTTCGTAATCCGAAATTTCGTAACCGGAATCAAATGTCCTTGTAAAAAATAAGGGAAATAGAGACAATCCGTTCCCACAACCAAAAAAATAATCACAAATTCATTTTATGTATTTTAAATACAATTGAAGATATAGAAAATAAAGTTACCTAGAAAAATCAATAAAAACTAAGTTTGAAATTAAAAAGAAATAACTTCACTTACATACGCTATTTTTAATAAGGACTCTTTCCGGCGTATGGAAGACAGTGAGTGTGAGATGGCTTTTTCAAATATATTACAAAATTAACGACGCGACAGATAAGGAATTGTTTGACCGTAGGAGTTTCGGCTTTGTTCTTTCAAAAAGATTTTGCACAGGTGAAAGGAATTTCGGATAAAGTAAGAATAATATTAATTATCAATTCAAGTCAGATGCAAAGTGGTGGAATAGTGGGAAGTTAACCACACAGACCATCGCATTGTATTGTATATAACTAACTCTTTCTAGCATGTACACGAGTCGCGCGGAAATTCTGCCGAATCTGTAAGTTTTAAGCTGCGTTTCATATCCGGGAGTGTTTCTGTTTTGGAAACTAGTGATGGGAAACATCGTTATTTTAAAATAACAGTTTCAACCGTTATCGTTATTGAAATAACGGTTGCAAAATAAGTTTAGCGTGATTTCCTAGTCTACAGTTCTACACGATAACGCATCGTGATTCCACATAGCACATGTGCAACTGCTGATCTTGCAGCACGCTAAAATTTAAATTCAGAAGTTTTTTTGTAATATAAATATTTTATTGCGTTTTTTTGCAGATAAATTATAAACTGGTTAATAAATTAAAATAAATTAAATGATAAACTGTTCACTGTTGTACTATCAGATTCACTGCAATCATTGTTACAGCAGCGTTAATTTCCACCATTTTGACTGATCTTACTGTTATTTTTCTAATATTTAATCTTAGTTAATCTTCGAAATGCGAGAACATATATGTGCTTAAATGCTATATAATAAATATAACGGTATTATTTTTAGTTTTTATAAGTAAATTTTTTATATAACACCGGTCTTTTATTTTACATTTGATAATTCCAATACATACAATTATTTAGAAAATATGTCGATGTCGACTACCGCCGAAGGCGTTCGAGAGGATATTTATGTAGGTACGTGATCTGATATTTTTCTAGGGGAGTTGTAACTATTATCTGTAATAAACAGCGGATTCGATCAGACAGTTGTAACGACACGCAGTTGAGTACGCCGCAACGGCGGTCGATGATACGTTCACAACAGTCCGAAAGCAACCGTGCTATACCTATTATTTTCCCAGCGAGATAACAGTTGCAACCGTTATTGGATCCATAACGGTTATAAAATAACAGATAGTTAAATAACGACCCATCCCTATTGGAAACAAAAATTCAAATTTTCTTCCATAACACGAAAATTCCGTAATATACTATCGTAAACCGATGGACCACTGTATATGTATTAAATATAACATATCACATTTTAATTTTGTTCCGCTTAGAAGTTGTGAAGTTGAATGAACGTTTTCGATACTGAAAGACGTACTAACTTTAAAAAGACTGTTTTACTGCAGAAAATATAGAAAAGTGCCTTGTGGTAATGGCTAATTAATTTCTCTTATTACCTACTTAAAACAAGTTTATTGCATATGTACATATCTTCTATTTCAATTCATAATTAATATATGAATTTCGTTTAAATACATTTATAAAAATACTTAGTGCGTCTCTGTATCATGTTTACGATGCGCGCCTCTGAGTCATACCCCTTACGATTTTGCTGTTCACTAGTAATAATAATAATAATTCATGCCTTCACATCCTCCAACAGATTTCGCCAAATATAGGGGGCATCGGACAGCCATGAGATATTATTATGCCTGCGCCCGTAGAACGTCTCAAGATGTTCACCCTCAGCATTCGCCAAATTTGGAGTAAGGAAAACTACGGAAAATCTTACTCCGAGTGATGGGCCCGGGGTTCGAACCCGGTACCCCGAGGATGGTAGCCCGGCGCGCTAGGCACCGCGCTACCAGTCCCAGTAATGACCAAAGGCTCTGCATACCGTACGGGAACACGTCATCGCTAGCATAGCCTTTCGTTCGCGCTTATAGGTAGGAAATGAGAGTACAATATTCAATATTGCACTGACAGTAAAAAATATAACATCACCCCGATACCTATTCTATTTCTACACATTTGAAGCTTCCTTGTTTTATATATTGTTGCCTGTCTTTCAAATAATTCTTATGTAAACTACTTATATTGAAACGCACACAGCAAGTTTAGAAGGATTTAATAACAGCAAAAGAATTAAGTTCCACACCCAACAACCATATTATCCGCCATCTATTTCTCAACTGTCATTCTTCGGTACTACTGAATTTACAAAACAAAACAGAATGCTTATACTATAGAAGTAATAAAGTAGTATAGAATGCTAAAACTAAATAACTTCTGTTGATTGCTAACATTCGACCATCCTGGCGTACAGAGAGCCCTCGCTCTTTGTCATTGTTTGTGGGCTTTCTAGCATTCGAAATCCTCATATCGAGCCGGTCTCTTAAGAGTTCTCTTGCTTCTAGGAATACCATCTACTCGTTTGCTGTTCAGAGGTGGCACACTAGCTTGGTCGCTCACCACATCTTTCATCTTGCTCTTTCTTGCTCTGGGTCTTGTGTTTCTTTCCATTTCGGTTGCTCGTCCCTCGTATCAGCATCTGCCGTTTCTTCTTCCGATTTTGCGTCAGTCTCATTGGAATTGTAATAACTTTTCATCTGCGAAACGTGGACAATCGTAGTAGGTTTTCGGTATGATGCTACATCTCTTATTCCTTATGTATCTGACGGTAAAATTTCGGTTACAACATGTGGCCCTTTGTATTTAGCCTGCAACTTGGTGCTCTCACCAGCAGCTACAGCTTGTGTTTTTACCACTACTATCCCACCGACGTCATAAGAGTTTCCTACATATCTCTTTTTGTCATATTGTTGTTTGTATTGGTCTTGATGCTTCAGGCCTTCGACTCGTCCATTTTCTCGGATGTCTTCCAATATTCGATGTTCTCGGCGCCTTATTAGTAGAGCCCGGTAACATGGAGCCGTGACATAGCCGTTCTTGCCTAGTATACAAAAACAATAGTAAAATAGAAAAAAAATAACAGAACTAATACATAATTATAATATGTGAAAAGTAGTGAAACACTCACCCTTTTAAGCAGCCTTGGCTACGGAACAGTAAAAGTAGAAGCACCATTATCAGTATTAACATCATATGGATAAGAGTGGCAAAAAGTTGACACCATTAGATGTGTTTCCACAGTCTCGGTGAGCGATGTTCGCCGTGGTGAGAAAATGAGTTTATATTTTGAAAAAGAGCGTCCAACATCTACCGATGTTATACATGCATGATTAAAAGACTCTTTGTACTTAGTCAGTGGATTATTCGATACACTATCATAAATTTGTTTTAGTGTTCTAAAATCGAAATCTTTCTGTAGCACGCTCTCGAACTTTTCTAAAACGCGATTATATTTTGCGTCATGTATAGTCAGTAGCTGTGTATGCACTCCGTCCATAATTTGCAGAGACTCCAATAATGATAACGATCTATTTTGTAATTGGTCTATTGTGTCAGCTAATCCTTTATAGTAGCTACGAATATTTTTTAAATCTGTTTCAACGGAAATATCTTGAAATTTCCACTGGTTCTCCTTAATAGCTGCAGCTTCGGCAGAATTGAATTGTGCAACAACAGTTCTTATTATTTTGAAATGTTCAGCATAATAAAAAGCTGCCTGCAGCCATGTTCCACAACGTGTAAGAATTGGCTCCGGTGGTTGATGAATACCAGGACACTCTGTGTGAAATGATGTTAAGCGTTTGGGAGATTTCAAAAATGCTTTTTTGTTGTGCTTGCTATTAATGCATCTACCTCGGGAGGGCATTGTCGAATGGTTTCTGCCACAAGATGTAAAGCATGCACTTTACACGTAACATGTAAACACTTGCAACCATGTTCAAGAAGAGAACGGCCTACCGAACTCATTATCGCTGCGCCATCGCTCTTAAACATCAACACTTTATCATTTGAAATTTTTCCAACGTACTAAGTACAACCTTCGTAATTGCTGCACCAGTACACTCTTGTAGTCTTCGGCTAAGTAGTAACTGGTAATGTAGGTTTACTAGAGTCTAGTATGCGTACCATAATATTTACAATTGAATTTTTTTTTTATAGTCTGTTGTCTCATCAACACATAACCAAAGAAACTGTTTTTTCAATATGCGTTTCATTTTTTTTTTCCACGTCATCGCGTACAAATGCAACATGCTTACGCGCCGTTTTTTCCGTTGGCAACCGCAACTCGGGATTGTATTTGTCCCAAAAGTCCTTAAACGGTGGTTTATCGAGTAAGCCTAGTGGCAAATTGCAGTTTATCAACATAAGAATTACATAAAAAAAATGCACTTCTCGGTGGCATGGCCAATTTTCGTTTTCTATGCTGTGCGGAATTTACGTGCATTGTACAGTTTCACTTCTTATTTGACATCAAATGTATTTTGCACATTTTACAAACTATCTTACTCCCGTTGTAAAACAAAACGGAAAAGTCAGAAGTAAACTTATTTACTATGTCTTGAAAGGGTCGTTTTTTAGCCTTCGACATGTTCACTAAAAACTACAATTAATAACTACATCTGTATTAATAAAATCAAAACGCACTACACTAAATAATGACTACAATTAATAACTACGTCTATATCAATAAAATCAACACGCCCTATCCGCTATCCAATGCTAAACTGAACTGAGTGATGATGATTTGTCGTGTCGTATCATAGTCGACCAGCCCTCCCCGCCCACCTAAACACAGTCACACCGCCGCTGCGATTGCTCTCCAGTTACCGGGTTCTACTTATTAGGCCTTCCAATTGCGCATTATCGAAAGATGGAATATAACCCATAAGCATTTTATAAGGCGTCTGTCTAGTGGTTTTATTGACCGAAGTATTCAGATTAAATTGCACCTTCAAACATTGATCCCATTGGCGTTCACTTTTCATTTCAGCTTGAATCACTGGAATTATGGTGCGATTGACTCTTTTGACCAGTCTGTTCGCTTGCGGGTGTCTAGGGGAAGTAAAGATCATGCCTAGGCACAACGCCCCCTTGCGTTTGGCAGCCCAAGAGCTGCCCGATAGGTGGTGGACATCTACACTCCGGTTTGTCTTGCTACCCTTTGGGACGGCGTGACTGTGTTTGTTGGCGATAGGTGTCGCCGAGAGACATATTCAGTGCTGCTTTGGAGATTAGCAATATAAACTGAGAGGCAAACTCAACGATAGCGGCAGTAGATAGTGCTCAGAACCATGCTGATGACGCCGAGTAGGCAGAAACATGTCCATGTGTTAGCGCTATTTTCTCTGCTACATTGTTTTTGCCGGGAATGATTCCACCAATACCATGAGCTATATTAGCATTTATTTTTTGGTTATTGTATTAGGCATTCTTTCCACGTGTATTTCTATTTTATGTAGTTCATCTATGTTTGCGAAACGTAATATCGTGTAATCATAGATAATGACTTTATTTAAAGATGTTTCTAATTAATATTGTAGTACCCACAGATTCTAAAACCAGAACGATAAAACCTATTGCATCGCACGTCTATGGAAGTGACAAAAATAATGTATGTACCAGCTGCGTGTGAGTCATCCCGTACGTTTTGCCGAGGCCCGCTAATGAATGACTGAGTTTGTATTTTTATAAATTTTTAAAGGCATTGAAAACTAGTATGGATGAAAGTATCTTAAGATACTCTAATTAATAGCTATATCTATAGCTATAGCTCCACTTTTCTGTGAGGGCAGCAGCTCGACTGATGACTTAACCTGACAGAGGTAATTAAATAATAATGAAACCAACTACCAACAACCACCATGTACGAACGCGCGTTTCGCCGCCTAACGGCCCATCAGCTTACCTCTATGGAAGTTGGTAGATGTATTTGAAATTGTCGTATACTAGGGTACGTACGGATTCATTTATAAGCGCGAATCCCATGCGTATCAATATTATGGAAGGTACATAGACTTCTGTAGGACACCACGAGGTAGGCGCCATAAATTCTCGGACTGACAGGCTTATACAGTTTCTAGCGTTGCATCATAGTTGGACATGTGCGAGGTTTACACTATATATATTATGGCTCGAAGAGTAGTAGTTTCTAGTAGCCAGACAGACAGCGTGACCAGTGCATGAAAATGTCTCAGGTAACGAAAATTGAGTACCGCGCGGTCATTACATTTTTAACAAAATAAGGGCACACACCTAATTACATTAAATAACGTTTAGACGGCGTTTATGGTGATTTATCTCCTTCATATTCCACTGTAAAAAAGCGGACAAAATGTTTGCGTTTGGGGCAAGAATCCCTTGTAGATGTGCGCCCCGGCCAATCGAATTGATAACGCCTCAAAACATTTTAATTATTGAAGAAATGGTATAAGCAGATCGCCGTTTGAAAGTGAACGAATTAGCAGTGATGTTTAACATTTCTGAAACAAGTATTCGCCGAATTCTCCATAACCATTTGGGTATGAATAAGATTAGTGCAAGATGGGTACTGCATCTTCTTTCTGTTCAACAACGTGAACGTCGGGTCGAATGTGCGCGCTTGTTATTAAACATGAGGACGACCCCAAACCAATTTTGGAGTCACAGGAGATGAAACAATGGTTCTGTATTATGATCATCTATCCAAAAAGGAATCGATGGAATGGCGGCAACCCGATGGACCTCGTCCCAGAAAAACATTTTGAGGGAAAAGCTTTAGATTATTTTTACAAGGGTATAGAATTATTAATTGATCGTTGTAATAAATGTATTGAAGTTAAAGAAGATTATATTGAAAAATAAAAATTGTTATATTTTACCAAGTCTATTTTTTCTATATCAAGCCAAGAATTTATAGCGCCTACCTTGTACCTATATAAACAATTTTGCGAAAAATTAATTAAGTTATTTCTATGTCTATTATGAGTATTATGTGCATACAATCTGTGTTAAGTGTATTATTTCATTTACTCAACGCGTGAATGTTGATCATGACTTGTATCCGCATTTAAATCTCATGGACTCCCGACAGGTACCTATACGTTGACAGTGGGACCTTAATCAGCTTCGTAGACGATCATCGTAGGCGCTGCCTCTACTGAAGCACTACAGAAACTTAGCGAGGGAGCTATACTTCGAAAATAAAAAGTTGATGCGTCTGTAACAATTTAATTGTAAACTATCTATCTGTATTTCTATAAAACAGCAATTTGCTCCCTTAATGCAATTGATTGTTATAGCGTTAGAACAAGATTTTTGGGGTTGGTGATAGATCAACAGCTAGTATGCAAGAACCTAAACTCCGTTTATTACGCTATGCCGAACGTCATATCTACTTTTCATGTAGTCGTAGTACTTCTCCAGATATATTATGAGCTGGCTATATCCCCATCTGTCTTATAGGATTGTAGTGCGGTCAAGTGCGAAAGAGATAAATAACTTGTTTATCTTACAAAAAAGATTCTTCCGTCTAATTTACAATTAATCCTGCCGATTAACTTTTAAGACAGAAAGTATTTGAACTTTCCGAGGATATTTGTTTACAAGAGCACGGTGTTCACAAGACAAAATCTGAATTGGTTCAACAATAATAGTGTCCATCCCACAACAACCAACCAGGCACGAACTTGGAACTCTTTCACGTAAAAGTTTACACTTTGAGCAATCGTTCATGTATAGTTGTCTACCTCCGACTTCCCAGTGATATAAAAAGCCGATAAAATAATTACCTCTATTTAAGCAAAAGTTAACTGCTTTTACAACTGAAGTGAGTTTGTAATGTGTTGTAACTAGTTAATATGTATTGCCTACTATTTTATTTGATACAGTAACAAATATGACGTATTCTATGTTTAAATCCTATATTATTAAAATATATTATTATTAATATATTATGCAACCCTTATTTTTAAATGCTTTCTAATTGCCACAAATGCAAACGCTCTTGTTATCGACTCAGAAAATAAAATGGCACAGCTAAAAGTTAATTAACTAGGAAAAGATGAAATGATGGTCTATTATTATTATTATTATTATATGGCTTTGGCGGACGCCACTGGCCAGTTACACCAGCCACCCAACAACCCGAAAAATGATGATCTAATTCTCACAATAACTTTTTAACAACACAATGCTACCGGTTTCGAGTCAATATCATCTCATCCCGAGGCAGGCTGAAAGTAAGAAGTTATTTTTATAATTACAATATTGTTTGTCTTTTTCTATTGTACAAATGTATTGTAATAATAAATGAACCTTATGGAAACAACTAATACAAATGTATTGTAATAATTAAAGGTGGCCACGAGCGGTACCGCGCAGTAGCGTAGAGTCGACCAGGCCTCGCGTTCCACTAGAGTAATTCTGCTAATAGAGATGTTTGCTGCTGCAAATAATTTCGCTCATCTTTTAAATAAAAATTAAATAACACGTGCTCAAACACTTACCATTTTAAGAGTCCTCCGTGAAATCACAAAGTGAATAATGTCTGTTAAATATCTGCAACATTAGATATGTTTCAACTGTTGTTTCGGCAAAACTAGTACGGCATGAGGAAAAAATGCGTTTATATGCAGAGAACGAACGTTCTACATCTAGTGACGTAATATTTGCGTAAGTAAAATAATCTTTCAAATAACTTAACGATTCTGTTGACGCACCTTCACAAATGTATCTTAATGTGCCAAAATCAGAATTTTTCTCAAAAACACTTTCAAATTTTTCTAGAACAGAAACATTTTTTGCGTCTTCAATCGCGCATAGCTGTGCGTGAACATGTCGCACTATTTGTAGAGATTCTTCTAACGGCACCGCAGGATTTTGTAATTTTTCTATTGCATCTGCTAGCCCGAAGTAATTGTCGTGAATGATTTTTAAATCCATTTTAACCTGACTATCTTGAAATTTCGACTGGCTTTTCAGGATAGCGGCAGCTTCCTTTGTATCGAATTGTAAAACCACGTTCTTAATATTGTCAAAATATTTATGATAATAAAACGCGGCCTGCAACCATGTTCCCCAACGAGTTAGAATAGGTTCTGGTGGCTCTGGTATACGGGGGCACAGTCTGTGAAATTCGCGAATACGTTTCGGTGATTTGACAAATACTGCTTTGGTATGCGCTATTAAAGCGTCTACCTCAGGATAACATTTTCTGATACTATCCGCCACAAGATTGAGAGCATGAATTTTACACGTAATGTGTAACAAATTAGCAGAATACTTTTTAAGAGACTGGCCTACAGAAAGCATGTTTGCAGCACCATCACTCACTAACATCAAGAGTTGGTTTGTTGAAAGTTCAAACTTGTCCAATGTATTTAACACTAACTTTGAAATTACTTCGGCAGTACACTGTTGTATTCGTTTGGAGACTAATAGAATTGAAGGTGCCGATTGATGAGGTTCCAATTTGCGTGCCATTACATTAAGAACAGGATGTTTCTTCCGATCTGTTGTTTCGTCGACACATAACCACAATTTTTGATCTTTCAACTCCGATTTTATTTTTTGTTCAATATGTTCACGCGCAGATGGCACAATTCTTCGTAACGATGTTCGACTTGGTAATTTGCACTCCGAATAGTTCTTCCAAAAGCAGATAAATGGTTCCTTGTCTAGTAAATTAAACGGTATATTACATGCGATAAACGTAACGCATAAATTAAATATAAATTTTTCATTGTCTCGTGCGCAATTTCTTTTTGACACATGCTTTTCACTATTTACGTGTCGTAGACAATGTTGTCTGGATCAACACATTAACGGGATTTTACAGATTACACATTTAATTTTAGGACCTTCATATATTAAGTCTGGAATTTCTGCAATAAATTTTCGAAGTTTGTCCGACCGCGGTCGTTTTGCTGATGAAATCATAATTTTTCTAGGAGAGATAAACAATTGCGCAAATGACCGGCAGCGAAAATGTCCGTACTGCTCCGCAGACGAAGTAATACTACCGTTCCTCTCGGTCCGAACTGATTCTACGCCGATGCGCGGTACCGCTCGTGGCCAGCGTTAGTAATAATAAATGAATCTTATGGAAACAACTAATTCAAATGTAGAGATGCAAATGTAAGTTAAAATAAATTACTGATAATTTGTTTAGTATAAATTATAAAATTGTAGTGGAAATAATTAGCGGTAAGAAATCAGAAAGAACAATTATTTGTAAAAATCTAGAAAATATATTTTTTATAAGAATACTTACAGTTAACATAATGCAGATCAAAGTTCTGTCAAATTTAATAAAATATTATAACTTAAACTTGTAAAATATACTTCGCATGGAATAAGAGGATCACTTGTCGTAAAGATAATGTCAAAATTTTGTGTAAAAAGAGACGAACACAACATGTTAAAATGATGACCGGCTTTACAATAAAACATAAAAGAATAAACCTTGAGTTATTACTAACCTGGGCAAATATGCGGTAACAGCCAGAGGCGTGGCGAGCGCATATAAGTTTACACATAAAATAGAAGGTAAGAAATAAATTATATTGACGATCTGTTGTTTCGTGCACACACAACCACAGTTTTATATCTCTCAATTCCGTTTTCATTCTTTTTTCTATATGCTCACGAGCAAGTGGCACTACATTTCGTATCGATGTCCGACTAGATAATTTACAGTCCGCATATTTATTCCAGAACGAGACAAATGCTTCTTTGTATAGTAAACGAAATGATAGATTACATAAAATGAGAGTAACATAAATCAAATGTAAATTTTTCTTGGTCTCGTATGCCACTTTTTGCAGAAGAATTCTGTTTGCTTTCGATGTGACGTTGACAATGGCTTTTGGACCAACACATTAAAGGGACTTTGCAAACTAGACATTGAATTTTAGCGCCATCAAAATTAAGTCCGGCATGTTCACTATAATGTTTTTAACTGTGTCTGCCATTGGTCGTTTTTGCGACGTACCTAACTGCGACATTTTTAAAGCAAACATAAGCGTACAATTACGAAATAAGTTACGACAGCCTACATATACACAAAACTACTCGCATACAGCATCGATTTAGTACTGACGCTGTGAACGCGTGAAATAAATAATCGCCGACTCCGCATCACATATCTACTACACTGACTGTTACCGCTGTTTGCCCAGACTAGTTATTACCTCTCCTCTACTGTGAATATATTAAATGTATAAGATTTAAATTTAAAAGATTGGATCGTTTAAGAGTTAATTAGCGACATTTTATTATACAAAAAAACACATGGATGTCATACATCAACAATATTAACCGTCACATTGATCTTGGTCACTTTCATCGACATTTTGCAAATCCGTCTTATTGGTTAGATACTTCAACATAGCGGGTATTTTAAAAGTTCAAATCTACATTATCTAATCTAAACTAACGATTACTGTTAAACATTTTCCGCGCAATGTTAGAAAAATACATATACTGAAAGTATTTCCCTGCAAAAGTGATGCTTGTTGAATTCTATAAATATACTAAAAGTAAGTCATCCAATTATCAAATCGGTGTATTTACAGAGAATATGTCATAGTGAATACATCGACACTACAACTGTTTAGTGTTTTTGCTATCCCCAAGCAACAAGTATTTAGTTTTAGAAGAAAATTACAAGTAGGTATTAAGTAATCGTATTTTATAAAATACTGAATATATTCCTTCAAGTAAATACCTGTACTATCTGTAACAGCTTTCATTACAAGTTTGCTCAGGAATTCTTAACCATAGATATATTTTTAAAACTTATTTTGAGAGTAACTTTATTTTCTTTACAGTCAAGATAATAAAAAATATGAACCCAACGACATTTTTATTTTCGTATACGTAGGTGATCCTAACAACAATTTAATGTAATCTATTTTGTTTAGTTGTATTCTATATACTGACCCAATAGCACACTTCATGTGTCATTCATTAACCAAGCTTCCTGAAAAAGCAATTGTGCCACAATCTTAAAAGATCGAATCCTAGCACAAGCGATGTAATATAATAATAAGAACGCTATTGTAACGTACGTCTTTTTTACTTTGACTCTAGACACCCGCAGATTCGTACAATAGCTATTCACTATTTAATCACATCGGCCTATATTGTAACGTAGGCGATACATAACATTCTATAGCATCGATATCGGGCTGTGGATCGCTTTCAGACAATGCATTGTGTTTTGTTACAATAAACTTTTAATCCGTAAGAAGGGAAAGGATGCGTTATTTTAACAACAGAAAGTAGAATTTTATTTTTTGTTTTTCAGTTGTTGTGCCTAAGAACCTTTATTGTGTTCTAAAACGCATTTAAAAGCAAACGCGTAAGCTGTACCTACTAAAAATAAAGGACTTTGGTTTATTTGAAAGTAGTAATGTTGAAATTAAATTTTTAACGACCAGGCTAATATGACAAACCTCCACCTTCGGGCCAAGCACAATTTATGTTAAAAAAATTTATATAACAATGTGTAGGATACAAAAAATCACTTTCTCGAAAAATACATTTTTTTGTTATTAATTAATTTCGTGTCCAGTTATGGTACACGTGGTCTGGTATAAAGTACAAAGATGTTTTGCTACGTACAAGAACAAGTACATCAAATCTGAACATCACTTTTTTCAGGGAAACATCATGAGAAGAAAAAAAAACATTTGTCGCGAAGATAAAGATTAACTTGTTTGCATGGTATACAAGTTGTAGACACTTCTTTAGCATCTTTCATAATCTGTGCCCGTCGATATTTCTTGGCAATGTCTCTGTGGCAAAATGAACATCTTCGTAGTTTTTCATGGTGACATAGTGATATGATTCTTTCCGTTCTGATCTCCTTTCTGTAACATCCAATTGAAGTAAAGACAGTATGAAATTGTGAAATGGAGACTCTTTCATTAGTGACCTAGGTAGCGTAGTGAGTAAAAAGTTGACAGGCATTTATAACTGCGGTGTTTGTTAACATTTCAAAAATAATTTCCCTTTCAAACTGTGGATGCATAGGCCGCTTTTTGGTCTGACACATCAATAAAAGATTTCGTTCTGTTATATTCTACCAAATGGAACGTTTCCTTTTTAGTCGTAAAAAATAAAACGTCTCGGTTAGGAGAATAAACGCAATTGTAAGGAAGTGGAAGGACACTTCCATACAATAACGTTTGTATTGCTCTGAAATGCTATCATTTCGTCTATAGTCCGAGTAAATTCTGTCCTGATTCAAAAACCTTATTACCTAGGACCGGATGGATTATTCATCGATGCCATTTAAACGTAACTATGCATCTCACACAGCCACAGATGAAAATACGACGGCATAATATGTGCATCTCTCTCTTCAATTCATGTCGACTTCCAAAAATATTCCCTATACCTTAGTTTCCGAGATAATTGAAATAATTTCAGTTTTTTTCGAAATGCCGCTGTTTCTTTAACGGCCAATATCTTAAACGCCTTACATGCTAGAGCGGTGATTCAAATTTCCTTAGGTTGAAAATTTTTTGAAGTTTTCGGCAATACACCCACGCATTTTATATATCAACTAGCGTCTACAAGATAGTCATCGAAATGGTTGCTATGTTTGATTTATGCTATTTCAATTTTTAAATAGAATACTCTGTACATTTTTTTAGAATCTGACAAATTTGTTATAAACATTTCCTTATACCTAAAATGTGTCGGTCTTTAGGAAATTAAATATAAAGATAATTTTCTTGTTAAAATGCGGTGCTGCGACGAAATACTGTAAACTTTTGTTTTTCTAGAGATATTCATTAAAAATAATCTGTCAAATTTAATTTATACATACAATTTCATCTATTCGAAGTGAACACTATTTTCCTTCATAGAAACTGTAATGCTATTTCTTATATTTTGTTGAATATTCACTAAGCTTTCGGGAGTAATATTTTGTGTAATGTCCACGTTATACAGAAATTCATCCAGAGTTTTTTTATAAACATTTGTGTTTAGCTAAATGAGGAAATTTTGAAACAACTTTCAACATGTTTTTATTCAATTTTTTACTGCTGAAAAAACTTAGAGTGCGATGGTTTAAATAAATCTATTCGTTTTATGAACTCTAATCAACTTTTGTATGCTTCTTTTCGCAATTTATTAGTTGTACATGCTTGTTAATTTGCTAATAGGAAAATTATGGTTATTTTGAGTAGACCCGCGCTTTCAGAATTCAATGAAACTTGGGTGGTTTGTAGACCTTATAGTACCATGTAAAATACCGGTTTCCGATTTGGCTAAGAAACGGTTGTGGAAGGCGAAATCAGGGTTTGAAAATCGGGGCTCTCGAAGCATAAGTATAAACGTTTAGCATTTCTAAAGGGCTATCGAAATATAGTAAACTTGATGCAATAGGGGCTTAATGGGCCTGACCTCCACTTTCCACCCCTATGTCTAAAGGGTGTGTGTGTGTTTGTTTTTGTGGCGGTTATATTCACTTTGGCATAAGTACCATTCGAAACGGCCCCATGCTTTTTTGTCCTAGCTCCTTCATGGATACCATAAAATAGCCATAAATTTGAAGAGTTATATCTCTACTTTAACATTCATTTATTGCTGATCAATTAAATTTTTGAAATTATACAATCTATATCACGCGGCCGATATGCCCTCATGAGATTGATCGTGCCATGTATTAAGTCTATTTTACACGCCGCGATTTTTGGGTAAGTAATTGAACAAGTCGGTAGAAATGTGCCGTTTTACATTCTACAATAAATTAGACAAGTTTTTAACGATCGTGAATACTCGTTTAGTTTCGTTAATAGTTGAATGGCGGAATTATCAAATAGGAATTTTTCATCTGCAGATAAAAATAGATTGGCAATCTGCTTTTGTTCAATGTCTTGGCAGTTTTGGTAAAGGCACAGCTATATAGGTTTGGTTACTTCAACTTCGGTTAGTTAATTCAAATTATCTATTACATCAATTCCCGTAAATTTTCGAAGTTTAGCTTTACTTTAAAAACACTAAAACAAGATTCGTAAATATTTTTCTGTTATCGGGTTGGCATTAAAGTAAAGTTAGTTCGAAATCGTCTGAAAATCGTGGCAAAAATAGAGCATGTTCTATTCAATTCAATTAATCGTACGATAAATTGTTCAAGAAATCGGACCGATTTTTACTGTTTTACACGGTACGATGAAATCGAAGATCAACTTGTTCAATTAATTGACCAATAAATCGTGGCGTGTAGAATAGGCTTAAAGCACACTGGAGTGATGATTAATCGGAGCCGGCGTTTGGTAGTTTTTCTTGCAAGTGTTTAGCGGGTCTTTAGTTAAACTACAATGTTTAAAAGTTTGCGAACAAAACCGCAGAAAATGGAGGGTGTAGCCGTTACCACCGAGAGGACAAGGCCTCAGCGCTCTTCAATGACGTCACGCTGTTTAGGTGATGTATCGCCATGCACCATATTAGCCTAAGGGCTAAAGGAATGTTGATTTTTGAATTTCTGTTTTAAGTTTTGAACGGCTTCTGGTTTAAAGAGGATGCCAGTCGTCAATTAAGCCCTTCTTCGCATCCCATTCGATTTTGTTTTGGAAAAACAAAGTTTCAAAGCAAAAACCAAACACGTAACCGAGCACCGTTTTCGTGAAAGATGTATTTGTGGTTGATATTTAATCGACTAATTATTATTATTTGTAATTGTACATGTATTTGGATGAAACTAAGGTTAAAATGACACAGTAATTGCAATTTTATTTGAAATTTTGTTAAATTTCACGAGAAAATTTACAGACATGTTATTTAACCAGAGTCATTCCTATTATGTGGTGTTTCACCTATTCTATCATACTATTTGTAGAAAGGTTATTATAATAATTGTTGCAATACGTCCACTGCTGTGAATATGACATTTACAAATGTATATCGGTGATATAATTTAAAATATGTTGTGTTAAGACAAAACGTTTATTATACACATTTAAAAACATCTCTTCGTGTCCAAAAATAATTTTGTTAAATGTAACGTAAGAATATAAAACTATTTGAACAATAAAATCTTGAGGGTAAAGTAGTTTCCCACAACTTCCATTTTTTATGAGGGTGTAGTTGTCTTTAATCGCTCGTTCATCATTGTAAATGATATTTTGCTTGCATATTTCGTATTGAAGTTTTTTTCAGTGTAATATAGCAACAATAACCGGCTAAATAAGCTATTACAGGCATGTCACTATTGAAATCAAAATTTTGTTGAGCTTCGCTAGGAAAATTGATATTTTCATAAAACTGTTTAATATGTATATTACCATAGACTCGTGACTTTAACGTTATCAATAGAGCGGGCCAAGAGCGCCACGCGCCAGGTTCGCAATCAGGCTGCCGGGCGCATATATGTATGTAAACATAGGTAATTTAAATATGTAATTATTAGGACGAGGACCAAAACCACTGTCTATTACGTCGTGAAGACGCGCAAATATACACCTGCAGTTTGGGTGTTCGTTGATAAATAGGGCGTTGTTCACAGTGGGCCACTACAAAAAAAAAGTTCATTCATCGACGGCTACGAACTAACAGCGCGCTTATTCATTTACGGATGACGCGCTCTATTCATCAACAAATGACGAGTCTGCAGATGTTACGTTTGCACCACTTCGTGGCATACTAGAAACAAGCGTCGGTGTGCTCGCTTTAGTGATTATGTCTAACGTAACTATTAAAAATAAACGGCCATTACCTACGAAAGTTAATAAATTTCTTAGTGAATTTGTGGATTTACACTACAATGGGAGTACAATTTTCTGTAAAGTTTGTAAAAAGAAACTACTGTGCTGGAGCAAACGTGATTGTGAAAGATATATAAATAGCGCACACCACAGAAATAAAAGAAATGGTGTGTCACAACAACGTCAATTTCAATTAGAATTGCTTTTAACGTTTACGGTATGTGGTCTACCACTTCGTATACTTGATAAAAAAGCATTTCGAAAATTCTGGGGTACATGCAATACCGAGTGGATACTACCATCTCGGACAGCGTTACGGAGAGATATTCCACGAATACGTGAGGACATTGAAAATCGAATTAAAGCCGAATTAAAAGATAAACAGCTGTGGCTATGTCTTGATGAGACGACAGATTGCAAAAAAAAATCTATTTTGAATATAATAGTGCGCGTATTAGATCCTATTAAACCAAATTTTGCAATTCTATTAGCCAGCAGAAGATTAAAACAGTGTACTAGTAAAGCAATTACGGCCGTAGTTCTCGAAACGTTACAAAAATTTCAAGTGTCAACCAGTCAACTGTTGTTGTTCATGAGCGATGGTGCAGCAACAATGTGTAGTGTAGGCCGTTCCCTTAAAGAAAAGTGTGAAGGACTTTTACATGTTACGTGTAAAGTCCATGCTTTACATCTTGTGGCACAAACTATTCGAGAGTGTTACCCGGAGGTGGATGCATTAATAGCAAACACAAAAAAAGTGTTTCTCAAAAGTCCTAAGAGGACTAGGGCATTCCACAGGTTATGCCCTGGTATTCGAGAACCACCACAGCCCATTCTTACGCGTTGGGGAACGTGGTTAAAAGCCGCTTTTTATTATAATGAACATTTTCAAGAAGTCAAATCCGTTATTTTGCAATTCGTCCCTGCCGAAGCTAGAGCTATTAGGATGAGCCAGAAGGGATTTCTCGATATTTCTGTTGAAACACATCTAAAGAATATTAGCAACAATTACAAAGGGTTAGTAGACGCGATAGAAAATTTGCAAAATTCTGGATTGTCGTTGGTAGAATCAGTGCAAGTCGTGGACGAAGTTAGTACATTGTTACACAGTATAAACGATGCAACAAGTGGACGAGTTTTAGCTAAGTTCGATAGTGTTTTAAAAAAGAATCCGGACTACACGAGATTAAGACAAATGTGCGATTGGGCATCTGCAGATTCCTTGACTAAGTCTAAAGATTATTTTAATTACGCCTGTCTTACTTCGGTAGACGTGGAACGGTCGTTTTCGAAATATAAGAACATTTTTTTGTCTCGGCGAACATCCTTCACCGAGGCAAATGTGGAAACTTATCTGATGGTGCAACTTTTTAAACAAGCCTATCCGCATTATTAAGAAGGATAGAATTTATTTATTATATCATTATTTACAGTTACATTATTAAGTACAACAGAATAAAAAAGCGTTCAGTTTCTCAGTTATTTCCTTATTACATCCCATTTACAACGCATACCGTTTTCAATCAAATAAAAAATCATAATGAAAATAAAAACACCTCAGCGCGTACATATATATATATATATATATATATATATATATATATATATCCGCTCTAATTACTAAACATTATTATTGCGTCAGCTTTTATTTTTTTACTCTTGTGTATTAATTTCGAAATATCACATATCTGCTGTGACTCACATATACGCTATTTACAATAAGCGGCCGTTGCGCCTGATTCCGATTCTGTTGGATGGCGCAATTTGGCCCGCTCTAGTTATCAATGATTGAATTGAGTTGGAAGAGCATCTTTTTTAAGCCTAGGATTTTTTAAACTTACAGTTATAGTTTCCGGTCCTTGAATCTGTAGTTGTTGAAAAATAAATAATATCTTCTTTTACAAAGTGTATCTCACAAATCCTAGAGTACATTGTTGGAGTAAAATTTTCCCCATGCAGTGCGCAGACCCGTTTTTTACTCGTCTGAGGATCAGAGGGGAAACCGAATGTGTGAACTTTTGGTCCATTCTTATAATTACCGGGGCACTCAGGTACGCAATAGGTACACGGCATTGTTATAAACACGTAACACACAAAATACCTTCGGAGGTGTTTTATCGCTTATACAACACTAAAAAAACATCAGGTATCACCAACAAGATACGGCAATATCACTACACAGTATTTTTTTAAATAAAACCAATATAATTTGGATAAACCAATTCAAAACGCAAGAGATGGTCTAAACGTGTAAACATTAAGACGATAATATGTCTGTCACAGCCTGCTGACGTCGGAGCAGTTAGGCCTTATATATCGGTGGTAACGGTGTGGCCCGAGTAGAGCGGGGCGTCGAACATTTTGCGAAGCGGTAAGTGCAGCGTGCATGATAAACAGAGCGCAGTATATGCGTCTGTCCTGACCACGAGCGTTTTGAGCGGGATAAAAAGCGTGCAACATTACCATGTTACAGAGCGTGCGCGTGCAAGACAAACAAGTTTGTATATGGGAACGGTGATGCAAAAGTTTGTAGAATTTAATTTTAGATGAGACTATTTTATTTAATACGTAATTGAACGTTGATAGAGATATTTCAGTATATTCTTGAAATTTACTTTTATCCAGTCTTAACATTTCATAAAGTGTATGAAATTCCCAAAATTTGCTTTATTTAACTGCAACACTTGAACCATTTCTTACACTAAATAAGGATAAAGGATATCAACACCCATTCTCTGCAGATTTTGTTTGTAAACTTTTCAACATTGTAGTTGAAGTACTCTAAACACTTGGAAGAAAAACAGTTAAACGGTAACGCCACGCAAAACGATATACTTTGCTTAGGCTATACCCTTAACCGTTGGGGAGAAAAAATGCCAGTCGCCATGCTTTAATCAGGCCATGCACTCAGGTATTTAAGATATCCGCCGTTAAAGAAACAGTCAGATTTCGCAAAAATGTCCAATTATTTCAAAAACTAAGATAAGATGGTTGTCCCAATATTGAAGTGAGTTGAGATGAACAGAAGAGGAGCATCCAAAAACGTAACGATATAAGGGATGTTTCTTTTGAAAAACTAAACTTGTATTATTTGTAGCTGAACCTAAACATGCTATGTACCTAGACATCATTTTATGTGCGAATATTTTCCTTGAAAACTTTCTTTAGATTGTTTAGGAAAAGAATTACCTTTCGTCCACGCACTAATTGTAAGTGGGCTGGATAATTGCTAAATAATTTAAAAAATACGCGATACTTATTAGTTACAGCAGATATTATTCTCAAGTAAGCTAGAACAGAACTATATTTTCTTTGAAGGTCCTAATTCTGAATTTATTAAAATGCATTTGTTTTTGTCAATTTCCGTGCCTTCATAACAATAGAATAGAATTTTATTTATTCAATAATGCTGGCAAAAGCGTTGAACAGGTCAAAAGTGCCAAAAAAGTATAACTATAGTATAAGAAGACGCTCTCACATTATATAAACGATTAACACAAACAAACAAATAATATAATATACAATTATCAGCAGAGCAACGCAAACTGCGCTGAAAGCCAGTGGCTGACGCATAAAAGTTTACACAAAATAAACACGGCCGGGACAATTCGGTATAAGCGTCAGTATAACTGCGACTCGAAAGCCGATCTGTTGTGTATGCATCTACGTTGTCGTATACTATATCGTAGTTCTACGTTTGTTTTGAAAATGTTTCCTACGTCGCGAAAACGCCCAAAGTTGGACACAATAAGAGAATTTATTGCAGAAATGCCTGATTTAAAGTGTGATGGCGCTAAAATTCAATGTGTAGTGTGTAAAATAGATTTAATATGTTGATCGAAAAGTGATTGTCTACGGCACGTAAATAGTGCAGGGCATGTTTCAAAAACTAATTCCACAGGAGATTATGACAAATTTAAATTTAATTTATGTGTTTATTGCATGTAATTTACCATTTTATTTACTAAGGAAGAAAGCATACGTCTCGTTTTGGAATGAATATTCGGACTTTAAGTTACCAAGTGAGAGAACATTACAGAGAGTTGTGCCGTCTGCTCGTGAGCATCTCGAGAAAAGAATTAAATCGGAGTTGCAAGATAAAAAACTGTGGTTATGTGTGGACGAAACAACAGATCGTAAAAAGCATTCTGTGATTAATGTAATGGTACGCACAATGGAACCACATCGACCGTCACCCTCAATTTTACTAGCTTCCAGACGAATACAACAATGCACTGCCGAAGTAATTTCAATGTTGGTGTTAAATACATTGGAAAAGTTTGAACTTTCAACAAATCAACTGTTGATGTTTATGAGTGATGGTGCCGCAAACATGCTTGCTTGCGTTAAAAAACATTGTGCTAACTTGTTGCATATTACATGTAAAATTCATACTCTCAGTCTCGTAGCAGATAGTATCAGAAAATGTTATCCCGAGGTAGACGCTCTAATAGCACATACAAAAGCTGTGTTTGTAAAATCCCCAAAACGTATTCGGGAATTTCATAGACTATGCCCCGGTATTCCTGGCACCCACACACAACCTATTCTGCATTTTATTATCTTAAATATTTTGAGAATATAAAGAACGTGATTTTAGAATTCGACCCAAAGGAAGCTGCGGCTGTCAAGGTAAGCCGCTTGAAATTTCAGGATAGTCAAGTTAAAACAGATTTGGAAATTATTCAGAACAATTACGTCGGACTAGTGCAACATGTTCATGCACAGCTATGCGCGATAGAAGACGCAAGAAATGTTTGTGTTTTAGAAAGGTTTGAAAGTGTTTTAGATAAAGACTCTGATTTTGGCACATTAAGTCAAATTTGTGAAGGTGCGTCAACAGAACCGTTAAGTTATTTGAAAGATTATTTTACTTACGCAAATATAACGTCACTAGATGTAGAATGTTCGTTTTCGGCATACAAAAACACTTTTTCTTCACGCCGCACTCACTCGCCGAAACAACTTTGGAAACATATCTAATGTTACAAATATTAAACAGACATTATCCACTTTGTGATTTCACGGAGGACTCTTAAAACGGTAAGTGTTTGAGCACGTATCACATTTACTTTATTTTGTGTAAACTTTTATGCGTCCGCCACTGGCTTTCAGCGCAGTTGCGTTGCTCTAATTATCAGTGTGTACCGCACATTGTCGAAGTGTATATATAAAAACAAATAAAATAAAATGTAAATGACTAGCCAAAGAAATCGCGCACTCATATATATAAATAGCGGGCACGGTACTGTTTGAAAATCTCTTTACACTGGGCTGTAGTCCAAACATACCACGCACGCACATCTTTTGTAATTTAAATATTCGTTCAGAATCAACTGAGGCACCCCAAAACGCAATACTATACTTATGTAAGTCTGCTATAGGCATAGGCGTAATAAGCACTAAGACCCGCGTCAATGTTCGTGGAGCGTGATATCAGCTTGAGAGCGTATCCAAAGCCAGCTAACTTCAATGTCAGAGACTCGATATGATGTTTCCAGTTTAGTTGTCCATCAACTGTAACTCTTTGAACCGACTGTACCAGTCTTTGATTTGTGTAGTACCTATGGCATCGTCGCCGAAAGCTTCCTGAATTTTCCGAATGGTGTCCGCTTGAGCATCATCAAGCTTCTGACAAAATTTGATGCAGTAACGCTGCTCCAGTCGTTCCGTCATTTCGTCAAATTTGCAAACACGACGGGCTGCCAGCACACTACCGCGCTCACGTACTTGCCACTGCCGAGGATCAAGAGCTGCGCACGGAATATTTTACATACATGCGCACAACTCCCAACCAAATATCATCACACTCGCTTTATTACTTTCGCGGGAAACATGGCAGGTCGGATACATTTTGAACAGACCTCGTATGTAGGGCAACACTAGATTTGTCAAACCTTTTAAATTTAAGATGAGCTAACTGCTCCTCGTACCAAACATTGGTTGATCATTTGGTTTGCCCAACATACGCTTGATTGCAATTTTTACATGATATTCTATAAATCCGTGTTTTATCCATATTATTTACATAATCTCCGTGATTTCCTAAAATGCTTTTGAAATTATTATTTGACGAGAAGACTATTTCGAGATCAACTTTCTAATTCTTACCCTATTCTTTTTTTTTTAATTTGAATTTACTTGCAATACTCTTGATTTCCGGGTTGGAACCGCGTCGTTGTCGTAGCTTTGGCCAACGCACACTGACTGGGGATTTATTCGTTCCGAAAGGGTTTATAGAGGGCTTATTTTGGGTCAATGGGGCGGAAATTTTACGTGTCCATGAAGCGAAAATGTTATGCGTCGATGAAGCGAAAATGTTATGCGTCGATGAAGCGGAAATGTTATGCATCAAAGAAGTGGAAATGTTATGCATCGATGACGCGTAGCGGTTGCTAGGAGGTTCAATCAGCTGGGATTTCCACATGTGATGTAAGGGGTAACCATCCTCGCGATTTAAATTGTTGGGATATTTGAAAATCTCTATAGGTTCGCGGATTTTTCTACCATAATAGTAAGGATTGCGAGATAAGATGCGGGTAGAGTTATATTACATGTGGCGGCCAGTTTCAAGTCTATGCTCAGCCAGTGCAGACCCGGCTACACGCAACAACCGCGTACAACGCTCGTGCGCAGTAACACGAGTGCTGATTGACCGCTTTGTTTCACCGATGTACACACTACCGCACGAACATGGAATCTGGTGCGATCTGGTTGCGGTCTTTGATGGAAAAGTAGTCTTGAAATTGGGTTTAAAGATGGCTTTTATGTTGTTCTTGAAGAGAATCTTGCTGATGCGATCGGTAACACCATGAATGTAGGGTAGATACGCTTGCTTACGGAAATTAGGGTTAGATGAGGGGAGTTGCTGGAGGAGGGTTGGTGTAGCGGGAAATGGTAGTTTGAATATCTTTCCTGGAATAGTTATTGCGGATTAAAGATTCAGTAATGTGGTTCGGTTCTTGAGGAAGCGAATTGGGTTCAGATATGGAAATGACCCTTTGGATAAGAGAATTGATAACACAGCATTTTTGGGCTGGATGATGGTGTGGGAGGCCTTTGAGATATCTATCCGTGTGCGTGGGTTTTCGGTACACGGAATGTCCCAGTGCACCGTCAGGACACCGGTGTACGAGAACATCTAGGAAAGGAAGACAACCGTCCGATTCGATCTTCAGGGTGAAGCGTATGGAATCATGTTGAGAATTCGAAAACGATAGAAAGTTGTTTAAAGATTCGTGACCGTGGGGCCAGATCACAAAGGTGTCATCAACGTACCTGTACCAACACTTTGGCTTAAGATTGCAAATTAATAGGGCGTGTTGTTCGAACGCTTCCATAAAGATGTTGGCGACGATAGAACACAGAGGAGATCCCATAGCTGCGCCTGAAACTGGTCACCAAATCCAATTTAACTCTACCCGCTTCATCGACGCGTAACATTTGCGCTCCATTGACCCAAAATAAGCCCTATATAAACTCTAGCTTATTTTCAGTTTTCTATGTTGTTGATTTTACAATGGCCTATGCATGGATCATAGTAAAATAAACTTCAAGTAAATTGAATATTCCCTGAATTTGGCAAAAATTATCACGAAGTGATGTGATGTGATGTTGATTTTGCGGCAGTGCCGATGCCTGTCACATTAACTTACCGCTGTTTTAGTTCTGTTAATGTGGATCATCTTTATGTTGATCTACTGTACATGAATTGGGACCCTATTTACTATCTTAGTACAATAGATGAAATTGTCGGTTTCTTTAATAGTCATTTGTTGGCATTGTTTGACTTTTATGCTCCTTTAATATCTGTACAAATTAAAAAAATATCTTGTCCATGGTTAACACCCAACTTACGCCTGATGATGGACCTAAGGGATAATGCTTTACGTCGCGCCAAACGTACTGGTTCTAGAGCCGCACTTGATTATTATAGGCAACTGCGTAACCTTATTAATAATGCAGTCAAGCGCGAAAAAAGAGCCTATTTAGATTTCAAATTCCAAAATAATAACCTAGGTGTAGTTAGGAATGATTTAAAAAAATTTAATATTTTTAAGAAAGTTACACCTACTATCCCTACTTCCCTACGTAACCCTGATGCTATTAATCAGTTTTATGTTAACTCTGTTAAAGGTACATCTGCAGATCCTGACCTGCTTGATTTCTACACAAACAATAAATTTTCCATGTCTGTTGATCCGTTTTGTTTCCGACCCGTTTCAGAGGAAAAAGTTATGTTGTTGCTCTCGTCGATAAAATCTAACAGTTATGGTGCGGATGGCATTAATATCTCCATGTTACGTCTTTGTTGTCCTTTTCTGTTGCCATATATTACATACATTGTAAATTTCTGTATAGGGAGTATTTCGTATATCTGGATGGAAGCTATCGTAGTTCCAATTCCAAAGACTGCCAATTCAGTAGAATATAAAGATCTTAGACCCATCAGCATCCTTCCGGCTTTATCCAAGATTGTTGAGAAGGTAGTAGATCTCCAAATAAGGGAGTTCTTAGAATTACATTCTATTTTGCCGCTCCAGCAATCTGGATTCCGACCTGGTTTCAGCTGTGCGACTGCTTTGGTGTCTACTGTAGATGATATTCTTTCCAACATTGACGTGGGTAGGGTCACTGTATTGGTATGCCTCGACTATTCCAAGGTTTTTGACACAGTAGACCATGAATTGCTTCTAAGCATACTGAAATACATTTGCTTCGGTAATGAAGCTGTTGCATTCTTTAGAAACTATTTGACTGGCAGAACACAAAAAGTTAAAGTTCACGGCGCTACGGTCTCTAATAGCATTCCTTTGGCTAGAGGTGTTGCACAAGGCAGCGTGGTGGGGCCTCTGTTGTACACCATTTACACCTCGTTTCTTTTCAGTAATTTAAGGTACTGCAAGCACCATATCTATGCCGACGACGTGCAAATTTATTATTCTTTTGCAGTATCTGAGGTTGATTTGGCGGTGCAAAGAATTAATGAGGATCTGAAACTT
Organism: Dynastes maya; assembly: GCA_029619315.2. NCBI lineage: Eukaryota > Metazoa > Arthropoda > Insecta > Coleoptera > Scarabaeidae > Dynastes > Dynastes maya. The sequence goes on from JAROYE020000001.1 coordinate 30,488,374, forward strand.
GTTTCTGAAACCTCCCTAAAGCATGGATTAAATTTAAATCCTAAAAAGACAGCAGTACTGGTACTAGGGCGCCCAGCAGCTCGGTTAGGCGTATCAAACAAGGTGAAACTTATATTAAACAATTGCCGGCTTCCGTTAATGCAGTCAGTGAAAACTTTGGGTGTTGAACTGGATGGTGATCTGAGATTTAAGAAACATGTTACTTCGTTGCTCGGGCTGGCTTATGCAAAACTTAAGGTACTCTACGGTAGCAGGGAGTATCTGAGCCCTGGGCTGAAGAGAGTGCTGTGCGACGCATTGGTACTTTCTCATTTTAATTATTGTGACACTGTGTATGGCCCATGTTTAGACTCGATTGATACAAGACGAATACAGAAAGCGCGAAATGCTTGTCTTAGGTTCATACACGGAATAAGAAGACCTCATCCGATTTCACATACTCTAAAATATAATCAGTGGCTGAACATGGCGCATCGCAGATCGTTGCACTATGCAGTCCTTTCACATAAGATTATTCTCTCTCGATCACCGCAGTATTTGTATTCCAAAATATCTTATAGAACTGATGTTCATAATCTTAACCTGAGGTTTAGAAATTTACTCTCTCCCCCCATACATCGGACGGCTTTGTTTACTAGGTCCTTTTCATATAATATTGTTAAGATTTATAACGCTTTACCCAACCGGTTCAAGCGGCTGCCTATTCGAATGTTCAAAATCAGGGTAAAAACTTACTACTGTGAGGGCCAGTGACTGCATCTGCTTTTGACTTGATTCTCTGCATTGCAACAGTTATTTTATTTCATTTTTCTTACTTATATTCTATATACTCATTCTATGTGCGCAAACCTACTACCTATTGATAGTGCTTGTTACCTACGCGTGTGTGCGGTTCTCTGTATGCGGGTCTAGGGGAAGATCAGTAAACTTATTGCTGACCTAGATCCTTTTGCTCCAGTATTGCATTCCTTATCTAACTGATACAATTAACACTACTTTATATATTAAGATACGAGTCCAATGTTTTTGTACAATTTTCTACTTTATTTCTAATACTGGCACAATAAACGAATATTATTATTATTATTAAGTGGAATGTAATGTATTTGAACTTTGCGTTGAATAGAGCAGGATAAAATCTGCAGAGCGAACTGCACAGACTATAACAAGAGTTAAACTATTGAACAATTTGTTATGCGACCACGGCAAATAAAGTGACAATTCCTGCCAGATTTACATAATATTCAAGTGGACCCAGCAATTTTACATGGTTCGTGCGGAAGCCCTTCTAAAGGTAACAACATAAAAAGCCTGAAAAGCAGACATATTGTCTACCAAAAAAAAAACGATAAATTTGAAAAAACCTGTCACAACTAATTAATTCGAACAATGTCCTATAAAGTGAAGAAATAACAACGATTAATAAAACAGCTAAAAATAAGGAAAAATAGTACCGCGAACAAAGATCGAAAATATGAAAAGTGCAGGATATAATGATAAATAACAAGAATAATTTACGCTTCTAGAGTTGGGATTTGACAGTTTGGTGTTTGTAATGATTATGTTGCCTAGCAACGAGCTCTTTGGATCAATCTGAAGTAATGGAAGACGATTTGGCATATTTTCTTAGTCAACTGTGCATGAGAACAAAAATAGATCACCAAAACTTTTATTGCTGCATATCGCAATATTGATTGAACTAAAGTATAGTATGTGTGGTATCGCTGACTTCGTCTTTTGATTACTCTTGCAATAACGCAAATATATGTAGGGTATTCTACGATATTTAAAATAAGAATTTTTCATATTTAAAATAAGAAACTTAAGGTCACCTCCAGTTACAACGGAAATGTAATTGAACTGCCGGAAACGCCAAAAGTTAGTTCACAGGAAATGGAAATCAACCTATTTTTTTAGAAACGCTAGCTTCTGTCCTTTAAACGTTCGTATGGGGTATACTTTAGAACTTCACTGTATATTAATAAGTAGCATACTCCGCTTAAAATAAGTAAGTTAGTTTCGACTTCCGGTATAATCGTAAGCGGCAAACATGTGAAAGTGTTACAGATGAGTTGGCCACACTAATGTCAGTATTTTACCAAATTTTGACATTTCACTAATTTTTTTATTACAAATCTGTTGAGTGGCCTTTTTTGAGTATTACCCATTTCTAATTCCTCCATTAGAACTGAGTGGTAATTTAAAACGTGTAAAAGGGGATAAATTAATTGAATCCTGTTATGCTTTTTATTCTTTTATTCAATCGAAATTGCAACGGTTTTTCATTTTGCTCTATTCTAGCAATTCCTAATAGTATCATAATCAGTTTGAATTTATTAAAATTCGTTTTGTTTCTTTGATATATTGTATAAATTAATATATTTCACTAAAAATGCTTTTACTATTGTTATTGGTACGCTATGCTTGCATTGTTACACGTGAATTTATGTAATAAATTATAAACATATTCTATGAAAGAGCATTACGTGCATACTTTCAATAAAATAAATGGAACAGTTCCCTGTATTGCACAAATATATTACGGCGGAATCAATAAAAGTACGAAGTACAATAGACATTTCAAATGAATACAGCATATTTATTTGTTGTCTTCTGTATTAAATATCCATTGTCTATATATTCTACTGTTAACTATTCTATTAGAAATTTATTCAATAATCATAGAACTCAACAAAATAATTTCCCAAAACGTGTTTCCAATATAATAAATAATTGATAAAGTAAGCACTTGGACATTACGTTGGGTATTGCATTGAAATGAGCAGTACATAAGTTTGTGTTGTGCTGAACTGAACAGTAAACAAAATAAATAAATAAACTTCTGCATACTGAAATATTTCTGGACGTCTTCAAAAATGTTGCTAGTGGTTTTCGTTTTTAGAGAACCAAAACAGTGTTCCAAAGATACCAATCTTGAAGGCAGATAGTAGATTTTTTTTCGAGATATTCAGCAACAAGCAAAAATGGAATCCTGTCGTGGAGAGAAACAACTCATTAACACCATTAAACTGATGTGGACGCTTCTTATACTGATGTTGAGATCTTCTGAACACTTGTATTTTTATCCAACTTCTAGCAGCAATACACGTTCTTGTCAGGGCATTATGGTCGAAATAATAAAATACCCTTCAGACGGGTACTTTATTAAATTTTACTGATACAGTCTTCATGTTTGGTACATCAACTATGCACATCAGTAGTACTATCTTGATCAAGTAGCTTTGTAAAATTTTTCAATGTTTGAGTATGTAGCGACATGAAAGAATTGAACATTTGTGGTTTTTGTTTTATTACATCTTATTTAATATAATTACATCTTTTTGGTATTTAACTATTCTTGTTGCTGCATGATCCAGTAAATTTTGCAAATTTACTTGGGCACAATTTACACTAAACTCTCCTCCACATGGTCCACACATATTCTTCTCATTAATAAGGAAATCACAAGAAGGACAGACATTAAAATTTATATTTTTTAAGTCCTCATGTACTTTGTTGCACTATTTTTTTTGTTAATGAATTTTCTAGTAGTGTGAAAAGATCTTCTTGAGGTGTCCGTTTTATAACTGGTTTGTGTTTCAAGAAGAGCAGGATTTCCGTAGGCTTGTTTCGCCTTGATGTTAACATTTTTATCATTTTTGCCAAAACTACTAATTTCTTCTTCTTTGCAGCTTTATATGCATCCAATAATAACTTAAAAGGATCATCTCTGGATAATTTACTAGCGTTTTTTTGCTGAGTTTTCTTCGTTTTCTCTGCAAAACTTTTGCTTCCTGCTGCAATCTTTATTGTTGACGGTTGGGGCCTACTTAATTCCAGGAATTTTAAAATAGCTGTTAATCCACTTGCAATTTTTTTGACAGCATTCATTTTATATCTAGCATCCTTTAAACATTAAAAATATTTCAATGTCAAAAGCCTTGATCGTTCCAAAACACTTTCTTCGTTTCATATATTTACGTATTGGCTTGAGCAGTACGGTACATTATACTAAACACAGCAGACCACAATCCCTACCAACAGCCTGTATTTTCCAACTACCTATGAGTACACTCGGGGCAGCAAATTTTCATATTTCGTATCTCGGCGGTGGGCAGAAATCGCATTCCTGCTTATTACTGAACCCTGATTTGGTGCAACCCTAACGGCTTTTATTTTATTTTTTTATCACGTCTTACAATTAAATTTGTTTCCCAATTGATTAATTAAGAAGAGGTTCCTGCTGGAAAATTTTTTGTAGAGCTTCTCATTTTAAATGTCGCGAAATCCCAATGGTCTACAGTTTCCCTCCGATAAACAGCTTCCTATGGTTTTTAAAAAATATTTTGCTTGTATTTTGTTGATAACATTGGACAACTAAATTTAACGTTTTGTTTGATAAATGAGAAGGTCAAACTCAATCTTACAGCGTTCCTTTTCTGCTTATGTTTTTTTTCTACTGGGCGTATTTTCTACCGAGCGTATATCTGATGTAACATTGATTATCAAATTAGACCTAAGCAAATTATAATTACTTACATAAATTTTAACTTATATAGATTTTGCTTATTTACTTGTAATTCGTGTTACTAGTTTTCTTTTTTCGTGAGATGTAGTTAACTAAGTAGTGTAAAACGTATTACATGTACAGATTGGGAAAATGAGAAATTAGCTATATCGGTATCCCTTCCTCGCTCTCTCGTCGTACCTGCGAGAGAGCTCTCTCGCCGTACATGCGAGAGAGCGTGGAGTGGACTGAGTGATATCCCAGCAATTCGATGCGGGAGCGGGAGATGCTAGTCCACTTGGAACGATGTTGAGATGTAGACCTACTGTGCGAAAAGCGCACGTAATAATTTGAAGTCAAGGTCGCTTGGAAATGAGAGCTTCGCATATTTACTTTGTTGTTGCTACGAAGTTTAGACGAAATTAATAAGAAATTCTAAAGACGAAAATAAAAACAGATTCTGATGGAATGAAGGAAAAGAAAAATAAATACTCTAGAAATTCTTACTAAAATCGTCCGCACATAAGGCAGTCTACCTCGTACCTAACCACATCGGTAACCTTGAGCCATCTATTGCCCGCTTGAGAGCGAGGAGGGGGTAGCGATATGGCTAATTTCGCATTCTCCTAATCGGTATACCTATGTCCAACAAAGATTTCTACGGATTACATGTATGCAGGTACATGCGTAATGCGTTCATGAAACAAACAAATAATCAAATAATTATGGATAGTGCGACTATCGAATAAATCGAAGTAGTCAAATAATGAAAATCTCTCACGTTTTTTTTTAGAGTACGTTTACAATTGGATTATCGAAGACCATCGATAACACTATCGATAGCAAGAAATAAAGATAGTGCCCAACACTAAGAGATTGACATTTTTATCTTTACGAATCTTTAATTACATGTGCCGGACACTGACTTAAATTTCTCTTTTGTGAAATTTTTTCTGTATTCAGCTTCAACTACCCCTCTTAAGAGTCCTGCAGCAGTCATTCAGCATATTTGTATGTGTATATTATTACGTTTTTAGTTTAGCAAAAACCACAAATTCAAATATATTTTACAATTAGCCTAAATTCTTATGAGGTTAAACTGTATACTTGCCTTTCAAGAAGAGAAAATTCATTTGGGATGGTTTTAAAGTGATTGATTTATTACTAGAGCCCGGTAACATGGAGCCGTGACATAGCCGTACCTGCCTAGAATACAAAAACAATAGTAAGAAAATAGAAAAAACATAACAGAACTAATACATAATTATAATATGTGAAAAGTAGTGAAACGCTCACCCTTTTAAGCAGCCTTGGCTACGGAACAGTAAAACTAGAAGCACCATTATCAGTATTAACATCATATGGATAAGAGTGGCAAAAAGTTAACACCATTAGATGTGTTTCCACAGTTGTCTCGGTGAGCGATGTTCGCCGTGGTGAGAAAATGAGTTTATATTTTGAAAAAGAGCGTTCAACATCTACTGATGTTATACATGCATGATTAAAATACTCTTTGTACTTAGTCAGTGGATTATTCGATACACCATCATAAATTTGTTTTAGCGTTCTAAAATCGAAATCTTTCTGTAGCACACTCTCGAACTTTTCTAAAACGCGATTATATTTTGCGTCATGTATAGTCAGTAGCTGTGTATGCACTCCGCCCATAATTTGCAGAGACTCCAATAATGATAACGATCTATTTTGTAATTGGTTTATTGCGTCAGCTAATCCTTTATAGTAGCTACGAATATTTTTTAAATCTGTTTCAACGGAAATATCTTGAAATTTCGACTGGTTCTCCTTAATAGCTGCAGCTTCGGCAGGAAATGTTCAGCATAATAGAAAGCTGCCTGCAACCATGTTCCCCAACGTGTAAGAACTGGCTCCGGTGGTTGACGAATACCAGGACACTCTGTGGGAAATGATCCTAGGCGTTTGGGAGATTTAAAAAATACCTTTTTTGTGCTTGCTATTAATGCATCTACCTCGGGAGAGCATTGTCGAATGGTTTCTGCCACAAGATGCAGAGCATGCACTTTACACGTAACATGTAAACACTTGCAACCATGTTCAAGAAGAGAACGGCCTACCGAACGCATTATGGCTGCGCCATCGCTCACAAACATCAACACTTTATCTTTTGAAATTTGAAATTTTTCCAACGTACTCAGTACAACCTTCGTAATTACTGCAGCAGTACACTCTTGTAGTCTTCGGCTAGCTAGTACCAGTGGTAATGTAGGTTTACTAGGGTCTAGTATGCGTACCATAATGTTTACAATTGAATTTTTTTTACAGTCTTGTCTCGTCAACACATAATCAAAGAAACTGTTTTTTCAATATGCGTTTCATTTTCTTTTCCACGTCATCACGTACAAATGCAACATGCTTACGTGCCGTTTTCTCGGCGGGCAACCGCAACTCGGGATTATATTTGTCCCAAAAGTCCTTAAACGGTTGTTTATCGAGTAAGCCTAGTGGCAAATTACAGTTTATCAACATAAGAATGCACTTCTCGGTGGCATGCCCAATTTTCGTTTTCTATGCTGTACGGAATTTACGTGTCTTGTACAGTTCCACTTCTTATTTAACATTAAATGTATTTTGCACACTTTACAAACTATTTTACTCCCGTTGTAAAACAAATCAGGAAAGTCAGAAATAAACTTATTTCGACATGTTCACTAAAAACTGCAGTTAATAACTACGTCTGCATCAATAAAATCAAAACGCACTACACTAAATAATAACTACAATTAATAACTACGTCTATATCAATACAATCAACACGCCCTATCCGCTATCCAATGCTAAACTGAACTGAGTGGTGATGATTTGTCGTGTCGTATCATAATCGACCAGCCCTCCCCGCCCACCTAAACACAGTCACACCGCCGCTGCGATTGCTCTCCAGTTACCGGGCTCTACTTATTACAGTATCTGTTGTAATGTTCTAACTTACATTTTCGAAGGCAACTGTTATTGGCGGCACATATAGTGTGTTCAGTATGGTCAATCGTTCAATGCGAAAATCCCTCTATCGGCTATTAATTGTTAGCTTCTACCCTTTCCCAGGCCTACGATCTCTGGAGCAGGAGTACTAAGGACTTATTATAAGTCCAATCAACGACAAACGTGGGGTAACGAAGAAAAAACTCCTCTTCTGTTCATTTTCTTAATTTCGTAAATCTTAAAATTTAATTGGATATTTTCCTACAAGTGACAGCATAAATCTGGAGATATTTCTAGCATAATTGCGAATATTAAATATATTTCGTTGAGTTAGTGTCTTAAACGTCTGTAAAATTTATTATTGGACAGTTGTCATTGGAGTTTTGTATCACAGAGTAGTATAATTTGAGTCTTCTAGTTGCGTCACTACATGTATTCCATCATGCTACTTTTATAAATAAATTTTCTCACCGGAAATTCATCATCAAATTATATTTGAAAAAGAATGATCAAATATTTGCTGTGCATGAAACAATCGCCATCGCGATTAAAATAAAAAAGTAGAGGGATGTCAATTAGTTTCTCACTTTGAGTCAAATTTCTCATTATGTTTGGCTGTGTTTCCTGTTTCAAAGTATTTATTATTTTCAAATCATACAATCAATACAAGGTAGAAGTGAAGTTTGGTTGTTAAGAATAGGCAGGTTTCCTGTAAATGTCACATAAACATAGAGTTTGTATGACATCATCATAAAATCCAGGTTTCAATTTTCGATTTTAACCTTCGTTAAATTCCATTAATTAATATTAAAGTCTATTTAAATTGCCGAAAAAAGTATTTTAGAACATTTCCGAACCCTCAATTCGTATAATTATTTAACATATTTTCGAAAAATTAATTTTATTCAACGATTTCCCACATTTAGAACATATCACTATATTTAAGAATTCTCACAACACTATTTTAATTGATTTATGTAAATCTGTGGTAATCGTATTAATGAGTAGTAGTCGAAGTTGGGTTACTTCTTTGCATTTCTCAGTTATTTATGAGCCAAAATTTTATACTTAGAAATATGTAAATTTTCCGCGAGAAACGAAGCTGCTCAAGTGCCTTATTACTATTATTGTTACAAGTAAGAGTTTTACAGTGAATAAAGGTTTTAACATTTTAACTAAATTTGAGAAATGGGGCGTTGTTTCTCTAAAAGCGTAGTAGTTAATGTTAGTTTCTCTTGATGTAGATAAAAAGGCGTTCGTATATTATTTTTTGTATATCGTTTACAGTTCGGAGTTATTACCGCAAAGCAGCCTATAAAGCCATAAAGTTTAATTTAAATCTGAATTCTTGAGTTAGCTGTGGTTACTTCATTGTTACAATATAACTAAATGCGACCCCCAGATTCTCACGAGCTAGCTTCAGCGTACACGATCTATGGGCATAAACCTTGTGATAATCGGTATAACATTGATGAGGAGATGTACTTCATAAGTCAAATATGTATTTGTCATTTCGGTTCTAGGAGACTTACATAATTATATTTCTACATATATTCTTTCCGAAAAGGTTATAGGATTAATTACTAGTAAAAAGCCTTAGTTTGACAAAAGAATTAATAATAACTAGTCAAGTGAATTTATAAATGTATGAAATATCCAATGAAAGAGAAGCAATTAACGTGAATAAATACGTAACACTTATCCAAACAGTCTTTTCATCTGTAGGGTCTACTAACTCCAAAGTAGCAATTATTTGTATACAATTAGAAAAAACTTTTTAGCTTTCAATTTCTGGTTTTCAGCTTGGATAATTGCTTTAGTAAACCAATGCCCAGATTACTGGATGTTACTATTTTGAACAAAATAATAAAAAGGTTTTTATTTTTTAAAATTTGCAAAAATAAAAAACATAAATCGAGAACGATAATTATGAAAACACAAAATACAAAATAGATAAAAAAACACAGAAATCTTTAGTCATTCAGTCTCTCCATATGCCAAGTTTTGAAACAAGGAAAAACACATAAGCTCGATTCTTCTGGGCATACAGGACAAAGATAACGAGATTTATGTTTTTTTTTTATTCTTACTACATTGGCGAGGTTTTTTCTTCTCCAATTTGTCTTTAGCCGTTGCTTTTACCGACTCTAAGTAATGGAACGTATTATCGTTATATTTGTTCTCACATTTTTTCTTACATGCAAGTTTTATCATTTCGCTTCTTCTTTAAATCTCAAAAACTTAATTACTAACTGATTTGATCATTCTCATCCTCAACCTCATGGTTTACAAAGCGTAAATTTCTCAGAATTTTTTGGAGGCGATTGTGCGAAATTACACTATCAAAGATTGGATGCAAATATAATGGATTTGTAGACCACTGCTTAGATAAAATTGGAAAATTAATAGTACCATGCAAATCGAATAAAACTTTTCCATTTCAAATGCTGTTACATCAACCCACTTTCGTGAACTTTTACTTCTTGTGCTGTTAGATATCTTCGTGTTTGTTTTTTGAACTGAAAACTTTTTAAAATATCCATAGGGCGTTGTCGCATTACTGAGGTTTATATTGATGCTTGGTATTCCGGAGAAAGGTATATCTGGAAGACTTTAGTCTGTATCCGTCCAATCATCATCAATGCCTTGAGTCGCAGTATTCATAGTTGAAAGTAGCTGATTGTTATTACCCTTTTCTTCAGGAGGTTTAATTTTGTGGTCCGAATCATCACATTCGTGCTCATTATAGAAAAAGTCATCATCGTCACGTAAAAGCGGATAAACAAAGTCGGATGGCCTTACTACATTACTCAGCCCCCACCTATCGGATAATATAGTTTTACACGTTAGTAATCAAATACTTTTATTTAAAGTTACGATAAATGTTGATGACTGCATTGATGTAGAATGGGAATTATTTAAACCGTTTAAAGTCGTTAAATCATACTATTTTCTTTCAGTTAACTGGGCAATGTTTCTATGGAAAAACTTCCATGTTCAGTAAAGTATTCAGCGGAAGCCAACATGTTAAGAGGCTTTAAATTAATAAATGAATAATTTCGTTAAAAAGAGTTTGATTTAAAACAATGCAGTCATAATAACTTTTAATAGTTTTTTAATAATTTCCCAGGTTACTTCATGAGGTGTTAATGTATTGTAAAGTTCGTTAGTGAGATTCCTGTTGTGTAAGGTTTGGTTTGACAGCTGTACGTACACCACTACATTAATAGAAAAATTTCTTCTAATTGATGTAATAAATGTATGCAATTTCTTTTAAATTAAAGCTAGCGTAATTGATTCAATTAAATGGTTAAATTAAGATTGTCCATTAATTAATGTAGAAACGCATGCGCCCCTAAAATTGTGAGAAATGCGCAACCGATTTCTTCAGTATGCCGGCAACTTTGCTAGAGTGGGTTAATGTTGAACGTTGCCGGTGTTCGAAAACCATGCGTTCAAGTGTAGGACGTCTCCTCGTCAGTGATGAATTCCTTATTATTTTTATTATTGTTGCTTCTGTAAAAACGAACTTATATTTATTGTGTGAATATATTTAATTTATTTAATTTTTTGTGTGTTAAAATATTCTCTTTGTGGATTTTAAGGGATAATTATGTATGTGCAGTGTTAAACGCATTTTTATCATACCACATTGGATACAGTGTTTCTGGAATACACATTTCAAGAGCAGAGGTAAGTCCCAAAAGTAGTTTTTATAACTCAAAAGAGCTAAAGTAAGAGCGTGCAAACATACAGCATTTAAAAGTTATTATTTTTGTTGTTCCCGTTGAATATCTGATTACCATTAACATTCCATAAAAACTTTATTCCAACATTAACATTCTTAAGCATTCTTAAGTGAAAAGAATTCTATACAAACAGAACAACTTAGAAATCAAGAGAGTACAAAAAACGGAAGATCATTCATAACTAATAAAGTTGAATAAGTTATTTTTGGGGACATATGTCCATAATTTAATAAGAAATCTAGAACTATCGCTAATCTTCTACCACCTGCGAGTCTACTGCCATTAGAAAGATTTGAACATCTTGAAGTATGCAAAATTTTAGTGTATACAGAGTATTCGTAACCTAGAGCGATGTTTCTTTAAAGCACGACATATTCCGCATTGTGAAAAAATTGATAATACAAATACCAAACCTTGTGGTCTTTCTTATAATCAAAGAAGGTTGAAGATTATTCTAAATAGTTGATCAATTGTCAGTTGCCATCTATAATAATTATTCCATAAATCTTCCGTAGACATTTTGAATATCTCCTTAACTTCAAAATCGCCTAAATTTGGATAAGACTATAAAACGTAATAGTTAATGATTGAAATGATGTTTGCATGGTAAATAATTTGTAAGAAAGGAAAGGAATTGATGTCATTGCGTTATGTATGCATACGTTTATTACTACACTATTATGCATATATTTATTATCAGATGATGATTTTGAGAAGTGGTTGGTTTTTTGACTATTCATCACATAAATGAATAGTTATCCCCGCATTTTTAACTCAAAAGTCATAGTTAAAATAAAATAAACTATTTAAGACCTGGTGCAGAAAAAATTATGGATACAAGTTTACTACTACGTGGTATATTCAAACATGAGATTAAATTTATATTCGTTTTCCTTGCCACCCAATATCGGAAAGATGTGTACTATATTCGTTAGCGTTGAAATAGAAAAAAAAAAACAGATTCTTCCCAACTAGCTGTAATGATTCTTATTTGAATGCAGCTTTACAATTGAACAATTACATACATATTGTTAGTTTTAACATTGTTACGAACTATCAATTTTCTACGGACGATTTTGCAACACGGTATGTCTATTTGAGCGAACTGATCTGTATAGTATATAAAATACCGACGAAATATATTTTGCAAATATGAATATTAGCTCATACTATTTCATAAATATAGTTTTATTCACCGGTAAAGTTTGTAATCTAAAAATTATAACCAGTTCAAAAATGATGAAAAAAAAATATATATCTTTTCTTTCATATTATTCTATATTTTATAAGTTGAATACAAACTAAAATTTAATATTTACAGTGGTATATAACGGTTGTTCTAGAATTTCTGTTAAAACTTCAAGCAATTGGAAAATCATGTATTCCGATCAGAATCACAAGTATTACCACATAATTTGAAGTCTATATATTTGCATTATTTTAAGTTACTTTGTTTTTATGAGCGAATGGTAAACAGTTTAAAACAGGCATTTGCCGTGGAAATGCACTCAAGCAGATTTCAAGGAGTGTTGCATTTTATAAGAAATATACTATTAATTTCCCTAATTCTTCTTTTAAATATTAAAGTAGACAATAGACTGCTTATTTTAACTTAAATATTGCCCAAACCTTTTATTGATAGTTCACGTAATTTGTATCGCCCTTTGATACTTGCACAAATACCTATTATGAACAACTTTTAGAGGTTTTCTTGTTAAAGAATGGTGGCTTTATCTAGGTTGACAAGGTTATAAAAAATCCTAAGGAAGTCTTAGATCCAAACTACATTTTGGTTTATTTTCTTGGAGTAATTTCCCAGAAAATTGTATTTTTCTGTTTTATGAATAGGGTTGCTCAATTTGCGCCAACAGCCAGTAGCGGGCGCATAAATGTTTACACAAAATAAATGGTCAGAAATAAAATATAATACGTGCTCAAACACTTACCGTCTTAAGAGTCTTCCGTGAAATCACAAAGTCTAATAATGTCTGTTAAATATCTGCAACATTAGATATGTTTTCACAGTTGTTTCGGCAAACCGAGTGCGGCGTGAGGAAAAAGTGTGTTTATATGCAGAAAACGAACGTTCTACATCTAGTGACGTTATATTTGCGTAATTCAAATAATCTTTGGAACAACTTAACGGTTCTGTTGACGCACCTTCACAAATTTGTCTTAATGTGCCAAAATCAGAATCTTTCTCTAAAACACATTCAAACCTTTCTACACAAACATTTTTTGCGTCTTCTACCGCGCATAGCTGTGCGTGAGCACTATTTGCAGAGATTCCACTAACGACACCGAAGGATTTTGTAATTTTTCAATTGCCTCCACTAGTCCGAAGTAATTGTTCTGAATAGTTTTTAAATCCGTTTTAACCTGACTGTCTTGAAATTTCGACTGGCTTTCCTTGATAGCCGCAGTTTCCTTTGGATCGAATTGTAAAACCACGTTCTTAATATTCTCAAAATATTTATGATAATAAAACGCGGCCTGTAACCATGTTTCCCAACGTGTAAGAATAGATTTTGATGGCTTACGGCATACGGGGGCACAATCTGTGAAATTTTCGAATACGTTTTGGAGATTTGACAAATGCTACTTTTGTATGCGCTATTAAAGCGTCTACCCCAGGATAACATTTTCTAATACTATCTGCCACATGACTGAAAGCATGAATTTTACACGTAATATGTAACAAGTTGGCACAATGTTTATTAAGAGACCGGCCTACAGAAGGCATGTTTGCGGCACCATCACTCATAAACATCAACAATTGGTTTGTTGAAAGTTCAAACTTTTCCAATGTATTTAACACTAACTTTGAAATTACTTCGGCAGTACATTGTTGTACTCGTCTGGAAGCTAATAGAATTGAAGGTGACGATTGATGTGGTTCCATTGTACGTACCGTTACATTAACCACAGAATGTTTTTTACGATCTGTTGTTCCGTCCACACATAACTACAGTTTTTTATCTTTCAACTCCGGTTTAATTCTCTTTTCAACATGTTCACGAGCAGATGGCACAATTCTTTGTAACGATGCCCGGCTTGGTAATTTACAGTTCGAATATTTATTCCAAAAGAAGACATATGCTTCCTTGTCTAGGAAATTAAACGGTAGATTACATGCAATAAAGGTAACACATAAATTAAATTTAAATTTGTCATAGTGTCGTGTGCAATTTCTTTTTTGAAGAATGCTGTTTACTATTTACGTGACGTAGACAATCCCTTTTGGACCAACACATTAAAGGGATATTACAAACTACAGCCTTGGACAAAGTTTTTAGGCACCCTCGCATATGGTTTATCTCAACTTTCACCAGTAAATAAATGATGGTATAAATGTAATATTTTAATTAGGAAAAAGTAAAATTCAATATCATGTTGATCCTCCTTGGGAGTTTATTACAGGAGTTATCCTTTTCGGTAAACTAGCAACAAGTTTCTCGCAAATAGAAGCTGTCATTTTATTCCATTCCTCTATTACCGCTCTTTCTAACTTTTGTTTGGATGTACATTTTCGAGTACGTACCTTCTACTTTAAAATGGCCCACAAATGTTCATACACCCCCACATTACTGTCGTAACTAACAGCGCGAAACACAATAAGCTGTATTAACTTCCAAACATGTGATATAACTCGGTAATTCCCCGAGGAATATTTAGATATACTATTTATAATTCCCCGAATGATTAAATAACTGCATAGATGGCATAGATTAGTTTTTTAATATACCGAAATATTAGTGGTGCCTAATAATTTTGTCCAAGGCTGTACATATTGAATTTTAACGCCATCATAATTTAGGTTAGGCATTTCTGCTATAAATTCTGTAACTTTGTCCAATATTGGTCGTTTTCGCGACGTAGGCAGCATTTTTAAAACAAACGTAGAACTACGAAATAGTATTTACGGCAGCGTACATGTATACACAACAGATCTGGTTGAAACTCGCAGTTAGACTGAGGGTTGTATCGAACCTCCGCCACTGCCCGTTGGCGCTAGTGAGCGACTCTATTTCTGAATGCAATTTTCCTCAGAATACCTTAGAGAAAAGGTTTGTCTGTCAACCCTAAAAAGAATTTCGAATTTCCTAAACTTTGGCGTCCGCGATTTCTGATACATTTTTTACTTTTATATATTATCATTCATTCTGAATGTATATTTACAGATCCTTATATAACGTAATATACAAGAGAATGTGATTTTACATACGATCTTGTATTTTTCAGGACAGATTGTGAAGCCACGGAGAATGAATTCGCCCTATTGTCAAATCCTAAGCTAAATTCTATTGATGTATAAACACATACTAAAGCATAATGCATCTTGCACAATTATATCCCACTACTCTGTATCGTTATCCACTATTACTAAACCTAATGTATTGTTCATATTACTGCAACTTTTCTATACCGGGTGTGCCATTAGCGTGTCGTCGGAGTTTAGCGTGAAAAAACTACCAAAGATGGAAAAATTGTACGTATACAGTATATCACAGCGCATTTTGTAAAATTATCTATAAGTGTGCAGGGTGTTCCACATTTCCGCAACTGCCTTCAACTTTTTTATTTGAAATGAATTGCTACATTTTTTATTGATCCTTTTGATAGCCACTTAAATAACCTTTGCAATGATATATGGTTATGTACACTTTCGATAATTACTTTTGGCTATATTGTAAATTTTGTTAAAATTTTGACAGTTGCAGACTTCGACATTTTAAGACCTAGCGTGAAGACAGATATGGTGTCGTGAGTTACACTTTTAATGTCAATTTAGGCACTAACACCTTATATGTTTCAAGATGGTATAATGTAAAAATATATACAGGTGTCAAATTTGTCGTGCAGCAGTTATCGAAATTCAAACGCCGATTTTTCGATTCGTTAAAATAGAACTTATTTTTTTTTTATATTGCTAGCAATTCCATTGTAAAATTACTTTCAAAATGGTACCAATATTGTAATACGTATTTCTAGTATTTTCGAAAATATTACACTTCTTTAGGAAATACGTCTGTAATATTCGATACGAGGCACATCTGAGACAGCTAGCCGAAAGCCAGTGGCTGACGCATAAAAGTTTACACAAAATAAACACGGCCGGGACAATTCGGTATAAGCGTCAGTATAACTGCGACTCGAAAGTCGATCTGTTGTGTATGCATCTACGTTGTCGTATACTATATCGTAGTTCTACGTTTGTTTTGAAAATGTTTCCTACGTCGCGAAAACGACCAAAGTTGGACACAATAAGAGAATTTATTGCAGAAATGCCTGATTTAAAGTGTGATGGCGCTAAAATTCAATGTGTAGTGTGTAAAATAGATTTAATGTGTTGGTCGAAAAGTGATTGTCTACGGCACGTAAATAGTGCAGGGCATGTTTCAAAAACAAATTCCACACGAGATTATGACAAATTTAAATTTAATTTATGTGTTTATTGCATGTAATTTACCATTTTATTTATTAAGGAAGAAAGCATACGTCTCGTTTTGGAATGAATATTCGGACTTTAAGTTACCAAGTGAGAGAACATTACAGAGAGTTGTGCCGTCTGCTCGTGAGCATGTCGAGAAAAGAATTAAATCGGAGTTGCAAGATAAAAAACTGTGGTTATGTGTGGACGAAACAACAGACCGTAAAAAACATTCTGTGGTTAATGTAATGGTACGCACAATGGAACCACATCGACCGCCACCCTCAATTTTACTAGCTTCCAGACGAATACAACAATGCGCTGCCGAAGTAATTTCAATGTTGGTGTTAAATATATTGGGAAAGTGTGAACTTACAACAAATCAACTGTTGATGTTTATGAGTGATGGTGCCGCAAACATGCTTGCTGTAGGTCGATCTCTTAAAAAACATTGTGCTAACTTGTTGCATATTACATGTAAAATTCATACTCTCAGTCTCGTAGCAGATAGTATCAGAAAATGTTGTCCCGAGGTAGACGCTCTGATAGCACATACAAAAGCTGTGTTTGTAAAATCCCCAAAACGTATTCGGGAATTTCATAGACTATGGCCCGGTATTCCTGAACCATCACAACCTATTCTTATTCGTTGGGAAACATGGTTAGAGGCTGCATTTTATTATTTTGAGAATATAAAGAACGTGATTTTAGAATTCGACCCAAAGGAAGCTGCGGCTGTCAAGGTAAGCCGCTTGAAATTTCAGGATAGTCAAGTTAAAACAGATTTGGAAATTATTTAGAACAATTACGTGGGACTAGCGGATGCGATAGAAAAACTACAAAATTCTTCGGTGTCGTTAGTGGAATCCTTGCAAATGGTGCAACATGTTCACGCACAGCTATGCGCGATAGAAGACGCAAGAAATGTTTGTGTTTTAGAATGGTTTGAAAGTGTTTTAGATAAAGACTCTGATTTTGGCACATTAAGACAAATTTGCGAAGGTGCGTCAACAGAACCGTTAAGTTATTTGAAAGATTATTTTACTTACGCAAATATAACGTCACTAGATGTGGAACGTTCGTTTTCGGCATACAAAAACACTTTTTCTTCACGCCGCACTTTGCCGAAACAACTTTGGAAACATATCTAATGTTACAAATATTAAATAGACATTATCCACCTTGTGATTTCACGGAGGACTCTTAAACCGTTAAGTGTTTGAGGACGTATCACATTTAATTTATTTTGTGTAAACTTTTATGCGTCCGCCACTGGCTTTCAGCGCAGTTGCGTTGCTCTGGTTATTACGTACGTTGAGAATATGCACAGAGCGGAATAGAGACATATTGCAAGATCTTCTGAATTAAGATTATATTATTATGAAAGAGTCTAAAAATGTGAATTGCATTTTAGAAACTGAAAATAATGATAGTCTTATATTACGTACGGTTTCTTATCACTTAAACATAATTCAAATAATTTGCGTAAAAAAGAACAATTGAGTAGAGATAAATCGTTCCATTTTTATTATCCCACAATTTTAAAACCAAGTTAAAGAAACGTGATACGTAATTATTGCCCTCTGTGTTATGTGGTGATACATATTAGAATTGTCATTCCTAAGAACGAGCTGAGGGTAAGTACAACAATGTAATTTTTTTATTGTAAGACAATAAATATGCGTGTAATATCAAAGGCACCATTTGATATTTGATTTTGTTTGAAAATCATATATCGGATATTACAAACGTATTTCTCATAAAGCTGTAATATCTTCGAAAATATTTGAAATAAGTATTACGTTGTTGGTACCACTTTAAAGATAATTTTACCGGGAAATTGCTGGCAATGTGAGAAAGTATAGGTTCTATTAAAAAAAAAAAAAAGAAAAAAAGCGTTCGAATTTCAATAAATGTTGCAGGACATATTTAACACCTAGTGTATATTTTTACATTAGATCACCTTGAAACACATAAAGTGTTAGTCCCTAAATTGATAGTAAAAGATTAACTCGCGACACCATAAGTGTCTTCTGGCCTAGGTCTTAAAATGTCAGAATACTGTAACTGTCAAAATTTTAACAAAAGTTGCAATATAGCCAAATTAAGAAAAAATAATTAAAATTAATTAAATATCAATCCATTTAAAATTAAAAAGTTGAAGGCGGTTGTGTAAATTTGAAACATTCTGTATATGTACTTGTAGATAATTCTACACAAAGCGCTGTGGTGTACTACGTACGTACAATAAATCTAATTTTTTCATCTTCGATAGTTTTTACGCTAAACTTCGCCGAGACACTAACGGCACACCCGGTATAGAGCAAGATTATCAAATAGCAAAGGATAAGCACAAATAGTTCTGTAAAATGAAGCGGATCGTAAGTATTGCTACGTCCATTCGTATTTCTGCTTAGATATTGTAAATATCAATTTCAAATTGTATTTGTACAATTATGTTGACTGAATTTCCTTGGAAATAGTATTTTTGCAACATGATTGTTACTCTTACTACGTATTAGAAATGGGCAAGGTAGGGGAAGTGACAACGACTATACAGACTCCTGTTTATTCGTCTCACTAGAAGGGGTTCGTGTTGCCTACCGGTCTCCCCGTGAGTCCACAAATCACGAGTCTGTCTAGTATACATGTTTTTGCCCAGAAAGCATTAAGAGAACACGACTTATGAAGCTTGGAAGCGTGGAAATTTTGCAACATGCTGTATATTTTCTTGAATTGCGTTTTGATTTTTTATATATATATTTTATAATGTTATGATTGTATATCAAAGATTAAAAGGAAAAACAAACAATATTTCGAATTATGTATTATTGTATTATTGAGAAAAAAAGCGGAAAACTCAAATAGTAGAAATACGGTGTTAACTTGGTTGTCTACGATGACTACGATCTAACCGAGGGAGAGATAACGTAATATATTGATAAGACAGTCAGTGTCCGCGACCTCACTACAATAGCTTATGAAAATGGTCCAGCGGTCTCTTTGTTAACGGCCATTGTCATATGAGCCATTACAGAAGTCGCATCGGCCCCACTTCTATTGATAGAGAATAGCGCAAGAATGAGGCCGGTATTGTCGAAACGTTGTCATGGATAAAAATCATCATTTCGGAGCAACGTGCACTGAAATGTAACGGTTCAGATTTAATGTGCAGACGCAGAAGTCGACGCGACGTAGCTGGCGGCGGCGATACTTGCAATGGTGAACGGGATTGACATATGCCATCGCCCCATTGAGAATGTTGGGTATGGGATATATATACACTTTCATATCAATTTCCAGAATCGAGGAAATTCTTCTTTGCCGTCTTTTATTAAATAAGAAATGTTACCGTTAATATTGCACTATTTTACATCATCTGTTACAATAATAATAGCTTATTACTTTTTGAAAACTAATAAAATAGATTTTATTACAATTATAAATTAATATCTTGAACACAATACTATTTCATTTTAAATAAATCAGAAATGTAAGTCTTGAATGGATGATGGTAAACATTACTGTTCAGTTAAACCACAAAACAAATTATTCTCCTATTCGTCTTTCATAATTGTGACCACACCCAAAAATCAGTCTCTATTCAAGAACATATTTTTATTTCATGACCATAAAAATATAATACAAGAAAATAATTTTCTTGGAATTTTATTTGGATTAAATAAACTTAGGGTTAGAAAATCAACAAAATCCAAGACAGAAAAATCTTACTTCCAAGTAAATCATTTAGTTTTAAGTTACGAAAATATTCATATTAAAGGTAGGAATGAGAAAATGGTTCATATCTCACAAAGTTCTATTGAGAAATTAGGCGATCGGTTTCGTGTTCAGAAAACACATCATTAAGCCAGCTACAAGGATATCCAGTAAAAGGAAAATTACAATAATGGAAACAAAAACCCAAAGTTAATAATTTAAATTAGGAGCAAGTGAATGGAGCTAATGAAAATTTCTTTTATATGTTACAGTATAATTAAATTATTTCTTTAATAATGTAATTAAATAGGAATTATTTTTATGTAGTTTAATAATGAATGAGGTAATATTTAAGTTTATTTGTCCCTTTATTATTATTATTATTTATTATATATTTTTTAAAACTATAGTTAAATTAGCAATAAAAAGAAAAAATATTACATTAACCGGTATTTTTGGAAAATGAAACGTTGTACGTTAAAGGTTATATCATTGTATGGGTAAATATGGTATCTGTATTCCGGTTCCGTCGTTACTATTTAGGACGGCATGATTATATTTCCTGGCACTAGGCGGCACCAGGAAATATTTCAGTTGCTGTTTTTGAAGATTAGAATAATGTGTCCAGGAGCAAGAAGCGTTAATGCTTTTCTCTTCTCACGTTGCTTTTGCCGGGAGTGATTTCATCAATACCAGGAACTATTTATTAGTATTATCTTGGTTATTGTCTCTAGGCACTTTTTTCGTGTGTACTTCTACATTAAGTTCATCTTAGTTTGAACATTATTCTGTAGATAACCTCTACTTTAGCCCTTTTAAAATCACAAGCAATGTGAATAATGTACTGCATTATGTACGGGTATGTCGTACTGTTTTAAACAAGGTGAGGTGCAATAAATAATGTGCACATAAATAATATGCATTTCAAGAATTCTAAGTAAAGAGTGCTGAAAATCAAACTATTGATTTATGAACAATACCTAAATGTTTTCTGAAATTAAGAACACTATTTACTATCCTTAAGAAAATATTTGTTTTATGTTATAACGGCCATTTATTTATACTAAGAATCGCTCTTTTCAAATTTCATGCAAGATTTCCTTGAATCAAGTTAACAAATGTCTTAAACAAAGAAATACAATTACTTCATTACAAGTAGAGAAAGAAACGTTAAGAAAATATTTATTTTGATTTAGAACAGTTATTGTATTGCGAATAATTGAAACAGTAATTGTCTTGGATTAAGGCGGACAGCTTTGATAGAAACGTTTCTCTGCATCGTTTAGAAAAGCTTCGGTACATTTTTTATATGCACCGTACCTCAAAAGCAACGTAGTAGCTGAAACATTCATATTTCTTTTTTTGTTTGTCTTCATAAACAAATGAAGAAGCAAGAAAGCAAGAAACAGGTATTAGGTCGATTAGTATTTGGTAACTGTTATATTTTTGTAGTACTTCCACTGTTTTTGTCATGCTTGACAGAGTTATTAACCCTTTTAAAGACAAACAAAAGCGTGTGGCTATACCTAATAGGTGTTGTTCAAAAGCATTCAGTTCGCATAGAAAACAATACCACTTTTATGTCGTATGTGATTTCTAATATAGAAAGTATCCAATATATCCGCGATTTTCGAAACAGACTGAATTCATTTCAAGAACGTTTTAAACTAACTGCAGAAAATGGTCTTCCCTTTAAGAACAAAAAAGTAAAGAATTAAAATTTTTACGGTAGACTTTTCTTCGGGGTCCTGTAAAAAGCAGAACATATATATGTGAACAGAGCAACACTATGGAAAGGTTGAAACTAGGGCTGTCGAAAACCGTCTTTTTCAGGGACGCGGTATCCATCCAGTGCATTACCCGGTTTCGGGCTAGCAGGGTACCAAATTTTCTTCCGTAATCCGAAAGTTCCGTAATAAGATACTATCGTCAACCGAGGTACCACTGTATATGTATAATATATAACTCTCTTATATATTACATTTTGATTTTGTTCCGCTTATAAGTTGTGAAGTTGAATGAACGTTTTCGATACTGAAAACCGTACTAGCTTCAAAAAGAAGCCGTTTTACTGCAGAAAATATAGAAAAGTCTCTTGTGGTAATGGCTAATTCATTTCTCTTATTTCCTACTTGAAACAAATTTATTGCATATGTACATATCTTCTATTTCAATTTATAATTCATATATGAATTTCGTTTAAATACATTTATAAAAACTTAACGTCTGAAATATGCGACATACGCTTAGTGCGTCTCTGTATCATGTTTACCATGCGCGGCCCCTACGATTTTGCCGTTCACTGCTTATAACTTATAACTCGATCAACGATTTCGGGATTGGTTGCTAAATTTAGAGGGCGATGTTAAAGATATTCCTAAAGCCGGCCGTTCCAAGTTAACCACCAATGAAAGCCGATCTCTAGATGTGTTACTTATTGTAACGGATAATCTAACTATGTCAACCACTCAACTGGCATTAGAAAATTGCATAAGTTTGCGATCTTTTGCTCGAATATTGGGAAAAAGCAAATACAAGCCTAATAAGATACATCTTTTACATAAGCTTAATGAAGATGATCTGAGCAATGCAGTTTTGTGGAACAATAATGGAAATATCTAATAATGATCCAAATTTTTTCAACAATATTTTATTTTCTGACAAAGCTACGTTTTGTCTTAACGAATTTGTAAATAGGCATAACTGCTGTTATTGGTCGACTGGGAATCCACATTGGATGATGGAACAGCATACACAGCTCTCTCAAAAACTTAATGTGTGGGCTGGCATTGTTGGGCAACGAATCGTAGGTCCATATTTTAGAAAACACCTTAATAAGGAATGGTTACTTAAACCTACTGCGTAACCACATTGTACCAAACATTTTGAATCTGTTTCTTAATGGTAACACTGTGCTCGAATTGGAGACTTTTTTTGCAACAAGCTGGGCACTCGGAGGGTGCTAACCGTTTTTAAAAGTTAGCTCGTGTTTCCGAGCAATTTCAATTTAAAAATTTTAGGGCCAAAGACCCCCAAAAAAATAATTGTTATCATTTTTTGACCATTTATTGAATTTAAATCGATGGAAATCGATCGAATATACATCGCATCGACGAATACACATCAAATAGAAACTATTTGAAAAAATTGATTCAGTTGATTTTTCATAATTTTTTTACAAAAAAAAAACATTCTTGATTTTTTTAATTTTTCATTCTCTGAATGCCCTGATTCTGTTGTATCGTCATCTTCTTCTTGTAAATTCCAACAAATGTCACCCAAAGAAGCATGTAGCTTTTTGCCTCTGTACTATGTTCGAGCCTAGCCGTCACTTGATGAAAACGCTCGCTATGCTCATCGGATTCGTTTGGTGATTGTTTGGCGAATTTTTCTACATGGGAATGCAAAAAATGAATTTTTAATGACATTCGAACATTTAAATGGTGGAAAGCAGTGAGCATGTCTTCAATTAGTATGCGCCAATTTTCGGATCGATGAATTCTGAGAACATTGTCAATAACCGCTTTCATACAATCCCATGCCACAAACTCCATGTCAATGAGTGCATTTTCAAATCGTTTGTCCCTCATCAAACGACGAATGTCGGATCCATTAAATATTCCTGTAAAATAAATATAATACAAAATGAAGTTTCACAAGATCAACATTCAGATTCAGACATCTACTTTCTTTTATTTTCATCCCACTTAATCGTGAAAAAATACGACGCAATTCGTTGAATGCATTTCCTTCTGGGTGCTAACAAAACCTTTTCAATCGGCACAGGTGGAATCTCAGTAATGTTGTTTTGCCGTAATCTAAATTCCTCTTGTAAAAGCCTGTTCCGTTCGTTACATTGGTCGCCGGCAAAACAGATATTCCACAAGCACATGTAGCACATATTTTTGATTTCAGAAGGTTCCGAAGGTTCCAGAAAGCTCTTCGGCCATTGATCGGATTTTCCAGAAAATTCTAGAATGTTCCAGAAGGTTCTTTGGGCTTAAAATGTTTAAATTCAAATTGCTCGAAAACGCGAAGTAGCTTTTGTAAACGGTTGACACTATTGGATTCAGCGTACTCGAATTAGGTTTACCCCCCGATGCCCAGCTTGTTGCATTTTGCAACTAGCACAGTGTGATCAACCAGATATGCCAAACCGTGACCTATGGTTTCAACACGACAGTACTTAGATAAAGTTTTTCCCGGTCGTGGAGGTTTTATTAAATGGCCTGCTAGGTCACCGATCAAAATATAACTAAATGCCTACAATGTATGGAGTGAGTTTTCTAAATTGCAAACTAGCTGAATTAGGTCAACGATCCATATTATCTTATTTATTTCATATATCCTTATTTAGTTTAAAAACCACCGTAAGTACAGTAAGTACTTGCAAACTTTGTTTTCTTTTTGTGCTCTTCATCACTTGAAATGTAGTTTTTTAAGAAAGCATAGTAAAGATAGTTTATGTATATGAAAATATAAAAATATTTCAAGATTGGTTCACTAAATAATTGCAATCGACAGAGAAACAGCGAATTTGTGTATTGCTATATCTTTTTTTTTGACTTTGGATGAGATGTAATAAATTCCATAATCTCAAGCTATGTCAATGTAACATTATAAGTATATTTAAAATTTGTTAGAATAAAATTAAGAAATGTTTAATTTTTTTCTGAATTTGTTTACGAATTTGATGAATGTCAATCAGTAATTTACCAACGCAACGTACGAGACTATTAATTTGGTCAATCAGTTGGATTGATTCACTCCCGTCTGCTTTATTACAGCCACAAATACAGATAATTTATGCTGTCACAATATAGCAGCAAATGAAACAATCGCGACTATAAAGCTATGACTTGCCGACTATGGTGTGAACTGTGTGCCACTAATCTGGCTGGGTCCGGTTCAAACTTGCGTTATACTGTCTCCATTCTTGTCGTCATTATCAACACTGTTACCGCCACTAAACATATGTTTGCACACCATTAAGGGTGGATTCGCGTCATTCGATGAACGCTAATGGGTCTTCGTAGTGCAGAGTACACAGCTGCGTAGCAGACATTCGACACCACTTTTCGTAACTAATACGCACAGTAAAAATTTCGAAATCTTTGCCAAATTATTCTATTAGATATCTTATTTATTTTAAGTTATGTGGCACAAGAGATCCAACTGCTTTGTTTTTGGTATATGTATTTTAAAATTATTTTAATGATGTCCTAATAGAACACAAATGTTGAATCAATATTGATACTATATCGGAAATATGTATACTAGTTGTATATACTATGGTAGGTAAGGATTCATCTCTGAAATCATGACAAAGATCAGTTTAATTTTATGTTTAATAATTAGGGAGTGGACCGACGGCTGTCGCTAGGGCATCGGGAAGACGTTAGAATATAGACGTACTCGTATAACACCTATGCACCGGTGCTCTGTTAATCAGTCTCTCACAATGTTTTATTGTAGGATCGTTTGCGCTCTCTCTATGTAACTATTTACCTATTTATTTTTTCTTCTCTTTAATTTACCCTTAAAAATTTTGTTTCATTTTCGGTTGCTTAATTTCAATTTCTTAATACAATATCTGTTTCTTTGCGTTTAAGCAATGTCACAATTCTTTTCTATTCTTTTATCAGTTTAGAGTTAGTTGGATCAGTTCAAACGAAACAATGAATAGATAGACACACCATATTTGATATGTTTCAAGATGGTATAATGTGCAAATATGTACAGTAAATCTGTCGTGCAGAATTTATCGAAATTCAAAGGTTTTTTTTTCTATTTTTTTTTGAATAGAATCTATATTTTTGAATATTGCTAGCAATTCCCTTGTAAAATTACCTTTAAAATGGTACTAATAACGTAATACTTATTTCCAGTATTCCAAGATATTGCACTTTTTTGAGAAATACGTCTGTAATATTCGATATGCGGCACATCTAATACAGCTAGATGGCCATGATTTTCAAGTAAAAACTATCTAACGAAACACTAAGTCTATGCCTAAAATTTTCACATGAAGTTGTTTTTCGTAGTTTCTCTTTGCTGTCATCGTGTTTTAATCTTTGTTATAATTTTATTAAGGCTCATTTATTGTAATTTCAATTATTTATATGTTCATTATTAGTTATTATGCATTGCTTTAGTCTTGTTGTCAATTATACCATTGCTGTTATTTTTTCACTAACTTTCATTAACTAAAAATGAATTTCTCAAAAGAAGAGTTCATAGACATGATAGTTGTTCTTGGAGCTTGCAACAGAAATCTGCTCTTAGCATCAAAAATGTGTGTGATGTTGTGATGTTTTTCTCTGGACTACTATAAAAACTGTTTACAATGGCAGAAAACATATAGCAGCGAGTAAGAAACTGCTCTCTTCAATCAAACGAGAGCAACTTGGCTGAAAATGTAAACCAGTCCATATAGAGACGGTTGAGAATATGCACAGAGCAGAATGGAGACATATTTAAGCACCTTCTGAATTACCTTCTGAAAAAATCTAAAAGTGTACATTGCTTTTTAGAAACTAATAATAATAATAGTTTTGTATTACGTACGGTTTCTTATTACTCAGATATAATGGTTCCGTTTTTATTACTTAATTATTGCCTTCTACGCTATACGGTGATACATATTAAAATTGTGATACCTTAGAACGTATTGGGAATAAATATAACAATGTAATATGTTTTATGGTAAGTAAGACAATACATGCGCGTAGTATATACATTTAAAATAAAAAAGTTGAAGGCAGTTGCGGAAATTCGGAACATCCTGTATATTTGTAGATAATTTTACAAAATGCGGTGTGGTATACTATATATAATAAATCTCATTTCTCCATCTTTGAGAGTTTTCACGCTAAACTCCGCGGACACACTAATGGCGCATCCGGATGTAGCCTCTACATCAAAATAATTGTAACAATTATGTTTAATATTTGTCTATAAGGTCACTAATTATTATTTAATTCTTGCCGAGAATATCTAACAATCGGAATAAGTTGTATCTGTAAAAGTTGGATAGTACAGAATCAAGATTGAGTGTTCCACATCATAGAAAAACTTAAGTAATTATTATCAATTTCCCTTTAGCTCTTTGTTGAAAATAATGCAAATTGTACTAAACAAGTAGCAAGCGTGAGACGTATATGGTACTATATGTACCTTTACGAGAGTAAATGGCCGTAGCGGTTGCACAAGGGCTACGGGACTATCGTCGTCGTTGTAGTCGGATGGATTGCGGCTGGCGAAGGCATTACGCTGAAAGCATATCCTCATCTCATAACCACGGGATCGTCCTAATGGAACAGACGTCTTTTTATTTTGCAATTCTCTCTCTTTATATTCAAAGTGAGACACCGAGATTTATAGAGAGCATAACTCTCGCAGTTCATGCCGATTTTACATTGTGCGGGACCACTGGCTTGTGGAAGAATTCGGTGTCTGTATGTATACCGTACAGTTTTGGCGGATGCATCGGGTTACCTTGAAAACGGAATACCGAAACTTATGTGAGATATTGATTGAAAAATTATACATACGCTTGTTATTTTAAATTCTAAAAGAAGGAATAAAAACCACAAACAAAATTTTGGATTTATTCAAATCTCGTTCCAGCTTCATTACACTATTTCATTAACCATAGTTTAGGATTTATGTTGTAGCTTATGTTTTTTATATTATTTTCACTTTTCAAAGAATTATTAACATTCAAAATCAACATGAAATACGTAAAATACAAATATTATAATATACAGTCTACTCCATTTTAAATAACTAAGTTACTGCATTGTTTCCTTCTATTGTTAACGTTAGTTATTTAGATTTTTGATCATCCTGTATAATTAGTTTGATATTTTAAAGAATTTCACAATAACACAATGGACATATCAGAAAAATCTTTAATACTATTTGAATTATTGACTTATCATTTTGCTGTCAATTTGTAAAAATTTGTCTAAAATCAGTTTTCTCATCAATAGTTTTATTGGAGATGAGCATGAGAAAACCACATTAACAAAAATTTTGTAAAATAATGTTTGGTGTCAGTAAATGGAAAACATATACTGGATATTATATCTAAGATAAGAAAGTTGGTATCTCTGAAAGTAATGGAAATATCGTTTTGAAGTTTCGGTGGACGATGTTATGATATTAACTTTCTTATTTCAAATAAAGCACGCTGTATATTACGGATTCTTGGCATCTTCCATGCAAGTTAAGTGATACAGCATACCGTGGGTCTAGAAAATACCAACTTTGAGAATCTTTTTTCCTGAAAATTGTAACAGGTGCAAGCATCAGTTTAAACAACATCTCTTCTTTCCCATGAGCTATGTAAATCAGTTTTAAGATTCTTATGAGCAAGCCTCGGCAAAACGTACGGATTGATTCACACGCAGCTGGCAAATATGAAAAATACGTTATTTTTGTCACTTCCATAGGTTTTATCGTTATAGTTTTAGAATCTGTGGGTATACTCATTTACAATATTAATTAAAAACATCTTTAAGTAAAAGTCATTATCTATGATTGTACGGTATGCAAGCATGTAGTTCATCCTTCTTAACAGTGAAATAGTATTAACATTTTTAATTTATAGAAATAAGGTTTGAATTAACCTTTGCTAGAAGCGACTGTTCCAAGTTTTCAACTGTAAAGCTGATTTTTCTTGATGTCAGTATTTTTTCAAATGCAGGAAATGTTCTTTCAGCATCGCAACCAGTTACTGGAATAAATTTCAAGTATGGTATAAATATACGGTATTTTGTGAGTGCATCGGTATTTAGATTTGCATTAATACACAATTAATTTAGTATATACGTAAATCTGTGTTTCTGTTGAACACTGACATAATTTTTTGATTGAAGATCTGTCTAAATTCTCTGGGAATAACTTTTAATTTACTTATTGTATTATTTAAGATATTTGCAGTTTCTGCTAATCTTATGTTGCTCTTCTCAAAATATTTTATTGCTATTATATTTGTAAAATGGTTATTTATAAATCGTAATTCGTTTAGTAAGCTATTTTCTAAGATTAATTTATATTCAACAATACTTCTGGCGTCGTTGAGAAAATGAAAAGTAAACTCTGGGTCGAAAAACTAAATGCAGATATGTTTGAAACTATCTATCTACTATGTATATGAAAAATATCTAAACCTAAGAATAATTTAAAAGACAAATAGCAATATATAAAACAAGGAAGCGTCAAATGTGTAGAAATAGTATTCGGTATCAGAACGATGTTTTATACCTTCTACTGTCTGTGCAATATTGAATATTATTGTACTCTCTCATTTCCCACCGATAAGTGCGAATGAACGGCAATGCTAACAATGACGTGTTCCCGTACGGATTGCTGAGCATTGCTTGTGAATTACAAAAATGGCTGTGTATGGTTATAAATAAATATCAAAAATGGTATACAAAATTCAATCCAAACATTCAACTAACAAAGGTCAATTTTTTGTAATGACAACCCCTATTTTTGATTGCTTCTACACGTCATACTCCATACTGCCTACATTCACTTGTTTTGAAGTTATTAAAAAAATAATATCACTACATTTTCTAATAAAAAGCAAGCGAATTAACAAGGTAGACTTTTTTTTTTCAAACCAGTAATAAATCGTGACTGATTGATGTTGTAGAGTCCAGTAATAAAAATATTTTGAATTTCTTATGAAAACAAAGAGTAGTCGGTGAAACAAACAGAGGTTTTAGTTAACCACATTCCTGTGTTGGCAAAATTGATTAAAATAAAGTTCAGAAGAACGAAAACATTTTTTAATTTAAAATAGCGATTGTTTCGGCGATGTATTGTTTTTTGTTTTTCAATAATTCGGTTTAGTCAAATATTTAGGAATAAACATTTATTTAGTAATTTATTGTTAGTGAGATTTGATTGGTACGTATGATTTTGAGAAGACCGTTTCTTTTCAGTCTATCTAGAAACTCCTGCATAACTTATTATAGGAGCATTATCTGCAAAGATATGCGCTTCACGTATCTACAAGTCACAAATGAAATACTTGAAGACGGAATCTGCGACATATTGTGAATTAATTGGTTTCTTGCGCAAAGAAAACAAAGCCTACTTTACTAATTCAGTTACACTTTATTGGAAGAGATCGATTTCATGATTTGATACAGATGAATGTAGGTATAGAAAGGAAAACATTTTTTATCTTTATTTTTTGGATTAGAATATGTGGAAATAATCAAAAGTAGAGGTCGCTATTTAAAAAATTGACTTTGTCTTCAAATAAGAAATCTTTATAATATTTTATAGAACACAAAAATTATATAATGTACAGGCTGTTTCCATTAAAAAATAACTTAATTGTGCTACTCTGTAGATAACCTAATTAATGAAGTTACAAATAGTTTTGCATTATGCACTGATAGTTACTGCATGCGTGTAATGTCAAATTTTGATTTTATCTGCGTTCCAAGAATTAATGAACATTGCCAAATTGTTAACTCACCACGTACTTGAACGTACGTTGTGTGTCTAAAAAATTCGGTGAATGCACATTGGAAATACCTTCATTGACCTTCGAAGTAGTCGCTACCGGACACGACACACTTTTGACAACGTTCGTGTAGCTTCTAGAAACTGTCGGAAAACTCTTGTTTTGAAATCGTTTTCAGAATTGCTGTCACACGTTCTTGAACCTCCTTGACATTCGCAAACCGTGATCCCTTCAAGGTCCCCTTAAGACGAGGGAACAAAAAAAAAGTCAGCAGGGGCAAGATCTGAGGAGTCGGGTGGGTGTTCCAAAACAGTTACGCCAGTTGAGTCAAATATTGGTGTACAATGATGCTCGTATGCGATGGTGCATTGTCGTGGAGTAACATCCACTTTCTGGTCTGGATCATCTGTGGCCTAACGCGCCGGATGCGCTGCAACAAACGTTTGAGAACCTCCAAGTAGAATGCGGCATTCACCGTTTGACCAGCAGGAACGAATTTCTTATGGATGATTCCCTCTTTGTCGAAAAATGTTATCAACATGGTCTTCATCTTGGATTTTTGCATGCGGCTCAAATCTTGCGCTTACCCAAATCTTCATGGATGATGGCCCGGACAGAGGACGGATCCAGACATGTCCATGCATGTCTACGCATGCGAGTGACCTTGTTTTAAGGGTTGAATACCAATATATTATACCATTCACAGAATTTTTTAGACACACAACGTATGTCTCTTTGAATGAATACACACACACACTGTCTTCTTAGCAATACTAAAGATTTCTGAAATTCCAATTATATTCAGCATGTTTTTTCATGGATGAACAAATGAATTTTGATATGCGATTGATTTGCCAGCAGAATCAGGTCAACAACATCTGATTTACATACTAGAGTGGATGCTGGTTTTATTCCGTATTCCTATTTGATCTTTGTAATTGCGCTGTAACAACATGGTAAACTATTTATATACCGTTGTTATATATACTGTTATGTTCAACCTTGTATGTACGACAACAACAGCTTCTTTGAGTTATCACTTCGGAACGACTAAATGTCAGGTTGGCCACTCGTTGGTAACTAAATATCCCTCTTGGGGGAAAAAATTGAAATTTCCTCGTTACCATCTCCCCTCAGCCAACTGGCCTTGGGGCGAGGACATTATATTTATAATATAAGTCCAGATAACGACGAGTGTGGGGTAGCATGGACAAACCTACTCGTCAGTTAATTTTCCTATTTACGTAATTCGTCCAAATTCATGTAGAAATCGTCTGAAATAAGCAACAGCGTAAATGGAAAGGTATTTTAAATAATATTTCATCAATTAAATCTTTATCTGAAAGGTTTATGTAAATTAGTAAAGAATTTTAACGTTTAAAGCTTGCCAGTGACATTTTGGATCATAGAATCATCGAAATACGACCTCCTAGTTGAGTCATTGCATTCATTCTCGTATGCTGTTTGCAGAAATAATCTCATTTGATCGAAATTCATCGTAAAAGTTTCTATTTGGGTTAAATTGTCAAAATTGGCTGTGAAATAAAACAATCGCCGGTCTTTCGCGATTTAAAATAAAAGAAAGATGAACGACGCCATAATTTTTCATCAATCTTCAGCCTCGGTTGAATCAAAGTGTTTCTTAACTCCGATCCCCATATAAAGTGCTCGATTGTGAAATCAAAGTCTTTATTTGAAGAGAAAAGGGTTGAATTTCCAGAACAGGCAGTTTCCTATAGTGGTTATATAAACAGAGAGTTTATATAACAATGGCATCGTTCAAAGTTCAAGGTTAGTTACTTTTAGAATCTTAAAATTCGTTAAATTAATTTTATTCATTTGGAAATTCGTTATAAAATTGCCGAAAGGGTATCCAGGGATACTCCCGAACCCGCTAAGAATCGTTAATTTAGTTTAAAATTAGAAAATTTAACAATTCAAAAATCCCATGAGAAAGATATTTCAGTACATGTATATGAACAGCTTACACACAGTAAGAGACGGAGCACCTACACCTAAGAATGCGCCATAAGTGTAAATATGATCATAAGTAATCTGGTATTTAATTCAAAGTGCCTTCCGCACTCTCAAACTGCACATTTGCATGTATATATAGTTTAAATATTTGAAGTCTTTAAAGTCTAATCTACGCGGACAACATAGTATTTATATAAAAATAAACAGTATAAGTATATTTCGTTTTCTCAGCCGTTCCTTGTTTAATAATTTGAAAATTTTTTTCTTGTTTTTAACGGTTTTATCGTTAAATATATTGTAGTTAGAGTTAATTAAAACTTATAATTTTAACGTTTCGACAATCTTTATTGTCTTCTTCAGAAATACATGTAAGTGCACTCAAGAACAAGAAAATATTTCTGCATAGTTGTGAAGTTGTAGACATGTATTTTTGAAGAAGACAATAAAGATTGTCGAAACGTTAAAATTATAAGTTTTAATCAACTCTGACTGCAATATATTTAACGATAAAGCTGCTAAAATCAAGAACAATTTTTTCAAATTATTAAAAATAAACAGAGAATTATAAACAAATGCGGGGAAACAATACACGTCATGGGCATGGAAGTAAATACTGGAAAGGCAAAAGTGATCAAAATTAGTGGAAAAGAAGGTGAAGAAACTACAAAATGCGGAGATGACACATTGGAGGAAGTTACATCAATAGACTACTTGGGAACAAAGATTGGCAATAATGGAAAAACAGATATAGAAATATTAAACAGAACAAAAAAATCAACACAAATCTACTATCAAATAAACAGAACACTACTCGAAAAGACAGAAATATTTACAAAAACAAAAAGCAGAATATATAACGCAACGTTCGAGGCCAAATATGTGAAGTAAAACATGGCACACGACAAAAAACCAGAGAAACAAAGTAACGGCAGCTGAAATGAAACATTTAAGGAGAATCACAGCGAAAATAAGAAGAGATAGATACAGAAACGAAAAAATCAGCAATTACATGAATGAAAAGTCGATCAGTCAAATAATAGAAGAAAAACAACTGAAATGGTTTGGTTACATACAAAGAATGGTATCAGAGAGAATAACAAAAAAGGTAGCGGAAGCAAAGAGGCGCGGAAAAAGAAAAGTGAGGAGGCCGAGAAGGAGTACGGAAAACAGAATAATCGAAATGGTACAAAAAAAGAGGAAAAACGGTATTTGAACTAAAAAGAAAAGCACGGAATAAAGGAGAGTGGAAACGATGGATCGAAAATCCAAATATAAGGCAAAAGATGAAGAATGGTTGAAGTCACCAGTACAAGAATTGTGATATTGGATGAACCCTAGACAATTTTTTTTACTGAAGCAACTAAAATATTGCTAGGAACTAACAAGCAAACGTAGGCAACTGTCCCCCTCCGATTTTGATAACATTTTGCAGGGATGTAATACACCGAAAAATATTAGACACGTATTTTTTAAACTGCTTTTTTTCAGTTTAAGGAGGTGAGAGTTACTGTTACTAGCAGTAAATTTTAAATGTGAAAAAATTAGTGGCGCACTCATACGGGATTAAAGAAATCGCCCCGTTATGTGTAATTGTTCATTATATCATTATTAATTCAAACGAAGACGACGACGTGCTTACAATGAATAGCACATCAACAAAATCTTTATGTATAGGACGGCACAACTAAGTTGTCTTTTTTAATGGAACACCGTGCATATCATATAGTTTTTGTGTTTTATAACATGTTCTATATATTTCTTATTCCAAGAAAAAGGCCATTTTTTTTTAAATAGCTACCTCTCTTTTTTATTATTGTCAACATCTGTGGTCAAGGGCAGAAAATAGTAAATATACAGATAAACATAAACGAAAGGCTTACGTCCCATGTTTTCGAAAGCACACAATGAGAATCCGATAAATAACCGAATACCGAACTCCTCAATGTCTACCGCATTACTGAACTCTGCATCCACATACGTACATATACCCCCCCCCCCCCCCCCCCTACAGGCGTCTCTGCGGATGCAACCGTTTGTCACGCTTTAATTATAAGACTATACATTTATTATTTTATTAAAGATAAGCATACAGAAAAATAATTACCTACAAATGTTCATATTTATAATTCCGTATAATCACATTCCATACAATAGTTTTAGAATAATTATAATTAGCACAATTATTCAATCCGAAAACTTATCAATACATAATCTATCGGGTATTTTAGACGTTAATGCGAACAACAGTAACGAAGAACACGAATAGAGGTGTAAAAGAGAATTTGCAGCAAGTAAATCACAAGAATTTTAGTCAATAGAAACAATATATAATCAAAACCTGTTGAAACATAAATTTGCATGCGTCACCCTTTCATATAACAGAGTGTAGGTAGAGCGAAATACACTTTTTGATATTTCCCTTACAGTCTATTCGAAATTAACGCTATATTCAAGAGGATTTTCAAAGACGCCATTGTGGCTACAATTTAGTCTTATTCATAACATTTTCTAAAGAAGCCAGTTTGTCGAGAGAAGTCGAAATATTTTGAGAGCACATGCATAAGGGCTATACATACATATACAATGTGTTGAATGGAGTTTTTAAAATACTCTTATTTTTGATATACAGCCACTGTTCATTGCGCATTCAGTTGAATTCACGTAAAATGGTCCTCCCTTATACAGTTTTTGTTTTTGTTTAAATAAAACCCCTTCTTTTATCGACAACTATAAACTGTATTTACCTTATAGGCTAATATTCAGTACATTCCTTTTTTTATCCAATAGAATACAATCTTTCATATATTTTGCGTACGAACATATACAAGGTGGATACTCAATAATTGTTCCAATGGTTTACTTGTTTCTGTCATGGCAAATTGATAAAATGAATTTTGTTAGCACTTCTTCAGCTTCAAAAATCGCTATAACGAGGAAATGGTTGATCTTAGACTACTACCTTGTTAAGTCTTTTGTTTAGAATTCTTTCCAAAATTCTGAACCAAAACAATATACTTCCATTAAAAAAAATTTACTTTTTAACAAAGATACATCATACCAACTTAACGCAATATTACGCGCAACTCGTTAACAATTTGGACACACATGGACGCGTGTGCATTACATTTTTTATACCTAATCTAGGTACCGAAAAATCATATATTTCGAGTGCACACTTCCAAAGAAATAACTTTTCCAAAAAAAACCTAGTGACTGAAACCTTTTTTTTTGCTTCAGAATTTAACCTGGATTTTAAAAATGTAATTCCATAAAAAAAGAAACAACTTTGGGTAGCTACGAACTTATGTGACAGCCTGTAGGTTTCAGTATAATTTTAAGGCGTGCCCCCAATCGAACTTCAGAAAAAGAAAAAGATTGGAAAAATGTCGAAAAATCTGCAGTCACAAAGGCATAATCTTCCGAGCCCGCGGCGATGATTTACTCTGTATATCTACAAGTTTCCTAACCTTTTGGAATTGTAAAATATTGTGTAAACAGTAGAAAGCTAAAATTTTCTGACATAATACACATCATTGATATAGAGTATCTTTCAAAAGTATTTCCGTATATACAGGGTTATCAATAAGTACCGGACCAGACACTTACTTTGTTATTTTAAATGGAACAGTCTGTATATATTACTATGTATTTGGTTTCTCCATCTAGAAGTAACCCAACATAATATGGATTTAATGTCAGTTTCTAACAGACTTCGAGATATTTATAATTTTGTCTTCAATCGGCTAAATTTAGATACATGTATTTCCTTCCAAAAATCCGAAATGCTAATATATTTTAGCGTAAAATTTTACAAGATTAAATTACATACTTTGAAATATACAAGATGTTCAGTATTGAACACTAAACTTTACCAAATTCACCAGAACGTTATTTGTTAAATAGTACAGTAATACCATATTTGTTCTATATCCACCATATAGGAAATTTATATTTCTGACATTTTTGTATAATTATGCATATGCGTATGTAAAGATATTTGAAAGTAAAAGAGATATTTAAAGTTAAACGCAAGTTTTGCACTTGGATATTGTATTCAAGTGGTTTCTGGTGTTAATATTGTTTGGTTATCATAACAGCAGTAAACAAAACATATTGACATTGCTGCTCCTAACTGTTAATTCAAGATTTTAAGCCTTAATAGCTACTTTCGAAGTGATACATATGATTTGTGTATGAAGTTAAGGATAACGCAATTCTGGTGTGCAACATGCAATTTCCAAGTGCAAGACTCGCCTTAAACTGTAAGTAGCTGTTTGCTCAAAATGTTAAATTAATAGTTTAAAAATATCAATGTTAGTATCTTTTGTTTACTGTTGTCACGGTAACCAAACATTACTACAGAAACTCCCACTAATGTAGCTGTAAATTACTTTTTTTTACTTTCAATGTCATGATATATGCATCTTTAAACAAAATCGTTAGAGATATGAATTTCCTATGCGATGGATACAGTGCTACTTCTGGTGTTTGAATTTGGTGAAGTTTGGTGTTCAATACTGAACATCCTGTATATTTCGAAGGCGTTCTCTAGCCATGTTTAAACAAAGACAAGTAGGTAATTTAATTTGATAAAAACTTAGGCTAAAATGTATTTGCATTTTGTATTTTTTGAAGGAAATGGATATATCTAAATTTAGGCGATTGAGGACAAAATTGTAAATATCCCGAAATATGAAACCCGTATTGTATTGGTTTATTTCTAGAAAGGGAAAAATGTAAATAACAAAGTAGGTACTTCTCGATCACCCTCCATATACGCAAATATATTTGAAAGATACTCTCTCAGGTCTGTTGTCATCAGAAAATTATAGTTTCCCATTATTTACACAATTCCAGAAGGTTGAGACGCCCTGTACATACTTTGAATTATTTTCTAAAATATTAGCATCTTAAATTACAGACAAATAACCTTACTAACAATTTTTCCCAAAATGATCCTAGTAGCTTTATAAATTGGCACCCACACTAGTGTTACTCTCAGGTCTTTTGATGATATGTGGTATTACTAGAAAGCTTACAACAATGTTGTGATGGATAATTTTTATTTTAAAACAAATCATGTTGGAATTACGCTTTTAGCCTATCATGATTTATTCATCGCTAAACGAGACTTTTCCGGCTTTTCTGCTATTTTTTAGTGGATTTGAAGCAAGTATAATTAATTCAACCATAACCTCATTTAAATTGCTTACAATTTCCTTAAAAATGGTGGTGTTTAATGTTCCTATTATGTTTCTTTTTGCTCTAACGCTTCTATGATCTAGCAGCACACATCGAAACCATTTAGGTCATGTTAATATATGTATCTTTCCAAATTTTTACCAGAATTTTACCGGAATTTAAATTTGGTGCAACGTAAGAAAGTTTGGTAATAAGTGGAATCAAGAGAAAACACGCATACACATATGTTGTGTTTTGCACCCAATACGAATCTTGATGAAAACTTTTGGTTATTTGTTAAAGGTTCTTCTGATTGAAAATTGGTTTTTGTAACACTTAGACAATAAGGTATTTTTAAAATTAGTTCTGAATGACTTTGTCTAGAACTTTGTCCCTTCGCTCTTGTTTTTTTATTTAACTTATAACAGATTCTTTTTACAAGTTCCTTAAACTAAATACAAAAGAAAAAATCTTTTAGAGTATATTTATTATTGTAATTGCGTTCATAATTAATGTATCGCACAGTATTATACAAATATGAAAGAATACATCTAGTATGTGTTTAAATGCTACGTACCCAAAAAAGATGGAGTTGTTGAAAACACAATTTAATTACACAATACATGTGTATACAAAATGGATTATACATCGATCCAATGTCCAAGATGAACCGTGACGTCAGTTATCAGACAAAAGACCTCTTGATTCTCATTGTATGTTTGTTCCAGCAGCTTTTATCATTCTCAAATACACAGCCAACTCGCCTCCTTTATGATTCCATGGCTTACTCTTTTATTTTGCAAGGAGTTGAATAGTGACAATTGAAACCGCGCTCTTTGTTGAATGTTTTTTGTTTCCGCTAGGTGGGAGTAGAATGGCCATTGTTTAAACGTCTTACAGCGTCGATTGTTATGTAATGCAAGAAAATGTCAAATGCTCGTGGCCTTGCTTAACATTGTTACTCTTTAACTCTTTGCCGGGCGGACTGAGAGAGAAGAGAGGAGTATTGTTTAATTGTTTTCGCGTTTGTAAGTGCTTAGCGCATAGTCGCGAAAAAGTTTTCTACTTTAAAAGATTTGATTATGAATACAATGCGTTATAATGAATTTTTTTGTGTCGCACGCAGTTACAAAGAATCTAAATCTTTTGTTTTCTACAAATATAATAAGTTAGAGGACTATTCCAACGGTTCGTATTAATTGAAATCTACCTAGGGGAAGTTAAAGTCACTAATGTTAGCTGAGAACAGAAACAGAACTTGATAATTGACGGCTTTTTCAGGCATCTCCTTCTCATTAGGAACTTTTTTATAATTATTAATTTTTCTTTTGAAAAGGTGTTTGCCAAATATGCTAGGCTGCAGCTACTACTAAGTTGGAAAATCTTCAGCATCTTATTTGACAGATTTTCTACGACGATGTAGGATTTTCTGGTGGGTAATTGTACGGGTTTAATCTCTTACTCAATGAAATACAAAACAATTTTGATAATCTTGAAGATTATTGTCTGATCTATTGTCTAATTCATACAGTTTTGCACACTGTAAAAAATGTTTGTGTCACTTTACACAGTGGGTGCCTGGCAAGAAAACGACCATGCACTCACTATGTAATCTTACAGAGACAAGTAAAGGTACATGCGAACGTGCATATTTGAAGAAACTATGTAAATTTTGCATATTTTATGTAAGTCAGTTACATACCATAGGTAGTTGTACACAGCTTCGTTGTAATCCTTACAAAATGCATGTAAATGGATTTACTTTTTAAATGTAAGGCTGAAGAATGTCAGTTATGAAGAAAAAATAAAACTTGCTACACTGACATTTCTTTTATCTCAAGTGTATAAAGTATTGTTAAAACCTAAGAGACTTTCAGTGCCTATCCAAATTGACGTTATTTTTCGATAAAACATACTTTAAATTTATTTGTAAAAATGTTTGTATGAATGCCAGAAAATCAATTAATTAGCTCGATCAACAAATTGATTTTTCAATAATATTTTTATGAATCTTCATTAATCGCTAATGCAGACGAACTATACTTAATCGGACTGTTTTATCGCACGTCGCCATATACACTTATTAACATAAGTTTCATATACCCCTAATAAACAAGACACAAGTAAATTACGATAGGTTTATTATGAACCTTAATACAATATAACATAAATTGCTAAAATAGAACGCACAGGACAGAAAATGGGTATTACAAGAAGATTTTAAAGTATATAATATATTATACCAATATTCAAATGAAATAGAACAAACTATATGATGTTAATAATGTGTGTTAAAATAGTTGAAGACTTTCAGTAATCCTTAGTACTACTCTAGGATCTTCTTCCTTCAGTTCAGTAGATGTGAGAAATGGTCTACTGAAATGTTGGTGTCGTATGTGACTAATGGCAACACATTTACATAGAATGTGTTCTGCGTCTCCAGATCTTCTTGGCACAGACGACAGATTTGATCTTCAGCTTTTCCTAGTTTAAATAAGTAATATTTTAGGACTGTCAAAAATTCTGTCAGTAATCTAAGCTCCCTTTTGCTGCACGATAGCGTTATTTTTGCAGTCTTTGGTGAACCTGATATGAGTTTCGCCTGGAACACTTTCCCAGTACGAGGCCTTTTGATTATCGTATCATATCTTAATCGCTTGTTCTATGTGGCTCTTTTGGAAACCACAAAAGGGCGTGTTCGCTGCTGCTTTGGTCAGCTTATCTGCTTTTTATTTCCTCCAATCCCTTGGCGGCTTGGAACCCACCCCAAAGTAACGTGATAATTGTGTCCCAGTTGCCTTAGATTCGTATATCGGATCAGATTCATATGTGTAGGCCTTAATAGCCTTTAGAACCGCCTGACTATCGCTGAATATATTTATAGTTGCGTCTCGTATCCCTTGTTCTTTGTGGCGCACAGGTTTAACGCGGAAATCTCTGCTTTAAATATGTTGGTGTGGGGTCCCGTATGCATTTTTAGGAGGTGGTAGTTAAGATCATTAACGCCTATGCCTATTCCGACTCATTTTATTCTTGAGCGGTCCGTGTACTATGCCACAGTACAGCCTTATAAGGCTGATTAAATTTGTATTGTATAGCGATTGTGTCCTTTGCAGTGTGCATTAGATAGTTTACGTTGGGATGTGCAAGGATTTTGAGATGCTCTCTAAGATCCTCAGGCTTTAGCTCCCTCATTCTACTAAGAGTGAGGGCACTCGCTAGAGCCTGTTTTTGAATGTGGATGTGAGGCGGCGTTATTCCCACTAGGACTTCTAGCGGTGCTGTGGATCAGGTACGCATCACATCTGTGATATTGAAACATGCAAATCTTTGAATATGTTGAAACTGTTGTCTTCTGAGTTGTTTTTGGCCACCAAATCCAAAGAGGGGTAGGTGATCATGGGTTTGATTACTGGTGTATACGACTAGAAGGTCATTTGAGGCTTAAGACCCCAGGTCGGCTTACTAGTGATGCCGTAATGGTTTTTTTCTGTAAGTTGGAAATGTGGGAGTTTCATGTTAGTTTTTTGTCGATTGTAAATTATTGTATTCCTAAATATTTAACTTCATCGCAGAAGCTGCCTTTTCTTCTCCTTGTAAAAGGGACGAATGCAATCTTTTGCGGGTTTGTGCGCAGACCATGGCTTTGCATTAATTGCGGTATGATATTCGCATGTTTTCCGCGGATCATGATTACCAAGTCGTCCTGGTGCACCTCATATCCATCAGCAGTCAAGTTCTGTAGAAGATCGTCTACAAGACACCAGAGTAGACGTGACAGGATCTCTCCTTAGGGGCAGTCTTTGTTGACTTCAATTTTTGTCGTTTTGGATTCCGGCGTAGCGCTTATTTATCGACTTTGAAGTACGGCGCTATAAGCAATAAACTAAAAATCGACGTTCTACATTTTATAGATAACAAGGTTTGTACAAAGATTTTAGAAGGCCTAAAAGCTTCATAGGTTTCATTGCGATATTTCAATTCTAGGTAAAAATGTACCTTTATAGTATTAAACTCTTATTGCGAAAAAATAACTATAGCTTGCATAACATTTCATATTTTGCTTTGCTCTTTTGGTATTAACCATATAGAACTAGGAATATTTTCACTTAAAAGAAAAGCATCTTTTGATGAAAAGCCATCTCTGATAACTAGAGCGGGCCAAATTGCGCCATCCAACAGAATCGGAATCAGGCGCAACGGCCGCTTATTGTAAATAGCGTATATGTGAGTCACAGCAGATATGTGATATTTCGAAATTAATACACAAGAGTAAAAAAATAAAAGCTGACGCAATAATAATGTTTAGTAATTAGAGCGGATATATATATATATATATATATATATATATATATATATATATACATATATACATATATATGTACGCGCTGAGGTGTTTTTATTTTCATTATGATTTTTTATTTGATTGAAAACGGTATGCGTTGTAAATGGGATGTAATAAGGAAATAACTGAGAAACTGAAGCTTTTTTTATTCTGTTGTACTTAATAATGTAACTGTAAATAAAGATATAATAAATAAATTCTATCCTTCTTAATAATGCGGATAGGTTTGTTTAAAAAGTTGCACCATCAGATAAGTTTCCACATTTGCCTCGGTGAAGGATGTTCGCCGAGACGAAAAAATGTTCTTATATTTCGAAAACGACCGTTCCACGTCTACCGAAGTAAGACAGGCGTAATTAAAATAATCTTTAGACTTAGTCAAGGAATCTGCAGATGCCCCATCGCACATTTGTCTTAATCTCGTGTAGTCCGGATTCTTTTTTAAAACACTATCGAACATAGCTAAAACTCGTCCACTTGTTGCATCGTTTATACTGTGTAACAATGTACTAACTTCGTCCACGACTTGCACTGATTCTACCAACGACAATCCAGAATTTTGCAAATTTTCTATCGCGTCTACTAACTCTTTGTAATTGTTGCTAATATTCTTTAGATGTGTTTTCAACAGAAATATCGAGAAATCCCTTCTGGCTCATCCTAATAGCTCTAGCTTCGGCAGGGACGAATTGCAAAATAACGGATTTGACTTCTTGAAAATGTTCATTATAATAAAAAGCGGCTTTTAACCACGTTCCCCAACGCGTAAGAATGGGCTGTGGTGGTTCTCGAATACCAGGGCATAACCTGTGGAATGCCCTAGTCCTCTTAGGGCTTTTGAGAAACACTTTTTTTGTGTTTGCTATTAATGCATCCACCTCCGGGTAACACTCTCGAATAGTTTGTGCCACAAGATGTAAAGCATGGACTTTACACGTAACATGTAAAAGTCCTTCACACTTTTCTTTAAGGGAACGGCCTACACTACACATTGTTGCTGCACCATCGCTCATGAACAACAACAGTTGACTGGTTGACACTTGAAATTTTTGTAACGTTTCGTGAACTACGGCCGTAATTGCTTTACTAGTACACTATTTTAATCTTCTGCTGGCTAATAGAATTGCAAAATTTGGTTTAATAGGATCTAATACGCGCACTATTATATTCAAAATAGAATTTTTTTTTGCAATCTGTCGTCTCATCAAGACATAGCCACAGCTGTTTATCTTTTAATTCGGCTTTAATTCGATTTTAAATGTCTTCACGTATTCGTGGAATATCTCTCCGTAACGCTGTCCGAGATGGTAGTATCCACTCGGTATTGTATGTACCCCAGAATTTTCGAAATGCTTTTTTATCAAGTATACGAAGTGGTAGACCACATACCATAAACGTTAAAAGCAATTCTAATTGAAATTGACGTTGTTGTGACACACCATTTCTTTTATTTCTGTGGTGTGCGCTATTTATATGTCTTTCACAATCACGTTTGCTCCAGCACAGTAGTTTCTTTTTACAAACTTTACAGAAAATTGTACTCCCATTGTAGTGTAAATCCACAAATTCACTAAGAAATTTATTAATTTTCGTAGGTAATGGCCGTTTATTTTTAATAGTTACGTTAGACATAATCACTAAAGCGAGCACACCGACGCTTGTTTCTAGTATGCCACGAAGTGGTGCAAACGTAACATCTGCAGACTCGTCATTTGTTGATGAATAGAGCGCGTCATCCGTAAATGAATAAGCGCGCTGTTAGTTCGTAGCCGTCGATGAATGAACTTTTTTTTTGTAGTGGCCCACTGTGAACAACGCCCTATTTATCAACGAACACCCAAACTGCAGGTGTATATTTGCGCGTCTTCACGACGTAATAGACAGTGGTTTTGGTCCTCGTCCTAATAATTACATATTTAAATTACCTATGTTTACATACATATATGCGCCCGGCAGCCTGATTGCGAACCT
Organism: Dynastes maya; assembly: GCA_029619315.2. Lineage (NCBI taxonomy): Eukaryota > Metazoa > Arthropoda > Insecta > Coleoptera > Scarabaeidae > Dynastes > Dynastes maya. The sequence continues at coordinate 30,532,699 of JAROYE020000001.1, forward strand.
GGCGCGTGGCGCTCTTGGCCCGCTCTACTGATAACGTACTAAAGTTCATTTTTCGAGTGATATTTTCGCCAGAAGAATTATAACTTTTGTTCAAAAATATGCCCTTCGAGCTATACATAGTTCAAGTATCTGTCTAAACGACCCTTACGATTTTGAATGTACAAGAAAAACAATAAACAGTTTTTGTCACTTTCTCCTAAAATTTGGAGAGTCACAAAAACGATATTTCGACACGTCGGTTTTGTCGAAAAAACCTAAAACGCTTTACTAAGATATTCGCTAGCCAAAGTGACGCGTTATAGATCCTATCCTTTAATTCATAATCACCACTTACTTTGAATGCTGCATTTTTTCCTTTCGTTGCCAGCTTCGATTCTTCAAAGTGACGTCCGGGCCACATACGCTCTAGATATGCATGCAGTCGTTCCCTTATCAAGTCCGATCTGCACCGTCCAACGTACACCCATAATCGGCGTTCAGCTGCAATGATTTCACCTTCGACCTTAGCTGTTCCCACTACCTCAATGTCTTTCTTTTTCGGAATGGAATTTCTTTTTTTCGTGATTATTTTTGTTCGGGTATCGTTGCGCTACCGTTTCGTTATTTCGGAATAATTACTTCGTTCAATTACTGTTTCAGTAGATGTATCGGTTGTATTCAATTCATCTACTTCGTCATTTGTCATTATTTTATCATTACTTTTTGTGTCCGACAGCTTTAGATTAGGTGATTTTAGATATTTGATTAGCATCGACAAGTGGTGGGGTAGCAAAGAAACGGAAATATCGTAAATATGACGATAGCTATTTGAATTTTGGCTTTACTTCAGTAGAAGTAAACAATGGAGAGAGACCGTGGTGTGTGCTCTGTTTAAAAGTTCTAGCGACCGAGTTTATGCTCTCAAGTAAGCTAAAGCGATATGTGGGAACCAATCACTCTAACATGGTTGAAAAACCTCGCGAAATCTCTAGTAGCAAGTTGCAAGCTTTCCAAAAGCAAAAAAGTGTATTTACTAAACAAGCCTCAGTATTAAGCAACGTACTACTAGCATCTTTTAAGGTCGCATACAGAGTTGCGTAGCGCAAAAAACCTCACACCATCGAAGAAGAGCTTATTCTACCGGCTGCTCTTAAGATGGATAATATTATGCTGGGAGAATCGGCCGGAAAATTAATTTCAAAGGTACCTTTGTCCAACAACACTATTAGTCTAAGAATCCATCATATAGCTCTGGATTTCAGTGATCAATTAATAGATAAAATGAAAGGAACGGAATTTGGTGTGCAACTTGATAAAGCTACTGACAGTAACAAAGACGCACACCTTATTTGTTATACCGGGTGGGACTTGGCCGACGCAGCATAGCAATTATAATGGTAGATCTGGAATGTCCAATTGTTTGCTTCCCAATTATTTTATAGGAAAAGTGCAAGTCATCACCCGGTATACGCTTCCTGGATGATAATGTTATCGTTGAAGACCTTCTGTTCTGCAAAAGCATCATTGGAAGCGCAAAGGCTCAAGATTTATTTGAGATGCTTGACGAGTTTATAACCGAAAATGATCAGGATTGGGAAAAGTGCATCGATATAGGTACTGATGGAGCTCGATCAATGTCTGGTCGCTATGGAAGATTGCAGGCGCTCTGCATCATCCAAAAGGAAGCACTTGCATCACCGTCGATGAGCTCTCAATTGAATTTCACATTAGAACGTGTCGTAGGGATAGTAAACTACATAAGAATCAGACCATTGAAAGCCAGATTTTTCAAAAAGCTAGGACTTGGGAACTGAATACACCGCCCTGCTATACTGCTGCAGTTCACGATGGCTTTCACGTGGCAACATCTTATCCCATGCATTCGAGCTACGTTAAGATATTCACACTTTTCTAAGAGGAAGGTCATGAAAACTCCAGATACTTTGCCGAACCCGACCTTTTGCCAAAACTAGTGTATTTGTGCGATGTATTTGACAAGCTGAATGTTTTCAATCTATCCCTGCAAGGCAATAATATGCACATTTTAAAACTTTTGGAGAAGGTTGCGGCGTTGCGGGGAAAAAGCTGCAGTTGTGGATAAGAAAAATCAATGAGGATGACGGTGAACACTGTTTCCCTGAATTGCGCAAATACGTGACCTGTAATAAAGTCGTTGCTTCACAAGACTTGCTGTCCTTTTTCAAGGAACACCTCTCAAAGCTCATTGACTCGTTTGCAAAATACTTTGAGGAAAACAATGTTGAACAATTTGCGTGGATCCAAGATCCTTTTCGTGCTCAAGTTCCACCAGAATTCACTTCGCAGGAAGAACATAGTTTAATTAAGCTCTCTTGCGACAACAGCCTCAAGACAAAATTTGCTTCTTCCGATTTGGAGGAGTTTTGCGTATCAATTAAAAACGAATATCCAACTCTGAGATCAAAAGCTATAAGGATCCTCATTCACTTTACGACAACCTATTTCTGCGAAGCCGGAGTTTCAGCTGTAGCTGTAATAAAAAGCAGATATCGCTCAAAAATCGATGTGGAGTGAGAAATGAGAGTGACAGTGTCAAACCATATGCCACGTTTTGAAAAAATATGTGGCGATCAGCAAGCTCACCCGTCACATTAACTTACTTGTTGTTAAAGGTTTCCACTATTTATTTCATATTTTTTTTTGTATTTTCATATTTTAGTTTGATGGTTCTTGTGATTCAATTCTAATAAATGTGAGCTTCCCATTGTGATGTTTATCTTAAGGGTTGTTTTCATTTCTATGCCTGATTTATGTCATTGTACATATATTTTGAAAACGACGCCGGGCAAAATACTAAACCTGTAACCCTTGGTGTAATCCTCAATTAGATCATTAAAGTTAATTATGCTGCTGGTTCTAAGTCGAGAAAAAGTGTGAAGGGAAGTTCGTTATTCTCAAAGAATTTTCCATTTGTTGAATTGTTTGTGGAGAAATTTTGCCGTCGGGATATTTTCCTGTCGGAAAATCTTTTGTTGACGAACCGTTGTCGGGGAATCTTCCCTCGGTGAATTGCTTGTTTGGGAACCCCTGGTTTACTTAATACCCAAAGTGAAAAAGAAAATATTAAATATTATTTTTGTTAAGTACTGAAAAAAACATTTTTGGTAAATAGTGCAACAGTTGAGTTAAGGTGTAGGCAATCCCATCCAAAGTGTCAGCACTAGATTCCATTTAAAGAAACATAACTTTCCTATGTAACTTTTTTTTTGGTTCATACTATACGTATCAACATAATTTTAGATTGTGTTACCAATACTGAAGGTTCTACCGACAAATTTCGTTCTATTGCCCCACCCTGTATGTATACCACTTCTACTGATATTCTAATAGCGTACGAAAACGGAATTATGAAACGGTGGAAACGTAGTACAAAAGCGAACAGGCAATACTAGAACGAAATTTCCACTACGTTCGGGAATTACACATACCTACATCTTACGTTTACTTTTCCTCATTTTCCAATTTCTAATCTAATTAATGCGAATAAGGAATTATAGGCTTAAACAAAAGATGAAGTAACTATGAAGCAGCAGGAACAGAGGCACCAGTATATTGCTTAATAATAGAAGCCGAACCGGTTGTTTCCGTTCTTCATTTGTTTCTATGCGATGAGTACAAACAATCGCATGACACTAGCTCATTGTAGTGGCAACAATGGCTTCGCAAAGATGGCTGCGATGTTTGTGTGGTCAGTATTGTATGGGCATTATGACAAGACAAAACAGTGTTACAATGAACTAAAGATACGAGAACGCGAGTTTGCTGCTTGTTCTCAAATTACACTCTCTTACAATTATGTGGGCTTTTCATTTATTTTGAATTTCTATATGCACGTACATACCATACATACACATTCTTGTACATACTCGCGTAAGTCATTGTCTTTGCGGTCGCTTTGTTCTTATCAAGGTATTGTTGTACGTATAAATGTTATTATTTTTTGTAATAGGAGTGTGGTACATATGATAAAGTTACTTTGGAGTCCCCAATGAATAGCACAGCAATGTGTATACGTTTAAAAGTTAAATTTCCATTTACATATATTGTAGCAATTCCGTTAGAATTATTTTATTAAAAATATTAAGCTTCCTTGACATCACATGTAAACATTAAATAATACAAGATAAACTGTAATAACTGGCATGTGAGAAGTGGAAACTTAAAACTAAAAATGGAGACTAAGATTAGTTTTTCTAGTCAAGTTCAATGATAGATTGTACAGGGTCCTAGCGGAGCGACAGGATGTGTTCGCGATCCTACCACTTTCACACTTAATTTTAAATCACCTCTAATCGTACTGCCAAAAAACAAATCCATTCAAAATTTGCTCTACTTTGGCTCTAAGTTCTGGTAATGTCCGTTGTAGATCGTGCCCCAATGCTTCTTTCATTTTATGCCACACTGTTTCAATGATCTTAAGGTTAAGGCTGTTGGAAGGCCAAGAAAGAACAATTACGTTGTGGTCGCCAAACCACTTTTTTGTGGTTTTGGTCGTATAACAGGCTGCCCCATCCTAGTTTCGCAGTATTTGTGTATATTTCGCAGCATTCACGGTACCATCAATAAATTCAAAGCATCCTAATCCTGAAGCTGTTATGCAACTCCAAATCATGATTCCTTTAGGAAATTTTGCACTACGTTTTAGGCAATCCTTATGGAAAGTCTTGTGTTTAGTGCGAAGCATGCGTTTGCCGTAATTACCAACACATACATCGAATTTCGATTCGTCGCTAAAAATTACTCTTAACCAATCTTCTACCGACCAAAATAGTTTAGATTTTGCCCATGTGACCCTAGCTTTCTTTTGTTTTTCGTCAACAGTGGTTTTTCCTTTGCCTATAAGAAAACGCTTTTTTAATACTCTTTAACCCATATTTATGAATCCGCCGACGACAGCATTCCTTTGACAGATTTAGTTTAGTTTCGTGATTCCATTTAGCCGTAATTTGCCCTAGGGTATTTCTTCGGCCTTTTTTTGCATAGTTTTACTAATATTCTTTTATCCCTACCAGTAACTCATTTTGGACGATCCGGACTTTTGCGTTTTTTTTTATTGAGGATATTTGCAGTTTCTAAATAATACTTAATTTTATTCCACACTGTAGTTTTAGGAATATTAAGTTCATCCTCCACTTCACGTATTATTTTATTGTGGCAATAATTTTTAAGCCCTAACTCAGGAATTTTTGAATTTGTAGAGATGCCACGCACCATTTTGTTCAATAAACGAAGCGATTCACTCAATACAATAAGGAAGTAACTGCCGATTAATCTGATATAATACTGTCCCAATATTTAGTTGTTACGCATTTCCGTTACTTTTACATGTTATAAGGTTTGTTATTCAGAAACAATAAGTATGTTTTGTGATTAATTGACATTTAAACTATTGCTTATTCACCATTGTTATAATTAAGAAAAAATAATTCAAAAAAATTAATTGTCAAATACCCGAACTACACATGTACGTATTTTATTTTGTCCTAATATGTAGTTGTTAGAGCTCGTACGTCAATAAACATCAAATGTAATTTGAATTGTCAAATTTGCCAATAAATGTCAATCATAATTTGAAATTTCGATCTTGGATTTAACTGTCAGACGTAGTTGTAACTAACATAAAAAATAATTCAACAAAAACATAGTGCTGTCGATTATGTTTTTTTATGATCATATTGTATATTATGTCTGTTCATCTCCCTCCACGAGTACCAATCCAAAGACTTCCATATTTAAACGTTTGTCCTTTAAATGATTGTATGTCTTCATACAAATGATATTTTGAATTTTGATTACTCGATTTCAATGTAGATGATGTTTTAAATGTTTCTGTGTTGTTTGACGAAACATGCAATTCAAAGTAAATGCTTGAAAATAACTGGTGTTTTTCATTAGTTCCTTCAAGTTGATTTTACTAGTCTCTCCCTTTTCTTTAAGAATTAAAAAGTTAATAATATAAATCATTAAAATATCAGAATTCTAATAGCTAGGTTATTTACGTTCTGCAAATGCAATGTTGAAATATTATAAAAATTGAAATTTCAATTGTAATTATTGAAAGTAATAATATGGGTGCTTGTCCAATTTACCGTTTTGATCTACATTCTAAAATATGTTGCAATATAATTAATTAATTCAAAAAACGCGGCATATCAAAGTTATGTTTTCTTAAACTTGAATACCTTGTATATTGTTGCATTTTTCAATTCTGTGTGACAAAATAGGCGCACATCCTTCATAGATTCTCTCTATCTAGTTCTCACTGTTTCCTAAACATTTAATTTTTTTTGAAATTGTAAATTTCGTAAAAGAACTGAGTATCAAAAAAATTAAATATCTCGAAAACAGTGAAAGATGGATATGTGGAACATTGAAAAATATTGGCTTTTCACATAGAATTCAATATATGTATGTGCATAGAGTGTGTGCAATTTAAGAAAACATAGTTAATATATTTCAGGGAACGTACGTTCCGACTAGTCAGAAACGACCCGAAGACTGTAGTTGAATGCTGCACGGCGAAACTGTGATATGCAGCATTTTTTCTATTTAGAAGGAGAGAGTCATCAAGCATTATTCGAACAAATGATTGATTGGATTGGAGGTTTAACTAATTTCTAAAAAGCAATGCTAATTCTTGTATATCTATCAAGTTTTTTTTTAATGAAAAAAGTTGCTTGTGGGGAATCCCAGTTTGTTAGTACTAACGTTGTTTTTTTTTATTCTTTCGGCGGCGATGGATTAGCTATAAAGCAAATGCACACATAAATATTATACGTACCCGATCCAGTCGTTTATTTCCACATGATACAGACATACATATGTTTTTGAATAGAAGCTTATTGTGGAATGACAATGGCTAAGATATAGATTTGCCGTGAATGAATAATGCGGCGAACTCATATTGCCTTTAATCCAATTTAGGCATTGTTTATTTGAGGATATAAACAAAAAATTTTAATAATATAATGGGATGAATTGTTCTGATGAATCTTTTGTTCCATTGTGTGAGCGGGTTCTGAAAGAGATGCTTTAATATTCGGACATAGAAAATTTGCATAGGTATAGTACGCTATTCTTCTAAATACTGGTATGCGTATTTGTAATTTTCGCCTTACTATTAGCTTTTGGGAAATATTCATGAAGTATTGTGGAAGAAGATTATAAATTATTTACTTCTGAAATTACTGCTAGATATACTAAATAATATGGAAGTTTAAGGGCATTCTCTACCTGGCTGTGGTATAGGGAACTACAGTTCATTCACTTTAAGAATATAGCATTGGGCAAGTTAGGCTTATATTTTCGACGTTTTCTATTGGCAAATACCTAAGGCAAAATTATACACGACGAAAGGAGGTGTTTGCGCATACGAAATTTATGTTGGGTAAAATGAAATATTACTGATCGCTACGTTTCTGTAATGTCAGTTGTCAAAGTTCTTCGATGCTTTAGGTTGACTATTTGGCTGTTTCTTGTGTTTCGCGTTATATTATTATTTATTTAGCATATTGCATTAAAATTGTTCTTGTCAGAACACGATTAATACGATATTTACGGAGAGGAGGTATTTTTTTCCAATTTTGATAAAACAATTGTACTTATTAACTACTATTCCAGGATTATTACATCTCTGACATGGCTGAAGAAGGAGCCGTTGAGCAAGGAGGAGATCATCTCATGGGTCTATCAAAAAATCCTCAAGCGAAACGCATCAACAGTGGGCAAAGACAAATGGCTTATAATTTATATATACAATGGAAACAGGAAACAACTTGCGAAACTTTGGATGATGCTCAAAAGTCTGCAATTCGCAGACATATACATTCATTTTTCTTAAGGAATGAATTGCCAACATGCACTAAAATATTAAATGTAACTGTAATATTGACTTTGTAACAAAATTATTTTATCACACTTTTGTAAATCGTTAATACAGACGATACCTTGCCAGAACTAAAACGGACAACGCTGTATAAAATTATAAAAAAATTGGGCTTTAAATGGGAAAAACGCATTCGAAACAATATTTTAATAGAGCGGCAAGACATTGTTTTATGGAGACGTCGGTATCTAACAAACATCCGGAAATTTCGTGCAGAGGGTAGAAGAATATATTACTTAGATGAGACTTGGGTTAACGCAGGCCACACCAAACAAAATGTATGGAAAGATACAACAATTCTTTTGGCAAAACAAACTCTTGTTGATGGAGTAACAACTGGACTAAAAAATCCACCTGAAAAAGGAAGCAGACTTATAATATTACATATCGGGAGCGATGATGGTTTTGTTGAAAATGGGTTGTTGTGTCCGTGATTAGTACATATTACTTTTGGGTTGACTTAGTCTGATAGTCTCCATTGATTCTTTATAACGAATGTGGCAAACATTTGACACAGCCTTTTTTGCAAAATTCCGAAAATTGCTTTTCATATTTTTCCAATTTTCTTGCTCTATATCAAATAAAGGCCAAGACCTAGTTCTCGATTTCGGTTCTAGCTTATAGATTTCTTTTTTCGAAAAATTAACTACGTATTACGGAAGGACGGCATACCGGACAAGCTTACCGAATTATCTGCTAGTGTGTTTTAAACAACATTAAGTAATCGTTTTATATGGTAATGATATATGAATAATACTGGTACTTATGACAATTTGACACCACTGTACTTAGGTAATAAAGAGAGCAATTCTGAGTTGATTTTACAAAGCCCACCGTTATGTAATTTCTTACATAGAAAGTATGTTCATGTCTCCAAGCCAAATGATTTTATCGAATCCATTTTATAGACATAATGATAATTTTATCAGGAATTCAACTTGGAGAATAATTTAAAAAAAAATTGGTTTTAAAACAATTAACAAAACTAGTCTTGCTGATGAATAATGTGAACATAGTGTAGGTGCATGACATCATACCTACATTATGTTCACATTGTTCATCATTACTTTCCTATCACTGTGTATACTATGATGGTTAAGCAAAAATTCTGAAAGAAATGAAGATAACATTTCAGAAAAGTTAAATGCAAAGAGTAGTCACCTCATTTTTGTTTTAATCGTTACGACTTAAGTATCTGTAATAGTTATTCGCATTACAGTGACAAAGAAGTGTTGCAAGTGAATACGTAGACTATTTTGCACCTACATCTATCTATGATTTATTATTCTATCAATTTGAAAATTAAATTAACTGTTAAAGTTGATATTTCAGCAGTTTCTCTGTTACATTTCTTAAAGAATCTTAATAAATTTGCTGTTACTAAAAATATTTTACTATTGAATTATTAAACATAATTTTCCGGCACCTCCACCATTTATGTTTCGCTCTTTAACGTGTAACGTAACACATAGTTTGTTTATATTGTCGTAGTTACTTGTTTTACTACTATTTACGCATGTTTCGACCCTACTAATTACAATATGAATGTCAGGTACCTCCCCTAAAGCGGTCTGTTACTTAATTAGGACCTCCAACATGTACGCGATTTGAATATAGGAAATGTTATTTAAAGATTCGGGGTAACATTTAACTACGATTTGTATTGCGTTTAAGTGTTCGTTATAATACGTTATTGTTTAATGCTAAAACGTATTAAGGTAATGTATTAACATTACCTTAATGAAATTTCTTTGACCTAAGCAATGATGTAAATGATTTAAAATGTTAAACTATTAACAATTACGGAACAGCTATTAAATTGAATTGTCAAATAAGATGATGCTTCTTTCGAATGTTGTTATGTACGTGTAACAATTCTTGGATTGTGAAGACTCATCAAGGCGAATATCACGTTTTTTCATTACTCTTAGTCTCACTTGCTACCAATTTACACATATCCTGTATAACTTAAAAATTTTATATTGTATGAAGTTTTTATTTTGCTGAAATACATGGTTTTGATTTGAATATTAGTTTTGTGTATTGAAACGTTTCTAAAGTGTAAACTTTCAATTTTTTTCACGTAGAAAAAATAATTTATAACATAAATGCACATACATTATTTGGATGTCGTTACTATTGAGCAGGGAAGTAGAGGACAGGAAAGTAAAACTCTTTTGAATATTCCTTAAGGTTTCGGTTTTTATTTTAAACCTTGATCAGAGCAATAAGATCACAGTACAAAAACCCACGATTAAAAATTGAATGGTCGAAAGAGTTTTCAGGAATAGTTAAAAGAGTTTTCTGTTCTTGCTCTTTGGACTACTTATCCTATTAACGCTGCAGACGTTAGATACACATACGAGGTTTGATCAAAAAGTACGGTGAATGAATTTTTATAACAGCAACTGTTGATGCTATATTCATTAGAAGTAATAAGTTCGATAACCTGATCCTTTAAGATAGTCAGTGTAAAAGTTGAACAAGTTGTGACTTGTGAGTCCGCTTCCAGAGCTGGAAGAGTAAGGTCCTGTTTACCGTGTCTGTCGCGCATCGTGGATTATGAACAATGCGTTAATATTAAGTTTTGTTTTAAGTTGCAAAAAAGTGCCAAAGAAGCTCATAAAATCTTAAAATCAGTGTATGGCGATAATATGGTGACTCTGAAGATTGTTTACAAGTGGTATGAGCGATTTAGAAGTGGAAATAAGTCGATTGAAGATGAGCATCGGTCGGGAGCTTCGAGCTCAAAAATAGATGAAAACGTGCAAAACGTTGTAAAAATTGTTCGTTCAAACAGTCTATTGACTATTCGAGAGCTTACTGAAGAACTGAACATCTCGTACGGGTTCGTGCAAAGTATTTTAACCAATAATCTATAAATGAGACGAGTGAGTGCGAAATCTGTTCCTAGACTTTTGACTGGGGAACAGAAGGAAAATCGTGTGTCAGTTTGCATGGCATTGAAGGATCATCTTGAAGCAGATCCGGACTTCATGGCCAATATTATAACTGGAGATGAAAGGATGTATGAATATGACCCTGAAATAAAATTCAGATTCCCAATGGAAAACGAGTGGCTGTCCTCGCCCTAAGAAGGCACGTCAGTCAAAGTTGAACGTCAAGGTGATGCTCACCGTTTTTTTTTATTTTGATAGTGAGGGCATAGTGCGATCAGAGTTTGTTTCAAGGGGAACAACTGTAAACTCCGAATACTACAAGGGCGTACTGCAACGTTTGCGAAATGATGTACGAAGAAAGAGACCGGCAAAATGGGCCAAGGCTTCCTCCTTCATCACGACAACGCGCCGTGCCACACCTCGCTTCTGATACGCTAGTTTTTGGCCGAAAAAAAGGTTCCAGCCCACTCTCCGGATTTAGCACCATGCGACTTCTGGCTCTTCCCAAAAATAAAAGCCATTCTAAAAGGAAAACATTTTGACACCATTCCCGACACTGAGAGGGCTACGGCGGAGCAACTGAACGCCTTTCGGACAGAAGCCTTGATGTAAGCTTATTATTTTGCTCGTAATAAAATTATTCACCGAATTTTTTGATCAAACGTGGTACCTTTTTTTAAAATCTAATTTCCCTAATATCTCCCTATTATAATTTTAATAGCTCAGTGGCTCAGTGGTAAGAGAGGTCTGCTCCTGGCTGTATCAGAGTTATGAGCTGTGCGTTTGCGTCCTACCAGGGCCGGTGGCAGATTTTTGCTATGAAGTGCTTAACACATACCATTTACATACTAAAAGAGGTTATTACAAGCTTTATAATTTATCCTATATATACCTCGTTGGGTCGCCACCATACGTTAAAAAAATACACTACTACATCAAATTAGAATATTACCAATTACTCCTTTTTAGCAACGTCGCGTGCGTTAAGTGGTTGCTGCTTTAGAACTTGAATTTTTTGTTTTTCAATTTATTCCTTTTGTGATACCTAGTATACATATCCCTACAGTTTGTTGCGCCAATAAAGTTGTCTGTTAACAGCTTCAAATTTTAATCCTAGAGGCATGCCTGTAGGTGTAATTTGATACCCAAATTTACGTGTGAGAAGAGGTACTGGTTTATTTACTAGGATGTAGATATTTATATTAATATTTAATTGATTCTCAAAACTAGATTAAGCTTAGTCTTCAGCTCTCAGCACTAGGCTGGTATCAAGCTTGCTTCACGATTACACCATACGTTTCAGGCCGGGCGTGAGCTGTCCTCAGACGGAAGTTCCTTCACCTTTGCTATGGTCGCTTCTTGTAGACAACCTGATAGCGATCGTGGAAGCACTTGAGATTGAAGTACAAGCGTATGCCGACGACTTAGTCGTATTAATTAGAAGCACAATGACTTAGGGGCTAACAACCACTCTGTAGAAAGTGCTCAACGTTATTCACCGCTACAGAAAAGGGGAGGAACTTACAATTAACCCGCACAAAACCGTGATTGTTCCATTCACAAGGAGAAGGAAGCTGGAGGGATTGACCCCTCCATCTCTTCTAGGTGAGCAATTATATTTTCTCTTGACAAGACACTATCCTGGAATCCGCATTTGGATAAACCAATTCACAAAGCCAAAATGTCTCTAGACATGCCGTAGATTTTGTGGTAAGGCTTGGGGAATGTCCACCCAAGATATTGGCTATATGTGACAGTGGCTCGTCCTACGATCACGTACGGCACCGTAATCTGGTGTAAGAAGGTCCAATAGGTTGCAGCGAGAGCTAAACTTATCTCGTTGCAGAGAATAGCTAGTCTGACGATTACTGGTGCGTTTAGTACCACACCTAGACAGGACAAGGAGGAATGCCGACCGTGTTTGGAATAGGAGGAAACAGTTGTACCTATTTTCATTTTTACATTATACATTTGTAACGCCTGAAAGTCTGATAAAGATGTCGCTGTGCTTTTGGAATCTCTAAAATTACATTGTTGGTCTACAACAGACCCTGATGGTCGATGTAGATGAGTGGATTGAGCCACCCCCCCCCCCCCCCCCCCGGCTTTACATTGTAATTGCATTTGTAGTCTTCAGCTCCGTAGATGTTAAAGATGTCTCGTTGAGAAGTTATTCTTCAGCTTTTCCTAGTCTGTGGAAGTGATATTTTACGGTTGAATGAATATCTTGTCAATAATTCTACTAGAACTTTGCGATTCCCTTTGCTACGATATAGCTACCTTTGATGAAGCTAATATGAATGCCATTACATTACATTACCTTGATGTGTTTTGCCAACACGGAGTCCTGGTTTTGCTGTTGACCTAGACTGTGTTCCGTTCCAGTGAAAGTACATATATTGGTTATTATCTATGTTCCTTTTCATTGGATTCACAAATGTTGGCAATTTGATGGCAAACGTTATTAATACGCTCGATTAGACTGCACTAAACAAATTTAAAAATCATTTATAAAAAAAATCACATTTTTTTGGTTCATTTTAAATATTAATACTCTATAAAGTGTCTTATTTTATTTTTTATAAAAAAAATACCTACTGATAAAAGCATCTGAAATTGATAAAACTGACAACATATTTGTTTCTACAAGTCATCAATCCTTCCGCGAAAGTGTTGTAACATCGAAATTTATAAACAGCGCTGGACAGTGCAAAAGTTGAATATCACGCAAGAAATTGTAGCTTCAAAAAGCAATTGAAATGCTAAGGCCAGGATATGTTCCACCTTCTTGGTTTCAATTATTGCCGGTTCTTTTAAATGAAATATTTGAACAGGAGAAATCAAAATATTATGAAAATTTATCGGGTAACCCAGTTTGTATGTCTCTCGATAGAAGGTCAAGTGTTCATAATGAACTAATAATTTGTGTAATTTTGACACCAGAAAGTGAAATCAGTTTCTTGTTCGAAAGTATAGATACACCACATGCGCCTGATTGCCTTACAAGTAAGTGTAATATTGAGTATAATAGCAAGGTAAGCTTTGTCACAGACAACGCGGCTAATATGAGTAGTATGAGAAACATAACTTATGGCTGTTCTGCCCACACTCTGAATTTGCTTTCCAAAGATTTGGAAATTAAACAGATGAAAGAGCATGTAGTTCAAGCTGTAAAATATTTTCGCAATAAACATTTGTCTAATGCTTGGTAGAAAGGAAAAAAGGGGCAAGAAACTAATACTCTCTCATGATGTTCGATGGAATACACTTTCGGACTGTTTTGAGATATATGTCAGTGAATGGTTGAAATTATTACAAGTTTGTGAAGAACATGAAGATAACATGGATCGAAAGTTTTTTAAAAAGGTTTCGAATATTCAAATTAAAACAATGACTAAAGCCTTTTTAAAATTATTGAAACCAATCTCTGTGACACTCGACAGCATTCAACAGCAACGTGCTTATGCAGTTTGGACGTAATTTTTAAAGGTTAAAGGTTCTGAAGAGAACATAAAATAGAAATTTATGCAAAGATATCAACAAGCTACAACGTTTTTCCTCTTAGCTTATTTGCTTGATCCTACTAGAAATAAAAGTGAATACCGTTATCAACTCAAAAGAAAATTGGCTTTAGAAATAATTTCCAAATGTTATTCTGATCCAGGATTATCGCCAGCCATTAACTTGCAAGCTAAATCACATGCACGAAGCAGTGTTTTCACAAGAAATATTACTAAACGTGAATGCAGTACAATGGTGGGGATCTCAGAAATTAATCACGTATTACTAAATGCTTCTTCTACGGATGTCGAAAGAACATTTTCATCATGTGGGCCTGTCTATTCTGTGTCTTATCTAGAAAAGAAGAAAATAAACCAAAAAGTGAAGCAGCAGGTATATAATAGGTCAGTTATACTAACAATTACATATGTATGGATGCGAAATATGGGTGGTACAGCAGGAGCATGAATCACCACTAAATGCCATAGAGATGAAGTACGTGAGAAGGGTAGGAGGAGTCACAAAACATTATAGGTTACAAAACGAAGAAATTGGAGGAACATTAAAACAAACACCAATTATGAAAAAAAATGGAAAGTGGACAATTGAAATGGTTTGGACATGTAGTGATGATGAAACAAAAGAGACTAGTTAAAAGAATAACAGAGACAGGAATAGAGAGAACGAAAAGAAGAGGAAGACCAAGGATGATATGGATGGGAAGAATAAGAGATAGGTTTGAAAAGGGAAAAACAGTACAGGACATGAGAGGACTAGGCAGAGATAGGAAAGAATGGAAGAAGTGGATGAGAGATAGCTGAAGACATCAGCAAACCCACACCCTTAGGGTAAGATGTTTTTGAGAAAGAAGAAGAAGAACACATTGTACAAAAAGTATAAAAGGCTATTACAAGAAAAAAATCATTACCTTTTAAAATAAAAATCACTTTGATTGAAATCATGATTTAAACTCTGATTTTATTCTTACTTAAGCAAAAAGTCAAAGTTTCAGCTCTGTCTGCACCGGTATCTTTTCTGATTTATCTTATTAAGAAATATTTATGTTTAGTATTGTCACGTACTTAAGGTCACAAAATTCATAGAATCTATATTACTTAAAAGATAGAAGAAAGTACAAATTCCTATAGTATAAATTTACAAATGTATTGATATTTCGATTTGATCGAGAGTGATCGCGTAATTTTAATGGAAAGGATCCAACCGGTGGAGAACGGGGTAAGGCAAATAAGCGCTAGACATGAACGCTGCTTCCGTGGTAGGGGGTGCAGATTTACAGCTTCCCGTCGTGGAGACGTTGCAATTAGCTGCGACTCTCGCCACATGTGGCGCTAGCAGTGAGGCCGCTGATAACAGCATGTTTGAAATGGCATTAAGCTTGCTTCTATAGTTCTATTATATGTATACAATACTGAATACAACACTATTGTATTGTATTCATTGTATGTTGTATTGTAGAATCTTTGTCCCCTTTATAATATTCATCTGCGAGCGCACAATAGCACCACATCGCGAGTTATCTGCTGGTGCGCGCTATTGATATTTTTAACAATTGGAATGGAATTATTTACGTCTTCTTCTTGTTATCCTTATATATAAATAGAGCCACTTAGCTTTGTCGGTTTCACAATTACTGCTATTATTGCTAATTCTAAAGAAAATTTTGTAAATTAGTGAACGTTTTTGAAGTTAAACAATGACCTCAAATAAGTGTCTGGAGATAGCATAACTAGTACCTACGCAATATACGTCTAACTATTGTGATGCATTTTTACGGAATAGCTTACTATATCAGGTGTTGCTAATAAATACTTTGACATTTCATCTCTGCTTCAACAAACTTATAATATACTATTTATTTACTTCTTGTACAATGCTTTCATAAAAGAGTCTAGTAAAGTAACACATCGAAATATAATTAAGAACATATTGTCATCCTGAGTATTATTAATATAATGTGATCGGATTGAATTAATAGGGGAAGACGAGGTACAGAGTGTCTTCCAAACAGCATGTATTTATATTTTTATGTCTGTTAGATATGTTAAAAACAAGTATCCTCTAAAATATGATGTATGCACTACAATTAGCTAGATGTTCACTAAAAAAATACTGTTAGATTTAAGGTAATTTTTGAAAATACAGGGGCATAACTACTGAAGCTATGTGTCCTATGGCTTGGGGCGGCATACAGGTCCACGTTATTTTGCATATAAATAGGTTTTTAATTTAAAATTTTAAAAAATATAATTAGGTTTTTATTGAATGTCATTTCAATAGAAACTTTTTGTAATGCAGTAATGTAGCGCACAAATAAGATCGGCTTCTTCATCGCCTACCCCAGCACATTTATCATCGCAGCCATCGAGTCTTCTTTTGGTTTTCATTCATAAAATTGACTGAAGGGGTGATCAAAATGCAGTCATTAGCCCAACGAGGCCTAGGTGACTCATGATCACCTATGCAGCTTTGGTTTGGTGGCCAAAAACAACTCAAAAGTTGTGCAATAGCAGCTTCAACATATTTAGAGGCTCGCATGTTTCAACATTACAGGTATGATGCGTACGTATCCCAGAGCAGCGCGGGAAGTCCTGCTAGGAATAACACCGCTTCACATCCATATTCAGAAGTAGGTTTTATCAAGCGCCGTCACTCTTAGTAGAATTAAGGGACTAAAACTTGGTGTACTTGGAAGGCATCTTAAAATTCGTGAAGATCCCAACATAAACTATCTGACATTCCAAAAAATTAGAATTTTTTTGGTTTATTTTAATATTTTACTTTTAGTATTAATACTTTTATTTTTCATAAAAAAGTACCTACTGATAAACTATTGCGCAAGCATCTGAAATTGATAAAAACAACATATTTGTTTCTACAAGTCATCAATCCTTCCGCGAAGTGTTGAAACATATCGAAACTTGTGAATCGCGCTGGACAATATAAAAGTCGAATGCCACGCAACAAATTGTAGCTGTAAGTCAATTGAACATAAGAAAGTTCGAAAAGCGGTTGAAATGCCAATGCCAGAGTATGTTCCACCTTCTAGGTTTACAATTCTAATTAGCCTTATAAGCTGAAGAGGAGAATAGAAGGTGTTAGACCAGGCACAGGCATCAGCGGTCCTAACTACCACCTAAAAAATGCGTACGAAACTCCACACCAACATATTCCAAGTAGAGACTTCTGCTTTAAACCTGTGCGCCATAATGAACCTCGAGAAGGGCATACGAGGCACGACCATTAATATATTCAGCGATATATTCAAGGTCTATACACATGAATCTCGGGAATAGGGATATAACCACGTTACTTTGAGGTAGTCCAAGCCACAAAGGGATCGAAAGAAATGAACAGACAGATAAGCTGGTTAGAGAATCAGCGAACATGATTTTTCATTGGTTCAAACCCCTTTATGGAAAATCCAGTAAAGTAAAGGAGCCACATAAGACAAGCAATCAAGGCGTGGGAGGATAATTAGAAGGCCTCATACTGGGAAAGTATTCAAAGACAAAAGCAGGCGAAAGTACTTATATCAGGCTCACCAAAGGCAGTAAAGGTAATGCTATCGTTCAGCAAAAGGGGTCTTAGATTACTACTAAAATATCACTTATTTAAAATAGGAAAAGCCGAAGATCTGTCCTCTATGTGAAAATCTGGAGACGGCAGATCACATTCTATATAAATGTGTTGCCATCAGTTACACACGACACCAACATTTCAGTAGGCCATTTCTCACACCCACTGAACTGAAAGAAGATCCTAGAGTAGTACTAAGGTTCACTAAAAGCCCCCAACTATTCTAACACTCACAAGGGCATTTTGTTACAACAGATTTATTGAGGTCGCAGTGGCTAAAGGCATCTGTGCCATCGCCCAACTGAAATAATAAATATAATAATAATAATAGCCCCTATTGTCTAAAAAGACCAATAGTGGTTCTCCAATAAGAATTCGGTGACGTTACTATGCTATAAATAATATTGGAAATTAAACCGGTGGTCCAGTGGTGAGAGGACCTTCTCCTAACTAGGTCGAGCTAGGCCGTTACTACCGATATTAAAAGGCCTCATAGCTCTTCAATGACGTCACGCTGTTTAGGAGATGTATCGCCATGCACGATATTAGCCTAAGCGGCAAAGGAATTGTTGTTTTGCCATTCTTTTAGTTTGGAAGGGCTTCCAGTTTAAAGAGGATGCCAGTTGCTTGCCCTTTTTCGCAACCCATTCGATTTTATTTTGGAAAAACGAAGTCTCAAAACAAAAACCAAATACGTAAGCGAACACCGTTTTCGTGAAAGATGTATTTGTGGTTGATATTTAATCGACTAATTATTATTATTTGTAATTGTACATGTATTTGGACGAAACTAAGGTTGAAATGATACAGTAATTGCAATTTTATTTGAAATTTTGTTCAATTTCACAAGAACATTTACAGACATGCTATTTAACCAGGGTCTTTAATTTCCTATTATGTAGTGTTTTAATCTATCTTTCCTATTATGTGGTGTTTTACCTAATCTATCATCACTTTTCCCACAATCATTTTTAAGTAGGGTATTTGTAAAACAAGTTATTAAAATTGTTGCAATACGTTCACTACTGTGAATATGACATTTACATACATCAGTATCCAAAATGGCTACGTTCGGGGATATAATTTAAAATATATTGTATTAAAACAGAACGTTTATTATACACATTTAAAAACATCTCTTAGTGTTAAAAAATAATTTTGTTAAATATAGCATAAGACGTTTTTTGGCAAATACAACGGACAGTTAGAGAATTGAGTTGGAATAGCATATTTTTTAAGCCTAGAATATTTTAAACTTAAGTTATAGTTTCGCCGGTCCTTGTATTTGTAGCTGTTGAAAAATAAATAATATCTTCTTTTATTTACAAAGTGTAACTCACAAACAAAACACAAAACTACCGACGCCATCTTAGGTTAGGTTACCTCGTTTTTATTGTTTCAAAAAAGGTTTTATCGCTTATACAACACTAAAAAAACATTGCAGGTATCGCCAACAAAGTACGGAAATATCACTACACAATATTTTTTAAAATAAAACCAATATAATTTGGATAAACCAATTCAAAACGCAAGAATCGATCTGAACGTATGAAAACAACCGACGCGATGTTAGATTAGGTTGCCTCGTTTTTATCGTTTCAGAAAAGGTTTTATCGCTTATACAATTCTAGAAAAACATTGCAGGTACTACCAACAAAGTACGGAAATATCACTACACAGTATTTTTTTAAAATAAAACCAATATAATTTGGATAAACCAATTCAAAAGGTGGAGATGGTCTCAGTGTGTAAACACATATGCGTTGGAATCCTACTAGGATCAAATTTTCTTGTCCGGGTCCGGTACAACCCTGAGTCGCTATTCATATGTTGGGGAGCAATTACTGCGCTTCATCCTTTATGGCGAGAGGTGATAGTAACAAAAACATGGAACACTTTATATACAGCTCGTTGAGCCATCACCACACGTTAAAAAAAGTTTGCAAATATTAGATCACTTGGAGTTTCGATTTTTCTCATGTTTTGTATTACAAATGGTTATTATATAAGCGCCAGTAAAATTTTTTATTTTATCACAATTAAATATGCTAAAAGTATTTTGGGCAATCACAAATAAGAGAACTGCGTGTTATCATAAATTAAAAGAGGGAACATTGATTTACTTTGAAATCGAGCTACCCATTCTGTCACGGTGGCAAGTAATGGAACGGAGTTTCCATAAAGAGTCTTGCTTGCGCTTGCTTATTGGTTTTAAACTGCAAGAACTTCATCATGGCTTCATATTCAACTTCTTCTATTTTTGCAGAAACACTGATACCAGATACCACAAACAACAACTAACCGTTAAACTTTCTATTCGAAATTTTTATATGACGTTTCGATTCTTTCCGACTATCACCAACTTTCTTATTTCTTATCGGCGCCATATTGGATCTTGATACTGTCAGAAGGAGCTTTTTTTTCTAATTTGAATCATATATAAAATGTTGACAAATGTTTCTGATATTGCGCTTTAATTGACGAGGAATACATTTTGAGATTAAGTAAGTTAGCCGTGAAATTTGAAACTGTCAAACATTTCAATTATTGTTCATTAGTAATACCAAAATGTCGTACATCATCGGAGAGAAACGAGATATGTTAGTATTTCTTATTCATCGGATCGAAATGCGACAATAACGAGTATAAGACATAAGATAAGATCCAGAATAACAGCCACATTGTACCATTTTTCTAGATCTTGATAGAAACTTGGTCGAAAATAAATCGTTTATCGAACCACATAATGTTTATGTTAACAGGAATTTGAATGAAATTCAACGGGATATTTTACAAGTGGTAAATTAAAGGTGTGTTTTTGCAAAGTTTAGATAAATTTCGCACCTTATTTGTGACAATGAATGAAAATAACAGTAATAATAATAGAAAACAAAACTGTAAACCAACAATTAGAGTAAATGTTCAAATAATTAGCGATTTTCATTAATGCTTTCCGGCATTTTGAACTGCCCTTCCTCCTACTTCTAGGAATCACGATACATCGAAGATACATACATTCGAGTACAGTAGATTATTATTTATTAGATAGAAGATCGGGAGTGGCTTTGAGAATGTGGTTTTAATTTTTCCCTGCAAGGCCAAGTGAAGGTTCTAGAGGTAAAAGAAAAAAAAATGAGTGTTGATAGTTTTTTTAAAGAAGTTTCGAACGTCATTTGTCACAGATCCATTTTCTCTTTGGGTCCATAACAAACTCAAGATTTAACAACTTTGCCAAATTTTAACCTACCCTTTATCTCCAATAATAAGCGAGATCTGTATGGTGAGGGTCGAAAATGGGTCAACCTGTATAGTAAATTATCAGTCCATATCCTAAAAATATTTGTAGCTTAACATGACGGCTATCTACAGAGTGGATCAAGTTTTTTTTTAATAGAGCACCAAGTATATTTTATTATTTTGAATGTGAACCAACTTGAACCATGAATAATAGTCTGCTTTCCTAAATAAAACTGTGGATTCTTGTCGACTTGTAATTGCTGTCTTAATATCTAAAACCTCTAATGCCCATGTACCCCACCTGTCTGCTACAGTTTAACAGATAATTAATTTTTTTATTAAATAAATACATTTATTTATAATTATCTAGGTAGCTATGGAGAAGTTGAAATAAAAATGATATTCCACCTATTTACACTGTGCATAAGACTTGGTTGCACGTTTTACTAAGAAGTTCCTATTTTTGTTTTTTTTTTGTTCACTCATTTCTGTTTTGCCATTGTTTATTGTTTGTTATATTCCTTTATAATAGTTAATAAATGAACGCTTAAAAGACCAGGAGATATACATTTCGTCCGTACAGAGTACAATTGCGTGAAAGTTACAAGGCAACCTAACTTTACAAATACACAGAAAAAAAATTTTGAGACAGCAATTGTATTGTGTTTTTAAAATAGGAACAATTTATACTAAGAATTACAACACGTTTATTTAATCTAACAAAGTATGTAGTTGCCCTAACAAAAATTATAGTTGAATTTAACATAAAGCGTTGCCTTCACATTTTTACCGTAAAGTATGTGACAGCAACACTTTTTCATAAATTTAACTATAATTTCTGTTAGGAAAATTATATATTTTGCTAGATTAAATAAACGTGTTGCAATTCTTAGTATAAATTGTTCTTATTTTAAAAATACAAGAGTTGCTGTCCCAACATTTTTCTCTGTGTAAGTTGAATATTATTTTTATTTCAGTTTATTCGTTGCTATTTAGATAATTATTATAAGTGTCCATGGTTGTTCTGCGTGAGTAATTCATAATTAAGAAAGGTAGTAATAATGATGTATTCTCACAAAACTCTATTTAATACAAAAATGCGACCGGTTTCGGGCATACGCTCATCTTCAGGCTAGACATTTAGCATGCCTATTGTAACACAAGTCGTCGTTTTAATATACTGCGTTCGTCCAACTTTACATTACGTTATTATCTCAATATATATATAGCCTTCTTAGCACTGTAGTGGTATGTTCGGCGTGAAGAGCGTACGTTCAAATGTTACTAAATTCACATTAATCAATTTAATATCAAAATTCGTTCGATCAATATTCGAATTCTGACATTCCGATTATTTATATTATTAATCTTTTATTCTTAAAAAAAGACTCAGTTAATGTTACGTTACAGGGGATAATCAAAATTCCAGGTTATTTTAAGTTATTTACATTTTTAAAACATTATTTGTAAAAGTGACACATATACACACAAGTAACATGCTGTATTTGGAAAACAGCCATCAAAATCTCTTACGTCATCTGCGACACCGAATTCGATCTTCAAAACATCAAAATTAAATATCAAGTTGTTAGATTGGCAATGCAAGGGACAACCGATAAACAAGAAGTTAGTTACGTAAACATTTTGACAGTAAACAAACACTTTCCGACAGAAAAATCTAGAAATGGCATTTTAAAAACTAAACGTTGCTGAAATTATTAAGTTTAAAATATTGAAAAACTGTAAAGGTGAAATAGAAGCAGTTAGAAACAATAATGAAGAGTATTTAATCAAGCAAACACGATTTTAAGAAGCAATCAAGAAAAACTTCATCGAGAAGACGATCAATGGGATTTTAGAAGAGGATATTGGATATTGATTACTGCTGAAAAAAGAAAACAAGGACTCATTAGAAGAAGGAACACGCAAACACATATAACACACCCACATATTAACTGTAAGTAATAAATTTAATCTCTGTAAGTGAAAAACTCAAAATAAACGGAACACAGATTATCTCCCTATTCAATATTTTTAATCATCATTTGAAACATCACAAATTATTACAAGTTTAGAAAAGTAGTGTTAACAATTTGACAGTTTTTTACTGCCTATTTATAACTCTGGCCTGAAGATGAGCGTATGCCAGAAACCGGTTGCATTTTTGTATTGAATAGAGTTTTCTGAGAATAGACCATTATTACCACCTTCCTTAATTATTTATAAATATAATTAATTCAATAAAAAAGGAAATATCTTTTGATATATTGGCGATACATATAACATATTGTAAATAAAATTTTTAAGTGTTGATTTGCATACCTCATAGGAAATATAAGCTTATTAATATTAAAGAAAAAGTATTTTTATGCTTAAAAATTCTATAACAAAATGTAAAATATAAACCATTCTTCGTCTCTATCTATTATTCAAACTATATAGCACTATCAAGTACAATAAGTGAAGAATTTAATCAAGTTACCACATTGTTAGATTTCCTGTTACATTTCTTTCGGGAATGATATAAGGGAAAAGATAAAAAATATTTACCATTGGAACTATCTTTAATTAAATTTGCTCACGCTTGACTGCGCTTAAATGAATTATGTCATAAAATATAATTGTTATACAAACAGGCGCGCACATAGATGCAGAACATAAAAATAAACGAAACCCGGGCACGCACGGGGAAAAAGCGTGATATTACACTTTTAACAATAGAATGTGTGATGGAACACACAAGGCCCGACAATAGGTGGTAGGTCATTAGTTTGCCAATATGGCGGTCACACCCTCCACACATATACAGAGAATATTGTCATTTATTTCTTCACCAGGGAGACATGTGTTTTATTTTCTGGGAATACGTTATTTTTTATTTTAGATTTTATTTACACCGTTGACCAGGCGTTCCATATATTTGTGGTCCCTATACGCTGGAATAAACGCATGACTTTTGTTCTTTTCCTTTATTCAACGATTTGGTGTGGCCAATAAATTTTCGAATTCAAATGGAAGGTGCTACAAAAGGAAAGGGCGGACAATAGATTTACGTATGTATCTGTATATATTTATTTAGAGTATCAAATGGATGGTCAGCAGAGCTGTATTTTTGTTTAGATATGACGCGTATGTACAAAGCGTATAGTTTTTGCTCTTTCTTATACATACTTGTAATCTACAGTAGTGCTGTTAAATTCGAAAATTTCAAATTCGAAAGTTCGAATTGAAAAATTTTTGATATCGAATTTAAGATACGAAATTCGAAAGCGCATTTAAGATTCGAAGTTTGAAAGCGACTTTAGGATTCGATATTCAAAATCAAATTTAAAATTCGAAATTACTTATTTCGCAATAAAAACATCAACATATTAACATTTTCTGGCAAGAGACAATTTCTTTTGGCTGAAGAAACAACCCTTTCCGATGGTGCCGATGTAGCCGGAATGGCTAAATATATTCGAGCAGTTTTTGATACTACAATAGTAAAATACTTTGCAACAAAATAATTTCTTTCGCCACAGATGAATAGGACTGCAGTAAATAATTTATGTGTACAATATTTTTCCCGATGTTTTGCACAACGAATACTACCAGTTTGTTGGGAACAACCCTCCGCCCTCTAATTTTGTTCAAATATAAATATTTTTTTTGATAAAAAATATAAAGATTACATTGAATTTATACAAGTACATTAAGTTTGTCGTGAAATAATTCAATTTTCGGAAAAACACAACTATGTTATGTTCAGTAACTAAAACAAAGATATTTTATCTATAAAGTAATTCTATTCATAACGAATGAGTTTGAGTTTACAACTGTGTAAATGCTAGAATGCTTACAAATTATTAATAATGATGATAATTTTCACAAAAATATTTAAAATAACGAAATTGTCTACACCAAATCGAATAAATACGGGTTGACCGCAAATATCCCATTGAGGTGTAGTCTGTAAAGCAATAGCTCACAGGGTTTAAAAATGTGGCGGCCGCTTGTCGATGTATCCGCTTTTATACCATGCATATTTACATAAATTAAAGAACGATGACAATGGATTATGATTATGAGTTAAAGATTGTAATTGAATAGTACTGTTCCTTTTGTGTGGATCTATACTGTAATTCAAAAGTGACACTTCATCTGAAAACATCCTTATAACATTTTTCCATACTCGAAGTCCATAAACACTATTGATGTTTTCCTTGGAATTGTGTAGATATTAGGTCTTATGAATAAAAACGAAGCAAATACTCTAAGTAAGAAGTAAAAGCAAAAGCTTCGAAGCAAATGCTCAAAGCAAGAGTATACACTCCGGTTTGTATGAATAACCTTTTGCTTTGCTACGGAGCATATACTTTGCACAGTTCGGGGAATCACTTGGCGAAATATTGCAAAACGTGCAGTCGTTACTTAAGCGAGTACACTACAAACAGTAAATTAAAGAAGAGTTGTATCAAAAAGGTACGCGATCTCTAAATACGTATAAAGAATGAGCTCAGACGACGAAAGTGCGGCAAGTGGTACAGCCGGAGAACAAGAAAAGCAATTACCAGAAACAGAAGAAACAAAAAAAATTAAGTATAGCTAAGCTACAAAGACTTTACCTTATACATTTCTGTGAAGGATTATATCTGTAATTTCATTGCGACGCGCCATTCCCAGTGTTTTAAGGTTTTCACCATGAGCAATATTTTCGTCGGCAATATTAGGTTCATCATTATTAATAAATTCAATTCTAATTGGAAAATCTACATCGTTTAACATGTTTGCAACATTATGTAATACTGCGCAGCACACGATTAAAGTTGGAATCTTTTGTAAACTCAACCGCACCTTGTAGTGTAAAATGAAGAACCGTTGCTTAAGTTGACCAAAACAACGTTCAATTCCAACACGTTCTCTGTTTAATGGGTTATTATATTGGACTTGGTGCGGTGTATTGGGATTATTAGACGGGGTCATTAACCTTGGTTCAGCAAGTAGTAAAATTGATGGTTTGGGAACACGAACGTGAATACAATCTAAGATTCGTGTACCACAAGGAAAGTGTCTATGGTTTAGCTATAACCGTTTAGCTTGGTTTAATTCTTCATTAGTAGATGGGAATTTAATCCACAGATTGGCTTCTGTGACTCCGCTCTGGTAACCCGGATCACCCACATATCTTTTCATTTTTTGTAGAGGTGATAACGCCCCTCTTCTTTTCTCATCAGCATTATCTATAAAATGGTTCGCCAACCACTCCACATTTTCTTTTTCAAAACGATATAAAGTTTTATAGTCTATGTACAGCTCTAGTTACAATATGGGTTTTATATCGTTTTTCTCTGCGCATTTGGTTCACGAAAGCCATTTTCAACAAACGTAAATGTGTAATAGCGTTTTAATTCTCTATACTTGTAAATTTCATATATATAAACGCTTATAACACGCCTTACTCCTTTTTATTCGCGTAGTATGTACTTACATACTCGTATATACATTCTGACGAAGGTAGTCTTCGAGGTACCTATGATTTTAACGGAGCAAATGCTTCAGATTGTAGTAAACATCCACCTTTATTCATACACTTTCGAGCATTTACTTTTGCTCCGGAGCAAAAGCTTTTACTTCGGGTCGAAGTAAATACTTTGATACTTTATTCATACAGTTTGGAGCATTTGCTCTCGAATATCGAAGTAAAAGCATTTGAGGGGCGTTGTCATCTCTACAAAAAAAGGAAAATCTTTCTGGGATATGAGAGTGATTCGGGTTACCAGAGCGGAGTCGCAGAAGATTTAGGCGTGTGTCAAAGTACAGTTTCGAAAACAATAACAGAAGTAATCGACAATATAGGGTCAGAAGCCAATCTGTGGATTAAATTCCCATCTACTAATGAAGAATTAAACCAAGCTAAACGGTTATGGCTAAACCACAGACACTTTCCTTGTGGTATAGGAATCTTAGATTGTACTCACGTTCGTATTCCCAAACCATCAATTTTCGGTGATTAGTATATTAACAAAAAAAGATATGCTAATATAAATGTTCAGGCAACCTATGATGCACTGTATAGATTCACTAGTATACATGTTGAATGGCCTAATTCTACACATGATAGTAGGATATGGAAAAATTCAAGAGTGTGTCCAATACTGCGCAATAATGATGCACATGCCCTACTGTTGGCTGATGAGTAGAGTAACCTAAACTTGCGGACTCGCATAGGGGTCGGTATTACGGGTTAATATAAGAATACGAAAAATTCATAAAGAAACTAAACCGGTAGAGAAGCAGGCATGTAGTGTCGACCTTGAATATAAATCATGTTAAACCGCGCTGAGAGAGATTTCGTTTTAGTACCGGTTGAGCTGTTACGAGAGATTAGTCGAACGGTCAAGGTTATGTACTTACGTGTCGCTTTTGAAAATATAGCTGGTGTTTTTTGTGTGTTGTAGTATTATGCCAAGTACATAATTAGTGTATCGTTTCATATAAAATGTTTACATACCTAAGAAAACAATGCCTCGTAATAGATTTGCTACTAATGTACATAAGTATGTGTCACTTTTTCCCCATTTGAAATATGACGGTAGTGTAGTTTTTCGCTTAATATGAAATGTTCGTTTGGCTGCATTGGACAGAACTGATTGCCAGAGGCATGTCAATGGTATTAAGCATATGAGAAATGCAAGAACTGAAATACCTTATACACTATTCCTCATACATTTATTAATTATGTTTACCTCTTGTAATCTTCCGTTGTCGTTGGTGAGAAAAGCAGCTTTTAAAACGTTTTGGCGACAATACGTTCCAAAGTACCCATTACCCTCACAAACACAATTACAGAATCATTTGCTGCGAATGAAAGAGATGCTAGAAAATGTGTGTAAACATGATTTGTGTTCCAAAAAAATATGGATTACCGTGGATGAGACGACCGATATAAAGAAAAACAGTATTGTGAATGTAATAGCTCGCGTTTTATCTAGCGAGAACACAACATCTCGATATTTGTTAGCTTGCAAACGTGTTCAACGATGTACCGCGGAAAATATTCAAAAAGTGATAATGAACGCTTTGAAAAAATTTAAAATTGCCCAAGATCAAGTTGTGATGATTGTGACAGTGCAGCAACGATGTTAAGTGTTGGGCGATCCTTAAAACATATACTTCCTAACTTAATACATATAACCTGCGTGCTGCATGCTTTGCATTTAGTTGGTGAAGTTGTTCGACAACATTACGGAAACGTTGATCGGATGATTGGAAGTACTGAAGCAGTGTTTCGTAAATCTCCTAAACGTTTAAAAGAATTTCGTAAATTTTAACGCGATGGGATACTTGGCTAACAGCAGCTTCTTATTATTTGATCCATTTTCAACAAATTCAATCAGTTATAATGCGATTTAATCGGAATGAATCCAAAGCAATTAGAGAAAGTCAAAGAGAATTTCAAATTCCTCAACTTTTAGAAGATTTAACAACAATATGTACCAATTATACAGTATTACTAGATGCCATCAGAAAACTACAATGTACTGAATTGTCACTGCAGGAATCATTAGATATAGTGGAGAGTGTAAAAAATAAATTACACACATTAAATGATACGCCAGGATTATGCGCTAGACAAAAGTTGGCAGATATTTTAAGGAAAAATCCCGATTTTAGTACTTTAGAGGCCGTTTATAATAAGTGTAAGAATAGTGAACTTTTAAGTGATTTTGAAAAACAGTTTCTACATGCAAATGTAACTTCCTTAGATGTGGAAAGATCGTTTTCTATGTATAAGAATATTTTTTCTTGTCGACGCACAAGGTTTAAAGAAGTAACTGTGGAAACATATGCAATGATGTAAGTTTACAGTAGTTCACATCCTGATGCCTCTAATTTGTTGAA
Organism: Dynastes maya; assembly: GCA_029619315.2. NCBI lineage: Eukaryota > Metazoa > Arthropoda > Insecta > Coleoptera > Scarabaeidae > Dynastes > Dynastes maya. Next base: position 30,561,721 of record JAROYE020000001.1, read on the forward strand.
TAATTAGCAAGTAAGTTTATTTATGAATTTTTCGTATTCTTATATTAACCCGTAATACGGACGCCTATGCGAGTCCGCAAGTTTTGGTTACTCTACTGATGAGGGATATAGCATTGAACCATGCTTAATGATCCCGTACAAAAATCCCAATACGCCGCACCAAGTCCAATATAATAACCTATTAAAAAGAGAATGTGTTGGAATTGAACGTTGTTTTGGTCAACTTAAGCAACGGTTCTCCATTTTACGGTACAAGATACGACTGAGTTTACAAAAGATTCCAGCTTCAATCGTGCGCTATCCACTACTTATAAATTCATTAGATCTTGAAACTCGTTGTAAGTGTTCTCAGAAGTTCTTCTTTCTTGCAATAGCTTCTCTCTTTTTAGTCTCAGTACTTCCAGTTGTTCTAACAGGACAAGCCTTTGTAGCTCAGCTATACTTATTTTCTGGTTTCTTCTGTTTCCGGTAATTGCGTTTTATATTTGGTTCGAATTGAATTGTTTTTCTTACAGGTTTCTTAATTTTAATTAAAGTCATGGAAGTATTGGAGCAAGAATCCTGAGGTGATTCACCGATTCTTACTTCTAATCCGCCTTTAATAAAACAAATGTAACTCGATAAATATTACTTGTACTTGTATATTTATAGAATGAAAAATACATAATTTAAATTACTCGGTATTTTTGAACAAGAAGGATTAGCTTCTTTTTCCAATTTCCTAACTTAATTGGTTTATTTCGCGTTTTGTTTATATCAATTTTGTGTTTCAATTTAGTTTTCATTTTATTTATTTCTTCGCTTATTTGCTTTTCAATTGTTATCTTCCCTGTGTCTAATTCCCACGCTCTTGCTAATTGTGATAAAGCTTTCTCTATTTCTTTCCTTATAGATGGAATTTGCGATTTCTTTAAAAGTACATTATGTTCTAATAATTTTACAAAGTTTTCTTGTTGTCCGGCTGTACCACTTGCCGCACTTTCGTCGTCTGAGCTCATTCTTTATATGTATTTAGAGAGCGCGTACCTTTTTGATAAAACTCTTCTTTAATTTACTATTTGTATGGTACTCGCTTAAGTAACGATTGCACGTTTTGTAATATTTCACCGAGTGATTCCCCGAACTGCGCAAAGTATATGCTCCGTAGCAAAGCAAAAGGTTATTCATACAAATCGGAGTGTATACTTTTGCTTGAGCATTTGCTTCGAAGCTTTTACTTTTGCTTTTACTTCTTACTTCGAGTATCTGCTTCGTTTTTATTCATAAGACCAATTGACTCCTTTGTTCGTTGGTAGTAAATTTACTATGGCCTTTTCCTTCTTACGCTCTGCTTAAGATTTAAAATGTGGAACATTTGTAAGTAAGAACTGACGTATAGTTTTATAGCAGCTTCTCTTAACATTTTAGCTAGCTCAACAACCAAGCATATTGGCTTAGGAAATCTTATACAAACTTGTCCTAAAATTGTAAATACAATAAAAAAAAAATTAGTAGTACATTGGATGTTTTATTTAAAATAAACAAATTGATCTCAACTTTCGGTATAACTGAAAACAACAAATACATTAAAATTTCGCCTTGGTCTCAAATCCATATAAATTATCTGCCTTTTCATTCTATCGATATTTAACAATATTTTGTAAGAATGTTGGTGTGAAGAGCTACTATATAATGTACCTACTCCGCAATATGGTAAGTGATGTGCGTTTATTGTCTCTCTATCTCTACATATACTAAACATTAATTTTGAATTTCGTTAATTGAATTACGGGATTACTTTATTTACGAACCTACAACTTCTTTCATCTGTATTTGGAAAAATGAAATCCACGCACTAAAGGATCTCTTATATATTGTAATGTTATAATTTACAACATCGAACGTAGCTGTCATTAGCGGTATATACTTATACAAGTGATTTTATTCTATACGAAGTATAATTGACCAATTTGAGTTGTAATATTTTCTCATATTTTGACATATCTTTTACCTGCAGTAAATTAACTACTTCCTGACGATGAGTTGACTTGCTCGAAACCGGTAGCATCGTTTCATTAAGAGTTTTGTGAGAATTTCGACCTTTATGATACCTGCTCCTAGTAATCAATTAATTAATTTCGAAAAATTAATTTTTGATTACATTTTTCCCTCGTTTAAAACACTACAATATCTATCGTATAAATGTCAAGATGTCAAAAGTAAATTCATAGACTTACAGAGCCGACTAATTATAATAATAGGAAACGTATTGCCCAAATATTGACAAGGTAAGAAAATAGCTAGTGTTAAAATGTTATTGCATCGCAGATTATCGATAGATTATAATTCGTAGGGAAATTCAGTTGTTGGTAGCTTCGTCCAGGCGAGGCCGGCACGTATTGTCTTGGATATTTCAGAATAGTCGTTCAATGCAGGTTAATTGACAGGGACACAATGCGGCCGAATAACAAAGCGCTCTCGCCGCGGCCATTGTGTATTAATTTGAGTGCGCGATGACATATAGAGGCTCCCAGTAAACAATACATACCACAACAAATGAATGTCGATAATGATTTTTTTATTTCATGCCCCGGCTTTCCAAAGTTAGTCCCGTTTTCATTATCTCTTTCAGCGAGAACAATATCTCGGCAGCCATAAAATGCGCGTATCTATACGTGTGTATGTATGTATGTACGTGTTTCTTAATTTATGATACCAAGTTACTACAGTGTCATTATGTGGTCTTCAGTTACATATACTTGCATAATTTGTTATATAGTGTTATGTTATACACTCCGCGCAACATGAATAGGACCAAGCACGTATTGGCATTGGTAGTTACTATAAACATTGCAGCGCGCTGGAATTATTGGTTTGGAAAATAAGAGGAAGGTATAAAAAGCTGTACCCAACATGGTAATTTTTGTAAAATTCACTGCATTGATAACAATAAGTACAGTAATTGTAAAGCGCCACTTGAATACGACCACATCTATCTAGAAAATAAAATACTTTATTGACAAAATATTTCATTGATCAATAATGAGTACTTTTACATTGTCTCTTATAACCTCAAATAGTCGGGGTGGAATGGAATTATACAGGGTTCTCAAGTAGTCAACGGGAAGTTACGCCCAACTTCGTTTAGGCTGCACAACTAAATTGTTTAGCATTGTAGTACAGTTTACGCGACAACCATTCCCAAACATTTTCTATAATGTTCAGGTCGTAGGAGAGCGACGGCCAATCGAAAACCTCCATGTCTTGTTCTTGAAATCACCGTTGAACAACGCGCGCGGTATGAATACTGGCATTATCTTGTTAACAAATAAATGCCTGACCTGCCATTACGTTGGAGAATTCGTCTTTCAGCTGCTTTAGAAGCTGAATATACTTTTCTGAATTCTGCCTGCCCTTCATTATTACTAAATCAACAGGTCCGTTAAAGGAAAACCAGCATCGGCACACCGTCGTGACAGAGTCACTTTTTCTTTACGTAAATTATGATAATAATAGGAAAACCCATCCGGACCATCCAAATTAAACTTCTCGTCACTGAAAATAACAGTTTGCCGCTCTCTTGTTCATCCCATTTTTGCTTGAGCAAACTGAAGACGTGCAGTGTGCTGAAATCCCTTTAAAGCAGGCAGTCGTTGCATTTTTAGACGTTTTAACAGTGGGCAGCTCTTCTACAGCTTCTGTATATTTCTCGCCGATGCATTCGTTCCCACGTTATTCGCGATTTGTCTTGCCGTTAACGCCAAATTCGACGCTACTCGCAATATGGCTCGGCGTTCTCTCTCGGTTATAACGAATTTTGTACGCCCTTTAAAATGCTATGCATTAGTAGTAAATACAGAAAAAACGTTTCTCAAATCTCCCACACGAATTCGAGCATTTCACAGGCTTTGTACCAGTATTCGCGAACCACCACAGTCGATTCTTACGCGTTGGGGAACATGGTTGCAAGCGGTTTTTTATTACTCTGTGCATTTCCAAGTACCATAGAAGTAGAAGTAAAATCTGTGATTTTACAATTCGACCCTGATGAAGCTACGGCTATTAAGGGGAGGCAGAAAGTATTTCTAGATACTTCTGTTGAAACAGATTTAAAAAGTATTAGCAACAATTATAAACGATTACTAGACGCAATAGAAAAACTGCAAAATGCTGGGTTGTCGTTAGTAGAATCAGTGCAAATCGTGGACGAAGTTAATACATTGCTACACGATATAAACGACACAGAAAACTATCGCGTTATAGCAACGACAGTGTTAAAAAAAAAAATCCTATTATACGAGATTAAGTGTGGTGGTGCATCTGTAGATTCATTAACTAACTCTAGGATGATTTCAATTATGCCTGTGTTACTTCCGTAGATGTTGAACGGTCTTTCTCTAAATATAAGAACATTTTTTCATCACAGGAAACATCCTTCACTGAGATAAATATGGAAACATACCTGATTTTGCAAGTTTTTCAACAATCCTATCCACACTGCTAAGAAGTTACGTTTTTTATTATGTTACTTATTGTTACGATATTAAGTATAACATATTTTTGAAGAAAGATTTTTATTGCGTCAGCTTTTATTTTTTACATTGGGGTACTGATTTCAAAATAGCACTTCTGTCGGCTGTCACACATACACTATTTGTGCCCATGCGACTGATCCGATTTTGTTGCGAAGACCGATTGTGCCCGGCTTAATGATTACTGATACTGATTCATTTCCGTCGCGCAACTCCGCGCTTTTATACTTTTATAACGAGCAAATTTTGCAACAGGACCCGTATAGTTTAGCTGCTCACTTTATTATGGAACTTTCTAACATAGTATGTACTATGGGACAAAACTAAACTTGGACGACTGACAAGTGACATGATAGTATCGACAGTGTGACCTGATTTTGCAATTTATTAAGATATGTGAATTTTTCCATACTTATTCTCTTGTTAAGTAAAACTTTACGCATTAATTATCGTTATTTAAACTATAAAAAGGGTAGCATGCAAAATATCTTAAAGGTGGTGGCAGCATTGACAGCGAAAATTTGACTACAACGGGCAACACACAGTAACGCAAAAAAAAACTTGCACTTATCATTTACATGTGTGATGTGATAATGATAAATTAAAGTTCATCCCTGCTTTATATTTTTGTATCGCTTCAACTAAATGATTTACACCCTCATGATAATTTAGCGCGCTCTCATTCTGAAAAAGTTAGTTTTAGTGTACAATGAAATCGAAATAGGTGAATATCTACATTCATCTGCGATGATATAAAGCTTGAATAATGTTGTATATGAATTGTGTACGTATATCCATACATAGAAAAAATGCATTGTATTGGTGCGAATTATGAAGGGTATTGTTCGAAGAAAATTATATTACTCTGTGTAATTCTACTCTCAATTCATCACCATCAATTGACTAAAGCCCCTCCGCTTATAATCAAGTGTACACGCAATGTTAGTTTAGAGAAATTGGTCCGATTGACGTGTAGATAGGTGCAAATTGTGCGCTCGAAAGGTTTCCATTTATCATATAAAATGTGCTGTGCAATGAAACATACACGGCGTTGATAGTATCATATATGGCTTCTTATGCATTGATGGCCTTAGGTAAAACGACAAAAATTAATACTATTTACGAGATTTCTGCTACACTATCTGCATCCTTGGTAAAAATTCTTAACTAACTGAGCCTTTGCACTCTTTTTCTCCCTGACGCAATTCCAATTGTCTACTACCTTCTTCTCATCCTTTGTCCTTTTAGATGCATATGTGATGAATTTATACAATTCTATTTATATCTAATATATTGGAAGCATACAAATACATACATACATACCGTACGAGTGAGCGTATTATGATTTTACACGAACTCAGCACATCTAAACGTGTGCTGTGTTGAATGTCACTGTGGAATGTCATTTGCTTGATAAAATTGCGTAAACGCAAACTCATTTGTGCACCTTGCTCACGTTATAGACGGTGTACTCGTTCACGTACATGTGCAAGCCACAAGTTCGTTCTTGCATTTCCGAAAACACCTTGTTCACATTATAAACGGCATATTCGTTCATGTGCACGTGTAAGACACGACTTTGATCTCGCATTTCCGAAAAATGCCGATTATGTGGGCTGATCATAACACGCTCGTTCTTACGGTATATGTAAATCGGCCGTTTGAACAACTGAAATTTCGATTTCTTGTAAATGTATTTTTTTTATTACTGGAGATTCGTTTGCCTGTCGAAAACCTATGAAAACTGCTGGTATAATTTCTACATCATACGCATAACCCAATACCAAAATTTTTTCTCCTTTAATTTAATATTTTTATAGAATACTAATACATACAAAAAACCTAACAAAAATAAAACTTTCATATTCAATCCTATATAATTTTAAGTGCAGCTTGAATTAAATTGGGTGGAAACATCATACTTTGTAACGAAGATAGGCAAAAATGATACAAGCTTCCCAAGACTGACTTTTTGAGATTTTTCTTTACGTGTGGTGACGGCCCAAGAGGGTATATATAATGAGATCCTAAAGTATCGCTCGCCCCTATGCTAACTATTTCTATTTTTTGTGAACTAACTTTTGCCGTTATCGGCAGTTCAATTGTATTTCCGGTGTCACCGGAAGTGACGCGATCTGCACCAATAAAGGTTTTGCTAATCTGTTTTTGTTACGCAAAGTTGACTGGGAAAGATGGCCAAATTGTTTCTTGTGACGCTAGACTGGTCTAGACAGTTCATTGCAAAGCAAAGTAATCATAACAATTGTCTAACTGTCAAATCTCAATTCCAAAAACGTATATTTTTCTTGTTCATTGTTATTATATCCTGCATTTGTCACACGTTCCTCCTTTGTCCTCGTTATTTTCTCTCATTGGAACTTGTTTTGTTAATTGTTGTTATTTCTTTATTTTATCGAACGTTATTGTAATTAATTCATTATGGTAGGTATGTTTACAATATGTTTTCTAAGGTTTTTGTGTTATCTTTATGATGACTTCGGCACGAACCATGCAAAATTGCTGGGTTATGTAAATCTGGCAGCAATTATCACCTTATTTGCCGTGGTTGCGCAACAAATTGTACAATAATTTAAATCATAGTATTTGTTAAAACCGTTCGCCCTGTAAATTTTACACTATCTACCCTTACTTAGCGCAAAGTTCAAATATTTCCGGCTGTACAAGGGCAGTGTTCATTACTTCGTGGTAATTGTTGCCAAATTCACCGAATATTAAAATTAGGTACTTAATTATCTACGTGATCCATGCGTAGGCTACTGTAAAATCAACAATACAAAAAATTTAAACTTAAGCACATTTTTTTGTCAAAAATTGACAAATTTAAGCAAACCTACCATAATTAATTAATTACAATAAAGTTCGATAAAGTAAAGAAGAAACAAAAATTAACAAAACAAGTTCAAATGAAATAAAATAATAACGAAAACAAAGGACGAAAGGATGATAAATGCAGGTTATAATAACAATAAATAACAAAAATGATTTACGCTTTTGGAATTGAGCTTTGACATTTTGGCAATTGTTATGATTACTTTGCTTAGCAACGAGCTCTTTAGGCCAGTCTGGCGTCACAAGAAACAATTTGGCGCCCTTTCCTAGCCAACTCTGCGTAACAACAAAAACAGATTACCAAAACTTTTATTGCTGCATATCATGATATTTCTTAAGTGAAAGTATAACATATCGAATCCTTGGATTCGCCTTTCGATTACCTTTTCAAAAATCTAAAAATATACAGGATGTTATATAGAAAAGTTGATGTCACTTTCTGTGACCGAAATGCAATTAAGCTGTCGATTACGGCAAAAATTAGCTCACAAAAAAAATGAAATCGGTCTATTTTTTTGGAAAAACGCTAGTTTCTATCGTTTAAAAGTTAGCGTGGGGGGGTACTTCAGGACCTCACTGTATAAGCTGTGAAGCTTGTCGTAAGCTCAGGAGCTTTTAGAGAATAAGGGGTGTATCTGAAGCATTTCTTGGCTTTCTCACTTTCATTATATAGAAGAACTTACCTGTCACAATTTATGAATACCTTGGTTTTTAATGAAAAACATAGCAACGAGAATTGATGAACAGATATCTTTCTCGGTTCTGGTAATTGTGAAACGAGAATAACTTTTTGTCGGTATAAGCCCAACAAAATAAGATTAAACCATTTTCTCTATCGTCATGAAGAAGCATAACGCTACTAGTGATGGCATATTCAGTAGAAACATTTCTGGAGTGATATAGATCCCTATTAAAATAGGTCAGTGAAGAGAGTAGGACAGTTTGGGTTCAATTTTGCTTATTTTTTTGCAAGATTCCATATTCCATCTATGTAAGCATTTATCTATTTACCTGCTATTTCCATGGAATTTGGACAATCCTCTACATATTCAGAGCAAACGCTTAATTAGAAATTAGGAACGGTAATATTTCTAATGGAAGGATATTAATTAAAAGCAAGGAATTTGGCCAAAATAATGATTAATCCATCCTAACCAAAAGAAGATACTAAATACCCCGTTTAATCATTCTACTCTGTTGTACAACGTAAGAAAGTACAAGGATCTTTTTTCCTAGGTTTTTAAATTATGTATTTCATTTTCATGAGAGACGGCATGCATGAAACCCTGAAAACGTGATGCAGTTCTGTATTAAACTTTTTGGAGGGTTTAGATTGTTCTTGCTCACGGTATAATTCTACATTCAATTCATCACTTTGCCAGAGCTGGTATTAATTCATTAAAATTCGTCCGCTCATATAATAACGAAATGGACATGCAACGTTAGCAAGCAACAGTACGCTTAAAAATTTTTCTCTTTTGGATGGCGTTTGAAAAGCGTGTCCTTTATTTACACAATTATACAGAAGTGACTTCTTTTATACGGCATTCACGGCCGTTGCATTCGGCTATTCTTTCAGATCCATTGTGAGCTACCACACGACCATTGTATATTGTTGCCAGCTTCCTCCACGGTATGGACTATGCGATGGAAAAGTAGGACTTTTTGTGTTCATTCCCATTATACTTTGTGTATATATGTGTATGTGGAAGCTATTGTCTGTGCAGTTTCTTACATCCCTTAAGCGGTTTAATAAATACGGGTACGCGTATAGTCATTACTCAATGGATGAAAGTTTTCTGGTCGTTTATAGGTATATTAGTTCAAAATATTTAAGGTGAGACGCCTATAATTACTTCTATTATGCACTTTATCTAGATACGAGTATCTTCAAATTAGAATAAACTTTATATGGGATCTATAACTTGAAGCTTAAATGCGAAACAAATCATTTTTTAGCAATAGTTGTATTTTACGTGTTCGTACTCTATTAAGTTGCTAAAAACATAACTTTGCAGACAAAAAGCGACACTCTTTTATAAACAGAAAAAACTGAATTGGTTTTAAAAACTTGACAGATTGCTTAATGCTGGAATTTATACAACTTAATGATAGTAGCTAGTTGTTTAGACTCTATTAAAAGATCAGCTGCCCTATATTGTAAATCTTTAAAGAAAGATGTACAGGGTGAGGCAGAGCAACTTGCTTATTTGAATTTGGCGCCCTGAAGCGATGGTTGCTCCCAGGAGGGTGGGGGTAGTTGTTTTCTTCAGTGATGAGGCTCACTCCATCTTTTGGGATTTGTAAATAAATGAACATGCGCTATTGGAGCCCTGATAAGCCCAGACAACTTCATCAGCGTCCCCTACATTCACAACGTGTAACTGTTTGATGTGCAATATCGCGAGTTGGAATAATTGGTCTATGGTTTTTTGAAGAAAACGAACGGGCAGTTTCGGTGACTTCTGATCGTTATGTCCACATGATTCAGAAGTTTTTCCAGTATACCAGTAAGCAGTTTCGAGACATTAGCACAACTGACATTCCAATTTCATTTTACTATGATCATCAATATTTAGTACTATTTACTTACATGGCAATAAGATTTAGTAGATATACTTTTTTTCCATACATACAACGCCGAGATTTAAGAATTCGAGGTAATCTGGATAATGCCGTTCAAGGAATTTGGAACACCCTACAAGATGTAAATATATCTTCAAATCTGATATCATCAATGCAGCGAGGGTTACGTCAAACAATTATAAATGAGGGTCAATAAACTTCATATTAGAAGTACTAGAATTTCTTGTATTTTGAAGTATTAGAATTTAGTTTTAATTTTGTGTGATATTTTTATTACCCTTAATTGATACATTTACGATAATGATATAATCTGCCTGTTTTTGTGTATTATAAAGGTTAAATTGTATTGATATTAGCCACAGGTCAACTAGATTGAATATAACGCTTAGAATGTAGGCGACTCGATCAAGTCAAGCATATGCCGGGTAAAGAAAGATACCCCTTCATTTTGTTTACCGTCTCTAATCGATTATTACAGGCTAAAACAACATATTTTACTAGTCCAACTTCTATAATATAATAACAACTTTGGTCATCAGTCATCACTGTAGCTTCACCCGTAATATGCTTATGTTCATTATGTTTATCTAGTTGATATGTGATAGGCTTCATGTGTATTTGCATATCGTATTTCAAGAATTTTTATTTTTTGTTATAATCAATAAACTATTATTTTTTATGTTGCGCCTATTACCATTCAGTCGTCAACTTTAAATCAAATAAACAAATTATAATTTTGATTAATTTTTGTATTAGAGTTTCCGGATGCGCGGAAGGTGGCCAAGGTTATATCATTGCCAAAGTGTAATTCGCTGTCAAGTTTTGTCAAGTTTTGCAGATTTGAAACCTGTGAGTATTTCGTCGCGTTTGTCAAAAGTCTTGGAAAAGGTTTTGGCATATCAGGTGCGGCAACATGTGTTATTAAATAGTATACTACCGGATAGTCAATCAGACTTGCGATACCTGCCAATGTAATTACGTTGGCCGGACATATAGAAATTTTGAAACTAGAATTAAATGACACCTACGTTAAGTACAACCGAACAGCACTGGCTTCTCTCATTTCGGTAACCATCTAGTCGAAACTAATCACCAATTTAACCTTAACAAGAACTTCGAAATATTATATTTAGCCAACAAGAGATACTATTTAAACAACCTAGAATCCTTTGAAATCTTACGCCAGCAGACGTCGAACAGAGATCTTTCATTGAACACGCAATTAAATTTCGATTCTGCTCCAACTTTTGAGATCTTCTTTAATAGATAACGTCCTATACTGTTTTTCGGCATCCTACTTTTCCAATTCTTCATAGGTTCCTATCTCACTCCAGAGAGGACACTGCATTAAAAAGAGTAAATTTAAACATTACATTCATGCTAACTTTTTGATATTTAATATTGCAACAATAAAAAAATTACAGGTTTATTTATAGCACAGGTAGATGGAGTAGGAACGATCACTACATATAGATTCTTGTATCAGTTTATTACCACACGACCTATTTTTAATATGTTTGTGTCTGTCCTATTTTAAGCTCATTGGCTGTAATTATCACACAAGTAATCCAACAGCTGTTGATTGCTATATAGAATGTGTAGTAGTTTTTATTTATTGATTTGACAATTTCCTACTATTATATTAACTGTAAGTACAGTAGTTTCTATAAAATTGCAACATACAGTAAAAAAATTGAGAAGAATTCATACATTTAGTCTCCCTAAAAGTGAGAAATTACAGTTATTAGTTAGAATTTTAATCATGGTCTTTCTTCTTAGTATTCTTATCTGTACCATGAGTGAGCCCTTTGTATTAGAATATATTTAATGTATAGCTAAAAAAAAATTTTAAAATTGAAAATAACCTCATTCTTTTATAATAGTTTGCTTAAACTATGATTTACTATTCGTTGTCAAATTTAGTATCTATTAACGATATTTTTACTACAACGTTTCTTCGGATTCTTTCAGCGGGCCTAAAAATGGGACATTAGTCCCGAAACCGGTCGCTCATTTTCATTAAATCGAGTTATTGTGAGAAAGTTCACGTGTTTTTCAACCACCATGAACATGAATAGTTGTTATCGATCTGTCATTATGTTGGGTTTTCGGTTGATGCAATTTGCAACAAAAGTTGATTAGATCGTACCTAGTAAATATAATACAATTAGTGACGGTGGATGACCACACGTCTGCTGCGCGAGGAATTGCGTGTGGTGTGCCTGAGGGCTCAGTTCTGAATCCGTTTTTATACCAGTTGCATTGACGACCACTTGCAGTATACTGTGACTTACATGCATACGCGGATGATACAATGTTGTATCTTACATTTCACCCGATTGATGTAGATGTGGCGAAAGAAAAAATTAATAATGATTCGCACAGATTCATAAAAATAGTGGTACAGCATTGATTGAAAATCAATCCAAATAAAGCTAATATAAATGTATCTAATTTAATTTCGGTAATAGTGGGGAATGAGGAGATTCAAAATCGGGATATCCTAGAGGTATTGGGCTTAACATTGGATAACTCTTTAAGATTTAGGTAACACGTATCAAATACTGTTGAAAAGGCGTACACTACATTGAGAGCTCTTTACACAAACCGCCATTACTTTGATACCAGCTTAAGGTTGCAATTGGCGCGTTCGCTTGTGCTTTCGTTATTTGATTATGGTGATGTGATCTATGGGCCGTGCTTGGATGCTTTCAATAGAGGTCGTGTGCAGCATACGCAAAATGCATGTTTGCGTTTTGTTTATAATATTCGTAAACACTAACATATCTCGGGTGCTTTAAATAAAAGGCTATATGGCTTTGTTTTTCCATAAACTTATATTATACAGATCACCTCCTATTTATATAATAAGATAAGATATCGTACTGTTATACATACAACTGCGGTCAAAATAATAGCAGTGTGGGTCATCTAAGAAAAACAAACCTAAAAACAAAAGACTCTTCATGGGAATCTGTAAACGCCTTTATTTTGAAACCAAGCAAATTCATACAAATCTTTATATTTAAGAAAAAGTTTAGATAAATTCAAGCTTAAAAGTATATTTTACATTCTTAGGAAAATAACTGAAAAGTTGGTCGGTCAAAATAATAGCAGTGCATCATCATTAGAACAATTTTATAATACGTTTGGGGAGAAAAAAAACTAAACTAAGTTAAAATTTATTAAAGGTTCTGAATAATGGTTATAATAAAATACATTTAATATTTAGTTGAAAATCCTCGTTTGGATATAACCTTAGCACAGCAGCGTTGCATTGAGTTAACGAGACTGACATTTTTCATTAGTATCGCGTACCGTGCGCGCTCAACTACTGACCAGTGATCATTATTATTGGTAGGTTTTGCATCCCAAACAGCTTCCTTGATATCTCGCCATAAATTCTCGATCGGGTTGAAGTCGGGGGACTGTACTGGCCACTGCATCACCTCAATCTTGTCCCGAAACCACTGCTTTGCCAGTTTGCTTTAAGTATGTTTCGGGTCGTTATCTTGTTGGAAGATCCACTTAATCGGCATTTCTTCTGTAGCATTTGGCAACATGGTTCTTTCCAGTATATAAACATACTTTTTACCGTCTATTATATCCTTTATGCGATATATAGGACCTACACCGTAATACGAAAAACAGCCCCAAACCATGACGCTGGATCCACCGTGTTTAACGGTGTTTATGGTGTTCCGGGGGTCATATTCTGTGTTGGGGCCATACCTCACGTGTTGTCTAGTGCCTTTTCCTCCAAAAAGTACAATTTTACTCTCATCCGACCAGAGGATATTTCTCCATTTTTCGTGAGGCCATTGCGGAGGTTCATTGGCAAATTTCAATCTCTGTGTAAGATGTGTTTTTTTCTTGAGTGGCACTCTTCGTGGGCTCCGTGCATTTAAATTATTTTCTCTGAGTCTTCATCTAACTGTTTCTACACTTACTGCTAAATCTAATTCCTTTTTTAATTCTGTAGCGTGCATCATAGGGTGCAATTGGCAGTGTCGCACCAAACGAGACACGCTCCGAGATGATATAGTGGATTTGCGCTCTCGAGTTTCTACTTTATTTTCATATTAGTGCATTTGCGATCATTTCAGCTGAACAACCGATAGTATTTTGCATTTCTTTGTAGGTTTTACCCTGTGCAAATAGATTTTTAATTATTTTTCTTTTCTCTTCCGTACAATGTTGCTCACGGCTCACTATTAAGAAATTATTCTGTAAATGTCTTACAATTTAATGAAAATGTTTTAAACTTACTTTTATTCAAAGTTCTTTTCATATGATAAACAACACAACCATACAAGAGCTAAACAAAGTGACTACTGCTATTATTTTGACTGCTTTGAATGTGTCCTTTCATAACACTGCATCAAAATTACAATATATCCTTATTTCTTTCAAACAGATCGTCACATGCTTATCATGCCTATTCATCATGTAACAGTACTCTACACACCAACAACAGAGAGGGGAAATATTTTCGTTTATTTGAAATATTTACATTTGTTTCGCAGAAAGCCTTCCACTGCTATTATTTTGACCGCAGTTGTATAGTCCGTTTCATTTTATTTTAATTTGAGTAATGGGCAGGTAAATACGTTATATATAAATATATAAAAAAATAATTATTTACTATTTAGTCAGATTAAAATCAAATGAAACGGACTATACATAAAAATTTAATACAGAGCTTTTCAGACGTTCATTTATGTAAGTATAACATTGCTAGTATTTATAATTATATTCCGGTACATCTCAAACAGTTATTCCCGCGGAAATTCGTAGTGGTGTTTGGTAGTTTCTTGTGAATGGACGGCGTTGAACTTTGAGCATTGAACATTGAGAAGCGGGCACGTAGGGGTGTATAGTTACGTTGTGCTTGTTTTTCGTGATTATATATACTTATATATACATGTTTTGGGGTTGAGATTGAAAAACAGTCGCAGGATTACCTGTGACTGATGTCTTAATCTGGTTGATGCTAATTACTGGTTTAAAAATTGTAGATGTTAATAACATAATGTGCATTGATATGTAGCTGGTATCAATAAACTTTATTATTATTATTATTATAAATGAATTTGATTAAATGTTCTTTTTAATGTAAATATAAATCAATAACTATAGCAAATCTATAATTAAAAAAAATTATAGATTTCATAATTGCCGACGGAAGTCAAATATATTAACTGTAGCAAATGTTTGAAAATATTTACAAAATATGTAGACAAAGAAGTTTAGCCACCCGCTCTTTGCAGAAGATTCTGAAAGTATCATTCAATTCACTCAATATTGAAGCGTATCTCATAGTATCCTCCAACGAATTATATTTAGGAAAGGAACGAAAATAATTTTTACCGCTCACAACACAAAAATACAAGCTCACAACCTGCATAACCTATGTACGAGGCGCATTCAAGTTATAACACCTCCAATTTTTTTTCTCAGAACTGGAGACAGACAGGAACATGCGGCTTGTTTTAAAATAAGCGGGCACTCTTAGTTAATACGCGACAGAGATGGTAGCACTGTACGGTACACAGAACCTTTAGCGGCAGCGGCGAGAGTGAGAACTGTTTTTGATATTTCAAATGACGACGTTTTCATTACAAGATCAGCGTAATCATTCGTTTTCTCCATTTGTGTGGTGTGATACCGACAGAAATTCATCGCCAGTTGAGTGAGACATGTGGTAATGGTGTCATGGATGTGTCTAACGTGCGTTCGTGGGTGCGATAGTTCAAAGAAGGCAGAACGTCGTGTGACAACAAACCAAGACAATCTCGGCCTCGCACAAACCGGTCTGACGACATGATCGAGCGAGTGGAGAAAGTTGTTTTGGGGGATCGCCGAATGAGTGTGAAACAGATCGCCTCCAAAGTTGGCATTTCCGTGAGATCTGCGCACACAATCCTGCATGACGACCTGAAAATGCGAAAAGTGTCCTCTAGGTGGGTACCACGAATGCTGACAGACGAAGTGATTTCTCATGCTTCCTACTCACCTGACCTGGCTCCTAGCGACTTTTGGCTGTTTCCAATGATGAAAGACACTTTCCGTGGCCGCACATTCACCAGCCGTGCCGCTATTGCATCAGGGATTTTCCAGTAGTCAAAACAGACTCCTAAAGAAGCGTTCGCAGCGGCCATGGAATCATGGTGTCGACGTTGTGAAAAATGTGTACGGCTGCAGGGAGATTACGTCGAGAAGTGACACAAGTTTCACAGTTTTCGTGTGATTAGTTAGTGAGAAAAAAAATCGGGGGTGTTATAACTTATTAACTAAAAGAAGGTGCTGCAAGGTTTTTTTTTAATGCTTGCGCAAGTAGCAGTTGTACGAAATTGAATGTTTTATTTTTATAAAAGTACGGGTGAAATGGCGTTCCCGAATACACATGCTTCTAATTCTCATTCCCCATTATTGTTCGAGAAAAATTTTTATTTTAGGCGAAATCAAACACAAAATCTGTGGTTGATTTAAAAGTAAAGTTTCTTTTATAAAAATCGCTGACGAATGAATATACTTTTTATTCTTTTTGCCTGTTATTTATAGCAAGTAAACTGTTGATTCATCAGTTTCGCTCATTCGTCACTCTCAATAATAAATGTGCATAAGGTTCAACATCACTTGCAATCTGCCGATACTACCCGCTACCGCCGATATAGTAACGCCTACCTGCTTTGACGTCAGTAGGCTGTGACGTATACGATTTTAGGTGAACGATCAGCCATAAACGCGTTAATACGTTGGGACCATCTCTGCGTTTTGAATTGGTTTATCCAAATTATATTGGTTTTATTTAAAAAATACTGTGTAGTAATATTTCCATACTTTGTAGGTGATACCTGTAATGTTCTTCTAGTGTTGTATAAGCGATAAAACATTTTCTAACCTATAGTACTGTGACGTCGTATACTAGGATTTGTGAGTTACATTTCGTAAAAGAAGATATTATTTATTTTTCAACAGCTAAAGATTCAAAGACCGGTGAAATTATAACTGTAAGTTTAAAAAAGATGCTATTCCAACAAAATTCCCTAATTGTCCGTTGTATTTGACAAAAAACGTAAAGATTTTATTGTTCAAATAGTTTTATGTTACGTTTTATTTAACAAAATTGTTTTTGAACACGAAGAGATGTTTTTAAATGTGTATAATAAACGTTCCGTTTTAATACAATATATTTTAAATTATATCACCGAACATAGCCATTTGGATACTGATATATGTAAATGTCATATTCACAGAAGTGAACGTATTGCAACAATTTTAATAAACTGTTCTACAAACACCCTATCTAAAGATTATTGTGAGAAAAGTAATGATAGATTAGGTAAAACACCACATAATAGGAAATTAAAGACCCTGGTTAAATAGCATGTCTGTAAATTTTTTCGTGAAATTGAACACAATTTCGAATAAAATTGCAATTACTGTATCACTTCAACCTTAGTTTCGTCCAAATACATGTACAACTAGAAATAATAATTAGTCGATTAAATATCAACCTCAAATACATCTTTCACGAAAACGGTGCTCGGTTACGTGTTTGGTTTTTCTATAGGGTATTATCTTTTATTTTAGCCAATAGTTATCCTTGTAAGTATTAACAGCCCAAGGAAATTTAAACTACCAGTTTTAGAAATTTTTTCGAACCTGACACTGAATCACAATTGTTGGACACTGGTAGTTTGAAATGTTGATACTAGTTGTACTCTTTTGAATTGAATACCCTTGCAAAATATTTATTCCAGATCCTTTTTCTGATTCCAAACACACTGCCTAGGAACCCAGATTTTTTCGGTGCCTATCGTAATATCAACAAGAAACGGGAGAGTTTGATTTAATTTATTGATATAAATCATTCCTGTTAAATACCCTTCATAACAATAACATTCCTTGGAAATTCTAGCTTTTTTATGAATATTAGTTTTCTCATTGTTATTTATTTGTTGTTAATAATAGTTGGAGCTATTGTTTTTATTGGGTGAACGATACAGTCCGATTTAAATTAATTTTTTTTTATTTTAGAATCCAGTTTTTATTTGACATGTTTAGTTTCTTATTTTAGGTAGTAAGATTTAAGTAGTAACAAACGGTTGTTTCCTTACTCGCTCTGTGTTTTTACTTCAAACATTTAAGTTGTTTATTTTAGGCAGTAGGATTCTTTAGCAAAATATAGTTATTTATTTTCTATGATTTTGTAATTTTTAGTTTATAGGTCGTAGATATTTTAAGTTAACTCTTTTATTAATTAAACTCAGATTTTCACTATTATGCGAATTATAAGAATAAATATTTTCTTGAATCGCGAACTGAAATAAAGCATAACGATACACTCAATACCACTAACCAGTGGTGACTGGGTTGTATACCGACCACAATTGAACTTATGAATTGACGAGTATGGGATGGGAGGGGCGCAGCACCGCGGTTACAATCCGATAACTGTACTTTTAACACATTGCGTTAGGCACCGAAAAAAGTAATTTATAAACTTTATCTTGAACAGTTTCCCAGGCGTACAAGTCTGAACACTCGACACTTTCTACAGCAAATTAAAAAGAATTATATATGGGATGTTCCACCCAAAAATATTAAGCCAGTATAATCAATCTTACGTCTTTAGACTAAACATTTTGCCTGTCATTACCAAGTTGTAAAACAAAAGTAACGATAATAACAAAAACTACCATTTGGCACATCAAAATAAATAAAAAGATGTGACAGACATCATGGAGTCTTCACCGAATTGATCTAAAATTTCATAGACAACTTTTCAGTTGTACAAATTATTATCATTTAACTGCATATTATAATATCGGTATTTAAATAAAACAAGATTACGCTTAGAATGCACTGGAGAGACTAGAACGTTCACTTCCTTTACCAGATCTCGGCAACGGTATATTCCGTTTAATATTTTGTAAAATATGCAGCAATCAAGTGCCCCCCTATGAACGTATAAAGTGCTCACCTTAAATAAACTTGATCGTGGTTGAGTACAGGATGAACGATAACTAGCGAACCAGGCCAACTTTGTTAGTTTAAATGAAACATTCTGTATATCATAACATTTTTAGCTTCCCCTTTTAGAAACAAACCAACGTAATACGGGTTTCATATACATATATCTATTTCTAACAGATATCGAGATATAATTCTGCTCTCGATTGACTAAATTTAAATTTAGATGTAGGTATTTCCTTCAAAAAATCCGAAATAAAAGTTTGTGCTAGAATGTATTTCTAGCATAAATTTTATGAGATTAAATTGCATATTTGCCTCTATCTAGATATGGTGTTAAAACGCCTTTGAAATATACAGGTTATTCAGTATTGTACACCAAACTTTACCAAACTCAAATACCAGAAACGTAATTTTTTCGCATAGCACCATGAATCCTTCGTATAGGAAATGTATATCTCCAACGTTTTCGTATAATGATGCATTTGTCTAACAATGAAAGGAGATATTTACAGTTAGGCGCCAGTCTAGCATTTGGGAATTGCATCCAATACTCAATCTTCTGGTGCAAGTACTGTTTGGTTACCATGACAACAGTAAACAAAATATTTCTAATAGTTAAAGTTATTACATTGTACTTATGTATATTAAAACATGGATGGCTAGCTTCATACCACACAGTAAGCGTATCCATTTCAGCTTGAAGTATCATAGAATTGGAAGGGATCTCAATCTCACGAAAAATTTTCATATCATCTGCATAGAACCAAGGATACGAAATTCCGGAACTCAAAGTTTTAGGCGCATGCGTTAAGCGGCTAGGCTATTAGTGGTATTTATAACAAAAACATAACCAAATTGTTATCAATGGCTTTTATTTATGTGCTTGTTTCAATATTTCGCCAGTTTGTATATATTATAATAGGAGCTTATTTTTTGAGAATGTCTTGGTAGATTCATCCTGTACACTAGGAGACTAAATCAAGATTGCACGGAAAACTTTTTTGGAGGTATGAGGCAGCAAAGTGGAAATGCATGATATCTAAGGTCAATTCACTTCCCGATGGCTTTCGAACAATATTTTGTACAAATTTCTTTTTATATGCAGAAGGGGCAATTTGTAGATGATTTGGACGATGCCTTAGTAGGGAAAACAAATCTTGGAAATTGCAAATCTATATTAATCACGTAAGTGAAAGTTTTGAAGACCTTGCGAATTTATAGGGACTGATATCGACTAGAGAAATTTAGAATTTGAGAAACAAATATTTTAGTGTTGATATTTAATGCGCAAATGCTTACAAAGGCATACTTGTATTGTATGTATATCATGTGTAAGCCTGGCATAATCGGTCTTCTAGACAGAATCGGATCAGTCGCATTGACCGCGTCTTATAATAAAGAGTGCATATGTGACTCACGCTCGACAGAAGTGAAATTTCCAAATGAATACCCTATGGTAAAAAATAAAAATTGAGGCAATGGAAGTGTTTGGTAAATAAAGCGAAGGTACGCACACGGTGAAGTGTTTTTATTGCCATTATTTTATTTATTTATTTTTTTTTGAAAACGGCATTTGTATGTATGTAATGCAATACCTGTAAAAAGTAGTTTCTTCAAAAATCTGTTGTACTTCGTAGTGTAGTAAAAACACTTCTGTTTTTCAAAGATAATGAATATATGTATTTAGATTGATTGTTTTTTAAAATTAAGGTTATGTTAATTTTAATACACCACCAGTAGTGGTGGGTGATTCAATTTCCTTGTGTACTTCCGTTGCATAGTTTGACTTCAACAAATAACATAATACGACAAATGTAACTTCTTAACCGCGTGGATAAGATTGGTGGAAAATTTGTACCATCAGCTATGTTTCCATATTTGTCTCGGTGAAGGATGTTCGCTGTGATAAAAAAAGTTCAATAAATCAATAATTTCATTCGCTGAGGTAGCTTCTGGCGATTCGTCTGCATGCATACGTCACCTCGTGGGCCGGGCAACCTTACTTCTGACCTGGCGCGAAGCGCTCCGTGCCGGGCCTAATCATGTGCCAAAGCGCCGATGCATGTCATTTTTATACATCAGTTTTAAAATATTGGGTAAGAAATATAGAGAATTGTTTGATCTCATGTTCACCTACTGAAGATTATGGAACTTAATCATCTTGGTAGTAGTTTCCCACAGGAATATTTATTAAATTTGTTTCTTCTATTTAAAATTTTTTCAACAATGACATCTACTAATCCACTCTTTAATTTCACAAAAGGAAAACTTAAAACATTTATAAATAAATAAATTGTGTTTGGCTTAATGGGTACCTTTTCCCAATGTGATGATATAATTTATTGTTTTGGTCAGTAAGTGTCTCTGCGTGTAAATTTTTGTGAAGTGTATCATTTCATTAAATCATCTGCTTTGTAGGTATAGTATGATTAATATCTGATGGCACCTGAGATGCGCGAGGCGGGGCTTAAGCACCATACGATACGTACTAAAAATGTCGTTCTCAAAAAGGCCGTATAGGCAATACGCTATACATTTAATATACATTTGAATATAACCTAAAAATTAATATACATTTGAATATAACCTAAAAATTAATATACACACGCTTTCGAATTAAAATATAAACTAGAATCACTATTTACGATATTTTTTTAAAAAGTTAATGTTGAAGATGTCATCGTTCCCTTTAAGACATTTTTAAACTCTCCTTTTTTGTCATTAAACATATTTTCTAGAATTGGTGGAGAAATATTTAATCGATCAGCAACGTAATTCATTGTTTTAACTCTTCTAAATGAGTGACGTGTGTTTTAAAAATGTTATATTCTTACACGTTAGGGAACATGGTTACAGGCCACGTTTTATTATCATAAATATTTTGACAATATTAAAAACGTGGCTTTACAATTCGATCCAAAGGAAGCTGCGACTATCAAAGAAAGCCAGTCGAAATTTCAAAATAGTCAGGTTAAAACGGATTTAAAAACTATTCAGAACTTTACTTCGGACTACTGGAGGCAATAGAAAAATTACAAAATCCTTCGGTGTCATTAGTGGAATCTCTGCAAATAGTGCATGTTCAAGACGCAAAAAATGTTTGTGTTCTAGAAAGGTTTGAAAGTGTTTTAGAGAAAGATTCTGATTTTGGCACACTAAGACAAATTTGTGAAGGTGCGTCAACAGAACCGTTAAGTTGTTCCAAAGATTATTTGAATCACACAAATATAACATCACTAGATGTAGAACGTTCGTTTTCTACATATAAACACACTTTTTCCTCACGCCGCACTCGGTTTGCCGAAACAACTGTGGAAACATATCTAATGTTGCAGATATTTAACAGACATTATTCACTTTGTGATTTCACGGAAAACTCTTAAGACGGTAAGTGTTTGAGCAGTATTATATTTTATTTCTGACCATTTATTTTGTGTAAACTTTTATGGCCCGCCACTGGCTGTTGGCGCAAATTGAGCAACTCTAGTAATAAGTTTGAAATAAAATAAAACTATACACATACAATGCATCACCATCTAAATCACTTCACTATTCTAATCATCATCATCTAACCAATCAAACATATCATCAGTATCACTGTCACTGTCATTGTTTATTTGTATTATGAGAGATTCACAAAAATTATCCATTATATGTTCTTTGGCAACACAGTCATTTTGAATGTTGAAAAAAATTGATTTTATTTAACAAGATGGAAGAACAGAATAGAAACGTACACTACAGCGATCGAAATACAACTGAACTAAACATAGACTAATATTTGCATGTTGGCCTGTATCATGTCTGTACTATGTTCGTCTCTCTCGTTTCATGTTGCGCACACTTTTTAATTCATTAAATCGGTTTTTGCGCAAGTGCCATCAGATATTAACCGTACTCTATGTTTACTTTTTTGTTTAATAGATTTTGTACGTAAATTATCAATTATGCTTAAATATAAATGTAATAATAAATATATAAATTTAAATATATAAATTTGAATTTCGTGTCATTAACATGCACGCCATTGGCAACGTGGCGTTTTTATTTCATACGTCATAAAATTTGAACCACAAACATCAAAGGCGCGGTCAGAGGGTTCCCATCTATATAATCTGTGATAGAACTAAGTATAATATCATCATACTAAGTTTTAGTTAGGTTCTAAGCAACTATACATGTTCAACTACATTATTTTATATGCAGTAAATATATTAATGAATTTCGTAAACTTACTTCTCTGCTTATTGTTATGGAAAATCACCAGAGGAAATAATTACTGGTTTGAATAACAATGGTCTGTAGCTATTTCCTAAGTTAATATCGGTTACTGTTCTCTAAAGTATTACCTATACAACTTTGACCATTTGCATCGATTCCACTTGCATAGAAAATAGGTATTATAAGATCAGAATCGTTGATGTGCAATTTATTGTTTTAATTGAAAATTCCGTAGTTGGTTCCTAATATTGAAATCTCAAAAATACTAAGGCACGTTGGGAACAGCAAAACTGTAGAGCTTACATACACATATACATAAGTTAGTTTCCAGATTGTTACTATCTAACTAGAAATATCTTTGTTTATTATGCACAATGTTGAAAAAAATAACCAAATATTGTAAGAGGTTAATTTTGTCTAATATTTGTAAGTAATATAACCTTTTTTCATCTGCTGTCTAAAATAGCGTTTTTGAGTAGTTATCCATAAGTTTATGTTCACAAATTATTAGTCACTATTTTATATGATACAAGTATGATAAGTTGTTTGGTTGTTTGTCAAACAGGCTTGGGTTTTTAAGGAAGTATGAATGTACTGTAGTGGGATGTTGTGAAGTGCATGCACTTGCATTTAATACTATTAATTTATACATATATATAATTATATTTTGAATTTTTAATTAATATCAAAATTCGCTTTATATTTACAGAATTTGAATTATCTTTTATTATTATTCAAATTTTGACATTTTGATAATCTATATTATTAATATAATATATTTTGGCTTCCGTCGCTGAATTATGAAAATTTCCGAAATAATTAAATACTTGATCGCCCCCCCGGTGAGCAGGAGATGTCAGGTTGGATTTCTCCCGTTTCTGATTTGATAAAAAAAGATCTTTGAACATACGACGGTGTATCAAATATAAACGGGACTCGTTTTTAAAAAATTCTTACTTTATTTAACTAAGCTTACAAATACATATTATTTTTCTACATACTCTCCCGCCCTAGAAATACATTATTCCCATCGGATTGGGACCTTTTTTATTCCATAATCGTAAAAACTCTTCGGATGTTCGTGTAACCATAGGAGCAGAAACGCTTCCACCGCTTCGTTGTCGTCAAAACGCTGGCCTCCAAGTGCTTCATTGAGGGATGCAAAAAGATGGAAGTCACGCGGTGGCAAGTCTAGACTATAGGGTGGATGTTCCAGCGTTTCCCATCCTAATGTATCCACTTTTTGCATCGTGGCGTTAGCCACATGAGGTCTGCCGTTGTCATGTAGAAGAATGACAATTCTGACCGATTCCTTCTTCCTTTTCCTTCGAAATGACGATTCCGCGGCAACCAGTACTTCACAATAATATTGCGCATTAATTGTGCGTCGATCGTGGAGAAAATTAACATGAAAAGCACCTTGCCGATCAAAAACTGGCCTCGGTCACACTTGTCCTTGGGCGGCGATCATGGCTGTCGTTCTCGACCTTTTCACGCCCTCCAGAAATTTTTCTGTGCTATGTAAACACACGGGTTCTTAACGGGGTGTTGTCCCAGAACTGTGTCTGTAATCGCCGCAAAATTTCGGTTGGGTTCACCCCCTCCTTGGCTAAAAACTTGATGATAATCCGCTGCTTCACGCAGACATGTACTTCTTTCTCACTCATGGTTTCTTTTGATACTACCCTCCCCCTAACGGTACAGGCTACCTGCGCATCAACCCCTTATTCCTTCCTCCGTCCCGTTGATATTTGATACACCCTCATAGTACCATCCACCAGATGGGACCTTCAAAAAGATATTTTCGTTATTTTTAGAGATGCGTGTAGTATAAGGCCTGATGCAAAAGTAGCCGGACATTTGAGAAATTAGCGTAGTAGGCTGTAGAATTTTTTTTTTACAAATGAGTCAAACGTCAATGTCTTGTACGGACGTTTCTCTTAAACAGAAAATCGCTTATTTGTTAGTTGTAAGAATGAAAACTGCTGTTATTGAAAATTTGCGAGAACGTATTTATTCTGCTCTTGGAAGATGAACCCCGGCGGAAGTGGTGAGACACTTTACAAAAGAAAATTTTAGCCGGAGCACCATATATAGCATCATAAAACGTTTTTACGATGGCAAACCTACTACTAACTTGAAAAAAAAGGCAGAGCGAAAAAGCTAAGTAAGGGTGAAGTTACAAAAATGATGGAATTGATGGGAAACAAGATTGGAATATCGCAACGACAAATGGCGGCAAACTTTAAAGTGGGTCAGTCGTGTATAAGATTTAAAATATTATAAAAGACAAAAAGCACCAAAATATACAGATAAACAAATGGAAACTATTCCGGTTCGATGTAGGAAGATGAGGACCAATCTAAAAGTTGCACAAAAAGTGTTGATCTTTGACGATGAGAAATATTTTACCAGTGGTAACACTAACATCGCTGGAAATGCTAGATTTTACACAAAAAATAAAAACTCTGCTCCTAACGAAGTGAGATTCGCAGGTAAAGCAAAATTTGAGCCAAAAATTTTAGTTTGCATTGCTATTTCAAAAGCCCGTGTTTCAAGTCCTCTTATAAGAAGTGTGCGTGATTCAGCAATAAATGCTAAACTGTATAGGACAAGATGTCTACCAAAAACTGAAGCGAGTTCGCATTATGCGAAAACTGTTACCACATGGTTAACAGAACTTAGTCGACTCGTTTATGAGAAGGGTTGAACAGTAGAAAACGAGAACCAATTAGCACGTAGAATTAGCAATAATCTCAAGCAAATTAGTCCAGATTACATCCAAGCCATGATTCAAAAAGTTCTATCTAAACTGAGAAAAATTGAAGAAAGTGGACCTTTTGCCATTTTAACCTAATGATAATTTAAACAAAAGTTCTAGTTTTAAGATTAAACCATCGCATATTTTCTAATAGTTTTTGATTAAAGTATAAAAAATGTTAAAAGATGTCCAACAACTTTTGCATCATCCCTTAGGAGACAGTCGTGAATGACCTGTATATGTAATCATTTATTTTTCAATTATACGTTAGTATGTTATATTGATGTATGTTACCCCGACAGGGCCTGTTGGGATAATAACTCCGACACCTTGATTAAAGCTGATACACCGATGGTTCCAGAATACACGCAGGAGTCAGTGCAGGAATCTACTGTCGCAAACATATAATTGAACGACATGTGATCTGGGCAGATATGTGAGAGTCTTTCAAGCAGAGATATTTGCTACCTTTATGGGTGTCGGTATATTCTTGAGTAAATGTGTCAGACACAGGTATACAAACATTTTTTCTGACGGTCAGGATACTTTACAAGCTCTCGAGGGGAGAAATACTTCTTCAAGACTAATATTTTAGGTCAGAATACCAAGGTTACTCTCATCTAGACACCAGGACCCACTGGCATTCTTGGGAATGAGGCGGCTGATGCCCATGCTAGGAAGGCAACTGAGTATACTCTGCTGGGACCAGAACCTCTAGTTGGCATATCTTTTAATGCTGCTAAAACGCATGTTACTCAATGGGCCGAACAAGAAGTAATTCGAACTTGGGGTAACTGCACAGGTTTATCCCATGCGAGGGCATCTATGTTGTCAAGCAGAGATGGAGCCAGGAACCTTATAGAACTTGAGAAGTCTGTCAAGGCTTCAACCACAATCCTTACGGTCACGCTTGCTTAACGAAACATCTACACAGAATGGGGTCCGCTCAAGAGAAGGAATGCCGTTTGTGCTTGAAAGAGGAAGAAATAGTTGTGCACATTTTCTGTCACTATTTTACCGTCTGCAGAATAAGATTCTCTCTGTTGGGTGGAGCTTTTATAACGTATGAGAGTGTGAGGAAAACTTCGCATAGCGAACTTCTGGAATTCGTTAGAAGGGTAGGTTTATTTGTCGAATTCTAAAATTACATTGCCGGCCTACATTATAGGGACTCTACTTGTTCGATAATATTGACAATATGTATATTGGCAATAATCAGCGTGTAAAGTGATTATTGGTGGATTGAAGTTGATTTGGTAAAATGTTATTGTCAATAATATTGAACAATACTGTTGATCAAGTATTATTGAACGTATAGGGTCCACATAAAACCTTGTTGGTTGATGTAGATGGATGGGCTGAACCACCCATCCGGCATTACTATTGTAATTGTAGTATGCTATAATTATACAACATCTCATCAATTTTATGCGAAATTTAAAAGAATTAATATTGTAGAAATTGCCTATTTATTTTGGAACGAAAGAAAGGCCATTGTGGAATTAGAGAGTTATGAATTTAGTCATGTAAATAAAAGTAATTTTAAAATGTGCAGTCTATATGACCTGTCATAAAAAACTTCTGCAACCAACCTATTCACAAAAATGCGGAACTTACGGAAATTAATCATATACGACACACAAAAGGTCTACGGAAGAAATGTTTTTCTTTGTAAAGTATATTATAAAAATTATTATATGTTCCAATGTATTAAATTTCTCTAATTACAAATTGTTCTTCTGTTAAAATAATTATTAAATAATAGAAAATAGTTATTGACTGATAGAATACATTTACCTTTTTGTAGCTTCTTCGTTTTCCATTTAACGTGCCCCACCTTTGTATTTGTTTCTATTTCTCTTCTTCAATTTTGTTTTTATATCTAAAATAATCATCCCTTGTGGGGATCGAACCCACGACCTTTGGATTAGAAGTCCAACGCGCTATCCTCTGCGCCAAAGGGACTTGGTTAAGCTTTGCCATTGAGTTAGTTCATAGTTATTTTAAAAATTACAAAGATTTAACGAGAAGAAGTATCTGAGAGCGTAAAGATACAATAACAAATGATATGGTAGTATTAATAATAATAAAAGTATCCAAGCTCTCCTCATTATTATTGTCAACTTATACAGAAAATTTTTGATTAGGTATTTTGTAGGAAACTTTTGGGCCTATATAATTGGTTGACTTATCAGTGGGTAGAGTTATGTTTTTCAGTATACTTCTATATTACAATGAAAATTTCTGTTAATTATCTATGAAAGTTATGATATCTTAGACTTCTTTCCGATTTATTATTAAATAATGTATCAAACAATTAATACTTAAATTTAATTTAGGATCAAAATATGCTATTATAAAATAGTAATGCATTTATACAAAGAATGGAATGAACAAGCTGGACCTTCACTAACTTTTACTTAAGGTACATTTGATCTTACACAGCATTTAAAAGATTTTAGGAAAATTTATCTAAAACAATTCACCGAAAACAATTCATCTAAAACAGTTCACCTAAAGACAGTTCACCTACGTAACAATTCACCGCAGATGTAATTCACTGAAAATTTATTAATTACATAATAAAGCCTGTTAGCGTTACCCAGAAGACACCACGAGGAGGTCGGCCTTGTAGTGCGCCTTCAGGTCATTCATTGACTGCTCTCTCTTTAATGCATCCACAAATTTCCAAATGCTTGGATGGTCAGCACATAGTTGTCGTTCAAAGGCGCGATGCCATCCTTCTACGGAATTACTGGTTTTCGGCAAGTTATCATCAACTCTGGTGTAACAGTTCCATGCAGTTCCATGCACTTAATATATATTGTGGTTCTCTTCTTCTATTTCGCCGTTGTGGACGCCCAATCCATGTGTCCTCAAAGTAGTCGACAATTTCCTGAGTTTCTTGTGGTAATTCTTGGCTGTCACACAACGTTTCAAATGGTTCTTGTACATGAGCCTCAGGAACAAACGCTAGAGCAGCTAACACTCTAAGTCGTAGTGAAAATTCGGCACCACTGTCATATCGCTGCTTTAATCCGTGTTACCGAATATGGCGATATATAGCTTGGCAAAAATGGAAGAAGCACCCTTGATGTCGCGTGTTAAGAAATTCGGTTTTCATCGCATCTATAAACCCCATTTCATGATTGTTTGTGGGGCATTACATATGCGGGAAGCAGCTCTTTTAAAGCTTTCAACATTCTAATGTACGTGTCCTCTGATTTACTTGGTAGCAACGCGTATACTAGCGGCACAACGGTATTAAATATCACTCCATGAATGGTATATAACTGACAGAATATAGATGGAACAGTCTTGAATGTTCCGTCAGCATACCAATGATTAGATTGCCCCAACAGTTGAAGATTTTTCTTGGTCGAAAACACTAGAATGCGATTCACTTCTGCACCTGAATCAAACAATAAGAAATCTTCCCCTGTTGATGTCACCTTATAGTTCTCCGGAAAAATTATATCTTCTCTTTTTGAAGGCAAAATTGGTCCTGCATGTTGTCTTTGACGAATATTTCTGATTGTTCGCTTCATGACGGGCACACTAGGAAGATTTGCTT
Source organism: Dynastes maya (assembly GCA_029619315.2). NCBI lineage: Eukaryota > Metazoa > Arthropoda > Insecta > Coleoptera > Scarabaeidae > Dynastes > Dynastes maya. Next base: position 30,591,206 of record JAROYE020000001.1, read on the forward strand.
TAGCTGCATCGCTAATACCACTGCATTGCTGTGATATTATATAATGAGGGGGATCCCGCGATTGCAGAGCGGCATCTCGCACATTTTTGAAAAAAAGGGCAACTTCAATTTGCGCAGCATCTCCAGCATGGTTGTGGTCCTCGGAATGTTTGAGTATTTCATCACCTGCGGTTACAACCCGAGATTTGCACTTCAGTTTCTGATATTCTGTACACCACCAGTACATCTTCTCGGCAGAGGCTCTGCTTTTGAAGTACAAATACCCATTCAGTAGCAATTTTGCCTTCCCCTTCTCACCTTCAACAAATTGCAACGGCAAGTGCTTCAAGTGTTTCACTTGAAAGTTCAGTGTAAAATGTCAAGGCGTAAGAAAATACTCTTTATATAGGGAACACCTAATCATTAAGAACCAATAAGCATACGAACTGCACCTACGGTTCTTAATAGATCTTTCTTTAATTACCGGCTTTGCATAATTGTTACATAGGTGAATTGTTTTTAGGTGAACTGCTTTAGATGAATTGTTTTCGGTGAATTTACCGGATACGCATTTAAAATCTTAAAGAAATTGTAATTTTGATGTTTATTCTGCTTATTTTCACATTAACCCACATCTAGTCAACATGAATAATTTTGTTTCATTTTATTTGAATCTTACGTGTAAATATTGCTCACAAATGAAGTTGTTTTAAAACTCTTCCCTTTTCTTTTTAAAAATGTATTTTTTAGACTCAAATCCTCTGATTGATACTCATGTTTGTAATTCTTGTAATACCTTCTTTACCATGTTATATATAACTTCAATGAAAAAATTTCAATATTTCTTCGAACATTCTCTAGTAATTCTACGGTACTGTGCAAATGAATTGGTACAAAATGTTATTTTCTTCAAAGATCTCTCCATTGGGATAAATATATCGATAAATATACAGCTTTAATATTGAATGTATCTTTCTTTGGCCTTAACAACAGTATTCCTTTCAACTGTTCATTATGAAACCAGACAAGAATTACTTGTTACGATTGTTTTGGTTTTCGTTGGATAGACGTTTCTTGCAAGTAGCCCATGGGTTTTCAATAGAGTCAAGATCTAGCCAGTCTCCTGGCCATTCCAGTATTGTGCAAAAAACAGCTTCAGCTTCTTAGTGGAGTGTCATGGGGCTAGATCATGCTGAAAAATACCGTTGTTGGGAGGATAGACTTCATGCAGCTCTAGAATTGTACTGGTTGTTTGGATGTCAAGATATTGATCTCATTTTATTATCCCAGTGATTGGTGCATCTTCTTCATAGAAAGTTTAACTCTTTGTTTCAAATGAGCCGGAGAAATGGGATCACCACTTGATTGACGCACGCACTAGACATGCTGTCCCTGCGTGACAAAGTGCGTTTCATCAGAGAAAAGAACTTTACTCCCGTCTTCAATTGTCCAGTATTTTTTGTCTTAAGCTAACCGTTTCTTCATTATGGTAGTAGTCAGAAGCTGCCCCTTAATCGACTCCCTTTCCCTTCTACCAACTTCAAGAAGATTTCGTCGCACTATAGTCATGTCATACCAGACTCATGAAGTTCTTACGTGCGTCCATTTTGCTTACGCACCAGATCATCTTTGGCATTCATATTTTTCTTACGACCACATTTCCTCTTTTTCCTGATGTCCACCGCGCCTGTCTCTTTCTTCGGTTTGATAATCCTGCTGACGGATGCAAGGGTGATTATCCGTTCTTGTTTCCTTGGTGAGACGTTCATGTTTGAAGGCGTTTTTTGCAGTCCAAACAAAATAAACCACTTTTACTATCAATAAAATCATACATAAATCGCTGTTTAAATCATTAAATGTATCAATTTGACACTCACGACATTAAATTACACTTTGTTCTAATTAATTTGCATGGTACTGTATGTATCTCCATAAATAATTTATTTTTTCAGAATCATGTAAACATGCAACGTTAACTCCCTCATAAACATTTGGCTGGTAACTCTCACTATAGAGTAACCTGCCTATTCTGGCTAATATTCGTAAACCGTTTAAAAAAAGGGAGATGCAGAAAAGTTAAGTAAAGTAACTAGGTAATGCGAAAAGAAAATAATAACTGAAGAATTATGATTCTTTTTTAATATTACAGATTTGAAAAGAGAATTTATGACAGTACTGTATTGTTTATAAATGTCCATAGTGTTTCATTTTAAACTTTGTAAAGCTGTTGTATGTAACTATAGTGCTTCTATAGAAATTGCCATATAAAAAACTCATACACGTACGTAAAATAAATTTGAACCTGTCGCAATGTTAATAAATCACGATTTAAAAATCGATAATTTTATTGTGTTCTTTATTACGCTTAAAATATATTGTAAAAATCCTCCCCTTTAATATACTCGCTCACAGATATACGTAGATATTGTGTGTATTGTTGCATGGTCGAGTATAATGGAGTAATGTATGCGGATTCTCGTAATAGTTTTATGGAAGCCTACGGGATTTATGTAGATAGTAGCAACAAAAGAACACGGGCTTCCTCTAGACAATGAATAGACGCACACGCGTCATCTACTATATATGTGCGTACATACATTGTTAGACAATGCTTTTTCGTGTAAGCACCACATATTGGCTACAATTATGACTGGTTCCTAATACGCATTCCACTACATAAAGCAAAGACCGGAATCCATTGAAAACTCCAAGCAAGTAACAATTGATTTGAAGCAAAAGAAAAAAGTTATTGTGTGAAATATAACAGCGCTAATAAAATTTTGCAATAATTGATAGCTAAATGAAATCTGCATTTGTTGAAACAGATTGTTAATTGATTTTAAAGCGAGACTGGAATCGACAGGAAAGTAAATATGTACATACTAGGGTAGGTAAGGATTCATTTATAGTCGCGAGTTCCATACATTGAGCGAATGAAGGATTCCAGAAACAAATGCGGCTAAAGTCGCGGTGGCGTTCGCAGTCACGTACCATCGCGGTAGCGGTACCAGAAGCTATCAAATTTTCTCAAACACACGCGGTGCCGGTAGCGATTTTAGTAAGTGTTATCCGGATCTTGATGTTATCCGGATCTATTATCCGAATCCGCTATCTGAAATCTCAAATTCGGTTTCTTTATCCGATATTCCGGATCCGAATCCATTCTCCGATAACTTTCTCACGCAAATAATAAAGTGCCGTAAAAGTAAATTATGAAAACCCACAATAGACCGAGTAATTATCAAATAATATTGCGCGCATGGAAATTCAATATTACCCTGAGTTAATAGATTTTAAAAACTACAGAAGTTCAATATTTTCTTTATTAAGCACTTTCTACATTGCAAAATAATCTTGAAATTGATCTTGTCCGAATTAGAACAAGTGAGAGGTACTTTAGCATCAATTATAAATAATATCCGATAGAGATTCAGAGAACCGGACAGCGGATAAGGATTCGAGAATCGGATAGCGGATCTGGATCCGAGTTTTGGATAGCGGATCTGAATCCGAGTTTCGAATAGCGGATCCGGATCCTAGAATCTGGAAATTGGGATAGTTTTTTATCCATATATCCGAATCTCAATTTTATCGGATATCTACAGCACTAATATTTACACGGTACAATACAAAGTGCGTGCGAGTTCTGCAATGTTAAAAAGGAAACAAAAAGAAACCTTGATTTTGGCTGCACTTCTTTCTAGTATTTTTATATTCTGAATGTGTCGTCATACAAAATTTTGTGTTCCTTTACATATCCATTAATTTTTCTCTTAAATTTTCTATACTATTAGCACTCATTATCCCAAAGATTTCACTACAAACGCTAAATTAAATACTCCCCTATACATAAGTAACTAATATCGCCGCGACCAGTTGCAGCCTGTCCAATCCTACCGCTACCGCTCGGTTATCGCTAATAGAACCTTGCACCAGCCGCGAGTTGGATCATTCCGATATGCGTGACTATGTTTATATCCATAGATTACTTTGATTGCTGTCGCCATCACTATCGCCACCGCAGCCGCGTTGGTTTGTGGAATTCTTAATATTGCCGCTTGTGCTAGGAACGTCCCCTCCACTCCCCAGTGCCACTAGACAAGCGCACACTCGCAACTCAGTCGCCTAGCATACGTAGTCGATGTAATAGCCCCCCCCGGGATTTTAGGAAATCCCAAATACATTTTTTTTTTTTGTCCTATTGAGGGGATTTTAATTGTTAATTTTTCAAAAAAAATCTATTTCGTATATCAAGAAAAGGGAAAACGCCCTTTAAATTTTAAAATGAAAACGAAATTCCAAAAATAAAGGGGAAATAGCGCATAAAAAATCTTGCTTTTTTCTAAATCAAATTGATGGAAATTTTTTTATGGTAAAATGAATACCGGTGTGAAAACCCAGCCAAGATGCAGCCAATTTTTACGGAAACCCGAACGTCCAGTGACGTCCTAAAAACGGTAAAATTTAAGATAAAAAACCGCTAGTTTTTTACAAAACCCCAAAAGGGCGGAAAATTTAGGGTTACTTAGAAAGGGGGTGAAATCTTCTATCCCATAGGAGTATATTCCCTAACAGCGTTAACTTGCCGGGGTTCCCCCTAAATTTAAAAAAATCGCTAAGTAAAATTATATCTCCGGTGTTATTCGCCGGAACATAATGCCTTTGGCAGTTATATTCCCAGACCTATAGGAGTATACACCCCAAATACTTTAAACCTTGCCGGGGGGTCCCGGGGGGGTGAATTTAAAAAAATCGCACTAAAAAATTATTCTTCGGTGTTATTCGCGAACATAAGCGCTTTGGATTAATTTTTCCCACTCCTATAGGGAGTAATTTTCCTAAAATTCGTTAACCTTGCCGGGGGCCCCTTTGGGTGAATTTAAAAAAAAAAGCTTTGCAAAAATTATATCTCCGGTGTTTCCCGGAACTAATGGCTTTGGGCAATTATTTCCCCAGCCCATGGGGAGTAAACCCCCAAATATCTTTAACTTGCCGAGGGTCCCTGGGGTGAAATTTAAAAAAATCGACAAAAAAAATTATATCCCCGGGGTGTTTTCGCCAAAAAAAATAATGTGCTTTCGGTTTTTCCCATTTCTAAAGGGAAAATTTCCTCAAATATCGTTAACTTGCCGAGGGCCCGGGGGGGTAAAATTTTAAAAAAAATCGCTATTGAAAAAATTTATTTTCCCCGGGTGTTTTCGCCGGGAACATAATGCCTTTGGCAATTATATTCCCAGTCCTATAGGAAATATACACCCCAAAATCTTTAAACTTGCCGGGGTCCCTGGGGTAAAATTTTATGAAAATCGCTAATGAAAAATTAATCCCGGTTTTCGCCGGAACAAATGCCTTTGGCATTTATATTCCCCTCCTATAGGGAATACCCCCAAATATCGTTAATTTTGGCCGGGCCCCCGGGGGTGAAATTTATAAAAATCGTAATTTAAAAATTATATCTCCGGTATTATTCCCGGAACAAATGCCTTTGGCAGTATATTCCCATCCATAGGGGTATATTCCCCAAATTCTTTAACTTCCCGGGGGGGTTCCTGGGGTGAAATTTTAAAAAACGCTATTGAAAAAATTATACCCCGGGGGTGTTATTCGCCGGAACATAATCCCCTTTTGGGCATTAATTCCCCCATCCTATAGGGAGTATCCCCCAATTCTTAAAAACTTGCCGAAGGTCCCGGGGGGGGTAAATTTAAAAAAATGCATTGCAAAATTATACCCCGGGTGTTATTCCCCGGGAACAAAATGCCTTTGGGCAGTTATATTCCCAGCCCTAAGGGATATACCCCCAAATATCGTTCCCCTTGCCGGGGGCCCCGGGGGGGTAAAAATTTAAGAAAATCGTAAAGCAAAATTATACCCCGGGTGTTTTCCCGGGAAACATAATTGTTTTTGGCGTTTTTCCCCATCCTATGGGGATATACACCCCAAAAAAACTTTAAACTTGCCGAGGCCCCGGGGGGGTGAAATTTATGAAATCGCTAATTTAAAAAATTTAATCTCCGGTATTATTCCCCGGGAACAAAATTCCTTTGGAGTTATTTTTCCCAGGCTATGGGGAGTATACACCAAAAAACTTTTTTAACTTCCCGAGGGTCTCTGGGGTAAAATTTTGGGAAAAATCGTACATGAAAAATTTATCTTCGGTGTTTTCTTTGGGAAACATAATGCGTTTTTTGGCAGTTATTTCCCCATGCTATGGGGAGTATATACCAAAAAAACATCGTTAACTTGCCGAGGGTCCCTGGGGGTAATTTTTAAAAAATCGCACATGAAAAATTATATCTAGGGTGTTTTTTGCCGGAACAATGGCTTTGGCAGTTATTTTCCCAGTCCTATAGGGAGTAAAACCCCCCAAAAATTCTTTAAACGGGCCGGGGGGCCCTGGGGGGGAAATTTATGAAAATGCTAATGTAAAATTATATCTCCGTATTATTCGCCGGAACATAATGCGCTTTGGCAGTTATATTCCCTTGTAGGGGTATCACCAAAAAAACATTTTTAAACTTGCCGGGGGCCCTGGGGAAAAAATTTTAAGAATCGAAATGAAAAAATTTATCTCCGGTGTTATTCGCCGGGAACAAAAAGGGGTTTTGGGCAGTTATTTTCCCCATCCTAGGGGTATCCCTCCTTACATATTGTTAACTTGCCGGGGCAATGAGATTAATTTAAAAGGGAAAAGGAGAAAAAAATGTGCATTTCCAGAATCAAATTGTAAAAGGGAAAACAGCTAAAGAAGACCGAAAAATGGAACTAAACAAGAAAGCACCAATTTCCCACTGAGTCTATATAAAAAAATAAAAATAAAAAATGTAGGGGGCCCTTTGGGGCAAATGAAAGATTCAATAAAAAGCTCGAATATATGGAAGAAATCCATGGGGGTCACCCAAACCACGCTGAACTGAAAAACTAAAAAAGGCATCATTATTTCAGGGAAAGCTTGTAAAGGGAAAAAGGGACCTAGAAAAACATCTTCTTTATTTGTTAAAATATTTAAGCTAAAAAAATAAAAAAAAATGTCGTTTTGTTCGAAAATAAAACTGGAAACAATGTTAAAACTGAAAGCAACGGGTTTAAAATACAAAGATTGCTAAAAAAAATATTGAATGAAAACCAAAATGCATTGGGTTGGCTTATAATTTACGGAAAATCCCCTTTTTTCTTAGTTTGCACATCAAGGGATTATTGAAGATAGGGTTTAAATAAAATTTAAGTGTTCTCAAAATATAAAGATTATAATAAAAAACTTTATAAAAACGATTCCCCCCAACGATACCCCAATTCAGGACGAAATAATAAAACGAATCATGTGCACTATACAAGGAAAAAAAAAAATATATACTTTTAAAATAACTGAAAAAATAAAAAAAATAATATTATATACCCCCACCGTTTAATCCCGATTATGCCTAATTATATAAATTTTGATTTTTTAAAATAAACGATTTTTTAAAGATGTCCCCAAATCACCATTACCAGCTGTAAGGCTTACTAAATGTACTAAAAAGAGATGGATGATTTAGTATTTTATTACTTTAAAGGAACTAAATTGGGGAATGATAGAGAAAACGAAATTTTAGGAAAAACCTATTTCCAAAAATTGAGGCTTTAATCATTTTTACTTATTACTTGCAAAATCTTCTCTGTTTTTAAATATTCCTCATACGATGGCAAAAAAAGGGGATCTTTAAAAAAAGTTACCCTTCTGCCAATGGATTAGTTGTGTTAAATATTATCAAAAAATTCCTGTACCGGAAAAATAGAGATTCGTGTGTAACCACGTCATCGTCTTTTGGGATTCCCTTTTTGAAAATGTCCGGGGGTGGAAAATCTATTTTGATACAACCTTAAAAGCTGGGGGAGCTTTCTAGCTTTCATTGATATAAATTCATATTTGTTGAAAAGCACAATTTGATTCTCCACGTTTTTTTTTAAAATTATCTACTACTATTTTTTCCTATCTACCCCCCCTTACCATGTATTTTAAAAATCAATGAAACTTTTGCAAAAACCATTTAATGAAAAAAAACACCACTGCATTTTGTAAATTTTAAATATTTCCAAGAAGGAAAACATTTTTTTTTCAAATTACTCTGCCTATATAGGTAAAGAAATAGTTCCTCTTTAAAAGATTCAAGAACTTTTAAAAAGACTATGTAAATGAAAGCCAATTTGCCGGGTTGGTAAACTCCCTAAAGGAAAAAAACCCTCTTTTTAACGAACAATTCTAATTGCGGGTGTAGGGTTTATTTTTTCGAACAAAACATTAAAAACCCCAAACTTTAGAGGGGAAAAGTTTGAAAACCCATAGGACGGAAATCAAAAACCCTCTCCTAAAAAAATTTTTTAAACTTCTGCAAGTGCCTTTATTGTGCCAACCAATGAGGACAAATTTCACTTGCTCCAGTTTTAAAAAAGAAGTCTAAAATACCGATCTTATCGATGCATCCAACCCACAACTGCCTTCCGAAACAATATCTGTGATTTATGCAGCAGTATTAATAAACAATACAGTAACCAAAAAGCGCCGACAGTTTTTCCCTACATAACTCCCCTGGATATTTTTTTGCAACTTCACAATTTTGGGGATAGACTTCCTATATATAAAATTTTTTCAGTAATAAATATCAAACTTATTACATCTTTCCTCGTGATGATTGCAGCTTGTAAAATTTTAACAACGTTTTTTTTAGATATTCTTCTATTAACCACGGGGTACCTCAAGGATCTGTCCTGGGCCCACTTTTTTTAAAAATTTATATGGGAATATAACACCAAAACGCACTATGTTCCGGCGAAAACCCGGGGTATAATTTTTACTTAGCGATTTTCTAAATTCACCACCAGGACCCCCGGGAATTAAAGAATTTTGGGAGTATACTCCCTTAGGGCCAGAAATGCTGCCAAAGCGCTTTTTTCCGGCGATACCCCGAGATATAATTTTTACTTAACATTTTCCTAAATTTTTACCCCCGGGACCCTCGGGAAGTTAAAATGTTTTTTGGTGTATCTCCCTATACACTGGGAATATAACTGCCAAAAGCGCATTATGTTCCGGGGAATAATCCGGAGAATATTTTTTAAATTAGCGTTTTCATAAATTTTTAAAACCCCCAGGGCCCTCGGAATTAACGATATTTGGGTGTATACTCCCTATAGGGTGGGGAAAATACTGCAGAACGCTTAGTTCCGGCGAATAACCCGAATTAATTTTTACATTAGCGATTTTCATAAATTTTCACCCCCAGGGGCCCCGGCAAGTTAACGAAATTTGGGGGGGTATACTCCCTATAGGGCTGGGAATATAACTGCCAAAACGCTTATGTTCCGGCGAATAACACCGGGGATATAATTTTTACATTACGATTTTCATAAATTTCACCCCCCGGGACCCTCCGCAAGTTAAAGATATTTGGGGTGTATACTCCCTAAAGTGGGAAATAACTCCAAAGCGCATTATGTTCCGGCGAATAACCCGGGGAATATAATTTTTACTTACGATTTTCATAAATTTCACCCCCGGGGGCCCTCGGCAAATTAACGATATTTGGGGGGTATATCCCCATGGGGTGGAATTTAAACTCCAAAGCCTTATGTTCCGGGGAATACACCGGGGATAATTTTTTTTTGACGTTTTTTTAAATTTCCCCCCCCAGGGGCCCTCGGGAATTTAAAAGATATTTGGGGGGTAACTCCCTTAGGGGGGGGAATTTCTGCCAAAAACAATTTATTTCCGGGAATAACACCGGAGATATAATTTTTCTTGTTAAAATTTTTTTAAATTTCACCCCCGGACCCCTCGGGATTACGATATTTGGGGGGTATACTCCCTTAAGGGAAAATAATTGCCAAAACGCATTAGTTTCCCGGGGAATAAAACCCCCGGGGATAAAAATTTTTGCAATGCGATTTTTTTTTAAATTTTTACCCCCAGGACCCTCCAAGTTAACGTATTTGAGGAAAATACTCCCCATAGGAGTGGAATATAACTGCCAAGCGCATTATGTTTCCGCGAAAAACACCGAAGATATATTTTTTTTATGTGCGATTTTTTTTAAATTTCACCCCCCGGGACCCTCGGGAAGTTAACGTATTTGGGGTGTTACCCCCCTTTGGGTGGGAATTTAAAATGCCAAAACACATTATGTTCCGGGGAAAAAAACCGGGTTAATTTTTGCTTGTACGATTTTCTTAAAATTTTACCCCCGGGGCCCTCGGCAAGTTACGTATTTGGGGGGTATCTCCCCTTTGGATGGGAATAAACGCCAAAGCGCTTATTTCCCGGCGAATAACCCGGGATTAATTTTTTAATTTGCGATTTTTATAAATTTCCCCCCAGGACCCTCGGGAAATTAAAAGATATTTGGGGGGTAACTCCCTATGACTGGGAATATACTGCCAAAACCTTAAAGTTCCCCGAATAACACCGGAGATTTTTTTGCTTGTACGATTTTTTTAAATTTCCCCCAGGGACCCTCGCAATTAAAAAGATTTTGGGGTTATACTCCTATAGGACTGGGAAAATAAATTTGCCAAAGCGCATTATGTTCCGGCGAATAACACCGGAGATATAATTTTTGCAATAGCGATTTTTTTAAATTTCACCCCAAGGGACCCTCGGCAAGTTAACGATATTTGAGGAATATACTCCCTATAGGAGTGGGAATATAACTGCCAAAGCGCATTATGTTCCGACGAATAACACCGAAGATATAATTTTTTCATGTGCGATTTTCTTAAATTTCACCCCCAGGGACCCTCGGCAAGTTAACGATATTTGGGGTGTATACTCCCTATAGGACTGGGAATATAACTGCCAAAGCGCATTATGTTCCGGCGAATAACACCGGAGATATAATTTTACATTAGCGATTTTCTTAAATTTCAGGGAACCTCGGCAAGTTAACGCTGTTTAGGGAATATACTCCCTATCGTATAGAAGATGCACCCCCTTTCTAATGTAACCGTAAATTTGCCGCCATTTGGTGTTTAGTAAAAATCGTAGCGGTGTATCTTAAATTTTACCGTTATTATGGACGTCACTGGACGTTCGGGTGTTTCCGTAAAAATTGGCTGCTATCTTAGGCTGCTGTTTTCACACCGGTAAATGAATCGTATTTGTATGTGTAAAAATTTAGTTCAACGTATTATTATAATAAATGTTCAAATAAGCGGTCATTTGCAGTGCTAATACCATTTAACGACTTCTTAGTTTATAAGAACATAATTAAAAAGAAAACTATTCTAGAGTATAATTTCGAGACACAAACAAAAGAAGATTATCCGTTGTATTGCTGGAATTAAACCTACAGATTCTTGTAGGAATTCTTTTCAGCTATGATATCCTGACATTACCTTGTATATTCATTCATAGAATTAGCGATCTATGTTCATATAAATAGGCAGAATTATAGATCACGTCGAGATTTTCACGACTATCAAACTAGATTCGGGGAGGATATCCTCACTCCAAAATCCAGGTTGACTACGTATCAGCAGTCGCCCGAAATTCTAGCTATTAAGATCTACAACAAGCTTCCTTCACACTGGAAGAAGTTCAATTTATCTAAATTTAAACAGCAAGTCCAACATATGTTGCGTAGCAACGGCTTTTATTCGATACAAGAGTTTTTAACAAGTAATGTTACTTGATTTTAATTACATCTAATTCTGTTGATGCTTTAACGTGTAAGCGCTCCGCCCAATTACCTTTGAAATTGTAGGCTTGTGTAATGTATTTTTTAGTATTTTTACTGTTGTATTTGTGTTTGTATTGTGTCTCTTTGGACCATTTCCTATACTTTTGTAAGTCGTTGGAAATAAATTGTTATTATTATTATTATTATTATTAAAGCATATCAAAAATAACCAAGGAGAAAAGATCGAGAGAGGCAAGGATGATCAATTAATAAAATAAACTATGGGTATAATGCATGGCTAGAGTATAACGCGATCCTCTCCTGATGGCGATTGAATTCATACTGATAGATTCGCTTCGCGCAACTTCCCACCTTATACTTTCATATCGGGCATATCAAACGTTGCAACACTGTCCATATATTTTAGCGGTTCACTTTACTACGGATCTTGCTAACGCGGAAGTTTTCTACTGGAAAATTGGTATGAGGTATTGCAAATGTGGGCATATAAACCGTGAGCAAAAAATGTGAAGACGATGTTTTAGCGTCTCGATGCATACTTTTCAAATTAAGTGCCGTCGAATTATAATATTTTACCCTCAAGTAAATAGATATCGTATTGTTGTGTATCTCAGGTCCATATTAGTTATGCTTACACAAGCAAAATTAGCGGAAAAATTAAGTTATCAGTTTCGGCAACAACGATCAAATTAGCATGTAGTACGCCCAGAAATTAGCGAATACCCTTTATTCCCAGGACTACCAAATTAAAATGTCCGAGAAATTTAACAATTTCTACTTCATATTCACACATGTTTTAAGTTTTAACTTCCAATGTTGACTATTGCATTTTAGCTTAAAGAAATGTATTAATCCCGAAACCGATTGCAAAATATACCGCATTTTCACAATTAGGAAGATCAAGTTAAATCTAAACTGGACTTTATACCTAATTTCCGACACCAGTTCAAAGAAATAAGTATCTATTTCTATAAATATCTATCTATCGCGCTCGGCCGCCATCTTGAACTCTTTAGAATAAATTCATTGAATTTGAAGCAATTTGTTTTTCGAAGAAATGCTCGGACAGGTTAATTTTATTTAAAAAAAAAAAATAAACATTTTTGCATTAATTTTAAGTTTCCCTCACTTCTAGTTTCAAGTGATGACGTCATTGATAATTTTTTTTAATTACAACTCCCGATTCTTTATCTTGATAGATCATTTCATTCCCTAAATGGTACTATCTACTAAAAGTCGTTTAAAGAGTGGAAAACATAAATCCTGTTATTCCAGAAATGAAATGATTGTTTCCTTTAAATCAAATGTTTGAAAGGCGATCCACCGGCCTCTTGACAATAAGTAAATCTATGGACACATTCATTTTGTACATTGCGAATGACGTCAAGACTAATTCTACTCATTTCTAAGAACCTTCATTGTCTGTTACAATTGATCGAGATACACCATGAGGATTTTCACTCACACTTAACAAAATACCAAGTTTCACATCTTTATTCATTTTCTTAGGACGCCCTGCATTTGAAATGTGTTTGACATGCCCAGTTTCTCTAAATTTTCTCTAGATTTCACTCACTGTGGATTGGCTGATATTTCCTATTAAACAAATTGCACACTTCTTGCTGAGTTCTGGATTTATCGCCACATCCAACAAGAATTAAAATTTCTATGTGCTGAGTTTTACTTAAATGTTCTTAATTTTCATTTTTTTCTTGTTAAGAATAACGAGTATTTGGCATATGTCAGTGTATAAAACTGATTATTCTGTATTTTCGATTGATACCTACTTGATGACTTGTTTATAGTAAAATTTGTGAACAGGTGAATAGCATTTCGAACATTTGAGTTGAAGGAAGCAATCATTTCATTTCTTGAATAACAACATTTATCTTTGCTTCTTGTTATTTAGACAATTAAATGATCTATCAACATTCAAAAAAACATCTGGAGTTGTCATTTAAAAAATTATCCCTGACGTCATTACTTGAAAACTAGAAGTGGGGGAAACTTAAAATTGATGCAAAGCTATTTATAAAAAAAACTAATAATAAAATTGACTTCTCCGAGCATTTCTTCGAAAAATAAATTGCTTCAAATTTAATGAATTGAGATACTCATTTGAAAAGGTTATTCTGTCTCCTTTAACTGTATCAATGAGTTTGATTTGATTTACTAAAGAAAATTCTCAAAAAAGAAACTGGTGCTCTTCCTAGTCCATTTATTAATGAGAGCCAACACTTTTTAATAGTTATTGCCTATAAATGCAAGGATGTTCATAATTACATGTCAAGAATATCTTGAAAAATAACAGGTACTAGATAAAGCCATTAAACAAAAAGAACACAAAAAAAAAACTGAACAGTATTTCATAGTATAAAGTAGGAATCTCATACTAAATGCGATTACGAAAAATTATAGAAATTGGAGTTTTTCTTCAATTTTTAGGAGTACGTTTGGGTAAACTAATTCAAATTTCGTAGCATCGTAAACAAGATAAGCATTTCAAATATGTAATGCAAAATCTACAATGTCATTTAAGAAAATTCAAAATGGGAACCGGATGTTCAAATTATTTACTATATTAAGCGAGTAAGTATGCATTTACTAGTGACGGTTTCTTATGAGAGACTCAAAGGCTCGATTCTCCCAACCATGGTCAATTGCGAAAAGAAAACTTCGTTATAGATTCATTTCTGCATATTCAATACTTGCAATAGGTCGAGTAATTATCAAACAATATAGGTGTAATAATCGCCAGATTTATTGAATTACATAAGTGTTCATTAGTTGTTTTTTTTTATTAAAAAATTGCTTATATTTACTTTTAAAAATTTTCTAAAAGCGAACATTGACGCTACATAAAAAATATAATAAACATTTCTAGTATTTCCGAAGGTACAGACATATACGCTAATTTTATACTTTAGTTTCAATACAAGCATGTATAGAAATCTCATTAGTACTAGTAACAGTCGGTGAAAATTTTAATCCCTTCATTAAGGCATGCTTTTGCCAGTTGGCCAGGACTGTAATTAAACATTGTTGGACGTCGGAGGCAAAAGCAATAAAGAATAGGTCCACTGTTCATGGAGTTACAGATACAGATGGGTTTTCATTTGATTATGAACAATGGCGCCGGAACAATGGAACGGCTGAGATGCACTGCAGTCGAAGATGACGAGATTGAATAGACTTTTCATTTAGCACCACAACCCGCCAGCCACCATTTGCATTTTATTTCAGTATTTCAATGTGTTAATGTTTCGTTTTGTGTGAAGTGCTGTACTCAGAATGCGAGGGATGGATTCTAAATTTATGAGTGCAGATAAGATTTTTAATTGTTTCGCTTTTTTCTATGCGCACGACGCGCAGAGGTATTAGATTAACGAATAAGATAATAAACATTACAGTTTGTAAATGAAACTGGCAAAAAAGAATCTTAAAAAATAAACGCAGCTTCCAGCTAATGCTTGCTTTAAATAGCTCCATTATACTTATTACTATACATAATACATAATATGTAAATGGTAATGAGAATTAAAATTTCAATAACAGCTGACTTGGCTAAATTTTTAATAGGCAAATAAAAATTATTACTAGTATTCTCATTTTTTACTTGTTGTTTATGCGACTTAAATCTTTCATCTTTCATAAATTACCTTCTGTACACGATTTCTTAAGTAGGATCTAAACCATTGATTAGCAATATCGTTTATTCCATATATAGACAATTTGTAATGTAAAATGTTATGATTAATGAAATCGAAAGCCTTAGATAAATCAATTAACATCGACACACATTTTGTTTTATTAGATAAAGCTGTACAGGTAGAACAATTTGTAAGAAATCCATGTTGATTTTTAAATGTCTTGCCCGCTGGAGTGGTGATTCAAATTTTATTCGATTGTGCATTTCTTAGAGTTTTTGGTAATACATCGAAAAACTTGTTGCATTAACTAGTGTCTCTCTGGGCATCGAAATCGTTGCCATGGGTGACTTGTGCTATTTCAATTTTTCTAAATGGAACATCCTCCATATTTTTTCGTCCACACACTAGGTGGACACGTCCTATATGTAGGACGTACCTACCTGTACGTAACACATTAAATGTATGTATCTACATATGTATATGAGCTTTGGGTTAAAGAACAAGATTTCCTCTTCTAATTAACAAATTTATTTCCAAAATAAAGCAAAAATAACAATAACCTTTTATTGTTAATTAAGTTTATAAGATTGAATATGTAGATAAAATATTGTATTAGGCATTTACGTAAAGCAAAAAAGGTATCATTGTTACCCGTAAATAAAATTTAGTCAATTTCTCCGAACATTGGCATACAAATCACTAAATTTTGCTGCCATCATAAGTAGTATTTATAAAGTATCTTTCCTAATCCAAGCCCTAGTGTAAAAATTTTGGGCGATGTTCCAAAGCAAAATACTGTTGGATGCTGTGAAAATCTTCACAATCATCAGATTATTTAGATGAAATTACTGGTCGAAAGTCCACATTTCCTTGCAACCAACTTTTGGATAAAATCCAGCTACATCTTCATTCTAAAAAAGAAAATTAGAAAAAGCACCTCTACAACTCAATATATTGATTAACCTTTATAGTCTACATTATCGTTAAGCTTATAAGATGTTAGGCATCGTTAATTTTAGGAGTGGACCACTCTTTAAAATATTTCACTAAATTTGGACGTTTATACCCTTAAAATGTATGTGATTCGCCAATGAGCTGATATTCCGCTCCAAAGTTTGGTATTATTTTTTAGCCATTCTTTACCGTTTCGTCTTCTGAAATAAATAATGAACATATACAAATTCGAGCAGAAGAACAGCATAAGCTCTCTTATTTATATAAAAGGTAAATAATTGCTAAAGTATTTAACATTAGGTCTGAATAAACTGCGTTCAATGAAGTGTCACCGCAATCGGTACCATTTTAGTCGTGTTGCATTTACGTCACATAATAATAAATAACAGATCAATTAGTAATACGTGTGTATAACATATGGTCCCAAAGTTTTGGGAAAATTGCTAGAGACCGATAACTTATTAAAAACTGTTTTACCTTTTAAACTAATTGTTAGAACAATTAACAATAAATATAGTGCGGACCTAAAGTGCCCCCCCCCCTCTCCATGCTAACTTTTGAACGACAAAAGCTAGCGTTTTTAGAAGATTTCTATTTTTTGTGAACTAAATTTTTCCGTTATCGGCAGTTCAATGATATTTCCGGTGTCACCGGAAGTGACGTTAACTTTCTTATTTTAAATAGAACATGCTGTATATTTTTACGCTTCTGGAAAGGTAATCGAAAGGCGAATCCAACGATACCACACATGTTACACTTTAACTTAAGAAATATGACGATATGTAACAATAAAAGTTTTAGTTATCTGTTTTTGCTGTTACGCAAAGTTGGCTAGGAAAGTGCGCCAAATTGTTTCTTATGACGCCGTTTGATCCAAAGAGCTCGTTTCCAGGCAAAGTAATTATAACAATTGCCAAACTGTCAAATCTCAATTCCGAAAGCGTAAATTATTTTTGTTATTTATTGTTATTATAATCTGCATTTGTCATACTTTCGTTCTTTGTGCTTTTATTGTAATTAATTACCTGTGGTAGGTTTGTTTAAATTTGTTAGTTTTTGATAGGCAACGTTCTTAAGTTTCAGTTTTTTATGTTGTTGATTTTACAATGGCCTCCGCATGGACCATGTAAGATAAACATCAAGTACCTAATTTTAATATTCCATGAATTTGGCAACAATTACCACGAAGTGAAACTAAAAAAATAAACAACAATTAACAAAACAAGTTAAAGTAAGTTAAAGTATTAACGAGAACGAAGAAGCAATGTATGACAAATGCAGGATATAATAACAATAAACAACAAGAATAATTTACGTCTTTGGAATCGAGATTTGACAGTTTGGCAATTGTTATGATTACTTTGCTTAGCAACGAGCTCTTCAGATCAGTCTGGCGTCACAAGAAACAATTTGGCGCTCTTTCCTAGCCACCTTTGCGTAACAAAAACAGATTACCAAAACCTTTATTGCTGCATATCGTCATATTTCTTTAGTTAAAGTATAACATATGTGGTATCGTTGGATCCGTCTTCCGATTACCTATTCAGAATTAAAGTAAAAATATACAGGGCCTTCTATTTAAAATAAGAAAGTTGACGTCACTTCCGGTGACACCGGAAATACAATTGAACTGCCGATAATGGCAAAAGTTAGTTCACAAAGAATAGAAATCGATCTTTTTTTGTCTAAAAACACTAGCTTCTGTCATTTAAAAGGAGAGAGGGACACCTTAAGTCTGCACTGTATAATAGAAAATACTTAATATTCAAATTATTGATAGCGGGACATTATCTTCAATGGACAACTGTAGCATCGTTTTCTCGAATTTTTTGAAAAATGCGACGTTTTAGTTGGTCTTCATTTGGAGCTTCCCATTCTTTGTCATACACTTTTCTGGCTAATATTAACCAAAAGGTATATTAAGAGGATTTTCCAATTTAGGAACAAAGTTTATGTTGTTTGTGTTATACCAGTCTCTAGTTACTCTTGCATAATGACTTGAAGCTAGATCAGGCCAAAACATTATATCGACATTGGCATGATATGTATTTAAAACATGAAGCAGTTTAGAGAGGCATCTTTCCATATAAGGTTCTGCAGTTACAGCTTCTCCTTAAACACGGCCAACGTACGGCTGCGAAATGAATCCGGCCTTAAAAATGGCACTCCACACTAAAATTTTGTTTTCAAGCTTGGATTTACCATTGAACTTGAGCAACAGTCAAAATAATGGAGACATAGGAGTTCTCCACCACCAAATAAAGCAATGTCCGTGTGAAGCAGCTGGAAAAGTTATGGCGTCAATCTTTTAGGATGCTAAGCGAATATTATTAATTGACTATCTTCCCAAGGGCCCAACAATAAACGGTGAATATTACGCTAAACTTCTAGACGAAGTGAATAAAAAAATTCATGAAAAAAGTCCTAGCTTGCGTAAGGAGATCATTTTCCATCAAGACAGTGCACGTCTCCATACAAGTGCGATAACAATGGGAAAATTGAATGAACTGAAGTACGATCTGTTGCAACATCCACCTTATTCGCTTGATTTGGCTCCTTCTGACTTCCATTTATTCCAATGACTAAAAATTTTCCTCGGGGGAAAAAGATTTTCCACAGAAGAAGAAGTAAAAGCAGCTGTCGACGACTATTTTGGAGGACTTGATGAATCGCACTTTCGTGATGGCATAATGGCTTTGGTACATCGTTGGATGAAGTGCATTCAACTTAAAGGAGATTATGTAGAAAAATAAAACGTATTTCAAAGAAAAATGTTCTCATTTTCCCTTTCATTTCTCGAACATTTCAAAGCACCCTCGTAATAATTTTTCGAAATTACGTGTCTGAGGCCCGTGAATCTTCTCCCAGTTTTGTCGAATGTGTTCGAGAAAATTATCAGCTTGCAACTTCGAGATCACCTGGCGTCTTTTGACGTTCTGCCTGAGTACCAATCTGGCTTTCGTCCAAATCATAGTTATTTTACTGCCGTATTAAATGCCACCGATAACATTTTATCATCAACTGATATTTCTAAACTAACTTTGCTAGTTCTACTTGAGTTTATTAAAGCTTTTGACCTAATGTGTTGCTACCTGTCAGATCGAATACAATTTGTTAAGCTCCACAATGGATCCTCCTCGATTATAGCTTTGCGCGCTGGCACCTGCTATCGAAGCTCGTAATCGCGATCAAGTCCAACGGGTGCAGAACGCCCATGTGAGGTTTATCTTTGGTATACGTAAGTACGAGCGCATTAGTCATAAATAATGGGAGGTAATGCCTCTGCGCTGCATAGGCGTGCGCTTCCTTAAGTGAGCACAATACCATAAAATAAGTAATAAATTGAATAATAAAAGAACCAACCAAGAATCATATCTGAATCATCAATATCTAGAAAGTTATGAAACACCCACCCTTTTAAGCAGCGTTATCAAGTGGGTTGGCGGGCTGCATCGGAATTACGGAACATTAACACCCCGATACTCCGGTGAAATGCCTATGTATAGCAGAGATGATTACCTCACTCTAGTCATAAATTATCTGAATTAGGATGGCTCAATTTACAAAACAGATATAAATTACAGTCAGCTTTATCATAAAATTATAACCAATAAAAGTCCACCCTACCTTTTTAGCAAAATATCATCCAAGACAGATGATCACCACGTAAATATTCGGAATAAAGGTTTGATCATACTACCGCTGTATCGCTCCGCCCTATATGAAAAATCGCTTTCATATTTCGTATTTAAAATATATAGCACGATTGGAGAGTCGTTTAGGTAGAGTGTAGCGAATATAGAAACCGGAACATAGATGGCATACTTACCCATGCAATGTTATAACCTTTAACATACTGCATTTCACAAACATTTTCAAAAGATACCGGTTAATGTAATATTTTTTTTCTTTTTATTACTATTTAGCACGTGTATTAATTTAACTATAGTTCTTTTTAATACATAATAAATAATACTAAAAAAAGGGATAAATAAACTTTATTATTAATTCATTAATTACTAAACTACATAGAAATAATCCCTATTTAATTACATTATGAAAGAAATAATTTAATTATACTGTAACAAGAAACCAATAAAAGAAACTTTTTCAATAGTTCATTCGCTTGCTCCTAATTTTATTTATTAACTTTAGTTTTTTTCCATTATTGTAATTTTTCTTTTACTGGGTATCATTCTAGCTGGCCTGATGGTGTGTTTTTTGAACACGAAACTGGTCGCCTAATTTCTCAATGGAACTTTGTGAGATCTGGACCATTTTTTCATTCTTACCTTTAATATGAATATTTTTTTAAATTGAAACTAAATGATTCACTTGGAAGAAACATTCTTCTATTTTAGATTTTTTTTTCTATCTTGGATTCATTTTTATTGTCTTGAAAGAAAAACATTTTCTTGAATGGTGACTGATTTTTGCTAGAAAATCTATTTTCTTGATGCAAGAAACCATTTCTCTACGTGTAAGTCTGCTATTATTATTGGTAATTGCAGTACTTGATTTATTTTGAACAGCAATTAATATGTATATCATTCAGGGTTGAGTGGCAGAGCAGATGATGACATCCAGTGCTCTCAACTTGAACTCCATCCTGTGATTTTACTATTGCACTACATCTTTTCTTTTCTCTTCTTTGTATTTTGTGTGTACTAGTGAAATAAAAATTATCATTATTATTAAATTGCAATGAAAACGTAAACAAAATTGTTTTTTGTCTAATTGGTAATAGCACTATAAAGCTTTTATGAACAATCGTGGTTTATTTAAAGTAACATAGCGGTTTTGAATGCCTCAAATAAAGTGTTTTATTAAGAGTTCTGTTAATAAGCAACATACAGTAGACGCCGCTTATTAGAATCACGTTGCACGAATGCTTATGTATTTATAATAAATACATAAGCATTTAATTTGGATTTTAATATATGTATGTACATATGTACTACATATTAAGAAATAGTTTTATGTAAATAAATAACAAGGGTAACTATACTTGATTAAAATACGATTTAATTGTGGTTTGACGATTGGGTATCTTGGAAATCGCGCTTTCTTCAAACTTATAGAACCATCTAAAGTCTTCTGTGGATCCTCCTCTTAATTGTTATCAATTGTTTTCTCTAGATCTTCGCCCTCTTGCAACTGCTCCCTTTCCAAAAAACTTCCCCCTATATTTTCTTCGGAATCATTTTCAACACTCGGCATAGTATCATCTATATCCACCCAATTACTCAATTCGTCATCCAAATCAGTTTCTAAAAGCTCATTATTCCCTTCTGAGCGGGTCTCATTTTCGTTGTGTACGAAGAAACCACCTTTTCTAAAACAATTCACAAATGTTTCTACTGTAACATGTTTTCCATACCGTTTTCTCTTACGATCTGAAGTTTCATTGTTAACACTAGATTCGTGAATTTTTTCTCGATCACGTAACAGTCTACTAAGTGTAGATTGCGAAGTTCCTAATTTTATTGCTGCAGGACGCTGGTTACATAATGGCATAGCATCGCATTTTTTTAATTTCTTTCTTTTGAGAAACACTCATATCTTGTCGTTTTGTTTCTTTAGGCATTTTAAATGTTGTATGTGAGAGATATAAATTGAAACTGACGGTGCGTTCTCCGACCCGCTTGTTTTCACAGTACTACTTTAGTAGTTAGTTCCCCGAGTATTGAATGACGTAATGATTCAAATAGGCGGAAAATTTAACATTGAATAATATGTAACTGGTTTTGGTTTTCTTATTTTGAGTCTTATAAGCGGCTGATTCAATTAACCAGTGATTCAAATAAGCGGCATCTACTGTATTATCAAATTAACATAATAATGTCAAGAATTTCTTGTAGTTACTTTAGTTAAATATTTCGTTTCACTTAACTAAAAATTTTGTTAATACATTAACAAAATTGTTACAACAATTTTCTTTCTACAAAATGGATTTCGTTAAATGAGTGCATTCTATTCTTTGGGGGCAGGAAATTAATTCCATTTATACTATGAAAGCGAAAGTACTATCTATTTGAATCGGATAACAGTACCAAGCGCCGGTAATTGAAAATATTCTTCTTGTTTTTCTATTATTTCCCTTTCGATCTTTGTCTCTTTTTAATCGTTATTTATAAAGATAGCATATGAAAAAGATATCATCAAAAGCGCGTGACATTCAGCGATCCCGAATCCATGCAACGGATTCTCTATCCTCTATGTACACACGATAAAAATGTCACCGCATTTCCCATTGTTATGTCCTGAATGCCGCATCGAGCCATACATAAAGAGAACTGTGATAATGGCGAGGATGGAGGTATATGACTGTGCCGTTCGACAGACAGAGACGGCCGTCTTTTCATCACCAAGGAGATATGATGGTATTGTTTAGCTAAACAATAGACAACTTTTGTTGTCAATGGTGACATGCAAAGAAGTCATTTTAGTCTCCTTTCAACACTGGACAATGTTTGACACAAGTTTCAATCAGCGCTTTTTTTCCTCGGAACGTCTTCTTTATGCAACTTGTTTCTTTCATCATGCGCGAATTCCCGCAAAATATCTGATTATATTTCTTCTTGTGCATCCCTTCTCTTTTTCCTATATAGAAAGTTGTTTCTTTTTATCGGAAAGTTTTTTACGTGTGCCAACTTGTGGTATGTGGCAACTATACGTTTGTATGGAGTGTCGCTTAAATTATTTTTAAGGGAAAATTAAAGGGAAAGAATTTATTGGCATTCAATACACTATACAAACATTTTATAATACAATAACAAATATAAGACTACACGTAAACTACTATACAATTAGTGACCAGTGTTCTTCCTAAAGCCAAAGGCACAACTAATTAATAAATAAACATTAAGAAAAAATAATGAAAAAACAAATACAACTACATTATTCTGACAATTGTATTATAATGTGACAATATTCTGTATGTATAGGTGTCCCAATCTTCTGGAATTGTGGAATTGTTCCTATTGGGTAAATGGTAGAACGTCAACATTTATAGGTCAGCGTTCAAAAATATTTCCGTATACAGGCTGTCACAAGATGAGCCTACGTTAGCCGTATATCAGAAACCAAGCAGGCTACAAATTTGTAAATTTGCAGACGTATTTTGTTCGAGGAGGCTAACTTTTAGAAAATATCGGCACCTCTAGTCAACTTCCGAGTTCACCGGAAGTAACGTACACTTAATTTTCTTAAATGGATTGCCCTAATTTTAATAAAACATTTGAATTCATCAATTAATTTGACGTAAAATCGATCTATTTCCATATGTCCAAATATTATACTTTTTATCGCTTATTTACTCGGTCTGCAAAAGTGTTGATTAATGATTTTTACGAGTTAGTAAGCTATAAATATGGGCTATTGAAAAGTATTTCTATTTGTGTACAAATGTTATACAGGGTGTCAGTATTTATCGAACGAATATGTTAAACTTCAATCATTAACATCTATGTAATTTTAAATAAAACACCCGTATATTTTTATTGTAGATGACGGAATATGAAATTCTTCATCAAATGATATTACATCTCCCTATATCTAAAACGCAATTACTCGCAATTAATGCTATTGTACTCAAAACTTCGTAATTGTATTCAAAAAGTTCGAAAGTTGGCTATGAACGTTCGTCACCGATTTAGTGTGCATTTAAATTTATAATGACAGTTGTGTGATAGAGTCTTAGTATATCGCACATTTCGTAATCTAGTTTTTTATAACGTACAAGAAAATGTTACATTTGGAATTGGCAAATCAAGATTACTCGAATTTACTGATTACTTAAGGCGAATCTGGAAGAATTTTAAGTATAACGTGCGTCCTATTTCGAGAAAAATACCCGGACAGGCCAATACCATCTAAAGATGTAGTTCGACGATTAAAAAATTGTTTAGAATATGGACAGTTTAGGCCAAAAATTTAAAAAGTATACATTAATTGATGACGAAATTGTGGATATTGGCTCACAACATAAGAAATATTCACACAATTTTGGAGAGGTCATTTGAAGAAAAGCGGATAGCAAACGAAGGTCCATATTTGTGACATCCACGTTCTCCAGACTTAACACCTCTAGATTTTTTTCATCTGGGGCTACGTTAAAAATAAAGTTTATAGTATTCCAGTGACAACTGTTGAAAACGGCAAAGAAAGAATATGAGTAACACTGAATTCCCTAACAGAAGCGCAAGTACGAAACGTCACTAGTATGCAAGTATTAAAACGAATTAATAAGTGTTTAGAAATGAATGCTGTCAATTTTCAATACGTATTACACGTATAACACGCATACATTTAACATAACACGTATACATTTATTTAAATTTAGCTTATTTTTTCTTGCTTACAAAATAAAATTCAATGTTCTATTGTCTCTTTTTCTTTTTAACATCGGCGCTGGCAGAACAGCATATCGAAACGACTTTGTAGAAACTTTTTTTATTTCCCAAATAAGGTTTTACATCTTAACAACGGTCATTCTGTCAGTGTACACTTGGATGTTTCTTAGCATATTTTTGAAGTGCTGGTCATCAGAAATTCTGACATAGGGGACGAATATTCATAGCCCTCTTTCGAATTTTACAAAACTATTTGTAAAATTGCGAATAATTGCTCAAGTATTCATTTAAGGTATAGGGAAATGTAAGATCATTTGATGAAGAATTTAATATTTTATCATCTACAATAAAAATATACAGGCTGTTCTATTTAAAATTACGTGGATATTAATGATTGAGGTATAACATATTTAATCGACAAATACTGACACCCTGTATAATATTTGTTCAAAAATAGAAATACTTTTCAATAGCCCATATTTGTAGCTTACTAAATACCTTTAAAACGGTAATGTTTAGACATATGGAAATTGATTGATTTTACGTCAAATTAATTGCTGAATTCAAATGTTTTATAAAAATTAGGGTAATCCATTTAAGAAAATTGTGCGTTACTTCCGGTGAACCCGGAATTTATCCAGAGGAATATTGGCTGCTAAAAACGCAAAACAGAGATCTTGAATTAAGGTATCGGGCAGCCTACAGTTAATTTTGTTTTGTGTGCCTTCCCTGTAATATGCTGCTTTACATGAGACTTTTTTTTAACTGTTAGAAATGTGGAACAGATACTACAATATATCTGAGAATTATTAATAATTGATAAATTTTCATCACTACATTCATCCAGTCAAGATGAAAGTAATAGGCTAGGCTTATCGATACCTTCTGTCTACTTTAAAATAATGGTTGTATTTATCAACAATACAAAATATAACAAACTTAAGAAATTAGTCTAGAAAGAACTCGAAAGAAGATGCACACTATCAAGATGTTAACTCTGGGCAGATAATGATAGAATGATGTACGTGACCTAGCAATGTATACGCGATGACACCGCTCTGCTCCTACTAATGATGACGTACTCCTATTACGCTCTAAACCACTCCTCGATCCTAACTCATTTTCGTCTCTGCTAATAACACATAATATAAGCGTATTAAAGTAAACACTAAATACTTAATATTATGTTGAAGTGCTGCTTACTATAACAAAATTATAAAATAACATTGACCTATGACTATAACTTAGCAATAAAGGATGATTGCAACATGAAATAACCTCCAAATGGTATAGCCCTGGTTGAATAACTGATGTATGCGTATAATTTGGAGACTAAAGCAAACATTTGGGCATTAACATCAATATTCAATAAAAAATGTTCTTTATCGGCCCATAATACGTTATCCCTCAATTGCTACGGATTTCATGTCTAATAATCAATTTCTTTAATATTAAAACCTTGCAGTTTAACATTTTTTAAAAACTGATTTCCATTGCCCGGACCTTCGGCAGTAATTCAACCAATTCTTTCTAATTTATCAATTAATTCAAAGATTGCATGTACCTACTCGTAAATTTATTTATTGTTTCTTATTCTAAATTTCTATGTCTAAGAGCAATCCTAATTTAACTACAAACCATTGAAAACAAAATAGACAATTGTTAATGGTATATAACCGTATGAATAACTTGACCTCATTATCTGTTCATATTTTCTATTACAAAAACAACCGTTAGTCATCCTTTTTTAAAATTAGAACTACAGTCCTGTAAAGAAGCAAATACTTAAAATGAATCGGAAGATATTCAAGCCTATGTTATGTCAATCTCCAGTAACTTATCAAATTTTCAGCGCCCACAGGAGTCGAGTCGTGTTGCCCGTAAACATACGTTTAGTGACACATAACACGCGTTTTGTTGCACCCCATGTGGTGGTATTACAACAGCATACGTCAAGTGGCACGCGATCTGTAGAAGGTCTCGGTCTCTTTCCCTCTCTAGTATTTCTGCAGAATTACGTATGTGGTAAATTTGTCGTTTATTGCATACGTTACGATAGCATGTAGTTACTGATGTCTTTATTTTATGCTGCAGTCATTCTAGTTGGGTACAATAAAAACCATAGCAATTATAAAAATGAAATAGTTATGCACTGAAACATTACTAAATTTCTGTGATTTATTTGCTACCATTGTAAATTGCACCTGCTATTTTCTGTTATAGCATACTGCTATCAAGTTTGTTTCACGTCAACTTGCACTATCATGTTTGAGTTAAATTTTAAATTTATTATAATTTATTTATTATACAGGGTGCAGAGTCCGTCTTTTATTACTCGACCTGCGTGATAGATAGATTGGAAAATATATTCCAATATACTTTAAATCGAACGCCCCACATATTTTGACATTATTAAAGATCCCTAACTATATTCCATTTATTCCCAGATTATGGTTTTTGAGTTACAACTGTTTCTGTTAAAAGTATTTCTACGTCCAAACGCTTTCAAATTTAGCAATAACATTTATTGTATTGGATTGGTTGAGATTGAGTGACGATGTCAGTAAATTATTTTCATCACCGGATGCACACGGTGGTTATTAGGAGAGGGCTTTACCGATTTCAAAATGATTTGTTTCTATTTTGTTGGAACACCCTGCATATTATAACTAGATGTGATACAGAATTGCATTCTGCATCAATCCATATTACGTTTCCTTACACCTATTTTTAGCGGTTTCTACAATATCTTGAATAATCAAAATTCCAATATTCAACTTTTTCTTCTATTTTAAAACAAATTTTAAGCGAAATAATTTAAAGAAGGAAGGGACAAAAGTTTCCTCGTAAGACAAAAGTACCTGTTAATAACAAAATTTATTGAAACGCAAAAGTAGAAATAAAATATGTATTAGCATGTATTACTACAGGTAATGCAAAACTTGACGATCGCATATAGAGATGATAATGAAGGAAAGAAATTCCTATGGTAACAAATGTTCAAAGTGTCGTAAACAAAGACTGACCCTCTGAATGGTCCCTGAACTCGCCGTAATCCTTCAGATGCTTTGCTTCGAAAAGCGTTAATAATTGTCTGGTTAAAAGGTTTTGTTGTTGTTGGAGCCTCAGCATATGCAATTTTTCACATCCCCATGAATAAAACTCATGTTGTGTTACGTCCGGAGATCTAGGCGGCTATCCTATAGGACTATTGCTTCTTGACCATCTCTCGGGATACGTGTTATTCAGATGATCTCGTGCAGCAATAGAATAGCGTGGAAGTACTCTGTCATGCTGCAGCCATATTTCTTCCCGGATTTCAGGAAGAACATTTGCCAATAATCATGGTAGTTCATTTTGTAAGAACTCCAAGTACATAGGTCCATTTAAATTATTTTCAACAAAATAAGGCCCTACAACATACTCGCCGATTATGCCTCCCCAAACGTTAATGCTCCACCGACGTTACTGATCTACTTGTCGCAAAATTTTTGGATTATCATCTGCATGATTAAATGAATAAAGTTATGCTTATTTACCTATCCATTTTTGTGAAAAGTTGCTTCGTCAGAGAATAACACCTTAAAAATAAAATGGGAATTTTCTTGTAATCTATCATTGGTCGAACTACAAAACTGAAAATGTTTTTCGAAATCCTATCCAGTAAGCTACTGACGTAACTCAATATGGTAAGGATACAAACGAAATTTCCTTAATATTCGATGGGCAGCTCGTCCACTTACACCTGCGTTCTTACTTATATTTCTTTGGTTTGTATTTGGATCTCCAGTAACTACCAACAAAACGTTTGACCCACTTCCTTCATTTCTTGCTCTTTTTGTTTTTCGAATTTCTTGTAAACGACATTCCCGTTTCATTAAATCTCGTCATTAGGTTTTCAAAAACTCTCTTTTCTGGATGTAATAGATATTGCAAATTCTGCTGGCTAAAAAAGGATTCCTTTGTGCTTCGCCCAGTATCAAAATCATATATTCCATATCATCCTCAGAGTAACTCATTTTATCGTAAAACGAGCGCTCTTTAATGTATTTTTCATACTTTGACAACTTGCCATTTGTTACATTGGTTACATTTCTTATTAGCTGCTAACTCGATAGTCTTTTAAGTACATTAACTTTATTAATAAATTTTTATTGTTGTAGAAACCGCTAAAAATAGGTATAGGGAAATCTAATATCGATTGATGCAGAATGTAGTTCTGCATCTAGTCATAATATACAGGGTGTTCCATTTAACAAAATCGAGAAAAGTCATTTTGGGATTGGTGCAATCAATACTTTCCTGTTGGCCAGCCTGTACATCCGGTGATAAAAACAATTTACTGACGTCGCCACCTAATCTTAACCAATCAACACAAAAAATTTTATTGCTAAATTTGAAAGCGTTTGGACGTAGGAATACTTTTCTTGGGATATGTAATTTTTCAATTTTTTTACAGAAACAGTTGTAACTCGAAAATCACAAAACTGGTTACTTTCATAATCTGGATCTCAGATTATGAACATTTTTACATTATTAGAAATCCCTAACTACTTAGGGATTTTTAATAATGTAGAAAAATACAGGCTGTTTAAAAAAGTGAATTTTACTGTGTCATCTTTTTTATAAAACCCCCAGTATAACCCCTTAAATACGTTTAATTGTCTTTCTATTAATCAACATGGTTTCTGTTCTAATAAATTTCTTAAAAAAATGTTTACAACAATGAATATTGCTTGGGTATGTTTATTTATCTAAAGCTTTTGATTTAATTAATCATAGCACCCTTCTTTATAAGCTCGAGAGTTATGGTGTTAAAGGCATTTCCTTGCATTGGTCTAAATCTTTTCTAAAGGACAGAAATCAATGTGTTCGCATTGATGGCTTACAATCTAGTTGTCTAAACTTTAATGTCGAGGTACCTCAAGATTCTGTGTTGGCTGCTACATTATTTTCGTTGTATATTAACGATTTACCTGTAAATCTAATCCTAACTCAACAAGTTATATTGCACGCTAATGATATCAGCATACTTAAACTCAAAAAAATTGTCTGAAGTAAGAGTGTGAATATGTATAAAGAAAATATTTGACACTCGTTTTATGTATAAGCTACATTCGGTAATAACAGTTTATGTGTACAAATTACGCCTATCGCTTATTTTGCAGTAATCAGCTATGCCTTGCGTATTTGTGTTGTAACAATAGAAGCGTGTTGCAGAAAGTTAGAAAAGTCAACATTGTTATATGTATAAAAGAGAATCGGAATTATATTAGCTTCAGTGATTTACTAATATCGACTGTGTAAACAATGTAGCATTAGTATACTTGTAAACTCCCGTGTTGGTCGAACAAATAAATTTTTAACAAAGAGCTGTTCGTTGACTGGTGCAGTCATTAGGATTCTGGTTATTGCCGAAGACGCGTGAATGGATTTCAATCCATTGGAACCAGGAGAAGTTTGTAAGTATGCGCGGTCCAAGGATACAACTCTGGAAGAAACAGATATGAAGACTTGAAAATCAGTTTATAGTTTCCGTATCATTATAGATAAGGTCCTGAAGTGAACAAAGGATCGCCAACAGAGAGAAAACAATGACCTTGCTTCTGTAAATTTTGCATGAGCACTTCTACTTCAACAACAGTTGAAAGCACTAATAATTTGTTATTAAATGTGAACAACGACAGACATACACACGAACATGAATACAGGCAAAGCTCAATTATTATTATTTATTGATTATTATTATTTATTGATTCTTGGGAAGATTTAGTTAATACTAACATACAACATATAAACCAAAATAACCCAATCCACTTTTATTTACTTCGAATTGTAAAACCCAAATTAAGTGGTGAAGCGTTATCAATAATTAGATCAAGAAAATTAAATACCTGGTGGCAAATGGAATTTTTGTTATACTTATGTTTCTCAGATCAAAGATCCGAAATTTATTAAATGATTTAATGGCACAAAACCTAGGCAGAAATAAAGACCCGTACAGTTTTGGTCAGAGAATTGGGGATTTATAAAACACCGAGAATTAATGCCACTAAAATCAAACAAACACACGGCTTTACAAACTTATTGGAGGATTAATGAAGACGGGGAGATTAGAAGAACTAATTTGTGTTAACCCCACCAACATTAGAAGAAGCGATGGCTGAAGTGCTAGAACATTTGAATTGACAATACCAATGTGGACTGACAAGTTCACAGTGTAAAAGCACTACTCAAATTACACCAGGCCAGGTGAAAGACAATAATACAATACCTTCACTTATAGTCCATCCACGGCAAACACATAATTCCCAACCCGACCAAATTTCGCAATTATCAGCTACAAAACGTTTCCCAAAATATTCAACCAAGACAATTTAAATACTCCTGTAGACAATCCCAGTTCCCAAAGACATCTTCCTGTAAAGTCTTAAAATTACGTGACCAGTTGATAAAGAAGACAACCTAAACAAAATCCATGAATGTAGATCCTAGATCCGGTCAATACAGCAAACAAACACCATTTGGACCGACATCAACAAGACACAGTTCCACGTTGAACAAACAAGAAAGTGAGCACCAATTAGTATGGGATGAGGACACGGAGCCATTTCTTTGGAAATCTCAGGAAAATGCAAATTTTGCAAAAGGGCTTCGACGGAAGAACCGATCCTCATTATTTACCGTACTATTTACGTATTTACCTTAAAGCAAATTTGCCCATCGTCCTTTTAAAAGGACGTTTACAGTTTAATTTATTGGAACTGTATTACTAACTATGCTGCAATGCAATAGATGTTATTATGGTAGATTGTTCTAATAACTTCATTTGTTCAAATGATTCTGCTATTTTAACGGTTTTTGTAATAAAATATTTACCTTGGTGTTTCAAATTGAGATGCCTAAACCTGCAAGGTAAGTTGTTTGTTCTTTAAAATTTAAAATACAGTTAAAATCTGTCTCTAACATATTTAGCTATAAGATAGTAACCTTACAAAAAGTATTTGTTTTTCCTAATGTGAATAGCATGGTATTGTTATATAGATGAGCGATGGGCATACATATATAATTTTATAAAATCTTTGCAGGGGAGGAAATTGTGCAATCAATCGAGGAAGGTGGTGGTGATTCACAAAATAGTAGTGAGATTGCGATCACACTTTTTCTACAACATTCAGAAGTTCTTTCTTCATGGGGAAAATGTTCCTATCGTTTATATTGTATATTATGTTTAGTACGTTTGATGTGTAACGTCCTGACATTTGCCTGTTTTTTCTGTGTATTTATGTTATAAATAAAACATTTGTTTGAACATATACAATAATATCGTGTATTTGCCCATCGTCTTTTTTAGAGGACGTCCTGTAGGAAGTCTACGTAATACACTGGAACTTTTTTAACATTTTTTTGGTTTATGTAGGCTTCCATCAATAAAAAAAATATAAAGAAATAAAAAAATATTTCGTGAAAGAAAAATTGGGCATATCTGGGTTAACACAACAGATAATAGACAGTACTGAAGCAATCATGGAACAGCTATAGTAATACCAAAACGAACAAATCTGTAATAAAGGAATATAGATTTTTAACTAAACTAATTTGAAATGCTATTTGCAATAGGAATTGTTAGTTAATCAGATTTTGTAATAACTAATTTTAAACAGCTTAATAGTATTTCAAGCCTCTTTCTAATATGAGTTTCACATCTAAATAATGTTTAAATTCTAAATGACATGATTATGATACGCTGTAATCAGCTAAAAGTAATGATATGGTACTAATAGGACTGCCGGTGTAGAATTAAGAACCTAATTGGTGAATGCGCCGGAAAATCCGAATTGATTATAAACTTACATCGGTTCAAATTCTATAAATATCGGTAATAACACTACTGTTTTTGATTATATTGCGCGTATTCTATTTTTCATGTGAAATTCAGATTATAAAACAAATTTTGTTTGAATTGCATTTGATTCACATTCTTTTGCTCAACTTTTCCATTGTTGAAAATATTTTGCATTATTTCTCGCTTCGCTTTCATTTGTTTAAGTTCGTATCTGCATGAATAGTATATCTACTCTATTCCTGCTAATGTAATGAACATTACAACCAATCAACGTTCTGAAAAATGCATATATGAACATTAAATTTTGAAACCCGTGTGAACATCAAGGGATAAGATATGTGTTACTTGCAAGTATCAAGTCTATTTATTGAAATCAACACTACATTCTCAAGTTCCATTTTATTTTTCAGAGTTTATCGAAAATTACATATTATTCCTGTTTGTTATTAGTGCATTATGTTTCGAATTAAGAATATTAACGTACTGGAATTTAGTTTTGTACCATGTAGCGCCACCTATAGGAAACTAGTAGAGTTCATGGGTAACACGAACCAGAGGACTGCTTTACGTTATAGTAACTTTGACGTTTTCTTAAAATTGTTAAGGCAATTTCCGTATTCGAAATCTTTTAATTTCTTATAAATTCAATTTTTACCGCAATGTGTACAGTTAGTTACTTAATTACGTCTTCTGTTTGTATCAATTTCTTCTGAAATGTAATATTGATCGACCTACTCAAGTTCAGCTTTTCACCGCTTGGATACGCCACATCTGCCGTAGTAGTCGAAGTAATTTACAGCGTATTCAGTTTTCTTTTATTTAGAAGCATTATCTTGCTTCGAAATTACAGCTTAACTTTTATTGTTACAAAGGAATCGTATTATGAGCACAACTCTATCTGGGCGAGAACAAAAGATACGTTGATGTAATTAAAAACTGCATTCATCTGTTTGTCTTCCTAGAACAATTGAAACAATACATTTTTTGAACGTTCATCTTTTGTTCCGTGGAGGGTGGATCGTATTGTATTAATCGTCACTGTTTATACCATTATAACAAATATTAATTGTTTCAATATATTGAATAACTTTATGCAGAGTATAAAGGCTGTCACGTTAATGATAATAATAATAATAATAAATTAGTTTTAAAGCTTTATACATTACATACACGTAAGTGGTAAATATTAATATTGAAATATCTTTCTCAGGGTTTTTACTCTAAATTTTGTTAAATTTTCTAATTTAACTCTATTAAATGATTTTTGTAGGTTCGGGGGTATCCCTAGATACCCTTGCGGCAATTTTGAATGAATTTGCAACTTAGTAAAAACAAATTAACGAATTTTTAAGATTTTAAAATTAACTAACCTTTAAACTTTCGAACGACGCCAATGTATATAAACACTCTGTTTAAATACACACCACAGGAACTGCCTGTTCTGGATATTTAACCCTATTTACTTTTCTGATAATGACTTTGGATACACAACGAACACTTATCTTTGGATTGGATTCACGACAAACTTTGATTCAACCAACGCCGAATAAAGATTGATGAAAATTCAGGGCGTCGCTCCTCTTTCATTTATTTTAAATCGCGAAAGACCGGCGATTGTTTTCTTGCACAGCCAATTTTGATAATTTGCCCAAATAGAAACTAACTTTTCGATTATCAAATGATATTAGTATGCGAGAACGAATGCAGTGACTTAACCAGGAGGTTGTTTGTTGATGATTCTGTGGTACGAATTGTCACCAACAAGCTTTAAAAGAGAAAATTCACTACTAATTTATGGAAACCTTTCAGATAAAGATTTAATTGATGAAATATTATTTGTTGTGCTTTGCAATTTACGTTGTTGCTTATTCCAGATGTTTTTTACATTAATTTGGAAGGAATAATTGAATAGGAAAATCGATAAACGAGTAGAATTGTCCATGATACCCCACACTCGTCGTTATCTGGACTTATAATTAAATTCTACCTTCTTCGCCCCAAGGACGGTTGGCTGAGAGGGGGAATGGTAACGCAAAAATTACCAATTATTCCCACAAGAGGGGTATTTGGTTGCCAACGAGTGGCCAGCCTGACATTTACTTCAGTACCGATGTGACAACCGAGAGAAGTTGTTGTCGTCGTAAACACAATGTTGAACATAACCTAACAATATATATTACAACTAATTCATTTTGTTATAAAAAGAAATAGTATATTACGTAACCTGTAGGGTAAGAAGTCTATTACGCACGAGCGAAAAAATTGTAAGCACAAGGCGATAATTCGCGAGTGCACGTACACTACCGTCCAGGGAAGTTTGGCCAAGGGGGAAAATTTTACAAATAGCTTAATTTAATAAGTTTTATTGCATTCAAGGATGATAATCTTAATATGTATTCGTCTTAAACACACCTGCGACTTAAATAAACAAAGTACTACCCACAGAAAATGTAATTACATATTTTATGACCTGGAAAACGAAACGGCTTTTGCACCGGAAAATCCTAATCTGATTTTTAGACACGCGTTACCGATGGGACCAAGCAAGTAACGATTTTATGGCATCCTCTCGCTCTCTTAGAGGCTCGTCCGTACATCGCTTGGTCACTTAGAATCTTTTAGTGCGATTTTAGTTACTGTTTGTATGTTGTTGTGACAAGAGCTCTAGTAAGTGAATAAAAGTGTTCGAAATGCCTTGTGGTAAACCTATAGGTGTTGCTAAACGATCTCAAATAATAACTTTGTATGAGGAAGGATATTCCAGCAGACAAATTGGCGAAAAATTAAATCTAGTTGCGTCGACAGTAAAATACACCACTCAACGGTATCAACAAACAGGCGCTTTGAAAGACCGTGACCGTCCAGGTCCGTCACGAATAATCACTCCAGCAGATGATCGTCTACTACAATTAATAAACAAACGAAATCGCAGAAAAACAGCACCAGAAATAGCGAGCGAATTCAATCGCGGATATCAGCATCCGATTTCAGTCACCACGGTCAAACGCCGGCTGGCGGAAGGAAATTTACACGGTCGCGTGACAGTTCGAAAACCGTTGCTGCGATGGGGTAACCGAATGAAAATGCTACAGTGGGCCCAAGAACATCGAAACTGGACGGTGGAACAGTGGCAGAATGTATTATTGACTGATGAATCGATATTTAAAGTGTTTGGTCAAAACAGGAGGGAGTTTGTGAGACGGTCCGCTAATGAGCGAAAGCTTACCGAATGCGTTGTTCCAACGATAAAACACGGCGGTGATTCAATTACAGTTTGGAGTTGCTTTTCGTACTCGGGAACAGGAAGGTTACATCCAATCCGAGGAATAATGCGGAAAGAGCACTACCGCGAAATACTAGAATCTCATGCCGTTCCTTCTGGGTTGGGACTAATCGGCGAGAATTTTGTCTTTATGCATGACAACGACCCAAAGCATACTTCCAGAATATGTAAACAGTGTTTGAATGACCAAAATGAAGGAAATATTTTACAAACTATGATTTGGCCCCCGCAGCATCCCAATCTCAATCCTATCGAGCTCTTGTGGGACGAGCTTGACAGAAGGGTACGAATTGTTGGTCCTACTACAAAGGAACAACTCTGGAACATCCTCCAACAAGAATGGAACAACATCCGAGGCGACACACTAAGAAAATTAATCATAGATGCCGCGAGTTGTTCAAGCAGTCATCAACGCAAAGGGCGGATTTTTTGATGAAAAAAAATTTAAGAAATAAAATCTAAAGATGAAATTTTCGTTAGATTTGAGTAGTTTTTATCCCTTAGAATAATAAATTATTTTTTTTTAGTATCAAATGCCTTCAATTTTTTACTTCATTAAACTTGTGTTACTTCGCCAAACTTCCGTGGACGGTAGTGTACATAAGTCACCTTGCCCTCGAGTTGCGTACTATATTTTTTCTACGATTACAGCGGAAAATTATAAAATAAACCTCAACCAAACCTTTTTATTCACTCTTAGAGCTATAATAATTATTGATGTTTATACTAACATTTTTACAGTTAGTACATTACGATTAAACTGAGAATATGCCACACTTGGTGTATCACTGTTATTGTCAATGTCAATGCTTTTGAACAGAATATTTGACGTATTTCTCTTAGCTGCCATCGAATTGTCCATATAGCCTTCAGCCACGGCCTGGCTTTTCCATCCGCCATGGCGCTTTAATGCCATTAAGTCGCTTCCTCCATCAACCAAAATTGACGCCGAAGAACGCCTGAAGCAATGGCTTGTGTATTGTTCTGGATGTTCCAAATTTAAAAATTTAGCAATGATTTTTAGTTGGTCATCTAACTTGTTAATGCCAACCACTTGATGAGTGCACTTTCCATTCTGATAGTTTAGAAAATACTGAGAACTGTCAGCATTTATGGGTTGGAGGCTCATATACCTCTTACAAATATCGTAGAAATGTCCAGAAACAATAAAAGATCTTTCTGTTTTATTTTTACTGTCAGGGATTTTGATGCAAAGTTCGTTTTCCATGTCTTTCACATGATGTATTTGCATATCTTTTAATTCCTTTTTGCGAGATGCACCGGAAACAGCAATAACCAATGCAACCTACAAATAGATAATGATAATGTTATATCGCGTTTGTGTGGATGAATTACCTTTGAGAACAAATACTTTTCGTCTGGAGCTTCCTCAATAAAACGTCTAATTTGTTCAGAAGTAAACGCTGACGATTTTTTTGCTTTATATCCATCTGAGGTACATTTCAGGTATACGCGTAAGTTCAAATATTGGGTAATGTCAATATTTTCCTTGATATTGAGAGTACTTCTTAACATAGAATATGTCGTCCATAATGACGATGGTTGCAATATTTTACCTAAAGTTTCAAAATAGGCAAGTATAACGTTTTCCGAAAACGAGGTCATGTTTTTTTTTCTTCTTCAACTCATAATTATATTCATACTTTTGCCTCGACTGTGACGGCAGCAAATTATTAATTACGACATTGACTTGAACCGTGATCTCAGGAGGTGTAGCCGTAAATTCTTCAAAATTGGAAAGAATTTAAAACGAATTTTTCTTTAATTTCTTTTTTAACCACTTTAATGAACTAACCAAATTTAATTACCACCTAAAATTTTGGATACGTGGTCGATCTAAATTTTCGTTTTTCCTACGGTCGCCATTAATTTAAAATACACGTGTAGTCTAAATAGATTATTACATACCTGCTGTCAAATGCGTAATGAATAATTCAGAATAGAAGAAGAAGAAAAAAATAAATACCAAAATTAGTTTGTCATACTTTGTTTATTACAACGTCATGTCAGTACAATATGTCAATATAAAATCCATTTAGTTTGTTGATTTATGTTTGTGCCAAATAAAAAGCTAATAGATGTATACCTACTATTAATGTGATCATTTGACCATTAGAACTATGCGAAATATCAAATATTTGATGCATTTCATGGGAATGAGATTTTTGTTTGGAATAATGTAAATATCACAATACTTAGTATAGTTGAAACATGCAAACTACTGATTTACTATTGTTAGTACACTAAAAATATCACAAAAGTTTGTAAGGCACTAAAGTTAGTGATAATGTCATAAGTTTAATTGATAAGTACGTATCAACCTCTTTTTAACGAGATCGTTAATTAAATATAGGAACTGTAAAATGGCAGTGTTTACAGATCTCGAAATTTTTGGTTGTAGTTTCTTCTGAACTATTTACCCTATGGATTTGTGATCTATTCTGGAAGAATCCATTTGAGTCCGTTGGTAGAACTGCAGGCTTGTAAAAATTTGTACTATTTAAAAGATTTCTTCTTAGATCCATTATATTTCTTCCTGCATATACTATCTCTTCGTTTTCCTCTTTGATTGTGGGTAAACAAAGTGCACTAGTATTAGTTGCATGCTTGGCATTCTACAACAAATACATATGTACATCATGAGATCACTTTACTACTATTTTTGAAATTTAATTTTATTACTTTAGGACCCAGTTTTTATTTGAAGTGTTTAGTTTCCTAGTAATATTTAAGTAGTAACAAACAGTTGTTTACTTTCTCGCATCGTTTTTTACTTCAAACATTTCATTCTTCAGCAGAATTCAGTTATTTATTTCATGTAATACATTACTTTTAGTTTATAGGTCCTAGATATTTCAAGTTAACTTTTCTTTATTAAAGTCAGATTTTCGCTATTATGTGAATTATAATAATATATAATATTAATTAGAATAAAGCACGTCGATTTCAGCTCGTGAGTACAAATTTGTATAGATTTAATTTTATAAAATTAGAGCAAAAATTGTTAAATATAAAAACTGTATTGTTATATTTGGTTTTCTGAATCAATTTAGATAAAAGAAAGGACGGACTTATGAATAATACGCATTCCTTTGGCTTATGCACTGAAAATTAAACTTTTAACTTATTACTAGAGCCCGGTAACAGGGAGCCGTGCCATAGCCGTACCTGCCTAGTATACAAAAACAATAGTAAGAAAATAGAAAAAAAATAACAGAACTAATACATAATTATAATATGTGAAAAGTAGTGAAACACTCACCCTTTTAAGCAGCCTTGGCTACGGAACAGTAAAACTAGACGCACCATTATCAGTATTAACATCACATGGATAAGAGTGGCAAAAAGTTGGCACCATTAGATGTGTTTCCACAGTTGTCTCGGTGAGCGATGTTCGCCGTGATGAGAAAATAAGTTTATATTTTCAAAAAGAGCGTTCAACATCTACCGATGTTATATGTACATGCATGATTAAAATACCCTTTGTACTTAGTTAGTGAATTATTCGATACACCATCACAAATTTGTTTTAGCGTGCTAAAATCGGGATCTTTCTGTAGGACACTCTCGAACTTTTCTAAAACGCGATTATATTTTGCGTCATGTATAGTCAATAGCTGTGTATGCACTCCGTCCATAATTTGCAGAGATTCCAATAATGATAACGATCTATTTTGTAATTGGTCTGTTGCGTCAGCTAATCCTTCATAGTAGCTACGAATATTTTTTAAATCTATTTCAACGGAAATATTTTGAAATTTCGACCGGCTCTCCTTAATAGCTGAATTGAATTGTGCAACAACAGCTTTTACTATTTTGAAATGTTCAGCATAATAAAAAGCTGCCTGCAACCATGTTCCCCAAAGTGTAAGAATTGGCTCCGGTGGTTGACGGCGTTTGGGAGATTTCAAAAATCCTTTTTTTGTGCTTGCTATTAATGCATCTACCTCGGAAGAGCATTGTCGAATGGTTTCTGCCACAAGATGTAAAGCATGCACTTTACACGTAACATGTAAACACTTGCAACCATGTTCAAGAAGAGAACGGCCTACCAAACGCATTATCGCTGCGCCATCGCTCATAAACATTACTTTATCTTTTGAAACTTGAAATTTTTCCAACGTACTAAGTACAACCTTTGTAATTGCTGCAGCAGTACACTCTTGTAGTCTTCGGCTAGCTAGTAGCAGTGGTAATGTAGGTTTACTAGGGTCTAGCATGCGTACGATAGTATTTAAAATTGAATTTTTTTTACAGTCTATTGTCTCGTCAACACATAACCAAAGAAACTGTTTTTTCAATATGCGTTTCATTTTCTTTTCCACGTCATCGCGTACAAATGCAACATGCTTACGTGCAGTGGCAAATTACAGTTTATCAACATAAGAATTACATACATAAAAAAAATGCACTTCTCGATGGCATGCCCAATTTTCGGTTTCTATGCTATGCGGAATTTTCGTGTCTTGTACAGTTCCACTTCTTATTTGACATTAAATGTATTTTGCACACTTTACAAACGATCTTACTCCCGTTGTAAAACAAATCGGGAAGGTCAGAAATAAACTTATTTACTATGTCTTGAAAGGGTCGTTCTTTAGTCTTGGTCATGTTCACTAAAAACTACAATTAATAACTACGTCTATATCAATAAAATCAACACGCCCTATCCGCCATCCAATGTTAAACTGAACTGAGTGATGATGATTTGTCGTGTCGTATCATAATCGACCAGCCCTCCCCGCCCACCTAAACACAGTCACACCGCCGCTGCGATTACTCCCCAGTTATCGGGCTCTACTTATTACCAAATAGCTATACCCCCTGTGTCACTTCGAGATGGAGGTAATGCTAGAGCATCCATAACTAGAAGTTGAAATGAAACATACGTTACAGTAAATTGAATATGAACATACCTCACCAAATGACTTGACTATAACTACACTAATAAGGGACGGCTATTCTCTATAAGATCAAAATATGTCGATCTTTCAAGCAAATTAGTGTTGCACGTAAATTTGGATCCGTTGATACAGATAGTTAAAATTCTTTGAGGGATTCCTAAATTTCTGCATTGACATTGATTCTCGTATTTATGCCGACAACAAAAAGACCTTATGGAAGCAGTTACATAATCTTAATCTCGGAAAAAACAACAAAACATCGCAGATCTCAGAGAATCACTAAGACGTTAATGCCATAAACCTTAATGCCATGAACCTTTGTATTCCATATCTTGCCGAATACTAGGGCTATTGGTATTCGATAAAATTGAGATCCGGATATCCGAATCAAAAACTATCCGTATATATGTAAGAAGTTTCCGGTAACGAAGTTTCGGGTAACGGATCCGGATTCGAGTATCCGGACAACACCAAGACCCGGATATCCGGATAGCAAATTATCCGAATCCCGATAACTGCTCTACTGAGTACATCATACATATTTTGAACTGTTGCATTGATACCAGTACTTATCCTGAAGTTTCAAAATTCGCTGTTATAAGATCCATTCCAAAGACTCTTTGGATAATGTGAATGACTTACGACCAATACGTATTTTACCAATTCTCGGGAAAGTATTTGAAAAGCGCATTGTACGTCAGTTAATTGGATTTATTCGCTCTGTAATATTCTTCCATTACTCTCAATTTTGAAATCCAATGACATATCGGTTTCATGTATTTTTTCGTTGTTATCCACATTATATTTAATCCGCTGTTAATACACCACGGAACGCCACAAGATGATTCACAGCCTGACTCAACCACAGTTGCCTCTGGTTTTGAACCATTGCAACTATCATTTGTATGCTAACGACACCCAAAACTACCTTCCGTTTCAACAACACACGACTACTTCAAGTCCAACAGCAACAAAATGAGGATCTCAAGTAAATCCAAGTCGCAGTTGATAGTGTTTGGACCACTATAGGCTCGAGTTTTCGGGGAGCTCAATTTAGAGGTATTTGTTCCATGGCAGAAATTAGTCCCACAAAAATCGGGGAGGAGAAATAGATAACTATTTGTGTTTTGAGTGCAGCACCTCGCAGCTCATAAGAAAAACAATTTCATCTTTAAAAGCGGTTTATATTAACCGAACTTGGTTTGATATCACCACCAAATAGCTTTTATGCAAATTCCTGGTGGTATCGCATCTTAATTATGGAGACGTGCAATCACTAAAGAAGACTCGAAAAGAATACAAATGGTACAAAATTCGTGTATTCGCTAAGGGTACGCCAGGTAAAAGAGGCATTAGCCGTGCTATATCAGAATCTAAAACCTTAAACATATATAACCGTCGAATACTGTCTTACTTTTCTTCAAAATTTTGGAAAGAAAGGAGCCTTCATATCTGTATATAGTCAACTTCTATTTCGATATAATAACCATCAATGTACGTACGGGAGTGGTATGAAGAGTACCCGTGTTTTTAGATCAATGGCGCTTTATGTCAAAATCTGCATTAGCAATTGTAAATACTATTCTTCCGTCGACGTCTGTAAAAATTTCGGAGAGATTCATTGAGTAGTGTTGTTTTGGAGAGCTGTGAGCAAGTTTCTGTATTTGTAGAATCATGGAAAAGGAACAATACCGATCAGTGATTCGATTTCTTTAGATGGGGAAACGTGTGCAGAAATCAAGAAGAAGTTAGATTCAGTTTATAAGGACCATGCACCTTGGATGACTACCACCAGATACTGGTTTAATGAAGGTAAGCGTTTAGGCCGAACATCCGTCTTTGATGAGGACCGGCTAGGTCGTCCCATTGAGACGATCGTCCCATACAGACGATATAATCAATAAAGTTCATGATATCGTGTTAGCAGACCATCAGGTGAAGATTAGAGAGACTGCTAATATGATAAACAATTCAATAGAACGTGTGTAAAACATCCTTCACGAAAAATTGAGTATGAGAAAACTATCGGCGAGATGGGTCTGCTGACGATTGATCAAAAACGGAATCGCGTGATAACTTCAAAGCAATGTTTGTTTATCTACCATCGTGATAACGTTCCGGTCCACTCATCGGCGGCAGCAAAACTAGTCCTATTAGGATACGAATTGGTGTCCCATCCGCCATATTCGTCAAATTTGGCGCCCTGTGACTTCTTTCTTTTTCCAAACTTGAAAAAATAGCTTAGCGGAAAGTAGTTCACGTCAAATGAAGAGGCCATTGCCAAGGCAGAGGCATATCTTGCGGAGTCATTCACAACAATGGCCTATTAAGAATATCTCTGGAAATAAGTAAAGTATCTTTGGTAGGCAATATTATGGATAATTATGTATTTCTTAGAATTATTTTCAACTTCATGGCGCTCTTGATTAAACCGGAAACAGATATTAACTTTCTTATTTGAAATTGTATATACCCTGTGCTATGGATTCTTTAGATAGGCCTTTCAAAGCCAAGTTCAACGTTATACAATATCATAGATGTAGGATATACCGCCTTTGAGATATTTAATTTTTTCTGAAAAATTTGACAATTGCAGAGTTAAACATCAATATCACCTTTTCCTCTTTATTCCTATAAATACATATCAAATGTTATACAATGTGTTCCAAGAACCTTCTCCAAACTTTAACAACTAAAGGAATTTCAATTTTTTCAAATTTTTTTAAATGGCAATCGCTATTTTTTAGAAAGCCTACATATTTCACCAGAAAAAATGCGAGTAGAACATATGTTGTTTCCTGTACCTAGATTTGCCGTTTCCCAAGCTATTTAAAAAAAATCATAGAATCGATTATTAATCAATAAACAATCAGAATTGAGAAGGTAGGCTTTGCTTAGCTTAAGCTAAT
This sequence comes from Dynastes maya, assembly GCA_029619315.2. Taxonomy (NCBI): domain Eukaryota; kingdom Metazoa; phylum Arthropoda; class Insecta; order Coleoptera; family Scarabaeidae; genus Dynastes; species Dynastes maya. Next base: position 30,634,778 of record JAROYE020000001.1, read on the forward strand.
TGCAAGTGAAAACTGTGACATTATGTTAACATGTCAGAGTTTAATGGGTGTTGACCTGTGTGCTTTTTTGTATGGAAGTATAAAAGCTATTAATAATGCATATTTATAAAGTAGATTAAATAAAGTGTTAGCTTGCAGTTCGCGACCCAATAAAGATTTTATTTATGGTCTGTCGTTAAAATATTGAATCAAAACTAAATATTTAGTTAGTATATGCTTAATTTGTAGAAATAAGATGAATTGAAAAACAGATACAAAAAATTAAATATAGCAGTGTAAACTCAACTATTCAAGAAACTATTCATGTTAAAACAATATATTATAGATGTTAATGGTTAAAGCATTTATTTTATCATTTCAATAAATTTGTTTCTATGCTTTTAAATTCTTTCGCCGTCAATTTTGTTAAATAAAGATATCGATCATTAAATACTCTATATTCTCCATTAATTATTTTATTACATCCACTATTTCCAAAAAATTAATTTAATATATTTTTATTATAGTACTCTGCCATGATTAATAGTCTCTGACATATATACAGACAAAATGTTATTATTAACGCTGGCCACGAGCGGTACCGCGCATCGGCGTAGAATCAGTTCGGACCGAGAGGAACGGTAGTATTACTTCGTCTGTGGAGCAGTACGGACATTTTCGCTGCCGATCATTTGCGCAATTGTTTATCTGTCCTAGAAAAATTATGATTTCGTCAGCAAAACGACCGCGGTCGGACAAACTTCGAAAATTTATTGCAGAAATTCCAGACTTAATATATGAAGGTGCTAAAATTAAATGTGTAATCTGTAAAATCCCGTTAATGTGTTGGTCCAGACAACATTGTCTACGACACGTAAATAGTGAAAAGCATGTCTCAAAAGAAATTGCGCACGAGACAATGAAAAATTTATATTTAATTTATGCGTTACGTTTATCGCATGTAATATACCGTTTAATATACTAGACAAGGAACCATTTATCTGCTTTTGGAATTACTATTCGGAGTGCAAATTACCAAGTCGAACATCGTTACGAAGAATTGTGCCATCTGCGCGCGAACATATTGAACAAAAAATAAAATCGGAGTTGAAAGATCAAAAATTGTGGTTATATGTCGACGAAACAACAGATCGGAAGAAACATTCTGTTCTTAATGTAATGGCATGCAAATTGGAACCTCATCAATCGGCACCTTCAATTCTATTAGTCTCCAAACGAATACAATAGTGTACTGCCGAAGTAATTTCAAAGTTAGTGTTAAATACATTGGACAAGTTTGAACTTTCAACAAACCAACTCTTGATGTTAGTGAGTGATGGTGCTGCAAACATGCTTTGCTAATTTGTTACACATTACGTGTAAAATTCATGCTCTCAATCTTGTGGCGGATAGTATCAGAAAATGTTATCCTGAGGTAGACGCTTTAGTAGCGCATACCAAAGCAGTATTTGTCAAATCACCGAAACGTATTCGCGAATTTCACAGACTGTGCCCCCGTATACCAGAGCCACCAGAACCTATTCTAACTCGTTGGGGAACATGGTTACAGGCCGCGTTTTATTATCATAAATATTTTGACAGTATTAAGAACGTGGTTTTACAATTCGATACAAAGGAAGCTGCCGCTATCCAGAAAAGCCAGTCGAAATTTCAAGATAGTCCGGTTAAAATGGATTTAAAAATCATTCACGACAATCACTTCGGGCTAGCAGATGCAATAGAAAAATTACAAAATCCTGCGGTGCCGTTAGAAGAATCTCTACAAATAGTGCAACATGTTCACGCACAGCTATGCGCGATTGAAGACGCAAAAAATGTTTCTGTTCTAGAAAAATTTGAAAGTGTTTTTGAGAAAAATTCTGATTTTGGCACATTAAGACACATTTGTGAAAGTGTGTCAACAGAATCGTTAAGTTATTTGAAAGATTATTTTACTTACGCAAATATTACGTCACTAGATGTAGAACGTTCGTTCTCTGCATATAAACGCATTTTTTCCTCATGCCGTACTAGTTTTGCCGAAACAACAGTTGAAACATATCTAATGTTGCAGATATTTAACAGACATTATTCACTTTGTGATTTCACGGAGGACTCTTAAAATGGTAAGTGTTTGAGCACGTGTTATTTAATTTTTATTTAAAAGATGAGCGAAATTATTTGCGGCAGCAAATATCTCTATTAGCAGAATAACTCTAGTGGAACGCGAGGCCTGTCGACTCTACGCTACTGCGCGGTACCGCTCGTGGCCAGCTTTAGTTATTATTGTAGTGTTGTGTGTTCTTAATATTTTAGATTTGTCAGTATTCGTTGTCTATTGGTAATAAATAGAGTAACCAAAACTTGCAGACTCGCATAGGCGTCGGTATTACGGGTTAATATAAGAATACGAAAAATTCATAAATAAGCTTACTTGCTAATTATTCAACAAATTAGAGGCATCAGGATGTGAACTACTGCAAACTTGCATCATTGCATATGTTTCCACAGTTACTTCTTTAAACCTTGTGCGTCGACAAGAAAAAATATTCTTATACATAGAAAACGATCTCTCCACATCTAAGGAAGTTACATTTGCATGTAGAAACTGTTTTTCAAAATCACTTAAAAGTTGACTATTCTTACACTTATTATAAACGGCCTCTAAAGTATTAAAATCGGGATTTTTCCTTAAAACATCTGCCAACTTTTGACTACCGCACTAAAATGAAATCTCTCTCAGCGCGGTTTAGCATGATTTATATTCAAGGTCGACACTACATGCCTGCTTCTCTACCGGTTTAGTTTATTTATGAATTTTTCGTATTCTTATATTAACCCGTAATACCGACGCCTATGCGAGTCCGCAAGTTTAGGTTACTGTAGTAATAAATAACCGATTTCATAATCTTTTGAAATAACTCGGAAATGGCCGAATTCAGGTATAGGAAGTAAAATATCTTTCACGCGCATTTTTCTGAGTATATAGACATCCTCAAAAATAGAGCTTGCCACTTAAAAATATTTAATTTTTTTCAGTTGAATATGATAGTGTTTGGACTAAGTTTTTGGAACACTCTGTATAACATTTTTGGTATGTAGTGATGACAATAAAGAGGAACTTGCGTTGCCAATAACATTCTCAAAACTCTTTCACGTGGGTAATACCGAATAGAAGATATCGATGTTTAACTCCGCGTTTGTTAAATTTTTCAGAAAAAATTTAATATATCAAAGGTGGTACATCCTACATATATGATATTGTATATTGTTGAACTTGTCTTTGTATCTAAAGCATACAGGGTATTTTAAATAACAAAGTTGATATCCGTTTCCAGTTTAAATAAGAGTGCCATGAAGTTGAAGACATTTTTTTGAAATACACCATTATCCATAATATCGCCTACCAAAATTTCAAAAAGATACCTTAATTATTTCCAGAGATACTTTCAATAGACCAACGTCGTGAGTGGCCCTGTATAATTAAACTATCGTAAGTCGGTATTATGTAAAGTAATTAGTTATTTCATAGAATAACGGAATTATAGGCTTTAACGGTAACACATACATACCTAAGCAGAAGAGAATTCTGTTAAAAAGGTGTTTGCCTAGTGAAAAGCACGATATTGGTCTGGTATATAATTGCAGAACCATTACAAGAAAGTAGCAGTACAGTATGCGATGAACATGATATAAAAAGGAGATTCAGAAACAAGCATATAATTGTTTCTGATCCTGGTAGTTTGGAACTAATTTTTGTATGTGTGGTGACTAGCCCAACCGGGTTACAAGCTGAATTATTGCTTGATGTAATCGCGTAAACAATATTCCGTGCATTTTTTTATCACTGAACATATACAGTTACATATCTTCCGTGCGTTGACGCGTTTTTTTATAATTGAACATAGGGGCGGTTAATATGGCGTCTAGCTACTGGGATTATTACAGAAAATAAAACACAAATTCATCAAATTTCACAGTTATTTTTTCCCTTTAGGAATTTCATAATCGGCTTGCAAACCGTGTGGAATGTGAAGGTGGGCACTTCGAATACTTGCTGAGACATTAAACTCTACTTATTCTAACTGTTAATTAGACAGGATTAGATCAAAAATTAAATGTCAAATTTGACGTATTTGTGTTTTATTTTCTGTAATAATCCCAGTAGCTACTCGCCATGATAAACGCCCCTATGTTCAATTATAAAAAAAACGCGTTAACGCATGGAAGGTAAATATATATGTTCAGTGATAAAAAAAATGCACGGTATATAAAGTGTTTCATAGCTTTGTTACTATCCCTCGTCGTAAAAAATGAAACGCAGCTTATATCGTAACATTGGAATAATGACTTAATTCAAAAACTCTAAAATTCAGGAGCAGGCTCTTTTGCTATTGTACCGCCGCCGAACGGATTTACAATAGCCGCTTAATAAATTAATAAAAATACTTTTAGTCAAGCTTTAATTATTATCGGAAATTATATAATGAACTGAAGAAAGCGATTGTTTTATGCCACTTAAGACCAAAAATTGAGGAAACGACAACTAAGAAACAAGTATACTCTAAACTAATACATTTCTATGTACCCATTCAATCGGCATTCTACTAGTTATATTTTTGGGATTGGTTAGAACAGTTGTCTGCGTACTCAATTTTGTGATGACAAACATCTTTTTAATTTAAAAATTCCAAAAAAACGAAATTCTTGGATGAATTTGCTACCCGGACGTATTTGATTTACTATTACTTTAATATTGCCGTGGTGGTTTCTCCAGGTTTACTTGCTCAGTAAAATCGATAGATATTTATCACGCTGTAGTTTTAAATTTATTAAATGTTCAATGCTGTTATTTATACGAAGGGTAGGAGCATATCGAAAATTGCTTTAGATGTCTTGATTTAATTTTTCTTTTTAATTGGAATGCAAAGAAGCTTTGCAACCTACCTGATTTGTTTGTTTTATCATAACAGCGAACTTCTTTGGCGTGTTAGCATTAAATATGTCAAATTCGTCTGGTTCAGGTGTTCCAGTGGAACGCAGGTTTATGTTCAATTCACATTCTTCCAGGATAGGGACACTGGTATTCACACTTGGTAGATTGAAGAGATAGGGACTTTTCTGAAGAATTTCCATATGTTTCTCGGTTTGAATGTTAGTCTCGCATAAAGCGACGGCAACTACCAGCGAAGACATGTTTCTCCTAGTTACCAAACTAAAACAGAGTGTAGTTTTTTCATCGGTTGTTCATTAGATTCATGTAATTGAGAAATATTTAAGACAGTTGAAGTAAGAGAAAATCTGTTAATTGAGATCACTTGTGACGTGGAGAACATTCAAAATTCATTTCTTAACACAATTAATCATTGCAACGTTTAACAATAAAAAATTATATTCAGATGCAAAATACTTAGGGCGCCAGTAGACACCCTTTCCTAAAACTGTATTTCTCTGTCTGTTGACAGTAGAAACCAAATTGCATATAAAAAAGTGAAATTTTTGTATTCATCTAAAATAATAAACTTTCCTTTCTGAAGGTTGCCGCATTTATTTAGAAAAGGATTTTCTTATACCTACGCACAATTCAACGTTTTCTATAAAACACTACAAGTCTTGGCAAATCTTAACCTTCGTGAATAATAATCTACGAGAAGAGTTTTTTATGTTTTTCGTTGTTATTTCGCTACGAAAACAACGAGTTAGAGAACAAATAAAATTTTATTTTTCAACCCAAAAACCATTAACACTTTATATTCCAACGTTTTTCTAATAACGCCGTGCCTTCGAAAAAGATCTTTTGGTAATTCTGCAAAATCCTACTCCACAGCGATTTCTAATTCATCATTCGATAAAAAGCGACGCCTTCTCAAGTGTTTTTTGAGTTTTGGAAAAGGATAATAGTCACAGGGGGCGGTCGGGACTGTAAAGTGGATATTGCAATTTCTCAAAGCCGCATTGATTGACTACTGTTTGAATAATTCCTGCTTTATGCACCGTGCAGTTGTTGTGTAGAAGTAAAGTTTTTTGAGCATATTTGTGGGGTCTTTTTTCGCATATAGCCGCTTTCAAGTTCCTAATTGTGCCTTTGTAGACATTCCCCTTATTGTAGTCCCTTTTGGTATGTACTCAATTCAGAGACCCCCGCCCCCCCCGCGTCCCAGAAAACTTTTCCTGCAGAAAATTTCATCTTTACCTTCTTAGGTGGTGGAGGGATCTTATGAATCCATTGTGTAGACTCTTGTTTCGTGGGAGGACCATCATCCCCGGTTATAATTCTATAGAAGAAGTCTTCATCTTGAGATAAAGCAGCCAAATTCCCCTCGCAAATTTGTCGTCTACACAGTTTTTATTCGGGACTGAGCAGCCTGGGAATCCACCGTGCCGACACTTTGCTCATTCCCAAATCTTTAAAAACACTCGTCTCTTGTTTTCCTGTTTCTCTAACAATAACTGAAACTTTTACTCGGCGCTCAGTCAGCACTAAACCTTCAACTTTGTTGATGATTTTTTCAGTTTGTGCTTGCAGAGATTTTTCGCACATTGGATCATCATGAATGGATTCCCCATTTGAACTGCATGCACCAATATTTGACTTGTAAATGGGGCGGACTATTTTTTCTAGGCATTGCCACCATTCTGTCATGGATATTCTTAGGGCTACTACTCTTTCGATAGAAATTGCGTGACACTTCTGTGTTCAAGATTCAAATCACTCATTTTCGCTTCCTTAAACTGTTATATAAATGACAAGTGTTAACGATTGGAACCAAACTTCGAGACGACATTATAAAATGTCACAGAAACTTGACATAAAAAAATTATCACCATAGCAAATTGTTTTCATAGCTAGGTAGATAACATAAACAACTTCCCTGGTATCATTGATAATTTATAAATTACTGGGTTATTATTTTACTCTGGGAATCCCAATGTATCTGTATGTGGAGGATCTTTTGAAGATCCACGGGTGTTATGTATAGTTTTTTTTAGCAAAATTCAGCAAAACCATACATGATGCCTATGTGTGTTCGTGAATTTTATCAGTTTATCATCTATTATTATCTGTTGAAAATTTAGTGTGCGCATTATTATCGTTGCAGCTTACACAGACGTATAGTACGTAACTTTTGACAAAAATCATTTTTAAATCGGCTAACTAAGAACAAGAAATCAATATTTAATTAGATTTGAATTCTCATTGCGCGAATAATTTCGATAAATATTGTAGACGCTTGCTAGTGTGCTCCTTTATAATTGCACAATTTACGTGCAACTTATATAATTGAAAAAACAAAAAAGAAATTGAGATCTTAATGATTTTCGTGAAACACAGTAGGTGTTTACTTGTGTGTATTTTCTACGTTTCTGGGTTATTCATTCTGACGTCATAGAGAAAAACTATTTTAAGAAATTTTGCACAAACTTATTCTATTTTGTAAAGTGTAGAATTAAAGTTTCTTACCTATATGATTACTTAATATGTCCAACCACTGAAACACCTGAACGAGTTCAATTACTAAGATTAAATGATGATACTTTTAAATTTTTTTTAGAATTGTAACATTTAACTCGGAATAATTCACAAGTATTAACATAGATGGCACTTCTAAAAAGATTACTGACGTTAAAATTAGTAACCTATTCGCAGTGGTAATATAGATTCATGTAGTCATACAGTTTTCATTGGTAGTCGGTTCGCATGTAGTTTAACTCTTCGTCGGCAGATGGCGCTGGTTAGTGGAATGAAAGCAAATCTATAAATATGTAGGATGAAATTTGAATTATGTATTATATAGTATTACACGCTCATACTTCATTTAATTCTGTAGTTTTCAGCAATTTTTTTTGTCTACTGGCCAAAAGGTCTGTTTGTTACTTTACATAGTAAGTTAATGGATCGATTGCCCTAAGCCTAAGAATGTAACGTATTTCTATTGGAGAATTTCAACGGGGCGTGTACAGTCAACAGTCGTGCGCTGATTAATGGATTCAAGCGGTTGTGCTTTGTTTAGACAAATGAAAGCGATCTAATGCAGCGCCCTCTACACCGAACGGAGTAACTAATAGCTATTTGATTTACGCCCTAAGGTAGGGTTGTAGAAATTTTGACTAGCGGTTATTGCTAAAAATGTTGAAGATATATACAAAATAAATATTAATATAATAGCTTCAATAAACGGATACTCTAAAACTGTGGCACTGGAACACTGAAACAGTTCACTAAAACCCTTACCACAACACTTAAGTAAGTGTTGTGGTAAGGCTTTTTCAGTTTTTCATAATAGCTTCAGTTAAGACGAGTTAAAATGAATAGATATATTTGTAGGTTCAAATTGAGTGCAATATTTGTCGAGAATGACTGCTATCGTGCGAAAGAAGCTTCTTAAAAAATATATATTGATAGCAGACTAATTAGTGGCATCTTCGAGAATATTTTTATGACATTATATATTGTGTATTTTTTATATTTTATGTTTACATTACTCATATAAATACTACTACATTTAATAATGATAGCAAGGACTGTAGGGTAGTATGACAAAAATTAATTAATAATATTTTGTGTGGTGAGGAGTGTGCCGATACTTTCTGTTGTTTGTCACTACTACATTTCTTTAAAATGCAAGAATCTCACTGTAGAGTAACTATACCTACTGATTCTTGATTTTTAATCCTTTAACGCCATACTCTTAAATGGCGTGACTGTCATCATTGCTGTAAAGTTCATTACTCTAAATAATTGAAGTCCAAAATTGTAATTGGGAATTGCAACCGATGAATTAAACAACAGATTTACAGTTTTTGAAGATATGGCGACAGCATACTTTTAATTTAAGTATTATGCATTTATAAAAATAATGTAGAAACAGATTTTCAAAATGTACTGATTTTTCGATTTTCAAAATGTATTGATTTTTCGATTTTCTAATTGGTGCATATTGAAGGAAAATACATTTTGACAAATAGTATGTAATTCACGTAATTGTAGAAAACTAGGCCATCGTTAAAGAGTAACTTTCATTAAAATATCGGATTATTTTTTAATAATTCAAGCATCAGGAACTATATCTTTTACATAGTTAGAAAAGGATTACTATTTTGAATTAAAACCACGTATTCCTACTTTATTACAATCTACTTTCATTAATATGTCAGAAACAGTGTATTGCTAATCTAACCACATGTCATTTATCAAATTGTGTCTAATTAATTTAAATCGTTAAAATTAGAATAGAATCGTTAGAATAACTCAAGCCTGCCAAGACATAAGCCGAGAAGAACTGAGAAAGATTGTCCAAAACAACAGAAAACGAACAGAAAAGTACTAATGTTGGCTTAGTTTAAAATACTGTTATTCAAGTAATTAATCATCGTTTTTTTTGTTGTAGTATTGAATTAAAATAATAAAATAAAAACTCATGGCAAACTTGTGAGAATATTATTCGAATTTTCTGGACTTTTTTTGAGAGATTTTCAAAATTTTTTGTTTTTAATGAAATTTTGGCTTATTTGAACGATTTAGAACAACTTTTATTAACAAGATTTTTGATAGAAAAATCCCTAATACGACTTCTTCGATTTTGCTGTCTATTTGAAATCGTAGTAGATTCACATTTTATCGCGAAGGAAAAGTAACATACCCTAAAAGTACAATTTAGTGAGGGGTATATTCAGAAAAAAATATTTTTTCTTTAAATCGATAATGTATAAAAAAAATACTGGGGTGGTGCCGACTAAAGTGAGACGCACTGGAGATTGCTATGATCATCAAGTAAACCCACACAAGTTTTATTGAATCCAGAAATGTTCTAACATCCAGAAAGGATGTTTTGTAAGTCAAACATCGCATTGGAAAGTAACGGGTGTTTTTTTTTTGCTTAGATAGAACTTACGAAAAAGTTAACTGTCAAACGAGCTGTTATATTCGTTCACTTTTTGGCATTTATGATTAGTATACTCTGGCAAGTCAGCATGAATAGGTTCACGCTGAACAACGCTACCAAATTATTCAAATTTATTTTGAAAATCATCGTTTCGCGCAACTTACAAACAACTTGGTGATTCTTGTGGCCCACGTAGTTGTCCTTCTGAGCAAGTCATCCGTCGAACGGTGGCTAGATTTCGTACCATGCAGTCTTTACACGATGCAGTAACATCAACACGTCGAAGGAGCGTGCGTACTGAAGAGAATATCGCTGTCGTCAACGAAAGTGTCCATTCGTCGTTGGTCACAGTTATTGGGGGTCTGTCTGTCCACTACGTGAAAAATTTTGCGCAGAGATCTTGGCCTACATCTGCATAAGATCCAGCTGGTACAGGAATTAAAGCCATCTGTGTTGTTCTTTCGCCGACTGGGACTCAAGAGCAGTTAGAAGCTGACCCGTTGTTTTATCGCAAAATTGTGTTCAGCGATGAGGTTCATTTTTGGCTTAATGAGTTTGAGAAAAAACAAAAGTGCCGCATATGGGGTGCTAACAATCCACAAGAGACCTTACAAACTCCATTACATCCAGAAAAAATGCACTGCTTGGTGCGGTTTACACGCCGGTGGCATTATTAGCTCTTATTTCTTGAAAAATTAGGCCGGAGCTCGCGTTACCGCCAATGGAGACCGTTACCGCACCATGATTAGTAATTTTTTGCTTGAAAATATTGAGGACATTGATTCGGACGAGATGTGGTTGCAACAGGACGGCGCTACGTGCTATTCGGCGACGGCAACCATCGACTTATTGTAATTAAAGTTTGACGATAAGTCAATTTCGGAGAATGGACGTCAATTGGCCTCCAAGGTCTTGCGATTTGGCACTTCTCGACTATTTCCTGTGTGGTTACAAGAAGACGCTGGCTTATGTCAATAAACCAGGAATAATCGACGCCTTGCAAGCCAACGTTGTTCGGGTTATTTGTGACATACGGCCGGCAGTGTTTGAAAAAGTAACCTAAAATTGGACGTCTAGAATACGCTTCGTCGTGGTGGCTATATCCCCGAAATAATTTTCGAAAGTTAATGCCGTAAATAAATCTTTCGAATCGTACCAACAATTTTATTAGAATTATAAAAAATAATAGGAAAAAATAAATTCTAAGTTCTATCGGGCTTAAAAACACTTGGACGACTGGCAAGCGACAAGGTAGTATGTTCAGCATAAACAAGGCTCAGTTTCGTCCAGGTTTACTTTTGTGTCACTGTACATGTATGTTATTACTAGTGTTGGGCATAATCGATATATTTCAATAATCGAATGAATCGAAATAATTGTTTAAAATAATCGAATGATCATTCGAAATTTACTAACGATTTCGATTATTTTCCACGATTATTTGACAGAATCCGAGTGACGAGTGAATTATTTCGAAACTCCAAACCTCGAAGTTTCGAGTACAGATCTCGAATCGTAATCCGTTTGTGTGCTCCTGCGCAGTCGAAACGAATAATGAATGATTTCTGAACCATAATCGAATGATCGATTATTCGGGTATAAACGATATATTTCGATGATATCATTTATAATCGCCCAACACTAGTTATTATTAGGAGAATCACTCGAATGAATTTAATTCTAAAGTAAAGGACAAAGTTCATCTAGTGGCTAAACAAAAATATTGAGATGAATGATTGATCTGAAAGATGAAGGTTGTTAACCAAAACTGATTTAATAACCATTCATCTTAAAGAGAAATTATGAGAGAATATTCTGGTGGAGACAGTTGCAGTACTGCTTGCCATTGAATGTTAATGTTGATATACCATTCTTTGTTAAACATGTAAAGAGCTATTAAATCGGATTTGATTAACAACCTATATGTATCAGTTTTCATAGCATAAACAAAAAATCGAGATGAGATTGATACTATTAAAAATTATTTACCAAGTGAAAATCCCAATGAAATAATTAATTAATAGTTGAAAAATATATCTTCATTACATTGCCGTATATATATATATATATATATATATATATATATATATATATATATATATATATATACATAAGGGGAAAGCTCGAAGGCAAACTGCGCGCCAATATTTTATTATTCAAGGCACCCACACGTTGCAACCGAAAAGAAAATACAGTGGCAACTCGCGTGTCTTTCGACATTGATTCACTGAAGTGTGTTTATTCGATTATTTATTTCATCATCATGGCACCCTCCGATCTATTCTTCACGCGTTACTAATCGCAATTTGACATGGCACGTCTACTTTAATGCGGACCTGTATTTTATAGTCCGTATTCGCTGGCGACGATCAATTCCGAAGATAAAATATAAATATTTCATTTGATATCAAATATTAATTTATACCATCCTATAGTGCATCGGAACACATAGAAATTGTCTGCATATTTTTGCAATCCAGAAACAACAATACACATGTGTGTAAGTATATAAAATGTAAGTATTATTATAAAGAACATGTGATTTTTATGGTGTATGTTATATAGAGATTTTATTTTGAAGTAAAAGTTAAAAGAATTCAAAAATTCGTTGGAACGAATACGTAATGTCAGTGAATAAAATGAGTTAATTAATATTAAATTAATCACCATGTTAATAAGCTTTATTATAATATTAAAAAGCTCTACTACAATTATGTTACCTTTTGATATCTGGTACTTGCTTTTTAATATATTGTTGTGATAATTATTTTAAAAATGCATTTACATTTAATTACTTACATTGAATGTGAGCTTGTTTAGCCTTTTAGTTGCATATGGTTACAAGTTTACGAGTCGAAGCAGCGCTGGTGCGTTACTATCGAAAACACAAGACTCGACAGCTTTGACGTCAGCAGGCTGTGACGTATTTTAAAGTAGGCCGTAGATCAGCCATAAACGCGTTTACATGTTTAGACTATTTCTGCGTTTTGAATTGGTTTATCCAAATTATATTGGTTTTATTTAAAAAAAAAATACTGTGTAATGATATTTCCGTACTTTACTGGTTGATACCTGTAATGTTTTTCTAGTGTTGTATAAGCGATAAAACATTTTCTGAAGCGATAAAAACGAGATAACCCAATTTAACATGGCGTCGATTGTTTTCATACGTCCAGATCGATTCTTGTGTTTTGAATTGGTTTATCCAAATTATATTGGTTTTATTTACAAAAATATTGTGTAGTGATATTTTCGTACTTTGTTGGTGATACCTGTTAATGTTTTTCTAGTGTTGTATAAGCGATAAAACCTTTTCTGAAACGACAAAAATGAGGTAACCTAACCTAACATGGCGTCGGCTGTTTTGTATATTTTGTTTGTGAGTTACACTTTGTAAATAAAAGAAGATATTATTTATGTTTCAACAGCTACAGATTCAAGGACCGGTGAAACTATAACTGTAAGTTTAAAATATCCTAGGCTTAAAAAAATGCTATTCCAACTCAATTCCTTAGCCGTTCGTTGTATTTGACAAAAAACGTGAAGATTTTATTGTCCAAATAGTTTTATATTCTTACGTTATATTTAACAAAATTATTTTTGAACATGTAGAGATATTTTTAAATGTGTGTAATAAACGTTGTGTTTTAATACAATATATTTTAAATTATATCACCGAACGTAGCCATTTTAGATACTGATATATGTAAATGTCATATTCAGAGCAGTGAACGTATTGCAACCATCATAATAACTTGTTCTATAAATACCCTCCTTAAAATGATTGTGGGAAAAGTGATGATAGATTAGGTAAAACACCATATAATAGGAAATATAGATTAAGTAAAACACCAGATAATAAGAAATTAAAGACCCTGGTTAAATAGCTTGTCTGCAAATTTTCTCGTGAAATTGAACAAAATTTCGAATAAAATTATAATTACTGTATCATCTCAACCTTAGTTTCGTCGAAATACATGTACAATTACTAATAATAATAATCAGTCGATTAAATATCAACCACAAATACATCTTTCACGAAAATAATGCTCGGGTACGTGTTTGGTTTTTGCTTTGAAACTTCATTTTTCCAAAATAAAATCGAATGGGATGCCAAGAAGGGCTCAATTGACGACTGGCATCCTCTTTAAACCGGAAGCCCTTCAAAACCTAAAAAAGAAATTAAAAAAAAACGATTCCTTTACCACCTAGACCAATGTCGTTCATGGCGATACATCACCTAAATAGCGTGACGTCATCGAAGAGCGGTTAGGCCTTCTAATTTCGGTGGTAACGGCTGATGGCCTCTTCACTCGATTTTCCTCCAGATTCAAGTATCGTCTTTGTCTTATTCATACCCGATTTTGTTAAAAAAAGATTGCAGTAAACAACATTTGATGCGCAAAAAAAAATTCGCCATCGGAAACCTTAATTATATTTCTTAATTTCAAAATTATTTAAAAGCAGTCAGTTTATGTTAGTGACTACTCACATGCAGTGGTAACCGTTGTGACCTATCGTACTTTAAAATTTGAATACGCAGCACCTTAATGGAGGTGAAAGGAATTTTTAGTGGATACTGGCACCAGAAAAGTTGTTACTTGTTTCTGTTGATAAAGTAAACCTTGGATCTGTGTGAGAAAAGGAAAATAGATGGGATAAAGGAACAAGTTTCGACTAAAAGACAAGCTTTTAAAGTTCTTCGATTAATTCAAAAGTTTCAAATAAATATGCAACTAATCAACATTAAAGTTTTAAATACTTACCATTTATTTAATAAATCTGGACCCTTAAATTATGAAAATGTGAAATTATAAAGGAAATTTGAAGAATACGATTTGGATTTCAATTGAGAGCTGCGACGAGGCAGAATTTTCACAAAGGACATCGAAGTACATCATCGTTATTTGTAGAGCTACAGTGAGTAGTTAAATATTCATTATTTGGGCAAATAAACAAATAAATTTTAAAAATCATAAACATTTTAATTAAATAAATAACAAATTTCAAAATTTGCTAAAAAGAAATATAATTATTAAATTGAATAAAAAAACTGTAAACCCTTCTGGCATTAAAAATTGTTTAATTTTCATTTCACTCTACTCGAAAAACAACAAAACTTAGATCCCACGTATTTAATACTTTAAATGTGTCAAATCCGGAGAACAGACAGGCTACCCAACTTCGCTTAATTTAGAAATATTAAAAAAAAAACCTTTTGTCACGCAAAGAAGTAAATCTTTCCAATCTTCTTCTTACGAAAGTTTACGGGATTCCTCTAAAATTAAAGAGATTGAAAAGGGTGGCTATAATAGTACTGTTTCAAAATTAAAAATTTGCGTTTTTGCAACACCGAATAGTTAATTCAGGTGTATACATACACGAAGTATATGATACTATCATATAGTTTGTAACACAAGATTAAGGGATAGCAAAACGTATTTTTATTCATTTCTCGTATGAGGAGCTTTAATGCAAAACTTAACAAATCTACATTTTCATTTAAGAAGAGTCAGCACTAAGCGAAAGGTGTTTTGCTAAAAATCGTGTATTTTAGTTGCTAGCATTCTGTACTAGAAAGTCTACAGTAGTGGTCTATAGTCATACTCGCAACTAAATGCTGCCATATACTGCTGATTTCGAGTGGATTAAGAATGTTGCTATTAGCGAGGACACAGTATATTTGAGAGATTTGAAAAAATTGTTACCAGTTTAGTAGCTAGTAAAATACACACTCACAATAGGTAGTAATGTGATACAAAGAGATTACCACACAATAAAATTCTTTAATTTTTAAAGAATTCTATCAAGATAATGCAAGATTAATGCTAAAATATTTTAACCTGTAATATCTCGTCAATTGAAAGGAATAATAGAAGTTCAAAGATATTTAGATGAACCTCTCCTGCCAAGAAGATTTGGTGCATAATGCAATATTCCTTTGCTCATTTAATACAAGTTATTCAAGAAAAATGTTAGAAGTTATTTAACCCTTATATAATAACCAACAATGGAGATTACTACAGACGTTTTTCTTGTTTTTTTCAGTTTATTTTATTTAGTTGATCAGTTAAAATAAAACAAATTACAACGTGCAGAATATTATATTTAATTTCGCTGCAATTGCATTTCTGCAATTATATAGAAAAAGAAAGCAATTATCGACAATATATCGCGTTTTCCATTGCTTCGAAAGAAAAAAAAAATAAAACATATTAATTTTTTAATTTTACATCTCATGATTTGTTTAAAAACGACTGCGATTGTAACAATTTTTATTACTAACTAATTACTATTTCATAACACTTAAAATAATGGGCGTGTTTTTGAATTGCTAGAAACTTTGATCGAACAATTCAAGCAACACAAATGCGTTTTTTACAAGTGGAGAAAATAAAGGTGCTGTTTTAAAGTTGTTGGTACAAGTGTTCGATCAAAGATTCGAGCAATTAAAAAACACACCCAAAATACAAAAGCAACAAGTAATTTTTAAGATTTTATATTGTCAGTTCTGGGTTTCGTGCTGTCTATTGTATAGGTAGATCTATATTGAACGATACAAAACTACGTTTCTTAGAATTAGACTTGAAAATAAGAAATTTAAATACATATGTTTCGATTCAACACTCATTTATATTTGAAAATTGCTAATTTCATTAGCAATTTCTTTTTATTTTGGTTAGCTGATGCGAGTTACCAGAGGTGGTTAGTGGTTAAAAATTAGTTAGTGCTTTTAGCATCTCATCACTAATATCAACGGAACGATAGCTAATTAGGGAAGCCACGACAATCGTCGCCACCAAAATATTAGCGTAAATTCGGAATAAAAGAAATGAAAGTGTTCAGTTAGTGTGAATTAGTGACACGGAAATATGAAGTATAAGATTTCTTACAATAGAGGTACCTCACGTACCCCATCGATTTTCAACTTTGTCAAACAGTCAATGCCTTTATTGTGGAGTTCTCTTCGATTGTATCACCGTAAAGAAAGAAAGTGAGAGAAGAGAAACAAACTGAAGAAAGCCGCAAAAGGAAAAATTATACGAAACCGCTTTCCCTTATAGTAGTGTAGGTCATGAACTTAACAATCAATGATATGTTAACAATAGTCGTTACGTCATGCTATCGTAAACATATTTGCATACGTGAGGAGCAAAACAGACACATACAAACACGTAGCGCCTCTCACACGTATACGCATACAGAAACTTACACACGAATACAAACTGAGAGAGAAGCGCGTGTACCTTCAGGTATTCGAAGAGCGCATGTCTCAACTGGTTCGCCACTAGCACACACCGGCGCAATTCGACCCAATGGGAACGGTTTAATGGCTGAAGACGTGTTCCCCTCTAACTCCTGATTATCTAGGCAACTGGTGTTGCTCGCGTGTAATTTTGTATATATAAATTGCGGAAACCAATATTTACTGTTCTCGGAAAGCAAACTTTGTATATAGATTGAAAGATCCGCTATTTATTAACGATTAACGGTGAAAGGTAAATGGAAAGTTAACGTAGAAAATATGTTTGCTTTAATATTACCCTAATAAAATATATGTAGGTATTTTAGTAATTGGTTGCAAATTGTACGATATAACCCTGTATCTTGGATATAATACATCTTAAAAATACTCTGAGGCATTGAGCAGATACATTAATAATTTAAAATACAATTTTAAAAAGTACAATAAGCAATAAATGTATTTGTGTAAGATTGTAGGATAATCTTAGCTTATTTTCAAATGTTGGTTTTGCATTGCAATAATTTTTTTGATTTTGACAATGTTAAAATCCTGGTGGTTGAAAAGAATAGCTTTAAATGTAATTTTCTAGAAAAGTACTATATTAATAGGTTCGTAAACGCTATCAATTATCAGAAAAACATAGAAAATCTAAGTAACATTTACATAGATTTAATTACTTAATTGCCACCTCTTGCTATTTATGTAACTCTGTGACTCACAATCAATTATTGTTAACTCTATAATTAATTTAGGTGTCGATGATTTTAATTCGGGTTATGCAGCGTTCGCATGGGGTAGTGCGAAATTAGTGCAATGCGAAACTATATACTTTATAAATAAAAGAATTAACAATGCCTTTTTACATTTAATAAAAACTCTAGTTCACTGAATCATTAACCATTAGATTCATTAGTTCGTATAATCCTTTCTTTTGATGACTCTCTCATGTTTAGATAAGAAAATGTTGCCAGTCACAGTTTCACAGTGCAGCATTCAACTATAGCGTTCGGGTCGTTTCCGACCGGCCGATATATATATTTAATATTGAGTTCGATGGCACCATTTAGACAACTAAATAATCTACCAAAATTTAAAAGAATCGGGAATTGTCATTTAAAAAAATTGTTGATAACGTTATTACTTGAAAACCAGAAACCTTAAATTGGTGCCTATTTTTAAAAAGTAGAATTGACCTGTCCGAGCATTTCTTCGAAAAACAAATTGCTTCAAATTTAATTAACTTATTCCGTAATTTTGCCGCGCAGTGTATAAATACGTAATAAAGGAAGTATTTATGTTTTGTTTTCAAATACATTTGGTTAAGAAATTGCTTTAAATAAGTAATCATTTTGAGATGTTGTGCCTGCCAAGTGAGTATAAGCGTTACGTAAGCAGAAGAAACATCAATCAAGGTTCGTATGCAATTTATTAAATACGGTACATTTATGACAATATGAACACGCAGAAGGGTCTCACTGATACACATGTGTAGTAAGTATACATTTCACGTTTATTTCTTTATCTTGAATACTGAGCATTACTATCAAAAATAAGAAAAACTCTATTTGTCCCTGTTTTTAGTACCTTTGAGTAATTACGTTTTAATGAAATGTTTTGTAAAATTTTGTTTTAGTAAACTATTGTTTTAAGATTCCCAAACAGCAGTTGGTAAATGCAGAAACAGTTGTTACTTAGGACAGATATTACTCTTCGTGTGTTTATTGGCTACGTACCTACATATATTAGACCATCCTTGACGATTAACGGATAATTTCCGACGGTTTTATAATTTGTAATTTTTAAATCGTTTCTCTTGTAAATGACGATATTCCTATTTTGTAATTATACGACTTTTATAATTTATTTTTACCATGAGCTATATTAGCATTATTTTGATAATTGTTTCTAGAAATTTTTTTGTTTTTAAATTTGTTTTTGTTTTTTTATAATTGTTGTATGAGGCATTTTAATATCAATTTTTTGGAGCTCTAGAAGTACTTAGTACATACTTCCTCTTAAAGACGTATCTTTTGGGGTACTGGGCTTCTTACTGAAGTTGGTACAATACTAGTAGAAGCTAACTGGTCTTACATGTTGGTACTAAATGAAGAATTAAGTGTTTCTTTCTACATACTTAACTTTGAAATTAAGGATCACGACAAATAAGCAAATATTGTTTTCTAATCCTAAGTTAAAATTTGACAAATCCATGAACTTGTACTTCTGCCTTACACTCCATTAGACATACACTTGTTGCATACGGTATAATTTATAGTTTTGAAGTTTTGCGAATGTTTGAAGTGTCTGGATACTTTGAAATTTTTAAAGTTGATTTTTGGCAATCAAGTACATGAAGTTAGATGAGCGCAACATAATTGAAAACCGATTATACTACACTTTGACAATATACTGTAGTAGTAGGGTTGTGTGTTGGTAAGACGATGTAAGCAAAAGTATTGAGTTATGTGGCGAACAATGGCTCCGCCAGCTGGTCGGCTTTATAGTGAAGGCATGTGGCAAAATCAATATGAGAGCGATGGCGCGAACTGGCGGAGCTGCCCGGAACTTCTATTGTTAACGTCTCCGGCACGGCCACTGCGATATTACATCACCATATTACATTTTAATATTGAGTAGGGGTTGGATGGTTAGTCTAGTTGGGTTGGTTGTATCATGGTGCCGTTGCGGTATATGTGTACGCACACACTTTAAGCTAAGGTTCGCTTGCCATCGCCGTTTCAGATATTTATGACATGAACTTCGTTTATAAGCAATTAAATTAATTTTGCATGCTAAAAGCGTTGAAATAATGAATTATGCCAATTTAATATGCAGCATGTTGCTTATCATTTTTCGAACCTTTACGGTGTATATTGGGGACATTTTCATAATGTGATGTGTCTTGTGTATTAACGGTAAATTTTTCTGTTATACCCTAAACTTTTTAAGAAAAACATAATTTTGTTGACGGGCATATGTAGAATGATGCTAAGCAAACCATTCTTTGAGAAGCGATTTGCTTGTTAAATATAAACAAGATCTATAATCGATGTAAATAATTTTTTTCTTGATTGTGGTGTTAAGAACAAATAGATATTTAAATATCTGTTTTGCGTGCGTTCATATTTGATATACGAGGTAGGCGTCATAAACTTTCGGCCCAACAGGTTTATACAGGTTCGAACATGCTCAAACTCCATTGTGTCATAGTTGCACATGTGCGAGGCCTATACTATATATAGTATAGTAGTAGTTTTTAGTAGCCATCCAGACAACGTGACTAGTTCATGAAAATGTCGCAGGTAACGAAAATTGAGTACCGCGCTGTCATTAAATTTTTAACAAAAGAAGGGTATACGCCTAATCACATTAAACAACGTTTAGACGGCATTTATGGTGATTTATCTCCTTCATATTCCACTGTAAAAAAAAGGGGAAAAGTGTTTACGTTTGGGGTAAGAGTCCCTTGAAGATGATGACCGCTCTCGGTTGACCAATTGAACGTCTCAAAACATTTGAATTATTGAAGGAATGATATTAGCAGATAGCCGTTTGGAAGTGAAGGAATTAGCAGTGATGTCTAACATTTCTGAAACAAGTATTCGCCCTGCTCTCCAACGTAAACGTGGGGTCGAATGTACGCGCTCGTATTTAAACATGTGTGGAGACGACCAGAAATCGATTTTTTGGAGTCCATTGTCACAGAAGATGAAACAATGGTTCTGTATTATGATCCTCTATCCAAATAGGAATCAACGTACGTCGTTTTAAGGACGATAGTGAGTTGCAAGCAGCTGTAATTCAACATTTTTAGGGAAAAACTAGATTATCTATTTTACAAGGGTATAGAATTATTAATTGATCGTTGTAATAAATCTATTGAAGTTAGGCGAGGTTATGTTGAAAAATAAAGATTGTTGTATTTTACCAAGTTTATTTTTTCTATATCAGGCCGAGGATTTATGGCGCCTACTATGTAATACATACACCAGTATCATTTAAATGATTAATACTTCGAGTATACCTCCTCTACGTTTAAAATGTCTAGAGTAATTAAAAGATTGACATTTTAGGGACCTTTAGTTTTATTAGACCGATACTTATTTGGCGGCAATGTCAAAGTCGCCACAAATATCAGTAACTTTGAAGTCGCCCTAGGTCACTGACTTTACTTAGGGAGCCGCATCAGTTATTTTTAAAGCATTAACTAATTACTGAATGGTCAGACACTTTGATCTAGAAGGTCATCATGTTAATGGATCTCGAGGTATGTAAATTTAGTTGAAGAGATGTATGCATGTGCGATAATGTGAATTAATTTATTTCTGTTTCGCTAAAGAGTGTTTAAATTGATAATTTATCAGCAAGGTACCTATAATGCTTTTAATAAATACGTACGTGCTTGAATATACAGAGTGTGCCAACCTTCTGGAATTGTAAAATTGCTCCTATTGTGTAAATAGTACGCAACTAAAATTCTCATAATAGACGTCGTAGAGTGTATTTCAAAATATTTCCGTCTATACAGGCTGGTCGACAAATAGAGAATCAGACACCTATTTTGTTATTTTAAATGGAATGTCATGTAATATGTTCACCATCTAGAAATAAACCAACCTAACATGGATTTCATATATCTCTTTCTACCAGATTTCGAGATGCTTATAATTTTGTTTTCAATCACTTCAAAATTACATTTTAGCGTAAATTTAGAGATTGCACACATTGGTCATTCTCTAGTAATGGCATTAAAACGTCTTCGAAATATACAGGCAGCTCAGTATTGAACACCAAACATTGGCAAATGCAATCACCAGAAGCGTCATTTTCTTAAGTTGTTATCTCAGAAATTCAACAGTGAGGAATATGTGTTTTGAAATTTTGTTACATATTACCATTTTTTTTTTGAAAGAAATTGAATAATCATTGTTAAGACAGCATAAACTAACACTCTTTGGTTTTGCATTCTTTCTAGTGCAATTACATTGTTTGAAATAAAATGCATTTGTGGATTATAAGTACAGCTTCTTTTCGTATTTATGCTAAAGCTTTAAATGGATTTACTTGACTTTGTGGGCACTGTTTTTCAAATATTAAGGTAATTGAAAAACCTTTTTACCCAAAAAGGTTTTTCAATTACATTCATTATGACAACAAAACCTGTCCACCCGGACAGGTTTTGTCTGTAATAGATAACTGAAATTCTACTAAAGGTCTACGAAATAAAAAAGAGTTGAATGCATCGCTCTTATAATTGCTAATTAACAGCCAGCCGACAGACATATTAATTTTGGACCATTCTGCAATTAAAATACGCTTCAATTCTTCTCGACTTGTTATTTCGAATTTTCGAATACGACGATCCAGCTCATCCCAAATATGTTCTATGGGATTAATGTCTGGGGACTGTGGTGGAGTTTTCAGCGTATGGGGCGTATTAAAGAGCAGCCATTCTCTGACCAAATAGGAAGTGTGCTTAGGGTCGTTATCTTGTTGGAAATAATAACGACACTCTAGCCCCAAATTCTGAGCACTTACTCCCAAGTTATGTTTTAAAATGTAAATTTCCTTCGTCATCATACCTTCAATGATGTGCAAATTTCCGACGCCATTAGCCACCATGCACCCCCACACCATTACACACCCTACACCGTGTTTGACGGACGGTCTTAAATTTTTGGGATTTAGAGATTCTCGTCGCTTTCTCCATACCAACTTTCGACCATCAGATCCCCAGACATTAAACTTATGTAAGTTTAATGTCTGGGAATAGGGAAAGCGAGGAGAAGCTCTAAATACCAAAAATTTAAGACCGACCGTCAAGCACGGTGGAGGGTGTGTAATGGTGTGGGGGTGCATGGCGGCTAATGGCGTCAGAAATTTGCACATCATTGAAGGTATAATGACGAAGGAAGTTTACTTAGACATTTTAAAACATAACTTGGGGGTAAGTGCTCGGAATTTGGGGTTAGAGAGCCGTTATAATTTCTAACAAGGTAACGATCCTAAGCACACTTCCTATATGGTAAGAGAATGGCTGCTCTATAATACGCCCCATACGCTGAAAACTCAACCACAGTCCCCAGATATTAATCCCATAGAACATATTTGGGACGAACTGGATCGTCGTATTCGAAAATTCGAAATAGCAAGTCGAGAAGAACTGAAACGTATTTTAATTGCAGAGAATATGCAGACTGTACGAACACTTTCTTCCCGGTACCTTTTGTTAGTGGTAGACATATATATGTTTTTGTTATAAATATTGTTTTAATTTTAAGAGAAATACTAACATTTCTTGAAAGTAATATTAACGCTGTCCAAAATTGTTATTCGTTCCCGCGGTTTTGTTTGGTAAAGCACGGTGAAATAGTCCAAGTTCCTCTGCAATCAATTCTTTTAAAGTAATCCAAGGTTTTCTCAAAGTCTGAATTTGCATCTTTATTAGAAACTCTGGCAATTTCTATTGCTTTGAATACTGAACACTGAGAATATTCTTTATCATCAATCTAGCTTCCCTCTCCATGTAAAAGTTTTTTTTTTCTGGTTGAACATTCAAACACCACATTTTTTGTAATTCATCTTTATTTTTTGTAATAGTTACCGCCTATCTATGTACCAATTTCAAAAGTTTGAATTGAATTGTATACGTATACTAGGTTTTTCTCTTTTATAAATATTGAATTGAATTCAATTCTCTTGTTTTATAATGATTGTAGGGATTGTTTAGACATGTTTATAAGTAACGCTTACTTTGCAATCTTTGCTAACACTACTGTTTAAAAACCATGCGACTTGACACATACTAGGGTACGTAAGAATTCATTCATAGTCGGGAGTCTCATGCGTTTATCGAATAGTGTTGCCGTTTGTCTTTGATTCGCTACGCTCGCTCCCCACCTTATACTTTCATAGCGAGCAAACGTTGTAACACTGTCCATATATTTAAGCGGTTGACTTTAATACGAAACTTACGAACGCGGTATGTATGCGACAATGCAAAGGTAGAAGACCTCTTAACTTATTCACAATAACCTCTATCCGTATAAGGGAAATTCAAACACTAAGAACAAGATACAGTGGTGATAGGCAAGTCACAAAATCCACAATGATGTTTCAAACACCTCAAACAAATTCCTGTGAATTATAAATCAAATAAAAAAGCATGGATGGCGATTTATTTGTAGAAGGACTGAGACTGTGGGATGTAGAGTTATTACTGAAGAATAGAAAAATTATTCTATTGGTTGACAACTACCCTGCAGTGAAAGGTTTGCGTAACATTAAATTGGTGTTTAAACCACCAAACACTAGCTCCAAGTGTCAACTTATGGACCAAGGAATAATACACGTATTTAAAAGCTACTATCGAAATTTTTTGCTTATAAACTTAATTAATTCAATTGACGCAGATAAATCTAGGTCTATAAATTTACCGGTTGCAATAAATTTTAGTCATGAAGCATGGCAAAAAGTTACGGAGAAAACTATCAAACATGCTGGTTTCTGTACTTCTTTTGATGAGTTTGACTCTGATGACGAATTATCATTTTCACAATGGTTGAAGAAGCAAAAATCATCTTTATCAACTATTGATTGATCTGTCGTTGATAATGAAGTCGTAAAAAGTGCTATCCAGAATATCCATTTTAACGAATTCGTGCATGTAGATGATCAAGTTGCAATCGCCGAATTCTTAACTGACGATAACAATAATCAACAGCGTACTCAATGAATCTGTAGACGATTCCAGTGGTGATGAAAGTAACAGATACGAAGATATGCCAATCCCTACTAATCAAGAAGGGCTACAATACACTTTTACATTTCGCTACTTTTTACAGTCTCATAATACACCTAACGATGCTTTTGATATATTCGCCAACATTTAGGATAATATTGAACAAATTTGCGCTGGCGCGAAATTGAAACAGTCAAAAGTTATAGACTTTTTTAATCAGTAATTAACACATGCAATGTTAAAATATATGTATACAGTATTTTTCAAAATTTGTACTCTTATGTAAATAAATATCGTTTGAAGGATGTAGTTATCACAAATTTTTTAATTTGTCCAATATATTTCATTCGTTACGTTTGTTACGAACTCCGCATATAAAGAACTGAATTTCTCGGTCTCTTGCGGTTCGTTATATCCGGACACTACTGTATTTTGTCCGTGCGTGATCAAGAGGATGTCTGTTTCATATAGATTTTGGAGATACTTCAGTAGGAAATGAAAACTACTGCGTCGGTTTCATAAAAATGAGCTAGAGGGATCGAATGGACTACTAGTGTGCTAAGCTTCAAACAACCTAAACTTTTCGTAGTTGGTTACGTTTGTATAGATATATTATGTGCTTTCCATTGCTCTAGTTTGGCTACTTTGTAATAACTAATCCGTTTTTGGAGGAGGTAATTAGTAAAAGTACTTTGAAGATCACCTTTATTTCCAAGATGTCTGGCTCGAAATAGGAACAATAAAAGATGGAATGACTTGAACAATACATAGAACGTAGAAATAACAATGACGAAGGTGACATTTCTTCGTGTGAATGAATCGGAGCAGAATACAACGCATTTCGAAATATGTGTGTATGGCAAATGGCATACGTATAGTAAAAGTAAGTTTTACGATAATATAACGACGGGGGTGTAGGGCAACTCCACTACTCGCCCGACAGCAATTCGACAGGCATTCCTCAGGTGAGATATGACATATGAATGGACCTTTTCATTGAGCCGGCGATGTTATAGGTAAGGTTGGCAGGTATGGGTATAAGGTAGAGGTAGGTAGAGATGCCTATATTTTATTTTTTTTGCGAAGTTTGTCGTCGTAGAAGCGTACTGAACGGCAGTATTCAGAAGAGAGGAAGTGACGCGGGGGGTCATCAGTCACGCTGACACCTGGAGAATGCGACGACTTCTACGAATTCACAAACGCCGTGAAATATCGCTCCACATTTCTCGCCTTCCTTTTCAATGACGGCTGCGACTCTGCCGAGTCCCATTTTTAAGCATCATTTGTTTTACGTCTATCGTCGTCGGCCTCGTATACTCGTCATCGTCGCGACGACGTCACCTTACGATTCCTTCATCATTGTGCTGAATCTGAATTTGGATTCCCACTGAAATTGCATCCTTTATTACGTTGTTTTTATTAATAATTTATAGATACAGAGTTATAGTTAATTCTAATTAGTTCTCAGTTACTGCATAAATGAAGATTATTACGTGGATTATGGTTTCCTCGCAAATAATTTTTGGCTGAGAGTATATACAGATCATAATTTTTGGTATAAATTATTGTCCTTAGAATCCGCGTTGTACCGGATGCGTCATTAGTGTGTTGTCAGAGTTTAGCGTGAAAACGACCAAAGATGACATTTACACACTCTGACATTTTAAGACCTAGCCAAAAAACAGATATAGTGTCGTGAGTTACTATTTTGTTATCATTTTAGGGGCTAACACTATGTTTTAAGATGGTATAATGTAAAAATATGTACAGGGTGTTAAATCTGTCGTGCAGAATTTATCGAAATTCAAACGCTATTTTTTTTTTTAATAGAACCTATATTTGTGACATGTAATTCTTTTATGAAATTACCTTTAAAATGGTACTGATAACGTAATACTTATTTTCAGTATTTTCGAAGATATTGCACTTTTTTGGGAAATATGTTCGTACTATTTGATATGCGGCACATTTAATACAGCTAGATGGCAATGATTTTCAAATAAAAACTACTATCTAACGAAACATTAAGTCTCTGCCTAAAATTTCCACATAAAGTTGTCTTTCGTAGTTTCTCTTTGCTATCAACGTGTTTAGTCTTTGTTATAATTTTATTAGGACTCATTTATTGTAATTTGAATTATTTATATGTTTATTATTAGTTATTACATACTGCTTTAATCTTTTTATCAATTATGCAATTGCTGTAATTTTTTAATAACTTTCATTAACTAAAAATGAATTTCTCGAAAGACGAGTTCATACACATGGTAGTTCTTCTTGGCGCTTGCAACAAAAATCCACTCTTAGTATCAAGAATGTCAGCGGAATACCCCTTGTGATATTTTTCTATGGCCTACTATAAAAACTGTTTACACGACACCCCCTACAATGGCAGAAAACATGTAAGAGCGAGTAAGAAACGCCTTCCTTCAATTGAACGAGGACAAATTGGCTCATAATGTAAGCCAATCCGTATAGAGACTGTTGAGAATATGCACAGAAGAGAATGGAGACATTTTTGAGTACCTTCTGAATTAAGATTATTTTATTATGGAAACATCTAAAACTGTACATTGCTTTTTAGAAACTGAAAATAATAGTTTTGTTTTACGAACGATTTCTTATTACTTGAACATAATCGAAACAATTTGCGGAAAAGAAAACAATTGAGTGGAGGTAAATGGTTCCGTTTTTATTATATCACAATTTTAAAACCAAATTAAAGAAACGTGGTAATTAATTACTATACTTCTACGTTATAGGGTGGCACATATTAAAATTGTGATACCTTAGAACGCATTGGGAATCAATATAATAATGTAATATTTTTTATGTAAGTAAGACGATAAATGCGCGTAATATCAAGGGCACTATTTGATTTACATTATACCACCTCGAAATGTATAAAGTATTAGCCCTTAAATTGATAGCAAAAGGGTAACTCGGGACACTATAGGTTCGTTCCAACTGACGATTTCTGTACGATATGCGAACCAGTTCACACATCGATTATTGCGCGTGCGTCAGATATACATTCTATGGGTACAGATACCATTGCGCTTGTCAGTACAAACGGTTTTTGCTTGATACGATGTGCCGATATGACCGTACAATAACTGATACTTGTACGATACAAAGTTAAGTTGGAACACTATATTATCGTTCAAGGTACGGTACATAATGTAGTTGGAACACTTCGTTTCTACTGCACAGATATCGGACGGTAAATTTACGGTTTTATAAGCGTGTTGGAATAAATTTAATTTCTGTGTTCAGGCTATGTGTTAAAATGTCCGAGTCCTGTAACTGTCAAAATTTTAATAAAATTTGCAATATAGCCAAAAGTAATTATCGAAAGCGCACATAACCATAGGTATATCACTGCAAACATTGTTTAAGTGGTTATCAAAACGATCAATAAAAATATAGCAATGCATTTAAAATAAAAAGTTGAAAGTGGTTGCCGAAATTTGGAACACCCTGTATATTTGTAGATAATTTTACAAAATGCGCTGTGGCATATTAGATACGTACAATGAATCTCACTTCCCATCTTTGGCAGTTTTCACGCTAAACTCCGCCGACACACTAACGGCGCACTCGATATAACCACCTACTGGAACCCAACATATTCTTAAACTGCCAAACTTGACTTTACTTCGAATTTATTGTAGAATTTAAACACTGAACACTTAGAAAATGGGAGTCAAATACATGTTACCTGGATGAATATTTTGACTAAAAGTGAGAAATTGATTAACGCCCCTTTTTTTCTATTATTTTAATCGCGATAGCAATCGTTTAAGCACAGTTAATCTGGATAACTATACTTTTCGAAAAATAATTTGATAATAGATCTCAAACGAACATTCTTACTTACTTACTCACGAGTAAGTAAGGGGGGGGGGGGGATCTGAGTTGAGTTATTTTTCCGGTTTCCTTTTCCATGCCTCCTTCCATGTTTTTCTATCTTATGCCTGTCGGCGCACTTCGCTCCACTTAATATTTCTGCTTTCTGGCGCTTCCTTGACTTCCTCTATCCATGTCTTCCTTGGCCTTCACCTTCATTTTTTGATTGTTCTCGCTTCGTACACTCTTCTTACCGATCTGTTTTCGCCCATTCTCATCACATGTCCCAACCATCTTAATTGTCCCTCTTCTGTTACATTTTGTACTGGTGTCGTCTGCAGTTTTTCCCTAAACACTGTGTTTTTTATTTTATCTAATCTCGTTTTTCCTTCAATTTTTCCCAGAAATCGCATTTCAACGGTTTGAATTTTTCATTTTTGGCTCTTTGACATTGTCCATGTTTCCGGCCCGAACGTAAGTACTTACATTTTGTTTGGCCGTGAATCTCCTTCTTGTTTAGGAACGAGCGCTTTATGCTGTTGAAGTGTTTGCCTGTCTTTCTAGTCCTTGCTTTGATTTCTTCGTCCAACCTTCCATTTTCCCCTATCATCGAGCCCAGGTATTTAAAGCTGTGGACTTGTTCTATTTTTGTTCCGCTGAAAAATATTTGATGTTCCCTTTTCGAGGTGCTTATTACTATTGTCTTGGTGTTTTCGTGACTTATCTTTATACGTATCTTCTCTAAGCTTTCATTCAATATTCTTAGGTTCTCATTCATCTTCTCTTCATTTTTTGCAAAAAGAACTATGTCGTCGGCGTATTCTATTGTTGAAATCTTCACCTCGTTCAAATTCCAATATCCAGTTATATACGGTGTCATTTGTTTTTTGACCTCTTTTATGGCTTCATCTAGGACTACCGCAAATAAAAGTGGACTTAAAATGCAACCCTGCCTTATTCCGTTTGTGGTTTCAAAGTAATCCGACTTCTCATGCTTCATCCTTACAAAGCTTCTCGTTTGACATTATTCCTTTTATTGTTTTTGCGTCTACTCCTCTTTTCTGCTGCGTTCTCCATATACATTCTCTGTCCACTCTATCGAAGGCTTTTTCTAAGTCAATGAAACACATGTGAACCTCCCCCGCCTCATTCAACGCCTTTTCGCTGATCTGCCTTATCGTAAAAATCGTGTCTGCTACTCTATTTGGTCTAAAACCACATTGAGAGTCCTCGAGAGTTCTATACTTGTTCTATACGAACATTCTCACATATTTTGAAAAATAGCATAACGCGTGCCTTGCAGGGACGCAACTGGAAGACTAAATCTATGCTACTCTGTGACATTTAACATCCACAACTGAACAATATTACAATTTTGTGACAAACCAGACGATTACTTGGTGAACGATATTTAATTTTCGAAATTATGCTAAAGATACAACTGAATTTATACTGTCAATTGTTGTAGGAAAATATTTCATTAAAATTTAAGATTTAGAATGCGAAGAAAATCAACACCATGATCGTCATTGACTGGACTTAGAATAATCTCCTAGCACCCTTGTTTCAGCGATAATAGGCCAGGAAAGCAGTAGGAGCCACCGAGAAAGTGTTAATAGCCACCAGAGGCATTTTGACGTTGAACGAGAGGACATACTGAATTTACTATACGTTCGAAGTTGTAAATTATAACACTACAATGATGTGCATAAATTGACGCAAAAGCTACACGCAGCGACATTCTTCGTTCGGTACTCTAGTCCACAAATCAGTGTTAGTGTTTCTTTTTTACTTTAAAGTTGGTTTTTAATATTTCTTCATTGACATACTTCCACGAAAAATATATTTGGTAATGTTGCAAAACAATAAGTTTGTATTCTAATGTGATTCTTATCAAGAACATTGCTGTCAACGTTTGATATTTATGTATTTAATCCGATTTTTGTGTTTAATTTTGTGCAACCTCTGTTTTCTCGTGATTATTTGTGTACTTGTAGAATACAACTAGAAGAGCAAACTCTAAACGCAGTACAAGAAGATCCCGCCATTAGTACCCGACAGTTAGCTTCAACATTAAATATTTCCAAAAATAAGACCCGCTTAGTTGGTTCTATGAGAAAGCCTTCTTCATCCATATGATGTTTCTAAAGTTCAGCCGCTCTATGAAAACGTTAACATATTTCGATTAAATTTTGACAACACAATCTTAAATAGGATTCAAAAAGATAGCGACTTGTTCAGATGTATCCTTTGGAGCAATTTGGCAACAATTATTACCTTATTTGCTATGGTTGCGCAACAAATTGTACAATAATTTAAATCTATTATCTTCTATTAAAGCAGTTCGGTAAAATCGTAAGGCTAAGAGCCCCGCATCGTAAACATGATACAGAGACGCATTAAGTATATGTTGCAAATTTCAGAGGCTAAGTTTGTGTAAATGTATTTAAACGAAATTGATATATTCATTATAAATTGAAATAGAAGATATGTACATATGTAATAAATTTGTTTCAAGTAGAAATTAGGAGAAACGAATTAGCCATTACCACAAGAGACTTTTCTATATTTCCTGCAATAAAACGGGTTCTTTTTGAAGTTAGTAAGTTATTCAGTATTAAAGACGTTCTTTCAACTTCACAACTTGTAAGCGGAGCAAAAGTAAAATGTGATATAAGAAAGTTATGTTTTATACATATACAGTGGTACCTCGGTTCACGATAGTATCTTGCCATGGAATTCTCGGGTTACGGTAGAAAATTTGGATGAATTTTTGTTTCTAAAACCGAAAGGTGTTTCCGGATACGAAACGCGGCTTACAACCTTTACAGATTCGGCAGAATTTCCGCGCGACTCGTAGATGCTAGGAGGAGATAGTTGTATACAATGTAATGCGATGTGTTGTGTGGTTAACTTTCCACTAGTCCACCGCCTCGGATCTGACTTGAATTCCTTGTTAATATTATTCTTACTTTATCCGAAAATCCTTTTACCTTTGTGTGAAATCTTTTTCAAAGAACAAGGCCGAATTGTAGTTGTATTAAAAGTAGTGTATGTAAGTGAAGTTATTTCTTTTTAATTTAAATCACGAGTTTTTATTGATTTACGTAACATTATTTCCTATATGTTCAATTGTATTCAAAATGCATAAAATGAATTTATGATTATATTTTTGATTATCTCTATTTCCTTTATTTCCTATAAAAAGATTTGATTCCAGTTACGAAATTTCGGATCACGAAATGTTTTTGGAACCAATAACACTAAACTGAGGTACCACTGAATTTCTCCTGTAGTCAATTGGTATATTGTATCTAACTCGGGGTTTCTGCTGAACAGTGCATCAACTTTTTGAATGAGTTTACTTCCAATATCACCCGGAATACTTTTTAATTTATTGATAGTATCGTTTAATGTATTGAATGCGCTTCTCAATTTTATGTTTCGACTTTTGAAGTATTGTATCGTCGCTGTTACATACAACCCAAACCCTCTTGGCTGAAATGATAAATTACAATATTTAGAAAGTACAGAATTTTCATCAGTGTTTATGAAAAAGATAATATTTTATTCAATGAAAAAATGTTTTATTCTTACCATTTGTAAACAAACAACCTTCTACTTGTTAGAACATGGCAAACTGTCATGGCATTTCGAATTACAGAGTAACCCATGCTGAAAGACATTTTCCCTTGCAGTTACATCTCTTGAAACGTTGACCACCTGTGATTGAAGATTTCCTGGCACACTTACGAAAAGTTACAATTACATCTGGAACTTCCTCTTGTGGAATGAAATTCTCCTTACAAATGGCAAACTGGTTCCTAGAATGCTTTTGAGTCAATCGTCTTTCCTTAGTGCCAATCTCATGCATCTTGCCATCAGCATCCATTTGCAGAATGACCCTAAGAATGTTCCTGGAGTCACTTCTACCCCTGTCGACATCACGAACCCGTATTTTTACAGTATCTCCAATCTTGCCCCTTGGAAACTTTGATTCAGACATTAGCCTCATCTTTTATGCCTGACACTGCAATACTCCTATGGGTTTTTCCCTCTTCTTTTTAATAACGTTGATTTTGTCTGAAATCATATTTTCCTCCGAAATGTCCTCTACAGCACTATCTCCGTCCCCTGTTTGCCCATCTTCCTTTTCACCATTCTCTATTACTTCCCCTTTTTCTTCGCCACCATTCTCTGTTACTTCCCTATCTTCTTTACCACCATTCTCTGTTTGTCCATCATCTCGTACTAAAGCATCTGAAGAAAAGTCGATTAAGGTTTCCAGATCTTCTTCATATTCCAGGTTTCTGATGACATCATTGGAAAGTGATAATGTTGTCAGACCGACATTTGCTGGAACCCCAAACATGGCCTCATATGGGCTGCAATTTATGCCTTCATGATGGGCTCTATTCTTCATGAATTGAACAAATCCCAGACCCCCAGACCAGTGTGGAGTTCGATTTGTTTCCGTCCAAGTCGTCAACATGTTTTCAATGTCCTGATTTGGGTGCTCCGCAGAGCCTTGCGACTGGCTACGTCTCGGCTTTCCATGAACTATCTTCAAGTTCTTGACCAAGAAATCGGTAGAAATGTGCCGTTTTACATTCTACGATAACTTGAACAAGTTTTTAACGATCGTGGATATTCGTTTAGTTTCGTTAATAGCTGAACGGAGAAATTATTAAATAGGAAATTTTCATCTGCATATAAAAATAGATTGGCAAGCTGCTTTTGTTCAACGTTTTGGTATAGGCACAGCTGTTGGTTTAGTTACTCCAGTTTCAGTTAGTTCATTCAAATTACCCATTACATCAATCTCCGTAAATTTTCAAAATTTAACTTCACTTTACTTTAAAAACACTAAAACAAAATTTGTAGATATTTTGCTGTTACTGGGTTGGTATTGAAACAGCAAAGTTTGTGCGAAATCGTTGGAAAATCGTGATAAAAATAGAGACAAAAATAGATGTTCTATTCAATTCAATTAATCGCACGATAAATTGTTCAAGAAATCGGACTGATTTTTGCTATTTTATACGGTACGATAACATTGAAGATCAACTTGTTCAATTAATTGACCAATAAGTCGCGGCGTGTAAAACATAAAAAAATTGAAACTTAAGCACATTGCTTGTCAAAAACTAACAAATTTAAACAAACCTACCACAATTAAATTTAAACAAACCTACCACAATTAATTAATTACAATAGAGTTCAATAAAGTAAAGGAAAAACAACAATTAACAAACCAAGTTAAAATGAGAGAAAATAATAACGAGCACAAAGAACGAAAGTATGACAAATGCAGGTTATGATAACAATAAATAAAAATAATAATTTACGCTTTTGGAATTGAGATTTGACAGTTTGGTAATTGTTATGGTTACTTTGCTTAGCAACGAGCTCTTTAGATCTGTCTGGTGTCACAAGAAACAATTTGGCGCTCCCTTCTAGCCAACAGATTACCAAAACCTTTATTGCTGCATATTATCATATTTCTTAAGCTAAAGTATAACATATGTGGTACCGTTGGGTTCGGCTTTCGATTTCTTTTTCAAAAACGTAAAAATACATATGGTGTTTTATTTCAAATAAGAAAGTTGACGTCACTTCCGGCAACACCAGAAATGCAAATGAACTGCTGAAAAGATAGCTCACAACCTAATTTTTCTAAAAACGCTAGCTTCTGTCGTTTAAGAGTTAGTTGGAGGGGGAGGAAGTTCTTTAGGATCTCAATGTATAAATAAATGTAGAGTATTCATAACTCAAAAAGCAAAAATTTACGCCCCCAAATACATTGGTAAGGTCAAAATACTTTTTATACTTCGTAAACTTTTCTAGGGAAAATCAAATTTTTACAATGCGTGCCCAAGGACCATCCATATATTAAGCAACTGTCGTTGACTTTTATTTTCTGATAGGTACGGGCAGAAATATAGCTTGCAAGGGGGTGTGAACGACTGTCGAGTTTAATACTTGCCGATTTTTTAGCCCAGATAAGAAAGTTTAAGGTTTATCGAGAATGTGTAGGGTGGTAAAAATGGTCGCGATTATTGATGGGTCATTTAGATTTTATGGGCCCTTAACTTTTTTCGGATTTGAAATAAAATATGCTGTTAATCGCGATAGGAATGGAATGAAAGTAACCTTCGGCGTTAGTGACCTCCGTAAAGTAAATATTCGGAATTTATATTGTCATATAAGGGACTGTACGATAAGAATCTTGTGGAACAGAAAGAAATAGAATGAGGAAATTCCTCTAGTAATAAAATTTTATGATTCTACTTATATAATGTTGGGTAATCAACATTGTCTGTTATATAGAAGGTATGAATGTTTCTTCGTACCGTAAGTGTTTCTTTTAGAAGATGTTATATAAAGCCTAATTAATTGATATATTTTCCATCTTAGCAAAGATTCTACTTTACATTTTCTTCCTTTTCCATAACATTTACAACCTTTATGCATTTATTTCATTTACGTTTAAAGGCGTTGTATGTTGACCACGAAATATTTAAGTTTAGGTGCTGTAGAATCAATGTGTATAATTAATTACAAATTTATTATACCCATGTCCTAAAATCCATATTGTTACTGAAGTTTCTAGCAATCATGTAGTAATATTTCTATGGGTAACTGTTCTGGGTGGAGAATTATTTCTTATAATTAGTAAAAGAAAAAGTTGGTGTAGGAATGAATTTTTAAGAATCGGAAATTGGGAGTCAGCCTATGGCTGGGGTTTATTCGCTAGCATTGTTTCTTGCTCACTGCGTTTATGTTACAAATGAGATTTTTGAAAAATTTAGATAGTACATAAAAGTGTATATATCATATCAATTAACCATAAAATTCTAGGATATCAATGCTGTAGTGACGTACACGTCATTCACGGGATTCAAAATAATAATTTTACTGCGAAAAATAAACTATTTGATCAACCAGAAAGGAGCAAACAACCATTCTTCTTTGGTTTCGATTCGTTGAGGAAGTTAATGCAATTATTGCATTATTATTTTTTTTGTTAAATTCAAGAACGCTAACAGTCGAGATGCCCTTTCAAAACAAATAAATGTTGCTTGAATTGATAGTGTCGACCAAATTATTACGTTAGATGAACAAATTCCATCAATTAGCTATTTGAGTGTTACTTCAACACAATTTTAGTTAATTCAGCTGTTCAAAGACTATGCTATTGAAATAGCCGTCTAATTTGTCTTCACGCAGTTGCAATTGAGTGCTTAACCCTCCATTAGATGGGCTTACAAAATCGTATTGGGATATTATAGTGTGTTTTTATGACATCTCAAAATGGTTCTATAAAACCTTTTATCAAAATTGCGCATGAGTAAAGGAAGAAGTATATTGCTTGGGTTAACTGGACCTATTGCGCTTACCTTTGTCAGTGTTCAATTTTATAAAAATATGCTTATTTTTAAAGAAATATTTGTAATTGTTTTATTATTTGTTTGTGAAAAGTGCAAATGGTTTGAAATTGCAATAAATTGGGATAATAAATGTGATAATAGTTCTATGATCGGTTATTGTCTGTTGTTGAGTGCCGACTATTAACTGGAACAATTTCGAAGATCAGTTGTTAAACAGCTGTTTTCAAACGTCCTGCTTCAGATACTTAATCATTAATCAATCACTTAGGTATTCTCAAAATACTTGAACTTCTTAGAATCCTAAAAAAATTAAATAATCCTTAGTATATAAAAATAATTATAAAATAAATAATTACCAAGAGGTGTATTACACAATAGAAGCATCAACAAACAATCTGATTATCAGTATAAGGATAAATATATGTCGTAAAAGGAGAAGGCGCGCCCAACCGGGGGCTAATACAGCCTTGGCCAATAAAACGAAGTACCTACAGATCTTCGCAAATGTAGAAGAGGACCTGGTTGTTTCAATTTTAACGAAAAAATAATGAAATGTTATTCTGCGAATTACTCTAAAGTGGAATACAGGTGTTCCTCTGAAAAACTAAATAAAATTAGACAGAAACAAATCTAAGAATCAAGATCGGTTATATAAAGGTGTTGCTTCGATGTTTAGTAGTACTCGCGTTTTAATTGCGTACAGGCTGTTAAATGAGGCGCTAGGAAAGAGTAAGTGCTTTTCTATGAATATTCAACTAAGAGATTTGAGTTTGACAGGAATTTCGCAAATTGAACCTGCTCAAAAGTTAAAATGTTCATGTCGTGTTGTTCAGTTAGCCATAAATAGGCGTAGGACTACTGGATCTTATGAAAAAAAGGCCAGGAAGCGGCCGTGCCAGTTACAACAGCTGGAGAGGGATACTTTTTCTTCAGGATAGGAAGAAAACTTTGCAGCTGTTTGCAAAAATTAGTGAAGAAGGTGGTCAAAAAACGACGGCTAGAACGGTTAGACGTTTAAATAGTGCAGGAGTAAGAGGTTGCAAGGCAAGGAAAGAGCAGTTATTGTCCGGGATCAACAGAAGAAACCGTTTAGATTGGGCAAAGAGACACCAACATTGGACAATTGGAAACTGGAGAAGGTTATTATGGCGCGGCGAAACGAATACACAAATAATTACCAAAAATATATTGTTTTCAAATTGAATGCTATCATCATGATAATGGTAATGTTGAAGGACAAATATTGTTTTTGATAAATGGAGTATATCCATACCTAGTACCTTTTTCAGCTTTTTGGTGCCCTTCGAAACACCGTTGTAAAGTTAACGAGGAATTTGATAAGGACTGCATCGTTTTTAATCTCAAGCACAGAGGTGGCATCATTATGATATGGAAGTGTATGTCAACACAGGGCATTGAGAAAATGTTCAGCACATGTCACGGCCGCATTAATAGTCAAACGTATATAGAAGTTCTAAATACGACATTAAGGTAATCGTATGCAAAACTATTTTCAGAAGAGGTTTTAGAAAACATTTTTTTTAACAAGATAACGCTCCCTGTCACATAGCTTGAAAAACTAAAGATTGAATACATGAAAATTGATTCCATCTTCTTCCAGACTTAAATTCAATCGAGCATTTGTGACACTTTGCGAAACATTCTTCAACAACACTATTTGAAGCCAAAATAAAAGAAGTGTGGAACAATACTCCACCGGCACGGCACGGCGTATTGCCCAAAATTGGTGGGTACAATGCCAAACGTATACAGATAGTCATTAAAGCCTGAGAAGGTCATACACTATATTAATTTACATGTAGAATTTTATAATGTGACCCCCATTGTAAATATATTTCAATAAAGTTTTAAGTTTTTCAATGTTTAAGGTGCTCCGTTTTATTTTTGTAAAACCTATTTAACGTACTAGTCAGTGGTAGCAGGCACTTAAATAATAACAAGCTACGAAAACAAATCACTCATGCTTACCTGTTAATATTTTGAAAACACGCTGTTTAAAATATCGCTTCTGTTAAACGGTGGAAATGCTAAATTTGTTCATGCGTCACTATAACCTTAATAGTAGGTGTAGACTACAAGTTCACGATTCGTTTGATAGATGTGACGACATATATTACTGAGAAACCTTGGTATTCCACATTACCAACATATTCCATATTTGCATCTTTTACTCTTTTATCGGCATCATCTGCAATTTGAATTAATTTGTTTTTTTTTTTTAAATACAATACTTAGCCTACCTTAAGAAACATTTGTAAAATAAATAGCACTTACTCACATTACACTTCTTCAAAAATCGCTTAACATATAAGACATTTGTTTTTTTCTTCATCATACGCACAAGAATGGATTTCTTAGTATAAGCTACTGAAGCGGCAATTCTCTTGCCAACGGCACGGGCGAATTCTATTGTAATTTGTTCAGGTATATGAACATTTTCATCTAGCAACAAATACACCTGGCAAGGAAAAAAATGTCTTAAGACAGCCGCGTCTCTTTCTCGCAGCTGCTCCTACATTACCTTGTATTATTGGCAATTGAAAAAAGTAATTTTGCGAGGGAGTTGTCATAGCAGAAACAAATAATTGTAAACTCGTTTACGTGACATTCTTAATCCTATGCATAGATTACCTATTTTTCTACTTCAGTCGGTTGTACTAGTTATTGGAATTAATTACGGAACTATGAACTTGAATGTAAAATTTACCGTTTCGCGTTTCAAAACATAATTGGTATTAAGAGTGACAATTATTTTAATAAATGTGCTGTTTAAGCAGTTTCTCATTATTATCTTCTAATTACTTTCAAGCCGAAGCCTTAACGTTGGATCAACTAGAGGATGATTCGCATGTCTGTTCGCATCCAGTCGCCTTAATTACATAAAATACTTTGAAGATAATCAGCGGAAACCGGGAGAGCTTCGTCGTTCAAGTGCGGATTGCGATATGCGTATGTTGGCAGCATCATCTGTGTTGGAGTAATTTTACTTAGTGTTTTGCGTGAATTAACTAGTAATGCCACTAATGATTAATTACAAAGTGAAAAACTAAAAAGCTGTATTTTCTTTCTGAGTTGCATTAATCAGCAAAGACATAAATTAAATTATCGTAACTTTTTGTATACCAATTGCAAAATAACGGTGTCTAGATTTAATTAGAATTAGACAGCAGATAATTTATACAATTATCTATGCAATTTATTGTTGACTGTTCGCGTGTTAGATTTTACACAACGAAGCCAGCAGATATTAAAATTATGACGTCACTCTAGTTTGGTTAAATCGTAATTAACATTTTAAATTCCGTGCGCTCTTATTGAAATATTGTGCACATAATAATATTATTATTATCTAAAGTTGTTTTCTATCCGTTCTACTTCTGACTGCTGTAAACTTCAAGCTGATATTCACAGTATTTCTGGTGCAAAAATAACATGTTAAGCATTATCAAATGTAAAGCTATCACCTTCACCAGGAAAAAGACGAACATAATTAGTTATCCTTATACAATCAATGATCGTGTAGATCATATAAAGGATCTAGGTACATTGTTCGATTAAGATTCCATTTACACATCGACTATATTACTTGCAGAGCTTTTAAATTTCATTAAACGTCAAATTAGTGATTTCACAAACATTATTGGAATAATTTCTCTCTTTCATAGTTTAGTGCGGCCCATCCTTGAGTACTGTTCTACTGTTTGGAGCTCCTACACGACGTTTCACTCGGAGAAGATTGAAAGAGTGCAGCAAAAATTCGTTAATTTTATTTTATTTAAACTTAACATCGTTAAAAACCTTAAATTAAATTTATCTTCATTGTCTTCTAAACGTAAAATCTCTTTATTAAAATTGGGTTATTACCAGTGAACGGCAAAATCGTAAGGGATATGACTCAGAGCTGCGCATCCTAAACATGATACAGAAACGCACTAACTAAGTGTATGTTGCATATTTTAGACGCTAACTTTTTATAAATGTATTACACTAGAACCGCCGCACCGGTCAATTTGACCGCCTTTCAATTTTAAAGTTTTTTTTTAACGGAATTAATTTTGATATGATCTTGAAATCATGTGACTTTTCCGAAATTTAGTTTGGCAATGCTCTCACAAAATTTTGAATATTTTGTAGAACTCTAAGCGATGTTCTGGGAAATTTTACCTTAAACGGCTGCCCCGGTCAGATTGACCGGTACGTTAAAAAAATGTTTTGACATACTTTATTTGTCAATTATTTTTCTTGGTTGCAACATTTGAAAGAACTAAACATTTAGGCATGTACCGCATGTAAATATATACATAATTTCAAACATTTATTACATATAAAACAAGGCATATAACTGCATCAACCGATCAGAGCTTGTTCCTGTTTGTTAGTACTTGTTCGTATTTGTTTCGACATGTTCAGCCTTGCCCTCGACAAAGAACCTGTTTCTACTTGTGCTCTTTTTAGTGTCACACATGCGCAGACTTACTTTGGCGCATGCGTACAAAATATTTTGCAAGTTTCAACTTGCACTATTGTGAACATATAAAAAGATCGGTAGTACCCTGAAAGTACATTCGTCCTGTTTAGTTAGACTGAACAGTATGTGGTCCAGTAAAGGCCTCTCGGCTGCACAAGCTTTAGCGTATTTAGACGAACTGGGAAATCTTTCACCAGGAAATTCCGCGAGTGATTCTAAATCAGTTAGTACGGACAGTGAAAAGGAAATTCCTTCTCGAGTTGCGAGTGAGGAACAAAGTAGTGATGAATCTGACAATGACATAGTTTGTGATGTAACGGTTGCAGTGACTAGTGCTAGTTCCAATGATAAGCAGGAAGTGAAAACGTCTGTTCGTTCTAATCGCCAGCAAAAGGAACCAACAGAAAAAGGATTTTCCTTCAATCTTGGTGCAGTTTGCAAATCAAAAGACAATTCCCAATGGCAAGTAATCTCTACGCGTCAGCCTACTGCAGGCAGAAAAACCCTACCCAATATATTCAGGAACAATCCAGGGTCAACAGGCTATGCAAAACAAAAAGTAACTGCAGAAAATGTGAGTAGTTTCTGGAGATTATTTATCGATGACTCGATGCTGAGACACATAAAACAATGCGCCGAGGCTGAAGCTAGAAGACAACTAGACAGTCAAGACTGGCAAGTTTGCTTTAGTTTCTGAAATATGGCACAAATTTGCTTACAATTATTACAATTACTACAATATTGAAAATTTGTTATGTGCCCGGAGAAAACATAACAATAGACGAACAACTTTTTCCTACAAAAGCAAGATGTCGAGTTACGCAATATATGTCCAATAAACCGGATAAGTTTGGCATTAAATTTTGGCTTGCTGTTGACACTGAAGCTAAATATATGTTGAATGCCTTTCCATATTTAGGAAAAGATGATTCGAGACCAATAAGACAACCACTTGATGAATATAAGAAAGGAAGAAATGTGACAACGGACAATTTTTTTACCAGTTTGAAACTTGCAAAGAAATTAGCAAAACTAAACACCACAATTGTTGGAACTGTCAACAGGTCGAGAAAACAAATTCTCGAAGTAATAAAAAAGAGCAAAGGTTCTTTATATGAAACTGTTTTATTCACAAGTAAAGAAAATGTTTGCACTTTGACAGTGTATCAAGCCAAAATAAACAAAAATGTTCTTCATCTAAGTACGCAACATCCAACAGTTTCGATTGATGCTGGTACAAAGAAAAAGCCGGAAACAGTTTTATACTATAATAGCACAAAATATGGCGTTGACGTAGTAGATCAAATGGCCCGAAAATACGGCGTGAAGATGGCCAGTCCATGTTTTTTATAATATATTGGATCTTGCTGCAATCAATACGTTTGCTGTATACAAAGACATCACTGGCAGAGAAGTAAAACGTCTCGACTTTATTCTGCAATTGGCAGAAGAACTCTCGCAACAATCCAATAACAACTAGGAAGACCCTCAGGAGGGAACATCGAATCAAAAATGCAACAAGAACTTACAGGTTGGATCAAAGACAGATAAGCAATCTCGCAAAAGACGTACATGTCAAGAAAAGAAATGTGTAAATAAGACTTACGATAGATGTAAGAACTGTAACAAGAACATATGTGGAAAATGTGGATTTAAAGTAACTTATTGCAAAAATTGTAACGATATTTAAAATACCAAAGTTAAGTCAGAAGTTATTTTTATATTTTGTGAATAAATATACACTTTTATGTAAACAAATTATGTTAATTAATAAAAACAGTCGAAGCAAAATTGAGTTCTAATCACCGGTCAATTTGACCGGGGCGGCGGTTCGAGGTATGAGGAAGTCTCGGCGGTTCTAGTGTTAAACATACATATGTAATAAATTTGTTTCAAGTAGGGAATATGAGGAAGGAATTAGCCAAAAACTTTTCTGTATTTTCTGCTGTAAAACGGCTTCTCTTTGAATTTAGTACGTCTTCCAGTATCGAAAACGCTCTTTCAACTTCATAACTTGTCAGCGGAGCAAAATTGAGATGTGATATAAGAGAATTAAGTTTTATACATATACATACATAGTGGTACATCGGTTTACGCCAGTATCTTATTACGGAATTTTCGTGTTACAGAAGAAAATTTGGATGAATTTTTGTTTCCAAAATCGAAAGGTACTCCGGGATACAAAACGGCTACTCCAACAAAAAAATTTTATACCATTTTTTATTCAGAATGTTGAGATCTATCAAATTATATTAAAAAATATGGTGCTGCTATTTAAAAAAAGACATTATTTTAGTTGCTACTGGGATACCTGACAACACTGAAAAGGAGTAATTTGTCAATTTTTCTTAGTTATGTAATCTCTTACAGTTTTGCTTTTGGAAGTAGTCTATAATAAATAAGTAGTCTATAATAAATAAGTAGTCTGTCTCTTCAAACAAAAGAATCTGCCTTGAGGTAAAGTTTTTAAAAAATTCATCGTAGACATCTATATATCCTGGTTGGTTTCGTTATTTACGATGTGTTACCATTTTAACCTACCTCTTCTGCATTTTCTTACCAGTAAATGTAATTATTTCAGTTTAGCGGTTACCTCATTCAAGTAAATATGTTCTATATAAAATTTATGTATGCTATGTGCAGTGAGGTTCTAAATTATTCCCCTTCTTCCATACTAACCTTTCAACAAGCTTGGTTTTCATTCATTTATGAATTAAGTTTTGGTGCTATCGGCAAATCAGTTGCATTTCCGGTGCCATCAGCCATCGGTCACTTACGAAAGACAGACGAATTCAGCGATGCCACGTACACTATACTTTAATACAAGAAAGATATGCAGCAATAAGGGTTTTGGTAATCTCTTCTTTTTTTTTGATGCAATGTTGGCTAGGAAAAAATGAATTGTTTTCCATAAACGGCACGATCATCCAAAGAGCTCGTTGCAACATAATCACAACAAATATCAATCTGTCAAATATCAATCTAACGACTCAAATTGTTCTTGTTATTTATTGTTATTTCAACGTACGTTTCTTCTTGTTTTCGTTTTACCTTCTTTTACCTATTTTAATTGTCATTCCTTTACTTCACCGAACTATGAATGAACAATGAATTATGGTAAGTTTGTTTAAATTAAGACTTTCTTTAACGACCGATATCTTAAACGTGTTTCTCGCTAGAGTGGTGATTCCAATTTTATTCGATTGAGTATTTCTTGGAGTTTTCGGCAATACAACAAAAAAATTGTATCAACTAGCGTCTACAAGATGGTCATCGAAATTGTTGCCGTGCTTGATTCATGCTATTTCAATTTTTTTACATAGAACATGCTGTATATGTTTCCAGAATCAGATAGAGAAACTCCTCTAGAATGTTTTTTATAAACATCTCCCTATACCTAAAATGTGGAGGCATCCTAAAACCTAGGGTATTGAATCTAAAAAGCCAAACTTATATCGTGCGCTGCGAAAACTGAGCACCTGTATACTTCAATATAACCTTATGTTGTGCAGAACTTGTCTCTGAATATTTTTTCTTTGAAAACTTTTTCTCTAAGTTGTTCAGAAAAAGAACGTTCATTTATAATTTACAATTATCACCAAGTAGCCAAGATAATATGGTGTCTACTGCATCTTCCAAAAGTGTTTCAAATGATTTTCGTTCCCGAAGTGTTCACGTCGTCAATACCATTTTGAAAACCACTTTAGTTTGGTCCGCAAAAGCCAGACAAAACTCGTAGAATTTAGATTGCACAAAACTGGCAGCTTTCCAATAAAG
Organism: Dynastes maya; assembly: GCA_029619315.2. NCBI lineage: Eukaryota > Metazoa > Arthropoda > Insecta > Coleoptera > Scarabaeidae > Dynastes > Dynastes maya. The sequence continues at coordinate 30,679,134 of JAROYE020000001.1, forward strand.
TTGAATTTGTATACAGTGATACTTTCATACAGTGTGATCGATCTGGAATTGCAAAAATGATAACAGGAAGAGTAAGTGTTTTCACATAAATATCCTATCTGGCACTTTTCTGAAAATGGAATATAGTTTTCGGTTTTAAATTCGTATCACCTAGCTTTAAAAATACAATTTATTATTGATATAATGACGAACAATTATTTTTCTTGGAGCAGTTGATTATATTTCTTTTGACATGCCATTACTTTAGCTTTCCTTTTCTATTCTTTTCTATCGTTTTAACTATTTTATGATTTGACCGTTTCAATATATCAAAGTATACAAATCGAATGTACTGTTATTTAACCAACTTTTTTTTTATTTTACAGATTTTAATACCAATGTATCACTACGGATCATGTAAGTAATTATAAATTGTCACGTACTTTTCTTTCTTTTATAACTACCCCAAGTGAAATTCATATTACTACTTAATTAAAACTAGCTTACGTTAAAAAGTGAAGAAGAAGGTAAATTTCGTGGGGATATAATTGAATAATAGGATTAGGTATTGTGACGGATGACAATACAATGGAAAGTATTTGAGATTGGGAAGCGAAAGAAGCCGCAGTGGAGAGACTTCTGGACAATGTGAGGATTAACTGCCTCAAGATGGACTTTTGCTATTAATATAAATATCGTGGCACAAGGGATACTGAGGAAAATGAATCAGTGGATGGAAACGTTCATTTATTGATTACATTTAAAACCATAGATAAAATTTAAATCATATACATATTTTACATACAGTGCGGTCCTAAAGTGCCCGCCCCCCATACTAACTTTTGAATGACACTTCAGGACCGCATTGTATATTTAAAATTTGTTAATTCAGAATATATACAGCATATTTGACGAAACTCGTAAGTTAAAAGTTTTTTTGTGTGTGGTTGGTAATGATGCTTTTATGAGTGGAACTCTGAAATTTTGGAATAGGTAGTTATAGCATCGGACTTATTAATTTAAAATATGTTCGCCTATGAAACGTTTCAGCGGGTATTTTTGACACCCCAGGCGGACATTTTTCTCGCTCACTTTTTTGTTTAATGTTTTATCGCATTGCTCTTTTATCTAATCCCTCTTTGTATGTTTTATAGTAAATATACCGTATTAGTATAATTCATTTCATATTTTTACTATTTTATATAATTTTCTAATGTGGGATACTTAGAAAATCCCACTTGGATGTTTATGTTATTCTTTTTCTTGACGGATTCTCTGGGAATTACCAATTTATCTCGCCTGTTCGTTTATGGCATTATCCTTCTTGGCAGATTATCGGGGAATTACTGTTTTATTTCGTGTACTCGTTGCGACATACGGGCTAAACATTGAGATTAAGTTTCATACCTACTTGAATGGTGTGTGCACTAGTACATGGACGTTGTAACAACAAAATATAACCAGTGTAGTACATAGTCTTATCTGTATGTATTGTTAACTAAGAAACGTATAGGGTATTCAGTATAACTACCCGATAGATATGAAATTCCCTCTGGCGGATAAAAGCAAATTTTCGTAACCACAATTTCCCCCCAGGCCGACTGGCCTTGAGCGGAGGTACTTCAAAATTAATTTAAATCCACATAACGACAAACGTGGAGAAACGGTGAAGTTATTCCTCTTTAGTTTATCTTCCTATTTTCGTAACTCTTCAAAATTAATGGAAAATTCTCCTAAAACAAACAACAGGGTAAATTCAAAGGTATTTCTAACATTATTTTCTATATTAAACATGTTTCGTTAAGGTATCTTCGTTTGCAGCAGTAAAATTTCGTATTTTGGGGTTTGTCTATCACAGAGTCGTCTATTTTGAGTCATCTAGTAGCTCTCATGCTACTTCTGAAAATAATGTTATTCATCAAAATTCCTCGTTAGATTTTATTTGGGTAGATATCATCAAAGTTTGCTGTGATTAGAAACAATCGCCATCGCGTTTAAAATAAAGAAGAAAAGGGACGCCAATAAATTTATCAATCCTGGTTAAGCTTTTTTCGAGTTAACCAGTATTTTGGTTGCGGTCCCAATTTAAAATGTCCGATATAGAGATTAGAGAATAAATTCAAGGTACAAGGAAAAGTTACTGCTTCGGCAATTCAAATCATTTTGTAAAGGATTTTAACGGAGGTATAGGCTATTGGCTAAAATACAAGAGCCATCCTCTGTACGTAAAACAAAAAAAAAGTAAAATATATTGCAGTCACCCACTTATTTGAAACATTGAAGGTTGTTCTATTATTTTAGGGGGAAGGTATCTTTACAAAATAAAATGCAATACTAATACTGCTACATTCGTAAAGTGGTGGTTCTCAAAAAATCAAGTATTGTGGGAATGACGCAAGCAAAAGGAAAATATCCCGAATGTAACCATGTTAACAACCTAGAAGAATACATGTTCATATTTCTTTAACGAGGAATCCGATCCTACCATCATATACTCGTCGAGAATCTCGTAAATATTATCACTTCAGCATGGCAAATGCATTTATGCAAATGAGATGAAATAATAAATGTAGCGGAGGTAAACACGTTACTCTAGCGAGCATGCAGCCTCTCGGTGCGAATGAACGAGTGCCATGACGATCTTCTCAAAAGTCCTTCCTAACTATGTAAATACATATGCAGATATGTATGTATGTATAGCTGCGTGTATATAGTTATATACATTCATTCTCATTCGCTCCTCATCAACATTTCTGTAGATGAGTTTGTTTCCATGTGTGCACGCAAATTACCAAGCACCGCCGCTGCCAACGAGAGCGAACGCAGCTCTCCAGGATCACTTAGAGGTGTGGCGGCGGCAAGATTTAATTTAATTTGTCGCCTTGCCGTTACGAATCCGTGTGTGTGCCTTCGCTGTGTGCTGTTTTCCTGCTGTTGCCGCTCGAGGGTCCAATTAGTGCTCCAACCTATGGCAGACACCTTCATCCTATAAGCGTATCAAGACTTGTTTATGATGTACGCTTTTCAACGCTTATTTTTCACCTTATAACGAAGCGCACACGGTAAATGAAGTGGTCTTCGTCGTCTTACATTCGCTATCCGTAGCACTTGACGGAAGAGATTTTTTCGTGTTACATATAGATAATTTTATAATTATATATGTAAAAATAACACAACGGAGTCGTTATATACATATTCCCGTGGTCTTAATTAAAAAGCTTATGAGATCTTGCGAGGTGTATTATTCATTGTACATAGAATTTTGTAAAGCAGCGGGAATAAAACACCTAGCTGTAAAGGTACCACTGAAGAATGCACCTCTATGCAACTACAAAATTACATTATTAACTCTCTAATGAAATAACCTTTATTGGGTCTACTACTACTTGGATGTTTGTATACGATGCTGGTTTGCGAGAAACGCTGGTAACTGTATGCTTCTCAAACTACACTAGAAGTTATTGTCGTACGTACATATATTACTTTTAGTTCCATTACAGTATTGCGTTGAAATAAAGCAATGTATTCGTATAAATTTTGATCCTAGTTCTCTTCTTAGAAAAAATGTTTCTCTCAAAAATCACAAAATAATTCGTAAGTCAAGTAACCAACCTAACTTATGGGACACTATCATATACCAAAAACAAAGCTATATCAGTTGCACAGAAAATGTACATAGTTGCTATTTAAAAAAATTGATAATGACTTCAGAGCTCGAAAACTGTTGGTTGTAGAATTGAATAACATTTGGGAGAAAAATGTCGCAGCGAGCCAAGTACGGCTAGTATATTGGATGAAGAACAATGGCAAAATATGTTCTTTATTTTGTGTGTTTTTGCGGCAATCTTACTGTATTTAAAATAGCACTTGATACAGATACGCTGATCTCTAAAATCGCCCATTTCAAAATCGCAATTACAGGGTGTTTCAGGAGGAAAGGTAAATATTTTAGTAAGTGATAGTGTAGATTAATTCGAATAAAAAATTCCATATAACATGTGTCCAATTTTTATTGGTTACTGAAATACAGCAGTTAGAATGTAACCCAAACTACTACACTCACAGAAAAAAGCCAAAGGCAAAAACAAAAGGTATTAAGCAAAGGCAAATGATTAAGTTAAAGTTTATTTTCAAAAATTCCGCCTCCGACTTCAATGCACTTTCGAATTCTGTTGACAACACTACGTGTAGTTTTTCTGAGGTTGTCTTTGCGTTCTTTTATGAGGGCAGCACTATTCGTAATCCGAACGATAAGTTCGTCTCTTGTGTTTACTTTTTCTTTGTAGACTTTGCCTTTCAATCATCCCCACAGGCAAAAATCTAAAGGGGTGAGGTCCGGGGACCTTGGTGACCAAGAAATGGAGCCATTTCTGCCGATCCATCTTCCGGGGAATGTTAGGTTTAGATGCTGTGTCATCAGATGATTGAAATGAGTAGGTGTCCCGTCATGCTGGAAGAACATACTCATCCTTGTAGCCACAGGAACATCTTCCAGTAATGCTGGTAGCTTCTTTTCAAGAAAGTCCAGATAACGGGGCCATGTAAGAGTATGCGCTAAGATAACAGGCCCAAGGAATTGATTGTCTATCGTACTACACCACAGATTTACAGAGAAATGTTCTTGAAAATGTGTCTCCACAAAAGCATGTGAGTTTTCGTCGGACCACCGATGTGAGTTACGAGTGTTATTGATACCGTCACGAGTGAAAATGGCTTCATCAGTAAACAGTATTAATGGGATTACTAGGCGATTTGTAACTAGCCAACGACAAAATTCCAATCGTCTACCTTCATCTTCTTCTCGAAGATGTTGAATCCGCTGTAAATGATAAGGATGAAAGCCGTGCATATTTAATGTCCGCCAAACTCTTGTATGTGGCACACCGATACGTGTAGAAATTCTTCGTGTGCTTGTTGAAGGACTACGTTCTACCGACTGAATAATGTCTTCTACTTTATTCACATTCTGTTCATTTGCACGTTCAGATGAGATATGACTGCTGGGCACTGCACCAGTCTCACGCAGTTTACTGAAAACACGACTAAACACTCTTGAATCGGGTACTCTGTGGTTAGGAAATTGTCTACCGTATTCTCTACAAACAGCAACAGCGTTACCATTACAAAACCCGTACACAAATACCCTATCGGCGTACTCAGCATTTGCAAATACGTGCGGCATGCTTAAACAGTACAGTAGTTTGTTGCTTAAACGATACACGCTTATCACAGTTAAAAAATTCAATATAAACTTAAGCACAACCTCACAACTTGAACTTCAAAATAAAACTGACAATCGATACCCATAGCAACTAGGAGAATACCAACACGCGAAATGAAAACTTTTCTCTGTAAACAGCTGTATCTTAGTAACCAATAAAAATTGGACACATGTTACATGAAATTTTTTATTCGAATTAATCTACACTGTCACCCACTAAAATATTTACTTTTCCTCCTGAAACAGCCTGTATAACGAAAAGTTGTTCATCAATAACGTTTCTACTTGCTGTTTGGCAAACTGACTCTACGTAGTGGCGTTTGATGGTAATTGCGTCCGTTCATGAGCGTGATTCAAATTTCGTTACTCGTGCTAGATTTCCGTGGCCACTAAAGTTATGATTTTAGCCTTCAATGTTTTGTAAGCTGTGTAAGAAGCGTCATTTGCACTATTTTTTTGAAGAATATCTTGTTCAAAAAAGAGGCGGAAACTTTATCTAATAAGGGACAATATATATTCAATATTTGATATTCAAATGTTATTACGTCAGGTTGTTCAAAGTTATCGGGCCACTATTGCTAACTGTGTTATTATTGTAGCTATGATATTGGTTAGACTAGCAAAGATGTGATTTTTCCGTTGATCACAATGGTGTTGAGAAAAAAGACAATTGCACATTGCATTTCAGTGCCAACTTGAATTGTTTATATTTTTTAATAGTTGTTATAACAATAATACCAACTATAAAACACACAACACAAAAGTAAAAAAAAAAACAAAGATTTGCTTGGGGTTAAGAAAACCAACGCTTGCCTGCTTTGACTTATATTTTAAATATTTCATCTTAAAATCTATCAAATCTCTTCTGTCTCTCATTTTGGGGCCTTAGCGTTACTGATTTATTTGAAATGTCACCCTATATCGATTTGTGAAAAAATATACAGGATGTTTAATAAAAATTTAACCAAACGCTGAAATAGTATTGTTCTTTTTCCACTATTTTACAAATATATACACTTGCTACTTTCATCAGTTCTCAATACAACACTATTCAATGAATCACTCCGGAATTTTGACAGACGTCGACTAAAGAATAGTACTCACAGCCGGTAATGCAGATTTTTGACACAAGGCGCCATCTGTCTTCAAATACGGGTAGCAATGATGCCCACTTAATTTGGATCGTCCTGTATAATAATTACATGACATTTCATTAATTCCTTTCTTTTTTTCTCTCATTCAAGACTACCTTTTAGTTTTTTAAATTGTTTTCATGAGCATTTTCGTAAAACCCAGTGATGTTTTGAAAAATAAATTACTGTGGATGTCAGTGCTGTTGTTGAAAGTTGACAATTTGCTTTGAACATTTTAATTACATCTAAAGTTTTAATATTGTCATAGTTTATAAGCAAGCTGAACATAATATTAATTTATTAACAATTTGATAAGGGTTACCTAGTAATACACAATGTCTCATTGTTAGTTGTACTTGTTTAGCATCTTATTCTAATGTCTAACAAATAACTATTTTATGAAAATTTTAGGTGGAAATTCTAGTTTATGAGACAATTTCAATCTGACATTTAGCGTACTGCGGGCGTTATTGTGACTGCATTATAATAATGAAAAATTTTCTGAACTGCGATTTATTTCCCAAACCAAACTTTAAGCAAATAGAATATTTGCTTATCCAAGTAAAACATCAGCGTCGTTTCTTGGCGAGAGCATATAAATCCGTCTGCCGCATACAATTCTCCTCTCAGTTGGGGAGAGCTCCACTTTGTCTTAGCGTTCCCGCTTCCTGCGAGGAACTTTGTCAATTCATCTCCCTGCAGAAGATGCTTCCTCTCTCCTAGCTCTTTACTACAAATGCCTTCCGAACTAGATTTGCTGGTACTAAAGAGGCAGCGATATGTTTGTATTACGAAACTGCAGGATTTGCCTGATATTTATGGTCTCCGTCTACGTCTTCGTATTCTCGCATTTGGGGTGCTTGAATTTAGATGCGCTTTTTCAGCGTTGAATCGTGTGTTTTAGTCAAGCTATTTATTGAGAAATGTTTGCTTTTTAAGGACCTCTATCTCGGGCTGTTTAATATAGATCTTCAGTATATACATATGTATATATTTACTTAGATATTATATTATACAGGCTGTCTCACGAGGAACTGCATCGATCGGTATATAAAAGGGTATAGGCTGGAAACTTCTGAAAATTTGGTAGTATGCTAGAGTTTACATGTACTATTAAAGTAAAATATTTTCTAAGAATCTTTACATTATTGAGTTCCTAGTTAAAAATGGTTGTTCGATAAGACAACTATGTTGCCATTTCGAACCATATTTGACATATTCGCATTTTTTGAAAATTTTTGACAGATGGCTGGATGCATGTGAACTATTATAACTGTGAAAGTGCTTAGCTTGGAAAATTAGAAACAATTAAAAACCGATGAATTTTTTGAAAACATTATACAGCGTGTCCGACAATTAATTTTTAAATACAACTACCTATTTTTCTCTTTCTTATCAAATTGCCCTTACAAAAAAAATAACTTACAGGGTCCGCAGTAAACATTATTTGTTTTCGGCGAAAATATTAGCCAAAAACGATCTGTTTCATTACCATTTAACATTTTGCGCTTAAACATTGATTTCGAAATAAATCTGCGTCGATCCGCTAAGTTATAAAGTAGCTTTAATTATTTCCTTATCTTCAAAATCAATGTTTTATTCAAAATTACCTTTTTCGATCAAATATCGCAAAACTTCTTCTAACTTACTCCATTCAGCAGGATCATTACTAAATATTCCGTATTTACTGTAGGATGTTGTTGGTTCTTGTTTATCGCCGCCAGAATCATTAGATATGGGTCCATGTCGACATGAATCAATTTCAATGACTTCATCTTCGTGTTCGGTTGGTGACCCCGTTTGAACATCTGAAGCTGATAAAGGAGTGTTTTCTTTTTCAAAAAATCCCAATAAAGACGTTTGTCCTTTAGCAGATTCTTTCACTTTTTTGCGTGCAATTTTCTTTTTTCTGCTCCACTGAGGTAATGGCGTTTCATTTCTGTAAAAAGCAATAATATAAATTTAATTAACAGAACAGCATAAGGTTTTTCAGTTTGAAAAGTAAACTGTAAGGCCACGATTTCAGCATGTGTTAGGACGCCATTTATTCGATTACTAAAATTGCAAAGCTTCGCTTCTAATGGACACAACTCTCAAATTTTAAGTCAGTTTATTTTGTGCTTTAGTAGGTATTTAAATAAGCTTACTGTTTAGTGATAATAATAAAACTTACCTTTATCAATTCATGTGTCTTGTTGTCAGATTTGGAAATAATGTTGTAATGTACAAGTCAGAGTAATATTTCACGATCACTGAATAGCAGGCGGTTCAGTAGCTTACTAATATCTGCTTTCTTACGTATATCGCTGTTGTGTGTAGACCGAGTGGAGAGCAGCGCGTCGCGCTTAAATATACGCGGGCAAAATCGATCGAGATGACACTGGAACTTTCCACATTGTTTCACGCTATTTGAGATACTGCGCTCGACTTCTAGACTTCTCTGGTAGGAAATTTTTGAAATTGTTTGCTTTTCGATTACGAAATAATAACATTTTTGTAACTATTTGGAATAGTGAATACTATAGTTAGAATTATTTATAGTTTATAACTATTTGGAATAAACTTTTTACTATTAAATACAAAATAAGTTAATAATGAGCCAGTAGTTCGTTAACTACTTTTCCTTAAAATAAAATTTAAGAGCAGTTAGAATTTTAAAAATTAACTGATAAAATACGCTTATTTTCAAAAATTCAGGAGGGGGCCTAAGAAAATTATTAGACTTTTGAAATTTGTACTTACCTAAATAATTTTGTTGTAAAAATAAATTTATATTAGGTATATAACCTTAAATGAGCCGGGGGCCCCTTGAGGTCTGGGGCCGCTAGGCACGTGTCTAGTTTGTCTTACGAGTAATCCGCCCCTGGGCTGACGGTATGAAGTTTATCTATGTTATACCTCCATGCATATGATCAAGTGGAAAGGCACCTCTTCCACTTTAAACGCGGAGATAGCGAGACTTTGAATATACAATAGGGGGCGGTAGCTGCGCATTCGTAAAATGCCTAACATTTGACATAATGCATCAGATTTATCAAACTAGTTTCATTTTGATATTTTATGTCTTATTTAGCAGCTTGTTTCGATGTTGAGAATTTTGCAATAACCTATTTTTGTTCTTTTTTTTTAATATGATAGTAGTGTACGAGCGTACGTGTTTTGTTTGGTCGATCCACATGTATATCATGATTATAGGAGGAAATATTAGATATTATTTTCCGTAATTACGTAGGTCCTACAATTATTTATATAAATGCGAGTGGAATAAAAAAATGACTAGTTGTTTTGAGGTAGGTACGTAAGTCGCTCCGTGTAATTAATGGTTAAAGTTGGTAAGCGTGAAGCGAGTTTTCGGGCTGTCAACAGAACTTAAGAGCTTTACAAGTTCAGCTACTACACCCACTTGAATAATTGGTGACAGCTTTAAGCTTCAAGTCTGAAGTAGTTAACGGAGAAAATAGATTTTTCTCTCCTCAAAAAATCATATTAATTTTGTACCGTCTTTCATTTGATTTCTACGCTGAAACTTCAGGACGTCGTTAAAATTTTCTTTTCAAGATATTTAGTTGCTATTGCTTCAAGCGGTTTAAAATATATTTCCATTTAAATCAATCATGTTGCGAATTTATTTCAGCTAACAATAAGTTAAAAATTGGAACTTAGTGATACTAGGTTATCTTAAATATTCTTCAGATTCAATACAAATATATTATGAATTTTGATCATCCTCTAACTATTATTGGGGCATTCTTACTAATGCAATTCTCCTGAGAATTCTCGAAATTTAAAAGTTATCAAACAATAACCACAATTTAAGTGCGCGTAAACGAAGGGGCGTCCAGGTCACGTGTTCTGACGTCACCACACTATTATCGACACGGTCCGCATGTCAACATATTCATGAGGTGTCATGGCCAGAATCCAATATTTCTACGTCTAGTAATATATGCCGCTTTGTACGTAGGATAGATTGAACGAGTAACCATATGCATATTCTATGTTTATCTACATCCTATTCTGTAATATCAGGTAGTAGTGAATATTTCGTAGCATTTACAGCAACTTTGTTAATAGTTGATATAGTAAATAAAGTTTGGAGCTTAAAGATATTTTGTACAAAATAGTGGTTTTGTAGCTTTCAATCCTTTATAGGTAATACTAAACGGATACTCTAAAACTGTGGCACTGGAACACTGAAACAGTTCACTAAAACCCTTACCACAACACTTAATTCGTACTGGACGCACGTTTCGATAGCCAAGCTATCATCATCAGCAGCAAGACTGAACTAACAAGCTAAGTGAGAAACTAACCTTATAAGGAAAATAAATTATGCAATATGTAAATTTAAAATCGTAAAATTTAATGAGCCGCTTCATTGCACATGACGTGAGTTAATAAATCCTAGATTACAATGAAGCGGTTCATTGCACATGGTTAAAATTACAACTATAAATGATTAAACATGATGTAACAAAGGATAAAGGCTGGAATTTAGTGGTCCTAATGAATTCAGATTTAGGACCACTAAATTCCAGCCTTTATCCTTTGTTACATCATGTTTAATCATTTATAGTTGTAATTTTAACCATGTGCAATGAACCGCTTCATTGTAATCTAGGATTTATTAACTCACGTCATTCGGCTCATTTACCTTTAGGCTATTTATAGTCCTGTGCAATGAAGCGGCTCATTACATTTTACGATTTTAAATTTACATATTGCATAATTTATTTTCCTTATAAGGTTAGTTTTTCACTTAGCTTGTTAGTTCAGTCTTGCTGCTGATGATGATAGCTTGGCTATCGAAACGTGCGTCCAGTACGAATTAAGTGTTGTGGTAAGGGTTTTAGTGAACTGTTTCACTTTATAGGTAATGACAATGACGTACATTGTAGCAATTTGTTGTTGTTTGTTAAACATATTTCTGGAAAAAGACTCATTCTGGTTAAGTACCTTAATGTACTCTCATCTAAAATTAATATGGTTAATCCAGAATTGAGGAAATTGTTTGTTTGTAAAAGAACTTTATTTTTTTATACTGTAAATATTTAATAATTGCATTACAGTAAGGTCTTCGAATATACTAAACCTCACCTGGATCTCCAAATATTGTTTTTTTATGATGATACCGTTAAGCAAGTGTGTTTGATCCACGTTATATCATAAAAATGTTGTCCAGACAGCGTTTTTGTGCCTCTTGCATTAAATACTGTAGTGGGAATGGGATATAACAGACTGTTCTTCATTCCGTCCTAAGGTACTGAAATCGTATACGTCACTTCAGAGTATTTTTCGCCATTTTTCCTTGCCATCTTTTCCACTCCAATGCAAATGGGTCTGGGCAAAGCGAAGTTGGTGGAAATTATTGTTTCTGCTGAGGAGTGATTAAGCAAGTAAACCAAAATCTACTAAGCTGCAGCGAATTGTTCTAGTGCTTACATTAACTTGTTCTAATAATCCATAGTGACTCTGTATGAAATGAAGTATGAAAGGTAGAAATGGAACAATGGTCCAGATCAAAATCCTATTAAGGGATTAGGCGACCGGTTTCGTGTTTAACAATCATCAGGCCAGCTATGACATCCGACAAAAGAAACATTACAAAACAGAGGAAACGTAATAGGATTAATTAATATCAGGATCTAGTGAAAAAAGTCAATCAAAAAACCCCTAACTTTAACTCTATGTTACAAAATAAAGTTATCTCTAATATAATGTGATAAAAAAGGGGGTTGTTTTTGTTCAATAATTAATGAATAGAAATGATCATTATAAAAGTGAAATACGTTTGTTGCTTGATAGTGGTTCGCACAATTAGGTATACATATTAATTTTTAAAAAATTTTGGCACAGTCTTCAGCTGTGTACATCTAATTGTAAGTAGAATATATAAAACTGTTTTTTTCGGTTTTATTAACATTGACCACGTGCAGTATTTTAATTATACATTTCCTAAATTATAAAGTGTGTTATGGTGATAAAAAAGACAAACATAAGTGATAAATATACTTTGGCGTGTATTCATTAATTACTGAACAAAAACAACTCCCTTTTTTAATCACATTATATTAGAGATAATTTTATTTTGTAACATAGAGTTGAAGTTAGGGTTTTTTTGATTGACTTTTTTCACTAGATCCTGATATTAATTATTCGCATTATGTTTCTTCCGTTTTGTAGTTTCTTTTGTTGGATGTCCTTATAGCTGGCCTGATGATGAGTTTGTTAAACACGAAACCGGTCGCCTAATCCCTTAATAGAATTCTGTGAGATCTGGACCATTGTCTCATTTCCATCTTTTAACTTTTTCTGTTTTCTGCAAAATTTCGACCGAAGAAGTAAATGATTTTTTTAAACAAATGCAGCGGTGTTGTTTTACGAAATCACCTGCAATTTATTTATTTAAGTTACTTTTATGCTTTAGGTGATGGAGATTTGGTGAATTTTAAATTTATGTGAAGGTTTACATTGCCCGTTGCCGGATGCTTTTGAAATCCAACGAGAAACCAATTACATCCTTCATTTTATCCAAACGAATTGGGAACTTTGATAATTAAATGTAAGCTGATGTGCGCTGACATGCGAAATGCAAAGGATAGTTGCCTGCCTACCAACCGTCAATCTTCGGTGCCTCTTTTCGGTAGATGGTACTATTTGTAAAGTACTAAAACTTGTGAGAACGAAGACCGTTCCTACAAGGTAAAATCTAGTAACGCATTTATTTGTTGGTTCTTTTACTATTGTTTCTCCCCTCCTATCTCCTCTGACAACAAGACAGATTGTATAGAGCTGTCTGGTCACTAATCAACAGTAAACGCAATAATTACATCAAACAGTGCATTCTACCTGAGGATCATGGCATTTCTGAATTATGTAACAGTTTTAATGATTATTTCACAGGACTACCTGACAGACTTATAGCGTCCCATCACTTTAACGATATTGATCACGCTGATATCAATACTTACATCAAATCATCCCCACATTCCTTTTTTTTTGGCCCAGTAACCGATTTTGATGTAGTTAACCCAATTCGCAAACTCAACTCGACAGCAGCAACTGGTATTGATAATATCTCAGCATTTCTAGTTAAACGTGCACAGTCACATACTGTTTCACCTTTGACCCATTTAATTAATCTATCTTTTTCAAGTGGCATTTTTCCATCTAGACTCTGGCATGCACGGGTCCCACCCGTATATAAAAAGGGTGATTGTAACAATTATGGTAATTACCGGCCAATCAGCATCCTATCGTCCATCTCCAACATGTTTGAAATTATTTTGAATCAAAACCTGATTAGATATTCTAGCAAATGTCAAATATTATTCCACAATCAACACGGGTTTTGTTCGAATAAATCTACGGATACCGCTTTGTTTTATTTCTTTAGACATATATATCAAGCTCTTGACTCTAACCACCATTGTGTAGGTCTTTTTGTAGATCTAACGAAGGCCTTTGATACGGCTAACCATTCGATTCTTTTACATAAGTTGGAGCAGTATGAGATTGGTGGTGTGCCTGGCGCATGGTTCAAGTCTTACTTGTCGCAGCGGATGCAGACTGTCACAATATGTAGAGGTTGGTTCGAGAACAGATGTGTACGGGTCGGTGTTCCACAGGGCTCTGTTCTTGGACCGACCCTTTTTTAAATCTTTATCAACGATTTTCCGAATTGCCTTGGAATGCTATGTAGGGACATAATTTTGTATGCGGATGACATAAGTTTGATAATGACTAGTAAAAATTTACATGACCTACTTTTAACTACCAGTGATGTATTTGTCAATATACAAAAAATGGATAAAGGCTAACAAACTAATAATGAATTTTAAAAAAACTAAATGTATATTATATCGAAATACCCTAAAATATAATATAGTCGATATATTTTTAAATAACAACATCATCAACTTAACAAACTCGGCCAAAATCCTTGGTGTAACTATTGATGAGGCTTTAAATTGGAACTCACATATTGACAATGTGTGTAAAGAGCTCCCAAAAACATGTTTCGTCCTGTATCAGTTAAGAAGGTGCTGTACTGCAGATGTCGTTAGAACTTTCTATTTTGCCAACTTCTACTCCAGAATGAGCTATGGAATTCTGTGGTGGGGTTTAAGTACCGCTGCAAGTAGAGTTTTCATTTTACAGAAAAGAGCTCCTAGAATATTGTGCAATCTAAAATATAGAGAATCTTGCCAAGAATATTTTAAATCCAATGGGCTACCAACATTTTATGATCTTTATATTCTGCAAGTGTTTTGTTTGGAGATTTAATGCTAATTTCACATGCAGCGTTGTTCATGGCTATGATGTCAGGAGAACTGACTATTTGCTACCACGTCCGCATAAAACAGTGATATTTCAAAAAAGCATATATCTGGGTTGTAAATTATATAATAATAATTATATAGTTTACCATAAGAACACTTACAACACAGAACGAATTTAAGACGTCGGTCAGATCAGTTGCTACTGGCTAGATATCAATGCTGCGCAACACATTGACAAATGTGCATTTTAAATTTTATACAGATTGGGAAAATGAGAAATTAGCTATATCGGTATCCCCTCCTCGCTCTCTCACCGTACATGCGAGAGAGCGTGGTGAGGACTGAGTGATATATCAGCAATTTGATGCGAGAGCGGGAGCTGCTAGTCCACTTGGAACGATGTTGGGATGTAGACCTACTGTGTGAAAAGCGCACGTAATAATTTGAAGTCAAGGTCGCCTGGAAATGAGTTTCGCATATTTATTTTGTCGTTGCTACGAAGTTTAGATGAAATTAATAAGAGATTCTAAAGACGAAAATAAAAACAGATTCTGATGAAATGAAAGAAAAGAAAAATAAATACTCTAGAAATTCATAGTAAGATCATCCGCACATAAGGCAATCTACCTCGTAACTAACCACGTCGGTAACCTTGAGCCATCTATTGCCCGCTTGAGTGCGAGGAGGTGGTAGCGATATGGCTAATTTCGCATTTTCCTAATCGGTATAAATATTTAATATGTTTTCTTTTTTATTAACATTAATATAAATTTAATTATGCTGTTTTGTATGTAAATTGACATATTTTTGAAAAAGAACCAGAAATAAAGTAATTATTATTATTATGCAGTTGCAGCAAATCTGTTTATCAAAGCGTTAAGGTAATAGGGTTGTTTAATTTGAATTTCCATAACGTGGTAGATATTCTAAGTTTATGAAGGTTATAAAGTGGTATCTTAGGAGGTCTGTTGCGAAAACACTTTGCTTGTTTTGATGAATCATAATTAAAAACACAAGGGGTGCTGTTTAAAAAAATATCAATTCAGTCTAAAGTCGTCTAACAGGAACCCTAATGGCACTCCTTAAGGATATAGATTTGCGAATGGTGTTGGAGCATTTGTTTGTTTCCCACGAGATTGCCTGATATTTAGTTTTCCATACATTTGCTGTCATCATAGTTTTATGACTTTAAAAGACATCGTACAAATGTTTATGATTGGAACAACGTAGCTCTAATTTTTGTCAATGACGCAGAAAAATTTTGACACAGCAAATATAATGGATAAGCATCAAAACCACTAGCGTAATAAACTGGACATTACAAAGTCAACTAAATAAGTGTAACATACATAATTATTAGAGGGAATGCGAGGGTTGCGGTAAAATCGATTGATCTGGCATATACCTTCGTTCCAGTCCAATATACGCCGGTTTGGGTGTTATTTCGCATTAATTGAAGTGTGTTTAATTCAAACTAGAATTGTTTATATTTTATTGACGCGATTGTTTAAAGTATGAGATCTTTGCTGTATATTAAAATTACCTAGCAACATTTATGATATTAGATTGCTCCTTGAATTTAAATAAAAATACAACAGATCTACACTGCACGAGGGTGGTCTGAAAGGTTTCCAGCCTAACACGGAAGCAAGTATTTCTTTCATTAAATTCAGTTTTATTTCTCAACATAATCTCCCTGTAAGTCTAAACTTCTTTTCCCAGCGATGCTCCCGCCTCTTTATTCCGTCCAAATACAAGGACAATTCGTAAAGTAAGTTCCGTTTGGTTATTAGAAAAAAACACCAATACATGAAGAAGTTTTTATTATATACAGCTTAAAGCTACTACTTTCAGTTATTTCTCTACATAGTTGCCATTAAGATTGAGACATTTGTCGTAGTGATGAACCAGTTTTTTAATGTCCTCTTCATAGAATTCTGCCGCCTGTGAATTAAGCCATGCTGTAACACTGTCCTGCAGGACATGTCTCTTCATCGCTCTCAAACCGTTGTGATTCAAGCCATTTCTTCATGTTAGGGAAGAGATGGTAGTCGGTAGGAGCCAAATCAGGGCTGTAGGGAGGATGCTCAAACACTTCCCACTTAAAACTGTCCAGTAGGCCTACGTGTGAGCGGCGGTATGCGGGCGGACGTTGTCATGAAAAAAAATGATCCCCGAACTCAATAATCCACGTCGCTTGTTCTGAATAGCTCTTCTGAGCTTCTTCAAAGTTTCACAGTAGACTTCAGCGTTTATTGTGGTCCCTGGTTCCATAAAGTCTACAGGAGGTTGGTCTTCCACTCCGTTTTTCATCATAGACATTAATTCGTCCTTCTCGAAACATACGGCACCATCTTCTAACCACATTGTCACTCTTGATATTTTCACCATAAACGGAACAAAGTTCACGATGAATTTTAGCAGCCTTCATGTTCTTTGCACACAGAAACCGGATAACAGCACGCAGATCAAAATAGCACGAAAGAGTGTTCGAACGATTCTCTCACTGCCAGACTCACATTGAACCAGACTACATCGTAGCTCTGCGATCGCGCCGATATCCCCACTCCTCTGCACACTAGGCGGAAACGGAACTTAATTTACGAATCGCCCTCGTAGTAGGTAGGCATCTTGTGATACAAAATAGACGTTTTCGAATGTAACGGCGTCCTCATTCGATAAAAATCTCTATCCTCCGAGCGAAACTTTGACCCAGAAAATAGAAAGATGTCGCTCGCGGCAAGGGTGGTCTATTAATTCATACCCCATCTCTTGAGTTCTTGTCATGGCGACCACTGATGTGAGAGGCGATGCGTTGTCTTGGGAGAACAAATCTTTTTCTTCAAATGCGATAGTTCTTCCGCAATTTCTGCTTTCAGCTTGTCAGGCAATGATGCGTAGAATCCTTGGTCCTGAGTGAGCAAGCGCGGCACCAATCGCACGGTTAGCTTTTTCATGACCATATATTCAATCAATATATGACAAACACTATTTTGAGATGCCCACAGCCTCTACTATCTCTCTAACCTTAATTCGACGGTTGTCTAGTACTATTAGATGAACTTTTCCGGTGTTGTCGGTAGCGGTTGCAGTTGTTGGCCGTGCTGAAACTCATCGTCAACCAATCTGGTACATTTCACTGTGGCAAATGATGAGGAGGCTTTAATTTGCGTAAGCGTATTGCCTCTCAAATTCAAGAATTTAACGACGGCAGGATTTTCGTTTTTTTCTATTTTAACAGAAACACTAACATCGACTAACACAAACATCTGTTAAACAAGTGAGCGTCCAACATGGCAGAAATTTTCAAAAGTACGCATGTGCAATTATATTACCAGAATATTTTTTACGAGCAACGCCATATTCATGTTGAGGCTTGAAACTTTTCACACTACTCTCGTATTAATAAGAAAGATGATTGTATGTCTTTAAGAAACAAATGGCCATAGACTTTACGAAATAAAGCAACTGAAATATTTAAATAAACTTCTTTTTATGTGCATAGTTTTTAAGTTTAAATGTGCTCTCGCTGAATGTTAAAATTTGGTATTGTGTTAGTTATTTTAAGGTACCAGACTATGGGAAGTGTTTTAGCTTTCAGATATACTTAAATACCATGAAAGCAGAAAGAAAAGCGAAAATAACAATGACTAAATATTCAAGGAAATTTACCTAATACGATTATTACAAAAGAAAGATGAAAAGTAATGCCTACTGTTGAAAGCTGTACTCGTATGTTAAAACTGGTTTACTCAAATTTATTGTTGAATTAATTCAATTGAAAAATGATAACTATCATTTCTTACATATGCATGTCGTTGTAAATCAAAAAATAGAAATATAAATTTCTTTGACTTGAATGGATATAATCTGCAAACGTATATATAAAAAATATTTGTTCGCCAGTCATTTCCCACAGCGTTGGTGCTATCTATCAAATTACTCAAAACGATCGACTGAGAATCAGTCATGTATGCCAATACGAATTGATCAACTGCCAGCGATCTGAAAAAAAAAAGCAGCGAGGATGAAAATCAAAGTGCGGATCCGATATCAAATAATTGTGTTATGTGCCCACGTGTATAGATATGCGAATATGCATGTGTGCGTAGGACGGAAGTCTATAAATCGAATCCTGCGAGAACAATTACAATTGCAGCAAACAGATAACAGATGGCAACGTCGACGCAATGTTGTGGAACTTGATTAGCTGCTAATGAATTGTGTTGGCTGCACGAACAATTGGATTAAACTCGCCACCCCGAGACACTCAATGTGTTTTTCGATTCAATTAGGTCCTTCTCTCTTTCTGTACGGGAAAATTTTAACTGGGGCTCCGACGGGATGCATTCGGCAGCTTCCAGTAAAGAGTAAAGGGAGATGGGGTTCCGACTGCTCCTGGGAGAGAACCGGGAAATCCTTGTGCAATACCATCGTCAGGAGCAAGCAGCGGTAGCTGCTCTAGATAAGGGGTATTGAGTTTTTCAAGATGTGGGGACTCGAATGACGGCTGAAGAATGAAGATCGAGGTGTGCATTTTAGAATTTAGAATGTCGCTTTATTCTGACTGGAATAACGATTACTTCCATTAAAAACCTACTTACTTTAGTTTAGAGCGAGGAAGAGGGTTGCATGCACTATGTTTGGAAGTAGAAGGGGTTTATTCCTGAGAATGGCTTATTGACTTATACGTTTTTCGCGTAGTTGGGACAATTTCTATGGTTTTAAAAAGAAGTGATGTATCATTTATCATTTAGATTAGTTATTAATCAACATAGGACCTTTTTTTAATTCTGAGTTCAAAATTTATAAAGAATTGTATATAGGACGATTAGTTTTCAAACCTCACCATGGGGATCTCGCTTATTACGGGAGATAGCCGGATAGGTTTAAATTTGGCAAAGTTGAAAAGTTTTGAGTTTGTTATAAACTCGAAGAGAAACTGGAACTGTGACAAATGACGTTCGAGATTAAAAAAAAAACGAGAAAAGCTAATTTCCTTCCTGTAGCACTTTATTTTAGCCTTGCAAAGAAAAACTAAACACATTTTAAAGGCCACTTTCGATCTCTTGTATCTAACGGTGTATTCGAAATTTCTATATAACGTTTTGGTTCTTTCTGGCCATCATCAACTTACTTATTTCTTATCAGAGCCATATTGGATTTTGACACTGCCAAGAAGAGTTTTTTTTTCAGATTTCAACCATTCATAACATGCAGATAAGAGTTCTCTATATTATGTTTTAATTAACAAATAAGGTATTTTAAGATTAAATAAGATAGCCATGAAATTCCAAACTGTCAAACATTTCAATTCTCATTCATTAGTAATTAATAATAGAAAAATGTTGTACATCAACGAAAAGAAACGAGATATGTTAAGTATTTTTTATTTGTCCAACCGAAATACAACAATAGCGAGTACCCGATATTTACAATTGCATCTAGAACAACAGCCACATCGTGTCATTTTTCTAGACCTTGATAGAAACTTGGTCGTGAATGGATTGTTTACTGACTCGCGTAATGTTCATGTTAACAGAAATTTCAATGAAAATCAACGGGATATTTTACAAATGGTAAATTAAATGTGTAAGTAAAGTTGTATTTTCTAGATAAATAATAATCCATCAATATATGTATAAACAAGCACGTGTATATATCGATTCTTGTTGTGATGTTTATATTCGAAAATTTAAACATTAATACTTGATATCTTGAGATATTAAAGTCACTCCCTCTAACCTGTATAACAGAGCTGAATAAATAACTTACTTAAATCCTTCTAAAAGGTAATGCGACACTCGAGATAATCAAACCGAACGTTACACACCTCATAATGGCCAATAGACGTGAAAGATTATAATACCCGGCAGCATTCTCCATTCTGTAAGGAACATAAAGCGTGTTTTGTTGCCATTCTGTCTCTCTGATTCGACAGTCACACATAATTTGCAATCTAAATCCATTCAGAAATCTCGCGCATTTTCGTAGACGGCCACTCTTTGGACACGCGTGGTTAGGAAGCTTAGAGATTATTATATTGATGTGTATAGTGGGCCCTCATTTATAAAATTACATGAAATATAGGCTATTGTGCCAACTACATAAACGTCGAAATATTGCGATTCGTTGGGTACTACTAGTTGATCACCTTCGCGGTGGTTGTAAATACACGTCTTGAAGATATGTATATATATCATTGTAAAAATAATTGCAAATTAAGTTTTATTAAAATAAAGAAGATGCTGCTATTGTTAAATATTTTGACACACTTTATTGGTATATGTTACGAGGTTTGCCAAGTGGTGACAGTTTTTTTTTTTTTTGTAAGACCTAACGCGGACTATGAACGGGAGATCCCATATTTTTGGTATTCACAGAAACAAAAACAGAGAACAAACCCATTCGTCTCCTGCTCTGGGAGAAAGTAACGTTAGAGGCCATGAATGCAGACATCAATCCTGTATTGAGTAAGTGGGTACACTTTTTGTGTATATAGGTGATGTGGCGTATTAATACTGATAAATCCTGTTCAACTTATATATTCGTCTCCAAATTGGGCCGACTTTTGAATATGAATGTGTACAGTCAAGAACCCCAATAGCTGTTGGCAAGTGGAACCTGGTCAACCATTTCTCATTGGCCTGCGTGATTTCATTTTCTGTTGTTGGGAACCGAATCCATTTGCCAGCCGTTTTAACAATACGCTCAAGTACCTCGTGTGTACATCCAAATTTTTCACCAATTCCGTTCTGGAATCCAGGGTTCGCACAATTCATTTTGTGCGCAGGCGACAGGGCTGCTCCACAAGTTTCTGGGTCCTCTCTCAGAATGAAGTCCGCCAACCACACCACATGGACCTCCTCAAATCTAAATACTGTTTTGGAATCTGATTCACGAGGCGTACGTCTTTATTTGTAATATTTTCCTGTGCGCAAATGCACCACAGCAGCCATAACAAACACGACACTGTAACAACTTATACAAACCCTTCCAAACTTTAACACATAAAAACTAACTTTACTACACCTAAAAATACATAAACTTCACCATACAAGCTGTATGTTGGCTGGTCTAACTACTACTTTAGTGAAAAGTGAGAAAAGAGTTGCTACGAACTAGATGCATTTTTTTTAAAAGCAATTCCTTGAGTTTTTAAGCAAATGTTTCTTTTTATAAATACGCAAAAGCGACAACTAATTTTGAAGTGAGTAAAGAGGAGTTATGTCTAGGTAGATATATCCTGTCCAGTCGTAAAAGTAAGGTAGATTCTACAGTGGTAGATACAACCCAACGGCTAGATACATCCCGTTTTGTACTTTGAATCAGCGTTCGCCTGTTCGCGACAAGTCGCAGCCTATAGGCATATGATCCCTCCCTCTTACTCCTTCGCACTCCAACCAAACTTCAGTTACTATTAGAGGATCTTGTCGCTCAAGTCGTGCCGGTCTAAAAGTCAATTTTCGACATGTTGCACAGTGAAAGTGAAGTTTTTGGTAAGAAACCAGTAAACAAATTACTTTTCGTCAATTTACTCTCTGAACAGATATTTGAAAAGTCTAGAATCCGAAAGTAGTACTAGAAAAGAAGACTGCATGGAATACTATCGCAGAAACATCCTCACAAGGAACTGGAAAACAATACAGCGTTGCGCAGCTAAAGGAGCTGTTAATTAAGAAGAGTCAAATAAAAAGGAAAACCGACCTGAAGGAAACAGGAAATACGGCGATTAGGCTTAATGACTGGGAAAATGGATTTCTTGGTATTGCTCTTCCAGGAAGATAATCCTGTTTTTGGGAAAGTTCCAGACGCTAGTTCGGTTGGTGTTATGCACGTATCAAATGCTGATGAGGATAGTGATAGTAATGTAGATCAGAGGAAACTGTCGTCTGCAGTTACATGTCCAGTTGTTGCTCCCGCGACAACAAAAGCCACAACTTCAACATACGTTCGCCCTGCAGTGAAGAACCTCGCACCATATGAAACTGGAAAAACAAAAGACTTGTCTTGACCACAACTCCAGAGGCTCGTATTGTTGAAACAGTTGAGATTACAGAACCTTCAAATAGAAGAAGAAAAGAAAAAGCTGGAAAGATCGTAAAATCTAATCAAACAAATTATTATTGTTAATCACCATTATTTCATTTCACTATAAAAGTTTTCTATTTTCTTATACTTTTCCATTCTTTTCTTTATTGTAAAAAATCTAAGTTAAAAATATAAAAAGGATTTAAAATTTATTTGTACTTTTGTATTTATTAATTTGGTACTTAGATTAGATTTTCATTACATTTTTTATTTGTTGCGTGTTGCATTACGTAACTAAAACAAGAAAAATACCTAAATAAATTCCAGCATTTCCTGTCGCTTCTGTTCACCACGAACTTATATTGTTTTCCAGCTGTCCGTCGATAGACTCATCCTCATCACTCTCATTTTCGTTCTATTCTTCGGTGTCTTCCAAATTATACTGAAATTGATCGTTCAAGTGCTTAGAGGTGTTGTACAGCACGGCACACGTTACTATTACTTTAGAGACTCTTTCTAAAGAAAGTCTGATACAGTTACCGACCATCGAAAACCTTTGTTTCAATTGACTAAAGGCTCTTTGCACTATCACTTCTTCTCTGGCATGATTCAAAGTGAAACGGCGCTGCTCAGCATTTCTTGGTGGCTTAAATGGACCAGCCATGGAGATACGCCATATTCTGAATCACCAAGTAAGCAAGCATCCCCATTGTACTGAAAAATTATATTCCTAATTGGGCCACGCCTCCATATTCTAACATCATGTGCGCTACTAGGCCATCCTCACTAGAGCAACGCAAACTGCG
Source organism: Dynastes maya (assembly GCA_029619315.2). Lineage (NCBI taxonomy): Eukaryota > Metazoa > Arthropoda > Insecta > Coleoptera > Scarabaeidae > Dynastes > Dynastes maya. The sequence goes on from JAROYE020000001.1 coordinate 30,702,586, forward strand.
CTGAAAGCCAGTGGCTGACGCATAAAAGTTTACACAAAATAAACACGGCCGGGACAATTCGGTATAAGCGCCAGTATAAATGCGACTCGAAAGCCGATCTGTTGTGTATGCATCTACGCTGTCGTATACTATATCGTAGTTCTACGTTTGTTTTGAAAATGTTTCCTACGTCGCGAAAACGACCAAAGTTGGACACAATAAGAGAATTTATTGCAGAAATGCCTGATTTAAAGTGTGCGCTAAAATTTAATGTGTAGTGTGTAAAATAGATTTAATGTGTTGGTCGAAAAGTGATTGTCTACGGCACGTAAATAGTGCAGGGCATGTTTCAAAAACAAATTCCACACGAGATTATGACAAATTTAAATTTAATTTATGTGTTTATTGCATGTAATTTACCATTTCATTTACTAAGGAAGAAAGCATACGTCTCGTTTTGGAATGAATATTCGGACTTTAAGTTACCAAGTGAGAGAACATTACAGAGGGTTGTGCCGTCTGCTCGTGAGCATGTTGAGAAAAGAATTAAATCGGAGTTGCAAGATAAAAAACTGTGGTTATGTGTGGACGAAACAACAGATCGTAAAAAACATTCTAAAAAACACATCGACCGTCACCCTCAATTTTACTAGCTTCCAGACGAATACAACAATGCACTGCCGAAGTAATTTCAATGTTGGTGTTAAATACATTGGAAAAGTTTGAACTTTCAACAAATCAACTGTTGATGTTTATGACTGATGGTGCCGCAAAAATGCTTGCTGTAGGTCGATCTCTTAAAAAACATTGTGCTAACTTGTTGCATATTACATGAAAAAATTCATACTCCCAATCTCGTAGCAGATAGTATCAGAAAATGTTATCTCGAGGTAGACGCTCTAATAGCACATACAAAAGCTGTGTTTGTAAAATCCCCAAAACTTATTCGGGAATTTCATAGACTATGCCCCGGTATTCCTGAACCACCACAACCTATTCTTACTCGTTGGGAAACATGGTTAGAGGCTGCATTTTATGATCTTAAGTATTTTGAGAATATAAAGAACGTGATTTTAGAATTCGATCCAAAGGAAGCTGCGGCTGTCAAGGTAAGCCGCTTGAAATTTCAGGATAGTCAAGTTAAAACATTTGGAAATTATTCAGAATAATTACGTGGGACTAGCGGATGCGATAGAAAAACTACAAAATTCTTCGGTGTCGTTAGTGGAATCTTTGCAAATAGTGCAACATGTTCACGCACAGCTATGCGCGATAGAAGACGCAAGAAATGTTTGTGTTTTAGAAATGTTTGAAAGTGTTTTAGATAAAGACTCTGATTTTGGCACATTAAGACAAATTTGTGAAGGTGCGTCAACAGAACCGTTAAGTTATGTGAAAGATTATTTTACTTACGCACTAGATGTAGAACGTTCGTTTTCGGCATACAAAAATACTTTTTCTTCACGCCGCACGCACTTTGCCGAAACAACTTTGGAAACATATCTAATGTTACAAATATTAAATAGACATTATCCACTTTGTGATTTCACGGAGGACTCTTAAGATGGTAAGTGTTTGAGCACGTATCACATTTAGTTTATTTTATGTAAACTTTTATGCGTTCGCCACTGGCTTTCAGCGCAGTTCCGTTGCTCTAATCCTCACTTATGCTTGTAACTTTCTCATCAGCATTTACGGCGGTATGCACATTAATACTGGCATAATCTTTCCTATTGATGTACCTATCACCATGTAAAGATGATTTTTCAATTTTTACTTGGGTGCAATCCATAGCCCGTATAACGGTCGGCAGTCCAAAACGTTGTTGCCATTGTACCTTAGCCGTATTAATTTCCTACATTTTGGACGGAATTTTAAGACAGTCACACAGTGGTTGGGATTCAAAAATTGAGAGGCCAAAAATGGTTTTCTTGAGTCTCTTTAAATTAATTATTTCACAGCAGTATCTGTTTAGCATATACCAGCGATAAAGAAAATACATATTTCACACTTGAACTATTTATATTTAACTTTAGGTATCGGTTTGAAGTTACGCGTTTTGTATTGAAGGGTTAGTTGTTGTTTTCGGTAGAAAGTAAAAAGTGGTATAAGTTGAATGAATTTGAAAGTAAACTAATGAAGCAAAATATTAAAAGTTAGTACTTTTATTTTTGTTATGTGTAAAGCTGGCCACGAGCGGTACCGCGCAGTAGCGTAGAGTCGACCAGGCCTCGCGTTCCACTAGAGTTATTCTGCTAATAGAGATGTTTGCTGCCGCAAATAATTTCGCTCATCTTTTAAATAAAAATTAAATAACACGTGCTCAAACACTTACCATTTTAAGAGTCCTCCGTGAAATCACAAAGTGAATAATGTCTGTTGAATATCTGCAACATTAGATATGTTTCAACTGTTGTTTCGGCAAAACTAGTACGGCATGAGGAAAAAATGCGTTTATATCCAGAGAACGAACGTTCTACATCTAGTGACGTAATATTTGCGTAAGTAAAATAATCTTTCAAATAACTTAACGATTCTGTTGACGCACCTTCACAAATGTGTCTTAATGTGCTAAAATCAGAATTTTTCTCAAAAACACTTTCAAATTTTTCTAGAACAGAAACATTTTTTGCGTCTTCAATCGCGCATAGCTGTGCGTGAACATGTTGCACTATTTGTAGAGATTCTTCTAACGGCACCGCAGGATTTTGTAATTTTTCTATTGCATCTACTAGCCCGAAGTAATTGTCGTGAATGATTTTTAAATCCATTTTAACCTGACTATCTTGAAATTTCGACTGGCTTTTCTGGATAGCGGCAGCTTCCTTTGTATCGAATTGTAAAACCACGTTCTTAATATTGTCAAAATATTTATGATAATAAAACGCGGCTTGCAATCATGTTCCCCAACGAGTTAGAATAGGTTCTGGTGGCTCTGGTATACGGGGGCTGTGAAATTCGCGAATACGTTTCGGTGATTTGACAAATACTGCTTTGGTATGCGCTATTAAAGCGTCTACCTCAGGATAACATTTTCTGATTCTATCCGCCACAAGATTGAGAGCATGAATTTTACACGTAATGTGTAACAAATTAGCAGAATGCTTTTTACGAGACCGGCCTACAGAAAGCATGTTTGCAGCACCATCACTCACTAACATCAAGAGTTGGTTTGTTGAAAGTTCAAACTTGTCCAATGTATTTAACACTAACTTTGAAATTACTTCGGCGGTACACTGTTGTATTCGTTTGGAGACTAATAGAATTGAAGGTGCCAATTGATGAGGTTCCAATTTGCGTGCCATTACATTAAGAACAGAATGTTTCTTCCGATCTGTTGTTTCGTCGACACATAACCACAATTTTCACTATTTACGTGTCGTAGACAATGTTGTCTGGACCAACACATTAACGGGATTTTACAGATTACACATTTAATTTTAGCACCTTCATATATTAAGTCTGGAATTTCTGCAATAAATTTTCGAAGTTTGTCCGACCGCGGTCGTTTTGCTGACGAAATCATAATTTTTCTAGGACAGATAAACAATTGCGCAAATGACCGGCAGCGAAAATGTCCGTACTGCTCCGCAGACGAAGTAATGCTGCCGTTCCTCTCGGTCCGAACTGATTTTACGCCGATGCGCGGTACCGCTCGTGGCCAGCGTTAGTTATGTGTAATTTAATATTTTGATGTACTTCATATGCTAGACAATGTGAAATTTGTTTAAAAAAAGTATCCCTTTTTAGTATTTAGTTGAGTAAAAGAAAAGTTGCAAATAGTTTCACTTTCATAATAGCTTTACTATGTTACTAGATGTACATATTTGCTCCACAATACTATATATTTTATTTGCCAATTCGTGCCAAGAATCTAAAAATTTTTGTTTTTGTCGGTAGGAGCAATTCAAACCAGAAAATTAATTCAAAATAGGGAGTTATTTGAAGCAATGGAAAAGTCGAACTGTTCGTTGAATATTTGTACTAAAGAACACCAAGATACTCCTTTAAAGTACATACAATATGCATTAAGTGATTAAAGAGATTTGGAAAAAATTGAAGTTTGGAATAGAAAAATAGTAAATTTGATTTTATCCTTTAAACGAAAGTGGAAATCTTCTAATCGGACAACTTTAGTATTTATTTCAAAGTACAGCGCATAGCTAAATACCACTGCTAACGTTTTTGCTGAAGATACTGAAAATATTGACCAAAATATTAGCCCTACAAGCAGAATGGGTAGACCGAGTAAAGGGTCAATTGTCCAGCCAGCCAACGAAAAATATTCGTGACAGATTATAGCTAGAAATTGGTATAAACGTCGATAAGGTAATTCAAGGAAAAGGATCATCGAATACTGGTAATGTTGCAAAGAAATTCGGTCACAAAATTAAGGATAAAATATTTGATAAGTATGCTAAGGATACTGCGACATTATATGTCCAGCTCTACGATTGGTACCGTATGCCTCCAAGCGTATACAAAATATTAATCCATGGATCTTTGCTCTTCTGCGAATAGGTCAACTATCGGAAGAGGCACAGGAAACGTGTAACAAAGATTATTTGCGGTTTCACCACCATACTCGAAAGTCTAGTCGACAAAATACAAATCTAGACTTAATGAATAGACTACCAATATCGTCAGACCCGATAATATCGCTTCGATCTATTCAGACGGCTTCCAAGTCTGAACTTCTGCGAGAAGCATTAAATCTGCTGCAAATGGCAGACAGAGATTCAGATAATTTAAGTAGTTCCTAAGAAGACTAAATTTGTACTTGACATAAATGTGTTTTCTATTTGTTTTGTAATTTCTGATGTATGTACATACATTCACACATACACATTTATTGGAAGCGATATATTATTCCTTATTTTTAATTATATTATTTTTATAAAATTTTTTTTATTATTGTTACTTTTGAAAATATATGCATAAATTTCACATTTCCAAATTAGAATTACTTAATTGATCAATATTATTGCTTATAAGTAAGCTTAAAAAGGATTTTGTCAAGTAGATGATTTTTGGCCGGTTAAATTCCCAATTCGGACCACCGTGAGTCATGAGCTTTTAGAAGGATCCATTCTACAACATAGTAAAACGTTTTACATACCGTAGCTTGATCAACTCCAAAATCCTCAGCCACACCAGAATCACCCATACAACGAAGAAGTATCTCCATCCGTTTTCGGGAAGTCAGGTCTCTTCCATGTATTTCGTCAGTTACTGGCAAAAATTCCGGAGTTAAAGAATCAAAATTTTCACTTTCAAATTGTAACAGCTCTTTACATCTAGTAACATCCCCCCAAACACGATAATTTTTCTCATGTCTGACCGGCAGGAATATCGCCATGATGTAAACTGATGGACACTACTAACAAGCAAGTTTGCTACTACTACTCTTTATTCACACCATAAATCTAGCCCGTCCGGATCAGTCAAGATACATCTGTGCATACTAGAGTCTATAACTTTCATTTGAATACATCTAATTTTTATTCAAATGGCTCAATATGTTGATATCAGAGTTAACCATGGTTTTAGAGTTCAGGCTTATCAACTTGTATAATTATGCATTCGTATATTTACGTGTTAATAATAATAATAATAATACTTTATTTTCTACAGGATGAACCCAAGTACAGAAAATTTTATAATTGTTTAATGTATGTAAATATGTTGTAAATATGTATCTATTTTAAATCTTATTTTTGATTAGGTTTTGCGTACAAAGCCAAAACGCAAGTGTTGCTATTGAATTGCGAACAGTTTACTGAATTTACAGTTTCTAGCGAAATATCAACCATGCCGAGAGGTGGTGATATTTTCTGGTTTTGGCCGAACATAATAGTTTACATAAGTTAAAATTATCGGCCATCTCTGGCCTATGCTCGTACATACGATGCTTTATATTTCATGCATACCATTAGCCTGGCCGGGTAGCTTATCCTGATTTACAGCCCATATAAGCAGAAACATAGTGACAGAGGGCGATAATAATTGTATGGAACGATATAACGTATAGGTATCCACAGCGAAATGCGAAGTATGTTTACCTAAATGATCTCTCCTAAGGAGAATTTTCTTATGACGTGGCGACTGAGGAAAGCCCTCTAGCTAATACATATACATAGTTAGAAAATTGAATTTAATAATTTTGTCACATCTGGATTGTAGTGCAAAAAAGAATAACAGCGATTAGCACACATACACATGACACTTGTGAAACTATTTATGAAACATAACATAAAACTTATATATTTTTGTCAGTGTTACATTATCATTCCGTTTGTTCTGTTAATATAATAGAAGTAAAGGGATATTATTATTGCATATATTTAATAGATTACTCACTAGAACTGCACATTTTGTGATAACCGATTATAATCCTGAATTGTCGTTTTAAATATGCTGTTATGGTATAGTAATTGATGTTTGTTAGGAACAAACATCAAATACCAGGGACGCTCAGTAATTAACGAGACAAACTGCATTAGCGGGAAAACTACTGAATATTATTAGATGAAACTTTCTGTGTGTCAAGTTGGCAATCTTGGGGACAAATTAAGTCAGCTGTTTGAATGTAATAAAAGCAAACATAACCTCATTTGTTCATCTTAACATGTTGGCTCCTCTCGAAACGTGTACGGTTAAAGAGCAACGTTCAGTTTTAAGATTTTTGTTATCCGAAAGTGTGAAGCCGGCCGAAATGTACTTGAGAATGTTGAAATAGTATGGTGAAAAGTGTTTAAGCCGCGGAAACGCGTATAAATGGATTGAACAATTTAAATCGGGCAGAACAAGTGTCACCGATATTCATCGCTCCGAACGACCGGTTGAAGTGTCGACCGATGCGCTACAAAGTCGCATAAATGACCTTATTCTCGATGACAGGCGTATAAAAATCGTGACAATAGCTGATTTATGTAATGTCAGTGTTGGATAAGAAGAAACCGCCAGGGTGCTCTCTCGAAAGGTGAGATTCTGCTGCAAGATAACGTCCGCCCCATTACTGCACAGAAAACGCGAAAGATGATCGAAAATTTGGGTTGGGAGGTGTTGCCACATCCTCTTTACAGGCCCAACCTCGCACTGCCGATTTTCATTTGTTCGGCCCGCTCAAAGAATTTTTACGTGGCACCAAGTTCGAAGACAACGAAGCGGTCAAACAAGCTGTACACAAATGGCTCGGACACCAAGGTCAAGAAGGTCAAGAAGTGCCTAAATGTTGGTGGAGACTACAATGAAAAGTAGTAAGTTTCATTGTCATTGAATCAATTGTTTTTTTTTCCACAGCCGTGAATTACTGAACGTCCCTCGTACATTCGGGTAAACTGTACGTTTAAAATGTGATGAGATGCGACCATGAACAACATTGGTTATTTTAGGCTAATTTTGACTTATGTATGTTGTCATATTTATGAGGCACTGATATAGCACAAATATTTTTACCGTTAAATTTATGTCGTGCTATGTAGTTTTTATTTGCACTTTTCTGTAAGAGGCACTCTTTCACGCTAGTCATGGAAAAAATGATGGTTCCTTTGCTTTCACTATGAATTCTATTAGTCAATAGCAAGTATTAGCCGGAAAAGCTTTTTTTGCACTCATTGATGTTTTTCTTCCTCAAAATCGTATTTAAGTCAAAACGGGTTGGCAGCCTAGTGGAAAGAGATCCTGCGGCTAACTGTGGTAGAATTAGGCTGTGTGCGTTTAAGTCCTACGTACCAGGGTCGGTAGCAAATTGGTCTTGAGTTACTATTCGCGTGTTGGGGAATAATTAACTGCGCTTCTCCGTTTACGGCAGTGAAACACTTTGCACACTAAAGGATCCTGATGTTATGACAAGCTTCATAGCTTATACACCTAGTGTATAAAAATAGAACATTTGTCTAGAAATATGGGAAACACTAATTCCAAGGTAACAGATTATTGCTTCCAATGAGAATAGGAACGTGAGGTACCGTATACAAACAAACGTATGGAGGGTATTGCATAATAGCGACGTAGACAACTATGTAATATTTGATAGAGGAACGCATTTTTAATGCAATTATATAGTTTGTGTAATGAATCTAATTTGATTTTTTGTTACTATTTTACTTTATTTTATTTTTGCCATTGGCCATATTTAGAAATGCTTGTGTACATTCTTATAACTTTTATTACCTCTTTAATTTTTGATAGAGTATAGTAATGATTTTTTCAAAATACGTGAATACAAGTAGTACAGTAGTCCTTGAAAAAACATAAACAAAGAAAGAAAACCAACTAAAGAATCGTTACAATTATTAGCCAAACAAGATACAAAAAGGAAATAAATAATTATAAATTTAGCCTAAAAACATAACGAAACCATAGATGATGTAACAATTTATGTTAGCTAACAGACTTTTAATTTTTTTCTTAACAATATTCGAAGATACCACTGATGCCGTTAGGTAATGCATTGAAGAGCTTGCAGCCAAGGTACTGTAAACTTTTCTGCAAACTTTGTTGTTTTTGTGACGGGGTTAGTGCTAATTCTGCTACCATATGTATGACCAGTTAAATTTACAAATTCTGATTTATAGCTATTTACGAAAGTAAGAATTTTTAAAATATACACATACATTAAAAAGCATAAGTAATTTTTTAGCCTTAAATGTACCCTTCCATAATTGTCTCCTAAATATACTATAGATTGTGCGAATCGCTTGTTTCTGAATAACAAACACTAGCCCTACTAGATTAGCCCATATCGAATTTTAGAATAGAAATTGCTAAAACAAAAGTATTACAAGACCTTTGCAGATGTTTCAGTGCAAAACATGTTCTTTTTAAATTAGTACAAAGTACATCAATACGATTCTGCCATGTCAAATTGTCATCGATAATAAGACCTAATACTTTACTGTATTTGCTTAAATCTAGTTGTTGTTGGCCTAAGCTCAACCCTACAATGCTATAGTCTATTCTATTGCGAAATAGAATGCAGGTAGTTTTGTCTTCATTAATAACTTACCTCTTCAAAGACATCAAAGACAATATATTATAGAAAATTGTTTTTGTGTTTATCATTTATTCCTGTGCAGTCGACGATTGAATAATAACGTTTATGTTATCCGCATATAATGAAATGTTATTTAAACCTTAAAAGGAAGGCAAATCGTTAGTGAAAATTAGAAAAAGAGCAGAGCCTAATATAGATCATTGTGGTATACCTAATTTATCCATTATTTACTACTTTTTGTGCTCTATCACAAATGTATCTTTCAAGGAGATTAAACACGTTTCCTCGTATTCCATACCTTCATAGTATTCTGCTAAATATCAATATCGTCAAACGCAGCTGTCAATCGAGCACGTATAGTGTGTTCGGTATGGCCATTCGATAGATATGAAATTCCCTCTGGCGGATATTAGTTATTTTTCGGAAGCCTCCTTTCTTGCTCGAGCTTCCGATCTTCGGAGTGGGGGTACTAAATAATTTATCTACGCCCAGCCAACGACAAATGTGGGGTAGCGTGGGCTAAACTCCTCTTCTGTACAATGTCTCCATTTCGTAAATCTTCAAAATTAATAAAAATTGTCCCTATAACAAACAACAATAAATTCAAAGGTATTTCCAGGTTATTAAGTAGAACGTTAGTAAATTTTGTTATTGTTTGGTCGTCGATACTATTCTGTATCACAGAATAGCATAACTTCAGTCGGCTAATCGAGTCAGTTCATTCATTTTCTCATACTACTTCTAAAAATAACTTTGTTTATCAAAATTCCCAGTTGAATTATATTTGGATGGAGGTCATCAAAATTTGCTATGGATAAAAACAATCGTCATCGTGGAGGAGAAATGGGACGCTAATTAAATTGATCGCTTCTGGCCGAGCTTTCATCGAGTTAACTCGTATTTTGGCTGCGTTCCCAGTTTAAAGTGTCTAATATTCAAATCATAGAATAAATTCAAGGTATAGGAGAAGGTTGGAGGTTAGAATAGGCAGGTTTCCTGCGAATGTCATAGGAACATAGAGTTTATAGGGAGTCTTCGTAAAATCAAGGTTAGTCAATTTTTAATTTTCATTTCCTTTAAAATCTCATTCATCGATGTTAAAAATTCGTTTAAATTGCCGAAAAAGTGTTTAAGAACACTTCCGAATCCCACAGTTCATCTAAAAATTTAATTAATTCACAAAAATTCAAATTTTTGAACAATTTCCCTGAATTTCAATAACTTGTGTGGTAAAATTTTGTGATCAACACAATCAAATGCTTTGCTCAAAAACAAGACCCAAGCACGGTGTTCTATTGTCTAGTGATGAATGAGTAATTTTAGTTATACGATACAGCGCAGTATCAGTACTTCTATTATTGAGATAACTGTGATGATACTAAACAAATTGTGTTTTGAAAAAGTTCATCAATCGGTTATAGATTATATATTCAAACATTTTTGAAAAAACTGAAAGAAGGCTTATTGGCCGATAACTTTCTAGCTCGTCAGGTTTGCCTTTCTTTTTATATACAGGTATGATCAAAGCGGCCTTAAGTGTAGAAGGGAAGATTCCTTGTTCAACCGATGGATTGAAAAAAAAACAAGAGCATGATAAAGGATTTTTTGTGTGGAAGGAGTTTATTCCATCTGCGCCTGTCGTACTCGGTTTTTTCACGGCAGTAGGTAAACGACAGGCGTACGGGACCACTTTCAAGGCCATTCGCGGTCGCGGATTTATTCGCGCTTTTAATCCGCGTGTAATTTCGTGGAATCGAAGCCAAATGCACTTTTGATTAGCGGCTCGCGCTTTTAATCTGCGGGTAATTTCGCGGAATCGAATTTCATCCGCGGAAAATTTCGCGATGACGCGGTTCTCGGAATTTTTCTAGCGTCATGGCCGATGACGCAATCCCTTGCAACAGATACCTGTTGCCTGTTGGGGCCGTTGTGAACGATTTCTGAACGGCTTTTGAACGGCTACTGAACAGCTTTTGAACGGCCTCTGAACGGCTTCTGAACGGCTTTTGAACGGCTACTGAACGGCTTTTGAACGGCTTTTGAACGGCTCCTGAACGGCTTTTGAACGGCTTCCGCTAATCAAAAAGTGCTTTTGGTTTCGATTCCGCGAAATTACCCGCGGATTAAAAGCGCCAGCTGCTAATCGAAAGTGCATTTGGCTTCGATTCCGCGAAATTACCCGCGGATTAAAAGCGCGAATAAATACGCGACCGCGAATGGCCTTGAAAGTGGTCCCGTACGCCTGTTGTTTACCTACTCACGGCATTAAGAATTAGGCAGAAGTTTTACTGTATTGTATATAGAATCGAAATTAACTAAGGTTGAATCGGACATTTATAAGACCGTCTGCAATATTCGAAAAGTAATGATTAAATTCACTGCATATCTGTGTCACATAAGAACAACAATCTGGCAAAGTATTTTTAATTGTACTGTTTCTGTTATTGCGTATAGGAGACCAAATCGTTTTAGATTTGCTCACTGCACTATTATTTATTAAGTTGTCATTATATTGTTTAACAAGGCTTTGTAGAATTTCTCGCAATTTACAACAAACATCGGATGCATATCCGCATTTTACTTGCTGACAACTTTCAGAAATAAAAGTTGATTCCTGTAGCACATAAGTTCGTTGTCTATCCAATAAAGCATAGTGTATTTAAAAATACACGTGGATAGAATGCCTAGTAACAATAACCAGCTTAGTGTATTTGTTTTGAAGAGACCTTACTTGACCTTATTTGAAAATTGAAAAATGTTTTCAGGGGAAAACTTCAACTATAAAAAAATGAGAGTGCCATATAACTACCACAAGCATAGTAGATTCATTAATTTTGAATATAATATTAACGCTATTTAAAATTAAACATTGTAACTTTGTGTACTTTACACCAGAAACGAATAGGTGCGAGGCAACACCGGAAAGAATTGGTGTTTATGAAATGTCATATTTTGTGCGTATAGTAAATAGTTTTCGTGCTTTCTTTAAACAGTCATACTCATTGAATCTCATCTTTCGCACGTCTCCATACTCAGAAAATTACGTATACTATTAGAGTGTGATCAGCATACGGGGGTGCGATCTAATCTTACCGCAAGTGTATACGCACCACCGTAGTAGCACTAGCATAGTATTAAAGGGATTCGGATGAGTTCGGTCGCCCGGAGCCTATATTATGTCCACCGTTGAGCCGCTTAGTTCGGATCGAGGCCGTCATAATCGGATAGACGGATATCAGCGTCCGCCCTGATCCTCCACTAATCAACACACGCCGGTTCGAACATGCCATATGTGCTGCTCTGTAGATCTCTCTTTCTTCCATATATGCTGATACATAACCGTATGCCTCCCTTCTAGTTCACTTCGCCCGCGAAAGTTATCGTTGTTGTTCACGCATAGTAATAATGGGAAAGTAAATGTCGAAATTAATTGAGACTTGGAGTATATTTGTTGCCTATAGAATTATGTCGAATCGTCTGAGGATAAGGGTAAGTTCTCTAGCCTCTGTTTGCGATATCCTCTCGTTGTTAAATTGGCTTATACTCACGTATTCCAAATTCTGAGCTAAATCTGGAAGGATATATGTATGCTAAAACTTACGTCCTATTAAAAATGAATGTAATCGTATAATCGTCGGAGAAGGTTTATGAAAAAAGTAGAATTTTATTTACATCAACGCAAGTAACAGAATAAATATTTGGTTCTACGCTTCAAAATTGCTTAAATTAGCATCCAATTTTTTTTCATGTCTAGATGGCCTCATACACGGCGTCCAGATTCTGCATGATTGTCAACTATATCATTATTGCAGCTACGGAAACGGATAAATTGGAGAATTGGTGTGATTTTTTTTCTTTTGTTTAAAATGTTAGAACCGCAATTAAACCTAATATTTCTAAGATATTTACGAAAATATTTTCTTGATTAGCATACCCCGTATATTATGCCTATTTATAAACATTGTGGATAACGGCATGTTATTACCATTCATCAACATCTGTTCGTAATTATTTTTTTTTTTGCTTTAGCTGTGAATTTACTCATAAGTAGAATCCTAAGAACATTATCCTGTGATTTAACTTTATTGATGTTTTGTTATTGAAGATCCCATAATTACCTCGAAATTTGGTAAAACTTGAAAGTATGACATATTTATAACATCGTAGAGTCCGTTCAGAATGAGAACGTGACATTACGTCACTAATTTCTGCGCGGCGGAAAATCGAGAGAACACTTCACTAGCCGCTCGTTAAAATAAAAATATAGAACAGAAAATTTATAATATACGAAAATTAAAACCATTAATAACAAATATATTACGACGACAAGGACATCTACAAAAACGGCAATCTGATGGCAATTTGAGTAAGAACAGGTTTGTGCGCATGCAACGTAACGTCACGTTCTCATTCTGAAGGGACTCTACTCTTATCCAGAATTTGACGAAGTTAACAAGAGCCAGAAGTGTAACCTATCCTTTTGCTTATCTTACTAATAGGATAATTCATTTACCATACATAATCCAAATCTACATTTAACAATTTCGATTTTTTAATACTTACATAAGATTTATTACTTTATATCATAAAGTAGTAAATAAGGGGAGGAGTTAGCGGCAGTCGAAGGCTTACGGTTACCGATGTGGTTAGTTACGAAGTAGACTGCATTATGTGTGGACGATCTTAGTAAGAATTTCTAGAGTATTTATTTCTTTTTATTTCATCAGAATCTGTTTTCACTTTAGTCTTTAGAGTCTCCTATTAGTTTCGTCTAAGCTTCGTAGCGACAATAAAATAAATATGCGAAACTCTCATTTCCAGGCGACCATGTCTTCAAATTATTATGCGCGTTCTTGCACACAGTAGGTTTACATGCCAACATTGTTGCAAGCGTACTAACACGCGACTCGCATCGAATCGATCGGATTCCACTCAATCCCCTTCTCGCACTCTCGCCGTACATATATAAATATAGCTAATTTCACATTTTCCCGATGTGTATGTAGACAGTAATGTATCATCTGGGAATAAATTTAAAAGTGTTTTCTGAAGTACTCTCAATTATATCGTTGATGTAAATCAGAAACAGTAGGGGTACTAACACTGAGCCCTGTGGAACACCGAAGTTGACCCGGTTCTTACCGAATGGTTGCTTCACCAATTTTTGTACAAAACAATATATATTTATGGTCAGGAAAAGCAGAGTTTGATATATGTTTCTGTTTGAAACGTTAATAATATATTGTATTACATATAATAAATTACTGCCATTATGAATATTATACTAGTACAAGATAAATACAATAGTATAATAGATAATAGATGTAATTTCCGAATATTATTACAATCAAGGGTTAATCGCGCTGTAAACACTGTTAGACGGTGGTCCCCGAAATCCATCGGTCCCGGTCCAGGTAGCGAAACCTTTGACTGTGGCCCCAAAGTTATACGACCCTTTAAGTAGTATAGCGGGTGGTAATCGGAGGTTCATGAACACTTGGCGGGGCAAGCTTACTGAGAAAACTATATTATTCGCCTTCTGTGATTGACTGGCTATTTTCTTTACAAACATATTTAATTTTTCTAATTTCCTTCCAAATAACGTTAATAAGCGTTTCTTTGATTAGGTAAGAACAAAAATTTTCCCACGAACTTCTTTTACTTTTCAAAATTATCATTAGGAGGACCTTGAAAACAAGGTAGTCCCCAGTAATGCGTATATAGGGATTTAATGAATGAGTAGTAATTTTCAAGAAGCTGGGGTGTTTATATCGTAAAAAAGACGCACTATAAAATTGTTTCAGTAACCTCTACGCTATATGTCAAAACAAATTATTCTACTGTCTGAAAATATTTTCTGTTTCATCAAATGAAATCTTTGAAAGAGTTTTATGTAGTATTCACTCCTCAATCGAAAAACGACAATAAGGGCATCGAAGAAAAGACTTATTCCCAGCGGGAATTCACCCACCGCATAACCTCGCCCATGTATGTATGTGATGTCTTTAACTATATTCAAATTCGCCCCATGTTGCCCCCTGTCCGGTGATGTGACGGTGAACTCTATACCGAATACATTATGTCGCGCACTAACGCTATCGACTTGGGCGGCGTTACCTACGTGCTTGAATATGTGTTAAAATTTAAATTAACGATCGCATTCAATGGCATACAATGATAATGGAGATGTCAAATAGCCGTGATTTATTTAAGAAAATCTCCCCATCGATGACTTATCTTTGCTTACTAAACGGGTGTACACAGACGCGTTCACTTAAGCCACACGTGCTTTAGATTTATTAATAAACCTTTCAATTATTATAACAAATTTATGCATGGTTATTGTTCGAAACGTCAATGCTAAATGTTGGAATGAAGGCAACACAATTGGGTGCGCATAATTTGTTATCCACAAGTTACTAGTAAATACATAGTGGCCCAAATGTTTCTATGACTCGCTAGTTTTTATTATTTTGTCTTAACAAGGTTCTTGAAAGGTTGCATTCAAAAGGAAAATTATTAAGAAGAACGTTGTAATTAGTCAAAAAAAATCAAATATTTATTGTTTGCAAGTTAATATATTCCATTTGAAAACACCTTCTGAATAATGATTATAACATGGCAATTTGTCATACAAACAGAGTATGAGATATTCTTTTACGTTGTGCTCTCTCTCTGGACTAGTTACATCGACTTTTGAAAACTTCAACACTCGCAAAATACGAAGAAATAATTTTGCTAATTATTTCCTTAAAAAAATTATTTTGTATTTGTGGGCAGGATGAAAATGAATTTCTTATCAATTGCTTTCTTGCTTTTCTGTTATAGTTTAAGCTAAATTATAGTTAGGTTTTTTCAAGTTATACAGTAAAAGTTTAAATTTCACAGCAACACTTTATCTTAAATCCAACTACGAGGGTAAGTCAAATATTATCTACACTTTCGCTATAACAAGCTTTGAAGGTTATTGTAGTGGCGGCCGCTTGCGCATGCGTTGAGTTGGCGCCTCTGTGGTAATGTGTGTGGAATTTAATCACAATCGCGTAATTTGTATGCTAGCTACAACAGCATAAACATGTCAGCTCCGCTATTAGTTTGCGCCAAAGAGGAACAAGCAGTGATCCGATTTTTGTGGTCAGAGGATGTGAAAGGTGCTGAAATTCACCGGAGACTTTTGTCACAATACGGGGACTTGTGCTTTATCTCGTAAAAGCGTTTTTTTGGAAATTAATTAATTGTATGGTTTGTAGGTCCGGGAGTGTTCCTAGACACGCTTTCGGCAATTTAAATTAAAATAAATATCTACTTAACTAAGTTTTACGAGTATTAAATTTGAAAAGAGGAAACTATCCTGGAATTGTGACGTTTCAATATAAACTCTATTTTTATATGTTATGTACCGGAACCCTTCGTATTTTTAAGTCACCAAACTTGACCTTTACTTCGTATTTATGGTAGGATTTAAATTCTGAGCACTTAGAAAATAGGAACACAGCAAAACACGTGTTACCTGGATGGATATTTGAACTAGCGTCCCTTCACTTCATTATATCATTCGCCATTGCAATTATTTAATCACGACTAACTTGGGTATCTAAACTTTGGGAAATATAATTTTGTAATAAATTTTAATCGAATATT
The DNA here is from genome assembly GCA_029619315.2 of Dynastes maya. Taxonomy (NCBI): domain Eukaryota; kingdom Metazoa; phylum Arthropoda; class Insecta; order Coleoptera; family Scarabaeidae; genus Dynastes; species Dynastes maya. Next base: position 30,719,204 of record JAROYE020000001.1, read on the forward strand.
CTTATTTTAAAAAATAGCATAATGCGTACCATGCAGGGACGCAACTGAAAGACCAATTGTATGCTACTCTTTGAAATTTGACACCACCAACAATTGTAGACTATTATATTTTACCAACGGACATGGCAACTTCTTTAACAGAACTACCTATTTAATTTACGATATTACGACTGAATTTATTCTTTAAATTGTTGTAGGAAGATATTTCATTAAATTGGAAGATTTAGGATGTGAAGAAAATGAACAGAAAAGTTATTTATCCATTCCACCATGATCGTCGTTCACTGGAGATAATATTATCTCTTATTTTTTCCAGAACTTCCTAAACAGGAAATTTTTCTACAGCTTTGCCCCTTAGCTTACCATAATGTATGTTCTTCACCTGTCTTTTATCGTTCACCTACCTCGCCTACCTCTGCAGGCTGAACCTCTGTGTTCAAACCGGGTAAGTTGTTTTCCTTCAGTAAATTCTGAAGGTCGTCTCTTATCGTACTATTTCTTAATTTACCCATTCTAGTTACTCCGTTTACTTTTCTTGAATATTTCATGACTATGATCTGCAGCTTACTTTTTTGCCTGTTAGATGCAACACATGGATCGCTACCGTACGTTAGTGTAGGTCTAAATGTTAAACAAGTACTCGAACTCTGTAGCACTGGAGCAGTGCAGTAAAATTGAACAGTTCAGTTTTACTGCTGATGATAGCTTGGCTATTGAAACGTATGTCCAGTGCAAGTGAAGTGTTGTGGTACGGGTTTTTAGCGAAGTACAGGGTGACACATGGGAGTCGGATATTTTCGGAACGGGCAGTGCTCGGTGGGTGAGGGAGTGGACGGTGTCCAGAAGCTAGCATTCTCTTCCCCATTCAATGCCGTTTCAGTTACAATTGATACTTGGAACCTACAACATCGCGTTTTCGCGTGCAACCTCTTTTGGCGACACGCTTTGACACTCCTGGGCACCCGACCTAGCGCCTTGTGTCTTTTATCTGTAAGGATTTCTTAAGTCACGAGGCGCCGTACACTCAATGATTTGAAGACCGCTATTCGTCAAGAAATTTCGGAAATCAATGAAGAGTCTTTAACAAGAGTGTTCAAGAACTAGGCTGGAAAACTGTATCCAAGAGGATGGGCATCATCTGAAAGACATCATTTTTCAGACCCAATAATTTTCTTAAGTTGCATTGTTTGAGCTTTCGTTTATTTACAAATATAAGCATTTTTTTAACTAACCCAGAAATGCTCATTTGCAAGTCATCTGACTCCCGTGTGTCACGGTGTATTTAAGGTCTAACTGTTGTTTGTAAGGTCATTTAGCTTTGATACTAACTTCTTTTTACCCTTTGAAAAAGTTATTTAGAGCAAAGCACATTCGGTATGCGGAGCTAATTCTTGAATGTCTATTAAAACTCATAGGTATACACTCCTAGGTAAATACTTCTAGTTTGCATACAGGTTTTTGGCTTAAAACTAAAGGAGTAACTCTAACTAGGCTTTTAAATATAATTCAAATAAAAACTTCTTGCATTGCAGTAATGTCATGCGCACGTACGAATGGTAGTTATAAGTTCCGCTGCAGGTACTACCCGATATAAATAATGTATCTAATTCATAAAAAAAGTAGATCGGTCTTTTGTACCTCATTATATCTCGATGCCTCACCTTTCCCTACATACATCACATGCATTTCTTACTAAAATAAAAGCAAATCCTTAAAATGTTATCAGAAACCATTCTGTTAAATGAGTTACTAAAATTCATTAAATGTTATAAACAGGTACTTTTATTTACGTCAAATATACGTAGGGTTTACATACGTTAATGAGAAGCCACGTTTGGCAGAAAATTACGCAAAAGAAGAAAGTGTAGAAGAGTATGTATCTGGTTGAATAAGTATACATAGTAATTTTTCGTATTATCTGTTGCCAAAATACGTAAAGACTTGTAAGTATCTTTGCAGTCTACTCTAGATGCAATACCTGCAATTATTTTGAAGCACCTACCCTGAATCCTAAAAACCTTTGTATATTTATATTTGGATATAATTAAATTGAATGATCCCACACCTATATTACATAGCTCATAACGGAATGAAATATGTATATAGAAAGGTAGACCGTTTGAAGGTATTTCGCTGATAACATTTATTACTCGAAGATTTTAATAAAAATATTTTGTTTGCTATTCCTTATACCATCGTGTTATGTTCCTTTCAAGTTAATTTGCGTGAAATACCTAAATATTAGGTTGTATCAACAATTCTCGCCACTTTTCACTATGCGGTAAGTACGAAAAGTGGGGGAAACTTTTGATACAACCTAATATTGTACAGGTTTGCTTCGGTTGCAGTCATTAATTAGTCATAATGATAAAATTTTAAATTTGTAATTTAGGTTTAGTGGCTCTAAGCTCCATTCAATTTTCTTTAAGCTTTGGTGATTGTCATGTAGTAATTTGGTTCTAAACTTTGTATTTATGTAGTTCTGAAGCCAGTTTTGGTGTGTTATGGAGACGGAAAACTTTGGACTCCGTAATGTAAAGCGATCAGATGTTCTAAGTGCGAATGCAGGACATCTAGAAAAAAGATATAATTAATACAACAAATAATAAATTACATAGTGATACATCCAGTGTAACAAAGGTGGTATAAAATGCATTGTCCACAGTGACGACTTTTCATTAAAATTTTTATTTTTGCAGGCTTTATTTTTCTGTAGTTTCAAACAATTTTGAAATGAATTGATTTAGAGTTATGATATCATCATCATTATTCTTTTTAATAATGACCAGTAATTTTATTTACCACTTGGAATTATCTGTTATTTTCACTAGAAGCATCTTCTTTGTCCTAAAGACAATTTGACACGATAACGATTTCGGTATGAATATTGTCGCCAAATTTGGTATCAGATTTTCTTTGTTTCGGAAGTTGTTCTAAATATACCGTCGAGTAACAAATTTGCTAACAAATTTTGTACAGATCAATTTTTGCAACCTAAACAATATTCGTAAGCTTGTCTTTTTCCATCTGAATTACAGATTAGAAGAGGTGTCGAAATTTGTTACTCACTTTGTAACACATATGTGCTTTATTAGAAAATTATTCAAACGATTTGGATAAATACGAGAGTAGCATCTTTATACTATTCCAAAGATCCTTAAACAGTTGTAAGTATGTCCAGTCTGCCTTGTAGTGTGTAGTGTGATCTTGGTGAAGGACTTTTTTCCAGGTGTTGCAAGGTTACATTGTTACAACTCTTGGCTGAAGTTAGGTGCTAATTGTGGGTTACAGTAGGTTTATTACAAAGTGATTTTGTGGCGAACTTTTGATAAAAATTTGTTCATAAGAGACTAGTTTCATAATGTTTTAATACAATAATGTAATACGAGGGACACGCTATATATTTTGAGATGCCACAAAAGTAGAGAAGTTAGAGCTGGCAACACTGCATTTCTAAATACCACCATCCTTAAGTAGTAATCTCTGACTGTCAGTTGAGTCCCTACTGTCATAGAGTAAACGTGGTAGGTACGATTTGTCATCAAAACATGGACTTGTCAAGAGAACATGTACGCGCAATGATTTACTACGATTTTAAGGTCGGTTTAAGCGAACAACAAAGTCTTGAACGATTGCAACTCGCATTTGGTGATAAAAGTTCTTCACGTGCAACTGTGTTTCGCTGGTATAGCGAATTTAAAAGAGGGCGAATATCGCTTGGTGATGAGGAACGTACCGGTAGGCCCTGTTCTTCAGTTACCGCTGGAAACATTGAGAGTGTGAGACGTATGATCGACGAAGATCCAAGATGCACCTATCAAGTGATTGAGGCAACTCTTGGTGTTGAATCCGCAACAGTAAATTCAATTTTACATGATCATCTTCGGATGAAAAAAATTGTTACTCGTTGGGTGCCACACACGCTTACCGATTTCCAAAAAGCAGAGCGAGTAAGAATCGCTCGGGAAACATTGGAAATGTTAAATAATGGTGGACATCGCATTCTATCAAAAATAGTAACAGGTGATGAAACTTACATCCCATTTTACGATGTTCCTACCCGCCAGGAGAGCCGCGTGTGAATCCACGAAGATGCACCAACACCAACAATGGAAAAAAGGCAAAGGACTGTCAAGAAAGTTATGTACGCAGTTTTCTTCCGTAGTACCGGATTAGTAAAAGCAATGAAGCTGGAAAATCAACGTACAGTCACAGCAAACTGGTACACCACAAAATGTTTACCTGCAGTTCTTGAGTCAGCCAACATTCGCGGATTAATGTTGCATCACGACAATGCATCGTCACACAGTGCACAGCAGACAGTTGAATTTTTACGTGAAAATAAGGTAAAAGTCATTGAACATCCACCCTATTCGCCTGATTTGGCCATGTGTGATTTCTGGTTGTTCTTCAACCTAAAGAAACATTTACGTGGTCGACGTTTCACGACGGAGGATGAGATAGATGAAGCAATTCATCTATTTTTTGAGAGCATTCCAAGAGATGACTGGCTTCACGCTTTTACGTTGTGGAAACTTCGGTTACAAAAGTGCATTGATGCAGGAGGAGATTATTTTGAACATAAATAAAATCATTTTCGTAAAAAGACTTGTAGTTTTCTTGTATCTCAAAATATATAGCGTGACCCTCGTATATAATAAGTTCCATTAGTTAGAAAAAGATAAAAAAATGTTACGGCTAATTCATTCTTCATTATCCTGTATCGCCCATTTCTGTTGATCGCTAGTTTTCACAATAGACCCAGCCAGTCCTGCTTGATGCAAAAAAAAAAAAAATAGAAAACTGAATAAGTGCTGGAACGATAATTTCATAGTAATTGTAACGTGGTATTTATTCTTATTTTGCACTAAAACGATTCTGGAAAGCACTATTGAAACTTACCTCCCGAGCGCAATCTAGAAAACGCGTTAACCAAAAAATAAAAAGGAAAGTTTTAGGTATTTTAAAATCACCCCGTCGTAAACGCGTCCCCCATTTTGCGCGTTCCTTCGTTTATTTGCGAGCATTTAACTCCAGATAGAATTTAAACTAACATTAAGATATTTTTAACAGCTGCTATAAAGGGAACCGGCGATGTTATGAAATGGCAGTAATCTTAGGTCATTTACACTTTTTATGTTTATCTTCTTCTCAAGATTTCTGTTTGGACTTGGCTCCTCCGGTACGGTCGTTTTGTGTTACAATGCTCCTTCTAGCTCTTATTTCTGTTATTTAATTTGCATACGCTAGTAACCGTAACTGATTTTGTACATTAGAGTTTGGAGATTTATCAATATTTCGTTTAAACAAATACTCCCTCCGTCCGAAAATATGGTATACATTTGAAATTTTTTTGAAAATTAATGAGGCATTAGTAAAGAATTATAATTAAATATACTTAGTTGGCAATTCTGATGCTAGGCAAACAACTAATACACAGTTGGCTGCTGTCCGATTTTGTTTGTGTTAAAAACGTCAATAGAAGTAAAACGTCATTTCGTGAAAAATAATTTTACACACTCCCTGTTCATAAAATGGCAGGTATTGTTATAAATAATGAAGTAAGCTTATTGAAAAGGAATTCCAAGTTCAAGCAATTAACCGGTGAGCAACGTCATGGTATATTGCAAAAATTGTTGCAGTTGAAAGAAGGCCAGAAGCTGAAGGATGGGAGTATAAATAAAGTTGCAGCTGAATTTGGGGTAACCTGTTTGTCCGTGTCTGGAATTTGGAAAGTGGCTCAAAAACAGTACAGCGACGGTAAAATTTGTGCTGATGTTACTTCAAAAAAGAATGGCAAATGTGGACGGAAACGTAAAGATTATTCTGAACAGTTATCCGAAGTTAAGGAAGTTCCTTTCATTCGTCGAGTGCCAATTTGTAGTCTTTTGCTGTCGATATTCCAAAGTTTACATTGTTCGACATTTACAAACGAGGAAAGAAAATAAAGCGTATATCTTCTACTGTTAAACCTTTGATAACAGATCAAAACAAGTTAGAGAGATTAAAGTTTTGCTTGTCGAGTGAGACCGGATGGACGTTTTGAAGATTTATACGATTATGTCCACATGGACGAAAAATGGTTTTATTTAACGCAAAACAAGCGCTCTTATTACATTAAGATATACGAAGAAGAACCCTACCGAAATTGCAAGGGTAAACGTTTTATAACCAAAGTAATGTTTATGGCTGCTGTCGGCCGACTACATTACGATTCACATCGAAAACAATTTTTTAATGGAAAAATTGGTATATGGCCTTTTGCTTATCAAGAACCGGCTAAGCAAAACTCGAAAAATAGACCTAAATAAACTTTGGTAACAAAAAATGTGGAGTATATACAATAGAATAATGCAAAAGCTCATGCTTGTGATGACAATGAATAACTTCTGGCTCATGGTTCTACAGATGGCTGGTCTATTCAGTTTAAATCACAACCACCAAACAATCCCGATTTAAACGTTTTGGATCTTGGCTTTTTCAATTCCATACAATCTTTGCAACATAAAGCTTCGCCAAAAACAGTTGACGAATTGATCGAATGTGTTGAAAAAGCCTTTGACGATTTAGACAGAGAAACCCTTGACAATGTTTTTCTAACATTGCAGACCTGTATGGAATCAACTATGTTGGTTGAAGGAGGAAATTCGTATAAGATTCCCCACATCAATAAGGCCAAACCAAGGCCAACCAAAAAAGATAGATCCCCCATCTATTAAATTTTATTCGTAATTATATTTCATAGGAGTAATTAATTAAAATTGTAAATGTATACCATAAATTCGGACAAAAATAAATTCCAAACGTATACCATATTTTCGGACGGAGGGAGTAAATGATTACATAAAAGCATAGGGAATTTTGAAATGAACATACGAATAACTAAAATAGGCCTTCCCAAAACGTTTAAAAACTAAAATTAGCTTGGCCTTTGTATTTGGGTACCAACAGGAACACTTCAATTTTTTTTTAATAAATATTTGTAAAAAATCTGAAAGTATTGCTTGTTCCAATAAATTCCTTTACCTCTACTTTTTCACATACTTAGTCTAGAGTGTAGACTGTGTATTGGTTAGGTATTTGGACAATATCTTTGTATATTTAATTTATACAGGGGGTGTCCATGGATGGCACAACAAAGTGGAAAAACTTTTTCAATATGCATTTTACAGGAAAAAGTTATTCTTTATAAAAAATTCTGCTTTCCTCAAAACCTCTAAAAACGTAATTTATATTTGACTACAGACATACACGTACTTATAAATTCAATATTATTGCTGCTGACACTTTTATTTTTCAATTAAACAACAATCACTCTTTGAAATAAACAAGTAAATAAGTACTATTGGCTATTTTCGTTTATGTTTATAATAACACTTGGTTCATAAGTTTTAAACATCGCAACGCAATCAGGTACACAATTGTGGAGGAAAATCTAATGTTGTCTTTGAAGAAACGCCCGCGAGAATTAAACGTTCCTAAAAGTTTGTTACAAAAAATTTATAAAGACAATAAAATTTTGCCTTATATGTAAATCCACAATAACAACCCATACACTTGGAGATAGAGATGATGCAAAAAGGTTAGACTTTTGTTTATGAGTTGGAGAGAAAATTTCTTTTTACTGACGAAGCAACATTTTCAACTAACGGTCACTTTTTTCTTCTCAGAACACAAGACATTGGGCTCCGACGAATCCACAATTTCAAATTCCATCAAGAAACCAACGTTATAAAAGAGGAAACGTATGGTCTGGTGGTATTATTGGTTCATATTTTTTAGAACAAAATTTAACTCAACACGTTTCTTTGGATTTGATAGAAACGTTTGTATTACCTTAGTTGCACAACATTAACCTTGACATATGAAGAAATATTTATTGGCGACAAGCAACTGCATTGATAAACTTTTTTTTTAAATCGTCAATTTCCTGGGAAATGGATTGGTTGAAATAACCCAGTTGAATGGCCTGCTAGGTCAGCTGATATTACACCAATGGATTTCTTTTTGTGGAGAGCATTAAAGTTTATGTTCGCGGTGTAGACTATAATTTAGATCAATTAAAACAAGCAGTAAGGGATGCGGTGGATGAGATTAATATGCCTACTACCATACACAAAGTTTACAACGAGTTTATTAAAAGAGTTAAAAAAAGTTGAAGGCAGCTATATTGAATAGTGATTATTAATGCTGGCCACGAGCGGTACCGCGCATCGGCGTAGAATCAGTTCGGACCGAGAGGAACGGTAGTATTACTTCGTTTGCGGAGCAGTACGGACATTTTCGCTGCCGGTCATTTGCGCAATTGTTTATCTGTCCTAGAAAAATTATGATTTCGTCAGCAAAACGACCGCGGTCGGACAAACTTCGAAAATTTATTGCAGAAATTCCAGACTTAATATATGAAGGTGCTAAAATTAAATGTGTAATCTGTAAAATCCCGTTAGCGTGTTGGTCCAGACAACATTGTCTACGGCACGTAAATAGTGAAAAGCATGTCTCAAAAAGAAATTGCGCACGAGACAATGAAAAATGTATATTTAATTTATGCGTTACGTTTATCGCATGTAATATACCGTTTAATTTACTAGACAAGGAACCATTTATCTGCTTTTGGAATAACTATTCGGAGTGCAAATTACCAAGTCGAACATCGTTACGAAGAATTGTGCCATCTGCGCGCGAACATATTGAACAAGAAATAAAATCGGAGTTGAAAGATCAAAAATTGTGGTTATGTGTCGACGAAACAACAGATCGAAAGAAACATTCTGTTCCTAATGTAATGGCACGCAAATTGGAACCTCATCAATCGGCACCTTCAATTCTATTAGTCTCCAAACGAATACAACAGTGTACTGCCGAAGTAATTTCAAAGTTAGTGTTAAATACATTGGACAAGTTTGAACTTTCAACAAACCAACTCTTGATGTTAGTGAGTGATGGTGCTGCAAACATGCTTTCTGTAGGCCGGTCTCTTAAAAAGCATTCTGCTAATTTGTTACACATTACGCGTAAAATTCATGCTCTCAATCTTGTGGCGGATAGTATCAGAAAATTTTATCCTGAGGTAGACGCTTTACTAGCGCATACCAAAGCAGTATTTGTCAAATCACCGTAACGTATTCGCGAATTTCACAGACCGTGCCCCCGTATACCAGGGCCACCAGAACCTATTCTAACTCGTTGGGGAACATGGTTGCAGGCCGCGTTTTATTATCATAAATATTTTGACAATATTAAGAACGTGGTTTTACAATTCGATACAAAGGAAGCTGCCGCTATCCAGAAAAGCCAGTCGAAATTTCAAGATAGTCAGGTTAAAATGGATTTAAAAATCATTCACGACAATTACTTCGGGCTAGCAGATGCAATAGAAAAATTACAAAATCCTGTGGTGCCGTTAGAAAAATCTCTACAAATAGTGCAACATGTTCACGCACAGCTATGCGTGATTGAAGACGCAAAAAATGTTTCTGTTCTAGAAAAATTTGAAAGAGTTTTTGAGAAAAATTCTGATTTTGGCACATTAAGCACATTTGTGAAGGTACAGAATCGTTAAGTTATTTGAAAGATTATTTTACTTAGGCAAATATTACGTCACTGGATGTGGAACGTTCGTTCTCTGCATATAAACGCATTTTTTCCTCATGCCGTACTAGTTTTGCCGAAACAACAGTTGAAACATATCTAATGTTGCAGATATTTAACAGACATTATTCACTTTGTGATTTCACGGAGGACTCTTAAAATGGTAAGTGTTTGAGCACGTGTTATATAATTTTTATTTAAAAGATGAACGAAATTATTTGCGGCAGCAAACATCTCTATTAGCAGAATAACTCTAGTGGAACGCGAGGCCTGGTCGACTCTACGCTACTGCGCGGTACCGCTCGTGGCCAGCTTTAGTGATTATTAGATCTGTTTTAAACTAAGAATGAATACTTACTTACTTGTTTATTTCAAAGAGTGATTGTTGTTTAATTAAAAAATGAAAATATCAGCTGCAATAATATTGAATTAATAAGTGTGTGTCTGTAGCCAAATCTAAATATGTTTTTGGACATTTTGAGGAAAGCAGAATTTTTTGTAAAGAATAACTTTTTTCAGTAAAATGCATATTAAAAAAGTTTTTCCTCTTTGTAGCCTCATCCATGGACAGCCTGTATATTTATATTTAATACATATTTATAATATAGAAATACTGGTATTGCATTATATTTCGTAATAAAATATGTAACTACACCTGTCCGCAACAGCCTCTCATATTCTATCGCGCTAGAGACGAACTAAACACATATGCATGTCGTAGATTGTTTCATTTCCATTGCACAAAATTGTGGTTAGGCATACCCTTTAACCACAAAAAATATTATAGTTATGTATATCTTAGAAGTGTATTTGACTGTTTATATTAGATCCACTTCTTTCCTATGAGATAGATAATATTAACTTGTGCGCGCTGACAAGATTCAGTATACATTCAAATGTCTAAATTTATTTCCCTATACGTATAAAAGTTCCAAATACAAATTTTGTTTTTTTATTTATGATAAAAATCTCAATTACTTTTGAATATACACAGTGATCCACTTTTCAAAGCGAAATAAAATTACTTTTTTTATTGTTATGGCACACACTGTATAGTTTTTAATTTTTAGATACCGTCGATCGAGGTGAACATAATAAAAAAATTACGATTTTTTTAGATAACTGAAAAACAAATTATTATACTTTAATGCAATTAAAAATATAACTTCTTTGATGTTTAAGGTATCAATTGGTCACTGGATCAGGGCAGTGAGATGAGCATTTCTTTAATGCTTCTGGGCTGCATCATGTCAAACCCTGCTGGCAGTCAATTGTTTGACAGCACGGGTTTCCATAAGCACCCATTTTCACGTATTTCATGGCATCTATAAAAAAAAGCATAATCGTTTAGAAAGAATACGATATTTGTTAGTTTTATGCATACTGTGATTCTAAAGCGTTTGGTTATAAAATGTTTTGAAATTAAAATATTTTGCAGTTTTGACGTTTATCTAAGGCGTTGTGTGGGAAAATGCGAGCACATCATCTTCAATGTTGTTTAAAAGGTCAGCACAAATGTTCATTCTCGATTCCTTTTACTCTGGAGTGAGAAGTTTTGGCGCCATTTTTGCGCAAATTCTGCATGTTGAATGATTCATGCAAGATTTCGGCAAGAGCTCGGACACTCAAACGGCGATTTTCGCGGATCAATTCACCAATTTTCTGAATGTTGTCGTCCGTTTTTGATGTTGGGGGTCGTCCAGGCCGCGGATCGTCTTCGGTCGTTTCACGTCCCTCCTTAAACCGTTTACACCACTCACTTGTGTGCGCGATAAACACACACTTCCGTACACTTCCTTTAACATGGCATGAGCTTCTGTGGCAGTTTTTCCCAGTTTCATAAGAAACTTCAGGTTAACTCGTTGCTCGATCACTCCATTTTTCCGACGCGACGCTAGCGTAAGGATTTGAACGGATGATTGCTACAACGAGACTGAGCGACGTACAACCGTGCCCATCGAGCTCAGGGTGTCGAAGGCATCTACGAGCACAGACACGTTCAAACCTGTCGTGCAGGTTTGAACCAGTCCGGTAATTTAATTGCCACACCTTGTATTCAATCTTTATTCACTGCATTAAAGGATCTTTGATACTAGGCAACTTGTAAAAAATGCTTCTGTACCCTACTGCGAAACAGATTTTTTTTTGCAAATAACCAGTTGCGTAGTGTTTATTGGTTTATCACCTCCTCTAATTTAATTGAAGTGGGCTTGTTTTCTTTTAATAAATCTGGCAAGGTATTGTAACTGTTGAATAAATTGGATCGTTGCTGTTTTAGAGATATTGAAAGAGATTTCGGACAAAAGTTCAAGTAATAAAAATTGTAATACCTATATTCACTACAGCAAACCTTATGATAAATAATTTGTGGGTTGCTTATGTAGAAGATAGCTAGACGGTACCTACTTTAAAAACTCAATAATCTCTAGCGTAAACCTAAAAATCTCTTTATCGATTAATATGTACCCTTTGGATTAAAAATAAAATATCTGTCGATGTACATAAATCTTGGTGACAGAAGGGTTTTCAGAGGCAACAGTACAAGGAATGGTTTTAATAAGGGGCCGTAATCAAAGTCACGTGACGGTCACGTGTGGGCTCTAGGTACTTACACCCACTTGGTGATTTTTACGCGTGTTATTTTGCATTTCCCACATCTCGACGCGGTGCTGTCGTTCCGACAAATAAATGTTGCGAACTCCGAGGGATGCGAACAGTACTTGAAACATTGAGACAGTGTTTGGTTTCATTGGAACATACGTCTGTACGCCCCGCCTTCATTATTTATTGGATGTAGCAGCGTTCGCCACTTGATACGTAATATTCATCATTTATTGTGCGTTCATTTAAATACGCCGTTGTAAGTAGAGAGCATACGCTAGTACTCGAAAATATACCATATTTTGCGTGTAATGGGAAAACTTTCCCAGTTAATTATTGAAAAGTGTATACGCTCTGCCGATGATAACAAATAACACAAAAGCGTGCTTAATATTAAATAGAATGCTGTATAAATATTTTTGGTGCGTTTGTTTATTATTACAGCTTTATATTTTGTCACAATTATTACATTGTAATTTTTATGTTCTTTAAAAAATATAAATTTATTTAGGGAGCATTAAATAGTTTATGTCAGTGGTTCTCAAAGTGTGGGTCGCGACCCCCCGGGGGGTTGCGTTAAAGAACTGAGGGTGTCGCGAGAGGATTTCCAAAATAAAAGAAAATGCCTTCCTAAGACATTTATTTCCATCTTTCGAAATGTAAATGAAAACATATAAAAAAATAATGCTTTAACACTTAACTAACCTAAGTTTTATCGTATATTCAGGAACATAAACTTTACTACAAGTTCACCTTGTGGAACATAAACGAAAACATTAACACTTTTATACATAAAAAAATTACAAAGTAAAAGAACCTTAATGCGACGTATGTGTCTGTTTTTCAAAAACTAGCATCTCAAATCTGGGCTCTGTATTAGATACACGCACAATTATATTATTTTCAAGTTCGAAACGTTTTTTCACTTTTGTTTTGATGACAGTCATAGACGAGAAACTCAACTCGCATAAATATGACGTTGCGAATGGAACCAAACACTTTACAGCTACGTTTGCGAGTTGGGGCTATTCTTGCATTCTTTTGATCCGAAACTGATCTGGGGTCTTCCAAAAAAAAATCTAGTTTTAACATTCCATCACTTGATATTTCAATAAGTTGTTCCTTCATGTTTGTTGCAATCTCAGCGTGCTGAAAAGAATTGTCTAAAAACAGATTCAGTATCCATCTGTAATTATCATAACTGTTTTGAGTTTCTTTGGGGAAATAGTAGTGTTGCTTCAAGTTGTGCAAACTGATTTGCATATCTGCAAAAACATGCTCAGAATTTATCGCACTATACTTAGTTAAATCTTCCATGAGTTCTCGAATGCACTGGAATGAATTAAATTTCTTTTTTCCAATTGAAGTCGACCATAAATCAAGTTTTTATATAAATCCGTTAATTTTATCCGTGGCTGTTATTATATTAACATTGCAGCTTTGCAAGCTATTATTCAAAATATTTAAGTATTCGAAAATATCAGCAAGGAAAGCCAAAGAGAACTGGAAAATAGGTTCTCATATTCCAATGTTTCATTATGCAAGTACATCAAAAGTTCCGATTTTAACTGGAAAATTCTTTTCAAGAAGTTACCCCTCGAAAGCCATCTTACTTCTGTGTGATAAAGAAGATTTACACATGAGGAACCCATGTCTTCACAAATTTTTCTAAAAATATGAGTCTGTAACGCTTTTCCTTTGATGGAGTTCACAACTTTAATAACACTTTTCATAACACAATCCATTTCAGGAGGTAAAGATTTTGGCGCAAGAACTTCTCGATGTAAAAAACAGTGTGCCCATGTAGCATTTGGCACTACTTCTTATAATTTGACAATAAGACCAGATCGATGTCCTGTCATAGCCTTGGCGCCACCGATGCATATAGCAACGCATTTCGACCAGTCAATATTGTACTTATCAGTACCTTGCATAAAAGTGTCGAATAAACATTTTCCGGTCGTATTGGTCTCTAATGGCGTACAAAATAAAATATCTTCTGTAATACCATTTTTCGTTTCGTATCTTACGAATGCTACAAACTGGGCACAGTTAGAAATATCTGGAGATTCGTCCATCTGTAGGGAGAAGTACGTGCACTTCTTAATATTTTCAACAATTTGTGTTTGAATATCTTATGCCATGTCACCTATTCTTCTTTTCACCATTTTATTTTTCACCAACCATTATTTGCATCATTTCAACAGCTGTGTGCTCTTTGTGCAGGGAGTTTAGCTTTCTTTCAAAAAATTCCAAGGGCTTCTCTTTTTTGTCTGGATGTTTGCTATTTAAATGTCGAAGTAGCTTTGATGGCTTCATACTTTCTTTTGACATGACTTCTCCACATACAACACACTGTGGTTTATTGGAAATAACGGTAAAACCATATTTAAGATATTCATCGTTGTAGAACCTATTTTTCTTTTTATATTCGTCACACAAACATTTCAACACGTTTCTTTAAGAGAACGGCCTACACTACATATTGTCGCTGCTCCATCGCTCATAGACATCAACAGTTGACTTGTTGACGCTTGAAATTGTTGTAACGTAGTACGAGTACTACGCCCGTAATTGCTTTGCCAGTACATTTTTTTAGTCTTTTGCTAGCTAATAAGATCGCAAATTTCGGTTTAACCAGATCTAGTACTCGTATTATAATATTCAAAATAGAATTTTTTTACAATCTGTCGTCCCATCAAGACATAGCTACAGCTGTTTATCTTTTAATTTTGCTTTGATTCTATTTTGGATATCTTTACGTATACTTGGTAGCTCTTTCCGTGATGCTGTCCGTGATGGTAAGTTCCACTCGGGATTGTATGTACGCCAAAACTGTCGAAACTGTTCTTTATTGAGTAAGCGAAGCGATAGACCACAAACAATAAACATCAAAAGTAAACCCGACTTAAATTGAGTTTGAGGTAGCATTTTTCTCATTTTTGTGTTGTACAGTATTTGTATGTCAGTCGCCTTTGTTCCAGCACATTAAAGGTATTTTGCAAACTCTACACAATACTTTAGTTCAATTATAGTTCAAAACCGGAAATTCACATACATCGCGCCGTGGGCGCGGCAATCTCACTTCTAACCTGGCGCGAAGCTCTCTGTGCCTGGCCTACTAATGAGTGACTGAGTTGGTATTTTTCTAAATTTCTAAAAGGCATTGTTAATTCTTGTATTTGTAAAGTTATTTATTTGTAATGAATTACTTGTTCAACACTATTTTTTTTCTTCTTTTTGGGTGCTGCGAATTAACTACAAAAAATTCCATGTAAATATTGTACGTACTCGGTCGAGTCGTCGATTTCCACATGGTAAAAAGATTGGTATAGTAGATAACTATCAGATGGAATTCCACACGTCTTCAAATCACTCCTTTATATTGATTTATATCAGAAATATTGAATTATATTTGCATTTAGCTAAGTTCTATAATCTCCGGGTATTTATTTTAGCCCAATTTTCGTTTTTCCAATGTCTTCCGAAGTCCCTATGCTAACGTAAATTAGTGCAGAACATGTAAACACAGTGCGAAACAAAATCTGAAAGTAAACCGGATCGTGGATGTAGCCGATTTTCAATGTTTGGCATTCGAGAAACAACGTATGTATGTGCAGAGCAAAGTAAAGCATTGTAAGTATAGTAATTCAACACGGCCGCTGTAAAATCCCGCTTTAATAGCTATAATCGTGCGTGAGTGCCCCCACGGTTTTGTGAGAGCGAGTTGAAGAGAGACGGTGGTAAAGTGAGTTGCCCGGGTGACAGCAACCCCTGTACTGGAGTCGACTACAGCCTCCCCCTTGGCCACATAGCCGCGCGTATTTGCCAACACGCAGATTGTCACCCCAACAACCAACCCCCGTGTCGTTGCCGTTAGTAGTAGTCCTGGTGCTCTTCGTCTTTCCAGATTGAATTCTGGAATAGACAGGATATATATGCGCATCTATATACATACTTATATAGAATTCAAAGTAACATTTCGAAACATTATTATGTGAGGAATTGAAAATTAAAAACATGAATTTTGAGAGCCCCTTCGCATTTATACCTTTAATTTTTTGGCATAATTTAATACTCGGAGTTAGAATACAACCCTTTTTTACATTAGTCATTGTTCGCTTACCTCCATCGCTTTATTAAATCTTCCTCTAGAAATACCTAGAATATAGTAGGTTTATTCGAGTCGTAGCATATAATTAATGTTGATTTTCAAGAATATTTACATAAGTTCTATGATAGAGTAGAGTAGGATAAATCGTAGCATTGCATCAGCCAAATTGTACCAACACATTATCTCACAAATGTGGAAACGGGAAATTATTATTTTTGGCCAATGCGGTAAAGCACCGTACGTTCTATAGATATTTAACTAAAAAGTGTAAATTTAAGGCTCTTCTCTAACTTAGGCCTCATGCTTAGTGCTATACGGTCCACGATTCTTTCCGATTAAAGTTGACGTGTAGACAATAGTATTGAAACGCATGCGATAGCGAGAGATTGTCTACGCTTTCGAGTATCTATCGTAAGAGAATAATATTGCAAGTGATAACCTATAAAACGGTGAAAATAAAACTTATTCCAAACATCACATTAGTATTTCGATTTTATATTTTTATCATTTCTATACATTTAATTTCCTACAGTAGGTAAATAATTAGCAAATTATTACTATATTATTGTACATTATTAATCATAACACAACTTTTACAAGACTGATTTTGATTTAGCTAATTCTTTCAATTGATCAGTTTTTTATTTGAGTTTTCAATTAGATGGGATTTAGGTTCAAGTAGCTATGTCTGTGGGTATTATGTTAGCAATCAAAAATAACGTTCGCCACATTCATTTTTGTAAAGAATCATGCTAAAGAGACTCCTTATCTGAGAAGAAACGTAAAATAAATAAAACGTTTAGTTGTTTAAACTTGAACAAGCCCCACAACATTGAAAACATAAATTGAATTTGATATTTGTATATAAAACTTTGATCAATAATAACAAATAAGTACTGTAATGTTCAATATTTACATCGAGAACGTCAGCTGTCAATCTCATACGTATAGGGTATTCAAGATAACCACCAAGTCCCTCTAGCGGGTAAAAAGGTAATTTTGCAAGCCATAATTTCCCTCCCTCGCCGACTGGCCTTGGAGTGTAGACATTATATAAAATATATAGGTTCAGATAACGACGATCTTAGGGTAACATAGATAAAACTTCATCTTGTGTGCAATTTCTCCATTTGTCAATCGTCAAAATGAATGAAAAATTTTTCTAAAACAAACAATAGGGTATATTCAAAGGTATTTTAAACATCATTCCGTAAATTAAATCTCTGTCCTAATGTTGTTAAGTAAATCGCCAGAAAAATTCGTCACATTTATGTTGTTTTTAAGTATAGAGTCGTCTAATTTCAGTCATCTGGTAGTGTTACCACATTCATTCTCGCATAAATAACTTATTTTATCGAAATGCTCCATCAAATTTATATTTGTACAAAAAATCATCGAAATTTTTGTGTGGAATGAAACAATCGCTATCGCGATTAAATAAAGTAGTTGAGGGACCCCAGAAATTTCATCAATTCTGATTCAGCTTTAGTCGAATCAACGAGTGTTTTGACTGCGATCTCAATTTAAAGTGTACAATAGAGAAATTAGAGTATAATTTCAAAGAAGAAAAAGTTCGAGGTTAGAGCAGGAAGATTCCTGTAAATGTCATGTGACAGCTTCATTCGAATTCAAGGTTAGTTTGTATTTTTAATTCTAAAATTCGTTAATTTCCAGTAATTCACAATAAAATTGCCCCGAAGAGTATCCAGGATTACTCCCATCCCACAAAAAATTTAGAGTTTTAATGAAATTTAGAAAATCGAAATTTTTAACAAAATTCCCCTGAGATAACACATTTCAGTACATACCTAAATAAATAATGAAATATGTAGCTCAGCCATTAAAATAGAGAATGATTTAAGAAATAAACGTTTAT
Organism: Dynastes maya; assembly: GCA_029619315.2. Classification (NCBI taxonomy): domain Eukaryota; kingdom Metazoa; phylum Arthropoda; class Insecta; order Coleoptera; family Scarabaeidae; genus Dynastes; species Dynastes maya. The sequence continues at coordinate 30,737,386 of JAROYE020000001.1, forward strand.
TTCTAGAAAATAATGATTTGTTGATGTAAAAAAAGTATCATTTATACTGGCCAAGCAAAATATAAATCTATAAAAAAGATCTTGTATAGTCTAATTATTGCTTATCTAAATTCCGTACTTAAATTGGTCTATTTATTATTATATGTGTAATAGCTGCACTCTCCATCTCTGTCGAGAAAGCTTGCGGAGCTATCCCTTAATACGGGATAGATTCTACGATTACGAGACCGGTACCGGCGCATAGCTCGATCTCTCGTGAGTTCATTGTGGCATATTTGATTCCATTGGGTCGTACGTAGGCCAAGAAATGAAATTATTTTGATATAATTAAAACACCACCTTTTTTTAACGCACGTTTTAGATAGGTATAGTGGAGAGCCGACACGGCTAGTTGTCTCGACATTCGCCACCGAGTCGAACCAGAATACTGAAGGGACGTTTTGTTAAATAGTGTATTATACTTACTGAATTGAGGCAAATCTTTTCTTTTAAAATATCACAATGTGCCCCTACATAAAATTGTAACCTTATCCATGCGATTTATTGCATTTACCTCTATCCCATGTATATTACACGTAATAAAGTTTCAATTTATGAAAATGTAATGTACAAAATATAAATAGAAGTTCAATTGGATAAATCATATCACCGTATATGAATAGTTTAAATTTGACAAATACTGTTTTGGGCCGAATAGAGGTTAGAAATAGAGGTTGCTGACTTTTAAGCAATAAAATATTGGATTTTAAGCAAAAATAGATAAATACTGGTGTATTTGCATAGCAAAACACTTATCGTGTACAAAAAGCAGGATTAGATGAGGTGAATTTGTTAAGTGTTACATGAATGTTCCTTATATGACGAATGAATAGTAATAGTACCACGAACTATTCGTCCTTGTTATTACGTGGAGGTATAATTAACCTACTCGATGGTACAGTTCACATGGGTTGAATGAAGCATATACTGCTAAACATAACGTATAAATACATTTCTGCTTACCAATTCTTTTTCTTGGGAGCTAATTCTTCTAATAAATTAAGACAAAAATTCTCATCAGGAAAATTATGTTAGTTCAGCTTCGCTTCATGTTCCTTCACAGATTTATGTTACTTTTATGATGTAGGTATGATAAGGTCGAAACGAAATGATTTATTACATTTACTCTATCCCACTTATGTTACACGTCATAAAGTTTCAAATTCTGAAAATGTGTTAATTACTTGCTCCAAGAGATCTTAATTATTTTTCAATATGCTTGAATGAAATAAAATATACTGAACTCTGAATCTTCAAACTTTCAAGCTTTTTATTGGCTTAACTTTTTAGAGGAAAATGTCGACTGTCCCAAGACAAACAACTGCATTACAACATATATTACAACACTATTTTTATGGCTTTTAGCACTCACATCTGTCAGAAAAATTAATTTATGATACCACTATGCATTTGGTTTTTAAAAGTTGGTGCTATTTACACTACCTTACGCTACTTGTTCTAATAGCCTTGTTCTGCATTTCAATCCCTTCGATCTACTAGCTCGTTATTCCAGTAAATTATACCCTTCTAGTAATGTTATACAACTGTTACAGAATTATCGGAGATAATGGGCGTGGCAATAGTAATAATCCTACTTCTGAGTTGTTAGTGTAGTGCGGCTTGAAATTATTTGTACAAATTTTTTGAGTTGTAGTATTTATACATAATTTTGTTTAATTTTAAATAATTTAGACATTCACTATGAACATTTGTAAATTTCGCGAACAATTTAAGTTGGAAGTTCTGTGAATATAGGACGTATTCGCTAATTTCTTGGCGTAATGCATGCGAATTTGATCATTACCGGAACTTGCAACCGTCCACAACATTTTAAAATTTCTAACTACATTAATTGATTAGATTTTACTGACAAAATAGTTCTTTTCCTTGAAAGAATGAATGTTCCTATGCATTTAGTTGCCTTTACGCTTACCAATCATTGCTAGTGACTGGAGAATTAAATAAAGAAAGATATTATACATACACGTACCTGTTATGTGAGTACTAAAACATATATAAAGAAGAATTGGGAGAAATTTCTCAAATTTCAATACGCAATGCCCTAAGATGCAATTAAACCAAAACAGGGATTGTTATTCGACATTAACAAAAACGTTTCGGGGAAATACAACAAACTAAACCGTATTTCAAATAATAATTGTTAAGTGAATCTCTAAAGATTCTGGGACTGCCTGTATAATATAAAAAAGAACCGGGAAAGCTATACACTCTTTCCATGATGACACCCTCTCTTCTGCCTACGACCGACGGTTCAACCCTCGAATGCGGCGTGGAATTGAAAATTGATGTTTGATATTTCGCGACAAGTATTTTTGTTTAAAATGTTTTCATTTTCACGAATATTATTCGAGGGTAGGGGACTAATTTTATACGCTTTCGTACGCCAAGAACGGCGAATTGTAGGGAGCTTATAAATGGATATTTCGGGGAAAATTGTTTTGCAGGAGGAAATCATAATGAAGATATCTGCATTCCGTCGATGGAATCCTTTCCGTTTCTATTAGCCAATTTGTTTCTCAAAGTAATCCTTGAATACAAAAATATATTGTTATGGAATATTCTTAAATAAAGGTATTAAGTATCTCAGGGTTAACGTTCTTTAAAATGACTACGTTTTGTGAGATTTACTTATTTTCTTTTTGCAAAAAAAGAAAATTCTTGATTTTTTCATTTTTCATTCTCTGATTGCTCTGATTCTTCTGTATCGTCATCTTCTTGCAAATTCCAACAAATGTCAACCAAAAGAGCATGTAGCTTTTTGCCGCTGTACCAATGTTCGAGCCTATTAAACGGTGAAAAGCATACAATCGCATGTCAACGAGTGCATTTTCAAATCGCTTGTCCCTCATCAAACGAGGAATGTCCGGTCCATTAAATATTCCTGTGAAATAAATATAACACAAAATGAAATTTAAATAGATCAACATTCAGATTCAGACTTCTTTTATTTTCATCCCACTTAACCGTGGAAAAATACGACGCAATTCCTTGAATGTATTTCCTTCTGGGGTCAATGCTTTTATGAAATTTTTAACAATTCTTAGTTTGATGTGGAGCGGAGGTAACAAAACCTTTTCAATTGGCACAAGTGAAGTCTCAATAATGTTGTTTTGTCGCAATCTAAATTCCTCATGTAAAGGCCAGTACCGTTCGTTATATTGGTCACCGGCAAAACGGGGATTCCACAAGCACATGTAGCACATATTTTTTGTATAACCCATTTGCATACCTCTTAAAAGAGCGACCACTTTTAAGTCGGCACAAATTTTCCACGTTTGATCATTACATTACACTAAATCGATGATTTTTTTAACGATGCATATGTCTCTTTTGTATTACTACTCAGTGCAATCGGAATGGAATTTTTTGAATTGGTGTTGTGTAGCAGAACCGCTTTCACACTGCTTTTTGACGAGTCGATAAACAATCGCCAATATTCGGGATTATATTCATTTTGCATCGTTAAAATCAAACCACGGATATCAGTGCAATAAGCGAGTGAATTATTTTCAATGGATTTGAAAAAATTCGTAAAACGATGGTGATGATTGATTGCTCCGTATATCCGAACATTTGCTGCCAAAATGTTCGTTTGTTTCAAGTACTTTGGCGAAAGAATGGATTGTCGCTGTGATAGTTACAGACTTCTTATCATATTATTCAAACGAGATTGCGTGATTTCAATGTGATTACATCGCGTAGTGACATTTGATGAGTCATACGTTGATACGCCTGCTTCTTTAGTTTTCATGGTTTCTAATGCTGATGGTTCTGAATTGGTCTTGTTGGAATAAGAATTGTATTTGAATGCGGCAGCGGCAATTGAGTATATGGGGATGGAAGTTTCTAGAAGGTTCACGAATGGTCCATAGAAGGTTCTCGAAGGTTCCATAGAAGGTTCTCGAAGGTTCCAGAAAGCTCTTCGGCCATTGATCAAATTTTCCAGAAATTCCAGAATGTTCCAGAAGGTTCTTTGGGCCTAACATTTTTAAATTGAAGTTGCTCGAAGACGCGAGCTAACTTTTAAAAACATTGGATTCAGCGAACTCGAATTAAGTTTACCCCCGTGTGCCCAGCTTGTTGCATTTTGCAACTAGCGCAATCTAATTAGAGTTTCCCTTAGTAAATTTCGTTTCTAACATTAAACGTTATTTACTGGACTCTTTTTTTAACAAAAAAATACCTCTTATCTACATGTGTAAGACAAAGAAGAAAAACCAATCTGGGGGAAATTGAGGGGAAGAGGTCATTAACATTGCTTCACCTCGTAATAAAATTGAACCAAATGTAGTTAAACTGTCAAAATAAAACACATTCTAACGTGGGTAAATAAATATCACAACAATATATTGTTCTCTATGCAGTTTAATTCAGAAAAGTGTAGAAGAATAAGATTTCTTTGTAGGTACTGTAATGTTATACATTTGCAATTGTTTAAATTTAAAAAATATTTTACCCCCGCAGATTCGAGGGTACAAACTAGATACTCTTTCCCCAATTTAAATAAATTGATAAAAAACTTTTACAAATGATGAACTGATGATAGAAAAGGAAGTAACCTTAAAACTGACGCGCCCTCTCTAAGCTAGCGCGCTACTTAAGAAATTCCGATTCTCAACCACGCTCAACTACGATACACTTTTCATTTTAACAACGTTTAATATTTTTAAAATAAAATGATGTTTGATTTAAATTTGAAATCATTGTTGGTTGGAGATATATTTACCAATCAAAATCGCGTGGATAGAGAAGTAGGCTACAAAATTGGCTCGGATGTATAAGCCGCTCCACAGTCGGAAGAGGCGTCGAAAAAGCATCATTCTGGCTTAAAAACGGCATTCTGTCGTTAGAAAATCAACAAAATCCAAGACAGAAAGTAAATCATTTAGTTTTAAGTTAAGAAAATATTTATATTTACGGTAGGAATGGAAAAATGGTACAGATTTTACAAAGTTCTATTGAGAAATTAAGCGACCGGTTTCATGTTAAAAAAACACATCATTAGGCCAGCTACAAGGATATCCAATAAAAGAAGAATTACAATAATGGTAAAAAAATCTAAAGTTAATAATTAAAATTAGAGGCAAGTGAATGAACTAATGAAAATGTTTTTTTTTATAGGTTACAGTATAATTACATTATTTCTTTAATAATGTAATTAAATAGGGATTATTTCTATATAGTTTAATAATTAATGAGTTAATATTTAAGTCTATCCTTTCTTCTTCCTATTATTATTATTTATTATATTTGTATTAAAAAAAACAATAGTTAAGTTAGTACACGTAGTAAATAGTAATAAAAAGAAAAAAAATATTACATTAACCGGTATCTTTTGAAAATGTTCATGAAACGTTGTGCGTTATGTCATTGTATGGGTAAGTATGGTATTCTGGTCCCCTCCCTATTATGTAGGACGGCATGACTATAACTACTGGAACGAGGTGGCGCCAGGAAATATTTCAGTTGCTGTTTTTGAAGATTAGTGGCATAAACTGAGAGATGTAAGAGCAATGCGGCCAGGAGCAAGAAGCTTTAATGCTTTTCTCATCTCATATTATTTTTGCTTGTAGTAATTGCATCAATACCAGTAGCTATTTATAATTATTATTATTTTGGTTATTGTTTCTATGCACTTTTTCATGTGTACTTCTACATTAAGTTCACTTTTGTTTGAACATTGTTCTGTAGATAAAAACCTCTATTTTAGCCTTTTTTAAAATCACAAGCAATGTGAATAATTTATTGCATTATGTACGGATATGTGATACTGTTTTAAACAAGGTATTATTTTATGAACAATACCTAAACGCTTTCCGGAATTAAGAAAATTATTAACTATCCTTAAGAGAATATTGTTTTGTATTGTTGTGTAATGGCCATTTTCTTATACTAAGAATCGTTTTCTTCAAATTTCCTGCAAGATTTTCTTGAATCAAGTTAACAAATGTCTTAAACAAAGAAATATAATTATTTCATTACAAGTATATACCTCTCTTACGCGGAGAACGCTAAGAAAATATTTCTTTTGGTTTAAAACAGTTAATGTATTGCAGATAATTGAAACAGTAATTGTCTTGAATTAGGGCGAACAGCTTTGATGCAAGTAAACATTTCTCTGTGTGTGGGTGAAACGATCTGGTTTAGTGTCTATGTAGCCACTTTAGTACGAGGAATATGAGAATAAATTTCAATATTTTGGGAGGATTGTGTGTGAAATATATAATTTGTCACCCCAATCTAAGATCTGTTGTAACAGTATAGTATGTTTTAGAACAGTTGATGACCCGTTACTACACCTGCCAATATTTTGTGATCCCCCTTGGTTAAAGATTGCATTGTTTTTGCTCTACCATGCGAAGTTAATATAAATATTTTCGCCCGACTCTTACTTGATACACCAGATACACGAGGTCTTTTGGTTTCCCTCCCATCTTTTAATTTCATGTTTAGGTTGCAACTCTGTAAATCACACTAGGGCTACGGGCAATTAAAAATGTATTCGAAGCTTCTTTGGCCAGTTTGTCAACTTTTCATTTTCATCAATATCCTGGTGGTTGAATTTTTTTAAAACTAAAATTGGCAAATTTGTTGGGTGCATTCATATGTCTGTATAAATTTACGTGATAAATGATGCAAAAGTTTTTGTTCGAACACCAATACGAATAAAAATCATATTCTCGTAATAATTCACAAAGATGTATTATTTTTTTTTTGCTATAAGAACTAGTGGTTCCCTTGTCGATTTTGTGCAGTCTCCCCAAAACAAACATTGGAAAAGCTCACATGCGCTATAGAGGCAGAGGCAGTGAAGAGTGGTCAACGAGAAATATTTGCCGCAGTGTCATGGTGCGGGCGCGATCATGTTTCATGTAGCGGAATGAGATGTATGATAAATTTATAACATAGAGGTCAGAGGGAGCTTGTGCCAGAGGCATAGAGCGGTCAGTGTTTTACAAATGCCCGGCTCGCATTCAATTTTCTCCGTCGACGGTGGATGGAGAACGGGAGGGCGGGTAGCTGTGGCGGCAGTTTGGCTGAAAAAATCCGCCAGCGAGCACGGCGACTGCGAATATACATATACGGCAGAGGTCCGCACAGAGTAACAAATGCAGCAGCAGCAACAACAAAAGCAAACTGGACGTTATTACAGCGAGAGGGTAGCGTGAGGATTATTAATTTACTCGAAAAATGAAATACCGACGTCCGGATAGCGATACCTCATTACAATACATAATTCATTAATGAGCTCCATTTAAAACAAAATAAATCATTTGCTGTGTTGTGATCTCGTATACATAATTATTTGAATAATGAAACACATGATCGAATATTGTTCACACTGTTGTATCAAAAGTTATTTATGTTCTATGATTTGAAGAGCTTTTCTCATAATATTTAGAGAAGCGTTTTAATTGTTTTGTATTTGTAAACTAAATAGGGTATTTTGATTTATTTTTGTTTGGCTTTCCTATAATTTTTTTCTTACTAACAATAAGTAGTGAACTCGATTTATTCTGAAATCTTTTTATTTAAAAAAGCAAAACAGGTGTGAGGTAAGTGACGGAAATAAAGCGAAGTTATCAAAGTATGTTCGTGTTTTACTGTGTCAGTTGATGTTAGTGTTTCGAGCCGACTTACATTTGAAAGGCACTGCGACTACGCAAATTTAAGCCGAGATGGACGCTGTTAACGGGAACTCTGCGCCATAATTTGCCACAGTGAAATTTTGGGCAGTTGAATTTAAACGTGGCCGTACCAGCGAAAGGTTGACGATAAAAGTTTCACTACTCAGATATCCTTCTTATTGCTTTTTTTCTTTTGCTTGCAGTATGTTTCTTCGTTTCTTTTTGTTTATTTTCTTCTTTTATTTTATTAGCGATCTATTTTTCGTCTTTCTTTCTTTTTTCATCTTCTTTACTTTTTCTTACTTTAATGTGTTCTTCAGATGTTAATAATGTGCCAACTTGCTTAGCTTGTTTACGAACCTCAATAAGTTTTTGTGGAATTGGAGATATTTCTTTAAAGATCCGCGATGGAGTTATTTCTTTCTTTACTTTAGGAGTACTTGAGGTTACTTCTGGAACCTTAGACGCAGTGCTGGATGAGATCCTGCTTCATTTCCTTGGTACTATCTCTGGGCTATAATTTGAAACTTTGCTTAACTCTCTAGAACAATCTGGGACAGATGCGTCTTCAATGCTTTCCACCATTTCCACTCCAGCTGTGCTCGCAACTTCATTTCGGTCATCAGACGCTAGATCAGAGGACTCTTGACTAAAGGCATAGTCTAGCACTGCCTCTGGATTAAAAGGATACACTCCTGTTGCTCTAAATCCTGTGATTGCATTTTCTGTTGAAGCTGCCTTCCCCCAAGCCTTATTAAGTAAAGATTCAAAAGAAAGTCTTGTGATACGACGACCTGGGTTTTGTTAGTAGGCATTGATAGTAAAATAATATCGAGGCATTCCATCTTCATATTCTTCTTTTTTATTTTTGCACTGCATGATACATGCAGGCGGTAAAAATGCACCTTCAGCATTGCTGCAGGCTATCACGGTTATCGTTTCTCCCTTTTCAGTTGATGTTACCGTGGAAACCGCTTTAGATTCTTTCTTAGCAAGTACATGTCCTGGGCGATTGTTTAATTGCAGGCCTGTCTCATCCATGTTGAAGATACAGTTGGATGCTAGCATTTAATTTTCTTGCATTAACACTTCTTTAAAATATAGTTTAAAATATGAATCCACATCATGGCATTCGATCAAGCTAGAGAAGCACCCTCTAATTTTCTCAATGAAATATCCGGGTGTCTGCTTAAGAACATTTGCAACCAGTCGTAACCTGCTTTTTCATTGTCTTAAACCTGTGTTTTAATTTTAACTGCTCTGCAAAATCGTAAGCAATTCTCCTGACGTCGTCAATTGTTAATGGAAAACCTATAGCTTGCATAGATTTTATATGACATGCTATTTGTTTTTCATTTTGTTCTCCAAACAAAGAAGATGGTCCCATAGGTCCCTTTTTGTCATTATTTGTTCTTGTATCGCCTCTCTAAGGTTTTTCGTGGTATTCCATGCGCCTTTGCGGCCGCATAGACTGACATGCCATTATTTTTAATACTACTGATAGCTGTTTTTAAATATTGCTCACTCCAATTCCCTCTAAGACTAACAGCTTTTCTCTTGTACCGGTCAGGCATCTAAAAAAAAAATTAAAAAATAATTGAATACGTTACGTTAATGATGGCCATATGGTCATCATACCCCGACTTTTAGCGGCCATCTCTCCTAATTTTCCGGGAGAGATGGCCACACCTAAAATGTAAACTAATAAACATAATGCGTGAATAAATTTGAGGTTATAATAAAGCTGTGCACATGAACTGTTAAAAAATGCAAAAACAGCCGTTGTTTCTATAAAATAATATCACCATAATGTAAAACATGAACCCTTATATAATTATTACCGAAGATAGAAAACATTAAGTAGAATTTTACTTTCTTTTTTCGCCAGAATCTTTGTCGTGCAATTGTACTCACGCGAAATGCGAAGCGAACTCAGCCGTTGCAGCGCCATCAAGCGAATAATCTATGAATTATTTCGATTGATCATCTATCCCATACGGCCAACTCCCCCGGAATTACCCTATATATCTACATACAGTATGTGGAAAAACAACTTTTAAAAACCGCAATGGTGGAGGCAATCAAGACAGACATTTTTAGCTTAGAAAGAATAGGTCAAAAATGTATGTCTTTTACTGGAGGTCAAAATTGCATAACGCTGATCTCCTTAGAGGGAACTTTTTGAACGCTAGTGCAAGTTATAGTCAATGATCTTGTGATTTTAATTAATACTGCAGTACTATTAATTGTATGATTAAATAAGAACTACGTTTTTGAAAAGCTACCAAAACAAAAATAGGCTGAACACAATTTAATTTAGTTAATGCTTGTAAAAACGGCTCTAAATTTCCACCTTGAAATTGTAGACAAAGAGTGCACCTGCGGAGAAGGGATTGTCGTGTTCGTTGGAAGACCTCGAGTGTCTGTAATACTTTTTGCCACTTCGACAATACAAGCAGGAAGTTCTTCTCCTGTCTCAACTGATAATAATGAATAAAGTAAGTTTCTCATATGCCCTGAGAGAAAGAAATTAACGGGCATGAGGTTAAGAAAGGAATCCTGCCCTTACAATCCACCTCTCGCCAAACGTTGTCGCCAATCGGCAAAACGTGTAGGAGCCTCATCGTGCTGAAACCAGTTATCTCGGCGCACGTATAATGGGACGTCTTCAGCAGAACGTACTGTAAACATACTGAATAATTCTACGCAGTTAATCGAGGTGATAACAAGTACAGATCAATATCGTACATAATACCTGCCCTGAACGTTCTGTGAGAATTGTCTTCGGCCCGAATATGGCTATTACGGCTATTGAAAATTCCTTCTCTTGATAATGAAGCGTTATCAGTGAAGAGTTCAGTAGTTGGAAGCTCTAAAAGCCAACGAGTAAATTGTACCCTAGCAAAAATATCACCTGGAAGTAGAGCATAAATTTTCTGCAGGTGAAAGGGATGGAATTGTTACTCGTGCAAAACATTCCAAATAATTCTGCGATCGACGCCTATAAAATTTGCAATAGCACATGCGCTCGTAGAAGGATGTTCTTCAAAATGGCGAAGAACCACTTCGTTGGAATGATGCGTACGTACTGACCACCTTCCGCTTTCGTTGCATCGTTGGTCTCGCAATCGATGGATGCAAACGTCGGATGACTAGGTACAACTCTTCCTGGATTTTCTTCACAAACGTTACAAATTAACAGTAAACATTGATAACCAATTCGATAGTTAAATGAATTCATTACACACAAAATTGTTAAATAAGCTGCCTGTCTCCAAGGAGTTTCACTTTAAAAGAACTTTTATTTCCACCAGATAAATTATACATCTTTAACCTATCGTTCCTAAGTTTAAAATGTCTATCTTGGTTTTCTCTGTCTATCTTGGTTTCCTCTACCATTCCTCAAGTTTCTTAAAAATTGTATTTCCGTACCCTGTATATTTACCACGTATCTACTGGACATATAGCAGCTTCCCAATCAATTATAAAAATCGTTGCTATTCTGCGTCATCATTAATAGAATATCGCTGTATGTTGGTCCAATTGTGCACTTTATGAATAGAACATCGTCACGAGACACGCGCCGTCGCGACGTGTGATGTCGATGTCATCCACGTTTACTATATGTTCTTATGCGGCTATCACGCGTGATAATCACACTAATACGATACACTCATTCCCACTCGTTCTAACTTAATTTGACTTCACTCTAGCAGCCGTTCGTGTTCCGCTACACACTATCGCTAGCTAATGCAGACGGATGCCACGCAGCTCGTACGAGGGACCGGATTAAAGCTCCCGGAGTTTACGGCAGTGGAAGCTTACACAGTAGATCGCTCTGCTCCACGCGTCATTACGTATTACCGCTTCCGCAAGGGATGTCTTCAAGATTACCGTTAATTGTGGATATCGGCGACCGTTCAATGCTTCGTTAAGTTATGTTTCCGATGCATCAGTCAAAATTGTGGCAGTAATGAGGTTGGGAAAAAGTGAATACCTTCAGCAATCGGTGCTATATTTTTGGATTTATAGCTTTCTTTTTAATACTTCATGATTCTGTACTTTGTAGCTATAACTGCATTTATTTTGTCTGTAGTTTGAATCCATAAGGTGATAAACTAATCGAAAAAAACTGAGTAGGATGTCTTCTTAATGTAACCTCTATTCTTAATTTATTAAATGCATACTAGGATCCCGAAATATTTTATGGTTGATGAGGACTAATATCACACTGCTAACACATGGTTGCAAAGAATTATGATGTAAAAAAGTTCAAATTGTTATTTCTCAAATATTACAATCACTATTACTACGTTGTACTACTTGACGTACGTTTCGATAGCTAAGCTACCATCTTCAGCACTAATACTGAGCTAAGGAACTATACCTTATAAAGCCTAAGCTTACTGAAGAGTAAAGGCTCGAAATTAAAGGTTCTAAATCTCAATTTGTTAAAATGAGTTTGTTTTGTAAATTTCCTTGGCTTCGTTTACAATTTACATGTACATTGCTATTTTTCTTAGTTATTATAAGTACTATCTACTTTATGATTCTTTTCAAGCTTCTCTATGGTGACGTTAGATTTGTCAACACTTCTAAACTTAAGATAAATGCTCTTTGTACCAAACTTTGTATAATATTTGAGTTTTCCCAACATATGCTTAGCTGCGATCTTCCCAGGATATTCTACAAATTAAAAATTTATGCATGTTTTTTTAAATGATTATTTGATGAGAAAACAATTTTGAGATCAAAAATTTTTTTAAAAACTTTCGTATAACTTGGATAAGAGTGTAATTTAACATGTCTTAGTACTTTTGAGTGTGTTTACATTTCTAATTCTTACTCCGTTTTTACGTTTCCTAATAGTATTATAAATAGAGCAACGCAACTGCGCTGAAAGCCAGTGGCGGACGCATAAAAGTTTACACAAAATAAATTAAATGTGATACGTGCTCAAACACTTACCGTTTTAAGAGTCCTCCGTGAAATCATAAAGTGGATAATGTCTATTTAATATTTGTAACATTAGATATGTTTCCAAAGTTGTTTCGGCAAAGTGAATGCGGCGTGAAGAAAAAATGTTTTTGTATGCCGAAAACGAACGTTCTACATCTAGTGACGTTACATTTGCGTAAGTAAAATAATCTTTCAAATAACTTAACGGTTCTGTTGACGCACCTTCACAAATTTGTCTTAATGTGCCAAAATCAGAGTCTTTATCTAAAACACTTTCAAACCTTTCTAAAACACAAACATTTCTTGCGTCTTCTATCGCGCATAGCTGTGCGTGAACATGTTGCACTATTTGCAAAGATTCCACTAACGACACCGAAGAATTTTGTAGTTTTTCTATCGCATCCGCTAGTCCCACGTAATTGTTCTTAATAATTTCCAAATCTGTTTTAATTTGACTATCCTGAAATTTCAAGCGGCTTACCTTGACAGCCGCAGCTTCCTTTGGGTCGAATTCTAAAATCACGTTCTTTATATTCTCAAAATATTTAAGATAATAAAATGCAGCCTCTAACCATGTTCCCCAACGAGTAAGAATAGGTTGTGGTGGTTCAGGAATACCGGGGCATAGTCTATGAAATTCCCGAATACGTTTTGGGGATTTTACAAACACAGCTTTTGTATGTGCTATTAGAGCGTCTACCTCGGGATAACATTTTCTGATACTATCTGCTACGAGACTGAAAGTATGAATTTTACATGTAATATGCAACAAGTTAGCACAATGTTTTTTAAGAGATCGACCTACAGCAAGCATGTTTGCGGCACCATCACTCATAAACATCAACAGTTGATTTGTTGAAAGTTCAAACTTTTCCAATGTATTTAACACCAACATTGAAATTACTTCGGCAGCGCATTGTTGTATTCGTCTGGAAGCTAGTAAAATTGAGGGTGACGGTCGATGTGGTTCCATTGTGCGTACCATTACATTAACCACAGAATGTTTTTTACGATCTGTTGTTTCGTCCACACATAACCACAGTTTTTTATCTTGCAACTCCAATTTAATTCTTTTCTCGACATGCTCACGAGCAGACAGCACAACTCTCTGTAATGTTCTCTCACTTGGTAACTTAAAGTCCGAATATTCATTCCAAAACGAGACGTATGCTTTCTTCCTTAGTAAATGAAATGATAAATTACATGCAATAAACACATAAATTAAATTTAAATTTGTCATAATCTCGTGTGGAATTTTTTTTTGAAACGTGCCCTGCACTATTTTCGTGCCGTAGACAATCACTTTTTGACCAACACATTAAATCTATTTTACACACTACACATTGAATTTTAGCGCGATCACACGTTAAATCAGGCATTTCTGCAATAAATTCTCTTATTGTGTCCAACTTTGGTCGTTTTCGCGACGTAGGAAACATTTTCAAAACAAATGTAGAACTACGATATAGTATACGACAGCGTAGATGCATACACAACAGATCGGCTTTCGAGTCGCAGTTATACTGACGCTTATACCGAATTGTCCCGGCCGTGTGTGTAAACTTTTATGCGTCAGCCACTGGCTTTCAGCGCAGTTTGTGTTGCTCTAATTGTAAACCAGATACAATGGCACAAAAGTAAACTTGGACGATGCGCAGTAAACATTGTTGCCTGTTTATACTGTCGATACCACCTTGTCGCTTGCCAGTCGTCCATGATTACTTTTGTCCCATCCTACATCTTTAGTATATCTGTTAAAGTTTGCAATTTTGATGATTTCATTTTCTTTCATGCATTTCTTCATACATTCGGATGTACCAAAAAGTTAATTGTACCAAGTTTGTGTGTCTATTGGCTGTTTGAAACTTGTAATATATGCATGTTCAAAGATATAGCGATCGAGGCGCTAGTAAACCAGAAAAAGATTCGTCATCAGCAATCTCATGTCCTAAGCTATGAAATTTTAACTGACAAATGCGGAATCTATACCAACAGGTGGTTACATTTGTCGGATAACCATAAACTGACTGCCTTCAGTTTGAGATAATGAGTCTCCTATGTATTTCTGATTTGTGTAAATTTTCGCATGATTTCTAATAAATACTAAAAGGTTTATAGAAAAATTACCAACTTGAAGGAAAATTCCTTATGTTTATACCGGAGATATACTTTTTTCGTAATATGGGGATTGAAATTTACCCCCATTTCTTTCAGTGCAAGTGTAGTGTTGTGATGGGAGTGATAGTTAAGTGTTTCAGTGTTGCAGTGCCCCAGTATTTGAGCACTTAATTAAGTTATAGAAAGTAATTGGAAATCTGACTGCATATAGTTGCCTGTTCTAATAGATTCGATATAAATTGGAGTTTTTTTTTTTGTTGACTCATTATGGAGATCAGAAATCAATACTTTTCAGAATCGTTATCGAGTGGCTCCCTAACTAAAAAAAATTAACAGCAAATTAACATTGATGGAAAACTTAATTCCATATTTTTGTGCAACAATAACTTTTGTATTTCATTTTTTTTAACAGTAAATAGATTAAGTATCTACCTATGTTCATTTAACAGTTACTACTGTTACTATTTTTTAATGAAACAGTGAATTAAAAAGTCACGTAGGGAAATTTCATACAGAAAGCTCAAATATTAGTAATTTTTTGTATATTTAAGTTTTATTTAGTTTGATACTAAATTGTGCATCGATTTGTTTGAGATGTATTAAGCGTATTGCATTTATTATTGCTACTTTCTTTATTTGTTCTGCTTAGCTAATTTGCTGTGAAAATATTCTGTTATAATATTCCGCTTTGTAAGGGTGGCATTTTTAGTGTTACTCAAATTGCCTTCATTCTTTCATATGTTTAATATTGTGAGCATTAATATCTTGCCGTTACAACTTTACACTATTCTTGTTACCACCGTTATTTTTAAATCATACAAACTTACCGAAAGGTTTGCATAAACGTCAAATATATCTTCAATAAAAAAAGTTGCATTTCGAGTTAGATATGTACGGATGCTGAAGGTCTGTAGCTGGAGGACTTGTTTTATGGGATTTATTCCCATGAACGCCTAGTTCGCAAGAGACGGCTTAGAAGGAGAGACGTCCATTTACAACAGGTTTTCAAACGGTCTTCATTCTTCAAATCTGCGAATTATGATTTATTGCGTGTACAAGCGAATGTGTAGCAAATCAGAGGTCGTAAATTATTACGGTTTCCTAATAGAGACAACGTAGATTTATTTGTGTTATGGTAGTTAGTGGCGTTTTCTCTTATATTTTATTTGTTATTAACGTCATCCTTTTTTTCTGAGCGTTAAAAATTCTTGTCGAAAGTCTTTATGCATCTGTGGTGGTTCCTTTTATAATGGTAATGGGTCGGTTTTATTAAGGCTATAAAGTATATATTTAGCATATACAGCCATAATACAGATATCTACAATCTACGTTTTCTACAGGAGAATACTAATCGAATGACATGAAAACCACATATGTCTATAATGATGTTACTCTTAAGAAAAATTCAAAATGGGATGGTGATTTTCTTGAAAATTGTAGGATTCTATGAATTTGCATCAACTTTGCTCTAGAAAGAACACTGTGATAACTCAACAAAAAGTATTAATTCAGAAGCTTTTTAAATCAGCATCAAACGAGAAAAACCTCAACAAGGAAAAACTAGAAATTTCTATTATTATTGTTACGAAATGTGACCAGACGATGTTAACTGAACAGGTTAATAGAAACGAAAGCTATATATTATGTACACCAGTGGTTCTCAAAGTGTGGGTCGCGACCCCCCGGGGGGTCGCGTTAAAGGACTGAGGGGTCGCGAGAGGATCTCCAGCATAAAGGAAAACGCCTTACTAAGACATTTATTTCCATCTTTCGAAACGTAAATGAAAACATTAAAAAATAATGCTTTAACACTTAACTAACCTAAGGTTTATCGTATTTTCAGGAACATAAACTTGATTACTCGTGCATCTTGTGGAACATAAACGAAAACATTAACACTTTTATACATAAAAAAATTACAAAGTAAAAGAACCTTAATGCGACGTATGTGCCTGTTTTTCAAAAACTAGTATCTCAAATCTGGGCTCTGTATTTAATACACGCACAATGATATTATTTTCAAGTTTGAGACGTTTTCTCACTTTTGTTTTGATGACAGTCATAGACGAGAAACTCAGCTCGCATAAATATGATGTTGCAAATGGAACCAAAGACTTTACAGCTTCGTTTGCAAGCTGGGGGTATTCTTGCATTCTTTTGATCCAAAACTGATCTGGGTTCTGCGAAATCTAGTTTTAACATTCCATCACTTATATTCACTGATATTTCAATAGTTGTTCCTTCATGTTTGTTGCAATCTCAGCGTGCTGAAAAGAATTGTCTAAAAACGGATTCAGTATCCATCTGTAATTATCATAACTGTTTTGAATTTCTTTGGGGAGATAGTAGTGTTGCTTCAAGTTGTGCAAACTGATTTGCATATCTGCAAAAACATGCTCAGAATTTATCGCACTGCACTTAGTTCCATGAGTTCTTGAATGCACTGGAATGAATTAAACTTCTTTTTCCCAATTGAAGTCGACCATAAATCAAGTTTTTTTATAAATCCGTTAATTTTATCCGTGGCTGTTATTATATTAACAGTGCAGCCCCTTGCAAGCTATTATTCAAAATATTTAGGTGTTTGAAAATATCAGCAAGGAAAGCCAGTCTAAAAAACCAAAGAGGACTAGAAAATAGCTCATATTCCGATATTTCATCATGCAAGTACATTAAAAGTTCTGATTTTAACTGGAAAATTCTTTTCAAGACGTTACCCCTCGAAAGCTATCTTACTTCTGTGTGATAAAGAAGATTTACATATGAGGAACCCATGTCTTCCCAAATTTTTCTAAAAATACGAGTCTGTAACGCTTTTCCTTTAATGGAATTCACAACTTTAATAACATTTTTCATAACACAATCCATTTCAGGAGGTAAAGATTTTGACGCAAGAATTTCTCGATGTAAAAAACAGTGTACCCGTGTAGCATTTGGCATTAGTTCTTGTAATTTGACAATAAGACCAGATCGATGTCCTGTCATAGCCTTGGCGCCATCGGTGCAAATAGCAACGCATTTCGACCAGTTAATATTGCACTTATCAGTACTTTGCATAAAAGTGTCGAATACACATTTTCCGGTCGTATTGGTCTGTAATGGCGTACAAAATAAAACATCTTCTGCAATACCATTTTTCGTATGGTATCTTACGAATGCTACAAACTGGGCACAGTTAGAAATATCTGTAGATTCGTCCATCTATAGGGAGAAGTACGTGCACTTCTTAATATTTTCAACAATTTGTGTTCGAATGTCTTCTGCCATGTCACTTATTCTTCTTTGGATAATACTGTTCTACAGCGGTATTGTTTTTAACTTTGCAACCCCTTTTTTACCAACCATTATTTGCACCACACCTGCTAGTAAGATCAGATTTTCAGCAATTGTATGTGGCTTACTAGATTTTGCAATGCGAAATGCAACTCGATAACTTGCTAGTAATGCTTTTTCCTTATGAGTGGTTGTTGATGTAAAAGTGGTTTGCTCCTTGTGCAGGGAGTCTAGCTTTCTTTCAAAAAATTCTACGGGCTTCTCTTTTTTGTCTAGATGTTTGCTATTTAAATGTCGAAGTAACTTTGATGGCTTCATACTTTCTTTTGACGAGACTTCTCCACATACAACACACTGTGGTTCATTGGAAATAACGGTAAAACCGTATTTAAGATATTCATCGTTGTATAATCTATTTTTCTTTTTATATTTGTCATTTCCAGACGTTGATGGTTGTAATGATCTTTTTAAAAATTTATCGATATTTAACAAACCAATAAATTTCAAAATAACCGATATTGCACTTAGTAGCTAACAGCACAGCACACAAGTTGGAAAAGGTGCCTCCTCGCGCTTCGCTGCTTATATAAAGCCAATCTGGAACTTCCAGAAAGTTCCAGTGTCATCTAGCACTCCCTCGAATATGGTGGAAACTTCCGCAAAACGCGAAGAACAAACAAGAAATTGTGCTACTAACATAAAGTTTAAATCTTTCTTGGTTTGCATTGGTTGATCTGTTTAACGTTGATTTCCAAATATAATTATATATTCAAATATATGTCAAAACAACTCTAGTAATTCGTACAATTAGCTTTATAGATACAAAAATTTACAATGCGTTTTAGGGATTAATAGGACCCTAATTCAGTTAATTGTTAGTTGGAATAATCCTCTTTATTGATGGCCCTCTCACGTGTACATAAAAAGATGCTACGCACGGCATTTAATTATAATGTTCCAATCGTTTCCAACCTATACGTATGTGTTTGATTAGTAAAGTGTATTGGATTCTGGTTACGAAATTTGAAAAGTACAATAATGTTATTGTATACTAACAGGTTGGATTGATTAATTGGATTAATAACATTATTCATATTTTACAAAAGGACATCTTCATTTAATGCTCAGATTTATTTCTACCTCTTCTTGCAGCCAAAAAAATATATTTTTATCCTGAAAGCCGAAAAAAGCTCTCATCAAATATTCAAGCAATTACATTCAATTTTAAGGTAGTAAAAAGGCAGCTAGGTTTTGATATTTTGAAAGCACTCGCAGGTGCATTCGCCCGTTGCATACACCTCAATACCTGCACGAGTTTGTTTCTCCAACAGCGCCTTTGATCAATTCACTTTGCAGCTTTTTATTTCCAATTTCCTTTCCTCCCTATGCGTTATTTTAACTTCGTCGGAAATGCGTCCGTCGAACGTTTGGGGGCGCACTAAAAATAAAGAAATACAAGCAACGACTATTTCCCATTTTCTGAGCTTCTTAGCTTCAACATTTAAAATAGAAAGTTACGGTGGATACTATTTTTAAGCTTGCTTGCCAATTATGTTATAGGAATACAAACTACACTTTGTTAGTATTATCGTAATAACTATATTGCTAGCAGCATATACAGTCCTTGTCCAAGGAAATGGGACCACTTCAGAAATATTAAATTTATAAGAATATTTATTAAATATAATTTTAACTTCGAAAAGCATAATTGTTGTTTCAGATAATTGCTGGTTATAAAAATACATAATAGTTATGTTTCGTTTGAATTGTGTCGTTCATTAGTTCGTTAGTATCACTGCAAATATAAATAAAAACGGTATTTTTATCGATTTTCCAAAGAACTTATATTTCAAAGTTTTAATTTTATTTGTGTGCGTCTATTTTCGCGGTCAATTATCATAATGGGAAAGAAAAAGGATATAACCACAGAGAAAAAAAGCACGAATTTCTGCTCTTCTAGAGACGGGAAAGTTCTCTCGACGTGAAGTTGCACAAAAAGAGGGTGTATCACATTAAACTGTTCTAAGAATCGCGAAGAGGTGATCGTCGTATAGTAAAAGTGGGTATAGAATATAGTTTTTTATCCACTAAAAGTGTTCATAAAATTCTTAGTGGAGAAGGTATACAAATATCAGCCCGAACAGTCCGTAGACGTCTTCATGAAGAAAACTTGAAATGTAGACGTCCGACAAAGAAGCCAGGACTAACATCTGAAATGAAGTGACACGATTTCAATGGGCTAAAGAATATAAGAAATATACAGTTGAAGATTGGGGAAGGGTGTTTCATTTGTCATCTGCATTTTTGGTCAAATTCATCCTCATAGTTCGCTTAATGGTTCTCCACATTTTTTCCTTTCTCCTAGATAGCGACGAATCATGGCTAGAAGTCCTAACGGAGAGAAGCTAATTTCTTCGTCGACGTCCTTCAGAGCGTTATAAAGAAGCATGTACGATCAAATCTATTAAACACCCCCCATCTCTAATGGCTTGGTAGTGTATGACGATAAAAGGACCGGGACCACTATATTTCGCTAACGGAACAATGGAACAAAAACAATATAACAATTTTTTACAAAACTATTTAATATCTTGTATTGGTTCATTGGATTCGATACAACGACTATACACTTTCATGCTAGGCAATGCGGTAATGCGATACCTTGAATCTAAAAATGTACGTGCACTACCTTGGCCAGGCAATTCACCAGACATAAACCCAATTAAAAATGTGCGGAATGTCTTGAAAAATATCCTAATTACACGAAACTCAAGTACAAAGGAAGGAATTACAACATATTGAAGATGTATGGCATAATAGCGACGACATATAAAAAACAATAAAAAGCTGCATTGGCTGTGTGCCAAAAAGGATTGAGGAAATAATAAAACACAGAGGAGGAATAAGCAAATATTAGTAAATATATGTTCAAATTATACTTACTTGCATGCTATATGTAATTAAATAATAATATTGCCAATATTACCAACTTTTTTTTTATTTTACCCTAAAATCACAATATTTTTACATGGTCCTAATTCGATGGCCAAGGAATGTACATGCGTACATATAATAAAATATTATTTTCGCAGTAAGTCAAAGTTTCTACGGATAAACTTTTGCATCAAGATTTCGTATCACCCAACCGTCATACAAAGAAAAAGGGTTCAGCCCTGTGCAGATCATGTTGTTTGGTGCTTTGTTTCTGTCTCGCTTGACAGATAACTAAGTGCGTGTCTGTCAGATTCAGGCCCGACTCAACTCAAATATCGTGGGGTTCCGGACCATTACACTGCCAGTATTGTCTCTGTCCTTGGACATGTTCAATATTTGCGACACATCAAGTCCGATATCTACTCGATAATATATTATACTTTTTCTGGTTCCATATCCTTTGATAATAAAAGTTTAGAACGTGGTCATTTATTTTAAAAAATTGATTTTTAAAATAGCGTAAAAGTAATTGATTTTATCGATTTTACTATTTCAATTGTGCACTTTATGTATAATGTGTCTGATATGTTTTTTCTTTGACCTACTGTACATCTATTCGATAGTATACAAAGATAATGGAATAAAACTCTACTATTATAGTATTATTAATAATTTGTAAAACGCCTTTTAATATCATAAAAAGTCTGATCAACCGGTCGTTATGTAAAAATAGTTATGTATTTTTACTTGTAAATTATTATTTAGCAGAATGTAGAATAGAAAATTGCCCTATCACGAATCTTGTTCTGCAATACTCATAATTACTGATATCGATTCCTGTGTTTTGCAGTCTTGTTTTTCATCGAATGACGCCACAGCTTTGCGATACAACGTCACACGATATCGACAGCTATCGCAGGTGTCGCTGTCATATTTCGATATTAAATTGGACGTTAATTTTGAATAGCGATGATGTAATCCCCGACGAAAAAGCAAGATGTTGATGATCTCTAAAATTCTAGAATAAGGCTCCAGAAGATAAACGTTTATTTTTGTATTTGTAGGCATCCACGGAGCAATAGTAATATGCGTTGTTTCAAACTATGGTGATACATCCGACTATGACGATGAAAACTCAAGGGAATATAATTTTGTAGTTAAACCAGTAGAGTTTAGTGATAAGGGAAAATAATATTTATTACAAGGGCATAAAAGTTCAGTCATATCTTGGATTGAATTGCAATAAGTGACTCCAAGAAGGTAGTCCAGCGAAGAGCTAAACTGTGTTCGAAAAACGTGCAAGCTTTTGCCAAATGTGCTTCTCTTTGGGCAAAAGCCGCGAAACTAGAGACAACCGAGTCACGTCATGTTTGGGACAAATTGTTTCTATCCTTGAGACAACTCGATAGGTTTAAGC
Organism: Dynastes maya; assembly: GCA_029619315.2. Taxonomy (NCBI): domain Eukaryota; kingdom Metazoa; phylum Arthropoda; class Insecta; order Coleoptera; family Scarabaeidae; genus Dynastes; species Dynastes maya. The sequence continues at coordinate 30,759,775 of JAROYE020000001.1, forward strand.
GGATATTGATAGAAAAGAGGAAACTGCCGTCACTGATACAAAAATTAAGTTTAAAATATTTTACGAATGGAGGGTTTCCATATTTAAACGAATTTTGTCAAATATTAGATAATTGCAATTAAGCTTTTATTTTTATGGAATTTTATTACCATTACCATTATGTAATTGCTTGAACTGAAGATTTCAATCGATTTTTCGATTGATAGATTTAATGTAAGAAGTACTTAAGTCATAATGTTAAAATTTCGAGAAAATCACAAAATGCATTATACTATTTAAACAGCATTTTATTTTTGAGTAAAACAATTTGTATTGCTATTAAACCTTTATTCAAAGAAATTTAATATCTTGTCATGCAACATGCACACACCTAAACTCAAGGAATAATATAATACCTCATTTAATATTTCAACATATTTCACCGCTTTACTATCATTGATATAAAACAGGAGAAAAGATACAATAGAATCTTATTCTCCCAGATTAAATTGGAACACATACTACATATTATTCGTACACCTTTACTTTATATTTTTTTATACAGTTCCATTCGAAACAAAGGTTCTTTTAAAAATGCAATATCCTGAAACTTAGTTGAATATAATATGCTTCGATACTTTGCCTCCCCTATCTTTATGTATCATTGATAATACACCGGCTGAATGTTATGTGGCATTTTTCTCTGCTGCAATACTTTGTGTAGTCTAACATTCTTAGTGCAAAAGGTGTAAGTTTCATTAGTTTTGAGATAATATGTAGCACTAAATCCGGTAAACCTAGCTAGGAATAGTTGACTTAATACAAAGTTCGCTCCACACTGAAAATGTAGAACTTAAGCATTTTATAAAGCAAATACAATTACATTAACGAAAAGATTTTAAAAAAGTATGTTAAATGGTGTCAACAGCCAAGTTTGATAAAAAAATGGACTTCGGCCCTTTTTGCCCGGACCCTTTCAATTATAAGATGACGAAATTTAGATGGTTCAACGTATGTAGTTGACCAAAATCTCTGTGTCGCTAAAGATGATTTCAAACAAAAGTTAGTTGTTGCTTTTAAAGAGTTTTACAGCTATTCTTTCATTTTACTGTAACGACAGTTCACCAAAACAGCACTAGCGGCGTTTAGGCTAATATTCAATCTAAATGATAAAGTGTTGTAATATTAAATGGTTTCCCATTAATAAGGAGAGTGTTTTTAAAATATAACGCATGTTTACCATCATCTGCTCCCGACGCGAGACTTGTTCATATGCAACAATAGTAAATGCGCCAAGTGTACACGCTCTTAGTGAAGCTAATTTTGAAAGAGTACTTGTCTTGAAGATAAGTACTTAAATCTTTCTATTTAGTTACCAGTTCGAAATAGCTTTTCATTCAGGATCGTAGTATGTATCCACATACACAGAACCGACTGGGTGAAGCGACTATAAACATCGACCGCCGATCGCAAATGCATATTGGGTATACATATTCATATATACAGCGTGTCCACCTAGTGCGTGGACAGACGATAATTCCTTTGCTGAGAATAGAACTTTGTAAGATCTGGACCATTTTTTCATTCCTACTTTTAATATGAATATTTTCACCTAAATTTTCCAAGTAAATCATACTTGGAAGAAACATTTTTCTGTCTTGGATTTTTTTGATTTTCTAACCCTAAGAAAATATCTATCTAATACAAATAAACTTTCAAGAAAACATTAAAATTAGAAGCAAGTGAATGAACTAATGAAAATTAAATTATTTCTTTAATAATTTAATTAAATAGGGATTATTTTTATGTAGTTTAATAATTAATGAGATAATATTCAAGTTTATTTATCCCTTTTTTATTATTATTTATTATATATTTAAAAAACTATAGTTAAATTAGTACACGTGGTAAGTAGTAAGAAAAAGAAAAAAATTATTACATTAACCGGTATCTTTTAAAAATGTTATGAAACGTGTGTTAAATATTGTAAAAAATTATATAATTTTGTGGGTAAGTATGCACGGAGAGAAATGTATAGTAAATTATACCACAATTATAGTGTATCCTACCAGAATCGACGGTTACTATAGTGACAACTATCGAAGTAAGTAGAAGATACCCTATTATTGTAGTTTTTTGAAGTGGCTGACTGTACTCCATATTTACAGTAAAAATAATACTCCAAGATTGTAAACAGCTCTATAAAATTGGTAAATAAAGTATTACCAAATGGTCGGTTAGTTACCATACACTTATAGTAAAATTGTCGTTAAAAAGTATTACTACAAAATGTACTCATCACCACACGCATTATTAATTGCAGTACCCTTGTTCAAAACAGTACGACATATTCGTACCTACTGCAGTAAATTATTCTCTTGCTTGTAACAGAACAACGTTCAAGTAAAAGAGAACTTGACGTAAAAGTACACATCAAAAAAAGTGCATAGAGACAATAATCAGGAAAATGCGAATAATAAATAGCTCATGGCAACAAAATCAATGATGAAAAACAAAAAGCGCTATCGCTGTTTGTTTCTAGCCACATTGCTATTACATCTCATAGCCACTAATCTTCAAATAGAGCAACTGAAATATTTCTGGCGCCACGTAGCTTCAGGTAGTTATAGCCATGCCGTTCTAGTTAGAATAAACCGGAATACAGATGCCACTTACCCATTCAAAAACATACAACGTTTCATAAACATTTTCAAAAGATACCGGTCAATGTAATATTTTTTTTTTCTTTTTATTACTATTTACACGTGTACCAATTCAACTATATTTTTTTTAACATATAATAAATAATAATAAAAAGGGGATGAATAAATTTAAATATTAACTCATTAATTATTAAACTACATAAAAATAATGCCTATTTAATTACATTATTAAAGAAATAATTTAATTATAGTGTAACATATAAAAAAAAACCTTTTCATTAATGTATTCATTTGCTCCTAATTTTAATTTTTTCATGAACGTAATAATGTTGATAATATAAAGTTAATTAAAAACGTAAAGAGCACTGTTCAATTAAATTTTTATGAAGGCATGGAAATTTACACAAACAAAAATAACTTAATGAATTCAGATTTAGGACCACTAAACTCCAGGCTTTATCCGTTGTTACATTATGTTTAGTTAATTACAGCTGTAACTATAACTATGTGCAGTGAACCGCTTCATTGAAAAACAAGCATTTTAATAACTCAAGTCATCCTGACCATTTACATGTTAGGGATTAATTATTACTTTATCTTTAGATTTGCATTTTAGGCTTAATTATAGTCCTGTACAACGACGCGTGTCGTCAAGAAACACTTAAAGTATAAGGATATATATAATTAAGATATAATTTACATATTGCATAATTTATTTGCTATATAAGGTTAGTTTTTCATTTAGTTTGTTAATTCAGTTTTACTGCTGATGATGATAGCTTGGCTATTGAAACGTGCGTCAAATACGAGTTAAATATTGTGGTCAAGGTTTTAGTGAACTGTTCCAGTGTCACAGATTTCGAGTACCCGATTAGTTAGTATTTAAGTTTATTCATCCCTTTTATTATTATTATTTATTATATATTAAAAAAAACTATGGTTAAATTAGTAGACGTGTAAATAGTAACATTGTTCGTTATTGCATGGGTAAGTGGCATCTGTATTTCACGCATGACTATAACTACCTGAAAGTAGGTGGCGCCAAAGATATTTCAGTTGCTCTATTTGAAGATTAGTGGCATAAGCTGAGAGATGTAAGATCAATGTGGATAGGAATAAACAGCGATAGTGCTTATTCTCTTTTCATCATTGATTTTGTTAGCGTGACCTATTTATTATTTGCATTATCCTGATTATTGTCTCTATGCACTTTCTTGATATGTACTTTTGTACTAGGTTCTCTTTTGTTTAAACATTATTCTATTACAAGCAATGGAATAATTTAATGCATTATGTACGGATATGTCTTACTGTCTTAAACGTTTCTCTGCCTGTAACACTAATGTTTGCTCAACAACAATATTGTAGTGTATGTAATCACAGTAAGTAACTACAAATATCTTGTTCTTTTCACTACAATGTGTCACTCATTGCAATATTACGTGTTGGTAAAATCTACTAAAACTTGAACTATAAAAAATAGTTTATGTTGCGTTTATTGTAGTAAGTAACTACAAATATATTGTATGCCCTACCACTACATTTCTCTCAATGTAGCATCTATATTCCCTTTTCTATATTCGCTACCCTGTAGGTTGGCATGACTCTTGCCACTAGATGACGCTAGGAAATATTTCGGCTGTTTTTGGAGATTAGGGGCAAAAATTGAGACGCGAATAGAAATGAAGGCATGAGGAAAAAGTGCTAGTGCTTTTTTCTTCTCAAATTGTGTTTGCCGGGAGTGATTCCATCAATACCATGAGCTTTTTATATATCAGCACTATCTTTTATCTTGGTTATTGTTTCTAAGCACTTTTTTCGTGTGTACTTCCACACTAGTTCGCTTTTGTTTGAACATTATTCAGTTACGAACATGAAAATAATTTGCTGCATTATGTACGGATAGGTCGTACTATGTATTTTAAACAAGGTAAATGCAATTAATAATGTGGATATAAAGAACATGCGTTTTAAGAATTTTAAGTAAATAATAGTTATAATCGCCATTTACTTATACTAACAATCCCTTCAAATTTTCTACTTTAACGACAATTTTACTACAAGTGTACGGTAATTTACTTACAATTTTGTAGTACCTTTTTTACTATAATTTTGGAGTATTTTTACTATAAATATAGAGTACAGACAGCCACTTCAAAAAACTGCAATAATAAGGTATTTTTTACTTACTTCGATAGCTGTCACTATAGTAACCGTCGATTCTGGTAGGATACACTACAATTATGGTATAATTTACTATACATTTCTCTCCGTGTAAGTAAATTACTTGATATAAGCAAATATTTGCAAAGAAATACATTTTTTGTGCGGACAAAACAGTTCGATGGATGTAGAAAGCTGCCAAACCTAGTCCTTAAGATTTCTAAATGATAATTTATTGGAGCTTTGAAGTTTCAATAGTTTTTCTGTACCTAAGGAAATTTAATATGTATGTACATTGTGTGACATTGCATTTAGATACACGGGAATTTAAATTAGAATAGAACTGATCATATCTTATTTAAACAAATAAACAAAGTTTTAAAATATTCCTAGGCAAGACTTTTTTCGTCCTGTCATTTTTTATTGTAGCTGTATTGTATCTAGTGGGATGGCAAGAAGGGACGATTTTCGTAAGTTGACAAATTTCACGAAACAAACCTAGAATGCTCAATTAGGAACTCCAATAAATCAACTTAAAAATTCAAACTACATTAAAGGTCCGTTGCCGCGTAGCGCGACGTAGTTAGGTTAAGATGGCTGCGAGGGCGCGACGAGCGGAACCGGAACCGGAAGTGAGCGCGTGCGTGCTAATGACGCCAACAGATTTTGGACTCGGAAAGTCTTGGAACTGGCGCATGGGACTTTCTGTAGCGCGGGACTTTTTCTAAGGCTCTCAAAGTTGGGCTGGATCCCTTTTATTGTCGGACGCATCCAGCTCGCAATTTATTTGAAACATCATGGCGAGGCAATATTATCGCAGTAAATTAAACGAAAAACTCGATAAAGTGAAAGATCGAATAATATTTTCATCTCAGCGATGTGATTTCTTTTAAAATAATTGGCACATTTTTAAATACTTATTTTTGATCGATTATTAAAAGAATGGCTAAGCTATATTACAACAGGAGTCAAAATTACCAATCTGAAATTAAGTAAGCTGTATCTTGCAAAATATAAAAGCAGCAATTAAAGGAAATTATTTATATCTTCTTTTTAGTTATTTGAATACATTTACATTTGAATACAAAGTCTATGAATTTGTAGGTTTTGAATTAAATGCTTGTAAATCAGGCTCGTAATTAATAGTTGCAATTCAGATTGCATAGTTATTGTGGGCGTTGGTTTGTTAATTGCTACCGATACACTAATTTTATGAATTTCATGGTTGAATATACAACCGTCTATACATTGTTTTAACTATATGCATATCTTTAACACTAGAACCGCCGCACCGGTCAATTTGACCGTCTTTCAATTTTAAAGTTTTATTTTCAACGGAATTTATTTTGATATCTTGAAATCATGTGACTTTTCCTAAATTTAGTTTGGCAATGCTCTCATAAAATTTTGAATGTTTTGTAGAACTCTAAGCGGTGTTCTGGGAAATTTTACCTTAAACGGCCGCCCCGGTCAAATTGACCGGTACGTTAAAAAAATGTTCATCAACCGATTAAAGCTTGTTCCCATTTGTTAGTACTTGTTTCGACATGTTCAGCCTTGCCCTCGACAAAGAACCTGTTTCTACTCGTGCTTTTTTTAGTGTCGCACATGCACATACTTAATTTGGCGCATGCGTATAGTGTGAACATATAAAAAGATCGGTAGTACTCTGAAAGTGCACTCGTCTTGTTTAGACTGAACAGTATGTGGTCCAGTAAAGGCCTCTTGGCTGCACAAGCTTTAGCGTATTTAGACGAACTGGAAAATCTTTCACTAGGGAATTCCGAAAATGATTTTAAATCAGTTAGTATGGACAGTGAAGACGAAATTCGTTCTCGAGTTGTTGCGAACAACAAAATAGTGATGAATCTGACAATAACACAGTTTGTGATGTAACGGTTGCAGTGTCTAGTGCTAGTCCCAGTGATAAGCAGGAAGTGAAAACGTCTATTTGTTCTAATCGCAAGCAAAAGAAACCAACAGAAAAAGGATTTTCCTTCAAGCTTGGCGCAGTTTGCAAATCAAAAGACAATTCCCAATGGCAAGTAGTTTCTGCGAATCAGCCTACTGCAGGCAGAAAAACCCAACCCAATATATTCAGGGACAATGCAGGGTCAACAGGCCATGCAAAACAAAAAGTAACTGCAGGAAATATGAGTAGTTTCTGGAGATTATTTATCGATGACACGATGCTGACGCACATAAAACAATGCACCGAGGCTGAAGCTAGAAGACAACTAAACAGTCAAGACTGGCAACTATCTTTAGGAAATCCAGAATCCTTTATTGCCATTCTATACGCACGTGATGCTGAGGGTTCCAGTCACTTAGAATTAGATTCCGTGTGGTCTAAAAAGTGGGGAATATCGTTTTATAGTCAAACGATGTCTAGAAACAAATTTAGAGGAATCATGTGGTATCTCAGATTCGATCTCAAGTCTACAAGGAAAGAAAGATTGGAACATGACAAGTTTGCTTTAGTTTCTAAAATATGGCCAAAATTTGCTTACAATTGCAAAATCTGTTATGTGCCCGGAGAAAACATTACAGTTGAGGAACAACTTTTTCCTACAAAAGCAAGATGTCGATTTGCGCAATATATGTCCAATAAACCGGATAAGTTTGGCATTAAATTTTGTCTTGCTGTTGACACTGAAGCTAAATATGTGTTCAATGCCTTCCCATATTTAGGAAAAGATGATTCGAGACCAATAGGACAAGCACTTGGTGAATACGTCGTTCTAAAATTATTAATGCCTTACACCAAGAAAGGAAGAAATGTGACAACGGACAATTTTTTTACCAGTTTCGAACTTGCAAAGAAATTAGCAAAATTAAACACCTCAATTGTTGGAACTGTGAACAGACCGAGAAAAGAAATTCCTGAAGTAATCAAAAAAAGCAAAGGTTCTTTATATGAAACTGTTTTATTCGCAAGTAAAGAAAACGTTTGCACTTTGACAGTGTATCAAGCCAAAATAAACAAAAATGTTCTCCTTCTAAGTACGCAACATCCAACAGTTTCGATTGATGCTGGTACAAAGAAACAACCAGGAACAGTTTTGTACTATAATAGCACAAAATATGGCGTTGACGTAGTAGATCAAATGGCCCGAAAATACAGCGTGAAGACACCCTCAAGAAGATGGCCAGTCCATATTTTTTTATAATATGTTGGATCTTGCTGCAATTGATGCGTTTGCTGTATACAGAGACATCACTGGCAAAAAAATAAAACGTCGCGACTTCATTCTGCAATTGGCAGAAGAACTCTCGCAACAATCCAATAATAACGAAGAAGACCCTCGAGGGAACATCGAATCAAAAATGCAGCAAGAACTTACAGGGTTGATCAAAGACAGATAAGCAATCTCGCAAAAGACGTACATGTCAAGAAAGGAAATGTGAAAATAAGGCTTACGATAGATGTAAGAACTGTAACAAGAAAATATGTGGAAAATGTGGATTTAAAGTAACTTATTGTAAAAATTGTAACGATATTTAAAATACCAAAGTTATGTCAGAAGTTATTTTTATATTTTGTGAATAAATATACACTTTTATGCAAAGAAATTATGTTAATTAGTAAAAACAGTCCAAACAAAATTGAGTTTTAATCACCGGTCAATTTGACCGGGGCGGCGGTTCGAGGTATGAAGAATTCTCGGCGGTTCTAGTGTTAACAGTCATTACTTGACCTTGCAGATTGTAAAGCATTTAAAACCTTAATTTTTTCCAAATCGACTAACTCTATTTCGCCTATTGTTGTTTAAATGATTTTAATTTTTACAAATCGACAAATTGTTCAAAAGCGTTAAGTGGGTTACATTATTTTGGTTCAATAGATACCAATGATTTTGTGAAGAATATATCATCTTCAAAATGGAGTTTTCAGACGTGGAGGATCATTAAAAGCTTTGCCATTCATATATTGTTGGGAAAGTGGGCGATAGATTCAGAATTTCTAAATATTCGATTGTATCATTACAAACATTAAATTCTGCATCTATCTGTTCTTTGCAACTGTGAGCTTGCTTGGCATTTCTACACGAAAAATTAAGTGATAGGCTCCAAAATGCAGCAAAACGACTTATTTAAAACATTGCAATACGGCAAACATATACAAATTATTTAGTTGTTCATCCAAATCATCCAAGTTACAATCTATTATAACAAAATTATTAAATCTTTTCAAACGGATTAGGAGTATTTAGTATATTTTTCTAATTATGAATTTATTTATATTCATATTTCAATTTGTTGATTGAGCTACAGTACGCAATTATTAAAATTTATTTGCAATGTTCCGTTGCTTCCTCGTGTTATGTTTTGAATTATTTAAATTATGTTCTTAAAAATGTGGTAGTGATTTTGTTTAAATGTAATTTTCTGTGAAGCAAATATTCACAAAGTTTCTTTTGCTACACAATCGTTTCTGAATTTTTCTTCGTCAAAAATAGTTTTTTTTTGCTGCGGAGGCCTAGTAAGCTTTAAATTTTATTTTTAGCTACATACATTACTTTGCAGGTCGTCAAGCTTGATATGCAGTAAAAAGTTTTAATAACGCAATAAAGTTTATCTAATTCGAATAATTATCCCTGTGCAAGTAGCGGACATGCGTGCAAATCATAAGACAAAAGGAAGTAATCAAATTCTCGCACATTCCGGGCACATCCGGAGACGTGCCCGGACTGACTTTCTTAATTACCAGCACTGAAAGCGACTCCGGAGGAAAAGTTTCGTCTACTTAATTACCCGGAATAATTGTCATGCCTTGTTAGGCTTATGTGATGCGATGCACACATTAAGGGAAAGTAGACGAGGTTTATCTCGAGATAAAAACCTAATTTTTGTGTTGGAAGATCAATAATAAATGTTGCTATATTCGCAATATAGACGAAAGGTATATTCTGTGTATTGGGTAATTTATGTAAGTATTCCTGTGCACGCTTTTATTGCTTATATAATTCTGTCCTTTTTAAGTGCTATTAATCAAGGATTAACTAAGGTGCTTTTATTTTAAAGCACAGTTTTTAATGCTGGGATTATTATTATTATACGTGCTCCAGTTCACCAACTAGAGAATAACGAAATAATTACGTCTTGTAACGATTACAAATACTTGGGAGTCGTATTTGACACAACGAGAAAAGACGATGCAGAAATCAGACCGTGAGTGACACAAGCCAGAAAAACAATTGGTTGCCTAAACGGAATTCTTTGGAATAAGGAATTAGGAAAAAAAGAGGAAATATAATGTATACGACACACTTATTAAAACCAGTCTAATTTACGGAGCAGGAACTTGACGAATAAATGAGAAGAATAGGAGAAAGCTGAAAGGAAACAACTAACGTGGTATGGACACATATGGAGGATGGACAACTCAAGATTACCAAGAAAAATTATGGAATGGAGACCGCCGAACCGCAAGAAACGGTAGGACCCAGAAAGACCCGGGGGGAAAGAATAGATAGAGCGATGAGTGCAAGAGATCTGAAAGAAGGGCAATGGGAAGATCGAAGAGAATGGAAATTAGGCGTCGGACAACATCGCAAGATGTTTTGTAACCGATATGTATTTATATATATATACTAGGATACGTAAGGATTCATTTACAGGCGCGAGTCCCATACATATAGCGAATAATGTTGTCGCTTGTGCTAGGAGCGTCCTTGATTCGTTTCGCGCGCTCGCCACCTTATACTTTCATAGTGGGCAAATATTGTAACATTGTCCATATATTTTACTACGGAACTTACTGACGCGGTATATAGATCTAGATCTTAATTATATATATTATTAAGATCTAAGAATTTATGAATACTACTTACTTTATACATCATCTTACACCTCAAAGACTATGGAAACCGAAGTTTTGGAGTAAATAGAAAACGAAGTTGTAAGGTCCGTGATATTTAGTTCAAAACGCAATTTCTGTTTCCTACGTGTTGAATTTAAATTTAGGTCTTACTGCATTCTAAATTCGAGGAATCAGTTATCCCAAAACCATTTTTATTCTATGAGAACTCTGTAAGTAAAGGTCAGTTGCTTTTAAAGGGAGATAAACGTTTACAGGTACTAGAAATGTCGGAAGTAGATTTAGGTAAAGGTGTGGAGATGAAAAAGATCGAAGACATAGCAGTTGGATAAATATTGATAAGTAAAAACTGGAGAGACCTAGAGGTGTTCAATTTTTCATAAAAAACTCATGGAATTTAAATAGGAATGAATAAGAAATTGAGAATAAGAGGAGTGTATTCTACAGAGCAAGACGACGATTTGTGTATAATAGTGGAATAGTGAAGAAGGTAGACAAGAATTGAAGAGGGACATCAAAAAACATGATAATATATTGACGTTTTGCTTAAAAATCCAAACTTGCATCGTTTGTAGCGGAAACTGAACACCCTATATATGTTGTTTGACCATTTTTCCCTCAATTGTTCAGGAAACGAATTATCGCTCACCCACGCACTAGGTTTACATGCTGTATTTACCGAAATGTTCATAAATTAGTTAGTTAATTATACGAACTGAGGGCTCGGAAGTGTTCTAAAACACTTTTTCGGCAATCTAAATCAAAGTTAATATCAGTTAATGGGATTGAACGAGTATTGAAACTGAAGAATGAAAACTAATCTGGATTTTATGACGATGCCATGTAAATATTATGTTTATATTAGATTTACAGGGAACCTGTCTATTCTTAACCATTAAACTTCACTTCTACCTTGTATTTATGGTACGATTTGAAATATTAAACACTTTGAAAGTGGAACACAATCTACAATACGTGTTACCGGGATGAGAAACTTGACTCAAAGTGAAGAACTAATTGACGTCCCTTTACTCCTTTGTTTTTAATCGCGATGGCGATTGTTTCATCAATAAATTTTGATAATTCTTTTCCAAATATAATTTGATGATGAATTTCCGACGAATAAACTTATTTATAAAAGTAGCATAATGGAATACATGTGGTTACGCGACTAGAAGACCCAAATTACACTATTCAGTGAAGTAGAATACCATTAACAACTTTTAAATATTAAACATTACAGATATACTAGACAATAACTTGAAGCGAACCTGACATCTCCCGAAGCTGGGATAAAGGTCCTGGTAAGGAATCGAACTTGATATAAAGGTCCCTGTGGTGTAGTGGTCCTGCAAGAGGGAGATGTCAGGTTCGATTCGTTACCGGAACTAGATTTTTTCAAGTATTTCATTACGTTGGAAATTCCAAGAAAATTCATTTCATAATTCACCGACGGAAACCAAAATATATTAATAATTATAATTTAATTGCAACGGCTCATAATTCAATTGCAATCACTATCATAAATTCTGTGTGTATGAGTATAGATAAATTTTGATATGTTAGATAACTTACTTTGAATTCGTAATGTCCATATTGGAAATTAAACTTTTATTTAGATATGGGTATGCTTCTAATGCGTTTTATTAACTTTCAGTTTAGATATGTTTCTAATTTCGAACATTATGCCCAAGTGTCAGGTTTATCGTTTTAGTTATTTTTATTTAAGTATAAGATTTTAGAGATAATGTTACAAACTTTTCTGTGTCTGATACATGTATAAGAAGCAATTCTCTATTTTTATGGTAAAGTATTAGCTTGCATTTTTTCGTATTCTTTTAGCAGCAACGTTAAAAAGGTTTATATTCGTAAAAATCAACTCGCATCAAAACGTCAAATTGACAACGGTATACCCGGTAGCGGAGATTGAGGACCGGTGGCTGTTGCCGATGCTGTCGGGAGTGAGCACAGGACGCTACGGGGTTTCGAGATACATACGCCCCACCCCTGACCTGCACACCTGGGACACACCATTTGCATCACAATGGATTCGAACCAACCACCTGGACCGTGCCACCTAGTTCTCTAATATACTGCTGCTACCTTTTCCTCTCATTCATACCAGCGAACATCAAAATTCGTCGACGTCGTCTTTGAGAATTTGAAGACTATTAGCTACAGATAGCAATCATAACAAATTATGTCATTTGACGGAAAATTTTCTAGTTGTAACATAATGTGACGCTAACAGTTCAAAAGGACATGCATATAATTATCTGAAGCGGTCAATTGTTGTGTTTTACTTGTTAAGGACCTCACACAGCTTCTAGTATTGGCAGGTGCTAATGATGATCTGTTTAGCACCAATAAAGAACTTGAAATATACAAGACATTAAATTACCAATTTCAGATATATCGATTTAACTGAATTCTCTTTTTCATAGGTGTTAATTATTCAAGCTACCTTAGCCAAGCATATACATAGGTACAGGAATTTATGTATGTATTTCTTTTCATCTTACTTTTAGCTACATTTGAATATTAATTGTTATTTTGGGTTTTAGGTCGTTAACAGAAGAAAAACAGAAAACCTTTTTCTTTTCACACACTTATTTCGTTGCAACGTTTCGTTGATTTTTTGCCAATAAAGAGGTCTAAAAAATGTAATGGGTTACAATTTATTGCTTTTTTTTTAATTTCAATTACCTCATCATCCCCTTTTTGCCTTTATTTGTTTTTCATGTTTATTTTATTTCACATTTGAAATTTTTTAAAAACTTGAATGTCAATGAAAATTTTTAGATTAAAAAAAATTTCAAATATTAAGTAAAAGTAAAAAGAGAAAAACAAACAAAAACCAAAACAGGATGATAAGGTAAGAGATTAAAATTTAAAAAGAAACAATTTTGTAACTTATTAAATTTTTAAAAACTGTCGTAAACTCTTTGTAGAGAACTTGAAAAAGTTGAAAAGAAATGAAGGAAACCTAGGAATGAAATAAATGTAGGAGAAGAAAAAGCAGAAGGCTTTTTTTCTTGTGTTAACAACCGAAAACCCAAAAAGAACAATTAATATTTAAGTAGTTAAACCAAGGTCAAGAAAAAGAAAAACCAACATTTCCTCCTACATGTGATAAGGGCCCTAAGCTTTAGAACTTGTTATAACCTCAGGGGGCTTTTAGTATATAAATGGTGTTAAGAGTGAACCCAACAATACAACACCCGGAAGATTATTCTACGCTAGTTGTGGTATTTGTTAGTTACTATAACTCTTCATTGCATAAAACTGAAAGTAGTGTTCTTTATGTTGTGTGCATATATATCTTTGTAGCGGAACGGGAAACATTAAGGAAGTGGCAGTACTGACGTAGCAAAAATATTTTCTAATCCTGTTTACCTGTTTAAACATGAAACAGCAACATTGGAAAACTGTTTGCAGCAATTTGTTCATATTTCCGCTTAAATGATAAAATTCTATTACGGCATTTTTAAATACCATTCTTGAGCAAATCCTCTAGTAGAATCAGAAAAATACTGCGAATTTTCTGGCTAAAATTTTATAATCAATATTGTTAGTCTTTTTTGTAATATTAGAGAAGGGATGTATTTCTCGGCCGATAAACATATAGTTAGAGAATTGGGTCTTCAACAACCGAAGCGGAATTAAATAAAATTCATTCATTAGTGCGTACGAAGAATAATTGGAGACACACATTTTAAATTTCATTTTACACATTAACTTTTAGATGAGCATAAACTAGGTTGAGAATCCTTTGTAATATACATACATGTTTAAATACATCAATTGGATTACTTAAAAATTAAACATATAATGAACGTATTATTGCGTATTATTAGCATGTACATAAAGTGAACGTTTGAGAGCCACTGTTGCGGTAAATACTAGTGTATACACGCGTATCTCAGTACAACTTCTGCGATGTCACCCTATGATCGTATGTGGTTTCAGACTAGATTAGGGCTCAGAACGCATAAGGTCCTGTTATCACGCTATCGTATCGGGGTAGTTTTGATATACGATAACGTGCTAGAATAATTTTTTATCCTTTTTCTAAATAGATTAAAATGAATACGATGCAGATGATCGCTCGGTGTCCTTGCACCCTTCGGAACGCTTATCGTATAAATATGTGCATATGTATATATATCTTCGTCTGACCAGAAAACCTATTATCTCTGGTAATATAAAGGAAAATAAGGTTGTATAAGTTTTCTTGTAATTTAATCGTGAGTAGTTGCTTGCCTATTTAAAGGGAATTAAATATTCTCGGAACTACCTGTAAATCTCTTTTAACTTGACTATCTTGAAATATTTCCTGGCTTTTCTTGATTGCTGCAGCTTCTGTCGGATTGAATTTTAAAACTACCTTCTTTACTTGATCAAAATATTTGTTGTAGTAAAACGCAGCCTGCAACCACGTTCCCCAACGTGTAACAATCGGCTGTGGTGGTTCAGGTAAATCAGGACACCGTTTGTGAAATAGTCGGGTACGTTTCGGGGACTTCAGAAACACTGCCTTTGTACTAGCAATCAATGCATTTACTAGTGGAAAACATGTAAGAATCGTTTGTGCCGCAAGATTTAGGGTATGGATTTTACACGTTACATGTAAGAAGTCACCACTGTGTTCTTTAAGAGATCGGCCCAAAGAACGCGTGTTTGCGGCACCATCACTCATAAACTTTAAAAGTTGCTTAGTTGAAACTTCAAATTTGTTCAATGAGTTCAACACCACCTTTAAAATCTCATCGCCAGTACAATTTATAACTCTTTTGGAAGCAAGTAAGAAGGACGATGACGGTCGATGTAGTTCCATTGTACGTACCATTACATTAACCACAGAATGTTTTTGACGATTTGTTGTTTCGTCCACACACAACCACCGTTTTTTATCTTTCAATTCCGTTTTAATTCTTTTTTTTATATGTTCACGAGGAAATAGCGTATCGATGTCCGACTAGGCAATTTACAGTCCGCATATTTATTCCAGAAGGAGACAAATGCTTCTTTGTGTAGTAAATGAAACGGTAGATTACATAAAATAAGATTAACACATAAATCAAATGTAAATTTTTCTTGGTTTCGTATGCCAGTTTTTGCAGAAGAATGCTGTTTGCTTTCGATGTGACGTTGACAATGGCTTCTGGACCAACACATTAAAGAGATTTTACAAACTAGACATTGAATTTTAGCGCCATCAAAAATTAAGTCCGGCATGTCCACTATAAAGTTTTTAACTGTGTCTGCCATTGGTCGTTTTCGCGACGTACCTAACTGCGACATTTTTAAAGCAAACATAAGCGTACAATTACGAAATAAGTTACGACAGCCTACATATACACAGAACTACTCCGCATACAGCATCGATTTAGTACTGGCGCTGTGAACGCGTGAAATAAATAATCGCCGACTCCGCACCACATATCTACTACACTGACTGTTACCGCTGTTTGCTCAGACTAATGATAACCATATAGCAGTACGGAGTTCGGTCAAATGAGAATCATTCTTCATCAGGACTTTAATAATAATACCGTTGATTATAAGAATGATCTGTTATCTTTAACACGGGACAATAGCATCTAATTCTTTGTTCATTACATGGGAATGAAAAATTGATTCTTATAGTACTTTTTCTGTTTATTTCAAATCTGTTACCACTAACCAAATTGATGCCAATACAACTCATGGTAAACAATGTGAGAGGAGAAAAGTGCTGCCCAACGGACATGTTTCTGCCTACCCGGCATTATCGGCGTCGCTCCGAGCACAATCCCTTTTTCACCGTTGTTATTCGCCTCTCAGGTTTATGTCACTAATCTCCACAAACAGTACTAAACTATACTTCTTGGCACCACTTAGTGCCAAGAGATATAGTCATGCCGTCTAGAAAGTAGTAACAGAAACCGGAGTACAGATGCCAAACCACCTCTCAAGCAGTTCATGGGCTGCTTGACGCAAGATGGCGTTGCGTCCGAGCGCTAAGGTATCTTCACACGTAAGTAATTCCTCAGGCTTACCATTATGTGTTAAAAATACACACGAAAAAAGTGCCTAGTAACAATAACCAAAAGTAATGCTAATATAGCTCATGGTATTATTGGAATCACTCCTGGCAAAAACAATGTGAGAAGAGAAAACCACCAATAATGTCCTTTTCAAAGTTGTCATTCTAATTATAATCCATGTGTAATCTGTCAAATAGGAACATTCTGTTATAATTAAAACTAGTGTCGTAAAATACATAGAAGAAATTGACTGTTAACCAGTCTAACTAATTGTCCATTTGCCTGTTTATCTTTCAAGTTTCTTCAACTACTTAAATCTCCATTTAGTAACGAATTAATTGAACATGGGTTATATCAAGGAAGTAGACATATTCTCTTCAGTGGAGACAATTATCATCAACATGGACACTTAGTGTATAGTCGGACTCGGCATACTGGCCTAGAAGCGATTCCTTTTTCCTCTTTCATTAAGTACATTGGTTGTACCAACAATTATATACAAAAAAACTTGATAGAAAGCATGACACATGCGAAACTGGAGGAAGACGCATGAAAGATGGAGTGCGAGAGTTGACTTATAATTGCTGGTACAATACGAACGTATAACATTATAGTATCTTTTTCTCTTACTTTACCTTGATGTTCTCATTTAGTTCTTTCCAATTTTTATACTTGTAATAGGCGAAATTATTTTAAAAAGGAACCCAATCTATTACCCAAAAAGTTATTTCATATACAAGATAATTTAAACACAAACTAGGTGAAAATATCTAGTCTGCAAGACAAGTAATTAAACAATACTTTTGTACGTTACGGTGTCCGAATTATGCGTTTCAAAGCTTTTACCAACGAAGATGCCTTCTAACAGTAAGTTCTTTCTTCTGTAACGTATTAAGGTAGTATATTAACCTACTATCTGGAAAGTATTTGCCAATGGCATATTTTGCAACTTATTGTAAGGAAAGGATCAAATTTTACATGGAAATGAATAATAGACTATTACATGGGTAACTACTTACATCAAAACAAAACTTATAATGTAGTTCATAACCGTAAGCATTTATAGGCAGTTCGCCGTGTGAAGACCATTCCATTGGCTTTACATATTACCACTTAGATTTTAAAAAATTTTCGAATGGAACTACCGTGACTTCAAGTTCTATAGCGGATTGGGAAGTAAACGAAATCGTATAAAGATACAGTTTTAGATTTCGATAATAATTTATTATTAAGGATCGCATTAATCATTGTCCTCAAGCAGAGACTATCAGCATGGTTTTACCAATTATGGTCTAAAATAATACCCAAGTGTTTTACTTGTTTAATTAGCTGGTTGACTATTTAGCTAATGTTAGTAAGTTACTTCGAAACTTTCTAATTTGTATCTATTTATAAGTAAGTTGGGTTTATTGGCTAAGGAGTAGTTTGCATAACTATGGAGTTCAATATTTTAAAGAATGAATCAAAATTTCATCTGCAAATAAAAGAAGTATAATAAAACAATAAATAAGAACCTAAAACACTGTCTTAGAATTTGAAATATTATTAATTTTACCATATTGAATTCTATGATTTAAGAAATTTGTAATAGTCGGTAGGATAATCTTTAAATATCTTCCCCCATATCAAAGAGATTATTGGGGTTACTGAAATCTGACGATAAGCATATGTAACTCAATCAGTACGCGTACATAATAGAATTTCCTTACGTTGGAGAATCAAAATAGGACGATTATAGGAACGAATGTAATCGTAGACACAAATACCACCTAAATCAAATAAACTATTAGCGGACATGTTTATTAATATTTAAGCAGACATTAATCCTGGTATAAGAATGCAAGCGTACATATGTCGCATAGCTCACGGATGGTTAGCGGGAGCCGCAACCCGTGAATGGGGTTTAATGCGTGAAGCTGCCGAGACGGCACGATGATAGTTCTTCCGCGAACTACTATCGTTTGGTCCACCGTATATATACATACATATACCATCGTCCATTCTTAATGTTTGTACACAATATACATATGTAGGTATGCTAGAATATGTGACTTGGAACACCTGGACCGTAAACTCACATCGTCACCACGTAATCACATATCTGAAAGGTCCTATTATTTTAGTGCTTGGGTTCAGTACCTACACAACGACAACGCTTGTTATGTAATTAATTAATACGCACGTGTTGTATTCCGGTAATTCAAACATGTAATGGTGCTTCGCACCGGTATGTCCTTAACGAACACCGGATTTCCTCAATAACTATGTTGTCGTAAAATTGTTATGATAAATCTCATACATGGTTAGCTGAGGGGAAGGGAATGAAAAAATCATTGTTAAATTGATGAATCTCACTATAGTTTTGCAGAGCACCTCACATCTATTCTCTTACTTCTTAACTAATGGAGGTAAAAACTAAAATTCAGTAAAATTGGAACAACTTTATATGTAAGATTCTGACGTCGTAACGCCTTTCGTGAGTACGCTATATGCTATATGGAAAACCAAGACGTTTTACATTTTGCAGGTAAGAATGTATCTTCTTTAGGAATCAATCAGATATCTGGACAATAATAATGCACGAGTGCATACGAAATCAATCGACTTTTTAAAGCTGTCAACAATGTCAAAGCCATTTCGCATTATTTAGATTTATTTGACATAACATGTGGAATGGGAAAAACATATCGTACGAGCGAGCGTGCTATGCTCAGCTAGCGTAATCGGCATTTTTCGGAAATGCGGGAGCGAGTCGAAGCTTGCTACGTTAGTAGCCGATGCGATGTATCTAACAATTAAGGTGCAGAATTGAATTTGCATTCACCTAATTTTGACAAGCAAATCACATTCAACACAGTACACACATAAATGTCATTTCAATTACCCTTAAGATTCTTAAGGTCGTTTCTATTTTATTCTAAAACCCAACTGCGCAACTACAAACTTTTTGTACAACTACATTATATTTAATTTCATAAAAAATTATCAAAATTGAAGAGGCAAGTGGATGAAAGAGTTATGCTAAAAAAAACTATTTCTGAATAAATTAGATTTCGATGGGGCTATTTGCTATCTTTAATTGAATGATTATTTTCATATGCGGTTGGTTTGATTAGTAAGAAAGGGTTGTAGATTAATAATATACCGTATTAGCGAGCATGCAATAATCACCTTGCGTAATCGGTATTCTTAGTAAAATGACAGTACAGGTTTAGATATGCTGAGTTCGGGTAAAATCGGGTGAGAATAGTACGCTCGCTCTTACTGTATGTGCAAGTTTACTTTTGACCCATCGTGTATACATACGTACAGAGTATCTTTTTTTATTTGTCTGTGTTTTCCATCATTCTGTAACTGTCTCTATTAATCTGGTACATAGGCTTCCGCGGTCGTCAATTACAGTATACTCTTGGTTTCCAGATTGGAACCGTGTCGTTTTTGTAGCTTCTGCCGACGCTTTGTTCACACTGAGAGTGTGACTGAAAATGTGGACGAAACATGGGCGTCAGCAGAACGTACGACAACGACGCGGTTCCAACCCGAAAACCGACAGTATAGTGCTGCTTCTATTATGTTTTTTTTTTTAGTGTGGTGCTGACCCAACGGGGTGTATAAGCTTCTCAAGCTTGTCATAACCTCAGGAGACTTAAGTGTGTAAATTGTGTGTGTAAAGTATTCCATGGCTTTGTTACTATCACCCCCTCGCCGTAAAGGGTGAAGCGCAGTTAATTGTACTCCAACTGTAAATGGTGACTCGGGAGTGTACCAGACCCCCTAAGAAAATTTTGATCCATGCGGGACTCGAACACACAGCGCCAAACTCTGCCCAGTCCAGCGCAGACCCTCTTACCACTAGACCGAGTCGTGAAATTAATTAATTTCAACAAAAACGTCATTCCACGTATACATGTTGTTAACACTTTGAACACATTAATTGGAATTTTGTGTTCAACATAGTATCAATTTCATTGGATTTTACAGTCACATTCTATCTCTTAACTTATGAGCAAACATCTGGAGAGTCTATACTACCTGTCTCTCATCGTTAGTACCAGGTATAAATGAATGTATAATTAATGATTCTAAGATTTATAAATGAATAACAAATGTGATACATATTCACCTACAGTGAACCTTAGAATATTTATTTCAGTAAATATAGGCTGTATTAGGCAAACTCTTAGGCCAGGAATAGAAGACGACTAAAAACGCAGCGTTTTTTTCTAATGTGTTGGGATTGTTTGCGCGCATCACGCGAAATAAATGCTCATCTGCTGCAACACATTAGAATCAGTGACGCTGCGTTTC
Organism: Dynastes maya; assembly: GCA_029619315.2. Taxonomy (NCBI): domain Eukaryota; kingdom Metazoa; phylum Arthropoda; class Insecta; order Coleoptera; family Scarabaeidae; genus Dynastes; species Dynastes maya. Next base: position 30,780,738 of record JAROYE020000001.1, read on the forward strand.
TTGCGCTGCGCTTTACGATCGTCTATTCCTGGCTTTGAGTTTGGTAAAAGATGCTTTTCCATATTTTCGTTCGTTTTTCTAGGTTTTTTCAACTGCATTTGTATTTAATTTTTGTCATTATGTTAGTTTAATCTCTTTTATTTACTTGGTTTTTTATCTTATTTCATTTTCAGGGAATAAAACCTACTGCAAAAAAAGTCATTTATTTAATCATGTATACAATTTAAAAAAAACTCAACATATTGTCTATGTTAATACATGAATGGTCTTTCTATCTAAATATTGATATGTAGTGATCAAATTAGGAAACTGTGCAAAAGCAACACTTTAAAATAACATATAAACAAAAAAAAATGCTCGATGCATGATTCTGGCCATCGTGTAAAACAGTCTTTAAAATGCAAGTTTTATATATTTCCTTAGTTTGGTCATTTTATATCACTATTAGATATGTAAACTTATAGCCTTATCACAAAATGATAGCAATTTGTTTACGGCTGGAATATTTAATAAATTGACCAATTATTGTTTGAATAATGTATGCTTTGAAAAAATTCTTATTACATCCATACTTATGTTTAGGGATAGTATTCAATATTCTCGGAGAAATTAGGGTGTTACACGAGACTTTAGTGTGACTTAAGTAGAGTGGACAATATTGCAGAGGAATATTTCATAAATTAGCATTTATAAATGCCGTTTTTAATTTAAGAAATTCTAAATCTGCACGAAATGTATTTGTGGGTATAAGAAACAAGTTTAAGAAATGAAAATTCAACCATTTATAGTATCTTTTAAAAAATCACTTTATTATTTTCTTGTAGGAAAAGGTTTATAATTATTCACCTGTCCCTTAACTACTAACAAAAACCATTATACGAAGATAACGCCAGAGCATGTTATGGGTTACATATTAACTATTATAATGGATTGCACCATGCAAAATGTATGCATGCTACGATTATTGAAGCGAGGAACTAGCACGAGATGTAAATTCCAATTCCGTGCCAACAATTAGAAGTCGAATCGAGTCGAGCCATTTCTTTTTTGCTTGTATTTTTTTTATAACAAAATTATAGTTTGAGCAATTTTAATAAGGTAAGCAAATAATCTTCGGGGTTCCCATATTTTTTAAAAATAGACAGCATTCTTTATCTCCTTAACATTACACATCATTTTAAAGGTAAAAACTTAAGCTATTTTTCGACATAATCGCCATTTCTATCCAAGCATTCTTACAAACGGTGGTCCAACTTTTGTATCCTCATGTCGTAAAATTCTTCCTCCAGTCAACATCTTTTCAATTGTGGTGTTGGAAATCTCAGGAATCCGAAGAGCGAGTTGACAAATGGTGACCCTCCGATCCTCAAGCAGTATGCTCTCGACCTTTTTAACAATTTCCTCTGAAACTGATGGTCTTCCGCTCCGCTCTTCACCGTGAATTTTCGTCCGACTTCCAGTGAATTCCCTACACCATTTGCGGACGTGTCGAACAGCTATACACTTTTCTCCATAAACTTCGGTTAATTGACGATGAATGTCTATAGGTGAAACCCCTTTCGCGTTTAAAAAACGTAGCACAGCGCGAATTTCGCACCTGGCGGTAGTGGCGATCGGGAGTTCCATCTCGGACGGCTGCTTAGTCAACACCGAGCGGCGCAGCGAGACGGGAGTGGTACCTATATAGAGTGGGAGAGCTGCTGCATACGCCAGTGTTGTCGGATTTCGCCTAACACGTATTTTTGCTGCTGTAGAGCTCTTATTTTATGATCATTCCTCGTATATTGTAAAGTACAACTATTTTTCAAACAAAACTCTTAAAAAATAAGAAGTGTAAATGAGTTACCTTCTCTTCTCGAAATAAATGTAAATATAAATAAGTGTAGATGGTAAACTGATAAATATACTCAAAAAACTGGAGTATTCGTTTAATTTTGTCAACTTCACATTTGAAGGGTATAGGTAACATCCTTTACATTCAAAATGCTTCTGCTCTTATAGTGTTACTATGTACAATTGAATTTTTAACGTTGGATGTTCGGGTTCCTTCGTCTTTAACAGCAAAGGCAACTGAAATTTCCAGTAGCACGTAAACTATACCTGTTAAGGACATAACACTTTAGGAAACTGAGCAAGTTGATTAGTCTTTTTCGTATACTTGCTAACTTTACTTCTGTTTGTCTGCTACGCTTTGCATTTTAATGGAATTCTTTTCTACTTCCAATAAGTAAAAATAGCATTTTGTTCTATTTTTATCTTTTTGAATAGGAAGATAATAGAGGAAGTATCGAGTTGAAGTGTACTGAAATTTGCTTTAGGTACTACACAATGTACTAATATGGAGCCTATGATTTTATTACTGTCAGTTAAAAAGCAATCGCTTCAATTGAGGATTGAACCTTGACGGTTTGAGTTAACAACCAATTGTCCCTTCGAATATACATAGCTTCGAAATTATCACAATTATTTACCCGGGTTTATTTTAAATCGTTTGGATATTAAATTAGTTAAAGAATGATACTCTTATATATTGTGTTTGCTGTATACGTAACGTGCAGAGCTTTTAAGTTAACTACAGCATTAAAATATTCCTACATGAACTCTTCTAATTTTAGTCGAAGTATCCTCTCTTGCACCGAAATAATGAAAATGTAATTAAACTAAGTTCGTTCACTGCTTTTATCACTGAAACGCATTAACTTCCAATTTTCATTGAATTTTATCATCCGTCTAAGAGCGAAATGAGCTTGAAAAGTCGTCCAGTTAAATATAGAAAAGCAATTAGCGTGATTATGCTACGACTACTACGATCTCCAGCATTTCCCTAATTGCTGATAATTACCACTGCAAGAATATTAGAGAAGAGAGACTGAGGTACTTTTAAAACGCTAAAGTCTGTTGCCCTCTTCAAATCTATTAGGGAATTGTCTAAGGTCATTCGGAATTTCGCATTTCCATCGTCTATACTTTCGTTTTAATTGTGCTTTGCAATTTTGTCAAATGAACGTTGAAGTGTTCTTATCTTCGATGGTTGCAATGAAAAGGGGATGTAGGTATAGGGAAGAAGAGCTTCCTTAGCAGATGTAAGTATATATGCATTACGTACGCATGTACCTGTTATACTTTTGCAAGCTTGTAGATTCATATTTATTGTAAGGAAATGTAGTATTAGTTATTGTTGCTCTATTAAATTAAGTGATGTATATGTGGTTTTTCTATCTCCAAATTTTTATGTTTGGTATGCTTTGGAACTATATCTACCACAAATGCCAATTATTTTCTAATAACAAGGGCAGCTAGTTATTAGAATAAAGGTTCGTGTAATTATAGTTTTGGGTAAGAGTAGTAATTCTTAAGGAGACATGGATAATTTTTGCGAACAAAGATCTGGTAAGCATAGAAGTTAATCCTGCAATAACAGTACTGTAATTTTTTAATAGTAAAGTGTCTAAATTATTGTGGAGGGTTGGTAAATAATACGCAAGATTAACAAGGAAACACATAATTTACTATATATCTCTTAACAAACGGGTTCGCCTGTACAGAGGATCTCAACCGACTGTCCCTTCCGACCGTCCCTTCTCCTGAAAATACTTTCGGATCATAAAATATGGTTTTTCCGAACAACACCTTTTCTAGGTAGCCGTTTATGATATGCCACATTATCATAATTTTTGCTGCTTCTAATCGCTTCAAATCTGACATTATTATGGAAAACTTTAACGACAATATTTCACTTATATTTTCTAATTCAATTAACGTGGTTAACAGCAACTAAGAGAGCTTTGTGCTTTTGCCAGCCCTATTTCACACTTGCCAACATTTTGTCAGCAGAAGCTTGTCTTAATAATCTGAAGTAGTTTTCTGGCATACTAACCACAAGCAGTGGCGGATTAAGAGCCTTCAGGGCCCCTAGGCACAAGTAATAACGGGTCCCCCTTCATCTTTTATTGCAAAATGTGTAAACAAGTAGGTAAAATGAAAATTTTAATTTTTTATAAAAACATATATTTGCAAATAATGTTTAATAATATTACAATAAACAAAAAAATTGTAAACAAATTTATTTTCAATAACAATATTTAAATAAAATTTTACATTCCTGATAAAAACATTGTTTTATAAATATGCAATATCTGTAAAACCTAGTAAAAATTAAAATAAATAAATTTTTATTCTTAATAAAAATATTTAATGAAGTCTCCACATTAGGGCTCTATAGCAGATTAACTTTGCGGACTTTAGAAGCAGCAAATTTTTGCACAATTTCTTTAAAATTCATTTTTTTTTTACGAATTCATGCTGTATGCATAACAAGCTTAAAGCATTTAGCCGATTTTGATTCATGACGCTTCTTTTTTGGTTTTTTATTACCGCCAGTTTTGAGAATGTTCTTTCTCTTTCACAAACTCCGCAAGCTAAAGTTAAATATATTCTAAATGCTATAGCTACATTAGGATAGGGGTTTGACTTTAATACTTCTTTAACACTTTTTAATGTTTCTTGCCTGTTGCAATTTTTCAAGTTCTGTTCACTTATTGTCAGATGTTCATAAAAATGTATTATTTCGTTTTCTAATTCACTTCCCAAATCTAACGGATATTTTTTAAGAAGCCGCTCAGCTGCGGATCGTTTGTCATTCAAATTTGTCTCCGTAATCGAAAATAAACGAAAAATATACTTGCAATTCTTTATAACAACAAGATCTTCTTTCCATTTCAGAAATTATGCTATCACATATTACTAAAAATACCTCTACTCTAAATTTTTGTTTTGGAGAAAACTTTTCTGAATAGAAGGAATCACCGTGGAATACTTTTTTCTTAATTTGTCGAAACCTTCAAAATAAGTTTTCACGAATAGTTTTTAGGTATTGTGTTAAAGAGGTAATTTGATCTACAACTTCTTTTGAAATAAGACTTTCTTTTTGAAAATAAACTAAGGATACATGTTTCAAATTCACATAGTTTATTCATAATATTTGTTGCTTCATTTCGTGTATCGTAGCTTTGGTCAGTATCATAAGATAATTTTTTTAAGGTTATTAACATTTCATGATAATTCTGTTTTAATGACCTTAAGGCATCGTATCTTGCTGACAATCTTGTGTCAGATAGAAATTTCATCACAAAAATTCTTTCATTTGCATTAGAATTTAATGAAATTTTTGTATTAATTTCTTCTTTTAGCAAATTCCATCTGTATGTGGAACCTGACAAGAAATTGTACAATGTTTGTACAATCCTAAAAAAAGATATAGCTCCTACACATACACTAGCTGCTGTCTGTTCAACAAGATTCAGGGAATGAGCACTACACGGTACAAATTCTGCAAATTTGTTTATTTCTTTTATCTTACTTTGGACATTTTGATATTTTCCGGACATATTAGCCGCATTGTCGTAACTTTGCGAATGGCAATTTTGAATGTCGAGATTGCACTCAATTAAATATTGCACAATTTCTCGAGCCAGATCAATCCCGTTGTGGCTTTTTAGAGGCAACATTTTTCAAAAACTTTCTGACACTTCAAATGTTTGTGAATTCACTTATCTAATTACAAAAGTAAGTTGATCAACATGTTGCAAATCAGGTGTAGAATCAACTATTATTCCAAAATATTTTGATTCTTTTACTTCTTGTAAAATTAAATTAGTAACATGATCGTCTAATAATTGAATAAATTCATGGCAAATTGTCGAAGACAGATAAGATATTTTGCCCTGTCCAATATTTTTAGTTTTCTCAATATGATCTGCTAGAAACGCGTCATATTTTGCTAGTAGTTCCAATATGCCTAAATAATTCCCATTGTGTATTGATCCAGAAATTTCATCCACGTTGACACATAAAAAATTATAACATCAATAATTCTTTGTAAAACCTTTTGCCAGTACTCGCATTCACTGTTTTTTTTTATCTAGCCATCCAGTTAAAACACGCCTTGGTATGAGAAGCACTATTTTCATGAGATACGACTCTCGCTGTGGCACTTTTCCAGTCATTGAAACCTGCGGTAAATTGATGCTGATTTTCTTCAAGCGAAAATAACTTAAAGAGTCCGCACTAAACTTTATTTGTTTTCGGCGAAAATATTAGCCAAAAACGATCTACTCCTTCACCATTTAACATTTTGCGCTTAAACATTGATTTTGAAATAAATCTTTGCGTCGATCCGCTAACTTATAAAGTAGCTTCAATCATTTCCTTGTCTTCAAAATCAATATTTTGTCCAAAATTACCTTTTTCGATCAAATACCGCAAAACTTCTTCAGCTCACTCCATTAAGCAGAATCATTACTAAATATTTCGTATTTACTGTAGGATATTGTTGGTTCTTGTTTATCGCTGCCTGAATCATTAGATATGGGTCCATGTCGATATGAATCAATTTCAATGATTTCATCTTCGTCTTCAGTTGGTGACCCCGTTTGAACATCTGAAGCTGTTAAAGGAGTGTTTTCTTTTTCAAAAAATGCCAGTAAAGACGTCTGTCCTTTAGCAGATTCTTTCACTTTTTTCTCGCGCAATTTTCTTTTTTCTACTCCACTGAGGTAATGGCGTTTCATTTCTGTAAAAAGTAATAATATTATAAATTTAATTAATAGAACAGCATAAGGTTTTGCAGTTTGAAAAGTAAATTGTAAGGCCACGATTTTGGCATGTATTAGGATGGCATCTATTCGGTTACTAAAATTGCAAAGCTTAGCCTCTAATGGACACAACTCTTAAACTTTAAATAAGTTTATTTTGTGCTTGAGTAGGTATTTAAATAAGTTTACTGCTTAGTAATAATAATAAAACTTACCTTTATAAATTCAGGTGTCATATTGTCAAATTTGGAAATAAAGTTAAAATGTACAAGTCAGACTAATATTTCACGATCACTGAATAGCGAGCGGTTCGGTAGCTTACTAATATCTGGTTTCTTAGGTATATTGCTGTCGTGTGTATACTGAGCGGAGAGCAGTGCCTCGCACTTAAATATACGCGGACAAAATCGATCTAGACGACACTGGAGCTTTCCATACTGTTCCACGCTATTCGAGGTACTGCGCTCGACTTCTAGACTTCTCTGGTAGGAAATTTTTGAAATTGTTTGCTTTTCGATTACGAAATAATAAAATTTTTATAACTATTTGGAATAGTGAATACTATAGTTAGAATTATTTATAGCTTATAACTATTTGGAATAGCGCTTTATAGTTATTATAGTTTGTAACTATTTGGAATAAACCTTTTACTATTAAATACAAAATAAGTTAATAATGAGCCAGTAATTCGTTAACTACTTATTCTTAAAAAAAAATTTAAGCCCAGTTAGAATTTTAAAAATTAACTGATAAAATACGCTTATTTTCAAAAATCCAGGAGGGGTCCTAAGAAAAGTATAAGACTTTTGAAATTTGTGCTTACCTAAATAATTTTAGTATTTTAGTAACTTCTAAAGTCTCCTTTTGACTGAATAACCGCTCGATTGTATGTTGGCTACCTTTAACAACTGGCTTTTAAATCAGTAATTGTTGTCTTAAGTTTATCCCTTAGGTATTTTTTCATTTCGTGCTACAATTTCGAAGACATTTAAGTCCGGGCTACTTGAGGGCCAGGGCAAATATATTGTATTGGGCAAACTATTGTTTGGTTGAACATGCGGTACGCCATTCTGTTTGGAAAATTAAATCGACATCTCTTTCGTACAGTGTATAAATACTGGACAACAAACTGTCCTGCAACATTTCTTGATACTTTGCAGTATCCACCTTACACTCTATCAATTTCAGTTGGCCCAGACCATTGGTAGACGTATAATCCGACATCATTTCTTCTTTTGGAAATCTAACAGTCCTTTTGAGACAGTCTTTATGAAAAGCCCTTTGTTTTCCTAATCACCCGTTTTCGATTATCCCCTACTCAAACGCCAAACTTAGATTTGACACCAAAAATAATTTTCTACCAATCGTCAAAACTTCAATTTGTTTTTGGTTTTGCACAAACCAACCGGTTTCGCTTTTGAACGGCAGTTAACAGAGATTTGTCTTTGGTCTAAATAAGTTAATTCATATATATGTACATATGTATATTTTTAAATACCTTGTAAAATGTGGGTTCAGTTTTATATATACAGTGTGACCCATTTGAAGTGGAAGCACCTCGGTAAAACCTATATTTGACATTAAAATGAAACCAATTTTTTTAGACATAGTGGATCAAGGGGTCTACTTCCACACAAATTTCCGAAGTTCATCTAAATTTCCAAGGTACACTACGATTATTTTTCGATGTCCAAAATAGCAACATTTTATTAGCGATTTTTTTATTAAAAATCTGACTGGGCTACTGAGTTCAGATGGTCTTGAAATGATCTTTACCAAAATTTCATTCAAATATGATTGTTAATAAAAAAGTTATGAGAGAATCATTTTTCATATTTTACTGTTTGCGATTTCATAAATTCGCTTCTTACAACATCTATTGACCAAGGTAGATCAAAATTTATTTTAAAAAAATTAAAAATTAACGACACTTGTTATTAAATGCCACAAACTGTAAATAACCATTTTTTTAAAGTCTGACTAGATTGAGAAATATTGGTATTCCATATTACCATGTTCTATATTTGCATCTTTTACTCTAATACCTACTAGCTACATTGGTTTTTAAATAATCTCGCTTTAGTTTAGTGCATTTTTATATTGCTGTATCTAAAAAAAATCTTTCAATTGCTTATAGTAGTTGTTATTTCATCCAAAAAAATACATGTGATTTAAGTAAAATGCAAAGTTGGCCATGACGTTAAATTAATAGACTGTGACATACTGGATAATTGGCCTTTAACTTCATTGATAATTGAGTGATTGTAAAGTAGGTTTGATAATTGTTGAAGTAAATTTGAATAAGGAATTGCATTTGTTTACTTTTTAGTTGTTTTTTTGTAAATTTTGATCTACCTTGGTCAGTAGAAGTTGTGGGAAACGGATTTATGAAATAATGCACTGTAAAGTTTGAAAAATGATTCTCTCGTAACTTTTTTATTAATAAATATATTTGAATGAAATTTTGGTTAATACTGTTTTAGGACTTTCTGGATTAATAAAAAAATCGCTAATAAAATTCTGCTATTTACTACCTCGAAAAACAATCAAAGGGTACCTTGAAGATTTAGATTGTGTGGAAACAGGCATTTTTATCCACTATGTATTCAAAGAAAGGTTTCATTTTAGTGTAAAATATAGGTTCTAAGGGGTGCTTCCAATTCAAGTGAGTCACACTGTAAATTTCCGACATTTTAGAGAGTCATTAAAACCATTGCGATGATTCCAAAGGGCGGCATTTCTCTTACAATGCTCTGCGATTTTCTCTGCAAATGTTGGACCAAGACTTTGTTCTATTATAAATCTAGATCTACCAATACTTTTCCTTTAATTTCGATAGTTTCCATTTGTCTATAGTGTTTAACAATATTTCCCACTGAAAGTTTTGTCATTCAATAGCGATTTGATTTAATGATTTTCCTCGAGAATACTGGAACACAATAATTTCGCGCAATTTTTGTGAAGTAGGGGTACCTCTAACGATTTTTGAAAAATTTTACACTGATATTGGCTTAAACATAAAGAATAGTTTACTAGCAAAGGTGACAGGTGAATGTTTAATTTTGCTGAATGTTTGAAAAAATCATTAGCCGTCCACATATATATAGTTGTTAGGGTTCCTACTCTTGCACAAAATGTTGAATTGAGTATAAAAAACCTCTAGCGGAAGTCTGCGGTATGCAGAGAATTTGAAATGCAAAGAACTGTGGCATGAAAACTGAAATAGGTATTGCTAATTCATTGGACTTTAGTAGTTGTATTCAAAATACTTTAAAAAATAACATTTTGTTACGTAATCCAAGCATACGCGATTTCGCAAGTGCCTAAAAAACTTCATTGCGCGATTGTAATAGCAAGTATAGCTGAAATATGCATTAGACGCGATATACGCAAATCAATCTATACAATTTCATAATTAAAGTGAGGCGTTAAGTACTTCTGCAAGTCTTAAATAGGTTAGGTGCGTACTCCTTTTACCCAGCCGTATATGATTTAGAAACTGCTTTTCAAGTTTTCATTAGATAATTACATGTGAGATTCGTTTAAAGATAAAGTCTTTTAAATCTTCCCTTTTGTGCTTACAAACGGAGATACAGGAAATGCCAGATTCTATAACATTGCCTAATTTTTCTTATTTTAAGATTTGTCTTTCAATTCTCAGGTGTATTTTGTTTCAACTAATTACACATAATAGTCTTCCGTTGCGTATGGATGGGTGCATGTCATATATGAACTCGCCGACGAAAAATCTCCGCATATAGACTCGTCTTAACTAACGAATTACGACCGGTACCTGAAACGTAATCCGAGAATTCTTCAAGGAACAGAAAAGAAGTAGAAGATAATTTCGCAAATCGCCAACTCGATGAAAGGTATGTACGCACACGCATACACGCACGCAAACAACGTTGAGGTCAAATTTTTAGATTAAGATCCGTTCTGATCCTTGTGTAGAAAAACCTCCCGCGGTTAAAACATAGATGGTTAGACAGATACCAGAATATCTGTTTGATGTGCCGACTTTTAAATCCACTGTTCCATGAGGCAAGTTCATTCATTGTTACGAAGGCTCGTTAGTTTTGAATAAAGCGGCTATGTTTTCGAAGGAAATTCTGACATATTTGTTAGTTTAAAGCTTTGACGTTCACACACCGATGTTTTTCAAGAACTTTATCAAAATTATTCCAAGAGGTTCAATAATAATGTTATTAATTGACCAATTTTAACTGGAAATTACAGGGGAGTAGTAAGTACGCGCCTTAATAGCCGCAATACATGATAGAAATGCTCAAGAACGGATAGCAAAAGAATGTCTCGGATGTTTTTACATTATTCTTTTCTTTTACTTGGATAAGGAATATCTAGTTTAGTGAACGCGTTTTACTCCACGCAGAGAAATACACACTTTTCAAACAAGCCCGCATTTAGTCAAGAAAATCTCTGTATTGTACATCCCCAAAACTATATTTTCTTATTAGAAGATAACGAATTTCTCAATTCTGTTTTCTTGGATCAAAAAGTTGGCAAAGCTTAAGCCGATTTTATACTTGTTAATTTATTGATCAATTTCAAGATCTTAAAGTTGATCAAATTCTAGCTCTTAATTAGAACTTGTTTTTGTCTTACATCTATCAATAATTCCGAGATCTTAAAATTGATCAATTTCTAAATCTTAAATGAGAACTTAGGGTACGTTTACATTGTAGGGTAGCGTCAAATTATCGTTAGGATTAGCACGAAATTATTTGCAATATTCTATCGTAATGCTTAAAATAATTTCGTGGCATAATGAACTGACATTCTCGGTTTACTTTGTCCTATCATAACCTTAATTTATCTGTTAATAATTTCTTTTGCAACGGATGGAATGACAAAAGAGGTTATATACTGTGTTTATTAGCAGTTTCTGCAACAATTATGACGAACAAATTTAAAAATAAATGTAAAAAGGGGAAAGACAGCAGACTATTTAACTTTAATTCTGGAAATCTTAAATCATGATCCCGATTCCTTTTTCTTATATGCAGGAATGAATGCTGACTTATTTGAGAATTTATTGAAAACAGTAAAAGCATATCAATAGTTCGTCAAATATTTCGGGAAACATTTGAAGCCCTGTGGACTGTACTACAGCCTGTCTACTCACTAACACACACGCACATTTGTACAAATTGTGTATGTAAAACAACTTAACAATTCGGACTCTTTATATTACAATTATAAGAAAACTTTTAGTATTTTATTTAATGCATGCGACGCAAATTATAAATTTGTTTGTGTGGATACAGGAACCTATGAATCTGTGATGGAGGAATGAATAACAAAGTAAATCAAAGAAAATTAAACCAAGCTACATAATTATAGAGCAACGCAAACTGTGCTGAAAGCCAGTGGCTGACGCATAAAAGTTTACACAAAATAAACACGGTCGGGACAATTCGGTGTAAGCGTCAGTATAACTGCGACTCGAATGTCGATCTGTTGTGTATGCATCTACGCTGTCGTATACTATATCGTAGTTCTACGTTTGTTTTAAAAATGTTTCCTACGTCGCGAAAACGACCAAAGTTGAACACAATAAGAGAACTTATTGCAGAAATGCCTGTTTTAAAGTGTAATGGTGCTAAAATTCAATGTGTAGTGTGTAAAATAGATTTAATGTGTTGGTCGAAAAGTGATTGTCTACAGCACGTAAATAGTGCAGGGCATGTCTCAAAAAAAAATTCCACACGAGATTATGACAAATTTAAATTCAATTTATGTGTTTATTGCATGTAATTTACCATTTCATTTACTAAGGAAGAAAGCATACGTCTCGTTTTGGAATGAATATTCGGACTTTAAGTTACCAAGTGAGAGAACATTACAGAGAGTTGTGCCGTCTGGTCGTGAGCATGTCGAGAAAAGAATTAAATCGGAGTTGCAAGATACAAAACTGTGGTTATGTGTGGACGGAACAACAAATCGTAAAAAACATTCTGTGGTTAATGTAATGGTACGCACAATGAAACCACATCGACCGTCACCCTCAATTTTACTAGCTTCCAGACGAATACATCAATGCACTGCCGAAGTAATTTCAATGTTGGTGTTAAATACATTGGAAAAGTTTGAACTTTCAACAAATCAACTGTTGATGTTTATGAGTGATGGTGCCGCAAACATGCTTGCTGTAGGTCGATCTCTTAAAAACATTGTGCTAACTTGTTGCATATTACATGTAAAATTCATACTCTCAGTTTCGTAGCAGATAGTATCAGAAAATGTTATCCCGAGGTAGACGCTCTAATAGCACATACAAAAGCTGTGTTTGTAAAATCCCCAAAACGTATTCGGGAATTTCATAGACTATGCCCCGGTATTCCTGAACCACCACAACCAATTCTTACTTGTTGGGGAACATGGTTAGAGGCTGCATTTTATTATCTTAAATATTTTGAGAATATAAAGAACGTGATTTTAGAATTCGACCCAAAGGAAGCTGCGGCTGTCAAGGTAAACCGCTTGAAATTTCAGGATAGTCAAGTTAAAACAGATTTGGAAATTATTCAGAACAATTACGTGGGACTAGCGGATGCGATAGAAAAACTACAAAATTCTTCGGTGTCGTTAGTGGAATCTTTGCAAATAGTGCAACATGTTCACGCACAGCTATGCGCGATAGAAGACGCAAGAAATGTTTGTGTTTTAGAAAGGTTTGAAAGTGTTTTAGATAAAGACTCTGATTTTGGCACGTTAAGACAAATTTGTGAAGGTGCGTCAACAGAACCGTTAAGTTATTTGAAAGATTATTTTACTTACGCAAATATAACGTCACTAGATGTAGAACGTTCGTTTTCGGCATACAAAAACATTTTTTCTTCACGCCGCATTCACTTTGCCGAAACAACTTTGGAAACATATCTAATGTTACAAATATTAAATAGACATTATGCACTTTGTGATTTCACGGAGGACTCTTAAAACGGTAAGTGTTTGAGCACGTATCACATTTGATTTATTTTGTGTAAACTTTTATGCGTCCGCCACTCTATTAACATAAATGACAACGATGTGTTTAATATGACTTTTTGTTTCATTGCACATTAACACAGAAAGGAATAGAAATATTATTCTATTTATCTTGTAAAAATATTAATGGAAGTTGCAATAGAAACAACTAATGTTTATCAAAAAAGTATAATACTGGGTCCGTAATTAGAAAGTTAAATCAAAAAAGTGTCAAAGAATTATGACATTTTATTCTTTCTTAAATGATATAGTTGGCAAACGTTTCTACAGACCTATAACATTGCTTATAAATTCAATTGTTACTCTTACATCTTCACATACTTTGATACAGTTCCTTTGTAAAATGCATAGTAAAATGTACGTACCTACATACTAAGGCTGTTATCATGTACAAATATGCTTGGAATTATTTTATATCAGATAATCAAATATATATTGTATGTATTTGGAAAAAAAAGAAAATAATCCTACAAACTATATATTTTAAACAAATCAAAAATTACAAATGTCTTGAAGTAACAATGTTGGCATCCTTTTCATTTGGAATATCTCTTACTAAATTTTAATCGATAGAAAATTCAAGATCGTATAAAGAATTTTTCTAACACATCTAAATCTTTTTCCAGAGCAAGCGTTGTGTTTCGAAAACATCCCATTCAAGTTGTTTCCAATTTATATACTAAGGTACGTGAAGATTCATTTATAGGCTCGAGTCTTATACATATAGCGAATAATGTTGTCTCTTATTCTCCTTTTTAGCGTCCTTGATTCGCTTCGCGCGCTCCCCACCTTATACTTTCATAGCAAGTAAACGTTGTAACACTGTCCATATATTTTAGCGGTTCACTTTACTACGGAACTCACTACGCGGTAGATGCTTTTACGAAAAGCACCACAGCAAATTTTTGAGGTTAATGTCGTATACTTCCATCTTATGAAACACTACAATTCTATCTTTACTGATGCAAAACAAATTAGCCTCACTTCAACTACACACAGTATACATGCTCGAGCTTCTTCTTTATATAGATGAATATTTAAAGTTGTACATATACGCCATCTGAAACGATTCTTCATCTTAATGTCCTCAGATTTGGTAAATGTAGTACCTTGCTTACCTATTCTTGTGTGGCCTTTCTAGGTGTTTTAGTATAAAAATTTAATAGATATAGCCATTCAGGTTCAAAATTGGTTGTATTCTGAAAATGTCGACTCCTTGGTTGAAAGATTCTATGAAAATGTTACAAAAACATTGAATGATGTGGCACCTCTGGAAACAAAACTTTTTGTAGGCCCTAAGAATCCCTGGTTCGATGAAGAATTGTACCATGCGAGAAAAAAGAGAGACCTTTTGTATAAGAGAGCAACTATAGATAATAGTAGCGACAATTGGAATTTATATAAAAATCAACGTAATATTGTAACAAACTTGATCAGATACAAAAAACGGATGTACTATGAAAACGTAATTAATCAAAACAAAAATAATAGTAAACTAATATGGAGAAATATCAAAAATATGATGAAGAGTGAGAAAATTTCGAGAATTACAGAAATAGCTGAAATATTTAATGATTATTTTGTTGATAGTATCGAAAAAATTATAGTTGTACCAAGTACTAGTTCGCAAAATATGGCGGTCGAGACAATGCAGAACTTAATTCCTTTGTAAAATTTCAAGTGTATTTCAGAAGAACAGGTAGCTGAAATAATGAACAGCATTAGTAAAAGTATATCGGTGGATGAAGTAGATTTAAATATAATTAGGATAGGAGGAGATACTATGCGCAAAATCATCAAGCTAATTATTGATAGGTCCGTCGATGAAGAAATTCCTAAATTGTGGAAACTTTCTATTGTAACACTCATACCAATAGCAACTTTTAGAACATCTTAACGCAAACCAAATACTAATTGATAACCAGTCCGGATTCAGAGGAAAACATTCGTGCGAAAAATCGATACAGTTGGTTTTATCACATTGGAAAAAACTTTTAGATGGAAACAGTGCTGTGTTAGTGGTGTTTTTAGATTTTAAAAAGGCATTTGAGACAATAAACAAGGACATTTTAGTGACAAGCTGGAGAGTTATGGGATAATTGATAAAATTAAAAGGTGGTTTAGCAGTTACCTATCTGACAGACAGCAGTGCCCTAAATTGGGAAACACATTTTCCTCGAAGAAAGGTGTTAAGTCCGGTGTTCCGCAGGGATCAGTATTTGGACCTGTCTTATTTTTACTTACTTTTAAGTTCAAACTTGTCCAATGTATTTAACACTAACTTTGAAATTACTTCGGCAGTACACTGTTGTATTCGTTTGGAGACTAATAGAATTGAAGGTGCCGATTGATGAGGTTCCAATTTGCGTGCCATTACATTAAGAACAGAATGTTTCTTCCGATCTGTTGTTTCGTCGACACATAACCACAATTTTTGATCTTTCAACTCCGATTTTATTTTTTGTTCAATATGTTCGCGCGCAGATGGCACAATTCTTCGTAACGATGTTCGACTTGGTAATTTGCACTCCGAATAGTTATTCCAAAAGCAGATAAATGGTTCCTTGTCTAGTAAATTAAACGGTATATTACATGCGATAAACGTAACGCATAAATTAAATATAAATTTTTCATTGTCTCGTGCGCAATTTCTCTTTGAGACATGCTTTTCACTATTTACGTGTCGTAGACAATGTTGTCTGGACCAACACATTAACGGGATTTTATAGATTACACATTTAGTTTTAGCACCTTCATATATTAAGTCTGGAATTTCTGCAATAAATTTTCGAAGTTTGTCCGACCGCGGTCGTTTTGCTGATGAAATCATAATTTTTCTAGGACAGGTAAACAATTGCGCAAATTACCGGCAGCGAAAATGTCCGTACTGCTCCGCAGACGAAGTAATACTACTGTTCCTCTCGGTCCGAACTGATTCTACGCCGATGCACGGTACCGCTCGTGGCCAGCGTTACTGATGATACATTGCTGTATGTTCATGGTGATGACATCAATGAGCTAAGTGCAGCAATGCAATTTAAATTAAGTAAATTAGAAGAATGGTTAGATGTTAACCAACTATTCGTTAATACTAAAAAAAAACAAGGCTATGCTATTAAGTAACAAAAATGGTTCAATTGACGTTAAGTTACAGTTGTACAACGACGATTTAGAGTATGTAAGTGAATATAAGTACTTAGGAGTTATAATCGATAATAGATTAATAAGATAAGGTTAATAAGATAAGCAAGAAGATAGGATACTTCAGAAGAGTTGGTCAACATGTGTCAAAAATGGCTAGAATTACTGTATACAGAACTATTATTGCACCCCATTTCGAATATTATGCTAGTATCTTATATTTCATTAATTTAATCGAGAAGGGTACCCATAAACATTGCAGAATAGGGCTATGCGAATAATATTAAGATGCGACAGATATACCCATGTTTCTGATATGTTAACTACTTTAAAATTTATGTCTGTCAATCAAAGATTTGTCATGATGAATATGTGATTTGTTTATAAAATCATTCATAATATATTACCTAACTACATGTGTAATATAAAATTTATTACAGAAATTCATCATTACAATACTAGAACTGCTTCAAATTTGTTCATTCCAACAGCTAAAAAAGCGCAAACCCCAAAATCTTTATTTTATAATAGTCTCATGTAATATAATAAAATACCCTTGTATAGCAGGTCTGCTTGAGACACTTCAAAAAATTAATTATAGAGTATATAAGGCAGAATTATTAGTAATTGTAAATGCCCATTTCTCAAATTGTATATTGTTAATTTTATGTTTATTCTTTAGCAGAATCTTACTAATAAAGGTTCTATCTATCTATCTATTATATTCATTTTCAGCTTGGCGCATTACTAACAGCTGAATAGATTACACTTTATTAGATTTTTCTACTCTTCTAAGACAAAATTATGACAAAATACTAACACCAAGAATCTCACATTTTTGTATAGAACCACAACAACCTTTTATACTGTAGCTTTAGAAGAAAGCAGGAGATAAATAGCTTTCTTATTATAACTAAGAAGTAAATAAATAATAACATTACTGCATTATGTATGGAAAATTTGTGTCGTACTTCGTTTTCATTTGGATACGTATTGTTGGATCATATGTCGGCTCTAAATTAGATACCTTGTAGGTATTAAACACAGTCTAAGTAATATGCCAAAACCATTTACAAATGAGTTACGTTGATAGTTTATTGTATTAACAACTTTAATACGTAAACTGCTATATTATGGTTATGGATTTAGATTTAGGCCACAATAGATCCATTATGCATCCTCTCAATGCCGGGGAGCCCTTTAGGCCATCAACCAACCCACTGCCATGGCATAGGTTAGGACGTTGTCCACGGGAATCACGCTAATGGCGGCAAGATGTAGCCGCTTGTCATCCAGCATGGATCTTCTAAGCGACGTCAGCGCAGAACGCTTGCAGAAGAAATGTTTCAGTGTTTCGTCTTCATCCTGGCAACCCCTACATGACCGGTCTTCAGCTATTCCCATCTTGTGGAGGTGCCCCTTTAACCAGCAATGTCTAGTCAGAATTCCAGCAACCATCCAAAGGTGTGTGGGTTATAGTTCTGATCCTTCCATAAAGCACCCACACTGGCGGTCGAATGGAGGGCTTTGCCATGGTAGATCTACGTAACTCACCGATGTTGGACATCTTATGTTGTTTTACTGGCCGTGGTGGGTCAGCGTGGCGTATCAGACCTCATTTTGTTTAGCCACGCTGGATTTCAGCATCAAATAAATGTAAATTATATGGAGACGGTTTTTAAAATTGTTAAGCAACATTTTAGGCTATTCAGTCTACAATTTCCTTTTGTTTTTGATCATCGAAAATGCAGAAATTCCTATAAAAAATGTTTAGAATACAAATTGTGATAATGCTATTTGGTGTCATCATTAGCTCCCATCAAAATGAAAATATCAAGTAAAGCTAAAATCTCGGTATTATCTGTTTTTGGCACGTTTGTACGCTCAGCTTCCTTATTGGTATGCCGAACAAGAATTTGCAGTATTTCGGGAGTGAAAAATGTTTGGAACGACTGCAATATATTTTCTATATTGCCATCGTTTCGAAGTCCACAGAAACAACAAAGAAACGCGAGACGACAACCTAACAAGGCGGAGACAGTTCAAATATTGAAAAACATCATTTCGGCATAACTGTTCGCGGATATTTGGGACGTTGTCAGCCAAAAACTACCGGGCACCCTAAATAATTGTCAGCCTCGTAATGCACCGAGGAGGGGTTGTTTATTGTCCACCGTAAAGTTTCTATGAGAGTTGGAGGAAATGAATTAGTTTATACAAATGCTAGTTATGGCGTCTAATAGAGTAATAATATGCCGATAACTGCTAATTATTTGAGATTCTTAAGTACAAAGTTTTTTAGAAAATCGGATATAATAAAATATTGTGGAAATTTTTTAACCCACCTTTGGTCCTTGAAGGGTTAAAAAATCCACCAAAATTGGATCTGATTACGTCAAGCAAGATATTTATTTTGAAAATTTAGACTCAGTATGAAACTACTAATACTAGGTAAGTATCCATATAATGGCAGCTTTAGCTAAAATATTTTGTAAGCCAAAGAATATATGCGACGATTAAAAATGATCGTCAAACATTTGTAAATCGCAAAACACAAAAAGCTTCATGTGATTTGCAGAAGATAATTTACACATAAATTCAATATTTGGTTTTCGTTTATCTCTTGATAAAGTGCACATATAACATAACTCGAAACCGAATGATCCTTTTTCTGTGAGTAGCCTATTGGTTCATCCACGTAGCTTGAGCGACTTCCGGCAAGGATAGAGTACTTACAATGGTCGCTGACAACAATAGACCGCATTCGCTGCTGCCTGCCATCGATTACCAATACCGCTAACTTCAAGCTGAACACTCTCTTTGGATTAGAGTAGTATCAAGTTAAAACACACTTTCGGAAAAATTATGGTATTTAAAATGTGTGTAACTATTAAGATTATGCTTCATCTAATTATTCTGTACCACTATTTGATGACGTGAAAAAAAACAGGTATTGACGAATGTTTATAATGTTTTTGATTAGCATACATATTTTGTAGAACAAAAAAAAGAGGTTTGTATTTAGAAATATAGACTTTACGTACTACGTAACAGTTACAATGAAAGCAGGCGTATTTTCCATATGGAAGATCTAAAGCAGCCTTAACGTAGGGAAACGCGAAATTAGTGTAGCGAAAAACTATACACACGTCAAACTTCAACATTATTTTCTAAGTTTGCACATTATTAATTGCACTAACCTTGTTTAAAACAGATCGACATATCAATACATAATGCAGTAAATTATGTTCACTGCTTCTGATTTTAAAAAGGCTAAGGTGGAGATTATCTACAGAATAATGTTCAAACAAAAGTGAATTTAATGTAGAAAGTATACATGAAGAAAAGTGCCTAGAAACAATAACCAAGATAATGCTAGTAATAAATAGCTCATGGTATTGATGGAATCACTACCGGCAAGGACAATGTGAGAAGAAAAAAGCAGGAACGCGCCTTGCTCCTGCCAACATTGTTCTCCATCTCTCAGTTTATGCCAGTAATCTTCAAAAACACTCACTGAAATATTTCCTGGCGCCACCTACTTTCAAGAGATATAATCATGCCGTCCTAGGTAGTAGCGATACAAACCCGCGTACAGATGCCATGCTTACATAAACAATTATATAACCTTTAACGTACAACGTTTCATAAACATTTTCAAAAGATACCGGTTAAAGTAATATTCCTTTTTGTTACTACATATTTACCATCTGTACTAATTTAACTATAGCTTCTTTTTTATATATAATAATAATAACAATAATAATAAAAGGGACAAATCAACTTAAATATTAACTCATTAATTATTAAACTACATAAAAATAATTCCCATTTAATTACTAGAGTAACCTAAACTTGCGGACTCGCATAGGCGTCGGTATTACGGGTTAATATAAGAATTCGAAAAATTCATAAATAAACTAAACCGGTAGAGAAGCAGGTATGTAGTGTCGACCTTGAACATAAATCATGTTAAACCGCGCTGAGAGAAATTTCGTTTTAGTACCGGTTGAGCTGTTGCAGAGATTAGTCGAACGGTCAAGGTTATGTACTTACGTGTCGCTTTTGAAAATATAGCTGGTGTTTTTTGTGTGTTGTAGTATTATACCAAGTACATAATTAGTGTATCGTTTCATATAGAACTAATATTTACATACCTAAGAAAACAATGCCTCGTAATAGATTTGCTACTAATGTACATAAGTATGTGTCACTTTTTGCCCATTTAAAATATGACGGTAGTGCAGTTTTTTGCTAAATATGCAATGTTCGTTTGGCTGCATTGGACAGAACTGATTGCCAGAGGCATGTCAATGGTATTAAGCATATGAAAAATGCAAGAACTGAAATACCTTATACACTATTCCTCATACATTTATTAATTATGTTTACCTCTTGTAATCTTCCGTTGTCTTTGGTGAGAAAAGAAGCTTTTAAAACATTTTGGCGACAATACGTTCCAAAGTACCCATTACCCTCACAAACGCAATTACAGAATCATTTGCCGCGAATGAAAGAGATGCTAGAAAATGTGTGTAAACGTGATTTGTGTTCCAAAAAAATATGGACAGTATTGTGAATGTAATAGCTCGCGTTTTATCTAGCGAGAACACAGCATCTCGATATTTGTTAGCTTGCAAATGTGTTCAACAATGTACCGCGGAAAATATTCAAAAAGTGATAATGAACGCTTTGAAAAAATTTAAAATTGCCCAAGATCAAGTTGTGATGATTGTGACAGATAGTGCAGCAACGATGTTAAGTGTTGGGCGATCCTTAAAACATATATTTCCCAACTTAATACATATAACCTGCGTGCTGCATGCTTTGCATTTAGTTGGTGAAGTTGTTCGACAACATTACGGAAACGTTGATCGGATGATTGGAAGTACTAAAGCAGTGTTTCGTAAATCTTCTAAACGTTTAAAAGAATTTCGTAAATTTTGTCCAGGTATTCCAGAACCTCCTAAACCAATTTTAACGCGATGGGGTACTTGGCTAACAGCAGCTTCTTACTATTTGATCCATTTTCAACAAATTCAATCAGTTATAATGCGATTTAATTGGAATGAATCCAAAGCAATTAGAGAAAGTCAAAGAGAATTTCAAATTCCTCAACTTTTAGAAGATTTAACAACAATATGTACCAATTATACAGTATTACGAGATGCCATCAGAAAACTACAATGTACTGAATTGTCATTGCAGGAATCATTAGACATAGTGGAGAGTGTAAAAAATAAATTACACACATTAAATGATACGCCAGGATTATACGCTAGTCAAAAGTTAACTATTAAGTGATTTTGAAAAACAGTTTCTACATGCAAATGTAACTTAGATGTGGAGAGATCGTTTTCTATGTATAAGAATATTTTTTCTTGTCGACGCACAAGGTTTAAAGAAGTAACTGTGGAAACATATGTAATGATGCAAGTTTACAGTAGTTCACATCCTGATGCCTCTAATTTGTTGAATAATTAGAAAGTAAGTTTATTTATGAATTTTTCGTATTCTTATATTAACTCGTAATACCGACGCCTATGCGAGTCCGCAAGTTTTGGTTACTCTAATAATTACATTATTAAAGAAATAATTTGATTATACTGTAGCAAAAAAAACGTTTTCATTAGTTCATTCACTTGCTCCTAATTTTAATTATTAACTTTAGGTTTTTTCCATTATTGTAATTTTTCTTTTATTGGTTATTTTTGTAGATGACCTAATGATGTGTTTTTTGAACACGAAACCTGTCGCCTAATTTCTCAATAGAACTTTGTGAGATCTGGACCATTTTTTCATTCCCACCTTTAATATTAATATTTTATTAACTTAAAACTAAATGATTTACTTGGGAAAAACATTTTTCTGTCTTATATTTTCTTGATTTTCTAACCCTAAGAAAATATTTATTTAGTACAAATAAACTTTCACGCGAACGATTTTCTTATATTATACATTTCTATAGCCTTGAAATAAAAATATTTTCTTGAATAGAGACTGATTTTTGTAAGAAAATCTATTTTCTTGATGCAAGAAACCATTTCTGTGCGTATATGTGAACGCAGCCTAAATGCATACGAGATACCTACCCTAAAGTAAAAGTCCCCCCTTCGTAATGGTCTATTGAATATTCTAGAAGCATAGACTTATCAGAGTATTCTGAATTTGGGACTTTGAACCATCGCCGTATTGTAATAATTCTTACTTTTTTTAATGATAGGTTAAAAGAAATTTTTTGATGCTTCTACTACGAAGGACACGCTATATATTTTGAGATGCCACAAAAGTAGAGAAGTTAGAGCTGGCAACACTGCATTTCTAAATACCACCATCCTTAAGTAGTAAACTCTGACTGTCAGTTGAGTCGCTGCTGTCATAGAGTAAACGCGGTAGGTACGATTTGTCATCGAAGCATGGACTTGTCAAGAGAACATGTATGCGCAATGATTTACTATGATTTTAAGGTCGGTTTAAGTTAACAACAAAGTCTTGAACGATTGCAACTCGCATTTGGTGATGAAAGTCCTTCACGTGCAACTGTGTTTCGCCGGTATAGCGAATTTAAAAGAGGACGGATATCGCTTGGAGATGAGGAACGTACCGGTAGGCCCTGTTCTTCAGTTACCGCTGGAAACATTGAGAGTGTGAAACGTATGATCGATTGAGGCAACTCTTGGTGTTGGATCCGCAACAGTAAATTCAATTTTACATGATCATCTTCGGATGCAAAAAATTGTTACTCGTTGGGTGCCACACACGCTTACCGATTTCCAAAAAGCAGAGCGAGTAAGAATCGCTCGGGAAACATTGGAAATATTAAATAATGGTGGACATCGCATTCTATCAAAAATAGTAACAGGTGATGAAACTTACATCCCATTTTACGATATTCCTACCCGCCAGGAGAGCCACGTGTGGATCCACGAAGATGCACCAACACCAACAATGGCCAAAAGGCAAAGGGCTGTCAAGAAAGTTATGTACGCAGTTTTCTTCCGTAGTACCGGATTAGTAAAAGCAATGAAGCTGGAAAATCAATGTGCAGTCACAGCAAACTGGTACACCACAAAATGTTTACCTGCAGTTCTTGAGTCGGCCAACATTCGCGGGTTAATGTTGCATCACGACAATGCATCGTCACACAGTGCGCAGCAGACAGTTGAATTTTTACGTGAAAATAAGGTAAAAGTCATTGAACATCCACCCTATTCGCCTGATATGGCCATTTGTGATTTCTGGTTGTTCTGCAACCTAAAGAAACATTTACGTGATTGGCGTTTCACGACGGAGGATGAGATAGATGAAGCAATTCTTCTATTTTTTGAGAGCATTTCAAGAGATGACTGGCTTCACGCTTTTACGTTGTGGAAACTTCGGTTACAAAAGTGCATTGGTGCAGGAGGAAATTATTTTGAACATATAAAATCATTTTCGTAAAAAACTTGTAGTTTTCTTGTATCTCAAAATATATGGCGTCACCCTCGTACCTTTTCAGAACATCAATTTTTTAAGCTATTTAAGTGTTAGAGTAAAAAATGTAAAAAGTCTAATAACGGTTTTTTGGTCCTTTATTTACCAATTAAATTTTTAGGTCCCTTATTTACCAATTTAACTTTTTGGTCCAAGTATTATACATACAATCGGGTACTGTTTTCAAATTATCTAGAAAATCAAATCTAAAACGTTCCAGAATGCTTTAGATTTCAATTTGCAAATACAGGCAGTTAATATTTTTACATTGTCTGCTGTTTGTTTGAATGCTGCTTCAAAATTATCGCGTCATTGTTGGTAACTCTGCATTTATTGAAGCTATCGGTCGATCGAAGAATAGATGGAATTTTTTTCTTGAAACCAACATATAAAAACAAAAAACCAATTGAATGAGATCGAGATATTTACAAAAATTGCAACACTAAAAATAAACTTATATTTATACCGTGGAATTCAGGTTGAAATAAATACAGCCAGAGTAGCTGGTACTAACCAAACACCTTTCGTACTCAGGGATTAAAAAAAATTTTCACAAAATCCAAATTTATTTACCGTAATAAAACCAATGTTCAGAAACTTTGTCCTCACACCCAATAGGGTTTAGCACCTTTAGCAGCGAAACCCCTCTTCAAAATAAGTTTGGATTTTGCCAGATGGAAACTACAATATCAGCTGACAGTACTATTGCGTTACTACTAAGACACTACAGGACAGTACTGAATACCTGGTACATGGATAATGCAATAGATGTTTGCTTAAAATAAGGGAAAAATTGGAGAAGTGATTCATTGGATTATTTTATGTGTAATTGTATCTTCAATGATTTTTCAAAAGTTGCTTCGTCCCGAAAAAATACCCATAAGGATGTTCAGGAAGCACAATATGATTATAACATAAATATTAAAACGACTTCTCACAATTGGCTGATGAGCTCTTCAAAAACATCAGGAGCGTTCCTTATTGCATGATATACAGGGCGTTTTAAAACAACGTTTTCGGATTTTGAGGGCATATAGTACGGTCAAAAATAAGGTAAAAAGTCTTAATAAACATATCCGCAAATCAATAGTTTCCGAGATAACAGCGATTTTATTGCAATAGCAGAATAAATGCTTTCGTGGTTTTTATTACGATGTTATTGTATTTTAACACAAAAAAGATTACAACTAAAGAAGATATTTCATTTCGACGTATGACCTACATCTCCCTTCAAAGGAAGTGCTCATTCTTTCAAAAAACCCGGGTTTTTCTAGAATTACCTGGCAACAGCGCTCTATTCGTTGGCGCAACTCTGGAGGATCGTTTACCGGTGTTGTGTACACTAAGCTTTTTAAATAACCCCAGATACTGAAGTCAAACGGAGTTAAATCGAGGGATCTTGGAGGCCATGCAATAGGACCCTCTCAGTCTATCCATCACCCAGAAAATTCGTTGTTGATATGCTCCCTAACAGCATGCGTAAAATGCGGTGGAACTCCATTTTGCATAAACCACAGATTCAGTCTCTGATTTAAAGGTAAATCTTCCAAAAGTTCAGGTAACATATTTTCCAAGGTATGCAGGACCTGTTAAGCGTTGTGGCCAAACATTTGATCGTAACAACCGGTCCCCTATTATGCCTAACCAGATGTTTAGAGAGAAACGCTACAGATGTCTGACTTCAACGGTAGTATGGGGATTCTTTGTAAAATTGGCTTCATCAGTAAATAGGATGCTAGCAGCGAAGTCTGACCGTTCAACAGCTGTTCGCAAAAACCAGTCACTGAATATCCTTCTCGCTTGATAATCCGGAATAGTAAGTGCTTGTCCCGTGAGATATGGTGCGAGTATTGGAGCTGCGTATGAATTGTTTTCCAAACAAAATAACTGCTTACAATCACTTGGGTCGATATTCTTCTAACATTTGTTTCGGGATTTTCATCAGTAATATTAAGTATTTGTTAACATCATATCGCTCATTTCAGCATTTGAATACGCAATAATTGGTACAAACTGCAAAAAACTTCAAAGTAAACTGCCAAAAAGAAACAGCCGATAAGCACATGCTTACTGGGATTATTGAGTATTTTATGTATCGGGAACACTCCTTGTTATCACATAAACAGTTGATTTGCGGACATATGTTTATAAAGGCTTTTTACTTTATTTTCGACCATTCTACATACCCTCAAAATCCGTAAACGCTATTTTAAAACATCTTGTTCATACTTCGATAAGCAAAGAACTATTTAGAAGAAAACCCAAGAAATCATTCCATAAATTTTTGCTGTGTTTACCAAACATACCGTATGTGCTACCGGATACAGTATATACTATTAGAGAGTTCCGCATCTCCAATGACCAACCGGATGATCTGGCTAACTTGGTTGAAACTTGTCTTTCTTCTACCTATTTCCAGTTCCGTGGTAAATACTACGAGCAAGTCTCAGGCGCAGCTATGGGATCTCCTCTGTTTTCTGTCGTCGCCAACATTTTTATGGAAGCGTTCGAACAACAATCCTTATTATCTAGCAATCTTAAGCCGAAGTGTTGGTACAGGTACATTGATGATACCTTTGTCATCTGGCCTCATGGACACGAATCTTTAAACAATTTCCTACCGTTTTTGAATTTCCAACGTGATTCTATACGCTTCACCATCCTTTCCTAGATCTTCTCGTACATCGGCGTCCTGACGGTGCGCCGGGACATTCCGTTTACTGAAAACCCACGCACACGGATAGATATCTCAATGACCTCTCACACCATCATCCAGGCCAAAAACGCGGTGTCATCAATTCTCTTATCCAAAGAGCCATTTCCTTTTCTGAATCCAATTCGCTTCCTCAAGGAATGAACCACATCACTGAAACTCTATTCCGCAATAATTATTCTAGAAAAGACATTCAGACTACCATTAACCGCTACACCAACCCTTCTCCGCAGCAAGTTCCCTCATCTAACCCTAGTTTCCGTAAGCAAGCGTATCTACCCTACATTCATGGTGCCACCGATCGCACAAGCAAGATTCTTTTCAGGAACAACATAAAAACCATCTTCAAACCCAATTTCAAGCTCTCAGACTACTTTCCCATCAAAGACCGCAATCATCTGGAAGCCCCTGGTGTCTACCAGATTCCATGTTCGGGTGGTACTGTATACGCCGGTGAGACAAAGCGATCGGTCAGCACTCGGGTTACTGAGCACGAGCGTTGTATGCGAAACAAACCCTATATAAACTCCTCCGGAATGAATAGTCCCCAGTCAGTGTGCAGTAGCACCCCTGAAGATATCCCGTAAGGATGAGGACGAAACGTGGGTAAAAGCTGCGACAACGACGCGTTTCCAACCCGGAAACCAAGGGTACAGTGATGCCGTATATACGTTTTAAATATTATTGCCGAAAAACAGAAAAAATCTTTTATGCTAAGTTTAGTAAGAAGACGGTACCTCTAAACATTTATTTACATTAGGTAAATTTAAGTTGTGCTTTCTACCTTGCTTAACTTTGTTAGTAGAAATAGTTTGACCATTCCTAGCGCCTGTTTGGAATTTATTTAAACTTGTGGCTCTTCCTTTAATTAGGCTCTTTTTTATAAGATAAGTGAATGAGGTAATTTAAAATATTTCAGAAATTTTCCGAATTAACATTAGAATTAAAAGCTAAATATTTTAGGGGCAGCAACAAAAAATGATTCAAAACAAATACGAAACTAAGAAAAGGAATACATCTTCTTACACTAGTACTTTTAGGTAAAACTATAAATTCTAATGCGGAAATTGAAACTTAACTTTTCTATAAAGTTATTTAACAATTGATAATATTTACTGGTTGGAAGGCTACAGCTGTTGTTTTCGAAACAGTGTTTAACTTAAAGTAGTAGTACGAGACGGCATCGTTTTGCAAAGTTTCAATTCTCAATCATGTTCAGTACTGTACATAAATTCAACCACTTTCCAAGTTACCCCCGACAAGAATCACGACCCAGGTGTGCGAAAATCTGTATTGTACATACGCTCAGCTGTACATTGCATAACGTTGTAGCGCGCTCGATGTCAATTCCCATAACAACGAATTAGCAGAGCGAGTGGATATGAATTTCATTGTTCAACGTAGTGCCCTTACTTCGGTTCACGTGCGTTCCAAGGGTAAACTCACTTTTAAATTTTTAAAACGTGAAATTACGCATCGATAAGAGACATACATGTTCTGTATATAGACGAGTTATACGGCTATCAAATATTTGGGTTACCTAAATATTTGATCGCTTTTTTGATTATTGTGCTCAATAGATGTGTACGCTGTATTTCAACTGGGCTTTAATGTTATTTTATACGCTTATGTGGAAGGTGTTTACATTAGCCACAATTGAAAAAAGTGGTAGGTTGATTTTTTTTTGTTTTATTTTAATTTTAATTGGTTTACAAGAAGCAGCAAACAAATTATTTTCGTGGGTATGTATATGTGTATTAGGTACGCTTTGGAATTTCAATAGAAATGCACAGAATTACCTTCAAACTTATGCAAACTTATTTTTGGTGCACCGGTTATTCAATTTTCCTTTAACTAAAGATAGATATCAAAATGAACTAAAAGAAATCATCAATATTTCTAACTTGAACGGATTCTCTGAAGATGTCGTCTATAATACTATTAGGAAACATAAGAATAGATTAAGAATTAGAAATGTAAGCACATTAGAACGCATTGACGGCCGTAATAATAAGAAATACGTTAAATTACCCTTTTATCCATGTTACACCAAGGGTCTTCAAAAAATCTTTAGGCTATTTATAGTCCTGTGCAATGAAGCGGCTCATTAAATTTTACGATTTTAAATTTACATATTGCATAATTTATTTTCCTTATAAGGTTAGTTTTTCGCTTAGCTTGTTAGTTCAGTCTTGCTGCTGCTGATGATGATAGCTTGGCTATCGAAACGTGCTTCCAGTACGAATTAAGTGTTGTGGTAAGGGTTTTAGTGAACGGTTTCAGTGTTCCAGTGCCACAGTTTTAGAGTACCCGTTTAATTTTATTTAAATTATTAAAATTAATACCTAGTAGTGATTTTTACGAAATTTTGTATCTATCAATTCTATACCAAAAATGTGGTATGCCTAATACCATATTTTTTGAAGTAGGTTCTAGATACTTACAAATATGAAAAGATTAATCCACGCTAAGTAGTTTAACTTACTAAACTAACATGCTATACGAACCATTAGATTGCTTATGTTGAAGTGAAAGTTATTGTTGTACACGCAAGAAACGTTTACTTCATCAAAGCTGTCTGCCTTAATTCAAGACGATTACTGTTTTAATTATACGCAATACAATAACTGTTTTAAAACAAAAAATATTTTCTTAGCGCTTTCTCCGCTTGAGAAAAGTACATACTTGTAATGAAATAATAATATTTCTTTGTTTAAGACATTTATTAACTTGATTGAAGAAAATCTAACAGAAAATTTGAAGAAAGCGATGAAAAAAAGTAGTTTTCTTAATTCCAGAAAGCTTTTAGGTATTGTTCATAAATCAACAGTTTCATTTTCTTAAAGTAAAGCATATTTATATGCACATTATTAATTGCGCTTACCTTGTTTAAAACGGTACGACATATACATACATAATGCAGTACATTATTCACATTGCTTGTGATTTTAAAAAGACTAAAGTAGAGGTTATCTACAGAACAATGTTCAAACAAAGGTGAACTTAATGTAGAAGTACACATGAAAAAGTGGCTAGAAACAATAACCATGATAATATGCTAATAAATGACTCTTGGTACTGATGGAATCACTACCAAAACAATATGGGAAGAGAAAAGCGTTAAAGCTTCTTGCTTTTGGTTATATTGCTCTTACATCTCTCAGTTTATGCCATTAATCTTCAAAAACAACAACTGAAATGTTTCCTGGCGCCCACCTAGTGCCAGTAGTTATAGTCATGTCGTCCTAGATAGTAGCGACGAAACGGGAATACAGGTACCATACTTACCCATACAATGATATAACCTTTAACGTACAACGTTTCTTAAATATGTTCAGAAGATACCGGTTAATGTAATATATTTTCTCTTTTCATTACTATTTACCAGGTGTACTAATTTAACTATAGTTTTTTAAAATATTACTCATTAATTATTAAACTACATAAAAATAATCCCTATTTAATTACAAAACATTAAAACTTTTCATTAGTTCATTCACTTGTTCCTAATTTTAATTATTAACTTTAGGTTTTTCTCCGTTATTGTATTTTTTCTTTTATCGGATGGTCGCCTAATTTTTCAATGGAACTTTGTGAGATCTGGACCATTTTTTCATTCCTACCTTTAATATGAATATTTTCTTAACTGAAATCTAAAGGATTTACTCGGAAGAAACATTTTTCTGTCTAGGATTTTCTAAGAAAATATTTATTTAAAAATGAATAAATAAGTTAATTTTCGATAGATTGTTAGTTCAGTTTTACTACTGAAGATGATAGCTTAGCTACCGAAACGTACGTCTAGTGTTAGTGAAGTGCCACGGTAAAGGTTTTAGTGAGGCATTTTAATGTTCCACTGTTACAGTGATCAAGTACTTGACTTACTATTAAATTTAAACCAGTATATGTGTTAATACACGCAGAGAAATGGCTTCTTGCTTCAAGAAAATATTTTTATTTCAAGACTATAAAAATGTATAATATAAGAAAATAGCTTTCTTGAAATTTTATTTGGATTATGATTAAACAAAAGTAAAGGCTGGAATTTAACGGTTCTCAACCGGAATTTAATAAAATATTAAAATCTTGGTGAAAAATTTAGTTCCTAATTATTGTAATAAATTCTATGTTCGACTGGTTTTGGGCAAAGATCCTTCATCAAGCATTAAAAATGTAATAGTCCGAAAACTATGTTAAAAATCGAAACATTTTAATACTGTGAACATTTTTTGTGGTGTTTGCAAAATTTTGTTTGAATAATTTGGAAAGTTTTCAAAATATTTTTCAATGTTGAAGTGGGCATATTCACGTGGAACTAACGACGTTTATTATTTTTATTAAATTTTTAATGCCCGAAGAAGGGCTTTTGCTCGAAACTGGTCACATATAGAATTTAGTAAAATTATTAAAACAATTAGGAAGTACATTTTTATCAAGATTTTGTTACAACATTGTAGATAGGATTTTGTATTGAAAATTCACGTGATTGTAGAAAGCTGCGCTATCGTTAAAGAGTAATTTTTATTAAAATATTAGAGTAGCGTTATTGTAGTAAAATATGGTTTAAAACCGGCGAAAATTCGCAGAAAGTATATAGAATGCTTTTAATCATTCAAATAATTGTTGCAATTTGGGTAGTCTAATAGCATACACATTTTGGCGCAAATAAGTTCGCTGTGATCGGACATCATAAGAAAATGTTTCTGCTTATGCGTTTCTTGTTTGTGAATTGAAACATAAACAGAAACATTTTCTCGTGATGTCTGATCACAGCGAACTTATTTGAGCGAAAATGTATTTGTGTATGCCTAGCTAATGCAGTAATTGCACGATTGTTGAAAAATATGCAAATTTATTGTAGCAAACGTTGCAAGTTTTGCGTTACTTTTGTTTCCTACAATACTGTTTCACTAATTGATACAAATTTTTCGCATCCGCGAATCCTATAACTATTTTTAGTGGCATTTGCTAGAGTTGTAGAAATAATTCTAACCTTTTTTTCTGTGCATTGTTAATAAAATATGTTTTTTTTTTTTTTAATTTCCATTCCCTCATAATTTCATTTGAACATTGGTGTTTACGTTTTTAACTAACCTTGTATCATCAACATTAAGATTCACATCAAGCACATATCACTATTTGATGAAAAAACAATTTTGCGATCAACTTTAGAAAAATTTTTTGAAATCCTTGGAAGGTTTTCTTGTTTTAAGGGTTTTGGTGTTTCAACAAATATCAATGGACTATATTAGGCACATTTTTTTCTGATTACCTATGCGTATTTCACTGGGATTAATTTTTTCCTCAGTGTATAATCTAACCAGAAATATTTGTACATTGCTTACATTTGTACGGTTACAAGGCATACTTTATTTAAATAAGATTCATATATAATCTTGTTTTCCTACACTGTCAAAATGTTGCTTGATCTGTGTAAGTAACGATAACAATATCTTTTAATGGGCAACTCGAGCTAGTATTATTCTGTAATACGCGCGATCTTAAGCCAGTATACCATAAAATCATAGTGCAAATCTAGTGATTTATATATCAGTTATATTTTTTTTAATTTACATATTACACCTCAAGTACCAGATTTATTGCACGAATGAAATTGTTTAGAAGGAACAAAATTGAATATTGAATATACAGATACTTATTATTGAAGGGCTTAATATTAATGTATACCATTATACTTTGGGTTTAGTCGAACTAAACCTTGGAATTTAATTTGTCCTGTTTTAATAACAAAGATTATTTCATCATGCTCTAGATATCAAGACGTTAAAAGAAAATATCCCCGTGTTGGGATAGTTTTTCTTTCGTAATTGGTATCACGTCATCATTAGTAAAAAGCGACTTTTAAAAGATATATTGGGGTATTTGCCATTTCCGCAGATAGAATTCCAAGCGTGCCATGGACCGCTTCGATTGTAACCTAGTGACATGCACGAGATTGTTTCAAACGTGCAGAACGCGAGCCGGTAAATGAGGAGAGAGTGGCTGGATATTTGTTTGGAGTGGAGAAGGGATGAACAAGCCACTCCTAGTTCAAAGGGCGGTCTTCACACTGTAACGCCTAGCTACTGTAGCGCTGTCTACGGTCACTTCAACAACTAACGCAATTTTAAATCCTCCAGGACGAAAACAACCAATATAAGGTTCAAATATTAAATTAGCGCGAGGTACACTGAATCGTTAAATTTTTGACGTGCGATGCAGAGAACGTTCATCACTTAGAAATCCATCTAAAAATCACCCGATCAGAAACCGTACTTTTACTAAACATATCAATATAAATAGCTTCCGGAGGAAAACGCATTGACACAAAGCAAACACTAAACACATATTATTTGTAGAAACGGAGAACGCGCATCACTCGCCTTTATGAAGCACCTTGTGTGAACTCTCTTGATTCCGCAACGAGCGCAGAAGAACTGATCTCTTGGCAAAAAGTATAAACGTTCTTCACAATTCGATACAATAGCAATAAAAGTGTATTGTTGAGTCAAACAATGGTTTCCTTTGATATGCTTTGTGTACTTTTTCAATTCAAATTTAGCCGTTAACGTTGTGCTTTGCGGTGTATACCCTGCAACAAGTTGTGAACCGATTGAAGAAATGATTCAATTGCTATTTCGTTTAAATTCGTAATTTTTATTGGGCGGTACATTTGCAAGCTTATCTATTGTAAGAAGCGTGCGTTGATATCTTTCCTTACATGTATCTCAGTCTAGGCTAACTACATTACATTCTAGCAATGCTAATAGATTTATTGATAGTACTGAATTTGCTTCACTATTTGAAAGCATCATCTATAATAATTTTAGACAATGCATCTTACCATCAGTAAGTAGTACAATTCTAAACAAACCACCTGCAGCATCATCTATCTACTGAAGCTGAAATACAGGAGTGGCTTACATAGATTAATATAAACTAGGGTGCTGTTTTGTTAAAAATTCAATTACTTGTTTCAGTTAAAAGGTAAGTGTATCAAAAATTTTATTAGATTGTTTTTATCGCTGCTTATAATTTTGTAGAAATAAATTTGTACCGATATATGAAATAGATCAATTGGCAGAGAAACATCGTTATAAAGTCCTGCGTCATCCACCATACCAATGCTATTGCTCGATATGTTTGAGAACGTGTTATACAACTGTAAACGCAATGTTAGTTTGGCTAGATGCCCCCAACATAATAACTGCAGATACCTGGAAAAAGTCGGAGAAGGCAATGCAGAAATGGCGGGATAAAGAAGGGGGAATTGACCGGAGGGACCTGTAGAATTTATTATTCATATGGGTATAGAGAGTGAAAGTGAAGAAGAATCTGAATTATCAAATTAAATTGCAAAATTTTGTAAAATAATGAAATTGATATGTACTTTTATCTATTATTAAATTATAGTGTTCACAATTTTAAAGAAATTGTACAGAAGAAACAATGTGTATACCGATACCGCCTAGGAAACCAATTTTTCTCGGTGCCTAACACAATGTCAACAAAAAAACGGAGGAATTTTTGAGCATTCGATTTCATTTATTGATATAAATCATTCC
This sequence comes from Dynastes maya, assembly GCA_029619315.2. NCBI lineage: Eukaryota > Metazoa > Arthropoda > Insecta > Coleoptera > Scarabaeidae > Dynastes > Dynastes maya. The sequence goes on from JAROYE020000001.1 coordinate 30,815,234, forward strand.
TTAGATATTCTAGTTTTGGGTATCAAACGAATTTTTCTTTGTTATTTATTGGTTGATCGTAGTACTATTTAGAACTACATATATCTATTGGCTGAACGATATAGTTCGATTTAAATTTTATTTATTTTATAATGTCCAGGTTTTATTTGTAATGTTTACTTTCTTATTGTAGATAGTAAGAGTAGCAAACAGTTGTTTACCTTCTCACCCTGTGTTTTTACTTCAAACATTTAAGTTTATTATTTTAGGCTGTAGGATACTTTAGCAGAATACAGTTATTTATTTTGTGATTCCGTAATACATTGGTTTTAGTTAGGTCGCAAATATTTTAAAGTTGATTCCCTTACTAAGGGAATTCTGATTTTCGCTATTATGCGAATTATAAGAATAAATATTTTCTTAGACCTTGAATTGGAATAAAGCATAGCGATGTACTCCGTACCACAACTAGTCGCGGTTGACTTGTAAACCGATCGCAACTGACGAATATGGTAACAGAAGGGGCGCAGCCCCGCAGTTACGATCCGACAATTGGTCTACGATTAGTACATTGCGGCACCGAAAGAAATTGGTTTCCTGGGCGGTATATATATTTTTTGCAATTATTTGATCTTTTATAATGAATGTTTGTGTCAATAGAGAGTTAACAAACGGTATTAAAACATTTGTAGGTATATTTTATAATTTTTGGAAATAACAAAAAAGTTATTACCTTCCATATTACATATTTGTTTGCGATGTACGTATAATGAAGTAATAATTGCGGCAATCCTTAACCAAGTAGTTGAGGTAAGCGTTAGGATTTCTTTAAGGAATTCTTGCTTTAAACTCCCTCCTTTTTGGTACACAATCCCACAAATAATTTGTGGAGCCTTACTGCACCTGTACATCCCACTTTATAAATATTTAACCTAATTATTAAAACAACTGTCTATAAATTGATATTTGTATATTAAATTGTGCAACATAGCATAAACGTCATCAATTGCGTGCACCGCTTGCTTGCGTGAGAATGGTATAGTAATGAGTAGAGCAACGCAAACTGCGCTGAAAGCCAGTGACTGACGCATAAAAGTTTACACAAAATAAACACGGCCGGGACAATTCGGTATAAGCGTCAGTATAACTGCGACTCGAAAGCCGATCTGTTGTGTATGCATCTACGCTGTCGTATACTATATCGTAGTTCTACGTTTGTTTTGAAAATGTTTCCTACGTTGCGAAAACGACCAAAGTTGGACACAATAAGAGAATTTATTGCAGAAATGCCTGATTTAAAGTGTGATGGCGCTAAAAGTCAATGTGTAGTGTGTAAATGTTTCAAAAAAAAATTCCACACGAGATTATGACAAATTTAAATCTAATTTATGTGTTACCTTTATTGCATGTAATTTACCATTGCATTTACTAAGGAAGAAAGCATACGTCTCGTTTTGGAATGAATATTAGGACTTTAAGTTACCAAGTGAGAGAACATTACAGAGAGTTGTGCCGTCTGCTCGTGAGCATGTTGAGATAAGAATTAAATCGGAGTTGCAAGATAAAAAACTGTGGTTATGTGTGGACGAAACAACAGATCGTAAAAAACATTCTGTGGTTAATGTAATGGCACGCACGATGAAACCACATCGACCGTCACCCTCAATTTTACTAGCTTCCAGACGAATACAACAATGCACTGCTGAAGTAATTTCAATGTTGGTGTTAAATACATTGGAAAAGTTTGAACTTTCAACAAATCAACTGTTGCTGTTTATGAGCGATGGTGCCGCAAACACGCTTGCTGTAGGTCGATCTTTTAAAAAACATTGTGCTAACTTGTTGCATATTACATGTAAAATTCATACTCTCAGTCTCGTAGCAGATAGTATCAGAAAATGTTATCCCGAGGTAGACGCTCTAATAGCACATACAAAAGCTGTGTTTGTAAAATCCCCAAAACGTATTCGGGAATTTCATAGACTATGCCCCGGTATTCCTGAACCACCACAACCTATTCTTACTCGTTGGGGAACATGGTTAGAGGCTGCATTTTATTATCTTAAATATTTTGAGAATATAAAGAACGTGATTATAGAATTCGACCCAAAGGAAGCTGCGGCTGTCAAGGTAAGCCGCTTGAAATTTCAGGATAGTCAAGTTAAAACAGATTTGGGAATTATTCAGAACAATTACGTGGGACTAGCGGACGCGACAGAAAAACTACAAAATCCTTCGGTGTCGTTAGTGGAATCTTTGCAAATAGTGCAACATGTTCACGCACAGCTATGCGCGATAGAAGACGCAAGAAATGTTTGTGTTTTAGAAAGGTTTGAAAGTGTTTTAGATAAAGACTGATTTTGGCACATTAAGACAAATTTGTGAAGGTGCGTCAATAGAACCGTTAGGTTATTTGAAAGATTATTTTACTTACGCAAATATAACGTCACTAGATGTAGAACGCTCGTTTTCGGTTATACAAAACACTCTTTCTTCACGCCGCACTCACTTTGCCGAAACAACTTTGGAAACATACCTAATGTTACAAATATTAAATAGTCATTATCTACTTTGTGATTTCACGGAGGACTCTTAAAACGATAAGTGTTTGAGCACGTATCACATTTAATTTATTTTGTGTACACTTTTATGCGTTCGCCACTGGCTTTCAGCGCAGTTGCGTTGTTCTAGTAATGAGTGCGTATCTAACAGACACACGGATTTTACAATAAAACAATTGAATAAAATTGTATGTACTTAGTTGTGAACAAAATATTATAGATACAACATGTAAATATTTAATTTAAATTTTTACTTGCAGCAGTGCACTAAAACGAATTTGCATCTCCAGATGAATATAAAATAATTCTTTACCCTTTCCCTTTAATCGAAAAAAATCAAAGAAACTAATAGTCTTCCCAGAAACTCGAGATCTGAAGTTATAACTCACATGTTTCCATTAAGCCGGACCGGTATCCCGATAGGGTACCGGAACAATCGGAGCAATCTTTTGAAGTTACGTAGTATGAAAAAGTGCATGTGCAAATGCAGGGAATCAAAATTAAATCAAAATCTTTTTTAACTCAATTGTAGGATCACAAAGACATGACATATAAGTTATTCTAAATATTGTAGTGTTACTGAGCCAATTAACTCCGATTGAAACGCCAGAAAAATATTCATACCGTTTCCATCTGGGGAATAAGGTGTAATGAAAGTAATTTAATGAAAATACAAGAGGTTTGTTTGTGACCATTTTAATGTGAATATATTAATGCAGGCTTACTAGATACATATTGTATTTTCATTTCGAATACCAATAATACGATCTTCTGGACATATCTGGTGGCATATGCTTTTCTAACAGAAATATATTTAGTTCAGGAAATAAAAAAGGTGTTTTCTACTAAAAAAACAAGGGTGAATGTGAACTATCACTAATACAGTTAATTTGGTTAGTGAGACTATCAAATTGAACGTTATCTGTTCTGAAGTTTTACTAATTTAATTTTCATTTACATCCCAGTGCGCAAAAGAACTGCAAAATAAAATGACTCATTAGACTGAAAAGAAGAAAATTGAAATGGTGATGATGGTTGGATATGGTTAATGGCTAAGAACTCACGAGGGTCTTGCGTATTGTTAATGAAGGACATTTTAATAGAGCACCTGTCCTAACTATCCCATCTACAGTTAATATGATAATTTAAAAATTTACTGAAAAATGTGAAAGATTTACGTCGACAAGGTAGACTTCAAATCGAAGGAAGCTCTAAATTGGGTGATTTGCTTGAATTCCAAGTTTTTGCTAAAAAACAGAACCATTTGCTTTATATTGATTTTTCTTAGGAAACACCCTGTGTCTTGTAATCGGTAAGAAAATGAACTACAGTATGGGGTATCATTGTACTCAGAAAATATTAGAGAATTCATTTTTATTGGAAAACATGAAATTACGATTCAATGAGACATGACAACGTCATAACTATGAAAATGAAAAAAATAGTTATTTATGTCACAAGGGATGTAAGTACAGCTTTTCAGTTGAGGATATGGTTTGCAAACCATCCGAGACTGCAAAAGCACTTACGACGCGAGTGGCTTACAATATTTTTCCTACTATCGGCAAAATTTCGAAAAAGTCATTTTACGCAAATATTTGACATTTGCTTATATATTTATATAATCGTCAGAGTTGTCGATTTCTGTTACGTATTGATTGCAATATTAATGTATCATTACTTTACGTCCTTAGGGACGTAAAATCCCATTACATTCTATGTAAAGGGTACATAACCCGTAAATCGCTCTTGTCGTCCCTCCAATCAGGGCAGTAACGATTGGCTTACGTAGCCGGTAGTAGAAAAAGGTTTTCTACGCCATCTAGCGCCTTTTATAAAAATAAAATTGTTCCAGCGTTTTTTAGAAAATAACTATGAATATTGTGCGTTACTTTATCATTTAAACATCTACGAGGGCGAATCAAATATTAACCGGACTTTTGTTTTAAAACATTTATTGGTACAGTAAATACAATTTTGAATACACCTTATTTTTCTATATAATCTCCTCTTTTATTCACACATGTTTCCCCACCGAATCGGAAGTTTTTTAATTCCGTCATCAAAGAATGAGTGCGGTCGCGTCTGTAACCAATTGCGCACGAACGTTTTTACACCTTCGTCGTCGTCAAAGTGATGACCTCCCAGTTCTTCATTGAGTGGCCCAAACATGTGGTAGTCACACGGCGACAGATCGGGACTGTAGCGCGGATGTTCCAGTGTTTGCCAATGAATTTTGTCCGATTTTTCTTGGGCTAATGCAGCTGTGTATGGCCGAGCGTTGTTATGGAGTAGAATCGCACTTCGAATATGCATGTCTCGCTTTTTTCGTCGATAGGCCAGTTTTACTTCATCAAGCAGTTGACAGTAGTACGCAGCATCTCACGGATCGCAAGGGTATTCGTCTCACTGGTGCTTGTCCACGGTCGGCTTGAATGGGTCTCATTTTGCACTAATTCTCAGCCATCGAAAAATTTTTGGTGCCAGTCGTAGACTTGGGTCTTTGAAACCGTTTTTTCAGCGAACTGTGCTGTTAGTCGACGCAAAATTTCGGCAGGTTTCACGCCCTCCCACGACAAAAATTTAATAATAATGCGTTGCTCAACAGACGTGTACACCTCTTGCTCAGACATGATGCTATTAACAACCAACCTGCTTTGGCGAGCCGAACCGATTTGCTCCCCTCCACTTTACATCCCCATCCAACATATATCAACACGTCACGTTACTCACTTCACCTAGGGAGCGTTAAAAAGAAAAGTCCGGTTAATATTTGATTCGCCCTCGTACTTGTAAAGTAAATATCCTCTTTCAATTTTCTGTGTCTTTTCAACGACTAGAGTAGAAAACTTTCTGTAATCTAGAGTAGTTCCATTAAATTAGTGTTTTATCTCTGAGAATTTTGTATTCAGAAATGATAAATGTATAATCCTTGTGGTAGCTATTTCTTTCTTTTAGGTGTTATACTTCCTTCCAGGGTGTAGTCACTTGTATCTTTGATTTTATCGATAATTATCCAGGAGGGTGCTATTGCTTAGAACTAATTATTTGTCATCCACAACTAGAAATAATTAATAATTTTATTCTAATTTTTTCGTATTTGAGGCCTTCCCCGGAAGAAGGATTTATGTCACATTGTTCACCACTGGAATATAAACATTTCTTCTAGAGAAAGTTTCATTCTTAGAAAGAAGAAGAAAAAATAAGGCACGTCATATGCTAGATTTGCACACACTTATTTTCATTGTGGGTGAACATTGTGAATTATAGGAATTATCTGCGCGAAATGAAATTGCCTAAATATAATACGCGCAGTGCTAGGATATGGTACAAGTAACATGTCACTAAACAGGTTCAACAAGTTTCCTACTGCGGCAACATTTTTGAAGAATCTCACCCAACCTTTATTTGGTTAAAACAGATGTTGCATATATTCATATTCTTCGGTTTTCCATTATAGTCGATATTTTTAAACATATTTAATCCAAATTTATTGTAACCAAAATCCGACCTACTATAGAAATGCCTTTTAAGCTAACAACTTAAACTACACTTGCCGCGAATTGTATTATGTATTATTTAAAATTTTGTCTTTATATGTAGGCACTCACTAAATATTTTCAAAATTTCGCGGGCAATCTAAGTTGGTGATTCTGACAATAAAAATTATTGATCAATTGCGACTCGTTGAGAGTAAATTTGACCCCAATTAATAAAAATTATATTCGAATGCATTGTGCAAAGAATAAGAAGTTGCTCTTTATTACTGGAACTACCAACATAAATCGTCCGTGGAATTTAAAAACTTTTCAGTGAATAAGTACGTTTATATTGTATAACAATTTAAACACAGATGGCACCACAATGGAATTTACAGCCAACGAAAAGTCTCCACAAGAATCACTAACAAATAATTGTCGCCAAATTTGTCATTATAGATTTAAAAAGTCGCCAAATTTGCCATTATAGGTTTAAAAGGTCGCCAAATTCAGCAACAAAGCCACCGATTTCCCAACACTGAATTTTGCGATAGTTACTATGCATTTGTTTGAATTTGTTGCTATCAATAACAGAAGTCCCCAAGAAAACACTCGGCGTGATTCAACTTCTGTATGTGTATGCCTGTCGTCTAGAAAGCAGCAACAAAAAGCAGATTCAGTTTCAGATTAGTTTGGTTATTGTTTCTAGGCATTTCTTGAGTAATTAATTTCGTCGGAAATTCCAAAGACAATTATAGATTTTCATGATTTACCGACGGAAGCCAAAATATATTAATTCAATTAGTGTACTTGGCATGTAAAATTAAAAATTGTCTGTCATATTATGATATATTTGTAGATAAAATAACAACTAGGTATTAAAAAGTGAACGTTCCTCTCATAGGTCCTCTAAGTATAGTGGTTGGCATGCCTATCCGGTAAACGAGAGATGTGAGGTTCGATTCCTTACCGTGGACATTTTGTCAGTAATTAATTACGTCGCACTTTCTTAATATGGGTACAAACGGCACTTATAATACTTAAAGAAGCAAAATGAAACAAAATGAAATGGAGATTAATATGAAATTTTTTTTCAAGAAACGTCCAATCGTATTACTAGCAAATCTTACCACGTTTGACTCTCCAATAACCGCTTAGAAAACAAGAAGTAAATTCAAGCTTACTATTCTGTTGTCTTGATTTATATTAGGAGCAACGGAAGATTTGTACTATTGCGTTTGATTTTGTTCATAATCGCAATCGCCAAAAAATGTCCTGCTAAAGCATCTACTAACAAACACTATCAGTACTGTAGCGTTGAACATATTATGATATTATGATAGTAACGGTTCTATTTATGTCCCAAATACAATGAATGAATGAACACTTAACACTGAACTTAACAGAACACACTAACTGTTGTTTTAAATCAGGTATGGGCAACCTTTGCTTAGCTGAGGGCGTAATTTTGGGACTTAATCAGGTCGCGGGCCGTAGGTAAGAAATAAGTAGGTAGTAGTGAATAAAAAGGCGATAAAAATTCACACATTTTTTTATTTATTAGAATTATAATAGCATAATCAAACATATAAAAAGCAAATTAACAAAAAAAGATAGAAAAATCAAATGAAAATCAATGAGAGACTTGAGTTTGAAGCTGAGAAACAAGATGATCAATATTGGGGTCAATATCACTAGTACATAGGCGCAAAGTGTTTTCTAAACTAACATCTGTAAGCCGAGTACGATGCTTATTTTTATTAATTTTCATGATTGAAAAAAACTGCTCACATTTATACATGCTTCCGAATGTGCAAATTATTTTTCTTGCGAAAACTCTCAGCTGTGGATACTTTTCTTCGGAAAGGTATGTTCTGTAAAATTCGCTTAGTTCCACATCATCAAATTTAGACTTCAAATATGAGTCTTCTTGAAGCTCGATCAACTCCATTTGTAGGTGAAGCGGAGCATCTTCCACATTACACTTACACGGATTTGCAAAAATATTGAAAGTGCTATCCATATTCCTAAAATCGGAAAACCGATCAGTGAATTGCTTTGACAGTAGTTTCAGTTTTTCAGCATAGCGACCGTAATCAGTGTTTTCGTGACTGGATAATGTTACAAAATGAAAACAGTTTTTACTTCTCATTTGTGTTTCCCACAAGCGAATATTGTTTTGAAAAGCTTTAAGATGACTGTACACCTGATTTACCAATTGCCCTTGTTTTTGAAGCTTCAAGTTCAGGTCGTTTAAGCGTCCTGTGATGTCTACCAGAAATGCCAAGTCACAAAGCCATGTTGGATCACAAATTTGCGGCAATGTTTTCTCTTTCATTTCCATAAAATCAGCTATTTCTTTTCTAAGGTCATAAAATCTTTTTAGCATTTTACCTTTGCTTAGCCACCTTACTTCGCAATTGTATGTCACATCGTCGTGTTCTGAAGAGAGTTCATCCAAAAATGCTTTAAACTGGCGATGGTTAAGACCGCGGGATCTAATAAAATTGATGGTATTTACTACCACATCCATAACGTTCTTCAGTCGAATGGACTTAGAGCACAAGTTTTGTTGGTGAATAATCCAATGCAGAATTATTAAATCACATTCTTGCACATTCATAGCAGTTGCTCTTTCCTTCAGAATTCCGATAAAACCTTTTCTTGGACCGACCATTGAAGGCGCACCATCTGTACACACTCCAACTAATTTACACCACTGCAAACCATATTGCTCAAAAATACTTTGCACCTCGGCAAAAATATCTTTTCCAGTAGTGGTCCCTTGTAGCGGCCGTAAAGCCAGTAATTCCTCTGTCACTACAAATTCTTCATTCAACACCTCGCATAAAAATAGCTAACTGGGCTGTGTCAGATAAATCTGTACTCTCATCCAAAGCAATCGAAAATGCTTGAAAACCAACCAGTCTATCAGTCAATGTTTTTTTGATATCACTAGCCATCATATCTATACGTCGAACAACAGTACGTCGCGATAAGCTCACTTTCTCAAACTCTTTTTTCTTTTCTGGACACAAAAGTTCTGCAACATCTACTAGGCACTCTTTAACAAGCTCTCCCTCAGAATATGACTTCCATGTTTTCGCTATTTTGGAACTAACTATAAAACTAGCTTTAACAACACTGTCTAGATTTGATCTTTGTGAATGGAACATGTCTTGCTGTTTCCCTAAATCGGTAATGAGTTTTTTAATTTTATCCTTTCTTAACTGGCCCGTAAGTAACTTATATTGAGCGAAATGCTTGCTGGAGTAATGCCGCTTCATATTGTATTCTTTTAAAACAGAAATTGTTTCATTGCACAGCAAACACATAGGTTTACAACTGTGCATGATAAAAAAGTATTCTTCAGTCCATTTGTTTTGAAATTGACGACATTCTGTGTCCACTTTCCGTTTTTTTAAACCAGACATCTTGATAGATTTTTTTTCTTGAGCTGAATTTGCTTGAATATTTCCGGCGTCTTTTCTTATCAGTTGTTAAGAAGTAATGAGTTGACACGCGCGCTGAGCGGTTTATATATTACCCGCAGTAAGTAACTAGAATACTCTCGATCGCACGCGAATATGCGATGCTAGCCGCGTTATGAATAACAGTCGGCTCTGAAGCGCTTCGAGGTCATCGGGCGGCTTCCCGAATGTTTATCTGTTTGCCTCTTTCTAACGACTATTTCTGACTCGATCTGTGGCGTTCCATTGCGTACGCTTAATAATATTATTTATCGATTTTAGTCTTTATGATTTGAATAAATACAGTTTTAGGTTGGTTGACGGTAATTACAAATAAACTATGTGTGCTAAATCTTTAATTTTTTTGGCGCGTTATTTGAATTTCTCTCGCGGGTCGGATTGAAGCTGGTGGAGGGCCGGATCCGGCCCGGGGGCCGGGGGTTGCCCATATATGTTTTAAACCATATGGAGTGTTGAGTACATTTAACAAACAAATTGGTTGAGTCAATCAGTTTTTGGTTGGCTCAACCAATCTTTTCTCTCAGTGCAGTTAATTGATTGGGCATTCATTCATTTTTCTCAGTGTATTAAAAAATTTGTAGCAAGAAAAACTACGGCAATGACAGTAAAAAGACAATGTTGCCCCTATGAAGCGACTGAAATTTTTGCGTGCACGTTAAACTTTTTGTCTTGCATTTATTCATCTGCATCTACATATATAAATGGCAAATATGTTTCAAGTAATTATGAGAATACGTGATAAGGGGCGTTGCAATAGTGAAATCATGTTCATGTAATCCACAGTGATGTTAAAAAGCCCTAGGAACGAATTGAGTGAAGCGAAATCGAGTTGATGTCAGTAATCGTAGAGGCGGCATCAGTAACTTGTCCGGTACGCACAAAGCATGCAATACTGGTTTCTTGAAACACAAAAATGCAAACGTTAATTATTTCCCGATATAATTATATAACGCGTTGATTAGTCGATGTTTCAACACGTGCATTGTAAAACCATGACTCAGCTAGCAGACTTTATTAAACTACCTCAATGTATACGCGAGATATGCGATCCACGAGAGAGAGAAATATAATAAGAAAGTTTCTTATTATTCACGTCAAAAAAAGAAAAAAACAAGTACGGCAGGAGTAAAGTACAAAAAAGCCTTATCTATGTTATGCGAATATGCCTGCAAAGTGCTACTTGTGTAAGGATTCGAATAAGTTTGTGAATTTTTAGGGAAGGTGAGCATTTTATTACGAAAGTAAGATGTGGAAACGCAAATTCTTTAATTGCAATATAGGTTTTTATTAGCCCATTGTTTATACGATGTGCATTTACAAGTAAAATGTGTTTTATAGTAAGATTCACCCATCATCGGAAAAATTAGCTAAATAGTAATAAGAATTACTAAATTGTGCACATAATGCATGTATGCACATTTTTTGTGTTGCTTGATTACGAAACATTAGCGAAACAAAAACAAAAAAAGGGAAAATACTAAACAACTTTAAATTTTGCAAACTTATTGGCCCACTATAAAATATCCAAATTGAACAAGGGAGGCGGTGATCAGATATTAATATGACGTTTTCCTTTATTTGCAGAAGTGACAGTTGAGTTCAAGTGACAAGCAAGGTATAGAAAGTCTTGGGATCCAATGAGAAAACTATTTTTGGCCCTCTCGTAGACATGCCACAACTAACCTATATTTATCTCTTTCATAAGTGGTTTGTAACTAGTGTTTCGAAGTTTGTAATATGTTTGGATGTTTGTAACCATAGTAACTGTAGTTGGAAATATCATTCGCCAAGTTCATGCCGCGTTCCTGTTCAGTTTTGCACGTTTATTTATAGTTTTCAGTGAATTATATTTATTCACTTTGTACTCGTTTATTTCTTTTGTTTGAAGTTTTCGTTTAAAAGTCAGTCTTTTCAAAGCTGCCTGGATGGACAAATTTGACACGTAATAGGTACGTTTGTTATTTACGGTATTTGTAAATTATGCTTGTTTATTTGCAGTACTTTCATCATAAACTCAAATTTAATGGGCCAGTAAGATTTTTTTTCTACGGAAATTCGCAATGCAATATTTTTGCTTTAACGTGGATAATGTTTTCTGTATTTATCTAGTTTTGAATCCCGCTAATAAGTATATAATATGCAAATGAAAACTTGTGTTTTGTGGTTTAGTATTTGTACTAAATACAGAATTTGACAAAAATTGAAGAAAATTTACAATAAATAGACTGTGTATTCTGCTGATAGCTTCCGGTATGTCTAGAGAGACCCCAAAATACGGGACCATGGCTAGAATTGTTGTTTATCGTTATTATTTCCTTTAGTGACAAATAGTGTTATACGTAAATAATACACACCTAGCTCTCTGCGCAATTTTACCTGAAGTCGGAAGAAACTTTCCAAATTGAAATTTTTTGAAAAATAGCTTCTCTCATAATCTGCAAAAAGAGTTTTATTGTTATCCTGCGTAATTAATGATGCGAAAAAAGACACTTATCTTGTTTTTAAAAAAAGAGTTTATTTCTTAATTAAAATGCTTGGAGGCAGGTTTACTGTATAGTAATTACAAATAGACTGAATAACAATTCAAATAAAGTGCAGTTTATCGTAACAAATATTCCAAGGTCCCGGTATATTGATATGATGAATGATGATTCCGCAAAGATAACTTCGCTTCATGTTACACCTTCGCCGTTAGAAAGGTTCTTGACGTCTCTCGGAAAGAACCGTGTCGTCATCCTGTGGAACTGCAGCTGATTCCCCTTTTCTATTAGCACAAATGATACTTAATTTTCTTTAATTTGCAAAATTCCAGTTTCCTTGCAATAATAATATGCTTCTACATTGACAGGTGCATGAATTAATAATTCTCCGGGGCCAATTTGTCGTATTAAAGTTTCTTCCATATGAACTTGAATTTTATTACACGTGTCTTTGTTCTTCATTAAATTTAACAAACAATTTTCAGTTTTCGGCATAGGCTGTTCATTGCATAATGTATCTTCAATTTTTGGGCATACTGTTGTCTTCAAGGCATATGTACTATTCTCTATTAACAAATACGATTGGGAAAATGGGATTAGATAATTATTATAAGGAATAGAATAAATGCGGATTAAATAGTATAAGTACAGATATCTTAAACATAATTTCCTTAGCTTCTACATAACGTTGTATTCCAAAGTACATATAATAATTGCAAGTACTCTTTAAAACTAATATTTGGTTCGGTGTATATATGGATCTTAACCTATTATTTATTTCTTTAATAGCGCTTATTGGAACTTATGAACTTGCAATGGACTGAATACAATTTTCATTATGGTTAGGATCAGGATTATCGACAACTTTTTCATCCTGTACAAAGATTGCTTTGTAAACTTTCTCCTTTTTTTAATTACATCTTTGGATAATTTGGCTTTCCTTGCTGTTTCAATTGTTTTATCATTTACTTTTATAACTTTTTCTTTGTCAAATTTAGGTTTTAACTTGTTTCTGAACTTTTTCTTCACAAATACTTCCTGTCTAACGTTAGCATTCTCAATTTCACTTCTATCTTTATTAACTCGCTCACAAGCTTGTCCTTTTGATTTCTCTAAATTATTGCGAACCTGTTCGTTGATTATTTTTATTTGTTCTGCTCTATTGTTGATAAATTGTTGGGTAATTTGTTGCTCATTGATGTCGAATGGTAAATTTGTTTCCGTATGTCCGTTAATAATTTCAAATGGAGTAAATTTTGTACTTGAGTGCAAACTCTTATTATATCCTAAAATAGCATTTAATAAATTGTTCTCAAAAGTATTACCTTCTAAAATCTTACATCGCATTGATTCTGTTAGAGTATTGTGGAACCTTTCTACAATACCATTTGATTTAGAATTTCCGACAGATGTGATATGATGATTTACTTTATGTAATCGACAAAATTCTTTTAATAATATATTATCAAATTCTTTTCCGGAATCAGATATTATGGTTCTAGGAATACCATGATGGCTAGTAAACTTTATTATACCATTTATTATTGTATTGGAATTTTTATCTGTAATTAAGTAGGCTTGTCCGTATTTAGAAAAATGATCCACAATTGTTAATAATAGTCTGTTGTTCATAAATAATAGATCTATATGCAATTGTTCGAAAGGTTTTTTAGGAGTATATGTGTGTGATATCGGTTGTTTTTGGGGTGTCCTATCGTACTTCGCTAACTGACAAATTTCACAATTGTTAACATACGTACTCACTGATTTTTCCATGTTTGGCCAATAATACCTTCGCTTTAAAGATTCATATACTTCGTTTTTACCTCTATGGGCTGTTTTACCTTCATGATAATATTTTAATTTCTCCTGTTGTTCTGTTTCATTCTCTATATCTTCTACAATTTTGTTACAAATTTCTACCTTTAGGTTCGTAAACGATTCTTGTATAATACTAATAATTTCTCTTTCTATATTTTTGTGTTTAAAGTATATTCAATTTTTCTTTCCTAACACTAAACAATCTCTGAGTGTTCGAACAATATTTTCCCTAACTGTTGTTAACGGTAAAGTAGCAATTATTCTATTTTTGCCAAACCCATTATAATTTCTAATAACGGGTGTCGTTAAATTACGTGTAGCGTCTAATACAAGTTGGTTTTCTGCTAGGTTTGAAACTTTTTCAGAATAAGGAATTGATACTTCTTTGCCTTGATTTGAATGGACTGTATTATTGGAATTGCTATCTTCAATTAGTTCTTGATTACTATTTTCTGGGGGTAAAAGTGTTTATTATTTCATCTAACTCTTCGATAGATGTTTTAGCTAAAATGTCGTCAGTATTAACTAATAAGGATTCTAAATCAGTGTTTATGTAATTTTCGGTATGCTTTATTCTCGATAGTGGTTCAGCCTGATTTGATTTCCCTTTTTTATAAAAAAATTCATAATCATGATCACTTAATTTTAGTCGCCATCTTGTTAATTTCGAATTTGGATCTTTTATCGAGAATAACCACTGTAAAGGTTTGTGGTCCGTTTTAATAATAAATTTCCTTCCATAAAAATAAGGCCGAATGTGTTTGCAGGCCCAAATTACTGCAAGCATTTCTTTTTCAATTACTGAATAATTCATTTCCGCTGAGTTTAATGTTCTTTACGGTCTACATAGATTTGTTTATTACATCACTAAATTGTTCTGTTTTGTTCCCGATTATGAAAATGTACAAATATCGCTTTTGGAAAGAAAATCATCTTTGTTGTTGGCACCTTCGTCTTAAGTGAAAGCAGCATATAAAGTCATAGTTACGTAGAACGTTGGCAGGAAATATACAAAGTATAAAATGTACGCCGTATTCGAAGTTCGCGTCGCAAACCCGACATCCGGTATCCGACAAAAACAGAAGATCCACCATTACAAATAGTTAGGTGTCCGAAAGAGAAAAAAGATCCGCTGTTATTAGAGTAAAGTAGTCTTAAAGGCAGAACAGGTTACAATGAGAGCAAAAGCTATTTGAAGTCACTCTTCCTTTGATGTAAGGTTTGATCGAAGTCACGATTGAATAGGAATGTGGAATTCCAGACATATTTCTTTTTTCACACATAAATAGCTATTGCAGAGGCAAGGTGAACTAAAGCAGTACGAAGATTGGACGTTTCTGCGAAGAAAGTATGGTTGTTAAGTGGAGAGTTTAAATTTAATGCACGTATATAGCGTCCCTATTCTATGCTCCGGCAGTGATTGGATATTTTTTAAATTCTAATATAAAAAAGTACCCCCAAGAGTTAAATGTAGAGTCAGTTTCTGGCATGTTGTTTTATTTCATAATGAACCCGTATTATCGGGCGAAACTTTTTGTTTTTTTCTGGCATGCTGTTTGACCCAAACAGAGTCCTAAGTTATAATATTTCACAACATTTATTCTTGATACGGGAAAGGTATTTGAAAGTTTTGCTATTCTACTTTAATAACATTGTTTGCTTTCAATTGGAATGGTGTTTTACTATATATGTACATACATACAACATCTCAACTGGATTATATCATGCTAATCATGGACTATACGGGAACTATAACTTGTTCAGGAAACTATATTATTTTGTTAACGTTATAGAAACAGCTATTATAAAAAGGATTGCCAATGCTGTTGATCGCTTCATAACAATTTTGTCAAAAAACTAAATATTGGCAAAAGTTAGCGGAAGATCACTGCTGTAAAATCATATATTTTTTTCTTTTTTGCGTGGTTATTTTATTTTGTTAATAAATACGTTTATTTCATTATCATGGTCCACGCTATTTGTTTACTATATTTTTCTTTCGTTGACTTAACAGTTTTGATTGTATTGATTTTGAAGGTATGGGATTTTCAATAAATCCTTGTCATAGGCGATCATTAGGTTTCAGAAACTGTTAGAAGTTTCTTACCTTGTGTCATATAATTTAATTACTTAATTATAAATGTGAATATTGAGGTATTTTCTAAATGAAATATGAAATTAAAAAATAATCACGAGCCCTGTTTTTACTTACAAAATTTGAACTACTTACAGTAACTTCGTTGTGTTTGAGTGTTTTTTTTATTATCCTTCTGTAAAATTCTTCTTCTTCATTTTTTAGCTAATATTCCAGGTCCTTTTGTTGTAAATCCTCTCCAATTGCTTTTCTTAATTTCCTGAGTTTTTCTTTCTTAATTTCCTCGAAGTGCTTTTTGATTACTTTTAACTGTTTTTAAATAAATATAATACTTTCAATGATGTTTAAAATTCTAGATATTTTTTGCCGAAAACGTCTGTTGTCAAAAGATTTTTTTCAGTAACTGTCCACTTGTTTATCCCGTTGTCACAAGAATGCCATTCAACGACTTGATACTTCTTGTGGTTGGCCTAACGATGATCATTTCCGATGTTAGAGATGACATTGTGAATGTTGACTACTGGATTCCATGTAATGTATGTTGTGCATGAATTTTGTGCGCTTCTTCCAAAAAATATTCTGTAAACGTAAATTATTGAAAATAATTTATGACTTTTATTATCCCCCATGAAGTAATATTGATGGAGTTCTTTTTTTATAAATGTTATACTCTATCAAAATGCCAGAATTCGAATAATAACTAAAAATATTCGAATTCCGCAAATATTAAATTAAAACGGTAGAAATTAATGAACTTAGGTGTAAGTGCACGCACTTCGACACACTTGGTCCAACGTTTCTCTAGCTTCTCGATTCCCTCCTGGAAGTGACTTTCTTCGAGGTTCCCAAAATAATCGTTTACAGTCTCTATCAGTTCTTCATTCGGCCAAAATCTCTTTCCACTCAGAAATGTTTTGAGTTTCAGGAACAGGTGGAAGTCCGATGGAGCCAGATAAGGTGAATATGGTGGATGCGAAAGGATTTCGAACTTCAATTCTGTTAATTTTTGCTGACCGATTACACTTGAATGAGCGGGCACATTGTCGTGATGAAACAACATTTTTTTCCTGACCATTCCCGGGCGTTTTTCCTGAACTGAATTGTTGCTTTCAGTTTGTCCAAAAGTATTGTGTAAAATTGGCCAGTTAACAATTTTTTCTTTTTCAAGATAATCAATTCCTTTTGCTTCCCAAAAAACCGATGTCATCACCTTTCCAGCCGAGTGAATGGTTTTTACCTTCTTCGGAACTGATTCACCGCGTTCAATCCACTGGTTTGATTGCATTTTTGTTTCTGGTTATTAGTAATGAATCCAGGTCTCATCCATGGTCACGAATCGCCTCTTGAAATCCAACGGATTTCTCGTAAACACTTGCAAACAATCGGCTGAGGTTCGAACTCGAATGCGTTTTTACTCCGAATTAAGCAAATGCGGCACCTATCTTGCAAAAAGTTTTTTTTAACCCAATTCATTATGTAAAATATGAAATACTCGTTCATAAGAGATGCCCAAGGCTTGCACTTTTATTCGGTGATCTGCCAAAACTATGTCATACATTTTATCCTTAATTTCTGGCGTGGTAGCCGTTTTCGGACGTGGTTCATCACTTATGCGTATGGCCACGCTTGATTTCCGAAACCCAATAACTCATGGAAAATGAAGGTGATGAATTCCCAAGAACGGCACCTAACCTCGATTTGATTTCTGTTGCGGTTTTCCCTTCTAAATAGAAAAATTTGAAGACCTCTCGACCTTCGTTTTTATCCATAATTGAAAACATAGAAAGGTACTTGACTTCAGTGTTTGCCAAAACCAGACTATTTGATAGATCGATTTGACATTTGCAATCAATTGATATGAAAGAGTAGTCAACACAACGACATAAAGTATTTGGAAAAAAGCAACCCTCTAGCAGCGATTCCGGAAACTTGTCAATCTACCCTCGTATTAAAGTTTATCGAAAGCCTCTAACTATTCTAATAAAAGAAGAAATAGAAGGTATCAATTTATGGTGTCACGGTTGAAGATTTTTCGTTGAAATTTATATTTTTGGGTTCTAGCTATTTTCAAGAAAAAGCTAAGGGAATATTCTTTAAATTTTTCTTGAAAGTAGCCTTTTAAATTGGTGTTTAACTAATTTTACTTGAAAGTGCTGGAATACTAGAAGGTACCATGTGATTTCCTATGATTTCATCGCTAATTGATCGTAAACTTATTTGTGTTGTTGTACAGTAATTCATATAGGTACATATGCATGTGCAAGAAAGGGGAAACTTTATAGAATAGGTGAAGCAGAATATCCTAGGTATACTGTAGATAGATATATACATAATACCGCATCTATGTCTGCATATGAATACGAGGGACACGCTATATATTTTGAGATGCCACAAAAGTAGAGAAGTTAGAGCTGGCAACACTGCATTTCTAAATACCACCATGCTTAAGTAGTAAACTCTGACTGTCAGTTGAGTCGCTGCTGTCATAGAGTAAACGCGGTAGGTACGATTTGTCATCGAAGCATGGACTTGTCAAGAGAACATGTATGCGCAATGAATTACTATGATTTTAAGGTCGGTTTAAGTGAACAACAAAGTCTTGAACGATTGCAACTCGCATTTGGTGATGAAAGTCCTTCACGTGCAATTGTGTTTCGCCGGTATAGCGAATTTAAAAGAGGACGGATATCGATTGGAGATGAGGAACGTACCGGTGGGCCCTGTTCTTCAGTTACCGCTGGAAACATTGAGAGTGTGAAACGTATGATCGATTGAGGCAACTCTTGGTGTTGGATCCGCAACAGTAAATTCAATTTTACATGATCATCTTCGGATGCAAAAAATTGTTACTCGTTGGGTGCCACACACGCTTACCGATTTCCAAAAAGCAGAGCGAGTAAGAATCGCTCGGGAAACATTGGAAATATTAAATAATGGTGGACATCGCATTCTATCAAAAATAGTAACAGGTGATGAAACTTACATCCCATTTTACGATATTCCTACCCGCCAGGAGAGCCGCGTGTGGATCCGCGAAGATGCACCAACACCAATAATGGCCAAAAGGCAAAGGGTTGTCAAAAAAGTTATGTACGCAGTTTTCTTCCGTAGTACCGGATAAGTAAAAACAATGAAGCTGGAAAATCAACGTACAGTCACAGCAAACTGGCACACCACAAAATGTTTATCTGCAGTTCTTGAGTCAGCTAACATTCGCGGGTTAATGTTGCATCACGACAATGCATCGACACACAGTGCACAGCAGACAGTTGAATTTTTACGCGAAAATAAGGTAAAAGTCATTGAACATCCACCCTATTCGCCTGATTTGGCCATGTGTGATTTCTGCTTGTTCAACCTAAAGAAACATTTACGTGGTCGACGTTTCACGACGGAGGATGAGATAGATGAAGCAATTCATCTATTTTTTGAGAGCATTTCAAGAGATGACTGGCTTTACGCTTTTACGTTGTGGAAACTTCGGTTACAAAAGTGAATTGATGCAGGAGGAGATTATTTTGAACATAAATAAAATCATTTTCGTAAAAAGACTTGTAGTTTTCTTGTATCTCAAAATATACAGCGTGACCCTCGTATATATCGTCATACATCGATCGTTGATATGAAGGAATAGCTCGTACATACCTACGCAATAATCACTGCCGCATTTTACGAGCTCTAAGTAGTAATTAGAAATGCACTTCTCCGTCGCGAATAGGACTGTGCTCAACTAATTACATACTTTGGATATACATACATTTTAATAATCGTCATCGCGGATTCGAGTCGTCCTCGTCGACATCGTCGATGTTGTCGCTTCGAATCTGTCTAATTATGACGTTTCGGTTGCATTTATTGCAATGCGCTTTCCGGACGCGTACATGTCGCGTAATTAATCAATTAACAAATTCGTGGCGTCTGCACTAATTGGAGCGATTTCGTTCTGATTGAAAAAGAGGTCGGATATTTACGAAACGTTTGCGTTGTGTATTAGCTTTCGATTTTATGCCGTTTTAGTTTTAATTTAAGCTGGGGATTAGAGTAAATCCTCGCACTTTTTACGTACTTTAATTAATAATAAAGCTAAAAAGCAAATACGTATGGATTTCTATTTCGATTTATTTTAAACAGCTTGAATTGGCTTTTAATGCATTACTTGGAATATTTAATTTTATGTTATAATTTCGTATATAACAAATTAAGGCGTGGAAGTGATAGTTTAAGTATAGGTTCAAGACGAAAACTACTTCGGATCAATAATACCAAAACATATATATATAAGTGATCTTGCTAATGTTATTGTACACCGTTATCATTAACGCTGGCCACGAGCGGTACCGCGCATCGGGGTAGAATCAGTTCGGACCGAGAGGAACGGTAGTATTACTTCGTCTGCGGAGCAGTACGGACATTTTCGCTGCCGGTCATTTGCGCAATTGTTTATCTGTCCTAGAAAAATTATGATTTCGTCGGCAAAACGACCGCGGTCGGACAGACTTCGAAAATTTATTGCAGAAATTCCAGACTTAATATATGAAGGTGCTAAAATTAAATGTGTAATCTGTAAAATCCCGTTAGTGTGTTGGTCCAGACAACATTGTCTACGACACGTAAATAGTGAAAAGCATGTCTCAAAAAGAAATTACGCACGAGACAATGAGAAATTTATATTTAATTTATGCGTTACGTTTATCGCATGTAATATACCGTTTAATTTACTAGACAATGAACCATTTATCTGCTTTTGGAATAACTATTGGGAGTGCAAATTACCAAGTCGAACATCGTTACGAAGAATTGTGCCATCTGCGCGCGAACATATTGAACAAAAAATAAAATCGGAGTTGAAAGATCAAAAATTGTGGTTATGTGTCGACGAAACAACAGATCGGAAGAAACATTCTGTTCTTAATGTAATGGCACGCAAATTGGAACATCATCAATCGGCACCTTCAATTCTATTAGTCTCCAAACGAATACAACAGTGTACTGCCGAATTAATTTCAAAGTTAGTGTTAAATACATTGGACAAGTTTGAACTTTCAACAAACCAACTTTTGATGTTAGTGAGTGATGGTGCTGCAAACATGCTTTCTGTAGGCCGGTCTCTTAAAAGCATTCTGCTAATTTGTTACACATTACGTGTAAAATTCATGCTCTCAATCTTGTGGCGGATAGTATCAGAAAATGTTATCCTGAGGTAGACGCTTTAATAGCGCATACCAAAGCAGTATTTGTCAAATCACCGAAACGTATTCGCGAATTTCACAGACTGTGCCCCCGTATACCAGAGCCACCAGAACCTATTCTAACTCGTTGGGGACATGGTTACAGGCCGCGTTTTATTATCATAAATATTTTGACAATATTAAGAACGTGGTTTTACAATTCGATACAAAGGAAGCTGTCTCTATCCAGAAAAGCCAGTCGAAATTTCAAGATAGTCAGGTTAAAATGGATTAAAAAATCATTCACGACAATTACTTCGGGCTAGCAGATGCAATAGAAAAATTACAAAATCCTGCGGTGCCGTTAGAAGAATCTCTACAAATAGTGCAACATGTTCACGCACAGCTATGCGCGATTGAAGACGCATAAAATGTTTCTGTCCTAGAAAAATTTGAAAGTGTTTTTGAGAAAAATTCTGATTTGGCACATTAAGACACATTTATGAAGGTGCGTCAACAGAATCGTTAAGTTATTTGAAAGATTATTTTACTTACGCAAATATTACGTCACTAGATGTAGAACGTTCGTTCTCTGCATATAAACGCATTTTTTCCTCATGCCGTACTAGTTTTGCCGAAACAACAGTTGAAACATATCTAATGTTGCAGATATTTAATAGACATTATTCACTTTGTGATTTCACGGAGGACTCTTAAAATGGTAAGTGTTTGAGCACGTGTTATTTAATTTTTATTTAAAAGATGAGCGAAATTATTTGCGGCAGCAAACATCTCTATTAGTAGAATAGCTCTAGTGGAACGCGAGGCCTGGTCGACTCTACGCTACTGCGCGGTACCGCTCGTGGCCAGCTTTAGTTATCATTAACTGGAGTTATTTTGAAACTTTTGACGGATTTCTAGTGATTAAAATCTTCCCGAATTCTTAATCTGCATAACTTTTATTCAAACTGATTGGATAACTTCGCGCACCGAGAAAGATATTATATTCAAAGTAACAATATATACACTGAAATATCTTTCTCGAGGGTTTTTCTCAAATTTTGTTAAATTTTCTAATTTAATTTGAATAAACGATTCTTGTAGGTTCGGAGGTATCCCTAGATACCCTTACGGCAATTTTTGAATGAGTTTCCAACTCAGTAAAATGAAATTAACGAATTTTAAGATTTGAAAATTAACTAACACTTTTGAACGATGCCAATGTACATAAACCCTCTGTTTATATACCCACTACAGGAAGCTGCTTGTTCTGGATATTTAACCCTTTTCTCTTCTAATAAAGACTTTGAATACACAAACGAACACTTATATTGGGATTGGATTTAAGACACACTTTGATTCAACCAAGGCCGAATAAAGATTGATGAAAAATTATGGCGTCATTCATCTTTCTTTTATTTTAAATCGCGAAAGACCGGCGATTGTTTTAATACAGGGGGAGCCGGGAAGAACGGACCAAACACCAGGAGTGTATTGTACACGTGAAAATAATGTAAAAGGACTCATATGTTCTTATCCGATTTTCAAGTTTTCAAGTTATAACGTAATTAAAAATTTTTAACTGATGTTCTTGTAAATGGTCCAAATTTTCGCTTGTTTTCGGGTTAATAGGTCTTAAGTAAAATAAAAATATCCTTGCATTGACTATGTACACGCAGAGAAACGGTTTTTTGCATTAAGAAAGTAGCTTTTCTTGCAAAAATCGGCCCCCATTCAAGAAACGATTTTTATTTCAAGACTATAAAAATGTATAGTATAAGGAAATAATTTTCTTGAAATCTAATTTGGATTAAATAAATATTTTCTTCGGGTTAGAAAATCAAGACAAAAAAAATGTTTCTTCTTAGTAAATCATTTAGTTTTAAGTTACGAAAATATTTATATTAAAGGTAGAAATGAAAAAATCGTGCAGATCTCACAAAGTTCCATTGAGAATTTAGGCAACCAGTTTCATGTTTAAAAAACGCATCAGACCAGCTACAAGAATATCCAACATAAGAAAAACTACAGTAATGGAAAAAAAAGCTAAAGTTAGTAATTAAAATTAGGAGCAAGTGAATGAACTAATGAAAAATTTTGTTTTATTAAAAAAAAAATAAAAAGAATTTTTCATAATTTTTTTATTTTTTTTTATTTCTACAATAAAGTAGTTAAATAGGGATTATTTTTATATAGTTTAATAATTAATGAGTTCATATTTAAGTTTATTTATTATATTATTAAAAAAAAATTAGTTAAATTAGTACACGGTTACTACTACCTAGGATGGCGTGACTATAACTACTGGAACTAGGTGGCGCCAGGAAATATTTCAGTTGCTGTTGAGTGATGTAAGAGCAATGTCACCAAGAGCAAGAAGCTCTAATGCTTTTTCTTCTCATATTTATTTTTGCTGATAATGATTCCATCAATACCAGGAGCATTAACATTTAGTACTAGCATTAGCATTATCTTGATTATTGTTTCCAGGTACTTTTTCACGTGTACTTCTACATTAAAGTTCACTTTTGTTTGAACATTATTCTATAGATAATCTCTACTTAACCTTTTTAAAGTCATGAGCAATGTGAGTAATTTACTGCACTATGTACGGATATGTCGTACTGTTTTAAACAAGGTAAGCAATTAATAATGTGCATCTAAATAATATGAATTTCAAGAATTCTAAGCTAAAAATGCTTTATTTTAAGAAAATGAAACTATCCTTTAGAAAATATAGTGGCCATTTTCTTATACTAAGAATCGTTTCTTTCAAATTTCCTGCAAGATTTTCTGGAATCAAGTTAACAAATGTCTTAAACAAAGAAATGCAATTATTTCATTACAAGTATATACTTCTCTTAAGCGGAGAAAGAAACGCTAAGAAAATATTTCTTTTGATTTAGAACAGCTATTGTATTGCGGATAATTGAAGCAGTAACTATCTTGAATTAAGGCGGACAGCTTTGATACAAGTAAACGTTTCTCTGCGTGTATGTAAAACAAAAAGTCAGGTACGTTTGACATTAAAAGTTTTTTTGGCTTCTTGTCACATATGACGTACCGGCTATCAGAATCAATCCTTTCGAAGCTCAAAATCGTTTCAATAATTTTGTTGTTCTCATGCGTCCTCCTTTTACCCGATTAACTGAATATTTATTGATTCAAAATCAGCATATAATCAGTTTGACGCTGTTAGTGTACCATATACAAATACTCAGTTTCAGTGCAATTGCTAAGATACTGAACAAGTTGAAATCGTAATCATTTATTTTGTTGGTTAATCACGTTGTGGTTACGTAAATTAAAATATGTGTTCCTTTTTCTACATCGACATCTAATCACTTAATTTTCAGTGGAATAGGTTAACATTCTAATCACCTGTAAATCAATTTCAGTTTATCACTTAGTTATTTTGTAAAAAGAGGACGCCGCTGATATGTGACAGTGATTTAACTTTTATTTTCTAGTTTGTACATTATTGTGTTAGAAAATGTCACACACTTATTCAAATTCAGAATATGCAAATAAATATGGTGCTTGTTTGTGGTTTTTGTTATGGGAATGCTGTAGCTGCTGTTGAAGAATATTGTTAATAATTTTCACATCACGGAGGTCCTAGTAGAAACGTATTTATCAGTTTTCAACAAACTGTGCGGAATGCTTCCCAGTGCTAACATCTGAACGAACTACTCGACAAAGTTTAGAAAAAGTAGAAAATATTCTGGATTTAGTAGAAGAAGATGCAACGACTAGCTCCCCAAAAATTCGTACTAAATTGGGCATTCCGCAAAAAAGAGTTATAAACACACTCCACGAGCAAGGCTTTCATCTATACCATATTCAGCACATACAGCACCTACAACCCGAAGATTAACTAAACGCATGGAATTTTATCGATGGATAAATGATAATCGTCGTGTTGCATCGTGCATAAGCTTTACGAATGAAGCAAGATTTATCCGTGACGGCATTAATAACATTCGAAACTCTCATGTATAGTCAGACGAAAGTTCTCACGCAACAGTCGAAAGTAATTTTCAGCACGTTTTCGGTAAACGTGTGGTATGGTATGGTCCATAGTTATTTAATTGGCCCTTTTATTTCGGAGAATCGTCTCACAGGAGACCACTACTTAATTTTTTTATAAACAATAAACATCAGAAAACAAATGTATTATCGTCATAATGCGGATCTCCTGCTTATTTTGCTCTTCAGGTCAAGCAACATTTGGACGGCGGTCCTATTGGTTGGCCTCCAAGATCTCCAGACCTCGCGCCACTGGACCTTTGTTTATGGGGCTGGTTCATAAAAGAAGTTTACAAGGTGAAAGTCGACACTAGGGATGCACTAATTCAATGTATTAGAAATACTGCTCCAGACATTTAAGAAAGACATAGCAACAAGGAGAGCAACAACCGCCCTTCTTAGACGAAGCATAAAATGTTTAGAGGTCAATGTATCACATTTTGTTTATTTGTAATTGCGCTATAACTTGAAAACAAATGAAAATCGCGTGAGAATATACGAATCCTTTGCGTGTACAACACTCCTGGAGTTAGGTCAGTTCCTCCCGACTTACCCTGTATAGTAGAATATGCAACGACAACACTTCATATGTAATACAGCTATAATTTTTGTTAGCCAACTACATATTTTGTTGGATTAAAGGAGTGTATTATAATTATTAGTATACATTGTTCTTAACTTAAAGATTCAAAGGTTTGATGTCCCAAAATTGTTTTCTGTCTAAGTATCATCTCGAGCAAAAACACCAAAAACCAAAAGATTATCAGTCCCTTTTTATTTTCAATACTCTCCTTACAACAGTAGTAATGTTGTTTGTGAGAGTTTTCTTTCAAATGCTTCTTTAAAATCCTCTTTTCTTCATTTCCAGTTGATCTAAGTTCTTCTGTTGTAAAATCTCCTTCAGTTGCATTCTCTAACTGCTACGGATAATTTTTACGGATAATTACGGATTGCTTCTGACTGATTTTAAATAAACATAGTACTTTGAATATTATTTTAAAGTTGAATTTCTAAGTAATTTTCGGCGAAAATGTCTGTTGTAAAAAAGTTTTAATATCTGTCTTCTTGTTTATCTCTTTGCCACAGGAATGCCAATCCACCGACTTGATATTTTTTATGGTTGGCCTAACGATGATCGTCTGCGGTGTTACAGATGACATTGTAAATTTTAACTACTAGATTCCATGTGAATTTTATGTTAAAAAAAAAATAAACGTGTAAAGTGATATATTAAAAAAATGACTTTATCCTGAAAATAAAATAAATTGGGACAGTGTCCTAAAGAAAAATTACGCTTATGTATTTTGGATAACTTATATTTAGCACAACAATAATAAATTAATAACCGAGTAAAATGTATTTATTGTTTAATTTATTACTAGAAAGGTTTAACAAGATGGAGAGATAATATCTTATTTATCTCTTCATCTTGTAAAATGTTCTATTCATAGGCAACAGAAATATAAATTATGTTTAATAAATAGTACTAAAGTAACAGAAAAAATAATTCTGTTTGATGAAGGAGGTAATAAACCATAAATTGCATTCTCTTTCAAGATACAGATTACAAAAGGCACGTGTGGCATATACCAATTTGTCTAAACCGTAATAAGTTTTTTCCATAAAATTTGCGATTATGTTCTAAATATAACTTTATTAATAAGGGCTTACAGTATAATCGCGACCGTGAGCTTTTTGAGAGATTTTAGTACCTGCATATATTCGTACTTACTAAAATCAGCAACTGTTTGAAGAAATTTCGCAGGCACCCAAGTGCAAATCATTGTGCCACTGGCGTCTTTGATTAGAATTTGCATTTTATCTCAAAAACAAAATAACATACAGGTAACCCTAATCGACGATATTAATATTTAAAGTTTAGAGGGACCATCTTAAGTTATACACTAGTTGAGCATATGTCAATATTATTATTTTCAGAATATTGCGCAATTTATTAGTTTCCATACGTGCCGTTATGTTAAAACTTATTAACCAACTTGAACACGCTGCATATTTCCTGACTGAAGCAGTAGACAGTTTTCTTTACAGGAGGCCCCTGATATAATAATATAAAACCAACTTTTTCTTCGTATTGGTCCTTTTCTTAAAATTATTCCCACAACTAAAGCTAAAAATGATTGCAATTACTGGAGTATACAGTACACATACACGTACGTAGTGATATTTTGAACAAGCTATCCACATATACCGCGTTAGTAAGCTTCGTAGTAATGTGAACCGCTAAAATATGTGGACACTGTTGCAACGTTTGCTCGCTATGAAGTAAAAGGGGCGTGGAGTCGCGCGACGAAAATGAATCAGAATCAGTAACAATCCAACCGCTAATTTATTTCTTTAATTGATCATCTTTGCCTTTCTCGATCTTTTCTCCTTGATTACTTTTGATTTGCTTTATTTGTGTCTCGAAATTATACTGTGCAATATTTTTCTTTTTAATTATATTCTTATAAACTAAGAAGTCATGAAACCACATTAGAGGCAACACTGCAAATGACTGCTTATTTGAAAATCTATTATAATAATAGGTTCAACGGAATTTTAACACATACAAATTCGATTCAGTTTGACATAAAATTCCATTAATTAGATTTAGAAAACATGTTTTCGTTTTGGAATTTGCATTTAAAAGTTTATATATTTGTTATGCATTTACTATCGTTTAAACATTTAACATATTGGATATTTGGAAATGCAAAAATGTAATCTAGTTATTTTATAAAGGTTCTATTTAGTTTTGGAATTCATCATTTTTCCTTTTAAATTAAGAACGTTTTCTTGGTTTCATATACAACAATATTGCATTTAAGTATTTATTTGAAAATAATTAACGATTAAAGTCAATCAATAGGATAAAAATCAAATAAGATATATTACGTATTTCCATCAATCTGTATCGAGCAGATGTCTCGAGTACGTATGGTAGGCGACGGGCTTGCGACTGTGTGGAATTGTCCAGTGACACTGAGGAGTGGAGAGGGCGTTCTTAGCACAAGCGACAACGTTATTCGCTATATGTATGGGACTAGCGCTTATAAATGAATCCTTACCTACCCTAGTCTGTACGTAGCAATTATTAGTGTTTGTTTCCAGAAAGTTACCCACCACTTATCAACTCTATATAATGGTAGATAACGATGATTAGTACAGAAGAACTCAAGGATAATGAAAGCATTTCTTTCTGTCCATACAGGGTGCTAGAAAGTGCCACACACCTTCAGGGGGATAGTATGGTGCAAAATATGCAGAGAAGTCTTAATGAACATTGGTCCGCAAATGGAGTTACGGAGGATTATTCCTTTTTGTAGCATTTGTACATCTCTTCTTTCGTTCGCAAAAACCTGCACTTTCTTAGCGTAGTTGACAATGGTTCTGTCAAATATACAGCTTGTAGTTAATATTCAGCGGTTAGTGCTCAATTTTCATGTCTTTACTAAGACTCTTTTGTATATTTTGGGCGATACGATTTCTCCTATAGGTTTGTGACACTTTTTTAACATCCTGCAGATAATGAAGGCAAAAATCGTTATCGTTAACCAAAAAGTCAAATATAAGAGTTTTCGAAACATTCGAGTTTAGTATCCAGATGGCTACTTTTAAATCATACAGAAGTAAATTAATGTCAATATTTAGGTGAAAACAGTTGCTTGCAATTTTATAATTTCATTCCTGTAATCGGAGCTTGTTGGGAAGCCTTTATAAGGACATTGTTGTCTTGGTTGTTGCTGGTATTTGTTTTGGTTAGATTTTCAAGATACGAGGGTAAGTCAAATATTATCTACACTTTCGCCATAACAAGCTTTGAAGGTTATCGTAGTGGCGGCCGCTTGCGCATGCGTTGAGCTGGCGCCTCTGTGGTCATGTGTGCGTAATTTAATCACGATCGCGTCATTTGTCTGCAAGCTACAACAGCATAAGCATGTCAGCTCCGCTATTAGTTTGCACCAAAGAGGAACAACGAGCAGTGATCCTATTTTTGTGGTCAAAGGGTGTGAAAGGTGCTGAAATTCACCGGCGACTTTTGTCACAATACGGGGACAGTGCTTTATCTCGTAAAATCGTTTTTTTGTGGATCGAAATGTTTCAACGTGGCACGGGCGTAACACAAAAATAGGGAGCTTGACGGCCGTTAACCTCGACCACCGACGACAACATCCAGCAAGCTCGAGAGATGATTACAGCAAATAGGCGAGTCACCATAGGTGAGGTTGTATCTTCTTTAAACATCAGTCACTATTCTGCTTAAAAATGCGTCGCCTTCCGCGTTGAAGCGATCCAGTAAGCGTTGGCAGATGTCCAAACGTTTGGTTTTGTTCTCTGCGGTAAGCATTCGTGATACCCACCGCGCACACACTTTACGAAATTTGAGTTCATCGTGGTGACTCGCTTATTTGCTGTAACCATCTCTCTAGCTTGCTGAATGTTGTCGTCGGTGGTCGAGGTTGACGGCCGTCCAGCTACCTGTTACGTTCGTGTGGCCACTTTGAAGCCTTTCGATCCCCAAAAAAACGCTTTTACGAGATAAAGCACTATCCCCGTATTGTGACAACAGTCTCCGGTGAATTTCAGTACCTTTCACACCCT
This sequence comes from Dynastes maya, assembly GCA_029619315.2. Lineage (NCBI taxonomy): Eukaryota > Metazoa > Arthropoda > Insecta > Coleoptera > Scarabaeidae > Dynastes > Dynastes maya. The sequence continues at coordinate 30,844,939 of JAROYE020000001.1, forward strand.
CTGACCACAAAAATCGGATCACTGCACGTTGTTCCTCGTTGGTGCAAACTAATAGCGGAGCTGACATGCTTATGCTGTTGTAGCTAGCAGACAAATGGCGCGATCGTGATTAAATTCCGCACACATGGCCACAGAGGCGCCAACACAACGCATGCGCAAGCGGCCGCCATTACGATAACCTTCAAAGCTTGTTATGGCGAAAGTGTTGATAATATTTGACTTACCCTCGTACATTCATTTTCTGACATTAAACTGAAGTCTTAGAAGGCGCTTATATCTTTAAAACGCTTTCAATAGTGTGATGCAAAGCTACTTAATTAGATATGCACCTATTTTAAATACATACCTTTGCTTCAACTGTAATAGTAATTGTTTTACTTCTACACTTTACACTTATTATTTCACTTCTGGAAAACTATTTTTTGTGAATATTATAATATCAAAATGTAAATATTTCTACATCTAAATCTCTTATTATTGAAATTATTATCTTTTTGCTTGCATAAAATATCTTTGTATTGTATATATTTCGCTTAAGGCTCTTATATTCAATTAAATAATTATTGTGTTCATCGTGTCTGTACATAAAATATACTTTAAACAACGTTTCCTTAATAAAAGTAGTTCATCAATCCCTTAAAATTATATTTCTTGAGGTGATAATAAAATATAATTGGGACATAATTAGGAAGATAATGCAACATTGACGGGACAATGAAAGGGAGTTCATTCACAATTAGCTACATTAAAAATACATTGACACAATGAGAAGACATAAACAAAGCCGTAACCGCAGGTCGTTCGAAAACAAAAAGCTGCATCCGACACATTTGCTGGCATCTTTTGTTGTCGCGCCGACATTTGTTATCAAATAATTTTGTTGTCCGTGAAATGTTCTCAATTCAAACCAACAGGTTGTACTATTGTCGACAGTCCTTAATAGAATTACCATAATAATATTGTCATTCTTATATTTACCATAACAGAAAAAGCCAGGGTTGTACTGTAAAGAGCCAGACGTAAGGGTTATTTTGGTGACGTATTGAACTTAACAATGCGATTCATGTCAATTCAATTGCACAAAGAAGTATTCTACTTTTGGAAGTGAGGTTTGGCTGCCTTTTGTGTTTCCCTGCACTCGTTCTCTTTATAGCACGTTCTATACTTGCTTCCGAATCGTTTACGTAAGTTTGTGAACTTAAATATTTACCTCATCATTCGATGAAAGTAAAATTTGTCCCGTTTATGTTCGAACTTTTCAATGGGTGCGATTTTTATACCAATTTCATTGAAATTGATACCGACGCCGCGCTTGTCAACGTCGCGTCGTTCTTTTTCTTCTTGATTGTCTTTTGGCCGTTTCTTTCAATCGGTTTTACGAAGGCTTTCATTTCTTTGTGTTCATTTCGTGAACGATAAATATGAATTATATAGCGTAAAGAAATTAATACTGATAAAATTTGAACGCTCATTGGTAATGAATACGTATTTTTAACATTTATTACGTTACGCTCACCAAAAATAACACTGATTAACAAAATTTAAACTTTTTCTTGTCCCGCAAATTAGTATATATGAACCTTGCAGCATTTTTTATACTGAATTCAAACCTTTTTTTAGAAATATTCTATCAGGCAGGGTTTCTAAGTGACAGCGCAATAAATAGTAGAACAACGTGTATAATGTGTTTATTTATAAAACAACTGAAAATGTTTCGAAAATGTACAAATGTATGATTTTTTGCTATATTTAGCGTCAGGAACGTCTCTCATCCGTGTCCAGCAATAGTCTGCCAGCATAGAGGGGCTCCACTTGCCTTGGTAGCGCTTTCCGATGTCCAAAATATCTTGGTGAAATCTTTCCCCATGTTCGTCACTAACGGCTCCAAGATTGTTCGGGGAAAAATCTAAATGTGAGTCTAAAAAATGCATTTTTAGACTCATATTACACCCCAATGTTTCATACGAAATCAAAAGGTCTTTTACAAGGTTACAAGAACAATGTAAAAGTCTTCGGATTTGTGATTGCCTAAAAAGTTCTCACAAATATTCTTAAATGACAGCCAGGCGGATTTTTAATTTTTATTCAGCTCTACATCGAACTTTTCGTCTCGAAACAAGTCCCTCATCTGGGGTCCCACAAATATACCCTCCTTTACTTTAGCATCACTGATTCTAGGAAACTTATTCCTCAAATACGCGAATCCGCGACCGTTTTTATCCATTGCTTTGACGAAATTTTTCATAAGTCCTAGTGTTATATGTAAGGGGGGCAAATAAATTTTCTGAGGATCGACAAGACAGGGGTTGATGACATTCTTAACTCCTGGAGTCAATGATGTTCGTGTCGGCCACATTTTCTTTACATAACGGTTTTTCTTGTCTAGACTAGTCCCACTCAAACTGGAAACAACAGTACTTCGTGTAGCCGAGTTGCAATCCGAGTAATAGCATCACAATCTTTAGATCGCCGCAGATATTCCACTTAAATTCATCGTATTAGATTTTTTCTAAAAGAATCTTCATGTTGTCGTATGTTTCCTTCATGTTGCCTGAGTGGGCCAGAGGAATTGAGGGCAATTTATTTCCATTGTGAAGTAAAACGGGTTTTAAGCTAGCTTTGGATGAATCAATGAACAAAGGCCATTCATCAGTGTGATATTCATGGCCAAGTGTACTCATAACCGAGTCAATATCATTGCAGAAAACCAGGTCATCTTCAAGGGAGAAGTAATCATTCAATTTGGCATGACGACTACGATAAAACGAAATTTTTGTGTCACTCTGAACTAGATTCCAGCCCTTCAATCTGGATCCCAAAAGTTCGGCTTGCTTCTTAGACAGGTTTAAATCGCGAACGAGGTCACTAAGGTCTCCTTGAGTCAGCAAATGTGGTTCATTTGAAGAACATCCTGATTCAAATGTGGGATCCAAATTAAAATTTTCTTCTGCTACTTGATGTACTTTCTCATCACTAGACTCATCATCACTCAAAGTCATGTTTTCTGCAGGTGCTGGTACAGGTAACTCCTCGTTATGAAGTACTGGTCTCAGTGCAGATGGTAGATTAGGATATACAACAGTGTGTTTAGATTTTGATGTAATACCAGTTATATTTGTCAGGCAGAAGTAGCAGTCCGAAACGTGGTCTTCAGGTTCTCTCCATACCATAGGAACTGCAAAAGGCATATGACGTGAACCTTTTGCCCATGCTGTGAGGAGCCGAACACATGTGACACAGCAAATATGGGGGCCCAACTTTTATCCTGGTCGCCTACTTTACACCCAAAATAAGGTTCATAACATTTTCCAACTAACGGTGTAAACGAACGTTTCTGGGTTTTAAAAGTCAACTCGCCGCAGACGTAGCAGAACGAATTTGGATTATTTTTACAATTTCTCGGCATTTCAGTGGCACTTGGGGTATCAACACGACACTTTAAACACAACAGCTCACTTTCTCAAGGGTTAGAACATGGCAAATGTGGAGCTGCTGTGTTCTCTAGCTGGTCAGTTTACTGCAACTGCGCTCCCGGCCACAGATCTTATATTGCTCCTGGCCAGCTTGTCGAGACCTGTTCTGCGTCTTCCGAATGACGCAAGATTATTTAGAATTACGCAAGATTGTGTAAAATTTTATTTCAAATGCCTAAATATCACTGGCATATTTATCGGTATTTTATTGTAAAGTGCACAGTATGCTACGTGGATATACTGGAACTCAAAAACTGTGGGTGATGCAGTAATTTTGAAAGTGAATTTGAATTCAGCGTGCAAAAATATATAGGAAATAGGCATTTTTATACTTGGGACAAAAACCTTGTTAACCAGTGTAATCTGTATCAATTAAAAATATTCATGGAATTGTATATTTACTTTGAATGTTAGATATGTATGGAAGATAATTTTTGAAGTAATGTTGTTTTGTTTTGAAGTAATGTTGTTTGTAAAATATAAATTGTAGGGTAAAAGCGCAAATTTTAATGTTTTGAGATAATTTTGCATAGAAGATTGAATGAGTTTTGAAGGATGAATGGAAAAATTGCAGACGGTTTTCTCTATTGCATTGTTCTATAGACTTGTTAATTTATGCGTATTGTGCGATTGTTTCGAAAATAATTAAAGTTGTTCAATGTTTGTCCTTTTATTCTAGGGTCGACAATTAATATAATTGTAAGTACAATGTATTCCAATTAGTATATTTACTTATTTTGGTCTGTTCTATAATTTACAATTTTAGAGAAATGAAGATGAAAAAAATATGGTGGATATATTACTCTTTAACACATTGTTGTTTAATAGCAGACTATACCTGATATCTCAAGATGACCTCAAACATTCATAAATTAACAAGTTGCATATGTTTGATTTACATGTTTTGGACTGTTGGGCGTTTCTGCAACTTCTAGTAGCTTAGGTAGTTGTTAGAATTAGGAAATTTGCAACTCATGCTTCTTTGTTGGAGCAATTAACGATAATCTTACTACTAAATTTTTAGCTGTTTATTAGGGCATTACAATTTGTTACTGAGGCAGTTCGTACAATAATAAACTTAGGCGATTGGCGACAAGAATTACAGAAAAATTTTGTAAATTAAAGTTTCCCATCAAAACAAATGTTGAATATTTCAAAAGCTGGTAACAAAGAACTTTATCATTAAACAGGAACAAAGTTTCAAACCTTTTGCAGCATTAAGCAGGGTCTGCCTGAAAACCTGGATAGTGAAGAATTATAAAATCAAGACCTTTTGTTAGGGCATTGTCAATTAGTGATATTTTGCATTCGCCCTAGTAAAAATTCGGTTATGAGATCTTACTAACTTGTGTGATTTTGTAAGAGTACAATTCAAGCGGTTCAAGCAAAAAGCTTTCATACCATTTAATCCCAAGCAAGATATTTTTAGAGGAAGTATTAGAAAAGAAGTTCTGCTTGATAATTCTCAACTATCCCACCTGTATCTTTTTGAGTATACCTTTCTGCAAAGGTACTCACAATCAGACGATACTTTTTGCGTACCTGTCCATTAGTTATGTATGTCGATAATACCATCTTTTTAGGGAAAACCAATATGTTGTTTACTTATTAGGTTTTATAAGAATTAATCTAACTTGTTCATCATTTTCTTAGTGGAAATGACTGCATTTTCGAGAAGGTTATTCGTTTTTCTTTACTAATGAAAATTCTGTCTTTTCTATATGTGTAATTTCTGAAAAAACCTTCAATTTCTCTTAACCCTACGGTAGTCGCGCAGCTATTACTAACACATTTGGTCGCGTGGAGGACTACTGTCCTCGATAACATATTAGGTAGCTCTACATATTTGGTAAATTTATTTTGATAAATAAATAACAAATAATTTATGTTGGAATGAATTAGAAACAGTAAACTATAATAAATACAAACGTACAATAGCTTACATGAGTCTTTCATAAACAGTTTTGACAGATAACATTAGCGTGATCAGAACATACCCATTTGTAGCACTTTTTACAATACCTTCTTGTTGTTCTGTTACCTTGCCTAGTACATAAGAAACATCTACCCTTACTTGCACGAGGGGTATCGCCAGCAGTACTAGTAGAGGCTTCTGCATCTGGAGCGCCGAGCAGTAATGTAACACGGGAACGAAGTACTATAGGTATCTGTTGCATTTTGGATCGTATCAGTATTTGTGGTTTGATCATATTCCAAGCAATATCGGCTAAGAATTTACGTCTTATTACTTTACTCCCGTTAGTATTGAAAGACCAAACACATAGCATTGATCGCAGCAATATTCAGAAGGTTGTAGAAAATAACCAATGGCCATCTTTTGCAGTTTCTAGCAACATCATACTGGAACATAATTGATCAAGAAGAACACCTATTTTTGTTTTGTTATAGGAGGTGAGCATTTCCGGTTTCATATCATCGCCGCTCTCTTGATCAATTTTGTCGTCGTTGTGCAATGTTGATAAAAGCAATACTGACTTATTCTTTTTAGGGCAATAGTAAAACTAAATACGGATGACTTTATAGATCGCAATTTTTTTGGCAGGAATTCTTTAGGAATTTGTGATTTGTTTGCCCTTACTGTACCGACCTAGGTAATCTTCTTCCTAAGAAGGTCTTTTACTAAGGGAATTGTTGTAAACTAGTTATCATCTTTTACGTTTCTGCCACTACCTTCTATCGGTTGTACCAAACGCATAACAAGTTACTAGGCAGAGTTTTTTTTTATAATATGGACCTTTAGGTTGTAGTCCGCAATAAATTTCTAAATTTGATGTGGACGCTGTTTTAGAATCAACCAGAGCAAAGACTTTGATCCCATATTTTGCTGGCTTAGATGGTATATATTACCTGAGGGGGCATTTCCCATGAAAAGCTAGTAACTATTCATCAATTGTCAAATATCCACTAGGTGTGTAGTATTTCTGGAAACTTTGAATAAACATTTCCAAGACTTCCCTAATTGGTGCCAATTTATCGAATAATTTTCGTTCCAATCGATTGTGAATATTGTCAAATCGTATACATTTCAAGAGAAACCTAAACCGCTGCAAACTCATTGATAAGTAACATGCTTCTATGTCCCAACCTTTGGAGTTGTCCCACAACTCTGCAGCGCTTGCTCTACTACACCTGAAGGTACCTATGAGGTAAAGAAGGCCTAAAAACGCAATTATTTCAACATTATCCCTTGACTTAGCGTCCTTTTCTCTCGCAAAATTTGGTTTTAGATAATAATAATAATCTCTATTAATTCCAAGTATCCATGGATAACAGAATTCGTCCAAAATGGTCTATGTAAATATTTGTACAAGTGTCCTTATAATTATTTTATCAAGAAGTAATGACAAACACTCCAATTCCGTTTTAGCTTGTTTCGCTACTCCTTTTGCACCAGGTAAGAGTGTAATTATATTGTGATTTTTAGTGCGAACATTAGAACACTTTGTACTGTCTTTACCTAAAAATTGTTTTCTTTGCTTGTTCTACCTTCTACATCACTACTATTGGAAATATCAGACAAATTATCAACTTCGGACGTGCTGTCATGATTGGATTGATTGATTTCATCAATTTCACCATCGTCACTTCCTTCTTCATCTACATCTTTCAAATCTTCTGCTTCAAGTTCCTCTAGCCAAGCTAACCATTGAGCCGGATCTACTTCGAGACATATTTTTAGCAAAACTATAAAATATATAAAAAAATATGTATGGGATAGTACTTACATCGTAATAACACTAATAATATTACAAAAGAACGAATATTTTTAAGTAAAGCAAGAATTGAAACTGTCACATATGACTAACGTCCTCCACTTCACTTAGGGTCGCACAGTTTTCTTTACGTTTCTTAAAATTTGATCAGATAAGCATAGTTGTGCAGAGAAATGAACCACAAGAAGGTACTAAAAGCAATGTGTGCGTCCTTTCTTACTTTCATAGGATCTTTCAAATGAATTGTGGGTGGAGAACAATAGTCAGCCACGCGACTACCGTAGAGAAATGCTGGACATCTCAGACGAATATCCTTATTATTTAATAAAAATAAATAAAAATAAAATAGACATTTGATTCCTTTGTATCGTTAAACCTGCAATTACAGTGTAAATAAAATCCTTTTAAAATGCGTAAACATTTTTGCTTTAGAATGTTCTAGCTTATTCAATTTGTTAATATGTAATCATTAGACACACATATTTCTCTTTGCGAGATGATAATCGCAGCAAATGAAGAAAGGTCATGCGAAAAGTGGAGCTGGAAATTTATTGCTTTGTCTGCAAATAAGTAAACCTATAGTGAGGGATGATTCTCCCTTCGTCTCCTAATATATTTCGATATACACTGAATGTCCATTCGTCGGCCATTAATCCGACCAAAATATTCACTGTGACAGTAACAACAGCCATAAACGCCCCGGAATCCCGACCGCTAATATTTTTATGGGCGATCGGAGATATACCGGGCGACGGGACGGTCCACCAATGCCATTTCGGCTAATCGTTTCCGGGGCATGCATCAACCGAAGTCTCCAGCACCGGAGCCGCATAACTCGTCTAGTCGAGCCGGAACTGGACTGGATTACCGGAAGCCACGTGTTTTATTAATATGAGCGTCCGAGAAAGATTTATTATTTTAGATAGTTCGGACGTTTCCTCTGCAAAGCACTTCAGCACTGATCTAGTATATTGGGCTACCATACAATTGACTGTAGTAATTATTGTTACAATCATACATATACATAGGATGCGAATATGTAGTGCAGCAATTTGGCTATTCGCTACAATGCATACTACCATAATTTCTCGAAGAATGATTTTCCATCATTCCATTGCATGTTACTCTACTTTCTGTATAATTCCGCTATATAAATATTTATCCATGCGTAAGTTATCGTTTTGCTTGTTTATACTCTATTACTAAGCAAATTTCTTTCGTCGTATGAAATCGTTAAATTACGTGGCTCTCCTTCACCATACAGATTTTATAAATTTACTTGTAAAGTTGAATTATACAATCATTATGAGTTTTTATTCATTTGTAATTAAGCTCCCATATCGTTTGTCTTATCTCAGTTAAAGACAAAGCTGGGAACCTTTGTTTTCTGAAGAGAGTGATTATTACAGCAATAGTGATTTTGAGCAATAAAGATATATTAATACCAAGCAATAACTTAATGTGCAACACTGGTTATTGGTGTCCAATTGCAGTTAAAGTATTTCCTCCACATGTACCTATGTATTAGGGTTGCCAACTGTCCTCGTTTCGCGAGGTTGTCTGAGGTAGATATCGTGGAATTCTCTCCTATTTCCGCTCCGAATTCTAATAATCCAAGTTTTGATAGGTGTTTCTAAATCCTATGGTTCTTATAGCTATACTATTTTCCTTTTAGGCTAGCTACATTAATTTGACCCTTGTATTTGAAAATATTTATCGAAATTCGAACCATTAGCATTTGGATGGTGAAAAGAAGAGAATTTCACCTAACATACATGCACTTACACACAAAAAGTGGATTTTTTAATGTATGTTTAAAATTCACTTGTAAAGATAAAGCAAAGGAAAGAGATCAACTGGATTCTTCGAATTTACTTTAACTGTTTGTAGCGTCTCGGTACATTGAATAGTAATACTAATAAAAACACATAACAAAGTGATAAATTAGAAACGATGAGAAATATGCCAAGTAAGAGGAGAATATTTTTGAGCACCTATTACGCTAGTAGTAAATTTGGCATCTTTAGCCTAATCGTTTCCATAGCTCCAATGACAACAACATTAACAACCGTACATTGTAGGGGTAGTACTAGGCTTCAACATAAGAAAATTTAAATGTTTTTGTCGTAATACAAAAGATATAGATCATAAATATTAAAATATTTTATTTGACCTTTTGTGGAGTATCTGTAACTTACTTGCACACACGGGAAAAAGGGTTATAGGAAATCAAGCAATTGTAAGACGATTTACTACAATTTGTTTGAGAATACGACTTACTACAACTTGCGCATGTCTCTACTACTCGATTGTGGTTAACGGATTGTATTTCTATTAAATGTATTATTATTAGTTTCGCAAGTATGTGGTATCATCCTTCCAAACATTCGACAAATTTGGAGTAAAAATATGAACTAACTTTACTCCGAAAGGAATTGGGAACCTAATGAAAATGACTTGACTATGTAAAACCATGTGATTAAATAGAAAAAAAATAAGTTACTGTTGCGACATCTATTGGTGAATAACCAACACTATCTGGGTCTAATCCTAAGGCAGGAATCATTTGGTTCATGCATTTAGGTAGGCTTTGCTAATAAAATCGTCTGTATATATAAGTGATGAGTCATTTTCAATTATTTGCTTTGAAAAAATAGGAAGTTTTATATAAAAAATTGCCACAATCTTGTCCTGCACGTCTCGACACAAAGATTGTTGGAAAAAATGATATATTTATGTGAATTACTACAATAGAAACTTAACCATAACTTTGAAGTATTATCTGTGACTACAACATGTAATAATTAACAAAAATCTGTGGTCGAGTAACATAATTGTGTTATCCTACAATATATCGTACAATATTGTAGTAATAACACTGACCACGGAAGCATCCTATTCTTAGAAAAGTACAACAATTGTTTCTTCTTTTTTCGTCAAATCTTGTGAATGTTGTTTTATCGGAATGAAACCAATATTCAGGCCGCGGTATTTGCCATTTTTCAGAATTTCTAGAAGTATTCGCTCTATGAATATCAAAACGATAACTTTTGATATAACCTCTTTATTTTTATTTTATGCTAGTAATTAGCTCTCAATATGGAAATTTTCTCCAATTAGTTCCTTCAATGAAGCCGGATTTTATATATTTGCGTCAGATTAAAAGTCTGAAAAAATGTGCCGATTTCATACATCAAATGAAGACGACAAATAGCTTTCATTATTCCGAGGTTGACATACTAAATTCAGCGTTTGCGCCACCTTTACAAAAAAAAATCTAGATTTACCAATTAACGGAATAAATGATATTAAAAATTTTTGGAATATATTTACGACAGTACAAGTTGATCGTTAGGAGGGAGTGGAGGGAATGGACCTGAAGAGATGTTTAATATTTCAGCGACGTAAAGGCTGGAAACAGAAGTAGTAATACGCAGACAGGACGGCCGAAGGAAGGAGGAAGGAAGAAGCAGAGTATAGGAAAGAGTATGGAGGACCGAAGGAGTACTTCGCATGGAGGCCGGTGGAGATGGTTGAGCGGGCGGCAGAGGAAAAGCGCCGGATTGGAAACTCGCTCACGTTTCCCGCCCGCACCAATATCCAGGCCGCGTCGTGTTTTATACGTCTTAGCCTGTGTTTGGGGATTTTATGAGATTTTTTCCGTAGACAGATGTCCTGGTTATTGGTTCGCTAGGTGGAATACGAGATTGGATTTATGAGCAGTCTGTTCCTGGAGAAATGAGAGATAAAGTCGTAGATAAATTATTCTCCGTCTGCATTTTTCGATTCGACTCTCATCATCATTATTATTTCTATTGCTATAGCGTAAAATACAAATTAAATGTGGATCAAATGTATAGCCATAATAAGTAGGATATTATTTGTAACATTAACAAGGAGCACATGAGTACATTACTTGAGGTTACTATTTTTTTTGGTTTTTATTGCTTCTATGCTATTACTTTTAAAAGCATTTTTGCATATTTACATTAACACTAATTCACTTAGATAAGTGAATTAGATAGAGAACAGTACGTATACTTTGCTTGTTGTAATCACTTTCGACCTAGAGGTTTTGTTAATACTAACCGAATAACAACAACCACCAGAATGAAAACAGCAACTGATGTTTTGTTTTTGAATATATTGTAAATAAAACTATTTGTATATTAATATTTGTTGGCTTCTGTCGATGAATTATGACAATCTATAATTTTTCTTGGAATTTCCACCGTAATTGATTACTGAAAAAATCTCGTCCACGGTAAGGAATCGAACCTCACACCTCCCGCTTGGCGGGTGGGCGTGCTAACCACTACACCACGGGGACCTTATGTGAGGAACGTTCATTCTTTAATACCTAGTTGATCCTCACATAAGGTCCCATTAGCACTATGACCTATTCGCACAAAATCACTAATGCTGAGTACAATTACCACATTGCGGGTATTTTACTGGTGAAGTGGATAATATATAAAAATCTAGGTGTTGTGTTTTTAAAACTAAATGATTTTTTAATAATCACATCACAGATTTGTGCTCTGCGTGCTGCAATTATTAGATTTCGTTACTCGATCATGTAAGGATTTTGAAAACATAGACACTGTTGTGTTACTGTATAACTCTTTGATACGGAGCAGATTGGGGTATTGTAGCGTAATATGGTATCCGATGTATTACAAGAATATTTATTTACTTGAATTTATAAAGAAGCGTTTTTTTGCACGTGATGTGCGCAACATACAACCCGGTGAATTCACCGGGTTGTATGTTGTGTATATTTACAATATGTGTAATTACACATATTGTAAATATACACGATAGCAAATATAATGAGTTCAAACAATTAATTTGGAATTATTTTAGTTTTACATGGTTCTTATAAAGAGTAATGGAGTGATATGCATTTATTTTCTTTCTTTATTGCTAATTATACACATGTTTAGTTTTAAGTGCTTATTGTGTTATAATAGTTATAATCATGTGGGTGGACTTAGAATCTGTTTGGTTTAATTTTAATTAACTTTATTATTATTATTAATGGCTATCGGTATCAACTGAGCGAACTGACGCGAAGCAAGCAAAGCTTTCTTCTCGAGTCGCCTTCGAGAGAAGACGTGTTTCGCTGTATATTTCTAAAGTGATTTCAAATGTTGTAGTGTTTAATTTTTTTTCAAGTTCAAAGTTGATTCAAGTTTTGTCATTTGAAAGAACGCGGGGCTTTTAACGTGACGTGGTAGCATAGAGAAGGCGAGTAATCTTACTTAGTTACCTTTTTCTTTAATTCATAATTAATCTTTCATAAACGTTATTTTCACTTTACTTATTTAAACTCCCGAAAGAGAATTTAGGTGACAGCCCCGAATCTGCGACAAAAAGAAACAACTAATTAATTAACAATTACAATTCTACAACGCTACAATATTTAAACTACAATCTCTAGTAGATAAATAAACCAGTTTTGGACAATGGTTTCTATTATATAATGCCAAGACAACAATATTTAACGGTTCTAAATTTTGTAAATGGTTGGTTGTACTTGTTCACACATCTTTGGTAGTTTGTCGTATTTCTCTAAAATGAGGGGAATGTGGGAACGGTGGTAATTTTTTTTGCAGCATTTTTTTCCGCTCTGCATATTAATACTTTTTTTGCGGTTCTATACAATTTAACAGAAGGCGGTATACTGTTTGCGAAGAACAACGTTTAGAGCTTCTATCGACAACCTAAATTGTTGCAATTAAAAATATATAGTGCTGCAAACTCTGCCATTACACCCATAATTTGGTCTATTTAATTTTGACGTTTCACAGCAGGTAGCAGTCGGTAAGTTGAAAACTACAACATAAATTTTACAACCTTTTGTAGCTAGATTCATAAATGAAAAACTATTGCGCTCGCATTTATTAAATCAGACGTAATAAATGTATAAATTAGAAAGCTCCACCCTACATTCTTTGCGACTGTAGTCGCATTTCCACTACTCTTTTTTGTATTATCTTTTCGATTTTCATTTTAGTCGAAACTGAAAAAGAGCTGATATTTGGCGTGGTGTAAATATGTTTGACCAGTATCTGGCAATCTATTTGTAAATAGGAGGGTAGTCTGAAAAGTTTCAAGGCTCAACATGAATATGGTGTTACTCGTCAAGAATATTCTGGTAATATAACTGCGCATGTGTTGAAAGATGTTTTTGAAAATTTCAGCCATGTTGGACGCTCGTTATTGTTTAATAGTATTTGTCTTAGACTGGAAATTTTTCAGACTACCCTTGTAATCCCTAACATAATAAAATAACGGATATCTTGTTAATATCGTAAATTCCGAGCGTAAAGGCAAAATGTGTTAACAACAGCTTAGCCTGTTATAATAATAAATATCTGTGTAGCTGGGTAATAATAAACGGGTTATAACATTAACTGCACCTTTTTAAATAAATGTCTGATTTCATTATTAAAAAAAATGAGATGTTTCTGAACCAAGAACTTTTACATTCTTTTTCTGTTGGTAGTTCGCAATGAATTTATTTCTTTACAACTTTTCTGTTAGAATCAGTCAACTGTCTACAATTTCTCAACCAGAATCCCGTAGGCTTGAGAATTTACATTTTACTTTTCCATAAGTAAGTCAATAACCGATACAGTTTTATAATCTCAGCAGAACCTTTCTTTTTTTAAAACAAACTATTCTGAGAAGACGTGCTTTCAATCGCTCCACCAACCAGATACACTTACATTGTTTAAAATATCCCATATTCTAATAAAGGAGATCTTATTCATGACAAACTTTTCGACTTACACTTCATGTTTCCTTGCATATCCTTGCATAAATAAGATTGTGTAACTTAGCTTGAATAAATCACTCGAGAATTATGCAAAGGCACGTCAAAAAAAATCCTATAGTCCGCCTCAACCTTATTATGCGGTGCAGGTCTTATGAACATACTGTACGTTGTTGCCAATTTGTTAGACCACATTAAATTTAGGTTATTTCCGGTTATTATTTGACAGTTCATTCGGACAAAGCATATAGGTATGTATTTTAAAGTCGTTTCGTCGCTCTGATAAGTGAAAATGCTTTCTTACTACTGAAATTGATACACAAACTTGGACTATTATATTATTTTATTACTTAATGAAAAATAATAGAGCGTTTGGTTTTATATTTTATTAAATATCAATACACCCTTTTTATATATTATGTTAAGGACATAAATTAAATCAAACAATAAAAAATTATATGTACAAATGAATACGTAACATGAATTATAAATTGCTCGATACCGTCTCGCAAATTATCCACTGTCCACATATCTTTTCCAACGTTTTTCACATGTTCGATATAATTTTACCAATTGTGAGTTGTAATTTTATTATAGGACTGTGCAATTAATTCAGACATATCTTTCACTTTAAATGTAGTATTGTTCATTTTAATGCAGTGCTTGACTTGTGCCCACACCATTTCAATCGGGTTTAATTCACCGCGGTAGGGAGGTAAACGAAGAACTTCATGACCCCTTTCCTTTGCAATTTCATCAATTTTATTTTTATGATACTGAGGCTTAAGTGGTGATACACAAACCAGTAAATCTCTTTTCAACATGTCATGTTCGATTGGTATCTGCTTCTCGTTAAGCCGCTCAGTGATCTGCTCCTTTCGCCATGCTGTTGTTGGGATCTTTCCATCTTTCTGGTATGGTACGAAGCATTATCGAGCACAATTATCGAATTTTGTGGTAAATTTGGAAGCAATTGCTTAATGAACCATTCTTCATACTTATCGGCATCCATTTCTTGATGGACATCTGCAGTATTTTTCTTACAAAGAAATGTAAGTTTAGCACCAGTAATAAAACCTTTCTCGCAATCTGCATGAACTAATGCAAAACGAGGACCAAGACCACTGGGTGATTTTAAACCCGTAGTGAGTCCATCAAGGTGGGTCTGTCGAATACTTTGAATACTGGTATCAATCCATGCTTTACCTACTGTATGTCCTACATTCGACCATGATTCGTGGGTATATACTATATTTCTTCCGTAAAGTAGGGAAACCAATAATAAAATATATAAATGAATGATTATCTATTCAGCCGCGATTTATTAAAATTTTTAAATGAAAATAATACCTTGTTCTCTAAATTTCTTGATGTCGCGTAAGTATTTGTGCCGCCATCTGATAATATTATCTCGGTCCATGAGAATACTCTTCCGCCCTACTTTGTTAAATTCAAAGCCAATATCCTGCAATAACCGGTGTAGGCTTGCCCGTGTAAAATTAGGAAGGTTTTCATCATTATTAATAACAGCAAGGATTGCGTTTAGAGTAGGTGGTATGTTCTGTCTAAAAAGGGCATGAACTTGACGTCGAATAAGTGCTTGTATGTTGCCGTCATATGTATTTAGTCGATCATTTATTTGTGCACCCTTCTTCTTCTTACACTCTGGACTAGATAAGAAACCTTGCTGTTGTTCTTTCAGGTTATAAACACTACGCTCCGAGCAACATAGAGCTTCACTTGCTTCTTTAACAGCGGCATTCACACTCGTAGATTTTTTTAAATATTTAAGGACATTAACAACCATCTGCTTTTCTTTACAGCGAAAATTTTCGTCTTTCCTTCGTTTTTATAGCCTAGTTTAAGTTTAAGTTCATCAAACTAACACTATGTAATAGTATATTTATTGATAAACACTTCTTATAAATATTATCGTTCTGAAAAGAACGACTTATTAACAATTATAAATACTTTAATTGGAAAACCGCGAAGAAACTGAGTGAAATGTTGAACGAAAGATAAACAAAGTGCTGTCATTACCGCCAACGTAAACATTGCAACATAGCCATCGGATATCGAGATAACGTTATTGGCAAATCTTAAAAAATAGTAGGAAAAACATATGTATATCCCATTTAAACTTAATACTGCATAATGAGGTTGAGACGGACTATGAAATTTGTTCTGTCTGCTGTCTTTGACTTATTTATTACTCGAAGCACTAATTCAATTGTTTAGTTTTCTTTAATATGAATCGCATTAGATTAATGATAATACGAATTTTTGATTGATTTTTGATAGTATTTTCTATATTCATACGAAAACATTTTGCTATAATTTTTTGAATTTCCTAATAATTGGTTATGCGCACTTCTATATATACATCTGCAATATTTTTTCTCGTTGAACGCGAGTTCTATAAACCTTTCGTATTTAATGAGAACTCATTTAAAAATTCTTAACATGTTATCAGAATTCTCCAGCAAGTAACAGAACGTCGATGGTAAGTTGGTTGCTCGGACATTAATGACAGTGATTAGGGACGAATACAAACAGGTAACCACGGTCATCTGTAACAAGGTAATGCCAGGGATGACACTACGGTCCGTCAGCAAACCATGTCATTACCTAACTCGGTCGTTAGTCGTAACGATCAATCATTATTAAGCAACTAACATTTAATTTTCGGTGTGAAGTTGTGTATTTGTGGCAGTTAACCAGCGGCATCATGAGCGCTCGCTTACGTAGGCGTCGGTCACAATGCAGTCGGTCCTCTGTAGGTATAATTGCATGACTGAGGTTGAGCTAAGTCGTTATAATGATTGTGATGATCATTTGATGACTTGCATTTGTGGCTGACTTCGGGGATACGGCAATAAGAGAAATATTCTGCTGAATTCATCGGATATATTATTGTCTCTCTGTCGGCTCGTACTTCTATTGTGATTGAGATATGCGTATTGCCGTTTAATTTTTTGCTTCGTATCTTTCTTCGACTGCATTGCGAATAAATTGATGAGCTTATAAATATTTACAGATATGTACAGCAAAAAAAGGGTCAATTAGGTAATTCTGGCGAACGCATTCAGTATGCAAATTTTAAACTATAACACAGTTCTTTTTTCTGCGCAGTTCTGTTTATTCTAAAATTTACTTACGGAAACTCTGTCAATGCATTAAAACAGAAAAAAGAGGCTATCAAGCAAAGAACCAAATTTACAGTTGGAAAGAATACTTTGAAGAATTGTTAAATCCAAATGATAGAAAAAAAAGGGAGGGCAGTACTGATGATATGGAACCAAATGAACAATCAGTTCATGAGAGCAGACCCAAGATGGAAGAAGTAAAAGATATCATACATTAACTTAACACATTAAGCGCCGCCATGAGTGGTCGACTTGCCGGTCTCTAAGGACCGATTTTATTTTTAGCAGTTAATCATTCAAAATACTGTAGAATGCCTTCGAATTGTGTATTCACTCACCATCTTGACCATGGTATCAACTCCACCTGTAGTCTTGTTGTAGTGTTGTATTGTATGTAGTTTGTAGTTTTCTGCCTCTGTTCCCACCTTATCGTTGTGGTGTTTCGTGCTTAGTAAAACAACACACGATTTTTTTTTGGGACGTATGATACCAAATTTATGTCTTCTTGAAAAGCAAACATCGATGACATTATAGGTTTTTGCCGAACAATTCCATAGGGATCTCCCGTTTATTTTTACACGGGATACCGCATAAAGTTCTTGCTAGAAATTCTTTTGCTAGGGGTGTACCAGTGAGGAAAATATCGGTAGTAATTCCGTATTCACTCCCCAAACATTCAGTCAGATCTAGCACCATTCTTTTTCCTTGCTGCGTTCCTGGTTTGTTGTTTTCTTTACCAGTATATACTTGAAGATTTAGAACGTATCCGGTTTCAACGTCAACTAATGCCAAAAATATGATGCCGTATTTAGCTGGTTTTGACTTCATGTATACCTTAAATGGGCATTTATCACGAAAGGGTACCAATTGTTCATCAACAGTAAGGTGGGAGGTAGGATTGAAACTTGATTAGCAGTTGACCACAAGTTTCTCAAACATCTCTCGGAATGCAGCCAGTTTTTTTTTTACGGCGATCTTCTCGTGTCTCTGCATAATCAAATCTCATAATGGACAGAATTTCTTGCATCCTTTCACGCGGCATTGTTGCAGAAAATATTCTGCGTGTATATAATGGATCGTTAGCCCATAAAAAGTATAGGTAACGGCTCTCTATTGGCCTTTAGCCCACCCATGGTAATAAGGATTTCCATTGCTTCTGACGTGATTGTCCTACATTCCGCTGCTCATACACATTTTTCGCTTTGTGATTCGTAAATTTTACAACCATATCAATTATTTCATCATCTACAAAAATCTTGAAAAACTCATCCACCTTAGAGACATATTTCGATTTGCTGTTTAGACCTGGAAGCAGTTTCACTATACTTTCCTTCATTATGCGTCTTGCCCTTGGCGGAAGTTTATTCCAAGTAGAACCATCCTTTGCGGTATAAATTGGACTCCCCTGACTAGGGTTAGCATCGATATCCTGATCTTCGGCGTCACTGAGAGACTGATAAAAAATAAACCTAATGTTGAGATTCACAAATAAAAAATTGCACTAGAGCACATACATGTAAGTTATTTTCCCTTTCGTCAATTTACTCATTGTCTTCTATTTCGGATACGTCAGAGTCACCTGCGTCATCAATAAAATCTTCATCTGCTTCCTCTAACCACTGAAGAGCAATTTCACAATCACGTTCATTGGTAAGATCCAATTTTTGCGTTTTTGACATGTTTGCATGTACACACCACGACAGACCTATCTAGACTGAACAATTTCGTGCGAGTTTGCAAATTAATATGCGTGCGCAAGTCCGGACAAGTTCAAACACAGCGACAGGTCAACACCTGATTTTATTTTTTATTTTATTTTTTATATTTATTTCGAAGTATACAAAGGTATACAAGAAAAGTCAACAAAACCACATAATTTTAATTATTCCAATATTCGTTTAACGAATACGGTTCTAAATTAACTAAATATTCAAACAATCTGCTTTTCAATATTCTTAAATTGTTGCTAGTTTTGATGAACAGTGGTAGTTTGTTATATAAACGTAGACTAGAATAATACACATTCCTTTCTGTTAATGTTAACCTATGTATTGGGTACTGATAAAAGTCATCTTTTAAACGAGTATTATGTACGTGATTGTATTTAGAATCATTTTTATTCATTTTATTTTGAAACAAAAAAATTATGCAATTGTAAATATATACTCCATAAAAGGTTAGTAAATTATGCTGTTTAAAAACGGTTTTTAGACTGTCTCTACTTGATAAACCGAAAATAACTCTAAGGACTTTCTTCTGAGCTAGAAAAACTCTATATACTTCTGGAGATTGACCCCAGAAAATGATACCATAACTCATGCGTGAGTAAAATACACCATAATAAACCGCGAACAGATCGGGAGTATTAAGTATCTTTTTTAAAGTTTTAAATCCAAAGGTTATCGAATTAAGTTGTTTACTGATGTTATCCGTGTGCACTGACCACTTCAAAAATTCGTCAATATATAGACCTAAGAATTTGGTTGAACTGGTTATAGCAATTTTCCTACCGCCCAGTTCAATACAAGAAGGCCTTGGTATTGCTGCAGAAGTTCGAAAAACCATGCAAGATGTTTTGGTTAGATTCAAAGCTAAGTTGTTAAGAAACCAGTTATCAAGTGCACAAAAATAACTATTACATTCTCTGTTCAATTCAGAATAGTCACTTCCTCGAACCAGTAAATTGGTATCATCTGCATAGTTTACAATGATATGTTCAGATCGTTGCACAACATTACTTATATCATTTGCATACAGATTAAATAATATAGGGCCAAGAACACTTCCCTGTGGTAATCCTTTTTTAAGAGGAAGAATTTGTGATCGTGAAGATTTGCCATTCTTTGTAAGTTCAACCAATTGCATTCTGTTGTTAAGGTACGAATGCATGAGATCACTCGCAACCCCACGAATGCCGTACATATCAAGTTTGGTAAGCAGTAGAGAGTGATCCACATTGTCAAATGCTCTGCTTAAGTCCAAAAATATACCACATGCTAATTCGCGGTCTTCGAGTATTGACAGAACCTCATCGGTATACTGAAAAATAGCAGTTTCAACTGATTTTCCTTTTGTGAAGCCGTGCTGGAAATTGTTAAGTAAATTATGTTTTTTAAAGAAACAGAGAAGCCTATCAAAAATTAAATATTCAAAAATTTTAGCAAAACTACTTAGCAAAGAAATAGGTCTGTAGTTACTTAATTCATTAATATCACCTTTCTTATATATAGGTTTAACTACTGCCACCTTAAGTTGCTGTGGGAAAGTTCCAATTGTAAAACAAGAATTTATTAAATGACATAAAGGGTAAGAAATATGTTCAATACATGATTTTACTATACAAGTCGGGGTCCCATCAATACCCGCAGACCGCTTATTTTTCATGTTTTTGACGCACGAAAGAATTTCTAGCTCAGTTACAGGCGCGAGGAATATCGATGTTTTATTGTTAATTATATTGATAGTAGAGAAGTTGTTTGCCTTTTGTAAAGATTCTTGTAGAATGAAATGCATATTGAAATTATTTGCTAGAAACTCAGCATCTTGATGATCAGGCAAAACTACGCCTTTTTCAGATTTTAGTTTCGAATTTACAATGTTCCACATTTCCTTTGTTTTATTTTGAGACTGTAGAATTTTGTTACCATAATAATCTCTTTGCCTATTTTGTATATTTGCACGATGTACCTTTTGAAAATAAATATACAGGGGCTTATAATCCGGGTTGTACATAGATAATATTTGGTACAAAATAACATTATTTTTAGATCGTAAGATTTCAGGTGTATTATTCCAGCTATTTCTACGAATCTTAACCTTACGAATAGAGAAACACTCATTAAATATTCGAACAAAGGTTGAAAGAAAGGTGTTAAACTTTGCGTCTACATCAGATAAGGTAAACACCTCCTCCCAATGCACATCACGCAAAGTATTACAAAATGTAGTAAGTGCTTCATCGGTAAAAAGTCTTGAATATTTAAATGTAAATGCATTACCAATATGATTGATATTACATCTCATTAATAAAGCTAGATGATCCGAATAGCCAGTAGCCACCACACTCGTTTGTACAACTCGTTCGTATAACTCGATCAAACAGCTTTCTCGAAACAATAATATTATCTATACAACTACTCGAATCTCTAGAAATACGCGTAGGTTGCGTTACAACAATTTCAACATTTTGAGAGTGTAATAAGTCATAAAATAAGCTTGAGTTCGCTGTCTTTGCAAATGTATCTATATTGAAGTCTCCTGCAACGCAGAAGAGAGAATAATTAGAGTTCAATCTACTCAACAGATAGTCTAATTTTTCTAGAAACACAAAAACGTCAGTATTGGGAACTCTATAAACGCACACTATGGCAAGTCTACAGTTAGTAATACGCAATTCACATGCAGAGCACTCAAATTAGAATGACACAGCTATAAGTTTTACGAAGAGGGGCACAAATGAACCCCAAACACATTTGTTAGGGTTTTCACGAAAAAAGAAGCAGTTAGAAGTAACAACAGCAACGATTAAAGGAATGCATAATGGAGGATGAAATAAAACATGAAAGCGTTGAAGCCACGTAGTACAAAACTATCTAAAAAAAACAAAAATTGGGGTACGTTTGCACCTCTCTTCGTAGCAGGAAGGTTAATGCGGAACAGTTACAGTGTTCCTTTTTTAATATGTACTCCTTTTCTCTAGTTAAAAATTTAATCCAATCTTAAATAGGGCATTAATAAGGACATTTTCTACAACTTTTTGTAATACCGATAATCATCCAGACAACGCTTCCATATAATAATATAACCAAGATTGCCATTTTAACTTCTACTGCTTAATAATAATAACAATCTCTGCTGTGGTGTTTTAATTAATAACATATTCTTTATCAAATAATCGTTCCTCGAGTTAAATTATGCATTTCGAGTAATTATTCTATTCTTTTCGACTAGACTCAACAGACGTGAGGAAATATATTCAGTTTAAGCCGACACATTCTCGAGTTCCTCATGACTTCAAAACATGGGGCAATGTTTTATCCTTGATGTGCTTTCATGATCCTTGGTGATTGATCCTGTCCAGACGCGTTTGCGTCTCCGGCTGCATAATTTATTAGCTCTGCATTGATGTCAACTGGTAATGGATGTGTTTTGGAAATTAATTTCGGTAGTTCTAAAAGATGAATTAATAATCTAAATAGTTAGTTACGGTCAACGGAACGGACGAATGATCTGGAAATGGAATGCTGATGAGAACCTTTATTATACATAATTTTGCGTTGACAGACACAACTGCTAAGAATTTATAAATTTATATTTAAGCACATTGCTCTTCAAAAAATCACTCTGTTAACACAATTCTAAAAAATTTAACAATTTATTACTGTGTTACATTACGAAGAGTTTATTTGGTACGAGAGTAGTCTATTAGGTATTACCACACCGTACAGTCTCGCATTATCATCATTTTGTTTTTATAAATAAATTTATTTCTTGATAAATACGATACAACTGCATTTTGTAAGATATTTTAAAACGCTCACTGATCTCATTGATTTACCTTCCAAATGTGCGCTACAGCGTGTGCTTATATTTTAGGAAAGGTTGGTTTAATTATTTAAATTGTGAAAAAATGTTCTTGAGGAGATATCTTATTCTACATTACAGATAGAAGTTATTCAGCTTGCAGATAACGCACTCCTGTACACTCCGTTAATTTTCAATATAACGTAGGCTGAAATTAAAGGAAAGATAACCCCTGTGCGGTCAGATCCGACGCTCTCGAAATAAAACCTTGGTTCGGTTTCTCACGGTTTTTTAACCAAATAAGTGGTTTAGTTTACGTGCTTTTTTATTATTTCACCGGCGATTTTATGAGGACTAGAGAAAGTTCTACCACAACCTTTGTATTGAGCATTCTATTCATGAAATTTTACCACCCTTAATTCGACTCCTGTGTTACCTGCTGGGAAGTGTGTTTACATATATACGAGGTGTGGCAATTAAATAACGGGACTGGTGCTGCAAAACATTTTATTGATCACCAATTACATTACAAAGTTTATCCCCTTCAATGTACTCTCCTTGCCGATCCCTACAACACTCCATACGAATTTTCCACTGTCGAAAGCAGTGCTGCAAGTCCGTTTCCGTCAGCTTGCTGAGAACCTCCGTTGCTTTCGCTTTCACCCCTTCCACACTGTCAAATCTTGTCCCCTTAAGCTCCGATTTTACCTTAGGAAATAAAAAAAGTCACAGGGGACCAGGTCCGGCGAGTACGGTGGGTGGTCCAACACGGTGATGCCGGATTTCGCAAAGAACGCCTTCACAGACAAGGCGGATTGGGCTGGCGTATTGTCTTGGTGGAGCATCCAGGATTTGCTCTTCCACAAATCGGGTCTTCGTCTTCTCACTCGTTCAAGAAAGGTAGTTAGAACCTCGTGTTTTACAAGAAACTTGAGGTTAACTCATTGCTCGATCTGAACATTCTGCATTTTTCCGACGCGACGCTAGCGTAAGGACTTGAACGAACGATTGCTACAGAGTGACTGAGCGACGTACAACCGTGCCCATCGAGCTCAGGGTGGGGAAGCATCTACAAGCACAGATATGTTCAAACCTGCCGTGGCGTGCTCGCTGTTTGGCGATAGTAGCACCAGTCCAGTTATTTAATTGCCACACCTCATGTGCATTGAGTAAATTTACTGAGTTAAATAGTTTTAAGCAGAGTAATTTTATTCCTCTAGCAAAAAGTATAATCTTTTAGTTGAGGAATAGATATTAACGTAATTTTAAAATTGCTAAATTCTTTAAACTGCGTTAGCAATGTTGAAACTTTGACCTTGTCTTAAAGAAAATCTTTAAACCAAACGAAAACAAAAATATAAAGGTATTTTCTAAGTCAAAGCTTTTGGATTTTGTTGAGTAACTGTAATATAAATGACAAAGATAGTTAGAAGATAGTTAATACCATTATGATTCAGTCTAGTTTGATCGTTATACATACCGTACTGCCGGCTACGTAACTGTATGAAACGGAGAATACAAAATATATGAAACCGAGAATGCTGGCGGAAGCACACCGCGCTTATACTCTTTCTTCTCATTATTTACGTAGAGATGTGAGCACTACTGTATACATATTAACTTTTGAACAACCAATGTTATATAAAATAGGTGGACTTGTATTTTTTGTGAGTTAATTTTTGGCATTATCAACAGTTCGATTGTATTTCGTGTCTGTGTCACCGGAAGTGATGCCAACCTTCTTATCTTAAATCTAAAAAGTAAATGGAAAGGCGAATCCAACAATACTACGCATGTTATACTTTAACTAAAGAAACGTTGGGAAATGCACCAAATTGTGTCTTGTGGCGTTGGATTCATCCAGAGGGAATACTTTAGGACCTCACTGTATATTTTTCATTTGAGTTTTATGTTTGTTTAAAGTACCATAAATGCTGACAAAGCTGCCATTAAGAACTAGGTTAAGTCCTTCTTAATGATAGGATACTTTGAAATTGTTAATTAACGCTAAAAGCATTGTTGCGACTATAAGGTTTTGACGGTTCCGAAGTATCTATCGGTGGCACATCTATTTTTTTTTTATTCATTCCTCATCACAGATCAGACATATAAATGCTAGATAACTGAGATGACAAAACAAGTCAAAATGTAAAAGTCTCAATATACACTACTACTAAAGTTAAATGAAAACTGTCCAACAGGCATACTCTCTTTAAATTTAAGAAAAAAAATCGGTCAGGATATAGCAGCTTTTAATGAGAAGTAAATTTTTAAGTTTCCTCTTAAAAATATTCAAATTGGTACTGCACCTTACTACCTCGGGTAACGCATTGAAGAGTTTGCACCCTATGTTGTAGAAGCACTTGTTATATTTTGCCGTACGATGTTTGTCGGGTTGTAATTTATGTTTGCTACGCGTTTCATATTCATGTGTTAAGTCATTTTTATGGAAAAAATGATTATTTTTGTAAATATATACACACACTTCGTAAATATAGGTATATATGACGGTTAATATTCTTAATTTTTTAAATTCTTCGCGACACGAATAGTGAAAACCAATACCCGTCAGGACCCTAATAGCGCGCTTCTGCAAAATTAAAACTCTGTTCACCTCGGCAGAATTTCCCCACTGAATAATATCATACCGTAGTTGGGAATGAAAATTTGCGTAATACAAATCTAAAAGTATGTCCTTATTACAGTGATAAGACATATGTTTTAAGCCGTAGTATACTTTTGCCAATCGTTGACAAAGATTTTCAATATGAGCTTCAACATTTAAACTACAGTCGAAAATTACTCCGGGTATTTTTATTTGGGTGGTAAGGGTTGAATGATCTTGTTTTATAGTATGTTCAAAACCTCGGTCTCTTAGTTGAAAAGCTACTAATTGAGTCTTATCAGCATTCAGTTTCAAGTTGTTTTTATAGGAACACAATTCTATGCTTTCGTTTAGTTGAGTCATTCGCCGTAAGAGAGATTCTGTACTTCGATTCATTAAAAGTATACTGGTGTTATTCTGAATAGTTTCATTTTTTCTCTCAGTATTTCCAAGATGAATTTACCGTCAACATCTCGTGGAACTAGCTATTCAAAGCGACCGAGAATACAATTTAGCGAGTTTGATAGCGACAGTGATGACGAAGAAGTGTTTTCGGACAGTCAGATGCACAGTGAAAGTGATGATAGCGAAAATAGATGATTCAGATACTGTTGATAGTGATGAGGAAGTTGTTGCAGGTGACCTACATTGGCAAAATTCTGATATGATAGATCCTATCATGTATAATTTTGATGATACACACTCTGGCACTTCCAATACCTTTGAAGTGAGTGAATTTGAAGAGTACGATTGCTTTACCAACCATTTCGATGAAAATATGATGGAAACAATTGTGAACGAGACAAATAGGTATTATGATTTTCGTTTGGAGAATGAGCCCGCATTTGTACGTTCCAGAACAAAACGATGGAAGAATACAGACATAAATGAAATGTACAGCTTTTTCGCGCTAATTTTGTTGATGCCGCATGTAAAAAAGCATACAATTGCAGAGTATTGGTCGAAGGATCCGATGATCGCTTGCAACTTTTGGAGCAAATACATGTCACGTGACAGATTTATGCAGCTTCTGAAATATATTCATTTTGTTGACAATAGTAATCCTCCAGGTAATGACATTGTGGAAAATCAGAAGCATTTTTGAAGATTTGAATAGAAAATTTGCAGCTTTCTTTCATCCGTTTCAAAAACTCGTGATCGATGAATCCCTAATGCCATTCAAAGGCAGACTTCACTTCAAGCAATTTATTCCTTCAAAGAGACACCGGTTCGGAATAAAACTTTTCGTGCTGTGCGACTGTGAGACGGCAATCGTTTTGAAGACATTGATTTACACCGGTTCTGATGCTAGTATCCCACGAAATGATCCATTAGGTGTTTCGGGGGCCGTAGTAAAAACGCTATTGGCAAACTATGTGCAAAAAGGATATCTTTTGTATACAGACAACTGGTACACTAGTCCTAAGCTGGAAATTTATTTGGATCAGCAGAATACAGGATTGTGCGGTACTGTTCGAAAAAATAGAAAACACTTTCCACAATTCTTGCATCGATTGCAAGGTGGCGTGTGTGAAATAAAAAAGTGTGGAAATGTATCAGCTCTCAGGTGGAAACATAAACGTTATGTTTTCATGCTTACAACTTTCCACTTTGGAAATTTACAAAACAGTGGAAAAGTAGACCATGCAACTGGAGAGTCAATCTTGAAGTCCGATTGCGTATTAGATTATACAAAAAATATGCGTATGATCGACAAATGCGATATGCAATTAGCATCAGTGGAATGTGTACGAAAAACGGCGAAATGGTATAGAAAATTGTTTTTCCATTTCATGGATATATCCATGCTAAATGCATACAATATGTATTTAGTAAAAACCGGCAATCATTCTCTGACCCTAAAAGTATTTATTAGAAACGTTGTCTGACAACTTTTACAGAAGCATGGTACTTTCAGTGCAACTAGACCGGGAAGACAAAATTTAGAGCATCTTGATCGCTTAGCTGCAACCTACTTCATGGAAAGACATTCTCCAGCTAATGTTCCACCCACTAAGAATCGACAAAAGGGCCAAAGAATTTACCATGTTTGTTCAAACACTAATAGAGGCGAAAGAAAGAGAAGATATGTAACAACTTGGTGTCCTGAATGTAAAGTAGGACTTTGTATTGGGGGAATGTTATAAAATATACCATACTAGAAGAAGTTTTTGAATTAGATTTGAATTAGCTTTTACACAGGAAGTGATAAAAACAAGTTGCTATTACACCTATTTTTTATTTTTACTTGGACTGTAGTAGTTAGAATTATTTTGTAACGTCTTTGCGAGGTTTGCATCTAAACCTAATTTTAGATTTTTGCTATATTATAATAAGTATTTTCTTGAATATATACTAATACTAATACTCATAATTATTTTCAAATCTCAAGTATGAGTTGATACACTCAAATATCATAATAATTACCCCGAAAATACAATGCCAACGATACACATAAGAGCCGAAATACCGTGAAATTCAAAACTTATCTTGTCCTACTGCTGTACACCTTTACGCGTCTTTATTACTTGCATTTATATATTTTTTTTCCAATTGTTAGGACTACATTTTTTTTTGCGTTTGGAGGCCTGGTTTCGTCGAAATATACCCGTAGTTAAAGGGTTAAGTTTACTTTTACCCTGCAATTCAGAGACTATACTCCACATTGCTTTGCTTCTATTTGAGGCATTTCTAATTTTATTATAGTTTTGTTTTTCATGTTCGCCTATTAATAACTAATTATAGATTTTATTTACCTCTGCGCTTAAAGGACGAAAGTGTGTGTATCGTTTCGCGAGATCACCATATAGTTGAACTTCTTGTTTTAACCGTAATAACTCTGATGATACATGAAAGGGTCGTGTAGGTCTTTCGCTATTAACAATACGCTACAGAGGAAAGTGAAGGTCAAAAGAGAACACTACTAAAAGCTCCATACGCGGTATTAGGACATAATTCACAAAACACAT
Source organism: Dynastes maya (assembly GCA_029619315.2). Classification (NCBI taxonomy): domain Eukaryota; kingdom Metazoa; phylum Arthropoda; class Insecta; order Coleoptera; family Scarabaeidae; genus Dynastes; species Dynastes maya. The sequence goes on from JAROYE020000001.1 coordinate 30,873,170, forward strand.
TTTGCCAGTTTTCATTCTCCAAATCCTTTTTGAAACATTCAAATTTTACGTCACTAAAAGTACGCCGGAAAATATAATTCTTTTTCTTAATAATTTTATCTACCTTAACATGGTATTTTAAAACTTGAGAATGATGATCTGATAGATTAAAATCTGAGTTTTCCACTTCATAGTTAGATTGAGACAATACTAAAAAATTATCAATACAAGAGGTAGAGGTCGATGTGATCCTAGTAGGAGAATCAACTGTCAATTCAAAGCCAAAAGTAGAGATTAAGTCAATAAATTGAGTTCTACATTTACTATTCGTCAAAAAGTCAATATTAAAATCTCCCCCTATTATCACCGATATACTGTTATCCATACAAGCGAAATCCAACAAGTTATTCAACAAATTTACAAACAAATTAAAATCACCTAATGGTGGACGATATATAACTACAATATTGTACTGAGGTTCAAAAAAGCATATAACAAATAGTTATAATGCGTAAATTAAAGTGGACACTCGCAAAAATGAAAATACTATCGTACGGGCCCTTATATATTAACAAACAATTACAACCAAAAAAGAATCTAACCGAACATGTATGTATGCTATATTTATGCATTACTACATTTCATGTCATTACCTCTGATTGCTTTAAAAGGATATATTTAAGTACGTATTGCATGAGAGCAAAATGCAGTTTACTATTGAAAGTAGAACAAAAGTTGCAAAAAGATTCTGACGAATCAATAGATCAAGATATTATTTAGTAATTATATTTTCAAGTACAATTAACAAAGAGTGATGTTTTGTGTAACTTGTTTATGTTTAGCAAACGAATATCATTTCTGGCAAAAATGAAACATTACTTTTTGATCTACAACTAAAAAATCATCGTTTTGGAGGTATAACGTCAACCAAATATTAATTTTTTTGCGTAATAAGAACGGTTCAGTAACACATTGTTCTTACTACGGCAATAATACAACGGAATAAGCACCTAAGTTGCTACAAGATTTAATGGAGTTTTGCTGCGGTAAAGCAATACATAGTGTCAGTTATTCACACCACCCCATATTATATAAATATATTTAATTTTAATAAACAGTTAATATAGAGTAATGTAGTCTGAATATAAGTTTCTTTTAAGGGCAACAATACCGTATCGTTTATTCAATATTGACTAACCATTTTTGAGAAAAAAAAAACATCGGAAAAGCATAAAACTGATGTTCTATCTAAAAACCACAAATTAAATGTAATTTCAAGCTTTAATTTTACTAGCCGCACGTAACGCTAACCCAGGCACGGCTATTGTTAACAGGATAGAACATCGAGCTGAATCGACTATGCAGCCCCCAAAAAGAGTGATTTCGATAGACCGAAAAGTGCCGCTGTAAATGTACAAGTCGTTTATTGGCTGGTAATCACTCTAAACAAGTACACAAATTAGCTGGATGACTATCTACGACTTGACGGTAATTATACAATTATATGCTAAATATGGACATTCTTTATCAAAATTGATATTTAATTAAATCAAGGTAATGGTGGAAGTTGATCCGTAGTTTAATTGTCGACTTTTAAAATTGAAGTAGTTATGGGAGATTTTGGTATAACTATAGGTATAGTGTAATTATAATTTCTATTCAAAGTTATGTACTTACGCCGGCACAATATTGTAGGAGAAATAGGATTTTTTACAAAGGTATTTCAAATACAAACGGGACTCGTTGTTTAAAAAATTCTAACTTTATTTAACTAAGCTTACAAATATATATTATTTTTCTACATACCCTCCGACCCTAGAAATACATTTTTCCCATCGGATTGGGAGCTTTTTTATTCCATCATCGTAAAAACTCTTCGGACGTTCGTGTAGCCATTAGGGCACAAACGCTTCCACCGCTTCGTTGCCGTCGAAACGCAGGCCTCCAAGCGCTTCTTTGAGGGGTTCAAAAAAATGGAGGTCACAAGGTGACAAGTCTGGATAGGGTGGATGTTCCAGCGATTCCCATACTAATGCATCCACTTTTTGCATCGTGGCGTTAGCCACATGAGGCCAGGCGTTGTCATGCAGAAGAATGACACTTCTGGCCGATTGCTTCTTCCTTTTCCTTCGAAATGACAATTTCGCGGCATCCAGTACTGCACAATAATATTGCGCATTAATTGTGCGTCGTTCGTGGAGAAAATCAACGTGAAAAGCACCTTGCCGATCAAAGAAAAAAACGGTTGCCATTACCTTTCGGACTGACAACCGCGTCTTTGCCTTCACCAGTGCACTCTCGCCGCTCTTTCTCCACTCCATACTCGCCTGTTTCGACTCGGGCGTGTAGTGGTGCACCCACGTTTCGTCACAGGTGACGATGCGATTAAAAAAGGCTTCTTGCTGGTATCGATTGAAACGTCGTTGCGAAACCTACAATCGGTGTCGCTTGTGATCCTCCGATAACAGATGTGGAACCTATCTAGTGAAATCCCAAGTCATCTATCACGATCCGCTGGATACTCCCATAACTGATGTTTACTTCGGCAACGATTTCGAAGAGAGTTATGCGCTGATTTCTCTCTATGAGATTTCGGACCGCCTCGATGTTGGCTTCGGTCACACTTCCTTGGGCGGCGATCATGGCTCTCGTTCTCGATCTCTTCACGCCCACCAGAAAATTTTTTGTACCATGCAAACACACGGGTTCTTGACAAGGTGTTGTGCCTGAACTGTGTCTGTAATCGCCGCAAAATTACGGTTGGATTCACCCCCTTCTCGGCCAAAAACTTGATGATAATCCGCTGGTCCACGGAGACGTGCACTTCTTTCTCGCTCATGGTTTCTTTTGATACTAAAGGGACCCGAGAGAGTTGCGGTTGGTTCTCCCCTCTCCATAACGGTACAGGCTACCTGCGCATCATCCGCTTCCAGGTCTAGAAGCCCTCCAGAATTTTTAAGAAAGTTAGTCCCGTTTATATTTGACACACCCTCGTAATTTCAAATTGTGTTATGATTTTATTCAACGTGTTCACCTAGTGCTTAGGCGGAAGATGATTACTTTCCTGAGCAATTAAGAGAGAAAATTTTCAAATAAAAAAAATTGGAGACAAGCTTTGCATAACACAAGGTTACATTCAAGTATATATGAATATAATTATCCTTTTGGATGCTTTGCTTCAATGAATTAAAGTTGACGTGTATGTCAACTTTTATCAATATTCCCTATACCTATGTATCTTTGTTTTGGATATAATTGACATAACTTGAGATCTTTGCGAAATGCTGCTCTTTTTTCAACGGCGAATATCTTAAACGCCTTACATGCTAGAACGGTGATTCAAATTTTATTCGATTTTTTCTAGAATTTGATAGAGAAACTATTCTAATTTTTTTTTACGAACACTTGCCAATACCTAAAATATGTCGTTCTTTTGTATGAAAATAAATGGAGATGTTTTTCGTTTAAAAACATACAATGGTGAGGCGGAATACTTCTATTTCGCTAATTGATTAAATTTGAATTACCGCTCTAAAATGTAAGGTGATTAAGGTATCGGACATTAAAGAAATAGCGGCATTTCGCAGAAATCTAAAATTATATTAATCTGAAAAACAAAGATAGATAGGGAATATTGTTAAAACAATTTTTGCATGTCAATACATGAACTGAAGAGAGGTACAAAAAAGTAGCAGTATACAAGCTGCTCCATTAAAAAAATCAAACTTGTATGGTGCGCTGCAGAAACTGAACATCCCGTATAATTTTATGACGTGCCGTTGTTACCTTACAATCTAGAATCTAAAACACTCCACTCGATAATGAGTCGGAGAAAAATTTGATGGTAATGATTTGTAAAGATCTGTAATAATTTGAAATTGTAGCACTTGTATCTTCTACAATTATTGGGTATGTACAAGTAGGAATTTCGTTTATCTATCTTTTGGTCATAGACTGATGTCGAATAAAGATTTTAACTACAATAGAAATATTGGATAGGTTTGAAAAAATATTAGCGAACATGCCTTCCGATGTTAAAAAACACGAATGGTTTTTAATAGAATTCAAATTAATTTTGCAAACGCAACTTGCGCAATTACATGAAAGGAACCTTCTTCAGTACGCTGTAATAAGTTATTAGTAGTACCAAAGCCACAGACCGCTGCGTTTAAATTGAGTTCAGACAACTAAAAATAAATTGCCGCCATCTCAACTCGTCCGCAAGGCCCTAATGGCGATATTTAAATTTTCTAAGATAATTCTCCGCGCTAACGGCGGCGCACGATCATTCTTCACCCTGGACGTGTCATTAGTTACACCAAGTGGTTGCTAAAGAAGCTGCCCTCGACCGGTGTCACACCGCCTTTTCTTTCCGCTGCCATCTTGATTGATACATTGCTTTTTTCTTAACAGATTAAACTCGTTCCTTTCACCGAAGGAAGTGGACATTCGATGCGAGAGTGCACTTCCAGTTTTTATTGCGCTTTTTTGGTTTTACAGTTGGTTAATGTTGTACATTTAAGTAATGCCGTAAAGCAAAAAATCCGCCAGAAGAAATTTCTTACCCAAAATGTAGAAAATATAGGTCAAATTAAGGAATTCAGTAGAAAGGTCTATAATTACGAAAAGTTACATAGGAAAGAATGAAACACAAGTAAATGAGTGGGTATCTGTTTACGTAAAAATCAGAGAACTTAACTTTACTGATGTTTTTGCAATTAATAATTTTTGTATTTCACCAATGACTATTATCGACCTTTATTACACACCTTTGTAGCAAAAATAGTAAATGGCTGGTATATTACAAAAGAGATGGAGATACATCATTGCAAATAGGCGCTTTAAATTCTCAGCCTGGTATAGAACAAATAAATTTGATAAAACAACAATTTTTATTTTTCAATATAATCTCCCCTAACTTCAATACATTTTAATAAATGTATTGAGGGAAAAACTTTAGATTATTTTTACAAGGGTTTAGATGTTGTATTACAGCTGCTTGCAACTCACTATCGTCCTTAAGATGATTCATTTTTGGATAGAAGGTCATAATACAGAACCATTGTTTCATCTCCTAATACCACTTCTTCAATAATTGAAATGTTTTGAGGCATTATCAATTCCACCGGCCGACCGGGGCGCTCATTATCATCAAGGGATTCTTGCCCCAAACGGAAACATTTTGCCCACTTGTTTACAGTGGAATGTGAAAGAGATAAATCACCATAAATGCCGTCTAAATGTTGTTTAATGTGATTAGGCGTATGCCCTTCTTTTGTTAAAAATTTGATGACCGCGCCACACTCAATTTGCGTTACCTGAGATATTTTCATGCATTAGTCACGTTGTCTGGCTGCCTACTAAAAACGACTGCTCTTCTAGCTGAATATGTAGTGTATGCCTCGCACATGTGTAACTATGACGTAACGGAGTTTTAACACGCTAGAACCTGCAAAAGCCTGAGGGCCGAGAATTTATGGCGCCTACCTCGTATACCAATAAAAATACTCAAGAAACTAAGGCAATGGGTAGAAATCTCACATTTATCAATGAAATAGAGCAATTGCTTGCAGACCATAGTTTGCAACTTTATGAATGTTTATTGTGTCTTTCAATTAGAGAGGTTTGCTGCTTAGCATACGGCTTAGCGGAAAAAAAAAAACTAGTGCAGAGAAGCAAATGGCTGGTAACAAATTATATTATAATTTTATTGAGAGGCTCAATAATTTATCTCTTCGACAACCAGAATCAACCTTTATAAATGAAGCAAAATGCTTTTATCAAGAACATCCCTATGAATACTTCGATCTGTTACAAGCATTATGCGATGAATTTATAATATGGAGGAATTTCGTGCATTCTGGGGCATTTTAAAGAGTAGTGCATTTTTAAGGATTAACGACGTGTAAATTTTTAAAAATGAACTAATAACAAGAAAGGGTAGGGTATAGGTTAAAATGATGTATTTCTCTAAGATATAGTAGAATTGTCTAACTGTTTTTTTTAATACAGGGTGCGGCAGAATGGACTCCCACATTTTACAGGTCAATAACAAATAAATGGTAAACGTTAAGGAAAAGAACTTTATATTTTTCAATATTACATATTGCAAGGTCTTATCTATCTACGTTTTGAAACTAACATCGTCCAAATGGCGGCCCTCACGGGCAATACACGTACGAAGTCGCTCTAAGAAGTTCTGCATAACTCTCTCTAGTATATTTCGAGAAATAGCGGCGATTTCCTGTCGTATTGTGTTCTTGAGTTGGTTAAGAGTTTGAGGCCGATGTCTGAAAATCTTACCTTTGAGGTAGCCCCTCAAATAAAAGTCGCAGGGACTTAGATCAGGGGATTGAGCTGGAAAGTCAATATCGCCTCGTAATCAAATCAAATGTCCAGGAAACATTTCCTGCAATATGGTAAGGGAACGGCGAGTGATATGACATGTGGCACCATCTTGCTGGAACCAGAAGGAGTCTGCGTCGTGCTCTTCGAATTGTGCCAATTGTGGCTGGAAAAGGTTTTCCAATATGTCACAGTATCTGAGTGAATTCACAGTTACGGTAACGCCATCCTCTTCAAAAAAATATTTGATGTCTGTTTATCGATTACAACTTACTAGCTATTGCAATATAATGTACTTCTACTTTCCTTCATCACCGTCTTTATACTCTTAATGCTTAGTAAGACATCAACGGACATTACTCCGATATGCGTTCGCAGTAAAAGCAATGTCTTCTTGATGTTAATACACTACAAGGCCCCACAATGCCCAATCTAGAAATCGCGCACCATACGGTGACTTTTGGGCTATGAACGGGTCTTAGGTGAAGCTCTCAAGGATGTCTGGGAGCCTAGTACCGGAAGTTCTGCTTCATTGTGCCATAAATATGGAAATGAGCTTCATCGCTGCTCCACACAATAGTTTCGGGACGCACCTTTGTAAGGATTTCTTGACACAAATGTCTACGCCTTTTCAAAACTTGCGCACTCAAAACATGCCTTACAGATCGATCAAAAATCCCGAGTGTAGCCGCATGTTTTCAAGCAGAACGTTTTGGAGACTGCTCTGCAGACGCTTTAACGGCAGCAATATTCTCAGGTGTTCTGATGCTCCTAGGACGGCCAGATGGTTTCTTTGGTAATGTAGAACCAGTTGCCCTTAGATTTGCGACCCATTTCAGTATTGTTTTCCAATCTGGAACAGCCGCATTTGAATTCAAATGGAAGCGCATACGAAATGCTCTTTGTGTTGCTGTCACTGATTCCCCGTTTTTGAAAAACGCTTCAGTCACATAGCCCTGCTGCTCACCGGACCAAAGCATTGTGCCGACTGATAAACCTTATTACTCGCACGACCGATTGGCTATCGGCAGTGGTTGTAGTTTCTGACCGTTCCGAACCTTCATCGTCAACCAATTTGGTAGGACCACGTTTAAATTCAACTGCCCAAAATTTCCATCTTGACTTTAATTCGTGTATGCATATTGCCCTTCAAATGCAAGAACTTAATGACGGCTCGCGCCATCTTTATGTTGAGGCTATTGATGGAAACTATTAAAAATAATATGGAAACGCGGAAAAAGATGTAAATCCAAGCTGAATTAGGTTATATTTGCATCCTGATCATGTTGCACATTGACGTGTAATGTTTTGTCGCCCAGTTAATTTTGAATTGTTCAGTCCTGTTCAAATGCACTACACGCTGGATTGATTTTGAAAAACTTGCTCGAACAACTTGGTAAATCACTTCTAATTTTAAATCGACTTTACTAGACTTAATTTCAGGATGTACTCTCTGTTGCTCAACTGTGCAACCAAAGATATGAACGACACAAAAACATTCTGTGTAAATTGATTTGATAACTTGTCTAGATGGCAAATTTTATCATATTAAATGAGAAAAGTAAAAAAAAAATGTTTACAATAGCGGCCATATTTTGAATAATCACAGCAACCCTGTCCTACGCTTTCATACAAGAGTACACTCTAGGTTTTACTACTTTTCTCTTATTTTCATCTAGGAATCGTATTGTGAAATTTACTAGCGATCATATTAAAAATGTTGTTAAATGCAGGGAAGATTTGTATTCGTAACAATGTTTTACATAACCAAATGTTAAATTAACCAAAATATTCTGTGACTTCGATATAAAAAGGCTATGTTCATTGTAGATAATCTATTGCTTTATGTATGTACTACACTTACACAGAGCATTACAAACGTCTAATTGTATGAACATGGGATACGTGACAGTGTCTAACTTACGTCACAGAAATGACCGATGTAATCGTTACAAAGCACTCATGAATGTAAACATACTTGGCGAGATTGGAAGTACGCGTCCCACCCTTAAAATAAACAGCACATTGTCAATTAGCGACATGTTTCCAAACACATTAAAGTTTAACACCGCTTGCTCCCGGCTATTTTATTTTAAACGCGACTCTGTCATTGTGGCAGCTGATATTGGTTCATTATTCATTATGTTGTAATAACTTTTTGTGTATACGAATGTTTGATTTTATATTCCCACGTTTGTGTACATTTAACTTGTCCGTATAAAAAAATGACGAGCGGAATATTTTTGATCTACATTTTTCGAGCGAGTAGCTGCCAATTTTGTTAGAATACTGTTAAGTAGATATATTCTCGGTATTTCTGTTTAAAATCATTTCGTCGACATATGTATAAAAAGCAATGATCAATACTTTTATGATTAATAACAAGACAATTATTATACAATATGTACTTTTTCTTTGCTGTGAACTTGCTTGTATTATTAATAACCCTGGCCACGAGCGGTACCGCGCATCGGCGTAGAATCAGTTCGGACCGAGAGGAACGGTAGTATTACTTCGTCTGCGGAGCAGTACGGACATTTTCGCTGCCGGTCATTTGCGCAATTGTTTATCTGTCCTAAAAAAATTATGATTTCGTCGGCAAAACGACCGCGGTCGGACAAACTTCGAAAATTTATTGCAGAAATTCCAGACTTAATATATGAAGGTGCTAAAATTAAATGTGTAATCTGTAAAATTCCGTTAATGTGTTGGTCCAGACAACATTGTCTACGACACGTAAATAGTGAAAAGCATGTCTCAAAAAGAAATTGCGCACGAGACAACGAAAAATTTATATTTAATTTATGCGTTACGTTTATCGCATGTAATATACCGTTTAATTTACTAGACAAGGAACCATTTATCTGCTTTTGGAATAACTATTCGGAGTGCAAATTACCAAGTCGAACATCGTTACGAAGAATTGTGCCATCTGCGCGCGAACATATTGAACAAAAAATAAAATCGGAGTTGAAAGATCAAAAATTGTGGTTATGTGTCGACGAAACAACAGATCGGAAGAAACATTCTGTTCTTAATGTAATGGCACGCAAATTGGAACCTCATCAATCGGCACCTTCAATTCTATTAGTCTCCAAACGAATACAACAGTGTTCTGCCGAAGTAATTTCAAAGTTAGTGTTAAATACATTGGACAAGTTTGAACTTTCAACAAACCAACTCTTGATGTTAGTGAGTGATGGTGCTGCAAACATGCTTTCTGTAGGCCGGTCTCTTAAAAAGCATTCTGCTAATTTGTTACACATTACGTGTAAAATTCATGCTCTCAATCTTGTGGCGGATAGTATCAGAAAATGTTATCCTGAGGTAGACGCTTTAATAGCGCATACCAAAGCAGTATTTGTCAAATCACCGAAACGTATTCACGAATTTCACAGACTGTGCCCCCGTATACGAGAGCCACCAGAACCTATTCTAACTCGTTGGGGAACATGGTTGCAGGCTGCGTTTTATTATCATAAATATTTTGACAATATTAAGAACGTTGTTTTACAATTCGATATAAAGGAAGCTGCCGCTATCCAGAAAAGCCAGTCGAAATTTCAAGATAGTCAGGTTAAAATGGATTTAAAAATCATTCACGACAATTACTTCGGGCTAGCAGATGCAATAGGAAAATTACAAAATCCTGCGGTGCCGTTAGAAGAATCTCTACAAATAGTGCAACATGTTCACGCACAGCTATGCGCGATTGAATACGCAAAAAATGTTTCTGTTCTAGAGAAATTTGAAAGTGTTTTTGAGAAAAATTCTGATTTTGGCACATTAAGACACATTTGTGAAAGTGCGTCAACAAAATCGTTAAGTTATTTGAAAGATTATTTTACTTACGCAAATATTACGTCACTAGATGTAGAACGTTCGTTCTCTGCATATAAACGCATTTTCTCCTCATGCCGTACTAGTTTTGCCGAAACAACAGTTGAAACATATCTAATGTTGCAGATATTTAACAAACATTATTCACTTTGTGATTTCACGGAGGACTCTTAAAATGGTAAGTGTTTGAGCACGTGTTATTTAATTTTTATTTAAAAGATGATCGAAATTATTTGCGGCAGCAAACATCTCTATTAGCAGAATAACTCTAGTGGAACGCGAGGCCTGGTCGACTCTACGCTATTGCGCGGTACCGCTCGTGGCCAGCTTTAATTATTAAGCAACATACACGTAGGCTCAGCTCACACCGGGATGCGAGATGTATTGTACCTAGCGCTATCTGGCATGCCATTTATCCCCGCCGTGCCGGCCAACCTCGTCGCGCGCAACTCCGTAACTCTAAGACGCCTACCTAAAGCATTCTTTGTCTATCTATGCGCTCGCAAAGTTCTAACAAGTGACCGTAGATTTCGAATACATTATGTTAGTTTATACAACCGCAGAGGTGGTACAGATCATTAAATGGTATTTTGGGAATTGCCGTAAATGCCAACAAACAAACGAACAGCCTCAAATCCCTCTAATGCATCCCGAGCGGGAGGAGAGAGAAGGGAGGGTTTGGTCGTTAGTTGAAATGGTATTTTGAAACGCAACAAATACAAAAATTACAAAGGTCAAAATTGCCAGGAGATTTTCCTCCTTAATAAAGTAAAATTGTTAGAATTTCAATTTATTTTGTATAATTATCGAATTTATTTTTCTTTATTTTAATGTTATAAGAATCGTTGTTTTTTCCTACTTAGAATTACGTTTTCGTTCTCCTACATCGTATAGCAGCAACAAAATGAATATAATAAACTGTACTTTCTAACATAATCTGAGAATACAGAAAAATTACGCAGTAATTCTATATTAACACATTTTGTCAGAAGGCATTGAATTATAATATTACGTGATTGGGCGGACAAGCGTGCGCACCGCTGTTCGCTTTATGATATACTACGATTGGATGCGATCTATCAGCGAGACTCGAATGCTCTGTTGCCATTCACAAAGGCAATATCCCGTTCGTAACTGAACTAAAAATAAATTTTTAGTGACATATGTTTACCTACCTACATATTACGTTAGATGAAATTCAGAGTCGTGGTTATATTAACTCATATAGGGCAAAAATTGTAACATTCCATTATTACGAAAGTAAAAAGATAAAATTACATATTTATGCATACCGTAAGAGCGAGCGTGCTATGATCAGCCAGCATAATCGGCATTTTTCGGAAATGCGAGAGCAAAGTCGTGTCTTACACGTGTACGTGAACGAATATGCCGTTTGTAACGTAAGCAGGGTGTTTTCGGAAATGCAAGAGCGAAGTCGTGGCTTGCACACGTACGTGAACGAATACGTCGTTTATAACGTGAGTAAGGCGCACAAATGAATTTGCGTTTACGCAATTTTGTCAAGCAAATGACAGTCCACAGTGACATTCAACACAACACACGTTTAGATGCGCTGAGTTCGTGTAAAATCGGGTGATCATGGTACGCTCGCTCGTACGGTATGTATTTTTAATGGAATAACTGGTGTTTATGCCTAGTGCGCAGTTTTATTTATCAAGCCCATAATAATTTACTTCATTTTTGTATTAAGGAAGAAACAGATTTTTGTCAAATGCGATGATACTAGTTTTACTTAAAAAATTGGAAAATCGAAGTTTAAAATCAAAGAGGGACTTTTTTTCTGAACTTCCTCAATTTACGCCAAAATATGTTTTCCGAAACAAGCGAAAATCATTCGACGAAGAACAAATTAGGAAACTCGCTAAATAGTAAGAGGGGCGCAGGAAAAATTCAATTTTAAAACCACGTTAGGCGAAACGAACTTCTTCGACGATCGAAGCCATTCAGAAGGGTCTGTTCCGCTCCCTGTGAATGATGGAAAGCGTTAGAAATCTCCTGCCAACGCGAGATACGACTCCACGGCGGATTTCACTGAAAGCTGGGGGACCAATTCAAAAGACTCAAAATTACTTTCGGGATAAGAGGGATTAGGCCGGGGCGGGTGCTTGTTTCTGGCGCACTGCTAGGGCATTAGACAGGCCTGGGTTCACGCGGCCAATGGCATTAGTCGCGAATTGCAGATTTTACTGATTGATTTTACTTTTTTCTTATATTCTCTGTATGTGCTGTGTATACTGGTTGGGTCTCTCGTTTCGATGTTAGAACGACCGATAAATTAATTGCTTTTTGAAGAACTGCATCTGTTCTAAACGTATCTTGTTGTATGTGTACCATATTTTTAAAAAACACATCGTTGTTTCCTGTGCATCAAGACGGTAAACTCTGGTTTTCCCTGAATCCGTATTTTCTGTATTTGTGACTTTTTTGCAACTAATTTATATAACATGTAACTAATATGAAGACAACATATATTCTAATAAACTAAGACCTGGGGTCGCGGGTTTGTTTTCTTTAAAAGTACCTTTCTTAAATACTTTTGTTGGCGCAGCTTTAGAAGAAACCTTTTCAGCCCAAGCAAATTTCTTCAATTGTGTGGTAGGTCTACAGGTCACTAGTTAACAAACACTTTATTGGTGATCTTTAGAAAAGGAGCAGTAGTGCGGATTCTCGCCATCATAAGACGAATCTTAATCAAGTGGTCTTTCAACGACCGTTTTTCCGTTTTTTTAAACGCCAAGTTGAATTTTTGTTTTATAATTTCTACAATATATGCGATGTCTAATTAACATGTAAACACAATAAAAGTTCACCTACGTCGTATCCCTTTTCACGTGAAAAACTTAATTTAAACTTAACCTCACTGACAGAAAGCCCGTTATTGATTTAGCAAAATTTTTCTTCATTAAAACATTGTCCCGTTTGTATGCAGCGAAGCAAATCTTTTGTCCCTTTAAGAAAGCGGTTGAACTACTTTTGTTGATTCGATGCATGCATTGCAAGCAACAAAATGAAAATGTCGACGGTCGACTTATTAACAAGTAATATTTTCGCAAGTTAAATATTACACGAAAAAGCGTTTGATAGGGTGAAAAGGGAAGATATTTGAAAAACTTTGGAAAAAAGAGGAGTTGCCGTGGAAACAATTGAAATGGTCCGAGCAATGTACAAAGATGATAAAAACGATGTAAGAACCAACAATGAAGTATTTGAAGCATTTATTAAAGAAGTAGGTGTAAGGCTGATGCGTGCTGGATGCATGCTGAGTCCTTTACTATTTCCAGCAATAATCAATGAAGCAATAAAGGAAGCAAAGTAAAAGACGAGGAAATTAAATTTGGTATACTGAAAGATGGAAGGAACTCAAATTACAGAATTGATGCTTGCTGACGATATAACTGTTCAGGCTGTATCAGAAATACACCAACAATGTAACCTAAATATCCTTAAAAGCGAATAAGAAAAAATAAATATGAAAATAGACATAAAAAAGATAAAGAGTATGACAATATCAAAAGAAAATAAAACATATTTGGACATGTATACCGAATGCCCGATGAAAGACTTATATAAAACAAAAATACCTGGAAAAACGCCGAAAGGAAAACCTAGGAAAACATGGGAGGAGGGAATATAGGAAGAAGCCGAGGAAAGAGGAATAACGGAGAGATGGGAAGGAATAAAGGAACACACAAAGAACAGAAGGTTGTGGAGAGAGAAATGCCAAAGACGAAAGGAATAATCTCAACACAAGCCGCCATACACCCTACAGTTGAATGGCATAGGATTAGAGGCAATCTTAATGATTGGGTTATTTTATTATTTAGCTTCAACCTAAATTACGGGACTCCCCAGGATAGTATACTAGCGTCGTTAATTTTTTTGTTGTTTGTCAATGTTCTGCCGGAATATATTTCGTTTGGTCGTGTTTTTATGTACGCAGTCGACACGTCCATCATAATTTCCGATAAAAACCAGAATACGCTAATGCAAAAGACACTTACCACTTATGTATGATTTCTCTAAATGTTCCAACGTGAATAATTAAACAATCAATTTTTCTAAAACTGTATGTATACAGTTTAAAGGTATGAGAGGATTGCCTTTAGTTCTTAACCTTTCGCACAATGGCCATACGATCTCGATGAAATCCGTTGTTGATTGCCTGGGCGTAAAAATTAATAGTAACTTACAGTGGGATGACCATATTAATATGGTATGTAGTAAACTAAATAAATCCTTTTATCCTTTAATTCACTTAAAAATAATATAGATACTAATACACAGTTGAATGTTTACTATGCGTTCGTATACCCGGCAATTGCGTATAATATCGTTATCTGGGGACAAGCTACCGAATGGAATCGTGTATTTATTTGTCAAAAAAGAATACTACGTTTAATCTTCTCTCTTCCTTACAACTGCTCCTGCCACGAAACCTTTAAAACGTATAAAATCCTCACTGCCTGCTCTATTTACATATTACGTTCCAAAAATGATATCTTCTTAAGCAGACATAATTGTGAAACCCTTAAAAAATCTCCTATATATGCCTATAGTCGAATATATAATTTACTCCCACTCGAACTTAAGACTATTGTTCGAAATAAAGAATTTAAAATGAAGCTGAAAAAATTACTCACTTCTGATGTCTTCTATAATATTTTTTTACGAATTTTTAAATTCTCTTAAATAGACTGGTAAATGTCAGAATATTATGTACTCTGCCTGCCTTATCACTTCCCTAGTACATTATTCTGTGGATATTTCGGACACTTCTGGCGTCTGCTAGTTAGCTGTTAAACGTATATTTATATTGCTTGTGTACATAAACTTTTGATCTGTTCCTATCTATTGTATGTAGTGCTCGGAATGAATAGAATATTATTATTATTATTATTATTTTTAAGAAGAAGAAGAAGAAAAAGAGGAAATATTACTCGGTAAAAAGTGGTGAAGTTCAACAGTAAAAGACTATCTTTGCTTATGTCAGTTTGTTAGACGACAGAACGTGAACTCCTATGAGACACATTAAGTGCTGTGGTATGATATTTTTAAAGAAAGAAAATTTAATTGATATATTGTTATACGAAATGTATATCCTTTGCAGTTGGCCGTGATTTGACAAGTGCTATTTCGAACAAAGGAGTGAAGGAAAAAGACGACAATCTTTCCGTATAGTACAAATCGTCGTTTTATTTTCCAAGCGAATCCAAGTATTGTAGTGTGCAAATTCTATTTCAAGACCAATGTAAATTTTGATTATTCACAATACGCAGGGGTTGCAGTGCGTGAAGCATTACCGTAGGGAGTTCACGTAACGTCAAAATGTAAGGTTAGTTTTTCTTCTGTCGATCCAATTTTCGTAAAACCTGATTATTTGCTGTTTATTTGTATTTAAATTGCCGAAAGAGTGCCCAGTCCATTACCTGCCGCAAGGATAAAATAAGGGTTAAGTAAGTAAGTAAGTATATTTACTTATACAACAACTAGTGTATGTAAACGTCAAAAATAAGCAGAAATTAATACAACAACAAAAGAAAAGGAAAGCGTACTATTAATCAAAAAGTACAAGAGTGAAAAACAAAAAATTACAAAAAGTTAAACAGAGAATGATATACTTATGTAATAACACATAGCTAAATTAATTATACATATAACACAATGGGGGAAAAAACTAAAAACAAGGTTTTTTTAGCAATTGAAGCAGACGATGTAAGGAGCAATCTTCCCAAAAAGTTCCATTATATTTGGTAAGTATACTTAAATAAACGTTATAGTAGTAGGTATAGTTTATTTCAAATTATAAGAATAAAACTTTGAACGGCTTAAATGCTGTTATTGCACCACCTGCAGTAATAACTACCTGGATACGCAAACAAACTGTTGAGGACCGTAATGACAAAATTTAAGTGAATTGAATAGAAATGGAATTATGATTTGCGATATGCGTAACTACCTGTTTGTACATTTAAATCTCATTTAATATGTAAATTCTTTAATTACTTGTAACATCGAATTGCTTACTATGTAAATTTATACTGTTTGTAAAATATATATACATAAACATACAATTATCTTATAGGGCCGTAATTTATAGTCAATACGGCCCCTAGATTCAATATGCATTGCCAGATTATTATCGTCACAGAAGGAGCAATAAAAGTATTAAAGGCCTTGTGAGTCTACAGTTATATTCTTATAATTTGAAATAAACTATACGTAGGTACCCTGTAAATAGCTTCGTATCCTCATTATAACATTGACTACTTATTTGTATCTATTTGCTATAGTGCAAGTTTCTAAATTGTCTGCTAAGTATGAACCCTGTTCTATTAACAAAGCTAAATATACAAAAGTTACTACTTATATCAAATTTCATTTAACATTACTTAGGTGCGCATAATACTATCCCATTGAGAGAAATGTGGATATTAAATATTAATCGCATAGCGACAATTTAACTTTGAATGACCAAACAACTGCAATCCACCTCTAAACCTTTTGTCCTGACCGTTTTCAACTACTTAATCACCGAGTTTAATTGCACTTAAATAACAACCTAGATCGGATAGATTTCCATTTTGTGCGAGGAAATCGTACAAGAATGCTCAAAATTAGCCGAAATTTCTCACGGAACGCAAAGCACAGAAGCTGCTACAAGGAAACTTAATATTCCGTCAACGTAGTTGCACACGAAAGGAGAATATCTAAATGCAAGTGTATAAGAAAGCGAAAGATTAGAGTTTACAAATCATGCCACGGTGGGTTTAAGACAAGTTCTCCTCTTACTTCACGGGAGTAGCGGCAAGCGACAAGAGAAGCATGTGATCGGGTGAATTTGAAGGGGCCTTGTCGAGAGGCAGGGCTGCCAACCCCGCAACTGAACCTGGCCGACCAATCACTGTCTAGAACAAAAGAATACACTCACCGTCAAAAGTTCGTTTAACTTTCGAAGTGTACGTTGCTGTCGTTGCTGCTCACTCGGCTCGATTCTGAATCTCACCCGGGCGCGGTGAACTTCTTCCGAACTTCTCAGACTTCTGGCGTGTTTTTAACTTATAAATTGTACAAAGTTGGCAGTTTCCTTATACCGTGCGACATTGATGTTGGAAACTTGCTAAACCGCGTCAGCATTTAATCTTGAAATTAATATCGTTTTGGATTAGCAGACTGTTACTTGCCGGCCCTCTATTTAACAGCGTTTCCCAGCTTTATAATTTGACATTTTCGTCTTATTGAATTAAAAAAATACGCCTTGGATAGAATATTAACCCGCGCAAATAACAGTACTGAATACTATTTTATATTATTATTATTGTTACAAACATGTCCAATATTTATATTACTTATTTATATTACTATCAAGTTTCAAACGAAATAGGTAAGGTTTATATTTAAAATTAAATGTGGTGTTCCGATTTTAATGCATAATATAATTGTATTTATAAGGATACATAAGGAAGAGATAATGAATTAGTTATAAATTTCGTTTAATGTTTGCTTCAAAAATGTTTTACACGTAACATTGTTTTATCATATTAGCTTTAAATACATTGTTGAATGCTATAATTTTGTAATTAGTATGGCAAGATGGCTGCTTGTTGATGTTAAAGTAAACTGACTTACAGGATATTAGCAAGTCAAGACTGTAACATTGTGGCTCTGTCACTACGATTATTTCAGTAAGATAATAATTAATTTGAAACATATTGAACATTAAATGTTTATACGATACTTGATGTATCTTTTAAAATTAAGGGTAATGTAAATATTGGACATTCTTAGATATCTGTAATACATACCTGGTTGTATTTGAAGAATAGGAAAATACTCATGTTGTAATTATTTCTGTTTTCTTATGTTTATATTTTATTGCAAGTTTTCTAAGATGAAGGGAATGTTGGTGGCTCATCTCTCGAAATTTCCCTAAATTTATTGTTTATCTTCTTCTAAGATGTTTTAATTATTTACAAAAAGCAGCGGTCGATGAAATTATCATTTTCTTTGATTATATTGCCTATTATAACAAATGTGTACAGTATGACAAGGCCTGAGCGCTCTTCGATGACGTCACGCTGAGTTGCTGATGTATGGCCCTGCACGATATTAGCCTAAGCGATAAGGGAATCGTTTTCTTGCATTTCTTTTTTAAGTTATGAAAGGCTTCCGGTTTAAAGAGGATGCCAGTCGTCAACTTAGCCCTTCTTCGTATCCCATTCGATTTTATTTTGGAAAAACGAAGTTTCAAAGCAAAAACTAAACACGTAACGGAGCACCGTTTTCGTGAAAGATGTACATATTTGTGGTTGATATTTAATCGACTAATTATTATTATTTGTAATTGTACATACATGTATTTGGACTAAAGTTGAAGTGACAATTTTATTCGAAATTTTGTTCAATTTCACAAGAAAATTTACAGACATGTTATTTAACCAGGGTCTTTAATTTCCTATTATGTGGTGTTTTACCTAATCATCATTACTTTTCCCACAATCATTTTTAGGTAGGGTATTTATAGAACAAGTTGTTATAATTGTTGTAATACGTTCACTGCTGGTAATATGACATTTACATATATCAGTATCCAAATGGCTACGTTCGGTGATACAATTTAAAATATATTGTATTAAAACAGAACGTTTATTGCACACATTTAAAAACATCTCTACGTGTTCAAAAATAATTTTGTTAAATATAATGTAAGAATATAAGACTATTTAAACAATAAAATCTTCACTTTTTTTGTCAAATACTACGGACAGTTAGGGAGTTGGAATAGCATTTTTTTAAGCCTAGGATTTTTTAAACTTACAGTTATAGTTTCACCGGTTCTTGAATCTGTAGCTGTTGAAAAATAAACAATATCTTCTTTTACAAAGTATAACTCACAAACAAAACATACAAAACAGCTGACGCCACAGCTTTTAAGTTATCGCATTTTTTTCGTTTCTGAACAGGCTTATACAACACTAGAAAAACATTACAGGTATCACCAACAAAGTATGAAAATGTCACTACACAGTATTTTTTTTTAACCAATATAATTTGGGTAAACAAATTCAAAATGCGAGAAACGATCTGAACATGTGAATGATCGACGATCTACTTCAAAATAACGGTCTAATACTATGCATATGTATGTACTATTTCAACCACAATATCATAGGGAACCTATGGATTATTCTCGAATATAAAAATTAATCTATATCATCGTGGCTACACTGAAAAAAGAAATTCCGGTACGGATAACCTGTAATTTAATTACCGGTTATACGAAATTTCCGGCGAAAAAGTAAATTCCAATTTGAAAATTTAGATACTGCACAGCAATTTCGCCTTATTTTTTTGACGTAAAAATTTGAGGACTGAAAATTCCTTTGTAGTTTTACTTACCTGCATAATAATTACTACTCATCACAACGAAAATCTGCTTGATTTATGTACAGTTAAGTTTCTTTCGTTTAACTGCCAGTCTATATGCAGTCGGAAGAAATATGGTCTTTTAGTTTCACTTTCGTACGTCAATCTGGTGCAACGTTTTCGCAACAAATAAATCTCGAACAAGTTTTAACTCTAGTTGTGCGGTTTGCTGGACATTTGCAGCAAAATCAAATCAAATGTCAACTCCAAAATTTTATCAACCTCAAAAACTATTTTTAGCACCATACCTTTCAAAATCAAGACATTAGTTTGCCATATTTGCGCGTTAGCTATTTACATGTTTTCATATTGTATCTAAGAATATTCCACTATAACTCGATAAATAAAGGTGACATATTGTGAAATTTCTTTTATTGTAAGTATATACTGTGCAACAAATAATGTTTAAACAAGCAAACAAAAAGGAAGCTTCTGGGCTTCTATCCTTCATACACTTTTCTGAAAATAATAAACGGGGATAAGTAACTCACATGCCATTACAAATTTTACTATTTTATAATTTAAGCATTAATGCCACACAAATATGCCCATGTAAGATGCATGCGGCAGTAGAGTTGATGTTTTGTTCTCGAGGCAACGCATGAAATATTTTAAGGAAAAGAGGACAATACCCATATACGTACCGGAATTTTGATGCCAATAAGAATTTTTCGGTGTAATGTTGAAACGCGCTTTGGAAATTTCACAATTTTTGAAAGCTTCGCATAATTTCATGTAAGTAATAAAGTTTTATAGGAAAATTACCAATTTCAAGGAAATTCTGTTCTTATTTGCGATTATCTATACTATTTAACCCCCTTTTTAGAATGCTATGGTTCGGGACTAATTATCTCGACCGCTAATTTTATGCTCCTATGGAATGTGTGTACATTACTGTTGAATTAAAAAAAATCAAAGATATCGACATAAACTATGCCTACTTTAATATAAAACAGTATTTCACGATTTAATATTTAGGTGCAGATATCATAGAGAATTTACAGCTTTTTAACTGCACTTCCTTAACATCTCAACATTTAACTGTAACGTTCCGGGCCATAGGTCCCGAAATTGATATTGTAACATTCTTCTTATAACATATGAAGCATTGCTTAACTACTGTTATAATCATTTTTGTGTTGCTTAAAACAGGGTTCACATCTATGCATGTTAATGTAACATTAATGATGCATGTTGGTGATGCATGTCCTAGAAATTATTAAAATATTCAGATTATGCATTTCTAAATGCATGCGTCCACTATTCAATATGAATCTGGTTTTGGTCAAAATTTAGTTAATACATACAATTTGCAATACAAGAGAATTTATTGTTACCAATTATTTCCAATTGTAAGCAATTTATTTGCCGTGAAAGTTTGATATATTTCTCCCAATTCGAAAGAAAAATTGAATAAACTGTGGATGTGTTTCCTATAAAAATAGATGTCGAAGAAGCCTTATTATGGCTGATTCGATAGCATCAGCGTTGTTGTTGCAGCGAAAAGGAAGATGATCGTTGGTTAGACCCTGCATCCTACAAGGCGAAACAACCCACGGGAATATAATAAATCTATTACGTAATGAGTTGGAAATGTTACGTAAAGAAAATTATAGGGATTTTATCAGAATGGACCAAGAAATATTTAATGGGTTACTTCAGGTTATTAAAAAGCAGCATACTATGTTTAGAAACTCAATTTATACTGAAGATCGACCGAGTATTATATTGTTATTTTGCAACATGGAAGTCTTATTAAATTTTCAACAATTTCCCGTGCCCAACTGAATGAATATTTATTTTTTGTCAAGGTATCTTTTAATTTTTGTAATTGTATAAAAAGTACATTGATCACTAGAGTTGCTTAATTTGCGCCAACAGCCAGTGACGGGCGCATAAAAGTTTACACAAAATAAATGGTCAGAAATAAAATATAATACGTGCTCAAACACTTACCGTCTTAAGAGTCTTCCGTGAAATCACAAAGTGAATAATGTCTGTTAAATATCTGCAATATTAGATATGCTTCTACAGTTGTTTCGGTAAACTGAGTGCGGCGTGAGGGAAAAGTGTATTTATATGCAGAAAACGAACGTTCTATATCTAGTGACGTTATATTTGCGTAATTAAAATAATCTTCTGTTGACGCACCTTCACAAATTTGTCTTAATGTGCCAAAATCAGAATCTTTCTTTAAAACACTTTCAAACATTTCTAGAACACAAACATTTTTTGCGTCTTCTACCGCGCATGGCTGTGCGTGAACATGTTGCACTATTTGCGGAGATTTCACCAACGACATCGAAGGATTTTGTAATTTTTCTATTGCCTCCACTAGTCCGAAATAATTGTTCTGAATAGTTTTTAAATCCGTTTTAGCGTGACTATCTTGAAATTTCGACTGGCTTTCCTTGATAACCGCAGCTTCCTTTGGATCGAATTGGAAAACCACGTTCTTAATATTCTCAAAATATTTATGATAATAAAACACGGCCTGTAATCATGTTCCTCAACGTGTAAGAATAGGTTCTGGTGGCTCAGGCATACGGGGACACAGTCTGTGAAATTTGCGAATACGTTTTGGGGATTTGACAAACACTGCTTTTGTATGCGCTATTAAAGCGTCTACCTTAGGATAACATTTTCTAATACTATCTGCCACATGACTGAAAGCATGAATTTTACACGTAATATGTAACAAGTTGGCACAATGTTTTTTAAGAGACCGGCCTACAGAAAACATGTTTGCGGCACCATCACTCATAAACATCAACAGTTGGTTTGTTGAAAGTTCAAACTTTTCCAATGTATTTAACACTAACTTTAAAATGACTTCAGCAGTACATTGTTCTACTCGTAGGTAATAGAATTGAAGGTGACGATTAATGTGGTTCCATTGTACGTACCATTACATTAACCACAGAATGTTTTTTACGAGCTGTTGTTTTATCCACACATAACCACAGCTTTTTATCTTTCAACTCCGATTTAATTCTTTTTTCAACATGTTCACGAGCAACAGTCCGAATTTTTATTCCAAAAGAAGACATATACTTCATTGTCTAGTAAATTATACGGTAGATTACATGCAATAAAGGTAACACATAAATTAAATTTAAATTTGTCATGGTGTCGTGTGCAATTTTTTTTTAAGAATGCTGTTTACTATTTACGTGACGTAGACAATCCCTTTTGAACCAACACATTAAAGGGATACTACAAATTACACATTGAATTTTAACGCCATCATAATTTAGGTCAGGCATTCCTGCTATAAATTCTGTAACTTTGTCTAACATTGGCCGTTTTCACGACGTAGGCAACATTTTTAAAACAAACGTAGAACTACGAAATAGTATTTACGGCAGCGTACATGTGTATGCAACAAATTTAGTTGAGACTCGCAGTTATACTGAGGGTTGTATCGACATATCTCTCAATCTCTCAGCCATTGAAAATGTATGAAACAATGCATGGAAAAAGTCGTAGTGTGAACTAGAGGTAGGCATCTTAATATTTTTGCAGGCTCGTCCTGGCCCGACACTTTATTATCTCAGCCCGACACGAACGCCAGCTTGGCCTGATCCGTCACGTTTGCCAGCCCGGCTTGCTCGTTGGCCAAACAGCTCCACCGATTGTCAGCTCGTCAAGTCCGTTCGGCTCAACAAGCCCATTTTGTCCAATATGTATAATTTTCAGTATGAAAGAGTTAGTAGTAATTTCAATGACGATTTACTTATTATTTATTTAATCCGGAAAAGAAATATGAATATATTAAAATACGCAGAGGTTTTTCCTTCTTTATGACACTGTTTTTAGTTTTACCAATTATATTTTTCCTTATGAAGTTATCGATAATGGATTTATGATACTTCCCAAAGCAGTTATACAACATTTGAAAAGATTACAATATTATTCTGTGGACTTTTATGACTAGTATTAGTACCGATACAATAATATTCTCTAGCAACTAATATTAGCAAACATGACTAGGTGAGTATATGAATTATATTTTATTTCTTTATATTTTTTCAAATCAAAATATGTATTACTTGACTTACACATTATTAAATTATTAAATTTGAATATATGCACATATGTAAGTACTGAGGTATTTATACTTACTACATCTTCTCAAAACGAAAACTTGGGGAGAATTATTGAATTTCAAAAAAGAGTGTTCAAAATGCGAACAAGCTCGGCAGGTCGAACGGGCTCCACGGGCCGCCTGTCCATTATCTCCGATATATAACAAGGCCTAAGCACTCTGATGCCAGCAGGCTGTGACGTATATTGTGTTAGGTGAACGATCAGCCATAAACGCGTTTACACGTTCAGATCGTTTTGAATGCGTTTTGAATTAGTTTTTCCAAATTATATTGGTTTTATTTAAAAAAAAATATTGTGTAGTGATATTTCTGTACTTCGTTAGTGATGCCTGTAATGTTATTCTAGTGTTGTATAAGCGGTTAAACCTTTTCTGAAACGATAAAAACTGGGTAACCTAAAAGAGTGACTCGGTTGGTTTATTGGCGTCGGCTGTTTTGTATGTTCTGTTTGCGAGTTATACTTTGTAAAAGAAGATATTATTTATTTCTCAACAGCTATAGATTCAAGGACCGGTGAAACTATAACTGTAAGTTTAAAAAATCCTAGGCTTAAAAAAATTCTATTAAAACTCAATTCCCTAACACTTGACAAAGAACGTGAAGATTCTATTGTTCAAATAGTTTCATATTTTTACGTTATATTTAACAAAAATATTTTCGCACACGAAGAGATGTTTTTAAATGTGTATCATAAACGTTCTGTTTTAATACAATATATTTTAAATTGTATCACCGAACATAGCCATTTTGGTACAGATATATGTAAATGTCATATTCACAGCAGTGAACGTATTGCAACAATTATAATAACTTATTCTACAAATACCTCCATTAAAAATTATTGTGGGAAAAGTAATGATAGTTTAGGTAAGACACCACATGATAGGAAATTAAAGATCCTGGGCAAATAGCGCGCCTGTAAATTTTCTCGTAAAATTGAACAAAATTTCGAATGAAATTGCAATTACTGTTACTGTTGCATTTTAACCTTAGTTTCGTCTAAATACATATACAATTACAAATAATAAAAATTAGTCGATTAAATACCAACCACAAATCTTTGACGAAAACAGTGCTCGGTTACGTGTTTTCTTTTAGCTTTGAAACTTTTTTTTCCCAAAATAAAATCGGATGGGATGCGAAGAAGGGCTCAGTTGGCGACTGGCATCCTCTTTAAACCGGAAGCCCTTCAAAACTTAAAAAAGAAATGCAGAAAACTATTTCTTTACCGCTTAGGCTAATACCATGCGTAGCGATACATCACCTAGACAGCGTGACGTCATCGAGAGCGCCGAGGCCTTGTTATATCGGCGGTAATGGCCCGCCCCGCTTTACAAAGCCCAGTCCGGCCAGCATCTGAAATATTCAGTTGCAACATTAAAATGCATCGTTGTAAACGCTTCTCAAGAAACTACTATTTAATTCAGGGTTTGATGTGTGACTAGAATAAATGTATTTATTAAAGGTTAAGTTAATAAATTCGATACTTTATTTCACATGCTCTATTTTTACATATTAAACTGGTTAATGTAGAAAATGCAGTGAAGCTATAGATGATCACTGGCGACGAGTAATATTTAGCAACGGAAGTCTTTTCTTTGCCATTGGTTTGAAAAAGGGAAACAGTAAAATTACAACCAACATATCTTACATTAATGAGGCTTACTTCATAGCTTCTTATGCATCTACTTTTGGTCGTTATGAATTTGATTAGCTAGTGAGATACATTACCGCAAGCGTTCTTACTGAACCGCAATCTTAAAAACCTCTTTAGACACCCTAAAACATATCAACCCCTTAGAAAAAGAGAAAACATTCCGAAATAGCTCAATGAGTCAGATTCATTTGCGTGTAACTTTTAATAACCTCATCCAGGGGTGGCCAAAGGGGTTAATTAATCCGTTCGTATTGCCGTCGTCATGGTCACAAAATAATTGTCGCCAACCCTTTTAATAAAACGGAACGCGTTTTGATCGACTGCGACTCCCTGAAACCGTTCGAAATTGATTCGTTCTGGTTTGCGTCGCTTCCGTCCCTTAAAAAATGATTTATCGATTAACCGGCATTTATTTATTTTTGACATTAGCGTATTGGTTGAAAAATGCAACTTCTAAGAAAGCTACAACTACAAATTATTTTGACTGACAGTATCTCAATTATTTAATTATAATTATATAGTGGTAATCTTCAGTAAAGGCTTTATCCGGATTAGGTTACTGCAGTAACTACCAAATAATTTTTATCTCCTTTAACCGTAAACTAGTAGTCAGCTTTTTGTGTAATACTTAAGCATACCAGTCTGAATTGCTATTAATGCCATCAGCACATATAATTCCAATAACAATGGATAAAGGATTACTTCGTGGTTTACCTAAGCAAAGGGCAATAAAAATCGCGAAATTAAATTTTTACGGCTGACATAAATCAGTTTTACTGTTATTTTTACGAGGTTTAGTTCGCTTAGTCCATATAAAAAACTTATCGAACGTGAATGTAATAAAACAAACGGTAATGCAAGGGCTATCCAATTCTCCTAACACTTCTAAGAACGCTGCTCAAAATCAAATATGGTTTCTAGGTGTATTTTTAGGTACATCTAGGTGGTTTGCTATTTCTTCGGAATTGCTACTTGCGGTAGTAGATTCACGTAGTTGAAAAAGTATATGAATCGGAGGAATCAGAGTATTTGATGGTTTACTTATGTGAACGAGGGCAACTCAACTAAAACAATTGACTTGGTACCAACTTCCTTAAATGAAATATGCTGTCTCAATTATACTAAAAATGTTGAGTTATATGAGTTATATAAGTTATATATATATAAGTTATATATGTATATATAAGTCTTTTGTGCATGTAGGTAATCTTGTTTTTCAGGATTATAAGAAAATACTGGCATTTATAACCTCAATGAAAAGCTCTAATTTCTCACATCTTTTTCTACAGCTTATAGTAAGCCTTATTGAATCACAATGTAAAAGATATGTTCCTATTTGGAAAAAAGTAAGGTTTCCGCATCCTAAATATCTTATATTACAAGAAGGTTAGAAATGTTTTTGAAATGTTACCAACAGTCGTTAGAAAAGCTACCACATGATACTTCGGTTTTCAGGTGCGAAGATTGTTAGGACCTTGGTATCTACTGTCTCACAATTTATGAATTGCAAGCGCTTCTAGGAACCCTAAATCTGTCAAATTCTCTAATTTTCGACTCGACTGATAATTTTTGTGAGTATCAAAACGAGTTTCATTGCAAGTTGCTCATAAATTGTTAAATTTTATTTGGGAAGACGAAGACGAGAATATCTAGTATATTTCGAAACAAACATCCAACACTTTTACACACTGGAAATCTAAGCAAACTCGTCTTAATTTATGCGATATGTACATAAACATAAACGTAAATTATGTATACTGTGCGTTCCAAAGTAAACAGGACTTTTTCAAAATGAGAACAGACATATTAATTTAACAAAAGTCATTTATTTTATTTAAAATAGTCTCCTTGAGATTTGCGCGGTCAAGAAGCATATCGAATGACTGTTTAGGTCGTCTGTAGAAATGTTCATGAGGATGTCGGCGCAAGCCTTTTGGATGGCCTCCACGTCGTCATAACGGTTTCCTTTCATCGGCAAATGCATTTTTCCGAATAGGTAGAAATCACACGGTGCTAGATCAGGCGAATACGGCGAGTGTTCGATGGTGAAAATGCGATTTTTGGTGAAATAATCAGTCACAAGTGTCGATCGATGAGATGGTGTATTGTCATCGTCACCAAACGCTTCAAAACACCAACATAAAATACAGCATTAACGATCTGGCCAGGTGGAACGAACTCCTTATGAATTATTCCCTTCGAATTGTAGACACACATCAACATTGTCTTCACTTTTGGCTTCTCCAAACGGCTGTTTTTCGATTTAGGCTCATCCGGGTGCTTCCATTCTGCACTTTGGCGCTTGGTTTCTGGATCATATTGGAAGTACCACGTTTCATCACCAGTCACAATGTTGTACAAGAGGTTTCGGTCCTTTTTTGACTCCTTGATGATGTTCTTCGAATGTTGAATTCTGTGTGGTCATCTGTCAGTTTATGCGGAACAAAGCGCGAACAGACCTTTCGGAGGCCCAAATGTTCGGTCAAAATGTGATAAATTGATACTTTGGAGATATTCAATTCCATTTCCATTAAGTTCAATGAAGATTTTGGCTTATCTTTGATGAATTCACGCACAGTTTTGATGGCGTCTTCGATTATCACAAATTTCGATTGGCCAACATGCCGGTCATCATTTACGTCTTCACGAGCATCCTTAAGGCGCGTATAACAATCGTGGACTCTGCCACGGGATAAACACTCATCACCATAAATTTGTTTCGTCAATTGAAACGTTTCGGTAAAAGTTTTACCACGTTTAAAACAGAACTTAATGTTGGCTCTTTGTTCGATATTCATTTTTGCACCGATGCAACAAACACAGTCATTTCCAAAGCAGTAACTCGACTGCTAATCGCCCTTTGGTCATGAAATTTTGACAGAACGTAAGTGAAAGATACACCTTTCCAACTCAAGCACCCATCAATAGATGGCGCCACTAGAATGTGCTATTTTGAAAAAAGTCCTGTTAACTTTGGAACGCACTAAGTATATAGCAATGTGGTACCACAAGATGGTGATTGGTAGGAATTTATGAAAAAAATAATTCTTTGTAAAAGTATTTGTTTGTTCTAAAATGAAACTGCGCTACTTGAAATAAATGTTTTAATAGAGCATCAAACATGCTGTTTTGTAATTTCTTAAGACCACGTTTATAGAAATTGGAAAAATTTTACAAAATAAAAATCAATTATTTTACGCATTATTAGAAAATTTACGCCCAAAATTTATTTGTGAAATTTGGAATAAACAAGCACATTTCTTTCATAAATCTATAATAAAAGAGTTTTTCCTCTTATGACGTATGCGCATTCGGCAACGCATTGTATTGTATCTTGTTAGAATAATTGACTGAACATTTTGCAAATTTTTGATAATCTTCTCTTGGCATAGAAGACAAAAGAGGTGCAGTTGTGTAGCGAAAGTAGATTATACAGATTGGTGAAGGCCAGGAAAGGTCATGCATTTGACTTTACTATGTTGCCGGTTATTAAATAACTGTAGCTAGGAACATTTATTCATAAAATTAATTTCGCCCTCACATGAAAAACGATCTCAAAAGATATTTCCAGCTTCTATAGCATAAGTTGTATTAGGTTGTGTATATCATTTTCCCACATAAAAATAACTGGGATTACTCCCCCTAAACATTATTATCCTCACACAAATAATTTAAGATACTTTTAGTGCATATTAATAGACGACCTAAGGAGTGTTCCCTGTGAAATGGCGTAAGCCCAATTATTGTTTGACAATTTTTGACATTTTCTATTTTATGCTACTAATCAGAATTAATATATAGAAACACGGATTTTGTGTTTCCAATTTAATTTATTGCACGATAATAAATTGCTTTCCAAAGTCCACTTTCGCATTTTTAACAATTACACTATCCAACAGAGTTTTGCCACCTGAGTCAGATATAATTTCCTGTACATGTTTTGATGCTGAATTCAAATCCGGCAGCAGATATTTGAGGTTATGTTATAAGAACAGCGAATTTTTCTGCTCATTTCTGCTTATGCATCACTTAGTACTACTCTTCCCCTTCAAAATCCATTTTCGTTTGTTTGGATTCAACTTTTTTTATCGAGATATATTTCAATCTGTACTGCTTCGTAGGCATTAGGCAGTGAACCATCTACGATAAAGTTGGAAATTCAATCATTTGACCTTACACAGCAAATAATATGATATGACAGTCAAAGTTCACAAATTTTCTTGCGGGTGTGCAGTAGCCTATGTTGCTGCTGCAGCACATACCGATTGGGAAAACGTGAAATTAGCTAGATCGCTATATGTACGGTGGGAGAGCGAGGAGAGGATTGGGTGGAATCCGATCAATTCGTTGCGGGTCGCGTGTTAGTACGCTTGTAACGACGTTGGCATGTAAACCTACTGTGCGCAAGAACGCACGTAATAATTTGAAGTCATGGTCGCCTGGAAATGAGAGTTTCACGTATTTAGTTTGTTGTTGCTACGAATTTTATACGATACTAATAAGAAATTTTAACGACGAAAATAAAAACAGATTCTGATGAAATAAAAGAAAAGAAAAATAAATACTCTAGAAATTCTCTCTAAGATCGTCCGCACATACTGCGGTTTACCTCGTAACTAGCCACATCGGTAACCGTCGTGAGCTGCCGCTAACCCTTCCCCTTGTGGTGAATCACCCATTCTCGCTTACCGTTGTCACATCCACGCTTCGTATAGCTAAACATGTTCTTTCCTTATGTGTATACTAACACTCACCTCTTGAAAATAGTTGTCTTTCAAGAAAAAGATTTTCAAATAAAAGGTATGTAGGTCAAATTGATCCATGGGATCATTACGCATCAAAAAACGGTTTTATTAGAATCTGTTTAGGAAAACATTTTGGAAAAAAACTTCTTCATATAAAAACTGCAGGGATCAGCGAGGGCCGACGAATAGTGACCTCAACTCCCTGTAGGGATCAAATTAAGGAGTCAAACACGCACTAGCTTACGATTTCAAAATCAAAACCCCTACTTATGACTCCGGAAATGTAGAAAGCGAAAAATTTCCTCGAAATGCATTCGGCCCAAATTACTCAACATCAAATTTTCAGGGATCAGAGATGGGCACTTGATAGTGACCTTGATCCCCCTGCAGGGATCAAATTACGGGATCAAGCACGCGTCTACTTTAAATCTTGAGATTAGAAGCCTTATTTTTGACCCCCATAAACTTTATTTGAAAAAATTTCCTCCAAGATGCTTTCCTACGGAGATATTTTGGCTGCAGTTTTGTGATCAGGGACCCCGAAGACCCCCGGCTAACATTTTTTAAGCGATTTTCCGAGATTATCAGGAAATGTTAGAAAAGTTTGCTAAAACTGTTTAAAACGGGACATTAGGCTGTGATGCATAATGCTTACGAAGAGATTAAAATTTGTATATCTCGAAAAGGAAAGATCAAATCGAAACAAACGAGAATGGATTTTAAAGGGCAAGGATAGTACTTAATGATAGCACAAATAGAAATGAGCAACAAATTCACTTGTAATATAACCACAAATATCACTAAAAACCATCTTTTCGACATTTTGAGCTCAAAATCCTAACGTGCTAGAGCAATTCCTTGCCCGGGTTTGGAATCAGCACCAAACAATTTACAAGAAATGATATGCTTCATTCAGGTGGTAACAAAAACGTCTAATTTTGTTGAATTGTGCCTACTAGCTGCCATAAGTAACACGAGATTTGTACTCTTGTTGAATGAGGCCATAGGTATCTCAGTATTTCATTCATCTCTGTATGTGTGGTTGGAATATTTTTTGTGAGTGTGAAACTTTTATTTTAGATTTATATTTTAGATTACAAATACAATTTCCATTTCTATCGGTGGAGCAGATCCAAGAATATTTTTTTGTTTATAATCATGTTTCCTGAGTTACATTGCGGACAAATTTATGAGAGAATTGAGAAAGAGGTAGAGTTATGTAGAACGTGACGACACATTGATACCATTACTGTTTTTGTGAAAGTAAAAGTGGCCGTTCTGTATTTTCTATAATGACAGTTACTTATTCCAATAGAGCACCTTCAGAAATCTAACTATTTGGCAGTTTAAAAATAATTTTATTTGTGGTTGACTGAAAACATAAAGCATCGTTAAAGAAATGTACTGGAGATTTTTTTTTTCCTTTTTGCAAGCATATAAACAAGCAAATGGAATTGATATATACTTGCATAACATACATATGCTTTGAGAGTAGCTATATGACGGATATTCCTTGTTCCTGACCAAATTTGCATTTCAAATTAATCGCAAGGTTACCCTCCCAAATATTAGTTTTAATTCAATCAATACATATACATTCACGATATTCCCGCATATATTACTTGATAAATTCCCTGGCGACCGTTCTCCTAAATGCGGAGCATATTGCTACGCTCATCAACTGGCGAGTTATAAATATTCAATGTGATTGTAAACACAGTCGCGTATTACTACTCGGGACCTAGCTCCTAGCGTTAGCTTATAGAGTTGAGTCCTGTTTTCCCTTTTACTTTGCCCTCGACGGCAATGGTGGTGGTGGGCAGCAGTAGAGGGTTGAAACGACATCGTTCTTACCCTCCGTCATCCGTCGGATTTGAGGTCACTACTGTCGAATCCCATCAGCAAGTCAGAAACTGATTGCGAATTTGATTTACTCTCTATTAAATCTGCATTTATTTTGTGCAAGGCGGTTGAAGAAGGAGCTAACCACGGATAGGGGCAGTAAGTAAATACGCATGCATACATATTATAATACGTTAATACTGCTTTAACGTGGACATTTTTTTAAAGCAGGACATTAGAACTTTAATATTGATTAATAGGTAAATGATGTAGGTTATTATTAAATTTTAAGCTGTCTAAAGTTTTACAAACCGGTTATTTTGCTTTAAATAATGCATTTACTCATTTAAACTTATTTGCGTAATTAAATATCAAGATTAAGATTTTACTTTCTAATCTATTTTTGTTGTTTAGTCAGTGAATTCCTTGATATATTCCAACGCTCTACTAAAGATTAATCGAAAATACGTACCAAACAAAGCAGAAAATTCGTATAAAAGTGCGAACCGAAACTAAATTTCATCCTTCACAACTTAATGGATATCAATATAATGAGGTACACGTTTTTAATTCAAAAATTCGCAGTACATACTTTTCGTGGTAAGAATAAAAATACCGACTTCTTGCTTGATTTTGGGTAGAAACTCCACTAACTTCAATACATTTATCACAACGACCAATTAATAATTCTATACCGTTGTTAAAATAATCTAAAGTTTTTCCCTCAAAATATTGTCTTTCTTTAAATGAGAAAATATATAAAAACCATTTTTTCATCTCCTGTGACAATGGACTCCAAAATCGGTTTCGGGTCGCCTCCACAATGTTTAAATATGTGCGCGCACATTCGACCTGACGTTCACGTTACAGAGCAGAAAGAAGATGCGCTGCCCATTTTGCACAAATCTTATTCATACCCAAATGGTTATGGAGAATTCGGCGAATACTTGTTTCAGAAATATTAAGCATCACTAGGTCCTTCACTTTCAAACGGCGATCTGCTTAGTGTTTTATGGCAAACACTGCAATATACCTGATAATTGCTTGTAAGACTTAAATTTCCATCAACTTTAATCCAAGTGAGTATTTTTTCTCGCCACAGCTGCGAACTATTTTTAGCCATGTTTAAAGAAAAAATAAAATATTTTTAGAAATGAAGAGTTGTTTTTATAAACGTATAAAAACGCAAATATTATTCAAATAGTAATAAAAGTAAATACTATAAAATAAATTAAATGGCAATTCTTATAAACTTTAAAGGAACCAAGGAAGGAAATTAACAATAAAATAAAAACAATGTTTTCTTGTTTTAAATTGAACGCAGTTACGCACACGACCACACCTCGCAGGCTAACGATATCGATGTCCACACTCTACTATTTTATTATTCATGCTATGGATCGAAGACCGCATGTTCGACGTATTGATGACGTTTGCCTAGATTCGTCCGTACTCTGGTGATTAAGCTCTTCTTTTGTTAAAAATTTAATGACCGCAGTACTCAATTTTCGTTATCTGAAAGATTTTCATGCACTGGTCACGTTGTCTGGCTGGCTACTAAAAACTACTACTCTTCGAGCCATAATATATTGTTATGTTAAATATTTACATCGGAAATATCAGCTGTCACTTTAGAACGTTTAGGGTATTCAGTATAGCCACCCGATAGAAATGAAATTCCGTCTGGCGGATAAAAGCTAATTTTCGTAGCCACTATTTCCTCAGGCCGATTGGCTTTGAAGTGGGGGTACTGTAAAATTTATTTAACTCCAGCCAATGACGATCTTGGTGAATCTGAGATGAAACTACTTTCGCAAATCTTCAAAAGTAATAGAAAATTCTCTTACAACAAACGACAGGGCATTTTCAAAGGTATTTCTAACATTATTTCGTGTATTATACATATATGTTTCGTTAAGGTGTCTTGATTTACGTCAAGAAAATTACATATTTTAGGGTTGTCGTGAGGGTTTGTCTATCACAGAGTCGTCTAGTCACTACATTCATTCATTTCATTCATGCTATTTCTGAAAATAACTATTCATCAAAATTCCTCGTTAGATTATATTTGAGTATATATCATCAAAATTTGCTGTGGATAGAAACAATCGCCATCGCGATTAAAATAAAGGAGAAAAGGGACGCCAATAGATTCATCAATCCTAGTTAAGCTAAATTCAAGGTAGAACAGAAGGTTCTTTGTAGAACGGGCATATTTCCTGTGAATGCCATGAGGAACTTAGAGTTTATATGACATCTTCGAAAAATCAAGGTTAGTTTGCATTTTCAATTTTTACATTTGTTAATTTCCGTTTATTTGATATCAAAAATTCATTAAAATTTGCCGAAAGAGTGTGAAAGAATATTCCCGAACCCCACCGCTCATTTAAAAATTTAATTACGTAACTTACAAAATTCAATTTTTTTTAACAATCTAAAACAATCAACAACGATCAAAAACAAGTAAAAAACCCCTGATGAACATGGATCCGCAAAACAACCGTTTTCGAGATAAGTGCAATTGTTTTTTTTTTTATTTTTTTTTGAATTTTTTAGCGTTTAGCGTTACAGAACACAGATGTTTGAGATGTCCTCCTTCCATTTCAACACAGGATGTACATCTTAAGAAGGAACTCTGCACCCTTTCCAAAAAGCCCGGTTTTGCTTGAATTGTTTGATAGCATTGTTCAATTCGCTGTTGCAACTCGGCAAGATTATTTACTGGTGTTTCGTACACTAAACTTTTCAAGTAGCCCCAAATACAAAAAATCTAAGGGATTTAGGTCAAGAGACCTAGCAGGCCATGGAATGGGACCCCCTCGACCTATCCATCTCCTATGAAATGTTTCGTTCAGGTGCTCCCTAACAACAAGCCTAAAATGCGGCGGTGTCCCATCTTGCATAAACCAAACATTCAATCTCCGATTTAGAGGGACATCTTCCAAAAGTTCGGGCAAGGTGTTTATCAGAAAGTTAAGGTATGCAGGACCTGTTAAACTTTGTGGCAAAACAACCGGTCCTAGTAACTGATCTCCTAAAATGCCTAGTCAGATATTCAGACTGAAACGCTCTTGATGTCTGGATTCAAGAACAGCATGCGGATTTTCGTACGACCAAACGTGATTATTGTGGCATTGTTGTTCATTAGTGAAAAGGATGTTAGAAGAAAAATTCTGGTGTTCGGCAGATTTCCTTAAAGACCACTGACAGAATATCTTTCTTGCTCGGTGGTCAGGACGAGTAAGGGCTTGTACCCGTTGGATATGGTACGGTTATAAAAGTTGTTGGTGGAGAGTTCTCCAAACAAGAGGATTACTTACGCCTACTTCAGCCGAAATTTTTCTCACACTAGTTTCGGGGTTTTCATCTACTATTACCAAGTTTTGTTCTTCAACCTCACGCATACACACTGACCTTGGACGTCCGCTTTCGTAAGCGCGTTTTTTGAAGGAACATCACATGCGAAGGCCGTTGATGATTGGGAAAAGTCTCGCAATAAATGCAACGTGCTTCCAAAGCGTTCCCATCGGCACGAACATACATGAAAACCATGTCGGCCATTTCAGCATTTGAATAAGGCGTTGCAAATCGGAAACTAATTTCCCTTGCGTCGAAAATAAATTCACTACCAGAAAACAGCTTATGAATTGACAGCGAACTGATTAATAACGCAAATGTCATATGAAAACAAAATGTTTTACTTAAAGTTGTGGTGATTAAATCGCATTTATTTGGATAACAGCGTATGCATAGCACTGCGAAGTGATAATAAAATTTATGAAAACAATCGTTTTACTAGTCGTGGTTTCTATGACTAAAGCAACTAAAAAAAAAAAATAGCACACTAAACTTATAATGAAAATTGTAGCTTTCGTTGATTTTCAAAAAAGACAAATACGCTTATCACGAAAACAGTTGATTTGTGGACCCATGTTCATTAGGGCTTTTTTACTTATTTTTGATCGTAATATATAAACGTTAAATATTTAAACGTTTTTTTTAATACCCTGTATAGTGTAGGCTTCGCACATGTACTCGTAGATTGTATTCATCACGTAAGCTACCTCGAACTAAGTCAGCTATGAACGTCATATTATTAGTTATCATGTTTCTTATATTCCAACTAACTAGGTTTTACACTTCTCCCGATCTTGAAACATCCCATACACACTTTTGTATTATCCATTTATCCCTTCATTATTAGATGTTGTGGGTATAGAAAGTAATGTTATCAAGGTAAAATTCTAAACATTTTGTACAAATCAAGTACATATACGATTACATAATCCTATACAATTTCGTTGTGCTATATTTCCTGAATCGTCGTCATTTATTTCTATTTAGTGCGCATATTTCGCAGAACAAATATAAAATCTTTGCTTGGAATGTATTCTATACTTTTGGTATGCGGGGTATGCGAAAGGGAAGGTATGCGGTTTTCATTTTCAACCATATAAATCAGAGCCGAATTGCTTTAATAAAACAGAACTCTACCTTACAGTTCAGATTTGTCTCTGAAACACCAGCCATTTCCAAGCTCAAATATTTTTATACGGGCACTTTGTCTAAAGGGATGTGTTGATATTTTTCATTACGTTTTCCCCGAGGGGTAAAAAATGCAAGTCAGGATATGATATAAGATTTCGAGGGGTTGTGTGGTTTCATTTCTGCGCGCCGTCTATTAAATTCTACCCCGTCGTTTTACTTGTCATACAAAACACCGCAAGCATTAGCCGTATCATCCCCAAAATACATTTTTAAAATTTCTGAAACAAGCATGATACGTGTATCGATAATGTTGATCATATGCTATACATCAGATGAATCACGCACTTTTCTGTTATTTTGTGTAAATATGAATGTATATATATACATACAATAGAAAGCCTTAAAAGAAACATTAGCAAAATACATAAATTTTAGACAATAATATTGAATAGTAGATTTGTAGGCGGGTGCAATAATTGAAAATAGAGAAATATTTTGAAAATTTCTGAGTTCACAGAAAATATTGAATACGCCCCATATTACAATAAGTTAAATAACATTAATTGGTAGCAAATAACTTTTCCTAAATATTTACTAACGGACGTTAAATAAAATATTTAAATAACTAACCTCAAAATTTGACGTTTACGTTACTCAATTGTCACTCCGCGTTTTTTTGAATAATCAAACTTTGAAAATCTTCCACCGCGTCCTCTCTCAAAAGCGACTGGAACTAAGCAGGCAGATTGTCGTGGCGTCCCTTCGTTCTTTAGTTACCGATAGCACCCGTCAAAAGTCACGGCCAATTCCAGGTTTCATATAGTTTTATATTCTCACAATTAAATTTCTTTTCTTTAAAAATACCATATTGTGCCCTGGAGTATGCTATACGAGTTCTCGATCTAACGTCCAACGAATTGGCATTAACGAATATCGGCAAACAGTGGCGGTTGGTGGCTGCGGAGCTGCATTGCAACGCTTTGATTCTCTCGTGTATTTCCGTTGCATATCGTGTGCATTATACTATGCAACGAAAATACACGAGGAAATCGAAGCATTATACATAATTGACCTCCCATTTACGTCACCACCAGCCGCCATTGTCTGCAACTGTACAATATGGACGTTTGCGAAATTATGATTAAGGCAAGAAAATTTAAGCTGTACATGTTTCTAGAAAAAAAGTTACATTAATAACGAACAGTTAGGATGTGAAGAAAATTTAGCGAAGAGGAGTTATTTAGCTATTTCCTCGGAATTATCTTTGGCTGAAGATGGATTTACCTAATAAAATGCTACGGACAAGAAAAGGGGGACGTAAGTTTGATTCATAGGTCAAAGCATGTCCTCCTTACAATAAAAGTAGATGTGTTTTTGGACATTTTTCAACGGGTCAGCCAAGTTCACGTTTATTGTGGCGTATTGGAGAACCGCATTGTTTGTCCTATAATATTTAATGAAAACGAATGCAGTTGTAAATTTAAGTTTAGTTGTAAAGTGTTTAAGTGTGGTACCACCAAGATGGTGCTGCTACATGTAATGCCAGAAATTACTTATTTAATGATTTCTTGATTTTATTTGTGGACCGCTCCGAAAAATAAAGTATATGGAAGAAATTTTAATTATAACGATGTGAAAGAGCTGAATTATGTGAAGAAGTAATTTAATTAACCTATACTTTGGTTTAATCAATAACAGCTAAGAATATTTATTATGATTTTAATATTTAGTCTCTCTTAAATGTACCATTGTATGTAGATCATACGCACTTGATTCAAAATTATAGTAACATTTTGATTTTTTTTAATTAGACATACGATAGACATATTCTTGAAAAGTAAAAGAAAAATACTATTTAACTATATAAAAATCCAATATAGCATCCATTTAAAATAATAAAAAAAAGATGGTAGTAATGTTTCGAAATCCGCCCCTTTCAATTTAATTTCATATCAGATTTGCCACTTTTACCTGATTTTTTATCTTTTGTAATTACAAAAACTAACTGAAAAGCCCAAACCTCAAGGCTTTGGGTAAGGAACAGTTATCAAGTACGCACATGGGGGATACCAGCTGCAGTTCACTTACCCCAACAGATTTTCTAGGTCTATACTCATAGGGATACCAACCGCAATTTACTTACCCCAGCAAATTTTCTAGATCTATACTCATAGGGATACCAGCTGCAGTTTACCCACCCCAGGAAATTTTGTAGGTCTATACCCATAAGGATATCAGCTGCAGTTAACCCACCCCAGCAAATTTTCTAGATCTTTACTCATAGGGATACCAACTGCAATTTACCTACCCCAGCAAATTTTCTAGGTCTATGCTCACAGAGATACCAGCTGCAGTTTACCTACCCCTGCATATTTTCTAGGTCTATACTATTTGGAATTTATCATTTTACTGAATGGAATCTTAGGTTGTATCTAAAACTGCACAACTTTGCAACTTAAACAAAGTAAAAAAGAGGCTCAGCTTTTTTCTGTTCAATTTAGAACATACTGTATATTTATATTCTCAGTTTAGTTTTACACATAGAAGGCCCTGTCTATTTTAGTTACTGTATATAGATTTTGTAAGTGTGCAACAAACTATAAAATCAGCGAATTGAACAAAGTGCTGACTGTGGGACTCAACTGGTTGCAAATATGTTTGATAGAGGCTTCATAAATCAATACTAATTTCGCTGGAAATAAACTGAATTTCAAAGTACCCAATTTTCAGTTTCGAAAGCCGTAATTCGACGAGCGCTATTTTATTGACTGCTATCGCGAATCTTTATGCAAAGCAGTTTCCTATAATGACGGCAATGTCGTGACTTTTATATTATTTACACGTTCCGCTTTACTCCTCCGCGTTCGTGCGCGCTCTCTCTGATTCCGCGATCTAAACGGTAATTTTACGATTCATTACTTTTACCGGAATTGATAACTGGCTGTTGATACACACTCTTTGCTTCTTTATCGGAATAACGCGAAGTGCGACGCGATAATCTTTCCGTTCGAATCTTCTCAGAGTGATTGGTTAATTTCTTGAAAAATATTTCGAGTATCTCCTTTTATAAGTTCCAAGCAAATTGGTATACGCAGCACGCGAAATCCTGCTAAGGGGTGATTTTTACTTTTTCCTTTACATGTCCTTCTTTAGAATAATTGGAAATCTATTTATTTCATTTACATTTGAGAGGTCACCCATATGAATTTTTTTGGCTAGGCATATATGTTTTTCACTTTCACGCTTAAGATTTGTATTATTTACATATTTAAGCAATGTTCATCGACTTACGCTTAATATCAAAACAATTTTGAAAAACGAACGTAGTAGTAGTAATTTCAACTTCTATATAATCTTTGACATCACCTTTATCGTTGTTGTTGAAAGAAGTATTTCACGACAACTGCAAAAATTTTTTTGACAGCTTTTTAATACGTCGAGCCAATTTTTTTACAGCTTTATCTACATCATT
Source organism: Dynastes maya (assembly GCA_029619315.2). NCBI lineage: Eukaryota > Metazoa > Arthropoda > Insecta > Coleoptera > Scarabaeidae > Dynastes > Dynastes maya. Next base: position 30,913,091 of record JAROYE020000001.1, read on the forward strand.
AGAAGTCCTTCTGCGTATCGTCTCTTATTTGTGTAAAGGAGAGGATAATCACAGGGTAGCAAGTTCGATGTGGTGAAAGTCAAATGTCTGCGGCATTTGCAGTTGTGTGGGCTGTTATTGTGGCTAAGTAAAATTCCACACAGACCAATGTTTTAATATCCACTTTTAATTAATTAAAACATTTGTGGGCAGCGAGTTTCATTTTCTAGCACTTATTTTTTGGATACCAAGTCAGCTATGTCGGAAGAAAATGGCGATTATTCTTTGGTTGACATTTCGCATTTATCACCGAATGTTTCCCCGTTAATACAACAGTCCAATCTTGGTGCTCTGTGACTGTTTTCGGCTTTCAACCATAAACAAATAAATGCCTGAAAGAATTTCTGTGGATGCAAATGAAACTGGTAAGACATTTGTCTCCGTTTTAAAGGAGTGGTAAGAGAATGGCTTTTAGAGTGCTTTGAGAAATACCGATAATATACAAATTATTATCTACATTTAAACAATTCATAAAATGATGATATTTCTCTTTGAAGGTATGCGAATGCATGCAAAATTGACTTTATTTAAAGAATTTTGTTTGATTTCATAACTAATTAATTTGAGACAGTTACATATTTCTAAAACAATGCAATTTAGAAAGAAAATATGTCAAATAAAACCTATTTGGTGATATATCATATTGTAGGTTAGACTTTATCAAATTTATTTCAAAATCAATTGTTTCTTCGAATGGAAACCGGATCTTTTTCGAAATGTTAGTCCACACAATGCAACGAATAACTTTTATTTGAAACATTTTTATGCGAACGCAATACCCTTTTCCATACTACGAGATAGTAGTCTTATACGTTTTATATTACGTTGGAAAATGTAGAGATGCTTGTATGAACATTGGTGGGAAAATTCGTATGCATGTCAGGTTGTTTTTATAAAAAGGATTGACTCCTCTGACATTAAGACACCTTCTAAGATTAAAAACCGTTAATTAATTGCAGTTTGTTTGAGTCTACATTTCCAAATATTTGGAAAACTGCTACTGTTCTCCCATTACCTAAAAAAAGTAGACCATCTTACTTTGGTGATCTTCGCCCAATTAGTGTACTCCCTGTTATGAGTAAGGTTCCAGAAAAAGTAATATATATTCAAATTAATCAACATCTTTTTCAACAAGAGTTGCTTCCGTACTCTCACTTGGGCTTTAGACAAGATCATAGCTGCTCTACAGCTTTGATTAAAGTAACAGGTCATATTGCTGGACTTCAGCAAGGCCTTTTACACCATTAATTATGACGCATTTCCATTTGCTATTATATACGATTTAATTATTCAACTATTACTTTGTTGCGATTTCTTTTATTTAATAGATACCAGTGTGTCCGTTTCGATAACGTTAGGTCGGATGCTCTTTCATTATCGCAAGGCGTGCCCAAGAGCTGGATCATGGAACCGCTGTTATTTACAAAATATACATCATTTTGGCCTAAAACTATTAACCATTAATAATAATAATAATAATAGAATCCCGCGGGACATGGGGTATTATCCTGCCACATTGCCAGCAGTTCGGCTGGCTATGTTGGATATTGTTTCAATGTATTGTTTCCATTTTGTACGACCTTGCGCAATACCGTTCAGTTCAGCAATGCTCTTACCTGTTTCTTCTCCACATAGTGCATGGTCTGCCTCTGCTTCTTTCTGCCTTGTGGATTCCAGTATAGTGCAGCTTGTTATGGAGTTGTGCCCTGCTTTCTCAGAGAGTGGCCTAACCATTTGTACTTGGTCTTTCCCCACAATTCCTCGTTTGTTATCTTTACTGGCCACTATATGCCCATTATGTTTCTCAGACCGGTTTATGAATGTCTGGAGTTTTCGTTTTGATGATTCTGTTACCACCCAAGTCTCCGAACCATGCAGCAGAACTGATTTTATACACGAATTAAACATCCTGCATCTTATTAAGAGTCCTAGGTTCTTTGTTTTCCAGATATTTCTCATCATTGCGAACATTTGTCTTATTTTACTTATTCTGTGCCGTATGTCTGTCATTGTTCCCTCCGAGCTCGACACCACGATACCCAGACATGTAAATTTTTTTATCTTCATCCCATCTGCCTGAATTTCTTTAACATTACTCGTATTTGCTGTCAAAAGTTTTGTTGTTAATCATTGCGAAATACAAATATATTCAAACAATACTCAGATTTATAGATCATTCCATATTTCCAATGTTGGTAACCCACTAAATGCTATTAGTCATGATTTGAATGGCATCAGGAGCTTTACTGTTGTACACTCTCTCAAAATCAATTTTTCTAAACCTACAGCAATTTTGTTTGGAAAACCGGTAGATTTTAGAAGATATAGCAGCGGGACACAAGTTCCTGTTGGTGGCCGTTGATGCACTGTGGCTGCGGAGCTGAATTACAACGCTTCGATTCCCTCGTATATTTCCTTTGGATATCGTGTTCATTACTATGTACTAGAAAATAGAAACGTTGTAACTGATTTCCCATTTACATCATTACCGACCGTCGCTGTTGGTAACGTTAACATTCCGCTAACTATTAGCAGATTTAGGTCTCATTTGCCATAATTCATTTAGGCATAAGAAGTATGTTTCAACGTGAGTAGGTGCTGTTTTCAGTAATCTGAAGTTATTGTATTCTCACCCAAACATTCTTAATACTAAAACTAAGGTGGTGCTTTGCGAAGTCCTGGGTATTATCTAATTTTTCCCATGGATTGCCCGTGTATGGGCTGTGTTTGGATGTTGTGAATCGTCGCCGTATGCAAATAGTACAGATGTGATATATTTGTAAATATATATTTGTGATATATTTGTGATTTAAGAAAGTATGTTGTCATTAAATAATAAAATACTGTTTTCCAAAAAAAATCGCGTTATTTATGGAATAAAATTTATTGTTCTGATGTGCATAACATTAGTATTCGCTGCTAAGGAATAATAACGCCACTTGCTCACAAGATCGTGATTTTTGAGAGGTCTTTCTCTTTTCAGATACACCATCACTACAATATCCAGTCTCTGGAACTAGAACTATTGAGACCATCGGCGTTCAGGTTAGCAACGCATCGATTCTCAGTTAATTGTCAGTGATTAATTCTAATACCTAGCGATTGAGAACCTCTTTTCCCTTTGCTAGTATATCATAGAGTTTAGCTTTAAGATAAATTTCTCACTTTTATTTATTAATAAGTATTTATCAAGGATTTGGTGTTAGAACAGGGGTTCTAATTGTTGCGCGACCCATCTGAACCACTCCTTGTGGCTTTCGTAGTTGTCACTGACTGTCATCACGTCAGACATTATTTGCAATGTCTCTCAATTCTAAATACGATAAGTTGAGTCCAAACTCAACTTTGGAAGAAACGATATTTTCTGCAGGAGAATATAATAATTTGCTTTGAAGAAGACAAAACCGACTCCGAAATAAACTTTAAATCGTAGTCAAACCATTCAACCTATGAACTAAATTCAATACTCTAAACTAGTAATTACGTTTAAGATACAAACTTCTGTAAGTTATTTTGATTTAATTTGTGTATTACGTTTGTTCTTTTTTTAAGTTATTTTGCTGGAACTTGTAAATAAAACTTTCTAAAGATTACTTACTTCTTTTCATTTCGACACTGAATTCTGGACATAAGCAGCTAACCCTGGTTGACGATAAATGGACATCATGCTCGATATCCACGCATATACACTTCACTATCACCAAAACTGTAAACATCGTAATTAATCAACACCCACGTGTGTTACGTTTTAGAATAATCTAAGTAATTTTGACAGTTCTTAAAATTACATTAATATTGTTGCCGACATCTATAAGCCGGATGTGCCAACTAACCTCTTGAGCCCGCAAGTATATTCACCCATAAGCCTTTGACGTTTAACAAGACATTTAAGAAGTGTTTTATTTTCATCCTCGTGCACAAACATAAAATAAGACAGATATAAAGATAGTTTTAAGAACTGTTTATTCACAATTTGGTGAATTTTGAGGTTGCCGAAATAGTCCAGAACGAGCACGAACGTCGCAACCGACAGCCTTCTTCATTGAAAAAGAGCAGCTGCGGGATAGTAAGTTTTGGGCCAGCTTCCAAAACGTTAAAGAGGTACATTTTGATGTTTGATTAAGTGAATATAAAATTCAATGAAGAGCTAATAACTCAGATTGTATGCAATCATATCTTTTTAATTACGCAAATAATCAATATACATAGCCGTTGTATTCTAAATGTATATTGATTAATCGAAACCCATTGCTCTAAACTGAATTATTGATACTTATGAAAAATAAATAAAAATATGATATTGAGATAATTCTTTTATTTCTATTTAGATTATTTAATGAAATGTGGACATGTATTAATAATTAGTAGTAGTACGCGAACACTTATAGTGCTTTCTCGTGTTATACATTTGAACTAAAGAGAATGTATGAATGAAAGTGTAGTACCACATGTGTAGTTCCGAAGATAAGAAGTTGAATGAATACTGAATGGAAGCACAATGTCGACCACTTAGCGTCTAAAGACTGCGTTACAAATATCAGCGAACCAATTGTGTAGTGGTCAATAGGGCATCATATCATACTACGTATATATACACACTGCAGTCCTATTGTCCTCTTAAACACCATTGTATAGTCGGGACGGCCTAATTATAGAAAATATACCTTAAATAACTCAAATAATAGCACATCCCACCTCCATTAAGTGATTATTGTAATAGGGGTGGTATGTTTTATTTCATTAAAATCAATTCATATTTTAGCAGGATGTCTGTGAACGGACTAAACTTGTAAATGAATCAGTCAGTTGAATAATTTGGACCCACTTATCTAATATGATGTAAATGTACGTTAAGTACGTTACTTTCAGAATATTGTTATTTCTGGATGTTGGGATAAGTAGCTATTTGATGCAAAATGACTCAAATTTTGTAAGGCAATGTGATGCAAGCATTCGCAGTAAATCTACTTTTCCAATTCCCATTAATAAAATGCTCATTTTATATATTAAATCTCATCATTAAAACAATAGTTTAATCAAAAGGATGAATAAAATGTTTACAGTAACACTTTATTCACACTGCTATTGACAACACTACCTTTGAAATTTTCGTTGCTATGGAAGGCTTGTTTATAAAGCGTGCCACTTCACGCAAATTCTTCAATTTGCCGATTTAAGAGTCTGAAAGTATGTTTGAAATGATAAATAACCAGGAAGAAAGCATACCACAAGATGTTCTGAACCAAGCTGCGATTGCAGTATCAGAAAAATCAAAATTAGTATATGAAAAAGAGTACAAAACATTTTGTGAATGGAAGACAATAAAAAATGTAAAAACTGTTAACGAGGAAATACTGCTAGCCTATTTCTTAGGAAAATCAAAGAAAGTAAAGGCGTCCACCTAATGGTGTCATTACTCAATGCTCAGAGCAATGCTATCCATAAATTAAAATATTGATATTTCTAAGTAAGTAAACCTAAATATTCTAAATTAGACTATTATTGAGTTTTGCAGGTTTTCAAAGCTCATCGTTTTTATAAAAAGGCAGACTTCAGGTTATGATCCAAAAGTCTCGAATATTTGAAAAAACAGATTTCTACAAATTTTTATCCGAGACCCCTAATGAAATGTACTTATGTATGAAGGTAAGAATTTTTATAATTATCCTTGGAATACGTTCCCAATTTTTCATTCTTTATAGGCAACCTTAATTATGCGTGTAGCTGGCGCCTGCGCCTGTTTAAGATTTCGGACACCGCAGCTTATGGTCCTCAATTTTTGACATAATACGTTGACATGTGTGATCCACTTTAACTGCTTATCTACATAAACTCCGAAAATTTGGTATTATTTATGCGGGGTGTCTATGCTAATCTGAAGCTATAAGTTCTGATGTTGCTTGACATCTGAATGCTGCTTGACGTCTTGAAGATTACACAGATAGTTTTAATTTATTTTGTTTAAACCGATTTTCTAAAGAGTAATAGTTCATATTACTTTCTCTAGTTATGTCAGCGTACACTGAAAGAAATCCTTGTAAACAACAAATCAACTTTGTAGTAGAGTAAACATTGCAACGATATCACGTAGTGATTTGTAGGATTATTATTGTTTCATAAAATGTTACTTTCTATAGTACAGATCGTTTCATTCTATTACATCGTTGGGGCGAAACGTAATCATTATTTTTCTTACACGTAGTAGCAACTTTTACTACAATCTTTGTGTTGCAATTTGATAAAAAAGTTTGCTACATACTAGTAAAATTTTCAACAGTGTTCTGTCGGTGTCATTGTAACGTATCAGTACATTATGTATACAGACGAATCGGCATGAGCTGTCTCAGCGAATGAAATTATTGATTTGTTGCAACAGTTTCTCCTCAACTTTTCGCAGCGTTACATATAACTATAAAAATAAATATGTATGTAAGTATGTTTAACGTACGCAAGGAAAATTAGCGACCATTGGCTGATAAAGTCGCTAAATTTATCAGTGAATTTTCGGATTTGAATTATAATGGAGCTAAAGTATTATGTAAAGTTTACATAGCGGATATCCTTCACCGAGACAAATGTGGAAACAAACCTGATGGTGCAAATTTTTCACCAATCTTATCCACGTTTTTAAGAAGTTACGTTTATTTGTTGTATTATATTATTTACTGTCAAACTGTTAATTGACTGTTAGTCAAACTTATATATGTCGTATTAAAATTAACATAACCTTAATTTTAAAAAGCAATCAATATAAATAGGTGTATTCGTTGTTTCTGAAAAACAAAAGTGCTTTTTACTACATAGATACTCATTCTTTTACGGTATTAAGTACAAAAGATTTTTGAAGAAACCACCTTGTTACTTAATATATTTTGGCTTCCGACGGTGAATTATGAAAATTTGTAATTTTCCTTGGAATTTCCGACGTAACTAAATACTTGAAAAAATTTCGTCCTAGTAAGGAATCGAACCTGACACTTCTCGCTTGCCGGACGGGCGTGCCAACCACTACACCACGGAGACCTCGATGCCAGGAACGTTCCCTTTTTAATACCTGGTTATTATTTGTACCTGCAAACATATCATATTTTGACAGACAATTTTTAATTCCTACATGCCAAGCACATTAATTAATTAATATATTTTAGCTTCCGTCGGTGCATTATGGAAGTCTGTATTTATGGGTGAATTATGAAAATCTGTAATTTCCTTGGAATTTACCGTGACGAGATTTTTTCAAGTATTTAATTACGTCGGAAACTCCAAGGAAATTACAGATTTTCATAATTCACCGACGGCAGCCAAAATATATTAATTAATTAGTGTACTTGGCATGTAAGAATTAAATATTTGAATATATTTGCAGATAAAAATAACAACTAGGTATTAAAAAGTGAACGTTCCTGGCATCAAGGTCCTCGTGGAGTAGTGGTTAGCACGCCCGTCCGGCAAGCGGCAGATGCCAGTTTCGATTCCTTAACGAGACGGGGTTTTTTCAAGTACTTGATTACAATTTACTTCGTTTACGGTTATTACATTACATACATAACAAATGCCGTTTTCAAACAAAAAATGGAAATAAAAGGATTTCAGCGCGTGCATATATTCGCTATATTTACCAAACATTTTTATTGCGTCGGTTTTTATTTTTTACCATAGGGTATTGATTTCTAAATTTCACTTTTGTCGGGTGTGAGTCACACATACACTCTTTATTTATAATACGCGGCCTATGCGACTGAACCGATCTGTCGCAAAGAACGATTATGCCAGGCCTAGCAATAAGTCCTTAAAACGAATCTTTGCTATATTTTATACCCTGGAACTCAAACTTTATTGAATCCTACCTTCAACAATTTTACTTGATATCTAGTTTTAGAGATATTGACCAATCTCGTAATGATTTCTACATGTTTTGAGAAATACTTTACTTTCATTCATTGGATGTAGGCTTGAAGAATTTACAGCCATTTTTTGCTACGAGTGGATGTAAATTGTTAACTGTTAACGAGCTGACAAACAAACTAAAACAAAAATAAGGGTAATATAGAATAATATAAAAATTGACGCCTCTGAAAACGCATTTCTAATAATAACTATCAATAACACTTAGAAGCAAAATGCGATGTACCACAATTATTCCTAGCTTCTTGCAGAAACTCAAATTTATTGATTTTAATGTTCGTTTTTCTATGAACAACATTAAATAGATTTAAAGATGCTAGAAAATAAAATTAACTAGACATTTTAAAGTAAAACTCGGCACGTTTTGCATCTGCACGCTTAATATTAACTGCAACTTGCTAACAGTTCTACAGCGGTACTAAGGTAAAATTATACTTTATTACTTAACAAAGAAATATGTAGCCAATATGTTTAACATTCCGACTAACAGAAATCAACAACTTTTTATTTCCACCACCGTCAGTCAATTACAATATCGGTATATCAAGACACTCGTTAAATATCCGTGGTCGTTTCCTTTTTACAATTTATTATATTTTAATTGTGACTGTTATGAGCTCACAATACAAATGATGCTCGCGATACAGCAGAGGACAAAGGACAAATCTTTTCATTTTTACTGTTGTATTTGTGTAGATGTGAGTGTATAGTTGATTAACGATGTCAGATGCATGCGGAGTGCCCTCGTAAATCGCGTATGAATCCCGCATTACTTGCTTTTTCTCACAAAAAGATTCATCCGGGTTGTCGCTGGTGGCAACGTATTCAATAGTTCGTGATTCTGTAGCATTATTCTTATATTTTTTTCATCTCTAGATCACAAAGTTAAATGCATACATTTGTAATAGTGTTACACTTAGCTATGTATTTACTAGATAAATTGTCACTAAGTTGATGTAACACTTGGATTATCCCACTTTACGATGCGAAATAAACAATGTATTAACATTACATGTGCCTTCTGTTAAATAAGCGAAACTTGGGGTTTAGAAGTTTTTCCGGTAGGATGATATATTAGAAGTGGTTTGACCAAATACCGTTAAGTTTCTTCCGATAATTTGTCCTAAGGATATGATAAATTTCCCGAACTTCACGGAGCTTATCTAGATGATTTACTGGGTTACCGGAAATGTGCTAATAGTAATTTTCCGTTACCGCTTCGGGTTTATCAGATAGTCGTTTTATTAACTTCCGAGGACTAAAATCACCAGAAACTCTAAATTACAGGGTCATTCACGATGATGGCATATTAGACGCATCCATGTATTCTTGAAAGTAAATAAAATACTTCTTGAAATGGATAAAGATATATTTTGCAAAAACATTTTAATTAAATCAGATGTGGGTATCAACATTCTTATTTCAAATAGAGCATCCTAAATGTTGCGGATACTTTGCACAGTCTTAAACGCAAGTTAAGTGGTATAACGTATCGTGCGCCTAGGATGTATCAACCTCGAGAAATTAATTTTAATAAATATTTTGCCAGACGCCAACTTTAATTTAAATATTAATATATACTTCTGCAATAAATTAAGGGAGCACAAAAGATTTTGCTGCCCTTATGAAAAATTCGAAACTTAATGTATTTTTATATACCAGGCATCGTATATATCGCACATTACGCTGTTAATGCCAAAAAAATAATATGTTTTCCAATTTCAATCTGACACGGCAACATTTTTTATGACAAATTTATTATGAAATGAGAGAGAACCATCACGAAAACCAACAAACACTTATGTAGGATCGTAGTTTGTTCTTATCATTTTGGGTCAGATCTTATAAAAAGTTTGCCATTGTATCAGACGGTTCTAACGCACACAATGGCGAATAACGATAAAATGGTATATTTAATATACCATCTGACCTCTTCGGCAATGTTTTGTAACACGTAATTTACAAATGTATCTTCGGGAAGTATTATGATTTACATTTAGCGCAAACTGTTCACGACGTTCACGACCTAAGCAATCTAGCCTGAGACTTAGAATTTAACAACGAGCAGAACAGCTTCAAACTGAACCAAATTTTCTGTACAAGGTCGCCACAGGTGACGAAAGTTGGGTTTATAAGTGACCCCTAAACCAAATAACACGACGGAAGTCACGATGGAAGAGTCCTTCCTCACCTCAGCCGAAGAAAGCTCGTCAGGTCAAAAGCAACATTAAGTCCTTACTGATCTGTTTTTCGACATTGGCGGAATTATCTGCAAAAAGTTCGTATCTCCGAGTCAGGTGATTAATGCAGGGTTCTATCGTGACGTCCTAAGGTGGCTAAAGGAGGATATGAGGAGGAAACCTTCAGAGAAATGGCGCAGGAACGACTACGTTCTCCACTTTGCTAACGCTAGGTCGCATACCGCTTTCATCCCACTGTAGTTTTTGGCGAAAAACAACACAGCTGTTGTTCCTCATCCAGCGTACTCGCCTGACTTGACTCGTTTCAAAAAAAAAAAACAAATTGAAACGGCGAAGATTTAAGACGATAAAGGAGATTGAAGCCGAATCGCGGACGGTGCTGAACGCATTAACAAAACAACACTTCCAGAGGCGCTTGGATCAGTATTTGCACTCCCAAGAAGATTACTTTAAATATGATGGAGGTGAATGAAATCCTGGTATTCTACAATTTTATTAATCGCATTCCTGGAAGTTTTGGGATCACCTTGCATATAGAAGTTACAAACGTTCTCTTGTCGTAGATGTCAAGTTGTCTATGTCGCACCACTCATAAGTTGCCCAAATCGTATTGGTACGAAGGATTAAAAGCAAGAGGAGATAAAAACGAAAGTTACTAGAGTCACACAGAATATATTCTCAAAGAAAGATATCAAACGTGCAAAACACGAAGAATTACAAACAGCAGGTCCAAGTGAAATGGGCAGCAAAAGGAAAGGGATTGTATGTGATGAGAAAGAATGGTATTGTTTGCCTTGTATTGAAGCACAAATTGAGGACATAGTACGTGGCTTGATGAGCAATCTGTGGGTGCATGAAAAGTGTGCAGGATATGACGAAATATTCAGAGAAAATTTTATTTATGATCATTGTTCAGTTTAAATTATTTTTTTAAAATATTCTTCTGGTACTAGTTTTTAGAAGAATTATTGTTTTACTTATTCACTTTTATGCTTTTAATGCATGTTTGCTTGCATCCTACACAGTTTATCAATAAACTTCTTGTTTTTAAGCAAAGTATAATTTGGGTAACTAAAGGTGCGATATATGCAAAAGCTAGTGCTGTTGCTTAGATCGCACCACATGCAGATATTCAAAAATTTACCCAGAAAAGCTGTAGAGCATTTATATTTCGCAATTATCTGTCTGCAACATGAAATAAAGCACCTGCAGTGATAATTTGATAAAAAGTTATGGTTCCGATATGAAATCGGGAAAATTTTGAAAAGTGGTGCGAAGTTGAACGGGATTTTCAGAAGTATACATTTGCGTGGTGCTAGTTTTGAAAATACGTATACTTGGCCATGCAAAATTCATTGGTATGGATTAAGGAGGCGTTCTAAGATAAGTTCTGTAATGATATGAAAAGCAATAATATTGTTATCCTAAATAGAAAGCATAACTGTCATATCTATTCAAATCTTCAGATGAACGGCATAAATATAACAGCACCTTTTAACAAAAAAGTTAATCAAATTAATATATTTTGTCTTCCATGGGTGAATTATGAAAATCTGCAATTTCCTTGGAATTTCCAACGAAGAAGAAATCGAACCTGACATCCCCCGCTGGGGGAGGGGGGAGGCTAACCACGGGTACCTTATGCCACGGACGTTCACTTTTTAATGCCAGTTGTTATTTTATCTGCAAATACGAGGGTAAGTCAAATATTATCTACACTTTCGCCATAACAAGCTTTGAAGGTTATTGTAGTGGCGGCCGCTTGCGCATGCGTTGAGTTGGCGCCTCTGTGGTCATGTGTGTGGAATTTAATCACGATCGCGTCATTTGTCTGCTAACTACAACAGCATAAGCATGTCAGCTCCGCTAATAGTTTGCACTAAAGGGGAATAACGAGGAGTGATCCGATATTTGTGGTCAGGTGTGAAAGGTGCTGAAATTCACCGGAGACTTTTGTCACAATACGGGGACAGTGCTTTATCTCATAAAAGCGTTTTTTTGTAGATCGAAATGTTTCAAAGTGGCTGCACGAGCCTAACACAAAAAGAGGGAGTTGGACGGCCGTCAACCTCGACCACCGACGACAACATTCAGCAAACTCGAGAGATGGTTACAGCAAATATCTCGCTCCCTCAGACTTTCATCTCTTTGGACCGCTCAAGGAAGCTTTGAGAGGTCGTCGATTTGTCTCAGACGCAGACGTTCGGGATGCGGCGCAAAAGTGCTTCACGACCAACCGAAAACCTTCTACCAGGAAGGCATACGGAAGCTTGGAGACTATATCGAAAAATAATGTATCTGTTGTACACCTATCTTTGTTCAATACAGTTGTAGAACTAAAAGTGTAAGTAATTTTTGACTCCCTCGTATATAATATTTCCACAGACAATTAAAAAAAATTAACGTTCCTGGCACAAGGTTCCCGTGGTGTAGTTTCAAAGAATTTTGCTATTTGATCTGTATTTTTATAGAAAGTGTCTTCTAGCAAACATGAGTTCATTTAAAGTATTGATGTATTTTCAATTATATGTATTTCTAGTGCTAAATATTTATGTACTGTTTACATGCATATAAGCGCAATTCTGGATTCTTTGTCGATAGAAGGTTTTATAAAACGTAGACATAGTTTGTAAATTTGTTTAAATAAACTTCGTCCAGCGATATCTATGTAAACACGTGTTCACTAAGCGCCCAAATCCAACGCCGGTTTTAATAAGGCAGATGGAATATACATTAATAAAGAGATCAAAGCACGAACTGGGTAATTTGGATAAAGTTTTCGCATAATCATAGGAGGACACATTACGAATTTGAATCGCGACAGCAATAACTACAGATGACTTGTTGTAGAGAGTAATGTAGCTACAATGCCTTTATATTAGGGTAGTTCGAAGCATGCTTGTCCCATTGAAGCTTTTCTATTAGCCTCCTAGTTAGGTTCGATATGCAGACAGAGCGGCCAACAAAATATGTGTAATTTTGAAATTGGAAAAAATGGTTTTACTTTAACGAGTTTGCAATGTGATTCTTTTATTAGCAAAATAGAGTCAGTTGACATTTTACAAGCATTGGTTGGAAAGCAATCATTTCTTACCTAGACTTAAGATTTTCATTCTGAAGGTTATTATTGATTGGTTTACTTCCAGTTAATGCCTTCAACGTTGAAGTTGAATAACTGAAATCTTATTGCTGGAATAATGTTTGAATAGTAGCCATGGTTGGTGAACTCTAATTTCTCGCTATTTCGCGTGATTTATTTCTCTATTGATAACGTAGTAAGAGAATGAGATTGTTACCAACGCCTACCCTTACCAAATTTACTTTTTTTTTGTTTTCCTCTTAAAAAAGTTTATGTATTTATGAGCTAGTTGCTCACCACATTGTCGTCATTATTTAATCCCAACTACAAAAACTAAATAACTTTGTTAAGGAACATAGTGTTATAAAAGGTATAAATAACTGCGAAACAGGAAAAATTTGATATAATAGTGTTTTCACAATTATTATTTGAAAACTTGAAGTGCGGGGGAAATGTTTATTACATCGCTTTAAAACTGCTTCGCGAAAACGCAATACCACGTATGAATGTGCCGCTTGTTATTGAAGATGGTCGGAAGTAGCGGGTAGGCAGGTCGTCATCAACTAATGGGCCATGTGTCGGTTCGAGTCCCGAACTTGGAGCTTTTGGCATGATTGCACATCCGCCATCCCGCAGTATAGACTTCAACAATCATTTTTTATGGCGATTATTCAGTAAAATTAGGCTTTCGTTAAATTTTCTGAAGGAAACATTTACTTCAAAATATCTCTATTTCGAGCATTACAAGTTTCCCTACCTACGGCGCGGTTTTTTTAATTTAATATAAAATCAGACCGTATTTAATCTTTACAATAAATAAAATAGAGTTAATTATTTGGCCGATTAATGTTTGCTTTCAAATTATTGTGTAATCTGCCTAGTAACTAATTTTCTGGTTTTATCAATAGTCACAGATCTCAACTCTTTCTATACTATTAAGTATAATTTTAGTTTCATGATAATAATAATAATAATACTCTTTATTGATTCAAAGTATCAGACCTAATGGAATCAGACACAGTTCCCAAAAGAAAAAGAAAAACGTAAATAAACAATACATAAACCGTTACACATGAAACTAAAAACAAATTTTAGAGTAGAGAAAAACAAAGAAAATATAAACAAAAACATAATTATTACTACTGACAAAATGAATAAGCAGCTTGTTTTAGTTATAATAAAAACTCCTCAATAGTGTAATAAGCTTTGGTTCTCAATAAAGCGTGACAAACAGTTGCACCCGCAGAGACCCCTGTACGGGGGGGTGTATGTACGTATGTGGATGCAGAGTTCAGTAATGCGGTAGACATTGAGGAGTTCGAAGTTCGGCTACTTATCGGATTCTCATTGTGTTTTCTAAAACGTGGGACGTAAGCCTGGTGTACCTCTTACATCGCATGCGAAGAAATATATTTGGCGTTTCCCTGGTTTGGAATTTACAGGTTCGCACATTCGTTGTAAATTTCGTGGTATAGGGTTGCTAGGTCGCACAACATTTGAATGTAGAAGTCATATTAAAAGTAAACGTCGTGTATTGAATTTAAGAACAAATATTCCGGACTGACAACATCCCACAACACCTAGTAGATAATGAAAACTTTCGTTCTTTTTGGGATAAATATGTTCCATCATGGAAGCTACCAACAAAAAGACAAGTGCGGTACATTTTACCACATGTGCAAAGTACAGTAAAAGACTGTATAAAAGACGAGTTGAGAAATCAAAAAACCTGGCTCACTGGACGAAACTACTGATGCTCAGAAACACAGCGTGATTCATATTGTGGCGCGTCCTTTAAAACGCAATGGTCCAGCAGCTTCCTTGTTGTTAGCCAGTAAAAGGATTGAAAGAACTGATGCCGAAACCGTTGTAAACATAATAAAAGATATGTTAAGAGAATTTTGTATCGTAGGAGCCTGAATCACCATGTTAGTTTCTGACGAAGCCGCAACAATGCTGAAAGCTGGTAGGATGTTAAAAGTATACCTTCCGACTCTTCTTCACATAACATACCTTATACACGCATGTCATCTCGTAGCAGGAACAATTCGAAGCATCCTAGAGTGAATGATTTAATATCATCTACCAGAAAAGTGTCTGTGAAATCTCCCAAACATATCCGCGTATTCAAGCAATTGTATCCGCCAATTCAATTGTGACAATTCAATTGTAACAAATGCTGATATACTAAAATGGAAGGCGTAAATGACTAGATATTTTATAAAATACTATTTGGAGAATAGTTTTCAAAATAACCATTTATCACGATCAAAAGGCACAGTATTACTCAATATATTTTAACATTACAACGACAGTTTCAACCATAGTAAGAAATTTCGATTTACAACTTTATTTATTGCATTGCTAATTTCTAACAGAAAATTTCAATAAATTTTAACAACTACCGGATTAGTATCGTAAAACGCTTAGACCAATTTAAACTTAGGTCCATTTCTTTATTCGATCACCCCTACGAGGAGGATAAGTGCAGCACGGCCTCGCGCCTTAGTGGTACCTTATAACGTCACGAATTAACACTCAGGACAAGGATTAACAATGTTCCTACTTCACATTTCCCTTAACTCGTCATTTCAACGTCTTCTTTGGTCTTTTTCATTGACCAGAGTTAGGCCGGTAGCCTATTAACTCTCTTATAACGATGTGACGGCTCCTCAGGCGCAGGAACGAATGTTTGCTACCTGTCTACTAGAGCTGCCTATAGGGAGTATGTCGACCACAGAGCGGCGAGGCGGCGGTGGACCCTGAAGATTTTCCACGAGCTTTGCGAGTAGTGGGTTGTCCGATAAGCTTGCTTTTACCACGTTCTTTTCACCATCTCGCGCAGATACTTCGTCAGGGTGGAGATCTTCAGGTTCGCTCTAAGCCGCTAGTTTCGCACGAACAATAGAGCCCCAACTGCTACTCTGATTGGTAGCCTATCTCTGTAAACCTTTTAGTCTCCTAAGGTGACTAAAAGCCACTGTACCCCAAGCAAGCGCACCTTATGTGATAATTGCTCGCAAACATGTAAAATATAACAGAAGCTTTGTTCTAACATCCATTTGATTCCGTCTGGGTAAAGATTTCAACACCTAAATTCATAAGTAGAACCCGGTAACTGGAGAGCAATCGCAGCGGCGGTGTGACTGTGTTTAGGTGGGCGGGGAGGGCTGGTCGATTATGATATGACACGACAAATCATCATCGCTCAGTTCAGTTTAGCATTGGATATAGACGTATTAATTGTAGTTATTATTTAGTGTATTGCGTTTTGATTTTATTGATACAGACGTAGTTATTAATTGTAGTTTTTAGTGAACATGTCGAAGGCTAAAAACGACCCTTTCAAGACATAGTAAATAAGTTTGTTCCTGACTTTCCGGATTTGTTTTACAACGGGAGTAAGATAGTTTGTAAAGTGTGCAAAATACATTTGATGTCAAATAAGAAGTGGAACTGTACAAAACACGTAAATTCCGTACAGCATAGAAAACAAAAATTGGGCAGGCCACCGAGAAGTGCATTTTTTTAATGTAATTCTTATGTTGACACACTGTAATTTGCCACTAGGCTTACTCGATAAACAACTGTTTAAGGACTTTTGGGACAAATACAATCCCGAGTTGCGGTTGTCAACGGAGAAAACGGCACGTAAGCATGTTGCATTTGTACGCGATGACGTGGAAAAGAAAATGAAACGCATATTGAAAAAACAGTTTCTTTGGTTATGTGTTGACGAGACAACAGACTAAAATAAATTCAATTGTAAATATTATGGTACGCATACTAGACCCTAGTAAACCTACATTACCATTGTTACTAGCTAGCCGAAGACCACAAGAGTGTACTGCTGCAGCAATTACGAAGGTTGTACTTAGTACGTTGGAAAGATTTCAAATTTCAAAAGATAAAGTGTTGATGTTTATGAGCGATGGCGCAGCGATAATGCGTTCGGTAGTCCGTTGTCTTCTTGAACATGGTTGCAAATGTTTACATGTTGCGTGTAAAGTGCATGCTTTACATCTTATGGTAGAAACCATTCGACAATGCTCTCCCGAGGTAGATGCATTAATAGCAAGCACAGAAAAAGGATTTTTGAAATCCCCCAAACGCCTGCGATCATTTCACACAGAGTGTCTTGCTATTCGTCAATCACCGGAGCTAATTCTTACACGTTGGGGAACATGGTTGCAGGCAGCTTTTTATTATGCTGAACATTTCAAAATAGTAAAAGCTGTTGTTGCACAATTCAATCCTGCCGAAGCTGCAGCTATTAAGGAGAGCCAGTCGAAATTTCAAGATATTTCCGTTGAAACAGATTTAAAAAATATTCGTAGCTAATATACAGGATTAGCTGACGCAATAGTCCAATTACAAAATAGATCCTTATCATTATTGGAGTCTCAGCAAGTTATGGACGGAGTGCATGCGCAGCTACTGACTATACATGACGCAAAATATAATCGCGTTTTAGAAAAGTTCGAGTGTGCCACAGAAATATCCCGATTTTAGCACACTAAAACAAATTTGTGATGGTGTATCGAATCATCCACTGACTAAGTACAAAGAGTATTTTAATCATGCATGTATAACATCGGTAGATGTTGAACGCTCTTTTTCAATATATAAACTCATTTTCTCACCACGGCGAACATCGCTCACCGAGACAACTGTGGAAACACATCTAATGGTGTCAACTTTTTGTCACTCTTATCCATATGATGTTAATACTGATAATGGTGCTTCTAGTTTTACTGTTCCGTAGCCAAGGCTGCTTAAAAGGGTGAGTGTTTCACTACTTTTCACATATTATAATTATGTATTAGTTCTGTTATTTTTTTTTTATTTTCTTACTATTGTTTTTGTATACTAGGCAGGTACGGCTGTGGCTCGGCTCCCTGTTACCGGGTTCTATTCATAAGTAATTGCTGCATAAATGTCGCACCCGATGTAAACACAGATATCTGTCAAGTCCAAAAACACCTAATAATGGCAAAAACTTATGACACGACGCACGCTGGTATAACTACTATTTTATAGTTTATTTAAAATTATAAGAATATAACTTTGAACGGCTTAAATGCTGTTATTGCACCATCTGCGGTAATAACTACCTGGATACGCAAACAAACTGCTGAGGACCGTAATGACAAAATTTAAGTGAATTGAATAGAAATGGAATTATGATTTGCGATATGCGTAACTACCTGTTTGTACATTTAGATCTCATTTAATATGTAAATTCTTTAATTACTTGTAACATCGAATTGCTTATTATGTAAATTTATACTATTTGTAAAATATATATACAAAAACATATAATTATCTTATAGGGCCGTAATTTATAGTCAATACGGCCCCTAGATTCAATATGCATTGCCAGGTTATTGTCACAGAAGGTGCAATAAAAGTATTAAAGGCCTTGTAAGTCTACAGTTATATTCTTATAATTTGAAATAAACTATACATTCCTATCTGTCATCTAGCACAGTAGTAGGGTGGTTAAACAATATATTATTTGTAATAATTAATATTAGAACTAGAGAATAAAATTTGTACACTTTGTTAATGTAATAAGGGTGAAATTACTTTTATATGATGTTGTAGATTTCCGTAGCCATTGTCCAGTGCAATTTCGACGCGGGCTAGATTTATGCGCAGTTGCATGGAAGTTTTCGCTAGGTTGTTTCATTTGAGAGGAAACTTGCTTTTAGTTTAGGTTTGATAAAAATATACATATGTTTGTAGAAATTAACAATATAATCGTTGTTTTTTTAAGTTCGATAGAACTTAAAATTATAAAAAATTATACGAAATATTAAATTCTAATCAAATTATTGGTATGATTCGAAAGATTTATTCATGGCACTAACACTTGAAAATGATTTCGGGTATATGACCACCGCTGCTGTGCTTGACGAAGCGTATTTTGGACGTCTAATTTTGGATAACTTTTTCAAGCGCTCCTGGCCGTATGTCACGAATAAAACGAACAATGTTGGCTTCCAAGGCGTCAATTGTTGCTAGTTTATTGACGTAAGCTAGTGACTTCATGTGGCCCCACAGGAAATAATCGAGAGGTGTCAAATCGTAAGGCTTTGGAAGCCAATTGACAGGTCCATTCCTCGAAATTAACTTATCGTCAAACTTTGATTTCAATAAGTCGATGGTTGCCGTCGCTGTATGGCACGTAGTGGCATCCTGATCTGGATCAATGTCCTCCATATTTTCAAACAAAAAAACATTAATCATGGTGCGGTAACGATCTTCATTGACGGTAACGCAAGCTCTGGCCCCATTTTTGACGAAATAAAGGCCAATAATAACACCGGCGTGTAAACCTCACCAAGCAGTGCACTTTTCTGGATGAAATGGGGTTTGTGGGGTCTCTTGTGGATTGATCTCACTTTATATGCGGCAATTTTGTTTATTTACAAATCCGCTAAGACAAAAATGATCGTCATCACATAACACAATTTTGCCATAAAATAAGGGGTCAGCTTCCAATTGGTCTTGGGCCTAAAGTGAAAGAACGAGGTAGACGATGGTCTCGTGGCTTTAATTTCTGTACCAGTTGAATCTTATTAGGATGTAGGCTATCATCTTTGCTCAAAATTTTTCACGAAGTGGATGGACAGAGTCCCAATAACTGTGATCGACGACTAATGTATAAATCGGGATCTTCTTTCACACTTTCAGCAACGACATTCTCTTTAGTACGCACATTCCTTCCACGTGTTGGTATTATTGCGCCATGTAGAGAGTACGTGGTACGAAATCTATCCACAGTTCTACGGATGGTTTGGTCAGAATAACGATTACCTGGGCCATAAGAATTCGGAAGTTGTCTGTAAGTTGCGCGAATCGATGACCGATTGTCAAAATAAATTTAAATAATGATGACTTGCCATCATATCATAAATATCAAAAAATGAACGTAGTATAACGGCTCGTTTGACAGTTAACTTTTGCGTAAGTTCTATCTAAGCAAAACAAACACCGTTACTTTCTCGATGTACATATTTGTCGCACTTAACAACGCGAATATACGAGTAAAAAAATGTTTAAATAGGAATTTAATTATTTTAAGCTGGCTTTTAAATTACTTTGAATCATACTATATATAATTAATATTATTCTTATCGATTTAGACATTGAACCGTAGTGGCAACCGATTGAAATATCTACAGTCTCAATTTAGCAGGATAAAGACGGACAGCTCTCAGAGTTTTCATGCGTTCAATAATGAATCGTTAATCCCTCGCCAGGGACCCCGTATATGGGTGCTTGATGATCTAAATTATGCAATTTTCAATATTGGCCACCCACTTGGGCACGTGTCCGCCCCAGCACGTGTGTTTGACTCATTGTAGACCACAAATTCACTACGCCGGTTTTTCATTTAGCGAAGGGTCGGCGACGTTTCTTGGGTCCTGATTCTTCATTCAATCCGCCTTTCAGCACGAAAATTAATAAATCTACTTTCAGGGGACTTTAAAACTCTTTACAGAAGTTCGTTAAAAAAACTTTAAAATTGAATTTAAGTTTTATGTGTTACATTTTCCAGGAAAAGTGTTCTCAGTAAAGATTCTGTGCCTTATAAAATGTTGTTCAGGAAAGGAAAAAGTAAATCACTTAATTCGTGAAATATTTTATTTAACCATACGTTATCGCTTCAACAGGGATAGAAATGTTTCTGAAAGGAAAATTAAAATTATACGGTAATATTGTTAGTGTTTTATTAGAAATTTATAACTAACATTTTTATGTTCTCCATTCCAAAAGCAAATATGTACTGTTAATCATTTGCGATGTATTTCAAATCTGTTATCGATCTTTACTTAATACCCCCACATAGTCCTCCTATATACATTAATAATCAGCTAAGAAAGGAATGCAGAAGCAGGCGCCCTCTTTGATTAAGTGAATTTCCATTTTCTTTATTATTACCACAGAGGAAATGATAGAGTAGAAATCAGAATTATGATAAAATATCCGCTCAAAAAGTGTTTGTAGTTACAAGGAACATAGCAAGGAATGTATCTGATATATTATGGGTTCTAAGTTCAAAAATACTGTTGTAAACACTTACGAAATGTTGGAAATAGACATGATTAAGGAATCTGTTGATTTGGTTCGTGTTATAGTACTGGATGATCGAATTACACTGAAATTTATAGCGGCTACGTATACACGTCGGTCCAGATATGAACGAGATATTGCCTTTGTGAATGGCAACAGAGCATTCGAGTCTTACGATAGATTGCATCCAATCGCAGTATATCACATAGCGAGCAGCGGTACGCACGTTTGTCTGCTTAATCACGTAACATTATAATTCAACGCCTTCTGACAAAATGTACTAAAACAGAATCACTGCGTAATTTTTCTGTATTCTCAGATTATGTTAGAAAGTACAGTTTATTGTATTCGTTTTGTTGCTGCTATGCGATGTAGGAGAACGAAAAATTAATTCTAAGGAGGAAAATGAACAACGATTCTTATAAAATTAAACTGAAGGAAAATAAATTTGATAATTATACAAAATAAATTGAAATTCTAACAATGTTACTTTATTAAGGGGAAAAATCTCCTAACAATATAGAAATTGCTACTTTTGTATTTGTTGCGTTTCAAAATACGTTTCACAGTACTTCTACTAATACCGATTTCGTCTGAAGTGTGCCGGCTAGAGCAAAGTTCGTCCATTTCAACTAGTGAACAAACCCTCATTTCTGTCTCCTCCCGCTCCGGATGCGTTAGAGGGATTTGAGGCTGTTCTTCTATTTGTTGGCATTTACGGCAATTCGCAAAATACCATTTAATGATATGTACCACCCCTGTGGTTGTACAAACTAACATAATGTATTCAAAATCCACGATCTCTTGTTAGAACCTTACGAGCGCACAGAAAGACAAAAAGTGCGTCAGATAGGCTACAGCAGTTGCGCGTGGTGAGGCTGGCCGGCGGGAATAAATGCAAGTGTGCCAGATCGCGCTACGTACATCTCTCGCACCCCAATGAAATGTCGACCAACGTGTATATTTTCAGCAGGCAATAGTAAAAAAAAGATTGCATCCCGAATTGAGACAGTATTTCGTTTAGATATCTAGAATTCTAAACACTGTTCACAATTTTTTGGACTCGTGCGTTTTTTTATAAATAGGATAGACTACATAAAATATTTTTGCAAATGCTGCTATGTCGTGTGAGATGGGAGATACTAGCGCAAAATAAATAAATACTGTGTTTTGAATTATCTCAACAGCTGCGTTTTGCAATGTTCCTCTTCAAATGTCGGCAATATCGCTCCTTGTGATAATTAACATGAAATAGGAGAAGCTTTTGGATCTTTAAAATAAGAGCAATTTATACTAACTACAACACGTATACTTAATCTAACAAAATATGTAGTTGCCCTAACAAAAATTATAGTTGAATTTAAGATAAAATGTTGCATCACATACTAAGGTAAGTATGGATTCATTTATAAGCGCTAGTCCCATACATATAGCGAATAATGTTGTCGCTTGTGCTTGGAACGCCCTCTTCACTCCTCACCGTCCCTAGACAATTCCACACAGTCGAAAGCCCGTCGCCTATCATACGTACTCGAGGCATCTGCTCGACACAGATTTATGGAAACACGTAATACATCTTTTGATTTTTATTTTATTGATGGACTTTAATCGTTAATTATTTCCAAATAAATACTTAAATGTAATATTGTCGTATATGAAACAAAGAAAACGTTTTTAATTTAAAGGGAAAATGACGAATTCCAAAACTAAATAGAACCTCTCATTATAAAATAACTAGGTTACATTTTTGCATTTCCAAATATCCAATATATTAAATGTTTAAATGATAGTAAGTATATAACAAATGTATTAACTTTTAAAGGCAGATTCCAAAACGAAAACATGTTTTCTAAATCTAATTAATCGAATTTTATGTCAAAATGAATCGTATTTGTATGTGTAAAAATTCAGTTGAACCTATTATTATAATAGATGTTCAAATAAGCAGTTATTTCCAGAGCTATCTCTAATGTGGTACTATTTCATGACTTCTTAGTTTATAAGAAAAGAATTAAAAAGAAAACTATTCCACAGATTCCCCACCTTATACCTTATACTTTCATAGCGGGCAAACGTTGCAACACTGTCCACATATTTTAGCGGTTCACTTTACTACGGAACTTACTAACGCGGTATAAACGAATCTCAACCCTATTCTGAAATTACGATAAAAGCTTTAAACAACATAACGAATAATATAACATATAAGATACGATACTTAGGTATTACGCCTCATGTTTAATCGTGAATTTTGCAAATTCATCATTATCTGGAATGTCTTCAATCTTAACTTGTTCGAATTTCGATAACTGTAAGCCACTTCTTTTAAGTCAAGTATTTATAATCCATTTTCTAGTGCCAACTCTAAATTTGTCGTCATTCCCTTCCATCATAACTCCAATTAGATTTGCAGGATCACCCACCTGTGCCTCTATCGAATGGACTAATCCCCACTAATTTGTTGTCTCCAACTTTCAACTTACGTAATCTTTTATTACATCTTTCAACTATTCTCTGTGCTTGAACTAGCACATTTGCAGATGCTATATTTCTACATAAAACAGCTGGATGAACTTCTTTAGTTGTAGAGATGTCGGCTCTTCGAAAGTAGCAGTTTCTTGCAAAGGTTAATTTTTATAAAATTCTACGTGTTACGGTAATGTACCAATTCCATTATCTCGCAGTATCAAACTTAGAGCTATTTCTTTTTCAATATTTGGTTCAGCAATATCATCACTGATGAAAAGTGAACCAGTTCAGTAAAACTGAATTCAGTTTTGCTGCTGATGATGATAGCTTGGCTATCGAAACGTGCGTCCAGTACGAGTTAAGTATTGTGGTAAGGGTTTTAATGAACTGTTTCAGTGTTCCAGTGCCACAGATTTAGAGTACCCGATTACCGATGAAAAGGTTATTAGAATTTATGAAGTTTATCATGTCTTCTTCCAAAATTTGAAATATACTGGGCAAGAAAACCTTATCCAAAGTCAAAGGTACAGAACACAGAGTGTTGGTATAAGGGTTTACCGCGTTAACAAAAATTTCGGCTTACTCCTTCTAGAGGCAAGAATTAATGTTTTGGTATTTTGAAACCCATGATAATAAATTTGAATTCCTCCTGTTGATTACTTACCACATTGAACCATCATCCCAGGCTATATTATATAAGATATTTTTTCTAAAGATATCAAAGAACTTTGTTTTCCATATTGAAAATTAGAACTCATTCGTTTCCCTTGCTTTTTGCAAAACCCCCCTCATAATTTTTCAGTTCATTTGAAAATTATTATAGATTGTGTAAGAATTATTACTAATAAATGGATAAGTAATAGTCCCTTTGATATAATTCAATGTGAGGGTGCGATGTATAATTACTTTTTATTTTTTTTTTAAATTGCCCATAGTTTTAAATGTGAGGTGTTATTAATTGTTTGGATATTTGGATATACTACAATTGAATTGATTGACAGCTTAATTGTTAATTACATTGCCTCTTATCATGTTTTATTAGACATGTGGCTTAAATGAATATGCATTTATTGAAATTGTGATGTAATATTCTAACAATTTCGCCAGCATGACGCCTGACGTTATTAAAGTATTTTACTTTCGCTAGCAATCCAGTCGCCGCTTAGAGGGTTTTGAACGAGAATATTTTCAATATTCGATATTTTCCAGTAGTAATTCTAATTAGGAATACTGTCAAGCATTTTCCCGCGTTGAAAGAAGAATTATATACTCTACGTAGGTATATAAGATTATAAATTGGGCTGTCAAGCGGGATCGGTTCATGTTCAGAGGAGCGTTCGTAGGTATATAATTCGGGCCAACGGCGCCGGGCACAGGGATATTTTGGCCTTCTTCGTCTTCGTCCTCGTTCTTCTAGTCGTCGACGTCGTCATTCAAGGGCGGTAATGAATCAGCAACTCATTTGCAACTTGGTTCCTTTCTTTCAGGCCAAGTCATCAACTAATTTCTCTCAAACTCGGGGCTTTCGCAGGATTATTACTTCAGTCTCGCCTGCTGCTCGGTCGCCAAGCAACGCGCCGCTCTCCCGTCACCTAGGCAACGGCCGCCGTTCAAACGTGTGACTTGCAAGTCAACTTATTCGAGCATTTCAACCGTGTTGAGTAGCGTTGTTTGTTATACTCCTTCTTCTACCCGCTAATGTGGGTTATTTTCTGTCGAGGCCTTATTGAGATTTTGCACTTAAGGCTATTGTCGCTCGTTTTTTCATTCCTTAGTGATTGCACTTTGCCTTAGATTTCTGTTATATCGGCATTGTTTTCTTATGCGTCGGCTTATCGTCTTCGTTTACTTTTACTGTAAATTTGTCTCGTTTTATCTTTCTTCACTGAAAGGCACTGTTTAATTTAATTAATTGCCGAAAATTTTATGAACGAAAACTTTTGGTTATATTAAACAATTTTACCAAGATGAAGATAAAGTTCCAAAATCTGTTATAGATGTTTATTTCTTCAAATCAACAAATATTCTAAGTCGCGAAATATAGTTGAATAACATTTGAATTTTAGATTTATTCGTGACCACCATACAGAGGGTAGAAACATGCTTAAAAAAATTGTTGAAATGAATAGAAGTGTCTGCTCTTATTTTTAGTTATTTTGGAACATCGCATTATGGAAGATTCAACGGATTGGCTTTAACATGTATATACCACGTAATTTTTTTTCTATTTACAGCATTGTCTTCTCGAGATATTAAATTATTCTCTAACTTTGTAGTAACCTGATGGTTAAGGTTTTAACACTTCTTAAAGAGGACTGGTGGCGCAGTGCCTAGCGCGCTTGTCTCTCAATCTCAGGGTACCGGATTCGATCCCTCGCCTCGCAAGTCTCAGAATAAGATTGTTCTTGGTGTTACCTTCTCCTGGTTTGAAGAACAATGCCGTCGTCTGCTTCGGTGTATCTTCCTTGTCAAGAGGGAGGACCAATTGCTTATATATTTTTTCGCTTATTCGGTTGCTCTCTAAATTAGACACAGTACGTAGGTATAAAAAATAGATTTATTAACTAAACAGTTCTCTTTGTGACATAATCAGATAAAAACGTGTTATTTCTCATATAAAAAAGCAAATACATAAATATTGTGTAATATATTAATTACATAATTCGGTTCCTTTCCGTGTACGTATTTTTATGTACATCAACGTTTCTAAATGCTCGGTCTACCACCACAGCCCCTCGGAGCCTGAACGTCTGGTCGAACGACAGCAGCAAAGAAAAAGCCGATCGCTACCGCAAAAATATGCTATACAACTCACGGTTTCCTAGACGCTCGTGTTATTTCATGTACTTGTATGATACAGCGCCTCTAGCATCTATTGCTCTTGTTGCTGTCCTCATGTACAAGTGAGAAAGCAGAAAACCAAAGATTGTGCGTAAAGATATACACATAGGGAAATAAAATGTCTAGCTATACGTAAAAGCGTATATCTGACAACATTAAACGCGAATGGGTGATCCACCACAAGCGGTGGGGTTAGCGGCAGTCGACGGCTCACGATTGCCGATGTGGTTAGTTACGAGGTATACCTCGTAATTAACCACATCGGTCTCTATAGATTGCATTATGTGCGAACGACCTTAGTAAGAATTTCTACAGTATTTATTTTTCTTTTCTTTTATTTCATCAGAATCTGTTTTATTTTCGTCTTTAGAATTTCTTAGTTTCGTCTAAGCTTTGTAGCAACAACAAAATAAATATACGAAATTCTCATTTCCAGACGACTATGACAAATTATTACGTGCATGTTCTTTATATAGCTAATTTCACATTTTCCCGACGTGTATAAATGACTATTAAGCAATTTTTAATAAAATAAATAAAATGTTAAGTGTTCTTAACACTTGATTTTCCTTACTCCAGATTCTGGAAATCATGAGAGCCAACCTCTTAAGATGCTCCACGGGCGTAGGCGTAATAATAACTCTTGGCCGGCCAATGCCCTGGCAATTAGCGAAAGCTGTTGGGGGATACAAAGGCCTGAATTATTCTTTTCTGTTTTGTATCCAAAAATCATTTTCATGATCTTGTACTGCTTTCTGCTTTATTTGGCTTGTTGTAAAATGCTGTAAAAAATTGTTTTTAATATATGTATAAAAGACTATGTTACAAAAAATCATGTTATACTTTATTTAGATTTTCAAAAAATTGAATTAGTAAGGGTGAAACTAAGTAGGCTGTAGTTAGTTAGCACCCGAATTTATAAATTATTTTGCACTGTTGCAAATTGAACTAAAGATACAACTATTAGTGTTTAACTTCCAGATGCTTGACATTTTGAATTAGAAAAGTTGTGGCGGACTTATACCATTTAATGATCTCTTTTGGCGGGGGTATACATATACACGATGTTGTAGGAAGTATAAAGACGGCACAACGTACTTGCTCGAATATCAGAAAACGGTTATACTGACTGTATTTGCTACAAATAGTGTATATAAAGGTGATACAGATAATTGTATAGGTGTACACAAAATGATGACTTTTCAACTACTTTCATATTGAAACGAGATATCCTGTATATTCTTCTGTGGTTGTATTGCACGTCAAAAATTGATGTAAATTCATATCACACATTAAATGCTTATTTGTGATAGTTTTCGAAATATCTGCTTACTAATACATCACGCCCCAAAATGGCACAGTCCCTGGCACTTTAGACAACACACTAACACTAATAAGGTAATAACAGATCATTAGTTTACTTTTTATCCTCAAAAATATAGCACTATCACTATTAGCACTATACTTAAATAAAATCAAAAGACTTCACTATGATAGTGAAAGTCTTAAAAAAATGCTGGAAACAGAAATATGGATTACAGTGCGCACATTTAAGCGGGCTTCCCACATATTGAGCATGTGGAAGGACAAATTCCTCTGGTCTGGATTCTATATAACCGCAGCAGTTCAGTACTCAACGGTCTTCCTTTTGTAATCTGGAGTAATATCTTCCAAAACACGTCTTTTTAATCACATCATGCAATTCTATGTCACGAGGATTAATTTGCGTTATATGTCACAGTTGCATAAAAAGTTGCTGTTAATTACTTTACTGTGCGTGCGCTTTCTGCGGGTGCTAATAATAACAAAATTATACCTGCACATATTTTATCTCTTTATTCATTTCAGAGGTGAAAAACAATAGCGAGGGAAAAGGACACGTGCGGAACCGCGCTGATGACGCCGGGTAGGCAGAAACATGTGCGCGGGTTTACACTGTCCCTTTTCTCTCGCTGTTTTTTTTGCTGAAAAGGACTCCACCAATACCATGAGCTATATTAGCATACATTTTTTGGTTATTGTTACTAGGCAATCTTTTCATGTGTATTTTAATAGTGTTCCAACTTAACTTTGTATCGTATAAGTACCAGTTACTGTACGGTCATATCGGTACATCGTATCAAGCAAGAACAATGTGTACTGACATGCGCAATATTATCTGTACCAATAGAAAATACTTATATTGCATGTCACATCCTTGTCTATCATTTTCTTTCTCAATATCGACACACAATCGATTCCAAAAAGTGATCCATCTACAATATCATTTACTAATTCACAAACGATGTATCTATATCTGACGCATGTGTAATAATCGGTGGCTGGAACAACACTGTTATAGTTTATTACATTTTGTCCGCTTCTTACTTATATTCAATTTAATCCTTCTTCTCGTTATAAATTATCGGCAAGTATTGAGAATTGAATATTCATAACTTTCAAGTTGTTACTGTTTTTAGCTTCATCTGACTTTCGATTGTATATCTCCGGTGACTGTTCTAAGTAAGAGCGCATCCGTTTGATTGTAGTAGCTAATGACTCTAGCTAGAGATTTATCTACCCGAAGTATATGCATATTCTAATCAATACTCTATTGCTGTGTAACGTACTGGCGTTAGTAGATGGGCGAATGCATTATAGTGTGCAATGCTGCATGTGTACACTTATACACGGTGGTGTATGTTGACGTTGTATCGTCGTCGTTATAGTATAAGTCATAATCATGTGACAGGCATATCGACGTCCCCACAATCCCCTCTTCCACTCGGATGCTCGTCCCCATCACACATGACATCACATCCGGAAGTCAGCGTATGTATATGCATGAGTGCTGCATTGCTACTGTGTTACAGTCGATCGGGCTCCCGCGTTCTCATGCCGGAAGTCCGTCTAATGCATCCGTTGCCCGTCAAGAAAATCCCGTTCTCACATATACACGTATATTCGGAAACTTACACATACACGCACACTTACGTTTATACATGTAGAGCGACCAACCGTACGCCGACTGAATCCCATATTATCCATTATGTGACTCCGAAGGAAGGAAAATAGGAAGAGAAAAAAGCTGAGGATGAAAGCAAAAGGGAAAAACAGATAACGTGCGGTAGTGAAAACTAATGGAAGGTTGTTGTAGATTTTGTCGGTTTCCCCAAAAGAAAATCAAATAGCTAGTAAATACTGACTCCTGTAAAAGTTAGTGCAGCGGATGTAACAAAAACAATGTTTAATCATTAAAAGATCCTAAACAACCTAAACTAATGCCATGATAACGTTATAAATGTTTACATAAAATCAGCTAACAATTAGAACCAATATAGGATATACCCTAGGGATAGGTATTTTACATCTCATACATGAATTGGTGTCTCTGCTTTGGGAGTTCATAACTTCTTATGGAATGGTTGATTATTTGTTGCTTTATTATTATTAATGCGGTTTATTGGCATAGTAAGTTTAACAATATATATGTTACCGTTACTTTGATAAATGTGTTAGTATGCATAATAAATAACCGGGTATTATACATAATAATCAATAAAGGTGGTTAATGTAATAATATGCCTGCAATTTATAATTTTAACCGGTTATTTTACATACAACCCAAACCCTCTTGGATGAAGTGATAAATTACAATATTTAGAAAGTACGGAATTTCCATCAGTGCTTTTGGAATAAAAAGACAATGTTTTATTCAATGAAAGAATGTTTTATTCTTAGCATTTGTAAACAAACAACGTTCTACTTGTTAGAACATGGCAAACTGTCATGCCATTTCGAATTACAGAGTAACCCATGCTTCTTGCAGCTACATTTTCCTGAAAGACATTTTCCCGTGCAGTTACATCTCTGAAACCTTGACCACCTGTGATTGAAGATTTTCTGGCATACTCACGAAAAGTTACAATTGCACCTGGAACTTCCTCTCGTGAAATGAAATTCTCCTTACAAATGGCAAACTGGTTCCTAGAATATTTTTGAGTCCATCGTCTTTCCTTAGCGCCCATCTCTACATCTTGCCATCAGCATCCATCTACAGAATGACCCCAAGAATGGACTCACTTGCGCCCCTGTCGACATCAGGAAACCGTATTTTTACAGTATCTCCAATCTTGACTCTTGGAATCTTCGACTCAGACATCTTTTTTGCTTGGCACTGCAATGCACTTATGGCATTTTCCCTCTTCTTTTTAATAATGTTGATTTTGTCTGAAATCATATTTTCCCCCGAAATGTCCTCCACAGCACTATCTCCGCCCCAGTTTGTCCATCTTCCTTTTTACCATTCTCTATCACTTCCCTATCTTCTTCGCCACCATTCTCTGTTTGTCCATCTTCACTTCGTACTAAAACACCTGAAGAAGAGTGGATTAAGGTTTCCAGATCTTCTTCAGATTCCAGGTTTCTGATGACATCAGTAGAAAGTGATGATGTTGTAACACAGAGTTTTGCTGGAAGCCCAAACATGGTCTCATCTGGGCTGCAATTTATGCCTTCATGATGGGCTTTATTCTTCTTGAATTGAACAAATCTCAGAACCTCAGACCAGTGTGGAGATTGGTTTGTTTCCGTCCAAGTCGTCAGCATGTTTTCAATGTTCTGATTTGCGCGCCCCACAGAGCCTTGCGACTGGCTATATCTCGTCTTTCCATGAACTATCTCCAATTCACTCCACATTTCGCATACTTCTTGAATGATGTGATTGCAGAATTCACGGCTATTATCACTTTGTAGTATGATAAGAGCGCCGAAAATTGCGAAAATATCAAGCAGGTTATGTGCAACTTCCTCTGATCTTTTACTTTTCAAATGCCGCAACTGTACAAATTTCGTAACATGATTCTAGTAAACGAGGATGAATTTGTATTCATAGTCAGGCTGACTGCATGTCAATTAAATCAGCCTGACATCTTGAGTTCATCTTCTTAAAAATCATGGGACGCACTACAAGTTCTTTTTTTGCCACTTTCGATTTCTTTTCACAGGTTTCACATAATTTCAAGCACATTTTTATCTGTTCTTGAGTGATGTTTTTGTATTTGTTCTGCAGCTGCTTCAAAATTCTTGTTCTTTCTCCATGTCCAATCGCCAACTGTATCTCGTGAATTATGTTGAAAATCTGCTCTGTATGCACATAATAACGGACTGATGATGACCCGTCACTCACCGGGTATATTAATTTTTCACTATCACCCAACTTCATAATGTCGTACCGCTTCAATCGTTGATAATCCTAAGGTTTTTTCGCACTGGTTTTAGATTTTTACACTCGCACTTTCTCAATTAAGTTCTGGTAGCCTTCTTTACTCATCATTCCACTATTTTGCTTCTTATTCTTAAAAACATTCAATAAACTTTCATTAAAACTCAACCTCGACTGTCATGAAAGCAAGCAATCAGATGCCACGTGCAACTAAGACAGGTTGAAACTTGCACACTGACAGATTCAAACCTGCATAATGTTGACATTTATCATACTAACCAGAGGGTGCTGGATATTATTCATAATAACACGTTAATGTGATTAATTCTTTAAAATATCACATTAATCAGAAGCGCTTGGTGTTATCTATAATACCCGGTTATTATGCATACTACCCTCATTTATCACAGTAACGGTAACATATATATTGTTGTGATATTTATTTACCTTGGTTAATAAGTGTTGTCTTTTGACAGTTTGAACTATTTTAGTTCCTTATTTTTACGAGGCGAAGCAGTGTTGGTGACCTCTTCCCTCTATATTCCCCTATTTTGATTACTTTTTTCCGTCTTACAAATGGAGACAAAAAGTATTTTCGTTAAAAAAAGAGTTCAGTAAACAATAGACAAAGTTATAATCTAATTTTACTAATGGAAGTTCAAATTATATTTCTTAAAAATCGAAAATATGTAAATCTATCGTATTTGGATAGGCAAATTGCTATTCATTTGCAATTTATAAATTTAAAACATCTTTCTCATGGTAACCACATTTAATACAACGTGGTACTGCCATACATGCAAAATTGAACTTCGTCTCCAAGGGAGGGGATGAAATTTTGAATGGATTTAGAAATGTCAAGATTTATTTATTCAAAATAGTTAACTGGGGTTCTGGATAACAAAAACAACCAGCGACAGAAAAAACAAGTTTTCAACGAGAGATAATTTTTCAAAACTGATCGATACTTTTATTCATATTTTAAATAAATATGAAATTATTTAAATGAAAATTGCAGTACAGTATCAAATAAATCAAGCAGCAGGACACTTGGTTTTAAATTGGGAGCTGTTACGAGTTCAAGTAAGGACACCGAAGAGCTATTTCACTGAGAAGAGGAACAGTGTGCAGGTACCGAAAATTAAGTATAAAATTCAGCTTTGTTTAGCTTATTACCAAAATTTTTAAAATTTCAAATAAGTAATTTAATGCATAAGTAGCTGTTAGATAAGGATTGAAATAGGTTTTTGTTCATATTTTGTTAAAAAAAAAAAATATTGTCTTTCCAAATTTGTCATTAAACACAATAAAACTTACTGTCTCTTTACAACGGTAAATCGTTTAATTTTTCATATCATTTTTCGATTTGCAAATAGTTATTAAGTCAGAACCCACGAATAACGAAGACATTTTCAAAACGTTAGCCCTGATATTCATTTCATTCATATCGTACCTTAATTTCACATAAATATCATTACAATATATATATACCGATTGGAAAAATGTGAAATTAGCTATATCGCTATATCGCCGTACGTAGCCAGCGTATATACCGATCGAGAAAATATGAAATTAGCCATATCGCTATCCCCTCCTCGCTCTCAAGCGGATGAGTTAACGGCAGTCGATGGCTCAAAGTTACTGATGTAGTTAGTTACGAGGCAGATTGCCTTATGAGCGGACGATCTTAGTAAGAATTTCTAGAGTATTTATTTTTCTTTCATTTCATCAGAATCTGTTTTTATTTTCGTCGTAAGAATTAATTTCGTCTAAGCTTCGTAGCAACAACAAAATAAATATGCGAAACTCTCATTTCCAGGCGAATTTGACTTCAAATTATTACGTGCACTCTTTGTACGGTACGTCTACATTCCGATATTGTTTGAAGTGTACTACGAATTGCTTGGATTTCATTCAGTCTCCTCCACGCTCTCTCGCATGTACGGTAGGAGGGGATACCGATATAGCTAATTTCTCATTTTCCCAATCGGTATATATGTACGCTGATATAGGGATATAGCTAATTTCACATTTTCCCAATCGGTATACGCAAATACGTAGACTAATACAGTACACTGAGTGTAGCCAAAATGTTCATCAGCCACTTGCAAAGCAAGCTGCTGTTCTTCCACTTGAACATCCCAATGTATAACATTTTACACTTATACTAAGTGAAAGCACAAAAACAAAGACAAATAAATTACATAGCCAAGAATTAAATTATGTGAGTCAACGCACGATCACGAAAGAAAGAAGTAAAACAAAACAGTCGTATAATATATCGGGAATTTTAATTATTACATCTTTCACGCAATCGACGGACCAATGCTATGGGGACAATACGTGCAACGCGCCAGGAATGGCGTTGAACAAACGAACGACATTATAAGAAAATAATCTTTTGAATATTAAGAGCTTATGTACTGGAGGCGTTAGCAACCCTTTAGATCTAATATTGATTGCATGCACATTTGTCCTAAAGACTAATTTCAGATACAGATATCCCGGTTTCTTACTATAAATTGTTATAATAAAAATTGTTGCTCTGCATGAAATAGTAATCCAGTTAGCCCATCTACGGGCAGACGAGACATGATGAATAGAAAAATTAAACTGAAAGAGAACAAGTGACTCGCACAATATCTTTCTCAATCTTAGGTCCAAACAATCTTTACATCCATATAACAGCTGTAGAGTACAAAATGCTTTTTAAGAACAGATGACTCATGCTGCCTAAAACGCCACTTAATATTCAAAATCAATCGCAAATTATGGGCACTCTCGGAATGGGGTAAATCAACATTACTAATTGTTATCTTAATGTCGTCTACAACAGCGGCCATAACCTTTTTATGACCACAAACCAGGACGGAATATTTTCCCGTATTAATAAATAAAGAGTGTCGGACAGCAACAATCGAGGCCAGATCAGAATTGATTTTAAAAATACCATCGTTCACATTAATCGTTGAGAAGGAGTAGTAGAGTTACGTATCATCGGCTCTTAAAAATATCATCTAGCAGTAGCGCAGCTAAACCCTGACCTAAACTCTGATTGCTCGTGCGGTAATATGTAGTATTTACCTGGTAACAGCGTATTTGCGCATCAATAACTTTCTCCAAGACCTTCGACAGCACAGGAAGAATAGATATACATAAGTCTGAAGTCACTCACAGTTGCCTGAGAGTTATTCTTGGATAAAAGAGTAACAATACCGAATTTCCAACAGTCCGGAAGGTCGCATTCCAGCAAGCAACTACTAATCGGATGGGTAATAACAGATAGTAGAAGTGGACAACATAGCAACAGCATTTTTAAGGATACGCCGTCAGCACCAACTGCTTGAGACTTTATAGAATTTAGTGCAGTCTCAACGTCTGATATGTCTACTAAAATGAAAGAAAAAGTATCAGCCACCGACACGCTATTACTATAATAACACAGTGATAGTTGCAATGCAACAAGCTGGTCACCCGGGCGATAAACCTAATTCGAGTATGCTGAATCCAATGGTGCCAACCGTTTTTAAAAGTTAGCTCGCGTTTTAGAGCAATTTCAATTTAAACATATTAGGCGCAAAGACCCAAAAAAAAAACCTACAAAGAACCTTCTGGAATATTCTGGAATTTTCTGGAAAATCTGATCAATGGCCAAAGAACTTTCTGGAACCTTGGAGAACCTTTCATGGACCCCGTTACTGCCACTTGATCAAATGGGTATATAACCGGCGCTGTTAACCACTGAAAGCTCAGTCTGTTTTCAGAAGTAAAAGTGTTAACATCTAAATATTAAAGCAAATAACCCAAACCGAAGTGAATAGTGAAAAGTTCAAGATTGTTCAATGTATTGGCTTGTGAAATCAATTAATATGAAATATCAAAAGTGGATAAATGTTCTAAATTGAATACCTTTTGTTACGTGTGTGGAAAATTTGTAATTAAGACCACTCGGCGTAAAATAAATGCTGAAATCGCTAATATGTATCAACAATATGTCTCACAAAATATTTTTACTGATGTGTGTTGGACATTGTCTATTGTTTGTACAACATGCGTTTTAAATTTGAATAAATGGACAAAACCGGAGCCGCTATGCCATTTGGTGTTCCGATGATTTGCATAGATCCAAGGGAACATGATCCAGCTGAATGTTATGCGTGCGTGAATTATACTGACGGTATGAACAGAATAAAAAGTGGTTCTTTGAAATACATTCCAACAAGATACACTCAATTGCCGCTGCCGCATTCAAATTCAATTTCTGTTCCAACAAGACCAATTTCAACAGAACAATCTGAGCCATCAGCGTTAGAAACCATGAAAACCGAAGAAGCAGGCGCATCGATGCATGAACCATCAAGTGTCACTACGCCATGCAATCACATTGAAATCACGCAATCTCGTTTGAATAATATGATAAGAAGCCTGAAACTATCACAGCGACAATCCATTCTTTTGGCAAAGGACTTGAAACAAACGAACATTTTGGCAGCAGATGTTCGGGTATACGGAGCAATCAATCGTCATTAACGTTTTACAAAAGAATGATGAAAAATCGACTGAATCGATTCAATTTTTTTCAGTAATTTCTATTCGATGTGTATTCGTCAATGCGATGTCTGATCGATCGATTTCCATCGATTTAAATTCAATAAATGGTCAAAACATGATAAAATTACGTGTTTTGGGGTCTTTGGGCCCAAAATTTTTAAATTGAAATTGCTGGAAAACACGAGCTAACTTTTAAAAACGGTTAGCACCATTGGATTCAGCATACTCGAATTAGGTTCACGCCCCGGGTCCCCAGCTTGTTGCAAATTATTCTCCAATTCGAGCACAGTGTAATCAATCAGAGTGGGATTTACATTACCACCAGACATAAAGCTACAGAAACGACTATCAATTACGTTAACATCCAACAGATGTGTTGGTAACTTAGTGCTATTGCTTTTATAATAAACATTTAAGGTTTTTAAATCCTGCCGTAAGCGTCTTTGATCGCCACTTTCCACATCGCGTTTCCCACGACGTATGGCAGAAGTTTTGCGCAATTTCTTATAGTAGTTAAAGGCACCGGCTGTTTTCTAAAACTTTGCGTTTTTAAGTGCTTTATCTCTAAGAGACATCATCTATCTTAAGTTATTGGTAAGCTAAGGAGTTTGAGGTTTTCTAAAAAGGATTGTTTTATAAGGACCATGTGCATCAAACAAGTAAAATTATTGAAGATAATTTATCATTGATGTTGACAGTATGATAAATACAATGCCCGGGTCTCTAAATAAGTGAAGACGAGGAGTACAAGCAGGTCAGACAAAATCTAATTGAACAAGAACCAAATAGTGATCAGTTATGGATAAATCATTTCGAACGCCGGCCGAGAGGAAAATAGTTTCAGTAAAAATTAAAATGAAATCTGTCGATGGCAGGCTTGATGCCGTTTTCCTAGTAGGGGTGTTAACTATTTGCTTAACACCTAAAGTATTGCACCTATTACAAAAGGCGAGGCAATGTTTATATCAACATCTAAGAGATTCACGTTAAAATCGCCTAGAATAACTATCTCTTGCGTATTGAAACATGTATTGGACAACATTTCTTCGAATTGTTGTATAAATAAAGAGCTATCTATGGAAGGTGGTCTACAGATTGCACCCACGGTCACAGTTATGTTATTTAACGATATCCTTATCTATAAATATTCAAAATTGACATCTGCAGTTGAGTATAAATAAAATGTAAACGTATCCATAACAGCATGATTTATAGTTCTGTTGAAAGGTGCTTCCATAATATACAGTGCATCCACGGATTTGATTTGATTTTCCTTGTTCTTTTGTGCGTTATCTTCACACTCCATTCCTTTTTTCTTCTTTTCTTTCTCTACCTGCGGAACTTGTTTCCTTAAAAGATTCTTTAGCGTGTTTGCAACGTTAATGCCGGGAAATTTATCATTAAATCGGTAAATTGTTGCGAAAATATTCGGTTATTTAAATTACAGCCTGACAGACTTGGGATAATAAGACATTTGGAACTTCGCCTCATTTTTTAAAGAAAATAAGTGTAAATAAGAGCAAGTAATTGCTTTATACTGTTTTATTAGATAAAAGGTCTTCTAATCTATAAATACTCTTTTGCTTTAACAGAATATTCGCATAATGAATTCTATTTGATTTTGTCGTACAAAATAAATACTTATGGAAATTATTTTTATTTTCCCAACTCACTTTAATTTATTCATTTATACTGTATTCCTCAGTATTCATTTTCTAGTTCTTGCTATAACTTTTTATTTTGTGCAGTACCACATTTTCGAATTCTGCGAGAAAAATAAAGCTTGGACGTCATGATTTATTCCTGCTATTTCGCAGCCAAAGGCGGCGTTGACCCCAATAGCAGTAAGGAAGTATCTTCTTCCCTAGTCAATAAAAAAAATGCTTGCATGATAGCAGTGACCACCGCTCGTGTAATTCAGCTTCCGGTCCTTGTAATGGCTACCATTACATTGATTGCTCTCTTTTTTATCGGTGTTTGAGTTATGAGCACTGTACAGTAAAACAGAATGCACAAATAGAAACAATATGAATAAAATAAAGGAGGAGATTTTAATATTAAGGTAGGGTATAAATAATACTTTGGGCGATTTATTTATTTATACATGCATTTTAAAATGTGTCTTTATAATTTATATTGAAGGGGCTGCCTGCTGTTCGTTTTGATTGCAGTTGAGAATTCTAAATAATACGTAGCAAAGAAACTCAAGCCACTATGAATCAAACAATAATATAGCCTAGCTTACTAGGGTATTTGAAGCAGTTATAGTACAATATTGATAAAAATTAGAAAAAGAAAGTGTCAAATGAGAACCTTAAAGCATCCCCGATATCCCAATATTTGAAAACCCTATCCCTAACTATGTGATGTGAACGATTACACAGGCCTGCGATGGTTATGTTTTTCAACTTTTGATGATTGATTCCTATGTATTTTTTTGCACTGAATCCGAAAATGACCTTACTTTTTTTCCATCACGTCAGAATTTTTTGCAAATGGCAATTTTAAAAATATGTAATATGTCGAAAAATATCGGAAATATGAGACTTAATGACAGACTTAAAATGGTTTTTTTCTTATAAAATTTATAATTTTTTGGCTTATACTATGCAATATTACAGCTAAGCAGTTGAAGGATATGATGAGAGGGGCAAGAGGTCCATTGACCTTTAAAAATTTAATGAAAACCGCCACAAAATTAGCCTAAATTTCGTTTTTATTACATTTTCCATTTATTTATTTTCATTATTGCTTAGTTCATAAGTGGAATCGACATGTAACATTGAAAGTGCTGCTATCAGCCGGTTTATTATGAAAACGCAACATTTTCATTATAAACCGGCAGATAGCAGCACTATTTACATTAAACGTGTTGTAAATCTCAACAGTCAGTGCTGTTGGGACCGTTAGCTTATTTGTACGTGTCCCCCGCGATCAGAAGTGTTTTTGTCGGCGGATATACGCTAAAAAGCAAACATACAGTTTTCTAAATGGCTCCAAGAGGCTGTAAAAAATCTCCAGATTCATTTTGTTACATTTGTGGTGAGTTAATGGTGGAAAGGCATAAAAGAAATATCACAACTTTCGTTCGGCAAGTTCTATCTCGCGTATTTCGGTATAAAAGTAGGAGATCAAGACAAAACTTGGGCACCCTACTATGTTTGCTATACATGTGTTGAAGGACGGTGGTCAAAAAGTGGGCATCCTGCTTTCAGAGTTGGAGTTCCGATGGTATGGCGAGAGCCACAAACTCACAGCGATGGTTGTTACTTTTTTGTTCAGCCGGTGTTCATGGTTTCAATTTAAAGAATAAAAAGAAAATTGTCTATCCAAATTTGCCTTCGGCTTTACGTCCTGTCCCTCATGGTCCAGACGTACCAGTGCCTACTCCACCACAAAATTTACCTGAAGTAGATGGTTCGGAAAGTGATTCAAGTGAAGAAACCGAAGATAACAGAGAGGAGTACAAACCTGGCAATTCTGCACCACAACCTTTTTCACAGTCTAGACGATTTGGTTCGCGACTTACAAAGAGTCTTCGGAATTGCTTGGTTCAAGGCTTAAAGAGAAGAATTTGCTCGCAGCTGGCACTTCGTTTTCCAGGTTCAAGATCAGAGAAAAAGATTTTACTCCATACTTTTCGGAAAAAGGAGAATTAGTATTCTGCAATGATGTGTGTGGGCTTTTTAATACATCTAACATTCCGTACGAAAGCACCGATTGGAGACTGTTCATAGATTCGTCGAAAAGAAGCCTTAAAGTTGTCGTTCTTCACAAGGGAAATAGGTAGGACATTATGTACACTTAAAAGAACGTTACGAAAATTTACAATTTGTTCTCGATAAAATTAAGTACGACGATCATAAATGGATTATGTGTGATGATTTTAAAATAATACCGATGATCCTAGGTCAGTAAGGTGGGTACACAAAGGTTCCTTGTTTTTGATGTGAGTGGGATAGCAGAGACAGGGAAAATCATTGGAAATAGAAAGATTGGCCAAAATGAACTTCATTAGAACCTGGAATCAAAAATATGCTCGAAAAACCCCTCATAGATTCGAATATCCTCTACATATTAGATTAGGTTTGATGAAGCAATATGTGAAAGCCTTAACAAAAGAAGGTAAATGTTTCAAATACATTTGTAACAAATTTCAAGCCTTATCAACCTCCAAAGTAAAAGAGGGTGTCTTTACGGGTCCTGACATTAGAAAACTTTTCAAAGATGGAAATTTTGAGAAAGAAATGGAAGTTGTTGAAAAAGAAGACTGGGTCGCCTTTAAAGGCGTAGTAACCAAGTTTCTGGGCAACAAGAAGGATCCGAATTTCAAATCTATCGTTGAGATTATGCTGCAGAAGTACCAAAATTTAGGCTGTTCCATGAGTTTGAAGGTTCATTTCCTAAATTCACATTTGGACTACTTTTCTGAGAATCTGGGTGCTGTTAGTGAAGAGATGGGTGAGATATTCCATCAGGACATCAAAGAAATGGAGAAGCGTTATCAAGGAAGGTGAAATACTAAAATGTTGGCGGACTATTGCTGGATGTTGCACCGAGATGAACCAAGAAGAGCACATGCGCGGAATAGCCTGAAACAAAGCATGACTGGTCCAAAGAGACATCGACACAAAGAATAAAATCGCCAGTTTTTTTTTACATTCTTCATCATTAAGAGTGGTTCAAGGCATGATGAACCTCATAAAAATGAAGTATATTTGTAATAAGATAGAAATTTAGGCTAATTTTGTGGCGGTTTTAATTAAATTTTTAGGGGTCACTGGACCTCCTGCCCCCTTCACCAGGCCCTTCATCTGCTCAGCTATATTATTGCATAGAATAAGCCAAAAAATAATACATTTTATAAGAAAAAAACATTTTAAGTCTGTCATTAAGTCTCATATTTCCGATATTTTTCGACATATTACAAATTTTGAAAATTATCATTTGCAAAAAATTGAGACGTGATGGAAAAAGTCATTTTCGGATTCAGCGCAAAAAAAATACATAGGGATCAATCGTCAAAAGTTGAAAAACATAACACAACCAAAAAAATTCAGACCTGTTATGGGTGGAGAATGGTATCCATGTTACCTGATCTCCATGCACATCTATCCCAGGTGCGCTTGGAAATATTACTAGATGTTCTCAAAGGCTTTGGTGAAATCGAAATCCACCTGGAATTTCAGTGTTGCCGGCAGTATATACTCCGTATATTCCAGATGACTAAGTTCTAATGCCCCACTCTAGTAAAAATATGTTGCCTTCTTGAACGATTTCTTAGCCTCTTCCGAACGACGTAGCCTTCAATATTACCAAATATATTAAGTATATAAATTGATCTGTCAATATTCTTATAGATTAGTGTCACAAAAGATAATTTAATTTCCATCCAGAAAAAGGTAGCTACTAAATTCACGTCAGTGAAGCACACCAAATCAATTTAATTTTTTTTTAAGGGGTATAGTACTTCTTATGAAGTTGGACTTTTATTTTCATTCACATACTTTGAATTTTTAGTTAAACATGCATCTCGAGAAACTTTGAATTGGTTAATTTCAGCGTGAAAGTGATTTAAAATACCAGGAAGAAAGTGAATTAGGAGACCTTAGTATGAAAGACCTTACAGAACAGGATGGACCAGAAATGATGTATTTGTTGGGGACTATGTCCCGATCTTGCTGTAGTTCAGAACATTGAGATTCACGTTTCATTCCTAAGACGCAAAGGAAAAAAAATTGTGTACCCGATTGTTTCAGATAACAAAGACGCAGCCAAAGAAAATCCTGGTGGAACCTCAAGAACCTCAGAAATGTTAGTTTTTCCTGCAGATTTTAATAAATA
This sequence comes from Dynastes maya, assembly GCA_029619315.2. Lineage (NCBI taxonomy): Eukaryota > Metazoa > Arthropoda > Insecta > Coleoptera > Scarabaeidae > Dynastes > Dynastes maya. The sequence goes on from JAROYE020000001.1 coordinate 30,955,305, forward strand.
TTTTATTTGCTAAAGCATTACATACCATCTCATAAATAAAATAAAGTTAAATTTAAGCGTTCCTATTTTAAAATGTGTTCTTTATGTCCAATATGGTACAAACAATAAAATTTTAGGTTTCAGTTTTGTTCAGCAAAGTTTCACTTTTATTCCGGTAAAAGTAATAAATATACAATGACTTAATAGTGTTCCAATAGCAGCTTCATTTTTGACGTGGGTGTCTCATTTCTAAATTCTTTACTGGGTAAAAAACCGTATACTGACGTTTTAAGGTATGACTGTTGATACGTAAATAAGATTCAGCGGCAATGTTTACCTATAATAGCGTTTTTACACATTCAGTTAAACTAATTTTTGGGCCCATAAAAGCAAAAGTTTTAAAAACCATCTCATTTTTACACCGTTCGACCCTAGGTATTTTGTTTTCATCGATTATCGAAGACGTAAAATACATTTACATACACTAACTGGGCACTGCAAAAATCATAAATTCAATTTAATACGATATATATAAAATTAAAGATGCAGAACGATGTCATAACTCCAAAGAAGTATAGGAAATGGCACGGTGGGAAATCAGAAGTAATCGAGCAAAGTGTACGATGCAGGGGTGACGTTCAGAGTGGGTCCAAACGGGCTCAGAATCAAGTAATGACTGCCCGTACAGTACAAAGGCTTTAATTAAGACAGTGAGAGATAAGGCACGCGTATAAAAAATATGAACAGGCAATCATACATATGACACGCAGGGGATGTCTCCTTTTGTAGTATCAGAGCGACTACTATCATTATGGCATTGATTTGGCTTCGTTTTAGTGTTCAATCTACTCCTAATTTACTTACTCATAAGTGCCAGATGTCATGAATTCATTGTATTCTTGTGTACACATACTATTTCTTTACCAAATCAAGCAATAGAAATGCTTATAACTCTGAAATAATTTCTAATATTTTGTAAAAACAATGCATTCCTCGCTAAATTTATTTTAGATTTTATATGCTCATCTAGGGGTGAGTTACAATAAAGACAAGTTTATAGATGATGTAGTTGACAAGTTGACAGCTAGTTGAACCAGATCTTCGAGTGTTCCATTTTTTTTAAGTTCTTGTTGCTTAATATTTTAATCACATAAGCGATTGCAATTTATTACTTACTACTATTTAGATAGTTTGAAAATACGCACGCCGATCATGTCTCACTCGTATTGCGCTTAAACATGTCCAGACATTGCTTTGAAGTTATCAAGCGATTCCCTTTTTGATCAATCGTCAGCAGACGCGGCACTCATCTCGCCGATAGCTTTCTTATACTCAATTTTTCGTGAAGAATGTTTTGCACACGTTCAGGTGAGTTGTTTACCAGATTAGTAATCCCTCTAATCTTCACCGGGCGGTCTGCTAACACGATATCATGAACTTTATTGATCATATCGTCCGTAGTCACCTCAATGGAATGACCTGTCTGCTCTCAATTAAAGACGGACGTTCGGCCACGCCTAAATTCATTAAACCAGTATCTGATGGTAGTCATCGAAGGTGCATGGACCTTACAAACTGCATCCAACTTCTCTTTGATTTTTGCACACCAATGATTCCCCAAGTACATAAACTTGCTTACTTTCAACAGCTCTAAAAATAACACTACACGGTGAATCTCTTCAAAATTTTGACAGGTGTCGACTAAAGAATACACAGTCGTTAATGCAAATTTTGAAGTAACACATGTTCCGCGCTGCATTATTGTCCATTTGTCGGCAGCTTGAATACGAATTTATTATAAAGGGAACAGAAAATAATATAATGAAAATAACAGTCATCACAAGTCATGTTTATAGTCGGATACCACGACATCATCACAAATTGTAGAGATGCCTTTGGGATCAGTAAGATATTTAAGCCCGAAAATTCAAAACGAAATCATCCAATGCCTTTCTCAAAAATTACTCTGTTACTCGATACTACACAAGATGTAACAAAAAAAAGACCAGCTCAGCATTGTAATTAGAACTACCAGTGTTACACGTAATGATGAGATGATTCCGATAAATTTCGAAGTCAAGGAAACTTTTTAGGATTCTACCAGTCAGAAGACCAATCATCTTGCATGACAAATGAAGTTTTAGCTGTATTAGACCGTCTTAATATTTCAATACAAGAATGTTATGGCCAACGATATGATGGTGCGCAGGAGTAGCGAAATATCAAGATTTTTTGACACTCTTCAGAGCATTTATTCTTTTTTTGGATTAAGTATCAAACGCTGGGATACTTTGGCATGTTTCACATTTGAATCGGAAGCTACGTTGAAAAAACTAAATCAAACTCGATGGTCCGGAAGAATTTTATGAATTTCAGCAGTTAAGCTACGTTTTCTTGACATCTTAAAATCGCTGACAAAAATTCGTTCGGAGTCAACAATTAAAACCAGTGAACGAAACGAAGCCCTAGCTATAAAAAATCAGATGGCTAATTATGAGTTTGTCTTTATAACAGTCTTCATGTTCAGGGTTTTGACTGAAATAAATTTCGCATCTAAGGTTTTGCAGAAAAAGGACATTGATCTTAACGAATCGATGACAGTTTTGAGCCAAGTCCAAAATAAAATTCAACAGTTAAGAGGTTCTTTCGAGGAAATGAAACTTGAACCAGGAGAGTTAGCAAAAGAAGGGTAAATCAACCAGAATGTCAAGGCGAAGCGTCAAAGAATATTGAAAAAACACTATGATGAAATGGCTAGAGACCATAGGTTTGAAAATGCTGAAGAAATATTCAAGGTAAAGGTTTTCTTCTATGTGATCGATGAGGTTACGGGGCAAATTGAAAAGCGATTCACAGGCATGAAAGTGGTTAACGATTATTTTGATCTATTGGATCCTAAAATCATCACTAGCGCTGACAGAGAAGTTCTTATTCAAAAATGCACTCAGTTTTCAAACAAATATTCGGAAATAATCGAACCATCTATAGTACTCGAATACCAACACCTTTTGACTATTGCTGAGAAGGATTTGACTAGCAGAATGTCAACAATGGAATTTTCCGCATTAATTGTCAAGCAATATTGGATTCTCGAGAGATCGTTCAGTAAAGTAAAAATTATTTAAGATCTCAAATGGGCTAGATCAGATTGAGCAATCTAGCTCTTCTTTCAATTGAATCCAAAACCGCGTCCGAAATGGATTTGACCCAAGTAATCAATGAATTTGCCAATGCAAAGGCTAGAAAAAGAGAATTTTAGTCTATATAGCTTCAGCTAACGTATATACCGTGGATTTTGGTTATCACTGAACATATGCATTTACCTTTCATGCGTGGATACGTTTTTTTTTATAAGTGAACATAGGGGCGTTTAGCATGGCGAGTACTTGCTGGGATTATTACAGAAAATAAAACACATATACGTCAAATTTGACATTTAGTTTTTTCTCCTTAGGAATTTCACAATTGACTTGCAAACTGTATGGAATGTAAAGGTGGGCACTTCGAATACTTGTTGAGACATTAAATTCTGCTTATTCTATTTTGTACTTTCATTTATGAGTCCCTTTGCGTTAATATACAATCAATTACCGCCTTTTTGTGACCCGTTAATTAGACAGGATTAGATCAAAAATTAAGTGTCAAATTTTGACATATGAATTAAATGAAGTAAGATACATGTTCAGTGATAAAAAAAATGCACGGTACATATGTAATATATATTTGAAAAATAGAAATTTTATTTATTACGATCTTATGTCTGCCTAGTAATAAGCAATAAAGAAAGACTCTTTTAATGTGTTTTAAATGATATTAAAAATTTTAATCCCTCTTTGGTAATGGGGGCCCCGAGGGTCGTTTTACTCCGAGACCCTGAGCTGCCTTGCTACGCCTCTGATGTATGGGTTCATGAATCTACGAGAACTTGTAACGTGTTACGTATCTATCGAAATTTTTTGTTTCACGTAATAAGTGCTTACATAATGATATCCTGCGCATAAGAAGGATCGTTGGGAACGTCGTCGGTAGTGACGGCGGCGGCGTCTTTGAGGAAGTCCGAGCCCCACGTTTCCATAGAGACGCCTGCCACTCACAGCCTGCTATCTTTTTAACAATCCCGAACAGAAGTCCTTGCACTGACATTACGATGCGTTCGCCACGTTTCCTTCCATCTCTTTTGCTCGCTACATTCATCTCCGGTTATCATCTTCTCTCTGTTCACCTCCACCACGTCCTTTGTATATACCTACGTGCCTTATTCGTGTATACAAAGAGATTTTTTATTTTCCAGTTGTATCGTTTTAGGAACATGTCTACAATTTATGCAGGCGGTAGTTATTTCGAATTTAATGATCACGTTTTCTGTTGAAGAACAAACAGGTGCGTTATTTGTGCATATGAGGATTGTGGCCCGCTTTTCAAGTAGGTGAAACTATACGTCACAAAATAGGATTTTCGCCATCTTTAGAATCTGTCGCACATTATTTCCCTGCACCCCATTCCATTGTGTGGTAGATGATATTTTCTAACAAGAACAAATTGAGAGTGCTCTGCTTCTAGTCTTTTACGTAATCACTTCCGGTCTAATTATTGAATTGAATATATTCAAGAGATATTCGACCCAGAATTGAAACGATTTTCTTATGCGGCCGAAGCGAAATAGACTGAAATAAGCACTTCTGCTACTACTGAAGGACGCAGAAAGCAGAGGACTAGAAATAAACCCAACTTATACAAAATACAAGGGAATAGCAACACAACAAATACATGAGAGAAATAAATTTTGGAAAATATACATTTGAAAAAGTAGAAAGCTTTAAATGCTAGCGGGAGTAATAGTAAACGACAAAAATGAGCAAAGTGCCGATATAAGAGAACGAATCCAAACCGGAAATCCTGCATCACGTGATACTTAAAGATGAAATATACAATTAGACCAATCGGCGATACCATGTGTGTCACTTCAAAAGATGAAGATCTAAGAACTTTCAAAAGAAAACTCCTAAGAAGAATGATGGACCCAAAAAAGTCAACCTCAAGGAATATAGAATACCACATAACAACAAATTGAAGGACGTAATTAAAAGCACAAAGACTTAGCTGGTTAGGACATATAGAAAGGAATGGGGAACAAGCATCAAAACTGAGAGGAAACGCAAAGAAATTAGGAATACGGAGCATAATCAAGAATAGAGAACAATGGAGAAAAGTCGTCGAAAGGGTAAGTTACAACGATTTATGGGAAAAAACTAAAGAGCGGTAAAACGGAGTAATTCACCATGTGTGTGGACGTAAACTGGAGCACCGGGTTCTTCAATGTTAAATATAAAGAACAACGACTGCATCTAATATTTGTATTTTAAAAATGGTACATAACTATTTGCACTTAAACACTATGAAAAGCTAATATAAACATTAAGGTGTATTAGCTGGAGTTACGTACACCATTTCTACTCAATGAGAGTTAGTGAGAGTCTGGTTATCGAATGCGTTCTTAGTAAAGCACAATGGTGTACGTAATCCCCTTTACAACTGTGTCAGCAAAAAAAAAATATCTTAATATACACAATACAATAAACAATACTTCGAGATTCGAACACGCCACATAAAAATAGCAGCTTAATTCCGCATGGAATTCAACGGCGGATACACGTGTCCATCTAGTGCGTGGACGGAAGATAATTCCTTTCCTGAGCAATTTATAAGGAAAGTTTTCAAATTGAAAATATTTCGAGACTTGTGCTGCAAGATAAAATTATAATCAAGTATACAAGGTATTCAGTTTCCGTTGCGCACGATACAAGTTTGGTTTTTTAGATGGAACACCCTCTATATTATTACGTTTTTGGCTGTCCCTCTTCAATTCATGTTAACTTTCTCCAATATTCCCCATACCCAGCCATTTTAGTTTTTGAGATAATTAACAACACTTGAGATTTTTACCAATATCTTACACGCCTTACAAGCTAGAGCGGTGATCCAAATTTTATTCGATTGCATATTTCTTGGAGTTTTCGAAGACTTTTTATATCAAGCAGATTATATAAGATGGTTATCGATATTGTTGCCTGGTTTGATTCATGTTATTTCAATTTTTTGAATGGAACACCTCGTATATTTTTTAAAACTCTGGTAAAGAAGCTGTTCTAGAACTTTTTTTATAAACATCTTCCTACATAAAATGCGTCATTCTGTAGTATATTAAATACGAAACTATGCGGATAAGTTTTTTGTTTAAAAACATAGAGTGCTGTGATGAAGTACTATAAATTGTTGTTTCACTAAAGATATTCATTAAATGAAATGTGTAAACCTAAAGCAGACAAATATTGATTAGAGTTTAGGATAAAACGAATAGGTTTACTTGAAGCATCTCACACTAACAAGCAAATGTAGGCAACTGTCTCCCTCTGATTTTTATAAAATTTACACTGAGAAACACATTTCAGTATATTGTATATTTAAATAAATTCTCACTTGTATACAATAAAATGGTTCTATTTATTTCATTATGTTCCAAAAAAAGGGATTATTTATACGATTAAGATTATCCTTCAGTAGCAACATCTAGATATGTCAAAAGTATCTACGAATAAGTTACGGCTGTATTTAATTCAAATGGAAAGTTACAATTCAAATTTAAAACTTTCGTGGTTAGGAGTAACACATGCGTAATTCTCTTTATTATCGACTACATCTTTGTCCGATCACCTTGCTTCAACTTTTCTCTCTTAGACTCAATCCATAGTATGCACGTTGGTCCACATTTCACTGGGGTGCGAGAGATATTGTACGTAGCGCGATCTGGCATACTTGCATATATCCCCGCCGGCTAGCCTCGCCGCGCCCAACTGCTGTAGCCTATCTGACGCACTCTTTGTCTTTCTGTGCGCTCGTAAGGTTCTAATAAGAGATCGTAGATTTTTAATACATTGTGTTAGTATATACAACCGCAGAGATGGTACAGATCATTAAATGGTATTTTGCGAATTATCGTAAATGCCAACAAATAGACGAACAGCTTCAAATCCCTCTAACGCATCCCGAGCGGGAGGAGAGAGAAGTGAGGGTTTGTTCGTTAGTGGAAATCGGCGAACCTTGCTCTAGCCGGCAAATTTCAGACGAAATCGGTATTAGTGGAAGTACTGTGAAACGTGTTTTGAAACGCAACAAATACCCTTGGGTTTCCCTCTCCGTGACGCGGGTTTGTAAGGAGACAAAGTTATCTCGCTACAGTAACGATCATAGTGGAACGGGTAAATAACTTGTCTTCAGTCCATTTTCTTCATATCCCAAATCTTCAATTTTAAAGGAATATTTTCCTACAACAATTTAAAGAATAAGTTTAGTTGTATCTTTGTCGTAATATTGTAAATTAAATATTTCCGGTTAAGGATCTGTCCTATACGTTAGCAAAAGTTAATGTTTGGGAGTTGTCGGTATTGTCAAAGGTCATAGGGTGTCATAGAGTCAGTCTTGCAGTTGCGTCATTGCATGGCATGCATTATGCTATTCTTAGAATAAGAAAATTCCATTGAAATTTAATATTAAATTGTAATTCGAAAGGTATATCCTAATTGGTCGTGATGAAACAATCACTATCGCAAACAATGGAGTTAAGGAACACTTACAATTTTCTCAGTTTAATTCGAGCTACTGTTGTCTTTTCACGTGCTTGTCCAAGTGTCTTGTGAATCTAAGTTTCTAGTGCTTAAATTCAATCTTAATCACGAAGTAAAAGTCAGATTTGATTATTTAACAATGCACGGGATTTTTGAGAAATTGTAACCACAGAGTTTATATTGAAACGTCACAATTTGAGGTTCGTTTTCTCTTTTCAAATTTAATTCTTGTAAAACGTAAATATTAGGTGCTGTATCTGTTTTTAAACAAACTTTAGTTGTTGCTGTCTGCTTTAACTCATTGTAAGTTATAATTTAATTATTACTATTTCTTTGAATTTATATCTGTAAACTTGAATTTGTTGTATGACTCTGATGAAGCTTTAAATAAAAGCGAAATATTGGGGCAATTTAAAATAGTTACATTTTTCTAAAACCTTGGTCGTTATCCCGACAGTTTTAAACCACGTGCTTATAATAAAAGTCGATACAAGTATCTTCAGTATCAAAATAAAATTAATACTCGAATTTTTTTGTATTTGTTTACACATACATACATCGGCGGTACGTACACGGTACATCCAATGTACAGTGTAATTTTCTACCGCACAATAAAAGTATCGAGCACTGCCAAGTGTATCTCTTCACGGTTTAATGTGCATCCGCCATGTCGAATGGAGCATATCATGCGAGCCAACAGGAGGACATCGGCGCGACGCCCGCGATGTTAATTTCGCGTCTCATCGTAGCGGCAGCGCAGCAAAGTTTCGATTCCCGCATCGTCCACGTAAAAAGCTTACCCGGGCTCGACCATCATCAATCATCGCTCTGCCGTCTTTCCCCGCAACGTTCCGTACCTCGCCATGTGTATACGCCGAGCATGTAGTGCACACTCTCACACATGTATGCCGAAACATAATGAGTAATTAAGGGTGTACGCGATTCCGTGCCGTGACCTTCTGAATCGTTCGACCTGAACAGCATGTATGTATGTGGTGTTATCGCACATGTAGAAATTATATGAGGAACAACGATAACTTTTCAGATTGGTTGTGGTTTGTAGAGATTAGATTCTGTTGAAAAAGAACAAGAATAACAATTGAGGACACTGCTTGGTATATAGAGATAATTATTAAAAAGATATTGCTTTCAAGATGAATGCTATCATGATGATAATGTTAATTATCAGGAATTTCATAAGGATTGCCTACTCTTAAACAGGGAGGTGGTAGCATTATGATATAGGTGTGCATGTCATCGTAGGGGGTTGGGAAAATGTTCGCATATTGTGGATGCATAAACGGCAACACTTTTTTCAGAAGAAGTTTTAGAAAACATTTTTTTCCAACATAATGCTCCCTGTCACAGAGCTCGACAAAATTACGAGTGGTTACACACCTCCTGGATTGGCATGCTCAATCTCCAGGCCTAAACCTAATGGAAGAACAACTGCAAAATTGTGCCGCATATGTTGCTATAATTTTAGAACACATAGTTCTTTTATTTCTGATTGATTGACTTCACCCTACCTCGTTCTAAAGTACAGTGACAATTATGTATTTTAATATGAGCGATCGATTTCACCCCGAGCTCGGGGTAAAGTCGATCACAAAAGATTTTTAAAATACTGACCCTACGGCCCTGATCCAGTGACCAATCGACAGATTAAACATGAAAGAATTTTTTTTTATTGCATTAAAATATAGAGTAAAAGATGCAAATATGGAATATGTTGGTAATATGGAATAATAAGGTTCTATCAATAACATACGTCGTTACACCTATCAAACGAGTCGTGAACTTTTAGCCTAGTCCTACTAAGATTACAGTGACCCACGAACAAATTTTGATTTTCCACCGTTTAACACAAGCGATATTTTAAACTGCGTGCTTTCAAAATTTTAACAGGTAAGTACCTATGAGTGATTATTTGTTTTGATAGCTTGTTATTATTTAGGTGTCTGGTACTATTGACTAGTACGTGAAATGGGTTTTACAAAAATACTACTGCCATTTATTATTTTTTAATACGTAACGAAATCTAATCTACAATGTGTGTTGTTGGGAATATGGAATACCTCTATTCTATATTTACATACCCGTTTCTTCATATGAAAGCTTTCCTTTCTCTGTCTTAGAATGCCAGGAAGAAGTCAACGTCGAGTTCCTAAGAAAGGAAAGTAGTATAGTGAAGAAGAAATGAGTCTGGCAATTGTATCAATTAGAGAGAAAAGAATATGACTAGTGCAAATAATTACGCTATTATTGCAATCATAATATCTGTAGGTTTTATCAATAAATAAATGTTATGTAGCAAATTTCCAATGTGTTATGTTAATGTTTGCACCCCAGTTCCTCAAGTAACAATTTTGGCATATTTTTCAAGAAAGTTTTTTTTTCGAGAATATGTAGAACCACAATAAATCTAAGTAAAGATATTGGTTCGTAACTGTTTTGAGTATATTCTAGTGGAATTGAACTTTAAATAACTTGATTTACAATGGAGATGTACTCATAAAACAAAATGGTATTCCATATTTGCATCTTCTACTCCAGTCATTTGTTTTTCACTTATCCCAAAAAATCCTAATTTCTTGATCGACCTCGCTCGTTACCGCCGATATAACAAGGCCTCAGCGCTCTTCGATGACGTCACGTTCTTTAGATGATGTATCGCCATGCATGATATTAGCCTAAGCGATAAAGGAATCTTTTTGTATTTCCTTTGTAAGTTTTGAAGGGCTTCCGGTTTAAAGAGGTTGCCAGTCGTCAACTGAAGCCTTCTTCGCATCCCAGTCGATTCTATTTTGGAAAAACGAAGTTTCAAAGCAAAAACTGAAGACGCAACCGAGCACCGTTGACTAATTATTATTATTTGTAATTGTACATGTATTTGGACGAAACTAAGGTTGAAATGATACAGCAATTGCAATTTTCACGACAAAATTTACAGACATGCTATTTAACCGGGGTGTTTAATTTCCTATTATGTGGTGTTTTACCTAATCTATCATTACTTTTCCCCAATAATTTTTAAGTAGGGCATTTGTAGAACAGGTTATTAAAATTGTAGCAATACGTTCACTGCTGTGAATATGACATTTACACATATCAGTATCCAAATGGCTACGTTCGGTGATATAATTAAAAATATATTATATTAAAAGAGAACGTTTATTACACACATTTAAAAACATCTCTTCGTGTTTAAAAATAATTTTGTTAAATATAAGAATATAAAATTATTTGAACAATAAACGTTTTTTTTTGTCTAATATAACGGACAGTTAGGGAATTGAGTTGGAATAGCATCTGTTTTAAGTCTCAAACTTACAGTTATAGTTTCACCGGTCCTTGAATCTGTAGTTGTTGAAAAATAAATAGTACCTTCTTTTACAAGGTGTAACTCACAAACAAAACGTACAAAACAGCCGACGCCACCGTTTTTAGGTTACCCCGTTTTTATCGTTTTAGAAAAGGTTTTATCGCTTATACAACACAAGCAAACCATTACAGGTATCACCAACAAAGTACGGAAATATCACTACACAGTATTTTTTTAAATAAAACCAATATAATTTGTATAAACCAATTCAAAACGCAAATATGGTTGATCGACTACCCAATTCAATATGCGTCACAGCCTGCTGACGTCAAAGCTGTTTGGCCTTCTTGTTTCATTGGTAACGCCTCATTCCGATTGGCAGTATCTACCTTAAAGAAAACTACAATATTCAAGTTTATAATGGTTCATTGAATATTTTAGCAGTAGGCTGACGTAGGCCTTTATATTAGGACTACCGATAGCTACGACATTTCAAAGCAATGTTTCTTGACTACTAGAAAAGTTAACACTTACTTTTACTTTAACTGACGAACCAGGGAACCAATCAAATTCACATGCGCTGCGTTCCATTACAACCGTGAGAATAAGTGAATAAATTACTTACGTCAACAACCACGTGTTTAAACATAATTTTGCTTTTATTTCTGAAGGTATCCTGCTGTGAATAGAATCATTTGTATCTATTTAGACACGTGCATTAAAAGATCCTTAAACCTGCCTGTGCACTCTAGATTCTATTACGTATATACATATGTACATACGTATGTACCAGTATGAATATATTTCGCCTGTAGTTGACAGAAAGTAGGTTAATTTCCCATTTTCTATGCTCTTAAATATTTAGATATACCATTAAAGTTGCAAAATTCTTGGTATTAGATATACTCTTTACAAAGTTAAAGCGTTTATTTTTTTGTTTTTATTGCTCCAACCAACTTAGAATGCTAATCCTTTAGTAATTTCTTTATCGATTTGTCTGCCACTTTTAATCCACTAATATAATAAATTGCTTATAATTCCGCGTAGAGAACTAACCAAGTTGTTGCACAAGCGACGCACAAAGAGTTCTGAGTGGCCATTCAGTTTACAAAGTAGCAAATTAGTTTTACATAGTTAACATCTTTCTCGCTAGATTTAATATATACAATGAAAGCGTTCAGTTGGAAGAACCATAGAAAAAACGAAAGAAACTATCAAAATACTAATTGCGTTGGGGCGCTCGTTTTTCCTCTGAACTACACCGAATGCTTATTGAACTTCTAGAATGGTACAAAAGGTAGAATGAAATTCTGTTTTTATGCAAATTATAGTATGTAGAATTATTGATGGCGTTTTCAAATAGATCAATTAGTAATGTATATTTTCATGCTTGAGACGGTGCACAGTTTGGTTGTTTAGTCGTTACGGTTTAAACATTATTTTCATTGCCATTCATAATACCATAGAAAAAGATAAGATGGTTACGCCGTTGCTTACAAATGATAAAATAATGCACATCTGTTTTAAAATAGTCAATAGTTATTAAATTTCGAAATCTACGTATATGTTATAACTACAATAGAACGCAGTTGCTCTACTATCATTTTATATATTAAAAGTATTAATTTCTACAGGGGCACTATTATAATAATAATTAAAGCTGGCCACGAGCGGTACCGCGCAGTAGCGCAGAGTCGACCAGGCCTCGCGTTCCACTAGACTTATTTTGCTAATAGAGATGTTTGCTGCCGCAAATAATTTCGCTCATCTTTTAAATAAAAATTAAATAACACGTGCTCAAACACTTACCATTTTAAGAGTCCTCCGTGAAATCACAAAGTGAATAATGTCTTTTAAATATCTGCAACATTAGATATGTTTCAACTGTTGTTTCGGCAAAACTAGTACGGCATGAGGAAAAAATGCGTTTATATGCAGAGAACGAACGTTCTACATTTAGTGACGTAATATTTGTGTAAGTAAAATAATCTTTCAAATAACTTAACGATTCTGTTGACGCACCTTCACAAATGTGTCTTAATGTGCCAAAATCAGAATTTTTCTCAAAAACACTTTCAAATTTTTCTAGAACAGAAACATTTTTTGCGTCTTCAATCGCGCATAGCTGTGCATGAACATGTTGCACTATTTGTAGAGATTCTTTTAACGGCACCGCAGGATTTTGTAATTTTCCTATTGCATCTGCTAGCCCGAAGTAATTGTCGTGAATGATTATTAAATCCATTTTAACCTGACTATCTTGAAATTTCGACTGGCTTTTCTGGATAGCGGCAGCTTCCTTTGTATCGAATTGTGAAACCACGTTCTTAATATTGTCAAAATATTTATGATAATAAAACGCGACCTGCAACCATGTTCCCCAACGAGTTAGAATAGGTTCTGGTGGCTCTGATATACGGGGGCACAGTCTGTGAAATTCGTGAATACGTTTCGGTGTTTTGACAAATACTGCTTTGGCATGCGCTATTAAAGCGTCTACCTCAGGATAACATTTTCTGATACTATCCGCCACAAGATTGAGAGCATGAATTTTACACGTAATGTGTAACAAATTAGCAGAATGCTTTTAAGAGACCGGCCTACAGAAAGCATGTTTGCAGCACCATCACTCACTAACATCAAGAGTTGGTTTGTTGAAAGTTCAAACTTGTCCAATGTATTTAACACTAACTTCGAAATTACTTCGGCAGTACGCTGTTGTATTCGTTTGGAGACTAATAGAATTGAAGGTGTCGATTGATGAGGTTCCAATTTGCGTGCCATTACATTAAGAACAGAATGTTTCTTCCGATCTGTTGTTTCGTCGACACATAACCACAATTTTTGATCTTTCAACTCCGATTTTATTTTTTGTTCAATATGTTCGCGCGCAGATGGCCCAATTTTTCGTAACGATGTTCGACTTGGTAATTTGCACTCCGAATAGTTATTCCAAAAGCAGATAAATGGTTCCTTGTCTAGTAAATTAAACGGTATATTATATGCGATAAACGTAACGCATAAATTAAATATAAATTTTTCATTGTCTCGTGCGCAATTTCTTTTTGAGACTTGTTTTTCATTATTTACGTGTCGTAGACAATGTTGTATGGACCAACACATTAACGGGATTTTACAGATTACACATTATTTAATTTTAGCACCTTCATATATTAAGTTTGGAATTTCTGCAATAAATTTTCGAAGTTTGTCCGACCGCGGTCGTTTTGCTGTTATCATAATTTTTCTAGGACAGATAAACAATTGCGCAAATGACCAGCAGCGAAAATGTCCGTACTCCTCCGCAGACGAAGTAATACTACCGTTCCTCTCGGTCCGAACTGATTCTACGCCGATGCGCGGTACCGCTCGTGGCCAGCGTTAATAATAATACAATTTATTACAATGAAAATATACAGGTGTTTCAAAACAACGTTTAACGATTTTAAGGGCGTGTAGTGCGGCCGAAAATAAAACTCTTAATAAACATATGTCCGCAAATCAACCGTTTACAAAGTAACGAGTGAACATGTACTTATCAGCTGTTTTTTTTACAGTCTAATTTAAAATTTTTTGCAATTTGTACCAATTACAATGGTTGCGTATTCAAATGCTGAAATAAGCGATATAGTGTGAATGTATGGTCGCGCCAATTAGAGTGCTGTAAAAGTACATCGCCTCTATGCTGAAAAGTTTCCCGATCCTCAACTGCCTTCGCATGTAATTACTTAGACGGTGTTTCAACGAGTAAAAAAACTGGTTCGTTTGGGAAGAGGTCTTATGACACTGGACGGCAGAGATCAGCATGTACATCGGAAGAAGAAGTGCAAATTTTGATTATTATTGATGAAAATCCCGAAACAAAACGAGAATTTCGACTCATGTGGGTGTAAGCAGCTATCTTTTTTAGAGAACTCTTTATGAGCAGCTCCTATACCCCTAACATATTCAACGGGTACAAGTCTTTACTGCTCCGGATTATCAAACGAGAAGGACATTCTATGAGTACTTTCGCGAACAGCCGCTGAACGGCCAGACTTAGTTGCTGGCATTCTTTTTACTGATGAAGCCGGTTTTACTAAAAATTGAATATTTAATTTCCACAACTATCACGTTTGGTGTGACGAGAATTCTCATGCTACCGTTGAAGCCAGACATCAGCAGCGTTTCTCTCTAAACATCTGGTTAGGCATGATAGGGGGCCGGTTGTCAGGACCAGTTGCTTTACTACAACGATTAACAAATCCTGCATACCTCGAGTTCTTGGGAATTACTTTACCTTTTGAAAGATTACCTTTAAATCAGAAACTGAATCTTTCGTTTATGCAAGATGGAGCTCCAAGATCTCCCGATTTAACTGCGTTGGAGTCCTGTACCTAGGGATTTTTAAAAAGTTTAGTGTACGGAACATCGGTAAACGATTTTTCAGTTGCGTCAACGAATAGAACGCTGTTGCCAGAAAATTAAAGAAAAACCCGTTTTTTTTTTAAGTGCACGCTTCTTTTTGAAGAAATATAAGCCCTTTGTCGAAATGGAAGGACGGTACTTTGAATACCTTCTTTAAATGCGTAACTTTTTTTATATTAAAATACAATAACACCTTAATACAAACCACGAAAACAAATTTATTCTGCTATTGCAATAAAATAGCGGTTATCTCGTAAACAGTTGATTTGCGGACATATGTTTATTAAGACTTTTTACCTTATTACTATAGTGGCTCACTAGCGCCAACGGGCAGTGGCGTAGGTTCGATACAATCCTCAGCATAACTGCGAGTCTCAACCAGATCTGTTGTGGATACATGTACGCTGCCGTAAATACTATTTCGTAGTTCTGCGTTTGTTTTAAAAATGTTGCTTACGTCGCGAAAACGACCAATGTTGGACAAAGTTACAGAATTTATAGCAGAAATGCCTGACTTAAATTATGATGGCGTTAAAATTCAATGTGTAGTTTGTAATATCCCTTTAATTTGTTAGTCTAAAAGGGATTGTCTACGTCACGTAAATAGTAAACAGGATTCTTCCAAAAAAAAACTGCATACGACACTATGACAAATTTATATTTAATTACCTTTATTGCATGTAATCTACCGTATAATTTACTAGACAAGAAAGCATATGTCTTCTTTTGGAATAAATATTGGGACTGCAAATTACCAAGTGGGGCATCGTTACAAAGAATTGTGCCATCTGCTCGTGAACTTGTTGAAAAAAGAATTAAATCGGAGTTGAAAGAAAAAAAACTGTGGTTATGTGTGGACGAAACAACAGATCGTAAAAAGCATTCTGTGGTTAACGTAATGGTACGTACAATGGAACCACATCAATCGTCACATTGAATTCTATTACCTTCCAGACGAGTACAACAATGTACTGCCGAAGTCATTTCAAAGTTAGTGTTAAGTACATTGGAAAAGTTTGAACTTTCAACAAACCAACTGTTGATGTTTATGAGTGACGGTGCCGCAGACATGCTTTCTGTAGGCCGGTCTCTTAAAAAACATTGTGCTAACTTGTTACATATTACGTGTAAAATTCATGCTTTCAGTCATGTGGCGGATAGTATTAGAAAATGTCCTGAGGTGGACACTTTAGTAGTACATACAAAAGCAGTGCTTGTCAAATCCCCAAAACGTGTTCGCAAATTTCACAGACTGTGCCCCCGTATACTTGAGCCACCAGAACCTATTTTTACACGTTGGGGAACATGGAACATGGTTACAGGCGTTTTATTATCATAAATATTTTGAGAATATTAAGAACGTGGCTTTACAATTCGATCCAAAGGAAGCTGCGGCTAAGGAATTTGGAGATAGGTTAAAACGGATTTAAAAACTATTCAGAACAATTACTTCGGACTAGTGGAGGCAATAGAAAAATTACAAAATCCTTCGGTGTCGTTAGTGGAAACTCTGCAAATAGTGCAACATGTTCACGCACAGCTATGCGCGGTAGAAGACGCAAAAATGTGTGTGTTCTAGAAAGGTTTGAAAGTGTTTTAGAGAAAGATTCTGATTTTGGCACATTAAGACAAATTTGTGAAGGTGCGTCAACAGAACCGTTAGGTTGTTCCAAAGATTATTATAATTACGCAAATATAACGTCACTAGATGTAGAACGTTCGTTTTCTGCATATAAACACAAAATATACATATAAAAATAAATTTTCCACAAAAACATTTCCATACGTATCCAAATAATTCATATAACTAGTTCTAATTGTACTTTTTTGGATTAATAAAATTCTGTTTAAAGCCAGGGCATATAATTCCCTAAAAAGAGTTGTTTTCACTATACTTACAATCGCGAATATGTGCGATGTTTAAAAATTATTGAATTAAACACTAAATATGTTATATTAAATTATATTAAATTAAATTAAATTAATACTCATGTTTTACTATTTTAAGATCAAATTGCAAATTAGCCTTCCTAATTTTATACAAGATTATACCATAATTTTAAGCATATTTCTCTTTTGAATACACCGATATATAACTGGTTACAAGAAGAATACGTTAGCCGTATACGAAAGAAGTTGTCGCACATTCTTATTCCATCTTCTTCCCGTAAGGAAGGCGGGAATCATAACGAATAAGAAGCTGGTTGGTCGACACAGTCAAGACAAAAGGCGGCTACTTCCGCTCAGAGGCGCGTAATTCAATAATCCTCTCATCAATCACATTCGCTCTCTCTTCGCTTCTTCTGCCGACATCGAATGTCAGAACGTAGACACGTATACGACAAAACTTTCTATTTTCCGCATCTTTTCTATTCGACTAATGAGACTGGAAGCCAGTAATATATTAAAATTCTTACTTAGTTTTTACTGGAAATAAAAATAATTTTACTGGCTCGTAATAATCGGGCGCTTTCTAACTTGCAAGTATTCTTCCTAAGATAAGAAATGTATTCTGCAGTACGTGCGTAATTTGAATATTAACAGAATTGTTATAGTTTTTCGTGTACATTCAAAAATAAAAAGTATTTCAATAAAATATTGTAGTGAAGTGCGTGCGTTCACACTTCAATACATTAATTTCATGTCATTATTCGTAAAATATTAGAATTTAACGTAGCATTTGCATAATTCGGAATATTTCGGGATATTAGTATAGTTCTGACACTTTGATAATTTATATTGTTAATCTTGTATTTGTTATTTTATGGCGAAATGTCAAAGTTCCGGATTATTTTCAGTAATTTACATTTTTAAGATATTATTTGTAAATATAACAAAACTCACAAACAACACATACTACATATTTGGAATCCACATTATCTGCTGTCTTGAAAATGAACATCGCAACGTCAAATTTAAAAGTATCAGGTTGTTGGATCGGCAATGCCGGGACAACACATAAACAAAGGAGATACAAAAAATAACTTTCTGACAGAAGACAATTTTTCGACCGATCATTTAGAAATTTAAATTAAAAACTCAAACGTATTTGAATGATAATGATAATAATGAGTAGAGTAACCAAAACTTGCGGACTCGCATAGGCGTCGGTATTACAGGTTAATATAGGAATACGAAAAATTCATAAATAAACTTACTTGCTAATTATTCAACAAATTAGAGGCATCAGGATGTGAACTACTGTAAACTTGCATCATTGCATATGTTTCCACAGTTACTTCTTTAAACCTTGTGCGTCGACAAGAAAAAATATCCTTATACATAGAAAACCATCTTTCCACATCTAAGGAAGTTACATTTGCATGTAGAAACTGTTTTCAAAATCACTTAAAAGTTCACTATTCTTACACTTATTACAAACGGCCTCTAAAGTATTAAAATCGGGATTTTTTCTTAAAACATCTGCCAACTTTTGACTAGCGCATAATCCTGGCGTATCATTTAATGTGTGTAATTTATTTTTTACACCCTCCACTATGTCTAGTGATTCCTGCAATAACAGTTCAGTACATTGTAGTTTTCTGATGGTATCTAGTAATACTGTATAATTGGTACATATTGTTGTTAAATCTTCTAAAAGTTGAGGAATTTGAAATTCTCTTTTTGCTTTGGATTCATTCCGATTAAATCGCATTATAACTGATTGAATTTGTTGAAAATGGATCAAATAGTAAGAAGCTGCTGTTAGCCAAGTACCCCATCGCGTTAAAATTAGTTTAGGAGGTTCTGGAATTCCTGGACAAAATTTACGAAATTCTTTTAAACGTTTAGGAGATTTACGAAACACTGCTTTAGTACTTCCAATCATCCGATCAACGTTTCCGTAATATTGTCGAACAACTTCACCAACTAAATGCAAAGCATGCAGCACGCAGCTTATATGTATTAAGTTAGGAAATATATGTTTTAAGGATCGCCCAACACTTAACATCGTTGCTGCACTATCTGTCACAATCATCACAACTTGATCTTGGGCAATTTTAAATTTTTTCAAAGCGTTCATTATCATTTTTTGAATATTTTCCGCGGTACATTGTTGAACACGTTTGCAAGCTAACAAATATCGAGATGCTGTGTTCTCGCTAGCTATACATTCACAAAATTGTTTTTCTTTATATTGGTCGTCTCATCCACGGTAGCCATATTTTTTTGGAACACAAATCACGTTTACACACATTTTCTAGCATCTCTTTCATTTGCGGCAAATGATTCTGTAATTGTGTTTGTGAGGGTAATGGGTACTTTGGAACGTATTGATGATACTGATAGTACCTGTATATTCCAACCCAGGGAAACGGCTAATATATTTATTCACATGCGATGCTAAAGGTAAACCTCGCTTACGACGCTCCACGCCTACCGAATGACTAAACTCTCCAATGGCTTCGCATCGACCTAAATCCTCTTTCGGCGCTTCTGCCGCAGCACGCGTTTCTCGAACCTTAGATATCACCATTCAAGTTCTTGGATCCTTTTAGAGTAACTAAGGTTCGATAAATAAATAAATCTAGAGCTTGGTTTCTTGTCTATGTGGAAGGAGGGTTCTTAACAGCACACCAATGCATTACAGACATTCTGGACAATCACGTTGTCCCATTTGCTTCATTTATTGGCAATAACTTCATCTTAATCCATGACCAGGCAAGGCCCCGTGTTGCGAGACGTATTAATGAATATTTTGACGAAGTCGGGATTACCTGTATGTATTGGCCAGCATACTTCACTGACTTAAATCCTATAGAGCATGCTTGGGGACATGTTAGACAAGCGAGTAAGAAATAGGCATGCACCACCAGCTTCACTAAATAAACTGCGTATTTCTCTTCTCGAAGAATGGGAGAATACCCTTCCAGATGATTTCCGCAGCTTAATTGATAGTATGCAAAGGTGCATAGAAGCTGCAATTAGAGCCAGAGGAGGTAACACCAGGTGCTGAAGTATCTTAGTTCTCACCTGTTCTTAATGGAAACTGTTTAATTTAATTTCTATGTTTTAAATTTTCTCATTGTTTTCAAATATTCCACGTTTTCCTCTGATAAATACACTGTTGTAATCTTTTGTTTTTTTTTTCATTGTGTGTCTCAGAGTCCAAGTTATTATTTATTTTAATTTGGAACATAACCTTTTCGATTAATTTCTAAAAAAATGTAGTATAAATAGTTGGAAACTTTTTATTGCACCTGAATGTACTTACATACAATAGTGAACAAAACTTAAGCAACCTTTAAAAAATGCTCTTTAATTGGGGATAAAGAATAATGGCAAAACATAATATATACTCTTATATTTGTATATATACGGTATATTAAAATTAGTAAAAGAGAATTTATTTTATAGCCATAAAACGATTTGGTTGAATAATGTGGTCAATTTAAATGACAAAAGTTAAGCAACATGATTTGCTGTACTTCTGGGAGTACGTTTTGCTTGTTTGTTTGTCCGTTGCTTGCTGTATAGTGTATTACTGTATAGTATACGGTAAGACGGGACACGTTTACGACACATTTGTCAAACATTATGTCGCGAAAAATTTATTCACCAGATTTAAAGTTGAAAATTATTGAAAGTTATGAAAATGGTCTTTCACAAGTGGATATTTCCAAAAACTTTGCAATAACAAGTCGGTTATATCCAGAATTATAAAAAGGTATAAGGATAGGGGCACAGTAGCCACTAAATTACGTTCTGGGCGACCACGGAAGACAACTTTTAGATGGGATCAACTAACTTGTCGTCAATGTAAACAAGACCCTTGGGCAACTTCCTCGAAAATAAAAACTTCCTTAAACAGTAGCCTAAGTACACGTACTACACGTTTGGTGGAAGGTGGCCTCTTGTGTAGGCGGCCAGCAAAGAAACCGTTGCTGTCAAAAAAACACAAAGTAGCAAGAGTAAAATTTGCGGAAGATCATACGGTATGGTCTGACCAACAGTGGAAAAATGTGCTCTTTAGTGATGAATCAAAGTTTAATATCGTCAACAGTGATGGAATTTGTTATGTGCGGCGACCTGCTGGAGAACGATTGAATCCAAGGTATTATTAGAAAACTGTTAAGCATGAAGGTGGGAGTGTGATGGTCTGGGAGTGTTTTTCTGGTCATGGTATGGGTCCGCTACATCTCGTAAATGGTGTTATGGACAGATATCAATATAATAATATACAAGAAACCGTAATGCTTCCATTGGCTGAGTGGAATATGCCGCTTAGGTGATTCTTTCAGCATGATCACGTCCCTAAGCACACGGCTGGAGTCGTTAAAGAGTGGCTAAAAGAAGAAAAAATCAATCTTATTCCTCATTCCTCTTATTCCAGTCAATCTTCCAATCCCAATCCAATTGAGAACTTGTGGGAGATTGTAAATAAGAAATTAAGGCGTGATAGAAAGTATTCTAGTGCTAATGAACTTCTTGTCGCATTATCGGCAGAATGGGAACAGATTGATTTAAAAATCGTCGAAAATTTGATAAATTCTATGCCCCGAAGGTGCGCAGCTGTTATTAAAAATAAAGGCTATGCCACAAAATATTAATATTTATTAAAAAAAAAAATGTTTTGTTTACTAAATGTATATTGCAAAGTTGCTTAACTTTCGTCACTTACTCACGTCACTCGTACGTTATTTACTTTATTGTGAAATTTATATTGTTTGGATTAAAGAATAAATACCAATTATACGTGTTTTTCTTTGTAAGACTATAAGTTACCACAAGTAACAGTATGGTATTTATATTTGCTTTAATTTTTTTTTCTGCACAGAATAATAGTATCCACTTTGTCTAGTTGCTTAATTTTTGTCCACTACTGTAGTTTCTAGTGATGTTAGAATTTGTTAGGAGGCGTGAATGGTAAAGTACATAAGCTGCTAAGAAAAATCCATTCCAAATTATTGTTATTATACGCCAATGAAAATAATTTCAATGGAGCGGCATTCCCTAAGATGATAATTTTCGTATGGCATCGGCACACATGGATCTCTAACCATACAGATATAACTCATAATGAAATATGTACATACATACCGATTCCTCCCACACGTGGGATGATCATGGCGTGTGCGTCTGCTGGGTTCAATTTGCGCCAGGCTTTATGCTTCCCAATTGCCTTATATTTTGCAGACATTCATGTATCGGGTCAGATTTATATTTACATACTTTAATAGCCTTTAATGCTGTCTGACTGTTTGCGATTATGTGTTTGGTCGTACCTCGTAACCCTTTCTCTGGATTGGTTTTGGCGCACAAGTTTAAAGCGAAAGCCTCCGCTTCAAATATATTTGGTGCCCCATACGCATTTTTAGGTGGCAGTTAGGTCCACTAATGTTTATGCCTGTTTCGACTCCTTCTACTCTCGAGCGATTTGTATACCATGTCAAAGTTCTTCAAAATTACAAATGTTAGAGATTAACTTTGCTACTATCAAATATTCGTTGTTGAGTAAAATTGCCATGTGGTTCTGTAATTTCTTTGTTATTATTCTTATAAGAGCTTTATTTATGCACGTGAGCACTCTTAATTTGCAGGTAAATTTCAAAAAGGGAACACGTATTTGTTTACCGTCAGTTTGATTAAAATAAAAGGTTGGGTGAAATAAACGAAAATATATAACAAAAACAGCGAAACGAAAAATACGTGTACCTAAAAGAAACACCGGAACATCACGCTACGGTCTTGTAATAAACTTAATGTCACTTGGAGGTTCTCCTCGGCGAGTTAAACCGAAAAAGGGTTTTCTGCGGAGCAGCAGCGCCTGGTACGATCCGACCTCACCTCGTTTTCATCGTCGGATATTGAGCTCGTCACTTGGCTTTCATCAATCAGTGTCCAGCACCTGACACAACATGGCCGACGCACACATACCTTTATTTCGTTCTACACTGTTACTATTAAAATAAGCTAATTGCAAATACACTGCAAAAAATTGCTAATTTGATGCTTGTTATGAACTTTTTGTGGTCCTAGGTGTTGAATCGTTTAAAAGCTTAATAGTCAACCATGTAAGTGCTAAATCCCTCAATTTATAAATATTGTATAAATTGCAATTTATTTAAAAATAAACTATTTTTAATGGGTTAACACATGCTATTTCTTAGCATGCTTTTTTTGGCAATAGCATGGACTGGCATATCATTAATCTGCGTTTGTAAACGTCTACTTGTGCACAAGTTAAAACAGGGCAGGTATGGCCCGAAAAATTCCGCAGGCTTCTAAAGTTTGCTTGTGGCAATGATAACTAATATGTTAATAAAATAAAGCCTTGTAGTATTTGCATCTTCAGGTACGTACTTGTGTTATAGCAGTTCTCAGTTCTCGATTTGATACCACAGTAGTATGAGAGAAGTTTCAGATGCAAACATTCGCATGTCGTATGCTATTAATGAAATTATAATAATAATAATAATAATAATAATAATAATAATAATGTCAATTGATTCCATAATACACAAATTGTATAGAATACGTCACACTCCGCGATATAACTTTGAGTCCGTAACACAACCCACTCAGTTTTGATGACAAGTCTTCAATGTGAGGGTTCCAGGATAATTCCGAATCTAGTGTGATGCCCAAGAAAGAAGCCCGTTCTACACTGGTAAGTATTTCACCCCCGTAGTTCACCGAAAAACTGCCCGAAGTTATGTTAAATGGCAGGATTTGGGTTTTACTTGGATTTAGTTTTAAGTTGTGTGTTTGGAACCATTTTTTAAAAGTTGTTAAATTGGTTTCTATTATATCTGTTATTCTGTGAATCGTTTTTTCTCTTACAACACAAGAAGTATCATCCGCGTACAAAATCGTCAAATTATCGATGATTGCAGGTAAGTCATTCACATACAAGAGAAACAACAAACATAGTGCCAGTATTCCTATTTTCAGAAGAAATGCTGTAAACCTTTGCTGGTCTGTAAGAATATGTATTGGTACGGGATGACTATCGCCACTAGATATGTGCATGTGTAAACTCACCTTTCTTCTACTGTGCTCCAGTAACGGCCAAATTGTATTGTTTACGTTTAATTACATTTTCTCCAATTGAAATTAAACAACATTTACAATATTCTAACATTTCGTTGAAACTATCCAGAAACACTGGGAGTGCGATTATAAAATATTACAGTATGGGGTCGCTCCCCCGTAATTGTTTGGTTTTGGTGCTAGTGCTAGAACCTGCATTAGAAGCATAGGCATCGTTTGGTGCTGCAATTATGTTTAAAATTTGAAATAGCAGGTGTTGTAGCACAACTATGATTGAATGCCATAGGTCAATGAGCCTCAACATGTTCTACTTGCAATCTGTGGGTTTCCATAGATATTGAATGTTGAAGTTTCCATTTGGCTTTGACGCAAAAACATCGGCGCGTTATGTTAAGTTCGTGTAGAAAGCAACAATTTTGGCCAAAAACGAATGGTATTTAGCAACAAGTTGCGATTATGTTTATGGAAGTTTAACGTCAGGATAAAAGTCCACCAAAAGCGTAGGGAAGGAGGCAAAGAAGATAGCATTTCTCAACAGCACACTGGACTCATCTAGGGCATTATGATTTGAGGACCTATACATTTTGATTCTTAAGTCAGCTTCTTACAGAGGATTGACATTGGCGTATTTCGACAAGCTAACACAGGGATCCACTCGCAGGGTGCACTTGACATTTTCTGACTGAAAACCTATCCAACTTCCTATGGCCTTCACGATCTCCCTATCTTTTGCCAATTGAATATATTCCATATATGGTTATGCGACGCTCTTTACAGAATCTACCTCGAAAAAAGCGAAGAAGTTATGCATACTATTGAATGGAAATGTTCAATAAAACCATTTCATCATTAAGTAGGTTTTATTTCAGTTTCTATACGATTTTAAGCTGTTGTCAGTAATTGTAGTAACCTTTTTGTAGCAAACCCCTGGTGGTGTAGTTTCATTGGCAGACTGTTTATATTCAACTTTCGCAATTCGTAAGGTATAACGTATACAATATTTTGGAATCAGTTGAGTCTGCCTTGCATCAGTATTTTCTACATGTAGCCTCTGTGTAAAATGACAAGCAGCTAACATATAGCACGAAGTCCTTTTTCTGTAATAATCTAAAGCGTGTAAATACGAAGAAACCATCCTCAAATTAATATGAGTTTCTTTATTTCTTAATCACAGGTTATCTACCTTATCGCCAGTCAAGCAAAATTATTTTCAAAATATATAATACTTTTACATTATTCGACATTTACATATATGAATGCCTATGTTTCGTTTACTGTTATAATAGATGCTCCACAATTCAGGACAACCACTTACTTCCACCTAAGCGTTGCGCTGCCCGATTTCAGCACAGTAAATTGTTTAATAAACAACCGTTAGTAGTCATAACAAAAATAAATAACGAAAAAGGATCTTTTTCCTTTTTCGTTATTTATTTTTGTTATGGTCCAATACTCACAAAATTCTTTAATAAAATGTAATTATAATGCAACCAGTTTCGGGTAGGCGCCCATCTTCAGGCCAGAATTTGTAGAAACAGTATAAATTCGTCTAACAATAACGTAATCTAGACGTGTGGCAATGAACGTACATTTGAATATATTTAAAATTTCTTAAAGTGATTAAAATAGGTGTAAAAGGGCACTATCACAAACGAGTTAAAATAGTTAAATTTTTTATAGAGACATTTTACATTAGATATTCTCTATTTTAACTCGTTTGTAATAGTCCCCTTTTACACCTATTTTAATCATTTTAAGAAATTTTAAATATGTTCAAATGTACGTTCATTGCCACACATCTAGATTATTTTATTGTTATACGAATTTCTACTCTTTCTACAAATTCTGGCCTGAAGATGGATGCCTGTCCGAAACCGGTCGCATTATAATTACATTTTATTAAAGAATTTTGAGTATTGGACCATTTCTTTTTCCTTTTTCGATATGAACACCTTACAATGAGTCATCATCCAACATTTAAAAATAAATAACTTTTATTCTTTTAAAAAGAAAATTACTTTCAGGACATTCCTATCCGTTTTTTTTGATTTGTTTTCCGTTTTTGTAAACATATTTTTTGAAGTCATAATAATTATTGTTATTATTATTACTACTATCGTCAATCATCAAGACTTTTAACGCATTGCTCTATATTAATTAGATTATAAAAATATGTATAATAAAATTCTAGCTTTTAGACCTCGTTTGCATGTTTGGTTTTTTAAAGTGCAATAAAGTAAGCTTTATTTTCGTTAAAAACGAAATCGTGGTTTTCAGATACATCACAAGAATTAAAGAAATAATAGAGTTGGGTGTCATAGACACCTAAACGAAAAGTGCAAGCAAATTCTTTAAAGAATAAGATTTGTAAAGCGCACAGCCGATGAAGGAAGTGGTTCCAGTGGTCCCTTGGAAAATAAAAAATATTACCTTTATTGTTGTTGCTGTTGTATTAATGGGCGAAGCTTCGGGCTACGGAATAGACCCCGCACTTCTAGGTATCGATTACCATGATCATTAGCCGACCTTACTAGAGTTTGGCCGAATCCAGAGGTGTTGCAATCTTTGGTAGGGATTTTTAACGTGCCAAACGTCGTATTTATACGGGGTCTACGGTTTTATTTCCTTATCCATTATCTTTGTATTTTTCTTTGTAAAAATGTCATATGAAACAGAATTATCAATATGTATTCACTTTAAAATTGCGCTGCAAAGAAGAAAGAGATGTAAATAGTCGTTCAGTTACACATGAAAAAAATGCCTAGTAACAATAACCAAAAATTAATGCTAATATAGCTCATGATATTGGTGGAATCATTCCATATTTTGATGCTGTTTGTGGAGAGTAATGACATAAACACGCGGAGAGGTGAAAAACAACGGCGAGGAGTTCGGAGCCGCGCTGATGACGCCGGGTAAACAGAAACTTGCTTTGTTTTTTGCCGGGAATGATTCCAACAATACCATGAGCTATATTAGCATTAATGTTTGATTATCGTTTAGCTATTAAACTACAGTTTACAGTGAAAGATAACATAATTACAACTATTTCTACTATTATTGTTAACGCTAAATACATTTTTTGAACAAAAGAATTCGTAATGAAAATATCTTATTAAAGCAGCTTTTAGCACTGTAATTACTATGCGTTTTTCAACACTTCAGACGCGATCTTTAGATATTTAACAGTGTAATCTACAAAATCAGGCGGCAGTTCAAAGCCTTCCTTTCGAAGGTGGGAAAATAACGTTTACCTAATTAGTTAGACACATCGAGTCACGACACGCTGCAATATAAGCACCGGCGGTGTTGTATCGAAGATCGTGCAATTTTCGCCTTTAATTCTCAATTATATAGGAGTCCGTATGCTTCGCATAATATGAATCTTTTCCCGTTCGAAGGCGAGATTAACCTTATAAACTTCCATCGTTCGCTATTGCGCTCTCTGTGTGTCGTAAATTACCGACATGCCGACAATATCATTATTAAACACTTCAAAATTCAAATGTCATTATTTTAAATTTCGACGTCGTGTTCAATAACAATAACGGTTCGTTCATGTTCACATTTTTTGCTTGTAGAAATATCTATAAGCATGGTATGTGCTACAGCATTTAATTCAGATGTTATACATACGAAATATGCGTTGATCTGAAATATTACGCCAACTGCAATCTTTAATTAAGAAGTATAAAGAAAAACTGATTCTTACTCATTTCCAATAGAAATGTCATAGCTGTGAGCACGGATTATACAGATGTCGCGCTACCAAGATTTCATATTTTATCCGCTACGCGCCTCCGATCACAATCTCTATACGCAGAAAATAGTTACGCGTAATACTTCAGTTGTTTATAGTTACCGCAATAGAACAAAAACAAAAAGTGGAAAGGTTATCGGCTCCAGTTTTATTCACACTTTGGTTACATTATAATTTATATCATCTATGTTTTAGTATTTGCAATTTTGTTTCTTAGTTTTACATATTTTGTAAAAAAAATTTAAACGATGCTTACCTTAAAAAAACTAATATAAATAACGAAATATCGCCCACAAAATATTTTTACTTATACGATTTTACGTATATACCTACATAAACTTCTTTCATCTCAACAGTTTGAGATAAAGTCCATTAATTACTAGAGTTGGCACTTTCGGGCGGCGCGTCAGCATCGTAGTATGTATGTATATACATACATCCAACAAACAGCGAACCGACTGTGCGAAGCGAATGTTAACATTGACCGCCGATTGGAGATGCATATATACCACGTTTATGCCTATATTAACTACATTAATTACTTACTACTTAAGTCATTTAAAAACAAGCTCGAACACGTGTATTTTTATTTTTAGTCTCTAGATTATAATTTTTTACAGATGGCTGATTGTAATAGAATATCGATATGAACAAATAATTATATTTTGTTGAATGTCTTAATTATTAATTTCAATTAAAATTTTCTGCTGTTTATCTGCCACACTCGTAATCGAAAATGTATTCAGCAATATACCATCGTTTTAAGTCGAGCCTGTGAGTGAGACTGACCTGCTAACTATGAATCACCTAGCAAATACGGACACAGCTGGTGATGACCTTATCCCTAGTTTTTTAGTGAAGGAAGCACGCATAGTACTTGTCAAACCACCCTTGCTTTTTGTCAACATTTCTTTGAGATCTTCTACCTTTCCTAGGCGCTGGAAACGAGCAAGAGTTACGCCAGTTCTTAAGAAGAGAAGCAGTACTGATGTGACTATCGTATCTATTTTATCTAAATTCGCCAAGGTTTTATATTTTTCTATATTCAACAATGTACAGCCGTATATATCTGCGAAGCAACATGGTTTTATACCTAAAAGATCGACAACAACTAACTTAGCGACAGTTACACAGTTTATAAGTAACACACTGGATGAGAGAGGGCAAGTCGATGTTATATACACGGATTTTTCTAAGGTCTTTGACAGAATTGACCATGATATTATGCTCTTTAAATTAAGTTCTTTTGGCGTGTCACCTCGCCTTCGAGATCTGATGGAGTCCTACTTAAAAAAGCGGTCATGTTATGTTTTCTATAATGGCTTCAGCTCATGTGAATATACTATTACGTCAGGTGTTCCATAAGGGTCCAATTTAGGACCTTTGCTCTTTGTGCCTTTCCTCGACGATCTGCTGGAAGCGTTGACCAGTGATACCCTAGCTTATGCAGATGATGTAAAGGTGTACGCAAGAATTGATTCCATTAATGGTATGGTTAATCTGCAAATGAGTATTGATTACGTATTTCACTGGTGCCAAGAAAATAGTCTTGTGTTAAATGAAGCAAAATGCACGTATGTAACATATACTCGCAAAATAAAAGGCTTGCCTACTACGTACAGCTTAAGCGGTTACCCGCTGCAGAGGAGCGAGACCATAAAAGACCTAGGAGTTATCTTTGATAGTCAACTGGCCTTTAAACAGCATGTTTCGCAGACGTGTTCCTCGGCCGCAGCCATGTTCCTCGGCCGCAGCCATGTTAGGATTCTTCATACAATCTTCGAAATACTTCACGAATCAACATCTTCTGAAAACGCTGTATAGAGCATTTGTCTTAAGTCGGCTAGAGTATGCTTCGATTGTATGGTATCCTTACTATCAATCCTACGAGGATTCTATTGAGAGAGTACAGCGAAGGTTCCTGAAATTCCTATCTTTTAGGATTGACGGTATATATCCGGTGAGGGGTACAGACTATGCCACATTATTGGAACGACATGCGGTCCGGAGTATTTCGGAAAGAAGGCAAATTTGCAGTGCACGGTTTCTCTACAAACTGATTGACAATCAAATCGATTGCGCATATCTGCTGTCAAAAATAAATTTGAACGTTCCTCGTTTGTCTTCGCGTAGTGTTCAATCGTTTCGGCCTTTAGCTGTAAGAACTAATGTGCTGCTGAAATCGCCAGTTCAAAACATGTGTTTGAATACAAATAAATATTATACAGATATTTTTGTCGGTGACGCGATGCATTAATCGGTGGAGTATATATATATATTTTTTTTTTCTATAATTTTTATTTTTATCTTTTATTAAGTATTATATTTTATTTTTTTCTTTGTATTATGTGCACATGTATCCGTATTATTATTTCGTCCTGTAATTGGGGTCTCCTGTTGGGTGAATAAAGTTTATTATTATTATTTATTAAGCGAATTTCAAATTTTTTTTTTTGTTAGATTTAGCATAAAAATATTTTCAAATGAAATACTGCTAGGGTACTTTGCAAATTAAAATTTCAAGGTTGCGGGTGTTAGGGTTTTGACGTTGAAGGTGATGGGTGGAAGGTACGTTACATACAAATTCCTAATTAAGAATAAAAATCGATTTGTTCTAATTTTTTTAGAAACAATTAGTAGTAAATTAGTGAATGTTATTCCAAACTTTTAGCACATGCAGAGTTAAGAAAAAAGTAACTCCTCTTAGTTCCATACTAAGTTATTTAAACATACTACAGGATTAGTTTTAACTGGAATCTATGGTGAAAATTATATGGTGAATATTATATCCGATAACTAGTCCTAGAATATATTTAAATAAATTAGAAAGTAACTGGGGGGAGTTTTGTGTATTTTTTTTCATATTCCAAATTTTACAACATGGGCTACCTGAATATTTGAGTTTTAAACAACGGATGCTTCTATTTTGTTTTTGTGTAAATGAATGAGAATACTCAGACACGTCAATTTATAATTTTAGTTTGCCATTTTTTGACCTACACTACGTGGTATTACTTCCGGTTCGAGCGGAAAGGGCAACAAGTCTGGTATTTTAAATATTATTACTATATATTTTAAATATTATTATTATTCTTATTATTATATGTTATATTATTATTATATAATAGCCTATATATTTTTACAGATTTGGATAAAAGATTAAATAGGCTTTTCAGTAAACCCTGCAGGTTTATTATGAATAGTTTTTGAGCTATTGTAACAAATACATGGATTAAATAAAACAGATTAAAGGAAATAATAACTTCACTAACAATAAGATGGAAAATAAATTGAAATACTTCTTGAAGCAAATGCTCAAACTATCGCCCATCGATCAGGATAAGTGGTTAAATAAATTAAGAACTTCTGCTTGTGTACGTAATCGATTTCCGAAGCCAATCATCATAAGAACCCCTATTTTGTCTGTTTCAGTTAAATCCATTTTGAATTTAATTAGATGTAAAAAGTAAAGAAATATTTGTAAACACTTAAAACAGTTTTGACATATGGTTATAAGGATTTTTTTGCTGTTGAGTTTATTTGCCGCCTTACAAGGAAAGGTTCCCAGATGTCAAATTCAGATTTTAATGAAACTTGGTAAAACTATAGAGCATACTAAGATATGCACATATCTCCTGAAAGTCACCTGCCCAAAAGTTGGTAGATTTTCAGTCTTTTCCATACTACTGCAGAACAAATACAGCTAGAAGGAAGGGATAAATACAAAAGTTGTACCGTAGAGGTCTTTTAGAACGTATGTACAGGGCGTTATGTTTAAGCTTAAATCTTAAGCGTCCGATCTTTTTGTGACAATACGAAAAAAGTAAAAGTAGTTTGCTTTTTCATTCTGCTTCTATCTTTCTTTGTGGTACAGTTATATTTAAAAAAATCTGAAAATCCGCCAAATTTCGAAGGAGTGTTTCCTCTATTCAGGGTGAGTTTCAACATATAAGAAAATTGGCTGTGTGCATACTTCAGTATACTCTACATTTTAACAAAGTTTAATTAAAATCTGAATTTGACACCTGGGAACCTTATTACTTAAGTTATTGTTTGTGTTCATTTAATTTTTGCAATATCTTATTTACAATAAATTATTTAAAATAAACCCGTATATGGGAGGTTTACCGAAAAGGTTATATAATCGTTTATCTCAATCTGTAAAAATGTGGAGGGTATTTCAAATAATAAGGATACTATTACCCCCGCTCAAACCGGAAAGGACATTAAATTGTGATAGTGAAAAAATACAAATCAAAAATATAAATCTATATGTTGGAGCATTTTTTACAGAAAAAAGTTGCTAGAATTTTATGGAATTTATTCCTTTCATCGTGAACGCAGTGTATATTGACTACATACGAGGCAGACGCCATAATTTCTCAGCCTGACACGCTCGCATCATAGTTGCACATGTGTGAGGCCTACACTATATATATTACTGCTCGGAAAGTAGTAGTTTTTAATAGCCAGTCAGACAACGTGACTAGTGCATGAAAATGTCTTAGTTAACGAAAATTGAGTACCGCGCGGTCATTAAATTTTTAACAAAAGAAGGGCATACACAAGGGCTTAATCACATTAAACAACGTCTAGACGGCGTTTATGGTGATTTATCTCCATATTCCACTGTAAAAAAGTGGGCAAAATGAGACAAGAATCTCTTTAAAATGATGAGCGCCCCAGACGGCCAATTGAACTGATAACTCTTCAAAACATTTCAATTATTGAAGAAATGGTATTTGCAGATCCCCGTTTGGAAGTGAATGTGCGCGTTCGTTTTTAAACATGTGTGGAGACGACCCGAAACCTGCAAAAATTTATTGGTCAGCAAGCAGGATACACAAAATATCCTTGTTTGATGTGTCTCTGGCGTAGCAGGGCTGGGGATAAACACTGGAGTCAGAAGAATTGACTAGTAAGAATATCTTTAGAAGAAGGAGAGAAAAGTGTTATAAACCAGTCTTTAGTAAGCAGGGAAAAGATCGTCTCTTATTCTCTTCACATCAAATGAATGGTATAATCAAGCAGTTTGTAAAAGCTCTAGATGTAGAAAGTAACTGCTTTAAGTATATTTGTAACAAGTTGCCAAATCTAAGATATAAAACAATAAGAGCTGGTGTTTTCGACGAACCTCAAATTAGAATTTTAATGAAAGATATGGATTTTCTTCACGACCGATATTAAAAAATGCATAGAACTCGTTTGTGATGGTTGCTAAAAATTTCCTTGGGAACAAAAGGACTAAAAATTATATACAATTATTTTAAATTTGACACAATCTGCCATTGTTATAATTGATTCTGGCCTGACGATGTATTCTTGAATACGAAACCGGTCGCCTAATTTTTCAACACAGAGTTTTGTGAGAACTGGATCGCTCTTCCATTCCTACCTTTCTTGCTTCATCTCACACAGAGTCACTATAGATTATTTAAATTATAAAGATCTTGTTCAAACATCGCTTAAGAATCTTCATCGCCTTGGTTGCAATATGAGCATTAAGCTTCATTTTCTTCAATAGCCATCTTGTTGAATTTCCGGGAAATTTAGGAGCCGTAAGCGATGAACCAGGTGGAAGGTTTTATCAAGACTTGAAAACTATGGAAGAGCGATACCAAGGGAGGTGGGACACACATATAATGGCTGATTACTAATGGAGTATTCAAATAGATTGTCCCAACCATGAAGCACTCCAGAAAATCGTATAAGCAAAGATTTCCTCCTTAAAAACGACGAGAATTTTGTATTTCTAAATTATGTTTTACATTTGTTTATTAATTTATGTTTTAAAATCCATTATATCTTTAGCTATCTTTACATATATTTGTATATATTTAATTCATAAATTTGGTCAAGTACCATATGTTTTATTTCCTCTTGTTAGTAACCTGGGCAAATATGCAGTAACAGCCAGAGGCGTGGCGAGCGCATAAAAGTTTACACATAAAATAGAAGATAAGAAACAAATTATAAAACGTGCTGAAACACTTACCGTTTTAAAAGTCTTCCGTGAAATCGCAAACTGGGTAACATTTGTTAAATATTTGAATCATTAGAAATGTTTCCACAGGTGTTTTAGTCAAGTGAGTACGACGTGCGGAATAAATGTTCTTTAATGCCGAAAACAACCGTTCGACATCTAGGGATGTTATATTTGCATATTTAAAATAACCTTTGAAACAACTTAATGCATCTTCACACACACCTTCGCAAATTTGTCATAATATAAGAAAATCGGAGTCTTTCTTTAAAACACTTTCAAATTTTCGTACTACACACCAATTTGTTTCGCCTTCTACAGCACATAACTGTGCGTGAACATCATTTACAATTTGAACAGAATCCACTAGTGACATCGAAACCTTTTGTAATTTTTCTATTCCCTCCGCTAGTCCGAAGTAATTGTTGTGAATAGTTTGTAAATCTCTTTTAACTTGAGTATCTTCAAATATTTCCTGGCTTTTCTTGATTGCTGCAGCTTCTGTCGCATTGAATTTTAAAACTACCTTCTTTACTTCATCAAAATATTTGTTGTAGTAATAAGCAGCTTGCAACAATGTTCTCCAACGTGTAACAATCGGCTGTGGTGGTTCAGGTAAATCAGGACAGTTTGTGAAATAGTCGGGTATGTTTCTGGGACTTTAGGAACACTGCCTTTGTACTAGCAATCAATGCATTTACTAGTGGAAAACATGTAGGAATCGTTTGTGCCGCAAGATTTAGATTATCGATTTTACACGTTACATGTAAGAAGTCACTCATAAACATTAAAAGTTGCTTAGTTGAAACTTCAAATTTGTTCAATGAATTCAACACCACCTTTAAAATCTCATCGGCAGTACAATTTATAATTCTTTTGGAAGCAAGTAAGAAGGAGGATGACGGTCGATGTGGTTCCATTGTACGTACCATTACATTAACCACTGAATGTTTTTGACGATCTGTTGTTTCGTCCACACACAACCACAGTTTTTTATCTTTCAATTCCGTTTTCATTCTTTTTTCTATATGTTCACGAGCAAATGGCACTACATTTCGTATCGATGTCCGGCTAGGTAATTTACAGTCCGCATATCGATTCCAGAAGGAGACAAATGCTTCTTTGTCTAGTAAACGAAACGATAGGTTACATAAAATAAGAGTAACACATAAATCAAATGTAAATTTTTCTTGGTTTCGTATGCCACTTTTTGCAGAAGAATGCTGTTTGCTTTCGATGTGACGTTGACAATGGCTTCTGGACTAATACATTAAAGGGATTTTACAAACTAGATATTGAATTTTAGCGCCATCAAAAATTAAATCTGGCATGTCCACTATAAAGTTTTTAACTGTGTCTGCCATTGGTCGTTTTCGCAACGTACCTAACTGCGACATCTTTAAAGCAAACATAAGCGTACAATTACGAAATAAGTTACGACAGCCTACATATACACAGAACTACTCGCATACAGCATCGATTTAGTACTGACGCTGTAAACGCATGAAATAAATAATCGCCGACTCCGCACCACATATCTACTACACTGACTGTTACCGCTGTTTGCTCAGACTAGTTGTTAGTATACCCTAACATGTGAAGTATGCTTAGCAAAAACCGAACGTGATAGGAAAAAAACCACAATGATTTTTGGATTCAGCGCACCTAAGTTATCTAAGTCAACAAACCGTGCTGGCCAGTGTTATATGAACTCACTTTTATGACTAACTGCTCTGAAGGTAGAACCTCAGTACTTCTACAGCTTACTTAGGATAACAATTACAAGGTAGCACGCATTCGCTGTACTGCTTTTACGTGTTGCACTATCTTCTGAGACAGTACGTATATGAAGCGCGATGCCCATGTAACATATTCTGTACTTGTTCTGTATACCTAACAAATTAGGTGTTCTGCACTAAGCAATAACAAACGCGTTATTACAAAAAAACTAGTCCATGATACCAAACAAAGCTTGTACATAATCGAACAACATATAATCGATTAAATTGTGCTTATCCACTCTCGATTTTTATGACAACAAATTCTTATCCTGCAACAAAAGCCGCATTATTTAGCAATGAAGATAGGGCGCGATTTACACAAATAACACTGAAAGGTTAGAAGACGCACGCCCTGACATATTAATTTCTTAAGAAAATCCCCTTTTGCCTTCGCGCAGGAAACGAAACTGCATTAGCACCGACGTATGCAAAATACATTAATTTTACCTAACAAAATGGCCAGAAGGGTTAAAAATTATAATAAATCATAAGCGTTACTTTCCGAAAAGCGCGCCGAGCAGAAGTGTAACCGATACAAAGCGCTGGTCGGAACCGTGACAGGTGAGAGAAGACAAATGATGGGGGCTCGCTGGCCGCGCTACTCTCGTTGATGTGAAAAGAGTCCCAAGATGATAAATTACATTAAGCGCGGATCTACTACCTACCGGACACTGCTTGCTGCCGCTTATACGCAGCTTCTGCAACGCTCTATATACGTATATGTGTGTATTATATCTATGTACCACATAAAACGTTGGCTACAAACACATCTAGTAATTAATCTCGATGATTTCATGTTACAATATACATATGTATGTACATAGGTATAACTAGTTGATCCACAATCGCTATCAGAACACACTAAGGAAGCTATTTTTGCGTTTATTGACTTTCATCTCGCCGATTTCTTGTCCTTGTCAAATACGGTATTAACTGGATAGTTAAAGATAATTTCTTAATAAGCAGAGCAATTAGACTTCTAATTAGAAACAGTTGCATTATAAGTATAGCAAAACAGCACTGTTAAATCATTATCTTTAACTAACCTTTCATACATCCAAAGTATTTTTTTCTTAAGCTACTACTGCACCGGAAAAAAAAAATTGTAAATTTACACCAGAGATCGTGGGCAGCCTACGGACTCTCTAACGCAATGTAATGTAATATGCATAATAATAATAATTAGATTTATTTCAAAATACATAAATACAAAAAAACAGTACACATACAATAAAAAACCGTCAAAGTAGGAAAGAAGACCAATCAAATAATCATTACAATTGTTAGTCAAACAAAATACAAACAGGAAGTAAATTATTCTAGGTTTAACATGAAAACATAAGAAATCATGCTGTAATGATTACCAGATTTACTGAACACCTTTGTAATGCAAAGTAACTATGTATTGTGCGTATAGAAACATAGTATTATTCTGAATGCCCGAATTTTAAAAACTACTGCACTTTTTCTTCAAATAACACATATTCGATGTTTTCTTTATTAAACACTTTCTATACTGTAAAATAATATCGGATTCGGATCCGAGAAACCCGGATAGCGGATCTGGATCCTAAGATTGGATAGTGGATCAAGGTACTCGGATAGTTTTGGATCTGGATATCCGGATCTCAATTTTTTCGGATACCTACGAGGATCGTTCGGAAACTACGTGGCCTAACAAAGAACACGCAATTTTTTTCGACAAAAAACATTTTACTTTTCAATGTAGTCTCCTGCTTGCTCAATATATTTATTCATTCATTATCAAATTAGCAATACCTTCCTTGTAGGTCGATGAATCCAAGACCTCGAAATAGCAATTTACAGCAGCGATTACCTCGGAATTAGACGAAAATCTCTTACCGCCGAGCCATTTTGTCAGGTTTGGGAACAGATGATAATCGCTGTGAGCCAAATCTGGGGAATAGGCCGAATGAGGCACTAATTCAAATCCCAATTCATGAATTTTGGCCATTGCAATCGCAGACTTATGGGTAGGTGCATTATCCTAATGGAAAACCACTTTCTTCTTTACCAAATAAGGCCGTTTCTCTTTGATTTTGTCACTAAGTTGTTGCAACAAAGTGGCATAATACTCGCCATTTATTGTTTTCCCCTATTCTAAGTAATCGACCAAGATAATTCTATGAGAATCTCCAAAAACAGTTGCCATAACCTTTCCTGCTGACAAAACCCTTTTTGCCTTCTTTGGTGGCGGAGAACCTTTGTGTGTTCATTGTTTGGACTGTTCTTTGGTTTCAGGAGTATAATGGTGAACCCAGGTTTCATCGACGGTTATGAAACGACGTAACAAGTCGGATTGTGGCGAAAACGTGCCAAAAGGTCACGAGAAACACTCAAACGATTCAGTTTTTGCTCCAGTGTGAGCAACTGGGGCACCCAACGCGCCGAGTATTTTTTCATTACCAATTCTTCAGTTGAAATTCTGTGCACACTGTCATTTGAGATACCCACTATGTCTGCTATCTTGCGCACTTTTACTCGACGGTCATCCAATACGATACGGTGGACTTTTTCACTCATATCTGAGGCAGTTGCAGTTTTAGGACGTCCACTACGGGGTTCATCAGTTGTGCTCGTACGACCACGCTTGGATTCGGTAACCCAGTTTTTAACCATTGGAAACGAAGCGGATTCCAATAATGTTGAATTCAGCTTTAATTTCAGTTGGTGTTTTACGCCTTTCAAATGAAAGTACTTTATCACTGTTCTCAACTCAGTTTTTTCCATTGTTTACAAAATCACGCGAGACGTTCACTTTGACGTACTGTCAACAACATACTAATTGACAGATCGCTCTGTGCTGTCATATTTAATCTATTAAAGATGATTCTACAGAATGGTAATAAAAATTTCTCCGAATTCGCGCCATCTCTGTGTTAGGCCACGTAGTTTACGAACAATCCTCGTACAGCACTAGTTGAAAAAAGTTCACCAATCTGTCGCTGATTACGTATTCATTCTTGAAAAACTGAAAGAAAGCTTATTGGGCGATAACATTTTAGCTCGTTGGGATTGCCTTTCTTTTTATATACAGGCATGATCAAAACGGTCTTAAATGTAGAAGGGAAGATTCCCTATTCAACCGATAGATTGAAAAGATAAACAACAACATCTACGATACATGATAAGGATTTTTTATAAGTAAGGAGTTTATTCCATCTTCGCCTGTTGCCATTGTCGAACTCCATTTTTTCACGGCATTAAAAACGTTGTGACGAATCGTTAAGCGTCCGCACTAATTTGAACGCCTCTAGCTTAAGAAAAAAAGCGTTAACATTAATATAACCAACTTTTCTGTAGAATCTTTAAATTATTTCGCTATTATATTCAATTCTAGTGTAATCAAATTAATTTATAATTAGTAATTTTCATTTTTATATTGTAAATTCATTTTTGGGAAAACCCTGTATACTTTTGGAAAACCTGTGTATATTTTTGATTAGAGTCGTTTGGAATTGTGAGGTAACGAGGGTTTTGCTTGTACGCGTCACGTGCAAGGCCAACGAACGTCATAGGATCAGAACATGTGACGTATTGTTCTCAAACAGTATATAAAGACCTCGAATTCGTCTTTCAACTCAGTCGCTCTTATTTTGACTCCAAGAAACTGAGGTATGCTAGGTCGCCGGCTATTGATCATAAGCTACAACAGATTCGGTTCTGCGAGGTTGTGGTCGGTGTTTTAGGCAGACCACGGCTAGCTAATACCCGCCAACTTTGTAAATATTTCCACCTGACTGGAAACAGTTTGTAATTCACATTGAATGTTATGTTGTGCTATTCTTGTAATTTATTTCGTTTTAATTATGTAGTTAACAGAAATCAATTTTGTTTTGAATGTATTATTCAGAAACCTCGGGTAATAGAGGAACTGTACTGTACATTATCTACTTATTTCAATCATTAGAACGTACCTTGGTCTCGGTAAAAAACTATCCTGGTCGATGCACAAATAAAGTAACGTTTGCAGATGCATGAATTCTTCACTAAGATCTTTAAAACCGACATTGTTTTTCAAAATCTTCAAGCACATGTCAGGTGTTTCGACATTGATACCGTAAGGCGACATCTACGAGCGGATGCGTTTGTTAACTTGCTAAGTCCGCAAGCACAATTTCCTTGTAAGTAATCGACGACGTATAAGATAATCTAAAAGAGCGTTCTATCCTTTTCTTCTGAATCATAGGCATAAAATAAAACAGAGAATTTTAAGGTGAATCATTTATTCGTGCTTTATTAGTTACCGAAGTTGCCGTATATCTCCTGAGAGGGAACACCTGAGTTACATTCGACCAGTTCCTCCGATTAGTGGTTGGTACAAATAATTTTCCCGTTACTTGCTAAAGGTGGGCGACGGTCGGCGCAAATTATCAAATTGGCATCCGAAATCAGGATCTGACAAGCAGAGTACGTTGCAACATCTTTATTTCTCAAAGTATAAAGAATTAGGCGATACATGCAGTGAAACAAATCATCGAAAAATGTTACGAAAATAGGATAGATCTATATGTTGTCTTTGTTGTCTTCAAGCGGGCGTTCGACTCATTGAAAAGAGATGTGTTATTGCAAGAGATGAAAGAAGCAGGAGTACGGAACAAGCTAATTAGGTTAACAAAAATGTCAGTGATGGGATCCAAAGCATCAGTCATAACGTAGGAGGGCCTATCTAAGGAATGTGATATTAACAAAGACGCAAGGCAGGGCGACAGATTATCAGTTGCTTTGTTTAACATCGCATTGGACGGAACGATTAGAGCAAGTTCAGTTGGAGGAACATTAAGAGATAGAGCGATACAAATAGTTGCATACGCAGACGATATAGCATTAATCGCGAAAAACAAGAAAATATTAGTACAGAAGTTACAAACAATTACATCAGAGGCACGAAAAAGAAGACTAGACATAAACCAAGAGAAAACAAAATATATGAGGGTCAATAGAGAAGAATGCGGGAGGCAGAATGGTAATGTAAAATTAGGAGAGTTCAGTTTTGAAGAAGTAGAGAATTTCAAATATCTAGGAACTATCTTAAACAGGAAAAACCAAAAAAATTGCTGAAGTAGAACAAAAAATACAAACGGGATATAGAGCATTTAACAAGTACAAAGTGTTTATGAAAAACAGAAAAATCAGTAAGAGGTTAAAACTAAAAACTTATAGAGCAGCGATAAGGCCGGTGGTAACCTATGCAGCAGAAACAATGTGTCTAACGAACAAAGAGGAGGAAAGAATAAAAATTTTTGAGATCAGGTCAAAGAAGACCTAAGAAGAATGGGAGTAGGTGATTGGCGGAACAAAATGAACGACAGAAAAGAATGGAAGATGATAGTACAGAGAGCGAAAATACAGAAAAACCAGTAAAGATAATGTTAAAAGTAATATGGAATGACTCACCATAATAAAACAGTCTTTAGAATTCATTAGAGTGGCTACAATTCCGGCAGGAATGTATAGCCATGTATATATATAAAGAATTAGGTAGAAGTTTCACTATCTCATTTATAGAATCGAACTTCACTAAGGTTGAATCAAACATAGAATTGGGTATCTGCAGTATTTGAAAAGTTCAATTCACTCCACATCCGTGTCATGTTAGAATAACAATCTAGCAAAGTATTTTAAATGAATATTGCATTTTTCAGAAGAAAGAATAAGGCCACATTTTTCATATGTATGGATGTTTCTGTGCATTTAACTCCAAATATATTGAACCTTATGTAAATTTGTTATTATATTATATTAGTATTACCAAATAACAAAGGGTAAGCAAAAAAAGATTCTGTAAAATTAAACTTATTTTTACTTGCATTCAGTAACTTTGTATTCGCCCAATTACATCAAATGATCTTCCTTGGAAAGGGTATTTCTATGTGAAATATGACTATTTTTAGGGTTAGTACTTTCACAAAATATTTACATATTACACCAATTAAGCTAGAATTACTTTCATTATCGCCATGTGGAGTGTCATTCAGCCAATGTCTTCTCAAACACTTCGGCAGGGTTGAACTGTTCTAACCTCTTTCTCGATTTCTTTAGAGGTCTCAGGCGCTCCTCTCCCTGTACCTGGCGTTTTATTAGTTAATTATATATCCAGTTAACGGTAATTCCGGGGAGACGACTAAATTACTCGTCTTTGCTTTATTTTCTTCACGTCGTATGTCGCGTTTTTAATGTTAAATTTTCCTACAAAAATGTACATAATAGTCGTCAAGTCCTTTAGGAAATGTCCACATTGAGCGATTGCCGCTACTCTGAAATGTCAAAGAATTAGTTGCCCACAAGCAACGTGTTGATCAATACCATGCAATTACTATTTACATCATTTTCGATTCCAAACCTTTGAGTTGCTTTTGTATTTCGTACATTTATTTAGTTCACACAGATACATGCATAGAGTGCACCGTCTAAAATACAAGCAATTAAATTAAATATTCGAAGTTGCATTTATTTCTATATTTACTTCTTTGATCATGTAATATTCCATAGAAGGATTCTATAAATTCAGCCTAATCACAAATTAAGCAGTAATTATGAATAATATTAAGTAATTATGATATTTAGTATAATCAGAAATCGCACTGTAACAAGTATTTGGATGATTGTGCAATTTGAAATTTGTTTCCAGGAAAGCGCTGCACAAATCAAGTCGCTGAAAAAAAATTACGACTCCAGGCCTCGCCAGTATTATACAACGCACTACAACTCGTTCACGATACGATCCAGGTTAGCTGGTTATTACAATGGTCCCTCGTAAATAATCAAGATAATGAATTGGACGGATCCAAGCAATGATAAACTGCTGAATATGCGATCTCATATCTCATCATCCAAACGAGCTTCACATGCTCTCTCTCATATTAATCGAAATGCTATCAAATGCAAGCACATTGCGTGAGTCCCGTTCGATTTTGATATCGCCGCAACGACCATCGTACACATGACGCAGGGGTTGGCACACTACTAGATACTGAATTATGCCAGGAGGAGTATGCAAGAAGACATTTTTCAATATCAAGGGAAACGAACTTCTATTAAATTCCGAATCTATCCGAGCTGGTGTTTCGTAATCTTTTTTGAGGAAATTTTACTAATTAATTCAATTTATATCTGTACTTTTAGTCTTTCATACTGGGTAATAACAATAAAAAAGATACTGACGTTTATTTAAATACAATTTTTGGCCAATTTTTAAACTTTACATATTGTAAAAATACTTTCAGATAGAATGAAGTACATTTTATAAATGAATGCAATACTTGAAGTGCAAAAATTCGCAAAATCTGTTATTTAAGGTCATTTCCAAATTTTTAATGGATTTCTGGATTTTGCCTTCCTTAGAGACAGATAATTATAAATTTTTCAATTACAGGCATAAAGTATATTATTCGAGATTTGTGGGGATACAGTTATAGTGCCAATACAGTTGCATGGGTGTAACCATGGGCGAAAAATGGTGCAATGTGTAATCTCTACATTTAGAGGTTATTGTGAAGAGTATTGCAAAATTTCATTT
Source organism: Dynastes maya (assembly GCA_029619315.2). NCBI lineage: Eukaryota > Metazoa > Arthropoda > Insecta > Coleoptera > Scarabaeidae > Dynastes > Dynastes maya. The sequence goes on from JAROYE020000001.1 coordinate 30,998,696, forward strand.
CAGGAGGACATTGCTGGTTATCTTTTTACCATACCCATAAAACATGTGGTCTGCGTGCCCAATGGTTCGACTTCTTGATTATATATTGAAAGCTATATCATACACGCTGAGAAATGTTTACTTGTATCAAAGCTGTTCGCCTTAATTCAAGACAATTACTGTTTCAATTATCCGCAATACAATAACTGTTTTCGATCAAAAGAAATATTTTCTTAGCTTTCCTTTCTCCGCTTAGAGAGATATTTGTTACCTTGATTCAAGAAAATCTTGCACAAAACTTGAAAAAGGCGATTCTTGGTATAAGTAAATGGCCATTATCACACAAACCAATATTTTCTTACGGATAGTAAATAGTTTTCTTAATTCTAGAAAGCGTTTAGGTATTGTTCATAAATCAGTAGTTTCATTTTCTTAAAATAAAGCATTTTTTACTTAGAATTTTTGAAATGCGTATTATTTATATGCACATTATTAATTTGCGCTTACCCTGTTTAAAACAATACACAAGATATCCGTACATAATGCAGTAAATTATTCACATTGCTTGTGATTTAAAAAGGCTAAAGTAGAGGTTATCTACAGAATAATGTTCAAACAAAAGTGAATTTAGAAGTACACATGAAGAAAGTGCCTAGAAACAATAACCAAGATAATGCATTAGCATTATCTTGGAGCTATTTATATTAATAAATAACTCCTGATATTGATGGAATCACTACAGGCAAAAACAATATGAGAAGAGAAAAGTATTAAAGCTTCTTGCTCTTAGCCGCATCGCTCTTACATCTCTCAGTTTATGCCACTAATCTTCAAAAACAGCAACTGAAATATATCCTGACGCTACCTAGTTCCAGTAGTTATAGTCATGTCGTCTTAGATAATAGCGATGGAACCAGAATGCAGATACCATACTTACCCATACACTGATATAACCTTTAACGTATAACGTTTCATAAACACTTTCAAAAGATACCGGTTATTTTTTTTTCTTTTTATTACTATTTGCCACATGTACTAATTTAACTATAGTTTTTTTTTATACATAATAAATAATAATAAAAAAGGAAACTTAAATATTAACTCATTAATAATTAAACTACATCAAAATAATTCTTATTTAATTACATTATTAAAGAAGAAAGTTAATTATATTGTAACCTATCAAAAAAAATCCTTTTTCTACGACTATTAAATAATAGGTTCATTTTCGACGCTAAGTAATGATATTCATTATTCACACAACGTCTTTTTATTCATTATTCAACAGCCTGCAACCAATCACAACAGTGTCTTTTCATTATTCAACAGGAATGCGGTCAATAGTGTGAGAGCATTTTCATTATTCCACAGGTTATTCACAAGCGTTTCTCATTTAAATCGTAGTACCATCTCAAACGACATGACGTAAACAATGCACAAATTGTTTATGTCAGTAAAATCGAATTGTGTTGTGATCATTTCGAAAAAAAATTGATTTAATTTATCAACAAATGCCACAGAAGACTAAATCAAAATACAAATTTGTGTACAAGGAATTCATGGATTGGCGAAAAGTCCGTAATGTCAAGTCTGTTTCGGAAAATGTTTTACTGGCGTATTTTGGAGAGTTGACCAATAAATACAACTCGCCCTCCTTGTGGTCACGGTATTCAATGTTGAGAAGCACATTAAGCGTTAATCATAGTCTCAACATAGAAACCTATTCGAAGCTTCTCAAACGAAAAAGTGATAGTTACCGTGCAAAGAAGGCTAAAAACTTTTCTGCGAATGAAATAAATCAATTTATTACTAAGGCTCCTCGATGAAATTTACCTTTCAACTAAGGTAAACAATTCACAATTTCAAAAATTATTCGTGTAATAAATTCATAATAATTTTTTAAAGGTTGCTTTAATTATGGGCATAATGGGTGCTTACCGTGCTGAGGAATTGCATGCAATGAATGTAGAAGATGTTCAAGATCTTGATTCAACTGTATTGGTTACTATCTCCAACACAAAAACCAAAGCCGTCGGAAGATTTACGATTACTGGCCATTTTTATCAAATAATAAAAAAACATGTCCTTCTTCGTTCATCTGGTAATCCTAAGTGTGGCAGTTCATTTTTTCTCAATTATCAAAATGGAAAGTGTACAGTTCAGAAGATCGGTATTAATAAATTGAGCAACATGGGAAAACAAATAGCTATATTTCTAAAGTTACCAAATCCAGAGTTGTACTCAGGACACAGTTTTCACAGATCGTCAGCCATCCTGCTTATTGATGCCGGAGGTGACATAACTGCACTAAAACGACATGGCGGGTGGAAATCAACCACTACAACTGAAGGATATATAGATTCAATGAAGAACAAAGTAGATACCGCGAATAAAATTCTTCAATCGGTACCGATATCCACATAAAAGTGGAACCTGGTCTTCAGCAACTTATAATAACGAAAATAGTAATATTTCTTTAAATACTATACCGGGATTGACTCCACAATTGTTCTAATTTTACAATTCATGTTACACATAATAAATAAATGATTAATTTAAAAGTTTAAACTTTTTTATAAAACATGTCAAAAGTGGTAGTCGTAGAAAAACTATGGTATTCTATTTGCGGGAAATGGCCATTATTCATTCGAATGATGTACATACACTCGCCTTCGGCTCGTGTTGTAAACTTAATTCTCGTGAATAATGGCCATCATTACTCGCTCATTGAATGATATACTATTTTCATTAGTTCATTCACTTGCTCCTAATTTTAATTATTAAATTTTCTTATTTTTCCATTATTGTAATTTTTCTTTTATTGCCTATCCTTGTAGCCTGATGTGTTTTTAAACACGAAACCGGTCGCCTAATTTCTCAATAGAACTTTGTGAACTCTGGTCCATTTTTCCATTCCTGCCTTTAATATGAATTTACTAGAAAGAAACATCTTTCTGTCTTGGACTTTCTTGATTTTCTAACCCTAAGAAAATATTTATTTAATGCAAATAAAATTTCAAGAAAATTATTTTCTTATATTATACATTTTTATAGTCTTAAATATATTTTCCTGAATACAGACTGATTTTTGCGAGAAAATCTATTTTCTTGATGCAAGAAACCATTTCTCTGCATGTATCTTGGTGAATAAGCTACCTAAATCAATTGAATTTTCCCATGGAAACCGTTGATTAATTGGTTGATGCTACAAATTCTTTCAACCAGCTAACTTTTTATATCCTTACATTTTAAATTACTAAAATATGTGGAGGTGTCGGAATATTTAATATTTTATATTGATTTAATATTGCAAAATTCGTATTCAGGTTGTTGCCTAGGCAATTTTATTGTACTTACTTTCCGAGCGATACAGGAAATTACGATTATCTTTTGTTAGGAAATACCGCTGTATACTAAGCCAGTGTCATATGGTCCGACCGCATGAATCGTTTTGATTCCGACGACCGCCACTGGTCGCGGATAAAGGCAAGCGGGAATATCCAACCACGGTCGTGTGAAGGTGTTGAACTCAAGGAAGAAAGACGAAGAGTTACTATAGTCTACTTTGAAGGTTTTCTTTGCCGAAAAAATGTATATTGGATATTTTTCATTACCCATTTTTTCAACGGTAAGTAATAATTTTAAGTAAGGGAGACTAACGGGTACTCATAACTGACAAACTTCGTCATGACGCTAAAGAATAGACCCTATCAACCACATAATTGTTTGTATATAATAGAAATTTGTTTGATGGGGTCCATTTTTTAGCGTCATTAGGAAGTTTCGATAATAATTTTAGCATGTGGGGGAATATAATCCAGGTACTATATTTTAACAAATTAGTGATTTGAGAGACTTAAGTCGGCGAATAAAGGATTGACCACAACGGTAGGACTTTTAGGTATTTGGTCACCGTAATGCCTTCTTCCTAATTCTGCGGAACTCTTGAGATTAGAGTTTAATAGAAAGCAGGGTAATATTGATGCAGACATTGCATATAGTTTTGAAGATGTATGGAAGTGGATCAATGCGACTTGAAAAATTATTACGCTCCATATTTATAATAAGCCCTGCAGGGAGTACGTCCGAACGAATTTACATCGGCTAAAAGCGATGATACGAAATACTAAAGCTGTGGCTCAACCTCTCGACCACATGCACATGGTCTTTTTTCATTTGTAGTATCTATAATTATTTCTCTTCTGTGTAATGATGTGATCAAAATGTTTATTCTTCGTATAACGTCTCGACATTCTTCTCTTACATCATAGGATTGGAGATTGAAACATTATATTGTTACCCTCTTATCCAAAGTGGGGAACGAATATACATATTTACGGTTATTAATATCCTGAAGCGTTTGCTTAACCAAGACGTTATTTTTCTAAAATATTTTAGATTAAATGTTCTAGGTTTTCGCTTGCGATAACTAATGTAGATATGTTCCTAGGCTGGAACCGTGCCGATTATTATATTTGTTTACTTACTATATAATTACAGACCAATGCAACCTTGATGCGATTCCAACCTGGAAACCAATCTACATATTTCATAGGTTCTAGCTTCCTACTAACTTTTTACTCACCTTTTTGGGTAGAATTTGATAAATTCTTGTAAATTCTAAATAGTTTTTCACCTTTACCTAGTATAGTATACTTATATATATTTAGTATACTTATTTAATCCATTATCTGATATATCTCTTAAGCAATATTTATTTTCTTGTTTTGCTAAAAGTTATTTGTAATTGTTTGAGAGAGAGTTACTCACTAGCGCTAACGGGCAGTGGCCGAGGATCGATACAACCCTCAGTATAACTGCGAGTCTCAACCACATCTATTGTGTATACATGTACGCTGCCGTAAATACTATTTCGTAGTTCTACGTTTGTTTTAAAAATGTTGCCTACGTCGCGAAAACGACCAATGTTGGACAAAGTTACAGAATCTATAGCAGAAATGCCTGACCTAAATTATGATGGCGTCAACATTCAATGTGTAGTTTGCAATATCCCTTTAATGTGTTGGTCCAAAAGGGATTGTCTACGTCACGTAAATAGTAAACAGCATTCTTCAAGAAAAAATTCAACACGACACTATGACAAATTTAAATTTAATTTATGTGTTACCTTTATTGCGTGTAATCTACCGTTTAATTTACTAGACAAGGAAGCATATGTCTTCTTTTGGAATAAATATTCGGACTGCAAATTACCAACTCGGGCATCGTTACAAAGAATTGTGCCATCTGCTCGTGAACATGTTGAAAAAAGAATTAAATCGGAGTTGAAAGATAAAAAACCATGGTTTTATGTGGACGAAAGAACAGATCGTAAAAAAACACTCTGTGGGTAATGCGATGGTACGTACAATGGAACCACAGCAATCGTCACCTTTAATTCTATTAGCTTCCAGACGAGTACAACAATGTACTGACGAAGTAATTTCAAAGTTAGTGTTAAATACATTGGAAAAGTTTGTACTTTCAACAAACAAACTGTTGATGTTTATGAGTGATGGTGCCGCAAACATGCTTTCTGTAGGCCGGTCTCTTAAAAAGCATTATGGTAACTTGTTACATGTTACGTGTAAAATTCATGCTTTCAGTCATGTGGCAGATAGTATTAGAAAATGTTATCCTGAGGTAGACGCTTTAATAGCGCATACAAAAGCAGTGTTTATCAAATCCCCAAAACGTATTCGCAAATTTCACAGACCGTACCCCCGTATGCCTGGGACACCAGAACCTATTCTTACACGTTGGGGAACATGGTTACAGGCCACGTTTTATTATCATAAATATTTTGAGAATATTAAGAACGTGGTTTTACAATTCGATTCAAAGGAAGCTGCGGCTATCAAGGAAAGCCAGTCGAAATTTCAAGATAGGTTAAAACGGATTTAAAAACTATTCAGAACAATTACTTCGGACTAGTGGAGGCAATAGAAAAATTACAAAATCCTTCGGTGTCGTTGGTGCAATCTCTGCAAATAGTGCAACATGTTCACGCACAGCTATGCGCGGTAGAAGACGTAAAAAATGTTTGTATTCTAGAAAGGTTTGAAAGTGTTTTAGAGAAAGATTCTGATTTTGACACATTAAGACAAATTTGTGAAGGCGCGTTAACAGAAACGTTAAGTTGTTCCTAGATGTAGAACGTTCGTATTCTGCATATAAACGCACTTTTTCCCCACGCCGCACTCTGTTTGCCGAAACAACTGTGGAAACGTATCTAATGTCGCAGATATTTAACAGACATGATTCACTTTGTGATTTCACGGAAGTCTCTTAAGGCGGTAACTGTTTGAGTACGTATTATATTTTATTTATGACCATTTATTTTGTGTAAACTTTTATGCGCCCACCACTGGCTATTGTCGCAAATTGAGCAACTCTATTGATAACAACGTACCTTGGCAGCTTAGTAATATTTAAAACAATTGAGAATCAACTTAATCGTCATTTGGTTAGTATTATTTGATGTTATTGCGTGAATTTGTTCTCTTCAAATGTGTTCAGTATCTCAATCAGTTAGAGCGATTTTGTGTGTTTGTTCAACTTTTTAAATTTAGGTAGAAAAACTCTGTTCCGAATTTTAAATTATTTGAATGTATGTAAATGAAATTCGAGCAGCTCAAACCGTTGCGTTAATTGAAAATGGACGAAGCCAACGATATGTTGCAACAAGTTTATTTAAACGAAGACCCGGATAAGGACGGAAGAGGTCTATTTCGCGATGGGACGATCGCTTTACTGTATCTACTGCATTACGAAACAGGCATATTACTGCGGTAAGAATCCGTAACTGCTTACATGACGTACGTGAAGCCAATGCAAGTGAGTGGACAGTAAAAAGATGGTTGAAGTAAGTCAACTTGGAAGCTTACCGACCAGCAACTAGCCCTAAGCTTCTCATACATCATCGAGTACGCCTACCTGAATCTGCTCGAATTCATCGAAACTGGTCTTTACGAAAATGGAGTTGCATTTTATTTACGGATGAGTCAAGAATTTACTTATTTGGTGTTGATGGGGGGAATGGAGTATGGAAGACACCATCGTAATTCCCATCGTGTAAGTTTTTTAGGGAGGCGGAGCAATGGTCTGGGCTGGTATTTCTTTTGAAGCCCGTACAGAATTAGTTTTTATTGATAGATGCTCTATTACAGCGGAGCGATACGTAGAAGATATCTTAGAACAACATGTTGTACCTTCTGCCCCATTCACTGACAATACTCGCCCCACGTGGCAAGAACTGACTATCTTCAGGAGGTGCAAATAGCAACAATTGAGTGACCTCCTCTGAGTCCAGATCTAGATCTGATCGAGCACATTTGAGACAATCGTAAACAACACGTTCGAGTACGAAATCCCCCTCCATCTAGCGTTCGAAAATTTAAAATTGCATTAACAGAAGTGTGGGAAGCTATGCCTCCAGAATTTATCCAAAAAGCTATAAGAGGTGTGAAGGGAAGAATGCAGGCAGTAATAAGAGCAAGAGGAGGAAACACTTCTTATTAAAATACCCGAATAATGTGTTTCCATTTATTCATATTCAATTGTTTTGCTGTTTATTTCTAGTCACTGTAATTTAACTTTCTTGCGTTTGTTAATAACCTAATATTTTTATGTTTTTTTACCTATGCTAATTGTATGAGCTTTCCGGAGTTTGATTTATTTACAAATTTTAAACAATTATAAGGCGTTCAATATTAAATAAAACTGAATTATTAAGTTGGATCGGTTTTTTTGCTCGCCAGTGTATATGACTTTTCTAAAATTTATTTGTAAAGTAATTCGCGTTTTAGTTAGGATATTTTCTTTGTTTCTGAAGCAAAGAAGAGGCATAAATATCTACATCTTGCAAAAGGCATGTTCTAGCAGGAGACATAAATGAAACCGAGGCGATTTGATTGGCTAAACTGATTGATTTTACCACATGTGATCGGCTGTGACTAATTTGTGATTTCAACTTAAACAAAGCTAAAATAAATGAATAATAATAGAAATATTGAGGACGTAGATGCTAACATTCTTAAACACACCGTTTGACCTGGCAGTTATGATGACCTGCATTTAGGCGAATACTAAATACAAGCAGATATAGCAAACCAAAAGACAAAATACAGTCCCTAGCCATATTACTTGAAACATGTCATAAATCAACCCTTTTACTTGGAAATTCCCATCCTATTATAGTGATATTCTTTTGCTTTGAATCCGATTGTTTATAGGGGAACTAGATTATTGTGTCAATAAATAAAAATACCAGAGAAATGATATTTAGAAGAGTAAAGTACGTATATATATAGTATTTCAATTATCAACTTACATTTAGCGAGTTCACAGTTTAGAGAATGCATCGATATTTTTTAAAATATTTCGTCATAACCGTATAGAAGCTAAGTTGTGGAGTATCGTTAAGTGTTTTGTGTTGATATATCGTTATTGCAAAGGTAAAATTGTTATTCCATTTCTCTCTCTAAATAATTAATTATATGGAATTTGAAAAAAATTGAAATATTTGGGGTTTTTTGTAGAAAATGCTCGGGAAAGATTTAACAAGTGAACAAAAAGCCGCTATACAAGCTCTTCTACAATCAAACAAACATTCACAACGAGAAATTGCAAAATTACAGAAAGTATCTCCTTCTTCTGTATCGCGTTTAGCTAGAAACTTAGACGAAAGAGCTGGCACATCGACACAAAGACGGGCAAAGTGCGATCGAAAAAGAAAAACTTTGAAGAGATCTGACCGTGAAATTGTTCATCAGGCTTTGAACAATAGATTTGCTGCAATTAAAATGATTCAAAAAAATTTACAAGAGAGAGGAACAGAGATTTCCAGCAGAACTGTCAGGCGTCGATTGCACGAAAATCGCCTAATAAAAAAGCCGCGTTTAACAGAAAAAATAAAATCTGCTCGTCTCAACTTTGCAAGAGAATATCGACATTTCACAGATGAGAATTGGAAAAAGGTGAATAACTTAACATGATTTTTACCGAATTAATGTTTGCATTATTTAATAGGTTTTCTTTAGTGACGAGTGCTCGCTCTGTGTGTTAGTGCAGCGAGCACAATTTGTTCGTAGACGACCTGCCGAACGTCTCACAGGGTCCACGGTTCTTCGAACTGTAAAACACCCTCCGCAGGTAATAATTTGGGGAGTGATTAGTGGAGACGGACCCGGCCCTTTGTATTTTGTAGAAGGTACAATGCGTCAAGAGCAGTACATAAATGTGTTAAAAAACACGCTATTACCGAATTTTAAGCCAGGACGTCAGATACCGACAGGGCGTATATTTCTGCAAAATAAGCTCCTTACCATGTGGCAAAAAAGGTTAAGAAATTCTTTGAAGACAATCACATACCTCTTTTACGTTGGCCCGGAAATTCACCGGACCTCAATCCCATCGAGAACGTATGGAATCGACTAAAAAGTAAGGTATATTGAAAGAGGAAACCCTACAAAGGAAATATTAATGAAGAATATAAAGGATGTATGGGAGAACGATGAAGATATAAAAGAGACAATCATATCTTGCATTGAAAGTATGCCCCGAAGAATTAAGGGTGTTATTAAAAATCATGGGTTATGGACTAAATATTAATTATTTATTTAATATTTACATGTTACATATTTTTACAATATATTTTATAAATAAAAAATATAATACATGTATAGTTTATATTTTATTATGAAGAAACTACAAAATATTGAGTGTTTCAAGTAATTTGGCCAGGGACTGTAGTTAATTAGATTCAACTGACTTCAGATAACAGTAAAATTTGCGATTTCTGAAATCACTGTATTTCAGTAATAAAGTAAAACGTTTAATGAAGTTATAATTTTACGTTGATAGGTATGAGCTAAGATAAAGCTGCGATATGCCCATGCAAAACTTTTAATCAAGGATTAATTTAAATAAATTTATAAGTTCATTTGTGCAGTAGCGCCAGGGAGAGATAAACGAATTCCGACTAGATCACCGGCATATGCTATTTAATATAATTCAATTCACAATGATGCGTGGGGTGGCAAATTCGATAACGGGATTAGTGTCAAATCAAATCGCATTAGTTCGTTGTGCAATCTGAATGCAATGTTGCAGCAACTCACGCAATCATTTCATTCGGTGATAGTTAGTTTTTAGTCTGTGGGGAGTTTATGCCGATGATGTGTGCACATTTCAGTTGTTTCTACGAAACTGCAACGCATTTGAAGGGGATCTACGTGAGTTCGGATTTATTTGTTATAGACGACAGGTACAATTTCATATATTAAATACTATAATCCTTGTATGCCTCCTAAAATATCTAACAATTCCTTCAAAAGAAATAATGCAAGAAAATATACCTTGCATATATGTATCAAAATGCCCGGAATCATAACCTTTTTACTCCTGTTGTTAATTGCTGGTTATAAAGGATACCACAACCTGAACTAGTATGTCATTTTACGAAATGAAGTATTTGCATTTTCATTGAAAAATTGAAGCAAATAAATAGGTAGGGCCATATACATCCGGGAAATTGGAAATATTTGCTTTCACACCGAGAGAAATGTATAGTAAATTATACCACAATTGTAGTGCATTCTACCAGAATCGACGGTTGCTATAGCGACAATTGTCGAAGTAAGTAGAAAATACCCTATTATTGTAGTTTTTTGAAGTGGCTATCTGTACTCCATATTTATGGTAAAAATAGTACTCCAAAATCATAATTACCTAAATTTTTTCGTATGAAATCATCGAAAATGAATGTATGATGCTTTTCAGAACAGTGTTTTCATTGCAAAATTTGAAAACATTACACCGTGGACTTTTGTGACTGGTATCAGTAGTATAATCATCTTCTGTAGCGACAAATGCTAACGAGCATGTGGACTTAATATTAAAAGATAATAAAACAGAAAAAAATGAGAAATCTGCTACTCTCTTAAATGTGATTTTTAGAAATTTTTCGGTATCAAATTATGAATGTACTTAACTTACACATTAATAAATTTGAAAGTAAACAGTAATAAAGATTTGGGAAGAACAATTTTGAATTTCAAACAAAATTTTAAAAATTAATAGCGAACGGGCTTGACCTGTGTCTTTTTAAGAAAGTCCGGCCCGGCCCGTATTTGGAATATTTCAGCTCGACCCGTTCTATTCGCACCTATAAATCCTGCACATGGACAACATGCAAAGTTGGCAATGGTAGGGCTTCATGCTGTGTCTGGAGACTTGGAAATGGCCCTCCACGATTCATGCGTTAAAGTGGAAGTTTTTGGGAACCACTTCCTAGAAATCATAGAACTTTTAGAACCTGAAGAACGGCAATGTTTACTATTGAGATAGGTTTTGTCGTCGATAAAACAATCATGTTCTATCGTTAATTCAAATAAAACGATCAACGATTCTGCTGATTTTTGAAGTTAATATTATATCTTTGTGTTCATTTACTGAAGACATTTTGTGAAGGGGGAACAATTATTACAACCTAAAGAAATCACAGGTTTACAGAAAGTGTCGGTCACCAATAGTGAAGTACCTTAACCAATATTTTCTACAACTCAGGAATTGCAATGGCCTTTGTTACCGTAATATATTGATAATTGATATGTTTTCATTTTGTATGAAAAAATAACATTTTATTTTATTCTATTTCTAAACAATTAATTACGAAATATTATCCAATCCAAAGAAGAATCTTTTCTTTTAAATATCTAATCTAATGGAATACAATTTTTGATTAAAATTATAATTAGATATAATTCCCCATAGAAATACTGAATACAACTTTTCTTCTTGTTTATGATAGGAGGGGAGTTTTTACGTTATCTATTTAGCTATGAAAACAATATGCCATGGCGACAACTTTATTATGTCAAGTTTCTGTGACTTTTCACATTGTTATCTCCAAGTTTGGTTCCAATCGCTTAGCAATTTTCATTTATATATCAGTGTAAAGAAGCGAAAATGAATGATTTGAATTTTAAAGACAAAAGCGTCGTTAAATTTCCATCCGAAGAATATTCATGAGCTAATGGTGGCAGTGTATGGGTTCCTAGGGCTTGAACAAAACCTGTGTAGACGACAAATTTGCGAGGAGAATTTGGCTGCTTTATCGCAGATGAAGATTTCTTCTATATAGAATAATAATCGGGAATGAGACGTGGGTAGGCCACTAGGACCCTCATACGAAGCAAGAGTCCATGCAATTGATACGTAAGCAGTCTCCACCACCTGAGAAAGCGAAGTCACCATTTTCTGCGGGGAAAGTGACGACCAGAATTTTCTGAAACGTGGAGGGGATTCTTTTAATTGAGTATATGCCAAAAGGGCCCACAATAACGGAGAATGTCTACAAAGGCACAACTAAGAACTTGAAAGTGGCTATACGCGAAAGAAGACCCCGCAGTTATGCTTAGAAAACTCTGCTTCTGCACGACAACTGCAGGGTGCATAAAGCAGGAGTTGTTCAAGCAAGTAGTCAATGAATGCGACTTTGAGTAATTACAACATCCACCTTACATTTTTGACCTCGCCCCCTGTGACTGGCACCTTTTTCCAAAACTCAAAAAGCACTTGAGAGGGCGCTGCTTTTTATCTAATGATAACTTGGAAAACGCTGTGGAGTCATATTTTGCAGAATTACCAAAAGATTTTTTTTCGAAGGCATAACGTTATTTAAAAAACGTTGGAATAAGTGTGTTAGTATTTATTTGTTTTCTAGTTCGTTGTTTTCATAGCTAGGTAGATAACATAAAAAACTCCCCTCGTAGTATGTGTAATAATAAAGGATGTCTTCATAAACTTTTATATTCAGGCTATACTAAACGGAATAGTATAATAAATACATTAATCTGAAAAATTGGAAATGATAAGAATTGTTAATGAAAGCGATAGAACCAGAGGCAATACACAAATAATAATGTTATTCTATCTACAAAAGAAATTAAAGAGATCAAATGAAGTTAAATATGTAGATGATATTTTGTAAAATCGTACTGTATCGCATATCTGAAATAAACTGATGTTATACAGGTTGTGTCATAGATTCCTGGGGATAGGAATTAACTGTGGCAACGGCGATAATCCTCATTTCAATATATCGTAGCATTGTCATTATCACAAGACTCAAAAAACATCAAAATGATATGGGTTGTTCGGCCGATCACTCGCGTACACTCCTCTGACTTGTGTTGATCAATCTATGCGTGCTCCATAAAGCGAATATTTACAAGACGGAAATGTCGTTTCCAACTATTGTAGCAGCGAATACAAGAACTGTATTATGCCGTGTATGGTGCATAAAGCGAAAATAAAAGTGCAATTCTAATCAAACCAAAAAATAAACTAACAAATTAAGTAAATAGCCTATTATTATATATGCGGACTTTCTCGCACATTTCGAAGCATGTCGATTATCACGAAATTAACTACATCTGTTATTCTGGCTTTCAAAACATTTACATTTTCAGGCCTGCCAGCGTCTGCAATGTATACTTTCTGTTTGATGTGTCCTCACAAAAAGAAATCATTTGGAGACAAATCGGCAAATGGTGGAAGTGAACGAATGCTGCCTGTTCCACTAACAAGGGAACACCAGCAACCCGCACTTCTCGATTTCGATGAAACTGCACAGACTGAAAGAGCACCTTGGTATAAGAACACCATTTTTTCTTACCTAGCGTATCTCGCCGATTTAAGGGTACAGCTTCCTCCGAAGATTTTTTTTTTTTTTAATTTGTGTAAATATCTCGGAAATTATAACAGATATCTTTTTCTTTTTAAAATATAATTTGAGGTAAATTACTTAGTCCCAAGGATGACGTGAATTATTTTCGGAAAAAAATTATAAGGGGGGACCGGGGATCCCGTACCCCCCTTTTTTTCTTTTTTTTTTCTTTATTTTTCAGAAATAAAGTATATTACATAGTCTAAAGGATGGCGTGAATTATTTTCTGGGAAAATTAATAACGGGGGACCGGGTACCCCATACCCCCATTTTTTTTACATTTTTATATTTTATTTTTTCACAAATAAAGTCGGTTTTATGTAGAATATGTATGCGGTCAAATTGAGGCAGTTAATAATAAAGATATTGAAAGACGATAATGGGGTACCCAGTCCCCCGTTATTAGTTTTACCCGAAAATAATTCACGCTATCCTTTAGACGATGTAATATACTTTATTTGTGAAAAATAAAGAACAAAAAATAAGGGGGGGGGGGGGGGTTGGGTTCCGCGTTATACATTTTTTCCGAAAATAATTCGCGTCATCCTTGGGACTATGTAATTTACTTCAAATTATATTCTGAAAAAAAAAGATATCTGTTATAATTTCCAAGATATTTACACAAATAAAGAAAACATAAAAATCTTTGGAGGGGGTTGTACCCCCAAATCGGCGAGATACGCTAGGTAAGAAAAACATGGTGTTCTTATACCAAGGTACTCTTTCAGTCTATGCAGTTTCATCGAAATCGAGAAGTGCGGGTTGCCGGTGTTCCCTTGTAAGACGGTTGGGAAAACTATTCAATAAGAATTGCTTCACTCTGAGTGCATGATGTACAGGGCAGTCATCCTGTTGGAACCACACAATTTCCTGATTCATTTCAGTATTTTCAATAGCGGGAACTATTATTTTTTCTCTGTATAGTCCCAAATGTAGTTTATAAACTTACTGTTGATTAGGATGGGGACGTTGACAAATAAAAGTGTTGTAATGTGATAACATTACAGTAGTATTAATCAGGTTTATAAAAGAATGAATTTTTGTTCATATTCTTTTAGATACTTATCCCAAATTACAAGTATGCAAGTGTTTGTGTCAACGTTTCATCTAATGTATTACAGAACACACTAATTGTAAGACCTGTTTAGCTAAAATCGCCTTTTTCTGTCACAATTTCCGTGTATTGAATCGTTGGTGAATAAACATACCACATAACGCACAATCATGCTTTTTTGCACTTTTTTGACCGCGCTGTTACCAGAAGTGTACCGCACATGCATACATTCTACTGTATCCTATACCCAGATATTTTTGACACAACCAGTATGATAAAAGATGAATGAAAGGATTTTATTAAGGAAGTAGTTTTGCCGGTTTTGATATAAACACTAACATAAGATAGTATCAAACACAATCTGAGTCTACCTACGCGTTAACTTAGGAAAAACGACTATTCTCACCCGGAGTAATAAAACTATGTTTGACTACGATAATAATCTAGAACATTCACTATCTTCGTTCGGGCCCAGTTCAAAGTGAACAAGTCATTGGGAAAATTAAGCGTTCCCAAAGGTGTACCTTAATCAAGCGCGTACACACGTACATAAACCGGAGGGGATATTTCGCCCGAGATTTTAGAGTGCCCATATTTATATTCTGTATGCGCAATTGGATACGGCGTGCGAGTAGGAAAGGTGTAAGATCCAGTAAATCGCCGAAAGCAGGGGTATGAGCGAACACTGATCCTGTAGGTATACAGCGTGCGAGAGAGGGTGGATGGTTTTGGGTACAGGGAGGTGTTATCTAATATTGCGTATGTAATCAATGTGAGATTAGCGAGGGTGTTTATTCGTACTCATCACTATGTTATCTCACTACATCTCCCGGGAGACGGGCTCGGTATTAAGCTCCGTACCGATGGAGTGTAAGATGTGAGAACTTCTGCCTCGACGCCTGTTACTTTTTTCGTCGCAGGATATTGATATTGCCGCTGCAGATTAGGAGGAGGATGTTATAAAACGTGATAGGAAGAGCAAGCGCGCAAGTTACTACACTAAGATCGTTTCTACCTTCGTGATTTAAAAGATGATACATTCCATACAAAATTATGCAACCAGAAAATATGACGCTGTTGAACACTACCACTTATTCATAATGCTTGATGTTTCTAGTTCTTGATTGTTTCAAAGGGTTATACAAAATTCTGTTGAATATAGGATCTATATAATATAAAAAAAGCCTGGGCGACCGAGGCTGTTGTGATAATTAGATGTGCTCCATAATCGTTTAATGGATCTAAAAATTGTTTGAAAACATTGATGCAGTGAGAACGTTTGCACAATACGTTGTATAATACATGTAATGGGTGTTTTTCTTTGCTTAGATAGAGCTTATGGAAAAGTTAATTTATGATCAGTATACTGACAAGTCATCATGAATAGACCCACGCTTGAACTACACTATCAAATTATTCAAATTTATTTAGAAAATCATCAATTCGCGCAACTTATAGATAACTTCGTGATTTTTATGGCCAACATAATCGTCCTTCTGAGCAAGCCATCCTTCGAATTACGGATAGATTTCGTACCACATACTCTCTATATGATAATAACTAATAACACTAGCACGCCGAAGGAGTGTGCGTACTGAAGAGAACATCGTTGCTGTAAACGAAAGTGTGGAAGAAGATCCCAATTTATCCATTTGTTGTCGGTCGCAGTCATTGACACTCTGTCCATCAACTACGTGGAAAATTTTGCGTAAAGATCTTGGTTTCCATCCGTATAAGATCCAGCTGGTACAGGAATTACAGCCACAAGCCTATCATCTGCGTCATTCTTTCGTCGATTGGGGTGAAGAGCAGTTGGAAACTAACCCGTTATTTTATCGCAAAATTGTGTCCAGCGATGAGGCTCCCTTTCGGCTTAACGGGTTTGTAAATAAACAAAATTGCCGCATCTGAAATGAGACCAATCCACAAGAGACCATACAAACTATGTTACATCCAGAAAAATGCACTGTTTGGTGTGGTTTGCATGCCGGTGGCATTATTGGCCCTTATTTCTTAAAAAATGAGGCCGGAGCTCGCGTTACCGTCAATGGAGATCGTTACCGCACCATGATTAATGATTTTTTGTTTGGAAATGTGTAGGACATTGATCAAGACGAAATGTGGTTCCAACAGAATGGCGCTACATGCCATACGGCGACGGCAACCATCGACTTATTGAAATCAAAATTTGACAATAAGTTAATTTCCAGGAATGGACCCGTCAATTGGCCTATAAGATCTTGCGCTTTGACACCTCTCGATTTGTTCCTGCCGGGCTACGCGAAATCACTGGCACATGTCAATAAATCAGCAACAATTGACGTCTTGGTAGCCAACATTGTTCGTATTATTCGTGACATACGGCCAGCAGTGCTCGAAAGACTGACTCAAAACTGGACGTCCAGAATACGCTTCATCAAGAGCAGCCGCGGTGGCCATATGCCCAAAATCATTTTCAAATGTTAATGCCATGAATAATAAATCTTTCGAATCATACCAAAAATTTGATTAGGTTTTAATTTTTCGTATTTTTTGTTATAATTTAAAGTTCTATCGGGCTTAAAAAAGTACCCATTGCTATCGCTTTCATAAAAATCTGGGCAACTATTATGAGCTCATTTTGATGATTTTTGAGTGTTGTGACTATGAATTTAAAAATAACAATGTTTTATCTTTGTTCCAACATCCTGGGAAAACCGTAAATTTAACGTCCAGCACTTGTGCAATATGCTAACTGCAACTCCTGTACTGTATTGCGCTTGTACTGGACAGTAAATATAATGTCATAATTAAAGCTGGCCACGAGCGGTACCGCGCAGTAGCGTAGAGTCGACCAGGCCTCGCGTTCCACTAGAGTTATTCTGCTAATAGAGATGTTTGCTGCCGCAAATAATTTCGCTCATCTTTTAAATAAAAATTAAATAACACGTGCTCAAACACTTACCATTTTAGGAGTCCTCCGTGAAATCACAAAGTGAATAATGTCTGTTAAATATCTGCAACATTAGATATGTTTCAACTGTTGTTTCGGCAAAACTAGTACGGCATGAGGAAAAAATGCGTTTATATGCAGAGAACGAACGTTCTACATCTAGTGACGTAATATTTGCGTAAGTAAAATAATCTTTCAAATAACTTAACTATTCTGTCGACGCACCTTCACAAATGTGTCTTAATGTGCCAAAATCAGAATTTTTCTCAAAAACACTTTCAAATTTTTCTAGAACAGAAACATTTTTTGCGTCTTCAATCGCGCATAGCTGTGCGTGAACATGTTGCACTATTTGTAGAGATTCTTCCAACGGCACCGCAGGATTTTGTAATTTTTCTATTGCATCTGCTAGCCCGAAGTAATTGTCGTGAATGATTTTTAAATCCATTTTAACCTGACTATCTTGAAATTTCGACTGGCTTTTCTGGATAGCGGCAGCTTCCTTTGTATCGAAGTGTAAAACCACGTTCTTAATATTGTCAAAATATTTATGATAATAAAACGCGGCCTGCAATCATGTTCCCCAACGAGTTAGAATAGGTTCTGGTGGCTCTGGTATACGGGGGCACAGTCTGTGAAATTCGCGAATACGTTTCGGTGATTTGACAAATACTGCTTTGGTATGCGCTATTAAAGCGTCTACCTCAGGATAACATTTTCTGATACCATCCGCCACAAGATTGAGAGCATGAATTTTACACGTAATCTGTAACAAATTAGCAGAATGCTTTTTAAAAGACCGGCCTACAGAAAGCATGTTTGCAGCACCATCACTCACTAACATCAAGAATTGGTTTGTTGAAAGTTCAATCTTGTCCAATGTATTTACACTAACTTTGAAATTACTTCGGCAGTACACTGTTGTATTCGTTTGGAGACTAATAGAATTGAAGGTGCCAATTGATGAGGTTCCAATTTGCGTGCCATTACATTAAGAACGGAATGTTTCTTCCGATCTGTTGTTTCGTCGACACATAACCACAATTTTTGATCTTTATATGTTCGCGCGCAGATGGCACAATTCTTCGTAACGATGTTCGACTTGGTAATTTGCACTCCGAATAGTTATTCCAAAAGCAGATAAATGGTTCCTTGTCTAGTAAATTAAACGGTATATTACATGCGATAAACGTAACGCATAAATTAAATATAAATATTTCATTGTCTCGTGCGCAATTTCTTTTTGAGACATGCTTTTCACTATTTACGTGTCATAGACGATGTTGTCTGGACCAACACATTAACGGGATTTTACAGATTACACATTTAATTTTAGCACCTTCATATATTAAGTCTGGAATTTCTGCAATAAATTTTCGAAGTTTGTCCGACCGCGGTCGTTTTGCTGACGAAATCATAATTTTTCTAGGATAGATAAACAATTGCGTAAATGACCGGCAGCGAAAATGTCCGTACTGCTCCGCAGACGAAGTAATACTACCGTTCCTCTCGGTCCGAACTGATTCTACGCCGATGCGCGGTACCGCTCGTGGCCAGCGTTAGTCATAATAGTATCGCTTGTCCCAGATTTTTATGAAAGCAATGGTACACTGGGGAACACCCTTCATGACTACTGCAAGTCACAGTCTAATCGTCCCGCTTCGCATCTGGTTGTTGCTCAGATTTTTCCCATTTTAAACCAATCGGCTTGTTTAAGAATTTACTGCAGAGTAGATACAGATAAAACCTCGTTTAGAAATAATATCTGCAAGAAGCTAACTGTGATAGACAAGAAAAGTGTTTTTGTTTGAAAGTATAAAACGTTACTTCGTAAGAGTTAACTGTTTTATTGAAATACAACTTAGGAACGTCCTGAATATTATTTATGTTCAAAAATATTATTGTTACATATTGTAATGAAATACTCTTAAATTAAAGGATTAAACATCACAGGATTTTAACGTTTTTGAAAATGACGTTTTGTGGGATCTACTTATTTACTTTTGCTTATCGAAAACGAATAAAAAAATTAACAATCTTTAATGTTCGAAAGAGAATTTAAAATTATATTTCCATTGGACTGTGTACGATTTTTTAAACAAATCTATCGTAACCTTTAACGGATAGCTATTAAAATTTTAATATGTTTATTTGAATTTTTAAGTTTTTAAAATAACTAATTAAATTGAATTTTCTCTTTTTATTTGATTTTTTGGTCAAATATTACGTTTCGGTACCTGCGCACTGACGTTCTTCGCAGAGTAGCAGTACTTCAGCGTTCGTTCTCGATATTTTAAGCTAGTAGCAGCACCCGATTACAACCAAATAATTTTTCTTTCAAATGTTCTTCCGTGAATAACAATTTTGATTTTTAAATGGTCGAAATAGATTGATTTATTGAACTTCTTCAGTTTTTCTTAGAAATAGTTTCATATTTACTTGAAATTGTAATAAAACCATCGAGGAATTTTGAAAAATATATTCTTGTCGACATTTGTTTATTCCATCTCCATTTTTTTTATTCAGAACCCCGGTTTACTATTTGAAGTATATAAAACATCATTCTTGACTTTTAAATCCATTGAAAATTTTTCTCTTCCATGGTAACGCTATCCAAATTTGCAGGTACGGTAGCGTCAGATACAGTAAATTAGAGTGGTTACTTGAAAATGATGCTAATTTTATAACTGGATGTGAGTAGTCAGAATAGGATAACATAAAGAAATACAATTAGAGTTTTCGTTAGTACATCTTGTTTCTAACATTAAAAATTATTTACTGGATTTTTGTTTAACAAAAATACTTCTTGTCTACATTTGTAAGACAAGGAAAAAAAATCAAACTGGGGGAAATTGAAGGGAAGAGGTACACTGCTTCGCCTCCTTATAAAATGGAACTAAATGTAGTTCAGCTGTCAAAATGCAACACTTTCTAACATGAGTAATTCAATACCACAACAATATATTGAGCTGCATGTGATTGTCAAAAATAGTAAACTTTGAATTTAGACAAGGATTTTTAAAAGCCGTTGTGGTTCAGGATATACCTCAGTCATAACTTCAATAGCATTTAAATCATAGTGTGAAGTATTTTGTGTTTGTTTATATGTTTATCTGTGAACTTGTTTTGAATTTCGCTGTGGTTGTGTATTGTTTGAATGTTTTTGTCTAAAGTCGTTTTTTTTAAGTCTCTCGAATTTTTAGAATTTTGTGAAGTTGAAGGGAAACTTGATTGTGATTGTAATTTTGGTGTATAATTTTTGCTTTCTTGTGATTATCCAAAGTTCTGATGATAATATAGAGCATAAGAATGTGAAGAATGTTGGCGTTGTTGTTGTGGTTGTGTTTGTGTTTTATTATTAGAGTAACCAAAACTTGCGGACTCGCATAGGCGTCGGTATTACGGGTTAATATGAGAATACGAAAAATTCATAAATAAACTTACTTGCTAATTATTCAACAAATTAGAGGCATCAGGATGTGAACTACTGTAAACTTGCATCATTGCATATGTTTCCACAGTTACTTCTTTAAACCTTGTGCGTCGACAAGAAAAAATATTCTTATACATAGAAAACGATCTCTCCACATCTAAGGAAGTTACATTTGCATGTAGAAACTGTTTTTCAAAATCACTTAAAAGTTCACTATTCTTACACTTATTATAAACGGCCTCTAAAGTATTAAAATCGGGATTTTTCCTTAAAACATCTGCCAACTTTTGACTAGCGCATAATCCTGGCGTATCATTTAATGTGTGTAATTTATTTTTTACACTCTCCACTATGTCTAATGATTCCTGCAATGACAATTCAGTACATTGTAGTTTTCTGATGGCATCTAGTAATACTGTATAATTGGTACATATTGTTGTTAAATCTTCTAAAAGTTGAGGAATTTGAAATTCTCTTTGACTTTCTCTAATGGCTTTGGATTCATTCCGATTAAATCGCATTATAACTGATTGAATTTGTTGAAAATGGATCAAATAGTAAGAAGCTGCCGTTAGCCAAGTACCCCATCGCGTTAAAATTGGTTCAGGAGGTTCTGGAATACCTGGACAAAATTTACGAAATTCTTTTAAACGTTTAGGAGATTTACGAAACACTGCTTTAGTACTTCCAATCATCCGATCAACGTTTCCGTAATGTTGTCGAACAACTTCACCAACTAAATGCAAAGCATGCAGCACGCAGGTTATATGTATTAAGTTAGGAAACATATGTTTTAAGGATCGCCCAACACTTAACATCGTTGCTGCACTATCTGTCACAATCATCACAACTTGATCTTGGGCAATTTTAAATTTTTTCAAAGCGTTCATTATCACTTTTTGAATATTTTCCGCGGTACATTGTTGAACACGTTTGCAAGCTAACAAATATCGAGATGCTGTGTTCTCGCTAGATAAAACGCGAACTATTACATTCACAATACTGTTTTTCTTTATATCGGTCGTCTCATCCACGGTAATCCATATTTTTTGGGAACACAAATCACGTTTACACACATTTTCTAGCATCTCTTTCATTCGCGGCAAATGATTCTGTAATTGTGTTTGTGAGGGTAATGGGTACTTTGGAACGTATTGTCGCCAAAACGTTTTAAAAGCTGCTTTTCTCACCAACGACAACGGAAGATTACAAGAGGTAAACATAATTAATAAATGTATGAGGAATAGTGTATAAGGTATTTCAGTTCTTGCATTTCTCATATGCTTCATACCATTGACATGCCTCTGGCAATCAGTTCTGTCCAATGCAGCCAAACGAACATTGCATATTAAGCAAAAAACTGCACTACCGTCATATTTTAAATGGGGAAAAAGTGACACATACTTATGTACATTAGTAGCAAATCTATTACAAGGCATTGTTGTCTTAGGTATGTAAATATTAGTTCTATATGAAACGGTACACTAATTATGTACTTCGTATAATACTACAACACACAAAAAACACCAGCTATAGTTTCAAAAGCGACACGCAAGTACATAACCTTGACCGTTCGACTAATCTCTGCAACACCCCAACCGGTACTAAAGCGAAATCTCTCTCAGCGCGGTTTAACATGATTTATATTCAAGATCGACA
This sequence comes from Dynastes maya, assembly GCA_029619315.2. NCBI lineage: Eukaryota > Metazoa > Arthropoda > Insecta > Coleoptera > Scarabaeidae > Dynastes > Dynastes maya. Next base: position 31,021,485 of record JAROYE020000001.1, read on the forward strand.
CTACATACCTGCTTCCCTACCGGTTTAGTTTATTTATGAATTTTTCGTATTCTTATATTAACCCGTAATACCGACGCCTATGCGAGTCCGCAAGTTAAGGTTACTCTATTTATTATGCTTGTAAAACTTATATAGGTCATCGTATTGCCTTAAAACTTAGCAAAAATTTTTGAATGAGCGTATATTTGTAATAATTACGGATTTAGTAATCTCAAAATCGAAATGTCTTGCTAAGTGTTTAATTAGTTCGTGTTCTGTAAGTTAAAGGCGTTAAATGTTGTACGATTGAGAATTTATTTCTCCCTTGAACATATTCCTTTTATGTATGATATTTTCCCATGCATAAATTACTTCTAACTTTATTATGCTCTGTTTCTGACCAGAACTTTTACAAAAAATTGGATTCAAAGTCATCAAATGTTTTAAGTGATGCTTCGATAACGGAAAACCATGTGCTTGCGTCGTCGGTGAAAATTACATTGCAAATTTGAAAAAATGAAATTTTTCCTAGGATGACATGTTCAATGCCATTTAAATATATCATTGGACGCTCACGACGTCCATCGAATTTGGTAATTACTTCATTTAACATGAAGCCAGGATTGATTGGATTCATAAGGAGCATCGTTATTAATAGGTCTGATGGTATCGGTTGAATATGGGTTGATCTTATGTCAGAATGGGTGACTTTTCTTCTATTAATTCAACTCTTTTCTCTAATTTTGACTGATTTTACACTAATTGTTCAAAATGACAGGATATCTGATTTAACATACCTTCTATGTCTTCCACGCAATCTCCAGTATCATATCGTTCGTTGGCATTTGGATAATTTATACTGTTAATCTTAAAAAATATTAAAATTATTAAGAAGGTTGTTTTGAGGCCTAAATATAAATCTAAATATACTCGAAACTAATTTTGAATTTTGATATCCTGTATATATAATATTGTTTTAGTTATATTTTGTTTTTTACTCGTAAAATTTCCATTAAAATATTATCATTTATATATTCACCTGTTGCGGTAGCAACGCTGTCGGTATTCCCCATCGAAAGTTCATTCTCCTTGCTAATACATGCAGTGTTCGATAACGCATTTGGTCTGAACTCATTGAATGCGATAAGCGGGTGGATTCAATAATAGACAATATTAAATACTCCGTCAGGGTGAACATTAAATACCAGTGGTTCAAGGTGTTGCTACGTTCAAACGGGAGGCTGGGATTTATTAATGAGAATATCGTATTAGCGCAGCAGTACGCACTACCGTTGTTAAGGCCGTTCGGGATCAACTTGAAAAGCATGAAATACTTTGAATATTTGCGCTTTCCATTACGTTTGAACGAATAAGCTGAACGGAGCGGGATATCATTATAATTAAATTTTGGCGAACCTTTTTATTACACTTACGGGAAGTATGTCATCGTAGAGGGAATTTGATTTCGGTGACCAACGGCAGCGCTATAAGTAAGCTAAACGCTATTGATACGTTAAAACTTAAGTTTTTAAGTTTTAACGTATCAATAGTCGACAGGGTTATTGATTTTATAATCTTTAATTCAAACTCTAACTCTGCTTTGGAATTATATAGTTTATCTCCTTTTATTATACCTGACAATAAGCTAGAATCCTCTGGACCAACTTTGTTGTATAACTCTTATTTCTTTTCAATCATTCCAAAAGTAAATTGGGTTCCTAATTTCATCAAGCTGTAACTGGTTCTTAAAGTCATTTTGATGCAGCAGATTCTTATTTTATGTACAGAACTCTGGGTGCCTCCAACAGCGCAGTGTCCAAATTTGGAACCAAAGGATAATGATTGAAACAGGGTTCTCTGGTTAGGATGGCTGCTCAGGTTTCGGTTATTATATAGTTACTATCAATAGTTTTTATTTCAACTGCAGTTTGGCTTGGTACAATAAAAAGTTTGGCATTGCTATTTTCATTCTAAAGTTCTAACAGTGGTTATCTATAAACTGACGTGTCTATATTTTAAAAACGTTGGAACAATAACAGATATTAATTATTTGACACATAATTTCACAATGTACACTACACTACACTACAAATTGATAGCCTTTATTCAATTATAAAATTTATTTGACTCAAAAAAATTAAATCTTCATTTCATCGAAATGTCCACCTCGTGGGTTCTGTCTTAAGCCAGGCTTCTTGTAGTTGTTTCCACAACGATGCCTTGGAAGGTGGAAGACTTATTTTCACCTATATATTGAGTTCTTCCCCCAAAAGCTCTATGGGATTAGCATCTGGGGATGGCGTTACTCGCCAAAAGTATCCTGGTAATATAGTTGAGTTGAAAGATGCTTCTAAAAATTGCAGCCACATTGGACGCTCAGTTGTTGCTTAACTGTTGTTTGTGTCAATCGATGTTAGTGTTTCTGTAAAAATTGAAAAAATCGAATATGGAGCCTTTATTAAATTCTTGCATTTGGAAGGCAATACGCCTACGCAAATTAAAGCCGAGATGGAGGCTGTTTACAGGGACTCTCCACATCATTTGCCACAGTGAAATGTTGGGCAGTTGAATTTAAATGTGGTCCTCCCAGCTTGGTTGACGATAACATTCGGGACAGCCATAAACTGCAACCACTGCAACAGAGACGGTTGTCAACTCGAAAGAACGTGTTTTTCTTGGCTGAAGATTTATTTGAGTATGGAAAAGCTAGCCGTGCGTTGGATGCCACGCTTGCTCATTCAGAACTAAAAGCTCATTCGAATGAACATTTCCAAAGTCCTGTTGAATCGGTTTATGCGGGATAAGTTGGAGTTTTGGCGCCGACTAATAACTGCAGATGAAACTTGGATGCATCAGTCAGGGTGGACCGGCTCCGAAAAAGACGGAGTAGCCATGGAGTTGTGTTCATCGACTATCTCCAAAAAGGAAAAACTAACAGGGGCATACTACGCTTCATTACTTGACAAGCTGAAGGCAGAAATTTCAGAAAAACGGCCCCATTTGAAGAAGAAGACCACGAAGACAATCACACTCCAGCGGTCGCGATGGCAAATATTCACAAATTGGGGTTCGAATTGATAGACCACCCTACTCACCAAATCTGGTGCTCAACATTGTTCTGTTTCTTAGGCTCAGCGTTTCGCTCGGAGGACAGAGATTTTCATTGAATTAGGAGGCCATCCCATTCGTAAACACCTATTTTGCAGAACAAGATGCTAACATTAGAGACACATTAGAGAGATGGAGGCATCGCTTGGAAAAATATGCAGACTCACAAGGAGACTATGATGAGAAATGATACTGAATTTCAAAGAAGAAATACTTGTTTCTGTGTTAGAATGGAAACCTTTCAAGCTACCCTAGTATTATATAATGTCGCTCCATCAAGTTAATCAGTTACTGCAATGACATTCACTATCTACGCTATCCAGAAAAGCATGTATTCTAACAATACTAAAACAATTTGTATCAGTTATGAATTGGTTTATTGAACAATTGTGCTACAGCTTAAGTAAAAGTAATCAAGAATTTGTGACATTTAGAGCTTTTTTGGAGTGTAGTATCATTTAGCCTTCAAACTATTTCTATATGAAATACTTGGTTAACATGCAAACTTTCGGCGGTAAAGAATGCCATTCTAGCTATTTCGTTCACATTCGTCCTAAGCACATTCACCGTTGATTTTGTCAAAAAAAAAATGCGCGATATACATTAATAATCGGGTCGTGTAGGTGTCCCGACGGGTCCGATGTTAGAGTTAGTTAGGTCGCTTCGGTGGTGCTCTGGTACGGCAGGTAACCAGTAGGTGTAGCCTCTGTCACGGTTACCAAGGCAACGGCACAAACTGTCCAGTCATGGCGGCCGATTGAAACCTAATAATTAATTACTCGGGCATGCTGTTCGTCAGCATGACGTATATTGCAGTCAGATTTTAAAGACATCTAACACACGCATACAGGTACACCTGAACACACACGTACATAAACCTCGATACTCACATATATGAACGTGCACACATGCAGGCATCGCTTCGTATCGTAAATTACTATGTTATAAATTACATCCGATAACTTTGAAAAATCAAAATTAATGCGAGTCATTAAACAGCGTTAAATGACGACGATATCCCGTACAAACAGAAGAGAGAAAATGCCTTTTTCCCTTCGTGGCTTTGTTCGATGTTTTGTTTCGTCCGCTAATATTATCGATTTTACTATATCGGACGTTGTGCTGATGCTCAACACGTGAGTTGGAATAATTAAGTCGCTTAAAGTGTAATCAAATGGGAAATCGTAGGACCTATTATCGCTTTTGTTGTTGTTATTGTTACGATTATTACTATTATTATTATTAAGCCGTGGTAATCAAAAAGTCGTTGTGTTCTTCCCATAATAGGACATAATACAATCGAAAAACGCTTTTTATCCTTAATTGACAAATGTTTCAATAACGTACCTGCGTGTACCGGAATACATGGAATGCTCTTTCCACAATGTTAAGGATGTTACAATATTTGAATTGCGTTTCTTACAATTTCGAATGAATTTCATGAATTTTATCAAATGTTTTTAAAATTACTAATAGATCGAACCACGAAATTTGAAAACATAGCGCGTCTTAATACATTACATTCACGTCATACCAATAACTAATCTATTGTGGATCTACGAGATTACATCTACAATTCTTGTAGTGAGTACCTATTTCAATATTCAGGCTTAAGGCGTGGAAGTCGTACCAGCAGGAGAGACGGACTACTAGTAATATTTTTCAAAACACTAGTTGTACTGCGTTATGTAGCAATTTTTCTTTGAATTCAGAGGCGTTTTCCTTTTATCCTATTAACTGAATATTTATCCATCCAAAATCACCACATACAATACATTTTGACGCTGACAACGCCCGCGTTCCATTTAATGTGCGTTTTTTAAAACCCGATGGAACTTACAATTATAAAAAATAACACGAAAAATTAAATTCTAATAAAATTTTTGGTACGATTCCAAAGATTTATTCATGGCATTAACATTTGAAAATGATTTCGGACATATACCTACCACGACTGTTCTTGATGAAGCGTATTCTGGACGTCAAATTTTGGGTAATTTTCGAACACTGCCGGCATGCCTCGAATAACACGAAGAACGTTAGCTTCCAAGGCGTCAATTACCCCACGGAAATAATGGAGAGGTGTCAAATCGGACCACCTTGGAGGCCAATTAACAGGTCCATTCTTCGAAATTAACATCGTCAAATTTTGATTTCAATAAGTCGATGGTTGCCATCGCCGTGTGACACGTAACGCAATCCTGTTGAATACACATCTTGTCCAGATCAATATCCTCCATATTTTCAAACAAAAAACCATTAATTATGGTGCGGAAACGATCTTCATTGACGGTAACGCGAATTTCGGCCTAATTTTTGAAGAAATAAGGGCCAATGATGCCACAGGTGTGTAAACCGCCCCAAACAGTGCATTTTTCTGGATGTAATGGAGTTTGTAGGGTCTTTTGTGGATTCGTCCTACACCATGTGCGGCAGTTTTGTTTATGCACGAACTCGTCAAGCCAAAAATGAGCCTCATCGCTGAACGCAATTTTGCGATAAAACAACAGGTCAGTTTCCAACTGCTCTTGAGCCTAATCGGCGAAAGAAGGACGCAGATGATGGTCTCATGGATTTAGTTCCTGTATCAACTGGATCTAAAGCCGATGTAGGCCAAGATCTCTGAGCGAAATGTTACATGTAGTGAACAGACAGAGCCCCAATAACTTTGACCGACGAATGAATAAATTGGGATCTTCTTCCACACTTTCATTTACAGCAGCGATATTCTCTTTAGTACGCACATTCCTTCGACGTGTTGGTATTATTGCAGCATGTAAAGAGTGTGTGGTACGAAATCTAGCCACCGTTCGACGGATGGCTTGCTCAGAAGGACGATTTTGTGGGCCACAAATATCACGGATGCTTCTGTAAGTTGCGCGAATCAATAAATTTGAATAATTTGGTAGCGTTGTTCAAGCATCAGTCTATTCATGACGACTTGCTAGAGTATATGATCATAAATGTCAAAAAATGAACGCAGTATAACAGCTAGTTTTACAGTTAAGTTTTATCTAAGCAAAAAAAAACACCCGTTATAAATATTCAGTTTCAGAAATGGGAATGGATTAGGTGAGGTAAAGTGGATCAAGGTTACAATATTCACTTGATTTTGTTCAAATGTTACGCCACTAAGCGTCTTGAGCGCCTGCATCGATTGCTCAGCAGGGCAAGTGTTTTGTAAACTAAGTAAATAATAAGATTGATGGAAAATATTAAATATTTTACCAAATATTAAAGCAAACTATTCCACTAAAGAATTGAAAGTATATAAACGTTTCATCAAAACCTATATTAACGTCTTTAACAGATTTAAGCAGATCCATAACAGCTTCCTTTGTTTGAATAAGCTGCTTTCTAAATCTGATTTTTTTTTGGAAAATGTAATTTTGCGGGATGAAACGGATCACACGAATTTTATCATAAAGTATGTCTTTTTAGGTATGCCACGAGTCTACAAGAAGAAAATAGGCCAACGTGGCAAACAAAATGATGATGACTGTTAACACCGTAAGAAACAAATTTAATAATGACATTTCTTTTGCATACCCGGATGTTCCCGATGTATCCGTTATATAGATGGTAGATGGACAAGTGGTGTAGAGACGAAATAGTCTCTACACCATTGCTCTATCGCGGTTTTAATTAGTTCATATGTTTTAGAAAATATCGAATACCTATCTATCAAACTGCTAAAGAAATGCTGAACATCAGAATCAATTACAGTAGGTTTTAGAGGAAATTACTTAAATCAACATGGAGGCACATGAGGCAGGGAAGAGTTTTGGTATTGTTAAAACTATATTGAGGTATGGACGAACAACATGAAGATTTGAAATCAACTGGGTCCAAATGTAATGCTGGTTGCAAATGTCAAAGAAAAATTTAAATCATATTAAGAGTTAACTGAAATGTAATTCCTGACCATGCATTCTAGTGTATTATTCAACTGAATATGTCCGATGAGACACTAGCACCAACTTGAGGAATAGGAAGGATAGTCGGAAGTCCAGTCCTAATCGAAGCTGTTTGGAATGGAATGCCAAAAAAGAAATTAACTTCAACGAAAGATGATGTAACGTTTATGATACAAAAGCTATACAATCGCTTTGTGAAGCTTGTAAGAAAAGGAGGTAGTCTCCTGGTTGTCTACTGGTTTTTCAAAAATACTTTACTTTCCAACAACCGTGAATATCAAAGTTTGTTTTGGATTTAGAATCCGAGCTCCAAATTTGAATACAAATTTGATTTCGAATTCGACTGGTTAGGCGTACTAAAATATCATTAAAAGAGAGATGTAATTTTAAGAATTGACTTACCTTTACTAAAAACCGTTGTACGTTTTAAATTAATAGTAAACGAGTGGATGGATGAAGCTATAAATAAAATAACAGCATTCAGTTTAAGTAATTATGGAATTTCGATTTTTCGTTGAATTTGCATAGCTTAAAGTAGAGAAACTGCAATTTAAGCTCAATATGTAACACCACCGCAGAGCCGCAGCAGGCATCAACCACTCCTCTTCTTTCCCCTAATCGAACGGTCAGGGGCTTTGATATTGGAATTCCTCGCCAGTTCAGTAATTAAACATCACCCCCCAACGTTGCCTCTTGTGTACCTGCTACTACACAGTCTATTCAACTCACACAATGTTACTGGTGCGTATTGCGTATGTGCATATTGTTAATGACTGGTTTGGTTTCCATGTTAATAGTTAGTAATAGTAGAAAATTGTTCTTGAGCGCAACTATTCGTTGCATATTCGAATTGAGTTATTGCTATGGGTACCGTTTGTTTAGTTTATGATATTTTACTCTATTAATTAGGATTTATTAAAATTGATTCATATATCATATACACTTTTAGCTCATAAACAGGGCGGGCACTAAGAGCTTCGCGCCAAGTTAAAAGTGAGGTTGCCGCGCCCATGACGCGACGTATGCATGCAGATGAATCGGCACGGGCTACCTCAGCGAATGAAATTATTGATTTATTGCAACAGTTTCTCATCAACCCCAACGTTAGTCGTAATTAGAGATAAATATAGGTATGTAAGTATGTCTAACGTACGCAAGGAAAATAAAGAAACGGCTACTAAAGTCACTAAATTCATCAGTGAATTTCCGGATTTGAACTATAATGAAACTAAAGTATTGTTAGAGTTTGCAAGATACCTTCAATGTGCTGGAACAAATTCTGAACATTTCCAAGAAGTAAAATCTGTAATTTTACAATTCGACCCTGACGAAGCTATGGCTATTGAGGAGAGCCAGAAAGGATTTCTAGATACTTCTGTCGAAATAGATTTAAAAAGTATTAGCAACAATTATAAACGATTACTAGACGCAATAGAAAAATTGCAAAATACTGGTTTGTCGTTAGTAGAATCAGTGCAAATCGTGAACGAAGTTAATACGTTGCTACATGGTATAAACGACGCAAAAAACGGTCGCCTTATAGCAAAGTTGGACAGTGTTTAAAAAAAATTCCGATTATAGGAGATTAAGACAAATGTGTGGTGGTGCATCTGCAGATTCATTACGGTATTAAGTACAACAGATTTTAGAAAAAACTACTTTTTGCGGTTATTACATTATGTATACAATTTATGCCGTTTTCAAACAAAAAAAAATAATATTGGCGATAAAATACTTCAACGTGTTCATATTTCGCTTTATTTACCAAACATTTTTATTGCGACAGTTTTTATTTTTTTCACTGGGGTATTGATTTCAAAATACCACTTCTGTCGGCTGTGAATCACACATACACTATTTATAATCCGCGGCCCATGCGACTAATCTGATTCTGTTGCGAAGACCGATTGTGCCCGGTTTACTCATGAACTAAATTTGAATTCAAATTGATTCTAAACAATTCTGTGTTTTTTAACTTCTTATGCTTGGTCCATTTCGCCGAAAATTTGTGCTTCCCAGTTAAATGATTCCCTGTTGTCATTGTGCTAAGGAGATCAGTACCTAATACACTCCTTCCAATTGTGTTGTAGGTGCTTACTACGGACACCGAAAAAGAATTCAAATATTTTCCTTTCTTCGAAAAACCTTTATTATTAGATGTTTTGTGCAGAGAATTTTTTCTTTATTTCCATGGTTTTCTTATTTTAAACCCATTTCTGCAACAAATTTGGATTACTTCAAGCTCCAGTTCGTTTTCCAAACTTTCGTAGTAACAGTCCCACTAAGTCTTACTGTATTTTCTTAAAATTATAATTTAGAAAATAATGCTTCAATTAGCCTTTAATAAGTTAATTATACAGTACAACATGAACTAATTCAGTTTGATTAATTTTAGGAATTGAAACATTGGTTCACCATCAATGAGGTGAACCTAATATTAACCTTCCGTCAGACGCAGCTGTTCAAATTGATATTCAGAGTGTACCGTCTCAAATAATTTAAAAAGTACGAGCAGTATCGACATTTGTGTACCAATAGTTTCTTAACTTTCATCCTTCTTTGTGACCAAGCCGTTTAGTCTTTGTAAATTGCTTAGACGGTTAAGATTTTTTCAAATTGTTCATTTTAATACACCACTGCTGTGCCCCGTACGCTTTAATGTCAGTGTAATGTTTGTTTGTTTTCTTTTAGGTATTATAATCTAATTCATACATTTCGAATTCGTTTGATTTATTTTTGAAAATATTTTGACATTTTTATTTGTCAATTTTCAAATTGATACACCGTGCCTGATTACGTTTGTTTAGACAAGTCCTTGCATTTCAGGTCATATATACGTGTGCGTGAAAGTTGATCATGGTAGAATGTAGTAAAAAGTATAGTCTGACTGATCTAAGAGATATTGAATAACTCCAGGAGATGATGCTTGATGAGGATGACTATGAAATAAGAGAAGATGTTGACGATGATGTTGATACAGATGGCGAAGATGCGGTTAAAATTCGTGAAGAAAATTCTGAAATAGAGCAGGACGATGATAGCAGCGATGAAGACATTTGAAGAAGATGAAAATTATTTTATTGGAAAGGATAAGAAAACTAGATGGTGTGAATATCCTTCATCACAAAGGGTGCGTGCCAGAAGCTATAATATTATTCGAAAACTTACAGTAGTAACAGGCGAGGCTAAACAAGAACTCCTACGGAATGCTGGAACTGTCTGATACCTGAGGACATATTAAACATTACTGTTCAATATACTAATCAGTATATCGACAGTATCAAGCAATCATTTCAACGCGAAAGAGATGGAAGATCTATCGACATTACTGAATTGAAAGCCCTCATAGGTCTTTTAATTTTAACTAGGATAAATGGAGATGGAGTAGATAAATTTCGACTGCTAACGAGTTTAAAACGCTTAAGATTCATTATGCGGTGCCTTCGATTTGACAATCGTGATGATCGTAATGAAAGGCGAAAAATAGACAAGATTACAGCAATTCGTGAAGTATTTACAATGTTCGTATAGAATTGCCAGAAATCTTATACCATGAGTGAAAACGTCACAGTCGATGCAAAGCTGGAGGGATTCCGAGGAAGATGCAGTTTTAGACAGTATATACCTAGTAAGCCGAACAAATATGGTATCAAAATTTACGCACTTGTTGATTTGTAAGTATTTTACTTATATAATTTAGAAATATACAGCCTGAAAGCCCTTATCGACTAAGCAACAAACCTTCAGAGATCGTTCTGCGGTTATACAAACCTATATACCAATCAGGTCGTAATGTAACAGCGGCAACTGGTTTACCAGTATAGCCTTTATTGAAGAGTTAAGAAGTACAATTTTATCGTACGTTGGAACCATCAAGAAAAACAAGCCCGAGATTCCACTGGAGTTTAATATAAGTTGTTGTTGTTGTGTATTGGGCGAGGCGTCGGGTTACGGAATACACCTCGCACTTCTAGGCATCGATTACTATGATCATTAGCCAACCCCACTAGAATTTTGCCGAATCCAGAGATGTTCCAACCTTTGGTAGGGACTTTTAACGTGGCAAACATCGTATTGACACGGGACCTACGGTTTAACTTCCTTATCCGAGGAGAAGGCATACCTTGATTTTTATCCCTAATTAAAAAACAACCGTCTCGACCGGGATATGAACCCGCGCCGTTCGGATCGAAATGCAAGTATGCTAACCATTCGACCACCGAGACGGTCTTTAATACAAGTAAACGTAGAGCTATCAACTGCAGCATTTTTGGATTCAAAAAAGGTTATACGTTGACTTCTTATGTATCTAAGAAAGGTAAACATGTAATTCTCACATCAAGCTTATATGAAGATAATTCCATAGATCCAACTACCAGAGATAAACAAAAACCTTCCATCATTACATCTTACAATGGAACCAAAGGTGGCGTTGACACTGCAGATAAGTTGTGTGCATCGTATAATATTGCAAGAATTGTGCGCTGCTGGCCAATGGTAATATTTTTGCAATGACTAATATAAGTTGAATCAATGCGCAAATAATTTGTTTTGGGAATGATCAAAAAATTATTCAAAGGAGAGAATTTTTAAAACAATTATCTCATGCGTTAGTTTTGCCTCATATGGCGCGAGGAAGTAAAGAAACATCAGAGTTACATCTGGATCTCCAAGAAAGACTGAAAAGTTATAGACCACAATGTGAGTAAGAAGCTATAAACACAGAAAATGATACCCAAGGTAGAAATATAAGAAAAAGGTGTCATACTTGCACAACAAATAGGCGACTAACAAGATATAATTGCAAGAAATGCAACAAACCAATATGTTTAATGCATATTCAAAGTTACTGCACATATTGCAGTAAAATGCTAGAATGCACAGGACAGCTAGATTCCGATAATGAAAATAGCTAGAGTTAATTAACAAACTTACATATTATATTATTTGTTCATATTGTTTTTATTGTTTGTTTAAGAATAAAATTTATGTTTCGAATTATTTCGAGTATCTGTCTATACCGGGTGTTCGGTAATTGGCGGAAAATGGACTCGTAGCGATATTGTCCGCATAATTTTGAGTTGAAAATCCTAATATAAAAACTTTATAAAAATCCTCGTACGTTCGGTTACACCATCAAAGTTCAGAATTTCGAATATTAGAAGTAGATAAATCTTTCAATGTTTGGGATTTTATGTCAATTATTGACATTGAGGAAGCCATTGGTAAAGAACGCTAGAACTTCGTTACCGTTTCATTACTTAATTAAGAATTTAGAATTTTTTTTTTAGGGAAAATTATAAAAAAAATAGATCTGACAACAATGCAATATGTATTTATGAAAATTGACGTAACTATTTTTGATTGTTAGTTGTAATTCTTGTAAGTGCCAAAGTAGAACATTACATCCACTATACTTCACTTTTGCTATAATTAAGTTATTGGTCTTGTGTTGCTTTTACAATGAATTTTACTTTTAATGAATATGCCGACACGTACATGGTATTTGGCTTCTGTAATGGAAACGCTTATGCAGCCGTAGAGGAATATCGAGTGAGATATCCAAATCGCCGTGTACCTTCTTACAAGACAATTAGAAGACTGGATACTCAGTTAAGGGAAACAGGTGCATTTGTACCTATGCGTAATAGTGCAGGAGCACCAAAGATTCGACGCACAGTGGATGTTGAAGAACGTATTTTGGAAGCTGTGTACGAAGACCCTCAACTTAGTACGAGAGAAATTGGTAAAACTTTTAATATGTCCAATAGCACTGTACTTACTGAGAATCTTTTGCGGCCATACCATTCAACAAAAGTGCAACCGTTATATCTCGAAGATAACGTTGCTAAAGTAAATTACTGCAATAGAATGATGGCATTAATAAATAGACAACCAGATTTTATACAAAAAATATTATGGACAGATGAATGCACATTTGCAAGAGGTGGTTGTTTTAACTTTCACAATACGCATTTTTGGGCAGACGAAAGTCCTCATGCAATTCATGAATTTGGACATCAACGTAAATTCTCTGTTAATGTTTGGCTCGGAATTATAAATGTGGCTCAATATTTATTCAAAATAGATTAAATGCTAAAGGCTACGTAAATGTCTTAAAAGAAATGTTAGACAATTTACCTTTAGTGCTAAGACCAAACATGTATTATATGCATGACGGAGCTCCTGCTCATAATGCGCTTGTCGTACGCATCTGGCTGCAGGAACATTTTTGAGACAGAATTATTGCCAATAATGGTCCCATTGCATGGCCTGCGAGATCTCCAGATCTTAATCCCCTCGCTTTCTTTGTTTGGGGATTTCTAAAGGATAAAGTTTATGCAACACCAGCAATAAATCAACAAGACGTGAGGAACAAAATTAACGCAGCCGTCCAGCTAATTACTCCTGAAATGTTACAATCAGTCAAAGATGCTATTCCTCGGAGACTTCAACGCTGTATCGAAGTTAATGGTTTTCATTTTGAAAATTTGTCATAATAATTCTTTAAAATGTTCGTTATCATGGTTACTATTTACTATCTTTGTTTTAATTTACTTTGTTGAATCAATAAATAGTCTTATTTAATTAATGTAGCGTTGTCAAAATTCTGAATTACAAAAATTTATCCTGTGGCCAAACAAAGACATTTACGAAAATTTCATATTGCTACGAGTCCATTTTCCGCCATTTAGTTAACACCCTGTATATCTGATGATTTAAAAAATCGTGCTAACTTAAGATTGATTTCAATAAATTCCAAATAGAACATGTCATAAAAGGGTAATAAGGTGTTTCTTTAAATGAATTCACCCAATTTAACTGAAAATGCTTCCTTAAAACAATTAATTGTATCATAGGATCAATTTGATACACCGCGCCTGATTCTGCATAGAAAACACCGCGCCCGACGCCGGAAGGTTAAACAAAAACCAAGCATCTCCAAGAATGGTTATATATTGTACTCAGTATATTATGAATGTGTCCAAAGAAGCGCATGAATACGCATTAGTACATGTGCAAATTCAAATAAAATTCACCAGTAAAACGACAATTTAAATAGAAAAAAATCGTTGGCGTGAGATCAAGGTATCAATAGGAGTAGTGGACACAAGAATGGTTTATTCATGTACCGAACGGTCAGGGCCATCTAGTCTGAATCCTCGCGAGTCTAATGGGTTTCTGATTGCCAAGCAGCAGGGAGCACAGTTAATGTTCCAATAATACTAGTAAATACCCCGTCACTAACGCCGCTCCATCGGGCTATTCCGCTGCAGAAGCCGCAACTTGCGGAGGAAATATCTTTCACTTATAATGATATTCAATTTCTACTTGTAATTATCGAATATTATAGAATAGTATCGGTCCTTAGGTCTTAGTAATGAATAATTAGTGAAATAATGGAAAAGTAATTTTAAACGTAACAATAAAAATCGCTTTTATGTTTTTGTTTTCCGGCCGTGTATACGTCAGGAAGGAACAAAAATCATTCCGTTATTGATGTTAGATATGAAACTCGAGATAATAATATCTCGAACGCATTATATCGTGTCCAACGGGGAGTACACATTAAGAAGTAACTTGAGCGGTCACGACGGTGCAGATGAAGCGTATCAAGGCACACTCTTCGGGTCAGTTCTCACCCCTCAAACAACACGAACGCACGCCTCTTTAGTTTCAAGTTTCTGCGTCAACAACCAGCATTTGTCTTAGCACTTGCTGACCCTTGATAAGTTCTCCTGCTTGTTTACCTTGTCTTTACAAATGTAATATGTCATTTTTGTCAATACATTTGGCGGTCACCCATTTCACAGAAAGGTAGATAGATGATTTTATTCAATATTGCTGCGCAATACATTGATTAGGCTAGGTTAATGAATTATGAAATTTTAAAAATGTATGAAATGCATATTCAGTGCAAAATATAGTAATCATACAGGTTAAAAGGAAACATAGTGAAGAATGGTGTAAACATACATCGCAGATAAAACCGTTGCTTTAAACAAACGAGTGCTCAACTCCTTGAAATCTCAAGGCAAGCGATTAGTTATGTATATGTTTTAATAATCATTAGCTAAAGGAAATGGTATCCATCCAGATGTGTAGAGACTAGCTGTTCTACAAGTTAGAGGTTCAAAGGGAGCTTCGTCCAGAAAATTGTAAATGCTATTTAAAAGTAATATCCACTTTGACATGAATTAATGATATGCAGATTCTTACAAAATCTGCTGTCAAGTGTTAAGAAGCGAGTACATCCAACCTTAATCAAAGGGCGCGGTGAAATTAAGCTTGTGAGAGTAGTTTTATGCAAGTTCTTACGTTGTCCTGGTTTGAAGAGCAATGTCGCTAGTCGTCTGCTTCGGTGTATCTTTCTTGTGAAGAGGAAGGACCAATTGCTTATGCTTGGATGTAAATAATGCTTATATATTTGTTCGCTTACTCGGTTGCTCTCTAAATTACAAACAGTACGTAGGTATAAAACATAAATTTATTGAATAAACAGTCCCTTTGCAGCATGAACACATAGAAACCTGCTATTTCTCGTAATATATTAATTTCATAATTCGGATTCTTTCCGTGTACGCATATGTATCTTAACGTTTCTGAATGCTCGGTTCACCACCACAACCCTCCGAAGCCTAAGCGTCTGGGCGACAACGGGAAAAAAAAAGTCGATCACTACCGCAAAAATGTGCTCTACAACTCACGGCTCCCGGACGCTCGTGTTATTTCATGTATTTGTAAGATACACCGCCTCCATATCTATTGCTCCTGCTTCTGTCCCCACACATAAATGAAAAAGTGAGAAACCAAAGATTGTGCGATGAATAGACGCTAAGTTATGCGTAAGCAAAGGAGCGACGATTGACAATAGTGGTATTGTGAATTCCTTCTCGGCGGCAAATTCATATCGAGCGCTCGTTTCCAATACATACGCTAGCGGTAGCCCCATCGTGGAAATATGTAAATAACTAATTGGTAGAGTTTGTTAAAAAGGTGGTACCGGGTGACAGTAGCGTAGCGGTAGCGGCCTTGGTAGAGGTAATTTTCAACTCGTAGTTGATCTCGACAGTACCGCGAGAGAGTTCAAAGCGACAGTACGTTGCACGCTGCACGTCAAATAAGTACGCGGAAATGGGACGCCCAAAAGGTGTAACGTTCCCTTTGAATGTGAATAAATATCTCAGGCATTTCCCTGGATTAGAATATAGAAGTCCGCATATTTACTGTATAATATGCAATAGCGGATTGCTAAGTCGCAATAGGTTTCAATGTAGAAAACACCGTAAAAGTAAACGTCAAGTATTGAATTTAAGAAACAGTATTCCATACTGGCAATTTTTATATGATTTTATTTTTATGTTAAGTGTGTGCAACATCCCACAACATCTAGTATCTAATGAACACTTTCGTCTTTTTTGGGCCAAGTATGTTCCCTCATGGAAGCTGCCAACATCTATGCAATTACGGTACAATTTGCCACGTGTGCAAGGTACAGTAAAGGAATGTATAAAAGACGAGTTGAGAAATAAGAGAATCTGCCTATGTGTGAATGAAACAACTGATGCTCAGAAACACAGCGTCATTCATGTTGTAGCGCGTCTTTTAAAACGAGATCATCCACCAGCTTCATTGTTGTTATCCGGTAAAAGGATTCAGAAAACTAATCCAGAAACCGCTGTCAAGATAATAAAAGATTCGTTGAGAGAATTTTGTATCACAGGAACGCAAGTCACAATGTTCGTTACTGATGGAGCCGCAACAATGTTGAGAGTTGGTAGGATGTTGAAAATATGCTTCCCGAATCTTCTTCACATAATATGCCTTATACACGCATGTCACCTCGTAGCAGAAACCATTCGAAAGAAGTATCCAATGGTGGATAAATTAATAGCATCTACCAAAAAAGTGTTCATCAAATCTCCCAAACACATCCGTGTATTCAAACAATTGTGTCCGAAATTACCACCACCACCTCAGCCTGTAATAACGCAATGATTTAGCGTTGCTTTGAGAGCTTTTAATAATATACGAGATATACTGGATTTCTTGTAATTTTATATTTAGATTCAGTTACCATTTTAGTATCAAATTGATATTCCTATATCCGCTGAAATCAAATAATGATATCAAATAAATGGAAATTAACGAATGTAAAAATTGTAAAATGTAAACTAACCTTGATTTTGTCATATAAACTCTATGTTCCTTATGACATTCACAGGATATCTGCTTATTCTAACCTCCAACCTTCTCTTCTACCTTGAATTTATTGTCTAATTTCGATATCGGACACTTTAAACTGGGAGCGCAGCCAAAATACGAGTTAACTCGATGAAAGCTTAACCAGAAGTGATGAATTTATTGGCGTCCCTTTTCTCCTTTATTTTAATCGCGATGACGATTGTTTCCATCTTCAGCAAATTTTCATGATTTCTGCCTAAACGTAATATTGTGATGAATTTCGATGAATAAAGTTATTTTTAGAAGTAGCATGAGAGAATGAATGTAGTGACGCTACTAGATAACTCAAACTAGACGACTTTATGATAGAAAACCCCACAACGCTAAAATATGAAATTTTACTGCCTTAAATGACGATACCTTAACGAAACATATTTAATATACGAATTATCGCTAGAAATACCTTTGAATTTATCCTGTTGTTTATTGTAGGAGAATTTTACGTTAAATTTGAGGATTTATGAAATGAGGAGAATTAAAAGAAAAGTAGTTTCGTCTTCGATTCACCAAGATCGTCGTTGTCCGGACTTAAGTAAATTATTTAGTACCCCCACTCCGAAGATCGGAGGCCCGGGGAGAAAAGGAGGCTACAGAAAAATAACTAATATCCGCCAGGGGGAATTTCATATCTATCGGGTGGCTATACGTTTTAGAGTGACAGCTGGGCTTTACGATGTAAATATTTAACATAACAGTATAGAATAAAGCGCCACCGTATTTCTACATAGTTGTAGGAATTGACAACTATGTGGTAATGTTTTGTTTACAACTAGTTGAAAATATTTATAAATCTTAATCACTAATTTGTTGGCTGGTAGAGAGAACATGATAAACTTAGAATGGAATATACTAAATGCGTTGTCACTGCTTTTTTGCTACTAAACGCGAATCTCTTTTGACTTACATATTAATCTTTACTCAACGAAGTTGTGCAATAGTAATCCTACACTAATTGTAACCACGTATTAGATATTAACAGCTACGCCAAATTTTAAAGTTTATCCTTTGTATAGGGGTTTCGTAGTAACTTGTATTTTCAATTTCCTCCTGGTTTGTTGCCATTGGGACACCTTTGGTACCAATTCACGATGTATCTTCAATAAGATAAATGAATACACATGCTTCATAAGTCGTCTACCATATATCGTATTTCATAAGTCGTCTATATTGTAGCGTTGATTCTGGAATGCCTCGCTTGAGTGTGCTGATAGATCTTTCTAAGACATTCAATTGTGTAGATTACTCTCTTTTGCTCTACAAACTTGAGAGGTATGGGATCAATGATGTTTGTTTAAAGTGGTTCGAATCTTATCTTTCAACGAGAAGACAGTGTGGTAATTACTTTTCGAGTGGTAAAGTTGTGAAAAATGGCGTCCTATTGGGATCCGTACTGGGATCTACCTTATTTCTACTCTTCGTTAATGATCTCCCTAATTGCCTAAGTAGTGTAGTTACTGTAACATTATATACCGACAATGTCAATATAATTGTCTTCATACCAAACACCATTGATCCTCTCGTAGCAGCTAGTTCTACTTATGACGACATTAGTAAATTGGTTTTAAATGCTAACAGAACTATTTTTATGTTTTCCTATTTTAACTTTTTTGAGGATTGTGATAGAAGAAAATACACTCTTTCGAGTGAAACAAACCGCAAATTTCCAGCTTTAGTAATGATTTGTAAATCGCTTTTAAAAGTAGAACATAAAAACTTGAAAACGTAAGAAAGTGAGATACAAAAAATCTTTATCAGCTGCTTACTCGAAAACTGGTTTTCACACGTTCCTTTTAGTACGAACAGCACTAGACTAAATTAATTCAACTCAAGGATATACAGACTAATAAAAATAGATAAAGTAAATCAAGTGGCTTTAGGCTGTCAACGTAACCTCCAACATACACATAGAAACAACAGCAAAGATGACCCATGCTTGAATAGGAGCAAAAAGGAGTTACTCTTACTACTATTAATACGATTTGCACAAATGTTGGGAACCAGCAATCATAGAGGTCATATGTCCTATCCTATCTTAGTTTATTATCGGGTTATACTCTCACTGATTCTCAATTCGCGCCGATAGAAAAGGAATTATTGGTAAGGGTCTTGTCACTTCATACTTAAACACTCTCAGTAATTTAGTAAATATAAATCAATAACTAAAACTTGACCTAAATCATATACAGTATGTCGAAATTCATATGCAAATATAAATGCCTTCACAAGAGAGAAAAACAATAAAACATAGCCATAACTACAATCTTCGTAAACGCATTTAATTTTCAATCTTTGTATATCGCATTCCGGTGCGTATTTGTTCTTTCACTTCGAGAGAGTCATGAGGAGAAGACGGAGGAACACTTTGTCTTCGTAGAGTGTCACTGGAGTGCTTCCGGTAGCAGCTGCGCGTTCCCAGGCGGACAAAAGACGCTCGACCCCAAATCAAATTATCTAATTCAGTATATTGGCCGGCGCGGCCACGAGATTTGTTTAATCGACTATATAGCGGTCGCAACACATACACAGATGCACAGATGATACCGCTCTTCCTCCGCTAATAATTTTCTCGGTTATCCGATGTCTCAAGTGTGTGTCCGTTTCAATGTGTGCTGTGTGTCAATTTGATTACAACCGTTTCCGATGTGATCAGTCATTGTTGAATTAGACTCTTGTAAAGAATATAAATTGACAGCGATTTAATCCTCTTGATTGTGATATCTTGAGTAATTGTTTTCCTGGTGAGGTATAAATTAACTACCGTCACGTAACCTAATTCTGTTGGTGTCTTCAAAGCGGCCCAAATTTGCTTACTGTTATTAGAATGTCTAAAATGGCTACGTCATTTGGATGCGCTACTAGATACTTTCAAACGTTTCTGTTATCCTATAGTCGTTTTGAAGATCAGACACAAAGATATTTAAACGATCTGCCTTGCGGAATGCTACATATTGCAATGATTGGCTGATTATTCATACTGTTTACATTACTCATTCATTTAAAGATTTAGCGTGCCTTCGAGGAATTTATAATTCAGATATTTGCCTGACACAACCCAACAACTACTCCAAAGATTTGTTAGCTCTGTTCATTTAGAACAATTATCGTTTTATGCCTATTATTTATTTTCAGGGAACATGTTAAAGCTTCCGGTTGCGAGAAGTACGGAAATATTTGTTCAGATTATGGATATTGGTATTCTTACATGTGGCGAGCAGATTATTTCGGATTTTGTGTACTTAGGTATGGCAAACAATTTTTTTCAACTGAATTTTAGGTGGTACGTAATATGAACTTAAATCTGAAAAATTACATTTCACTATTTCAGCAATGATCTGTTAAAATGTTAATAGTATAATCTGCAGTACAGTGACAAAATGAATTCAATAAATCGTGTTCATTGACGTCGAACAAAAAAAAAGTACTAATAAATTTATTACATCAATGAACTACGTTTATAAAATTGAAACCTGTTTATCAATATAATTTATTCTTTATATCAATATATCCGTTACTGTATATAGATGCGAAAGTGTTCATCGATATAATAAACAACCGTTTATTAAAATGATAAACTCGTTGGTTAGACCAATTTTGTCGTCTTTGCCCCATTATTTCACTTTATAAGCTCAAGCAGATCGTCTGTTGCAGAATTAAAAGTGAAGTACGATGTTATTGCATTAATGGAATTAGTGTCTTTGGAATAAAACCAATGGAAATAATAAAAATAAAGTACTCGGGATTGAAATCGTTCGACGACTCGTCGGTAGATGTGAATGGTGTCGTGTTTGTATTGGTGGCGTACTGTATTCGTGTCGTTGCTGTTGTCGGTAAATGTGAATACACGTTATGGCATAGATGTAATCCACTCAGAACGGCAATAAAGTCAAACGCCAGGGGATGGTGTTAGTCTTCGTTGATAGAAGAGCAATAGTATCTGCGCAAAGTATATGTTGCTCTATCATAAGCTACAGCGCGAGTGGTTTGGTATACATACATACATATGTAAAATCATCTTATTCATTGCATATTATCTAAGTGAAAAACTTATACAGTGCGGTCCTAAAGTGTCCCCTCATGCTAACCTTTGAACGACAAAAACTAGCGTTTATAGGAAAAAATAGGTCGATTTCCATTTTTTGTGAACTAACTGTTACCGTTATCGGCAGTTTAATTGTATTTCCGGTGTTACCGGAAGTGACGTCAACTTTCTTATTTAAAATAGAATACCCTGTATATTTTGACAATTTTGGAAAGGTAATCGAAATGCGAATCCAACGATACAACACACATGTTATACTTTAACTTAAAAATATGATGATATGCAGCAATAAAGGTTTTGGTAATCTGTTTTTGTTGTTACGCAAAGTTGGCTAGAAAAGAGCGCCAAATTGTTTCTTGTGGCGCCATACTGATCTAAAGAGTTCGTTGCTAAGTAATCATGACAACTGCCAAACTGTCAAATCTCTACTCCAAACGCCATACTTTCGTTCTTTGTGCTCGATATTATTTTATGTAGTTTTAGCTTGTTTTGTTAATTGTTGTTTCTCCTTTACTTTATCGAACTTTATTGTAATTAATTAATTGTGGTAGGTTTGTTTAAATTTGTTAGTTTT
Organism: Dynastes maya; assembly: GCA_029619315.2. Lineage (NCBI taxonomy): Eukaryota > Metazoa > Arthropoda > Insecta > Coleoptera > Scarabaeidae > Dynastes > Dynastes maya. The sequence continues at coordinate 31,043,347 of JAROYE020000001.1, forward strand.
TGACAGGCAATGTGTTTAAGTTTCAGTTTTCTTTGTTATGTTGATTTTACAATGGCCTCCGCATGAGCCACGTCAAGTACCTCATGTTAATATTGGGTGAATTTTGCAATAATTACCACGAAGTAAGTAAGTAAGTAAGTTTCTTTATTTTACGGACTTTACAGTATAAAATACTTCAAACTATAGCGGTGAAACATAATGAACACCGTCCTTGTACAGCCGAAATATTTGAACTTTGCGCTAAGTAAAGATAGATATAAAATTTACAGGGCGAACTGCTTTAATAGAAGGTAATCTGATTTAAATTATTGTACAATTTGTTGCGTAACCATGGCAGATAAGGTGATAATTGTTGCCAGATTTACATAATATTAAAATTGACCCAACAATTTTGCATGATTCGTGCCGAAACCAACATAAAAGTAACAACACAAAAAAACTAAAAAACAGACATATTGTCTATCTAAAACCAACACATTTAAACAAACTTACCATAATTAATTAATTGCAATAAAGTTCGATAAAGTACAGAAATAACAAGTAACAAAACAAGTTAAAATGAGAGAAAATAGTAAAGATAAAAAAGAAATGTATGACAAAGGATATAATAACAATAAATAACAGGAATAATTTATGCTTTTAGAATTAAGATTTGACAGTTTGGCAATTGTTATGATTACTTTGCTTAGCAACGAGCTCTTTGAATCAGTCTGGCGTCGCAAGAAACCATTTGGCGCTGGCTATTTCCTAGACAATCTTGCGTAACAACAAAAACAGATCACCAAAGTCTATATTGCTGCATATCGTCATATTTCTCAAATTACAATGTAGCATGTGTGGTATCGTTAGATTCGTCTTTCAATCACCTGTCCAAAAATGTAAAAATATACAGGATGTTCTATTTGAAATAAGAAAGTTCACGTCACTTCCAGTACATTTGAGCTGCCGATAACGGCAAGAGTAAGTTCACAATAAATAGAAATCGACCTTTTGTTTCCAAAAACGCTAGCTTCTGTCATTCAAAAGTTAGCTTAGGCATATCACGTTGTCATTGCGGAATAGTAAATGTTATAGTTACTTCATTTTACTTTTTCTTTTCTTAAATCAACATATTTTATCTATTAAAGGCTCCAATGTATCGACAATGAAAACAGCTTTCTGAGAAATTAAATGAAAGTGTATTATACCCATATATTTATTTGAACAGACTACCATTAATTTCATAGTTTCACTACGAAATTCAAAGGTCCACTTGAACCTGAAATTCACGAGAAGGTTCCTATCTACATATATCACTATATAAGTTATTTAGTGTGAGTTCGACTCTCTCACATTTTTCGCTCCAATTTGTCATATACGCAGGAAGCAACTGCGCAAAGGCACGATTATTATTTTGCAAAAATTTATTACGGAAATTACATGAAATTGTATATAAACGATATTTAACACGTTTGGCTTCCGTCGGTGAATTATGAAATTCTATAATTTTTCATTGGAATTTCCGACGTAATTAATTAAAGAAATTAAAATTATGTCACCGGCAAGGAATCGAACCCCACATTTCCTAAGTACACTAATATTAGTGTACTTGGCATTTAAAACTAAAAATTGTCTATCGAAATATTACGATATATTTGCAGATAAATAACATCTAGGTATTAAATAGTGAACTTCCTCACATAGGTCCCTGTGGCCTAGTGGCTAACGCGCTCACCTGGAAAGCGGGAGATGTGAGGTACGAGTCCTTGCCGGTGACATAATTTTAATTGTTTAATTAATTACGTCGGAAATTACAAAGAAAAATTATAGAATTTGATATTTAACACATTTTTATATTTGAAACAAATTTTTGCGCTAGCTTCCATATACAGGTTGTTATCGAGCCACTATTGCTTGTTATTACGGTAACTACGATGTTGCTTAGATTACTAACGTGGTGATTTTTCCGCTGATCACAATGGTCTCGAGAAAAAGCAATTAAATATCGCATTTCAGCGCTAACTTGAATTGAAGACCCTGTATATTTTTCAATTATTCGATAGGAAATGAAACTCTGCCTAAAATATCCTTATAGTACTAGAGCCCTAAAACGAAAAGCAAAAGAGATACGATTAAAACTACATTAGACAATTGAAACTGCAATAACCTCCTTATTAGGGTAGCCATTGAGATAGTCGATACATGAAAAATATGCAATTTATTCCGACCAATAAAATGGTATAATAAAAAAAATTGCGCATCGTATTTCAGCGCGAACTTGAATTGTTTATATTTTTTAAAAATTGAACTCATTGTATATTTTTCAATTATTCGATAGGAAATGCAACTCCGCCTAAAATATCTTATTATAGCCCTATATAATATATAGTATTATAGCCTTAGAATGAAAAACAAAAGAGATACGATGAAATTTACATTTATTAAATTTATGAAAAGTTGTAACTATTGTAATGTTTAATTACAATAATAATTTGATTTATCGAAAATTGTTGATTAAATTTATGGTCTGCAGGTCCGGGAGTGTCCATAGATACTTTCGACAGTTTAAATACAAAACAAAAGTAAAGTTCGGTGATTTCAAAATATGAGGGGTTCGTGTATGTAACATATAAACATAAAGTTTACATTGAAACGCCACAATTTGAGGTTAGTTTTCTTTTTTTAAGTTTAATTCTTGGAAAACGTAAATATTCGGTGTTAATTTATATTTAAACTGCCGACAGAGTGTTTAGGGACACTTCCGGACCTACAGACCGTAAATTTAATTAATTAATTTCGATAGATAAAATTTTTGTCCCGATTTATAACATTACAATAGCTATAACTTTCCATAAACTTAAATAAAATAAAATGTTTTACGCAAAGTTTCCTCTTGAATAATTGAAAATATGCAGTGTTCGATTTAAAAAATGTAAACAATTGAAGTTAGCGCTGAAATGCGATGTGTAATTGTTTTTTTTTCTCTACAGGTTTGTGATCAGCGGAAAAATCACTACATATTTGGTAATCTAAGCAACATCGTGGCTATAATAATATGTTAGGAATAGTGGTCTGCTAACTTTGAACAACGTGTATATGTGTGTATCTCTGCGCAAGTGTATAAACATATCCACTCGCTCACTAATATCAATTTCAGAAGTCAAACTCAACTCTAATATTATTTTATATTGCACAATCCCATGTAGTGATCACTGTTATTTTTGCAATGAGGCTAGTTACCTCACTTACTTCGCGCAGTAGGATTAGTTAGAAAATGGCTAGAAATGAAAATGGCAGTTATTTGACAATTATAAAATTCGACCAAATTAACAAACAAATCTAACACGCCGCCCTTGCGACAGAGACCAGAACTCGATACCCTTCTGACTGTTGCTATTAAAGTTGAATGAAGCCAGGTATAACACTCTTAAGATAGTTCAAAATACAGCAATTCATATCAAATTAGATTAGATTCAATATCGAGGTGGTTCTTGATCTGTTCCACTGCGACCTTTTCAGATCTATTGTGGTTCCTCTATCATTAGATCAATTACGCTAGCTTTGCCTTTTTCACCAGACCTAACAGCCTTGTGAGTGATCCCCCTGCGTAGGCTTCGGCTTTTGGATATTCCAATCCCACTTCCAAGAGCCGTATTCTTGCTAATCCTGTACAATCGCACACCACGTGGACGGCAGTCCCTTCTTCCGCCTGGTAGAATCTACGCTGTTTCCTCTGTCTGGCCTAAAGTGCTCCTATGTTTCTTGGGCATACGGTGTCCTGTGAGCAGGCCTACTGTTGTTCTGACAGACTTTCTGTCTCTGCTTAGTAGGTCTGCTGTAAATTTAGGCCTGTGTCCAATCAGAAATTGCTTGGCCTGTTTCTTCCACCAGTCATGAGATTTCTCATTTTTGCATTGTTTAGTAGTTGCTTTAATTGCCGTATATGCCATGCCCACCGAATGTTTTGGGTTTCTGTCAGCATTTGACGAGCCTGTTCGGGCTAATTCGTCTGCCTTAACATTACCTCGATGACCTTCGTGTCCTGGTACCCACACCAGGGTTACCCTAAATCGGCTGCCCAGCCTATTGAGGGGATTCATACATTGCCACACTAGTTTCGACTTTACCTGTGAGAAGTCCGGTGATCACCGCTTGATTGTCTGAATAAATAGTAATAGATCGATAGTTACTTTCTTGCTTGTCTATTTCTTCGATACACCCCAGCACTGCTGCTATTTCGGCTTGAAATACTGTGGCGCTTTAAATTAGGCTTGGTGACTTGGTTATTTTTGGTCTAATCCCGCAAATTCCGGCTCCGACACCAGTTTCCGTCTTTGAGACGTCTGCGTACCAAATAGATTCGGCTTTTTTTCATTCTTCTCTATCTGTTATTGTTTATAATTAATGTTTTTATAATTCTTATCGAAGCTGTATTTGGGACTAATTGCGTCACTGCCCGCTAGCTATCGGCCCTGCCTTAAGTTCCTTTAACAGTTTCTGATCTGCACCATGCGATCTAATTATGGGAGGATGACCATTAATTTATATTATTGCTAACATTAATGCAAATCATTTTTAAATTATCAACACAATTTGCCACTTCTTTAGTAATAAGCTGTAAAACTAGGACGATGGATACAGTAGGCCACTTCCAGTTAATTCCATTCATTAGAGGAACTTTCAAACATCTCTTTCATTTAAGTATAGGACCAGCCAGTAACAAAAACTGAATGTTTAACTTGTTAGTTTGCTTACATCAGCATTTGTACTTATACATTGAAATATTAAAAATTCAATATTAATAGAAAACAGTCGGTTGGAGAAGATGCAATATGGTGGTCGTTATCCCGTTGAAAATAACGGAATTATTGTGGAATTTGTAGTCGCGAATTAGCCTTTTCGGTTACCTTCGAGTATTTGAAATTGTTCAATAATATAATCCATATACTATACATATTAGAAAACTTCAGATTTAATATTCTACAAATATTATCCGTACTATATGTTAGCGAAATGCAGTACAGAATATATACTGAACTTAATTAGTGTTTATATTACAATTAAAGGAAACATTTTGAAACTAATAGGACACTTGCGTTGTGCATATTTTTCGTATTATTACGATTGAAAACAATACCACCACAAACAAAAGACGCAACGTGAAGAAAGATATTTATTGCGAACTTATATTAAAGAAGTTAGAATCTCCTCTGGATCGTCAAATTGGTTCTCACCGAAAGTTTAATAAGATAATTGAGATTGCTGGAGGAACACTTAGTTCGGGTCGGGACTTTCATTAAATTTAATAGAATTTTTAATTGAATTGTGGTGCTGCAGTCGGTGGAAAATAATATACTTTTTCTTGTTGCAGGTAATTATCGCTCAGCTCGAAAATTATACCCTTATTTTGGATGCTATATGTAAGTAAATTTTATTTAACTTCAAAACTTTTTGTTCTGATTTGTTAATTATTTGAATATTTGTTGAGAATATTGGGTATATAAAATTGATTGTGTACGACAAAAAATTAGTTAGGCTTCTCAGGATTATGCATTAGTTGTTAAATATACCAGGTGATTCATTTATCTTGAGACGACTAAATAACTCAGAAACCATTTATTTATTCGAAAAAAAAATTATCTTGAGACGACTAAATAACTTGGAAACCATTTATTTAATCGAAAAAAAAATATTGTTAAAAATTTTATCATATGAAATGGGAAAATATATTTAAAGGTCCATGTTTAACTTTAAAAGTGCCATCAACGTCTTTCGAGTGTTAAGCTACTTTTTTCAAATAGAAACCTCTATTGTTTTTAATAAGTATGTTATTTTTCACGAAAAAACAAATAGCTTTTGTTTATTTTGTTTTTTATTTAACAACTAACTACGGATATAAATATTAATAAAATAGTTAAAACATATAGAAGAAAACAAGTAGGCTTCGCTTTAAAATAACTGCAGTAAAGGAACAAAGTGCATCGAAGTAAATGGACAACATTTTGAACATTTATTAAATTAATGCGAGTTACTTTGAAGCGATGCCTACTTGTTTCCTTCTGTTTGTTATTAAAAAATATAGGTTTCCTTTTGAAAAAAGTAACATTCGAGAGACATTAATGACACTTCTAAAATTAAACATGGACCTTACAATATACTTTTCTCCTTCATATGATAAAATTTATATCTACACTTTTTTTCGATTAAATAAATGGTTTCTGAGTTATTCAGTCTTCTCCAGATACATGGATCGCCCCGTATATGATATGATTCACAATTAAAGAATGTACTCACTTTTTTTTCCTCTTGCAAGATAGTCGACTAACACAACTCCATAACTATCCCAAAATTCAGTCGCCATTACTTTCACGGCCGATGAAATAGTCTTCGTTTTTTTCGGAGCCCCTTCGCAGTACACTGTTTCGACTGTACCTTGGCTTCGAGAGTGTATTGGTGCATCTAAGCTTCATCTACAGTAATTAATCGACGCCGATTTACTTCGCTTAAACAGCTTTAACGGGGCTTTGAAAGTGTTCATTCGAATGCGTTTTTGGCCCTGAGTGAGCAAGCACGGTTAGCTTTTTATCCCAAATCTTCATTCAATATATGACAAACACGTTATTTCGAGATGTCCACAGCCTCTGTTATTTCTCTAACCTTAACTTGGCGGTTGTCTAACACCATTGAACTTTTTCGTTGTTATCGGTAGTAGTTGCAGTTTTTGGCCGTCCTGAATGTTCATCATCAACCAAACTGGTACGACCACGTTCAAATTCAACTGGGCAAAATTTCACTGTGTTAAATGATGGTGCAGAGTCCCCGTAAAAGGCATCCATTTCGGCTTTAATTTACGTATGCGTATTGCCATTCAAATGCAAGAATTTAAATAGAAAAGAAGTACTGGCTGTACACGTTAGAACAACGGTTTTAGAAGATGGAAAAAATATCCTGCGGATAGCAACCAAACAAAATAAAAACTCCCTTTTATGAGATTCTAAGCGGCCTAATTTTACCTTAAAATCGCAACATTTTCCGAAACTTGTAAGTGATGCCTTTTTAACACCTTTATGACCTTTAATTATTGAAATAAAGTGAAATTCAACTTAAAATAGCATTACTGCTTTTGAAATACTGTCAAAAGTCTTATGGAAATGTAATTTTTAAACATTACATATAATATACGGCGCATGCGTATGCCACCGTAATTTTTTTTATATAATTATGCTATTTTTGAACATATACGCATTCTGTTACTTTCGATGCTAAAACCCATATATTCTATAAATGCATAATTTAATTTTCTTGTGATGCTCTTAAACTCATCAGTAGGTTCGATTAAACCACCAAATGAAAGATGTCTTAGACAGATGGACAAGACAGATGGACAAGAATAATTATGTATATTTTTCGATTGGAAAGTGAAGTTTCCTAAATGAGGATGTGTTTCTTTCAATTTTTTTGCTATCCAACCAGTCAGATACTCTTATGCTGCTGAAGTTGGTTGTGAAATGTAAGTTTTCAACTTAAGGGCGGGAACTGCTGTAGATTTTAAAAGTAATCTGCGAGTTTCATTTAATAACTCAGCTTTAAAATCCCGTGAAGAGCAATCTTCAGCGAAATGCAGTGAACAAATCCTTGCTGCATCAGGATTCACCATATCAGCCCTCTCGCATCTTGCTATCCATATTTTTCGCAAATTCTCATCTTTCGGGAATCTATAGTAAACTATTTTTTGGCCTAAAAGCTTTGCATGATAAAACTTTAATTCACAATTTGCAACTGCACAACGTAGAGGCATCTTTAAAAAAAAAGGAATTAATATTACAAAATCTTACTGTCTTTATCCACGCAAATGCCACAAATGAAATAGAACTTCTACAAATAAAATATTCACTTATAATTTCAATTTTCACTTATAAGTTAAAAATATATCTTATAAGACGAGCTTCGCCAGAGAATTGTTCTATATATATTGTCACCAATGACGTCAAAATATGCGTCCTTCAGCCCTCCGCCCACAAACTTTACACCTTTAGAATATACATTCTACCAACCTTGCTTGCCCACCCCTGCTCAGGAATCAGGAAAGGCAATACGCTGCTAAGTTGGCGACAGAAATCCTATTTATGCACAAAATCGACGTTATGTTGGCTTAACCGTAGCATATGAAAACTAGTGTACGATGATGTTTCTATTACTCCAAGTTGCTTGGTATGAACATACTTGGTGCATTGTGTTTTGGTACTTTCCTACTAGAAATATCACTATACTGAAAAGAATTACATCCACACCTTACCATAACAAAGCAGTTACTATAATAATGTTGGGTTTTGACGTAAGTAAAAGCAAAATTAGGGAATAGGACCCCAACATTTGAAAAGTTGAAAAAATTAAGTACCTTAGTGAACATGCAATGGTTATGGAGAATGTTAGCATATTTGTATTTAAAAAACCTGGGAAATGTGTTTTCGCACATGATATAATCATCAGTTATCGTTAACCTGTTATTAGAATTATGTAATTGTTCGCGACGTATCGGCTGATACATGTACGAATATAAAATGAGACTGGACGAAAGATTTTCTGAACAGTTCTCACATGGCACTTCTAAATCGTATGATACTGAAATGTGAGTAAAATAATTCGAGTGCATAGTTACGATTACCGCTACCGTAGTCCGCACAGTAAATGATATATCTATTAAGTGTGGGCATAGCAGTTAACACATACATAATCTAGACTGCGTGTATAACAAGAGGTTGTCAACAGCAGTCGGGAACGCCTGGTGTCGAGCGAGCTGAATATTAAATCAGACAGTTGATTGCTGGACCCCGCCCCCCTGATTACGTCATGTGTCATGCGTGCCCGTGACAGGCGTTAGAACAATGAGCTTGATTGAGGCGCGATTGCACCCGGGAAGGAACCAGATATGGGTTAGTCTGACAGCCACACTTACACACATACACTTATATGTAGAACGTATACTACTATGCAAGACGTTTTATTTCCGCTAGGATCGCATCGAACTGTCAAGTAAAACGGCTGCGAACAACAGCAGGCATGAAGGTGAAGGGGTTGCGAGCCCTATCGAAATTTTAGACTTCTCTTGCGATAACGAGTCCCCGAAATTAGCAGACTTAAGCGTACGATGTTATCTTTTTATATTTTTATGTGTACATATACATATGTACAATATGAAACTGCTTTAGTCATAAACTAGCCCTAAAAGTTGACTTATTTCCAGGTTAGCAAGTAAACTTATTTCAAATTGATATTTTGGAAACTAACACAAGCTGCAGTATGTATCACCAAGAAGTATTCAACGCATTATCACAATATACCATATTTTTAAACAATAGTTTAAACCAAACCACTCTGGTAACTACATGCCGGTGTCATCAAGAATATATTTTATTTGTATCCGATGCGACACTTCAGCATACACAGCTGCTATAGTTATGATTATTTTGGCAGCCCAACGAATACAAAAATGTACCCATCAAAGCAGTCTAGAAGCCTAACAGCCTAGAAGTAGAAAATTTACTAGATTTTGTAAATAAGGTTAAAAGCATTGAATTAGAAGATGGGGAAATTTTAGTATCATTTCATTCTTGTTCACTCTTCCCCGGCGTACCAATTTCGGAAACCATAGAATATTTAGTGGATAAATGACGTTATCAGAAATTATCCTTCATTTACGAACAACCGGGGTGTTCAACTTTTTCTTAGGTTATGCTGTTTTCGTGTTTTAACCTATAGACCTGCTATAAACCACCTATAAATTATAAAGAATTGATAGTTGATTGCAACATGTATTGTATTTTCCCTTAAGGGGTCTACCCACCCTAACCAAGTCTAAAATAAGCACAAACTCAAGATTTTTTTTTAAATTAACTACTACCTAGAATTAATTTAAATTTTAGGAGTACAAAATACAATATTTAAGCTGCAAATTTATAAATTTTTAAAGAGATTGAATTAAAAATTGTGGCTGCGGAACAATTCCCACGAAGCTCCTTTGCCGTGGCGGGATTAGACGGGTGGAACATTTCCGGAGAGGAGGGTGGTCTAAAACCAAAAAGCAAAATATTTTCTTGTTAAGAGATGTAATAGCTATCGTGTAGCGTAGAGATTGTATTTTTTTTTAATTGTGGAGAGGGCTTCGATTTGAAAAAAAAAATATCTTAAAATACGATAACTTAAAAGATTTATTATAAACAAATGAATTGACACAAAAAAAAACAAAAATAAATTCTGAAAATATATAATTATAAATTTGTATTGGCTGATATATGTAGCATTAGCAAATTTATCAATACTGTGGCAAAACTTATCTAAAGAATCGGATAATTTATTTAAAGCATCAACAAAGTTTACCATATTTTGTTGCTTTTCATGATGTTGCGCTTGTTTTGATCCTCCTTTTTTAATTTTAATGAAAATTTTGTAACTGAATCAACGCTACATATAATATTTTCTACATTTGTCATATTCCGCGAAAAACATGCAAACATGCAAAACAATTTTCTTTTGCTTGTGAAATATTCGATTACTTGGATTTTTATGGGCTATCCGTATCTTTGCTCGTGCGCAAGTCGCCTAACTTTCGTCCAGCTATCAACCGGGGCGAAAGGTTGTCGTCCGAGCGTTAAATATGAACGCCGTGGATGTCTTACCCAGACAAAACAACTTTGAAATCTGAACGAAAATTGAAGCCCACTGTGCACACGGTGTGTAAATCTCAACGCAGCTCTAGCAATGTATTAATATATTTAACCATTTACCGCAATCGCTAAAGCAGATGCCTACTGTCATATATAAGAAAAAAATGAAAGACTACTTGGTTCAAGTATTTTATAATTTGCCTTGTTTAATTTTCATTTTGGTAATTTTATTTATGCATTAGGCGTTTGTTTGTCATTTTCCTTTTCTTGACGTGTTCTATGCTATTACATTGTAGAATAAATGATTATTATTATTATTATGCAACCTTGTTGACGTATGTGATTTTCTACCATGACCATTCAAGCGACTTGAATGTTGGGCCCTGTGCAGTTACATGTAGAAAGCAAAAATAAAATGGTTATGTAAATGATAAATCATTACTAGAGCAACGCAAACTGCGCTGAAAGCCAGTGGCTGACGCTTAAAAGTTTACATAAAATAAACACGGCCGGGACAATTCGATATAAGCGTCACTACAACTGCGACTCGAAAGCCGATCTGTTGTGTATGCATCTACGCTGTCGTATACTATATCGTAGTTCTACGTTTGTTTTGAAAATGTTTCGTACGTCGCGAAAACGATCAAAGTTGGACACAATAAGAGAATTTATTGCAGAAATGCCTGATTTAAAGTGTGATGGCGCTAAAATTCAACGTGTAGTGTGTAAAATACATTTAATGTGTTGGTCGAAAAGTGATTGCCTACGGCACGTAAATAGTGCAGGGCATGTTCCAAAAAAAAATTCCACACGAGATTATGAGAAATTTAAATTTAATTTATGTGTTTATTGCATGTAATTTACCATTTCATTTACTAAGGAAGAAAGCATACGTCTCGTTTTGGAATGAATATTCGGACTTTAAGTTACCAAGTGAGAGAACATTACAGAGAGTTGTGCCGTCTGCTCGTGAGCATGTCGAGAAAAGAATTAAATCGGAGTTGCAAGATAAAAAACTGTGGTTATGTATGGACGAAACAACAGATCGTAAAAAACATTCTGTGGTTAATGTAATGGTACGCACAATGGAACCACATCGACCGTCACCCTCAATTTTACTAGCTTCCAGACGAATGTTAAATACATTGGAAAAGTTTGAACTTTCAACAAATCAACTGTTGATGTTTATGAGTGATGGTGCCGCAAACATGCTTGCTGTAGGTCGATCTCTTAAAAAACATTGTGCTAACTTGTTGCATATATTATATGTAAAATTTATACTCTCAGTCTCGTAGCAGATAGTATCAGAAAATGTTATCCCAAGGTAGACGCTCTAATAGCACATACAAAAGCTGTGTTTGTAAAATCCCCAAAACGTATTCGGGAATTTCATAGACTATGCTCCGGTATTCCTGAACCACCACAACCTATTCTTACTCGTTGGGGAACATGGCTAGAGGCTGCATTTTATTATCTTAAATATTTTGAGAATATAAAGAACGTGATTTTAGAATTCGACCCAAAGGAAGCTGCGGCTGTCAAAGTAAGCCGCTTGAAATTTCAGGATAGTCAAGTTAAAACAGATTTGGAAATTATTCAGAACAATTACGTGGGACTAGCGGATGCGATAGAAAAACTACAAAATTCTTCGGTGTCGTTAGTGGAATCTTTGCAAATAGTGCAACATGTTCACGTACAGCTATGCGCGATAGAAGACGCAAGAAATGTTTGTGTTTTAGTAAGGTTTGAAAGTGTTTTAGATAAAGACTCTGATTTTGGCACATTAAGACAAATTTGTGAAGGTGCGTCAACAGAACCGTTAAGTTATTTGAAAGCTAAACACTCTTTCTTCACGCCGCACTCACTCTGCCGAAACAACTTTAACATATCTAATGTTACAAATATTAAATAGACATTATCCACTTTGTGATTTCACGGAGGACTCTTAAAACGATAAGTGTTTGAGCACGTATCACATTTAATTTATTTTGTGTAAACGTTTATGCGTCCACCACTGGCTTTCAGCGCAGTTGCGTTGCTCTAATTATTACACTTACTACATTAATCTAGGAAAATTCTTAAATGGGAGCAGCGCTCGTTCTACATATTACGCTTGTGATATCTTTAAATTAAAAGTACGCTCAAAAGCTAAAAACAAACAAAAAGATATTTTCCTTGTCGAGTTTCATTAGGTATATACTTACCACAATTGTATATCTTAATATACAGAGCTCCCGACATCCTAAGAGAGTAATTACTCCTGTGAATATTCTTCTCCAAAAACGTGGAATTAATCATTAGAAAGACAATGGTCAGTTTTTACATCCTCTAATGAATTGTCTCGTTATTAAAATCTTGACAAAGTTCTGTCTGTGAACCGACGACGTCGGTATCGTCTCCTCTTCAGTAAATAAGAGCAGATCAAAAAAGAAGCAAGCAAACAGGACGAAACGGAACAGTTTATTATTAGTCAGATGCGCGACGACAAAGTACGGGTGTACGTCTGACGGAAGTCGTTTGTGATTCGAATATTTCTCCTCCGAATCCTACATTAGAACAGAGCTGCACACATACACATACGTGCATCATCAGATCTTTCGTGTAACAGGAATGTAACGTTAGCTAGTACCTTCAGACCGTCACCACTTTATACCTTTGATTCTCACGAGATTTCCATCATCATAATACCGTGGTGGCAACGAGAAAAATTATTATATTTGAGTGCAGACATCATTAAATCCCACATCATCAGAATGTATTCTCGGTTGCACAATGCGAAGCAATGAGCGCAGAATTCAATTATCTTAGACGCCGTAGCAGAAGCATCGTGGCAGTGTAGAGGAGGCAACGGTGGCAACAGCCGCCGTTGATGTCCGCCTACACGGTCGCAGTTGTCATCACTCTTTCCAGATAGCGTCATTGTCTCACCCTTGCGTCATTTAGCACATCAAACTGTCGTTTGTTACTATCCTGCGACCCTTTGTTGTAGAGCCGTGGTCGTTAACCGACTTTGGATTTTGATAATAATTTATTTCGCGTCATGATGTCGCTCTTTGCTATCAGTTTGCGTGTGCGATTAGCTTTTTGTTTCGTCGTATTGGGTATCGACACTGTTCGCTTTTTTTTTTGATTTTGTTCGAAACTGAATACAACTCCGCTAATGTCGAAAGACAGTTCCACGTTTTAGATCCTCTTTAGAGCATAAACTTTAGAGGTTTACTTTCTATCCATGGAGATATTATAGTTTCAGAATATTTGTGCCCAACAACAGAATATAAAGACAATAGAACGTACTCTGTTTATTATACCTACATATATATCAAATTATTAAAATTAGCAACTTAGCTTGCTCAGTTCAATTTCAATTTATTGTGTTGTATTTACCATGTATGTGCCATAGAAGAAAAAAGTATATGTTACATTCCACGCGGAATAAAGTCACTCCTAAGGGATCTCTTTAATTCCATTTTAATACGATGAATTACTCCGTTTTATTCTTGTTTCTTTTCTTCTCGTAAATTCTTTATTTCTTCGATGATCTTTCTCCATTCTTCTCCGTTCTTGATACCGTATCCATGTTCCCTATTCCTAATTTCTTTACACTCTCTCACTTGATCTTCCAATCTCACGTTCGTTTTACCTTTTGGTCTATCCTACATTAGTTTCTAGCCTTTTATTCTTTTAATTATCGATTCTTCTCCCTTCTTTTCTATATGCCCCGACCATCTTAGTCTTTGTGTTTTAATGTTCTGCATTATACCTTCTTTTGAGGTCTTCTTCATGATTTCAGCGGCGTAGGTTACAATCGGTCTATTGTTTTGTATATCCGTAGCTCAGTTATTCTATTGATTCTTTTGCCCTTGAGTAATCTGTGATAGCTCCAGTATGCTCGATTTCCATCCGATTGCATTCGTTCTTTTATTTTTATCTCCTTAGTTTTATATCGCTTTCTTTTATTTGTTCTCTTGCTATTTTCATTTTAATTTTTATTTTGTTTTGTTTTTTTTTATTTCTTGCTTTCTCTAGTAGTGGTATGAGTGCTTCTTCCAAACTGTTTTGGCTTCTTGCGACTAGAGCTATATCGTCTGGATGCTGCTTCATGTTATGATTTTAGTTATAACTACTCTGGGCAAACAGCGGTAACAGTCAGTGTAGTAGATATGTGGTGCGGAGTCGGCGATTATTTATATCACGCGTTCACAGCGTCAGTACTAAATCGATGCTATATGCGAGTAGTTCTGTGTATATGTAGGCTGTCGTAACTTATTTCGGAATTGTACGCTTATGTTTGCTTTAAAAATGTCGCAGTTAGGTACGTCGCGCAAACGACCAATGGCAGACACAGTTAAAAACTTTATAGTGGACATGCCGGACTTAATTTTTGATAGCGCTAAAATTCAATGTCTAGTTTGTAAAATCCCTTTAATGTGTTGGTCCAGA
Source organism: Dynastes maya (assembly GCA_029619315.2). Classification (NCBI taxonomy): domain Eukaryota; kingdom Metazoa; phylum Arthropoda; class Insecta; order Coleoptera; family Scarabaeidae; genus Dynastes; species Dynastes maya. The sequence goes on from JAROYE020000001.1 coordinate 31,058,430, forward strand.
AGCCATTGTCAACGTCACATCCAAAGTAAACAGCATTCTTCTGCAAAAAGTGGTATACGAGATCAAGAAAAATTTACATTTGATTTATGTGTTACACTTATTTTATGTAACCAATCGTTTCGTTTACTAGACAAAGAAGCATTTGTCTTTTTCTGGAATAAATATGCGGACTGTAAATTACCTAGTCGGACATCGTTACGAAATGTAGTGCCATTTGCTCGTGAACATATAGAAAAAAGAATGAAAACGGAATTGAAAGATAAAAAACTGTAGTTGTGTGTGGACGAAACAACAGATCGTCAAAAACATTCTGTGGTTAATGTAATGGTACGTCCAATGGAACCACATCGACCGTCATCCTCCTTACTTGCTTCCAAAAGAGTTATAAATTGTACTGCCGATGAGATTTTAAAGGTGGTGTTGAACTCATTGAACAAATTTGAAGTTTCAACTAAGCAACTTTTAATGTTTATGAGTGATGGTGCCGCAAACATGCGTTCTTTGGGCCGATCCCTTAAAGAACACAGTGGTAACTTCTTACATGTAACATGTAAAATCCATACTCTAAATCTTGCGGCACGAACGATTCCTACATGTTTTTCACTAGTAAATGCATTGATTGCTAGTACAAAGGCAGTGTTTCTAAAGTCCCCCAAACGTACCCGACTATTTCAGAAACTGTGTCCTGATTTACCTGAACCACCACAGCCGATTGTTACACGTTGGGGAACATGGCTGCAGGCTGCGTTTTACTGCATCAAATATTTTGATCAAGTAAAGAAGGTAGTTTTAAAATTCAATCCGACAGAAGCTGCAGCAATCAAGAAAAGCCAGGAAATATTTCAAGATAATCAGGCTAAAAGAGATTTACAAACTATTCACAACAATTACTTCGGACTAGCGGAGGGAACAGAAAAATTACAAAATGTTTCGATGTCGCTAGTGGATTCTGTTCAAATTGTGAATGATGTTCACGCACAGTTATGCGCGGTAGAAAGCGAAGCAAATTGGTGTGTAATACGAAAATTTTTAAGTGTTTTGGAGAAAGACCCCGATTTTCTTATGTTAAGACAAATTTGTGAAGGTGCGTGTGAAGATGCATTAAGTTGTTTCAAAGATTATTTTAAATATGCAAATATAACATCGCTAGAGGTCGAACGGTCGTTTTCGGCATTAAAAGACATTTATTCCGCACGTCGTACTCACTTGACTAAAACAGCTGTGGAAACATATCTAATGATTCAAATATTTAGCATATGTTACCCAGTTGGTGATTTCACGGAAGACTTTTAAAACGGTAAGTGTTTCAGCACGTTTTATAATTTATTTCTTACCTTCTATTTTATGTGTAAACTTTTATGTGCTCGCCACGCCTCTGGCTGTTACCGCATATTTGCCCAGGTTAGTTGTAACTGACACGTTGATAACTCCTTTCAGTGCAATGTTAAAAAGTAATGTTGGTAGTGCATCTCCTTGTTCTACGCCTGTCTCCATTGCAATATTCTCCATTTTCCGTAATTATTTTAGCTTGTGATCACATCGTATAGAAAAAATAACAATGTGATATAATTTTTGAACTTGCTTGCCTAACCTTAAAGGAAGCAACAAATTTACAAGATTTCTCTAATGAATCAAAGACAGAGTTAAAAAAGAGACTCTCTAAAGTGGGTACTTTAGTAGACGGACCTTCGCCTTATAAGGACATTTTTATGGAGCAGCGTTAAATTATTATTTCTGATCTACACATATCAATGTATAGATGTGATTAGAATGAACACTGTGCATTTAAAAGAGATTTCATTGCATACAAGGTTAGTAGAAAGCCCCGGAACAGTCGAATAACTTTGTTATTTGAGAAGTGTTTTTTTTTTTAAATTTGGTATAGGTATATATTGAAAATAACGAATTTATTATAACATTTTCACATTTTTTTTTCGCTTCCGGTTTAACAATGCTTTTTACTTATTCGTCTTATATTGCATACCCAGTGTATTGTTACATTTTTGGGAGCAGACTAAGAAAACTACTCTCAGAAGTATCAACATGTTTGTTTTTATTGATAAAAACGCAATACAAAAAGATAGAGATCTTATGAATTTGTGCCAATTTCACTGTAGGCATGTGATTATTTTAACACAATACGTCATCATATAGACGCATTATGAAGATGTCAGTTCGCTCAGATTCTGTTTTACTGCCATGGTAATTAGTCAACAAGGGATACTGACATCAGTAACTTGTAACAACAATCTGGCAAGTTACAGTCAGATGCCCATGTTTTCAAAGATAGCTTGATTTTACGTTGTTAGACAGTTTTCTTATTTTTTGTATTGCGTTTTTATCACTAAAAATAAACATGTTGATATTTCTGAAGGTAGTCTTTTAGACTGCTTCCGAAAGTGTAACAATACGGAGTGTCCCATTTCAAAAAATAAGTATGAAGCACTTCCTGTCAAACCGGAAGCGAAAAAAATGTAAAAATGTAATAAATTCGTTATTTTTAACAATACCGCGTTCGTATGTTCTGTAGTAAAGTGAACCGCTAAAATATATGGACAGTGTTACAACGTTTGCCCGCTATGAAAGTATAAGGTGAGGAGCGCGCGAAGTGAATCAAGGACACTCCAGCACAAGCCGCAACATTATTCGATATATGCATGGGACTCGCGACTATAAATGAATTCTTACTTACCCTAGTATATCCATACTAAATTTCAAAAATACTTCTCAAACAAACTTTGTACTGACTCCTTGTTCTAGCCACTAGCAATAGGATGTTTATTCATTTTTACCATCTTAATTCTTACTAAATAACAAATTTAATCGACTTCGTTATTCCAGTAAGAGTGCCAATTATAGAATTATATCTACTTTTCGTTGCAAAATGTTGGAGGTTTCCAACCAAGCAGATGGTAAAGTAAGTATGTTGGTATAAATTTCTTCGGATCGCAAAGTGAATGACGTGTATTTTTCACACCTTCATTTAGTTTATCGCGCACGTATTTTACAGTTGTATTTTGTTACTGGATCTTCTTCAATACGAAATTATTTGTAAAAAAGCCTTTATTGAATATTTGCTACTTAAACTAATAAACTAGTAATTTTCATCTTCTAGCAAAATGTATTTGAACTTGCTTTGTAATGTGACTAGACATTTGTCTAAAAATAATTCAGCTAATTGTACGATACACCAATGTATAGTCCATGTGAAAAAAGAGCAATGCTCCCCAATCAAATTTGATATTCTATCAGAAGTTATTTTTATAAATTGCTTTAACAAAAAATAATATGAATAAGAATTCTTGCTTCCTAAAACTTTCAAGATGAAAATTCAAATCAGCTTCCACGAGAACGACATTGGCACATCATATTCTCTTAGGCAGCGTTCGCATAAGGTAGCGTGAAATTAGTGTAAGAATTTGACAACTGAAATCAATGATTTGCTTTGTTATAACCTAACCTGAATTTATCTGTTGATATTAACAATTGCTTTTGTAATTCACGGAATTGGAAACGTTACATAGTGTTAATATATACACTACCGGCCATAAGTCTTTACCCACCCTGAAAATATTACAAAAACAAGTGAATTACTAATTATAAAATAAAACTCTATTCTGTATTTATAACAATAACTTAAACAGTGTTAAAATCAATGTATTTGTCAACTCGCTGACAAAGATAATCATAAATTAACTTAAATTCGCGATTCGTCAATATGACCACCTTTCGCATTTAATACAACCGCACACAATCTCGGCATTCTTGCCAACAGCTTCGCCAGTGTTAATAGCTCTATTTTCCTCCACGCATCCTGCAGTTGCGCCCAAAGTACAGTTGTCGATGTTGGAGCAGATTTTCGAACCTCTCGGTCGAGCTCATCCCACAAAAGCTCGCTCGGATTGAGATCCGGACTTTGGGGCGGCCATTTCATCACTACAATTTTCTCTCTCTGTTCCAATTGTTCCAAATACACACTGCATATCTTAGCAGTGTGTTTCGGATCGTTATCGTGCTGGAACACCGATTATTCGTGTTCCAGATGAAATGGCATTCCTTTCCAAAATCTCCCTACAGCCTTCTTTTCTAAGGATACCAGCTATTTTTATCAAATTGCCCTTGGAAGTACCGCCAAAACACCCCCAAACCATGACTGATCCTCCTCCATGTTTTATTGTTGGTACAATACAGGATTCAAATGTTTTCCTGTTTGAACCAAAGGTGACAAATTTAGACTAGTCGGTCCAAAGCACTTTCTTCCAATCTTCCAACGTCTTTGTGCTCTCTTGCCCATGTTAACCGTTTTTTGTTAGTTTTGCGTAGTAAAGGTTTCCGCATAGCAATTCTTCCGTACAAACCAGCTTGGCGTAAACGTCTCTTTACTGTCTTGACGCTAACTTGGTTTGGGCGTGACATATTCATTTCGGCAGCAATTTCTGGCGCTGTTTTTTGTCTATTTCGTTTGCTTGTAATTACCATTGTGCGATCTTCTGCGGGTGTTGTTATTTTTGGTCGTCGTAGTCGCTGTTTATCGGATACACTACGACTTGTTTGAAACTTTTTAACATTATAATCCACGGTTCTACGGTCTAATTTCAGTAACTTGGCAATTTTTCGGTTACTTTTCCCGATGTTGTGGTATATCACTATTTGAGCACGCGTTTCTATCGATAATTCCTTTCTTGTTGACATTACTTTAACGTTACTCGCTGATTTAAAATATTGCAATATGAGAACTGAACGCAAACTAAACTTTTCCTTATATTGAAATGCTTGTTGTATCGTTTATTATCATATTTTATGACGGTCGTAATAAACATTTTCGAGAAAGCCATCTTTATCTAATCCGTCTACCGGTACGTGTCTGGGCCGCAAAAAGGTTATTTGCGATATCTTAATTTTAACCAGCTCATTACGTACACACAGAACATTACAGAGGAATTATAATCTACCTCGTATTTACAGTTTAATAATACAAACATTTTCATAGCGATAAAATAGCGTTTATTTGAATAATGGCCAATTATGCAGGTGGGTAAAAACTTATAGCCGGTTGTATATATATATCGGTGAATATTGAAAATCGACATTTCCTTGGTTTTACCGATGTTATTAAAATTAATCATTAGACGCCGGTAAGATTCGAACCTAGTGGTTAGCGCGCCCGTCCGGCAAGCGGGAGTCGTAGGTTCGTCTAATGAGAAATGTTTATTTCATTAATTAACTTTAATGACATCGGTAAAATCAAGGAAATATCGATTTTCAGTATTCACCGATGGACGCCATATATATATTAATAATTAGTGTATACTTGGCGCATAAATAAAATATATGTCTGTCGAGATGTTGCAATACATCTGCAGCCATCTAAACAACTAGGTATTTAACAAAAAAGATTCTAATCTACAACAGACTCTGTGGTGTAGTGGTTAGCGCGCCCGTTCGGCAAGCGGGAGTAGTAGGTTCGAATCCTACTGGCGTCTAATGAGAAATGTTTATTTCATTAATTAACTTTAATGACATCAGTAAAATCGAGGAAATATCGAGTAACATGGTATGTTTATTAGCAGTTTCTGCAATAATCATGACATACAAATTCAAAAACTGCTGTGTTTGTTTTTGAATTTGTATGTCATGATCCCTTTGAGTTGTTTTGCGGGCTCTTAAATGAGTGTACCGTCTAAATTGGGAATCCGTGATCTGCATTAGCTTTTTTCTTATAAAAGATTCGTTCGGAATAAATTTGTCGAAAGTAGTTGCTATCATCAACTACTCAGAAGAAATAAGAAAACTAGATCTTAGGTACATTGAAAATGGTGTTATGTACTAAAGAAATTCTTGGCAAATTGTTGAAAGGTTGTCAACCAAATTTGGTTTAATTTGCTACATACGAATTTGACAGAGAAGAGAACACTCCATACATCACATAGTACGGGGTACCACCTAATGTTTCCACCGCGATATTCTCTTCTCCGCTAAATACATAGCTATTAAATGTTTCGGTTGACAATCGGTATGTTATATCCGGTGTTATGTCGCAATTGTTTGTTATAATTCAGAATTCGCAACAAATTAACAGTACACCGCAAGCAATCCTTGCAATCCCTTTATTGGAATTCGATTTCAACTGAAAATAGTTCTATAAGAAAATATCACGGCTATATGAATATTTCCAGCAAAATTGCTTTAGTACACTCTGAAGTAAGAACATTCAAATTAATGTTCCTTTTCCATTAAATTAGCTTAATATATTTTGGAACCAAAAACACTTTCCCGAGAAAAAGAGATCAAGGAAAGGTAGGTGTGTTTTTGATAACGCGTAATTGCTTAATGGATAAAGTAAATACACTAAATGGCTAATAAAATTTGGCACGCATATCTATTCTTCCCTTATAGAGGTGGAGAAATTTACCTTACTACAAGGGAAGCTAATTGATAAATTAATACACACCCCGTTAAGGATGTTAGTTTCCGCGCTAACGTAGCTTCTGAATATTTAATACACTCCTTATTGTGGGGTTGAAATCTTAATTCCGACGAAACAATTTACGTCATGACTATATCACAGCTGAATTTTAACCAAACTTAGAGCTCATAGTAACATTGAGATATGAAATTACAGTCCTTACAATTTATTGTAAATTAGAATACAACTTCTAAAACAGCCTATTCAATTTCTATTGAATTTGAACGTTGCATCTGTATATTTGCTTTTTTAGAACTATAAAAAAATAAAAATGATGAACTGCTCTGAATAAATGTGGCACCATGTCTTCCAATTTCAGACTATTGAAATTGAAATGTGCGTTCGTTTACTTACAAAATACATGATGGTAAACATAGCACTACAGAAAAAGTATTGCAAATTGGCTGGCATGTTTCCGACCAAACGAATGATCCGATTTTAACCAAATTTTGCAGGATGATAGCCAATCGATTTCTCCTGGGTCTGAAATTCCGAAATGTGCAGAAAGAAAAATGTTTAAACAAAATGGCGGGCGTCCAAAGTTCAAAGTTAGAAATTTTCCATTTTTTCGTTTTGAGGGACCTTAAAAAATATTTAGTTGTTGAAAAATTGTAATTTGTGAATTTCGTACCCAGGAGAAATCGATTGGCTATCACTCTTCAAAATTTGGTCAAAATCGGATCATTCGTTTGGTCGAAATCAATCCAGCCAATTTGCAATGCATTTTCTGCAGTGCTATGTTTACCATCATGCATTTTGTAAATAAACGAACTTTGGACTAAAAAGAAATACTGGAAGAGAGTTTACTTCTAGGTTAATAAACACTCGCAAACCGTATTCCGAAATTCGCAATAGTTTGCCATAAAAAAATTCGCGAAATTTTCTTCATTTTGACGCCTGCGAACCGGAATCCCCTGTTAATTGCTGACAACAGGAAAGACTTGGAAAACAATCTTACAGTATGGAATAAGGTTGCTATAAGATATGGATTGAAATAAACACAGAGAAAAGTAAGATAATGGTGATCTCAAACACGGAAGAAGACATAATTTGCAAACTAAACAATGAAGAGCTGGAACAAGTTGCCAAGTACAAATACCTGGGAAACATAATAAGTCAGGACGGAACATTGAATGAAGAATTGAACAACAGATTGAAAACAGCAGGAAGATTATACCATACACTCTCTAATAAATTCTTAAACCACAGGGAAATATCCGAAGAGACAAAAATGACGATTTACAAAACAATTTATAGTCCAACATTAATATACGGATGTTAAAGTTGGGTACTAAACAAAAAGCAAAATAGTCGTATTCAAGCAGCAGAAATGAAATATCTGAGATGAACACTGGGAGTGAGAAAGATAGGGAAAATAAGAAATACAGATATCAGAAAACCACAAGAAACAGTACCACTGAGCGAGAAAGTAAAACAGCAAAAGTTAAGATGGCTTGAACATCTGTGTAGAATGGGAAACGACAGACAAGTTAAAAAGGTTTGGGAGGCTAGAACAGAAGGAAAAACTATGAGAGGTAGACTAAGAGTACCTTTGAATAAAAGCATAAGTCAACAACTACAAGAGAAAGGAAAGACTTTGGGGGAATGTAGAGAAATGGTGAAGAATCGAAAGGAGTGGCGTAACTTCATAATAAACGAAGAGGAAACATAGAATTAGTATTCACACCCTCGACACCTTCGGGTATGAGGAGGGAAGGATTGTGTATGTATGTAATTTTTGTTATTCCTTTCCATAATATTCAAAACAATTTCTTAAAACGAATAGAAAAAATATATAAATCCATAAATGACAATTTAGAAATACAGATCGTTAAAATGCAAAGACACATTCGTTTACTACATATATTAATATTAGATATTTTTTACTTAAATCGTCTCCGTACGTGAATGTATATCTAAACAGTTTTATGAATAATGAATTCCTTATTTGATTATAAGAGTCCAATAATAGGTCTTGCGTGTTATCGTTTGTTGCTAGCGCACAAAAGGTTTACCTCTTAATTGAATTTTAATTGCAACATCCTGTGTAACAATTTTTTCAGTGTATACAATTTCGGTTCATCCATATCTGCCATTCGCTTGACCACATATGAATAGCACTCTCGCTCATGTTCAGAAGCGAGCACGAAAGCACGACACCCAGAGCTTTCTAGTGATTGATTAAGGTCTCTGTGATATATGATCGTTGTAAATTCACAAACTGTTCGTTTTATTAGCCACTGAATTGCCCTTTAAAATATTTAGTAGTCAGACGCGGAGAGTTTTAAATATTGTGTTCGTTTTTAAGTTTTATTGCCTTTACCTCGGGGTCCGTAGATACTTAAAGGTCGAAGCGCGTTAGTTGCTCACTCTCCTAAGCTGTAAATTACGACGATCGGTGGTTGTGACAGAAGCGGGTTTTAACTTGCTGCCACAACACCCGCCAGTGCATGTGTTTATTATCGAAAGGGAAAATATATTTTATATTGTAGGTATTGTTCGCAAACCTATATTTCTATCAGATCCAGTTTTGTTTAGATACGATGATATGTTATCGAACAGTCTTTCGTTTCCTGTATAAGTTTTAGAACAAACCTATAAATTCTGTGTATGGATAAGATTTTAGTTTTATTATTTCATCTTAAAGCATTAAATAAATGTGTGAATGGTTATAAATGCTTCGAGACTATACTTTACCACATTATTTTCAAACTTAGATTTAGATTTAACACTAGAACCACCGAGACCGTCATTTTGACGGTTTTCAAACTTCATGCTTAAAAATTTCGATATAATTTATTTTCTAGAACTTTATGACGACTTTTAATGAAATATGGGAACAATTATATATTCCTATTCAATTTCCATTCAGCCGTTTTAACATCCATAATCAATATACCTATTTATACCAAGACCCATCAAAATGACGGCTTTAGCAATTTCAAAGTTTATAATATTTTATGGATCATCTATGCAATAATGGATATCAATACGCATTTACATTCATTTATACATCGCTTTCAGACATTTCCTGGAAAATTTTGAATTACATTTTCCATATGAAATTATATTGATTGTGTTCGGTAGCCGTTATAACGGTATCTATTTTATTTCGATTATGATTCAGTTTAGCTGGTAAATGTAATCAGGATGCAATCATTATCAGTTGTACTTCTGTAAGAATTACTTGAAAAACAATGCGAGTCTGGTAAGATTATTAGAACCCATGTCCTTCGATCTTTGGTGCATCTGCAAATGCTCTATCCACTTGAGCCACCTGGATCGTTGCAAACTGATCAACTAATTCTGATTCTAACGAGAGCGCGACTCATCACCCTGCACTTCTAATGTGATAAAGTTCTTGGTGAAAAGTGCAATCTGTGCAAAGTATAATCTGTGAAAAGCGTAATCTGTGAAAATTCTAATTTGGGAAAAAAGTATGAACATATTTTTACAAAAAATTAAAATTTATTTTTTGTAAATCTTGGGCAACAATGAAACGATTTCCAGGAAGCAAAAAATTATTCGAAGAATTCAAAGAACTCACTAGTATAGATGAAGACTTTTCGGACACTAATTCAAGTAATAATGATTTAGACATATCTTGCGTAGAAAATAAAACTGATTTTTCAGACTCTGAAGAAGAAGCTGCAGATGAAATTGAAGTACGAGATATTGTACAAAGTGAAGAAGATGAATATGAAAGTGAAGATTCAGAGAGTGAAGATGAAATTCCCCGAAAGAGCCACAAACACAGAAAGCGATTGCGAATATGTTCAGATCCTGAATCGGATAGCCAAACAGAAACCGAAAAAAGACAGCAGAAGGACATTGCTGTTGACGGTACTGAATGGGAAGAATTAGGGAATGGTTGTGTTGGTAGATTGCCATCATATACTATATTCAAGTATACTTCGGACCCAACTGGTTATGTGAAGCGAAACATTATGCTTGGTAATGTAAGTAGTGCATTTCGACTTATAATTGATAATCGAATAATAAGTCACATAAAAGCTTGCACTGAGCTACAGGCCAGAAACATTTTACAGGGCGACTGGGAAATTACTATAGACGAATTATATGCTTTTATAGCCATTTTGTTTGCTCGAGGAGCCTACGAAGTAAGAAACATGAAGTTATCGTATTTGTGGTCCAAAAAATGGGGTCCTTCTTTCTTTCACGAAACTATGAGTAGAAACAGATTTTCAGAAATTATGAGATTTATTCATTTCGACAAGAAAAGCGAGAGGAATGTTCGCTTACGAACTGACAAATTTGGATTGGTTTCCGAAATATGGAACTCATTTATTAATAACAGCTAAGCTTGTTACAAGCCAGATCAGAATATAAGCGTAGATGAACAACTGTTTCTCATAAAGGCAAGATGTAGATTTTTACAGTATATGCCCAATAAACCGGATAAATTTGGAATTAAGTTTTGGTTAGCCGTAGACGTGCGAAGTAAATATCTTATAAATGGCTTTCCCTACTTAGGCAAAGATGAACTTAGACCATCAAGAGTACCTTTGAACGAATTTGTGGTTTTGAATCTTGTAAAAAACTATGTAAATTGTGGCAGAAATATAACAACAGATATTTTTTTTACAAGTATACAACTCGCAAAGAAGCTACTGGCCAAAAAAACAAGTCTTGTTGGAACTATGCGAGCAAATACGAGGGAATTGCCGAAAATAGCTAAAGTTAGAAAAGATAACATGGCTCTTTTCTCTACAAAGATCTACAAATCAAATGGTATTGTTCTAACAATTTACAAAAGTAAGCCTCGTAAAAAAGTACTACTTCTTAGCTCTAAACATAAATCCGTAAAAATTGCTTCTAATTGAAAACGAATTCCTGAAACTGTATCGTTTTACAATGAGACTAAATTTGGAGTAGATGTAGTTGACCAAATGGCCCGTAAATATAGCGTAAAAGCAGGGTCACGTAGATGGACTTTGCAGGTATTTTGTAATATTTTGGACTTGGCAGCAATCAATTCGTGGATATTATATAAAGAGACTGATGAAAATATAACTAGAAAACAATTTTTGTTTCAATTGTCCGAAAAACTCTCCAGTGAATATAGATGCTGCAGAAAAGAAGCCTCTTCCCAACAAGAAGAACCGAAAGCAATGGATTGTACTGCAAAAAACTAAAAAAAAACACCTTGTGAATGCAAATCTTGCCAAATTCGATTGTGCAACAAAAACAGGGCGATTTATACCTGTAATGAATGCAACAAATATGTTTGTGGCAAGTGTTCATCTAAGATAACATGTATTTGTAAAACATGTGCCTCATAGTTATTTCATACATATCAAATGTGCTATACTATAAATACAAATAGAAACTGTTTTTGTTTGTTTTTTTATTAATAATTAATGAACTATTATATTAAATGTTGTTTTTGTTAAATTATATTCTTTTATTTACATAAACTAAGTCAAAAGTTACAATGAAAGCCATGATCAAAAATCCGTCAATTTGACGGGTGTGGTAAAACTAGATATATATTTAACATCGGTAGTTCCTAGTGTTAATCGTGACAATTTTGAATATTTTATGCCGATCATTTTCAGAGGATAATTTATTAATTAAAATATATAAAATTTTATGTTTAGTTATGCGCACTACACTACCAAAGTCCGTAGCTATCTTTAAGTTTGGATATCAAGGAGCATTAAAAAATAACTTATAACTGTTACAAAAACTATATATTCAATATATAAACCAGCATAAACTTGAACAAAATAATACGCATTTGCTGAAATCTACAAATAAAAATAGAGAAATACGTTACCACTTGTCGAAAATCTGGAGCTACTGGTTAATCAATTCAATGACTTTTCGGTCAGTCAATACTAGGAGTGCTATAAATAGTCCAGTGAATCCACATTAATTGCTTATGTATCCAACTTGCAAAGAAGAACATTGGTCGGTGGCTGGGGCTCTTGACTCTTCGGGTATCGATGGAATTCCTACAAATTTTTTGAAACAATGTATTAATGCCTTCAATGCTCCGCTGACGCATATTATTAATACTTCATTTGAGACCGGTGAATACCCTAAAATTCTTAAGAAGGCTACTGTGTTGCCTTTCTATAAAAAAGGCCCTCCCGACGATATTGCTAATTACAGACATAGTCTGCCAGCGAGTTATTAAAGCTATTTGAAAGAATTGTTTTTAATTGTTTAAATAATTTTCTCAAGAAATATCAATTGACAAGAACAAGGAAAAAATATAGAAACTGCGCTATTTGTTTTTATCGAAGGTATCTTGTCGGCGCTGAAAAGGAACAAGATTGCCTGTACAGTTTATTACTAGACTTATCGAAAACTTTCGAAAGTTGTACCTAGTGCTACGGTGTACGAGGTACAGCACTTACATACCTGGTTTGCTAGTTATTTATATATACTATCGAATAACAAGAAAACGTACTCGCGAGGAACAAGGTGTGCTTCAAGGCAATGTTCTTGGGCTTTTCCTGTTTTTAATTTATTTCAACGATATATACACCGAAAATACCTTCATACTGTTATGTTCAATATTTACATCGGAAATCAACTGTCAGTCTTGTGTTTAAGGTGTTCAGTACAGCCACCTGATTGTAATGAAAGTCTCTCTAGCCGGTAAAAGCTATTTTTCGAAAACCCCCCAGCCCCCGACTAGCTTTGGAGTGTAGACGTTAAGAAATTAATTTAGGTCCAGATAACGACAAACGTGGAAAAACGTTGAAGCTATTCCTTTTTAGTGCATCTTCCTATTTTTGTAACTCTTCAAAATTAATGTAAAATTCCTCTATAATAAACAACAGGGTATATTCAAAGATATTTCACAGATTGTTTCGTATATTAAATATGTTTCGTTAAGGTATCTTCGTTTTTGGCGGTAAAATCTGTCATATTTATGTTGTTAGTGCTTTTTTTAAGCATAGAGTTTAGTTGAGTCATCTAGTAGCGTCACCACATTCATTCTCTCATGCTACGTCTAAAAATAACTGAATTCGTCGAAATTCTTCATAATATTACGTTTAGAAAGAAATCATCAAAATTTGCTGGAGAAAGAAACCATCGCTATCGCCATTAAATAAAGCAGAAGAGGGGCGCCAGTAAATTCATCAATTCTGGTTAAGCTTTAGTCGAGTTAACTAGTATTTTGGCTACGGTCCCAATTTAAAGTGTTCGATATAGCAATTAGAAAGTAAATTCAAAATAGAAGAGAAAGTTCAAGGTTAGAAGGGCGGAATTCCTGCAACTGGCATAAGGAACATAGTGTTTATATGTCATCTTCTTAAAAATCGAGGTTAGTTTACGTTTTCAATGTTAATATTTGTTATGTTCCAATTATTAATTTCAAAAATTAATAGAAATTGCCGAAAGAGTAACAAAGAATACTCCCGAATCCCACAAATTGTTAAAAATTTAATCAAATTGCAAAATTTCAATTTTTTAACAAATTTTTCCTGAGATAGAACATTTCAATACATAACCATCTGATCATTAATTAAGCGGACGCTACAACGCTACTAGTAGGGGCTGAGATTTATGGAGACCTACATGCAAGTGGCAGACCTTATACTGATAATTTTGAAAAATGATTAAAAAAACAATAACTTAAACTTAAATCAAGGAAGAGGAATGTGATTTTATTTACAACAAAATCTGACTACCATCCGGACTATGTAGAACTCAACAGACATCGCTACCCTGTTGTCTTTAACGCTAAATTGTTAGGGGCGTTAGTGGATCAAAACCAAAAATAATTTGAGCAGCCCTTGTTTTTGCTGTTGAGAATTATTGTTAATAAATGCAGCTTGGGCACTGTTTACTTTTCCAGTTGTTATTTATGGATCAAATACGGCGCATGTAGCTGTCTGTAGAAGCAGTAGCGAGCATTCCTGTTTTTATATGTCAAAAGAAAATCACACTTGTCATGTTGCGTCTTAATACTATGCAGAAACCACTGTAAGTCATAATTTTTTTAATAGTCTTTGGAATTTATATTTATGAAGTTTTATTTTTTGGTTTCAAAACCAACACTGTTTCTAGCATGCTGACAGCACGAGGAACAGGGGTCGGTACTGCTATTTCAAATGCAGGTTGAGTTTAAGTAAAAGTGGTCCTCTTTATACCAGTTTCAGATTTTTTAATGAATTGCCACCTACTATAAAAAAATAAATAATTTAAACTTATTTAAGGAAAATATATCTAATCCATCTAAAGGTAATGCCTTCAGTTTTTATTATTATAGATAAAAATTACCAAAGTATGTGCTCCTAATGAAGATATACTGTACAGCTTTCAAAGTTTCAAAATCTTTATTAGTTCCAAAGTACTGCCCCATTCTTCGCTGAACACACTGTATCAGTGCTACTTAATATTGTTCTATTAGATGCTGTGTATGACTAGAAATACTACAATGTAATATCATGAGTAGTTTGTAACAGCAAATACCAAGACCCTATTTTTTTTCCATGCTCAATATGTGTTCGTCACTAGCATGTCTTATATCTTGAAGACAAGGGTTCATATGAAAGTCCAGAATGTGAATGTTGAAGGATAATGAATAGGAACCTATCATCCTATACAAATTAAAAAAGTTTGAGATCATCTCTGCTATCCATGTCAAAAAGATCTAGAGAATGTAGTACGGTGACCCAGTAGTAAGAGAGCCTGTTTGTGATCCGGTACAATCTCGAGTTACCATTTTCTGCATGTTAGGGAATAATTAACTGTGGTTTATCTCCTATGGCAACGGGGTAATCGTAATAAAATCGTGGATTAGTTTACACACGCCATTTATACACTAAAAGGCCCTGAGATTATGATAAGCTTCGTAGCTTACGTACTCTGTTGGGCCGTCACTAGACGTAAAAGAAAATCGTGGGATCCCTTTTATTTCTTCAAGAGAAAATGTATGCAAACTCTACAGACATCGTATATTTTGGTTACTTCCTAATTATTACCATTGTTTACCTAATAAACATGTTTACTGCAACATATACGAGGCTCATCCTGAAACTATTACCCATTTGCCAATTAAATCGCAACCAATAGAGATATCTGAACAAACTTTTTATTAGACATATACATGTACTATACATTACTTTTCTGCATAATCACCTCGTAAATTAAGACACTTGTCGTATCGTGGGATGAGATTTTTTATGCCGAAGTCGTAATCCTCTACCGCCAGTGTGGCGAGAAATGTAGTGACCGCTGCTTTGAGGGCGTCATCGCTGCGGAAATGTTTTCCGCCTAGAAAATCTTTCAATTTTGTAAAAAGGTGGTAATACGACGGTGCTAGATCTGGGCTGTAGGGTGAGTGATCGAAGGCTTCCCAGCGAAACTGCCGGAGCAATTGGCGTGTTGTTGCAGCAACATGGGGACGAACATTGTCGTGCAGCAACACAACGCCCGACGACAACAGGCCTCGTCGCCGATTTTGAATTGCCCGCCGCAACTTCTGTGGCGTGGCACAATATGCTTCCGCATTAATGGTGGCCCCTCGAAGCATGAAGTCTAAAAACAAGAGACCATGTTTGTCCCAGAAGACGATTGCCATGAGTTTGCGAATCGACTCTGTTGTCTTGTACTTTTTGGGCCTGGTCGGTGAATGAGAGTGATGCCATTCCATGGACTGGCGTTTGCTTTCGGGCGTTGAGTAAACAACTCATGTTTCATCGCCCGTAACAATGTGTGACAAGAATGCATTACCTTAATTTGCGTAACGCTTCAAAACATTCAAGGCCGCACTCATACGCTTATTTTTGTGTTTCTCTGAAAGGATGCGCGACACCCACCTTGCACAAATTTTTTTGTAATGCAGATGATCTTTGACGATTTTATGCGTTATGGTGCGCGAAATCTGTGGAAAACGTGCACTGATGTCATTAAATGTGACACGCCGATCCTGCTGTATGAAGTCGTCAACTGCATGCAGCAACACATCAGTAATAACGGACGGACGCCCTGGACGCTCTTCATCGTGGACATTGTCTCTCCCTGCATTGAAATTGCAACACCATAGCCGAACCGATGATGCGTCCATCGCATCGTTGCCGTACACTTCTTGAATTTGACGGTGAATGTCATATGGCTTCACATTTCTGGTGTTCAAGAATCTTATTACAGACCGCACTTCACAACTGGCGGTATTGTCGAGTGTTTTAAACATTTGAAACTCACATTGACGCGATATTATTGTAGATAACTCAACCAAATCTCGTACGCTGACAGCTGACAGATCACTGCGTCACGAGAAAACCACTCGGCGGCTCGTCGCGCAACTGCTACTCCACACGGCGCGAACGGGTACTAGTTTCCGGACGAGCCTCGTAGTAAATGTATTGTACATTTTTTTCATCACATCACCACTTTAGCGAACCAAATGTAAAAGTCACACTTGCCATATGATTACCAGAATCAACAATTGAGGATCGTGTCATAAACCTATTCCCTTATCAGTTCTTATATATTTATCGATTTGGTCTTTGTGAAACAAGGGTGGTGACACATACAGGGTGTCGCATGTCTTGATCGCCACAGCTTAAGAATGTGTTGCTCAAGCAATTTCAAATGAGAAATGTCTATTGAACATATACCAAAAACTCTATCGTACCTGAGCTAGGGTAATTTGAAATCTGAATAAATCAGATAAAATCTCATTGAAAATCAGTTAAAAAGAAGTTGCTTTATTGCTTTAATTGTTCAAAATGTCCACACAATTGCTGTATACACATTCGAGCTCTTCTCAGAACCAAAGAGGTAGCTCTGCTAACAGTCTCAGGATCAGCACGAATATTTTCTGCGGCATCCCTAATCGTAGCAACAAGTTGCTCCCTGTTTTCAATATTTTCTGCACAAAAAAAAATCAAATGGTTATAGCTCAGTTACGATAGAGTTTTAGATATATGTTCATTAGACATTTTTGCTTGAGGAAGAATTGCTACTGGAACGTTGTAACTTTGAAATTTTGTTGTTTTCTAAATAAAAGTTAATTTTCACGGTTATAGATCTGGGAGTACTCCCTAGATAGGTACTCTTTTGACAGTTAATAAGAAAAGTAAATTGCAAATAACAACACTTTTGACAATCAAATTAATGGAATAAAAACACTAACCTCAAATGTCGACGTTTACACTTTGGTTACGCGTCACGTAATAAATTACCAAACTTGAATTAAGCTTGGTCTTGGAACATTATTTTAACACTACGATACTTGAATTTGCTTTAAAAAATAATCACTCAGCCAAATAAGTCTCAAAGGCGGCTTGAACTAAAGGGGCAGATTGTCTTGGCGTCACTTCGTCACTAAATTTTCAATCAATTGAAATTTCTTGTCTTTAAAAATATCATATTACAGCATGTAATATGCCATAAGAGTTTGTGATCCAACATTAGCGAGTATCGGGAACCGTGAAATATGGATATTTACTACCGGACTTGATGATTTATTACCAAGTAATATTTAACTTGGGAAACGATTGTAAAGACACAATAGAATTTATTCTCTACGTGTGTGCAAAAAGAAATTATGTACATTAAAGATGAAACCTTAGAATGTGAATAGTATGGAGCAAAGAGAAGTTGTTTAGTTCTTTTCCCTGAATTATTGTTGACTGAAGAAGAAGAGGGTACTAGAGGTTATAGAAGCCGCTGCTAGAGGTTGTCGGACTGCATTTGGGTGTGTATATATTTACAAACAGACTTTGAAGTGCAAAAACCATTGCTCCTCGTAAGAGTTAATCTTAGTTTATATATGCTGCCAGTACGTGTAATGGATATTGTAGCCTCTAGCTTTTGCAGCCGGTGTACAGCACAAACCAAGGCTTGCCATTAAAATTGTTCTCAATGTTGATCCACTAAACAATACGTTGTAACAAACATTTATTTGCTGCAGCCAACGTAAGTAGGTATAAATTCTCATGTTGATATCGAACCTGTAAGACCAAAGCGAACAACTCCATCTGCTTAATTGTACGTCATTAAGAATCTAAATGGTAGTTATCATTGCCGCGTAATTACATAGATTACTGAAAATATCTTTATGCCACTGTGACCATTCTCCCTTCGATTTACCTCAGCTACTAATGACATTTCACCAAATACAAAAATAAATTGGTACAGCACACAAATAGCTTTATTAATGGCAGAGATGCTATCTCGGCATTAAAGTGATTGACAGAAGTTCGTTTTTTTCATCACGCGTCTGACCAATTTACGTGCATCTAAAAGGAATGGACTTCATTAGCTCGCTATTCACAGGCGGTAACTCACATGTATATTAATGTAACACGTCTAGGTGTACTTTACTAATGATATTTTTTATGGCGGAGTGGTTTTAGGATCAATAGGTCATGTTGAAAATGCTGTGCCACCGTTGGTGGCCTCGAGTAATTTAACTTCTGTGCGTTACAAAACAAAGTATTTAATCATCCCTTTTATAATTAGCCTGGTTGCTTTTATTGTTGATACGCTGGTTATGTCTCGTGCATATATTCTTTAATGTATGGGTCCAGCTTTCGCGATCTGGACTTCTTTCAATGCCAGAAATACAGATGCGATATTAACTCGTGCTATGATAGCATTGCAGTGAATATAATTGTGACAATTAAATACTTACACCATAAATAACATGGCCCAAAGGAATTTAACCATATTACGAATATTATAAGTAATAATTAAGAATGGGCATGTCCTTAAATCATATCTTTGTTAACATACGCAAGCATTTGCGGTTTAAGTCAGCTTATCGAAGGTCGTTACCAATTGTATAAGAACGAATTCTCAAGAAGTTAGTAGTATAGCTTGGGGAACTTAACAAATTAAACAGTGGATCCAGAAGCCATTTATTCCTTAACTTGTTATTAAAAAAAAACTGGTCGTTCGGTCTGTGTTCTTTGTATCGGGCGAGATTATAACAAAAAATTCAAGCAGGATATAATGCAGTACACACAAATGCCCGTAGTGCTTAATTCATTCTAATTTAAACACCGGCAATTAGTACGTCATATTTAAGACTCTTCTAATGATTGTCTTGCATCACTCTCATTCCCCAAAATTTAATATTTAAAAGCTCAAAAAATATCAGAAAAATCAGAATTTAAAAAGCGACCTTTAGGGATGGACTTCCATTATTTTTTTTCTATTCCTCGAAAAGTTAATTGTAATCTACATTATAGTAATGTATAGTCTGGGCAAACAGCGGTAACAGTCAGTGTAGTAGATATGTGGTGCGGAGTCGGCGATTATTTATTTCACGCATTCACAGCGTCAGTACTAAATCGATGCTGTATGCGAGTAGTTCTGTGTATATGTAGGCTGTCGTAACTTATTTCGTAATTGTACGCTTATGTTTGCTTTAAAAATGTTGCAGTTAGGTACGTCGCGAAAACGACCAATGGCAGATACAGTTGAAAACTTTATAGTGGATATGCCCGACTTAATTTTTGATGGCGCTAGAATTCAATGTCTAGTTTGTAAAATCCCTTTAATGTTTTGGTCCAGAAGCCGTTGTCAACGTCACATCGAAAGCAAACAGCCTTCTTCTGCAAAAAGTGGCATACAAGACCAAGAAAAATTTACATTTGATTTATGTGTTACTCTTATTTTATGTAATCTATCGTTTCGTTTACTAGACAAAGAAGCATTTGTCTCCTTCTGGAATAAATATGCGGACTGTAAATTACCTAGTCGGACATCGATACGAAATGTAGTGCAATTTGCTCGTGAATATATAGAAAAAAGAATGCAAAACGGAATTGAAAGATAAAAAACTGTGGTTGTGTGTGGACGAAGCAACAGATCGTCAAAAAGATTCTGTGGTTAATGTAACGGTACGTACAATGGAACCACATCGACCGTCATCCTCCTTCTTACTTGCTTCCAAAGGAGTTATAAATTGTACTGCCGATGAGATTTTAAAGGTGGTGTTGAACTCATTGAACAAATTTGAAGTTTCAACTAAGCAACTTTTAAAATTTTATGAATGATGGTGCCGCAAACATGCGTTCTTTGGGCCAATCTCTTAAAGAACACAGTGGTAACTTCTTACATGTAACGTGTAAAATCCATACTCTAAATCTTGCGGCACAAACGATTCCTACATGTTTTCCACTAGTAAATGCATTGATTGCTAGTACAAAAGCAGTGTTTCTAAAGTTCCCGAAACGTACTCGACTATTTCACAAACTGTGCTCTGATTTACCTGAACCACCGCAGCCGATTGTTACACGTTGGGGAACATGGTTGCAGGCTGCGTTTTACTACAACAAATATTTTGGTCAAGTAAAGAAGGTAGTTTTAAAATTCAATCCGACAGAAGCTGCAGCAATCAAGAAAAGCCAGGAAATATTTCAAGATAGTCAGGTTAAAAGAGATTTACAAACTATTCACAACAATTACTTCGGACTAGCGGAGGGAATAGAAAAATTACAAAATGTTTCGATGTCGCTAGTGGATTCTGTTCAAATTGTGAATGATGTTCACGCACAGTTATGCGCTGAAGAAGGCGAAACGAATTGGTGTGTAATACGAAAATTTGAAAGTGTTTTAGAGAAAGACTCCGATTTTCTTATATTAAGACAAATTTGTGAAGGTGCGTGTGAAGATGCATTAAGTTGTTTCAAAGATTATTTTAAGTATGCAAATATAACATCGCTAGATGTCGAAGGGTCGTTTTCGATATTAAAAAAACATTTATTCCGCACGTCGTACTCACTTGACTGAAACAGCTGTGGAAACATATCTAATGATTCAAATATTGAACAGGTGTTACCCTGTTTGCGATTTCACGAAAAACTTTTAAAACGGTAAGTGTTTCAGTACGTTTTATAATTTATTTCTTACCTTCTATTTTATGTGTAAACTTTTATGCGCTCGCCACACCTCTGGCTGATACCGCACATTTGCCCAGGTTACTTATAGCAGTAATGAAACTGTTCCTAATATCCAAAACCTAATACCTGAAACTGTTTCTAAAACACGACAAGCAACGTTCATATACTATTTGTGTTTCCTATCTTTCCACCGAAAATTTATGGTCCATTACGATTGACATAATGTCTATTGCGATTAACATAATCTCCATTGTGATTAGTCAACTATATACTACACATAAGGGTACTCAACCTGAGAGAAATGTAGAACATTCCCGGCACCAGACATGAACGGAATTGAAAAATCGGGTTTTCCTTGAATTTACCGAAGTAATTAAATTTTATTAATGAAATAAAATTACAAGATACCTGTGGGATTCGAACCTACGTCTCCCCTTAGCCGGACGGGCGCGTTGCCAACTACACCACTGTATGTATGAATCATTTTAATGCCTAGATCTTCGATGCGTGCAGATGTATTGTAACATGTTCAGAGACATGTCCCTATGTGCCAACTATACACTAATTTATGAGTATATTGGCTTCCGTTGGCTAATACTGAAAAATCGATTTTTCTTTGATTTTACCGACGTAATTATGATCTAGGTATTAAAAAGATTCGTTCCTACAGAGACTCTGTGACATAGTTGATAGCGCGCTCGTCCGACAAATAGGAGTCGCAGGTTCAAATCCCACCGGTGTCTTGAAATTTTATGTCATTAACCAAATCTAATTACGTCTATAAAATCAAGGAAAAAGCGAATTTTCAATAAACACCTTTCATTCAACATTAGGTGAATATTAAAAAAGGTTTGGAATGAATTTAGGATGTAGGACATCGTATTCTCTGAATTTGAGGGTGAAAAGGAGTGTGGTTGTAGATATTGAGATCTGCTCCGAAAAAGTTATAAAAGCTAAACCGATGAAGATTAGATTTTCTTGGCTAGTTCCTAAATAGGCAATTTTTGTCCATAATTCAATATCTATCCCCCTTAAAATATCGTAGATATAGTTTTAACAACAATTAATGTTATTTTTTGGGGATAATACATAATACATACCTGTCCAATTTATTAAAGGATCTTATTGAGACGTTCGACGGCTTAATGTTTAGTTTTAAAATACTTGGGACTTTTAGTACATTATTGTCAATCAATTTTTACTTATAAACGTCATTTATTAAATTCCAGAAAGTGAAAAGTATAGAAAAATGAAAGAATACGTTTGTTGAATACAACATAAAAATAACTTCTGACTTACATACATATGTCTATCTTCATTTAACCAAATATTTTTCCGCGTGTTCACTTTTAATTAAATCGTACTTTTTGAAGCCATGTTGTTTTCTACGACGTATCCTCTCTTCTCAAGAATGTCAATCACGTAACATGGCCGATATGAAACGAGAGCCAACGTACCGTCGAAGGACTCCTTCATCTTACACCCCCAGAGAAAATATCACCGCTACGCTTTTTTTGCATTCCTAGCAGGGCACACTTGATTGGGCCGCATTCCTAGTTGACAGACGCCATGACTCAGCGACGATTCTGATAGAGATGCTTTGTGTAAAAGGGTGTAAATGTCTATTAAACACTTCTTTAGTACTGCACACCGTGACTCGATCGGAATTCCACATGTTCTTATTTTCCAAACAGGCGAGAAGAAACAGGAGGAGAATAGTGGATAATCGTTTAACCCTCCGACCATGATTAGTGGTTCTTAAAACCAATTTTATGCATCTTAACAATTTATGTTAACTAAATGAGCGCCCACTGTGGTTTCTTTCTCTATGTAGAGGTGAGTGTCGCGGCGTCGTAGCTGCATAAAGATCGATTCATTATGTAAAGATCAGCATTACCGATGTGTGGAACTAATGGTTAATAGATTTGATTGAAAAGTACTGCTCCAGAACCACTTTTGATTTTAATTAGCAATTACCGAACCCATTAGTACGTGTAATTATTATTTTCCAATACTTTATGGGTACATGAGTACGAGTGTACTACATACACATTACACAAAACACACAATTATTGCAATTATCCAAATGCGCAAATAACATACTGAAGCCGAATTAATTTTAAATTGTATTTTATGACTTGGATGCTCGTGGTGATGTGACGCGGTGTTTTATTTAATATTGGCGAAATTTATTGCTGATTGTCGTATATTAATCAAATAGAATTCATACATTTCTTAATTACATTCGAATAAATTATCCTCTTCATTAAACCTGCTGTACTAAAAGTAAAATTTTCTTTTCTTTAAGTAAATATATTATTTAAAACGTTAATAAAGACTGTGGAGAAAATGCAGTGTGTATTACTTGTTAGAGTATGATTTAGTTTATAAATTTACGATAACAACTTGGCTTGGACTAAAACGTTCTTCAGATAAAGATGTTTTTGAATTTTATCCCACACTTAAATGTAACAAATATTTTACCTCAGTTGCAGGTAAAGAAATATCACCCTTAGTTGGTACTCCTACGTTATTGTTGAAGTATTACACCTTTGAGCATTACATCTTTACTCAGGTAGAATATTGTATACACGCGGCCGTAACAAGCCCAGCTTACGAAACGGTAATCAGTCACAAGTCTAACAGGGACAACATGCGTGGGTTCCTTGCAAAATCGGCTTTACTCGTTGTTGGAGAAGGGAGTTTGGGTTTACAACGGTTGTTTGTATTAAAAAAGTCTATTTTTTATTGATTTTAAAATGATATAGGTTTGATGATATCTTTGTAGTTATGAATCAACAAGAACGGCAGTGGGAGGGGATGCAAACTTTTTAATAATTCAGATATCTATTCTTTTCTTATTTCGAGCAGCCTAGGTGTGATTGGTTTCAAAGAAATACAGTGACAAGTAGTTAATCTATTGAAATAACATTTAAACTTAAGGCTATACACATTGGTCCAGGTTTCACCAGGGTGCGAGATATATTGTACGTAGCGCGATCTGGCATACTTGCATTTATCCCCGCCCGCCAGCTTCGCCGCGCGCAACTACCGTAGCTATGCGCTCGCAAAGTTCTAACAAATGATCGTGGAGGAGAGAGAAGTGAGGGTTTGTTCGTTGGTTGCAATGACGAGCCTTGCTCTAGACGGAAAATTACAGACGAAATCGGTGTTAATAGAAGTACTGTGAAACGTAGTTTGAAACGCAACAAATACAAAAGTTACAAAGTTCAAAATTGCCAGGAGATTTTTCCTTTAATAAAGCTACATTGCTAGAATTTCAATTTATTTTGTATACTTATCAAAGTTATTTTTCTTTAGTTTAATTTTATAAGAATCGTTGTTTATTTTCATACTTAGAATTACTTTTTCCTTCTCCTACATTGCATAGCGGCAACAAAATGAATATAAGAAACTGTAATTTCTAACATAATCTGAGAATATAGAAAATCTACGCAGTAATTCTGTATTAACACATTTTGTCGGAAGGCGTTGAATTATAATATTACGTGATTGAGCGGACATACGTATTTACAATATGCGTGCGTACCGCTGCTCGCTTTATGATGGAGAGGATCTCTCAGTGAGACTCGAATACTCTGTTGCCATTCACAGAGGCAATCCTCCGTTCGTATCTGGACCAACGTGAAGCCAACATAACGTCGATTTTGCACACAAATATGATCTTGCCACCACCACACAATAGCATCTTGTTTTTGATGTAAAATTACAGGATATCTCATCACTAGCGCTATATGTTTAATAGAGCTAGAA
Source organism: Dynastes maya (assembly GCA_029619315.2). Classification (NCBI taxonomy): domain Eukaryota; kingdom Metazoa; phylum Arthropoda; class Insecta; order Coleoptera; family Scarabaeidae; genus Dynastes; species Dynastes maya. The sequence continues at coordinate 31,083,510 of JAROYE020000001.1, forward strand.
AAAACATATACAAAGCAATAATTTAATAAAAATAAACTCAAGCAAAAGAAAACTACACTGTCCTATTATAAATACTTCATTTTAATTCAAAATGCGATATTGAAGTCGCCGGACTGAATGTAAACATTTTGGTTTTATGTCGGCTTCACTTTTCAATATAAGTAATATTTGTGATATTCCGGTTGACGTCGTTAAGGTTATATCTTGGGGCCATTACTTTTTCTTATGTTTGTCGTCAATTTGCTGGATAGTCTGGATTGTTCTTACGTTCGCGGACGACGTCAAACTATTTTCCACGGTGACTTCTATTGAGGACTCCGATAACTCGCAAGTTGAATATTGACTTGTTGCTCGAGTGGTGCAAGATTAATAATTTTGGCTCGAATGTCTCCAAGTGTAGGGTCCCGTCTTGCATTCGTAAGAAACTACGTATATGCTTTTTTTAATAGTCTTGTGAGGTTTTGACTGGAATATTGCGCTTTAATATGGAACCCTTGCCGCGCTACATATCATGCAGATTGAAGCAACCCAGTGAAAGTTGTTAATTTTTTTTTGGTTTCGGAAATTTCATGATTATCCATGTCGAGGTTTTGATCATTGTATGCTGTTGAAGACCTTTAATATAACTTGATTGGCTACCAGACGGAAAAACATCGCTCTCTGCTTCTTGTGTAAAGTCCTGCATAATATTATTCGTTGTCGTTACGTGTTCTACACAAGTTGGGTTTTAATGTACCCAGGCTTGCTGCTCGTTATGTTTCTATCTTTAATTCTGCAGTTCCCAGGACGAATTTATAAGTTAAGCTGTAAGTGTGATACATTTTATTGTTCATTCAAAAACCTTCTTTAACAAGTTAAGCTGTAAGTGTGATATATTTGATTGTTCATTCAAAAACCTTTTTAATGCTATCACAGAAGTAAATTAGCTATATTTATATTACTGTATTATATTGCACCTTGTTATTGCATGTTGTGGTTAAACTTGTTTGTATTTAGTCCTTTAATTGGTCTTTTATACTGTTGGGTTAATATACGAGGGGTACTTTTTAAATATGGTCCGTTTTTTAATAAGAAGAAAAATACTGTAAATCTCATTAAAATATTTTTTTTTCCATATTTTACATACTTTTATCTACTTGTCTACATAATTTTCTCATTTATGTTCAAAGATTTATCATACCGCTCAAGTTTTTTTAATTACGACGCTAAAGAAATCCGCCGCCTGTGAAGAAGCCTAATCCATGGCTATCTTCGTCGTCATTGAATCGTTGGCCACCAAGGAACTTCTTTAAGTACCGAAACAAGTGAAAATCACTGGGTGCAAGGTCTGGGCTGTAAGGCCACATGTTCCTGCGCAAACACAAGATATAATCAGGTCTTTTGGATGGGAACAACTGAATCACTCACCTTAGAGTCCAGACCTTGCGCCCAGTGATCTTTACTTGTTTCGGTACTTAAAGGAGTTCCTTTCGACGGTTCAACGACGACGAAGATGTGAAAGCTGCAGTCATGGATTGGGATTCTTCACAGGCGGCAAATTTCTTTGACGTCGGAATTAGGAAACTTGTTGAGTGGTATGACAAATGTTTGAACAAAAATGGAAATTATATAGAAAAGCAGATAAAAATATGTAGAATATAGGAAAAAATTATTTTAATGATATTTACAGTATTCTTATTATTAAAAAACGGACCTTTTAAAAAAATACCCCTCGTATTATATTATTGTTATAATTATTAAAAAAATGCTTTTATTACACCAAGTTCTGTGGCTAAAATTTAACAATTAATTCATTGCAACAAGTGCACTTCATTTGAAATTGTCTAAATGTACGTTTTTTTCCTGTATAACGACGCTTCCCAAAAGAAAAATGCTAAAACAAAGAAATGCTGCACAAGAATTGGCTAGTAGCAATAACTAATTTTGTCTAATTTCTTGGCCAATATACCAACATGAATTTTCCGATTTAAATACTTTATATTGAAAACAAAATTCTATATGTTTACTTAAGTTGAAGATTTTTTTATCAGTTTGTACTTATGCTACTTTTATTAACGCTGATATTGGCCGCTTAGTGAAGAGCTACACTATATTCGTTTTCTTATATTTACGAATTGGTAGGTAGCCATCTAACCAGGTTTATTTTCATTTTATAGATGTATTCAGATATCTATTGTAACGTAAATTATATTTTTGTATTTTAGAATAAAAATACAGTCCTCTTTTACACCCTAAATTTTTTTAATTTACATTGGAACTAGTTTCGGCAAAATATATCATCAGCCAGAATCTAAAGTAGTATAATACATCAATACAAAAATATGTAAAAGAGAATATGCAGTACTTCCAGTCGAAATTTAAAACTACATAAAAGTCATACTGTAAAATGTTAAAGTTGAAATGAAAAATTGACGTGTATACAAGTAAAATTGTGAAATTTGTAACGGAATGTAACTTTACTTGTAAGCGGAAAATTACATAGAAAACAAGTGAGATCAAATTTGTACTAAGCCACGGATTGTGCGCAGCATTTACATATTGCCAGTACAAGATGAAGGTATCTAAATCATAATTACATTCACTTTCCTATTATTTTATCTTCTACAGTTTTCAGTAACGCTTGAAAGAATTTGTAACTTCACTAAAAGAATTAATCAATTCAAACCTGTTTCCCTACCTAAAAGTATAACATTTTGCCGCGATTCTGCGACACAAAAAGGGAAAATAGCTGCCGTAAAAATATCATAAGCTGTACGCAGTAGATTTCTAAACGAACAGGCCGCACCGTACCTCAACGACGCAAGGAGATTGGTAAGCAGCAAGGTAGCACCGAAGCAAAGCCTGTACTTCTTGGAAGGGGGCGAAGCAGAGAGTGAAGGGGGCACCCGTGTGAACCCGACCACCGGAAACCGCCCCTCAGGTGAGACCGCCTTCTTCCCCTGTGGGAAGCTCACAAGTACCCTTCGTGCACGGATTATTAGCCGAGCTTGAATTTCACACAACAAAAAATAAGCGGAATGATTACGGTGAGTGTTTGGATGCTGCTGTACCTAAACGAAATACTTCAACGAGGGTTGTTCGGAGCTAATTCACATGCATGGTATATCTTTTCATTTGAAATAATATTCGCCGCAAATTTATGACAGCAAACTAGTTGGTGTTGCGTATTAGGAAATATATTTCTGGTAAGAAAGCGCTAATTTAAATCAACTAAATCGGTTCTTGAAAGTGGAAATAAGTTTAACGCATTCAACTAGCACGTAGCAGCAATGTACGTAGCTGCACAAACGAGCATATATACTAGAATTACCTTCTTTAAATCCAGGAAATCTTACTTGGACCATACAAGCAACAAATATATACCTAAAGAAACTATTATTGGTTAGAATTAAACAACTACATGCAATCGTACTTGGGAAATTAAATAAGCATATGGCAAAATAAGCATATTATAGGTTTAAATAGTCAATTACATAGCATTAGTATCACTTCAGTCAAGAATCGTAGTACTACAATCTAGTGTTTTGAAATAAATTTATACATGTGTATAGACACATACCAAATACAAGATGGCGTTGATTTTGTTTACAGGATATGTGTTTGACATCCGTATTTTGTTTTAACAAATTTCCAATAACTGCTGTTCATAAATACAATACAATCGAAATATTCAGTTTGTAATCTTTAGTAAAAATTGCCAACACCGTGTTACGCTTAATATCTTTCATAGAAATAATTGTGCAATTTAGTCCTATAAAAATTTACGGTAAAATGTATTTGTAGTCCAGGACCTTTTCGAGGAAATACGAGGTAGGTGCCATAAATTCTCGGTCTGATAATTTTTATATAATTTTTATTTCTCATAATCACATAATCTCCCCTAACTTCATTACATTTATTACAACAATCAATTAATAATTCTATACCCTTCTAAAAAAAATATTCTAAAGTTTTTCCCTTAAAATGTCTTTCTGCAAGGTTGATCGGGTCGCCGCCATTCCCTCAATTCCTTTTTGGATAGAGGATCATAATACAGAGCCATCTCCGGTGACAATGGACTCCACACATATTTAAAAGCAAGCGCGTATATTCGACTTTACGTTCACGTTGGAGTGCAGAAAGAAGATGCGGTACCTATCTTGCACTAATCTTATTCATACCCAAATGGTTACGGAGTATTCGGCGAATACTTGTTTCAGAATTGTTAGACATCGCTGCTAATTCCATCACTGTCAAACGGCAATCTGCTTCAATAATTGATGTTTTGAGGCGTTATGAGTTCAATTGGCTGACCGGGACGCTCATCATCTTCAAGGGATTCTTGCCCCAAACGGAAACATTTTACCCACTTTTTTACAGTGGAATATGAAGGAGATAGATTACCAGAAACGCCGTCTAAATGTTATTTAATGTGATTATGCGTATGCCTTTCTTTTGTTAAAAATGACCGCGCGGTACTCAATTTTCGTTACCGGAGACATTTTCATGCACTAGTCACGTTTTCTGGATGGCTACTAAAAACTACTACTCCATGAGCTGTAATATATACAGGGTACTTGGAAGAGCGATGTAAAGTTTTGAACAGCCGATAGGCGAGGTCATTTGGAATCATATTAACCACCTTTACCGTAGTTCAAAGTCTAATGGGTTTTAAGATATTTGAACTTTTAGTAAATTTTGATTTTCCAGCTAAAATTCACCATTAAACATTAATAACGCTTCTTATTTTTGTGAGATTACGCTAAAAATTGTTTTTTATGGAAGTTTAATGCATCTTCCTTTCAAAAGAGGCAATTAATTAAAATCCGAAGTTATTTATAAAAAAATATCGGCCTACATATCTCACTTAATGAGATAGAAAATTTATAATTCTCACGTTTGTGATGATTTTCTTTTTTTTAAATAAAACAATCCGAATGTTAAAATTACTTTAGAAGTTTTCTTACTCTATGGCCTTCCGAATAATAGGGTCATTGTCATTAATATTACAAGGGTAGTCAGATATTGTGTTAATAAGGAACACTAAAAAACCTAAAGCGTATTTATTAGTGTTAGCTGTAAACCTAATAAAACAAAAAGAATTAATAATTAATGTATTTAAATATCTTGTTCGAAGTGTCCTCCTACAAGATTTTAATCTTTTCCTCATCTCTACCGTGGTAATTTTCAGTCCCATTTCTTCTCTCATTCTATCGGATCCACTATTGATTTTTCTAATCAGATGGTCCCGGTTTTGAATTTCCTCGTTGTATGTAAGACTCTTAGTACGCCCCCAAACAAAGAGGAGTCAAGTCTGGTGGGCGTGGCGGCCACGGAATGGAACCATATCTTCCAATTTTTTTGGAATTTGGAAAAGTATTGTTTGAACATTCTCTCACGGTTAAACGATAGTGGACCGGCCAACCATTATTTTGAAAAAGTATGGGACGCCTTTCATTTAAGAATGGTGGCAAGTCCTGTACCAACTCCGGCAGATCGTTTTGTAAAAATTGTAGACAAGTTTCTCTATTAAGACTGTCGGGTAAGTAATATGGGCTGGCGAAAGAATTACATACGAGGGTCACGCTATATATTTTGAGATACAAGAAAACTACAAGTCTTTTTACGAAAATAATTTTATTTATGTTCAAAATAATCTCCTCCTGAATCAATGCACTTTTGTAACCGAAGTTTCCACAACGTAAAAGCGTGAAGCCAGTCATCTCTTGGAATGCTCTCAAAAAATAGATGAATTGCTTGATCTATCTCATCCTCCGTCGTGAAACGTCGACCACGTAAATGTTTCTTTAAGTTGAAGAACAAGCAGAAATCACACATGGCCAAATCAGGCGAATAGGGTGGATATTCAATGACATTTAGCTTATTTTCACGTAAAAATTCAATTGTCTGCTGTGCACTGTGTGACGATGCATTGTCGTGATGCAACATTAACCCGCGAATGTTGGCTGACTCAAGAACTGCGGGTAAACATTTTGTGGTGTACCAGTTTGCTGTGACTGTACGTTGATTTTCCAGCTTCATTGCTTTTACTAATCCGGTACTACGGAAGAAAACTGCGTACATAACTTTCTTGACAGCCCCTTGCCTTTTGGCCATTGTTGGTGTTGGTGCATCTTCGTGGATCTACACGCGGCTGTCCTGGCGGGTAGGAATATCGTAAAATGGGATGTAAGTTTCATCACATGTTACTATTTTTGATAGAATGCGATGTCCACCATTATTTAACATTTCCAATGTTTCCCGAGCGATTCTTACTCGGTCTGCTTTTTGGAAATCGGTAAGCGTGTGTGGCACCCAACGAGTAACAATTTTTTTCATCCAAAGATGATCATGTAAAATTGAATTTACTGTTGCGGATCCAACACCAAGAGTTGCCTCAATCACTTGATAGGTGCATCTTGGATCTTCGTCGATCATACGTCTCACACTCTCAATGTTTTCAGCGGTAACTGAAGAACAGGGCCTACCGGTACGTTCCTCATTACCAAGCGATATCCGTCCCCTTTTAAATTCGCTATACCAGCGAAACACAGTTGCACATGAAGGACTTTCATCACCAAATGCGAGTTGCAATCGTTCAAGACTATGTTGTTCATTTAAACCGACCTTAAAATCGTAGTAAATCATTGCGAGTACATGTTCTCTTGACAAGTCCATGTTTCGATGACAAATCGTACCTACCACGTTTACTCTATGACAGCAGTGACTCAACTGACAGTCAGAGTTTACTACTTAAGAATGGTGGTATTTAGAAATGCAGTGTTGCCAGCTCTAACTTCTCTACTTTTGCGGCATCTCAAAATATATAGCGTGTCCCTCGTATTACGCCGGTCCACATATTTCCACTAAATTTGTCTTGAAACGATATCTGACGCTTGACCTGAGAATTCTCCCCTTTGTTCGCCCAATAATGTATATTGTGTAAATTAATCGATCCATTTCTGGTAAATCTGCTTCCATCAGTCCATAGGATGCTACGCAAAAAAGTCTGTTCTCAGTGTCCTCATGTAAAATGAATCGCGAAAATTGTATCCCCTACTTCTAAACCTAGCACTGGTGTATGGTGTGCAGTGGAAGGAGTGCTTTTTTCAGATCAGACCTTCTACATTGATACATTAAGGTTATCGGCTATAGCGCAATTTGCACGACCATGTGGCCATAACGAGTATAATAAAAAAGAACGAAAAAGTTGCGAATAATAACAACGTAACGTAGTAATAAAAACAACAATAACAACTGAAAAAACTTCTTAGCGCCGAGATGACACTGAATAGCAGACAGATTCGACAAATATCAAAAAAATAGGTTACTAAGTTACTCATCGTCAAGAAGACGGGATATGACAACGAGGTAGAAAGGTAGTGGTTCATGTTCTCTTATCGTGCAATACTGATTTATTGGTTTGTCATAGTTTATGTTGAACTTCTTGGTATTATTAAAAGTTTGTGGTACAAGTGAGGTACTGTTCGAAGGGCCATAAAGTAAGAAAGTTTTTTAAGTGATTTTAACATTTGAATTGTTTTATTTAAAGAGAGGAACGTCACAACAAACTTGAGAATTATAAATTTTCTATTTCGTTAAGTGAGATATGTAGGCCTATATTTTTTCTAAATAACTTCGGACTTTAATTAATGGCCTCTTTTCAAAGCAAGATGCGTTAAACTTTCATAAAAAAAAACAATTTTTAGCATAATCTCACAAAAATAAGAAGAGTTATTAATGTTTAATTGTGAATTTTTGCCGGAAAATCAAAATTTATTCAAAGTTCAGATATCTTAAAATCCATTAAACTTTGGGCTAAGGTAAATATGGTTAATATGGTTTCTAATGACCCCACCTATCGGCTGTTCAAAACTTTACATCGCCCTTCCAAATACCCTGTACAGTGTAGACATCGCACATGTGCAATTATCACACAACGGAATTTGAACACGCTTGAACCTGTATAAACCTCTCAGGTCGAGAATTTATGTCGCCTACCTCGCAGATATATCTATTAAAAACAAAATTATGGATACCTTGAAATGTGCGAGAAATGTACATAAGAAATCCATATTACATTCGTTTATTACCAAATGAAGAAACTAAAAATTTAATAAAGTAGAGGGTGTCCTATTCAAAATTGCAAAGAAGGTCCTTGGTTCGAAATATTTTTGAAAGATAGCTTATGATGTCTGTAACATTATCCGAAAATTACTTTCTACCGTTTACATAGTAGGCGCAATTCTACAATTTCAGAAGATTGGAACAGTCAATTTGAGAATAAACGAGCATCAGTTGGGGTGTCCTGTGATCTTGACAGGCATTCGACCCTGTTAGCCATAATTTGTTAAAAGAAAAACTTCAGTTAATGGGTGTTAGAGGACTGACGCAAAATTAGCTTTTGTCGTATCTACCTAACAGATGCCAACTCATTAGAATATACGTAACAAATAACAACAACACAACTATTACTCTAGTTTGCTCCCGATTATTAATGGTTTCCAACAAGAAGCCATTCTTTCCCCACGTTAATTCTCGTTGTTTATTAACGAAATACAATCCTTTCTACAAAACCATTTTTTAATAAAGTATGTGTACTGATGGCACAACTATAATGGTTAATAATACTGCATTAAAGATTATTAATACATTTCATTCTAATAATACTTTAAACCTTCAGTGCGTCCTCGGCTGAGTAGTTTGTTTTCAGTGTGCGTTAAAAAAAAAACAATTCTGTGAAAAAAATGGAAATTTCACGCGAGGCTTTTTGTTGGATAATTATTTACGATTTTAGTAAAGGCCTAACACAACAACAATCCCTCGAATCGCTTCGTTCAACTTTTGGTAATGAAACACCATAAGTGAATACTGCTTACAACTGGTTTACAGAATTTCGTCGTGTTCGTGCTTCCGTGAGTGACGACTTTCGTGAAGGTCGACTAAAATCGGTTGTTTTTCCAAAAGATATCGATGCTGTGCGTAATATGATTGAAGAGGATCGGCGTGTGACTCACCGTAAGATAGAGGCATCCTTAGGCTTATCGAAGACTGCAGTACATTCGATTTTGAACATTTAGATGAGAAAAAGATCTATTCCAGATAGATTCCTCATAATCCTACCCAAGCACAAAAAAGGCTCGTGGCGCAAGGGAAATGCCCAAAAAAATCGACAGAGGAAATTTAAAATCTGTGTACAACATCGTAACAGATGACGAATCTTGGGTACATCCGTGCGAGTTGAAAACTAAGCAACAATCAACTGTTTGGGTGTTCCCAGACGAACCGAATCCAACAAAAGTTGTTCGTTCACGAAGCACTTCCAAGAAAATGGTTGCTTATTTCTTTCGTTGTTCTAGACATGTCACAAGCATTGCTTTGGAGGATCGAAGAACAGTTAATGCTGAACGGTATACAACAATTTGTTTGCTAGAAATCATCGATAAAATTAGAAAAAACAATCGATAACGTCGATTGTCCTTCATCATGAGAATGCCAGCTCACACAGCACGTCAAGCAATTGATAATTTGAAGGAGAAAAAAATCGAATTGATGTTTCATTGCATTTAGTAGCCTAATGACTTCTTTTTGTTCCCGAATGTCAAACAAAAAATGCGTGGACAGTGATTCTTATCATCTCGAGAAGCTGTTGAAGCCATATTTTGGAGATACCACCTTCAAAGTAGAAAAAATGTTTCGAGAACGCATGTAATAGTATATAAACCTTATTGACGGATATTTTGTAAAACAATAAAACGATTTGTAAAAATTTTTTTTGCATTGTTTCTGTAAAAACTTAAAAGGTATCCCTCATATAACTGAATTTGAAAACATTATACTTTCATCAATATGAAACTACTATATAAAATTATATTTGTTGACATTTGAATTTAATTCCACTCAAAGATATATTCATCAATTCATATGAACGAATTCTATAAAACAGGTTTTTACATTATTATGGGGTAGGTACGCATTAGTAGACAATGACCGTGTCGGGGCAAATATAAAATGTATTGTGAAAAAGCGAATAACTTTTAGTCTGATATTTTCATCCCGTTTGAACAAATATTTTCATATTTACATAGTAAAAATAAAATGAATTAAAACCAATCAGTTTTTCCGTCTTGTTTTAAATAAATAGGGTATTTTCCTATTGTGTGTTTTAACTTAACAGGTTGGGATTGTAATTCAATTCAATTTAGAGTATCATCCATCCGTCGATATCCTGGAATAATATTTTGCATATGCACTCGACATTAGATAAACGGTTCATTACAATAGGTTTTACTCAAATTTCGAGTGTAATAACGAATATTTTGTAGATGAAAATGCGTTAATTCCTTCTTAGTTTACTATCTAAATCTGAAATTTAAAAATTGAAAAATGGATAATTTTTAATACCTTGTGTATTGCAGACATATCTGCCTAATACAATTTGATTACTTTCCCCATCTTCGATTTATTATAAAAAAATTACGTTGTAGCTCTATTCAATGAATTGACAAACCATGAATGAAAGCCTAAAAATGATGATCATACCAAAAATTGAATATGAATAAGTTTCTAGTGACAAAGGATCAAAATTTTGGTCCATACAATTAAAAATAAAATTCCGTTCAAGTTCAGTCTCAGTCATTAACCCTTTCTTTTAACAAACTGCTTAAGCCGCCGACGGTACCAGATTTCTTAGATTAGTCGGAAAAAATCAAAAACTGAAAAAATGAGAGACTCTCAGCCCTCAAAGTTTTTATAGACAGTCACTTTTATTCTCTCAAAGAAGGTTTTGCACACGCAATGACTTAAACCAAAAAACAATATACACCGCCTGGCAAAATTATGGAGTCAAATTTGAAGCAATTTGTTTTTCAAAGAAGTGCTCGGACAAGTCAATTTTATCTTTTAAAAATAAACATTTTTGCATCAATCTTAAGTTTCCCCCACTTAAGGCTTTCAAATAGTGACATCGGATTTCTTTTTATTTTGATAGACCATTTAATTGTCTGAATGTTATTAAATAAAAGTCATTTAAAGAACGGAAAACATAAATTTTATTAATAGCAAAAAAGCAAATATAAATGCTTATTCAAGAAATATGATGAGCAAATCTGTGGACACATTAATTTTGTACATAGCGAATGACGTCAGGACTACTTCGACTTATTCCATACCTAATTTTATTTTTCAAATCTAGATTTTGTGGCCTATAGACATAGATTTTTAATTTTAAATGCCCCATAAAAAAAATCAAGGGGCAGGGGATCTGAAAAGGGCTACTCTATTAGTCCTCGATTATCGATCCACCTCCCAGGAAAGCAATTGTTTAAAAACCCGCAAGGCGAACAGGGCGTGCAAAGTGTGGAGGTGCATCATCTTGCTGAAACCAAATATCGCTATTTGGTAAGTCAGGGTCGTCTTCATTTGGAAAATTTTCTGCGAGAGAATAACGAGTATTTGGCATATGATAGTGTATAAAACTGATTATTCTGTATTTTTGATTGATGTCTACTTACGAGGGTAGATTGACAAGTTTCCGGAATCGCTGCTAAGGGATTGTTTTTTTCAAATACTTTACGTCGTTGTGTTGGCAACTCTTTCATATCAATTGACTACAAATGTCAAATCGATCTGTCAAATAGTCTGGCTTTCGCAAGCATTGCAGTCAAGTACCTTTTCGTGTTTTCGATTATGGATGAAAACGAAGTTCGAGCGGTCGTCAAATTTTTCTATTTGAAAAGGAAAATCGCAATGGAAATCAAATCAAGGTCAGATGCCGTTCTTGGGGATTTATCACCTTAATTTTCCACTGAGTTTTTGGGTTTCGGAATTCAAGCGTGGCCGCACGCATACAAGTGATGAATCACGTTCAGGACGTCCGAAAACGGCTACCACGCCAGAAATTGTGGATAAAATGCATGACATAGTTTTGGCAGATCGCCGAATAAAAGTGCGTGGAATTGAAGAAGCCGTGGACATCTCTTATTAACGAGTAGTTCATATTTTATATAATGAATTGGGTTTAAAAAAGCTTTCTGCAAGATGGGTGCCGCATTTGCTCAATTCGGAGCAATGACGCATTCGAGCTCGAACCTCAGCCGATTTTTTTGAAGTGTTTACGAGGAATCCAACGGATTTCAAGAGACGATTCGTGACCATGGATGTGAGCTGGATTCATCACTACACACCAGAAATAAAAATCCAATCAAAACAGTGGATTGAACGCGGTGAATCGGTTCCGAAGAAGTCAAAGACCATTCACTCAGCTGGAAAGATGATGGCATCGGTTTTTTGGGACGCAAAATGAATTTTGGTAGTTGGCTATTTTGAAAAAGGAAAAACTGTTATTGTCCAATATTACACAACACTTCTGGATGCTACTTGTTGACGATGAACGTTCTAGACGCCCAAAAATTGCAAACACTGCCGATAACATCGGGAAAGTTGACCAAATGGTGATAGACGACCGTCGAATTAAGGTTAGAGGCACCTCGAATGAATATTTCTAAACCCCTGTCGATGTGGTTTATGCGAAATAAGTCGGAGCTTTGGCGTCCATTAACAACTGTAGATGAAACTTGGATACTCCAGTACACTCCTGAAGCCCAGGCACAGCCAAAACAATGGAGTTCGAAGGATAGATCGACTCCAAAAAAGGCGAAGACTATTCCATCGGCCGGTAAAGTGAAAGGGGCTGTTTTTTTGGATAGTTATGGAGTTATGTTGATCGACTATTGTGAAAAAGGAAAACCCATAACAGGAGCACATTACGCACCATTACTTGACAAGCTGATGGCAGAAATTGCGGGAAAACGGCCACATTTGAAGAAAAAGACCACTAGGATAATGCACCGTGTTACACTTCAGTAGTCGCCATGGCAAAAATTCTCGAATTGGGGTTCGAATTCATGGACCACCTACCCTATTCACCAGATCTAGCCCCCAGTGACATTTTTCTGTTTCCTAGCCTCAAAGTTTCACAAGGAGGATAGAGATTTTCATCATTCGCAGACGCCTATTTTGCAGAACAAGATGCCAACTACTATTTGAACAGATTAGAGAGATGAGGGCATCACTGAGAAAAGTGTATAGACTTTACAAAGAGATTTTGTTGAGAAATAAAGCTGAATTGACAAGAAAAATACTTGCTTCTGTGTTAGGCTGGAAACTTTTCAGACTACCCTCGTACATAGCCATATGAATGCCTATGCTTTGCTTATCGTTATAACAATTAATTTAGTCTAAACAGTATAACTCATAGGTACTCCACACGTCACGGCAGATATTTGTTTCCACCTAAAGATTGTATAAAAGATTTCAGCACAATTTGGAGTATATTGGTTATAAATTTTTAGTAGGAGAAGGGGGGGCATAACCGAACATCGAGGCACAACCGAACGCCTTTAAAAATCTAATACATATGGTACCATCTCATAAGTAAATGTCGAATTGTACTTCATATACGGCCATAATTTCGTGTCACAAATGCAAATAGTGCAAGTGTCAGATTTACGTTGTAGTGAAGTACTGTTGAATATTCTAGTAAGTAAACTTATTTTTGCACTATTCAAACAGACTACAAATGATGTTAGCTGATTTTGTTCGGATTAGTTGTGTTTTATTATAGTAATAATGTCATGTTAGCTTACACTTCAAACAAAAATATACATTTTAAGTTTAGTCTGAGCAATGGCGATAGCCAATGTTCTTAATAAACCTGCCGTGGGGTACAATCGAACGGGGCAAAATCGGATCATGCCCAATTGACAAAATATTTTGTAAAAATGCATCATAGCCTGCAGCAGACACTAGTTACTTTTTAGAAAAGGAGAACGAGTAGGCAAAGTTGAAATTCAGAAAGCATGCAAAGAGCAGTTCAACTGGTAAATAATGATGGTGGCTGGGTGCAGTGTTTGAAATGCGCAAAATGGACTCACGAAGGTTGCACTGGATTGCAAGATGAGGATTTACATGCATTTAGGTGCAACAAATGCACGTATCATTAAATTAATAAGATGTCCGGTTTTGCCTCATGCACTGTCCAGATTGACCTCTATGATGGGGGCATAATCGGACACTATGAGGTTTATAAAAAATGTATATTCTTTTGTTATGTGAGGAACTATATTTTGTTTTATTCCTTGCTTTTTTGTAGCACATGCCACACAAAACGAAAGCGCCCTTATTTGTTTCCTGAATAAATATTTAAATTTTTTACATAATGTTACCCCTGTGTCCGATATTGCTCCCTTTTCCCCTAAATTACCGTTAGCTCTAGAGAAATAAATAAATTTTATTCTTTTAAAAAGCAGATAAAAATTGTGCTTTTGAATTTAAACCGTTTCAGCTTGAATAATTTCTTCTATTTTTGACTTATTTCTAGCATGCTTGTTTTTCTTTTTGTAAACATGTTTTTTAGAAATAAATACGATAATTATCATCATTATACCATGTACACCTTCTCTTTTGTAGAGTTCTGAATGTATAGTTACAACATAAATTGAAATGGAACGAATTGGTGTATCAAAGAATATTAGAAACTATAATAAACGCTGTAAAATAAAAGAGAAAGAGTACAAATCAAGACCTCGTTATCGCCCCTCGAAGACATTGTTACTGGTGGATTAGTAAGTAAAGTGTACATCAACATGACACCGTGAACAATAACCGGACACTAAATCCTAAAGAATGGGTCACCTTATGCGTAGCTCCACCAACATGCCTACCTAGAAAAACGGACCTCATCAATTGTTGCGCTTTAGAAGGATAAATGTGTCTTTATACTTGATTAAATTTAATCCCCGTAATCCTACTTGCACCCCGTTATATATTCACATTTCGTTCCACATTTCTTTTAATTATAAAGCCGTATGTTATGACAACGTATGAAGTATCAATTATCTTCGCTGCAATAACTATGTGAATGTTCGTTGGTGGTTTAATCAACAATACACCAACGATAACACCAAAGAAAATGTTATATCATGTAATAGAAAATATATAAAATAATTGCTGATAATAAAAATAATTACAATGCAATAGAGTCGTCGAAAGTACTGAAACAAACAGAAAGTACTGTGAATACCCGTTTATTCTGAATAGTTGTACTTTTCAAATTCAACGTGCCTGAGGTAATGACGTAAGTATGTGTCAGTTCTATGTTTCACATAATCAAACAAACAATCGGAAAATTAGCTTTCTGAATAGATACCGCACGTTTCTTAACTACGTAGTTTTTTCTACTAATACAAAATAACCAAGACCGGTACCTTTTTTGATTCACTTGTCAGTGGTATTGTATCAATATTTTATAAACAGTTGAACACAGCTAGCAAGTCTACAAAATATTAGTGTTCCACATACCATATACGAGGGTAGTCCGAAAACTTTCCAGTCGAACACAGAAACAAGTATTTTTTATCAAATTCAGTTTTGTTTCTCAATATAGTCTTTTCGTAAGTCTATACACTTTTCCCACTTCTACTATTAAAATTCCAAGGAAAGCTGATTGGTGTTCTTATGAAAGACACATTAGGGAAGAAGCAGATGAAATCTGCACCGAAATAGAGAATATAGAAGACTTAGAAATAGCTTCTGCTCAACTGCTTTCTCTAATTCATAAAGCATTTTATGCAAGCTGCCCCAATACACAAAGTAGGCACAGGCACAAAGTGCCTTGGTGGAACAGGGAGTTTGAACTACTGCGAGCTAAGACTAGAAGGCTGTTTAACAAAGCCAAAAACTCGAAGCTCGATCACCAATAGGAGCTGTATAGACAAGCCCTAATTCAGTATAATTCCGAAATAAGGAAAGCCAAGAGGAGAACTTGGCGGAGCTTCTGCGAAGGCACAAATAATAAGGTCCTCGTCAGAGAACATGTTAATGAACTCGGGCACCTTCAGAAAGCTAACGGCAGCTTTACAGAAAATTCCAAAGAGGCACTAAAGGTAATGTTAAATACTCATTTTCCGGCCTGTATTCCATCTACTAGCAAGGACTAGCACCTCGAAACGGACTCAAGTCGTCCATCGAATTAGGCACGAAGTCTGGCAAGTAAAATCTTTACAAAAATAAGAATAAGATGGGCGTTAATGACATTTAAACCCTATAAATCACCTGGAGGAGATGGCGTCTTCCCTATGCTATTGCAGAAGGGTATAGACACTCTCCTTCCAATACTTGCGAGCTTATACAAAGCCAGCTATAGCTTCGGCCATATACCATTATTGTGGAGAGACGTAAATGTGGTATTTATACCTAAAGGAGGAAGGCGATCATCCGCAGACACTAAAGCGTCAATCTCTCCTCATTCCTGCTTAGTGGAAAAGGTATTAGACCGATACCTAATGAATGAAGTACTTGCAATAATCCCGCTTCATCCTAACCATGCCTATCAGAAGGCAAAATCAACAACGGACCTCCAGTTTATTACAAGCAAATTGGAAGCGTCACTTATGGCAAAAGAAATAGCTCTCTGTGCATTCTTGAACGTAGAGAGTGCTTTTGACAACACCTCCTTCGAAAGCATTGAGGGAGCAACTTCTGCCAAAGGTTTTCACCCGTCGTCTACAAAATAGATTAAAGCCACGCTCCAAGGTCGATGAATAAGCGCTACACTGGGATCCGGAACGACAACAATTAGAGCTAACGGAGGCTGTCCCCAAAAAGGGGTCCTGTCACCTCTACTCTGGTGTCTTGTTGTAGATGACATCTTACAGAACATAACTTCTAACGGATATGTGGTGCAAGGGTACGCCGACGACCTGGTAATCATGATCCGTGGAAAATATGAGAATATCATACCACAAGTTATGCAAAGAGCTCAAAATGCCAAAATAGCTTGCGCATAAACCCGCAAAAGATTACAATCGTTCCTTTTACAAGGAGACGAAAAGTCTGTCTTAGGTCACCCTTCATCGAAGGGAAAGCCATTCGCTTAAGCGGTGTAGTTAAATACCTGGGAGTTACAGTTGACAAAAAACTAACATGGAACTCCCACATCGCCAACTTACAGAAAAAAGCTATTACGGCGTCACTAGTATGCCGAAGGTTGCTTGGTAAGAACTGGGGTCTTAAGCCGCAAATGACCTTTTGGTCCTATACGACAATAATCAAACCCATGATCACCAACGCCTCTCTGGTTTGGTGGCCAAAAACAACTCAGAAGACTGCAACAGCATCTTCAACATATTCAGAGACTTGCATGTCTCAACATCACAGGAGTGATGCGTACTTGTCCCACAGCAGCCTTAGAGGTGCTGCTGCTGCTATAGGTAATGGACACACTTTTGATAAAAGTCGTTTTAAAACGCTAGTTTTGACACTCACAACACGTGTAATACTATCACTCCCTGGATGCTCTTCAATGATTCTCCCAAGGAGCCAATTCAATGGAGGTAAGTGATCGTGCTTCAGTAGAACGAGTGATCCAATGACTGGTTGAGCATTACAAGATTTCCATTTTCCTTTTCGTTGCAGCTCACATAAATATTCCTTGGACCATCGGTTCCAGAAACCTTGGTAGAGTTGCTGAAGTATATATCTTGACAGCCTATTCATCGGTATTTGCTGAAGGTGTGACTCTGGTAGTCCGACTAATGGCCTTCCAATAAGGAAATGTGCAGGAGTCAAAAGAGATAGATCATGAGGATCGTTGGAAAGTGGAGATAATGGACGTGAATTTAGTGTAGCTTCAATCTGTGCAAGCACTGTTATGAATTCTTCATAAACGAGCTTAGTTGCTCCAACTACCTTATATAAATGTTGTTTGATGCTCTTAACTCCTGCTTCCCATAGACCACCAAAGTGTGGTGCACTGGGTGGCATGAAGTGCCAATTTATGCATTCATTTACACAAGTTTGAATTATATCATTTTGAGAATTTGAAAAAAAAATCATTTATTTGTTTGTAGGCACCAACAAAGTTAGTACCATTGTCCGAATAAACACGTGCTGGCTTACCACGTCTAGAGATGAATCTACGAAAACAAGCCAAGACAGCGTCTGTTGATAAGCTTCCTACTAATTCTATATGAATCGCTTTGCTTACAAAACGTACAAAGATACATATTCAAGCCTTATATGTTTTTGAACCACGACCCTTACGATCTTTTAATTGGAATGGTCCTGCGAAATCTAGACCAGTATTGTAGAAAGGACGACTTACAACGACTCGTTCCCTTGGTAAATTTGACATAATCGGATATTGTATTCTTGGTTTTAATCGAAAACATCTAATACAATGTCTGACAACAGCCTTTGCAGCTTGCACACCACTAGTGGGCCAAATAAATTGTCGTACATGAGCTAATAATAATTGAGGTCCAGCATGTAATAATTTCCTATGCTCGTACTCTAAAATTAATTGTGTTAGATGGTGTTTAGTGTTCAGTAAATAAGGGTGTTTTGCATCAAATGTGGTGTCCGCATGTGCTAAACGACCACCTACTCTTAAAAGATCGTCATTGTCTAGAAATGGCGATAAAGCCAAAAGATTGTGTTTTGATTTTAAATTTGAATTAGATTTAAGGTTTTGAATCTCCTGCGAGAAAACCTCACTTTGAGCTAATTTTATAAGCATTTTAAACGCTTGTGAAAGTTCGTCACTTGTAAGTGAACCTACAATTCTATCTGCCTTAAGCCGTTTTGCATTATATATAAACCTCAAGCAATAGGCTACAATATGCTTTAATCCGCTAAAGCTGGAATACTGCTCAAAGGGGAACTTGCTTGCTTCCAAATTGGTAAGTACTACATACTGTTTCTTGACTTCTGGAATATTGGAAGTTTTTTTAACTGAAAAGGTTTATGCCACTCAGGCTTTGGACATGACAATCATTGAGGTCCATTCCACCACAATTTTGAGGTAAGTAATTTCTCTGGCATGAGACCTCTGGACGCTATATCAGCAGGATTGTTTTTTGATGTCACGTGACGCCACTGTGAAACATCTGTAACTTCCAGAGCTCACGCGATTAGAAACAAACGTTTGTAACTGTTTGGGGTTCTTTTGCAGCCATGTTAAAACAATCTCTGAGTCTGTCCAAAAGAATAATTTGGTATTAATGCAAAGTGCTTTTACTGTTCTTTCGGCTAATTGAGCTGCTAATAGTGCACTGGAGAGTTCCAAACGCGGAATGGTTAATAGTTTTATAGGTGCAAAGGTTTTTGCGCACAAGAGCCTGGTCATAATTTCATTTTGAGCATTGCAGCTTCGTACATAAATGCAAGCAGCGTAAGCTTCTTGAGACGCATCACAAAACGCATGAAATTCCATACTTAGCGGTTCACTAAATGTGATTTGATGAGGAATTTGTAAACTGTTTAAATAATGAAGTGTTTCACGAAATTGAAACCAATGTTTCTGGCAATTTCTGGGGACAGGATCATCCCACATTAATTTTAGTGACCAAAGTTTTTGAATCATAATCTTTGATAAAATTATACAAGGACAAACAAGACCTAAGGGATCAAATAGTTTAGCAATATCTGAAAGCACTTGTTTCGAAATTGTATTTGAATTTTGAAATTGTGTTATGTTATATGTCACATAATCAGCTTGACTATCCCACAGAACACCTAATGTTCTGACTGCATCATTGTTGCCTAATGATACCACATTCAAAGGTTTATTGGTATGAGGTAAACTGTCTAGTAAAACTATGCTATTTGAACCCCATTTTCGCAAGGGAAAGTGAACGCCTTCTAAAATTTTGGATATGTCGTGACAAATACTAATTGCGTCATTTTCGTGATTAAATCCAGTGATAAGATCGTCTACGTAAAAATCACGAACAATTCTAGCAGAAGCTTCGGGGTGATGGGATTGAGCATCATATGCAGCTTGCTTAAGACATCTGATTGCTAAATACGGGGCAGAGCTTGTTCCATAAGTTACTGTGTTGAGTTCATAAATATGGGGCTTATCTTCTGTATTTTCCCTCCAAAGAATTCTTTGAAAATATCTATATTCGGGATGAACTAAAATTTGCCTGGGCATTTCTTCTACATCTGCCACAACTACGAACTGATATTGCCTGAATCTTAATAAAATGTCATTGATTATTGTTGGCCCGACGAACTGAAGATCATTATGCGCCCAGCCTGAATCTGTTACTGAAGAGCCGCCAAAAACAACCCTCAGTTTTGTTGTCAGACTGTCCTCCTTAATGATGAGGAAGAAAATAGGAAGGACCATCATGCTTTGATTCTATGACCCGTGTCGCATGCCCTAATTGATGGTATTCCTGCATAAAAACGACATATTGTTGTTTTAGCTGTGGAGAGAACGACAATCTTTTCTCCAGTTGTAGAAGTCTTCTTAAAGCTGCTTCCTTTGACTTTCCTAATAATGAAGGAGAATGTTTGAATGGTATTTTTACAAAGAATTGACCATCATCGGTTTTAGAAATATTGTTGATGAAATGATTCTCACAATCGTGATCATCAGATCGACTAGGATAATTGGAATTTACATCTTCAATCTCCCAAAATTTTTTGATATCATCTTCAAAAGAGGAAACTTTGACAAAATGACAAGAAGCTAATTGAGAAGGTTGACTGAGAGAACGGCACACGATCCACCCAAAAGCTGTATTTCTCAAGGTAGGTAACCCTTTTCGAAGTTTGATTGTTTGATTATATAAAATATTCCAAAAGATACCACCACCCAGAAGGATTTCAATGTCACTGGGTTCATTGAAGTTGGAGTCTGCCAGTGGAATATTTTCTGGTATATCCCAAGAACTTATGTCAAGAAATTGAGTAGGTAAATTTTCTGTAATTTTAGGTAATACATAGCACTGAATCGTAGAAACGTAATTAATATTGCTTTGTAATGAACTAATATTTAGTTTGCATTTTACTGCTAAGTTTGAAACCATTGTGTTTACACCTGATATTGATATTGTTGCAGAACATTGTTTTAAATTGAGATTTTTGCAAAGCTGTTTCGAAATAAAGTTCACTTGGGATCCGCTGTCTAGTAAGGCTTTTGCCACATGTTTGTTGCCAAATACATCTGATATTTCAATCAACACTGTTGATAATAAAACGAAATTGTTATAAGAATATGCTGAAAGTGCTACTTGTGAAGACGCATGGCTGTCAGGCTCAGATTTTGCTGTTTCTGAACTGCCTTCTTTATGAAGTAAAGAATTGTGTCGCTGCTGACACTTCTTGCATGGTCCAAATTTGCAATTCTTAAAGTAATGATTAGAACCCAAACAATTTTTACATAATTTTAGTTCTTTAACTTTTTCTGCTCTATCAGGGACAGATAATTTTAAAAAATTTTCGTAGTGATAGCATGAGCTTTTTTGCAAAAATGACATGCTAGTGATTTTAAAACACTAGCGCTTATACGTCGCCCGGTGCGATTTTCTGCAACATCTTTTATTCTAAATCCTATTTCTAGTGTTTCGATTAAATCATCTCTGTTCTTTAAGAATGTAATAAACTCATCAAAATTTGGAAAATCTTTCATTGTTTTGTAGCGCTCCCATTCTCGAGCTGTTGATTTATCTAACTTGTTTGTTAACAAGAATATTAATACTGTATCCCAATGTTGGGTAGGTTGTTTTAATGTTTGAAGTGCTCTTAAATGTTCGGACACTGTATCAATAACGGAACGTAAACCTATAGCGTTTTCTTTTTGTAAAGCTTCTATTTCAAGAATTGATTTTAAATGATTGTGCACTAATAAACGGTTATTATTATATCTTTGGCATAATAAATCCCAAGCATTCTTGTAATTGTCCCTTGAAAATTCTAGGGCTTGAATGACCTTGATAGCATCACCGCCTAGGGATGTCCTTAAATAATGAAACTTCTGAACGTCATTTATTAAAATATTGTCATGGATCAATGATTGAAATGTGTCTCTGAATTCCAGCCACTCTTTATAATCACCTTTAAATTTCGGCAACTCGATAGTGGGTAATTTAACATTTTTTAATTTGATCGCATTTGAATTGTTTACTTGGTCGGTTTTGTTGTCAGAAATTGTATTGACATTGTCGCTCGTAACACCATTGTCTGATAATGTTATTGACTCTTTATTAATTTTTAAAGAATTGTTACTTTTGCCTGTTTGGCAATTTGTTTGGAATGTTTTAGCTCTAGCTAGTGTCGATAAAAATGTATTTGTAAACTCGTTTCTGTAATTGAAATGCTCTTCTAATTTGTCATCATCCCAAAGACATTCTATTTCTGATTGAATATTCTCAAATTCATTGAGTAAATTTGGAAAACTGTCAAGACGTAATTGCAATTCGCACAACTGACTCTCTTTAACGCTTTCACTGCTCTCAACCGATTCACAAAACTTTGTAAAAGTGTTAGTTTTTGTTTAAACATGCCTCGTTTTCGAATTTGTATCTTTAAATTCTCCATTGTACTTGATAATTACAGGTTATTTGTAACTGTGAAATTAAAATGTAAATTGTATGAAATATAACCTATAACTTGTGAATATTCAGTTGAGATTGACAAAAATATAATTGTAATTATTGTTAAACCAAAATAGTGTTGCACAGACTGTATAAAGGAAATGGTGGGAAACTTACTGCATCAGTCGTTCGATTGTGTGCCGACCTCATGGAAATCTCGCCTCCATTCTTTTTTTATTGATGATGCTTATGTGACTTTTTTCTGTTATCCGCCGATGAAGGACCAAAATGTTGTGACTTCGATAGAGTGGACTGTATGCTGAGTTTTGTGGATAACAGAAGTACACAGAAAACACTGACACTTTCTTTAACTTGTATATTTATTCGTAAAAAGAGCGGTTTTGTCTTGTTCATTACAACAACGTTTCGTGTTACCAACTTCTGCCCATAGGTGGCATTTTACAAATAGATGGCCAATAGGTGGCCTTTTACAATAAATAGCCAATAGGCGGCTTTTCAGTTAAAGCACCATTTACACTGGAACAGTCTCCAAAAACAATAACACATGTGTATGTTCTGCATTGTATTTAGTTGCGTATACCGGCTGCTTTGTCTGTTTGGTTCGAAGTAACCTGAATTTCAAGAAGATGGCGATACTAAGCCAATTCAGAAAACGCGGTAAATTCAAAGTTAATTCAAAATTATCATTTTACTTAGCATTTATTTATTATAAACCATTTCTTATTTTTATAAATAATCATATAACAACACATGTACGGAGATGAGTAGACAATAAGAAGAAAATAAGACGAGTTGCCAATTTTATTAATACATTAACAATAATATGCTTTGTACCCAATAAATACTTATAAGAGTATGTTCAATAATGATTTGTATAATCTGTATGCGTTGCACATACATTTCTATGGAGTATATTGAATATAACGAACCTATTTCAAATTCCAATAATAACACAATCTAGGTTCCTACATTCAAAATACTATTCATGCATAACAAAAGGGGAGATCCTTTAACAAACATGACAACCACTAACAACACTTTCATTTTCTTGGTTTCATCAATGATTCTTTCCTGCAACTATTAAAACTTAATCCAATTTAGTCACAATAGCATCATAGAAGAAGGTAGGTTTTTGTTAGCCAGCGACTACGACAATGAAAAAAAACCAATACGAATTCAAATCGGTGCGTACTATCAGCTTCGAAAAAATCATTGAAAAGTCACAATCACAAAGGTGTGAATTTCACACTAACATATAAATACGACGATGAATGGCATTCACTTCAATTGAATCTGAATACCACCTTGCTTTATATTAGGACAATGTGATAATGGTCTACCTGTTTAACTTTATTATTCATGTCTTTACAGAGACTCAGATCAAGTGCACAATCCACGGACAATACTACCAACATTATCCGCACAATAATGAAATGTTGGGGTCCCATTATTACATCTATAAAGAATGTATACACTGATTTTACAGTGAGCGTTGTGTTATTCATTCAATACGAATTTTAAATATATTATGGGCACACAACACACATAGCTGTTATATGTATACATACATATGTAGGTAAGTGCATAGAACAGGTATGATGGTATAGTTTGGTATTCTGTAAAGTTATTCGCGATGTGAATGGGAATCTCGATCCAAAAAAAGTTAGGGGAAACAATTCACGAAAACCATTTATAAGGATAACACTAACAATAGAAAAGGAGGCCGTATTAAATAAAGGAAATTGATCATTGTACTTTTATTGCCTACTTACAGTTAGCATAGCACATAGTAAGTGATGTATGTATCTATCTAGAAAGTATTCTGGTATGTTATTAATTATAATTAATTAATAACTGTCATTGAGTTAATTGTCTAACAAATTGAAAAAGTCACTGAGAAAATTAAGGACATTGAACTTACTGATAACGAAGTTTTAATTATGGTTGACGCAAGTTCAGTTTCCTAGCGTCCCTACCGTTTCCCTGGTTTGGAATTTACAGGTTCACACATTCGTTGCAAATTTTACGGTATAGGGTTGCTAGGTCGCACGACATTTGAATGCAGAAGTCATATTAAAAGTAAACGTCATGTATTGAGTTCAAGAAACAATATTCCGTACTGATGACTTTATTTTTATGTTGAGCACGTGCACCATCCCACAACACCCAGTGGATAATGAAAACTTTCGTCTTCTTTGGGATAAATATGTTCCAGCATGGAAGCTACCAACAAAAAGACAATTGCGGTACAATTTACAACATGTGCAAAGTACAGTAAAAGTCTGTATAAAAGACGAGTTGAGAAATCAAAAAATTTGGCTCACTGTGGATGAAACTACTGATGCTCAGAAACACAGCGTGACTCATATTGTGGCGCGTCCTTTAAAACGTAATGGTCTAGCAGCTTCCTTGTTGTTAGCCAGTAAAAGGATTGAAAGAACTGATGCCGAAACCAAGCTATCATCATCAGCAGTAAAACTGAATTGAGCAATTCAGTTTTACTGCTGAAGATGATAGCTTGGCTACGAAACGTGCGTCCAGTACGAGTAAAGTATTGTTGTAAGGTATTTACTGAACTGTTTCAATAGATTACTGTTTGTTGTTGATAATGATTATAATAACGTCATTAAGAAGATTTTAGCATGTTTTTAGTTCAATGATTGGTAGTTTTTGCTTAAGCAGAAGATTGCCAAAGTACTCTACTTATTAAAACTGCCAGGGTGTAATTGTGTTAGCTATAGACTGCCGATTATTTAACATATAAAAGTACTCGTCATGGTCAAGGACTATGTTGGCGAATACCTTTTTCAAATAAAATGTTCTCATATCTTCCATGGAAAAGGTGCTTTGTGTTTAATATACGTTTAAATTTTTGAAGAATCTTCAATATCCCTACAATACATTTTCAGATATCTTAAAATGGTATATTATATTACTCACCAAAAGCTTACGTTAAATTTGCTTTTACTTTGAAATTCCAAGTATTGAATTACACAAATTGATGATAACTTATAATGACCAACAATCAATTGAACCTTTAATTGCAGCTGGAATACTAAATTCCAAGTTTAGTTACACAATTTTGAAAAACAATTATTTTGCAAACATTTTATTAACTTTTTTTGTTTTTATACGAAACCCTAAATTTATATATGAAAACTAAATTCAGCTCGAATCCTTGATACTTTTCGGAAAACTGCGTTATTCAACTTTAAAAACTTATATTATAATATTACTACATACTATTCTTAAACAACTAACAGGTCGCTAGATCTGATTTCTGCTTTATTTATTTTTTTAGATAGGCACAAGCTGCTAACACGATCATATTTTAAAGATGAATGGAAATGTGTTTGGTGCAAACTTTGTAGCGGTTACTGTACACTGTTAATACAGTGTCAATACACTGGTAATACGAATAGGAAACGTTTTTGATATCAAGGAGTGTTCTAAAGCAAACTGCTAACTAATCTTGATTAAAATGCAATTTCTTGTTGACAGAAAGGTCATAGGAACTTGACAAAGTAATTAAAATCTACGATAACCCTTCCAGCAGTTTTTCCTTTTTTGTTTCTGAGTTACACTGTAGCAAAAAAAAATTGTCGTAACTTCTAATTAGCGGGAAAGATTTATAAATGGCGAAACTAAAAACATTTGGAGTTCTCTTTAATCACTGTATGCTTAAAGATGTACAATTGTATGCACGTAGCAACAATAAATGCTAATAATATGAAATGAATTTTATGAGAAAGAGATCAGAAAAAGCGAGCCAGCTTTAACAAACGAAACGTTCAATACAAAAAGTAGCAAAGTATGTATTATTGTTCTCAAAAGTAAGCAACCTTTTTATCAATGAGGATAAGTATTAAAATTGTAACATAACTAAATAAATTTAGAACTAATTTGGAAATTATTGGCCTACATGTACTGAATGTATTAGTACCCTTAACTTTGTTGCTAAAACTACATAATAGGCGCCATAAATTCTCGGCCTGATATAGAAAAAATAAACTTGGTAAAATATAACAATTTTTATTTTCATTATAATCTCCCCTAACTTCAATACATTTATTACAACAATCAATTAATAATTCTATACCCTAAAAATAATCTAAAGTTTTTTCTTCGGAATGTTATTACAGCTGCTATCGTTCTTAAAACGACGTCTCCTAAGATCTTCTTTAAATGAGAAAATAGATAAGAACCATTGTTTCATCTCCTGTGACAATGGGCTCCAAAATCGGTTTCGGGTTGTCTCCAAACATGTCTAAAAACGAGCGCGCACACTCGACCTCACGTTGGAGAGCAGGAAGAAGATGCGGTACCCACCTTGCATAAGTCTTATTCATACCAAAATGGTTATGGAGAATTCGGCGAGTACCTGTTCAGAAATGTTAGGCATCACTGCTAATTGCTTCACTTTCAAATGATGATCTGCTAATACCATTTCTTCAATAATTGAAATGTTTTGAAGTGTTCTCAGTTCGATTGGCCGACCGGGGCGGCGCTCATCATCATCAAGGTATTCTTGCTCCAAACGGAAACATTTTGCCCACTTTTTTACAGTGGAATATGAAAGAGATAAAGCACCTTAAACGCCGTCTAAACGTTGTTTAATGTAATTAGGCGCATGCCCTCCTTTTGTTAAAAATTTACCGAAAATTGACCGCGTGGTACTCAATTTTCGTTACCTGAGATATTTTCATGCACTAGCCACGTTGTCCGGCTGGCTAT
Source organism: Dynastes maya (assembly GCA_029619315.2). Taxonomy (NCBI): domain Eukaryota; kingdom Metazoa; phylum Arthropoda; class Insecta; order Coleoptera; family Scarabaeidae; genus Dynastes; species Dynastes maya. The sequence goes on from JAROYE020000001.1 coordinate 31,110,629, forward strand.
CAAAAACTACTACTCTTCGAGCCGTAATGTGTATAGTGTAGGCCTCGCACATGCAACTATGACACAACGGAATTTGAACACGCTCGAACCTGTGTAAGCATATCAGGCCGAGAATTTATGGCGCCTACCTCGTAACCAGCCTCTTTATTAAAGAGGATAAGTACTGAAATTGTAATGTATAAATAAACACTAAACAAATTTAGAATTACGTTAGAAATTACTGGCCTACAGCATTATTAATTTTATATTATCACCATGTGAATGAAGGTTCTAATGTCATATGCTCATATTCTCCCCAGGAATATATCACTAAAGATCAAGTGTGATGCCCGTCAAAGGAAAGTGGTATTAAAAAGTGAATTTCTAAGTCAATAAAAGAAAAACTAAGTGATCCTCCCTGGTCTTATGCAGACATTGAAAACGGTACAATAAAAATCAAATCATACCGCTTTAATTCCTAAATGGGGCTCCATCTTACAACAAAATATCGTCGTTAGAATATACACATACCTCTAGCACACCTTCTGGAGAAAAAACGTCAATGAAATATAAAACACGTAAATCGTAATGAATGACAAGGAATAAAATGCAGGGCGTGGTGGGTACACGGTGAAATGTAACACTAGTACAAAAATATCTTGTTCCAAGACCACAATGGTCCGAAAAAATAGGTTAAGACCGTTCGGCCATTCATTCGACCGTGTGTAAAAACTAGAAGCTTACCCCCCGTGGTTGTATTGTATGCAGAATTTCAGGGACTTTTAGGAGGGTGAGATAAAGGACAACGCAGGGTAGCAAAGCGAAAGACGAGAAACTCGAGTTAGTTCCCGTGTCAAGCTAAAATATTTGTCCGTTTCTTAGGATCGGCTTTCTCATCCTGACGTTGCGTTCGTGCACATCTCATCTTGATACGCATCCTGAGATGAGAAATAACTATTTCGATCTAATGTTTTTCCTTATTTTGCCGGGTTTTAAGCTCCAATTTAGCGTTCAGGTATGCGTTTAGTCGAAGATGGGCGGGTAATTATTTTTCTCGGAACTGTCGACGTTTTGTTACGGGCCTCGGTGATTTTCGAGAATGAGCTTTGCAGAAAAAAAATCGCACCTAATGCTGGATTTGTCTCCTAGCATTATTGAAGTATAATCTCACATGGAAAATTTACAATGCTTTAAAGCAGCTTTGTAAACATCAATCTCTCAAAAAAATATGAGAAGAAATTGAAGAATTAATTGCCTTGGAAAAGCTTAAAGTTAAGTTAAAGTTTCATTAAAATAAATTATTATTGTGAAATAACAGAACACAAACTAAGATAAATTTTGAGATATACCTTAGCACATCCAGAGGTCTAATAAGATCAGAAATGGTATGACAGCTTGGGATACCCTTGACACTCCTTACTGATGGTGACTGGGATCCCTATTTTCTTGTGTTGAATACCGAATAAACATCAATTAAATTTACTATCTTGTCTCAGTACACTTACTTTCTACTTGAATAGGGGTGCTCTGATATAAAATGTCAGCGCTTTTACTAATAAGACCAGAAACAATTTGAAACCGTAACAATTTCCCGTAGAAATGTTGAACAGTGGACCTGAATACAGCCACTATGCAACCTTCTCCAATAACATTGTTATCTGAAAAAGAATCACAGTTCGATTTTTTTGGTATTTATTGCTTGTAGGAAAATTCAAGCTACTATAGCGTTACCGTCTTTGTCGAAACGTCTAAAGTAAGTTCTGAATGAGCAATACTACGACCTGTTTTAAAGATATGGTAACCATCGATAGGCTTCGAGTAGCTAGCTATACCTCAGTACTGGACATTTAAGGCTAACCATGTAATGTTTAAAAACCCTAGCAACGGGGCATTGTCGAAAGTGCATTATAACCCATGCCTGCTATAACTGAAGTTTATTGTATCTCAATATGTATTCAAGGTAATGGCCATAGTGAAGCCTACATACACTAACCCAAAGTGGAGAACCCCTTAACAATTATAGACGAAGTAACAAATTCATTCCTTTCGATTCTGGTTACGACACGGCCCAAACCCGGAAGATACACATCATTAAAGAATTTGAACCTAATCTCGTTCGGAATAGGGATGTATAAGTTTATTTCAAATTATAAGAATATAACTGTAGACTTACAAGGCCTTTAATACTTTTATTGCACCTTCTGTGACGATAATAACCTGGCAATGCATATTGAATCTAGGGGCCGTATTGACTATAAATTACGGCCCTATAAGATAATTATATGTTTATGTACATATATTTTACAAACAGTATAAATTTACATAGTAAGCAATTCGATGTTACAAGTAATTAAAGAATTTACATATTAAATGAGATTTAAATGTACAAACAGGTAGTTACGCATATCGCAAATCATAATTCCATTTCTATTCAATTCACTTAAATTTTGTCATTACGGTCCTCAGCAGTTTGTTTGCGTATCCAGGTAGTTATTACCGCAGGTGGTGCAATAACAGCATTTAAGCCATTCAAAGTTATATTCTTATAATTTGAAATAAACTATACATCACTATGTTACTAGAGGTGCAGGTGATCTTGTTATATACAGTGCGGACCTGAAGTGCCCCCCCCCCCTCCCTCCCATGCTGATTTTCGAACGATAGAAGCTAACGTTTTAAAAAAAAAAAAGGTTGATTTCTATTTCCTGTGAACTAACTTTTGCCGTTATCCGCCTTTCAATTGTATTTGCGGTTCCACCCGAAGTGACGTCAACTTTCTTATTTTAAGTAGAACATCCTGCATTTTTTTACGTTTCTGGAAAGGTAATCGAAAGGCTAATCCAACGATACCACATATGTTATACTTTAACTTAAGAAATATGACGATATGTAGCAATAAAGGTTTTGGTAATCTGTTTTTGTTGTTACGCAAAGTTGGCTAGGAAAGAGCACCAAATTGTTTCTTGTGGCGCCAGACTAACCTAAAGAGCGCGTTGCTAAGCGATGTAATAATAACAATTGCCAAATTGTCAAAAAGCCTAAATTATTCTTGTTATTTATTGTTATTATGACCTACATTTGTCATACGTTCCTTCCTTGTTCTCGTTATTATTTTCTCTCATTTTATTTTGTTCTGTTAATTGTTGTTATTTTTTTACTTTATCGAACTATATTGCAATTAATTAATTCGTAAGTTTGTTTAAATATGTTAGTTTTTGATAGACAATATGTCTGTTTTTAGTTTTTTGATGGGTCCAGCACGAACCATGCTAAATTGCTGGGTCAATTTTAATATAGATAATCTATCTATAACTGTAATAAAAGTTAGGTTAAATTTTTCAATCGTAAAAACATTCAAATAGTATACACACCTATTCGTCATCGACAAACAAATCCAAGTGAGCGTAGTATCAGGGCAATATAACAATATCTTCGAATATATGTCCAAGACAATCATTCCAATTGGTTGCATTATATTCCCAAAATTGAGAGATTGTGAGATTCCGAGTTCACAAACAAAGGTTTCTCCGATCTCATTTTATATCGATACAATTCCCAGCAGATTTTGGAATACCAATCCTGATCGATTAGATATATCTTCGTTAATTCTCTCAACACAAGAACGTTCGCTAAAAATTCAAAGCAATTATTTAAAGAAACAATCGCTATTGCGATTAAAATAAAGGAGAAAAGGGACGCCAATAAATTCACGAATCCTGGTTAAGCTTTTTTCGAGTTAACTAGTATTTCGGCTGCGCTCTCAATTTAAAGTGTCCGATATTGAAATTAGAGAATAAATTCGAGGTAGAACAGGTAGATTTCCTGTAAATGTCATAAGGAACTTAATGTTTATATGACATCTTCGTAAAATCAAGGTTAGTTTGCATTTTTCAATTGTAACATTCGTTAATTTCCTTTTATTGGTACCAAAATTCATTAAAAATTGCCGAAAGAGTGCGAAAGAATACTCCCGAATCCCACAAAAGTGTTAAAAATTTAACCAATCTACAAAATTACAATCTTTTTAACAAAGCCCCTGAGATAAAACATTTTAATATTTAATTATAATTCTTATATGCATAACAATAGAATACATAAAAATATTTTCTGGTATCTGTAGTACATCCAGTAGGACACATGATTTTACGATAAACAAACATTGTTTGTCTTTTTTAGAGAGCACACGTACACATGTCAGCAACAATTACGTTCGCTTAGATCATCTTTGTGTGTGTTATATCGAGCACAACCAGGTCTCAATGGCACATCATCTTTAAAGGGTTCATCTTCATCGGTTAGCTTCATTACCTACCAAATTTGCAGCAGCATCCCTCCGAGGTTGGATTTAAATATGCGCCCAGGTGTTCGTATTTTGGGTGACGGGGGTTTTCAGATACGAAATGAGAGAGACAGCAGGGTACCGTAGTGATTGACAGCTATGGATCGCGGCGGTCTTTGACGAACCGGCCTAACTTACCGGTCGAACGGTTAATGAGACCGGAGGGGTGGAATCAAACTCTCAAAATAACTTTTCTAGAGAACGACCTAAAACTATTTACTTCTAAGGAAAGAAATGTTGATATATGGATAAATGGAAGCAGCTGAACCCTCCAAAATAACAGTATTAAGAATTATTTTTTGCAGTATCTATGTTTGAAGTGATTATACAATAAATTAGAATTTCAACATTTGAATTTACACGTAGGTCATGATGACGTATAAAAATATTAAAATGGAAAAAATGGTGGTTAAATAATTGTTCTGCCTTAACTTTCCGTGTTTCTTGTTATATGAAAACTTATTCAAGTGCTTTCAGCAATTGACATATACAATATGCAATGAACGAAATTGTTAATCAAGTTTTGTAAACTTCTATAAAGAACTTCAATGTTGTTAGTTCTTTTACTTGAACAATGAGCAGTTTCCAGTGATTATAAAATATCTTTCCTAAGATTTATGTTTAAATTTACTCTATTGCATCATACAAAACGGTTTTTAAGATATTAGATAAATTTATAATTTTAGGTGTGGCTGGCCTAGAGCTGCGACCAAAATTGAAAGGATTATGTAATTATCTTACGTTAATGCTAATAACAATTTCGTACCTTCTCGTATTTACATGCCTTACAGCGCCATCTTTTAAATATACTGAATAGTACATTACTAATGTAAGTCATGTACGTGTATAGAAATTTACAAAAAAATTTACATTCATTTCTTGAAAACTGAGAAAGGGCCAATCATAAATCGACATTCAAATTCTGTTTAAAAACACACAGTATATGTTTATTTTGTTTTTTTCAGAACAACCAACTCGAAATTTACGGTGAAACCTCCTCATGTGAATACACAACGGTTGCCTTTTTAGTTTTGCGTAGAGCCGTGTAAAGGGCGCCACCAATGAAACTTCGCCTGTCAAAATTAATTTCTGTATTTATTGAGCTTAAATCATCAAGATGCAGCAACTAATTTAGTCACAGCAAAATTTTAAAAGTGACAAGTCACTAAGCCAACAAAATTTTCATACAATAATTTTTTACAACTTTCGGAGGAGATCATCTCAACAACGTCTCGTAGAGTTGGTTTCTGTGTTTGGAAATGAAGCACTACATCAGTCGACAATTTCTCACCAGTACTGCGAATTCCAAGGTGAACACACCAGTCTCAACGGCGATTTCAGGACAAGACCACCAAAGACAGCAGTCACTAAAAAAAAATAGCTGTTGTGCGCCAATCGATCAAGGAAGATCGACATGTGACATATTGTAAAATTGAAGCATTTCAAAGACCTCAATCGGAATAATTCTTCATGATGTATTGGCTTTAAGAAAGTTATTTTCCCGTTGGATCCCACATCTTTTAACCGAAAAACAAAAGGCAGCTTGCGTTAATTGGAGTCGAAAAACTTAAAGCCGATTCAACAGTGGGAGTTCAAAAAATGTTATCGTGAGTGGTGGCGAATCATGGATTTGTTCCTATGAACCCGAAACCAAACGTCAATGCGCTGTGTACACAGGTGTTTCAAGATGAGGAGAAGGCAACAAAAGTTGTCCGTTCTCGAAATGTGTCGAAGAAAATGGTCTCAACTGTTGCCTCAATTTCGGGTCATGTTGCTACAATTCCTTTAGAAGGTCGAAGAACGGTTAATGCCGATTGCTGTATAACCGTTTGTTTACCAGAAGTGATTGCCGTGCAAAAACCAACCTATAACGGTGAATCATCATCCATCACGATAATGCGAGTTTACGTAGAGCTCAAAAGTTTTTAGAGCAGCAAAACATCAAGTTATTAGATCATCCTCTCTACAGTCCTGATCTAAGTCCCAGCGATTTCTTTACATTCCCTAGTATCAAGAATGGGTTGTGTAGTCAACGGCTCTAGTCGCCGAAAGACGCAGTTGATGCCTTTAAAATGCCAATGTTGACTGTTCCAACTGATGACTGGCGTAACTACTTTAACAGTTGGTTTGAAAGAATGAAAAGGTGTATTAGTATTTGTGGATAATATTTTGGAAAACAAGAAAGTACTAGGTCGGTCTACTGTTTGCTGTTATTGCTATATGCAAAACTAAAAAGATAACCCTCCTAAAAGGCTTGGCAACATATTAATTTCTAGAGAATTCAAAAAATGAAAAGAACTTATGAAGTTGTGATGAAGGCAAAAGGACGTATTGATGAAGGTAGATATTATAAAATCATGTCATGTTTCCAGTTTTATGGTACTTTCTAAAAATGAATGTTGAAGCCGTAATAGAGCTTTGAGTTGAATTATTCTCAATATTTATAAAATCGTCCTAACCAACATATGAATGTTCAAATCTTAACTAAGACTAAAGTTTTTATTAGTTTCAGTTTTTCACTTACTTGCTGCTTCAACATTTTGTGGTTGTGCTCTCAGATATGTTGATTGCATATGGACCTAAACGAAATAGCTTACAGAGCCATTTGGGTATTTCGATTGTAAGTTTCTGAAGAGTTCTTAAGGTATGGATTACTTACATATAAATTTGTACATAATATTTGTCAAAGGTTTTCATGTTAACGTTACAGTTTCATTTAAAATGTTCACACTATCTATTTTGCGCATATCTCACTTTACTAACGCAGTGATGGAAACATATCGTAGCAGAACACAATAGAATAAGAAGCAGAGATTAAGAAAAACTGGAGAGGAGGCAAAAAGCAATTAGGAATGGCAATCCTTCGCTGAAGTTCTAAGCTGCGCAAGAGATTAAGGCTGTAAGAAAGTCAGCTTGTTACGAAAGTTTAAATATTAAATAAATATATAATACTATGTGCAAGATTATTCAATGGAACTATGATGAAGATTGTAACATTTACAGTTTATACAGAGTAATTCAAATTAAAAGGCCGCTACTGCTGTCTTCGTTATTATTTGTCCTACGAAATCGGTTAAATGGAAAACTAGTAGTGTTTTGTTGCTGATTAATGTAAAATTAACAGAAAAACAAATGAATAACGCATTTTTCCAACGAAACCAAAATTTAGAATTTTTTTAATTGAATACCTTGTATCCTTTCCAATGTGCTGAAAGATTTCACAACATTACAATTTCTGATATAAACGCTTTACTGACTGTTACTCTTAAAGGAATATTGAGGAAATAACAGTAGCTTCTAGTTTCTAGTAAAGATACATGTTCGTAGTATAATATTTGCAGTAGGTTATTGTAATTCCATGCGAAACTGTATACTTTACATTCTGAATGTTTCAAAAAGTCACAACGCATAAATTTCTTCTACGTTTCACTGGCAATGGACTTTTTTGACACTTCGACGTAAGCTATTTGGTTTCGCATAGAATTATAATAGCTTACTATGAAGTTTCTATATCAGAAATTGAATTACCTCTCCAAATTTTGAAAAATATGTGTATTGTTAGGGAAAAAGTTTTCGTAAAAATGTTTTTTTTTTATTATAAAATTATCAAGTATCCAGTGGTAAAATATTATTGGGTATCATATAAAATGGGTAATGGGCAGTAGAAGGATCTTAAAAAATACTTGGTCAGATATCTTTTCATAAACGACACATTATAAAAAATGCTGTCTGCGTCAAATCTCTCACAGTCACATAAAATAAATCATTTACAGCTAGAAGGATGAAACGTCGCTTTCGCTGAATCACCAGAAAAAATATTTTTCATTTTACCGTCTATAACAGTGAACGGTTATACTGAAATCGACATCGTTGTCCCCTTCGCAGGAAAAAATATCGCATGTCTTTAAATCCCGCGCACATATTGGCTATAAAACGATGTTCACGTCCTTGTAAAATTTCATTGTCTGTACAGATTGGACCGACCGATAACACAAACCGATAAGGGACATACGCTACATAAAGCTTCGGTTAAAAATCATCGCGATACGTTTGACGTCACGTATAGATTTTAAAGTTGCCGGCGCCTCGAGCGGACAGTTTGAGTTTCCGGTGTTTGAATGCGTTTATCGGACTCGCGGACACCGGAACTGGCGCCCGGGGCTGTCGGAAGATGACGACATACGTCATTTCCGGAAATGTCAGATGTAGGACACTCGCTGTAAGGCCTCTCCACGTACACCAACGAAGTTTGGAGCGCGCTGAACTGCCTAACCGCATGTATAGATATAGGCAACCGCTAACATCCAATATTTGGCTTAAATAAATCGGTTTCTAATATTGAAGCTTTTGCTTTCGCGAAACTAACCTATGCATTGACAAGAGGCAGCAGTACTTTGCCTTTCACTAAATACATACATATTTACATTAAAAGGTACTTTATAGCAAAAGTTTAAAGAGGCTAAAATTAATAAATTATGTAATCACATTAAATTGAATAGTAATATTACAGGAATCTTTTTTTATAACTTACATTTCTGATAGTTATGACTGGTGAAGCAATGTTAGAATCTGTGCTTTCCCTAGAGTCTTTCTCACAAGGATTTAAAAAGAATTGAAATTACCCACTACTTTGTCTATTGTATTTTCAACACTCGTCATTATCTAACCGCACAAACAGAGAAAATTTGTTAATCCAAATATCAAGAACGGAAATGGTTTAGTATTCATGTCACAGGCAAATACTTACAAGCGAGCTGCTCACTAATGTGTAAAGCGAGGTAATGTCAGTAAGTACACTGCATCGGAATTACCGGACATTAAAAGTGGAAGTATCATTACCAGTATTATCACCCACTGGATAAGAGTCGTAAAAGGTTGACGGCATTAGATATGTTTCCACAGTTGTCTCGTTGAATGATGTTCGCCGTGGTGAAGAAATGTGTTTATATCTTGACAAAGGTTGTTCGACATCTGCGGATGTAATACATGCATGATTAAAACACTTTTTGAATTCAGTTAATAGATTAGTTGATGCACCATCACAAAGTTGTTTTAGTGTTATAAAATCTTTCTTTAACACATTCTGGAACTTTTCTAAAACGCGATTATATTTTGCATCATGTATAGTACATACGTAGCAGTGTATGTTCTTCGTCCACTATTTGCAGTGACTCCACTAACGACAACGCTCTATTTTGTAATTGTTCTTTGCGTCATGTAATCCTTTATAGTTGTTACGAACAGTTTGTGACCCTGCTTCAACGGAAATATCTTGCAATTTTGTCTGGCTCTCCTTAATAGTTGCAGCTTCGACAAGATTGAATTGTAGAATAGCAGCGTTTACATTTTTGAAATATTCAGCATAATAAGGACCTGCCTGCAACAAGGTTCCCCAACGTGTAAGTGTAATCGGCTGTGGTGGTTCAGAAATATTAGGACACTGTGCGTGAAATGATCGAAGACGTTTTGGAGATTTGAGAAACGCTTTCTTTGTACTTGCTATTAATGCATCTGCCTCGGGTGAACATTGTCGGATAGTTTCTGCCACAATATGTAAAGCATGCACTTTACACCTAACATGTAAACACTTGCAACCGCGTTCAAGAACAGAACGGCATACCGAACGCATTGTCGCGGTACCATCGCTCATAAATATCAACACTTAACGTGGTGAGTCCTAACGTACTAAGTACCACCCTCACAACTGCTGCACCAGTACATTTTCCAGTCTTTTACTAGCTAGTAACAGTGGAAATGTCGATTTATGACGGTCCAATACACGTACTATAACATTTAGAATAGAATTTCTTTTACAATCTGTTGTCTCGTCAACACATAACCAAAGCAACTGATTTTTTAATGTAGATTTGATTTTCTTTTCCACATTTTCGCGTACAAAGAAAACATGCTTACTGTTTTCGTAGTTGGCAACTTCAACTCGGAGTTGCACGTATACCAAAAATTCTGAAACGGTTCTTTTTCGAGTAACGGAAAAGTGACAAATTACAGGTTATCATCATGACAAGTAAATCGAAGATAAAGGCAGTTCTCGATGGCACGCCCTTTTTTCTATTTCTGAATGCTTCGGTATTTACATGTTTTTTACAGCCCGCCTTTTCCCAGCACATCAAATATTTCTCGCACAGTTTACAAACTAATGTAGCGACGTCTTAGAATAAATCCGGAAAGCCACAGATAAAATTATTTACTGTGCCAGCAAAGGGTCATTCTTTCGCCTTGTTCACATTACACATTTTAAATTAATAATTACATATTTATAACGAATATCACGTAACACAAAACACAACGCAACGAAAAATAAACAAGCGGACGCTGACAAAGCGAGAATCGATTTTTGCACACAGCCCGCTACTCCGGTGAAACGCCTATGTATTGCAGAGACGACTACCTCGCTCTACTAATGTGCTAGACAAAGATGGTGACACTATTTCTGTTGTTCAATACCCCGCCCTTCGACACTTGTGTCAGTAGTATCAAAATAACAAACATTTTTCATCTGTCGTCTCGGATTTAGTTTCTATACTTAATCTGAGGTGTATAGCGCATAAGCCAACTGTTTGTGCTTTAATGAATAATAAGTAGCTACGGTCTAAAAAAATTGTAAAAAATATCGCCTGTCCAAGGTAGAGAATGGTTTGAGATGTGCTTATAAAAATGCATAATACAATATTAAGTATGTGTAAATGACGATATTCTTGCATTATAGGCGAAAATAAGTCTGCAGTTTTTTTATAACTAGGGTCATTGTTGCATCAATATATCTTATTTTAAAAAACGCGTAAAAACAGTAACCGTTTACTTTATTACTTATTCTTTTTCTGATTCTTCATCAGTGGTTGGACTCATTCCTTCGTGTTGACTAACTATAAGTTTCTCTTATTGTCGGTAGTTTCCATTTCCACAAAACTTCATTTGCGTTCAAGTCGTCTTGTAATAGATTTTTTGATGGTAGGTGGTTAACTTATGATTAGAGTTACTCACTAGCGCCAACGGGCAGTGACGGAGGTTCGATACAACCCTCAGTATAACTGCGAGTCTCAAGTAGATCTGTTGTGTATACATGTACGCTGCCATAAATACTATTTCGTAGTTCTACGTTTGTTTTTAAAATGTTGCCTACGTCGCGAAAACGACCAATGTTGGACAAAATTACAGAATTTATAGCAGAAATGCCTCACCTAAATTATGATGGCGTTAAAATTCAATGTTAAGTTTGTAATATCCCTTTAATGTGTTGGTCCAAAAGGGATTATCTACGTCACGTAAATAGTAAACAGCATTCTTCAAAAAAAATTGCACACGACACTATGACAAATTTAAATTTAATTTATGTGTTACCTTTATTGCATGTAATCTACCGTTTAATTTGCTAGACAAGGAAGGATACGTCTTCTTTTGGAATAAATATTCGGACTGCAAATTGCAAAATGCCGGGCAAAAGTCGGGCATCGTTACAAAGAATTGTGCCATTTGCTCGTGAAGATGTTGAAAAAAGAATTAAATCGGAGTTGAAAGATAAAAAACTGTGGTTATGTGTGGACGGAACAACAGATCGTAAAAAACATTCTGTGGTTAATGTAATGGTACGTACAATGGAACCACATCAATCGTCACCTTCAATTCTATTAGCTTCCAGACGAGTACAACAATGTACTGCCGAAGTAATTTCAAAGTTAGTGTTAAATATATTGGAAAAGTTTGAAATTAAAAAACATTGTGCTAACTTGTTACATATTACGTGTAAAATTCATGCTTTCAGTCATGTGGCAGATAGTATTAGAAAATGTTATCCTGAGGAGACGCTTTAATAGCGCATACAAAAGCAGTGTTTGTCAAATCCCCAAAACGTATTCGCAAATTTCACAGACTGTGCCTCCGTATGCCTGAGCCACCAGAACCTATTCTTACACGTTGGGGAACATAGTTACAGGCCGCGCTTTATTATAAATATTTTGAGAATATTCAGAACGTGGTTTTACAATTCAATCCAAAGGAGGCTGCGGCTATCAAGGAAAGCCAGTCGAAATTTCAAGACAGTCATGTCAAAATGGATTTAAAAACTATTCAGAATAATTATTTGGGACTAGTGGAGGCAATAAAGAAATTACAAAATCGGTGTCGTTAGTGGAATCTCTACAAATAGTGCAACATGTTCACGCACAGCTATGCGCGGTAGAAGACGCAAAAAATGTTTGTGTTCTAGAAAGGTTTGAAAGTGTTTTAGAGAAAGATTCTGATTTTGGCACATTAAGACAAATTTGTGAAGGTGCGTCAACAGAACCGTTAAGTTTTGCGTATAAACACACTTTTTCCTCACGCCGCACTCGGTTTGCCGAAACAATTGTGGAAACATATCTAATGTTGCAGATATTTAACAGACATTATTCACTTTGTGATTTCACGGAAGACTCTTAAGACGGTAAGTGTTTGAGCACGTATTATATTTTATTTCTGACCATTTATTTTGTGTAAACTTTTATGCGCCCGCCACTGGCTGTTAGCGCAAGTTGAGCAACTCTACTTATGATCAGAGCAAAACGACGTTGGCAGTTCTGTTAACTGTTAATGCTTAGGCAATAACTTATATTTATCATACACGGTGTCCCAAAAGTAACATAATATATCTCTGTTTATGTTTACCTTTCAAGCAAATGCAAAAGTGGGTTGATTACTATTTTATGATGTGAACTTTTTGTAGTAGGTATTTCGATTGTAACATTTATCGGAGTTATGACGTTATTAATAAGATTTTCGTTTGGGGCACCCTTTATTATTTTAAACAAACTAATTGAACAAATTCGACGGCTATCCCTTCCTTTTTCTATTGCATTTCTAGAACATTAACGAAACTCCTAGGATCAATGTCCTCTAAACGTATTTAGTAGACATGGAAAACAAGATTTTTAATACAGGAAGTCCCAAAAGTGTCGAACAAATTCGAAAAAATAGGTTGAATTCATTTAAAAATCCTCTCAAATTAATTGCAGAAGACAGTCTTCTTTTTAAGTAAAAATCAAAGACTTGAAATTTTGGTCATGGACTCTTTCTTACAGGCTCATACGCAAAGTGTACATAAAAATAACAGACACTATTGAAAGATGTGATGTAGAGTGCAATGAATGAGTCTGAATATCGAATTGCTCTTTGTCAATTAGAGTTTTGTTCGTTCGGCCTACACTAACTACACCGAGTAATTAGAGTAAAAAAATATACGTTCGCTAGGCCTGCGTGCAGCTGTACGCAACCATACGCCTACCTGCCCGGGCCACTCCAGTGATGTCATTTCACACTACACCGAGTAGAAAGTGCAGCCACAGCAGACCTTAGTAAACTGCGATCACCTTGGACAGTTACTTCAATAGAGCAACAACAACAACATTACTTATTTTATCGCTGTCTTGCCATTTTTATACTCTACGTAACTGATCGAACAACAGCTCTTTTTGGACATACAATAGAAAAAAATAGGTGTTACTAAATACCTTTGAATTGGTCAGTTGATCGATGCTCTGCTGTTAATGCTCCCAATCATAAACAAATTTTCAATTCTTTATTTTTAACCTTAAATGGAAGACCATTTTCAGCAATTAATTCAAAATACAATTTGGATGAATTTAACTAATTTCATAGAAAGCGGATTTCATTGACAATTTTTGGAACGCGATATACATATGTATTGAAATATCTTTCTCAGGGGTTTTGCTCTAATTTTGTTAAAATTTCTAATTTAACTCTAATAAATGATTTTTGTTAGGTTCGGGGGTATCCCTAGATACCCTTGCGGCAATTTTGAATGAATTTGTAACTTAGTGAAATCAAATTAACGAATTTTTTAAGATTTTAAAATGTAACTAACCTTTAAACTTTCGAACGACGCCAATGTATATAAACACTCTGTTTAAATACACACCACAGGAACTGCCTGTTCTGGATATTTAAACCCTATTTACTTCTCTGATAATGACTTTGAATACACAACGAACACTTATCTTTGGATTGGATTCACGACAAACTTTGATTCAACCAAGGCCGAATAAAGATTGATGAAAATTGAGGGCGTCGTTCCTCTTTCATTTATTTTAAATCGCGAAAGACCGGCGATTGTTTTCTTTCACAGCCAATTTTGATAATTTATCCAAATAAAAACTAACTTTTCGGTGATCAAATGATATTAGTATGCGAGAACGAATGCAATGACTTAACCGGGAGGTTGTTTGTTGAGGATTCTGTGATACGAATTGTCACCAACAAGCTTCAAAATAGAAAATCCACTGCTAATTTATAGAAACTTTTCAGATAAAGATTTAATTGGCGAAATATTATCTGTTGTGCTTTGCAATTTATGTTGTTGCTTATTCCAGACGATTTTTACATTAATTTGGAAGAAATAATGGGATAGAAAACTTAATAAACGAGTAGATTTGTCCATGATGCCCCACATTCGTCGTTATCTGGACTTATAATTAAATTCTACCTTCCTCGCCCCAAGGACGGTTGGCTGAGGGGGGATGGTACCGAAGAAATTACCAATTATCCCCGCAAGAGGGGTATTTGGTTGCCAACATTGACCTGACCCAACATTGCCTGACATTTGGTCAGTACCGATATGACAACCGAGAGAAGTTGTTGTCGTCGTAAATACAACGTTGAACATAACATAACAGTATATCTCATACACAAGTAAAACTGAAGTAGACTACAATTTTGAAATAATTACCTGCAAATAAACATTATTTTCGTTTTTCTCGTTGTTCCGACGTAGCATCATTAGAAGCTATTTTCTATGCAACAAAGGGCTTTAATAAGAAATGTTTTGATCACAAAGAAACGTTGGATTTATGTTCAGCAGAATTTTAGCTATTCTATTGATGTATGCTCCATAGAAACATATTTTACTTAGTTCTCTAATTTTTCTCTTTTAAATGTAATAATCTCTGTAATAATCAATATGATATAATAAATGTCTTGATTTAGTTAACTTCTTCTGATTGAAGTCAAAGTTCTTTTGAAATGTGCATTGAAAAACTGCTTAGTTTGTACCATATACTTCTAAGTTACTTTCCCTATGGCTAGGATTATCACTATGACCATAATGTAATCTCCCTTCATGCAGTAACTGAACTAAAATAATTAAATTGAAATTGATCGACCGTGTCAGCTATAAAGCGTAACGATATGAATATAATTCTTACAGTTTAAAAATCATTGAGTAGGGCGTTCGTCGACGGAAATGACGAGCAAGATAGGACTATAAACTGCTACTAACTAACAAGTGAGAGAGAATACTGAAACTTGATGATGGATGTAGGGATTACGAGACGAGAGAGTAGAGGGCTTCATAGTGGATCTTGCTGTCAAGCAATGATGTATGGCAGGAGTTTACATTGCAAATACCACGATGCATCGTTATTTAACGCCAATCACTTCTACTGCCCACTAGGACGGAACATAAATCGCGGTATTGGTAATCTTAGTGAGTTATTGAAATTTTTTACTTTTTACGGCTATTCTCAAAGATGAAATACTTACTAATTAATGATTGTTCGATTACGAAGCGGAAGCAAAAGTTATTTATAAAGATTTCACATTATCACCAATATGAAGACTTGATTTTGTGTTAGAATCCTATATTAAGTACCTAGACATAATAATAATGATAATATAATAATAATAATATAATAATAATAATATAATAATAATAATAATAGGTTGTAAAGAAGTACTACGACCGTACAACGTATTCTTATAGATGGGTTTTTATCAAGAACTTATCAAGGCATACGGTGCACAACCTACTGCAATGCTGAAGTAATGGTCTAACTTAAACACCAAACTGGCCAATTTGATTAACAGAAAGAAATTTTTATTACGCTGTAGAATCTTACCGAGGCATAGACAGGAGGGGAGAAAATGTTTTCAGAACTTGTTGGCAGTAGGAGATTCAGGACTGGGCAGTGCAATCGACAATTTTATAAACAGGTTGGGAAGTAAAACTTTATCCTTAGAAATTAAAATCACTTGCAATAGTATAAAAGACTTAAACCAAATCATTAATCAACTTCATTTAGACATTAAAACTTTATTACCAATATATATTATTAATGAATTTCAAAATAGATTAAAAATAGCTTTTGACAAAACGTTCCAAAAGGTAAAACATTACTAAATTTGAATTTTCAATAAACCTTTTGCTTAGACACTCTTTTCTTTGATAACACCAAATGGTTTAAAAATGTATCAAGTGTTGATATTCCAGCTGACATTTCTGATTTTCTTTCACTGGAACCCAAGTTTGGGGTGCCGGTTGCTGGTAAAGACCTTAACATGGGACGTTTCATTGCTGACGTGAAGGATATTATTAGTGAAATTCCAGATGGTCATGCAGGCACGGGTAACCAATGTTGTCACCAATTTTTTGTCGGCTTCACCGAATCTAAATCAAAACCTTTACAGGTAGTATTTTTTCAAAACTAAAAAATTCCTGAGGGACCATCCTAACCCTTTACACTATTCAGGCCGACAAAGGTGGTTGCACTGTAGCAATAGATAAAACTGATGATATGGAAAAGACTGTGCTGCTACTACAAGACTCGTCGACATATAAACTGTTGAACAGTGATCCAACTGAAACAATTCAGAAAAAATACAATGCACTTCTCAAAAAAATTGCATCCACCAAATTGTCTGATGAACAACTTAAACATCTAACAATCTATAATTCAAATTTTTCAAAACTATATTGCTTACCAAAAATACATAAACCTAATATTACTAATATACTCCGTCCTATTGTTAGTTCCATTAATTCAACAACTTGCAATCTTTCAAAATGTCTTTCACGAATTTTAACAGACTCACTATCAGAGATCATTAATTACAATGTCAAAGATACTTTTTCTTTTGTCAATAAAATTGATGGTTTCGCATTTTCAAACAATCACATTTTACTATTTCTAGATGTCGTCTCGTTGTTCACTATTATCCCCTTGCACCTATTGTTAGACATTCTTCAACCATAATGGGATATTGTCAAAACTCACATAACATTATGGTTGCACTCATTTTTACAGTTGATTTCCTTCATATTCAATAACTCTTATTTTGCTTTTAACAACAAATGTTATTTACAACTCTTCAACTCATTTAATCAACATCTTCAATTTGCCGTTGAGACAAAATTGATCAGAACCAACGATGGTACAATAATTACTGATTGGTATCAAGAACCTACAGCTTCAGGGAGGTTTCTAAATTATTATTCTAACTTCCCAAAAATTAAAAATTTTAATACAGTCATAGCAATGAAAAATCGTGTAACACACATATCTCACCAAAATTTTCTGCAAAATAATTTTAAAAAACTATTTGATCTGTTTGCCAATAACGGATACGCCAACTTAATATATAATTCCAATTTTTATGATGGTCCTTTGGATCATAATAATGTCATATTTAAATACAAAAAATTACCATTTATAGAAAATGTAACAAACAAGATAGTTCACATTTTTAAACCATTCAATCAAATTTGCATAGCCAAGTATGTATAATTCTGTTAAAGTCAGAAATGTATTCACTCTTATTAAAGATAAAACTCCTATAGACTATAGTAGGTATGTCATCTATAAGGTACTTTTTTTGGGATGTCAAAGCTGTTACGTAGGTCAAACGTCACAATGGCTCAAATATCGTATAAGTCAACACAGCTGTGATTGTAGGTTGGGCGAAAGATCGTGTGCTTTGGCCAATCACACAGATGAAAAGAATCACCATTTTGATTTTGATAACCTTCAAATTTTAGATGTTGAAAGCATTTACAAAAACAGACCTTTCCTTGAAATGTACCATATTCAAAAAAATAGCACAATAAATTTCAAGTCAGACACAAACCACTTAAGTAATATACGAGGGCGTATTGAAAACTTTTGCCTCCATGGCTATAACTTTATTAGTAACAGATACATTGTCTACATATGAGTGTGAAATGATAGTATAAACTGTCCTCTACCCACTGATATAATAACTTTTCCACATAATCGCCACTGACAGCAATACATTTACGCCAATGTACTACGAGTTGCGCAAATCCGTCACGGAAAAAGTCTTCGCACGGCACCATTTCCGCACCTCCGTTATCACCTCTGAACCCGAAGAGAAACGCTTGCCCTGGAAATGTTCCTTACGCTTCGGAAAGAAGAAAAAGTCACAAGGCGCAAGATCTGGGCTATAAAATGGATGAGGTAAAACGTCATGAAACCTAAGCTTCTCCGGTGCTATACGCGTTCTTTGACTTATGTGAGGCCGAGCGTTGTCATGATGTGATGTACTCTTTCTTGTGAAATACCCACCCTATTGGCAATGTCAGTTTGTTTACACCGTCGATTCTCACGAACCAGTTTATCCACGAGAGCCACCTGCCTTTCACCACACGCGTGCCTGATCTTGGAGATCCGTTTTAGCAGGATTTTCGTCTTTCACGGTCCTTACCCACCTCCTAACAGTACTCACATCAACGCACGCATCACGGAACACGGCACTCAACCTTCGATGGATGACAATGGGTGCTACACCCACCGCAGTAAGAAATTCCACTAGGAAGACTTATGTACCAAGAGTTGAGGTAAATGGCAAACCACTTTTGACACTGTCTCGCCCACCATTATAAAAGTCATGGCCATGGAGGCATTAGTTATCAATACGCCCTCGTATATTGCAATATTTTATAGCATAATAATAAGCAGTTTAATCTTTTGGAAGAGCCTGTATGTCTATTTTCTGATCAGCTGTTATTCCTTCCCGCCTTTTGTTTTTCAATTGTTTTCTGCAAAGTTATCGATTATCAATTCTTATTTTATAAATTGTTGCTTAAATGTTTACAGTTTAACATTTTACTCAGTCTCTTCTCCTATTATAACTACATTAAAAATGTCACTTAAGTTTTAAATTAAAATTTTACTTTAATTTTTTTTTCATGTTAGTGTTCGGTTTTTTTATATTAATGACATATCTAAAATCAAATTTGCTGTTTCCAGTTTTCTCCACTGTAAGTACAATTATTTTGAATTAATTATTTTATTGTAGCCGTTTTTTCGCATTGTAGTTTATACCCCTGATGAAGTTCTAAAATAAGGAGCGAAATATTGAGTTAGTGAATAAAGGAGATTCCTTTTTCTTTAGACCACCACAGATTACCTACTCGTTTTAATTGTTTGCTTCCTAATAATAATAATAATAATAATAATAATAATAATAATAGTTACAATAATAAAAATAAATAATATTAGTAATAATATGTCTTTAATGCCCAGAAAAATATGTATACATTCAAAGCATACAAACATAAGAAGTCGCATTTATGAAAACTGTTTTTTTTTTCAGGTTTTGAAATTTTATTTTTATAGTTCTAAATGAAGTGATAGCTAATAATTTTACCACCATATTTGAGTCAATGAAAAGAAATTTTTGTTAAAAACTCTCAAACAAGCTATACATAGATATATTAGCTATCGTCTTTGTTTTGTGCAATTAATTGTATTCATTAAAAAGCAGTTCACATTTATTTATGTAACTGGGCCTCGCCCTAAGATTGTGCGTTCCTAATAGTTTATAGATTGTTACTTTCTTTTTGTTGTTGTTGTTATTTGTTTCAAGATTGGGAATGGGATAATAAAGGCATTTATTATTATTATTAAAAATATCACCCTTAGATCTCAATAGCGACATATCAAACCTTGACACTAAAAGACTAGATGAAAGATATTCGTTATTATGAATATATTGTTTCAAGTTGATTTCACTTTTAATGAATGGATATTAGATAATATAAATTAATTACAAATGCAATCGTTAAAAAGTACATCGTCACTAAGTATGAAAACAGAAACCACATCATCACCTTCGATTTGCATATCACAACGGTAATTTACGTATTTTCACCAGGCGAAAAGGAATGCATAAATATTTTCGATATTTTCTAACAAAAGCCGGGAACAGAATCCTTCGCGGTGAGTCATTCTGAAGTTTAAGTACAGGGTATTGTAAAGTTGAGAACACACATTGTATTTTTTATCACGCTTCTAAAATGCCCGGAGCCCGGACTATTTCCGGAGTTTGACAACTCGACCTCCGGATATGACGTTATCTAGACGCGGACTTTTGTAGTCCGGTCGCGACCTAGCGCTGTCAACACAGGAAAAATCCTTTTTCTTTGCTTTCTAAGAAAACTCTTCCCATATCAGTTACCTTTGCGTGCAGGAAACATATTTTGTTTCTTTGATATACATAAAACCATTTATGTATAAAGCTTTTAAGCAACTTTAACTGATTAAAAAAATCATAACGTTGGCTGCAATTTAAGGAGGATTAATAAGAAGAAATTTAAAGTAGATAAAATAAGGTTATTAGATGTAAACAATGTTAAAATGTTTACTGTTACTCTGAACCCATGAACAAAAATTATAGTAATTATCTGTAACACGTGATTAAAACCCAAAATGAAATTTTTTTATTCCATTAATTTTCGAATGTATAATTTATCACAGGAACGTTTGAAACAATTAAATTTTTTAGCGTAATCTCCTCAAATTACATTTTCGAAAGGCAGACGTGCGGTATAGGCAGGCTGTTCAAGAATTTTTACCCGTGTATATAGTGTGATATTTAAATAATCTAGCAGAAAAGAAAAATATTACAGTAAGGAGACAGCAGTTCTAGTTGGTTTTTGCGCCATGGATCAATAGAAGTCGTAATCAAATACATCTTTAAGGTTTATAGAACAATATTGGAAGCTTATGCAGGGTGATTCAAAACTTCGACTGCTAATTTAGATATTGTATAATTTAAAAAGAATACATAAAAAGATGAGAGACAAATTTTTGTAGCTCGGTTAATATATCATTTCGTCGGTATGGGTGGTAACTTACAAGTTCCAAGGAAACCTTTTGTTAACGAGTAGAAGCCTGTATTCGGTTATTTAGAAAAAATAACGGAATGCAGTAAAGTAATCCTTGAGTGAAAAAACGCCTGTGTCTAGTTTATCATTACTAAAGATAAATTTGTATATAATTTAACTGTTAATTTATGTATACCGAGTGAGTAATCTCCGCTGGTTCGGAAGATTGTGCCTTTGTGAATGTAAATTTTTCAAAATGGTCTTTTTCTTGTGATACGATTGATTGTGGGCTTGATTTAAAATTATATTGGAAGCTTCAAGGTACCTCATAACTTCGTAGCTACATAAAATTGTATTTTTTTAAATAGAAAATATTATCCCGCGTTAGTAAGTTCTGTAGTAAAGTGAACCGCTAAAATATATGGACCGTGTTGCAACGTTTGCCCGCTATGAAAGTATAAGGTGGGAAGTCGCGCGAAGCGAATCTATCTGTAAGAATTAAATCGCCGTCAAGAGAGGATCGCGCTAGACTCTAGCCGTGCATTATACCCGTAGTTTATTTCTTTAGTTGATTATCCTTGTCTCTCTTGATCTTTTCCCCTTGGTTATTTTTGATTTGCTTTCTTTGTGTCTCGAAATTATACTGTAGAACAGTTTTCTTTTTAATTATATTCTTATAAACTAAGAAGTTAAATGGTACTACGGTAAAGACAGTACTGCAAACGACCGCTTATTTGAACATTTATAATAATACGTTCAACTGAATTTTTACACATACAAATACGATTCATTTTACCATAAAATTCCATTAATTAGATTTAGAAAACATGTAAGTATTTGTTGTGCGCTTATTATCATTTGAACAATTAATATATTGAGTATTTGGAAATGAAAAAAATGTAATCTAGTTATTTTATAATGAAAGGTTCTATTTAGTTTTTTGGAATTCGTCATTTTCCTTTTAAATTAAGAACATTTTCTTTGCTTGATATACAATAATAGCATTCATTTTGAAATAATTAACGATTAAAGTCCATCAATAGGACAAAAATCAAATAAGAGGTATTACGTATTTCCTAAAATCTGCGCCGAGCTATTACCTCGACTACGTCTGCTAGGCGACTGAGTCGCAAGTGTGTGCGATTATCTAGGGGCACTGAAGAGCGGAGGGGACGTTCCTGACACAAGCAACGACGTTATTCGCTATATGTATGGGACTCGCGCCTATAAATGAATTCTTACCTACCCTAGTATACAGGGTGTTTCAGGAGGAAAGGTAAATATTTTAGTGTAGATTAATTCGAATAAAAAATTCCATATAACATGTGTCCAATTTTTATTGGTTACGGAGATATGGCAGTTTGAATGTAACCCAAACTACTACACTCGCAGCAAAAAGTCAAATGCAAAAACAAAGCGTGTTAAGCAAAGGTAAATGATTAAGTTAAAGTTTATTTTCAGAAATTTCACCTCTGACTTCAATGCACTTTCGAATTCTGTTGACAATACTACGTGTAGCTCTTCTGAGGTTGTCTTGGCGTTCTTTTATGAGGGCAGCACTGCTCATAATCCGAACGATCAATTCGTCTTTTGTGTTTACTTTTTCTTTCTAGACTTCGTCTTTCAACCACCCTCAGAGGCAAAAATCTAAAGGGGTAAGGTCCGGGGACCTTGGTGGCCAAGAAACGGGGTCATTTGTGCCGATCCATCTTCCAGGGAATGTTAGGTTTAGATGCTGTGCCACCAGATGACTAAAATGAGCAGGGGCCCCGTCATGCTGGAAGAACATACTCATCCTTGTAGCCAAAGGAACATCTTCCAATAATGCTGGTAGCTCGTTTTCAAGAAAGTTTAGATAACGGGGCCCTGTAAGAGTATGCGGTAAGATAACAGACCCAAGAAACTGATTGTCTATCATACCACACCACACCTTTACAGAGAAACATTCTTGAAAATGTGTCTCCACAAAGGCATGTGGGTTTTCGTCGGACCACCGATGTGAGTTACGAGTGTTATTGATACCGTCACGAGTGAAAGTGGCTTCATAAGTAAACAGTATTAATGGGATTATTCGGCGGTTTGCAATTAGCCAACGACAAAATTCCAATCGTCTACCTTCATCTCCTTCTCGAAGGTGTTGAATCCGCTGTAAATTATAAGGATGATAGCCGTGCACATTTAATGTCCGTCAAACTCTTGTATGCGGTACACCGATACGTGTAGAAATTCTTCGAGTGCTTGTTGAAGGACTACGTTCTACCGACTGAATAATGTCTTCTACTTCATTCACATTCTGTTCATTTGCACGTTCAGATGAGATATGACTGCTGGGCACTGCACCAGTCTCACGCAGTTTACTGAAAACACCACTAAACACTCTTGAATCGGGTACTCTGCTGTTGGGAAATCGTCTACCGTATCCTCTGCAAGCAGCAACAGCGTTACCATTACAAAACCCGTACACAAATACCATATCGGCGTACTCAGCATTTGTAAATACGTGCGGCATGCTTAAACAGTATCGTAGTTTGTTACTTAAACAATACACGTTTATCACAGTTACAAAATTTAATGTAAACCCAAGCACAACCTCACAACTTGAACTTCAAAACAAAACTGACAATCGATACCCATAGCAACTAGGAGAACACCAACACGCGAAATGAAAACTTTACAGCTGTATCTCAGTAACCAATAAAAATTGGACACATGTTATATGGAATTTTTTATTCGAATTAATCTGCACTATTACCCATTAAAATATTTACCTTTCCTCCTGAAACATCCTGTATTATTGCATCGTTGGAATCCTTGTTCAATTCTGAGGTAAAAAGTAGTGTGTTATTGTCTTAAAACTAAGCATTTTAGAGATATTGGGGTTTCTTTGAAAAAGTCGACATTTACAGAAATCGTTATTTCTTCGGAAGCACGTATTAGACAGATGTGATTTTTGATACATACAGTAGGCAGAAAAGAACCTAAGTTTTTTATTGTGTGTATTATTTTAGTTTTGAACTTTTGAGAAAATTTATATTACTTGCCTAAAATCAACTATTTTCTCGTTATAGCGATTTTTATAACTGAACTACTGCCATGATACATTGGCTAGCTACGACTGTTATGAGACATCCTGGAGGTTTCAATATAATTTTAAACCTTGCCTATAATCAGGCCTCATAACAGGAAAAAAACTATTTTGATAATTTTCATTCACAAAGGCACAATCTTGCGAGCCTGCGGAGATAGCTCACCCTGTATGAGTGGCTTATCGAAAACAAAACAGTTAGATTATCTTCCAAACTGAGGTATTGTAAGGAAAACAGTAAAAGCTGCAAGTATGGTTTTAAGGTTTAATAACTTCCAAATTTCATTGTCCACAGGAGGGGTACCAACCTCTTCGCTAAACCCTATTAAAACCTACAGGTATAAGACTACTCATTAGATTTCAGCATCTTTATTCTCTTAATATTTGAAGATAATATGCTCACTTCGTTTTTGGCGGAGCACTTTTATATTTTAGCCAATATCTTATCTTCGTTAATATTAGTCCTACCGAACAGTTTAAATTAGCAAAGTGGTGGAGTTTTTCTCTGAACCTTTTGCATTCCATACTAAAACAATTTAAGGCGGATTAGGAGTTTGACATTTTTAAATAGTTTGCACTTTTCTAAATGGAACATACTATATATTATTTTGTAGTACGATGTAGAATTGTTTCCTGGTTCCAAATATATAACACCGTGACTATTATTTTCAACAGCCTACAAGATATAACTTTTGAAAGTTGATTGTCGTGAAAATTACAAATATTCTAAAACAATGAAAAAGTGTTGGACATCATAATTCGTCGGAAATCATTTTAAGTACGTTAACTAGCTTGTTACACTACTTCTAGATATTATGAATGTGGTATAAAATGGTGTAATGTACTAAAAATCCGTTCGCTGGGCAAAGTGTTATCATTGATACGTGCTATCTATCTGGATGTTCAGGCGCTATTTCATTACCATTAAGACGGTATTTTATAATATTGCATAAATTATTATTAAAATGAATTTCTTATGTGCTACGTGAACAATGCTCCAACTCAATTTTGATTTTTTGTATAAAGTCTGCACAATATGTGAAGATGTGTCCAAATGGTAAACAACCACGAAAAAAAACACCTTGAAAGGCAAAAAAATTGTCCTCATAATCCTGTATTTGGAGGAGGAAGTGCCTTAATTTTCTTTTAGAACTGGTGAGCCTTTATACCGCCACCATTTGTATCTACCTTTACCTTTGGATCAAAGTTATAGACCCAGATCTTTTTAGTCGTCCAACATTTAATGAAATCTCTTTTCACCACAATTGCCTCAACGGTCATTTGTTGTATTTTTGATCTTCTATTGACATCATTTGCAGTCTAACGGCTAGAAACGTTTTAGATTCAATTCGCGACACAATTCTCTTTTTAATTATAAATCTTGAACAAAGCCCGACAGACATTTGACATTTCGAATGCAATAATGCTATTGATGACTAATCACAACAGAAACCATAATCTCCCGGTATAACAAAGATGAAAACACACAGTTACTTCATGACACCTTTTAATTTCAGTTAATCAATGTTGATGACTTTTGTAACAGTACCATTACTCTAAAATCGATGGATACAGAAACATCAACTGGTTATAATATTTCACCTAGTGATAAATTAACAACTAAAATTCCTGTACGAAAAACAACCATTATTTATAGGTTCTTCAAAATACAACGTCGTAGCGAAGAAAAAAATCCACATATACCGTAGCGAATTGAAGGTGTTAAAATCCATCTTGAGGATATTATGTGGCAAACCGACACATAAATTCATTAATCAAGTAGGCCCGAAACGTCTTAAAAGAAATAACGCAACCACACATTTCCCCCACCTACCTTAAAGAAAAGTTACCGAACTCGAGCGGGTTCCGCAGCAGACAGTTTGGCGACGAAACAAAGAAGTTAAAATTTATGACAAGACTCTTCCACTGTGTATATGTGCGTTACAGAGAAACAGGTCGCCAGCCTTAGATTTTACGGTAACCGTCTAGTCTCAAAATTGTCACAAGACTGACATACATTCGTTCGTCAAATTTAGTTTGTTTTCTACGTAGTACATTCATACCGATACATGTTTAAACCCGTCATTCTTTGGGGAAACCAGTTGTTTGGTTTTTATAACAAGGAAATGTAAAATACCTACAATTCAGATAGCGGTAGTAAAGGTTTATGTGATTTAGTGTACTGTGTTGACATTTGCTGAGAACTTTATTTTACTACGTTAGAAGAATTTAGTATACAGAGCAACATTTGATAGCCAAACATTGTATACAAATGAAGGAAATCCCAAACTGTATACTCAATAAAATGTTTGATATATTTTTTTTAATCTGTGGTATAAGCACACGCAGAGAAATGGTTTTTTTTTGCATCAAGAAAATAGATTTCTTGCAAAAATCAGTCTCTATTCACAGAAACACTTTTATTTTAAAACTATAAAATCTATAATATAAGGAAATAATTTCCTTTAAATTTTATTTGGACTAAATAGATATTTTCTTAGGGTTAGAAAATCAAGAAAATCCAAGACAGAAAAACGTTTCTTCCAAGTAAATCATTTAGTTTTAAATTAAGAAAATATTCATATTAAAGGTAGGAATGAAAAAATGATCCAGATCTCACAAAGTTCTATTGAAAAGATAGGACACCGGTTTCGTGTTCAAACAACACACCAGGGCAGCTAAAAGGATACCTAATAAAAGAAAAATTACAATAATGGAAAAAAACCTAAAGTTAATAATTAAACTTAGGAACTAGTGAATGAACTAATGAAAAAGTTTTTTTTTTATGTTACGATATAATTAAATTATTTCTTTAATAATGTAATTTAAATAAGGATTATTTTTACGTAGTTTAATTACTAATGAGTAGAGCAACGCAAACTGCGCTGAAAGCCAGTGGCTGACGCATAAAAGTTTACACAAAATAAACACGGCCGGGACACTTCGGTATAAGCGTCAGTATAACTACGACTCGAAAGCCGATCTGTTGTGTATGCATCTACGCTGTCGTATACTATATCGTAGTTCTACGTTTGTTTTGAAAATGTTTCCTACGTCGCGAAAACGACCAAAGCTGGACACAATAAGAGAATTTATTGCAGAAATGCCTGATTTAAAGTGTGATGGCGCTAAAATTCAATGTGTAGTGTGTAAAATAGATTTAATGTGTTGGTCGAAAAGTGATTTTTGTTGGTGTTAAATACATTGGAAAAGTTTGAACTTTCAACAAATCAACTGTTGATGTTTATGAGTGATGGTGCCGCAAACATGCTTGCTGTAGGTCGATCTCTTAAAAAATCTCTTAAAATTGTGCTAACTTGTTGCATATTACATGTAAAATTCATACTCTCAGTCTCGTAGCAGATAGTATCAGAAAATGTTATCTCGAGGTAGACGCTCTAATAGCACATACAAAAGCTGTGTTTGTAAAATCCCCAAAACGTATTCGGGAATATCATAGACTATGCCCCGGTATTCCTGAACCATCACAACCTATTCTTACTCGTTGGGGAACATGGTTAGAGGCTGCATTTTATTATTTTAAATATTTTGAGAATATAAAGAACATGATTTTTGAATTCAACCCAAAGGAAGCTGCGGCTGTCAAGGTAAGCCGCTTGAAATTTCAGGATAGTCAAGTTAAAACAGATTTGGAAATTATTCAGAACAATTACGTGGGACTAGCGGATGCGATAGAAAAACTACAAAATTCTTCGGTGTCGTTAGTGGAATCTTTGCAAATAGTGCAACAGGTTCACGCGCAGCTATGCGCGATAGAAGACGCAAGAAATGTTTGTGTTTTAGAAAGGTTTGAAAGTGTTTTAGATAAAGACTCTGATTTTGGCACATTAAGACAAATTTGTGAAGGTGCGTCAACAGAAGCGTTAAGTTAATTGAAAGGAACGTTCGTTTCCGGCATACAAAAACACTTCTTCCTCACTCACATTGCCGAAACAACTTTGGAAACATATCTAATGTTACAAATATTAAATAGACATTATCCACTTTGTGATTTCACGAAGGACTCTTAAAACGGTAAGTGTTTAAGCACGTATCACATTTAATTTGTTTTGTGTAAACTTTTATGCGTCCGCCACTGGCTTTCAGCGCAGTTGCGTTGCTCTACTAATGAGTTAATATTTAAGTTTATTTATCCGCTTTTTTAATATTATTATTTACTATATATTTAAAAAACTATAGTTAAATTAGTACATGTGGTATATAGTAATAAAAAGAAAAAAGTATTACATTAACCGGTATCTTTAGAAAATTTTTATGGAACGTTTACGTTAATGGTTATATCATTGTATGGGTAAGTGTAGTATCTGTATTCTGGCTCCGTCGCTACTATCCAGGACAGCATAGTCATGCCGTCATCTACCGACAGTAGGTGGCGCCAGGAAATATCTCAGTTGCTGTTTTGAAGATTAGTGGCATAAACAGAGAGACGTAAGAGCAATGTGGACAGAAGCAAAGAGCATTAGTGCTTTTCTCTTCTCACATTGTTTTTGCCGTTAGTGATTTCATCAATACCATGAGCTATTTATTAGCATTATCTTGGTTATTGTTTTTAGGTACTTTTTTCATGTGTACTTCTACATTAAGTTCGCTTTTGTTTGAACATTATTCTGTAGATAATCTCTACTTTAGCCTTTTTAAAATCACAAACAATGTGAATAATTTACTGCATTATGCACTGATATGTTTGAATTGATCAGAGATCTTGGAGTTTTGTTCGGCCCTTCAATGAGTTTCTCCTCACATGTAACAGATCTTTGCTTATCAGCCTCTAAGACCTTAGGCTTTATAATACGTTCATCTAAGTTATTTCGCGATGTTCAATTCTTAAAGACCCACCTCTATAGTTTCGTCATCAATAAGTTGGAATATACATCACAAGTGCGGTCTCCTCACTGTTTACCTTCAGCTTTCTTTGGAAAAAGTTCAACGGCGATTTCTGAAGTATTTACATTTTAATTTAGGGATTATTTCTTATTTATCTTTAGATTTGCATTTTAGGCTTAATTATAGTCCTGTACACTGAAGCGTCTCATCAAGAAACACTTAAAGTAGAAGGGTATATATTTATATATAATTAAGATATAATTAGAGATTACTATGCTTATTTTAAAGTTTCATATTGCATAATTTATTTGCTATGTAAGGTAAGTTTTGCACTTAGTTTGTTAATTCAGTTTTACTGCTGATGATGATAGCTTGGTTATCGAAATGTGCGTCCAGTACGAGTTAAGTATTGTGGTAAGGGCTTTAGTAAACTGTTTCAGTGTGCCAGTGCCACATATTTAGAGTACCCGATTCAAATGTTAAAAATTTGCAAAAGCGATAATTTACCTAAATCTTGTTTCTTTTAGCTTTAGGTGCAATATTAACTCAAAATTTTCCAAGAGCCCGCTTATTTAAGTTTGTACTTCGATCTTCCCTCAGGTAGATTCAAGAAACTGAATTATACTATTTCAATATATTTTACAGCCTTACAAAATGAATAACTTCGTAGATTCAGTATATTTTTCAAAATTATTAACTTTTTAATTTTAGATATATACCGCTTAGTGTTTCAAGTTGTCGGAGCACTATTGTTAACTTATTATCCATGCTGTAATGTAGGCTAAAATAACGAAGTAAAAGTGTTTGTAATAAAATGTCGTCTTAAACCGAGTAACAAAAGATCTGGTAGATCTTAGTTGTCAGTGAGAAGTTTCCGATGTGTAAATAATCATATCCTATATTCTTGACCAAAATAAATACCATCTTGTTATCACAAATACCGAAATAGAGGTTGACATAAAAAAAAATGCTTGTTTGAATACCTCCTTGTTTGGACCAGACATCTTCCACAAGTTGATTGATATTAGTTAAGTACCATGAATAGCTAGCTATGTCATTAATACGAATCTCAAGATTGATGTTTAAATTAAACCATGCATCTGTCAACATTCTTAGAAAAAAAAAGGGAAAATCCATGCGGTTTATGTCCATATAGTGTCACTGAATTTGCATTCAGAATGAGTACTCGGGGAACTCATCGTATATGGGGTGTTCAATTTGAAAACTTCACGTGTGTTTCTGCTTTAATCAAGAGTGGTCTACGACTTTAGGTGAATATAGTATTTGTTTTCGGAAACCTACTAACTTTTACATAAGGTATCTTTGAAGCAAGTTGTTATTGGAGCTAGCGGCGCAGTACTGAGTGCGTTGCGCTATATGTCTCGGGGTACCGGGTTCGAACCCTAGGCTCGCAACTCAGAACAAGGTTTTCCGTAGTTTTCCTTGCTCCAAATTTGGCGGATTCTGAAGCTAAACATTTTAAGATATGATTAATTGGAAAGGCGCAGGCGTAGTGATAACTAGCCTGGGCAAACAGCGGTAACAGTCAGTGTAGTAGATATGTGGTGCAGAGTCGGCGATTCTTTATTTCACGCGTTCACAGCGTCAGTACTAAACCGATGCTATATGCGAGTAGTTCTGTGTATATGTAGGTTGTCGTAACATATTTCGTAATTGTACGCTTATGTTTGCTTTAAAAATGTCGCAGTTAGGTACGTCGCGAAAACGACCAATGACAAACACAGTTAAAAACTTTATAGTGGATATGCCGGACTTAATTTTTAATGACGCTAAAATGCAATGTCTAGTTTGTAAAATCCCTTTAATGTGTTGGTCCAGAAGCCATTGTCAACGTCACATCGAAAGCAAACAGCATTCTTCTGCAAAAAGTGGCATACGAAACCAAGAAAAATGTACATTTGATTTATGTATTACTCTTATTTTATTAAAGAAGCATTTGTCCCCTTTTGGAATAAATATGCGAACTGTAAATTACCTAGTCAGACATCGATACGAAATGTAGTGCCATTTGCTCGTGAACATATAGAAAGAAGAATGATAACAGAATTGAACTGTAAAAAACTGTGGTTGTGTGTGGACGAAACAACAGATCGTCAAAAACATTCTGTGGTTAATGTAATGGTACGTGTAATGGAACCATATCGACCGTCATCCTCCTTCTTACTTGCTTCCAAAAGAGTTATAAATTGTACTGCCGATGAGATTTTAAAGGTGGTGTTGAACTCATTGAACAAATTTGAAGTTTCAACTAAGCAACCTTTAATGTTTATGAGTGATGGTGCCTCAAACATGCGTTCTTTGGGCCGATCTCTTAAAGAACACAGTGGTAATTTCTTACATGTAACGTGTAAAATCCATACTCTAAATCTTACGGCTCAAACTATTCCTACGTTTTCCATTAGTAAATGCATTGATTGCTAGTACAAAGATAGTGTTTCTAAAGTCCCCGAAACGTATCCGACTATTTCACAAACTGTGTCCTGATTTACCTGAACCACCACAGCCGATTGTTATACGTTGGGGAACATGGTTGTAGGCTGCGTTTTACTACAACAAATATTTTTGATCAAGTAAAGAAGGTAGTTTTAAAATTCAATCCGACAGAAGCTGTAGCAATTAAGAGAAGCCAGGAAATATTTCAAGATAGTCAGGTTAAAAGAGATTTACAAACTATTCACAACAATTACTTCGGACTAGCGGAGGGAATAGAAAAATTACAAAATGTTTCGATGTCGCTAGTGGATTCTGTTCAAATTGTGAATGATGTTCACGTAAAGTTATGCGCTGTAGAAGGCGACACAAATTGGTGTGTAATACAAAAATTTGAAAGTGTTTTAGAGAAAGACTCCGATTATCTTATATTAAGACAAATTTGTGAAGGTGCGTGTAAAGATGCATTAAGTTGTTTTAAAGATTATTTTAAATATGCAAATATAATATCGCTAGATGTCAAAAGGTCGTTTTCGGCATTAAAAAACATTTATTCCGCACGTCGTACTCATTTGACTGAAACAGCTGTAGAAACACATCTAATGATTCACGTACTTAACAGATGTTACCCAGTTTGTGATTTCACGGAAGACTTTTAAAACGGTAAGTGTTTCAGCACGTCTTATAATTTATTTCTTACCTTCTATTTTATATGTAAACTTTTATGTGCTCGCCACGCCTTTGACTGTTACCATATATTTGCCCAGGTTAGTGATAACTCGTGGCCAGCTGATGTACCCTGTAATTGGCGAAAGTTGTTGGAGGATGTAAAAGGATGTAAAACTTGTTGATTTTAAGATAAGATGAGACGTAGTCAAGAATTGTACGCTATGATTAGCGAATTTATTTTATTAACTAGTTTATCTGTTGGATCCGTAATTACTGAAATTATTTGTTAAAGGTCCGTTATGAAGGATGAATATAGCGTTTCAGGTTCACATCATTTGTCTGTTCTAAGCAACGTAAAACAAAGGAAAGCTTCTCAATGTAATTAGTAGCGTAGCATATATTCAAAGAAAAATCACGAACCGCAATAAAATTACAAGGGATCTGTTTCATAATTAGTTTCTGTGTAAGTTAAATCGTCGGTGTATAAGAAGACAGAAGGAATGATAAGCTATAATTTAACAGCGTGCAGGTATAGCATCTCACCGTAAAAGCAAAGTCGCTGTTGCGTATCAATAACTCCAGCAATTGGGTGACAAGTGGCATACAAATGATACCGTGATAATTTAATCGTAGTTTACGGTAACGATAAATTTAACAACGTAATTGTTTTTCTGTAACGTCGAGGCTAGAGTAGAAATACGGTGAATCCTTTAGTAAACCTACCGGCGAAACCAATCGTAAAAATGCCTTTCAAATACGATATACGTATTTTCTTCGTTATTGTTTTAATGTTCACGTACTTCATTAATCAGCTTTCCATTAATTTGTTGGTTTTTATCGTCACTTCATGTTTAAAGCAATTTTTATGAATTTCTATTTCACCTTCATGCTAATAAGATAGCAATCTAACTTCTGTTATTCGAAAAGAAAAGGTAAATTGAGCTCTATGAAGGGAGATTCGCGGAGTTAAAGCTTACACTTATGTTTACATGAAGTTTTTGGGATATTTTATAAAAAATATACATGCATATCATCCTTTTTGGGTAGTATATTATTAGAATAACAGAATGTCAATCAGTTCTCGACAAAAATTACTAATGTAACGGTAAAAGAGCTTAACATGATAGAACATGTAGATGTTTGCAAGTCTACACGCAGAGAAATGGTTTCTTGCATCAAGAAGATAGATTTTCTTGCAAAAATCAATCCCTTTTCAAGAAAATATTTTTATTTCAAAACTATGAAAATGTATAATATAAGAAAATAATTTTATTTAAATTTTATTTGGATTAAATGAATATTTTCTTAGGGGGTTAGAAAATCAAGAAAATCCAAAACAGAAAAATGTTTCTTCCAAGCAAATTATTTAGTTTTAAGTTAAGAAAACATTCATATTAAAGGTAGGAATGAAACAACGGTCCAGATCTCAACAAGTTCTATTAAGAAATTCGGCGACCAGTTTCATGTTCAAAAAACACATCATCAGACCAGCCACAAAGATATCCAATAAAAGAAATATTACAATAATGGAAAAAAAGCCTAAAGTTAATAATTAAAATTCGGAGCAACTAAATGAATTAATGAAAAAGTGTTTTTTTTATAGATAACGGTATAATTCATTTATTTCTTTAATAATCTTTCGACAAATAGTGAAAAGTACGTTTATGTCAAAATCTTGTTTTGTGATTTACAAATTAAGTATGTTGTAAAAACTCTTACGTTCCCCATATAGACCTCGGGTCAGTGGTGAAATGGGGCCTAAGATAAATAAATATTACGACACAAAATGTACTAATATTGCACGTCATTTAACTTTTAACATCTAAGATGAACAAATTTCACACGCAAATTGTGGATCATCATCTTCAGGATCAATCCCTGCACAGCCTCCGTGAACCCAGTTTTGGCACTCAACACATTGAATGCACCCTTCTATGGATAAAGAATACAGTTCATCGTAGTACAAACAGTTTGCATCAGAGGTTATGCAACTATCGTTGTCTCAGTCTCCAGTTGCGTTTATTTTAAATTTTTTTGCCTTCTTCTTAATTGTGGTTCGCTTAAAGTTTCTCCCAAAATCTACTTTTCTTTCAACAACTTCTGTTTCTTTGGAGGACTTAGACAAAACCTTTTCTTATAGTTTCGTTTCCAGTGCAATTGTTTGTATGGTAACTCTGTAGTAACCGCTGTTTTGCCTCGACTTTTTGATATTTTTTTAGTTACAGTGCATATCGGTGACGCAACAATATTTTCAGGTATTACAGCAAAGTGTTTGTGGATGTTATGATTGGAATCATTGTCGTTTGTCTTACAATGTAGATTTACTGTTGCAGTCATAATTTGTCTTTGCCATCTTTGTTAGCTTTACTAGTTTTATTGTTTAAGGAATATCTGTTACAGAAGAAGCTATAAAGTCAGTTTCAGAAAAAATCGTCTCGATTTCTAGGCCAAATTCCAGTAGATTTAAAACTATTCGTGGCTATTTTAATTGTAGCAGCTTTATAATATGCTTCAGCAAACAGCCCTGGAATATCTTCCTGAGTGACTACTCGTCCAGGAACCATTTCTTCACTTCTTCCGAATAATAGGTGCTGAGCGGCTTCATAAAAGCTACATCTAAAGGCTGTAAGCGCTGGGTACAATTGGGCGGAAGCATAGAGTAACAACTCCATTGTCTCTCGCATAATCGATAACTTTAATGTTCTTAGTATGGGATGTGTGTCCATCTAATAATAATACCATGTTTTCCTTGGATGCACGGGACCATGTGACAAATTGTTTAGACCATGTAAAAAGTGAGTCAAGTTGAATCCATGCGCTGAAAATAAACATCGTTATGCCTAATTTTGTTCTTTTCAGCTAATTGGAAAGCAATACATCTTACTTCAGTTCCGGTCAAGCCGTGAAATAAAGATTCTATTCGCGTGATGCATTCATTCTACGAATTCCTTTTCTTCTTCTTTATTAAAAATCGTTTTGAATGCACCCAGTGATTTTTTGGACGCTCCAGCCTCGGTTATGAATGGATCCCCTTTAAAAATTTTAAATCTTCTTTCGAGAGTTTTTGGAGGAACACTAAAAGTCGTAGTCACTTTTGGTGCACTCATTTCTCTAGTAACCATAGCATTTATTGCTTTTTGCATGTTTATCTCATACCAGCTTTGACGTGTGCAAACCTAATCAATAAAGAGAAGGGACCTTTACACTTTTCCTGTTTTTTCGATTTATTAGGGTAAGAGGTCACTTGATTTATGGTTGTGCAATAACAGAGACGCCTTTTGTATGTTTAGTTTTAAGGGTAGAGACGGAAAGAACACAAATTTGACGAGCAGAAAGGACATAACCGTTGTCTCACTCGATTTTTGTTAGGGTGGGATGGACACATGTCTTGCGTTTCGTGTAGACCTTTTTCCGCCTTTTCTCCTTATTCAACTTGCTTTCTAGTTTAAGCAGCAAAAGTAGGAACTTGTATATATTTTTTGTGAAAAGTAGGAATAGAGCGGGTTCGTTAGATTTAATATTCCGTACGAGCGAGTGTACTATGATCACACGATTTTACACGAATTCAGCACATCTAAACGTGTGCTGTGTTGAATGTCATTGTGGAATGTCACTTGCTTGACAAAATTGCGTAAACGCAAATTCATTTGTACACCTTGCTCGCGTTGTAAACCGCATATTCGTTCGCGTACACGTGTAAGACACGACTTTGCTCTTGCATTTCCGAAAAATGCCGATTATACTGGCTGATTATAGTACGCTCGCTCTTACGGTATGTTCTTTAACATCAATCGGTACGTGGCTGAAGATGAAGACCCACGTGTCTTCGAAGCGGCCTTTCTGAGTTAATTAATAATTTGTGTGGCGCGGAGTGTGCCGAGAATATATTTGTTGACTTAATCAAAATATTGTTTAATGTATTTTGACACTTCAAGCACAGTAGCGAGAGTAAAATAGACTAAGAAGTATCTTATTCCCAGCCAATAATATTGATTAAGCAAAAATGTGAATTCCGTAATTACACTTCTGCAGTTTAATATGCTCTATTAAAACTGTTACGGTTTGTGAAATTCGGGATATGACTCATTCAACTTAAAAAGGATTGCTAGGGTGTAAATTCCATCTTACTATCCTGAGGAATGTCTTAATTTTGTTCCTCGTTTTCGGTGCTGGTCTCTTGTTTCTCCGCCTTTGTCAGTTTTAATAATGCGCTGTTAAGGTATTGATTTAAGGGTAGGTGTAAAAACAGATTTCTTCTTTGCCAGCTCATTTCAGCATGATATTTGGATCCTTTTGCAAAGTAGTATGCTTAAGATGGAATATGTTATCGTTTGTAGATAGAATATACATGCAGCATATTTCCACTTTTTTTATTTCTTTTAAATCAATAACAGTGCATGGCGGAGAGACAAATTTACTTATAAAGTAATGAAGTGAAATAAACTAAGTTCTCACAATCTCTTTAATAAAAAACTTGGCAACCGGTTTCGTGTAAATTCAACACATCACCAGAATTTACACGAAATCGGTAGCCAAATTTTTTATTACAGAGATTGTGAGAATTTAGTCCTTTATTTCATTTCCTCACTTTATTAGTATGAACCTCATACCGAGTCATCGACTTTAATTGAATTTGCTTGGATTTTCCCTCCTGAAAACGCCCCTATAGTTTTTACACATTTAAAGCTGTTCTCGAGAGTGTTGCGCCACCTTTGAGTGTTAACACTAACACCGACCTTCAAAAGAATTAAGTATGCTGGCATTTTTTTAACAATTTAAAACTGACGCAATAAAAATGTTTGGTAAATATAACGAATATATGCATACGGTGAAGTGTCTTGATTACCATTATTTCTTTGAAAACGGCATTTGTTATGTGTGCAGTGTACTTAATTACTGTAAACAGTGAGGAAAGTAGTTTCTCCAAATATCTGTTGTACTTAATACTGTAAATGTATGAATAGCTATCGGTACGAGTATGTATGTAGTAAAAACGGAGAAGAATGTTCGCTGTGACGAAAACATGTTCCTATATTTAGAGAAAAACCGTTCAGTGGGCCGTCAAGGTTACGGCCAGCATTTTTTGAGATGCTCACGGAATAATCTACATTAATTATTTGGAGAAGGGAAGAACCATCACGGGCGACTACTACGTCGGTTTATTGAACCGTTTGAAGGAAGAATGTTCCACCACGACAAGGTACCGGCACATTCATCGGTGAAAGCGACGGTCAAATTGGATGAATTGCGCTATGAATTGGTCCACCACCCTCGGTATTCTCCAAATCTGACCCTCAGCGATTATTATTTACTTCCAAACTTAAAAAGACTCCTCCAGGGAAAGAAATTCATATCGAATGCTGAGATCATCGCCGAAACGAAGGCTTATTTTGCAGGCCTCGACAAATCGTTTTTTTCAAAGGACATCAAAATGTTGGAGGACCGCTGGGTTAAGTATATTGCTCTAGATGGAGACTATACCGAAGAATAAAAACGTTTCTACGGTAAAAAATTGATGTTTCCTTATCAGGTCCGGGACTTTCCATTCCACGTAGCACATACGTCGTGGGCCAAGTAACCTTACTTCAAATCTGGCGCAAAGAGCTCTGTGCCAGACGTATTTATTACTGAATATATCTGCTGCTACAACACCTACATGCTAAATGCTTTTATCTGACATCATTTTCTAGTCTATCGACCCCAAAAACGTTTTTCATTGTATAATAATAATGATTGCATAACGTAGGTTTCCAAATGTTTACTTTTATTTATTAGCAATTAACAAGTACACTAAGCAAACCGATTATCCATACTACCTTCCGCGCGCCAGGGAGCGGGCTTCGTTCGGAATCGCAGGTTAATCTACTAACAATTATTTGTGCATCATATAATAATTACAATACGAGAATAATTACGTTCTTGGCATGAACTTAAGGAATAATGTTACCCTTCAATGAATCGGAAACTAAAGCTTCAAGAAATATAAATCATCAAATTAAATGTAAATATATTATAGAACTCGACAGATATGAAATTCCCAAGTAATTCATAATTACATTTACTTCTGCTGTTTGTTACCCGCGATTCCGAAAGCATCCGAGGTTCGCTCTTTGACGCGCGGAATGTAGTATTGATAACACTGGACAACAAATTTTAGTTTATTTGTTGTATCTTGTTTTAAAAGTGCATTTTTTTTGTTAATTTTGGGGCGCTGAATACAAAAATGACAATGAGATTAAAAACTTTGTTGCAGTTTTCAAGAACAAGTTTTTTTATTTTATTTTCAACAAAATAATAAAAAATATATACTTTTACACTTTTAGAGTCACTAAGTGCGCCGTCTTTTTGCTATTCTTTTGTGAATTGTTTCTGGAGCATCTCTAACAAGAGTCCAACAGTAGTCGGTAAGCATGGAAGCATTCCAATTTCCCTGGTACCTTTTCTCCATTGTTGATATATCCTGATAGAAGCTTTCGCCGTGCTTATCACTTACAGTTCCGCAGTTTCCAGGAAAAAAGTCCAGGTGTGGGTGTAGGAAATGAATCTTTAGAGACATATTACAAGCCATTTTTTGGTACGATGGCAGCATATTTTCAATAAGAGTAACGTAATTGTCAGTTTTTTTATTTCCCAAGAAATAAGTGACCACGAGGCGAAAGTCATTCCAAGCATTTTTTTCAATATCTGTTAGAGTGCTGTCAAAATGTTCGTCTTCAGTACAAGGCGGACTTGCGGTTACAGTTTTAATATATAGGGACACATGGCATCACGTATCTCTAAAACTTGAACTAATATTAAAAAGATAAGTTTATTTTCGGTTTTAGCACACCAAAAATAGTAAGATTTAGTCGATTTTATTTTAGATACATTTTGGCTGTTGTCCAGTGTAATCGGTGGTTGATAAGGGAAGACATGGCTTATTTTGTTTAGCCTACCTCTATTTATAGTTTTTGGTAACAGTGACAATAATTCTGTGATTCATGTTCGGTTCAATTAAATTAGCTATTTTTAGACAAATATAACCCATAAGTACATACGTTTCAGCAAACTTAAATCTGAGTTTTTTATTTGTGTGGGCAGTAACTATTAGATATCGTTTTTTTAACGTTAATTATTTTTCAATCATTTTTTACAATAACAACAAAAACTACTACAACTAATATACACTACGAAAAAGTTAGCATGCTTACTAAGAGAGAACCATTACTATAATCTATGTATGTCCGTCTTGCTGTGAAAAATTAATTATTAATTTACTCCATACAGAGCGGTGATGCATATCATCTTTCTCTTCATTAAATTAATAACGAGTAAACTAATTGATTGCCATCGTTCGATGAAGCAGTTTATGTTTATAGGAAAAAAAATCACGGCGAATGATGGATGTGCGAAATTAATTACAGTAATATAGACAAACTTTCGAAAACAAATACTGGATGTCCTGCTTTAACGCGCCATTCTATCCCCTGTAGAAATTTTAAAATTTCGCGAACAGTTTAAGTTGATAGTTCCGGTAATGGAGGACATGCGATTATGATGTCTATTGCCGGAAATACCGCAACTTAAACTGCGAATTTAAAAATGTTTTACCATGATTTGCAACTATGCGCGTCGGTCGCACCCGGGAAACCCATACTATATATATATTGCGCACGCGTAAGTCTAACGTATTGTATAGTGAACATTTTTTCTAAATTCAGAGTTCCTTTCGATGTGCAGGTTTGATCAGTAATACTGGCAAACGGCGAATGAAAAACCAAATATTTCAACAGAAACAAAAGCTGTTTGTTATCTAGCACTACACATAAATATTAGCAAAAACTGATAATTAGACTTTGGTCTAAAGATAGGGTGGACCTCCGAGGTTAATTACCATAAGATGCCAAAAAAAAAATTATTCCTTGTGCATATACTATTGTTACACTATTCTTACTGTTCTTATATGTCACAGTTGACTTCTATTTCGTAACTTTCATTATTTGTTTATTATAAACATATTTAAACATTTATAACAAGAAACAAGTTTTTGATCTAGTTTCTTTATTACGTTTTTGTTGTCTGTATCTTGCGCGGTGTAGCTGGATGATCAGTAGTGGTCACAGAATAACCAGTAATTGGTTGATGAAGATATTGTTGGAACATTCATTTGTTATTTAAATATAACTTAATTTTTTGACACACAAATGCATCTTATTCTTTCATTGAGTTGAAAATTGCAATTTTGGAAGATGTACAGGAATTCAATGATGTTTTGCATTTGGATAAAATCTACTTTATTTTTGGTTTATAATGATTAAAAAATGTTTGAAATATTAGTCTATGTTCATTGTTGTTTATTTATGAATATTTTTTGTGCAATATAAATTATGACAAGGTAAATAGCAAATATTTCTTATTACACCTAGTTTGTGTTCCAAATACATTTGCAGATGTCTATGGAAGTTGTACGTAAAGACGCCGGTTTCTCCTTCGTATCAGAGTCGTCACCTTCGCCACTTCGTAGTAATTCTAATAAAATAAAATAAGTAACGCCAAGTAAGAAACTAATAATAAGAACATGCCAAAAAGTTATAACGTTGTTTGCTTACTTTGGTCGTAATGAAATGCTTGTCAGTTTCGTAATGTACACGTTCCTCCACTTCCAATTTGTCAGTGTCTAGATTTTTTTTCAAAATCCACTGGTGGTTTGATTGGAGAACAAGCTTTCATTTGAGATACCACACGATGGATCATTCCATTTAACATTTATGGGGGGTATTCGTGAGGGTGCAGGTGTAAACGTCGTAAGTGTGATTCTTAGGTCAATACATGTTCCCTTTACAATAAAAGTTCCGCCATTAGTGGGTTTTAATCACGTAGGTACTTCGAAATCTTGAAATTTGGGAACATAGTTTGAATTGTAGCATATGTAATTATTATTATAGTACTATTACAAAGTACAATGCACATGAATATCTCAACCGTAATTGTAAAAATGTCTGAAGGACAATCTCGTGTTTCATTAAAGCTTTCAATGTATATTCAGTCTGCAACAGCACTGTAAAATCCCACAGCTGAAAACTACAAAGTAAAAATTCCTAGTTGGTGAAAGTAGGGAAACTTTATTTATAATTTATTAAATAATACTTGGTTATAATATCACATAATTAAAAGTGTGATTTAGAATGTTTTAATTCAGGGAAATTGTTCAAGAAAATTGGAGTTATTGTAAATTGATTAATTTTTAAATGAACTGTGGGACTCGGAAGTGTTCTTAAACGCTTTTTCGGCAATTTTAAAGGTATTTTTTAACATCAATGAATGAGATTTTCAAGGAAATGAAAACTAAAAATTGAAACTAACCGTGATTTTACGAAGATGTCATATAAACTCTATGTTTCTACGACATTTACAGGAAACCCGTCTATTCTCAAACTCCAACCTTCACTTATACCATGAAATTATACTATGATTTAAATATCACACACTTTGAAACTTGGAACGCAATCATACGAGTTACCTCAGTGAAAGCTTGACCAAATGTGATCAAATTAATTGGCGTCCCTTCACTCCATTATTTTAATCGGCATGGCGATTGCTTTTGTCCACAGCAAATTTCGATGATAGTTTCCCGATGAACTGACTGTAATGACCTGAAACACCACTGACAACCGAATAATGACGAAACTGAATTTACCCTGTTGTTTGCTGTAAGAACAATTTTCATTAATTTTGAAGAGTTACGAAAATAGGAAGATAAACTAAAGAGGAATAACTTCACCGTTCCTCCACGTTTCTCGCTGTAAGTACTTAATTAAATTATTTAGTACGCGCACTCCGAAAATCGGCGGCTCGTGGTAGAAAAAAGGCTTTCGAAAACAGAATTAATATCCGCCAGACGGAATTTCATATCTATCGAGTGGCCATACTGAAGACACTATACGTGCTCGATTGATAGCTGCGTTTGATGATATAAATATACACCACTACAGTATATTATGTTCTGCTAATTTATAGGTTTTAATTTAGGGGTGTAATACTACATGACTATCGGCAAAAAGTTTAAAGTGAAGTGGTTGGAAAAATTGACCGCAGCGAAAGAAAACATTCTAGGATTAATAAAAACTATTAAACTGAAAACTATCAGCCAGATACTCCCCGACTGAAAATTATTTTCTTTCAGTATTATTTATTTGTCTACATGCCCATATTCAGTATATGTAACATGTATGCTCAAGTTTTTTTCACGAGATTAGAAATCCAGAGATTTACACAGCAATCTCCTCTAAGAAGGATTTTTTTTGTAAAATAGTTAATATTAACATTATTATTAACGAGATTCATCAATTTAAGTTGTCACCACTCTAACATATTTGCTAAATAACAGGAAACTACCTTTTCATTTCTATAGTAACATAATCATATCCATTTTGCCTTACACATTTGAAATATACTTATACGTATATGTTTGGTTTTACCGATTTTATATATAAGGTGGGTTGTATTTTACTGGTGACTTGAAACGGGTATGTACACCGATCTAAGATGCAAGTGTATATTAAACACTCTTTCACGTGTTCATTGAAAATGTATTAAAACCAAACAGAGGCAGAGCGTAGCTGGTAAAGAGTAGGTGAAGCTTGGGGTAGCGCAATCTCTCGACAGAGAGAACGTTCGCGAGCTTCATGCATCTTTGATGACCA
This sequence comes from Dynastes maya, assembly GCA_029619315.2. NCBI lineage: Eukaryota > Metazoa > Arthropoda > Insecta > Coleoptera > Scarabaeidae > Dynastes > Dynastes maya. Next base: position 31,153,591 of record JAROYE020000001.1, read on the forward strand.
CCCCCAACAATGAGAGTATGTATGCACAATTTGCCGTGTTGACATAGTTTTAAACCCGTATGGTCCTATGTTTGAACTAGACCCAACTCCGCTGATTACAGAATACAAATTTGCGTAGTCCTGTGTAATGAAACCTCTTTAGAAATTTAAATATTCACCTGCGTTATTTCCGTATTTCCGACATTTTTCTGCACAGAGTCCAGGAATACATGATGTTTTACCAAACACACAAAATTTAATTTTCTTCCATAAAAACAATAGCCGCTTTGTATTGAAAAGGCTGTAATAATATTGGTGTCATATGATATGAATTCCACGAACATACAAAGTAATAAAACTAACTAATTAATAACCTTTCTAAGAATCTTTGTTTCATGCTTGAATAATTGATATCATGCAAATATAGAAACCTGAGTAGACCTTTGATATCGATTTACAGCACTCGCAATAAATTTCAACACGACATTTGATTTCCAACATATCACTTAAGTAAATAGTGATTTTACTAACGTCTCTATCCGTTCTTTGTGCTTGTGTTGAAATCATATGGTACTTATTTTCTACAGAAATAGTCGTTTAAAGTATTCTACGTTGCCAAATTTACTAACAGTACGTCCTTCCGGGCTTGTAGGCCGTAATCTTGGAATAATGTAAGTCGACGTTTCGCCACACACTGTGGTTGTCATCTTCAGGACGATGTCGTCTGAGGGATCCATTCGACTAGTATGGAATTAGAACCATAAGGTATAACTGTACCTTATGATTCTAATTTATACATCAAGCAAAAGTGTTTCATTTCCATATCAACGCATGTCAAATTTTGAAGTAGGATATGGTCTGATGTAAAAATGGAAAGTTCTAGATTCTTAAAATGATGTTATACATAAATTTTAATATTGGTCGTTCTAGAATTTTCTGTCGGTATACCTGTACTATTTCTTCAAAATTGTTATGTTTTGTATATTTCATCACGCTGTTAATACAATGAATACTTAGAAAGATTTTCAATATGTGAGTTAACTTTTGTATCTTGAATTCATGTCTTAACTTATATATATTTTTCAATGGTGTCACCCTGATGAACTTGATGAAGAGCGAAGAAGCACGAGGAAAATTTTGGTGTTTCAAATAAAGAAAACAACATTACTTCCCAACTTTTTTTACCTTTCCAATTTGTGGGGTCTGTTGACGGCGTTAGATTTTCGTTTTTAATTTAGAATTCAAAATGCTGTATGCACGTAGTAATACGAGCACCAAGACACAATACGTTCCATAAATTTAGTTTGAAACAATATAATTATGTTTTATGTTAATGAATTTCAATTTACACATTAAACGTTATGGACTGGACCCCCTTTTTTCAGAACAAAATTGGTATGCCGTAATGTGCAAACAGAGCCACAAACATAAACTAGGGGAAAATTGGGGGAAAAGACTGCCGATACTGCTTCACTTCGCGAACTTGCAAAGAAAATCTCAGCAAGCAATAATTTGAAATCAATTTAAAAATACAATTACACATTGACTAGGATATGACAAAATAACAGTATGACTTTCCTTTTTGTGTATAATGTTTAGAAACAGGCGGTGATTGTGCAATTTTAACAAATAATGTTTAATAGTAACACTATTTGTCTTCCATAACTTAAAATAATGAACAATTAGTTATAGCCAGTGCAACGCAGTAGCTAATCCACAAAAAATAATGCTCTAGTGTTTTGCGTTTGTTTCTGTAGTAGTTACTGGTAATAATTGGAAGGTTAAAACTCAACACTAACTTAGATATGTTATTTATTTCTTGACAATTTTAATGCTGCATGGAAACATCAGTTCTTCCTTTGTGGGAGGGATTTAGCGCATGTACGTTAGAAATGCTATTCTCATTTTTTAATTATTTATACCTAGAGATATGTTGCAAAAGTAAGACACTATGTGCTTTTTGTACACACATTTACTTTTGCTGTTAGTGGAAGAAATACGTTAAGCATTACAACAAAACCATAGCCTTAATGAGAAAGTTTAAATCATTGTGACAGCGTTTGATATATCCAGACATTTAAACATTTGCAAAATGTTGCTCTGTATTAAATATTACATACTTTTTGGGATAAATTTGCATCCTTAGAAATTTTCCACAAAAGGTGTTGCTCTGTTTCATCTGTTTTCATTAAATTATGTTTACAGATCAGCCTTTTAAAAATGTCAAGTGTTTAATTCCATCAAAAGAAAAACTCAAGCTATAAAGAAGTTGTCCAACATTAACAAGATTGAAATAAGCAAACAATACACGTTCTTTTAGGATAAGGGAAAATTATCATCGAACTTTATCTGAACTTTTCTCTTTAGAAAATATTATAAATAAACATTAGGAGCAGTCAAATATGCTATATATTGGACCGCTATTAATGTTTCATTTTTAGACGTTCCGTAGATAATACATACACACGAGAGACAAACACGTTCCATCAAGAGCATCTTACGATAACATTTTAATTAGTTGACAATCAAGTAACTACTCTAACTACTTAACACTGTAAATATTTTTATTGTAGATCTGTTCAAACAGAAACGTCGACGCAAAGAAGAAATACCAGCGATTCCTGGGGTAAAGGGGAGTGTTATAGTCACATGGCAAACTCGCAGACAGAAGGGTTCAAGCCAATTATGGAGAACAATTACTTCAGATATTATCTACAGATACATAAATATCAGAGACAATGCGGTTCTCACCCTTCCTGGCAAAGTGCTATATTTGGCCATCATCAGGTAGCGGAGACCGGAGAAATTTTACCATCTTAAATTTCTACTGTTGATTTGTTTACATTCTGGATTACAATTTCTTCTCGATATGAATAATCTGATACTTTGATAATAGGTACCTCTCCTAAAAGGTACTAGAAACCTGGGTAAATAGAAGATGATATAAAGTATTAGAGACTTAAATAACTTATTTTGTACAATTACCAAAAATTAAGGAATTTATCTTTGAATAATAAAAGTTGCAAATCATAATTACTACACTGAGATACCGACTGTTGTTGCCAGGTAGTAATAAAGTAATAATAAGAGGCTTAATAGATTTAAGTAATTTAATTGCTCCTTTTATTTTGAAGTAAAATCTCTACAAATAATTTTGAAAAATTACTTGGAAATCCTTTTGATGTGTATTTGTGAAAAATCTTGTATTCCAAATTTATTCATAATCTTTACGTTATATGACAGCTGTTTTATAATTTCTAAATACTAAAACTTGCTTTTGTATTTTCCTCAAACGATTTTGGTTTCAAACGTTTTAATTCCGCGAGAATAGTTTTCGGTTCATCAGTTTGTTTACATCTATTAACAGCAGCACCAATCCAACGGCTTTCATATTTGAATGAGTTGACCTCTACCACGACTGTCTATCTTGATCCTAATGTCGATATGAATGTTGATATCTTTTGATTTGAATAAAACGTTTTGAATGTTGTGTTTAATATGTAATTTTGACAAAAATATAATTACGAAATAGATTTTTAAAAAATAGCTGGTGTCTCTTATTACTACTTGTTTCTGAGTTTTGCTGGAGTTTTCTTTTATGATAAATTTAATGATGTAAATCATTAAGATGCCAGATTTTAACTAACGAGATTAAGTTATTTAAATTCTTATAAGTAAGCATTTAAGGCCCTCCTCTAGCCCAGGCCTCCTGCATAGTGCACGGTCTATGATTCCTTCCAATTACAATTTACGTGTAGACAACATTATTAAAACGCGGTAGCGAGAGTTTGTATATGTTTTCGAAGAAACATAGATTATGTAAGAAAAATTTACAATTGATTTATGTGTTACCCTTATTTTATGTAATCTATCGTTTCGTTTACTAGGCAAAGAAGCATTTGTCTCCTTCTGGAATAAATATGCGGACTGTAAGTTACCTAGTCGGACATCGATACGAAACATAGTGCCATTTGCACGTGAACATATAGAAAAAAGAATGAAAATGGAATTGAAAGATAAAAAACTGTGGTTGTGTGTGGACGAAACAACAGATCGTCAAAAACATTCTGTGGTTAATGTAACGGTACGTTCCTACATGTTTTCCACTAGTAACTGCATTGATTGCTAGTACAAAGGCAGTGTTTCTAAAGTCCCCGAAACGTATCCGACTATTTCACAAACTGTGCCCTGATTTACCTGAACCACCACAGTCGATCGTTACACGTTGGGGAACATGGTTGCAGGCTGCGTTTTACTACAACAAATATTTTGATCAAGTAAAGAGGGTAGTTTTAAAATTCAATCCGACAGAAGCTGCAGCAATCAAGAAAAGCCAGAAAATATTTCAAGATACATACAAGAACAATTACTTCGGACTAGCGGAGGGAATAGAAAAATTACAAAATGTTTCGATATCGCTAGTGGATTCTGTTCAAATTGTGAATGATGTTCACGCACAGTTATGCGCTGTGGAAGGCAAAACAAATTGGTGTGCAATACGAAAATTTGAAAGTATTTTAGAGAAAGACTCCGATTTTCTTATATTAAGACAAATTTGTGAAGGTGCGTGTGAAGATGGATTAAGGTGTTTCAAAGATTATTTTAAATATGCAAATATAGCATCGCTAGATGTTGAACGGTCGTTTTCAGCATTAAAAAAACATTTATTCCGCACGTCGTACTCACTTGACTGAAACAGCTGTGGAAACATATGTAATGATTCAGATATTTAACAGACGTTACCCAGTTTGTGATTTCACGGAAGAACTAACGAAAAAGATTTGTCAATTCTTTACCAACTTAAAATACAATACATAACATCCATACCTCAACACCCCTTCCTATTCAAATTTTAATTTAATTAAAAGATGGAAGTTAATCTTACTCGGTGTTTTTTCGCCTTGAAATTAAATATTTTTTCATGTGGTGATCGGCCCGATGAAGTTTATAACCCGATAAGCTTGTGATAACTTCAGGAGTGTGCACAGCCGAGTGTATGTATAGCTTTTCTTGGCTTTGTTACTTAGTCATCATCATGCTGGGTCTCGAACGTACAACTCCTAACCCTCTCATAGTCAGGAGAAGGCCATCTTATCACTCGGCCACCGAGTTTTGTCTTTTTTAACCTATGAACGTGAAATCCTTTTAATATTGCTATTGTTGAAGTTGTGGTTCAACTAAGCAGTGATAGAAACGACCTACATATTTATATGTGTGTCTACGCATTAACACTTCATCCGTTCGTTCATTTGCAGAAATCCCCTAGACATAATAGTTTCTAGGAAAATCACGACAATCAAATACTAGGCACGTCTCACCTGAAACACACGCTTCATTTAAATTTTTAATATGCAGTGCGTTCATTACTAATGCGTATTTTTTATTACTATTATAATAGCGTCGTTGTGCTCGACTTGCAGGAACCGAGGAAACGATTATGTAACTACCGAAACAAAGACATTCTATTTTTGTCACCAGAAGGTGGCGTGCTTTACTTTCTATCCCATTGTTATGTTAATAACCAGTCATATAGACTTTGATCTTTGGGTACAAGATCTCTTAAGGAATTAGTTTAACTTCATTAAAAACAAATTGTGCAATCTTTTATGAACGACTAGTCGGCACTATGAATAAAAATACGTCTTAATAAATTACTAATAATAAAATATGATTTGAAATTGAGTGTTAACAGTTGCACTGTTGCAATAATTGTTGGTATGGGAGGCGAGTATATGGTGTTTGTAAACAACTCTTACGTAAGAATACAAGTTTTAATCTGACTTTTATCGTATATGATCCAGTACTTTTTTTAGAATAGTTAACCGTGTTTGCCTCTTTGGAAATGCACGTGGAAACAAGAAACTGTTGATTTTGGTAGGTCAGGATAAAATTTTGGTGATAGCGTTATCAATATATTTCACAATTACTTTTCCTATGAGCCCTTCTTGCTCACATTCACACATTTAGGAAATGTTATCTACCAACAGTTTATAATTAGAGCACAAAAATTGCTATAGTTTCCCAAAAAACTGTTACAAAGCGAATGACCATTACATACTTGTAAAGTGCAGGAGACCGACCACTGTAGTAATACATATTTTTTTCGTTTCTTTAAAAATGTTGAGATGTATTTTTTCAATTAATAAAATTACTTTCCAAAATAATATATACACACACACATTGTCCCCATTTTCAAACTATACACAACGTTTACCAGATGATATTCAGAATATATTGCAATGAGACTCTTTTGAAAAGAAATGAACTCCTCAGGGATAAACTTTGACTGAAATATTAATTTCGTGAGGTCTAACTAAATCTTATTTTCCAAATAGAGTTAAATGAAAATTAAGCAATTTTTAATGCCAAAAGAGTTTACAGGTTTATTAATGTCTAATAACACTGTGCTCGAATTGGAGACTTTTTTTTTGCAACAAGCTGGGCTCCCGGGGGGTGAAGCTAATTCGAGTATGCTGAATCAAGTGGTGCTAACCGTTTTTAAAAGTTAGCTCGCGTTTTCGAGCTATTTCAATTGAAAAATTTTAGGCCCAAAGCCCCCAAAAAAACGTAATTTGTATCATTTTTTGACCATTTATTTAAATTAAATCGATGGAAATCGATTGAATAGACATCGAATAGAAATTATTTGAAAAAAATTGAATCAATGCAGTCGATTTTTCATCATCTTTTTGCAAAGAAAAAACACTTTCCGTGATTTTTTTCATTTTTCATTCTCTGAATGCCCTGATTCTTATGTATCGTCATCTTCTTCTTGTAAATTCCAACAAATGTTACCCAAAAGAGCATGTCGTTTTTTTTCCGCTGCACCAATGTTGGAGCTTCGCCGTCATTTCATGAAAACCCTCGCCATGCTCATCGGATTCGTTTGGTTATTGTCCGGTGAATTTTTCTACATGGGAATGCGAAAAATGAATCTTTAACGACACTCGAAAATTTAAACGGTGAAAAGCAGTGAGCATGTCTTCAGTTAGTATGCGCCAATTTTTGGATCGATGAATCATCAATGAGTGCATTTTCAAATAGTTTGTCCCTCATCAAACGACGAATGTCCGGCTCATTAGATATTCCTGTAAAATAAATATAATACAAAATGATATTTCAATAGATCAATATTCAGATTCAGACCTTCTTTTATTTTCATCCCACTTAATCGTGGAAAAATACGACGTAATTCGTTGAAGGCATTTCCTTCTGGGTTCAATGCTTTTATGAAATTTTTTAGAATTCCTAGTTTGATGTGGTGCGGTGGTAACAAAACCTTTTCGATCGGCATAAGTGGAATCTCAATATGTTGTTTTGTCACAATCGAAATTTCTCACGTAAAGGCCAGTTCCGTTCGTTATATTGGTCGCAAGCAAGAGGGATATTCCACATGCAGATGTAGCATATATTTTGGTATAACTCGTTTGCATACTTCCTAAAATAGCCACCACTTTTAAGTCCGCACAAATTTTCCAGTTTTGATCACTATATTGCACTAAATCGATGATTTTCGGGGATGGAAGTGTCTAGAAAGTTCACGAATGGTTCATGAACGGCCTATAGAAGGTCCTCAAAGGTTCCAGAAAGCTCTTCGGCCATTGATCAGATTTTCCAGAAACTTCCAGAATGTTCCAGAAAGTTTTTGGGCCTAAAATCTTTAAATTTAAATTGCTCGAAAAGGCGAGCTAACTTTTAAAAACGGTTGGCAGCATTGGATTCAGCGTACCCGAGTATCCACCAAAATATCTTTCGCTGCATGTTGAGATTTTGAAGTACGATAAATCACAATGGTTACCATGTTCACCATAGTATTTTAAATTCTGCGTATGAGTAGCAAAACGTTCACTGATACACAATGTATTTAAATAATTTTGAATTTAAGAAGTATAATAACAAGCTTGGGAAGGTGAGTTTCGTTTTGCGCATTGAATGTTGTTTACTGGACTATTTTTTTAAACAAAAATGGGTCTTACTTTCATACGCAAGACAAACAAAAAAGATTACTTCATGGAAAAATCCAGGGAAGAGGCCACCAACACTGTTTCGCCCCGCAAACTTGCAACCATGTCCTACTAAAAATGTAAACAACCTCATTTCCAAATGTAAATAAAAAATAAATACTTTTGAATAATCAAATTATTATATGTACATTCTACACAAACTTTCTATTAAAAAAATATTCCGATTAATCTAAAATCGAATTTTTGATAAATTCAAAATTTTAATTGATAAAGTTTTAAATAAATTAGATAAATGGAACCTCCGGTAAACCTTTTTGTAATTATAAATTGGATAGCTATATTTCGCTATACCAATATCACTGCATGAAAAACAGTAATTTGAAAGCATATTTGTATTTACAATAGAAACATAAATATCTATTCACTGAAAGAAACGGGGGTAAATTTAAGTCCCCATATTACGAAAAAAGTACCTATCTCCGGTATAACTATAAGGAATTTTCCTTCAAATTGGAAGTTTTCCTATAAACCTTAAGTATTAACGTAATATTTCAAGTTATAACCTTTTTTCGTTAAAGGTTTCATTTATTTAATAGTATTCAAACTTATGAAGGAATAAGCAGTAGTTTTGTGGAGAAAATGGTTTATTTTTCAACATTGACAAGAAAGAATAAACAAACAACTGTTACTCGAAAATATATTAAATTAGGTTACTTTTGAAATATTACTTATTTTAAAGTGCAATTTCTAGAATAGCTTCCATTCATGTCCCAATTCACCGAGCAGATGAACAAAATGCACCAAAAATATCTGAATTTTTCACATAACCTTCACTAATTCTTGATAACAACCAAAACACCTAAGGAATGCCACTAATTCCCGTTTTGTATTAGTTATACCAATTACTTACTTAATACTTTAAGCAGATTAGATATTGTAAATGTGAAGTGCATAAAGAGTGATCCAGAAAAAAAGGCATTTTTTTTATTTCTGAAATAGGAGTCGGTGATCTGAGTATAACTGTTAATTCTAAACAACTTTCCTTAATAACATTTTCTTCTATTTTGAAAAATAAAGGTACTTTACTCTTGAGCCTCTTTCAATTCTAAATGTCCAGCCTGTATACGGTAGAAAATAACTTGTGTTTAATGGGGGTGAAGTGGCTTTTAAAAGGTGCTCAAACTTTCTGAATTACTATAATTTTATAAAAGTCTATAACAAAAAAAAATCCCATATGGTGCGTTCTTTTTGATACACGTTGTATAGATAAAAACAATGTTATTCTCCATATTTTTTCATTAAATTGTTCAAAAGAACAAACAATTGATTAAACGACATTTTTAATTAATCGTATCATAGCGCAGCAATAAATGAACTTTAATATAGCTATGCAGTGAGCTACTCATATTAATGAAGGATGCAATTTTCTTCCTGCTAAAAACAACAAATATCAAACGGTTGAAAGTTTCTATAAAAATCTTTAAAAAATAAGTAATTGTGTAGATATATTCAAAGTAACTACCGACTAAAATAAACAGAATACGTTTTACTAAGGACTACGAATGTTTATATACATATGTACAATGTGACAATAAAATTCATAATTTTGCTATCAAGTTGTTATCAATATCTGGGAAAATAAACCCTCAATTCTAATTTTTAAAAATATACTAGCTTTAGAGTTATACATGTTTTTGAAATACATGATTTTGAAATTGCAAAGAAATAACATGGTATGTGAGTTACTTATCCCTCTTTATTATTTTCAGAAAAGTGTATGAAGAATAGAAGAAACACGGAACTTTTCTTTTTGTTTTCTCGTTTAAACATTGTTGCATAGTGTATACCTACAATAAAAAATACAGTTTCGCAATATGTTACTTTTATTTATCGAGCTATAGTATAGAATATTGTTAGGTCTAATATGAAAAGATGTAAGTGATTAACTTGTAAATATAGCAAACCAATTTGTTGAATTTTGGAACACACGTATGTGCTAAAAATAGTTTTCGAGTTCCATAACATTTTGGAGCCGGCATTTGATTTGATTTTGTTAAAATATCGACCAAATCGCACAGCTAGAGCTTAAAATGGTACCAGATTTATTCCTCAACATCATATTTCTTTCGACCGCAATCTTAATTAAATGCATATAAATATAAACTGGCAGTTAAACGGATGAATGTTTTAGTTTCAACATTGTACAGGGTTTTCCATTTTTTTTTACCACGACACTATTGCAGATACAAAAAAATGTTTCAAACAAAAGTTGTAGTGTTTTACCTCAATCGAAAAAAAAATTGGTAATTGAATTGCATATAGAGAGCGCGGCCAACAAAAAATAGTTTTACTTTTTTTAATGAAACACCGTGTATATTTTTATATTTTTGAATAGCTCTTCATTGCCTGATTTCAAAAATTAATACCCGGTATATAAGACTTGCTTTCTAACTCAAAAAAATTTCCTAATTGTATTCAGTAAAATAACTTACTAATTACTTAAAGCCTTATATACCGGCGGGTCGGAAACGACCCGAACGCTATAGTTGAATGCTGGACTGCGAGACTGCAACACGCAGCATTTTTCTTATCTAAATGTGAGTCACCAAAAAGAAGGATTATTCGAACTAATGATTGATTGAATTAAATAAATTCTAAAAGGCATTGTTAATTTTTGTATTTACAAAATTATTTATTTCGAATGAATAGAGTTGCTTGTTCATTGAAACTGGGAATCGCAGTTTATTAGTGCTAACGCTGGTTACTTTTTGTTCTTTCGAGTACGACGGATTAACTACAAAGCAAATGCCCATATAAATATTGTACGTACCCGATCGAATCGTCGATTTCCACACGGTATGTAATATAATATATTTGGAATCAGAAAATGGGAGGCTATCCAAAAATATAAAAATATCTAGGGTATTCCATTAAAAAAACCATACCAAAACGCTACAACATTCACTTGAAATATTTTTTTGAATCTGCAATGGTAACGGAAATAAGTAGCGGTCAAAATAAAATGAAAAAGTCTGTATATAAACCTAAAGCAAATTTTTATTATGATGGTAATAATGAGCAGTAAATATCATGTAGATAAGTAAAAGTACAGGGGAATTTTTAGTTTTAAAATTTTTACGTCGGAGAAATACAAGGAAGAAATGTTATATTCTATCTAAATTTTCTCATTGAAATTTACTTTTCTGCCGGAAATTTCATGCTATAACGAAAATTAAGGTACGGATAACCGGTAATTAAATTGCAGGTTATCCGTACCGGTATTTCTTTTTTCAGTGTTGGTAAAATAATTGTAAAGTAACTTACAGAGGTCAGGTTCTAAAAAGGCGTTATAAGTTAGCCTTTTCAAATATTTTATACTTATAGAAGATGCAATTTATAGTGAGAGACTATAATATACATAATTTTGAGTGTGTTCACCTTGAAATTAGTCCTAACATGTGATATGGTTTCGAGTACAGTTATTAAATTTTAATTAAGTTCCGGGAATTTCTGAGAAACAGTTCTTAGAATTACTTAGTCCTTAATTTAGAAAGTTTACAGCATAAAAGTCCTATACAATTTTATATTTATCCTACCCTTCATAATCATTTTTTGTAGATCTATACGTATGTTTAGTCAATAATTTTTAAGTCTGTCTACTAAAAATAAAATCATTGTGATACCACAATTAAATAAACAATTTACCGTGATCCTACTTAATAAAAGGTAGTTTTAGATTGCAAGAAATAGGAAGAATTTTAATTTTCGATTTCAATGTAATTTTGCATAATTTATTTTCCAATCGATTTTTTTCATTTGTATCCTTATTAACATACACAGAAGCATCCTAATTTACAACAATACTTGACCAGTATATATTCCAAACGTAGCGTACATTTTTCCTGCCAGCACATAATATAAACTCCGAAGAATTCATATGAAATTTTATACATTATTCATAATAGTTTAATTCATTACTAGCGAAATTGCAACTAATTTAGAACCTGCTCTATTTTTCTCGGTGTAAAAAATTGAGAGGTTAGATAAAGTGTTGATTTTAACGTTTCAAATAATTTACTCCTGTTTCTCAATTTTAATTCTGTAATATTTACAATTTTATTACTTAATAGTTACAATGACAATAGACATCATTTTGGCGTTTGAATAAAGAAACAGCAAGTGGTACCGACATATTTGACCTGAATCAAATGTACTATGTTGCAATTAGTTTAATGAAATGAAAGCCAGTTAAAGATTGTGTATTTTTAATGTAAATTGCATTGTAAAAAGTTATTGCATCGTTACAAACACGCCTAAGGGTAAAAAGCACATCTAATTATTTTGCAACATATCTTTAACATGTATATTAACGTCGCGAAGTCACACATTGAACGTAACGTAACGTTCTTAACTACTGTTTATTATTTCAAATTATATTGTAAAATTAAATAAGCTTTCATACAAAATTGTAGTTTCACATATTTATTTCAATTACTTTTTGTCTATTATTCTCCCTCGCCATTCCGTCCTTTCACATATGTGATGTTGATGTTGAATATATTATAATAAAAAATCAGGAAAGAATGTAAGTCTTATTCACCTCTTCTGTGCGATGTGAATAAGCTTTTAAATTAGCGCTCTTCAGTAATCCTGAGATCTCAATTGCACATTAGTCCAATATTTAATTCCTTATTAAATTTAGATTAGTTGAGAGAAATGAGATTTGTTTACTCCAGGCAGTTAAAAATCGAGGAATAAATTCGCATACTAGTAGCTAGATGGCGCTTCATACATATATTACTATTGGTCATTTCAACTTTAAAAAGAACGTGGATTTAGAAAATTGTTCCTTCCCTATTCAGCTTATCAAGAAATATGATGTAACTCCAAATATGGGTAATGACATTGTTTTACCAACATAAGATTAGCAAAGGATTTATTAATCTAGAAGCGTATTAAGTAGTAAATGGGGAAAATATTTTTAATTCCAATGAATTTATTATTCCTTATTATCATTATTTTAATATGAGGACTCTTTATAATACCCAATAAGCAAGTCTCGAACGTTAAAAGAAAATTGAGCTAGGTAATGAACTTTAATTAAATAATGCATAAATGGGCACGGTATAGAATTTTGTTAATTGGTTGTGTATGTATCCGCAAAGATTATGAATTTTTATTTGCATTTTTTCTATATGAGTAAGTCAATACGTATATCCTACGTTTTGGTAGCTTAGAATTAAAGAAAATAGCATATTTTACGCTAAACCTGAACAATAATTGTAAATAGAATTGATTGATCCTTAGTTGTGAAATTGTGTAATTGCAGCACAAGCTGTACCTATATTTGCCTTAGAAGAGATGCATGCAAGTGTACTCATTCATGCTACCACCTGTACATTGTTATATGTTTATATGAATTAATGAGACAAAACATGAATACAAATGTTACATGCAAATATATACGCACTTCGGAAGTTATTGTTTGTAGTTATCGTTGTAGTGTGCTAATTGTACAGGTAAACAGTAGGTTCGGTATTGTTAATTAAAACAGGAGTAGGTTGCCGGTATTGGAGTAAGAAGGATGCTGCGCAACGACACCCTCTGAAAGACCAACATTTTTTTTTCTGTCCACAACTAGCCACTGTTAGAGTCCCAATTTACGTCAAGAAAGAGCCCATTAATTAGAGATTTTTAAGCACGAAATGATGCGCTTATATTAATTAATTATAGCTTCGTAGTATGTTGTGTTGTAAAAATCCCCGCGAGGTATAATTAGTAATCGGCGAAGTAATTAGTATACGGACTTGCCGTGGCACGCCAGCGCCAGTTCTAGTGGGAGATCGCCACGCCTATTGTAGGGAAATCGTGCGCTCCATTGGTCGACTACAATCATGGCAGGCGTTGCTGTCAATCATCACCTGCGGTGGGGATAACTGGAAGAATAGAATCCAACGTTTGTTGAGAGTCATAACGTAGAGTAACTCCGTGAAGTACGGTCCCGCGTCGTTGTGATATAAGTGTGTTTAGTGAAAACCAGCAAGCTGTTCGCCCCGACGGAAAACATGTTGACTATGGAAACGGACCTCAAAGGAGGTAGCCTGCACGCGACGATGCCGCCGCATCATGGCCTGCAGACGTATGGTTCTTTGAGCGCCCTTAGTCAGCCACCGATGCAACATCTTCAGCATCCTCACCAGTTGCATCAGCCCCAAGCACCTCAAATGCAGCATCATCATCAGCCCCAAAGCCATCATCAACCGCATCAGACAGCCCACCAACAACAACAGCACAATTCAACGCCAAATAACAACAATTCTAGTAGTAAGAACCAAAATTTAGAAAGGGTCAAGCGGCCTATGAATGCATTTATGGTTTGGTCACGAGGCCAAAGGCGGAAAATGGCCCAAGAAAATCCTAAGATGCACAACTCGGAGATATCGAAAAGACTTGGAGCGGAGTGGAAATTACTAAGTGAAACTGAAAAAAGACCCTTTATTGACGAAGCTAAGAGGTTACGAGCAGTGCATATGAAGGAACATCCTGATTACAAATACAGACCGAGGCGCAAAACAAAGACGTTACTTAAGAAAGATAAATATCCTTTGGGTGCGTCGAGCTTGTTACAATCGACGGATCCATCCAGAACTGCAGTCTCTGCTGCTCAACAGGCAACGGCTAGAGACATGTACCAAATGCCTAACGGGTACATGCCGAACGGTTACATGATGCACCATGATCCGAGTGCTTATCAACAGCAATATGGTAGTGCTAATTATGGAAGGTACGATATGAGCCAAATGCAACATAGCGCCTATATGAATGGTGGATACGGTGGATATGGCGGTACCGTACCAAATAGCGCTGGTTCCCCTTATGGTATGCAACAAGCGGGTTCGTCGCATAGTCCCTCGGGTTCTAGCATTAAATCCGAACCTGTTTCTCCGAGTTCAAGCCTCCATACACCTACACCAGGCGGTGTCAAGAGAGAATACGTAACGCAACCCCAACAAGGCGATCTCCGTCAAATGATCTCCATGTACCTGCCCACAGATGGAACGCAGCATATGCAACAGTATAGTGCGTCGCCAGATTTGGGACCTGGACCCTTGGCACCGTTAGCACACATGTGAGAGCCGCTATTCGCGGCGCCGGATTTAGACGTGCCGCCACTGTGAATGTGTAAATACATGTTACATTTTGACTAATTACTTTTATTCGCGTATGTACATTTGGTTCCTTGCATATGATACAAAAAAAAGAAAACCAATTACAGTATTTCTCACTTAGATTCGCGATTTTGTGATTGTTTTGTCTTAGAACTATAGTAAACAAAGAACACCTTTTTTTGTCTCTAATTTCTAACAGGTACGTCTCTTATTTTAGTATTACATATCATATTCATTATTATCCCTTCATATAATAATTTTCGGCTTATATATCTTTTTATTTACATTGAAACTGCAATGAATGAAAGCTAAACGTACTATGCTTTCCCAGTGTTCCAAGTAAGAAAGTACTATTTATTATTTTACAAAACATAAATTAGCAATACAGCAGTAGCTTCATATTAAGTGTTCTTTGTTTATCTATTCGCGTTGAAACTATTCAATGAAATTTGCCTCATTTCTTTTTCCTTCTGTATATATTATATCTGCATTGTAATGTTCTTGATTTCGATGATCGAATTTAAACACACTTCGATTGTTTTATTCTCTCGAAGGCACGCATCGATTGCCAATACCGCGAAATACCATAAATTCAGTTTTATGGAAATCATGGAACATCCACAATCGGAAGTTGAAATGATGTTAAAATTTCCGTCGGTCATCGTTCATTTCCTACTTCTCGCGTTATATGTAACTATCGTACAAGTTTTCTGTATAAGTTGTGCGTGTATATAGTAATTCTAAGTGATCGCGTTTTGTAATATATGATGGTTAATATTATACTATTATTAATTATATTTATGTTTAAAAATATTTGTTCAGCGTAACAGGTGCTACGATAGTTTTCATAAATGCAGTAGATGCGGCATATATCAGCGATTTGTTTATTTATCTTAAATGTTTGCGCACATTTTTTTACTAATTTTCCGAAATAGATCTGACGACTTGCATTTACACCTTTTCGAAAATTTTCGTTAGCACTTTAAAGAAATGAAATGATACCTGATTAATAACAAAAAGATCTTGTACCAAATGTATGTGTAAATAATTTACAAATTCATTACAAATTTCGAATGTCGACCTACATTATTGTTATTATCGTTCTCACACTCCTAACGCCGTACAATTATCTGTACTGATATTAGTACTGTTTTTAAGTGTAACTACACCAGACATGCATTTCGTTTACATTTCACTCACTTTATTTCATTTTATACTTTTTATTTGATACATACTTCTTACCACACGTTTTCATCATATATTTATTTCCCCTTTCTCGTTTCACACATCCGTAAACGTTTCAAAAAATACGTTTATCATTTACCATCAAAATATTTGTATAAAATGTATGCATTGTTTATATAAGAGACACCCATAATACGAAAAAGCATAATGTTTACGCTTTAAACTAGTAAATCTAATTTTACAATACAATAGCTACAAAAACAAATCACGAAAATTCCGTAAATATTGTGCTCGCTTTTTGCGAACAAATCTGCATTTTAACGGCTGAACTATTGTTAAGTTGTTAACTCGATCCGTGGAAAATATGGATTTGCTCCAAATGTCGAAGTCTGTGATGGGATGGTAATATTGTAATTTATTAAATAAAGTAAAAATATATCACACAGCTTTGTACATATATACATTTAAGTTTTTCAGTGTACAGTGTGTTTACAATAGTCAATGGAACGAAAATGTGAATATATGAGAATGAAGTTATAGTTTAGTTGTTTTATTTCTGATGCCACAGCGATTCCTTTTACATTTTCAATTGAAGGAGTATCATGCATCGCATACATTTTTTTAGTGAACTACCTTATGAAAACATAAATACTACTAAAGGTAGAAAGAATTAGTTATCAAAGTTTCGAAATAATTGTCTACAGCACAAAAAAAGACAAATTTCTTGTCACATGTAACAATATTTATATTTACAATATTTATAACAAATCCTTCCTACACAGTTTCTAAAATTAAAAAAAAAATAACATTTAATTGCCTGTATATGTAATTTAATTCCTCAGTATACCATAACATCTCTGTTAAAAGTATCATCACAAACCACTATTCTTTTGTCCTTTTCAATGCTAATAAAAATTGCAACACTATGATGAGGCCAGTTTGCAAATATTTTCAATCGTTTAAATTAGTATCTCAATCCCATTTCTTTCATTTTTATCTTTTGGGAGTGGTATAGAATAATTTGGGATATATTTGACATTTCACACTATTCATTTCATTCATATTTATACTACCTTTTGAAATTAGATTGCTAAAACTTCAAACCTAGTCCACATATTGTATGGGTAGGTACCTATTTGTCTTACTTATAACATAATTACTAGGGTGGACTTGATTTAAATCAAATAATTTGTTTTAATCTAAATCACTTTTTGAATCAATTGTTGTACCATTTTCGTGGTATTGATTTCTAAGTTATACATTAAAAAATTTCTGAATCTAAGAATAATAAAACTAAGTTTTTTTCTATTAATTTGAGCTCCAAATTTAACCTACGAAGTTGAGTTGTATTTCAAGCCTCAAGTAATAAAACTGTTATAATGTACTTGCTGTAATATTACACACACTTCTATCTTCTTCCAGTTTTCTTTTTTACTTAAACTTAAAACTCTAAAAGCCAGAGAAATACGATTCTAAGCATGCTAGAGATTGAACACCAGTTCTATTTATGAATGAAGGGTACTGAAATAACATTTGTGGGAAATGAAATATGTATACTAATAGGAAAGAGTGTAATGTATCTTTTTAAGTCATAAATTCATAATACAATTGATGAAGGTTTCTTAGCCGTTCTTGTAGCAATAATTTTGAATCAGTTTTCTTGGTAGTAGCGGCTTCGTTTATTAAATAACTTTTCAAATAAATAAATTAAAACGAAGCTCTTACATTTCGATAATAAATTTATTGTCTTCTTCAGAAATTAAGGGTATTGCTAGGAGAGGGGATCCTTACATTACCTTTCTCTATTCGGCTTGCAGGCAAGGATGTTTGCTTTAAAAGATGTAAGATTTAAATTTGAAGCTTCAATATACATTTTTACGATCTAGTATTTTAAGGAAAAAGTTAATTAAACCAGTACACAGAACTAGTATTGTAAGTAATACCAAACCAACAAAAAATTTTGCATAACTGTTAACATTTCATTACGTATTTCTAGATTTTATTGATAAAACAATAAAGAAATATGAAAAAAGAAAATATTTCAATTTCTGAAGAAGACAAATTTATTGTCGAAACGTAAAAATTGCATTTCAATTTTATTTATTTGATATTTTATTTAATAAAACAGCCGGATACTACAAAGAAAAAAATTCATAATACACATTATTTGATGTTAAAAGGTTGGAGTAATGTCTTGTAGTGTAATTTTTTATTACTGAAATAATAAGCCTTACAAAATTGTATGAAAAAATCAACAAAATCCAAAAAATCTCATTTATAAGTTTTAAACAAGAATAGGAACGAAATCCCTCTTACCTTGGAACCCAATGATGTGTTACGTGCATGCCGTTTACTTTTGCCCATAAAATCTTTTTCTGCGTGAGATCTCACCCTATCCAGAAATCTCTCATTACACTCTTCATAGCTTTCTCAATAATTCAGTCTTTTTAGTTACATTTTCCACGTAAAATTTAGCGACTTTCCCATACAATTTTCATTCGAACAAAAAATATATTGTAGTGTTTTCTGGGAAGCTTAAAACATCACAATAAAACCATAGCATAGAATTTGATATCGACAAATTTGAAAAATACTGAATTCTTATATTCTGTTGTTTGCTAATGAATTTGCAATTAGAGATAAAACATGGTGTGCATTTTTTAGATTAACTACATCAATAGTTGCTGTTTGTTATGGGTTTTATGTTCACCAGGTTCGTGAATGAAGTTATTTGCACGGAATTAATTAACACATGTAGCAAAATTAGCTACTGAAATTAATATATAGTACCATGATTAATTTATAATTTAATTAATAAATGCCAATCTACAAACATGCAGTAATTAAATGTAAATAGGAATATTTTCAATTTACTGTGGATATTAACTGAAATTACTAATGCCTATAATAGTGATTTGAAAAGTTTTTTTATGATTCAGATGTTTCAGTTTATTTAAAAACCATATGTAGGCATGCTTACAAATAGCAACACTATTATTATTATACAGCTACTTTAGTTTCGTTATTCACACATTTGATGTATGGTAGTTTTAATTTCATTGCATTAAGTTGGCTTAACTAATACTATACATACGAAAGAGATAAAACAACACTACCACTGCATTCTTCACTTACACCCTGCGCATTTATGACACTTTACAGCAATAATATTCACAATATACAATAGCAATACATTCCTTTTTAATTATACAACTCATGACAATCTGCTTACCTAAATCATTTCTCAGGTTTGTCATATTGATTAGATAAAAAATCGAAAAGTATGGGCTTTAAATTTTTAACATTTGTATAACCCTTTAGTGTAAATTTGTTGGTTTATTATTAATACTGATAGGTGTAGAATTACTTCTATAAGTTACCGTTTAGCTAAAATATGTGTTCATGGTAATTCCAGGACCAATTTTCTTGTCAAAAACGATCATTACAAATACCTCCAGTCGTTTTCCGCAAATTGTCTTCCAAACCCTTCTAAGCATGCAGAAAAATCACTTTCATAAACCAAATGCTATTGTAGCCGTTTGTGCTATATGGTTATGCATTTCTTTGTCAATTGTGATTGTGTTGCATGGTACTGTTATTTCGTTGATACAAAATAAACTTTATATCTAGCAAAAATTAAAGATTAATGCTAATCGTAAGAATACATATGTGTTTGGCAGTACGTACTGGCAAATAATTTATACAAAACATTGTAAGGAGAATTAAAATATACGAGTAAGAAGAGCAAATAGGTACGTTAGAAAGTGAAATACCGTTGTTAATTAATATTATTCATTTGATAAATTCTACTAAATGGGTTGAAAACGAAATTTGTTGACAAGTTGCTGACATACATAACATCAGTGTTTGAAATTAATATGCAGTTGCAATGAAAAAGAGTCTAAAGGAGTTTGATTTCCGGATTACCGAAACTAAAATGAAGGGATCCATGGTTTCTATCACAAATGTTACTTAACAAGTATAAGATGCTGGCAACGAAAATGTTTGCTTAAGTACATATACATATGTACTTCTAAAGATATACATATAACATTAAAATTCTTATAATTAATATTTTCTAAACAAGTTTGATCCTTAAAACAAAGATGGAATAAAGTTCATTTACTATTAATTATTACTTTTCAAATAAACTAAATCCAAATTACTTGTACAAAATAACGCCAAATTTTGTAGCAAGGCTTCTATATAATACTCCTACTCAAATTCTATACAAAATTATGTATCGTATTTTTTTGGATCAAAATTATTTAATTTAAGCTCAAACTATATTACGACGCATACCTATTACGATCCCCCTAAAACATTTTAAAAATAAAATCAGGATGAAATACGGAAAATACATAAACACATTAGTGCAATTGCGTGTGCGGCTGGAAGACATTAAATTTTCAGCTTGCCGCACTGATGAGGGTAATGGACTGTGGTGCAGATTGCCTAAATCCACCTCCTGAGCGATAGCACACTGCCTTATGATTACCACCGTAATCATCCCTTATTTATTGCAGATTTAAAACGAATTCCCCCATTTATATCATACTACCTTCCAATTTTTATTTCAATCTGTATTATTTTCGTGGTACATTCCGCGAATGTAGGGATAACGTATGCAGTATAGTATTTATTAAAATTACTCTCCCTAATTACGCAGTGCTTGCGATTATAGTAATTACATTGTGAAAACAAAGGAAGAATGTATATTAATTCACGTTAAACGGTTTACTAATACTAAGTTTAACCCTCTCAAAATGTCGATTAAATCAAACACTGATTACATACAAAATAAATATATAAACAGAATTAAAATATGATCTTATTAACATATTCTCCTCATTGTTATATTAACATATTTTCCTCATCGTGATTACTATGTCGAGCAAGAGCTAAGGTTAATTAAATTTGTTGAATTTTTGACTTTTATTGTTCTCAAAAACTGAGGATGCGATTTTTAAACTGTCGAGTAAAGCGATACCCTTTCAGGCTTATTTTGAAAAATTTTCTGCACCATTTGCATTCTGACGTTTTGCCTTCTTTTAAATCATCCTAATTTTATTTCTTCTTCAATAAGCTAAGTTACTAAAACATCCAAATATAAAATATAGTGATAGCCATAAAATTGTTGCAAATAAGTTATTCACAGCAGCGTTGTAAAATGTCAAAGCGATTTTCGTCTTCATGTAGCCGTGCCTCTAATCATTATTTGCATTTGCTGAAATATATTTTCTTAGGCAAAACGTAGCCGGCTCAATGAATAATGAATACGATTAATAATCGTATGCAGTAATCTAAGGAACAAATACAAGAGGTATTCGTAATCACGTATATTTTTATACGATTGATGATTACGAGTAGTAATCGTATGCGTACGAATCATCTGTTCCACGTCAGCAACTAATTCATTTGTGATTATTGATAATCGTTATTCCTGATTATTCCATAATCATTAATCAATATTCACAATTATTTTCTGTAATTGCTACAGTAACTATTGTGAGGATTATTTTTGCTTTATTCGAGAAAAATAGTTATACAGAGGCAGAAAATAGTGAATACACCTTTGTGTTGCAAATAAGCAAAGAGCCCATAAGACGTGTGACGGTTTCTTAATAAAAGCGGCCTCACTGGGAATTATTTTTAATACATTAATTTCAATTTCTCAAGGGTTTCAATAAAAGAAGAGAAACTTTTTTTGGTTTGTGTTTAACTTTGGTTTTTACAGACTCTTCTTATAGTAATGTTGAGATGGTGAGCACTACCACTTTATTTTTACTAACTTTAACTAAAAAACTTGTGTCTTGTACAAAAAATACGTTCCATAAATTAAAAATGAGGAAAGTTGTAATTAACCGGATTCTTCGGTGTCACTTCCACTAGACCAGCAAACGTTATTTATTTATACTATGACCGCAAGCCAATACCACCGCAATTTTTTCATGGAATGCAAATTGTGGTAAGAGAATAATTATACAGTGGTACACGTTTGCGCCGTATATATAGTTAAAATTACATTTTCTAAAGACATTATTTCAGAACCAGTAATGCAGTTTTAAGTTGGATTTCACTTTATCTCGTTACTTACAGGTCACGTAAATTAAAGAGAAGGCATCTTTATAAATTCCAGAAAATTTTGAGATTTTAAAGTAAAATTAGGCCGCTTTTCTTAAAAAACCATCACCTATCCCATAGTGCATGCAAAACTAACCTGAGCAAATATGCGGTAACAGCCAGAGGCTTGGCGAGTACATAAAAGTTTACACATAAAATAGAAGGTAAGAAGTAAATTATAAAACGTGCTGAAACACTTACCGTTTTAAAAGTGAAGTTACAAACTGGGTAACATCTGTTAAATATTTGAATCATTAGATATGTTTTCACAGCTGTTTCAGTCAAGTGAGTACGACGTGCGGAATAAACGTTTTTTAATGCCGAAAACGACCGTTCGACATCTAGCGATGTTATATTTGCATCTTTAAAATAATCTTTGAAACAACTTAATGCATCTTCACACGCACCTTCACAAATTTGTCTTAATATAAGAAAATCGGAGTCTTTCTCTAAAACGCTTTCAAATTTTCGTATTACACACCAATTTGTTTCGCCTTCTACAGCGCATAACTGTTCGTGAACATTATTCACAATTTGAACAGAAGCGACATCGAAACATTTTGTAATTTTTCTATTCCCTTCGCTAGTCCGAAGTAATTGTTGTGAATAGCTTGTAAATCTCTTTTAACCTCGGCCCAAAGAACGCATATTTGCGGCACCATCGCTCATAAACATTAAAAGTTGCATAGTTGAAACTTCAAATTTGTTCAATGAGTTCATCACCTTTAAAATCTCATCGGCAGTACAATTTATAACTCTTTTGGAAGCAAGTAAGAAGGAGGATGACGGTCGATGTGGTTCCCTTGTACATACCGTTACATTAACCACAGAATGTTTTTGACGATCTGTTGTTTCGTCCACACACAACCGCAGTTTTTATCTTTCAATTCCGTTTTCATTCTTTTTTCTATATGTTAACGAGCAAATGGCATTACATTTCGTATCGATGTCCAACTAGGTAATTTACAGTCCGCATATTTATTCCAGAAGGAGGTAAATGCTTCTTTGTCTAGTAAACGAAACGATAGATTACATAAAATAAGAGTAACACATAAATCAAATGTAAATTTTTCTTGGTCTCGTATGTCACTTTTGCGGAAGAATACTGGTTGCTTTCGATGTGACGTTGACACATTAAAGAGATTTTACAAACTAGACATTGAATTTTAGCGCCATCGAAAATTAAACCCGGCATGTCCACTATAATGTTTTTAACTGTGCCTGCCATTGGTCGTTTTCGCTTCTAAGGGTAGAAAGAGATATACTGTTGCTATTAAATCCCAAACTGCATACGGAGGTTGTGACGGTCTATAATATAATTAATTGTAATTCTACTATAAGTGTTTTTTTTAACAAAAATATAAATAAATCGTTCCGTAATTTACAGAACATCGCTTATTTTGTGTAGATTTAGTCTTAAAGTCTCCCTTGACGCTTTGCCACTGACAAAAAGATGTTTCAAATAAAAGTTATAGTATCTTATCTCTACCGAATGAAAGTTTTGTACCTATTAGAATTGCATATACAGGGCCCGGCCAACAAAACGTAGCTTTGTTTTTTTAATGGCACCCTATATATTTTTATATTTTTGGATAATCTTTCATCTCCTGATTCCAAATATATTATATCATATGAGACTATTTTAGGTAATTAGTAGATTATTTTACTAAATAGAACAAGGAAATATTCTGAGTTACAAGTGGGTGTTTAAAATTACGTAATATTACGTACATATTTATGCTTGAAGTTTAACATATTTGATCGATAAATACTGACACCCTGTGTAGTATTTGTTCAAAAATGGAAATACTATTCAATAGCCCATATTTATAGCTTACTAACTCGTAACAATCATTAATCAACACTTTTCCATACCGAATGAATTAGCGATAAAGTACTGCGGTGATTTTACCGAAATCTTCATTAAAGTCAACGTCAAATAAATTGCTGAATTCAAATGTTGAGTGTACCTTACTTCCAGTGAAATTGAAAGTTCAATAGACGTGCCGGTATTATCTGAAAGTTAACCCCCTCGAACAAAAGAAGTTTGCAAATCTACAAATTTGGAACCTGCTAAGTTTCTGATATACGACTAATGTAGTTCCAGAATTGGATTATACAAATATAACATGCAATATTCTGATCAAATCAATTTATAATACTAATTGGTAGTAGTTGAACGTAAACCTACATACATAAATATGTAGGTTTATGTTATGTATGCACTGTGGGATAGGTGATGGTTTTTTAAGAAAAGCGGCCTAATTTTACCATAAAATCTCAAAATTTTCCGGAATTTATAAACGATGCCTTTTCTTTAATTTACGTGACCTGTACGTAATGAGATAAAGTGAAATTCAACTTAAAGCTGCATTACTGGTTCTGAAATAATGCCTTTTGAAAATGTAATTTTAAGTATATATACGGGCGCAAACGTGTACCACTGTAATTTTTCTATATAATTATCCTCTTACCACAATTTGCATTCCATGAAAAAATTGCGGTGGTATTGGCTTGCGGTCATAGTATAAATAAACAACGTTAGCTGGTGTAGTGGAAGTGACACTGAAGAATCCGGTTAATTATAACTTTTCTTATTTTTAATTTATGGAACGTATTTTTTGTACGAGACACAAGCTTTTTAGTTAAAGTTAATAAAAATAAAGTGGTAGTGCTCACCATCTCAACATTTAGACTATAAAAAGAGTGTAAAAACTAATGTTAAACACAAACCAAAATAAGTTTCTTTTCTTTTATTGCAACTCTTGAGAAATTGAAATGAATGTATTAAAAATAATCCCGAGTGAGGCCGTTTTTATTAAGAAACCGTCACCCGTCTTTTGGGCTCTTTGCTTATTTGCAATACAAAGGTGTATTGACTATTTACTGCCTCTCTATAACTATTTTTCTCAAATAAAGCAAAAATAATCCTGACAATAGTTACGGTAGCAATTACAGAAAATAACTGTGAATATTGATTAATGATTAAGGA
Organism: Dynastes maya; assembly: GCA_029619315.2. Classification (NCBI taxonomy): domain Eukaryota; kingdom Metazoa; phylum Arthropoda; class Insecta; order Coleoptera; family Scarabaeidae; genus Dynastes; species Dynastes maya. The sequence goes on from JAROYE020000001.1 coordinate 31,179,003, forward strand.
ATAACGATTATCAATAATCACGATTGAATTAGTTGCTAGCGTGAAACGGATACAGTATTCATGATTCGTACGCATAGGATTACTACCCGTAATCATCAATCGTATCAAAATATACGTGATTACGAATACCTCTTGTGTTTGTTCCTTAGATTACTGCAGACGAATATTAATCGTATTCATTATTAGTCTGGGCAAACAGCGGTAACAGTCAGTGTAGTAAATATGCGGTACGGAGTCGGCGATTATTTATTTCACGCGAGAATGAATGCAGTGACGCAACTAGGAGGTTGTATTTCGAGGATTCTATGATAAAATATGTTACTGACAATCTTTAAATGTAAAAATTCACCAACAATTTACTTAAACCTTTCAGATAAAGATTTAATTGATGAAATATTATTTAAAATACCTTTCAATTCACGCTGTTGCTTATTTTAGACAATTTCTACATGAACTTGGACGAATTACGTGAATAGGAAAATTAACTGACGAGTAGATTTGTCCATGCTAACCCACACTCGTCATTATCTGGACTTATATTTAAGATTTAACATCAACGCTCCAAGGCCAGTTGGTCGGGGGGAAATGGTAACGAGGACATTTCCATTTTTCTCCGCAAGAGGGATATTTAGTTACCAACGAGTGGCTAACCTGACATTTAGTCGCTCAGAAGTGACAGCTGAGGCTGTTATTGTCGTATATACGACGTTGAACATAACAGTACATAGTCACGCTTTAGTGATGATAATCTGCTTGACTCCATCATATGGGGTTTGAATTTAAAAACATAGAACGGAAAAGTATATTCATTGAACAAGATGATATTATTTGTGGAGGCACAAATGCTTAAGAAACACGAAGGGATTTAAAGAAGGTACAGTTTACTTCTTGACATTTTATACTTTTCATTTGCTTAGTTATTATATGTACACAAATTGTTAATTTACTTGTAATTTTATATTATTTCAGGTCGAAATATAATACATGCATTAGTTCATGCTCGTGCTGATAATGGTTTTATTTTTGGTGCTGAATATATATTTCTTTGCAAGAGAAACTGCTAACGTTCATCATGAGACGGATTCAGAAACATACAAATATACCGCAGAGCTCAGTAATTGTTCTTGATAATTCCTACTACCTCTGAAGAAAATTATAAAAAATTCCAACGACAACATGGAGTAAAAGCTAAATTATTGAATGGTTTCGTGTGAAACAAATACCAACCACTACCAATATGCTAAAAAGAGTATGATAAAAACAGGATTGACGAGTTTGCTAAAGGAAGAGGACATAAAGTTCTTCGATTACCATCTTATAATTGCGGCATATGTAACACGTACAGAAAAAACAATATATATTTTTTGTAGTTATTTAATCTTTTAATGAATATTTACGTCCGTAAAGAGTATTACAATATTTGCAGGTTTATTTCTTAATTTTTGGAAATAAAAAAAATTATTAAAAATAAGCATTCTTATTTTTCACATTACATATTGTTAGTCAAGTAATTTAAACAGTTTTTGGAATTTTTAAGGAATTTTTCCTATGTGCTCTCTTCTTTGATACACAATATCACAAATAGTTTATAAAACCAAACCCGTGTATCCAATTTAATAAATATTTGACAATTTAAATATTAAATCTGTCTACATTGCTGTGTATATTTTAGTATTTTCCACGAATTTTTATGGAGTAGCGTAATCACAAGATTTTAACATATTTTTGTTTTAGTTATTGCCCATTTTTCTCCTTTTACTTTTTGGTATTAATTTTTAAATAAAACGCCGATAAAGGTTATGTTTTGATCGCATGAAATGTCAAGTAGTGAACCGGAAATAGTAATGGAACATATGATTAGACGATTTGGGAACTGTGAATCGAATTTACATAAGCTAAATTAATCCACGATAAGTATTTACATCAGTTAGGCATAAATTTACATAATTTACTAATGCAAAACAGCAAATCAGTATTGTGAGACTGTGACAAATTAGTCTTTTAACAGTGACGTTGTTATGGCATAGACCATCACACGAAGCTAGTAGAGGGGGAATCAGTGCGTCTATTCACTGCATGTGCATGGTTGAAACTAGTCTCATCCACAGAGCGCAAGCGCGTACATTCCAATATATTTCTTGCATTAACCCTCCGCGGCACGGGTGTTTCAGATTGACACAGTAGCACGGGTGTGGCCTGTAGGGACATAACACATTTTCTAATTTGTTCTTATAATAAAAAAAATATTTAATAAAACGCATTTTTGACTTATTATTATACATTAGTTTATTAGAAAAACAGGCGTCTATTCTAAAAAAAACACAAACAATATTTTTCTTTAACAAAACAAAAAAAGACTACATTTAGTGACTATAGTCAAAGAAACAGTCCTAAAAATTATATTTCTACATCCTCCATTACACAATCGGCACAATAAGGATTAGCATGCTGCAGGCAAAGCCATTTTCTACATTTTTGACAAAAATATTGCGTATTACGATTTCGGCAGTAAAAACATTTTCCGCGTTTTCTATGCTCTGTAGGCTGTGCGATGGGGTACAGTAAAGGCACACCAGCTAAACGGCATGCTGTTTCTCGGACTGCTTTTGATAAACACCTTTTTGTTGCTCTCTTTGTTATTTGCTCTTTCATTAGGTCAAGTGATAAGTCTTTCAAAAATTCCCTTCTTGACTTAGTCAAGGCATTTGTTTTATGGCAGTTTGACTTGTAAATAACATGAGCGTTTATGCCACTGATATTTATCATATTATAAAATAAAACCATTGGCCAACGCCGAGTATTTCTAGCCACATTGTACTGTGTGATTTTTTGATCAACGGAATCTACACCACCTTTAGTTATATTGTAAAACGTGATGATCTCTGGTTTCTTCATTTCGTTGGTTTCTTCGTCTACTTTTCCATCATAGTGCATTGAAGAAATTGCCAAAACATTTTTATTTTTTTTTGGAACATACGACACAAGAGTCATATTTTTCCTATAAGCAAACATCGAGGAAAGTAATGGTCGTGCTTTTATCATTTTAAGTTCTTCAGGGATTTCTTTTTTATTTTTTTTAATAGTTCCAACGACGGTTAGTTTGTGATTAATGAACAAATCTTCTATCAATGTAAAAGAAGTAAACCAATTGTCCAAAGTAACATTTCTACTGCTTCCACTAATTGGACTAATCATACGTTTTACTACATCGGGTACTTTATTGCTGATATGAAATGGACCATCTGGTTGTTGTCCTAAATAAACTTCAAAATTGCAACTGTAGTTTGTCCTTGCATCGACTAATGCGAAAACCTTTATACCATATTTGGCAGGTTTGTTTGGAATGTAGACTCTAAACGAGCACCTGCCTCTAAAAGCAAATAACATCTCGTCTAAAGTGACGTACTCTCCCACACAATAACTATTTCTGCAATTGATCGTAAAAGCTTCCCATATGTCTCTTATTGGAGCAAATTTATCCAAAGATTTCCGTTCTGCCCTGGTAAAAACATTGTCAAACCGTAAGCATTGAAGCAAGAACTTCGCTCTTCTATATCCCATCACAACTGGAAAAATTTCCACACCAGTTCCGTCAGTATTCCAAAACTCTCTCAAGAAACGTCTGCTGCTCTTGAACGTTCCAACTAATATAAGTAGACCAATAAGGGCTTTCACTTCCGTAGCTGTCGTGGATACTACATCATCTTGGTCTTTATATTTCTCTTTTACAGATGAAATATATATATTGGTGCTTTCTACTATTTTATCAATAATAGTATTGTCAATGAAATTCTGAAAACATTCTAGTGAAGTAGAAGCATTTTTGGCATTTCCTGTAGTTCCTGGAATATGTGAAATGATATTCTGTGTTCTTGTACGCACATTAAGTGGATATCTCTCTTTGCTCCATTTTGTAACTTTGTCCTTGCCAAGAAAAATAAATGAGCTTGTGTTCCTACAAGTTTTTCGGACTGTTCACTAATACTCTTTGAATCACTCTTGTTACTATCTGTAATTTGTTCGGTATCACAGTCGTCCTCTTCGGATTCACTATTTTGATCAAGTACTTCACATTCATCCACTTCAGAATCTTCATCTTCCTCTGAGTCAATTTGTTCTTGATTTTCATCATCGGACTGGATTTCTTCATACAACTTTAACAACCTTGCAATTTCCTTTTCATAAGGATCATTAGAGGCCATTTTAAACTGCAGAGTAACAAGAAAATATAAAACTTATAAAAATTACATTGAGCTGGTTACTGTTGCGCTATAAATATCATTTTGTGTATAAAAAGACATAGTGATGCAATTCGGACGTAAAAAAATGAGAAATAGTAACGCTCTGTGTGACACGATATGTAGAATACGTATAGATAGATACATATTGTACTACACAGATTGTCATAGGTTGCACTTCTGTAATTCAAACTGTATCTCTCTATCTTTTTATATACAAAATAATATTTAGAATACAGGAGTATATATCGACTTACTTACAAATTTTAGTTACACCAATGAACAGGTATGTCCTATCAGGCCAAATTCACTAACTGAAACGTTTCTGGTAAAAACACGTGGCTAACAAATACCACATTGCACTCTTAGCACTTTTGTTTAAAGGTAGGGGGAACCCGATTGAAGTAATTCGGATATCTTCGGAATAAATATCTAATTTCATGCGCCATGGCCTCACAGGACGTGCCCGTGCCGCGGAGGGTTAAAAGAAATGCCCACTAAATCCAAATTTAAAATGATCTTTATACGCATACACAATATATCTTGTGCACATTGGTTACAATTTACCTTAAAATCAAATACAGCAACATCTGTCAAATCCGTTATCTCATGTGTCATCTGCTTAGTGTTATACTTGCGGTTTTTGTAATTATTTGCATATGCGGGAATTGAATACCATCACTTTAGTTTCCAATTTTAATTACTTCATTTTTTTATGAAAGAAACTTTCTTGCTTTTCTGTACGTATGTATGTGCAAAGCACATAGGTTATACCTGTAGGGTTATCGTGGTTATCGTTAGTGTTATTATTATTATTATTATTACTATTATTATAGGAGGGTCATTGCACAGATACCTTTAATGACTGCGACCTTAATAGATCTATTGTAACAAAAATGCCCTTGTGTGTGTTAGAATACCTGGAGGCTTTTAATAAACCTTAATACTATTCTAGGATCTTCTTCCTTCAGTTCGATAGGTGCAAGAAATGGCTTGCTGAAATAATGGCGTCCTATATGACTGATCTTCTTAGCATAGACGACAGATTTGATCTTCAGCTTTTCTTAGTTTAAATAAGCTAAATACGTAAGGATGAACTTTTCTTTATTGATGACAGCTTATACTTCTTTAGACCTTATGTTCAGAAATGTGTTTCAAGGGAATAACTTTCTAGAAGGAAACCGAATGTTTGTATTTACAAAGAAACACTTAATACATATTTTGATGTCATATTTTACATTTTCATAAAAATGAGTATAAATTATCTTCAACGGATAAAAGTTTTAATTCCCATTTTTTACATGTAGATAATTTTTCTGTAAATTAAGGTTTCTTTGGTATGTATTTTACCATAATTTACAAAACATTGTACTTGTTTATTATTGTCTTTGGATTGGTAAACATTACCCTATTTGATGCGCTTTTCTCTTTTCTTATATCTGATCATTTAATGATTTTAGTGGATTCGGAAGATGTTTTGTTTACTTTTCTGTACACCCTTTAGTGCCTATGAAACTAATTTCCACTTTCTAGCAGTTTCAATAGGTTTCCAAATTTAAACAACAGACACTGTAAGAAAAATCGTTGTTGATGTAATATTACCACTGTAGAGATGAGTGGGTGTAGTTATGAGTTTTTTGGATCGTAGTTTAATGGTTTATTATTGGTCAAGATGAGAACACCAATTGCTTGATCAATTGAAACAGTGCTTACATTTCTTCCTTGAGATGTCTATCATCAGTTCTGAAATGCTCCGGAAACATTTGATAAGGAAATTAACATAAAGTGACCTTTTTAGAGTGCTATAAATATATCTTTGGTTAAACATAATCATCAGAGATAATTGCTATGGCTGTATAAAATTATTACTGACTTCTGCAATGCACGCAACTTGCATAACTTTTTTTTTCTTCTATATAAACTAATCGCAGTTATGTACATACATAACGCGATGCATTTACCTTATTGTGAATAGCTTTTACTGTTTGTGAAGATAGATATAAATAAATTTCTTTCTTAAATAATTATATTTCAGTTATAATTAAACAATGCATTTTAACAATAATGTTCAAATCATGTTAGAGAAGCTGAAAGTTGTAAAATTAAAAATAAGATGCAGTTTCTAATGCCCCACAAATTCATAATGCTAACCCATTTTTAAGAACTGAACTTTAACGGAATGCATTTATTGTATAATCTGCAGGCTGGTCTATGAATGATAGGTTCAGGTAACGGCCAAACTAAACAGAAAACCAAAAATTCGTCCAACTAAAGTTATAGTGTTTTGAAGCGGCCACATTTTAAGGTTAATAAGGAATTTATAAAATTTTTCAGATCGCCAAACAGCGTTCAACTTGCATTTCTTCTAGTGATCAGAATTTCTTACTACCACTGTTGATAACAAAACTAACAATAAGAGGAGAGTGTTGGATGTTATTACATGGGGCACGTTGTTATCTTGCATATTTGGCCAACTTACGAAACTTTCCTTTTGACATATATATCTGTGCTTATATTGCAGGCCAGCTGATGATTAAGTGAATTAAAGAACTATCCGTGGTTTTTGCTCTTTGTCATATTTTTGCAATCAACTAATTTGCATCTCGCGTTGAAAGGTATTTTTTGAAAATTTCAACTTATCTTGCAAAACAAGATGTCAACTACTATTTGGAGCACCGCTAGAAAAGTGTGTAGACTTACAAGAAGACTATGTTAAGATATAGAACTGAATTTGACAAAAAATTATTTGTTTCTGTGTTAGGCTGGAAACTTTTCGGGTTACCCTCGTAAGTACCGAAAAATACATAAATTTTTATATTTTCGCAAAAGTTGAGTTAGCATTTCATTTTATTTTGTGATTGCGCAATTGATCCTCTTAGAATATTAAAGAATAATTAAAACATAAACCTTTTACTTCACAAAGGAATAACCAGGATCAATATACTGCAGGTGTTGCAGAACTCTTCTATTTAAAGTGGATTTATACGTGTGCAGATTTAGTTGCGCCAGCATCGACTAGTGCGTAAAATAATTTATACACAATTTTATGTTTACACCACCATTCTAATTTTACGGTATGCCACCTTTATTTTTGACTTATATGGTGTAAGTCTAAAATCTTGAATCCAACGTTTACGTTGGATCCACAGCTTAAACATTTTTAAAACAAATTGAATACTTTCGAGTCTACTTCTAAAATAATATCATGGACCAACTAATAATTTTACTTGCACATGTTGCAGCTTTTTAACATTCTACAGTTAGCACGTTTTGGTCTCAGTTAATTCAACGCATTTTCTTTTTCTTCTATAGTATTAAAGCCAAATTAATTCGTAAACGATGATGTGCATGGATTTACAGTACTTATAAATGAACCAACCCGCGAACATCTCAAGCAATAAATCACTGTGATAGTTACAAAATGTAACAAGCTGGTTACCCGGGGAGTAAATCTAATTCGAGTACGCTGAATCCACTGGTGCCAACCGTTTTTAAAAGTTAGCTTGCGTTTTCGAGCAATTTCAATTTAAAAATGTTAGGCCCGAAGACACCAAAAAGGCGTAATTTTTATAATTTTTTGACCGTTTATTGAATTTAAATCTCGTCGTAATTTTGCACGGTTATGTGGGATGAAAATAAAAGAAAGTAGCTGTCTGAATCTGAATGTTGATCTATTGACATTTCATTTTGCATTATATTTATTTTACAGAAATATTTAATGGACCGGACATTCGTCGTTTGATGAGGGACAAACGATTTGAAAATGCACTCATTGACATCGAGCTTGTGACATGGGATTGTGTGAAGGCGGCTATCGACAATGTTCTCGGAATTCATCGATCCGAAAATTGCCTCATGCTAATTGAAGATATGCTCACTGTTTCTCACCGTTTAAATGTTCGAAAGTCATTAAAAATAATTTTTTTGCATCCCCATGTAGAAAGATTCGCCGAACAATCACCAAACGAATCCCATGAGCATGGCGAACGTTTTCATCAAGTGACGGCGAGGTTCGAACATTGGTACAGCGTCAGAAAGCTACATTAAAATAAATTCAATTATAGGACAAATATATTACAACATATGTATGTATGTATACTCTGTTATAGATTAAAACTAAAAGCATAATATTATCTATAACAAACAGTATTACTTAAATGTAATGAAAAGTGGTAGTACATTTTCTTAGAAGTGATGTTATAGGGGAGAAATTAATATCAGTGGAGACATCCGACAACGAATTAAAGTTAGTGCAAACTCTGTAAATTGGTGATTTGATCATGACGTTTATATTAGCTCTGATGCAGTAGAACACATTGGGTGATCACGCTGGACGAGGAACAAAAAAAATAATATTTTCCAAAAACTTAGGTGAGTCAAGACCGTTATTTAGCAAATTGTATAAAAATTTAAAATCGGCATAATTACGACGAAGCTCCAAAGAATCAATATTATATAGATTTAGCAGTAACCTGTGACTGAAGCCCTGCTCCGGATAGTGTGCATCTTCTTTGAAGAACATGTGCTTTACTTATTGGCACAGTCTTTTAAAACAAAAGCGGGTATATTGTCATATCCCATTGTAAAATTAGCACGGAGTCTTTTCAATTCTTGAAAAATATTGGATTCGGTGATGGTTGGCACATCAATCGACAGACCACTGACGAATGCAGGTGCATAGGTAGATGTCTGCGGAGCTGAGAGAAAGACAGACTGGAAAAAGTCACGAAAACCATTAACAATTGACAGTGGATCCTCAAGTGAACCACCATTCGTATCTACAATAGAATTGGGAATTTCTGTACAATTCCTCCTGGACCTCACAAACTGCCAAAATTGATGGGGATTATCTTTCATTGAGCTTTCCATATTTGAAATGTATTTCATAAATAATTGTTTGGCGTCAACTTTAATTCTTCTTCTCAAATCACTGAACATATTAAAGTCATATTCGGATTTAGTCTTTTTCTGACGCAATCGATAGTAATTTTTACGCTTTATATCATTAACATGAGCCTGATTGAACCAAATGGGATAATGAGATCCCATATTAACTTTTAGAGGAACAAATAATTTGATGTGAGTATATAAAATATCATAGAAGGCAGTGCAGGCGGTATCTATATCAATACAATCATAAAGGAAAAAACAATCAGTATTCAGAAGTGCATGATAAAGACCTACGAAGTCTGCCTTCCTAAAATTCTCCTCTTTTGGGTGACATTTGTTGGAATTTAAAAGAAGAAGATGACGATACAGAAGAATCGGGGCAATCAGAGAATTAAAAATGAAAAAAATCAAGAAAACTATTTTTTTTTGCGAAAAAATTATGAAAAATCGATTGGATCGATTCAATTTTTTTCAGATAGTTTCTATTCGATGTGTATTTGTCGATATGATGTCTATTCGATCGATTTCCATCGATTTAAATTCAATAAATGGTCAAAAAATAATAAAAATTAGATTTTTTTGGAGTCTTTGTGTTTAAATTTTTGAAATTGAGATTGCTCGAAAACGCAAGCTAACTTTTTAAAACAGTTAGCACCATTGGATTCAGCATACTCGAATTAGGTTCACCCCCCGGGTGCTCAGCTTGTGGCAAAAAAATTTTTTAGATAGATTAGTAGCTCCTCTCCTCTTAAATTTACAATGATGTTTGAATGTAATTAATAAATATACAATTATGACATCGATTCAGGTATCCATGTGTAGGTAACGAGGCCGTATTAGTCTTGTGCCATCACTTAAGAATCCTCTCGGCGGTCCTGTTCGAAGTCACTAACTTATAAAACCCAACTGGAAACTGAAGATGAAATAAGGAATCGAACAGTCGTTTTAGACTAAATTGTTGCCGACGATGAATCAATACAAACCAAAATATAAATGCCAGGTTGTGTAATAGGAAACTGAAGAGCTTCCGAAGGTAGACAAAGTCAATCGCGAGTTTGCTCAACTTGTTGCAAAAAAAGTCTCCAATTCGAACAGAGTGTTATAATTATTGGAAGCTCTAATTTGTTCATATCTTGAAATGCGTACTTATTGTAAAGTCTCGAATAAAAAACTAGTATCCAGTACGCACCTCATTCGCGAGATGACGAGGAAAAGAAATTTTGTGTGATTTTAATGCGATTATAAGTTTATTTCACTTTTGAGTTACGGCGAAGCCCTTCGTAAATGTCTTAGAATGAGCAAACTTTAGGTAGGTACCTAAGTTTCGCTCTTGCAATCTGAGTTAGGGTCGTAACTGTTAAGCAGATGCAATAAAAACAAAACATAAAATCTCACTAATTTACCTAATAGCGCTTCGGGAATGTGACATCCGTTCCACAGTAAATCATCGTTTACGTTCGCTAAGTAATAACGACAAATAATAACTGTCATTGTTCGAGAGATTTAGAAAAGTTTCACTAATAGCCGTATACTGAAAATTTATAACTGATAGCCGACGAGCAAAAATAATTTAAGGTTAAACATATAGATTTTATAGCTACGCGTTAACATCCCCATAAATCAAGTACCATAAACATATTTTTATTAGAAGGATCAATCTTGTTTTATGTCTGTTCACTGATATTAAATTTTTATTATATTAGTCAGAAGTGAAACCTCGAGATCTATTATGGGTACTTATATGCTTAAATATTGCAGAAGGTATATTTACTTATTGCTTTAGGTAAGATCCCTTTAATAAAAATATTGGCGTATCTTATATGCTGTAATATTATTACTACTAACTCCTTCATTCGCTGCACCGAGAATAATTTACCTCTACAATATTAACAATAACAACTGTCGGCAAATTTTGCACAACTGTCGACTAAGGCCAGGGTTACAAGTGCATTGTAGCAAAACAAAATGATGTATTGACAGACATTATCGATAGACTGTGTTGGTTCAAAAGGATCAAGGTTACTCTCATTCCGCAACCACTTTTACAGCACAACAAAGATTACCAACGTAGTGGTAATGACTCCTTTTCGATGTGTACTATATAATCCTATCCAGAAGACCAGAACGCGAATCATTAGAATGGGTGAGTATTTATAAATTTATAAGTTATTTAATCTCCATAATTACTAAGAAGATAATTTGTAAGAACTGACATCAATAAACTATAAAACGTATTTAGAAATAAGACACTATACTTTGCCTTTCTTACTCGGTTATAAAACTAGTGCAATCAAGAAATACATGATATTGTGGAAACTAAATGAAAATCCTTGATACCGTAAAAAAGAAAAAGTAAAATTTCCCACAACGATTAGTTAACAATATATTTCGTCCAGATGTATTGTGGGTTGGTCGCTATATTTGCTACTGATTGTGAAGAAGAAAGTACGGCGAAAGCAAATGCACCACACAGTGGAAGCTAAGAATATTAAAACAAACCTTAATAGTTTTACAATAAGAAATAATTGTAGATAAAGTGTACATATTTTTACTGCATTGCATACCCGTGTTATCCAAATAATCTTATACCAACACCTATAAAGTATACAGTTTAACATTATTGTAGATGTCCGTTTTACAGCGGAGAAATTTAATTGTGGGAAAGTGGCACTGTAAAATACTACTAAAACCTGTTATTACCTAACATAATGTTACAGCTTTGAAAAAAGTTCTCCTTAACATGGTTCAGTGTAGAAAAAATTAAAAATATGAATTACACCTGAGGACAACAATTCATGTTAAAGATCAATGATATTTAATGGTACTCCATGGAGCATAAGAAAACTTCTCGGTTTTCTATTTTATTACTGCAATCTTAAGTGAAATGCTGTCCTACATACTGGGTCCGTCTAAAAGCCATTGATAAATGTTCAGGGATAAGAGAACATTGCAAAACAAAGACCATTTATTAGCAAAGGTTTTTCCAAACCTTCTCTTATTGCAAATTAAATTCTGTGAAAATTCTTTTTTAAGTGCTTTTTACTATAGACGCTATCTCATGAGTAACGCCACAGTTTATAATGGGTAACCCATTTCGAAAACCAGCCTCGTGAACACATCTAGGCCTCTTATATTTTACAATATATAGAATGCTCCAGAAAAGCGTGAGATATCAAAGTTATGTTTTTTGTCAATTCATCAATCTGTGTATTGATTCATTTTTGAATTCTCAATAAAAAGTAGGCCTATTTTTCTCAAGATTTGCTATATCTACCTTTCACAGTTCTCGAGATATGTATGTATTCCATTTTCTTTTAATGTTGGGTCCGTATGTCGCTGGAATGGGTTAATTTAAACAAACCAGGATTTATTTATGAATTACGAATTGTTTAGGGGATCTGTTATTATTACATTGATGAACAGCAAATTTGATTGTTTTTCACATTGCATCCTTGTATCTATTTCTAATAGTTTATTGCTAATTCCACGAGTACTAGTACCAGAGACCGTCTCGGTGGTCGAATGGTTAGCATACGTGCTTTACGATCCGGGTTCGTATCCCGGTCGAGACGGTTGTTTTTTAATTACGGATAAAAATCGAAATATGTCTTCTTCTCGGATAAGGAAGTAAAATCGTAGGCCCCGTGTCAATACGATGTTTGGCACGTTAAAAGTCCCTACCAAGGGTTGGATTCGGCAAAATTCTATTGGTGTCGGCTAACGATCATTGTAATCGATGCCTAGAAGTGCGAGGTGTATTCCGTAACCCGGCGCTTCGCCCAATATAACAACAACAACAATTAGTACCAGAAAAATGACCATGGACACAGGTATAACCATAGGAAGCGTACATAGGATTTTAAAATTACGACGATTTGAGTTTTGTTTATGAGATCTGGAAAGATGGATAACCTACTTTTTTTCATTTTGTCTTATTCGCTGATGAATTGACCTGTTAATAGTCTGGCGAATCGTCACAATTTCCGTTACTATGACATCAAAAATCATCAAAATTTTAAAAGCTTGATCGGCAGATTAGGTAGAATCTTAATGTATTTGCTGGAATTGTTAGTGACTAGTGGAATTGTCAGTGGTCTTCATTATTTAATTTAAGTAGACAAACAATTTTGAAGTTTTTCAAATGCGATTTTGGGTACTTCTTGACAGTATCGCTTTAAGTATCAGAGAAACATTGTGGATAGGAAAGGATGACGCATCTAATTAGCGTCCCCAGATGACATTCACGTACTTTCTTTTATGGGACTTTGTGAAAAACATAGTGTACGGTACTGAACGTGAGAATCAGAAACGTTTCTGCGACTATCACACCAACTATGTTAAGCAATGTTAAGTCATTTGAGGAGAGAGCCCAGCGATTCGTTGAGGAAAATTAACCAGTATGTACATTGAGCGTTGGAACCTATATTTTTAGTGCTGCTTACAATAAAATTTGCTGCGTTTATAAAGTCTCGTGTTAAATTTGTTAGAGTTTGTTGTTACTTTAGTTCATTTGTCATTATTTTTTCCTTAAGATGATTCATATTCTTTTGCTTTTGTTTCTAGGCGAAGATAGACTCTAAATGAAGAGAAACGTTAATTTCTCTAAAATCATTAGAGATAGATATGCAGTGTGAAAAGCAATGTGCTACTCACTTATGTAAAAATATACCTAATGTTGAATATAAAATAACGAAGCTGTACGTGATTGAAGGTATTCAATTCTAGAAAATGTCGGAGCAAATACTCCAGTTGATCCGTAATTCATAAATGAAACCTAATTTGTTTAAATCAATCCATTCCAGCAATGTTCAATTTTTTACGGAATACACGGATGCACGGAATTTTTGAAAAATCCAGTCCACATAGAATTCGAAAATGAATCGATATACGGTGAGTTCAATTACAAACAAAAACTAACTTTGGATATGCCAGGCTTTCTTGATACACCCTGTATATTGAAAAATATTTCTAGAAAGCTCGCAACGGCTTAAATGTGCCTGTGAGGTTGGTTTTCGAAAAAAGTAATATGGCCTGCTTATTACAAGCCGAGATATTACTCGGAGGCACTCTGTATTACTAAAAATGTACATACCTTAATAGTGTGACACAACTAAGATATTACTAAATCAGTTGTAAATGCTATTGACGAAAAATATCTTGTTCACGATAAATATCTAATTATGCGGATTTAAGTATGTAATGCTTAAATGATTTTAAAAGAGCTATGTTTGTTTATTAACCCAATACTGTACTAATTATAATTATAATTGTATGTGTAAGTGCTTAGTGCTAGATATTCACAATATCTATCTCAGTTTTAAATAGTAAGTGCTTATAACAGTTACGTTTGGTAGTATAACAAATCCTTTCAAATTTATATGCGTAATTTCCTGCATTCAAAGTTTCAAAAATGTATTAGATGCCAATTGCCCCAGTTTGTTACATTTTTTAAACATTTACTTTTCGTATTTAAGTTTACAGGAAGGTTATGCCATTTAACTCAAACCTACAATGTATTCTTATTTAATAACTGTTTTTCAAAAATTGCAGTTAGTCAGAATCCAGCTACAATTCATTTTATATTTTTATACACGAAATTTTTGACGTAGTTTACCATCGACAAACTAATTCACTAAATGGTAATCACCAATGAAATCTCTTGTTCTCTAATTAAGCAAAAAGAATGCTTTCATAAGATTTGTTTCTTCTGAACATATAGTGTTCCTGGATTAACGAATGGATAGGTAAGGCAAACAGGAAATTATTGAGTTGAATTTTCATCTTTTTAGGGTTCAGCCATGCTTACACACTAAGTACTAGCATACTTTATTACTCTGAACATTGTTTTTTAATAACCCTATTATCGTATTTCCTATAGAGAATACATTTTGCTAATTGAAAAAACTCCTTTTTTGTCAATTTCGAAGATATACTTGATTTTTCGGCAATAAAATTATGGCATAAACTATTTACTATTCAAGCATGACTGAACCCCAAAAGATGAATTTTCAACTCATTAATTCTTTATCTGTCTTATCTATCCATGCGTCAATCCGGGGACACGCTGTATATAACATTATGTAGAACGTTTTAAGGATAAAGAACTATAAACGTGTCTACTTAAGATTTTTGTGAACGCGTAAACAGTACCTCGAAGACGATTTCGTTTGTGAACTGGATGCTCGCCGGACCTGCATCGTTCTGTCAAATTTATGTTTTATAATCCGTATTTATTGCTTCACCCCATGACAGTGGTTTCTGTGTTTTCGTCGCAGACGACCTTCAAATTTTACTCCTCACTATATACTTAGAGCTAAATTTAGATTTGGTGGAATTTTGTTTATAGACCTGTCCCCAGTTTTATGACCAATAAGTCAAACTTTTAGAACCTCTCATCCCCAATTCTCGGTACGCCAGTGGTTATAACTGTTTCTATGTATTCCTACGATGTCTAATAAGTTAAAATTATTTATAACCTATGCAGTTAATTGGCTTCAAACTATTATCGGTTTGTAGGTAGGTTAAAATAGGTAGTCGTAATTGCATTTAAATTGAGATGCAAATAAAATGACATAATTGCACATCGTTGCGGTACTGAAGCTTGTAAAACTAATTTACAGCGAATTTTTGCTGTTACCTACTGTTACGCGTTTCCGTAAAATACAAATAAAAATGTTATCGAAGGCCATATACAATTCATGCTTTAATTTGTTAAGTATTAGGAGTACTATCAGGATATAAACTATGCGGAATTGCACAGATTTTTTTTATTGGGATAAATTTGTAATATTGATAATAGTTGATTGCCTCTGTTAGCTATACTCTCAGGTGCCTTGTTTATATTTGGATATGTGTTAAATTTTAAATAATATCACGAAATTCACTAAATGAGTGGTTCTCTATGTATCAATACCTTCACAGTCCTCTTGTGAAACTCGTAAATTACATTGATTTGACAAAATTTTGCCATACACGAGATTATTATCTTTGTTTTATTACATTAACAATATGTGATATTTCACCTCCGTTGATTGTTCCCTGCAACTGCTCAAATAGTTTATTCTATTATAAAAGTATAAAACATTAAACAAGATTAAAAAAAAATGTATCATTAGAAGTTGCTTACCAAATCTCCAGATTTTCCCTCTAGCTGCTGTAATAAAATAACTTAGTACTGTATGCCCAAATTGTTGAAAAGCTTGCCTCTGCTAACATAGGGGGAACTCGTACCGGACACTGAACGTTTATCGCAAATAAATAAAAAAAAAATATTCTTTTTATATTAGTAATGGATTACGAAGTGACAACTAGAGCAACGCAACTGCGCTGAAAGCCAGTGGCGGACGCATAAAAGTTTACACAAAATAAACACAGCCGGGACAATTCGGTATAAGCGTCAGTATAACTGCGATTCGAAAGCCGATCTGTTGTGTATGCATCTACGCTGTCGTATACTATATCGTAGTTCCACGTTTGTTTTGAAAATGTTTCCTACGTCGCGAAAACGACCAAAGTTGGACACAATAAGAGAATTTATTGCAGAAATGCCTGATTTAAAGTGTGATGGCTAAACCAGATACAATGGCACAAAAGTAAACTTGGACGATGCACAGTAAACATTGTTGCCTGTTTATACTGTCGATACTACCTTGTCGCTTGCCAGTCGTCCATGATTACTTTTGTCCCATCCTACATCTTTAGGATTCTTTCAGCGCAGTTTGCGTTGCTCTAGTGATAACAGCAAACAGCAAACAAAAAAATCATATAACGAATATTATTGCGAAAGAGGTATTACATTTACATCCAATGTTGGTTTTCTATGTTATTACAAAGTGGCTCCTAACACCGGAGTTCAACATAGTTTACAATGATCACATATATTTGTACAAGCCCCAGAGCCCATTAAAGCATTACTCACAAATAACACAACATAGTTTCCTTATTGGTATTTTTACGAGCTAATCTTTTCGCTTTCTTTGTCTTATGTGTTCCAGTCGTCTTTTTAACCTTAGCCTGCCACTTTATTTTTGTTCCCTTGAAGCAAAAGGATACGGATTCAACTTTTGTCAGATTTTTTCTTTTTTGATTCTGATCGCTTCTCTCCTGTATTAGGCAATGGATTTGTGACTTTTGTAGCCATCTAAGGGGAGAAGAACAGGAAATTGACTTGTAGGATGAGCGAATTTTATAAAATGTTTTAGCTATTGAAGGAAAAAGCCTCCATTCATTCCTTTCGGTTGTGTCCTTCAGTTTGTGCAAGGGCATTTATTGTCAGACGTGTCAAATTTCATGTCTGTCTAGATGTATTTTCTAACACATGGAACTAAAACACCAAAATAAATAAATAAATACAAGAAACATGCGAGACTGATATTTTCACTGTCCGGTAATAGGTGACAATGTTTTATCCTAAACCAGGGGACAATAAATCCACAAGTATTGGGTATTCGCAAATACCTTATTTTTTTTACGAAAACGTACATCACGTAATTGTAGAGAATACTTACCAGAAGTTATCGTAACACAAGTAACGTATATTCATCGATAAATTTTTGTAGATGCAACTGTGTCAAAATTAAGCGATGCATTGATCTTCTGCCAAACGCAATCATTAGCCACTCTCCTCGTATGAGTGTTTGACTGGAATGGATTTGTTCAATTTGTCCAAATCAAAATATACATTCCCCACCCTGTCGATTATGCGATCACTCAGTTTGGTCTTGATTTGGTTAGTTAGGGCGTATGTCCGATCTTAGGTGCCGCCCTTCTGTGTCATGTCACGCAGAGAAATGATTTTTTGCATCAAGAAATTAGATTTTCTTGAAAAAATCAGTCTTTATTCAAGAAAATATTTTTATTTCAAGAATATAAAAATGTATAATATAGGGCGACACCCGGGTGACAGACGTTTTTGAAATGCGCGGTAATGAGAGCGCGGTGGTGGGGGGAGGGTCGTATGACAGGCAGTTCTTCTCCACACAAGACGCCATTTTAGTAACAATGGAGCAGTGGGACTTGCAGTATCATTTCTTCGTCTATGACAACTTATCTCACGTTTTGGCGATGTTCCTTGGCCTCCCAGATCCGCCGATTTATCAGTATGTGATTTTTTTTGTGGGGGTACCTCAAGTGCCGTGTTTATGTCCACAAACCGCGAAATTTGGACCAATTGAAGAATGCAATCACTGAAAAGATTGCTGCCATCCCCCAGAGATTTTGAATTGTGTGATGCAGGATTTTGAGAAGAGGATTGAGACGTGCATTCGAAATGATGGACATCACTTCGACGACATTGTTTTTCACATATAAGTCCTACATAAAAATGGCAACTAGTGAGCTTTAATTACATGCCAATAAACATACATTAATTTGTGAATTTTCTGAGTATTTTTTTATTAAAAAACGTCCTTCTTCTATGTGTCACCCTGTATAAGAAAGTACTTTATTTGGGTTAAATAAATATTTCCTTAGGGGGTTAGAAAATCAAGAAGATCCAAGACAGAAACGTGTTTCTTTAAAGTAAATCATTTAGTTTTAAGTTAAGAAAATATTCATATTAAAGGTAGGAATGGAAAAATGGTCCCGATCTCACAAAGTTCTATTATGAAATTACAACAATGGAAAAAAAGACCTAAAGTTAATAATTAAAATTAGGAGCAAGTGAATGAGCCAACGAAAAGTGTTTTCCTATTGGTTACAGCATAATTAAATAGGGATTTATTTTATGTAGTTTAGTAATTAGTGAGTTAATATTTAAGTTTATTTATCCCATTTTTTTTAATTATTATTTATTATATATTAAAAAAAAACTATAGTGAAATTAGTATACGTGATAAATAGTAATAAATAGGAAAAATATTACATTAACCGCTATCTTTTGAAAATGTTTATGAAACGTTGTACGTTAAAAATTATATCATTGTATGGGTAAGTATGGTATCTGTATTATGGTGCCGTGGCTACTGTTTAGGACGGCACTGGCACTGGGTGGCGCCAGGAAATACTTCAGTTGCTGTTTTTGGAGATTAGTGACATAAACTGAGAGATGTAAGGGCAATGAGGCCAAGAGCAAGAAGCTTTAACGCTTTTCTCTTTTCTTATTGTTTTTGTCTGTAGTGATTCCATCAATGCCAGGAGCTATTTATTAGCATTATCTTGGTTATTGTTTCTAGACACTTTTTTCATGTGTACTTCTACATTAAGTTCACTTTTGTATGAACATTATTCTGTAGATAACCTCTACTTTAGCCTTTTTAAAATCATAAGCAATGTGAATAATTTACTGCATTATGTACGGCTATGTCGTACTGTTTTAAACAAACTAAACGCAATTAATAGTGTGCATATAAATAATATGCATTTCAAGAATTCTAAGTAAAAAATGCTTCATTTTAAGAAAATGAAACTATTGATGATAAACGCTTTCTGGAATTAAGAAAACTATCTACTATCCTTAAGAAAATATTGTTTTGTGTTATAATGGCCATTTACTTATACTGAGAATCGCTTTCTTTAAGTTTTCTGCAAGATTATTTTGAATCAAGTTAGCAAATGTCTTAAAGAAAGAAATACAGTTATTTCATTACAAATATATACTTCTCTTAAGCGGAGAAAGAAACGCTAAAAAAGTACTTCTTTTGATTTAAAACAGTTATTGTATTGCGGATAAATTAAACAGTAATTTTCTTGAATTAAGGCGGACAGCTTTGATACAAGTAAACGTTTCTCTGCGTGTAGTAATTTAAAAGAAACTAGCTGCGTTCAAAATATAACTTCGAATAAGTATAAAAAATAGTAATAATAGCACAGTGAGATCTTTATATGACTTCCTATAGAAAATTTTTGAGGATTGTCTCATGGTTACTATTGATATTCTAAATTCGGAATTTGTCCTTGATGATGAGATAATTCTTACACAAATTAAGAATAAGTGTTAAATAATTGACATATTAATAACAAATGTACGACGACCGATTTGTATGTTGCAGTCTGAATAATTTCCTGCATTCAGACTGAAAATTTAGTTACATAGCATGAAATAAGCATTGGAACAAGCAAACATACGCGTCTGTGTACCACATTATGACATTAATCAATATTATGCAGAATATTTTACTAAAATATTCCACATGGTACCTATACAAATTTTATACCTGTACAATGTAGTAAACGGTTACACCGAAATTTACATTTTGACTACTCATTCCTCGTCAATTAAATACATTGTGAATTTGCATGCCGAATGTGACCTTGCTTGAACCTCACTCCAAAACATTTCGATATTTGGTCCAATAGGTATATATGTAAGTACATACATCTCCGTATCCCTTTCAATGTTATTTTGTCCGTCTATTTTGTATGAATAAAATATAGTATAATTACCACATTACATCAAAATTTTAAAAAACACCTGCGAAGCACCTTAGAAGGAACAGTTAAGCTGCAAATTATAGTAAGGTTTACTTAGAATTGATGATAAGCAAGTTTCCTGAAATGAGTTATTAACCTAGTTAGCAGTAGAAGCGAATATCAAAGTCGCATTCTAAAAAGTTCAAGCATCTCTGTAACTCAACTTGTATATTTAATGAGGGAAAAAATATCGCGGTTTTATTGATTTGTTTTGGTAAAAAAGGTGTGTAAGGAAACATAGCTTGCAAACTAGCCTATTATTGCAATCGACTTTACAATACGTTCATGCAGAAAAAGTATTGCAGCTAAAATTGATATTTTAACAATGTGTTCAGAAGTGAATGGGCTATTAAGTACTAATAATTTTTTTATCATCGGTATTTTTAGTAGAAAAAAGTTATTGTTAAAACATAAATTTCAATTAAATCTAAAACAACAAATTTTTGATGTTCAAATTTTGTATATATCTTTTCTTACAAACATTTTCATCATTTAGTTAACAAAAACAAAATACTATAATTTCGTATGCATTTTATAAACATTACAAAATATTTATCCATCAAGACAAACACATTCATTAACATTAAAGTATTCTTCTCATTTACGCTGATTTCTTGCCACAAATATTTAGATTTAGTGTAGGTACCTTCAACTTGAAAGCAATTTTGTCATCGAAAATTGGAAACAGTTTTACTCACATTTCTTATGAAAAGTGTGAGGTTAACCATTTGCGTTACATTTAACGTTCAGTAAAAAACATCAAAAAACCAAAGAATCCGTGCTATTATTGTATTACTGTTAATAACTTCACATAATAAAATTTAATTTGCTTAATCTATAATAAATACAAAGGTAACCGAATGACTCATTATTACGTTATTCATTCGTAAATTATTTACTAATGAATTGTTTAACATTCGCCAATTAGCGTTGTCATCTAAACTTCTTTTGGTAAAATTTCATGTGCGAGGGATGTCTTAAGTTTTTACAAAAACAAAGAAAGAAAAAGGTTTTAATACAAATCGTTTCATTGTTTTTTAAAACATTCGCTATTAAGATATACACATAAGAAAAGAAAATGTTCAGCTATATGAAAAAGCGTAAACGCGGGTGGGCAATTCACCACAAGCGGAGAGGTTAGCGGTAGTCGGCGGCTCACGACCGTTACCGACGTGGTTAGTTGAGAGGTAGATTGCACTATGTGCGGACTATCTTAGTAAGAATTTCCAGAGTATTTATTTTTCTTTTCTTTTATTTCATCAGAATCTGTTTTTATTGTTGTCTTTAGAATCCCTTATTAGTTCCGTCTAAGCTTCGTAGCAACAACAAAATAAATATGCGAAACTCTCATTTCCAAGCGACTATGACTTGATGATTATTTCGTGCGCTCTTGCACACAGTAGGTCTACATGCCAACGTTGTTATAAGCGTACTAACGACCCGCATCGAATCGATCGGATTCCACTCAATCCCTTTCTCGCTTTCTCGCCGTATATATATAGGTATAGCTACACATTTTCCCAATGTGTATACACTTTCGCGTTCGAACCAATTCTTGAAACAATTTTTCCAATCTGAAGGTAGTATCTCCAAAACGTAGTTTTTGAAGGCTTCAGCAGCTCCTTGAGGTGATAGAAATCGCTGTCCACGCATTTTTTGTTTGACATTTGGAAATAGAAATTGTTAGGCGATAAATCAGGCGATTACGGGCAATGAGACATTAATTCGATGTTTTTTTTTGCCTTTAAATAATTGATTGTTTGATGTGCTGGGTGAGAGTTTTGCTTTTCCTGATTTCATCGATGACTTCCGGCGAAGAAGTTGTTGTGTACCATTCATCATTAAATGTTTTTCGATCCTCCAAAGCAGTGCTTGCGACATGCCCAGTACAACGAAAGAAGTGTTTAGTCAACGAACAGCATTTGTTGGATTCGGCTTATCTGGGAACACCGAAACAGTTGATTACTGCTTAGCTTCCGGCTCGTACGAATATAAGTTTTGTCACCTGTTACGATGTTGTAACGATTTTGAAGTTCCTCTATCGAATTTTTTGAGCATTTCCTTACACCAATTGACACGAACCTTTTTTGTGTTTGGGTCAAATTATGCGGAATCCATTGGGAACAGATCTTATTCACACCTAAATGTTCATGCAAAATCGAATATACTACCTTCGATATGCCCAAGGATGCCTCTATCCCACAGTGAGTCACATGCTGATCCTCTTCAATTATGTTGCGCACAGTATCAATGTTATTCGGATCAATAACTGATTTTGGTCGACCTTCATGAAATTCATAACTGATGGAAGCGCAACCACGACGAAATTCTGCAAATAAGTTGTAAATAATTTTTTCTGATGGCGCTTGATTAACAATAGCTGAATGAAGCAATTCGTGGCATTGTTGTTGTGTTAAGCCTTTGCAAAAGTCGTAAAAAATCCTCCAACGAAAACCTTAATGTAAAATTCCTATTTTTTTTAACAAAATTGCTTTTTTTTTAAACGCTGACTGTAAACAAACTGCTCTGCCGATTTCTGTGCTATCATTGCTTCAACAATATCAAATGTCGATTTTGTGATCATAGTAATGTCAAATCTCAATAGCGCCATCTAGTGGTCATTTGTAGAAACTTAAGACGCTATCCTTGTAGTATCTACTGCAGTTTTCCCAAAAACAAGGAAAATGTGGAGAGAGAGAGAGGAAATGTGAAGGTAGTAGTCAACAATTTTTAATACAGTTTTGCAATGCTTTCTGAAGCGTAATGACCAATCTATAGGGTCTTGGCTACTTTGAGCGGTGTGGAAAATAAAAGACCAAGTATAAGTAATTCAATTTTATTAATTTCCGGTATTTAATTGTGATGATAACAAATATTTACATTTTCCAAGTCACTAGTCGCTTTTTGAGCAGTACCGTACACCAAGTAGGTATTAAGTTTGGGACTCTGTTACTTATAGTAGTTGGTCAACTCTAATATATGTTAGAAGCAACGTAACAGCTCAATGCTACAGTCAGAAAATTGCGGATCCCCATCTTATTTCATATTTTTAACGCTTTCCAACCCAACTATGCAAAAGGTAATGCTCATTCAGATGTGGGAAGAAAAGTCTTGAATCACTTTCATAATACCCAAATTGATCTGCAGCCTTGGTAGTCGTAATCTTCAGATCGTTTGCCTGGTAAACATGTGAGATATTAAAGAGGATTGATTTACCTCATCCTCGTCAGACATATAGGACGAGTAAGCAAAATATCGAAGTGGTTCAACATATTATTGGTCAAACCACGCACTATGTTTCTTTCAACTTTTAACCATTAATAACATTTAACTATTTACATGTATATACAAAAATTAAAATAACTTGAATCATTTCTGCTAGGTGTTCTGTTTTCGACGTTCGTATATAAAGTTCACGCTATATTGCTTACTAGATTTGAATGTGCCTTGTTACTTACAAGTTTTGTGGCTGGTTGTAGTTAAACCCAGTACGTAATGTGCATAAATTACATTTTTCGATGTTTAGACTTTGCAGAACAAGTAGCAGAGTGATTATCGTGCCTCATATTGCAACTGCACCCACTGTCAGTACTTTCTTGATAGTAATAATAGACGGATGACTAGAGTTTGTTAAAAAGGTGGTACCGGATGGCAGTAGAGTAGCGGTAGCGACGTGGGGAGGGGTAATTTTCAACTCGTAGTCGAGCTCGACAGTACCGCGAGAGAGTTCAAAGCGACAGTACGTTGCACGCTGCACCCCAAATAAGTACGCGGAGATGGGACGCCCAAAGGGTGTAACGTTCCCTTCGAATGTGAATAAATATCTCAGGCATTTCCCTGGATTAGAATATAGAAGTCCGCATATTTATTGCACAATATGCAATAGCGGATTGCTAAGTCGCGATAGGTTTGAATGTAGAATACATTGTAAAAGTAAACGTCTTGTATTAAAACGTGATGGTCCACCAGCTTCATTGTTGTTATCCAGTAAAAGGATTCAGAAAACTAAGGCAGAAACCGTTGTCAACATATTAAAAGATTCGTTGAGAGAATTTTGTATCACAGGAACCCCAGTTACAATGTTCGTTACTGACGGAGCTGCAACAATGCTGAGAGTTGGTGGGATGTTGAAAATATGCTTTCCGACACTTCTTCACATAACATGCCTCATACACGCATGTCATCTCGTAGCAGAAACCATTCGAAAGAAGTATCCGATAGGGGATAAGTTAATAGCATCTACCAAAAAGTGTTCATCAAATCTCCCAAACACGTCCGTGTATTCAAACAATTGTGACCGAAATTACCACCACCACCTCAGCCTGTAATAACGCGATGGAGAACATGGCTCCAGGCAGTATCTTACTATCAGAAATATTTTTCACAAGTGAAAAATGTCATTTTGAACCTTGATTCAAATGATTCTCTAGCAGTTCGAGATAGTTAGCAAATTTTTTCCAATTCGGACGTTCAACAAAAAATGGATGAAATTTCCATGAACTTTTCTGAAGTTGCATAAGCCATTGAGCAATTAGAAAACAGTCACTTATCTGCACGAGACGCATTAAATTGCATAAGCAATTTACAAGCCGCTCTAGAAAACTTGATGAACACTATAGGAGTCGATGTTGCTCAAAAATTTGGTGCAATTTTAACGAAAAATCCCGATTTACAAAAGGTTCGGTCTATAACTGAGTGCCCAGATGAGGAAAAGGAATATCTGACATTTGCAAATCTTACTTCACTGGATGTCGAACGATCATTTTCGAAGTATACGACAACGTATTCACAACACCGTCGACGGCTGAATGAATCGACAATGGAAGCGTTGCTGATGTTGCAATTCTACGTAGCCTACCAGGGCGGTTGCCAATTGCCACAGTAGACATCAAAACGACAGGAAAAGATAACAATATTATTTTTCACCAATACTGTATATTGCGTATCTACTTTTATGCGGTGCGCCACTGCCGGTACCACCTTTTTAGCAAACTCTACTGATAACTAAAGTTCGGCAAACGAGTGCAACGTCAGAGGCGTATCGCTCAAAAGTAGGTACGTGAGATATAGTATTATTAAAAAATAATATATTGTTACCTTTTATTGACGCCCTGATGTCCACTGCGACAAAATACTACTGCCCCGATAAGCCGCGCAAAACTGCAACATAAGCAACGCTTCCATTGTCGATTCACTACCTAAATCCCCTCTCGGCGGCTCTGCCGTAGCACGCGTTTGTCGAACCTTACTAATGACGAAGTCGTTGAACACCCAGTGTTCAGTCAATGAAATAGAACGCTAGTTTTTTATTAGCTTAGCTTTCCTATGTTTCCAAGCTAAACATAAAATGTGCAGAACGACACACGTGTATCATCGACGTTCACCACGTTCCGTGCGGAAGTACATGTATTGGTTGTCGTGATTCATTATTTTGCACTATTACCAATGTTAATAGCATTAATCTGGTTAATATCTCCCATTACGACAAAATTTCAGGCATACGACGTCATGTGAGTAATATATTGACAAAAAAAGAAGAAAATCTTCCAAAAGTACAAGAATTACTGCTGAAAATATTTATGCATTTTCGTATCTATTGTATTTCTGCTAAAGTTACAGTTGTATACAGTCAAGAAGTTACAGTTGTGAAAAAAATTATAAAGATTGACATTTATAAGGATTCTTAAATATCTACATATAATATCCTTGATGATTGGAAATACGCATATAATCTCTTTATGTTTAGTGTGAAATACCTTTTATTTAAGAGATTATAAAAATTAGTAGAAAAAGTACGATGTTAACTTCGCCACTGAATACTGCAAATCGGTTTTTAGTAACTTTATACCTTTCCTAGCTATTTAGCAATTAATTAATTTTGCTCTGTTACACGTATAAACGACGTACCTCTTCGTTAAAGCAGAAGGCAATAAACTAACGTAACGGAAACTCATGATGCCGCAAGAAACTTGCTTCATAATACTTCCTCAATTATGCATAATTAATTGTATGTAAATCGATAATTGTGAGGAAAATGAGCAGATTTCGATTACTTTTGCAATTAGTATTAGTGCCTACATCATGCTCTTTACATCCTTTTTCAACACTTTCGCCCTATAAATTAAATAAAGATGAAGAACTTACTTTTTTGTGTTATGGTAAGTTGAGTCATGGCAATATTTGACTCTCGTGGCACCAAATTATCCTGTTTCGATGTTAGTTGTTACTAAAGCTTGGAATTCTTATCCGGTTAACAGGTACATATTCAGGATTGCAACTTTATCTTATATTTAATGACATTATTTACGTAAAAGAATAAAAGTGTATAAATGTATCATAAATAGTAATATTTAATGCAATTAAGCAATTTAGAAGAATATTAATTGCTTTTTCTCGAATGGACGTTTTGTTTTAACAAATGTCCTTTTCGCCTAGCACGTGAAGGATGTTATTTACCAAAAAATCTTCATCCGGTGTAAATGGTTCCTCAGTTGTGTTGTTTCTTAGCATTTGCAGTAGAACCTCTTTCTTTTCTATTGATGCCGCGTGTAATTCTTGTATAATTTCAGTTTTAACGATTTGTCCAATTGAGTGCACATATGAGCTGTGAATATGATCCAATCCAGATTTGCGAAAGAGTTTAATTGCTTTACGCCTTTGGGTCGTTTCAGCTAAATTTTCAGTCTTGCACGGTCTTCCACATACCAAGGTTCTTCTCTTACTTCAAATTGCACAAGCAGCTCACTGTCTAACCAATCCTTGTGATTTTTTAAAAATACGTTAACTTTGCGTGCCGCCTTTTTCCAACGGATTTTGAATTCAGGAAGTACGTATTTTTGAATATTCACGATTACACATTTCAACTGAGGTTCGAAAAACTTGAAATGTTGCCGAATATAAGTCTCAGCGGCTGAAATATGCTTCTGGTGATCTATGAAAGCAGCGTACAAAGTACGTTTAGCGATTTTGAAGTTACTCATTTTAGTCAAATACCCTTTACGTACAAAATATTTTGGATCGTAGAATGTCTTAGGACTAACTGCATATGTCTGAACTGGAATTGATTATATATGCTAAATCAAATATTACACTAAACCACAAGAGAATATTTTTCTTATAAATATTATTTTGATATAGTGTTGTTTTTCAATGCTCTGTTATTGATCGTTTTCTGTTTCCTTTTTAACATTCGATAAATATGTCAATTATCAACAATATATCCGGCATGGTAAAGCAGCCTTCAAAAATTTTAAATATCAAACAAATAACTGTAAAAGAGCATTTTCTAGACACAGCCACTTAAATTTAAAGATATAAGTAAAAGTACAAGAATAAAATTCACAAAAACCAATAAATTTAAGTTCGTTCAAAATGAAATAATTAAAAGCTATAAAAGTTGTATTATCAAGACAAATTGAAAATCAATCATTTATGAATTTTTCAACAAATTATAATTTATCCCAACACTGATTTGAAATTCACAGCAACAAATTAAGTAACAAAATAAAAGATACAGGTGTAATAGTTCCCAAGGGGTCCACGGGAGACTCGACGGGGGTCTACATTGGCGTAAAAAAAAATAGGGGTTCACAAGTTGTAAGTGGGGGTCCACGAAAATTTATCTGGTTTCGATAGTAAAGAACAAAAATGTTGGCTTAGCTTTACCTATCAATGTAGGCAGATAATACACTACTCAAAAAAAAGGGAGCAAAAAAAAATTCTAAATTTTTCCGTAATCTTTGACAGGCTGTATTTCGGTGAAAAATGGTCGTATTAAGACTTTAAAAAAGCATTTTGAAGCTTTAAGATTCTAATTTTCAGATTTCTTGGCTAAAAATTTTTAGGAGCTACGGTTCTCATGCAATCCTAACTGATAGTGCGAAAAAATAATTTTGCAATTTTTTTTTTTGTCCACGGGCTTGAAAAAAATGTTTTCAGTTAGGCCGGCATATGGATCAGATAGCCTGTTTATTTAGCTTTAATTTCCTTTTTTTAAAACCTCCCTTAATTTTTTTGAGTAGTGTATTTTCAGGTGAGCGGCTGTTACTTGTAAAAACTTGCATATTCGATATTCAGTACAACGCGTGTCGAGACTTGCAAAGTGCCGCCCGCCCGCCCGCAACGCTTGTTCAGGCGTGCAAAGGGACGAAATACGACTTGTGCTGTGCTTGCAATCTTGCATAAACTTGTTTGATTCTTCACCAATATAAATACGAATGCCAAGGACAAACGCTACTCATTTGTTTCCGGCATTTTGAAAAGAAGATTGTGAGTGAATCGATGTCAGTGTTTGCCAGTGCCGGAAAAAGTAAGTACCTGCCTATTTGTTATACATATTTTTATTTTATATTGTAATAATATTATATTTGTTATGTTTGCGTGTAGTAGGTACGTAATAAAAATTTAATTCGATATTCGATACTTCTATAAAAGAACAGAAAGCCGAGAAAGATTGAACTTTTAGTACTTTTTATTATAAAATTATTTATTTACCCGACTGTGGTGATTCGCTAAAGGAGAGATATATGATTGACCTGCATGTTTGTACATATTTCAGTGTCCTCGTAGTTGCTAATGCTAAATGACTAAAAATATTTTCATAAATTGTATGTGTTTTTACCACTCATAACGTACATCAAAGTAATAAATAAATCATTAAAATCGCGAAGTTTTGGTGTCAAAATATTCTTTAAGTTTAAAAGTATTTTCTTTCGAATTTACAGAAATGTATCAAAATATAATTAATCAAAAAATGTTTTATATTACATTACAATAGGTTCAGCCGTTTTGTGAAAACCTCTATATGGGTCTTAGCGGTTTATTGCTTTTAATAATTAAAATCAGTTTTGCCGCCAGCATTTTGGTTTTTTCATTGCAATAATTAATTAATCCTATTCTATTCTGTTAAAACACCCATATCCTGTTAAAATCGCCTTATGATTACTAAAACAAACATTTGATTATTTGAAATTTGGTTTTCTTCCATCAAAGGCAGACAAACGATTGCCCATATGCCTTTTATGCAACAAAGTTTTGAGCAATGACTCTATGAAACCATCGAAGCTCGAAGATCATCTAAGAAGGTGTCATCCTGATAAAATAGGTAAAGATTTAAAATATTTTCAAACATTGAAGGAAAAATATGAAAAGAGACCCACCGTGCACAGTATGTTCGCTTCAACGTCTCAAAGTAACGATGATGGCTTGCGGGCATCTTACAATATCTCATTGCTTATAGCGAAATCTGGAAAACCGCACACCATCGGAGAACAGTTAATTTTACCAGCAGTTGAAGAGGTTTTAAAAACTGTTCTGCACAAACCTCCATTTGACGTTCTCAAAAGAATTCCTTTGAGTAACAACACCGTACAAAGACGTATTGATGATATGAGCTCTAATATTGAAAGCTTCTTGTGTAATTATCTGCAAACAACTCATTTTTCTATTCAACTGGACGAGTCAACTTTACCTGGTAATGAAGCATTATTATTGGCATATGTTCGATTTGTTATGGACGAAGAAATCCATGAAGAGCTGCTATTCGCGAAAACTTTGGAGACGGGCACTAAAGGCGAATCAATATTTAATGTCCTGAGTGATTTTTTAAGGAAAAATCGATTCCATTTACAAACATTATTTCGGTGGCAGCAGATGGTGCTCCTGCCATATTCGGACGATATCGTGGGTTTATAAGCCATCTTAAAAGAATTATACCAGGAGTAACTGCAATTCACTGTGTCATCCACCGACCTGGTAGCGAAAAATTTGAGTAATAGATTGCACCAATCGCTTCAATTTGTGATTAAAGCAGTTAACAAAATAAGAAGCAATGCGTTAAATACCCGTTTATTTGCACAATTGTGCGACGAAAATGATGAAGACTTCCAATGATTGCTCTTACATACTGAAGTACGCTGGTTGTCGAAAGGTGCATGTTTAACAAGATTTTACTCACTTTTTGAATCAGTTTTAGAGTTTCTGGAAAGTAAAGATCCAGATTTAAAGAAAAACCTGATCAAATTGAAAGCAGACATTGCGTATTTGACAGATTTGTTCAAAAAATTTAATGAGATTAACTTTCAGTTACAAGGGGACAGCCTAAACTTAATAAAAACAAAGGATGTAATTTCGGCTTTTCTTGGAAAATTGAAATTTATGAAGCAAAATATTAGTCGGCGCAAATTCTCCCAGTTTCTAAACTTGTCACAGGCAGAATGTCTTGATGAGGATATTCAGACATACGTTCAACATTTAAATGCCGTGCATGATGTAAAAATAGATTTGAAGATATTCTGACGATGGAAATACCACCATGGATCATAAATCCATTTGATGAAACGGAAGTGGCGAATGTGGTATTACAAGAGGAGCTATTCGAGCTTAGCACCAATGAGGAGCTGAAGGTGAAATTAAAAAAAGGCTATCAAACATTTTGGCTGCAGGCAGAAATAGCCGAAAAATATCCTGGGCTGTGGCAAATTGCGAGAAAACTTTTGATAGCATTTCCCTCGCCATACCTTGTCGAAAAACGTTTTAGTGTCGTTACAAACCTATTAACAAAAAAAGGAGCAGATTGAACATCACAGAACGGGGAGATTTGCGGTTATTCCTCACAAAACTGAAGCCTAATATTGATAATTTGCTGTCAATCCATCAAGTACATCCCTCCCATTAAAATTATTTTTTTTTAATTGTTGATTTGCATTGTTGAAGTTACGTTACGTTATTCATGTTTAATTTTAATTCTATTAAGTCTGTAATCATATTATTTTAATAAATAGGACACAAGAAAATATACTATTTTTCTTTTTATTTTTACCACTCCGAATTTAGGGTTGGAACTCAGCCGCGACGCAAATTTCTATCGTTAGATCTAATTTTCACATTTTTTTTGCGAGTTTTGTGAATATGGTAGAAATGTAACAGCAGGGGGTCCACCGAAACCAGTAAAATTTTGAAAGTGGTCTACGAGAAAAAAAGTTTGGGAACCTCTGCTGTAGACTAAGCGTATGCTGACGGTTTTTCGTTAGTCGTACAATAAACGCAGCAAAACCGCAAGATTTTCTTTTAGGACATTATGCAGGACATCCGAGACTATCTACATGTATCATCAGTTTTGCTGGGATAGATCCTGGTAATAGTTGAAACCTTCCACGAAGTTTAATAAGCCTTTAACTTGACACCCACTAATTCGATAGGTCAGTACACAAATACAAATCTACTAATCTGTAATTTTCTAACGCTAAAATGTAGAGCAAGACGAGCTCTTTCAATTCATGTATGACACTTAATGCAGCAATACCAATTTTACGTTTTAATTCTACGATGAATTAACTTACGCAAATGCAGCGATTTTCAGTTGCAGTTTGTTAATAAGGTTTGAAACTGCGGTATAAAGTTGTTTCGCTATAAAATTAAAAACAAACAGCTATATGTTAGACTTTGACCTTTTCTGAGTAATGTGAGCTTATTTTCGGCATGAATTGTGAAATTTTGTAAAAACCATTTTTGGTCGAATTTCAACCGCCTGGCATTAACGTAATGCCTCAAATAAAAAGTTGAAAATTTTTCATAAAAAATACACAGACGCTATGGAAAATATGCAAAGTATGGAAATAAAGTATACTGCCCTTAATAAAAGAGAAAATAATTCTCGTCCTAATGATCAATTTTTTTGAACTTCGCATCCGTGCTAAATGTGCTAAGAAAGGATTGAAACAGCAATTTAATATAACAGTGCTATTATTTTACTAAGCAACACATGTTCATGGTTGCTTTGACAGTTTAATATTTGTCTGGGTCTGACATTTCATTATCTGCTTTAAAATGTACACCAAAGAAGAAAAATTGTAAATGTGCCTTCGATATCAAAACCATAGCAGTTTAAAAATTGTTCCAGATTATTTTCTGTTGAATATCCAACTGGAACCATTTCAAATCGTTTAACAATACTGGTGATATTCAATAATTTTAAAAATTAAGGATGTGTTACCAATCACTTAAAGCAGAAGCAATTGTTGGTTTATTAGTTTTATCTGAAATTTTTATTATTGTTTCAAAAAGAAATAGTTTTACATTTCTTTCTAATAAACGTTGTCTTTGTCTATATTTAGAATTTATAATAACACGAATTATAATTAATTGTGAATTAAATTACTCTCAGAGTGGGAGGAGACTATTATAGCCTACCACTTGTTTACTGAGATAATGCCAAAGTAGTCATAAGCATGTGTTGCTTAGTTACCGACATCCACACAGTGCTTTGCTTCGATTATTTTAAAATGCAACATAGTAAAATAATAGCACTATATAGAAGATGTCCTAGTATACCAAGTACTGTTATACATTCATCATAGGATTACGATCGGGCAGCAATCGGCTCGATTCGCCTCTGTCATTGTACACGATTCAATGCGAATGCTGAACTTTGGAAGCCCACCGACCAACCAGATTATTGGTTAGTGCAGTGCAGTTATGTTATGAGTATAGTGATATTTAGACATGTGCTTTTTGATACCTCCATGCGTGGAAAGAAATCACTTAATAGATTGCACTGCAATATTGTAGGAAAAATATTGTAGTAGTAACCCGTTCGCAGCTTTATGTAAATTATTATACATGTTATTGTCATAGATAATACTTCGAAGTTATAGTCAAGAATCTATTGTATTGTTTCACATAAATGTATCATTTTTCCCAACAATATTTGTGTCGAGGCGTGCAAGACAAGATTGTGGCAATTTTTGACATAAAACTTACTAATTTTTTCATAAATCACAGATTATTGATTAAATTTTTACAACAATAATCTATTTAATAGAAATACAATCCGTTAACGACAATCGAGTAGTAGGGATTTGCGCAAGTTGTAGCCAATCGTGTATTCTCAAACAAATTGTAGTAAATTGTTCTACAACTGTTTGATCCTTTATATCATTTTTTCCGTGTGCCTTCTGGTACTTCGCACTGAAACGATTATGTGAAATACCAAAAAAGAATATGTTCAAATATATTTTTTTACAAAATAGCATTCGTTTTTTCTAATGGCGTTGGCCGAAATTTTCGAGTCATGGAGCCTCTAAAGAGGAGCGCCATTTCAAACATTAATTGTTTTATATTTAATAAAAAGATTATTTACGTATAAGCATTTACAATCGCAGTAACTATAAATACCAAAATATCATATTGTACTATTGCATAGAGGTGATACGTAATCGTCTACACTAATAATAGCGTAAGTTCAGCTTGGACAGTTACGTAATTCTATATTACGACCAAATTGAATGATGCAAAGTAATTATTTACGTAGGCAGACGTAAATTTCAATTATATAAATTTGGTTAGTAAATGCAGATATAAATATCACCTGCTTCATGTGCCATGCACGATATAATTAATACGAAGCACGATGAATTTAATGAAGGTATTCTCTGCGTATTTATTTTTTAGTCAGACAGAGGTAACGTTCCGTTAAAGATATAACGCCCATTCCTAATTCGAGGCCTCGAACGTGAGCGTAGCTGTCGTTCGGTTTTAGAAACGGACAGACTTATCTTCCGATACGAATTAAGATCAATTACGATTATGCTAATGCAAAACTTTGGCGGCGACTTTGTTTCTATACCCATTCAAATTGAAATGTACCATTGTGCTGTTCGGTTCACGTTTCCATTTTCTTCTCTAGAGGCTAGCGGTTGAATAAAAATAAGAGTAAAACAAATTTTAATTTTCAACACTTACTGAATCCAAAAACCGTTTTGTTGTTTGATTTGGTCAAAATGCTGGCTATTTTTTACTGCATCTGTGTTTTCTTTAAGAGCACTAGTAAGTTTGCTTCGGCCACTAGAGTTTTTGCACCAACAATTATCTAACGTTTCTACCGAGATGTACATTTATTACATCGTACAAGCAAACATATGTTGTTTATCACGGAAAGTGCATCCATCATCTCCCAAAAGTAATAGGATTTCAATAAAAAGTTATACAGAACGTCCTACAAGGGTATATTTTGGAAAATTCTAAAAACTTGTAATATACTAAAGCCTGCATGTATTATTGAGCAAAAATATTTTCAATTATCTAAGACTTACGGTTATACCGGAAGTATCTGTCAACTTTGTTAATTTAAATAGAACATCCTATATATTATTACCCTTTTTCCTAATTCAATTTTAAAGTTCTTTTGATAAACCAACTATGTCGCTATTTCCAACCATATTTGAAATATTTGCATTTTGAAAATTTTTGGCAGATACACGAGTGCATGTGAACTTTTATAACTGTGAAGGTGTTTAACTTGGGAAATTGAAATTTTGCAGAATTGTTGACCGTATAGGGTAGGATTACAAACCGAACGAAATGTTTTTCGAAAACATTATACAGCGTATTCAACAATTACGATTAAACTTTCTAATGTGAAAGGTATTTTTTCAATACGAGGTGACCACGAGGAACATTTACGTTTTTAAAAAATCAAAACACTATCAATTTAACAAAAAAAAAATTATTTTATTTATCTAATATGTTTGTTGGGATACGCCATTTACTTTATGTAGCGAAAATGAGGTTAGGAAGGTGACGTCCGACTTCCCTGATGCAATTTTCAATTCTGTCCTTGAAGCTCCTCCACACTCGTTCCAGTGTCTCCTCCGTGATCAATTCCACCTCTCTACGAATTGCCGCCCTCAAGTTAATCAAATTACGGGGTTTATGTTGATATTTCCTTCAAATATCTCCACAAAAAAAAATCACACATGTTAAGGTCAGGAGATCGAGGAGGCCAGGGCACATCTCCAAACCTGGAAATCACGCGACCTGGAAACAAGTTCCGCAGCAGGTTCATCGATATCCTCAACCGACCACTGTTTCAGTGTGACTGAGATACCTAAATGGCCACCTCTCGGGAGTTCAATGCTCTCTCCCCCACCGTGACACGGCAACCCAGACTGGGTAACCGTCCCATCGAAAATGTAAATGCTCCTCGTGGTCACCCTGTACAACTGCCTATTTTTCTATTTCTTATGAAATTGCTCTAACAAAAAAAAAAGCCCAAAAAAAGTCATATTAATCACGCATCTAAAATGGAAACTAATCAAAATTAGATTTGTTACTAAAGACAACGAAAGTACATTCCTAGACTTAATTACGCTAGTTTCTGCATCATTCCAAACGTCGATGGTGATATTTAATTATTAGAGACAACTCTAAATGCGGTCGTTGAGACATGAGTCCAAATGATCGATAATACGACAATACTATTGGTATAGAAATTAGTTTACCTAAGACAACATACCATGGACCAGTTATTCTTTTGGTGCTGGTAAATTAGAGCCTTCAAATTCTGTACTTCTTCTACCGCCTTGATAGCAGCTATGACGGCCTTCTCTTGTCAATACACGATAGCAATGAAGTGTTGTATCTAAGTTCCAAATGGCCCATTTTGCAGTTTCTCGCCTTTTCGAATTCCTTGAACTGACGAAAATTGGCACATTTTCATACTCAAAGTGAAAGCATTCTTATGATCTGCTAAACAACAAGCACGAGTTGAGCACCTGGCACAAACGTGTTGTAAAAGGTAACAAACCTTTTTGAAATGCAAATATTTAGTGCTTTCATGAAAATAAAAACACACTACATTCTATAGGAATATATTCAATTTTAAGTGATGGCACATTTTCATTGATATACTTGAAGCAGGCTAAAGAGCAAGGAGGTTAGCACCGAAGGCCTTACTAAATGAAATTGATGAAACAGTTGGGAAAGCTGAACAGCAACGCTGCGAAATCCACTTTCCACCAATCCCTTTTTTAAAATAAACCATCCGATTTACAATTGATAGCATGGACAGCAACGCAAATACATAATTTACACACAGTAGCAACAAAGAACGAGCTAGAGTCACATACTTCTTTTATTCAAATATAACCGAAAATGTAGAATAACTTATAAAGTAAACCGTTAATGTTATAACATCTTCTGCAAGAATCTCTTTCAAGAGGGGAAGTGAAGAGAAAGGAGAGGTAAATATGTACGAACAAATTTACAGCTAAGCAATCGATGTCGATCAGCGCAAGGGAACAAATAAAAGAACAAATATTTAAAGCGTAATTTACGGTGCACGTAACTGTATTAATTAATAGCGTGAAGGGAGAATGTTCACGCGAATGCTGCATTAGAGGTAATGCTTGATGGTGGTGCGATTAGCGACGGCAACTGAAACAGCTAAGACAAGCGTGCCGCGAACATCGACCATCAGGAAGGAATTGGTAATAGTCTCTTATGTCGTGCGTCACATTAGTAAAACAATACCTGGACAATGTCATGGTTTTCTACGTCGATATTAATCTAATGTAACCGTGAATTAGTTTCTAATGCGCTAATGTAGATAGTACATGTTACGTACAAAAACTTGTAATACCATATAATTTAAGTTCTTAATATAAACATAAAATTATTTAACAATTAAAACTGAATAGGTTTTCGTGGTTAGGGTAAGCGCCAGTTCGTAAAGATATCTTCTTGCAAACTAGACCCAATGAAAGACACCTCTATTATAATTTAGATTTACTCTAAAAAAGGAAAGCAAGTTTACCTCCCCATTATGGAGAAAACGCGTTTAGAACAATAAAAGCGATTTTAATACTGTTTCTATTAAATACATTAATAAGCGGTGAATTTATAGAACTGTGCCTATTGCGTAAATGGTAGAAGGTCAAGATATTGAGATAATGTTATAGACACCATAAGGCATTTCTAAAAAATATACAGGCTGATCGATAAGTAGCGAACTAGACACTTTAATATTATTATTTTAAATGAAACACGTTGTATATTATTACGTGTTTGGTTTCGCCATCTAGAAACAAGCCAACGTAATATAGTGAAATGTATAGTGAAATGTTTATCTCAGGGAATATTGGTAAAAAAATTGAATTTTTGCAATTTAATTAGATTTTAACTCTTTGTGGGATTCGGGAGTATTCTTTGATACTCTTTTGGTAATTTTTATGAATATTTGAAATTAATAAATGGAAATCAACAAATATTAAAATTGAAAACGTAAACTAACCCTGATTTTTAAGAAAATGACATATAAACACTATGTTTCTTATGCCATTTACAGGAAATCTGCTTTTCTAAGCTTGAACCTTGTCTTCTATTTTAAATTTACTTTCTAATTTCTGTATCGAACACTTTAAATTGAGACGCCAGCCAAAATACTAGTCAACTCGACGAAAGTCTAACCAGAATTGATTAATTTATTGGCGTCCCTATGCTCGTTTATTTTAATCGCGATGGCGATTGTTTCTTTCCACAGCAAATTTTGATGATCTCACGAGGAATTTTTAATAAGTGTTTAGACGTAGCGTGGGAGAATGAATGTGATAACGCTACTCAATGACTCAATTGGACGACTCTGTGATAGACGAACCCTCATGACAAACCTAAAAATACAAAAACTTCCCGACGTAAATGAAAATACCTTAATGAAACATGAAATAATGTTAGAAATACCTTTGAATTTACCCTGATATTTGTTGTAGGAGAACTTTACATTAATTTTGAAAATTTGCGAAATTAGGAGAATGAAAAGAAGAGTTGCTTTGTCTTCGATCCACTAAGATCGTCGATATCTGGACTTATATATTTTATATAATGTCCTGACTCCAAGCTTTCGAAATTAGCTTTTTCTCCGCTAGAGGGAATTGCATTACTATCGGGGTGGTTATCCTGAATACCCTAACCGTCTAAGACTGACAGCTGATTTCCGATGTAAATATTGAGCATAACAATAGATTTCATATGTCTTTTTCTAACAGATTTCGAGGTATTTTTAATTCTGTCTGATGGATTCAGTTTCTCATTTTATTTAAAATTTGGTTTGGTTTTGTTCATAAAATGAAATTAAAGAAGGCAGCGGACATAGTTCTGTTTTGTTTTAAATTTGGCGCCCCCTCTAACATACACAACGTATACAGAGTGTTACCCCGCAAGTCACCATATTGACACGTATATAGATCAGCTCCGCATTAAAAAGACCGAATCATATGACCACGTGTATAAACCGCCTAGAGTTATACTGTGCTACCGCTTGGAGTGTTCGCCCGATCTTCACCGCTACAGAATCAGTGAGTTGTTCGTTCTCCCTCATTCTATTCATTTGCATTATATTTAGGATAACGCTAGTATCCGGGCCACAATTTAGAGTTAAGAAAAGTGCAGAACAGCTTTTACAAAGGTAGTTTAAGGTTTGTAGTTTTCTTTTACAATAAATAGTTTTTCAGTATCTGTACTCGTTTATTACCAAACGGAACTTAGTTTTTGGACGTGCCTCATATATAAATTTCCTATAAGGTGGACGTAGAAAAAATTCACAATACTGTTTAAAAAAATGACGTTTCTGATGTTTGAAT
Organism: Dynastes maya; assembly: GCA_029619315.2. Classification (NCBI taxonomy): domain Eukaryota; kingdom Metazoa; phylum Arthropoda; class Insecta; order Coleoptera; family Scarabaeidae; genus Dynastes; species Dynastes maya. Next base: position 31,217,953 of record JAROYE020000001.1, read on the forward strand.
TTGGCGAAGTTTGGTGTTCAATACCCAACACTCCGTATATTTCAAAGGTGTTCCAATTCCAAGTGTGGATAGAGGAGGCTGTGCAATTTAACCTCGTAAAAATTTACGCTAGGATGTATTTGCATTTCGGATTTTTTGAAGGAAATAGGTACACCTAAATTTAGGCGATTGAAGATAGAATTATAAATATCTTGAAATCTCTTACAACTAGACATATGAAACCTATATCACATTAGTATATATCTACATAGGGAAACCAAAAACGTAACAATATATAGGGCGTACCATTTAAAATAACAAAGTAGGTACCTGGTCCGCTACCTATCAATCGCCCTGTATATACGAAAAAAATTTTGAAAGATACTCAATGAGGTGTATTATGGCATCGGAAAATGTTAGCTTTCTACTATTTACACTATAGGCGCAATTTTACAATTGCAGAATGTTGGGGCACCTGCATATACATAACAAGTTAAAAGTGTACCAGCGTATGTCCCCGTGCATTTTAAAAAAGTTCCTTCTTAATTATATGGAAGACGCCAAGTTGAAGAGTTGCTCAGTATTCAGTTACATGAACAAAAAAAGAATATAGTGCAACTTGCAAATTTACATTTAAATTGCTAAGTAGATTAGATGCAACATATATATCAGCACTTTCACTCTTCCCTTCCACTTTTTTCTATCCTTTGACTCATTTTGCCAGCCTGTCACTCCTATTGCTTTCAAATCTTCTATGACGTCCTCCATCCATTCCTTCCACGGGTTTCCTCTTCTCCTTTTTACTCCATCCCCACCTTTTAACACTCGCTCGTTTTACCCATCCCTCTTCTAACATTCTATCTTTATATCCCAGCCATCTCTCTTTTTGCATTTTCATTACTTGGGTGATACTTGGTTTTTTGTACAATTCTATTACTTCTTTGTTTGTTCCTCTTCTGAAAACTTCGTCCTGTTTAACTCTTCTGTATATATTTTTGAGAATCTTACGCTCCCATTTTTCTGATGTACCCTGTTCTTTCTTATTCATTGTCCAAGCTTCGCAGGTGTGCGTGGTTGTAGGTCTTGTTTGATATACTCTTATTTTTGCCGTTCTCGATAAATTTTTTAATCTTACTTTCGTTACATACATACATACTTGTAATAAAGCTTATTGCATTATAGTAAACCTTATTCATGGCGATAAAGCTCTTTAAACTCACTTTTATTGTCAACCTGTGTTATCTACGTTTTTGAGTGTGTTGATGTTTTATCTTACGTTGTTATTTCTATTCTCCCTAACACAAATTCCATGTTTCACCGCTGGTTTTCAAACAGCTTTTGTAAGTTGAATTGATGGATACTGATTAAATAACTCTAGTTGGAGGTAAAAATCTTTTGCCATAGCCAAAGTCCAAATTTTTCTTCTGTTAATGGCTTCCTTTTAATTTACTTGGATATTCAGCTTTTGGGTATGCTTTGTTAGAGAGCTGCGTACACAGATCATAAACTATTCATATAATTATTATTATCATCTACTTTCAGATATATAAAAACTCATTATCTGTTTTACGTGTTATGAAATAATTATTTTGAAACTAAAATTTATCGCAAATGACAGAAACAACCTGTAACATACCAGGGATACTATATTTTAATATTAATAAAATGTGTGACCGGACGCGGATATACGCTTATTGAACGTCGACTAATTAACGCTAACACGGCCACATTCACACATTCGCCGATATGTTTCGAAAAATATTATTTTGATTTCATCTCGGTGACATCGATTTCCATTACTTTTCATACTGTACTTATTGTGTTACGAAATATTAATAAATGACTATTTGATAAAATATCGCAAAACGACTACAGCTCATTATTCTCCGACTGCAAATTTGTATTGAATATAACACATTGGCGTTCGATTCTAATGAGAAATAAATTAACTCAACTTTGAAATAAATTATACTTTCAAATAGATTGTGACATGCTTGACAGTGTATAAACCTGCAAATACTCTCTTTGTATAACTAGGCAACAATCTCGAAAATATTGCTAGAGTATAAAATAAGCGACAACTTGACCTTTTTGGTGGAACTTTGTGTTGTTTAATATTAATTTCTACACGTTTGACAAAACTTCGTAACAATATTTTTGGTATGCATAATTTGTATTGTTCTAGCTTGTTTTATTTAACTATACGCTTATATGTCGTTGTACTTTAATTATGTATTTGTACGTGTAAATTATACATCGTAGAAGTCGGCTAATTTTAAAAAAATGCGATTTATGATTCCATTTAGCTTATGGTGGTATCCGCATTATAAGTTCAAAAACCATGCGGAAATAGAGGGAACCCTTTATAAAAAACTGTTTATATTGCATAATATGAACAAATGATTTTTTAGAAATTCAAATATTTAGTTATAATTAAAATTCGCAAAACCGGTATCAGACCACGGGCGTTTAGAGAGGCGCATGATATGTAGTAGAAATATTTGTTACATATATACCTAAGAGAGGAGAAGCTTAACAATCGCATAAAGAATATCAGTCTGTAGATATCATTTCGGTTCGTTTCTTACCGTTTTTTAGTAGCAAATATGAGTGAAGAAATAATTCGTCAAGATTATTGGTTGGTGACCAATGTTCCAAAGTTTATTTCAAAATGCCCAAACTTCAAATACGACGGATCTCGTGTAAGGTGTTTGATGCGCAACAGTGGCTTACTGATCACTGAAAATGATCACAATCCGAAAAACATGTAAATAGCGCAAACCACAAACGGTAAAAACGTCACAAAAATTCTATGCATAGTTTGTAACGGATTCAATTTGTATGATGAGTATTTGTAACATTTCATTAAATAACATCCAAAAAGAACAGTTTCGTAAGTTTTGGGACAAATGTAGCCTCGACTGTGGATTGCCAAGTGGATCAACATTGCGAAATTATTTACCACTGCAGATGAATCAACGGATTCAATGAAGAACTCAGTGGTATATATTACAGTACAAATATTAAAACCAAGTGGATCGTCACTTCCATATCTAATAGGTAGTACAAGACTTCAATCGTGTGCTGGTGAAACCATTAAAAACGTGTATTTTATACTTTACAAAAGTTCGAAATTTCGGAACCTAATTTTAACGTTTATGACTTACAGCAGATCAGTTATGCCTCGTGCTGGCCGGCTTGATGTGTTACATCTCGTAGCTGAAACTATTCGCCACTGCTATTCAGATGTAAATGAACAAATAGCATTAAGCAAAGCAGTGTTTGTCAAATCTCTCAAACGAATTCGGCAATTTCATCAACAGTGTCCTAATATCTCAGAACGACTTCAGGGGGAATGTGGTTGGAAACTGCGTTCTACTCTTTTTAACATTTCCATCCACTCCAGTCCCTAATGTTACAATTTAATACAAAAGAAGCTGTTGCCATCAAAGCAAGTCAATTGAAATTTGAAAACTATCAAGTTAAAATTGACGTATAAACTATTCTCAATAACTACCAAGTAATAGCGAATGCCATCACAGCATTATAAAGGTGTCCGTTACCGTTAATCGAGTCCTTGCAGGTAATGTGCAAAGAGGGCCAGTACTACAAAAAAAAAATACAGATTTGGCTAGATTAAGGCTAATTAAGTGTCCCTTCAGATACGCTTACTTGTTTCAATGCCAATTACAATTGTGCAAATATTACGTCATTACATCTCGAACAATCGTTTTCGTTGTATACATTTTTTTTTTCATAGACGAACAACGCTCAAGGGCAGTGGAGATGAACGCCATGATTCGCATCTTTAGTCGTACACGTTTGGAATTTTAATATTTATTAGGTAAGTATTTCTGGATATGTATTATGTTAACTATAAGTTATAACATGAATTGTTATTGAAACAAAATTACGCATTTCCCAGTTGGACGCCTCTGATCGGAGACCGTGATTCGCGAACCTTAGTTATAATTCTATTATTGCTGTCTCTTCACGGTGCTATGCTTACAATCGTGTAAACGATAAAAGTAGAGATCAAACGAAACAAAATGTGGATGATATCAGAGCCTACTTTTCTAAGCAAAAAAATTTAAAGAGTCTAGCTCATTTCATGTAAAAGACACCAAAACTGTATTTTGTCATAATGAAGACACATGTTTACATAGAGTTTAAGTATGGTGTGTAACCTTTACGGATTTTGAGGTTTCTATACAATCGTCATTATATAAATCGTAGGTGGTTTTGTCTATATTAAGCAGAGCGCAATTTACTGACTTTGATAAAGAGAAATAACGAAATTTTTGGAACAATTCCCATGTTTTTTTACACCTATTATATTAAGGGAAAATAGATGGATAAGCTACTGCAGAAGTTACTTACCGCGATCACAGGAGGACCTTACAAACGTTATAATAATAACCCAATATTAAGTGCACATATTTTGCAAGTACATGCAGTTTCTAAGAAGTGGTAAATAAATTGGTCAGCCAAGCCTAGTCATCGCGTAACACTTATTGAAACTAAAAGGTAATTCGAAATAAAATACAATATACGAGGGCTGTACAGTATTTATTGTCTTTAATATATTAAACAACATTATTATTCAACCTTGCACTTAAAGACACTTACTCCTCCTATGCTCTAGCGTATTTACACCTTTTTCAAAAACTAACGATTTTGATCAGAGAAAACTTCTTGAACTGCTGTCGACGTTGTCGTCTCTGTTAAATTTGGTTCCCCGTAGACTTTCTTTTAGTTTTGGAAATAAATAAAAATCACTAGAAGCTATGGTAATTGCTTTTAAGGAAATGAGGCTTTTTTGTACTGGAGCAAGAGATAATACTACGTGACAATTTTCCCCTTCTCCATCAACACCCCAGAAAATCTAGCCATAATATTACTCGCTGAGAGTCGGGCCCTAAATTTGCAAGGTGGTTGAGATCTTCGGAGTTGCCATCTCTTGCTTTGTTGTTTAGACTTGGCATCGAAACTGTGAACCCATGTTTCGTCAACTATAACAAAACAATCCAGAAAATGTTTGCATCACTGTTAAGCAATGTCAAATATGGTTCTGAAGCGTTCGCTTTTGCTCGGACGTGAACATTTGAGGTACTCACATTACAGGTCCAAAGAGTTATTGACTGTTGTTTCAATTGTACCATTTGAAATGTCTGCTATCTCCGCTAAACGTCTAGTAGTTTACCAAGTTTACTCAGGTCACAGTCAATATTTTCTTGAATGCGTTCAGCTTGCGGTCGACTAGCACCATTTGCATGTTCACAAGTTGTTCTACCACATCGAAACTCGAGACCAATTCTTCACTACCCGATTTGAAGGATCATAATCCTCAAGCACACTATCCCTTAATGAATTTGTTGTGGCGTTGAATCTTTCTGTTGCTGATATTTAATAACAGCGTTGAGCTCGTTTTTCTCCATTTTTTAAATCTTTGAGCACCTTCTATTTTAACTTATAATAACAAGTATGTTGTGTTGTTATGGAAACTTTATTTCAACGCCTACTGTGTTAGTCAATAAATGCTGTACATGTCTCGTAAAATGTAACATACTAACCAAACTGATAATATATTTATTAATAGTCCTTGTCTAGATGGCGCCCTAGAAGTATATGGAAGGTTATAGAAAACAACAAGAAAGATTAATTATGTACTTTAAAAACTGTAATTTATTTGCCTATGCTAATAATGGAGAGGAATTTTTATAATTTTAATATGAACACAATCATTTGCTTTTACCAAAAATTAATGCTAATATAGATCATGGTATGGGTGGAATCATTGCCGACAAAAACAATGTAGCAGAGAAAATGGCACTAACACACGGACATGTTTTTGCCTACCTGGCGTCATCAGTGTATTCTGAGCACAATTTTCTGTTGTATACAATTGCGTTTGCCTCTAAGTTTACTGTGCCCTTGGCGATGGGTGTCGGCGAGAGACATATTGAGTGCTATTTTTGAAGATTGGCAACATAAACTGAGAGGCAAACGCAATTGTACATAGCAGAAAATTGTGCCTAGAGCCACGCTGATGATGTCGTCTAGGCAGAAACATGTCCGTGTTATTTTGTCTGCTACATTGTTTTTGTCGGGAATGATTCCACCAATACCATGAGCTATATTAGCATTAATTTTTGGTTATTGTTACTAGGCACTTTTTCCACGCTTTGGTTAATTTCAGTTCCCTGTGCGTGAAACATTTGAATGGTGCAGTTATGTTTATTACGGTCCTAATTCGTAATTGTACCAAGCTGACTCGAACTATACAGAATCTCTAATTGTCGAGACTCGAACTATCGGCATCCTATTGTATATGTTTAATACCTATAAAATAAAATCGCTGCCTCCTTTATTTTCAAATTTCATGGAATTTATGGTGGCTCGAACTGAAAGTTACGTTCGCAAGGGATATCTTCATTTTCTTCTTACAAATCAATCACTGATTTGTAAATGAGTCCGAGGATGTTCTGAACTGTGATTTAAGAAAAAATAGGAGGAACAAATTCTAAAATCTAATGCAGCATAAACCAAATTTAGGTTTTGTTTCTCTTAGAATCGTGTCATTTGCATTTTGACTGTTGAGACTTAATACCTTAATACAAGTTTTTTACTTACAAGCAAAGGCACCCAAGTGGTCACCTCCGATTTTGATAAAATTTGGTAGGAATGTAGAACACCGCAAAATATTTGACACGTATTTTTTTTAGCGCCCCGTTTTTGGTTTTAGGGGGTGTAATAGGTGCTCAAAGTTACCCCCAAAAACACATTTTCTGCAATATCTCAGGAACGAGAAGAGATATTGAGATCGGGTAAATACCAAAGTGTTTCTTGTTACTAGTTCTACATTTTATGTTAATCAAAGAACAGTGGGGGTTGTTAGGGGTTAAAAATATCATTTTTTATCGCCCCTGCTCTTGTATGATATAAATTTATTTTTTCTTTTTTTATCATTAAACTACGTGAAAAAATAAAAGTTACTTGTTTTTGGATTTTTTTATGAATGTCCATTTTAGGGAAGTTATAGCCATTTTTATGTACCCGTACCGAAGACTAGTTTTCTTTATGTTTTTAGAATTAATTTCATTAATTGATTAATTTCGCATTGTATTTCAGCTTAAAATTGTTTGTTATATTAGAATATAACAAAGTAATATGATACATACGGACAGTATGCTTTAAAATGTCCGCCCTACTGTAACGGTGTTTTACCGAAAGAGAACCATACTCTCTTGCTAGGATATCGTGCCAATTTTTGATCTAAAAATGTGTTTCTCTATTTATAACTGCCTCTATATAAGAGTGTGGTTAGCTTGCTAAAGTGTATTATCATAAAGTGTTTTGTTCTGTATGTTACGGTTACAATTAGTTATTAAACAGTTATCGTTAAAGATAATTACGACGTATCCAGAATGGTCTCCTTTGCGTTAAATATACTGAACGTTTTGACAATATTAACAGGTCTAATAAATAACCAATACCACGGTTATGTACCTGCATCTACAAAAAATGGTGCCGAAGAAGCACTCGCACAAACTGTGTTTGACATCATTGTGAGTGGCTATAGCGATCTCACTTACGACACGGAATAAACTACCACCCTGGATTTCGATTCACAATCCGACTTTCCTGGACCACAGCTAGTAGATATTGAGGAAGACGACAGAGTAAATTTTGACATCGAAGAAGAGATGTCTAGCGTTGAAGTAGAGCAGGAACTTACTAATACTGATTTTACTTATAAACAAAAAGCTGTTGAATATTGGAAAAGTGGAAAGAAAGGACGACTTTCTCTAAAAAATGTTCAACATCGATTTAATAAGGTTGCGTCACTTCGGCAGCTCAAACGATGGGAACAGCAAGTGACCAGCGGCGGAGACAGACTACATTCCTACCAAATTTTATCAAAATCGGAGGTGACCACTTGGGTGCCTTTGCTTGTTAGTACAATTTAATATTTATTTGAAATAACTTATTTTTTAACCAGACATGTTAATATCATTTAGCTTTAAAATCGTTATAAAAGTCTATTAGGCTACAGTAATGATGAAATCCCGAAGTAGTAAATTGCGACTTGCGTATACTTTGCTAATTTTATACAGTATGTAGATTTTAGTTTACTGTTCCTTCTTGTCGCATTGTAGGCTACCTGTAAACGCCTTGTCATTTGATATGATAGGTTTTTTCACGTCAAAAGTTGATTGATAACAATCACGCTAGCACAGCGTACCTCGCGTCGTTGTGGTCGCCGAGATTCCCATGTTACGGAATGCCAGGCCCGGCTTCCGGTTCCGGGCAGCTGACCGCAGCACAACAACGCCGCCGCGGTCCGTTGGGGAACTATGCTTAGTGGAGCGCATAGACATCCACGCCTGCCAGGATTCATCGATAAATACCGAATCTGATATTTCTAACTTTCTCCCACGATTGCCTAAAACCCACGCAGATTTGTTTAAACTCTTATCTCGTTTAACTTTGTTTAATAGGTGAGTTTATAACAAGGCTGATGTTGGCTGTATTAATATCGCCACCTTTCATTTTTGCTGTTCTTCACATAAGGTTGAGATGAGATTTTAAAAATACATTGCTTTTTAATTGATAGTGATATAATTTCAGTAAAAGTTTGCTACTATTATCCACTATAAGATCATTCATGATGAGTTTTTTACAACACAATTAATAAAATCTGTTTTTACAGCAAATATTTTTTATCGTGTCTAAGTACTCTATTAAATATGATCATAGTGGAATGTAGCAACGAAAATGTTGATGTGTATATAGGTTGAAGGTCAAAAATATTTTGTAGTACTTATACGAATGGACGGTACCACCACTCGTTTAGCAAAATTTACTAAAATTTCGGAAATACAAAATAAAATACAGTAAATGTTAATTATAGCGTCATCGTACATAGGGTTACTTTTTGAGGGTGCCGTGAAATTATTATGCATTTTAGCGTCAAAAAAAACCTTTTTAATGTCACTTGAACACAGTTAAAACATCATCTTTTGTATTCAAAGTACGCATCTTTTTTCTTGGAGCTAAAGAAGACTGTGTATCCAGTTTAAATTGCTTGCAGGGAGACGTTTACTTGTATGAAAGCCTTAACTCCAGACAATTACTGTTTCAATTATCTGCAGTACTATTTTAAATCAAAGAACTAGTGTTGGGCGATTATGAATAATATAATCGAGATATATCGATTATACCCGAATAATCGATCATTCGATTATGGTTCAGAAATCATTCATTATTCGTTTCGACTGCGCAGGAGCACACAAACGGATTACGATTCGAGATCTGTACTCGAAACTTCGAGTTTCGAAATAATTCACTCGTTACTAGGATTCTGTCAAATAATCGTGGAAAATAATCGAAATCGTTAGTAAATTTCGAATGATGATTTCGAATGATCATTCGATTATTTTAAATGATTATTTCGATTCATTCGATTATTGAAATATATCGATTATGCACAACACTACAAAGAACATATTTTCTTAGCGTTTCTTCCCCCGCTTAAGAGAAATATATACTTGTAATGAAGTAATTGTATTTCTTTGTTTAAGACATTTATTAACTTGATTCAAGAGAATCTTGCAGAAAATTCGAAGAAAGCAATTCTTAGTATAAGTAAATGGCCGTTATAACACAACAAAATTTTCTTCAAGATAGTAAATAGTTTTCTTAATTCCAGAAAGCGTTTAGGTATTGTTCATAAATCAATAGCTTCATTTTCTTAAAATAAAGCATTTTTCACTTAGAATTCTTGAAATGCATATTATTTATATGCACATTATTAATTGCGCATACCCTGTTAAAACATTACTACATAATGCAGTAAATTATTCACATTGCTTGTAATTTTAAAAAGGCTAAAGTAGAACTTATCTACAGAATAATGTTCAAACAAAAATTGAACTTAATGTAGTACACATGAAAAAAGTGCCTAGAAACAATAACCAAGAGATAATGTTAATAAATAGCTGCTGGACTTGATGAAACCACCACCGGCACAAACAATATAAGAAGAGGAAGGCATTAACGTTTCTTGCTCCTGGCGACATTGTTCTTACATCTCTCAGTTTATGCCACTAATCTTCAAAAACAGCAACTGAAATATTTCCTGGCGCCACCTGGTTCCAGTAGTTATAGTTATGCCGTCTTAGATAGCAGCGGCGGAACCAGAATACAGATACCATACTTACCCATACAATGATGTATCCTTTAACGTACAACGTTTCATAAACATTTTCAAAAGATACCGGTTAATGTATTTTTTTTTCTTTATAATAATAATAATAATAATAAATGACTTTATCGGATCTTAAATGCACATTACATAAAAAAAAATTATACATGTATATATAAATGTGTTGAACACTAAAATGTGCACAGATCCAACCCCATGGCGAAACCCAGTTGCAGTATGATTTACTGTTCCTGCTCATGTCCACCATGACCTAAATCAGTGAATAAGCAGTTCAATTCGAATTAAGATGCCTACTTACAAGTATAAATGTTATTAAGTGAAAATTACAAAACAAAATGTATGCCTAAATTTAGAATAACAATAATACCGACTACCAACAAAAACACCTATTCCATTCATACCCATATCTACTCCCATTAAGACAAATAAATATATAATTTTGCTTTAAAATTAGAGCTGGCGGCCTGTTTCAGTTCATTCGGAACATGATTGTACATCCTATAAATAGAAAAACTAAAAGATTTTTCATATAGAGACGTACTATGCAGCGGTGGGGATATCAGATCACGGAAGCGGGTGGTTATATTGTGGATGTCTGTCCTAAATTTGATCTTATTGTAGAGATAAGGTGGTGACTTAAACTGCATATCTCTATGATAAAGACACAGTGTTTGCAACTCCCGCCTTCGTTCCATTGAGGGCCATCCAGTGTCTTTTATTTTATGAGAGATATGCTGAAATCGACGAATACCAAACAACCAAACAACTGTTCTGAACTTTCTGAATTCGATAGGCAGTATTCCTGTCGATAGCAGGGTGGAATAACGGAGAACAGTAATTAAATTGCGAAAGGACAAAAGTTTCGCACAGCAGTTTTTTAACTTTTATCCTAAGGAGTTTTCTGTAGGGATACAGTTTTTTTAGATGGAGATACGCATTCCTGATGTAATTAGAAATCTGCTCCCGGTAACGAAAAGTATTATCTATGACTAGTCCCAGATTCTTTGCTTTGCTGACAAAAGGGATTTCATCATTGTTTATTTTGACCTTTATTGCAGATGCTAAATTGTTACAGGTTCTTTGTTTACCAAACAGTAAAGCTTGAGATTTAGCTGGATTCAGGCAGAGAGAGTAGACTGCCGAGATATCAAATAGACGTTGCAAGTCATCATTAATTTTTGCATTGCGCTGAGACCAATTGGAGGGTTTAAATGAGCAATACAGTTGCGTATCATCCGCATACTGATGCACACTACAATACCTAATGGCAGACACAAGTTGGGAAGTATACAGCGAAAAATTTTATTACTAGTTACCACGTCTTCTAACTTAACTATAGTTTTTTTTAATGTATAATAAATAATAATAAAAAAGGGAGAAATAAACTTAAATATTAACTTATTAATTATTATCACGTATCCTTGTAGGCCTGATGGTGTGTTTTTTGAACACGAAACTGGTCACCTAACCTCTCAATAGAACTTTGTGAGATCTTTGTGAGAATATTTTCTTAACTTGAAACTAAATGATTTACTTGGAAGAAACATTTTTCTGTCTTGGATTTTCTTAATTTTCTAACCCTAAGAAAATATTTATTTAATCCAAATAAAATTTCAAGAAAATTATTTTCTTATATTATACATTTTTATAGTCTTGAAATAAAAATATTTTCTTGAATAGAGACTGATTTTTGCAAGAAGGTTTATTTTCTTAATGCAAGAAACCACTTCTCTGCGTGTGAACTTAAATTTATCAATTTGTTTTTAGGAAACAAGGTTGATAATGATGGTAAGGATTGTGGGATAGTTGGCAAACATTTTAGGCCAACCCATGATTTCCTTGATATTTCTGACGTAATTAAATATTTGAAAAAATCTCTTCCCAGTGGGGGATCGAACCTGAAATCTCCCATTTCCCGTGACTTCGTTCCTGGCGTAAGACCCCGAGGTGTAATGGTTAGCAGTCGGCTTCGATTCTTTACCGGTGAGAGATTTTTTCAAATATTTAATCACGTCGTAAATACCAACGAAATCATGGAATTTCACATTTCACCGACGGAAGCTAATATATAATAATTAATTAGTGTGCTTGGCACGTAAAAATATTGTTTGTCGAAATATTATAGTATATTTGCATACAAATAACATCTAGGTATTAAAAAGTGACTTCGTTCCTGGCATAAGACCCCGTTGTGTAATGCCAGGTCATTAGTATCAACAAATGTTTGGAATATTATACTTGCTAATGGAGAATCAAACAGATAATTATAGCATATACATATATCTTAAGGCGACGGTGTTAGCTCTGAATAAGGTCGTACATGGAATTGCTATAGAGCGAAAGCAGATACATACCTTATATTGAAATAGGTCCCATTTAAAAACATTTCAGCGGTTTCAAATAGGATTTAAATGCTATGGAATCACATACTTTTCTGAATTTAAGTACGTATGTATATAAAGTATTTCTCTAGATTTTAGCCAACAGGTGCTTCATATTGAATTAAACTATCGAAGTGTTTGTATTAGTTGTAGACTTCCCGAATTTAACACCAAAATAATTGAATTACCTTTCCAATCGTTCAGTACTTTTTAGATTGATTTAATATTAGATTCAAAAGGTTCTAACCGTTTCTATTAAAGGAAATAGCCTGTATATACTGAGGTCCTAAAATATCCCCCCTCCCCCATGCTAATTTTCGATCGATAGAAGCTAGCGTTTTTAGAAAGAATAAATCGATTTGTATTTTTTGTGAGCTAACTTTTGCCGCTATCAGCAGTTCAATTGCATTTCCGGTGTCACCGGAAGTGACGTCACCTTTCTTATTTTCAATAGAACATCCTATATATTTTTACGTTTTTGGAAAGGTAATTGAAAGGCGAATCCAACGATATCACGTATGTTCTACTTTAACTTAAAAAAATATGATATGCAGCAATGAAGGTTTTGGTAATCTGTTTTTTGTTGTTACGTAAAGTTGGCTAGGAAAGCACGCCAAATTGTTTTTTGTGACGCCAGACTGATCTCAAAAACTCGTTGCTAAGCAAAGTAATCATAACAATTGCTAAACTGTCAAATCATTCTTGTTATTTATTGTTATTATAACCTGCATTTGTCATACTTTTGTTCTTTGTTCTCGTTATTGTTTTCTCTCATTTTAATCTGTTTTGTTGGTTGTTATTACTTCTTTGCTTTATCGAACTTTATTGCAATTAATTTATTCTGGTAGGTTGTTGATTTTACAATGGTCTCCGCACAAACCACTTGAGATAAACTTCAAATACCTAATTTTAATATTCGTTGAATTTGGCAACAATTACCACGAAATGGAACATAATGAATACTGCCCTTGTATAGCCGGAAATATTTGAACTTTCGCATTAGATAAGGATAGTATAAAATTCTTAGAGCGACCTGCTTTAACAGAAGATAATATGATTTACATTTTTGTACAATTTGTTGGGCAAATTGCGCCACGTTAAATAAAGTAATAATTGTTGCCAGATTCACATAATATTAAAACTGATCCACGGTTCGTGCCGAAGCCATCATAAGAGTAATAACACAAAATACATAAAAAACAGACATATTTTTTATCGAAAACTATAAAATTTAAACAAACCTACCATAATCAATTAATTGCAATAACGTTCGATAAAGTAAAGAAGTCACAACAATTAACAAAACAAGTTAAAATGTGCAACATAGGCATTATTATGAAATTCCAAGTTTAATTCCGGCAGAAACCAGCGATAAGAAATTTGTGAAACTTCCCGTTCACAGAATATCGAAAGGTATTAGTAAAGTTTTTTGGGCATAAGATATGAACGTTTCATTCCGCGAAGTACACTCAGAAACCTTCTAGGGCAATCGAAAAGATAAACTTGAAACGAAAGAAAGATCGGGAATTTATAAAATCGCATGCGGTGACTGTGATAAAGCTTACATTGGACAAACGAAAGGCGATAGGCACAAAATTCAAAGAACATTTAGCTCATTACCACTATGGAAAGATCGAATCGTCAAGTACAACACAACACAAACAAAACCGGGGATAATCCTGAACTAGAAAACTCTAATTAACTGAGAACGTAACTTCGCAGGAGAATATTAGATGCTTACGAAACCATTTATATGAAAAGGAATGCGAATCTGTTAAATAGGGAAAAAGGTCCATTTGGCCCCTCAGATTTGATGGATTTATTGGCGTAAAACGGACGCATGTTTACGTTTTGTGCTTTAGTCAAAAACCTTTTCCAATTAGTATCGCACATTTCGCATATTTTAGGGTGTATGGGCGGTATAAGTAGGTACTTGTAAATATCTTCTAGAGTAGCGATAGAACAAGGCATGTTAGAATTAAAATCCTTTTCTCGCATCATTCGGTCTTACAGTTGACAATGGAAAGCCCAGAATTTCTCGAAACAATTGTTTCGAATTAATCAAATAACTTGTGTGGTGCGGAGTGTGTCGAGACTTTAGTGTTTGCCATACTACCCCATAGTCCTTGCCATCATTATTAACGATAATTATTTGTAATATTTGGCGAAAACATTGATAGTGTGAAGTTATTTCAAATGCTAAGGGTAGCACCACTACTAAAATCATATTTCTTTATTTCTTTCTCCCCTTCCATTTGCTTTTTCAGGTGTCGAATTTGGGTTAGTTTTATGGGTTTTCATTCACTCCTCTCTTCCGTTCTTTTCTGTTTTCCGTCATTCTCCTCTAGTGTCTTCTCTCTTATTTTTCCCAGGTCTACTATGTGTTGTATCCATTTCTTCCTTGGCCTGCCCTTTTTTTTTCTTTTTGCGTTATTCTTTGTTTCATGCACTTGTTACTGTGTCTGGTTGCATCCTCATCACGTGTCCGCATCAGTTCATTTGTCTCTTTGTTGTTTTGTTCATTATCGATTCTGAATCGATCGTTCCCCTAACTCGTTACTTATTCCATCCCATTTTGTCTTTCTTGCTATCCTCCTTAAGTGCCTCATCTCCATTGCGTTTATTCTACTGTTATGTTTTTTCTGTATTGTCCAATTCTCACTTGTATATAGTAACGTCGGCACCACTATTGTGTTATATATCCTCAACTTTCTTTCTTGAAGCAGTTGTCTTTTTCCTAGAATTGTGGTTAGCGCGAAGAATTTTACATAAGCACATTAATCATAAAAAAACAAAAGATCCTCCGGTCTAATTGAATTTAGTGTAGAATAAGTACTGTACAGATTTGGTTTCTTTACAGTTGTCCTAAATGAAAAGGAAAAAATACCATACGAGGTGTATTGCTGTTCAAGAACGAGATTATATCCAGCGGTGAAAATGACATCATGTCACGACGTTGAAGGCCCACATACGGGCGGTGAAATTCTAGATGGCGAGACCGACTCTGGTTACAGGTAAAGTAAAACTGAGCGTATCCCGGTGATATGCTCAAGTAAATTTGTCACTTACACATGCTCACATATACGTGCTGTGATATATACGCGTATATGTGTGCACGGTGGATACCGGTCATGATTTATACGTACAGCTCTCATGCTGGGCATGCTCCTTGCTTTTTACGTTTCGAATGTGCGACTACGTGCATACGTACGTACACTATGGGCCGCGTGAATCGGGACAAATCGTAGTAAAAGCAAGACCTTATAGCTGCATTTTTAAACAGCAGCCATTTATTCAAAAGTAATACCGATTTTTTCAGGTTTAGATTACCTTAAAGAATCTGGTATTTTTAGAAAGATATATTGAAATGTTTTATCTCAGGGAAATTGTTAAAAAAATTGGAATTTTGTAAATTAATAAAATTTTTAACTCTTTTGTGGGATTCGGGAGTATTCTTTGATACTCTTTCGGCAAATTTTTATGAATTTTGATATAAATAAATGGAAATTAACGAATATTACAATTGAAAATGCAAATTAACCTTGATTTAAGAAGATGTCATATGAACTCTAAGTTCCTTAAGACATTCGCAGGAAATTTGCTTGTTCTAATCTCCAACCTTCTCTTCAATTTTGAATTTATTCTCTAATTTCTATATCGGACACTGATCGGAAAGTGGGACCGCAGTCAAAATACTGGTTAGCTCGAAGAAAGTTTAACCGGGATTGATGAATTTATTGGCGTCCCTTTTCTCCTTTATTTTAATCGTGATGGCGATTATTTCTTTCCACGGCAAATTTTGATGGTATCTACCCAAATAAAATCTATCGAGGAATTTTTGATAAATAAAGTTATTTTTAGACGTAGCATGAGAAAATGAATGTATTGACGCTACTAAATGACTCAAACTAGACGACTCTGTGCTCTAAAATACGACTGACAACGTTTAAATACGAAATTTTACTACCAAAACGAAGATACCTTAACGAAACATATTTAATACACGAAATCATGTTAGAAATACCTTTGAATTTACGCTGTCGTTTGTTGTAGGAGAATTTTACATTAATTTTGAAGATAATAGGAAGATAAACTAAAGAGGAGTAACTTCATCGTTTCTCCATGTTTGTCGTTACCTGGACTTATATATTTTATTAAATGTCCACACGCAAAGGTCAGTCGGCCTGGAGGAAATTGTGGCTTTCGAAAAATAGCTTTTATCCACCAGAGGGAAATTCATTACTATCGGGTGGCCATCCTGAATACCCTATACGTTTGAGACTGGTAGCTGATATTTTCGAAGTAAATATGGAACATAACAATATGTATCGATGTGCGAATTACATTCATATTAATGTGAGTCCATCGAGGGTACCTCATGTGTAAATAAGTTTTCTGCAATAAATAAATATACAATGATAAAGAATTTGAAATTGAATTCAAAACAACCCTCTTCCATCGAAATTGTATGATATTGAAGAAAAAAGAAATATCGGTCAGTTTAATGCCAGTTTGTTTCCCTTTATATAAAGATTGACCCGCTTTTCTTATAAGATTGATGCTAACAATAATCTCATATTTTTGATAATAATATTCCATAATTTACAAGTAACGATCAGAAAGCTTTCGCAATATTTGTTACTTACAGGACCTAAGTTGACTGGAAGAAATCTGAAGGCAATGTGATAAAATAATGTCCATTGTCACCGTCACGCTGATTTTCACATTTTGGTATAATTTTCTTGCATCTGGTGCTCTTTTTATTACCAAAGAAATTATCCTAGGTTCTAAAATGAGTCCTAAAATATGTTTATTTATGGTCGCGTTATTCCGATATCAGAACATTGTATACCTGTATATAAGCTTTTTGGATAATATCTAAAAGCTGTTTTAAATGTACGTTCTCCCAATCTGAAAGCTATAAATTGGATAAGAAAGTACTAGGAAACAATACGTTATTATTGTTATTATTATACAGCCTGTCACGGCAACACTTGCAGTATGTTATACTAGCAGCCTTGAAAATCACAAAAGGTGGGGGTAATGTGGTCTTACGAGATATAAATTTAGCCAACAAAAATGTACAAACGCTTGTGGAGGCGGCTACAAGTTCTCAACTGTTACTATTCGCAATGAATAAATTAATAAAATTCAATAGCAACAAATGAATTTTCCTAAGAATATATTATTGAACTATTCTGATATGTCGCAATATAAAATATGTTCAATAGAATACTTGCATGCTTGCGAATATACCATGTTGTAAGGTTTGGATATATTAAGAATAAAAATATAATTCATCTTTGTTCTTTAGGATTTACATATACTCTAGGACTTGTTTCGGCTTATACCATCATCAGCCAGAAACTAATAATAAAAAAATATCAATAAGATATGTGCAGCATGTCCACTCAGTGCGCGAGCGAAAGATAATTCCTTTCTTGAGCAGTCTAGAGCAAAAATTTTCAAATAAGACAAGTTTTGCATAACATAAAATTATACCAAATATACAGGGTGTTCACTTTCAGCTACACGCGGCGCAAGCTTGGTTTTCTAAATGGAACAGCTTGTATATTATTATGTTTCTGGATGCCCTTCCTCAATTTAAATCTGCTTTCTTCAATATTTCCTACGCCTATTTCTCTCAGTTCTCGAGATAATTGAGGTAATTTGAGATTTTTGAGACATTCTCCTGTTTCTTTGACAGCCGATATCGTAAACGCCTTACATGCCGGAGCAGTGATTCAACCTTCATTCGATTGCTGTGACGAAATACTATAATTTTTTTGTTTTTTGAAGATATTCATTAAAAATAACCTGTAAAATTTAGTTGTATTTTACTCCGATTTTATAATTCCAACTTGAACTTTTAACTTTCACCAATTTCGACTTGAACATCCAAATTTTAAGAATATGATTTTATCCTTTATGAACATTTACCACGACTGTAAGTGTTGCATGTTAATTATTACCTATTTACCTTATTGATGTATATTTATCATTAGATTCTAGCTGAAAATAGCTTAAACCAAAACTAGTCATGGATAATAAAAATAATAAAGCGTAGGGAACAAATAGGAATTTAATTTTTATTCTTGAAATATTTGAAAGTTCCAAAAGAATCTACATAATAGGAATATCCTGATTTCAGCTTCAAACTAGTCTTACATATTGGGTAGGCTAGTTGCCAATGTTTATATTTCAATGAAGGGTAAAGAAAACAGCAATATGCACCAAAGAAGTGTATCATTTCCTAGCATCGGCATGTGGCTTATCATGTTATTGCAATAACCCTTTGAAATGTAATTAGCCTTGGAAAATATGTTCAGATTTTGCAAATGGAAACAAGATATTAAAGAAGAGTGCCATTCACAGAAACAACTGATAGCTTCGCTGATATGTGTTCAGTAATACGCACACCAACGAAAGTGTTATTAGCACAAACATCGCATTGAATGAACGTCACTTTTTTATAAGTACTAATACTCCGAACCGAATCTAGCCGTTACCTCCGATAAATAACAAGGCCTGAGCACTCTGACGTCTGACGTATATTGTCTTAGCTGAACGATCGGCCATAAACGCGTTTACACATTCAGATCCTCTCTGCGTTTTGAATTGGTTTATCCAAATTATATTGGTTTTATTTTAAAAAATACTGTGTAGTGATATTTCCGTACTTTGTTGGTGGTACCTGTAACGTTTTTCTAGTGTTGTATAAGCGATAAAACCTTTTCTGAAATGATAAAAACGGGGTAACCCGGGCGGTCGATTTATATTGGCGTCGGCTGTTTTATATGTTTTGTTTGTGAGTTATGCTTTGTAAAAGAAGATATTATTTACTTCTCAACAGCTACAGATCCAAGGACCGGTGAAACTATACGTTTAAAAAATCCTAGGCTTAGAAAAGACGCTAGTCCAACTCAATTCCCTAACATTTGTCAAAAAACGTCAAGATTTTATTGTTCAAATAGTTTTATATTCTTACATTATATTCAACAAAATTATTTTTGATCACGAAGAGATGTTTCTAATGTGTATCATAAACGTTCTGTTTTAATACAATATATTTTAAACTATATCACCGAACATAGCCATTTGGATAGTGATATATGTAAATGTCATACAGCAGTGAACGTATTGCAACAATTATAATAGCTTGTTCTGCAAATAACCTCTTTAAAAATTATCGTGGGAAAAGTAATGATAGATTAGGTAAAACACCACATGATAGGAAATTAAAGACCCAGGTTAAATAGCATGTCTGCTAATTTTCTCGTGAAATTGAACAAAATTTCGAATAAATTTGCAATTACTGTATCATTTCAACCTTAGTTTCGTTCAAATACATGTACAGTTACAAATAATAATAATTAGTCGATTAAATATCAACCACAAATACATCATTCACGAAAACGATGCTCGCTTACGTGTTTGGTTTTTACTTTGAACCGGAAGTCCTTCAAAACTTAAAAAAGAAATGCAAAAAAAACGATTCCTTTACTGCTTAGGCTAATATCGTGGATGGCGATACATCACCTAAATAGCGTGACGTCATCGAGGAGCGCTGATGCCTTTTTGTCTTGGTGGTAACGATCTAGCTCTATATTTCTTAAGATATGGATAGACACCACTTCCATATTCGTTATAGTGATCGCTTTTGCGTACATGTTTATACGGTATATTTGGTATATTTCACGTGCCTTTTAGACTTGTTTTGGTTTCTGGTTTAACAATTCTGGATTTCATGATGCAGCCCATTTCACAAATACTGAAATATCAATTATTACCGGTTGTGGAGAAAACTTCTGCATCTTGCCACACATCTTCTAACTCTCCTCGTTGCTGCTTGTTTAGCACATACACTCTATAATACACAACTGTAAAACATATGTTAGCAAACAAAAACTCTCACTGCGATTTCCATAATTTTCACCACAATCAAAACTGTTTGTGATGAAAATCGCTGAAACCACAGCAAAAGTGTCCATATTTTATTTAGATTAATATGTATGGAATTTTACCGTGGAAAGTGATAAATTACTGCTACGTTGTTAATGTTTTTAACCTTTTTAATTACTATAGGAATTATGGAATTGGTCTATCAACATATGTAATTCTTTTTTAAATATTATTTATTTTTACAAAGTAAACAGCTTCCCTCCAAATAAAGAAATTACTCGGCAAACACGTGCTAGTATTTTAATATTAAAAGTGTCAAGCCAAGTGTCATGTTCCGTAAGATTTTTCTTGGCTTCTGTTCACAACGAAGCTAATACAGGATTTACACTAAGATTAGGAAAATACTATCGTAATAATAATTTAAATTGCTGCCTTATACATAAAGCCGGTAGTGTACATATGCATATGAACCTGAACAAATGTTTTCTCAAAATCTCGGACAACCACGGCGCAGCAACAATTTTAATTTTACACACCGTTCACTGGCATATAACTTAGGTGGTAACCATGACTTATTTTATTAAGTATCGCTTAGTGATTTAAAAGGGTTTTCGTCACCCGATTCCCCCGTTCATCATACCACCTACGCGTAAGAAAAATTTGATTGTCTCATAAATTGAAAGAGGCAGTCCGACCAACTGCTGATTATGCGTACCTAAATCTTTACTCCTGGGTCCACTTTCAGACGTCAATTTTGCTTCCGTTGATTTACGGACTTTTGTTGTCTCCTTGTAGACCATAATAATTCTGGACATCCACAAGTTCGTTGCTTAATAAAAATTCGAATTTTTGACTGTACTTACAAATAAACGTAGGCAACTGTTGCCCTCCGATTTTGATAAAATTTTGTAGGGATGCAGTACACCGAAAAATACTAGGCACTAATCTTTTTTAACTGCCTTTTTTCGGTTTAAGAGGGTGTAATTGACGCCAGACCAGATATCGAATTCATTTAAAAAAGGGGATTGTTCCCTGATACTAGCACTACATTTCAGATGAGAAAAAATCAGTGGCACATCCATGTGGGTGTTAGAGGATTAAAACAATTTTTTTTTCGCCCCCGCCCCGCAGGTATTGTCAATTTATTTTTCCCATTCATATCTTTAAACTACACAAAAAAAGGGAAGTGGCGATAACTCTCGTAAAATGGGCATTAGGAAAAAAATTCAAAAGCAGTAACTTTTATTTTTTTTTTGTAGTTTCAAAATATGTAACAGGGAACAATCCCTTTTTTAAATAAATTTGATATCTCGTCTTGTTCCTGAGATGTAGCAAAAAATGTGTTTGACCGTCAATTGCACCCCCTTAAACCGCAAAAAAGCAGCCAAAAAAATACGTATCTAATATTTTTTGCTGTACTACATCCCTGCAAATTGTTATCAAAATCGGAGGGGGACAGTTGCCTACGTTTGCTTGTTAGAGAAGTATGGCATAAAGGTATTTCAATATGAATCCTATAAAGTACATAAAATCAGTTTTGAATGTATTTTTGTAAATTTGAATAAGCGTACTTTGAGATAAAAAAGATGACATTCTAGCTAAATCGTTTGCCATAACAAGAACTTGTAGAGGACTGCTGGAACTCTAAGTTATTTTCTATCTATGTAGGTTTATAAACGGTTAATACGGTTATTGTTAAGTACGTAGAAATAGGTTGTTAGTTTAATCGTTTATATCTATAGGTTGTAATTCTTTCAGTTTTGCAAATATGTCCTAAATGAAGTTATTTGAACCTAATTTAATTAATTTCTATTCTATTAAGTATTACGATGTATTTGCTTGCTCTGTTTGGGTTGGGTATTGTTATCTACATAGGGTGAGGTAAAACTAATCTTTGTGTTGTTGGAAGTTGCTGATACTTAAATCTACTACCTACACTACAACTTTGCTGAAGGCTTACCCTTAAGAAATTAAAAACGTTAACATGGAAGGATTATTTTCTTAGTTCAGCGATATCACACGAATATAGCAGGCATGTTCCTTGAAATATAAAAGGAAAGTTGCTTTTTTGTTTAAAGTACTGCGACATAACTCTAGCTTCAAATTGAACAACGTGATGAAATTCGTAATGGAATTTAAAATAGTTATTTATAGAATTTTGATAAAATTCAAAAATTCATAACTAACAACCTTTCATAAAGATCTGGAGTTAATTCTAACACTCTTCCAACTTTCTTCTGGTGTTCGCTCCCATCTATCCGCTTCTGGTGTTAAAACATTTGTTGCAGTGTTTAACTTTAAAATGTGGTAATATTTTATTCAGAAGTTATGTATCTATAATTCTTATGGTAATTATTTCTATTCTTTATGAGCTATACTAACCTTTGCTTAGCTGAGGGCGTAATTTCGGGACTTAATCAGGTCGCGGGCCGTAGATAAGAAATAAGTAGGTGGTAGTGCATAAAAAGGCGATAAAAATTCACACATTTTTTTATTTATTAGAATTATAATAGCATAATCAAACATATAAAAAGCAAATTAACAAAAAAAGATAGAAAAATCAAATGAAAATCAATGAGAGACTTGAGTTTGAAGTTGAGAAACAAGATGATCAATATTGGGGTCAATATCACTAGTATATAGGCGCAAAATGTTTTCTAAATTAACATCTGTAAGCCGAGTACGATGCTTATTTTTATTAATTTTCATGGTTGAAAAAAACTGCTCACATTTATACGTGCTTCCGAATGTGCAAATTATTTTTCTTGCGAAAACTCTCAGCTGAGGATACTTTTCTTCGGAAAGGTATATTCTGTAAAATTCGCTTAGTTCCACATCATCAAATTGAAACTCCAAATATGAGTCTTCTTGAAGCTCGATCAACTCCATTTGTAGGTGAAGCGGAGCATCTTCCACATTACACTTACACGGATTTGCAAAAATATTGAAAGTGCTATCCATATTCCTAAAATTGGAAAACCGATCAGTGAATTGCTCTGACAGTAGTTTCAGTTCTTCAGCATAGCGACTGTAATTAATGTTTTCGTGACTGGATAATGTTACAAAATGAAAACAGTTTCTGCTTCTCATTTGTGTTTCCCACAAGCGAATTTTGTTTTGAAAAGCTTTAAGATGACTGTACAGCTGATTTACCAATTGTCCTTGTTTTTGAAGCTTCAAGTTCAGGTCGTTTAAGTGTCCTGTGATGTTTACCAGAAATGCCAAGTCACAAAGCCATGTTGGATCACAAATTTGCGGCAATGTTTTCTCTTTCATTTCCATAAAATAAGCTATTTCTTTTCTAAGGTGATAAAATCTTTTTAGCATTTTGCCTTTGCTTAGCCACCTTACTTCGCAATAGTATGTCACATCATCTTGTTCTGAAGAGAGTTCATCCAAAAATGCTTTAAACTGGCGATGGTTAAGACCGCGGGATCTAATAAAATTGATGGTAGTTACTACCACATCCATAACGTTCTTCAGTCTTATGGACTTAGAGCACAAGTTTTGTTGGTGAATAATGCAATGCAGAATTATTAAATCACATTCTTGCACATTCATAGCGGTTGCTCTTTCCTTCAGAATTTCGATAAAACCTTTTCGTGGACCGACCATTGAAGGCGCACCATCTGTGCACACTCCAACTAATTTACACAACTGCAAACCATATTGCTCAAAAGTGCTTTGCACCTCGGCAAAAATATCTTTTCCAGTAGTGGTCCCTTGTTGCGGCCGTAAAGCCAGTAATTCCTCTGTCACTACAAATTCTTCATCAACACCTCGTATAAAAATAGCTAACTGGGCTGTGTCAGATAAATCTGTACTCTCATCCAAGGCAATCGAAAATGCACGAAAACCAGCCAGTCTATCAGTCAATGTTTTTTTTGATATCACTAGCCATCATATCTATACGTCGAACAACAGTACGTCGCGATAAGCTCACTTTCTCAAACTCCTTTTTCTTTTCTGGACACAAAAGTTCTGCAACATCTACTAGGCACTCTTTAACAAACTCTCCCTCAGAATATGACTTCGATATTTTCGCTATTTTGGAACTAACTATAAAACTAGCTTTAACAACACTATCTAGATTTGATCTTTGTGAATGGAACATTTCTTGCTGTTTCCCTAAATCGGTAATGAATCTTTTAATTTTATCCTTTCTTAACTGGCCCGTAAGTAATTTATATTGAGCGAAATGCTTGCTGGAGTAACGCCGCTTCATATTGTATTCTTTTAAAACAGAAATTGTTTCATTGGACAGCAAACACATAGGTTTACCACTGTGCATGATAAAAAAGTATTCTTCAGTCCATTTGTTTTGGAATTGACGACATTCTGTGTCCACCTTCCGCTTTTTTAAACCAGACATCTTGATAGATTTTTTTTCTTCTGAGCTGAATTTGCTTGAATATTTCCCGCGTCTTTTCTTATCAGTTGTTAAGAAGTAATGAGTTAACACGCGCGCTGAGTGGTTTATATATTACCCGCAATAAGCAACTAGAATAATCTCGATCGTACGCGAATATGCGATGCTAGCCGCGTTATGAATAACAGTCGGCTCTGGAGCGCTTCGAGGTCATCGGGCGGCTTCCCGAATGTTTATCTGTTTGTCTCTTTCTAACGACTATTTCTAACTCGATCTGTGGCGTTCCATTGCGTACGCTTAATAATATTATTTATCGATTTTAGTCTTTATGATTTGAATAAATACAGTTTTAGGTTGGTTGACGGTAATTATAAATAAACTATGTGTGCTAAATCCTTAATTTTTTTGACGCGTTATTTGAATTTCTCTCGCGAGCCGGATTGAAGCTGGTGGAGGGCCAGATCCGGCCCGGGGGCCAGAGGTTGCCCATATATGTTCTAGGGAATATAAAGTTTTGAATAATCACAAGTTTATTTTATTTTCAGTAATTCACCTACAATGAGATTTGAAAAACTTACTTGCAAACTGTTGGCCCCCCGTGTGTGGTTTTTTAAAATTCCTTCAAATCGTGTTCTTTTTCTTTGTAGATGGTGTTCAAGATACTTTTTGATAAATTCTCTGGTGCAAGAGATGCTCTTCAATTCTGCTTCAATAGTTGTTCAGTATTGCCCTTCTTTTCTCTGCTTCTGAATGGTTTTAAACTTGTTTTGATTGTTTGGGTGATCAAAATTCTATAAATATTTATTTTAAACTTATTTTCAACATAATTTTATCCAAAACATATGTTGAAAATGTTTATTTCTCTCTCTTTGTTTATTTCGTTGTCACAGAAATGCCAATCCAATGATTTTGGTTGGCCTATCGATGATTGTTTGCGATGTTACAGATGGCATTAAGGATTTTGATACTAGATTTCAGGTAAATAGTGTTACGCGTCTTTTAAAAAAATATTATTAAAAGGTAAATTATTGAAAATAACTTGTGGCTGGATTATTCTCTATAAATTAATATTAATGGAGTCAAAAAATCAGAGAATTATTAATATAAATTATCATAATACCAGGATTCGAATAATTCAAAATTAACTGCACTAATTTGGGGTAACGTATAAAGGAATGGAATTTGTGTTGCAGGAGTAAGCTTTCATAATAATTAGGTATCAATATTGCTATATAGGAAAGCAGCAAAAAGAAAAGGAGAAATGAAATATTTTTGCAGAGATCTTAAAACGTCTTAGAATATATATCTAAAGGAACGGAAAAGATCAAATTGGAAATTTGCTTAGAATTTAAAATGTGACAGTAAATTTTGACCAGCTAATTGGTAACTGCACAGAGAAAAAAAAGTTCTTGACCCAAACAAATATGCATTCAGTCAACCAAATCGTAATTTGAAATGGTGGCAAAGATATATATTTTTTTTTACTTAAAGAAATAATTTTGTTGACATCGTTATTTGATTCAAACATATGATCTCTTGAAATAAATAACCTCAAGTTTGATTTGAAAATATATCTGTTTGGTTTAATATTCGTAATATGTTTGATTCAACAATACAGTTCTTTCTTTTAAAAACTTCATCAGTTTGAAACAAATATATTTTGCTTTACCATATATACCAATATATTTTGCTTTATTTGACTTCACATTTTAATGGCCAACGTTCCCAAAATGGCAACATACTAAAAAAACTAATTTTTATTGAATAAAATCTTATTATTTGCATAAAATTGTTAATGTTTTAGAATGTGTTATGTATTACTCCTCCATTGACAAGCAAAGGCACCCAAGTGGTCACCTCCGATTTTGATAAAATTTGGTAGGAATGTAGAACACCGTAAAATATTTAACACGTATTTTTTTTTAACGCCCCGTTTTTGGTTTTACTGGGTGTAATAGGGGCTCAAAGTTACCCCCAAAAACACATTGTCTGCAATATCTCAGGAACGAGAAGAGATATTGAGATCGGGTAAATACCAAAGTGTTTCTTGTTACTAGTTCTACATTTTGTGTTAACGAAAGAACAGTGGCGCACTCACGGGGTCGTTAGGGGGTTAAAAAATAATTTTTTTATCGCCCCTGCTCTTGTATGATATAAATTTATTTTTTATTTTTTTATCATTAAACTACATGAAAAAATAAAAGTTACTTGTTTTTGGATTTTTTTATGAATGTCCATTTTAGGGAAGTTATAGCCATTTTTATGTACCCCTACCGAAGACTAGTTTTCTTTATGTTTTTAGAATTAATTTCATTAATTGATTAATATCGCATTGTATTTCAGCTTAAAATTGTTTGTTATATTAGAATATAACAAAGTAATATGATACATACGAACAGTATGCCTTAAAATGTCCGCCCTACTGTAACGGTGTTTTACCGAAAGAGAACCATACTCTCTTGCTAGGACATCGTGCCAATTTTGGATCTAAGAATACATTTCTTACTGGCTTTAGCCACATGAAAAAATAAAGGTTTTGGATTTTTTTCTAAATGTCCATTTTAGGGAAGTTATCGACATTTTTATATATTCTAATCAGAGACTACATCTTTCTCTTTTTTTTGTTTATTTATCACTGCTTCCGTAGTGTATTATCATAAAGTATCTCGTTCTGCTTCGATAACAATTAGTATCAAACAGAAAATAACACCATATGTTGTTACACATTGTTTTCATATTGCCAACAGACGTAGCAAATGCAAAAAGTAATTTGTTAATTTACAAATCCTAGAATGAAAATGATAATTACTTATTGTTAAATGAAATACAATTCAATTGACGTAAATAACTAAATATGCAAAAATATAATAAATATTGATATAGAATAAATGTAATAATTACTATCTTCATTTACGGTTGATAATCTGCACAGTAGCGGTACATCAAAATGGCTATAAC
Source organism: Dynastes maya (assembly GCA_029619315.2). Lineage (NCBI taxonomy): Eukaryota > Metazoa > Arthropoda > Insecta > Coleoptera > Scarabaeidae > Dynastes > Dynastes maya. The sequence continues at coordinate 31,245,770 of JAROYE020000001.1, forward strand.
TTTCCTAAAATGGACATTCATAAAAAAATCCAAAAACAAGTAACTTTTATTTTTTCATGTAGTTTAATGATGAAAAAAGAAAAAATAAATGTATATCATACAAGAGCAGGGGCGATAAAAAAATGATATTTTTTAACCCCCTAACGACCCCATGGGTGCGCCACTGTTCTTTCATTAACATAAAATGTAGAATTAGTAACAAGAAACACTTTGGTATTTACCCGATCTCAATATCTCTTCTAGTTCCTGAGATATTACAGAAAATGTGTTTTTGGGGGTAACTTTGAGCCCCTATTACACCTCCTAAAACCAAAAACGGGGCGCTAAAAAAAAATACGTGTCAAATATTTTGCGGTGTTCTACATTCCTGCCAAATTTTATCAAAATCGGAGGTGACCACCCTTTGCTTGTGAGTACGATAGACGCTTTGTACTTTTTAAGAAAGAAATCATCCATTAACGAGCATATAGGGTTGTGTTAAAAAAACGCAATCTCTTGAAAAACTTTATTAACATTGTAGATGAACTAACAAAAGTACATAAAGAATAAGTAATGCCAAAAATTAATCTCCATTTTGTAGTGACGTGATGCTTTTATTCTTGTAAATAAATCTCAGATCCCTAAAATACCATTAACTTCCTCCATTACGTTAAGATTAGATTTCCTTCAAGTCTCTTCCAGAGTACTCACATTTCCCATGAACCTGTAAAGTGAATCTGGTTAGATTGGATTAGGTCTCGAAGTCGTAACTTGATTTTAACAATATTAATAACATTAAAGTTAGGTATAGTGCGCCGATAACTTTAAACAGACTGTGGTGTGTCCAAATTGTTATAATATATAGTTATAAAAATACATCGCCAAAAAATATATAGGTATCTATAAAAACAATAATTACACAGGCCAACAAAACATATTTGTAAAAACTTTTTCAAGAAATAGATCCAAATCTTATGTATTTTTGGGTGCTGAAACCGCATCTGGTATACAGTTTTTTGCGTCACCCACAGTTTTCTCATAATATGACGTCAATTATATTTTAACATGGGGAAAATTGGATATATAAAAAATAAAAACATTTAACTTAAACCCTACTTTTATTTAATTAAGCTACAATTTTTATCTATCACAACATATACCACTTCAATACAAATATTTTAGGTGCTTTTTTTTGTATTTCCTTTCCCTTTTCTCTGTGAAGCTTCTTATGTAGCTTTTTCTACGAAGCGATGCATTTTGTTGTTCTCGATAAAGTGACCAACAGCAATCACCCATCATGTTGATACTCTACCACCCATGGTACCGTTTCTCCATCACCTTTATGTACTGATGGAATCGTTTCCCCTGTTCTTCACTCACATCGCCTAAATTTTCGGAAAAAAACTCAAGATGGTTGTGCAAGAAGTGGACTTTAAGGCTCATCAGACATCCCAGACTTTTGAGCTTGTCAATCATATTAGCTACGATAAGCTCATAGTTTGGGTCTTTCACGTTGCCCAAAAACTGGCTTAAATGATATCCAAGTCTCCTTTGTTGTCATCCTTGCTTCAAAGTTGGAATCGAACATCATTTTACGAATACCAGGCCCAACGAAAACACCTTCTTTCAGTTTGGCTTCTGATAAATGTGGAAATCTTTCACACAAATATTTAAAACATCCACCATCTTTAGACAAGGCTTTTACAAATTGTTTCATTAAGCCTAACTTTATGTGTAGAGGTGGTAGAAGAATTTTTTTCGATCTACTAAGGTTTAAGTAATATGTTCTTCTCGCCAGATGTTAAAGTTCTTCTTACGGGCCATTGTTTTGTTTACCAATATCGATCCCTTGCTCTGTTGCCCCACTCACATACAAAACACGGAAACTTTGTAAATCCCTTTTGTTGACCAAGGTTCATGCAAGCAACTTTCAAATCTCCACATAGCATCCAATCCTGAGCCGGATAGTTATTTTTTGTAAACTCATGCCAAGATTAAGTTTCCATCATATGGATTTAATGAGCAACAGGTAGTGAAGCATAAGTATTTCCATTGTATAAAAGAACAGCTTTTAAACTAGTTTTTGATGAGTTTATAAAAAGCCTCCAATCTGCCTTCTTGTAGTCAATGCTAAATTCGTTCATTAGACTGCCAATACATATCATGGCAGTAAACCAAATCCTCTTCCTGCTTGAAAAACTGAGCAAACTGTTGATCTCTTGTCCTATATTGGTAAATAGATATTCCGGGTGCCAATAAATATTTTTCTTTCAGCTTAGAACCAAGTGATTCTGCTTGTTCCTTAGTCAAACCCAAATTTCTCACCAAATCATATAACTCAGCTTGTACAAACAACTACGGTTTCAAATTTTCTGGAGAACATTGGAACTCATGGAAGTCCCGGTCTATGTCCTACCGGCCGAATAGCTGAATTAAGATTAGGGTAAACAATTACTTTCTTAGTTTTGGAGTTATACCCAGAAAATCAACGCTACAAAAATAATAATCATTTGAATGATTTTTTTGCTCTCTCCATACCATGGGTCCTGCAAATCTAAAAGCTTTCTTTTCTTTTTTAGACCATTGCCTAAGATCCTCGACACAAACATAATATACCTTGTGAGGAGTCCAACATTTTTCTTGATCACCGATTTTTACACCAAAATATGCAGTTAGTAATGTTTCTTTGATGTTTTTTAACTACAAACTCACCACATATATTACAAAAAGTGTTAGGATAGTTTTTACAACCACGGCTAGCCATACTTAGAGCACAGATTAATAAATAAGTACTAAAACTTAGAGCACATGGGCCAAACACTGAAAAGTGAGGTTATATTGATTGGAAGAAAACAAACAGCTGTCCCACTTACCAGAACTGCCAACCTAATAACATTTGATTTTACTGCCAATGTATTACATTATACGTTACATTTGAATGATAAAAAATTAACTTCTCGCGTATTGAGTATTAAAATGTGAAAAATTGGTGGGTGATACAACTCTTTTATTATTATTTTCGGACTCAGCTCATCCAAAAACATAAGAATTAGGTAAAATTAATAAAAAAGTTTTTTTATCGTTGGCCTGTGTTATCTGTGAATATGTAATTTTGTAATTGTACACGTACAATATTATTTCGATGAAGATAACATAACCACAAAATAACTTACGTGTTGTGTGTACAGATAAATAAAATTAAAAAGTAATAGTTGTACTACTTTTGTTTGCAAAGAATATTTCAAAATTTACTACCTCGGTAATCTTGTAGGAATCCTGGGAATCGCGAACGAGTGACAATGTTAAATGTGTGGCGAATTGAATCGCAATTTATTTAATCTACCAACATTGGTGTTACTGACATTGAAAGCGAAATCGCTAATCCCTAATACAGACAGGAATTCTGATATTCACCAATCTGTGGCAGCTATTTTATTATTCTTTTATACAGAAATTTTAGTTATCCAATGGCAAGAATATATTATTATTGATGTCCATTTGCATATGTGATAAGTAAGTACAGATACAAACACGATAATTACATCAATGAACACACAGTTACAACAACGCTTTAAACACCAACTCACAGATACCTACAAATTCATTTAATCTATTTAATTAAGACTGTTAGCGATTAATCACATTCTTATATCTAGTATGAACATGTAGACGTTATTAAATCCATTATTCTACTTACCTACTATTTTCTTCATTAAATCTGACCACTTACGAACCACCATCTCACACCTATATTAGGATTACGATTGCGGTTGTATTGCATTCACGCAACGGAAATTGCCGACGATGCGCGAAGCGCACAATCCTAACATAAATATATTATCAAATAAAACATTTGTACATTCAAATAAATTCAATCTGGTGCTCTTAAAAAATGTACTTTCACTTAGATAAACCTTTGTTAAATTAAATAAATAATTTCAAAGATATACATATATTTGTTTGATTCAAGATCTTTTTTTCTCTGTGTGCTCTACAATCGTCATAGATTTTTAAGTGATCTATTTTCCAATACTTTGTTGTTCGTTATTTTACCACTTGTAATAATGAGCCATAAAAGTATAACGTATTCAGTGTCATAAATATCTTGGATTCAAACAAGAACCAATATAATTCTTAAATTTATTCATATTATTGCTTGATAAGAAGATTATTCCAATGTTAAATTCCGTGAAATGCCTTCAGTAGCAAAGCGTTTGAGATTAAAATAAAACAACAGTACACAGGGAAAATGATATAATTATATATCGGTTCCCCTATAGTCACCACACAATTATTAAACGGAAAAGGGTTTAGTGGCCCGGTTACGACTTCACGCAAAACAATTCCGTAACTTCCACAAGCACACAAAAATCAGAGGTGTACGCGCATAACTTTAGGTACGTTTTGTGTGATATATGTACATATTTCCTGCAATGATGAAAAGACAGGTGCTTTATTGGTTTAGGTCGACTTTTCCCACGAACGAAGTCACTACAATTTATATGCCAGAATTAAAAGCGAATCTTTAGCAAATATAAATGTAGTTAATGAATTGATTTAACTGTCTTTTTTCATGCATTAACAAAGTTGTCGACCATTTACTTAAAAGCGGTCAAAATACAATTGAAATGTTTATTTCAGAAAGGCACTAATATTTCTAACCATTTTGACTTAAACAATGTTTTATGAACTACATACATAGAAACTGCAAAAATGATCTATCTGCAATAAATGCAAATGCATGTAATTGGTAAATTTTGCTTTCGTTTATTGCAGAAAGGTACTAAGTACACCAGTTAGCCAGTTTCTGCATTAAACAATGTAACAGAGTTTTTTTGTCACTCTTTGGTGCTTTGCTACTAATAAAAGATTGATAGTTCGATAAATTGGTCAAAGGTTGACAAAATAACTTCTTTTGTCTGTCACTTGCTTTGTGAATTGGCAAATGTTATTCTTAAAGTTGTATTGTGTTGTTTCAAGGTGTTTTGTAAGAACATAATGGATCAAACTGACCGCAGTGAACATTCAAATGGAGATACAATAATTCCTGTTTCGTAGCTTTATTACTAGTTTTGCTAATCATTCATTCTCACCTAAAATGTCCAGAACCTTCGGAATTGTACAAATGCCCAATCATAAAGCACACACTGGTAAAGTACCAATCCTACAAACTAAAATGGAGCAATTGAGTCGAATGTTGCTATACATTGAAGAAGATCATCATGATTTTTGTAATATAATTCTTGAGTGGTCTACCAAAGCAAAAACAATTAACATTGAAAACTAAATAGCATGTATCTTTATTAATTTCTTTGTAATAATTAGAGTAACCTAAACTTGCGGACTCGCATAGGCGTCGGTATTACGGGTTAATATAAGAATACGAAAAATTCATAAATAAACTAAACCGGTAGAGAAGCAGGCATGTAGTGTCGACCTTGAATATAAATCATGTTAAACCGCGCTGAGAGAGATTTCGTTTTAGTACCGGTTGAGCTGTTGCAGAGATTAGTCGAACGGTCAAGGTTATGTACTTACGTGTCGCTTTTGAAAATATAGCTGGTGTTTTTTGTGTGTTGTAGTATTATACCAAGTACATAATTAGTGTATCGTTTCATATAGAACTAATATTTACATACCTAAGAAAACAATGCCTCGTAATAGATTTGCTACTAATGTACATAAGTATGTGTCACTTTTTCCCCATTTAAAATATGACGGTAGTGCAGTTTTTTTGCTTAATATGCAATGTTCGTTTGGCTGCATTGGACAGAACTGATTGCCAGAGGCATGTCAATGGTATTAAGCATATGAGAAATGCAAGAACTGAAATACCTCATACACTATTCCTCAATTGTTAGCAATGTACGTTTTTTTTTATTTTAACCAACTATTTTGTATATTGTTATGTATCGGCACGCTAAACTGAATAATCTAAACGCATCAAATCGTAAACACACAGGAACAAGTGGCGACACGTTTAAAGTACTGTACTGTGAATTTTGCATATAAGTATGTATTTAGTTTACCGTGGACATTCGAAGTGTGCAGAATAAAAATACAATTATTTTTTGAGCAAGGAAAAAATACAAACACAAATCGAGAAAACAGTAAAATGTCCTAATAGTATCGCGAGATACACCACAAATCGTTATAAAAAAGACTGGTCATGAGAACTTAAAAAGAAGTGGACGAAAACGCATCACAAGTGCGAGAGAAGACCGACAGCTGGTACCCGCTTAAAAAAAATCGGAACAAAAACATCTTTTGAGCTGGCTGCTGACTTGTTGGAAAGCTCTGAGAAAAAAGTTTCTGCTACAACAGTAAGGAAGAGGCTTCAAAATGCCGGGCTCAAATCCTGCAAAACAAAAAAGAAACCCTGGTTGTCAGATCTAAATTTTACTGAGGAGGATTTGTCGAATATCATGTGGTCAGATCAGTCATAACATAAACCGCTTTCCGTCAAATTTGGAATAAGAAAGAAGTCGCAAGGGGTCAAATCTGGCGAATATGGTGGTTCTCTTTAGTTCAGCGTCGAATTTGTCCAATAAGTCAGCATAGTACTCCCCCAATTAAGATTATCCCTTGCGAATCCCAGAAAATCGTTGCCATTACTTTTCCGGCTGATAGAATCGTCTTCGCCTTCTTTGGTGTACGTTCCCTGGAAGAAACTCATTTTGCCGACCGACCTTCGATTTCTGGCGTATAGTGATGTGCCCATGTCTTATCTATAGTCACATAACGTCGCAGAAACTCACTCGTGTTGCGTTCAAACATGCCCAAACATTGCTTTGAAATTATCACGCTATTCCGTTTTTGATCAATCGTCAGCAGACGCGGCACCCATTCCGCCGATAGCTTTCTTATACTCAATTTTTCGTGAAGAATGTTTTGCACGCGTTCAGTTAAGATGTTTACCATTTCAGCTCTAATCTCCACCCGATATCATGGACTTTATTGATCATATGTTCCATAATCACCTGAATGGAACGACCTGCCCGCTCCTTGTCAGGGACAGATATTCGGCTATGTCATCGAAGGTGCATGGTCTTTATAAACTGCATCCAACTTCCTTTTAATTTCTGCAGACGATTTCACATCCAAAAACAAAAATTCAATCGCGACCGGTATCGTTCTTTTTCCATGATTCCACAAAGACACAAACTTGTTCACTTTTAACGGCCCTCAAAACAATACTACCCGATGATTTTTTCCGAAATTTTGACAGACGTCGATTAAAGAATACTATTTACAGTCGGTAATGCAGATTTTGACATAAAGCGCCATCTGTTTCCAAACGCGAATACTTATCAATCGTACAATCGATTTATGTTCGAAGTAACTAATGCCTTCAATTCTTAAAAACCGAAATTCGAATATGAGGTCTTGGGTACCATAAGGATGCCTATATTCCGCCATTGACCGAATGTATCCTCTAGTACAGTGGTCGTCAACGTTTTCAATGTGTTGAGCTACTTTGATAATTTTGGAACAAACAGTGAGCTACCTAGTCGTAAGCGACGTAAGCCAACCTATATGAAATAATGCACAGTTATATTCGACATACATGTATTTATTTTACTAATACATACTACATAACTAAATCCATACCTACCAATCGTAGGTGTTTGAAAAATAAACAAAATTTTTATGCAGCCATAATGGCATGTCACATACGATTTAATAAAAGTGAATAAAAATAATAAAAAAGTAATGCACTATTTTAAACAAAAACATGTGCCGTTAAAAAATGCATGTTCAATGAGAAGGCTGACACTCAGACTCATCGATAATTTTGTTAATGTTTGCAGTATAGTTTGATACAGCCATTCGAATTATCCAAATGTTCATCTGTTAGTCGATTGCGGTATTTGTTCTTAATTAACTTCATATTGGAGAAAGAAGATTCACACAAATAGGTTGAACTAGAAAACGCTTTCACTTTCAAGGCAACACGACATAGAACTGAATATTTGCCTTTGCTTACTAAAGGCCAGATACATTTTGTATTTGAAACTAACGATTTTAAAGCTAAATCATTTTGAAACGCAATCACTTCCATTTCTGTTGCAACGATGTCTTCGCCAAAGTTCTGCATAACACAAGTTGTAAACTGTTGGATATCAATTTCTATGAAGGGTGAAACAACAAATTGCAAATTAAGTTCATTGAATTTTTCTGTAATGTCCACAAGAAAATCAAAATCTAAGCCAGATTGAGTTTTCCAGTTCCGGAATCGGTTCTTCGCGTTGTTTAAAAAATTGAACGATGGCATATAGGATATCATTAAAACGTTTCAGCACTCGTCCTCTACTTAAACATCGAACTTCAGAGTGAAGAAGTAGCTCTCCGTATTGACAGTCAATTTCATCGGCCAAGGTTATGAATAATTTTCATTGTAACGCTGGAGCTCTAATTCTGTTCACAATTTTTACTACCAATTTCATAACGTTGCTTAGTTTTAGAAAATTTCCACATAATGCTTGCTGATGGATAATGCAGTGGTAACAGAGAAATTGCGGAAAACTTTCATCTTTACGACATAACGCCACCAGACCCTTATCACAACCCACCACAGCTGGAGCGCCATCGGTTGTTAAGCCTACTATTTTCGATATTGGAATTTTCTCAGAAGAAATAATACTTTTGAAATGAGAAAACAACTCCAGTCCAGTAGTATGTCCTTTCAGTGGAATGAACTTCAAAACATCTTCTTTAATCGTAAAATCACTAAAAACCATCCTGACGAATACGGCCATCTGAGAGGTGTCAACCACATCTGTTGATTCATCTAGTTGCAGTGAAAAATAAACACAGTTATGTAAGTCACTTCTTAACTGTAAAAAATATCATTGCTCTATTACTTCTACTCGTCTCATCACTGTATTAGCAGTAAGTTGCATAGATTTTATAGCAGACACTATATCGTCTTTATTTCTAAAGTTGGCAAATAACGAATCTGCAGCTTCTAAAAACGCCTGTTTTATCATTTCCCCGTCTTCATAAGGTTTCTTCTTTTGTGCAATTCCTTGGGATACACGGTATGATGCTTTAGTTGCAGCCTTATTTTTGTCGACTGTTTTTAAAAATATTGACTGTTTGGTTTTTTAATTGTTTCAGTTTTTCCTTTCTGGTGGCAGAATGTAATGGGAATTATTTTTCAAAATTCGAATGTATAGTTTTATGATGCCTCTCAATATTTCCTTTTTTAGCAACGGAGACAGAAGTATTACATAAACATACATTTTTACTTTTAGCTTCTGTAAAGGAGTATTGTTCTTCCCATTCCGAATGGAAATGGTATGTCTTTACTTTCTTACTGCTGCTTGCCATAATATTTTTAATTGCAGGCTGTAACCCAATCGCTGGACGTTGATTATGCCGTTCAGTTTTCAACTGAGCGCAATGTCGCTGCGCGTGGCGTATATATCCCCTTCAAAGCAACCCATAGCGTTCACGAACACTAGCACGCTGATCGGTTCTAGACAATTCTAGCGTGGTGACGTCGGCGGCAGAACGCTCTCTGTAGTGTTGCCGCGGCTTATGTTTATTATGAGAATTTGCGAAATTTACGGAAGGTTCTATGATTTTTACACCTTTATATTTTTAAAATATGTTGTGAGCTACCAGAATTGCCTTCGCGAGCTACCGGTAGCTCGCGATCGACGGGCTGGCGACTACTGCTCTAGTATCTGGTATGACAAAAAAATAAAATGTTGTAGTTGGTATAAATATATACATAGTTGACATAAGTTCCTATACACATTCTTAAAAAAAAAACCGTAATTGAGCTAATGACATTTTAAAAAACGTGATTATCAACAAAAATTAGCATAACAAAGAGTTTTCACTATACAAATCTACCGAAAACTTAAAATTATAACATACTGTGTTCGTAGAAAAATACGTGTTTTCCGGTGACATCCTATAGTTTAGTAACCTACAATTTACTTAAATGTACGAATAAAATGGTATTTATCAGCAGATAATCAAACATTAAACATTTATAGTACTCTGGAGGCAGGTGTATGACTGCATGTGATACAACAATTCCCACGGCAAATCAGTACAACACGAACTGATTCAACCCTTGAGTATATGTGTACGTTGGCATACATGACTGTGTTATTCCTCCCTCTATCCACCCGAACTGCAATTACTGTTCTGACTACCATCATCGTCGTAAATTCTCCCGTCCGTCCGTTGTTTATGTTGTCCCCAACGTGCACCCTGACCTGGAAATTCGCCGCTAGCTCTCTTCATATACATATGTATATGTTATTCAATTACGCACTTATTCGATTAACGTTTACAGTAAATTGTCTTAAAGCAGCGTACAGAGGTGCTGAATGTTGTATGGAGTTACAGCAGTGTAGAGCCAAGCTTGATGCAGTTTGTCCGCACGATGCACGCCATAGTAATGGTCACTTATTACATACGTTTATGTAAATGACGGCTATCTCCACATTGTCTGTACGCTTATGTCGGATAGTGATGAATGGAAAACGGTTCTCCTACATCATCAATTAGAGTTGTCGCTGTTTGTGAATGATTTAATACAAAAGGATGTGTGTTTGTCGTTGGCAATTGTAATTTAATTATTTAAAAGTTCGCATACACATATTATCGTAATACAATTTGATATAAGAAATCTTTAACTTCTGTTTCTTATAGTACTTTAATTACTAATACCAAGAAGAATGTCTACTATATTTACATAAATATATTTTGCATGATGCCATAACACCAACACGTCGAAGGAATGTGCGTATTGAAGAGAATATCGCTGTTCTAAACGGAAGTGTGGAAGAAGATCCCAATTTATCCATTCGTCGTCGGTCACAATTATTGGGGCTCTGCTTGTCTACTACGTAGAAAACTTTGCGCAGAGATCTTGGCCTACATCCGCATAAAATCCAGCTGGTACAAAAATTAAAGCCACGAGACCATTATCTGCATCGTTCTTTCGCCAATTGGGCTCAAGAGCAATTAGAAACTGACTCGTTGTTTTATTGGAAAATTGTGTTCAGCGATGAGGCTCATTTTTGGCTCAACGGGTTCATGAATAAACAAAATTGCCGCATATGGAGTAGGGTCAATCCACAAGAGACCCTACAAACTCCATTACATCCAGAAAAATGCACTATTTGGTGCGGCTTACATGCTGGTGGCATTATTGGCCCTTATTTCTTCAAAAATTAGGCCGGAGCTCACGTTATCGTTAATGTAGATCGTAACTGCACCATGATTAATGATTTTTTTGTTTTAAAACATGGAAGACATTGATCCAGATGAGATGTGATTTCAACAGGTTAGCGCTAAGTGCCGTACGGCGACGGCAACCATTTTATTGAAATCAAAATTTGACGATAAGTTAATTTCGAGGAATGGACCTGTTAATTGGCCGCTAAGGTCTCGCGATTTGACACCTCTCGATTATTTGCTGTAGGGCCACGTGAAGTAACTGGGCTATGTCAATATACCAGCATCGATTAACGCCTTGGAGGCCAACATTTTTCGTATTATCCATCACATACGACCAGCAGTGCTCGAAAAGGTGACCTAAAATTAGACGCCCAGAATACGTTTCGTCAAGAACAGCCATGGTGGCCATATGGCCGAAATCATTTTCAAATGTTAATGCCATAAATAAATATTTCGAATCATACCAAGAATTTAATTTTTCCTATTATTTTTTATAATTTTAAGTTCTGTCGGGCTCAAAAAAACCCATTACTTTAACTACTATTACCAAGAAGAATATCTACTATATTTAAATAAATATATTTTGCAAACAAAAAGAGCGGATTTGAAATAAAACGCTGAAATCAAGGAAATTAAATGGAATTTTCTTGAAAAACAGTCAGAGATCTAGAGTGTACTTAATTAACGATCACAGTTCTCGTCTCTTCTCCTCTAATTAATTGCCTCTTCTCTTAGCACTTATAGCTGAATTCTATTCTGAATTCTCTACGTTCTCTTACTTCTTATATTACGCGTCTGTAATGTTTGTTGAGTAAGCATTTCTACACCATTTTTGAAACAACTTTTTGTTGCTAAATCTAAAGTACCGCCAAACACAGCATTCCGTTGCTTCCCCACGAAAGCTTCTTTGTGTTGTATTCTATATTAAATTTTTCTTGAGAAATAAATAGATCGTAGTTACATTAAAGTTTTATGAGGCTATCGTGTTACATTGTTGCAAATGAACAATAAATTGGATGAGTACTTTATATTGATTTGCTTTTATGTATTATTTGTAGTTAACTTTTTTGGAACTTAAAGTATTTTCAAGTTATCTAACGGGATATATTTCTATTGTAACAGATCTATTTTATTTTGTTAGAAATTTGGCAGGGTGGTAACTTCTTGAGCTATTTACATAACAGTTGCTTTCATATAGCTTTGAGTAATCAATGGGGAAGAGAGCTCAATCGACACTCTCATTGCTCATCTGAATGATCAATTATTCATAAAAGACAACAATATCAACATCGCTTTAGAATAATATAATTTAGTTATCAGTAGAGTTCCTCAATTTGCACCAACAGCCAGTGGCGGGCACATAAAAGTTTACACAAAATAAATGGTCAGAAATAAAATAAAATACGTGCTCAAACACTTACCGTCTTAAGAGTCTTCCGTGAAATCACAAAGTCAATAATGTCTGTTAAATATCTGCAACATTAGATATGTTTCCACAGTTGTTTCGGCAAACCGAGTGCGGCGTGAGGAAAAAGTGTGTTTATATGCAGAAAACGAACGTTCTACATCTAGTGACGTTATATTTGCGTAATTAAAATATTCTTTGAAACAACTTAACGGTTCTGTTGACGCACCTTCATAAACTTGTCTCAATGTGCCAAAATCAGAATGTTTCTCTAAAACACTTTCAAACCTTTCTAGAACACAAACATTTTTTTCGTCTTCTACCGCGCATAGCGGTGTGTGAACATGTTGCACTATTTGTAGAGATTTCACTAACGACACTGAAGGATTTTGTAATTTTTCTGTTGCCTCCACTAGTCCGAAGTAATTGTTCTAAATATAGTTTTTAAATCGGTTATAACCTGACTATCTTGAAATTTCGACTGGCTTTCCTTGATAGCCGCAGCTTCCTTTGGATCTAATTGTAAAACCACGTTCTTAATATTCTCAAAATATTTATAATAATAAAACGCGGCCTGTAACCATGTTCCCCAACGTGTAAGAATAGGTTCTGGTGGCCCAGGCATACGGGGGCTATTAAAGCGTTTACCTCAGGATAACATTTTCTAATACTATGTGCCACATGACCGAAAGCACGAATTTTACACGTAATATGTAACAAGTTAGCACAATGTTTTTTAAGAGACCGGCCTACATAAAACATGTTTGCGGCACCATCACTCATAAACATCAACAGTTGGTTTGTTGAAAGTTCAAACTTTTCCAATGTATTTAACACTAACTTTGAAATTACTTCGGCAGTACATTGTTGTACTCGCTATTACGTACGTACCATTACATTAACCACAGAATGTTTTTTTACGATCTGTTGTTTCGTTCACGCATAACCACAGTTTTTTATCTTTCAACTCCGATTTAATTCTCTTTTCAACATGTTCACGAGCAGATGGCACAATTCTTTGTAACGATGCCCGACTTGGTAATATGCAGTTCGAATATTTATTCCAAAAGAAGATATATGCTTCCTTGTCTAGTAAATTAAACGGTAGATTACATGCAATAAAGGTAACATATAAATTAAATTTGTCATAGTGTCGTGTGCCATTTTTTTCTGAAGAATGCTGTTTACTATTTACGTGACGTAGACAATCCCTTTTGGACCAACACATTAGAGGGATATTACAAACTACACATTGACGTCATCATAATTTAGGTCAGGCATTTCTGCTATAAATTCTGTAACTTTGTCCAACATTGGCCGTTTTCGCGACGTAGGCAACATTTTTAAAACAAACGTAGAATTACGAAATAGTATTTACGGCAGCGTACATGTATATACAACAGATCTGGTTGAGACTCGCACTTATACTGAGAGTTGTATCGAACCTCCGCCACTGCCCGTTGGCGCTAGTGAGTAACTCTAGTTATCAGTAGAGTAATCTAAACTTGCGGACTCGCATAGGCGTCGGTATTACGGGTTAATATAAGAATACGAAAAATTCATAAATAAACTAAACCGGTAGAGAAGCAGGCATGTAGTGTCGACCTTGAATATAAATAATGTTAAACCGCGCTGAAAGAGATTTCGTTTTAGTACCGGTTGAGCTGTTGCAGAGATTAGTCGAACGGTCAAGGTTATGTACCTACGTGTCGCTTTTGAAAATATAGCTGGTGTTTTTTGTGTGTTGTAGTATTATACCAAGTACATAATTAGTGTATCGTTTCATATAGAACTAATATTTACATACCTAAGAAAACAATGCCTCGTAATAGATTTGCTACTAATGTACATAAGTATGTGTCACTTTTTCCCCATTTAAAATATGACGGTAGTGCAGTTTTTTGCTTAATATGCAATGTTCGTTTGGCTGCATTGGACAGAACTGATTGCCAGAGGCATGTCAATGGTATTAAGCATATGAGAAATGCAAGAACTGAAATACCTTATACACTATTCCTCATACATTTATTAATTATGTTTACCTCTTGTAATCTTCCGTTGTCGTTGGAAGAAAAGCAGCTTTTAAAACGTTTTGGCGACAATACGTTCCAAAGTACCCATTACCCTCACAAATACAATTACAGAATCATTTGCCGCGAATGAAAGAGATGCTAGAAAATGTGTGTAAACGTGATTTGTGTTCCAAAAAAATATGGATTACCGTGGATGAGACGACCGATATAAAGAAGAACAGTAGTATGAATGTAATAGCTCGCGTTTTATCTAGCGAGAATACAGCATCTCGATAATTGTTAGCTTGCAAACGTGTTCAACAATGTACCGCGGAAAATATTCAAAAAGTGATAATGAACGCTTTGAAAAAATTTAAAATTGCCCAAGATCAAGTTGTGATGATTGTGACAGATAGTGCAGCAACGATGTTAAGTGTTGAGCGATCCTTAAAACATATGTTTTCTAACTTAATACATATAACCTGCGTGCTGCATGCTTTGCATTTAGTTGGTGAAGTTGTTCGACAACATTACGGAAACGTTGATCGGATGATTGGAAGTACTAAAGCAGTGTTTCGTAAATCTCCTAAACGTTTAAAAGAATTTCGTAAATTTTGTCCAGGTATTCCAGAACCTCCTGAACCAATTTTAACGCGATGGGGTACTTGGCTAACAGCAGCTTCTTACTATTTGATCCATTTTCAACAAATTCAATCAGTTATAATGCGATTTAATCGGAATAAATCCAAAGCAATTAGAGAAAGTCAAAGAGAATTTCAAATTCCTCAACTTTTAGAAGATTTAACAACAATATGTACCAATTACACAGTATTACTAGATGCCATCAGAAAACTACAATGTACTGAATTGTCATTGCAGGAATCATTAGACATAGTGGAGAGTGTAAAAAATAAATTACACACATTAAATGATACGCCAGGATTATGCGCTAGTCAAAAGTTGGCAGATGTTTTAAGGAAAAATCCCGATTTTAATACTTTAGAGGCCGTTTATAATAAGTGTAAGAATAGTGAACTTTTATGTGATTTTGAAAAACAGTTTCTACATGCAAATGTAACTTCCTTAGATGTGGAGAGATCGTTTTCTATGTATAAGAATATTTTTTCTTGTCGACGCACAAAGTTTAAAGAAGTAATTATGGAAACATATGCAATGATGCAAGTTTACAGTAGTTCACATCCTGATGCCTCTAATTTGTTGAATAATTAGCAAGTAAGTTTATTTATGAATTTTTCGTATTCTTATATTAACCCGTAATACCGACGCCTATGCGAGTCCGCAAGTTTTGGTTACTCTAGTTATCAGTCACCATTACCATGTTTGTCCTTCTACTCGAATTAAATCCAGGAATACCTATTTATTCGTAGATACGTATGGAGCAGGAAATAAGGTGTAGATTTGTGTTTTTGTCAGTACTAACACAACAGTCAGAAGGTTATGCAATTTCTAAATCTATGATGATATTACACATCAAACACAGTTTTGTTCCACAATAGACGCTTTTCCTAAGTCTTTAAATTGCTTCACATTAAGTTTCTTTTTCGAGAAGATGGTGAGTTAACTAACTTAAGGACAACATTTACTCAATTTTTCACTGTCTTAGGTGGTC
This sequence comes from Dynastes maya, assembly GCA_029619315.2. Taxonomy (NCBI): domain Eukaryota; kingdom Metazoa; phylum Arthropoda; class Insecta; order Coleoptera; family Scarabaeidae; genus Dynastes; species Dynastes maya. Next base: position 31,262,001 of record JAROYE020000001.1, read on the forward strand.
TATATTTAGCCAAAATGTCAATATTTTATTATTATGAGTGTTGTAGAAATGCACTGAACAATCCATATTATATTTCGAACGATTTGAGAGAGTCGAAACCAGATTCCATAAGTATGGACTTGTATTTGTATTGACTTCTACGCCCTAAAAAAATGGGCGGAAATTACATCGAAAATAAGCAACTTTTCTATCTCTTATAATAATGATAATTTTACCGCTGTTAGTGAATCTTACCCCTGTAGGTGAAAAAAATATTGGCAGTTAAGTGGCTGTTTCTATTTTCATCTACACGTATAATACATATCACTAAAAAGCTTTTCGACATCCATTTAGACTGAATGTATTTGTCACGCCATTTTCATTAAAAACAAAGTTTAGATTTCTGTAGTTTTGCACCCCTTTACTAAGGGTGAGTTACTTTGCTTAACCTTTAACTCGTGATGTGGGGTATTGAGCATTCTTTATGGTGTTATCTAAAGCTTATGCGCACGCGTACAACCTTGAGTGTCTCTATAGCTGCGCAGTACATGTATCTCAACGATACAGTTGAGCGTTTGATAAAGTTATGTTGTCATCTTTGTAAATATCCCGTCCTAGTTGCTTTGGGGTATCTAATACCTCACGTTAACAGTAGTGTCACAATTTGTGTGTTTATATGTTATGGCTTGTTCGAAGCAAAATGTAAAATACGACAGTTCAGATTTTGAATTGTAGGTAAACGATATTTAATTATTGTTGATACTTCTACCAAATAGATAGAAGTGTTTGAAACGAACTTTACAAACGCGGTTAATGTAATAAATCGTTTTAGAGCACTATTTTCTTGTTTTGGTTTGCCCGATGTAGTTGTGTCCGACAACGGACCATTATTTACTTCTTCAAAGTTTCAAAATTATTTAAAAATAAATGGTGTGAGACAGCTATTTTCTCCACCTTATCTCCCCCAAAGTAATAGTGCCGCGGAAAATGCTCTTAAACTTATCAAAAATGTAATCCGAAAAGCTCATTTAGAAAATTAAGAAGTAAATTCGGCTATCTACAGGTTTTTATTTGGCTATCGTGATGCTCCACACACTACAACTGGGGTATCTATCCCGCGGAATCTATGTTTGGTAGAAAATTAAAAACAGATTAGACCTTATATTTCCGCAAAGAAACAAAGACATTGAATCAAAAATTGCTAAACAAGTAAAAGATTTCAAATTAGTGCCTAAATACATGGATATAGGCGACAAAGCATTATTTAAGGATTATCTCGCTTAATCCTAGGATGCATAACACGGGCCTCTGAAGCCCAGCGTGGTATTCTAAGCTTCATAACTTCTTTATATTTAAATTTTTTTCTTCTGGGCCTTGTCTATGCTTCAACTGGATCTTCCTGTTGCTATTTCTAATTGGCGTTTGATCTATAAAATTTATAAGAAATTCTATTTTAGATATTTGCATTCTACCGCGTATTTACATTTCTCGGGCCTCGTAGGCCCGGTTTAATTTTGGTTGATAATCGTTTATATTTACATCCAAAACTGTCTTTGTTTAAATAATTTGTTGCTTCTGGCGTCAGTGTACTGCATATTGCAATATTATTTGGAATACAATGTGTTAACAATCGGCTGCAACATGTTGTAACATGTAGGAACAGGCCTGCTTTTGCCAAATTTGCCAAATTTTCATGTTCAACTTAGCTGATTTTTGGTTTTTCGCCTCTCGAGATATATTTTCCAAAAGTAGAGAGTTTCATTACACTTTAGTTTCGTCTAAAAGGATTGTGCAATAGAAACAGAATTGGTTGGTATTTTAAACATTCTTATCTTTTGTGTTTCATATCGTATTTATCCTACAAACAAATTTGAGTAATTAAAATACTAGAAAATTGAAATGCAATTTATCTGTAATTCCAGACATATAGAGTATTCGTTAAGATGATAATGCAAGTGATTATTGTGGTGGTAAAGTTCCACAAATGTACTTTTGCACATGATGCAACCGTGGAATATGTAAAACAGAACAAAGAATATGTACAGATAAGAAGATCAAATTGTTGTCTATAAATTAGAACTTATCAAATAACAAATAACACTGAGCAACCATGAAATTGCTTCTTAGGTGAAAATACCCAATTCTGAACAAATTTAACGTGTCGGGTATCACTTTGAAAAAAGTTGATTGGCTCTCGTTGCAGAGATATTCGACGTTTTGTCTGTTGTACAGGTGCAATCGTAATAAAATGCAATTTAGTATGATCAATATATGGCACCTTTTAAGTCTGGATAAGCGAATGTACAATACCAACCATTGGTAGAACTGCACGGAATCATGATTCCTCCTTTACATATTAACCTCGGTATCATCAAAAACTTGGTAAAAACCATGAATAAGACTGGACTAGCATTCAAGTACCTGTATGAAAATTCCATCGGCTCAGTGACGCCACAATTAAAGAGGGCGTTTTGTGGGGCATCAGTCTCTTCAGAGACCCAAACTTTAAGAAACTTCTTCAATGTAAAGAAATACAGCTTTAGGATGCGTTCTGTCACGTGGCAGAAAACCTTCTTGGGAATAAGAAGCCCGAAAACTGCAAGGTCATTAATCGAGGACGTGTTGGCTTTGTTTCATGAATTCGGCTGCAATATGTCCTTAAAGATCCACTTACTTCACTCCTACTTGAATTTCTTCCCTAAAGCTCCCCAATAACTGGGGGCAAGTCAACGATGAGTACAGCGAACGTTTCCATCAGGACATTGCCAAAATGGAGAAACGATACCATTGTATAATTGGTCCATCAGAGGTACTACCCTCGTTAAATATAAACGACAGGCCAAAAGAAAGCAAAAGTCCTATGCAGGTTGAGGTATTCTTAACGTGTATCAGAATATTTACAAATGTACATTTCTTTCTCAAAAATACGTACTCATTACAAAGAAACCATCGTCAATTCAACTTTTTCATAGTCATAATTCGGTCGGGCACAGAGAGCTTCGCGCCAGGTTAGAAGTGAGATTGCCGCGCCCACGACGCGACGTATGTATGCAGATGAATCGGCATGGGCTACCTCAGCGTTTCTCATCAACACTTCGCAGCGTTAGTCGTAATTATAGAGATAAAATAATAAAGTCACTAAATTTATCAGTGAATTTCCGGATTTGAACTACAATAGAACTAGCTGCGTTGTCGTTAGTAGAATCAGTGCAAATCGTGGACAAAGTTAATACATTGCTACATGGTATAAACGATGCAAAAAACGGTCGCATTATAGCAAAGTTCGACAGTGTTTAAAACAAAATTTCAATTATAGGAGATTAAGACAAATGTGTGGTGGTGCATCTGCAGATTCATTAACTAACTATAAGGATTACTTTAATTATGCCTGTGTTACTTTCGTAGATGTTGAACGGTCTTTCTCGAAATATAAGAACATTTTTTTTATCACAGCGAACAACCTTCACCGAGACAAATGTGGAAACATATCTAATGGTACAAATTTTTCAATAATCCTATCCACACTGTTAAGAAGCTACGTTTATCGAGTATATTATTATATATTATTATTTATTATTAGGGTATTAAGTACAACAGATTTTTGAAGAAACTACCTTGTTTATTTTTACGGTTATTACATTACATATACAGCAAATGCCGTTTTCAAAAAAAAAAACTAGTAATGGCAATAAAAACACCAACGTGAGCATATATTCGCTTTATTTACCAAACATTTTTATTGCGGCTGCCTTTATTTTTTACACTGGGATATTGATTTCAAAATATCACTTCTGTTGGCTGTGAGTCACTCATGCAGTATTTATAATCCGCTACCGATCCGATTCTGTTGCGAAGACCGATTGTGCCCGGCTTATTCATAGTCGTGTTCAGCACATTGAATTCATTAAGAAATGACTATTTTAATCTCGTAACATAACATTTTCGAAACTTTGTTGCCCAGTGTAATCAAGGACATCATAACATATGTGTGTTAACTAAAATATACCAGAAAACAATACAATAGAATAAAATATTATTGTTTGTACTTTAAAAAAATAGTTACAAAGGTGTTGGCTGAAAAGGTTATTTACAAAAGAGACAAGATACATATTCGTGTTTATTCGAAAAGCACCATATGCAGCGATGGTTAAATTAACCTCATTGAACCTATATCTAAACTGCTAACAGATAAACACTAGAGCATTTTGTCAATAATTAACACAAATTCTCACAACACATCTTTTTGCAAATTTCGTCTATAACATACATATATAAAATTACTCTTATATAGCAATCACACAATAAAAATTAATCCATTGTAGTTTATAATCTCCTGCTGTGAACCTCTTAATTTAAAACGCTTTAAACTTGCTAACATTTATTACTTATACTTATTTTTATGCCGCCCGCGGCACTTTACTGCATTGCGCTCATTAATCACAGTACGACAACTGTTAATTACATTTTTCTATTTTTCATTTTTAATACTAAAAACTGGACGGGGTAATAATTTAAAAAAACGAGGCAGTTTACATTTAATGCTCTTCCGAAGCGCAACAAATTGTCATATCCGTATTCCGGGATGATTATGGTTGTAATTACCAGTTAAGGAAGGGCAAGGTCGGTATTTACGGTTATTATACATTTCATAACTCCTACTTTTCCGCGGAAAATTATATATAATGCTATCCTTCATGGAGATATCGTTTTATTTTGAAGCTAGGTGCGTCTACAATAATATAGGTAACACACGTAATTAAATTAACTTCGCAAATCGCTAACATCCTTTAGGTACCACTATTAACGATAATTTGTTATTAAAAAAGAGCAGTTTAACACTAGAACCGCCGCACCGGTCAATTTGACCGTCTTTCAATTTTAAAGTTTTTTTTTCAACGGAATTAATTTTGATATGATCTTGAATTTAGGAAAAGTCACATGATTACTTTCCCTAAATTTAGTTTGGCAATGCTCTCATAAAATTTTGAATATTTTGTAGAACTCTAAGCGGTATTCTGGGAAATTTTACCTTAACAGCCGCCAGGGTCAAATTGACCGGTACGTTAAAAAAATGTGTTGACAAACTTTATTTGTCGATTATTTTTCTTGGTTGCAACATTTGGAAGAACTAAACATTTAGGCATGTACCGCATGTAAATATCTACATAATTTCAAACATTTATTACATGTAAAACAAGGCATATAACTGCATCAACCGATCAGAGCCTGTTCCTATTTGTTAGTACTTCTTCGTACTTGTTTCGACATCTTCAGCCTTGTGCAGACTTAATTTGGCGCGTACAAAATATTTTGCAAGTTTCAACCTGCACTATTGTAAACATATAAAAAGATCGGTACTACTCTGAAGGTGCATTCATCCTGTTTAATTAGACTGAACAGTATGTGGTCCAGTAAAGGCCCCTCGGCTGCACAAGCTTTAGCGTATTTAGACGAACTGGAAAATCTTTCACCAGGAAATTCCGAGAATGATTCTAAATCAGTTAGTACGGACAGTGAAAACGAAATTCGTTCTTGAGTTGTTGCGAGCGAGGAACAAGATAGTTATGAATCTGACAATGACACAGTTTGTGATGTAACGGTTGCAGTGACAAGTGCTAGTTCCAATGATAAGCAGGAAGTGAAAACATCTGTTCGTTTTAATCGCCAATAAAAGAAACCAACAAAAAAAGGATTTTCCTTCAATCTTGGTGCAGTTTGCAAATCAAAAGACAATTCCCAATGGCAAGTAATTTCTGCGAGTTAGCCTACTGCAAGCAGAAAAACCCAACCCAATATATTCAGGGACAATCCAGGGTCAACAGGCTATGCAAACCAGAAAGTAACTGCAGAAAATGTGAGTAGTTTCTGGAGATTATTTATCGATGACTCGATACTGAGACACATAAAACAATGTACCGAGGCTGAAGCTAGAAGGCAACTAGATAGTCAAGACTGGCAATTATACTTAGGAGATCTAGAATCCCTTATTGCCATTCTATACGCACGTAGTGCTCAGGGTCCCAGTTACTTATTAGATTCCTTGTGGACTAAAAAGTGGGAAATATTGTTTTTTTAGTCAAACGATGTCTAGAAACAAATTTAGAGAAATCATGCGATATCTCAGATTCGATCTCAAGTCTACAAGGAGACAAAGATTGGAACATGACAAGTTTGCTTTAGTTTCTGAAATATGGCAAAAATTTGCTTACAATTGCAAAATTTGTTATGTGCCGGGAGAAAACATAACAATAGATGAACAACTTTTTCCTACAAAAGCAAGATGTCGATTTACGCAATATATGTCCAATAAACCGGATAAGTTTGAAGAAGAAAGGAAGAATTGTGACAACGGACAATTTTTTCACCAGTTTGGAACTTGCAAAGAAATTAGCAAAACTAAACACCACAATTGTTGGAACTGTCAACAGCTTGAGAAAAGAAATTCCCGAAGTAATTAAAAAAATCAAAGGTTCTTTATATGAAACTGTTTTATCCACAAGTACAGAAAATATTTGCACTTTGACAGTGTATCAAGCCAAAATAAACAAAAATGTTTTCCTTCAAAGTACGTAAGATCCAACAGTTTCGATTGATGCTGGTACAAAGAAAAAGCCGGAAACATATACTCTAATAGCACAAAATATGGCGTTGACGTAGTAGATCAAATGGCTCGAAAATACACCGTGAAGGCACCCTCAAGAAGATGGCCAGTCTATGTTTTTTATAATATATTGGATCTTGCTGCAATCAATGCGTTTGCTGTATACAAAGACATCACTGGCAAAAAAATAAAACGTCGCGACTTCATTCTGCAATTGGCAGAAGATCTCTCGCAACAATCCAATAACAACGAAGAAGACCCTCGAGGGAACATCGAATCAAAAATACAACAAGAACTTACAGGCTAGATCAAAGATAGATAAGCAATCTCGCAAAAGACATACATGTCAAGAAAGGAAATGTGAAAATAAGACAAATCGGGTGAGTACGCAGGGTGGTTGGTGCTCACAACTTGCTTTTTCGTCAAAAACTTCTGCACAATAATGGACTTGTGAGCCGGAGCATTGTCGTGCAACAACCACTACTCTCCCCGGTCCAACAATTCTGGCCTCACACGCCGCATTCGTTTCAAAAGTCTATCCAAAACGTCTGTGTAGAATGCCCCAGTCACAGTGAAACGACGAAGAAACTCTCGGTGAATGATGCCCCGACTGGCGAAAAAGGTGATCTTTCGTCCTTGATTCAGAAGCCCGAACTTTCATCGGCCGCTTCTCTGTCGGACTCGTCCACGCAGCACTTTGGCGTTTCGTCTTCGGATCATACTCCAGACATCAAGATTCGTCTCCAGTTACAATGTTTTATAGAAAATTTGGATTTTGATCGGCCGTGGAAACCAGATCTTTGCAAGCGATAACCCGATGTTCTTTTTGCTTCTCGGTGAGCGAATACGGCACGAAACGTGCACAGAGCTTCCGTCATTTTGAATCTTCCGTCATAATCGTGAAAACGGACACCACGCTCAAGTTTAGCGAATCTGCAATTATTTCTATTGTCATTCGGCGATCGAACCTCACTACAGCTTGCGCCTTTTCAACATTTTCATTATTTCGACTCGAACACGGACGACCTGATCTCTCATCATCTTCCGTCGATTCTCTTCCATCACTGAATCTCGTAGACCACTCAAACATTCGCGAACAACTCATCGCATCGTCACCGTACACAGTTTTAACCATTTCATAAGTTTCTGTGGCCGATTTGCCCAACTTAATACAAAATTTGATATTTGTTCGTTGCTCCATATTTTTACGATGACAAGAGCACACTGAGACACTTCCCGCGAACGAACGCCTGCAAGGTAGAACTTGTCCGAACTGAATAAAACTTCGTCTGGGTATCGCCCAAGGTCGTTTCTACATAATGCCATTTCTTCCGCAGTGATGGCGCCACTTGCACTTTTTTAAGAGCGGCAGTCCCGGAACATTTTGGAATGCGCTGTGTATGTCGGATGCTGGGCGGTAGTATAAGTGTCCCCGCCACAATATTATTTTCTCTGTTAGATGCGTGGCTATTAAATCAGTTTTGGTTGACAACCTGTATGTTAGCATACCACTTCAGTATCTTTGACATGATTAGAGTTAGATGACATTTAGATTGTCGATTTTCAGTTTTTTTTCTTAGAATAGTAGGTTCTGTCACTACGCACATTCTGTTTCATTTAACCAACTCCTTATAACCAATATATTCAAAATTTTAATTTCATCTTTTTCTGCAGAATAAATGGATTTTTCCAAAACACTGGCTCATCCTGCACAGATCATGACGTTTCGAGGTGCAACTGATCCTTCAATCTGTATAGTGTTCCCCCATAAATATTTATAAATGTTCAAGATAACAATAGAAATTGCATTGCAGTTCATTTATAGAGCAGAATGATGGAGACATTGGACAAAAGTTAGGGTTGGGTGCCTACAATAATGTTTGCACTTTGTTTTTCATGAATAACTTTAAACAAGAAACTTGTCCATAAAAGTTCATATTTAATTTACTACATGGAAAAAGCTCTCTAGATGAGTTCACTATAAAATTTTGAAAAATATGTATGGGGTATCCCATTTAAAATAATTGAAATGTTGTGAATCGAAGCGAATTGATGTAAAAAGAGAAATGGTGCAGTGGATAATGTTTAAATTACCACTCTAACATGTAAAGCATTTGAGTTTTTTTCGCAAACAACTTAAATAATCTCGATTTTGTCAAAAACTAAGTTATATAGGTTTAGAGAGTAATATTTTAATTTTTTGATAATCCAAAACTGTCTATACTTATATCAAAATAAATTCTTTCTTACAAGAAATAAATTCTTGGAAAAAGTATTTTTTCTTATTCTATGCAAGTTCTTCATCTACCTACTATAGTTACCATACACTACGAATATACACCCAAAGAATGCATTTTTTTTTCAAGAACTTGTATATCCCGTGCTGCTCAAGCCGCTACGTAAATATGTGAAACGGAGAATGCGAGATATATAAAACGGAAGATACGGGTGGGAGCATGGGTGACCACACCGTGCTTATATTCTTTCTTTTCATCATTTACGTAGAGACGTGAGCACTACTGTTTAACAACAAATATGCATCAATGTATTGTTACAATATATAATTAATAACGAAATAAGTAATTCTAATTATGTACAGTAAAATTATTACACTTAAGGTGGGTTATATTTTGAAATAAGATCTTTTTTAACCTAAGAAACACTCAGAAGAGGGTTTACTACTACAAAGACCCAAGTAAAAATATTTCCTTGCAGCTAGAAAATACTTTTCTGTGTGAGGTTGTGAGAGCAGTTACAAGTATAACTACAATGGATTTGGAGAGATTATTGCGTAATTATAAAATTGCGTCTAAATGTTAAAATACATCGTGAAAACTAACAAAACAAAGCATTTCTTACTTTTAGTTTCAGTAATTGGAAATAACTACTAGTAAAAAGAAGATCCAGAAATACTAAGAATATACGCAGACTTAAATACTGACATTTATTTTGAAAAATTTTGGCGAAGAATGTACGACAGTCCGCTTGCACATAAGGTAATTTATAGTTTCAGTTCAAATGTACTGTAATCTTGAAGTTATTTAAAAGATAACATACGATTTTCTAGAGATTAGATAAAAAATCAGGCTTCTAAACTAGTTTGAATTCCTACAGCTTGCATACAGAATATTTAACGGATACCTTTAACTATAGGAAAAATATTCAGAAATGCCAAGTTACGGTTTCTATTTATTAAAACACCACGCCATATCCTTGTACGTGCCGTATCTTACAATAAAACAATTTCAACAATGTTATACCTGCATTGTTTTAAACAAGGCATGTAATGGAGGACGATATTCCTGTATAATGACTTGCCGATAACGTATATCGAATATATCAACGCCACCTGTGTGTTCAGTTTAATTTCCAGGCTGTCACCTCTGCATCGTCCCTCAAATCAAGTCAATTTGATATGATTTACACCTGTAATATGGCTCGCCATCCTCTTTTCACGCGTCTCTACCGACGACGTTAAAAGGAAAGAAAGATATTGAACGTCAACAGCTTCGGTCTCAGATCGAAGATCCTATCAACACAGAAATTCCGCTCGTTTTTCATTAGATTCTATAGTAACACTTTGTTTTTGTAAAATACTCGTTGCTCTTGTTGCAATGTTGAATGATAGTATGGTAATTGGTTCTTTAGTTTCATAAAAAGAAGGGTCGCAAATGACTTGTAATTTTACGGTTCGTAACTTATAATTATCGACGTTAAAGGGTAAAAATCGTACATTCGATTTTAGTAATTGCGAACGTAGAGTTTCAGCGCAATTCATTAAGTATTTGATAGCCGCAAGAGTATGGCTTCTTTCAAGGGGTTACTTGTTTCTACAATATTAATTATTGACAAAAAAACATGTACACGTCCTTTTTACTAGCGTGCTGATGCTGGGCTTTTATTACGACGTGTTAACATGAATTAATACTGCTGTCGAAGTGTAATTAAGTGTATAACATTTTCTAACAAATGTAGAACTCCCTTGTATACTATTTTAGATATTGTGGTATTCATTATAAAATTTAGTACGCCCCAAAATTTGTAAGGGTGTAGAAAATACTGTTGATAGTAATAGACTCTTACTTTGATCAATTTTGCCAAACATCTCACCCAAAAATTATTTCGGGTTGATTAGGAACTGTTAATTTTTATTGAATTTTTGGTTTACCAATTGTAAGAATTATAATAACTAGTCTGGGCAAACAGCGGTAACAGTCAGTGTAGTAGATATGTGGTGCGGAGTCGGCGATTATTTATTTCACGCGTTCTCAGTGTCATTACTAAATCGATGCTGTATGTGAATAGTTCGGTGTATACATAGGCTGTCGTAACTTATTTCGTAATTGTACGCTTATGTTTGCTTTAAAAATGTCGCAGTTAGGTACGTCGCGAAAACGACCAATGGCAGACACAGTTAAAAACTTTATAGTGGACATGCCGGACTTAACTTTTGATGGCGCTAAAATTTAATGTCTAGTTTGTAAAATCTCTTTAGTGTGTTGGTCCAGAAGCCACTATCAACGTCACATCGAAAGCAAACAGCATTCTTCTGCAAAAAGTGGCATACGAGACCAAGAAAAATTTGTATTTGATTTATGTGTTACTCTTATTTTATGTAATCTATCGTTTCGTTTACTAGACAAAGAAGCATTTGCCTCCTTATGGAATAAATATGCTGTAAACTGTAAATTACCTAGTCGGACATCGATACGAAATGTAGTGCTATTTGCTCGTGAACATATAGAAAAAGGAATGAAAGCGGAATTGAAAGATGAAAAACTGTGGTTGTGTGTGGACGAAACAACAGATCGTCAAAAACATTCTGTGGTTAATGTAATGGTACGTACAATGGAACCACATCGACCGTCATCCTTCTTCTTACTTGCTTCCAAAAGAGTTATAAATTGTACTGCCGATGAGATTTTAAGGGTGGTGTTGAACTCATTGAACAAATTTGAAGTTTCAACTAAGCAACTTTTAATGTTTATGAGTGATGGTGCCGCAAACATGCGTTCTTTGGGCCGATCTCCTAAAGAACACAGTGGTAACTCCTTTTATATGTAACGTGTAAAATCCATACTCTAAATCTTGCGGCACAAACGATTCCTACATGTTTTCCACAAGTAGGTGCATTGATTGCTAGTACAAAGGCAGTGTTTCTAAAGTCCCCAAAACGTACCCGACTATTTCACAAACTGTGTCCTGATTTACCTGAACCACTGCAGCCGATTGATACACGTTGGGGAACATGGTTGCAGGCTGCGTTTTACTACAACAAATATTTTGATCAAGTAAAGAAGGTAGTTCTAAAATTCAATCCGACAGAAGCTGCAGCAATCAAGAAAAGCCAGGAAATATTTCAAGATAGTCAGGTTAAAAGAGATTTACAAACTATTCACAACAATTACTTCGGACTAGCGGAGGGAGTAGAAAAATTACAAAATGTTCCGATGTCGCTAGTGCATTCTGTTCAAATTGTGAATGATGTTCACGCACAGTTATGCGCTGTAGAAGGCAAAACAAATTGGTGTGTAATACGAAAATTTGAAAGTGTTTTAGAGAAAAACTCCGATTTTCTTATATTAAGTCAAATTTGTGAAGGTGCGTGTGAAGATGCACTAAGTTGTTTCAAAAATTATTTTAAATATGCAAATATAACATCGCTAGATGTCGAACGGTCGTTTTCGGCATTAAAAAACATTTATTCCGCACATCGTACTCACTTGACTGAAACAGCTGTGGAAACATATCTAATGATTCAAATATTGAACAGATGTTACCCAGTTTGTGATTTCACGGAAGACTTTTAAAACGGTAAGTGTTTCAGCACGGTTTATAATTTATTTCTTACCTTCTATTTTATGTGTAAACTTTTATGCGCTCGCCACGCTGGTAATTACAGGATACCATACATATATACTGTAAGGTTCAATATTTACAACAACAACAGCATCGGCTATCTATCTCAGAACGAATAGGGTGTTCAGGTTAGCCACTGTAATGAAATGTCCCTCTTGCTGGTAAAAATGTAATTTTGCAAATCACCATTTCCCCCCACGCCAACTGGCCTTGGGGCGAGGACGTTATGTTAAAAATCCAGAGAAGTCCAGATAACGACGATCGTAGTGGAACACGGACAAATCCACTCTTCTATTTATTTTCCTAATCTTGCAAATCGTCAAAATTAATGTAAAATTCATCTAAAATAGACAACAGGGTATATTTAGAGGTATTTCAAATATCATTTCATAAATAAAATCTTTGTCCGAACATTATTAAGTAAATGGTCAGTGAATTTCGTCATATTTATGTTGTCAGTCAGAATTTAAGTCGCCTAATTTCTGTCAGCTGGTAGCGTTACTGCATGCATTCTTCTATGGTATTTTTACAAAGGACTTCATTTCATCTAAATGCATCATAAAATTTTATATTTGGGTTAAACCATCAAAATTAGCTGTGAAAGTAGATAATCGCTTGCGCGATTAAAACAAAGGAAGATAGGGACGCCAGAAAAGTCATCAATTCTGGTTAGACTTTCGTTAGGTTAACTAGTGTTTGACTACGGTCTCGATTTCAAAGAGTTCGATAGTGAAATTAAAGTAAAATTTCAAAGAAGGAAAGGTTCGAGGTTAGAGCTGGTGAGTCCTGTAAAGGTTAACATAATCAGATTGTTTATGTGACAGCATCGTATGACTTCAAGGTTAGTTTACATTTTTAATTCTAAAAGTCGTTATTTTCAATTTATTTAATTCAAAATTCACAAGAAAATTGCCCGGGAATACTCCCGACCCCACAAAGAATTGAGAAATTTAGATTAATTTAGAAAAGTCAAATTTTCCCTGCTTTACTTTGAGAATGGACTCATTAAGCGATTCTCCATTATCGCAACGAAATAAGATACATGTACATTGTATTAATAACTAATGCATTCATGGCCATAACTTTTATAATGATGGGCCAGACAGTGTCAAAAGTGGTTTGTCATTTACTTTAACTATTGGTACATAAGTCTCCCTAGTGGAGATTCTCAGCAACATCGCGTTTGCGCACAACAGTTCTAAAAATGGCGACCGGCATGGACGTGCGGTTAAAGCAACGAGCTGTCATCGAATTTCTTACTGCGGAGGGTGTAGCGCCCATTGACATCCATCGAAGGTTGAGTGCCATGTACCGTGATGCGTGTGTTGATGTGAGTACCGTTAAGAGGTGAGTAAGGGATGTGAAAGACGGAAATCCTGCTAAAATGGATCTCCAAGATCAGGCACGCAGTTCGTGAGAATCGACGGTGTAAACAAACTGACTGCACGTTGGATGCCCCGAATGCTTACTGATGAAATGAAAGTCAATCGAAAACAAATTTGCGAACAACTCTTCACTCGATACGAGGCAGAAGGTGATGCTTTTCTCCACAGAATTGTGACCAAAGTACCAATTCTGCATCATGACCACGCTCGGCCTCACACAAGTCAGAGAACGCGTATAGCACTGGAGAAGCTTGGGTTTCATGACGTTTTACCTCATCCACCTTAGAGCCCAGATCTTGCGCCTTGTGAGTTTGTCCTCTTTCCGAAGCTTAAGGAACATCTCAAAGGCAAGCGTTTCTCTTCGGATGCAGAGGTGATAACGGAGGTGCGGAAATGGTGCCGTGCAAAGGCTTCAGACTTTTTCCGTGACGGATTTGCGCAACTCGTAGTACGTTGGCGTAAATGTATTGCTGTCAATGGCGATTATATGGAAAAGTGATTATATCAGTGGGTAGAGGACAGTTTGTACTATCATTTCACACTTACATGTAAACAATATATCTATTACTAATAAAGTTATAGCCATGGAGGCATTAGTCTTCAATACGCCCTCGTATAATGTGTAACCAACCCCTACCCAGTTGAATGAAAAATCCGTCACAACGGAAAAACAACAACTTTAATCACAAACGTTAGCAAAGCACCGAGTCGCTTACACATATATTAAAGCTATATGCTGAATGTAATACCATGCTGTACCGCTCACTGGTGGCAGCTTTATTTGAAACTTAACAGAAAAGATAGAAACTTATTTTGACTTACAGCAGAATTATTGTTGCAGAGGAAAAACGATACCAGCCGTGTTCCAAAAAAATATCCATATCGTTTCTTAAAGAACAAATGTTTAATATGAGATAAATTCGTAACACAGCATATTATAATATACACGTATTCGAATGATGATAGAAATTTTCCTAAATCAATAAAGCATACAGCACCATAAGTGTACATTTAGGAAGGCACGCTTTAGTTTTTGCGTGATTAGATAAGTGACACCAGACAGTAAAAGCTCCTGTCGATGCAATCATTCTTGATTACTCACAACACGCAACATTACTAATGTCCGTTTATAAAACATAAACTTCAGTAGTAACTATTGATTTATTAATTAAAAACACAAACATTTAATGTTTCCATTAAAGCCTAACAGCGAAAGTACTGTTTCACTGTTCCAGTACCACAGATTTAGAGTACCCGATTAATATACCAATTAAATAAAACCGCGATAAACAACTACAAAAAGCAAATGAAAATGCAATTCAATCACCTGGCACCCAGTTGGAACAAAATGTCTTCATTTTTGCTCACGCTTAACCACGTTGTATATTAAAAGAAAAATAAACATAAATGCCAAATTAAGGAATATTAACAAAATGTATACCATTTAATGCCTATACCTGGTAATACTACTAACTTAACCTACTACCGATACCTCATCAGCTTATTTGAAAGCAGTTTCATTGGAAAGCAAAAAGGAAAATAGTTAAGGAAAAGGAAAACTGCTCACAATCAGTTTTTTTTTTAATTGGAAGTATAATTTTTTTTTAACTCATCGGGACATCATTATGTATTTTATATATTGAAAAAGTGAAGCTCCTTTCATAACTTGCGGTATCGTAGAATGGTACAGAAGTCAATCCGCGAAAACGAGTAGTTGTGAACGTGCGTCGGTCGTAAATGTTATTTAATTATATAAGCATGGTGGGAAATAATAGCAATTTCAGTGAATTATATGAACATTTCGGTTAGAGAAGAGAAGAGCGGTAGACCATGTTCTGAAATATGTACTTAACATTTTTTCGTAAGTGAAAATTCTAAACATATACATAAATGAAAGATCTACTGTGCCAATAAACTTAACCGCCTCATTGAATACTTACAAAATGGAATTTCGCCACAAAAGCTCACCACAACAAATGAAAGCAAATGGACGAAAAAAATCGACGCATGCAACCGCATATTTAATTAATTAACAAGAAAAATGCTAATGGATTCACTACGCTTTAAATAAAGTGATTTATTTTCCGCTGGCGAGTTTTTAGTTTAACAACTGTTGAGTTTCACATTTGTAAGTCGTTAATGCCGTGACACGAGCAAGCAACAGGAATATGCGTCATACACGAAGCGCTATCTCGTTCCTAGATGTTACGTCGAGTTCGGTAAAAAGCGATCCTGGAAAAAAAACGTACTTCTCACGTGATTTATGACCAGGTCTTTGTGCGCTGGTAGCTTAAGGACCACTTTACCTAATCACAGCATCCTTGCAGCTGTGCGCCCAGGTGTGTGCTCCCTTTACACCCTAAATATATAAGGACAATGAGCGGAAAAAAGTATTGATATTGTGCAATGTACGTGACTTATATGTACGTACTTAAATATATGAAAAGTGTACGGATATATGCGCATTCCACCATCAAGGACACCGTGTTAGCTCACTGGAAGATTTTTTCTATTTCATGAAATGAAGATGCGGAAGATGTTGGAAAATAGTATGTGGACGCCATTTTACATGAAAAAATATTTCTAATTGGAAACAATTAGAAATACTTTTTTACATATACTATTATTTCACAAAAATGTAATATCCTAGGGACGGTGGTAGTAATTTATATTAGCTAATGTAATCCAATACCCAGCATCTATCAGTAAACCAATTTGTATTCAATTCAAATCCGTGTGGCCAAATTGAATATTATCAGTGTAATTATATTTTTATAAATAAAACGATAATATTTGAATTGGGATGAAATGTGCATAGATAAAATATGAAATTTATAAATGAAATTAAACATATAAACCAAATTAAAACATTGATCACTACTGGTAGAGCATAAAAATTAACGGCCCGGCCTAGCCTTTTTAAAGTTTATAACATTTTAAAATATGTTTTCCTAGGGGGTTCTTTATATATGGGTTTTTTCTGTTCTTGAGGTTATTTGTGTGTTATGAATATGTAGTGTTTGAAAATGCCCTTATCGAGTTACCTCTTTGACGACAATTATTGCTTCTGCATCCTCCTTTTAGTTTGTTAAGGAAGATCTTAACAAAATTCCATAGATTGCCTTAAAATGAAAATGGACAATGTAAAACACTCTCATGAGTTATGTTGATATTTTTGGGCTTTTTAACGTATAATAAAAATATTTAGAGTGCTTGTGTTTGCAAGTTGTACGAACGAGGGATACCTTTAAGCTTTTACAAAAACAATGGAAGAAAAAAAATTACAACAAATCGTTTTATTGTTTTCCAGAATATTTACCACTAGGATTTATACACTTTTGCATGCGTTCGAACCAATTCACGAAACACTTCTTTCACCCTGAAGGTGGTAGTGCCCCCAAAACATGGTTTTTGAAGGCTTCCACAGCTTCTTGAGGTGTTAAAAATCGTCGTTCACGCACTTTTTGTTTGACATTCGAAAACAAAAAGAAGTCGGTAGGTGATAAATCAGGTGAATACCGGCAATGACACATTAATTCGATGCTTTCCCCCTTCAAATAATAAATTGTTTAACGTGCTGTGTGAGAGCTTTCATTGACTGTTCTTCGATCTTCCAGAGTAATGCTTGCGACATGTCCATACAACGAAAGAAACAAAAATCACTTTTTTAGATGTTCTTCATGAATTTTGTTGAATTCGGCTCATCCGGGAACATCCAAATAATTACTTAGTTACCGGCTCGTACGAATATATACAAGTTTAGTCACCTGTTACGATGTTGTATACGGATTTTGAGCATTTCTTTGCACCAATTGACACGAGCCTTCTTTTGTACTTGGGTAAAATTATGCGGAATCCATCGGAAACAGACGTTTTTCACACGAACATGTTCATGCAAAATCGAATGTACTGTAGTCTTCACAGTAAGTAACATGCCGATCTTCTTCAACTATATTGCGCACAGCATCGATGTTTTTTAGAATAACAACTGACTTTGGTTGACCTTCACGAAATTCATCGCAGACGGAAACACGGCCACGATGAAATTTTGCAAACCAATTATAAACAGTCTTTACTGATGGTGCTTTATTACCAAAAGTTGAACGAAGCGACCCGAGTCATTGTTGTTGTGTTAGACCTTTACTAAAACCGTAAAAGATCCTCCGCGAAAACCTTTACTTAAAATTTTCACTTTTCCACAAAATTACTTTTTCTAAACGCTTGCTGTAAACAAGCTACTTGCTCGATTTATGTACTGTCACTGTCGTAAAATTTGACATTTGTTATAGTTGATAAATGTGAAATTTGACGAAAATAATAATGCCAAATCTCAATACCGCCATCTAGTGCATAATACACATGCAGTATGAAATTGGTTCGGATGGAAGATGGATTGGTCGCAATGATACCGCAATCACCGGACTTGACCTCCATTGATTTTTATGCGAGGATTTTATGAAGAGCCATGTTTACGCTACAAAAGTCAACACTCGTGAATTCGCCTTCAATGATGTTTTTTACACGGTGGATAATGGTGAACACATTGAAATTTGTTTATAAATTCTTGTTTTGTTTAATTCTATTGCTTGTTTTAAAGAAAGTAATGTTCTCATTTTTAAATAAATATAGAAATAACTCTATTGCTTTATTTGTGTCTCGAAAGTACTTCATTGACTTTATTATTTAGTTCTTTTATTCAAAATTGTGTGAGGTGTCTCTACAGTGAATTTGTCCTATTGACACTAGAACATCCTGTGTATGGAAGCGCCTTCTCCATTCTACATAAGCACAAGGCTAGAAGAATGCATATGTGCTCTAAGAGTTTCATACTGTAACTAATTCTTCACATAGTGAAAATCTGATAGGAAAGATTGGCTACCCATTTAAGCACTGCTAATTTTGAAATAGAATTAATAGGATAATTTTCAAGGTTAAGCATTGTTAACCAAAGATGTCCACCTAATATTAGCGGCAATCTAACGACATAAAAGAATCAACACATATATAATTAGGTAAGGAATAGTGAAACGATATAAGTGGGCGTGAATACATTAACTAATTTGTACTGTTCTGAGTACAACATTCTGTCTACTATGTAAAATTCTATTCCCTACTCGTATACATGCATCGCTCAATCGGTATTATCCGTTCGTAGTGTGCTACACGATACACCGCACCAGTCTAAAGTTTACTGTGCGAAGGCAGTATCCTTAACGAAATATGAGTTCATATTTTCATTAGTGACCGTAAATGCCTTCTCAGGTAGGCTGTAAAACATGCTTAAATGTTGCAAGTACATCGTAAACCCCCCATCTTAAATCGAAATTCCTAGAAAACCTTCTAGGAATTTTTCAATTCCGCTAGACTAGCCGGCGTCGATACTGCGGCGTTGCCTCCCTCCGTAGTTTTCCAAATATATACGTTAGTTTAGGTCCATTATCCTCTAAACCGTTATTAACTCGAGAGCGTACGATTTTAATCCTAAATCGTAAAACACCTGAGCATAAGAACCGCGCTTTATCTTTTCGTTGTTCTTTGTCACACTCTAGCACATCATACCATATAAAAAAGCATTTGAGAACTGCCAAATTTCGAAAATCACGCGGTATAGCTATGTGGTCGTTCCGTATAAATCCGCAGTGTTTACCTGATTTTCAGGTAGATTCCTTATACACCGTTTTAAACGGTTTGCTTTTTCTGTCATCCTCCCACAAAATGTTGCCCTTGTTTGCATCTTTTGTCAGAAAAATACTCATAATTGCTTTCTTTCACGTTAGTCATTTTTCGAAGTACTTCTTTTAACTCCTGAGTTTGATTAATGAAATAAGCTTCCGATTGTATCTATCACGAATTGGCATTATAACATTTCTGTTTTTTTTGTTAAAAGTATTCAGGAATGCACTTACTTGTTTAGTAACTTCAAATACAAAATTTGAATAATAAACAAAAGTTCAAATTGAAAACACCCCCTTTAATAAACGAAACATTATCACAAAGAGTTAGTAGTAAAAAAAAAAACTAAAAATCATTGGAAATGTATTTCAAATTTAATTTTAAAATTGCGGTAATCTTCTTTGTTTAAATAATTATGTAGACAAATATATAGTACATTAAGATCAATTTCATAATTTGCGTCATTTATACATATATACCAAATCAAAAAGGAACCAAACCTATAAATTTTGCAACAAAGATCCGGTATCTATGAAGTCCTAATGAAATTGTATCATACTGCGTTGACGACTTGCTTTTATTTAACTAATTGTTATATTTTTTAAGTTATAGCTGGTATTTAGGTAAAAGTTCAAATGGATTTAGGATAGCTATTGATTAAAATGTCAAGATACAGGTATGTACATGCATATATGCATAGGTACTGTAATGTTTTAAATGAGAGCAATTGGTTTTTCTAAATTAATTAATTAAGTTTTCCGATCGTAAGGTCAGGGTGTGTCCTCTAGACACTCTCTCCGCAATTTAAATTAAAAATAAATACCAAATAATGACGTTTTACTAGTATTAAATTGAAAGGCGAAATGTAACCTCAAATTGTGACGTTTAACATAAACTGTGTCGTTACACGTTACGTAGTCACAACTGCGCGTATTTTTAAGTTACCAAAACTGGACTTCCACTTCATATTAAAGTAAAATTTAAGCATTAAGCACTTGTAAAAGAACACTTAGCCAAATACCTATCACCTGGACTGCCACCAATCTCCATAAACAGCACTAAAATATATTTCTTGGCGCCACTTAGTGCCAAGTGCTTAGCCCCTACCAGCGCTTTTCTCTTCTCACGTTGTCTTTGCCGGGAGTGATTCCACCAATACCATAAGCTATATTAGCATTATTTTCGTTATTGTTACTAGGCACTTTTTTCATGTGTATTTTTAGTACATCATGGTAAGCCTGAGGAATCATTTACATGCGCAGATACCGTAGCGCTCAGGCGCAACGCCATCTTGCGTTAAGCAGCCCATGATCTGCTCGAAAGGCGGTGGGCATCTGCACTCCGGTTTCAGTCGCTACTTTCTAAACGCCATAATTATATCTCTTGGCATTAGATGGCACCAAGAAATATATTTTAGTGCCGTTTCTGCAGATTGGTGGCATAAACCCGAGAGATGATTAACAACGGTGAGAAGGGTTTGTGCTCGGAGCGACGCTGATGACGCCGGGTAGGCAGAAACATGTCTGTTTGCTAGTGCTTTTTTCTTTTCGCATTATTTTCGCCGGGAGTGATTCCACTAATACCATAAGCTATTATTTTGGTTATTGTTACTAGGCACCTTTTTCATATGTATTTCTAAATGCCACTAGAAATTAATATGGTAAGTTTCTTTAAAAATTTCTTTTAGAGTAAGCCGGGTCAACAAGTCCATCTAACCCGATAAGATGGTTCGAAATAACAAACCTATTCGGTCAGTCTTCATGTTTCAGCGTATTGAATCGAACGGGTCTGTCGGACCGAACGGGAACGTCGAACCGAATGGACTTGTCGGGCGTAAATCTTTTACCTACAAATGATCGAACCTTCTAAAACCTTACGTTGGACACAGCGACTTTTTCATCCGAAATTCCTAACATTTCGTCAAGCGACTGAAGGAGTTAACGGTTGATCTTTGTGATCTACTAGTCAGCTTTAATTATGCACAAAAATTCTCATACCGAATACCGTATCCATTATTAGAGAATTCCTCATCTCCAATGACCAACCGGTTGATCTGGCTGACTTGGTTGAAGCTTGTCTTTCTTCTACCTATTTCTAGTTTCATGGTAAATACTACGAGCAAGTCATAGGCGCAGCAACAAGCAACAAGCCCTATTATCTTACAACCTTAAGCTAAAGTGTTGGTACAGGTACGTTGATGACACCTTCGTCATCTGGCCTCATGAACACGAATCCTTAAACAATTTCCTATCGTTTCTGAATTCCCAACATGATTTCATACACTTCACCATGGAGGTCGAGTTGGATGGTTGCCTTCCTTTCCTAGATGTTCTTGTACATCGGCGTCCTGACGGTGCGCTAGGAGATTCCGTTTACCGAAAACCACTTCCTCAAGAACCGAACCACATCGCAGAAACTCTGATCCACAGTAATTGTTCTAGGAAAGTTATTAATACTACCATTAACCGCTACACAACCCTTCTTCACATAGAGATTCCCCTCATCGTACCAGATGGACAGGCATGTTTTAGTTAGAATAAATATTATAAGATCAACTTGGAAGTGGTGGTACGAAGGCAAACTAAAAATGAAAAAACAAACAGTATGACGATCAGTACTTGCGATAGCAGAAGAACTGTGATTGTGAAAAATTAACACGTCATTTTTGAAATTTTACTAATCTTAAAGCTAGTATTTTAGATTATTATAGTATTTATGTAGGTACATTAAAAAATTTCAACTAATATTGTAATTCAATTTTAAAAACATAGGTGATATAATTATAATTATTATAGACCTAATGTACACTGTACACTAAAAGCATTCAAAAATGCTTTTTGATTTTTTGGTAGATGTTCGATTGATTGGGAAGCGGTGAGAATAATTTTTCACCTTTGAACAAACCATAGCGGCTATTTTTTTGCAAAGAATCTGAATAACGCCGAATGATTTTGATGCATTGCGCACATCGTACCGTGGCATTTTCCTGGTTTCTTTCGCGAGCGTTTGTTATTACGGGATACAAAAAATTATAGAGTTAGTGTGGAAAAGCACGCATTAATGCTTTCGGTGCCGGCGATGATTTACCGCTGATGGTCGAAACGGTTGGTCGCTATTTGTATCCGAACGTCAACGACGTGACAGGCCAATCTCGCTACCCGAACTCTACCCGCCTAAAGATTAATAATTCCACTTGTTTTTTGTCATATTTCACGTGTTAATTACCGAGTATTGTGCGCTATTTGTGACGGGAGATGCGTTACTGGATTGTTGAAATGATGCTGCCTGTATATCAACGGACCTACATTTATGTAAATTGCGAGTGCGGTCTTTATTATGAGCCGGTCATGATTGAATGAATTTAATGAATGATAACAGATTTTACACCAGGCAAAAACAACTAAAATATTGTAGAGTAATTTACGATACGTGCTTATAACACTTCCACAAGAAAATCTTATCTTAATTACTGAAAAAACCTTCATGATAAAGCAAGATTCTGCTTTGCTTCCTAGATTTCGTACCAAGTTTATAGCGTAGAATCGTTGACTGTAGAATAGCAGTATGCTACGAATTATATTTTTATGAGTAGAGATCAATAAAGTTAGAAACGCTGTCTTTAAAGAACAAATGATAGTTATAAAGCTTATTGTTAGTTATTTTAATAATAGAGTAATTTGTTCGCATTTTCTCGTATTATGATTGATTAAGATAATTGTGTAAGTTTGAAATATTAATTGGTTACTTTTTGTTACTTTTATTATTCTTCTATTACTATTACTAAGAGGGATTTTCGAGATTCACATACCACAAAGACGTCCAAAAAATTAAATTTGACACCTTCTCAAAGGGATAGAAAAACTATATTTCGTTTCTATCTACAACAGAAAGATATTTGACACTACTACGAGATTTTCAAAAAGAAGCTCTGGAGTGGTTGGAAAGTTACAGTGTACTACATTCGGAATGGGTTTCTAGTAGTCTCGAATAATGAAAAAAATCCCTTAAACTTAAAGTTAAGACTTGGGAAAAATATATTTATTTAGATCGGAATTTTGCCAAAATACAGCTAATACTGCAGAGAATTTCGGATGTTACAAAAATAATGACCTAATTATAAACCGTTTTGGGAGTTTTCCGTATGTTTTCGTTTGTCAGGTTGTCGACATATTATAAAAGTATTTATTTTGGCTAAGAGATATTCAGAGCAGATCAAGGATTTTGCTGTACCCTTAGGTATAAATTACTATCACAGCTATTGAATCATGAGTAGATCTGAATGATCCTCGTATCCTACGAAAACAATGCTAGGCATATTGGAATGGCTCTTGATGGAAAATTGTGTTGGAAGGAATACGTCAAAAAAACGATAGAACTTTGTTTTAAGTACAGACAACACCATTGGCTTTTGGGAAAAAATTCATAGTTGGCGATACATGACAAAATTTTAGTATATAACTAGGTCATCAAACCGATTTGGTTGTATAGTATACAATTATGGAGGTGTACCAGAAAGACCAACATTAGAACCATCTAGACACTTCAAAATAAAGTGCTACGGAATATGTGTGTAGGTACTGCGTGGTACATCTGTAATCAAGATATTCATCGGGATCTAGGTATCTCAACGGTAGCCGAAGAGGCTAAGAAATTTGCTGGCGGGCACGAAGCTACACTCAACCAGCATGTCAATGTAGAAGTTATTCAGCTGCTTGACAATCAGAATTTAGTTAGGAGATTGAACAAGTGTAACTCAGTGTTAAGTATGTGTATAAGCCAAAAGACACAAATCATCGTACTCACAAAGAAACACATAATTCGAGGCTTAGCCAATTATGCTAGGGGAAGTGGAGATCCCATTGGTCAAAGAAACGAAATACCTTGCTGTACGGTTCTATCAAAGACTTACATGGAATCCTCACATCAACAAAACCATCAACAAATCTACTATTGCCTTAGGCAGATGTAGAAGGTTGTGTGGAAAAACGTGGGAACTAAGGCCAAAAATGATGCTGTGGTTATACACGAGAGTCATCGGACCAATGGTAACACGGCTTGGTGGTATGGTGGACAAAGACATTGCAAGAGGAGGCAACAAGGCGGCTAAGTGGCCTATAAAGACTAGCATGTTTATGTGCCACGGGGGCCATGAAAACCACGCCGATAGCTGCTCTGGAGGTCATCCTTAACCTAGAACCACTACATGTATATGTTCAAGGAGAGGTCAGGTTAACAAGCTGCAGGCTAATGAATGGCCAACCTTCCGTAATTAGATCGCATGGTGCAAATCATCAGAAACTGTTAAAGAAACTTAAGGTGGGGCCGATAACAAGGCCATTAACTCCAAATACAGCTTCGACAAGAATTATAAAACAGTAATACCGGATAGAGAAGAATGGAAAAAAGCCCGCCTATCAAAGCCGAATCTATCTGGTACACAGACGGTTCAAAGACGGAAACTGGACTCATAGCCGAAATTTTCGGGATTAGACCAAGAATAACTAAGTCGCTAAGTCTAATTCAAAGCGCCACAGTATTTCAAGCCGAAAGAACAGCAGTGCTGGGGTATATCGAAGAACTAAACATCGATCTACTGCTATCTATTCAGACAGTCAAACAGTGATAAAATCACTGGACTCCACACAGGTAAAATCGAAACTAGTGTGAGAATGCATGAATGCTCTCAATAGGCTGGTCAGCCGATTTAAGGTGACCTTGGTCTGGGTACCAGGACACACAGGTCATCGAGGGAATGTTAAGGCAGACGAATTAGCCCGAGCAGGCTCGTCAAATACCGACAGAAACCCAAAACATTCGGTGGGCATAGCATATACGGTAGTTAAAGCAACTACTAAACAATGGAAAAATGAGAAACAATCCAGATCACTTCTGTTATGTTTGTGGTGAGGTGACTTTTTCGTCTCAGAAGCGGTCTATTACTCCATTGATAAAACAAGCATATCGGCTTTATTTCGGTTGCAAAATAGGGGATCAAGACAAACATTGGGCGCCAGATATCTGCTGTAATACATGCGCTTCAAGTCTGAGAAACTGGTTAAATCATAAAAAACGTTCTATGCGGTTTGCTGTCCCAGTGGTCTGGAGAGAGCTTACATATGTTAATGATTGCTATTTCTGCATGATACCTCGTGTTGGGCAAGCCACAGGTATATCCAAGTTGAAAAAATCGGTTATTAACTATCCAAATATACCATCTGCCATGAGACCTGTGCCCCATAGTGACGAACTCCCTATTCCAGAACCCCCAGGAACATTCACTTACGAATTAGATAATAGCGATACAGTGATTTGTCACGAAGAAGATATGCCATCAACATCAAGAGATCCTGATTTCACACCAAGCACGTCAAACCGCCAACCGCACAAAATAACCCAGTCAGAATTAAAAGTAAGGTAGAGTTACTAGGATCAAGACTGCGGCAGTGGAACCTATTAGAAGACGATGTTTTGGTATGTGTTTTTCGTAATCGCCATAAAGACCTAGTACAATTTTTTGACATGGAAAATAACTTGGTTTTCTGCAATAACATTAGCGGTTTATTGACGGGTTTAAATATAAACTACAAGCCAGAGGAATGGAGATTGTTTATAGACAGTTCAACATTCAGTTTAAAGGCAGTACTATTGCATATTGGAAATATTCTACCGCCTATTTCTGTTGGATATGCCGTTCGCATGAGAGAATCATACGACAATATGAAGTATCTATTGACAAGCATAAAATACGATGAGCACCAATGGCAAATCTGTGGCGACTTAAAGATTGTTGCACTTTTACTTGGGTTGCAGCTAGGCTATACCAAGTTTTGCTGTTTTTAGTGTGAATGGGTTAGTCGGGCAAAGGCACTTCATTACAAAAGACAAGACTGGCCTGTTCGACAATCATTGGAGCCAGGTCAAAAGAATGTACAACATGTGCCATTGTTAGACTCCAAAATGATTTTGTTGCCACCACTGCACATCAAATTGGGCCTAATGAAAAACTTTGTTAAGGCACTGAATATAGATGGACCAGCTTTTCAGTACCTGCGTCAGAAATTCCCAAGGCTAAGTGAAGCAAAAATTAAAGATGGTATTTTTGCTGGGCCACAGATTCGAAATATTCTGAAAGACGAACATTTTGACAGCACTCTAACAGATATTGAAAAAAATGCTTGGAATGACTTTCGCCTCGTGGTCACTTATTTCTTGGGAAATAAAAAAGTTGAAAATTACGTTACTCTTATTGAAAATATGCTGTCATCGTATCAAAAAATGGGTTGCAATATGTCTCTAAAGATCCATTTCCTACACTCACACCTGGACTTTTTTCCTGGAAACTGTAAGTTATGAGCACGGTGAACGCTTCCATCAGGATATATCAGCAATAGAGAAAAGGTACCAGGGAAATTCACAAAAAAATAACAAAAAGACGGCGCATTTAGTGATTCTAAAAGTGGAAAAGTATCTATTTTTTATTATTTTGTTAAAAATAAAATAAAACTTGTTCTTGGAAACTGCAACTAAGTTTTTAATTTCATTGTCATTTTTGTATTCAGCGCCCCAAAATTAACAAAAAAATGCACTTTTCAAACAAGATACAACAAATAAACTAAAATCTGTTGTCCAGTGGATTATTAGTTTTAGTTGATGCTTACAAAAATATCAAATAAGAACAAATGGAAGTGATTTACATTAAAAATAGGTTAACAACAAAGAACAACTTAAGCATAGGTCAAAGCGCTTATAATATTTTATAGTTTACAGGGTAAGCCAAATCTTAGAAAATTCGCAAAAATCAAAATATCTTGGGAACGACAAAGATATCAATTAACTAATTTCAATTAATTGATCATTGCATTTTCATTCTCCTGGACTGGTTATAATTATACCATTCCACTTCAATTTTTCGAGAAAATCGCATAAATATGATAAACTGGCACACAGCGCCATCCAGTTTCCATTTAAAGCAAGAAAGCAAACACTCTTTACCTTTTTATCCTACTGGATATTCTCTTCACAATGAGACCAGCCTTTTGAAAATCGTTTGATACTCGCCAAGGTTACAGGGACTTTTGCGTGATAAAAAGTATATTTCCACCGCCACTTCATAACAGGCGCAATCACAAAGTGTCACTAACCAAACTTATAAATAACTATCTATCCGCGGCTTTTTTTATGTTTATATTTCATCCTCTTTAATAATAGAACAAATATTATTTAAAAAATAATAATTAAATAACACACTATGGCATCTTGCGGCAATTTCAGAATCTCGGAAATATTTTTAAAAATGTTTTCATTACCACATTTACCAGTATAAGTTCTATGATAAACGGTTACCGACGTATGGCCGATCGCCACCCTACCTCAATGAATCACCGTGTATATAAAAAAATTAGTAGATCACATTTTGTGAAAATTTAGTTTTCTTTACAAACACAGATACTAATGTAGGCAATTGGGAGATTTGGATTTTTAAATGCTGGCATGAGTCTGCAATGTACGTATGTTCTTATGTTGCATTAGTTTAAATGATAGGTACTCACTGTGAAAGCACATCGAGATTGAGTCCCAGTTCATTATGTTCATTTAGGTGACCACAGCTAATTACAGATATAAGTCATTTGTATTACATAAACGTTATACATATATACATTATATGTTAATTGTCAATTCAAATTTAAAGCAAATTGAAACGAGTCACGAACGTGTCTTTTCCGCTAATTTCAGAGAGTTCTTTTTTTTTTTTTCGTTCCCGGACGGAGTTTACTACACGTCTTACCGACAATCGCTTCGTCATCCACGACGTCATGCAAATTAGCAATTTGTGCGCGATAACTGTAAAGTAGGAACGAAAACGAATCGTAAAAAAGAACTCAACACCTCCAATCTGCTGGAATTAATCTATACACACGTACGTGACATAACACTTACGTATACCTAATGTCCGTGCATTAACTTGCGCTTTTCACGATGTCACACAAAATAGAATTTCCGACGAATTTGTAGCCGCTGGACAAGTTTCCTTAACAAGGTTTCTCGCTAATGACAAGCATACACAGAACGATAGGAAAAAGTATTCACCGAAGAAATGACTGATGTTTGTATATACCTACGCCATTATATTTAGAATGTCAAGTTAGCCTAATCTGCACTAAAAATAGAATACATTATACATACGTAATTTGAGCTCTGTCAATGTTTTTGTCTGCAACAAAAAAAAGTATTACAATAATACTAATGTCAAATCCCTGCATAATTGAAGGAATATAAAAATGTATTATTCATATAGTAATTAGAAGCCAGGGTTTTCCTATGTAACGTATAGATGATGTAATTGATGTGATTATTTGCATAAATAATAGCTCTAGACTCTACTGTAATATTCTTGTACGCCACTTGTATATTAAAAATAGATTTGCATCTAAAGCATTCGCGGATAAATACCCGCCATAAAAGTCGCAGAAACTTTTCATCTGCAGTTGTAATAGATTACTACAAAAGATAGTGTGTACATCATAACTATCCAGTGTTATTTAAATCTACTGAAAGTTCGCAATGTTATGAAGGAAAATAGTCGGAGAATAATGAACCAAAGCATCTTGTTTCACCAGGATAACATCACTATCCCTCACAGTTGCTGTCTATCATAAGCCGATGGTGTATTTGCAAGGAACTACACATGAGGCCGAAAATTTTACAAAAACACAAATACATTATTATTATATGTATTGTATTGTTGCAAATGTGCTGATTAGCGCCACGACTAGTACTGTTTAGCCAAGTACATTTACGTAACGG
Source organism: Dynastes maya (assembly GCA_029619315.2). NCBI lineage: Eukaryota > Metazoa > Arthropoda > Insecta > Coleoptera > Scarabaeidae > Dynastes > Dynastes maya. The sequence goes on from JAROYE020000001.1 coordinate 31,291,302, forward strand.
CGACGCCCTACCGACGCCTAACCTGACGTTGCAGCGGCTTATATAGCCGAGTCCCTTTTTTTTGTCCTATCTCTCATTCCCGGGTGTTTTATTGGGTACTTATATCTCCAGTCAAAAATGATTCCATAGAATCAGGAATATCACTCATCTCCGCCCGATATTATTTGGACTATTAATTTGCAAATTTAAACTTTATTTACTAATACATAGAAAATAATTTTACTTGGCTTGAAATAATAATTTCACAAATTAAGTACGGTTACTTAATGCATCGTCAGATTCGCTATCGAACGTACACATTTCAAGGTTACAGACATTCAGCGACGACACTTCACACGCCAAACCCTAGCATAATATTTAAGGCTGGAAAGAGATGTGTAATTTGAAATTATTTCATTAAATTAAATTGAGGTATGGGTAATTTCATTATAAGGACAATAAATATTTTTGAAATAGAAAGCATGTCGCATTTATTCTTAGTTGGAAACTAACAAACACTGTTGAGAACAGATGAGCGGGAAACTAGAGTAGTTGAGGCTTCTTAGCGTTAGCTGTTGTAGAAAATAAACATGTTTAGAGGTGAATTGCATTCAAAAATAGTTAAATTTGTGAAGGTAGATGTTAAACATATTTCAATGTACGATTTTTATTGTATAGGGTCATTCGAAAGAACGCGGGGCTACCGTTTCTGTGTTGTTGTAATTTTTGTATGTAATAATTTCACAACGATCCATAAACTAAATATTTCATGTATCCGCCTAAATAAAAATCATCTTTACTTAAATCGGGCAGTGATATAATAACACACACAAATAATTAATTGCAATAAATCCTACAAAAGCAAACATTGAATTCAATAATAACACCGCGCGCATAACCTGCCAGTAAACCAATTGATAACTAGAGTTTGTTAAAAAGGTGCTACCGGCAGTGGCGCACCGCATAAAAGTAGGTATGTAATATACAATATTAGTGAAAAATAATATTGTTACCTTTTCCTGTCGTCTTGATGTCCACTGTGGCAATTGGCAACCGCCCTGGTAAGCTGTGTAGAATTGCAACATCAGCAACGCTTCCATTGTCGATTCATTCCGCCGTCGACGGTGTTGTGAATACGTTGTCGTATAATTCGAAAATGATCGTTCGACATCCAGCGAAGTAAGATTTGCAAATGTCAGATATTCCTTTTCCTCATCTGGGCACTCTTGATTTTCAGTTATAAACCCAACCTTTTGTAAATCGGGATTTTTCGTTAAAATTGCACCAAATTTTTGAGCAACATCGACTCCTATAGTGTTCGTCAAGTTTTCTACAGCGGCTTGTAAATTGTTTATGCAATTTAATGCGTCTCGTGCAGATAAGTGACTGTTTTCTAATTGCCCAATAGTTTGTGCAACTTCAAAATAGTTCATGGAAATTTCATCTATTTTTTGTTGAACGTCCGAATTGGAAAAAAAGTTGCTGACTATCTCGAACTGCTGCAGAATCATTTGAATCAAGTTTGAAAATGACATTTTTCACTTGTGAAAAATATTTCTGATAGTAAGACACTGCCTAGAGCCATGTTCCCCGTCGCGTTATTACAGGCTGAGGTGGTGGTGGTAATTTCGGACACAATTGTTTGAATACACGGATGTATTTGGGAGATTTGATGAACACTTTTCTGGTAGATGCTATTAACTTATCCACCATCGGATACTTCTTTCGAATGGTTTATGCTAGGAGGGGACATGGGCGTATGAGGCATGTTATGTGGAGAAGAGTCGGAAAGAATATTTTCAACATCCTACCAACTCTCAGCATTGTTGCGGCTCCGTCAGTAACGAACATTGTGACTTGGGTTCTTGCAATACAAAATTCTTTCAACGAATCTTTTAACATCTTGACAATGGTTTCTGCATTAGTTTTATGAATCCTTTTACTGGATAACAGCAATGAAGCTGGTGGACCATCACGTTTTAAAGGACGCGTTACAACATGAATGACGCTGTGTTTCTGAGCATCAGTTGTTTCATCCACACATAGACAGATTTTCTTATTTCTCAAATCGTCTTTTATACATTCCTTTACTGTATCTTGCACACATGGCAAATTGTGTCGTAATTGTATAGATGTTGGCAGCTTCCGTGAGGGACCGTACTTAGCCCAAAAAAGACGAAAGTGTTTATTAGATACTAGATGTTGTGGGATGTTGCACACACTTAACATAAAAATTAAATCATATAAAAATTGCCAATATGGAATACTGTTTCTTAAATTCAATACATGACGTTTACTTTTACAATGTTTTCTACATTCAAACCTATCGCGACTTAGCAATCCGCTATTGCATATTGTGCAATAAATATGCGGACTTCTATATTCTAATCCAGGGAAATGCCTGAGATATTTATTCACATTCGAAGGGAACGTTACACCCTTTGGGCATCTCATCTCCGCGTACTTATTTGGCGTGTAGTGTGTACGAGTTGAAAATTACCCCTACCCACGCCGCTACCGCTACGCTACTGCCATCCGGTACAACCTTTTTACAAACTCTATTGATAACATGCTAGCGTCACCTGCGATAAGCGGTAAGTCAACAATAAGAAACAGCAGTGGTATGATGTGATAATGTTACGCCATAGATGCATTTGCTGCCCAAGAAAATGGGATCTAACAATAAGTTAATGTGAAAATAATATCTTTAAAAAAAAACTGTTTTTGTTTGCTGCAGTTGATGCTTGATACTTAATGACTTTTAAATCCATCGAAAATACATTTCGTTTCTATGGTGACGATGTCCAAACTTCCAGGTACGGTAATGTCAGGTACAGTAAATTAAAATGATTACCATGAAGACGATGCTGAGTTTATAACTGCATGTGAATAGCAGTATCCTTGTCCAAATAAGACACAATAATATAATTTTGATATGAGGAAATATAATTAAAAAATTAATAAATTTCGTTTCTAGCATTAATAGTTATTTACTGGACTCTTTTTTTAACAGAATTACTTTTTGTCTATGTTTGCAAGACGAAGAAGAAAAATCGATCTGGGGAAAATTGAAGGGACGACGTCATCAACATTGCTTCGCCCCGTAATAAAATGGAACTGAATGTAATTAAATTGGCAAAATAAAACAGTTTCTAACGTGAGTTAATAAACATCACAACAAAATATTAAAAAGCACGTGCCAGATATTAGGAAGTAACTATTACTAATTTATTATCTAGGCTCTATTATCTATTTTTTGAGTGTATGTAATGTCATCCGTTAAAACCCACCCAGGTGCAAAAAATTCGATCCATTACTTGTTTCATCTTTGTTTGTACATCTAAAACTCTGGACTTGCGTCATAATGTAGATTGACACTCGTATCATTAAAAGGTATCAGTTTGCTGACTTTTTGTTTTGCATTTTGCCAACCAACGAATGATGTTTTTATTAATAAATTTATGGTCGATAATCGAAAAGTTACTCAGTGTGCTCATTTTTGGAGCTAGATATTTTAACAGTTAGAAAGTGCCATTTTGACAGTTAAAGATGGTTTGAAGTGGTAACCTTCTCCTGTTTTTTTTTCTAGAAAATGTCTAAGTCCAACGGATGCAGCCGGGGCAGTAGTTTTAGTTCAAGATGGCCTTAGCCAAATATTATGTTGCTCAGGTAGTAAGCGTTACTCGTTGAGCAGTTCAAAAAGTCGTTCTGCGTTTTAATGAAACTGGCAGCTATACTAGGAGACCAGGATCATAGAAAAGCAACACTCGAACGAGACGATCAATTTGTGGTTCCCTAAGTTTTGCGGGATAGGCATCCGACTTAAGTTGAGGTGGCAAATCGACTGAGCGAAGTAAGAAATGTGCATGTAAGCAGATGGGCAGTTCGTCAACGACCAGCCGAAGTTAATTTAATGTCTACCAGACTAGCTCATTGTCCTCAGTCATTTGTGAAACATCCTAGGGCTCGAGTAGCTTTTGCACAAGATCACGAAAACTGAAATCACGCCTGGAATCACGTATTATTCTCGGATAAATCCAAATTTTGCCGAAGATCACTAGATGACCGGGAAAGAATTTGAAAAAGACAGGGAGAGCGATTTGCTCAATGCAATATTGTGAAAAGAATTAGCTATTTGGGCTGGCATAAGCAGCGGAGCCCGTATTGAATTGGTGGTGGTTGATGGAGGTTCTATGATGGCTGCAAGGCAAACAAACACCATTTAGAAGAGCACGTGGTTCCTTTTGCTCCATTTATATGGTCTAATTTAATTTTTATGGACGATAACTCGCGTTCGCACCATGCTCGGATCATCAACGAATATTTAGGTGAAGTCCGGATTGTGCCTATCAATTGGCCAGCTTGCAGTTCCGATCTCAATCCAATAGAACATCCTTGGGACAGACTAGGAAGATAGATTCGAGCACGTGTACCTCGCTCAAACAACTTGGCTGAACTTACTGCGGCTCTTCCGGCAGAATGGAATTAATTGGATCAAAATGAAGTTCAAAATGTAATTATTTCCATGCCGAGATGTATGCACGCTGTCAGAAGGCTACGAGATGGAAATACTCGGTATTTGTTGCAATAAGTACTCTAAAACTTTGTTATAATTGTTTTCTTTTTATTAATGAATCCCTTTTAATTTTCTGAATTCCTAGATAATCTAATATTGTTCAATAAACTAATTTGATTTTTCTTGGAAATGTGTTTTTTTATTAAATTTTATCTTTTCCTCTTAAATTTATTACCAACCTTAAGATTGTATCTCAAAACATTTATTCTTTGCGAAGAAAAATTCAAATGGATCGAATTTTTTGCATATTTTTTGTAAATCCATGAATTTTTGGGACATCACTTAAGCATATGTAATTTATAACGCTGGCCACGAGCGGTACCGCGCATCGGCGTAGAATCAGTTCGGACCGAGAGGAACGGTAGTATTACTTCGTCTGCGGAGCAGTACGGACATTTTCGCTGCCGGTCATTTGCGCAATTGTTTATCTGTCCTAGAAAAATTATGATTTCGTCAGCAAAACGACCGCGGTCGGACAAACTTCGAAAATTTATTGCAGAAATTCCAGACTTAATATATGAAGGTGCTAAAATTAAATGTGTAATCTGTATAATCCCGTTAATGTGTTGGTCCAGACAACATTGTCTACGACACGTAAATAGTGAAAAGCATGTCTCAAAAAGAAATTGCGCACGAGACAATGAAAAATTTATATTTAATTTATGCGTTAGGTTTATCGCATGTAATATACCGTTTAATTTACTAGACAAGGAACCATTTATCTGCTTTTAGAATAACTATTCGGAGTGCAAATTACCAAGTCGAACATCGTTACGAAGAATTGTGCCATCTGCGCGCGAACATAACGAATAAAAAATAAAATCGGAGTTGAAAGATCAAAAATTGTGGTTATGTGTCGACGAAACAACAGATCGGAAGAAACATTCTGTTCTTAATGTAATGGCACGCAAATTGGAACCTCGTCAATCGGCACCTTCAATTCTATTAGTCTTCAAACGAATACAACAGTGTACTGCCGAAGTAATTTCAAAGTTAGTGTTAAATACATTGGACAAGTTTGAACTTTCAACAAACCAACTCTTGATGTTACTGAGTGATGGTGCTGCAAACATGCTTTCTGTAGGCCGGCCTCTTAAAAAACTAATTTGTTACACATTCGTGTAAAATTCATGCTCTCAATCTTGTGGCGGATAGTATCAGAAAATGTTATCCTGAGGTAGACGCTTTAATAGCGCATACCAAAGCAGTATTTGTCAAATCACCGAAACGTATTCGCGAATTTCACAGACTGTGCCTCCGTATACCAGAGCCACCAGAACCTATTCTAACTCGTTGGGGAACATGGTTACAGACCGCGTTTATTATCATAAATATTTTGACAATATTAAGAACGTGGTTTTACAATTCGATACAAAGGAAGCTGCCGCTATCCAGAAAAGCCAGTTGAAATTTCAAGATAGTCAGGTTAAAATGGATTTAAAAATCATTCACGACAATTACTTCGGGCTAGCAGATGCAATAGAAAAATTACAAAATCCTGCGGTGCCGCTAGAAGAATCTCTACAAATGGTACAACATGTTCACGCACAGCTGTGCGCGATTGAAGACGTAAAAAATGTTTCTGTTCTAGAAAAATTTGAAAGTGTTTTTGAGAAAAATTCTGATTTTGGCACATTAAGACACATTTGTGAAGGTGCGTCAACAGAATCGTTAAGTTATTTGAAAGATTATTTTACTTACGCAAATATTACGTCACTAGATGTAGAACGTGCGTTCTCTGCATATAAACGCATTTTTTCCTCATGCCGTACTAGTTTTGCCGAAACAACAGTTGAAACATATCTAATGTTGCAGATATTTAACAGACATTATTCACTTTGTGGTTTCACGGAGGACTCTTAAAATGGTAAGTGTTTGAGCACGTGTTATTTAATTTTTATTTAAAAGATGAGCGAAATTATTTGCGGCAGCAAACATCTCTATTAGCAGAATAACTCTAGTGGAACGCGAGGCCTGGTCGACTCTGCGCTACTGCGCGGTACCGCTCGTGGCCAGCTTTAGTAATTTATGAAGGATTAGTGACAGTAACGATTGAATAACCCTAGGTTATTTAACTTTGAATAATTGATGTTAATTGTCCTTCTATGCAGAATTGCTTTACGAGTGCAAATAATAATTTTCGTGACATAAACATAGTACATATATCATCTAGACTTCTTTAGAAAGGTTTAATTTTAAACAAATATGTTATCTTTCATCAATCAACGAATTAACCTAGTTAAAATAAATTTTTCAGATAATTTATTTATTTAAAATCACACAAATCACACATTCACATAATGCACATGCATAGTGTATAATCATGCAACTTTTCTGTAATAAAGCAGTCACATGTGGAGTAGCGTGCCATTAGTAAATATCTAACGGTTATAATGACAATGGATTCCCTTAATCACATAATTATGTCATTTCGTGTTTCGGTACGTCAGATATCCATTGGATGTTCGCGTTTTATACAATCGACAAGTTCGTAGATGTACCGTTGATAGGCCCATGAATAATTCCACGTGTGAAAACACATGTTGGAACGTTAATATGCAAGGTGCGTGATAGATGTCGCTGACGATAGTGTTCTTTACTTATCTGACTTTGTAGTGCGTCGTTGCTGGTTTTACTGTAATATACATATGTCCATAATACAAAATTTACTGTAACTTGTAACACGTAAGAGATAAGCGCGTTTAGCGAAAGTGCACATAATATTTGAAATTTATCGATTGTTAGGACGCGACGATGGGTCGTTGGGCTACTTTGTTCGATGGTACCATTAAAAGGAAATTTGTGTAAAGCATTAAACGCTATTAAGCATTAATTGCTTTTGTAATCAGTGTGATTCGCGCTCTAGTTAAGGTACGAAGTAACCATTTTTTCCTTTATTTTGCTCGATAATTTTGTACAGCGATGAAAATAAGATCTCGTAAGCCCAAAAAACGTTATGGACTGCATTTAACCTGTATAATTCTGAAAATATTTTTTTCCTATGCTTCAAGTTAGTTAATGACTTTATGTATTTGATACCAATTCTAGATTTAACTACAAATTGAATTACTACAAATGTTCCACTTTTTTAACCTGTGATGACGATCCTGGTTTCACCTTATCGTAAACGATGGAACGCAATTCCTTATTCCCCAATGAATGGTGACTCAAAATTGTACCGGATCCACCACTTGTCCCTGGTAGGTACCTCTACCACCGTCAGAAGCAAGCCCTCCTACCACTGGACCGCCGAGTCGTTTAACCGCTTGATCTTAGTCTTAGAAAGAGAAAAGATGTCTAATTGTCTTGTTGGAAAACAATTATTACTTTCAAAATTGTTATTTACTATTACATGTCAGGCACTTTGTTCTCCATTAAAACCAAAAACATTGCACAAGGAATACTCAAGCGGGCAAGCAAAGTATCAAGTGGCCAAACTAGATGCATGGTTTAAGGTCGATAGATTTGAAATCATTGCCATTGTTTATTGATTTCGTCACTTACAAAGGTCACTCTACCTCTGTATACTAGGGTACGTAGGGATTCATTTATAATCGCAAGTCCCGTATATACATACATCGAATAATGTTGTCGCTTGTGCTGGAGCGTTCTCGATTCGCTTCGCGCGCTCCCCACCTTATACTTTCATAGCGGGCAAACGTTGTAACACTGTCCATATATTTAAGCGGTTGACTTTAATACGAAACTTACGAACGCTGTATATGATATATACTGTAAATTTTACATCGTCGAACGCAGCTGTCATTCCAGCACATATAGTGTATTTAGTATGGCTACTCGTTCAATGTGAAATTCCCTCTGGCGGCTATTAGTTCTTTTTCAATAGCTCCTACTCCTTCCCGAGCCTCCGATCTTTGGAGCGGGGGTACTAAATAATTAGTTTAACTCCAGCCAACGACAAATGTGGTGGAACGGTAAGTCATTCCTCTTCAGTTCATTCTTATTTTCGTAATCAATTGCTCAAGTCCTCAAAATTAATGGAATATCATTCTAGAACAAATAACTGTAACTTCAGTTGTATTTCTAGCATAATTTCGAAAATTAAATATGTTTCGTCATGTTTTTGTCTAAGACGTCAGTCAGTCAGTAAGCACAGAGCAATATATATTGAGTCATCTCGCGTCAATACATCCATTCGATTATGTTACCTTTATACATAGGTTTCTTCATCAAATATTCGTCGTCAATTTATATTTGAAAAGGAATTATCAAAATTTACTGTGGATGAAACAATCGCCATCGCGATTAAAATAAAGCAGTAGAAGGACGCCAATAAATTTGCTAACTTTGAGTCAAGCTTTCTACGAGGCAACACGTATCTGTCTGTGTTCCAAGTTTCCAAGTGTTTATATTTCAAATCATACTATAAATTGAAGACAGAAGTGAAGGTTGGTGGTTAAGAAATGGCAGGTTTCCTGCAAATGTAAGATAAACATAAAGTTTCTATAACATCATTATAAAACTCGGGTTAGTTTCAATTTTCAGTTTTAAATTTCGTTAAAATCTCATAGGTTGATCTTAAAATTCATCTAAATTGCCGAAAAAGTGTTTTAAAACACTTCCGAACTCTCAGTTAATATAATTAATCAATTAATTTTCGAATTTATTATTTTTTTAACAATTTCCTACTTTTAAAACATTGCAATACAAATTTTGCCAGATGTTAGGTGCTGGAAGCTAAGGTGGAAATTCTAACACACTTATAGAATATTGCATTACAGCTTGTCTTGTACTAAACCAATTAGCTTAGGGACTGTGTCTATAATGACTACCTTGTATACACCTAATTATAATCTAATTACCTGGATACACTTCGTTGAGCATTGGATTCTTCCACATTTTAAGAAAGTATTTGGCCAGACGATACTATGTATTTCTCTGCGTTGGTACCTTAGACATTGACAAAAGCTCAAGCCTATGCCAAGTACGCTTCATACTTATACTTGGATGGATAAATTTAGTTACAGTGGTTAATTTTTGTGCTAATTGAAGTCAGAAAAAACAATTTGGCTTCATTCCTAATATAAGGATGAAACGATAATGTCAACATATCGATATCTTTCCTTGAAATTAAAATGTCGATGCTTGCTTTCGAAAAATGGATGGAATAAGTGAAGCAACAACCCCTGTACTATCCTTTGAGTTTGTTTGTACTGTAGTAAAAATTTGAGGTTTTCTATCCATTAAGTAAACTATAAAGTCATGTTGCGTAATCGAGTTAACCTTCATTGCTGCTACCAGTACTTTTTTCCAATGCCAAATCAAGTATGAACTCCAAAGTACCAGAATCAAAACACACGTATCGATATTTTATTTGTATTTATTTGGATCGATTCAACCTTATTCGGAATCCCAAACAAAATATCTTCAATAATTTTCCTTTCTCTTACGACTTATAATACGTATTATTATTTATACGGTACATCCGTTCAGTGCAAGTAAGAAATCCGTGCAGTATTCAAAACACTGAATTGTCGAAAAATTTATTGGATAGATTTGCAGCTTGCTGATTGCCAAAATATGCAGTGACACCATTCGTAATATAAACATGATATTTATTTGATTCTTTATTTGCAAATGTCTTTCCTTGGCTTCAATTCGTTATATTCTTGAATTGAGGAGGCTCGACATGTAGATGGTACATAAATAAAGATCATTAATTATTATTATTACGTCAAATAAGCTTTATAACTTAGATAAATCCTTATACAAATATGTTAATAATTTTATTGATTTAACAGTAAAAAGGATTGTGAAATTAAGAATAGCAATTAGCAAAATCTGGATAGAAATATTACGCGAAGCTTCAAATAATGCTTCATCAAAATTTACTTCCGATAATTACACAAGCCAAAAGCCAAGATAAGCGAAATAGTTAGTCTTTGATGGAAATGTATAGTGCTACCTTTCCCAACTGCGGTTATTAATTATTGATACTGAAGCGAGGGCACTTTATATTATTTACTTCGCAAGTTACTGACAGAAAATGCTACGTATGCATTCTATATTCATGTAGACTCCTGTTAACAGAAATTCGCCATCACATAGAGAAACTTTCCTTTCTAAAATTATTAAATGGTATAAGGACAACCGCTAATAGCTTACTTATCAACAACTCTAGTCGATCAACGATCCCGCATTTCAGGTACTGCATTCGATTGCTTGCACAGTAACTTTAATTTTTCTTTCGCGTTTAACGGATCGCTTTTCTTGCGCTGCGGATAATTAGGTTACGATTTTTTCGTGTTTGCTCCAACGCCTGAGAACAAAACAGATGGTCAATATACTCAGCTTTCAACGATACAAAATCATTTGTTGTTGGGTATATGATTGGCGTATTTACGGCACCACATCGACATAAATATCAATCAAAATTTAATTTTCTAGTCCCAGTTGTCGACAGTTAATTAGCTTCACATTTGCGAATAACAGTGCCGGCCATACTGGAAGTAGAAGCAGCCACTAAACGATTGCTGGAAAATGGCTCGCATTAAGATTTATTTATGTTATCCTTTCACCCAGCTTTCGTTAGCAGGCCGAAATAGGTACACCAGTTCATATAGCTTATGTATGTCGAAAATTATATTCGCAAAAATGTTTTCCCGTTGAATACAAATGCATAATTATTATAGTAATTAAAACTGACTTGTGAAAAAGGTGCTCCTATTCTGAAAGACTTGTTTCCTAATTGACGGAAAACATATTACTTCTTGTGCCCTACTTCAAGTGGATATAAATTTAGAGTGTCAAATAATGTATACCGAAAAAATATTACTCATTGTTATTTTACCCTTACATATACAAGGTGAGTCAGGCTCGGAAGATTGTGCACAGAGAAAGAAAAGTTCCTAACTCAAACAAATATGCATTCAGTCAGGCAAACCGTAATTTTCAATGGCGGCAAAGATATATTTTTTAATTTTAAGAAATAATTTTTTTGACATCATTATTTGATTCAAACATATGATCTCTTGAAACAAATAACCTCAAGTTTGATTTGAAAATATCTGTTTGATTTAATATACGCAATACGTTTGATTCAACAATATAGTTCTTTCTTTTAAAGAACTTCGTCAGTTTGGAGCAAGTATATTTCTCTTTACCATTTATTTGATTTCACCTTTTAATGGCCAACGTTCCCAAAATGGGAACATACTAAAAAAAAACTAATTTTTATTGAATTAATCCTATTATTTGCATAAAATTTTTAATGTTTTAAAATATACATAGATGTAAACTTTTGTGATTGTTAATTATAAAAATTTTATGAAAATAAATGTAATAAAATAAATAAAAAATCGATTTTTAGTATGCTTAGGGAACGTTCGCCATTAAAAGGCTAGATAGATATGTATTTGCTTAACAAGATATTTCCATGGTTTAAAGTTACTTTGACAAATTCTGTTGGTATTAGTACTCCACTGAAATGGTTGGTACAATAGACGCTTTCTTCGTTTTAGAGAAGAAAATATCCATTTATGAGCACATAGGGTAAGAATGTGTTAAAAATACGCAATCTTTTGAAAAACTTTATTAACATTGTGGATAAACTAACAAAAGTATATAAAGAATAAGTATAATGCCGAAAATTAATCTCCATTTTGTAGTGATGTGGTGCTTTTATTCTTGTAAATAGACCCCAGGTCCCTAACATACCATTAACTTCCTCCATTATGTTAAAGTGATATCAAGGCCTTCCTTGACGTGATTGGGTTAGGTTAGGTCTCGATGTCGAAGTTGTAACTTGATTTTAACAATATTAATAATATCAAAGTTAGGTATAGTGGGTCGATAACTTTAAACAGACTGTAGTATGTCCAAACTGTTATAATTTGTAGCTACAAAAATACGTGGACAAAAAAATTGTTAAAAGGTATGCACTTTTATATAGGTATCTATAAAAACAACGATTATCTATGTATGTGTCATTTTGTAATTGTATACGGACAAAATTATTTCGATGAAGATAACATAACCACAAAATAGTTTGTGTGTTGTGTGTACAGATACATAAAGATTAAAGTATTGTTTATACTACTTTTGTGTGCAAAGAATATTACAAAACTTACTACCTCGGTAATCTCCTAGGAATCCTGAAAATCGCGAACGAGTGACAGGGATAACTCTATGGTTAGGTGCTAGATTATGACGGAAAGGGTAGGGGATAGAGCAACGGATACCTCAACGAACTTATGCAAGCATATCTTATCACTTGCCTTTGCGGAAATACCTGTTATATCAAAAGAGGAGGAAATATACTAATAATTAGTTACAAAATATGAAAGCGGACGAATCAAAGTATTGTTAAGTGTGTAGTGAATTGAATCGCAATTTATTTAAACTGCTAACATTGGTGTTACTGGCCTTAAAAACGATATCGGCGAGATATTTGTAATTTTCGCTAATCCCTGATACAAACAGGAATTCTGATATTCATCAATCTGTGGCAACTATTTTTTTTTTTATACATAAATTTACTACTTATACTACTTACCTATTACTTTCTGCATTTACATCTCACCGTTTATGAACCATCATCTCACATAACTTGAACTAGGACTACGATTGCGCTTGCCCTGCCTTCAACGGAAATTGCCGACGACGCGCGAAGCAGCAACAAAATTGTGTCAAACAGAAATGTTTGTACATCCAAACAAATTCAATCTGTTGCTCTTAAGAAGTGCTTTCACTCAAGTAAACCTTTGTTGAATGAAATAAATAATTTCAAATATATTTTTTTCTCTGCCTGCGTTTGTGATTTTTCAAAACGATTTTTTTCTTGTTATGAGGTCAGATTGTGAGCATACTCTAAGATTATGTTGAGACCTGCAGGGTGTCTCATAAGTTCGTAGCTACCCAAAGGTGTATTTTTTTAGTAGAACATAATATCTATTATTGCATTTTTCCAGTCTCCGTTAAATTCTGGGTCGAAATTTCATACGGTACAATTGTCTTAAAATATATCGTTATTTCTCTTACACGTGCTAATACCTTATCACATTTTGTCTCAGAATTTAATGAGGATTCCAAAAATGCAATAATATATAGCGTGTTTCATTCAAAAAGTAGTAGTAACTTTGCGTAGTTACGTGTGTATGAGGGTGGTTGAATATAATTTATTTTAAAACATGCCCACAATCATTTTGAAGGATCGTTCTTCAAAAAGGCACAATCTTCCGAGTTCGCGGAGATGACTCACTCTGTATATTAATGAATGAATAATAGAAAAAAAAATACAAAAAAATGAAAAATCCTGCGCGCTATTGAAATGAAGAGATAATCGAAGATGTCTCCAACGTTAAGTTGACAAATTTACTAGAGCAATATGGTAAAGCATAAAATCAAAAATCTATGCCGAGTACCACATAACATGAGAAAATAACAATTGTACTTAAGTTTTCGCAGCTGTTTGCCGTTGAGGTAATGACTTCTGGATTTTGGCTTTAGAAAGCTTCTTCGGCATGTTCATCGAAACATCAAATAAACGGAATACAATAAAATGCGGAAGATATACTATTTCAGTGAGAAAGCAAGACCAACGAACTAGCTTCGTAATTTTGGTATAGGAAAGGTTCTGAATTGCTAATTGCAATTTAAAAAGTATGTATAGGAAATGCTAGTGGTTTGATGTTGTTACAGACCACCTATCTTAGTATTCCACTGCGCTAGTTGTTCAATATTTTTTAAGCAGGCTTCATGAAAACTAACTGAAAAGGATGGATCTAGCCCTTTTTTGGCCCGTTTCAATGTTTTGCTTTTATATCTATGAGAGCTTCTACATTATTAAAAATCAAAATAGAAAATTTTAACATAATCCTTCCTTTGTAGTGGAAAAAGAAGAAGTAAGTTGTCTTGAACCATATACCTGTGAATATCTTACAAGTAATCTTACGTAATCGTATACTTGTGTTATGATAAGAAGTCGTATCTGCCGATATACAGTGTGTCTCTGGATTAACGCATATATAGGTAAGGCAGACTGAAAATTATTAAATTTAAATAAATGTATTCCGATCTTGTAAAAACACTTACCCACTAAGTAAGTACCATAATAGTTGGACATTATTTTGTTAATAATATTCAACTCAATAATTATCTGTCTGTCATCATCATCATCAACGCCCTTCAATTCGTTAGAATTATGGCGACGCCGGCAGGCGTTTAAAATCCAATTTCTGGAGTGGATTATTCCCCGTCTTCGGTTTTGTTTTCATCTATTATAGCTTCGGATGTGTCTTTGCTGTTGTTGTTATTTCTTTCCATTTTTTCCGGTCCCTGTATATCCCTCTCCAATCCTTGATGTCCATAACTTTTGTGTTTCCTCTATTTCGTCCCACCATCTCTCCTTCTGGGTCTTCCCTTTCCTCTGGTTCCTAGTGAGGTCCAGTATGTTATTTTCTTAATCATTTCTGTAGGTCCTCTTCTCATAATACGGCCTACCCATTTCAATCGCAATGCTATTATTAGCCATATTACGTTTGTTTATCCCATTGCTTCTTCGATTTCTGCGTTTGTTTTCCGGCGTATGTCCTCTTCTTCTGTTACGTTAGTATCGAGTATGGTACGCATGATTTTCCTTTCGAATCTCCCCAGGTCCTCCTCTTCTCTTTTGTTCAGTACTGCCGTTTTCATCACATACGTGACTACTGGTCTTATCAGAGTGCTATATGCTTCACTTTTGTCTTCCTGCTTAGCTTCTTGCTTCTCAGTAAATGTCTATTTCTGCCGTATGTCTGATTTCCTTTTTGTTTTCTTTCAGCCTTCCTGTTTTTCCAATCGTTATTTCCAGGTATTTGAATATTGACACTGCCTCAAAGTTGTTATTATGTGTTGTTAAATGTGTGTCTGTGTTTGCTTCTCTTGTCTGTTTCATGTATTTTGTCTTACTTTCGTTTATTTCGAGCTCCATTTTTTTTGCTTCTCTGGCCAATCTTTCTGTTGCTTTTATTAGTGCGGTTTTTCTTGTTGCCATTATCACTATATTGTCCGCGTAAGCTATCAGTTGTATTTGGTGTGTCATTATGTTCTTGTCATTCAGTCTTGCTTCCCTTACGATGCTCTCCAATACCAGGTTGAAGAGTGTTGGTGACATTGGGTCCCCCCGCTTCACTCCTCTATTTATTCTGAATGTTTGTGATATGTTTCCCTGGAATCTTATGTTCGCTTTAGAGTTTTCAATGCACATTTTAGTTAATTCTCTTAATTTCTTTGGTATTTTAAATTCTTCTAGTACCTTCATCATTTGTGACCGGTTAACCGTGTCGAAAGCGCTTTTAAAATCGATGAAGACGATGCCATCCTCTCCTGCTGCTTACCGTTTCGCATGGATTGAATTTCTTTCTGTACTTCATCTAGTGTTGGGTTCTCCGTATCTCCTCCTTGTTGTCCCTCTGTTATGAACGGCGTGGCACGGGTTTCCCTTACCTCCTCCTCCTCTACATTCAATGTTCTTTCATAACATTCTTCTACCTTACCCTTGCGTTAATCCGGGGTCACACTGTATCTACACCTCAAGAGTTACCACTTCACGGTGCAGCATTGCAGACATGAGATTACATTTGATCCCCTTAATAGAGAAAATCAATGAAGCTGCTGAAATGCAAAGATGGATCGCTCTTAATCACTATCAAACAACACCAAATGCTACTAATCATCTTCAGGATTTGACCATAAAGAAAATATTCTACTGATAATATGAGCTGAGCTTGAAACAACATTAATATCCGTTAACACTCACTATACAAGAAGTTTTCGTTGCTAGCATATATGAGGTCTTGCTTATTTTGAAATATAATTGGAAGCCAATAACAATCGTAACCGCTTAAAAGTGATTTATATTTTAAGCTACGTATGCCCTTCATACAAATTAAACAACTAAAGGGTAGCCCATTGGGCATATTGGATTTAATTTTGAAATGAAACATAGTGAATTATTATATAATTGGGAAATTTTTATTGATTTACAAATAAAGTAACATGTTAAGATTAATTATGGAATATGATGTCGGCCAACTGGCTGCTGGCGATTGTGCTGACATACTCTGACCCTTTTAATCAAAGACGCTGGATTCTGTTTTCAGTTCAGGAATTGTTTGCGGTTTGTTAACATGGACCTTAGACTAAACAGAACTCCCGAGGAAATAATTGCATGGCGTCAGGTCGCAAGATCTGGGCGAATTGGCTCCGTTGAAAACGGTCTGGTGGCTTGAGCTTCTGAGTCAATTGAACTTGGGTGGAGGTGAAGGTTCTTTAGCGAGAATTTGTTATAAACTAGCTCTGCTAATCTTCAATTCTTGAGAACGATGACGTGTTCCTGGGTTCTCATTGATACTCTCTTTAACGACTGCAATATTTTCGGCACACCACACAGGACAAGGACACGGTAGAGTTTATTTGTTCATAACCGAACCAGTTTCCTCAAATTTTGTAATTAATATTCGAATGGTGGATTCATTAAATGAAATACGGTTACCAACAATTCCACGAATTCTTCGAACGGTCTTCGCAAAACTTTCCCCAAATTTGTAATATGTTTTAACAAGAGCAACATATTGTTCTTTTGTACAGCGATTCTTTTTTAATAACCGCAGTGACAATGCAGAAGACAAATGCCACCCACACATTAGCATTGCCAAATTAAATATAAATAGCATTGCCAAATTAAATATAAAAGAAATGGTGGAAAATTGGCCCATCCTTTGTTTGCATTTATATTGCCATGCCACTGGAAACTATCTACCAAACCCAATCGTTAGCAGTAGCACATTCCAATTTCGAGAAGTGCAAGATAAAAAAAATCAGTATAATATTAGTATCAGCATATGTAACTGCAGATACTTCTGTTCAACTCTAGAAAGGATCAACACATTGCATCCCTTAGTTTTGTGTGCAAACCGTACTCTCGATTTAATATATCAGAATAAGTTACCAGTATTCCTACGCTTACCACAGCGATATACATACGTTGTGTGTCTAAAAAATTCCGTGAATGGCATAATAGAAACATAAAAATAGAATGCTCATTGGAAATACCTTCATTGACCTTCGAAGTAGTCGCTACCAGACACAACACACTTTTGACAACGGTTGTATAGCTTCTGGAAACTGCCGCAGAATTGCTGTCACACGTTCTTGAACCTCCTTGACGTCCGCAAACCGTGATCCCTTCAAGGTCCCTTTAAGATGAGGGAACAAAATAAAGTCAGCAGGAGCAAGATCTGCAGAGTAGGGTGGGTGTTTCAAAACAGTTACGCCACGCTGAGTCAAATATTAGCGTACAATGATGGTCGTATGCGATGGTGCATCGTCGTGCAGTCACATCCACTTTCCGGTCTGAATCATCTGTGGCCTAACGCGCCGGATGCGCTGCAACAAACGTTTGAGAACCTCCAAGTAGAATGCCACCGTTTGGCCAGCAGGGACGAATTACTTATGGATAATTCCCTCTTTGTTGAAAAATGTTATCAACATGGTATTCATCTTGGATTTTTGCATGCGGCTATTTGTTTGTCGCAGAGAAGACGGTGACCGCCATTCCATTGATTGTCTTTTCGTTTCGGAGTCGTACTGGTAACACCAAGACTCGTCCCTTGTGACAATGGAACCCAGAAAGGACGAATCCTGGTCACACATGTTGATGAAATCGCCACTGGTTTCAAAACGTCTTGCTCGTCTGTTAGGATGTGCGGCACAAATCGTGAACAAATCTTGCGCTTACCCAAATCTTCATGGATGCAAGTGACCTTATTTCAAACGTTGAATACCGATATATTATACCATTCAGCGAATTTTTTAGACACACAACGTATTTTTGCTCTAAGTAATCAACTCAATAAGTTTTGTTGGTTTTAAAGATACTTTTTCTATTACTCGGCATAAAAGGTGTTTTAAGTGTGAAGAAGGTATTAATTTACATTTGGGGCCATAAATATGAACAAGTATGTTTAAACAATGTGTCCGGGCACAATGTCAAATAATTACACTACTGAGGAAGTTGCTTTCCACCAAATCTTCATGTTGCCTACAGAAAAATCTTATTTGTTAGTGAAGCTTGATCTATGTAATCTAGAAGAATTGAACACTTTTATCAATTGCTTAAAAATTACAAAACACATTAGGCGCGTTATTAATTTGCAGCACAGTAGTGTAAAACAAAAAAAAACGCACTAGAAATGGTAGAGAGCGTTAATACTAGATACACGGCGAAACTCTTGTCAGGCATAATATCTGCATCTACATTACAATTTATATCAACTTAGACAGTTTTCGTAAATGGTTTTACTAATGAGATATTTCTCCTTAATGATGTACAATGTAAGCAGCGGATATTATTTTCTATTTAACCGTAAAGTAAATCCAAAGAAAATAATTTACGCTTGTTATTAAATAAGCATACTACACAGATTAACAAAGATTTATTTAGTAATACTTTGAAACCCTGTTAGCAAAGATATTTTAAAATTCACACGCACTGAATATGCTTTCTTTTCTTGAGGTAAAATAACGGGCAATTCTCTAGAGTTCAGCCGAATTTTAATAGTTACTTATTGGTCGCTAAATGTGGCACCATGTGCTAAATGTATGCGAACGGAAGTGAACTTTTTTAATTTGCTGTGTATTTCCTAACTTAATTAAGAGGAACTACTATTAAAATGTCAATCGCATCATTCATTATTTTTTACATAAACTGCTGCAATAAAGATTTAGTCCAAGTTCGAAAATGTCTACTGTAAGATTTTCTGTATGACAACGCACTATCGAAATCCATTGCGATTGTAAAAACACTGTCGAATAAGGTAGCTTCCTGCAGTTGTTAGTCTGTAATTTTTTTTATAAAGTTTGTTTACCTGGCCATTTTTGGAACAAAATAATATTCTATAGCACATCTCAACATCCGTTTGCCAAATCGTCCAATCATATGTTACATTACCATTTCCGGTTCACTATTTGTCATTTCATTCGATCAAAGCATAACCTTTATGGGCCTTTGAAAAGTTGATATGAAACCAATTTGAAAATTAACACCAAAAAGTTAAAGGAGAAAAATGGGCAATAATTAAAACAAACATATATGTTCAAATTTTGTGATTACACTACTTCATAAAAATTTGTGGAAAACATTAAGATATACATAACGATACAGACTTAATATTTAATCATTAAACAAATTAAATAATTATTATTAAACAAAAAGGGTTTATAAACTGTTTGTGATATGGTGTACCAAAAAGAGAACTTAAAGCAAGAATTCCTAATTCTATTTAAATTACTTGAATAACCAAAAAATTGGTATTGGTGGAATCATTCCCAAAAACAATGTAGCAGAGAAAATAGCGCTAACACATGAACATGTTTCTGCCTACCCGGCGACATCAGCATGGTTCTGAGCACAATCTTCTGCTGCTAATCATTGCGTTTGCCTCTCAGTTTATGTTTCTAATCTCCAAAACAGCACTGAATATGTCTTTCGGCGACACCTATCGCCAAGAAACACAGTCACGCCGTCCCAGAGGGTAGCAAACCGGAGTGTAGATGTCCACCACCTGGAGATTAGCAACATAAACTGAGAGGCAAATGCAATGATTAGCAGCAGAAGATTGTGCTCAGAACCATGCTGATGACGCCGGGTAGGCAGAAACATGTTCATGTGTTAGCACATTGTTTTTGCCGGGAATGATTCCACCAATACCATGAGCTATATTAGCATTTATTTTTTGGTTACTTGAATAACGATTGCAATAATTATGACTTCATTAGACGTCGGCATACTCAGCAAATATGTAATGTGAAAAGTAAGAATACTTTAATTTTCTTTCTTAAATTTCCAAAAATTAAGAACTAAACCTACAAATATTTTAATACTCTTCATACATGCACACAGCTCTATAGGCCTTATAGGCCCATTACTTCACATTTCTTCACTACTTTCTTCCAGTTTTTCCTGTCACATGCTACCCCTTGCCAGTCCTTAACACCCAAGTGCTAGGTCTTTCTTCACGGCTGCCACCCACTTTGTTCTCGGCCTTCCTACTCTTTTCTTTCCTTCTCCAGCTCTTAGCACTCGTTTTGCATTTCTTTTTTCTGGCATTTGTATCACATGTCCTTGCGATATCTTCTGTTTTCCATACATGTTCATTACTTGGTTTGTTCGTCTTCTTCAACCTGCTCCAACTACCTTTACTTCTCCAAGAATCTTCCTCAGAATTCTCCTTTTCCATATTTCTACTTTTGTTTCCATTTGTTTGTTAAAGATCTACACCTCACACCCATACGGTTCGGCTGGCCTAACTATCGTTTCGTATATTTCAAATTTTGTTTTTCTATACATGATCTTCGATTTCACCATTGTCCTAGGCTTCTACCACACTACTACCCCTTGCTAATCTTTTATTTATTTCTTTTTCTTTCTGATTAGTATTTGTTATCGTTAATCCTAGATACCCGCAATCTGTTACATTTTCAAAGCAGTAATCTTCACGTCCTCCAAAAAATTTTATCATCTCTTGTTTTCCCCTTATTACGCCCCTTATTATTCGCCTCTTAATTGACATAAATATTCATTAAAAGATTAAATAATAGCAAAAAAATAAATATACACTATTTTTTCTGTACATATTACATATGCCATATTACATATCGAAGAACTTCATGTCTTTTCCCTTTTGCAAACTCGTTAATCCTGTTTTTATCATACTGCCGTTTAATTTGTCATATGCAAATCTGTAAGTCCCTTTTTAGCACATCGTTAGTGGTTGGTGTTTGTTTCTCACGAAATCAACCAATAATTTGGTTTTTGCTCCATGGGGTTGTTGGAATTTCTTCTAATTTTCTTCAGTGGTGGGAAGTATTATCAGGAACAATTACTGAGTTCTGGTATATCTGGAAGTAATTTCTTAATAGACCTTAATGTCTCTGAATCCATCTCTTGATGAATGTGAGTAATATTTTTCTTGGAGATAAGTGTATACTAAGCACCAGGAATAAAACCAGTGGGTGATTTCAAGCTACTACTTAGCCCTTGTATAAAAGCTTGTCGACTGTTTTAAATAGTATCTGGTCATTTTTTATGTACTGCGTGACCTACGTTCACTCATGATTCATCTGTATATATTATAGTTCGAGCTGAAATAATATAAAAGTAAATTCAAATTTGTATGCATATAATAAATAACCAAGTGCCTCCACAAAATAATTTCATCTCGTTTGATAAATATACTTTTCCATTCTGTTTTTAAATTCAAACACATTCAAGTCAGGGAGATCATCACAATTGACATTGTATTTAAAGTAGGTGGTAATTCTGTGTAAAAAACGCACTTTACGTCGAATACATGCTTAGTTGTTCTCATTATATGTATGTAATCGGTTATTTACTTGTGCTTGGTAATATAAACTTTTTTTGTTGCTTCTGTTTTATATCACATATAGCATGCTCTCCGCAACCTAAAGCTTTACTTGCTTTTTGAGTAGCAGGACTCATATTCATAGATTTATTAAAATAATTGAACACATTGGCAATAACATGTTTTTCCTTACGACTAAATTTTTCTCCCTTACGCCGTTTTCTGTCTACAGGTTCCATTAATGCAATGAAAACTATAACAACATGTATGGGTTATCACAATTATAAGAACTATAGAAAATATCCATGTATGAAGGTGATAGAAATGATCTAAACTGAACGACTTATACACTGAGAGAAAAGATTGGTTGACTCAGGGTCTTGTACGATCCATGCGTACACACTGATATGAACGTTAACCTACAACTGCAGCATAATGCGATGCTTCTCATTCTCATGCAACAATTTCAGGAAGAACACTTGTATCCTTAAGAAATGCAAACAAGTGAGATGACCGATATCATATTCTTTGATAATCTCATAGGAAGGTTGCTAGAAAGTATTAACAAACTATCTTAATAATTTAAATGTGGTATTATGTCAGCTACAGAAACTGCATTAAAGGCACTAGGTGTTACTATTAAGATGCATAAAACTACATACCTTCTTATATTACAATAGTCAAAATGGTTTAAAATTAAAACGCAGCGTAAAGAAGAGGAGATTTATTTTAAGCTAACAAACGATATTTAACTAAAATCCCTGATATCACGATTTTGGTATGTATACAGAGCAAGTCAACGGTTTGGGAAAATCCATTTCTTCTCCAAATTTACGTCAAATTTTAATTTAAATGTACACAACAATTATTTATTACTGCATAACTTAAAAATATTTATAATTTCACAAGACGATTATCTACAGAGTGACGCAACTACAGTATCTTTTTCTTTAAAGGGAACAGCCTATATATTATATCATTTTTGTATTCTATTATAATGGGATATTGTAGTGAAGTGCGTGCATTTAATGCTATTAATTTATACAATTATATATTGAATTTTCAACCATTGTCAAAATTCAGTTTATATTTACAGAATTTGAACTATTTTTAATTATCTACTGTTCGAATTTTATCATTTTGGTAGTTTATATTGTTAATTATTTGTTTCCTAAAAAAAAGACTCGTTAATATTAATTTGTAGGGAATAATCAGTCGCAAGTTATTTTCAATGCTTTACCTTTTAATAATATTTTTTGCAAAAAACACAAAAATGATGCACAACACTATTTACATGGGATCTAGTAATCAAGATCCTTGTCATCTCTTGCATACGATCATGGATAGACCAGCCATGTATGATGTCGTCGGAGTGGTATTCTTGTGACAACGAAGTAAACATGGAGACACAGTGAAACAGTTTTTGACATAAGACAAATTTTGGATGAAACTATTTAGATATTTAGTTTAAAACAAATATTTAAAATATTTTGGTTACAAAAAAAGTCTAAAACCGTTGAGAAGAAAAGTTGAATCCAAGGAGATAGTAGAAGAGTTGGAGCGGATTTTACACCAGAAGAACCTAGAACATCACCTAGAAAATAAGGAAACAGGATCTCAACGAATAATTTTAAAAATACACACACACACACATCACACATACGAGGGCTCACAGCTGTAAGTAATTTTTCAAAATTGATTGTAAGTAGGTTATTGAGAGTAAAAAAGACTTGTGACTGTTTTTTTTTTAATTTTATATTCCATTGAAACATCTCACTATATTAGATATATTTTTATTACAGGTAGATTTTACAATTTTTTAAGAATTTTCTGTTTTGGAGGTGTTTACAATGCTCCTTTAAATTTAGTAGAGCATTAATCGAGAATTGAAGTTTGTGGACAAAATTCAATTGATTACAACTTGTTTATTTAGAATCTATTAAAATAAATTCCTGTATTTCTATGGACTTGTAATAGTTGCCCTAATACTTTTATTAATTGTATGCTATACCTAGTTGCTGTGGATAAATTGAAAAAGAATTACTCCCACAATTTGCTAGGGAATTCTTATTTTTATATTTCTTTTTGGCTGTTATCGGTTATTTTTATTATAACATTATCTTGATTTAAAATCATTGCTTCTAAAAGTTGCTTCGTCGAAGAAAATTGTGATGGGAGTGAATCTTTGGTTTCTGTTTATTTGTGTACAGAATACTACAGAAAATTTTATTTTATAAATTTATATTTTTTAGTTGCCTTGTTACTAGTTGAATAACTGCTTATTGTTATAAAGAATCTAACAAAATAGTGACAACAAAGAAGCAAGTACACAAGGAAAAAATACGATAACAAACTTTCAACCACATCGTATATACAGCGCAATAATCTTACAAATAAACGAAATAGCTATCATTTTTATGCCAGTTTATAACTACTTAAATATTTTTAGATTATGTAGATAATTAACATATACGCCTATAGATGTCAAATTTTAATTTGACCCTTATGTGTAGAGCAAATAAACTTTGCAATCACTCACCCTGTTCGATTCTTGAGGGTACAAGTATAAAGCAATTTGTCAATCTGCGCTATAGACTCTTAATCTAATCACCTGCTTAGAAAGCTGTTGTTCATAAATTTTTATTAAAAAAAAACATATCATTTGCTCTGTTACGCTACAAATGGAGAGCCAAAAGGAAGAATAATAGTTAATGCTTCTCAGAATTAATTCCACATTATGAAAAAGTACATCAGCAGTAATTTCGTTTTACCTTATATATTTCGAAAGCTAAAACGTATTGATACATCGAAAAACATTATCCCTTCTTGGAATTTCATTATTCCTCATACAACGCCGATATGGGAAAAACAACCCATCTTTACTGCGCTAAAAAAGAGCACAAACGGAGCAAACATAAGAATGACTCGGCGTTTCGTTAACCCGCTCGACATAATCAGATAGGCACCCCGGAGTTCGAGTCCGGGTTTCGGAACACGCGAACACCGCCATCTGATTGTGTAATTACGTTACACCTATTAATTCACGGCCGCCTTTTGTAAAACACACAGACAGGCTCACACATACTGCAGCGAACGGTTGTTATCGCAGTCGGCTTTAGTCCTGATTTATACGAAATAATAGAATATGACTAGTGAGAAATTGTATATAACGTAATTCGAGTTTGAATTCTAATATCATGCATATACATACATGCACACATATGTATTCATATATTTTGTGCAGATCTACATGGGAATGTGGAAACGCAGAATTATTGATACGTTCGTGAATGAAATACGAGGGATGATCGTAAAATAAGGTTCCCAAAGCCCTACAGCAGCAATAAGACGTGCTGGGCGAAATCCGACAACATTGGCGTATGCAGCAGCACTCCCACTCTATATACGTACCACTCCCGTCTCGCTACGCCACTCAGTCTTGGCTAAGCAGTCGTCCGAGATGGAACTCCCGATCGCCGATACCGCCAGGTGTGAAATTCGCGCTGTGATACGTTTTTTAAACGCGAAAGGGGTTTCACCTATAGACATTCGTCGTCAATTAATCGAAGTTTATGGCGAAATGTGTATAGCTGTTCAACACGTCCGCAAATGGTGTAGGAAATTTACTGGAGGTCGGACGGAAATTCACGATGAACAGCGGAGCGGAAGACCATCAGTTTCAGAGGAAATCGTTGAAAAGGCCGAGAGCATACTACTTGAAGATCGGAGGGTCACCATTTGTCAACTCACTCTTCGGATTCCTGAGATTTCCAACACCACAATTGAAAAGATTTTGACTGGCGGCAGATGTTTACGACATGGGGATACAGAAGTTGGAGCACCGTCTGCAAAAATGCTTGGATAGAAATAGGGATTATGTCGACCTTTAAAACGATGTGTAATGTTAAGGAAATAAAGAATGCTGTCTATTTTTAAAAAATATGGGGACCTTATTTTACAATCATCCCTCGTAATTCATTAAAAAAGCTAAGCTGTGTAAAATTAGAGGCAGGACTAAATTGTATTTGTCACTACATGTAAATAAAAAAGGGCTCCCAAATCGTACGGTAAACTTAGATGTTATTTTACAACATACACTCATGAAAAAGATATCATGTAGGAAGTGGTATTGTTGTTGTTATTTGGAGACGGAATTATTGTAGATATCAGGCCAATATATAAGATATACGCCATTATATTCTTAAATATAAAGAATATTTCTATATTTACTTTTTTATTCTAAGGAAGCAAGTAGGTTCAATTTAAAATATAATGGAATACAATAACAGCAAAGAACTCCTAGTTCACTCCTAGTTCCAGTGGCGCGAAAGAACGACTGTCTAACTTTTCTCCTGATTAATCGATAATTATAAACCATAATTTAATCAAAATGAGAAAATTCTTGTGTTACCATCGAATTGAATGTATTAATAAAAGACTGGTGCATTAGTAGTGCAAATGGGTCGGACTCAAATATTCCAGATCCGAGCTGGGCCCAACTTTTTTAAATTTAGACGGGCCCGTTAAGCCCATAGTGCCCACCAAGCACATTTGGCCCCTCCAGTTTATTCGGGGCGCCAAGCCCGCTCGGCCTGAGAAGCCCGTTCACCGCTAATTTTGAACATCGTTTTTCGTAATTCAAACTTATTTTTCCCAAACTTTTGATTTGAGAAGACGCAGTAAGCATAAATACTAGAGCTGCTAGTTTAGAACGTGAACACGAACCACAAGTGTACACGTATGTACGAACTTTTTACACTCACGTGTCTATACACAAGTGTTGAACTTTACGGGTAGAGACATGGGTTAATACGGGTTTTAAAGCACGAACCGTTCGCCTAGATCGAACTTCCACGTATGTGTTTCACGTGAATTTAACAATACATTGCGCACCTTAGATACACGTACAGTTCAGATGAGGTTCGGATTAGTTCGTGTACACGTATTCACGCACACTGGCCTGCTCTAATAAACACCTTACATACTTTTAAATTTAACAATAACAAAAATAAATAAAATAATACATCAGCTCACTTACAATTAGAAGGACAGTTGAGACAGCAGCAGATTAACCATTTCCTCTGTTTTATTATCTTTTATTATTAGGTGGACATGTTCGTGTATTCGTTGCTACAGAAGATGATTGTATCACTACTGCCAGTAGAAAAGTCTACAGAACCATGATTTCAAATTTTGCAGTTTTGTTATTCTAGGCAGAGGTATGCGCTTTAATCTTGTGCATCAAAAAGAACATCGAGGAATGATTTCAATCATTTAAGGCAGCTTAGACGTAAACACCTCATTACTCTCTACAGTAGATCCCCATCTCGCTAAAATAAACACAGCAGAACAAAGGCAGGTCACCTTACCAAGGACAGTAAAACAAATATTATCTTTCAGCGACGAGAATCTCAAAATGCTGATAGATATATTGACGGGATACTAGAAATTAACTTCGTCATTTGCCTTTTTGGCTACTCTAATACGCAGTGACAAGCATCAGTGCGTAGTTTGCAAGTTAGCTGTTGCTTTTTTTTGTACTGATACAGATGGTAGCTCAACATGTTATCCACAGGTTGCTCCCTATTTCTACTGGTGATAATAATACAATTATACGAACAATCTGGATTCAGGAAGGGCTACAGTTGCGAGACTGCACTGCTTAAGGTATCGGACCTTATCACTTTTGAATTATTCGTATGCTTTTGATACCGTGTGCTACATTACTCTCTGTAAACCTCTGCGTTACCTGGTAAAGTATTATTTTGGCGTGGCATACGGCTCAATTTTAGGTCCACTTGTGTATTCATTCTATGAGGTAGACGCGATAAATTCTCGGCCTGACAGGCTTATACAGGTTCTAGCGTGTTCAAACTCCGTTGCGTCATAGTTGCACATGTGCGAGGCCTACACTATATATATTACGGCTCGAAGAGTAGTAGCTTTTAGTAGCCAGCCAGACAACGTAACTACTACACGAAAATATCTCAGGTAACGAAAATTGAGTACTGCGCGGTCATTAAATTTTTAACAAAAGGAGGACGTACGCCTAATCATATTAAATAACGTTTAGACGGCGTTTATGGTGATTTATCTTCTTCATATTCCACTATAGAAAAGTGGGCAAAACGTTTTTGTTTGGGACAAGGATCCCTAGAAAAAAAAATTGACAAAAGGTGACTATTGCACGACAATGCACCCGTCCATACTGCCGCCATTTCGCAAGCTGCCATTCGCGAATGTGGCTTTCAAGAATTGGAACATCTACCGCATAATCCGGACATTGGCTCCAAGTGATTATTATTTACTTTCTCATTTAAAGAAAAACCTTAGGGGACGTCGTTTTAAGGACGATAGTGAGTGCAAGCAGCTGTAATACAACATTTTTAGGGAAAAACTTTAGATTATTTTTACAATGTTATAAAATTATTAATTGATCGTTGTAATAGATATATTGAAATTTATTTTTTCTATATCAGGCCAATAATTTATTTATACATCATATACTGGTTTAGTGAATTTAAGGACCGAACATTCGTCTAATTCGTCCTAATGAGGAGCGGCTAGATCGTTTCATTCAGGGAACTACGGACGATGTGATCAATAAAATTCATGATATCGTGTTAGCAGACCGCCGGGTGAAGATTAGAGAGATTGATGATACGGTAAACATATCAATTGAACCTGTTCAAAACATTCTTCACGAAAAAGCGAGTATGAGAAAGCTATCGGCGAGGTGGGCGTCAGCTGACGATTGATCAAAAACGGAATTGCGTGATAATATCAAAGCAATGTTTGGACATGTTTAAGTGCAATACGGGTGAATTTCAGTGCTGTTATGTAATTGTAGACGAGACATGGGTTCATCACTACACACCAGAAACCAGAGGTCACTCGGCAAAATGGATTTTTCCCAGCGAATGTGGACCAAAGAAGGCGAAGGCAATTCCATCAGCCGGAAAAGTTATGGCGGCGATTTTTTGGCGTAATCTTAATTGATTTTTGGAAAAGGGAGACAATCACGGGACAGTACTATACTAGTTTACTATAGCTGGATCGATTCGACGCTGAGCTAAAGAGAAAAACACCCCACTTAGCGAAGAAGAAAATTTTCTACCATCATGATAACGCCCCGCCCACTTATCGGCAATTTTTACAGCAAAACTAGTGCAGGTACGGTGCGAATTGGCACCTCATCCACTATATTCGCCAGATTTGTCCCCTGCGACTTCTATCTTTTTCCAAACCTGAGAAAATGGCTAGGCGGAAAACGGTTCACATCAAATAAAGAAGTCATTGCCGAAACAGAGGCCTATTTTGCAGAGTTCGACAGATGCTACTATTTCAATGGCTTGGAAAAGTTGGAACATCACCTGACTAAGTGTAGAGCTACAAGGAGATTATGTCAAGAAGTAAATGTACTGGATGCAAAACGATAACGTTGTGTCCTTAACGCAGGCGTTTATCATACCATTCTCGTATATACGCTGTTAATTAATTTTACTTCCTATTTTGTTATCTTGGTAATAAAGCCTCTGTTCTTATTATTATTATTATTATTATTATTATTATTATTAGAATCAATTGTAGAAATAAGAATGTCACTGTTGATTAACGATGTAATTATTAAATATGTACATACGTTGGTGTAAAATATACAGATTTATGTGGTTATAAGGTGAGATTTGCATTACTATGACATTAATTCTTAAAGTGTGCATTTTCAGAATTCTGTCGAACTGTGTATACAATATCTGTACAGAAAGGTGAGTATATCACTATGTTAACTTGAAGTTTTATACGTTCATGCATAATTCATGCATATTGACGAATGAATAACAAAAGTCGTAATAATAATTCCTGTTGATGCGCATAAATTATTGTTCGTATACCGCAAATATTATTCGCAGCTATAGTGATTAGATCAACGGATATCTACGCTCCGGCAATAATTTGCGAATGCATTTCAAGCGGTTTCGCATAATACATCGCACATAGACGTGCTAACGTGCACACTTGCAATTAATACGCTGTTCCACCAGCGAATTGTTCAATTTTTGTCTTTGTTATCGCAGTGGTGCCTTTGTTATTATACGATTTTTACTTGACATTGAATAGTTACATAGCTTCCGTTTACTACACGCATAATTGCGAAATTATCATTCATGTTACACCATTTACAACAAAACCGTCGAAAGATTGTTTAATTTATGAAGGGATAATGCTCTGTGTGTCTATTTATTGTAAACAACAAGCAAACAATAAAATACTAGTTTACGTCGACGTTAATTAAATCTAATGCAAATTACATTGTTGTTTGGTATATTACAAGCAAGTTTTTAACCTGGAAGTCAGTATTTAGTTATTCGTTGAACGTTAATCAATTAATTGACAGCGGGCTTATTCACAATATGTTGTCATAAAAGTCAACTGGTGATATATTTCTACTCATGCAGGTGCTAATGCATGTAGCAACGCAAACTACAATTTATGGCAGGCGCACAATATCCATTAGAATAAAATTTATTAAGAAGCGGAATAATTTAAATTAATTTTAACCTTATACTCAATTTATAAATAACTTACAATAATCTTATTTTGACATTCGTATGAATTGATTATAAATTATATTATTTTAAAAGTGTTATTATTGAAGTTCGTTATTGTCTTGGTTGCTCTACTTAAAGTATGTATTAGAGTTAATGTTCTGGCGTTCAAGAGGTAATTTAACCAAGTAAAATAGAGCGTTGGTATTGGAACCGGTAGCACTGATACGCAATGCATAAACGAGACTTGGTGATTGGTAGAGTCGATAATAATAAAAATTTATTGGCCAAGTAAAATACAATTTGTACATATGGCAAGTGAAACATTTAAACTCTGACATCATAAAATGCCTTATCAATTAAAAATCTTGTGAAATTACAGAATTCTTTAAAACTTCTTATATATATAATAATTTTAGGTGGTTAGGCAATGCATTATAAAATTTTAAACAATTATATTGAGGCGATTTCCGGTAAAAAAATCGACTATGAGCATGTATCTCGAGTAAATCAAAATTTCTGGTGTGTTGTAACGCGTGCCGAAAGTTTTAAATTGGTTGTTATTTAATTTAACATAAGAAACACAAATGAATATGTAAAAAAAACAATGTTCAATATATACGACAATACGACAACTAAAGCATCGGCTGTCAACCTCTCAACAAGTAAGAGGTTCAGGTTAGCCACTCGTTGGTAATTAAATATCCCTCTTGCGGGGAAAAATGGAAATTTCCCAGGTACCAGGTTAAGGTACAGGTTAAGCTGGTTTATATGAAGTAAGTTAAGTGTAACTTTATGATAATAATAATAAATGTTGTAAGAATGGAAAGCGTATCCTTCCTGGTCATAGTTTGACAATTAGCAGATGCTATCGGTAACAGATGAGCTAAGAGACGTCAAGACAAGCGAGGCTTTTCAGTTCGAGCTGTGGTAAAACGAATACGTTTTTAAAAGTATGCTTATTAAAAAGTAGTTATTTTGTAAATTTAGCGGTTTAAAAGTATTACTATAGTCCATTCACTTTAAGAATATAGTAGATAGCGCTGCAATCGGCGTCCGTATAACTGCCAAAATTTAACTCGATTAAATAATGGCGGATGATTTGAAAGTAAAATGTCAATTCTATTATAACCTTCGTCAATTTCTTTGAAAGTAACTTTAAATACTAATGGCAAATGTTTCAGTAAAATGTTTAAGAAAAATATAGAAATATATGTTTACGTTTATTTCAGTTTATTTAATCAAACCAAAGAAATTGAAACAATTTTATTTAAAATCTAGCCTATATTTTATTATAATTCTGAATAGACACTTTAATAGTTCTGCTTTAAAATAGCTACAATAATCATAACTTTATAGACATATACAAATTACTTCAAATATAATTTTTTTTTATGTTGATAATTCAGAAGCATCACTTAGTGAAGACATTTCCGATAATGATCCAGTATTAGCGGTAATAATAAATTCTTCCATCATATCTTCTACGATGTTATCCAGCTCATACATCTTATTTTCTTCGGCAATGGTGTGTTTGATGTAATTTTTCCATGCTTCAGCAGTTACGAATTGGAGTCCTTCAACCAATAATTCTTTTAAACTACCAGAGGTAAAATGGTAGTTTAAAAGTTTAAATTGCAATGATACGGTGGTAGCCTTAAAATTGTACGACCAGTTCCTGTTACCATCTTATCGATTACGTAGGGCATCGGATTATTAATGAGATAGTTTTTAGCGAATTCCAGAAGTTCTACTTTTAAATGTGAGTTATCCTTGGCAATTCCTTTTGAAATAAGCCAACTAATTAAAGTATCCTTTTTCTAGGCAGTCGTTGACCTTTTTTCTGCCTTGACAGAATGGTAAGGTGCATTATCCATTACAATAATGCAATTTGGTTCTGAAAAGGGTAGAACATTTCTCATCCACTCTGTAAATACTTCACCATTCATTTCTTCATGGTAATCTGAAGTCTTTTTCGATTCAAAATACAACAATCCATTTTCAACAAAACCATTATCCCTCCCAATATGTAATATTATAAGTCTGCTTCCTTTTCCAGATGGATTTTTTAGTCCGGTTGTTACTCCATCAACAAAAGCTTGTCTTGCCGAAAGAGTTGTTGCATCTTTCCACACATTTTGTTTGGTGTGGCCTGCGTTAACCCTAGTCTCATCTAAGTAATATATTCTTCTACCCTCTGCACGAAATTTCCGGATGTTTATTAGATACTGACGTCTCCATAAAACAATGAGTTACCGTTCTATTGAAATATTGTTTCGACTGCGTTTTTCCCACTTAAAGCCCAATTTTTTTATAATTTTATACAGCGTTGTCCGTTTTAGTTCTGGCAAGGTATCGTCTGTATTAACGATCTACAAAAGTGTGACAAAATAATTTTGTTATAAAATCAATATTACATTTACATTTAATCTGTTAGTGCATGTTGGCAGTTTATTCCTTAAGAAAAATGAATGTATATGTCTGCGAATTGCAGACTTTTGAGCATCATCCAAAGTTTCGCAAGCTGTTGTTTGTTGACGTTTCTTTGGAGGTGAACCTACAGTTCCCGTAGACTCCATTTCTTTCACAATGTTCCATACGGTTGCTTCACCAAGCCCTAGCTGCTTAGAGATTAGCTTTATAGCGGCCGATTTAGATTTATCCTGTTTCCATTGCATATATAAATTATAAGCCATTAGTCTTTGCCCACTGCTGATGCGTTTCCCTTGAGGATTTTTTAATGGACCCATGAGATGGTCTCCACCTTGCTCAACGGCCCCTTCTCCAGCCATGTCAGAGATGTAATAATCCTGGAATAGTAGTTATTAAGTGCAATTGTTTCATCAAAATTGGAAAAAAATACCTCCTCTCCGTAAATATCGTATTAATCATGTTCTGACAAGAACAATTTTAATGCAATATGCTAAATAAATAATAATATAACGAGAAACACAAGAAACAACCAAATAGTCAACCTAAAGCAACGAAGAACTTTGACAACTGACATTACAAAAACGTAGCGATCAGTAATATTTCATTTTATCCAACATAAATTTCGTATGCATAGACCCGTTTTTTCGTTGTGTGTAATTTTGCCTTAGGTGCCAATAGGAAACGTCGAAAATATAAGCCTAGCTTGGCTAACGCTATATTCTTAAAGTGAATGAACTGTACGTGCAATATTTTTATCTGTCCGGTCATTTGAGAGAATGCGTAGTTTCTTACATGGCGCTCTGGTAAACAGGTTAGTTTTTCCGTCATTTATTAATCGTTCGTAGAACTTTATTTTATTAATTTATTTATTTAAACTGTCGAAAAATTAATGCTCTCGAATTCATGGGAGAACTAGAAAAGAAAAATTTATTTATCAAACGGCTATTAGATTCGAATTATAATATTACAGTAGCTATTAAATCGGACTTGATTGACAACCGGTGTGCATAAAACTATGTTAAGTTGCTTTAACAATTGCACCAAAAGATGATAACAAATCTTAATTGTATTAAAAAAAAACAATATGTCAAAGTTAAAGAAGACATAACGACATTGAATGAATTCAAGTTATGTCACAGCATGGCTTTCAAGGAACAGGATAGTCACTAACAAGGTTATAAGCCGTAGGAAGAATACATATGTAAATCAAAAACTGGGATGAAAAATGGGTTCTACTGGAGACAGAAGAACCAGATTACACATTATCATATTTGGCATCTGGTAATTTATTGTAACGTCACTAATTGTATTAATAGTATAGTAATTGGTGTGTTTTAACTTAATGAAGATTTTATACTCATTTGTTACTCATTTGTAGTTACTTAATGTTGCCTTGTATTGCTTCTATGAAATATATTCTAAGGGAGTTAAGAAACAAATAATGAAACTTTAATTGCGAAAATTAGGTATTTTTAACTTGTCCTAATAGACTCTCCCTGCCGACAATTGTATACCTCAAAGATCGCACAAGTTTGAAATGATTTCATTTACTCACTAAGCATTCTGGGACATTTAAGCACTTATATTGTCTTGTATCTTCAACTATTTAGTTAAGCAAATTTTTCTTCTCCAGTCGTGTAACTCCAATGCAGTTTGACTGTCCACAGTTTTCAGCTCTTTACTATTTTCCGTTTTTTGGTACCATTTTCCGAAATCTATTTTAATCGTACTCAACTTCTTTATGCTGTTAAATAACGGAAACATGGCTTTTTAGAGAGTGTATGAATCAATGTATAAATTGGAGGAGGTGGAGAACTTTAAATATTTAGGAAGCACGATAAATAGAACAAACCACGAAAAGGCAGAAGTAGAATAAAAAATACAAGCCGGACATCAATCGTTCAACAGATACAAAGTATTCATGAAAAATAGAAATATGAGTAAGAACTTAAAACTGAAGATATACAAATCCGCAATACGACGTGTGGTTACATATGCAGCAGAGACGATGTGTCTAACAAAGACTGAAGAGGAAAGCTTCAAAATCTGGGAAAGAAAAACCATTAGAAAAATATCTGGCCCCGAGAAGACTGTATAATAAAGAAATTGAAGAAAGGTAAACACAATATTCACGGCTGACGATGATGACCCAAGTGTTTTCGAAAAGGCCTTTCCGAGTTAATTAATTTGTGTGGTGCGGAGTGTACCGTGAATATTGTGTTTACCATACTACCCCACAGTCCTTGCTATCATGCTTTAAATTGAAGAAATGTTGAAGGAACAAACAATAATCAAAATGATGAAAGCAGTAAGAATAAGATAGTTCGGGCATGTAAACAGAAGATAAGATGGCGCAACAATCACAACTAACATGGAACGGAAATCTACAGGAGATAGACAGAGAGGCAGACCCAAGAGCAGATGGTAAGACCAAGTGATGGAGGACCTTGGGAGGATGGGAGTGGAAGGATGGAAGAATAAAATAAAGAACAGAAAGGAACGGAAGAAAATAGTGAAAGCGACCGAATCACACAATAACCTATAAGAGTGATACTGAAGGAAATGGAATGAGTCACCATCATAAATGAGTTCCCAGAACTTCTTTTAAAAGGAATAGCTGCAATTCCGACGGGAATGTATAGCCTTATATATGTATATAAATAGAGCTTGTTAGAAAGGTGGTACCGGCAGTGGCGCGCCGTATAAAAGTAGGTACGTAATATACAATATTAGTAAAAATAATATTGTTACTTTTTCCTGTCGTCTTGATGTCCACTGTGGCAATTCTCAACCGCTCTGGTAAGCATATTTTCAACATCCTACCAACTCTCAGCATTGTTGCGGCTCCGTCAGTAACGAACACTGTGACTTGGGTTCCTGTGATACAAAATTCTCTCAACGAATCTTTTATTATCTTGACAACGGTTTCTGCATTAGCTTTCTGAATCCTTTTACTGGATAACAACAATGAAGCTGGTGGACCATCACGTTTTAAAGGACGCGCTACAACATGAATGACGCTGTGTTTCTGAGCATCAGTTATTTAATCCACACATAGGCAGATTTTATTATTTCTCAACTCGTCTTTTATACATTCCTTTACTGTACCTTGCACACGTGGCAAATTGTATCGTAATTGCATAGATTTTGCGAGCTTCCATGAGGGAACATATTTAGCCCAAAAAAGACGAAAGTGTTCATTAGATACTAGGTATTGTGGGATGTTGCACACACTTAACGTAAAAATAAAATGATATAAAAATTGCCAGTATGGGGCACTGTTTCTTAAATTCAATACATGACGTTTACTTTTACAATGTTTTCTACATTCAAACCTATCGCGACTTAGCAATCCGCTATTGCATATTGAGCAATAAATATGCGGACTTCTATATTCTAATCCAGGGAAATGCCTGAGATATTTATTCACATTCGAAGGGAACGTTACACCCTTTGGGCGCCCCATCTTCGCGTACTTATTTGGCGTGCAGCGTGCAACGTACTGTCGCTTTGAACTCTCTCGCGGTACTGTCGAGATCGACTACTAGTTGAAAATTACCCCTACCCACGCCGCTACCGCTACGTTACTGCCATTCGGTACCACCTTTTCAACAAACTCTATATATAAATCAGTGTCTCTTTTTTTTATAAAAATTTATACAAACTCGTGCAGCAAAGGTGAATATTTACAACAATTTACGTCTGCTACA
This sequence comes from Dynastes maya, assembly GCA_029619315.2. NCBI lineage: Eukaryota > Metazoa > Arthropoda > Insecta > Coleoptera > Scarabaeidae > Dynastes > Dynastes maya. The sequence continues at coordinate 31,327,909 of JAROYE020000001.1, forward strand.
GTTAAATGGAAGTTGAAGCGAATCATACTTATTGGATTAAAGATAACAGAAAGAACTACCAGATGTAGCTATATGCATTCAAGTAAGCGTAAGCCTATCAAATAGAAAGAAAACTAGAACTGAAAAGAACAGGGTATCCATTGTCAAGATAGGTTTTACATCACCTGAAGTTTACAACTCAATATATTTTCAAATTATTAATTTTTGAAAAATGTGTTCTGTAATATAGATTCGCCCAATCCACAGATCAAAGCAAAATTCCTATGACCACGAATAAAGGCAACAAAGAAATTTCATCCATACCAATTAAGAAAACTTAATAAGATCAAGGAATATTTCTGACAGGTAATTTATATCCATGACATGTATTATTTGTTTAATATAGCTTAACGTTTACTTTTGCTAACCTAGAGGATTATTCACAATTATATTTCTAAAAATATTTTGAAACTTTAACAAGCGATATTTTTTTAACTTCAACCTTGGCCCTAATGAAACTGTAAATCGATACTAACTTGCTTATTAGTGCTTATAAAGTAACATGTTTCTACGATTTTTATTGACGCAAAAACCATACATAAATAATTGCAAAAATGTTATACAAATTATTGGTTGCTTTTGTACAGAATAACTTGTTCACCGTTTTTTTCTGTTTTTGTTGGAAAAGCGTCGGATTGCTGAATACGAATCGTATTACACAACGTACTTTTAAGCGATTACTATTATCATTACCCTGCTTTAATTTCTCACAAAATCAAAACTACCCAAAAATCGTATACAAGCACATCGCATTAACATGGCATCCAAGCCATTATTCGAGAAGAAGACTCCGTCTTATCCACATTTAAACCGTTTTAACCATACGCCTGTATTTTGTAGTAATATTCCAAACTGTGACAAACACATAAAAAAATGGAAAAAAAAAAACCAAGGATAATGCCAATATAGCTTTTGATATTGATGGAATCACTCGCGGCGAAAGTAATGTGGGGAGAGTTATACCAAGCGGGCATGTTTCTGCCTACCCTGCGCCATCAGCAGTGTGTCTCTCTGTTACAAACAATCTACCGCAAAAATAAATGGAACAATCATCTGCAACAGAGTGACAGGATCTACACAATACTGTCAATGTACTGACATAAACCATTTTATACAGCCTCATATGAGCTCTAAAAAAGTGTCGGAGATTATCATAGACAACAGCATCATATACTAAAACAAAAATTTTATAGTTAAATATTTATCTTCAGTGCTCCTCTCATTTGTAATCATGAGAATGATATACGGTATAACGGCAGTTCACATACAAGCAGCTACATCAAGATAAGTCCGCACGCCACAATTTCTCCTCGTTCATAACTTACATAATTGATACTGTCTACTGTTTATTTTATAGTGTTTTTAATATTAGTCAATATATCTATACATCCAACAGGGCCTGCTTAATCGTACGTGATTTTAGATAAGGAATGAAACAAGAAAGGAGGTCCCCTTTACAGTAGCTCTCTTCCGTTGATCCGACTCGTTTACATGGGTAATACCAGAAGCGGATTTGGTTTCATGTCAGGCGACGTCTTGGTGAACCCATCCGAAACATTCCCCTGTCACATTTACGAATTTAGTGCTCCGTTTAACGTCATGTCACCGTCGGTAAAATACTAAAGGAAACCATCAACCTGATTTACTTTATTAATTAGATGACTAGTATATTTTAACAAACACGTTGTATATGCCTAGTGATATTTTGATTTTAATTTTGCAATAGTTGAAATTGTTTCTTGTACATACCATCAACCTTAAATTGCTGGAAATAGACGAAATTTAGTTATCCACTAATATATATTGGCTTCCGTCGGTGAAATGTGAAAATCCGTAATTTCCTTGGCATTTCCGACGTAATTAAATTTTTGAAAATATCAACCCCGGTAAGGACTCGAACCTGACATCTCCCGTTCACCGACTAGGCATGCTAACCACAAGATCTTGCTAGGATAAAATCACTTTTTAATACTTAGATCTTATTAATGCCTGCAGATATATGTATTATAATATCCCGACAGACATAAATTCTTACGGCGAACGGGACATGTTAGGTTCAAGTCACTACCAGGCTTGATATTTTTCAAAAATTTTATTACGTCGGAAATACCAAAGGAAATCATGGATTCTTAGTAATCCATTATTCGTAAACAGATGTACAGATAACAAGATGTATGCGGGTATTTCAGCTACAAGAATCCATTAAGTATACAAAACATGCAGGAAAGTTTAGCTTCTACTAATCATTCAAATTCTTTGACCGCTCTTGTAAAAACTCAACATCGATTCTTTATTTTAATAATAGTAATAATAATAATAGGTGCAGCGTACAATTTTCAAAAATAGTGGAAATATTTTATTTTTATTTGATCACAAGATAAGATTTAGGAACTTACTTCCCTCTATTGCAGGTGTTGGTCCTGCAAATTTGACAGAGGTACTCGTGGATTGTACACTCTTCCTTCAACTACATTTTTGTACCATAAATGCTGAATTGCTGAGATTGCTTAGTCTAAAGCTCTATATGCTATCGCTTGAATATTAAATGGACCGGGCGAATCTTGTAATTTCTCAAGTTGCTGTTCAGTGATCTTCCATTAAGAACAGATGGTCAGAGATTTGATTTAACTGTTGGTGTGATTTACAGGTTTCCCCTCGGCATTTACACCCAACATTGTATCTAAATACAGTCCATTACATTTCTTCATGCTATTTCTTTTATTTCACGTTTCAGTGTAATTTTAGGAGCTATTTCCTAGCTTCTAACTATATTATTTACATATTCCCATGTTGGCTGAAGCAATTTCTTGTATGCCGCTATTGGTTTGGTGTCTAGCACTGTTTTGGTCCATGCGAATATAGGTGTGTAGTTTTTTTCTGAAACATCTAAATCAAACAACATTTTGGTCCATCTCTCATCCCCATAAGTGAGTACGGTGATAAGTTGCGTATTCTCTTCTATTTGTAATACTGGTTGTTGATACAAAGTGCCTGATATTCTCATTTATTGATTCATCTTGCTTTGTCATGCCCGCAATCCTTCTTACTTATTTCAGCCGCTTTTATAGCAGCTTCATATCCCTTTCTTGGATTACCTTTATTTCAGATCCATTTTTTAATGTTATAGAATTGTATATCGTTAACTTTGTACCTTGATCAGTTTCCTTTAATTTAAAACCTTGCCATATTGTAGTGGTGTTGTCTAGTTTGAAGTTAATGTCTGTTTTCGGGTGTTACACTCTTTCCTAGATGTTCGAATGTACAGATTTGGCAGATGAAACTTGTGACAGCCATATTCCGTGTGTGAAATAATAACGGTCGCTGTGTGTAGAACTGCTTACGAGCGAGTGATGCATTCAATCGCTTTTTATTTTGTTTTATGTGTGTTTAATTTATATTACAATATTAGTTACTCGAAAACCAAGAAATTGTTTTATAGTAATTGTTCAATTTTGACTCGTTGTGAGTTCATCATAATAGTAGGGCCAATAAGATTGGTCAATTGCTCACAAAAATTCGTTTAATATTCTAAAACAGTGCTACCAGTTTCGAGCTTATGCTTATCGTCAGGCACGCTACAAAGGACACCAGAAATAAATACATATTAGAAGAACTATATCTGAATTAATTGAGAAAAAAATTGTTCTTAATGACTAAAGTGTTAACTTATATATTAATTCTAATTTAATTTATTTTTATTATTATGTGTAACTAATTTTTAAATTTAAATTTGTAATATTAAATACAACCAAGAAGAATGGTATATTAAATTTCTTATCTTTTAATTTTTTTGTACAGAAACTGATTTAGATTAATATAGGTAATACTTTTAAAAACAGTAAGAATTTGTCGAAAAACGAAATATATAAGGCACTATGAACTGGACTGTCATATTATAATATGTATATATAAAATTATTTAAATTGTTTTATAGTAATTGTAGAACTTTTGGCTTTGTTATTTAAAAAAGATTTTACAAAAAGATAAAAGGATTTTTGAATACAATATGGAAAGTATTAATTACGAATTCAAGTCAAATACGAAGCGATGGAATAACCACATGAATAGCATACATCACGTTAAATTCCCTTTCTGGCATATACATGAGTCGCGCGGAAATTTTGCCTACGCTATATAAATATTAAATTTATTACATTTTTTCTTCTTTCATCATTATTCTTTTGATTCGTTATCATGTATTTCGCACTTTTCATCATTTTGGATTGCTGTACATCTTTGTACCATATGTTTATCAGCTATTATTACCATTGTATCATCGGCATGCAGGAATTAATCATTTTTTATGGAGGCTGCATTCTTTTGAAACGCAACAAATACAAAAGTTACAAAGTCCAAAATTGCCAGGAGATTTCTCCCTTAATAAAGTAACATTGTTAGAATTTCAATTTATTTTGTATAATTATCGAATCTATTTTCTTTAGTTTAATTTTATAAAAATCGTTGTTTATTTTCCTACTTAGAAATACTTTTTCGTTCTCCTACATCGTACAACAGCCACAAAATGAATATAAGAAATTGTACTTTCTAACATAATCTGAGAGTACAGAAAAATTACATAGTAATTCTGTATTAACACATTTTGTCAGAAGGCGTTGAATTATAATATTACGTGATTGAACGGACATGCATGTTTGTAATATGCGTGCGTACCGCTGCTCGCTTTATGTTATACTGCGATTGGATGCGATCTATCAGTGAGACTCGAATGCCCTGTTGCTATTCACAAAGGCAATACCCTGTTCGTATCTGAACCAACGTGTATATAGGAAAATGATGGTTACTTCGAGTAGATGACGAAATTGTACCAAAAAAGATAACGTTTATACATTTGCTTTAACAAATATCTTTCAATGGGACAAAAGTTTGTAGTGTTTCGTAACAGCACCCTACGTTTTTAAACGAAAAGCTTATCTGGGCAACTTCACACTTCTCAGATACAGGAAAATGTTTACAAAAAGGATTTTAGAAGAGTTTTTCTATTATATTTTGTCAAAATATACAGGGTGTTCCATTAAAAAAAATTGAAACGACACGAATCAAGCTTGGCAACGATATCGATGTCCATCTTGTAGAATTTGGTAGATATCTTCGATGTTTTGCCAAAAACTCTAAGAAATACTTAATCGAATAAAATTTGAATCACCACTCTAGCGTGTAAGGCGTTAATGATATCGTCCGCAAAAGAAACAGCGAGACATTTCGCAAAAATCTCAAATTGTGTCAATTATCTCAAAAACCAAGATAGATAGGTATAGGGAATATTAATAAAAGTTGCTGTGAATTGAAGAGAGGTATCTAAAATCGTAATAATATCTAGGGTATTCCATTTAAAAAACCAAACTTGTATCATGCGCAGCGGAAACTGAACAGCCTGTATGCTTTAATATAATTTTATGTTGTGGCAGCATTTTTCTCCGAATATCTTTATTTGAACATTTTTTCTCTAAATTGCTCAGGAAAGCAATTATCTTCCGTCCACGCACTAGGTTGACAGGCTGTATGAATATCTAATTGTCGATACTGTTGTATTTACTGCACATATTATTTTGTCATGGCATTTCTTCTCTGTAGAAGCAAATTCGTGAATAAATACATTTTTCATCTTAATTTAAATCAATTACGATGAAATTGTCGCCGTGAGAGAAGGTACTTTAATACAGATTATACCAGATTAAAATCATAAACATGAAGTCTTAACCAAGTCCACGTATTCGTCCATTAAACATCGTCATCTTAGCGTTTATGTGAGTGCGCCATATCTTCAGAATACAATCCCATATATAAAGAAATATAATAGTTCATTGGTTTGGAAGAACCACGAAAACAATTTACGCACACAATGGTAATATTTTATGTTTATATGTGATACCCTAAAACCAGAAGCCGGATAAAAATTGGTAGCCAACATATAACACGTAGACGGGTGAAGTCATGAATAATTCAAGAAAGCGCCCGTATTTCCAGTGTGGAGATATTCAATTTTTTCGTCGTTATAGTCAACTACTGCTTACCGATGCTGTCGAGAAGGAAGGGTTGATGTACAAATAAAGTATGTATCTCGGAGATGACGTTTAAAATAACTTCGGAAATAACAACAATAATAATGATGTTTTTTCAATTCAGTAAGGCGAGAAGACGAAATAATGTCAACAACATGTTCTATAAATAAAGCTGATACACCTTAGATAAAACGAAACTCGTAAAATGCTTCCAAATTAGAAACAAGGAGGTTAAAAATAGGCAATTCTGTTATTGAATTTCTTCTTTCAATTTTCATCAATGATCTGTCTTATTATTTGAATATTAGTGACAAACTGACCGTTCATCCAGATGTTATTGATATTATATTGACTTGCAGTAACTTGAAGGATCTCTTTTATATTTCCAATACAACATTCTCTCACCTTCACGATTGGTTATCATATGAGTTGGCCACGCGCGCCAACGGGCAGCGGCGTTGTTTCGATTCGGCCTCGGGTTCCAGCTATTGTGTGTAGATGTTTGCTGTCGTAAACACTTTCGCGTAGTTGTTAAATAAAAATAAAATAATGCGTGCTCGAACACTTATCATTTTAAGAGTCCTCCGTGAAATCGCAACGTGAATAATGTCTGTTAAATATCTGCAACATTAGATATGTTTCAACAGTTGTTTCGACAGACCGAGTGCGGCGCGAGGAAAAAATGTGTTTATGTGCAGAGAACGAACGTTCTACATCTAGTGACGTTATATTTGCGTAATTAAAATATTCTTTGAAACAACTTAACGGTTCTGTTGACGCACCTTCACAAATATGTCTAATGTGCCAAAATCAGAATCTTTCTCTAAAACACAAATTTTTCTAGAACACAAACATTTTTTGCGTCTTCTATCGCGCATAGCTGTACGTGAACATGTTGCACTATTTGCACAGATTCCACTAACGACACCGAAGGATCTTGTAACTTTTCTATTACCTCCGCTAGTCCGAAGTAATTGTTGTGAATAATTTTTAAATCCGCTTTAACCCGACTATCTTGAAATTTCGACTGGCTTTTCTTGATAGCGGCAGCTTCCTTTGGATCGAATTGTAAAACCACGTTCTTAATATCCTCATAATATTTATGATAATAAAACGCAGCATTTAACTAAGTTTTCCAACGTGTAAGAATAGGTTCTGGTGGCTCAGGTGTACGGGGGCACAGTCTGTGAAATTCGCGAATACGTTTCGGGGATTTGACAAACACTACCTTTGTATTAAAGCGTCTACCTCAGGATAACATTTTCTGATACCATCTGCCACAAGATTGAGAGCATGAATTTTACACGTAGTGTGTAACAAGTTAACAGAATGCTTTTTAAGAGACCGACCTACAGAAACCATGTTTGCGGCACCATCACTCATAAACATCAACAGTTAGTTTGTTGAAAGTTCAAACTTTTCCAATGTGTTTAACACTAACTTTACAATTGCTTCGGCAGTACATTGTTGTATTCGTCTGGAAGCTAATAGAATTGAAGGTGACGATTGATACGGTTCCATTTTACGTGCCATTATATTAACGACCGAATGTTTTTTACGATCTGTCGTTTCGTCCACACATAAGCACATTTTTTTTTCTTTCAACTTCGATTTAATTCTTTTTTCAACATATTCACGAGCAGATGGCACTATCCTTCGTAATGATGTCCGACTTGGTAATTTGTACTCCGAATAGTTATTCCAAAACAAGACAAACGCTTCCTTGTCTAGTAAATTAAACGGTATATTGCATACAATAAAAGTAACACATAAATTAAATATAAATTTGTCATAGTCTCGTGTGCAAGTTTTTTTTGAAGCATGCCGTTCACTGTTTATGTGCCGTAGACAGTCCCTTTGGACCAACTCATCAACGGGACATTCATTACATACTACACGTTCAATTTTAGCGCCATCATACGTTAAGCCAGGAATTTCGGCTAAAAATTCTCTAACTTGGTTCGTTCGCGCTTATTGGTAAGAAATGAGAATGTAGAACAATATTCAGTATATCAGCCTTTTTATATTATTTTCACGTGAACAATGCACAGGAGTCCGACTCACCCTGTATAATAAATTACCTACTAATTTTAAATCTTTAAATAATTTTAAAAAATTCAGACGTAAAGTTAAACTGTTACTCCATAAAAGATTATCTAGCACTATAACAATTTTTATTTTTCCATATAATCTGCCCTAACTTCAATACATTTATTGCAACGATCCATTAATAATTCTATATCCTATATAATCTAGTTTTTCCCTCGAAATGTTGTATTACGGCTGCTTGCAACTCACTAGCGTCCTTAAAACGATTCCTTTTTGGATAGGGGATCATAATGCGGAACTGTTGTTTCACCTCCTGTGACAATGGTCTCCAAAATCGGTTTCGGGTCGTTTCCACACATGTTTAAAAACTAGCGTGCACATTCGGCGCGACGTTCACGTTGGAGAGCAGAAAGAAGACGCGGTCCCCATCTTGCACTAATCTTATTCATACCCAAATGGTTATAGAGAATTCGGCGAATAATTGTTTCAGAAATGCTAGACATCACTGCTAATTCCTTCAATATCAAACGGCGATCTGCTAATACCATTTCTTCAATAATTGACATGTTTTGAAACGTTCAGTTCAATTGGCCGATCGGGGCGCCCATCATCTTCAAGGAACCAAACGGAAACATTTTGCCCACTTTTTCAGAGTGGAATATGAAGATAAATACCATAAATGTCGTCTAAACATTGTTTAATGTGATTAAGCGTATGGCCTTTTTTATTAAAATTATAATGACCGCGCGGTACTCAATTTTTTCATGCACTAGTCACGTTGTCTGGCTGGCTACAAAAAACTACTACGCTTCGAGCCGTAATATAGATCGTGTAGGCCTCGCACATGTGCAAGGAGTTTGAACACAGTAGAACCTGTATAAGCCTGTCAGGCCGAGAATCTATGGCGCCTACCTCGTAATATATAAAGATCACTAATGTAATGAATCTGGATAAGAATTACATCCATCTTATATTTATCTCATATATTTCTAGTTAATTTAATTGTCTTCAAATCCCGATTTAGCTCAAATAATTTTGTAACTCAAATCATCAATGGTGTTTTCAAAACATCTAGTATCTGTAATTCAGTAAACGCATAAAGGTACATTATGTTACGGACAGTACATTAAGAAATAATAAAACTTGCAGAGTTACTTGCCATCCTAATGTTTTACCGGTTTGACAAAAATTTACAACTGTCTGCCTCTTGGAAGCTAGATAAGGGTTCGAGGGCAAATGTATTCTAGGTAGGTTCATAGGAAACTGAAAGGTCTCTTAGATCGGGGTAAGAATTAGTGATAAGCAGAAATAAGTAAAGTGAATATTTGCTTCGGGATTAAACTTTGATAGGATGGAGTGTTTGTAATTTTGATGCATTTGTAATTGAGACGTAGTAGAATTGGAAATTAAGTAATACAAACACGTTGTATGATTAAAATAAAGGATGGTAGAAAAGTAGTGTACGGCTGCTGTAACTTCGTAAATATCGCTCTCATGAATAAGCATCCTGAAATGTCTAGCTAGAACACAGCTAGCTTTCTTTGGTGAAACTGTTTAGTGGTATGGCAATCGACTTATTTTGTTTAAATGGCAGTCTATGGTTTTCTTTATATTTTGGAAGATGTTATTTTGTCGATACACCGTCATGCATTTCTTTCTATTATTGCTCCTATTGAAACAAACGAAAAGCATGGACACTAAAGAAACTAAAAGATGTATATACATAGCGAAGTATGCACACCTCTGGCAATCATCCTTAATAAGTGCATAGAACAAGAAGTGCTTCCCAACGCAGTGGTAAATAGGTACATTATTACTACTTTACCGGCAAAAATATTCAAACACGCTGTTGCGTGGAGGCCCATGCGCTAGCTAGAAAAACAGCAATGTCTTACTCCAGATCAAGATAGGTGTATAAAGGAGGTTTCTGCGACTACTGGTACATTTTGCATCGTTGATCTCGATTGATTTTCAAGATGATCGTTGATCTTACTCGCAGTAAAATCACCAAGCTTAATTCAAGACGCAAGTGCTGAAGTGCATTGAAGAAATAGGCAGACAGGAAGCTAATTTTATTGATCCGCTACTAGTTATTCAGATACTCAAGCAAAGTCGATACTGATGTGTGGGGGTGTGCACGAACCCGTTAAGTAGACTGGGTAACCGGGCTAAGGTAATCTTGGTTTGGATACCAGGACATCGGGGCTACCGTAAGGACGTCATAGCAAATGAACTAGACGAGTAGGTACTTCAATTCCTAACAAATATGCGATTCCATCTGGGGGGACTGCATACAAGGTAGTTGAAGCAGCTACTAAACAATGGAAAGAAAAGAAATCTCAAGACTGGTAGAAAAATATTCCAGGTTAGAGACAGGCCAAGCAACTCCTAATTTATAGTCTAAGGTCTGTTAAAATAATAATAGACTTGCTAACTAATCTGGACAAAGGGAGTAACATACAGGTTCTGTTAAGCGGCGGAAGAGACTACCGTCCACACACTCTGCGACTGTACAAGACTAGCAAGAATACGGCTCTCAGAAATAGGCTCGAAAGAACTAAAAGCCGAAACCTAAGCAGAAGGATCACTCACACGATTGTTAGAACTTGTAAAAAAAGCACGTAAATAATCTCAATTGAGGAACCACATAAATCTGAAAGCATCCCAGCCAGAGACCACCACTTGTCTAGTCTAATCTATTCCAGACCAGGGTGGATATAGAATGGGACTTTTTACGACCACTAGCACATTGCACTTTGTCGATCTCATTCACACAGCCTTCGATGATGGCGAGTATGCAGTATTGAATATTACTGACATATCTAACACTTTTAATTCTATGAGTGTGGTATTCTGCTACATATGTAGGTTAAGAATACTACGGAATAAGTTCATTGTAAATGTCTACAATCTCCAGTTAATGTTGTTTTCCCTGAGATACGTATGTATGCAGATGATACTTCACTGTTATTGCGACACAGCGATAAAAGGAAAACTCTTAAAAAAAAACAAAAGCAATAACCATTGACAAAACGCAACATATTGTCTTCTCCAGCAGCTCGCAGCTATAAATCTCCTGGATGTTGCTATCAATGACAGTCTGACTTGGACACATTAAAGATCTAGCCAGTAAGCTCTCATTTTGCTCTGCCCGTTATAGAGAGATAAAGACACGTAATGACATATGACGCAGAGAGTAAACCACCGCTTCTGGATCTTGCACTTCGTGCTCTTCTCCAACTTATCACTCTTGTCGTCTTGTGTTGTCTAAATCTTCTTTTGAATAACTCATCTTCATCTGTACACATTTTCACCGCAGTTACAATTTTACATTCCTTCGTAAAAATTTTATATACGGGATAGTAAATTAAAGTACTCGAATTATGCACTCGAGCACATCGAGAACCTTCAAGAATCGAATACTTTCATCTCACCTCGGTCAAGAATTTCACTATTAAGAAAGTAAAATATTTTACAATGAAACTCTTTAAAAAATAACCTTTCTCGGAAATTATGGAAAATTAAATAAGTGGGATCGAAATTAATTTTGCAATTTATTTTTTTTCGAACAAAATTGGTCTTATGTGTAAGATAGAGACAGAAAAATAAACTAGGGGAACATCGAGAGAAGAGACCATCAACACTGCTTCGCCTCGCAAACTTGCAAACATTATACATCTAAAAGTAAACACCTAAATCTCAAGCGAAAATCGATACGCTTTTGAATGATATAATCACTACAATGGCCAACAAATGTTGTATGTAAAACCATAAGGATCATTCATATTTGTTGCTCTCTATTGACATTCTAGGTGCGTGTAAAGACGAATCACAGTATGAATATGTTGAAAATAGATGCTTTAGACAGGAAGATATGTTACATTTTTATAATTTACTGTAGCAGGAGGAGTGGATGGACATATGGAAATGTCTAGATCCTGATATGGCCCTTGATCAATTTAGCTGTGCAGAATGTTCCATTGTAAAGTGCTGCGTTGATGCACCGAGGGTTTGAGGTTCCCGTTACGGGGTGTCAATGATGTATAAACAACATAACTGGCGCATTTTATTTGACAATTTTCAAAGGAAAATGAATAATCATGGTGAATAATGCAAAGAAGTAGTATTACGACAATATAATTAAATATTCCGCCGACAGATCAAAAGTGTGCTGGGATATAATTAGAAGGAAAACGAATGCTGCGGGTCAGTACAATATTCAGTTAGTAATACGACATGCACGACGATAAATTAGTAGTTGATCCTTCAGAATTAGCTGAATTATTGAATTGTTGTTTTAGTCAGATCGACGACACGTGTCGCGTATAGATGATTATGTTACAAACTACAAACATAATAACAGTATGTATCTGGAGCCAACTATCGAATTTGAAGCGAACGGGGTTATTATGGAAATGGAATCTAAAAATTCAGCTGCCATCGGTGAAATTCCATATTTTCTGCTAAAATACGTTATTGGTGAGATAACATCCCCATTGGCACATTGTATTAGTCAGTGTCTTCTCTCAGGTGCGTTTCCTGACATTTAAAATTTCCAAAATTGTTCCTGTTTTAAAAAAAGGTAATCGAAAATGTGTCTCTATCGTCCAATCTCATTACTGCCTGCGTTTAGTAGGATTTTGAGAAAATTCTAAACAATCGCTTGATTAATTTTCTGATATCCTTTAACCTAATTAATAATAAACAATTTGGTTTCCGAGCAGGTTTGTCAACAAAGAATGTAACTTTTAGTGCCGTGTTTGAAGTTTATGAAAATTTAGATAAGCGAAATTATGTAGCTGGTATTTTTTGACCTCTCTAAAGCTTTTGATCGAATTGATCATTGTATTTCTGTTGACGAACATGGAATCATACGGTATAAGGGAGCACTGAAGTTTCAATCATATCTTACAAATCGACATCGGCTCACGTCTGTTATGGCTGTTCACGAGGGTATTAAAGCGTAATTTGTCTCTGTAATGCGTGGTGTACACCAGGGATCTATTTTGAGACCTACATTGTTTCTACTTTATGCGAAAGATCTTATTGATATAGTGACCGATTGTAGTGTATCCCAATATGCTGATGATGTATCATGTGTTGTGGCGAGTGCGTCAATATGTGATGTTGGTGTCTGTGACAATATCTAATTTGAATTCTTGGTGTTGTGATAATAGATTAGTGTTGAACGTACATAGAACAACTTTACTCCATTTTTCAAATTCAACCAAAATATATATGTGAAGGCCTCTTTTAAGTCAATTCCTGTCAGTTGTTAATTTTTTGTGCCTTTCTTTGGATGGTTGATTGAATTGTATTTCTCGATCTAAGAAAATTATATTCTGTAAGTTTAAATCCACTAAAATCTTTTTATTATGCACATGCAGAGTCCCATATGCGTTACGGAATCATATTTGGGGTCACTTATCGCCTTTTTCGACTATATTCATTCAGCAGAAACATTTAGCAATGTGTATGTGTGGTGTATCATCAAGAACTTCAGGTAAGCAGTTATTTAGGGATCTAGGTGTGATACACTAGTTATATTTTTTAGGAGAAACATTTATTTATTAGAGACTGAGACTTATACTCCCCCATGGTAACCCGAAATGGCGGTGACTTTTGCGTACCGGCCCATAGAACGCGACTTTATGTAATATATTAATCATCATTAGAGTCAATAGAGTGGAGCGTGTTTATATTTTTCTTTGTTGAGATTTGTTGTGTATTTTAGCCTTTCCGTTGGTATGTCTTATATGATGTAATTTTTCTTATATTGACAATGTCAGAAGTCCTTTGGATTCACGGCAATAAAGTATTACCATTATTAAAGCTTTCATCCTCTTTACTGAATTCTAATCTGTAGTAATGCAACCAAATGTCAATCGTAAATAGCTACTACTATCTCCAGTGCGATAGAGCCTAAGCTTCTACAATAAATGTTGTCTATGGTAAGAGTACGTTCGCAAAACACACAATCTTAGAAAACCATCAAATGGAATTTGCAGAAGTTGTAGTGCTGTATAACTTTAACGTCTAATATTTTGATAAAAATGGTACATGATGTAAATTAAAAACTATTCAACATAACAAAAATAAAACTCAAAAGTTTCAAGGTTTCATATGCATCGGTCCTCAACATTCCGATATTTACTATCGGCGGTGGAAAAGTGGGCGTTTTTGAGGGCATTGTATACTCGAATATCGTTCCATTCTTCATAAATTGATATGCAAATTTGATTGATAATGCAAGCATATGTCGACAGTCCTCGGTCTCCACAAACTTTTATCTTTTTTTCCTTTTCTTCGAATGTCGATGGTTATTATACCCTTTTTGTACGTTTTTGTCGGTTTTATTTTGTTGAGGGTATTCCACACCGTCGACGACAATAACGACGACGACGATTGCGTATCGACATCCAGTATTTCCAAACGGTAATTATAATCATTTAGAAGATACCTGTAGTGTAACAAATGTTATATAAAAAGTACGTCAAATTATTACGATGTATGTATGTAAGTATAACGTATATGTTATATAAAATACCTGTCCTACTTGCAACCGCTCTCTCGACTAACCATAGCTGTAACGCTTCGTGCATTCACAGGAAGCATCTAAAATAACTTCACTCAGTCGATAAATGCGCTTCCACAATTTTCATTTACTAGATGTCTGTGCAAATGATGGGCGAAAATAATACAGCTGATCTGCAAACAGGGAGCAATTTCCAGTTGGATTTCTAATTAACGTGTTGAGTAAATTAGAAGTAGTGCAGTTTGGTAATAACTTGGTGTAAAAATATTCAAATAATAGCGCGTTAAATTGAAACATGAGATTAATTAATTCTAAATTGTAGCTGCATCTAGTTTTCTGTATTAATTTTATATGTAATGGCGAATATTACTCAACAGTGTTCCAATTACAGGACATTATAAGGTGAACGGTTACAAAATAATTGTACAAATTACAATATTCTAACGAAAAATTAGTACGTGATGCATTTCGATAGGCTCGCTAGAAAATATATGAACGGAATAATTGTTTTTAGCAATTAATTAAATCTGAAATAGGATCTATGGTCGATAAGTACTTAGAAATTATTATTAAATATCTA
The DNA here is from genome assembly GCA_029619315.2 of Dynastes maya. Taxonomy (NCBI): domain Eukaryota; kingdom Metazoa; phylum Arthropoda; class Insecta; order Coleoptera; family Scarabaeidae; genus Dynastes; species Dynastes maya. The sequence goes on from JAROYE020000001.1 coordinate 31,343,132, forward strand.
GATTATTATGAAAGCCTACTGTACAAATCAGCAGCAATTTCTCCACTAGGTCCACTAGGTCAATGACCTCCCAAAAGTATTTTCAAACTGACAAAATATTCTTTCAAGTTATAATTAAAGCGTGACAAACGGTTGCACCCGCAGAGATGCCTCTACGGGAGGGTGTATGTACGTATGTGGATGCAGAGTTCAGTAATGCGGTAGACATTGAGGAGTTTGGTAGTTTGGTTATTTATCGGATTCTCATTGTGTGTTTTTGAAAACATGGGACGTAAGCCTGGTGTACCTCTTGCATCGCATGTGAAGAAATATATTTGGAGTTTCCCTGGTTTGGAATTTACAGCTTCGCACATTCGTTGCAAATTTTGCGGTATAAGGTTGCCAGGTCGCACGATATTTGAATGTAGAAGTCATATTAAAAGTAAACGTCATGTATTGAAGTTAAGAAACAATATTCCGTACTGTCCATTTTTGTATGACTTTATTTTCATGTTGAGCATAATGGTTCAGCAGCTTCTTTGTTATTAGCCAGTAAAAGGATTGAAAGAATTGATGCCGAAACCGTTCTAAACATAATAAAAAGTATGTTAAGAGAATTTTATATCGTAGGAGCCCAAATCACCATGTTAGTTTCTGACGGAGCCGCAACAATGCTGAAAGCTGGTAGGACGTTAAAAGTATGCTTTCCGACTCTTCTTCACATAACATGCCTCATACACGCATGTCATCTCGTAGCAGAAACAATTCGAAGCAAGTATCCTAGGGTGAATGATTTAATATTATCTACCAAAAAAGAGTTTGTGAAATCTCCCAAACACATCCGTGTATTCAAGCAATTGTATCCGCAAATTCCGGTACCTTCAGCCTGTATTGACGCGATGGTGAACATGGATCGAGATCGAGGCAGTATCTTACTATCGCAAATATTATTCCCAAGTGAAAGATGTCATTTTCAAACTTAATTCTTCTAATTCTCAAGTGGTTCGCGAAAGTCAGCAACTTTTTTCCGATTCGAAAAGAAATAGATGTTATCATCAACTATTCTGTAGTGACACAAACTATTTCACAGTTAGAAAATACTCACTTATCTATATAAGACTCTTTAAATAAGATCAACAATTTCGTGCAGTTTTAAATAAAAATCCGGATTTAGAAAAGGTTCGATCTATATCTGGAATTCAAGACTGCACAGAGGAATTTCGCAAATCTTACTTCATTAGATGCTGCAACGATCATTTGCAAAGTACACGAGAACGTTTTCAGATCGTCGTCGAGGCCTGACCGAATCGACAATGGAAGCATTGCTTATGTTGCAGTACTACGCGGCATGCCATGGCAGTCGCACATTACCGCAATGGTCATCGATACGTCACTAAAAGATAGCAATCTATTTTTTTTTTATTAATACTGTGTCTACTTTTGCGCGGTACGCCTCGGACGGTTCCACTAGTTTCTCGAACATTATAAATAGTACACGCACACCGATCAACCGATAACAACCGACCGTCCGCTCGATTCCTTGTATGTACATAGTAAACACAGCTCCTTTCACGGCGCTTCTGCGGGTGCAACCGTTTGTCACGCTTCAGCTATCATTACCAACCTCTTCGAGCTAATACGTACCACTTCCTGACTAAAATTAAAAATGTATTTTGTACCAGTGGGTAACGAACGATATACTGGACGGATTTAGTAGGCAGGAGGTAACTGACGGTTTTTTTTAACATTAAAAGGCTTCATCTGGCACGGCAGGTTGGTGTATAAGCTTTTTTGCTCCGACTTTGACCATGGTTTGGTCAAAATTATTGGTTCATACCTCCAAAATCTTAGTTTTGCGGTCAGGATGGGTAATAGAGTGTCATTTGAGCGGCCCCTTGAGGCCAGCGTTCCTCAAGAGTCGTTATTGGCTCCAGTTTTATTCAATACCTCTATTGCCGGTATCCCTACTACACATAAGGTCAGGTTAGCGCCGATATCTTGATATGTGCAACCCACTAAAATGAGAAATATGGAACTTCGAACATCCCGAGGGATATTGATGTCCGAGTGGTGTGGGAGCTGGCGGGTGGCCCTCAACATGGCGAAGACCTGTGCTTTGCGTTTTACTGGAGGAAGACGTCCACCTTTCAGTAGTCTCAAACTCGACAGAGTCGACATTCCGTGGTCGAGACACACGAGGCGCTTGGTGTTGAACCGTGACGGACGACTGCCTTGGCAAGAGTATTTCCGGAGCACTAAGATTATGGTCCAGAAAACCGTCGGAGCTAAATACCCGGTAATCTGTCGGGATAGAAGTCTTGACACCGGGCAAAAGCGGCGTCTTTACATAAAGATCCTGGAGAAAGTTTAGAACCGGATCCTTAGAATGATAACAAGGGCGTCGTATTGCGAGTACAATCAAACATCTGGATCTACCTAGTGTTAAGCGTCAACTAACGCTAATATGGGATTCACCCACGTACACTCCCGGGATCAATCGACCAGGATCAGGATTAGAAAGCCCCGAGATGTGATACTCGAAACCGCTGGGGAATGATGCCCTCCCGCCCCTACTTCATCTCGGCAAGCAACCAATCTCGCCGGGGCGTTAACGCCACGTATCAGTACAAGAAACGAAGGTGTAAGAACAAATACAACTGTTCGACCCTATATAAGGATATATAAGCCTTGTGGTCAAATTTACGTGGTAGTAAAAATTAAAAAAGTAAATGTATATCTTACCTTATATAGACTTTAACTTCAGAGCAATTCTTCATTCTTTGGAATCATTTGAAAATATAATACACACGAAGCAATAAAACGCATTATTTACAACACAAACAGCCAAATCATACATAGACCTACGGAAATTACAATACTCTTTATTTTTGTCTTTACCAGTTTGTTTAATTTTAAGTTTCGGCAATGGGCGTCCATTTCTTTTCAGTTCTAAGCGTTTCTCAGTTCATTCGGTTTACAGAAAACGAATTAAATATTTAATCACGGATTAGCACCTTAACCTCTGATTAACTAAATTTCGTAACAGTATTAGTCACGATTACAGAACTTTAATCATCGATTATATTAATGCGTGGTTAAAACCAAATATCACTTTGATATCTGCCAATTTTAACGAAAAGGAAGTAAAATACCAAAGAAACTACTGTTATTTACAAGAATTTTTATAAAATAGAACAAACGATCATCTAAGTATAGTAGTTAACACACCCTAACATATTTTTGTGCTGCCGATCGCCCCAAAAATTTAAATTCTATTTAGTTAGTCACGAATTAAGCCAGATCAAAATATATATGTCAACAGTAATTAATTTGATCACAAATTAAATTTTAATTGGAGATTTATTTAATTTAGAATTAAAAAGTGTTCTGTAAACCCGGGGATTACACTTCTTAGTTCTTTTTTTTCCACCACCGACATTGTTTACAATACACGCATACATACGCAACAAAGTGAAAATTCATAACAAGTATTTAAAATTCAAAACCTAAAAAAGCATTGGTATACATCGATCACCTTTGAAACGAAACCGAAACCCAAACACGAAACTTACATATCAAATAACGTTTAGTTTACTGGTCTAGGCTGTTGACCCAAGCTGCACTTTTTATATGTAACTAAAATTCATTGTTTGTAATCGTGCAAGTTCGGAAAATCTTCGGGTCCGTTTAAGACACCGGAGTTATGCTGTGAAACCAGCCGGGTCTAGCCAACATACCGCTAAATATACGCGCGTGCATACATGCATGCATACATTTACGGCGGGATAGTTGTATATGTGTCGTATATAGTTTTATTCTTTCTTTAAATTCATTACATTTTAAGGAGGATATAAATTATAACTTGAAGGAATATTTTGTCAGTTGTTTGAAAATATTTTTGGGAGGTCATTGACTAATTCACCCAGTGGAGAAGCTGCTGCTGGTTTGTACAGTAGTGTTTCAGAATAACCTAGATATTTAATACTAATTTCTAAGTACTTATCGACCATAGATCCTATTTCAGATTTAATTAATTGCTAAAAACAATTATTCCGTTCATATATTTTCAAGCGAGCCTATCGAAATGCATCACGTACTAATTTTTCGTTGGAATATTGTAATTTGTACAATTATTTTGTAACCATTCGTCTTATAATGTCTTGGAATTGGAACACATATAAAATTAATACAGAAAAATTGATGCTTCAATTTAACGCACTATTAGAATTATTATTAAAATACCGTTCTTGTTACAACGGTTGTTGAGTGTTAGTTTATGGTAACATTAAGTAATTCCGTGAAACAATATTGTGTAACGCATGATCATTTTCATGAAAATTTGGCAAAAGAACTTGTATTTGACATTAATGTAAACTTATATTCACGAATGCGGACAACAGGAACTATAATTTGATTAAGAGTTAACGGAGTCGTTTATGACACTCAGAACCACCAAAATTCATCGTTATCACGTTTTAAATAAATCCAATTGAGGTATTATTTACCCATTTTTTAAAAACAAGAGTTTTTAAAGAGTTATAGATATCGCCTTACTTTTCTTTTATGTCACCCCTGCGGTACGCAAGTGACCAAGTCTGATCTTAGTGGTTCCAACTTCATCACATGAGCATTGATATCATGCAAGACTTTTCTCAAGACATGCTACCTGGGGAAGAAATAGCATAACACGTTTTTCAATAGTATTTTCTCGATCAAACTGAAAGCATTCTTTGGCATTTGGTCAAAAGTGTCTAATTACCAGAATATTCTAAAACTAACTCCAAAAAATTTTCTTAAGCAAAAAAAATTCTAACGGGTTTTTCCCACACTCGAAATCGGTTGACTTATTCTGACCTCATCTGCAAGCAAAACATACTTCCAGTCATCGACGCAATCCAACTTGCATATTCTTTTACAAATGTTCATCTTGCTATTTTATGTGCTGGAGATCATATTGCAGGTTTTATGCGAGTCCTCCTTCCTTAAATTTTCTGGTGGTTATAGAGAAAATGATAACATTTTTAAACGATTTACATTCTCTACTTCTGAGAACGGTTTGCTAGAGAAAACTCTCGCCTTGTGGCTCGTCTTGCCTACATCTATTCGCGATTCAAATGGTTATTGATTGGTTTACACACGAAAAATTAGACATATAACACATACTTTTTCTTTTAAAAAAGTTTTTTAAAAAACGTATCCGATATGGTTTTTGAAGTTGGTAAACATGTAAATTATCTTTAACACAACTAATAACCAAGATTTTCATGATAAAATCGTAGGCAGTGGTGACGTATTTTGTACTTAATTTTTAAACAATAACCTCAACAAATTTTCTCATGAAATTAACCTAATATTCTGCAGTATTTGTTCATAGTTTTGACGTTTCATAACATATACCACATGTAATTTATTATAGTACTTTAAAATTTCGAACGGTATCAAAAATATTCTGCAAATCCATTTATGCATTAATTTAAATAAAAAAAGGTTTTAGATATTATTAATGATTATATTAAGAAGATCTTCGTTATAAGAAAGAAATAAAAATGTTTCTGATGCCTATACATGTTTTAGTAACAAAAATACAAATTTGTTCCGTACACACAATAGCCCTTTCCCATTCCACACAATAATTGTGACACAAGGATAACTCAACATCTCAACGTTTATAGGGGTATGAAATTATCGTATATCAGATAGTGTATCTATTGAAGGGTTTACATTTCTAATAAATCATGTCCGATTCAGTCGCGAATCTGCTTGATATGTAGGTGACGACACCTAATTGACAACCGTCATTTCCTGGTGGAAGTAGCTACATGCTCGCCCTCAATTTCCGGTCAGCCCTTCCCCAATTATAAACGTAATCGCAGGAAATTATCAAATGTGCACCAGCAGAACGCATCCTCCTTATCTACCTTGATTCATGACAATAACGTCAACAATCGGCCAACAACCAACAACACCAGCGGCGTTATCGATCCGAAGATATAACTCATCTCTTCGCGTTGTGGAAAATTAACATGTTCGCAAGTTATAGTTATATACACGTACATATGTACACATATATATGTACTTCACCAGCTGATACACGTAAGACATTTGTTGAGATAATAACGGACGCGGTAATTGACCATCATTCTCTCTAACTGTAAATAACGATTCCAATGCAGGTAAATTAGTTTCACTACTTATCGGATTTTCTCTTACATACTCATTGTAGACCAGATGAACGGTATGTTTTTCGATCTATAAAAAATGTTACATGCCCGATAAATAATTATTTAACAGGACTATTGAGTAAATGGTAGCAATTCAATATCTTCAAGTAATATAAAACACATCATATGTCTTCTTCCAAATATATTTTTGTATATACAGGAGGATCCATAAATAACGATCCATGCCCCTACTTTGTTATTTCAAAAGGAACACTTTGTATATGATTACGTTTTTAGATTCTTCCTCCAAAAATAAATCAAGGTAATGCGAATATTAACAAATTTCGAGATATCTATAATGTCCTTAATCGCCTAAATGTAGAGGTATCTACGAGGGTAAGTCAAATATTATCTACACTTTCGCCATAACAAGCTTTGAAGGTTATCGAAGTGGCGGCCGCTTGCGCATGCGTTGAGTTGGCGCCTCTGTGGTCATGTGTGCGAAATTTAATCACGATCGCGTCATTTGTCTGCTAGCTACAACAGCATAAGCATGTCAGCTCCGCTATTAGTTTGCACCAAAGAGGAACAACGAGCAGTGATCCGATTTTTGTGGTCAGAGGGTATGAAAGGTGTTGAAATTCATCGTAGACTGTTGTCATAATACGGAGACAGTGCTTTATCTCGTAAAAACGTTTTTTTGTGGATCGAAATGTTTGAAAGTGGCCGCACGAGCGTAACATAAAAAGAGGGAGCTGGACGGCCGTGAACCTCGACCACCGACGACAATATTCAGCAAGCTCGAGAAATGATTACAGCAAACAGGCGACTTACCATAGGTGAGGTTGCAGCTCCGGTGAATTTCAGCACCTTTCACACCCTCTGACCACAACAATCGGATCACTGCTTGTTGTTCCTCTTTGGTGCAAACTAATAGCGGAGCTGACTTGCTTATGCTGTTGTAGCTAGCAGGCAAATGACGCGATCGTGATTAAATTCCGCACACATAACCGCAGAGGCGCCAACTCAACGCATGCGCAAGCGGTCGCCATTACAATAACCTTCAAAGCTTGTTATGGCGAAAATTTAGATAATATTTGACTTACCTTCGTATTTCCTTGAATATGTTTTTGCATATATATTTACGGAGTTAAACTGCATAGCTCTATTTAAACATGGTGTCAGCACAGTTTCGAAATCTACAAGATATTCATTATTCATTATTGAAGACCAAATAGATATAAAATTTAATCAACTATTAAACATTTCTCTAACCAGCAGCCTGATATCTTATCTTGTTTCGCCTTTCGGAACGAATTACCAATCATGCAGGATTCGAACAATGAACTAGGAATTTTTCGAATTCAGAACCTAAAAGAAATAGATGCCTACTTTAAAAATGAACTTCAGAGGGTTTTTTAATACATTAAAATAACAAATAGGGATGTATGCACATCCAAGACATGGCGACATAGAATTGCTATAACAAAATGTCGTTCATCGTTGAGTTGTAAAAAATTTATAAAATATGAAACTTACGTTTTACTAAAGTTCGCAAATAATAGAATTGCTGTGGTTGTTTACTAAAATTTACCGACTTTACCAAATTCAAATTCTCATTATTCTATCAATCATAACATAGCAACATTCTCACAGTATATCTGAACTCCAAATAAAATACCGTATTCTTGCTTGTGAGCAGAAAGAACATATTAGCTAGAAATTTTTTGGATATGTGTAAATTCAACAACATAGTTAATTTAAAAAGTAACATACAGCAGATGTTTCGAAATCAAGCAAGGAACTATGCATAATTAACTTCTCGTCATACAGAAGTCATATAGAAATTCAATCCCTGCTATTCTACTTTCTCATATACTAAAATAGCGCCTGCTTCCTCTCACTAAACGACTAACACTACTAGAACAGACCATTTAATATTTTGTAAAGTATTTCCCTTATTTGTTGATTTCGCTTAGGCTTGGAATCCAGCTTGAATCATTTCGCTAAAAGCTAAATTAATTCTAGAACACATTTATATTGTAAGAAGACTGAATATACAGATATTTATAAAATACAGTCCTTGTTTAAGTGTAGCAGAATTGCTGACTGCGCTAGTTAAACTAGTTGATAACGTCGAAGATAGAATTGCATTATTAAACAAGAAATTAAAAAAAATAGCACCTTTTTCTGCACCAATTGTTGACAATGTCCATGTATGTAACTTTTAAGAAAAGTAATGGGGAATGCAACTAAGCAATGGAAAAATAGGAAGTGAGTCGCTTGTGTGTACGTTCTATATATTTGTTCAAGGATTTATCCATATTGCGTTCAGATTGACGCCCACAGCTCAAAGTAAAATACAGGCAGTATCTAGTTGGACGCATGCGCGCACCTTCTCACAAAGCGATTTTAATGCTTGGAAACTTAATTTTCGAAAATGTGAGTTTATTTATAATACGTAAATAAACATTCATGTGAAAAAAATAAAATGGCAAGTATCGATAAAACTATTAGATTTATTTGACTAAGCCATAATGTAGCCTAATAAATAAAAAGTATTCAAATTGCAATGTAAAATACTAAAATAGTATAAAATATTTGGTGTTCCATTTTAAAAAATAATAACTTGCGCCACACTATGGATACTCTAATTACCGAATACGTCTATATACGGAAAGTGACGACACCAGATGAAGATTGTCGAATAATTATAACGAGTAAACGGAATAGACGAAAAACTGCACCCGACATTACGACTGAAATAAATATTGAGCGGGAGAAAGGAGTTAGTTTAACCACCGTGAAAAGGAGGTTAAATGAGGGTGGTTTATTTGGCCAAATAACGGTGCCCAAACCACTCTTACTCAAGCAAAATAAAATAAAACGACTGCAGTGGGCTAGAGAGCACCAACATTGGACAGTTGATGAGTGAAAAAATGTTTTTTAGACCGATGAGTCCAAATTTGAACTCTTCGGTTCCAAAAGAAGAACGTTCGTTCGAAGGTCGAATGGAGAACGAGAATCAGAATCATGTGTAGTACCTACAGTCAATCATGGGGGGCGGATCAGTAATGATTTGGGGTTGTGTTGACGCCGTATGCGTCGGAGGTTAAAATAGATGGAATTTGAAGATAAGAGCGCTACCGGGAAGCAAATGCTATACCATCTGAGATGAGAATAATCGCAGACTATTTTATATTTCAACATGATAATGATCCGAAAAACACCTCTAAAATGTGTCGCGAATATTCAGAATCGGTGGAACGCGAAAGCAATATCAAAATAATGAAATGCCCTCTTCGAACCGCAGATGCTTATCCCATTGAGCGTTTGTGGGACGAATTTGATAGGTAGGTGAAAATAAACCCTTCAACTTCCAAGGAATCGTTGTGGAAAGAACTACAAGAAGCCTGGTTTAAAATATAACCCGCTACTCTGACGAAATTGATAGAGAGAATGCCACAATTATTAATAGTCAGGTGGACATTTCCACGAAACGAAGATTTAATTTTTTTGTGTCAAATAAATTTTATAATTGAATAAAGACTATCAATTTCTTTGTTTTAAGAGTATTTTATGAAATGCAAAACTACAATTTCTTCTTCAGTAGGCACTTCCTTTATTTATGCGTATTTCCTTGGATGGGCAAATAATTATGGCCGGTAGTGTATATGGACTTTGTCAGACTATTGATTCACTCTCTACATATACGATTTGAAAGTTTTGAAAAAAGTGATGAAAGCCATAGAAAACTACGTTAACAGTATTCCACAAAGCAGAGATATGTTTTCATCTTGTTCAGAGAGAGAGATTAACATCCAAAATTTACTTTAAATAAATTACCACAACTCTTTGAAAACGCTTTTAGATAGCAATTGCCGCTGAACGTGCATCGTCCTACTAATAACGTTGACGTAGCTACCTTTGTTATTATTATTTCATTTCGTCGTGATTCGGCCATTTGTCCTTCGCATTCGTAAATCAACGACCGGACACGTCCGCATCAATCTATAAAGTTTCGAAAAACGCATTCCGATGAAGGTATCGCCGAATCAATATTTATGACCCGTCGTCCAGCAGGACTCTTTGCTGTGTATGTACCACCCGGCAGCTGTTTGCGAAACAAACAACTGTGATTTGAGCGCACCACCGTGTTAGAAGAACGTGCATCGGTCGAATGCTCGCGCCATCTTTGTCTCATAACCGCGCTATAACGAGATAAACAAAATCGGAGCTAGCTTATATTGTTTACAGGCGAACTGCGGGCGGTCTTCCTATACGGGGATGATTTGTGACAGTCCAGACGTACCGCAGACACTCTAGTTACGGTGATAGTCACTGGAGGGTCAATTGTACGACTGGAACACCTCTTCATTTATCTAAATCCGCAATTTCGATCCCATGGACTCCCCCGATTTCATCGTACGTATATGTAATCGTTGAACGGAGACTTGCCATATGGCGAGTTTTAAAATCATATGACTCCCAGAATTATTGTAAGCTGAAAAGACTGCACTGTGTACCTATTGTATATACGAACGCGTAAAGAGAGGGTAATACAGCACGGATTGTTGGATAATTGCAGTTTTACATCCGTATTATCGAATAATTGCTTAATTACAGGGTAGCTTTAACGATAACTCACAATAGATCAAAATTTTTTTAATAATTTTATTATTTTGTTCCTGTTCTTGCTCACATGATTTGTCTAGTATTAGCAATACATCAAACTTCCTTTGCATTATTAACCTCTGGATTCTGATAAATAAAATTGACATTTTATTTGGTCACGTGTCAAAATTTTAAATTCAATCTGTCAACAATGAAGATCTCAGAACACTGGTAGAGTTTACTGTTAAAACATCCAACCCTGAAGTATTATTTATACAAAGTAGCAAACGCTACAAGGATACGGGTACACCTAAATCAACTCATAATTTGCATGACTTAATAACTAAGGCTAAGTCAGCTATGAAACATATTATTTGAGTTGTTACAATGTACTTGTTAATGAAACTCATTTCCTATTAGGAAAAATCTTTACTATTGCGTGTTAATAATGACATTGATGGAGAGAGACAGTATCATTCGCTCCACATTTAAAACATGTTTGGTACAAGTGGAGATTTGAAATTTGAGAATGTCACTGCGGTGCGAGAAGTTGCCCTCGTACTGCCGATTTCTTAAAATTTGAATATGTTCTCGTTTTACTTCTGCCAATTCGTGAAGTAATAATTTCGTTTTGTGCTCGTCCCGTTTTCGAGATATTCGAGAATTAGGATCCCTATTCAGCCAGCTTGTGTGCCAATTTCTCGATTTTTGCTAATTTGATAATGACAACGTTCTATATTCGTTTTGTATTAATTTGTAGCGCAAAAATTTCGTTTTGTGCTTGTCTCATCTTCGAGAGATTTGAGATTGAGCATTGGCGCAAACTCCTATTCAACAGCTATCGCACCAAATTTTCGATTTTTTAAATTCCGACGATCGACAACGTTTTGTGCGGATGGATGGATAGACGTAAGTACAGTTTTGTGGTCGAAGGTGTTATTTGCAGTTCCTTATGTTATATATTTCTCCTACTCCCGGCTATATAAGTCGGTCATTACTGTCCTGATTGGAGAAACGCGATTTGTGAGTTATTTACCTTGGTTGCGCTTGACAGTAGAACGTAAGTGAATTTTACGTTCCTAGAAAGTAAGTAGTAATACATTAATATAGCAGTAGATGCGACTACATAACAGAAATTAACAAAAGGCTGATTTTTTCAAAATTTTGGGCTTCGCCACGGTCTGTAAATAACATCCTCGAACACAAAGCTGCACTTACATATGTATCTTGCGACACAAATAACTACTACTGGAAAAATCAGCATTTTACGAAAATATTCTACATTTGCTCATACCGTACGAGCGAGCGTGCTATGCTCACCTAGCGTAATCGGCATTTTTCGGAAATGCGGGAGCGAAGTCGAGGCTTGCTACGTTAGTAGCCGATGCGATGTATCTAACAATTAAGGTGTAGAATTGAATTTGCGTTCACCTTATTTTGACAAGCAAATGACATTCAACACAGTACACACATAAATGTCATTTTATCGTATTGAGTATTAACATAATAACATAAGATTATTTAACAACAACAACAACAACAAGTGTTTTCTTTTCATGTTGATTTGTTTTAACTTGACTTATCGATAAATGAGTAAAGATTTGACAGTAATTGTCACAGACGGTATGTGCTATATCAGAACGTGAACGTTTACGTGTGGTTTATGTCAAAGTTGAACAATTTTAGGGTTGTAGATTAATAATATACCGTACTAGCGAGCATGCAATAATCACCTTGCGTAATCGGCATTCTTGTGAACAAGCTGAATTTGCCTTCACGTAATTTTGACAAGCAAAATGATAGTACACGTTTAGATGCGCTGAGTTCGGGTAATATCGGGTGGGCATAGTACGCTCGCTCTTACTGTATAGTGAAATAGTTCACTAAAACCCTTACCACAATACTTAACTCGTACTGGACGCACGTTTCGATAGCCAAGCTATCATCATCAGCAGTAAAACTGAATTCAGTTTTACTGCTGATGACGATAGCTTGGGTTTTAGTGAACTGTTTTAGTGTTTCAGTGCCACATATTTAGAGTACTCGATTAATTTGCTTATATACTTCCATAATTATCAAAGTGGTTAATTTATGTTATGTATTGACACCTACTGCTATATTAACGTATTATTACTTTACGTCCCTAGGGACGTAAAAATCTATTATATTCTGTTGGCAAAGGCAATTAAGTTAAATAGTTCGTAAATCGCACTTACGTCCCTCCAGTCAAGGTAGTAATGATTGACTTACTACGTAGCCGGTAGTAGGAAAACGTTATTTTGTGTTCATCCCGTTCTCGAAATGTACAAAATAAAGCTCTTATAGTATAAAACATAGACGTTTCAGAATCTAAGAAATCTAGGGTGTAGGGTGCAACTTTGCGCACCATGTGAGTATGAATGCATATGTATTCAAATGTTTTCTCGGGGAAAATTGTTAACAAAATGTGAATTTTTGCAATTTAATTAAAATTCTAAACTCGTTTGTGGGATCGAGAGTATTCTTTGGTACTTTTTTGGCAATTATTTATGATTTCACCTATAGACATTCATCGTCAATTAACCGAAGTTTATGGAGAAAAGTGTACAGCTGTTCAACACGTCCGCAAATGGTGTAGGGAATTCACTGAAGGTCGGACGGAAATTTACGATGAAGAGCGGAGCGGAAGACTACCAGTATCAGAGGAAATCGTTGAAAAGGTCGAGAGCATACTGCTTGAAGATCGGTGGGTCACCATTCGTCAACTCGCTCTTCGGATTCCTGAGATTTCCATCACCACAATTGAAAAGATTTTGACTGGCGGCAGAATTTTGCGACATGGGGATACAGAAGTTGGAGCACCGTCTGCAAAAATGCTTGGATAGAAATGGCGATGATGTCGAAAAATAGCTTCAGTTTTTACCTTTAAGAAGATGTGTAATGTTAAGGAAATAAAGAATGCTGTCTATTTTTAAAAAATATGGGAACCTTATTTTACGATCATCCCTCGTACATGAACGCAAGCATGACTTTCGAAAGTGCAACTACTTCTGCTGGTCAAATATATGCATGCGCGCCTTAAGCGATAATTTCACATAGTGATGGATTATTACAAAAATTCAACTATCTAATAGAGAGTAAAAATATTGGATTATTTTGAAGTACAGCTGCTTCTACAGAAGATTTTCTTATACGTATACTAGATATGAGAGTAACCCCTCTTTTGAACTACAGTAAACCAGAAGTAGAACATTTTACTTTTCAAGCATTGTCGTCATTCAAGTGCATGTAATTTTATTTTCTTTTCACGCCAAATTACAATTTCAAGTTTCCATTAATTGAAGCTTTCAAGTTTTATGTTAACGTTGTACCAAACAAGCGGATATTTGTTGAAAATTTACATTGAGAATGATTAATGACTATTACTCAACAAATCTATAAAATTGTCAGTGCTAAAATGACAGACTTATGGAACACATTATTACTTCCATTTCTTCCGTACTATAATCCAATATTAAATTTAAATAATCATCAAGATATAGAAACTAAGTAATGCAGCACTCCACGATTACAAATTAGTGTTATTGTTAACAATTGTATATCTAAGGCTACCAATCTATACTTATGCTATGGATCGATGTAAACTATTAATTTTCTGTGTGATGTGGTTTTAACCATCACTAAAACATAAACATGAATAATTAAAACCCGTAACGAAACATAATACCTAATATAATACCACCTCCAATGAATAATTCCGTTCTAACCCTTTCAATAGTTGCATAGCACTACTAGGTATTAGTTTTTATTTAAAACACGTGTGAATAGTAGATATGAAACTATGACAAAATGTTATATGATGCCGCATTCAACGAATAATTTTTTCGAAACATTCCTGGTATTTTCGAATACCAACGCTAAAATCCATTTAGAGATATTTAAATTACCATCATCGAACGTATTTCATGCATATTCAGCTAACTGTGAACGGACGGTACGAATGCTTGTTGTATTCGTACCGACCTAATACATTGTTACAGTTAGTGAAATTACAATCAGCATGCGGTCTATTTATTCATATTGATGCAAGATTAGTTTTCTCGCCCGATATCGTATTTCCTAGTGTCGCGGGACGATCAAGTGCACTGTTTGATTTCGTTTTGATGTTGCAACACTAATCAACACCTTATATTTTTACTTTTCTGCCGTTAATGTGCGCCGACAATTTAGAAATAGGATCCTTTAGTGTTTTGACGGTAGATTAGCTGTATGGTTAGTTTGTCGGAAAAGAAGACATAAGTCATCTTAAGTGCTCCATCATATACACGCAGAGAAACGCTCACTTGTATCAAGACTGTCCGCCTCAATTCAAGACAATTATTGTTTCAATTATCCACAATAAAATAACTGTTTTAAATCAAAAGAAATATTTTCTTAACGTTTTTTCTCCGCTTATAAAAAGTATGTATATACAGCCTTGGACAATATTATTAGGCACCCCTTATATTTCGTTATATCAGAAAACTGATGCCATCTATGGAGTTGTTTAATCATTCGGGGAATTATAAATAGTATATCTAAATATTCCTCGGGGAATTACCGAGTTATATCGCATGTTTGGAAGTTAATAGAGCTTACTGTGTTTCGCGCTGTTAGTTACGACAGTAATGCGAGGGTGTAAGAACACTTGTGGCCCATTTAAAAACAGAAGGTACGTGCTCGAAGATGTACATTCAAACAAAAGTTAGAAAGAGCGGTAATAGAGGAATGAAATCAAATATCAGCTTCCACTTGCGAGAAGCTTGTTGCTAGTTTACCGAAAAGCATAACTGCTGTAATAAACTCCCAAGGAGGATCAACATGATATTTAATTTTACTTTTTCTTAAATAAAATATTACATTTTTACCATCCGTTTCATTTATTTACTGGTGAAAGTTGAGGTATAAACCATATGCGAGGGTGCCTAATAATTTTGTCCAAGACTGTATTTGTAATTAATTGTATCTCTGTTTAAGGCATATTTGTTAATTTGATTCAAGAAAATCTTGCAGAAATTTGAAAAAAAAACGATTCTTAGTATAAGTAAACGGCCGTTATAACACAAAACACTATTTTCTTAAGGAGAGTAAATAGTGTTCCTAATTCCAGAAAGTGTTTATTGTTCATAAATCAATAGTTTTATTTTCTTGAAATAAAACATTTATTTTCTTGAAATAAATTCTTGAAATGCATCTTATTTATATCCACATTATTAATTGCACTTACCTTATTTAATACAGTACGACACATCCGTACATAAAGCATGCAGTAAATTATTCTAATTTCTTGTGATTTAAAAAAAAAGGTAAGGTAGGTGGTTATCTGTAGAATGATGTTCAAACAAAAGTGAACTTAATTTAGTGCACATGGAAAAGGTGCCTAGACACTATAACCAGGATAATGCTAATAAATAGTTCATGATATTGATGGAATCACTGCCGGCAAAAACAATGTGAGAAAAAAAGCATCAACGCTTTTTGCTCCAGCCCACATTGCTGTTTATCTCTCAATTTATGCCACTAATCTTCAAAATCAGCGCTGAAATATTTCCTGGCGCCACCTACTACCAAGAATTATAGTCATGCCATCCTAGATAGTAGCGACAGCAACCGGAATACAGATGCCATACTTACCCATACAATGATATAGCCATCAACGTACAACGTTTCATAAACATTTTCAAAAGATACCGGCTTATGTAATATTTTCTTGTTTTTATTACTATTTACAACGTGTACTAATTTATCTATAGTTTTTTTGTTCATATATAATAATAATAATAAAAAAGTGATAAATAAACTTAAATATGAACTCATCAATTATTAAAGTACATAAATATAATTCCTATTTAACTACATTTCTTAAAGAAATAATTTAATTATACTGTAACGTATTAAAAAAAAACTATTTCATTAGTTCATTCACTTGCTCTTAATTTTAATTATTAACTTTAGGTTTTTTTTTCCGTTGTTACAATTTTTCTCTTATTGGATGCCTTGTAGCTGGACTGACGATGTGTTTTTTGAACACAAAACCGGTCGCCTAATTTCTCAATAGAACTTTTTGAGATCTAGACCATTTCTTCGTTCCCACCTTTAATACGAATATTTTCTAAACTTAAAACTAAATGATTTACTTGGGGGAAACATTTTTCTATCTTGGATTTTCTTGATTTTCTAACCCAAAGAAAATATTTACTTAATACAAATAAAATTTCAAGAAAATTATTTTCTTAGTTTTTATAGTTTTGAAATAAAAATACTTTCTGTAGATACTGATTTTTGCAAGAACATCCATTTTCTTGATGCAAGAAACTATTTCTCTGCATGTAGATTTGAGATTATATAATGATTGTGTTCACATTCTTTTGCGTATATTTTAATTGTCGTATTTCTCATTTTATTTTACTCGAATAAATCTAAAGCCGTATGGTCCATAATTAGAAATAATGTTAACACCACAGAATATTTTCCAGAACCTTTTATAACTTCCGCAAGTTTTGTTTTTCTGAGAAAATAACTCTGAAAAGGTCTAAAAATTTCATAAACCAATACGTCTTGGTCTTAGATATCTTATCATATAGTGAAAACTGTTCATGAATATGGTGTTGCGTTATCGTAACGTTGGCGTGAAGTAGATATACATAGTAAAACATATATCAGAGGCGTCGCATATAAATATTTTTGTGGAGTAAGAATTTGTAAATAATGCGGTTGTATACAAGGGCTAGAATAGTTCAAGAGAACATTTAGAAACAGTTCTCACTGAGACTTATTAGTGGTGTGATGACGTGATTTTCCAAAGTGCGGCCACTATTTGATCTCTTGAATGAAAAATTCTTACTGTTTAAAATGTTTCCCGTATGATGGAAAACAAAAAAAAGCTCTGAATTAGGACTAGGAGCGCAAACCGTACTTAAACTTTTGCATATTATTCAAAATCCCGGTAACCACAAAGTATATTTTGATAATTCTTTTACAATCTATGCTTTGATGACTATACTTCAAGGAAAGAGATTTTATGCCACGGCATGGGAAAATCGAACGGCTAAATGTCCTCTAGTACGTTCCAAATGGTTAAGTAGAACAGATCGAAGAACATTTTTTGAAAAATTCTTCTGTGCGAATGCAGATGAATTAGAACCACTGGTAACAGTGAAACAGTAGAACCGTAGCGGAAAACAGGAATTCCCAGGTTTCGTCACCCGTGACAATCGAGTCCAAAAAGTTTTCCTTTTCATTTTCATAGCGGCGAAATTCACGGGATGAATCAACTCGTTGCCGCTTGTGGTCTTCCGTCCGCATTCGTGAAACCCATCTTGCACACATCTCCTGATACTACAACTTTTCCGTTAAAATCCCGTGAATGGTGCTTTGGGAAAGCTCAGGAAACAAAATGCAGAGATCACCCAGATTGATCCGCCGATCTTCACGCATGGTTTGCTCAACCTTTGCAATTGTCTCGTCAGAAATTGACGGTCTCCCGCTCCTTTGTTCGTCGTGAATGTTCGTACGACTGGCTGCAAATTCCCTACACCATTTGCGAACGTTTTTGACATCCATGCACCACTCTCCATGCACTTCCGTCAATTGGTGATGAATTTCAATCGGTCGAACACCTTTTGCGCTCAAAAACCGAATAACTGCACGAACTTCGTACTTGACGGTAGCGATCAATGGGTGCTCCATTCTCTACGACTGCCAAGCCAAGACTGAGCGTCCCAGCACAACAGTGTGGCCAGCAACCGCACGAACAGTTTCTCTCCGCCCCAACGCTTTGGAGACCTTACTTTTGGGACTACCCTGGTATCTTTCTACATAGCTCCCACCATTTTGTAGGCACTTTGTCATAGCGTGGCACAAGTTATTGTGTACCCTCCTCATAGAATGTTGCCGCCTGTGTTGTCAACCATGTGGTAACATGTTCTTTGAGCTCTTCATCGTTGTTGAATTTTTTGCCACCAAGGAACATTTTCAGGTGCAAAATAAGAAGGAAGTCGCTAGGGGCGAAATTAGGGCTGTACGGAGGGTGCCAGCCAAAGTTCTGTGGGAGTTGTGTCATGTCCGCAGTGTGAAGTCGGGCATTGTCGTGAATCAAAACAATACTGTTTGTGAGTGTTCCTCGGCGCAAATTTGTCGATGAATGTCGACTGCTTTAGTGTTCTTCGCATTCAGAAAACGAATTACAGATCTAATCTCACAAGCCGCGGGATTTTCAATCAACTTCGCCATTCTAACCAAGCACTATAAACTGTAAACAACAAACAGCGACCTCGAAATGACGTCATCTCCTTCTCTTTAACTCAGAACAACTACGGCGCATGCGCCGAACTGCGATTGCAGCGTTGCAATAAATACAAACGGGACTTATTTCCTGGACGTGGCTCGTATTATAGTTATTTCTACTTCTTTCAATTTTTGGTAAATATTTTGAATACTATTGGATTTAGGTACAGGTAGTCCGATAGAAAGTGACTCTAGATTCTCCAGTAGAAACCAAATATATGCAGGGGGTTCCATTTGAATGATGATAACTCTATTTGTTTTGGTTCAATCTGTACATGTCAAAATAATATTAGTTTGTACTGCTAATGTATATATATGACTTTTATGTAGAAAGTCTTTTTCTACTATCAATAGCAAAAGTGCGAAGAACCTCGCACTGTTGCCCCAAACTGTATATTATGAGGTTTTTATTCACAACCATTTTGGGTTAAATAATAGACATTTTCATTCCAAAAATTCGCAAATACTCTGGAAATAAGACATTCAATTATTTATACAATAAAAAGCAGAGTCGATAAGTTTATTTAGATATTATTAGTTAGCTCTAAACTAAATCTGTCTCTTTTCATGACAACACATACTTTAAATAATATAGCTATAAATTTACAGATATTTGTTAATAAGAAAATAGCGAAAAAAAAGCAAAACCTCAAAAATGTGTAAACCATTGAAATTGTAAAAGCCATAGCCTATCCGCCATACACAGATGCGGTTCGCCCAGTTTTCGCCTCCTCAGTGTGTCCTGTGGAAGGTAATGGCATTCCAATATTTTAAATCGTATTATATAGGAAGTAGATAACATGTACGCATGAGGGAATTTAATTAAGACACTATCTTTTGCACATTTTTGTTCAAAATTCTGACGCGACAGCAATCCTCGACTACTGGCTTAAACCGCCTTGGTTAATTAATTGAAATTAATATTTCACTTAATTAAATGTGTAAACCATTGAATGAGAAAGCAATGTACAAATTTTAATTAAAATTATATTGTTTCCTTTTCAATTCAAAGGTTCTCCAAAGAAAATTACAGGCCACATCATACCATTTTCAATATACATTTTGGTGAGTATTTACTTTAGTTATTTAATCTTTAATGAAAAAGATATACCCAAAAGTAATTTTATAAATATGTTATTTTAATCAAATTTACAACGAAATTTAAAAAAAAAATACGAGATGTAACTGTCGTAAAAATTTTTTAATCAAATAGATATAACAAATACCTATTGTGACTTTGATGGAACAATTAACACCCATGATTGGATTCATTAGCTAACCCACTAAAATTAAGATTGACATGTAAATTTTTGGAATGTTTCAAAATATGTTTTGACATGTGCCCTCACCTTAAGGTATAGTAATCTTGTTTGTTGATCTTAGGAAAATTCTGTTTGTCAAATTTGGGAATAGAAAACAAACAGTTGTCGATAGCGCAATTAATTAGCAAGATTTATGGAAATATTTTGCCATTCTAATACGCAATATTTAAAAGGCACATATATTGTATTTTTTAGAGGTAGAGTTATGATATTATTTAACAGATAGCTTAAATCAACATATCTGCCAGCTGGTATGTCGTGATTGTGGTTTACACGTTATTTTCACATTAGTTCAGTGTAATATAACAATAAAAATGATTCTAATTACTTAACAAATAAATAAATTATTCGCTTATTACCTAATTTTAATTATTAAAGCAATCAATTCCATTTGAATTATTTGGAGACTAGTGTTGTGAATAAAAATCTCGTTATGTGTATTAACATGCTAGCATATATATCCCTCTCTTCTAATGAAATCATGTTTACTACCTCGTTACATAATTTACATTTTTATTGGAAGATTACCGGTGATAAACTAAAATTTTGAATTCTTAGTGATGCCTGCACGATAGTAATTCTTTAATAAATTGTGAAGGGTAAGTTTGCGTTTACGGTTATAGGAGGTGGTGTCGGATACGAGTAAGTCGCCTGGCTCAGGTTTACGACAGACTTCGTGGAACCGCTCTACGGGAGATCCAGGCCCATAACAACAATTAGTCAAGCCACATATAATTCTGCATTGACGGGTCGAGATGTCAACTGCCTGGTATTGACTTTTACGATTTCTAGGGACCAATTTTTGCTGGCTGCCTAAATGTCCCTCGTTCACAGTTAATGGCCCCCAAATTATGTACATGCGTATTCTAACTGTTCGCTATATTGATGCATTAATTTGACTACATTTGTTGAATTGATACTATAAAACATGTGTTTAATAATCAACATGACTTACTTTCTAAGAAATTTAAAATAGTCCATTCAGAATATCAAGATGGTACTTTTACTTCTCGAACATGCACATGCAAGTTAAACATCTACCCCGCATTATGATGGAAAGTTATTGTTAATACACTTAATATACTAACTGCAGGAATAAAAGAACTAGCGATAATGTAGTTGTATGTAATGTCCGTAAAATCTGATATCGAGAGCACCGCAGACGCGCTCACTGAAAATGTGTTTGTAATAATAACAATTTGTATTTGTATTTTCGTAATAATGCATAGTAATACATGATATGGTATACACATGATGAAAGTGCCTAGTAACAATAACGAAAAGCTATTGCTAATATAGCTCATGGTATTGGTGGAATCACTCCCGGCAACACGGACATGTTTCTGCCTAGCTGGCGTCATCGGCGTGGTTTTGAGAGCTATTATCCGTTGCCTACATTGCATTCACCCACTCCGCTCCATCATTACTGGTTTTATTATATTATCGAATATTTTCATTTTTGTTCCTTTTGTCAGTATCTTACTTTTCATTATTTTTTTATTTGCTTGGTATGCTCCATTCGTCGCCATTCTCTTTTCTTTAATCTCCCCCTCCCTTCCTCCGTCATTGGTTATCATCACCTAAATATTTAAATTTATTTACTTCTTCGAAGGAGTGACATACTAATTTAATTTCTTTTTTACCCGTTTCCACTCCTACCCTCATAATCTTCGTTTTGCTTTCGTTTATGTGCAATCCTATTTTACCTCCTTCTCGTATTATTTCTTTTAAAGTTTTTACCATTATGTTTCTTCTTATTACGACGTCATCAGCATAACCTACTACTTGTCTTCCGGTCTTCCGGTTCTCAGTGTACCTTTGCTTACATTCCTAGTGTCATATTGAATAAATTCTCTGATAAGGCGTCTCCCTGTCATATCCCTTTGTCTATCTCAATGTCCATAGTTTCTCCTTTTTGTGTTAGGATAGTTATCCTTGTGTTTTCATTTGTCATCCTGATTAGCCTTCTTAGTTTTGCTGAAACTCCCATTGTCCTCAGTGCTTCCATCAACTTATCTCTCCTTATTGGATTAAAATTGGATTGCTTAAAATCTATAAATAACATTTCAATCTGCATTTTTTACTCCATTGCCTTTTCTATGATTTGTTTTAAAGTGAATATGGCATCTGTTGTTGACCGTCCTTCTATAAAACCACATTGGTATTTACCTATTTTATTCTCTGTTTCTTTCTTCATGCGCAGTAGATAGATAGATAAATATTTATTTCAAACACATTATACTAAATAAACAAGCACATGCTTCCAACAGGTCACAAAAAAAGAAAGACAGTATAACACCATGAATTTAGACATCATTCACAAAGTAACAACTAATTCCTAGTAGATATTCCTTAACTAAACTTTTAAATAAAAAAAAAATTATTTGCGTTTCTCATATCGTTGTATTGGAAGCGAAAACAACTAAGTCACACAATAACACTGCTCTGCTTAGCCAACACGCCGTATCAAGTTACTGGTTGAAAACCAGATTTATCCTAAGTATTAAAAGCGTATAACCCCTTGCACTTATCAAAGTAAGGTCAAGAGGGGTTGAGATGCCCTCAAGGAGGTGTACTGTCACCTCTTTTATGGGCGTCCCTCGTCGACGACCTAATACCGAAGATGTCCAAAGAAGGCCTCTATTGCCTAGGATATGCTGGAGGCAAATTTGCCTGGGTAATATCAGAAAGAATGCAAAATGCCCTAAATACAGTAGATAACTGGTGTAAACAGGAAAGACTTACTGTCAATCGCCAAAAGACATAAATCATTACATTCATAAAGAAACGCATAATTCGATGCTTAAAGTCAATTATGTTAGGAGGAGTGGAGATTCTGTTGGTCAAAGAAACGAACTGCCTTTGTGTATGGTTCGATCAAAGACTTACATGGAACACTCACATCAATAAAGCCATCAACGAATCTACTATTGCCTTAGGCAGATGTAGAAGGTTGTGTGGAAAAACGTGAGGACTAAGCCTAAATATGATGCTGCGGTTGTACATGAGAGTGATCAGACCAATGATAACATATGGCTCGGTGGTATGGTGGACATAGACATTGCAGGTGGAGGCAATAAGGCGGCTAAGTGGCATACAAAAAAACCACGCCGACAGCTGCTCTGGAGGTCACCCTTAACCTAGAACCAGTACATGTGCATATTCAAGGAGAGGCCAGGCTAACAAACTACAGGCTAATGAATGGTCAACCTCCCATAATTAGATCGCACGGTGCAGATCATCAGAAGCTGTTAAAGGAACTTAAGGCGGGGCCGATAACAAGCGGACCCAGTGACGCCACGAGTCCCAAATACAGCTTCGATAAGAATTATAAAACGGTAGTATCAGATAGAGAAGAATGCAAGAAAGAGCTGCCTATCAAAGCCGAATCTATCTGGTACAGTATTTCAAGCCAAAATAGGACTTCACACAGGTAAAGTCGAAACTAGTGTGGGTATGCATGAATGCCCTCGATAAACTGGGCAGCCGATCTATGGTGACCCTGGTCTGGGTGCCAGGACATGAAGGTCATCGAGGGAATGTTAAGGCGGACGAATTAGCCCGAGCAGGCTTGTCAAATGCTGACAGAAACCCCAAAACATTCGGTGGGCATACCATATACGGTAGTTAAAGTAACTACTAAACAATGGAAAAATGAGAAATCTCAAGACTGGTGGAAGAGTATCCCAGGTCAGAGACAGGCCAAGCAATTTCTGATTGGACGTGAGCCTAAATTTACAGCAGACTTACTAAGCAGGGCCAGAAAGTCTGTATGTTCAAGAAATATATGAGCAACTTAGGCCTGACAGAGGAAACAGAGTGTAAATTCTACCAAGTGGAAGAAGAGTCTGCCGTCCATGTGCTGTGTTATTGTACAGCACTAGCAGGAATACGGCCCTTAGAAGTGGGATCGGAATATTCAAAAGCTGAAACCTACGCAGCAAGCGTAGCAAACCTACATAGCTACTCACAAGGCTGCTAGGTCTGGTGAAAAAGGCAAAACTAGTGTAATTGATCTACTGATAGAGGAACCACAATAGATCTGAAAAAGTCGCAGTGGGATAAATAAGAACCACTTCTAGAATGAATCTAATCTAAATTTTTTTTTGTTGTATCAATAAACTGTATTTTTACTTAAGATATTGCGTTTATACTAAAAGCAAACGATGGATCTCTTAATTTCAAACCGATTGGTACAAAAGACTCGATTTTTAATTTTTTTCTAAATACGGCGTTTTGGCTAAGCAGGACCGAGTAAGTGTGCTGCTTAGTTCTTTTCACCAATACGTCGATATAGGAAACGCAAATAATTTCTTTTTATTTAAAAACTTAGTTATTCCTAGATAATAATTTACTAAATATAGTAAATGTAGGTACAGTTATAATAAGGCCCTTTATTTAGAAATTGATGCTGTAAAAAATTGAAAACATGTCTTATCATTAGTGATAATTAGAGATTAACACTTAGCTCCTTTCACCTTAATATAATTACAACTATGTATATACTATGTAATTTTAATGGTAAAAAAGCTAATTGATTGATAGCAATTTATTAATATTATTAGTCAAAAACTTACTAAAAGTGGCTTAGTTCTTTTCACCACTAAGACGATGATATTTACAGCTAATTTATTATAGAATTTACAGTTATTGTAATATGGACCTTGAAGTGTGACTGATTTACTACGTGGCGCAAGTAAGAGATAATCTGCATTACGTGTGTTATGGTAATGATTAATGATATAGTTGGAAAATTTAGAATTATTCTTATACGTGAAGGAAAGAGTTTCCAAAATATATACAGGGTGAGTCGGGATTAACGGTCCAAACTCCCTACTAAATCCAGAATTTTTTCCACTTCACTAAACTTTGTCGAGTAGCTCGTTCAGTTGTTATGTTAGCATTCGGAAGCATTCCTGTCTTACACAGTTTGTTGAAAGCTCTGATAAATACGTTTTTACCAGGATTTCTTTGATGTGGAAACCGTTGACTATATTCTTCAATAGCAGCTATAGCATTCCCATTTACGAAAACCATAAACAAACAACAAATTAATGTAAAAACTCGAAAATAAACGCTAAGTCACTTTCACAATAAACTGACACTGACACATACTAGGACAACAAAATTATTGAGATGATTTTGAGCCTCGAAAGGATTGATTCAGATAGCCGTCGTATTTAGTAAGAAACGAAAAAAACTTTTAATGTCGAACGTACCTAACTTTTTGTTTTACATAGGTAGTCAATGCAAGGATATTTTTATATTATTTAAGACGTATTTACTCAAAAACAAGCGAGAATTTGGACAATATACAAGAACGCTAGTTACAATTTTTTAACTACACTATAACTTGAAAAACGAAAATCAGATAAGATCATATAAGTTTTTTACATTATTTTCACGTGTACAATACATTCATGGAATTTGGTCACGGTTCTTCCCGATTCATCCTGTAGATCGTAAAATGTGAGCAAATGATGATTTTTAATAACTAAACTTTAATAAACTTTTTGAAGTATGACATACCTCAATGAACGATTCCATAACGCATCCATGATACGAAATTAGAATAATAATAGGTTTTCACAGTTTCAGTGCTACAAATCTTACGTAATTGTCGTTGTGCACTGCACACCTTTGACAAGAAACTACACAAGTCATTGATATGTGAAACCCATTTGAAGTTTTCATCAATAGTTATACCTAAAACCATTGCTGATGTTTCAAGAGAGCAGATCTTCTTGTTCAAATATAGATGACTGAAAGGTTTGATTTTATTATAAAAGTAAACACATTGTGTTTTTTGTTTATTAACGATCAATTGATTGGTAACCATCCATTAACTAGTATCATTCAGTACAACAGATGTTTCCGCTGAAAATACATTTAGGTTAGTTGAAGTGAGAACTATGTTTATGTCGTCCGCATAAAGGATTACCTGATTTGCAAATATTAAATTTTTAGTTAGATTATAAATGTACAATGAGAATAAGCTAGACTCGAAAATAGAGCCTTGCAATACGTCAACAGAGACGTTTCTGCACGTTGATTGACAATTATTCAGCAAAACCAATTGCTTCCTTCCAGTAAAATATGATTCAAGCCATTTCAATGCAATGCCTTTCATTCCACAGCCTTTTAGTTGGTGAAATAAAATCTCATGATTGATTAAGTAAAAGGTATCCAAAGGCACTTGTACATTAAGTATACACATCAGGTAGCCTAAGGTAGCATTCCCTTTGTTTAGAGCTTTTTGATTCCTACACCCAGCATGGATCCAGTAAACTAGATTGTCTGTCCACTAGATTCCCGATATGCTCTTGCCTCATTACTAATGTGACATTGTTTTGTTTAATCAGGGATCCCGCGTTTTGCAGGCACTTCCATACTGGTTTGGAGACTATTTAACAAAATTTTAATGCTATAAATTGCACTAGATTGTACAAATTTGTATTGCAGACATTTCACGTTGGAACATCATGGTACACTTTTGCTCCGCCATAAACATCTGTTGGCGCCTGAACTAATTTTTGTGGTTTTCGATCATTCTAGTTTCCCCGATTTTTCCAATTTAATCAAAATAGAGTTTGAACCATACACTTCTAGGGTTCCTAAAACGATTGCCGGTACCCCAGTTACTATTTTTATTGAATATCTATATAGTTTTTCTTCTCGAGCCTTGAAAGCAATAAATAAAACTGCAGTTAACCTTCAAGTATTAACTAATATTTATTGATCTGATATAAGTGAAGTTTATTACGCAAATTCAAAAATTAATCTATTGTAGCTGCAATAGATAAATTCATGTCCAATAATGTTGGCATTAATACACGATAGAAATGTTCAGCAATATATATACAAACATTTTGTCGCCATTAAAATTAATTTGTTTACATAATTATGACTTCGACTAGATTAAAAAAGTTCACCTTTTTTTTTAACGCGTTAATAAATTATTCCGACCAGCATATTCAAGACTGTCGCAAGATCTCCACAGTAATTAATTCCTTGCATATAATCATTAATTTTACGGCAAGACAAGTATGTGTGTGCCTGCAATAATATTTAATATTTTATCGACTTTCGCGCTGTATAATATTTATAGTTCGTGTAATAAGTGTTATAAGCGATGTTGCGTGTGTGCTTCGGCGTGATTCTAATTTACGACAAAGACCGACAATTTATTGAGTGCAGATTAGTACTTTTTCTTTTCATTTTAGTCCTAATTTATTCAGTTTGATCGCAAATTCAGGAATAATAAATCTCGAAACAATTTTCTTTGTAAATTCATGAATATTTTATCGCAAAAAGTATTATTTCAAATTTAAACCGTGTTATTGCTGGTACTCCAGAGAAACATGAACACTTTTAACTTATTCTATTTACCTCTAAATTATTTTTCAACCGTAATATCGGATACGACGATCCAGAATATTTGATTAGTTTCTAGATCAACTATGAACTATTTCTGAAATGGATAGTGTTGCTATATAAAAGTATTGTAGTGCGACATCGGAGTGAAGTGCCTGCACTTGTATTATTACTCATTTAATACTTAGAGACAAATGCTACACAAGCGATCGGGAGTATTCTTTGGTACTCTTTTGGCAATTATTTATGAATTAATAAATAATTGTAACTTTCGAAATTAGATTTTTCTCTGCTAGAGGGAATTTTCTTGCTGTAGGGTGGCTATCCTGAATACCCTAACCGTCTGAGATTGACAGCTGATTTCCGATGTAAATATTGAACATAACAATATATAATCAAACATGGCAACGATTTCGATGACTATCTTGTAGACTCCAGTTGATATAGAAAACTTTCCGATATATTGCCTGAAACTCCAAGAAAAACTCAATCGAATAAAATTTGGATCACCACCCTGGCGTATAAGGCGTTTAAGAAATCGGTCGTTAAAGAAACAGCGACATTTCACAAAAATCTCAAATTATGCCAATTATCTCAAAAACTAAGGCAGATAGGTAAAAGGAATATTGCTGAAAGTTGCCATGAATTGAAGAGAGGTGTCGAAAATCGCAATAATATACAGGGTGCTCCATTTAAAAAACCAAACTTGTATCGTGCGCAGCAAAAGCTGTAACGTATTTTTATGTTGTGCAACATTTGTGTCCGAATATTTTTTATTTGAAAAGGTTTTCTCTAAATTGCTCAACGGTTGTTTTAAGTCCTCAATATGAACCTAAATATGCTTGAAATTAATTTAGAATTTTGAAAAGTAGAATATTTCGACTTCATCGAAATATTCGGGCAGGATCGCTAAAGTTGGGATGCTTCAATGAGATATACTTACAATTAAATAATAATGAACCCGTCCAACACATTATTCAGAAATTCAAAGTTGCCCCGAAAATGTGTTGTATTGTAGTGGAATATTCAAGTAAAACGTCTGCATTTGCATTTAGTACTATTAATTTATATAATTATATTTTGTATATTCAATAATTGCCAAAATTAAGTTTATATTTACAGAATTATTTTTAATTATTATTCAAATTCTGGCATTTGGTAATTTATATTATTAATCTTTTGTTTCTTAAAAAGTCCATTGATATCACTTTGCAGGGAGTAATCAAAGTAATAATCCACAGTGACTCTGCATTATGAAAGAGGTCTCACAAAACTCTGTATTAAAAAATTAGGCAACCGGTTTCGTGTTTCAGAACACATCCTCAGGCCAGAATCAAATATAACAGTACGCACAGTTATATGTATTAATTTTAACTTTACCACCGTTATATTTGATTCTGGCCTGAGGCTGTGTTCTTAAACATGAAACCAATCGCCTAATTTTTTAACACAGAATTTTGCGACCTCAACCCCTTTCACATTTCTAGCTTTGAATAATCAAAGTCACCAGTTATTTTTTTTACCTCTTAATAATTTTTTTTTGTAAAAAAAAAAAACAAAATTATGCATAACACTATTTACATGGAATCTAGTAATCGAAATCGTTAATGTCGGCCATAACAATATCGAAGTCGCTAGATTGGCATTACTGTGACAACGAAGGGAACAAGAAGACAGAAATAGAAGTTTTTAACATAAGACAAGTTTTGGATAAAGCTATTTATAAATTCAGTTTAAAATAAATATTTAAGGTACTTTGATTACAAAAAACAATCAAAAGAAGTATAAAACCATTTTGAACAAAAGTTGAACCCAAGAAGATAGAAAAAGGAGTCGAAGGGGGTCTTAATCAGAGGATTAATCAAAAAGTGACCTAGAAAGAAAGGGAAGAGGATTTAATGAAGAATTTTAAAAACACACACAAGACCTTCCAGCTGTAAGCTGTAAGGAATTGATCAAGTAGATTATTGAGAATAAAAGGGGCTTGTGATTACTTTATATTTCATTGAAACATTTCAGTATTTATATTTATGGTATACAGTGTGCTCCAGTTAACATCACACAATCAAATTACAAAAAAACTTGGCCAAAGTTTACAAATTCGGTCAGGTAAACGTAATCTATGTATATCACGTGGAAAACATGTTTATAATATTATTATGATCATTTGCCAGGACATCACATGAAAAGTCATCACGTCCATACATTGCCTCAACACCTGGTCTTCAAATTGTTTATGATATCCATATAAAATGAGCGATATATTTCTAGAACACATTGAGTCAGATTGCGTAAACGTTGAATTCTTGCTACCAAAATAGGTAGTTGTCCATCAGCGCAAGGTGAGCTCTTTGGAAGCGTTTATGCTACTCTCCTATGCAAATGGAAAAAGTTTGAAATGTGGGAAGATAAATCCTTTAATGGATACGAAGACTGCCACATATCCTAGTGGACATTGTTCATACTCAAAATGAGAGAATGTTGAAAATGAGAAAGGAATTCTTTTCGTGCGTACACTTCTTTTCTACCTTCAACGTATAATTACATTCTTGCAGCATTTTTGCTAGCATTGCTTAAAATTCAAAATGTCTTTCGCTTCCACCTCTTTCACCGTGAGCAATTCTTTTACGCTGGACTTAATAGCGATTTCAGCGAATTCATATACACTGAAAACTCTATATTTTGTGATACTTTGAGACATTTGGTGATTTAAAGCAAAATACGTGACTGTCCTTGAGACAGACATGTTCTTAAGCCCAATGCTGGAGGGTGTGGAATTAAAATTAAGAGTGCGTTTAGTAGAAGTTTCAAAATGGATGGTGTAAGTTAAATACCATTGACTTAACACTAACAGGAGTTGCTGGAACATGCTACATTCATGAACTTCGTATAAGTCCTTGAAAGAATGCATTCATTATGTTCAACTAATGCTGAAAGTTAGTATTTCTCAGGAATCGTGTTTAGATGAATTTGAAAAAATTAGTATTATACATGTAACTTATATTGATTGAGATAAGCTATAAGGCATGTATTCATCTCTGTAAACGAAGCATGCATTGGATCAACATTTTTTACATCGGATATGTTAGTTATAAAGAGGAACACATTCCTCGCACTTTCTTAACATAGATAAATGGCACTTATAATTAGAGTTGCAACAATCGGTGGCGCGACAGGATTGGATCCGCTGTTGTGCGTGGTATACACTGGAGAACGCAATTCTTGATTACAATACATGAGCGTCGAGTTTCGTAGCATGTGCCTACTTAGAAATCATACATCACACGAAATACATTAGTAAATAAATTATTGCAATTCGGGATGAACCAATCTTTATATTGTTTAATCAATAAATACATACATAGAAGCAGGTTATATCAAGTGCCTTCACTCTTAGTAGAACGAAGGGCTTACAGCCTGGGGATCTTAGAGGGCATCTCAAAATCTGCTGTGTATTGCAAAAGGACACGAACCCTGTGCAATACAATTTTGATCAGCCTTATGAGGTGACCATTGAGAACCGTACTGAATGGGCATCCGGTGGGCTCAATGCAAAAGAGGTACCCAGGAATGGTATACAGACGGCTCGAGAACAGAAGGTGTCGGAACAGAAATAGGCATTAGTGGTCTTAACTACCACCTAAAAACGCCTACAGGAGCCTACAGGGACACCAACATATTTCAAGCAGAGATTCCTGCTTTAAACCTGTACGCCATAAAGAACCTCGAGAAAGGGATACGAGACGCAACTATGAATATATTCAGCGACAGTCTGGCAGTTCGAAAGGCTATTAAAGCCTATACATACGAATCTGCTCTGATACACGATTGTGTACACAATCTAAGGCAATTGGGACGCAAGAACCACGTTACTTTGCGGTGGGTCCCAAGCCACCAAGGAATCGAAGGAAATGAAAAGGCAGATAAGCTGATCAAAGAAGCAGCAAACATGCCTTTCATTGGTCCTAACCCCTTCTGTGGTCTCCAAAAGAGCCACATAAAACAAGCAATTAAGACATGGGTGGACAATCAAAAGACCTCGTACTGGGAACATGTTCTAAGACAAAAACAGGTGATAGCATTCATATCAGGCTCGCCAAGTACAGCAAAAATAGCGCTATCGTTCAGCAAAGAGAATTTTAGATTACTAGCAGAATTATCTAGTATAGATTATCTGCGGTACATGTGTGACATGCGTTATTTAGGCATGTTAAAATAAAAAAATTTTTGTTTCACATCATTCGGTCTTGTGGTTGACAGTGAGAATCCATGAATTCTCGAAACGGCTAACTTGTGCAGAAAACAATATTTATTTGTGTTATTAGATTTACGTAATTTACTTATAATGTTAATCTTTTACCATATTTTACTTACACGATGATGAGATAAGCATACTAGGGTAAGTAAGGATTCATTTATAAGCGCTGGTCTATACATATAGCGAATAATGTAGTCGCTTATGCTTGGAACGCAGTCGCAAGTCAGTCACCTAGCGTACGTGCTCGAGGTATCTGCTCTACACAGATTTATGGAAAAACGTAATACATCTTATTTGATTTTATCCTATTGATGGACTTTAATTGTTAATTATTTCCAAATAAATACTTAAATGTAACATTGTCGTATATGAAACAAAGAAAATGTTCTTAATTTAAAAGGAAAAATGACGAATTCCAAAACTAAATAGAACCTCTCATTATAAAATTCCAAGATTACATTTTTGCATTTCTAAATATCCAATGTATTAAATGTTTAAATGATAGTAAGTTCGTAACAAATACATCAACTTTTAAAGGCAAATTCCAAAACGAAAACGTGTTTTCTAAATCTAATTAATGGAATTTTATGTCGAAGTGGATCGTATTTGTATGTGTAAAAATTCGGTTGAACCTATTGTTATAATAGATATTCAAATAAGCAGTCATTTCCAGTGCTATCTCTAATATGGTACTATTTCATGACTTCTTAGTTTATAAGGACGTAATTAAAAAGAAAACTACTGCACAGTATAATTTCGAGACACAAGCAAAGCAAATCAAAAATATTCAAGGAGAAAAGATGAAAGGCAAGGATGATCAATCAAATAAACTACGGGTATAATGCATGGCTAGAGTCTAGCGCGATCATCTCCTGACCTGGATTGGATTCTTACTGATAGAGATAGATTGCTTCGCCCGATTCCCCACCTTATACTTTCATAGCGGGCAAACGTTGCAACACTGTCTATATATTTTAGCGGTTCACTTTACTAGGGAACTTACTAACGTGGTTTATCAAATTAGGCATACAAGTATAAAATTGCTTTTAGTTAAAATACGATAATAATTCAGCAAATCAGCACAACTGGAATATATTCAACGAAACATGATAAAACAAGAATAAATAATGACGCTGAAATAGATTGTAGGAAATTAATAAAAGGGTACCTGTGATTGGTCAACACATCATCATGTGATTGAAGACGGTGACTAGACGCGAAGCTTTTTCTCCCCTATTAAGAATGCAGGTTTATGTTGAATTAAAGAACGAAATAATTTAAAAAACATATTTTGTCCAGATCAACTGTATTAGTTTGACATTATTGCAATGTTCTCACTATATAAATATTTAAAAAATCGATCGCTCTATAAAATTGTAAAACATAAACTCATTAAAATTCTCAATTATGTTTACCGTAATCATGAGGACTAGAATAGATGGCAATTCATTCTTTTCACACGGCGTTTACAAATTAAAATCCATTACCTAGGACGTACGTGTTGTAAGCCATATATGAGACGACTTAATTTTTGGAAGTCATTACTTGGCAACAGTGAAAGATATTACCGATGGTCGGTGTGATCATTAACACCTCGAACTGACCTGCGATTTGACACATACAAATCACGTACGCCACAGAACCTGCATCCAACTCATCTACGAATGAATTTATCTACCGTCAAATCCTAAGTACTACCCATTATCATCAGCGATGATAACCAAGACATTCCATTTCAGAACGAGTTGAAACGCTCTAGCTATACGCCATCTCTGACTGCTATACTTACTCCCTGATTAATAGGGCGATATTTTATTCAAACGTTAATTACAAACAGAATAAAATATTTTCATATCAGTGAGAACTGCCAAGGTACTCTGGACAACTATGTAATATGATTGAAAAACAGTGCCGAACTAATAAAAAACACAATATTAATTGAACGCACTGTCGGCTCTTGGTAAAACATTTTAGTAAGATTGGAAAACGTAGAAGAACAATTGGTATAGTTTCACAAATGATATATTTACTCGATGTACATTTCGCCTTTCGGCATCATAGTGTTATACTCCTGATGATGCCGAATGGCGAAATGTACATCGAGTAAATATATCATTTGTAAAACTATACCAAGTGTTTTTCTACATTTTCCAATTTTAATAAAACGTACCTTTTGTCGGTTGGATGTTGTGACTGAGAATTTTTAATTAATCAGGAAATTGGTAATATATTGATAGTACACGGGTAGCGTTTCAAGTTTCTACAAATGATCACTAGATGGGGTTAAAGAGATTTGAGATTATTTTCGAAAAATTTGGCATTTGTTCTTGTTGAAACAGTGACAGCACAAAATCAGCCGAGTAGTTAGTGTTTACAGTAAGCGTTTAACTCATTAATGGCCAAAGTATCATAAACGAAACATTAAGTGTATATTTTTTTACACCCTTATATGCATGTCATATATTACTGATTTCAAATCACATATTTACTTTGGACATACGAGGATTGTTCGGAAACTATGTGGCCTAACACGCATATGGCACGAATTCGGAGGAATTTTCATTACCATTCTGTAGAATCATCTTTTAAGAGATTAAATATGACAGCACAGAGCGATCTGTCAATTAGTATGTTTTTGACAGTACGCCAAAGCGAACGTCTCGTGTGATTTTGTAAACAATGGAAAAAACTGAATTGAGAGCAGTGGTAAAGTACTTTAATTTGAAAGGCTTAACACCAACCGGAATTAAAGCAGAGCTGGATTCAACACTATTGGAATCCGCTCCCTCGTTTTCAATGGTTAAAAACTGTGTTGCCGAATTTAAGCGTGGTCGTACGAGCACAAATGGTAAACCTCGTAGTGGACGTCCTACAACTGCATCTGCCTCGGATATGATTGAAAAAGTCCACCGTATCGTATTGGATGACCGTCGAGTAAAAGTGCGCGAAATAGCAGTCATAGTGGGTATCTCAAATGATAGTGTGCACAGAATTTTAACTGAAGAATCGGTAATGAAAAAATACTCGGCGCGTTGGGTGCCACGGGTGCTCACACCGGAGCAGAAATTGAATCGTTTGAGTGTTTCTCGTGATCTTTTGGCACGTTTTCACCACAATCCGAAGGACTTTTTACGCCGTTTCATAACCGTCGATGAAACCTGAGTCCACCATTATACTCCCGAAACCAAAGAACAGTCCAAACAATGGACACACAAAGGTTCTCCGCCACCAAAGGAGACAAAAACGGTTTTGTCAGCAGGAAAGGTTATGGCAACTGTTTTTTGGGATTCTCGTGGAATTATCTTGGTCGATTACTTAGAAAAGGGCAAGCAATAAATGGCGAGTATTACGCCACTTTGTTGCAACAACTTAGCGACAAAATCAAAGAGAAACGGCCTCATTTGGTAAAGAAGAAAGTGCTTTTCCATCAGAATAATGCACCTGCCCATAAGTCTGCGATTGCAATGGCCAAAATTCATGAATTGGGATTTGAATTAACACCTCATTCGACCTATTCCCCGATTTAGTTCCCAGCGATTATCATCTGTTCCCAAACCTGAAAAAAATGGCTTGGCGGTAAGAGATTTTTGTCTAATTCCGAGGTAATCGCTGCTGTAAATTGCTATTTCGAGGGCTTGGATTCATCAACTTACAAGGAAGGTATTGCTAATTTGGAATATCGTTGGAATAAGTGTGTTGAGCGAGCAGGAAACTATATTGAAAGATAAAGTGTTTTTTGTCGAAAAAAAATTGCGTTTTCTTTGTTAGGCCACGTAGTTTCCGAACGATTCTCGTATTAGATTAAGCGTTTCGATATAGATAATTTTGAAATCAAACGTCTTTATAACTATTGTTTACATATTGATAATTTCACGTCAGCGCGCACCGCTTTATAAAAGTATACGCAAAATATTGTAAAATGTCACAATTACCCTGTACATAATATCCTTATTACCTAATGAACTGTTGTTTTGGCTATAGAGAAATAGCTCTTATCGCTAGTGATGACCGTTACAATCCTGTGAATTTAATGTTTTGTTTTCAACATTTTGGCATAATCTATGAAGTAAAGCTATTATTACATTCTTCTTTGCTAAGCGATTCTGTGGAACATTTCAATTGTGTTAGTGACTAGATATGGAGAGACACTAGAAATTTGTTTTTTGTTGCAATTTTATAATATAATATATATTTATGTAACAAAATACATGGTTGTTTACCGTATTTGTACTGAAATTTTTTAAGTTTATTGCTATTTGGAAATTTCTTTCAGAATGAGATGTGTATGAGTATGTAATTATTTAGTTCCTTTGTTACCTCCGCTTTCAAAAAATACGTTCTTTGCGTTTATGAAATGAAAAGACCTCTTTCTGTTCGGAACTGGAGGCTACCTGTATTTTAGAAAATGTGTCTGCTGTGCATAATGAAATGGATTTGGTGTATGCTCCTCCGCCAGTAGACGAACATAATATAAACGATATTCTCCTTATGGTAGATGTTGCTGGAACATTTGAAATATCTTCACATAAGAAATTTGATAGTGGAGAGTCATCCATTGAAGATGTACTTCAACCAAGTACAAGCCGAGAAGGAAAAGATGAAAATAAAACAAAACATTTGGTTCCCTATTAGCACAATTTGACATATTTTCTTATAATTTCTTTATCAATGAGTAGATATTGGGCGCAGTCTGCGAACGCAACTGCTGTAGAGCAGTTGAGTGAATAACCGATAGGAATGTGAGGCCTTAGATTTTCATTAGTTATTCACTCAGTTGTTCCTCTGCGTCTGCTGAATGCGACCATTCTATTCTGGTATGTATCCTCTATCAATTTCTGCCTTATGGAGGAGTATATCCTAAAGTGCATAAACCCCAACATCCTTTAGGCACAAGAGTTGAGTAGTGAGATTTATTGGCTGCAGTTCCAAATTCATCGCAACACAGTCTGTTGTTTGATAAAATTTTCTCTAGCTACATTTCTTTTGTCTTTTGAGGAAAAATAGTTCTCTTACAGCCACAGTAATAAAAAGTTTTCTAGAATTGTCCATTAGAACACGAAAAAGTAAAAAGGAATAGAAGGTATTTCACTAAAAATTATATTATAAGCAACAATCAACTATTTGGGTGTTCCCAGATGAACCGAACCCAACGAACGGTTCACGAAGCACTTCCAAGAAAATATTGTTTGTTCCTTTCGTTGTACTTTATATGTCGCAAGCATTGGATTGGAGCATCGAAGAACAGTTAATGCTGAATGGTATACAACAATTTGTTTGCTAGAAGTCACTGATTATATAAGGAAAAACAATCGACAATGTCGCATCATCCTTCATCATGACAATGCCAGCTCTCAAACAGCACGTCAAACAATTGATTATTTGAAGGAGGAAAACATCAACTTAATGTCTCATTGCCCGTATTCACCTGATTTATTCCTTAACTGTTTGTTTTTTGTTCCCGAATGTCAAACAAGAAATACATGAATCGCGATTTTTATCACCTTAAGAAGTTGTTGAAGCCTTCCAAAACCTTCAAAGTGGAAAGAATGTTTCGAGAATTTGTTCGAACGTATGCCAAAATGTATAAATCTGAATGGCGAATATTTTGAGAAACAACATAACGATTTATATACAAAAGAAACCTTTTCTTTCATTGTTTTTGTAAAAACTGAAAAGGTATCCCTCGTGGTAACATAAGTAGATTATTTAAAAGTTGGTAATTAATTAGGAGTAAAACAGCAAAAAGATGAATTTAATTTCAATTAAAATTAAACTTCCTTAGTTCAACGTTGTACATAAAAATAAAAAAAAAACCAGCTAGAGGAAAATAATAGCAACAATGTTGGCGCAAAATATAGTACTTATGTATGTATACCGGTTGGTGACTTGGCCGACGCAGCATAGCAATTATAATGGTAGATCTGGAATGTCCAATTATTTGCTTCCCTAATTATTTTACAGGAAAAGTGTATTTAGGCTTCTTGTAGAGAAAAAAATTCTACATCCATACATGCCATTGCTTTTTAGTTTTTAGAATTCTGAAACCGAAAAATCCGGAAAATGTAAATGCCAGTTTTAGAAAAATCATTGATGCCATGGAATTATGAAATCAAACAAACGTGCTTGCATTTGTCATTGCTGTTTGACGTTTGTAATTTACGATAGTCAATATTAAATTCTGTTCTTTGCCACATGTATTCAACGGTAGAAAAGGTTGAAATAGTAAAATGGTATTATATGGGCAATAGCGCGCGTCAAGTAAGTGCGTTGTTTAGCGTACAATATCCTTATCGACCAACCCCAAGCAGTACGACGATTGAGAGAATAGTACACAAATTTGAAGCTACAGGTACAGTGTTAAATAATTGTAAGTGTACTAATAACGTTCCAAACTTACATGTAAATGAAGAAAATGAAAACATTTTGTATGTTTTGGCGGCAGTGGCTGAAAATCCCAACATAAGTTTACGGCAAATCGCAAACAACGTCGGCTTGCATCACTCCCGAGTCCTGAAAATTTTAAAAAAGCAGAAGTTCCACTCTTATAAATACCAGTTTCACCAAGAGTTGCGTGAAGGTGATGCGGAGAGGAGGAGTGCATTCTGCTTCCAAATGATGGAAAAATGCAACGAGGACAGGAAGTTTATAAAAAATATTCTTCTTACGGATGAAGCGATGTTCACCCTGAATAATGAGCCAAATGTGAAAATTGCAGAATATGGGCACGCGAGAATCCACGCAACGTTCTACAAACCAGAACCCAATATCCCCAAAAGATTAATGTTTGGGTGGGGTTATTAGGTCATCACATTATAGGACCGTTTTTCTTGCATGAAAACTTAACAGGAGAACGCTTCTTACAGCTCTTGCAAGAAGAAATAGTGACTGAAGTTACTAGGGAAGAAAAACCAAGAGATTTGGTTTCAGATGGATGGTTGTCCTGCACACAACAGCCGTGATGTGCGTGAATTTTTAAATGACAGTTTTTCCCATAATAATATCGGTCCAAATTATGCAATTAACTAGCCTGCCAGGTCCGCCGATCTTTCACCTAACGACTTTCTTCTTTGGGGACATTTAAAATCAAAAATTTATTGTGGACAAACATTTCGGAATTTAGAACAATTAAAAAATCGAATTTAAGCCGAATGTGACAAAATATCTAGGTATCAACTGGCAAATGTTAGACGACATTTTTATCACAGGCTAGGCCATTGTCTAGTAGTTAATGGTGATTTGTTCGAACATTTGTTGTAATCTGTGTTTTTTGTTTTGTTGTAATATTATATGTTCCTATTGTTAAAATAAATAAAATTACCGTTTCTGTTATATTTTTCATGGTTTTATTATAAGTCGAATTTAATAACGGAGGTGGCAGAAAATCATAGCGCGCTTGTTTGATTTTATAATGCCAAAGGTATCACTGGTTTTTCTAGAAGTGACATTTTTAATTTTCCAGTTTTTCCGATCTCAGAATTCTAAACATTAAAAAGCGATATGGCTTATAGAAAATTAAAAACGTCAGGAATGACAAATGCAAGCACGTTTGTTTGATTTCATAATTCCATGGCATCAATGATTTTTCTAAAACTGGCATTCACATTTTCCGGATTTTTCGGTTTCAGAATTCTAAAAACTAAAAAGCAATGGTATGTATGGATGTAGAATTTTTTTCTCTACAAAAAACCTAAATACACTTTTCCTGTAAAATAATTAGCGAAGCAAATAATTGGACATTCCAGATCTACCATTATAATTGCTATGCTGCATCGGCCAAGTCACCACCCGGTATACCTAAAGTTACTAGATATATAAAGTACCGCAATTTATGAGGCCAATGTGTTAAAAAGAGAAAACCATATTTTTGCCCCAAAATGGCGGCTTCTCTAGTGACTTTTTAGTGGTTTCAATATTTTACCAGAATATTTTATCGAATACGGTAAAATTAACCTATATTTTTGAAGTTTGTGTCATGTTAATGTGGTTGTTGATTCGCTTTAATTAAGTTCTGCTCAGTTCTATACTGTTATTTCGTGTTTTAATTAGTCTTTTTAATATAAAATACTATTTTGTATAGGTACTACGTCCTTAAAATTATCAACACTTTTTCATTTCCCTGAATAAAACCTTAAAAATGCCAGGGTGTTGTGTAAAGAATTATGAGAGGTCGATATGTTTTAAATGAAACAACAAGTAATACGTCTATTGATGACAGTCAAGACAAAATTGAGGAGTGGGACATGTTGGAGACAATTGAAAGGTCAGCAAAAGATACGGTTTCTTTAGTTGCCGATTTAAAACAAAAATTAAAAGCAGCATTGCAAAGGTGCCGTAGATTAGAAAGAAAATTACAACAAAAATGTTCAAGTAATTTTGAACATATAATAGCAGAGGATCTCCATGATCTGATAATACAATTACAAAAGCATTGAAGCTATGTATGGCTTACGGTACTAAAGAATATGAGGAAATTTGTCGACAAAAACTTCCATATCCAAGTATAAGAACACTTCAACATCGTCTAAGAAATATGAAATTTCGACCAGGTATTTTGCACGAAGTGTTTGAAGTGTTAAAACTGAAAGTAAGCTTTTTAATTAATGAGTAATGTATTTTATTGGATGTCCATTACAATAGTTATATGTAGTTATAACAATATTGTAATAAGTTTAAAATAAATATGTATACATCTTACTGTTTTTTTTCTTTTTTTTTAATAAATATTTTTACCACATTACATGCTGCTCAGAAAATGTCCATCCATGTTTCTAAAATCACTGCTTTATTCATTTGATACCAAAGAACAAATTGTTAGAGAATCAGTCATGTATTGCTTGCTTTACGTTTTAAAGTTCCCGCATCTTTTTGCCTCAAAATAGCGGATAATTGCGGCACTTTATATATCTAGTAACTTTAGGTACACCTACTTCATAAGAAATTATATAAACCGTAGACGTAATATGTGCTAACTCATGGACTCCTTAATTCGAACACATTGTCAATATCGAAAAGTAATTGTCACAGTTATAACCCATTGTAATTTAAGTATGTACTAATTGTATGTATATATATATGCTAAAGTGGCGCCATCAATTTGTACAAATATTTAATATAAATTATAGACGCATAACTAACATGTCAAATCAAGCGATATCTTAATATCAAAATAATATATCGAAAATAATTGTATTACTGTTCACAATTTTTTTAATTTAATTCTAAATTAATTTTTGCTTTCTAAATTTTAAAATAATTGGCTAAAATCATAATTTTTTCTACTCATAGTAGTTTTACCTGTCTTGATTATACTTCCAAATTTGCTCCAAAATTGATGTTTTTTTGTAGTCGTTCCCTTTCCAAATAAATTAGCTCAAAAAATTCCGAATTTAATAGATTTTCACAATTATATGCATGTTGTTTAATATTTACGTCTTTAAAGAATTCCATAATAAATTTAGATAGTTTTTCTAGTCAAAATTTTTAAATCCTCTCTTCCTTTGTTTTTCCTTTCAACTAAATGCCCACTTCATAATTAAAATAAGACAACCACTTTTACGGTTCTAGTTTGCATACCGAAAAATATTCCGCTTTCATACCAACATACGTCAAATTTTGAAACGCGGTATAGCATGATTGCCATTTCTAATTTAGAATTTCAAATACTGTATGTGGGTTAGTAATACGACCACCAACAGAGAATACATTTAATTTAAAGTAATATAATTATGTTTTACGGTAGTGAATTTCAACTTACTCGATAGTACTCGATTGTAGGTAGGTACTTGTAAATTAAATTAAATTAATTTTCAATGATTTCATTCGCTCTTCCTTTATCATCTTTCATTATATGTACAAAAGTTGCTATTCTTCAATGATTATTTTTCCGATTCCCAGCATATTATATTCTTCATATTTTATTTACGTTGTCGATAACCGTTTCAGTGTTTCGATGAACAAGCAATTTTGAGGGTGTGTTGTTGCAGTATTCAGCACCCATTCTCATGCGAAATCCGATCATCTTACACAAGTTTCATACATACATTCGTCTTACATAATCAACAAGAATTTTATCTACTTCACAGTCGTCTAAAATTCTCCATATTTTTTCTCTTGATTCCGTCAAACGCTTTCTCCTTATCAGAGAAGACACACCTGCTCTTGCCTTTGCATTTTAACAGCTTTCTCGATTATCTGTCTTACTGTACAAAATCTTGTGTACCCCTCTTTCTCTTGAATTCACATAGTGTCTCATTCATAAATTCTCCTGCTATTTTGTCACATCTTCGTGCTGTGCTATACTGTCTGTTTCTTTATCTTCCGGCTTTATCGTATTTTCTCTTTCACCCTCGTCTTCAGCTTCTTCTCTTGCATTTTCCTCTAGTAAACCAAAATACTCGTCCATTATTTCGCTTTCTTCTGTAACTATATCTGTCTTTAATTTTCATGCTTTTTAATAACGTCACCTTTAGTTTTCTAATTTTTTTTAGGGTAGCATAAAATAGTTTTTGATATTCACTTACTACCCGTACCAATTTTGATCACTTTCCTTCTTCCTAAGCTTTTCCTCTCCTTATTTTCCATGATTTTCCGCAGTTTTCCTTCGCA
Source organism: Dynastes maya (assembly GCA_029619315.2). NCBI lineage: Eukaryota > Metazoa > Arthropoda > Insecta > Coleoptera > Scarabaeidae > Dynastes > Dynastes maya. The sequence goes on from JAROYE020000001.1 coordinate 31,385,749, forward strand.
AAATTTAAAGCCAGGCTACAAGCTTTAAATGCTGCCAATTTTTCTAAAATATATGTTTCTATTAATACAACGGCGTAATTACTTCCACAGAAAGTTGAGTATCTTTAGAATGAAAGACATCCTTCAACGTTGCAAAGTTTTCTTTTATTTTGTTGCCTTCTTCGTTCAAATTAGCCTTATATTCAAGTTGAAGCACTTTTGGAATCTGATAATAAAACATGGGATATTTGCAATTTCGACATAAACATATAATTTTTAAGATAGCTGTAAAACCATGTTCTATTACCAAAATTATATATAATGCTCAACAGTTTTCGAAATATATGGCTTTAAATGTCCAATAGTGCCCTTGCAAGAGAAATATTTATTCAGAGGAACATACCTCTAAAGTTGTTGAAAATTCTAATCACAATGTACACATTCTTCGAATTAGAAAATAACTGTACAACTCGCACGGTACTGATTGTTGCTGTTCAATTTGTCGATTTTTCTTATAAACATAATTAACGATGGTTGTTGCAGTTAATGTTTAGCTTTAAATAAGCATTAATGTAATTGAAAAAGTGTATGCCGAACGTATACAAATTTATTAACTCTATCCTCGTCAACCTGAAGTGTCTATCACCATCGTTCAAGCGTGCGGTTAAGCAAGAAACAGTAGTTTCTACATAATTTTGATTTAGCTCTTTTTCTACATACGGCATCGCTGCTTTACCTTCTATTAAGTTTCAGAATATTTAGTTTAAGGTTTTAGTTATATAGACATACCTTCAGGTTTATAATACTTTCTTCTATAGTTAAAGATTTGGCTTAAAAGCAGAGGATAGGCTACCCAGCTGAACCTCTCCGTAGAATTTCGTAATAACTAATCCTTTTTGCTCTCTTATTTCCTGCAAGCTTTCTTTGTATTTCCAAGTATATTACGAAATAAAGAAATTTATTATTATTCATCATCATCAAGCCCTAATCCTTAAGATTATGGCTAACACTCGCGCGCTTTAAATCTTCTTATTGGGGTGGATTAATCCCCTCATTCATTTTCCAATCTAAAGGTTTTTGTGGGTCTTGGCTGCTTCTGTAATTTCCCTCCACTGTTTTCGGTCTTTACACAATCTTCCAGCCTCTCTTCCCCATTATTTTTAAATCCTCTTCCACGTCATCGCTCCATCTCTTTCTCGGTCTTCCTCTTCTTCTAGGTCACAGGGGTATCCATTGTGTTATTCTTCGTATCATTTCTTCTGGGTTTCACCGCATTATGTAACCTGCCTATTTTAATCTTTGTGTTTTTATATGTCTCACAATGTTTTCTCCTCACAGTTGTTCCTCTATCTCTGCATTTGTCTTCAACCTTTGTTCTCCATTTCGTGTCACCTTTGATCCTAATATCGTTCTCATTATTTTCCTTTCCATTATTTTTAGTCTTCTTCTTCTTTTTTTATTTTGTGTTATTACTGTTGTGTGCGTATGCAATCATTGGTCTTACATATGTGTATCTTGATTTTTTTGCTTTGTACTTTGCTTTTCAGTAATCCTCTGTTTCTGCTATACGCTTGGTTTCCTTTCATGATTCTTTCTCTCACTCGATTTTATCAGTCTTTCCAATTGCTATCCCCAGGTAATGGACGGAAGCAACCGTTTGAAATTTGTGTCGCTGCGTTTCTAGATAGGTTGGTATTATTGTGTTTTCTCTCCCAATTTTCATTGAATTCGTTGATTTCTAATCCAAAATGCTTTGGTTCTTTTTTCAGTTGACCCGTTGCTCTTATTAAGTCTTTTCTAGTATTTGAAATAATAGTTACGTCATTCGCATATGCAACAATTTGCGTTTGATTAACTGTGATATTTTTGTTACCCAGATTTACTCTTCTTATGATTCCCTCCATTACTAGATTAAACAAAGTGGGTGATGGAGCCTTCTTGTTTCATTCCTTTATTTATGGGTAGTTTTTCTATTGTATGTTGCTGAAACCGTATTTTGACGTGTGCCTTAATATTGCTATATTAAAAAAAAATAATTACTGTAAAAAAGGGTATAACGCAGTTTAGCATCGCTACTATCGCCTGTGAAATTGGAACAAATTCGATAAAATTCGACATTAGTAAAATTTGTTAATGTGCTATTATTTGTTGACAAAATTAATACTTTTGTATACTATCAGTATTTATATTCTGTGTACTTGGTGGTGCATCTGTTTTCGATAAAGCTGCTCCAAAAATCATAAATAAAATTTTTCATCATTCGCTATTTTATTGGCACTGGATAAGCAAACACGTAATATACTTCATTGCATTTCTTCTTCTTCGCCTACGAAAAAGTATAACATAATAATTATAGAGAATAGCTATTTTAAGATGTCCAAACACAATACATACACGCATACAAGATATTAAATTATATCGCTAGAGGATTCAATACATCTACTACGATTTTAATGAATGAGACGGCCAAATTCGTTTATAAAAATGCTTTCCGACGATGATCACGCTAATATAGAAGAAATTAATAATTAAAAGCAGCGCTTAAGGAATATGCTAGGTGTTACTCTTGACACCTTTAATTTATTGTCTACCAGCTGGAATTTACTTAGTCATGGAAGTCGCAATTAATTTTAACTTCCTTTGTTTTAATTCTAGGAACTGAACACCTATGTTAAACTTCGTGCTGAAGTAAAATCTGATGAATGATTCTTCTGTAATCCTCTTCACAATAATATATACCGGCGGTATAAACATATACATATATTTAATGCTATTGATTAGATTGCTGGTTACATATTTTTCGCTCTCAAATCTAATTATACTTTTAGATAATTCTAAAACTGCTTTTATTATGGTCATCTATTCTACTTTATACACCACATTTCCAAATGACTACAATTACTATTATTTATTCAATCAAATATAGTTTCACAAGTAATGGTTACATTAAAAACAAATCCACTCCTTAAAATTAATTAATTAAATAATATTCTTGTTTAATATCATTTCAACTGAAAACACATACCTCGTCAAATTTACAGTACACCTGATTATGGACCAACACAAATAAACACAGACAACATTAATATTTTTGTTGAAAATATCATTACCGAAAATCTTCAAATACTAATCTTCAAATTTAAATTGCTAGTGTTGTTTTAATGAACAAGTTTGGTGCAATAGTAGATTAGATTAGATTTGGTAGATTAGATTAGATTTGGTAGATTAGATTAGATTTGGTAGATTAGATTAGATTTAATATCGAGGTGATTCTTGACCTATTCCACTGCGACCTTATCAGATCTATTGTGGTTCCTCTATCATCAGATCAATTACGCTAGCTTTGCCCTTCTCACCAGACCTAGCAGCATTGTGAGTGATCACTCTGCATAGTGAGTGATCACTCTGCTTTAGGATATTCCGACCCCACTTCTAAGAACCGTATTCCTGCTAGTGCTGTACAATCGCATAGCACGTGGACGGCAGTCTCTTCTTCCGCCTGGCAGAATCTACACAAAACTATTGTTCTGGCTGGCAAATTTAGGTCTGCGTCCAATCAGAAATTGCTTGGCCTGTCTCTGACCCGGGATACTCTTCCATTAGTCATGAGATTTCTCATTTTTCCATTGTTTAGTAGTTGCTTTAACTGCCGTATATGTTATGTCCACCAAATGTTTTGGGTTTCTGTCAGCATTTGACGAGCTACTCGGGCTAATTCGTCTGCCTTAAAATTCCCTCGATGACCTTCGTGTCCTGGTACCCAGACCAGGGTCACATTAGATCGGCTGCCCAGCCTATTGAGGGCATTCATGCATTACCATACTAGTTTCGATTTTACCTGTGTGGAGTCCAGTGATTTTATCACTGCTTGACTGTCTGAATAGATAGCAATAGATCGATAGTTACTTTCTTGCTTATCTAGTTCTTCGATACACCCCAGCACTGCTGCTATTTCGGCTTGAAATACTGTGGCGCTTTGAATTATACTTTGCAACTTAGGTATTTTTAGTCTAGTCCCGGAAATTCCGGCTCCGACTCCAGTTTCCGTCTTGGAGCCGTCTGTGTACCAGATAGATTCGGCTTTGAGAGGCGGGCTTTTTTCCATTCTTCTCTATCCGGTATTACCGTTTTATAATTCTTGTCGAAGCTGTATTTGGAGCTAATGGTGTCACTGGGCCCCTTGTTATCGGCCCCGCCTTAAGTTTCTTTAACAGTTCCTGATGATTTGCACCATGCGATCTAATTATGGGAGGTTGACCATTCATTAGCCTGTAGTTTGTTAGCCTGGCCTCTCCTTGAATATGCACATGTAGTGGTTCCAGGTTAAGGATGACCTCCAGAGCAGCTGTCGGCGTGGTTTTTTTGTATGCCACTTAGCCGCCTTATTGCCTCCACCTGCAATGTCTATGTCCACCATACCACCGAGCCATATGTTATCATTGGTCTGATCACTCTCATGTACAACCGCAGCATCATATTTAGGCTTAGTCCTCACGTTTTTCCACACAACCTTCTACATCTGCCTAAGGCAATAGTAGATTTGTTGATGGTTTTATTGATGTGAGGATTCCATGTAAGTCTTTGATCGAAGCATACACCAAGGTATTTCTTTTCTTTGACAACTGGATCTTCACTCCCTCTGGTATAATTGGCTTTAAGCCTCGAATTATACGTTTCTTTGTAAAAACGATGATTTGTGTCTTTTGACCATTAACTGTAAGCCTTTCCTGTTTACACCAGTTATCTACTGTATTTAGGACATTTTGCATTTTTTCTGATATTACCCCGGCAAATTTGCCTCGTACTACTATTGAATATCCAAGGCAATAGAGGCCTAATAATAGGGGTGACACCTCCTTGAGAGCATCCCCCCCGCCCTTACTTTGATGTTAGCCTCTCCCAGAGACGCTACTATTATTCGTTCCTCCAGGACGGCCCTTATCCATTGACAGAGTCGTCCTTTGATTGCCTCAACTAAGGAATTCGTGGTCGCGTTGTTGAGTGCCCCATCAATATCCAGAAAGGCAGTCATTGCCATCTCTTTATCCTCTATTCACTTAGAGATTAGTCTCTTTTCTTTAATTGCCTCTACTAAGGAATTCGTGGTGGCGTTGTTGAATGCCCCTTCAACATCCAGAAAGGCAGTCATTGCCATCTCTTTATCCTCTATTGACTTAAAGATTAGTCCATTTATAATAGTAATAATAATTATATAAACTTTATTGTATTTAGTTGAACAACATAAACACTGTCATTTTTACATAATGTTTATCGTATAGTTATAAAAAAGGATGAAGTTTGCCACAAAATATTACTGTAAAAAATATCACGCATAATTTAAGTGAAACTCTTTCTTATTATTTAACTAGATTTATCGATTAAACAAAGATATTCTAACTTGCACATATAAGATGACATTCGTTTTCCACTGAAAGAATGAACCTGGCTGCTAGTATCTGTTACATGAAATATTCTAATAATTATCGTGGAGTAAATAAGCTACATATTACAGATTGTTATCTGCAAATGTGTTTCACGGTATGTATATGTGAGTGCACGTGTGTGAATGTCATTATTGAATGGTAATGCAGGACGTGGGTGTCATGTTGCGGGAGTTCAAGGACCAAAAACTTTGTTGGCCCCGAGCGTTTCATTTTTTGGCAGTTTTAAAGCATAAACTTTCACTGGTTGAGTTCAGTTTTGTTGTTTATCTTTCTTTTTGCCATTTTTTCTTTGATAAAAGTAAATACTATTAAGTCGTACAACTAAATTATCAGCTGTCGCTGTAGGTAACACCTTTAGGAGCATTATGTTCTTAATTTATGTGGTTAAATTCTAGTAGTAGGTATCGGAAATATTTCCTGTATATTACAGTGAAAATTATGTAATATCTTTGTTCGTATCGTAGAATATCTCCGAGTGACAGTAACGATACAAGAGCAGCGAGCCTCACGATTCCATCGTCCCTTTTTAAGACATACATATCGGGATGTGAAAATGACTCGTGTCGTTTAAGACTTTTATACAATAGCTATCACTTTTAATGATATCTCTATCTGATGGCAGGTGGCATAGACGGTCAGAGGTCATCGAGAATTTCTGAGCGGCACCTTGATCGACCATTCGACCGTCAGAGTGTTATATCTGAACCTTTATTGTATCTGTGCACGCTTGAAATTATATTGTGCGCTATATCGTTGAGCCAATCACACTTGTACGGACACTACATTTACAGCAAATAAAGCATCGTACTATTTCTAAGAAGCAGCTACGATTTTGTATGCTTATTAATTTTTATTGATGAATTTAATATTACCAGTATCAAATTATTATATACAACTGTTATCACTGTTATTGAAATTTGACCATTCTAATTATTAAAATTTTCAAAACGCAGGTTAAATAAAAAAGAAAATTTTAAGTGCACATTAGACAGATGTAATTTTTAATACCGAAATTGGTCATAAAAAGACCGAATATGCACGCGCTTATATGTGGGTCAGAACCCGGAAAAATTGTTGTAAAGAAGCAAATGCGACATTATTGTTTGACAAGAGTTCTAGGAGGTGTATCAAAAATAAAACATATATCTTCTGGTGCAGTTTTATTTATATATGAGCAATAATAATAGTAAGGTAACATACACATTTTTAAATGTATTCTGGGAAAAAATGGAAACACTACAACAAATATATTTTGTAGCAACAAATCCCTTGTTTACCTACAAAATTAATAAAGTACCTGAATAATTGAGATCCACTACGAAGATAAGTTCTTTAATCTCATCTAAATTTAAATTACTTAAGCATTCTTCACTTATTTCGTTATCTAAAACAAAAACCAATTAAGGTTAGATAACACGAGTAAATTCTCTTTAATCAAGCATACGGAAAAAGGATAGACATTATACTCGTAATTATTGTTGAGAAGTATTGTTAGTAGCATTTGAGTCACTATCAGCTATATATGCAGCTTGATGCATGGTAGCATGCATGTTAACCTAAATAAATACAAATAAATACAGACCCTACATATGTATGTATCCTTGATTTGAGCGGGACAATACCTGTGTTGGCTGTCTATCACATACCGATTGGGAAAATGTGAAATTACCTATATCGCTATCCCCTCCTCGCTCCCAAGCGGTGGAGTTAGCGGCAGTCGATGGCTCAAGGTTGCCGATGTGGTTAATTACGAGGTAGACTGCAGTATGTGCGGACGATCTTAAAGAGAATTTCTAGAGTATTTATTTTTCTTTTCTTTCATCTCAGCAGAATCTGTTTTTATTTTCGTCGTTAGAATTTCTTATTAATTTTGTCTAAGCTTCGTAGCAACAACAAAATAAATATGCGAAACTCTCATTTCCAAGCGACTATGACTGCAAATTATTACGTGTGACACAGTAGGTCTACATCCCGACATTGTTCGAAGTGTACTAGCACGACCCGCATCGAATTGCTCGGATTCCACTCAATCCCCTCCACGCTTTCTCGTATGTACGGCGAAAGAGCGAGGAGGGGATACCGATATAGCTAATTTCACATTTTCCCAATCGGTATATTCTCGATATAGTATAATATGATATAATATTAACACAATGGCGGACAAGCTGGCTACAGTCGCGATATCATCAACTGTTTGCAACAATTGATGGGCACGAGTCAACATGTTGAAAGAATATCAAACTATCACTACTTATCTTACTTTTAAGGACAACCAGTAGTTTCTCCAGTTTCCATTCTTGTAGTTTCTTTATAACAGACTTGTACGCGATCCAATTCCGAAATAACCCCAAATTGTGTTTAATAGATGCACAAATTTGCCAAACTAAACTGCGTGTCTGTTAAAATTTTGATCGTGTTATACTGCAATAACGCCCAGTAAAAACTGGAGAAAATGAATACAGCGAGAGTAATCTTTTTTATCGACCCAATTTGCCATTGGTGTATTTGAATGAGACCACTTATTTAGTAACAAGAATGTTGAAAAAATTAAGAAGTTTAATGTCAAAAATTACCACAATCTTGTCCTGCGCGTCTCGACACACAAATTGGTGGAAATATGTAACATTTATGTGAACCAATTGAACGGAAACTTGACCACAACTTGGAAATATTATCTGTAACAACAACATGTAATAATTAACAAAAAACTGCAATTGGATTACATAATTGTGTTAATAACTGCCACAATGTTTTTTTACAATATCTTCGTAATGTACATTCTTTCAAATGATTTTGTTTCGTGAATTGCTAATGAGATGCGTGTAATATTACAAGTTAGTATGACATATTTCTGTTAAAAAGTATTTTTTTTTTAATGGAGCAATCTTGAAACTGAACTAGTGTCGCACTTCCGGTGAAGTAACGATTTCTGTAAATGTCAACTTTTTCATAGATCCTAATTGAGAATTTACATTAAGCGAAATACCCCCACGCGGTAAATCTAGGAAGCATGTGCTGGAGGTACACTTCTATTGCTTACTATCTGTTACAGTATATAAAACTGTATTGCTGGCTTGTTTCCTTTTGCTGTTTAATATTTTTGCTGCTCTTTTACGCAAAACTTGTCTTTTTAAAGACAATGCAAATATTTTTCTTTCATAAAATGAGCGTATTAATTAGTAAATACGACGTGTTAGGCGAAATAATTCATATTTTGTATTTATTTATTTTTTATTTATAAGAATTCAGAAAGTAAAGATATGTCATTGATGAACGTCTATAGCTTGAAAAGCAACAGTTTCATAATCTATTTCATCGATCCCTGAAGTAGAACTTGCTTGCGTTTTACCAACTTCCTATGCCGTTGTGGGATCATAAATTTTCTCCTTGGTAAATTTTGAGAAGGAATAGCATCTTGTTTCAGTCTTGATAATTTAGTTTTTATATCTGAAAAATTATGAGTGAAAAAAGAACAGTAATATCTATGTGTTGTTCTCATGTACGCTAATGTGTCAACAGCTACAGCATATTACACAAAGGTAGCAAACTTTCGTATGTTGTTGTTGATTTTCTCATCAATTTCCATGCTTTTTTTTCGGCCCACCCTCTTCTGGATTCCTAATTTATTTGTAAGATATACAAAACCACTTTTGGAAAGTGATGAAAACTTGGAAAGTGATGAAAATTATTTCTACCCTTTTTCGCGTGACAACCGTAGACGCAGTAATGATCAATAATAATAGCAAGGACTGTGGGATAGTATGGCAAATAACACCAAAGTATCGGCACACGTTATTAATTGATTAATCCGGAACAGCTATTTCGGGAATTCGTGAATTTTCATCGTCATCCGTAAGACCAAATGACGTGAGAAAATATGTTTAATTCTAACATGCCTATTCTATCCCTACTCTCGCAACAACAAACACCAATAAATACATTATGAACCATGATTCTAACCGTTGCGGATAACACGAAATGGCCGGGATTAGTTTCTTAATTAATAGGTTGGTAAAATTCATTACAATGGTTAGTCTTCTATAGATGTCGATCGTATTCTTGAGAAAGTCCAACATAGGCATTATGCAAAAAATTCCACGACTTTAAACTGTTGTTTTTTTTGCATTCTAGGGTGAAGAAAATGAGACCTCATAACAAGAAAGAACCGTTTTGAAAAATCTCCATTCACTAAGACACAATCCTCCGAGCACGCGGAAATAACTCATCCTGTATATTATTCTGATAATTATTCAGTTGTTATATTTCATTTACTCATGTTTCAAAACGTGTTTTGTTGACATTTTGGTTGTATGTATTTAGTTATTTTTGTTACGAACTGAAGCAGTGTTGGTGACTTCTTCCCTCCACATTTTCTCCAGACGTATGTTTGTTAAATAAAGTTAAAAAACCCTCGTAAACAGCTTTCAGTGCGAGAAATAAAATTCGCTAACGGAATGTTCAACTATATTCCTTCATTTCAAAACTATGTATGTAATTGTATTGCACATCCATGGTTGCATATTGCTATTCACATAGTCGATAAATTATAATAGTATGTATGGTAATCATTCCGACTTATCGTACTTAACAATTCCCACGTAATATCACCATGGAAGCGAAAGGTATTTTTGGTATAGACAGTGGGGACACGAAGTGTCCCCCATACCAACTTTTGAATGACAGAAGCTAGCGCTTCTAGAAGAAATAGGTCGACTTCTATTTTTTATCAGCTAACTTTTGCCGTTATCGGCAGTTCAATTGTATTTCCGATATCACCGGAGGTGACGTCAACTTTCTTATTTTAAATAGAACACGCTGTATATTTTTACATTTCTGAAAAGGTAATCGAAAGGCGAATCCAAAGATACCAGATATATTTACAAAGATACCACATGCATCGAAGGTTCACATAGAAAGTAATGCATCATGTTTCTTCGTACCAGTAACGGTAGATGAGTGCGCAGGATAATATCTAAAATTAAAACAAAGAGTACTCTGGAGTATTATGGCCTATCAACAAAAATGATGAAAAACGTTTCTGACGCTATTAATAGCCCCATAACAGACCTAATAAATAAATGTATACTAGAAGGTGAATTCCCTGATGGATTAAAAATATCTAGAGTGGTTCCTATCCATAAGAAAGGAGATATCAATAACCCAAAGAACTACAGACCCATATCAGTTTTACCGGCCATATCCAAAGTTTTAGAATATGCAATTGCCGATCGCCTGCTGGGCTATTTTGAAAAAAATAACCTATTCTCCAAGGCTCAGCACGGGTATAGAAGGAATAAATCTACATGAAGTGGTACAGCCGACATCTTGTCTACTAGATGCACTGGACAAACATGACAGCGTGGAATTAAACTGCTACGACCTAACACGTGCCTTCGATACAGTCCAGCACTCTATCAAAACTGCACTATTATGGAGTACGCGGCGTCGGATATCAGTTAATTGCATCATATCTCAGAGACAGAAAACAATATGCACATTTCCAGGAACAAAGATCTAATATGCTGAATGTTCAGCAGGGCGTTCCACAAGGATCTGTGCTTGGGCCTTTGTTATTCATAATATATGTCAACGACCTAGATATAAATCTTGGAGCGGATCGAGTCTGCTTATATGCAGATGATACGTCACTTTTAGCGAGTGAATCGTCTAAAAATAACAGACTGAAAAAATCTGATGCTGTACAAAAGGAGGCAGAAGGATGGTTTTCTTCAAACCAACTAAAATTAAATAAGAGTAAAACTCAAAAACTAGAATTTACCATGAAAAAAAGTGAAGAAACAAGGGACTTGAAACTATTAGGTCTGCATATAGATAATAAATTAAATTGGAAAATGCACATAAATGAAATAGCAAATAAACTAAATGCAGCAATATATAGCATCCGAAGAAGAATGAGCATTTCTACTTACCAGGCGGCCCGTACCACATATTTTGCGAACTTCCACAGTGTGGCATCTTATGGCATTGAATTCTGGGGAACGTCCACAGACACGGAACGAGTTTTCATGCTTCAAAAACGCGCTATAAGAGTGTTGTGTAACCTGAAACCAAATCAATCATGTAAAACATATTTCATTAGTGAAAAAATACTTACGTTACCTTCCATCTTTATTTTCAAGACTGCAACATACATGATCAAAAATATAACAGACATCATAAAAAGTGGTGAAACGCATACGTTACGCGTGGGAGAGACTTACTGCCGTATCATCGTTTAACGACCACCCAAAAATACATCGATTATTGGGGTTCGAAAATACATAATAAATTACAGACAATATTGTGTGGCACTAAAAATAAAACTCAAAGTAATTATTTGAACACAATTAAACAATTTCTTTTAGACAATGCTTTTTATAGTATGGATGACTTTTTAAATTACTAATCCTGAGCTTATGTTTAGGTTTATGTTATATGTTTGTACTATATTTTGACAGAAAGGCCCTATACACCATTGTATACTTTTTTTTTCTCTTTTATATGTATGTATATTACCTGACTTTTAATGTCATTTTTACTGCATTAAATAAACACACTACTACTACTACTACTATTACATATATTATACTTAAGAAATATGACGATATGCAGCAATAGAGGTTTTGGTAATCTGTTTTTGCTGCTACACAAAGTTGGCTAGGAAAGAACGCCAAATTATTTCTTGTGACGCCAGACTGATCTGAAGAGCTCGTTACTAAGCATTTCCTACCCTCCACCTTTCTTATTTTAAATAGAACATCCTATATATTTTTACATTTTTGGAAAGGTAATTGAAAGGCGAATCCAACGATATCACATATGTTATACTTTAATTTAAAAAATATGATAACATGTAGCAATGAAGGTTTTGGTAATCTGTTTTTGCTGTTACACAAAGTTGGCTAGGAAAGAGCGCCAAATTATTTCTTGTGACGCCAGACTGCTCTGAAGAGCTCGTTACTAAGGATTACTAAGGAAAGTAATCATAACAATTGCCAAACTGTTAAATCTCAATTCCAAAGGCGTAAATTATTCTTGTTGTTTATTGTTACTACATCCCTCATTTGTCATATGTTCCTTCTTTGTTCTCGTTATTTTCTCTTGTTTTGTTATTTCTTTAATTTTCCGAACTATGTTGCGATTAATTAATTACGGTAAGTTTGTTTAAATGTGTTAGTATTTGGTAGACAATATGTCTGTTTTTTAGGTTTTTATGATGGCTTCGGCAAGAACCATGCAAAATGGCTGGATCAATTTTAATATCATGTAAATCTAACAATTGTCCCCTTATTTGCCATGGTTGCGCAACAAATTGTGCAATAATTTAAATCATATTATCTTCTGTTAAAGCAGTTCGCCCTGTAGATTTTATACTTTCTATTCTTACGTAGCAAAGTTAAAATATTTCCGGCTGTATAAGGGTAGTGTTCATTATGTTCCACTTCGTGGTAAAACCTACCACAATTTAATTAATTACAATGAAGTACGATAAAATAAAGGAGAAATAACAATTAACAAAACAAGTTAAAATAATAACGAGCAAAAAGAAGGAAAGTATGACAAATGCAAGTTATAATAACAATAAATAACAAGGTTAATTTACGCTTTTGGAATTGAGATTTGATAGTTTGGCAATTGTTATGATTACTTTGCTTAGCAACGTGCTCTTTAGATCAGTCTGGCGTCATAAGAAACTATTTGACGCTTTTTACTAGCAAACTTTGCGCCATAACAAAACAAACAGGAAAAATATACAGGATGTTATATTTAAAATAAGAAAGTTGACGTCACTTCCGGTGTCACCGGAAATACAATTGAACTGCCGATAACGGTAAAAGTTAGTTCACAAAAAATAGAAACCTATTTTTTCTAAAAACGCTAGCTTCTGTCGTTCAAAAGTTAGCATGGGGGGGGGGGACACTTTAGGTCCGCACTGTATATTGAAAACAGCAAGGATGTTGTTTGATTTAATTCAGATAGTAAACTTTGGATCAAAATCGGAAAACAAAATGAGATGGGATAAACAAATTTTAATGTCTTATTTCAAAACTCTTCGATAATTTTTATAAAATTTCAATAAATTACGATTCTATTTCATCAGTATAGTTTGAAATTTCACTTACTAAATCAATTTGGGTCCCCAAACATCAAAATGATGAACATCAATCAAGATTTCACTAAATAACCAAATAAACAAATACATTCAAATACAAATAAATTTTAAAAATTCAAATACATTTTTGAGTAAACAAATTCAGAATTAGCTATCGGATAGGGATCGAGTTAGGTAATTGATAAAACTTCAAAAATTTGCCAAAAAGAAATATAATTTTTTAACTTCAATATACACTGTAACTCTTTGGCGCTAAAAATTGTTTAATTTTTATTCAATTTCCATTCGCAAAATAAAGTTAAGTGGGATCCCACTCTTTAAATATTATTCTAAAAGGTTATCCCTGAGAGGTTCTCATTAATATATATTGTGCAACCGAAATATTATAAGCATTCATATCCATTTGCAGTGAACCGTGTTTATTTTTTACATTTTGTATGGATTAAGTTAGGGTTCACTATCGCTTGCTGCTTTACCGTGTTTATCGCTTGAATGTCGCGGAAATTTTTCCATTTAAATCATTTTTGTACATAAATACATTTAAATGCCGCGAAAATTATCGTTCTTATTATACATCAATCACCAAACACATGTATGACAAATTTCACATCTAATATATTAGGTCACGGAGCGTACTCGCCATTAATAATAGCATTATTCAGCAACAAATCTTTATAAGCTGTTAAAAAGTTATACAAATACGATAAATATATACATATGTAACTTATTTACTTCATTTGACTTTTTAATGATGCTATAACTAACTTGCTATGTTAATATAATTTAAATGTAAATTCCCAAATCAAATAAAGAAGCATTATGAAGTGTAACAAGTATAAGAAATAATTCGTCGTGTCCTGAACGTGCAAAGCTACATACCTGCAAACATGCGAGCGAAATTAAACTTCTGTTTCAGTTGTCAAGGGTAAGCATTATCTATCTCCTGCAACCGACTTAAGGAGTCCTTTGGTTTCTTGGTTGCAATCAGGGTGATGTCGTATCTATTTGTCAAAGTGAACCCGCCCAGCCGAAGAGCAATTGCGGTCTCTTTTCATGTTTCCGGTCCACCGGAAGTTCCGGTCGGCTACCGGTCGATATATCTACGTGCAGTTGCAGATTAACTTCCTGTTTCCATTCTCCGGTTTAGTTTTTTTTTTAATGAATTTTAGGTGCATGATTCAATGAACGCATAAACTTGGAGTATTTTCATTTTGTTCGTTGCAAGCTATTGAAATTTAAGAAATATATTACCTCAAGCTTGGCGATTTTTTTGAAAAAGCGTGTCATTAAATAATATAGATAGAGTTCTCTAGTTCGGTGTATAATAGAACATCAGAACTTTTCAAAAAGTATATTTTGCATGTTATAAACATAATTTGTTGTTGTTCAACTTTATTGGTCAGTAACAAGTATAATTGTGACAGCTGAATTAAAAAATATTCTTTTTTTATTTAAAAACTTTTTGAGTATAGAATTTTGTTCTTATAACAAATTGATTTTTTAATTGTTGTGAATTATGGGCGGTGAACCAATGCTGGAGCTTCCCTTCGAAGTTTTCTTAAAGTTCTTCTTGTTTAATCTCTTTTGTAGTGAATACTAAGTTTAGTTAAATAAATATATGTATAATTAATAATCATAAAATTTATGGCTGCAACTTATATCCATATCAGATTTAGAATACAACGTGCATCCGCTGGAGTAAATATTCTTGGGCGCCCGCAGGAGAGTCAAACTTATACAAGAATCTTATCGTTTATATACGATTGGTTGTCGGTTATTTGAAATTTTCAAAAAATATCGATGTGTACAATTCAGATGAAACATGTCTCTCCCAAAAGTGCTCTCACATGTTTCTATACATTTTTGATACTTAATATAAGTTTCGCTATATCATTATGAAAACATTTTTTTTATACAGGGTACGCTCATAAGACGTAATGTTAAATGAATTTCAAAATGCTAATAAAAATCGAAAGTGTTAATGGGTATTTCATATTTTAAAATGTAATAACTTCCTGTAAACTTTCATATATTTCATTGTACCGAGGAACCAAGGTATTAAAGTGATACCAAGGTACCGAAGTGATATCAAGGCACCAAGGCAGTACCTCTTTGGTACCTTAGTACCACCTCGCTACTTTGGTACCACCTTGATAACTCGGTACTTTGATACTACCTTGGTACCTTGATATCGCCTTGTAACCTTGGTACCACCTTGGCATCTTGGTACTTTGGTACCACTTTAGCATCTTGGTACCACCTTGGTACCGCCTTGGTACCTTGGAGCCTTGATACCACCTTAGTGTCTTGGTACCACCTAGGTAACTTGGAGCCTTGATACCACCTTGGTGTCTTGGTACTACCTAGGTAACTTGGTACCTTGGTACCACTTTGTGTTTCAAATAAAAACTGTATTCTAAGATAATATTTAAATCGTACTGTTTCGTTCACCCAATAAAACTATTATTACCAATAACCAATATATAATAAGAAAAATTTGCTTCATCTACAAAGCTAGAATTTCTAGGGAATGACATGTTAATAGATTAAATCAAATCGAACCGCACATCAACGTAGTTCAAAAGTAGCTGAACATAATCGTCATAAGCATGTGTGCTAATAAATCTCTCTCTACCGCCGAAGGTGAAGTCGCGCATAACTCACATAGATATAGGCAACAGTGCTTGCAAAAATACATGGAATTAGTTAAACACCGAAAGATTGGATGCTCTTTTACGGTATGTCATAACAAATGCCAAACTATCAGATCTCTAGCGTAAATTATTCTTATTACTTGTTGTTTTTCATGTTTTCGTTCTCGTTACTATTTTCTCTTACTTTTACCTGTTTTGTTGATTGTTGATATTTCCTTGCTTTATTGAACTTTATTGCAATTAACTAATTATAGCAGGTTTGTTTGAATTTGTTGTAAAGTCCAAGGGCGTGAGATTGCGTTCTTAAAAATAACGCGTCCAGGAAATTGCTGTTGTAATAAAACAATTGTCTGAGAAGATGTGTGATACGTCCCACCGTCTTGTAGAAAGAAAACATTGTTTATGTCAACATTTCTCAGTTCAGGCCAAAGATATTCTGTTAGCATGCTCCTGTACACTGTTGACAGTAACACGATTTCCATCATTGTCTTCAAAAAAATAAGGTCCGATCACGCCTTGAACCCAAAAACCACACCACACGGTGACTTTCTCAGGATAAAGAGGTGCTTCGTGAATCTCCCTAGGATTTTCATCAGCTCAAATCCTACAGTTATACTTGTTTATAAACCAAATGAGCCAGATGTGGGCTTCATCAGAAAACAATATCTTCTCTGCAAAACCTTTATCCACTTCCAGCTGCTTAAGAGCCCAGTTGGCGAAACTTCGGCGCAAACGAGGATCTTTTATAAGCCTCTGGATTGAGATCTGCGTGCAAAATTCTCCACGTAGTCGTCTGAGAAAGGCCGAGTTATTAAGAACGACGTGGAATAGAGAGGTTCGGATTATGTCTTTCACTTTAACTTACAGTAGCAATATTGACCTCCGATCGGGCACCTCGAGGGCACACCAATTTTGACTTATCTGCAAGCGAGCCAGCTTGTCCAAACTTTTAAATTAGATGTTAAAGAGATCATTCTGTTGGTCGATTATGTTGACCATAAACTTCTTGCAACGTCCGAAATGTCCGGCGAACCGAACATGCTTTTTGATGGTAAATACGAATAATTTCTAAACGCTGTTGAATCGCTAATCTATCCATATTAATTTGACACAATGTATTGAACTCATTTGTTATCAATATCTGATATTTACATTCCAAAGCAATTGTGTTTTTGACATTAAAGTTCTGACGCGCTAATTAGAAAACTCTTTAGTTGTTTTAATTTGCTTATACATATATGTTGTTTTTACGATTTACACTTGGCGCAATTCTAATATTGGGTGTTGAATTTAATCAACGCTATTATTGTAGAACCGTAAATATTTGACAGAATATTGTCCTAAATAAATTACTGGTGGGGCAGATAGAATAAAATCTATAAGGCTAACTGCTTTGACAGAAGACAACATGATCCAATGTGTGATCCATGTACAACCACGGTAAAGCAATAATTGTTGCCAGATTTATTAAATATTAATTATGATTGACCCCGCTTTTTTTTGTTCGTGCCAAGGTCATCCTAAAGACTACTACATCAAAACCTTGAAATATAGGTCTTAACGATTAAAAACACTTTTTTTATAAAAAAGAACAATTTACTATAACGAACTTAGGGATACACGTGGCTTGGTCGCCATTGCTCTCTTTTCACACTCTCTCTTGTTCTAGAAGGGTTGACGCATACTAAACTTCTAACGACCTCTAAAATACGGCACATGGCGTGAAATTTAAAAATTAAAAAATAATTCTAATAGGCATACAGCTAGCAGGCATACAGCACAAATTCAAACGGATCTATCGTAATTAATTAGAGAATTAAAAAGTTGATAAGATCATTAGAGAATCATCCGATAATGATCTTATCAACTTTTTAATTCTACTTAACGTTTGTAGCCTGAATAAGAAAATTAGCGAGTTAGATATTTTAATGTCACGCTATTCCTGTTATTTTATTTGTCTCACTGAAATTTGGTTAAAGTTTGATGAATTAAAACATGTCTCATTAACAAATTATAGGTTGGTCAGCTGTGCTACTAGAACTTTTTTGTTGGGGGAGGTAGCTGCATATTTGCTCGATCAGATATAGATGTAATCATGCTTGATTTAACTAATTATACAATTGAGAAAACGTTTGAAGTATGCGGTATAAGATGTACTATTAATGGGAGAAGCTTCATTGTTGTGAATTTATATAGGCCACCCAAGTCTGCTTTCAATGTATTTATGGAATGTTTAGAGAACCTGTTGCATAACCTTAATAGGACATATAATAAGAATGAGTTACTGTTTGTTACCGGCGATTTCAATGTCAATTTTAATAGTACTTCTTTAGAACAACAATCCGTAATAAATATGATGGGTACTTACGGCTTGGTGGTGACGGTATTTGACTATACTAGGATTGCACAAAATTCGGCCACAACTATTGATAATATTTTCACAAATATTTCAACGGACACGCATACAACGACTTTTGACGTACATTTTTCTGATCACAGATGTGTTCTATTGGATATTCAACGCGAATATTTAACTAAAGCCCGAAATATTATAAAAAGACGTATTTTTAATAACATCAATAAAAGCGAGTTCGCGTTGTATTTGCAGCACGAACCGTGGGAGGATGTTTATTGTAGTGAGGGTGTGGAGCAGAAGTTTCTGGCGTTTATAAATATTTTGGTTTCTCATTATAATAATGCTTTTCCGTACAAACGTATAATGGTATCCAATAACTCAAAAGCCTGGGTTAATGATGAGGTTAAGGCATCCAGTGCAGCTTTAAATGATTTATTTATCCTACAAAAGTCGTTCCCACAGCTCCGCGTTCGATACCTAGAAGCTAAGCGTCACCACAGACTGCTGGTGAACAATACACGCATCGTGTATAACGATCATTACATCAACAGTTGCCAGAATAAGACCTCTGCCACGTGGAGAATTTTAAAACAATCAACATGCAACTTAAAGTGCAATCAAACCATTTCGATTGTAAAGAATGGTAAAAATATTCACAACCCTCATGAAATTGCAAGTGAATTCAATAACTTCTTTGTAGACAGTATTAAAGAAATCAGTGCTCAAATACCGTTATCATCAACCAATCGTCATCCATTATCTGTCTCTACGTCAATGTATTTTGTTCCTATTTCACCGGACGAACTATTCGCGATCATGAGTAAATTAAAAAACAAGTATTCCGCCGGTTCTGATGATCTAGCATGTACCATAATTAAGGAGTTTAGAACATACCTGGTAGAAATACTTACGTACCTCATTAATCTATCCTTTGAATACGGCATATTCCCTCGAATATTGAAGATGGCAGTTATCATTCCTCTTCACAAGAAAGGAATTACTACGGATATAGCTAATTACCGACCAGTAGCGCTAACATCTGTTATAGCGAAAATAATAGAATATTGTATCTTGGATAGATTAAATTCCTTTTTAAATAAATATGAAGTAGTTTCACATCACCAGCACGGTTTCAGAAAAGGATATTCAACGTCAACGGCTTTACTGCAATTCTACAATGAAGTCCTGAAATACATTGAAATGAAAAAAGCACCTATTGCAATTTTTTGCGACTTGCGTAAAGCTTTCGACTGCGTACAGCACGACGTCTTGATGGCTAAACTGGAATCGTGTGGTGTGAGGGGGAGGATAGCTGCCTGGTTTTCATCTTACCTTCAAGGTAGGACACAATTCGTGCAGATCAGGTACACTAGTTCCTGTGGTGAGGTCAGGATTTTCAATTCTGAACATCTCCCAGTACTTAGTGGCGTAATACAAGGCTCGGTATTGGGACCAGTCCTTTTTAATCTGTACATCAACGATATAGCCCAATTACTCTCAGATATATATATGACGCTATATGCTGATGATATTTCTATTCTCGTGGACAATACTAACCTTAACGTTAACAATCTCTTAGACACTCTCCTGGACTGGTTTAATGAGAATAAGCTCTCTCTTAGCATGGAGAAAACTAAATTTATGGTACTTCATACCCGACAAAGAACTGTGGAAGTCGAATCTTTCTCGCTTGCAGGTCGGCAACTAATTGACTGTAATCAGATCAAATTTTTGGGAATTACCATCGAAGATACATTGTCATGGAATGCTCATTGCGACGAATTAACAAGGAAAATATCCGCAAAAACGTACTTGTTTCGTTGTCTGCGTCTGCAGGTATCCAGGCAAACGCTTATAACTCTATATTATGCCGAGATTCAGGCAAGATTACAATATGGCATCTTGTTGTGGGGAGAATCTGCCGGTACGAAGCGCGTCTTTGTGGCACAAAAAGCTGTTGTGCGCGCAATTGTGGGCGCTCACTTCCGCAAGTCATGTAGGCCCATATTTCGGGACCTCGGCATTTTACCTTTGTCTTGTATATATATCTTAGAGGCGGCTTGTTACGCGTACCGTAATAAGCCTAATTATGCAACAAACGCAGACGTACATTCTCATGATACACGCGCGAGAGAACACCTTCGAGTACCACTGTGCACTTTGCATACCACCAGTATTGGAGCCAATATTTTCAGTGCCAAAATTTTTAACAGGATACCAGTTCCTATCAAAAATTGTAAAACGTTGCGGTCATTTAGGGCAAAGCTGAATGGCTACCTCCACCAACACTATTTTTACTCTGTTAAAGAATTCCTTAACTTAAAGTAGTCCTTTTTTTGTTTTGCTACGATGTGATTCTCTTTCTTTTCCTGTCTGCTTTGCACTGTTTAGCACAAGCTCTTGTTACTTTTTATCCTACTAATTATGTCCTTTGTTACTATGTAAGTACATTCTGATTAGATTTACTTTATTATTATTATTATTTTTTTCTTCTTACTTGTTGCTTGCAGCACGTTGTTGTTACTTGCTTATTTTTTTTGTTGATAACATATATATTTACTTTGTGTTTGTCTTGACGTTTATATACGCACTATGCGTCACATAAATAAATACTTACTTACTTACTTACTTACTTAATTAATCGTTCGATAAAGTGGAGAAATAATAATTAACAAAACAGGTAAAAATAAGCGAAAATAATAACGAGAACGAAGAACGAAAACAGGAGAAATGGAGGATTAAATAACAATAACTTACTTTAGGACCTCACGGTATATGTAAATATATTATGGTGATATTTTTATGTAAATAAAAGTTAAATTGTGAATTAAATGAATTATATTGATCAAATCAATCTAATTCATCTCAGGGCTAACTTTTTTTTTAATCGTGGGAAATCTCACTTAATGACTTTTTTACAAATTAGCAATCGAATAGAGAAATAAAACGATTTTATTATTTTAAGGGAGACAGTAAGTTTATTAGTAATTTTAATACAAATAAATTTAGATAGATTATATTTCTTTCGAACAATAAATGTACAAAAACCTATAACAATCCCTATCCGAGAGCTAGTTTAAAATTAAATTATTAAATTGAAGTTAAAATTTTGTAATTTGGATTTTTAAATTAAATGATTGAATTTTTTTTTTTAATTGTTATTTATTCGGCTAAATATTTTAATTTTCGATACCTGCACACTGTAGCAGTTTTTCGGTGTCCCTTTCTTAAAATCGTAACCAATCTTCGATGGAAGCTAGGTAACTTGGTCCTCGGGCTTTACTCCGTGGGATGATATTTTCAAATTACAATGTCGAAAGGGCTTATAAGATGTATAGCAGTTTTATTTATTTAAAAATTTCATGTTTATTGAGTATCGAAGAATTTGGGAAAATTTCTGTATGTCGAAACTTTGTTTATTGTCTCTCTGATTTGTTTTTGTTCAGAACCCCAGTTAACTATTCTTGAAATAAATAAAACTTGACTTTTCAAAGACCATTCAAATACCATCCGCTTCCTTGGTTACGTAGTATAATTTTGCAGATACGGTAGTGCAATAAAATGTGGTTACCATGTTAACGATGATTTAAAATCCATTAATTGTGTGTGTTTAGCAAATTGCCTATCCATATTCAATACATTTTGAATAATTTGTTTTAAAAGAAACATAATTAAAATTTTCCGTTAGTGAAATTAATGTATTACTGTGCACGTTACTGACGACTCTTTTTTTTAACGAAAATATCATACGAGTAAATGTGTAAGACAGAGATAAAATAACGAAGTAGGGGAATTTTGAGAGACGACAACACTGCTTCGCCTCGTTAAAATAAAGAACTAAAATTGTTCAAACTGTTACTTCAACACACTTTTAACTGGGAGAACAAATATTACAACAATATACGAAAATTCCTCTGGCGGATAAAAACTATCTTTCGAAAGCCACAATTTTTCCCCTGGCCGATTGGCCTTGGAGCGGAGGTACTACAAAATTAATTTAAGTCCAGATAACGACTAACGTGGAGAAACGGTGAAGTTATTCCTCGTTAGTTTATCTTCCTATTTACGTAACTCTTCAAAATTAATGTAAAATTCTCCTACAACAAACAACAGGTAAGTTCAGAGGTATTTCCAGCAGGGTTTCGTAAATTAAATATCTATCGTAAAGTTGCTAAGTAAATCGTCAGTTAATTTGTCATATTTATGTTGTCAGTTATATTTTGAAGCATAGAGTCGTGCAGTTGAGTCATCTAGCAGCGTCACTACATTCATTCTCTCACGCTACGTCTAAAAATAACTTTGTTTATCAAAAATTCCTCGTTAGATTATATTTTGGGTAGATATCATCAAAATTTGCTGTGGAAAGAAACAATCGCCATAGCGATTAAAATAAAAGAGTATAGGGACGCCAATAAATTCATTAATTCTGGTTAAACTTGCTTCGAGTTAATTTAAAGTGTTCGGCATAGAAATTAGAAAATAAATTCAAGGTTGAAGAAAATGCTGGAGGTTTGAATAGACAGATTTCCAGTAAAAGTCACAAGGAACATAGTGTTTATATGACATCTTCTTAAAATCAAGGTTAGTTTACATTTTTAAATTTTAATATTCATTAATTTCCATTTATTTGCATCAAAATTCATTAATAATTGCCGAAAGAGTGTCGAATACTCGCGAATCTCACAAACAAGTTAAAAATTTAATTACCTTGCAAAATTCCAATTTTTTTACAAAATCCCTAAGATAAAACATTTCAATATTTATCTCCTATTTTTGGGTTGACTGGCAAATTCAAGGGACTTATTGTTTAAGATGGGAAATAGCTTATACTAATAATTACGATGGTTTTTTTATTATTATAGGTTAGAAGTTAAATTTGGAATTTAAGAGAACACAATATTAAATAACACAACGTAAAGCATTGGAGTAAACTACAACGTGATACATATAAATATTTGCTTTTCCAAGAAGCTGTGAAATAACCGCATCCGATCTTAAGCTTACTGGCATACTTATACATTGCCGTACCTAATGAGTCAACTCACATTTCAACTTTGTGGCATTGCATTTCATTAACATTTCAATTTGAATGTTTAATCCCTTTTATTTTACGTATATGTAATGCGGCAAAGGGTATCTAGTTGCAAATTAGTTGCGGTGAGCAGTGGCCATGCGCGTACGTTGCCGGAGGCAACCGCGTGTCCATCAGACCAAACAGAACTCTCGCCTATTATCACATGCGGATTGCTGCATAATGTGATCAGCAATCAGTGCGCTTACCTGCCATAAAAGCCTAAATGCGAGCTTTGTAGCGTTGTGTGTTTTCATTAGTCGTATCAAATTCGCGTACTAATGAGATTCTGGGTCCGGTGGAGCTTTTGATGTCCGCTGTGTATCCTGGACTACTATTGCTACTGTAATTTCGACTGCTAACGTTTCTATTAGCATGCAGCGCATTACTTGTTAATTTATAATATTTTGAATGATATAATTAATTTATGTCCGATGTTTTGGGTACGATAGTAGGGCGAAATACAAAAATTATTTAAAGACATACGGAATACTTTCGTATAATACCCCCAAAACGATATTTAATTTTGGACAACACTTCAAGGTACGAGAGACGTTCAGTAATTTTGTTTCGTTAATTACT
This sequence comes from Dynastes maya, assembly GCA_029619315.2. Classification (NCBI taxonomy): domain Eukaryota; kingdom Metazoa; phylum Arthropoda; class Insecta; order Coleoptera; family Scarabaeidae; genus Dynastes; species Dynastes maya. The sequence goes on from JAROYE020000001.1 coordinate 31,409,948, forward strand.
GAACGTCTGCACTAGCGGGAAAACTACTAAATATTATTAGATGAAACTTTCTGTGTGTTAAATTGGCAACCGTGGAGACAAATTAAGTCAGCTGTTTGAAAGAAATAAAAGCAAACATAACCTTTTTTATTCAATTCAAAATGTCGGCTCCTCGAAATGTGTACGGTGGAAGAGCAACGTTCAGTGATAAGATTTTTGTTATCCAAAGGTGTGAAGCCAACCGAAATTTCGAAACTCGAGAATGTTGAAACAGTATGGTGAAAAGTGTTTAAGCTGCGGAAACTTGTATAAGTGAATTGGACAGTTTAAATCGGGCAGAACAAGTGTCACCGATATTTATCGCTCCGGACGACCGATTGAAGTGTCGACCGACGCGCTATAAAATTGCATAAATGACTTTATTATCAATGACAGGCATATAAAATTCGTGACAATAGCTGATTTGTGTAATGTTAGTGTTGGAACTGTGTATTCAATCATTCATGACAAGCTGAATTATCGCAAAACGTATTCAACGTGGGTTCCAAGACAACTGACTCAAGTCCATAGACACCCGTGTACACATTTGTTCTGAACTCAAACGACGGTTTTTAACGGAAGATAATGACTTACTAGACCGTATTATAACCTGCGATGAAACATGGATTCACCACTATAAACCTGAATCCACACCTAACAAAAATCTTATCACTGAACGTTGCTCTTCCACCGTACACGTTTCGAGAGAAGCCGACATTTTGAAATGAACAAAAGAGGTTATGTTTGCTTTTATTTCTTTCAAACAGCTGACTTGATTTGTCCCCAAGGTTGCCAACTTGACCCACGGAAAGTTTCATCTAATAATATTCAGCAGTTTGTCTCGTTAATTACTGAACATCCCTCGTAGATACATATGCCAATACATTCAACTGATATTTTTGTATGCAGTTAATAACAGCTGAATAAAATGTAAGGGACACAAATTCCATCGATTTATACCTAAACCAAATTATACTTTAAAAATAAAATTTTGTTTCTCATCTTTATGTGTTCATAGAAAAGTGGTTATACATACATATTGGCATCAATTCGGCCGTGCAACTTTCATAACCAAAGTTAATTTTTCTAAAGCGTTGTATACATGTACATATGGGTCTTGTACGAACTGGCTGCTAATAGAGTGATTAATGAAAATATATGTGTTAAAGGAATAGCAAAGCAATATGGCATTTGTCTTAATTGTTTTGTTAAAGTACTTAAAAATAATTAAAATCCGCATGTTGGATACCATTCGCACAATAAAGTATTTAAAAATGAGCAAGAAACTGAGTTAGTTAATTATTGCAAAATATCTGCCAAATTTTATTTTGGTCTTTCACCTAAAGAATTGCGAAAATTGGCATACCAATTTACACAAAAAAAATAACAATGGAATGCTTTGCAAATGGCCAGCGAAGACTGGTTCACAGAATTTTTAAAACACAATACTAATTTGTAAATACGTAGACCTGAATCCACGAGTCTTGCCAGAGCAATGAATTTTAATGAAAAACACCTAAATAAATTTGTTAATAAGGGGCCAACATTTTGGACAGATATCATTTTTATCCACAAAATATTCACAACGTGGATAAAACCGGGTGTACTACAGTACAAAAACCAAACTAAGTGGTTTCCAAAAAGGGTATAAAGCAAGTTGGTGCCATTACGTCCTAAGAACGAGGTTCGTTAGTAACAATGTGTTTAGCTGTGAATGCTCTAGGTAACAGCGATACCATGATCATTTTGTGAGAGATGGTCCGCAAGGTTGCATAGGAAACGGTAATAAAAGTGGTTGAATGCAGGAGGGGGATTTTTGAGTTTTTATGAAACACTTTGCGAATTACGCTAAACCCAGTAAAAACAATAGAGTGCCGCTTATCTTGGACAATCATAGTTCCCACTTGTATCTACCCGTGATAGACTTTTGTAAACAAAATTATACAACATTATTATCATTCCTTTAGATCGCAAGGTTTATGGGCCATTTAGAAACTTTTCTAACAATGAATGTGACCAATGGATGAAGACCAACCCCGGAAAACGAACATGGTTGCAGGCTGCGTTTTACTACAACAAATATTTTGATCAAATAAAGAAGGTAGTTTTAAAATTCAATCCGACAGAAGCTGCAGCAATCAAGAAAAGCCAGGAAATATTTCAAGATAGTCAGGTTAAAGGAGATTTACAAACTATTCACAATAATTATTTCGGGCTAGCGGAGGGAATAGAAAAATTACAAAATATTTCGATGTCGCTAGTGGATTCTGTTCAAATTGTGAATGATGTTCACGCACAGTTATGCGCTGTAGAAGGCGAACCAAATTGGTGTGTAATACGAAAATTTGAAAGTGTTTTAGGGAAAGACTCCGATTTTCTTATATTAAGACAAATTTGTGAAAGTGCGTGTGAAGATGCATTAAGTTGTTTCAAAGATTATTTTAAATATGACATATAACATCGTTAGATGTCGAACGGTCGTTTTCGGCATTCAAAAACATTTATTCCGCACGTCGTACTCACTTGACCGAAACAGCTGTGGAAACATATCTAATGATTCAAATATTTAACAGATGTTACCCAGTTTGTGATTTCACGGAAGACTTTTAAAACGGTAAGTGTTTCAGCACGTTTTATAATTTATTTCTTACCTTCTATTTTATGTGTAAACTTTTATGCGTTCGCCACGCCTCTGGCTGTTACCGCATATTTGCCCATGTTATTCATGAATGTTATTTTGTCGAGGTGAAACCGATGATTTTGTTGAAATTTACAATGTAGATAAAGTCGTTGGCTTCACATTGTCAGAAATGGGTTGATCAAATAGCTGGAATTAATAAAATTAATGAAACTCTTTAATTGCAAGATATCTAAAATTACCAAATCCCCTATACTAGTATTTGTTTTTGAAAGACATCGGTTAGCAAATGTAAGAGCTGACATCCTCAGTTTTAACCATGGTAGATATCTTCGACTGTGACAGAAGGATATATTGACGACTAAAATTTCCAATAAAATTTAAACTACAATGTTTCAAATTCTATTTCAAAGGCAATTAACGCTCAAACACCAAAAGCATTAAGTGACTTAGCAGTAACTGTTCACACGTGAGGTGACAACACAATTAATATTAATATAAATAATAATTGGCATTCAGCTTGATTCGTTCCTGTTATATCACATTCGTTAGTTAAATAAAGTTGACCTACTGGTTTATTTCCTTTTATTCTTTTTACCATGTGCAACATATTTTGCACCCCAATGTGGGAAATACTTAGGTATGAAATTCACCATTTTCAACGTAGTGACAACATATTTTCAAAATTCTAAAGTTCGCCAGATGAATGTATCTCGGAGAGCGAAAATCTGCAAAAGGTATGAAGAAATAGAACAGCTTTGTTTCACAACAACATTTATTTTCTAATGACCCAGCAAATTGCAATGTTCATCTTCGTCCATTTTTTTATTGAAAGAAAATTGTGCAATTTGTTATTATTATTATTATAGTCGGGCCCTAGCAGAGATGCCTTCAATCACTGCGACCTTAATAGATCTATTGTAACAAAATGCTCTTATGTGTGTTAGAATAGTTGGAGACTTTTAATAAACCTTAGTACTGCTCTAGGATCTGTTTCCTTCAGTTCAGTAAGTGCAAGAAATGGCCTACTAAAATGGTGTCGTGTGTGACTAATGGTAACACATTTATATAGGATGTATTCTGCCGTCTCCAGATTTTCTTGGCATAGACGACGGATTTGATCTTCGGCTTTCCTTAATTTATATGTGATATTTTAGGGCTACATGGCCCGTTAAAAATCCTGCCAGTAATCTAAGATCCTCTTTGCTGAACGATAGCGCTACTTTTACTGTCTTTGGCGAGCCTGATACGAGTGCTTTCGCCTGTTCTTGTCCTGGAACATTTTCCCAGTATGAGGCCTTTTGTGAAATTATTTGCTGTTAATAATTAGTAATTTTATTTAATAATAAAATTTTCTTGATACAGTAATTTATCTTATAATATATTCCCAAGTATACAGTACGTGGAAATTACAGTTAACTGCACATCCTAAAATTATAGTTGTATGAATATGGTGTGTAATTTAAAATTAATTTTCCTAATCTATTCCGACTAACGTCTTTTCCGACTTACACTAAATTGCCGTAACATTAGATACGCATATCATTCCAAGAAACAAGCAATTATTTTCGTTACATTATTTACCTCATTTACATAATATAAAAGCGGAAAATGTACGTATAGTATTTGCATATCACATAATATAGATTACTTAATTATTCGCTCTTACATTTTAGTCGTTATTTGTGTGTTATCCTGAATATTATTAGCGATTTTTCGCTGTTGGATAGATTGTAATATTGTTGTTGCATGCTATCAAGAATTTAATCTAATTACACCGCAGTGTGTTGTAATATTTATATTAACTATTTATCTCCCTCTGACTGTCTGGGCCGCAAAAACATGCCGGACATTTGTAGTTCTTGCTATACTTCTATCAGCCGGCAAAACCCGATCTGCGTTGCCGTAATGCGGCGTGCGAAAATGTTCCACAGGACGCTTAAAAATGCTTATAAACTGGAGGAATTTTTTGGTATTGTTCTAATTGCCGTAATGATCAAAAAATAATGGAAACATTCCAAACGCCTCTATCTTATTTAAATTAGATCCCGTTCTTAATGAAAACGTTAAAGGAGTCTATTAAATTCTGTTGTAATAAAATTGATGGTTCCAGTAACAAATTAAACAGTTTGAAAAATCTCACTAAGCAATATATGTTGAAAATGGATTTAAAGCAGTACTCTCGCATCAATAACATCGACATTCCAGAAAATAAGTCTAAAAATGTAGTTGATACTATTAAAACCATTGGAAGCGCCATTACCATTGCGGATGCTGATTTTGATGCTTCTCGTCGCATTCGTCTTTTGTCCAATAACAAAAATCCTAGAATGCTAGATCATCACACACAGGGTTTTAGATTTTGTTGGATGCGCGATTGTAATTTTTTTTACGAAAACACAAAAACATGTGTACATAGTGTCCGATGAGCACGTTTTAAAAAAACTTGGTTAAATGAATATTTTTTTGTGTACTTATGTGAATTTATAATATTCTCGGTGTATTATCAAAGTACTAGAGGTTTCCGAATTAATATTAATTTTACAATTCGAGACGCATTTGAGCAGCAGGAGACTGTTGGCGCTGACTTTCTAGATATAGCGAGGGCGTTTAATACAGTGTGGTATGATGGCACCGCGTACAGGATGCTCAAGATCGGGTTCAGCAAGGGCCTGGTCCGTCTGAAATTATCATATCTGGACGGAATATCATTTAAGGTCAGGGTCGACACATGTACACCTTCTGTACGACCGATTGGTTATAATGTTCCCCAGGGTTTCCTTTTGGGTCCGGAGCTCTTTCTCTTATATACCTATGGTGTGCCAAAACCGCCCCCAGGTACAACTTTCAATATATGCTAACGATGCAGCTGATTTCTGCCCTAGTCGGAGCGAGGTCTTGGTAGTTACAAAGCTACAGAGCGCTTTGGACGAGATGGAATAGACTAAAAAATGGGGTCTTCAAATCAACTAATCTAAAAGTGTTGCGGTAAGATTTACGCGACGGAGTAGACCCCCGCCAGCAAAACTGGTTATGGAAACCGCAAATTGATATGATTCGGGAAAAATTTGCTAAGGCAAAGAACGCATTGCTGCCGCTGATGTGCAGAAGAAGCCAAGAGGACGTGTGTACGAAACCCTTGCTCTTTAAGGTTTGTCTCCGTCCGATAATTGTTTACGGCGTGTTGGCTTGGTCAACGGTGGCACCCTATTAACCAAAGAGACAGGAAGTGTTATACAGTCCCTGGCCATATTACTTGAAACATGTCATAAATCAACCCTTTTACCTCGAAATTGCCATCCTATTATAGTGATATTCTTTTGCTTTGAATCCGATCATTTATAGGGGGACTAGATTATTGTATCAATAAATAAAAATACCAGAGAAATGATATTTAGAAGAGTAAAGTACGTATATATAACTATTTCAGTTATCAACTTACATTTAGCGAGTCACAGTTTAGAGAATGCATCGATATTGAAGAAGAATTAAGGGTGTTAAAAATCATGGGTTATGAACTAAATATTAATTACTTATTTAATATTTACATATGTTACATATTTTTACAGTATATTTTATAAATAAAAAATATAATTCATGTATAGTTTATATTTTATTATGAAGAAACTACAAAATATTGAGTGTTTCAAGTAATTTGGCCAAAGACTGTAGAACCGGATATTACGAATGAGTGGCCGTACCCCTTGGTTCATATGAACTGCTGAGTTAAGAGTCGACTTCGGTGATTCCCAGTCTCACATGACACCTGATCGAAATATCCAAAGCAACATGGAGACGCGGCAGTATATCAGATAATCCGCTGTTGGCGAGGGTCGTTGAGAATCCGCAAGACCAACCATCACCTCGGCGTCATGTTACCCGCATAGCAGACGGAGTGCCAATGGAAGATAGTTCATAGGGATGGAGCCACGCTGACCGAAAGAAGACCTGAGGTCGCGCCAGAGAAGTGAGTCGCTCCCTAGTAACAAAAGTGCATAGAGGCCACAAACGTGGCCCTAGGCAACAATTGTGGATATGTATGCTGCTGCAATCATAAAATGATGAGGTTTCCACTTACTCTTCTGTTTTGTTGATAAACGAATTCAAAGCTGCTTAATTATTAATAATACGAGTATTGAAGCAAGATGTCTTAGATAAGCAATTCCTAAATAATTTTTAATTATCTAGTGTATGAAACTAAACGGATACTCTAAAACTGTGGCACTGGAACACTGAAACAATTCACTAAAACCCTTACCATAACACTTAATTTGTACTGGACGCACGTTTCGATAGCCAAGCTATCATCATCAGTTCAGTCTTGCTGCTGATGATGATAGCTTGGCTATCGAAACGTGCGTCCAGTACAAATTAAGTGTTGTGGTAAGGGTTTTAGTGAATTGTTTTAGTGTATGAAAGTGTTTTGCCAGCAGGACACCTACATCGTCCTTACGTGGCAAGGTTACATACATGCCCTCTAGCACGACAAATCCTCTGGAGAAAAGTAACTGTTTTCTGTCTCATGTTTTATGTTTTATTTATATTTCTACAACAACGGGACGAACCCAAAGGTATTACAGTATAACTAGCAGGACACCCAGACCCCTAATCTTAGAGACTTTGGTTAAGATATTTACATTTAAATTGAGCGACAATTATATATGAATCTGGTATACTGTATACAATTATATTTAATGAAGTTAAAAAAGTGTTTGTTTTCAAGGCAGTACTTGCTTAGTATGTCTAGATCCTGTTGCAGTTCGACACAATCCATAATAGACATAAAGCTTATTGTAGAAAAAGAAAATTTGTAAAGAAATCATTGATATATAGATTGGAAAGTTATAGTCCCAGATAAGATCCCTGCGGGACACCCGATGCGATGTTCATCGTCCTAGATGTGTACTCATTCAACTTAACAAATTGTGACCTGTTGGATATACAAGATTGTAGTTACCGAAGAATGTCCCCACGGAAATCCAATCCCGGGATTAGGTTATTTGGAATATTAATAAGAGTCTGATGATTTATTTTTGTCAAACGCTTGGCTATAATCCATGCAGATAGTATCTACTGTCAAGATTATCCAAAATATAGTGTGTGAATATGAAGAGGTTTGTGTCCGTGAATCTAATCAAATAAAAATGATATCCTGCGCGCTAAAATTGATGTAGAAGGAAGCTTTTAAAGAATCCATTATATGTAATTATCAATTACATTTCTAATAAATACTAATATCTATGAAAAGTTCACAAAGAACGCACAACCAAGTGATTAATGCTTAATACCTATTACGATACATCTTTCCAGTTTTAAATTTAATTATACTTAGAGAAAAAATATGGGTTACATTTAAATGAGTTTGTTGTTAGTCGTTGATGACGATTATTTGGTACGAAATCGTGAAGTAATGATTTTCAGAATCGCCAGCAAGGTAGGTAATTATGGTGACGTATAATTAACGTGACATAACGAGTAAATCATTAATACATGGGGACTACTGTTGCTGCCGTTGCCGGTAATGTCGTATCTTAATTTTAATCTTGTTTGATGTAGTCTGTAATGAATGAGTTCCTTTTTTCACGGAACAGTTATTCTTGGAAAAGTACGTTTATATTGGAGTAGTTAGTAGTAACAAGATTTTTCCAAATTAGTAATTTGTTTCCTTTATCCGAAGTAAGTGCTCGCGACGTATTGCAAATGTGATCTTACGTAAATTGTATATGTAATTAGTTCGACAGATGAGAACACTAAGCTCCACTAAAGTACTTACGCTTTAATCGTCAGATAAATATTACGTTTGCATAATAAAATTAAACAACATATAGGTTCCATTATAATTTTGCACTAAAGTAGCTTTTAAGAAAGAATTCTAATAGAACCACATCATTAGTGTAAAATTGAAAATTAATTAAAGGAAAATAGTTATTATTTTACTAATGCACGTTGGATATTTTTGCATGAATATTATACAGCCATACAGCCAAGTTCATCTTACTAAAGAACAAACCCAGTAAGAGGGTAGTTTGACATTAATCTAGCCTAAGGAAGAAAACGCACGATTTTTGTTCTTTTTCTCATTTATTTTTCAACATAGTCCCCTTTTACTTTAATACACTTGATAAGACGGTTTTTTAACTTTTTTATCCTTTCCGAAAAGTAATTTTGCTCGAGCTCCTCAAAATAGAGTGAAGTTTCGGTCGTGACCTCGTCGTTCGTTGCAAAACGGCATCCTCCGAACCATTTTTTTAGGTTTGGGAACAGGAAAAAGTCGCAAGGGGCTAGGTCTGGCGAATACGATGGGTGGTCGATCAATTCGTAGCCCAATTGGTGCAATTTGGCCTGTGCAACGGCCGCCCTGTGAGCGGGTGCGTTGTCCTGATAGAATGGAACTCTTTTGCGAGCCAAACCAGGGCGTTTTTTCGTCAAATCGGTGTCGGAACGGTCCAATAAATCTGCGTAGTACACGCCAGTTATTGTTTTAACCTTTTCCAAGTAATCAATGTGAATAATGCCCTTCGCATCCCAAAAAACAGTCGCCATCACCTTTCCGGCCGATCGGGTGGTCTTGACCTTCTTCGGTGGGCCTTCACCGCTTTTTCTCCACTGCTTTGATTGTTCCTTCGTCTCCGGCGTATAGTAATGGACCCACGTATCATCAACAGTAACGTATCGGCGAAAAAAATCCTTCGGATGGCGTTTTATCATTGTCAAAAGGTTATTCGAATCCGTCACACGTGTGTGGCACGCATCGCGCGGATAGCTTTTTCATATTCAAATGTTCATATATGATGCACACGCTCAGTTGACATGTTTAGAGCCTCTGCTATGTCACGCACTTTGGTTCGATGGTCTGCCATGATCGTATCATGGACTTTGTTGATGGTTTCTGGTGTAGTGACAGTTTTCGGGGCACCTGGACGTTCATCATCAAACACACTCTTACGACCACGAACAAATTTAGTTTTCCAAAATTTCACTGTTGCTAACGGCGGTGCAGACTTGCCATAAACAGCATCCAGTTCGACTTTGATTTCTGCATTGTTTTCCCTTTCAAATGAAGATACTTAATCACTGAACGATATTCGACTTTTCCCATTTTCAAAAAACACAAAAGTTGCTTGCTTTCGATGACTGTTAAAACCAAACAAATTGTGTTTTTTGCTTGAAATTTTGACAGACGTCATGTGATGGATGGCAGATGTCAAAATCGAGAGCAATTCGTTCTCACATAACGCCATCTATTGAAGGCTAGACTAATGTCAAACTACCCTCGTACATTAAAGTTGTGGATCTAGAATTACGTCAAAACGATTACCCCAAAATTTATACCAATTCCCTAGTAATAATTAGGAATAATTAGGAAATTCATTACCTTGTTTAAGAAAGCATTTATATGTTATAATTCATAATTAACATAATACACATCGAGAAACACTTGGCTAGTAAATATTATAAATATTATTAAATAATTCCCAATGTGTTCCACTAAATACCCGAATTATGGTCGTTTCCTTGAGTCTCATTCACAGTGGTGAAAAAATATTTTTATATAACGAAAACGACTGTTCGACATGTAATGACGTAATGTTTCATTCCATAATTATAATGGTCTTTCAAGCAAGACAACTTTGAGAACTGTTATTATAAATCTGTCTTAATTTAGTGAAATCTGTATTTTTTAATACAGACACTTAAGGTTTCTAGTCCTCTTTGTACATTATCTACTATTTGCAAGGATTCAATTAACGATAATAAATAAAGGCCTTATACTGTCATGGGATTCGTTATTCATTGGTAGTTATTGTAAATAGTTTGTAAAAAATAAATATTAAATCCGTTACAGATTCGGCTTAGGGTTCTTAATTGAGCTTTTTTCATTTGTGGTTTGCGCTATTAATATGTTTGTCGCATTGTGATCGTTCCCAACTTAGTAAACCCCTATTGCACACCAAACACCTGACACGAGATGCTTCAAGATGAAATCCGACAACATTTGCGTGTGCAGCAGCTCTCCCACTCTATATATGTACCACCCCCGTCTCGCTTCGCCGTTCAGTGTCGGCTAAGCAACCGTCCGAGATGGAACTCCCGATCGCCGCTACCGCCAGGTGCGAAATTCGCGCAGTGATACGTTTTTTAAACGCGAAAGGGGTTTCACCTATAAACATTCATCGTCAATTAATCGATGTTTATGGAGAAAAGTGTATAGCTGTTCAACACGTCCGCAAATAGTGTAGGGAATTCACTGGAGGTCGGACAGAAATTCGCGATGAAGAGCGGAGCGGAAGACCATCAGTTTCAGAGGAAATCGTTGAAAAGGTCGAGAGCATACTGCTTGAAGATCGGAGGGTTACCATTCGTCAACTCGCTCTTCGAATTCCTGAGATTTCCAATACGACAATTGAAAAGATTCTTGAAAGGACTGGCGGCAGAATTTTACGACATAGGGATACAGAAGTTGGAGCACCGTCTGCAAAAATGCTTGGATGGAAATGGCGATTATGTCGAAAAATAGCTTAAGTTTTTACCTTTAAAACGATGTGTAATGTTAAGAAAATAAACAATGTCTATTTTAAAAAAATATGAGAACCTTATTTTACGATCATCCCTCGTATTTGAAATCTGGATATTTTGAAATAACTTTCGAACATTCGTCACCAAGCAATAATTTTGACTAATCATTTCTTCGCTCATATTGGGTACTAAGACGCGGTAATGTGAAATGAACCGAAATTATATCTGCAGACTAATATTCTTTATGCAATTATTTCTCCCTTCTTATGTATGTGTGTAATAAATATCTTTATTCGTACGGCGCGTGGTATTACCGGAATATCACCCGCCTCTCTACACGCCAGTGGTCTAGCACCAGCTTTGCGAATCTTACTAATAACTTACTTAAAAGTTTTAATATACATATATATTAATATGATATAATTTAGAATATCGAACATAGTTGTCATTAGCAGCACGTATAGTGTGTTTAATATGGACACTCGTTCAGTGTAAAAATCCCTCTGGCGGATATTAGCTCTTTTTCCACTTACAAAATAATGTTGAACTACTTACAGTAAGTGCTGTGTTTAAGTGTTTTTCTTTGAAATTCATCTTTTAAGTCTTGTTTTCTTCCTTTTTTAGTCAATATTTCAAGTACTTTTGTTGTAAATCCCCTCCAGTTGTTTTTCTTAACTTCTGATTGAATTCCTAGATAAATTTTGCCAAAAAACGTTTGTTGTTAAAAAGATTTTTTTCTATTTGTCCCTTTTGCTTACTCATTGTCACAGGAATGCCAATCCAACGATTTGATACTTTTTATGATTGGCCTAACGATGATCATTTTCGATGTTATAGATGACACTGTGAATTTTGATTACTGGATTCATATAATTTGTGTTGTGTATTTTTTATAGAAAATATTCTCGAGATGTAAATTATTGAAACTAACTTGTGACTTTAATTAATAAAGTAATATTAATAGAGTATTAAAAAAAAATTAATAAATTATGAAAATGTCAGAATTCAAAAATCAAATACTAAATTAAATTTTAATAATTACTGAATATTGAAATTAATATAATAAAAATTAATGAATTAATGTTCCACTATAATACACAACGATCCCCTCCGCCAATAACCGTGTAATACACACACATACATTGCGGTACTACACGCAGAGAAACGTTTACTTCTATCAAAGTTGTCCGCCTTAATTCAAGACAATTACTGTTTCAATTATCCGCAATACAATAACTGTTTTAAATCAGAAAAAAATATTTCCTTAGCGTTCCTTTCTCCGCTTAAGAGAAGTATGCACTTGTAATGAAATAATTGTATTTTTTTGTTTAAGACATTTGTTAACTTGAATCAAGAAAATCTTGCAGAAAATTTGAAGAAAGCGATTTTTAAGACAAAACAATATTTTCTTATGGAGAGTAAACAGTTTTCTTAGAAATCTTGAAACGCATATTATTAGTTGCGCTTACCTTATTTAAAACAGTACCACATATCCGTACATAATGCAGTAAATTATTCACATTGCTTGTGATTTTAAAAAGGCTAAGGTAGATGTTATCTACACAATAATGTTCGAACAAAAGTTAACTTAATGTAGAAGTACACATGAGAAAAAGTGCCTAGGAGAGAATAACCAGGATAGACAATGCTAATAAATAGCTCCTGGTGTTGATGACATCACTACCGGCAAAAACAAATTGAGAAAAGAAAAAGCAGTAAAACTTCTTACTCCTGGCTACATCGCTCTTACATCTCAGTTTGTGCCACTAATCTTCAAAAACGACAACTGAAGTATTTCCTGCCGCCACGTAGTGCCAGTAGTTATAGTCATGCCGTCCTAGAAAGTAGCGAATATAGAAACCGAAATATTGATGGCATAGTTACCTATGCAATGATATAACCTTTAATGTACGACGTTTCATTAACATTTTCAAAATATACCGGTTAATGTAATAAAAAAGGAATAAATTAACTTAAATATTAACTCATTAATTATTAAACTACATAAAAATAATCCCTATTTAATGATATTATTAAAGAAATAATTTAATTATACTGTAACCTATAAAAAAACTCTTTCATTAACACATTCACTTGCTCCTAATTTTAATTATTAACTTTGGGTTATTTTTTTCATTATTGTAATTTTTCTTCCATTGGATATCCTTAGCTGGCTTGATGTGTTTTCTGTACAGGATACCGGTCGCCTAATTTCTCAATAGGACTTTGTGAGATCTGGACCATTTTTTCATTCCTACCTTTAATATGAATATTTTCTTAAGTTAAAACTAAATGATTTACTTGGAAGAAACATTTTTCTGTCTTGGATTTTCTAACCCTAAGAAAATATTTATTTAATCCAAATAAAATGTCAAGAAAATTATTTTCTTATACATTTTTATAGTCTTGAAATAAAAATATTTTCTTGAATAGACTGATTTTTGCAAGATAATCTATTTTCTTGATGCAAGAAACCATTTCTCTGCATGTAGTAGTAGTATAAACTATACCGTTGTTTAAATAAACGAAAAGTATAGTAAGTGTAGAACAATTTTTCAAAAAAAGCTTTGTATTTTTATGTATAATGAATCTTCGTCTCTTTTTTATTTATTTATTAAGACTATTTGCTTCTTTTAAGTACTCTGTCACTTTCTGTATTATCTATTAACGATAATTTATAGTGTTAGTGTTCTGCGAAAATTCAAAACCCTCTTTGCGGGTGGCGTACGCAGGTGGGACGAACAGTAATTTGTGAGTAATATTATTGTCCCAGTGTAATCCATAATTCATACGAATATTAATAAAGAGCGACGCTGCGTGGGTGGGTTTCCTTCTCGATTTCAGGAGCCCTCGTTATAGTCGTTGTTACGTGTAGTAGAGAAAATTGAGCCGCACCATCTTCAAAAAGATTTTGTTGCCAAGCGACGTGGCGGATGAATCTCTGACTTCCTCTAATTAGCATAGGCAACATCCGATTTGACGCTGTGGTGACTTACAATCGGCGGTTATACACTTTAAATAATCGCTCAGAGCTCTCCTAAATCAGAGCGACGACTTATGTCGGCAGTCAGATTTCAACCATCAACCAACCACATCATAGTTCAGCAACCCCTTTTCTCCTTTGACGTGCTGTCTATGTACGCGTGCATGTATAAGGATGCCATTTAAATTCGACATCCTAATTACCTAGTAACGAATAATCCGATGTGTTTGCGTGCGTGACTGTTTTGTTGTTATCGTTACACTGACTGATGTTCGGTATCAGATTTCCCTAATACGATCTAATTATTCTAATCTGAAAGTGTACCACTCATCCCACTTTGACAGATTAAGGTACATACATTTCCTTGTGTGCTTGTTAACATGATATTTCCTGGATGTACACGCGTACTACTTACTCAACAAAACTCACTTGCCTATACATTCTTCAAATATTGTGTATATGCAAACAGTGCTCGTTATATTTATGGAAATTGGATTTGAGGACTATGCAAGAAATTTTCTAATTCATAGGCAGATCAAAACAAAAAATTTTAAAATTCCATTAAGAAAAAAAGCGGATATGTACTAATGAACAATAGACAACAAACATTCACGGTGACATAATTATTCCAATAATACACTCCTGATTACAAATTCGATGCAATAATACAATTACCACATAAATTTTTATTAAAAAGAATGTAAAGGATCAATTAATTAATGTCGTAAAACAGGATTTAAGTAACAAAGAAAGGTACCCAACCAGCACTTCTAGAATTTAATGAAACTTGGGTGGCTTGTAGACCTTATAGGACTATGAAAAATACCGATTTTCGATTCGGTTCAGAAATGGTTTTAGAGAGTGAAATCGGATTTTGAAAATTGGAGGTTTCTGCATTTCTCGTTAATTGTCTCCTATTGGATGTTTATAAAAATTATCGATGCATATAGGCGCTTAGCATTTTTCGAAATACACTAAACTAAAAAATACACTCCACCCCCATCCCTACTCCCATGTCCAATAGGGTGTGTATCTATCTTTTAGATCAGGACTGTGCGAAGGGTAATCTAACTCGATGTTTCACTGCTCTAAGAACTCAATCGTCTTTGAGGTCTATGCGAACTCCCATTGTCGTGGTGGAGGATGATTCGTCGTCGTAGATTGATTTTTCGGAGCATGGCAACCCCTTCTGGTAAACAAACAGTTATATACCAATCGGCATTAACTATTCTTCGAATTCCTAAAGGACCTGTAGTAATACGACCCGAAATTGAGACAAGAGTTGCCGTCTTTAGTTTTTCAGTTAAAAAATTTGGGATCCAAGAGAATATTAGCTTTCCCAGTGCCAATTCATCATGCAGAATTTTTTGGATTGTAGTCTTTGAAATGCCTTAATCTTAACCTCGCGATGTGTCACATGTAAATCTTCCTTGATCAGTTGGTGCAGAGCAAAGTTGCTCAAAATTCGAATTTCTTGAATACACAACCGAATGGGTCTAATGATTTTGGGGAATTTAGTACGATAGATGGCGCATAAAATGGCAGTCATTTTGATACAGCATTTTACGCGAGTGATTGCCAGCGTCAGTCAGAATTTCATCATTTATTTTGCGCGTTGCAGTTCTAGTCGCTTTGAAAAACGCATAATTTCAATCAACGTTTAGTGGGTGATGCTGTAATTTTGGAAAAAGATTAAATATGGATTCTGATAGTGAAGGTACATATTCTATTATTGACTTGTTACAATAACTTAAGAACTGTTTTGGGTCTTCTTTGAGCTATAATTTGTAATAATAAAAACAAAATGATCTTTTCGTTTGATTTATTTCAGAAATTAGTATTTTTGTTATGTTTCCGAGTTTGTACGAGTGAAATTTTAAATGTAGTCTTAATATAGCCTATCTTAAGACGTTAGATTAAAAGAAAAAAGTAGTGGAAGTTGGGCGTATTATTCAGACTTTTCAAAGGTGGGACGTTACGAACTTATGACGGTGGATTTCATTATTATATACTAGTATCTTTTACTTTCTTCTAGATTCTTCGAGGAATCTGGAGATATTTACAAAAAAGAACTTTGTATGACATCGTGCTCAAAGTCCTATTAAACAAATGCACAAGAAAGTCGAATATTTGGAAGACTATTTGTTTAAAATGACCAAATGTGAGCGTCATATTTTGAAACATTTCAAATGCGATTCTAAAAGTAAATGGAAAGCTGCTCACAAGAAAAGAGATGTACTTGAAAAGAAGAATGACAGTTAGTTAGGAAGTGTTGTCGTTTTACCAATGATGACGTCATCTTTAATGCACCCTGGTGGTCACCCATTGAAACCCTTCTTGGAATCTAGTGAGCGCCGAAAAGGAAAAGAACAAAGGATTTACGAGAAGAGATTCGGAGCAATTAACATATGCCACACAATGAGCTGAGAGCCAGTAGTAATGTAGATGCTTCCAATATTTTAAAAGATATAAACTGGCCAACAATGGCAACTAAGAATTGGCAAACAGGATCTGAAGAAGATGAAATTGTAGCAGAGACAAAGAAGGGAATTCAAGCGAGGAAATGGGTCTCTTAGTAGTACGGCTAGGACATTTTTTCAAGACCCAAGATTGACAGGTGAAATTATTGGAGTTGACAAAACTTTAATTTACAAATTGATGATTATATTGGAGAAATTCGAGAAATATGCTTTCGAAATAGCTCAATTGTACGTAAGTTTTACAGCTGGCATCCGATAACATCAACGATGCACAAAATTGTATAACATGGTACGGAGATCATTTTATATGCCTTATTGTTAATTGGGCAACTTTCAAAGGAAGCTGCTGACGTCCGAAACAAGGAAGTGTGTATTAAAGATATTATAACCGACTGCTATTGAGCTCGGGCCCTCTATTGACAAGTATCCATTATCGACGAGATCACCAAAACCATCGTGGCCATGAACATGAGGGTAGCTCGTGTGACGAATTGGAATAATTTTTAAGTATGATAAATTATCTTAATAAAATTTCCATTCTGTTATATTTTTTAACTTTATTCGAGCTTCTGACACAAAAAAACAGCTTTGCTTACGATTTTATACATATAAAATTACAAAAACAAATTTTTGCAACTTTTAATATGAAATACCTCATGTGCGTCGTTGAAAAAATTATTGCCCAAAAATTTGTTCGGCTTAATTCCATTTTACGAGTGAATTGTCAGTTTGAAAAATTTGATTGATGATTAAATCACTTATCGTGTCTTGATCAAACTTTGAATTTAAGTTTAATAAATATTAAAATTAATTTTAATATGCGACGCTTCATTGGTGGCGCCTTTCACGGGGCTGTATGCAAAACTAAAAAGAAAACCCTGGTACCGTGCATTAGGGCCTAATTTTCTTGAGTACGACACTCCGCTTATAAGCTATGAAAATCTGGTTCAATGATGTTGCAAACTATTCAAATGTTTCCCTGTGACGTTCTGACCATTTCGGGTAAATTATTCATATACGAGGTCTTCGAATCCGAGATGCACATGAGCATAGTCATATTTCAGTGTAGACTCATCTGACTATCCCCATACGGATCTTGTGCTTTTCATTTCACGTAGAATTCTATGTTTTAAAACATTAACTTTTTACTTTGCAAAAGCAAAGACAATCTAAAAAAACAACTTGTTATGTAGACAATCATACAAATTGCAAAGCATTGTAAAAATTGCAATTGATAATAAATTCTTTACATATTTATATTACATAATAGTGTAATAGGTTTGCATTTTACATTAGATTTTAAATTTTTGTAGGTGTAAAGTGTTTCACGCATGCATTACCTTTTTAAATTATATACTAGCAAATTTATATTGAGCGTGGAAATAATATATTGCAAAGCAATAGAGTTTCGATGTTCTGAAGTAACAAATGACTGAAGAAGGAGAAATCATCGCTTCAAGTAAGTGTGGCTGTTACCATAGAAATTGCAATCTACTGTGGAACTAAACATAAAATAAATCAAATGAATCAAAAATGTAATTTCCTAGAATCGATACGATGTGTTTCAATAAGACGTTCGATTTAGAGTATGTGATGTTCTAGTTACGGTACAGTCACTATCAGTGCTAGCCAGTTCAGGTGCTGTTATTATTACACTTTTATGAAGTCATAACAGCGGCTATTGAACAAAAAGTAAATAAATTGGACAGTTAACAACCTCTTACACGCTTTAAACGTATGTAAGCACTCCACACTTCGAACTACTTACTGCATGGACAGGATAAACTTTAAGCGAACGCATCCAGCTGAACTACTTACATACATCTGTGCGCCTACCGTACAATTTTCCATATTATTAAATAATAGCGGGTTTGAGATACGATCCCGAAAAACAAATTATTGGATCCAGCAAGCCGAAAAAACGTCAAGTCATGAAGAGCTGAGGCGTCATTAGTATAGATTCGGGACGCATGTTTTGGTACTGCTGACTCATTTCGCTCTTGATTAACTTGTCAGTGTTTTTACTTAAAAAGCGGCATTTTTTAATTTCCCTCCGCTAAAGATAATACAGATCTTTGTGTCGTTTTTATCTGTAATTATCAAAAATAATATCCACGCTCAGATGTAGTTAATTAATATTTTAATAAGATTCGTTACGGTGGAATCACAAAACGCATCAGCTTACAGGTTATACATTTCTAACCATATTTCGCGTTAGATTAAATTGTCCGGGTAAAAATGATCTCAACACGCCGCACTAAAAATTAATAATGTTTTTGTTACTGTAGAGCCCGGTTTTAATTCCGACAGTAAATGTAAAAACGCGTTTAAAATTAATAATAAAACGCGGCGCAAGTTTTCATTATGCGCGCACGTTTGAATATTTGTAATAAAGTCATCATGTTTTAATAAGGCAGGAGTTTTTTTGTATTTACGTAATCCCTGCGGATGAATATTAAATTACCTTCCGTTAAATTAAATTTAGTTTTTCAAATCATCTACTAACATTCGGTATATGTACGTCCACAACTATTGATTTAATAAACAAAATTAATTACTTAAAATTTATAAACTGCTGGGAACGAAATATGATTTCATGTCAGTGGTAATTGCTTAATTACAATGTTATTGATGTAATTTAATTTAACAGCTTTTAATATAGAATATATAAATAAATATGTAATACGAGGGTTCTTTTTTTAGTTTTGCATATAGCCGTGTTAGAGGCCAACTGTTGGAACCTTTCGCAGCAGAAGTTGGTGTTAAACAAAGAGGAATGCTCCCCCCTCTGCTCTTTTTGGTTGTAATTGATAACGTGATGCACGAGACCACAAATAAACAGAAGAAAGGCTTTCAATGGAATCTAACAGATGCTTTAGAGGATCTAGACTACGCAGATGATGTGTTTTCACAAAGTATAAAAAATAAAGCAAATTTAGTAATTTTAGTAATAGATTCTTGAAAGGTGGGACCTGGCCATTAACACAAAAACAACAACTGATATAAAGATAGAAGGCACACAAATAGAGAAAATAGAAGAGTTTATCTATTTAGGCAACGTAGTGCCGAACGCAGGAGGTACAACGTCAGATATATAGCAAAGAATAAATAAAGCAAGAAAGGTGTTTGCCAGTATGTGGAACATTAAGAAATCAAAGAAACTAGGACTATCAACGAAATGCAAAGTATTTAACTCATGTGTAAAATCAGTGCTTCTATACGGATCAGAAGCCTGGTTGACTGCAAATATAATTAAATGGAAATTACAAGCCTTTGTAAATAGACGTCTAAGAAATATAATATGCATATGGTGGTCGAAAAAAATTACAAATAATGAACTTTGGGAAAGAACTGGACAAAGAAGTGTAAATGAAGAAATCAAAGTAAGGAAATACAAATGGCTAGGACACACCTTAAGAAAACCCATACAAACCCCATGCCACAATGCATTACACTGGACACCAAGAGGAAAAAGAACAAAGGGTAGACCGTGCAACACATGGAGGAGAACGATCAAAGAAGAGACTGGAAAAAGTATTGCAGAATTGCGAAGAATCACGCAGGACCGAACAAAATGTAGAGAATACATCGATAGAGAACATTTCACTCTACGTCCCAATAGGGAATAATGAGTATCATTATTATTATATAACCACGTAAAAAATGCCACCAATAAAATGTCGCCTGTCAAAATGAATTTCAATATTTATTGAGCTTAAATATAAAGTTTCATCAAGATACGGCAAATAATTTAGCCACAGCAAATTTTAAAAACTGACACATCACTCGAAAAATTGAATTGAGCCGAGAAAATTTTGGCGTAATAATTGTGAGTTGGTTTCTGGTTTTGGTAATGAAACACCACATCTGTCGACGCAGTCCCAACGACGATCCCAGGACAAGGCCATCAAAGACAGCAATCACTCAAAAGAGCATTGCCGCTGTGCCAACGGATCAAGGAAGATTGAGACATCCTTAGACATTTCAAAGACCTCAATCCAAAAAATTCTGTACGATAAATTGGCTTTGTGAAGGTTAGTTTCCCGTTGGATCTCACATCTTTTAACTGAAAAACAAAACGCGGCTCGCGTTAATTGGTGTCGAAAAAGCTTGAGCTGGTTCAACAACGGAAGTTCAGAAAATTTTTATAGTATCGTGAGTGGTGACGAATTCTGGATTTATTTATGTGGACCCGAAACCAAACCTCAATCCGCTGTGTGGGTATTTCAAGGCGAGGAGAAACCAACAAAGTTCGTTCCCGAAGCGTGTCGAAGAAAGTGGTCACAACTTTTATCTCAATTTGGGGTCCTGAACTAGGTCCCTGGGCTGCGTGGTAAACGGTTCCAGTCGCCGGAAGAAGCAGTCGATCCCTTTAAAATGGTACTTGTGTCTGTTCCAACTGATCACTGTCCTCGTGAGCTTCATAAAGTCTGTAAAGTGTTAGATATCATATTTCAACCACTTCATTCGTTAATCTACATGTAATTATAATTAATTTATAATAATCACGTAAATCAGTTGTATTTCTCCAATACTATTTCAATAGATACTACATTGAATTGTAGAATTATGCTTATTGTGTAAATAATAAAAGATCAAAATTTTGAAATAATATAATAGATACCATAGAGTATCTTCCAAAAATATTTTCGCACATACGTAAGTAGCGAATCAGACACTTACTTTACTATTTTAAATAGAACATCCTATATATTATTATCTATTTCTAGTAGACTTTGAGATATTAATAATTCTATCCTCAATTGTTCAAGTTTAGATACATTTCTATCAAAGAATCCCTTCAATCCTTTGTATAATGAAGCATATGCCTAACATTGCAAGTGAAACAGATATTTACAGCTAAACGAGTCCTACAATCAGATATTGCTTTCAAGTGGTTTCTGGTGTTAGTTTTATTTGGTTACTATGACAGTAAACAAAACATACTGACATCGCTGTTCTTAACTGTTGATTCAAAATGTTAAACCTGAATAGCTATGTACAACATGAATTACATAAAAAGGAGTTAATACATATGATTTATGTACAAAGCTAAGGATAACGTTGGCATTCCGGACTGCAACACTTACAATTAGTGTACAGAACAGCTTTTACAAACGATTACGCAAATATATCGAGGATAAATAAGTAGACAGCTGTTAATTATTGTAATAAAAATTACAATAAGTTTTGTCAAAGTGTATTTCAATTGTGTTATATGCTTTTTTGAATTTTTTTGTTTTGACTTTAAATTTATGCTGACATATTTCTGCACATTGCTTATTGTTAGCCTAAATAAACTTTTGTTCAAATGTTTCCCTTGTTCCTTTTCACTTGGTGCGCTAGTATTATAGTTCTTTTATTCTTTTTTGTGTCTACATTAGAAGAATGAATGTTTCCAGTAGCAGCAAATCCTTTGCTTTAATTTGATAAATTAATTTGGCTATGGACATCGTCAGTCAGAATGGCGCAGCTTATACATCCTGCTAGCTATAATACAACATTTCTCTCACTTTTTCCTAGTATGAATTACACTCTGTATCACAAGAGCGTGGACATTGTAATTTCAATTTCAAGGTCGATGCAGGTAAAATTTTATAGGTATACGATTTATACTACCCCGGACTAAGATGCATTGCAAGAAAATGGTCAGTTTCATTAGTGCTTCGCCGTAAGTACATCGGGTTATGGGTGGCGAAGTACAAAGCTGAAACCTTTTTTGAAAGAAGGGCGCAACCGAAAATATCGACCGTGACTTTAATAACGTGATCTTTTCTGACGAATCTTCTTTCTGGGCCTGGACTTCTACCTCACATGCTTGGTTAATTCGTGGCGAACCTTTGTTGTTTATGCAGAAAAAGCTTTGGGGTGTTATTTGTTTTTACTGGCAATTTAAATGCGAATAAAATGGTAAAAAACATACAAAACGGCATTGCTAAGGTCTTCTCGTAAATGGTTTGGCGATGATAACAGCACCTGGGTTTTGCAAGAGGACAACGACCCGAAACACAGGAGTCGGTTATGTACGGAGTGGAAGCAAGAAAATGGCATCATCCCACTGGACTGGCCATCTCAGTCACTGGACGCGAACCCGATAGAAAATGTATGGACAGTCATGAAGGTAAAGCTTCGGAAAAAGCGTGTTTTTACTGCCAAGCAATTGTCATATCAGCTTCGAATAATATGGTGGTCTTTATCGGTAACTTGTCGATAGCATGCCCAAACGCTGTCAAGCAAAACTGGATAACGAAGTGGATTGGACTTCCCATTGGGTGAATGCATCTTAGTGTATATTATGTATTTTTAAATAAAAATTTTAAATTGGCTATATATATGCATCTTTTTATGATATCGTTGCTACGTTCTTGTGATACAGAGTGTATACCTATTACCTAACTCTTCTATGCAAAAGCTCGACATTTTGAATCAACAGGCTAAGATCGTCAATGTCAGTATGCTTTATTTAATCCTGTCATGTTGGCCAAACCATATTAACACCAAAAAGAATTTGAATGTATTTTCCAAATGCAAGACTCGCCTTTGACTGCAAGTAGCTCTTTGACTGCAAGTAGCTACTTGAACTGAAAATTTTGGGTCAATAGTTTAAAAACGTTGCCATGCTAGCCAAATAATAGTAACACCAAAAGCCACTGAGATGCAATACCCAAATGTAGGACCCGCGCTTAACAGTAAATATCTCTTTTACTTTCAACGTTAGATATACGCATCATTATACAAAAGCATCAAAGATGTAAATTTCCTATGCGGTAGATACAGAAAGCAACAGTTGTTCTGTATGCACTGTTGCTCTGTATTGCTAAATATTACCATGGCGTCAAAACTGTCAGGAATTGTGAAACTTCAACAATTTTTATTGCTTGTGCAAAAACACTTACTCAATTGTAAGGTTTAAGGCGAAACCCATAGTAGGAAATCAAATATTTTAAAGATGTAGAAGAGTTTGTAAGGCATTCCTCAAGGCTTACCTTAGATCCGTACTTTACGGAGAAATGGGGCAATAGTACTTTTGTAGAACACGCATAAATAATAGCGACAACAATAATATTCTCAAATGCAATAAAAAGTAGAGATTCCGGTAAAATGTTTTGTACTAATTTAAAAATATTTTCAACAAAAAATTGTTTTAAACTGAAATATAAACTCAAATAATTCTTCATCATTTCATACCTTTACATTCCAACCACAAATTGATTACAAAAAACAAAACTGGTAGTCGTGTTTAACTACCAGTGGAATGGTAAGCAGTCGAGTGCCGGTTTTTATTAATACTAACACGTGAAATACCGGACGATGCACTTTATTACGTTGGTCCACCTAAATATTTGGAAGGCCTTACAGGAATATTTGTGATTTACACTTGCATCCCAAATATTCGGTATTAATCACTCTTTTAAGCTCCCGAACAACTGCAATGGTCTGGAGCAGTCATATTTTAGAATACTTTTTCTGTTTCAAGATTATTTATTATGTCGTCTGGCATTTTAAATTTGTTGTTCTCTGTCATAAAGCGCTTTTTATAAATACAAGTTTGATACTTGGATTCCAGAAATATATGATGAAATACAATAATTTCTACGAAATATATGACTAGATTAATAGTGCTAAAACAATTTTAGAAAACCCCTATAAGTTTTTGTAAACTGTAACTAAATATACAATTGCACATTATTCATATTGGAATTACAGACCAGGCTTTTGACGTTTTGCGCCTATTTTCAAATGTTTATAGTTGATTCAAAACTCAATTCAGCTCAAATGTTTTCACAAGGTGGTACCCGAAAGTTCCCAACATGTAGCGGTAAATAAAATTCAAAAATACAAGGATAGTTCCTTTGGGAGTGCAAATACCGATCACAGCGTCTTTGCCTCGAGAGGAATGCATTCTGAAAGCCTTGTTTTGCTAATGTGTTCAGCACCGTCCGCGAGTCAGCTTGAATCTCCTCTATTGTGTCAACTCTTCGTTCCTTCAACTTGATTTTTCTTCTTTCTAAAGAAGAAAAAGTCACAAGGAGCCAAGTCAGGAGAGTACGCTGGATGAATGAAAGTGGTACATATGTGTCGCGTGGCGAGCCTCCAATTATTTGGAAGTTTATTGACGCTCTTAGCAGAATTCAGCATGGAAGGGATTTGTTTTATAAACAGTTAGTAGCTGGGCATAATCCACCCTAAAAATTGAAACGTTACAGAGAGGCTGACTTGAGAATACTAAACATTGTAAATAATTATGACAATCAAAATATTATCGAGTATTTGAGAGGGATTGCTCATAATTTTGAAATGGAGTCTGGAGGCGAGTCGTTCCCTGGGCGAGATGTCCCTGCGGCGATTTGTCCTAGACCGTGTAGATAATCCCATCAATATCAAATCGGCAGATGAGTAAGAACTTGCTGCTTTTAACTTGACATTCGTCGTCATCAACTGCCGTTCGGCTATTTTTCAAACGCTTGAATCAGCCATAAGCTTGTGTTTCTTTAATACTTTGTGTGTTTTGTGGTAGTCAAATCGGCCATTGAAAAACCACAAGCTGGAACAATAACGAAAAGTTGTTTATCAACAAAAAACGTTTCTATTTAGAACAATGTGGCTTGGAATACTCACTCACAAAGGTTGTACACAACTCCAGGTAGCGGCATTTGATTTGATTGTAGCCGCATCTGTTCCCGCCCATTATTCAAATTTCAAAAACTTTTAGGTACTACCTTAACGTGTAAAGTCTCTTTTAATAATAAAGGCCCTTTTGATTTATGTATATAATCGTATTAGGCACTTTACTTTCTTCGAACAGTTTAATAGTGTTGATGGTGCAAGCTTTTTCATGTTAGTCCAGAAGTAGTTGAAAGCGATATACATATTCCATCTACTTTCCTTTCGCCACTTTCTGCATTATTTAATTTGTTTGATCTTGTTTTCCTGTTACTCCTCTTACAGCATATTACTTGTCCAAACCATTAATCCATACAGTTTTAAAATGTTGAATACCCGCTGGCTATCCATGACCAACAAAGGAAAACCTAAGAAGGCATGAAGTGACAGTGTTAAAAATGCAGCATGGGAAATATAACATGAATTTCAAGGAATTAGCTGACGATAAATAAGTTGTATTTGAGCCTAAAACCACCAATTTCAAATTTTGATGACTTCTGGTTAGAACTATTTTCATGTCATCGAATCGCTTGATGTACACTTCTACCATTTTAAGTGTTCATAAGGTACCTATATACCATTTTTATAGCGACAAACCTAATGAAAGCGTAACTTGCCCAGCAGTCGTTGGAGCTTATACGCTCCATCTTACCGTATCCACATGCTCTCCGAAATATGTTCAGTGTAACTTCTAATCATATCTAGTTGTCTGAAAAACGTATACAAGGTAATATTTAAAATTATAGCTAACTTTCCAAGAACCACTAAACAAGTAATATTCTTGAAATTTATAGATTCTTGCTATGTGGTACAGCAATATGCCTATTATTCCGGATATCTTAAATACTCTAATAAATAATATTGTCCCTATAAAGACAAGAATATGAGTGTTTTTTGTGCTATAGCGTATACATAACTAAAATTATTGAGGAGAAATATATATGAATATTCTCGTTTACATGCTAGTATAATAACTTTTTAAACTGCCTTCCATCTCTTTTCTACGCTGGTAACGCAAGTTCGGGATGTTCCGCTCTGAGATTTATTACCGGTGAAACATAAAAAATACGATGTTTACAAAATGGAATGTATAATTTATTCATAATGACTACATTAAAAATACCAGGAGACACCTACAACGTCCTAAACTTGAAAAAGAGCCTTATGTTTTAAGGTGGTACCATTAATAATAAGCAAGTCCACTGCCGCACACGGCGTGCAGTGGTTCAATTTGAAAGGGATAAATGCAAAACTATTTTCCACTTTCTCTTATAAAATTCACTTACCACAAGAAGCTCGAAGAACGTTTGTCTTACATGTAGGTTGCAAGTGTCTGGTTTAGAAAAATATCTACGAATGATATCATAGTTACATACCGCGTTAGTAAGTTCTGTAGTAAAGTAAACCGCTAAAATATATGGACAATGTTACAACGTTTGCCCGCTATGAAAGTATAAGGAGGGGGACCGCTCGAAGCGAATCGAAGACGCTCCTAGCACAAGTGGCAACATTATTCGCTATACGTATGGGCCTCGCGCCTATAAATGAATTCTTACGTAGCCTAGTATAAGAAACAATAATTACATATAACTACAATAAGTGCAACCCACAAATGAAGATGTATTCAAGACCTTTTCTTTGTCACATACTACATCTTACCAAAAACGAATTAAAATCCACTAATCACACATCGTAAGTGTATGATAACATTTATTCTTATAAAGGACATCTAACTGCAAATATTTTAGTGCAATCCTTAAATAAATTTTTCTTAAGTTTCTCATGACTTTTCAAATTTAAACTTAACCCGCTCACTACACACTAGCAATCAATTGAAAATACATTGTAATCGCATTACCTCCACAATAAAACCAAGCAG
Organism: Dynastes maya; assembly: GCA_029619315.2. Lineage (NCBI taxonomy): Eukaryota > Metazoa > Arthropoda > Insecta > Coleoptera > Scarabaeidae > Dynastes > Dynastes maya. Next base: position 31,437,127 of record JAROYE020000001.1, read on the forward strand.
TACACCAGCTTTTCTCAGATTCGAGTAAGGTGTCCGAAATACGGAAAGACAGCAGGAATACAAATAAAATATGTGAGTATTAATAAAACGTATGAGTATTCACCTAGGAATGCAATACGTCTTTTACAATGAATTCGATACACTGCAACACCTGGAGTACCACAAGAGTCAAACCTAGGTCCCTTGCTCGTTATTTTATTTGCTTGAATGTATTGACTGTAGGAAGTGTATTTTCACAGATGTTCTAAAAATATTCTGTGAAATTAGTAGTGTAGATGTTTGCTACTACCTACAGAACCAGATTAATAAAATTTCCCGGTGATGCATTGATCCCGATGGTAACTTCAAGTGAATGGTTGTGATGTGGTGTTATATTCCAGGAAGAGAAACATCCTTCGCTATGCCTATATCCTTGATAATGCCTTACTCAATGATTGCTTGTCGATAAAGAATCTAGGAGTTTATTTTGATTCTTCGCTTACCTCTACGCCACATCGAAATCGTGTTCTTTTGTCAACTGTAAAAACACTAGGTTTTGTTATACGAAATTCCCGCTTATTTCAAGATGATACTGCCAAACTTTTATTTCATTCCTACGTCAGAAACAATCTCGAATATGCTAGTGTGGTGTGGTGTCTCGTTACCTACGATATAACAAGGCTGAGCGCTCTACGATGACGTCACGCTGGGTTGCTGACATATCGCCATGCACGATATTAGCCTAAGCGGTAAAGGAATCGTTTTTTTGCATTTCTTTTTTAAGTTTTGAAGGGATTCCAGTTTAAAGAGGATGCCAGTCGCCAACTGAGCCCTTCTTCGTATCCCACTCGATTTTATTTTAGAAAAACAAAGTTTCAAAGCGAAAACCAAACACGTAACCGAGCACCGTTTTTGTGAAAGATGTACTTGTGGTTGATATTTAATCGACTAATTATTATTATTTGTAATTGTACATGTATTTGGACGAAACTAAGGTTGAAATGATACAGTAATTGCAATCTTGTTTGAAATTTTGTTCAATTTCACGAGAAAATTTACAGACATGCTATTTAACCAGGGTCTTTAATTCACTATTATGTGGTGTTTTACTTAATCTATCTTTCCTATTATGTGGTGTTTTACCTAATCTATCACTACTATTCAAAGCTATTTGAACAATAAAATCTTCACGTTTTTTTTCAAATACAATGGACAGTTAGGGAATTGAGTTGGCATAGCATTTTTTTAAGCCTAGAATTTTTTAAACTTACAGTTATAGTTTCACCGGTCCTTGAATCTGTAGCTGTTGAAAAATACACAATATTTTCTTTTACAAAGTGTAACTCACAAAGAAAACATACAAAACAGCCGTCGCCACAGCTTTTAGGTAATCCCTTTTTTATCGTTCCAGAAAAGGTTTTACCGCTTATACAACACCAGAAAAACATTACAAGCGTCACTAACAAAGTACGGAAATATCACTACACAGTATTTTTTTTTAATAAAACCAATATAATTTGGATAAACCAATTCAAACTGCTGAGACGGTCTGAATGTGTAAACGCGCTTATGGCTGATCGACGACCTACTGCAAAATACGTCACAGCCTGCTGGTGTAAAAGTCATTTGGTCTTCTAATATCGGATGTCTCCACTATACATCTCATAGAGCGCTGCTTGAAAAGATCCAGCATATATTTCTCAAATATTTTTATTTGAAAACTGATGGGACGTATCCACTTCGAGACATGGATCATAATTTTCTCCTGCAAAAGTTTGAAACAGAGTCACCACAAAACCGTTGTCAACTATATACCTATATAGTATAAAGTTTTTATACACGTTTTGAATAACAAATTTGATTCTGCTTGCTTGTTACTCATGGTTGAATGTACTGGTACCTAGATTTTCTGCCCGTTCAACCCCAACAGTTACAACTAATACACTGAACGAAAAAGATACGTAAATATAATTAAAAGCACGTTAATGTAACAATTTTTTTATCAAAATTGATCCAACGAACGAGTTTATTACTTTCATAAATCGCTGCTTTCTATATCGATGAACACATACTTTTGTATATACACTATATATAATAAACGAATTTATTGATATAAGGAATACGTTTATTAATGTTTAATGAAAAGTCCCTAAAGTTCGTTTCGCTTCTCACAAAGTACGTTAACAAACGGGTATTTATTATATTGATAAACGCGTTTCAATTTGATAAACGTAGTTCAGTGTTGTAATAAATTTATTAGTTAATATAATAATTTCTTTTTGTTGCTTTAACAAAACGAACACGATTTATTGAATTAATTTTTTTCGTTATGTACCATTTTCCACCATTATCCATGCCGAAATTTTAAAGCGGTTTCACAGTTCTGCGATATAAATCATAATTCTCCGAATGACATTATCGATATTACTAAAATACACCTCTAGTAGTTTTTGGTTAATATTTAATTATTTTTATTGTCAATGTTGTAGAGCGCTTTAGAAGTTGTTTGCAACAACGTTTTTTTTTTCTTTTATATTTACATATTTAGGTGTCTGCAATTTGAATTTAATTTTTGTCCTTTATTTGGATTGTAGTAATCTGTTGGATAATAAAATGGTATTATTATTATTATTAGAAATAAGACACACTACACCAAAAATAAGTCAGAAAAATGTAATCTTCATTCGCATATTACAAACGACAACCAGGTGTTATTCTGGTCTATAACACCTGATATAGAAAAAATAAACTTGGTAAAATATAACAGTTTTTATTTTTCAATATAATCTTTCCTAACTTCAATACACTTATTACTAGTCTGGGCAAACAGCGGTCTGACTGTTACCGCTGTTTTATGTGTAAACTTTTATGCGCTTGCCACGCCTCTGGCTGTTACCGCATATTTGCCCAGGTTAATAATCATTAGTCTGGGCAAACAGCGGTAACAGTCAGTGTAGTAGATATGTGGTGCGGAGTCGGCGATTATTTATTTCACGCGTTCACAGCGTCAGTACTAAATCGATGCTGTATGCGAGTAGTTCTGTGTATATGTAGGCTGTAGCTTATTTCGTAATTGTACGCTTATGTTTGCTTTAAAAATGTCGCAGTTATAGGTACGTCGCGAAAACGATCAATAGCAGACACAGTTAAAAACTTTATAGTGGACATGCCGGACTTAATTTTTGATGGAGCTCAAATTCAATGTCTAGTTTGTAAAATCCCTTTAATGTGTTGGTCCAGAAGCCATTGTCAACGTTACATCGAAAGCAAACAGCATTCTTCTGCAAAATGTGGCACACGAGACCAAGAAAAATTTACATTTGATTTATGTGTTACTCTTATTTTAACTAATCTATCGTTTCGTTTACTAGACAAAGAAGCATTTGTCTCCTTCTGGAATAAATATGCGGACTGTAAATTACCTAGTCGGGCATCGATACGAAATGTAGTGCCATTTGCTCGTGAACATGTAGAAAAAAGAATGAAAACGGAATTGAAAGATAAAAAACTGTGGTTGTGTGTGGACGAAACAACAAATCGTCAAAAACATTCTGTGGTTAATGTAATGGTACGTACAATGGAAGCAAATCGACCGTCATCCTCCTTCTTACTTGCTTTCAAAAGAGTTATAAATTGTACTGCCGATGAGATTTTAAAGGTGGTGTTGAACTCATTGAACAAATTTGAAGTTTCAACTAAGGAACTTTTAATGTTTATGAGTGATGGTGCCGCAAACATGCGTTTTCTTGGGCCGGTCTCTTAAAGAACACAGTGGTAACTTCCTACATGTAACGTATAAAATCCATACTCTAAATCTTGCGGCACAAACGATTCCCACATGTTTTTCACTAGTAAATGCATTGATTGCTAGTACAAAGGCAGTGTTTCTAAAGTCTCCGAAACGTACCCGACTATTTCACAAACTGTGTTCTGATTTACCTGAACCACCACAGCCGATTGTTACACGCTGCAGAGCATGGTTGCAGGCTAGGTTTTACTACAACAAGTAAAGTGATCAAGTAAAGAAGGTAGTTTTAAAATTCAATCCGACAAAAGCTGCAGCAATCGAGAAAAGCCAGGAAATATTTCAAGATAGGTTAAAAGAGATTCACAAACAATTCACAACAATTACTTCGGACTAGCGGAGGGAATAGAAAAATTACAAAATGTTTCGATGTCGCTAGTGGATTCTGCTCAAATTGCGAATGATGTTCATGCACAGTTATGCGCTGTAGAAGGCGAAACAAATTGGTATGTAATACGAAAATTTGAAAGCGTTTTAGAGAAAGACTCTTATATTAAGACAAATTTGTGAAGGTGCGTGTGAGGATGCATTAAGTTGTTTCAAAGATTATTTTAAATATGCAAATATAACATCGCTAGATGTCGATCGGTCGTTTTCGGCATTAAAAAACATTTATTCGACACGTCGTACTCACTTGACTGAAACATCTGTGGAAACATATCTAATGATTCAAATATTTAACAGATGTTACCCAGTTTGTGATTTCACGGAAGACTTTTAAAACGGTAAGTGTTTCAGTACGTTTTATAATTTATTTCTTACCTCCTATTTTATGTGTAAACTTTTATGCGCGCGCCACGCCTCTGGCTGTTACCGCATATTTGCCCAGGTTACTTATTACAACGATCAATTAATAATTCTATACCCTTGTAAAAACAATCTAGTTTCCCCTTCAAATTATATTACAGCTGCTTACAACTCAGTATCGTCCTTAGAACGACATTCCCTTGGAAAAACGATCATAATACAGAACCATTGTTTCATCTTTTGTGACAGGGGACTCCAGAATCGGTTTCTGGCGCACACATTCGACACGACGTTCACGTTCGAGAGCAGAAAGAAGACGTGGTACCCGTCTTGCACCAATCGTATTCATACCCAAATGATTATGGAGAATTCGGCGAATTCTTGTTTTAAGAATGTTAGACATCACTGCTAATTCACTTTCAAACGGCGATCTGCTAATACAATTTCTTCAATAATTGAAATGTTTTGAGGCGTTATCGGTTCAATTGGCCAACCAGGGTGGGGCGCTCATCATCTTCAAGGAACCAAACGAAAACATTTTGCCCACTTTTTCAGAGTGGAATATGAAGAAGATAAATCACCATAAATGTCATCTAAACGTTGTTTAATGTGATTAGGCGTATGTCGCTCTTTTGTCAAAAATTTAATGACCGCACGGTACTCAATTTTCGTTACCTGAAACATTTTTATGCACTAGTCACGTTGTTTGGCCGGCTACTAAAAACTACTACTCTTCGAGGCGTAATATATATAGTAATAGTGTAGGCCGCGTACATGTGCAACTATGACGCAAGGGAGTTTGAACACGTTAGAGTATGTCGGACCCATCAGGCCGAGAATTTATGGCGCCTACCTCGTACTTTATCTATTACATTCGTTTGTTACTTCTTAATTACATATTTTTAAAACCTAAGTTATCCCAAAATGACGAAATACGCTCACCAAAAATTATAACTGAAATTATTTATATCTTTGTAATTTTGGTAATAATTATTTAAAATTAAAAATAGTTACAATCTTTAAAGGTGGTACACGTCTCTTTAAAGATACTTGGTAACAATGGTATTTCTAACGTATACAACAATTTGGCAATTTGTAGTAACCTGGTGTTTTACAGCGTATTGATTTTTAAGGTTGTATGTATCAAAGGATATGGAATATAAGCATTTATCTCTGGATTCGCGCAATGTTATAACACGAATATCAAAAGATGGAATCTGCCAACAGAAAATTGCACATTTTTTGCATTAATCAAGCGTGCGTATCCAAAATATAGTAAGTATTTAAAATCAGAGGAGAGATATTTAGAAAACCAGCAAATGGTCGACGTCGTATTAACCGCCCCAGAAATTGCCGCTGAAATTTCGTATTCCAGCGATCATAAAGGAGGTATTTCTATCACTTAGAACACCACAATTTGTGGCAGAAATAGGAAAGCGAGGCTTACCTTTGGAAGCGTGCACTGGAATTGTCAGCAGGAGCAGAAAGTAATTTAGACTGAAGAATTAACATGTTTAATATTAGGACCAGATTGAATTCATTATGTATGCCGTCCTAAACGTGGTTCAAATCCCGCTTTACTTTTCCTACAGTCAAACACGGTGGCGATAAAGTTATGGGGTGCGTCACATTAGGATCTACTAAAGTTGGGTCATTGAATATCATTGAAGGATCTTTAACGGTTGCGGTGTACAAAGATATCCTTGTGGATGTTTTTCCACCTTGCGCTAAGCAAACTTATGGACAAGGCTTTACTCTCCAATAAGATAACGACCTCAAGCGTTGCCGAGGGAAAGCGATTTCAAACAAAAATGCGAAAATAATTCTTTTGAGGGAAGAATGAAAAGATGATAACATGTCGAATAATTTTTCAATATGCGGCAATAACGTCAGGCAGTTCCAGATACTACAGGTTTCAATACTAAGTTCGTCATCATTTGTTGTTGTTTTTTCTCACCTTAGCAATAAATTTCATTTATGAAATTATCTTCTACTAATTAAGTTTATTATCGCCAAATGTTTTAATCCAATTGTTTATTACAAATTTTAATTAATTATTAATTATTCATAAGATTGTCCCGAGCTTGACCTTCTCTGCTCACTCGGTAATTAATAAATTACCCAATTATAACTATTCATTAGACGCTGCTAGCACACCTCCTTGTAGGCAATTTATGGACTACCGTACTTACACATCTATGTCAATAGTGTTGTCGCATTAATACTTGGTAATACATTGGAATGTGAATCTTGCACTAATATGCTAGATAAATTTGCGGGCCGACAACAAACTCTTTCTTTTGATTATTAACTTTTGAAGATTTGCTTCCCTTCCGAATTTAGTACAACTGCTTACTAGAATTTTCCTGACAGTAAAACTAGAAGCACCATTATCAGTATTAACAACATATGGATAAGAGTGGCAAAAAGTTGACACCATTAGATGTGTTTCCACAGCTGTCTCGGTGAGCGATGTTCGCCGTGGTGAGAAAATGAGTTTATATTTTGAAAAAGAGCGTTCAACATCTACCGATGTTATACATGCATGATTAAAATACTCTTTGTACTTAGTCAGTGGATTATTCGATACACCATCACAAATTTGTTTTAGTGTGCTAAAATCAGGATCTTTCTGTACCACACTCTCGAACTTTTCTAACACGCGATTATATTTTGCATCATGTATAGTCAGTAGCTGTGTATGCGCTCCGTCCATAATTTGCAGAGACCGCAATAATGATAACGATCTATTTTGTAATTGGTCTATTACGTCAGCTAATCCTTTATAGTAGCTACGAATATTGTTTAAATCTGTTTCAACGGAAATACCTTGAAATCTCGACTGGCTCTCCTTAATAGCTGCAGCTTCGGCAGGATTGAATTGTGCAACAACAGCTTTTACTATTTTGAAATGTTCAGCATAATAAAAAGCTGCCTGCAACCATGTTCCCATGCGTTTCATTTTCTTTTCATCGCGTACAAATGCAACATGGTTACGTGCCGTTTTCTCCGTTGGCAACCGCAACTCGGGATTGTATTTGTCCCAAAAGTCCTTAAACGGTTGTTTATCGAGTAAGCCTAGTGGCAAATTATAGTTTATCAACATAAGAATTACATAAAAAAAATGCACTTCTCGGTGGCATGCCCAATTGTCGTTTTCTATGCTGTGCGGAATTTACGTATCTTGTACAGTTCCACTTCTTATTTGACATCAAATGTATTTTGCACAGTTTACAAACTATCTTACTTCCGTTGTAAAACAAATCGGGAAGATCAGAAATAAACTTATTTCCTATGTTTTGAAAGGGTCGTTTTTTAGCCTTCGACGTGTTCACTAAAAACTACAATTAATAACTACGTCTGTATCAATAAAATCAAAACACACTACACTAAATAATAACTACAATTAATAACTACGTCTATATCAATAAAATCAACGCGCTCTATCCGGTATCCAATGCTAAACTGAACTGAGTGATGATGATTTGTCGTGTCGTATCATAATCGACCAGCCCTCCTCGCCCACCTAAACACAATCACACCGCCGCTGCGATTGCTCTCTAGTTACCGGGCTCTACTTATAACGAATAACTAGGTTAAAAACTGAAAAGTCTACAACTCCACCGCAAACAACACATTGCAAATAATATACATATTTAGAAGTTTAAAGAAACGGTATGTGATAAACGAAAGAATTAGCATATTTGAAAATAGCAGAAAGAAATGATCCGTTGTCATTATTTTATATCTTTTTATAAAGAATTTTCTAGGACAACACTCGCTGTTATTAAAACTACACAATGGAAATATTTCCACGAATAATGATGGTATCTTAAATTAATTAATAATTTCTCTATATAACATACTTTTGTTCCAAGATATGTTAAATGCATTAGAATAGTACTCTATACTTCTTGAAGTCACCAGGCAACAAAAACCAATTCACACAATATTTAAATCAGAAATCAAGTGTTAATAAAAATTTAGATTGGAGACGACTTAAAACAAATATATTTATGCATTCAATAGCGTACGTAATGATAAATTTACCACTCTAAACATTAATTGTCCTACGCTGGTTTACAATACGTTGTCAATAGTTTCACTAACTACTTTATATCAATGATGTTACAACAGTGGCTACTTTATTATTTTCAGAACAGCAGTTATTAATCATAATTAGCAATATAAAATATCGCAAGTATTAAAGATATAAAGAATCCAATATCTAACATTATCCCTTTAATGAACTATATAAAACACTTGCAGATATCATAATTTCATATTTATTATTGCGCATTTGAGTATTTGCGCAAACCATTAAATTTGATTAATGTTATTAAATAGCGTGTGCTGCCTGGGATAGATATTGTCGTATCGAAATGCGAAGGGCAAAGACAGAGAAAACGTAAAAGAGATGGAAGGAGAAAAGCAGTGGGACCCCCGGGTTGCCCATAACTCTACGAACTGCAGGGGGTACAGTCCGAGTGTGTGTCCTGCCGCTCTCTACACCAACTATTTTACACCAAAGCAGCAGCAACTGTATGCGGAAACTGTCGGTCTTCACGCGGTACACGTTCCATTAACATTTTATGTGTAGACCAGTACCTGCCTTCCTTCACTCGTGTAACCATTAGAGTAATTGGTTCGAAGTATTTTCTCCCCAAATAAACAAAAACAAGAAGATTACCGTCAGCGTTGTGAAGCTACTGTAAAAGTTTCTGATGTTTAAATTTTCGGTTGACGTTACACCTGTAATGGGCCGGATGAATTTTATAAAACTAGAAATCTGCTTCGTCTCATTTAAGTAAATGTCTATTACGCCTGAACTTACTACTAAGGAATGTTTAGTGTATAAATATGTTTAACAAATTCGATGTCCTTATCACTGCACAATACATACGAGAGTAGCCTGAAAAGTTTCTAGCCTAACACGGAAACAAATGTTTTTTGTCAAATTTTTGTTAAAGCCTAGGAAACTGAAAAAAGATCTAATGAAAACCCCAATTCGTGAATTTTTGCATGGCGACCACTAACGTGTGGGACGATGCAATTTCTGCCTTCAATTTGTCAAGTACTGATGCCCAGTATGCCCTCGTCATTGTTTTTCCTTTTTCAAAATAGTCGATTAACATAACTCCATGATTATCCCAAAAAACAGTCGCCACCACTTTCCCAGTCGATGGAGCAGCCTTTGCCCTTTTCGCAGCCGATTCACCCTTCTCAGTCTACTCTTTCGACTGTGACTTGGCTTCAGGAGTGTATACTGGTGTATCCAAGTTCCATCTACAGTTATTAATCGACGCCAAAACTCCGACTTATTTCGCTTAAATTGCTTCAAGAGGGTTTTGGAAATGTTCATTCGAATGCGTTTTTAGTCCTGAGTGAGCAAGCGCGGCACCCAGCGCACAGTTAGATTTTTCATGCCCATGCAGTGCTTTGTTACGTTTTCTTTCGGCTATTGCATTCGGTAACACCTTACTACTTATTTTGTTAACAAAAATTATGAATAATTTTTAATTGTTTTCTTGTTTGGTTGATACAAGTTTAAATACCTATCGATATATACAACTTTTACCTTTCTTTGGTTTTTTTATTAAACGAATTTTCTCATACGTTAACTTGCGACTTTTTTTTTATTATTCAAATCATCCCGCAATGTCTACCCTTCCCCTGATAATTTATTTTTATTACTATCCTTGTGGGTTCCTGTTTACTCCAATCACCTGACAAGGTTAATTCAAGCAGGTGGCATCTTATAAATTATCTGTTATTTGTATTCGTGAGAAGTTCCGAACCACTCTCTCGCCGACGAACAGGCTGACACCCTGAATGAAGGATTCACTAATCATTAAATTATTAAATATTCGGGGGAAAAGTTGTTGTATCCCTTTGTTATTTTGGATTCTTTTTTTGAACTAATTCCTTTTGCAATTCCAAGGCGCTAGAACGTAGTAGGTTGCAATTTTTAGCCGTCCGAACGTTCCATGGTCAACCAAGTTGGTACGACCACATTTAAATTTAGCAGTCCAATATTTCACTGTGACAAATGATAGCGCAGAGCCTCCATAAACAGCGTCCATCTCGGCCTTAATTTGTGTGAGCGTATTGCCCCCCCCCCCCCCCACAAGAATTTAATGACGGTTTGACATTCGATTTTTTCCATTTTTACAGAAACACTAACGTCGAGTGACACGAACGACTGTGAAACAACAACTGTGCGTCAAATATGTCTGAAATGTTCAACGCATGCACAATTATATTACCAGAATACTTTTGACGAGTAACGCCATCTTCATGTTGAAGTTTGTAACTTCTTAAAGTACCCTCGCAAGCTCATATACAGATTAAAATTATGAGTAAAAATTAGCATTCAAAGTGTTACACTGTATGTAGATAACTCCCATATTATATGTAATGCTGTATCCGAAGTTTTTAAATCTCTTTATCATTTGGTAAAAGAATAAAATTACAAATATTATTAGATAGACTGTTATTGCATTCCCTCTGTGGTAATACAAAACTCAAAGCAATGAGGGCAGCTCAAGGATTTATAAAACTTAAATATAAATAATATATTGCTTCGATAAAATTATAGAAAATGTTTCTTTTCCATCATTTGATGTGTGATTTCTTGTACATGCCCGACACTCCATCTCCTGGAAAGTTACCAGTCATCATAATGCATCCAAATTGATTTTGAAACACTGTGGACTCCACAAGCCATCCAATTCAATACAAATAATTGCAACATTTGAGAGTTACCTCATAAAGATACAAATTAACATATTTTATTGAGTAGATTAATTTATAAAATACTTGATGATAGTCATTTCTAACCATCTCAGTGCAAAAAAGGTGCAGACTCGCCAAAAAATAGTGACAAGATGTCATGTTATAAACACCTATTAGAAATGTAACAAATCGTTTTCTGATTGTTATAAACACAAATTACCTAGTATGGAATAACTTACACAATCTGACCGAGCTTCAAAATTCAAAGAAAGAAAGTATATTTAAGCGAAATTTGAATCAAATTCTAATTATAATTTTAAGATACGTGATATCACCGGTACAAGACACCGTAATTCAAAGGTTAGTATGCCAAAAAAACATCATCCCATCTACATGACAAACTGTGTATGTGGTACTACTATGATTATGTACACTACCACATCTATACGTTCATTGTGAACAGCAAGTTGGAACAAATTTGCAACAAAGACATTTAAAATGCTTCGGCAAGATTTCGGCGATTCTGTAACGAGCCGCTTGAGCTTTTTGAATGATACGCCAACTTCAAGAATAGAAAGACACCATTTGAAGATAATGACAAATCAGGAACTCCCTCAACGAGCTTAAACGACAGAATTCCTTTCCCACTGCCCAAATCATTAGCAGGAAAAATTGTTTTTTCATCCAGTAGTAAGCTCACAAACCTTTTCAGGAATACGCAGGATCCAGATAACATGGATAGATCAGGAATTTATAAAATGTAAAGATCATGCTGAAGCGTACATTGGGTAAAGAAAAGGATCAATCAGAGTTAGGTACAAAGAGAATCTGGCTCATTTTGAATTCAAAAGGTTTGACAAATCTAGTGTTGCCGTACATATGCTTGAAAAGAATCGTGTTGATAATATAAAGTTTTTTAAGTTAAAAACGTAAACGGCAATATTTGATTAAAGTGTTATGAAGGCATGGAAATTTACAAAAACAAATATATTTAATGAGATGAGATTTAAGGCCTCTACATTCCAGCCTTTAAATCATGGGTCACTGCGGTCAATCAACCGTAACATTAAATTTGCATAATAGCTGATGTTGTTTTCGCTAAGTTTGTTAGTTCACTCTTATTGCTGAAGATGATAACTTAGCTATCGAAACGTGCGTCCAGTGTTACTAAGTATTGTCGTTAGGATTTTAATGAAGTGTTTCAATATGATCTTACATCTGCACCCACCCTATATGCCAGATTTAACCCCAGCATATTTTGCTTCCTTTCCAAAGTTGAGAATCAAACGAGGCCACCATTTCAATACTATTCCAAAGCTCCAACGCAAATGGAAGAAGGTGTTTACTATGTTTTGAAAAAAAACTCTTCTATGGCACACTTAAAAAAGGCCCAAATTTCAATGCCGTAACAACTTCATTGAGAATTAGCTTACTGTTTCGTCTCCAGTCCTGTCGTAAGATAAGTTCAGGAATGCTATTCTCTGTTGGAGGTGGATTCCTATTTAGTAGTTGCCTGTAGATTATTTGCCTTTTAGAAATCGATTAATTAAATTAGGGTAACGATTGAGTTGATTCTTTTCTTCTTAACGTTATGCAAAAGGCTAATCAAAAATATTTGAAGATACTACAATCATCGTATTAGCTATGTTATTACATCGTATATTTATATAGAATGGTCAATCGATCTGTATATCCAATTAACATATATGTATGTGTATTAAGTCATGAATATCGTTACTTCTAAAACATTTCCTTATATTGTTTAATTTCTTCATGCATGTGTAGAAACATGTATACGTGTGTTGTAGAAAAGATAATATGAGAATTAAACGCGAGACCTCTCGCATACGCCATATGCGCAGTATTTAATGGAGTTCCTAAAAACGTGCTGCAAGAGAGCGATGTTACAAAAAGCTCTAGTAATATGCAAAGTCAGCGTTATTAACAAGGTGCAACAAACTAGTCGGACGGTACGGTATACGTTACAGTGGCGTGCTCAAGATTTCTCCTGTCATAAGACCAACACGGAAAGAAACGGGAGGGTGTCACGAAGCAAGTTTTATTCCTACAAATCATCAATTTACATTTATAGCACCGCAGAGTAGAGTACGTCATGCACTCGTAAGTGTGAAGCGAAATGCTTTTGTAAAGTATTTGTTTATACCATGTTGTGTGGTGTAGTATAAAAGTAGTATGTAAGCATAAGTGTGAAAATTGCGGCTATTGTGTTTAACTTCTACTATAATACTTTTCAATTTTACAATTGCAATATTTGTTACACCCACCACATGGAAAGGAAAAACACACATCAACGGTATTGTAGATTGTGTTGATTTTAAAACCTGTAAGGGGATTCAGAACACTTTTAATTCTATTGCCGAATGAAGCGCCGGCGGACCATATGTTTGCTGTTAATTTTCTGATCGTCAGGTAAGATACCCCAATCAAGATGCCATCGGTATTGAATTTTTTTTCACGTAAAATGGCCTTGTCGCGGACTTGTTTGAAGTGCTGTAAAGGCAGTATCAAGTAGTTTTCGATTTTCACGCGGCGAGATTCGAGCGCCCCCTGCCGTGGCGCGGCGTAATTATCGGAAAGAGTGATTGACGATAGCCCTTGGCCGACCGGTCGGGTCGAATTCAATACCACCACCGCTGCCACCACCTTCGCCGTCATTCTTCATCTGGAAAGCATTGGAATACGGGTGAGAGAGGTCAAAGCTTGCCAAACAATTCGCAACTAAGAAACTTGATATATTTACATTCTATTACTTCCACCAATAAGTACTATTATTTAATAATCTTTACTGGCAATTCTATAATTATTGATATTGCAAATAAACGAATATTAAACTTCACAGGTATTCCTCAGTATTTACATATGTTTTGGAATTCCGAAGAATTACAACCAGCATCCTCTGACCATCTAGGTACTTAATTACATTTTATTAGAATTGAAAAAGGGATGCTCCTATGGAATAGATGCCAATTTTTTGCACATTAAAGTAGTGCACTCCAAATGTAACAAAAGACATAGTGCATAATATCTATACAGAACTTTTACATAAGTACCAATGGTATAAATCAGTATTGCGGATACCGTTTCAACGATGTACCGTGTGTTAGAAATACTGTTGTTTCTTTCCATGAATTTTGGGATCTCAAGTCGTTGGCCAGGCATTTTTTTCCATATCACAGGTTTAAAAAATAAGTTGTCGTTGTATTATTGCGCGAAGCGTCGGGTTACGGAGTACACCTCGCACTTCTAGGCATCGATTACTATGATCATTAGCCACCCTACTTGAATTTTGCAGAATCCACAGATGTTCCAACCTTTGGAAGGTATTTTTAACATGCCAGACATCGTATTGACACGGAGCCTACGGTTTTACTTCCATATCCGAGAAGAAGGACATACTCCGGTTTTTATCCGTAATTAAAAACCAACCGTCGCGGTCGGGATATGAACCCGCGCCATTCGGATCGAAAGACAAGTATCCTAACCATTCGACTACCGATACGGTCCTAAAAAAAATAAAAAATATTAGTTTCTGATCAACACGGGGATTTTAACTTATTAAAAATCCCTGTGTTGATCAGAAACTATCTACAGAGACAGGTTCTGCTGGGATATGAAAAGAAATGTAATTTAAGAGAATCCCTATTTTCAAAACTATCTCTGGAGAATAAGCTTTTAGTGTACAATTGCAAAGTTTCAACGATTGATTTTTTTCCACCTCCAATAGGAAATTTCTGGGCAAAATTACAGACAAATACTACTCTAATTCTTAAAGAAATTGATATGGCACTTACAGTTATCTTGAGTAGAAGTTTTGGTTTTCTCTTTTTGCGTACAGTTGTTTGTATTAACATTTTCATCGATTTCTCATATTTTCTGAGAGATATTGAGGAAAACTGGAAAAATCACTTCCCTTGTTTTTATTTTAGTGACCTAAAATTAGTATACAGCGCAGATTTAAAGAACACCAAGGAAATGCACAACAAGGACATGCAGAGAAGTCAGCAGTCGCCAAATATATTTACCAAACTTTACCAAGGAACGGACCACAATAGTGAGTGTAACAACCTCGAGGTACTTGCTAAAAGCAACCACTAGATACCATCAACAGATCGCCAAGAAGTTACTGAAAATTATGAAGAATACCAACATATTTAATAGGATGACAGGTATAAACTAAACAATACATGGAGGTCGCCAATATGTAATATCAAATCGCCATGAGGAAAACCTATAATGGACACAACTCGAATTGCGATAGATACGGTCCACCTAACCGCAACAGAGATGGTTCAACGGAGTAATATGCCAAGGTATATAAGGAGGGACAGAAGGCAACACTTTACAAGATTTTTGGAGAAGTTAACAGTATATATATACAGCGACAGTATAACAAAATTATTTAAATTTACACTTGATAGCAAAGAGTGTCGAGCAGTCTCTCAATAACTTCATAAAAGTCCGTTTTACGTTTTGATAATCAACATCAATTTATCTGTTTATAAAAAATAGATAATATGTACAATATATCAGTATCTTATAGGAGGGACATTGTCTTCGTAACCCTATGCACCAATTTTTTTATTAAAGTTTGCCGTTTCCAAATTGCCAAATTGTAGTTTATAGTTTGGTTGTTCGGTAAAGCAAAGCTTGTAAGTAGTCTAACTGCAATTCGAAAAATGCTATCTATATTGGCTTCCCACTCAAGCTTGTAAATCACGCATATTTTAAAGCGTTAGCTTTTATTTCAGAACTATATAGTAGTAGCAGCATCTTATCGCATTACTAATTAGTTACATCAATCTAAAGTCGTGCAGAATACTATTTAAAACTGTTGGTAAGGATTGTCCGATAAACTCCCTTTTTATCAAATTAATTTATCTATTACAAAGTCGATGTGTCATTATGTACACTACAAAATGATTTAAATTACGACATCTGGTATCGATGTAGAAACTTGATCTTAGTCAACGATACAAATGCACATACATGGGTAGGTGTTATGTATATATTAGTATGTCATAAGTTATCGTCGTAGATCCATAAATATTCCTCTGTTTTAGTACTGAGTATAGCCTGTGGAGTTGAATACATATTGTGTACTTATTATCAGGAACATCAGTATGAAGTAGCTTCTCTAGGTT
The DNA here is from genome assembly GCA_029619315.2 of Dynastes maya. Lineage (NCBI taxonomy): Eukaryota > Metazoa > Arthropoda > Insecta > Coleoptera > Scarabaeidae > Dynastes > Dynastes maya. Next base: position 31,453,555 of record JAROYE020000001.1, read on the forward strand.
GAAGATGAAAAGATTTATGATTAACACATAACAAACATGTTTCGGATATATTGAGTCGTTGTTAAAGTAGACTAATATTGAGGAAGTGATACGTGGGCCAAACCTTTCTTCTACAAAGCGACATTCTTCAATAAGTAAGTGTAAACTCCAAATCCCAATATTTATGTTTGACCTTTGGCATTAAACTGATATGAGCATCAAGAACAGAGGAATGGCCTACCTAAAAGTCAAGTTAGCTAATTATTATAAATTCTAAAGGATATGTTTGTATAATTTCAAGGGAAATAATATAAATAATTTTTATTGCCGGGACTACTGGCGTAGTGCTTAGTGCGCTGGGCTATCAGTCTTGGGGTACCGGCTTCTAACTCTGGGCTCGTAACTGTCGGAGTAAGGTTTTCCATAGTTTTTCTTACTCAAAATTTGGCGAATACCCCCTATAATTGGCGAGAACTTATGGCGGATGTCAAAGCATGAATTATTATTATAGGTAGATGATATTACCGCAAAAATTGTGCGTTATCAGTGCGCATTTAGAGCACTTACGTTTTCTTCTTAACAGTCTTTCTTGCTCCTTTTGTGTATCATACCAACTCTTTAAAGAGCTACCAAATTCACGTAATGTTATTAGCATCTGAATACAGATCCCATACCATAATTATGAATTTAGTTATCTTGATCCATAAAGAAGAGAAATGATTAGAAGCATCGAAAGAAATAGGTTTTTGGACATTTAAGCTGACATTTAGACATCGATCTACATTTTCGCAAATAAATTTATTAATCTTTCCCACCATGAATAATGAAAAGGATGCAAGGAAAGAACCATATAACCAATTTTGAATTTTCGATTTTGTTGCTATCTGTTTCGAGCTAAAACTAATAAGTTGAAGTTTGAAATGTCATCTTATGTTCGTAAACTATATCGTTGAATTTTGGATGTGCAAGAGAAATTCACTTTGACCACTTCGGTTACCTTCAAAATACAATTTTGGAACTTCTATATCCTTCAAATCCTTGTTTTACGTTAAGGTTTTATTTTCTTTTATTTTTTTAGATTCATTCAAAAACTAATCAAATTCTTATCAAATAAAGCGTTTCTTTCAAATCAGGGCCTTTTTTATAACAATGAATTGTATGACCATTCAAATTATATCTAATACGATTTACGCGCAAGTATCTACATCCTTCTGAGGGAACCAAACCAAGGTTGCTCACAACTACCATTATTTATACATTTACTTGACTGACAGCCAATTCCTCAGGACCAAACAGGTTCATTACCAAGCCATTAGTTTCTACGCCTCATGTACTGAACGTGTTGGACTTTGTGCACTTTTCAAAATAATGCCACTGTTATCAAATACAACCTTTCGGCTGCATTTTTGTAATTGATATCCTTAAGTTGATTGTTTAAATTGACTTCTAACCTGAACTACTGCTGTAATTAAAGTTTTGCAGAATAGACATGCATTCAAAGCCTTCTATTTTCTTTCATTCAGCTTCTAAGAAGATATACCCATTAAGAACACGCTTGTTTGGCTGTGCGTCTTTAAAACCAGTGAAATATAAATTCTTTTGGCCTGTACAAATCACGTGACTAAGCATTGGCGATAGGTTGTCTCCAACTTGTCGGCTTGCTCTAGTTTCCTTAGTAAGCAAAGAACCTACGAAGTTAATGAAAATCTGTGTATGCGCTTTATTAGAATGTGAACAATTTATCTATACAGTGTACAGTTTTAAACAGAAACTAGCGTTAAAAGAAACAGCTCCATTTTTATTTTCTTGTGAACTAATCTTTGATGTTATCAGCAATTCAGTTGCGCCTTCAGTGTCACCGGAAATGACAACAATTTCCATATTTTAATTAGATTATATATATATTCTCGATTTTGGAAAACTAATGGAAAAACGAATCCAACGATATCGCATGTATTACACTTTTACATGAGAAGTATCACGATGTGCAGCAATAAAGGTTGTAGCAATTCGTTTTTGCTTTTAGGTAAATGTGGCCAAACTGTTTCCTCTTGCACCAGCTACCTGCTATCTTGCTAACTTTATTAAAATTAATTAATCGGCAAATGGTGAAAAATTCGCAAGTTATTAGTAGACAATATACTTGCTTCTCAGACTCTTTATGTTGTTGCTTTTAGAATAAATTTCGCCCAATTTGGTTGGGCCAATTTTAACATTTGGTGAATCTGGCAACAATTACCACTCTTTTCCATGATTGCGCAGAAAATTGTCGAAGAATTTGAATCTTATTGTCTTCTATTTATTCTATTAATTTATCCTAGATACCCTGTCAGTTATTTATTTAGTGCAAAGTCCTTTCAAATATTTCCATCTGTACAAGAATAGGGTTCATTCAATTCAATTCGTGTAATTTTGTGGTACTTTTTGGCAGATTCAACCGGACATGGAAATTATCCCAAGTTTACCTCACATGATTTTTGCGTAGGCCATCGTAAAAATGACACCATGAAAATCCGAAAAGTAAGCATATTGCCCATAAAAGCAACACATCGATTGTTTCACGTATATTTTTTTTTATCTATAATTACTTTTAATATTTTTTACTATTTTTAAGCAACAAACTTCCTAATCGTTTATTTTTAACACCATTTTAATAATTCCAATTGAATATACAGGGTGAGTCATCTGAGCAGGCTCGAAAGGTTGTGCCTTTGTGTAAAATCTCCCTTATTTTACAAAACGATCTTTTTCTTGTTATGAGATCTGATTGTAGGCATGTTTTAAATTATATTGAAACCTACAAGGATGTCTCATAAGTTCGCAGCTACCCGAAGTTGTATTGTGTTAAACGGAACATGGCATATATCGTTACATTCTCGGAATCTTCCTTAGATTCTGAGTCAAAATGTAATAAGGTGCTATTGACTTAAAACTAAGCGTTTCGGTTTCATTGAAAAAGTCGACATTTACAGAAATCGTTATTTCTCAGGAAGTGCGCATTAGACAAACGTGATTTTTGATACCTAGATTAGTCGTAAAAAACATACGCGTTTATGTGGTACGCGTAATATTGCTTCAACGTGGTATGGTATATTTTTGTTAAAAGGTTTTTTTTTAATGAGAGATCCTTTATATTATTTTAGTTATGAATTTTTGGCAAAATGCTAAACGAACGGTTATTAACATATTAGTCTAAAAACCATTTTCTCGAAATACCGATTTTTGAAACTGAACCACTGTCAATATCTATTTTATAGGTGTGCCATGTCAGAAAGAAGTAAGTCGTTGGAATTAACTAGTTTATTATTGACTTAAAATTAGCAATTAATTAAAGGCCCTATAGCAAATAATCTGCAGTGTCTATCTCTCCTTTTTATAAACAAACTTCGTAATAACGCTTGACAATAGAACCTCATCGATCACAAAACTGGACAAGCAAAAAGATAAGAGGCTGCCCAAATTTAATTCTTTATTTTTTCCGCTAAATTTTCTGCTCTGAATAAAGCCTTCATCGGGGCGTAAACATTGAATTGCCAAGTCCAAAAATTAAAACGTTTTGTTGTCAATTGTTTTAACTTTTGGAATTCCGACTAGACCACTGCACGGGCTAGGAAAAGTCCGGCTCGGGCGGGCCTCGTCTCTTTTCATTGCGGGCCGGGCCGGGCCGGGCCAAAAATTGTACGGGCCTAACGGGCCGAGAATGTTTTATTAAATGCACCAAATGGTTATAACGTATGCAGTATATGCTGTTCAGTTTTTACGCTATCGTTTGTATTAACACCTTCAATGTATGCAATGTTATTTCCAGATAATGTTTACTAATGAATTTGATGTAACAGATTATATATATATATATATGCATACATTGAAGGTGTTAATACAAACGATAGCGTAAAAACTAAACAGCATATACTGCATACGTTGTCTAAATTTATATATATATATAGGCCCGTGCAGTGCTCTACTTCCAAGTCCGTGGAGATGACTCACCCTCACAGACACAAAAGTCTTTAATCTGCCTTATCTTATTAATAGTCTGGGCAAACAGCGGTAATGTTAATGTTTATGAGTGATGGTGCCGCAAACATGCATTCTTTGGGCCGATCTCTTAAAGAACACAGTGGTAACTTCTTACATGTAACGTGTAAAATCCATACTCTAAATCTTGCGGCACAAACGATTCCTACATGTTTTCCACTAGTAAGTGCATTGATTGCTAATACAAAGGCAGTGTTTCTAAAGTCCCCGAAACGTACCCGACTATTTCACAAACTGCCACAGCCGATTGTTACACGCTGGGGAACATGGTTGCAGGCTGCGTTTTACTACAATAAATATTTTGATCAAGTAAAGAAGGTAGTTTTAAAATTCAATCCGACAGAAGCTGCAGCAATCAAGAAAAACCAGGAAATATTTCAAGATAGTCAGGTTAAAAGAGATTTACAAGCTATTCACAACAATTACTTCCGACTAGCGGAGGGAATAGAAAAAATACAAAATGTTTCGATGTCGCTAGTGAATTCTGCTCAAATTGCGATTGATGTTCACGCACAGTTATGAGCTGTAGAAGGCGAAACAAATTGGTGTGTAATACGAAAATTTGAAAGTGTTTTAGAGAAAGACTCTTATATTAAGACAAATTTGTGAAGGTGCGTGTGAAGATGCATTAAGTTGTTTCAAAGATTATTTTAAATATGCAAATATAACATCGCTAGATGTCAAGCGGTCGTTTTCGGCATTAAAAAACATTTATCCCGCACGTCGTGCTCACTTGACTGAAACAGCTGTGGAAACATATCTAATGATTCAAATATTTAACAGAGGTTGCCTAGTTTGTGATTTCACGGAAGACTTTTAAAACGGTAAGTGTTTCAGCACGTTTTATAATTTATTTCTTACCTTCTATTTTATGTGTAAACTTTTATGCGCTCGCCACGCCTCTGGCTGTTACCGCATATTTGCCCAGGTTACTTATTAAAAAGGACAATATAATTTGAGTATGTCGTCAATTGTCTTACAGATTAGCCTGAGAATATCCATGTTAGGACGAAAAGAGATACTGGTATTGCGGTATAATTTGTATTTTTTCCGTTTATCCATATTATGAATACCACTTTATAATTTTATCAATTTAAAAAAATTGTTTGGTTTGACAACGTTTTCGAGTTCACTTTGGGGGTCGACTTTGTTTTTTCAAATGAATATCGATATTTTTTTCTATGGGATGTTAGCTTGTTATAGAACCAGAGAAGTAACTATTCTCCGAAAGTAGCACCGTACTTATCTAGTCCATGGTCAGATTATAAAGATAAATACCGTGAAAGGGTTGATTGCAGTTGTCCAGATTATCAAATTTTCTTGGGAATTTCAATTATTAAATATCAAAAGGTTATATTTCACCAATGACATCCAACAGTAATGTATACAAAGCGCGCCTATGAGTTTCGTAGAGTGAATCTACAGATTCACAGTTTCAGTATAAATGCAGCATAAATATGAGTCAAATGGCTGCTAATGTAGTGGGACGGCCAGAACAACTTGGAAATTCCAACTAAGTATTCCATCCGAAATACGACTATACCGAGGTAATATAACTAAACCGTTACCTAATCCGTGCCCTACGTTCTACTAGCGAAAATCGAGCCTAAAGCTCACGAATATGAGGGTAGTATAGGTGCCCATGAACCCAAAAATAATCGGTTCCGTTATAAATCGCTCTCTTCCACAAATAGTAATTCGTGAGAGTCGACGTATCAACACCTTCTTGGCTTTTATTAATTAAAGAATTAAAGACAAAAGAGAGCGTATCAACAAGCGTATGGGCGGATGACATGTGTGAGACGTCACCTGTGACGGGTCAGGCAGCTGGCGGTTCATTTTTAATTGATGGTCCGCCAAACAGCTTCGTCACGGCCAGAAGGTTGGAGTTTCACACCTACCTGTGCGTGCATATATGCATGTTCGGCGCGTACAACACGTCTACCTGTACTTGCTAGATATATATGCGCGTATATTAAGCGATGATAACGATATACATCGATGAAAGTCGTGAGCTTTGTTTTAAAACTATTATGGGGATATTAAACGAGGTATCTTTCACTATTTTGAACGTTACTCTAGATGAGTGGTTAAGATAAAGGTTAATGAATATCTAATATTGATATTTGTGAAAAAAAAAACTATTAATTTAAAAGTAATCAATTGATTTTCTCTCCTACTTTCTTATGGGTGCTACTTTATTTTTCGGTTGGCACATCCAGTTATAGAGCAAGACATGCATTCATGGCCGCCACCAGTTTGAAGAACTTTACGTTTTCGAACTGTGTAAGTATTTTTTTCCAATGATGCAATTACAGTTTAAATGTCATGATCATTTACGAAAAAATTAAGTTGCAAGTTGCAGTATTTACATCTATCTGCTTGTATAGTTACTGAAGTGTCTATTGGACTCGTCTAAAACTCGGCAGTACCTAAACTTGAAGGATACGTTGCAGAGGGTGTGGCAAGTAGTGTTAAACGAGTACCGGAAACATTGAAAATTAATAGATAGTGTATATATTACTTTCTCAATGTTGTTAACAGACACGCATTGGTGGTACTGTACTACTGTAATAACGTAAATATTATTACATATACGTCAAACTTTAGCAGTGACTTTAATGGATGTATGTATATCATTTTGCTAGCTAGCACAATTCAGAATTGGAATCATAGAATAACATACTAGAAAGGCAACTCTAGCCATGGACGTGGACCCGTATTTTGGCGTCCCTCGTAGACGTACCGGAAACTATCAACAGAATATGCGGTATGTTTATTTTAAATTTTCTTCAATTTTTGTCAAATTCTGTATTTAACACAAATGTTAGTTTTTAAGCAAATGTACACTTATTAGCGGAATTCAAAATTAGATATGACACAGTACTCATAGAGTGGATGGGTGTCCTTCGATGTAAGGCATCCTTCAAGAGAAAAAATATATTGTCCACATTAAAACGGAAATATTGCATTGCGAATTTTTGTAAAAGGTTAAAAAACTTACTGGTCCATTAAATTGGAGTCTATGATGATAGTGCTGGAAATAAACATATTTTTAAATAACATAATTTACAAATACCATGAATAATAAACGTACCTATTACTGCAGTTGTAATACTTGTAATTGATAAATTTATCCATACAAGTAGCTTTGAAAAGACTAATTTTCATAAGGAAACTTTAAAGAACAAAACTAGACAAGTACGAAATGAACAAATCCATTATAATTCACTGAAAACTACAGACAAACGTGAAAAACTGAAGAGGAACGCGGCATTCACTTTTCGAATAACATTTTTAACCACAGTTACTATGGTTTCAAGCTTCTATACCCCAGTTACAAACCAATTATGAAAGATATAGATATACGGGGGGGGGGGGGGGGGGGGGCTGATAAATTCGCGGCCTAAGGTACCTAGCAATGACTTACGATCTTCTGACTCTTAACTAAAGTTGGCCACGCGCGCCAACGGGCAGCGGCGTTGTTTCGATTAGGCCTCGGGTTCCACTAGAGCTATTGTGTGTAGATGTTTGCTGTCGTAAATATTTTCGCGTAGTTGTTAAATAAAAATAAAATAATGCGTGTTCAAACACTTACCATTTTGAGTCCTCCGTGAAATCGCAAAGTGAATAATGTCTGTTAAATATCTGCAACATTAGATATGTTTCAACAGTTGTTTCGACAGGCCGAGTGCGGTCCGAAGTAATTGTTGTGACTAATTTTGAAATCCGTTTTAACCCGACTATCTTGAAATTTCGACTGCCTTTTCTTGATAGCGGCAACTTCCTTTGGATCGAATTGTAAAACCACGTTCTGCCGCTATCAAGAAAAGCCAGTCGAAATTTCAAGATAGTCGGGTCAAAACGGATTTAAAAATTATTCACAACAATTACTTCGGACTAGCGGAGGCAATAGAAAAGTTACAAGATCCTTCGGTGTCGTTAGTGGAATCTGTGCAAATAGTGCAACATGTTCACGCACAGCTATGCGCGATAGAAGACGCAAACAATTTTTGTGTTCTAGAAAAATTTGAAAGTGTTTTATGTTAGAGAAAGATTCTGATTTTGGCACATTAAGACACATTTGTGAAGGTGCGTCAACAGAACCGTTAAGTTGTTTCAAGGAATATTTTAATTATGCAAATATAACGTCACTAGATGTAGAACGTTCGTTCTCTGCATATAAACACATTTTTTCCTCGCGCCGCACTCGGTCTGTCGAAACAACTGTTGAAACATATCTAATGTTGCAGATATTTAACAGACATTATTCACTTTGCGATTTCACAGAGGACTCTTAAAATGGTAAGTGTATGAGCACGCATTATTTTATTTTTATTTAACAACTACGCGAAAGTATTCACGACAGCAAACATCTACACACAATAACTCTAGTGGAACCCGAGGCCTAATCGAAACAACGCCGCTGCCCGTTGGCGCACGTGGCCAACTCTACTCATAACGCTAGTAGTGGGAGTCAAGGCTAGTATAAGTATTGCCCGCTATTTTTGCTTGGCTCAGTAACAGTCGATCTGTCGAATAACGAAAATATCCATGCCAACTGCAGTCGAAAATTCTCGTAATTTGAAGCACCGCGCCGTAATAGAATTCCTCGTGAAGAAAGGAAATACGGCAAAAGAAATATTTGAAGAGATGTCATCGGTTCTGCAGGATTCTGGGCCTTCATATGCAATGGTAAAAAAAATAGGTTCGCTTATTTAAACAAGGATAACAGAGCTGTGAAGACGACCCTCGCTCAGGACGACCGGTAACGGTAGCGACCGAAGAAAACGCCCGAAAATTCGAAAAATTAATACTGGCCGACCGTAGAATAAAATTGTGGCAAATAGCAGAACAGCAAGGAACGCATCGGAGAAATTGTACACGAACATTTGCACATGACAAAAATTAGTGCGCGTTGGGTACCGCGAATGCACACACCGCTCAATGAAGAGCGACGAATCGCGAGTTGCAAAGACTTTTTGTTATTGGCCAAGGACAATATGGATGAAATTTGTAACCGGAGAGTAACCGTAGATGAAACATGGATTCATCAGTATGATCCGGAGTCCAAACAAGAGTCAATGCAATGGGTAAAACAAGGCGAAAGGCCACCGAAGAAATTCAAAGTAGAAAAGTCGACGGCTAAGATCATGGGGACTATTTTCTGGGATTTCGAGGGAATTTTATTAATTGATTACCTGCCTAAAGGGACTACAATAAATGGGCAATACTACGCTAGTTTGTTGGTTCAGGCACGTGGGGCAGTCGTACAGAAGAGACATGGAAAATTAGCGCGCGGTGCGTTGTTTTTGCAAGACAACGCGCCAGTTCACACCGCTCGGATTGCAAGGCAGGCTTTAAAAGACACAGGATTCTCAGAAATTGATCACCCACCCTATAGTCCAGACCTGGCCCCCAGTGACTTTTCTTTTTTTCAAAGTTGAAAAAGGAGTTACGGGCCGAAGATTTTCTGACGATAGTGAGATGAAGGCGGCCGTCGAAAGCAATTTTGAAGAGCAAAACAAAGAATATTTTTTCAATGGTGTAAAAGCTTTGTACACACGATGTGAAAAATGTATCCCACTCGAGAGAGACAATATTGAAAAATAAAAAATATAAAACCATACTTTTCTTTCATTAAGCACCTTAAGCCGCGAATTTATCAGCCCCCTCTCGTAGGTAAGTTGCGGTATGTCTACGAGAGGGCCAAAAATGTTTTTTACAAAAAAAGGGAGTCACTACAACGACAGTAGTTGTGGGAAACGAAAGTACTACAAGAATAAAAGATAACAATGTATTCAGTAACGAAAAATAATTACAATACAGTTTATGGTATTGAAGAATCACTCACGGAAAAAGCAATCAACGTTGCCCCGAGTGCTTTCCTACCACACACTACTATTTGTCTCAGCTTATGTCCCTAGTCACTAAAAACATCAACAAATATATGTCCTAGCGCCATCTAGTGCCAGGAAGTATTCCATACCGTCTAGAAACCAGCGACAAAAGGTCGAGTTCAGATGCCAGCTCGTGGGCTGTTAGTCCTGAGATGGCAGCGCATGAACGCTCTGGTACCTACATGTCCGTTGGCTAGTGGTTTTTCTCCTCACCTTGCTTTTGCTGTGAGTGACTCCATCCATCTCAAAAGCTATATTGGCATTATTAACGAATAATTTTACGGACTAAAATTAATTATTTACCATAAATATTCGAATTTCAAAATTTAGTAGAGGGTAGAGTAAGAATAACTGGATGCGATTCTATATACACTATCCAATTAACCAAATCATCAATGACATATTTCGGAATTGTTTTTTTTTAATATGTGGTAAAATTTGCGCAATGTGGAAGGGCTTTTACACACTAACCAACTTTTTGATTGGCTCTGTAAATATCGTAGTGTATAACCAAACTGGATATAATCTTCCCAAATTAGGAAATTGAGTTAACAGGATCACCTATCGCACAATTATCTCTCCTAATATCCTAGAAATCGTGAATTGATTCAGTTAATTTTGTCTGAAGTTTTGACAGTTGTGAAACTGCTAATGTGACATCAATTTTTTTTGATATTTTGACAATAGCGGTACCATTTTTAAGAGGAAACGTTTCACAATCTTCACTAGTGTTCTTATAGATTACATAATATATAGAGTTCCATCCAAATTACCCCACCTTATCTTTCTACGAATCGTTTCTAAAAGTTAGGTAGGGTGCAACGGTTTAAGGAACACACGTTTGAAGGTTCATTACCTTACTTGCTGAAAACTCAAAGTACATGTGGAGAATTTGGAAGCGGACAACTGACGAACCGAAACGAAATTTTCGACAGGAAGAAGGATTCAAAGCTTTACTAAAACATATATGCAAGATAATACGTTTTAAATAAAGTAGCGTTCACATAGGGTAGTGTGAAATCAGTGCAAGGATTAAAATGTAGTGCGAAAGTTTGCACAGTACAAATTAATACGACTATTTACATAGTGCAGAATTAAGAAATAGTGTAGTGCGAAACTATTTACACGACAGACTTTGACGCAGCCATGGTGCTGCATCAATACTTTCTACATTTGTTTTTGAATTTACATGTCATAATTACTACAGAAACTGCTAATTTATCGATTTGTGTACAGTAGATAGGTTGCGTTCATTAGTAATAATAATAATAATAATAACAATAATAACTGCTATTTATTGCATAGATGTAAAAAACATGAAATACGTCAGGGAACATGGATGCATATATTGTTTACATACATTATGTTATTTCTTCTTGAAAAAAGTCTCATGTCATAAACATTTTTTGATTAAATATAATTTCAAGTTATACTTCAACGTCTTTAAGTTTTGAGTTTTGTAGTGCTGAGGAAGATGATTGTATATTTTTAAAGTTTGGGTTACCGCACTTTTGCGCACTGTCGTGAAACTTGTTTGTGGAATTCGAAGACTTCCTTTTAAACACTCGCGGGTGCTGTATCCGTGGTTAGTCCTGTATGATTTTATTAAGTCATTGTAATACTTTTTAGCAAAACATGCGCATTCATATACAGTGCATTTCAGATAACACTAGCCTTAAGTATTCACATAGCAAAATCTTTACGTGATGTTAATAGTTTTCCTATGGTAATTGCTCGACCTATTTTTTATCCATACCTAGTTGGAACGACTTTTATGAGGTTTTGAGACATGTTATGCTTTGGAATAAAAAAATTACGCTGAAAATAAAGAAGAAAAAACGATAAAACCCATATTTTTCTCTAAAAACCCATACTCAAGTTCCTCAGAAGGTCAACGCGTGGGCCGACATTCTAGGTAATCACTAAAGCTGGCCACGAGCGGTACCGCGCAGTAGCGTAGAGTCGACCAGGCTTCGCGTTCCACTAGAATTATTCTGCTAATAGAGATGTTTGCTGCCGCAAATAATTTCACTCATCTTTTAAATAAAAATTAAATAACACGTGCTCAAACACTTACCATTTTAAGAGTCCTCCGTGAAATCACAAAGTGAATAATGTCTGTTAAATATCTGCAACATTAGATATGTTTCAACTGTTGTTTCGGCAAAACTAGTACGGCATGAGGAAAAAATGCGTTTATATGCAAAGAACGAACGTTCTACATCTAGTGACGTAATATTTGCGTAAGTAAAATAATCTTTCAAATAACTTAACGATTCTGTTGACGCACCTTCACAAATGTGTCTTAATGTGCTAAAATCAGAATTTTTCTCAAAAACACTTTCAAATTTTTCTAGAACAAACATTTTTTGCGTCTTCAATCGCGCATAGCTGTGCGTGAACATGTTGCACTATTTGTAGAGATTCTTCTAACGGCACCGCAGGATTTTGTAATTTTTCTATTGCATCTGCTAGCCCGAAGTAATTGTCGTGAATGATTTTTAAATCCATTTTAACCTATCTTGAAATTTCGACTGGCTTTTCTGGATAGCGGCAGCTTCCTTTGTATCGAATTGTAAAACCACGTTCTTAATATTGTCAAAATATTTATGATAATAAAACGCGGCCTGTAACCATGTTCCCCAACGAGTTAGAATAGGTTCTGGTGGCTCTGGTATACGGGGGCACAGTCTGTGAAATTCGCGAATACGTTTCGGTGATTTGACAAATACTGCTTTGATATGCGCTATTAAAGCGTCTACCTCAGGATAACATTTTCTGATACTATCCGCCACAAGATTGAGAGCATGAATTTTACACGTAATGTGTAACAAATTAGCAGAATGCTTTTTAAGAGACCGGCCTACAGAAAGCATGTTTGCAGCACCATCACTCACTAACATCAAGAATTGGTTTGTTGAAAGTTCAAACTTGTCCAATGTATTTAACACTAACTTTGAAATTACTTCGGCAGTACACTGTTGTATTCGTTTGGAGACTAATAGAATTGAAAGTGCCGATTGATGAGGTTCCAATTTGCGTGCCATTACATTAAAAACAGAATGTTTCTTCCGATCTGTTGTTTCGTCGACACATAACCACAATTTTTGATCTTTCAACTCCGATTTTATTTTTTGTTCAATATGTTCGCACGCAGATGGCACAATTCTTCGTAACGATGTTCGACATGGTAATTTGCACTCCGAATAGTTATTCCAAAAGCAGATAAATGGTTCCTTGTCTAGTAAATTAAACGGTATATTACATGCGATAAACGTAACGCATAAATTAAATATAAATTTTTCATTGTCTCGTGCGCAATTTCTTTTTGAGACATGCTTTTCACTATTTACGTGTCGTAGACAATGTTGTCTGGACCAACACATTAACGGGATTTTACAGATTACACATTTAATTTTAGCACCTTCATATATTAAGTCTGGAATTTCTGCAATAAATTTTCGAAGTTTGTCCGACCGCGGTCGTTTTGCTGACGAAATCATAATTTTTCTAGGACAGATAAACAATTGCGCAAATGACCGGCAGCGAAAATGTCCGTACTGCTCCGCAGACGAAGTAATGCTACCGTTCCTCTCGGTCCGAACTGATTCTACGCCGATGCGCGGTACCGCTCGTGGCCAGCGTTAGTAATCACATTGTTGGTCAGTTTTTTATCGACAGTTCACTGAATGCCCAAAAGTATTTGGAATTGCTGAAGACACAATTCTTACAGCTATTGGTAATATTCCTGTAAACGGTAGGATCATTTACCAGCACGAGTTAGTTGAGCATAATTGTTTGTGTCTTCTATGCGTTAAGAGTGCACTTTTTTATTAAATAAATAACAGTCATTTTGAATTACATGTCTGCTTGTAGTGAATTGTCTGAATAACACTAGCTGTAGTTTTGATTGATACAAAATGGGCTTAGATTTCCAGCTGTAAAATTGTGTCTCTGCCAAAAATTTCTAAAATTGCCGCTAAAGCTGCTATATTTTTTTCTTTAATTTCGACATTACCCCTTTGTTCCAATGCAATTAAATGTCTCGAAACCTCATGAAAATCGTTCCAACTACGCGTAGGAAAACTATTAACGTGACATGAAAGCTTTTCTATATAAATACCTATGGCCAGTGTTATCTGAAATTCACTGTATATATAAATACTAGGCAAAGTAAGTATGTGGAATGTTTTGAAAATTGCTGGGCATGTTTATCTTTCTTTCAGATGGAACATGCTTCTTAAACACGATTTTTGAAGAGTAAAAATGCCTTTGACGTCTACAGAATTCCCCCAAAATACGATTATTTCATGTGCTATATTATAAACATCGAATTTCAGATATGTGTCATAGGTATGGCTTGTTAATGTGCTGTATTGTAATTTTATGTTATGTAGTTTTTTGTGTTAACCCGTATTTAAGATTTTATCCTGTGGGTTTTCCTAATAAGTAAATAAAGAAGTAAATTGAGGGCGGCAGACAGCGCCAAATTGCCAAAATGCCCAAAATATATATTTTTTGAAGAATGGCGCAAATGCGCACAAGTTTTTTTCACTATCTTATACAGTACATTGCTGCCTATTGTATGCCATAAAAACATTCACTCGGAAAACCTCTGCTAATAGTCAAAATCTTTGTTAAAGCTTTAGAATTGTCCCGTTTATTCATATCCTGATTGTATAAACTACTTCAGAAACGATAGCGGCTTTACAAATTTCATTAAATGTGCTTTCTAATGATGTAATAATAACAGTATTTTAATAACGTATTAGTAGCAAATTTGCCCACTTGACTTCCGAAAAAAGGCATATTTCAGTATTATAGAACTTCTCACTTTGCGGACTTGTAACTTACCGTAAGTGATTACAAATAAAAAACGTAAGCATTTTTGCATTTTGGAGACAATTTCAATTGTCGTCCCCATGATGCGGAGACGTCCTGTAAACTACTATTGTACGAAAGAAATTAAACTTATGTTAGAAGCTCTGCTTTCATGAATAGTTGAACCCCATTAAATGTCAAATGCATACAAATAACGATGTAAACGTAACTCTTCTTGATGCAACACATTTTATGCATCCGGTGTCATACTTAGTAATCCTTATAAGATACTAACTTCACAATGTCAAATGATTATAATTCTCGTTACGTAAGGAAATAAATCCCACAACTTCTTTACTTCACTAACTACTAGTTTTACCCGATCCTTTCCACATGGCAGAAACAGATGCAACCGATATGTTCGAATGCATATCAACTCCACAACGATAATTATTGTTATCATCAAGAGTGCAAGACATGTTATTGGCAAGAGATCTGGCCGCTTACAATAATTCTCTAATTACCGTCATCGAAGCTTCTTCGTTTTCCCATTCGTCCCGCTAATTAAAAAGCTCATGAAAGTGCCACGTGATATTTTTATACCGTCAACGAAATTCCACGCAACGCACATGCATTTGACAGATGAAGTCCTGTATTTGTACAAGAATACGACGAAAGAAATCGAACTCTGTTTCTTCCTCTATTTCTCTTGCACCCATTCATTAGGTGCTCAACGGAGGAAAGAACAACAACATATACAGAGGAGTATTTTCTCGAGCGATATACTACTATACCTATAACAATAAGCCTGTTTGGGGGCCTGAAAATGACACGGACCCATTGTTAAAATGTCTCTCGTTGCTATTTCCCGAGCGTGTCATCTCTGTCTTTCGTGGAGAATACGCGCGACAAATATCGTACTGCGATATCGATTCCATCAACGTCTCTGGTGTTAAAAACGTTTTGAGCGGAAACAAAACATTTCTAATGTAAATTCTCATTGAATTACTTGATTGCTATCAATTTTAAATTTACGGATATCATTGGGAAAACGATAACTGCGGAACAAACAAGAGAACAAAGAAAGCGGAAAAATGAAAATATTTGTTAGAGCTTCTTTAACAAGGCGTTTTTTTGTAAGCTATACTTTATTTTTCACTAAATTTACTATAATTTGTAATACTCGCTTTAAATGTGGATAGTAACACATTCAGGCTAATTTTCATATATCGATATCGATTATTGTAGCAGATGTTACAGCATATATGAAAAAATATATTACGTTTAATAAAATTGCAATCACGCCTTTTTGTGTTTGAATAATTGCAAGCGAAAAATAGCTTAATCTTCTCTGACTTTTATGTAATTTGGATGTAAAACTTTGTGGTTATGAACAAAGAGAGTTTGAGATACGTTATCCCTTTTCTATATACTGGTGAACCCTTTAGGACTTTCAACCAATCCACTGCCTAGGTTAGGGCGTTGTCCACAAGAATCGCCCTAATAGTGGCAAGTTAGTCCTAAAGAGGTGCTTCATCAACCGGCAATGTCCAATAAGAATCCCAACAAACATCAGAAGGTCGCTTCCGGACAATCTCTGGTATCTTACTGCTGTCCATTCGTTCGGATAAATCAATGTAACTTTAATTCTGCGGCAGGAATTAATTCCATCTCATCTTTTCAAGAAGTTTTCAAGGGTGACAACTCTGACCGTGTCACAAAGCGTAGACACAGGTAGTTGAATGGTGGATTCTGCGCTGTAAACCGTCATCCCCGAATCCCTCTTAGCCACACCCTATCAGTTTCTTCAATGCCAAGATTTCCATTGTGGCTTTTGAGCCATATTACGTTGATGTTTGCTTCAGAGAGTAAGGATAGAGCTCTGTGACAGTCTAGTGGCTGGTTTGACATTACTAGTCGGTGTAGTACTAATACTACTTGCTTCTGTCAGTAAATAGGTTGGTATTTTTGTCTACAATCTTAAGATTAGTTAAACAGTGCGTTGCTAGGGCCGGCACAGAGATTCACTTGGAAAACTGTGTTCTTCGTCTCTAGCGACCATGATTGTTTTAGGTGAAGCTCTTACTTCTATTCCAGTCCCTTTGTTGATTTTTGATCCGCTTACCAAAATTATTCTCATTGCTGGCGATCTGATGATGTGGCAAGGATGTACATGTTTTATCGAAGACGAAAAATATATTATATTGCAAGCATTAACTCAGGGTGTGCGGCGCATTCCACCAGGTCTTACGACATCGTTTTTCTTTGACTACCTTTATGTAATTTAAATCTAAAACTTGTGTGTTGGTCTAATGAAAACTGCTTTTTCCATATTTAATAAATATTAAAATATTTTTATAATACTATTCATATCATAAATGTTTGCAAAGACAAGCGGTATACCCACATCTTATTCTAATTTCTAATATATATATATATATACGAAATATATCATACGAGTTTGTATACATTCATTTCCATTCCTCTACTTAGAACATTGGTTAGACTGAAACAAAAAATAAATGAATATGACGTAACTAGATTCTTATAGCATATTGTTCCAATGCATGCAACATTTGCATTGTGACACCTACAGAGATGACATTTGACAGTTACGTCTAGTTGTGTTCTGTTTGTACTTGTTGTTATATTTCCAAGCTTTCTTTTGTATTTGTTTCATTAAAAGTCCTTTTAAGAGCCATATATAAGTGATTTTAAACACTTTCTGGTAAGTTTGACACACAACCGATTCCTAACTTAGCAGAACCAATATTAATTCTAACGGATAATCTACCTTATCATTTTAGCATCTTACTCGAGAAATCTCTTCAAACTAAACAGAGGCAGCTGTAATTAATTAGTTGAATAGCAATCAAATTCACTTCGAGGAGTCCATAAACAAGAGTAAACTCTTGCGACAAAAAGGGGAAAGTGTATGTAGTTGTCAAGCTGGTGGGGGCACATAGGTAACCTTGAAAGGAAATTTTCATTCACTTTTCGTTGAACACGTATTTTGATAATTCGTAGACAATTACGTAGGCTTAGGCCTCGCGATGGCGATCGCAATTGAATAGGCTAGTGTTAAAATACCCTCCACAAATTGCAGTTTTCTAGTTATACAAGTCAACTTATTTTAAGCGTCGACCTAGCGATGATGAAAGGAATTATCTACCGTTATTGTTTATTGCTACCAGCACTCAGAATTAGTTCACAATAATGTCTGTAAGAGTGAATAAGTTTTTACTGATTTTCTTAAATTTGGTATTTTTGGAGATAGTTCCTTTCTAGAATCACCGATTCAATTTTATTATATATAAGAATTCTTTAAATGGTCAAACA
This sequence comes from Dynastes maya, assembly GCA_029619315.2. Classification (NCBI taxonomy): domain Eukaryota; kingdom Metazoa; phylum Arthropoda; class Insecta; order Coleoptera; family Scarabaeidae; genus Dynastes; species Dynastes maya. Next base: position 31,471,632 of record JAROYE020000001.1, read on the forward strand.
CTCATTCGAAACGTACAAATACCGTTTAAGGATGCACGCAATTTCATGATATAACTTGTAAAATTATCCTTTCAGAAACCATTGACTTGCTAGAGAATGGGCCAACATTTTTTTCTCTTTTCAAGTCGGGGTCCACCCTGGAAAACGGCAGACAACAATATAATAAATTACTGTTCTTGAAAAGACACTGCGAAACCGAGTCTAACGCAAGCGTGTATCGACCTTTCGGGCGGTTATTTTGTCGTCGCGGTAAAATCATCGCGCTCTAGAACACCGCTCGTGCGCGCTAGGCCTTACGGTGTATAATTTTTCCTATAAAAAATTTTTAAACTTCTTGTATGTAAATTAAATCATACTGCAATGATAATATAAATTCAAATATTTTAACAACAACAAATCAATCATAAATTATCTATGTAGCGCATCTTAGTTAACAGAACTATATTATATTATGTAGTTTTTGTATTCTACACTACATTCTGAACATTTTTTATTAGAGCTGTATTATACCTTAGTCTAATGGTTTTTCAATTCTTGAAAAAAGCTGTTTTGTAGGTGTTTACCAAGCTCCTTATATGTAGTGACATTGCTGGACAAAGAGTGGATGCTGTGGTAGACAGCTAGTGTTGGGCATGTGATACCCTACAACCATGAAGAAATGGCTAGCCGTAGAGCGTTCTAAATAAATTGGAAAATTGAACAAAATTTGGTCGATAACAACTTACTTATTTGAAATTAAACGTCTTGGATATTTCAACAAATTTATAATAATTGATACCCAGTAACTGTTATTGTTTATATGCTGTACCTACCTGCCATAGCTTTTTACTTCTTTACAATGTTTTGCCAATTTAAAATACACTTACACTTCACCACAAAATTAAGGGAATGTATGATTCCTTTAAATTCAAAATGTCTATAAATAACCAATTTTTTATAAATGATATAACTTTCTAAAAATACTAATAAATGACTATTGCACATCTTTTGACTTTTTGTTTTTTTTATGGAATCAACAAAAAAAAATACAAAAATACATTACGAATCGCCGTCAGCATCGTAATCATTTATCAAAGACCAACGTTGTTAAATAAGTGACTCTTGTTGAAGAGGGCCATTCCCTGGGAGGTTGCTGCAAGATTTAATGCATCACAAAGTGTCGTGAGCAGGGCATGGGCTAGGAGACTTTACAGTATTGTAGAAGATCTGGACAAGGCAGAAAAATGGAAACAAGCCCCATAGAAGATCGTTCTATACGCTAAACCGCTAAAAGTAAAAGGTTTTGTACTGCGGTAAGAAATAGATTAAAGGACGCAGGCTTGAATTCCATAGACCTGTCACGGGTCTCACTTTGACTGCAGCTCACAAAAGAGCTAGACTCGAATTTGTTCGACATGTTGGTTGGGGTATTGAGGAATGGAGACATGTGTTATTCACTGACGAGTCAAAGTTCTGTCCCTTCACCAATGATCGACGGGAAAGAGTTTGGAGAATACAAGAGGAGTAACTCGTGAATTGCGGTGTCAGAGGAATCGATAGATTTGGTGGAGGATCTGTTATGAACGTAGGAATCTTATAGCGGTAAACCGAGGTTCTATAACAGCATTAGGGTATAGAGACGAGGTTGTCATCCCTATTGTGGAACCTTTTGCAGCTCCTCACGGACCAGAGTTCATTTTAATAACGCTCGTCCACACGTAGCGAATATCGTAACAGACAAACTTATCGCTGCGAATATCAATGTTTTAAACTGGCCAGCTCGAAGTTCGAACCAAAATCCAATTGAGCATATATGACAGGGGTTCCCTAAGTGTGCGCCGCGGTGCCCCGGGCCCATAGAGGGTAAACAGCTGACCGATAAAGTTTGGAAACCCCTAATTTATGGAATAATATGGATGGGATGGTTCGAGGACATGTGAATCCTCAAAAGATGCTATCAGAGTTCTGGGAGCGATTACAAAAAATGTGACACCAAAATCAAGAAAAAAAGATTCCATCCCTAATCCAAAGCATGCCTTCCAAGCTAAGAGCTTGTACCGCAGCAAGAGGTGGTCATAGTCGACTTTAAAACAATTTTAATTTTCCGGTTTCTTTGTAATTTTCTCTGTTAACGTTTAAATTGATAAAATATTTTTCGGATTATTATTAATAAATGTTAAAAACATAGTCGTTACTTATGTATAAATATTGAACGATGCATTTAAAAGTAAAAAAAAACTTTATGGTTTTGATGTCCTAATTTTGCGGCGAAGTGTACTTCTAAAGGTTATCTCATCCGAGAAAAGTATGAGAAACTCAAATGTTAGCTTTTATTTATTTGTACATGCGCTATTCAAAAACCGACTGGAAAGAAGTTTTATAGTCTGCCCTTTAATTTTTTACGAATTCTACTTAGTATAGACGAAATTTATCATTTTAATTACTTTGCTGATAGGAAATTTAGTTTTTGACTATCACAGTTTAGGTAAAATTGGAATTTATTATTCAAGATAAAATTTATATTTTTAGTTCTAAGTTCGTGCATAGCTTAAATGCTTTTGTTGTACATATGTCAAATTATAATTTTATTTTTGTTTGGAGGATCGATGGACTAAGATTAGTACACCTAACTGCATTATAACAATTCTTCCTAATAACATCTACATTAATAAAAGTAACCGTTCCTCTTGCTTGTTGATTAGAAAATATGATTCCCAATTCTTAAAAGTTGATTTCTGTAGGAATCTTTTGCCAAATAATGCTAATCAGTTTTGTAGCTAGTGGTAGCCAATCAAACCAATATTAAGAATGATTTTCAATGTAATTCTAACACAAGAAATAAGTTGTATAACAGGAAATATTAAAAAAGAATTTCCCCATTGTTGTTTCAATGCTGTCGACACGTTTCAACAATACAAAAGACCCTAATTGAGCGTCAACGATTAATAATTCATCTCTATTATGACATCAACAATATGAACACCATATCGAATCCATAACTCAACAAAACTCATGCACGAACAGAACCAAACCAAGCGTATGTATATAGCAATACGCGAAAGCAAAATTTCACGTTAACATTAGTGAATAGTCGCGATAAAGAAAGAAAAAAGAGACGGAAGAACATCACAGCGAGATGAGAAACAACTCAAAAGTTAATGACATATGTTTATAAACGTATATAACTTATTCAAACAACCGTTCGGTCCAAATAAAAGTTAAACACACGTGGAGAAAAACAAAACGATCGCTCCTCCATTGTTCTCGCAAAGACAAAAGAAGGCAGGCTTGTAGTAAAGCGGGATTGGTCGGGGTTTCGTATCGATTGTAGCGTTGGCCGGGTATCCGGTCGGCGCCCAATGAGCTAAAACAAGAGCCCTGCGTCGCGGCGCGCATAAATACAACCGCTAGTATAACGTACAACTGCCGAAAAAACCATGGGAATACTTTCTTTGCCGAATATGCTCTGGTACTACACTCTCACCTCCTTGATGTATCGCATCTGCATAAGGTTTCTCTTGCATGGTTACCTCTGTATTTGAGTTATGTGGTATACTACATAACTCAACGCAACGGTATTTGTATTAAAGAGATAGTTTCTTAACAATATTTTGTAGCAAATATTAACAATTTTACTTGAAACTTATTCTGATATCTCCATAATTGTGAAGAATTTTACTCTAGAGAAAATAATGATCGTATTTTTCTCTGTTTGGAATTTAAAGTTTTTCTTAAAGGAATCTTAGTCGGCTCTCAAAACTGCACAACTTTGCAAGATAATAAGAAAAGCACCCATGCTATCCTACTCAATTTAGAACATACTGTATATGTAAAGAAAGAAGCTTAATAAACGAAATAAAAGAAGGCCATATATGCTATGTAACAATATGATCTACTAACTAAACATATTCGTACAGAAGATGCATTTGAAACCGTTAAGCTGTTTTAAACTTTACGAAAATTACTCCTTACCTACCAAAAGCAATAATTATTAAGATATACGAGGGTAAGTCGAATAGTGATCCGATTTTTGTCATCAGAGGGTGTGAAAAGTACTGAAATTCACCTGAGACTTTAGTCACGGGGACAGTGCTTTATCTCGGAAAAGCGTTTTTTTGTGGATCGAAATGTTTCAAAATGGTCGCACGAACGTAACACAAAAAGAAGGAGCTGGACGGCCGTCAACTTCGACGACAACATTCAGCAAGCTAGAGAGATGGTTACAGCAAATAGGCGAGTTACCATAAGTGAGGTTGCATCTTCTTTAAACATTAGTCACTATTCTGCTTAAAAATGCGTCGCCTTCCGCGTTGAAGCGATCCAGTATGCGTTGGCAGATGTCCAAACGTTTGGTTTTGTTTTCTGCGGTAAGCATTCGTGGTACCCATCGCGCACACACTTTACGAAATTCGAGTTCATCGTGGATAATTTGATAAGCAGAACCGTGACAATGATTAAAGAAGATGCAACCTCACCTATGGTAACTCGCCTATTTGCTGCAACCATCTCTCGAGCTTGCTGAATGTTGTCGTCGGTGGTGGAGGTTGACGGCCGTCCAGCTCCCTCTTTTTGTGTTACGCTCGTGCGGGCACTTTGAAACATTTCGATCCACAGAAAAAACGGTTTTACAAGATAAAACACTGTCCCCATATTGTGACAAAAGTCTCCGGTAAATTTCAGCACCTTTCACACCCTCTGACCACAACAATCGGATCACTGCTCGTTGTTCCTCTTTGGCGCAAACTAATAGCGGAGCTGACATGCTTATGCTGTTGTAGCTAGCAGACAAATGACGCGATCGTGATTAAATTCCGCACACATGACCACAGAGGCGCCAACTCAACGCATGCGCAAGCGGCCGCCACTACGATAACCTTCAAAGCTTGTTATGGCGAAAGTGTAAATAATATTTGACTTACCCTCGTACAATCATATAGATATTCAAGTATATGCTACATTTCCCGTTTATCGATGTTTGCCTTAAAAACGCCACCTCCACTTGCCATCCCCACAAGCTGTGCAGTATTTTTTTCGCGTATAATACTTTTTGTTGTACTATTAAAACGGTTATACGGTTTAAATCCGTAACATTTTTGGATATATTTAGGAATACATAACTCCTAAAATTCATACTAGCAATTTATAAAATTAATTCCTTTTGTTCAATTAAGACTTAAGAGTCTGAAACGTTTCCAGCACAGAAACAAGACTTTTTTGCCAAATTCAGTTTTATTTCGCAACATCGTCTTCTTGTAAGTTTATACATTTTTCCCAGCGATCCTCCTACCTTTTTAACCCATTCAAATGGTGGTTGGTATATTATTCTGAGAAATAGGCGTTTACGCAGGTGATGACGTCCTCAGTCGATGAAAATCTCTGTTCTCCGAGCGAAACTAGCCAGATCTGGCGGTCTACAAATTCAAACCTAAATTTTTGCCATGGCAACCACTGAATTGTGAGTCGATGCGATCTTGCTGGAGCAAACTTGTTTTCTCCTCAAATGCAGCCGTTTTTCAACAGTGCTTCGAAAATTTTAATTGGAATGCGTTTTTGGTCTTGAGTGAAGCGCGGCACCCAACGCGCGGTTAGCTCCTTCATGCCCAAATCTTCAGTCAATATATTCTTCAGTCAACGCGTTCTTTCGAGATGCCCACAGCCTGTGCTACCTCTCTAACCTTAATTCGACGTTCGTCTAGCATCATTTGAACTTTTCTGATGTTATTGATAGCGGTTGCAGTTTTTGGCCGTCTCAAACATTCATCGTCAACAAAGCTGGTATGACTATGTTTGAATTCAGCTGTCCAATATTTTACTGTGGCAAGTGATGGTGCAGAGTCCCCGTAAACGGCGCCCATCTCGACTTTAATTTGCATAAATATAATGCCTTTGAAATGCAAGAATTTAATGCCGGCACGATATTCGATTTTTTCTTTCCAGCTCCGAAAACGGCGAAGACTGTTCCATCGGTCGAGAAAGAGATAGCGTTGTTTTTTATAATAATCATGGGGTTGTGTTAATCGACTGTTTTGAAAGGTGATGCATACTCATCGTTACTTGACAATCTGAAGGCAGAAATTGCGGAAAAACGGCCGCATTTGAAGAAAGAGGTTTTGTTCCCCCAAGACAACGCACCGGTCTTACGCTTCAGTGGTCGCCATGGAAGAATTTCAAAAATTGGGATCCGAATTGATAGATCACCAGATCTGGCCTTTTTTGTTTCCTAGGCTCGAAGTTTCGCTCGGAGGACGAAGATTTTCACCGAATGAGTAGACCATCACTTTCATAAACGCCAATTTTCCAGACCAAGATGCCAGCTACTATTTGGACGGATTAAAGAGATGGGAGCATCGTTGGGAATAGTCTATAGACTTACAAGAAGACTATGTTGAGAAATAAAACTGAATTTGAAACAAAAAGTGCTTGTTTCGGTGTTAAGCTGAAATCTTTTCAGACTACCGTCGCATCGTATAATGCCATTATAGTGAGTTGATGATGACATATTTATCAAGAACACACAATTTACAAGAAAGTAAAATTTACTATTAATGGACATTATCGTTTCGTTTCAATTATGCTGAAGAGACTTAAAAAAGTCACAGAAATGAATAATTGTTTTGTATATTTTTTCTTATTCGTGATTGATGAAAACTTCTCTTTACGTCCTATTTTTATTTCAGATGATAATGAAAGTAAAACCACGAAATACGATTTCAAGATGGTGACGAGCAACCACATAAGACATAAGGAAACAGATGATTCCCAGAGTATCTATTTACCAAGATGAAATAAGGAAGGTAGGTACTATTGCGCCATCTGTATTAGGAGATTTCTAGCTTCACTTATACTTTTCAATCTAGATAATTAGAAGTAGTTATCATTCATTAACCTATGTTATTCATTACATTCCAACGCACAAAATTTAAATATCAAATCGAACAATAAATTGATTGAATTTGTGTACGTAAATATAAATTTTAACTGTTAAAAGCAAACGTATGCTTTGGTAGCACATTTCGCTGTACATAAAGCAATTTATTAATAAATTTAATCATTTGCATTTATTGGAAAGAGAAATATAAACTTATAAAATACCTTTACTTAATCAAATATTAGCAAAGGTTACGATGTTACATGTAACCGTCGAAGAAGGTTCTACCAAGAGAAACATCTATGCAACAGTATGTACAGCGACCTCTGTTCGCAAATCAGTGTACTGCAACTATACCAGCCTCCAGGCCGTACTTAATAAGGTATCAAGCGAGACCATAATAATGTTATGTTTACATCTAGCATCTGATGTCGCATATGTTCTGCGATATCTAGACAAATGCTTTTATTGTTAGTTACGTATTTCCATGCAAGGACAATTTAGTGAATCATATTTAATTCTGAATTACATACCATACTAATAATAAAGATAGCAACCGCAACGAACGGTAAAACGATGTGTTGACTTAACTAATTTGTTAAACACCTCTATGAATTCAACTCATTGTCTATTTGATTTCGATATAAATACTTAATTACGGTCTAAAATTAATTTTCCTTAATTGAAAAATAATGTGTTAGCAAGTTTGCTGCAATTTTCGCAGATTTTATCAGATATAACGAGTTATTTGGTCATCAATTGTGAAAATGAAATCCCTAATGAGTAATTAATGAACGGTTTTAGTTAACCTTCAAAGTTGCACAGTAGTAATGTTACAAGTAACGTAGATGCATACAATGTCCTAGTGAATAGTTAATTAATATCTACTTCCTACTGCTAGTCAATGCATGCCAATTGTGGAATATAATTTAAATAGTTCAAAGTAAATACTATTATGTGCGATTTATTCTTGAAGTATACATGGAAAACTTTTTTTTCAAATTAGAATATTATAAATATACATGTTGATGCATTAACTGTATATCTTCTTCCAACTGCTTTCCATTTTTCTATTGCACTTCACTAGTAGCAAACTTTAGTATGTTTTATTACGTGTCTCATTTTACCTATCAAAGTGTACTTTCAAAATAATTACATTGCGTTTTGACTTTACAAAGTTTGTGCGATTGAATCATCTTTATAGACAATTGAGGCCTGTCAAGTTACCAAAGCAATAATTCAATTATTTAAGAATTAGTAAATATGTAAAATTAATTCCGTTGACAAGATTTAAACGAAAATGTTTCAGTGTAAAGTGTGTAAAATGTTTTAGTGTGTAAAGAAACTTCCCACATAATACGTTATTAAACATAAATAATAAATAACTTTAACTAAATAAAAGCAACAAGAGATGACCAACCCTACATAAATCAATATATAATTGCATAGCCGTTATTCTTAATTACAATTGCACGTCGATGGGGCACATATTCAATAAGATTTTGTGTTGTAACCTGGGAAATTTGACTCCACTTTGACTTGGATAGGTATCTTTCCTTAAATTTGCAATTAGGGATTTTTTATTGATTTCGCTGGGGTTATTGATTTCTGCTGTAATTTTTTTAGTTTTTATTCGATTTTTGAAATCTGAGATACATTTGTGATAACTTTCCTTAAGAACTAACAACCTATCTGTTGTATTATATAGTCAAAACAATAACTTTCACAGATTTAAGACTAATGTGCTTTTACCTGGGTAACCAGACAAAATATTAGAAAATGAAGGCAAAACTAAATTAAATTAAGTGGTCAAAAGTGTCTTCCTCATACTCTACATGTTTGTGATAACGCCTGAAAGCTACGTTTTCTAAATATCCCAAAACAAGGTAATCTAAGGAGCTTAAATCGGCGGATCTGTTGGTCATCACTTTGAGATATTTTATTTTTATATGTGTCTATGTTCTGAGCACCTAGTATATATTTTTTTTTCAAAATAGCGTTGCTACTTTTATCAACGATTTGAAATAAAATTAATTAATTTGTCGTCTTTATTTCGAATTTAATTTAATTACATAGATAGGTAAACATATATACATTTACAAAAAATATTTTCTTGAAAAGTACAGTAGTTAGATTGGTAGTGGTTTTAAGGAAAGTTATCACTAATGTACCAGATTCCAAAAAACGAATAAAAAGAGGAGTATTCGATTAAAAAAATGAGTTACGAGGTAGGCGACATAAATTTTCGGCCTGATATAGAAAAAATAAACTAAAAAATAAAAAAAATAACAATATAATCTCCCCTAACTTCAATACATTTATTACAACGATCAATTAATAATTCTACACCCTTGTAAAAATAACCTAAAATCTTTCCCTCAAGATGTTGTATTACAGCTGTGTGCAACTAACTGTCGTCCTTAAAATGACGTCCCCTAAGGTCTTTCTTTAAATGAGAAAATAAATAATAATCACTTAGAGCCCTGCCTGGACTATATGGTGGATGTTCCAATTCTTGAAAGCCACATTCACGGATGGCAGCTTACAAAATGGCGGCACTATGGACAGGCGCATTGTCGTACAATAATCGAACACCCTTTGTTGATTTTCCTCTACGTTTTGCACGAATATTGTCCCTTAATTTATGCAACAAATTCCTTCACTTTTAAACGACAATCTGCAAATACTACTTCTTCAATAATTGAAATGTTTTGAGGCGTTATCAGTGCAAATGGTCGACCGGGGCTGCTCATCATCTTCAATGCATTCTTGCCCCAAATGGATACTTTCTGTCCCCACTTTTTACAGTGGAATATGAAGGAGGTAAATCACCATAAACGCCATCTAAACATTGTTTAATATGATTAGGGGTATACCCGTCTCTTGTTAAAAATTTTATGACCGCGCGGTACTCAATTTTCGTTACCTGAGACATTTTCATGCACATTGTCTGACTGGCTGCTAAAAACTGCTACTCTTTGAGCCATAATATATATAGTGTAGGCTTCGCACATGTGCAACTGTGACGCAATGAAGTTTGAGCACGTTAAAACCTGTATAAGCCTGTCAAGCCGAGAATTTATGGCGCCTACCTCATTGGTGGTGCCACTTAGCAGTGGTGTACTTAATTTATAGATTTATAGAAATTACCAAGGAATATGTGCTCTCAGTGGGCATTTAGTTTTAAAATCTTCATTTGTTCCTGAGACATCGCGCAGTCTCGTTCGTCGTTGAACATACTGTATACAGGATTTGGTATAGCAATGTTATCACTTTGCAAACTATATATTTTTTTAACATGAAGTAATATGCCTTTGATTCTGATTATTGATGTGAGGGTAGTTACTGCAGCACTATGTAATTAGTGCGTCTTTGAAGACAGAGGCTGATCACTCTTATAATTCCATGGATTAGAAAATAACAAAACACGGGATCTGATGGGAACAAAACTGGATTATTTGACTGAAATATAGGGAATATTGGAAGGGTGCGAATTGTATTTGAACGCAATCCTATGAGTTTCACAAAATTCCACCTTATAGCATTAAACGCTTTCCTTTTCCTAAGACTGTAACTGTGTATGTAAGTTGTTTAAAAATAAAATGCACGTTACAAGGAAAATTAGCTGAAATAGGATTATCTATTAGCACGACGCTAATTCTAGGCTATTTAGTGAACAACAACTACGCGTACTAGGATTCGGTGTCCTGCTGGAGCAATAGAAATCATCGAAACGTATATATTTGAAGACATTAATGGTCTATTAGAAATTGTAATCACAGAGTGTTGTGCACAAATAATAAATTTTCTTCATCGTCAAGGAAAAGCCGCAAGTGTCCAATGCATTGAAATAATAACAGTCATCTGAAAAATATGTTTATGTTTAAGTGACAACGTTCAAATGTCATAATAATTTATGATAACTTGGCACATATTTCTTTTTCTTCAAAAGACATGTAATTTGTCACGTTGCTATTCCGAATCCTGTAAAAATTGCGCAGCCAAATCTTTTGTCAGAATGTCTAACATGAGAAACACCCATTAAATCTATCACAATAAATCTAGCTTCATCACTAAATAGGACTGCAGGCCATTTCTTAACGGTTGATTTAATTTTGTTTTTATATAAAAATTAACCTGTTCATCTTCTGCTTACTCCTCAGTAACGGAAGGACGGATAAAGCGGTCCAATATTTTATTTATATCAAGTTGGGGACTTTCACTTACCTACATTTTAATAATCTGTAATTTAAATTGTACCGTACAGAGTAAGTCTTCACTTACAATGAAGACTGAAAGAGTAGCTAGATAGAACTTAAATAAATATTTTTTCAGGTAAATTTTGGCCAAAACTCAATAACCAGTTAAAAGTCGAGTGCTAGCATTAAGAATCAAAAGTAGTACATATAGGTCTACAATCGTGAGAAAAGCTTTAGCGACTATTTTCGAATGTCAAGAATTGTAAAAAGTTTTTCTCATGGGTGTTAAATCCTCTCATAAACTGATGTAATTTTGAACAATCAGATTTGGAAGTACCTGCAATTTTAGTGTTAGTTGTATATATACCGTTTTGTGGAATGATGTACCGAGCGTAAAAATTACAGGGGCATTTTCCGATGGGAAAATGAAAGTATGTATATCCAGTTCTTAACTATGTACTTTTAAAATACTAAAAACACACTATAGCTATATTCTATCCGTAAACATTAATATAAATATGCCGCCTTCTTTGTCAGAGATTAAGAAACAGGTATCCAAGTATCTCACGGAAATGAGCTAGCAAGGATGAACTTAGGAGGTAGGCGCCATAAATTATCGGCCTGATAGACTTATATAAGTTCGAGCGTGTTCAAACTCCGTTGTGTCATAGCTGCACATGTGCAAGGCCTTCACTATACATATATTACGGCTCGAAGAGTAATAGTTTTTAGTAGCTAACCAGACAACGTGACTAGCGCATGAAAATGTCTATGGTCTATGGTAACGAAAATTAAGTACCGCGCAATCATTTAATTTTTAACAAACCACATTAAACAACGTTTAGACGGCTGATAACGCCTCAAAATGTTTCAACTATTGAAGAAATGGTATTAGCAGATCACCATTTGAAAGTGAAGGAATTAGCAGTGATGCCTAACATTTCTGAAACAAGTATTCGTCCTGCTCTCCAATGTGAACGTCGGGTTGAATATGCGCTCGTTTGTAAACGTGTGGAGATGACCCGAAACTGATTTTGGAGTCCATTGACACAGGATATGAAACAATGGTTCTGTATTATGTTCATCTATCCAAAAAGAAATCGACGGAATGGCGGCGACCCTACGAACCTCGTCCCAAAAAGCTGCAATACAACATTTTAAGAGAAAAACTAGATTATTTTTACACAGTTATAGAATTATTGACTGATCGTTGTAATAAATTTATTGAACTTTGGGGAGATTAGATTGAAAAATGAAAATTGTTATACTTTACCAAGTTTATTTTGTCTATATCAGGCTGAGAATTTATGGCGCCTATGCGTAATAGGCGCCATAAAATGATACATGTATACATACATCAGACACAGATGCGTAATCTGTGTCTGATGTATGTATACATGTATCATAAAATTGTCCCATCCATTATTTTACAAATTTGATTTTGTTTTCTTTTTAAACACAATCGACACCTACCCATAAATAAACACCTTAACAATGAGTAACTCTTAGTACTGTGCTGTAGACAAAACAATGACAGATGAACAAAAGGCTAGCACGCAAAAGGAATAACAAAATTAGGACATTATTTAAGACAACCACACACTAGCAATCATTTTTATGCTGAATGATTAGGATTCAGAATATTACAAACCATAAAAGTTCTTTTAAACTGCAGCAGTGTAGAATTACAGAACTAACACAGATTATTAACTGAAAGTAAGCTTCTTGTTTAATCTAGTTTACTGTCATTCCGGGAGTGTTCAGATACATTAAATTATATTTTTTGAACGTCAAAGTCTGTAAAAACGTGTACAATGAGGAGTTATTAGAAACTCGAAAACTTATCAGTCAACTAGGGTAAGGCTGATAATCGTTTGGGTCTTCTTGTCCACCATGGAACATCCATTAATGTAAAGTGCGTTGTTTCATTTCTAAATAAGCTTGAAAATTTCAATCTTCCAAATCCATCTACATATTTGTCATTGTCTTGAAATATTCAAGATCCTCTTAATCCTTACTCGGGCTGGGGCCTATTCTAAGGCTCTACTACAAGTTGGACCAGAGACTGGTTTCGTTTGGAGGCTTTGTTCCAAAGTGTCTTGAAAAATTCGGCTACGGATGGTACTTGTAGGTTTCGACGAATTCTGGCGTTGCGCATGTATCTAATAGCCTATGTGATAAGGCGTAACGTATTATTCTGCTCCACCTCCAGAGGGATCCTTGCTTCGGCGATCACACACCACGCGATCGCCGCGTATGTTAAAATCGAGTAATTAAAAGCAATACCATTTCATTTCCAAATAAATTTACTTAACAAAAGCATTCGAAATGATGATCACGATAAGTTTGATTACACCATACTTTTGAAGTATCTTGATAAATAAAAGTACATATTCAATAAACGGTATTCGTATACGCATTTGTTCGCCTAACTTTAACTTGCTACAATTTTCTGATTACTGAGCTTTGACCAAATTTCTTTTAATGAAAGAAATCTTTATTTACATAAGTACCCACGAATCATACAGTATACATTTTGCGGCACTTGTTAAACTATAAGACAATGTAATCGATGATCATCCAAATTTACTAATAGCTTGGTCTGTTTGGTTCTAAATTGGGAATATTATTTTTTCAAATTGCATTAATATACGAAGTTCTAATAAATTACCTGTAGGTAAAGTACTTCAAATCTACTAAGAAGAAGAGATATTGATTTCTCGTTATAGAGAAAATTGTAATTTAGGAAATCTTTTCTTCCGACAAAAATAGATATTTTCGCAAGAATATTTTACCTTCTTAACGAATAAAAAAATTACGTCTCACATCTTGGTTTAAAATACGAAGACGCAAACAAATAAATTCACATCAATCTTCTTTACTGTCTGGGTTTTCTTCTGAAGGGATTTAATAACCGAAATTAAACTTTCTAATTCCGACAAAGATAGAAAGAGGGAGGTGGTGAAGAAGGTGTACGGCTCGGCGAGGAGGACAATCAATTACTAGTAGTACATAGCCGGGAATCGGAAGGGTCTCTCACGGGAGAATCGTTTCATTTTGCGTGGCTCGTGAAATGACATCCTCTTTTTAGCCTCGGTCCTGATCCGCGGTTCCAATTAAAGCGACTGCCCGGTCGAACAATGGAGCTGCTGCTTTACCCCTGGTGAATTATTAGCGACATGCAGCTCCGTAATATGGGCGCCTAGTGATTGACATCCCACTTGAGGCTGCTGTTGCTTGTACGGCCCTCTATATATACGGTATACTAAAGCGGTTACTCTGCGGCACTGCAACAGCCTCAATCATCCAGATTTGCTCGTTATTTTCTCTTTCCTCGTACTCGATTATTTATATTTTGGCGTGCACGAGTGAAACTGTGTGTGTGCGTGTATGCGTGCGCTTTTATGTTTTCAAGGGCCGTTGTGTTTAATAATATGTATTTCATAAACCCTTGTACTGCGTAACCTCGTGATTTATATTTTCGTATACAGTATACATATATACAGCTACAAAAGAGTTTCCATAACGCAGCAAAATGGAGGACGTACCTTAAAAACAATATTTATTATGTTTGGTAATTTATTTTAAAGTAATCTAACAAAAGGACGAAATATTTCAATATACAAGCTGTTCCAATCTTCCGAAATTGTAGAATTGTTATTATTCAGGAAATGCTAGGAAACCAAAATTGTTAGATAAGGTAGCAGATGCCATAAAGTACCTTTCAACAATATGTCTGTATATACAGGATGATCGATAAGTAGCGAACCAGAAACTTACTTTGTTATTATAAATGGATAAATGTATTATTATTACTAAAGCTGGCCACGAGCGGTACCGCGCAGTAGCGTAGAGTCGACCAGGCCTCGCGTTCCACTAGTTATTCTGCTAATAGAGATGTTTGCTGCCGCAAATAAATTCGCTCATCTTTTAAATAAAAATTAAATAACACGTGCTCAAACACTTACCATTTTAAGAGTCCTCCGTGAAATCACAAAGTGAATAATGTCTGTTAAATATCTGCAACATTAGATATGTTTCAACTGTTGTTTCGGCAAAACTAGTACGGCATGAGGAAAAAATGCGTTTATATGCAGAGAACGAACGTTCTACATCTAGTGACGTAATATTTGCGTAAGTAAAATAATCTTTCAAATAACTTCACGATTCTGTTGACGCACCTTCAAAAATGTGTCTTAATGTGCCAAAATCAGAATTTTTCTTAAAAACACTTTCAAATTTTTCTAGAACAGAAACATTTTTTGCGTCTTCAATCGCGCATAGCTGTGCGTGAACATGTTGCACTATTTGTAGAGATTCTTCTAACGGCACCGCAGGATTTTGTAACTTTTCTATTGCATCTGCTAGTCCGAAGTAATTGTCGTGAATGATTTTTAAATCCATTTTAACCTGACTATCTTGAAATTTCGACTGGCTTTTCTGGATAGCGGCAGCTTCCTTTGTATCGAATTGTAAAACCACGTTCTTAATATTGTCAAAATATTTATGATAATAAAACGCGGCCTGCAACCGCCCGTGTTCCCCAACGAGTTAGAATAGGTTCTGGTGGCTCTGGTATACGGGGGCACAGTCTGTGAAATTCGCGAATACGTTTCGGTGATTTGACAAATACTGCATTGGTATGCGCTACTAAAGCGTCTACCTCAGGATAACATTTTCTGATACTATCCGCCACAAGATTGAGAGCATGAATTTTACACGCAATGTGTAACAAATTAGCAGAATGCTTTTAAGAGACCGGCCTACAAAAAGCATGTTTGCAGCACCATCACTCACTAACATCAAGAGTTGGTTTGTTGAAAGTTCAAACTTGTCCAATGTATTTAACACTAACTTTGAAATTACTTCTGCAGTACACTGTTGTATTCGTTTGGAGACTAATAGAATTGAAGGTGCCGATTGATGAGGTCCCAATTTGCGTGCCATTACATTAAGAACAGAGTGTTTCTTCCGATTTGTTGCTTCGTCGACACATAACCACAATTTTTGATCTTTCAACTCCGATTTTATTTTTTGTTCAATATGTTCGCGCGCAGATGGCACAATTCTTCGTAACGATGTTCGACTTGGTAATTTGCACTCCGAATAGTTATTCCAAATGCAGATAAATGGTTCCTTGTCCAGTAAATTAAACGGTATATTACATGCGATAAACGTAACGCATAAATTAAATATAAATTTTTCATTGTCTCGTGCGCAATTTCTTTTTGAGACATGCTTTTCTCTATTTACGTGTCGTAGACAATGTTGTCTGGACCAACACATTAACGGGATTTTACAGATTACACATTTAATTTTAGCACCTTCATATATTAAGCCTGGAATTTCTGCAATAAATTTTCGAAGTTTGTCCGACCGCGGTCGTTTTGCTGACGAAATCATAATTTTTCTAGGACAGATAAACAATTGCGCAAATGACCGGCAGCGAAAATGTCCGTACTGCTCCGCAGACGAAGTAATACTACCGTTCCTCTCGGTCCGAACTGATTCTACGCCGATGCGCGGTACCGCTCGTGGCCAGCGTTAATTATTACTGTGTGGTTAAATTGAGTCAATGGCACCAACGGCGACTAATGGCCACGCCACAACAGCAAAAACAATCGGGAATTTTGGCCCGCTAATTTCACTAATAAGCGGTCTTCAGATCGCTGCAAATTTTTTCTATCCATGATTTCAGTTATGCGCAAATTGTTATTTTTTATTTGTACACGCAATTTATAGCTAGTGAATGCATGTAGTAAATCCATCTCTAGGTAAAATTGGATTCCAATGCAGGCCATACACATACACCAAAGGATTATAAGCCAATTGACATTGTAAACAAAAGTGATATTCAATAAATTTGACAAGGTTAGATATGTAGGCAACAAATTCATTTATACATTCATATGAAGTAGTAATGAACCTGGTTTAACTAAATTGGTTGCGTTACTACACTCAAAGAAATGGGGATAAATGTAAGTCCCCATATTACGAAAAAAATATATATGTCCGGTATAAACATAAGTATTTGTCCTTCAAATTGGTAATTTTCCTATAAACCTTTAGTATTTATTAGAAATTATGCGAAAATTTAGATCTTTATCCAAATTTCCAAAAATTATGAAATTTTAAAAGCGTGTTTTAAAATTAAACCGAAACTTTCCTGTTGGTATCAGAATTCCTGTACGTATAAGAGTACTATATCTCTTATTCCTTAAAATATTTTAGGCGTTGACGCCAGAACAAAACATCAACTCTTTATTGTCGTATGCACGCTACACGCGCATATTTGTGTGGCATTAGTGCTTATATTATATTGGGTATGTCGGAAAGTTCTGTCGTATTTTAATTTCCTTGAAAAGAGGAATAATTGATCGATCACCAAAATAGTTCTGAGAAATTCTCCTAATGCGTTTATAACTACATCCCCCTCCTTACACTATACGAGAAATTCGCAATGTAATCATCAGTCTGTCTTGTATTAACAAAGCAGAAAGATGCCTGTTGATAAAGTTTATTTGAGACATTGTTTGGAGGAGCCATTTTTGGACCGCTTAATTACGGGCGATGAAAAGTGGATTACGTACAGCTATCCTGTAAGAAAAAGAGCGTATGTACAGCCCGAACAATCACCACCAACATTAGCCAAACCCGATATTCATCAAAAAAAGAGAATGTTGTGTTTATGGTGGGATAAAAAGGGGCCTGTTCATTATGAGCTTTTACAACCGGGGCAGACTGTCAATTCTGAAAACTATTGTGAACAGTTGTCCAATTTAGATGTGGCAATCAAAGAAAAGCGGCCAGTATTGGCCAACAGAAAAGGTATTGTGTTTCAGTATGATAATGCTCGACCCCATGCTTCTTTGATGTCTCAAAGAAAATGGGCAGACCTTGGCTGGGAAGTTTTGTCACATCCTCCATATTCCCCTGATGTGGCACTTTCAGATTTGTACCTTTTCCGATCTCTACAAAATTTTTTGAATGGAAAAACTTTTCATTCAGAAGATGACATTCGAACCGCCTTAACCGAATATTTCGATCCCAAACCTAGGAATTTTTTTGCTGACGGTATTAATCGACTACCTGAAAGATGGAGAACAGTTGTAGAAAATGATGGTCAGTACATTGTAGATTAATTATTTAATAAATATATTCTAAATTTCACATTTGTTTTATTTAAAAAATACGACAGAACTTTCCAACATACCCAATATTTTTGGATCCAAGAAAAAAAAGTAAGTTATTTATTTTAAACAATCCATATCAATACTTAGTGTATGTATGTAATGCAAGGGTTCATTGCATGAAAATGGAAAATGAAGCTATACAGGCTGTGTTATTTGGAGGTTAGAACGTGTAATGTATTACATATTGCTTTGTTATAAGTGTATATACTAAATCGGCAGTAATATATCATAATATAACCTCCTACTTTTGCATATTTTGATTAAATCAAGCTATTTTTGTGATTGTCAGTTATGTGTGTACATATAAATAAAAACAATGTTATTTCCTACAAACATATGTGCATATATGGTAAACATAAACTTCGTAGTTCAGTGACGGAGGAAGATTTGCTAAGACCATATTTTTTCATGAAATTATTCAAAAGAACAAACAATTGATTAAATGAAATTTTTAATTAATTGTATCAGCGTGCAATAAAAGAACTTTAATATAGCTATGCAGCGAACTAATCATATTAATGAAAATGCAATTTTATTTCTGCTAGAAACAACAAATATCAAAGGGTTGAAAGTTTCTATAAAAATCTTTAAACAATAAGTAAGTATGTAGATATAAAATATATAAAATAAACAGAATACATTTACTAAGGGCTATAAATGTTTATATATGTACAATGTAACAATAAAATTCATGATTTTACTATCAAATTGTCATCAATATTTGGGAAAATAAACCATCAATTCTAGTTTTTTAAAATATACTAGATTTAGAGTTATGACTAGAGTTTGTTGAAGAGGTGGTACCGGTAAAAGTAGGTGTTACCTGTTCCTGTCGTTTTGATGTCCACTGTGGCAATTGGCAACCGCCCTGGTAAGCTGCGTAGAATTGTAACATCAGCAACGCTTCCATTGTCGATTCATTCGGTCATCGACGGTGTTGTGAATACGTTGTCGTATACTTCGAAAATGATCCTTCGACATCCAGTGAAGTAAGATTTGCAAATGTCAGATATTCCTTTTCCTCATCTGGGCACTCTTGATTTTCAGTTATAAACCGCACCTTTTGTAAATCGGGATTTTTCGTTAAAATTGCACCAAATTTTTGAGCAACATCGATTCCTGTAGTGTTCGTCAAGTTTTCTAGAGCGGCTTGTGAATTGTTCATGCAATTTAATGCGTCTCGTGCAGATAAGTGACTGTTTTCTAATTGCACAATAGCTTGTGCAACTTCAGAAATAGTGCATGGAAATTCCATCTATTTCTTGTTGAACGTCCGAATTGGAAAAAAGTTGCGCTGACTATCTGTAACTGCTGCAGAAACATTTGAATCAAGCTTCAAGATGACATTTTTCACTTGTGAAAAATATTTCTTATAGTAAGATACTGCCTGGAGCCATGTTCCCCATCGCGTTATTACAGGCTGAGGTGGTGGTGGTAACCACTGCTCTTTCCTCCATCGTAAAACATTGCATAAAATCTGACTGGCCAAAACATTATCACCAATTGATAGATTCGTCCTTAAGAAAAGTGCAAGAATAATAGTTTATGCAATTATTTTTCCATTATTCTGGATACCACAAGCTTTAAAGTTTATATTCCTCAATCCGAAATTCCTAAAATTATACATGAATTAAGGTTCCCGTTGAATATTTCGTATTACCAAGTATCATTACAATATTATAGTACATATGTAGAAATCATATGATTACTTAAAAGAAGTACTAATTATACTTTAGAAAGTGTCAAATTAAGTAAAATAAAAATGAGTTTCAACATTAGTTTCATCGCATTTAAAGAATTCCATTTTGCAAAGATACACCATATTATAATAAATTTATAAAATCGTAATAAAAACACAAGCTGCAAGTGTTGCAGTTCAAAATGGGAAAGTGTGCGTGCACATTTTCATTTCACAAACGCTATAGAAGAGGATACTTCTTCCTCATAACATCGATATATATTGCATTAACATGATAAAGAGACTGTCATATTTATTCGTCACAGGCGTGTATGACATGTCAATCATTGAAGCCATGGGTGCGATGTAATAACTAGAGTTATAAGACTTCCAGCTTTATGCGCCGGCATCCACTTCTCGTTTGGATATGAAGTTTTAATTAAGTTCTCTAAAATTAAAAATTTTCCACTTGTTTTTAGACGATGACTGTTCAAAAGCACATCGAACGTAAGATAGTTATATACATAGTAGGGGGATCAGGCAATCGAGACGTTAATATATCTTTTTCACCTTAAAATGTTGTTAAAATACTTGAATTACTAGTGAAATCGTAGAAGCTTTGAGTTTTTAAAAAGTATGTAAGCATCCAAAGCACACTAATAATAAATAATAGAGTAAAAGATGCAAATATGGAATATGTTGGTAATATGGAATACCAAGGTTTCTCAATAATATGTCGTTACATCTATCAAACGAGTTGTGAACTTTTAGCCTAGACCTACTATTATCAATAAATAAATGTTATGTAGCAAATATCTAGTGTATTCCATATTTGCACCCCACACTGTAAGAAATGGGGGTAAATTTAAGTCCTCATATTATAAATTTCCGGTATAAACATAAGTAATTTTCCCTGAAATTGATAATTTTCCTATAGAGTTTTATTATTCATACGAAATTATGCGATTATCAAAATTTTACTGAGATTTTCGAAGACTGTGAAATTTTAAAAGCGCGTTTCAAAATTACACCGAAAAATTCTTATTAGCATTAAAATTCCGCCGGGAGCGCTACCGGCTCAAGCTCAAGCACCAGAAAAAGGTAAAACATCGCATTATAACTTCGACACCTGTCAAGGATCAGCTTGAGGAGAAGGAAAGAGAGCAGTCTGAGAGGGAACAGAGACGGGAAGAAAAGAAAAGGAGGGCAAATTGTGTGAAATTTAATTTGCCTAGAAGCAGCCGTAAGAAATAAACCTAAGAAGAACTGTCTCAAAGATTCCAGACGGATGTCAAAAATGACGAAACCGTAACATGCCCCGGGTGTTTTGAACCCTACACAGATCCACCAAGAAAAGAATGGATTCTTTGTGATCAATGCGACTTATGGTGGCATGAAAACTACTCATCGTATGAAGGTATTGGGCACCTTTAGTCGTCTTACCCCACCGGGTTAGCCATCTTACCCAACCGTGTGGGGTAGGATAACGAAAATGCAGTGTGTCTTGTTTTATTTTATTTTTTTTTTAACTTTTGGTTTTATGGTAATAATATGCTACGTAACAGATTAGAACCATATTATACGTTGGATATTTTTGTATTGCTTGATATACAGAAGTTTGCATTCTTTTGTTTTTTTCCTTAAGGTCCCCAACTTAGCCCATCTTCCCCAACGGTTCTCCTGGAAGAGTGCCTTCATAAAAATATGGACCAACAATTTGGTTTTTATAGATGCCACACCAAACATTCAAACTAAATCGATGATGTGGACGACGTGGTTGTGAAATAGATGGGTTTGCGATGTTTCAACAATGCATCGTTCACAAATTACGCATACCGGAATTTGCAAAGTTCATTTCGTCACTCCAAACAATGTACTTTAATATAATAATCGCTGTTATTTATAAAATTTTCTAAAAATTACTTACAAAAAATCAACCACCGTTCCAAATCTATAGATAAGAGCGTTTGCACTGCTCCGTACTTAAATGATGTATATTTGTGTTTTTTAGAATTGCGTGGATGGTCCCTATACTAGTATTCAGTTCCCACATTAATTCACGAATGGAACAGGTAGGATTAGCTTCAAAGTAGGCTAGAAAATTTACCTCCGCTTCCTCATTTACGATTACGCTTTTCTTGGATCGCTTAGCTTTTAAAAGTGGTTCACGTTCTCGGGAAATTTTCAGAAGAGTCGTAAAAAAATATCCGGAAATATTTTGCTGTATCACTGCATGGCTCTTTCGCAGTTCCTATATACAGCATGCAAAATATGTCTCAAGTAACAACAGTAACGATAATAACAATTATAAAACGAATAATCAACACAAAAGTAAAAAAAATAAAAAAACCGGAGGCAAAATGCGATTAATTATTCTCACTATTAAATCCTCTAATTGATCGCAATGCCGAACAAGATTTATAAACTGTCAAATTAATTTCATGGCACCCTTAAAATGGCAACGCTTATTTGCTTTGATTCATATTTTAGATCTTTCAATTTAAAATCTATCACATATCTTTTCTCTCTTAATTCGGGAGCTTTAACGTTATCAAAGTACAATACTCTTGGTTTCCGGGTTAGAACCGCGTCGGTGTCGTGGTTTTTGCCAACGTTTCGTCCACACTCTTATGGGACATCTTCAGGGGTATTACTGTGGACTATTCATTACGGAGGGGTTTATATAGGGCCTGTTTCAGGTCAACGGAGCGGAAATGTTATGGATCAAAGAAGCGTCGCGGTTGCTAGGAGGTTTGATAAGTTGGGATTTCCATGTGTGATGTAAGGGATTTAAGTTGTTGGGATGTTTAAAAATCTCTATTGATTCACAGATTTTTCTGCTATAATAGTGGCGGTTGCAAGATAAGCTGCGGATAAAGTTAAATAGGATTTGATGGCCAGTTTCCAGTCTATGCTCAGCCAGCGCGGACTTGGCTACACGCAACAACCGCGTACAACGCTCGTGCTCAGTAACACGAGTGCTGACCGATCGCTTTGTCTCACCAATGTACGCTTGCTTACGGAAATTAGGGTTAGATGAGGGGATTTGCTGTGGAGAAGGGTGGCGTCGTGGTTAATGGTAGTTTGAATGTCTTTTCTAGAATAATTATTGCAGACCAGAGTTTCAGTAATAATTCTTGAGGAAGTGAATTGGGTTCAGATAGGGAAATGGCCCTTTGGATAAGGTCCATAATATTTCTGCTCCGTTGACCTAAAACAAGCCCTACATAAATCCCATCGGAATGATTAGTCCCCAGTCAGTATGCAGTAACTGCCCTGAAAATGTCCCATAATAGTGTGGACGAAACGTCGGCAAAAACTACAACAACGACGCGGTTCCAACCCGGAAACCAAAAGTATAGTGTTATTGACGACCGCGTAAGCCTACGTACCAGGTTATGAAAGTAATTTTCTTTGAAATGCTACTCTTTATCGATTTGTAAAAAAATATATAGGGTGTTTCGATATTTAACTAAACGTTGAAATCCGATGCATAGTTTTTCTTGATTACACCGTTTTATTGGACGGAATAAATTGCATATGCCAATGTAATTTCATCGTATCTCTTTTTTTCTTTTTATGGCTATAATTCTATGAGGATGTTTTACTCAAAGTTTCATTTCCTATCGAATAATTGAGAAATATACAGAGTGTTCCATTAGAAAAAATAATCAATTCAAGTTAGCGCCGAAATGCGATACTAGACCTTGGTAATTTAACCAACATCGTAGCTACAGGAATAACAAAATTAGAAGTAGTGGCCCGGTAACTTCTGTAATGCCATATATAACATACATACAATAAAATTTAAATACTAAAATGTTTTAAATGTTTCGTTGTTACAATCATTGAAATGATTACGTACCATCCACCTATTATTTCTCAGTTTTACTTAGCACTTCAGTTAATTTTTCTTTGAATTTATAAGTATGCTGATATCATCAACATATGTATGTATGTACACTACCGGCCATAAGTCTTTACCCACCCTGAAAATATTACAAAAACAAGTGAATTACTAATTATAAAGTAAAACTTTATTCTGTATTTGTAACAACAATTTAAACAGTGTTAAAATCAATGTATTTATGAACTCGCTGACAAAGATAATCATAAATTAACTTAACTTCGCGATTCGTCAATATGGCTACCTTTCGCATTTAATACAGCCGCACACAATCTCGGCATTCTTTCCAATAGCTTCGCCAGTGTTAATGGCCCTATTTTGCTCCACGCATCCTGCAGTTGCGCCCAAAGTATAGTTGTCGATGTTAGAGCAGATTTTTGAACGTCTCGGTCGAGCTCATCCCACAAAAGCTCGATCGAATTGAGATCCGGACTTTGGAGCGGCCATTTCATTACGACAATTTTCTCTCTCTGCTCCAATTGTTCTAAATACTCACGGCATATCTTAGCAGTGTATTTCGGATCGTTATCGTGCTGGAACACGAAGTTTTCACCGATTATTCGTGTTCCAGATGAAATGGCATTCCTCTCCAAAATCTCCCTATAGCCTTCTTTTCTAAGGATACCATCTATTTTTATCAAATCGTCCGTGGAAGTACCGCCAAAACACTCCCAAACCATGGCTGATCCTCCTCCATGTTTTATTGTTGATACAATACAGGATTCAAGTGCTCGTTCCCCTTTCAATCTACGGACAAATGTTCTCCTGTTTGAACCAAAGGTGAGAAATTTAGACTCGTCGGTCCACAGCACGTTCTTCCAATCTTCCAACGTCCAGTCCTTGTGCTCTCTTACCCATGCTAACCGTTTTGTTTTGTTAGCTTTGCGTAGTAAGTAGTAGTTCTTCCGTACAAACCAGCTTGGCGTAAACGCCTCTTTACTGTGGTGACACTAACTGGGTTTGGGCGCGACATATTCATTTCGGCAGCAATTTCTGGCGCCGTTTTTTGTCTATTTCGTTTGCTTGTGATTACCATTGCGCGATCTTCTGCGGGTGTTGTTATTCTTGGTCGTCCTGGTCGTTATTTATCGGATACACTACCACTTGTTTGAAACTTTTTAACATTATAATCCACGGTTCTACGGTCTAATTTCAGTAACTTAGCAATTTCTCGGTTACTTTTCCCAATGTTGTGGTATACCACTATTTGAGTACGCATTTCTATCGATAATTCCTTTCTTGTGGACATTACTTTAACGTTACTCGCTGGTTTAAAATATTGTAGACTATTCACTGCTTGCAATACGAGAACTGAACGCAAACTAAACTTTTCCTTATATTGAAATGCTTGTTGTATCGTCTATTATCATATTTTATGACGGTCGTAATAAACATTTTCCAGAAAGCCATCTTTATCTAATCCGTCTACCTGAACGTGTCTAGGCCGCAAAAAGGTTATTTGCGATATCTTAATTTTAACCAACTCATTACGTACACACAGAACATTACAGAGGAACTATAATTTATCTCGTATTTACAGTTTAATAATACAAGCATTATTATTATATTATAAATTTTATTTGAATAATCGCCAATTATGCAGGTGAGTAAAAACTTATGGCCGGTAGTGTACATAGAACATGACTTATTGAGCTTGAACTAAGTAGAAAAATAAAAGACAAGAAAACACTTAGTAACTGTTTTACAAAAGTTATTTTTCTATTCACTATGTTTCACCAAGTGCTGACCAATGAATCCATCGAATTTATTGAGTTAAGTATATCAGTAAACCGTTGATATATAACAAAAATAGTAGCGCCCAAAACCGGGCCTTGAGGTACCCTAATATTAACGTCTAGACAATTAAAATGCAAGTCATCAATACGAACACTTTGTTTTTTGTCCTTAAAATACGATTACTGTTAATACTTCATAACGTCGTTCCAGTCAAAAACGAAATTCTACTTAATTAATCTTCCGTACAATAAAAGGAATTAATACCTTCTTTACGTGTTAATTTAATATCGTCAATTGATGGGCGTGCTAAAAAAATTAATTTGAAAAATTAATATTCAGGTTTATTTATTAAATAATATGCCGTCCGTGTTGTGTAATTCGTGTACTCCGCTGTGGCAAAGCGACATTCATAAAAAGGAAACCAGGTAGCTTCTTATCTGAGTAAAATATCTGTTGTTAATTTATAACCGTTCCGTTAAATATTTGTCACAGTCCTACTCCAGTGTTTTATATATGTTAGTACGAGTTACTGCCACTGTTTTACACTTGGCACCGCGGGTGGTACAGTCGTACAAATCGAACTTACGACGTAAACGCACAGAACTTTCTCGAGAAATATATCATGAAAATTGATGAAGAATTTAGTTTATATATTAGTGTAATGGGAATAGTAGATGTCACTGGTCATTAATGAAATATAAATAACACCGAAGAAGTGATAAACTGTATACTTACAGAAAGAAATAAACGTGAATAATTTTTTTCACAGGTGAATTAAAAATATTATGGAACGTTCAATTTGCAGAGAAATATGCATGTAGTCAATTGCACCGTAATGTAACATTTTTTATCGTCCATAAAGTACTGAATCTAGAATGAGAAATTTTAGCAAAATTAAAATTACTATTTTGAATTTAGAAATTTAATAACTCAAGCAGATCAAATACCAGGGCAATCTGGAAAGTTTCGAGCCTCAACATGCAGATGGCGTTACTCGTCAGAGATATTCTAGAATTCGTCAATGCGTTGAACAATACTTTTGAAAGCTTCAGCCATGTTGGATGCTTAGTTGTTGTTTAGTAGTCGTTTGTGTCAGTGTTTTTGTAAAAATGGAAAAAATTGAATATTGAGCCGTTATTAAATTCTTGCATTTGAAAGGCAATACGCCTACGCAAATTAAAGCCGAGATGGATGGTGTTTACGGGGACTCTGCATCATTTTCCACAGTGAAATTTTGGGTAGCTGAATTTCAACTAGGTTGTACAACTTGGTCGACGATGAACGTTCGGGACTGCTGAAAACTGCAATCACTATCGATTACATCGAAAAAATATTGTACAATTTTATTTGTCGTGCCTTAAAGTATGTATATTGAAATTGTAAAGTGGAGAAGTCTACAAACAGAGTGGTATTGTTCTTAATTATATCACCTTTGCATCCAAATCCAAAATTAACAAAACCAAATGAAATACGTGGTGTTGAAGTTGCATTTTTTCACAAGTGTTTACAATATTTGGTAAACATCTAGTGTAATTTAGATATTTTCTAGTGTGTAGCTTTCAGTATATTCCCATTGTGAACTTTTGCAATCTGGCAAACAATTCCTATCGGCATTTCCATATTTTAAGGATTCTTAAAAGTTAGATTTTTTTCAAAACTTTTCACTGTCCAATATTGATTTCAATTTGTTTAACAAACCGAAGTACGCTAACTACACAATAACCTAATTAGTTTAATGGGTCTTGCTTTACCATTTTACTGGATTTTTTTAGCTCTATCAATTTACGTTTACGTTATTTCTCCTCACAAATTGCAAAAAACAGATTATTAACATTTTCACTACTGTAAAGAATATTTACCTCATTTTTTGTTATGAATTCAGCACAATAGGAATAGTAATTTGCAGATTTGAAATGGAGTGTTACAATTTTAGCAATTTTAGTGTAAAATTTAACTATATACTTCATAGCGCTACGATACCTATAATCTTTCATAATGCACCAGAAACGTAAATATATAATTATTAGCTGCGTTGTATAAAAAGATTATTAATATCTTTTGATGACAGATTAATTAGGATTGCATATTTACATAGTTGTTTTATACAGAACAAACCACTAAGGATGGATATGGTTACTATAAACACTTGGGCAGGTATAAATTAGTATATAGTCAGAATATAACAACTCAGCTGGGATATTCAATACTTGTTTGGACCACTACAAGGATATCATGTATATTTAATGCGCTTACCACACACGCTCAAAAAACTTTCATATTGTAAATTTTTATAAATTTATACCGTGTTTTATATATGTATGTACGGCCATGGGGTCACAAATACGTCACATCCGACAAGAGGAATTTAAGTAGCGAATTTGTAATAACGTATTACATCAATTAAAATGAAAATTCAGGCTGGACACTTCGCTCTAATGAGGAATTATTATGATTTCGAAAATGAATGTGTTTTATGTAGATACGTAGGCAAGCGAATTTGTTTAAGCAGAAAGTAGGTACAAAATTGATAACAATCATAATGTTGCATCGTCCAGCAACACAATCATGGCATTATGATGTTAACAGCTCCTTTTTGGGATAGCACCATAGATACTGTTTTATAGAACACACTCTTTTAAATATTCCTAGATAAATACTAATCATAAATCGTTCTTTCAACATATACATCCATTTATTTGAGCAATATGATTTTGTCTTGAAATAAAAAATTATAGTTCCTTACTTAACTTATTGAATCTCGATGTCCCATCTACCTTTATATGTAGTTCTTCTATCGTTTGCGAATCGGGATACATCATTACACGTTATGCTTATGTTTTCCATCACTTTTTTAACCTCCTCCTGTCACGTCTTCCTCGGTCTTTCCCTTCTTCTCCTTCCCGCTTCTCTGACTTCGTGTACTTTTTTGGCTTGACGCTCTTGGTTCATTCTCTAGATATGCCCTAACTATCGTAACTAATTCTCTCGTTTCTATCGGCTCTACATTCAATTCTTTTCTGTACATATCGTTCTTTATTTTATCCATTCTAGTTTTTCCTTCCGTATATGAGAATGGGTCTCACTACCTTTTTCGCCACTTCTATTTTTGTTTTCTCTGGAATTTCTTTCTTTACCAACATGTTTAACATTTTTATGGTGTTAAATAGTTTCCCTGTTTTTGCTATTCTTTGGCTAAATTCATATTTTATGTTTATACGTTCTCACTTGTTCCAATTTTGTGCTTTCTATCTTTATCTCATGTTTTGTGTTATTTAATCCTATTACCATAGTCTTTGATTTTTCCTTACTTATTATCATGTTATATTTTTTAATTCCTTATTCAGTCTTTGCACATTATATTGCAGTTGATGTTCTGCTTCTCCTATAATTAACATATGTTCTTCATAGTACATTTCCGTGATCTTCACCGGGTTTAATTTCCTGGTATTGCTGTTCGAGGATCGTATGAGAAGTACTCGTGTTTGGAGACACATGATGACGCTTTGTGTTAAAATCTGCTTTACCGACTGTAAGTACTATTCTTTAGTCGACGTCTGTAAAAATTTCTGAGAGATTTATCGAGTAGTGTTGTTTTAAAAGTTGTTGAAAGTGAGCAAGTTTATCTAGTTGTGGAATTATGAAAAAAGAACAATACCGGTCAGTGATTCGATTTAATTTTTGGATGGGAAAACGTATGCAGAGATCAAAGAGGAGTTGGATGCAGTTTAAAAACCATGGCCTTTCGATGACTACCATCATATTGGTTTAATGAATTTAAACGTGACCGAATATCCGCCTTTGATGAGTAGCGGTCAGGTCATCCTATTCAGGTGACTATGAAGGATGTAACCAATAGAGTTCATAATATCGCGTTAGCGGACCCTTGGGTGAAGATTGGAGATTGCTAATGTGGTAAACAGTTCAATTGAACGTGTACAAAATATCCTTCACGAAAAATTGAGTATGAGAAAGCTATCGGCAAGATGGGTGCTGCGTCTACTCGCGATTCATCAAAAACGGAATCGCGTGATAACTTCAAAACAATGTTTGGACATGTTTAGCGTGTGCAATATGAGTGAGTTTCTGCGGCTTATGTGATACATTACTACACGCCACAAATCAAAGGTCAGTCGGCAAAATGGATTCTTCCCGGCCAACGTGCACCAAAGAAGGCGAAGAGGATCAGCCGAACAAATTATAGCGACAAGTCTTTGGGATTCGCAAGGCATAATTTTAATCGATTATTTGGAGACGGGAAGGATAACCACGGGACAATACTACGCTGATTTATTGGACCAATTCTACTCTGAACTAAAAAAAAGAAGGCCCCACCTAGCGAAAAATGATAATGCCCCAGCCCACTCATTGGCAGTTGCAATAAAACTGGTCCAGTTACGTTACAAATTGGTGCCCCAGCCACCATATTCGCCAGATTTTTCCAAACTTGAGAAAATGACTTGGCGGACAGTGATTCACGTCAAATGAAGAGGTCATTGCGGAAACAGAGGCCTATTTTGTAGAGTTCGACAAATCCTATTATTTGGATGGCTTACAAGAATGCTAAACAATTGCATTGCCTTCCTTAACATAAGTAGTTACCATACCATCCTCGTATGTCCATAAATCCTTCCTACAGTTTTTCAGTACTTCGTCAGGAGATATATTAAACAGTATGGAGCTCAGAATGCTCCACTCTTTTAATCCAATTGTATTATTAATACTTTGGTTCCTTCGTTTCTTGTCCTCACGTAAGTTTCAGTATCTCTATAAAGATTTATAATGTGTATTTTCTATTAGAGCCTTACGGACTCCTCTGTTCTCTAAAATTTTACATGGATCCTCCCTTTATATCTTATCAAAGGTTTTTTCCAAGTCTATGAAACGTATTTCTCTGTTTACTTTTATGGCTTTCTCACTTAGTTGTTGCGTGATCTTGTATCTTTTCTAGATCCGTTCTGGCTGTTTTCTAAGGTATGTTCCATTTGTGCTTTAAAATATTTCTTCGTTGTTCTTCAAAAAATTATATACAAGTATATTTGAAGAAAACATGGAATCAAAAATTGTTCATTGAATTCATTTTGATTTTGAAACGAAATTTCCATATGTGTTATTATTTGTTGCGTTAACCATGAAGACGATGGTTTATAAGGCTCTGGATTCTACAGTGTGTAGCAAACCACGGGAATATAATGAAATTCTCAGGTAATGAACTGTAGTATGTAAAAAAAATTATCAGATAGATCAAGAAACATTCACTAGGTTTCTTCAGCTAACAGGATTGAATATTTATTTTTCGACAGGATATATTTTAATTTTTGTAACTGTATGCAAAGACTACATGCAATTTATCACCAAATATTCGTATATAAGGTTTCAAATATCTCTACGAGTCACTAAAAGTGTAGAAAGTAATGCCTACCATGTACAACAATTTTGATATTTATTAGTGTCTATAAATAGCTGTTTGTGTCACTGGACAGGTTATACCAAATTAGTAAGAGATTAAATTGAACTTGGGACTGTCAACATTCAGAAAAAAAAATATCAACATTGATTGGTATGACGTAAATCCGTGACGCTATATCGCTTAAATTGTATTTAAAAGGGCTATGCAAAAATCCGTGATATAGAGGTTGTTCCGATTTCACCAAGAGTACTATGGAAACTATTTTTATCTATAATATCGCGAGAGATACACAGCGATGACGTGCGCAAATAACTTTAGGCCAAAGTTTTATAACCTGCGTCCTGCTCATTGTAAAGGATAACCGTTTCTTATGAGAAAATTATTTGAAAATATAGTAAATGCTGTGAAACCAAAATATAAAAAAAGAATATATATGTTACACCCACCTAGCTTAGCAGTGTTTGGTCATGTATTATATAGCGTGTCCCACTAAGAGTAGGGACCAACGATATCTTGGAAACTACAATAGCTATAGTGTTGGGAAAAAACTTTCATAACTAAAGTGGCAATGGGAAATTTGATGAAAATATTTTTAAATTCCAAATGTGAGCGCAATGGGGCGCAGTTGCTAAGGTCAACAGTAAATTTTAAATTGGTCGGTAAAAGTTCCAGCATTAACTATGATTTTAAATGCTTTATTGAAAAGTTTAGTTAATTACGCACCACTGTGGGTTAAAGACGTTTTGCCATATTGTGAATAATAAGTATAGTAGGCGCTGCCGAATCTTGTAAAACTAAACCTGCTATAACTTCTGCAGTTTTTACCCGAATTAAAGAAATGTGGACTTGTTTGAAAGGGCATTCAACACTGTTTTAGACGTCGCAATTTGTGCCACCCTTTACTATTCAAGAAATGTACCAGATGGTATTATTCCCAACTGTGCGAGTTTTTCCCAGTTATCTCTAAAAATTCAAATGTAACAATATGCTTTTCTTATGTTGTGTTTGAACAGTTTTGATAGACTAAAGTAGTGGCGAAAACCGCGTACTGATATTTTTTTTCCTTTTTCCAGATAATAACAAAAACAACCCATTATCAGTAATAATTTCCCTATCAGTTACAAATACCTACTTAATAATATCGAAGCCTATCTTAGTTGGTCATAAAACAAAAGAATAATAACTTTTGCTCTTTTGCACACAAAATTGTATCGGTATTAGTTTAATATGACCATTTGTTTTTGATCACTTTTCAAATAAAGGTAACAAAATCTAATATGATTTGTATACAACAGCAGAATATAGCATGCTATGGAAACAATTATTTATTTGACAGTTATGACATGTACGTAGAATTTTATTGCGCACTGGCCTTCAGAGATTGCTGCTTAGCCGTTGAATGATAAAGAATGTCGTTTTCTAATGCAGGGTATATGATATCCTTGCAGTGTATTTTCTATGTTTTGAAAACACGTGTATTGCTGAATGTGAATATGCCATTGAGTGTCCAGAAAGAAAATATTTCGGCCGAGAAGTATGCTAACGTTTAGCAACACGATTACGTGAAAAAGGGTACCAACCTCGTGAAAATCCTACCAGAGCACGTGTAGCTAGAACTAAAACTAATGTGATAAGTGTCCTTGCATATGTTGAAGCTCATTCTCATACAAGCACTAGAAAAGTGTCTTCCGTTGTATGTATAAGTAAGTCATCAATTTATCGCATCCTAATAGAAAATACGTCACACCCATTCCATATGGTGTTACAGCAAATTCTTCTCGAATACAGGTTTTGACCATTTTTGAAGGCATCTTAAATAGCGAAATATACTTAATCTTTTTCGTAACGAATTACCAATACTTTTAGAAGTTTCGTTGGAAACTCGAAAAACACGGTGGTTTCAGCGTGACGGCTGTCCAGCTAAATCCCTAGATTTGACTGTGTTTGACTTTTATTTATGGGAAAGGATAAAATATCTGGTTTACCAAACACGTCCTACAACGGGAGCTGATATGATTCAACCGATTCATAATGCTATCGCTAGCCTACCAAGAGTAGGAATCAAAGCAGCAGTTATTAGCACTCGTCGTAGACTCAATCTATATATAAATAATGACGGCAAACAGTTTAAACATTTGAAATAAATTTAAATTATTTATTTTGATTTTTAATAATACTACATTATGTACTACTTGTACTGTTTTCGTTTTGCATTGTTGTTATTTACTTATTTATTTTGTGACTGCTACATTTTGTTATTGTTATCATTCCTTTGTCTCATGGCTAACTAAGATAAATTTCAATATTATTAAGTAGGTATTTGTAACTGATGGAGAAATTATTACAGATAATGTGCTGTTTTCGTTATTATCTGGAAAAAGTAAAAAGATGCAGTTTTCGCGACTATTTTAGTCTGTCAAAAATCCTCAAACACAACATAAGAAAAGCATAGTGTTACATTTGAATTTTTAGAAATAACAGAAAAACTCGTACAGTTGGGAATAATACCATCTGGTACATTTCTTGAATACTAAAGGTGGCACAAATTGCGACGTGTAAAACAGCGCTGAATGCCCTTTCAAACAAGTCAATGTTTCTTAAATTCGGGTAAAAACTGCAGAAGTTATAGCAGGTTCAGTTTTACAAGATTCGGCAACGCCTACTACACTTATTATTCACAATATGACAAAACGTCTTTAACTAAAGTGGCGCGTAATTAACTAAGCTTTTTAATAAAGTATTTAAAATCATAGCTAATCCTGGAACTTTTACCAACTAATTTAAAATTTATTGTTGACCCTAGCAACTACGCCCCCTAGCGCTCATATTTGGAATTTAAAAATATTTTCATTAAGTTTCCTTTTGCCATTTCAGTTATGAACATTTTTTTCTCATCACTATATTGTAGTTTCCAAGATATCGCCGGTTCCCACTCTTAGTGGGACACGCCGTATAATTAGATCTAAACAAATTATATAAACTAAGTTTACAATATAGATTAGTATTAGTCTGAATAAGAAACTGTTTGGTGAAACAATAAAATTGAAAAGTGAAAATTAAAAACAAATTAGTATTTTACTACATATCGTTATAGTTATTTACAGAAGATAAATAAAGGGGTAAATTTTTAATTTAAAATAAGAAATTTTATTAATTTATTAAGTCTTCGAACAATTATAAAGCCGTTAAATACTTCACTTCATTCTATTACTATTCGATTTAAATAAATAACCAAAATAAGAAAACATTCAGGTGTCGTCATGACAGTCAGAAAATACTCACTGCCTGCTCTAGATATGGTCACAACATTCAGCCCACGTATTAACTACACGGAAAGGAAGAAACACATTATAATTCATGCATTCTTATAAATGTTAATACGTGCAAAACTATCGATAACTTTTTTCCATAGTATATGCTGATAATTGGTGTTATACGAGGCGGCTATAGGATAGATACATTAAAAAAAGATGAGCGTTTAGTTTGGGTCATTGCCGGGCACATTTTTCCTTTTTTTTCGATCCTTACAAATAATAATAATAACGAGAGGAACACCAGCGCACAACAACGAAACGTTAATTTAAAATCACCATTTCGAATTCTCAGCCTACTCCTCCTGTTGGGCCGTGCATCGTGCGAGAAACCGCTGAGTCAACGCAAGAAAAGAAACAACTAATATCGTAAAAACATTAATCTAGCTGGCATCAAACATTTCGATGGTTTGACATGTCCGAGACCGCTCAAACACCGCTGCTCTCTCCAATGCTGACTCATAGTCTAATGACGGGCCGCAGGCCGACAAAGAATTTAACACCGCTTCGCACCGACGCTGAAGATCACGAGCGAGAAATTTTTCAACTCGAGTAAGAAGGCAAAATGAAAAAACATCGAATATAATATACAGAGTGTCTTCATTCGTCATTCAGTAATGTATAAAAACTGCTATAAATTCGAAGCAACCTTAAAAAAATTATTGATATAAAAATAACAAGTAATTACATTTCTAAGCAGTCTCCTAGGAAGGTAGGCAGCTTTTGTTATTTTTACACAATTACTAGAACTATTATCTACAATTAATTATTCAATACCTTACCAATCGTGAAAGAAATCAATTTGTGCAAAATACTACACAAAACTACACACAGTGAAGATATTTTACTACGCGAATCAATTAGGCAAGGATAACGAGCGAGTGTGCTTCAGCAGGGTTCATTAGCAAAAGTGATCTAATAGATCACATCAAATTCAGTATCGCTGTATCGGTGATTTGATGAATACCATTCAGCTAGCTTCATAAAATTTCGGAAGTAACAAACCCTATCTTTGATATGGGTAGCGACATAACAATCTCCAAAATCTCCTATGATAAACCTTTCAAGGTTGTCTTGAATTGGGTAGAAGGGAGAAATGGAGAGGGAAGAAAACCTAAAAGCCAAATCTCGTGCACAGATGGTTCAAGAACGAGTACTAGTTCTGGAGTTGATGTTTATGAGGAAAACCAGGAATACAAAGTATGTGTATCACTTGGACGATACCACGGTATTTCAAGCAGAAATATATGCTATACAAACCTGCGCGTGGGAGAGTCTGCGCTAACAACCACGATGGGAGACGATCTGCATTTTCACAGTCAGGCAGCCTTAAAGGCACTAGCATCTTATCACGTAGCCTCCAAACCAGTGTGGAGGTGCCTGCAAAACCTAATGGTTCTGTCTAAACACAACAAGGTCACTTTGGTGTGGGTGCCGGGACACAAGGGTACAATGGGCAATGAAATTGCAGACCAGCTTATAAAATTGCAGTCATCAACATCTTTTTTTCGAGTACCTTTCATACGTTAGTATAACAGGCATGACAACTCTATATCATATACTCACAAAGTGCAACCACACTGTGTGGTTGTGCAGATCTGTTTATCAAATAACTGGATACAATAACAACACCTGCAAGTAAAATTATAACACAACAAAGTGCACATATAAATAAACTCAATTACTTTCTTGGATAATAACATACAATGCAAATGTAAAATTTTAACCGTATCTATTCAATCATTTCTTATTCTACACAGTAATATATAATAATAAAGACGTTTTTTAATAGTAGTGAAATTAAAATTAGTTACATGCAGAGATATCTTAATTTTCATAAATTAAATGGTTGGTCCTTTCAAGTACCTAATTTTTCACGCTTCTTTTTTAACTTAGACTTGAACTCCGAGAAAGTAGCACCAAAAACAAAGATAATTTACTGTAATAAACCAACAACTACTGCCTGTACCATTCTGAACTCATTCGTGCATAAGTTCAGTGTTTGCTAGCAGCAAAAACTTTAGTTTTTTGATATGTATGAACCGCGTGGTTAGATATACTTCATCGTATACGTTCCGGTCCAAGGCGCTTTAGATTATGACGTTACAATCTTGTAGTTACTCTTCTTTTTTAGTGAATACGATTACAAAGACTTAACATCAGTAACTACGAATTATAAAATTATGTGCTACCTATGAAAATAAAAGATTCAGTTTATGACCTGATTTGCTTTCTATAGCAAAATCCAGAACATTACTGCTACCGTAGAGGAGCTATGTATTTACTTCATGATATTTATGAAATCAAAACGAAACAGACTCTTAATGTTTACAGAGAAGCCATTTAAAAAATTACGTGTACGTATATTACATTGTTATATCTAAAACAAGGTTTAAATCGCTGAAATGTTAGCATTTATTGGAATGAATTTTTTAGTTCACGGTGGAATCATGTCCTAATTCTTAGTATATAGGATGAGTAGTAATGGTATCACCTCCTTTTACTGAATGATAGTACAGGTTGCGGCAGAATGGACTCTCACATTTTACAGGTCAATAACAAATAAAGAGTAAACGTTAAGGAAAGAAACTTTATATTTTATACTACATATTATAAGGTTTTATCGATCTACGTTTTGAAAATAACATCGTCCAAATAGCGGCCCTCACGGGCAATACACATACGAAGTCACTCTAAGAAGTTCTGCACAACTCTCTCTAGCACATCTCGAGAAATAGCGGCGATTTCCTATCGTTTCTCCTTAAGTTGGTTAAGAGTTGGCCGATGTCTGTAAATCTTCCCTTTGAGGTAGCCCTACAAATCAAAGTCGCAGGAGCTCAGATCAGGGGATCGAGCTGGAAAGTCAATATCGCCTCGTAATGAAATCAAAGGTCCAGAAAACATTTCCTGCAATATGGTAAGGGAACGGCGAGTGGTATGGGATGTGGCACAGACAATTCACAGTTACGGTGCACCATCTTCTTAAAAAAAAATAAAGCCCCACAATGCCCAATCTAGAAATCGCGCACCGTACGGTGACTTTTGTGCTATGAAGAGGTCTTAGGTGAAGCTCTCGAGGATGTTGGGAAGCCCAGTACCGGAAGTTCTGCTTATTCACTGTGCCACAAATATGGAAATGGGCTTCATCGCTGCTCCATACAATAGCTTCGGGACGCACATTTGTAAGGATTTCTTGACACAAATGTCTATGCCTTTCCAAATCTTGGGCACTCAATTCCTGGACTATCATCATTTTATACGGGTGACAATGTAGCTCACCGTGCAAAATACGCCTTACAGATCGATCAGAAATCCCGAGTGCAGCTGCATGTTTTCGAGCAGAACGCTTTGGAGACTGTTCTACAGACGTTCTAGCGGCAGCAATGTTCTCAGGTGTTCTGATGCTCTTAGGACAGCCAGCTGGTTTCTTTGGTAATGCAGAACCAGTTGCCCTTAGATCCGCGATCCATTTCAGTATTGTTTTCCGATCTGGAACAACCGCATTTGGATTCAAATGGAAGCGCGCACGAAACGCTCTTTGTGTCGCTGTCACCGATTCCCCGTTTTTGAAAAACGCTTCACATAGCCCCGCTATTCGTCGAACCAAGGCATCGTGTCGACTGGCAAACCTTATTACTCGCACGATTGGTTGGCATATGCCCCACCGCTCTACACCCTCCCACACCAGGCCAGCGGCGCAACGCAATGGGAGTCCATTCTGCCGCACCCTGTATATGTCCAGTTGTTACCATTAATGAAAATAAAGTAGTTCCTTACAAGTGAGATTACTGGGGTACAGAGCATTGAATTTTATAGTTATATTGCACAGAGTCAGTTTTATTTAACCATTTATTTTTCAAAAAAGACGTATACAGTTATTATCAGCGCATAACTAAATTCATAGAACGATTATCTACAGACGAGCGTAACTAAGTTATTTCTTTTAATAGAACACCTGTATATTATATAATTTCTGCATTATAGCTTGCAACTAGTGCAATAACATTTGTTTTATAAGTGTTCACTAAGTTCGTTGAATTGCATGTCAGTGCTGATCTAAGACTGGATCTGTTAATAAACTGCTAACATATAACACCTTACGACCATAATGAAATTGCTTACTGTTTTATAGGATACTCTCAATAAATCGTAAAAGTGAACAAATTTCAATGGATAATTACTTGCTTATTTTAAATAGAACAATGGATTTGCCATGGGCGCCTGAATATCGAAAACTTTCATAGACATTCAACAGTTTAATAGATATTACAATTTCTTATTAAATATCTTATTTAATATCGCCGATGTTATTTTCGTATTCAAAATTGCGTGACCATAAATTTATATCTCTTCTATTACTTTCCTCTTCCTTGACGTACGTATTTTCTCTTATGTCTACGCAAACTTTAGATAATGTTGGCTCTTACCGGAGTCTGTAACGTTGGTATTAGATCAGATATTCTGCATCTTAGTAAGTTTATTAAAAAAGAACTATTTTTTCATTGATGGTAAGAATTTGACATATATCACCACTTAACTTTCCATTAATACAGCTTATAATACTGCACCATTTCTTACAAAGATTAAATATATTATAGTTACACATAAATTCTTTAATTTTTATTATTTTAATTTGAATATTCACAAATTATCAAAATTTCATTTAATATTTACAGAATTCGAATTATTTTTAGTTATTATTCGAATTCTGGGATTTTGATAACGTACACTATTAGTTTTAAACATTTTAATTTATTAAAAAGGTTGTTTTGAGGCCTAAATATGAATCTAAACATGCTTGAAATTAATTTTGAATTTTGAAAAGGAAAATATTCTGTCTTAATCGAAATATCCTGGTAAGATCGCCAAATTTGAGGTGTTTCTATATGAAATTAAAAGATACTTAGAACTCTTGTTTTTATTTTCAATACTCTACTTACAAATAATTTTAAATTATTTACAGAAAAAGTATTGTATGGGTGTATTTTCTTTGAAATTCCTCTTTAAAATAATAATAATGATATGTATTTATTGGCATATGTAAAGAGAAAAGGAAAAAAAATAATGGCATATACATATATACAGCACCAAAAAAACCAAATCGCCCAGATACAAATTTTATTGTCGACGTATGTACTTCCTTTGGCCTATAAAGAAAAGAAAAAAAAACAATATATATATATATATATATATATATATATATATATATATATATGTATATATTGAAATATCTTTCTCGGGATTTTTGTGACAATTGTTAAAATTTTCTAATTTTAAATTGAATAAACGATCCTTGTAGGTTCGGAGGTATTCCTGGATACCCTTTCGACAATTTTCGAATGAATTTCCAACTCAGTAAAATGAAATTAACGAATTTTAAGATTTGAAAAGTAACTAACCTTTAACTTTTGAACGATGCCAATGTATATAAACTCTCTGTTTATATAACCACCACAGGAAACTGCCTGTTCTGGATATTTAACCCTACTTCATTATTTTATCTTTGTCTTACACAAGACTAATGATATTTTTGTTAAAAAAAGCAAGCGAATGGAATTTCAAATGGACATTCAAGAACTAAGTTTTATTTATCAAAAAGTAGTCAACTGGGGCTTCAAACAAAAAAGAAAATAAAGAAATTAAACAAAGTTTCGACAAACAAATATTTTGCAAAATCCTTCGATATTTTCTTTAAATATTTGAATAAATATGAAACTTCACTAAGAATAAACTGCAATACAACTTGTCAAAAGCCCTTTCACAATTGTAATTTGTAAATATCAAGACTCGAGGACCAAGCTTCCAGTCCACCTATTGAAGACTGGTTACGATCCAAAGAATACCGAAGTGATACAACAGTGCACAGGTACCGAACATTCAAAAAAAATTTGGCCAAATAAAATTGAAATAAAAATCCAATCATTTATTCTAAAATCCAAATTTCAAAATGTTAAACTTAATTTTAACAATTTAATTATTAATTAGCTATCGGCTAGGGTTTATTATAGGTATTTTGTACATATCGTGTTCAAAAGAAATATAATCTATCTAGAATTTTAAATTTTATATAAAAATTACTAATAATAAATCACTGTCTCTTTAAAATTATTAAATCGTTTCATTTTTATATTCAATTGCTGATTTGCAAAAAGTCAATAAGTGAGATTCCCCATGATTTACTAATAAGTAAACCCTGAGATTATTTAGATTAATTTTGATTCATTTAACTTACTTAATTACAATTTAACTATTATTTACTTAAAAATATCACTACAATATATATAAATATATACAAAAACGAAATAGTACATCAAATTCAGGTTGATGTGTTCTAGGTAGGTAACTGCTAAAGTTCTAGCAGAGTCCAATTGGTAGTAGTTAGTCACTGTTTAGAAAGTAGTAAATCCGTGGCTTGTTTCTTGATGAGCGACAAAGGCGACGAAAAGCTGCATCCAGAACCCAGTATGTAACTATTCAGTGATTTGTTAACGTTGTAACCAAAACTTCGCTTGAAAATTTCCATTCTGTGCTTGTGGGTCGATAATAAATTTGTGCCGCGAATGTGTCGAGAATGCTCTTGGTGTCTGAAGCGAACTTTGTTATATAGATAACTCGGCTCTTTAGCTTAATCACACTTATAAAAAACAGTACACTGTGCAAATTGCGTCAGTTTAGCATATTTACGGTCTTGAGAGATAATATATAGCTTGGAGCTAACACCGTGTCTACCGCGCATTCCATGTCAAACGTAGGCACGAGTTTTGCACCATTTGAATTCTTTTTGCATCTGCTTGAGTAATGCAAAAGTTGTAGATACTTTCGCAAAAAGTAAAATTAGACAAAACAAGTGTGTCGCAAAGTAGACTCCTTATCGCTTCATCCAGAAGGGATCTATGTAAAAAGATAGATTTTAGGGGAAGTATCGATTTCTTAATGAGATGCGAAATATTTTAAAACATGTTATTGTCTAAATATAATCCTACATTTTTTACGCAATTTGATGGAATGAGAAACACATTCTTAACATATAAATGTAGGTTAGGGGCACAGTATTCTCGGGCTTTTTTGATCCAAATAGTATCATTTGCGACTTTGCAGGATTCACTTGCAGCTGATGTGCATCTGCGTATATACGGAGCTGTGACAAATCCTCTTCAATTTTCGATTGGGCATCTACTAGTTGAGATGGCGGAAACGAAAGATAGTGTAGAGATGGTATTTGCAGTGTTTAAGAACTGAAGGTAGCTTGGAAATGTAAATACTAAAACGCAAAGGACTTAAAGTGGCACCCTGTGGTACTCCGCTGGGTACTACAATTGGATCCGAATATGTGCCACCAACAACAACACGTTGTATCCTCTCTCCAAGATAAGCTTTGAAAAATGATACAGCTGAATCGAACATACCGGCATCGAAGGCACGAGTAAAGTCAAGTAGATTCAGCACCGTAAGATTACCGTTATCAGTTTCTCTAAGGATGCCATCCATAGTATGAGTAAGAGCAGTTGTGCAGCTATGATTAGGTCGAAATTCAAATTGAAATGAACCTCAAAATCGGCAACAAATTTGTCAAGTTGAATAGCGATGCACTTCTCAAATATTTTTGCTAAGGTGGGTATAATACTTACCGGGCGTAAGTCTTTATAATCATCGACATTTTTGCTCTTAGGAGCAGGTGTGATCAAAGCTGATTTCCAGATGCTAGGAAAAACGGATTGATCGAGACAGAAATTAATAATGGAGTATATAGTCGCTCAGATAAGGGAAACAAATTTTCCACATATGAAGACTGTCTATACCAGTAGCATTGGTTTTAATTTTACTCATCGCGGCGTAAATATCAAACAAGCACAGATCTTTAAATTTGAACTTTCGATGATCTTGTTCGTGGTGATGTGTACGCTGCACAGGCCGCGATCCTCTTTCTTAAAACCTCTTTTCTTTTTTTGAACTGATATTCCAAATCCTTTTGTTGTAAAATCCTCTCCAAATGGTTCTTGCAACTCCTTGAGTTAATTTTTCCTTCTTATTTTCTTCGAAATGCTTCTAGATTACTTTTAACTGCTTTAAATAAACATAATACTTTGAATATTACTTTTAAGTTGAATTTTTAAATAATTTTCGCCGAAAACGTCTGTTGTCAAAAGATTTTTTCAATATCTGTCTTCTTGTTTAACTCGTTGTCACAGGAATGCCAATTCAACGACGTGATGCTTTTTGTGGTTGGCCCTGACATTATGATTGTGACTATTAGATTCCATGCGCATAGTGTTATGTGCGAATGTTATGTGTTTTGTACAAAAAATATTCTCAAGATGTAAGACTTTGATTATTCCCCATAAAGTAATATTAATGGAGTCTTAAAAAAACAAAGAATTAATAATATAAATTATCAAAATGCCAGAATTCGAATAACTAAAAATAATTCGAATTCTGCAAATGTTAAATGAAATTTTGGTAACTAATGAATGTTAAAATTAAAAATATTAAAAATTAATGGAGTTTCTTCAGTTCTTCCTCGATTTTCCGACTTTTGTGTGAATTCGTACAGTAAGAGCACCAGCCTTTGTGTCAATAATGTATTTTTGCATTTCATATATATATGTGGCTGTAGGAATATTGCCGCTTCTTGTTGAAGCTTTCCTAATCCGAATTTTGGGGTGGATTAGTCCCCTGTGGTATTCTTCGCTTTACGGTCCTATAACTTATTGTGTGTCCTAGCTAACTTCACTATCTCTCGCCATTCTTCCCTCTCCTTCACACTCTGATTCCAATTTCGTATTTTCATCAGATAAATGTCATGTTTCACCTCATCTATCCATCTTCCCTTTGGTCTTCCTTTACGTCTTCCGGTGGTTGGGTTCCATTTC
This sequence comes from Dynastes maya, assembly GCA_029619315.2. Taxonomy (NCBI): domain Eukaryota; kingdom Metazoa; phylum Arthropoda; class Insecta; order Coleoptera; family Scarabaeidae; genus Dynastes; species Dynastes maya. The sequence goes on from JAROYE020000001.1 coordinate 31,514,781, forward strand.
GTAATCTTCTTAGCGATTTCATTGTATTCACTTCTCATGATATGGCCAAACCACCTGATACGTTGAGATTTAATATATCTTACAATGTCTTCTCCCTCCAGATCCTGTAATATTTCATAGTTCATTCTGATTCTATTTTCTCCATCTTTTATCTTGTTTGGTCCCACTATGGTTCTGATTATTCTTCGTTAGCAAAATCTGCAGTTGTTCTTCTTTTTTGCTTGACATACACATCACTTCTGCTGTATACGTTGCTATAGGTCGTATTAGCGTCTTATATATTTTAATTTTAGAGCGTTTACTGATATGATTTTTCTTCAGCAGATTTTTGTTGCTATAAAATGCCTTGTACCCAGCTTGTATTTTTTCTTATTTCTTCTCTTCTATCATTTGTGCTTGTTATGGCCACTCCGAGATATTTGAATTTATCCACTTCCTCGAAAATATAACTTCCTATTTTTAATTCTTGCTGTCTTATATCCGCTTCACGTCCACATCTCATATATTTTGTTTTTTCTCGTTCACTTCCAGGCCATAATACGCTGCTTTCCTATACAGTATATTGAATATCTCAGTCAATATTTTTCTCGATCTAGATATTATCACGACATCATCTGCGTATCCAACAATTTGTGTCTCTTTCTTTACAATCGTTCCATTACATTCTGTTTTTCTAACAATATGTTCTAGAACCAGATTAAAAAGCATAGCTGATAATGTATCTCCCTGTCTTACACCTTTGTTTGTCTTAAAACTTTCTGACTGTCCATCTTTAGTTCTTACACATGCCATTGTATTTTATATTGTTAGCTCTATTAGTTTTATTAAATTTTGTGGTATATTCAACTCCCGCAGTATCTGTAATAGTCGATTTCTCTTCACGCTGTCAAATGCTTGTTTAAAATCCAGAAACATCATGCATAGGTTCATGCCAAATTCGTATGATTTTTCTATTAGTTGCTTCATTATGTGTAAGGCATTTACAGTGGACTTCCCTTTTATAAATCCACACTGATAGTCTTCTATGATGTTATCAGTATATAGGCATACTCTTTTTGATACTATTGTAGATAATACTTTGTACGTGACATTAAGCAGTGTAATTCCTCTATAATTACTGAATTTTTCAATATCCCCCTTCTTATGTACTGGTACAATAACCCCCACTTCCCATTGCCCTGGCATTTTTTGTGTGGTCCATATTTTCTTTATGAGCCTGTGTATTCTCCCCTGTAATACGTCACCTCCATATTTCAACATTTCTCCACAAATATTATCTTCACCTGGTGCTTTGCCGTTTTTTATATTGTTTCATAACCGTTTTTAAATATGATTGTAAAAATATAATGAATTCTTGGATCACAGGCGGCAAGAAAATCTATTTGCGATACAATTTATAATAATGCCACAATAATATTCAATTAGGACGCTGGTATAAGTCAGCCTAGCTACCATTATATACGCCTCCTAACTGCAACCGAGAGAATTAATTACTGTGATTAATCAGAAAACTTTTCGTAATTATAAAGTTTCTTGCTGAAATTAAAATAGAGGCGCTAAGCGGGTGTGGTCCCCTGACAGTATTTGCTTGGTAACACACTGCACAATAATGAAGGTTCAATTCATGTATTCTGCGAAAATCTTTGTCACCTTCAAGTATCGTAATCTATTTTGGTGTTTTATGACATACTACGAAACAATAGAAAGTAAAGATCTAATTGGAAATAATATACGCATATCCCATAATCTTCATTTCCGAGAGGAAGAAGCAAGAATTTACACGAAAGTTAAGCATACTTTTCTTTTTACTCTTTGTTTATTGGGTCTATTCCAGTTTACTATACAAGTTCCTGGAAAGCTTAATAACATTATGCAAGTAATGTATTCAGTCTTCCATATACATTACAGGGTAATTCTGGGATAGATGGACTACCAAGATAGACGAACCAGTCGCATAATTCACGAACCTGCTGCTAGAGCAGGCTAGCAAGCTAGCGGCATTCGCATAGTGTCATGAGTAGTCTGGGCAAACAGCGGTAACAGTCAGTGTAGTAAATATGTGGTGCGGAGTCAGCGATTATTTATTTTACGCGTTCACAGCGTCAGTACTAAATTGATGCTGTATGCGAGTAGTTCTGTGTATATGTAGGCTGTCGTGACTTATTTCGTAATTGTACGCTTATATTTGCTTTAAAATTGTCGCATTTACGTACGTCGCGAGAACGACCAATGGCAGACAGTTAAAAACTTTATAGTGGACATGCCGAACTTAATTTTTGATAGCCCTAAAATTCAATGTCTAGTTTGTAAAATCCCTTTAATGTGTTGGTCCAGAAGCCATTGTCAACGTCACATCGAAAGCAAACAGCATTCTTCTGCAAAAAGTGGCATACGAGACCAAGGAAAATTCACATTTGATTTATGTGTTACTCTTATTTTATGTAAGCTATCGCTTCGTTTACTAGACAAAGAAGCATTTGCTTCCTTCTGGAATAAATATGCGGACTGTAAATTACCTGGTCGGACATCGATACGAAATGTAGCGCCATTTGCTCGTGAACATATAGAAAAAAGAATGAAAACGGAATTGAAAGATAAAAAACTGTGGTTGTGTGTGGACGAAACAACAGATCATCAAAAACATTCTGTGGTTAATGGTACGTACAATGGAACCACATCGACCATCATCCTCCTTCTTACTTGCTTCCAAAAGAGTTATAAATTATACTGCGGTTGAGATTTTAAAGGTGGTGTTGAACTCATTGAACAAATTTGAAGTTTCTACTAAGCAACTTCTGATGTTTATGAGTGTTGGTGCCGCAAACATGCGTTCTCTGAGCCGATCTCTTGAAGAACACAGTGGTAACTTCTTACATGTAACGTGTAAAACCCATACTCTAAATCTTGCGGCACAAACAATTCCTACATGTTTTCCACTAGTAAATGCATTGATTACTAGTACAAAGGCAGTGTTTCTAAAGCCCCGAAACGTACCCGACTATTTCACAAACTGTGTCCTGATTTACCTGAACCACCACAGCCGATTGTTACACGTTGGAGAACATGGTTGCAGGCTGCGTTTTATTACAACAAATATTTTGATCAAGTAAAGAACGTAGTTTTAAAATTCAATCCGACAGAAGCTGCAGCAACCAAGAAAAGTTAGGAAATATTTCAAGATACTCAGGTTAAAAGAGATTTGCAAACCATTCACAACAATTACTTCGGTTTAGCGGAGGGAATAGAAAAATTACAAAATGTTTCGATGTCGCTAGTGGATTCTGTTCAAATTGTGAATGATGTTGACGCACAGTAGTGCGCTGTAGAAGGCGAAACAAATTGGTGTGTAATACGAAAATTTGAAAGTGTTTTAGAGAAAGACCCCGATTTTCTTATATTAAGACAAGGTGAAGGTGTGAAGGTGCGTGTGCAGATGCATTAAGTTGTTTCAAAGATTATTTTAAATATGCAAATATAACCGCTAGATGTCGAACGGTCGTTTTCGGCATTAAAAACCGTTTATTCCGCACGTCGTACTCACTTGACTGAAACACCCTTGGAAACATATCTAATGGTTCAAATATTTAATAGATGTTACCCAGTTTGTGATTTCACGGAACTTTTAAAACGGTAAGTGTTTGAGCACGTTTTATAATTTATTTCTTACCTTCTATTTTATGTGTAAACTTTTATGCGCTCGCCACGCCTCTGGCTGTTACCGCATATTTGCCCAGGTTAGTCATGAGTGTCATGACTAGAGCAACGCAACTGCGCTGAAAGTCAGTGGCGGACGTAAAAAAGTTTACACAAAATAAATTAAATGTGATACGTGCTGAAACACTTACCGTTTTAAGAGTCCTCCGTGAAATCACAAAGTGGATAATGTAATATTAAATAGACATTATCCACTTTGTGATTTCACGGAGGGCTCTTTATTTGTAACATTAGATATGTTTCCAAAGTTGTTTGGGAAAAGTTAGTGCGGCATTAAGAAAAAGTGTTTTTGTATGCGGAAAACGAACGTTCTACATGACGTGACGTTATATTTGCGTAAGTAAAATAATCTTTCAAATAACTTAACGGTTCTGTTGACGCACCTTCACAAATTTGTCTTAATGTGCCAAAATCAGAGTCTTTATCTAAAACACTTTCAAACCTTTCTAAAACACAAACATTTCTTGCGTCTTCTATCGCGCATAGCTGTGCGTAAACACTATTTGCAAAGATTCCACTAACGACACCGAAGAATTTTGTTTTTCTATCGCAACCGCGAGTCCCACGTAATTGTTCTGAATAATTTCCAAATCTGTTTTAACTTGACTATCCTGAAATTACAAGCGGCTTACCTTGACAGCCGCAGCTTCCTTTGGGTCGAATTCTAAAATCACGTTCTTCTTTTCCAATGTATTTAACACCAACATTGAAATTACTTCGGCAGTGCATTGTTGTATTCGTCTGGAAGCTAGTAAAATTGAGGGTGACGGTAATGTGGTTCCATTGTGCGTATCATTACATTAACCACAGAATGTTTTTTACGATCTGTTGTTTCGTCCACACATAACCACAGTTTTTTATCTTGCAACTCCGATTTAATTCTTTTCTCGACATGCTCACGAGCAGACGGCACAACTCTCTGTAATGTTCTCTCACGTGGTAACTTAAAGTCCGAATATTCATTCCAAAACGAGACGTATGCTTTCTTCCTTAGTAAATGAAATGGTAAATTACATGCAATAAACACATAAATTAAATTTAAATTTGTCATAATCTCGTGTGGAACTTTTTTTTGAAACATGCCTTGCACTATTTACGTGCCGTAGACAATCACTTTTCGACCAACACATTAAATGTATTTTACACACTACACATTGAATTTTAGCGCCATCACACTTTAAATCAGGCATTTCTGCAATAAATTCTCTTATTGTGTCCAACTTTGGTCGTTTTCGCGACGTAGGAAACATTTTCAAAGCAAACGTGGAACTACGATATAGTATACGACAGCGTAGATGCATACACAACAGATCAGCTTTCGAGTCGCAGTTATACTGACGCTTATACCGAATTGTCCCGGCCGTGTTTATTTTGTGTAAACTTTTATGCGTCAGCCACTGGCTTTCAGCGCAGTTTGCGTTGCTCTAGTCATGACTGCTGGGCTCTTTACTGCGTCTTGTATTTCGGATATTGCGATAGTTATTTGTCGAGTTATAGAGGAAAAAAGAAAACAGGTGAGTCAAAAGTGTTTGCATTGTAACTTGGATAAGTGCTTCGATATTGTTAAACTACGATATTTACTAAATAGGGGTTACAATTAAGTAATTGAGAAACCTACTACGTTAAATTACTATGTTAAGTAAAGAGTACTATTGGAGTAGCTAAAATAGGCTACAGGCTACATAGACCAGCTCGACCATCTAACACCATCTAAAATACTTGACCTATGTTTACCAGTTCCATCTTTGCCGGAAAAAGCAAGTGTTCGTGCCAAAGGTGCAAGTATTGCGAAAATTTTAAATTCGCCCGAAAGTATTGAAACCATTGTTCGTGTAAAGCAAGAAAAACAATAAATAATAAACGAAAAGAACAAAGAAAGAAAATTAGAAAACTTAAAAAGAGCCCAACTGTTTCTAAACCGAAAAATTTGAAAATAACGAAGAAATTAAACCAACTTGCAGTGTCAAATAATTTTTCGTATGAGAATAGAGACGACCATGGACTTGAATTTAACCAAAACGAATGTGTAGGATGTAATAAAGCAAGCACAGAAGATTGGATTAAATGCATAACATGCTTACATTGATTTCATGAAAATTGTATCAAGTATGGGGACACGTGATTTTTGCGAAAAAAAGAACTTATGTTAAAAGTAAATGCTAAAATAAAAAAATAAATATGAGAACATTGTGTTAAAACAGACTGTAAATTACATTTTTATTTTTTCAACGTAATATTCACTTAATAATGTTAAACGTAGTTATACTTCAATAAGGTTAAAGGTTTCCCATTTCCCACTTAGCCAACGCCAATTTTCAAATTCTAAATATTTAAAAAAGAGAAAAGCAAAAAAATAGTACCTTCATTAGGTTCGTTCGATAGCACTAACTAAAAAAAAAAACTTATATCTATAAAATTATGTCATTCATTGAAGGCTCTGGTGATATAAACAGCTTGGTCCAATTAAGCTACCATCGCAATGAAAAAAATAAATAAATAGATCAAAAGGCTTGAAAATTTTGAGAAGGCACTATAATTCTTTGTGTAGGACACACTACTGTTAATTTTAAAAGATTAATCAACCACTTGTTTAAACGGTGTTTACCATTAAACATTGTTTTCTTTCCTTTTTTGATTTCTTTTTAAACAACCTAATTTTAATATATCTTTAACAAAGCATATTGCAGTATAAAGAAGGAAAAGTAAAAAATGCACATGCAAAGCGTACTTAATACACATATCCCAATTACTTTTTTAATATTTAGCTCGCTCTCTGTTAATGATGGCAAAGTTTTAGCCGTCTCCATAAACTCATTAATTAAGGTGAAGCTTTGAGAAAGTTTTAAACTGTGGATAAAAACGCCCTCGCAACTCAACTGCTGTCTTTCATGTCTCATAATTATAAAAAAGAAAACACGAGGCATAATTTTGGGCGCTCTATTGGGAAAACATTAAGTTTCGATTAATTCGCTGAAGTTAAAGCTGTATAATTAAAAGCTCTTTCCACCGGGAAACGCTCCAGTAAGTAGCTTGAATTACAGTTTACCATGAAGCGGAGTGAGTATGTGCATAATTTCTGAACACAGCTATGTAATTATTTTAATTATAAATTCGCGTCTCTCTCATGCTGGCGACATCTCGATGTATATAAGATAGATTGTGTTTGCAATGCTCGTCAACACGCTTTCCTTCTTGGCCCCAGCATGTTGTAAAATATTATTATTAATTGAATTGTAATAAATTATATTGAATATTTTTTCTGTTGGAGCACTGGTATTTCAAGAAAAGATTCCTCTTGAAATAGTTGATTAATATAATAAAAGATGACCTTTCATCGCAACGTTTTGTTGTCATCTACATTATAACTTAAGAAATAGTAAAAATAATAATGCAGTTTTATTTTTAACAGGTATAAATACCGAAGAACAGAAAATATAAAAAGTGGAAAGTAAATACATAGTTGATCTAAACAAAACAATACAATTAACAAACTTAAAATTAATGTATTACATGTAGCAGACCAAAACAAAGAGAAAACACATTATTAGAAATAAGCAAAAAGAAAAGAGTAAATAAGACAAAATTACTGTATATTTTAAATAATATCGCTTATACTGTTGAAACACAAATCTGACGAATTATAAATGCAATTAAAGTTGCACATACTGTACGTCGGAGATTTAAACAAGAGGCTAGTATTTGCGGTAGGTAAATGAAATATTGGTTCATATCGGGAAGTTAGTCTCGGTATATTAAAATACAGCTTAGATAGAAGCCACAAACAACCAATGTTGTAATTTAAAAGGTTTAATAGAAACTTAACACTTATAATTAACCTGGGCAAATATGCAGTAACAGCCAGAGGCGTGGCGGGCGCATAAAAGTTTACACATAAAATAGAAGGTAAGAAATAAATTATAAAACGTGCTGAAACACTTACCGTTTTAAAAGTCTTCCGTGAAATCACAAACTGCGTAACATCTGTTAAATATTTGAATAATTAGATATGTTTCCACAGCTGTTTCAGTCAAATGAGTACGACGTGCGGAATAAATGTCTTTTAATGCCGAAAACGACCGTTCGACCTCTAGCGATGTTATATTTGCATATTTAAAATAATCTTTGAAACAATTTAAAGTATCTTCACACACACCTTCACAAATTTATCTTAATATAAGAGTCTTTCTCTAAAACACTTTCAAATTTTCGTATTACACACCAATTTGGTTCGTCTTCTACAGCGCGTAACTGTGCGTGAACATCATTTACAACTTGAACAGAATCCACTAGCCACATCGAAACATTTTGTAATTTTTCTATTCCCTCCGCTAGTCCGAAGTAATTGTTGTGAATAGTTTGTAAATCTCGTTTAACCGGACTATCTTGACTTCTGTCGGATTGAATTTTAAAACTATCTTTACTTGATCAAAATATTTGTTGTAGTAAAACGCAGCCTGCAATCATGTTCCCCAATGTGTAACAATCGGCTGTGGTGGTTCAGGTAAATCAGGACACAGTTTGTGAAATAGTCGGGTACGTTTCGGGGAATTTAGAAACAGTGCCTTTGTACTAGCAATCAATGCATTTACTAGTGGAAAACATGTAGGAATCGTTTGTGCCGCAAGATTTAGAATATGGATTTTACACGTTACATGTAAGAAGTTACCACTGTGTTCTTTAAAAGATCGGCCCAAAGAACGCATGTTTGCGGCACCATCACTCATAAACATTAAAAGTTGCTTAGTTGAAACTTCAAATTTGTTCAATGAATTCAACACCACCTTTAAAATCTCATCGGCAGTACAATTTATAAGTCTTTTGGAGCCAAGTAAGAAGGAGCATGACGATCTATGTGGTTCCATTGTACGTACGTACCATTACATTAACCACAGAATGTTTTTGATGATCTGTTGTTTCGTCCACACACAACCACAGTTTTTTATCTCTCAATTCCGTTTTCATTCTTTTTTCTATATGTTCACGAGCAAATGACATTTCGACATTTCGTATCGATGTCCGACTAGGTAATTTACAGTCCGCATATTTATTCCAGAAGGAGACAAATGCTTCTTTGTCTAGTAAACGAAACGATAGATTACATAAAATAGGAGTAACACATAAATTAAATGTAAATTTTTCTTGGTCTCGTATGCCACTTTTTGCAGAAGAATGCTGTTTGCTTTCGATGTGACCTTGACAATGGCTTCTGGACCAATACATTAAAGGGATTTTACAAGCTAGACATTGAATTTTAGCGCTATCAAAAATTAAGTCCGGCATGTCCACTATAAAGTTTTTAACTGTGTCTGCCATTGGTCGTTTTCGCGACGTACCTAACTGCGACATTTTTAAAGCAAACACAAGCGTACAATTACGAAATAAGTTGCGACAGCCTACATATACACAACTACTTGCATACAGCATCGATTTAGTACTGACGCTGTGAACGAGTAAAATAAATAATCGCCGACTCCGCACCACATCTACTACACTGACTGTTACCGCTGTTTGCCCACACTACTTATAATTTTCCGTCGCTTCTCGAGGGATGAATTATTAAATTGATTTAACATAAGTGAATACTCATAGCCTCTGTACGGATATGTACACTGAGTGAAAAATGTACGTAAATACAATACAAAAATACGTTAATGTAACAATTTTTTTTATCAAAGTTGGTCTAACGAACGAGTTTATCATTTTAATAAATGGCTGTTTATTATATCGATGAACACATACTTTCGTATTTACACTAGTTACAATAAACGGATTTATTGATATAAGGAATACATTTATTAATGTCTAATGAGAAATCCCTAAAGTTTGTTTCGCTTCACACAAAGTAAGTTAATAAACGGGTATTTATTATATTGATAAACAGGTTTCAATTTGATAAACATAGTTCATTGTTATAATAAATTTATTACTCAATATAATAACTTTTTTGTTGCTTTAACAAAACGAAATTAACGAACACGGTCTATTGAATTCATTCTTTCAGTGTATCACTTGAAAGAAAAATCATATACTTAAGAAATCGTCTTTGTTTTGTTTCAATTCAACTACGAAACCGATTAAATTAGTGAATTGGTGGGATTTTTTCAAAGGGAAAAACAGAAAACCAATGAAATATTTTATGTCCGAAATGTTTACCAAAATATTGTGTTTATAAAGGTAAATTAGATCTACTTCGCGTAATAGACATTAAACAAATAATCTTCGTGCTCAATACATTTCAGAGCTTTAAGAACAACATTCAACAAAATAATTACAAGCGTTTGCTTTTCGCAGGACAGACTATTTACTCATAATTCTTTTGAAAACGTATAGATTTTTTGATAATCGATGTATGCATACATAAGGACAAATAGGTATGCCAATGCCTTACAAAATCAGTTCATTTGATAATGGTGTCAAATATGTAGCTCTATCTGCATGATTTTTTAGAAGACGAATACGAGCAATAGTAACGAAATCTAATAGCGTTAGAAAATAATGTATTTTAAGTAATACTATTGGCAATCGATATCGCTCTGTCAAATATCAAAGCTCAGATAACATGGTTTAAGCAAAAGAACATTTCTAGCCGTGTATTGTAAACTTAGTTTATTGCAAAATTCTTAATATCGTGAATCTAATATAACATCTATTTGAAATCTGAATTTTTTATCAGAAAATGTAGACGCTCTCTTGAAAATGAGACCTGCAATTGTTTTTACGATTATAAATGTAGCCGTTCACGAAAATTGGAATGTAAGGTGTCAGGTTATCACAGTTATCACTAAAGCTGGCCACGAGCGGTACCGCGCAGTAGCGTAGAGTCGACCAGGCATCGCGTTCCACTAGAGTTATTCTGCTAATAGAGATGTTTGCTGCCGCAAGTAATTTCGCTCATCTTTTAAATAAAAATTAAATAACACGTGCTCAAACACTTACCATTTTAAGAGTCCTCCGTGAAATCACAAAGTGAATAACGTCTGTTAAATATCTGCAACATTAGATATGTTTCAACAGTTGTTTCGGCAAAACTAGTACGGCATGAGGAAAAAATGCGTTTATATGCAAAGAACGAACGTTCTACATCTAGTGACGTAATATTTGCGCAAGTAAAATAATCTTTCAAATAATTTAACGATTCTGTTGACGCACCTTCGCAAATGTGTCTTAATGTGCCAAAATCAGAATTTTTCTCAAAAACACTTTCAAATTTTTCTAGAACAGAAACATTTTTTGCGTCTTCAATCGCGCATAGCTGTGCGTGAACATGTTGCACTATTTGTAGAGATTCTTCTAACGGCACCGCAGGATGTTGTAATTTTTCTATTGCATCTGCTAGCCCGAAGTAATTGTCGTGAATGATTTTTAAATCCATTTTAACCTGACTATCTTGAAATTTCGACTGGCTTTTCTGGATAGCGGCAGCTTCCTTTGTATCGAATTGTAAAACCACGCTCTTAATATTGTCAAAATATTTATGATAATAAAACGCGGCCTGCAACCATGTTCCCCAACGAGTTAGAATAGGTTCTGGTGGCTCTGGTATACGGTGGCACAGTCTGTGAAATCCGCGAATACGTTCCGGTGATTTGACAAATACTGCTTTGGTATGCGCTACTAAAGTGTCTACCTCAGGATAATATTTTCTGATACTATCCGCCACAAGATTGAGAGCATGAATTTTACACGTAATGTGTAACAAATTAGCAGAATGCTTTTTAAGAGACCGGCCTACAGAAAGCATGTTTGCAGCACCATCACTCATAAACATCAAGAGTTGGTTTGTTGAAAGTTCAAACTTGTCCAATGTATTTAACACTAACTTTGAAATTACTTCGGCAGTACACTGTTGTATTCGTTTGGAGATTAATGGAATTGAAGGTGCCGATTGATGAGGTACCAATTTGCGTGCCATTACATTAAGAACAGAATGTTTCTTCCGATCTGTTGTTTCGTCGACACATAATCACAATTTTTGATCCTTCAACTCCGATTTTATTTTTTGTTCAATATGTTCGCGCGCAGATGGCGCAATTCTTCGTAACGATGTTCGATTTGGTAATTTGCACTCCGAATAGTTATTCCAAAAGCAGATAAATAAATTCCTTGTCTAGTAAGTTAAACGGTATATTACATGCGATAAACGTAACGCATAAATTAAATATAAATTTTTCATTGTCTCGTGCGCAATTTCATTTTAAGACATGCTTTTCACTATTTACGTGTCGTAGACAATGTTGTCTGGACCAACACATTAACGGGATTTTACAGATTTTACATTTAATTTTAGCACCTTCATATATTAAGTCTGGAATTTCTGCAATAAATTTTCGAAGTTTGTCCGACCGCGGTCGTTTTGCTGACGAAATCATAATTTTTCTAGAACAGATAAACAATTGCGCAAATGACCGGCAGCGAAAATGTCCGTACTGCTCCGCAGACGAAGTAATACTATCGTTCCTCTCGGTCCGAACTGATTCTACGCCGATGCGCGGTACCGCTTGTGGCCAGCGTTAGTTATCACCGACAAACAGTGGATACATATGGGAAATAGATTAGATACATGGTCTTTTTGAACGTATGCAATGCAATACATCAAAAATGATTACGTCATTGGAAGACGTCAACACAAATGTGGCACAAAAAAGAACGAAGTTACAACTAGTCTAGGCAAACAGCGGTAACAGTCAGTGTAGGAGATATGTGGTGCGGAGTCGGCGATTATTTATTTCACGCGTTCACAGCGTCAGTACTAAATCGATGCTGTATGCGAGTAGTTCTGTGTATATGTAGGCTGTCGTAACTTATTTCGTAATTGTACGCTTATGTTTGCTTTAAAAATGTCGCAGTTAGGTACGTCGCGAAAACGACCAATGGCAGACACAGTTAAAAACTTTATAGTGGACATGCCGGACTTAATTTTTGATAGCGCTAAAATTCAATGTCTAGGTTGTAAAATCCCTTTAATGTATTGGTCCAGAAACCATTGTCAAGGTCACATCGAAAGCAAACAGCATTCTTCTGCAAAAAGTGGTATAGGAGACCAAGAAAAATTTACATTTGATTTATATGTATTATTTTATGTAATCTACCGTTTCGTTTACTAGACAAAGAAGCATTTGTTTCCTTCTGGAATAAATATGCGGACTGTAAATTTCCTAGTCGGACATCGATACGAAATGTAGTGCCATTTGCTCGTGAACATATAGAAAAAAGAATGAAAACGGAATTGAAAGATAAAAAACTGTGGTTGTGTGTGGACGAAACAACAGATCGTTAAAAACATTCTGTGGTTAATGTAATGGTACGTACAGTGGAACTACATCGACCGTCACCCTCCTTCTTACTTGCATCCAAAAGAGTTATAAATTGTACTGCCGATGAGATTTTAAAGGTGGTGTTGAACTCATTGAACAAATTTGAAGTTTCAACTAAGCAACTTTTAATGTTTATGAGTGATGGTGCCGCAAACATGCGCTCTTTGGGCCGATCTCTTAAGGAACACAGTGGTAACTTCCTACATGTAACGTGTAAAATCCATACTCTAAATCTTGCGGCACAAACGATTCCTACATGTTTTCCACTAGTAAATGCATTGATTGCTAGTACAAAGGCAGTGTTTCTAAAGTCCCCGAAACGTACCCGACTATTTCACAAACTGTGTCCTGATTTACCTGAACCACCACAGCCGATTGTTACACATTGGGGAACATGGCTGCAGGCTGCGTTTTACTACAACAAATATTTTGATCAAGTAAAGAAGGTAGTTTTAAAATTCAAGATAGTCAGGTTAAAAGAGATTTACAAACTATTCACAACAGTTACTTCGGACTAGCGGAAGGAATAGAAAAATTACAAAATGTTTCGATGTCGCTAGTGGATTCTATTCAAATTGTGAATGATGTTCATGCACAGTTATGCGCTGTTAAAGGCGAAACAAATTGGTGTGTAATATGAAAATTTGAAAGTGTTTTAGAGAAAGACTCCGATTTTCTTATATTAAGACAAATTTGTGAAGGTGCGTGTGAAGATGCATTAAGTTGTTTCAAAGATTATTTTAAATATGCAAATATAACATCGATGTCGAACGGTCGTTTTCGGCATTAAAAAACATTTATTCCGCACGTCGCATTCACTTGACTGAAACAGCTGTGGAAACATATCTAATGATTCAAATATTTAACAGATGTTACCCAGTTTGTGATTTCACGGAAGGCTTTTAAAACGGTGAGTGTTTCAGCACGTTTTATAATTTATTTCTTACTTTCTACTTTACGTGTAAACTTTTATGCGCTCGCCACGCCTCTGGCCGTTACCGCATATTTGCCCATGTTAGTTACAACAGGAGCTGGTGTTGGGGTAATTGAAAGAATATGATGTTCCCAAAAATGTTATTTATGATACCTGATCCTAGTGAAACTTGATATCTGTGAATGCAGTGACTGAAAACGAAGGGTAAGTGTTCTTTACGAGAAACAATGGTAGTTATGAAAGATTATTTCACGTATTGGATAAGGCGAAAGTCTGATGCACAAAATTAGGGAATTTAAATGTAAGTTGTATGAAAAAACTGTTAAGCGTTTTTGCAAGAATGAATTAGGGCATCAGAAACATCAAAAGTTTAGATAGTGTTTATAATGTGTGCTACACAAACTAGAAGGAACATTTAACATTGATATAGGCACTTGACATTTCTACTTAAGTAATCCAACGCAAACATGAGATTATTGAATTTAAAGAATTAAGATTTGAGCAATGAATTAATTTGAAATAATAACTTTCGTCTTTTAATCAAACATAAATAACAAACAAGATGGTTGAATTTGTACTAGCTGTACATATTTCCAGGCTGATGGGCCGTGGTCGAAGTCGAGGTTTCGCCAAACACTGCGGTCGGCATCTTCAGCACGATGATTAGTCTTCACTGGTCGTCTGATGCGTGATGATACCACCCTGAGAGTACAAATTCAGACACCGGCCGTGAAAGCCTACAGTTATTTTTAAACAAGATGCTGTCTTGAAAACCTATTGCTTTCTCACCAATTCATTCTTGACTATGTGCGATGTAAGCTTCATCAAAATTATTCCGACGACGCTTGAATCCCCATGAACTTCATGAACAGAATACATCTCTAATAGTCCTCGCATATTATCCATATTTCTAGTATTTGCAATAGAGAGTGAAACCTATTGATAACGAAACTACTCATGGCTGTCAAAGGTTAATATCGTAGGCCGTTCGCATCGCTTAATTTTGATTTATGTATACTGGCATATTTTCATTTACCGATCGTGACTCCGGTAGATGGAACTGGCTAATTTCAAAGCGCTAATACAACATAACCAGCTTTTGGTAAAACGGTAACCACCCGGCATAATTTTTGTAAATGCCTATTGTAATTAGCGAGAAAACTACGCACATTAACCGTTTCCATAGCTTGTTTCATAACAAAGCTACTACACTGCGTCTACAAAGGTCCTAAATCATAGAGTAAATAAAAGTAAAAGTAAGCAGATCTTCAGAAAAAAGGAATATCTGTGCATTGAAACGCCTTTATTGAGAACGGTAAGAAGCAATACGTTTGCTAGATATTACAGGTCTCTACACTTATAACAGGCGGTAAATATGGATTTTTTTGTGTATGGTTTCTGAGTCTATGCTTTTTCTTTACTTAAAAAAAAAACAACTTCCAAAGAAACAAACAAATTTATTGCAAACAAGGGTAATTTTAAGTAAGAATACAAAATTAATCGCAAAATAACATATTCTTAGAAATTAAATAACTATTCTCTAATATATTATAAAATAACAGTAAAAGTGAACTGAAAACATTCAAAATAAGATAGAGATAAATTCTACCAATGAGAAGTATGTAGGTTTAGGTATACCTTTTAGTTGAAATCCACAATTAAATTTACTATATTTTATTCATCTAACAGCAGATAAAAGAAATCAAGACAAACCACACGAAGTAAATCAGTATTATACCTCATACTTCTACTAATTATTTTTACCGGTGAAAGTAAATCAAACATGTCATTTGCTCATACTTCTAGTTTCACAGCAATCTGTTGCACGCCATTCGCGATTGGAACAAAATATTTGTATTCATTGAACAGTTTCTTTTATCAGGTTGCCTCCGTCCTAAACTAAATTCATCGTAATTTTTGTCTTTAATCTTAGGAGCATACTACAGTAAAATATTTGTTCAGGATATAGTTTTCTATTGATGATTCTTAAACATATAGACTATTCCATTCTGAAAATATAAATATTTTTTTTTAATACTTCCCGTAAATCATCCAATTACTTTTCTGTTTTTACCACTTTAATCCAAAAAGAGAATCCACCAGTGCACTAATATGGTCAATTCTGTAGCTCCAATAACAGCAAAGTTAGCAGTAATGAGCAAATAACTTTTAACACAGTATACATGCCATAAGTAAAAAACATACTGGAAATAATAGGTTTGTTTCAGCAGCCGATTTGTGATAGTTTTATAAGGGGTTAATTTGGATTAATCTACGCATCCGCGAACTAAAACTGATTTGAAACTGATTTAACAATTTAATTGCACGAACGCTTTCTTTGCATTTATCAGGCAATATACAAGTTACAAGCGCATTTAATAGACTTAAGAGAGAAAATATACTCAAATATGCAGATGAAAACAATAAATTTATCTTACATTCAAATATTCCAAGAGATAAGCGAAAACAGAAATAAACGCGAAAACTTTAGACAGAATTACAAATTTGTTATAACTTTAAAGGAACTATTAATTCCTAACAAAACCACAGACATGAATAAAACACGTGAAGTGTGTATATATTATAGAAAAAAACGTATAATACAACTTTTCATGTCACAATATAACAATGCGCATGCGTCTGATGGATCACTGGTCGATAATCTTCAAACTGGAGCAACTATCGGTAAACGGTTAGAAATTAATTTGGAGATCTGAACGAACGCCAAATTACGTCTGACTATTAGAGTTTGGCGTTTTAACTGCACGAACACTATTTTTGTAATGCGCATGCCTTGACGATTTCAAATGATTTTAAATCGCTGCAGAAACAAACCTAATATCGCCCAATTTGGCTTACGTGACCAAATTTAAATTGCTTTCTGCTTTATTTTAAATTATTCAATTATTATCTTTTGCCTTTCTTAGAAATTCTGCTCCATAATCATAATTAGATGCTGACTGTCTTTGATCGGTGCTATGTCGACACTTAGATACGAAATCGCAAGAAATATTTGAATATTTGGAAACGTGGCGATGTGTAGTGTAGCAAAGAATCAGGAGTTTGTGTTTATTATCTTGGCACCTATATTTTCATTTTGCTTATTGGCAACACAACTTAAAAATCAACAATTTTGCTATAAGAGATTTTAGAACTTATTCTAAATTTGAAATTTGAGGTCAAATACCTTGGTATTATTCTCGATAAGAAGCCATAAATGCCATAAAATCAACAAAGCTAGTGTTGAGTTCGAACAGTTCCGCAAAATGCTGGGAAGGACTTGAGACCTCTCCCAACGTAATGATGTGAATCTATACTGCACTTATCAAATCAATACTAACGTATAATGCAATCACTTAGCAGCTTAGCGTAGGAAACGCAGTAACAGCCAAAAACCTAATTCAGATACAAGGGGCGATTGCCTAAGTATCACGAGGGCATTACGATCTACGCCAATGGCGACAATGGAAGCAATGCTTTGCTTTCTTGCTCACTTTACAACGCACTGGCGTTAGCTACCATGATCTGGTATCTTCTATTCAATTGTATAAAGAAAGACCAAGTTGCGCGAGCTGGTGAGATGCATCGCAAACTCTGGAGGAACACTTGCAATAGATTGCCGATCTTAGAGACCGGGACGGATAACATTCCACTTTTTTCGTCTTCGACAAACCATACAAATCCTTGATACTGGAATAGACCGCCAGCGATAAGGACAGCTTATGTATCTTCGTACATGAATCAAAAGCCAACAAAGCGAATGAAACAGAAGTATATTGAGAAGAGCTCCACCCAAAAGAAATCATGGCCGTTAGTGGTAGGTGGAAATCTTGGCACTAGCCCTAGCAGCGCGCTGCTTAACCGACTTTAATATTGTAGGCAGAAAGATCAATCAGTTTGCCGACAGCAAGCACGTAGTATCAGTGCTAAACCGGAAAATGACGTCGAACCTGCTACTAGACTGCCACCAAGCTCTACCCTAACCCGCCGTTTACACAGGAAGTTATTACTGACAATGGCGTAGATGCGATAGTCAATCGTACTGTGCTTCAACAATTACTGGCGTGACAGTTGTCTTATCGACTGTCATGAAAATTTTCACTACAGCACTTATGACAGCTGTTAAGCTTGTTATAAAAGTAGAAATGGCGGAAATCAAATTTGGTGGCCAACATCTTTTTTGATTTTATTAAAAAATACTTAGAAAGTGAATATTTATGAAACATAAAATGTAAACTTTTTAGAAAAGATTTGATTTAAAGCAAAAGTGTTACACTTCAGGAATGTTATGGCTAATAAAGTAGCGATAACTTAACTTGTTTCACAGTTAACTTCATTTAAAAAAATAGTCAGGATGATGTCATTATCATGTCTCTAACAGTACTAGTGATACTTTCCGGTGAAAACGCCGGGTTAGAGTCTGAAACAAAACATCATCAACGTAATATCCTTTAGTCATATTACGTTGATGGAAATCATGGTAATGAGGAGACGAACAGATTGGCCAACAGAGGTTTGGGCGTAACAGTTTGCCGCCCAGAATCCTACATTAGACAGCCTGCCTCTGCGCATTATGAAAGGATCAGAACTATCACCCGCGAAAACTTCTTGAAGGGAAAGAATGAAACTCAATCCTCGCGCACCGTTTGACTTATCCGAACAAGCGGATAGCAGTAAGATACCAGAAGCTTCCCAGACGGGACCTTCGCATAGTTGCTGGGATACCGACTGAACATTGCCGGCCAAAGAACCAACCCCCCAGAATGGAATTAACCAAAGACCTATCATGCTATCGGCTGCTAAGCCGAAGACCAAGCAGTGGACGGTTGCTCTGCAAGCGCTAGGGTAAATTAGAAGAACTATCCTGGATGAGGATCAGACTAAAGGGGTGTTCAGTATAGAGAACATGCAGCCTAAATGCTGTGAGGTCCATCTCGCCATATAGCTCTCCATAAGTATACTACTAGGAAAGCCAAATCTGTTAAACCGCTTTAAAGTAATGAATTCAAACTAGAGTTTGAATGTATCTCATGTTCAAACGGTCTCCTAATTTTTCCTAGTTATGCTTCAAAATGCAAATATCAGAGAAACAAATAGAGCTAACAATCTTGTAATATCAAAAATGAATGTTATATTGGACGAATTTACTTCTGTGGACAACAAATATAATATTACTAAATCCTCAATGTTGTAATATGCGGAACTAGTTGATAAAATCCGACGCAATGAGTCTGTAGAGATTATTAATTTCTCCTATAAAGACTTACCATTGACACCGCTGATCTGATAGCGTTTCAGTTCCACAAGTTTCTTCGTTCGCCGTTGTCAGCGTTAATTACAGTCTGGACGTTTATATTACGTTTCTGTCTGAGTAACGAGTCCTTAAACGTATTATTATTCCCTTAAAATATAAAAATGTATCATTACCGCGTCACTTTCGTTCCGATTTGACTTAATTTTATTATAAATTATTATAATTACACGGTTGCTAGATTACTTGTCAAATTAGAATGAACTAGTTCACAAGAGCAATTGAATGAAACGACCATGTGGCTATTACAATTGCGCTGCACTTATTACTTAACGGGTATGCGCGTTTAAACCGATCAAGTCGGCTGTGTATAATACGTTTATTGCTAAGTATCACAGTTATTAGACTACGAAGAAGAAAAGATCAGAAAATTATGTTCCGTCTTTTGCAATAGGTGCGCTTATAAATATAGCAAAAAAATTATATACTTATACCTGTTCGTTTATCACACCAATCTTTAATGATAAGGTAATAAATTTACAACGTAATATGCTTAATAGAATTACATATAATTTGCTAACATTAAAATGGCAATAATCGATTTTGATTGATTTCATTGGAAACGAAGTTGAAGGAATTATTCTTGCAGTCACGAATAATTACAAGACAATGAATTTTCTAATAACAACAACCCCTTTTTCGAACCATACAATATAACAATGAAAAACTGTTTTTACATATTACATTTGAAGATTTCAGTACTAGCTCAATTTTTATCTTTTAATATCTTTACTTTACAATGGACACAGGAAATTGTTCGAATTACCCGTCAGTGAATGCAACAAAAAAGAAAACAAAATTAATCTCAGAACATTACATGATCTTAAAAGAGAGTACGAGAACAAGAACTTACACTTGAGCAAAAATGTCAGAGGGAAACTACGTTAAACAAGGTAGAAGGAATTCAACCTTGAACCAACAATGAATTGAAGGTAACTAAAAATCAGTGAAATCCAGTCACTGCTGATTGAAACAGATTGCATTTCTGGCAGAAATCAAATAGGATATCTCAATATTCCAAAGATTTCTATTTCGAGAATATGCTTTGCAAATTTTAGTTATATGTACCGAACAAAGTAATGTCGTGAATTAATTAATTGTCAAATTGATAATTTAAAGGTTCGAACTGCGATTTATGTGTGGTTTTATTGATATTGAGCACATATTTTGTCTGAATTGCGAAATTTAAAAAGAGTTTTCAAACATGAACATCTAGCCAGCGAAACGGGAACGGTTGAGTGCACATTCATAACGTACCGACAAATATCGGATAATCTTGGAGTTGCCCTATCTGTCAGCAAGATTATCAAACAGGAGAAAGAGGCAAGAGCGGTGGACATCAGAAGAAAGGGGAATCTGGTCGCAAGAGGAAAACGATAGCCAAGGATCCAGTCCTGGTACGTAAAATCAAAGTGGACTCACGCGAAAGTTCAGTTGATCTAAACATAGAACTTCATATCTGGTATCAATATTGACGGGACTAGAAAAGAAGTCCTTAAATTGGTAGAAGGACAAGGAAACCGATTAAGAAGCAGCTCTTGATTACTGCCATGACGAAGAAACGGCTAGCTTGAGCCAAAAAAAAAGAAAAAAACAAGAACTGGACAACTAAGGATTGGAGTAGTTTTTTTCTCTGATGAAACACATTTTGTCGCGCAGGAACAGCATGTGCAGTTCATGCGTCGATCAAGTGGTGATCCCATTTCTCCGGTATATTTGGAAATGAGTTAAACTTCCTACGAAGTAAATGTTTTAGGATTGCTTGTCCTATCATGTCTCTGGAGCACCTGTACCAATCACTGGGATGATCAAATTATTGATATCTTATCAACACGTATAATTCCAGAACTGGACGAAGTCTATCCTTCCAACAACGATGTTTTTCAGCATGATCTAGCCACATGCCACTCCTCTAAAAAAGTGAAGCAATTTTTTACACAGAACCAAATCACAGTACTGGAATAGTCAGGAAACTCGCCAGAGCTAAACTCTATTGGAAACCTGTGGGCTATTTACAAAAAACGTCTGTAAGATGGATTGTTCAAAGAAAGCCAAAGTGGTTGAAGTAGTAATTTGTGTCTGGTTTCATGATGAACAGCTTAAAGGAAGCTGCTAAAACCTCCTGAAATCTATATCTACAAGAATTAATGTTGTTATTAAGGCAAAAGAAGGGCACGTTCAATATTGAAACCGTAGATTTATTGTTTTAATACTTCTTTTTGGTATATTTATGCAAATAAAAAGATGTTTTAAGAAAATAACACTTTGTTCCAAATAATTTGGTGACGACAACCCGGCATTGTCAAATACGTTATACAGCACATACATACAGTGAGGTCCTAAGGCATCAACCCTCCCCATGCTAAGTTTTTAATGACAGAAGCAAGCGTTTTTAGAAAAAAGTAGGTCGATTTCTATTTTTGTAAGCTAACTTTTGGCGTTATCGGTAGTTCAACTGCATTTTCGGTGTCGCCGGAAGTGACGTCAACTTTCTTATTTTAAATAGAACACCAGTTTCACGTTTCTGAAAAGGTAACCGAAAGGCGAATCCAACAATACCACATATGTTACACTTCATCGTAAGAAATATGACGATATGCGATAATAAAGATTTTAGTTATCTGTTTTTGTTGTTACACAAAGTTGGCTAGGATGGAGTGCCAAATGTTTCTTGTTACGTCATATTGATCCAAAGAGCTCGTTGCTAAGTAAAGTCATCATAACAACCGCCAGACTGTCAAATCTCAATTCCAAAAGCGTAAATTATTCTTGTTGTTTATTGTGATTATATCCTGCAATTGTCGTACTTTCATTCTTTGTTCTCGTCACTTCTTTACTTTATCAAACTATTGGAATTAATTAATTATGGTAGGTTTGTTTAAATTATTGCAGCTAATCAAAGACGCAAGGTAATTTTCTCTCGTAAACTAACTTTCTCGCACTCATCCACATGAAAAAATTGTTAAGCTGACACTAATCGAATATTTTATACAAGTCACTTTGTAAATCAAAGGACGTTAGAATTGTATAAAATTTTGCATTAGAAGAAGAAGGGCCCCAGATTACTTCCTTGGGAACTCCAGATAGACATCAAAAGGACTCCGAGTAAACACCTTCAAAGAACACTACTTGCCTACGATTGGATAAATAAGATCCCAAGGAATTCTAAAAGCTTACGACAGAATAAAAACCTATGAAGTTTTCTCAAATGAATATCATGGTCCAGTTCATCAAACGATCTAGATATATCTATAAAAATTATACATCCAATTGGGAACGATGAAGAAATGCATCTGAAGTGACATTCAAGAATATTAATAAACTGGATCCGATAGATCTCCCATTGACAAAACCATGCTGGTCATCGGGTAAATAATGCTTAATTTGTCCCTAGATTTTGCAATATATAACATATTCAAAAAACAGCCAATAAAACTGAAATGGCACAGTAGTTACCCATTAATTTTGCTTTCCAGATTTAAAGCCAAAACCTTAGAAAGTTTCCCATCATAAGGAAAGGTGCTGCTTTTAATACAAAAGTTAGGTATATGGCTAAAAGGCGAAATAGGGAAATCATCCCAACCTTTATAAATATAAGCTGGAGTGATCAATATCAGAGTTATTTAAGAAATTGTAATGCAAAGTCCACAATCTTTGTGGATTTCAAACCAACGTCGAAATGTTAACAATTTGTTGCTTGTTTGCTATTTCAATGTAATTTTAATTTACAACATAAAGATAATTTCTTTCGTAATAGTTTGTATATTTTAGGTGTTTACATAAAACTTCTCATAAAAATTTTATCACCCTCAATACATGCCTGCAACCATAAAAAAAGTAAATCACCCTATATGTGGCTCAAGTACCCTCTAAAACTAAGCCCATCAAATGCATAAAGTAATGAATAAAACGAATAGTTCGTAATATAGGGGAGTTGGCCACATGTCATTGTCAGTTTAGCACACATAAGTATCACTCTTGCGGCGGATTTATATCGATAGACTTTTTCTTTAATTATCAGTACACTGCAAATAAAGCACTTTACACCCCATTATTTTACCGACCGCGGTATATCCGCTGAAACTGGTAACAGTGTAACGTTTAGGGGATGTCTCAGAGTAATCCCTATGAATACGCATTACTCAGGATGCTCCTCCTGATCAAGACGACCCTATTTTTTACGCTGTATACAGGCAATTGTTTCCGCCGTAGGGTTAGTGGTTGTCGTGTAGCCTTGGTAATTGCTTCGATTTGTAGACATCTATTTGTATGCTTGTAGCTTAAAATGTGTTAAAAGGAAAGAAATTCTAGATTATGGTTTATAACAAGTAGATGTTTACATGTACGCATGAGGAAATCTAACTAGTAGAGTAACCTAAACTTGCGGACTCGCATAGGCGTCGGTATTACGGGTTAATATAAGAATACGAAAAATTCATAAATAAACTAAACCGGTAGAGAAGCAGGCATGTAGTGTCGACCTTGAATATAAATCATGTTAAACCGCGCTGAGAGAGATTTCGTTTTAGTACCGGTCGAGCTGTTGCAGGGATTAGTCGAACGGTCAAGGTTATGTAGTTACGTGTCGCTTTTGAAAATATAGCTGGTGTCTTTTGTGTGTTGTAGTATTATACCAAATACATAATTAGTGTATCGTTTCATATAGAACTAATATTTACATACCTAAGAAAACAATGCCTCGTAATAGATTTGCTACTAATGTACATAAGTATGTGTCACTTTTTTCCCATTTAAAATGTGACGGTAGTGCAGTTTTTTGCTTAATATGCAATGTTCGTTTGGCTGCATTGGACAGAACTGATTGCCAGAGGCATGTCAATGGTATTAAGCATATGAGAAATGCAAGAACTGAAATACCTTATACACTATTCCTCATACATTTATTAATTATGTTTACCTCTTGTAATCTTCCGTTGTCGTTGGTGAGAAAAGCAGCTTTTAAAACGTTTTGGCGACAATACGTTCCAAAGTATCCATTACCCTCACAAACACAATTACAGAATCATTTGCCGCGAATGAAAGAGATGCTAGAAAATGTGTGTAAACGTGATTTGTGTTCCAAAAAAATATGGATTACCGTGGATGAGACGACCGATATAAAGAAAAACAGTATTGTGAATGTAATAGCTCGCGTTTTATCTAGCGAGAACACAGCATCTCGATATTTGTTAGCTTGCAAACGTGTTCAACAATGTACCCCGGAAAATATTCAAAAAGTGATAATGAACGCTTTGAAAAAATTTAAAATTGCCCAAGATCAAGTTGTGATGATTGTGACAGATAGTGCAGCAATGATGTTAAGTGTTGGGCGATCCTTAAAACATATATTTCCTAACTTAATACTTATAACCTGCGTGCTGCATGCTTTGCATTTAGTTGGTGAAGTTGTTCGACATCATTACGGAAACGTTGATCGGATGATTGGAAGTACTAAAGCAGTGTTTAGTAAATCTCCTAAACGTTTAAAAGAATTTCGTAAATTTTGTCCAGGTATTCCAGAACCTCCTGAACCAATTTTAACGCGATGGGGTACTTGGCTAACAGCAGCTTCTTACTATTTGATCCATTTTCAACAAATTCAATCAATTATAATGCGATTTAATCGGAATGAATCCAAAGCAATTAGAGAAAGTCAAAGAGAATTTCAAATTCCCCAACTTTTAGAAGATTTAACAATATGTTCCAATTATACAGTATTACTAGATGCCATCCGAAAACTACAATGTACTGAATTGTCATTGCAGGAATCATTAGACATAGTGGAGAGTGTAAAAAATAAATTACACACATTAAATGATACGCCAGGATTATGCGCTAGTCAAAAGTTGGCAGATGTTTTAAGGAAAAATCCCTTTTATTTTAATACTTTAGAAGCCGTTTATAATAAGTATAAGAATAGTGAACTTTTAAGTGATTTTGAAAAACAGTTTCTACATGCAAATGTAACTTCCTTAGATGTGGAGAGATCGTTTTCTATGTATAAGAATATTTTTTCTTGTCGACGCACAAGGTTTAAAGAAGTAACTGTGGAAACATATGCAATGATGCAAGTTTACAGTAGTTCACATCCTGATGCCTCTAATTTGTTGAACAATTAGCAAGTAAGTTTATTAATGAATTTTTCGTATTCTTATATTAACCCGTAATACCAACGCCTATGCGAGTCCACAAGTTTTGGTTACTCTACTAATTAGATATCCTCATTTGTACATTTTTGTCGAGTAAATTACTGCAAACGCCTCTACAGAACTGAACAAATCGTATTGCTACAAATTCTGACGCGACAGTAGCCTCAACTACTGACTTAAACCGCCATAGGTTAATTAATTAATTGAAACGTAATGCCATAACCTATCCACCATCTATGGACGCGCGTTTCGATGTTATACATCTCGTCAGCATAGCTTTGTGGAAGGTAATGGCATTTCAATATTTTAAATCGTATATATACGAAGTAGATGTTTACATGTACGCATGAGGAAATCTAATTAGATATCCTCATTTGTACATTTTTGTCGAGTAAATTACTGCAAACGCCTCTACAGAACTGAACAAATCGTATTGCTACAAATTTTGACGCGACAGTAGCCCCAACTGCAGTAATTTGAATTAGGCGAGTTGGCTCTGTTGATAGTAATTTACAAATTTTGAGATTCCTTCAATTTATACTCTTCCCGATATTCGAAGTTCCCAGTGGGGCTGCCTATGTGTAATTATATTTCTTCCTGATATAAAGGTGTAGAAAAATCTTGTGCAGAATAGTACAACATTAACATTTCTGCCCTGTATAAAAGAAAGAATTGTTTAAGAAATGGGTCGTCAACATCCACTTACTACGGGTGAACTTAGTACCTAGTTAATTATACACTTAGGTAAACAAATAAGTGTTAATTACCAGCTTATCCGAGACTATATAAATCAATTTGTAGCAAGAAAAATTTTAATAATTCTTCAATACATATTTAACATCTACAAAACAAGTACATATGATAATTCTTTTATTTGAGTTTAAATGGTATTACTTCATATTTCTCTGTTTATTTACTAGGGAGTTGCTTTACTATTTAACGATCAATATTATACAAATAAATAATGACAGGAAGGACTGTGGGGTAGTATGGCAGACACTGGAGTATCGGGACACTCCGCGCCACACAAATTATTTGATTGAATTCGGAAAAATTGTTTCGAGAATGCGTGGATTCCCGTTATCAACCGTACGACCGAATGATGTGAGAAAAAACTTTAATTCTAACAGCTCAGTTAGCGAAATACACTCAGCAATTTGGGCAATCCGAAAAATAAACCGAATATGAAAGAAAGGTCGGAAATTCATAAAATTGCATGCGATGACTGTGATAAAGTCTATATTGAACAAACGAGAAGGGCTATAGGCACTAGGTTCAAAGAACACATGGCACATTACCGCTATGGAAGAATTGAGTCGTCAAGTGTGTGAAACCGGGCATAATACTAAATTGGAAAACATCAAATTAATTAAGAATATGACTTCAACGCGGGAATTAGAGGCTTACGAAATAATTTATATGACAAGGAATGTACATTTGTTAAACGCAGAAGAAGACCCTTTTAGTTATTCCATAATGGTGGATTTATTAGGATAAAACAAACACATGTTTATATTTTTGTTCCACAGGCCAGCACTTTTTCCTTCAGTTCCGAGTTTTTCGCAAGTTTTAGTTTTAGGATATATAGGATGTAAAAATAGGTACTTTTAGAGTAGGGATAGAACTAGGCATATCAGAATTAAAGATTGTTTCTCACATCAGACGGTCGTACGATCAGAATGTGAATCCACGGATTCTCGAGACAATTGTTCCGAATTTAATTAAATAATTTGTGTAATGCGGAGTGTGTCGATGGCTTAGTGTTTGCCAAAGCTTATATAGCAAACTGTTATATAGTTTATGTGTAAAAACACAAATTATAAGTGAATATATATATTGTTGTAACCCTTAAGTGTTAATAGAATATATAAGTAAGACAGAGATCTTAGTCAGCACTTTTAATACTACGAGCTCGTACTCTTCAGAATAATGATAATTTAGACTCGCAAGCGCAAGGTGTCACTGCCCGTTTACATATAGAATTATAATTGTATTGTATACATACATATTAACTCTACATTAATTCCATATTGATTTTAATTATTATGTTCGAATAACTACGTCTTGTTGTAAACTTAAAAATGTTAGGCCGTTTCCACATTTACCAACACGACACCGACAACGATACCGGTGGACATCTAATCTCATATAAATACAGGGAATCGTTTCTTCACTTACCTACATGGCGGCGACGTATCGTTGCAGTTGCCGATCGGTAGGTGGATATCAGTCTTTCCGTTGGTGTGAGCTAAGTTATGAGCTTGAGCAGATCAAGTTTAAGTGCATGTTACTAGAGTTGGCACTTTTGAGCGGCGCGCCAGCATCACAGTAAGTATATAAATACCCACACATAGCGAGCCGAATATTAACATCAACTGCCGATCGGAGATGCATATATGCCACGTATATACAGTGAGGTCCTAAATTGGTGCCCCCCCCCCCTCCCCTGCTAACTTTTGAATGACAGACATACTTTAGGATATCACTGTATATCTACACACTATAGCAGATCTGATCCTGTCGCGCCGCGCAGGATGTCAACTCTAGTTATTACATTAGTATAAACTAAGTGTCTTTGGGATAAAACCATAACAAAAACAAAATAGTCGCTACTGAAATCGGTCGACGACTGGTCAGTAAATGTAAATGGTGTGTATGTTAGTAGTATTGGTGCCGCACCGTGATCGTGTCGGTGTTGCCGTCGGAAAACCCGCTTACGGAGCACACATAAAAGTTGCTCTGATGCCAAAACTCTTCTTTTTTAAACGAGCCATAGAACAATGTACTTTGAGTGTTGAAAATGTGGAGATCGCGGTTGCAAGATCAAGATTCCAAAAATGAAGGAATGGGTAAGAGAACTGCGCCAACAAACATTATTTCTCCAAAAGATCATGAAGTTATTGTAAGGACTCATTCACACCTTCTAGAGCAAAAATGGCTTTGGACTTCCTTATACTACAGTGTATACAATTTCTGACTATCGTGTCTTTAACAAAAAAGAAAGACGTAATAAAAGTGAGTATAGGAAATTAAACGCTATGCAACTAGATACCATCAGGCGATAAATAGACAGTACATATATACCAAAACAATGATCAAACAAAATCTGTGAGCATCTTTTTTCGGAAAACAACCAAATACAGTATTCAGTTTCTACATTGTAGCGAACGGATTAAGTACAGTATTACCAATACTAAACGTAAAATTATAAAGTCGCCAAGATTGTGGGAATTAATAAAGGAATATTTCATTGAAATTAGGACTTATAGAGGTCAGCAGCAGATATAAATACTTTTTATTTAATATTGTTGCATTATATTATCAGTGTCATATTCTTACATTATATTGCATCGCTCTGAATATTAATATTCTTATTGTTCTACAACATACTCGATAATTAAAATATATTTTGTTCCCTCTACTGCCATTAGATTAGATGAGTATAAACATTACTGAATTCGATCCTGGAAGATGAATCCCTACGAAATACTTGTCAAGAGGATTACAACGGCTCTCTTTGTCTCATTTCATGTAAAAATGTTTCAAAATATCGAAATGTGTTAGTACGTTAGGTTGAATTACCTATTTACGAAAATGCTATACATTGCTTCTTCTTAACCGTGCACAAATTTTGACTATCCCAAGTTAGTTCTTGCCTTCTCCTCCTTTTTGTGTTTGTTGTATATGTACAAAAGGTTATTTGCTTGCATAAAACATTCTTTTATCGCGCTCAAAAAAAATCAACAGTTTACAACAAAATTGTAAGACAACGACTTAAAAATTTTAATTATTTAAGATCGAGTAAATATCAATAACTGAACTAATAACCATGACACAAAAAAAATTACTGAATATTTGTTGTAACAATAAACTTTTATGAAAAACGTTTTTTGCTTGAATGGAACATTCTTTTATTAATAAAATGAACATTAATTAGGTACGTAAAATTTTAATTATTTAAAATCAAGTGAATACCTATCGATAACTAAATTAACACCAACAAAAAATAACTGAATTATTTAGTGGTGCAGTATAAAGATTGGTGGCACTTAAAATTGCACAGAACATTATTTTTACGACAAGCACACCTATACGTCGTACATTTTGTTTTGCAATTACATTTTTTGAAACCCTGACCAGAAACAAACGATTGTTTTATTGCAGTTTGTCGTAAAGAAATTTCTACAGGAGGGACATCTTGTTTTGAAATAAATTTTTCCTGTCAAACGCTAAATTGCGATCTCTATCATCTATTTTGCTAAGAACCACAGCCAAAATAGAACCGGCGTCAGTTTTTGATCTGTCAACGTCAGGTATCTTAATTCTTACAGTAGATCCTTCATCAACTATTTGGTGGTTGGCATCCTCTTGGCTTGTTTTTCCAGGCCTTTCTTGGCTTTTTCACGCTGTTCCTTTTGATCCATATTGTTTTTACAGATTTTACAAAGTAACTTTTTACCATAACCTTCCTCTTCAGATTTTGTTTCACCACAAATCACATGTACATTGGAGCAAACAATACACTTTAATTCTTTTTCAGGTGAGTAACTCGTCCCTTTTAAAATGTCTTCTTGATGTTGTGACGTTGGTGATTTTAAAGCTAGGCGTAGCTCGTCCTTCGTGATTAGCTCTATCACTTGCGAAAGGAATTCCTCTTCGATGTAGGGTAATTGAGCAACTGTATCTTCTGTCAAACGTGACTGCGTCTGTACGACTATTTTTTGATTTTGTACATCAGGTTCTGTAGACATTCCGGGTACTGAACACTTTGGTACTTGTTGTAAAGTTGATTTAATGGAGGTAGAGGGTAACTGGAAATCATCGATAGCTGCATTTTCATTGGGTAAATTATGGGGTTCCTCAATTGGACGTGTATCTTTTTTTTGGGGCGTATTCTTTTCTAAATCATATATTTCTTCAAGATCCTCTTCATTATTTATAGAGAGAGAAGAGTGTGGTGTAATAGTCGAAGTCAGTCCCACTTTTGCAGGAACGCCAAACATAGCTTCATATGGACTTCTTTTGATTCCAGAATGATAAGCATGATTCTTCATAAATTGTACGAAACGCACACCTTGGCTCCATTTATTAGTTTAATTATCGGTCGTCCAAGTAGTGAGCATATTTTCAATGTGTTGATTTGCTAGTTCGACACTGCCTTGGCTGTGTCTAGGTTTGCCGTGGTCCATTTTCAGTTTTGGCCACATACTTTATAAGCTGTCGAATAGTTGATTGCGAAATTCGCGGCCATTATCTGAATTAAGAATACATGGAGCGCTAAATAAGAGGAAAATATCTAGCAGTTGATATGCTACTTCATCTGCTCGTTTCGAGTTGAGGGGCCTCAACACTAAAAACTTCGTCAAGTGGTCTTGGTAAATGAGAAGAAACTTATACTTTCCATCTGGCCGAGATTGATAATCAATGAGATCGACTTGGCATCTGCTGTTGAAATGAGATGAAATAATCGGCTTTACAGCAATATATTTCTTTTTTTGATTCTGCTGATATGGTTCACATAAATTCAAGTATATTGTTATTTGAGCTCTTGTTGTATTTTTATATAGTGTGTTTAGTTCTTTCCACATTCGATCTCTTCCGCCGTGACCAATTGACAAATGAGTGGAATGCAATATGTCAAATATTTCGTCAGCATTAACAAATTTCTTTACAAATTTCTTTTTTGAGTATCTGATACTGGTTCGATTAGTTTTTCATAGCCGTGTATAGTCAATACATCATACCTTTGAATGAGCCGATTCTTTTTTATGACGCTTTAATTCGCTTGACATCCTCTATAATGGAAGCATACTTTTCTTTTGTTAACAAAACAACAAAGCAAATGTTTCGAAACTTCGTCATAAAGTTTCGCGTAGAATCGGTCATTAATTTTATTACGTAACTCTGCGTTTTCTTGCATCTTTACAGGCACAAAACAACATGTATTAGCCAATTTACACAAGGATAGATTTGAAAACTAAAAGAAATCGTTCAATGGAGCAGTAATTAAATATGTAAGTAAGTCGGCAGGAATAAACTTGAATCTGTACTGTGCGCACGACGTCAGGCGGGCGAGTGCGATGCGAGGAAGCGCGCGGGGCTAGCTTATTGGGGGTGTGCGGGGCCCGGGGGAGGCGAAAAATTGTAAACAAAAGTTAATAAGGCGCTTGTCCCGCCTTTTTGAATATTTCTTTCACACTATGACGGGCCAGAACACGTAAATCTGCAGATTGACTAGGCAATGTTGCGAAAATTAGAAAATAAAATATAATTTCGCACTTTGACTGACTCGCATAGGAAATCTGCAGATTAACTGATTTTGCACATTAACGTTAACATATAGACTACCTATCCTTTCTCGAAGTCAGCTTTCTTTGCAGATGACTTAACCAACTCAACTATCCTTTCCTTTTGTACTATTGTCGATTCTACTGGAAGTTCTTTCTTAACTTCAAGGTTTCTATTTACGTGCCAACTTGTGACTTTACTTTTTTGGCTTTACTTTCATTTACCTTCATCTTTCATTTCTTAAAATATTTAATTCCAAATCTTCACGTTTTCCCCGTAAATTGCGTTTTGTTTCTATTATAATTACTAAGACATCTGTGAACGCGCCTTCTGATATTAGCAATTCTTCTAGGTTTCTACAGCCTATGTATAGGTAATTTATTTACTCTTTGACTGTGATTATCAACCAACCCTTAGTTTTATTTCATTACCACTTTAGTATACAGAACACATGTAGCTTATAACATCTTTACAAATAATAATTTTGTGCAATATTGTTGCTTGAAAAACATTAAATATTAGGTATTGAGTAGTAATGTAGTAACGAATAACCACCCAGTCTATTCGCAGATCATTACCAACATGAATATATTGGACGTGCAGCGTACTTAAAATGTATATTTTATGGTGGTCGTAGCACACGCCGTATTTCATCTTGTCCGTATGCTTATGACCTCGACGGCACACTTTGACCTCTGTTTCTTGGTGCTCGTCCAAAACGCCCTTTACGCGTATTAAAAATATGATCATAAAGTGGAATAACTCAACGTATAACCATGCATGTAAACTACGTATGTGCGCAAATATACGTGAAAATATAATCGTTATAGCAAGATTAATCGAACGAAAAATCCATGTAGTATAATTCAAATATGAAACATTATATTTTCTGGAATTCTATTATTGCTATGAATAATGGATGCACATGGATTTAAAAATAATGTCTTGCATGTTACAATTTATTATGATATTAAGGGGAGTTTCCATACAGATTTGTTCCAGAAAGTATCTATTCCACATGCTAGGTAATGCTGAGTAATAAAAACTTGACGTTGACATTTTATTAATGATGTCTTCAAATTGAGCCTAAATAAGAAAAAGTGCAAATATGCCCTTAGCATCAAAACGATAACAGTTTAAAAATGATTTGACCTTAACCTAGTATTTCAACAATTTTGAGAATATTTAATAAATTTGAAAATAAGAGGTACGTCGCTAGTCATTCTGAAGACTGTCAAGTATTAAATTAATTATTAAACAAGGGAATGAAACCGACTAGCGTTTTCCAAAAATGAGTCCAGAATTTTAATTGGCTATAGTATCAAAGTATTTATATTGTTTCAAGTGAAATTTCATATACTCTACGAGGATATTTTGAAAAGTTTCCAGCCTAACACAGAAACAAGTGTCTTTTTGTCAAATTCAGTTTTATTTCTCAGCATAGTCTCCTTGGAACTTTACCCAGCGATGCTCCCGTCTGTTTAATACGTCCAAATAGTAATTGGCACCCTGTTCTGAAGAGCGTCGCACTGCTTTTGCTCTTGTGCAGCGGGATCTTGACAATGTCTCAACTCGGCATTCCTTAATTATGAATCCTGCAAAATCATTTATTATGGTATTTGGTGGAAAGAACTTAGTACATTCGTCAGCAGATTGATCTCAGAATTGACGGCACTACTTTACCTGTTTCTACTGAAGCTAAAAATCTTGGTCTTTTAATGGATGATACATTTAGGTTCAACAACCATGTCTCCAAATGTGTTAGAGTAGCCTATGCTAATTTGAAACTAATTTATCCGCATCGACGTTTGCTCTTGATCCAAACAAAAGCGATTCTCTGTGAATCTCTTGTGCTTTCTCATTTTTCATTCTGTAGTGAGGTATATGGCCCCCAGTGCCGTTCCAAACAACATGGCCGCCTGTGTACGAAAATATTTTGCCGCCGCCCCTCCCCTCCTTATTTTTTATACTTGGGGAATATTTATTATATGCGTAAGTATTATGTTATAAAAACCACTAACTGGTGATTCACTTTAGAATTTAATTTGAAAAAGAAATTTCACTTTATATTGGCTTTGGTTTTCTTCCACGGTTGAACCGATTCAGAACCGTTCAAACCAGTCGCACTTGTAAATACTAGACTTTAATATCATATACAGCTATACCATGATTTGCATTGGTGAACTATTTTGAACGGTTCAGGACTGGTTCAAATATAGAAGAAAAACAAACCTATTACATGACATGTGCTAATAATAGTGTCTAAAGCTTAGGACTAGGGTGTATATGTAATATCGGTTAGTTTGTTTATTTTAAAAAGTAGATATAGTTCAAGAACGAAATTCCTCTACGTGTCAGATATTATTTACTCTATTCTCTAAGCTCGTGGTCGTTTATTTCTAATCATAATGATCATCTAGCGAAGAAATGGAATAATATAAAATAATATACACCGAAAAGTAATGAAATTCCTTACAAGCATTTTTTTATAGTAAGATTAAACAGCCAATAGTTTATATCCTTCAGACTGTTTTGATTTCTGCCTACTCACTTCGCGCCGCCTAACGGCTCGTTTTCCTTGTTGATTACTCGTCACCGTTGCCGCCCTTTACATTGGCCGCCTGTGCGCAACGCACGCTTCGCGCATCCACACGGCACGGCCCTGATGGCCCTTGTTTAACGCGGGATGCTTCAGCATGAATCCAAAGGGTGCAGAATGCCTGCCTTAGACTGATTTATGGTGTACGTAAGTAGGTCACATTTCCCATAAGCTATCTGAGGCCGATTGGCTTAGTATGGGTAGTCGCAGACTTTTATCTTCCGATTGCCTGTATCATAAAGTTCTATTGTTGAAGCAACCTACCTATTTATTTAATAAAATATCTTTCCATACTGATGTCCACCATTTGAATTTGCGTCATAAGGGTTTGCTAACTCCACCGAGTCATCGCACGGCTCTCTTCGAAAGATGTTTTTCTTATCAAATCGTGAAACTATGCAACAACTTGCCGGTGGGCTTCTGCACCAAAGAGGAACAACGAGCAGTGATCCGATTTTTGAGGGTATGAAAGGTGCTGAAATTCACCGGAGACTGTTGTTACAATACGTGGACAGTGCTTTATCTCGTAAAAGCGTTTTTTTGTGGATCGAAATGTTTCAAAGTGGCCGCACGAGCGTAACACAAAAAGAGGGAGCTGGGCGGCCGTCAACCTCGACCACCGACAACAACATTCAGCAAGCTCGAGAGATGGTTACAGCAAATAGGCGAGTTACAATGGGTGAGGTTGCATCTTCTTTAAACATCAGTCACGGTTCTGCCTATCAAATTATCCACGATTAACTCAAATTTCGTAAAGTGTGTGCGCGATGGGTACCACGAATACTTACCGCAGAAAACAAAACCAAACGTTTGGACATCTGCCAACGCTTACTGGATCGCTTCAACGCAGAAGGCGACGCATTTTTAAGCAGAATAGTGACCGTTGATGAAACCTGGGTTCATCACTACGAGCCCGAATCGGAACGCCAGAGTATGGAATGGAAACACCCAGGATCCCCTAGCACGAAAAAATTGAAGATCTCGCCATCGGCTGGAAAGGTGATGCTAACCGTGTTTTGGGACGGAAAGGGTCCTATACTGGACGACTACTTGGATAGGGGGACTATCATAAATAGTGCGAGGTACAGTGATTTGTTGGCGAATAAGCTGAAACCAGCAATTCGAAACAAGCGCCGTGGTCTACTCTCAAAGAAAATTTTGTTGTTGCAAGACAACGCCCGTCCGTACACACACGGCCCATAACACCATAGAAACTATCAACAGGTTGGGCTTTAAGACCCTGGAACACGCAGACGTTCGGGATGCGGTGCAAAAGTGGCTTCACGACCAATCGAAAACCTTCTACCAGGAAGGCATACGGAAGCTTGTGGCTCGCTGGACCAAGTGCATTGCTAAAGGTGGAGACTATATCGAAAGATAATGTATCTGTTGTACACCTATCTTTGTTTAATACAGTTTTAGAACTAATTTTTGACTTACTCTCGTACTTAATGGGATTAGAACTTTATAGTTTAGAGAAATATCTGGTGCGATAATTTCGCATAACTTACTTTGGTATACTATATACTTATCAAATAATTGTGACGTTTGCTGTATTATTTTTATGTAAAAGCAAGAAAGGGTTATTATTATTTAAATCTTCTTCATGTAACAATAGTTCCAAATGCAATAACTTTCTAATCAAAAGTCTTGGTAGCAATTATCACAATAGTCCATACAATTATACAAATTTTCTTTAAACAGTGAATTGGACTAATGACCTGGGGTTCTAGGAACACAGGTAACTACATTTATCGCCTAATATTTTTATTTCAACATATTTATTCAATTTGACATTGAGGGGCACAACAAAATCGTACGTTATAATCAATCAGAACAAATAAGGAATTGTAATACAAGGGGCATCATCATCAACTGATAAATTACGTATACAGTCTGTCCACGGATGGAGTTGACAGTATGATGATAAATTTTATAAATTTTTGAGTTGCTATTTAATATTTGGGAAATAAGTCCTGCTTATTGAAATTAAGAATAAGTTTTTCTTAATTTGCTTTCGATTTTTTAAAATCGAGCAGGACTTTACAGTTAGGTAAAATTTATGTTCGTTTCGCACCTTTTTCGTTCACAGTGTGCCAAAGTCTTACTAAGAAAAGTTGTACAGAAGGAAAAGTTATGACGTTATGCAAATTTTCTGACTGATAGGGCTACTTTGATAAAATCCATTATTTGTCAATTTCGTTTCAGGTAATAGTTTTTTATGGTATAAGTGAATAAAAACATTATCGCACTCGGCTCGCCTTGTGCGCTAAACTATTTTTTCGTTGATAAAATTTCTTTATTCACGTGTATCACACAATATTTTTCCAATTCCCCTGAATTTTCAAAAAATTTTATTGCTTAGGTAATTCATTTACATAAATGTTGTACTACATATTACTAATGTGATGAACACTTAAAGAAGGAAAGTTGACTATGCTTTCGTCAGGGTCAATTGCAGTGGAAGTTCCAGGCCTTTCACTTGAATTTGCATCTGCTAAAATTTTTCTTGACGTGGATATTTTTTGAGCAACTGATTCGTCGATATAGTGTTCTGCCACTATGTTTCATTAGGGGCCTCGGATAAAAATTTGTAGAAACCTGTTTTTTCAAATGTTCAAGACTTTTTTGGTTCGTAAGTAACGACACCATAAGGTGGACACCTTTACTTTCTTTGATTTTTCTAAGAAATAGGCTAGCAATACTTCCTCGTTAAGAGTTTTCACATTTTTTACTGTCTTCCATTCACAAAATGTTTTGTACGCCTTTTCGTAAACTAATTTTAATTTTTCTTGCAATAAATTGGATACTGCAATCGCAGCTTGGTTCAGAACATCTTATTTGTCATTTCAAACACACTCTCAGACTCTTAAATCGGCAAATTGAAGAATTTGCGTGAAGTGTCACGTGTTTTATAAATAAGCCATCCATAGCAACGAAAATTTCAAAGGTAGTGCGAATTTTATTCGTGTTGTTAATAGCAGTGTGAATAAAGTGTTGCTGTAAACATTTTATTCATCCTTTTGATTAAACTATTGTTTTAATAATGAGATTTAATATATAAAATGAGCATTTTATTAGTAGGAATTGGAAAAAGTCCTTTTTCTGTTCGGAATACGTCAATGTGTCACTAAGAAAAGTTGCTTAGAATGAAAAGTTATTGGGTTATACAAATTTTGAAAGTGATCGGTCTACTTTGATAATTATGATGGAGTTGAGAGTAGAAAAATCTTTATTATTAATTTTACGACGAAGTCATTCTTTGTCAAAATTTCTGCTTTCATGAGAAGTTCACTGTACATTTTACAAATGATTTGCAGCTCATTCAGTTCATTTATCGCTTCCTATATGCATTGTTATTTTGTACGATTTTTAGCATTACAGTAAACCCTCATTATAGCGAACAGGCACGGGGGAAAGGATGTTCGTTATATCGAGGTGTTCGTATAAATGCATTTTTGTTAGTGCGAATTAGTTCGTCACAAGGAATAATAATTGAACAACTTTGTCTCTTTTCTACCTCTTCTAAAATTTACAATTTCCTTTTTAAAAAAATCCCTGGTCTTTTGTCACTCATTTTTATTGAACTATGTGCACTCGCAAAATTTATGTTAACGACTAAATCTTAACTCTAAAATAACCTCTCAGAAACCAGACGGTAAATCTCCGACCATCACAACGCACAACGTACTCGATCGTCGGAATATGCACGTAGACGATTTTGCCGCTTTGTAAACGAATGTTTACGATTTCTAAATTATGTAGGTGTAAGATTATATTGGTTCGTATTAATGGTAATTGTTTATATTAGTTTTTACGTTAAAATTGTTCGTAATTCGCTTAATTGAAATTTAGTCATAATTAAATAAACTGCTTTAAAAATACATTAGTTTTCGTACAATTTCGCAGCATCTGTGTTTGTTGTAACGAGGGTTTACCGTATTAGCCAAAAATTCAAGGTGGCCACAATACTAAACGTCATTGGTAAATTCGTTGTCTGTCAGTATTTTTATTTTGTGGCAGCATTTTTGAACATGTTAACGAAAGAAAAGCGTGTTTATTTAGAACAATGCTATGGAATTGGAAATGTGTCTTGTCAATATGCAGTTGATCTTTCGCACGAAAAATTTTCTAACACGGTTCGATGGTCCGTTGCGGAAACTAATTACTACGTTCATTGAAACTGGTTCAGTAATGGATGTGAAAAAACGAAGGAAACATAGAATGAAAATGACGCATCTACATAACAGTCTGGTCAATTGCAAATAACCCTAAATTATCTTTAAAAAAACAAAAGTTTATTACAATTTTTTTTTAAGGATATCACCCTTTCAAGCCAAAGCTGCTTTATACACATGAACCTGGAAATGAAGAGAGACGTTTCACAGATTTATTTTTCCCCGATGAATCTGCATTTTGCACTAATGGGCACGTACCTACCCAAAATAGTGGTTTCTGGGCGCGGAATAACCCTAGCTATGTGATTAACAAAAGAAGTCAACATTACAAAAAAGGGAATATATGGTGCGGAATTTTCTTCGTTGATCCATATTTTATAAAAGAAAATCTAAATCAGCACGTGTATTTGCGCATCGTGGGAGCATGTGTTTTACGACTTTAAATACTTTAGAGTCGGCATTACTTGAGAACCTGTTCAATAAGACGGCTGTCTTGCTCATTGTAGTTTTGGACAGACAATGATTAGGTCATCATTTTCTTGAAAGGTGGCTACCTATCCACCTTTTAGCCTAATCCATTATCCTGCTAGGTCACCTGACATTACACCATTCGACTTTTTTCTTTGAGGTGCCTTAAAACAAAGGGTTTATTTGATTGACCTGCTATATGATGCAGAAGGATTAAAAGCGCATATACGAGAACGGTTGTGTCAAAATCTACATTACCGACTGTGAGAACTGTTCTTTAGCCGACGTCTGTCAAAATTTCTTAGAGATTCATCGAGTAGTTTGTTTTGGGAGCTGTTGAAAGTGAACAAGTTTGTGGAATCATAGAAAAGGAACAATACCGGTTAGTGAATCGATTTCTTTTTTTTATCGGAAATGAAAATCAAAGAGAATTTGGATGCAGTTTGTAAGAACCATGCACCTCTAAGACTATCATCAGAAACTGGTTTAATGAATTTAAGCGTGGCTGAACGTCTTCGATGAGGAGCGGCCGGGTCGTCCTATTGAGGTGATTACGGACGATATGATCAATAAGGTTCATGATATCGTGTTAGCAGACCGCCTGGTGAAGATTAGGGAGATAATATGGTAAACATATCAATGAAACGTGTGCAAAACATCCTTTACGGAAAATTGCGTATGAGAAAGCTATCGGGGAGATGGGCGCCGCATCTGCTGACGATTGATCAAAAGCGGATTGGCGTGATAACTTCAAAGCAATTGGACATATTTAAATGCAATATAAGTGAGTTCCTGCGACGTTACATGACTGTAGGTGAGACATGGATACTCACGCCAGAAACCAAAGGTCAGTCGGAAAGATGGGTTTTTCCCAGCGAATGTGCACCAAAGAAGGCGAAAACGATTCCGTCAGCCGGAAAAGTTATGGCAACGATTTTTTAGTATTCACAAGGTATAATCTTAATTGATTATTTGGAGAAGGGAAGGACAATCACGGGATACTGATTTACTGGCCCAATTCGAAGCTGAACTAAAGAGAAAAGAGCCCTATCTAGCGAAAACAAAAATTCTCTACCATCATGATGACGACTCAGCCCACACATCGGCAATTGCGACAGCAAAATTAGTCCAGTTACGGTACAAATATTCGTCAGATTTGACTCCTTAGGACTTCCTTTTTTTTCAAAACTTGAAAAAGTGATTTGGCGGAAAGCGGTTCACGTCAAATGAAAAAGTCATTGCCGAAACAGTGGCCTATTTTGCAGAGTTAGACAAATCCTATTACTTGGATGACATAAAAGTTGGAACATCGCTGGACTAGGTGTATCGAGCTACAAGAAGATTATGTCAAGACATTGTGTTGTTTTCCTTAACACAAGTATTTATCATACCATCCTCGTACAGGAAGCAATAAATGAACTGAAAAAGCCGCAAATTATTTGTAATGTGTACAATAAATTTCTTATGAGAACAGAACTTTGAAGAACGACTTTTCGTAAAAAAATTAATAATAAGGACTTTTCTCCTATTGTCAACTCCACCATGATTATCAAAGTAGGCCGATCATTCAGAAAATAAGGATACAACTTTTTCTTCTGAACAACTTTTCTTAGTAACACTTTGGCATACTGTGAACGGAAAGGATACCTTACCTGAAACGAAAATAGTTTTTGCTTAACTGTAAAGGCCTACTTGATTTTAAGAAATCGGAAGCAAACAAGAT
The DNA here is from genome assembly GCA_029619315.2 of Dynastes maya. Lineage (NCBI taxonomy): Eukaryota > Metazoa > Arthropoda > Insecta > Coleoptera > Scarabaeidae > Dynastes > Dynastes maya. Next base: position 31,555,459 of record JAROYE020000001.1, read on the forward strand.
AAGTTTTAGACAAAGCAAGACTTATTTCCCAAGTATTAAATTCCAATTCAACTTTTTTGTTCATCATTCCTATTGCCAACTCCATCCATGGACACACTGTATGATGCTTAATCATTAGAAATAAAAAAAAGCTGGAGCGGGTAACTTGAATGATGGAAGAGGAGCTACAAAAGGCAAGTGTACATACATAAATCAAAATAATAGTAAGGTGAAGTTTTGTAACGAAGAAACAAAAGATTACTTGATAACACTAATAAACAAATGTTTTGGGATAGAAAAAGAAAACAAACTAATAGATGGAATAGAAGTGCAGGAGCATTGAATTTCTGAGATCTTAGTACTTGTTAAAAAAAAAGGCTAAGAATTTACATGATCTTGCGTCAACAGTACTATATAGCTTCTGGGCATGGATGTTCAATAAAACCATAACTGAAAGACCATGGAAGTAGCTAATAAAAACAACCAAAAACTAGACTGGGGGAGAAAAAACATATAGAAGGATATGTTGAAAAAATTATAACGACATGTATGGGGAAACAATAGCTAGCATGTTTAAAGAGCCTGGAAAATAAGAGACCAGTGAAGCAGTGATGGCACTAAGTAGAATTTAATTACAAGAAGAAGAAAGGAGGATTAACGAGAATGTGGAGGGAAGTAGTTCTGGCAGGTAGTAATTGAAAAGGGACAGGGAAATATGGGAAACCAACACTAAATTTTAGATCTAAATCCGCTGCAAAAGCTTGAAGTATATAATTTTTTTTTGGAGTTAAAAGAATTTCTGAATAAAATTTCTAGTGTAAAATTTTTGTTATCGATCGAGTTACTGTTTGCAGAAACAGAGACATTTAGAAAAAGATTTAAAATAGGACTAACACAATAAAGATTAAATCTTTGTATTTACGTACCACTAGTTTAAGTAAGTAGAAGAAATTATTGCATTCAAAAAATAGATACCAGGTACGAGAAATATAATACCATATAATGTAATTCGTTATACCTTTCAGTATTTAGAGATGGCCTGATTTTTAAATAAGAGGTATATACAGTGTGTCCGCTTAAGTTCTCTACATATAGGAAACCTTTTCTTATCAATTTTATGGAGAAAAGTTACTCTTGTACTGCTTCCTCAAAAATCATGATTAGGCTACCCACACTCCATTTACAACGTACAGGGTGATTAAAAATTATTAAAAATAAAATTAATAAAAATCAATTGATACAGCTTTTCCAATTTTTTGTTGAAGAACTATCGAACCAGACACAAGTAAATAAGTTGTTCGACTAAAAATTGAATGTACGCGGTAGGCCTGTTAAAATGTTTCTTTTTACCTCTAAAAAATCATTTTTTGTAATGAATATTATCATAAGGATTAAGTTATCTATGAAAATAATTGTTTATAATAATGTCATTGTGACGGACCTGTTATTTTATTAAAACTTTTTGTTGTGAATATCTGAATTAAAGAAAAATGCCGTTGAAATTGAGCACGCAGGATAAAATTGAAATAACTTTAACTGTTGGCAAAAATTATAAGACGTATCGGGAAGCAGCAATGATTTTCAATGAAAGACATCTCGATAAGAATATACATTTTACAACAGTAAGAAAGATCATAACTAAATTCAAAAATTTTGGAAGTGTAGAAAATAATTTCAACAAGAAACGTTGGTCAAGGGTTGCAAATGAAGAAACTGTTGAGCAAGTATTGCTGTCTGTTGTAGAAGATGATAAAAAGTCGCTGCGCAAAAGATCTGCAACATTACCAAATAATGTATCTAAAATTATAATTTCAAAAATATTAAAAGAAAACAGATTTCGACCTTACAAACCAAAACTTGTACATACCTTAAAACCAAGAGGTTTTTATCGACGATTTGAGTTTAGTTGTTTGATATAATGAGAGCTGAAAGATGATCTTTTCATGGTAAGAAAAATTATTTTCACCGACGAAGCCACGTTAACTTCCAATGGCACTGTAAGTGCACAAAATACAGACACGTGATCAATATTCGTTGTCTGGTGCGCAATTTTTAAAGATAGAGTAATTGGACCAGTATTTTTCCGACAAACTTTTAACAGTCAACGTTACTTACACTTTTTGAATAGCTACTTTATTTTATTCATGAACTACCCATACACAAAAGGCTGCAGACATGGTACCAACAGGATAGGATGGTGCACCATGTTATAGCACAAGGAATGTCTGACAGTACTTAAATACCCTTTTCAATGGAAAATTAATTGATCGGTTTTCTGACATTTCTCCGGACCTTAGTCCACTCGATTATTTTTTATGGGGCTACTTGAAAGAGAAAGTATATTTGCAAAAACCATTTCAAAATATTGACCATTTGGAGAAAATAATTAGGGAAAGAATAACAGGAAATAACTCCTGTCATGGTTAGAAATGTATTGAAGGAATTTTCTGCAAGAACAGCTATCTGTATGGAGAGGGAAGGTGGATATGTCGAGGAAAATGTGCAATGAAAGTAAACTAAAAATTCATTTGTTTAAATTTTCTTTGAAGATAATTTAACCTTTTTGATTAATGTTCATTATAAAAATTGATTTGTTATAGGTATAAACGTTAACTTTAACAGTAAGAGGCAATGTAGAGAACTTAAGCGAACACACTGTATATATATTAAAAAGCACGTACCAGATATGAAAAGGTAACGTAATGGTAATAAATTTGTGGTCTACTATGGCGCATTGTCCGCTAGTGGTTTATAAAGCAACTTTGCACAATCTTTTTTCTAATACACTTTGCCTTCAATAATGATAGTAAGGACTGTGGGGTAGTATGGCAAACAGCAATAGTCTCGGCGCACTCCGCACCACACAAATTATGAACTCGGAACAGCCGTTTCGAAGACTCGTGGGTCTTCGAAACGGCTGTTCCGAGTTAATTAATAATTTGTGTGGTGCGGAGTGCGCCGAGACTATTGCTGTTTGCGATACTTTGCCTTCATTCACCTCGTACTTTCAATCACCCAAATTCCAGTTAATTGTAAAATAAGATTGTAATCTACTGCACTTTTGGCAAGATACGTTAGCGTAAACTCTTATGGGGAAAAATTTTCGTAGCAGATCAAGCAACGAATTATAACCTATTTTTGCAACGCAATCTATATCTTCAATAACAGTCATCGGTAACAATCCACAAATAAGCTCGTAATTAAAGGAAACCGTACCACACAATTAGTTAAATTAGACCGTGTGCGTACGTGCACGTGGAAAGAACATCTTGGGTCCTGTGGTGTGTGGACTCGATGTCAGCGCACTCCGTCTGTTTGATAACGAACAATTCCGCCCCAGGGGTACCTAAAGTCTTCTAACGAGCACATGACGTTCGAGAAGCGCGTGTTTTAACCGCAAAATAACAGCGTCTACGCCACCAACATTTGGATGATGATTTGTCGGATAATTTTTGCTCGCCCACAAAGACGTTAGAACAAAAACCATCGTTTAATAAAATTTATTGCCCCGGAATTTAGAGCTTTTACCGTAATGCATAAATATTACGAGTTATAAGCGTAATACCTGCTAGATATTTTCCCGTTGGCCCGTTGGCTGCTATATCCTATTATGTATAATAAATTAAATGAGAATGGAATATACAAAGTAATAACTTGAAATAAGCAATCAACAAATATTTATTGTGTCACTTGAACTAGTAAATAGGTTAGGACAGAGGGATTATGTATCAAGCAAAATCATGTGCTAAATAAAATTGAAGCGAACAGATTTCTGTAGAAAAATAACATTTTTACCATAGAATTTATACTTTCAAATTCAAAAGACGAAACCAGATATACAGCGTGTTCACCAAGTGCGTAGATGGACGTTGCTTATGAAATTCATTCAAAAGGCTTCTTCCTAAACATTTCTGTTTAGCTAAACGTGTAACTTTTGTGTGTGTAACTTTCAGTAAGTTCTATTTTTTTAATGATGAAAAGAACTTGCGATGTGTTAAATAATTCTGTTTCGTTATACATCTGAACTCCAATCAACCTTTATCTGCTTATCTTCGCTATTTATTTAATTATGCTTAACATTATATATAAGGAAATGCTGGTCACTTCGAATAAATATTTGAATTTTACCGAAAAGTAACTTTAAAGCAATACGTTTAATAAATATCTTTAGAGGAACAAAAGTTTATATTTCGTCGCAGCACACTTACATTTAAACAAAAACTTATTTGCATAGTTTCATACTTAATTTACCAAAAAAAAATAACGCATTTTAGATATAGGAAAATCTATACAAGAAAATTTCTAGAAGAGCTTTTCTATCAGATTTTGGAAAAATATACAGGAGCTCCGTTAAAAAAAAAATGGGATAACACAAATCCAACTTGGCGATGATTTCCATGGTCATGCTTGTAGGATCTACTTGTCATAATTTGTTTTCAATGTGCTGTTGAAAACTGCAAGACATGGTCAACCGAATAAAATTTGAATCGCCACTCTAGTATGCAAGACGTTTAAGATATCGAACGTTAAAAAAACAGCAGCCTTTCGCAAAAATCTCAAATTATCTAAAAAAAAAAAGTTAGATAGGTATAGAAACTGACATGAATTGTAGAGAGGCATCCAAAGATACAATAATATGCAGTTTAAAGGACCAAAGTTGTACCATGGGTACCGGAAACTGAACACCTTGTGTACTTGAACGTAATTTTATGTTACACAGACCGTATCTCTGAATATTCTTTATTTGGAAACTTTTCCTAAATTGCTTAGGGAAGGTGTAACAAAAGTCAGGAATATTGAATATGATACAATAACGAATAAGTTTTACGAAAAAACACATTTGTTTTTTTTCAACTGCATCGAGTTGCAACGTCGTCCAGAATTCGTTTTCATCAGTCTCATTTTGTCACTAAAATCCAGTATATTTTCTTTTTGGTTTGTGCTAATACAAGTGGAGCCTGTTATCTGCCACTTAGACATTATTTAGTGATTTTTGCCAGAAACCATTTGTAGGGAAAATATACTGCTCCTGCGAAACCAACATATGTAATACGAGGGTAGTGTGAAAAATGTCAAGCCTCCACATGAAGATGGCGTTACTCGTCAAAAATATTCCGATAATATAATAGAGCGTTGAAAGATACTTTTGAAAATTTCAGCTACGTCAGACGTTGATTTGTTATTTATCAGACGTTTGTGTCAGTCGATGTTAGTGTTTCTGTAAAAATGTAAAAAATTGAATTTGCAGCCTTCATTAAATTCCTACATTTAAAAGGCAATAGGCCTACGCGAATCAAAGCCGAGATGAACGCTGTTTGACTGCACCATTATTTGCCATAGTGAAATTTTTTACCAGCAGAATTTAAATGTCATCAAATGGTGGTACAATTAAGGTTAGAGAGATAACAGAGGCTGTGAGCATTGCGAAAGAACGTGTTCGCCATATATTGACTGAAGATTTAGACATGAAATGCTAACCACGCGTTTGGTGCCGCTCTTGCCGACTCAGGACCAAAAACGCATTGGAATGAATATTTCTAAAGCTCTACTGAAGCAGTTTAAGCGAAATAAGTCGGAGTTCTGGCGTCAGTTAATAACTGTGGATGAAACTTGGATACACCAGTACACCCCTCAAGCCAAGACGCAGTCGAAACAATGAAGGGTGAATCGACTTAGAAAAAGGCGAAGACTATTCCATTGGCCGAGAAAGTGATGGCTACTGTTTTTTTGGGATAGTCATGGTGTTATGTTGAAAATGGAAAAACAATAACGGAGGCATACTATGTGTCATTACTTGACAAGCTGAAGGCAGAAATTGAGGAATAACGGCCCCATTTGAAGAAAAAGAAAGTTTTGTTTCACCAACTCGACACCGTGCCACACATCGGTGGTGGCCATGGCAAAAATTCACACCATACCTGACCTCTAGCGACTTTTTTCTGTTTCCTAGGCTAACAAAAGGAATACTTGTTTCTGTTGGTTGATTGGTTTTGTTTGTGGCCTTGCAGAGCAGCATTAGCCATACTTATTTCTGTATAAGACTGGAAGCGTTCCAGACTACCTTCGTATTTTTTGAAGAAACAGTGTTCCATTCAAACGGCAAAGTACATAAGCACAGTTATTGATCATTACAAAGTCGACATCAGTTTGCAGCAATCCATGCTCAGTACCCACAAAAATGTAATGTTTAGACTAGTTGAGTAGAAACGTGCATAATAAATTCGTTCACCGGGTCGGTTACTGTCAAGAAGAAAATGGTACTCAACTTGAATATTTTCCCTAACGTCTCTAAAACACCTGAACGTCCCTTCTTTATATACTTTAAAACCAACTAATTACTTTCACTAATGCAAAGGCAACTTTCTCCATAAAGAAGAGCATTATTTTTTCTTACTTTTCTTCCTTTGATTTCTTGATTATTCAGTTTTGTATTTTCCTTTATCTTACCATTCCATCTTTTAATATTTCATTCAAAGCCATTGTATGTGTTTGATCAAATATGTAACTTACTGTATGTAACTACCCTTCGGAATTCTGAAAAAACGTTGACTTCATTAATTGCACAAAAATATTCTACATTCACAATTACATATATCTTAAAGAAGTATTGCTCCAGAGATCACAATCTTTTAACTCCTAATTAATGCTGTTATTTTTAATTTTAGTGTAGATCGTGCAGTGAGGTCCACACCGAGCGGGAATATATTTCAAGACTAAAATACAGGCATCAGGTGCAACTGGATATCACAGTGGTGTTCACATTAACCAAGCATCTCCTGCTATATCGGTGACCACATTTGTCAGAACAGCAGGGTGCAGCTACTGCAAGTAGCGACTCTCTCACGGTTAACACGTGTTTTAAACTTATGTATCCGCGACCTGGGGGTCAACGTTCAGTCTGTGCGTTCTGTGCACAATTTCGAAATGTCCTCGGATGATAAGCTACAATTTGTATATGTGAGGTATACGTAGAAATATGAATGTACGTATGTACATACATACGTAATCGTGTATACATGTATGTATGAAGATGCTTGTATACTAGAATGTAGTTTAAGAGCACTTCATCATGCCTCCATATTTCCGCCTCATAAAAACTATTTCAGCACATCAAAGAATATATTTATACAGGGTACAATAAGTGTATAGTTTCATACATTCACACGTGTACCCTGCCAACTTTAAATACCAGAAATTTTATAGTATATACTTAAAAATTATCGATCATATTCACTCACTGTAATCTTTTGAAATAATATTAAATAACTCCCCAGGAAGAAGATAAAAACACTCAAAGCTTAACAAAACTTCAATAACACCCTTACCTGCTTTACAAAAATCAGAAATTAGATACATATAACCAGTGGCGTAACAAGCACCCCCGCAACCCCTGCAATACGGGGGGCGCCCCACAGAAAAGGGGCCCGCAGAGAATAGAAATAATTGCTTACTTTTAAGTCCGTTAAAAATTGTCATACTGATTAGAATTGGCTTTTCTAACAAATTATCGTCGCCGTGAAGATTCAAATATACAGTAAAACCTTGCAGTTCGCGGTTTCGCAGTTCGCGGTTTTGCTTATTCGAGGGTCTATACTGTTGCCTCTATACATTTTGCGGATTGCGGTCTAAATTCGTTTAGACCCCATTTTTTCTTACTATTTTATAGTTTTATGGTTTTCAAAGAAAGCTAATAAATCACTCGATATAAAAACGATTTAGCCGCTTTGCGTGTAAAATGCAGACTTCTTCGCTATCACTTTGTGCCGAGCAGCTTCTTTGATATTAGCCGCCCCAAGTGTCTTTAAAATTAAAATAAATGGTGTAAGTTTGTTATTTTTGTATTTTTTTAATGGAAAAATGTTAGGTTTAAACTTGTAAATAAAAGTTTTCTTTTATTTAAATGGATTTTTTTTTTAAGTTTTGGTACCAAACCCTCTTTAAAACATGCTATCAATTACTTACCTATCGCGGTTTTATGCTTCGCGAACCTAACCCCCGCGAACGACGAGGTTTTACTTATACCCACAAATGATTGCTTGTAATGATATTTTTATTACACGTACTAAATAAAGATTTCATAATTAATAAATAAGCAGTTGTAAACGATCATTGTTTATGCCCATGTCACAGTTCATTGTCGTGCCAATACGATAAAGTATTTATACGTAAATATACAACGTTGTTTGTATTAGCAGGCATTAGGTATATCTACGTTTCCAGTGATCCATTTCCCGAACTTTATTGTATTTTCATTTCAATATGCACGTGCCTTCAGCGTTTGGTATTTAAAGATAAAAATGGTCTTCGACGCCTACATACGATATTAGTTCTTGAATGAAAGAAAGAAAAACAAATGGAGATGTTTATTTAAGTGAATAAGCGCCCTGCCCGTTGAAAAAGTCATCAGTTTTGTTCTTAGTTCCAGCGTAGTCACTTGGGTTTTTATTTTGTAAATTTTTTAAATGCCTAAAAAGCGGGAGTATTTAAACGGCAGGCAAAAACGGAAATTACAGCAACATGCCCAAGAACAAATTAAGAAATTACAAAAACTTGATGTTTTTCTTAAACCATTGACATCTCAAACTGTAAATGGTAAGATATTTATTCATTTTTAAATATTAATAAATTTAGCAACTACAAATATTTTAGACCCGCAACCAGGACCTTCATATTCTCGGTCAGAAAATTTTGATTTAACTTCTTCTGAAGAAAATAACTTTAGCATATTTTACAATTATTGATAGTTATTAGTTGACTAGTAACTACATGCTACACCATTACTTTAGATACAGAACAAGAAATTCCCAAGGAAGCTGGTGAAATTGAGAACACTCAAACGGAATTTTTATCTGACTGTTCGTTATATCCTGCTGATGGACTTAGCGATGCGGAGAAAAAACAAATTTTATTATATGGACCGTGCAAACCAAGAGGACCTTTTGTAAGGGATTCGAAAAGTAAACGGTGTTTTTCGGAAAAGTATTACTATTATTCCACAAAATCAGGGGCAATTTTTCCCAAGATACTGGTTATGTTACTCAAAAAAATTAAATGTTGTTTATTGTGAACTGTGCTGGTTGTTTGCGGAACGAAACGATACGTATTACAAGAAAGCTTGGTGTAAGGGTATTTGTGACTGGCAGGGCCTCTCTAAAAAAATTCCCGAGCATGAAAATTCTGCAGTTCATTTAAATGCTTGTTTAACTTACGACGCATGGAAAACTGGTAAAACCGTAGAGCAATCATTTGATACAAAGAAATCTGTAAATATTTGGAAGGAAGTATTACAGAGGTTCGTTGACATTATAATCACTTTGAGTTCATGTAATATGGCACTTCGAGGACACCGTGAAACAAAAGAAACTGTATTATTGTGGAAATTTTCTATCTATTGCCCATTTACTGGCTAAATATGATCTCATTCTTAACAGTTATTTAGTCCTAAGTCCTAAGATCCAAAATGAAATCATAGAATTAATAGGTTTACATATAATCAATATTATAAAAGCCAAAATTATAGAAGCTCCGTTTTTTCAATTATTATGGATATCACTCAAGATATTGCGAAAATCGACCAATTAAGTAAAATAGTTCTGTATGTAAAAAGGTCCTAATTCGCTTCCAATTTCCATTGAAATAAAAGAATTATTCATCGGTTTCAAGACTGTGAAAAATCAAACTGCTGAACAACTGCAAAATGTTATTTTAGACAGTTTATCAAATATTGGTGTCGATGTAAATAAATGCAGGGGTCAGAGTTATGACGGGACTGCGAATATGAGCGGTATATATTCTGGCGTGCAACAGAGAATTAAGAACAAAGTATCAAGTGCTTATTATATTCACTGTGCTTCCCATAATTTAAATTTAATTTTGAATGAGGCATATATACAAGAAACGGAAATTCAAAGGTTTTACGAAACAGTTCAATCAACATACACGTTTTTTGGAAACAGTATTGAAAGATGGCAATCACTGCGCGCTTACCAAAAAGATGAAAAAATTAGATATTACCGTATCTAATTTTTTCATCTTTTTGGTACATAGTTTTTTAACCGTATACCTACGATTAAAAAACTATGTACAACTAGTTGGGCTTCTCGTCATGATTCTGTAACTGCATTGCGATATATGTAATTATAATATAATTTTGAAACTGCTTATTTATATTTCTCTTACTTCAAGGAAAAAAACGCAACGGAAAGATGCTTTAACATTAAAAAAAAGAATGGAAAATTTTAATTTTGTGTTTTTACTAGTTTTCGATAATAAAATTTTACAATCCATAAATTTCGCTTCAAAGATTTTACAATCAGAAAATATGGATGTAATTCAGGCAGAAAATGTTTTTGTTGAAATGCAAAATTTACGTTCATGTTTTAATGAGATTAAGAAAGAAGCTAAAGACTTGGCTGTTAACTGCCAAATAGAAACAGATTTCAAAGTGCACCGCATTAAAAAAATAAGCAAGTTCTATGATGAATTAACAGCTGATCAAACGCAAACTAGTATTGAAAAATATTTTGAAATATTCACTTTTAATGTAATTTTAGATACAATAATTGGTCAGATTCAAAGACGATTTGAAACCTTCCGTAATATAATTTCCAAATTTAAATTTTTGATTCCAAATATTTTAGCTACGTTGGGCGATGTAAAGTTAGTAGTCAGTGCTAAAATGTTACAAGAGATGTACTCAGATGACCTATCTGACTGCTTTCCTTAACAGCTTCTTTGTTTCCGGAATGTCCTCAAAACTAAAATAGTCGAAAAAAACAATCTAACAGCATTGGCGCATTTGTTACTAATAGAAAATTATTGCACAGCTTGTAATTTACCAGAAGTATATATAGCTTTTTATTTATTTTTAACATTGTCAGTTACCGTTAGTTCCGCCAAAAGATCATTTTCAAAACTAAAACTTATTAAAAGTTATTTGCGCACTACAATGTCACAACAAAGACTGTCCGGTCTATCTCTCATTAGTATAGGAAATAAAATTGCCCATGAAATTGGTGTAGAATCCATAGTAAAATAATTTGCGGAAGTTAATATATTTAGAAGAAACCTATTTGATAGGTAAAATTCAGATTAACATTTTAACTGCAAAATCTGTGGGCCATAAAATTGAATGACAGTTCTAAAGAGAAAAAATTTCAGTCTATTGTTTAAAAATTTTTGGATTTAATGTGTTCCTCAACTTTAAATTTCTTCAAATTACGAAGTATTTTAGTTTAATATTGGTATATGAACTGTCCTGTAATCTATAATCTATATATTATTGTCTATTTAATATATCTTATGTCTTATAACAAATTAATAAAATGCTTATAAAGTGCTTTTTTTGTTTATTCATATTTTAACACCAACGGCCTCATTTATATAATTGCATGTTTAAATATCTGCGATGGGGACCCCTGACAAGTTGTTACGCCACTGCATATAACCTTAGGTTAAGTATTTATCATATAATGCTTTATTTTACTTGCATATCATTGCTCTTCATTCAGAGTACAAAAAATGAATATACGGTGGAATCAAATCGGTAGTGAAACTGGAAATAGTTAAGTTTTTTAATGAAAAATATGAATTATGAAAAATCTATTTAAGAAAGAAAGGTACCCAACCCGAAATTTTTGAATTTAATGAAACTTAGCTGGAGACCTTATAGGACTATGTAAAATAGCGGTTTCCGTTTCTGCTGAAAAACAGTTTTGGAGGGTTTAATCGGTTTTTGAAAATCGGAGGTTTGTACGTTTCTCGTTAATTATTTCCTATTAAATATTAATAAAAATTATTGATACATACAGGCGTTTGTCATTTTTAAAGGGCTATCGAAATACACCAAACTTGTTGCAATAATGCTTATTGAGTGCGACCCCCACCCCTACTGCTATGAATGTACAAAAGAGTGTGTATCTGTTTTTGTGGTGATTATATTGACTCAAGCATAAGACAAGATCGGTGAGGATCGATCGAAGGAAAATTATTATAAATTTCAATGGTTTTCTGGTTTTCTGTATCTGTGTCTACCGCTGAATCATAACGTTATTTCTCCACTCTCAAGCGCATAAAAACATTTTTAGGAAATACCACAGAGCAAGAACGTCTTAATGCTCTTGCAATGATGTAAATTAACAATAATTGAATATACAGCACCACTAGTTTTGACGAAAACGTTATGGAATTTTCTACTTCTAAAAAAAAGAGAAGACTTGAGTTTTTGTGTACAAACAATAATTCCTATTACATCACTGACTTTTCATTGTGCTTTTCTAAATTTCTAACTTTTGGGCTTACTGCTTTGTGCTTAAATATTTTACCTTTTCTGCTGTTCCCGTCGCAACATAACTGATTTTGTTCCTAATTTCCTTTACGTGCTACTATTTGTATTTATTAGATGTTGAATCCCCAAAGATAATAACTACGAGCCGCCACTGACAGAATCAGATACATATTACGTAGAAATGAAATAGAAACTAATAGCAATTGCATTGTTGCATATTAACTACGGATTTCATATTAAAGGGAAATAAAACAAGTGGTAGGCCAAATTTTTCTCACAAATTCTAATTTAATGGGCGACCGGTTTCGTATCAAATGCGATACATCTTCAGGCCGGCTGAGGAGAACGAATGAAAAAACACAACAAATGTAAGAATAAAATTATACAGTTCTGTGTTAATTAATTGTAGCTATATGATAACTTAGACTAGTATCATGGTATGTTATAATTTAGATATGCTAAAATTCAGTAGAATTTTTTAAATTACAAAGAAATTATTATTGTATCTACTTATTAAAATGGAATATTCTGATTTCATATTACTTTCCAGCTACGAATTATAGACATTTTAAAATTTCCTGTGCATCCACCATCTTACGATAAACGGTGACCCGTCAGCTACGCCGGATTTAAATTTCCCACCATTTCTATTATGTTTCATTTGGCAACCCTAATGTTTGACATTTGTCATCTGCAGCCATTAGGGTCATTAAAAAAACAAAAGAACAACGTGTCGTTATTGTTAAAAAGACATTACAAATTTGGCGAAAGTTTTGCCAAGACAGTTCGTAAAGTTCGTGGAATTCTTGGTAATCATATTTCAATTAATGTGTCTACCATTCCAAGATTAATAAAAAAATTCAGGATACTGGTTCAATTATGAGCCAACAAACGCGTCCTACCGGATAAGGGTCTACCGAAAACGTAGTCGTCAGAGAGAGTATCAATGAGAATCCATCAGCAACACGTCATCGTTCTCAAGAATTGAACCTTTGTGGAACCAGTTTGCAACGAATTCTCACTAAAGAGCTTCACCTTCACCCTTACAAAGTTCAAATAACTGGCTAAAAATTGAGTGATGGAAAACCAAACACTGATACCATTTAAAATAACTGGCATTCCCAAAAACACAAAAAGTTACAAAATGTTCTTTTTTGAGTATGAGACAGGCCAAGTTGTAAATGGGCTGCGACATCGTAACATGATATCGAACATTTTGTGTGATCAATTGAATGATATGGACTTCGAAGAAATGTGGTTTCAACAAGATGGTGCTAAATGCCATATAGCAAGAGAAACCATCAATTGGTAAGACAACGCTTTCGTAGTCGCGTGATTTCCAGAAATGCTGACGTTAATTGGTCGCGCAGATCTTGCTACTTGACGCAATGCGATGTTTTCCAATGAGATTTTGTTAAATCCAAAGTCTACGCTAACAAACTACAAGCAATTCTTAAAGTGAAAACAGAAATCCAACGCGTTATTGCTGAAATTGAGTCAACTGTCTTGGAAAAATGTTCGAAAATTTGATCAAATTGGTCAGAGTATGCCAGCACAGCCCCCGCGGCCAAGTGGCCGACATCATATTCCATAACTAATCTCAACATGTCTGCTTTATAAATCAATAAAAATTGCCTAATTAAACAATAATTCACTGTGTTTCACTTTAAAATTGAATCCAGCGTACTCAATGGGCCACCCCTATTTGACTTTCTAAGTCATTTTAGCAGAGCAATAAGAAATACTTTTATATTGTGTTTGTCGCCGCGATTTTTCTAATTTACTCTACTGACAGTACGTACAACTGTCAGCCAAATAATCCCTGAGGAGTTTACGTTATTGATATCTAAAAAATAAACATTGAATAAACCTAATAACAGTAAACAAATACTTAACGGTATTATATTTTAATCTACTGGTGTATCATTTTCGGTGTTGTTATAGGCTACCTCCGAAAGCTTAGCAAATCCGTATTCTGGGTTCTTTTTTGGATAAAATTATAATAGGCGTATTCAGATTTTTGATATCTGTTCTAGTTTCTGAGATACCTTATAAAATCGTTGAAAATTTGACACCCTGTATATAAATACTTTAACTACAGTTTATTGTATAATTCCTTCAGTTATTACATGTAAGATTCATAGCCAACAACCAGTGGCGGGCGCATAAAGGTTTACACAAAATAAATGGCCAGAAATAAAATATAATACGTGCTCAAATACTTACCGTCTTAAGAGTCTTCCGTGCAACATTAGATATGTTTCTCCAGTTGTTTCGGCAAACCGAGTGCGGCGTGAGGAAAAAGTGTGTTTATATGCAAGAAACGAACGTTCTACATCTAGTGACGTTATATTTGCGTAATTAAAATAACCTTTGGAACAACTTAACGGTTCTGTTGACGCACCTTCACAAATTTGTGCCAAAATCAGAATCTTTCTCTAAAACACTTTCCAACCTTTCTAGAACACAAACATTTTTTGCGTCTTCTACCGCGCATAGCTGTGCGTGAACATGTTGCACTATTAGCAGAGATTCCACCAACGACACCGAAGAATTTTGTAATTTTTCTATTGCCTCTACTAGTCCGAAGTAATTATTCTGAATAGTTTTTAAGTCCGTTTTAACCTGACTATCTTGAAATTTTGACTGGCTTTCCTTGGTAGCCGCTGCTTCCTTTGGATCGAATAGTAAAACCACGTTCCTAATATTCTCAAAATATGTATGATAACAAACGCGGCCTGTAACTGTTCCCCAACGTGTGCATACGGGGGCACAGTCTGTGAAATTTGCAAATACGTTTTGGGGATTTGACAAACACAGCTTTTGTATGCGCTATTAAAGCGTCTACCTCAAGATAACATTTCCTAATACTATCTGCCACATGACTGAAAGTATGAATTTTACATGTAATATGTAACAAGTTAGCACAATGTTTTTTAAGAGACCGGCCTACAGAAAGCATGTTTGCGGTACCATCAGTCATAAACATCAACAGCTGGTTTGTTGAAAGTTCAAACTTTTCCAATGTATTTAACACTAACTTTGAAATTACTTCGGCAATACATTGTTGTACTCGTCTGGAAGCCAATAGAATTGAAGGTGACGATTGATGTGGTTCCATTGTACGTACCATTACATTAACCACAGAATGTTTTTTTACGATCTGTTGTTTCGTCCACACATAACCACAGTTTTTTATCTTTTAACTCCGATTTAATTCTTTTTTCAACATGTTCACGAGCAGATGGCACAATTCTTTGTAACGATGCCCGGCTTGGTAATTTGCAGTCCGAATATTTATTACAAAAGAAGACATATGCTTCCTTGTCTAGTAAATTAAACGGCAGATTACATGCAATAAAGGTAACACATAAATTAAAATTTTTCATAGTGTCGTGTGCAATTTTTTTTTGAAGAATGCTGTTTACTATTTACGTGACCAACACATTAAGGGGATATTACAAACTACACATTGAATTTTAACGCCATCATAATTTAGGTCAAGCATTTCTATTATAAATTCTGTAACCTTGTCCAACATTGGTCGTTTTCGCGATGTAGGCAACATTTTTAAAATAAGCGTAGAACTACGAAATAGTATTTACGGCAGCGTACATGTATACACAACAGATCTGGTTGAGACTCGCAGTTATACTGAGGGTTGTATCGAACCTCCGCCACTGCCCGTTGGCGCTAGTGAGCAACTCTAGTTACTACCTTCCACTCTACTACTCTAAAAAAATAAAAACAAAAATTAAAAAACGAACGAGTTTTCTGCTTACGTAATAATTGAAAAACGGCACCTTGAACTTCAAAGCTACGTAATTCATCACGTTTGTCAAATTAGACCCAATTACAAAACTTATAAATATTCTATGCCGTTTATACCCTATAATTTAGTCAAGTACCTAGTGTGAAATGCTAAAGTTAAATTTCGAAAATGAATGCGTAACTCGACCAATTGTAGCGCCGCGTCACGAACTATCAGCACGACTCCCCCAGCAATTTTCTGAAAAAAAAAGCTTTGTAAGTAATATGTGCACTGAACACTATTATTATAACGTACACAAAAATTCCACCTTTCCAACGCAAAACGCAGATGTCGCCCCAGTACAAACAAAAATATACCGTTGACGTTATGCACTCCTTAATTTTGATGTTTTTCTAGAGAATTGCACTTAAACGCATAAGCAAATAATAACAATCGTAGGAAAACAGGAACTAAAGAACGAGAGTTCAATAGTCTAAAATTACCCAACCCCAGCATACGTATTAAACTGGCCCAATGTTCCATAATAACCATATTATAAACGATAGGCGGGAGTATAGCCGCTAGGAATCGCCACAGGATGAAGCAAATTTTATTACACGCTACATCGATACGTGCCAATTTTTTTGAAAATTTCTATAGATTCGATAATTTTAAATGTGGACGACATTTTCACTTAATACAATATGACTTTAAATAAACAGTACCAAAATCGTAACTCGAATCTGAGTTGCGATTGACAACAAGCTTGTTTTAAACAAACAACGTATCTTTTAGATTATACAGCGCTGTTGGTGTAGAAGAAAGAAAATGTTTAGGGAATGTTGGTAACAGTTTTCCAAGACTATCTTAAGTTAAGCCTATACATATACGAGGTAGGCGAAATAAATTCTCAGCCGGATATACAAAAAATAAACTAGGTAAAATATAACAATATTTATTTTTCAATATAATCTCCCTTAACTTCAATACATTTATTACAACGATCAATTAATAATTCTATACCTTTCTAAAGTTTTTCCCTCAAAATGTTGTATTACAGCTGCTTGCAACTCACTATTGTCCTTAAAACGATTGCTTTTTGGATAGAGGATCATAATACATGTTTCTTTTCCTGTGACAAGTAAGTACATGTAAGAAGTTACCACTGTGTTCTTTAAGAGATCGACCCAAAGAACGTATGTGGGGCACCATCACTCATAAACATTAAAAGTTGCCTAGTTGAAAGTTCAAATTTGTTCAATGAGTTTAACACCACCTTTAAAATCTCATCGGCAGTACAATTTATAACTCTTTTGGAAGCAAGTAAGAAGGAGGATGACGGTCGATGTGGTTCCATTATACGTACCATTACATTAACCACAGAATGTTTTCGACGATCTGTTGTTTCGTCCACACACAACCACAGTTTTTTATCTTTCAATTCCGTTTTCATTCTTTTTTCTATATGTGCACGAGCAAATGGCACTACATTTCGTATCGATGTCCGACTAGGTAATTTACAGTCCGCATATTTATTCCAGAATGAGACAAATGCTTCTTTGTCTAGTAAACGAAACGATAGATTACATAAAATAAGAGTAACACATAAATGTAAATTTGTCTTGGTCTCGTATGCCACTTTTTGTAGAAGAATGGTGTTTGCTTTCGATGTGACGTTGACAAGGGCTTCTGGACCAACACATTAAAGAGATTTTACAAACTAGACATTGAATTTTAGTGCCATCAAAAATTAAATCCGGCATGACCACTACAAAGTTTTTAACGGTGTCTGCCATTGGTCATTTTCGCGACGTACCTAACTGCGACATTTTTAAAGCAAACATAGGCGTACAATTACGAAATAAGTTACGACAGCCTACATATAGACAGAACTACTCTGCGCACAGCATCGATTTAGTACTGACGCTGTGAACGCGTGGAATAAATAATCGCCGACTCCGCACCACATATCTACTACACTGACTGTTACTGCTGTTTGCCCAGACTAGTGATAAGTCATCGGCGTTAGAAAGGTCCTTACCTGGTTTGTATTTAATAGTATAATCATAAGCTGATAAAAACTGCGCCCTTCGTTGAATTAGAGCTGCTGCCAATGTCGGCACTGCTTTATTTGGACAAAATAACGTCTGCAAACTCTTATTGTCCGTGTTTAAAATAAAATGCCTACCATATAAATACAAATGAAATTTACGTACCCCAAATACTATACCTAAAGCTTCTTTCTCATGTTGAGGTCTTTCACCATCTTCTCCTATTTGGGATAACACTGCCCCTACCCCGTAAGATGATGAATCACAATTCAATATTTAAGGTTTTGTTGGATCGTAAAATTTCAGTACATTACATTCCGTTAACATTATTTTGTATGCTCGAAAACTCCCATCACAGTCTTTTGACCACTTAAATGTCCTTCCTTTTTCCAATAGTTTATACAATGGTCTTAGAATACTTGACAGATTATTCATAAACTTACTGTAATAATTGACCATTCTTGAAAATGCTCTTAGTGTACTTGCATCCTGCGGTGTTGGCGAATTCAAAACTGCTCTTACTCCTTCCTTTGTTTTCTGTATTCCTTTAGAATCAATTTTGAACCTTAAGTACGGAACACTTTCTTCAAAGAACTTACATTTTTCTCGTTTTATCTTTATTCCGATAGAGTCAATTCGTTTAAGAATTTCCTTTACTAATTTCTCTCCTTCTTCTATACTCTTTGTTACTATCAAAATGTCGTCAATATACCACATAACTCCATCTAGTCCATTTAAAATCTTATCCATACACATTTGAAAAATTCCTGGTGCACTTTTTATTCCAAATGGCATCCTAACATATCGATACAACCCAAATGGTGTGGTTATCGTCAATAACTCCCTAGCCTTTTCTGTTAACTCAATTTGCTGATATGCGTTCGTTAAATCAATAACACTGAAAACATTACCCTGTTTTAATTTTGCAAATACCTTGTAATCCCCACATATACGGATTTTCTTTCCACCACAACAATTGGCGTAGCCCATTTACTAGTCGTTACCTTATGTATGATTCCCAGTTTTTCTAGCCTACCTAATTCTTCTTTAACAGTTTCTCTTAAGGAATAAGGAATCGAGCGGGCCTTACAAAATACTGGAGTAGGATTCCCTTCTAATACTCTACCTACCCTTGAGCTCCTAAAGGTACCATTTCCAGAACTAAAAAGGTACCATTTCCAGAACTAAAAAGGTACCATTTCCAGAACTGGAAATTCTTTAATTAACTTGTTTATCAAACAACGTCTATCTTCTATGCTATGATTAACAATTTCAAACTTTACATTTAAACAATCAATCCAATTCCTTCCTAACAACATAGGCATGTTCTTTATCAAATTAGATTTTAGAACGTACAAAGGTAATTTAACATTTAACTTTTTATATTTTACAGGGACCTCAATCTTACCTACAACATCTAAACTATTTCCTGAAAATGTACATATATAACCTAACATTTCTCTTTCTAATACTAAATGCAGAAAAATATTTATCATAACGAGCTTCTGTAATCACAGATACCGATGCACCTGTGTCTATTTCCATTTCCATTTGTTTTCCACCTGCTTCTACGGTGATTTTAAACCCTGGATGCCTTCTGTCTCGTCCTCTTGCTGCTCCTTTTCTATACATTTGACAGTTTTTTTCCCACTCTGTTTTTGTTTTTCATTTTTTTTTTACATACATTTTTGAGATATCCCTTAATTCCGCACTTGTTACACGTATAATGTTTGTACTTACAAACTCCAAAATGTCGCTTGCCACAGCAAATTCTTCTTTCTTCTTTGTCTGTGTCTTTACCTTCAAATTCTCTGTGAAATTTTACTTCTTCCCCTACTCATAATGCAACTACGCCCCTTGTGACCATTTCTAAGCTTTGCGCTAATTCTACAGCCTTATTAAAGGTTAATTCTACTCCACTAGACAAAATCTTTTCCTGAACTTTTACAACCTCTAGACCACATACAAATCTGTCTCGCAAAGCTTCTGCAAGCAAGTTTTTAAATTCACAGCTACTTGTTAAATGCTTCAAAGCTACTGCATATTCTGCTACATTCTCATTTCCTTCTTGATTTCTTTTGTTAAATTGGAATCTTTCAGTATTTCCTCTAGCTCACTAAACGTTTTTGTGATTGGATCACCGGGCAGTGTTAAATTCAATAGTATTTCAAATGTCTTTTGACCCATTAGTAAACAAAACATTGCCACTTTTTTTCTTCACTCGTATCATTTACACTAAAGTACAATTTTAACTGTTTCATATACATCATAAATGATTCATTTTTCTCGTCGAATTCTTTGATACAACCTACGCCATTATTTGCCATGTCTGCAATTTCTTTTTTTTTCTATTTCTTCCGTTCAAGTTTCTAACCAATTCCCGTCGTCCTCGCCAATGTTATATATTGGGCAGTCAGAACACACGATTATTTTTCTAATGTTTATTAACAATAACTTATATATAATATGACTTAGTGTACTACATATTATTTCTAATCAGAGACGCTAATAATGACAGTTCCCCACATAGTCAGAAGTTAGTCTGTAGCCTATGCGACGCACGTACCAACCTACTCATGATACCACACACTACATTAATCATATATCTTATTTGGGCCTAGATTCAGTTTGGTGTACGTATATTCAATTGTTATGTACTGCAACTTTCTGGTAAGAATTGCATGGACTGTGACCGTACTTGAGATTCTATAAAATAAGGTAAAACTGTATTCACATTTCTTTCGATTTATGCAGCTACAAAAGCCAGAAAAGTAGAACCTAGTGATTAACGAGCAATGAAAACTACTGATTCTTTCAACTAGAATTGTAGAAATACGTAACCTAGAGCAGCGCCACCTGTATCTAAGTTAAGAAAATAAGTAAGTTAAGGCAACTAATGTAATGCATAAAGTTAAATAAATAAACTTAATACACAGTATTATCTTATTTTTTGTTAGTGAACTCATAATACAACAAGAATAGGTTGGGTTAAAGAAACATTTAAGTATTCTAAAGATGTAAGCAAGAGGAAATGATGTTTGGAAATAACTTTTCATGATAATAAAATACAGATGTACTAATTGTACGTAAAACAAAGAAAAATACTGTTCTTCTCCATATTGTAACACCAAACATCAACTATACGGATGAATATACATTTATTTGGCACCTGTTTTACTTCCATCTTCCTCTCTTCAATCTAAAAAGCCTTTTCAATGTTTATAGCATAATGAAATTTAGTTTAACTAAATCGAAAAGTACGCCTCTTTAAGTAGCAAGTTTTACTATAATTTCTATTCTTACCTCGAAACCTTTTAAATATGAGGGACACGCTATGTATTTTGAGATGCCACAAAAGTAGAGAAGTTAGAGCTGGCAACACTGCATTTCTAAATACCACCATCCTTAAGTAGTAAACTCTGACTGTCAGTTGAGTCGCTGCTGTCATAGAGTAAACGTGGTAGGTACGATTTGTCATCGAAACATGGACTTGTCAAGAGAACATGTACGCGGAATGATTTACTACGATTTTAAGGTCGGTTTAAGTGAACAACAAAGTCTTGAACAATTGCAACTCGCATTTGGTGATGAAAGTTCTTCACGTGCAACTGTGTTTCGCTGGTATAGCGAATTTAAGAGAGGACGGATATCGCTTGGTGATGAGGAACGTACCGGTAGGCCCTGTTCTTTAGTTACAGCTGGAAACATTGAATGTGAGACGTATGATCGACGAAGATCCAAGATGCACCTATCAAGTGATTGAGGCAACTCTTGGTGTTGAATCCGCAACAGTAAATTCAATTTTACATGATCATCTTCGGATGAAAAAAATTGTTACTCGTTGGGTGCGACACACGCTTACCGATTTCCAAAAAGCAGAGCGAGTAAGAATCGCTCGGGAAACATTGGAAATGTTAAATAATGGTGGACATCGCATTCTATCAAAGATAGTAACAGGTGATGAAACTTACATCCCATTTTATGATATTCCTACCCGCCAGGAGAGCCACGTGTGGATCCACGAAGATGCATCAACACCAACAATGGCCAAAAAGCAAAGGGCTGTCAAGAAAGTTATGTACGCAGTTTTCTTCCGTAGTAAAAGCAATGAAACTGGAAAATCAACGTACAGTCACAGCAAACTGGTACACCACAAAATGTTTACCTGCAGCTCTTGAGTCAGCCAACATTCGCGGGTTAATGTTGCATCACGACAATGCATCGTCACACAATGCACAGCAGATAGTTGAATTTTTACGTGAAAATAAGGTAAAAGTCATTGAACATCCACCCTATTCGCCTGATTTGGCCATGTGTGATTTATGGTTGTTCTTCAACCTAAAGAAACATTTATGTGGTCGACGTTTCACGACGGAGGATGAGATAGATGAAGCAATTCATCTATTTTTTGAGAGCATTCCAAGAGATGACTGGCTTCACGCTTTTACGTTGTGGAAACTTCGGTTACAAAAGTGCATTGATGCAGGAGGAGATTATTTTGAACAGAAATAAAATCATTTTCGTAAAAAGACTTGTAGTTTTCTTGTATCTCAAAATATATAGCGTGACCCTCGTAGTATCTAAGAATTTTATAATAATAATAATAATAATACCAGAATAATAATAATCATATTAATGATAATGATAACAATCATAATGATAATAATGATTATAATAATAATAATTCATGCCTCCACATTCACCAACAGCTTTTGCCAATTACAGGCGGCATCGGCCAGCCATGAGTTAAGATGTTTACTCCCAGCATTCGCCAAATTTGAAGTAAGGAAAGCTGCGGAAAAAACCTTACTCTGAGAGTTGCGAGCCCGGGGTTCGAACGCGGTACCCCGAGACTAAAAGCCCAGCGTGCTAGGTACTGCGGCACCAATCCCTTAACGGTACTACTCAAAAAAGCATATTAAGCTATCACATATTTGAACAAAATACCAGACTTGCATATGGTTTATTCTTTCTTTTAATCATTTTTGCATGAATTCAAGTTTATAAGGCTTTATAAAATCAACATTGAAGATTCATCTAATCCGATAGGGAAAAAACAACATCGTATAGCGAGCACACTGCGTTGTTAATGCAGACGCTGAATTGCAAAATAGTATTGGTAAGTGCTTCGCAAGAAAAATGATCCTTTTCTTTTTCTTGACAAGATATTCTTTACCCGACCACGTAAGCAAATGGATATTTTTCAATAGCATGACTCCCAGCGAAAGCCAGTGGGAACCTCGTGACAGAAGACAATGGTCGACATATGTACCCGAAATTGCTACGGCCTGTACTCTACGTAACAACCGGCGGATCCCTGCGGATAATGACCCGTTACAGACGGAGTCTGTGTGAGAATTTACGCCCCAATTTCGGAAACTCTCTCGGAATATATGTTGTTTTAATACCTATACAATATAATCTGTTAAATGTGTATGTTTAAAATTTCGTAAGAGCTTGGAGAAGCAGTGTATGCGTGATAGGCGAGGTGGAAGACGGCACAAAAAATTACTGCCGTTATTACGAGTTGCGTAAGGAAGAAGAATAATGATTTTTGAGAAAAGGAACACACATAAGGAAATGATAGTATTTAGCGCACATCGAAAAACTTTGAAATCTTTTGCAGTAAAGAGGTCAATGTTCCTAAAATATTAGCAATGCTAGGTGCCCATATACCTAGTATATCAAACGTGTGGAACGATGATAAAATACGCTACATTTATTTTTCTATATTAGTAACCGAGTTTCAAGAGCTTTTCACTGGGGTTCGAAATCATGTTAAAACAAATATATAAAGTTTGACGAGAGAGATTCTAATTATGTCTACAATATAATTATCAATTTGATAATTAAAGAAATTTGATAACAGTAGAATGCAAAAATGTAAATATTTTGCCATATATAGAAGCCCACAATTCACAAATAGGAAAATTCACCGTTCACAATTCACCACTAGGAAAATTCACCGACCACAATTCACTGTATTAAAATCTACAGGGTGTCTCATAAGTTTGCAGCTGCCGAAAGTTGTATCTTGTTAACTGGAGCATGCTGTATATTAATGCATCTTCCGAATCCTCATTAAATTCTGAAGCAAAAAAAATAAGCAGCTATTCTCCTCAAATTAAGGGTTTCAAAGTTATTAGGGTCTCTCTGAAAAGGTTGACGTTTACAGAAATTGTTATTACTTTTTATGTAAGTACGCAATAAACAGATTCCTAGATTAGCCATAAAAGGACCTAACACACACGCGTTTATGTGGTCCCAAATGGCTAACGAAATGCGATTGCGAAAGTATTTTTTTTTAAACAGAGCGCCCTGTATATTATTTTGGTTCCGAATTTTTGACAAAATTCTCTTCGAAAACATGTCAGCAGTCTAAATCCAACCATTTTCTCGTTATAGCGATTTTTTAAAAGTTGGAATCTCACCTTGATATTCATTTTGTCAGTTTACCCTGACAGAAAGAAGTAAGTCATTGGAACAATTATTGTGTATGATAGCATTAAATAATAATTGTATCTACAATACGACAGGGAAGCTGGGAATTTATGAGATGTGCTATAGGTTATAGCATCATTTTGACCCATACCCCAAATTGGACCCCTTAGCCAGAGAAACGCCACTTTGAAAAATCTCCATTCACAACAAGGTTAGTAGAATGTATATTCTAAAGGTGGCCTCAGTCCCGATCTTGTAATAATTGACCGAAAGTTTGTGGGCGGAGGAGTGAAGGACGTATATTTTGACGTCATTGATTACAATATACGAGGGTGGTCCCAGAAGTACCCGACCTGGCCCATATATGGCGGTTGTTGTTTGAAAATAATTACCATGGTCGAAAGCACCAACCTTATAAAGCTTAAGTTTAAAGTTTGAAGACGCTACGTTGGTTAGTATACGTTTGACAGTCATCAATAGTGAACGGTGTCAGTGAATTTCTAAGCAAAGATAAAATTGGTCATCGGTATGTCGTACAGTACTTTCATTTGAAAGGTCTCAGTCCAACAAATATAAAAGCTAAACTAGATTCTACTTTGGTGGAGTCTAGTCCATCGTTTACAACAATAAAATATTGGGGGGCAGAGTTTAAACGCAGCCGTACGAGCTGCCAAGACGAACATCACAGGAGACGACCAAATGAGGTGACCACGTCAGAAATGTTAAAAAAAATACACAAAATATTGGATGACCGTCGAGTGAAAGTGTGCGGTGCCAAAAAATATATATAATATTAGGAGGCTACGGAGACCTCTGAATAGGTCACAAAAATGGACTACATCGAAATCTTAATACTAAAAAAGTAAATAAAAACCGTGAGACAGCAGCGTAAGTTAATTGCAAAAACTGGTAACCTTCCTAGTATTGGTGAAACACTAATTCTGTAATTTCTATTGTAATTTCATCGTGAAATTACATAAACATTTCCTTTGAGTAACTCGTCAGCATCAAGGCGCATTGATGAAATGCCAGATGATGCGCAAAAAGAACTTGTTGGACAACTGCAAGTCAAGAAGTTTAATTTGCAAATTGATGAATACACTTTACAGGGTAATGAAGTCCTCCTGGTGTCATATGTTAGGTATTTTAATGTCGATCAAATCAGTGCCCGAAAGCCCAACACAAACACTAAAGGTGAGACAATATTTGAACCAGTCAGGAGTTATTTCAATAATATTCCTCTACAAGTGTCATTGCCTGTGCAACTGATGGTCCTGATGCAATGTTGCAGAAATACAGAGGATTCATTACTCATTTGGAAAGCAGTATCCCTGAGTTTTTTGCAACTTCGTAAAATCAAATGGACTTCAAGGTCGCCTGTTTTGACAATTTTGCGAGGAAATGACGAAGGTTTTCAGTGGCATACAGAGGTTAGCTGGTTATCAATAGGAAATTGTCTTCACCGTTAAGAAAAGAAATCATAGCTGTTAAATGTGACAAATTTTCTCTGCCAGATATATTTAAAAAGTTGAATTTGTTGAACAAAGAATTGCAAACTCAGGCTATTCCAGAGTACTGCCAGAGGATGTGGTCTCGTGCATTTTCCATCATTGGCAATTTTTAACTCGGAACCATGTTTTTGTCTACATAGAACATTTAAAACAATTACATACTGATATGCAACTCCGATTCAACGATCTGCTAGAAAGGATGGATGCCTTTAAAATTGATATCAAATTGCAAGAATCTCTCATTGAGCTGCAGAGTGATATAAAAGCTCAGGCTAAATACAACCATCAAACAAACAGAATTTCTGGATGTGCAGTGAAATTGCTAACAAATTTCCATCGCTTTGGGAAAAGGCATAATTGCCTTTCATGGCGTTTCCTACTTATTGTCTAGTGGAATCTGATTTTGGTAGAGTTTTTCATTTACTTTCAAAAACTCTTAGCCATCTTATTATTGAAAACAAAAATGATCGATTATCACTAACAACACTAGAACCAGATGTCCAAAGGTTGTTGGTATGCAGCATCAGGATCTTCATGCCTTCACTAAATAAGATTAGCATCATACTAGATACTATAGTTATTTTTATTATACAAATTCAAGTATTACTAATAATGTGAGATAACTAATAAACTAATTATGGACGTGAAAAATAATGTTTTCTTTTAATTGTACAATTTTTTTAAACTGAAAAAATGGTTGAGAGCCACTGCTCTATGGGGATTATGTACAAAATAAGTTAATGTTCTTTCATATACATACAGTGTGGTCTTAAACTACGCCGTGCCCATGCTAACTTTTCAAAAACAGAAACTAGAGTTTTTAGAAAAAAAATAGGTCGATTTCTATTTTTGGGAGTTAACTTTTGGTGTTTCCGGCAGTTCAATTACATTTCCGGTGCCACTGGAAGTAACGTAAACGTTTTTATTTTAAATGGAGTATCCTATATATTTTTACGTTTTTGGAAATGTAATCGAAACGCGAATCCATATGTTAAACGTTAGCTTAAGGAATATTACGATATGCAGCTACGTTGTTGTTGTAGTAACCTATTTTTGTTGTTATGCAATGTTGGCAAGGGAAAAGCGCTAAAATGTCTCATGTGGCGTCAGGTTGGTCGAATGAACTGGTTAGTATGAGGCGGGGGACACTTTAGGACCTCACAGGACAACGTTTTCATATGGAATTGGTCCACAGAGGACAGCATCTTTACTGCTATAAGGTCAAGATCTAAACATATTTATGTATTTACAAAAAGCGCGATAACTGCGATGAAAACCTGGAAAGTAAATACTATAAATATAAATTAAACTAATACTTTCTTTTCTAGCGCATCCCTTGAAACTATGCAGTTGAAATCCTTGCGCGGGTGCACGGGGAAAAACTAATATCCTCCCGAGTTTCGTAATGTGCATATTTTAAACTTATATGTATGTATACAAGCAAAGTACTTTGTATACGTTTTTCTAGAAATACTATAAGTATATAATTACTTAAGCCTACCAATGAAACATATCCCATTTAAATTCATCAACCATTAATTAAGGTTTTATACCTTCCTCTGGGTCAATATTATCGATCCTGTTACCTGTGACACTTGCCATTAAAACATTTCAAGATGAATTTACAACCAACATACCACACGACGCAAGGGCTGGATCGTTCAGCTAATAGCTACTTATGTTTTACAACAGATGAAAACACTCATAAATAACGTCTGATGACGTGTCCATTAAATTAGGACTCAATTTATGACCTAACAACCTGCATTAGGGAAAGGTAGTTTCGATGCGTACGCAACAAAGATCTTTCCCATTGCCTTCACTACCAATACCCTTCCCCGATTGCGTACAGAACACGTAGGTATACATACGGAGCTACATTAACGCTGATGATTTAACCTACAGTATTTTGCAAGGATGGTCATATGTCATACACCGAAAAGGCGTCTGCTGTTCCTTCGATGTATTTGTTTTTTGAACATGTACGCCTCCTTTCCGTTTTATTACCTCGTCAATAATGCATGATTAAAGAACTAGCAGAAAGGTATAATCACAGAGATTATACTCGAAATTAGCTGTAAGACGATTTTATTGTTTACCTCAAGCTCATGAAGGTATGTACACATTTATTTAGTGGCATCGTTTCGCTGAAAACATTAAAAAATAATGCTTTAATTATGTGCACAGAGAAAAAAAGTTCTTGACCCAAACAAATCAACCAAATCGTAATTTTAAATGGCGACAAATATATATTTTTTTAATTTAAAGAAATAATTTTTTTGACATCGCTATTTGATTCAAACATATGATCCCTTGAAATAAATAACCTAAAGTTTGATTTAATAAACGTAATATGTTTGATTCGACAATACAGTTCATTATTTTAAAGAACTTCGTCAGTTTGAAACAAATATACTTTTCTTTACCATTTATTTGACTTCACCTTTTTATGACGAACGTTCCCAAAATGGGAGCCTACTAAAAAATCTAATTTTTATTGAATTAGTCATATTATTTGCATACAATTTTTATATGTTTTAAAATATACATAGATGTAAACTTTTCTGATTGTTAGTTATAAAAATTTTATGCAAATATGCAAATATAAAATCGATTTTTTAGTATGTTCCTATTTTGGGAACGTTCGCCATTAAAAGGTTAGATAAATATATATTTGGCTAACAAATTATTTCTGTGGTTTAAAGTAAGCTATTACTTTGACAAAGATATTGTTCTATTGGTATTATTACTTCAGACCCTACACCCGATTGGGTATTTACAGGGTATCAGATTATACATATATATATATATATATGTATATGTATATTGTTATGTTATGTTCAACGTTGTATCTACGACAACAACAACCTCTCTCGGTTGTCACTTCGGTACTGACTAAATGTCAGGCTGGCCACTCGTTGGTAACTAAATATCCCTCTTGCGGGGATAATTGGAAATTTCTTCGTTACCATTCCTCCTCAGCCAACCGTCCTTGCAGCGAGGACATTATAATGTAATTATAAATCCAGATAATGACGAGTGTGGGGTATCATGGACAAATCTACCCGTTTATTAATTTTTCTATTCACTTATTTCGTCCAAATTAATGTAAAAATCGTCTGGAATAAGCAACAACATAAATTTCAAAGCACAACAGATAACATTTCATCAATTAAATCTTTATCTGAAAGGTTTCTGTAAATTAGCAGTGGATTTTCTCGTTTAAAGCTTGTTGGTGACAGTTCGGACCACAGAATCATCAACAAACAACCTCCTGGTTAAGTCACTGCATTCGTTCTCGTATGCTAATATCATTTGATTGAAAGTCATCGAAAAATTAGTTTCTATTTGGGTAAATTATCAAAATTGGCTGTGAAATAAAACAATCGCCGGTCTTTCGCGATTTAAAATAAAAGAAAGATGAACGACGCCATACATTTTCATCAATCTTTATTCGGCCTTGGTTGAATCAAAGTTTGTCTTAAATCCAATCCCAATATAGGTGTTCGTTTGTGTATTTAAAGTCTTTATTAGAAAAGAGAAAAGGGTTGAATATCCAGAGCAGACAGTTCCTGTGGTGGGTATATAAACAGAGGGTTTATATACATTGGCAACGTTCGAAAGTTTAAAGGTTAGTTAATTTTCAAATCTTAAAATTCGTTAATTTCATTTTACTGAGTTGGAAATTCATTCAAAAATTGCCGTAAGGGTATCTAGGGATACCCCCGAACCTACAAGAATCATTTATTCGAATTAAATTAGAGAATTTAACAAAATTTGAGAAAAACCCCCGAGAAAGATATTTCAATATATATATTATTACTCCACTGAAATGGTTGGTACGATAGATGCTTTCTTCTTTTTAAAGAAAGCATCCATTTATGAGCACATAGGGTAACAATGTGTTAAAAATACACGATCTTTTGAAATACTTTACTAACATTGTGGATAGACGCTAATATACATGGTATTGGCGTAATCATTCCCGGCAAACACAATGCGAGCAGAGAAAAGAAAGCACTCACACACGAACATGTTTCTGCCTACCCGGCATCATCAGCGTGGCTACGAGCACGATATAAAGATCAACGTGGACGCAAACAAGAACGGCGAACCTTAAATCTTATAGATTGCCTTCAAGTTTGTTCGAGATTACTCACATTTCCCAGGAACCCATAAAGTGAATCTGGTTAGGTTAAGTCTCGATGTCGAAGTTGTAACCTGATTTTAACAATATTAATAACATGAAAGTTAGGTATAGTGCGCGGATAACTTTAAACAGACGTAGTATGTCCAAAGTGTTATAATATATAGCTACAAAAATACGAAGACAAAAAATTGTACACTTTTATATAGGTATCTACAAAAACAATAATTATCCATGTATACGTAATTTTGTAATTGTATACGTACAAAATTATTTCGATGAAGATGACACAACCACAAAATAACGTGTGTGATGTGTACAGATACATAGAGATTAAAGTACTACTTGTACTACTTTTGTTTGCAAAGAATATTACAAAGCTTACTACCTCGGGAATCTCGTAGGAACCCCGAGAATCGCGAACGAGTGACAGGGATAACTGTATGGTTAGGTGCTAGAAAGGTGCTAGGTATTATGACAAAAAGGGCAGGAGATAGAACAGCAGATACCTCAACGAATTTATGCATGTAAGCATGTCTTATCACATGCTTTTGCTAAAATACCTGTTATATCAAAAAAGGAGGAAATATACTAACAATTAGTTAGAAAGTATGAAAATGGAAAGATTAAAGCATTGTCAAATGAGTGGTGAATTGAATCGCAATTTATTTAAACTGCTAACATTTGTATTATTGGCCTTGGAAACGATATCAGCGAGATTTTTGTAATTTTCACTAATCCCTAATACAAACAGGAGTTCTGATATTCGGCAATCTGTGGAAACTATTTTATTATTTTTTTTTTATACAGAAATTTTAACGTTAGTTATCCAAGGGTAAAAATGTATAAAGCCATTACTCTACTTACCTATTATTTTCTTCATTTACATCTCACCGCTTACGATCACCATCTCACATAACTTAAACTAGGACTACGATTGTGATTGCCCTGCGTTCACGCAACGGAAATCATCGACAATGCGCGAAGCGCACGATTCTAACATGCGTTTGTTTGACTCAACAAAATTATGTCAAATAAAAACGTCTGTACATTCAAACAAATTCAATCTGTTGGTCTTAAAAAAATGTGCTTTCACTCAAATAAACCTTTGTTGAATTAAATAAATAATGTCAAAGATATATATTTGTTTGATAATAATGGAGATAAATTATTGTCACACAATCTAAGTTTATTTTTAAATCCTACATACCTGTTTACTGTCGTATTTCACACAATTAAAAGATCTCTTCATATTCATAAAATTAAAGTAACAAAAATTTCGTTTTAACCGCTTGGTTAGAGTAAAGTTCTTCCTTTTAAAAATATTTTCAGTTACACCCTTCTTTAAACAGATATGCATGCAGAGCAATCTCACTAACCTGAATATCCTTTATACCAAACTCAACAATATGGCTTAATAGATCCAGGACGTATTAATTTAAAAAAGTTGTAATTTTTCCAAGAAATTTAGGAGATTTTATTTGTAAAGTATGAAACATAGCCAAACGCGAAATAATTTAGTTTACTTTTCTTTAAAAAATTGAAATCTAATAGCAGCTCCTATTTTTATTGCACGAAATATATGTATTTTACTATACTCTTGGTTTCCCGGTTGAAACCGCGTCGTTGTCGTACCTTTGGCCGATGTTTCGTCCACACTCTTATGGAACATCTGACGTCAGTATGTCAGTGTGTGTATAGCATTATTGACGACCGCGGAAGCCTACAGACTGCGTATACACGTTGGTCCACATTTCACCGGGGTGCGAGAGATATTGTACGTAGCGCGATCGGGCATTTATCCCCGCCGACCAGCCTCGCCGCGTGCAGCTGCTGTAGCCTATCTGACGCATTCTTTGTCTTTCTGTGCGCTCGTAAGGTTCTAGCAAGAAATCATGGATTTTAAATACATTATGTTAGTTTATACAACCGCAGCAATGGTGCAGATCATTAAATGGTATTTTGTGAATTGCCATAAATGTCAACAAATAGACGAACAGCCTCAAATCCCTCTAATCCCTGAGCGGGAGGAGAGAGAAGTGAGGATTTGTTCGTTAGTTGAAATGGGCGAACCTTACTTTAGCTGGCAAATTTCAGACAAAATTGGTATTAGTAGAATTACTGTGAAACGTACACAACAAATACAGAAGTTACAAAGTACAATATTGCCAGGAGTTTTTTCCCCGTAATAAAGTAACATTGTTAGAATTTCAATTTATTTTGTATAATTATCGAATTTATCTTTCCTTAGTTTAATTTTATAAGAATCGTTGTTTATTTTCCTACTTAGAATTACTTTTTAGTTCTCCTACATTGTATAGCAGCAACAAAATGAACATAATAAACTGTAATTTCTAGCACAATCTGAGAATACAGAAAAATTACGCAGTAATTCTGTATTAGTACATTTTGTCAGAAGGCGCTGAATTATAATATTACGTGAGACTCGAATGCTCTGTTGCCATTCACAAAGGCAATATCCCGTTCGTATCTAGACCGACGTGTATATGTATATGTATTTTACTTCTGAAATTGCTCCTTTCGGGTTTTTTCTCTTGTGTCATATTATATGCGGCCCAACGGAGTTATAAACTGAAATGCTTGACATAATTAAACTGCGGACCGACTATAAAACACACGGTGTATGCGCGCTGCAATTGTCCAGCTTTGGCGTGCATATGCGGATATGGGGATGAGATATAGTACTCGCATTAGTCATTTCTACTTATGCGGCTGTTTGTCCGACGTGAAAGTATGCGTCGTCTCGTGAAGTAGTGTACAACGTATTTTATTATTTAAGCAAAAAGGAAAAGTGTGGAACTAAAGATGAAATTATAGGGGGAGTGAGTTTAACAACTGTTGTTTCCAAGCGCACCATTTATCGTATACTAAAAGAAAGTGAAAGTGTCGAAAAATGTGTAAAACATTTTCCTTCTCCTAAAACCACCTGGAAACGTTAATGTACTCTGAGAGATTTGGGAGAGTTACACAAAATAATGGTGCGTCAACCTACATACGACTTTCGTTAATCAAACCATTGTCAAGTTACAATTCCAAAACTCCAAGAGAAACTAAAAGTTGAAATAGGATGGAATGGTGGACTTACCTAATTAAAAAAGATCGTTCGCCGCTTAGACTTTAGACGGAGGAAGCCTGTAAGTAAATGAAAAGTTTTAACTGAAAAACTGGAAATACACTCCCGACGTATAGACTCTGCAAGATATAAAAGCTTACAGAGAAGAAGGTCGACCAATAGTGTAAATGGGTGAAACTTACTCACTCTAGTGCTACTGGGAAAATCATGGAGTGATACAGAAATATAAGTTTCATTTCGAATGCTGCGCTGGTGTTTAAATCTAGGACTAAAAGCGGATATTATCATAATGATATGAATAGTGAAAAATTGTTAAAACACAAATTGTTGCAAAATTTACCACCTAGATGTATTTTAGTCGTTGATAAAGCCCGATACCAACACGAACAAATAAATAGTGCACTAAAATCTGCAAGCCCAAAACGCGACATGTTAATGTGGCTATTACAACATAATTTGTCACATACAGCGCAAATCTTGAGACCACAGTTATATAGTATTATCAGATACAACAAAAGCGGGTATACCGGTTGTGTCATAAAGTTCTGGGGATAGGAATTAATTGTGGCAACGGCTATAATCCCACACTTCAATATGTACTAGCATTGTCATTGTCACAAGATTCACAATACGTCAAAATGATATGAGTTGTGCTTTCGTTCGACGTGTGTTGATCAATCTATGCATGACTCCATAAAGGTAATATTTACAAGACGAAAATATCGTTTTAAAATACTGTAGCAGCGAATGTAAGAGCTGTAATAACCCGTGTGTACTGTGTAAGACGAAAATAAAAGTCTAGTTCTAATAAAACCAAAAAAATGAACTCTAACAAATTAAATAAATAGTTTATTTTCCACAACAAGACATTGTCCGAACATTTCGTAGCATATCGATTGTCACAGAATTAACAGTCTCTATTACTCTGGCTCTCAAACCATTTACATTTTCAAGCCTGCCGGCTTCTGCCGTGTATACTTTCTATTTGATGTATCCCCACAAAAAGAAATCATTTGGAGATAAATCGGGAGATCGTGGAGACCAACGAGTGCTGTCTGTTCCACTAATAGGACGGTTGGGAAAAGTATTCAATAAGAATTGCTTCACTCTGACTGTATTATAAGTAATATAGTCATCCTGTTGGAACTACACAATTTCCCGATCCATTCCAGTATTTTCAATGGCAGGAACTATTTGATTTTGCAGCAAATCTAGATACTTGTTGA
Source organism: Dynastes maya (assembly GCA_029619315.2). Lineage (NCBI taxonomy): Eukaryota > Metazoa > Arthropoda > Insecta > Coleoptera > Scarabaeidae > Dynastes > Dynastes maya. The sequence continues at coordinate 31,589,945 of JAROYE020000001.1, forward strand.
CATTCAAGAAACCATCAATAAAGAATGGTCCTGATAAGTGGTCGCACAAGCCCAGACATTCAATTTCTGAGTATACTGGATATGGTTAACAACATATTTGTGCTGGTCTTCCCGCGCACAATAGAGGGATTGTGCATTCCATGTAATGTGAAAGATGATTCATCAATGAAAACTGTACTTCTGATGAAATTCTCACTTTGATGCATCTTTTCCATTAGTTTCGCAAAACTCCATTTTTCGAAAATTATCTTCGGGAAATATCTCTTGCGTTTTTGAAACACCTTGAACGATTACGTTTCCAAACTCTTGCGACAGTTTTATTAATTGCTAGGCTTGCATTGTGTGCAGTTATTTGAAGAAACAATAGGAAGCTATCAACATTACAAGAAAATTGCATGCTTCGCACTACTTTAAGTATACTAGGATGACAATTCCTAAATTTCAGAAGCTACTAACTAAATGTTATATAACTCAAATTAAAAAAACAGAAAAGGTCTGATGGCGTATCTTACGAGAGATACTGTAATTAGATACTTATCCCAAGGTACAGGTATGCAAGTGCACACTAATTGTAGGTCCTGTTTATCTAAAATCACTTTTTTCTGTTAATTTCCGTGTATTAAATCGTTACATACCACATAACGCACACAAACATGCTTCAAAATAAAATTATTACCTGACATGTAAACTATTATTTCATTGGTTTATTATTCAACGGCAACGAACTGGTATGATATACTATCGTATGTGATCGCGTGATCAAGCGGCCACTGCAGCGCCAACGCGCTGCTGCCAGATATGTACCGCACATGCGTACGTTCTACTGTATTCTATACCCAGATATTTTTGATACCACTGGTATAACATGAAGCAGCGGGTCATAAACTACTATAGAATTTATTTGGACTCGATTGAAAAGAAGTGTGGTAACCAAAAACACTATTTTTAAGACAAAAGATGTGGAAGCTGTAGTTAAAAAAGAACTAGAAAATATTACTACAGAACTCTGGAACAAGTATTGTGATAAGGTTATTAATGCTGAACTAATCTGTATTTTTCTTTATTTATAACAAACTGTTAGTCAGTCTAATGGAATATAATGTGCAATATAGAAAGTTGCTACCAAATAAGTTCTTATGTTTATTGGTTGTTTTGAAAAATCGTAATATTGAGATAAATGCGGTTTTACATTATCTCTGATTTAAATTTCGCATTTAGGATAATTTAAAACTGTATAACTTCTAATGCGTATCGTATATTCTATTAGCTATGTATTTTGTATATTTGCTTATTCGTAGAAATTTATCTGCAAGCCACGCGCTTCCGTTAGAGGATTCTTAGCAAACAAGCCGGATTCATCGCTCGGGATGCTCGGCTTTCTACAGTACGTCTATGCTCGCGCCGATAGAGGAAGTCGTCAGTCCGCAGTGCAGTTATAACCGCAGAAACCCTTGATGAGGATGTTGTGCACGTCTAAAATACTCAATGGCTCTGGTGATGTACCAAACCTACTAGAAAGGCTTGGCTCCACTCCTGACATTCCACAATCAGAAGTACGTTCTCTTGTTACTGGACAACTAAACCATCTTCAAAGTTATTTACATTAATTACGTTTCCGGTTTGCGCAAAAATTATGAAGTTGAAAACAATTTTTAAAGGTGTTTCCCTATAAAATTGTTTGCTGAAGTGTTAGTACTTTAATTTATTCTAAAGGTACATACTGTTCAATAAAAGGTTATTCTGGATGACCCTGCATGTGATATTAATTACTTTAAACAGAAAATAATATAGCTTTTAGCGATGATTATGTTACAACTTTGTTAGAAAATTTTCAGTATGATTCCCTCAAACTGTTCTTCACGAGAAAAGAACCTAACTTTCTAAGAAAGAGAAGTTATAGTTTTTTAATTGTCTGCCTAATGTTTGAATAAGCAATGTATCATTCTTTACGATTATGGGTCACTAAAAAATGTACAAATAAGTTCATGGGGAAATTCATCAATGTTTCCTCTATAGCAGCAAGATAAAAATTACGTTACCTAGACGGAAAATATACCCTTTGTAAAATTAAAAGTGACAAATAGTGGTTTAAGATGCTTTGACAATTAAGAATGGTAATACCTGTCGTGAGATGTAATAAACAAAATTCAAATACTAAATTAATAAACCGAGTAATTATAATGCTTAACAAGTAGGTGTGGTACTCACAACGTTTAATTTGCAACCCACACAGTAAAAATATGTAGATGTCAGACGCGACTAAATACAAAGACGACCTCTGACCTCAAGCCTTTCTTAAGACCTACACAAATTAGTATTGTACATTATTAATTTATCTTATCAGATTGTGGCGGCGTGAACCTAGTGATGCACTTCCATTTAATCTTTATGTATTTTCGATAATCGGAGAGAATATTGTTTATGCTTTGTATAACTTCATGGGTTTATCTTCGCGGCTATGCAAATTCATAGATTGCGTGATAGTGACGGTATTAGATATAGGAAGAACGCTGTTGTGATCAGCAAAGCTGTATTTTTTAGTTTCTAAACGATATATTAGAATGTTTACAGCACTACGTATATAATGCAGGGTTTTATTTGTTTTCAGAAAGACTCTACTTTAAAGAATAGAACTAAAGTACTATTTTTTGAATGAATTGGAACTAGTTAGGCATAAGAGTATGTGATACTATCATTTTAACTTCATTTGGCAGTCTTCTCTCATTGATTTGAGTGCGCAATTCGAGCCGACGGAGTTAAAATATCGCGGTGTATTTGCAACATTGGCTTGAAGATTCGCCATCAACGAGCTATAACTATTCACACAATTCTCCTGTCATAATCCTTAAGTAATCTCTTTGTTGTTAACTTTCTTTAGTTTGAAGTAAAATCAACTACTTTAGTAAAACATCTTTCATCAATACTACCTTTACTCCAGACTACAAACTCCACAATCCATTAAGTGCAGAATACTTACATTGTTTTTCAGGTGCCAATCAAATTCGTAATATCTAATTTTAACAATTTCATTAGAAATGAGACGTTTACGTAGTAGGCGCCATAAAGTCTCGGCCTGATATAAAAAAAAATAAACTTGGTAAAATATAACAATTTTTATTTTTCAATATAATTTCCCCTAACTTCGATACATTTATTACAACGATCAATTAATAATTGTATACCAAAGTTTTTCCCTCAAAATGTTGTATTACAGCTTTCTGGGATGAGGTTCATCGAGTTGCCGCTTTTACATCGATTCCTTTTTGGGTAGAGGATCATAATACAGAACCATTGTTTCATTACCTGTGACAATAGACTCCAAAATCGGTTTCGGGTCGTCTCCACACATGTTTAAAAACGAGCGCTCATATTCGACCCGACGTTTACGTTGGAGAGCAGGGCGAATACTTGTTTCAGAGACGTTAGACATCACTGCTAATTCCTTCACTTTCAAACAGCAATCTGCTAATACTATTTCTTCAATAATTGAAAAGTTTTGAGGCGTTATCAGTTCAATTGGCCAACCGGGTCGCTCATCATCTTCAAGGGATTCTTGCCTCAAACGATAACTTTTTGCTCATTTTTTACAGTGGAATATGAAGGAGACAAATCACCACAAACGCCGTCTAAACGTTGTTTAATGTGATTAGGTGTATGCCCTTCTTTTGTTAAAAATTTAACGACCGCGCGGTACTCAATTTTCGTTTCCTGAGATATTGTCATGCACTAGTCACGTTTTCTAGCTAGCTACTAGAAACTACTACTCTTCCAGCCGTTATATATATATATATATATATATATATATATAGTGTAGGCTTCACACTTGTGCAATTATAACGCAACGGAGTTTGAACACGCTCAAACCTGTGTAAGCCTGTCAGGCCAAGAATTTATGGTGCCTACCTCGAACTTTCATAGCAACAAAGTCCATGCCATTTTAATTCTGCACATATTACTAAGCTACAAATAAATTAATTACGCTTATTTAAATCCGCTTTTTGAGAAACATGATAAATTCTTTATTGTTACCTTTTTCGTCAAAAACTTAGTATTATCATCATAATTTAATTGTTTTAAAGTTGAGAGGCAGCGAATCGTTCCGTTGATAGAAATGCGACACAAGTCAAAACTTACAATTTTTGAGATAATTAATCGAAATGAACCCTAAAAGCCAATGTATTTATATAGAAAAATTGCACGACATGTTAACAATGTACATTAATGCTTTGATGAAATATACAAACATCCATTAACGGTCATGTAATGAAAAATTTTAAAATGGCTCTCCTGAAAAGTCAATTATTTTGGCATGAGTCACTTTTCCATCAAAAGAAGGACATGGTAAAAAGAACCAAAACCTAAATATGACCTTATAATTTAGACACCGATGGCAGTAGCAACGGTCCAATAGATCTCTTACTATTTTCTCGAAAAAGAAGCCCGGAACACACATCAGATATTTATTATGGTTCCCCGGATAACCACAACATCAAAAATATACAAATCTATAAAGTGAAAAACAAAGGTTGATGAAATTAATTTGAGGGAGGGACGAAATGTTTCCTGCCTAACAGGGAAAATAAAAAAATTAATATAAACTTACTTTATTTTTCTATATAATCCCCTCCTAAAGATACACACTAGGACACTGGTGCTGCAGTGCTTGGATCCCTTCTACGTAAATGCTTTCATCCAAGTGTGCAAAATAGGCTGCATGGGGTTGCTGCTATGATCGGTGTCGGATCCACACTTTTTCCCAGCAAGGAATTTTTTCGAGTTTGGAAAAAGACTTTATTCAGAGTCATATGGGGCGAATAAGGTGCATGTGCAATGACTTCAAACTTCAGTTGATGAATTCTGACCATAAACATGACAGCCTTGTAACTGAGAGCGTTGTCTTGGTGAAGGAAGACTTTTTTCTTCGCCAGACCTGGCTTTTTTTCCTTGATTCCTTGTTTCAACTGATCCAGAAGGTTAGTGTAATATTCAACGCTAATCGTCCTGCCCTTTTCTAAACAATCTACCATTCCTTTGGCGAAAAAATTCAAAATTCAAAACATAAAAATGAAAACCAAACATCAACTCTTTTTTGACGCGACCTCATTTTGAAAATCTAGAAAATCTTGTGGCTCCCCACATTTTGAATGCAAGAAAATTTATATTTGAATAGAAGTAAAAATTAATGCCGACGATTTTGAATGATAATACAAAACAGATATAACAATTGTGAATGTGCGAAGGTTATCACCAGATTATGGAAGTATATGAATTAAAACAATTTAGGTGAGATTTTTAGAAATTGTTTATTTAATTTTTTTACACTTTACAACGTTAATGTAAAATTTTTATTTTTTTAGACTAAATAATATTATATTTGAAATTCAGTGAGAGCCTTGATGAGGTTGATGATTTTTAGCTAGTTTTTCTATCGAAGGTGTCCTCGGTCCTGAGTATTTAAACGATTTTGTGTTTTGGAAAGCAAATAATTAAGTCTGCTAAAACCAGATTCCACCAAGTAGCTAATTGTAAAACTAATGTAGTAAAAGGTCACCTTCTTCCAAAGATTGGGAAATTGATTTCTAATTTCAGTACAAATCCAAAAATTTGATAGGTCTTATATCGTAATAAGAGAGTAGAATCGCTTTGCAAATCTATAAGACATTCTTGGAGTTCTATGGCGATAGTGTCGACGCTACTATCGAATGATCTCATTACCCATTCAGGGATTTTCATTTCGAGTAAATCATGTAATCGTATTTTCATTTCGTAATATAATGTTTTTAAGTGATCAATATATTATCGACCATCTCTGCCATACATCAATTTTATAATGTTATTCTTCAGTTCATTGAAGAAAAGCGCTTTCCATTCATGGTATCTTTTACGATCCCGGTCGAGCTTTCAATTGCGTACCTCACTATCGCTTGTTAGAGAAATTATCAGCCTATGGTTTGCATCCTACTTGGATAATCGTTCTCAGTTTGTCGAGATATGTATGCATAAGGAGGAGGTGACTCATAAATCTTTTCTGTTACTTTAGGAGTCTCTCAAGGTTTGGTTCTTGTGCCAATCTTGTTTTCTCTGTACCTAAATGACATTATGACATTCTTAATTGATTTTTTTATAATCATGTATGCAGATGATACCTCTGTCATGGCTATAAGTGATTCGGAAGAAGAAGCCATTCGTACCATTGTGATTCGCTATTCGGTAAGTTAAATCAAACTATATATCAAATTCGTTCCTTGCATAATGCTGTTCACCTTGATGTACTGCGTACTACATTGTAGTGGGATGTTCGACGTGAAGAGCGTACGTTTAAATGTTATTATTTTTCACATTAATCAATTTTATATCAAAATTCGTTAAATATTAGATTTTAACAGAACATTTGGGTAATTTAAATTATTTCGGATCAGTATTCGAATTCTGATGTTCTGATTATTTATATTATTAATATATTATTCTTAAAAAAAAGGACTCAGTTAATATTACGTTACAGGGAATAATCAAAATTCCAGGTTATTTTAAGTTATTTTCATTTTTAGAACATTATTTGTAAAAATGACACATACACACTGTATTTGGAAAACAATCATCAAAATCCCTTACGTCACATGCAACAGCGAATTCGACCATCATTACATCAAAATAAAAAATATCAAGTCGTTAGATTGGCTGCACCCAGACAACCGATAAACAAGAAGTTAGATACGAATTCTCTGACAGTAAACAAACATGTTTTTCGACTGATGAGTCTAGCAACTGTATTTTAAACCTAAACGTTCCCGAAATTATCAACTCCAAAGTATTGAAAAACTGTTAAGGTGAAATAGAAACAATTGCAAGCAATAATCAAGAATATTTAATCAAACAAAAACAATTTGAAGAAACAATTAGGAAAATTTATTCAAGAAGAAGATCAGAGGGGTTATACAAGAGGATATTGGATATTGATACTACTGAAAAGAGGAAACTAGGAACCATCAAGAAAGAAATACACACATATACACAATACATCTACATTAACTGTAAGTAATTTTATAAAGAAATTTAATTTTTGTAAATGAAAAACTTACAATAAACGGAACACAGATTATCTCCCTATTCAATATTTTTAATCGTTGTTTGAAACTTCTCAATATATTTTAGCCACTTTCAATTTAGACTGACGTATGGAATTATCTCTTAGGGTAATTCATCTTATGCCCCTCAATTTTTTTTTATGCAGAAACGAGCGCTTCGATGCATGATGGGACTAAGATTTCGTGAATCTTGCCGTCCGCTGTTTGCTGAATTAAAAATTCTTCCGCCAGCCTGTTTATGCATACTTGGAACTTGTATTTATGTACTACATAACAATAAAACAGATTTGAATACTCGTTCTTGAAAACAGTTCTTAGTTTTTGGGAGTTTATATACTAAATTACCTTATTACATGATTGATTTAAGTTTAAGTAGTTTTAAGTTAGAATTAAAAAGAATATTGTATCAATTTGATTTCTATAGTATTGAATTCCTTGATACAGCTTTAGGGTAATTTTGTTTAAGCATATTGTTTGTTGACTTAAAACACAAGTTTTTAATAAACTATTATTATTTTGAAAAATCATTTGCAGCTATTGCTACATATAGCCAATAACGAATAGCCAATAACGAAAAATTAAAGTATTTAGGACGTGTTAAGTTGCTCCAAAGGAGTTCAAGTTTATTGATGAATGTAACAATTAAATCCCTAGCTGAAATCGGATTTTAATTCTTATTTGCAGTTGTTGTTGTGTTTGTTAAGCACATTTAATTTCTCAAATATATCAGATAAATAAAATATGTCAGTCTTTAAGCGTACTTCGGTATGCAATACAACACGTTCGTATTCTTCATCGTTGTCTTCATAAAGTTGACAAAAGAGCCGAAGGATTTGATTTAAGATAATTCACAGTTTTTGTAACTTCTGTTAATGTGTCATGCAATCGACCTCCTAAATATTTTGCCACTAAATGCTGCCGGTAAATAACGCAATGAATTGTAAACAGATTTGGTCTTTTCATGGCTCCCTATTTTTTTAAAATGCTCCGATGGCCTCCAAAATATTCCTGTGGCTTAGGTTGAGAACCCCTATTCTACACAATTAATTACTCAATGATAACATGACCTGATTACATAAAAATACGATAATTTTCTTGTTGGTGAGATCTGTACTACCTACGAGGGCCATTCGTAAAGTAAGTTCCGTTTTCGCCTAGTGAGCAGAGGAGTGGGGATATCGGCGCGACCGCAGCGTTGCGGTGTAGTCTGGTTTTGGTCTGGTATTTTGGTCGTTTAAAATGGCTGCTGCAATTGAAAATCCCGCCGTCTGTGAACTGCGCGCTGTTATCCGATTTCTGTATGCAAAGAACATGAAGGCTGCTGAGATTCATCGTGAAGTTTGTTCCGTTTATGATGAAAATGTTATGAGTGACAGTGTGGTTAGAAGATGGTGCCCTATGTTTCGAGAAGGACGAACTTATATCCATGATGAAGAAAGGCCCATGTCATACCAGCTTGCCGCCATGTCATTGAGAAAACACGTTCCGGCCAAATGTTCTTTCAACTTACAGAACAGGTGGTAGTCATTGGGTGCTAATTCAGAACCGGAGAAGAGGAATGCTGAGTAAGGGCGCAAACATTCTCCACGACAACGCTCGCCCACATGTCGCCCGTCAAACTGTCGCTCTCCTGCAACAGTTTAAATGGAACATCATCACCCACCCACCCTATAGTCCGGACTAGGCACCCAGTGACTACCACCTGCTCCCTAAGTTGAAGGAACATTTGGCCGGAATGCGATTCTGCTCCGACGACGAGGTGAAAGAAGAGGTTCAACGCTTTCTCAAGGATATGGCGGCTAGCTAGTGTGACATGGGTATACAAAAAGTGTCACAGCGTCTACAAAAATGCATCGACCGAAATGGCGATTATGTAGAAAAATAGATAAATGTTCAAACTTTAAAATGATGTATATATTACAGAAAATGAACGGGTTTTTGTATTCTAAAGAAAATTGGAGACCTTATTTTTGGGACTACCCTCGTAATAAAAACCTCTTCATGTATTGTGTTTTTTTAATAACCAAACGGGACTTACTTTACGAACCGCCCTCGTATATTATAGTATTAGATATTTGATTGTGATGGTTCAGTGACGTAAGAATTTAAAACAAAATATATTAATATTAGTATTTAAAAAAGTAAAACAGCATTAGGATAATATTCACAAAAGGATGTATGGCAATTAGGAATGTTGCAACCGCGCAAATTCAAAACTATCCTAAATTAGAATTGTTTATGAATCTCCCCTATAATAATAGAATGTGTATATTAATTAAATGTTGAACACTAAATTTATCGATCTGTAATTTGTTTTTCAGATGAGCAGTTTCCACTATTTCACGCAATCGAAATCTTTACCTTTGGCCACCACGACACTATCCCCGGCAGGAAATCCCCGCAGTGACAGGGTAATCGCGTCATCTACAACAGGAGCAGTTTATACAATAGCTGGGAGACGAATATGGTAATGTGTAACCCGATCTTATCAGCAGTTAACATCGGTGGAAACCCACACAGCACACCTGTATCACATCCCACCGCCGAAGCTACCACCCTCGCGAACACAATTATTCACCCTTCTATGTCTAGACACTTTCGAACACTCGTCAAAGATTCAACTAGAAGTAAACGTTACAAAGTTGCCGTTCTTAAATGTGTCAAATCGAATTGGGACCATACACACAACCGTAAGCGTACACATACATATGTATATAAACACACGCTAACACGTAGTCGTTCATTCAGTTGTCCTATTTTCAACGCACAATATAATGCTGTAAGTGGTGAATGGGCGGACAATTTCATATTTCTCTGTTCTACGTTAGATCTTTTCTGTCCGCACAACTGTGTGAATAACAAGACGTATCGCGTTGACAATTTTAAAAGGCTTCTATACAATTTCCAGGATGTCTTGACACCGACCGCATTACTGCATGGTATTGTGTCGTCGTCATTGATGACCAACAATTGACAATCTGGAGGCAACTCACTTTTTAGAATGTTATTTTATGATAGTAAAATGTTTTTCTTTTATTCTTAAAGCTTGTTCCAACAGAAATCACAAACCAGTCAGACCCGGTTCGATTGGCTAAAAAAATCCGAAACTGACTGATTTCATAGTATATGATTGGCTCTGACTAGTTTTTAATTTCTGTTGGAACAAAGCTCTAGAATGTAGAAATAAAAATGGCGTGTTTCTTGAGTTAAAGCTGTTCATTCTATTCTCATATATAAAAACCGACGTTTCTTCTTCAAAGCTACAATATTATAAATATCACACTTCCAAATTAAATCAATTAATAAATATCCTAAACTTATTTTTAATATATTTTGTAGGTAAAGATTGTTACAAATTGGCTTAAAAATAGATTGATAAATCAATCTTTTGTAATTCAGGTTAAGTTGGGAGTATCTCCCAATTAACCAGTACATTTGTCTGATTTTGAATTTGATTTGTTCGGGTTTTTGTCTAACATGATGTTTCCAATTCGGTCTACCGTCAAGATGAAGACTAAGATATTTGATTAATTCTGGTTGTGGGATTTGACAATTCCCAATAGATATTTTTAGATTGTGGTCTATCCGCCGCAACGCAAGGTTGACAAGACCCGATTTCGAACTGTTTAGTTCTATTTTCCAGCCCCTTGTCCATCTGTAGATTTTATCGACTGCAACTTGTAGTTTTTCAGTTGCCTTTGGCTGAGATAATTTGCCATAATGACAGTGTCATCGTCGAATGTTCTTATCACTGTTTCTTTTGATGTAAGAATGTCTGCGGTATAGAGTAAATAAAGGACCGGTCCTAGGACACTTCCTTGAGGAACTCCAGCCGAGATTGAATGGAACTTGGAGCTCCTTCATGAGATACTCTGAATTTTCTTGTAGAGAGGTATAACTCTAGCAATTGACAGTAATTTTGTGGATAAGGCCTTGATGCCACACCCTGTCAAACGCCTGGGAAACATCTAGAAATACTGCAGGACAGTATTCCTTTCCTTCGAATGCTCGTTCTATTACAGATGTTATTCTGTACACTTGGTCTATCGTTGAATGGTGCTTTCTAAATCCGAATTGTAAATCAGGTGTGTTGACATACGGTTTGAGGCGTTTTAGTAGCAGTTTCTCAAACAACTTAGATATGGCAGGTAGCAATGATATAAGTCTATACTATGTTAGTTGCTCAGCTGGTTTGTCTGGGTTTTTTAACATAATTATTTGAGCTATTTTGAAACATTCCGGAACATGTTTTAGTCGAAACCCTGCATTCAATAGGTATGTCAACATGATGATTGCATTCTGCGGTAGTTCTTTTAATAGGCCAGGTGAAATTTCATCAATTCCAGGTGCCTTCATTTGGTTGATATTGTTATCGATTTCCTGTGCTATTTCAATTGGAGTGACCAACTTCATTGCAACTTCGGACTGATAATCTGGTGTTGTATCTACTGCAGATTGAATATCGTTTGGCTGGAACACACCAGCTAAATGATTTGAAAATACTTAAGCTTTTTCGTCATTACGTCATGCCCATTGGTCTTCTGCATTCTTGATAGGCGGTATTCGGACAATTGGTCGTTTAAGCCTGCGAGTCGCTTTCCATAATGAATAATCCTTATCTGCTTCTGGGCTTAGGTCACTCAAATATTTTTCAAAGCAACGCTATTTAAATACTTTAATTTTTTCATTTGTTTGATTACTTAATTTATTAAATTCTCTTTTGTCTGTAGAATTTCTTGTTCTATGCCATATCCCCCTTGCTTTTCTTCCTTCTTTTATTAAATCTCTAATCTCGAGAGGGTAATTGACTTCTTGTTCTGTTTCTTCTTTTGGTGGCGGAGTGGTCTCTTTTGCTGCCAAACGAATCTTCTCAATTAGATTGGATAATTGAAATTAAAATGTAAAATTGTTTTTAAAAAATTTAAAGTTTGCTATTTTTTAATCAAAATTGATTAACTAATAAAAAAATCTTTCGTAATTGACATTAACATAAGTAAGTAATTATATGTTTGACAAGGCCTTATATAAGCTTGTACTTAATCCATTATTATTTTAATTGGTAACTTTACTGGACTAGAGTATTAATTAGTTTACTCTTTTAAATCTTAAATATTGCAATTTTATTTTTCAACACATACATGCACAATTTTGTACGAAAAACATGTTTGTAACATAGATATAAGAAATCTCGTAAAAAAACTTTTGCTTGTACGAACATCACTTCATGTGCATTTGTATTCATTCTCATTGCAGATTCCAAATAGAAAACTAAAAATTAAAAAAAAAACAGTTTTACATTTCAATTTTCATAAATTTATAAGAAATATTTAAAATATCTCGTAACTACTACTGTGTCACAATGGTTTACAATTTAAAATTTGTGACAATGTTTATCTACAAAATATATTAAAAGTAAGTTTAGGATAGTTAATTGATTTAATTTAAAATTGTGATATTTATAATATTGTAGCCTTGAAAAAGAAGATAGTATTTTCGAAACGCCGGTTTTTATAAATGAGAATAGAATAAACAGCTTTAGCTCAAGAATCTCGCCATTTTTATTTCAACATTTAATTTCAGAACATCCACTTCATTACAGTTTTAGAATATTTATAAAAATTGTACTGTGCATTCTTGAGTGTTCAGCAATTAGTTGTAAGGATATTCTGTGTTTAATGAACATACACAGATTGGTGACTTTAAAACATTTGTCAAGCTATTAGATCTAATACTGACCAGAGCTCTGGATTATTTTAGATTTCTTATTTTGTGTGGTGATTTAAATGTTGATAGGAGAAGTGATTCTGCGGGCGACAGAGTACTGACCGACATATTTGATTCTTACTCTATGTCCTCAATTTTAAACGAACCTACTAGAATAAGGAAAAGTAGCCATGGGTCCAGTTCTTCTTGCTTTGACTACGTGGTCGCGAATCTTCCGGACTCCGTCGATTGCTTAAATATGGATCCGGGATTGTCTGACCGCTTTGGTCAATTAATCTACTGCGACTTTGACGGCTTGAACTACGATAATCTTAGTTGTAGTTTCGAGATGCGATCACATAGATGCAACAGCGAAAAAAACATCAATGAGTTTGTTTTTCTGTTTGACTCAATTTCACATGAGATATGTAGGAACGATATCGATAAAGATTTTGAAACATTTTTCGATAATTTTATATGGTGTTACAGCAATGCTTTTCCTAGTCGCATAACAACCGATCTAAGATAAGGAAACAAGCGTAAGCCTGTATTTTCTGCTGAAATTCTGCACAAACTTGAGGAACTTGAAAAACTAAATTGGCTAAGGAATATGACGCAAGATACTAATATCGTCAATATGTACAAAAATAGGAAAGGAAATATTCAAAGAGAAATCAAATACGAAAAGGTATCATATCTCAGTAATAAGATCAATAAGTCAACCAATAGAACGAAAACTACGTGGAATGTGATTCACCAGGTTAAAGGTAACACTACCAAACTCGGCGTCAGGGAGATTCATATCGATGGCAATTCTATTACTGTTTCAATGGAAATGGCGAATGCTTTTGGTGAGTACCTCTCTATCATTGCCGAACGTAAACTAGTTGATCATCATTATCTAAAAACTGCACGATGGGTAAACGGAGTATTGGCAACTCAATGTACTGTAGTCCAGTGGCTGTTGATGAGGTATTTAGCGTAATACCAATTTTTTTAATAATAAGCCCACCGGTCCAGACGTTGTTCCTATTACCTTCATCAAGAGGGTTGCTGGAATTATCGCGCGACCCCTGTGAACTTTATTCAATGTCTCCATTTCGACTGTTTTCGAAGTTTCCAGAAATCTTAAAATCCGCTGTTGTTGTTTCTATACTTAAGAAGGGAGATCCTACGGGTATTGAGAATTATAAACCCATCTCGATGTTAAGCATATTTTCCAAAATTTTTTAAAAGATTTTTTACAAAAAATCATTTTTGAATATAAACAATATATTAACCGATAGACAATTCGGCTTCCGCGAGGGTCGATCCACTGAAACCGCGTGCAATGAACTAATACAGCATATCGCTGAAAAAATCAATAGTAATGAATACGTTTTGGCACTATTGTTCGATCTAACCAGAGCATTCGATGTGGTCAATAGAAATTTTGTCTCTGCGAAGCTGCATAGGATGGGTATTAGGGGTAGTCTTAATGATTGGATTATTTCCTTTCTAAACAAAAGGAGTATGTCTGTTAAGGTTAATCATATTTTCTCTAATAGCTTCAACCTAAATTACGGGACTCCCCAGGGTAGTATACTAGCGCCGTTGTTTGTCAATGATCTGCCGGAATATATTTCGTTTGGTCGTGTTTTTATGTACGCAGACGACACGTCCATTGTAATTTCCGAGAAAGACCAGAATACGCTAACGCAAAAGACACTTACCACTTTGTATGATTTATCTAAATGGTGCAACGCGAATGTATGTATACAGTTTAAAAGTATGAGTTATTAACCTTTCGCACAATGGCCATACGATCTCGATGAAATCCGTTGTTGATTGTCTGGGCGTAAAAATTGATAGCAACTTACAATGGGATGACCATATTAATATGGTATGTAGTAAACTAAATAAATCCTTTTATGTTATTAATTCACTTAAAAATAATGTAGATACTAATACACTGTTGAATGTTTACTATTCGTTCGTATACCCGGCAATTGCATATAATGTTATCTGGGGCAAACTACCGATTGGAATCGTGTATTTATTTGTAAAAAAAAATGCGTTTGATCTTCTCTCTTCTTTACAACTGCTCCTGTCGCGAAACCTTTAAAACGAATAAAATCCTCACTGACTGCTCTATTTATCTATTAAAGTTATTAACTTATACACATGCTAACAGACATAATTACATACTTAACTGTGATTATCATAATTATGATATACGATCCAAAAATTATATATTCTTAAGCAGACATAATCGTAAGGTCTTCAAAAAATTTCCTATATATGCCGGTAGTCGAATATATAATTTACTCCGACCTGAACTTAGGAATATTGTTCCAAATAATGAATTTAAAATGAAGCTGAAAAAATTACTCACTTCTGTCTTCTATAATATAAACGAATTTTTAAATTCTTTTAAATAGACTGGTAAATGTCAGAATATTGTGTACTCTGTCTCCCTTATCACTTCCTTAATATATTATTGTGTGGATTTTTCGGACACTGATGTTTGCTAGTTAAGTATATGTATATTTATATTGTTTATTTTCTTAAACTTTTGACTTATTCCTACCTATTGTATGTAGTGATTGGAATGAATAAAATATTATTATTATTATTACTCCAAATAAAAGACAAGAGATGTTGTTTTAAATATACACGGTAAGTTAACGATTTTACAAAGTCCATTTAATCTGTAAATAAAGATGAAATCAAAATTTCATATATAAAGGTGTATACAATTATCAGTGACCCAACTATGTTATTTTTCCTTAAAAATTACACTAAATTATATAATTTTCAATATTTTTATTGGAAGTGCATTATACCTCAATGTAATAGTATCGAAGAATTTTTCAATTTTTTAAGAAATTCTGTTTTGTAGGTATTTACAAAGTCCCTTATATTTCATGACAACGTTAATCGAAGAATTTCGTGGTGGACTACTAGTGTAGGGCATATAATACGTCACTACCAAAATAAATTGGCCTGGCGTTATAGAAGGTGTTCTAAATAAGTTGTCACTGTATGTAATCGTTCTTAAACTTAGAAGTATTTTTAGGCACTAACAATTACTAGAGTGTAATTTTTTGAAATGATCCACCTGAAATACGGAAACTACCTACCTGGTCGTTCACAAATTTATTGTTCGTATCATAATATAAATCTAACTTGGTCAATTTTAAGATGCTAAATAAAAAATGAGCAAGTGATACCCCAACATAATCATAAGATAAGCTTTCATTTGAGGTACCGATGGATCATTCCATTTAAAATTTTTGGGGAGCTATTCGTGGGGGTGCAGGTGTGAACGTCATCAGTGTGATTCGTAGGGTAAAACATGCCCACCTTACAATAAAAATAGATGTGTTTTTCAGCACTTTTATTTTCATTTTAGTTTCTGAAATATATTTCAGGTAGGTCATTTCCAAAAAATCTGAATATACATAGGATTTGTATAAATTGAGAAAAAAGCTAGTTGTGGCAATTTTCTTTGTAAAATTCGTCGAAAATCTCAATACTTTATACGAGGATGGAACAATAAATACCCGTGTTTGAATATAGATGGCGTTACTGAGGGATTTTGATATTACTACCGTGCATCTTTCAAACGACGCCGTACAAAATTTCAGACAGATTGATAGGTTCGTTTTGATTTAATAGCCATTTGTATAAAACGTGTTTAGTGTTTTTGTATAAAATGGAAAGGGAACAAAATCGTTCGGTAGTTCATTTTCTATTTTTTAATGGAAAAACATGCGAAAAAATTAAAGCGAAGTTAGATATTGTCTATAGTATCTCTTTACCATCTATGACAACTACTAGATATTGGTTTAACGAATTCAAACGTGGGCGTACATCAGTTTTTGATAAGGAGCGACCAGGTCGCCCAGCAGACGTGGTAGCTGATGATACCATTAAAAAAGTCCGCGATGTGATTCTCGCTGATTGCCGAACGAAACTGCACGAAGCAGCGGCCGTAGTTGTATAGAAATTCATATTTTATAACAATAGTTAGGAATGAGAAAGTTGCCCGATGGACAACAAGCGGATACGACTGTCACTTTCGCAAGAATTTTTGCGTCGAATCGTTATCGTTGATGAAATCTGGTTCCATTACTATATGTCTGAGACGAAGCGACAGCCAAAACAATTGACTTTTTAAGGCGAATCTGCTTCAAAGAAGGCGAAAAAGCTGTGGCCGTGATTTTTTTGGGATTCCAAGAGAATAATCCTCGTTGACTTTTTGAAGAAACGACGCATGATCATTACTACATTGAATTATTGGACCGATTCGACGGGAAATTGGAAGAGAAACGGCCCATTTATCAAAGAATACCACGATAATTCACCAGCCTACACATCCGGAGTTGTGGCGGCCAAATTGCATGATCTGGCTCCTGCGATTTCTGTTTATTCCTCAATATGACAATATCATTCGCAGGAAAAAATTCAGTTCGAACGAAGAGGTCATCAGGATTAAAGAAATGTCAGGGACGTTGAGGAGAGTGCATCTTACTAAAAGGAGATTACGTAAAAAAATTGATAAAATCTGTTTTGACAAATTCGTGTCTTCATTCCTAATACGGGAATTTATTGATCCGCCTTCGTACTATAAATTTGTTAAATCAGATATCCTAGGTACATGATTTTTTAGGTTGCTACTAAAATATCAGTAGGCTTAATTTGTATAGCCATCTATAGTCATGCAGCAAAATCATGTGTCTAAAGAACTAAATAAGGGTATGAAATATATATCTTTGCTGTCAGCAGTTCATTTTACACACATCAATCCAGAATACACGACTCACGTTAAAATTTCAAAGCATTATTACTTCTATTGTTTCGATATCAGATCTAAAAGATGCAGATAAGTATTGCTATTTTAAACAATTCCGCAGGACTATGTCCTGCACTAATTCATTGTATTATCTAACTTATGTAACCAAAAAGTTACATTGGAACTGCAACTTCCTGGAGCAAATTGAGTATTTGGTAACCGCTTAGATGTCGAGGTTTACTATATTGTGTATTTTTAAGACGATCAGACAATTATTAAATAATAGTAGAGTTCAGTCTTGCTGCTGATGATGATAGCTTGGCTATCGTAACGTGCGTCCGGTACGAATTAAGTGTTGTGGTAAGGGTTTTAGTGAACTGTTTCAATTATTAAATCAATTCAATTTGAATAATAAATTTGTTAAAGAACACTACCGCTTATAAGTATGGGGCACCTAAAATTTAAGGGTAAATCATTAAATATTTAAATGGAAATATTAAAATATGTATTTGGTATTTAAGTATGCTCAAATATACAACTTTAACAATTAAAATTATTTATTTGACCTTTATAATTAAATAATAATGAACCAACTACTACCATCCACTATGTACGGACGTGCGTTTCGCTGTATCGCAGCTCCTTAGCGTATCTATGAGGAAACACAACTACTACCTTTCACATAGGTACGCTGAGGAGCTGTGATACAGCGAAACGCGCGTCCGTACATAGTGGATGATAGTAGTTGGTTCATTATTATTTAATTACCTCTGGCAGGTTAAGCCATCAGTCGAGCTGCTACCCTCACAGAAAGTGGAGCATTGCGAGTTGCTCACTTCTGTAGAGGTCGATATAGCTATTAATTTCGACATTTTCAGTGATTAGAGTATCTTTAATTAGATACTCTCATCCATACTTGTTTTCTTGCAATTAATTTTAACAATGTTTTCAGAGTTATTGGAGCCCATGCTGCCTGTAGTTTGTTCCACATATCATCTGCTGAAGTTAGAACAGTTTTTCTTACTTTCCGATCGAGTTCTTCCCATAATAACTCGATGGGATTCAAGTCCGGGGTTTGGGGTTGCCATTTCATGATTGTTAGTGTCCCTTCCTCTTCTAACTGTTCTAAATATTGCTTGCATATTTTGAAGCGGGTTTTTTCTTTGGAACATTGTCTTGTTGGAATACAAAATTCCGACCCAAAATTCTTACACCAGAGGGTATTGCAGTTTCCTCTAAGATGCGTTTGCATTGCTCTTTTCTCACTATGCCTTGAATTTTTACGAGATCACCTGCGGATGTATCAGCAAAATAACCCCAAATCACTACCGAACCACTGCCGAAGCAAGGGCTTTCGCATCGCAATTCGTCCGTGAAGACCGGCTTTTTGCAGACGGCTTTTAACCGTGGACACGCTAATCGGCTTCAGAAGTACAGTATTGGTTTCTGCGGCGATTTCCGGAGCTGTTTTTTTTCCTGCTGGACACCACGATTGCAATATCTTGATCTGATGTTGTCGCCCTGGGTCTTAGTACTTTATTTGGAAAACTACCACTTCCACTGTATTTTAGATGTTATAATCAACAGTAGATTGATTTAAATGTAATTTTCTAGCAATTTGACGATTGCTTATGCCTAAGTTATGTTGTGCTACTATCAGAGCACGCGTTTCAACACTAATTTCTTTCTTTTTCGGCATGTTTTAAATTTTATACGAAATTATAAACACTATTCGTTAAGAGATGTTGTCGCTACTAACATGGAACGATAACTGAGCGTAATTTAAAAATATTACTTCTAATGGCTTTATTATAGCTTCATGATTTATAGTAAAATTACCAACTGTTACATTTTTCCTGGAATTTCAAGAAATACACTCGTTGTTATCACTACTACCAGCGTTTTTGTGACGGTATTACCTCTCATATATATAAAAGAAGTAAATAGACCGATATTGTTTAATGAATTTAAGCAGTTTTGAGTAAGAATCTTACTGATTATTAGCATACTATTCAATAATGCTGGAATGTATTTCCTAAATACATTCTTTGTATACAAAAATCTAAAATCCAGGGATGGCCAAATACTTATGAGCGGTAATGTACATACTTTAAGCAATCTTGTAACTGTTGTTATGGATTAAAAATATTAGCATACAATGTTGCTGACATGTTTGGTTTAAATAGTTGTAATGACCAGAGTTCCAATATCCATTTTAAAACTTTACCAGAACAAAAATAGATATTGGAAAATGAGTCTGACTTAGCCTTAACTACTGTTTATACCATGAGTTCATAATCGGAGCACTTTGTTAACTAGTAAATTTTGTTTATTACTTAAATGCTAATACATCAACATCACTATACAATTATTACATCCAATTTATGTAATTACAGAAATGTGCACTTTAGTTCAAAATATGTATGGAATTTTATAATGTAAACTTCTTAGGTGTTCAAGATGTATGTGTCAATAAATGTTTATGGGAATCCAAATAATTTTTATTACACCCTAAAGCCAAAAGATAATAAATGAAAAAAAGAACAACTTACACAATCTACTTATTTTGTGCTATCTACCAAATTCACTATTTCAGGACGCTATCAATAAATTTTATATATTACATGATTAATAAATCTCTCTTTCTTAATTCTACTGATAACAAATCGAAATCAAACAATCCTAAGTTCCGATGGTAATATATTAGTACCACGCAGTTTGATAAATACAAGGAACAAATCTGTAGAAATACATATATGTTACACTGAGAGTATGTATATGCATTTCGTATTTGCAACAATTCGGAAGCACAGTTTTAGTAATATATCATACTCCACACACTTTAACATTCTCACAAGTTATACCTACTAAAGACATTTGTGTACATTTAATTGTAATAAATGCGAACTAGTTTATTTAATGGTACCTACATCTACTAACTTCCATATATTTTAATTCCAACTATACAAAATGAGACATTACCTTATTGGTTCACCTCGATACAGACATTTTTATGCGTACAATGTTATAAACACACACATTAATTACCGTAACCAGAACAATTGTTTGTGTATACGTTTTAATTCATGGTATCTGCGAATCAACTCTCTCAAAAATATTGATAGAATCGTTATTATTTTAATAAACGTAATTAACACATCTCTAAAAGAATTCAACAACACGTTTATTATAAGTTTGAAGCCACCGTAAATATCTAAAATTCTTAGTAATTACTTGGTTAAATAATGACATTAAAATAAAACCCCATCTTGGACAGACGAATTTCGCAATTCTAAAATGCAAATGAGCTGTAAAAGACCGGGGCGACTTAGAAAACTAGCAGTTCAGTTGAATATCCCTACTATACGAAATTAATCTTCGGTAATTGCGTGTCTGGTCTACTCGAGCATCTAGCGGTGAGATAGATAATTACGGGGGTGCAGCTAATAGCTATTGTAATTAGCGACGGCCTTTATTAATTGGTGAAAAATTTGCCAGGTGGCTTCTATGTCACGAAAATATATAGCCCGATTATTTCTCTTCTTTTGAGAAACTCTGCTTGGAAAGTTTTGTCTACGGCAATTATTTCCGTATAGAAGGGGTTTAAGTTTTGCTGTAAAGTTTCCGAACACTGCTTGAAATATATCATTTCTTTAAGAGAATTACTTACAATAGTGCAAATTGCGTTCAATGTGTTGCCAAGTAACGACTTAGAACATTTATTATTCTTGTGTTATAGTGAATAGTAGTCGACGAAAAAATAATTATAAGTGTTCAAGATATATATAATTAATCAAAAACCTAATCATTTAAACAAGTGCATTCAGTATTTTCATATTTATCCGAGTCAAACGTTTTATGTTCACTGCTCTGTCCATAAAGTCAGATTGGTACCTGCCGGGCAATAAAATATGAACAATTTGAAAATTTGCAAGTATTTTTTTTTCAGGCAATTCTTTCAAACAATTTTAAAAATACAAAAATGAATAGAAACAATAAATCGCATACCCATCACTCAGAAATTGGCGAATATGTCAAAAGATAGTAAACGTTACAAGGATTACTCGGTGCGACCAATTTCTCTGCTCAAGGTCAAGTCGTCATTCGTGACGTAACCTGCGTCCTGTCACCTTTTATCCCATTCGTTATAAACATACTTGGCATTCTCCGGCGGCGCGCCAGCAGCGTAATACGTCTGCGCGAAGCGAATATTAACATCGACCGCAGATCGGAAATACATATATACCACGAATATATATTGTTATGTTCAATGTTGTATCTACGACAACAACAACGTCTCTCAGTTGTCACTTTGGTGCTGACTAAATGTCAGGCTGGCTAGTCGTTGGTAACTAAATATCCCTCTTGCGGGGAAAATTGGAAATTTCTTCGTTACCATCCCCCCCCTCAGCCAACCGTCTTTGGAGCGAGGACATTGTATATAATATATAGGTTTAGATAATGACAAGTGTGGGGTAGCATGGACAAATCTACTCGTTTGTTAATTTTTCTATTCACTTATTTCGTCCAAACTAATGTAGAAATCGTCTGGAATAAGCAACAGCATAAATTGAAAAGTACAACAAATAATATTTCATCAATTAAATCTTTATCTGAAAGGTTTCTGTAAATTAGCAGTGGATTTTCTCGTTTAAAGCTTGTTGGTGACAGTTCGGACCACAGAATCATCAACATACAACCTCCTGGTTAAGTCACTGCATTCGTTTTCGTATGCTGTTTGCAGAAATAATATTATTTGATCAAAAGTCATTGAAAAGTTTCTATTTGGGTTAAATTATCAAAATTGGCTGTGAAATAAAACAATCGCCGGTCTTTCGCGATTTAAAATAAAAGAAAGATGAACGACGCCATAATTTTTCATCAATCTTTATTCGGCCTTGGTTGAATCAAAGTGTGTCTTAAATCCAATCCCAATATAAGTGTTCGTTTGTGTATTCAAAGTTTTTATTAGAAGAGAAAAGGCTTAAATATCCAGAGCAGGCAGTTTCCTGTAGTGGGTATATAAACAGAGGGTTTATATACATTGGCATCGTTCAAAAGTTTCAAGGTTAGTTAAGTTTCAAATCTTAAAATTCGTTAATTTCATTTTACTGAGTTGGAAATTCATTCAAAAATTGCCGTAAGGGTATCTAGGGATACCCCCGAACCTACAAGAATCGTTTATTCAAATTAAATTAGAAAATTTAACAAAATTTGAGAAAAACCCCCGAGAAAGATATTTCAATATCTACACACAACAACGGATCTGACCCTGTCGCGCCGCCCAGAGCACCAACTTTAATTATAAATGTAAAAATCCATCCTTTTTTCAGAATTTTTGCAATTAAATTAAAAAACGCGTAGACAGTAATAAAGAAAAAACAATTTGCAGTAAACAAATCATTTTAATTCACACGACAATATATGTGTTGATTTTTGTCGTTTACTTGTATGTAGACTGTATTTGTGAATGATCGAACTATAATTGCATTGTTGCTGGATGTTGTTTGCTAACAATACACCTTGAGCTTAAAGATTAAATTATTTCTTAAATTGAGAAACTGATAAATACCAATAAAGAAAATACAATATGCAATAAGCAAACTGGTCGTCTATGCATTTATTTACGTCACGTCTGTTCTTCCACAGCATCTAACCCGTTCTTTCCTGGTCATCTTCGAAACCATATTCTTATGTTCAAGAAAATTATGAGACACAGCATTTTCTTTGCTGGATTTAGCTGTGACTGAATTGCTTTTACACTCAGCAACTGCACAATGCCTACGTCTTATTTTCATGAATTAACTCATTCTGTTATTAGTCACTTATAAATTGCTACTTATAAATGCAACAAGCTATAATGCGAAAGCTGAATTTAAACTAATGGGAAGTATTTAAACAAAAAAAAAAAGGAAATAAGATCAAAACAACGTAGCAGACGATACTCGACGCCATGTGGAGCGCAGCTGACGTCACTCAGTCAGGTGACTCTCTCTGAGTGCATTGACAGACATGGATTGAGCAATTTTTGCAATGTTTACTATCCTTGGAATGTGTTCACTTTTGCTGAAACTACCAACTTAACCGTCCACGAAATTTAAAAAATGTTTACTGGGTTTTGTAGCTGCAACACATACAAATTATTTTTTCTGATTATTTTTCGATATCTTGCATTGCGTTTCTTCTAAAACGCAGCAGACTAGTAAATGTGTCTCAACACTTATATCATGTTAATATAAATATATGTATAAGTATAATAATAATATAATAAATAATGCAGTGGTATGTGATTATTGTGGAAAAAACGAGTTTCTCTTTAGGCATTTAATATGTTTTTAAACGTCTACAAACCACTATTTAAGCGCCATATGTAGGAAGAGAAAATAAGGTAAATAACACTAAATCATATATTCAAATTACCGCGTTTGCACTCAGATGCTTAAATTTTATATTTACGTAGTTCAAAACAGCTGAAGAATGTATATCCAAGGGTAATCCTCGGAGCAAAGACATGTTTTACAAGACACCTCGAGATAAATGGGAAAAATGTAAAATTGCAGGAACTTAAAGTATATAAGGATGCAGTAAAACCATATTTGCGTAAGAATAATATGATGAGGGTTATCTTAAAGCTTCTATACCTAAGGGCACCGCCTAATAACAGGGTTTACCTTCTAATTGAATAATGCTAAACCCCAACATCTTTCATTCTACATATATACCCGTAACCGCTAACTGCTCGTAATAAACAAAGGACAGTTTGGACCAAAGTGCGTGTATAAGATTTTCGTGCGGTGGAAATTTCTTTACAGATTCCTACCCGACGTCAAAGATCTGCAACCGAATTTTAATAGCACCGACACGTGACTGGCGTGAGTCTGATAAGACGTAAAAATTCCACAAAATTACATGTATTTAGCTGGTAAGTATTAATCTTGCAGATAATAATCTGTTAGATAATGGCAACCACTTTCCAAAGATTTTACCAAAACGTAGTGTTAGACTACCAATTTGCCAAAAGCTTAACATAAAGAAGCCTATATTTTAAATCAATTATTGTAGAATGCTGCAAAGTTTTTGTTAATGGGAGTGATACTTATACACGCAATTTTCTGGGATTAGATTACAAAAATTCTGAACGAACATTTGCCGTTGTTTTAATAATTATTACATGAAAACATATGTATACAAAAGATATAATTTGCTTTAGGTACACAATAGAAGCTGTTACTTTTGATGTGTATTCAGTTTTATAGAAAAACTAAGTTTGAGTTTAGAAATGGTAGCCTTTTGGGTAAAAGTTGCCTCCTCTTAACTCAGCTTCCCATGAGATTCTCAATTGATAAAAAGAACTCTATTGCATATCATTAAACACCTTTTTGCATATTCGATATATCTCAACATGTTAAAATTTACGAGAATCTGGAAAAATGTGATAAAAAATTTACGAGAATCTGGAAAAATGTGATAATTATAACAATGTATATTTTTTAAGTGAATGCCCTTTCTCATCCCTGAATATAATCGCATGTACTCTAGATCATAACTGCATATGATTATTCCTTGGGATCTTCAATAGTAAGCCTTCACGAGAAATAACTTAAATAACTGAAAGCGCCGTAAAAGTGGCGAAAAATGCTGATTGTTACCCGAGCATAAGCTTATGGTGAATAGGCTCTGAATCAAATTAAGCACACATCCAATCCGGTCAATGGTATTTCTACCGAATTCTAAATTCATCTGCCGATCTAGCAAATTAAACTATATATTTGATGAACATTGATTTTTATTTAGAATTATATTTTTTTAGTACGGTACGTTATGTTTTATAATTTCATCCATCACATACCTTGAAAATTTGAAAAATATACATTATTACCGTCATCTAGGGAATGAAAACTATAATAGTGTCAAGTTAGAAACTTCGTTATCGATGAAGAGAAAGCCGACGAGTTTTGATACTGAATGGTTAAATTTTAAATTTAAACTAGAGGACACTATCTGCCGGTGTCTTGTGGGGGGAAACGTATTTTAAGCTATTTTTTTGACATTCCGTAAATATGCCGTTGTACGATTTATATCCTCATTTATTTTAAAATAAACTAGCTCTTCATACTTTTAAAAAATTCTGCTCAACACATTTATCTTAAAACCCTTAGCTTTTTTTTGGACTTGAACATATTTATTTTGGTGATGGCAGAAATTTTATTAAAAAAAAAATTGGCAATACTGACCCCAGTATTATTTACAATATTCCACGTTTGTATACTGCAACGATAAGGTATATACGTAACTAGTTTTTCGTTTTTAGCGTTGTTCAGTGCGAGAAATGATACCAGTAGCGGTTAGTAATGTAAATGGGAGGGCGCGGACAGCGATTCGATTCCCTCATGCATATTGTGCACATTGTACTATGCAACGGAAACTCAGGAGGAAATCGAATCGTTATTCGCGCCCTCCCACTTACGTCGCTACCAATTGCTACTGGAAGATTCTATAAACAATATCCTCGAAATTAACTTTTAAAACTTTTCCATTAATAGAAAAGGTAAAAATGGAAAACTACATTAGTATAAAACTTACACAACAAGACGAGGTGGATATGATGTCAATTAACACTAATTTCATTCACAGTATCAGCAATTTTGACCGAAAATTATACAACATTTACTTTCTCAAAATTAATTACATCACTGAACTTTTTCCATTTTAACCTTCTTTTGTGTTGAAACCACCTTAAGATAACAACTACAATCAGCCCCTACTCTTATTTAACTAATAGTTTTTCCTTTTAGAGAAATTACGTTAGTGCCTTACCATAGAATAGAATAACTTTTATGCGCTCTAGATCACAATGAATATCAACGATTGTCATCATACATACAAATACATACAAATAACAGAAAAAAAACAAATTTTACTAATACACTAGTATTCATGAATTCTTCAAAGGAGTAATAGCAATAGCATTGATCCATAAGGTATTCCCGCAATGATGACTTAAAACGAGTAGGCACAGAAATCTCAAACAGAAAAGTTCTATGACATACATAACATTTAGTTTGGTACTTATGTTACGTACTAAAACGAACTGTCCAACTTCAAAAATTCTACAGTAGAAAATGCAAATATGGAATATCATTTTGTTTTATGAGTACCTATATCTTTGTTGTAATCGAGTTATTTAAAGTTCAATTTCACTAGAATATACTCAAAACAGTTATGGACCAAGATCTTTACTTAGATTTCTTTTACACACATCTCGAATAAGAAAAATTCTTGAAAAAAATGCCAACAATATTTGAAGAACAGGGGTGCGAATATGGAATACACTGGAAATTTGCTACATAACATTTATTTAGTGATAAAATCTACAGATGATTGCAATAATAACTTAATTATTTGCACCAGCCACATACTTTTTTCTCCAACTGCTGTAATTGCCAAACATTTTTTCTTCATTGCACAACTTTCTTTTATCTTTACAAACTCGACGTTGATTTCATCTTTGCATTCCAAGACAGAAAAAGGAAAGCTTTCATAGAAAACATATGTGAAGAAACGCTTGTACAAATATAGAATAGTGGTATCCCATATTCCCAACAATCCAAATTGTAAACATTTTAGACCAGTACTATTCTCTAGGTTTCCGGGTTGGAACCGCGTCGTTGTCGTAGCTTTAGCCGACGTTTCGTCCACACACATGTGTGACATCTTCAGGACTGTACTGCACACTGACTGGGGACTTATTCATTCCGGAGGGGTTTATATAGTGATAGTGCAGACGTTGTGCAGTGCAGACGTGTGTGAATAGCTGTCTCATAAATCTGGAATTTCTTATATTTCTAAATTTGTGTTAAAATAAACCTCGCATTTAAAATGCCGGACTTGAGATCGGGTATTGAGAAGATTAAGGACACCATTTCTTTTTTGAGGAGTGAGGAATTTGCCGTTCTTATTCAAAATATAGTGCAAAAAGAAGTTAACCATTTGAATTTAATAATAAATGAGCTAAAAACAGACATTGTTAACCTGAAACAATCAAATATTGAATTAATACGATTACTAACTACAAAACCAACTATACAAAACTCAAAATTTAACAAACAAATTCAGTCTGAAGATGAAAAATTGTTAAATGAAAAAAGAGTGCAACAACCTTTATTCTCCGAAAAAGTAAAATCGGCACGTCCCGTAAAAACGTCTAAAGACGTGACTGCCAAAGAAATTGCGATAGATATCGAATCACAAACAGAAAAAGACAAATGGACTACTATTAATAGAAAACGTACTAAGAGAAGTGTTAATTCAATTTATGGTACCACGGAAAATACCTCCATTAGGGGGATAACCACCTATACGCATTTTCATGTCTGTAAATTGGAGCCTACTGTGACGGAAGAAGATTTAACTAAATATCTTGAAGAAAATAATATCTTTAATACTAAATGCAGCAAAATGGTATCCAAGCGTCCAGATGAGTACTCATCATTCAAAATATCTGTGCCTTTGACACAGAAGGACAATATTACAAATCCTCAAATGTGGCCTCTGAATGTTTGTGTAAATCCTTTTTTGTTCCGCTTGATGAAAAAGGACGAAATAAAAACAACACATAACAATTTTGCACCAGAATATACAATGCGTTAGCAATAAAATAGCCCATTTCGAAGTAATTCTAAAATCAATTGAAGCAGATATCGTATTACTTTCGGAACACTGGCAAAGTGAACAACAACTATTGACACTGTCCATACAGGGTTACAAATTGGTATCTTTCTTTTGTCGGGACCAATTCTTACATGGCGGAGTTGCAATTTATGTGAAAGAAACCATGTCAGCATTATCACGAGACGACATCACAGCTTACAGCATAGTGCAAGAAACAGAATGTTGTGCAATTCAGTGTTTTTCTGCGGTTATAGTGATAGCAGTATACAGACCCCCTACTTCCAATTTTAATTGCTTTATTAACACCATGACATCCATTCTTGATAAATTGAGCGGCGAGGACAAGATCATTGTTATAGCTGGAGATTTTAATATTCATTTTGACAATACTAACATGTTCAATGTTCAATTTTGTGATTTGCTTGCTTCTTATAACTTACACATAACTGTTGAATCTCCAACTAGAGTATGCGAATCTAAAGCGTCTTGTATTGACAATATTGTTGTTAGCATTCCTTCTGAATCTTATGAATCCTCATGTATTGATTTATATTTATCGGATCATTTTGCTCAACTTATTAGCTTTCAATTGGAACAAATTCCAAGTGCTTGTAAAAACTATGCAATGAAACGTAATGTAAATTCCGATGGTCTTGATCAATTTCTACGATACTTAGAGCATGAATCGTGGCAGTCAGTATACGAAACAACCTCAGTTGAAGACTGTTTTAATAAATTTTATGAAACCTTCATTTATTATGTTGATTTGTGTTTTCCATTTCAAAAGTACTATACCCACAGAAATAGTAACAATTTGCTCTCACCGATAATTTTAGAATTAAGAGAAAAATTAGCTTTTTTAAAAGATATGTCGCAAAAATATTCAATCTTCAGAAACGAGTTCACTGCTTTTCAACAATATTACACAAACTTTATTCAAGAATCGAAATTCTTATACAACCAAAAGTTTATTTTAAGTTCAAAAAATAAAATGAAAGCAATGTGGCAGCTTATATATAAGACTACAGATGCTTCCAAAAATCGTAAAAATAAAATATTACCTAACAATTTTACCAGTAATGCGGCCCTGTGTTCTGCTTTCAACTCATACTTTTCTGCCGTTGCATCAACTACTTTAGCTGATAAATTTAATGACAACTGCCGCATATCTAACATTGATAAGTATTTGCGTAGCCATGAAAACAGTTTCTTTGTAACTCCTGTGAATAACAATGAAATTATGGAATGTGTTAAAAATTTAGACTCATCTACAACGCCTGATGAAAATAATTTAAGTTCCTTTATTTTGAAATATTGTGTGGAATATATTGTTAGTCCTTTATCGTACGCAATTAACTTGTCATTTGAGCATGGAATCTTTCCCTCTAAATTAAAAGTATCAACAATACATCCTTTACATAAGAAAGGTGATATTATCTCTCTTGACAACTACAGGCCAATTAGTATTTTACCTATTTTTTCTAAAATATTTGAACGGTTGATGAACAAAAGGTTAATGCACTACTTAATAAATCAAAATATATTACAGGATACACAGCACGGTTTTATTTCAGGTAAAAGTACAGATACTGCTCTTTTTAGTTTTCTAACACACGTTTATAGGGCGTTGGATAATCGAAAATTCATTTTGGGGTTGTTCGTCGATTTATCCAGGGCTTTCGACTGTGTTAATCATAACTATCTTTTGTATAAATTGGATAAGATGGGTATTCGTGGAACAGTCAAGCAATGGTTCATGAGTTACTTGAGCAACAGGCAACAGAGAGTTCGTTGCGACAATGTATCTTCTAATGTGGCTGTCACAAATATTGGAGTACCTCAAGGCTCAATACTTGGACCAACTCTCTTTTTGGTATTTGTAAATGACATAGTACATGCAGTTGATCACATCGATTGTCACCTTGTCAATTACGCAGATGATGTTAGCGTGGTTGTACAGGACGATACTTTAGAAAAACTCTTTCAGTGCACTCAATTAATCTACGACAAGTTATGCAATTGGTTTTCAGATAACAGACTTGTCATTAATCAAGCGAAGACAAAGTATGTGTTATTTGCTAATCCCAGATCCGTTGCTTTGAATTTATCACTCTTTTCCAACAAGTTATCGCTTAGTAATAGCGCTGCAGTATTGGGTTTGGAAATCGACAGTAATCTTAAATGGGAAGATCATGTTAATTGTTTATGTGGTAAATTGGGCAGGGCTTGTTTTGCATTGAGGTCCCTGCGCAAGTCATGTAATCTGGGCACCAGGAAAACCTTTTATCATGCTAATTTTATATCTGCTGTACGTTATGGTGTAATTCACTGGGGTTGTTTTCCATACGCATACCGTGTTTTTCTCATGCAAAAACGAGCTCTTCGTATAATGTTCAATTTAGGACCGTTGGAGTCTTGTAAAAGTATTTTTAGTAAAAACAACTTCCTAACATTTTATGGAATATATATATTTGAAGTCTTATGCTTTGTGTATAAATATTATAATTCATTCAGTAAAAATAATGTTTCTCACAATTTTAATACGAGACAAGAACATTATCTTTTTGCGTCTAAGCATTCAACAGCAATTTTCAGAAAAGTCTCGAATACAGGGGTTGCCTTCTATACAATAAACTGCCTATAAGCATAAGATCCATTAATTCATTTCATTTGTTTAAAAAACATACTAAAGAATACTTACTACAGCGCAATTGCTACAGTCTAGACGACTATGTTAACTAGTTTGTATGTTGTGTTTTCTTGGTTGACCTGTTTCTTCGTGTTGTGTATTATGTATGTGCATTGTATGGAACATTATAGAAATAAATGTGCTTAATATTATTATTATTATTATTATTATATAGGGCTTGTTTTGGGCCAATGAAGCGGAAATGTTATGCGTCGATGAAGCGGGAATGTTATGCGCCGATGAAGCGGGAATGTTATGTATCAAAGGAGTGGAATTGTTATGCATCGATGAAACGTGGCGGTTTAACCAGTTTAACCAGCTGGGATTTCCACGTGTGATGTAAGGGGTAGCCATCTTCGCGATTTAAATTGTTGGGATGTTTGAAAATCTCTATAGATTCACGGATTTTTCTGCTATAATAGTGAGGATTGCGAGATAAGATGCGGGTAGAATTAAATTGGATTTAGTGGCTAGTTTCCGGTATGTGCCCAGCCAGTGCGGACCCGGTTACACGCAGCAACCGCGTACAACGCTCGTACTCAGTAACATGAGTGCTCACTGATCGCTTTGTTTCACCGATGTACACATTATCGCACGAACATGAAATCTGCTAGACACCAGGGGCTTCCAGATGATTGCGGTTTTTGATGGGAAATTAGTCTGAGAGTTTGAAATTGGGCTTGAAGATAGTTTTTATGTTGTTCCTGAAGATAATCTTGCTGATGCGATCGGTGACACCATGAATGTAGGGTAAATATGCTTGCTTACGGAAATTAGGGTTAGATGAGGGGAGCTGCTGTGGAGGAGGGTTGGTGTAGCGGTTAATGGTAGTTTGAATATCTTTCCTGGAATAGTTATTGCGAATCAAGTTTCAGTGATGTGGTTCAGTTCTTGAGAAAGCGAATTGGGTTCAGATATGGAAATGGCCCTTTGGATAAGAGAATTGATAACACCGCGTTTTTGGGCTGGATGATGGTGGGAGAGGCCATTGAGATATCTGTCCGTGTGCGTTGATTTTCGGTAAACGGAACGTGCCAGTGCACCGTCAGGATGCCGGTGCACGAGAACATCTACGAAAGGAAGGCAACCGTCCGATTCGATCTCCATGGTGAAACGTATGGAATCGTGTTGAGAATTCGAAATCGATAGGAAACTGTTTAAAGATTTCTGTCCATGGGGCCAGATGAGAAAAGTGTCGTCAACGTACCTGTACCAACACTTTCGCTTAAGGTTGTAAGATAATAGGGTTTGTTGTTCGAACGCTTCCATAAAGATGTTGGCAACGACAGGAGACAGAGGAAATCCAATAGCTACGCCTGACACTTGCTCGTAGTATTTACCCCGAAACGGAAAATAAGTAGAAGAAAGACAAACTTCAACCAAGTCAGCCAGATCATCCGGTTGGTCATTGGAGATGAGGAACTCTCTAATAATAGATACTGTATCCGGTATGGGAACCTTGGTGAATAAGGATTCGACATCAAAGCTAATAAGTAAATCGCCTCTTTCAGTCGTTGGACGAAATGTTGGGAATTTTAGATGAAAGCGTCGCTGTGCCCAGCGTAAGGTTTTAGAAGGTTAGAAAGGTACTTTCCATTATTTGTAGATAGGGCCATTGATAGCGCTGACAATAGGACGTAAGGGAATATTGGGTTTGTGAATTTTAGGGAGACCGTACAACTTAGGG
Organism: Dynastes maya; assembly: GCA_029619315.2. Taxonomy (NCBI): domain Eukaryota; kingdom Metazoa; phylum Arthropoda; class Insecta; order Coleoptera; family Scarabaeidae; genus Dynastes; species Dynastes maya. The sequence goes on from JAROYE020000001.1 coordinate 31,622,557, forward strand.
GCTGAAGAATCACTAGGGAGAAGTGTCTTCTGAATATCGGTAGGGATAGATGACCTTGCTAAATTTCTTCATGGGTTACTGTAACGTTAATAGTAGATCTAGGCTAAAAGCTGACGACTCATTTGATAGATGTAATGACATATATTGGGAAGTTTTGTAGTATTCCATATTGTTGTCTTCCTCTCAAATAACACACCATACGAAATGTCTAAAGAAATAACAAATAATTACAAACTACTAGTACGTTCAATTCCCGCCTTCTACACACACCTACTTCTCCCTACTATCCCTTCCCTTTCTATACTTTTTATGATTTTATGTATTATACAGGGTTCTTCAAAATGTTACTACAATATTACCAACATATTCCATATTTGCATCTTTTACTTTATAAATAAGAGTGAATTTTAGTATATTGCATGTAGACTAAAACAATTGTGGCCGCTGTAATAGGACCAATGATGATCACACCGGGAGTAAAAGAAGGAACTGGATGAAAAAGAATTTACAATAATAATAAGTTACAATTTACAATAGGTAGTACAATGGTAATTATTACCAACGGCCGACATTATCCCAAATATGTGAGGTAATTGTGGTCATATTGACTTTTTTGAAATTTTAATAATAAATAAGGGAAGAAATAAAAGTGATCTTCAATATAGAATTTTCTAGGTGAAGACCACTTTTATTTCTTTCCTTATTATAAGGAACTCACACAGAGTCACCATGGAACGTTTAATGATAATATTTGTTCAAATACCAAATCTGTAGGTGGCCACTATTTCATTATCCTTCCCATAATTTTATGTTTTGAGAAAGTTATAAAGTTTTTGCAGACAATGAACGAAAAATAAAACATTAATTATATAAATCAATTTTATCAATACTTTATTCCTAAAACAAATGTTTGCCTACCAATCAACAAGTAACGATAAAGAACTAAGAACCAACAGCTTTTTTAGTTTTTTTTTACAAAGTGCTTATTTACTTTTAGTTTACTGTTAGTTGTATTTCATAGGTATTAGTTGTAAATACAAGGACGTAAAGGTTTAACGAAAAGTAAAATAATTTATTAAAACAATGCCATAACATTTATTTTATGGTATTTGTCAGTAGGTTTTCAAAAACGTCGTGAAAATGAAAACACATAACTAAATATCTTAAATACTAGCTGAGGATATGAATTATTATCTTACGATGAGAACTGTAAGGTAGTTTTGCTTAGAAAGTGGAAGTATTTAATAGCTGTTAAAAAAATGCTGACAATTTAGATTCACTCTAAAGCTGACGAGATTATCAATCGCGATAGTTAAATCCAGTTCAATGTTCACTAAATAAATTGCTTCCAACCTTTAGGCATCTTTCCAATTTTAATAAAAGTATAAGTTATAATCTCTTAATGTTGTTAGTAGTGGCCCGTTTTAGATGTCTACAGGCATTTTTTCGATTTCTGTTTTCACTGCTTGACATTATTATTAATGAAAATTATTAATAGAATTAATACCTATAATTGGACATTACTATAGTTTTTACTAGTAGTTTTGATAGGTCATCAGCATCATTAAATTCAGCTGACAAAAATAATTATAAAAGCGTATTTTTAGTAAATTTATTTAATAAATTGCCGTATTAGTTAGCATTTGGATAAAAATATAATGAAAATAATAAGGTGTTATGGGCTAAAAAGTAGCAGAATTGTTTCCCTTACTATTTTACATGTATTACAAAGATATTTGCCAAAAAGAGAAAATGAATCGTATGAGATTTTCTATCTTTTAATGAATGTGAAAATAATATATATATGTAAATGTATAGAAAATGCGTAGAGAGTCTAAAAAAGGTAAACTGCTCGAGTAAAGTGCACTTGTGCATCTTATCTAACACGCTACTATTTTGAGCGAAAGCTATATAGTCATGCAAAAAGTGTTAAGACAAAAGATGCCCAATATCTGTGATGAGACAACACTATTTTTAATTACAACCCCGGGATGTAGACCCCATAGGGAGCGTTTGAACCGCGGCCGCCTTCATCTGTCCAATACCTGATATAGATGAACCGCGTTCTTCTCTTCACATTCTACACTTGTTATTTATTACGTTGGCACCTTTGCGTTGCGCGTGAAGTTCAATCAATCAGAAACGATTCATTTGTTATCGTAACTCAACACAGCAATAACCATTAACACCTGACCAAGTTCCGGTATTATTAAGTAAAACCCCAGAAATAAAAAACAACGCAAAAAAAAGGGACGTTCTCTCAATTCTCGCGAACTTTAAAACTTATTCTTACATTTATTTGTATTTCTTTCTGTGAATTTATGTAACTCAAACCCTTAGCTAATAAAAGGAAATAAATTAAATGTGGTAGACATACCAATATTAGTACAGTGGACTCTGCTTCTTGTAATTGCTCGAGATCCTAAAGATTTTGAAAGCATCAATCAAGTGGTAACAATAATAATAATAATTCTAGTATAATACGCCTGCGCATAACTGTCTATATCTATTGTATGCGCCTGCGCATAACGCTCTATACCAATTATACATGCGTATTTTATGTACTGTACTGTGTTTTCCAGTTAATTAGTAACGTTATATGTATTTGTAAATGTTAGTGTTGGGCATAATCGAAATATTTCAATAATCGAATGATCATTCGAAATTTACTAACGATTTCGATTATTTTCCACGATTATTTGATAGAATCCGAGTGACGAGTGAATTATTTCGAAACTCGAAACCTCGAAGTTTCGAATGCAGAATCGTAATCCGTTTGTGTGCTCCTGCGCAGTCGAAACGAATAATGAATGATTTCTGAACCATAATCGAATGATCGATTATTCGGGTGTAATCGATATATCTCGTAGTAAATGTGTGTTGAATATTGGCGACGAGGATGTCAATGCAAATTTAGTAAACGAAAAATACAGGAAGAAAGCAGATATAAGTATCTAGACAAACGATTGGAAGATAAGGTTACACGTGGACTACAAAATGGCAACAAATACAAACGATACGACACAAATTTCCGATTCGATAGATTCTCGCCCGAAAATGAACAGGGGAAATACTATATGAATATAACGTTTTGGGGTAGAACTCGCATTACACGGCTTAGGCACAGCAGAAACAGCAACATAAACGATAAATGCACTGTTAACCAATGTAGGCCCAGATCCTTTTAAAATATTGATAATTTTAAACCTGACGCTGTAACATCGAAAACGTATTGAATAAGCATTACGGTAGGAAAACTTACATATTATCAGAACGAGTACCTTTTGCTTCACGATTTAGAGGGGAAAATTAATCAGTTATGCAGTACGTTATAACAATTTTGGGAGAGCTAGCTAGCTGTATTTTTTTTTAATGAAACATGCTATATAATATTGCATTTTCTGCAAAGGGTCTATCATTTTTCAAGCTAGCATGATTTAAATTCAAAACATACATAATTTGATTTTATAAATAAAGTGCTAAACCGTTACCTACGATATGACAAGGTGTCAGCCGTTACCACCAAAACTAGCAGGCCTCACCGCTCTTCGATGACGTCACGCTGTTTAGGTGATGAATCGCCATGCACGATATTAGCCCAAGCGGTAAAGGAATCGTTTTTTTGCATTTCTTTTTTAAGTTTTGAAGGACTTCTGATTTTATTTTGGAAAAACGAAGTTTCAAAGCAAAAACCAAACATGTAACCGAGCACCGTTTTCGCGAAAGATGTACTTGTGGTTGATATTTAATCGACTAATTTTTATTATTTGTAATTGTACATGTATTTGGACGAAATTAAGGTTGAAATTATACAGTAATTGCAATTTCATTTGAAATTTTGTTCAATTTCACGAGAAAATTTACAGACATGCTATTTAACCAGGGTCTTTAATTTCTTATTATGTGACGTTTTACTTAATCTATCTTTCCTATTACGTGGTGTTTTACCTAAACTATCATTAGTTTTCTCACAATCACTTTTAAGTAGGATATTTTTAGAACAAGTTATTATAATTGTTCCAATACGTTCACTGCTGTGCACATGACATTTACTTATATCAGTATCCATAATGGCTACGTTCGGTGATATAATTTAAAACATATTGTATTAAAATAGAACGTTTATTACACGCATTTAAAAACGTCTATTCGTGTTCAAAAATAATGTTAAATATAAAGTAAGAATATAAAACTATTTGAACAATAACATCTTCACGAAAGTTGGGTTGGAATAGCATCTTTTTTAAGCCTAGGATATTTTAAACTTACAGTAATAGTTTCACCGGTCCTTGAATCTGTAGCTGTTGAAAAATAAATAATATCTTCTTTTATTTACAAAGTGTAACTCACAAACAAAACAGCCAACGCCACAGGTTATCCCGTTTTTATCATTTCAGAAAAGGTTTTATCGCATATACAACACTAGAAGAACATTACGTGTATCACCAACAAAGTACGGAATTATCACTAGTTTTTCTTTTTTTTAATAGAACCATATAATTTGGATAAACCAATTCAAAACGCAAGAAGCGATCTGAACGTGTGAATGATCGACGACCTACTTCAAAATACGTCACAGCCTGCTGACGTCAAAGCGTTCAGGCCTTATGTATCAGATGTAACGGCTAAACACAAAAAAAGTTGTTTTAAGAGATGTTCAACTATAGGATCATTTCCCAGTATACATTGACATTCGCCAATTTTTTAGTGCAAAGCAAATATGTTCTTTATTGTCGGAATCACCAACTTAAATCGTCCGCGAAATTTAAAAAATGTTTACGCGTTACTTCTAAATACTTCTGAATTCGAAGAAAATAGTACATAGTTTTGTTGTTAATATAATAATTATAATAATAATTATTATTAAATGTCATCATATTCAATAATGGTTCCAATGTTTCTGCCATGGCACACTAATAAAATAAATATTGACAGTACTTTAGTTTCAGTTAGTAATTTTTTTGTCTACAATTTTGCCAAAAATTCAAAACTAAAATAATATACAGGTGTTCCATAAAAAAATACTTTTTAACAAAAATATATCGCACTAACTTAACTCAATATTACGCGCATTTCATTAGCATTTCAGAGCCACATAAGCATGCGCGTATTAGGTCCTTTTATGCCTAATCTAAATACAGAGAATCACATCCGTCTAATGCGCACTTCCGGAGTAATAACGATTTCTGTAAATCTCGACTTTTTCAAAGAAACCCTAATAACTCCCTAATAAATCCTTAGCTTTACGACAATAATACCTTATTGCCCTGAGAATTTAACAAGGATTCCAAAAATGTAATATACATCATGTTCCATTTAGAAATATACAATTGTGTGTAGCTACAAAGTTGACACCTGTACATTTCAATACAGCTTTAAAACATTCCCACAGTCAGGCCTCATAACAAGAAAAAAACCTCACAAAGGCACAATCTTGAGCTCGCGATCTCATTCCATATCGTTACTGCCAAAATAGCAACACCGCAATGTAAAAATTATTAAATAAAGCTTCTTTTTTCTTAATTCACCCACCATCTTCAGTTAAATAACAATCTCATAAAATGTTAATGAAATTCATCAATTATAAAATTTTGAAGAGTCCACGATTTTATGTTGGTAATCTTTTATATTTGGTCAAAATAATAATAGTATTAGTGCATGTCAGCTAATGCAGATGTGAAAGTTTTGCTTTTAAGATACTTGATTATATTCACATTTTGATTTAACGATTAAGTACCTTAATTTGTTCAGAGATGGAATGCGTTCCTACAAGTATATTGTACTAAATTTACTTGGTAATTTATTTTAAGACTAAGAAAAAAAGGAAAAATGTCAAGAAACAAAAAATTTAAATGATATCAGAGACATTACTGCGATAAGGAGAAAAAGAAATGTGGGAGTATGAGAAAAACCTGAATTCGTGAAGATATCATTCATTCTATGACAAAGATAAAAAAATTAAATTTAAATATTAATTCAAATATGACTAAGAAATATTAAAGTGATAGCAGGAAGATGTATACAAGTCCCGCTTCTGGAAAAAGGCGTCCAAAACGTCGCTTACAATTTGTCAGAGATCAAAAGGCATCGATATTATTGTATTCCAAATCATAACGATGACCGCTTCCTAAAGTGACCAGACATATATTTTATTTCTAGCTTGTTTCTGCCAAAGAACCCATTAACTGCATAGCAGAGCTTAACTAATCTCAAGTTTCATTAAATGTCTACCTTAGTACGTACTAGAAACGCTGTTACTCTAGATCTAAAGCTGCAGATGTCGAAGCTCGCAATGGCAATAAAAATAAGAACATGGGTGCACTTAAATTAAACAAATCTGTATAACATAATAATTTGGGCTAAGCTATCTATGGAACTTTTATTTATGTATATTTGACGTTAGCGTTGGATTGCGGAATACACCTCGCCCTGCTAGGAATCGGTTACTATGATCATCCGAATCCAGAGGTGTACCAACCTCCAGTAGGGATTTTTAACGTGTCAAACGTTGTATCGACATCGAACCTACAGTTTTACTTCCTTATCCGAGAAAGCATACTCCGATTTTTGTCGTTAATGAAAAACAAGCCGTCCCGGCGAGGTTTTCAACCTATGTACTTCTTGACACCTTATTTATTGATAAAAAAAATATTGCCAATGAAATCCAGTATTTATTAGTTTGCTATCAATTTTAATCACTCAAGCATTCTGTTTGTGAAAATGCTAATGATCTATAGAAGGAAATAACTTGAATTATAACCTGTAAATACCAGGTCTATGAGACAATAATATAAAAAAAAAAAACTATCTTTAATCTTAAATATCCTACTGAGCAAGAGAATCTGAAGTACTAATTGAATTAAAAATAGCAACATAGACTAGATATCGGAAAATACACAAGGTTTTATTAACAATAACAGCTATTGTTTTTAATACATCAAAACCAGAAAACTCAGTATAAACAATTTGCTCTTATATCTATTACCACTAAATGCTTTAAAGGGTATCTATCATGTTTATACATACATAAATCAAATATGTTTTAAAATTCCTGCAGCAAGTCAATTAGTGACACGTGACTGTATGCAGAAACTATAATGTTTAAAATGTCCTTTTACCACATATTTCACTCATATTAAACATATTTAATTTTGTTGAGTTGGAACATTTAAAAGCAAATTTTGTCCTGAGGGTAAATAAGACACTTGTCTAGATCTTGATAATTGATAAGCAATATCTTCGGCAGCTTCTATACGTCTTAACTCGACTAAGCCTTCGCCAGCATCACTGAACGCTTTTGCCAATAAGTTAGCTGCTTGCGCATCTCCTTCTGCTGATATAACGGTAGCTTTCTTAGTTTGTTCTGCTTTTTCTACTAAAAATCTTGCCTTTTCAGCATCTTGTTGCGCCACCTGCTTCAATTCAACAGCTTGTGTGAATTCTTTACCAAATGTTAAATGCGTAATAGAAATGTCATCTAATATGACACCAAACTGTGCTGCACGTTCCGTAAGATCATTGCTAACTCTTTGAGATACGAGATCTCTCTGTGTAATTAGTTCACTCGCATCAAATTGGGCTACTACAGCTTTCAAAACTTCAGTCGTAATAGATGGAAGAACTCTTTCTTCATAATCTTGCCCTAAGATGGTATATATTTTAGGCAACTGATCTGGAATTGGTCTAAATAGAATACGAAGGGTGATGTTCACATTCTGCAAATCTGCAAATAAACAGCGTTATTTAAATCTCTATTACCATAAAATGCCACAGAAATATGGAAAGGTGTAAAATGTTAGCTCAAAAAGAGATAAGCATAAGTCTAGAAATAAATCCCAAAATAATCCATTTTTAAACTTTATTTTAAATGTATAGATACATATGTTCGAATTATTAGACTAAATTTTTACATTTTATGGATGGAAACGGTGCATTTTAAATTTCAAAAATATGTTTTTAATAGATCGCAGAAGTGTTTATTTTGTTACATTGTCTTGCAAGAAACATCACATTTTCAATCTATTTTTTCCAATATAAATAGCATATACAATGATTGTAAGTATGGGTACTCTATTCCGTTAACAGTTGTTAGATATTCATGAATATTCTCTTAACAGTTAACAGATATTCATGAATACGAGTGATACAGAATGAAAACAATGTTAATTTTTAGAGAACAAAGAAAAACGTTTTATTCGATGATGAGGATCGTCTGAAAAATTTTCAGTCTAAAAGAGAAACAAGTATTTTTTGTCAAATTAAGTTTTATTTCTCAACATAGTCTACTTGCAAGTCTATGCACTTTTCCTAGTGATGGACCAATTTCTTTAATACCTCCACATAGTAGTTGACATCTTGTTTTACCTCCTCATTCCATGAAAATCTACGTTCTCCGAGCGAAGCTTTGAGCCTAGGAAACAGAAAAAAGTCGTTGGGGATAAGGTTTGGTCAATAGGGTGGGTGGTCCATCAATTCCAAACCCAATTCGTCATGGCAACCACTGAAGTGAGACGGTGCGTTTTTATTTTATTTATGCCTTCAGCTTGTCAAGGAATAATGCGTAGTACTCCTCCGTAATTGTTTTTCCTTTTATAAGATAGTCGATTAACACAATTCCATAATTATCCCAAAAATCCCATCACTTTGCCGGCCGATGGAACAATCTTTTTCTGAGCCGATTCACCCTTCGCAGTTCACTGTTTCGACTGTGCCCTGGCTTCAGGAATCTACTGGTGTATCCAAGTTTCATCTACAATTACTAATCGACGCCGAAGGGCTTTGGGCTATATCCATTCGAATCCGTTTTTGATCCTGAGTGAGCAAGTGCGCCACCCAACGCGCAGTTAGCTCTTTCATGCCTTTATCTTCAGTTAATATATCACACACACGTTCTTTCCAGATTACCACAGCTTCTGCTATCTTTCTAACCTTAATTCGACGGTCGTCTAGCACCATTTGGTGAACTTTTCCGATGCTATCGGTAGTGGTTGCAGTTTTTGGCAGTCCAGAACGTTCATCGCCAACCAAGCTGGTACGACCACGTGTAAATTCAGCCACTCAAAATTTCACTGTGGCAAGAATTCCCATAAACAGCGATCATCTCGGCTTTAATTCGCGTAAGCGTATTGCCTTTCAAATGCAAGAATTTAATGGCGGCTCGAAATTCAATTTTTTCCATTCTTACAAAAGCAGTAACAACGACTGACCATAACGACTGTTAAACAACAACTGAGCATCCAACATGGCTGAAATTTTCAAAAGTATCTTTCAACGCACGCCCGATTATATTACCAGAATATTTTTGAGGAGTAGCGCCATCTTCATGTTAAGGCTAGAAACTTTTCAGACTACCCTCGTATTACAAGCGTTATTATCTTTTACGTATAAAAAAATTGAGAAAAATACACCTTTACTTTAGTACACACCAAAAACAAATTTGAAATTTGCAATTACTATAAATATTACAATTTTAGTCAAAGAATGTTTGTTTTGATGCGTACGCATGGAGAATATGAGCTTTGAAACAACAATAAGGTTTGAAAAAGAGCTAACAAACTTTTAATCCCAATAAAAGTGTCAACAGTCCAATATGCCATTTCATTTTCTCCAAGTTTTTTTGCGATTTGACTACACTGAATGGAGAAATGAACAATGTCGCTATTTATTGTTTTACTATCTGTACAGCAAATTTATTTAAAATGTAACAAAATGATATTATCGTAGAGTAGTTATATTTACCGATGCAAATGCAGAAAACACGTTTAGATGATTAAGCCGACAATGTTATGTTTATGTAAGAAAAAGTTTTGAAAGGATTTTATTTTTCTAGGGTCTAGATTTCATGTTACTAAACAAGATGGTAGTAACTAATAACTCATTTTTGATAAACATTGAAGAATCTAAGTTTTTCCCTCATATGATTATACGATGCCTAAGAATTTCGTTTTCTGTTGATATATCAAAAACAAATTAAGTACAATTGTAGGTACGTTAACTTGCAACCTATAAAGAATATTAACGAATATAAAAAAGATGGTGTTGTGTGTGTTATGTTAACTGGTAGACTAGTATGGTCAAATAAAATAATGTAAATGGTATAACCGATATGCATTGTTGCGAAGGATTGATAACTAGTTAATTGGAAGTTGTTAACTTATAGATCAACGCATCAATCATTCTTTCATTTAAAATGAAAGAATATGGATACCTTGAAGTTAATAATTTACTTGATATTTAAAAAAAGTAGTGATATTGAATTGCTAGCAGCAATGAATATCAAGTTCCATATGTAAAAATTAATTTAAAGTTTACTTGAAGCTGAGAGTAACATTTCATATTAACACATAAGATGAATTAAAAAAGATTCTGTGTATTACCTTTACTTCCAGTTATTACTGGAACATTTCTTGGTCTAGATCTTACATCAAATATAATTGGTCTTTGTACCCATGGAATAAAAAAATGTGTTCCTTCTCCCTCAACATTCTTTTTAACGCCGCTAAATCTATCGAAAATTACTGCTCGGTGTCCTCCATCCACTAAACCATAAATGAAGATTGGGTATTAAAGTTACATATATAACATTTATATTATCTTACCATTAAATAAAGCCGAGTTTACAACACCACCAACTAAAGCAACACCAAGGCCTATTTGCCCTATTCTGTTGAATAACTGAGCCGTAGACATAGCTTCTGCAAATAAAATTGAACATACAGTCGAGTTGCGCAATTAAAATAGGTTATACGAAAACAATAAAAAGTAAGAGATAGTAATATTGTAATATTTACTATAAAATACACAATAGTGTGAATGTGAATGATGCTTGCATAGAATATCAATGTAACTTTCCACAAATATAAATAATAATAATTTTAAAAAGCCGGCTTACCCACACGAGTTCCGTACAATATAAAATGGTTTCTTTCTCTTAATTTTTACAGATTTACTACCAACATAAGAAAGTGAAAAGTTCAATCAATGGCAATAATTTATGTCATCGCTTTTGCAAACTTATTTGAGTTGAAAAATAGCATTAAAAGGTTGCAATGGGTGTATTGCAAGTTGTATTCGTAATATTAAAAAGTTAATTATCATCACATCACCATCACTGCCTATCGAGTGTAGGAGGTGGTTTGACAATGGCAAATGATATCTAAAACGGAAATTATGGATATACTTATATTTATAATAGCACTACTGTATTACATGGCATTTAACCCTACTTAACCTGTGACTATTAATTGTACACGTTTTCCTGAAAACGTGTATTTCCATTTGTAAATTTAACTAATTTTTAGCGCCATCAACGTGAGCGCTTTTAACTATACATTTAATATCTGGAGATATTAGGTGGTAGCTTCGGTGAAAAATCATTATAATTTTTAATAAAAAGCCAGAAATTCCCTTTTATTAATTTTATTACTGTTTATTTGACATATAGATATGTATGTTCAATGTGATTATAATTAAAATCTTGTCGTTTGTTGCTAGAACCACCAAATTATCCGCGAAATTTAAAAAATGTGGTGGTAAATAACTATATACAGCAATAATTTATTTTCGAAAACTACTCCGCGGCTTTGGTATCTTTTATCTCGTGTACGAATTACTTAAATGGTAGGTATATTGAAGTTGATTACTTTTTGTAACAGCATCAACAGAAATTCAACCCAGCCTTTAAATTCTTTTTGAACCTACTAAATATATCCATGAAGTACTTCACTATCTTCCTGAAATAACTTGTACATATATGTAATATTGTTTCAATTGTGTATGTTCCTTTTTGTTTGTAAAAAATCGACCTTCCACTTCGAAACCTGCTTTTTAGAAATAGCGGAATTGGAAAACCATTTTCTTAAAAGTCGGTTTTCATACAAATTCTGGAACACATGAATATGCACTTTCGCTAAATTTTATGTCTAGCTGTGATATTCAGAGATCCTTAAGATGTAAAAAAGATATTACTACCATGTATGCAAATCAATTAGATATACTTCGAAATGAAAACAAATTCAATATCCCCTTTTACTATTTAAAACATTCATATTTACAAATAAAATCAAAAGTACTAAATCACAAATACTCAATTGTACAAATAACCAAAGGTGATTAAATTATAAAAAATTTACTGAAATGCAAGTGGAACAAATTTACTCAACCTTTGTATGTACAACTGCATCCCAATAGTATACAAGTTGAACAACTAGAATAGAGTTGACAAATGCTGAAGCTGAATGAGTTATAATAACCATACTGTCGCCAGTTTCTTGAATTGATGTAAAAATTCTAGCTAACGAACCTAAGAATAGTAATAGTAAAGTAACTGCAGATAACTGGCCTGTATTACCATTCTTATAATTAGTATAAGCTTGTAACAGTTTACTTATGACTAATATAGGTATATTAAAACCTTGAAGTGTCCATAATACACCAAGGGGTGTGGAACCTCCCGCTAAGATAAAAGTAACAATGAGATAGACTAGCGTATACACAAATGATTGTAATTCTTGTCCATTATAAAATAGAACTAGTGCTCCAATTGCTACTGTCTGTATTGCCAAGAACGAACTATCACCCCATGCACTGAATGGAAATGCTTTCACATAGTTATAAGATAAATAAATTGTAATAGCCCCTAAATCTAAGGTAACACTTAATAAATTGATTCCCGCTCCATTTTTATTCTTAATTATCTTCAATATTTGCGGAAGCTTCACTAGTATGGAACCCAGTATAATACCAAATCCAAGACCTTTACTCAGAGTAGACTTGAAGCAATCAACTGAAAATATTTGAATTTTTTATACAATGATAAAAATTCGATATAATCTTACCATCTAAGAAGTTAAACTTCAAAAAATATTCATCATAACATCTTGGCGAAACGAAAAACGATATAGCTTTATAAATCAAATCCATCTTGGCAATTGGCGACAAATTAACATGAATTAATTTTATTATGAATAGACTGATTAAATAATTACACTTTTCCGCATCTTTTGACACGTCAGAACGGAATGTATTTATAGGTTATAATTATTACGCTATTAAAATGATTATGTTAAATTGTAAACAATATTCTATGTTAAAGCAAGTTTGATTTTACAGATTTCCAATTTAACATTAACAACAAAGAAAAAACATTCAAACAAATCAAGTAAACTTCAAACACATGTATGTAAACTAGTAAGTATGTCAACTGCTTATATGCATTCCTCAAAATGGGTTGAATTTATACATAAAAAGAAAATCACTTTGCAATTTATTATAAATAATTTTTCTTGTAGTGATCCCTGTAATTTATTGTAATCAAGATAAAAACGGTAAATGCCTGTCAAAGGCAAAGGTCAAACAAAAGTTTTAATTAAGAATTTAATTACCATTTAATTTATAAAAGACAGAAGTAATGTGTGTTGGTAGCATTATCTGGGTTCGATTTTATTTTTTTGGGAAACATAATTTATTACCAAAAAATATTATCCCCTATATGTTTATACTTATCTCTAGAACGTACCCTACGATACCGTAGGAGAGTAGCTTTGTATGAATATAGATTGTATGAATTGTGGCACAAAACCAGGTGTAGGATTAACCTTTAAATAGTGAACATGCCATTTTAATCCTTATGTATTAGCGGTTAAGCAAGTACTAATTCAGTTTGTTATATCTGCGTTCACCTGAGAGGTGACTGAAAATCCGTAAAAGGTTTTGTCAAACATGTCAAGGGAACGTCTGAAATTGTTCTCAAGTGCATACTGTATATAATCTGCGTGGAACTTCTCTCAGTTTAAAAATGAGCACTTATCACTTTGGCATTTTACCATATTTATTAAAATAAAAATATCGGATGTAAAATGAAAGTTTTTTTCAAATTTAAGTATCCTAACCATTAATTGTGTTGAATTTTATTTCTTTTTTGTGTAACATACAATGGCATCGATAACAAAAAGATCCTGGAAATTACGTAAGTATTATTTTATCTATCGAATACATTAAAATAGAAACTAAAACTTATATTCTTTCAGAGGAATTTGTTGCACACACTGCCAACGTTAATTGTCTGGCATTGGGGCACAAATCGGGTCGTGTAATGGTAACAGGTGGAGATGACAAGAAAGTAAATTTGTGGGCAGTTGGCAAACAAAGTTGCTTTATGAGTTTAAGTGGTCATACAACCCCCATTGAATGTGTGCAATTTAACTACGTAGAGGAACTCGTCTGTGCTGGTTCACGAGGAGGAGCTATTAAAGTATGGGATCTCGAGGCAGCAAAGCTTGTCAGGACACTTACTGGCCATCGAGAAGGTATAAAATGTGTGGATTTTCATCCATATGGTGATTTCTTAGCATCAGGAAGTGGAGATATGACAATAAGAATCTGGGATAGTCGAAAAAAAGGGTGTATATTTACTTATTCAGGACATAAAGGAAGAGTCAATAGCCTAAAGTTCAGTCCTGATGGCCAATGGATCGCATCTGGTGGAGAAGATGCTACTCTCAAAATATGGGATCTACGAGTGGGTCGAGTGTTAAAAGAATTTAAAGATCATAGTAATTCAATAACGTGTGTTGAGTTTCATCCGCATGAATTTTTGTTAGCGAGTGGTAGTATTGATAGAACTGTGAACTTTTCTGATTTAGAAAATTTTAATCTTGTGTCTAGCGAACATAATTTAGGATCTGTGCGGTGTGTTTGTTTTAATCCAGATGGTGAGTGCCTTTTTACTGGAGTAAGAGATTATTTAAAAGTGGTTGGATGGGAGCCTAATAGACTATATGATTCTGAGCCGACAATGTGGGGAAGAGTTTGTGATATATCTACTGCTCAAAATCAATTGGTAAGCAGTCTTTAAAGTTATATTACAATCTGATAATATTTATTATGTACAAATTTATCATAAATTATTATATTGCTTATTGGCTTTTTATATGAAATTCACAAATAATGCTATACAATATTAATACTATAATACTGTAAGTAAACAAACAGGCTCTGGCTTATTAAGAGCTTTTCAATTTCTTTATTATGCATTTTGTAAAACTTAATTTATGAAATATAATAGCGTATTTTTAATTTGCAAATTCATAGTAATGCAGCTTTCATCTTGAAACTAAAATAGTTGCAATTATACATAACGAATAAGAACATTGCAATTACATTCTTGTTTATCATTTCATCATTTTACACAGCTACCACACTCATATTTTTAAAAGTAATATGATATACCCCGTTTGTCCGTCACCGCACATATAAATAAGATAAAATTACCACCCAAACGAACTTCTAAATTTTTATCGCATCCTTTTACTATTCAAACATCATCGTTAGTTTATCAGAATTACTTCAGTTCTGGGAACGTAAAGGATGACAACAATTTAAAGTCGTCTCGACTGACAGTGCGATATAATCTCGCAGCTTCATAGTTTTCAATCTACAACATCAATCTAATTGACAATCATACCATTCCCTCTTG
Source organism: Dynastes maya (assembly GCA_029619315.2). Classification (NCBI taxonomy): domain Eukaryota; kingdom Metazoa; phylum Arthropoda; class Insecta; order Coleoptera; family Scarabaeidae; genus Dynastes; species Dynastes maya. The sequence continues at coordinate 31,638,032 of JAROYE020000001.1, forward strand.
AGAATACCAGCTTGTAAATTAGAAAAAAAATGAACAGTACAAGCATGAATCCCCATAACATAATAAAAAAGGTAGTTGAAATGCAGAAAAATATTTGAATTACAATAAAACAAAGCCACGCATAAAGTTGATAAATTTAAAGATATCAGGAATAATTGTGCGCATATATTTTAAACAATGATACAAGGTACCGTCAAAGTAATGGGTAATGAGACAAGTGCCTGTACCTAATTAAAAATTTTGGGTTATATTATATAGGGTGTGTATGCAACCGCTTTTCTCTTTCCTTTGAGTTTAGTAAAGTAATACACAGTTATTGACAAAGCACATTTCTTTATAATTTTTAAGTATTCCCCTCCACAGTTAATAAATACATTTCTGCATCCATGAAAGCCAACCTTCAAAACATTTTTTCTAATCTTCCCGCGTTAGTTTATTTATTTAATTTTTAAATGCGTCAACCGCTTCTTCGACCGATGTAAAACGTAAATCTCGTAACTTATTCTTTACACGCGGAAATGAAAAGAAATCATTTGGTGCTAGATCTGGATTATACGGCGAATGACCGATTATTATATCAATGTTTTGGGCATTCAAATACTCAGTCGTTCGAGCAGCAGTGTGCGCCCGAGCGTTATCTTGGTGTATGATGATCCTTCCTTTTGGACATTTTTTTACGAATATTTTGGAGAACTTGAGGCAAACAAGCTGTAGTGTACCATTCAGCATTAACAGTACGACGATCCTCCAGTGCCACAATGGTAACTTATCCTGTAATTCCAAAAAATGTGGCGACCATCTTTTTGTTTCCGCTTTTTTCACGAACTTTTGTTGGAGATTCGTTCTCAAAGACCCAAACTACCGATTGTTGCTTTCTTTCGTGATCATAGCAGTACACCAACATTTCATCACCTGTAATGATGTACACCAAATAAAACGATTCATTATCAAAGTGATCCAGAGTAGATCTGCGCCATACGGTTTTCTTTTTGAACTGGAATCAAATTGTGAGGCACAAACCTTACGTATTATCAGATGTTTGTGTAAAAATTGTGCTTTCATACTAAACTTAAAAGTTGTTTGAATACTCCTGGCAGTAACTTGCCGGTCCTCTTCAATCACTTTTCGTGCAAGACTCATATTGTTTCCTTTGTTTTCGGTGCCGCTGCCGCTTTTGGCTTAGGAACTCGAAAGTTTTCATTTGAGGAAAGTCGACCACGTTGTGATTAATTTACGGTGGCTAAGGAACACAACTTGTCACCAAACACTCGATTAATTTCCTCAAAACATTTTTTACGACTTAAACCACGCTTGAAGTAAAAAAAATCACAGCTCGATAGTGCTCTTTATTCAATTCCATGATTTCTTGGGAAAAGGATTACTTTGAAATTATGTATTTTAAAAACCTTCAGGTATATTTGACAACTTTCACTATAATTTAAGTTGTAAACAACTATCAAGCAAAATTTGTTTCCGGATGCTAGATAGGCTCTGCGCAAAGAAAACAGCCCTCGTTTGTTAGTGAAAAACTGCTGCACATGGCAATGTCCTTCATAAAATTCTCAGTCGAAAATCCTAATATTAACATATCATATGCTTTTTGTGTTCTCGGGACCTATTTGTGAGCTGGTTATACGTCAAGGTTGGTAGAATACATTTACTCTAAAGGTGGTCTCAATTTAAAAATAGCGTGGGCAATGACGCCAGTGGTAGTGCAATATAGAATATATGAAATCCATCAATTTAAACGTTGTTACGAACAAGTATATCTATATATTACTAAAATGACGTCAAAATATACGTCCTTCACCATCACCTCCGATATATAACAAGGCCTAAGCGCTTTGACGTCAGCAGGCTGTTACGTATTTTGCAGTAGATCGTCGATCAGCCATATTTGTAGATTCACACGTTCAGATCGTTTCTTGCGTTTTGAATTGGTGTACCCAAATTATACTGGGTTTTAAAAAAAAACACTGTGTAGTGATATTTCCGTACGTTGTTGGTGATACCTGTAATGTTTTTCTAGTGTTGTGTAAGCGATAAAACCTTTTCTGAAACCGTAAAAACGAGATAAACTAACCTAACCCGGCGTCGGCTGTTGTGTATGTTTTGTTTGTGAGTTACACTTTGTAAAAGAAGGTATTATTTATTTTTTAACAGCTACAGATCCAAGGACCGGTGAAATTATAACTAAGTTTATAAAATCTTAGGCTTAAAAAGATGCTATTCCAACTCATTTCCCTAACTGTCCGTTGTATTTGACAAAAAATGTGAATTTTATTGTTCAAATAGTTTTATATTCTTTACGTTATATTTAACAACATTATTTTTGAATACGAAGAGATGTTTTTAAATGTGTATAATAAACGTTCTGTTTTAATACAATATATTTTAAATTATATCACCCAACATAGCCATTTGGATACCGATATATGTAATTGTCATATTCACAGCAGCGAACGTATTGCTACAATTATAATAACTTGTTCTACAAATACCCTACTTAATGTATACCCTATATAATGTAAAAAGTAATGATAGATTAGATGAAACACCATGTAATAGGAAATTAAAGACCCTGGTTAAATAGCATGTCTAAATTTTCTCGTGAAATTGAACAAAATTGCAATTACTGTATCATTTCAACCTTAGTTTCGTCCAAACACTTGTACAATTACAAATAATAATAATTAGTCGATTAAATATCAACCACAAATACATCTTTCACGAAAACGGTGCTGGGTTACGTGTTTGGTTTTTATATAAAATCGAATGGGATGCGAAGAAGGGCTCAGCTGACGACTGGCATCCTCTTTAAACTGGAAACCCTTCAAAACTTAAAGCAGAAATGCAAAAAATAATTCCTTTCCCGCTTAGGGTAATATCGTGCATACATCACCAATATAGTGTGACGTCATCGAAGAGCGCGAAGCTTGTTATTTCGGAGGTAACGCCTTTACCCCTCCGCCGACAAACTTACGGTCAAGTTTTGCAAGATAGGAACCGAGACAACCTTTAGAATACATACATTTTACCAACCTTGGTTATACTTGGCAACATTGAATAATACATATGTCGAAATGCGGAGTAACTAAAGACATGACACTAATTGTCGAACATGTCAAAATATTGTACAGATATAATAGGGAAGATTACTGCACTACGTTGCCATATGCATTTTTCATGAAAATTGGTTAACTCTTAGGGAGAAAACAGTGTCTACAGAAGAATACTTGAAGATTTTTCTTTTCTTTTAGAACGCAATATTCAAACTTCTCTTACAAAAAGGCTTTTCACCAATTTATATATAGTCTGTATGAAATAGAAGTGAACACTTTTTTCTGTTATCGCATTATATGATTGATAAAAGAAATTACTATGTTTCTGCGGCAATACAATGAAAGTGAGTAACGTTTGATTTAATCTTTGTAAAGTAAAAAAAAGAATGGTTGATCACAATAGTGATTATGTATTCAAAAATAACATGTGCATATTAATAAGGTATACATAGTTACGTGACTGGGAATGACTATTAACTATACCCCGCTATACCCTTAAGACGCATACTGTATAGGGATATTGTATTGATAAATAAACCCAGTATAACGGACTTCAGGATGTCAACTTTATTGTTCTCGCACTGTTAAACTGTTAGTGCTGCACAATAAAGTAGCTTTAGTTATGTTACTGTGAAGTCTATTTTATCTCGTACGATGTGTGTAAGTATCTTGCGTGATAGTGGACGTTTAGAACAGTTTTCAGTTTGACGCTTTTCCTTCTTTGCAGTAAAATGCGTTTTTTTAGGGTCAACGAACGCGTTCAATTTTGTAGCTTCTTTTTGCCATTGCATACACACACACACACGGACTTCTTCTGATGCTATTTTAGAATGACATATATTTAGATTTGGATATCTGAATTCACCAGAGGCATCACACGCAAAACTATTTTACCTATATTCGAAACTTCCAGTGTTCCCTCTTAATTCAGCGCCATAATGTTCTGGCGATGTTTAATTTGTTTAGCGTACCGACTGGTGCGTGTATATTTTCAATACGAAATAATTGATTATTTATATAGTAGCATTGCGTAATAGATTACGTTGAATGTAAATTAACACACGTTTTCACGTGAAGTTATATTTTTATTTCTCTTTTTTTTCGTAGTTTCTAGACATGATACCAGGGAAGTGTTTTGATTTTAAATTTATTTGTGTATAAATGTCAAGAAAGCACACACTGTTTTAAGTTCTTTAAGGTATACTATTAGAGCAGTCTCATTACCGAGCTCTAAATTGTATCCTTGAATTGCAATTGATTGCTTTTGATCTGTGTTCAAGAAAACAAATAACTGCATTAAGTACTTTATTTGTATTTCATTTAATGGTTTTTAATCTATTTATAACGGCAAAATAGATACTGGAACAAGCAAATGCTATTAACTTTTCTTTTAGCAGCTTTTATTTATCGCAACTTCAGTAGACGCACTTAAGAAATGCGCGATAAATTTAATATTCAAAAAAATCAGTAAATGGATATTACTATTTCATTACTAGATTCGCTAAGAACTCAGCTGGTGTTATAATAATCTTCATCTTCAAAGAAGGCTTTACATAGGAGGTGGCGGGAATAACGATATTTGCAAATAAACAAGTACAGTGGTATAGTCCGTTTCATTTTATTTTAATTTGACTAATGGGCAGGTAAATACATTATATATAGACATATAAAAAAAAATTATTTACTATTTAGTCAGATTAAAATAAAACGAAACGGGCTATACCTCGGTCTATCGAATTAATTGGTTTCAAAAAACATTTCGTAATCCGAAATTTCGTAACTAGAATCAAATTTTCTTATAAGAAATAGAAATTATACGTTCCAGTAACCAAAAAATAATCAAATTATCCATTTTAAATACAATTTAACATATAAAAAATAATGTTACGTAGAGAAATCAATAAAAACTGATATGATTGCAATTACAAAGAAATACCTTCACTTACATACAATATCTTTAATAAGGGGTCTTTTTGGAGTATGGAAGACGGTGAGAGTGAGATGCCATTTATATCACAATATTAGCAACGCGAGAAACAAGGAATTGTTTGATAGTAATTGTAAAACTTTCTACTTTGTTTTTTGAAAAAGATTTCGCATAAAGGTAAAAGGATTTTCCAATAAAGTAAGAATATAACTAAGAAACCGCAAACCGAAATGCCACTGTATTTTATGTAGTAGAGTAAAATTGTCAGAATGACTGCGATATCGATACTATAAATGACGAAAATAACGTACCGACGGTCTAGTGAACTAGGTAATGCATGACATATTTATTTAGGTAAACTCCATAAAAAATCAATAGTATACTATTCATAGGAACATTTTCTGAAATAACCTGAAAATAATAGGCTTGAAATTATTCACGGAGGATATTTGTTATTATGGTCACAATACTAGATACTTCATTGTAAAGAAAAGTGTTGTGGTGGATGTAATGAAGTGGAAATAGTATACAGCTCACAATCAGTATAGACTGATCGGATGTTCGAAGTGTCCATGGGGAATGTCCACATAAAAGGATACGATCAAATACAATAAGAAGGAGTATATAGGTACATACGTCTGCATTGACACTATTGATAGCTCCACTTACAATTTTAGCATAAAATAAATATGTTAATAATTTACAGTGGCGGCCCAATGGAGTGTACAAACTATGAATCTTGTCGTAGCTTTATGTGCTTTAGTGTATAAATTTTACTAGTTCCACCAGATAAATTTGCCACCGACTCTGGCAGGACTCGAACGCATAGCGCCTAACTCTGCTACAATTAGGAGCAGCCCCCCTACCACTGGACTATCGCGGCGTTAATTTAACTATTATATTTTAATATTTATCTTAAAGAGGGGGTTATCCTCGAAACCGATAGTTTGTTTAAAATATAAAATAATTAGGAAGAACTACTTTATTCTTATCCTAAAGCAACATACTCACAGTCTATGTTAAAAGTCTGATTGACAATAACGAACAAGTTTTGCGGAAAACTACGTGACACGATAATCTTTATTTTTCTAGATGTGTTTCTGCAATTTCGAGGAACTTTGCAATTGTTTGCTTGTAAGCTGATGATCCTATCAGCGGCTCCATAAACAAGGAATGCGGTGTTGGTTTTGCAAGTTCCTGCAATGTCTTTTGGGCTTATGTGAAAAAATATTTTTTTTAATTATAAAAAGATCTACCTCTCACCGTTTGAGAACTGAGAGCTTCACCTTTCCCGATCTTTAACTTTAGATGACGAACTAAACATGCTCGAAACCAATCATCTCCGGGGAATTTGTTATCTTTCCTTCTTGTTTCAATGTTTTCAGTTGAAACAAATTCTTGAATTGTTTCTTTACGAGTAAGGTCTTTGCCATGTAGCGCACATACACCCAAATACTTAGCAATATCATTTTCGTCTTTTTTTTTTTTACTTTCGCTCTCCTTCAGCCTTTACTTAACCATCTTTTTTATAATGTTTGCAAAGGGCTCCAAACGGCACTTCACTGCCGTTTCGTAGTGTTAAACCTCGACGAATAGCATCAGTAGCTTCAACCATTTGTACAAGGTCATAGTTTACTCTTTTTATACTTTTTGTGGTAGTTTCCAAACAATAATATTAAATAGATAATACAAAATACATTAAGTAAATCAAAAACAAACAATTACCCCAAGAATTTTTTAAATAAGTCTAAAATACATATAATTTTTCTTGTTTTCAGGTTTATGAATGAAAAGTAAAAAAAAATCACCCGAAAGCCTTTGTAATTGCCCACAAATCTAAAATAAAAAATTAAAAGAAATACCTCACCAAAATCAGGAAAAAATGTATATAAAAGCGTAACTTTTAATCGGTAATGGTAGACTCACCTTGTAAAAGAGATATTTTTGCGAAAAGAGTAAATAGTGCTAATTAATTTTTTTTATAATTTGTGGACAATGATTCCATGCCTTGTGAATTTTTTTCAGGTTTTCACACCTATACGCATGAACACAACAAAAGATGTGTCTTATTACCCTTGTTTCTTATAACTCCACGCTCCCCTGCCAAACCGCCTCCCGCTTTTTCACCAAAATCCAATATGGTTTCCTTTTTGTTGTATACTCCATAACCCATACATGCAATCTATTGCTTACCAGTTTAACATTATTTAGTAATTTTTTTCAGCAGCTTTTCTTTTTTTTTAAAACAAAGATACATTCATATTTTAGAAAAACAATTGATGCTCGTAAGCCCTGTCTCCTAACTACCTCCATTTGATCTACAGACTAGGAAAGGTTCTGGCTTTCGTTACTCACCGCAGGATATATGTATATATCACCTCTTTTCACCTTATATTCTTTACAAGATTTGGAAAAGCACGTTGAATTTCTAATAATCGAATCAATTTGTTATACGGATTCACCCTTCTACCTACTAGAACTATGAATTTGAAGTAAAGGGAACAGCAGGTTTGTACCACTCCGAAATTAGAAAAGTCATATGTCCAATGCGGTATATTTTTCGGGGTGTTATTCTGTGCGGGTTAAAGAACTTAAACGCAAGAGGGTCCAGTGCAATATGGGGTTTTGGTCGCCTAGGAATAATAGGATATGTAGAGTTGATCGTAAGAATCTAGAGAGCTTTATGATAAGTATGTAAGATGTGTCAAAGGAAATACTTAAGCTCGTTATTATTGTTTTTATACAACCACCAAACATTCCAATCCAATTGAATTAAAAAAGGTACAAATTTGCATAAAGAACTGCCAGTTATCTCTCAAATCTTGAGTTTTTAACCAAGGTATTAACGTTTGTATTAAGTTTACAATAAACCTAATTGTAAATATGCAACTCATTGTATCTTATTGCGAATTTTTCCTTCCACATACTTACTTATTAACATCGTGATGTAGATCGCTATCTTTCGGAGAAGAGCCTACATTTTAAATTCCTTTTCGGTTACGTGATTCTCAATAAATTCGTCTTTAGTATTGCTGTGCTTTTACAAGACACTTTATTGTTTTTTTTTTTCATATCTTTATTAACATTACTAACCGCCACTAACAACAAGGCAGACTGTAATATATAATTGGAGTTATTCTCGGATCCGGATTCGTTATTATTTTGGAAAACAGAAAGTGTTCAATAAAGAAAACATTGAATTTGTGTTACATGGAGAAAAAGTGCAATAGTTTTTAAAATCCGTGCATTGAGAATAGTACTGGGTTTCCACGCGCACAATTCGCGTTACATAGGTGTTTAACAAATCTGGTGATTATTACAGCTATATTGTTTGATAATTACTCGACTTATTGCAGGTATTTGCTCGGAAAAGTTGTCAGAGAACGGGGCTGGATCCACGTTATCGGATAATGATTTCAATCGAATAAGGAATCCGAATTCAAGATTTCGGATTCATGTTATCGGGTAGCAGATCCAGATCCGAGATTTCGGATAATAGATCCAGATCCGAGGTTCCGGATAACGGATCCGGATTCGAGGTTTCGGATAGTGAATCCGGATCCGAGGTTTCGGATAGCGAATCCGGATCTGAGGTTTCGGATGTAGCAGTAAATTTGCTCAGTAAATTTACTTAAAATTGGGTACTTCTAGATATTCTCACAATCTTGAGAAAGTACATTTATGAAGAAGGCGTTTAGTCCAAGGGCGTAGCTGTGCTAGTGCAACCGGTGTACCGCCCGGGAAGTCGGGCGCCCAATGAAGACCCCCCCCCCCCATAAAGGTGGGACTCCTGTTTTTAAACTTCCGGAATTCACGTTTAGCAATCGCAGTGAGAGGGCCCATTTGGACCTTCTGGACCGGGGACTCCGAGAATCTAGCTACGCCACTGATTTAGTCCCATATAAAACATTGAGTAATTATCCAAGAATTAAAAGAACTCTCTCGTTTTCCATTTGAAGTTTGCATTTTCGCAACTACAAAATCGTTAGGAGCAATGAGCCAGTCTGCCCGTAACGAATGTTTTATGTTCTCTGAGAAAAATGCGCGTTGTCGTGTATATCTGCGAGATACAATTTAACATTCATATCATTACGGATAATCGCTCTTCTCGGATAAGGAAGTAACACCGTAGGCTCCGTGTCAATACAATGTTTGGTACGTTAAAAATCCCTACTAAATGTTGGAACACCTCTGGATTTGGCAAAATTCCAATAGGGTTGGCTAATGATCATAGTAATCGATGCTTTGAAGGGCGAGGTGTATTCCGTAACCCGACCCTTCGCCTAATAATACAACAACAATAACAACAACATCATTATTGCGATCAAATTGGGATGTTTTATGAAAATGTCCGAAAAGATTTCGACTTCGGCAGTATCCAATCTAGTGTATACTTTTTTCTGAAATAATTTATCTTATGATTTTGCCCTTTTGAAAGCGCTTTTAGCCAAAATGGAAGATTACTTTTTGCATAACCAAATTTCATTCAAATCGATAAGTTCGGGTGAGAATGTTTCTTTGTTTGTAAAGTACCTATATTACATTAGATAGCTTAGTTTTTATATGAATCTAATAAGTATAAAAGCCGTGTAAAGAATATACAAAGCAAATCGCGGCTTTCTGACAGGAAACAGCAATTTTTGTAATCTTCGATTATTCAACCTCGCAGTGTGGTCAAGTCTAGTTCTTATTTTGTGGCTGGCGTATAATTAATCTTAAGACAACAGCTGTTCGAATAATCGTTGTTCGAGTGTAATAATTTCAACGTAACAGTATAAAATATTTACTTGGATATTGACCGTATTTAGTTTAGTATAATCATGTTTACATTATGCGACTAAAATATTGTTCAATACAGATCACATAACATGTGTAAGCTGATATTAATAATGCTTTCGTTTGCCTTTGTTTCCCTAAAAAAATGCGCAATAAATACTTTATATGGTAATGACCTCAAGCTCAACGACCTTTCAATACAAGGTCTAGATAATTGTACAACTTCTAATAACGAATCCCATCAAGTAAAAATAGTCTTTTCACAAACATTTGTCAAGGTATAAACATATTTTTTGTATATGCTTTATAAAGAAAGTACCAAACATCTATTGTTTCGCATTTCTTACGAATGCAATTTCGCTTCTAACAAGGTTTTTCAACTTCTATAAGAGCAAGAAGATTATATGTAATACCTCAGCAGTACATACGTGCTACAGCGTTTATAATTTGCAACAGATTTTTAGCGCGGTGCACTTGACAGTGCATGTCTTTTCACGGACTTGTCTTTAAATGGTATGACGCTTTTACAACGGACGGAAGAGGATGTGTGATAAGTGGCCAACTCCGTGAATTTCCACAGCGGTAAATAAAGACCTTGTACTGACTAATTTGTAGTAAGTTCATTCGATCTTTAATGCAAGAGGTTTCTATAAGTACTCTCGAAGTCTGGTGAAAGTATATCCACACCATAAATGTTGAACGTAATCACGCTTGGCAAATATTTAAAGTTATTTATTAAATGTTTACCTGTCATCCTTATTGCTTATTACCAGTAGAAGTCGTTTAGAATAGGTTTTGATATTGCTCTTAAAGATGTTATATACGATCCTACTTATTGGCCACACAATATTGTAATCAAACGTTTTAAATGTTTTCAAAAAAAGAACTTACCAAACCAAAGCATTATCTAAGGGTGATGTTACAATAGTTAACAGTTTTAATAATAATAACAGTGATGTCCATAATTTTAATGTGTTACATATAAATATTCAAAGTTTTTAAAAAAAAATTAATTTGTTTAATGCATTTTTATCTAGTAATACAAATATGTTTAGTATTTTATATTTGACGGAACGTTGGTTGACAAATTTAAACTATGAATTTATAAAACTTGACGATTTTATATTAGTTGATATATTTCTTAGGTCACTACAAAAGGGTGGAATAATTAAGGTTGGAAACAACATAAAATTTGAAACATATAAAAAAAATAGTAATTTGTCTCTGGAGAAACATTGTAAAATTGCTGCTGCTTGTTTGATTGATCTTGAATTAATGGTTGTTTGCATTTATAGATCTTCCGATGGAGACTTCGATGCCTTTCTGCAGATTATGGAGCTTGTGTTGAGTGATTGTTTGAATAAGCGTTCAATAATTTGTGGAGATTTTAACGTCAAATTTAATACTAACAATGGCAGTACGATCTCATTTTATGATTTGATGAATCCTTTCGGTTTTGTGCAGACTGTGTATGATAATACGAGATACGATTATGGCCAGGTCTTGCAGGTATCAATTAATAATCGTTACACGCCACCATCTGTAATTAATTGTCGTCCAGTAACTGCAAAAAGTAAATTCTCCTTCTTTGGTATTGTAAATAGGTTAGATTGGTCATTTATTAATAACGCAAACATAACTTTTAGTAATAAATTTACTACTTTTCATTGCAACTTGGTTGATGCTTTTAACTTTGCATTTCCGGTAAAAAAATATTAGAGTAAAGATCTTTTGTAGTATCTAAAAATGCTATAAAGTCTGCATATTTCTCATTGTCTCACGCGGTGATGTCGTATGGAATATTATTATGGGGACACAGTTCGTCGCAGCACAGGGTCTTTGGTCTGCAGAGAAGGGCCATTCGTGTTTTCGGCAATTTGCCTTATTGTTCCGATTGTCGCGAAATTTTTAGAAACTTTTAACCTTTCCTTCGCAATATATTTTTGATTGTCTTTTGCATATTAAGACCAACATTCATAATTATTAAACTAATGCATTCTTTCATAACTATAGTACTAGAAATAAAAATAGTTTAAGCGTCAAATATGCGCGTTTATCTAGTTCCCAAAATTTTTTTTGTCATTAAGGTATAAAGTTTTACAATGTTCTTCCTGAGAATATTAAAAATTCCAGTACCTTTAAAATTAATATAAAAAGGATTTTAGTTGAACAAGCCTTCTATTCCGAAGAGAAATATTTTGACTTTTTCGACTGATATTTTATTATCGAATTTATGTACATATGTTTTTTATTCTTTGCATAATGACGTGTGGAAATACTATTGTATAAACTGGCAAAAATAAACTTATTATTATTATTAAAGCTGGCCACGAGCGGTACCGCGCAGTAGCGTAGAGTCGACCAGGCCTCGCGTTCCACTAGAGTTATTCTGCTAATAGAGATGTTTGCTGCCGCAAATAATTTCGCTCATCTTTTAAATAAAAATTAAATAGCACGTGCTCAAATACTTACCATTTTAAGAGTCATCTGTGAAATCACAAAGTGAATAATGTCTGTTAAATATCTGCAACATTAGATATGTTTCAACTGTTGTTTCGGCAAAACTAGTACGGCATGAGGAAAAAATGCGTTTATATGCAGAGAACGAACGTTCTACATCTAGTGACGCAATATTTGCGTAAGTAAAATAATCTTTCAAATAACTTAACGATTCTGTTGACGCCACTTCACAAATGTGTCTTAATGTGCCAAAATCAGACTTTTTCTCAAAAACACTTTCAAATTTTTCTAGAACAGAAACATTTTTTGCGTCTTCAATCGCGCATAGCTGTGCATGAACATGTTGCACTATTTGTAGAGATTCTTCTAACGGCACCGCAGGATTTTGTAATTTTTCTATTGCATCTGCTAGCCCGAAGTAATTGTCGTGAATGATTTTTAAATCCATTTTAACCCGACTATCTTGAAATTTCAACTGGCTTTTCTGGATAGCGGCAGCTTCCGTTTTATCGAATTGTAAAACCACGTTCTTAATATTGTCAAAATATTTATGATAATAAAACGCGGCCTGCAACCATGTTCCCCAACCCGTTGGAATAGGTTCTGGTGGCTCTGGTATACGGGGGCACAGTCTGTGAAATTCGCGAATACGTTTCGGTGATTAACAAATACTGCTTTGGTATGCGCTATTAAAGCGTCTACCTCAGGATAACATTTTCTGATACTATCTGCCACAAGATTGAGAGCATGAATTTTACACGTAATGTGTAACAAATTAGCAGAATGCTTTTTAAGAGATCAGCCTACAGAAAGCATGTTTGCAGCACCATCACTCACTAACATCAAGAGTTGGTTTGTTGAAAGTTCAAACTTGTCCAATGTATTTAACACTAACTTTGAAATTACTTCGGCAGTACTCTGTTGTATTCGTTTGGAGACCAATAGAATTGAAGGTGCCGATTGACGAGGTTCCAATTTGCGTGCCATTACATTAAGAACAGAATGTTTCTTCCGGTCTGTTGTTTCGTCGATACATAACCACAATTTTTGATCTTTCAACTCCGATTTTATTTTTTGTTCAATATGTTTGCGCGCAGATGGCACAATTCTTCGTAACGATGTTCGACTTGGTAATTTGCACTCCGAATAGTTATTCCAAAAGCAGATAAATGGTTCCTTGTCTAGTAAATTAAACGGTATATTACATGCGATAAACGTAACGCATAAATTAAATATAAATTTTTCATTGTCTCGTGCACAATTTCTTTTTGAGACATGCTTTTCACTATTTACGTGTCGTAGACAATGTTGTCTGGACCAACACATTAACGGGATTTTACAGATTACACATTTAATTTTAGCACCTTCATATATTAAGTCTGGAATTTCTGCAATAAATTTTCGAAGTTTGTCCGACCGCGGTCGTTTTGCTGAGGAAATCATAATTTTTCTAGGACAGATAAACAATTGCGCAAATGACCGGCAGCGAAAATGTCCCTACTGCTCCGCAGACGAAGTAATACTACCGTTCCTCTCGGTCCGAACTGATTCTACGCCGATGTGCGGTACCGCTCGTGGCCAGCGTTAATTATTATTATAGAAGTATTGAATGCCTCTGAGTTTGGTAATAAAATTTCATCAGTTAATTCTTTGCCGTCAAATTGTAAATGTGAAAATATATGTAGGTGCATATATTATACGAGTCATAAATTCATAAATGATAAAGAGATAAATTATAAGTGGTAAAAACGCCTTACTATTGTTACTATATAATAGAATTAAGATAACACGTAATAGGGATTAGTATCTTTCTAATAGTCAACAGGCGATAGAATTGGTTTTAGTTTGAATATACGGCTAATTGATATACATACGTAATAATTTGTTACATACCGGAATTCTAAAAAATTGTTGCTAGTGACCTCTTCGTTTTATAACATTTTCTGTATAGTCTAAAAATAGTACTCGGTTTTAGTTTGAATTAGAATACTTTTCCAAATTCTCTTCCTTATGATTATTTTTTTTTTTTGATTTACTATTAAGGCATACACCGTGTCCATCTGATGTGCGGACGAAAAATAATTTCTTCCATTCAAAGACAGGTGCTGTACAACATAAAATCTATTCAAGTATGCAGGGTGTTTAGATCCCGTTGCGCACGATACCGATTTGGTTTTCTAAATAAACACTGTGTTTATTATTACGTTTTTGGATGCCTCTCGTCAATTCATGTCAATTTTCTTCAATGCTCTCTATACCCATCTATCTTAGTTTTTGGGACAATTAGCATAATTCGAGATTTTGGCGAAATGTCACTATTTGTTTAACGGCCGATGTCTTACACCCTAGAGGAGCGGTGATTCTAATTTTATTCGATTGAGTATTTCTTGGAGTTTTCGCCAACACATCGATTTTCTTTTTTGTATCAACTGAATTCTACAAAATGCTCATCGATATCGTTGCCAAGTTTGATTCACATTATTTCATTCTCCTAAATGGAACAGCCTGTATATTTTGACAAAGTGTAATAGAGAAGCTCTTCTAGATTTTCTTTTACAAACATTTCGCTATACATATGTCATTCTTTAGAAAATTAAATATGAAGGTATACAGATAAGCTATTCGTTTAAAAACAGAGTGCTGTGACAAAGTATGCTATAAACTTTTGTTTCGTTATAGATATTCATTAAGGCAAACGTGTAAACGTTTTCTTTTTTGGTACAATTCCAGCATCAACTCGAAGTAACCATTATTTTCCTACATACATTGTCTAATAAGCTAACAAGCACGTATAAGTAGGTAGTAAATAGCGGCAATAAAGAGACAAATGTTGATTAGAGTTCAGCATAAAACGAATAGATTTATTTCAAGCATGGTACACTTAAGTTTTTTCAGCAAGAATATAATAAGAACATACTGAAAATTGTTAAAAAATTTTCGCAATTTAACTAAATAGAAATGTTTATAGAAAAACTTTCTGGATGAATTTCTTAAGGCGTGGTCATTACATAAAATAACTCTCCGAAGATGTCAGTGATAAATAAATATCGGGTTACTTACTAAACACAAAATTAATTTTTAAGGGACAATTTACTAAATGCCATTATCACTGATAGCTACTGACTTTATTTTATTGTTTAATTGCCTAAGTTATTTTTATTTCAATGCAAAAGGTTTTTGAAGAAACGTGGGTGATAAGCGGTTTAGGTCCTTTAAAGAATTTCCAAGTGCAACCATCTTGCAAATAATTATTTGTTCATTTAGGTCATTAATGTTATAGGTTATTGAAATCAACTCATCAAGGCAACCTCAAAAATATACAGGGAGTTCCATTATAAAAAACACCTACCTTGTACTACACTAACATGAATCATCCTGTATATTTTAAATTTCATTAGAAGGCGTATCTTTTAAGTTAAAAATTGATCTATTTAAGCGCTTCACATAAAACTCTGAAATAACGTCAGAATTAATTTTGTTCCATAAGTCGTTACTATACTATAAAGAATTCATATAAAAATCCGAGAATATATTAAATGTTACATTTTAATTAAAAAATTGCTTTACTTTGCCGTTTAATAGATAAAATTTTTATCAGAGGCTTTTTTAATGATCTCGTAGTATTGTTGCATATTTGTTTAATCGGCTATTAGTACCTTGTTTAAGTACGGCATTAATCACGAGGATTAACCGATTATCTTGTCAAAAAATTACTCGTAACGTGTATATAAATACACACGTATCTACAAAGCATAGTTGGAATTCTTAATATACAGGGTTCGCCAAAAGTAAGGCATTAGTCTAATATCTCTGTAAATATAAGCTTTAGAAAAAAATGTTATTAACGAAATTTGTTTGACAAGTTATTTCCTATTATTTTATTTGGTAATAGTAATATTTTTTGGCAGATTTGGAACCTTTATGAACTTCTTAATATGGATACGTAATGTTTTCATGGGGTTATTCAATTCAATAAAAATACAAAAATTAAAGAATTAAATTAAGTGTTCAAATTAAAGTCCCTGTACGGCCTGGCAGTGTCCCAGACGTTCCCAAAAATTGCGAATAGTATTTTGAAGCCCATTTGGTGTTATGGCTTGTATCTCACCTCTAATTTTCATTCTTAATTCTTCTTTTGGGGTTTCTCCTTGTATACCTACATTTGTTTTTAAGTGACCCCACAGAAAGAAATCCTATGGATTCAAATCGGATGACTTAGCGAGCCATTCAATAAACCGACGTATAATCCAACGACCGGGAAAAATTGTATCTAAGCACTGGCGAACATTAATTGCATAATATGATGGACCCTCATCTTGTTGAAACCATGTCACGGTTCGACATATCTGGTTGATTATCCCTGTGCTAGGTGCAAAATGCAACAAGCTGGACACCCGGGGGGTAAATCTAATTCGAGTACGCTGAATCCAATGGTGCCAACCGTTTTTAAAAGTTAGCTCGCGTTTTCGAGCAATTTCAATTTAAAAATGTTGGGCCTAAAAAACCTTCTGGAACATTCTGGAATTTTCTGGAAAATCTAATCAATGACTGAAGAGGTTTCTGGAACTTTCGAGAACCTTCCATGGACCATTCATGAACCTTCTAGAAACTTCCATCCCCGCTACTGCCACTTGGTTAAATGGGTATATAACCGGCGCTGTTTACCGCTGAGAGCTCAGTCTGTTTTCAGAACTCGAAGTGTTAACATCTAAATATTAAAGCAAATAACCCAAACCGAAGTGAATAGTGAAAAGTTCGAGATTGTTCATTGTATTGGCTTGTAAAATCAATTAATTTGAGATATCAAAAATGGATAAATGTTAGGGATGGGTCGGTTATTTTATAACCGTTACAGATCCAATAACGGTTGCAACTGTTATCTCGCTGGGAAAATAGCAGGTATAGCACGGTTGTTTTCGGACTGTTGTGGACATATCATCGACCGCCGATGCGGCGTATTCAACTGCGTGGCGCTACGACTGTCTGATCGAAGCCGCTGTTTATTACAAATAGTTACAACTCCCCTAGAAAAATAACATATCAGATCACGTACCTACATAAATATCCTCTCGAACGGTTATTACGGCGGTAGTCGACATCGAGTCGGACGTTTATTATGGACATATTTTCTAAGTAATTGTATGTATTGGAATTATCAAATGAAATAAAGAGACCGATGTTATATAAAAAATTTACTTATAAAAACTAAAAATACAACCGTTATATTTATTATATAGCATTTAAGCACATAGATGTTCTCCCATTTCGAAGATTAACTAAGATTAAATATAAGAAAAATAAGAGTAGAATCAGTCAAAATGGTGGAAATTAAACGCTGCTGTAACAATGATTGCAGTGAATCTAATAGTACAACAGTTATCACTTAATTTATTTGAATCTGTTAACCAGTTTAAAATTTATCTGCAAAAAAACGCAATAAAATATTTATATTACAAAAAACTTCTGAATTTAAATTTGGGTGTGCTGCAAGATCAGCAGTTGCACATGGACGCCATCTATTGTTTGTACAACATGCGTTTTGAATTTAAATATGTAAATGGATAAAAATCGGAGTCGCTATGCCATTTAGTGTTCCGATGATTTGTATAGATCCAAGGGAACATGATCCAGCTGAATGTTACGCGTGCGTGAATTATACTGACGGTATGAACAGAAGAAAAAGTGGTTCTTTGAAATATATTCCAACAATATATACTCAATTGCCGCTGCCGCTTTCAAATACAATTCCTGTTCCAACAAGACCAATTTCAACAGAACAATATGAACCATCAGCATTAGAAAAGCGACAAAAAGCTACATGCTCCTTTAGGTGACACTTGTTGGAATTTACAAGAAGAAGATGACGATACAGAAGAATCAGGGCAATCAGAGAATGAAAAATGAAAAAAATCAAAATGTTTTTTTTTTTTGCAAAAAAAATATAAAAAATCGACTGAATCGATTCAATTTTTTTTAAATAGTTTCTATTCGATGTGCATTCGTCAATACGATATTTATTCGATCGATTTCCATCGATTTAAATTCAATAAATGGTCAAAAATTGATAAAAATTACTTTTTTTGGAGCTTTTGGGCCTAGAATTTTTAAATTGAAATTGTTCGAAAACGCAAGCTAACTTTTAAAAACGGTTGGCACCATTGGATTCAGCATACTCGAAGTAGGTACACCTCCCGGGTGCACAGCTTATTGCAAGAAAAAGTCTCCAATTCGGGCACAGTGTTACCACTAGGAATATTGTTAAAACAATTTAGATCATTATTAGAGATTCCATCATTCCATAAAACTGCATTCGCCTGTTCAGATCATCTTCGTTAAGGTCATATAGAAGTCGAGTCTTATAGGGCTTGTATTTGTTTTTCTCGAACTTATATCATTTCCTAATGCCAGTTGACTGGTTGACATAGTTGAATTATCCGTTACAGTAAGTAACACATCTAGAGATTGGTCTTCATTAGTGATTGATTTGGGGCGGCCGGCTTTAGGAATATTTTTAACATCACCCGTTTCTCTAAATTTAGCAACCAATCTCCACAGTCACTCCAATACACAAACAATTGGTTAAAAGCAACAATGTTTTGCTGCCATTATCGTATGATAACGGTAAGAACGAGTGGGACTCAATAGTTAGATATTTTTAAATATCTTTTTTTTCTGTTATCTAACCCCACGAAAACAATACATATCCATATTAAGAAATTTATGGGGATTCCAAATCTGACAAAAATTATTAGTTAAAAAAAAGTATTTTTTTTTGATACCATTAGAAGTCATTTGAAAAAAAATCACAAATGGTGAGAAATAATAGAAAATAACTTGCCAAACAAATCTTGTTAATAACTTTTTTTTCTAAAGTTTATATTTATAGATATTAGACTAATGCGTTACTTTTGCCGAACCCTGTATATGACTTTTTAACAATACAACAAAAAAACGCTCATTCTTAAATTATATAATTTCTTATTATTTATTCTGTTTTTACCAGTAAAAATTACAAACTTTCACTTCAACTTTGTGTAGTATTCGAGAATGTCTGTCTTATTCAAAGTAATAAATCGAACAAGCATAAATCATAGTAGAATAGTATAGTTTAACAGCATAATAGCGGATTTCCCGTTCATAACGCTTCACGCCGGTTACGCTAGGATTACTTTGTCTGTTAGGCATGGAATTTACTTTTTATTATCAATAACTTCCGAAAATTAGTTTACATTCTAATTGTAATATTCATTATGGTAATTTAGTGATTTCCTTCATCTTAATGTGCACATATGTAGATAGCTTAGATTAGCAAATTCAGATTCTGCAATTTCCTACAATTAGTAGGACATCAATGTTACCGCTACAATATTGTACACTGAAATTCACCTCTGTTGTGAGAATTCTCGTAAACTTTTTACTGGTCATATGTATTCAACGACATTTTCAAGAAACACCTATGCATGTAAATAGTGTGGTTTTATATTCTGAAAATAAGGAATTTAAAGTAAACCTTGTAGGTTTTCCCAAATATTAAGCTGCTTTGTGCAAAAATATACAACATTCACACTTTTACAATTATGATAATTTGAGAAATGTCCAAGTAAGTACAGACAACCAAAACTTGTATAAAAAGATAAAAATGAAATAGCGTTGTAGTGATGTAAACAAAATATACTAGTTAGAGGTTTGATCCGTAGGCTTCCGTGGTCGTTAACAATACTATACCCTAGGTTTCGGGTTGGAACCGCGTCGTTGTCGTAGCTTTGCCCGACGTTTCGCCCACACTCTTATGGGACATCTTCAGGGCTGTTACTGCGCACTGAACAGTAACACACAGTAACAGCCCTCTAGATGTCCTATAAGAGTGTGGACGAAACGTCGGCCAAAGCTACGACAACGACGCGGTTCTAACCCGGAAACCAAGAGTATAATACTAGTTAGAGGTGCTTAGAATAGTTGTTTGGCGTTTCATTTTCTTGTTTTCCCCATCATTATATGAATTACTGTCTTTTTCAAAACGTTTGAGAGCTTTTAATTTTTGTAGAGACAGAATTTATAGTTTTTCTTTAGATTTTTGAACATCCTATACTGTTCAAAATATCTTCGCCTAAATAATGATAACGTAATGTGTACTTCTCTAATTGGAAGTACTATATCGCTGGTGCTTGAAATTCTTGCTTTTTATGTTCAGCCAGAATATTAAAAACACTTACTCTGCATATCTCTGCAAAACAATATATGCTTGTGCGGTAAGCTCAACAGCCTCTGTTCTACTGGAATTAAGGCGTTCAGCTTCGTACTTTTAGCGTGCTGAAAACTGATTTCTTTTCCTGAATAACGCAATTAGTTTTTCGGCGGTGAATGTGTCATTTCGTGTTTTCATTTCTTACTTGCTAGTGCATAATTATAGCTGTATTAAAACAAATATTAAACAAATTAAAATAACAAATGAAAGCAATAAAATCTTGGACGTAGCTAAACAATATGAACCACATGACAGATGACAACAACGGAGTGAATCAGACTTTTAACAGCTACAGTATTCGAATCTTAGAAAATATCGCAACAAATCGATTTCAGTAATAGTCAGTTTTCTTAGGAACTTTACATTTTCAAAAAAAAGCAATATCTCGAAAACAGTGAGGGTTAAGTATAGCGAATCTTGAAAAATATTGGCCTATTTCTTATATAGAATTCAAAATGTATCAATATGCAGGGTGTTCAATTAAAAAAAAAACCTAAGAGTTTAATAAAATACCAACCCGTAATTAACGTACTGATTCTGCTTTCAAATAAATTAATATTACCCATAAAAATACTCAACAGAATTCATCCTTGTGTATTATCTTTCTCCAATCTTTGTTACATTTTAATTTTCTTTCCTGTTCCTTAAAAGCTCATCATATGTCGCCAATTTGAGGGTTATCGTTGTTGCTACTGAGCTGTCAATTGCAGGAAGTCATTGCTCATCTGCTAATAGTAATAAATGTTAATCTACAAAAGATAACTTCACTGGAAATCTTTAAGGAAGCATGTAAAATATTCTAAACTTTATGCATTATACGAGGGTAAGCCAAATATTATCTACACTTTCACCATAACAAGCTTTGAAGGTTATCGTAGTGGCGGCCGCTTGCGCATGCGTTGAGTTGGCGCCTTTGTGGTCATTTGTGCGGAATTTAATCACGATCGCGTCATTTGTCTGCTAGCTACAACAGCATAAGCATGTCAGCTCCGCTATTAGTTTGCACCAAAGAGGAACAATGAGCAGTGATCCGATTTTTGTGGTCATAGGGTGTGAAAGGTGCTGAAATTCATCGGAGACTTTTGTCACAATACGGGGACAGTGCTCTATCTCGTGAAAGCGTTTTTTTGTGGATCGAAATGTTTCAAAGTGGCCGCACGAGCGTAACACAAAAAGAGGGAGTTGGACGGCCGTCAACCCCGACCACCGACGACAACATTCAGCAAGCTCGAGAGATGATTACAGCATATAAGCGAGTTACCATAGGTGAGGCTGCATCTTCTTTAAACATCAGTCAATTATCCACGATGAACTCAAATTTCGTAAAGTGTGTGCGCGATGAGTACCACGAATGCTTACCGCAGAAAACAAAACCAAACGTTTGGACATCTGCCAACGCTTACTGGATCGCTTCAACGCGGAAGGCGACGCATTTTTAAGCGGAATAGTGACCGTTGATGAAACGTGGGTTCATCACTACGAGCCCGAATCGAAACGCCAGTGTATGGAATGGGAACACCCAGGATCCCTTAGCACGAAAAAATTCAAGACCTCGCCATCGGCTGGGAAGGTGATGCTAACCGTGTTTTGGGACGAAAAAGGCCCTATACTGGACGACTACCTGGACAGGTAGACTACCATAAATAGTGCGAGTTGCAGTGATTTGTTGGCGAATAAGCTGAAACCAGCAATTCGAAACAAACCCCGTGGTCTACTCTCAAAGAAAGTTTTGTTGTTGCAAGAGAACGCCCGTCCGCACTCGGCAAAAACATAAACAAATAAGAAGAAATAACATAAAAAAATAAAACAACATTCTCATTAAAATATTAGGCTATGTCTTGTGCTCATCGAAATAGTCTCCTTTAGCTTGCACAGTTGATTTTGTAACTTTTTTTGCAATTTTTCTGCAATCACACGTACGGAATATCCTGCCTCGTGTAATGTGAGAATAGCCGATCGTTTTTCTACAATTATAGGCTTTCCTTTCGGCATTTTTTAAATATTACTTCCACAAACACTGCAACCGAACATCCCTATCGAAATTTGTTTACTAATAGACTAATTCACAGCGAGTGTGATGACTCATCACACTCTTGGAATTTCTCTCTATAACATTTATTCTAAGGAGGATTTCCTTCTTAAATACTTTATTGTTATTCCAACTTTGTTGCAGAAGTTTTTATAGTAATACTAAGGGTATTGAATATTGAAAACATTCGATCTTTTAAAATTTTAATAGGTGTCTTAACTTCAACGGCCGGTAGTGTACATTATGGAGTGATTCCAACTTTTGGCCTGTAGCGTATGGACTTTTTGTTGTATTGTTACGACAGTAAATTCGCCAAGATAGCGCATTGATTTTCTGTAAAAGCCAGTTATTTTTTCAAGGTCGATGTAGTACATAGGATTTGGTTTATTCAAAAATTTCTACTTTATTTCCCAATACTTGATACACTCCCTGGTAATGATCGATTTATTGACAAGCCAAAGCGCGTGTATTAGTTTCGGTAACTTGAGTTGTAACGAAACGTATGTTTAGTTGGTTCCTTAATTAAACTTCATCGTTTGAGTGCCAGGGGTCCTTGTTTTCCAATCGATAATTACCAAGAGGCGCGATAAAGCTTGTCTCATTCTGTGTCCAAAAACGCCTATTTTCTGTTTATATGCGGTAAGTTTTCTTTTAGTTTAGTGTTATTCTGATATTTCTCGGAGCATAAGTAGTGACATCAGTGTGTTTAAATCATATAGAAGTATTATTCAAATATTTTATTGCATATATAAAAGGTATGCGGATTAATATTTTCACTAATTTCTTGTTATCCAGAGTATAATTATATTTTATTTTTATTTTATGCCCTTCAGCGATTCAATGGCTTCCAAACATAAGATAACTAACACAATAGCCGATTTCGAATTACGACAGCGGTGGTAGTAATATTGTCAATTTTAAGAAGAATAAGTGTCATCTGATTACGACCTTAACTAATGTCCATAATATCGGTCACATTTTAAAATATATTAGGATTATGGAAAATGAATATAATGACCGAGGCAATTCATTCGTAGAAAAATCCAGGCCGAAGCACCTTTTACTTGATAGCGCCAAACCGATCGAATATTTTAATCTCTTTTTTTACTAATTCTCTTTGGGCAATGATGTATGAGGAAACAAAGAGATATGCCGAAGAATTGTTGATAACATCTACAAATCTAGAATGGAAATTGGTATCCAGTCACAGTTTTGTTGGAAATGAAGGTATCAAGAAACTCAATTTATATTGGGCCGAAAATTCAAGAGCTATACCTTAGTTAAAAATATGTTCCCAGGGAACAGATTTTAAAATCTTTTAGGATGTTTCTATTTAATTGATGATAAAAAGTGTTTTCCACCGAGACATGAAAAATATTATGCATGTGTCAAATTGAATCTGATTGTTGAGCACGGCAATCAGGTCTTTCAAAAATACTACATTCCACACAAAGAGTTGTCTATTGAGGAATCTCTAGTAGGAACGCTTTATTACTCAAGAATCGCGCAATATTTAGCAAACAAGAAACATTACAAGTGGATCATGAGGTTCTGGATGCTTTACGATGCAATATCAAAATATTGCATATCGTTTTACTGTTATCGAAGTGCAAAATCAAATATTTCGCGAAATGGGCTCAGCTACGATGTTATACAAAAATCAAAGCTCTTATTAAAGCGCATGGTGATGCCACAAAATGTGCAAGCAGTTTTATTTAAACCATTGTACTTTTACACATACTACTAATAGTACATAGGGGTGCCTAATACATATGACCAAGGCTGTAAACATATATTTAATTATTGTTTTTTATAGTCTATAATTCAGTTCATTATATTATTATAGTAATGGTTGTTTATAAGAATAAAAACTTGTATACTTACAAAGTGTAATATTATTTCAATTTTGTTTAAATTTGTCCAAGACTGCAAACACACGTATCGACAAAAACCAAGCGTGCTGTTCCTTTCGGCTTCACAGCTTAAGGTGTTGGCACTTTTGGACACAGGGTAGAAGAATCGCAATCGCGCCGCTTAGCGCCCAACCGGTTAATGGCGATCTTAAAGAAATAATATCAAGGAATCATAATAAATTGTCAATTATTATAAAAATAATCCTTTTTAACTCCATTTATAGATAGAATATTGTGATTAATTTCTTCTGAATACTTTCCTGGTGAAGGTATGATATTGCAGATATATCCATTTTAATTCTGTTTATTGGTCCGTTTTAAGAATTATTGGTGGTATACTTACTGTTCATAGAATCATTTCTTTTCTTGTAGTGCTGTATTAAAGTTTTTCCTCTGTCCGAGAATAGTTGCTACACTTCAATTTAACATTTGTCCGAAAATAGTTGCTACATTTTGTTTTATGTGAAATTAAATAAAGAAACAAGAAATTACTAAACAAGACTTTATTGTTTCGACTAAAAACAAACATTATTAACTTTGCACTACATTTATACTCGGTTATTTAAACATTCTTGTTCGGTTTTAATGGCATTTTCGTCGCATTTAATGGATCCAATTGATGGAGCATTTCGTCTTAATATCATTTTATTTATGTGTTGCAATTTGTAGGAGTTTCAACCTTTATGTAATAATGTACTTTCCATAGCTTTCTGGAAAGACAGAAATACATTATCTAAGGTTTCCCAATTTGTATCCCAATAGGCCTTTTGTACTGCTTCAATCAGTTCGTCAATATTTTTTTGTGGTAACTGATTGATTGAATGGAATTGAAAAATCCCAAAATTAAAATCTGAGCTGTTCGGTGGCTGAGATTTCAATTGCATATCCCAACCGTCTTCAGTAAACGCCTGCGTCAGTGCAGCATCATTAGAATAGAGATGCGGTTTTGAATTGTCTTGCTGTATGTATATTGTTCTTTTACGAGAACCAAGAGGCCATTTGTCGCGTATAGCTGGTACTAAAATATGCAGTATCATTTTCCTTATTTCTTCTTTATTGACAACTTCCATAGGTTGGGTTACTAAAGGTCCCTTTTGTCGATTTTTGCTATTTCTCTTAGCTGGTGAAGAAGACACAAATGGCCAAATCCCTAACTTCCCATCAAAATAAGCTATTCTGTGTGTATACCAGCGTGGTCGAGCAACTGCTGCCATAAACATTACTTTGGTGATGAATCTTTTACTTTTACAGGGTCTATATAGACGATCTTCGGGAGTTGTATAAAATCCTCTCTTAGTTTTAGTTAGATAGAACCATTTCTCATCAATGTGTACATAATTGAGTAAATCCTCGAAATATCCAGATGGTAACAAAAAATTTAAACAAAACTCAGCTCGCTGCCGCATATTCTCTTTTGTCAACAATGGTTTAACAAAACTAGTAACTCTCTTAATTCCCTTTCCTTATTTTAATCTGTCGTGCAATGCACTTTTTGGAACATGCGTAAACCAATGATCTTAATGTGTGAATAGTAGCAATACTTTCAATTTGTTGACTATAATCTATTTCCTTACGACCACATTTCTTTTTACGAAAATTAACATTAATGGTAAAATTGTTAATTTGGCATTCTCGAGCCTGTTTCCATAGTTTAGAAATTGTTGAACGGGAACAGCAAAACTTACGCGCGGCGGCATTTATCACACCCCTAGTAAGTTTTTCGGCTTTGAGGTTTTGCAATAAATAATGTAAAATTTGTTTACGTTCATTATTATTAAATTCTCCACACTTTTTTTCACCTGCTGGAGTATTTGATAAAATACTTTTAGCCATTTTGCAATAACAGCGGTTAAATTACAAATACACTAAAATTTGACGTTTGACAACTGCATCTCAAAGCAAGAGTGCAATTGCTACGTGACGTTTTGATCATCGCACGCTTAGATTCACACATAATCTACTTACTGCACCGAACAAATTAATTTACCTCATATGCTTGCAATAATCTTTACATTAAATTGAAATGTAGCAACTATTCTCGGACAGAGAAAGTATTAGATTACAAGCGCAGTGTCTAGTGTCTTTTTTATGAAATTAAGGCGAACGCTCTCTTTAATATTTTACTGTGCTCCTATGTCTTGTTTTTGCAAAATAAAATTGCCTGAATTGCTACGATTTGTATAACCTAGAATAAGACGATGGCAACTTATAAATATACTGGTCATTAGTATGGGCCTTTTTCATCCGGGTTACCGAATAAATTATTCGGTAACCCGGTTGAAAATAGAGGCCCATCGAGCCTTTGAAACAGCTGTTCCGAATTGATTAATATTCTGTGTGGTGAGGAGGGTGCCGATACTGTGTTACTGTGTTGTTTGCCTAACTATATCAAATTTCAATTATATATTTGTGTTATTTTCCTGCGTCAAATGTACTTGTTTTTTGTTCTACAGAGGAAAATATTTCCTGTTACATACCACAAACACCATTGACAAAGTAAAATGGCGTAACAAATGGCTTCTATAAATACCGATTACTTCTGAAGCGCGATGCTGTTCGATTTAATTAGAACAGTTTATTATTATTATTTAGCGAAACGTATTTGTTGGTATAGTTATGCAATCGTTGCAGCAACCGATGAAAATAACGGACATACCTTCGTTGGTAACAATACAAATCATATTCATGCACAGATTTACTTGTATGATAAAAATAACACTGAGCTCTTCCTGTATATTTACTAAGATTTATAAAGTATTACGTTAATTATTGTTAATTTAGTTGCCATCATTCGCGCGAAAATAAATTTATTAGTTTTTGCACTTATATCAATTTCTTCTACCGATTTACTACTGCAAATATTGCTGTTATTGGAAATCTTCCGAAGGCCACTTTATCCGTTAAATGCGCTTGTTGTTGTTAAGCAGGACATTGAGTATCGAATTATAAGTGGAATTAGTAGTTTCTTCGTTATAACATAAACATGTTATTACGTTAAAATGCCCATTACATAACACATACACAAGTTTGATCTGTTGCTTCCTTACAATGTAATTAAAAACATGCCGCTGTCATTCCATGACGTGATTTGGAAGTGCACAACACTACACACCATGTAAATGAAACTTTATCCTAATTAATTAACGTATAACTGCTAAGTAGGAATAATAAAAGTATCAAGAGGAAGCCGTGAGATACGAAATAATCTTATTTTTTAAGTATTCAGCGTCCTGCTTCAAAGGACTAAAGTTACATACATATGTATACATTTTTTTCGTTTTACGAATTCACACGTAAACCACAATCATACATTATTACAGTGGGAGCTTTTAACTAAAATGAAATCATTTATTGAACGATTGCAGTGGTATCAATTTTTAGGTTATACTGCAATGGCAAAATTATTCATCAAGTTGTTTACATTGCGTGGTAAATGCAATATTAAGGTGGTAAGTATATCTAATATTCAGTTTGTAAATGTCCATCACTGTATAACTTATGCACCAAAGAATACTTCGTTGTGGATGCATGCAATGTGTATATTAGCAGAACAAACCTATTACATAAACTGTGTTCATGCAACCTAACAATATGAGTGGAATAATATAGATGGAAATCAAATAATTAGAAATCATGTCTGGCCAGTTAAATGTTCAATTCAATTGGGACTGCACTGTCATCAAAGAAAATTGCACTACCTAATGTATTTGTTACAAAAAGTCTTTACATTTATTGAAAATAGCTTAAAATTATATAGAAAATATTTAACATGACTGTACGCAATAGTACGAATCTTTTCCTAATGTACCTTTTGACACGGCTCGGCATTATTGTATGAGGGCGATTCGTAAAGTAAGTTCTGTTTGATTATTACAAAAAAAAAACATCAATGATGAAGAGGTTTTTATTATATTATACAACTTAAAACTACTACTTTCAGCTATTTTTCTACATAGTTGTCATTAAGACTGAAACATTTGTCATAGCGATGAACCAATTTTTTGATGCCCTCTTCATAGAACTCTGCCGCCTGTGAATTAAGCCATACTGTAGTAACACTGTGCAAATCAGTGCGTGAAATTTGAAGGAAAAAAATACTCACTTCTGTGATTGTGAATCGCCGATTTTCACGAATTTTCTTGTCGACATTACCCAAAAGTTCGTCCGTCACAACGGTTGGTATTCCACTCCGTTCTTCATCATGGACATTAGTTCGTCCTTCTCGAAACATACGGCACCGTCTTCTAACCACATTGCGACTCATGATATTTTCACCATAGACGGAACAAAGTTCACGATGAATCTCGGCATCCTTCATGTTCTTTACACACAGAACTCGGAAAACAGCATGCAGTTCACAGTCGGCGGGAGTTTCAATTGTAGCAGCCATTTTAAACGACCAAAATAGCACGGAAAAATGTCCTAACGATTCTCTCACTAGCATTGCTAGACTCACATTGAACCAGACTACACCGCAGCGCTGCGATCGCGTCGATATCCCCACTCCTCTGCTTACTAGACGGAAATGGAACTTACTTCACAAATCGCCCTCGTATATCTATATTTCAGCATTGCAGACCTAGTAGGATTGAGGCACTAAGTTCCACCATTCTTTCTTATTCACTGACTTCCCTTTCCATTTTGTAATTTTGCACGTTTCCAAATCTTTTATCACTTGCTTCTTACATCTTGTTGTTATCTCCTTCTTCCCCTTGCGTTTCTTTATCGTACTTTTTTCGAATTCTTTTGCATTCCATCCTAATGATATGTCCAATCCACCTCAATATTTTGTCCTTCTATAATGTCTGGTACCTCGTATAACTCCATTTACCTTTTTATCCCCGAATATTTTCCTTAACAGTTTCCTTTACCACTCCACTAACATTTTCTGTCCGTCTGCTCTTAATGTCCTTACTTCGCAGCGGAATGTTACAATTGATCGTATTCTTCTTTTATAGATCTTTAACTTCAATCCGTTTGATATTATTTTACTGTAGAATAATTTCTTTATTGCGATTGTACATACATTGATTATCTGCCTTTATTTTTGTTTGTATTTCGCTCTTATTTTTAGGCTGTCTAAATACGTCCACACAGAAATATGTAAAACACTCCACTTTCTCGAATTTATACAGGTTCCTTTCATTTGTATGTACATACATCAAAAGTTTTTTCCGCCAAAAATTCGTTTTCTGTGCATGCAGTGTACTTTCTTATTTGCTCATTAAACTGTAGCTGCATTACCTTACTTTTCTTGTTCTAAAACGCAGCTCGCTTTTATTTCTTGTTAGAACAGCCAAATTTTCTAAAGCCGCCGTGATATTCTCCTGCTTTTTTTTCTAAGACTTTTGATAATCTTATTCCTAAAAGGATTTTTAGAAACTCTTACGAGCCCTAATAACTACATATTGGAATGTTTAATGATTTTTCCAAAAGTTCAGCATATTCTTAAGATACTTTAAAATATTTCAAAACAGGTTGTCGAAAGAAACATCCTTTTGAGTATTTAACAACGTTTGACAATTGTCAATACTTTATCCTTTAATTGTATTTTTAATTGAAATTCCAAAAATATATGACCTTCGTAGACACCTACATGTAGGGCAGTGGAAAAATGTTATCAAGTAGTCACGGAAAACAAAGCTGAACACCCACCTCTTACCTTTATTGGTAATCTCTTGTTAATGTCTAAGCGAACAACATTTTTTAGAACTGGTTAAAGATGCCTTTAGTTCGCAAAAATTGCGCGTAATTATTATGTCCCAGTATTTTCAAGAAAAATCATTAAAGCAAATCGCCGCTGATTTAAAAATGGCAAAATCTTCAGTAGGAAATCTACTACAAACACTATAGACAAACTGGAACTGTCGAAATGGAGGAAAAGTGTTGGTAGAGCCTGAATTATAACTGAACGAAGCCAAAGAAGCTTGGCCAATATTTGTAAAGAAAATCGCAGAAGCACTGTAAGGGAAAATACGGCCCTTTGGAATCAGAGCAGTAGTTTTAATGTGTCCCGTGAGTGTTGTAGGAAATATATACATAAAACTGAATTCGAATTTTACAAGGTATTTAAAAATATATGTATGTGCATAAGTACATTATATAAATAACTGATTCACGCCAAAAAGAAAAAACCTCTATTAACTGCTGTACAGAAACGAAACCGACTGATATGGGCAAAATCAAAAGCAAACTGGACTTTTAACGATTGGAAGAGTTATTTTCAGTGACGAGTATAAGTTTGACGTTTATGTAGGGAACAATCGAAAACGGGCGATTAGAAATAAAAGAAGCTTTTCATGAGGACTGTCCCAAAAGGACTGTTAAAAAAGAGCAAATGCTATGGGGTTGTATATTTGCCAGTGGTTTGGGCCAATTGGAGTTGGTTGAGGGTAAGGTGAATGCTGCAAAGTATCAAGAAATTTTGCAGGACAGTTTGTTGCCCAGTTTTGAAAAATTGTACGCAACCTTTAGTTGTCAAATTTCGTTGTTCTTTCTTTAAAATTTAATGATTTATTGCAGTTTAAAATATTTGTTTAGATTCTGACAGGTAAGAATTTCTTAACAAACATGTATGTTTCAAAGAATGAGTAAATTCTCTTTCAATAATAATATTAAATTAATATGGAATTATTACACTGCGTCCCAACATTGTTAAGGTTCATACAATATTGAAATTTCAATTGCAGAGAATATATTTTCCATTGAATTGTATGTGATATATAGGACCCGGATTTCGATATACATCTCAGGTGTGATTTGAATGGAAATGTGAGAGTGTTGCAATAGATTGATGAGACATATATCTGCAATTTCCTCCAAATCAATGTAGAGATGTATATCGATATCCGAGCTCTGATAATATCTTTCAAATTAAAAATATTTATATATTTGTCATCATCATTTCCCTTGTTTAGAAAAGTAAAACGTTATTGTTTGAAATTAGATTGAACCAATGTAGGCGGTCTTAAACATTTTATGAGACCTTCTAAAACTGTCTATCCAGAATCTTCGAAATTCTTACTGAATTTTGTCAAAAACACTCCGATTTACAGTTATATATCGAATGTAATTCTATATCTAGTATCCCAGAGAAAGATTTCGTCATAAACTTTTCACCTAGGATTATTTCCATTTGTAATAATAAACGCCTGAAGTGAAACCTGATAAGTCACGCTGGAAATTGAATTTCAGAAGAAACCGATATAAATAACTTATGAGGTTGTAATTATTTATCCGTACTAAGGTTCAAACGCGGTCATGTACAATGTCAAGAACAACGTACCGTATCATCGTACAGGATTCTCTTTCAATCGATATCTGTACGTGTTTGCGTCAATGTAAAATAATATATAATAAATACGTATTTTGTTTTCCTCTCTTCGTCAAAATGCACCTACATGTAACCTGTAGACAATAGAAATTACTTGATTCTCCACAACTTTGATTATAAATTTAGTGTTAGTTTCCGAATGATTTTATCGCTTGTTAAAGTCTCTGTTGCAACTCAGTATAAATTAAATATGTTTGTAAATATAATTAAATTATTGAGAAGAAAACATTTGCCTAGGCTTTAAAATTATGCAACGTAAAACCGGTTTAGTTGGCAGTGCATTGCATGCAGCAAATGTTATGTTTGTACGAAGTTAGGTGAAAGGTCTTTTCACACGACCTTGTAGTGACAACGTTGTACAAATTGTACACTGAATACAAATTACAACTAACAACTACTTATGCATAATGTTGAGGCATAAAAAATAAGTATGCTTCGTTGAAATTTAAAATACATACATTATGTTATGGCTATTGCGAAAAATTACGAATGATATGATTTCTGGAAATAGTATTCAGATTGCATAACTGAATATAAACTCATATAGGTCAATTGCATATGTACACTCATCCACAGGTGTTTCTACATTAATGGATGTTTCATAAATATGCAATTAATTTTGTTATAATATATTGTTGTGATAAAGTCCAGTGAACAACATATATAAGTTTGAAACTAATTTTACTAACGGAAATTTAAATTATATTTCTTAAAAAAAACAACTTATGCAAATGTATCGTATATGGATAGGCAAATTGCTAATCATATCCAATTCATGGGTTTTAAAACAACATTCACATGGTAACCACGTTTTATTACACCGTACCTGACAATACCGTACATACAAAATTGAACTTCGTAACCATGGGAGCGGATGGTATGTTGAATGCTGATAGAAAAGTCAAGTTTTATTTATTCAAAAAGTTAACTGAAGCTCTGGATAACAAAAGTAATCAGAGACAGAATAAACAAATTTTCGACAATCAGCAAAATTTCAAAATTCTTTAATATTTTTATTTATATCTCAAATAAACGTGAGATTTTTTAAATAAAAACTGCAGTATATCATCCAACAAATCCTTTTCCACGTATAATTCGAAGATTACGATCCAAGAAGCAAGGCCCAAGGACCAAGCTACCTGGTTTTCAACCGAAGGCTGTTACGATTTCGAAAAAGGACATCCAGGAGCTGTTTTGCTGAGATTCTGCAACAGTGTGCAGCTACCGAAAATAAAATATTTGGCCAAATAAATTTAAAAAGAAAAATTCAATTATTTTTAATTTAATATCTACATTTCAAAAAAAAAACTTCTATTAAATAATTCAAAACTAAACTAGCGTCAGATAGGGATTGATTTAGGTTTTTGTCTATTCTTTGTTTATAAGAAATATGGTCTATCCAAATTTATTTATTTAAAATTTCAAATAAACTCACTGTCTCTTTAAAAAGATAAAAAAGTTATTAAGTTAGATCCCACGATCAACGAAAACATATTCAAAACGTCAGCTCTGAGGTTCATTTAATTCATAATTTAACTTTATTTACACACGTATATCATTACAATACGAGGTGTGCTTGTAGATGCTTCCCTCACCCTGAGCTCGATGGGCACGGTTGTAAGTTGCTCAGTCTCACTGTAGCAATCGTCCGTTCAAGTCCTTACTCTAGCGTCGCGTCGGAAAAATGCAGTGTTTAGATCGAGCAACGAGTTAACCTCAAGTTTCTTGTGAAACTGGCAAAAACTGCTACAGAAGCTCATGCCATGTTAAAGGAAGTGTAAGGAAATGAGTATTTATCGCACACACAAGTTTTTGAATGGTGTAAAAGGTTTAAGGAGGGACGTGAAACGACCGAAGACGATCCGCGGCCTGGACGACCCTCAACATAAAAAACGGATGACAGCATTCAGAAAACTGGTAAATTGATCCGCGAAAATCGTCGTTTGGGTGTCTGAAATGCTGAAATCTTAGGAATTAACAAAGAAACTGTCCGTCAGATTTTGTACGAATCATTCAACATGCAGAAAGTTTGCGCAAAAATGGTGCTAAAACTTCTCACTGCAGAGCAAAAGGAATCGAGAATGAACATTTGTGCTGACCTTTTAAACAACATTGATGATGATTCAGAATTGTTAAACAGAGTGGTTACTTGTGATGAATCGTGGTTTTTTACCTACGATTCTGAAACAAAGCACCAGTCGATGCATTGCCCAAGCTCACCACGGCAAAAAAGCGAAAATGAGTAAGTCTAAATTCAAGGCCATGATGATTGTTTTTTTTGATATGCGTGGAATAGTCTACGTCCACTGGGTCCCCGAAGATCAGACAGTCAATCAATATTATTACGTCGAGGTTCTAACTACCCTTCGTAAACGAGTGAGAAGACGAAGACCCGATTTGTGAAAGAACAAATCCTAGATGCCCCACCAAGACAACGCGCCAGCCCATTCCGCCCTCTGGGAAGGCGTTCTTTGTGAAATTCGGCATCACCGTGTTGGACCACCCACCGTACTCGCCCGACCTGGCCCCCTGTGACTTTTTTTTTAAGGTAAAATCGGAGCTTAAGGGGACAAGTTTTGACAGTGTGGAAGCGGTGAAAGCGAAAGCGACGGAAGTTCTCAACAAGCTGACAGAAACGAACTTCCAGCACTGCTTCCGACAGTGGAAAATTCGTATGGGGCGTTGTAGGGATCTGCAAGGAGAGTACATTGAAGGGGATAAACTTTGTAATGTAATTGGTGATCAATAAAATGTTTTGTAGCACCAGTCCGGTTATTTAATTGCCACACCTCGTATTTATCAGTAATGTTTTTTCAAATATTTTGCTTGGTACCCTTTAATTGATATTTTTTTTAATTTCTGCGAATCCTTCAGAAATCCTAAGTGTATTGTAGTATAATGAGTATAATAACATCTGGTACGTAGGTTTCCGTGGTCGTGCACACTGACTTACAGCAGTAATAGCCCTAAAGATGTCCCATAAGAGTGTGGACGAAACGTCGGCAGAAC
Source organism: Dynastes maya (assembly GCA_029619315.2). NCBI lineage: Eukaryota > Metazoa > Arthropoda > Insecta > Coleoptera > Scarabaeidae > Dynastes > Dynastes maya. Next base: position 31,672,786 of record JAROYE020000001.1, read on the forward strand.
CTACGACAACGACGCGGTTCCAACCCGGAAACCAAGAGTATAGAATATAATAGTTTATATCGGGAAATTATGGAGGTATCAGAACTACAAATACGGAGTACATTAGTAGTACGGAGTACGTTAGTGTTAGTTTTACTGTCGAACAAAAACATATAATTGTTAGTTATAAAGTTACTCCACGTCCTATTACTCTATACAAAAACACTATGCGTTTGCTAAATTCTTTATATATTGTTTAAAGTTGTCGGCGCATTGTGTTATTAACTTTGTTGTTTTCGCAAGTGCGAGATTACTGCAATTACCAAAACGCCAAGAAGTATGGCGGTCGCTAGAAGCTAACACATGGTTTGATGTCCGAATAACGACCAATTTTTCTTTTTTATGGAGTAACTGTTTTTTCAATTAATTGATGAATTCAAGCTGCTAATATGTACTACGTTGCAATGTAATTTATCTGAAGTTCAGGAGATTGACGATCTAATTGTCTCATTTATGACCCTGGTTAAATTTTCGAAATATTGGTTGAAATTAAAGAGTTATCTTATTTAAAAAATGTTGATCGTTATCTCATCGAAGCACGTCCAAATTACCAAAGACATAGTGTTCTCCCACTGATTGCAATGGTGTACACAAGAAAACAATTGTGTATCGCACTTCCAAGCTATTGTTATTACTATTACTATTGAGGCAGACCATGACACTAATCCCCTTGTTCACCGCTTAGAATCCAACTATTCTAAGCTTCTTTTCTGAATTTCAATACTACTCTAGGATATTTTTCTCTCAATTTAGCAGGTATTAGGAATGGCCTACTGAAATGTTGATGCCGTTTGTGACTGATGGTGACAGATTGGCATAGATTGCGTTCTGCTGTCTCTAGATATTTTTGGCCTACTCGACAGAATTGATCTTCAGCTTTTCCTAGTTTATGTAAGTGACATTTTGGGGCTGCATGCTCTATCTATAAGTCTGCCAGTATACCGAGTTCTCCTTTCTCCTTGCTGAGAGATAACACTGTCTTTACTGTCTTTAGCGAGCTTAATTTGGCCTGTTATGTTTTGCCCGTACCAGGTTTTTTTAATTTCCCCCCCATTTCCTATTTTGGGTGGCCCTTTTGTAGGCCACAGTAAGGGTTTGAATCAATAAAAGGCGTATTCGCTAGTTGTTCCCCCGTATCCCTTTCTCGAAGTTCTTTTTGGCGCATATATTGAAAGCAAAAGTTTCTGCTTGAAATACATCAGTTTGGAGCCCCGTAGGTACTTTTAGATGGTTGTTGGGTCCACTAATGCTTATGCTTGTTCTGACTCCTTCTATTCTCAAATTGTTTATGCATCGTACTACAGTTCCTCTTTTAAATTGAGGTTCACTAGCTACCCGCTCACTACGGTTACAAAGCTAATCAAAGTGTGTTGCATCGGGATCGAGTCCTCTGCAATATGTATCAGGTAGTTTATGTTGCAGTCTATAAGGATTTTAAGACTACCTTCAATATTTCCCGATATTAGCACTTTTTCAGTAGCTCCTACTCCCTTCCTGACCTCCGATATCTGGAATGCGGGGATACTAGGGACTTATTATAAGTCCAGCCAACGACGATTATGGACAAACGGAGAAATATCTATTCTTTAATTCATTTCCTTCATATTGTAAATCTTCAAATTTAATAGAATATTTTTCTACAAGTAATAGCATAAAATTGGCGGTATTTCTAACATAATTTCATATATTAAATATCTTTCGTCAAGTAATCGTCGTATACGTCAGTAAAATTTATTATTGGACGGTTGTTAGTGGTATTTTATATCATAGAGTAGCATAATTTGAGTCTTCTACTTGCGTCACTACATGTATTGCATCATGCTGCTATTAAAAATTAGAATATTCGTTGGACATTCATCTACAAATTATCTTTGGAAAGGAATTATTAAAATTTTCTGTATATGAAACAATCGCTATCGCGATTAAAATAAAAGAGTAGAGGGACACTAATTAATTTGTGACTTTTGAGTCGAGATTCTCATCCAGGTAATACGTGTTTAGGTTGTGTTACATTTTCTAAGTGTTTAGTTTTTAAATCGTCCTATAAATACGAGGTAGAAGTAAAGTTTGATGGTTGAAGAATAGGCAGGTTTCCAGTAGATAACATATAAACATAGAGTTCATACGAGATCGTCATTATTCCATTTTTCAGTATTAATACTCGTTAAAATTCATTAATTGATATCTGGTTTAATTTTAAACTGCCGAAAAAGTTTGTTAGAACACTTCCGAACCCCCAGTTCGTATAATTAATCAACTAATTTCGAAAAATATTTTCTTTAAATAATCTCACACATATAAAACATTTTAGTAGTTTTTCGCTAATTATAATGGTGTAGTCCAAAAACATTTCTGTGCCTAGAAAAATCTTTTTTTCTGGAACAGGTATATATTTGCTTATCAACCGAGAAAAAACGTATGAAAGTTGTTTTTATATTTTCAAAAATCCCTAAAGGAAAATGTAAAATATCATTATTGTCAAAGAATATGTGTAGTTGGAATAACGAAGAAACATTTTATGTAATTCCATAAAATGCTTATTAAATTGCCGAAACTTAATACTTAATACTCAAGAAACCATTAAATTGAATTAACATATATATCTTGTTTGTTCTATAAGTAGATGATTACTTCTAATTGTTAGTAATTTATCTTTCCATTTTAAAATACGTATATCCCCAAAGAAAATTCCATCTAGTAACCGGTAGAAAGCTTACGAGAAGTTTTCAAACTAATCTTTGTTTCACAAATAAACATGGGCAAAAATGTTCACCTAGAAAATTTAATATCCTTAAGGGAGTTTGCACATTGTCACATGTCACACATTGTCATTGGCAGAAGACCTTAATGGATTAATACATGAAGTTTAAGCTAAAACATTCTTGGTTTATCATTATTTATTAGGTTCTTTGTAATAAGGCAACAAATCCAAAATGCGAAAATTGTATTAATGGTAAATTAGTAGAAATTACGAATACATACTTACTAATAAGTACCAGTTTTCATAATGTTTGAAAACATCATACAAGCTCGTACGTAGCAATTATAAAGCGGGTATGTTGGAAATATTTTATTTTAATTATGTTTACTCATTATGTCTACAGGTGTACTTAAAACAGTCACTTTCAACTGCCTGAGGAAACTGCTGTTATCACAATGTCTAAACTTTTAACGGCGTTTGTCATGAACAACGTTGTAATTTGTAAGAAAAACTTTGTTTACCATTACGTTATAAGTTATAGTTATAATGTTATACAATCTGTCTTTCACATATACTGAACTATAAGGTACACCAAATGAAACTTGCTAATGTTAAGAATGTTATTATTATTAAGTTTATAATTTTGATTTCATGACCTTATAGCCAGGGTCCCCTCAATAGCGTCAGGCGACGGTAGAAAACATTAGTTGGCGCTTTTATACCCTTTCCCCCAATAAAAATACCGAACTATAAAAACATCGTTGAGTAAAAATTAAATACGAAAGATGTAAATATGTATATTATAGTTTACTGAAATTGAGAGGCTCCTAATGTTGAACAAAATATAAATATTTTAAAAGAATACTTACTTATACAATATGACCCATTTGAAATGGAAGCACTCCTGTAAAACCTATATTTTACATTAAAATTAAACCATTTTTTTAAATACATAGTGGATCAAAAGGTCTGTTTCCATACAAAATTTCAGAAGTTCATCCAAATTTTCAAGGCACACTATGATTATTTTTCGAGGTCGAAAATAGCAAAAATTTATTAGCTATTTTTTTACTGATAATTTGACTGCACCACTGAATTCAGAAAATCCAAAAATGGTTTTCACCAAGATTTCACTCAAATATGTTCATTAATAAAAATGTTATGAGAGAATCATTTTTCAAACTTTACCGTGCATTATTTCATAAATTTCATAAATCCGCTTACAACAACTAAACTTATTATTAAATGCAATAAAATTGCAAATAACTATTTTTTAGCAATCTAGCTACAATTAAAAAAGAGAATATAATTAATAGATCTACACAAAGAAATAAAAATTTTCTTGACTCAAACAATCAAATCGTAATTTTAATGGCGGCAAAAATATATTTTCTTAATTTAAAGAAATATTTTTTTTGATTCAAACAAATAATCTCTTGTAACAAATAACCTCAACATTGATTTGAAAATATATCTGTGTGATTTAATGTACCTAATATGTTTGATTTAACAATCCAATTCTTTCTTTTAAAGAACTTCGTCAGTTTGAAAGAAATATATTTTTTTTACCATTTATTTGATTTTTATGGCGAACGTTCCCAAAATGGGAGCATACTAAAAAATCTAATTTTTATTGAATTAATCACATTATTTGCATAAAATTTTTGTCTTAAAAGATAGATGTAAACTTTTCTGATTGTTAATTATAAAAATTTTATGCCAATAATATGATTAATTCATTAAAAAATCGTTTTTTTTTAGTATGTTCCCATTTTGGGAATGTTCGCCATTAAAAGATTGGATAAACATGTGTTTGTTTAACAAAATATTTCTGTGGTTTAAAGTATGCTGTTACTTTGACAAATATATTATTCTGTTTGTATTGTTACTCCACTGAAATGATTGGTACGATAGATGCTTTCTTCTTTTTAGGGAAGAAAGCTTCCATTTATAAGCACATAGAGTAACAATGTGTTAAAAATACACAATCTTTTGAAAAACTTTATTAACATTGTGGATAAACTAACAAAAGTACATGCCGAAAATCAATCTCCGTTTTGTAGTGACACGGTGCTTTTATTCTTAAAAATAAATAAATTCCAGCTCCTTAAAATACCATTAATTTCCTCCATGACGTTAAGGTGATATCAAGGCCTTCCTAAAGATCTACGTGGTCGCAAACAAAAACGGTGACTTAAATCATTCAAGTTTCTTCGAGATTACTCACATTTCCTAGGAACCTGTAAAGTGAATCTGGTTCAGTTAGGTTAGGTCTCGCTGTCGAAGTTGCAACCTTATTTTAACAATATTAATAACATCAAAGTTAGGTATAGTGCACCGATAACTTTAAACATACTGTAGTATGTCCAAATTGTTATAATATATAACAATACGTCGACAAAAAAATTGTTAAAAGGTATGCACTTTTATGTAGGTATCTATAAAAACAACAATTATCCATGTATACGTAATTTTTAATTGTATACGTACAAAATTATTTCGATAAAGATGATATAACCACAAAGTAACTTGTGTGTTGTGTATACAGATACATAAATATTAAAGGGATACTTGCACTACTTTTGTTTGCAAAGAATATTACAAAACTCACATTCATGTCATGCAGCTAGATTATTTTTTAGCTTTTGTTGGTAATACGCTGTTATTCGTACTAAATTCAAATTATAAGTTTTATTCGGTCGGATTTATATTACGAAAAATTGGTTTATTACTAAAGCGTGACAAACGGTTGCACCCGCAGAGGCGCCGTGAAAAGAGCTGTGTTTACTATGTACATACAAGGAATCGAGTGGACGTTCGGTTACTATCGGTTGATCGGTGTGCGTGTACTATTAATGTTCGAGAAACTAGTAGAACCGTCCGGGGTGTAAAAACAATAGATTGTTACCTTTTATTGACGTATCGATGATCACTGCGGTAATGTGCGACTGCCATGGTACGCCGCGTAGTACTGCAACATAAGCATTGCTTCCATTGTCGATTCGGTTAGGCCTCGACGACGGTCTGAAAACGTTTGCAAATGATCGTTCAACATCTAAGGAAGTAAGATTTGCGAAATTCAAATACTCCTGTATTCCAGATATAGATTGAACCTTTTCTAAATTCGGATTTTTATTTAAAACTGCACGAAATTTTTGCGCGACATCTAGTGCTATAGGATCCGTCAAGCTTTCTAGAGCGGCTGCTAAATTGTTGATGTTATTTAACGAGTCCTGTATAGATAAGTGAGTATTTTCTAACTGCAAAATAGATTGTGTCACTACAGAATAGTTTATGGAAATGTCATCTATTTCTTTTTGAACGTCCAAATTAAGAAAAAAGTTGCTGACTCTCGCGAATAGCTTGATAATTAGAAGAATTAAGTTTGAAAATGACATCTTTCACTTGGGAATAATATTTGCGATAGTAAGATACTGCCTCGATCCATGTTCCCCATCGCGTCAATACAGGCTGAGGCGGTAGCGGAATTTGCGGATACAATTGCTTGAATACGCGGATATGTTTGGGAGATTTCACAAACACTTTTTTGGTAGATGGTATTAAATCATTCACCCTAGGATACTTGCTTCGAATTGTTTCTGCTACGAGATGACATGCGTGTATGAGGCATGTTATGTGAAGAAGAGTCGGAAAGCATACTTTTTACGTCCTACCAGCTTTCAGCATTATTGCGGCTCCGTCCGAAACTAACATGGTGATTTGGGCTCCTACGATACAAAATTCTCTTAACATATTTTTTATAATGCTTACAACGGTTTTGGCATCAGTTCTTTCAATCCTTTTACTGCCTAACAACAAGGAAGCTGCTGGACCATTACGTTTTAAAGAACGCGCCACAATATGAATCACGCTGTGTTTCTGAGCATCAGTAGTTTCGTCCACAGTGAGCGAGATTTTTTAATTTCTCAACTCGTCTTTAATACAGTCTATTACTGTACTTTGCACATGTGGTAAATTGTACCGCAATTGTTTTTTTGTTGGCAGCTTCCATGATGGAACATATTTATCCCAAAAAAGACGAAAGTTTTCATTATCTACTAGGTGTGGGATGTTGCTTCTGCTCAACATGAAAATAAAGTCATACAAAAGTTTCCAGTACGGAATATTGTTTCTTAAATTCAATAGATGACGTTTACTTTTAATATGACTTCTACATTCAAATGTCGTGCGACCTAGCAACCCTATACCGCAAAATTTGCAACGAATGTGCGAACTTGTAAATTCCAAACCAGTAGGTATAGGGCCGACTGAGGGTGGGAAAAAACTTGAAGTAGGTAACGAATTCCGAGAAGCGACTCCTTTGTTGCGGTAAGCTCCCGGAACAGGTTAAACAGCTGCCGCAACAACTTAAACAGCTCGCGAAACAGGCTAAACAGCTCCCGAAACAGCTTAAACAATTCCCGGAACGGCTTCAACAGGGATACGTGGGTGGGGATGACAAGATAATGAATGAAGATGACATCCTTTTACCGCAACAAAGAAGTCGCTTCTCGGAATTCGCTACCTATATATAACTATATCCACATCCACAAACTTAAACTAATGGAGCATGAGATTAACATCAAGAGAAATGTTCTTTTAAAAAAGAGTGAAATATGTTGCCAAATGTTGTTAACTTGTTGACCGGTGATAATTGAAATTGTAAAGTGATATTTGCAAGAAATTGTTTTATTGCTAGAAATTCTATTGTAAATGTTTATACAACACATTGAGTGTTTTCAAGTAGGTGCATTTCAATAATAGTGATTAGGAAGCTAAATTGATAATTCAAACATAATTTGTTGATATCGGCCACCTAAGCAAGGAGAAAGAAGCTTTCACTGTTTTAGTCTAATTTTTTTCGATTGCCTATAACATTAGCTTTAGCGTGATAATGACAAATTCCAAATCTATATATGCGTCTTATCATAATCTATTCGTAAGGAGCACATGTTCCTTGAGCAGCTACTAATTAGGCAAATCTTGTACCGGTACTGCATTCTTTTTATATTATTCACTCCACCATTGAAGAAATGCATGGTTCGCGTGTAAAGCTTAAATAAATTATAATGAAAGGGAAAAGCGTTAATAGCTACGCCAATCTAGAACTGCCTTTCTACTACACCACGCAACATTATTGGGTCAGACTTTTATCAGTATGCAAATCGGTACTATTTGCGACGACGTTTTGTCTAAAACTCTGTCGACCTTCACCCATTATTACACTTGACGGTTCGTATCCATTTTCACTCTCCTTCACGCTCGCCTACAGACCGTAAAGTTCATAATTTAGAAGCCGTTGTTGTTTATTCTTACATTTCTCCTAAAATATACGGACATATAGTTTATATTTTATGTTATCTTAGTGACCAACAGAAGACTGATGCAGTTGCGAAGCGGTTAAAATTAATTTGTAAATTTTGTAATGCTTTTAATAAATTTACATGAAAATGTTCGAATCCTATGGATTTATTTTGACCGAAGCAATAAATGGTGGGAAATAAAACAGAATTATATTATCTACCCTGATAAATTATCGTTTCGATTTTTTCTATAATATGTCTTATCAGAAAAATAAAAAAGATATCCAACATTTTGAAATGGTAGGGATAGGTGACAGATGGTAATTTATACTAAATCCCATCAAACGTGTGCAGTAACTGTTAATCTCTTTTTAAACACAAACCCACAAACGTTGCACGAGCAAAGAACAGTAGGGTGCACGACAAATTTATCTTAACATAAATAGTAAAAATAGCGCAGTATCGTAATATCGTTGCAATAGTGCCACATAATAATAGGTACATTGGGGTCATTGCAATAGTTTTCTGTAGTTTCTGTATGTATATTTATGTGAATATGTCGTGATGCAAAATTAATTGCGACATGAAATAGCTTACAAACGGTAGAGTTGACGTAGAACATGAGACATTCGTAGTTTTCTATTGTATTTACTTCTGTTACTTCTTAATTGTAATATATATTTAAAAGATAATGTAAGCAGTGGTCTACTGCTATGTATGTACTTACATCGTTCGGCTAAAGTCTAGGGATATTTTTGGAAGCTTTTTTATTAAAAACTTAGTCATTTACATCTATTTTTGTATTGTATAATTTAAATGTACATCAAAATTTAAATAATTGGGTAAACAAAACTGAAATTTTATATAGCGTTAATAGAATGGAAAACAAGAAATTTATAATATAGCGCGTGTATGTTCCTCTCTAAGTTCTGAACGTACTCAGACTAAAGCTTATCCAAGTTTTGCCGAGACATGGCGCGCCTTCGCAACAACATGTGCCATACACGCTCAGTTAGACTTAAGTCTGTCGCTTGAACGGCCCACAACAAAAAATTAATTTATTCTCCTTGAAGAAAATCATGCACTGATTGTGCGGCATGGGTCGGGCAATATTATGAATCAAAATGAAATTTTTTCAATAGCTCCAACGTAGGGTAAGACAGTAGGTTGCAATATCCTATCGTTGAATGCTAAAGCACTCAAAAACCACCTGGCAAAAAGAGATTCGGCTCCCACCAAAACCGGGTTTGTGCTTTTTTTATAACTGGACTGCTTGAATATGCTGTAATATGTTTGTGACTCTAGCATCCCTTCATATTTTGCTTCATCTTAAATCAGAGTGAAGTGCAAGCTTTAACTCCTTGATTCGTCCGTGAAGAAAACTGAGACCCATTGATAGTCCTTCCAGTTCTTATGGTTCCCTGCCTAGGGAATTCGATCTATACGATTTCTTCTAGAGGTTGATATCTAAGAGATCATTTTAGTCCGTATATTCCTTTGAACGGATCAATAGTTGATTTTGCAGTTATGCAATAATAAGAAGGTTACCTTTTAGTAAGTAAAACGTTTCTGGACAGAGGTCGTGACCCTGATGTCTTTGCTCCACATTACAAGCTTAATAAAAATGTGATTTTAAGTGGGTATGGCACTGCGTTATGCCTACTGCAGTAGCAACATCAACTTGCCGCACTTCTGTTTCCAGAAGAACTGTAACTTTCACCGCTTCGTCATGCTTAAGATATCGTCTCTTTATGATAATTGCTGAATGTACCTTGAAACATAAGAAAAGTCAATTATAACAAAATTCATCATAGTGACGCACAATTCATCTTTTTGTATTTGAACTGAAGGGTTCAATGTAGTAACCGGCCAGTGTCCATTTATTAGGCAAACTACGAGGTACGCGCCATAAATTCTCGACCGGACATAGAAAAAATAAACTTGATAAAATATAACAATTTTTATTTTTCAATATAATCTCCCCTAGCTTCAATACATTTATTACAACAATCAATTAATAATTCTATACCCTTGTAAAAATAATCTAAAGTTTTTCCCTCAAAATGTTGTATTACAGCTGCTTGCAACTCACTACCGTACTTAAAACGACGTCCCCTTGGATAGAGGACCATAATACAGAATCATTGTTTCATCTCCTATGACAATGGACTCCAAAATCGGTTTCGGGTCGTCTTCACACATGTTTAAAAACGAGCGCGCACATTCGACCCGACGTTCATGTTGGAGAGCAGGGCGAATACTTGTTTCAGAAATGTTAGACATCACTGCTAATTCCTTTACTTTCAAACGGCGATCTGCTAATACCGTTTCTTCAATAATTGAAATGTTTTGAGGCATTATTAGTTTAATTGGCACTCATTTTCAAAGGATTCTTGCCCCAAACGAAAACATTTTACCCACTTTTTTACAGTGGAATATGAAGGAGATAAATCACCATAAACGCCGTCTAAACGTTGTTTAATTGTTTAATGTGATTAGGCGTATGCCCTTCTTTTGTTAAAATTGTAATGATCATGCGGTATTCAATTTTCGTTACCTGAGACATTTTCATGCACTAGTCACGTTGTCTGGCTGGCTACTAAAAACTACTACTCTTCGAGCCGTAATATGGCATAGGCCTTGCATATGTACAACTATGACGCAACGGAGTTTGAACAAAAATTATCTTTCATTCTTTACAATTTTAAAAATAAACAAATATATGTACATTGCGTTATAAACTGTGCAAGAACCGGTCAAGTGCAGGACTTGATTGGTTCATGGACGAATAAGAACATTTTTGCTAACATCGATTATGTTCTTTGACCATGTTTATTTGTTATATGTTTAGTAAATAAATGTTCACTCCTTCAATGTTATTTTTATTAATCTTAAACAAAATTTCGCAAATACTGTGCAAGAACTAGTCAAGGCCATCAATCTTTTGTTTATAACTGGCAAACTTTAAAATTTTCTGCTTTAACCCTTCAGTGCACGGGTGAAATCCCACGGCGCATTTGATCTTGTACAAAATTTTTTTCACCCATTCACTGGAGGGTTAAATATTTGGTAATAAGATATTGTTAACAAAAGAAGTAATTCCATAAAAAATCGTACCAATAGCATTTCATAAATAAATAAAAATAATTTTTCTTGTGCCCTTCCCTGTGACCTTTAACAACATTTTATTATTTATACATATTACTTTGCCACTGAAAAATTACTTATACGTATTTTTTTCACACATTTAGAAAATTATTCCAAATGAAATCATTACGGAAAAAATATACAAAAATCTATGAAGTAATTCTAAAGGCATCATTTGACTGGAAAGAGAATTATCACAAATGGACTTCGTTATTGCATTGGGTCTCTTTTAGTTACTAAGAAAAGCACTTTATACAACATAAATAGTATAAAATAGAATTCAATATTTAAACTTCTACAAAATAAATCAAGCATATAAAATATTCCTAGATATTTGCTGGCACTGCAGTATGTAAATTGAAGTAATAACTCATAAGTAGAGTTTGTTAAAAAGGTGGTACCGGCAGTGGCGCACCGCATAAAAGTAGGTACGTAATATACAATATTAGTGAAAAATAATATTCTTACCTTTTCCTGTCGTCTTGATGTCCACTGTGGCAATTGGCAATCGCCCTGGTAAGCTGCGTAGAATTGCAACATCAGGCATGCTGCCATCGTCGATTCATTCAGTCGTCGACGGTGTTGTGAATATGTTGTCGTATACTTCGAAAATGTTCGTTCGACATCCAGTGAAGTAAGATTTGTAAATGTCAGATATTCCTTTTCTTCATCTGGGCACTCTTGATTTTCAGTTATAGTCCGAACCTTTTGTAAATCGGGATTTTTCGTTAAAATTGCACCAAATTTTTGAGCAACATCGACCTATAGTGTTCGTCACGTTTTCTAGAGCGGCTTGTAAATTGTTAATGCGTCTCGTGCAGATAAGTGACTGTTTTCTAATTGCTCTCAATAGCTTGTGCAACTTCAGAATAGTTCATGGAAATTTCATCTATTTGTTGTTGAACGTCCGAATTGGAAAAAAGTTGCTGACTATCTCGAACTGCTGCAGAATCATTTGAATCAAGTTTCAAGATAACATTTTTCACTTGTGTGTTCCCCATGACGTTATTACAGGCTGAGGTGGTGGTGGTCATTTCGGACACAATTGTTTGAATATACGGATGTGTTTGGGAGATTTGATGAACACTTTTTTGGTAGATGCTATTAACTTATCCACCATCGGATACTTCTTTCGAATGGTTTCTGCTACGCGGTGACATACGTGTATGAGGCATGTTATGTGAAGAAGAGCCGGAAAGCATATTTTCAACATCCTACCAACTCTCAGCATTGTTGCGGCTCCGTCAGTAACGAACACTGTGACTTGGGTTCCTGTGATACAAAATTCTTTCAACGAGTCTTTTATTATCTTGACAACGCATTAGTTTTCTGAATCCTTTTACTGGATAACAACAATGAAGCTGGTGGTCCATCACGTTTTAAAGGACCCGCTACAACATGAATGACGCTGTGTTTCTGAGCATCAGTTGTTTCATCCACACATAGGCAGATTTTCTTATTTCTTAACTCGTCTTTTATACATTCCTTTACTGTACCTTGCACACGTGGCAAATTGTATCGTAATTGCATGGCTGTTGGCAGCTTCCTTGAGGGAACGTACTTAGCCCAAAAAAGACGAAAGTGTTCATTAGATACTAGATGTTGTGGGATGTTGCACACACTTAACATAAAAATAAAATCATATAAAAATTGCCAGTATGGAATACTGTTTTTTAAATTCAATACATGACGTTTACTTTTACAATGTTTTCTTGTGCAATAAATATGCGGACTTCTATATTCTAATCCAGGGAAATGCCTGAGATATTTATTCACATTCGAAGGGAACGTTACACCCTTTGGGCGTCCCATCTCCGCGTACTTATTTTGCATGCAGCGTACAACGTACTGTCGCTTTGAACTCTCTAGCGGGACTGTCGAGATCGACTACGAGTTGAAAATTACCCCTACCCACGCCGCTACCGCTACGCTACTGCCATCCGGTACCACCTTTTTAACAAACTACTCATGTCATAAGTTGAATGCAAGTAGTGTAGTGTCTTGCAAAAGTTGAACTTTGTAAATGGAAATGTTATACATAGAAGGTAAAATATTTACAACGTGTTGATTGGACAAAATAGTCTTTATTGGCTCTTAATCAATAAATAAACATGTTAATAATATCTCGCATCTTATCATTTTCTAGGTTTAAGAGTCACAAGCGTATATAATACATACATATGTATATGTCTAGATATATATATTTGCATACTTGCATGTGGGTGTACAATACAGTCAATTAATCGTCGGCACATTTTCAATAATACATACACATATAAGGCTTATTTACAAAATTTTGTTAAAAGGTTCATAACGAAGAACTTTTTGTTTTAAAGGATTCACATACATTGCTGTAAGCCCAATCGCAAAATGTGATTTTCATAAATGGACCTATTGCGTTGTTGAAAATGGATGCCTCATATCTGTGACTCATGCTAATATCAATAATACATCTATTTTTCCTTGCTACGACAAGAAGTTGTAACCGCAAAACTTGAATCAAATGAGTATAAAAGTGGTTATAATAACGTAACCGTCTTTTGTACGAAGTCCGAAAGTTGTAGCTGTGCACAGAAAATTGTAATTTTCTCAAAAGTGTTATATAACTCCTAATACAACTCCTTATCAAAGCACGGTTTGTACCCAAGTCCTGCTAACCTGAATTAATGATATGATGGCCATATTTGAATAAATGGGAGCTAGATGAGTATTATACATTGGTATTAGTAATTTACTGAAGTAATTTTGTATATGTGTATATGTGCTTCGTGGAAATAATAAACTGTCTAGTGATAGCTTTTGTTTCAACATATGAATAGAAAAGAATACAGAGAATCATTGATACGAAATATCATCTTTTAAGCTTTAGTCCTACTGTGGAAATTAATTTCAGAAGTTTTTTTCACCAAAAAAGTACGTTTTCTGGAAAAAATACGACAAAATGTTAAAGAGAAGTTGTTCGAAATAATGTTATGTTAAGTGTAAAATGTCATTCCATTTTTAATCTTTTTTCACAAACTTGCATAACAATAAGAAATCATAAAAGGAAAAGCGCTAGTTAGTGAACATTAGCACGCAGATTAATTTCTATTGAAGCAAGACTTAATCCCAGAAGACGAAATTTCCTCTAAAGAAATATCAGCCTGCTTGTCCTGTTCATGGATCGGTCTTGGGACTTACTGCAATTCTTTAGTTTTTTTTCACAAAAAACTGCATTTTTCCAAAATCCCTTAAGATCAATGACTTAAAATATTGTAAAAACTAACTTTCCGACTTCATGTTTGAAATTTAAACCTTTTTAGGGATCTATGTTTATCCGATACAATTTATTGTTATTCCCGCCTGATGTTTCATATAATATATGAATGCAGGTAGAGCTGCTGTTGATACAGCTCATTCAACAGCAACTGAATATATGCATAGTAGAGTTCTTCTGAATATGTAGGACAAATTTCAATATAGACGAGCACGGGGGTGTTTTTGTTTTCTTGTACCTTGTACTTGCATGTGCTGCTTAAAGTGACTTATTTAAAACCTACATTTTAAATTACCTAATGACATTGACACTATAATTTTGGCGTCATGGTTGTAGTCCTATGTTTAATTATAGCCATGACATGTTTTATAAAGCGGGTATAACAGTCATAATCCTTTTTTCTTGATGATGTCATACTAAATTCATACGTATGCTACATGTAACACAAGTATCATGCCACAATGGTCTCCAAATCAATAATTGCAGAGTTCGAGGAATATGGGTTAAGGAAAAGCATATTTCTATAAGATCACTGTCATAGATTGTGATTCATTAGCCAAGCATAAATTTACTACCCTACTGTTCCAATGTAGTTAAACACGCCACAAACCTAGAATTGGGTGACTTTCAGATCATATCAAAACATCCCCTTTTGTACAGGAAAGGAGACTATGCATATTATTAATAATAATTAGTACTGAGTTTCTTTCTATTTATTTATTTTGATATAACGAAGGAAATCAGGATTTTAATAAGAATTTTTAGTTACTGGAAGAAAAACTTTCTTTGTGATTTTTAATTATAAACTCTAAACTGTTACAATCCGGTATATATCCGCGTTAAGCCTATTGTATAACATATAATGTAATCATGGGAATAACCAAAAGTTTACACAATAATTAATAATATCACAATAGGCCTTCTCATAATTTTTTTAAATTTCGTTGCTTACTATTTAGTACTACTTCCTGTATTCTCGTTAATCGTAAGGTCAGTAAACTGCAAGTGATACACTGATTACCGTAATTCCATCATCGACTGAACCTTTTTGGTATTATACTAGACTATCAAATATTTACTATCAAAGACTATCAAGGCTATCAAATATTTGATACTAGAATAAATTCGTAATGGGATACCATTACTAAGGTAAATGTACATATCTTTATATTTCATATTGGATCGTCTACTGTTCACGTTCATTCACCGAAATGTGGAAAGGAGCAATGTTTCTCGTTTCTTTTTTGTCAGTTTTTACAGTAAAATTTTGTTGCCACTTGAAATTATATATGTATTTTGTTAATTGTGGAAGTTTAAATCATTACATCATTGCAGTGCTGTTAGTTTTTTTTAATTTTTCAAATAATTCTTTCTGCTCAAAATCTTCGCCCAATACGATCAACCTTGGGCTGTTGTACTATGGAACTCGTCCTTATTGTTCATTATAAGAAATTTCCTAAGTGAAACATATAACAAAGAACTAGATAAGATGAGGGAATTAAGTGCCATAGCCACCAAGATGCATTGGTTTAAATTCACTTAATTTTTGCACTACGAGAATATTTATAATTGCTATTATATTCAAGGTTGCTTAGCGATAATGTAAATGCAGCAAATATTGTCAAGCATTCGCCAAAAACTGGGCAAATTTAAAAAAATCTGAGCTTCCCTCCTACAAATATATGAAGCTTGTTAATAAATGAAATGTCTTCTTTAAGTGTACTTCGTTTGTTTGTTAGAAGTTTTGTTTCTTGACACTGCAATGTGGGAAGAATATTGGAACTTCTTAAACATATGGTAGTATAAGTGGCACGTATTTGAAGGATCAACTTATGTATGGTTTTAATTTTCTTAATAATCGAGCTATAGCGTTAACCTACAGTAAGTAATCTCTAGCCAGTAGCTTCACTTCTTACAAATTGTGTATTGAGCTACTGCTATATGATTCCCGGCCAAATATCACGACTTTTTGCTACACGCCTCGCGTAGTTGGAAAAATTGCTCTTCACATACTATATCCTCTTACACCACTACAAACACCAGATTCTATCATTGCATCTACAATTATCACGCGATACACCCTTACCAACGAAACAAGAAGGCCAAACAGCTTTGACGTCAGCAGGCTCTGACGTATATTGCATTAGGTAGTCGATCAGCTATATTTGTAGATTGGACATTCACACGTTCAGATCGTCTCTTGCGTTTTGAATTGAATTTATCCAAATTATATTGGTTTTATTAAAAAAAAATACTGTGTAGTGATATTTCCGTACTTTATTGGTGATACCTGTAATGTTTTTCTAGTGTTGTATAAGCGATAAAACCTTTTCTGTAACGTAAAAGCGTGACTCGGGCGTGTTGTGTGTATTACGTGTTTATAACAATGTTGCGTACCTGAGTGCCGCGGTAATTATAAGAATGGACCAAAAGTTCACACATTCGGTTTTCCTTCTGATCCTCAGATGTGTAAAGAATGAGTCTGTGCGCTGCATAGGGAAAATTTTTCTCCAACAATGTATACTGGGGTTTGTGAGTTACACTTTGTAAAAGAAGATATTATTTATTTTTCAACAGCTACAGATTCAAGGACCGGTGAAACTATAACTGTAAGTTTAAAAAATCCTAGACTTAAAAAATATGCTATTCCAACTCAGTTCCCTAACTGTCTGTTGTATTTGACAAAAAACGTGAAGATTTTATTGTTCAAATAGTTTCATATTCTTACGTTATATTTAACAAAATTATTTTTGAACGCGAAGAGATGTTTTTAAATGCGAATCATAAACGTTCTATGTTGATGCAATATATTTTAAATTATATCACCGAACATAGCCATTTGGATACTGATATGTGTAAAAGTCATATTCACAACAGTGAACCTATTGCAACAATTATAATAACTTGTTCTACAAATACTCTACTTAAAAAATATTGGGGAAAAAGTAATAATAGATTAGGTAAAATACCACATAATTAAAGACCCTGGTTAAATAGCATGTCTGTAAAATTTCTTTTGAAATTGAACAAAATTTCGAATAAAATTGCAATTACTGCATCATTTCAACCTTAGTTTCGTCCAAATGCATGTACATTTACAAATAATAATAATTAGTCGATTAAATATCAACCACAAATGCATCATTCACGAAAACGGTGCTCGGTTACGTGTTTGTTTTTACTTTGAAACTTCGTTTTTTCAAGATAAAATCGAATGGGATGCGAAGAAGGGCTCACTTGGCGACTGGCATCCTCTTTAAACCAGAAGCCCTTCAAAACTTGAGAAGAAATGCAAAAAAACGATTCCTTCACCCCTTCGGCTAATATGGTGCATGGCGATACATCACCTAGACCCCGTGACGTCATCGGAGAGCGCTGAGGCCTTGTCCTCTCGGTGGTAACGGATACTCCCCTATCTATTTCACTTCACTTACTTGTACAAATGTTTGACCTATGAACATTATGTATTGTACTGTGACTAACAATAAGGCATAAATTATTATCATCTTTGCTTTTCTCGGCAGCAATTTATTGTTGAAGTGAGAGCATATTGTTTCTTATAATTGGTTAGTGATTCATCAATTTTGAATGAATGCGTTATGTTGCAAATGGGGTATTTCAAAAGTCTTCCCTCCGACTAAATAATATCCCGTACAATACCTAATAAAAATTATTCAAAAGGTTTTTTTTATTGCATTTTGCGTTATTTTACATGATTGATTCCCAACCCAATGATGCGCAAAAACTTGATAGAGTATATCTTCTGAAGAATAACCTGCTTTGTCACCATTATGATATTGATACCAGACGCCATGTCAGTATTTCAAATCGCCGGTGAAATATGAATTCGAATTGTAAGATTGACAGCGTCGTAAGCGTTTTGTAGTAAATAGCAAAGTGTAATATCACATGAAATTATAGTTCTTCGTATTTTATGTGCAATATGTTATGGTTATATTATGACGTGATAAAATAAAACAAGTGAACACATTTCTGAAATCAATTTCAATATAAATATATCTTTCGGTTGTTTGATTTGTTGGAATAGTCGGAGCTTGTTTAATTGTATTAGTAAATAAATGGGATTATATTTGGCGTTAATTGAAGAGAACACAATAAACTTTTGCACGTATTACAAATTTATATAGTTTATATAGTATGAACAAGATGAACGGGTAATTTCAATTTATTATGCAAATGTGATTAACTTAATATACATATGAATGATTATTTAGATTCTGATGACAGATCTGACGATGATGATGATGATATATTTGCTGTTATGATAAATTCTTCAACCATACCTTCAACAATGTTATCCAGTTGATATATCTTATTCTCTTCTTCGATAACATGTTTGATACAATTTCTCCATGCATCACTACCCACAATGTTTACCCCCTCAATTAGTAACGTTTTGACCTCGGATAATTTAAAAGTTTTCTTAGTAGCGACATGATGTTTCACTTATGCCCATATAAGCTCAATGGGGTTTAGGTTGCAGTGATATGGAGGCAATCTTAAAATTAAACCCCAACTTCTTTAAGATCTTCCATAATGTCGTTCTTTTCAATGTGGGCAAAGTATCGTCTGCATTAACAACCTATAAGATTTAGTAAGGTGATATAAGTGTAAGACAAATGTATATATTATATTTACACTCAATATTTTTATGCATGTTGGTAATTCGTTCTTCAAGAAAATGGAATGCACGTGTCTTTTAATTATTGACTTTTGCGTTTCGTCCAAAGAATCATATATTGTATGACGAAGACGTTTTTTAGGGGATGAATTTACAAGTCCCGTGATATCCATTTCTTTTACAATATCCCACATTATTCTTTCACCTAGCCCAAGCTGCTTTGCACTCAGCCTTTGCTTACTACTAACATGCTTTCCCGGAGGATTTTTTGATTGCCCTGCTCGTGGGTTGAATACCTCTTTATCAGCCATACCAAAGCTGTTGTAACAAATACAATGTTATCAGTAACCTGGCTAAATATGCGGTAACAGCCAGAGGCGTGGCGAGCGCATAAAGGTTAACACATAAAATAGAAGGTAAGACATAAATTATAAAACGTGCTGAAACACTTACCGTTTTAAAAGTCTTCTGTGAAATCACAAACTGGGTAACATCTGTTAAATATTTGAATCATTAGATATGTTTCCACAGCTGTTTCGGTCAAGTGAGTACGACGTACGGAATAAATGTTTTTTAATGCCGAAAACGACCTTTCGACATCTAGCGATGTTATATTTGCATATTTAAAATAATCTTTGAAACAACTTAATGCATCTTCACACGCACCTTCACAAATTTGTCTTAATATAAGAAAATCGGAGTCTTTCCCTAAAGCACTTTCAAATTTTCGTATTACACACCAATTTGTTTCGCCTTCTATAGCGCATAACTGTGCATGAACATCATTCACAATTGGAACAGAATCCACTAGCGAAATCGAAACATTTTGTAATTTTTCTATTCCCTCCGCTAGTCCGAAGTAATTGTTGTGAATAGTTTGTAAATCTCTTTTAACCTGACTATCTTGAAATATTTCCTGGCTTTTCTTGATCGCTGCAGCTTCTGTCGGATTGAATTTTAAAATTACCTTCTTTACTTGATCAAAATATTTGTTGCAGTAAAACGCAGCCTGCAACCATGTTCCCCAACGTGTAACAATCAGGTGTGGTGGTTCAGGTAAATCAGGACACAGTTTGTGAAATAGTCGGGTACGTTTCGAGGACTTTAGAAACACTGTCTTTGTACTAGCAATCAATGCGTTTACTAGTGGAAAACATGTAGGAATCGTTTGCGCCGCAAGATTTAGAGTATGGATTTTATACGTTACATGTAAGAAGTTACCACTGTGTTCTTTAAGAGACCGGCCCAAAAAAACGCATGTTTGCGGCACCATCACTCATAAACATTAAAAGTTGCTTAGTTGAAACTTCAAATTTGTTCAATGAGTTCCACACCACCTTTCAAATCTCATCGGCAGTACAATTTATAACTCTTGGAAGCAAGTAAGAAGGAGGATGACGGTCGATGTGGTTCCATTGTACGTAACATCAGAATGTTTTTGATGATCTGTTGTTTCAACCACAGTTTTTTATCTTTCAATTCCGTTTTCATTTTTTTTCTATATGTTCACGACCAAATGGCACTACATTTCCTATCGATGACCGACTAGGTAATTTACAGTTCGCATATTTATTCCAGAAGGAGACAAATGCTTCTTTGTCTAGTAAACGAAACGATAGATTACATAAAATAGGATTAACACATAAATCAAATGTAAATTTTTCTTGGTCTCGTATGCCACTTTTTGCAGAAGAATGCTGTTTGCTTTTGATGTGATTTTACAAACTAGACATTGAATTTTAGCGCCATCAAGAATTAAGTCCGGCATGTCCACTATAGGGTTTTTAACCGTGTCTGCCATTGGTCGTTTTCGCGACGTACCCAACTGCGACATTTTTAAAGCAAACATAAGTGTTCAATTACGAAATAAGCTACGACAGCCTACATATACACAGAACTACTCGCATACAGCATCAATTTAGTACTGACGCTGTGAACGCGTGAAATAAATAATCGCCGACTCCGCACCACATATCTACTACACTGACTGTTACTACTGTTTGCCCAGACTAGTTATCAGTATCATTTTATATAATTATTACAAGAATACCTTCAAATGTTCAATAGTGGCAAGTAGAGCTCTAAAAAGAACTATTTTGCGACAATTTGCCAATAAAAACACACCGAACGACAATAAAAAGCAATAAATACAAAACCAAAACCAACAAAGATGTTTGACAAATGACATTAGATATTGGTGATATTTCGTTTTATCCAACTTAATTTCATTTACTGAGTACCACTGAATACAATGTTTTTTGTATATACGAATTTGCCTCATCTATTAGCCAATCACAAGCCAGGAATGTTTCTACTAACTAGCTATAGGGAATGTTGAAGCGAATTGACACTGAATTGAAGAGAGGCATCAAAAAACTCAACAATATACAGTGTTCTATTTTAAAAATCAACCTTGTATCGTGCGTAGAAAACTGAGCCCTGTATACTTTAGTTAACTTTATGTTGTCTCTAAAAATTTTTTATTTGAAATCTTTTTCTTTAAATTGATCAGGGATGGACTAATTTTTTCCCCTACGTACTAGATGGACACACTGTGTACATTAAACTTAGATTTTGTAGCTGTTAAATTTTTTAAAAGTATTCTAGTACTAAAAATACAAATAAATTCTATTGTGACATAACAATCTATTGAATTCTACAACCAACTGCTTGTATAATGGCATCATCGCTACTTGTATGGATGTTGAACAAATATAGAACTATGTACTCGTTCGCATTAATCAATCACGTTCATTGTATATTACTTCATCATTTTCATCTCGCTAATTATAAAGTACACATTACATATTTAATTATCTTATTGAATATGATGCTGCTACATATTCTCGTAACGGAAGTTATACGTTTGGAAAGTGTAATGTAATTGTTTTTATTCAGTGTAATACATAATAAAATTCTAATTACTGATATGAATGGCTTACATACAATTCGTTCACGAAAGTTTAATGAAATCTTGAGAGTAATCTTAGGAAGTTCGCTTTCTACAAGTATCTATATTGTAGAGATGAAAGTTAATTGAAGAGCCACAAAGTTATGAGCGCAATTAGCATTTAATGCATTTGTTTTAATAGACATTTGTGGAAGGTAACTTGATACCGCAGAATACAATTTTCTACTAACGATTTCATTTAGTGTTAAAATGTGACCCTTTGAAAGTTGATTTATCGTTGCTAATTATGAAATTATTTCAATATTATAAGCAAAGACAAAGCAAGTTAATTAATCATAGAAGTCAAACTAAATACCTTAGAATGGTTCTGAACGATTGTGTAACTGCGATAAAACCAAATATATGTGCACGGCATGACTGGTGCATGACATTTTCCTATTTGGAGAAGTCTGTAAATCAAAACATTATTTAAAAGAATAACTATGAAGATCTTTCGTGACTAATTTGCACGGGCAGTATATTTTCCTGGTTGTAAAATAATGAGTGCGAATGTTTAATATCGGTGAGAATGTCAAATATCTCTTCTTCAGCAAGAGCTGTTAGAAACAAACTTAATGAAATACTCCTGAAGATTGTTAAAAATATTATTGGGTTTTGTCATTTTTACAAACAAAACAATAATTAGCAAATTGAGTAATAGCTTAATGTAAAGATTTGCTTTTCAGGGAATAAACATGGTAGAATATGGTGTGTCGTGGGTAGGTTTAGCAACCCAGACAATTATCACCGTTTATATATTTGCTTTCGTTTTCAAGGTGAAGTCATTATGAAAGTCAATAAATATCTTATCATCTTACATTTGCGATAGATGTACGTGCTTGTATTAATAGCTGTATAGCACTCGCAGCAGACAGATACACATATACATATTTACCAAAATACAGAGTGTTTCATTATATTTTGACTGATTTTGCATATTTTCCGAACGGCATGAAGTATTAAGATTAAGATGCGGTTTTCACGATTGAGTTTTATACGGGTCCAAGTTTTTTACGGCTTTTATGGCTTGTTTCCATTTCTGATTTTACAGCGGTATCTTTATAAACGTTTATCTCTGTCATTTCTCTACGGATTTTACACAAATGAAGTGTTTCGGGTCTGCCAAATTATGCCATTTACATCTCGGTTTCGAAGGAATGACATTCATAAAAGCCATAAGAAAACTTGGACTCATATAAAACTCAATGGTGAAAACCACATTTTGATACTTCATGCCATTCGGAAAATTTAAGCTTGCAAAATCAGTGAAAATGTAATGAGCCTGTATAATATTAATTTATGCAAAAAATACATATGTATCAAAAGATTGTAGTGGATTGCATCTAATGATTTAAGTATTCCTTGATAACTAAAAAGAGTCATTTGTACCTCACAATAATAAAAAATAATTAATCCGTATTCAAAAAATCTGTTAGGGTGTTAGTGCACATGAAACAACGAAATCTTAGAAATGCGAAACACCACAGCACTGAAGAAATATCTTGAATATCATTCAAACTTAAGTATATTCTTTTTTATTATAGAAGTACTAAAATAACTTTTTTGGTTAAAAAAAAGAATTATTTTGATAAGCATGTTATACAATTTCTAGAGGATTTAATACTATATGATCATAAAAAAACGTAATCGAGAGGGCCATAATTTCTTTGAATTATTTTTTGTTGTTTACAACTACATCCGACAGTTAAATCTGGCTTAAATCATTACGTTTGACATATATATTTGACAGTAATGATGCAAATACGTTTCTGCTTAAATCGTAAACGATCAATGTGGTAATCGAAGTCAAGAATGAAGCTAGCAGAATAAAAAAAATATATTCTTAGCGAAAGTACGAGGGCGACTCGTAAAGTAAGTTCCGTTTGGCAATTAAAAAAAGCACTAATACATGAAGAGGTTTTCTTTTTTATATACAACTTGAAGCTACTACTTTCAGCTATTTGTCTACGTAGCTTCCATTAAGATTGAGACATTTGTCATAGCGATGAACCAGTTTTTTATTGTGATCCAAGCCGTTTCTTCATGTAGGGAAGAGAGGAGCCAAATCAGGGCTGTAGGGAGGATGCTCAAACACTTCCTACTTAAAACCGTTCAGTAGGCCAAACCGTGCGAGCGGCGGTATGCGGACGGGCGTTGTCATGAAGAAAAACGACGCCTCAAGTTAATAATCCACGTCGCTTGTTCTGAATAGCTCTTCTGAGCTTCTTCAAAGTTTCATAGTAGACTTCAGCATTTATTGTGGTCCCTCGTTCCATAAAGTCTTCAAGAAGGACGCCTTTGTTGCCCCAAAAGACACTGACTATGACTTTTCTCGCAGAAAATGTTTGATGGTACTTTAAAGGTTTCCTCGTAGGCGAGTTAGAGCGACCCCACTGCATTGACTGTCTTTTCGTCTCAATGTTGACATAGGCGTCCCAAGTCCTATCACCTGTTACGATATGCCTGAAGAAATCTCCACAATCAACATCGTAGCGTGTCACAAAAGTTAGCGTCGATCCCATTCTCTGTGTTTTATGGTCTTCGGTTAGAAGTTTTGGCACCCATCGTGTACAAAATTAGTGGTAACCTAAATGTTCAGTAACAACCTCGTACAAAACTACGTGAAATTTAAGGGAAAAAGGCACTCAGTTCTGTGATTGTAAATCGCCGATTTTCACGAATTTTCTCTTCGACATACTCAAAAGTTCGTCCGTCGCAACAGTTGGTCTTCCACTCCGTTCTTCATCATGGACATAAGTTCGTCCTTCTTGAAATATAGGGCACCATCTTCTAACCACACTGTCACTCATGACATTTTCACCATAAACGGAACAAAGTTCACGATGAACCTCAGCAGGCTTCATGTTCTTTGCATATAGAAATCGGATAACAGCACGCAGTTCACAGTCGGCGGGATTTTCAATTGCAGCAGCCATTTTAAACGACGAATAGCACGAAAGAATGTCCGAACGATTCTCTCACTATCACTGCCAAATTTGTGCTTTTTGTGGCGTCCTCCGGAAGCACTAATGAAAACGATTGATATATTCAAACTGTTCAAACATAAACCTAATCTAATCCACCTAATGTCTATCATTATCATTACATAGTACGTTTCAACATGGTTTTAACATTTCCCAAAGATAATATTGCCAAACATAACCTCGTTGCTGAACCGCATTAATGCTATTCCAAAACAACGCATGCGTAAACTCTACGTATACGTACTAATTGAACGTAGAAGTTTGGAGTTTACAAACTTCTCCGCTTCTGTCAAATTAAGATTATTAATTTCAAACATTGTGAACGGACGTATTTAAACACCTCTGTTATACTTTCAACACTAATTGTAACTCTTAATTATGGCTACTAATTTCGAGGTTGTGAATGCAGCTTTACTCGTCGTTTCATGTTGTTAAATGCGTTGATGAGGTGTTGAGGCGTTATTATGTCACAAACATTTTGAATTGCTTCGGTAAGTTTTTGTATTGTGTGTGGTGTATTTTTAAAAACTATTTTTATGTGTGGAAGAATAGAATAATCTAAAATAGATCAGGAGACAAACTACTACACGGTTATAGATGTATTCATGTAGGAGGATCATTGCTTGTAGTGTTTTATAAGCTTGTGGCATTGTCTTGTTGGAAATATCCATCCTTAGTTCGTCCTCATGCAGCAGGTTTAGAAAAGATTGCAATAAGTTATTGCGACACCTTTCTGCGTTTATAGTTTCATGAAAAAATAATGGACCAATAATCCTTCTCCGTGAAGCTGCTATCACCACCCTTTTTAGAATGTATTGGTTCCTGTATCATGTCATAAGGGTTTTCACTAGACTACATTCGCATGGTTTATTTATTAATAAAGCTATTGAGGTGGAACCAAGCTTCGTCTGAGAAGAAGGATTTGTCAAGGATATTATGATCAATGATCATTCATGTGATTTTCAAACTAATTGCAGTCTCACTACATGATCAGTGGGGCTTGAATTTTTGCACAACACAAATTTTATATGAATATTTCTCGAGATCTTTTCTAAGAATATGCTGACAAGTACCGTATGAGAAATTAGTTTCCTGTGAAAGCTTTCTAATTGACCTTTTAGGTGAATGATCTATACGCCTCCTCACATCTGCAATAGTTTCAGAATTTCTTTTCTGGAGTTTACCGCTACCGGGTTTGTGACTTATTGCACCAGCTTGACGAAATTTAGCAACGCAGCGAACAATTTGTTGATATAAATCAAGATACAATACCCCAAAATGTGGAAACTGAAGACGAAATTCATCCATACATAGTTGCTTTGAATAAGACCTTTCCCCATTCTGTTGCTTTTGTCACTTACGAAATACCTCAAAAGAATTGAAGATAGGTATAGAGATATTCTACAAAAATTAAAGGGTTCTTAGTCCTATATAAGATAATATAAAAATATACAAGATGTGCCATTTGAAAAAAGTGATTTTTTTAAATTTCATTTTCTTCGTTTGGACAATTATATTCAACATCCTGTAGCCGACATCTCAAATGTTTTATAGAGTACCTATTAACTTAACTTTGTCTTTCCACTTACCAAATATAAACGTTTTTCTTATAGAAACGACGATAAAATTTTCAATTAAATAGGTGCTTGAAAATATGAGTTTTTACCTTTAAAGTTGAATATCTCGAAAACTGCAGGGCTTCAACATAAATACATAACAAAAAAATTTTAGAATTAGGCGTAGAATTAAAAAATTAATTCATATATAGCGTGTCCCGTTAAAAGAATACAACTTTCTTTTGGTTGCTCTACTTTTTTATCGCATATATATTTTTATATATTTTTAACCTTTCAGTGGTCGCGCGCGGACTCTCAGTCCGCAAGCTCGTGTTTTCGACGATTATTCCGAAACCGCACGACTCCCCACCTTGCGCTCTTCAATACCTCTTGCAACATCTGTCTAAAATATTAATATTGAAGCTACATTGAATGCGCGCGCACGTTTTTCCTACAGCGGACTGAGAGTCCGCAGCGACCATTGAAGTGATAAAAAATCTTTTTGGTATTATTTCATTACACATCTGTTAACTTGTCTTTAGGCTTTCGTTTCGCATTCTAGACCAAAATATACATAGAGAACGAAATAGATTACGAAAATGAGCAAGAACGATTACAGCGTCTAATGGATGAATGTTTGAATTCTGAAAGTAGTGAAGAGAATGTTATCTATGACGATTTAGAAGATGAAAGTGAAGAATATCTTGCTGAACCTGAAATCCATGATACAGAAAGTGAGTAAGATATGTCCGAGGTTGAATCAAAAGATATAACTGATATTCAATCACCGGCTTTCGTTGGTAAAGATGAGGTTACTAAATGGGCAAAACATAAACCATCACAGAATTTGATACGGCAATTACCAGGCGTGCGAGGTACTACGATAGCATTATTGACTCCAATGGTTATATGGAAATACTTCTTTCCAGAAGAAATTTTCAATGTCATTATTGAAAATACAAACAAACGTATACAATCCGTGCACCCAAATTACTCTCGTGAACGGGATGCTAATTTGACAAACAGAACAGAACTGCAATTAATAGGATTATTATATTTGGCAGGAGTGCTAAAAAGTAGCTATTTGAATACTGATGATCTGTGGAAAAAAGACGTTACTGGCGTTGAAATATTCAGACTAACGATGTCACAACAAAGATTCAAATTCCTTTTGCGTCATTTGAGGTTTGACGATTTAATAACTCGGGAAATCCAGAGAGTAACCGACAAGCTAGCACCTATCAGAGATATATTTGACATATTTGTTGATAGATGTAAAACCGGTTTCATTCCATATCATTACGTAACGGTCGATGAAAAGTTGGAAGCTTTTCGAGGGCGTTGTGGTTTCGCCAGTATTTGCCTAATAAACCCAATAAATACGGGATCAAAGTATTCGCTTTATGTGATTCCAAATTATTCTACACAACCAACTTAGAAGTATATGTAGGTAAACAACCCCCGGGATCTTACGAAGTGGATAACTCCCCGCAGTCAGTTGTTGAGAGAATATGCGAACCTATTAGAGGGAGTGGTCTGAACGTAACCATAGACAATTGGTTCACAAGCTTCAGTCTCATAGAGAACTTGAAAAAAAAACTTCAGGCACAATTAAAAGAAATAAGAGGAAGTTGCCGCTTGAATTTGTTCATCCGGTGAAACGATCTGAGAAGACGTCAATGTTTGCATTTCGTGAAAATGTCACATTTGTGTCATATATTCCCAAGAAAGGAAAAAAATGTATTGCTAGTCTCAAGCCTGCATCACGATGATCGATGTAGAAACGGGAAAACCAAAGATGATAGCATTGTATAACGCAACAAAAGGTGGTGTCGATTGCGTTGACAAATTGTGCGCTGCATATAATTGTGCACGTAATACTCGAAGATGGCCTACGATCATCTTTTATTCCATGCTAAACGTTGGAGGTATTAGTGATCTACAAAGTTAATAACTTGAATTCTACTATAATGCGCCGTTAATTCCTACGTCGGCTTTCGTTTGACTTGGTAACACCTCATCTAAGGGTACGCGTAAATACGACCAACCTTCCTAAAACCATACGACTAAGACTTGAAGAAATTGTCCAAACTGAAACGCCCAAAGCAACACCGGAACCGCCTCAAAATTTTAGACGTTGTACGGAGTGCGATAGCAAGAAGAACAGACCAACCAAGTATTACTGCAAAAATTGCAATAAATATTTATGTCTAGAGCATGCTACAGTTGTATGTTCTGAATGTTTTCAAAATGTAAACATATAATTAGAGTTCCTATACGTTTGCATAAGTCATACATAGTATTTACTCTAATATACTGAAACATCTTTTCTGCATTTCGGAGTTTCTTTACTTTTTTTTTTTTTGTTGTACTTCAGACTTTGTTAAAATTGTTATTTATAGAGAAATAAATTGATAAAATGTTTTTCGTAACTTAGATTGCATTACTACTACATAAATTCAACTACAAATACTTTATTTTTCAAAAATGCAGTCTGAGAGTCCGCAGCGACCTCATGTAATAAAAAATTATGCGACCAGTGGAAGGTTAAAATGCGCGGACTTACTAACCATATCATACGATATATACAGTTTTACCACAAATTTTACCGATAAATCATAAATTTACTTTACTTTGTCGTTGACTCACCCTGTACATCTATTAGTATTCATTTTTAGTTTTATTGTAATTGGTAACCCAAATTCGTTAAATAAAGCCATTCATGGTGATTAAGAAGTAACATTCGAAGCTAAAATAGTATAAGGAAAGCACTTTTGTATGTATATACTTATTAAATTTTATTTTATTATAACATTATTGGTTGTCACAATGAAATACTAGTAACTATTGTTTCACAGCTTTCCTACATACGTAAGTGATTTTATTTTTTATGACATAGAAAGTTTGATATGAAGCATTCGTGAAAAAACTAATTTTCAAGATAAATTAGAAAGTGAAAAATTGCAGTGATAAAGTAAACTCATTACAACGGATAATAATAGCCAATTAAGTCCGGGAACGACCTACTTTACAAACATAATTTAAATAATATGTATACCTACGTATATTGAATATTTTGTGCATGACACATCATTAATAATCAATTCATATTTCCTATTTTAGGTGGGTGCCTCATTCCACTTAACGAACGTAATGATCTACGTCGTCGATTTAAAGAAGGTTCATCCGCTTGGAAGGACTGCTTCCGAAATTCCTAGTCCTTTTACACCCAATCAGAGTATACGTAAGAGTTTCTCGAAAGCCGAAAAACCAATAGGCCTACGAAACAAAAGCACAATCGACGTAAAGACAATAGAAGAGAGTACGTCTGGAACGGATCCCGAAGAAGAATCGTTCGCAGATATCACGAATTTGACCGATTATAACGAGATATTCCGAGGAAGAGCTAGTAAGTCGACTTTTTGTACGCATTCACCTTCGGTTAGATTTCTTTGTCGGCAGAATAAGAAGCTAGTGCCGTAATTGTTACGGTTGTATCGTCGCGTAGTCTTTTACCGCGGGGACACTCACCTTTCAATAAATACATAACAACAGGAAAGCTAGAGTTCCGTTCGTTGAAAGTGTATTATTATCTTTATATAGGTATAGGAATTTTGCGCAAGGTAGATTAAATATCATTACTGTTGAAAGCAAAAATATGAACAGGATGGCAGAATAATGCTTTTCTGTTATTGAATTAAATTCCTATAGGTTGCAAAGTAAGTATTTTCCTGAACGTGCATTTTATATCTTCAATTTCGTTCGATATCCATCTACATTACGTATTGCATACATTCAAAATCTAAACAAAGGTTTTCCGAGATACTTTTAAAATAAGTACGTTCACGTAAATTTAACAATTACTTTACTTAGCAGGCTGTGATGTATTTTGCAGTAGGTCGTCGATCAGCCATATTTGCACATTGAACATTCATACATTCAGATCGTTTCTTGCGTTTTGAATTGGTTTATCCAAATTATATTGGTTTTATTAAAAAAAAATGTTGTGTAGTGATATTTCCGTACTTTGTTGGTGATACCTGTAACGTTTTTCTAGTGTTGTATAAGCGATAAAACCTTTTCTGAAACGATAAAATCGGGATAACCTAAAAACTGTGGCGTCGGCTGTTTTGTATGTTTTGTTTGTGAGTTACACTTTGTAAAAGAAGATATTATTTATTTTTCAACAGCTACAGATTCAAGGACCGGTGAAACTATAATTGTCAGTTTAAAAAATCCTAGGCTTAAAAAATATTCCCTAACTATCCGTTGTATTTGACAAAAAACGTGAAAATTTTATTGTTCAAATAGATTTATATTCTTACGTTGTATTTAACAAAATTATTTTTGAACACGAAGAGATGTTTCTAAATGTGTATAATAAACGTTCTGTTTTAATACAACATGTTTGAAATTATATCACCGAACACAGCCATTTGGATACTGATATACAGTGGTGTGCAAAAAAATTGATGTAACGAAAAAATCAAAGAAATTTAAGGTTCATAGAGCAGTAGTTAAATAATTTTGAAAACCAGCATGTAATTTACTTAGATATAATTATTATAGACATTAAAAAGTAAACTAAACTTAAAAGTAAAATGTTAGACATTAAAAAAAAAATAAAAATTGAAAATTGCTTGTGTGAAATATGTAATAGGTGTGATTCTGAAATAAATATAAAGAAGTTTTAATAAACATGTTAATTGAAAAAGTATAAACTAAGTAAGTATGTAAGTCAATATTTAGTGGTCTGTCCATGATTTTTTAAGACCTCAGCACATCTACGCGGCATAGAGTCCACTAATCGGCGACACCTCTCAAGTGGTGTGGCATACCCAACATTTTCAGTTCCACAGAACTTCTTTATTTTTAAAAGGAATATTGCTTATAGCACGTTTGACATCACCCCATAGATGTTCTATGGGGTTTAGGTCTGGAGACTGAGCTGGCCATTGCAGTACGTTCACGTTATGGTTCTCAAACCACGCTTTTGCTGCTCTGGACGTGTGTTTAGGATCATTATCCTGCTGAAACGTCCAGCGCAGCGGCATATTCCACTCGGCATAAGGCAGCATCACTTCTGTCAATATTTTTGTATATTCTATTTGCGTCATGATGTTTTCAATACGAAATATCGGTCCTTTGCCAAACCAGGAGAAACACCCCCATACCATGATATTTCCCCCTCCGTGTTTGACCGTTTTTATGGTGTATTCCGGCGAAAATTCTTTGTATTTCGGTCTTCTAACATAGCTCTTTCGACCATCAGACCCGAAAATATTAATCTTACTCTCATCGCTCCATAAGACGTTGTGCCATTTTTCGATTGGCCAGAGAATATGCCTTTGGACGAACTCCAATCTTCGTAGAACGTCCCGCCGCGATAATAGTGGACATTTTCTTGGAAATCTTGCTGGCAATTTTGCTGCTAATAATCGTCTTCTAACTGTTTATGTATCAATATTAAGCTGCAGCCCTTCCTTTATTTGTGTGGAAGTTATAAAAGGATTTTTCTTCACTAACCTTATGATTGCCTTGTCTGTTCGAACACTTGTTTTTCTAGTTCTACCACGTCTTTCTTGTATATTTTCCCATTTCAGAGCATTTGTAATCGTGTTTTGTGAACAACCTAAAATATCTGCTATAACTTTATACGTTTTCCCTTCTTGTGTCAGTTTTCTAATTAACTTCTAATTAACCTGTGTTCCGTACTACAGTGCTTGGTACGACCCATATCTACCGAAATATTTAGTTATTTATAATATTGTTTCGATAGATTAATCCTTTATACTTTACCTCTTCATTCAAAAAGATAATTCCGCAAGTTTTAGAAACAAACACATTCCTCAACTCCCAACACACTAATACACCTATTTTATAGCACACACAATTTTAAGCCGCAAGGAAGAAAAAGTGGTATTCCCCGGAAGTTCAGTATTAGATCAGAAAATAACATAACAGCTTCCCAAATTCATATAAACTCCCTACCACGCACTAAATGCCGCTTAATTATTATTATGGAAACAGCATGAAACATTGCTTAATAAATTAGTAGTTCGTGCCAATTTTTTTGCACACCACAGTATGTAAATGTCATTCACAGCAATGAGCGTATTGCAACAATTATAGTAACTTGTTCTACAAATACCCTACTTAAAAATTATTGTGGGAAAAGTAATGATGGATTAGGTAAAACACCACATAATAGGAAATTAAAGACCCTGGTTAAATAGCATGTCTGTAAATTTTCTGGTGAAATTGAACAAAATTTCAAATAAAATTGCAATTACTGTATCATTTTAATCTTAGTTTCGTCCAAATACATGTACAATTACAAATAATGATAATTAGTCGATTAAATATCAACCACAAATACATCTTTCTTGACGTCATCGAAGAACGCTGAGGCCTTCTAGTTTCGGAGGTAACGGCCCGGTCCGGCCCGATACGTTTGTCAACCTTCCCCACCCGTCGGCCCTACAGCCTCGCCGGTTGTTGGCCCGACGAGCCTGTTCGGCTCGACAAACTCGGTTAGCCCGACAATGCCGTTTCGTTTGACAAGGATATGACTTCATTCTTCAAGAAAATAAACTTCATTTATATTGCACTATTGTTACTATTAAAAAATTAATAATTTCAAAGCCGATTTATCCTTTCTTTATTTAATCTAAGCAAGTGACATAATCCGAAGAGTTTTTTTATGACAACTCAGTTTTAGTTTAACGAATTACATATTTTCGTATAAAATTATCCAGAATCAGTTAAGATGGTTTTCAAAGCAGTGTTTTTATTGCAAAGCTTCAGAACACTACAATATTATTCCGTAGACTTTTACCACTGATATCAGTAGAAATACAATCATTTTCCGTAGAAGCTACTACTAGCGGACATATTGACTTAATAATAAAAGATAATAAAACAGAGGAAATAGGAAATCTGCTGCTGTCTTAAATGTGAATTATTTGTCCTTTCTAGTGAGCATATGAATTATAATTCATATGCTCAAATGAATATTATGTTCAACGTTGTATGTACGTCAACAGCCTCGGTTGTCACTTCTGAACGACTAAATGGCAGGTTAGCCACTCGTTGGTAACTAGATATCCCTCTTGCGGAGAAAAATGGAAATTTCCTCGTTACCATTCCCCCCCAACCAACTGGCCTTGGGGCGTTGATGTTAAATCTTAAATATAAGTCCAGATAACAACGAGTGTGGGGTAGCATGGACAAATCTACTCGTTAGTTAATTTTCTTATTCACG
This sequence comes from Dynastes maya, assembly GCA_029619315.2. Classification (NCBI taxonomy): domain Eukaryota; kingdom Metazoa; phylum Arthropoda; class Insecta; order Coleoptera; family Scarabaeidae; genus Dynastes; species Dynastes maya. Next base: position 31,706,628 of record JAROYE020000001.1, read on the forward strand.
TAATTCGTCCAAATTCATGTAGAAATCGTCCAAAATAAGCAACAGCATAAATTGAAAGGTATTTTAAATAATATTTCATCAATTAAATCTTTATCTGAAAGGTTTATGTAAATTATTAGAGAATTTTCACGTTTAAAGCTTGTCAGTAACATTTTGTATCATAGAATCCTTGAAATACAACCTCCTAGTTGAGTCACTGCATTCATTCTCGTATGCTATTCGCAGAAATAATCTCATTTGATCGAAATTCATCGTAAAAGTTTCTATTTGGGTTAAATTATCAAAATTGGCTGTGGAATAAAACAATCGCCGGTTTTTCGCGATTGAAAATAAAAGAAAGAGGAGCGACGCCATAATTTTTCATCAATCTTTATTCAGCCTTGATTGAATCAAAGTCCTTCTTAACTCTGATCCCCATTTAAAGTGCTCGATTGTGAAATCAGAGTCTTTATTTGAAGAGAAAAGGGTTGAATTTCCAGAACAGACAGTTTCCTGAAGAGGTTATATAAACAGAGAGTTTATATAACAGTGGCATCGTTCAAATTTCAAGGTTAGTTACATGTATAATTTTAAAATTCGTTAATTTCGTGTTATTAATTTGGAAATTCGTTATAAAATTGCCGTAAGGGTATCCAGGGGTACTCCCGAACCCACTAAGAATCGTTAATTTAGTTTAAAATTAGAAATTTTTTGTTTGTGAAATAGTCGGGTACGTTTTGCGGAATTTAGAAACACTGCCTTTGTACTAGCAATCAATGTATTTACTAGTGGAAAACATGTAGGAATCGTTTGTGCTGCAAGATTTAGAGTATGGATTTTACACGTTACATGTAAGAACGCATGTTTGCGGCACCATCACTCATAAGCATTAAAGTCGCTTAGTTGAAACTTCAAATTTGTTCAATGAGTTCAACACCACCTTTAAAATCTCATCGGCAGTACAATTTATAACTCTTTTGGAAGCAAATAAGAAGGAGGATGACGGTCGATGTCGTTCCATTGTACGTACCATTACATTAACCACAGAATGTTTTTGACGATCTGTTGTATCGTCCACACACTACCGCAGTTTTTTATCTTTCAATTCCGTTTTCATTCTTTTTTCTATATGTTCACGAGCAAATGGCACTACATTTCGTATCGATGTCCGACTAGGATTTACAATCCGCATATTTATTTCAGAAGGAGACAAATGCTTTCGATGTGACGTTGACAATGGCTTCTGGACCAACACATTAGAGGGATTTTACAAACTGGACATTGAATTTTAGCGCCATAAAAAATTAAGTCTGGCATGTCCACTATAAAGTTTTTAACTATGTCTGCCATTGGTCGTTTTAGCGACGTACCTAACTGCGACATTTTTAAAGCAAACATAAGCGTACAATTACGAAATAAGTTACGACAGCCTACATATACACAGAACTGCTCGCATACAGCATCGATTTAGTACTGACCCTGTGAACGCGTGAAATAAATAATCGCCGACTCCGCACCACATATCTACTACACTGACTGTTACCGCTGTTTGCCCAGACTAATAATTAATCTAACGTTCGTACCAAATTGTGAACTTTAGCTTAAATTTTCATTTTGAAATTTTTAGTTGTGATCGTTAAAGTTTATTTTTGTAATAAGAAAAACTGAGGTTGGAGCCGCTGATAAACGAAGATTTTGAAGTACCACAACGTCACGGTAAAAGTTGATAAATTCAGCTTGGGATTGCTACCAATATTTGTCGGAAGATCCAAAGACCTTATTTATTATTGTCCCCGTCACACTTGTCCCTAGTTCATCATTGTTAGTATATCAATTTTAAATATAGATCTGTAAACTCAAAGACCAAAATCACCAAATGACTACGTAACAATTAGTCATTTTGTTTTTTAATTTTCGTTGAACTAATTAAACATTCGGAAATCTCTCAAAGAAAAATCGGAAAATGATTTACTGACCAAGTAAAACCATATGGTTTAAATTAAATAAAGACATGTGATATTAAAGGATAAGAAAGACGTTGACTAAATCAAGAAATGTCGCATTGTTAAAACTAATTGGTATTACAAAATACGGAAACTTTTATAGTTCCTGGCAAAAATTCATAGCAAATTTACATAATTGTACAATAGATTTGATATTCAAGCAAGCATATGCATGCGTTTGTTATGAAGAAATGTTACATTATGTAAATTCAACGGATATTATTGCATTGATAGTTACTATATAATTTCTTGGATTTGCTCTGGAAAATGTGATAATCTAAGCTAACGCTTGAAATGCAACATTCCTGATATTATACATCATGTTTTCTATGGCCTCTGATAGTATCAACCAATAGAAAACGTTATCCTTTTCTTTTAGAATGTATCATAATATGATTTGCCAATTACATACTGCAAGCGACCATATCATCTCATAAACGTTCGTCAATTGTGTTCACGTAACAGACCGCGAATATCCAACCCGAAATTCAAGAAATTAACCAGTGCATAGCAGAAATGAGAAAACATCGACACGTCGTCTGGTAGAACTTGACATTAATTGCTTGTATAATACATTTAATCAACATGGAAGTACTTGTGTACAGACCGATTCAATAGAAACGACTAGGCCTTCGTGGACTTATAGCCAGTGAGATTCAAGAAAAGTAACATTTATGTACGCAATTTTCATTGAACGAATTCATGTCTATTTATGGCCAGTATTCAGGATTGTCGACTGAAAACCAAACAGTCGAATTATCTTTAAGGCTAGTGGACTATCCTAAAAAGGCCGAAACAAACCAATTCTATTGTCATAATGGTAGTGCCATATTTGTCGTAATTTTAACCGTCATATATCATTATATGAAACAGGGATCAAATTTATTTATAGTTTTTGGTTACTTAGCGAAACAACATTTAGATAGTAAATTTATAACAAGTGTGGCGCCTAACTTAACAGTTAGCCGAATGTGAAGAATTAATGTTTAGCTAGGAATGCCGTTCCAGTTAAAAGAAATATTTCGCCATTTTGCTTTTGATTATACAGAAGAGAATGCCTATCTGTTTACTAGTATGGACGAGAGTACCTATCTACTAGTATTCACTATCTTCGTATATATACGACTATTTCAAATACATCTACCAACTACCACAGATGTACGCTGATGAGCCGTTAGGCGGCGAAACGCGCATGCGTATATGGTGGTTGTCGGTAGTTGGTTTCATTATTATTGCTTATCTGTTTACTTGAAATAAAACAGCCTGTATGTTTTATCGTTTTTCGTGGTAGAGATTATTCTACATAACATTTATTCAAATTCTCTTAAATGTACTTATCGCTTGCCATTTCTGAGACGAATTTGAATGAAATTTTATAAATTATGGATGTTATTATGCCTAGTTAATAATTCTAAAGGAACTCAAGCTAGAAGGTTGAAATATCCTGGTTATGTGGTACATAAATTTTATTATAAATTAGCCTAGATCTATTTTCAAAATACACAATCAGAAAATTTGAAGCTTCTAGCTTCAGTTCTCTTCGAATTATTCACCTGGCATTATGACATCGATATTCTTCAAGATAAGGGTGAATACAGAAAAGATATATGGTACTTCTTGAAAAAAATACGTTTATAGCGGTTAGATTCGGTAATATTTAGTGTTTAATACAGAACATCCTGTATATTTCGAAGGCGTTCAAACACCATGTCTAGATAGAGACAAGTATGCAATTTAATCTTATAAAAATTTACGCTGGGATGTATTTGTATTTCGGGTTTTTTAAAGGAAATAGATATATCTAAATTTAGGTGATTGAAGACAAAATTATAAATATCTCGAAATCTGTTAGAAATAAACCTATGAAACCCATACTGTATTGGTTTAGTTCTAATTTGAAGGGAAAACTAAAAACGTAACAATGTAAATTTGATGTATTTATATTCATCAGACTAAAAAAATCAGCTACAAATGATTGGATTTCCCAGTAAAGTTAGATGTATATGCAGATAAGTCGTTAAAAGCAGTTTCAAAATTGCAAAGGATTTTACAGAACTAATGACTCAATTCACATAAGCCCAGTTAAGCAAATTACCTATAGAGTTACTATTGATACTAAAGTTAAGATGTGATACGGTGACCAAATCAATGCTCTAAACTCTAGGTGGTTAACGACAAACACGAAATATAGGACTTTTTAGAGTATTGCATACATAACCTTATAAACTTCGGTTTCTTGCGTCAATTTACTTCGTTTTTCAGATATTATAATCCTTGGTTGATTCTGTTATTATCGGTGTATAACATTTTATTTTTTGTATTTTACTTACTGAAGGAAGCGCTCGCCTATGCCGCGCGGAAACATTACCTCGCTTTATTTATTACAGTTAGTTATAAGACATGTATGGTGTTGTATAATACACTTTTGCTTTCAATATATTTCTCGCTGTTTATAAACTTCTGGTGGTATTAGCTCATTTAATATAACCGTAGTTTAAATAGAAAATGACTTCTTCTATCGTGCTTAAATATGTAAATGAAGAAATTCATACCTATATGTAACTTTAAATACCTAACAAGACTTGCGCAAATTGCAATCACTCAACATGTGGTAGTAATTAGTGGCATTCGTTTTGCTATCTCGCCTCTTGCCTGCATTGTTAACATATTCCATTCTGAATTGTTACTCAACGTGCTTATTTACAGCATAATTTGAATATTAGGTCAGATATACTTTAAATTATTGTAAATTGATTTACCATTAACCGTTTCCGTTGCAAATTGTCTACCTGCAAATTGTCTGAAGTGTCTGGCTTTATCAAAATATATAAATATCGGTTTTTACTGATTCCAAATAGTATAAATGTGGGGTGTTTAGTCGTGAAAATGGATCATATTTTTGTGATACTTCGTCGGAAGCTAATAACTTTCGTAATAAAGAATTCAATTTTCTAATGCAGTGTGCTAATAAAACATATTATATAACAGTTATGGAAATGTTCAGAACAAAGATGTTTAATTATATTTCTTATAAACTAAATGATGGAAGTTGTTAAAGTAATTATTAATTGAGTAGTTATTAATTTATCATAAGTGTAATTGTTTACGTTTGCTTTAATTATGATTCATGGTAAGATAAAAAGTTACAATATTACTAACAGCAAATCTTTAGTAAACTTGCGTTTGCTGTTAGACCAATTAAAATGTTTATAGGAAAATTTAAATGTAATCTATTTTTTTATGTGGAAATTGAATTCTAAATATCGTCATTTCAAACACAGTAGTAAAAACAAAAGCCATTAGTTTTTGTGCCATAATATATTTATTTTTCTCATATAACTTTATTATTATTATTACTGAATATGTAACTTTCATAAAAGGAGGCTCTACTTTTGCCATCCTTGAACTCAAAATATTTATGTTAAGGGCGATTCGTTAAACGTGTTTAATTCATTCTACAGGAAGTCGTTAATTTTATGTGGAATGTCTGCAAAGCGTAAAAAGTAATTTCACTTACCTAAGGAAGGAATGTCTCCAACTTGCGAAAATCAATATGTTTCCCTAACTTTACGGTATTCTTTAGCTTTGTTCGCTCAGCCTGCACTAACTACACCAGTGTACACCAGAGTAAGATAAGATATAATAAACAAGGACACAACTGTACACCTACTTGCACTGACCACTCCAGTGACGTCATTTCGCAGTACACTGAGTAAAAAGTCAGTCCGAGCGTACAAACCTCTTATTTAACACGATTTCATTGTAATACGATTCAAGAATAGTGATCGCTGTGACCCGTCTCTTATTTAGACGGTTTTTGCTTAGAGTTCGGTAGTTTACCGTATTACTTATTATAGTCGGGCCATTAATCACTGCGAACTTAATAGATCTATTGTAACAAAATGCCATTATGTGTGTTAGAATAGTTGGGGGCTTTTAGTAAACTTTAGTACTACTCTAGAATCTGTTTCCTTAAGTTCAGAGGTGCAAGAAATGGCCTACTGAAATGTTGGTGTCGTGTGCGACTAATGGCAACACATTTATATAGGATGTGTTCTGCCGACTCCAGATCTTCTTGGCATAGACGACAGATTTGATCTTCAACTTTTCCTAGTTTAAAGAAGTGATGTTTTTGGGCTACATCGCCTTATAGAAATCCTGCCAGTAATCTAAAATTCCCTTTGCTGAACGATGGCACTATTTCTGCTGTCTTTGTCGAGCCAGATATGAGTGCTTTCGCCTGCTTTTGTGCTGGAACATTTTCCCAGTACGAGGCCTTTTGATTCTCCTTCCATGTCTTAATTGCTTGTTTTATGTTGCTCTTTTGGAGAGCCACAGAAAGGGTTAGGACCAATAAAAGGCACAGGTTTAAAGCAGAAATTTGTGCTTGAAATATGTTGATGTGAGATCCTAGGCATTTTTAGGTGGTAGTTAGGACCACTAATGCCTTTACCTGTTCCGATACCTTGTATTCTCAAACCGTCCGTATACCATTTCAGGGTACCTCTTTTGCATTGAGGCTCATCGGATGCCCACTTTGTACGGCTTTCAGTGATCACCTTATAAGGTTGATCAAAATTGTATTGCATAAGGATAGTGTCCTTCGTAATATACATCAGATAGTTGATGTTGGAATTTTCAAAGATTTTGAAATGCCCTCTAAGATCCCCATGCTATAATCTCTTCGTTCTACTAAGAGTGAGGGCACTCGACATAGCCTGTTTCTAAATATGGATGTGAAGTGGCGTTATTCCCAGCAGGACTTACAGAGCTTCTGTGGGACAGGTACGCATCACTCGTGTGATGTTGAGACATGCAAGTCTCTGAATATGTTGAAACTGCTGTTGCACAGTCTTCTGAGTTGTTTTTGGCCACCAAACCAGGGAGGCGTAGGTCTGGTTATTGCTGTATAGGACTAGAAGGTCATTTGAGGCTTAGAACCCCAGTTCTTACCAAGCAACCTTCGGCATACTAGTGATGCCGTAATGGCTTTTTTCTGCAAGTTGGAGATGTGAGAGTTCCATGTCAGTTTTTTTGTCAAACGTAACTCCCAAATATTTAACTTCGTCGCTGAAGCTAATGGTTTTCCCTTCGATGGAGGATGATTTAAGACAGACTTTTCTTCTCTTTGTAAAAGGGACGGTTGTAATCTTTTGCAGCTTTATGCGCAAACTATGATTTGGACACCATTTATAGGTGTCTTGCACCTTATATCCGTTAGAAGATAGTTCTGTAGATTTACCGTATGCTCCAGTCTACAATATACAGCGTGTCCACCTAGTGCGTGGACGGAAGATAATTCATTTCCTGAGCAATTTGGAGTAAAAGTTTTCAAATAAAAAATATCCGGAGACAAGTTTTGCATAGCATAAAATTTTGCTCATATATACAGGGTGTCTAGTTTCCGTTACAAAGTTAGTTTTTCAAATGAAACATCCTGTATATTGTTATGTTTTTTCCCCTATATCCATCTTAGTTTTTGAGATATCTCGAGATCTTTGCATCATCCCGTTGTTTCTTTAACACCCGATATCGTAAACGCCTTACTCTTATACATACGAGAGTGGTGATTCAAATTTTATTCGATTGAGTATTTCTTGGAGTTGTCAGCAGTACATCAAAGAATTTTTTTATATTAACCAGATTCTGCAAGATGACTATCGAAAACGTTACCATGTTTGACTAATGTTATTTGAGTTTTTCTTAATGGATCATCCTGTATATTTCCAGGCTCTGGTAGAGAAGCCCTGCTAATTTTCTTTTTATAAATATTTCTCTATATCTAAAATGTGTCCATCTTTAGTAAATTAAATATGAAGCTATGCATTACGTTTTTCGTTTAGAAAACATAGAGATCTGCAACCAAATTTTTTTGTTTCGCTAATGATATTTATTAAAATCGATGCATAAGCGTTATCTTTTGTGCTATAGTTCCAGCATCTACTCGAAGTAAAGATCATTTCCCTACATACAAGCACAAATGTTGATTAGAGTTCAGCGTAAAACGATTTATTTAAAGCATCGTATACTAAGTTTTTTCAGCAGCAAAAAAGTAATAAGAACGTACTGAAAGTTGTTTAAAAAATTTCGCAAATTAGACTAGAAATGTTTAGGAAAAACTTTGAGTGAATTTTTTAAGTTAATGCGTAACATGGGTATTATATTTGTGTTTACTAACATTTAACTAAAAAAGGTGCTTACCTCGAATAAATGTTGAAATTGTATGCAGAAATTAAAAGCTACAGATTATTTTTAATGAATATCTTCAGAAAAACCAATATTATTCTTAGAATATTTCGTCCCAGCACTCTATGTATTTTGACAAAAAACTTGTCTGCATAACACCATATTTAATTTACTGAAAAATGGCACATTTTAGATAAGAAAAATCTTGTTGCATTAAAAAAAATGAAATATCATGAATCAAACATGGCAACGATTTCAATGGACAGCTTCTAGGCGCTAGCTGATATAAAACAATGTTCGGTGTATTGCCAAAAATTACAAGAAATACTGAGGTCGAATAAAATTGAATCACTGCCCTAGTGTGTAAGGCTTTTAAGATATTGGACGGAGAGTGAGTACCTTCCGCAATCGGTTTCAACATGGTAATAATCGACTACATTATTAGTATTACGAGTCACGTAAAATTTTTTTGAGGAAAATGGCGTAGAAATTCTCACGTGGGCAGTCTGATCACCCGACCGTCGTTTCGTCCATCTAAAATGTGTTGAATTTCTTAGACGAAAGGCGATATCTATGACCTCCAATAAATTTAAATAAATTATAGTAGCGAGTCAATAATAAATGGATCGCAGTTTCTGAAACACCATCTATTCGTGCTTTAACACAGTTCAAGACCTAGAAGTGGAACAACATTGAGCAGCTCTAAATGTTTACACGCAAATGTTAATAAAATTGTAAAATTTCATTCACTTGCATTTTGTTCTTAGTACTGCAACAAATAATATATTAAGGCTCATACATGTTGAATATTATAAGTAAATAAAGAAAAAAAATATATTAAAACAGCATTCCAGATGGAATTGAAACATTTTTAATTAATTACTATAATCATAGGAAGAATATTCATAGGTTTATAGACTTTGTAGAGGTCTAAACTCTAGGAGCATATTTACAATTTATTAAATTCTATCTTCAATGACCATTGAATGAGTAACCTGAATGGAATTTTTGGATTTGGATAAGATTGACATCTAAAGGGTTTTCCAATTAGCGCGTCGGAACTTTAAAAAAAGACACAATAACAACTGCAAGTAATAATCTTTTAATGTTTATTTTATTTTGGAGGATCGATGTCATTATGTTTTAAAAACAATATCGTTTAAATGCCGTCCTCGTCTTCGACTGACTGAATGCATTCTGGAGGCTCAATTTGCGACTACTCTTTCACACATATCGCGTGGTATATTTCTAATGATGCGTTGAATGTTCCGTTTATGGTCGGGAATTGTTTCTGACTTATTTTTGTTAACCAGAGATTTCACATGACTCCATAGGAAAAAAAATTAGAAGGGCGTGAGATCGCATGATCTTGGTGACCAGTTGACGTTAATATTCTTCGTTGAAAGAAAACATTGTTTACGTCACCATTTCTCAGTTCAGGCCAAAGATATTCCGTTAGCATATTCTTGTACCGCTCATCATTAACAGTAACACGATTTCCGATCACGCCTTGAGTCCAAAAACTGCACCACACGGTGATCGTCTCAGGATAAAGAGATGCTTCGTGAATCACTCGAGGATTTTCATCAGCCCAAATCCTACAGTTATTATAAATCCATTGTCCCAGAAATGCACTTAATCGGAAAACAATATCTTTCCTACAAACCGAGGATCGGCTTACAACTGCTCAAGAGCCCAGTTCGCGATACTTTACGCAAACGATGACCATTTGGCTTCAGATCTTGAGTGATTTGAACTTTATAAGTTTTCAAATGGAGATCTGCATGCAAAATTCTTCACGTAGTCATCTGAAAAGGCCGAGTTCTTGAGAACGACGTGGAATAGAGAGGTTCAGATCATCTTTTACATTTTAACTTACAGCAGCAATATTGACTTCCGATCGGGTGCCTCGATGACGCATTAATGTTGACTTACCTACAACTGAGCCAGTTTGTCCAAGCTTTTGTATTAAACGTTAAAGAGATCGTTAGGTTGGTTGATTATGTTGACCATAAACTTCTCGCTACGCCCAAAGTGTCCGGCGAACCGAACATGCATTTTGATGATAAATACGAACAATTTGTAAGCGCTGTTGAATCGTTAATCTGTCCTTATTAACTTGGCACAATGTACTGAATTCATTTGTTACTAATATTTGACATTTACATTCCAAAGCAAACCCTTTACTTTATGAGCATATTATATCAAATTTTCCATTTTCTCTAAAAGATCATAATTTTCGAATTATTACGGTATATGACAAAGAAATCAACTTGTGCGCTGTTTCTAATTTGCTATTGGGATGACAAGAACTCAATAAGATATTCTTTAAGTTATTCAGTAAGTTTTCTATTTTAAGTTATAAACGGTAAAAAAATTCGAAATATTCTATTTATTTTAGGAGTTTCAACCTACTTGAAAATCATGTCGGTGCGTGTGAATTTACTTTCACGTGTTTAATGTAAGTGGTACATCTACATTTAAAATACGTGACGGTCGGATCATCGTTGCTTTATATACAATTGTCTTCAAGTCACAAGGTATAAATTATTCATTGCATGTTCTTATCCATCTGCATTTTCAACGAAACGTTGAAGCTAAAGTTTGATCGTAAAAGCTCATCCATGCCTATAGGGAAAGGATATACGTACAACATAAGTATCCGGGAGTGTTAGTGTTAGATAGATCGTAACAGACTAGGAATAGAATCTAACACGTTAGCTTCGTAAAGTCCGCAGCATTTCACCAGGCTCGGCCGCTTTTTGTTCTCTTGTTAGGTTCCATTCGTTCTGATGTTCTTTTGTTTCCTGACGCGCGACGTTATCGACGTACATACCAGTAATTCTGAGCGTTTGAATTGTTCGCTTTTAAAATAGGCTTCTGGCATTTAGTAATGAATTTATTTTCTATTGTGTCTGAGTTTGTCTATTGACTGCAGAAGCCGATCGGTTACGCACGCAGGATGTACGCCAAATTTAGAACAATTAAAAAACGTTTACTTCCTTTATTCCTTTATGCATGATTGTTGCGTTTGCAGTAAAACGAGTTGCACACGTGTTACTTATCAGCTAAAAGAGTACAGCATTAGTATTCGTGAAAGAAATTTACTTCAAGAGCAAACAGCAACTGATTTAGCAATCGATTACGTTCAGTCTAGACCTTGAAAAAGGTTAGTTTATTAGTGAAATACTATTATGAATTTAGTAACCTTTTCTGAAACATTTGCGTTGAATGCACCTCTCTTACAAGCGCTTGAAAAGCTTAAACAAATATAATTGGAGTGAACTGAGATGTTATTATGTAATTAATTTGAAACAAAATTTTAGGTGACTTACGTTCCTCGCTTACACCTCTTATACACTCGAAACTGTGAGAGCTCTGTAATGACGTTGTTACTTCGTCAAGTGACAGTTAGGCACCATTAAAGACATTTAAGACCCATGCATATTTATCCATCTGACCTGGAGAAAAAGTTAATGGGACGAAAGAAACCCCACTCTATGGTGAATCGCTAGCCACCAAAGGATTAAGAGAAATTAAACGACCGATAAGCTGGTTAGGGAAGTAGCGAAGATTTTTTTTTGCTCGGCCGGAGTTTTGTTGTAGCCTGCAGAAGAACCAATTAAAACAAGAGCAAGGATAACGTTATCTCTTTGAATGCACGCAAAACTACTAACAATAAGAAGAAAAATTACCCTAAAATACAATATTCAAAATAAATGATTGCGATTTGAACTTGTTCAGTATCTTGGCAATTGCACCGAGACTTAATATTTGTAATTAGAACGTTTCCGGCGACAAAGTAATTATTAGAGCCCGGTAACAGGGAGCCGTGCCATAGCCGTACCTGCCTAGTATACAAAAACGATAGTAAAAAAATAGAAAAAAAATAACAGAACTAATACATAATTATATGTGAAAAGTAGTGAAACACTCACCCTTTTAAGCAGCCTTGGCTACGGAACAGTAAAATTAGAAGCACCATTATCAATATTAATATCATATGGATAAGAGTGGCAAAAAGTTGACACCATTAGATGTGTTTCCACAGTTGTCTCGGTGAGCGATGTTCACCGTGGTTAGAAAATTAGTTTATTAACGATCTATTTTGTAATTGGTCTATTGCGTCAGCTAATCCTTTATAGTAGCTACGAATATTTTTTTGAATCTGTTTCAACGGAAGGCGTAGGAGTTTGGGAGATTTCAAAAATACTTTTTTTGTGCTTGCTATTAATACATCTACCTCGGAAGAACATTGTCGAATGGTTTCTGCCACAAGATGTAAAGCATGCACTTTACACGTAACATGTAAACACTTGCAACCATGTTCAAGAAGAGAACGGCCTACCGAACGCATTATCGCTGCGCCATCGCTCATAAACATCAACACTTTATCTTTTGAAATTTGAAATTTTTCCAACGTACTAACTACAATCTTCGTAATTGCTCCAGCAGTACACTCTTGTAGTCTTCGGCTAGCTAGTAACAGTGGTAATGTAGGTTTACTAGGGTCTAGTATGCGTTCCATAATATTTACAATTGAATTTTTTTTACAGTCTGTTGTTTCGTCAACACATAACCAAAGAAATTGTTTTTTCAATATGCGTTTCATTTTCTTTTCCACGTCATCGCGTACAAATGCAACATGCTTACGTGCCGTTTTCCTCGTTGGCAACCGCAACTCGGGATTGTATTTGTCCCAAAAGTCCTTAAACGGTTATTTATCGAGTAAGCCTAGTGGCAAATTACAGTTTATCAACATAAGAATTACATAAAAAAAATGCACTTCGCGGTGGCATGCTCAATTTTCGTTTTTTATGCTGTGCGAAATTTACGTGTCTTGTACAGTTCCACTCCTTATTTGGCATAAAATGTATTTTGCACACTTTACAAATTATCTTACTCCCGTTGTAAAACAAATCGGGAAACTCAGAAATAAACTTATTTATTATGTATTGAAAGGGTCGTTTTTTTGCCTTCGATATGTTCACAAAAAACTACAATTAATAACTACGTCTGTATCAATAAAATCAAAACGCACTACACTAAATAATAACTACAATTAATAACTACGTCTATATCAATAAAATCAACACGCCCTATCCGCTATCCAATGCTAAACTGAACTGAGTGATGATGATTTGTCGTGTCGTATCATAATCGACCAGCCCTCTCCGCTCACCTAAACACAGTCACACCGCCGCTGCGATTGCTCTCCAGTTACTGGGCTCTAGTAATTATATAAGGCGCCCTCCTTTTTAACCCTATTAACTAATTTTCAACCCATTAGAGAATTAATGTTTGTTTATATACTTTAGCTATACATTTTTTTGATATATTCATAAATTATAACAATATATATACACCACGTATACATATTTTTTTTATAAAAAAAACTGTCAATGTAGCACTAGGTTGCTTCAAATTGTGGCGATTTGTGATTGAGTTGCACACCCAACTTCCCTTATAAAAATAGATTATATAAACGACATTTTATAAACAATTACGGGTAAAAAGCGATTTCACTAGACTCATAGATAATATGCTATTCAGGTATTGAATTAAATATTTTATTATAAACAAACAAAACAAGTATGAACAAAGATGGTGCATATACGAACCAGCGGAAAAGAAACTATAATACTTAGTTTCTTACGTACGACTTGTGGGTTTCATTAGTAATGCAAAATTGAAGCTCTGCGGACCAAGTTGTCAGGAAAGTTAGGTTTTACATAAAGTTCGTGTAAATACACTATTAAAATGAAGTATCTGACCTAAAAGGAATTAGAGTCGGCATTAGAGGAAGTAATTGAAGAGTTAGAAAACGTGAAAGGTAAACATAATTTCAGCGCATGTGCATTATAACCTTTTCACTTCATGATGACTTTTGTAATAATTTAATTTCATGCATAGAAATAAATAATTAATGTTAGGTGATCAAATCGTTGCAGTATACATTGCTCCCGAAGTTGATAATCTGACAGACGAGGAAAATATAGACGACGAATGCACTGCTGAAATTTTTGATATAGCGGGTACATTTGAAATACATAAGCATGATGAAAATTCTAAACAATCTATTGACGAAATTTTCGAAGATTTTAATTCATCTGATGAAGAAACTCTCGCCGTAAAAAAAGGCATGTATTTGTAATCAAGCTAATGCCTCTATATATATATATATATATATATATATATATATATATATATATCTATATATATATATATATATATATATATATATATATATATATATATATATATATATATATATATATATATATATAAACATCTCTGGAAGTATTCCTTTTGTTTTTTGATGAAGAGGTATTAGAACCACTTGTCAAATTTACTCTAAAATACGCTAATAAACCTGGACTCTTGCGTTTCATCGGTATTATAATATTGTCTGGATATCACACATTACCTAAAAGCTACATGTATTGGTCTAAAGACGAAGACAAAGGCGTAGATTTTGTTAAAAAGTGCGTGAGTAGAAACATATTTAACAGCATAAAAAGGAACCTGCACTTAGCAGATAATATGTCACTGAACAAAAACGAAAAATTTTCAAAACTAAGACCTTTTATCGACGTTATAAACAAAAAAAAACATGCAGTGGGAAATATTTGCTCATTCGTAAATGCCAGTTTTTGAAAATCGGATTTAAATTATTTGTATTACATTAACTTTTTCTTTTTAATAAATTTGTGTTTGAAAATATGTAAAATCATGTTAGTAAGTATTAAATACATGGCCATTTAATACTGCTCTTATTTTCTTTGACTTCCGTACATTTTTTTGCTTGCCCGAACTTCCATGAACGGTAGTGTATATCATAAAATAGTATTTAGTATGTTAATGATTTCAGCCAATGGTTCGCATACGCACCAAAAATACAATTCATTTTTTTGCCATAATAATAACTATTATATAGTCAATACAGCTTTAAAGAAAATGTACAAATAAATGTTAGTACATAATATTTAACTTATTCTTAAAGCCAGTGCGTTTACGAACCGTCATTTTTTCCGAAGGTATACTTTTTTTTCTTTTATTTTAATTTATATTATACTTAGTTAGGTACCCAGTAATTAATTAAAGACCTTATTGTCACTTTTTTTCAATTATCTGATAGCTTGGCTTTATATGGGTTAACTGAATACTTATTGATTGAAAATCACCGTATAATTATTTTGACGCTGATAACGTTTCATTTACAAATATTCAGTTTCGGGGCAATGCTAAGATATTGAACAAGTTAGGAGGACGCCTATGATAATTTTGAATCAATAAATTTCAATGCAGGATAAAAGGAGGACGCTTCTGACAGTTAAATCTAAGATTGAAACTTCAAATTACATTTGACTTTTATTGACATATTTGACAATTTAAATGACATTTGATGTTTATTGACATATCTTACAAATTTTAAAGCACTTTTACTACAGATCACCAAACATTTATCATTGACGGCTATTTTCGAAATTGACAAAAGCAACAGAAAGGGGAATGGGAAGTGGTCTTCCTCTATCAACTAGATATCTTGATTTATATTAGCAAATTGTTCGCTGCGTTGCTGAATTTCGTCAAACTGCAATAAGTCGCAAACCCGGTAGTGGTAAACTCAAGACTATTTTGTCATATGGTAAAAAAGATTTCCAAAAATATGCATATAAAGCTCGTGTTGTGCAAGAACTCAATCCCAAGCGAATGATACCAAAAAATATTATTTAAAAATTCACTTATTTCGCAATTCTTGTAACCATTGGATGCATTGGAAATGATAATTTTCTATCAACACGCCGCGCGCCGTTTGTCAACCGGTTCGCATCTCCACTCCGATTCTCAACCTGCATACATATGTATTTAGTTGAATAACAGCAATCTTCAGGATTTTCAAACTATTCTAATACGTATTTTTTAGATCACAGTAATAACAATTTATAAAATACGTGATATTGAATCTAATAATAAATAATTTAATTATTAAATGTAATTATCATTATTGTTTTAGAAAATTGTATACGTATTTTTGTGTCTCTTCATTTGACTTAAACTTATATATCCGGTATTTCATGTTCTATTTGTATAATTTGTTAACCTTTTGGATAAGAATACATACTTTGTTATATCGTAGAAAGCGTGAGAACTTCGCCACCTTATTCCTCTCTTGGTAATAGCAACGGTTTTCACGAACATCTATTTGCTAGTTTATTTTGCTTTCAATCATCTTTTTCACTTTTATTGCTAGTATTTTCATCCTTACATCATTTCACTTCCGCTGTATATAGAATTTCGGATTTTTTATTGTCATCTTTGATAAACTATACTTTCTTAATGTTATAGTACGCCTCCAAACACTTTTTCGCTGTTGTTTTGTTTGCTGCAAAAGAATTATGGCTTCAACTTTAATAGTTATTAACTACCTTACTGCTATTCCTACCAGGTCAATTCTTATTGCTCTTTGCCATTGTTAATTATTACCCCCTGAGTTTGATGCTGTTGTACAGCTATATCAACATTCTATTACTTTATTGACTAATACATAACATATAGACGATTTAATTCTTTTGTATATGTGGTGAACGGTCCAATGGGGTGTATGTGCTATAAGGTTAATAGCACATACACTCCATTGGAGGATAAATTTTAACAAACAGACACCTACTCTTGTTGTTACTACTAGAGTTGCTCAATTTGCACCAACAACCAGTGGCGGGCGCATACAAATTTGCACAAAATAAATGGTCAGAAATAAAATATAATACGTGCTCAAACACTTACCGTCTTAAGAGTCTTCCGTGAAATCACAAAGTGAATAATGTCTGTTAAATATCTGCAACATTAGATATGTTTCCACAGTTATTTCGGCAAACCGAGTGCGGCGTGAAGAAAAAGTGTGTTTATATGCAGAAAACGAACGTTCCACATCTAGTGACGTTATATTTGCGAAATTAAAATAATCTTTGCAACAACTTAACGGCTCTGTTGACGCACCTTCACAAATTTGTCTTAATGTGCCCAAATCAGAATCTTTCTCTAAAACACTTTCAAACCTTTCTAGAACACAAACATTTTTTGCGTCTTCTACCGCGCATAGCTGTGCGTGAACATGTTGCACTATTTGCAGAGATTCCACTAACGACACCGAAGGATTTTGTAATTTTTCTATTGCCTCCACTAGTCCGAAGTAATTGTTCTGAATAGTTTTTAAATCCGTTTTAACCTGACTATCTTGAAATTTCGACTGGCTTTGCTTGATAGCCGCAGCTTCCTTTGGATCGAATTGTAAAACCACGTTCTTAATATTCTCAAAATATTTGTGATAACAAAACTCGGCCTGTAACCATGTTCCCCAACATGTAAGAATAGGTTCTGGCGGCTCAGGCGTACGGGGGCACAGTCTGTGAAATTTGCGAATACGTTTTGGGGATTTGACAAACACTGCTTTAGTATGCGCTATTAAAGCGTCTGCCTCAGGATAACATTTTCTAATACTATCTGCCACTTCTTTAGTATAATACATTGCGTGTCATTTTGTTATAACTAAGCACATAATTGAGTACGCGTTCAAAAGTTTAAAAAATGTTGACAAACTTGCGGTTTTAATAACATTATCGTACGTATAAATTTAATGATAATCTTATAAGTATTTATCATAACCAGATGACAATTTATGCTTCGCGGTACATGCATTTACTTAATTATATTTTATACGCTACGGTAAATGTATGTGAGAGATTATTTACATTATCCCCCTATAATTTTAATGTTACTGTTGTTTTACAGAGAAATTAATAGCTGGACTATTAAGCATCTGGTGTTAATTATCAGTTCATTACGATTATATATTTCCGTTATTTTAATATGAATCTAACACAATAGCGGTAATTACAAGTATGTATTTACTTATAACTAATGTTCGACAAACGAGTGCTACGTCAGAGGCGTATCGCGCAAAAGTAGGTACCTGAGATACAGTATTATTAAAAAATAATATATTCTTACCTTTTATTGACGTCTTGATGTCCACTGCGACAAAATTCTACTGTCGATTCACTTAGTCTTCGACGTTGGTCTGATAACGTTTTCGTGTATTTCGAAAATGATCGTCCTACATCTAGCGTTAGTAGTTTCCACGAGGGAACATATTCATTCCTACAAAAGGCGAAAGTGTTCATTGTCTACTAGGTGTTGTGGGATGTTGCACACACTTAGCATAAAAATAAAATCATACAGAAATGTTCAGTGCGGAATATTGTTGCTTAAATTCAGTACATGACGTTTACTTTTAATATGTTTTCTACAATGAAATGTATCACGACCTATCAACCATATATTGCAAATTTTGCACTGAATGATAGTACCTGTATTTTCCAACCCAGGGAAACGGTTAATATACATATTTATTCACATGCGATGCTAAAGGTAAACCTTGCTTACGACGATCTATGTTTTAAAAGACGCACACCGATAGACCGATAATTATCGAAGGACCCTTCACTTCCACGCCTATCGAATGACTAAACTCTCCACTGGCTTCGCATCGACCTAAATCCCCTCTCGGCGCTTCTGCCGTAGCACGCGTTTGTCGAACCTTACTTATAACATAAATATTGATAGGTCGCAAATTTTTCCAATCATTATTTATGCTTATTTTTATAGCGTTCATTGCCATAGAACGGACTTACACGAAAAAAGGTAATTAATAGTATAATAAGTAGATGGGAAAAATGGGATGCTCTGGCTAAAATTATGTATACGTAAAAATAAAATATTGATTAGAGATTGCTTAGATTGTCGGTAGACGTTAGTGGTTATCTAAGAAAAATAGTAACTCTCTTTTTATCGCCTTTTTGGTTACAATAAGTCCCTAGTAGTAAGTGATATCACTTTTATATTTATATAGTATCTAATAATTATTTCGTTATTTGTTGCAGTACAACGGACCCCTCCCCCTGATCCCGAGCCATTTAAAGTTATTTCGGATAATATAGATATACGTATCGGTAAGTCTTTTCTAAGAGTATACGAATTATTTGATGATTAATATGTTTATTATTGTAGATCCCACGCAACCGCAAATATTAGAAGATGAACAGTGGGAAAATTTTAAAGCACTCTCATTAGATGGTAGAATAAACTGTCCAGAATCTCCAAAGCCACTGAAAAGTTCCACAACCTACTCAAGATCGAAATCGAATTTAGATCAAGTATTTTCCAGTAGACAGTCGAAACAAGAACCCCAAGATGTTCCTTCCAATAAACAAAAGACACAAACAAACCACAAACCCAATTACCAGCGACAAGGTAGTAGGGAAAGCGCCGCCGAAAAGAACCATCGAAATAATCTTATCAAGCATAGTGCCTCCGATGCTAATATTAGTAAAAGTTCCAATGTGTCTTCGACAAAAATTGCCTCGAGGAAGAATTCGTTTTCAAAACCTAGTCGAAACTTAAGTGTACCTAACGTAAATGCGTCCAAAATTCCTCTTAATTCTTCCAGAAGCGAACGCTCAGTGCCTAAATCGATACAAATTATCACCAATTCGCCTGTTGATTCCTATAGTCCTAAGATATCGCCGGATGAAAGCTCACAAGATGATGACTTTGTTCCTGTTTTTGTTGATAGACCTGTTGGATTAGAGTTGGATGATTTTTTGCCAGTAAGTATAGTTGTGTAAATCTAATACATGGCAAATAAATTTTTGTAGGGAAATTATTTGGGAAATGCTTTAGTAAGATTTTGTCTTTTAAAAAATGGAAACCATCGTGAATTATACATCATAAATAATGATAGCAAGGACTGTGGGGTAGTATGACAAACAACACAGAGTATCGGCACACTCCTCACCACACAAAATATTAATTAATTCGGAACAGCTGTTTCAAAGGCCCACTGGGCCCTTATTTTCAACCGAGTTAATATTTCTTGTGGTGTGTACTTTCAAATTCATATCAAACTCAACTATAAAGATATAATAATAAATTTACTGATAAAAGAGCCAACATCATATCTTCATCCATGTCTCTTTTGCTCTGAATTAAATATATTCACGGATTTTATCTTATTATTACAATATCCTAGGCAACTAACTATGCACAGCTTACATAAATGTCATCTTACATCTATATAGTGTCGTACATGCATTTATCACTAACTATATAGCGTGTACACCTAGTACGTGTTTGAAAGATAATTAGCAATTTAGAGAAAACTTTTACATAATATAAAATTATATTCAAGCGTACAGGGTGTACACGATACAAGATTAGTTTCTTAAATACAACTGCCGCTGTATTATCTTCAATTCGTGTCAACTTTCTTCAACATTCCCTATAAGGAATAGCGTAGTTTTTGGGATAATTGAGCTAATTTGAGAGTTTTGCGAAGTGCAGATGCCTTTTTATCGTTCGATATCTTAAACGTCCTATATAATAGGGTGGTGATTCAAATTGCAATGGGTGTTTTTTTTTTGCTTAGATAGAACTTACGAAAAAGTTAACCGCCAAACAAGCCGTTATACTGCGTTCACTTTTTGACATTTATGATACTATACTCTGGTAAGTCATCATGAATAGACTCACGCTTGAACAACGCTACCAAATTATTCAAATTTATTTTGAAAATCAGACATCGACTCGCGCAACTTACAGATGACTTTGTGATTTTTGTGGTCCACATTATCGTGCTTCTGAGCAAGCCATCCGTCGAACGGTGGCTAGATTTCGTACCGCGCAGTCTCTACATGATGCAATAACACCAACACGTCAAAGGAATGTGCATATTGAAGAGAATATTGCTGCTGTAAACGAAAGTGTGGAAGAAGATCTCAATTTATCCATTCGTCGTCGGTCACAGTTATTGGTGTTCTGTACTACGTGGAAAATTTTGCGCAGAGATCTTCATCTACATCTGCATAAGATCCAGCTGGTATGGAAATTAAAGCCATCTGCGTCGTTCTTTCGCCGATCGGGGCTCAAGAGCAGTTGGTAGCTGACCCGTTGTTTTATCGCAGAATTGTGTTCAGCGATGAGGTTAATTTTTGGCTTAACGAGTTTGTGAATAATCAAAATTGCCGCATATAGAGTGGCACCAATCCACAGGAGACTTTACAAACTCCATTACACCCAGAGAAATGCACTGTTTTGTGCTGTTTACACGCCGGTGGCATTATTGGCCCTTATTTCTTCAAAAATAAGGCCGGAGCTCGCGTTACCGTCAATGGAGATTGTTACCGCACCATGATTAGTAATTCTTTGTTTGAAAATATGGAGGATATTGATCTGAACGAGATGTGGTTTCAACAGCATGGCGCTACGTGCCACACGACGATGGCAACCATCGACTTATTGAAATTAAAATTTGACGACGTTAATTTCGAGGAATATGCCTCCAAGGTCTTGCAATTTGACACCTCTCGATTATTTCCTGTGGGGCTACGTGAAGACACTGGCTTTATGTCAATAAACCAGCAACAATCGACGCCTTGCAAGCCAACGTTGTTCGGGTTATTCGTGACATACGGCCAGCAGTGCTCGAAAAAGTAATCTAAAACTGGACGTCCAGAATACGCTTCGTCAAGAACAGTCGCGGTGGCTATATGCCCTAAATCATTTTCAAAAGTTAATGTCATGAATAAATCTTTCGAATCGTACCAAAAATTTAATTACAATTTTTTTTTTATAATTTTAAGTTCTATGGGGCTTAAAAAAACACCTATTGTTTGATTGAATATTTCCTGGAGTTTTTACCAGTACGCCAAAACTTGTTTTTACATTAACTGGATTCTACGAAGTAACCATCAAAATCGTTGTCAAATTTGATTGTTGTTTTATTTTTTTTTATTGGAATAGTCTTTATATTTTCCGAAAGACCTTCTAGATTATTTTTTATAAATATTTCTTTCTACGAGGGATACCTTTAAGTTTTTACAGAAACATTGAAAGAAAAAAAAATAGGTACAAATCGTTTTATTATTGTAAAATATTCACCATTAAGATTTATACACTTTTGCGTACGTTCGAACCAATTCTCGGAACATTTTTGCCACTCTGAAGCTGATATCTCCAAAACATGGCCTCTGAAGGCTTGTGGAGATGATAAAAATTGCTGTTCACGCGTTTTTTGTTTGAGATTCTGGAACAAAAAGAAGTCGTTAGGCGATAATCGGGCGAATATAGGCAATGAGACATTAATTTGATGTTCTTCTCCTTCAAATAATCAATTGCTTGGCGTGCTATGTGAGATTATCATGATGGAGGATGATGCGACGTTGTCGATTGTTTTTCCTAATGTCATCGATGACTTCTGGGGTGCGTTCAGATTTATGGAGTGGACGACCGACAAGGTAACAATAGGTTGTTCGTCCAACGCACCGCAAAAACGAACGGACAGTTGAACTGTTTTATTGTAGGTGGGGAAGTTTAGGTTGGTTAGGTTACAAAAATCGGAATAATCAATTTATTAACAAGGCATTATTGGTGTAGTTAACAAAATGTTTAAAATGTCTCCATCGAGCAGTAGCACGAAGATAATGAATTTGAAGTAAATGAAGAAAACAGAACCCCAAGGAGAATACCAGCGAGGATTGAAAATTTTTGATAATTATATGCACATTATATGTATGATATAAATATAACTCGTGATTTTCGATAGCCAAACTGCATAGAATATAAGCATGTCAACAAAAATTTAAATAAAAGCAGGTCTGCGGATGCGGGGCATATTTCGTGCAGTTTAAACTTGGACGAAAAGTTGTCCGTCGGCCGATAAATCTGAACGCACGAGACGTTACATCCGTGCAAATCGTCTTTCAAATCTAAACGACTGGAACGCGTCTGGCATATACCCGGCGTTAAATCTGAACGCAGCCCTGGAAAACAAATTGTTGTATACCACTTAGCATTAACTGTTCTTCGATCCGCTAATGCAAACTTTTGTTGGATTCAGTTCATCTTGAAACACCCAAACAGTTAATCGTTACTTGGTTTCCAGCTCGTACGAACATATCCAAATTTCGTCGCTTATTACGATGTTGTATACAGTTTTTGAAGTTCCTCTGTTGAACTTTTTGAACATTTCCTTATACCAATTGACACGAGCCTTTTTTGTGCTTGCATCAAATTATGCGGAGTCCATCGGAAACAGAACTTTTTCACTCCCAAAGTTCATGTAAAATCGAATGCACTGCGGTCTTCGATATATCTAGGGATATCTATCTCACTGTGAGTCATCTACTGATCCTCTTCAATCATGTTAGGCATAGCAGCGATATTTTTTGGAACAATAACCGATTTTGGTCGACCTTCACGAAATTCATCACACGACATGAAAATCGCGTGGTGTAAAAGCTTGCATTTAAAACAACGCGTAAACACTATACACGATATCGTTGCCGTACACAACCACGACAAAATTCGTGTGAAAATAGGCTAACGGAAGCGTGACCACGACGAAATTCTGCAAAGCAGTCGTAAAGAGCCTTTTCTGATGGTGCTTCATTACCAAAAGTTGAACGAAATGATTTGAGACGTTGTTGTGTTAGGCCTTTAATGAAATCATAAAAAAACTGAAAAACATGAAATTTCCATTTTGGCACAAATTTGCTTTTTTTAAACACTCACGATAAACAAACTATGCTTCATTCACTTTAAGAATGTAGCGTTAGGCAAGATAGGCTTATATTTTCGACATTTGCTATTGCTTATATTTTCGACATTTGCTATTGCTTATATTTTCGACATTTGCTATTGCTTATATTTTCGACATTTGCTATTGCTTATATTTTCGACATTTGCTATTGCTTATATTTTCGACATTTGCTATTGCTTATATTTTCGACATTTGCTATTGCTTATATTTTCGACATTTGCTATTGCTTATATTTTCGACATTTGCTATTGCTTATATTTTCGACATTTGCTATTGGCAAATACCTAAGGCACGAAAGAAGCTGCCTGTGCATACGAAATTTATGTTGGATAAAATGAAATATTACCCATCCCTACGTTTTTGTAATGTCAATTGTCAAATTTATTAAAATCTTTATCATTAGTATTTAGAGTTACTTACAAAGAAATTAAAGGTTATAATAGCACTAACATTTTACTTTACCCGCCCTTATTTAATCGAGTTAAATTTTGGCAGTGTTATATGGACGCCCATTGCAGTGCTACCTAATATATTCTTAAAGTGAATGAAGTATACTCGGCCGATATTTGTACTGTCGCTGCATCAACAATATCAAATTTTAGGAAAATAATAATCTCAAATCTCCATAACGCCACCTAGTGGTCGTTTGTAAAAACTCAAGACGCTGCCCTCGTAAAATATTAGGTACATTTTCTGTTTACTATTGGAAATTCATTTCTCTAGAATAAAACGGAAAGTGAAAAATATTCTATTTCCTTTATCATTCTTTAATTAAAGGAATATTTGATATTTTACGTGTTATCTGGTATTTAAGAATATTTTAATTACACACAAAAATTGGTTACAAACTTTGATTGATATAAGCACGTATTACTTGTCAAAGAGATACGTAGATTGATTTTTTATGTAACAGAAGTTGTGCATACTGTGTGTAATGTGGGTTACCTATCCAGCGTAGCTTATACAAAAATATAGAACTAATCTTTATACGTGGAAAGGTTGGTTGCTATTTTGCTATTACCGTAAAATTTCAGTATAGGACAGAAAGTAAGTTGGATTGTACTCTATCGATTAGTCATACAAATAAAAAATAATATAGTTATTAAGTATGACATATGAGAAGTACATTTCCTGGACAATGTCAAGGTTTCGACCTTTAATATACATTTTCGATATGCACCTATTGCACATGCATAAGCAAACAATACTCTTTCACGATACTTGCTCTATTAATCTGCTTTTATAATCATGAATTTTACACTTCAACTGCTTCGTGTGAAACAGTAGATATGTAAATAAAAGGAGTGTCTTGATAAAGTTATTTGTTATGGAATTTATTGCAATTTTAAATAGGTTTATGTTACTTAGTTAAATAAATTGCAGTGCGTTTCCTTGTCATACCTATTCATACATTAACACGCTAATCATTGTCATGTACATTTAATAAACAATAGTGTGTATAAGATTTGCTTGTAGTGTCGATATAGTTGTATTTATTTCAGAAGTCACATCAACGGTTTAGTATGCAACAGCAATTGCCAGACATGTCTGAAACGGAAGTTTTAGGCATTATTTTACGAGGTCACGAACCGATGATGACCATTTTATCGATACGACAGCGTGGTTTGAAGATCGTTTTTTCGCAGTACCGGAATAAAGATATCAAAGCCGCGTTCGAAATTGCGATTTCACTAAATGATTTAGCTGTTATAGTGGATATGCTTAGCGTCATAAATCAGAAATAGTAAGGATCTTTATGATTTTATTTTTTTTAAACTTACCTTGTTTTGTTTTTAGCACAATATGGAGTTTGGATTTATGCGTACTATTGTTGCCAAAAATTGAAGAATTACTGTTGAGTAAATTCGAAACGTAAGTACTATTTCAAGAGACTACACTAACGTACAATTTCGATTGCTCTATTTTCTTTTGAATTTTTGTTTTTGCAAACAACACTATCGAGTTCAATAAAGCAAATATAAATTTTGTTTCAACTGTTGGTGCCTGTGTGATACTCATACAGGTTGATGAATTTATGAATAGCTAGTGTAGTTCGAACGATTTTTGGCATCTTTTATGTGTTAACACTAAAACATTCATTGAAAACACAAGTTTGTTACCTAAGCAAACCGTCTTTTCCCTTAATATTTACTTTAAATTCCTTCATTAGTAAGTGCTTTTTCGCAATTATTTACCATACGTTAATACATTAACTAAAGAAATAAAGTTTCCTAAACTATATTACTCCGTTTGAGCATAAATACTGACTATATGATTCGGCAGTAATAGTTAACTCCAGAACTATTAAGCGTCTTGGTTAACTTTGTGGGCTAGAACAGCGTCATATTATATGTCAAAATTAGATTTTGCGTAGCTACTGTTCGAAAAACGGAGCACAAGCAGTATGTATTTAATCATCTTTTAGTTTTGCTGTTTTTAAGATATTATTTTTATAAGTTGCGTACAAAGCCCGCTTGTAACGATGCAATGCTCAATTTTGAACTATTTTTTGAACAGTTTTGTTTGCAACACAAGACTTTATTAAAAAGAAAGCCAATATATTGTTTCGGGGCATGCGCACAACTATTATTGTTAGCAATATCGAGATTGTAAAGTTGGTTCACGTTGAAAATGTTGGTAACACTCACCGTTTCTTTACTAAAACTTCAAGATAACGAAAATTAGTTTTTTATCATTAACTATTAATTAATAAATTTGTTAATAGTATTACTGAAATAAAATTGAAATTTCATCCTACCTCGATAATTTTGCTGTCGTATTTATAACAAATATAGCACATATAAGTTATTTGTTAATCTTTTTATGTGACATTACAATGAATGAAGCATCAAACACGCTGAGCAGTCGTAGCACAACCGCAATATACGGCGCATTACCCATCTAACTTAAAGGGAACATAACCATATATCACCAAAATCTTTCAACAAATATATAACGTTTTCTGCGCCGATATAACAATAATAATCTATAAGAAAAATGGAGTAGGTTCTAAATTATTTTATATTAATCATTTCCCAATAAATTGCTGAATGTTTATACACTTGCCATGCGGCAATCTTCCGTCCTTGAAATATTTTACAGAAGGATATGCAAATTCTTGCATCGTTAGAAACGGAACTACTTGGTCGACTTATCAGAAAAATCTATAAGGTTGGTCGAAAATTTTGACATAAAGATCTGTTCCTGCTATTGTTTTACAAAAAAAATTTCATTTATGAAGGTAAAAAGAATTTTCTGTAAATTATACTACTGCAAAGTCACACGACCTAATGGGGTTGCATAACCCACTTTTCTGTTAAGACGAATGCAAAATGTCCTAGACTGAAAATTAGTTTATTTTAAATTCTTTTGATTTTAAATTTCCTTAATCTTTATTATATGTATTACAAATTCATTTACTGTTTATCATAAACAAGTTATTACATGAAATGAACTATATAGTTCAGAAGAAAGATAGATTACTATATTAATGTCTGTTTAGTTTTATTCATACTGACGTATGAATGACACAGTTCCAGTTTTTGTTTTACTATTTAAATTTGCATCAATATGGTGGCCTGTATTACAAATTCATTTACTGTTTACCATAAGCATAAGTTATTAAATGAAATACTAACTATATAATTCAGAAGAAAGATAGATTAATATATTAATGTCTATCTAGTTTTATTCATAACTGACGTATGGATGACTACAGTTCCCGTTTTTGTTTTACCACTTAAATTTACATCAATATAGTGGCCCGTTTTGTAGGCAACCACTTCAACTAATCAGCTATTACACTACTGGCCAATAGATGTACCCAGTAGGCAGTTTTCTTGTTCTTAGAATGGTTTTCATTTATGGCAAGCAGGGAAAGATGTCGCTATGTGTTCAGTTAGCATTTCTGATTTTAAAATATTTTAGGCTAAAAAAAATTGATTGAAGAATTGAAATTAATATTATTAACAGGGCATTAAAACACATCTCCATATAAGGACATATTCCTACTAAAACAGGGTTGTGTGCGCTTAAATAATTTAAAAATATATCCCCTTAAAATACTTAAACATTAATTTTCTAAAATCGAAGTATGGCAAGGTATAGTTTCTTTTAGATTTTCGCATAGAATCATTGCAATATTTCAAAAATTTAATTTTTGTAATAGTGGCCCAAATTAAGTGAGTAAAATCCTACATCATTCGCGACAATTTTCAGTAAAAGAAAATGGTCGTCAATTTTGTCTTCATTAGTGTTGACTGAAAGAAACATGTTTATTTTTTTAAACAACTATATTGTAGATACATTAATTTAAATAAACTACAAAGCGATAAAATATGTATATACGTACAAGCTTATGTTTAATGGAAACAAACTCAACGAGAACTTAGGCATTTCAGCATTTCTGTAATTGGCGACCAGTAGCAGTTATACATGCATGAATTACACATTAATTTACTGTTCTTTTCTTGTTATTTTAGTGACAAACAGTAATTTGCTTCATTATAGAATCCTATACCAGTTTTTATATTTCTTTCTACTACCTTGATATTGAACTTGGGAAATAAAGTCCTGGTACGTGATTATTTCTTTTACCGTTCGTCGTATATGTATGCAAGGACACATGTAAACAATAATTTCATTTACATATAATTACGGAAACATGTTTGTTGTAAGTATTTTAAGGTGAACTTTTCATGGACCCGGCAATGGATATAATTATTCATTGAACTTATTGCTTTCGACATTATTTGTTTAAGCCAATATCAGTACCAATCCAAAATTAAATCAAATGTTATTGCAATCTTTAAAATATTTGGAATCTTTCAAAATGAATTGATTGCTTTTAAACTTCCGCTGATTTTATGAATGCTGACATATGCAACTATACTTCTCAGATAATAGTAACCATTACGAAACAGAGTTTTATGACTTTCACAGGCTAATTGTTTTATAGTTTGCTACGAAATGTAAACTGACAGTTTTCATTTCATGTCCTTACGGAAAGCGTTAATAGTGTTCAGAAACAAAAGTAGAATTTTATACAGATATTGTACAATAGGCTTTTAAAAGAATTTCCTGCCATTATTTTTTAGATATTTCAGAGTAGCTGAGGATTTATGTGTTATTTCTATCCAGGCTTCAAATTTCCTTGTTTTATTTACCGCTTTTTTCTGTCATAAGTTTATTAAACCATTACATCATTAAAAGCATTAACATTTTACTTGGAAATCGAATTGGCAGTAAACATATTGCAGTAAAACTAATTTCTTGAGTCGGGCAAATATTTGGCATGAAAATGGTTGGTAGCAACACAAATATTAATTTTTTTTTGTTTAGGTTTTGTACGAAATATATTATGAAATATTTATTTTAGGAGAGTGTTTAGTTATTTCAGTTCACTATTGCACTTTTTTGTAGCATACAGTTACTAGTTTGCGACGCGAGTCAATGTTGCTGGCCCTTCACACGAAATTTCCCCTGGTTTATTTATTGTATCCCTCTGTCTTACGCATTATAGTTGTTGTGTATGCCACACGGCATATAATAACAAGATGCACTGTATTTCTTACTCTTTATTACTATTATACAGAACTACAAACATACAAAGCACACTATTCTATCTTACACTGCTTTTTGCCCATAGATCTATTGTTGCCAACCTAACATCTTCACATCAATGGTGAGGATATTTTATTGTTAAAAAAGAAAGAGTCCAACCAACAACACATATTGTGTTCGTCGAATTTTGTTGTCGTTTAATTTAATTGTATTGCTTTAGAAAATATTAAATGTATTTATTTGTGCATGTATTTCTAGGACATTAGTTTGAAAACAAGCGAGAGAAAAGGATTAGAAATTGTTGACTGAAAGAAAACTAAGAAAATGTATTATCTGTTTGAAATTCGAAAATGTCACCCAAGTTTCATTGTATGATTCTACAAAATTTGATTGCTTTGGAACTTTTAAATTTAAAAAATCATAAACGATGAGGAATTTTTAAGAAAATACATCAATTTAGAGCAAATTTCGCAGTACTCTCAGGACAGGAGTTCAGAAAGAATTTCTTTAATAATAATAATAATAAAAATAATAATAATGCTTTATTTCTGCATAAAATTAAAAGTAGCATCAATAGAAACCATACATACACATAGTAAGCTAGTATACTATTGAATATTACATATGGAAAAAATAATCATCAGTATTATACTGCTCCAAATTGCATAAATTCAAAACACATTTTTTTCCAGTTTTATGGCTTTCCGTAGATTATTACATAATTTAATACAATTATACGTTATACATTTTTCTGTTTTTGATAGCTTATGAATGTCGAGGAAAATCGTAATCTATTTTATGAGTCCGGTAGGTACGCGTCCTTTCATGAGACTTTAATATATTTTTGCGTTTAAAGTTGAACAACAAACATTCGTAAATATAAATGCCGTATTCTGTAAGTATACGGTTTTCACGGAATAGGGATCTTAAGGATGTATTAGATGTTAGACTCAGTTGCGCGCGCACTGCCCTTTTTTGTAGAATAAAAATTCGACCCAATTCAGACGAGTTCTCCCATATTAAAATACCGTATGGTATATTGGAAACGACATTGCGTGGTAGACAGTGTTTACTATTTCAAAATTTCGATTAATTTATTCTGGAAAGACTACTGTGAGAAGATATCGTTTTTGGTCAATTTAAAATTTGAAAATTATTTAATGTAATAAACAAAAGTTTTGCTATCGGTAGGACTTGCATTAGGCAATTGTTCATGATACAAATTTGTGAAAGGTAATATTAATTATTTTTTGATAAATTTTTATACTCTTTTGATTCTCAAATTCTGTTTTTTTTTACTTTAATTTTAATAGTCATTTTTCTAAAATCTCATTAATTTAATTTTTCTATTTCGATTTTTCGGAGATTTTTTAGTCATTTAAGAGTCTACCTGGTTCATTACAATATTTTATTCTATGATTTCGTATAGTTAATCACGAGGAGAAGTTCAGTGCGCACTGCTTTAATACTCAAATTCCAATAACAAAATTAACATAAAAATAGAGGAAGTACTAATATGTCCACTTATTCAAGCAGAAAACTAACCTATATGCTCAAAACAATGTTTAACTAGTAAGCACAATCATACTACTACTACTGCAATATGAAAAGTATACGACGAATTGAAAAGCATTTCAAATTCTGATTGTACTTGGAGAAAACAAAATAAGAAAAAGAACGTTTGAATAAGAAAGTCCTATGAGAAGGCGGCGAAATCAGACCATGGAAACGTATTTATGTGTATAAATACATAGGGTGTTTAGGAAGGAATACGAAGTACAAGACCAAAGTAAAAAAAATAAATCAATACGTTCAAGTCCAATCAACCGTTAGGAAAATAATCGTAGTTTTCGTTTTTCAAAGAAAAAATGTGGGGAAATGTGGGAATATATTGGATCAACTAGTGGTTATTTCTTACAATTGCTGCAGCACTAAAACTGCGCTGCCGTAACGCCTTTCTGAAAAATATTATTTGAAGTAGCGTATTTTCTTTACTACTTCTACGTTAGTTTTTTTCTAATTTTGATCTTGTAAACATTATTTTGTTTTCTATAAACTTCGAAAATGGTTCTCTGGAAATACTGAAATTCGAAAAACGGTCTTTTTGAAAAAGTCGTTTTTATATAAACTCTAAGAGTTACGGCTTCTTCTTAGCATGGCAGTATATCCATCAAGTGTTAAACAGTAAAACCATCTAACTTGAACACCAATGTATCCTCTAAACATGTTCAGAAAGTTATTGTATATCCATACCTTAAAAATATGTATTCAGATTATCTGTAAAGCTTTAGGCAACAAAATTTGTTATATTTAACCACTGCTGAAAACGATGAAGAATTAATTAACAGGATACATTAAGCAGTAGCATTAATGAGCGACTGCTAAACCACAGTTTAGCAGTCGCTCATTAATAATAACATGTTTTACACATAAAATATGTTACCAAATACATTTTAACCAGATCCGGCTTGTAATAAAAATAATATATGTTTATTATAAAAATATTAATTTCACTAAACTTTTTTATATTAAAATACAGTCTTCACTTCAACATAAACCTGCTAAAGAAATTAAATTGTATTAATTCGAAGTACTCTTACACAGTTTTACCAAGGTTGTTATTTTTCTATTAGGTAAGGGAAAATAGCCTTAGAGGCGAATTCTGTTCTTGGTTTTTTTGAAAACACTGGAGAACACAGCTGTAAGTATAGATATAGAGTATTAGTGGGAATTGCGTGTCCTACTGCCTTTGCTTCAAGAAATTTTCAACTATTTCGCGGATGATTTAAGTTGGTAGTTCCGGGAATGAATGACATATACGCCAATTTCATGACGTAATACAGACAAATATATCCTTTATTGCCGGAACTACCAATTTAAATCATCCACGAAAAGTGCCCGCTCTAATCATGATTTCGAGCTGTTGTTCAAAGCGGAATTTGGGCTGCATAGAAAAAATGCGCCTAGCCAATTTAATTCTAATAGCCATGTGACAACTCATTTTATTTAGAACTTTAAGCTTTTTATTTTGGTAGCACTGCACCAAATTATCAACTCAATCTTTTTCCCATTATATTATTATATGTACAACATTGTACCTTGTACATTCACAAGTTCTGGTACACTACTGAATGTACCCACTGTGAGGAAACCACTGAACGTACCTACCCTGTCTTGGCTGCATTTCGACAGTTGACAGTTATATTTATATTAGCACGAAAGCTTTTCATCTGAGTTATTTGTAATCATGGTTCTTGAAAATCGTACTGTCGTAATTGGCTTAAAAAAATGTGGCATGGAAACGGGCAATATCTTTCGGACCTTGAAACCACTCGGTTTAACTCGTAATTTTGTGTATAGGGCTGTAAAGTTGTTCGAGAATACTGGTGGAGTGAAGGACCGTTCAAGATCTGGACGTTCGCTCGATGTGAGGACCCCAAAAGCTATCGAAGCCGTGCAGAATCGAATTCGTAGAAACCCGCTCCGAAAGCAGAAGAGTTTGTCACGGGAAATGAATATATCGTTGGTATCCATCTCTCGCATCATAAAGTACGACTTGGGACTCCGAGCATACAAGAGACACACCGGATATCTGCTTATAAAGGCACTAAAACAGAAACGCAGGCAAAAATCCAAAGCGTTGCTTAGCCAGTACCCAAAAAACGGTCACAGAAGAATTCTTTTTACCGATGAGAAAATTTTTACTGTAGAAGAATAGTTCAATAAACAAAACGGTAGGGTGCATGCACAGTCATCACGACAAGCGTCAGAGCTTGTTCCGAGAGTTCAAAGAGGCCATTATCCAGCCGCTGTAATGGTCTAGTGGGGAGTCGCCTATGACGGCGTCACCGACCTCCATTTTTGTGAAAAAGGAGTCAAAACTTCGGCGAAAGTGTACCAATCCGACGTTTTAGAGAACGTTGTGAAGCCACTTAAAAATACACTGTTCGGAAACCAGCCGTGGACGTTCCAACAGGACTCCGCCCCAGCTCACAAAGCAAAACCAACACAAACATGGTTAAAAGACAATTTACCAAACTTTATTTCGACGGATCAATGGCCATCTGGTAGCCCAGATCTGAATCCCTTGGACTACAAGTTGTGGTCCGTTTTAGAGGGTATGACTTACACTTCTCGTCATACAAATTTGGAATCACTAAAGCGTGCACTTGTCCATGCAGTGAAAAATTTCCCCATGGATGCGGTGCGTACTGCGATTGACGAACGGGCGAACAGACTTCGGTTGTGCTGGAAGGCAGATGGTGGTCATTTTGAATAATCTTTTGTAATATTGTTCCCAAATATTTAATAAACATTTCCACAAAGAATTATATACAAATCTTTTGTCGTTTTAATTCTATCATAAAAAATCCGTGTACCAAAACTTTTGAAAGTACTAGGTATTATATAATATTGTATGTAGTGTACGCAAGCGTTATTATTTTCCAATTTAAATGGGGTTTCTTATCAGAACAAATATAATTTGTACTCTAAAATATTTACTCAAAATAAACAATGCAATTTTAATATTAATATGAAGTTTTTTGTAAGAATTAACTTATGCAACGACTTGAGTCGTAAACTCAAGTCTTACTTCATGCTGCCTCTTTATAATGAAGAACATAACCGAGGACATACTCAAAGCAGATGCATTGTCAATTATAAAACAAATTTCACATTTCTTTTTAAAAATACATTTTTCACCGCTGCCTTACGATAGCGCACTATTATGTATTCCATATGTATCTCCTTCGAAATTTATGAGATCGCTATTTTTTCATTTATAATTTTCTTTTGGTTGCTAGTACTTGCACATCAAAAGCAAATCAACGCACTGACAATTTAATGTGACCTGTTATACCACTTCCTACGTAAAATATCATCTAAAGATCTCCATGTATCTGTATAGATTACCCCAATTCGTTCCAACCATACGGTTGTAACAGTGGAAAATGAATAGGCATTCGCATGACTTGTTGAAACAAAGCATTCGTTTATTAATTACAACCAGTCACGATTGTGCTCTATTTGTTACAGGCTGATTGTCGACTTCCGTTTTCCTTATTTTTTTACCTGTTCACCAGCTGACGTTTCCCTTACGAATGGAGAAAAATGTGTGCGTTTAGAATCATTTCAATAAGGGCGCAAAATGGTAAAAAAGTACCGTAAATTCTTTTAAATGTATTTCACCTACAGCTTTTAGTATGATCACGTCAACTACATGCGTGGTATATGAGATGGTCACTTTCACTTCAAACGAAATGAAAGTGACCATCTCCTATTCCATATAGAATTATTAATCTTGCTCTTGCACAGAAAAAAATCCTGTGTAGGTAATTGCAACAACGTTGTAGGAACGATTTTGTGTTGGAAATTCACGTAATTGTAGAAAACTGGACATTGTTAAAAAGTAATTTTCATTAAAATATTGAAGTAAGTTTATTGTTGTAAAATTCACGAAAGGTAGTCTAATTCCTAATACATAAGTAAAAGAATATGTTGTTTTCATATTACATTAAGTAAATTTATCTGATGAAAAAGTTATGTGAATCTTTCCTGTGTTTCTGCATTACCTTTTATAAAAAATGTGAAGTAGTGATAAAAACCTGGGAACAGAATTGGGCAAATCATTATCTCCTAACTTAGGGTTTTCATAGTATTGCATCACGACGTATCAGGGAGATTGTATGTTCGTCGATCTATCTTAAAATAAATAATAGAAAATGAGTGAGTAGTGGCATTTGCTACAATTTTAGAAGTCATTCTATTTCTTTTTTCATTATACATATAGTGTAGTTTAGTGTCATCTTCAAAATTCGAGGTAGGCACCATAAATTCTTGGCTGATGTACAGTACCGTTCATGGAAGTTCGGGCAAGCTGACAAATTATATTAACTGTTTAAGAAAAAGTTTTAAAATTATATAATATACATTTCTGTCAGGAATTATTAAAACTAATCTTTTCTGGAAGCCTTTTACCAATTTCCAGGTAGTATTTGTCTATTATAAGACCGTTATCATAAAATATATAATTATGTTGGAAATCCAAAATAATTACAGTGACAATAAAGCTTTATAATAATCCCTAGGAGGGTTAGCTGATTCACTCGTGTTACCTGGAAATATTTGTATACACTTTATAAAGTATTATAACATTTGTAAACGCAGTAGTTCTGAAGAGATTGTTATTGTGAAAGTATCTGTGGTTGTGCAAGTGAAAAATAAAATAATTTCGGTTTGACTGCTTAAAATATTATTACCTTGCATCAGGAAGGGTACGCAGAAATTAAAAATAAAAAAATCTACAGTACTTGATACTATAGTTCGATTTAAGACAACCGGTGACGTGCAAGATCGTAATCGGCCAGGACCGTCAAGAAAAACGACTCCTGCGGAAGATTTACGAATAAAAATAATTAGTAAGCGCAATAGAAGACTAACAGCATCAGAAATTGCTGCAGAATTCAATAATAAGCGAGATTCCAAAGTTTCTGTGAGTACTGTGAAACGTCGGCTGAAAGAGGCTGGGTTGCATGGGCGAGTGGTTTGTCGAAAACCGTTACTCCGAAAAGGAAATAGGCTAAAACGACTGAAATGGGCACAAGCTCATAGAGATTGGACAGTGGACGATTTTAAAAACGTTTTGTGGACTGACGAAAGAGGGGAAAGAATGTTACGGGAGTGTATAGTCCCTACGGTGAAGCATGGAGGCGGATCTGTAATGGTTTGGGGTTGTTTTTCCTTAATCAGAACAGGAGACTTGCTCAAAATTGAGGACATAATGAAAAAAGAAGAATATCGGAAAATCCTGGAAGAAAATGCCATACCGTCAGGAGTCCGATTAATTGGTCGTGGATTTGAATGTATGCAGGACAATGACCCCAAACATAAATCTAAATTGTGCACAGATTACCTGCAGCAAGAAGAAAATGAAAGAACCCTAAAAATTATGGAATGGCCGCCACAGTCCCCCGATCTGAACCCGATAGAGTTTTTATGGGAAGAATTAAACCGATGTGTTAGGAAAAAGTGTCCAAAATCGAAGGAACATTTGTGGACCATTCTCCAGAAGGTATGGACAAGCTTGCCCAATGAAACATTAGCAAAATTAGTGAATCGGATGCCGAGAATAGTGGCAGCAGTCCTAAAGGCAAAAGGTGGATTTAAATTATTTGTATTACATTAACTTTTTCTTTTTAATAAATTTGTGTTTGAAAATATGTAAAATCATGTAAGTAAGTATTAAATACATGGCCATTTAATATTTCTCTTATTTTCTTTGACTTCCGTACATTTTTTTTGCTTGCCCGAACTTCCATGAACCGTAGTGTATGTAGACAAAATAAACGTGGTAAAATATAACAATTTTTATTTTTCAATATAATCTCCCTTAACTTCAGTACATTTATTACAACGATCGATTAATAATTCTATACCCTTGTAAAAATAATCCGAAGTTTTTCCCTCAAAATGTTGTATTACAGCTGCTTGCAACTCACTATCGTCCTTAAAACGACGTCCCATAAGGTCTTTCTTTAAATGAGAAAATAAATAATACTCACTTGGAGCTATGTCCGGACTATACGGTAGATGTTCCAATTCTTAAAAGCCATATTTGTGGATGACAGCTTGTGAAATGACGGCAGTATGGACGGCAGGGTGGATTGTCGTGCAATAATCGAACACCTTTTGTCAATTTTCCTCGACGTTTTGCACGAATATGCATAATATGTGCTGTTGACAGCTAATACCATTTCTTCAATAATTGAAATGTTTTGGGGCGTTATCCGAATTGGCCGACCGAGACGCTCATCATCTTCTAGGGATTCTTGCCCCAAACGGAAGCATTTTGCCCACTTTTTTACGCTAGAATATGAAGGAAATAAATCACCATAATCGCCATCTAAACGTTGTTTAATGTGATTAGGCCCTTTGTTACATATTTTCCCATTCAATCTCGAAATTTATGTCTATTTATGCCTATAAATGTAGAATGTTAACTAATTAGTATGTTGAAAGCTGTAGAATGTCAATTAAGTGCTTAAATAGATGACCCAATTAAGTTCGTACAAGACATTTGCTTTGAAGATTATCTCTTGCATTCGAAAAATCAAAAAATACAACGTTAGCATTAATAAACTATGATTCCTAGGCCCAATAAACAAGTAACTTTCTCCTTTCGAAATAAATATCATTATAGATAACAGAATTAACAATGTCTTTAATAAATTTAAAAAAAATCTCCAATTTAATCAATCATTAGCTCGAATAAGCCTTCTTTTGATGACCTTCTCACGTCTAAAGGAAAACGCACTATGTGTGGCAATCTCGCAATGCTGCATTAAACCATAGCGTTCCAGTCGTTTGCAACCGGTTGATATGTAATCTTACCAATTGGTAGATGTCAGATTTTAATTGGCTAAGATACTATCCTTTACTTATTACTTTATTTTGAATTGTTTTAATGGAATCAATTAAAATCGACCTCCAGAAGAAGACTAAAAAGCGTTATGCAATTGCAGGAAATCGATTCAAATTTGATACTATTTGTAACTGTTCATTCATGAGAATTGCAACATTGTAATAAACTTTGTAACTGTATTTACTTAGTTTAACTAGTGAGTTAGGTAAATCGATCAATAATAAGAATTATATTTCTCTTGATGTTCCGAATTTACACATAACTCAATACGACAGAAATGACTCGTGACTAATTCGTTTTGGTGGAAACTAAAATTAATTCAATAAAACACATTAATACCAAATAGTCGAAAGAAAGATTTGAAGTACGTATACCGTATGCAAACCACATAATTTTGCTATAATTTATGCTAATGCAAAAAAAAACACTTCAATGATAATGGGCAATATAATAGTTGATATTCCCATTTAATGCGCTTAAGTATTCCTTTACTGCCGTTTACAACTGTTATTCCTTTTTCAATTTTGTAGGTCCCATTTTACTTATTCACCTCTCTTTCTCTTCGTTACACATCGTTAATGCTTACCACCACGTCAATTTAGGCGTTTTTGCGAAGCTAATTTTTACAATTTATATGTTCTCCAATATACCGTAATGATTGGAGTGGTTACTAGGCCAGATAAACATGTTTCTACTATCTTATTTTTTTCTCATTACGACACACTCTGCAAGAAAAGAGTTTTAAATCCGTATATGGTGAGTTGAATTAATGATTGTAAGGAACAAGGAAAATTAGGTGTCATTACACGCAAATTTCTTTATTCCTTCTCATAGATGAAAAACTATTATTTCTTCTGTAGCTCATAGGGTACCAACTTTTGCCTAAACAAGTATAGAAAAAATGTACTTTTTTAAATTCCTAAGTTTTCTATAATTACAATTCATTTAATTTCTACACATGTTTTCACTGCATCGCTTCTTGCACGCAATAACCTATGAGATCTACAGCATTTAGCCTGTATTTGAACTTTTAGCATACGTTATATCCAAAACTTAATCTTATTTCTTATTTTTCTCACCTCTTGTAGATGCTAGTGTGTTTAGTTTGCAAATCTTTCATCTGCTTTACTTTACCAATACCAAATCAAGAAACATAGTTTTAGTTATAGTTTCATTCTGGCGGTGGCCAACTTTTTAACGTTATAACGGAGGGTCGTTATTCGCAATGTAAATGAGTATGAAGAAATTAATAACTTTGTTACACATTAGTATGTATGTTTGGGTATATCGAATAATGACGGTAGGGCTAACACTTATCCCCGAATATTTTGTCTCTAAATTACTCAGGGAAGGAATTAGCTCCCATTCACGCACTATGTGGACACGCTGTTTAAAGGCTGTCACACGAGAAACTGCATCTATCGATATATGAAAAAGTGTACATTGTAAAATTCTGAAAACTTAGGTAATATGTAAGCCGGGCACAATCGGTCTTCGCAACAGAATCGGATCACTCGCATGGGCAGCGGATTATAAATAGTGTATGTGTGACACAGCCGGCAGAAGTAATATTTTGAAATCGATACCTTTGTAAAAAATAAAAGTTGACGCAATACAAATGTTTGGTAGATAAAGCGAATATATGCACACGTAAAGTGTTTTTATTGCCATTATTAGTTTGTTTTTTTTGTTTGAAAACAGCATTTGTTGTATATGTAATGTAATAACTAGGGTAACCTAAACTTGCGGACTCGCATAGGCGTCGGTATTACGGGTTAATATAAGATTACGAAAAATTCATAAATAAACTAAACCGGTAGAGAAGCAGGCATGTAGTGTCGACCTTGAATATAAATCATGTTAAACCGCGCTGAGAGACATTTCGTTTTAGTACCGGTTGAACTGTTGCAGAGATTAGTCGAACGGTCAAGGTTATGTACTTACGTGTCGCTTTTGAAAATATAGCTGGTGTTTTTTGTGTGTTGTAGTATTATACCAAGTACATAATTAGTGTATCGTTTCATATAGAACTAATATTTACATACCTAAGAAAACAATGTCTCGTAATAGATTTGCTACTAATGTACATAAGTATGTGTCACTTTTTCCCCATTTAAAATATGACGTTAGTGCAGTTTTTTGCTTAATATGCAATGTTCGTTTGGCTGCATTGGACAGAACTGATTGCCAGAGGCATGTCAATGGTATTAAGCATATGAGAAATGCAAGAACTGAAATACCTTATACACTATTTCTCATAGATTTATTAATTATGTTTACCTCTTGTAATCTTCCGTTGTCGTTCGTGAGAAAAGCAGCTTTTAAAACGTTTTGGCGAAAATACGTTCCAAAGTACCCATTACCCTCACAAACATAATTACAGAATCATTTGCCGCGAATGAAAGAGAAGCTAGAAAATGTGTGTAAACGTGATTTGTGTTCCAAAAAAGTATGGATTACCGTGGATGAGACGACCGATATAAAGAAGAGACGACCGATATAAAGAAAAACAGTATTGTGAATGTAATAGCTCGCGTTTTATCTAGCGAGAACACAGCATCTCGATATTTGTTATGTTGCAAACGTGTTCAACAATGTATCGCGGAAAATATTCAAAAAGTGATAATGAACGCTTTGAAAAAATTTAAAATTGCCCAAGATCAAGTTGTGATGATTGTGACAGATAGTGCAGCAACGATGTTAAGTGTTGGGCGATCCTTAAAACATATATTTCCTAACTTAATACATATAACCTGCGTGCTGCATGCTTTGCATTTAGTTGGTGAAGTTGTTCGACAACATTACGGAAACGTTGATCAGATGATTGGAAGTACTAAAGCAGTGTTTCGTAAATCTCCTAAACGTTTAAAAGAATTTCGTA
The DNA here is from genome assembly GCA_029619315.2 of Dynastes maya. Taxonomy (NCBI): domain Eukaryota; kingdom Metazoa; phylum Arthropoda; class Insecta; order Coleoptera; family Scarabaeidae; genus Dynastes; species Dynastes maya. Next base: position 31,747,319 of record JAROYE020000001.1, read on the forward strand.
AATTTTGTCCAGGTATTCCAGAACCTCCTGAACCAATTTTAACGCGATGGGGTACTCGGCTAACAGCAGCTTCTTACTATTTTTTCAACAAATTCAATCAGTGATAATGCGATTTAATCGGAATGAATCCAAAGCAATTAGAGAAAGTCAAAGAGAATTTCAAATTCCTCAACTTTTAGAAGATTTAACAACAATATGTACCAATTATACAGTATTACTAGATGCCATCAGAAAACTAGAATGTACTGAATTGTCATTGCAGGAATCATTAGACATAGTGGAGAGTGTAAAAAATAAATTACACACATTAAATGATACGCCAGGATTATGCGCTAGTCAAAAGTTGGCAGATGTTTTAAGGAAAAATCCCGATTTTAATACTTTAGAGGCCGTTTATAATAAGTGTAAGAATAGTGAACTTTTAAGTGATTTTGAAAAACAGTTTCTACATGCAAATGTAACTTCCTTAGATGTGGAGAGATCGTTTTCTATGTACAAGAATATTTTTTCTTGTCGACGCACAAGGTTTAAAGAAGTAACTGTGGAAACATATGCAATGATGCAAGTTTACAGTAGTTTACATCCTGATGTTGTTGAATAATTAGCAAGTAAGTTTATTTATGAATTTTTCGTATTTTTATATTAACCCGTAATACCGACGCCTATGCGGGTCCGCAAGTTTTGGTTACTCTAGTAATAACAGTAAAAAGTAAACAAAGTAGTTTCATCAAAAATCTGTTGTACTACGTGATTTCTTAACAGTGTAGATAGTATTGTTGAAAAACTTGCACCATCGGGTATGTTTCGGCATTTGTTTCGGTGAAAGTTGTTCGCTTTGATGAAAAAAAGTTCTTACATTTCGAGAAAGACCGTTCGTTCTATCTTGTATAATCGGAATCTTTTTTTAAACTGTCGAACTTTGCCATAACGCGACCGTTTTTTTTTGCGTCATTTATACCGTGTAACAATGTATTAACTTCATCCACGATTTACACTAATTCTACTAACGACAACTCAGTATTTTGGAATTTTAAATCTGTTTCAACAGAAGTATCTAGAAATCCTTTCTGGCTCTCCTTAATAGTTGTAGCTTCGTCAGGGTCGAAATGTAAAATCACAGATTTTACGTCTTGGAAATGTTCAGAATAATAAAAAGCCGCTTGCAACCATGTTCTCTAATCCGTAAGAATCGGCTGTAGTGGTTCACGAATACCGGCACAAAGCCTGTGAAATGCTCGAATCCGATTGGGAGATTTGAGAAACACTTTTTTTATACTTGCTATTAATGCATCCACCTCCGGGTAACGTTCTCTAATAGTTTCTGCCACAAGATGTAAAGCATGAACTTCACACGTTACACGTAAAAATCCCTCGCCCTTTTCTTTAAGCGAACGCCCTACACCACACATTGTCGCCGCTCCATCGCTCATAAACATCAACAGTTGACTAGTTGACACTTGAAGCTGTTGTAACGTAATTGCTTCGCCAGTACACTTTTTTAGTCTTTTGCTAGCTAATAAGATTGCAAATTTCGGTTTAACAAAATCTAGTACTCGCACGCAGAGAAGCGTTTAGTTGTATCAAAGCTGTTCACCTCAATTCAAAACAATTGCTGTTTCAATTATCGCAATACAATAACTGTTTTAAATAATAAAAAAATTTCTTAGCGTTTCTTTCTCCGCTTAAGAGAAGTATACACTTGTAATGAAGTAATTGTATTTCTTTGTTTAAGAAATACTTTGTTACTTGGAAGAAACATTTTCTAACCCTAAGGAAATATTTATTTAATCCAAATAAAATTTCGAGAAAATTATTTTCTTATATTATACATTTTTATAGTCTTGAAATAAAATTATTTTCTTGAATAGAGACTGATTTTTGCAAGAAAATTATTTTCTTGATGCAAGAAACCATTTCTCTGCGTGCGTACTATAATATTCAAAATTTATACAATCTGTCGTCTCATCAAGACATATCCACAGCTGTTTATCTTTTAATTCTGTTTTGATTCAATTTTCGATATCTTTACGTATACTTGGTAGCTGTTTCCGTAGCGCTATCCGTGATGGTAAGTTCTACTGAGGATTGTATGTACGCCAAAATTGTCGAAACGGTTCTTTATCGAGTATGCGAAGCGGTAGACCACAAACAAACATCAAAAGTAAATCCAACTTAAATTGGGTTTGAGATGGCACGCCATTTTTCTCATTTTTGTACTGTACATTATTTGCATGTCCTTTGTTCCAACACATTAAAGACATTTTGCAAACTCTAGACAACACTTTAGTTCTATTATAGTTCAAATCTGGAAATTCACTGATAAATTTAGTGACTTTATTAGTGACCAACGGTTGTTTATTTTCCTTGCGCACGTTAGACGTATTTACATACATATATTAGTCTCTATAATTACGACTAACGCTGCGAAGGGTTGATGAGAAACTGTTGCAATACGAGGATTGTTCGAAAACTACGTGGCCTAACATAGAGATGGCGCGAATTCGGAGGAATTTTCATTACCATTCTGTAGAATCATCTTTTAGTAGATTAAATATGACAGCACACAGCGATCTGTCAATTAGTATGTTTTTGACAGTACGCCAAAGTGTACGTCTCGTGCGATTTTGTAAACAATGGAAAAAACTAAGTTGAGAGCAGTGATAAAGTACTTTCATTTGAAAGGCTTAACACCAACCGAAATTAAAGCAGAACTGGATTCAACACTATTGGAATCCGCTCCTTCGTTTTCAATGGTTAAAAACTGGGTTGCCGAATTCAAGCGTGGTCGTACGAGCACAAATGATGAGCCCCGTAGTGGACGTCCTAAAACTGCAACTGCCTCGGATATGATTGAAAAAGTCCACCGTATCGTATTGGATGACCGTCGAGTGAAAGTGCGCGAGATAGCAGACATAGTGGGTATCTCAAATGACAGTGTTCACAGAATTTTAACTGAAGAATTGGTAATGAAAAAATACTCGGCACGTTGGGTGCCGCGGTTGCTCACACCGGAGCAAAAACTGAATCGTTTGGGTGTTTCACGTGACCTTCTGGCACGTTTTCGCCACAATCCGAAGGACTTTTTACGCCGTTACATAACCGTCGATGAAACCTGGGTCCACCATTATACTCCCGAAACCAAAAAACAGTCCAAACAATGGATACACAAAGGTTCTCTGCTACCAAAGAAGACAAAATCGGTTTTGTCAGCAGGAAAGGTTATGGCAACTGTTTTTTTGGGATTCTCATGGAATTATCTTGGTCGATTACTTAGTAAAGGGGAAAATAATAAATGGCGAGTATTATGCCACTTTGTTACAACAACTCAGCGACAAAATCAAAGAGAAACGGCCTCATTTGGTAAAGAAGAAAGTGCTTTTCCATCAGGATAATGCACCTGCCCATAAGTCTGCGATTGCATTGGCCAAAATTCATTAATTGAGATTTGAATTAGTGCCTCATTCGGCCTATTCCCCAGATTTGGCTCCCAGCGATTATCATCTCTTCCCAAACCTGAAAAAATGGCCCGGCGGTAAGAGATTTTCGTCTAATTCCGAGGTAATCGCTGCTGTAAATTGCTATTTCGAGGACTTGGATTCATCGACCTGCGAGGAAGGTATTGCTAATTTGGAATATCGTTCGAATAAGTATGTTGAGCGAGCAGGAAACTATATTGAAAAATAAAATGTTTTTTGTCGAAAAAAATTGCGTTTTCTTTGTTACGCCGCATAGTTTCCGAACGATCCTCGTAAATCAATAATTTCATTCGCTGAGGTAGCCCGTGCCGATTCATCTGCATACATACGTCGCGCTGTGGGTACGACAACCTCACTCCTAACTTGGCGCGAAGCTCTCTGTGCCCGGCCTAGTAATATGTATACTAAAGCTTATATGTATTATTGAACTAACATATTTTTTTATTATCTAAGACTTTCGGTTATACCGGAAGTAGCTGTCAACTTTGTTATTTTAAATAGAATATCCCACATATTATTACATTTTTGAATTCTTGGTTCAATTTTAAGGTTTATTTGATAGAACAGCTATGTTGCTAGTTCTAACCATATTTGAAGTATTTACATTTTTTTGAAAATTTTTGGGACGGACGCGAGTGCATGTGAACTTTTATAACTGAAAGTGTTTAACTTGGAAAATTGAAATTTTGTAGATCTGAATTTTTCGAAAACATTGTACAGCGTGTTCGACAATTACGTTTAAACTTTCAAATGGAAAAAGTGTCCAAACTTAAATTTTTTAAATACAACTATTTTTCTCTTTCTTACCAAATTGTTTTCACAAAAAGAAACAAAAAAAAATTAATTCATTACGCATCTAAAACAGATACTTTTTGAAATATTTAGGAAAATGTGTTTTGTACACTATTTTTTTTTTTTTAAAAAAGAGCACCCATCAATGAGAATGTAGCTTATGTAGTTTTTTAAAATGTCATCCAACTTTGAAGATATCCAAGTTAGTTATAACCATTACGGAACAATCCAGCATGATGATAAAATATGTATGTCATACTTAGTTTCCAATTATAGACAATGCTAGCGCATTTAAATTATAAAGTGATATCAAGAACATGCGATACCCTTGCGGGTTGGTATCCACAAAAACATTCATTACCGGATTTCCTTAAACGTTTAAGCATACCTGATTTATTTTTAATACTTTAATCTGTAAACCTTAAGAATGTATTTGCTCTTTATTGCACGTTATTATACGGGTTGATTACGTTTATTAATTAGACAAGCTTACATGAAAAGGTAACTGTTAATATGCTTCCTATGATATTGTTTCTTTTTAAGATTTGCCATCGAAAAATACTCCTATACATAGAAATTAACATTTTACATAAAAAGGAAATATAAATGAATGCTTGGTAACGTCTGTTTATTAGTTCCTTTAATGTAAAGGAAACGTTCGCATAATCACTATATCTATAACTCTTATTTTTCCAGCAGATGAATTTCTCATATTGACAAGATGCATAATTGCATTCAAATTAACTGTCCTCTATCCTTTAATAAAGTTCTAACAGCGTCTTCGTGTAAATGTGTTCAAACGCATAATTGAATACATAATTTAATTTCGTTTTGGCCAAAACGAATAAATCAAAAATTTAATAAGGCAAATAGCGTAATAGGAGGTAATCGTTAACGCGACGTTGATAGTTAACTTCCTGAACATGCGCTTCTATATATATATTATTAAGCAGCTTTCAAGCAGAAAGGACCCTAATTAAACTGTTTAAGTCGGCATTACGCATTACTGCTACTATGCCTGTACGCGTTTTAATACCTGCCCATTTGTGTATATGCCAGGCATTCACCCGTAAAAAATGAGAGTAAGGCAAGCTGAAATTATACAATAACGCATCACGAAGAAAAGAGGACCTTTGCCTTCTCACACTATACTGTTAAGGTGTCTCTAAGCTCATATTTTCCTTTGAAAATTCCTTTTACCAATATCTGCAATAAGTTATATACGGCCTGTCCCACTAAGAGTGGGAACCGGCGATATCTTGGAAACTACAATAGCTATAGTGATGGGAAAAAATTTGTCATGACTAAAGTGGCAAAGGGAAACTAAATGAAAATATTTTTAAATTCCAAACTTGACCGCTAGGGGGCACGGTTGCTAGGGTCAACAGCAAATTTTAAATTAGCAGGTAAAAGTTTCAGGATTAACAATGATTTTAAACGCTTTATCAAAAAGCCTAGTTAATTACGCCATTGGTTAAAGACGTTTTGTCATATTGTGAATAATAAGTGTAGTAAGCGTTGCCGAATCATGTAAAACCAAATCTGCTATAACTTCTGTAGTTTTTACCCGAATTAAAGAAGTGTGGACTTGTTTGAAAGGGCATTCGGTGTTGTTTCAGATGTCGTAATTTGTGGCACTCGTTAATGTTTAAGAAACGTACCAGATGGCGTTATTCCTAACTGTACGAGTTTTCTCAATTATCTCTAAAAATTCAAATGCAATAATATGCTTTCCTTATGTTGTGTTTGAAGAGTTTTGATAGACTAAAGTAGTGGTGAAAACCGCGTAGTGATATCTTTTTCCAGATAATAACGAAAACAGCCCATTATCAGTAATAATTTCCCCATTGGTTACAAATACCTACTTAATAATATCGAAAGTTATCTTAATTAGCCATGAAACAAAGGAATGATAACAATAACAAAATGTAGCAGTTACAAAATAAACAAATAAATGACAACAATGCAAAACCAAGACAGTACCAATAGTACATAATATAAGTGTTATTTGAAATGAAAATAAACAATAACTTAAATTTATTTTAAAAGTTTAAACTGTTTGCCGTCATTATTTATACGCAGATTTAGTCTACGACGAGTGCTAATAACGGCTGCTTCGATTCCTACTCTTGGTAGGCTGGCGATATCATTATGAATCGCTTGAATGAACTTTCATTGTAGGACGTGTTTGGTAAACCAGATCTTTTATCCTTCTTCGTAAATAAAAGTCAAGCACAATCAAATCTGGGGATCTAGCTGGCCATGGACAAGTAGATCCTCTTCCAATCCACTGATATGGAAACGCATTATGAAGATAATCACGGACGATTCGTAAACAATGAGCTGGACAGCTGACATGCTGAACCACCGTGTTTTTCGAATTTCCAGCGAAACATCTTTTAAAAGTATTGGTAATTTGTTACGTAAAATGTTTAAGTATGTTCCGCTGTTTAAGTTGTCTTCAAAAATAAATGGTCCAATAACTTTATCACCTAAAATGCCACACTAAATATTTATACTCCACATATACTGATAATCAACCTCTCTCATTCAATGAAGATTTTCTCTGAACCAGTTGTGCGTATTATGCAAATTTACCGGCCCATCATTAGCAAAAGTAGCTTCATCAGTTCACAACACGCAGTGTAGGAAGGCACCATCTTTATGGTAGATATCTTTTAACCGATTACAATTATTGAGTCTATGGTCAAAATCTGTATGGGTGTGACGTATTATCTATTAGGGAGCGATGAATTGATGACTTACTTATACCTACAACGGAAGACATTTCTCTAGTGCCTGTGTGAGGATGAACTTCAACATTTGCAAGGACATTTATCACATTAGCTTCAGTTCTAGCTACATGCGCTCTAGTATGATTTCTACGAAGTTGAACATACCCTGCTTCACGTAATCGTGTCGCCAAACGTTAGAATACTTCTCAGCTGAAATGTTTTCTTTCTGGATACTTAACGGCATATTCACGTTCAACAAAACATGCGTTTTCAAAACATTGAAAATACACTGCAAGCATATCATACGCCTCTGCATTAGAAAACGATATTTTTTACCATTCAATTAAGCAGTAATCTCTAAGGGCCAGTGCGCAGTAAAATTCTATGTACTTGTCACAATTGTCAAATAAACAAATGTTTCTAGAACATGCTAAATTCTACTGTTTGCTGTTGTATTCAAATCATACTAGATTTTGTTACCTTTATTTGAAAAATTATCAAAAACAAACAGTCATATTAAACTAATACCGATACAGTTTTGTGTGCAAAAGAGTAAAAGTTTTCATTCCTTTGTCTCATGGTCACCTAAGATAGGTTTCAATATTATTAAGTAGGTATTTGTAACTGAAACGCTGTTTTCGTTATTATCTGGAAAAAGGAAAAAGATATCACTATGCGGTTTTCGCCACTACTTTAGTCTGTCAAAATTATTTAAACACAATACAAGAAAAGCATATTGTTACGTTTGAAGTTAGGAATAACGCCATCTGGTAGATTTCTTGAACATTAAGTCCACATTTCTTTACTTCGGATAAAAACTGCAGAAGTTATAGCAGGTTTAGTTTTATATGATTCGACAACGCCTGTTACACTTATTATTTGCAATATGACAAAACGTCTTTAACCAAAGTGGTGCCTAATTAGCTCAGCTTTTTAATAAAGCATTTAAACACAGTTAATCCTGGAACTTTTACCGACTAATTTCAAATTTACTGTTGACCTTAACAACTGCGCCCCCTAGCGCTCATGTTTGGAATTTATTTTTCACGAAATATGGGATATATGGGACTAAACGGGATAATTATTTTAATTGTGAGTGCTAGTGTTTTAATGCTCAATCATTTTTAACATACGACTAAGCCCAATCTCGACATTACTTCGGGTCAACATCCTCCACCGGATATAGCTACCGTCCTTGAAAAGGACACTTCCAAATGTTAACATTTGTGTGATATTAAAAGGTGATATCAATTGCGACAACTGTTTATTCAAATATCAATAATGAAGAATAACATCCAAATTTCACATCTGGACTTCTGCTGACATTGGAAACAAGTTTAACTTATGCTGTTTTTAAGTTGCGTTTTAAGAACTGATGTTCTAGTCTTGGCACAGTTTCCTGTTTCCTTAACTTTTAATCACCCTGTAGATTTAATTAATATTCAGATTATCGTAAAAGATTTTTGAAATTCCCTCTACAATATAGGTATAGTACTTAAAGTGCCATGGTGGGTCTATACAATCCATCAGTTCTCAACATCCTGTATTGTCTTACTAGCTGTGACGGGTCAGTGTGGAACACCAGACCTTGTTTTGTTTAAAGCTGTGGTGGATTTCAATATCCCACCAGATCATATAGTTATAAGCAGATGGCTTCTACAATTGTTTAACAACATTTTAGGAAGCTAACATTTTTTGATAACTTAATAGGAATCGTAAAGTATCTTCCAGAAGAATAAATAGCTAGTCAGACACTACTTTGTTACTTTAAATTAGACACCCTGTGTATTTGTTTTTAATTGTGTGTCTGATAAGTCAATATAACGTGGATTTCATATGCCTATTTCTCACAAATTTCGAGGAATTTATAAATTTGTCTTCACATCGGAAACTTAATTTTCTTAAATAACAGATCTCGATGTTGTTGTTTGTAATCAGTATTTTCCAGTAAAAAGTACTATTCATTGATTTTCCGCACGCAGAGAAACGTTTACTTGTATCAAAGCTGTCCGCCTTAATTCAAGACAATTACTGTTTCAATTATCCGCAATCCAATAATATTTTCTTAACGCTTCTTTCTTCGCTTAAGAGAAGTATATACTTGTAATGCAATAATTGCATTTCTTTGTTTAAGACACTTGTTAAAATGATTCGAGAAAACCTTGCAAAAAATTTGAAGAAAGCGATTCTTAGTATAAGTAAATGGCCATTATAACACAAAACAAAATTTTCTTAAGGATAGTAAACAGTTTTCTTAATTCCAGAAAGCGTTTAGGTTTTGTTCATAAATCAATAGTTCCATTTTATTAAAATAAAGCATCTTTTACTTAGAATTCTTGAAATGCATATTATTTATATGCACATTATTAATCGCGCTTACCTTGTTTAAAACAGTACAACATATTCGTACATAATGCAGTAAATTATTCACATTGCTTGTAATTTTAAAAAGGCTAAAGTAGAGGTTATCTACAGAATATTGTTCAAACAAAAGTGAACTTAATGTAGAAGTACGCAAAAAATGCTTAGAAACAATAACCAAGATAATGCTAATCACTACCGGCAAAAACGATATGAGAAGAGAAAAACATTGAAGTTTCTTGCTCCTGACCACATTGCTCTTAAATCTCTCAGTTTATGCTACTACGCCACCTAGAGCCAGTAGTTATAGTCATGCCGTCCTAAATAGTAGCGACGGAACTGGAATACAGATACCATACTTACACATACAATGACGTAACCTTTAACGTACAACGTTTCATAAACATTTTCAAAAGATACCGGTTAATGTAATTTTTTTTCTTTTTATTACTATTTACCACGTCTACTAATTTAACTATAGTTTTTTTATATAAATATAAATAAAAAGGGGATAAATAAACTTAAATATTAACTCATTAATTATTAAGCTACATAAAAATAATTCCTATTTAATTACATTATTAAACAGAGAATTTAATTATACTGTAATCTATAAAAAAAAACTTTTTCATTAGCTCATTCACTTGCTTCTAATTTTAATTATTAACTTTTATTTTTTTTTCCATTATTGTAATTTTTCTTTTATTGGATATCCTTGTAGCTGGCCTGATGATGGTGCTTTTTGAACACGAAACTGGTCGCCTAATTTCTCAATAGAACTTTGTGAGACCTGGACCATTTTTTCATTCCTACCTTTAATATGAATATTTTCTTAACTTAAGACTAAATGATTTACCTGGAAGAAACATTTTTCTGGCTTGGATTTTCTTGATTCTCTAAGATATTTTTTTAATTCAAATAAAATTTCAAGAAAATTTTCATATGTAATACCTTGTTATGGTATTGAAATAAAAATATTTTCTTGAATAGGGACTGCAAGAAAATCGATTTTCTTGTGCAAGAAACCATTTCTCTGCGTGCGGAGTTTCTACTTAGTAAATTAGAAGTTCTAAAATAACTCTGGGCAAGTGATCTGTCCTGCTTAAAGAAAAATGTACTCAATAGGAATCTAGGGGTTTTTTGTTAATTACTGGCCTTAGAGCTAAGTTCTTAGTTACGGTTTTTAACCCTCTAACAACCAATTTATGATTTTTTTAAATTTTTTTAATACATAATTCTTTCAATTTTTTTAATAATTCTTCTTTTTGAGTTTTAACCTAAATTGTCGCCCTAAATAGGACCCAAGGACTTGGTGGTACCAAAATTGCTTCTATATGTAATACATACAACACGTACAAACGCGCAATACAAACGAATTAATTTATTGAAACATATAAAGAATATATTTATTTTATATGATATGGTAAAGTTTTGACACGTCACATTACAATTTCCGCAATAGGTTAGTGGTTTTGATTTGCATTTGATACCCTGACAACATCTTTGTTTCTCCCGATTGCAAACTTTGATGATGGAGTACACATAATGATTAATAGCAACAGTATTTTTGCTGTTGGTACTGTTAGCATGTAAAATATTAGAAATCAAGCAGTATACAAAGCGGAGAAGCATATTATTTAAGCATCAATTCTAGCACTTGCCTATATATGCCTCTTATTCATTGTCCATATAACAAGCGAGCTTTCGGTACCCAGTTTGGCTAATTATTCGTGCCCGTGTCGGGTTATATTGTAATTTATGGGGCGTCGGTACCCATTAACGTCATTCTTCGTTCCTTTTTAGAGTGTCCGCGTGCGTATTCAAATTTTCGATTGTTAAAAGTCGGATCAAATTGTCTGCGCGGCACGGCTACACTCGCAATGTTCATAATTGACACAGCTTCAATCGATTTGTCTGCACGTGATTCCTCATAAAGTCACTTGCTTGGCAATTGCACCGCGAAACGGTGCCACTTTTTTACTGTGCGGTTTATAACAACGCAAGTAGCGATTTTCACCGTCCCAGTTTACGGCGTGAACCTATCAACTTCCAGTTACCTGTTTTGACACGTCTTATCTATGCCATAATTGACGAGAAACTTTCCATGCGTAATACATTAAGGGGTTATTGAAGAGTTTGTGTTACATTTTATCTAACTATTTTTGCTGGATTCTGAAAAAAACTGGACAATAAAATATAAATTTAGTTTAAGTAGGCCGTCACAAAAATAATTAGTCTTTAAACTTAGATAACAATTTTATTTGTAAACCTCAATTGCCTTATATTCAATCAAAAACGTAAGCTCAAACTTGAATTTAAAGCTTTTTATTCGGCCAGGACTAAGTGCATAATATATATTTTAAGCGATGACTACCATGCTTCGCTACTTCTTCATTTTAGTACCTATGTAGGAGGCTAGACCGAAAAGTTTCCAGCCAAATACAGAAACAAATATTTTTGTTGTCAAATTCAGTTTTATTTCTCAACATAAATTACATTTTCTTGGTAGAATTATTTATTGCCTACACTTATTGAGTGAAATTATTTCCTACGCTTTTCGAGATATCAAAAAAATTATATAAATATACAGGGTGCTTCAAAAGTAAGCACCATTCTAAAGGGTTTTTAGATTTATATTCAGGGACGTAGAGCGTATTCAATCGTACTTAAAATACAAGGTTGCCAAGGTGATTTATTAAAATTTGTTGACTTGCTTATTATTATAACTTAAAACAGCCCGAAGACTGAAATGATTTAAAAAGTTGGATCATGTAATTCCCTATGAAACTCATAAAAAGGTTTCTTTGGCATCTCCAATTGCAAATATAAAGATTGGGGATACCAAACAACTCGTTTTTTCACGTTGTGTTTTGCTACACCGCAGAAATTAACGTGGTGTTCGGCGTCGAGTTTTCGACGTAGTCCCTACGAAGACCATCCCGTTCCGCTTCCGGTTCCCGAATCGCGATTTCCTCATCTTCCGGGTACATGGGAAGACTAACGCTTCCGGTACGCGCGCTTCCCTTATCCCTACCGTGCTCTGGAATAATGCCTTTCCGCTCCTAACCTTCCCCATATTGCCCCGTTCGTCCTCTATTCTATCCTTATGGAGGCGAAATACCCAAGACTGAATAAGAACTGTCAGCTTTTATTAAGTTAATTTTTTCTGTTGTTACTATTTGAAATAAAAAGATATTATTTATTTATATCTAAACATATTCACGGTTAGTAGCCTTATTTCTATTGAATGCCAACTAGATTTTATTAACTTTCCTATCACTATTGATTATTGAGTCTGTTATATTACAATCGTATATTTGATATTCTTTCACGCTACAATATAATTCATTATAATTCTATAAACAGCACAAAAGACGTTGCAAATATTCAACATTGAAATGAAGTCCAACATAGCCTATACACTTTTTCAATCTCTTCAATCCAAACATTAGTTGGCATCTTGTTCTGCAAAATAGGCGTTTATGAATGTGATGGCCACCTCACTCAATGAAAATCTCTGTCCTCCGAACGAAAAAAGTCGCTGGAGGTCAGATGGCGAATGATCTATCAGCTCGAACCCATTCGTGAATTTTTGCCGTGGCGACCATTGAAGTGTGGCACAGTGCATTGTCTTGCTGGAACCAAACTTTCTTTTTCTTGAAATGCGGTCGTTTTTCGGCAATTTTTTATTATTTAATTATTTATTCTTTTTCAAGACAGTCGATTAACAGAACTCCATAACTATCCCAAAAAATAGTCGCCATCACTTTCCCGGCCTTTCCTTTTTCTGAGTCGATTCACCCTTTGCAGTAGCCTGGCTTCAATAGCATGATGTATTCCAGTTTCATCTACAGTTATTAATCGACGCAAAAACTGACTTAACAGGGCTTTGGAAATATTCATCCGAATGCGTTTTTGGCCCTGAATGCTTCTGCTATCTTTCTAACCTAATTCGACGGTCATCGAACACCATTTGATGAATTTCTCCGTCATTAGTAGTGGATGCAGTTTTTAGCCGTTCCGGACGTTCATCGTCAACTAAGCTGGTACGACCACTATTAGATTCAGCCGCCTAAAATGTCACTATGGCAAATGATGGTACAGAGTTCCCGTAAACAGCTCCATGTCGACTTTAATTTGCGTAGGCGTATTGCCTTTCAAATGCAGGAATTTAATGACGGCTTGTCTATTTTGTTAAACAGCAACTGAGCGCCCAACATGGCTGAAATTTTCAAAAGTATTTTTCAACGCATGCGCACTTATATTACCAGAATATTTTTAACGAGTAACGACATCTCCATGTTGAAGCCTCAAATTTTTTAAATTACCCTCGTATTCTATATTCAAAAAACGACAATATCCCTTGTGTACACATAATAAGTGTAAACCATAACGGAGATTCTCTCGCTAGTGTAAATAGAAATTGTTTCTTAGCCAAGAGAATTACATTCGAAAAAAGTTTTAATAAAGTTTTTCCATAGGCGGAAATTGTCTAGCGCCAAACGCAGTAAAACGTCTGTAACATCCACAGAAATTAGTAAGACTAGTATGTGTTTCTTTTCTAAATAATATCTCTAGATTAAGAAAGAATTATCTATAAACTTTTAGCTTCTCTAAGAACAAAACGCTATTAAAACTTTTATATGCCATACATTCCTGTAAAAAAGATTTAATTATTGGTTAATACTACCGGAGATGCTCAATAATCATAAAGACAGTTCTAACTTGCGAAGAAGTTTTTTTTGTCTATTTCCTTGAAGTGAATCTCCGTAAAACTCTTAATTACTGTGCTTTTTCCACTTTAATAACTATTTATAAGCATATAAATCAAACAAACTGATTGGAAACTGAGTCTGATCACTTCTCTAAGGAATACATTTGTTTTGGTTTTGGTTTTCTGAGGGTGTTGGAACAAATCTTAAATTACAATGACACCTATGGCATGCAGAAGGTATAGAATGCTTGACTTCGATTTAGTTAGGGTATTAGATACATTCCCCACACTTAAATATCTATATATATATTTCACATTGATTGTAATTTTTTAAATAAAAATTCATTTGATCCCTATCAAATATTTAATTTAAACTCATGTCCAAAATTAATGCACCACCTAATGTTTCTGATGTATTTTCTATAATTTTTGTATTTCCTCAAAATTTTTGGTTTAACAGAACTTAATGTAATAGTTTTATGCCACTAGAAAGTTATATTGACCTTTTTGGTGAAAATGACCGCAAGTAAATGTCAAATTCTGTTAAACAGTTTTTCTTGAGTCGTTTAAGTTAGAGTTCAGGCTTTATATCAGTTTTAATTACGAGTTTGTTAATCTTTTGCATGTAGAATTTAAGTTAATAAAGTGTAACTCAAAAATCATGAACGGATCACATCATTTAACCAATGATGAATGTGTAAGAGCTTCAACTTTGTTAGAAGATTCAGGGAAATCGGACGGCACTCTAGAAGACGTGGTCAAGATAGGAAACGAGTCACAAGTGCGAGAGATGATTGTTTTTTTGCAATTGCAAGTTCTCAGAAATAGGCGAATAACAAGCACAGAACTCAGTAATCAGTTTGAAGCAGTGAGAAATGTCAGAGTTTCTGCTTTTACTGTAAGAAAAAACTTGAGGGAATTAAGTTTGAGTAATAGAAGGCCTGCAATTGGACCATTACTTACCACAGCACACAGAGTTCAACGTTTGAGATTTGCCAGAAATCATGCAGATTGGACAGTTGGATACTGGAAGCGCATTTTGTTTTCGGACGGGACCAGTGTAAGTTCAAAATCTCCAGATGGTCGCGAGAGAGTATGGCGAAGAACTGAAGAAAGATATCTTGACTACACAAGCTCTCAAAGAGAGCCCTTTGGTGGTGTATCAAAAATATTCTGGGGAAGTATTTGCTTTGATGTCTGCACAGGGTTAATCCCTATTCGCCAAAGGTCAACGAATGCTGAATACTACCTAAAGAACATTATTCAACACCATGTAATGCTTTTTGCACCATTTTTAGGGAACAATTTCATGTTCATGCAGAATAATACGAGACCACACATCGCTAGACAAATTTTGGATTACTTACAAGAGGTCAATATCCAAGTCATGGACTGGTCACCACGAAGTGCTCCGATCGAGCACTTTTGGGATGCTCTAAAAAAATTACTAAGGCATCATTTGCCACCTTCTGGTAATCTCCAGGAATCGGAACAAGCTGTTCTTTTCAAGTGGGATAATATTTCCCAAGAAGTAATCCAAAATTTGATACTGAGCTCACCACGGCGAATACAAGCAGTTGTCAGAGCTAGGGGAGGTGTCACGCGTTATTAACTTTTATTCTTTTATTCCCTTTTTTTTTATTTATAGGGTTTTTTAAAATTTTCAATAATATCGTGCTGTTTTTGAATTTGTAATTGAAAGGAATTTGTTTGTTTTTTTCATAAGTTTCCATTAAAAAAGAAGTTAATTGATGGACCGATGTTTAATTATCTTTAGTTATATTGTTTTTTATGATACTAAGAGATAATTCACAAATTAAAAAATGTTGTAAAAATTGTATACAATTATTTGAATGGTGCGTTAATTTTGAAGATGAGTTAGTATTTAAATTTATAATTAAAGCTTTGTTAAAGGCATACATATTTTCTTTTTGTAATTATTTATTTAATTATTTTTATGTTATTTTGGTTGTAACACAGAAATAAGTATAAATAAAAAACTTATTACTTTTCGTTCTATTTATTTAATTTAGAAATTTGTTCTTCTATAACCACCCAGTTATGCCATGCATTTTTTGTTTGGAAAATGTACTATTAGAGTAAAATGATTGAGAAACACTGGCGTAGATAATTCTGAACATAATTAGTAATTACTTCATATTACACACATTGTTCAAAATTTTATTTCTATTCAATGTTACTTATAGTGATCGCCATAAAGTCGGCATCAAATGGAGAAAATTTTTATCTTTAATTTTTAAGGAAAAAAATTAACAGCTCTAATTAGTGCTTATCTAAAGACGTACTTACCCCCTATATGATGTACCAAGTGATGCTTAGTTATTTAAAGAATTAATTCAGTTTAGATGTTCAACTCGATTAGGTTGACAAAATATGAGATGGCCATGGATTGTTTAAACTAAATTAATTATTTTCAAATCTGACAATTCGTTTTAAACGAATTATTTAGCCAAAGAAAACAAAATAGAAATTGTTTGAATTGTTGATGGGACTAAAACAATCCACGAATAGGGAAAAATCAACTCATTTAAACAGCTGCAAAATTAACATAGGTGAATTAGGGTTTTTAGAAGTCATTTAAATTAAAATTGATTATCTCTGATAAATACTTCTGTTGAAAAGCACCTTGCAAATATTACACGAAAATATTATTTTTTATTAAATAAAAAGAAAACTAAAGAAGTAATTAACAATTTAAATTATTTTTTACAATTGAAGGGCTTCTAGCAAAAACAACATATGTCAATAAAACGCAATTTACAGAAAATGCAAGAAACAATTTATCTTTATACATATTATATATTTTAAAACGCGGTTTCAGTATGGTTTGTAACTTGAAATGTATAATACAAAACCGTAAGGTGATTTTAATTTAAATAAATATTAGCGAAAAGTAGAAGATTTTTTTGTTTGACAAGTGTTGTTTTTGCAAAAAAAAATAAAAAACATTGCAAAAAAACATATTTTATTGAATAATTATTAAAAATTCAACTGAAATAACACAATGTGAGAAATAAAACAATAAATACTCTAAACATGTAAGTAATATTTAATTAAACGTCACACCTACTGCATCTTCTGGATCGATGTCCCCTAGACCTTCGGTACACTTTAATTCTGTTGGTCGCAGGGCTAGAGGTTCCTTATATGATGGAAACAGATGAAGTTCGTTGGAAAGAGATATTCTACTTCGAAGTATGGATTGTCTCCAAGATCCATTGTAACTATCCCGTAACTCTAAAAATTTGTTTTTTGCTTGAATGCGGTACATTTTTAATGATTTAAGCTGAACTGGAGGTCGACGATTTTTAAGAAAAAATTTATCAGTGGATAATTTCATGTTAAAAAAGTCATTTTGTTGTACCTTAATCAGATTAAACGGCGATGGATTGCTCCTGCACGTCTGTATGATAATACCCCAATGCTCAGGAATCTCTGCTACTTCAACAGCTTTTCGTTTAGAAATAACTGAAAAGTCCTGATCATTAGATAGAAATAAATGCCAACGCACCGGAAAAATATAGGTAATACTATCAAACAACTTTAAACAATGGACTAACAAATACAAGAAATGCATCATATTATTTTGTCCCGGACACCCGTGACTTAGCAACACCAAGTTTCGAGAGGTGATGTCAAGGATCCGTGTAAAAAAATGAAAAAGCAATGATGTAACTTCGTTTTGTCCTTTCTTGGCAATTGTCTCATCATAGGTATACATTGTTGCACTATTATCTTTGATATTATGCGCGCCAAGAACATAGTACCAAAGCTGACGGCACCTGAACGCTAGATTTTCTCTCACGTGCGGCGAAGGTAGATTTTGCATAAAGTCAAAACAAATAACCATTGCCTCCCTGTTTCTAGCCTTTTTTGCCATTGCTTCTTTAGATCATAAAATGCCTTGGCTTTTTGTAGGTGAAGTTCTTTTTCCGCCTGTAGCGAAGCCCTTGATTCGTCGTTTCCTGCGGCAGAAATTTCTAGGATCAGAGAGTCGCATATTGTGCACGTATCAGTTCTCGGAAGTCCAAATTTTATATTAAATCTTCCAAAAATGATTTGTATAGAGTTCGAACACTCAATGTCTCATGGAGATAGTAACGATTACGATTTTGCCTTATAATAGTGAGACTGTCGAGGCTTAAACGATTTAATGTGGGCTTCAATCAAATCTTGCAACTCAGAAGGTAAAGTATTAGGCCTATTCTTATGTTTATCGCTCGTCAGAGGGTGAATTTAGTGTATTACAGATGCTTTCCTGTAGACGTCTAAGACGTGCACAACTTTTGGTACGTGGAATTTTGAAAAGATTTCAAAAAATGAAAAAAAATTTTACGTAAGTTAAAAAACAAAAACTTGTTTTTTAGCCTTCAGATTGTTCAGGTAGCTAAAATTAACACATAATAGAAAAACCTAATTGGAATCTTGCTTCGTTTTCGAAAAAGAGCACTCTTTAGACTTTAAAAATTTTGAAGAACCCCAATCTTCGAATAACTAAACGTCACTTGATATATCTGATATGGACTGAATAGGTTCTTACAACTGCACGAGCACAAATTGCTGCGGTAATTTGTTTTTATATTAAAAATAAAAAATGGCGGTTTCTATAAGAATTTTATTTTAGCGAGAAAGACTTATTTTAAAAGCATTTTTGTTCCTGTACAAAGTATTTTGTATTACTTTATACTTCTCTAATCAAAATTTAGTTTATGCATTGCAGTTTTGAGAAATCGACGCGCTTGCACCAGGTACACATTAAAGAAATTCGTCGATTGAGCATTGACATTGCCGAAAAATTCACTTAAAATTAATGAAAGTAATTTTTAGATCTTCGGTTTTCACTTAAACAATTCATAAGTCAAGAAAGTAACAAGAATTTTTTAACCTTATGAAAAACGACGCTGTTACACAATAAAAACCAAAAGTTTTATTTGGATTTCTAATTTTCGTTAATAGGAACTAAATAATTCATGCTATTCCCACATTATTTAGAAAATGATCTTTAACTTTAATATAACCAAACTGAATGTAATATACGTACAATTGAAGATATACATATTAAGCAGCCTCTAAAAAGTAAACTCAAAAAATTTTGTCAAAGGTGGATTATTATATACATATGGCTTCAATAAAAAGATTAAACAGCACTCCTTTTACGCCCCAATAAACAGTTGAGTAGACATATGTACATACTACTTTTATACCGTTCGTGTACAAATGGTGTAATTAAAATACTTGGCGCCGATCCTTAAACCCATTGTCGCCTCCACAAACCAAATCAGTTCACTAATTTTCCCCACATCTAGCCTGTTTTTATTTATCCAACTGCAAGGATGGTTGCGCCGAAAATTCATTAAAAGCCAGGGCACTACGGGAACATTAGGGAGGAAGGCTTTTTATTGGTCGGCTTTACGAGAAAAAGTAATGGACGTCTCCCTGGCGCCGGCGTCTTAAACGGTTCAATATCGATGCCGCTTCAACCCAGAGCTTTATACTTCTCCCTGGGTTTATTTTCAATTGCAAGTTTACTTTAAAAAAGTTCTTGCGGACAGGGCACACCGTGATTTTATAGCTCGGTTACACGAGTTTGACTTAGAGGTATCGGTTCTTGTCGAACAAAAATATAAAGGCGTTTTAACTTTAAGATCCCCACATTTATTTGCTATTGTTTCAAAACAAAGAAATTATTGGACATCGGCCAAGTTTACTTTAGGATAAGTGTTTTGTTCAAAATAAAATTTACATTTTCGTGCATGTAAACAACATAAAATTTTAATTATATGTATTTAAATATTACATACTTGACATGTTAATGTAAACGCGGTGAGATTTTTGATAAATTTTCTTGACTCGAGAAATAAAATACACCATATTCTCTTTCTTAGAATTTCTTTTATAAATTTATTAGCCAATTTCTAAGTAAGCTAAAGACAATTGTTAATATAAGATTTTTGCTATTATTACATACGTATGTAGATATTTTCAACCGTATTGATCACACACATAAAAGGAAATGTTAGTCTGTTAGTCCCTTAATTAACAATTTATTCTGTGCTCATAAAATTTCCAAAGTTTGAATTGATTTTAGAATTGCATGTCTCTTGATGCTACAATTGTCACTACTGATAGAAATAACGTAAAAACTATTTCAAATATACACCGTGTCAATCTAGTGCGCCGGCGGAGGATAATTCCTTTCCTGAGCAATCTAGAGGAAATATTTTCAAATATAGTTATTCGGCGATAAATTCCGCACAATATAAAATTCTATCCGACTATACTGGATGTTCAGTTTCCGCACGATACAAGCTTGGTTTTTGAAATGGAACAGTCGTGTTTGGATATCTCTCTTCAATTCGTGTCAACTATCTTCAGTATTCTCTATACCCATCTACCCCGTCTAATATACAGGATGTTTCAGGGGGAAAGGTAAATATTTTAGTGGGTGATAGTGTAGATTAATTCGAATAAAAAATTCCATATAACATGTGTCCAATTTTTAATGGTTACTGAGATACAGCTGTTTACAGAGAAAAGTTTTGCTATGGATATCGATTGTCAGTTTTGTTTTGAAGTTCAAGTTGTGAGGCTGTGGTTGAGTTTACATTGAATTTTTTAACTGTGATCAACGTGTATCATTTAAGCAACAAACTGCGGTACTGTTAGCTACTAAGCATGCCGCACGTATTTACAAATGCTGAGTACGCCGATATGGTATTTGTGTACGGATTTTGTAATGCCAACGCTGTTGCTGCTTGTAGAGAATACGGTAGACGATTTCCTAACCGCAGAGTACCCGACTCAGGAATGTTTAGTCGTGTTTTCAGTAAACTGCGTGCGACTGGTGCAGTGCCCAGCAGTCATATCTCATCTGAACGTGCAAATGAACAGAATGTGAATGAAGTAGAAGACATTATTCAGTTGGTAGAACGTAGTCCTTCAACAAGCATACGAAGAATTTCTATACGTATCGGTGTTACACATACAAGAGTTTGGCGGACCTTAAATGTGCACGGCTTTCATCCTTATTATTTACAGCGGATTCAACACCTTCGAGAAGGAGATGAAGGTAGACGATTGGAATTTTGTCGTTGGCTAATTGCAAATCGCCGAGTAATCCCATTAATACTGTTTACTGATGAAGCCACTTTCTCTCGTGATGGTATCACGGTATCAATAACACTCGTAACTCACATCGGTGGTCCGATAAAAACCCACATACCTTTGTCAACAGAATTCGAAGGTGCATCGTAGTCGGAGGTGGAATTTTTAAAAATAAACTTTAACTTAATCATTTGCCTTTGCTTAATACCTTTTGTTTTTCCCTTTGGCTTTTTTCTGTAAGTGTAATAGTTTAGGTTACATTCAAACTACTGTATCTCAATAACCAATAAAAATTGGACACATGTTATATAGAATTTTTTATTCGAATTAATCTACACTATCACCCACTAAAGTATTTACCTTTCCTCCTGAAACACCCTGTATTGGTTGTTAAATAACGGAATTTCGAAAAAATCTCAAATTATTTGAATTATCTCACAAAAATTAAGATAGGTTATGTACAGAGATTATAGGAGAAAGTTGACATAAATTGAAGATGGACATTCAAAAACATTATAATATACAAAAAGCCAAACTTGTATCGTGCGCTGCAGAATCTGAACACCCTGTATACTTGAATATAAACTATAAACATTTATTGGTAGAGTCCGTTCAGAATGAGAACGCGACATTACGTCACTAACTTTTGCGCGGCGGGAAATCGAGAAAACACTTCATTAGCGGCTTGTTAAAATAAAAACTAGAACTTAAGTATATTTATTCAAAAATAAATTACATATACTTAGTCTACTATGAAACCATAATTTATTCGATATGTACAATAAAGCAAATACTATTAAATTAGGTTATAAAATAGCATTAAAAAAACAAATCATTCTGAATCAAAAGCATCAGTACTGCTGGCCCATTCTTAATAATAATAATAATAAGTTTATTTGTGCCAGTTTGTACAATAGTATTTACACACGTCAATATACAAAGAATAAAATACATATATACATTAATTCGATAATAAAATATCAGTCGGAAGTACACACATTAAGTTAAAACGAAACTGGAATGCGATGATTTAAAAAAGTCAAAATATTCCTCTTCAGAATAGAAGGCTTGCTCGACTAAAATCCTTTTTATATTAATTTTAAAGGTACTAGAACACGAATTTTTAATATTCTCGGGGAGAACATTGTAAAACTTTATACCTTGATGACAAAAAAAATTTTGGGAAGTAGATAAACGCGCATATTTGACGCTTAAACTATTTTTATTTCTAGTACTGTAGTTATGAAAGGATGCATTAGTTTCATAATTATAAATGTTAGTCTTAATATGCAAAAGACAGTCGAAAATGTATTGCGAAGGAAAGGTTAAAATTTTAAGGTTTCTAAAAATTTCGCAACAATCGCAACGATAAGGCAAATTGCCTAAAACTCGAATGGCCCTTCTCTGCAGACCAATGACCCTGTGCCGCGACGAAGTGTGTCCCCATAATAATATTCCATACGACATCACCGAGTGAAACAATGAGATTTAGATACTACAGAAGATAGGTTTCTCAAAAAGAAAGTAGTCTTTACAAGTTTGCTTGTCGTATAATTCCCATGTTGTTCCCATTTTAATTTGGGATCAAGCAAAAAACCCAAATATTTAACAGATTTCGGGTTATTAACATTAGAAATGTCTCTCAAAGAAAACACCATTGTTGTGGTCTTATCTTCATTGAGGGATAATCGGTTTGCTGCAAACCATTCATACGCACAACTACGGGCTAAAGATGCTTCAACTAAGACGTCACTACAATCCTCAGACTTTACTAACAAGGTAGTATAATCTGCAAATAAGACACTTTTATCAGCGAACATGTTCTGAGAAAAATTGTTAATGTATATTAAAAATAGTACGGGTCCCAATATAGATCCCTGCGGGACACAAAACTGAACTGGAAGCTCAGAAGACGTCACGCCATCTATATAAACCACCTGATATCTATTCGTGAGATATGAGTCAAAATAGTTCAAAGATAGTTGGTCAAAATTATAACATTTCAACTTACTCAGCAATATATCACGATCAACGCAATCAGAAGCTTTACTAACGTCGCAGAACGTAGCGGCGCAGTAAAGGCCAGACTCAAAGCAGTCCAAAGTAAACTATGAACTCCAATACTGCCGATGATGTGGAATTTTCTCGGCGAAAAGACCCAGTCATCAGAAGACCCAATATTTACCATAAACTGTAGTTCGTCAGCAGCATTGTCGTACAAGTCTTCTTTTTCAATGAGTTCTTGCTCATATATTTTACATGGTCATATTTTTTTACATGGTATCTGAAGTCCGTTTTCTGTCTCCAGTTTCATAAATGAAATTATATTGGATATAATTTCCAGAGTTTGGCTATGGTACTGTTTTCCTTTAATACCAATTTTCGACATTTTAACTACATAAATATAATAATTTTTAGTTATAATCCTTACTCTAGAAATTTCATACTTACGAAAGTGATTCTCTTATTCCTTACAAGGTATAACGTGTTCAATATTCCACAATATTCACAACAGTTAAACTATATAATAACAACAACGTAAATAACTGTACCTAAAAATATTTATAAAAATTTTTTATTTATCAATTTATAATATACGAAAATTAAAATCATTAATAACAAATATATTACGACGACAATGACATCTACAAAAACGGCAAACTGATGACAATTTGAGTAAGAAGAGGTTTGTGCGCATGCGACGTTATGTCAAGTTCTCATTTTGAACGGACTCTACATTTCGTGAACTAACTTTTGTCGTTATCGGCATTTCAATTGTATTTCCGGTTTCACAGGAAATGACGTCAACTTTCTTATTTTAAATAGAACAGCCTGTTTATTTTTACGTTTTTGGAAAGGTAATCGAAAGGCGAATTCAACGATACCACACATATTATACTTTAACTTAAGAAATATGACGATATGCAGCAATAAAGATTTTGGTAATCTGTTCTTGTTGTTACGCAAAGGTGGTTAGAAAAGTTCGCCGAATTGTTTCTTGTGACACCAGATTGATCTAAAGAGTTCGCTGATAAGCAAAGTAATCATAACAATTGCCAAACCGTCAAATCTCAATTCCAAAAGCGTAAATTATTCTCGATCCATGCAAAATTGCTGGGTCAATTTTAATATTATGTAAACCTGGCAACAGATGTCACCTTACCATGTTACCATGGTTGCTCAACAAATTATGCAATGATTTAAATCATATTATCTTCTGTTAAAGCAGTTCACCTTGTAAATTTTATACTATCTATGCTTATTTAGCGCAAAGTACAAATATTTCCGGCTGTACAAGTTCATATGTTCCATTTTGTGGTAATTGTTGCCAAATTTACCGAATATTAAAATTAGGTACTTGATGGTTATCTTACGTGGTACATACGGAGGCCATTGTAAAATAAACAACATAAAAAACTGAAACTTAAGCACATTGCCTGTCAAAAACTAACAAATTTAAACAAACCTACCACAATTAATTAATTACAATAAGGTTTGATAAAGTAAAGGAGAAACAACAAGTAACAAAACAAGTTAAAGTAACATAAATAATAGGGAGCGCAATGAAGGAAAGTATGACAAATGCAGGTTATAATAACAATAAATAAGAAAAATAATTTATTCTTTTGGAATTGAGATTTGACAGTTTGACAATTGTTAGATTACTTTGCTTAGCAGCGAGTTCTTTAGATCGGTCTGGTGTCACAAGAAATAATTTGGCGCTCTTTCCTAGCCAACTTTGCGTAACGACAAAAATAGATTACCAAAACCTTTGTTGCTGCATATCATCATATTTCTTAAGTTAAAGTATAATATACGTTATATCGTTGGATTCGCCTTTCGATTACCTTTGCAAAAAACGTAAAAATATACAGGGTATTCTATTTAAAAAAAGGTAGTTGATGTCACATACGGTTAAACCGGAAATACAATTGAAATGTTGATAACGGCAAAAGCTAGTTCATAAAAAATAGAAATGACTTATTTTTTCTAAAAACGCTAGCTTCTGTCGTTCAAAAGATAGCATGGGAGGGAAGTACATTTTAGGACCGGACTGTATATTATGATTGCAATAATAATATAATTATTTGCACCAGTCACATCCTTTCTTTTTACAAACTCGACACTGACTTATTCCTGGCATTCTAAGACAGAAAAAGGAAAGCTTTCATAGAAAACATATCCGAAGAAACGGGTGTGCGAATATAGAATAGCGGTATTCCATATTTCCAACAACCCACATTGTAAACATTTTAAATTAGATTTCATTACGTATTAAAAAATAATAAATGGCAGTAATATTTTTGTAGTAGCAGACCCTCAAATAATAACAAGCTATGAAAACAAATAATCACTCATATGTACTTACCTGTTAAAGTTTTGAAAACACGCAGTTTAAAATATCGCTTCTGTTAAAAGGAAATGCTAGATTTGTTCATGGATCACTGTAACTTTAATAGCAGGTCTAGGCTAAAAGTTCACGACTCGTTTGATAGATGTAACGACATATATTATTGAGAAACCTTGGTATTCCATATTACCAACATATTCCATAATTGCATTATTGCAGTGGGTAAGTGGAACTAACTTGTACCCTACATTAAATATAAGAGATTTATTTTTTTTATTGCTTGATGAGCTTGATTACTTCATGTGGAGGTACTTTTAGAACCTAGTTGGACTTTTACGTGAATATTTCTTTCCTGTTCATTAACACATTATAATTAAAGTTCTTCGAAATCTCACAAACATGTAATGGGTTCTAGATATAAGATGTTTAGAGGCACGTACTGGCAGCATAATGATAATTATAAAGACGTATACGGCCATAAAGTAAACTACAAACTATAAAAAGCACTTGTCACAAATTACATTTCCTTTATATGTGTCATTCTTCAGTTTGAAATGTCTGTTCAGTAATACATATATTGTTCGAAGGCATTTTATTCGAGTATTAATTTTATTGGAATTAAGTAAGAATTAAACAACTTAATTAGTAGTCCAACATATCCAAAGAGGCCTCGTCACTTTTCTCACATAAACGCTAAATGACTAGAACACATATCGAATCAACTATAATAAAACAACTACGATATAACGCTTCATAAATATCGAGGTAGGCGATTTAGTCCTTTCAATTTGGTCATTCTCGCTTTAAGCATTCATAGGCGGCGTGCCTATGTGAAAAGACACGCGTTACCCAACGTGTCCGGTATCAAATCGAAATATTTGCAATTCGACACAGGGACCAACCCTTCCGTATTTTATAACTGTGAGAAACCGACCCGCTGGTCGTAATTTTTTACTGCATGCAAATTTAACCGATTTGTTTACCTCTGTTTGCATATCGATGATTCCTACCTGAAAGGAGATTCACTGACACATTGAGCATTTCAAGAGGCTTCGGACGTCATGTCATGTCATTTGAAGTATCATAATGTGAGCAACCCGACACTTACGTCTTCTGCCTTTTGTCGATGATGGATAAACGAATACATGCATACATGTATAATAATAGCATATGCAAACGAATAAGTGTCTTCTGCGCTACACGCTGGTGACACTTCAATTAAGAGGGCTGGAGCGTTTTCAAACAGCTGCCGCTCTGGAGGGGATGCTTTTTAAATATGTGCGCTAATTATTTGTAAATATTCACAGCGTTTTGCAGTGTTACTTGTCGCGTTCGAGTGATAATACACTCCTAAAAAATAGATAATGCGCAAAGGGTATCGAAAGAACTTTTGAAAATATGAAAGATAGTTTCCTTACTAACTGATAGATGGATGTATCAACTAGTGTACTACATGGCATGAAAAGTCCCGGGCCTGACAAGGAAAAATCAATTTTTTACCGTAAAAACGTTTTTATTCTTCGGTCTAGTCTCCATCTAGAGCACACTTAACCCAGCGGTCCTCCAACATCTTGATGCCCTTTGAAAAAAATGATTTGTCGAGGTCTGCAAAATAGGCCTCCGTTTCCGCGATGACATTCGACGTGAATTTCTTTTCCTAGAAGAATCTTTTGAAGTTTGGAAACAAATAATAATCGCTGGGAGCCAGATCGGGAGAATACGGAGGGTGGTGGACCAATTCGTAGCACAATTCATCCGATTTGACCGTCGCTTTCACCGATGAATGTGCCGGTGTGTTGTGGTAGAACAGCACTTTCTTCCTTGCCATGTGCAGCCGTTTTTTTCTTGATTTCGTTGTTCAAACGGTCCAGTAAAGCAACGTAGTAGTCGTCCGTGATGGTTCTTCCCTTCTTTAAATAATTAATGTAGATTATTCCGTGAGCATCCCAGAAAATGCTGGCCATTATCTTCCTGGCCGACTGTTAGGTCTTCGGACGGCTGCTACCCGCTTCCAACCACTCCGCAGACTACCAATTGGACTCCGGCGACTAATAGGTAATTAACTATCTGGATACCTGGATCCTCATGCTATCCGGATACGAATTCACTATCCGAAACCTCGGATTCGGATCCGTTATCCGAAACCTCGGATCCGGATCCGTTATCCGAAACCACGCGTCCGGATCCATTATCGGAAACCTCGGATCCAGATCCATTATCTGAAACCTCGGATCCGCTATCCGAAATCTTGAATTCGGATTCTCTATCTGATCGAATCCATTATCCGATAACTTGGATCCGGATTCGCTATCCGAAATCTTGAATTCGGATTCTTCATCCGATCAAATCGATCACGCGGATCTAGCCCCGTTCTCTGACAACTTTTCCGAGCAAATACCTGCAATAGGTCGTATAATTATCAAACAATATAGCTGTAATAATCACCAGATTTATTCAACACCTATGTAATGCAAAGTAACTTTGAATTCTGCGCATGGAAACCCAGTATTATTCTGAATGTACGGATTTTAAAAACTATCGCATCTTTTCTCCATATAACACAAATTCGATGTTTTCTTTATTAAATACCTTCTACGAGGTATGATCAAAATCTATCCGGATTGGTGCCATAAGTCTGGAGTCGAGCGACACAATTGGTAGTAGAGTGATACATGTTGACCTTTGAATATACCGTGCATGTGCTGCGAATCACGGCAACCTAACTCGTCTGGTTTGTTTACAGTAGCGTTTAGTTGTTACGGCTGCGTCGTTGTTTATCACATTTGTCATGTACGAAAAAATTGATCAACGAATTTGTATCAGATTTTGTAAAAAAACTTGGTGAAACATGTAAAGACACGTATTTAAAGTTACAACCGTATATGGGGAGGAATGCATGAGCCATACCCAAGTTTACGACTGGTATAAACGCTTCAAAGATGGCCAATAGAGTGTTGAAAGTGATACGTGTTCTGGGAGGCCCGTAACCAGCAGAAGTGAACACAATGTAGAAAGGGTGCACGCAACGGTGTTAGCAAATCGCCGAGTCGCTATTCATGAGTTATCTGAAGACTGGTCTTAGTTTCGGTTCAGTGCAGTCGATTCTGACGGAGAATTTGGGCATGAGACGCATCTCAGCCAAATTCGTTCCAAAATTGCTCTCCGATGACCAGAAATAGGCCTGTGTTTCAGCTAGTCGTGACCTGCTTGTGTGCGTCGAAAACGGCGAAAACTTTAAAAACTATGATTACTGGTGATGAGGGACGCAGTACGTGGCAAAAGACCGGCATTGCATGGGAGTGGCGAGTAGAAAAACCATCATGACGACGCGCCTGTACACTCATCTCAGCTTGTGCGGTAGTTTCTTAGTAAACACCACATTCCACACGTCCGACAGCCACCATATTCGTCAGATCTTGCATCCTGCGATTTTTTTATCTTCCCAAAAATTAAATACCACTTAGAAAGGACGAAGATTTCAGAATGTTCTGGAGATACAACAGAATGCGACGAGGCAACTGTTCGCTATTTCCGACTTCAAAAATTGATTCGTGCAGTAAAAACAGCGCTGGTCTAAGTGTGTGGATTCGGAAGGGGACTACTTCGAAGGAGACTAAATAATATACCTATAAGTGTTATATTTTTCTTTTAATAAACCCAATCCGGATAGATTTTGATCATACTTCGTATATTGCAAAATAATAACGGACCCGAATTCTGGAACCGGGTAGATGATCCAGATTCGAGAATCGGATAGTGCAGCTGGATCCGAGAATCGGATAGTGAATCCGGATCCGACAATCTGATAGTGGATCTGGTTCTCAATTGTTTTCGGATACCTACAGCACTAATGATAAGCTATTTCATATAGTAAATACCCACTTGGCATTTTTAAAATTTCCGGATGATTTAAGTTGGCAATTCCGACAATAAAAATTATATAGATTTATTAAATTATTTTGAAAATTTAGAAAATACCAAGTAGCTGTTCTCTATCTGTGTTATAGGCGGTGAAAAAAAACATTAAAGTGTTTTTTAATGGTCTAACACTTGTAATAGTAGTAGATCCAAGTGAAGGTCAGAGAAAAGATTATCACGAGAAAATATTTATTCCATTCCTTGCTCAGGATAATTTTTTATGTTAGACGAAGAGGTATGCGCTTTTGTTATACCAGTTAAATAGTTAGCCACGGTAGATGTCACTCATACACTGCGTTCACGATGAAAGGAGTACATTCAATTAAATTTTTAGTGAGCGAAAATACTCTGGCACGTCATTTTGGTTTACCATACACTACAACGTGGTATAACAAATCCGTTAATTAAATAAAACAAGTAAAAGCAATAACTTGATTAAGTTAGAAAATAAACTCATATACTTTAGCAAATGCTCAAGCTGTCGTCCTTCCACTTCATAACATTTCCGAACCCGAGAAATTATTGCTTCTTGGACATTATCCAGCATTGCTCACACGAACCTCGTCACGTATCCGCTCTTTTAAATCATTTAAATTATTCGACTAGTTTAAATAGATGTTGGATTTTAAATAACGCCACAAGAAAAGTCTAATGAGGTTATGTCAGGTAACCAAGTGGCCACTCGGCCTTCCGATCTATCTGTTAGGGAAAGTCGCATCTAAAAACCTTCGAATTTGCATAGTGTGGAGGTGTATCATCTTGCTGGAACAAAATTGGTTTATTTGGTAGGTCAGCATCCTTTTGATTGGTAAAGGCGATAGCGAAAGCGGGAATTAATTCGAACCGAAGAAACTAAGCAGCGTTCTCCGGTCAACGTTCCTTTAATAAAATAAGGTCCCGGAATTCGGCTACCAACAATTCTCGCCCACTCTAGTTTTCTGTGGATGCTGAGTATGTCCCACCTACATCCAATGCGGATTCTCTGTCGTCCAGTACCCACAATTTTACCTATTGACGGAATCATGGAGGGAAAACGTCTCCTCGTTATGAATTTGTTGGACTCTCATCTGGAATTGTTTCCAGACTATCTTGGTGCTATCAATAACGAGCACGAGAAACATCTTATCTATAAGCCTTAGAAGTATATAATGAGTTAATTTCATTCAACAATTTGCTACTTCACTTAATAATTTCTAGTGAAAGTGTTTCTTAACATTTCTGTAATTCTTTTCTGCTTCGCAAAAAAATAAAGGAAAGCCACTGTTAATGCAAAAAATTGTCAGCCTATCGTTTGTATCTATTAACAGCGGGAAAACAAGCAAAATCCATACGCTTAATTTCTCATTGCACTGCTAAAAAGATTGTTTAAAAATTAGAAAAGAAATCTAACATAAATATAGAACTGTTAAAGGTTCATTGTTAATACCCATAAACTTTAAACAAAATTAACTTGTGTTTAAATAATGTATAATACAAATCAATTTTATTTTCATGGTATAATTGAAAACTAACTGCAATTAATGGTTTCAGTGACTACCTACACCGTTGCCGGAAATCATAAGGCTGCTAGCAGACGTAATTTATCAAGGCAATATAATTGATCCACTTACATAAAATTATCCTGCTAAATTAATAATTGTTAGCTACCGCGCACTTAGATTTTGTTTATTTCTAATGCGGCAATATCTTAGTACATCAGAAAACTTTATGTGCTTTTTGCTTGCGGCATTATCCATACGAAAGAATTTATACCTTGATGCTGCTTTTATTTAACTTGAACCAGAAGCAATTACGCTTATTGTTCGTATTTCTAATCTATGATTTAAGGAAATGGTAATGCAATAGTAATGCTACTGAATGAACTGTCGTAAACCGTTAAAACAGATAGGATATAAAACACTATGTTCTTGTAAATTAAATTGCTAAACATTTTCCTCTGGAAAGTATTTTATTAGTAATAAAAGTTTATTAATTTAATAATGTATAATTGTTAAACAAGTCAAAGGGGATTTTAAAGTCTATTCAAAGATGTCCTTTATCAAACTTGGGGATAAGATTTAATGAATTATAACAAGTAAAATTCGTTTTAAATTTGTTCTTTGTTTTCTTGCTAATTTTGTTTAAAATTCAATTCAAATACAGAGCTTTGTTTTCTCTTCAATTACACTAGTCTGCATGATATTAGATATCACGTATAGTTTTTTCATAATGTGGCCATTCTAGTACGCATTTTACCTAGCGATTGTTTTTATGTTGGCACAACTGCTACTATTAGTTGACATTTGTCTGATGTTGACAGTTTTGTGAATATAAGACTTAAGTAATTTAAACATTTTCAGTTTATTTATCTATTGTTAGTGCACTTAGTGAACTTTTCTGAATTAATTTTTATATTCTAACAGCTATTCCTCTGTTTTTCTTAAAATGCGCAAATGCAAGAACAGTCCTAATGTATTCTGTTACATTTGTGGAAATTATGTAGTATTTAGGCAAAAAACAGACAAAAAACTTTGTTGAAAAAGCTTATCATGCTTATTTTAAAGTAAAGGGACCAGGGCAAGGCATGGATGCCAAAAAGGGTTTGTCGCTATTGTGTATTGTCTACTGAGAGATTAAGATTGTGGACTAAAGGCAAAAAATCGTGTATGCCGTTTGCAATCCTCATGGTGTGGAGGGAAGCTGAAGACCACCTGCACGACTGTTACTTTTATTGAGTTGACTTTGGGGATACAACTCAAAAAATAAGAAACAAATTGTGTGTCCAAATATTCCTTCAGTAATTAGGCCGATTCCGCATGGAGACGACCTACATCGCTCTCCTCCTCCTGCTGAGTTAGAAAACAAAGCAGAAGGTTATGGGGAAAATTTTGAACCAGAAGCCGAATGTGATGAATACAAACCTGCTGACGATTTTACTCCACAGCAATTTTTTCAACCTGTACTTAACGATCTAGTGCGAGATCTGAATTTGCCTAAGGAATCTGCAGAATTACTTGGTTCCCGACTTAAAAGTAAGAATCTTCTGGCACCAAGAACACATTTTTATGGTACAGACACAAAGAAAAAAAAATACGTCCCTTATTCTCACATAACGATTCCTTAGTTTACTGCAACGACATAAACAAGATATTGCACTTCTATGAAATTAAACATGATTCTATTCAATAGAGACTTTTTATAGACTCGTCCAAAAGGAGTCTAAAGGCCGTATTACTGCATAATAGAAATTTATGTGGCTCAATCCCTGTAGCCCGTTCAGCACAAATGAAAAAGACATTTGAGAATATGGGAGTACTGTTAGATAGTATTCATTATGAGAAACACAATTGGTTAATTTGGAGTGACAAAGTAATAGGAATGCTATTAGGATAGCAAACTAGATTCACAAAAATGCATTGCTTTCTATGTGAATGGGGCAGTCGGGCAAAAGATAAGATTGGAATGTGAGAGTCAAAGAGGAAACATTTTGTGCCTGGTAGTAAAAACATTTTGCATTAACTGCTTGTAGATCCCAACAAAGTGTTACTTCCACCACCACATATGGAATTAGGTCTAATAAAGCAGTTTATAACGGCTCTACAACAAGATGGGGCTTGCTTCAGGCATCTTTCAACCAAATATCCTTTCATCGCACAAGAGAAATTGAAAGCTGGAATTTTCGTTGGTCTTCAAATTCGCAAACTAATGAATGACAAAGATTTTAAGGACACAATGAATAAGAGAGAAGAAGATGGATGGACAGCTTTCAGATCTGTTACAGAGAATTTTCTGAGGAATAAAAAGGATCCGAACTGCGAAGAAGTTGTTGACACGATCTTAAGAAACTTCAAGAAGTTAGGTTGTAGAATGAGTGTAAAAGTTCACTTTTTGCACTCTCACATTGACTACTTTCCAGAAAATCTAGGACATTATAGTGAAGAGCACGGAGAACACTTCCACCAAGATATTAAGGAAATGGAAAAGACGTATCGGGAGAGATGGTATGAAGCAATTATGGCCGACTACTGTGGGATGTTAAAGAGGGACAATAAAGACAAAGGAAAATATGCAAGCAAGTCAAATAAGAGACAATTTGAAAATTAATGCAGTTTTTGTATTACAGCTGTTCCAAAATTATATAAAATATTTGTAGAAAATGATCCTTGTGTGTTTGGATACATTTTGCGTTTTTATTACTTAAAATCCCTAAAACAAAAGTCTCCTATTGTGAAAAATTCTGACATGATGGGCAAAAATTAAAATTATTTTCAGAGTCAACACAAAAAATTGATTCAAGGACACCTATTTTTAAGAAATCATCTCGTAGAAAATTTTAAAATGCAGACTGGTGTTGTTAGTGTCATAATGTCTTAATGTCATAAATAATGGCATACAATTGTATTGATTTTTTGAGCATATTTTAATTGAGTCCCCATGAAACTTATCTTTTGATTGTTGACAGAATTTGTAATATGGCAGGGTTTAATTCATTATTTATGACTGGCCTTATATTGCTACACCTTATTGGCAATCTGTGGAGCTTCCCTATTTAATATATGATTGGTTAATATAAGACAGAAAGAAATACTCCCAAGACTGAACTAAAATTAGATCTGAATTAACTGTGTTGTGACCAATTCACAGACATCGTTACTATGGATATATTCTGGAAAAAAGGGAAAATGTCAGTGAAGATAAAATCTGTGGTAGAAGATCTACGTAGGTCATTCTACGATGACGGGTACGACAATTACACGTGTAAATTATCCCAAAAGTAAAAAAAATGGCTTTAAATTACTAATTGTTAGATAGACATTAGGCGATTTTAATCCTTAAATTTGCACATCTATAATTCAGTTTGATGTACTAGTAATTAAATTATATTATTTATTGAACCAGTGACGGGCACAATTATAAATAATGTGCTCTTTGTTGCAGATATATTCAATTTTAGTCCAATGATTGCATTTTCTTTATTGATTGTGAAATGAACATAAACTTCAAGACACTTAAGAACCACCAGTTAAATAAAAAAGTAACAAAATAAGACATTTTGTTAATTATTTAAGAAATCAAGGCATATACTCTTTAAATGTTTTCAAATTTTCGACAGTATGTTTCTTAACACCGTGGAATGACTCTCCTAGCAAGCTTGGTAGTTCGCTTAGCAAAGTAAGCCGCAAATACAGAATTGATACGAAATATTTTTTAAAAATATTAACGGCTTGAGGACATTTGAATGTTGAAGTAAAAAGGAATGATAGTTCTGTATCAGTTTAGAAGATTTAGGTTTAGATTTATAATCTCACAGATAATATAATCGAATTATATTAACTTTTGAATCCACATAAGGTGTTGCTATTCAAGAAAACTACCAAAATAGCAACTTTTTATAGTGATTGCAGTGGAAATGAGTGAATAAACTACATGTTTCTTTTCTCCTTTCAGGTATATATCCCGAGGCTGTGAATCTCTCAAACTTATTCTGAGACACTTCGCTCCGGTCATTAAAACTAATATCCAAAGCCCTGTCGGTTCGTTCGGTGTTGACATATCACGAGAGGAGAGGTATAGGAAATCCGAAAAGTGTCACGACAAACTTGTAAGTATTAGGTCTGTACTACTTAAGAAAATATCGATACGTGGGACATTAGGCAGCACAATTAAAGAACTATATTCCCAACTGAATACAGTTTTTGACTGATGTGTTAAGTATTCGTTGCTTTGCTACTATACTTACGTAACAACTAAAACAAAAACAAAAGAAAAGAGTTGTTCAATTTAAAATTGTATTTTTTTTGTAAATGTACTTCTGTGTACATAAGAAAGAATTTGCTATCTACGTGTATATATTGAATCTTTAACGATATTTTTACCGAGTAAAAAAGCGCAATGTGTAATTTGATTAAAAATGAATAAGACTTTATTAGAATACTAAGTAAGCTTGTAAAATAAATGTCATTGTAATGACAGACTCACAATATAAGTATTTTTTTAGAATATTTGTTAATGTTTAAAAGATGATTTTTAATAAATTGTGATTTGTAACAAATTTAAAATGTTTAGCTTAGTAAATTTTTAATTCTCTCATAATTTTAATCAATTATTTGTTAATATTTTTGGAAAGGTTTTAGTAAATGCACAAATTTAGTTGGAGTATTGCTCTATTGCAATTTTTGATACATTATACAAATTTTGAAAAATATCTATGCAGTTATATTTTTATCTATTATTTATTCTGGTCGTTATTTTATTTCTACCTCTAAAATTAGCGCACAATTTTTGTGTTTAAATATTTACATTTTTAACATGTGCAACATGAAACACAAATCGAAAGCAATACTTTAACGAAATTGTGAAGTTTGAGCGGCAAGGTAAAAAGGGTACAGCGCACTATTGTATAACTAAAATTGTTATTTTTGACATGTGTGAAATTGTTTGTAAATTAAAACTGCAATTCGTAAGATAAATCAATTAATCCGTCCATATGCTTACCAAAATATATGTAAGGTAACTTTGTAATTAGAAATAATATCGACAATGTAACTAATATTTTTACATCATTTTTGTCAGTACAATGAGGAAGACATTGTGTAATGATTACGTAACAAAGCGGTTGATAATATTTAGACGTAACGAAATAGAGATACCATAGAATTAGAATGAAGGTTATTAACGAATTTTAGTGCATTTATTAACAGTTGCAATTACCTTTTTAATATAGATTTTAAGTTGATCAGTTTTAAACATTTTTAAAGCATATAATTTGAACGATAGATTTCTCTGTTAGTATAATTACCCTCTTGCCTGTACTAATTAGTGCCATTTTTGAGTGTTTATTATTTTGAATTTAATTGTATAACGATATTGGGAGTTGGCCTTCTGTTTTAATGTAAAAGTTGTAAAATACTACTTATTGTAATATTATTTATAATAAAAAAAAGTAATCAAACAATTAGTTGTGTTTACTTAAACCACCAATCGCTATATGTTTTCCAAGTTAGCAGTGTTTACTTGGCGACAAAGTACTGGTAAGTAAAGAAGATTTACAAATGTTAATCCAATTACAAAAAAGTTGTTAAAACTGCCTAGTTTCTCAAGAAAAAAATACATACACTAAAATAATTATTTGCTAACACTAAAGTGCATACACCAATTTCTGCTATGAGATAATCTGTAATATTCTAGCTTTTATTCACACCTACATTTGTGTACCAATACACAATAGAAACCAACAAAAAACTTCCGATTCCGCATCAAACGTCATTGGGCAAAATCATTCTGAAATTTAATAATAAGTCATACTACTAATATGTAATATATACAATAAACACATGAGAAATAGAAGAAAGTAAAATACCTGAATCAATTTGCAATCAGCGAAATCTTCAAAATTCTTCAAAATGTTACCAAATAATCTCAGTTATATTTATAAGTTAGAAAAATAAATCTGTATCTTTATTGTGTAGAAAACAGTTTTTGTTGTTTCTTTCTCTTTTCAGTGACAGTTAATAACGTATCAAGACAACCCCCAAATTTATTCAAAAAATACAAAAACTGACAGTGCTTATGTTGTTATTGATGATACCTAATGAAAACGATTATCATATTCATAAACAAATTTTGTGATTCTTTAACATTCTGACACATGCAATATGGCAGCGATATGCTGGAAAGGGTTAATATTATAATTATTTACGAAACCTATTCTAACATAAATAATTCATAATTTCTGGCTCAACTAAATAAAATTTAAAAATATTTGTAAATAACTATGTATAAACACATTACTTAAGCAGAATTTGAATAAAATTTATTAGCCAGAGTAAAATTTAGTTAAACTGGGAATTATGCAAAACTTTCTTTTTGTAATATTGGAGAATCTGTTTGTATATCGATCTATGACGGATTGTATTCTTTGGAAGGTTTTAGGATATTTGAAACTTGGAACGGAAATAGAATTGGATATGAAAAGACGATAACCAGTGTAATCCCTCACGTGCACGCCAAAAGGTATAATTGTAGGTAAATTAAGATTTATATTTAAAAAAGGAATTTATTAAAAGTTGAATCATCATCGAGACTTATCGGTTTAATTTGTTTTCTGTAGCATTTTAATGCTAATCTTCAGGCACTTCATAAAATTTGATTGATTTTCTAGTGGATTCCAAAATTATCATATATATATGATCCCCCTAGTAAATTGTCGTCTTTTGGATGTTGCCGTGTTTGTCTCATCACTGTACTTGATGTTTTGCTGAACGTACTGTCACTTTCAGAAGGGATGCTGAAATTCTGTACGTGAAGGACACGTCGGAGAAAAATAATTGCAAACCAATGGAATTCTAGCGAGAAATAGCAACTAGGAGCAGGGAAGACAATAACAAAAAGAAAAACAATTGGATACGCCTATCTGCCATACGTCGTTGAAGTAACGGACAGACGAAAGAAAGCCCCGAAGAAGAAAAATGGAAAAGTTAGATACAGTAAACAAGATTAAGCATCTTATGTCTTCCAGTAAAGATCAATTACTGAAGTTATAAACTACGAGTTACAGTGCCGACGTGGCAAATAATACATTGGACAAATAAGTTACGGTAAACAGTGCAAAATCCAAGAACACCAAGGAGATGCACAACAAGAACACACGGACAAATCAGCAGTCACCGAACTCGACAATACTACTGTAATAACTAATTCAAAGCTTCATTAAATACAATATTCATAATTTAATTCGTTTGAGAAGTTTGGTAAGGATTATAAAGTTATCCGAAAGATATTAACTTATTTCAACCACTAACTATAAGTGACAAAATTCAAATGTATTGAAACATTCTAGCTACATCGCTTATTATATGCATAGTCCGAATTTCGATATGCTCGCCTCGTGTGATCTGGGCGAATCTGCATTACCGAACTTTGCATTTACACGTAAAGATCTATAATACTCTGAATTGTTTTTATCTCAGGGAAAATTGTTAAAAAATTTGAATTTTTGCAATTTAATTAAAATTCTAAACTCGTTTGTGGGATCGGGAGTATTCTTTGATACTCTTTTGGCAATTATTCATGAATTTTGAAATAAATTAATGGATATTAACAAATATTAAAATTGAATACGTACACTAACCTTGATTTTTAAGATGTCATATAAAATGCTATGTTTCCTATGACGTTTGCAGGAAATCTGCTTGTTCTAACCTCAAACCTTTCTTCTTTATTTTAAATTTACTTTCTAACTTGCTATATCGAACACTTTAAAAGGAGACTGCAGCCAAAACACTAGTTAACTCGACTGAAGCTTAACCAAAATTGATGAATTTACTGGTGTCCCTCTTCTGCTTTATTTAATCGCGATAGCGATTGTTTCTTTCCATAACAAATTTTGATAATTTCTACCCAAATATAAATTTTGTGATGAATTTGGATGAATGAAGTTATTTATAGAAATAGCATGAGAGAATGAATGTGGTGACGCTATCAGATGACTGGAATTATGCAACTCTATGCTAGAAGTACACCCAACAACATAGATATGACAAATTTTCTGACGTTTTACTTAATAACTTTACGATAGATATTTAATTTACGAAATAATGTTAGAGATACTTTTGAATTTAACCTGTTTATTGTGACAGAATTTACATTAATTTTGAAGAGTTGTGAAATTAGGAGAATAAAAAGAAGAGTGGATCTGTGTTTATTCCACTGAGATCGTCGTTATCTGGATACCTTAAACGTCTAAGACTGACAGCTGATTTCCGATGTAAATATTGAACATAACCACTCTCATATTTCCGCTCAAATCACAAGGGATATCTATATGGAAATCCGAACTCTAGTTATACGTAAGTGCATTATTTATACATATAAATGCACTGATTTCAATAATAATAATATACCTTTATTTTGGCAATGTTACATACAAGAGAAGTAAAAAAATAGAAAAAGTAATATTTATAAATAAAGAAAATGATATTATTGCCAAAATCAGAGGGAGCGGAGTTTTTTCCATTTATCTGAATCATGAATGGAAAAAACTCAGCTCACTACTCTTCCACCAAACCCCCAAAATTAAACCAAATAGCTAACTACATATAAATTGCTAATCTAACTTAATTTAATATTCCACTACTGTACTTCTCAACTACTAAGAGAAAGCGATAGAAAAAAGCGATCATTAGTTACTGCAATAAATGAAACAAATAATTATATCCACTTATGACGTGGAGGACTTATCAAATTCTTATGTACGTCCGTCCGAAATCCTATTTTTTCTACTAAATAAGCAGGAGTTTTAAATAAAATTAATTTATGAGATAGATTTAATGAAAGAAACCTTCTGCGGTTGTTTATATTAAGCCATTGCAGATCTTGAAGCTTATGAGAAATTCTGTCAAATTTGCGAATTCCAAAAATGAAACGTAAACAACTATTTCGTACGTTTTGAATGCATGCTCTGCAACATCAAAACAAGGGCCATATACTACCGCACCATAATTAAAGATAACACAACGCTTTCACATAGCATTGCGTTCGAAAATTGAAAATAAATCTATGAGGGCAAAGACCTTTAAGGTTTGCACAATAAAGATTTTGATACTCCCACTATGCAACTCCACGTCCTTAGGTTTGCCGAATAAAATAGCTACGGACTTTTCAGAGTTAATCTTAAGCGTGATTCTTCGAAAAATTGCTAATGCTTTCTAGATCGCAGTTAATTTTTTATAAAGCTAGATCGATATTGGCAGTGTTAAAACCAATATAGATCTACGTATCGTCGGCGTACATTTGTGATGAAGAATAAGTAATATCCACAGGGAACTTAAGTATTAATAGGTAAAATCAATGTAAATCCTCGAAAACTCACGTACTGAGACCTTTTCATCAAGTCAGATTCAAGGAAGGACAAGGGACGATAATCAAATCCGCAATGCTAGAAGAATGTCTACATTTACTGTGTCAAAAGCTTTGCTGTAATCCATTAACTCCAGGAAGGTTAAGTTCTTAGCAATTCTATATACAATTTTTTCAAGGACTACTCACTACAGGCAGTAAGCTAAATAGGTCGAAGATCATTAACGCTAGCTGTGCTACTTTTTTTAAGTAAGGTATAATTACAGATTGTTACCAAATTTTTGGAAATATACTGTAGTGTTCTAGTTTACCTTCGAACGCAACTGTCATAACTAACCTGGGCAAATATGCGGTAACAGCCAGAGGCGTGGCGAGCGCATAAAAGTTTACACATAAAATAGAAGGTAAGAAATAAATTATAAAACGTGCTGAAACACTTACCGTTTTAAAAGTCTTTCGTGAAATCACAAACTGGGTAACATCTGTTAAATATTTAAATCATTAGACATGTTTCCACAGCTGTTTCAGTCAAGTGAGTACGACGTGCGGAATAAATGTCTTTTAATGCCGAAAACGACCGTTCGACATCTAGTGATGTTATATTTGCATATTTAAGATATTCTTTGAAACAACTTAATGCATCTTCACACGCACCTTCACAAATTCACAAATAAACATTAAAAGTTGCTTAGCTGAAACTTCAAATTTGTTCAATGAGTTCAACACCACCTTTAAAATCTCATCGGCAGTACAATTTATAATTCCTTTGGAAGCAAGTAAGAAGAAGGATGACAGTCGATGTGGTACGTACTATTACATTAACCACAGAATGTTTTTGACGATCTGTTGTTTCGTCCACACACAACCACAGTTTTTTATCTTGCGATTTCGTTTTCATTCTTTTTTCTATATGTTCACGAGCAAATAGCACTACATTTCGTATCGATGTCCGACTAGGTAATTTACAGTCCGCATATTTATTCCAGAAGTAGACAAATGCTTCTTTGTCTAGTAACCGAAACGATAGATTACATAAAATAAGAGTAACACATAAATCAAATGTAAATTTTTCTTGGTCTCGTATGCCACTTTTAGCAGAAGAATGCTGTTTGCTTTCGATGTGACGTTGACAATGGCTTCTGGACCAACACATTAAAGGGATTTTACAAACTAGACATTGAATTTTAGCGCCATCAAAAATTAAGTCCGGCATGTCCACTATAAAGTTTTTAACTGTGTCTGCCGTTGGTCGTTTTCGCGACGTACCTAACTGCGATATTTTTAAAGCAAACATAAGCGTACAATTACGAAATAAGTTGCAACAGCTTACATATACACAGAACT
The DNA here is from genome assembly GCA_029619315.2 of Dynastes maya. Taxonomy (NCBI): domain Eukaryota; kingdom Metazoa; phylum Arthropoda; class Insecta; order Coleoptera; family Scarabaeidae; genus Dynastes; species Dynastes maya. The sequence goes on from JAROYE020000001.1 coordinate 31,788,971, forward strand.
ACTCGCATATAGCATCTATTTAATACTAACGCTGTGAACGCGTGAAATAAATAATCGCAGACTCTGCACCACATATCTACTATACTGACTGTTACCGCTGTTTGCCCAGACTAGTCATAACCGGCACGTATAGGGTATTCAGTATGGCTACTCGTTCAAAGTTAATATCTCTCCAGCGGTTATTAGTTCTTTTTCAATGTCTCCTACTCCTCCCCGAGCCACCGGTCTTTGAAGCGGGGATAGTAGGAACTTATTTTAATTCCAGGCAACGACAAACGTGGGGTAACGGGAAAGAAACTCCTCTTCTGGTCATTATCTTCATATTGTGAATCCTCAAAATTATTGGAATATCTTCCTACAACAAGCAACAGCGTAAATTCAGAGGTATTTCTGGCATCATTTCGTATATTAAATATCTTTCGTAAAGTTGTCGTAGTCGCCAGTAAAATTTATCGTTTAAAAGTTGTCAGAGGTATTTTAGGTCATGGAATAGTATAATTTCAGTCGTCTAGTCGCGTCACTACATCTATTCCATTATACTACTTTTATAAATAGGTTTATTCATCGAAAATTTATCGTCAAATCGTATTTGAAAGAGAATTATCGAAATTTGCTGTGGATGAAACAGTCGCATCGCGATTCAAATAAAGGTGTAGAATATATGTATATTGAAGCTCAAAGAGCCTAGTAGGCTCATGGTTTGGTTCACAATTATCTTCTACTTCTTCTTGTCCACTGTTTATTTTTTCCTGTTGACAACGTTTAATCTCCTTATATCCTCCTTAACTTCTCCTTTTTCCTTCGATCCTACTGTCCAGAATTTGTCCCTGAGTTCTATTATCTGTCATCCTCATCACATGTCCCATGTCCCATCCATCGTATTCTTTGAGCCTTTATAAAACTCGTTATGTTTGGATCTTGATAAATTTCCTTAAGTTCTTGATTTGTTCGACGTGCCCAGTTATCTTCCACTTTCTTAGCACCAAAAATTCTTCTGAGAACCCTCCTTCCCCACACCTCAATTGCTCTTGTCTGTCTGAGAATCCACGTTTCACACGCAAAAGTCACAATAGGTTTAACTGTTGTTTTATGTGTTCTTATTTTTAGGCTTCTTGATATGCATTTACTGCCAAACACTCGTTTTAAGGAGAATAAACACTTATTTCCCGCCATTAGTCATGCTTGTATCTCATCTTAAGTTCCCGGATTTCTTGTTATCGTGGCCCCTAAATACTTAAAGTTTTCTACTTCTTTGACAAAATAACTTCTCCCTTCTTCGGCCTCCACTTTAAACTTTCTTCCCTTTACAAACCGTTTATTAGACCAATTCATATATTTTGTCTTTTGTTCGCTTATCACCAATCCTATCTTCTGAGCCGATTTTGTTAGTCTCTTCACTACTTCTCTCAGTTCCTTTATCCCTCTTGGAGACAATGGCAATATCATCAGCATATGGAAGACATTGATGTTTTTTGTGGTACAATAAACCGGATCTATTCAATTTGGTATCCCTCAGTACTTTCTCCAATACAAGGTTAAATAATATTGTGGGCAATGGATCCCCTTGTCGTAGGCCATCTTTCACACTGAAACTTTTTGAGTTTCTGGATCTCCGACCACAGATATTTATTACTAGATGTGTATATTTTTATGCTTGCATGCTATATTTAAACAAATTTGGTGTAAATAGCTTGAATTCACTGTAAATGTACTCTGCTTATTTTAAAAAACAAACACTTTAAGCAAAAAGCAAAATAGGCAATGAAGCTATCTAATTGGAGCAATCGTCTAGCAATTTAACTTTAAATTGGATTATCCATTTGACTTTTTATTCCCACGACATTGGTCGCATACCAAACGGTCACGCAACATTACACTTTCAACCAAAATATTAAAAATTGAGCAAACAGCACTAACGACCATATTTACTTCCTGAAATGCAAATGGGTAAAACATTGACTAATGATTAGTGAATAATTGTATTCGCGAAACACTAAAATTATACAAATACCACTTAAAGAAACGTTCCCAGCAATTATTAATTTCAGTAGCTGTTTTACAGTAATTATACGAATTTGGCATGCTTTCTTTATAGAAAGCATATATTTACATGAAGAAATTTCTTGTCTGAAAGACATACCTCATTAATGCGATTATGAGTAACGGTTATATTTATGATCGTGGAAGTGCGTGAGCTGGGAATTAGATTTTATTGACTTGTCTGATCTATTTAAATTACTAAAACAACCTAAACGAACACGTTAACGAATAGTATGTATCTTATAGAGAAATTTTATAAAAAGAAATATTTCTTCAATATCCCTAGTTAATATTTAGTATTATTGTAGTTTAGTTTTATTTTGGTAGAACTATACGGAAGCATTTTTTTTCAACTCTGTAAAAAATAGAAAATTTTATACATGCACGAATAGCATATTTTCGTGCTGCAAACAATATAATTACAAGACTTCCTATGGTGTTCTTTGGTGAAAATGATAGTCGGTGTAATTCACCCCTAAAAAGTTGTGATACACTAATCCACTATTTATTAAAAAAGCGATAAAGTATTATTCCATCTGAAGGCAATGACACATCAATTTTGCTGGAAATAAAAAGAAGAGAATGATCGATTGGAAACGCACACTTGATTATCAAAGGATTATCACGTGTTGTAACGATTTTGTTGTACCCTTTTCTGCTGTTTAGCGCGGCCCTACGAGCACAGCCAGTGATTTTTTTGTTATGTTAAAATCAGGCGTGCGCTTTAGTACCACGTGTAAATAAGTTACTGATAACGTAAAAAATGAAATGTTATCTATTTGATTAATGGTTTTTTTAAGGGGCGGGTGTTTCAGTTTCCTCTTACTTTCATTGTGTTTGTGTAATAATAGAATTGACGAATTAAAAACGAAGCGTTGGAGCGTTTAAATACACTTAAGGGAAAGTAAGTATACTTGTATTGTACCATAAATTTCCTGAATATTCCTTGGAACAAAATGATCACGACGAAAGCTACTTACTCTAAAAGAACTGGATTTACTCAACACAATAGGAAAATAATTACTAGAAATATCATAAAAATTCGAAAAATCCTGAAATTCTAGCTTTCAGCCTTTGTTCTATGCTGTATAACTTCTAATAAGGGGTGATGCAAGAGTAGTTGGACATCTTTTAACATTTTTCATACTTTAATCAAAAACTATTAGAAAATATGCGATGGTTTAATCTTAAAACTAGAACTTTTGTTAAAATTATCATTAGGTTAAAATGGCAAAAGGTCCACTTTGTTCAATTTTTCTCAGTTTAGATGGAACCTCTTGAATCATGGCTTGGATGTAATCTGGACTAATTTGCTTGAGCTTATTGCTAATTCTACGTGCTAACTGATTCTCGTTTTCTGCGGTCCAACCCTTCTCATAAACGAGTCGACTAAGTTCTGCCCAAAAATCTTCAATAGGACGTGCCTTTGGAATATTTGGAGGATTCATTTCTTTAGGGACGAAAACGATGTTATTTTCTGTTAACCATGTGGTAACAGTTTTCTCATAATGCGAACCCTGTAAGTCTGGCCAAAAGAGAATATCATCTCCTTGGTGAAATCTTTCAATAAATCGCTTCAGTTTTGATAGACATTTTGTCCTATATACTTCAGCATTTATTGCTGAATCACGCACACTTCTTTTGAGAGGACTTGAAACACTAGCTTTTGAAATACCTATCCAAACTAAAATTTTTGGCTCAAATTTTGCTTTACCTGTGAATCTCATTTCGTCAGGAGCAGAGTTTTTATTTTTTGTGTAAAATCCAGCATTTTCAGCGATGTTAGTGCTACCAGCGGTAACATTTTTTCTGATCATCTAAGATCAACACTTTTTGTGTAACTTTTAGATTGGTCCTCATCTTCCTACATCGAACCGGAATAATTTCTATTTGTTTATCCGTATATTTTGGTGCTTTTTGTCTTTTATAATATTTTAAACCTTCTTTTTTCAAATTTCTTGATATACAAGACTGAGACACTTTAAACTTTGCCGCCATTTGTCGTTGCGATTATCCAATTTTGTTTTCCATCAATTCCATCATTTTTGTAACTTTACCCTTACTTAGCTTTTTCGCTCTGCCTTTTTTTTTCAAGTTAGTAGTAGGTTTGCCATTGTAAAAACGTTTTATGATGTATAATATGGTGCTCCAGCTAAAATTTTCTTTTGTAAAGTGTCTCACCACTTCCGCCGGAGTCCATCTTCCAAGGGCAGGATAAATACGTTCTCGCAAATTTTCAATAGCAGCAGTTTTCATGTTTACAACTAACAAATAAACGATTTTCTGTTTCAAAGAAACGTTCGTACAAGACATTGACGTTTGACTCAATTGCCAAAAAAAATTCTACACCCTACTAAGCTAATTTTTTAAATGTCAAGCTACTTTTGCATCAAGCCTTATCAACAGTTATACATAAATGCAACATCAGTTTTCTCCGCAGCAGCATGATTTTCTTAATGGCCGGTCTACTACGACTAATCTAGTAGAAATTACACAATATATTAGCGATGCTATTGACACTAGGAGCCAAGTCGACGTCATTTATACCGATCTCACGAAAGCCTTCGACTCTATAGATCACTCCATACTTATATCTAAATTGGATGCATACAGTTTCTCCAGTACTTTTTTGCGACTTATATCTTCATACTTAACCAATAGATTATGCTACGTTTCCTATAACGGATACAATTCGAGACATTACACACTTTCTTCTGGGATAACAAATCTCGGTCCGTTCTTATTCAATATTTATATTAATGATCTACTCAAAACTTCAAGCTGTAGAGTCCTGGCATACACAGATGATCTCAAGATATTTGCAAGGATAGTGACACTAGATGATTTCAGGGAATTGCTTCAGAATATACAGACCTAGTGCAAACGTAATAGAATTAATCTAAACATTGATAAATGTGCGATAATGAGCTACTCGAGAACCGCAACGCCTATTACTTTCTCCTACGCAATAAATGAAGTCCTAATACCTCGAGTGATTTGGGTATCTTGTTCTACTCTTCATTACGTTTCAATTACCACATTCGCGATATCTGCGCATCAACCAATAAAGCTTTGAGCTTCATGATGAAGACCTGCAGACAATTTACTAATTCTACAGCTTTAAAGTCTCTATATCCTTATAGTCTAGTTCATACCCAGAGAGAAATATAGATTACGGCAATCTCTTGGATCAACATTCATTGGATTCACTTGGTAGCAGTGAGAGAGACAAAGTGCGAAATTTATAGTGCAACTGATCCATAATAAAGTTGATTCTCCTTCTTTACTAGCCCAAATAAACTTTGCAGTGCCGGCACATTTAACACGGTCTTTCGACACCTTCCTGACCCCTAGGGCGAGAACCAATACGTTAGTGAAGGCTCCTCCGTATCACATGGCGAATAATTGCAATAAACTTTGCACAGATCTATTTCTCTGAAAAGATATTTTATAACTTCATGGTTTAATCTATTGTGTGTCCCTTTTATTTTTTGTTCTGGAAACATTTGAATTTTACTTTTCTTCCATGATTGTTTTACGTATCTTTTTATATTTATATTCATTTGTCCTGAAAATGGTATTTCTGTTGGACAATAAAGGTTATTATTATTATTACTATTATTATTACTATGAATCCAGAATCACATCGTAGACACCAAAAGCGAATTTTATGTATTTAGTGCTAATAGTAAGTTGGTTGAACCAAAAGGGTTATACACAAGAAACCAATCTAGTTTATGTCAAGGAATTGTTTAATTGATGAAGAAGTTTTAGAATTGCATTCTTCTAATCCAAAGAAATATATCACGAAGTTGCGTCTGCCACAAATCGCCCAATTTAGTCCAGATGTAACAACGGCTATAACAATTAAGATTTGATAATAAAAAATGTTATCCTGAATATTACACTTCAAATTCACATTACGAAAGGCAAATAATTACTTTAATACTGAAAAATGTAGAATTCTACCTCATAACAGTTTTATTCTCTTCAAACAGTTTTTTATAATAAATAATTATTGAAAATATACACTCATGCAAGAGATATTGTATGTAATTTAGATTTCATTAACGTAAGCAACATAGATAGTTATTGAAATGTATTAAAACTTACATATATTAAAGATTAACTAATTAAAAGTTGAGCTTCAGTTTATTAGAAGCCTAAAATAGAAATGCTAGTATCCGTACATATTTCGAGCTTTCGCCATCTTACTCTCCATAAATACTAAGGAGTATCAGCAAAACTTTCAAGCTTTTGAGGTAAAATATTACAACTCACACACATAAAATGTTGACCAACTGCATGTCAAATATTTTAAAATACGATAAAAGAAATGTTAAATTACACTGGATGTCAAATATTGTAAAGCATTTGTGAAGATACATTTAGTTGTTATAAATCTACGATTAAGAATTCTTATTTTAATTGCGTTTAATTTAAAAGATATATTTTTGGAGCTACAATCTCATAAAACGCGAGTTTAGTAAGTTGAATTGAATGGAAAGCGGTTTTGGTAAGGTATAGTACTAAATGTTAAATGTTCGCAATGTATTGTTCAAACAATAACATAATTCAATAGTGCCATAGAAGACAGTAACATTTTGCTGTGGACAAGGATGAAAAAGAGCATCAGTTAAGCTACACCCCTAGACCAGACGCGAATCAAAATATAAAAAAATTTTGAAGGAAAACCTGGAAGAAACATTATCTATACGTGTTGAGCACTTGTCGAGGGTGTGTAAAAAGAGCTTACAATATATTAATAATATTTATGAGACATGTACTTATATCCACAGTATTTTTATTCGGTTTTGTTAATTTGGTATTAATTCTGATCAAACAAATATTGTGTGAGTGTAGGTATTTCAAAGAATTTTATGTTTGTTTTAAAGATACTATCTGACTATTCAATCTTCTAAAGTCTAAAGCAATGCCTGCTGGATAATATTGCGTCCAAAAGGAGCTGATGCTTAACATATATGTACTAGGTCTTGATAAATGTACAGGGCAAGTCAATGCTTGGCAAAGTCCATTTATTCTCCAAACAAAAGTAAAATTAAAATTTGATCTAAGTAGTATATAACCCAAAATACATTCGTAGCTTCACAGGGCGATTATCTACAGTGTGGCACAACTAACTAATTTAAACTTCGTGAATATGGTATTCTGCATCACATTCAGAATATTTTTTATTAGGAGTACATTATGCCTTAGATTAGTCTAATACTTTTGGAGATATTTTGCAATTTTTTAATACATTTCAATTGATTTGTAATGGTTGACTTACTGTCTCAAACTTTTAGGTACTAACCATATGCTGTACCTACACGTAGGCAATAGTTTAATAGATATTTAATTTTTTTATTAAATTAAATATGTTTATTTATAATTGTATAAGTAGCTATGAATAATTTGCAATAAACAATGGTATTTGACTTACCTGCAAAGATAATTGGGCAGTGCATACGATTGGGTTATATATCGCTGTTTATTTGTTTCTTTGTTGCCACCATTTATTGTTTATGTATTTCTTTATCACAGTTAATAATTAGTTAACTATTAATAGATTAACAAGAAAACATACAGAATAACATTTCATAAAAAATTTAAAGACTGCAGAAGGAGTTTTTTGTGATACTATATATATACAAACAAATAAAAACGAAAATCTCTCTCATCACTAGTCTGGGCAAACAGCGGTAACAGTCAGTGCAGTAGATATGTGGTGCGGAGTCGGCGATTATTTATTTCACGCGTGCACAGCGTCAGTACTAAATCGATGCTGTATGCGAGTACTTCTGCGTATATGTAGGCTGTCGTAACTTATTTCGTAATTGTACGCTTATGTTTACTTTAAAAATGTCGCAGTTAGGTACGTCGTGAAAACGACCAATGGCAGACACAGTTAAAATCTTTATAGTGGACATGCCGGACTCAATTTTTGATGCCGCTAAAATTCAATGTCTAGTTTGTAAAATCCCTTTAATGTGTTGTGTTGGTCCAGAAGCCATTGTCAACGTCACATCGAAAGTAAACAGCATTCTTCTGCAAAAAGTGGCATACGAGACCAAGAAAAATGTAAATTTGATTTATGTCTTACTCTTATTTTATGTAATCTATCGTTTCGTTTACTAGACAAAGAAGCATTTGTCTCCTTCTAGAATAAATATGCGGACTGTAAATTACCTAGTCGGACATCGATACGAAATGTAATGCCATTTGCTCGTGAACATATAGAAAAAGGAATAAAAACGAAATTGAAAGATAAAAAACTGTGGTTGTGTATGGACGAAGCAACAGATCATCAAAAACATTCTGTGGTTAATGTAATGGTATGTACAATGGAAACACATCGACCGTCATCCACCTTCTTACTTGCTTCCAAAAGAATTATAAATTGTACTGCCGATGACATTCTAAAGGTGGTGTTGAACTCATTGAACAAATTTGAAGTTTCAACTAAGCAACTTTTAATGTTCATGAGTGATGGTGCCGCAAACATGCGTTCTTTGGGCCGATCTCTTAAAAAACACAGTGGTAACTTCTCACATATAACGTGTAAAATCCATACTCTAAATCTTGCGGCACAAACGATTCCTACATGTTTTCCATTAGTAAATGCATTGATTGCTAGTACAAAGGCAGTGTCTCTAAAGTCCCCGAAACGTACCCGACTATTTCAGAAACTGTGTCCTGATTTACCCGAAGTCGATTGTTACACGTTGGGGAACATGGTTGCAGGCTGCGTTTTACCACAACAAATATTTTGATCAAGTAAAGAAGGTAGTTTTAAAATTCAATCCGACAGAAGCTGCAGCAATCAAGAAAAGCCAGGAAATATTTCAAGATAGTCAGGTTAAAAGAGATTTACAAACTATTCACAACAATTACTTCGGACTAGCGGAGGGAATAGAAAAATTACAAAATGTTTCGATGTCGCTAGTGGATTCTGTTCAAATTGTGAATGATGTTCACGCACTGTTATGTGTTGTAGAAGGCGAAACAAATTGGTGTGTAATATGAAAATTTGCAAATGTTTTAGAGAAAGACTCCGATTTTCTTATATTAAGACAAATTTGTAAAGGTGCATGTGAAGACGCATTAAGTTGTTTCAATTATTTCAATTATTTTAAATATGCAAATATAACATCGCTAGATGTCGAACGGTCGTTTTCGGCATTAAAAAACATTTATTCCGCACGTCGTACTCACTTGACTGAAACAGCTGTGGAAACATCTAATGATTCAAATATTTTACAGATGTTACCCAGTTTGTGATTTCACGGAAGACTTTTAAAACAGTAAGTGTTTCAGCACGTTTTATAATTTATTTCTTACCTTCTATTTTGTGTAAACTTTTATGCGCTCGCCACGCCTCTGGCTATTAGCGCATATTTGCCCAGGTTACTCATCACACTCTGCTTTGATGAGGTAACTTTCAGAAGTAACAGCACGTTAAATCGAAACAATATTATAATGAAATAAACAATAACCAGCAGTAACCAAAAATAAATAAATAAAAAATCTGAAAATAAAAATTTCCTAGTAAAATGTGGGACCAAATTGTACACACAATACAATAATTTCTGAAATAAGTCGAATATAATTTGCTTTCTCAATTTATACATAGCTATACTTAAGTGTAATTAATTTAATAAAGAAATTAAATATCTATTAAACTATTGCAGACTGGTATAGCGTATGATTAATAAAAGTTTTAAGTATTAGGGTAACTATTACAAATCCGTGGAAATACACAAATCTTCCATTTAAAATAAACAAGTTATTTAGAACCGTCTGTCATCTAAGGAACTTTTTAAACGTATACCGGGTGAGTCATATTTCTGCATATGTGAAATAACTCGCTTAATATTAAAGATAGAGGAAAATAGCATTAAGAAGAATTGAATGATAGTTACACGGTTACAATTTTATTTAATCAGATTTTTCTGAACTGTTTTGGCGTGGCTACGCCCCCTTATTCTTTTTTAAATTGCATGACACCTCTTTTTTCTTTTTTCTTTCTGATGGTCTAAACATTTCAACATCTGACATAACAAAAATTTCGAGAAAAATGCAAACAAAGTTTTTACTGCGGTAAGCCATGGGCATGATATGAAAATCGTAGATCTGTGGTGCTGTGGACTTTTTCAACAAATCACGTTTAAAACTTATTGCATATCTGAATGGCATATTGCATTATCTAGATTGAAGTGCAGTAAATAAATGAAAATGTTTATTACACAGTGATGTCCTTGTCAGTAAGTGCTTATGTTTATATCTGTAATTGCTATTGTTGTTGTATCTACGAAAAATTCAATTTTGTAAAATGAATTATTCTAAAGAGGAGTTAGCTGACATGGTGTTTATTCTTGGAGAATCTCGGAGAAATTTAGCTGTAGCTACAGCATTGTGTGCTAACCGATATCCGAACCGTAGGCATCCCTAAACATCATCGTTTCAGAAATTACTGAACAGATTTTTGACAACCGGTAGCATTGATTATCGTAAACGTCCACGAAACCCAAACAGAAATAATAATGAATTTCTAATGCTGGGTGCTATAGAGGAGAATCCACATGTTAGTCAGAGAGTTATCTAGGATGTATGACATAAGCCAGAGCGCGGTGGGCAGTACATTACGAAAATACAAACTCCACGATTACCATATTTCTTTAAACCAAGAGCATCACGGAGACGATTTTATCAATCGTACATATTTTTGCAACTTGATACTAGAACAGCTGCGGCTAGATTGCGGTTTCACTTTCAGAATTTTATTTTCTGATGAGGCGACTTTTTAAAGTAACGATGTGTTAAATCGCCATAATATGCATTATTGGGGGAAACAGATAACCAAAAGTTATGGTCTTTAAATGTTAGGGGTGGTATCGGGGGACGAACATGTGATTGGTAGAGCGGGCCAAGAGCGCCACGCGCCAGGTTCGCAATCAGGCTGCCGGGCGCATATATGTATGTAAACATAGGTAATTTAAATATGTAATTATTAGGACGAGGACCAAAACCACTGTCTATTACGTCGTGAAGACGCGCAAATATACACCTGCAGTTTGGGTGTTCGTTGATAAATAGGGCGTTGTTCACAGTGGGCTACTACAAAAAAAAAGTTCATTCATCGACGGCTACGAACTAACAGCGCGCTTATTCATTTACGGATGACGCGCTCTATTCATCAACAAATGACGAGTCTGCAGATGTTACGTTTGCACCACTTCGTGGCATACTAGAAACAAGCGTCGGTGTGCTCGCTTTAGTGATTATGTCTAACGTAACTATTAAAAATAAACGGCCATTACCTACGAAAGTTAATAAATTTCTTAGTGAATTTGTGGATTTACACTACAATGGGAGTACAATTTTCTGTAAAGTTTGTAAAAAGAAACTGCTGTGCTGGAGCAAACGTGATTGTGAAAGACATATAAATAGCGCACACCACAGAAATAAAAGAAATGGTGTGTCACAACAACGTCAATTTCAATTAGACTTGCTTTTAACGTTTATGGTATGTGGTCTACCACTTCGTATACTTGATAAAAAAGCATTTCGAAAATTCTGGGGTACATACAATACCGAGTGGATACTACCATCTCGGACAGCGTTACGGAGAGATATTCCACGAATACGTGAGGACATTGAAAATCGAATTAAAGCCGAATTAAAAGATAAACAGCTGTGGCTGTCTTGATGAGACGACAGATTGCAAAAAAAATTCTATTTTGAATATAATAGTGCGCGTATTAGATCCTATTAAACCAAATTTTGCAATTCTATTAGCCAGCAGAAGATTAAAACAGTGTACTAGTAAAGCAATTACGGCCGTAGTTCTCGAAACGTTACAAAAATTTCAAGTGTCAACCAGTCAACTGTTGTTGTTCATGAGCGATGGTGCAGCAACAATGTGTAGTGTAGGCCGTTCCATTAAAGAAAAGTGTGAAGGACTTTTACATGTTACGTGTAAAGTCCATGCTTTACATCTTGTGGCACAAACTATTCGAGAGTGTTACCCGGAGGTGGATGCATTAATAGCAAACACAAAAAAAGTGTTTCTCAAAAGTCCTAAGAGGACTAGGGCATTCCACAGGTTATGCCCTGGTATTCGAGAACCACCACAGCCCATTCTTACGCGTTGGGGAACGTGGTTAAAAGCCGCATTTTATTATAATGAACATTTTTAAGAAGTCAAATCCGTTATTTTGCAATTCATCCCTGCCGAAGCTAGAGCTATTAGGATGAGCCAGAAGGGATTTCTCGATATTTCTGTTGAAACACATCTAAAGAATATTAGCAACAATTACAAAGGGTTAGTAGACGCGATAGAAAATTTACAAAATTCTGGATTGTCGTTGGTAGAATCAGTGCAAGTCGTGGACGAAGTTAGTACATTGTTACACAGTATAAACGATGCAACAAGTGGACGAGTTTTAGCTAAGTTCGATAGTGTTTTAAAAAAGAATCCGGACTACACGAGATTAAGACAAATGTGCGATGGGGCATCTGCAGATTCCTTGACTAAGTCTAAAGATTATTTTAATTACGCCTGTCTTACTTCGGTAGACGTGGAACGGTCGTTTTCGAAATATAAGAACATTTTTTCGTCTCGGCGAACATCCTTCACCGAGGCAAATGTGGAAACTTATCTGATGGTGCAACTTTTTAAACAAGCCTATCCGCATTATTAAGAAGGATAGAATTTATTTATTATATCTTTATTTACAGTTACATTATTAAGTACAACAGAATAAAAAAAGCGTTCAGTTTCTCAGTTATTTCCTTATTACATCCCATTTACAAACGCATACCGTTTTCAATCAAATAAAAAATCATAATGAAAATAAAAAATATCTGCTGTGACTCACATATACGCTATTTACAATAAGCGGCCGTTGCGCCTGATTCCGATTCTGTTGGATGGCGCAATTTGGCCCGCTCTAGTGATTGGGTCCTTCTTCCTCGAAGAACGCTTACGTAGAGATGTTTATCAAAATTTCCTGAAAATAAATTACCACTATTATTAGAAAATGTGAATCCGCAATTACGACAAGAAATAACTTTCAACATGATGGTCCACCACCTCACAATGCAGGAATAGTAAGCGAATTCTTAGATGGCATGTTCCCTAAATGGATAGGAAGAGGTGATATAATGCAGTGGCCGCCCAGATCCCCCGCTTAACACCGCTTGACTATCTTTTATGGGGCTATGTGAAAGACTGTGTTTATAGAGAGATTACAACCATCGAGAATATGAAGATTCGAATAAGAGATGCACATTTTCATTCCCTTACTGTAGTTTAATAGCCCTAGATAATGCAATATGGCAAATTCTAAAACTAATTTGTTGAAAAAATCCACAGATCTATGATTTTCATATCATGTCCACGGATGGAAATTTTGTTTGCATTTTTCTCGAGATTTTTGTTATGTAAGGTGTGGAAATGTTTAGACCATCAGAAAGAGAAAATGATTCTCTATCAAACGGTGTGAAAAAATAAGTATCATGCAATTTAAAAAAAAAATAAGGGGTCGTGGCTACGCCAAAGCAGTTAGGGCTTGTAAACATCTACTTAAACAGATTTGCAGCCGTGTAACTATCATTCAAGTCTTCTTAATGCTATTTACCTCTATCTCTATTATTAAACGAGTTATTTCACATATGCAGAAATATTACTCACCCAGTATAAACAGAGTTTTTTTAATTTAAATATCAAAGATGTGCCTCGAATAGAAAATATTCAGAATGCAGTATAGAATGTAATCTACTTTTTTGAACGTTTACATCATTACATCAAGCTTTATATATAACAAAGCTAGTAATTGATTTCACCATAGGTGTTATACGAGTTACTTCTTACAGCTTATTAGCGAAATATGAATGTGGTAAGCAGAATGACTTGCTTTTAACTATAAATTTAGATTTTTGTTCACCATGGTTCTCCACGTCGTTAAGCAAACCTAAATTATATATGCAAATGTTTGTAGAGATAATGAAGTTAAACTTACTGGCAATTTTACACGGAAATATAATGATATTCCCTTAGGGTACTTATTATCCTGTATACAAATAAACAAACACTCTCCGATTAAGCATATTACCACGTATGTACAACCGCCTTCTCCATAGTTTACATGTAATATCCAGTTGATCGTCGCTGCTAAAACTAAGGACTTATACAACAAGAAATGCTGCCCATTTCGTTTTTTATAAACAAATCAGGAATGAAACAATTATCTCTATTAGACGGGAAAAGCAGGCCTATCTGCAAAATTTCTGCAAGGTTAATGCTAACAACAAAAAGACCTTATAGGAGCAGTTACACAATCTTAATCTCGGGGAAAACAAAACATCGCAGATTCCAGATAATCTCAAAGACATTAATGCCATAAACCATCACTCTGCATCTTCTGTTAGAAATTCAATTCAAAGAACACCATTACCTACAAATAATCAGCCTACTTTTAACTTCAAAAACCTACTTCAGGAAGACTTATACAAGTCACTGAATACCATTAAGAGTAACGCTGTTGGGTAATAGTGGCATTAATTGGCGCATGTTGAAGCTATGATGACGGGCTTATACAGGTTCGAACGTATTCAAACTCCATTGCAGCATAGTTGCATATGTGCGAGGCCTATACTATATATATTACGGCTCGAAGAGTGGCGGTTTTTAGTAGCCAGTCAGATAACGTGACTAGTGCATGAAAATATCTCAGGCAACGAAAATTGAGTGCCGCACGGTTATTAAATTTTTAACAAAAGAAGGGTATACACCTAATCACATTAAACAACTTTAGATGGTGTTTATGGTGATTTATCTCCTTCATATTCCACTGTAAAAAAGTGGACAAAACACTTCCGTTTGGGGCAAGAATCCCTCGAAGATGATGAGCGCCCTAGTCGGCTAATTGAACCGATAACGCCTCCAAACATTTCCATTATCTAAGAAATGGTATTAGCAGATTGCCGTTTGAAAGTGAAGGAATTAGTAGTGATGTCTAACATTTCTGAAACAAGTATTCGCTTTGCTCTCCAACGTTAACGTCGGGTCGAATGGGTGCGCTCGTTCTTAAATATACTCGAAACCGATTTTGGAGTTTATTGTCACAGGAGATGAAACGATGCACCTGTTATGGTCCTCTATCCAAAAAGGAATCCAAGGAATGGCGGCGACTTGATGAACCTCGTCCCAGAAAGCTGTAATACAACATTCCGCGGGAAAAAACTTTAGATTATTTTTACAAGGGTATAAAATTACTAATTGATCGTTGCAATCAATGTATTGAAGTTAGGGGAGATTATATTGAAAAATAAAAATTCTTATATTTTACCAAGTTTATTTTTTCTATATCAGGCCGAGAATTCATGGCGCCTTCTACGTATTCCATATCTTGCTGAGTACATCTTGCATATTTTTAACTGCTGTATTGACACCGGTACTTATCTCGCCGCATGGAAATCCACTGTTGTGAGACCCATTGAAGATTAATCCTTTGAATAGTGTGAATAATTTACAACCAATAAGTATTTACCACATCTCAGGAAAGTGCATTGCCCATCAGTTAATTTGACTCATTCGCTTCTACAACATTCTTCCATTTTATTAATCTGGATCTCGCCCAAGTTTTGGTTGCGTTACCGCATTGACACATGTAGTTGACGACATATTTTGTGCGGTAGACCAGGTAAATGTAACTGGTCTTGTTCTGTTAGACTTTAGTAAAGCTCTCGATACAATTTACTATGAAATATTGCTCTCAATTTTGAAATCTAATGATATATCGGATATATGTATAGCATTTTTTTGTTCGTATCTACATATCTATATGATATTTAAACCCGCTGATAATACACCACGGAACGTTACAAGCCTCTCAGCCCGACTCTATTTTATATGTATACCTCACAATTGTTTCTGGTTTTGAGCTATTGCAACTATCATTTATGCCCTGACGACACCCCAATCTACCTTTTGTTTGAGCAATCAAAGCTACTTCAAGCCCAACAGCAATTAAATGAGAATCTCAAGCGGATATCAGAATTTGCTGAGGACAGTCTATTGGAAATAAACCCTTCCAAGTCGCAACTGATAGTGTTCCGACCACAAAAGCCTCGAGCTTTCCCGGAGCTCAATTTAGCGATATTTGTTCTAGGGCAGCAATTACTACCACAGAAATCCGTTCAGAACTTGGGAGTTGAAATAGGTAACCCATTGCGCCTTATTGGGAAAGCAATTTCATCTTTAAAAGCGGTTTACATGCGTTAACCGAAATTGATTTGATATCACAAAAAACAGCTCTTGTGCGAATCCCTGGTATTTTCGCATGTTAACCGTCGAATACTACATAGTGCCTTATTTTTCTTTGCAACTTTGGGAAGGAAGGAGTCTGGATATTATACTATATTTCGATATGGTAACCATAGCATTGGTGGCGAATAACACTAAAGTATCGGCACATTCGGCATCGCACAAGTTATTAATTAAGTAGTCCGGAATAGCTGTTTCGAGGATTCATGGATCCTCACTATCAACCGTAAGACTGAATACTGATACGGAGTGTGGAGATACTTTAGTGTTATTTGCTATACTACCCCGCAGTCCTTGCTACCAGTATTATTATTATTCACAGCATTAATGTTTGTAATAGACATCTGTTAACTATATTAAGGGATGGAACGGAAATATACAGAAGATAGATAGATAGATAGATAGATAGATAGATAGATAGATAGATAGATAGATAGATAGATAGATTTATTTCATGTTTTTACAAAAGTATTACAATCGTCATATATCTAAATTAGTATCTAAACCAATGTCAAATGAATCACATCAACACAAAAGCAGACCACGAAGAAACAACTCACACAAGAAAACTAGGTGTTAGGAAAGATGTAAATAACAGGAGGCGTGTCTAAGTACTCTGCAACAGAGTAGAAACAGTGCGTAAGAAGGTAGGTTCTAATTGTTCTCTTAAATTTATTCATATTCAACTTTGTAATATGCAATGGCAAATGATTATATAATTTAATATTTAAGCAATTTTTAATTGATTTAGTAAAACGAAAACTTGGTTCTCGAATCTTGTGTGCGATTCTAGTATTATAAGAATGTACTGTTGAATTTGTATTGAAACTACCTTTATTAGAATGGATCTCCAATAACTGAAAATAAATGTAAATACATGGCAATGGTAATATACGACGTTGTTTAAAAATTGGTCTGCAGTGATCCCTAAAACCAACACCCTCAATAATGCGCAACGCACGTTTCTGCAACTTAAAAACGTTAACAGAATGTGAAGAATTACCCCAGAGTATCACTGCGTAAATCAAGTGGCTATGAAATAAGGAGTAGTAAACCGACAGAACCACATTCGGTGCAACTAAATTTTTAAGTTTTCTCAGGACATATATTGTACTAGATAACCTTGTACAGACCTCATTTATGTGATGTATCCAAGACAAACCGCTATCAATGGTAACACCAAGAAGCTTCACCGTCTCGGGCACCCTAAGATGTCCACGCAAACCAAAATCCAAGGATTGAGTCTTTTCGTTATTTAATTATTAAGTTATTCGTATAATGTTGCTTAGGTGGTGAACGGTAGCAACGGACTTTAGCATATCTGCACCGATTTCCAATTTGAGAAGTGATATAAGATTAATAGGTTCAAGGAAGAACGCTAATGCAACAATATATTGTTGTGGGTGATTTAATTTTAGCAAATGTGTATATATTCGTCTATGTTGTTGCATCTACGGTCTCATTTTATCACCAATGGATACGTACTATTATTAGTATTATTTTCATGCTTACCCTGAGTGCTTACCTATACCTATAGGTATGCTAACAAATACATACGAATAAATTTTCTTATTGCACATAACTTTAATCTGCGCCTGGAAGAAAATTAGAAAACTACAAACCATCAAATTTGCTATATGTTAAGGACTCTACGGGATCATCACCGACGTATGAATAAGTAGTAAAAGTTATTGAAGAACCACAGCTTGGAAATTGAAAATAGAATCGCACTGACTGCGGTTTATGCACAGTATATCATAATTCGGTATTGTAATGTCAGAAATATGCCTTTTGACAGTAAGCAATTACTGTTGCGGTAAAGAGCAATTTCAGTTTTACCTCTGCAAAGAAAGAGATAGCCGAGGTGTTGGAGAAGAATGAAAAAGCGGACGCGGTCACTTTTATGAAACAATATGATGCCACGATTGATTTACCTTAAACAAAGGATGTTCATTGGACCATAACCTAATGGTCGTATACATAGTAATGGTTATAGTGTAGTACGATTAAGGGAAAAAGCAGACAGCGCGCTTTTTTCAATTATTTTCTCAAGGTCCCGTCAGTTAAACGTTTTATAACACTACCAAATTTGTAATACGGAGAAATCTCGTAATTTTCATTAAAAATGGAATGCATTTTTGAGTAAAATTAAAATTAAGGAAATAATCTCGCCAACCGACAAAAATCGTTTGATTTAATATACCTACAGGTACTTGCCCAGATTTCCAAGTAAGGGATTTGAATAAACGAAAATTAAATTTCTTAAAACCAATACATTTTTACTAAGTAAATCTATTTGCTTTTGTAGTGCGCCTTTCTTATTCCTTAATTTTGATTCAAATATCTTTTTTCACGTTATAGCATATGGTTTCCTGCAAAAACGACAATCTTTTAATTTTCCTTTTTCTAATAAATTAAAATAGTTCGGAGAGTCATAAAATACAAGTTCTAGGGCATATCTTTGAAAAAATGTAAAACACTTATGTGCAGTATATTGGCCAATTGGCAAATCAAAAGAAAATAATCATCTTAATTTTAGTTGCAAATATTTCACGTTTGAACTAAATTTGTACTTAACCTCCTTTGTTAGTATGCCAAATCCGGCATTTTAACGTAATTTTTAAACGTAGAAGTACTGTAAGCTGATTTGTATAAAACCACACATTTGAAACTTATGACAGTTATGACTAACGCTGGCCACGAGCGGTACCGCGCATCGTCTGCGGAGTAGTACGGACATTTTCGCTGCCGGTCATTTGTGCAATTGTTTATCTGTCCTAGAAAAATTATGATTTCGTCAGCAAAACGACCGCGGTCGGACAAACTTCGAAAATTTATAGCAGAAATTCCAGACATAATATATGAAGGTGATAAAATTAAATGTGTAATCTGTAAAATCCCGTTACTGTGTTGGTCCAGACAACATTGTAGAACACGTAAATAGTGAAAAGCATGTCTCAAAAAGAAATTGCGCACGAGACAATGAAAAATTTATATTTAATTTATGCGTTACGTTTATCGAATGTAATATACCGTTTAATTTACTACTACTTTAATTTACTAGTTTACTACTCGTTACGAAGAATTGTGCCATCTGCGCCCGAACATATTGAACAAAAAATAAAATCGGAGTTGAAAGATCAAAAATTGTGGTTATGTGTCGAGGAAACAACAGATCGGAAGAAACATTCTGTTCTTAATGTAATGGCACGCAAATTGGAACCTCATCAATCGGCACCTTCAATTCTATTAGTCTCCAAACGAATACAACAGTGTACTGCCGAAGTAATTTCAAAGTTAGTGTTAAATTCATTGGACAAGTTTGAACTTTCAACAAACCAACTCTTGATGTTAGTGAGTGATGGTGCTGCAAACATGCTTTCTGTAGGCCGGTCTCTTAGAAAGCATTCTGCTAATTTGTTACACATTACGTGTAAAATTCATGCTCTCAATCTTGTGGCGGATAGTATCAGAAAATGTTATCCTGAGGTAGACGCTTTAATAGCGCATACCAAAGCAGTATTTTTCAAATCACCGAAACGTATTCGCGAATTTCACAGACTGTGCCCCCGTATACCAGAGCCACCAGAACCTATTTTAACTCGTTTTATTATCATAAATATTTTGACAATATTAAGAACGTGGTTTTACAATTCGATACAAAAGAAGCTGCCGCTATCCAGAAAAACCAGTCGAAATTTCAAGATAGTCAGGTTAAAATGGATTTAAAAATCATTCACGACAATTACTTCGGGCTAGCAGATGCAATAGAAAAATTACAAAATCCTGCGGTGCCGTTAGAAGAATCTCTACAAATAGTGCAACATGTTCACGCACAGCTATGCGCGATTGAAGACGCAAAAAATGTTTCTGTTCTAGAAAAATTTGAAAGTATTTTTGAGAAAAATTCTGATTTTGGCACATTAAGACACATTTGTGAAGATGCGTCAACAGAATCGTTAAGTTATTTGAAAGATTATTTCACTTGCGCAAATATTACGTCACTAGATGTAGAACGTTCGTTCTCTGCATATAAACGCATTTTTTCCTCATGCCGTACTAGTTTTGCCGAAACAACAGTTGAAACATATCTAATGTTGCAGATATTTAACAGACATTATTCACTTTGTGATTTCACGGAGGACTCTTAAAATGGTAAATGTTTGAGCACGTGTTATTTAATTTTTATTTAAAAGATGAGCGAAATTATTTGCGGCAGCAAACATCTCTACGCTACTGCGCGGTACCGCTCGTGGCCAGCTTTAGTTATGACTGAAGATAAATGGTCAAATATACTAAAAGTACTTTAGGATAACCTAATACCCAGCCAGCTAGACTAGAGTGCCGAAGAGATATTCGTAATACAAGTTAACAATAATACCCAGATTGTTGATTAGGTATTGATAGTATACTGTTGTAGCTAATGTTACAGGACTAGTTTAGTATAAGAAGTCATTTGTATAATCCTCAGAAAAAAACCACTAACGGACTTAAATTATTTAAGTGTAAATAATGTGTGACGTATATTGTCTTATGATCAGCCATAAACGCGTTTACACGTTCAGACCGTCTCTGCGTTTTGAATTGGTTTATCCAAATTATGTTGGTTTTATTTTAAAAAATACTGTATAGTACTTTGTTGGTGATACCTGTAATGTTTCTCTAGTGTTGTATAAGCGATAAAACCTTTTCTGAAACGATCAAAATGGGATAACCTAAAAGCGTGACTCGGGCGGTCTATTTATATTGGCGTCGGCTGTTTTGTATGTTTTGTTTGTTACACTTTGTAAAAGAAGATAATATTTATTTCTCAAGAGCTACAGATTCAAGGATCGGCGAAACTATAACTGTAAATTTAAAAATTCTAGGCTTAAAGAAGATGCTATTCTAACATAATTCCCTAATATTTGACGAAAAAAGATTCTATTGTTCAAATAGTTTTATATTCTTGCGTTATATTTAACAAAATCATTTTTGAAGACGACGAGATGTTTTTAAATGTGAATCACAAACGTTCTGTTTTAATACAATATATTTTAAATTATATCACCGAACATAGCAATTTGGATACTGATATATGTAAATGTCGCATTCACAGCAGTGAACCTATTGCAACAATTATAATAACTTGTTCTGTAAAAACCCTCCTTAAAAATTATTGTGGGAAAAGTAATGATAGATAGATTAGGTAAAACACTACATAATAGGAAATTAAAGACCCTGGTTAAATAGCATTTCTGTAAATTTTCTAGTGAAATTGAACAAAATTTTGAATAAAATTGCAATTACTGTATCATTTCAACCTTAGTTTCGTCCAAATACATGTACACTTACAAATAATAATAATTAGTCGATTAAATATCAACCACAAATACATCTTTCACGAAAACGGTGCTACGTTACGTGTTTGGTTTTTGCTTTGAAACTTCGTTTTCCCAAAATAAAATCGAATGGGATGCGAAGAAGGGCTCATTTGACGACTGGGATCCTCTTTAAACCGAAAACCCTTCAAAACATAAAAAAGAAATGCAAAAAACGATTTATTTAGCGTTTAGGCTGATATCGTGCATGGCAATACATCACCTAAACAGCGTGACGTCATCGAAGAGCGCTGAGGCCTTGTTGTCTCGGTAGTAACGGTAAAATTCGGACATTAAGGGAAATCTTAAATAAATATATTGAACGTTATTAAAATAAAATATAATTGGTTTGGAAACTACCCTTCATAAACCACATATTTCATATACTTACAAGTATGTAGTACATTATGCATAAACATAATTACCTTTTCCTTGTTCTTTGTCTTATCGTGTTGTACTATGCTTAGTAAAATTTCATCTCCAATTTCACCCTTGACAATGGAAGCGTCAAAACCTGCAAGATCCCTCTATTCAACTCATGCAACACCCAGTACTGATCTTGGCAATCGAAAAATTACCAAGTTATCCAAATTTACCCTTTAATGAAATTCTTTAATTCCTTAGATAACAAACAGCATTCTTTTTCATTCTATGAATGACTTAACTATCAACATTAAGTAGAAAGATATTTTGATTCTCTAGGTCTGTACAAAATCGGATGCTGTGCAACATTGCTTTCTATGGGGTTGCTTCAAAAATAAATATAGATAAATAAAACGCCCATGTGCAAATTTGAAAAGCTTTATACTACAATTCTGCGTCCTGGTTTTACTCCATAATCAGGATTCAACAAAATCTTCTAGTAGACCCTTTACATGGAATTATGTCCATGTATGTCAATCTGACCGTCATTACATTTTTGATAGCATACTGATTATAATCTGGCTTGGGAGATGCGGATACTGGGGGAAAAAATTAAAATACTTTTCTAACTATAAATAAGGAACACTAGAATATCATGTTTTACTGGATTTATTTACTTTCTAAACTGCAGTTTACAAAATCAAATCACAATGGTTTCAAATATTCATGAATATCATAATTGTACATATGAATAACATTATGTCCATGGTCTAACGACAACATTAAAGGATATACGTTTTCTTGAAGACTTATTGCTTGATTTGGTAACATTTTAGTCAAATTATTGTTGTAGTAGTTTCACATCCGTTTTCCAACAATACCGTTGATGAAATAAAGACATAAATGCCGTGAAATATAGCCTCGGATTAAGATTACCTCCGTATTTGCTGAATGGGTTACGCGCCCTAATGTTACAATTCTCTGCTACTAAGAGGGGTTAGTCCATAAAATAATTGCTGTGATCCGAAAAATAAACATTTCTTTACGCTGCGGAAGATATTTGAATATGTAGTTTGATAAAACGTTACCAGCGTAACAAATAACGACAGTTTCTCTGGCGTGCGTAAACTGGGCATCAAATTTATCGTTTTACTTGCTTTCCAAAAAAGGATTGCTTAATCCGACAGGTAATTTAGGCACCACGTGCCCTTCGAGTAATAAGGTGATAGAATACAAATTGAGGTTTAATTGCTTTATGTATATGGGATTGACTTTACCAGCGAGAGAGTGTGGACAATTAACGCCATAGATATAGTACAGTGTGCGACGACGCCTACCACGAATCGGTTATACGTGACTTTATTTTATTATCGTAATTGTTATTTTCTAACATATATTATGTAATTATTTGCATCTATCTTAAATAAAAACCTACATATACAGGGTTAGGATACAGCGAGGAACCAAACAAATATCTTTAAAACTCTAACGATGATGATGAAACTTTGCAGGTAAGTGTAATGCATCTGATTTCGAATTTGTTGATGTTATTGTATGGTTTAAGCGAAGGTACGCTCAATTTTTTTTTTATTTAAGTGAGTCACCCTGTATATTTTTGTAAATTATAATAGACCTTTTTCCGGATTCGTCCATACTGGTTTTAGTATCACTATCTCTAAAAAATGGAAAGATAAAGCACTTCACATTTACTAAACAATTAATTTAATTTATTGTAAATTAATGACAAAATGAGAATCATCCAGTATAAAGAACATCATTTCAAATGTTCAAACTGCTCGCCGTTTATCTCCTAACAATATGCAAGCATGTTAAGAAATTCTTGAGTTACCTTTTGTCTCAACTATCGCAAAGTAGTTGGTCATCTAACGTAAACACGTGATTTGAGATGACCCCAAAGGAGAAAATCAAGGCCTGGAGAACGTGGTGGCCACTGAATGAATCCCCTACGTCCAATCCATCGATTTGGACAAGCAGCAACCAAAAAATTCCTAACTCGTCTATCACAATTTGGTTATTTAAAAGATTCAAATACTTTTCCCCATTCAAATTTCCGTCTATAAAAAATGAGCCTATAAGCCTGTTTTCTACGGTTCCTATACAAACGCTCAACTTTCGTGGATCTTGGGTATGAGCTTCACGAATGCATTGAGGATTCTCATTTAACCAGCACCTTGAATTATGGCGATTAAGTGTTCCATTTAAATCGTCAGAAAATGACACATTAGTTGCAAAATGTTCGTCTACATTAAAAATTTCCAAAACTTCAGACGTCGGTCAAAATCATCATCTGACAATTCTTGAATCACTGTGCTTTATGCGGATGGTAATTTTCTCTTTTCAATATTTTCCTTACAGAACGACGACTTATACCATGATTTAGTGCCAAAGTTATGGCAGAAGTTTGAGGTGATTCTTCTAATTCAATGGCAATGTTTTCCTTAATACCTTCGTTAGTTAACACGATCACCATAACTTCAATACGCTCATTTAAATGTACCATTTTCAGCCGTACAATTAGTAATTAGATAGACGTGAATTAATAAACTTGATAGTTCTTCAACAATTACGTACTAGGTGGTACACGTTTATTTTTATTAATAAATAAAAATTCAAGTTACTTATGCTTATCTCCATAGTTTTTACTGTAATGTGTAAAAACGAAATAGTAAATGTGAAGTTCTTTGTATTTCCACTTTTTACAGGTAAATGGTACTAAAACCAGTATGGACGAATCCGGAAAAACAAATTCTATTATAATCTGCAAAAATGTTTTTTGTATTTAAATGTTAAATGCTTCATTACACTTATGTACCTGCAAAGTTTCATAATTGCTATCGTTAACGTTTTAGAGATATTGCTTGGTTTCATACTTTATTCCAACTGTATATTTAAATATTTCTATTCGTCTCACGCGGCGGTCCAAACTATACGGCCATCAACAAAAATCACTGGTTGTCGTTTCCATTTACAGCAGTCGTGGTTCGGGAAAATTAAAATTTTAGGTTAACAATGGAATTAGCGTTGGACATAATCGACATATTTCAATAATCGAATGAATCGAAATAATCGTTTAAAATAATCGAATGATCATTTGAAATCATCATTCGAAATTTACTAAAGATTTCGATTATTTGCCACGATTATTTGACAGAATCCGAGTGACGAGTGAATTATTTCGAAACTCGAAACCTCGACGTTTCGAATACAGATCTCGAAACGTAATTCGTTTGTGTGCTCCTGCGCAGTCGAAATGAATAATGAATGATATCTGAATCATAATCAAATAAATTCATAATCGCCCAACACTAAATGGAATTTAGGAACAAGGATTCCGAAGTAGAAAGATGCGTACATTTGAATTAACGTATTTGGATCCTGACGAAGTAGGTGATTGTTTTGCATTAGATTTGTTTGACGGAGAACCAGTTTGAGCAGAGGTTGATAGATACGCTGCGCCGGTTATTTGTTGTAGACATACGAGGTGCATTCAAGTTTTAACACCACCGATTTTTTTTTTCTCAGAACTGGAAACATAGAAACATGCGGTTTGTTTTAAAATAAGCGGTCACTCTTTATCAATGCGTGACAGAGATGGCAGCACTGTACAGCACACAGAACCTTTAGCGGCAGCGGCGACGTTTTCATGACAAGATCAGCGTGTAATCATTCATTTTCTCAATTTGCGTGGTGTGACACCGACAGAAATTCGTCGCCAGTTGAGTGACACATGTGGTGATGGTGCCTTGGAAGCGCACAGATTCACCGCCACCAAAAAAATGTCGGGTAAGCGCCAGTGCTGAAAAAATTATGATGGTCATGTTCTGGGCCAGCGATGGCGTAATCCTTACACATTGCGTTCCAAAGGGCGCTACGGTGACAGGTGCATCCTACGAAGATGTTTTGAAGAAGAAGCTCCTTCCTACATTGCGTGAAAAACGGCCGGAAAACGCTGCACGTGTGCTCTTTCACCAAGACAATGTACCTGCGCATCGGGCGAACGTGACGCAGCAGTTTCTTCATGCAAACAACTTTGAAGTGATTTCTCATGCTCCGTACTCACCTGACCTGGCTCCTAGCGACTTTTGGCTGTTTCCAACGATGAATGATCCTCTCCTTGGCCGCACATTCACCAGCCATGCCGCTATTGCATCAGTGATTATCCAGTGGTCAAAACAGACTCTTAAAGAAGCGTTCGCAGCGGCCGTGGAATCATGGCGTCGACGTTGTAAAAAATGTGTACGGCTGCAAGGAGATTACGTCGAGAAGTGACACAAGTTTCATTGTTTTCGTGTGATTAATTAGTGAGAAAAAAAATCGGAGGTGTTATAACTTGAGTGCACCTAGTACATACTCCAAATTCCACTGATTAACACCACAAGTGCATGCGAATCGTTTCATTCGAAGGTGAGTGGATCATTTTGTTCAACACATCCGTTTATTTATACACACACCGGCAAATTTAAAGGAATAGATTGTAAATTTAGTTTATTTCTTAATTTTATGATTTTATAATCTATATCTAGACAAATCTAGAATGCTTCACTAAACAGTTAAAATGTTTAATACCAAAACTTTAAACGTGTATGTTGTGTCTTACATTTGAAACACGTATCATCTGTGGACAACAATTAAGTTGTTGTTACGTAATCAGTTTAATTTGTTCGTGTTTGTTGGGATTTGCTTTTATTTTGATTTATTGTCGTCAGTTTGTTTGTATTGTAAAAAACCAGTACCGACTTAGTACCGATGGATACTGGTAGGACTGCAGCAATGATCAAACATAGTCGAACACACAGTGACGTTGCTCGAATGTTTGGCAAATCAAAATCAATCATCCATCGTAGTGTAGGTCGTTGGAGGCTGGGGAGTGTGAGAGAGGACAAGGCAGAAAACGGTCAACCACGGCTGCAGTTGATCGTTTTATCACGTTGCAAGCTCTGCGAAAAAGACATCAAACGGCAGTTCAAACAAGAAACTTATTGCAAGATGTTCGTGGAACCACCATAAGTGCACGCACAGTAAGGAGAAGACTTAAAGAAGTTGGTCTCAAGTCATATGTGCTAATAAAAGCCCCAAGACTCCAAAGACGTCATCGTGTAGCGCGACTAGAATTTGGTCGAGAATATCATAATTGGAATGGTGACCGGTGAGATCAAATTTTGTTCACGAACGAGAACGTTTCTGTATAAATTCAATTGACGGTAGGGAGAGACTGTATTGACACCAAGGAGAACAAAATGCACCATTTAATTTTACTACTATTGTATCTTTTTGTGGACGCTCAATTATGGTGCATATGTTTGGGGGCACGCACAGAGTTAGCGGTGATTAATGAAGGAGACTTAACTGCAGATAGGTACATCAGAGATATTCTCCAAGACCATGTGGTACCTTTGGCCCAAATATCGGAGAAAATTTCACCCTAATGCAGGATAATGCGCACACGTCGCCCACTGTGTAACTAACTTTTTAAACCAAATGGGTATAACAATAATGAATTGGTCAACATGTTTCCCTGACCTGATCCCCATCGAACATGTGTGGGACGTGCCAGGCGGAAGACCTAGGTTAAGAATTCCTGCTGTTCAAAACAGAGAAGAAGTAAGTGTTGCATTGATTGAGGAATGGGACAGATTTCCTCAACAACTGACCGATGACCTCATCAGAAGTGTGGGAAGACGAATGCCCGCAATTGTAAGGGTTTGTGGGAGGAACAGACGCCAATTGAAGCAAAAGAAAAAACGCATTATATGATTAACCAAATTCAAAATGTACAATAAAGATATTCTGTTTAAAACCAGTATTTTGTGCGAATCTGACAAATTCTTCAACAAGTTTCATATGGTGCAACCTTTGTAAAACAAATTCCAATTCCTTCAGCTAACTTAGTATTAAGAGATTACATTAGAAATGCTAACAATATGTGTACTATAGAGAAAGTAATTAGCCACCAGCGAGAGTTAAGCACACACGCACAAAACAGAAATTAAGAAGTTTGAGTGAACTGTGTGAACAATTAAATAATAGAGCAAAGCCACGATTACACTTTATGAAGTATCATTTTATTTGTCAGTTTGATCATGCTTTTTTATTTTCTGTTTTGTGTGCTGTTTGATAACATATAAATTAGATGTAAATGTATAACTATTTTTTTTATTTTCTATTTTGAGTGTTGTTTAATAATTCGTGCGTTAAATTATTTTGTATTGCATACTTATGGTTTTAATTAAGTACAGTGCCCAGTTTACGTGTACGTTTTGTAGATACATTTTTGGCTAGTGCCCAAATTACCGACAGGATTAAAGTTGCAACTAGGTTAGTGCCCAGTTTACATCCGCCCTATTTTCTCATAAGATGTTAAAGCTTTAACGATAAAATGAGAAATCTGCACTAACACCGTACCTGTGTATTTAATATAGATAGATATTGTTTTGCCGCTGAATTTGACCATATTTTACAATTACCATTTTCCTAGGTGTAATTACAATCCTTTTTTAAAATCGTAAGCTTTAAAATCTCGATTAATGTATGCATGTAAAATACACTGCCATCGTTTAGATACATTCAAAGTTTGAACAGGTGCATGTTAGCAAAAAATAATAAATTTAAATTAAGCATAACGCCCAACAACAGTTAATCATAATCCTTTAGTCAGATTCTAAATAAAGCCATCTCGCTGCAATCTTTTCTATGCAGATGAGATTAGTTATGCGGGGAGGAAAATCAATAGGCACCGATCGTTTGTGAAGGGTAAAACATCAACCTGAAATGGAATTAAGTATAATGTAGAGCCCATATCCACATTCTCTTTTTTAGAATTCTCTAATTGAAAAAGGTGCCGCTACGAAAACGCTAAAATATGGAATGTTACTTTCAGGGTTATGTATATTACAATGTTGTCTAAAAAAATCTGAACTACAGTAAAAGGCATTCTTATTTCTTCATGTGTATGGTTGCATAAGTTTAAAATACGAAAATCAATACGAAGCGTAAGGAGACTGAGATAGTTTCCATATGTCGCAAATATTAATATTAATAATTCGTCACTATTTGCGTTTGCGCAAAAATTGTACTCGTGTTAATTAGTACATAAGCCTGGGGAGCACGCTAAAACCGAGCTGTTATCGCTGGTGATACAAAATATGCCAGTACTGTGCAACAACAAACGAAGCTCGTTAGCTGACGCAATCAATTAGTCAAAACTGAAGAAAGTTCAACAATAAAATGTTTTACGACTATCTCGTTATATGTAACCTTAAGCCTATCCTCTTTTTTTAGACTTAAATTTATAAAAAATCAGATCTGGGCATTAGATACACTTTAGTTTTTGGGACACATGATTACACAAAACCTACCGCTGTCCACCACCTTTAAACAAAGGTAGCGAGTACTTTATGCAAGCATATAAAACAATTTATTTCTCTTAATGTACCACTATACTAGAATCAATTAGTAAAAGTCGAAAATTTTTTGTAATGTATGAATGATGAAGATTTTATTAACACTGTCTTTAAAGTATTTATGTCATTTGTTTGTTACCAAACTTGTTCATGCATTTTAGATAGATCTATATGTATCTATATAAATCGCTTGTGTTAGAACTAATAAATTATTTAAAAAAGACATATTCGCAACGGACTGACAAGTTTATGACGACTTGGGTAATTTATGTGACCTACAACTAGAAGTGACAAGGACCTTTTTTATTTAGTTATAGGAACAAAACTGAATGTATACCTTTTCTTTTAGCAAAGTCGAGTTCTACCCGCGCAAGCGGGAACAGTCTAGTATACTGTCCACTCCAGTAATGTAATTCAATTAAAGTACTATTAAACAAACAACCATTTCTATTTTGATTCTTGCAATACCTGCACTAGTTTTAAACAAAACTCAATTGTTTTCCAGTCATCGCCGCTTTCTTTTATTTCTATAGCAGTCTTGCGAGGGTCAGTTCCAAAAATGACAGGATGTGAATCTCATAGATTTTTTAACGCTGAAAACGAATTCGGTTAACTCTAGGTTAACTGGTCAAAAAATGGCAATTCTGGCCAAATATATGAATTTATTGTGAGGGAACGTATATTTTTTTATATGTCCGAAAACGGTATCGTATAGAACTACTCTTCAGCTT
Organism: Dynastes maya; assembly: GCA_029619315.2. NCBI lineage: Eukaryota > Metazoa > Arthropoda > Insecta > Coleoptera > Scarabaeidae > Dynastes > Dynastes maya. The sequence goes on from JAROYE020000001.1 coordinate 31,819,215, forward strand.
TAACATTCACTTTCGATTACCACTGTATGATTTTTTTTAACTGAGGTATGTAAGTATGAATTTATAATACTGTTATTGCGTATTTGGGATCTAATGAACTATTGCCACTAATTGTGTCAATTATAAATGTTAACTGTTACAAATCACAATTTAAGCTGTGGCATCTATGTATTTTTGGACAACGCTTGTCACTTACTTCGATGTAACATAGTAACGTATGTATCCGCTAGGAATCGAGAACAGCAGATTTGTGATCAGCGACCCCCAAAATCTTTTTCAAACGTTTTTGCGAGATTTTGAGTTACTCCGGTAACGATTATCAAGAAATACTCATGAAAAACGCACCTAGTAACAATAACCAAAAATTAATCCTAATATAAACGGATACTCTAAAACTGTGGCACTGGAACACTGAAACAGTTCACTAAAACCCTTACCACAACACTTAATTCGTACTGGACGCACGTTTCGATAGCCAAGCTATCATCATCAGCAGCAATACTGAACAGGTTCAGTCTTGCTTGTGAACTGTTTCAGGAATCCTAATATAGCTCATGGTATTGGTGGAATAACTCCCGGCAAAAACAAAGTAAGCAGAGGAAACAGCACTAACACACGGTCATGTTTCTGCCTACCCGGCGTCATCAGCGTGGTTGCTAGCGCTATTCTCCGTTACTTACATTGCGTTCACCTTTCAGTTTATGCCACTAATCTCCTAAAACAGCACTGAAATATTTCTTGGCGCCACCTGGTGCCATAATATAATCATGCCGTCTAGGAAGTAGCGAACACAAACCGGAATACAGATGCCCACCACCTATCGAGCAACACATGGGCTGCTTAGCGCAAGGTGGCTGTTTTTGGAGATTTGTAGCATAAACTGCGAGGTGAACGCAATGTAAGCAGCGGAGAATAGCGCTCGAAACCACGACGATGACGCCGGATAGGCAAAAACATGTTTTCTCTGCTTACATTGCTTTTACCAGCAGTGATTCCAACAATACCATTAATTTTTTGTTATTATCAAGAAATGTTAGAAAAGTTTGTCTAAAAATGTTGAGCGCATGAAAAACCATCGGGATGGTATGGTCTGATTGTGATGATGGAAAATTGACACGATTGGTGGCAATGGTTCATCAGATTCCTAATACGCACGACCAGTATTATAAATTCAAACTTGCATATCTTAGCTAAAAAGAAACTTTAGCGACAATCGAAAATGTATTTTAGAGCTAAAGACTAATACAATACGATGCCGTCTTCAGTAATATAAAAAAGATCCGTTCCTCCACAATAAATTCATAAATTTGGCCAAAATTGCCATTTTTTGATCATTTGACTTAATGTTACTCCAAAACCTGACGTGCTAGATAATTTCGACATCAAAAAATCTACAAGATTCACCTCCTATCATTTTTCTTAACTGACAAAACCTCAAATTTTTCAGGCTGAATAATTTTTAGTCATTAAGCACCTAGACGAATATGTTTGCATCAGTAGAGACTCAAAACTTGAAAACTGGAATAAATTTTCATGGACTATAGAATAATTATTAACATCATTTCCGTCGTTTAAGAAGAAGTTTCTTATTCGTATTTTGTTACAGTAGAAGTGTTATTGTCTTGATTTTTGATAGGATTAAATCGAATTAAAGAGAAGAAAAACGTCTTATTGATGATCTTAATTTATTTCGTTGTACCAACAGTAAGATAGAGCACGGTGATTTTTTAAATATATGTTACGAAAGGGGAAAGAATTGATCAACCTAATAACTACCCCATCAGGTTCTGTTTCTTTATTTTTATTCAATCAGTAGAAACAACATAGAGGTAGGAAAATTGGCTCTGTAAAAGGGAAGTACTAACTGGCAATATCTTTCAAGATATTGATAGTACTGTGTTATGCTGTCAAACGTTTAGTGTCACAATCGATTGTCGATCTTGGGAAACACAATATCAAATCGTGTGTGAAATTTATATAGCAATTACTTATAAATCCAGATGTCGAAACTAATTTAAATATGAAATATGTACCTTATACAGTAAATTCATTACTAATATTAGTCCTTAAATCTCAACTGATAACATTATAAGGCATCGTTTAAGCTGCTTCCCTTCCGCCTGAGTAGTGCTTCTTAACCTATGGTTCACATTAATATATTTTGGCTTCCGTCGGTGAATTATGAAAATTTGTAATTAAATACTACGAAAAATTCTCGCCTCGGTAAGGAATCGAACCTCACACCTCCCGCTTGCCGAACGGGCGTGCTAACCACTATACCAGGGGGACTTTGGTACTAGGAACGTTCACTTTTTAATACCTAGTTATTTTATCTGCAAATACATGTATCAATATTTCGACAGACAAATTTTTTAATTCTTGCATGCCAAGTACACTAATTAATATATTTTGGCTTTCGTCGGTGATTCTTTACCAGGACTTACCGGCAATACCCTACCGGAAGGTTTCAGGTTCAATTCCTTACCGGAATGAGAAGTATTTAATTACGTCGGAACTTCCAACAAAATTACAGATTATGGTTCACGTTGTTAGTCATAAAAAAATTGCATCGGAAATTCCAGGGAAATTACAGATTTCCATAATTCATCGACGAAAGACAAAATATATTAATTAATTAGTGTATTCGGCATGTAAGAATTAAAAATTGTCTGTCGAAATATTATGATATATTTCCAGGTCCTCGTGGTGTAGGGGTTAGTGCGCCCGACCGGCAAGCGGGAGGTTTCAGGTTCAATTGCTTACCGGGATGAGATTTTTTCAAGTATTGGTTTCAGTATTTCAAAATTATTCCATAATCAATTATTTTAAAGTTTCAAGTATTTCAATCTCAAAATGCCTTAGTTGGAAGATAATCTAGGAGAAAATTATTTTTGTCTAACGCTATCTGATCAAAAAAAGGTTAGGAACAACTAACTCAAAAGATAAATTAATGAATGGTGTGGAGGGGAAATGGTCCTAAGTTTTGGTTTGAAAAACGCCAAATGCCTATATTCGCAAATCAACTGCAAGACTAAAGGAATGCTAAATATCAAACAAACTACAGCCAGCAACAGAAGCAATCACTTCATATAGCATGAAAGTAAGTGGGGTAGTTAAGAATTTCAGTAAGGGATAAGGGTTTGTATTAGCGAACTTCCTGACAATGAAATCATCCGACGATTAAAAAATGTCCACATGTTGAATAGTCAGTTTTTTCACCTTCGTTCATCTGGAATTATCTTCAGAACAAAAGGGAGACTTATCTATTGTAACAGTACTTATAAGCTAAAGATTATAAAAAATTGAGATCATATAATTGATTTTTGCAGGAAAATTAGTACACTTACAAAAGTCCGGAGAAGAGCATTGTAAAATTTATAGGAATAAACTAGTTATGTGATTTATTGAAAATGGCAACAATTTTGCATATTTGTGTTAAAGTTTTTGTTTCTCTTTCAGATACTCTGAAACTGACAATTCTTTAGCAATCCTCTTTTTCAATATATCGTTGTAATATTTATTTACCTTTGTTAAAAAGTGTTGTCTTTTGACAGTTGAACTACTTTTAGTTCCATATTATTACGAGGCGAAGCAGTGTTGATGACCTCTTCCCTCTATATTCCCCTACTTTTTCGTCTTACACATGGAAACAAGAAGTATTTTCGTAAAAATAGAGTCCAGCAAACAAGAGTTAAAGTTACAAACAAATTTTACTATCGAAAAATCTGATTGTATTTGTGTAAATCAAAAATATGTGATTTTATTGTAATTGGACAGGCAAATTGCTATTGGTATGCAGTTATGAACTAAAAACGTCTTTATCATAGTAAGCACTTTCAATATACTGTACCTGACCCTGCCGTACTTGCAAAATTTGAATATCGTCACCAAGGGAGCGGAAAAAATATAAAATTGATTTGAAAAGTAAAGTATTATTAATTCAGATAGTAAACTGGGTCTCTGAATAATAAAAAACAAATGGAGACAGTATAAACAATTTTCGACAAGAAGTAATTTTCAAAACCCATGGATAATTTCATTCATATTTCAAGTAAATATGAAACGATTTATATAAAAACTGGAGAACATCAACAAATAAGTCCGTTTGGACATTTACCATCAAAATTGTAATCTGAAGAATCCAAGAATATCAAGAACAGACATCGAAGAACTGCTACCCTGCGAAAAGCAACAGTGTGCAGGTACCGAAATTAATATTATTTGGCAAAATAATAAAATCAAAAAAGAAAATTCGGTCAAGGATTACGATAGGTTCTTGTTTGAAATTCCATGTTCTGTTTAAGGGAAATATAATTATTCTAAATTCTAAACAATAATACTTACTGTCTCTTTTGAATGATTAAAATTGTTTAATTTTCTTATCTTTTTCAATTAGCAAAAAATAAATAAGTTAGATCCCACAAGACGAAATGATTTTCCAAAAACCTCAACCCTGAGATAATTCATTTAATTTTTTAATTTCACATGTATCATTACAATATTTAACTAATAAGTTTCAAGTGAAACACTCTGTACATTTATGCAATTGTTTAAATAATTATTTCTTTCAGTCCTAAGTACATGAATTTAATTTGGAGCATTTATTTAAGCGCGTCAGACATCCCCCGTAAGTTCTATTGCAAACATGTTTGACAAGAGGTAAAGTAAATTTTAACATATTTTCAACCTGAGTTAATTTCTAGCTGGCAAGCGCGTGATGCGATTTTTTTTAATTTGGGCCATGGAGGTAGTTCATTATTGTCCAAATGAAGTAAGTATGCATTCCAATCTACATTTATAATTACTAATCGATAAAAATGAAAAACTATGGTTGTTTATAAACAAATATATATGTGATGGTGTATTTTAAACCATCAAAAACAGAAACTAGCCTTTTTGGAAATCATTGTACTCGACTATACCTAAAAAATACGTTAGCATTTGATTTTATTAAAGCATTATTTAGACATAAGTGAATAGAAAATTTTTCAAATTACATTTCAAAATATTTATTGTGTTGTTAATTATTAATTGTCCGAACAAAAGATACAAAATTAATCAATTAGGCTTACCGTGGTTTTTCACTTACAACGTATGACACATAGCTCAGAATGTTCCTAGAAAGTTCTACATATATTAATAGGGATTGTGAGCGAAATAGACGTTTTTCAAGTTCACTTGTTTGCAAGGTTCGGGGTCCTTTATAATCAGACGTGGATTATCCTCTGCGCCACCCAATTAACCCGGGATTAGAATCACAGGCAACACGTGTCTCGCTGGGTGGTCACGTGTTTAGTTATAAACGGAAAATTTATAGAAATCGTATGAATACAATTTGTCCATAATGATTTGAATATTGGCCCTTTAATATAACTAAAGAAAAAAAGAGAAACATTTTGCATTGTTTATATTTTAGTTAAATACCATAAACCTTTCTGTGTATATGTATAAGTAATTAATACGCAATATCCGCATATCTATCTCCTAAACAGAAATTCATTTAATCTACATGATCGTGTAAATTTATATTCTTATAAGTGTCGCATAGTTTAAGTCTATTGCCTGTCAATAATCGAGAAGGCAGTTGATTTTATGTGTCATGCGATTCGGTATAACTTACCGAATCAGGTGTGGTCTTTCACCACCGAAGGATTACATTTCCTTTTGCACGGTTGCGTTCGGTGACTTCATCTGACGGTAGTGATCATTATTTTCTAGCCGAATGAACAATATAGGGTCTCGCAGTGGCTTATTGATAATTAAGGGTTTCTATTCTATTAAGGCTAAAATTACGTGCACGTATGAAGCCAAAAAATTAAGGTTGTTTTATTCGTAAATAGCACGAAAATGAATAACTAATTATTTTCAGAGGACCAGGATACAGAGCAAGTTAAAAATTTGAAATATTTTAATTTGCTGTATCGTGATCTACTAAATAGTATTTAATCACATGTGCATTCAGAATGAAAGCCCCGACATTTCAATAAGTACTATTGAAGATATGCTGCTCAATACGTCGATCAATGAGCGTGAAATCGGAGCTTAATACACCCACACAATTACAGAAGGGGCTAATATTTTCCAAACACAATAATAGAGATTATATGGACTGGTACGAAATTATAGGTATTATTTGTGAGCAGAAGGAAATATAGCTTTTTGCGAGTTCAAGCCTAGTTCTGTAGTCAACTGAACATGTTATGCCGATTGTAAACATTCGAACGAAATTCTGCAAGAAATAATTGTCGTCGACTATTTCACACAATGCAAACATTTTTCTTGCATTCATTTTTGTTAAATTGTATCTCGTGCTTATGTTTAATTTACTACCAATTTTAATCGCTTGTTAAAACTTTCGATTGAAGTGTGACAAGGGTAGGTAAGAGTTATTTAATTATTTAATTAATCGTTGAAACATTGAGGAATGTTTTTTTTTCAAATAGCTATGCTTGGTATATAGGGTATGCTCGGTAACTCTTGGCACAAAATTAAAAAATACTTATAAACTAAACGCAATATTTTAGCAACAATAAACTTTATTTGAAATGATAAGCAACATATTTATATAAACTTTTACTTGACGTAGCTTTCTTCTTACATTGCTCATTAAAGATGCACCACTAGTTTTTGAAACTTTTTGGGATGTAGCCGTCACTATACGTCTGAAGGAATTCAAACTATTCGCAGGGGTTTTCGGTTTAGAATATTCTCTCTTCAATAATGCCCAATGCTTTTCAATGGGTCGGACCTGAGGTGTATTTGGAGCGTTATTTACTTTTTATATACAATCTATGTTATTTGGCAGCGTAATGACATGTTGCCATATCAGGCCAAAACTATTTTTGATAAAGGGAATAAGCCTCTTGCGAAAACACTCATTTAAGTAAATTTTCCAATTCGTGGTGCCTGTGAAAATATACGGTTTTGAAACATTCTCATGTTCATCCATCGCCTGCCATATCAGATATTTTTTGAAAAATTTGTTCTTAGGTTTGAATATTTTTTCAATTGGTACGCCTGTATCGAGAGCACAATGATAGCATTTTCTCCCAGGAACATCTTTTGGATCAACAGCGCAGTATGCTTCATCATCCATGATAATAACTTTTCCGCTTCCTGGAGGTGCCAATTTTGAGATTGAATTCCAGCTTTTTTAACTTTAACTTCATGTAAATATGAAGGCGATATATTCAACAGGGCAGCCGCTTTTCTTTCAGACATGTTTGGATCTCTTTTGTAAAGGGCTTTAACACGAGACAATAACGTTTTATTTCTTACAAATATTGGCCTTCCTCCTCCCGATTTATAAATTGCAGATTTACGTAAGTACTTCATAGCGTGACAAAACATTATATATAGTCCTTCTGGCCACCCTTTCTTTCGTAAAATGCCTAATAACATCTTTCTTGACTCGATTCGCAGAATTTTCAAAGTAGTGGCAAATTCTTTTTGCGAGTTCTTGGTTCTTAGCAGTTCTCATTTCAAAACCACGAATCGTAAGTTTATAAAACTTATGTCAGTTATACACCATGAACAGTTAATGACAACTAAACAATTATTTGACATTTACTATGACAGTTCGTAATTAAAATACTTAAAACAAAATGTGCCAGAAGTTACCGAGCATGCTCTAAGATAATGCCGTATAATTTAAAATAGGTCTAGTAAAATTTCTAATGGATAACTAAGCCGAAAACATGTATTCAATGTGCTAAAAATTTTCTCTATATAACTGTAGGTATCTAAGACCACAAATATAACGCAACAACAAAGACAACGCGTTTTGCATTTAGTAAATTTACTTCTCGACATAATCTCCTTGTAGTTCTATACACCTAGTCCAGTGATGTTTCAACTTTCCTAGGCCATCCAAATAATAGAATTTGTCAGACTCTGCAAACTAGACCTCCGTTTCGGTAATGGCCTCTTTATTTGACGTGAACCGTTTTCCGCCATGCCATTTTTTCAAGTTTGGAAAAAGAAAGAATTCAAAGAGGGCCAAATCTGGCGAATATGGTGGATGAGGCACCAATTCGTACCCTAACCGGATTATTTTTACTGTCGCAATTACCGATGAGTGGGCCGGGACGTCATTATAATGGTAGAGAATTTTTTTTTTGCTAGGTAGGGCCTCTTTCTCTTTAGTTTAGCGTCGAATTGGTCCAATAAATCAGCATAGTATGGTCCCGTGATTGTCTTTCACTTCTTTAAATAATCAATTAAGATTATGTTTTGCGAATCCCAAAAAATCGTCGCCACAACTTCCGGCTGATGGAATCATCTTCGCCTTCTTTGATGCACGTTTACCGGCAAAATCCCATTTTGCCGACTAACCTTTGATTTCTGGCGTGTAGTGATGCATCCGAGTCTCGACTACAGTTACATAACGCCGCAGAAACTCACCCGTATTGCGCTTAAACATATCCAAACATTGCTTTGAAGTTATCATGCGATTCCGTTGTTAATCAGTTGTCAGCGGACGCGGCACCCATCTCGTCGATAGCTTTCTCATTATCCGGCGGTCTGCTAACACGATATCATTAACTTTATTAATCATATCGTCCGTAATCACCTCAATGGGATGACCTGGTCGCTCTTCATCAAATGTTCGGCCGCGCTTAAATTCATCAAACCAGTATCTGATGGTAGTCATCGAAGGTGCACGGTCCTTATAAACTGCATCTAATTTCTTTTTGATTTCTGCACATGTTTTTCCATCCAAAAAGAGAAATCGAACCACTGACCGGTACTGTTCTTTCAACTTTTAACAGGTTTCAAAACAACACTACTCGATGAATCTATCCGAAATGTTGACAAACCTCTATTAAAGAATAGTCGTCATAGTCGATAATGCACTAAGCGCCATCTTTCTCCAAACACGAGTACTTCTCTTACCATCCTCCTATAACATTATGATCCCAAGGTGCATACCTTTAAAATGTCGCAGGTAGTAAACATAAATACATAATAAATAATAATAATAATTCAAAACAAAGCTGCTTGAAATACTTAGATTTGTCAATAACAGACAAGATTTGTTTGTGAAAACAATCTGTCTATACCTTATTAGTTTCAAGTGTCAATTCTATTGTCAATCTAGAAAAGAAACAGTCAACTGAAGAATGATGCACTTAATACTTCTAAGAATGAATCTTTAAAATACACCAACTGAACAACATTATACGGTAATCTAACGTATACGCGACTCGGAATTAATTAATATTCCAATATTACCATCTGTTAAGGTTCCGTATCACGAACACAAGTGTTAAAACGTGTTCGAGTAGATTTAACACGTGATAATGAACGGAACTCTACCGCCAGACGATTAAGCAAGGGATAGGTTTGATAAATATTAACTTAACTGCCTCCATATCTGAACTTATCGTTAATGCTAGATAATAGAAAAAGGCGTATCGGCTTAATTATACAGTTACAGTACAATTTGCATAATTTGAAACTGCTCTACGTATCCCGCTCAGATATGTTAATTTGCAAGGGGATTGTTCGGAAGCAAATGAATAAGATTTATATTTTCTATTACTGCAAAAGATGAATGAATGAACTATTTATCAATAAGGTCACGTTGAAGTAACTTGTATGATCAAATTCCTACCCTCATTTAATTTTTGGCATTATGAACCAATAAATTGATTATCCAATTTAGCTAAAACAAAATTTCACTTGCAAACCAATATAAAGATTTGTTATAATTTTTTATATAAAAGGAAAAATCAATACTATGTTATTCACTTAAAAATATGTGGTAGATCATCTACTAACAAATTAGTATTCTGACTAATGATCTTCTAATGGAACGAGTAGAGTATTTTAACTCGAAAACTCAAGTGATTTCTAATTTCGATTCGAGTTGAACTCGCTTGAATTTATAATAATAATAATAATAATAATAATGATAATAATGATAATAATGATAATAATGATAATAATGATAATAATGATAATAATGATAATAATGATAATAATGATAATAATGATAATAATGATATAATATAATAAATGATAATAATGATAATATATGATAATAGTGACAATAATAATAATAATAATAATGGTAATAATAATAATAATGATAATAATGATAATAGTGATAATAACTATAATAATGATAATAATGATAATAATGATAATAATGATAATAATGATAATAATGATAATAATGATAATAATGATAATAATGATAATAATGATAATAATGATAATAATGATAATAATGATAATAATAATAATAATGATAATAATGATAATAATGATATAATGAAATAATGATAATATGATAATAATGAATAATAATGAATAATAATGAATAAGAATGATAATAATGAATAATCATGAAATAAGTGATACTAAGGATAATAATGTGAATATGATAATAATGGTAAGAATGATAATAATAATGATAATAATGATAATAATGAAACTAATAATGATAATAATGATAACATAAGATATATGATAATAATGATACTAATGATAATAATGATAATAATGAGAATATGATAAATAAAAGATAATAATTGATGAATAATGATAAAATGATAATAATGATAATAATGAAATAATAATATAATAATAATAATCATCATAATTAATGTGCTATAATAACTAATAAATAGATATGATAATATATAATATAATAATAATAATAATGAATGAATAATAATAATAATAATATAATAATAATAGATAATAATAATAATATAATATAATAATAATAATAGATAGATAATATAATAATATAATAAAATAAATAATAATAATAATAATAATAATAATAATAATATAATAATAATAATAGATAATAATAATAATATATAATAATAATAATATAATAATATAATAGAGAGATAACAAGAAATCAAACGAACGCTCACAATAATAATAATAATAATAATAATAAGTAATAATATAATAATCATATACTTAAGAACTCTATACTCATAATAATAATAAAAAAAAAAGACAGCGTCGACAAATAAACAGAGAAAATTAATAATAAGACTACTATAATGATACTAAATGAATAATAATCATAATAATAAATAATAATAATCTAATAATAATTAAGAATACATCATATAATCAATAATAATCATCATACATAAATAAAGCTAATAATAAACTCGAAAATAAAATACAACCGAATCATAATATAATAATACTAACTAATAAAATATAAGAATAATAATAATAAAGAGAAGGGGCTACAAATAGATAATAATCAATAATAATAATCATCAACTAATACTAGCTAGATAATAAAATCCTCACAATACTCTACTACTAATCTCAATAACATAAATCCTCAATACATAGCCAAAATATAAAACATGCCTAATAATAACAGATAATATCATACTAAAAATGCTATCAAAACTAAATAAAATGGCACGACAGTAATAAATAAATAACAAATCACGCGATAGCTCGAGAATACAAGAAAATACATAATATCACTGCGCAATACAACACTCACATACTAAAATAATACTAATAACATAACAAGGATCATAAGACGCAATATAAGGCAGCATCAGAATACAATACAAAAATAAAACAATACGCAATAAACCATGAACACAACACATAACATAAACAATCACACAATAACAAGATCAAATACAGAATAAATACTAATAACTCAAGTGCACTAAAATACAACAAAATAAACAATATAAATCAAAACAAATACGACCAAAACAACCAAAAAAGTATATCACAAACCTCAATGAAAAAAAAACCAATCGACAGAAACAAGAAATGAAATAATAATAATAATAATAATAATAATAATAATAATAATAATACTATAATAATAATATAATAATAATAATAATAATAATCATCATACTAATAATAATAATGATACATATACTAATCATACAGCATACATATAATAAATAATAATCATAATAATAATAATAATATAGATCTAATAATAATAGTAATCCGAATAATCCTATAATAATTAATAATCATATAATACTAATCCTGCTAATAATACTATAATAATAATAATACTCATCCCATCTCATAATCATATCCTCCCTAATCATCCTCCTCCTCAATCATCAATACTACTAATCTACTAATATACTCCTCCTAATCATTCATACTCAATAATACTAATACTAACCTCATCCATAATAATATAATTCCTCCTAACCTACTCATATCATCATAATACTAATAATCATCATCATAATACTACTCCTCCTAATCATACTCCTATCATACCTAATCCCCACTCATCATAATCATCATACTAATCCTTACTCCTAATCATCTACTACTAGATACTACTCATCTGATGCATCCCGTTACTCATCATCCCTCCTAATCCTCCTCATCATCTCCTCTCCTACTCATAATAATAAGTAATAATAAAAATAATAATAATAATAATTCTCGTGGGATGTGGGCGACCCGCCCAAATCGACGGAGGATACTCCGCGAACCGCCGGTCGGTATGGGCAGCATTCTCATAGCTGAAATGGGATACGATTCCGGCGTCGCCTTCCGACCCTAGCCTTAGAGGAGGCAGAATGCCCGCGGATCCATCTGAGTTATGACCGTCCTGGAACCGGTTTTGAGGCGCGGGAGTGCCACCTGTTTTGGCGGCTGCTGTGAGTTGACTCTGCCGAAGTGGTTCTCTGCCGGGATACAGGGACCAGCCCCTTCGGGCCCTGGTCGGGGAGTGCGCCATGGTTTTTTGGGGGTGTCGGAGTCGCCTTTGAGAGGGACGCGTCGGGCGAGAGCGCGCGGTCGCGTCCGAGTATATCCGGGAACCTGGATAAACGCTTAAGCATGGTCCTGCAGGAACTGGGGTTAGGAAGCGTGGTTGTGTTTTCATTCCGAGGGTATACCCCGTGCCGTGCTGGCGCGGCCTGACCCTTGTCGCACGATGCGCTGGTTAAAACTTTTTTATGGAGAATTTAGAAAAGCAACGAAAAAAGAATTAAAAATAAAGGTGAGTTAGCGGAAGAGAGAGAAGGTCGGATAAGGCGGATCGAGGGGGGGGGGGGGGGGGGGGGGGGACGAGGCTGGAATACGAGAGCGTGTTTTGGCCGAGAAGCTCTATGTCGCATACACCCCCTACACAGAGCAGATATGTGGGAACGTAGTAGAGGAAGAGCGGAAAAAAAATTTCCACACTCCCCTGCATCAGCCACGTCGATAGAAAAGAGGGCGACAACTGGGAGGAGTACTATCTTGAAAACTAGTCCAGTTTTTGACTTGTTGGATAGACACGCCAACTGTAGGATTGACAGATAGAGGTGCAGGAGGGAACCAAAACGTAAAAGGGTAGGAAACCTCCGGCACGAAGCCTGAACATTGATGAAAATGGCCTTACTAGTATAGGAACGCTTTGACGAAAATAGTGAAAGAAGATCATAAATTGGAAACATTGGTGAGGGATAATCCTACAGCCAAAAAGTAAATTAAGAACAGTAGCGGTAGCACTTACCTACCCGCTAAGAACTAGATTTGCCATTACTGCTTGACCTAATAGTGTGCAAGGAGAAGGCAACGAATTATAGAGAAGAAGTCAAATCTAGAGCTCACAAGGACTCACATGTGTTAAAACGCAGAATACCTAGCACGCTACAAATGACGAAGACGTGCAGTAACGCCAAACTGATTCCTCTGGATGAAAACGAGAGAGGAGAGACTATGGAATTGCTACCTAAGCAGCTAGAAGCGGAAAGAGTTAACCAGATTTAATCGAAATATTCAACAATTGAAGTGGCCGGGGGAGGGCGGGGTGCTATTTTAAGAATGACCGATGATATCAAGGGGAGCCCGCTCTCCGAGCAGCAAAAGAATGGGAATTCTGGCAATGTGTATAACGGAGGAGGATAAAGTGGAGAGCACGGCCATGTCAAAAGTTTTAGGGAGAAGTTTCCCGAAGTCGTGAAAGACGAAACGAGATAAAAGCAGGACACACTCGAGGCTATATATATATTATACCGGAGAATGGAAGGGCACGAAGTATGCAGATCGGTATGTCTTTTAAATTATGCGCAAATGAGGACATCAACTATATAATGTATTAGAGGACATGAAATGGAAAGCGAAGCGCATAACATACAAAGAATTGCTATGGTCTTTCCGATCAAATAAGAATTGGGAAAATGCCTTAAAGTGTTATTCAGTACGTCCCTTTTCAGGATCCCACATAAAGGTGGAAGCTCGATACATACACCAGGCGCTCACAAAACGAAATGCAGGAGAGCCCGAGAGAAGGATCAAGTCAAAGGGAAGACTCCCATGGGAAAGCACCGCAACACTGTCGTAGTGATTAAGGCCAAAGGAGTCAGTTATGCATACCTGTTAAGAAATTATAAGACAAAGAGTGGACCTTCAGAGTATGGCGCTTCCGTCAATTCAATAAGGAAAACACAAAAGGGCGATCTAACTGTTTTAAAAGTCGATAAAGCCGGACGGGACGGAGGCAAAGCAGACGCGCTGAGAAAAGAAATAGAGAAAATAGAAGAGTAAGCGCTAGGAAGTCAGGCGAACCTTCGAAGACGATTTTGCACGTTCCTGGACTAGTGCTGTGAACGACAGAATGAGGTAGGAGCCCAATCCGTATAACAGGCCTGCGGTCAAAAGAGAGATATGGATATAAAAGCAATGAGGCCACTCGGAGTGAAAAACCCCAGTGCTACAATAATGCCGTTAGCCGAGGAGTGGCTGATAAAATATTCCGGAAAGAGAAATTAGAATCGGAGGGACGAATTGGTAGGGTAGAGGCAACGATCCCAATAGACAGGTGTTACAGATGCCAGGGTTTTTGGTGCCATACAACGAAAATTGCACAGGGCCCGAGTAGAGCAAAAGGATTGCGAAAAGATGCGGAAGGAAGATCAAAAGGTGCAGACTTGTCAAGGGGAGGAGTACGTCCAGCCTTTTGGCAACCTAGAATTGACACATGTCTGGTAACAACAAATTGTCCAAAGTAAACAAGGAAATTTTGGCTGGAGCAAGGAGAACAGCTGCTTAGAGAATGCTAAAAAAAAAATAATAATATAGCGTACTACAGAAAACGTGAATGAGATCTAGAGCAAACACAGTCACGATATGGCCTCGACGCGGAGGCAATTAAAGAGGGGGGTGGATAATGATAGTAGCCCTGTGAACCGAATAAGAAGCTAATGACAAGGCATAGCTGGATTAAGGAGCAACAGAGGAGACGTATCGTAGCTTGTTTTAAGAACAAGAGAGTGGAGGTGTTAACAAGTGAGGGCAGAAAAATGGTTACCCTCTGCGTGTACCTGGGAACTTGTGTCGGCTGTATTAGCGTGCTACATTTCAGCCAAATATTCCATTACGAGCGCATTTAGGAGACGGTGGAAGCGGTATTATGAGAGGACATCAGTAGTGAGCCAAAGGAGAAATTCTTATGTTAGGAGATTTAAATGTTAAGTCACCCCTAGGGGATCACCAGTGTCAGATGCGTAGGGGAGAGTACTTGTCAGAATGGTTGGCAACGAGCATCTGTGGTAGCGATTAATAAAGGGAATACCCAACCTTTGTCCGAGGAGATGCTGTCATCTTTTTGGATGTCACGTGTGCTCACACACAGGGAGTAGGCGCGCGGATCTCGAACTGGGAATGCTGACGGAGGAGTCTCGAATGAGTGACCACCGATGTCATATAATTTTGAGACAGAATGGAAATACCAAGAAGAAATGGGTCAGGACCAAACTGTCATATGAAACTGGATTAACTTTTCAATGTACTTTTGGAGCTGGAAAGCTCCAATGGAATGTGAAAAGCCCTGACTTATACATAAAAAGATATGCCAGGGGCCGCCACGAGGCGGGCTCTGAGGGAAGCGTGGCTCTTGTAGTCCGAGATTTGGGAAAAACACAGGTGGAGTCAGGGTCCACATATTGGTGGAAATGAAGATATCCACCGAAAAGAGCTCAGTGTAATATTTTTCAGAAGGAACTGACGAGGGCGAAAGGGAGTCACCATACAACAAGCAAATGTACAAGTACTAAAAATAAATGTACAAAGAAAGCAGGAACGGAACTAAGAAGGCTCTCACCTCATCCAAAGGAGTAATGGCTAGAGTGCTGTTAAGCAACGGGGACACGACTGTTGGGCGATGGCTTCCAAAATAGTAACGTGGCAGCTAATGAATCGAGTGCGCGTTTGGCTCTACCGGTCGAAAAGAGTGAGGATATAGCGGGGAGTTGTTTCCCAAACAGACATGACGTCATTGTTGATGACACGATAATGGTGAATGTAAGACCGTTTATTGCTGAGGAAATTGGCCGATGCGTTGACTGGATTGAGGGAGCGGAAAGGCGGCCGGGAGTGGATGGAATACCGGCCGAGGCAATGTCAGCGTGCAGCGGAAATCGCCTCCAAAATGGATTCTAGATCTGATGAAACGCACTGTATGCAGACAGGAATTTCCAAGCGGAGTGGAGGTTGCTAGAGTTTAATACTAATCTCCAAAAGGAAATAGACCCCCGCGAGAAGTCGTCATCGTGTATAGCGGACCAATAATGTTTACTAAACACCTTAAGCAAACTTTTGAAGGATTAATAATAAAGGAGGTTCAAGAAGGGAGGATGCTGGTGAAGGGCTTTTCTAACCATACAATATGGGTTTTTAGGAGGGGCGCTCCACAGATTCAGGCTGTGGAAAACATTGAGGGAACAGGCACTGGTAATCCAAGGTAGAAGGGGGTGTGGCGTTAATAACACTCGACGTAAAAAAAGCTTTTAAAACACGCAACGTGGGAAGCAAAGTAATACAGAGCGCTTCGGCGAAGAGGTAATTTTCCCGGTACCTCATCAATATCTGTAATTCCAGTACTTATGGTCAATAATAGACGATAATGTTAGAGAAGGGTAAGGTTTTAGACATGACCCTGGTGTGCCCCAGGGCTCGGTTTTTAGGACCAACTCGTGGAACATTTTATATGAGGGATGGTCTGGCATTGCGGCTGCGCGGGGCGTGATGTCCAATTTGGTTTTCGCGCCGACGATACCTGGCTATAGTTGTGACAGCCACAAACGATAGAGCCGTAGTTTTATAGAGTTGAGGAATCTCTCTTGAATCGTATTGGGAGATGGATGGAGGAAAACCAAAAGGTTGCAGCTTTGCTGTGCGGAAAAAACAGAAGGCAGTCTTTTGAGGGGACCCAGGAAAAAGAAGGAGACGTGCGATTCTCATTAATGGGGAACCACGATCAGCCCACTAAGTCGTGTGCGCTATCTGGGTATTAAATTGTTGGGGAGGCTGGCAGTTTGGCGAGCATGTTAAAAGAGCCACAGCGAAAGCTGAGGAGAAGGGCGGCTGCCCTGTATACTGATGCCTATATAGGTTTTCCACAAACTAGCAAGCGCGAAGTTCTGTGGTGGAAGTGGTTCAGTCTATAATACTTTACGGAGCCCCATTTGGTACACGGCCACTTAGATGGAAAGTATGACCGAATATGATATATAAGTCCACGGAAATGCTCTAGAATGGCTGTGCCATTTAGAACCACTTCGACAAGGGCACTTCAGTAATCCACGGGACGGTTGGCCAATGGACCTGTTGGTTCTAGAAAGGAGGAACCCTTTCAACGTTTTGGGTACAAGAGATTTCTGCAGAAGGCCCAGCGTGGTCTCAAAAAAGGTCGCGTCACGGAAGAGGTCCATTAGAAGGTGGATCAAAGAGAGTGGGACAATAACTCGAGGGGGGTGGCCCAATGGCCGAAAAAGGCTTATACCGAGACCTCGG